>CM035837.1:392368497-397920546 GCA_020510985.1 Pholidichthys leucotaenia
TTAAGCTGTAGAAACATCTCAAGGATGATCAGTGGAAACAGGATAGACTTGAGCTCAATTTTGAGCTTCATGGCAAAGGCTGTGAATACTTATGTGTCATATCCAGGTGAGTGCGTGCCCCTTCCATCCTGTTTCCCCAGTTCCACTGGTGATTACTGCACCTGCGTGAGTAGATGCACCTGCTGTCTCCTCCTCACCAGCGCTTATAAGGACCATCTAGTATAAGCCTCAGCGCTGGCTCGTTGGGTGAACTGCCTCGAGTACAACAAGCAAGTATTGTTTGTTCAGAGAAGTTTTCTTAAAGTTAAAATCTTCTCTCTCCATTCCTCTTTTCAGGTTGCTGCCATCTTTAGCGGTGTGTCTACCGGGATTGTTGTGCGCTCACCTACCCCATCATCCTCATTCCTGCTGAGGCTGTGTATCTCCACCCGGTCAGACTGCCCAGTTCATTCCCCTTCATCTCCCACCAGTGTCATCCTACTGGTTTGTCTGTTCTCTCTGGGTATATTCTGTCGGGCTCTCTACATGGCTCACGTAAGTGGCCAATTTGTGTTTTCCACTTCCCTGTCTCCCTTCTCCCACTAACAGCTCTGTCTCTCTCTGGAGGCCGCGTTTTCCTCTGGCGAGTGACATTTTTTCTAGCTGTGCTCCACTTTCTGAAATTCAATAAAAACAGTTTAATTGTGCTTCTCAGTGTCGTGAGTGTATTCTTTGGTGTTGCATTCTGCTCGTGGGCTGACTATAAAGTAAACATGACACTTATGTACATGTGATTTCTTAGTTTTTTATTTTTTAATATATTTGCAAAAGTCTCAAAAAAATTTTCACATTGCCATTATGGGGCATTGTGTGTAGAATTTTGAGGGAAAAAAATGAATTTAATACTTTTTGGAATAAGGCTGTAACATAACAAAATGTGGAATAAGTGAAGCGCTGTGAATACTTTCCGGATGCACTGTATATACAGTCCATACAAATACATACATCTATATGAAGCCCAAAACAACATATGAATTATTCATATTAACATCATATGGATAATTTATGCATTGTATCAGGCTGTCTGTAATGCCGTATTTTCAGATATACGTTTTGAACTACATATGACTGGAAGGAAGATTACAAGTTGTACGTTTTGGATACACAATTATCGGTTGGAAACATTGATATGTAAAACATAGGACACCCTTTGACATATTTTGAACTCTCATAATGGTGCATTTATTCATTCATTTACTTGTACTTTGTTTGATTTATGAAATGAAAGGTAACTATTTCTCATTCAATTCAATTCAATTCAATTCATTTCAATTCAACTTTATTTATATAGCGCCATACCACAACAACAGTCATTTCATTGCACTTTCAAATGTAGGGAAAACCCCACAATTGCAGAAAGACCCCAGCAATCAGACGATCCCCTGTGAGCAAGCACTTAGCGACGGTGGAGAGGAAAAACTCCCATTTAACAGGAAGAAACCTCTAGCAGAACCAGGCTCAGGGAGGGGCAGTCATCTGCTGTGACTGGCTGGGGGGTGAGGGGATAGAGAAGCTGAAAAGAACAGACATAAAGAGAGCAAACATTAACGGAGAGAAGCCAAGTACATTATTGGAGGTCACTCAGCAGTCTAAATCTATTAACAGCAAAACAAAGGGGGGGGGGTGGCGGTTAAGAGATACAAGATCCCTCCCTAATCATAGGCTATATTGAAGAGGAAGGTTTTTACCCTATTCTTAAAAACAGAGATTGAGTCTGACTCCCGAACCCAGATTGGTAACTGGTTCCACAGGAAAGGAGCTTGATAGCAGAAGGATCTGCCTCCCATTGTACTTTTGGAGATTCTAGGTATTACAAGTAATCCAGCATTTTGGGAGCGTAGTGGTCTGTTAGGATGATAGGGTAATATAAGAGCTTTTATATAAAAGGGGGCCTGATTATTAAGAGCTTTGTAAGTGAGAAGAAGGATTTTAAACTTAATTCTAAACTCTATGGGATGCCAATGAAGGGAGGCCAGAACTGGAGAGATATGATCTCTCTTTCAAGAACTAGTTAAAACTCTTGCATTAGCATTTTGGATCAACTGAAGACTTTTTAAAGATAATTTAGGACAACCTGATAATAAGATAAGATAAGATAAGATAAGATCAGATAAGCTTTTATTAGTCCCACAATGGGGAAATTCCAGGATTGCAATAGCACAGGGATAGCAACACTCATAGCAACAATCAGAAGGCAAGAAAAAAAAACAAAACAAGAGCAGCGAGTACATACTGTATGTACATATAAACATAAATATATAGACACACAGTGCGGATCATTGTAGCTAGATGGAATAATATATAAATATATAAACACCCAGTGCGGAGCATTGTAGCTAGATGGAATAAATATGTGAATATATAAACACACATACAGTGTGGAGCGTTGAAGCTAGATGGAATAAATATATGAATATATAAACACACAGTGCAGAGCATTGTAGCTAGAATGAATAAATATATAAATTTATAAACACACACAGTGCGGAGCATTGTAGCTAGATGGAATAAATATGTAAATATATAAACACACACAGTGCGGAGCATTGTAGCTAGATGGAATAATATATGAATATATAAACACACAGTGTGGAACATTGTAGCTAGATGGAATAAATATGTAAATATATAAACACACATACAGTGTGGAGCGTTGAAGCTAGATGGAATAAATATATGAATATATAAACACAGTGCGGAGCATTGTAGGTAGAATGAATAAATATGTAAATATATAAACACACAGTGTGGAGCATTGTAGCTAGATGGAATAAATATGTAAATATATAAACACACACAGTGCGGAGCATTGTAGCTAGATGGAATAAATATGTAAATATATAAACACACACAGTGCGGAGCATTGTTGCTAGATGGAATAAATATATAAATATATAAACACACACAGTGCGGAGCACTGTAGCTAGATGGAATGAAACAGCAGCATAACTGTCTACTTAGTTTCCTACATGGTATGATTATGTACCCATACATATTGCCGCCCTCCGTAGCTACCGGTCTTTTCCTAGTTGTATACCGGAGGGGACCATTGTGTAAGTCTATTGCGTCTTTTGCATTCAATACTATTAGGTTGTCACGTCTTTTAATAACGAGTTACATTAATCTAATCTCAAGCAAGCAAAAGTTTGGATCAGTTTCTCAGCATCATTCAGAGACAAATGCTCCTAATCTTGTCAATATTGTGCAAATGATAGAAGGCAGTCTTAGAAACAAATTTAATATGTGAATTAAAAAACAGATCTTGATCAAAAATAACTCCAAGGTTCCTCACAGAACTATTCAGAGTAAGAGTAGCCGCATCCAAATTAAGGGTTTGACTTGGAAAAGTATTTCTAAGGTTTTTTGGACCAACAAGAAAGATTTCAGTCTTATCTGGGTTTAATAGCAGAAAATTACAAGTCATCCAAGCTTTGATTTCCTTTAGACAGGCATCTAAGTTGGCTAATTGATTACAATCATCAGGCTTCATTGACAGATATAATTTCGTGTCAACTGCATAACAATGAAAATGTATACAGTGCTTTCTAATGATGTTGCCTAATGGAAGCATATATAAACTAAAAAAAGAGTAGGGCCTAATACAGACCCCTGTGGAACTCCATGACTGAGCTTAGAGTTGGAAGAAAACTCATTATTGATATGAACAAACTGAAGTCTATTGGACAAATAAGATCTAAACCACTGCAGCAAAGTTCCATGTAGTCCAACATAGTGTTCTAATCTATCAAGTTGAATATCATGATCGATAGTATCAAAGGCTGCACTAAGATCTAAAAGGACAAGTACAGAAACGAGTCCATTATCAGATGTGATAAGGAGGTCATTAGTGACCTTCACTAAGGCTGTTTCAGTGCTGTGATGAATTCTGAACCCAGGTTGAAACTCTTCAAATAAACCATTTCCCTGCAAGTGGTCAAATAATTGCGTAGCAACAACTCTTTCTAAGATTTTTGAAATGAAAGGCAGATTAGAGATTGGTCGATAGTTAGCCAAAACTCCTGATCGAGCGTTGGCTTTTTGAGTAAGGGTTTAATTACAGCAGTTTTAAAAGCCTGCGGTACATGACCTAAAGTTAAAGAAGAATTGATTAGTTGAAGAATACGGCTACCAATAAATGGGAAGACTTTTTTAAATAACCTGGTAGGAATAGGGTCTAAAAGACAAGTAGAAGGCTTGGATGAGAAGATTATTTTATCTAACTCTAAAAGGTCAGTTGGAGTAAATTTATCTAGACAGATATCAATTGAAGGAGTTGTAGTAGTTGCTGTACTTAAGTTTACGGTGGGAAGAATCTGACTGATTTTATCTCTAATAGATAAAATTTTATGATTGAAAAAGTTCAAAAAGTCCTGACTAGTAAGCTCTAGGGGGATGCAAGGATTGACAGAGTCCTGACTCTTTGTCAGCCTGGCTATAGTGTTGAAAAGAAACCTGGGATTATTCTTATTCTCTTCTATTAATGCAGAGTAATAACTTGTTCTAGCTTTTCTAAGAGATTTTTTATAAATTAGGAGATGATCTCTCCACACTAAATAGAATTCATCTAAATTAGTGGAGCACCATTTCCTTTCTAACTGAAGAATCTTCTGTTTTAAACTACAAATTTCTGTGTTAAACCAAGGGGTTAGAAATCTCTGGTTAGACTTTTTCTTTTTTAAAGGGGCCACCAAGTCTAGAGTCTGATGCAGAGAAGCTGTAACACTATCTACCATGCTATCAATTACGGAAGGAGCAGGATCTCCGTCTTTTTTTTTTTTTTCCGTTGTGTTGACCCATGGTATAGAGGAGACAATCTGCAAAAATTTGGTAACAACATCATCTGAAAGACATCTGCTGTAGTAATATTTTTCTTTAGGAGTCAAATAATCAGAAATAGTGAAATCAAAGGTTAACAGACAATGATCTGACAGTACAGGATTATGAGGAGACACTACCAGATTTTCTATTTGTATACCATAGTAAGTCAGAACAAGGTCCAATGTGTGGTGGAGATAGTGGGTAGAATTTTCTACTTTCTGGGAAAACCTCATTGAGTCTAACATTGAATTGAATGCCTTATTAAGACAGTCACTATCTACATCAACATGTATATTAAAATCCCCTACTATAATTATTCTATCTGATTTCAGCACTAAATCAGCTAAAAATTTGGCAAATTCGGATAAAAACTGAGTAGGCTGATGAAGGATGGTAAACTATGGCAAAGAAAATTGGGTTTAAGCTAAGATTGCTAACATGCCCCATACTGAGGACCAGGCCCTCAAAGGAATTAAAACATGATTTTTGCTTTACATAAACTAGTAATTTAGAATGGAAAATTGCTGCTACTCCTCCTCCACGACCAGCACTTCTGGGATTATGATAGTTTAGATAACCAGAAGGAGTTGATTCATTTAAACCGACATAATCATCTTGCCCTAGGCAAGTCTCTGTAAGGGATATTAAATCAATCTGATGATCAATTAATAGATCATGAACTAGTTGAGACTTGGGAGTTAAAGACCTAATATTTAACAAACCACATTTAATTTTTAAATCATGAGGAGGAACAAATTAAAAATAACAAATTAAATCATGAGGAGGCCAAATTATTAAATTTAGAGACTTGATGTTTCATTTGAGTTTTACCAACATTTTGTTTAATCCCTTTGGGATGTTTATACAATATATTTTTGTTAACTTTGGGGGGAGTAGACAAAGGTTCTCTGAAGGGGAAGACAGGGGCAAAGTTGAGGGGTGGCGGATGAGGAGGAGCTCCAGAAAAGCGTGTATTTATCAAGTTATGTTGTATTTGTCTTGGGTTATAATATTTTGGGTAATGGGAGGCAGACACAGTCTCTATGGGGTTATAAATTGAAGACTGATCTAAACAGTGAGGATTATTTGGATTAATAGGATTAATATGAGAAGTGGAAACAGAGAAGGGCTGGTTGGCAGACCCATGAACTTTGGAGTGAGTTAACACACTAAATTTCAGTCACTGTACTAAAAAACGCTGAATGGAATAGAACATATTGTCCCTTAAAACACGTGCACCAAGTCTATTTGGATGGATGCCATTAGGCCTCATAAGTGATGGGCGGTTCCAAAACAGGTTGAAATTGTCAACAAAACCAATGTTAAAAGAAGGACATGTAGAACACAACCAAGTATTAAGACTGAGAGTTCTGCTAAAATAATTGCAACCTCGTCTGAAAGGTGCCAAAGGCCCAGAGATAAACATGTCACCACAGTTCATAAGAGTGGACAGAAGGCTCCTGAAGTCACTCTTTAACCCCTTGCACTCTGGTCAATTTCCCTAAAAACGCCTAAAAATAACGTACCTAAAGTAAATCAAAAGCTGTTCTTCAACCCTTTGCAGCATCTTCATGGGGTTGGTCTCATTTAAAAGAAAACACTTTGAATTTTTTGGCAAAACAGTCATAATCTCTTTAAGTGCTCCTGCCACTGAGTAACAGTCATCTAAACATACTGAACTTGAAGAAAATAAAGTTCGCCAGGGTGTTTTTTTTTTTGGATACAAATGCTTGCAAATAACACACAGCTGTCAGATCCGGGATGGAAAATGCAACAGAAATGTAGAACCAAGTGTTATCCAGCTGAGGTCAAAATTTTGTAATAATACCACAAAAAATGAATATATTATACAGCTTTTTTGTCAGGTTGTTCCCAGGCGTTTTTGAACTGTGCCTAATTGTGCCAAATGGCACAGTTTGGAAAAACATCTGTAACTTTTGAATGATTCAATATAGAAGCTTGATCTTGGGCTCTAATGAAAGGTGACACTCAGGGCTGTGTGTGTGTGGGGGGGGGGGGTTGTTTATTCATTCATGAATGAATGAATGAACAAACAAGCCCCCACACACAAAGAAGCATGCCACGTAAAAAATGTGTGGCTTTTTTTTTACAAGAAAAAATAACCTACAATGCACTAAAAATTATACTAAAATATCTGTAATGTAGAGGATAACAACTCCCCACCCCACCCCCGCTACAGAGGACGGACATCATCCATCGCTACATGACGGACTGCGGGGACAGTGCGCCGCGATCTACTACGCACAGTTGTACTAAAATATCTGCAATATATCTGCAATCCACTACAGAAGAGTAGCGGGGGGGGGGGGGCGTTCACGGTCCGGATGCGGCGCACGGACCGGTCCGTCATGTGGCGATGACGCACAGTTGTAATTTACCGATCGGTCAAAAGTCATTTTGATTACAATTTTCAGGGATAAAGAATAATTTAGCTTATAACACTTACCTGTCCACAACAGCAGTGTCGCTGGCGAACTTCTCTTCCTCATTGTCAGATGAACATGACGCTGGTCTGCTTGGCTGCACGGTGGCGCAGTGGTTAGCACTGCGGCAGCACAATTTACCCTTGGCCGGGGGATTGTGGGGATCGTGGGATCGTGGGTTCGATCCCAGCCACCGACCAACAGTGATCTGTGTGGAGTTTGCATGTTCTCCCCGTGTTGCGTGGGTTTACTCCGGGATTTCTCCGGTTTCCTCCCACATGCCAAAAACATGCATGTTAGGTTAATTGGCTGTTCTAAATTGTCCCTAGATATCCGTTTCCTATAGGCCCTTGGAATAGAGGGTTAGTATTAATGAAAGCGCTTTGAGTGGTCTTTGTGACTAGAAAAGCGCTATATAAGTGCAGGTTAGTTAGTTAGTTAGTTAGTTATGACTCGTGGTTCTGGTCACGCAACCCGGTCAAACCATGATTCCATTATTGCGGTTTTGCGCTTCCATGATTGCGGTTTTGGCGAACGATTTTTCAAAACAAATAAGAACAGTAGTAAGAAAAAAAGACTGGCGAACGCGTGTGTGTCACCCAGCGGCTTACACAAAACAGATTTTATGCACGGGACGCACGCTTTCAATTGTCAAACATCTCTGCTTCAATTGGCTTGCTGTATTCGCAGCCGTTGGTAGGCGGGTCCTTCTTGCTAGGTTTTCAGTCATTGGTTCTTCAAGGTTTCAGAAACCCAATTCAAGGCTCTTATTAGTCAAATGAGAGGTCAATCAAATCTAAACCAATCAAAGCACTCCTTTGGCTTTCTGTTCGCGGCTGTGTCTGTAGTGGAAGAACGGAAATGCAGCTTTTTTTTCAGTGCGCTCTGAGACGCACAAGGGCACGCTAGGACGCAGAGACGTGACCGCCCGCGGTATCCCGGAGTGCAAGAGGTTAAGATCTCCGATGCTTCATCTGGGATGTTGTTGCAGTTTTAGCGTGGGGGAATTCATTTAATAGGTCATGGGTAACAGCTTCAATGTCAGACACTTTACCCCCAGGAAAAAATTTAGTGACACAGTACCTGCTTCTGACGTTCCTCATAATCGAGTCACCAATTACCAACATTGTCTGGGCGGGCTTTGTCGGTGGTTTCTGAAGTGGAGAATAATTTTGTCGATGTTGTTGTTGTGATGGCCGGGTGATGCGCTCTCTTCTTTCTGGAGCTGGTGTCGAATTTGGCACACCTAGAATAGTTTTAATCTGGGGCTTGCGGGTTTGGGCCGCCACTGATGGAGGAGGAGGAGGAGGAGGCGTGGCCATGGGCGGATGATCGACGTCCAGGTGGGGAAAATCTTCCAGGGAGAGGAGGTTGAATCTGTTTTCCAGAAGCAAGGGAAGAGAAGAGGTGTGGCCCTGTCTGCTCAATTGCCAATGTTTGCTAGCTGGCCCAACCAAGGTCCAGGGCGCGCATTGAGAATGAGAAAAACAACCCGGGGCTTTGGGGTTAGCTCCGAGCTGAAGCCAGTGTTTATTGCTGGGGTCCTGGACATCTGAAGAGACCGGAGCAGGAGTGGAAGTGGATGGCGATGTGCTGAATTCACCCAGGTAAATAGCCGTCTCTGCCAGCTGCGAGTCGGTTGCCGGGGCCGTTGTTTGCCCGAGAATTAAAGTGTCAAGGTGGTCTTCAGCCTCCCAAATCTTATAGAAGTTGAAGAGTCTCACTTCCAACTCAGAAACCTTCCTAAGGGGGGACACACAGTTGACACACGTCGGGGATGGAGCCATGACGTTTCAGGCAAGAAGTGTATAGCCAGCCAGCCAAAAACAGCTAAAAAAAAGGTTAGCCTAGTCCGGTGAACAGCCCCGCTCAGGGTCCGATCCACCCGTGTGTCTGATTGGGCTTTCTGCTAGGCCAACACTAAGCTAACCCCAAGCAAAAGCTAATATCAGCAAAAAAAGATAAAAAATTAAAAACGAAGTCAGTGAAAACAAACAGAAGCGGACCATCATTGATGTGTACTGTTAAATTGTATTTTTTCACATATTGTGTATTTGAAGCATACTGTATTTAATGAAAAAAATGCATGGTGGCCAAATGTTTTGAAACTGTAGGTCAAGTAAAGTCCTGTAGAAGCAAACAGTATAAACTCTAACGTGTAGTATATCTTTTCTTTCTTTTTTCTTTTTTTATAGCAGACAAAGTGAACCTGATGCTCGTGAACTGACATGCACACAAGCAGAGACCTGGAGCCGCTGGTAATGCAATCAATTGTATCTATGCAGGGGCAAAAGTCCCATTTCACTGTTGTGGGGTGGGGGGGTAAACAGGAAAATTTGAGAGCTTAGTTTTTCAGGGGGACATAAAAAAAAATGCCATTTTTGTTGTGTTGTCTGATACTTTCTCAAATGTCTTATATATTGATATTAGATAATTATGTCATTGTTCCTTATTAGTCCATATCCTACCTGTCTACAGGTTTTTACACCATCAACCAGCAATACTAAAAGTTGCGTTGGGTGGTCGATGTCAATTACACCATATATGAGCTAACAAAATGTCTTTGCTCACCATTAACACTGGTCTGATCCCCACCACAATGGCTTTACAAGAATTTAAAGCTCAAAATAAGTTCTAAAACTATAAGAAATACCTTAATGAATAACGAAACTACATCAAATTATTCTTCAAAAATAAATATGTATTTATTAACAAGCAACAACAAAACAAAATCTCAATATGTCTTAAAACTAGGGCTGTCAAACAATATAATGATACTGTGGATAAATTTACAGCAGTTATGATTAATACTCATCTATTATTACTCATGTTTCTTTTTGTAGAGGCAAAAAGACTCATGACTGAAGAAATGAACAAATATCAACAAAAATGCATCAAAATAAACAAAATATGCAAAGAAAACAAATACAGTTGGCAGCAAAATCTAGAATAAATTAACAAAAATACACAAACTTTATGTCATGATTTGCCCCTCACTGCAGCGAGACATACCCAGATGCTGAACTGCAGTTTGTGGCATTTATTAACAAAACACAAAGTTCCAAAGTTCATCAACACACAAATCCAAACAGAAAACAAAGTAAACTTACAGATAGAGTATCAGAACAAACTCACCAGAACGGGGAAGGGGTTCTGGTGGCGAGGGGGAAGTTTCACTAAGACTGCAGCAGTGAGAAGGCAAAACAACAGTCTTTAAATAGCAGAGAACATAATTGATGGCAGGTGCGGATTCACATGAGTAGGTAGGTGACCTAATTACTAGACACAAAGCACACAGACGGGATAATGACAAGGTGGGAGTGCCTTGAACTGGTGAGGAGCTCATGCCACGAGGAAACAAAATATAAGCACTGAGAGCAAAATAAACCAGGAATCTAAAAATACTGACAGAATCATTATCATGGTAATAAGGACATGAAAACATAATAAAACAACTGACAGTAAGGAACACATCTAAAATCAACACACAGAAAAATAATACAACACTGGAAAAATACAGAAAATACTTAGATATAAATTAAGAGCCTGAGCCCGGTGACACACCGTGCTCAGCCTCGTGACAGAGCCCCCCCTCCTTAAGGGGTGGACTCCAGACACCCCAAGGTAGCACCAAAATTGAAAAAAGCCACCCCCCCCCCCCAAAAAAAAGGTATAACAATAAACCACCCCGGGTTGGAGGTGGGGGGAACAAGTTAGGAGGGAACAAAAACACAAACCCTGCTCAGGACCCGCACCCACGCAAAACCAGGCCCCTTGGCCCCCTAGGCCAAAGAACTAAACAGTTCAGGTGGCCGGCCAAAGTCACAGGCCTGACAGACGGTGAGATGGTACGAGTCGGGTGGCCTGCCGGAGAATATGGGCCAACCAACCCAATGGCACAGTCCGTCAGGCAGTCGATCAGGGTTTTTCAGCCACCTAAACAGGAGGGGTGGCCCAGGAGGCGGTCCACCCATGGGGAGGCCCCATGAAGGGAAGGACAACAGAGGAGGGGGAACCACGACAGCGCCAGGCAGAGGAGGGGGAACCATGACGGTGTCTGGCAGAGGAGAGGGGGCCACGATGGCGTTTGGCAGAGGAGAGGGGACCACAACAGTGTTTGTTTAAACAACTAGTGGACAACTCCCATCATCCCACATCACTAAACACAGTTACATTTTAGTGAAAATCTGAAAAGCACTGATTTCTCATAGCATTCACCTTTGCACTGACAGAAAAAGTCACTAGGATTAATCTTGGCCTATGGTAATAACAGAATGGGTTTGCCTGACTGCTGCCCTCACCCTGTGCCTCTCTGTGAGGAAATCGCGTGAACAAAAAGAAAATGTCAATCACTTATGATAAGATAAGATAAGATAAGATAAGATAAGCCTTTATTATTCCCACAATGGGGAAATTCCAGGATTGCAACAGCACAGGGACAGCAACACTCAGAGCAACAATCCAGAAGATAAGAAAACAAGAGCAGTGAATATACATATGCACACATACGTAAATATATAAATATATATACACAGTGCGGAACATTGTAGCTAGATGCAATAAACAGCATAACCGTCTATTTAGTTACCCTTCATGGTATGAATATGTACCCATACATATTGTCACCCTCCATAGCGACTGATATTGTCCTAGTTGTATACTGGAGGGGATCATTTGTGTAAGTCTGTTGCGTCTTTTGCATTCAATACTATTAGGTCGTCACGTTTTTTTGCTATCTCTGCAAGCAGCCCTGCTTAGGTTATACAGTCTGACAGCCGTAGGTAGGAAGGACCTGCGAAACCTCTCGGTCACGCATCTAGGATGATGTAGTCTACTGCGAAATGAGCTCCTCAGTGCGTCCAGTATGTCCTGCATAGGGTGGGACTCGGACTCCAGCAGAGATGACAGTTTAGCCACCATCCTTCTCTCTCCTATCTCCTCCACTGGGTCAAGGCATTGCCCCAGGACAGAGCTAGCTTTCTTGATCAGTTTGTTCAGTCTCTTCCTATCGGCTGCTGTAATGCCTCAAAAAATCAGCTACGCCTACAAAAATCAGCTGATAAAATGTCACCTGGCAGCAATCAGCTGACTCGTCTGACAAAGGCTGCAGTGTACAGTCAAAACCTGTTAAGAAGGTAAATACATCTCCTTTCTATTCTTGTCTTTAATAAGAACAAAAGATAAATAAATGCTGTAATGCCGTTGCCCCAGCAGAGCACTCCAAATGGCTGATGCCACCACTTATGCGGCTTATGAGGACAAGTCTAAAATTCATTAGTTTGTCCAACAGAACATTATTATGACGATCTAGTCAGCAGTCTGTTCTCTAAGGTGCAAAGTTAATTTTTTATTGTTACCTGGTCACTTATGCCTCCTGTACTGCATCGATCTCACTGATCCTTCCTGCTGCCTCACTCTCCCTCTGGTCACCTGGGCCACCTCTCTCCTCCCTCTGTCCCCTCTTTGTTATCCCTGCTGCTGTCGCTTCCACATTCTTGATCCAGACATACAGTAATGTGAAACAATTAGGACATCCTGTATAAGCCTGTGTTTGTTTGTTTTTTAACATATTTGGACATATGGATATTTAATATCAATGTTAAAAATACTGGGAGATTCACATAATACAACTCATTCATTCATTCATTCATTCATTCATCTTCTTCCGCTTAATCCTTTTCGGGTCGCAGGGGGGGCTGGAGCCTATCCCAGCATCTTTGGGCGAGAGGCAGGGTACACCCTGGACAAATTGCTAAACAATTAAAAATTAATTAAAGACTTTTTTTTTTTTCAAATTTTCTGTAAAATGCAGTTCTAAACAAGTAGTGAGGAATAAATTAAAACACCACTCATCTTTTTTAGGACACCCCCACATTGATTCCCACTTAAAATGGCTGAAACAAATTTAAAAAAATGCAAATAGAAACAAAAATAATGCTAGACATAGATATGTGAATATTTCTTAACAAAGAACTGAATATTTAAATGGGTGTCCAATTTTTTTCACGACTGTAAAATAAGTTCAATTAATGTTCAAGTGGTTTAAGAGAGGTACTTCACTTACAATTTTAGAAGATGTAATTCATACAAGAATTTCCTATGCAAAAAACTTGGAAAGATGTAAAATGTTTTCCCTCCCTCTTCCCTCTTAATAGTATCTTAACAGTGCTATCAGCAGGTGCATTAGGTCATCTAGTTTATCTTGATACCATGTTCATCATTCTAGTCACAGAATTGAGGTTAATGCAGCTGCTGAGTGTGGATGAGGCTTACTTCTGTGTAGCTATTTTTTACCAAGTAGATGAACTAAGGACACTATGTGTGATTTAGTCAGCCTAACCAGCTAGAAGGTTCCAGGTTTGAATCCCCAGGCTGGCAGGGGTAAGAACCTTTCTGTGTGGAGTTTAACAGGTAATGTTAGTGTTACTCACTCTGTAGTGGGGAAAACACCAACTTACAGTTGCCAAGTTGAGGATGGAGACCACTGACCCAGTGTCCACCAACAGCGGTACCGGTGTCCCGTCCAACAAAATGTCACAGTTGATATGACCTTCCGTGTCGGGCAAGACTGTGTGGACCACCGTAGGAATCTTCTTTTTAACAGTTCCTTTTGCTGGTTTCCATTCCTCCTTGTCAAAATTGCTGCAAACCCTGGCGAAGTGATGGAGCAGACCGCACCATCCACATTTGCCCCTCACTGTACACTCCCTGGCTCGATAGCGGTGTCTGCTGGATCCGCAGTCGTAGCATCGTGGTGTCCCCGTGGTGGACTATCTTGACAATGGCCGCATACTCGTTATTGCTGCCATCGTCCAAATCCAAGGCCAGGGCCTTCCCATGTGCCTCGCTCTTCTGCGGAGCATCGTCACAGCCGAGGTGTTTCATCAGCCGCTCTGCTGCCTCGTGCTGTTGTGCTAGCTTCGTGGTTGCTAGCAGTTAGTTCACCAGTGTGAGTTAGCAGGCAAACCCTCGCCGAGGAGTAGGCCACGTGCTCGGCCAACTGGTCTCGGACCATCTCCTCCTAGGGCATCAAACCTGCACTTACCTGTCAGCTGTTGGAGGTCTTCCACGAACTGCTGGATCGATTCTCCGGGTCGCTGGTGCCGTTGTCGAAACTGGATGCGCCGCATTATGATGTTTTCTGGGGCGCGAAAGTAGTCAGCCATGAGCCTCATGATGTCGTCGAAGCTGTCACCTCCTTCCAAGGTGCTGAGGATTTTCTGGCCCTCCATGCCCAGGTTATGGACCAGAATCACCAAATCTTAATTTGTCCAGGTCGCCAAGGTCTAACGCTAGTAGGTAATTCTGGAAGGCCGCAAACCACTTGGCCCAAGGGACCAACGGCTCACCCAGAGCCTCCAAAAAAGAACGTAATGTGGTCTCAGCCTTCTCCATCTCCGTTTGTCCTCCACCAAATGTTGTGTCCAACTAATAAGGAGGCGAGGTGACGTTTTATAATGTTTATTATCAAGAACTATGTACACACGGGAAGACCCTACTGCAAATACAGGAGTCCCAGCGAAGAGACAATATGTCTCCCACTCCAGGCTTATATACTCCAGGTGACGCCACCTGCCAAAGGCGGGGCATCACCCCTTCCTAGCCTAGGGCACCGTCATACTAATATTATATATATATATATATATATATATATATATATATATTACGACCCTAAAGTATATTCATTTTTTGTGGTATTATTATAAATATTTGACCTGAGCTTGATAACACTTGGTTCTGCATTCCTATTGTGTTTCCAGCCAGTATCTAACAGCTGTATGTTATTTGCAAGCATTTGTTTCTAAAAAAAAAACCCACTTAGGCGAACTTTATTCTCTTCAAATTCACTATGTTTAAAACATTGTTACTCAGTGGCAGAAGCACTTGGAGGGATTCTGATTGTTTTGCCAAAAAAAATCAGTGTTTTCTTTTAAATGAGACCAACCACATGACGATACTGCAAAGGGTTGAAGAACAGCTTTTGATTTACTTTGGGTATGGTATTTTTAGGCGTTTTTAGGGAAATTGACCCCTGAGTGTAAGGGGTTTTAGGGTTTACTTGAATTTTGTGGGGATGACAAGAAATATTTAAACACATTTATATTTAAGGACCGGCGGTTGGAGTAGATTTTGTTTGTACTTGATAAATGTTCGAAGGTGCTAACATTTTGATGAGTTTTGAAACACATAAATTTCAACCTAACAGTTAACGAACAAATCCATTCTGATCCCATTTCATGAATAATTAATACACTGTAAAGACTAAATCTGCATGAGAAAAGCTAATCATTTCTCAGATCAGCTAAATCCAATCAGGCAGCACATTTATTCAGTGGTTTAAGTCCTATTAGCAAACAAGCAACCAGCTAACTTCACACAACAATTCACGAGCTAAATCAATAATATATTTACCTCGTTTTGGACAGAGGGTTTGTCCTTTTGTTTGACAAGTTCAACCAATTTAAAATGGTTCGTTGCCCTTGTGGAGCTCATTTTATGTTCTCTCACTGAGCTGAATGCATTCCATACGCGCATCCCCACCTGCCGCCCTTACAACTGACTCCTACTCAGTGAAGGCGCAAGTACCAGTTGGCCAACACCAAGTCTGCAGCGGGGGATATACATTGTCTGATTATTAGAAATGTTACTTTTTGTTGCTTGCAAATGAAAAAATGACAACTTCTGCATACTTGATTGAGTTGTAGATTTATTTATTTTTTTTATTAATTATAATGATATGATTATTGGAGGGGTTATATTGGCTGGATTTGATTATCGGGGGGGGGGGTTATAACCCTTCTAACCCCCTGCCCCCAAATTATGCCTATTCTCCTAACTGTCTAAAGCAGGGGTCACCAACTAAAACTGCAAAAGGTCCGATAAGTCGGTCCTCCTCCCCAGGCGAGGTCCGAACTAGGTGTGGGAATTTTTAGGCTCCTCATGATTCGATTATGATTCAGAACTGCAACTTGATTCTAAAACCTTTCTCAATGCATCTTGACACATTTTTTTTCTATTCAAGATTTTTCTCTTCCATTGTGTGACAACTTGGCCCTTTTAAAGCAAAGTATTTGCACTGACCCATGAATTTACTTCCTACATCTTTTATTAAAACAAATGGAAGAGAAATCTGACACATGGTGGGCAGTGGTGGCCTAAAGGTCAGGAATGTGGACTGGTGGGCGAAGGGTCGCGGGTTTGATCCCTGGATCGGCAGGATTAGATCTAGGTGGGACAGATAACATAGCAGTGTTTACCCCACCCTCCTTAACCTCACTGTGGTGCCCTTGAGCAAAGACAAGCTGCTCAGTGGTCACAGGTGAGTCTGTCGTTGTACTGGGCAGCTTTCTGGTGTGAATGTGTAACTTTGTGAATGAACAGGGTGTCCTTGAAAAAGAGAGGTTGCCTCTCAGCGGAACTACCCTGTATGCATAAAGGTTAAATTAAAGAAAAACATGAACAAACTTCTCGGAAAAAGTGCTTTTAAGAATTGACATTATTTCAGAAGCCCACAGCTGTCTCCAGACAGACCAGTATCATTTAACTTGCTTTTACACATTATTTTAATAAGCTCATGTTTTAACTGGTTTTAGCTCTATATTAATTTTTAAACAAAAAGATAATAAAATGAATTCTTTGTTCAGTGTCAAACAAAATGTAATATAGAATGTTATAATACAGGAGAACACTAAATGTGTTTGTTGACTCCAAATAAATAGGTCTAAAATCTACAACTAAAATCCTAAAAATATTTTACAGGAGAACACAAACTAAATTGTATTGCATTTAAAAAAAGATTAATATCTAAAAAACAAAATTTCACACCAAGTCCACCTCTATACAATATTTTCAGTGCAGAAAAAACTGTTTCAAACTAAGACAAAAAACGGACACAAATTATAATTCCACACAACGGAATTTCTCGATATATATATATATATATATATATATATTTTTTTTTTTTTTTTAAATCCCAACAGTAAACTGTGGATGGAGCTGTAACTCATGGTTACAGGGAGACGGGAGGTGGAACTTTTTATGGTCAGTAACATGCGGAACTTTTACAGAGTTTTTAAGTGTCGGTCTTGTGTGTGTGTGGCGGGGGGGGGGGCCCACAGCGAACCTGTCTGATTTTGCAAGCCACTCTCTGGAGCGGTTGGAGCCGCAGAGTTTCTGCAGAGAGTGGCATTGGTGGTACAGCGAAGAGGGCAGTCTGCAGCAGGACTCAGGAGAGCGCCCAAGGGATCATGCCATGCCATAATCTGTCAGATGGATGCAGCAGTTCACCTCCGCTTTTTTCCCCACCAAAATAAAACAGACTCCCTTTTCCCCAAATTGTATCAAAAGGCTTCCGGGTCTGGACGGAGGACTCTTGGGCTCCTGATCCAGACCGGAGTCTGCCAGTTGGTGACCCCTGATCTAAAGGGTTTTCTATGCATTTTTATTACATTTGCAACATTTTACTTATTTACTTGGCTGTTTTTCATATAGTAGAAATAGTACAAGAAATGGGTCAAAATCTTGAAGTATATGCGCTCTTTGGCTCCTAACGGAGGGGGGGACTATCTTGCACACTCTTTGGAACACCATGTCACAACAAACTGGTCTCCATCTGTCTAAACAAAAGAACTAAATGTTTTTCTTCTGGTGTCACTGGATCCATCAAACTCCTGGCAGATCATTGTTATGTCCAGTTTTTCCAGTCTCTCCTTATGGACATTACAGACAACCACATTGTTCAGTCTGTCTTTGGGGACTTCATAGCAAAGGGGTTAATACTGGACATATGCACATGCCATTGTATGTTTTTATTTTTTTTTTTTTGTATTTTCAGATTTTTCTCATTTCATTTCACAAATGTAGACTGTGCAAATTATTATATAAAATCCTGATTAAATGCATATAAATTACAGGTTGTAATGTAACAAAATAGGTAAAAAGAAAAAAGGGAGGAATACTTTTGCAAGGCACTATATTTTTTTCAGTAGTCTAAATTAGAGAGTTCTCCTTATTTCATCACACTAAACAAAAGCTTAACAGACATAAGCCTGCTTCATGCTCCATTTCCCTCTAGTCCGCTGTGGTCCGCGTACGCATGGATGAGCCCGGCACGCATGCGGCACTGCTCATGCTCACTTTTTTCTTCTACACAGGCCAAGCGGTTGACGCATGTGCACAACCATCATTTGTAGTTTCACTCCCGCCCGATAGGTAGCGCCAAAGTGCTGACGCGCCACAGTTTTCACCAACGAAGAAACGATGGACTTCTTCACAAAGTTTCTCTTCAAATATAGTGTCCATTTCTGCTGTTTGACTTCCCGGTTTTCACTCCTTTTCCATGAAGATGCTGCTGCCGCTGTGAAAGTATCTACGTATGTCTGATTACCTCCGCCAGGCCGAAAAGGCCAGGAGGAGGTTATGTTTTTGCCGGGGTTTGTCTGTGTGTTTGTCTGTTTGTCTGTCTGTCTGTCTGTCTGTCTGTCTGTTTGTCTGTTGGTTAGCAAGATAACTCAAAAAGCCTTTGACGGATTTCCATGAAACTTTCAGGCGTTGTTGGGAATGGTACAAGGAAGAACTGATTAAATTTTGGGGGTGATCCGGTTCACCGTCTGGATACAGGAATTTTTTCAAGCATTTTTTCAACACTGTGACATAAGGCCATTTTCAACATGTGCGCAGGTGCAATGGAGGGCGCTGGTCGTCGTGTCTGCAACACAAACTCTGCGTTCTTCAACGTTTTAGGCACAAAAGCATGCGGAAAACACTGCTGGCCTGGGCCCGCCAGCGTGCCTGTGTTTGCGCGCAACTGCAAAACCTCACACGGGCAGCTGTCCGCCGACGGATTCTTTGGCAGAAATTCCCCGGCCAGCCATAGGAGCTGCGCATTTGGCAGAAATTCACCGGCCAGCCATAGGCGCTGCGCAAAAACGAGCTCTCTGCCGGCGAAGCTTCTAAATTCTCGTTTGCCGCGGAGCGCAACCCCCAAAAAATAATATAATATAAAACCCACGGCAACCTGTCTACCCAATCTGCATCCGTCAGTGGAGGAGATGGACACAACAGCAACACTTCAGTTTATTACCTCCGCCAAGGACGCAATGCTTTTACTACTGAACCACTAATCCTATCACTATCAGATTGATTGTCATTGATTAATTGTGTGTTTATTGCACTGTCCCTGTCAAATAAACAAATAATCATTGTGAATCCAATTGCTAGTCATATGTTTACATGCTCAAGGAATCTGAAAACGTACACACAAACACTGTATGGGGGGAATTGTGGCACTTGGCGGAGGTCTGCGCTCTCCGAGTGCTTTTCTAGTTTTATTTTTATTTGCAAGGTGAAGTTTCTGTTGTGTTTCAAAGAGCTTGGATCATTATTATGCATCATTTTGCTGAGGCACTATTGCTATTGTGCCCTGCATGAGAATAAGGCCAGAGTTGAATATACTGGGACAGTATAAGACTGTTGAAAATTTATTATTACCTCCGCCAGGCCGAAAAGGCCAGGAGGAGGTAATGTTTTTGCCGGGGTTTGTCTGTGTGTTTGTCTGTCTGTCTGTCTGTTTGTCTGTTGGTTAGCAAGATAACTCAAAAAGTCTTGGACGGATTTCCATGAAACTTTCAGGTGTTGTTGGAAATGGTACAAGGAAGAACTGACTAAATTTTGGGGATAATCCGGCTCACCGTCTGGATACAGGAATTTTTTAAAGCATTCTTTTTTTTTTCCAATGTGTTTTTATTGAAATCAATTTCAGAAATTACAAGTTGGCATAATACTTCTTGAAACAAAAAATAAAGATACACTTATTTAGCACATATACATATATGTATATAGGATCAAATAGTGCCTCAACAAGTACGACACACTTAAGCACCAGATTTTTTTTTTCTTTTTTTTTTCTTTTTTTTTTATAATATCCCCTCGAACAACACCCCCCCCCCCCACCCCCAGCTCACAAGATCAGTAGAGGAAGTACCTCAACAGGCATATAATTTGAAACAAATACACATAATAGAGTAGGGAAAAAAAATAACAAAAATATATATATATAACAAGGCACATGCTGACATAATTAGATGGGTAAGACTTTTAGATTAGAAAAGTAAGATATAAAACATTGCCATTTCTGGTAAAACCTTTCTGTGCATCCTCTTATAGTGTATTTAATTTTCTCAAGTTTTAGAAAAAACATCATGTCCTTGAGCCATAGGGAAATTGAGGGATATCTGACAGATTTCCAATGCAGCAGTAAAGTACGCCTTGCTATTAAGGATGTAAAGGCCACAATATCCCTTTGTACCGAATTCAAAACTACAGAGGAATCAGGAATCCCAAATATGGCAATAAATGGAGAAGGCAGCAGAGTCACTTGAAGAACCCTGGAGATAATTGTAAAGTAACTAGACCAAAAACTGTATAATTCCGGACAAAGAAAAAACATATGGCCAAGGTGGCAGGGAGATCCCTTACATTTATCACAACTACCATCAACTTCTGGGTAAATCTCAGAGAGTCTCAGTTTTGAGTAGTGGACTCTATATATTACCTTAAACTGAATCAAGCTAAGACGAGCACATGAGGAAGACGTTCTAATTCTGTTAATGGCATCCTCCCAAAGCTCATCAGTCATCTGTATACCCAATTCTTTCTCCCACAAATTTTTTATTTTGACACTTGATTCATCGTTTAATGTTAAAGTGGAATTATAAAGCTTAGATATCAACCCTTTATGTTGTGGACCATGTGAAACTATACTTTCCCAGGGCTGCTCAGGAGGGATAGAAGGAAAGTTAGAGAAACACTTAGAAACAAAATTACGTATTTGAAAATAACGAAACAAATGGGTGCCGGGTAAGTTATAATTGAAAGATAAATTGGTAAAACTATCAAAAAGCCCAGATGTATATAAATTCCTTATATGTTTAATACCTCTGTCATGCCAGTCTGAGAATGACGAATCTGAGAGAGATGGGGGAAACAAATGATTTTTAGTTAAAGGACATAAAGAGGAGGCAGATACAAAACCAAAGCGCCGCCTAAACTGAAACCATATTTTTAATGTGTTGAGAACCACTTGACTGTCCGTATACAAAGAGGGTTTTGTAGGCAAAGAAGAAAAAATTAATGCAGGTATTGACAACCCCCGACAGGATGATAATTCCATTCTACACCATGGGGAGCGAAAAGACTTTAACCAATAGCAGATTTTATGTATATGTGCCGCCCAATAATAAGACTGGAAATCAGGTAATGCAAGTCCCCCGCTAAGTCTAAGATAAGATAAGATAAGATAAGATAAGCCTTTATTAGTCCCACAACGGGAAAATTCCAGGATTGCAACAGCACAGGGATAGCAACACTCAGAGCAACAATCAGAAGGCAAGAAAAAAAACAAGCAAGCAAGAGCAGCTAATATACATATGTACATATTACTATAAAATATATATATACACACACACACACACAGACACACAGTGCAGAGCATTGTAGCTGGATGGAATAAATATATGAATATATGAACACACAGTGCAGAGCATTGTAGCTAGATGGAATAAATATGTAAATATATAAACACCCACAATACGGAGCATTGCAGCTAGGTGGAATAAATATGCAAGTATATAAACACACACAGTGCGGAGCAATGTAGCTAGATGGAATAATATGTAGATATATAAAAACACAGTGCGGAGCATTGTAGCTAGATGGAATAAATATATAGATATATAAATATAAACACACCCAGTGCTGAGCATTGTAGCTAGATGGAATAAATATATAGATATATAAATATAAACACACCCAGTGCAGAGCATTGTAGCTAGATGGAATAAATATGTAAATATATAAACACACACAGTGCAGAGCATTGTTGCTAGGTGGGATGAAACAGCATAACCGTCTATTTAGTTATCCTACATGGTATGATTATGTGCCCATACATATTCTCACCCTCCATAGCGACCGGTATGTTCCTAGTTGTATGCCGGAGAGGACCATTGTGTAAGTCTATTGCATCTTTTGCATTCAAAAAAAACTATTAGTTTGTTACGTCTTTTTGCTATCTCTGCGAGCAGCCCTGCTTAGGTTGTACAGTCTGACAGCCGTTGGTAGGAAGGACCTACGAAACCTCTCGGTTGTGCACCTGGGATGATGTAGTCTGCTGCTAAATGAGCTCCTCAGTGCATCCAGTATGTCCTGCATTGGGTGGAACTCGGACTCCAGCAGAGATGACAGTTTAGCCACCGTCCTTCTCTCTCCTATCTCCTCCATCGGATCAAGGCGTTGCCCCAGGACAGAGCTAGCTTTCTTAATCAGTTTGTTCAGTCTCTTCCTATCGGCTGCAGTAATGCCACTGCCCCAGCAGACCACTCCAAAAGTGATGGCTGATGCCACCACCGTGTCATAGAATGACTTCAGCAGCGCCCCTTGTACACCAAAAGACCTGAGTCTCCTCAGCAGGAACAGCCTGCACTGTCCCTTCTTGTAGAGTGCGTCAGTATTGTGTGACCAGTCTAGTTTATTGTTCAGATGAATACCCAGGTACTTGTAGGATGTCACCATCTCGATGTCTGTTCCCTGTATATTTACTGGTGCTGTGAGGGGCTGCCCATGCCTGCGGCAGTCCACCACCAGCTCCTTAGTTTTCCTCGCGTTGATCTGGAGGCAGTTCCGATGGCACCAGTCCACAAAGTCCTGGATAAGTCCTCTGTACTCAGCTTCATCTCCGCTGGAGATGAGACCAACGATCGCAGAGTCATCAGAGAACTTCTGTAGATGGCAATGTGTTGTGTTGTGTGAGAAGTCCGCAGTATAAAGAGTGAACAGGAAGGGAGCCAGCACCGTTCCCTGGGGGGCCCCCGTGCTACTGATGATCGTGTCGGAAACACAGTCCCGGGTTCTTACAAACTGAGGCCGGTTCGTGAGGTAGTCCAGGATCCATGATGACAGGTGCTGGTCCACCCCTGCGCGCAGCAGCTTGTCCTTCAGGATCATCGGTTGGATGGTGTTGAAAGCACTGGAGAAGTCAAAGAACATGATCCTCACCATATTCCCGGGCTTCTCCAGGTGGGACAGAGAACGGTGAAGGAGGAAGATCACCGCATCCTCCACCCCAATGCCATGCTGGTAGGCGAACTGGAGTGGATCCATCGCTGGTTCCACCAGGGGGCGGAGATGAGCAAGGAGCAGTCTCTCCAGGGTCTTCATCAAGTGGGACGTCAAGGCCACCGGTCTGAAGCTGTTCAGGTCTTTGGGGTGGGAAGTTTTTGGTACAGGTACCACACAAGATGTCTACATCTTTGCAATAATTTTTTACGCACTCTAGGTGGTTTACATTTCCAGATAAAGCCACAAATTATCTTATCCAGAGAATCAAAAAAGCTTTTAGGCAGAAAAAGAGAAATTGACTGAAATAAAAAAAGGAATTTTGGTAAGATATTCATCTTGACAACATTAATCCTACCCAAGAGTGACAGAGGGAGATTTCGCCAATGCTGGACGTCAGAGGTTATTTTGGCAATAAGGGGAGAAAAATTGGCTGAAGCTAGGCTAGAGAAAGAGCGTGTCACATTTATACCAAGATACTTGAATCCTGCGGGACTAAGTTTGAAGGGTATGTCAGACTGCTGAAGATCCCAGGCAGTCATGTTGATAGGAAAGCATTCGCTTTTTTCCAAATTCAATTTATAACCGGAAAAGGAACTGAAATTATTTAAAATACTCAAGACATTGGGGATAGAACTAACTGGATTTGACACATATAACAACAAATCATCCGCATATAACAACAACTTGTGTTCAGTTCCATTTCGGAAAATCCCACTAAATAAATTGGAAGACCGCAACGCAATGGACAGAGGCTCAATGGCAATAGTGAAGAGCAAGGGCGATAATGGACAGCCTTGCCGTGTGCCACGTCCAAGAGAAAAGTAATCAGAAAACATATCATTTGTTTGAACCCTTGCCTTCGGGGATGTATAGAGGAGACGAATCCAAGAAACAAATTTCTCATTGAATCCAAATTTCCTCAAAACCGCAAACAAATATTCCCACTCTACCCTGTCGAACGCTTTTTCAGCGTCTAGCGATATGACTATTTCTGATGAATCAGATGACTGTTTTGCATAAATTATATTGAAGAGAGTGCGTATATTAAAAAATAATTGTCGTCCCTTAACAAAACCGTTCTGTTCTTCAGATATATTCAAAGGGAGAACCTTCTCCAGACGGGAAGAAATTACTTTGGCTAACACTTTCACGTCAGCATTAAGCAAAGATAGTGGTCTATAAGAGCTACATAGAGTTGGGTCTTTGTCCTTTTTATGAAGTAAAACAATTGAAGCTTGTGTTAGAGTTGGAGGAAGAATACCTCATTCTAATGATTCATTAAAGGTAGCTAAAAGTAAAGGTGCTAATTTTTCCGTAAATCTTTTATAAAATTCAATGGGAAACCCATCAGGGCCAGGTGCTTTGTTTGATTGCATTGCTTCAATTGAGTTAATTATTTCAACAAGGCCGAGTGGGGAATCCAGGCTTTTTGCAGTGTCTGAGTCAATTACAGGATTCGAGAGGTCATGAAGAAATAAGTTCATGTTATGTGAATCTGTTGGGAACTCCGACGTATATAATGAGGAATAAAATGTTTTAAATGTGGCATTGATTTCATTAGGATCTGTCGTGATTATATGTTGACTATTCTGAATACTACTTATAATCCGAGAATTAGCTTGACGGCGTAGCTGATGTGCCAACAGACGGCTTGCTTTGTCGCCATATTCATAATGAGTTCCACGATTTTGTAGTAATAGCCGTTCAGCTTCTTGGGTTGAAATTAGATCAAGTTCTGACTGTACCTCTATGCGCTGTTTAAATAATTCTGGTGTAGGATTTAAGGCATAACTTTGATCAATATTACTAATAGCTAAAGTGAGTTCAGAAAACTTGGTGTGACGTCTCTTATTAGAAAGAGCAGAATAGTAAATGATTTGTCCTCTAAGGTAGGATTTAAGAGTCTCCCATAATAATGAATATGAAGTAGAATCATTTTTATTAAACAACAAAAACTCATCAATTGAATTGGAAATAAAATCACAAAACTCTTTATCTGCTAAAAGAAGAGAATTAAACCTCCATGAAGGAAGACTACGTTTATAGGCACCCAACTGAATATCTAATAATAATGGTGCATGATCAGATATTATTATACTTAAATAATCAGAGGAAACTACACAGGAATTTAAAGTACAGTCAATAAAAAAGTAATCAATCCTGGAGTAAGAATGATGCACCTTAGAAAAAAAGGAGAATTTTTTACTGGTTGGATTGCGGAATCTCCAAGGATCGACAAAGCCATTCTGTGTCATGAAATTAGAAAATGTTTGAGACATTAAAGACTTATTTAGATTACGGGGATTAGATCGATCTAATAATGGATCAAAGACACAATTTAAATCGCCCCCTAAGATTAACAAATGTGAATTCAAAAATGGTAAGCTACTTAGTAATTTATTTGCAAATTCAACATTGTCAATATTTGGGGCATATACATTGACTAACAGAACCTTTTTCTGCATCAAAGTACCGGCAACTATCACATATCTGCCGTTTTTATCAGCTATAATGTTAGTGGCTGAGAATTGTACATTTTTATTAATAAGAATAGCAACCCCCCTTGATTTAGAATTAAACTCTGAATGAAAAACTTGGCTCACCCAAGAGCAGTGCAACCGATGATGATCTTTTATCCGAAGATGGGTCTCCTGCAGAAACACTATTGAGGATTTTAAATGTTTTAAGTGGTTAAAAACTTTTGATCTTTTAACAGGATGACCCATGCCCTTAATATTCCAGCTAATGAATCGCAAAGATGCGCCTAGTAAAGTTGTACCATGGCCTATATTGGTACTAGCCATTTACATGTACCAAAAAAAAAACAACCAACACAAGAACTATTGCTGTGAGCTGAGGTAAAACACCACCCACCCAAAAGAACCCCCAAAACAAATACACCCAAAGTCTCCATGTAACAAAAAAACACATCCAAAAACCAATGGAGACAGCAGTGTCACACACAAAGAAAAGTTGTTCTCAGTTAAATAGGAACAACTCGGAGGCAAAGCCGAGCAGAGAAAAAAAAAAAAAAATATATACCAATGGAAAACATGTCTCCTGCCAACTTCCAGAAATTAGAATTATAATATGTGCAATGATTAAATTACATGCTGTTTTATACCAGTATTGTAATCTGAACAATAAAGTAAGAAAAAGTAATGATAATATTAAACTCAACAATACACTAAGAGATTCTAATGAACACTCCCAAAATAAAGCAAATAAGCGCAAATGTCCAGGTAACAGCAACAAGTCTAGAGTCCGAGCATATATAAGGATTATAATGAAAGGTTCACAGCTCACCCAGAAATCAGAGTCTTGACGTATTCCTTCGCGTCTTCCGGCAAAGTAAACTTCTTTTCAGTCCCCTGGTAAGAAATGCGTAGCTGCGCCGGGTGGAGAAGTCCGTATTTGACTCCATCAATGCCACGGAGTAGCCGCTTAACCTCGTTGAATGCAGCCCGAGCCCGTGCAATCTTGACGGTGTAGTCCGGAAAGACCGACAAAGTCATACCTCCGACTTTAATCCGCTGGAGCTCTCGCGCACGCCGTAATATATCAACACAGTCACTGTGGTAGTGAAGCCTGCACACAATGGCTCGTGGTCGCTCACCCGGTTTAGGTTTAGGCTGAAGAGTACGATGAGACCGATCCACTAGTGGTTCCTTATCCAAAGAAAAAGCATTTTTCAGCAACGCAGCCACAGCAGTAGGAGAAAAAGAGTCTGGACCCTCTTCAACGCCAATAATCCTTATGTTATTGCGTCGCGATCTTGATTCTAGATCTTCACATTTGTCTTCCAGCACAGCAACCTTAGCATTGAGGCGCTCAACACTTGTTTTCATATCAGTCATGTCATCCGTATAAGCTATGAGCGTTTCTTCCATGTCCCCCATAGTGCACGTTAGCTTAGCCAACTTAGCATCAATAGCAGCATTGACGCTCGCTAACTGTGATTTCACAGACTGTAACTCAACCTTAAGAGGTGCCAAAGCGTCTCCGATAATCTCTTGTAGCTCCTTCTTAATAATACCAGAGATGTCTTCTTTTAGAGAGGAAAGCAGCTCAATTTTCAAAGCTTCAACGTTCAAAACAGGGGCTGGATCAACAGGTTGAGCTAGCGGCTCTGAAGTCGGGGCCTGTGAACAAGGCTTCAGGTGCGTCTGAATAGTGCGGGTTTTTCCTTTCCCCGACATTGCAAAACAATTCAAAAGTATCTCTTAAGATACACAGCGAAAAAGAGCCAAGAAAAAAACACTGGGTTTTTAGAAAACTGCACAACTGAATAACAATATTTTACGAAGTTGGCAGGAGCCACCAAAACTGCGTCCTACTCCATTGACCGCACCTAAAGCATTCTTTAACACTGTGACATACGGCTATTTTCAACATGTACGCAGGCGCAATGGAGGGCGCTGGTCATCGTGTCTGACCAACATAAACTCCGCGTTCTTCAACGTTTTAGGCACAAAAGCACGCGGAAAACACTGGTGGGCTGGGCCCGCCACCGTGCCTGTGTTTGCGCGACGCTGCAAAAGCTGAGACGGGCAGCTGTCCGCCGACGGATTATTTGGCAGAAATTCCCCGGCCAGCCATAGGCGCTGCGCAAAAACGAGCTGCTCGGCAGCGTGCTGTGTGCCTGTGTTTGCGCAACGCTGCAAAAGCTCAGACGGCCAGCTGTCTGCCGCTGGATTATTTGGCAGAAATTTCCCGGTCAGCCATAGTAGCTCCGCAAAAAGAAGCTCTCTGCCGGGGAAGTTTCCAAATCATCTTTGGCCGCGGAGCGCAACCCCAATAAAGATAAAGATTAGATGTACCACGAAGGTCGAGTGCAAGCAAGATGTTTGTGTCTGTGAACATTCCGTCTTTTGGCGAGTTGATACGTAACAATGTTTACAGTTTGATGAGAAGGTTGCTGCCATGTAACAATCATCTTATATCAGCAATTGTCAACTCGTCACTCACACTTCACTCCAGCATTTGGAAGTGGTGGCGTTCCATTTTATACTGAGTCCAATATTGTATGTTATTGTTGTTACAAGACCGCCGACTGTCTGCTGATCTGTATATACTTTTATTTATTTATTTATTTATTTATTTATTTATTTTCTACTCCTTTTAGTTCTGCATTTAATATGAACCCTGAGTTTGAAATAAACGTTTGAATTTTGAATAAAACCCACGCCAACCCGTCTACCTAATTGGCATCCGTCAGTGAAGCCCTCAGTGCTGCTTTCAGTGATCTAAAACGCTCACATAACCCATTGGCCTGTGGGTTGTACGCAGTTGTGTCATGACTTCATTTGTTTTTTCTTTTGAATTCTTGGATGGAACATGGGTGGCCAATATAAGCTGCGGATTCAGCCATCACATATTTCGGATAACTTATGTTGAACTGTATAATCAGAGGAGCTATTGTCTAATTTGACCTTGTTGGATTTTATTACCCCCTTTGTTATATTATTCACTTTCTTTTAACCTGTACTCTTAATCTATTCGAAATAAAGATTAATTCATTCATTCATTCAATTGCAACACCCCCAGCCTGGGAGTTTGCAGATGCAGGACATGGACACAACAGCAACACTTCAGTTTATTACCTCCGCCAAGGAGGTAATGCTTTTACTAATGAACCACTAATCCTATCATTGTGAATCCAATTGCTACTCAGATGTTTTCATGGTCAAGGAATCTGACAACGTACACACAAACACTGTATGGGGGGAACTGTGGCGCTTGGCGGAGGTCTGCGCTCTCCGAGTGCTTTTCTAGTTCATGTATGTTTTTATTCTCATTTTCCTCCTCCTCATTGTCCTCTTCATCTATTGATGTATGCTGTGTCGATATCGCCACCTCGTGAATGGGACGTTCAGTCTTGCGCATGGGCTTTTCAACGCGTTCAGGTCGTGGGCAGGCGGCACAGTCACAAAATTTGGGCTGCACGCGGTCGTCTGCAGTTGAGCACGGCGGACACTAGCTGAGTGGAGACGATAACATAAATTTCATCACATGAGGTTTCCGGTTACGTGTATGCGGTCAGCAGAGGTGTAGCATGAAGCAGGCTTTACTTGAGACTCTATATCTCTGGTTGACTGACTGTCTCTCTGTGCCCAGCTCTCTGCCCTGACTTTGCTGTCTCTAATAAAACAATTATTAAACATTTCAAAAAACTCCTCATTCCTTTATATAGACATTTTTCAACAAACTTCCTTAATATTAGTGGGATCTTTCTTCTTTCTTGTCATTTCGGTGCACTGAAAAATGACCGGATGTCTGTTACTTTTCTTTTCTCTGCCATAACTGGACTATGTAAAACATGCCAACAGACTTTGGACAAATGAGATGAAATATCACTTTTCATGTTCTGTATGTGACTGTTGAAAACAATGACTGATAAATAACTTATTAACTGTGCACTCATTTAGCTTTCAATGAACTAACTGCTCTCTGCCTCTCTGTCAATGTGTGTGTAAGGAGCCGCAGCAGCCTCGTCCACGGGGGAGAAACAGATGGGTCTAAACCAATGTCAGGATTGGGGGGGGGGGGGTTCTAATCTTTCAATAGTTATAAATGTCAAACAATGTGTTTTTAATCCTCTGAGTATGTGAATTTGCATGTCCCTAGTGGCAGAGCGCAGCACTGCGCCTGCCATCTTCACTCTGACATGATCGGCTGCATTGGGGATTTGTACTGATTTCTAGTGATTTGCCAGTTTCAGAAGGTGACAGACATCCATTGGAGGACTCAATGGATGACACGTAATACACCAAAGAAGAAGAACTCCTCAATTTCTTTTCCTGTTTTTAGTATTTTAGCCCAGAAAGCTAATATGACCGTGATCAGTCATCGTCATGTCACTTTCTCCACTTTGTACGTGGAAAATAGCCACGGGATACAAGCAAAATTTATGTGGGATAATCATAAGACATTGTAGATGTAGTAGAGACTTAAAATGACCGACAGAATGCAAAATAACCACCACGATGGGTGAAAATGCAGGGACCACGTCAGCGAGCCAGCCCCCCTTTGTCAAATGTAAGTGAGGAATTTCTGGGTTGTTTTTTTTTTAATTTTTAATGTGCTGAATTTTTGTTCATATACTTTAAAGATAAGATGATGAGGTGCCACTATACAAAAAAATGGTGTCAAAAGACTGAACCATTCTTTGTGTAAATACGTCCAAAGTCCAGTTTTGACTGAGTTATGGAATTTAAAGAGGTGCCGCAACATTATGCAAATTAGATATGTAAATTTATTCCTATCTGAAACTTTGGATCATATTTTACATCTTTCTAGTTGACAGCAAGCCATTATCTCTTACCACTTTCAAGTTATAGCCTTGGAAATCTCTGACATCTGAACTTAATATTTTCTTGAAAAAAATATTGACCACTAGGGGCTTATGGTGCAATGGAGCGCCTGTGGCCGTCATTTTAATATGCATGGTGTCATCTGAGTTTATTTTTGTTTCTGTTTTGAGTCATCTGAGTTTTGTATCTTTGATTGGTTATTATAGTCTTTATTATATATTCTGTTCCCCGTCCTAGTGGTGGTATTTATCATTATCTCCAATACCCTTAGAATTTCTCGTTTGTATTTTACCTTGCCCGGCCCTCGATGGATTATTTGTCCATGGAGTCTGTTCTCATTTTGTGTTTATGTTCTCCTGTGCTTTTGTTTTGACAGTGTGCTATATTTGCTTCCCTTGTTTATTGACAAAAATATTTACCACTCTTGACCACTAGTGGTTATGTCGCAATTCGGCGACAGACACTCTCAAAAGGTTAAGTCGCACTACTTGTACTGTGCCTTCAATGAACATTACTATGCTGTTCAAATAAAACGTTTGTGTTTACAATGTGATTTTTTTGGGGGGACAGCTTTATGGAAGGGGGGGACATGACCCCTGCGCACCCTTCCCTCCCGGGATTTATGCCCCTGCATCTATGCTGCTTCTTCTGCTGTCTGCTAACATATTTCCTTATAGAGTTGAAAACTCACCCACCTGAGGCTGAAGCCAAGCTGTTATACATCATAAACACTGGCATAGCAGCTGCAGGTATCTTTTTTCACAAAATGTCTATCAGCATGAACAATCCCACTCTTCAGCAAAACACTGTCATCACTTACATGTTGATGGCATCTTAACTGTTCCAGCTTTATGTCACATGAATTTTGGGTCTAATGTTTTCTCTCCATTATGGAGTCCATCAGCACTTTAAAGAGAAACTGGCAGAAGTTTTAAAGAGCCATAGTCTTGCATTGTCTCATCTTTGATTTTAGTGTATGATCACTAAAATATATAGTTCCCTTTTTTCATCTGGGCACAGCTGCTCACAGTCTCAAAGACAACTGTAAAGATGCCAGAGAAGCTGATGTGAGAAGTTTCTGGAAACTACTAAAACCCATGTCGGGAAGTGATCTTGCTTTGTCTATTATCACAGCAATGACATCACACCCTTAAATTCAGCAGTGTCTTCTGACCATATGTTATTCCCTCTGGCTGATTATTCTCTCACAGTCATGTGATGTCAAGTTCCATATCACTGTTTATCTTGTCCTGTCCTGCTATGTCTCATGTCACGGGTTTATAGTCCCCTTAGATTTCTATGACATTACTTAAGCTTTGCTCTTGATATTTAGCAGCGTGTTCTGACCATTGATCTCTTCCTAGCCCTGAACAGTTCAAACTGTTGAAGTACTGTTTGTGAAAATAAAACAAAAAAGCAATGTTAGCAGCAAGGGACCACCCTGGAGCACCTGCCTACACTGTTTTCCCACTGGTCACCATATTGCATTGTAATAGTACTGCCCCCCCCCCACACACACACACTATTTTGTTCATAATAAAAACTAAATGTACTCAGTGTCATATCATGTGAAAACTAAAATGAGTAGTGTTTTAGCATTTAAACTGCTGTATAATTACAGCACAAAACCTACAGTTAACCATTTTCTTCTTTCAGTTTGCTTCAGCTATGTCTGCTATGTTCTCTTAACTTTCAGTAAACAACGGACTGTATCCTGAGACATGAGGGCCCTTGAGGGAAAGCACTAATGGTAGTTCGCAGGTATCCTTTTATAGGTGAATACTAAAGGGTTTGGAAGAAAGCATGCACAAGCTTACAGCCAAGAAAAAATGACTTCAAAGGCTTTGGTCACACTTGCTGATCACTGATCTTCCTTGTCAGAGGATACCAATGAAAGAATCATTTTTATTAAAGAATGAAAATCACCACAGACTGCCAAAAATTATTGCAAATTTTAGAAAGTACTGTATTTACATCAGAGATGATGGCTGAGGCCATGGAAAATATGAAATCTGGCAAGGCGCCTGGACCATCTGGAGTTGCAACTGAAATGTTGAAGGCTTCCTTTGAAGCCAGCTGCCCAACCTTATGCAACCTTGCTAACAGCATCATTGCCCAGAAGAAGATCCCAGATGAGTGGAACGAGAGCTACATCATCAATGTTTTCAAAGGCAAGGGGGATTCCCTGGATAGAAGCAGCTATAGGGGCCTGAAGCTGATTGAGCACTGCTTGAAGGTTATTGAGAGAGTCGTGGAAAAGCTGCTCTGCTTGGTTGTGGATATCGATGAAATGCCATTTGGTATTGTGCCTGGTAAGGGCACAAATAATGCAATCTTCATTCTGTGCCAGATCCAAGAGAAACACCTTGCTAAAGGGAAACATCTTTAAATTGCCTTTGTTGATCTAGAGAAGGCCTTTCACCAGGTCCCTAGGGAAGTTCTGTGGTGGGCCATGAGGTGCTTGGATGTACCAGAATGGCTAGTTTCCACCATTCAAGCAATGTATGCCAGCCCCTCCAGCAGAGTGTGGATAAACAACGTCTACAGTGACAGCTTCATTTTCTGTGTAGGAGTCCATCAAGGATCAGTACTAAACCCTCTACTTTTCATTATTGTTCTCGAAGCTTTGTCTCAAGTGTACTGCACCTGGTGTTCCCAGGAGATGCTATATGCCGATGATCTTGTTCTTATATGAGAGTCATTAGATTCACTCCTGGAGAAACTGAGCGCATGGAAGGATGGACTGGAGTCCAAGGGCCTCCGTGTCAATATGGGTAAAGCTAGGATAATGTTCACGGGGCATAACCTTGGATCCCTTAGAGCAGGGGTGTCAAACTCATTCCATGGAGGGCCAAGACCCTGCAGGTTTTACCTCCACCCAGTGTCTTCAGCAGGTGTTTTCATTGATCAGCAATCAGTGAGGGGAAATTCAGTGAAATCTCCTGTTGAAGACACTGGGTGGAGGTAAAACCTGCAGGGTCTTGGCCCTCCATGGAATGAGTTTGACACCCCTGCCTTAGAGACTCTTGTGCATACCCATGTAGTGTGTGCCGAAAAAGCATGGGTAGTAATGCCATCTATTGACCTGGTTGCTTGCACTGGGTTCATAAAAAATGTAGCAACATCCAAGGAAAATGAAGACCAGACCCCTTCTATAGATGTAATAGATGTTGGGGTATAGCCCGTCCTATTACCGGCAGACCTTGTGAACAGGTCACAGCGAACAAGGAAAATGTGGAGGTGCTTGACTCCTGCTACCTAGATGATACCATTTGTGTTGGTGGGGAATGTGAAGCCTCTATGATCACTAGAGTGAAGGCTGCATGGAGCAAGTTCAGTGAACTCCCGCCTTTGTTGTCATCCAGGGCCTTGTTTCTCACCACCCGTGGAAGGATTTACAACAGTTGTATAAGAGCTGCTATGCTATATGCTTCGTTGGATATGCAATGTGAAGCCTGGTTTAGGTGATGGTGAACCATCGGCACCCGAGACCTTCGTGCAAGACTTGGCCTCACAGATCTTGAAACTCCCATCATATGTAGGTGTCTTCGATGGTTTGGACATGTCCAACGAAGCACCTCATGGACAAATAAAATCTTAAGCCTTGAGGTAGTGGGGCAAAGAGGCAGAGGAAGACCAAAGAAAATGTGGAAGGACCCAGTTACCAAAGATCTGAGACAGACTGGTCTAAAGGTGACAGGTGCACAGGACCGCACAAAATGGAAGAAGGCTATCAAGCTCTACAGCACTATGCAAACGTCCAACCCACGGTAGTGGATTTTATGGACATAAAAGGATAGTAGTAGTAGTAGCAGTAGTAGTAGTAGTAGTAGTAGTAGTAGTAGTAGTAGTAGTAGTAGTTACTGGTGAGAATCATCTTTGTCTAAGACATGCATTAGAAAACATTTGTTGTAAATAAGAGTTTATTTCTATAGTTTTTTCCTGATGACTTTAACAAATCCAAAGCAAAATGTGTTTTAATTAACATGATCCTTGTGAGCATAGAGCTGTTTTTAGGTATGGTGGAAAAAAAAATAGCAAAATAATAGATAAACGGTTAAGTGATCTGTTTGTAACCTTGGAAACAAAAGGGACACTTCAGATGCAATTTATATTTATCATCCATCATCAACATACTGAGGGGGTGTAACTGTATATTACAAACTGATCATATCATCATTTGGTACCAAACAATAGGAAAACATAATTAGAGTTAAGATCTGTAAATAATGCTATCAGATAATTGTACTTGATTCATTTAACCTCGGGTCATATCAGTCAAAACTGTGTTGCCTCCACTTAAACTGCTTTTTCATATGAAAATATTTTTCTTCTCCCTTAACAGAGTGCTATAAAAATGCCTCTATCACAATTTACAATCATTAAACATACCAATATACATTATAATAAAATTGTAGTACTAGTAGTAGAGATAAATGTAATGTAGAGAGCAATCGCTAAGCAAAAGGAAAAAGGCATAAATGTAAATTTGTGAATAGAACTGATTAAAAGACATCCTGGCATGTCATGATAAATGCCCCAAAAACCTTAAAGAAAAATGTGCTACAAGTGGGACTGAAATAAAAGCCAAGGCTAGCTAAACTAGTGTGTAAGGTAAACAAACTGATCTAAAGGAGCAAATCAAATTCATTCTTCTAGCCTGAAAATTTAAATTAATTGCGATAAATTACACTGATGTTGGAAAAAAAGAGAAAATTTCATAAGCAAGATAAATAAGTTGTAATAATAGACAATATTTAATAGTTGTAAAACAGAAAGATGTATAAATAATAGGATGCAAATCTGAAACAAGTGCAAATTGATACTAAATAGTTTGCAATACTAAATTTAAATTCAGCAAGCATTTTTAGTTTTTTTTTTAGATTTAGTATACTTTATTGATCCCCAGAGGGGAAACTGAGGGTCATCCACCACCTGGATGGATGAAGCAGCCACGATACGGCGCTATCCCTTAACCATTCACACACACATTCACACCTAGGGCCACTTTAGAGTCTCCAATTAACCTAACTTGCATGTTTTTTGGCATGTGGGAGGAAACCGGAGAAATCCCGGGGTAAACCCACGCATACATGGGAAGAACATGCAAACTCCACACAGATCACTGTTGGTCGGGGGCTGGGATCGAACCCACGATCCCACGATCCCCCGGCCAAGGGTAAACTGTGCTGCCGCAGTGCTAACCACTGCGCCACCGTGCAGCCCAGCATCACAGCAAAATTAATTTTGTGAATGTACTGTAGTCACTTTCAGGTAGTGGGGTCATGGAGAGAAAATCCATTTTTATTTCAGTCTTGGGGAAATATAGAAAGACCTGTAATGTTAGGCATATAGTGGACCAGATAGTATATTGTGTAAACAGTATTGAGGGAGAGATCATTATTTAGCATTAGTGATAAATAACCACCTAAATGAAATAGTTAATAAAAAAAGCTCTATAACAAAAAATAATATCAAAAACTATTTAAAAATAATGATTGATGTACTGAATCTGGTAAAGCCACTATATGATGGTACTTGGATTGCTTAGACTCAGGTGTGAACATTTGACACCTTCACCAGAGGAGTTGGATTTTAAAGCTACATGGGATTTCCATCAAGTGAAACTGGCCCTCTGGACCAGTGATGTGGGAGCAGAGGGCAGGGTGCAGGGAAGGGCAGCAGCTGAGATCCATCTGGTGCTCTGGAGTAGGGCAGCAGGTTCAGGTATGAAATCTAATGAGGAAGAGGTTCAATATATCTGTCCACATATAGACTCTTGTCCAATGTGTCATTCTACATCACATGAAGATGTTGGATTGCCTTTGCACTTTCAGCCATTTTTATCTGATCTATATGAACATGCATATCTATGATTGATCCCTGTGGGTTTTTTGTGTTGACTGCTGGTTGTGTATGGAGCAGTCAAAGACTGACCCAAACTATCAACAGTAAATGTATTTTCTCTGTGGCATCCCGATATCCAGGCCCATCCTTACAGGGTATTGGCCAGGAGTGGACCTCTCTGTTCTACCATTTCTTCTTTTACCATTTTCACCACTCAGTGTACTCTATATAGTCTACACTATTTTACCATTGCCAGCTTCTGCATTTGGTGGGCATATTGGTCTGTTTATTCTTTTAATCACTGTTATCCTACCTTAGTAGTGGTAACTTGTAATTTGACTTTAGTTTTGAATTAGGTAATTTCTCTATGTGATTTTTTTTGCCATTATAGACCAGCCTTTTGGTTTAATCCAGTTTTCCAATAAAGATTGTCAATTCCATTGTACCACAGATGAAATGTTTGCTTTAAGAGTGCTGATGGAGAAGTATGGAGAAGGTCAGAAGGAGTTGCACAGTGTCTTTGTGGATCTAGAGAAAGCATATGATAGGGTGCCACGAGAGGAAGTGTGGTACTGCATGAGAAAGTCAGGAGTGGCAGAGAAGTATGTGAGGGTGGTGTAGGACATGTATGAGAACAGCAGGATGGTGGTGAGGTGTGCTGTAGGAGTGGCAGATGGATTCAAGGTGTGGGTGGGATTACATCAGGGAATGGCTTTGACCCGCTTCTCGTTTGCCATGGTGATGGACAGTCTGACAGACGAGGTCAGGCAGGAGTCTCCATGGACCATGAAGTTTGCAGATGACATTGTGATCTGTAGCGAGAGTGGCGAGCAGGTGGAAGAGAACCTGGTAATGTGGAGATATGCAGTGGAGAGAAGAGGAATGAAAGTCAATAGAAGCAAGACAGAATACATGTGTGTAAATGAGAGGGAGGCAGGTGAAATGGTAAAGATGCATGGAGTGGAGGTAGTGAAGGTAGATGTGTTTAAATCCCTGGGGTCAAACCATCCAAAACAATGGAAAATGCACAAGAGAGGTGGATTGGGGGGAAACGAATGTTGAGTTATTTGTGACAGGATAGCAGCTAGGGTGAAAGAGAAAGTTAACAAGATGGTAGTGAGACGTTCTATGATGTATGGTTAGGAGACAGATGTACTGACAGGCAGAGTGGTGGCAGAGTTGGAGATGCTTACATTCTCCTTGGGAGGGAGTAGGAGGGACAGGATTAGAAATGAGTATATCAGAGGGGCAGCTCAGGTTGAGAAGTTTGGAGACGAAGTAAGAGAGGCAAGGCTAAGATGGTTTGGACATGTGCAGAGGAGGGATGGTGGACATACAGAACAAAGCATGTTGAAGATGCAGGTATCAGAAGAAGAAAAAGAAGAATATTACTAACCCCTTTCCATCCAGGCTAATCTTATTATTTGCTGTTTTTGGCCTGAACTGTCATTAAAGTCAATTTTATAATTTCAGTAATCTGGCAGTAAATCATTTTAACATAACTTTCTTCTTATCTTTTTCATCTGGTCTTATATTACTCCTCTTAACTCTTAACTCCTAGAGAGCCCCGCGGTTGTAATAACTGTATGTGATGGGTTGGAGTATGTCTCCCCTGACATGGTAGTAGTAGTAGTAGATTAGTTTATTTGACAGGGACAGTGCAATAAACATAGACAATTAATCAAAGACAATCAATCTGATGTGTTGCACATAGAGTGTATAGCTATTAGCTAATTTGCAACTCTTGTCCCTGGATGGGCTTTAGAAAAAAGAATCAAGATAAAAAATATACACAATAACCACATACATCAATGCAGAAAAATTATATATACACAATTATAAATATTATAAATATTATAAATACACAAATATAACAGCCTGACTCACATTTAACATAAATATTATAAATATTATAAATACACAAATATAACAGCCTGACTCACATTTAACACATATAACATAACTCACATTTGCCTATTTCAGGCCTTCCTCCCTCCGTCACTCACTATAAACAAACACATTTATTCCTTCCCTTCATTCACTCTCACTTTGCAGACAAATAATTCATACATGAGTACATTCTTGTTTATTTTTCAGCCAGTTTTTAACATTTTTAGTGAATGTTTTAAAGTCCGTTATTATTTTAATTTCATTTGGCATTGTGTTCCAGATGTGACTGCCCTTTATAGAGAAAGCTGTTTGTCCAAATGTGGTTCTGCGGTGGAATATTTTACAGTTATTGTTAACAGAACTCCTGGTGGCTCTGCTGCTGTCCTGTCTTTGGACGAAACCAGCAAGTGGCTCGGGTGCTGATTTATGGAAACATTTGAACGTTAATTTCAGAAGACAGAGGTCAATGAAGCTCTCAAAACTCAATAGGTTGTATTTTTTTAAAACATTACAGGGATGCCACCTAATGGGCTTTTTGTCCAAGATTTTTAGGGTTTGATTATATAATGAACCTATGTGTCTTATTGTGGAAGGGGCTGCTTGAGCCCAGACTGTCAAACAGTATGATATATGAGAAAAAACCATAGAATGCATATACAGTGCAGCTGCTTCGTAAGGTATGTAATATCTAATTAATTTAAAGCAGTTCAGATTTTTTTTTACTGTTTTTGAAATTTTCTTTATATGAAGATTAAATTTGAGTTGAGGATCTAGTACAATGCCAAGGTATTTGAATTCTGTAGCTAAACTGATGTCATGATCATGTATATTAACTTTAAAATGTTGCAGGTTACATTTTTTGATTGAAAAGCACATTGAGACTGTTTTCTGAAGGTTCAGCAATAGATGGTTCTTGAGGAGCCACTCTTGGACATCAACCATACTTGTAGACAGTACATCTGCAGCCTGTGCTGGAGTCTTGGCAGCTGTGTAAATAACTGCATCATCTGCATAAAGTTGACATGTTGCAGCTGAGCAGTGTAACGGCAAGTCATTAATAAAAATGCTGAAAAGTAAAGGACCAAGAATGGACCCTTGTGGGATACCCATGCGGTTGTTTAAAAATGAGGATTTATCCTGGTGAACTTTTACACACTGTTCTCTATTCTGGAGATAAGATGCAAACCATTCTAATGTATTTGGGGAGAAGTTAAAAGATACCATTTTGGATAAAAGCAAACTGTGGTTTACAGTATCGAAAGCCTTTTTGAGATCTAGAAAAACAGCTCCTACCACATTACCCCTGTCCAAGGACTGTTTGACGTTTTCAATAAGGCAACAATTTGCTGTTTCTGTTGAGTATCCTGGTCTAAAACCAAATTGATGTGGATGAAGAAGTTGACTGTCTTGTAAGTAGTCTATCAGCTGTGTAGCTACAACTTTTTCAAGAACCTTAGATAGGACTGGTAAGATAGAGATTGGGCGGTAATTGCATATATCGTCTTTACTGCCTGATTTATGAACTGGTATGACGACAGCTTTTTTCCAGCCAGATGGAAATGTACTAGACCTAATGGAGAGATTAATGAGATGAGTCAGTGGTTTGATTAATATTTTGCTGTGCATTTTGAGAAAGGAGGTGCTCATATTGTAGATATCATTAGTTTTTGAGTTTGACAGTGTTTTAACAATACCAGCAATTAACTTCTCATTTACCTCATCGATGTGAAAAGTATCTGTTGGAAGTATGGAATTTGTGTTGTTGAGCACATTTGGCAGCACAAAAATTTTTGTTAAGTCTTCCACAGAGCCCACAAAGTGTGAATTAAATACATTTGCCAAAGTAGCCTTGTCACTGACGGTCTTGCCATTGATTCTAAGTTCCTTTACCCCCTTCTGATCGTTTTTTTTATTAGTTAAGTTATTTAAATGCCTCCATAGGGAACTGTTGTTACCCTTTGCATGATTGCATTACCCATCATGATTGCAGAGTCAAAAAGCTACCTTCTGCTGCCATAGTGCAACTGCTGATCAGTTTTTCATTTCATGTTAAGCTGAATGGTAGGTCCTGAATCAGCAGTCAGGCAGCAGTCTTTGGTCTTAAGAATGTTCACCGTTCAACACTGCATGTCTGGATTTGTGCCAAGACTTGTTTATGTTGGTCATTTTTCATTGGTAAAAGCACAGTGTACACTATATACAGCTTTAGTAAGAGTTGTACACTGTCAAAAGGTTGATTTAGCCTGCCATGTTGCCTATAAATCACCTTTGTTTCACTTTTTGGACATCATATGACATTAACACCTTTTTCTCCTCGAGATTAAGGTTTTTTTGTGTTGTTGTTTTTGTTTTTGTTTTAAAGGAGACATTATTGTGAAAAAGCAGAGCCCCTGAATGTTTCTAATTTTGCTACTTTCAGCAGGATTAAGCAAAAAAAAAAAATCTTTCAATCTGAATTGTGAAATAGCTAGAAGAATTTTTTTTCCTCTTATCAATTCTAGAACAATTCTCCTTATTCAGGAGTCAAATATCTGGAAAGAAGAGTGGTGTGCCAATGTTACAGATAAATACCCTTTGATTGAACAGCCAATTGAATTCTGTGTGTCTTTAATATTTATTTTAACTGCATACCTAATGTGGTATAAAAATCACCAACAGATGTATATCTTCATATTGTTGTCTTTATTAACTTCTCACTATGTGAGGATGCATGAATACCAACAAAATGTCAAAGTCAGATGTTTGTGAACTTCCTCTTCAAGCTAAATAATGGTGCCTTGAACTGTAAGCAAGTGATGTACATTAAACATATTTTTTTTCACAAATATCATTTGTGCCCTTTATGTTCCTTAGATGTTGATAGAACAATCAATTCCACACAAATCAGTTGAAGTAGGAGTAGAAGATCAGCAGGGTTATTATATTACATATTTTCTTTTTTATTTTTTTACCCCCTCATGGATCGTCACCTTATCGTGGTGGGGGGGTTTGCGTGCCCCAGTGATCCCAGGAGCTATGTTGTCCGGGGCAATTTGCCTCTGATAGGGTCTCCCAAGACAAACTGGTCCTGGGTGAAGGGCCAGACGAAGAACGATCCAACAGACTCTCATGATAAATTGTATATCAAGGATTCAGTGTACCCCGCCCGGTATGGGGTTACCGGGGCCCCACCCTGGAGCCAGGCCTGGGGGAGGGGCTCGAAGGCTAGCGTCTGGTGGCCGGGTTTCCACCCATGGGACCCGGCCGGGCTCAGCCCGAAGGAGTTACATGGGTCCGCCCTCCAGTAGGTTCACCACCTGCAGGAGGGATCATGGAAGTCCGGTGCTATGTGGATTAGGTGGCAGTCAAAGGCGGAGACCTTGGCGGACTGATCCCAAGCTTTCTAAACTGGCTTTTGGTACGTGGAATGTCACCTCTCTGGTGGGGAAGGAGCCTGAGCTGGTGTACGAGATTGAGCGATACCGGCTAGATATAGTCGGCCTCACCTCAACACACAGCTCCGGTTCCGGAACCAGTCTCCTGGAGAGGGGCTGGAGCTTGGCCTTTTCTGGAGTTGCCCCGGGCGAGAGGCGACGAGCAGGGGTAGGTATTCTTGTATCGCCCCACCTTGCTGCCTCTATATTGGAGTTTTCCCCGGTGGACGAAAGGGTTGCTTCCCTGCGCCTTCGGGTTGGGAAACGGGTCCTGACCATCATTTGTGCCTATGCACCAAATGATGTTTCAGAGTACCCACCCTTTTTGGAGTCTGTGACTGGGGTGCTGGAGGGTGCTCCTCCTGGAGACTCCATTGTCCTACTGGGGGACTTCAATGCGCACGTGGGCAACGACAGTGAAACCTGGAGGGGGGTGATTGGGAGGAACTGCCTGCCCGATCTGAACCCGAGTGGTGTTCAGTTATTGGACTTCTGTGCTAACCACAGTCTGTCTATAACGAACACCATGTTCAAGCATAAGGGTGTCCATATGTGCACCTGGCACCAGGACACCCTAGGCCGCAGGTCGATGATCGATTTTGTTATCGTATCATCAGACCTGCGACCGTATGTCTTGGACACCCGAGTAAAGAGAGGTGCAGAGCTGTCAACTGATCACCACCTGGTGGTGAGTTGGATCCGATGGCAGGGGAGGAAGCCATTCAGACCTGGTAGACCCAAACGTATAGTGAGGGTGTGCTGGGAGCGTCTGGCTGAGGCCCCTGTCCGGGAGGTCTTCAACTCCCACCTCCGGAAGAACTTCAACCACATTCCGAGGGAGTCTGGAGACATGGAGTCTGAATGGGCCATGTTCTCCACCTCTGTTGTTGAAGCGGCAGCCCAGAGCTGCGGCCGCAAGGTGGTCGGTGCATCTCGTGGTGGCAACCCCCGAACCAAGTGGTGGACACCAGTGGTGAGGGGGGCCATTAAGCTGAAGAAGGAGTCCTATCAAGCTTGGTTGGCTTGTGGGACTCCCGAAGCAGCTGAGGTGTACCGGCAGGCCAAGCGGAGTGCAGCTCGGGTGGTTGCTGAAGCAAAAACCCGGGTATGGGAGGAGTTCGGTGAGGCCATGGAACAAGACTTTCGGTCGGCTTCAAAGAGATTCTGGCAAACTGTTCGGCGGCTCAGGAGGGGAAAGCAGCTCCCCGTCCACACTGTGTATGGTGCGGATGGGACACTGTTGACTTCAACTGGGGATATCGTCGGGCGGTGGAAGGAATACTTCGAGGATCTCCTCAATCCCACTGATACGCCTTCCACAGAGGAAGCAGGGTTTGGGGACGAGGGGGATGACTCGCCTATCACAGGGGCTGAGGTCGCCAAGGTGGTTAAAAATCTCCTTGGTGGCCGGGCCCCGGGGGTGGACGAGATTCGCCCCGAGTACCTCAAGGCCCTGGATGTTGTTGGGTTGTCATGGTTGACACGCCTCTGCAACATTGCGTGGAGGTCGGGGGCAGTGCCTTTGGCATGGCAAACCGGGGTGGTGGTTCCTCTCTTCAAAAAAGGGGACCGGAGGGTGTGCTCCAACTTTAGAGGGATCACACTCCTCAGCCTCCCTGGGAAGGTCTATGCCAAGGTACTGGAGAGGAGAGTCCGGCCGTTGGTCGAACCTCGGATTCAGGAGGAGCAATGTGGTTTTCGTCCTGGCCGTGGCACATCGGACCAGCTCTTTACCCTCTCGAGAATTCTTGAGGGTTCGTGGGAGTTTGCCCAACCAGTTTACATGTGTTTTGTGGACTTGGAGAAGGCATTTGACCGCGTCCCTCGTGGATTTTTGTGGGGGGTGCTTCGGGAGTATGGGGTATCGGGCTTGTTGTTACGAGCTATTCGGTCTCTGTACGACCGTTGTGAGAGTTTAGTTCGCATTGCCAACACTCGGTCGGAGTCATTCCCAGTGAGAGTTGGACTCCGCCAGGGCTGCCCTTTGTCACCGGTCCTGTTCATAATTTTTATGGACAGGATTTCTAGGCGCAGCCAGGGAATGGAGGGTGTCATGCTTGGTGACCACAGGATCTCATCTCTGTTGTTTGCAGATGATGTTGTCCTGTTGGCTTCATCCAGCAATGACCTACAGTTCTTGCTGGGACGGTTTGCCGCTGAGTGTGAAGCGGCTGGGATGAGAATCAGCACCTCCAAGTCCGAGTCCATGGTCCTCAGCCGGAAAAAGGTGGATTGTCCTCTCCGGGTTGGGGACAGGCTCCTGCCCCAAGTGGAGGAGTTTAAGTATCTTGGGGTCTTGTTCACAAGTGAGGGGAAAATGGAGCGAGAGATCGACAGACGGATTGGAGCAGCATCTGCAGTGATGCGGACGTTGTACCGGTCTGTTGTGGTGAAGAGGGAGCTTAGTTCTAAGGCAAAGCTGTCGATTTACCAGTCAATCTACGTTCCTACTCTCACCTATGGTCACGAGCTTTGGGTAATGACCGAAAGAACGAGATCGCGGATACAAGCGGCTGAAATGAGCTTTCTCCGTAGGATTGCTGGACTCACCCTCAGAGATAGGGTGAGGAGCTCAGTCATCCGGGAGAGGCTCAGAGTAGAACCGCTGCTCCTCCACATTGAAAGGAGTCAGTTGAGGTGGTATGGGCATCTGATTAGGATGCCTCCTGGACGCCTCCCACTTGAGGTGTTTCAGGCACGTCCCACTGGGAGGAGACCCCGGGGCAGACCCAGGACTCGGTGGAGAGACTATGTCTCCCAGCTGGTCTGGGAATGCCTTGGTATCCTCTCTGAAGAGCTGGAGCAGGTGGCTGGGGAGAGGGAAGTCTGGGCTTCTCTGCTTGAACTGCTGCCTCCGCGACCCGGACCTCCGGAAAAGCGGTAGAAGATGGATGGATGGATGGATGGATGGATTTTCTTTTTTAGATGGTCAGATCAAAACCCTAGCTTGTTTGTACTTCCAGTCATTACTAGGACTGAACTGGGTAACTTTAAAAGTTTGTGATAATTCTTGAAACTGATTTATATTCTGTTTTCCAAGGAAAAAATATACATACAGAAAACTTTAAGAATACTGGAACTCCTCACATGCTTGCTGTGGAAGAATTGCCCACCCTGATCTAGTTTAAAGTGGACATTTCCTGACCATCACACCTTTTCTAACTGCTAATATTTCTACTCAAAGACACACCTTGTCAAGAGTGAAGAGAAAGTGATTTCCTTTTCAGGAAAGAAATGTGGAAGAGTAATAAATCTCATATCACTACGTCATGTCTGTTTTAAAAATAAAAGTGTAGCAGGGAAATTGTCAGGTTAGCATAAAGAGGAGTCAACGGCATTTTCACCAGCAGGTAAGCAGAGAACTTTGAATGTACTGTATTTTGACCTCTGGTGACTGTGCAAATAACTACATGAATTGACAGGGTGAAGTGAAGTGCTGTGCTGTGCTGTAATATGTGTGAGTACATATTACACATTAAAATACATAAAGCACATAAAAATATTTGTCTAATGAGTAAAGTGGTTGAAAAAATTATAGAAACATAAACCATGAATACAGAAATGAAATAAGTTAAGAACTGAAAAATGCAAAATTGGGGTCACTTGCATGGAAATACATGCTGAAAATATGGGACAACAGTGATGCTGCAGAGAACTGGACATCTCTCTTTAATATAAAATTCAATTTGAAAACTTGAGGTCTACAGCAACACTGAAGGACCGGCAGGAATTTCTGGGAAGTACTGGATATGTATTACTGTATATGTGACAACATTCTAGATTATTCTCAATATGTCTATACTATTTGGTAGTGTCACAGAAGGGAAGATTTTCTTTACAAAGAAAAGTATCCATGATTGGTGAAATTTAAAAAAAAAAAAAAAAATCCCCTGACCATGTGGGAAATGTGTTATGTTCTGATGAAGTTAAGGTTGAATTTTTGCCCAAAATTCCATAATGTATGTTTGGTACATACAAAACACAGCATCATTAAAAGATTACCGTAAACACAGTGAAGCATGGTGGTGACACCAACATCCTTTGGGGTTGCTTTTCTTCAGCTAGAACTGTGGTTTCAGTCAAGGTGGAGAAAATTATTAACGGGTTCCATATGCAAGTCAGTTTAGCCCCAAACTTTCACGTTTCTGTTAGAAAGCTGAAAATAAAGACGAGTTTCACCTTTCACCACAACAGTGACCCCAATCATACATCCAAATCAACAAAAGAATGGCTTCACCAGAGGGAAAAAAAATGTCCCAGCCAGAGTGCACACCTTAATCCAGTTAAAATTCTGTGGGATGACCTGAAGAGGGCTTTGCATAAAAGTAATTATCTGTAATAATCTGACAGATTTGGAGCTCAAGGAGGAGTGGACAATATTTGTTGCACCATGCTGATGAGCTCACAAAAAGACTGAAATCTGGTTGCATGACTGTGCAACCAGGTTATGATTGTTAAGACTTTGTATATATATTGACCTAACAGATTTCTTTTCAATTGAATTTTATAGGTTGTAGGCCAAATGAAAAGTGAGAAATGTTTTGAAATTATTTACCATCTCTCTCTCTCTCTCTCTCTCTCTCTCTCTCTCTCTCTCTCTCTCTCTCTCTCTCTCGTGCACATGCACGAGAGAGAGGCGTTTGTGGGAGCAGGTGTGTGGAGTGGAGTGGAGTGAGTACTCCAAACTTTGTTTTTCTAATTTTTCTCTATCTTGTGTGTTGAGGTGTGTGTGTATGTTATATAGCAGTTTGAGTGTGTGTGTGCTGGGGTGTGAGTTTTGGAGTGAGTGTGTCGGGGAACGGTAGCTTCTGCTTTTTTCCCGGCCGGCATCATGCCTGTAGTTGACGGTGGCATGGAGTTCGAGCGCTTGACCCGGAGGCATGGCGTGAGAATCCTCCCGACAGTTTCCTGTTCTGTGGAGGAGCCCGGCCTCGCAGTGGGACAGGTGGTTGGGCATGATAGCATAAAGTCAGCATCAAGGATGAACAGCGCAACTGTCATTTTTTTGGATTCAACTGAAAAAGCTGATCAGGTGGTGGAACAGGGATTGGTCATAAATGACACTTTTACTCCTGTTTTACTGCTGGTGAACCTTCAAGGAGGATCACCATCTCTAACGCTCCTCCTTTCATTAAAAATGATCAGCTGATAAAAGAGTTATCTCATTTTGGCCAAGTTGTTTCCCTTATAAGAATGGTCTCTCTGGGTAGTAAATCCCCCCCTGCTAAAGCATGTCGTGTGTCACAGGAGGCAGTGTTTCATGGTGTTAAAAGACAGCTCTACAAAACTGAACATGTCTTTTAACTTCAGGATTGACGGCTTTAGTTATTTAGTTTTTGCAACATCTGAAACTATGAAGTGTTTTGCATGTGGTGCAGAAGGCCATCTTATCAGATCATGTCTTGACAAAATGAACACGAATAATACTGGGAGTAAGAAAGGTGACGCTGGTGTTTCTGGTGGTCCAGAGGGTAGCGCTACATGTGATGCGGCGGATGCCGCTGTGGCATCCGGTTCTGCTGGGGTGGCAGTGGCGGGTGCCGCGGTGGAGTCTGCTTCTGCCGGGGCGGCAGCGGCTGCGGATACAGTGGTTGCTCCTCCAAACAGTGATGGTGGGGAGTTTTTGTCTGGTGGCAGCTCTGACCATTGTGACGAGCCTGTCACCCAGAGTAAAGAGGTGAAGGACAAAAAGAGTATAGTTAAAGAAGAAAAATGTGAATGAACAGATTTTGCAGGCGGAGGAGGAGCAGACCAGGGCTGTGACAGACACACGGAGTAAACACTGCATGACAAACGCTGCAGTTGATGAAGAAATGCAGGAATATAATTTTGTTGTGGAGGATCCTTTAAAAGCTGCACAAAAAAGAAAAAGTGCTGAAAACTTGCAGAGCTCTGCTAAATCTAGTAGGGTGGGGGGCTTGGAAGTGCTGGATGAGAGTCTTCTGATGACAGTGAAGCTGAGTCTGAGCTGATGCAGATGCAGGAGGAGCAAAGCTCCTACTCTTTTACAAAGATCAGAAAGTTTCTTCAAGTGACTAAGGGGAGTAGAGCTGTGAAAGTAGAAAATTACTTTCCAGATCTGGAATTATTTGTTGCATCAACACGCAAGTTTATGAAACTGAATGATGGGAATGAGACTTTCACTGGTCAGGAAATACAGTATATCGTGTAAAGAAACTTGTGCTTAAACTGAAATCACAAATCACTAACAGTTATGTTGACTTAGTTTGTCTTTTCCCTTTTCTGCTACGTGTGTGTATTTTTTTTACTGTACCTTATTTTTATCCTTTTTAATGCCTCACCTTAGAATCGGCACTCTTAATATTAATGGGGCCAAGGATGATGTAAAAAGGGCCTCTTTATACAAGCTTTTTAATTTAGAGAAGCTTGATGTGCTGATGCTCCAGGAGACTCACAGCACTGTAGACGTTGAAAGCCAGTGGAGAAAAGCGTGGGATGGCTGCAAATTTTTTAGCCACAAATCTAACAGCAGTGTGTGTGTGTGGGGGGTGGGGTGGGGGGGGTGCTGTACTTTTCTCTAGGGGTTGTGTGCCTGTCTCTCATGAGGTAGAAGAGGTGGTGAAAGGCCATTTACTCTTATTAAAGGTACAGTTTGAAAATGTGAACTTGGTTTTTATAAATGTGTATGTGCCAACACAGAGAGCAGAGAGGATCAGGTTCTTTGATGTGTTATTGGATACGGTTAGATCCTGTAATTCGAATAGTTTTTTTTTTATTTATGGGGGGTGATTTTAATTGCACATTAAACCACAGACTAGACAGGAACCATCAGGAGCCTCACCCTGCTTCTGCCAATAGGCTGAGGGAACTGGTGAAGACACACAAAATGGCCGATGTGTGGAGATCACATCATGGGGACCAGAGGCAGTACACCTGGAGCCATGTTAAAGATAACCTTTTATCTATGGCTAGGTTAGACCATTTTTATGGTTTTAAACATCAAATGAGTATTTTTAAAAATAGTTGTATCTGTCCTGTTGGTTTCACTGATCACTGCCTGCTGCTTTGTTCTGTTTTTATTGAAAATGTAAAGTGTAAGAGTGCTTTTTGGCATTTTAATAATACACTTTTAAATATGTCTTTTAAAGGAGTTTTTCATGGTGTATGGAAGTCACACAGGGAACAAAAAACCTCTTTTAAATCTCTCCGAATGTGGTGGGATTTTGGTAAGGCGAAAATAAAACAACTCTGTCAACAGTACACTCGAAATGTCACTCGTAGCTTGACCAAATCCTTGAAAGCTCTGGAGACTGAGGTTGTAGAGCTAGAGGAGTTGCTCAGTTCTACAGGAAAACAAGAGCACTTAGAGGCTCTTAAATCAAAACGGTCAGCCTTGGCTAGCCTGCTAGGGGTCAACACACAAGGAGCTCTGGTCTGCTCGCGCTACATGGACGTAGTTCTGATGGACTCACCCTCCCAGTACTTTTTTGGACTGGAGTGGAAAAATAGCCAGAGAAAGCTTATTCACTCCTTGTGGGACGATGATGGGAGAACAGTCTCCACAGCAGCAGAGATCAGGAAATATGCTGCTAGTTTCTACAGTGAACTGTATAAAGGAGAGTGGAGGGAAGACACGTCACTGAGCCAGAGTTTCCTTGGTGGTTTTCCAGTGCTCTCAGAGGACCTTGTTTCCGGCTTGGATGCTCCACTGTCTCTGTCTGAGCTGCATGCAGCACTATTGAGCCTCCAGAATGGAAAGTCACTAGGCATACGATGGTCTCTCTGTGGACTTTTATAAGGAATTCTGGCCCCTGCTTGGTCCAGACCTGCTGGAGGTTCTCCAAGATAGTTTGAAAAGGGGGACCCTACCCACGACCTGCAGGAGGGCCATCATCTCGCTGTTGCCCAAAAAAGGGGACCTACAGAGCCTAAAGAACTGGAGGCCAGTCTCTCTGCTCTGCACAGACCACAAAATTCTTTCAAAAGCTCTGGCCCGAAGACTGAAAAAAGGTGATGAGCGAGCTCATTCAAGTAGACCAGACTTACTGTGTGCCTGGCAGGCTGGTTAGTGACAATGCCACTTTAATTCGGGATGTTTTGGAGGTCTCTGGTTCATTGGCTGTGGAAACTGGTTTGATTTCAATAGACCAGAAAAAGGCTTTTGACCGGGTTGAACACCAGTATTTATGGACAGTTTTAGCTGCTTTTGGGTTCAGCCCAGGCTTCATAGCCAGGATACGGGTCTTGTACAGTGACATTGAGAGTGTACTAAAGATAAATGGGGGCCTGTCTGCCCCTTTAAAAGTTCAGAAGGGGGTCTGGCAGGGCTGCCCTCTCTCAGGGATGCTGTACTCCCTCTCCATAAAGCCTTTGCTTCACTGTTTGAGAAGGGACCTATCAGGAGTCACGTTTCCTGGCTGTGAAACCACATTTAGGCTGTCGGCCTATGCAGATGATGTAGCCATTCTGCTAAACAAGCAGAGTGACATTGACGTTTTGGTTAAGAGTGTTAATCTTTTTGGCCAACTTTCTTCTGCAAAAATAAACTGGGGAAAAAGCGAGGCTCTGATGGTGGGGGAAAAACTAGAAAATCAGCTTACGCTGATTTTCCCCGTCATAGAGAAAATCAAGGGGAAACTAAATAAGTGGAAGTGGCTAATGCCAAAAATATCTTTTAGAGGAAGAGTGCTCATTTTAAATAATCTTGTTTCCTCATCCCTGTGGCACTGCCTCATGTGCATGGACCCCCCTGCTGGTTTGCTGTCCAAAATTCAGTCTGTTATGGTGGACTTTTTTGGGGGGGGGTGGACTCCACTGGGTCCCTCAAGCCCTGTTATTTCTTCCCAAAGAGGATCAGGGGGCAAGGAGTGGTTCATTTAGCTAGTAGAGGTACTGCTTTTAGACTGGCTTTCATACAGAGACTGCTGATGCACCCCCAGGACCTGGTGTAGAGGCCTCTGGCCTGTATTATTTTACAGAGAGTCCTTGGGCTTGGGCTGGACCTCCCTGTGTTTTTAATGGATTTTAAGAACTCTAGTACACTGTCTTTACCCAGTTTTTACCGCAGTCTGTTTTCAGTGTGGACTCTTTTAAAAAACAAAGAGGGCCATGCGACTCCCTCGTTGGTTGTTGAGGGAGCCGCTGGTTTTTGGTGGTTGTCTTGGTGTCCTGCCGGGAGCTGGAAGGACCTTCTTTGATAGGCTGTGTTCCAGGAATGTTCTCACTCTGAGGCAAGTGGTGGAACTGGCTGGGCCTGGCCTCAACAATGCCTCAGCTTTAGCAGCACATCTCGGTTTTAGATCAAATTGTTTCATTGGTGGTCTTTCACACTGGAAACAGGAGTTTCATGGACTTTAGCAAAGGCACGCTGCAGCCAGAAAGCACGGACCCTTTTCCCTCCCTCACACTTCATATGGACTTGACGTTTCTCCTAGCTCCTTACTGGCATTCTCTGCTCCCACTGGTGTGGACTTTGGAGGAGCCAGTGGTAAGGCACTCTACAGACTGGTGGTGATGGCACTCAACAAGGACAGATTTGAACACCCGTTGGACACTCCATGGAGAGCCTACTTTAGACTGGAAAAAGGGCATCGGCCTGCCTGGAGGGTTCTTTATAAACCCTGTCTTCCTAAGAGGCATGGAGATTTACAGTGGAGGGTCCTGCATGGCATTATAGCTGTCAATGCTTTTGCCTCTGTGATTAACAGCAGTGTCAGTGATCAGTGTGTTTTCTGTTCCTCTAGACAGACAGTTTTTCATTGTTTTACTGAATGTCAGCATCTAAATGGTCTCTTTGAACTACTCACAGAACTTTTTCACAGCTTTAAGGGAGTTTTCTCCAAGCAGGTTTTCATTTGTAGTTTTATGTACAATTATCGTTTTAAACAGAAGTGTCAACTACTGAATTTTGTTTCAGGCAAAGTTGTTGCAGGCAAAGTTGGCCATCTATGTAAGCCGGAGAAGAAAACTTGAGAATGTTGAGAATGATGTTGATGTCAAAATTTTATTTGTGAGACTACTTAAAGGCAGAATAAGGCTGGATTTTGAGTTTTTTATGGGAATGGGGATGTGGAAGGTTTTAGGACCCTCTGGTCCATTGAGGATGTCCTTTGTTTAGTCCGTGATGGACAGCTCTTGTTCGGGCATTTTTGGGGGGAATAATTCTTCTTTGTAATGTAGTATGGTATGGTAATTGTGCTGAATGATGAAAAAATGTGTTAATTAAAGACCTTTTAAAAATCAAAATCGCTCTCTCTCTCTCTCTCTATCTCTCTCTCTCTCACCATAAAAAGCTGGCGTTTTTAAATGGCTGTGTACACTTTTTATATAGGAGGTTACCCATATAAAGCAAAATGAACCCATGACTCAAAGGAACTCACATTTTGTTGGAATTTGAATTTTTATGACCACAAAATTCAAGTATTTAGTAATTTGTGAATATGAAACTTTTTTGTATAATTTCTTGTACTGTTTCTATCATAGTATTTATCATGGCATCACAATATTCACACATTGTCACAACTATTCAGCTTTCTAAGGGTCATGTTTGCACACAAGGTTCTTGGCAGATATATTTTTGTAGTTCTCACCCCTGGCACAAAAAATATTGACACTCCTGACGTGCAATACCTTACCATTTAGTCATGGCTGCCTGCTTTAATATTTGATGCTGAATGTTAGCTTTAAAGTGAGCTTCAAAGTCTTCACAGAGGTGCTTACAGATATCACTCACTTGTTGGATTTGGGTATCAAACCGTTTTCTTAGGTTTGGCCAGTAAAGCTTCTTGAGTAACTTTAGCTTACTAGACCATTACAATTGGCAGTTACCTTTTAGTAAAATAAAGTCTCAATCTCACAAATTTAGTCCTCAATAATCATGAATCAAATCTTTATGACCCTCCCATCCATTTCTATTTTGTCACATCTTCCAGACTCTGCACCTCAGCCAAGGTTATCTCTTTCATCGATTCTTATCATGAGCTTGTCAATTGATCTATTACCCCTGCACCCCACCTACTTAATGCTAGCCTGATTAATTATTGTCCCGCCCATGAGGCTGAGAGGTGGAAGGCTGCCAGCAAGAATTCTCTGGATTAAGATAAATTTTCATTGTTTTAGTTCCCTGGAGTGTCGGAGTCACAGTGACTTGTATTAACGCCAACTGAGTTAAGGAAGCTAACATGGGCCAGGTGCACTGCTATGTACCCTGCATGCCATACTGTATGATACAGTCTTTAGTGTTTATAGGTTCTTTTTTTTTTCCTTTTCCTTCCACCTTTAATTCTCTGTGGCATCCAAAATTATTTAGAAGCATCAGATAATTTGTGAAATGTAAATGAAATTCCCAAATCCAATTTACATTTTCATGACAAGCCTCATTGACACTCTGATGTGTTTTATTCCCTGGTAGCACAAAGGAAGGAAGCAGGAAGAGAGAAAGAACTTTTGCTATACTGTGCACAATGTGGGTTTTATCCCAACTTATTTTTTTTTTCAGCTTAAAAATCCTCTCATTTTCTTCTGCTTTGACAATGAGTGCTGAGAATTTAGCCAAGCTGTCATTTGAGGGTCCCGTCACTAAGAATTTGATGCCTATTTGTTCTGGCAGGAAAGCGCCTCGTGGATATGAGCAGATCAACGTATTAACAGTCGATTAATGCTGCTGAAAATGTCTCTGCCTGCCAACAGCTTGTAAAAAGATGCTGCTTTGCCTTGAGCAACAGTTACTGTATATTTGCAGTGGCAGGTAATTCAGACATAATGTACATACAATTTTTAGAGACATTACTGAGTTGGATGAGGCGCTTGGATTTGCTGACATTTTGTGTTTGCTCAGGCCCTGTTGTGACAAACCCATTTAGCCTGTCCCTGCTGACATAACAACATTTTAATGTGCCATGATTATCTTTGATGTATGCATTCATTTAGGGGTGTTTTTGTCTTCTGAATTCATATTTTCTTTGCTATGAATCTGAAAATGTGAATTACACTGAAAAATATAATTTGCAGCTTGCTTTGAAAATTGTACTGAATATTGTTTGTTTTAAATCATTTAACATTAGTGAGAAATAGCATCAGCTTCAAATATCAACAAAAATACAACATAAACAGCAATACATATCAGTCTAACATATCTGACGGGGTTTCTTTTCTGATGCTTATTTTAGACATTTAATGCATTATATACTAACTCATTTTTCTATCTCTATTTCTGGATATTTTATAGCCAATCACAATCAATCTGTTTCTATATAGCCTTGTAAAATATGTAATAAGTCCAAAAAAAAAAAGAGATTTCTGAACACATCTGATCTTATAAAGTGAAAAGAAAGTTTCAGGTCCTATAATTAGACAAGTTTCCAAGAAATTGCTCTAAATCATGGCTTTTATTCAGATAGAGGAAAAAAACTTCATCAGTCAAATTTGCTCCAAATTTTAGAGACAGCTGACCATGAACAACTAACTTCATTTTTCCACCTGGGAGTAGTACTTTAGGGCACATTAAGACAGCCACTGTTTGGTCAGGACCAAAGGACCAAACAGTGGCTTCCGCGGATAGTTTGGTTCATTTGGTGCCATCTGAACACATGTTGGAACTCTGATGTGCACCAAACAAGTGAAGACTGGTCCCCCTGAAAACGGGGGTCTCAGGTCTCTTGCAAACAAAGTCTTGTGCGCTCCACTTGCAGTGTGAATCCAAACGGACTATCCAGTGGACCAAAGGGCAGAGGTGCCCATCAGCGTTTGTGTAACCATAGCAACATGTAGTCTGAGAAGAGGAAGTGGCCTTTACCGTAGAAAATTTTGGGTCGAAAATAACAATGAAGACAACCGCGCAAATGCAAGAAATCCTTTTACCAGTGAAAGCCAAGGAGAAAAGTTAAAAAAAATGTCTTGTTTGTGGTGGACAAACAACCCAGCTGAAGGGAACGGATTTCCATTTTCGGTCGTGTACAATCGATGAGCTGGATTTTTCTTCTTCACCGAGATTTTTTCTTTCTGGTCAGTGGTGGTTTCAGCTACAGCACCCCAAACGAGCAGTTGTTGTAAATGCATGACATTGTCCAGCCAGTTTGGTCCACTGCAGTGTGAATGCAAACCAAACCAAACAAGCGTGTGAAAATTTTCAGGATTCCCTGCCCAGTTGAACTGAGACCCCCAGACTATCCTGGTCTGAATGCAGCCTTACTGTGCCATGACAACCCGCAACTAGTTGGAGATTAAAATAAGTGCAACAAATATGCAAATTTGTGACAATTTCATTTGGAACTAGAAAAGCACTCAGACAGTGCATACCTCCACCAAGGCTCCTTCCGTCCCTCATGGCTCACCTCCAAACTGTAAAGGGTTTGTGTGTAGGCCACAGTCCAGTTCTGGTGAAAACTGCATCAAAGTCTATCCAATATTGTTTTGGAGGATTCTTGCTAACACACTGTGAGAAAATAAGAGCCTTGACAGAGGAATGTATTCTTGGATCATCACCAAAATTTCATGGGTTCCTCTCCAGGCCAAGGACCACCCTTGGTAAAAATTTCATCCAAATCCATCCAGTAGTTTTGGATTATTCTTGCTAATACACTGTGAGAAAATAGCCTTGGTGGAGGAATGCATTCTCAGATCATCACCAAAATTTAATGGATTCATCCTTTGCCCAAGGGCTACCTCTGGTGAAAATTAAACCAAAATCCATCCAGTAGTTTTTGTGTAATCCTGCTAAGAGACAGACAGACAAACTATCGTGATTACATTACCTCCTTGGTGGAGGTAGTCACATTGAATTGCTACATAGGATGCATCTACATATGTCTCATGAATATTGCATTAATGTTGCACAAACTCCTGGTTAATTCTGCTCTAAAGTCACCGGGAGTTTGCATACATGTCATATGACTGTTGCAGGACATTCTCACAACATGTACGAGACAAAATTGAGAATTTTTTGCACTTACAGCTGTACCCCGACTGCTGCCCGAATCCTATGCAACATGTGCATGACAGGTATCCTTGCCAATTGTGCAATTCGAACCATAGAAGTTATTATTTTAGTTTATTATATAAACTAAAATTATGCTGAGAATGCATACTTTCTACTCACCAGTTGGCAGGGGGCTGTGCATCTCCTCCCAGTTCTGCTAAATCAAGTCCTGCATAGGTTTATCTTTGTTGGTTTATTTTTGTAATGTTGGATGTGGACCACCCTGACATGTTGAAGGCTGCTGCATGTCTCTTTGCTGTTGCTGCTGTGGTCAAGCACCATCCTGACCACTCTGCTACTGACAGGTGCCAGGCTGCTGCCAGAATGCAGCAGAAACCGCGTAATCCTTTTCGGGTCACGGGGGTGGGGGGTGGGGGGGTCCATTCAGTCATAGTTTAGTTTCACAAGTCTCCAACCCCTCACAAAGTTGTCAAGCTTTTCCTGCACATGTTGACTTGCAGAAACTAAATTGAGAGGGATTCAAGACAGGTTCAAGACACCGCATTTCACATTTTACCTTTTTATTTTTATAAGATAAGATAAGCCTTTATTAGTCCCACAATGGGGAAATTCCAGGATTGCAACAGCACAGGGATAGCAACACTCAGAGCAACAATCAGAAGGCAAGAGAAAAACAAGAGCAGCGAGTATACATATGTACATATAAATATAAATATATATTTATAGACACACAGTGCGGAGCATTGTAGCTAGATGGATTTATGTGTTTTTCTTTAACTTGCTGTTGCATTATGTATCATCATTGTGTTTTTTATCTTGTTTGTGAAACAATTTTGTCAACCATGGCTGTTTTTAAATGTGCTATATACAGTAAATAAAGGTGACTTGACTTGACTTGACCTGTGATAACTTGAAATTCCTGCAACATGAGAGCAAGGCCCTGCATCTCACAAGAGGAAGTTACGAACCCCCAGGGACAGTTGGAGAGATTTTAGAAACTCCCTCGCTAATGTAGTTCTCCAACTAGTTGCGAACTGTCACATCACAGTAGAGCCTACTACCCTTACTGAAGAAGTTTGAGAAGCCTTTCCAGTTCTTCAACTTACAGCTCTTGTTGGGGCTATGTAGCAACCAATAATGTAATATCTGCCAATAATGTACAGTAATACCTGTCAATAACATAATAATTTTGGCCATTTTAAATGTAATAAAGCCAATAACATAATAAGTACCCAATAATGTAACTGTTTTTGAGCCAATAATGTAATAACATTTTGCCAATAATGTAATGTTAGGTCAATAATGTAACAACCAGCAAATAATGTAATAACTTATTACATTATTGGCAAAATGTTATTACATTATTGGGTCAAAAATTGTATTACATTATTGGCAGCTTGTTATGTTATTGGCTTTGTTACATTTTAAATGGCCATAATTATTATATTATTGGCAGGGACTACATTATTGTTTGCTACAGGCCATGTTTCATGCCAATCAGCTAGGTGCAAAAGCTCATTAAGATCTGTAAGCACTCTATTTTAACTGCAAATTAATTTGCATATTCAGACTTGAAGGTATTTGGTTTAGAAATGCATATTACAAGCTTCTTCTCAATATTTTTTTTTCCTCTCGTGGTTGGATAATGCCATCATTTTTTTCCTCAGTTTGTTCTGGCAAAAAATAGAAAATACCATTAACGGGAGGCATTTCATTTCATTTTTAAGGAATGTTTTGCAAAGCAAGAATGTCCAGCTGTGAAGTAAAAAGAATAATAATCTAACTGATAGATGATAGAGCATCAGCCCCACAACCGGGAGGTTGGGGGTAGTACATGTTCTGGCCGGGTCATACCAAAGACCATATAAAAATGGTACGTCCTGCTTTCTAGCTTTGTGCTCAGCATAACAGAATGGGGGAAGGAAAAGTTGTTTGTGGCGGCGCCTTGCATGGCTGCGACCCCTCTGATTCTACATATGATTAACATTGTAGATAGGAGAAACGTAATTTTGTTCTACTGTAAATGACTGGCTTTATGGACTGAATGACAACAGAGATGGTTTCTTCTTCTTCTTTTAATCCTGCAAAAATAAAAGAACTGAATGTACATCCTCCAAGACTGGCACTGGTTGAATATGTTCAAAAATACTGGCAGGACATTCAAATTGTGTTCTTGGTGCTTTTGGGTGACTGCCGTAACTTCTTTAATCCAACTTTTGGCTTTTTCATTTCATTAGGCCAGTGTCTTTGATAGAAAGAGATTATGAGGACAGCTATAGTAAGAAGCCGTTTCTTTGCTTCATTTCATGCTATCACTCTGTTAGACAGAGAGCTCTTACTTCATGACATCCTCAAGGCTGACATACAAGGGGTCCACTAAGAGGAAAGGAAGTGATGAATCCACATCAATCACCATTTTACACAACAGAGGTGGACCCAGAAGAGGTGGCATCAGGCACATTGGAACTGTGAATAATAAGCAAAATGCAGCACTTGAACCATACATGCATGCTTAAACTGAGTCTTTTTTTCACTGCTGGGTAATGGTATGAAACTGACAAATGATACACCAAAAAAGGTACCCACCCTGTTGTCCTTGTAGGCCAGTAAGCCATGTAGGCCTTCAGGTGCGTCCCACTGCATAGGACCACACTTCAGAGACAAATTTGCCTCTTCTCAAAGTAGCTGACTGCGGTAGAGTGTGTATTTGTGTGTGAGTGCGATCCCTCTCAAAGCATACAGTATTCATCTTTTCTCTCACATGCTCAACACCTACTGAACCACATAAAGTCCTCTCAAATGATGATTAACTGCAGTAATTACTGTATTGTTTGGTGTCTATAAGGTGTGAAGATTCATTTAGTCAGTTATTTGGCCTTCACATTCAACTGCCATGGCAAGGAAAGGTGTGTTTTGTGTATTTTGTTAATATCTATTATGTACCATTCATCATGTCATCTCTGCAGCTGTCAATTATTGATGTCTAAAGTTATGGGAGGGAAAATGCAGATTTCTATCTTGTGCAATTAGGTGTCACTGTGACATTTTATAAGGTGAGCTAAAATGCTGAAATGATTATACCACACCTTAAATTTTTCTATGGTATTCCAGCACAACCACCAACTGTCATGAGCTGGGGCTGGAATTTCTGCCAGATCCAGTCATGTGGCTTTTTCAGAGTATTTATGTGTTATTGTAGTCTTGTGTCTTTTTGTTGTTATTCTGCCTTTTACTTCTTTGTTTGTATCTTCAGTTATACTGGCCATGTCCCATTGTATTTTTGTAATCACTATCTAGTTGCCTTTTTTATTTTACCTATGTCTCATGTTTATTTTGTGGGCTGACAGCTGGCAGATGACGTTTCTGGGTTTGTGCTCTGTGTAGGCGTTGTCTGCAAAACTGTCAGTCTAGCTGCTCCTCCCTCACCTCTCCAGCTGGTCCCGATTTCCAATTGTGTCCCCCTTTGCCTGCTTATGTGAACCCACACCATTGAACACTCATGTCAATTATCTCCTATGTATTTAAGTTCAGCTTTTCCATTGTGTCATTGCGGCTACATTGAATCTACTTTGTATCAGCTGGTCTCTCCACTCCTCCCAGCCTCTGAGCTCTCCCCACTCAGAGGCTCTCTCTCATGTCAGTTTCTACAAGTTATATTTTGTCACATCAGCACTTTTTGGACTCTTATGTTCTTTTGTTTAATAAATGTTGCAAACACCATTCAGCGCTTGGGTTTGTCTCTCTGCCCCGTAGGGGCAAACATGAGAGAATGTAGCCGCCAGTTAAAAAAAACAAAAAAAAAAACAGCTATGGTGTTTGTATGTTTTTCCACCTTTTTGTGTTTTTTCACTAACCTGCTTTGGAGCTCACCATGTCCATCCTGGGCAATATGGAGCGGCAGGCGGTGTGCTTCCTGGAGGACATTTGGTCACTGACACAGGCCTACCGTTCTCCCAAGACAGTCCGGGAGAGTTGGGATGGTGCAGTGTGGGTGATGAAGGCATACCCCAGCCTGTGGAATCACCCAGAGGCTACAAACATTCCCCTCTCCATATTCTCCCTACCATGCACGGGTGAGGAGCCAAGGGAGGCTGCTCCGATGCCTGCGTTGACCCCAGCGAGGAATAAGCACTCACACCGGCAGAAGCCCTGTCACAACCGGTCGCTCCCAGGCATCCACCTCAGCTGCGCGCACACCTGCACCTCGTCAGTGATGGGCTATTTAGCCCACTCGGCCCTGAGCATCGGTCTGGAGCCGTCTGTTCTACTACACGCTCAAACCCTCAGCAGGATCATCTCTTCCCATCTCTTCCTATTTAGCCCACTTGGCCCTGAGCAGGATCATCTCTTCCCATCCTGCCACTCTTCGCTTCAGCACGTAAGCTGTTTGCCACTTATCTGTCCTTCAGTCTTCCCCTGTGCACAGGTGGATTCCTTGGTGGCGGATTCTCCCGTCTTCGCCATCTCCTCCTCCCACATCTCCACGTCTCGTCGTGTGCGCAGCAAGGCGCTGTCTCCCAGGCCGAAGATCCTAGCCAACGCCAGCCACCTTCCCATCTGCGAGTAAGCATTACTCTGTATTACTTCCCCGTTTGGTTAAGCCCAGCTCATTTTCCTGTCTCTGCTCTTCCCATAGGGTTGCCTGGCTGCACGGCATGCTGCTCTGTTCCGACTCTCTTCGTCCACCCACAATACATATACATATCTCATACACGCACCCAAACACCCCATGCTGTTAAATAAAGCTATTAAATCTTACCTGAGCCTGCGTGCGTGTTTCCTGGGCCGATAAATATGTCAGTACGGCTCCAGCAAAGCGGCCCAGTGGACAGTGGGCTCGCACACCGTCTTTCCACCCTCGAGGCTTGGGTGGATTTGATAGCTCATCAACAGCAGGTGATACTCAATCAATTGACCATGATAACTCACCGGTTGGACCATGTTGACCCCCAGCAGGCGTTCCCCCCGGCTCATCAGGGCGGACCGGCTTCGGCTGCCTCCGCGGCTGGCCAGCCTAGCTCGGGAGTGCCGACCCGGCTCACTCCGATCCCAACTCCCGCTCGCTTCAACGGGAAGCTTGGCGAGGCACGGGGATTCATCTTACAATGTGAGTCGGTGTTCCTGCGCGTTCCCGGGGATTTCCCCTCAGACCACAGCCGAATTGGCTACATGGCTAATCTCTTGGAGGGGCAAGCGTTAGCTTGGGCTTATGCCGTCATGTTGAAGCCCAGCTACGCGAACCTCTCCTATGACCAGTTCGTGCGGGACTTCCTTGAGGTGTTTGACCACTAACGTCGTAACAGCGTCCTTGCTGACCGGCTCCTTAGCCTTCAACAGGGTAGCCAGTCGGCGGCGGATTACGCTGTTGACTTCCGGGTGGCAGCGGAAGAGGTTGGCTGGGGTGAGGCATCTCTCTGCAGCATCTTCCTCCGTAGCCTCAGTTCTGGTCTGCAGGACGAGTTGGCCAGCCGGGACCTCCCAGAGCGACTGTCCGAGCTAATCTCTCTGACCATTAGCTTGGATAACAGGCTGCGGGAGCGGGCTGCTGAGCAGAAGTCTGTCAGCCGCCCGCGCGGATTCTCCGCCCGCGTTCCTCAGTCTCGCCCCCTGGCGTTACCCATTCCTGTTGATCGGGCGAACCAGGCTCCCCCTTGCGGAGAGACAACGCCGCCGGGAGCTGGGCTTCTGCATGCATTGTGGAGGCGACCAGCATACCGTGGAGCAATGCCTAGTCAAGCCAAACGGGGGTGTCCGCGAGTCACTGTAGGGGGCCTCGCGGACTCAAACCAGCCAAATCCCCTCTCCAACTGCTCTCTGCCCATTAGATTTTGCCACAACTCCACCGGGCACCTCACTCACGCACTGGTGGACTCGGGGGCAGAGCAAAGCTTTATTTCCAAGAGCCTAGCAACCCGTTTGGGTATACCCTGTCAACCGTTGTCAGCTCCACTCAACCTCGTCACCCTTTCTTGCTCGCCCCTGGGAGTAGTGACACACCGCACCAGGCCGGTGCCAAATATAGTTTCGGGCAACCACCGAGAGGACCTCAGCCTGTATGTCCTGTCTTCCTCAGCGGCCCCCGTCATCCTGGTTTACCCGTGGCTGCGCCTGCACATCCCTGTCCTCGATTGGCAATCTGGAAGTGTCCTCTCATGGAGTTCCTTCTGCATGAGCACCTGCCTCCAGTCTGCGGCTTGCGCCCCATCCTCTCCTCTGCCCGCTCCGGTCTCCTCTCCTCCGGACCTCACCCTGGTGCCCCAGGAGTTCCATGACTTGGGAATCGTGTTCAGCAAGTCCAAGGCGATGTCTCTTCCTCCTCACCGCCCGTATGATTGTGCCATAAACCTCTGCCCGGGGGCGCCATTACCATCCGGCCGCCTATACAGCCTTTCTGCTCCTGAACGTGAGGCTATGGACACGTACATCAGGGAGTCAGTCAGTGCCAGGATCATCCGCCCCTCCTCGTCCCCGCTTGGTGCTGGCTTCTTCTTCATCTCTAAAAAGGATGGGTCCCTGCGTCCGTGCATCGACTTCAGAGCCCTCAATGACATCACGGTGAAAGATAGGTACACCCTGCCTTTTATGGACACTGCCTTCCACTCCCTCCAGGGGGCCACCTGGTTCACCAAGTTAGACCTCCGCAGCGCCTACCATCTCGTCCGGATCCGGGAGGGCGATGAGTGGAAGACGGCCTTTCGGACGCCCAGCGGCCACTTTGAGTACCTAGTAATGCCGTTCGGGCTCACCAACGCTCCCGCCATCTTCCAGCGGCTCATCAACGATGTCCTGCGAGACTTCCTGGGGGTCTTCATCTTCGTTTACTTAGACGACATTCTCATCTTCTCCAGGTCTCGGGAGGAGCACCAGGCTCACGTGAGGCGGGTTCTGCAGTGGCTGTTGGAGAACAGACTTTACATCAAGGCGGAGAAATGTGAGTTTTATGCCAAGACCACCTCTTTCCTGGGTTTCGTTATTTCCCATAACCAGATCCTCCCCAACCCCGCCAAGGTTAAAGCGGTGGTCGAGTGGCCCACGCCTACTTCCAGGAAACAGGTGCAGCAATTCATCAGCTTTGCCAATTTCTACCGTCGCTTTGTTCCCAACTTTGGCGCTATTGTTACTCCCCTGATCCGCCTCACTTCTCCCAAGGTGCCCTTCCAGTGGACCGAGGAGGCAGCGACCGCGTTCGAGACCCTGAAGACGGAGTTCTCTTCCTCCCGGGTCCTAACCCAGGTTGACCCCGCGCTGCAGTGTCTGGTTGAGGTGGACGCATCTGACATGGGGTGGGGGCGGTGCTCTCCCAGCGATCACCGGTGGATGGAGTCAAACGGCCCTGCGCCTTCTTCTCCCGGCGGCTGTCGTTGGCTGAGCGTAACTATGACGTCGGCAACAGGGAGCTTCCCAGCCTTTTGTGGTCTGGATGGACCACAAGAATCTAGAGTATTTGAGGTCACCCAGGCGTCTGAATGCCCGCCAGGCGCGCTGGTCTCTGTTCTTTGCTTGGTTCCAGTTCACAATCACCTACCATCCAGGCTCCAAGAATGGGTTGCCCGATGCCCTGTCTAGAAAGTTTGCCCCTGAGGCCCCGGAGGAGCTGGATCACACCATCCTGCCCAGCTCGTGTGTTGTGGGGGCGGTTTCCTGGTCCATCAGGGACAAGATCCGCAGGGCGCAGGAGACTGAACCGGACCCTGGCAGCGGCCAGGATGGGAGGCTGTTCGTTCCATCGGCGGTTCGGGGGGAGGTCATTCACTGGGCCCACACGTCCAAGCTCGCCTGTCACCCTGGCGTCTCCTGACTGGTAGCCATCCTTCAACGCTCTTTTTGGTGGCCCGGTCTCCAGAAGGACATCGCCAAGTACGTCCGGGCCTGCCCCCAGTGTGCTACTGGCAAGACCCCGAATTCCCCCCCCCCCCCCCGCGGGTCTACTCCAGCCCCTGCCGGTCCTGAGCAGGCCCTGGTCACACATCGCCCTCGACTTCGTTACTGGTCTCCCTGTCTCCAACACCTATGACACTGTTCTGACGATCGTGGATCGGTTCTCCAAGGCCACCCACTTTGTGCCGCTCCGGGGTCTCCCTTCTGCACGAGAGATGGCCGATCTCCTCATCCAACACGTGGTCAGGCTGCACGGGATCCCAGTGGACGTCGTATCCGATTGGGGGCCCCAGTTCGTGTCCCAAGTGTGGAGATCTTTTTGCAACGCCTTGGGGGCCACGGTGAGTCTCTCCTCCGGTCACCACCCTCAATCTAACGGGCAGTGTCAGCGCGCCAATCAGGAGCTGGAGGCTGCCCTGCGCTGCGTCACCTCCTCCAACCCATTCTCCTGGAGCTCTTATCTGGCCTGGGTGGACTATGCCCACAATGCGACACTGTCTTCGGCTACTGGGATGTCCCCCTTCCGGGCGTCATTGGGCTACGACCCCCCTCTGTTTCCCGAGCAGGAGAGTGAGTTGGCCGTCCCCTCCATCCAGGCGCATGTGAGACGCTGCTGGAGCTTGTGGTCCAGGGCGCGCGAGGTGCTTTTATGCACGGCGACGCGCAACAGTGCCACAGCTAATCGCCGCAGGAAGCCGGCCCCCAGCTACCAGGTAGGCCAACAGGTCTGGTTGTCTTCTCGGGACATTAATCTTAAGGCCGAAAAGAGGAAGCTGGCTCCACGTTTCATCGGTCCCTTCACCATCTCCAGAATTATCAACCCGGTGGCTGTGCGTTTGCCCCCCCCCCCTCCGTGTTTGCCCCATGTTTCATGTGTCTAAAATCAAGCCCGTGATCTCCGACCCACTGTGTCCTCCTCCTAGGGCACCGCCCACTCCCATGATGATCAATGGCCACCTGGCGTGGGGAGTTGCTTCCATCCTGGACTCCCGGCGTCGAGGTCATGGGCTGCAGTACCTGGTGGATTGGGAAGGATGTGGCCCGGAGTGGAGATCCTGGGTGCGCTCTTCTTTTTGTGCTGGATAAGGATCTCATCACGGAGTTCCACCGGGCGCACCCAGATAAACCAGCGCCAGGAGGCGCTGCTGGGGGGGGGGGACACTGTCACAACTCACCACTCCCAGGCATCCACCTCAGCTGCACGCACACCTGCGCCTCGTCAGTGATGGGCTATTTAGCCCACTCGGCCCTGAGCAGGATCATCTCTTCCCATCCTGCCACTCTTCGCTTCAGCACGTAAGCTGTTTGCCACTTATCTGTCCTTCAGTCTTCCCCTGTGCACAGGTGGATTCCCTGGTGGCGGATTCTCCTGTCTTCGCCATCTCCTCCTCCCACATCTCCACGTCTCGTCGTGTGCGCAGCAAGGCGCTGTCTCCCAGGCCGAAGATCCTAGCCAACGCCAGCCACCTTCCCATCTGTGAGTAAGCATTACTCTGTATTACTTCCCCGTTTGGGTAAGCCCAGCTCATTTTCCTGTCTCTGCTCTTCCCATAGGGTTGCCTGGCTGCACAGCGTGCTGCTCTGTTCCCAACTCTCTTCGTCCACCCACAATACATATACATATCTCATACATGCACCCAAACACCCCGTGCTGTTACATAAAGCTATTAAATCTTACCTGAGACTGCGTTCGTGTTTCCTGGGCCGATAAATATGTCAAGCCCAGCCCCTCTCCTAGGTCTCCAACTTCAGCTCCAATACAATAGCGTCATCCCGAACCGGACCGCTGGAGGAAGCCTTCCTCCTCTTCAGCAGCCATTTCCCTGATGTTGAGCTCGACAATTCACATGGCAGAGCTCCTCTTCTCTTCTCCTTTGTTGGCTGTTTCGCCAGCCTGTGCTCTCTCCGCTGCTGCTGTAACCTCCGTTCCCTTGATGTGTCCTCCAGCTGCCGAGAGGTCTTCCAGGTTTCCCCAGGCTATGCCCATTTCCGCATCTTCTGGAGCAGCTCCCCCACAAATCACTGAGAGGCCCAGGTTCACCATAGACATGGAGAGGGATGACTGCCCACTTGCTGCAGCAGGGATGATAGGCAAGTGTCATTTATTTCTGCTTCAATGTATGATATTATGCCTTGCCTGATTCCTGGTGATGAGCCTCAGGGTTTTCAAGCCCCTGAGCTCTCATCACGTGCTGTAGCGGATAATTCCTCACCAATCCTCTCCTTTCCCTTCTGAGTGTCCGTCGGTCCCGGAACAAGACTGCCAGATGACGCAGGAGGATGTGGCCCTGGAAGTCCCAGTTCCAGTACCAATGGAGAGCTGGACCCCAGTTGCCACGCCAGGAGAGTCACCAGTGTGGTCCACTTTGTCTGGGGCCTCTCAGACTGAAACAACCATCATGACTGCTGCAGAGGCTGCCACAGCAGAGTGGGAGCCCAAGCTGGACCTCCTGAGGGCCGAGCCCGATGAGTCATCGTTGCCTGGATCGTCGGAGTCCTGGACGGTGGTGGTGCTCAAGCTCAGGCAAGTGCTCTCTTTTGTTTTTCTCCTCTCTGTCCTTGAGCAATCTAACCTGGCTCTTGATGAGGAGAGCCAGATGCAGCCACCCGCTGCACCTGAGCTTGCCTCGCCGGGCTCTGCTGCTGCCGGTAACCCTGAATCCCCTTCTCTATCTGTTTCCTTTGAGCTTCTCCCCTGGGTCACCGGAGACATTTCCACCATGCCAGAGGTCTCCGTGGGTCCAAGCTCTCTTCCTGAGACAGCCGGGGGTCCAGCTTCCCCAGTGGAGGTTGCGGGTGCTCCGTCCCAACCCAGGACCACCGTGGGTGCAGCTCTGACGCAGGCCAGGCCCTCCATGGGTGCAGCTTCGGCCCAGGCCAGGCCCTCCGTGGTTGGAGTTCGTCCCCTGCTGGAGGCTGTCGTCTGGGTTCCTCCACCACAATCCAGGTCTCTGTAGGTGCTGTGTCCCACTCGAGGACCATTATGGGTGCTGCGCCCCAGCTTGGACCCAACAACGGGGCTGCATTCCAGTGTGGGTCTGCCATGGGCACTACGCCTCAGCCCAGGGTCCACCAAGGGTGAAGCATTGGCCCAGTCCAGGCCCACCGAAGGTGCAGCGTTGGCCCAGCCCGGGTCCACTGAGGGTGCTGCAGTGCTCCAGCCCGGAGCCACCGAGGGTGCTGCAGTGCTCCAGCCCAGAGCCACCGGGGGTGCAGCTAAGCTCCAGCCCGGAGCCACCACAGGTGCAACTTTGCCTCCATCCGAGACCACCGAGGGCATCGGGATTCCCCCTCCTTCTCTGCCAGACGCCGTCGGTGTCCCCTTTCCTCCTCAGCCTGACGCCCTTGGGGTCCTCCTACCTCCTCAGCCTGACACCGTCAGGGTTCCCCTTCCTTATCTGCCAGACAACGTTGTGACGCCCCTTCCTCGGCTCACCCCTCTATCATTGGGTCTCCCAGTGGGGGAGCCGCCTCCCGGGTCACCTCTTCAGTTCAGGTAGCTTAAGAACTCAGGCCGGTCGCCTTAAAGACTGTGCCGCCAGGTCGGGTGGTCCTTGTTCTCCGGCAGACCACCTGACTCATTCCATCTGGCTGTCCGGCTGGCCTGGGACTTCGACAGGCCACCTGACTTGTTTCACCTTACCCTCCACCAGGCCTGGAACTTTGGTCGGCCCCCTGAACTCTAGAGCTCCTTGGGCTGGGGCTTATTCTGTGTTTTTCTGGTGTGGGTCCTGAGCGGGCCTTTTGTTTCTTTCCCTCCTAGCCTGTTCCCCACCCACCCACCCTGGGTGGGTTATTGTTGTGCTCTGCCGGGGGGGGGGGCAGGTTTTTTTCTTTTTGTTTTGGTGTTACCTTGGGGTGTCTGGGTTTCACTCCTTGTGGGGGGGGGGATTCTGTCATGAGCTGGTGCTGGAATTTATGGTATAGTATTTATGTGTTATTGTAGTCTTGTGCCTTTTTGCTGTTATTCTGCCTTTTACTTCTTTGTTTGTATCTTCAGTTATACTGGCCATGTCCCATTGTATTTTTGTAATCACTATCTAGTTGCGTTTTTAATTTTACCCATGTCTCATGTTTATTTTGCGGGCTGACAGCTGGCAGATGACGTTTCCGGGTTTGTGCTCTGCGTAGGCGTCGTCTGTCAAACTGTCAGTCTAGCTGCTCCTCCCTCACCTCTCCAGCTGGTCCCGATTTCCAATTGTGTCCCCCTTTGCCTGCTCACGTGAACCCACACCGATGGTCACTCATGTCAATTATCTCCTATGTATTTAAGTTCAGCTTTTCCACTGTGTCATTGCGGCTACATTGAATCTACTTTGTATCAACTGTTCTCTCCACTCCTCCCAGCCTCTGAGCGCTCCCTGCTCTGAGGCGCTCTCTCATGTAAGTTTCTTCCCGTTATATTTTGTCATGTCAGCAGTTTTTGGACTGTTATGTTCTTTTGTTTAATAAATGTTGCAAACACTATTCATTGCTTGGGTTTGTCTCTCTGCCCCGTATGGGCAAACATGACACCAACTCTATAAACTTCTCACTTTGTTAGTGTTGCCAAGTCTTTTGGTTACATAGTGTATATAAAACAATAATGCAGCTATCTTGTAACCAGCCACTGCTTTGTGAACTCTAAAATTTGAAGCCACCATTTAAACTTTATGGCACATCCACTTCAATTTTCTAGAGCCAGAGGTGATCTGTTATGGTGTGGAGGTGGAACACAATTCATGCTCTCTCAGCATTCTTAATTACCTTCATTACCTGCAGCTGCTCCTCATCAGCACACCTGCTCTGATTGTTGCGGGGTATAAAGGACTCCAGTTATCTTTAGTTCCTCTTGGGATTGCCTGGGCTCAACAGCTTGCTGCCACTTCTGGTTCTCCTGTTCCATTCATCCATGTTCTCCCATGTTCTGTTCTCACTTTCCTGAAGATCATTTCAATGTATTCCCACATAAGCCTGCAATCATCTCTGTTAATCATAACCTTCCTGGTAGGTAGGTAATGGCTTACAGGTAGGTTCCTATTTCTTCTGTGCCTCTCCTCAGTGTTACTCGGTTCCATCCTTGTCCTGGACTCCCTCTGCCTGTGCCTACCTGGAAAATGCAAGTAAGGGTTAAAACATTACAAAATTCAATAACCCTATAATCACAGGAAAATCCCCTAGCCCGAGGTATCTACATACTCATCATGAAGAAACACCACATCACCCGATCTGATCTCCAACTCTACATGCAAATACTCCTCGAAGGTCCTCCATCTCACCTGTTCCTTGTTCCCCTCCACCTGTAAGTAACTATTCAATAACTCAGTCTATATACTCCACTGATTATCCTCATCTTCTTCTGAAAAGGATGCTGCTGCCATCTCCCCTCTTAACAGTAAGATACATTCACTTTGTACAATACTAGTCATTTCCCTGCTAAATATTCATGTGATGTCTTCTCCTCCTCCTGTAGGTCAGATCACTCCAAGAACCTTCTGTTTAATTAAAAATCCAAAACTTGCATCTCTGTCTCAGTGAAGTCTGTTCTGGTATCTACCTTTGGCCCTATTACAAAACCATGCCATGGTCATATTATTAAGAGGGTAGTGCTAATGCATTTAAGAACAGGAGACAGAAAAGCAAACCAGTTTTAAAATAGTGGTCAGTTTCAGATGCATTAAGTGTTTAAATATCACCTGTCAAAACCAAATCACAAACTAATAATTACCTCCGCCAAGGAGGTTATGTTTTCATCGGCGTTGGTTTGTCTGTTTGTTTGTTTGTTAGCAAGATAACTCAAGAAGTTATGGACGGATTTTCATGAAATTTTCAGAGATTGTCAGAAATGGGGTATCCTACAGATGATTAGATTTTGGTGGTGATCCGGATCACCGTCTGGATCCAGGAATTTTTTAAAGGATTCTTTTTTTTTTTTTTTTTTAATTTAACATTGCGAGATAGGGCCATTTTCAATATTTTTTCAATATTTTTTTTTTTGTGCATGTAACTCTTGCAAAAAAAAAAAAAATACAGCACAACATGCCCACAGGGGAACTGTGGCTCTTGGCGGAGGTTTGCACTCTCTGAGTGCTTTTCTAGTTGTCACTGTCATAATATCAGTAAAAATAATTCAAAAGACTCTATCCTAGATGCCCTTTAAAAGCATCAAATATGCCAGTGTAATTACTGTAAAGCATAAAGCTTTGCCCCTACACCTGATATCGACACACCATGCACAAACTGTCTTTTTTAATCACAACATTTACAAAAATGAGGTCAATGAAATGTACCATTAAGAGTGAGAGTAAATGACCAGACAAGCGAGATTCTACATTTATTAAGAACATTTTTTTACACTTTATTTTTTAATTAATAAGTCTGTCTCTCTACTTTTCTTTTCTATTTCCTACCAATGTCAGTGGTTCTAAAATAGATTATAAAGTAACAATGGATGGTGCAGCACCACTTTCATCAATGTACAAAAGTAAAGCTTTTGTGCAGCCATCTTGCAATAGTGAATGTGTCTGGGAAGCAAAGCTGCAGTGTCAAGTTCCAGCACATACTGCCACTTTTATATAGCAAAGCTCAGATCTTTGGTCTCCAAGACTGAACTGAAGGTGCTGTCCATGCATTTATGTCTTCACAATTGGATAACTGCAGTGCTTTGTTTTCAAGTTTGAGTAGAACTTCTATTAATCATCACCAGTCAGTCTGGAATGCTGCGGCCAGGTTCTCATACTCACTCTAACAGGCAGTGTCACATCAGTTTTACTTAATTTGCACTGGCTGCCTGTTAAAGCTAGAATCCATTTTCAAATCATTGTTCTAATATTTAAGGCTCTGTGTTGTGAAACTCCAAGTTATATTATTGAGCTGCTCCACCTTTACACTACAGACTCTCAGATCAATGAAGGGTCCTCTTATTGTCACACGCAGCCAACTGAAATCTAACTAGTTCCAAAGCTGCGGAACTATCACTCACCGTTCATTCTACTGACTCTGTGGTAGTGATGTAATGTTCACCAATGATTCATTCAAATGCATTAGTTCTTATGGGTGAACGTACTGCACTGAATCACTTACAAAAAGCAGATCCAACAGTGTGTTGATTCTGCAGCATCTGAATCTCGTACAATTTTATTGATTGATAGATCTCCTAGTCCTTCCACAGCCATTTACATCTGCACATACCCAGAGCTGCTTTAATGGATGACTCATCAACGAAAGGCTGTCTTGCAGGACGTAAGTGGATCCAACACAAACTTTATCAGTCACTTGAAAATGGAGTAGTGAAAAGAAATTCTGGAAACATTTGAGATGAGAAATGTATTGTTTAGTTCCTGAATGTGTTTTGTATTTGACACACACACATCTAGTGGTTTAAAAGTTTTTAGCAAAAAAAAAATAAAAAAATGTGTGATGACGCGTCCAGCATTTCACATAGATAATGCTATGCTATGCTAATGATAAAAAACAACTGATTAACAAACAAACAAAGCCTAGAACATACAACACTTTGATAAAAACTACCCAGCAGGACAGAAACCATCTTTGAAAACTAAAGATAATTCCTTACCACACCCAGCCACCAGAGGGTGACTGAGATGTGCTGGCATCACATTTGAAAAGCTCTTATATAGTTTACATTTCATCTCTGGTCTCTAAATACAGAACAATGCTAAGAGATGACACTACACCAACATTAGACACCCAATGCAAATTAAATACCACCTCATTTTTAAACATTTTGTTAAGAGCACACACAACATAAGAAAGGTTTCCAGGGACAGTACGTACCATGATTGGGCATGCGGGTTGAGACAGAATTTGTGAAACATAACTGAATGTTTAGCAGAAAGCCAAGGAGTGAAAAACTTTCATAGTATCCTTCTACTATGTCAGTTATGCTGAGAGGTGGCTTTGTTGTCATGCTGGGTCCCACTGTGCTTTTAGAAAGAAGAGTCCCTGACAAATCAATAAGAAGTTGGCCACCTTTGTCCTGTGAGGAGGTATTTCTGCACTGATGAGAAAGATGACTTCCAGACTGACAATGCCCTGATCCATAGGGTATGATAGGGTCACTGAATGGTTTGATGGGCATGAAACTGATGTGAATCGTTTGCTATGGCTTTCACAGTAGCGGATTAAATTCAATCAAACGCCAAACACCTACATATGTTTTGAAAAACTAGGTAGTTACATAGGTAAGATTAATTTCCCTACCCCCTTCTGTGAAGAATAACAGATTTATCAGTGCCAAAACAGAGTGAAACCGTTCTGTTGGTGCATTACTAGGGCTGCAACCAGTAGGCAGTTTGAGGAGGGTAGGGATGCTATCCCCCTTGTTAGCAAAAGCACCCAAAATCATCCCTCTTGCTAACTTGCTATCCCACCATCAACATCCCTATTATAAGTGCAAGGACAGATTACACAGTACAACTGAATATGTCTTCCCATCTCACTGATCATTTATCGGGACTGCTGAAGAAGCAGACAGATGTCTGCACGTTTTTCTCCCAGCCCTGCCTTAGCTCACACTATAAATTTGTTTATGCTCATTGCCATAGTAACATCAGAAGTTGAACTCTGTGATATATATATATATATATATATATATATATATATATATATATATATATATATATATAGAGAGAGAGAGAGAGAGAGAGAGAGTTGTATATACAGAGTTGGGAAGAGTAGCCAAAAATTGTACTCAAGTAAGAGTACAGTTACTTTCAAAAAATATGACTCAAGTAGAAGTAAAAAAGTAATTGATGAAAAAAACTACTCAAGTACTGAGTTACTGCTTCATAACGTCAAATTTATTGTTCTCGAAAAATAGAACATTAATAAATGAAATTTTAATAAATAAATGAAAATATAAATTGAGGCATTCGCCACATGAAAAAAAATATTCTTTTTCAGTACATTCTTGTATGTCAGACCGTCATGGTCTTTCATAACAAAACTTTTGAGACCAGAGCCTAGTAAGGAACAAATGAGCACAGTGGTTGAACTCTTCAAACATGACTTGGAATACCAGGTTTCAAAACTAGTAATGAAAAAAATCAATTTTTTTCACAAAATATAGATTTCGAAACTAATATCTAGGTACCAATAGTGTATGTAAACTCTGGAAACTTTACTTGCATTGAGAAGTTACATATGTATGCAGAAGAAACTAAATGTCTTTTGCTGACTAACATTTTGTGTGTGTGTTTGTTACTCCCGTTTGCCGTCAAATTACACACTATTCAATCAATTGCCCTCTAAATGCAGAAATACATAGAACAAAGTAGCCTGAATATACAAAGGATGTGTTTCCATTAACCACTTGCACTCCGGGCAATTTTCCTAAAAATGCCAAAAAATAACGTGCCAAAGTAAATCGAAAGCTGTTATTCAATCCTTTGCAGCATCTTCATGGGGTTGGTCTCATTTAAAAGAAAACACTTTGAATTTTTTGGCAAAAAAAAACATAATCTCTCTACGTGCTCCGGCCACTGAGTTACAGTCATCTAAATATACTGAACTTGAAGAAAAAAAAATTGGACACAGTGTTTTTTTGGATACAAATGCTTGTAAATAACACACAGCTGTCCGATCCGGCTGGAAAATGCAACAGAAATGTAGAACCAAGTGTTATCCAGCTGAGATCCAAATTTGGTAACAATACCACAAAAAATGAATATTTTACACAGCTTTGTTCTCAGGCTGTTCCCAGGCGTTATGGAACTGTGCCAAATTGTGTCAAATGGCACAGTTTGGAAAAACGTCTGTAACTTTTGAATAATTCAATGTAGAATCTTCATTTTAGGCTCTAATGAAAGGTCACACTCAGGGCTGTGTCTGTGTGTGTGTGTGTGGGCGGGGGGTCGTCCCCCCCCCCCGCTACCAAGGACCAAATTCGGCCCTCGCTACATGACGGAATACACTCTTTTTTTTTTCTTTTTTTTTCCTTGCATGTTTTCACAGTGGCTCCCCCCCCCCCTCGCTACTGTGTGTGTGTGTGGGGGGGGGGACCGTGAACGGACCGTGAACACCCCCCCCCCCTGCTACAGAAGAGGGCCATCGCTACATGATGGAATAGACTGATATGCTTCCCCCCCGCGGACCGGGGAGCGTTGGGACCGTGCCCCCCCCCCCGCTCCTCTTCTGCAGCGGGGGGGTGGGGGCGTTCACGGTCCGAACACGGCAAATGAACCGTTTATCGCGGTGCACGCACTTTGTGCGCAGTACAGTTGTAATTTACCGATCGGTCAAAAGTCATTTTTGGATTACAGTTTTCAGGGATAAATAATAATTTAGCTTATAACACCTTACCTCTTCAAAGCAGCAGAGTCGTGGCGAACAGCTCTTCCCATGCGTCAGACGAACGCGACGCTGCTCCGCTCGTGGATCCCGATCAACATAATTCCATTATTGCCGTTTTGGCGAATGATTTACGACTTTTGTCGTCGGCCTCCGTCTATTCTGCTGGAATGAGTGCAGGTCCCACTTGTGGGTGTTTTCCATGCTGCTGGGTGAGCCTGGGTCTGTAGTAGATTCGTACAGAGTCCTTCTGCAGCAGTAAATATCGCTTCACCCAGCCTGAATTTCTGTGCTTCAATTGGCTCCTGCGTTCACAGTAGGCGGGTCCTCCTTCCTAGATTTTCATTCATTGGCTCCTCAAGGTTTCAGAAACCCAATTCAAGGCTCTTATTAGTCGAATGAGAGGTCAATCAGATGAACTAATCTGTTCGCGGCTGTGTTTGCAGATTTTTTTTTCAGTGGTGCTTGGAGGGCACACCACCTACATCATCACCATCAATATCCTTATCATGCGTCATGCGCACGAGGGCACACGAGCGCGCTCTCGTGCGCCCTTGTGCGTCATAGGACGCAGAGACTTGCCCGCCTGCGGAACAACGGAGCGCAAGTGGTTAACAGTGTGGTGTATTTGGGTGACAATATGTGTTCTTTGCATGCTTTGTCCCAAAAGATTCACTCAGTCAAGTGACTGTTAAGCTTTAACAGCAGTTGGCCCTCAAGTTTCTTGCAATGAAGCTGTGATCTTTTAGCCGTAAAAAGAAGCCCTGCATGACTAAAAAGTCTTTCACAGGTTGCAGAAGCTGGAAGACCTGTATTGACTTTGAGGGACAATTTTTTGATTTGAGGAAATGAATGCAACAGAGCCATACCTCCAGTGGATGGACATGAAAGGTACCTCTCCAGCTCCCCTGCTTGTGATTTTCCTGTGTTCATTGATGCAAAGAAGTAATCTTCATCGGAGTTACCGCTGTTTGCGCAGGCATCATCCAAGTCAGTGTCCAGGTGGTTTTTGATGTAGTTGAGGCCTGTGGCAAGACAAAGACAGATTGTTTTTAGAAGAAATAGGTGTGCATATTCTTCTTACCTTTACTGTATAGTTTACCAAGCTGCTGATTGTTATTATTGGTATTAAAAGCTCTTGAAATTTGTAACTTTTGGAAACCTTTGTCATCTAAATAATACAACCTAAATGACAATAACATTACATATATGTATGCAAAGCTCTAATCATTAACATAAGAATTGCTAAGTATATTTACCAGCTTTTAAGATGCCCTCCTCAGTGGTCCAGGATGTTCTAAATTTTGGTAGGAGTATAGCTGCAGAAATCAGCTCAGGTTCTCGCATGACCTCCCCAAAACGTTTCGAGATCCCATCCTGCAGGGCGTCAACAGGCGGTCTACACACTTTGCAAGTGGACTAGCAACTTCTTTAGCTTGTCCTGCAACTGGTAAAGTGGTGGCAGCAGGAAGCCCATATGGACAGATGATTTTCCTTGGAGGACATTAAGTGCCATGGCAACAGGCTTCATTACAGCAGTGTATTCAGACAAAAACCCCATTTCAGCTGGATTGAGCCTGAAAAAGATGTGCTGATGGAAAAATACATCATAGCCATTTCTGGTGCAATATAGTTACTGTTGATTGTCTTGATATATTAAAAGTTATACAAAATAAAATCAAACAGTTAATTAACTTTTTCATTGAAATCAACTAGAACTTTTACACAATTACAATATTGTAACTGTAGAATTGTGTTTGAAGAAGAAGAAGAATCATGTATTCACCGATTATTAATCAGAAATGCTACATCTGTTCCATTACTCCTTATAATGAAGTTCTCCCAACTTACATCTTTATCTTTAATGCTGTGCATACATTGCAAATTTGCTTTCTCCTTGCTCCTTCTGGATGCGTACAACCATTTCAACAGCGAGGAAAAGGGAGCTCCAACGGGTCTGATTGGGTTGGAAGAACTTGCATTCACGTGCCACAGTTTCAAAAGCCATTGCTTGACCTGCTGGTTTTATCCCACAGAGCATTACATTTTATAAAAGCAGACCAAGACAGCCTCCTGTATGTTTCGCTGCCATCTCCTGCAGCAGTGGCATCAACTGTTGATATAAGATTGAGGAGATGACATGCACACTTTTGATGCCTTGGAAGTTGATACTCAAGGCCTGAGTTGCCATCGAAAATAGCAGACACATCTTGATAGTCCACCTCTAACTCACTTTCATCTTCTGATGCATCATCAAAGATAGAGTCTCGCTCCTCCTGCCCATCATCAACTTCTTCCTCCTTTTCTTCACCATATAATTGAAAGGCCTTCAGGAAGTTTGAACCACTGTCTGTTGTTGTCCTGGTCACATTTTCTCAGATGTTTTACTCAGAATGTATTTCCTCTAATGCAGCAGCAAGGACATCAAAAGTGTGTGAGCCTTTCACACGTCTACAAGCCAATGCAGCTGAGTGCCTCTCTAGAGAGGTTTTGTCTATCCAATGACAGGTGACACCCAAGAAGCTATGTTGTCTGGCAGACCAGCAGTCAGTTGTGGTAGCAACATGGTTTACAGAACTCACCTTTTTAATAATTATGCTCTTCATATCCTTTGCAGCTTCTTGCATTCTAGTGCATAATGTTTTCCTTGTCATTGCTGTACATGGAGGTTGCAGGGTTTTTATCATACTCTTGAAGGATGGTGTCTCAACCATTGAAAATGGCTGACTGACTTCACATACAAATTTTAGCACAAGTTTGTCCAGTGTTGCCTGTGTTACCCGCCGAGGAACAGTGAAGGAATCGATGATCTTTGCATTCTTCTTTGGAGGTTCATCAGAAGAGGAGGATTTTCACTTTCTGCAGGACTCTATCAAGTCTGTATACCTCGTCATATTGTTGGGGTGAACCCTCTGTTGACAGAAAAAATATCAATGAGGGTACAGGGAATTTATCCATTAAAACGGACTCATCATCATATCAAATTCAAACATAATTTCTGATATATATCTTTTGTTTTAAATAAATCAGCTATTTTTCCGCTTAAACTTGCAACTTTTCCTCATAAATTTTCACCTTCTGTCTTATCAATTTGGGCTTTTTATTGTGAATTAGTATCCTTTAGCAAATGTTTTGCAACTTTATTCTTACAAATTTGTAATTCAGTTTACGTTTGCACGTGTATACCTTATGCTAAATTTGTGAATACCACCACCATCATCCCCATGTTAAAAAGTAACATATTACTGCTGTCAACAGCCAAAACTAAGCTCATTACAACTTACCGCAATGTGTTGTCTCAAGTTTGACGTTGAGTTCTTATAGGCTGAAATGTCGACATGTTTGGGCAGACACAGATGACAGTGCATCACATAGCTGGTCTTTTTTGTTGTCTTTAAGGCAAACATAGTTTGAATGTGTGGCCACGGATGTTCTGCTGCTTCTGCTTCATCTAAATACGAATCACAGGCTATCATCTTAGCCATTGTTTACGTCCACTCAGGTGTGCTCCAGCTAGCTATATTCCTGTATGTGTAACCGGCACCAAGCTGCCACATGACTACCTGGCGACATCTGATTGGTGGTATGTCGTCACTGGCTGTGTTTGATTCGTGAAACAAGGTCACATGAGTCTTTGGCAGGAGTCTTTCTGACAGCACAAAACAAATTGCTCGTGCATTGATTATCAAAATGACCTAAAATAAAAGTAACGAGCGGAATGCATCCAATTGTAATGGAGTAGAAGTAGTGTTTCTTCTTCATAAATATACTTGAGTACAAGTAAAAAGTATGTTGTATTAAAACTACTCTTAGAAGCACAATTTCTGTAAAAAGTTACTTAAGTAAAATGTAACGGAGTAAATGTAACGGAGTAAATGTAACGCGTTACTACCCACCTCTGTATATACAGTGGGGCAAAAAAGTATTTAGTCAGCCACCAATTGTGCAAGTTCTCCCACTTAAAAGATGAGAGAGGTCTCCAATTTTCATCATAGGTATACCTCAACTATGAGAGACAAAATGAGGAAAAAAAATCCAGAAAATCACATTGAAGGATTTTTAATGAATTAATTGGTAAATTCCTCAGTAAAATAAGTATTTGGTCAATAACAAAAGTTCATCTCAATACTTTGTTATATACCCTTTGTTGGCAATGACAGAGGTCAAACATTTTCTGTAAGTCTTCACAAGGTTTTCACACACTGTTGCTGGTATTTTGGCCCATTCCTCCATGCAGATCTCCTCTAGAGCAGTGATGTTTTGGGGCTGTCACTGGGCAACACGGACTTTCAACTCCCTCCAAAGATTTTCTATGGGGTTGAGATCTGGAGACTGGCTAGGCCACTCCAGGACCTTGAAATGCTTCTTACGAAGCCACTCCTTCGTTGCCCGGGCAGTGTGTTTGGGATCAATGTCATGCTGAAAGACCCAACCACGTTTCATCTTCAATGCCCTTGCTGATGGAAGGAGGTTTTCACTCAAAATCTCACAATACATGGCCCCATTCATTCTTTCCTTTACATGGATCAGTCGTCCTGGTCCCTTTGCAGAAAAACAGCCCCAAAGCATGATGTTTCCACCCCCATGCTTCACAATAGGTATGGTGTTCTTTCTCCTCCAAACACGACAAGTTGAGTTTTTACAATAAAGTTCTATTTTGGTTTCATCTGACCATATGACATTCTCCCAATCCTCTTCTGGATCATCCAAATGCCCTCTAGCAAACTTCAGACGGGCCTGGACATGTACTGGCTAAAGCAAGGGAACACGTCTGGCACTGCAGGATTTGAGTCCCTGGTGGCGTAGTGTGTTACTGATGGTGGCCTTTGTTACTTTGGTCCCAGCTCTCTGCAGGTCATTCACTAGGTCCCCCCGTGTGGTTCTGGGATTTTTGCTCACCGTTCTCATGATAATTTTGACCCAACGGGGTGAGATCTTGCGTGGAACCCCAGATCGAGGGAGATTATCAGTGGTCTTGTATGTCTTCCATTTTCTAATAATTGCTCCCACAGTTGATTTCTTCACACCAAGCTGCTTACCTATTGCAGATTCAGTCTTCCCAGCCTGGTGCAGGTCTACAATTTTGTTTCTGGTGTCCTTTGACAGCTCTTTGGTCTTGGCCATAGTGGAGTTTGGAGTCTGACTGTTTGAGGTTGTGGACAGGTGTCTTTTATACTGATAACGAGTTCAAACAGGTGCCATTAATACAGGTAACGAGTGGAGGACAGAGGAGCCTCTTAAAGAAGAAGTTACAGGTCTGTGAGAGCCAGAAATCTTGCTTGTTTGTAGGTGACCAAATACTTATTTTACTGAGGAATTTACCAATTAATTCATTAAAAATCATTCAATGTGATTTTCTGGAATTTTTGTTCTCATTTTGTCTCTCATAGTTGAGGTATACCTATGAAGAAAATTGGAGACCTCTCTCATCTTTTAAGTGGGAGAACTTGCACAATTGGTGGCTGACTAAATACTTTTTTCCCCCACTGTATATATATATATATATATATATATATATATATATATATATATATATATATACAGTATATACACTACCGTTCAAAAGTTTGGGGTCACTTAGAAATTTCCTTATTTTTGAAAGAAAAGCACTTTTTTTCAATGAAGATAACTTTAATCTAATCAGAAATACACTCTATACATTGCTAATGTGGTAAATGACTATTCTAGCTGCAAATGTCTGGTTTTTGGTGCAATATCTACATAGGTGTATAGAGGCCCATTTCCAGCAACTATCACTCCAGTGTTCTAATGGTACAATGTGTTTGCTCATTGCATCAGAAGGCTAATGGATGATTAGAAAAGCCTTGTGCAATCATGTTAGGTCTGCAATGCTGTAATTGCTGCAAATGGAGGATTCTTTGACGAAAGCAAAGTTTGAAGGAAAAAATTATTATTTCAAATACAAATCATTATTTCTAACCTTGTCAATGTCTTGACTACATTTTCTATTCATTTTACAACTCATGGTGGTAAATAAAAGTGTGAGTTTTCATGGAAAACACAAAATTGTCTGAGGTGACCCCAAACTTTTGAACGGTAGTGTATATATATATATATATATATATATATATATATATATATACAGTATATACTGCTCAAAAAAATAAAGGGAACACTTTGAAAACACATCAGATTTTAATGGGAAAAAATAAGCTGGATATCGAAATTGTGGCAGGCTAGTCCAGTTTACTCAGATTAAAAAGTGTTCCTTTAATCTGAGTAAGCTGGACTAGCCTGCCACAAATTTGATATCCAGCTTATTTTTTCCCATTAAAATCTGATGCGTTTTCAAAGTGTTCCCTTTATTTTTTTGAGCAGTCGGCCTCCGTCGGTCTATGATGACCATGGAAGAGAATCCTAAACGTCTACTCTGCTGGAACAGCACCGCCTGTGGCTGAACAGGCCGATGTGCGAATGGCAGTCCCTGTCACACAGGTCGCACTTGTGGGTGGTCTCCGTGCTGCTGGAGCTGTGGCGGTTCTTCCTGCGGGTCCTTTTTTCATCTGCTGCAGCAGTCAGTCTCTCTTCACCCACCTTGAGCTGTCTGGTCAGGGTGCCTCTCCATTTGGAGCGGTCTGTTGCAAGGTTCTCCCAGCGCTCTGTGTTGATCTCCAGGGCCTTCATGTCTCTCTTGCAGACGTCTCTAAAGCGCAGGTGTAGGCGGCCAGCGTCTCTCCTGCCAGTCACCAGTTCTCCGTAGAGGACGTCTTTGGGGATTCTGCCATCCTCCATACGGTGAACGTGGCCTAGCCAGCGGAGCCTGCACTGCCTGAGTAGAGTGAACATGGAGGGAAGGCCGGCGCGGGACAGAACTTCTGTTTTGGGCACTTTGTCCTGCCAGGATATGTCCAGGATACGGCGAATGCAGCGCAAGTGGAAGGAGTTCAGTCTCTTTTCCTGCCGGGCATATGTTGTCCACGTCTCACTCCCATAGAGCAGTGTGCTGATGACGCAGGCATTGTACACTGCCATCTTCGTCTTGACAGAGAGTTTGGGATTCTCCCACACTCGTGTGGTGAGGCGAGCGAGTGTGGAGGCTATTTTCCAATCCTCTTGTCGATCTCTGTATCAAGGGAGAGGTTGCTGCTGATCGTGGACCCCAGGTACGTGAACTGATTCACGACCTCCAGCTCGTAGTCATTGATGGTGATGGTTGGTGGTGCTTTCGTGCCTTGCGCCAAGACGTTAGTCTTCTTCAGGCTGATGGTAAGCCTGAAGTCCTTGCATGCCTGGGAGAAACGGTCCATCAGAGTCTGAAGCTCCTGCTGTGTGTGGGTCGCGACTGCAGCGTCGTCTGCGAACAGCATGTCTCTGATTAGAGCCTCGCGTACTTTGGCTCTGGCTTTCAGGCGGGCGAGGTTGAAAAGCCTGCCGTCAGATCTTGTGTGCAGGTAAATTCCCTCTGTTGCTGTGCTGAAGGCATGCCTCAGGAGCATAGCAAAGAAAATCCCAAAGAGGGTTGACGCAAGTACACAGCCCTGTTTCACTCCGCTGCGTATGTTGAATGGTTCTGAGACGTTGCCGTCGTGCTGCGCTATCCCCTGCATGTTGGTGTGAAACGATTCGATGAGGCTTTGCAACTTTGGTGGGCATCCTCTCTTTGGCAGGATCTTGAAAAGGCCCTCTCTGCTGACCAGATCGAACGCTTTGGTGAGGTCGATGAAGGCGACGTACAGGGGCATGTTCTGTTCTCTGCATTTCTCCTGGAGTTGGCGGATGGAGAATATCATGTCTACCGTCGATCGCTCAGCGCGGATGCCACACTGAGACTCGGGGTAGACACGTTCGGCAAGCTTCTGTAGACGAACGAGAACAACTTGTGCATAGACTTTGCCAACAACGCTGAGGAGGGAGATGCCCCTGTAGTTGTTGCAGTCACTTCTCTCCTCTTTGTTTTTGTAGAGGGTGATCATCTTGGCATCCCTCGTGTCCTGTGGTACGGCACCTTCCTTCCAGCACTGGCAGAGGATGTCATGCAATGGCAGCAGTAGGGCGGTCTTGCAGTGCTTGATCAGGTCGGGGGGTATGCCGTCGTTGCCGGGTGCCTTGCCAGCGGCCAAGCTGTCAATGGCCTTGCTGAGTTCGTCGATGGTTGGCTCGGCGTGAAGTTCATCCATGGATGGCAGGCAATCGATGGCATCAAGGGCTGACGGTGTCACGGTGTTCTGTCTGGAGTAGAGGTCGGAGTAGTGCTCCACCCATCTCTCCATCTGCTTGTTCTTTTCTGTGATCATCTCCCCAGTGGAGGATTTGAGGGGGGCCGTCTTGCTCTGAGCCGGACCAAGTGCTTTCTTGATGCCATCGTACATACCATGGATGTTCCCTGTTATGGCAGTGGTTTGAATGTCTTGGCTGAGCTGAGTCCAGTACTTGTTGGCACAGCACCGAGCAGTCTGCTGAACTTTGCTTCTCGCAGCCCTGAGAATCTGAAGATTCTTCTCGTTTGGGTACTTCTTGTACTGGGCAAGAGCTGAGCGCTTGGCTTCAATGACGGGGGTCATCTCGGTCAACTTGGCATCAAACCAGTCCTGTAACTTCGAGGTCTTCCTCCCAAAGGTAGCCAAAGCTGTGCGGTGGATGGTGTTTCGCAGCTCTTCCCACTTCTGCTTTGCAGATTCTCCTTCTTGTTGTACACCAAGTTCCTTCTCAAAGGTGGAGGCAAACCACTCAACAAGTTCTGGTTGGGCCATCTTGTTGGTGTCAATCTGTGCCTTTTCAGGCTGTCTAGCATGATGGAATTTCTTCAGCTGCAGCTTGACCTTGCAACACACCAATGAATGGTCTGTGTCGCAATCTGCACTCTGGAACGAACGGGTGATTAGCACGTTCGTCAGTGAGGTGCGCCTGGTCAGGATCAAGTCCAGCTGGTGCCAGTGCTTTGAGCGCAGATGTCGCCAGGAAACCTTGTGTTGGGGCTTGGTCTTGACGAACGAGTTTGTGATGCACAGATCGTGATAAGTGCAGAACTCGAGCAGCCGCTGTCCGTTGTCGTTCATTCTGCCCACGCCAAATGGTCCAAGACAGGAGGGCCAGGAGTCGTGGTCAGCACCCACTCTGGCGTTGAAGTCTCCAAGGAGAATGAGTTGTTAAGAGTTGGGGATGATCCTGACAGTTGTTGCAAGATTCTCGTAGAACTTGTCTTTTGCCTCTGGTGTGGCTGTCAGTGTTGGGGCATACACACTGACGAGGGTAACTGGGCCTTGAGTGGTGTTGAGGCGGAGGGTGAGGAGTCGTGCAGAGCCATTGCTGCCCGGTTCTACCATCTTCAGCAAGGTGTTCTTCACTGCGAAGCCCACTCCGTGTTCCCTGTGTTCGTCACTGCTCTTTCCCTGCCAGTAGAACATGTAGTTCTTCTCTCTCAGTGTGCCTGCGTCAGCCAACCGTGTTTCCTGGAGAGTGGCGATATCCACTTCCAGTCTCTACAGCTCATTATTGATGATGGCAGTCTTCCTGGTGTCGTTGATGTCCTTGAGGTTAGCAGCGAGTCCTGTCATCATAGTGCGGACGTTCCAAGTTCCCAGTTTTAGAGTTGGTCTCTTTTGTTTTTTTGTCTTGCCTGGTGCTAAAGTTCTCAGCCTGCCGTTCGGACTTCTCCTCATCCCCATGCACCCAATGAGGAAAGCAGGCTGTGGCGGAACAACACCTTATTGGCTGGGGGCTGCCCAGCTTGAGGTGGGCGGTAGCTGTCCAGTGAGATCCAATGATCCCTCCTACCGTCGGGAACAACCCCTGGCGCTGCGCTCTACGCCAATTGAGCAGTGGTTTATAACCGGTAACTGTCATTCCCCATGTTTTGTCTACGCCAAAGGCAAAGCTGGAGAGTCCTCTCCAGTGATCCGGTGTTCTACCTTCCAGCGTTGGGCGTTGGTAGGATTCAAGCCTGGGCAGGAAGATATGGAGGACAAGATGTTGCCCATGCAGCATGTCCCCCCTCTAAATGTCACTGATGAATCCAAAGGAACAGCAGGACTGCTACAGTTTGGCACCAGTGCCGTCGCAGGAGCTGCCAGAACGATGTTGAGCACAACAGAGAACTGGCTTAGGGGATCCGACTCCGGATTTTTCCTCAGGGTTGACTCCCAAAGCCTTTCCCGTGACCGGGTGTGCCGCAAGGCAGCAGAGGTTTGAAATCGGGGTTTACCTTCCCCTAGATGGGCTACCTTCCCAGGTTGACGAGCCACCATCTACCCGAAGCATCTGGTTTTAAGGCGCCAGAGAGCCGCCCTCGCCCCTTATCCTATTAGTAAAAGCAGTTCCGCCGGGCTTAGAGACTAAACCACACAGGCAGGCTAGGAGTTGGACTTAGTTGTCAGAGGCTTTTCGAGACGCACGCCATAAGGAGCATTTTATAAGCACTGGGAGCTTAACCCCAGTGCCGCTCCTGGCTATGACAACCTTGGAACCTGTGTGGGATTGTGGAGTACATCTTCAATCTGAGCCTGAAGCTGGGGAGGGTACCACAGCTGTGGAAAACATCTTGTGTGGTATCTTGTGTGGTTTTTGAGGAGTATATATATATATATATATAAACACTACCGTTCAAAAGTTTGGGGTCACCCAGACAATTATAAGATAAGATAAGATAAGATAAGCCTTTATTAGTCCCACAACGGGGAAATTTCAGGATTGCAACAGCACAGGGATAGCAACACTCAGAGCAACAATGAGAAGGCAAGAAAAAAAAAGCAAGCAAGCAAGAGCAGCTAATATACATATGTACATATTACTATAAAATATATATATACACACACACAGACACACAGTGCAGAGCATTGTAGCTGGATGGAATAAATATATGAATATATAAACACACAGTGCGGAGCATTGTAGCTAGATGGAATAAATATGTAAATATATAAACACAGTGCAGAGCAATGTAGCTAGATGGAATAATATGTAGATATATAAACACACAGTGCGGAGCATTGTAGCTAGGTGGAATAAATATGTAAGTATATAAACACACACAGTGCGGAGCATTGTAGCTAGATGGAATAAATATATAGATATATAAATATAAACACACCCAGTGCGGAGCATTGTAGCTAGATGGAATAAATATGTAAATATATAAACACACACAGTGCAGAGCATTGTTGCTAGATGGGATGAAACAGCACAACCGTCTACTTAGTTATCCTACATGGTATGATTATGTGCCCATACATATTCTCACCCTCCATAGCGACCGGTATTTTCCTAGTTGTATGCCGGAGGGGACCATTGTGTAAGTCTATTGCATCTTTTGCATTCAAAAAACTATTAGTTTGTTACGTCTTTTTGCTATCTCTGCGAGCAGCCCTGCTTAGGTTGTACAGTCTGACAGCCGTTGGCAGGAAGGACCTGCGAAACCTCTCGGTTGTGCACCTGGGATGATGTAGTCTGCTGCTAAATGAGCTCCTCAGTGCATTCAGTATGTCCTGCATAGGGTGGAACTCGGACTCCAGCAGAGATGACAGTTTAGCCACCGTCCTTCTCTCTCCTATCTCCTCCACCGGATCAAGGCGCTGCCCCAGGACAGAGCTAGCTTTCTTGATCTGTTTGTTCAGTCTCTTCCTATCGGCTGCAGTAATGCCACTGCCCCAGCAGACCACTCCAAAAGTGATGGCTGACGCCACCACCGTGTCATAGAATGTCTTCAGCAGCGCCCCTTGTACACACAAATTATTTTGTGTTTTCCATGAAAAGTCACACTTATTTACCACCATGAGTTGTAAAATGAATAGAAAATATAGTCAAGACATTGACAAGGTTAGAAATAATGATTTGTATATGAAATAATAATTTTTTCCTTCAAATTTTGCTTTCGTCAAAGAATCCTCCATTTGCAGCAATTACAGCATTGCAGACCTAACATGATTGCACAAGGCTTTTCTAATCATCCATTAGCCTTCTGATGGAATGAGCAAACACACTGTACCATTAGAACACTGGAGTGATAGTTGCTGGAAATGGGCCTCTATACTCCTATGTAGATATTGCACTAAAAACCAGACATTTGCAGCTAAAATAGTCATTTACCACATTAGCAATGTATAGAGTGTATTTCTGATTAGTTTAAAGTTATCTCCATTGAAAAAAAGTGCTTTTCTTTCAAAAATAAGGAAATTTCTAAGTGACCCCAAACTTTTGAACGGTAGTGTATATATACAGTATATATATATATACAGTGGGGCAAAAAAGTATTTAGTCAGCCACCAATTGTGCAAGTTCTCCCACTTAAAAGATGAGAGAGGTCTCCAATTTTCATCGTAGGTATACCTCAACTATGAGAGACAAAATGAGAAAAAAAAATCCAGAAAATCACACTGAAGGATTTTTAATGAATTAATTGGTAAATTCCTCGGTAAAATAAGTATTTGATCACCTACAAACAAGCAAGATTTCTGGCTCTCACAAACCTGTAACTTCTTCTTTAAGAGGCTCCTCTGTCCTCCACTCGTTACCTATATTAATGGTACCTGTTTGAACTCGTTATCAGTATAAAAGACACCTGTCCACAACCTTAAATAGTCAGACTCCAAACTCCACTATGGCCAAGACCAAAGAGCTGTCAAAGGACACCAGAACCAAAATTGTAGACCTGCACCAGGCTGGGAAGACTGAATCTGCAATAGGTAAGCAGCTTGGTGTGAAGAAATCAACTGTGGGAGCAATTATTAGAAAATGGAAGACATACAAGACCACTGATAATCTCCCTCGATCTGGGGCTCCACGCAAGATCTCACCCCATGGGGTCAAAATGATCACGAGAACGGTGAGCAGAAATCCCAGAACCACACGGGGGGACCTAGTGGATGACCTGCAGAGAGCTGGGACCAAAGTAACAAAGGCTACCATCAGTAACACACTACGCCGCCAGGGACTCAAATCCTGCAGCACCAGATGTGTCCCCCTGCTGAAGCCAGTACATGTCCAGGCCCGTCTGAAGTTTGCTAGAGAGCATTTGGATGATCCAGAAGAGGATTGGTAGAATGTCATATGGTCAGAACAAACCAAAATAGAACTTTACTGTAAAAACTCAACTTGTCGTGTTTGGAGGAGAAAGAACACCATACCTACTGTGAAGGATGGGGGTGGAAACATCATGCTTTGGGGCTGTTTGTCTGCAAAGGGACCAGGACGACTGATCCGTGTAAAGGAAAGAATGAATGGGGCCATGTATTGTGAGATTTTGAGTGAAAACCTCCTTCCATCAGCAAGGGCATTGAAGATGAAACGTGGTTGGGTCTTTCAGCATGACAATGATCCCAAACACACTGCCCGGGCAACGAAGGAGTGGCTTCGTAAGAAGCATTTCAAGGTCCTGGAGTGGCCTAGCCAGTCTCCAGATCTCAACCCCATAGAAAATCTTTGGAGGGAGTTGAAAGTCCGTGTTGCCCAGCGACAGCACCAAAACATCACTGCTCTAGAGGAGATCTGCATGGAGGAATGGGCCAAAATACCAGCAACAGTGTGTGAAAATCTTGTGAAGACTTACAGAAAACGTTTGACCTCTGTCATTGCCAACAAAGGGTATATAACAAAGTACTGAGATGAACTTTTGTTATTGACCAAATACTTATTTTTACCGAGGAATTTACCAATTAATTCATTAAAAATCCTTCAATGTGATTTTCTAGATTTTTTTTTCTCATTTTGTCTCTCATAGTTGAGGTATACCTATGATGAAAATTGGAGACCTCTCTCATCTTTTAAGTGGGAGAACTTGCACAATTGGTGGCTGACTAAATACTTTTTTGCCCCACTGTATATATATATATATATACAGTATATATACAGTATATTATAGCCATTGGTGGTAGAACGGACGGACACCAAGAGACGAAGGAACGGGGCCATTTGTTTTTATCATTGCCGTTTCGGCTTGAATACCCAAAGCTGCCTGCCACCATGCCAATTCAAGAAGTCAGGAAGACGGCATGGCCGGCAGTCTGTAGCAGCCGCAACCGCTGGCAACAGGAACAAGCTGCTTTATGTCACAGACACACGTTTGGGAAGATGGTTTTTGGTGGACTCCAGTTCCCAGAAGAGCCTCATCCTGCCAGTCAGCGCAGACAGGTCGGCAGGAAACAGCAGTCCTGAGCTCATGGCCACCAACGGATCCACCATCAGGACATTTGGCGAATGGACACTGACGATGTGCTTGCGTGGACGCAATTTCCAGTGGGACTTTGTGGTAGCTGCTTGTTCTGCCCCCATTTTAGGCAGCGCTCAGAGCTTCACTCATGGATGCCAATTTGGTTGACCGCCTGCCCTGGGTTCTTTTAGGGTTGCACTCCGCGCCTAAGGAGGATCTGGCAACCTCTCTGACAGAACTTGTTTTTTTCTCAGCTGCTGAGGATCCCCAGGGAGTTTTTACCGGAAAACACCACGCCCGGGGTCAATCCGCCCACGCAACTTTTCCACAGTACAGAGGCTTTTAACGTGCCGGGACTGGCCCAACATTGTTTTCCCCGCACCTTTGTCCAAAAAAGCTTACAGAACACCAGTTTTGTTTTTGTCAGGCATGATGCGCACCGGACCCCACTACGCCCACCATACAATGGACCGTTCAGGGTGCTGAAACCTGGGGCAAAGCATTTTGTGTTAGACATGGGGGGGGGGGGGGGTAGGGAGACTGTCTACATTGACAGGCTGAAGCCCGCTTTTGTGTTGACAGATGAGCAGGTGGTGTTGGCCCAAACTCCCCGGCGCAGATGCCCACCGTCAGTGGTTCCACAAGTTGGGGTTCCCTCGGTAGAGACCTGTGCTCGCAAAGCTAACATGTCCCCCCCCCCACACCCTTTTTCCCTCACCAGACTGATGTGCTTTCCTGTTCACCTCACCAGAAGGGTGTTTTGACTGGATCGGCGACCCCCTGCTACAGCCGTAATGGGTGCCAGCTCAAGCCCAAAGGACGGGGGGGTTTGTGCCCTTGCTGGGTGTTTGGGAAAGGGGGGGGGGGGTTGTGTGGTGGCACTGTGTGGGGAATTCTCCACCCAGAGTTGGGAGACAGGGAAAGAGGGAACAATGGATTGAAGGAGGAAGCGGTACCAGGAGGTGTCAAACGGAACAGAAAGGACTTTTCACCCCCCAGGGAGTTCAGGAGGTGCCAGAGCTGCTGGAGAAAAAGAAGGTGCTTAGACACCCAGGCAGATTTTTACTGTACTTGATGGTGGAGAAGGAATAAAGTTCATGTGTTGTCCAGCTTGTGCCTCGTCTACTTCCTTCCTCCACAATACAGTACTTTGACTAAAACCACAGAGAAATCACAATAAAGCAATTGTTCGCCCAGTAAAAATCCATGTTCTAAAAAAGGAAGAAACTACAATATGCTTGCAGCTGCCTGTGTGAAACCTCACTCCACTGTCCTCATGTTTTTCTACTCACAGCACCCCTTACTCTTGAAGTGAGTGCTACTATATTCATGGCCATCTCTTAGGTGAAGAAAGTGACACAAGAGCAAGACGGAGAGAGAGTCAAACCAACCAATGGGGGCAGAATGACAGAAAGAGAGAGTGAGTCACTTTATTAGGGCCCGAGCAACTGACAAAGTCAGTGGGCGAGAGCCCAATTGTAATTGATAGAATTTTTAGGGTCCGAGCCACTGACAAAGTTAATGGGCGAGAGCCCTATTGTAATTGTTAGATTTTTTTTTTAATTTTTTTTTTTAGGGCCCGAGCCACTGACAAAGTCAGTGGGCAAGGGCCTTGATGTAATTATTAGAATTTTTTTTTTTTTTCTTCTTCTCCATCTAAGATCTCATTTTTGGGGTAATGAACGTGCATGAAAACTCACTGTTTTTTGCAGGGACCTCAAGACTGGTGAAAAATGTAATATTTTGGAGGATATATGAATGACCCCCAAAAATGGCTCTACAGCGCCACCTAACATGTGAAGTCAATGGGGAGTGGCATATGCTTACTTTGGCGCAGAAAGATGACAATCGGGTGAGATGTTTATCATGTCAAGACATGCAAAAAACTCCATAGAAGTGGTGGTCTATACCCAACAGGAAGTCGCCCATTTTGGCACGAAGTAGGAATGACCTGATTTCCACCTCGCGCAACTGACGCACATTTGATCGAACTCATCCTTGGGGTTTTGTCTGATTGAGCTATTATGGATATCAGTCCAATTCCAAACAGTTCTATAGAACAATATTCATAGAAATCTACAGCACCACCTCATGGTTAAAGGAAGAATTGCTGAAAACTGTTTTCTTCATTACTCACGCGCCCCTTGCCAGAATTACGTGAAATTTTATGAGACTCATCAGACCACAGGGATGATCATAACTGCACATCAACTTTACCATGACGTCACACTTGTTACCATGGACATGCCCTCCTTGCCATTCAATCCGTGATCTTGTTGGGGTGGCTGTGAATGCACTTGAGTCTGAAATCTGAAACATAGGTTCAGGCGAATGTCATATGTTGTCCTATGTGGTGTGCAACGCATTACTGACGGGGAAGTGCTGCCATGGCCACATGGCGAAGGTTGACTCCTCGCCATGGAACATCAGAAAGTTGTAAGTTAGACAAACTCATCATCCCAGTGGTCTGCTGGGGCAGTGGCATTACTGCAGCCGATAGGAAGAGACTGAACAAACTGATTAAGAAAGCTAGCTCTGTCCTGGGGCAGCGCCTTGATCCGATGGAGGAGATAGGAGAGAGAAGGACGGTGGCTAAACTGACATCTCTGCTGGAGTCCGAGTTCCACCCTATGCAGGACATACTGGATGCACTGAGGAGCTCATTTAGCAGCAGACTACATCATCCCAGGTGCACAACCGAGAGGTTTCGTAGGTCCTTCCTACCAACGGCTGTCAGACTGTACAACCTAAGCAGGGCTGCTCGCAGAGATAGCAAAAAGACGTAACAAACTAATAGTTTTTTTGAATGCAAAAGATACAATAGACTTACACAATGGTCCTCTCCGGCATACAACTAGGAACATACCGGTCGCTATGGAGGGTGAGAATATGTATGGGCACATAATCATACCATGTAGGATAACTAAATAGACGGTTATGCTGTTTCATCCCACCTAGCAACAATGCTCTGCACTGTGTGTGTTTATATATTTACATATTTATTCCATCTAGCTACAATGCTCAGCACTGGGTGTGTTTATATTTATATATCTATATATTTATTCCATCTAGCTACAATGCTCCGCACTGTGTTTTTATATATCTACATATTATTCCATCTAGCTACATTGCTCCGCACTGTGTGTGTTTATATACTTGCATATTTATTCCACCTAGCTGCAATGCTCCGTACTGTGGGTGTTTATATATTTACATATTTATTCCATCTAGCTACAATGCTCTGCACTGTGTGTTCATATATTCATATATTTATTCCATCCAGCTACAATGCTCTGCACTGTGTGTCTGTGTGTGTGTGTGTATATATATATTTTATAGTAATATGTACATATGTATATTAGCTGCTCTTGCTTGCTTGTTTTTTGTTGTTTTGTTTTTTTTCTTGCCTTCTGATTGTTGCTCTGAGTGTTGCTATCCCTGTGCTGTTGCAATCCTGGAATTTCCCCGTTGTGGGACTAATAAAGGCTTATCTTATCTTATCTTATCTTATACAATATATGTGGGCGCTTGGTAAAGTCCTGTGCACATGAATTGAGTCCTGCATTTCACTACCTTTTTAATAAGTCCTTACAGACACAACATGTGCCTAAGGTCTGGAAAGATGCTGTGGTTGTCCCTGTTCCAAAATCCAGCTGTCCTAAAACGGTAAATGGTTTTAGACCAGTTGCCTTGACTTCAATTTAAATGAAAATTTTTGAAAATCTGGTCAGATCTGAGGTCCTAAAGCAGACTGAGCATGCACTGGATCCTTTGCAGTTTGCCTATAGGCCTCACAGAGGAGTGGAGGACGCCACTGTCAGCCTGTTTAGTGTGCTTTTTAAACATCTGAACTTTAATGGGACACACACCAGGCTTTTATTTGTGGACTTTTCTTCTGCTTTTAATACAATCCAACCTCATATTTTAGTTGAAAGTCTCCTGCAACAATTTGATTGGAGTAATAATATAGTGGGTTGGATTCTGGATTTTTTAACCAACAGGACACAGAGAGTAAGGGTCAATGGTACATTGTCTGACCAAAAGTGTTCTTCTACTGGCTCTCCTCAGGGGTGTGTGTTGTCACCACTACTCTTCATCCTGTACACAAACGTGTCAGAGCAGACATGACAATAGACACATTATAAAGTATGCTGATGATTCAGTTATTGTCAGTCTCCTTCAGGATGGTGAGAGTGGCCACGGCTCAGTAGTTGATGATTTTGTTCACTGGTGTGAGGATTCCTACCTGCAGCTGAATACGACAAAAACTAAAGATATGATTATTGACTTTAGGAGGAAAACTCCCAGGCACGAAGTCACTGTACTAAAAGGCCAGACCATTGAATGTGTGCAATCTTACAAATATCTTTGGAATATTACTGATAGTAATTTAAACTTTGAAGAGAACTGTGAAAGGGTGTGCAAAAAGGGTCAGCAACATTTGCATTGTTTAAGGAAACTTGCACACTTCCAAATTGACCAAACCATAATGACAATGTTTTTTCAGGCTTTTAATTAATCTGTTTTATCCTTTTCTTTAGTGTCATGGTTTGGTCAGATAAAACTGAAACAGAGGAAATCCTTGGATCGGGTAGTTAGATGGTCCAGTCGTTTGCTTGGTGAGTCACAGCTGAGCCTGACATCCCTGTACACCAGACAGGTACAGAGGATTGCTACCTCCATTTTAAATGATGACTCCCACCCTTTGCACTGCCACTTTCAGCTTCTTCCCTCCAGATGGAGGTTTGTTGTCCCAAAATATAAAACCCAGCGTGACAAAAACAGCTTTGTTCCTGCTGCTGTCAAAGAGTTGAACAAGATGTAGCAATATATTGCACATAATTTAGTTGTCTATTTATTAATTTTTATTTTATATTTGTTTATTTTTGTAGGTTTTTTATTTGGGTTTTAAATCTTTTATTGGGTTTTAGACTTCGGACTTTTATTGAGTTTTTTTTTAATCTCTTTGACTTAGTTTATAACTTAATATGACCCTTCTCTCTTATCTCTTTGTTTTTTTCTCTTATCTCTTTGTCTTATGTCCTGATTGGTGGAGCCTTGAGTACTTTTATCGTGTTTATAGTCAGCTTCATGTGTGCCTGTGTTTGTGTTCATGTTGAATGTAATTGTGGTTTGTAAATATGTGTCTAAAAGGATGTCATCTTACTGCAAAACAAATCTACCTACTGGTACAAATAAAGTAACCTGAACCTGAACCTGATTTTCACCAAATTTTCTACGATGGAAATTACGTAGTCCCACCTCACACACTCCTACAAAAAAAAATAATTCATTTATAACGCCACCTACTGCTCACAGGAAGTACTGCGCCAAATGGTTTACTTTATTATTTACGCAGCGCTTGCCGCGACGATGGGAAATTTTCTGAGCCAGCTAGGTATGACAGGCACCGGGGTCCGCAGTTCTGAGGGGGGCGAGGGCCGCTTACAGCTGCTTGCAGCTTTAATTTTTATTATTTATTTGTTTTTATTTTTTTAGGGCCCGAGCAACTGACAAAGTCAGTGGGCGAGAGCTCTATTGTAATTGCTAGAATTTTTTTTTTTAATTAATTTTTTTTTTTCTTCTTCTCCATCTAAGATCTCATTTTTGGGGTAGTGAACCTGTATGAAAACTCAACATTTTTTTGCAAGGACCTCAAGACTGCCGAAAAATTGAATATTTTGGAAGAAATATGAATGACCCCATAAAAATGGCTCTATAGCACCACCTAACATGTGAAGTCAATGGGGAGTGGCACACGCTTACTTTCGCGTAGAAAGATGAAAATCGGGTGACATGTTTATCATGTCGAGACATGCAAAAAACTCCATAGAAGTGATGGCTACATCCAACAGGAAGTCGACCATTTTGGCAAGAAGTGGCAGTGACCTGATTTCCACTTCGTGCATTTGATTGTACTTGCCCTTGGGTTTTTGTCCAATTTAGCTCATTTGTGGTGACAATCATCTATACTCATGTGCCATTAAAAGTTATTGAAAACTTTTCCAAAAGCTTGACGGTTTGGCCGTAGGGGCATGACAAAGTTTGATGCCTCACCATGATCATTCTATGACCATTTTGATAGCAGTAACTCTGGTATGCACTGTCGGATTTTAACCATATTCAATATTATGGATATCAGTCCAATTCCAAACAGTTCTATAGAACAATATTCATAGAAATCTACAGCGCCACCTACTGGTTAAAGGAAGAATTGCTGAAAACTATTTTATTTATTATTCACGGGTCACTTGCCAGAATGACGTGAAATTTTCTGAGATTCGTCAGATCACAGGGATGATCATAACTGAACATCAACTTTACCATGACATCACACTTTTTTACCATGGACACGCCCTCCTCGCCATTCAATCTGTGATCTTGTGGGAAGGGTTGGGAAGGTCCTGGAGTCATGAAATTTGGAGCATAAGTAGAGGTGACTGTCATCTTTAGTTCTATATGGGTCTGCAACACATAACTGATAGATAAATGTTACCATGGCGACATGGCGAAGGTTGACTCCTCGCCATGGAAAATCGAAAACTTGCAACTTGGACAAACTTCATCCGATTTTCACCAAATTTTCTAAGATGGATCTTAGTCGGACCCCGCACGCTCCTATATAAAAATGATTGACACAAGTTATAGCGCCACCTACTGCTCAAAGGAAGTACTGCACCAAATGTTGTTTTTTTTAAATTATTAATCATGCAGTGCTTGCTGCGACAACGGTAAATTTTCTGAGCCAGCTAGGTACGACGGGCGCTCGGATCCGTGGTTCCACGCTGCGCAAGGGTCAGCTTACAGCTGCTTGTAGCTTTAATTGTTAGAATTTTTTTTTTTAATTATTATTATTATTTTCTTCTTCTCCATCTAAGATGTCATTTTTGTGGCAGTCTCCGTGCATGAAAACTCACCATTTTTTGCAGGGACCTCAAGACTGCCAAAAATATGAATATTTTGGAGAACATATGAATAACCATACAAAAATGGCTCTACAGCGCCACCTAACATGTGAATTCAATGGGGAGTGGCACACACTTACTTTCGTGTAGAAGGATAAAAATTGGATGAGATGTTTATCACGTCGACATGAAAAAAACTCCATAGAAGTGATGGACTACGCCCAACAGGAAGTCGGCCATTTTGGCAGGAAGTGACAGTGACCTGATTTCCACCTCACGCATTTGATCGAACGCTTCCTAGGTTTTTAGTCCCATTGAGCTCATTTGTGGTGACAATCATATACACCCATGTGCCATTAAAAGTTATTGAAAACTTTTCCAAAAGTTTGACGGTTTGACCATAGGGGCATTGCAAATTTGATGCCTTGCCATGATCATTCTATGACCATTCTGATGGCAATAACTCTGGCATGCATTGTCGGATTTCAACCAAATTCAATATTATGGATATCAGTCCAATTCCAAACAGTTTTTTTTAACAATATTCATAGACATCTACAGCGCCACCTATAGGAGGGCAAAAGTATGGCCTCAGAAAGTTTGCGTCATGTTGTTTTTTAATACCTCGGGCATGGAAAGTCGGATTGGCACCAAGATAGGTATGATGTATATGTGTATGCCTACGAACAATTACAGCTATGAATTTTCATGAGTAGACATGAAGGTTATACCAAGGGTCTTCTTCAATATCTCTGAAATAAATAGTCTGATTGTCACCATAAATGGTACCAATTATCTATACCCAAGTGCCATCAAAAGCTCTTCAAAACTTTGCCAAATGCCCGACAGTTTGGTGGAAGGAGCATGGACAAGTTTGCAGTTTCGCCATCACCCTACTAATGACTTTTCCTCTGGCATACGTTGACTGATTTCAACCAAATTTTGTGTTGCGAATAGGTAGCCAATACTGATAATTTCTATAATAAATAATGATACATAGCACCAGCGCCCCCTACCGCCAATGGAAAGGAAGTTGCCATAACTCACATGCAATACTCATGCGCCGCTTGCCAGAATGATGTGCGATTTTCTGAGGTTTATCAGACCACCTGATTGATCATAACTGCACATCACCTTTAGCATGGCATCACTGCTGTTACCATGGACACCCCCCCCCCCCCTTGCCATTCAATCCATGATCTTGTTGGGACGGTTGGGAATGACCTGGAGTAATGAAATCTAGAACATAGGTTGAGGTGACTGTCATATATGTAGTTCTATATGGGTGGGCAACACATAACTGACAGGGAAGTGTTACCATGGTGACATGGCGAAGGTTGACTCCTCGCCATGGAACATCAGAAAGTTGTAATTTGGACAAACTTTTTCTGATTTTCACCAAATTTTCTACGATGGATGTTACTCCTGCCCCACATGCACCTACATAAAAATGATTGACAAAAGTTATCGCGCCACATACTGCTCACAGGAAGTACTGCGCCAAATGGTTTACTTTATTATTCACACAGCGCTTGCTGCGACGACAAGAAATTTTCTGAGCCAGCTAGGTACAATGGGAGCAGGGGTCCACTGTTGCGTGGGGGGGGGGGGGGGGGGCGAGGGTCCGCTTACAGCTGTTTGCAGTTTTAATTTATTTTTATTTCCCAACTATCTTTCTGACAAACACCCCTTACCCTAGCGGCCACCCTCCTTTTTTCTGCCATCCCCAGCTTGTCATATGTGGTTTCAGAGTGCCAACCAAGCTTTGTGCCTCCAAGGAAGCTTCAGGCAAGTGTCACTTTAAGTTTTATGCGATGCCTAAAAAGCCGGGCACTGAGCTAGCGGTCACAGATCTGTTGAAAATCGGGTCAGATGTCAACGTCTCCATCCCACCCTTCTGTTAATTGTTACATTTGGAGAGCAGAAGCTGGTGATTTGAAAAGAAAGGGAGGAAAAAAAGATCTCACAATCAGTGAGCTAACCTCTTGTCGGCCACCCCCGCTGTCTCTCTGCAATCTGCCCGCGAGTGAACAATGCACACATGACACAGGAGTGAAAGGGAGGGAGGAAGTACACGCTGAGTAAAGTTTAGTACAACACCGAAAATTTATAAGATTTGGTATAATTCCTATTGACACGGATAACATAAGATGGCTTTGAACGTGCAATACATGGGATACACAATGAAGCCACAATGCATAAAAAAATCTCAGAAAGCAACAAGAGGAAGCAAAACAAAGGAGCCAAAGCAACAATGCTACTCACAAACAAATACCCTGTGCTTTGTCTTAATCCTGTGCAACTCTGAGGGAAACGAGGACCTGCAAAACCACCGTCAAGCTGACATCAAGGGCCAGATGTTTCCTCAATGCCGGTGCCAGTACCTGAGTACTTCAGCTACATCTAGTGGCAAAGTTCCTGCCCGTGCATTTACAGGCACTCTGACGAATGAAGAACAGTGAATCTGCTTTTCTAGGCAAACATGCAAATGGATAAATTAGATTATCAGCTTGGAAATTTGTTATCGTTTCCCTGAATGTTGACAGCTTGTAGTGCCTGGAAATGATCTTATGTGAGCGCCTGTCAATTCTCAATTTTTATTTATGATGCATCTCCAAGAAAAAAAAACAACCTGAAAATACAGTGATGTGAGGCATTCATGTGATGGACTAACTTTTAATTCTAATAATGACAAAAATATGAGTCCATTTGTTGTGTTTTCCATTACTTTAGCAAGTTCTTGTGCAACTCCGCTTGCACCAATGAAAATATTATTTTTATATATCTTCTTAATGTATCATGGTTTGAATTGGAATACAAATACAAACAAAACATCCATTCTTCTCTCCCCTGCATTTACACATAATATAGGATCAGTCAAATACTTGGAGTTGTCTGAAATCTGCTATTCTGTTGTGTTTATGCGTGTGAGTGTGTGTGTGTGTAAATTAGTTCTTGACAAAATGTATTCCATCTGACAGAAAGGGTGAATGTATTCATATTGAATACAACAGATTTTTATCCAGCAGGGAGGCTTTGTATCTAATATAAAGCTTACAAAACACCATTCATGCCCTATAGACTATGTTTGCAAAAGACTGCGGCAGACCGTAGAGTGATCTAATGGTAATCTAATGGAAATTGTGGTAATCTAATGGAATACATTTTGCTCTGCAACGAAGATGAAAGGAACACATGAAAAGCCCCTGTGATTCAGAACTGTTGGTTAAAAAATAAAAAGGCACTCCACTCACATAGCTCAACAAGAGTGTAAATCAGCTGCGACATCAGCCGAGGTGTCAGAGCATGTCCTGGATGAGGGCAAGGAGGTTGGTGAGTGGAAGGATCACTTCCTGTGCTCATGAGCACAATCAGTTTTTCTATTGATTATGATTGTTTTTGATCCCTGTACTGTAGACTCCAAGGAATATGTGGAGAAAGTCATGATTGTCTGAAATATGAAGCAAATGATTTCTCAAAGCTCTTCGTGTGTGATCATGGTGGGAACATAAATCACCATGACAGGCTTCAGCTATAAAGTATGTGTGAAAGGCACAGGTACAGGTCAGCATGGTTCTGCTGCTCACTGTAGCTTCACGTTAACAGTGCTCATGAGCGGGAAGTGTCAGTGTTGAAGACACATCTATCAGACGTCACACGGAGAAACAACGGTATTAGAGTTAATATTTTATATAATCCTTTTAATAAAATAATTATGATGGCATTTTTTAAAATAATCACTCACCTTCACAACAGTATAATTAAATCGTATGAAAAAATAGCTATGATGAGATAAACTAAATATATACAAAATGCAAAGACTGCAAAAATGACACTGAAAACATTTATAAGTGTTAAAACATTATTAAATTTACATTATTCAGACATATTTCTCAACAAAATATAAGGAGTCCACCTTCTTGTCATGAAATGGCCCTTCAGGGCAGAAACAAAGACCCAGGTACTGAACTGTGAGTTGTGAGGATTTAATAAAGGACACAAAAAATGTAGAAAGAACAAGACGCTTACAGAACATAGGCAAGCAGGATAGAGGGCAAGATCAGACTTGGAATAAACATCTGAACTTGGTTTAGGATGCAGCCCCAAGTGGAGACACCGCCATCCTTAAATAGGACAAAAGGAAATGATTGTAATAAATGACAGGTGTGGATTACCAGGGCAGGGAGTAATCAGTCCAAACTAATAACAGCTGTGCTCGGGGTGAACTTGAACTGACAAGGGAAGCAAATACAGCACACCGTCAAAACAAAAGCACAGGAGAACACAAACATGAGAACAGACTCCAGGGACAAATAATCCATCAAGGGCCGGGCAAGGTAAAATACAAACGAGACATGCTAAAGGTGCTGGAGATAATGATAAATACCACCACAAGGACGGGGAACAGAATACATAATAAAGACTATAATAACCAATCAAAGATACAAAACCCAGATGACACAAAACAGAAACAAAAACAAACTCAGATGACACCATGCATATTAAATACTAAACAGAAGTGGGGAAATGCAGAAAATAATCAGAATAATCAAAGGACCGTGAGCACGGTTCGCTAACCGTGGTCCATATCATGACAGAGCCCCCATCTAAGGGGTAGATTCCAGACACCCCAAGGCAACATCAAGGGGGAAAAAAAAGGAGAAAGAAAAACACCAAGCCCCCCCCCCCCCAACAGAAATAGACAATAACCCAACCCAGGAGGGAGGTGGGGGAGACAAGGCTAGGGGGAAACAAACAAAAAGAAATAAGACCCTCTCTCCAAGACAACATCAAGAGGGAAAAAAAAGGAGAAAGAAAAACACCAAGCTCCCCCCCCCAACAGAAATAGACAATAACCCAACCCAGGAGGGCGGTGGGGGAAACAAGGCTAGGGGGGAACAAACAAAAAGAAATAAGACCCTCTCTCTGGACCCACAACAGAGAAAAAAAAGAGACGTAGGCCCACTGGGCAGAAAAATAAAGCAGTTTGGGCGGTTGATTAAAGTCCCAGACCTGCCAGATGATGCGGTGGAATGAGTCGGGTGGCCTTCTGGAGTACATGGGCCACCCAGCCCAGCAGCCCAGTCTGTCGGGAGGTCTACCAGAGTCTTTAAGCCACCTGAACAGATGGAATAATTCATCGGGCGGCCTCCCAATGTCCCTGAGCCACTGGACCATGGGGTACAATGCGCCCCCACCAGGAGATGGTAGCTGGACCCAGTACTCTACGCGGACCGCAGGGGCTAAGGGGTGGACACCCAATGAATAAGATGGCTGCCTAGTGAGGAAACCCGGTGACGATGATGACTGATGAGTGAGGAAACCAGGCATCAATGATGACTGGTAAGCAGGGAAACCCGGCAGCGATGACGACTGATGAGCAGGGTAACCAGGCAACAAGGATGGCCAGCCAGCGGAGACCTCCAGCGACGATGGATGACCCTTGGCAATCTCAGGCAAAGATTTAGGACCCGCTGTGACCACAGGCAGGGGAAAACCCACAATGGCCTCGGGCAGAGGAAGAAAACCCACTATGGCCTCGGGTGGAGGAGGAAAACCCACAATGGGCTCAGGCGGGGAAGGGTAAACCCATGATGGCCTCGGGAAGAGAAGAGGAACCCTCGGTGGAACCGGGCAGAGACTGGGAGCCCACAGCGACCTTGGACAGAGGTGTAGCACCCTTGGAGGCCCCGGACTGGGGCATAGCAGCACCCGTGGCAGCCCAGGACTGGGGCGTAGCACTCACGGCAGAGCCATGCTGGAGCGCAGCACCCACGACGGCTGCAGGATGGGGCGCAGCACCCATGACGACCCCAGGCTGGAGTGCAACACTCACAACAGCCCAGACAGAGGGGGAGCAGCATCCAAGGAGACCTCGGACGGAAGGAGAGCAACACTCACGGAGGTCCCGGACTGGGACAAAGCACCTGTGGAGACCTCAGATGAAAGGGGAGCAGCACCCACTGAGGCCCCGGGCTTGGGCGCAGCACCCACGGAGACCTCAACCGGAGGAGCTGGACTGACAGAGACCTCAGGTGGAAAGGCTGGACCCATGCGGACCTTGGGCGACGAGGCTGGACCAACCGGGACCTTGCATGATGGGGCTGGACCCACGGAGACCTCTGGTGAAGTTGGAAAATCCACAGTGAACCTAGGAAAGGCTGCGACAGAAGGGGCATTGACACCAGGTCAGAGTCACTGGTGGCAGTGGAGCCCAGCAAGATGAGCTCATTTTCAACTGACGGTGACACCTGGCCCTCCCCACCAAGAGCCAGGCAAGATCTCTCCAAAACAGATAAAGTGAAAACAAAAAAAGCACTTGCCTGAACTGAAGCTCCACCACCATCCAGGACTCCGTTGATTCAGGCAGAAGCATTTCGTACCCGGCCCTCTGGCGGTCCTACTCCAACTCTTCTGCGGCGGGCCCTGCAGCAGACATGGTGGAAGATGAAGTCCCAGGACCTCAAGGCAAAGTGCCAGATGCAGGTGGCTCATCCGGCGTGGCAGCTGGAGGTCACCTGACAGCTGGCGCTGAATCCTGCGTAGCTGAAGCCAGGGGACACTCTACCATCGGTGCAGCTTTCAGGTTGCTGGAAGCGCTCTCCCTCCATCTGGACCATATCTGTGGGGCTGGGACCAGGTCCTTCAGGACTGCAGGCTCCTCCATCGTCCAGCGGCTCAATCCCGGGGCCGGCGGACACTCAGGGGAAATAGGAGGAGACACAAAGGTAGCAGGTGAGGAATTTGTATCTGCAGCAGGTGGTGAGGACTCAGTGGACTGCAAAGGCTGAGCCTCACCACTGGGAATAAGGCAGGATAATTCATTTTTAGGTAATAGAGAATGAAAAATCACTTGCCTGAATTCTTGGGGCATGATGGTGTCTGCTGCAGCAAGCCCAGTGTCATCCCTTTCAGTGGCTGCAAAAGTAGTGGCCCCCCCTGAAGAACATGGAGGAGCCACCCCTGCAGACTCGATGATGGGCAGAGCTGGGGATGTGACGGCCGGATCTTCAGCAGCGGGAGGAGACGCCATGGAGGAGAGGGAAGCAGCAGCATCGGTCGACGGAGAGAAGGCTGACAGGACAGCTGGCGAAGAAAGGCTTAGACAAGAGGAGGGAGCTAGTGCGGTAATTTTCTGACACGGTGAAGAGGGAGCTGCTGGCTGAGAGGCACAGGAGTTCTTCCATCGAGCTGTAGCTGGATAGCAGCGGAAAATTTGGAGCATCTGCACCCGGTGACTCTCCTCCGTCAGCTCCGGTACCGTCATGCCTTGGGGAGAAGTGAAGGTTGGCACTGGAAGGTGGCGTCTTGGGGCTGGTGAAGAGGGAGCTGGAACTGGAGCTGGAGACTGATGAGGAGCCGGCAGTACCAAGGCCCGGGAATGCCTCCCCGTCTGCACAGGCCTAGGCGTCTTGGTGGAACAACTCACCATCTCGTTGTTCTCCCATTGCAGGTCTGCCGCCAGTGTAACTCTCTCCACCCCTTGTGCATGCTCCATGAGCTGAGGGCACTGGTGAGCAGCCGCCTCTGCAAGGCCCAGGTACCATAGGGTGGATTTAGGGGTGTGAGCCATGCGAGCAGTGGAAATTAGTCCATCCATTTCCATTAATGTCTTTCAAATCTCCCACTCCAGGCGCATCGGGTACCAGTGCCCACCTGCAGAGTTTGTGTATTCTGGGGACATGCTGATCACTCTGCCTCGGGTGAACACACAAACAGATGAGTGGAAAAACACAACTCACGGCAGCTGGATCACACACTGGCCGCGTCCTACTGTTATGAATTGGCCCTTCAGGGCAGAAACAAGAACCCAGGTGCTGAACTGTGAGTTGTGAGGATTTAATAAAGGACACAAAAAAATGTGGAAAGAACAAAACACAAAACTTAGGTGAGCAGAATAGAGGGTGAGAACAGACTTGAAATAAACATCTGAACTTGGTTTAGGACATGGCACCGAGTTGAGACACCGCCACCCTTAAATAGGACAAGAGGAAATGATTGTAACAAATGACAGGTGTGGATTACCAGGGCAGGGAGTAATCAGTCCAAATTAATGACAGCTGTGCTCGGGGTGAACTTGAACTGACAAGGGAAGCAAATACAGCACACTGTCAAAACAAAAGCACAGGAGAACATAAACACAAGATGAGATGAGAGTCCAGGGGCAAATAATCCATCGAGGGCCGGGCAAGGTAAAATACAAACGAGAAATGCTAAAGATATTGGAAATAATGATAAATACCACCACAAGGATGGGGAACAGAATATATAATAAAGACTATAATAACCAATCAAAGATACAAAACCCAGATGACTCAAAACAGAAACAAAAACAAACTCAGATGACACCATGCATATTAAAATGACTGCCACAGGCGCTCCATTGTGCCATAAGCCCCTAGTGGTCAAGATTTTTTTCAAGAAAATATTAAGTTTAGATGTCACAGATTTCCAAGGCTATAACTTGAAAGTGGTAAGAGATAATGGCTTACTGTCAATTAGAAAGATGTAAAATATGATCCAAAGTTTGAGATAGGAGTGAATTTATGCATCTAATTTGCATAATGCCACAACAGCCATATTGAATGACATAACTTTCAGTCAAAAGTGGACTTTGGACATATTTACACAAAGAATGGTTTTGCTTTTTATCACCATTTCTTGTTTTGGGCATTTTGTTATCTTATCTTCAAAGTATATGAACCAGAAAATCAGCACAATATAAACAAACCAAGACATTCGTCACTTACCGTTGGCTGGGCAGCTCGCTCACTTTGTCCTTTTTAGGCATCCTGGTCATTATTTTCTCTTCTGTCTGTCATTTTATTCCCCCCCCCTCACATCCAGAAACTGTTATGATTATTCCACTTCAATTTTGCTTTTATCCTGCTGATATTTATCTTATATGACGACACGGAACCGGCGCGATTGTTTTCTCCAGTCACATGGTGCTGGGGGCGATGGCAAGTGAACATCAACCAGATTCGCCCACCCTCTGTTATAACAAAATATAGATATTTACCTTCATAAGCTAAATAATTTCTTTTTAGAATCATAGTTGGCAAATTCAGGAGCAAATGCTTCCTCAGTCTTGCCATCGACTAAGATCTAGATTTGTTTACAAACTCTTCCTCTCTGGTGAGGTTTCAGGATGGTTCTATGTCCGCCATTAGTCCTCCAAGGCAAGAGCAGTAAGTTATACGTGTCTGCCACCTTGTGAGGTGGAATCCTTTGTACAACTTTTAATCAACTGGCGAGTTTTTGGCCACGTCATATAACATCACATGACAGGTGCAGTGCAGCACCTATGGCAGTGGGGGCACTATCTGTCCATGAAATCCTGCCACAATAAGGGTTAAATACTAAACAGAAGTGGGGAAATGCAGAAAATAACCAGAATAATCAAAGAAACGTGAGTGTGGTTCCCCAACCGTGCTCCATATCATGACACTTCTGGAGACCAGAAGAATCAAAGAAATAAAAAACAAGCACTACACATAAAAAAGATACATAAAACAATAATAAATAAACAATTAAAAAGCAAGAAATACAAACACTTTCACCTGGTTAATTTGACATGTTCTACTTTGGGTACAATGCTGCTCAGTCTCAACTATTCATAGCCATATTGGGAACCAAATATGATTGCATATGACACTGTGATCTGTAGTGAGAGTAGGGAGCAGGTGGAAGAGTACCTGGTGAGGTGGAGGTATAATCTGGAGAGAAGAGGAATGAAAGTCAGTAGAAGAAAAACAGAATACATGAGTGTGAATGAGAGGGAGGCAAGTGCAACAGTGAAAATGCAAGGAGTGGAGGTAGGGAAGGTATATTAGTTTAAATACCTGGAGTCAACCATCCAAAGCAATGGACAGTGCACAAGAGAGGTGAAGAAGAGAGCGCAGGCAGGGTGGAGATGAGTATCAGGGTGATTTATGACAGAAGGATAGCCGCTAGAGTGAAAGGGAAGATTTACAAGATGGTAGTGAGACCTGCTATGATGTATGGTTTGGAGATGGTGGCACTGACAAAAAAGACAGGAGGTGGAGCTTGAGGTGGCAGCGTTGAAGATGCTAAGATTCTCAAAGGGAGTGACTAGGAGGGACAAGATTAGAAATGAGTATATCAGAGGGACAGCTCAGGTTGAGCAGTTTGGAGACAAAGTAAGAGATGCAAGGCTGAGATGGTTTGGACATGTGCAGAGGAGGGATAATGGATACACTGGACAAAGGATGTTGAAGATGGAGCTGCCAGGCAGGAGGAAAAGAAGACCACAGAGAAGATTAATGGATGTAGTGAAGGAGGACATGGAGAGGGTTGGTGTTACAGAGGAAGATCCAGTCCATTTCAATCCAACTTTATTTCTAAAACACTTTAAAAACAACTACAGCTGACACAAAGTGCTGTACATCAAGAACAAGTAAAATGTGAAAGACATATAAGACATAAAAAGATGTCTGTTGTTGTGAAATGGCACCATATGAATAAATAAATAAATAAATAAATAAATAATAAATATATAAATAAATAAATACAAGGCAATAAAATACAACAAAAAATATAAAACAAGACAGGTAAAAATGACAATCATCTAAAAAAAACAATAAAACAAGTGAGTTCAATGTCTCATGCTGGGTTGAAGGCCAAGGAGTATAAATGAGTTTCAAAATAAGTTTTAAAAATGGGCAGTGAAGGATCCTGCCAAATAGGCAAAGGGAGACTGTTCCACAGTTTAGGAGCAGCGACAGAAAAAGATCTGTCCCCTCTGAGCTTCCTCTTCAATCTTGGTATCTCCAGGAGCAGCTGATAACTGACCTGAAAGACCGAGTAGGAGTGGAAAAGTGAAGAAGCTCAGAGAGGTAAGGTGAGGCAAGGCTTTTTAATGATTTTAAAACAAATAAAAGAATTTTAAAATGAACCCTAAAGTGTACAGGAAGCCAGTGGAAGGAAGCTAAAATGGGTGTAATGTGGTCCCTCTTACCTGTTCCAGTTAAAAGATGTGCAGCAGCATTCTGAACCAACTGGAGACGTGAGAGAGAAGATTGGCTTACTCCAAAATAAAGTGCATTACAGTAATCCAGCCGAGATGTGATGAAGGCATGGATTACGGTTTCAAAGTGCCGTTTAGAAAGCATGGTTTAACCTTTGCCAAATGCCTTATATCAAAAAAGCTGCATTTCACTACAGCAGCAATTTGACCATCTAGTTTAAAATCACTGTCCATCTTAAAACCCAGATTAGTAATAGTAGGTTGGATAAACCCTGCCAAGGGACTCAGGTCAGCTGAGCGGGGGGGGGGGGGGTGCTCACAGGAGCCACTGGGTCCAAACACAATCACTTCTGTCTTCTTTTCATTAAAACTTAAGAGGTTTACTGCCATTCAATCTTTAACGTCGTTCAGGCATTCAAGAAGTGATTTAATTTAGAAGGCCTTCTTCTGCCTTAATGGAACATAAACTTGACAGTCACCAGTGTAACAGTGGAAGGAGATACCATACTTTCTAAGAATTGAACCCAGTGGAAACAGATAAAGTGAAAAGTGCAGGGGCCCTAAAATTGAACGCTGTGGGACCCCATATGACAGCAAAGCAGAGGAGGATTCAGAGCCAGCAACGCTTACACACATGGCTCTATCAGTTAAATAGGACCTAAACATTCCAATGCAGTATTAGAAATACCCACAAGATGCTACAGGCAAGAAATTAAAATGTCATGGTACACTGTATCAAAAGCAACAGTTAGGTCTAGCAGAACAAGAACCATATAATCACCGGAATCAGACATCAAAAGAATGTCATTAAAAACCCTTAATAGTACTTACTCTGTACTATGTAGGGCTTTAAAACTAGATTGGAACATCTCCAGGATATCATGTTCATCCAAAAAAGCCATCAACTGGAAATAAACTATTTTCTTCAATATTTTTGAAATAAAAGGTAGCTTGGAGATTGGCCAAAAATTAGCCAACATAGTGTGACCAAGATCAGATTTCTTAATCACGTGAAGGGATAGGGTGAGATGGAGACAAATGATCCACTGTGGTAACCTCTAAAGGGAGGAGCCGAAAGAAGAAGAAGAAGAAGATGAAGAAGAAGGAGAAGAAGAAGAAGAAGAAGAAGAAGAAGAAGAAGAAGAACAACAACAACAACAACAATAACAAGATTTGGAACCAAATACTCATTTTTAAGAGAATTGTAAAGTATCTATTGAGAGGCTGAATAAAAGGGTACAGTTGTTTATTTCACCTTAGCTTTCTTTTGTTATTTAGCCTTATGCATTAAACAAAAACATTCTAAAGGGGCATTCACACCAAATGCAAAGCAAATTTTTTGTGTGACACCATCCATCCATCCATTCATGTTCTACTGCTTTTCCGGAGGTCTGGGTTGCAGAGGCAGCAGTTCAAGCAGAGAAGCCAAGACTTCTCTCTCCCCAGCCACCTGCTCCAGCTCTTCAGAGTGGATACCAAGAGACATAGTCTGTCCACCGAGTCCTGGGTCTGCCTCAGGGTCTCCTTCTAATGGGACATGCCCAAAACACCTCAAGTGGGAGGCGTCCAGGAGGAATCCTGATCAGATGCCCATATCATCTGATCAGGGCATCAAAACTGAAATCAAACTTTCAGTTTGGATGCAGTTACTCTTTCTCTTAATAGCTCTGTGAGGAACCTTGGAGTTATTTTTGATCAGGATTTGTCCTTCAATTCACATATTAAATTTGTTTCTAAGACTGCCTTCTATCATTTGCGTAATATTGCCAAGATTAGGAGCATCTTGTCTCAGAGTGATGCTGAGAAACTGATCCACGCTTTTGTTAGCTCGAGATTAGATTATTGTAATTCTTTATTATCAGGCTGTCCTAAGACATCTTTAAAAAGTCTTCAGCTGATCCAAAATGCTGCAGCAAGAGTTTTAACAGGTACTAGAAAGAGAGATCATATCTCTCCGGTTCTGGCCTCCCTTCATTGGCTTCCCATAGAGTTTAGAATTAAGTTTAAAATCCTTCTTCTTACTTACAAAGCTCTAAACAATCAGGCTCCTTTTTATTTAAAAGATCTGATACTACCGTATTATCCTAATAGAGCACTACGCTCCCAAAATGCAGGATTACTTGTAATACCTAGAATCTCCAAAAGTACAATGGGAGGCAGAGCCTTCAGTTATCAAGCTCCTCTCCTGTGGAATCAGCTGCCAATCTGGATTCGGGAGTCAGACTCGATCTCTGTTTTTAAGAATAGGGTTAAAACCTACCTTTTTGATATAGCCTACAATTAGGGAGGGATCATGTGTTTCTGAACCCTCCCTTAGTTATGCTGCTAATAGGTTTAGTCAGCCGGGGGACCTCCAGTAATGCACTGGGCCTCACTCCTTTCCTCACTCTCAATGAAATATTTTTTTTGCTGGCCATTAACATTTGTTTGTTCTCTCCCATAGATTGAGTCCCCATCGTGCTGTTTGCTCTCTACATGTCTGTTCTTTTCTTCTTCTCTATCCCCTCACCCCCCAGCCAGTCGCAGCAGATGATTGCCCCTCCCTGAGCCTGGTTCTGCTGGAGGTTTCTTCCTGTTAAAAGGGAGTTTTTCCTCTCCACCGTTGCCAAGTGCTTGCTCACAGGGGATCGCCTGATTGCTGGGGTCTTTCTGCAACTGTGGGGGTCCCCCCTACAGTTGATAGTGCTATGAGATGACTGTTGTTGTGAAATGGCGCTATATAAATAAAGTTGAATTGAATCACCTCAACTGGCTCCTTTCAATGTGGAGGAGCAACAGTTCTACTCTGAGCCTCTCCCAGATGACTGAGCTCCTCACCCTATCTCTGAGGGTGAGTCCAGCAATCCAACGAAGAAAGCTCATTTCAGCCGCTTGTATCCACGATCTCCTTCTTTCGGTCATTACCCAAAGCTCGTGACCATAGGTGAGGGTAGGGACGTAGATTAGCTGGTAAATCGACAACTTTGCCTTAGAGCTCAGCTCCCTCTTCACCACAACAGACCGGTACAACGTCCGCATCACAGCAGATGCTGCTCTGATCCGTCTGTCAATCTTTCAACTTCATGAACCAGCTCAGGCTCCTTCCGCACCAGAGAGGTGACATTCCACATCCCAAAAGCCAGTTTAGGAAGCCTGGGATCAGACTGCCAAGCTCTCTGCCTTCGACCGCCACTTGATCCACATAACACCGGACCCCCATGGTCCCTCCTGCAGGTGGTGAGCCCACTAGAGGACAGACCCATGTAACTCCTTTGGACTGAGTCCAGCTGGGTCCCATGGGCAGAAACCCGGCCACCAGGCTAGCCATTGAGCCCCTCCCCCATGCCTGGCTCCAGGGTGGGGCCCCAGTAACCCCATACTGAGCTGGGTGCACTGAATCCTTGTCCTAAAATTCATCATGAGAGTCTGTTGGATTCTTCTTAGTCTGGCCAGAACCAGTTTATCTTGTGTGACCCTACCAGAGGCAAATTGCCCCGGACAACATAGCTCCTGGGATCACTAGTGCACACAAACCCCCCACCACAATAAGGTGGTGATCCATGTATTTGTGTGACACAAATACATGTAAAGCTAATGTAAACATGTGGAAAATACAAGAATTCACACATGTGTGCTGAGGGAAATGGTAATGATAGCTAATCAGCCTCTCACCTGTATACAGCACTGTTGCCTTACAGCTAGAAGGTTCCTGGTTCGAATCCCCAGGCTGGCAGGGGTTGGAACCTTTCTGTGTGGAGTTTGCATGTTCTCCCTGTGCTGCGTGCGTTTACTCCGGGGGCTCCGGTTTCCTCCCATAATCCAAAGACATGCATGTTAGGTTAATTGGCTGTTCTAAATTGTCCCTAGATATCTGTTTCCTATAGGCCCTTAGAATAGAGGGTTAGTACTAGTGAAAGCACTTTGAGTGGTCTTTGTGACTAGAAAAGCACTATATAAGTGCAGGTTAGTTAGTAGTTAGTAGTTAGATGGACCGGAGCTCTGCAGAGCTGAAACGAAGTGTCAGGATGTGTCCACCAACGTACTCCTGCTGCGGATGTGCTAACAAGGGCTAGCAAGCTAGCAGTGTAAACAAACAGCCATCATCTGGGTGCCGTTTCTCCATGGTGGCAGTGACCTTCTCCCAGCTGTGATAATGTTGTAAACCTAAACATGACAGATCAAAGGTCAGGAGATCGGGACACTTATGTGAGTTTTAGAGAAATCACTATTCTTGCCCCAGTGCTTGACAAAATCTGGCACAATGATCCTCAGGAGGGGTTGCATCCAGTTTAATGCTCAAGGTCAGGCCAGAATGAGCTTCTCCGTCACTAATGGTCTGGTTCCACTTCCAGATGGCATGATCAGCTGAATAAAAATAAAAAATAAAAATTGTCGTCCAATTACTGTTTCACAATATTAATGAAGAATTTCTTTGTCAGCACTGCCGTCTACACCACCTCTATTACTAGCCTGTCCGAGAGTGTCAGTCTTTTCTGCACCGTAATCTTTCTTTGGCCCACCAGACTCACTTCCTCCATCCAGATCAGACTCAGAATAATCAAAATATAGATGACTGTATATTTTTCACTGGTGCAACCTTGTTATTTTGTTGTTTACTATGTGCAACTCTTACTTCCAGTTTTCCAGTGGAGTTTCATCTATGCTTTTGGACCCTGACATGGTGCACTGATTCACAAGAGCTGTCTTAGGGCTCGACAGTGTATTTTAGTGAAGACAAAGACTGACAGAATATCTTGTCAATGGTGGAAAAAAAGGTTTCTAAATTTTCACTGAGACCATATAAACAAAACTACTTGGGGAAAATTGCTCCGATCTCATCTTGCCTTTTGGGTTTCAACCTGAATTAAAGTATATTTTGTAATATTTTGCTGAATCACTTTGGAATGAACTGATCAAATACTTCTAAAAAGTATAGGTGCTCCTGAATCAATGCTAGCAGGAAGGTTCAGTAACTTCTAAAATTCAGATCTAGACATAAGTTTTAAAGCAGTCATGGAACATGGTGTAATTCTGTCTCTGAATATACAAGACTGACTGCAATGCTTACACTGGCAGTGAGGGTCCCTTTACACAGACGGGGATCATTGGGGGCCACTGAGAGATCAAAAATTGACATGATCTCTCAATGATCTCCTAAAGCCTAAAAAAAAAAGCCATTCCTGTGTAAATGTCTGGAAAATCATTAAAAAGATTTTCATGGTGATCTACAGAGATCTTTGAAAGATCCTTGAGAGATGACTGGGAGACCAGGAGAAATTGCTGAAGGATCTTGGGTTTGTTGAGGGACTAAAGGGCAATAAGATAAGATAAGATGGCCGGGAGATCCTGAGTTCGATCCCAGCCCCCAACCAACAGTGATCTGTGTGGAGTTTGCATGTTCTTCCCTTGTCTGTGTGGGTTTACTCTGGGATTTCTTTGGTTTCTTCCCACATGCCTAAAACATGCAAGTTAGGTTTATTGGCATCAAACTGGGGATTCTAAATTGTCCTTAGGTATGACTGTGAGAGTGAATGGTTGTCTGTCTCTCTGTGTTGGCCCTGCGATGGACTGCCGATCTGTCCAGGGTGTACCCTGCCTCTCGCCCAAAGATGCTGGGATAGGCTCCAGCCCCCCAGTGACCCGAAAAGGATTAAGCGGAAGAAGATGGTTGAATGAATGAATGAAGATAAGATAAGATAAGATAAGATAATCCTGTATTAGTTCACAGTGTTATAGCAACAAAAGGATAGCAGCACTCACAGCAATAATAAATAAATAATAATATAGGGCAAAACAGTATATACACAGTGCAAGAAGTAACAAAAAAAATAAGTAGAATGATATTTACTCTTTGAACCCTTTACACAGGGGTGGAGACCGCTAAGAGAGCATTGAAAAATGAAAAAATGGCCAGTTCTCTCAATGATCTTCCAGTGATCTCCACAGTCTTCACAGCTGAGAGATTGTTTTGAGTCAGTCCAAAAAAATCTCTCAATGATCTCCAAAGGGAAGTGATCTCTCATTGATCTTTCATCAATTTCCAAGGGTCTCTCTGTGATCTTTCAGTCAACACCAAATTTTTCCAACCCAAAAGTCAAAATGGCTGGGAGATTAATGAGGGATTGCTGAGCACGGTGGCGGAACGGTTAGCACTGTAGCAGCACAGTAACTCACCCTTGGCTGGGGGATCCTGGGTTCGATGCCAGCCCCTGACCAACAGTGATCTGTGTGGAGTTTGCATGTTCTCCCCGTTTCTGCGTGGGTTTACTCCGGGATTTCTCCGGTTTCCTCCCACATGCCAAAAACATGCAAGTTAGATTAATTGGCATCAAACTGGGGATTCTAAATTGTCCTTAGGTATGACTGTGAGAGTGAATGGTTGTCTGTCTCTCTGTGTTGGCCCTGTGATGGACTGGCGATCTCTCCAGGGTGTACCCTGCCTCTCGCCCAAAAGACGCTGGGATAGGCTCCAGCCCCCCCCCCCCCCCCCCGCGACCCAAAAAGGATTAAGTGGAAGAAGATGGATGGATGGATGGATGGATGCTGAGTGTTTGACGAAAGACCATTAGAGTTCTTTGAAGGAATGCTAAGAAATCATTGGGATATTAATGAGACTGTTGAGTGCTTGATGAGAGACCACTGAAAGATCCCTTTTGAGATCATTGAGAGATTCTTTTGGAATGAGTTAAGTATTTCTAAAATATTTTGCAATTATGTATGCATCTTGGTTACTTACCTCTGCTAATTTAGTGAATACTCATTTAGTCAGTTTACAATACTATACTATAAATACCAGAACTAGAACCCATATTCTCACAGTTAAACCCTTCCTCTACTATGCTACTTGGATTGGTATTGTAAGTGAGAAATCTCCCCACAGGAAACTGTGAAGTATTGATAGATTATCTCTGCTGACGTCTGCAGGGCCTGAACCATATAATTTGACATACCAAGTTCAGTGGGGTGTGTTGACAGTGCGTTTATGGGCCGTAATAAAATATTAACGTCTTCGTCAACCATTTCTTTTGACAAAAATTGTGAGCAATGCTAAAACAACACTGTGCAGCAGCCCATGTCAGACTTGGTTGTTTAGCCTGGAAATAATTCAGCTAACATTGCAAGAAGGTTATTTATCTTGGCTAGCCACTGCCCCAGGCTAGAAATGCCAGAGCACTTAATAGCCAACAAGTGACATCTTTTTTCAAATGATTCCAACAGTCATCTAAAAACAGAGCTGACCAATGGCCTGCAGCTATAGTTAGTGTCTAGTGTGACTTATAGCATTATGTCATTGCCCCCACAGGGAGGCAAATATGGGCTTAGCATAAATTAAAGTCTCCCGAAATAACCCTGTAGAACTTCTTGAAGCACAAAGCAGAGCAGGCAGGCCAGTTGTGTCTATAGTGAATCCTGAAGCGATCCATTTCTCTCTGCCTGGATAGAAGTTACCAGTTTGGTGAAAAGCAACACACTAGTTCATTAATATAAACAAGGACGCTTCCACTAAGAAGCTCAAATGCTTGATTTGAAATCATAATAATGATATTTCTCCACTGTCTAAATTGTGCATCTTTTCAATTTCAAATATAGTGGCATACATTTCTGATGAAGAACGTGTACTTTTGTAAAAAATGCTTCTGCGTTTTGTTGGAGGGGGAGGGTATGGCTCATGTCTCTGCATATGCATGACCGTGCCATGCTTTATTAATGGCGCTCTTCTTCCTATGCATTTTAATCCCACACAATATTACAATATGGTGACACATTAAACAGTATCCTCCTGTCTAGTTGGTCCAGTGCCTGCAGAAACAATCTGCCACTGGGGAGCAGCCCATGACCCACTTAGTGTTTGTTTTTTTTTTTTTTTACAAACCAGGAAATCCTGTCAATGGCTAATATCATAGGTTAGACTTTTTTTAATATTTTTTTATTTTATTTTATTGTTTTTGGTCAACAAGGTTTGGGGTCTATATAAACAGGGAACTCTGCAGATATTATAATTTCTTTTTTTTTTCTACAGTTTTCATTTGATATTATGAACCTGTTTTCATATAACACTCAGATTAGCTGAAATATAAAGAAATACATACGTAAGAGTAGCCCAGGATTTCTAGGCACAGCCAGGGAGCAGAGGGTGTCATGCTCGCTGACACACAGGATCTGCATCTCTGCTGTTTGTAGATGATGTCCTGTTGGCTTCATCCAGCAATGACCTACAGGTCTTGCTGGGATGGTTTGCTGCCGAGTGTGAAGTGGCTGGGATATGAATCCGAATCCATGGTCCTCAACCGGAAAAAAAGGTGGATTGTCCTCTCCAGGTTGGGGACAAGCTCCTGCCCCAAGTGGTGGAGTTTAAGTATCGTGGGGTCTTATTCACGAGTGAGGGGAGAATGGAGCGAGAGATTGACAGATGGATCGGAGCAGCATCTGCAGTGGTGCGGATGTTGTACTGGTCTCTTGTGGTGAAGAGGGAGCTGAGCTCTAAGGCAAAGTTGTCGATTTACCAGTCAATCTACGTTCCTAGCCTCGCCTATAGTCATGAACTTTGGGTAATGATCAAAAGAATAAGATCGAGGATACAAGAGGTTGAAATGAGTTTTCTCCATAAGATTGCTTGACTCACCCTTAGAGATAGGGTGAGGAGCTCAGTCATCCGGGAGAGGCTCAGAGTAGAACTGCTGCTCCTCCACATTAAAAGGCGCCAGTTGAGGTGGTTTGGGCATCTGACCAGGATGCCTCCTGGACGCCTCCCACTTGAGGTGTTTCGGGCTCGTCCCACTGGGAGGAGACCTTGGGGCAGACCCAGGACTTGCTGGAGAGACTACATCTCTCAGCTGGTCTTGGGACACCTTAGTATCCTCTATGAAGAGCTGGAGCAGGTGGCTCTGGAGAGGGAAGTCTGGGCTTCTCTGCTTGAACTGCTACCTCCGTGACCCGGACCTCCGGAAAAGTGGTAAAAGATGGATGGATGGATGGATGGACAGACTGACATAAACGTTCACAAATAACAAGCAGGTATACACAGCATTACTGTTTCATCAAAACACATCAGTTCATGTCCTTTAGTCCATTAATGCATTTACGGTAAAAACAGAAAAGAAACAGTTTAGGGGTGTTTAATGTGACGTGCTGTGGGTGATCAAGAGTTACCTTTCCTGTTAGAGTCGTCAATGAAAAACATTGAAAATTACTCAAGTGAATGATTTTTTTTTAAGTTTTTTTTTTTTTGGGGGGGGGGGTATGTTTTGTCTTTGTTCTTGATAACATTTGATATTTGATAACCAAAACTGATTTTCCCAAAACAGAGAGATACAGAAGAAGCCATGCTGGGTAACTTTAAGGTGATCGGGACTTCCTCCACATCGCAGGTTTAACAATGATAATAAAATATTGAGTAGAGGCGAGCCCTCACATGAAGCCAGTAAAAACAGTGCAATGAGGCTACTCCAGCATGGTACTTGCTCTCATCTGGTGCCAAAGCACACACGCTCAGTATTCCTGGCAAAGAGTCATAAAGACAGATTTTTGCTCAATTCCACAAGCTTTGACAGTAGAGATAAGAGACCTCCTGTCTTAGCAAGGTGGGGTACTGACTGATTTTCACACAGGCCTACTGAAGGAATTATGCAGAGGTGCCTTTAGAGAGTAGGGGAGGGAAAAATGGACTAATCTTTAATTCTGTTTTATGTGATTGTTTTACAAATACTTTCAGAATATCCTCATGTTTAATGTGCATCCATCCATCCATATTTGACTTTCAATACAGCGTGCAGAAATATTTATCTGTATCTCACTGTAGAAGTGGGGGTGTCATGGCTGTCCCTTGCGGGACATCATTAAGACGCTATAGGCCAGCCGGTGAGTTTGCATGTTTTATTAACAAAAGACAATACTGACAAAATAAACAGCCCCGTGAGGCAAAAACGCAAACATAGGCTAAGATACTAGACAATAGATTCTCAGGAGGAATAACACTTACTGAGAATGATGAATCAAAAGGAAGACTGGAGTCGGGGTTAGGAACTCCAGTCCAACGTTGTGTGGGACTAACGTTATGTGAGGTCACAGCGAGGAGTAAGCCTCAGCTGCTCCCTTAAATAAAACTAAGGACCAATCAGAAAAAGGGGAATGAAATCAATGAAATGAGATCCAGCTGTCACGGCGCGGCCCGGTTCTGACAGCCGGAAGTCCCGCCGTGACGCTGTCAAAACAAAAGCCCCGGAAGGCCATATGACAACACAGAGAAGAACGGAGAAAATACTGGACAATCCGAGGGCGGACAGAATCAGTGCTCAGGCCATCACAGTACCCCCCGTTCACAAGGCGCATTCCAGGCACAAACGTGACATCCAAGCCCCCCCCCCCCCCCAATTTGAAGGCTACCAGGGCCTACCCAGGGAGAGCGGAGGGGGAAACCAAAAAAAAGAAAAACACTACACCAGAAAAACAAAGGCAGAACATGCTACAAAGAATTCTCAGGCACAGTTGAATCAAAACAACAAAAACATGCATAGCATCCTGCCCGGTAAGGAAACAAGAGAAATAAAATACAGGTACATTTCCCAACCATACAGGTACCATGATCCCACTGAGGGAAGAAAAAAAAAAAAAACACAAGCCAGAAAACCAAAACACAGGTACATTTCCAAAAATAATATACAAGTACCATAACCCCTGGGGCGGGTAGGGGGGACTCAGTCGCAACAGCTCAGACTAGCAATACTACAAATATAGTCCAATACTATAACCCCGCAAAGACAAAAAACAAAAGAGCATCCCTTCAAGCTTACAGAGGGGAAAAAAAAAAAAAAACACAACTTACAGGGATGCCGTCAGGTAGAGCATGGAGAAAAAAAAAAGGCAGTTCAGGCGGTCTACCCGCATCCAGATTCTACATGACAGGCCGAAAAAAAAAGTAGTTCAGGCGGCCTACCCCAGTCCCAGGCCCGGAGAAACAGTACCTCAGGCGGCCGGACCAGGTCGCCGAACAAACAAGGCAGTCCTTCGGGCGGCTGACCCAGAACGCCAAACCGGTGAAGCAGTCTCCCGGGGGGCCGACCTGCATCTTTAGGTCACCAGGACCGGAGGAGAGAACTCAGAGGCAGCCTCCCTACCGAGAGGGGTAGGGAGGGGAAGCCGAGCCGAATACGGGGAACCCCAGCGGCACCCGGTGGAGGAAGATTGGAGGAAAGATGAGGGGCCAGTCCGGCGTCAGACGGCAGAGAATTTGCAGCTCCTTCACCGACCTCAAACCAAACTGGAGCTGCACCCTTGCTGGACCCGGATCGGGCCAGCGCAGCACCCACGACGGACCCCGATTGCGTCGGAGCAGCACCCACGACGGCACCCATGACGGATTCCGATTGGGCTGGAGCAGAACCCACGACGGAACCCGACTGGGCCAGCGCAGCACCAGGGATGACCTCTGAGCACGAACCTGGAACCTCCATGATGACCGGAGCTGACTCATCTCCGGTGACCCCGGGATCAGGATCAGGATCAGGATCAGGATCAGGATCATCGGCGACAGCAGAGCCCGGCGAGACAAGCTCGGATGCAGCAATCGGCTGCACCCGGCTCATTTCCCCAAGAGACAGGCAATAATGCTCCAGAACAGAAAAGAGAAAGACAAACTAGAACACTTGCCTGATCTCAGGCTCCACCGCTGTCCAGGACTCCGACGATCCAGGCTCAATGATCCGGAGGTCCATTCCTGGTTCCAACTCGAATGTGGTGGGCTCTGCAGCCGGCATAATGGTCATCACAGTCTGGGGACTCCCTGGTGCTGAAGTCCACGCTGAAGGCCCGCATGGCGTGGTGGCAGGGGACCTGTGACCTGCTGAGTTGAACTGCTCCTCCATGGAGACCCGGGGATGCTTGATTGTCGACGCAGGCTCCAAATGGCAGTCCGCCCTCCTCCTCTGCCCGTGACGCAGCTGCGGGGCTGGTACCAGGCTCTCCAGGGCCGCAGGCTCCTTCTTCGTCCGGCGGTGTATTCCTGGCACCGGGGGACGCTCACTAAGCGGGGAAGGAGACACAGAGGATGCAGGTTCACTATTTATAGCTACAGCGGGTGGAGGGAGCTTGGCGGACTGTGAAGCCTGAACTCCACCCCCAGGAGTCAGACAAGGTAATTCATAATATGGAGTGAAAGAATGAAACAGCACTTGCCTGTTCACCTGAGGGCCGATGGTGACTGCTGCAGCGGGCTTGGTTCTCCCCTTTCCCCTATGGATGGTGACGGAGGGCACCCCAGGAAGACGAAAAGGAGCCGCACTCACCAGACCGTACACGGGCGGAGCCAGAGCAAGACTCTCTGAGCTCGCAGCAGCTGGAGAGAGCGTTGAGGAGGAGGGAGGAGCAACCGAGGCAGTCCAGGGATGAGGAGCTGACGGACAGCGGGAACAGAAGAAACGGAGGCTGAGTCTACGGTCTGTCCCTTCCGTAGTGACGCAGGGATAGCAGCTGGCTGGGAGGCAGAGTTCTCACGGCGGCCCGGAACAGGATCTGGACAGGGATCTTGCTGAGGCTGATTATGAGCAGGGTGACAACGTTTACTGGCAGAGGGCGAGGCTAGAGTCAGGTCTGGGAAACGTCGTTGCTGCGCAGAGACGGAGGCTAGCAGCTCAGCGTACTCGGGGAAATCATTGAGTTCGGGATGGGTCTCCACCAGTCTGACTGCTGCCACCACATGCTTTAGAATTTGGGTAGGGTGGAAGGAAGAGCGAGCTTCAGTCACACGGACCCAGATGAGCTCAGCTGCCCACTGCGTCTCTTCTCGGGGAATCCCAGCTGACTTCCTTCTCCGCTGTGGATGGGATCGGCACTTGGGTGATGTAGACTCCTGGGCTGGATGGGTGACAGGAACCAGATCGCAAGGCGGGGAGTGGGGATGCCTCACCTTCGGTTTCCTGCTAGAATTCCACTCCAGTCCATGGGTCTTCTCCCGAAGTGCCATGATTTCCACCATCCTCTTTCTGACTTCGGCGTGGTCGGCATGGCGAGGATTGCGCTTAATTGCCGCCTCTGTGAGGTCCAAGTACCAGCATGTACCGTTGGGAGTGACATTGCGGTGAGCGTTGGAGAGCAGGCCATCTAGCTCTATTAGGAACACGATCAGCTCGTAGCCCAAGTTCAAAGAATAGCCCTTCCCTGGCGACGCCATCCCCTAACACGCTGGTACACGGAAAAAGAGAAAAAACTACAAGCCCAAAAAACAAACTCAGGGTGACCGGCGTCTTGTTTGGCTGCAAACTTCTGTCATGGCTGTCCCTTGTGGGACATCATTAAGACGCTATAGGCCAGCCGGTGAGTTTGCGTGTTTTATTAACAAAAGACAATACTGACAAAATAAACAGCCATGTGGGGCAAAAACACAAACATAGGCTAAGATACTAGACAATAAACTCTGAGGAGGAATAACACTTACTGAGAACGATGAATTAAAAGGAAGACTGGAGTCAGGGTTAGGAACTCCAGTCCAACGTTGTGTGGGACCAACGTTACTGTATGTGAGGTCGCAGCGAGGAGTAAGCCTCAGCTGCTCCCTTAAATGAAACTAAGGACCTATCAGAAAAAGGGGAATGAAATCAATGAAATGAGATCCAGCTGTCACGGCACGGCGCGGCACGGCTCTGACAGCCGGAAGTCCCGCCGTGACACTGTCAAAACAAAAGCCCCGGAAGGCCATATGACAACACAGAGAAGAACGGAGAAAATACTGGACAATCCGAGCGCGGACAGAATCAGCGCTCAGGCCATCACAGGGGGAAGGTATAATTTATATGAAACATCATGTTTCTTCCTGACCTCAAGGGGATCTGAACCAGTAACATTCCAATTGTTTGGTGACAGTTACCAATACTATAAATTCATGCAGAAAGAGACAATATTTTATTCTTAAATGTTCTATTATTACTTTAAAACAAGATAACTGAACTATTACGCTCATATTTTTAAGGGCGTTTTCACATCTGAAAGTCTGCAACTAGGTCCAGACCAAAGTTCCTGTTCCTGTAACATTGCTCCTTATCTAAGCAAACCAAATAACTTTATGTGACGCAGCTACGTCTTGTTGGCATGACAACGTTTGTGTTTTTAGCAAACATGCAACTCACTCTCCAAGATGTTTATGCAGCTCTGAGAACATCAGTAGCTGTGCCTTAAGTTAATATTGTTGATGACTGCACTGCAGTAGAGGAAAACTAGTTTAATTAGACAGGTCTGCATTAAAAAGGACTGTGGTCCTCATCTTCTGTGTTGATCTTCTGGCGACATTGCTCATCTATTTTTTTTCATAAACTTTGTTGCATCATCTATGAAAATATCTGGTAAGTTTCTGTATTTTTTATAAATTGACTATGCTGCTAATGGATCATATTTCAAATAAAAACTGAATCTGTGGTATTATGTCTTATTTTTTGAACCTTTCTCATAAAATTGGTTTCACAGTCTAAATGAACCAGACCAAGGTTCAGTTTGATCGAGACTGAGACCACCTCATTTTGTTGGACCAAATTTAAAAGCAAAGTTCAAGGCAGGTTTCACACTTAATGCTGAAAAGTCTGGACTCAACAGGTAAGATATGAACACACCCTAAGAAAAAAGTTTAACCTGAATTATGTCAATCTATTTATGATATTTCCACTGAGGCTGTAGAGACCCAACAGTTTATCATCTTCCTTCATGGCCACTTAAAGTGCTGTGAAAAAAGTATTTACCCCCTTCCCGATTTCTTATATTTTTGCATATTTGTTACACTTAAATGTTTCAGATCATCAAGCAAATTTTAATATTAGACCAAGATGACCCAAGTAAATACAAAATGCAGTTTTTAGATGATGATTTAATTTATTAAGGGAAAAAATCTATCCAAACCCACCTTTCCCTATGTGAAAAAGTAATTGCCCCCTAACTGCCCCCTAAACCTAATAACTGGTTGTTCCACCATTAGTGCCAACAACTGGCAATGAGTCTTTTACATCACTGTTAAGTAATTTTGACCCACTCTTCTGTGCAGAACTGTTTAAATTCAGTCACAGTGGAGGGCTTCATGAACTGATGACTGGAAATTCTCCTTCAGAATTTTTGGTAGAGAGCAGAATTCATGGTTCTTTCAATTAGGGCAAGTTGTCCAGAACCTGAAGCAGCAAAGCAGCCCCAGACCATGACACTACCACCACCATGTTTTTACTGTTGATACAATGTTCTTTTTATGAAATTCTGTGTTAGTTTTATGCCAGATAAAACAGGACACGTCTTCCAAAATGTTCAACTTTTGTCTTGTCAGTCCCCAGAATATTTTCCCAAAAGTCTTGATGATCATCTAGATATTTTCTGGGAAATATGAGACAAGTCTTTGTGTTCTTTTTGTCCAGCAGCGTTGTTTTTTTTTTTTGTTTTTTTTTTTTTTTGTCTTGGAACTCTCCCATGGATGCTATTTTTGCCCAGTCTCTTTCTTATTGCTCCATCATGGACCAGTGTCCAAACTGAGGCAAGTGAGGCCTGCAGTTCTTTAGATATTGTTCTGGGTTTTTGTTTCTCATCTGTTCTTGAATTTCTTTAGATCACAGTGGGATATGTTGCTTTTTGAGATCTTTTAGCTTACTTCAGGTTGTCAGACAGGTTCTATTTAATTGATTTCTTGATTCAAAAAGTCTGATTGCAATCAGACTTTGGTGTAGCTACTGAAACTGAACTCAGCTTTCCAAAAATTGTGGTTAATCACAGTTAATGATGTAACAAGAGGGGCAATTACTTTTTCACATAGGGCCAGGTAGGTTTGAATTTTTTTTTTTCCTTTAACCTCTTGCTCTCCGGGATACCGCGGGCGGTCACGACTCTGCGTCCTAGGGCGCACAAAGGACGCACACTATGCGTCCTAGTGCGCACTGAAAAAAAAAAAAGCTGCATTTCCGTTCTTCCACTACAGACACAGCCGCGAACAGAAAGCCAAAGGAGTGCTTTGATTGGTTTAGATGTGATTGACCTCTCATTCGACTAATAAGAGCCTTGAATTGGGTTTCTGAAACCTTGAAGAACCAATGACTGAAAACCTAGCAAGAAGGACCTGCCTATCAACGGCTGCGAATACAGCGAGCCAATTGAAGCACAGAAGTTCGAAAGCGTGCGTCCCTTGCGTAAAATCTGTTTTGTGTAAGCCGCTGGGTGACACACACGCGTTCGCCAGTCTTTTTTTCTTACTACTGTTCTTATTTGTTTTGAAAAATCGTTCGCCAAAACCGCAATCATGGAAGCGCAAAACTGCAATAATGGAATTATGGTTTGACCAGGTCGCGTGACCAGAACCATGAGTCCGTAACAAGCGGACCAGCGTCATGTTCATCTGACAATGAGGAAGAGAAGTTCGCCAGTGACACTGCTGTTGTGGACAGGTAAGTGTTATAAGCTAAATTATTCTTTATCCCTGAAAATTGTAATCAAAATGACTTTTGACCGATCGGTAAATTACAACTGTGCGTCATCGCAACATGTAGACGGACTGGACCCGTGCAACGCGTCCGGACCGTGAACTCACCCCCCCGCCCCCGCTACTCTTCTGTAGCCGATTGCAGATATTATTGCAGATATTTTAGTACAACTGTGCGTAGTAGACCGTGGCGCACCGTCCCCGCGGTCCGTCATGTAGCGATGGGCGATGTCTGTCCTCTGTAGAGGGGGGTGGGTGGGAGTTGTTATCTTCTACATTACAGATATTTTAGTATAATTTTTAGTGCACTGTAAGTTATTTTTTCTTGTAAAAAAAAGCCACACATTTTTTACGTGGCATGCTTCTTTGTGTGTGGGGGCTTGTTTGTTCATTCATTCATTCATGAATGAATAAACAACCCCCCCCCTCCCACACACACAGCCCTTCACCTTTCATTAGAGCCCAAGATGAAGCTTCTATATTGAATCATTCAAAAGTTACAGACGTTTTTCCAAACTGTGCCATTTGGCACAATTTGGCACAGTTCAAAAACGACTGGGAACAACCTAAGAAAAAAGCTGTGTAATATATTCACTTTTTGTGGTATTGTTACAAAATTTTGACCTCAGCTGGATAACACTTGGTTCTACATTTCTGTTGCATTTTCCAGCCCGGATCTGACAGCTGTGTGTTATTTGCAAGCATTTGTATCCAAAAAAACACCCAGGCAAAATTTGTTTTCTTCAAGTTCAGTATGTTTAGATGACCGTTACTCAGTGGCAGGAGCACTTAGAGAGATTATTACTGTTTTGCCAAAAATTCAAAGTGTTTTCTTTTAAATGAGACCAACCCCATGAAGATGCTGCAAAGGGTTGAAGAACAGCTTTTGATTTACTTTGGGTACGTTATTTTTTGGCGTTTTTAGGGAAATTGACCAGAGTGCAAGGGGTTAATAAATGAAATCATCATTTGAAAACTGCATTTTGTGTTTACTCAGGTTAACTTTGTCTGATATTAAAATTTGTTTGATGATCTGAAACATTTAAGTGTGACAAATATTCAAAATTATAAGAAATCAGGAAGGGGGCAAATACTTTTTCACAGCACTGTAAGTTCATTTTAGAACGTTGTGGTTTCTGTCTGAAATGGAATTCAAATAGTGACACCCTGGTTTGTAGCATGAGATAACATAATCCAAAGACAGCAACGGACAAGCTTAAAGCAGTCACTGTTTTCCTATCCCTTCCCAAGTACTGTAGTTATTGTGAATCACTATTTTAAAAAAGTGGAATTTTTCCAAAAAGACTAAGTGACGATAAGAGCAAAATGTTTTTGTGTGTAAAAGGATAACCTCTGTTCTTTCTTTTGATGTATTCAGTGGTTGTGGATTCGCTAAACAAAATAATGTGGACATCTTGGAAAATAAAAACATTTGGTGAAAAACGCTGGCTGGAAACCAAAACACAATGCTCTGGTGGGAAAGGGCTACCTTCTCAGTTTTGACAGTCTCTCACCATTCATATTTTCTCGCGATTCATACTTTCTCATTATCACACCCCTGTACACTGGTTTGTTATACTAAAGAGTTCACAGAGGGCTGTTTCAGTGGTGCATGTTTGATCCTTTGCCCCAGCACAAACCTGAAAGATTCTTCACTAATTACACCATCCGATGAAGGAAAAATCCTTTGCGAATATAAAAAGACACTGCCAGTCACTGCAACAACATGGTTATTATATGAATAAAGAAATGTTTCAAATGCCTCAGATGCCACTTATTTTATTACTTTTCAGTAAAATTCCCACCTGTACTTTAATTATTGCTATGATAACATAAGGGGCCATTAAACCTCTTGCTGTTTTTATCTCATTAAAAAAAAAAAAAAAAAAACCCTGTTAGTTCTGTAAATTCCTTTGCAGGGTGACCAACAAGGTCAATAAAACTATGGTTTCACATTAAGACAAAATGCCTCTTTTCTAGCTATTCTTTTATATAGATCACTTTCTGAAGAGAAGTCCTGATAAATGATTCAGCTTTCACTAGAAAGGGCACCTGGGCAGATGCATTATTGTATGCATGCATGTAATCACTGATAGCGAGGATGATTTGAAAGGATGGTTATAGGGTGAGTATGAAAGAACATTCTCACTATGACTGATGAGCTACACAGCAGAGAAGACCTTTTACATTTTCTCTTCTTTTGAGCTCAGATTCACTGAGAGTATAGGCAGAAAGGTACAAGAGTATTGCCAACTAATCTGGTGACCAGATGTGCAAGTCCAATCAGGGCCGCTCCGTGGAGCATGGAGTGCATATTGGAGTACATTCACTACAGGTGAAGCTGCAGTGGGTTTCTGTAATGACCAATCATGCAAACACTGTGAGTTCATTGGGGGAAAACAATGAAAATGTTTGGAGGTCATCCAATGACTGAAATTAAAATGTACAGTTAGGTCCATATATATCTGGACACTGACTCAAGTTTTGTTATTTTAGTTGTTTAACAAAAAATTTAAGATACAGTCATATAATTATATAACCATTTTTACACCAAAAAACTCCTCATTTCATGGGTTTAGCAACCAATAATGTAATACTTGCCAATAACCTAATAAGGGGATCAAAAGTAATTGGACCATTGACTCAAAAGGTATTTCATGGCTGCATGGGCTATTTCCTCATTAATCCATCATCAATCAGGCAAAAGATCTGTTGTTAATTCCAGGTGTAGCATTTGCATTTACTTGCATTAGTTGTTGCTGTGAACCCACAAGTCAAAGGAGCTCTCAGTGGAAGTGAAACAAACTTAGGCTGAAAAAAAGAAATTCATCAGAGACATGGCAGAAATGTTAGGAGTGGCCAAATAAACTTTGATATATTCTGAAAGAGAAAACAAAAAAAACAAAAACAAAAACAAACAAAAAAAAAAAATTGCACCAGTAAGCTTGGGAACTCAAAAAGGTTTCCACAGAAGACAATGATGAAGAAACAAAAAAACAGGGTGAAGGAAAAACCCTTCACAACACCCATCCAAGGGAAGAACACTCCAGAAAGTAGATGTATTAGTATCTACATCTACCATAAAGAGAAAAAATTATGAGAGCAATTACAGAGGGTTCACCACAAGGTACAAACCATTAATCAGCCTCAAAAATAGAAAGAACAGATTAGACCTTGAAAAAAAAAAAAAAGACTATTTAACGAAGCCAGCCCAGTTCTGGGAAAAGCCTCCTTTAGACAGATGAAACCAGATCAACTTGTACCAGAATGATGGGAAGAAGAAAGTAAGGAGAAGTCTTGGAAACGCTCATAATCCAAAGCATACCACATCTTCTGTAAAACATGAATGAGGTAGTGTGGCGGCATGGGCATGCATGGCTCGCAAATGCACTGGGTTACTATTGTTTATTGATGATGTGACAGAAGACAGAAGCAGTTTGATGAATTTTGAAGTGTATAGGGATATACTGTCTGCTCAGATTCAGTCAAATACAGCAAAGCTGATTGGATAGCACTTCACAGTACAGATGGACAATGACCCAAAACATACTGTGAAAGCAACCCAGTGTCATGCTCTGGACATGGTCTATGACCATGTCCATGCTTTTGTTTATGTTTTTGTGTTCACTACACTGTTGTTGTTCTATTTTTTGTTGATATCCTGTGTTTGTTCTTGTTTTCTAGTTCAATTCCTGTGTTGTAAGCATCGCTTGTTGTTTTTTCCCTACCTCTAGTTTCTTCCCCATTTGTTATCATTAAGCTCCTAATTAGTTCTCAGCTGCCCCTTGTTTGCTTAATTTCTGTGCCCATTTATTTGATGTTCTTTTGCTTTTCTGCATGGTAACATCGCAATATCTCCCTCCCGTTTCCCCATTAACCTGTTTTTCCCTGTAAGTGTTTTTATTAGCCAACTAGGCTCATGTTTTGTTCCCAGCCCCCATGCTGTTTGTTCATTCTTTAATGAATAATGTTTGTTCATTCTTTAATCTGCCATCAGTGTTGATGTGTGTGTGAATGAGTGAATAGCAGGATCTGTAAAGTGCTGTGGTCATCCAGAGATGAGTAAAAAGTGCTATATGAGTGAACGCCATTTACTATTTAATAAATCTTGTTTTGCACTGGAGTCAAGCCTGCATTCTGAGTCCACTTAGGCTATGGTCACACTGCAGGTCTTAATGCTTAATTCCAATTTTTTGCTGAGATCCGATTTTTTTGTGTGGGTGTTCACATTATAATTTAAATGCAACCCCCATCAGACTGCAGTGTCAACGGCCTACGGCTATGAAGTGACCCACATGCACAGAAGAAAACGTAACATCAGACAGAGTGTTGTGTTTATGGAAGTAAATCTGAGCCCTGAACGACTGAGGGGGATAGAACTTCTTCACCTTGATGCAGCGCAGCAAAATAAAATGTTGAAAATCATTCAGAAATGATTATGCACAAAATAAATGAGTCCAGCTTCATTCCTCTACATACTAGATGACCGCTATGATCAGCTGTTTTAACAGAACTGATTGATTAAACAGCTCTCTTGAAAATGAGACCCCATGTCTCAATTACCTGTATAAATAAGGTTAATAATAAATAATCTTTGCAATTACAATAGGGCTCTCGCCCACTGACGTTGTCAGTGGCTCAAACCCAAATATACAGCGCGGCTAGAACCAGTGGCATAGCACCAGTCCCGCACAGGAAGGAGAAGCCGCCACAGACTCCCCCTCCTGGACTGTGTGTCCTCGTGTCCCCCTATCTGGCAATTCCACTCCACAGTCATGTCGGTATTAACTTTACATTTTAGATATTACAGTGGCCAGGACTCACGGTGTGCTGTAAACAGGGAAAATGGAATTTGCAGTGTCCAGTAAGTGTGGCGTTACTGTATGCCTGCTTGTCTGATGGTTTCAGCCCCAAACTCCCCCCCTCCCCCTTGAAATTTTGAAGTTGTGCAGTCGGAGCCGACAAAATAATGATCCAGTGATAAAGGGAAGAAGATTGATTAAAAAGAGAGCACAAATCATCTGTCTGCCATGCTTGCTGCATCCTCCACCGCAAAACTATAGTGTCTGTCTCATTTCAATGAGGAAAAAGTCAGATGAAATGCGACATAACCATTCAGACTGAGGTCGCTTTGGAAAATATCAGATACGTATCCAAATTAGGACCACATATGAAAGTGGCCTGGGTCTGCTGTGAAAAAATCGACTGTGTGCTGTTCAGACTGTCATTAAAAATTCAGATATTGGTCACATGTGTCCAAAAAGATATCGGAATTGAGCAACCCTTTAGCTGTCCCAGCGCCTCATGGCACCTGGAACGGTTAAGGGGTAAACATAACCCCTAATGGTCAAGAGTGGTAAATATTTTTTGTCAATAAAATAGTTCAGATTTCCAGAGCTATAACTTGAAAGTTGCAAGAGATAATGGCTTACTGTCAATTAGAAAGATGTAGAATATGATCCAAAGTTTCAGATAGGAATAAATTTACGCATCTAATTTGCATATTGTCACGGCAGCTATATAAATTACATAACTCAGTCAAAAGTGGATTTTGGACACATTTACACAAAGAATGGTTTGGGGTTTTTAATGCTGTTTTGTCTACAGGGGTATGTTTTTATCTAATCTTCAAAGAAACAACATATTTTTCTCTTACCTGTTGCCGGGGGGAGGGGCTCGCTCGCCCACGTGGCCGGTCCGTTTTCGTCCATTGTGGTCGATGTTTTGCATTTGCTCGGTCATTTACACTCTCTGCCACATCTACAAACTCTTATGATTATCCCATGTGAATTTTGTTTGTATTACGTGGCTATTTTTCCTGTTTGATGCATTTTTCCTGTGAGAATCCATGACGGCATGGGTGCCGCCATCTTGGTGCTGGTAACTCAGTTTTTTGCACATCGTGGTTGTAGATTTGCATTTGCTCGCTCATTTACACTCTCTGCCACTTCTACAAACTCTTATGATTATCCCACATGAATTTTGTTTGTATTACGCAGCTATTTTTCCCGTATCATGCAGTTTCAGTCAGAAACGCGGCGGCCATGACCGAACATGGCGGCGTCCACATTGGTGCTGGGGAGCTCAAAGCGGAAAAAGGAAGAATAATAATGAGGATTTCTTCTTCTTTGCTGTATTCCATGTCAGCCATGATTCCTCCAGCGCATGTTTGCCACCTTCTGAACTGTCAGATCAGTCTAGTTCAGTACAAATTCTCAGTATAGCTGGGGGACGTCAATAAGTTGACAGGTGCAGTTGCTGCACTGTGCCACTGGGGGCACGCAACCCATCCATTTAATGTGGATGGTTAAAGGGAACCTGCTGTGTGAGTGTAGCCTTATTCCTGCCTACCAGAGGTCACTTCTGACAGTATGTTGCCACCTAGTAAGAACTCAGCAGGTTGGAGGTCCTTTAGCATGTGCTTGGGGTGGGTGGGAGCTGTTGTGCATGGCTATCCAGATTGACTAACTGGTAGCCATGGTTCACTCAGTTCTCATCCCGAGGGCCTCCCGGAAGTACCTGAAAGATGCTGCAGTGGTAATCCACCACCATCCATGGCTGAGGGAGCTTCCAGAGGGAGTGAAGCTACTCTCCTCAGTCACCGACCTGCAGCGCTCACTCCCTGGGCTGGGGAGGTCACCTGTACTGCCAGAGTCTATGCCGATGATGCTGCACCCCTGACTCTGACGTCCTCCTCTCCATGCCATTCTCCAGCCCCAGTCTCATCTCCACCTCCCAAGCAGCAGCCCACTGCAGCATCACAGGCTCCTTGGGAGATGTCTGCTGCCGAGCAAGAGCATTTCCAGGGATCTCACCTGGTGTTCGGCAGTCCTGGGTGGAAGGAAGGCTCCGGGAGACGCTGCTCCTCTTGGCGCTGTGCTCCAGCTCCTGCACCCACACCTCCTTGCCACTCTCTAGCACCCAGTTCTCCAGCTCCAGCCCTAGCTCCATGCCCAGTGCCAGCAACTTGCTTCTTTTTGGCTACTCCCTGTCAGGCGAACTCCACAGCCACCCAAAGTGATTTGGCAGGGTCTTCTGTGGCACGAGAGCGTGATACAAGGCAAGTACCTTTCTTTCATTTGTAAACATGTTAACATCTATTAGTGAAAGGTCTTGCCTTGTTCCCGGTGAGGGGGCTCAGCGACAGCCACCTACTGCTGCTGAGCCCTCACCACCTGCCTTTGCTGTCACCTCTGCTACAGCCTCCACTCACCTGCCCTCACCGGCTTTTCCTCTCTCTTTTCTTCCAAGTTCCATACCTACAGCAGCTGCAGCTCCATCATTCCAGAGGGGTTCAGCAGCTGCCCTTCCTCACCTGTGTTCCAGCCCACCAGCTCCCTCATCTGCTTCCTCTTCAGCCTCCTTGCTCCTGAGCTCCATGCCTGCTGCCCAGTCAGCTCTTCTTCAGTGTTCTCCCTCTGCTGCTGCCTTCCAGACTTCCTCGGTAGCTGCTATGCCTCAGACCTCCTCGCCCGCTGACCCAACAGCATCCCCAGAGGTCGTGGTTGACCCGGCAGCTTCCCCAGTGGTTGGGGTCATCGTCCCAGCAGCAAATGTCCAAGGATTTTGCACCATCAGCAGAGCCGCCTGGGTCCTCACCAGCAGTGGAGTAAGAGTAAGGTAAGTCATCTGCTTTGTATTCTTAGCATCCGTAATAGAGAGGTCTTTCCTTCCTCCTAGCAGCGAGACCCAGTTGCAGTTTTCATCTGCTTTTGGGCTCTCTCCGCCAGGGTCCACTACTGCTGTTTGTGGTGACCTGTCCTGTGTCTTTTCCTCCCTGTCTGAGGTGGCTATGTCAGGGGTGGAGTTCCAAGGGCTCCATGTCATGCATGCCTCTGCTCTCCCTGAGGTGCACATTCCAGATCCTGTTCTCCCCAAGGTGTACGCTTTAGCTCCTGCTCTCCCCGAGGTGCATGCTTTCCAACCGTCTCTCCCTGAGTTCAGCGCTCCCCAGCTGCTGTCGCCTGGGTTCCACGCTCCCGCAATGCTGTCTCCCAAGTTCCACACTCCTGCTATGTCATCTCCCGAGCTCCACGCTCCACCTTCTTCTGCCAAGCTCCACACTCAGCAGCTGTCACTTCCTGGAGGTGTCTGCTCCTTGGCTGGGTTGGCCATGGATTTTGGTGCCCCCCCCCCCCATCAGACTGTGTTCTCTGGTCTGGGGGCCCATGGACTCTGGTTCCTGGATGGTGGTCCTTGGACTCTGGCCGACCACCCAATGAACAGGTTTTATTTTTGTGTTGTTGTGCTGGTTCCCTCCCACCAGTCCTGTGTACCCCTCCACCAACCCAGTTTGGTGTGTTTTGTTTTGTTTTATTGTTCTGTTTCTAGGGCATGTGGGATCTGCCCTTGAGGGAGGGATACTGTCATGATCTGGACATCTTTTGATTGTGTTTTTATGTTCACTGCACTGTTATTGTTCTTTTTTTTTCATTGATATTCTGTGTTTGTTCTTGGTTTCTAGTTCACTTCCTGTGTTGTAAGGTTTCCTTGTTGTTTTTTCCCAACCTCTAGTTTCTTCCCCAAGTGTTTTTATTTAGTTCCTAATTAGTTCTCAGCTGCCCCTTGTTTGCTTAATTTTTGTGTCTCTATTAATTTGGTATTCTTTTGCTTTTCTACATGGCAACATTGCAGTATGTCCCTCCAGTTTCCCCATTGATCTGTTTTTCCCCATAAGTATATTATTAGCCGAGTTGGCTCATGTTTTGTTCCCAGCACCCGTGCTGTTTGTTTGTTCTTTAATAAATCTTGTTTTGCACTGGAGTAAAGCCTGCATTCTGAGTCCATTTATTTCTGCCTACTGGAGGTTGCCTCTGACAGCCAGAAGTTAGTCTAGTATTTCCCCTATTTCCACATATATTACCAGTCAGCAAATTGAGGGGGGATGCCATCCCCATTTTTAGTAAGATTACACAAAACCATCTCGTTTGTTAAGCTGCAATCCCCCCATTTTCCATAAAGAGTATAGGGATAATTTATACAATATAACTGAATATACCGGGTGGCGCGGTGGGGCAGTGGTTAGCACTGCGGCAGCACAGCAACTCACCCTTGTCTGGGGGATCCTGGGTTCGATCCCAGCCCCCGACCAACAGGGATCTGTGTGGAGTTTGCATGTTATCCCCGTGTCTGCGTGGGTTTACTCCGGGATTTCTCCGGTTTCCTCCCACATACCAAAAACATGCAAGTTAGGTTAATTGGCATCAAACTGGGGATTCTAAATTGTCCTTAGGTATGACTGTGAGAGTGAATGGTTGTCTGTCTCTCTGTGTTGGCCCTGTGATGGACTGACGATCTGTCCAGGGTGTACCCTGCCTCTAGCCCTAAGATGCTGAGATAGGCTCCAGCCCCCCCCCCCCCCCCCCGCAACCCAAAAAGGATTAAGCGGAAGAAGATGAATGAATGAATGAATGAAATGAATATACTATCAATGAAAGTATAGCTACACATGTGCAAGATTTTTTTAATTTATCAGAAAAAAGTTGCAAATTTAATAAAAAGTTTAAAATTTATGATTATATAGTTGTAAATATGTCAGGGATTGCCCTTTAGGGCAGGTAGAAAATGTCAAATGCAGGAACTGTGAGTTTGCACAGTTATTAAACCGAAAAACACACACGACGAAAATACATACTTACAGTTTTAGGTAGGTAAACAAAGAATGGTGGAAGACTCAACCAGATGGCGTCTTAAATAGGGGTAACCAAATGAACAGCAGGTGTGGGCACATGAATGAAGAAATCATGAACTAAACTGGTGACAGTTTACAAAGGCCCGTGAACAGGTCTGACAGCAGGAAGTGAGCACAGACAGCTGTCACATATAGAGAAAAAATAATAACTAACAAACCCAAAACAAAGACCAGAAAACTATAAATGAGCAGACTGCTTAATGAAAAACAAAAGGAAACTAAAGTGAGAACAAAATAACAGATGACAAAATAAATGCATGGCAACTCATAAAAAAAATAAATAAATAAATAAATAGCAACTCAGAGACAAAATGCAGGAAGGCATGAAAACCCCCAAACTCAGATAACCATAATCAATACATAATAAATAGAGATGCACAATATGGAAAATAACTTACATAGCTAAGAGACTGAGCACAGCCCCCACCTGTGCTCAGGATCATGACAGTGCCCCTCCTTCCCAAGGGTTGGACCCCAGACACCCCAGGACAACATCAAAAATGAAAAGGGGACACACCCACAAAGGAGACACCCCCCCCCCCCCCCGACAAGAAAAACAAACCACCACAGGTGGGAGGAGGGGGAATCCAGGCATGGAGGGACTGAACCAAACAAAAGAAAACACTCATGACCTACGACACGGAACGAAAGAAATGAACAAAACTCTGGGACATTCGGGTGACACAATAAGGCAGTTCAGGTGGTTTGTGAGAGTCCCAGAGCCACCTAAACCCATGGTGGGACAAATTAGGTGGTCTCCCAGAGTCCCAAGACCACCGGAGCGTGTGCTGAAAAAAGTCGGGTGGCCTCCCCGTGTTCCAGGACCACCCAAGCAGAAGAAGCAGTCAATCAGGTGGCCTTCCAGAGTTCCAAATCCACCCAAGCAGTCAATGAGGCATGCCAGGTGGTCTTACCATATCCCCGAGCCAATGGGCTGCAGGGCATGACACGCCCCCACCTGGGGGAAGAAGCTGGAACTCCTGCCCCTTACTGACCACAGGGACTGAGGGGTAGACACCAACCAAGGCAAATGGCTGAACAATGAAGAACCCAGATGAAGTGTCGGCTGACCAGCGGGGAAATCTGGCGAAGAGGGCTACTGACCGGGAAAACTGCACAACGAGAGGACCAGATGGGGGGAGTGACTGCTCAGTGGGGACCTCCAGTGAAGATGGGGAGCTCACGGTATCCTCAGTAGGCAGTGGAGAACCCTCAATGACCTCGGGCGGAGATGGGGACCCCTCAACAACCTCAGACGAAGGCGGAGGTGAAGGACCCATGGCAGCCTTGGATGGAGGCAAAGCACCCAAGGTGAGCTCGGACTGAGGCAAAGTACCCACAGCAGCCTCAGAATGAGGTAAAGCACCCACGGTGGCCTCAGACTGAGGTGAAGCACCCACGGCGACCTCAGGCAGAGAGGAAGGACCCACGGAGAGCTCAGGTGGAGAGGAAAGACCCACAGAGACCTCAGGCGGAGAGGAAGGACCCACAGAGACCTCAGGCGGAGGTAGAGAACCCACGGAGACCTCAGGTGAGGGTAGAGGACCTGTGGAGACCTCAGGCAAAGGTAGAGGACCTACAGTGACCTCAGGCGATGATGGAGGACCCGTGATGACCTCTGGCAACAGCAGAGGACCCTCCACAACCTCAGGCGATAGCAGGGGACCCTCCACAACCTCGGGTGACCACAGGAGACCCTCCACGACCTTGGGTGACAGCAGGGGACCCTCAGTGACCTCTGGCTAGATCAGGGGAACCTCCATGACCTTGAGCGGAGACAGAGGACCCTCGGCGACTTCAGGCAGAGGTGAAGGATTCTCAGTGACCTCAGGAGGAAACTCAGACAACAGACAAACACCAGGTCAGAGTCACCGGCAGCAGTGGAGCCCGGTGAGGGGAGACCTGGGATGGCTGACAGCTGCACTTGGTCCCCCTCACCAAGAGCCAGGCAAGATTTCTCCATGACAAAAAAGTAGGAACTTGCCTGAGCTCGAGCTTCACTGCCGTCCAGGACTCCGTTGGCTCCAGCTGCCACGCCTCGGCCTCCACTGTCTGGGCAACCTCCCTTGATGCGCCCCCCTTGGAAGAAGGAGAAGAGAAAAACACCGGAGAAGAATCACCGACAGCAGTGGAGCCCAGTGAGGAGAGTTCAGGAGCAGAGGACATCTGCAACTGATTCTCCCCACCATGAGCCAGACAACAATTATCTGGATATGGAGATGTTAAAATACAGCAGAGCACTTGCCTGGACTCGAGCTCCACCGCTGTTCAGGACTCCGGTGACTCTGCTGTGGTGGCCCAAGCAGCAGCAGGCATGGCGGCTGAGGAAGCTGATGACTGTCCAGGCATGGCGGCTGACACTGAGGGAACCCCACATGAGGCGAAGGGTACTGGCAGACCTCCAGGCCTGGTGGCTGAAGCAGGGAGACCTCCAGCTTGGTGTGACGTGCCAGGAAGTGCTTCACTGATGATACTGGGTCCTGCAATGCCGAAACCAGGGAACTCTCTTTAGTCGGCTCAGGTTTTGGGCCATGGAGGACGCTCCTCTCCCATCTGGAGTATGGCTGCATGGCTGAAACCAGATCCACCGGGACCGCAGAGCTCCTCTTCATCCGATGGCTCCCTCCCAGGACCAGCAGACAAATAGGGGAAACAGAGGAGGACACGGGAGAGGCAGGTGAAAATGAGGAGAAAGCTGCAGCAGCAGGTGGGGAAGGCCCAACAAAAATGGGTGGCTGCTGCTGAGCCCCCCACACGCACACACAGACACCAGGAATAAGGCAAGACAATTCATTTTCAGATGTTATAGAATGAAAAGATACTTGCCTTAGTTCCCTTGGTGTGGTGGTAGCTGGAAATCCTCCCTCCACTTGGGCCGCAAGTTCAGGAAGGAGAAATGGCTTGTAGTCCAAAAGCAGCTCTGCCTCTGCTGCCAAAATCCAGGCGTTCCTGCAGGGGAGGTGGAGGAATGCCTGGAGTTTGGCCGGGTCGGGCCAAAATTTGGCCCAACAGAGTGCCTGACACGGCAGTCTGTGGGGTCCTCTGTCATCAGAGGAGCGGCTGATGGTGAGGGCCATAGTTCAGGAGATGAAGGCGGGACTGCAGCTGCTGGAGAACGGCGAGAGGCTCGGGACCTCCGTGCCCTGGACCGCTTCTTCGTTGGCACCAGCACAGATGTGGAGGAGGTCTTCTCCTGCCTGTGGAGCATGGACTGTGGGCTAAGAACTGAGAGGACTAAGCTGGTGATCTCTGGGTAACGCCATAGCCTGGGGGTTGTCTCTATAACCTCCACAGCGTAGTCCAGCCATCTCAGGGCTTCCTCGGGAGTATGGGAGGTGCAGGCATCTGAGATGAGGTCTTGGATTAACTGCACTGCCCAGCACTCATCCTCATCCAACCCGAGCAAGCTATCATCCGGATATGCTGACATACCAGCAAAAAAACGACTTTTACACAAAAATAAATGGGAGGGAAAAAAGGAAAAAGAAACTCTCACAGACCACTGATGTCTTGACTGGTGGCGGTCTTCTGTCAGGGATTGCCCTTTAGGGCAGGCGAAAGATGTCAAACGCAGGAACTGTGAGTTGGCACATTTATTAAAGAGAAAAACACACGATGAAAATACACACTTACAGTTTTAGGTAGGTAAATGGGAAATGTCCTGAGACTCAACCAGACAAGGGCTCAGTCTGGGAGTGAAGAGAAACGTAGAATTAATGTTGAATCAGATCAGAGAGACGCAGGATAAACGTCTGACAAAACCTGAAGACCGCTATGAGGAGAAAGACTCGTAGCTAGTCTTAAATAGGGGTAACCAAATGAACAGCAGGTGTGGGCACATGAATGAGGAGATAATAAACTAAACTGGTGACAGCTGTCAAGGCCCACGAACAAGTCTGACAGCAGGACAGCACAGACAGCTGTCACACTGAGAGAAAAAATAACAACTAACAAACCTGAAACAAAGACAAGATAACTATAAATGAGCAGACTGCTAAATGAAAAACAAAAGGAAACTAAAGTGAGGACAAAATAACAGATGACAAAATAAATACACGGCAACACATGAATAAAAAAAAAAAAACAAATAGCAGCCCAATTACAAAATGCAGGAATGCATGAAAACCCCCAAACTCAGATAACCATAGTCAATACATAATAAATACAGATGCACAATATGGAAAATGACTAACATAACTAAGAGACTGAGCACAGCCCCCACTGTGCTCAGGATCATGACAAAATATATGTGAAAACATGTAATTTTTAAGTACACAATTTATAGGAAAAAAGTACTAAATTTATTAGAAAAGTTACACATTTGGCAGGAAAAAGTTACAAATGTATCAGAAAAAAATATGCATATAAATTAAATTTCCAATAAAAATGTTACACATATAAAATAAAAAAGTCACAAATTGGAGAGAAAATATGGAATTTATGAGAGAAAAGAGTCTTTAAAAATATGCAAATTTACAACTTTTAACTTTTATTATAAATCTCCACTTATTTTATTGTAAATCTTGTAAAAATTCATTCTTGCAAATTTACGGCTTTTTATTATTTCCCCCCTCATTTGTGAGTGTTATTGTTTCATGAATTTGTGACCTTCTTTCTTGTAAAATTTGGAACTTGCTTATTGTAAATTTTGAACCTTTTTAATTGCAACTCAGCATAGTCTAATCATATTTTTGCATCTTTATTCTTGCAAACTTGTTCTTGATGTAATTAAGTTTATACTTCTGTATCTTATGCAAAATTTGTGAATACCTTTCACAACAACACTCCCCCTTGTAAAAAAAAAAAAAAAAATCCTTCAGTCATAAAAGTCATGCTCTGGTTCTGCTGTTAAAAGAGAGTTTTTCCTTTTGCCAAGTGTTTGTTTGTAGTGGATCACCCGATGAGTAGTTCACTTTGAATAATAGAGAGTATTTACCTTGTAATTTGAATGTCTTGAAACTACTGATGTGAAGTCCTTTTCTGATTGGCCTGGGGTCTACAAAAAAGTGCTTGTTTGGACAAATTGTGTCAGAGTTAACTATTGTATATAGTGAGCAGTGTATTTTGTTCCTTAGTCAGATTAAAAAAAAATGTGTTGCAATGCTGGAGATTTTTCTTTGAAGGAGGCCAAATGGTGTGCCAGCATGGTCATGTGCTGTAATCTTATGTATTTTGGGCCACATGACACAAGTAAATACGTATATGTGTTAAATGCACACTAATTTGGAACAGGTCTACTTTATGGTTCCCTCTTTGTACATTTGTTCAGAATTAATCCAAGATAATGCTGACTAAGAGAAGTCAGATATTGCATTAGCGATTTACCGTCCAATAGCTCTTACCCCAAAAAACAGTGGATGCAAATAATGAAGTATAATCACTATTATTCCTCATAAGTTTTTTTTTTCTACATTTAAAAAATGTGAAATAATAAACACACTAGTGTGCACCCACCTCTATCAACTACTGTTCCTCTCTGTGGCTCCTATGGAAAATTCAATTTTACACACCATGTCCTTTGTAGATTACTTTCTATTTCCTCAACCCAGTTTTTTTTATGAAGATATTGTGGTTTTATTAACCAGTAAGTACAGTTCTGTGTCACATAGTATGCATAGACATACATAAAGATCCATCAAACAGAGACAGAGACAGAGATCGTCCCATTAAATCAGAGCAGTTAGCACAAACCTGTTGTGGCAAAGTAGATCTATCCCACAGCCATAACTTCACGCTAAGACTCCCCAAAGGGCTTTCCAGTATAGTAGTGCCTCATCATTGGATGTGTGTGACATTCAGAAACATATTTTCTGTCATTTATGCTATGTGAAGGCAGCAGGAACACACAGTAGTTTACCACACCATGCTGGAAAATTCATTCACATACATTTGTCTGCCTCTTAATAACATTTCAGCATGGCCAAGGGGGTGTGAAGGATGGAAATAAAGCATATGATGTATTTGCTTAATCAGTTTCAGTAGTTGCCAAGTTCAAGTTTCTACATGAAACTCATCACGCAGTCTGTTATAGTGTGTTCAAATGGTGATGGTAAGCAGTAGGAATCGCGGTTCTTTTCAACATACTGAGTCATGGAAAACAGGTCAATAAAAGATTTGTTTGAAATATTCGTTCAACTGATCTGCCAATGCTTTACTTGAGCTGCAACTGCCTACAAGTCACTGAAAAACATGGCTGAACAGGGCGGGGCACTTCAGCTGGTGACTCACTCAAGCTCACGACATGTTCACTCTGTACTGGCAGTGAACAGAAACGTGATCCCTGGCTCAAAGGTCTATGAGCAAATTACATTTGATGGCAGAAGGCTCGTCTCTGCTCAGTTACTGCATTTCTCTCAAATGAGTGACCTTACTTAGTTGAACTGTAAAATGAACACATCGTTCCAGTAAGTGATTCAGGATGGTTTGTTCACAGAAAATCAATCAATATCACTAGCCGAAAACAGGAAGCTTTGCTATTTTGAATGAGAGTAACAAAAAGTTCTGCCACTGTGGTGAGAGCAGCAGACCGTGTTTGACATAGTTTAGTGATTATGGACCCAAGGCAGATGCAGACACAAGACCAGTATTAAGGATGCAAAGATCGGCATTTTTTGTGCCTTTATAAATTGTTTGTGCAGAATCAGATCTTCCTGTGAGGAGGAGAAAGGAAAAGGTAAGTATACAGTAGATTCTAGAGTGATAGTTGTTAATTTACAGCTCTTCTTGGTGCAGAGTGAAGACAGTGGATTGACTGCAGGTAGGCTGACTATCTCTTTTAAGGAGAAGGAGAGAATTTGATCCCAGTAGGTTTGGAGATGGATGACAGTACAGTGGTGTGAAAAAGTGTTTGCCCCCTTCCTGATTTCTCATTTTTTTGTATGTTTGTCACACTTAAATGTTTCAAATCATCAGACAAATTTAAATGTTAGACAAAGATAACACAAGTAAACACAAAATGTAGTTTTTAAAGGAAGATGTTTATTATTAAGGGTAAAAAAAAAATCAAAACCTACATGGCCTGTGTGAAAAAGTGACACACCCCCCCCCCATTAAAACATATACTAGCTGTGGTTTATCACACCTGTGGAAAGCTGAGTTCAATTTCTCTAGCCACACCTGTTCACAATCAAGAAATTACTTAAATAGGACCTGCCTGAAAAAGTGAAGTAGACCAAAAGATCTTCAAAATTTAGCATCATTGCTGTGATACAAAGAAATTCAGGAACAAATGAGAAACAAAGTAATTGAGATCTGTCAGTCTGGGAAAGATTTTAAAGCCATTTCTAAAGCTTTGGGACTCCAGTGAACCACAGTGAGGGCCATTACCCACAAACGGTGAAAACATGAAACAGGGGTGAATCTTCCCAGGAGTGGCCGGCCGACCAAAATTACCCCAAGAACACAGCGACAACTCATCCAAGAGGTCACATAAGACCCCACAACAATATCCAAAAAAGTGCAGGCCTCACTTGCCTCAGTTAAGGTCAGTGTTCATGACTCCACCATAAGAAAGAGAATGGGCAAAAATGGCCTCCATGGCAAAGTTCCAACATGAAAACCACTGCTGAGCAAAAAGAACATAAAGGCTCATCTCAGTTTTGCCAGAAAGTATCTTGATGATCCCCAAGACTTTTGGGAAAATACTCTGTGGACTGACGAGACAAAGGCTGAACATTTTGCAAGGTGTGTCCCATCACATCCGGCATAAAAGTAACACAGCGTTTCAGGAAAGGAACCTCATATCAACAATAAAATATGGTGGTGGTAGTGTGATGGTCTGGGGCTATTTTGCTGCTTCAGGACTGGAAGACTTGCTGTGGTAAATGGAACCATGAATTTTGCTGTCTACCAAAAAATCCTGAAAGAGAATGTCTGGCCATCTGTTTGTGTCCTCAAGTTGAAGCGCATTTGGGTTCTGCAGCAGGTCAATGATTCAAAACATACCAGCAAGTCAACCTCTGAATGGCTGAAGAAAAACAAAATGAAGACTTTGGAGTGACCTAGTCAACATCCTGACCTGAATCCGATTGAGATGTTGTGGCATGACCTTAAAAAGGCGGTTCATGCTCAAAAACCCTCCAGTGTGGCTTAATTACAACAATTCTGCAAAGATGAGTGGGCCAAAATTCCTCCACAGTGCTGTGAAAGACTCATTGCCAGTTATCGCAAACACTTGATTGCAGTTGTTGCTGCTAAGGGTGGCCCAACCAGTTATTAGGTTTAGGGGGCAATCACTTTTTCCACACAGGGCCATCTAGGTTTGGATTTTTTTTTTACCCTGAGAAATAAACACATTCATTTAAAAACTGCATTTTGTGTTTACTTGTGTCATCTTTGTGTAATATTATATTTGTTTGATGATCTGCAACATTTAATTGTAACAAATGCCCCTCCAGGACAGAGAGGAAAGACCCAGATGCTGAACTGGAGTTTGTGGCATTTATTAACAGAAAAACAAAATACAAAAGCGCACAAAAAAAAAAAAAACTTACAAAAGAGTAGTGCTAGAACATAGCGAGGCAACTGTTGGAACAGGGAATGGGTGCCAATAAGAATGAATAGCTTAGATGAGGCTCTGACCAAGAGTGAATGACACATCCATCCACCCATCCATCTTCTACCGCTTTTCCGGAGGTCCAGGTCACGGAGGCAGCAGTTCAAGCAGAGAAGCCCAGACTTCCCTCTCCCCAGCCACCTGCTCCAGCTCTTTAGAGAGGATACCAAGGCATTCCCAGACCAGCTAGGAGACATAGTCTCTCCACCGAGTCCTGGGTCTGCCCCGGGGTCTCCTCCCAGTGGGACATGCCTGAAACACCTCAAGTGGGAGGCGTCCAGGAGGCATCCTAAACAGATGCCCATACCACCTCAACTGACTCCTTTCAATGTGGAGGAGCAGCGGTTCTACTCTAAGCCTCTCCCGGATGACTGAGCTCCTTTTTTTTTTTTTTTTTTTTTCACCCTTATTGTCATTCAACCGTACAACCAATCATGTACAGTAGAACGAGATTGTGCTTTACCTATCTACTGTGTTAATCACACACACCCCAGTGCAGAATCAGAGGGCCGCTGCCATGCAAGGCGCCGCCACAGATTTCCCTCCTCCATTCCATTATTGCTGAGCACCAAGCTGGATGGCAGGAAGTTCCACTTTTATATGGTCTTCGGCATGACCCGGCCGGGATTTGAACCCCTACCTCCCAGGTGTGGGGCGGGTGCTCTACCAACTGAGCCACCACTCCACCACACCACTGAGCCACCACTCCTCACCCTATCTCTGAGGGTGAGTCCAGCAATCCTACGGAGAAAGCTCATTTCAGCTGCTTGTATCCGCAATCTTGTTCTTTCGGTCATTACCCAAAGCTCGTGACCATAGGTGAGAGTAGGAACGTAGATTGACTGGTAAATCGACAGCTTTGCCTTAGAGTTTAGCTCCCTCTTCGCCAAAACAGACCGGTACAACGTCCGCATCACTGCAGATGCTGCTCCAATCCATCTGTCAATCTCTCACTCCATTTTCCCCTCACTCGTGAACAAGACCCCAATGAATGAATGAGTGAATGAATGAGTGAATGAAACAGTCAGTCTTAAATAAGACATAATCCGATGATAATGAATGACAGCCGGTGTGGATCACATGAGCGGGCAGGTTAACATGAATCAGCTGAGAGTCAAGAGAGGAGGGAAGACAGGACTGACAGCTTGACAGGGGGCACTGTCCACTACCAGAGCAAAACCAGGAAGTGCCACTGACAGCTGCAGCTCCGGAGAGAAAGAGAGAACTACAATAAGGACACATAAAAAAAACTGAAGGATAAATGCAGATAATACCAAACATATAAATAACAAGACTGTGACGAATGTAAACTAAGAAATAATACAAGATATAAGGAAACCAACCAAGGACAAAATGACAGGAACTAAAGAACACAAAATGCAACAAATATAAAAAATATAGAAAAGGCCATGAGACTGAGCACAGCAGAATGCCACTATGCTCAGATCATGACATTAAGAGTGACAAACACAAAAAAATGAGAAATCAGGAAGGGGAAAAGACTTTTTCACACCACTGGAGGGTGTCCAACCAAAGGTGACTGTGGTGTCCTGAGGTGACCGTTGGTAATGATATTTACTGAACTGTGGTTGCTTATTTGACAGCCGGATAAAGAGGTAAGAGATCCAGGTAGAACAGATTTTGCCAAAGAAATGAGATCTGGGAAGGTGTCCTGTGATGATTAATCAATAGAGTCTTTAGATTGAAATTGTTGCCTTATGTGACTGCTCCACAGAGGGGAGGAAGTACGAGGAAAGGCACAGGGTGAACAAAGCAGAAGAGGAATGATAGCAAACTGTGAAGTTTCAACAATCCCATAAGTTAAATGAAGCTCACTCAGCCTTGAGTGCTGAGCTGGAGCAGGTGGGTAATGAAGTGCAGCTGTAATTAATCATGGTGAGGTTATACTGCAGCGAGTGAGGATGTGTGAGCATGTTTTTTTTTATCCCTGGATCATAACAGTGTTGTTGGACATGAACACAGTATCAAATGTTTTCATTTACTACAATGACAAAGACCAACCAGAAGTTGATATTCTTGAGTCCACAAATTGACAAATAGAGGCTAATTTTTTGTGGCAGATGCACCCATTTTAACACGAGAAGAACAGGAACAAATTTCATGTCATTAATAAATGAAATGAAGGTTGGATGAATGTGGGCACTGAGCTCAACATTTGTGGTAAGTTATTTACTTTTAATGTTTACTGCATCTTATTGAACTGAACTTCCAATGTTCTTGCCAGAACTTTCGTGTTTTGCTAAAGCATAGTGTCCTGTCAAGCATGACCCTTGACACTGATTTCTCTCCTGTCAGGATTCACCAAAACAAACAAAAAAAACAAAAAGTTAACACTCCTGCTACCATGATAACAGTTCCGGCATTCCACTGTCATCCACCGCTCAGTGGGAGGGTAAACAGAAGATAAATTGCAGTAGGGCAGTAGTAGTAGTAGTAGTAGTAGTAGGGTAGTTTTTCTACCTTCATCATGTGAATGATTTATTTAATAAATGTCAAGGGACAAACTTGTTGTCTGTAAACGGGTAAAGAGCAAACGTAATTGTAGTGATCATTATTGTTGCATGGGTGCCATTTCCATTAATGAGATTAACCAGGTTCATTGTCTTTTTTGATCTTTAATAGTAATTATTACCTATACCTGCTGCCATCACTGTGTGAATGTGAGTGTGAATGGGGAGATCTGCAAAGTGCTTTGGCCATCCTGAGCTGAGGAAAAAAGCACTATATAAGTGAACACCATTTACCATATGCCTGGTATGTGCTGGGTTTTATGTAAGTGGTTTCCAACCTTTTTCAGCTTTTGACCCCTTTAAGCCAAGGGAGTGATTGAAAGAAGAAAAACTCTCAAAATCCAACAGTCTCATTAGATAGCAGAGAAAGCATTTAGCATTTAGCGGTGAAGAGACCAATATTTCTTCAAGTGTTGATTGATAGACTTGGAGAGAATGGCTGTGCAGGAAATCTCTCCCTATTCACTTTATATAGTGTTTTTTTTTATCATTTCTAGGGGTGTCCAAATGTCTACTTGACCCATACATAGTGCACTCAAAATATCCTACAATGCACCTTGAAAAGAGTCCAAATGATGGTCACTACACTGTATTCCATAATGCAACGTGCAGCAGTGACAGGAGAGCATCGCATCATCACATAAACTGCTTTAAATAACACTCATTATTAAATTTGGTTTGATATAATATGTATTTACCACAAAATGCATAGATGTATTCACTTTTTAATAATAATAATAATAATAATAATAATAATACATTTTATGTTTAACGTACTTTACATAAAAAAAATTTCAAAGTGCTACATGTAAAAAGCATAAAACTCAGATTCATAAAAGGAAAAAAAAGGGGATAAGATGATGAAACCAAAAATAAAAAAGAGAAGAGGTTAAAACAGCAACTCAATGAGCAAATGTCCTGCTAAAAAGAAAGGTTTTAAGTCCTCTTTTAAAACTGTATGTGGACCGTGGTGCCCTCAAGGCGTCAGGGAGGGCATTCCACAGACGTGGGGCAGCAGCACAGAAAGCCCTGTCCCCCATGGTTGTGAGTTTTGTCCTGGGTATATGAAGGTGGTTTGAGTGAGTGGACCGGAGGGAACGTGTTGTGGTTAGTGAAGTTAGCAGTTCTTTGAGGTGTGTGTGTGTGGTGGTGGTGGCTGGGGGCGGGGGTGGCATTTCCATGGATGTACTGGTGAGTGAGAAGGGAGACCGTTTATTTTATCCTGATGGAAACAGGAAGCCAGTGAAGCTATTTAACAATGGGTGTGATATGTTCATATTTTCACACCCTCATCAGGACCTTAGCTGCAGAGTTTTGGATATACTGCAGTCTTTGAAGACTCTTGCCAGGGATCCCAATGAGGAGCACATTGCAGTAATCCAGTCTGGAGGAGTCAAAGGCGTGGACCAGCCTTTCAGTATCTGGAAGGGTGAGAGAGGAGCAGAGTTTTACAATGTTACGGAGGTGATAGAAAGAGATCTTACAGAGGTGATTTGCATGGGATTCGAAGGTGAGGTTTTAGTCCATTTTTACACCAAGATTGGTGACTGATGAGGAAAGGGAGATATTGTAACCACAGAAAGTGATGCAGGTTATGGATGATGACTGAATCTGGTGAGGTGTGCTAACCATGATGGCTTCATTTTTGGAGCTGTTGAGTTGAAGAAAGTTGTGCTCCATCCAAGCCTTTTTCTCCTCCAGACAGATGGTGAGAGGTGATGGTGATGATGACAACGATGACAACAACAATGGAGATGGAGCTGCAGCAGTGGTTTTGACATACAGCTGTGTGCCATTGGCCTAACAATGGAATGAAATTCCATGGCGCCTGATGACTTGGCCAAGGTGGGGCAGATAGATGATGAGGAGGATGGGGCCAAGGATAGACCCCTGGGGGACCCCGCAGGTGACTTTATGTGGGTTTGATAGAGCCTGTCCAAGGGAGACGTATTCTGTTCGGGTAGTGAGATATGAGAGGAACTAACTGAGGGCAGTGCTGGTGAGTCCAATGAGATGGTGAAGCTGGTTTAGGAGGATGATATGGTCAACTGTATCAAATGCAGCAGATAGGTTGAGGAGGATGAAGAGAGAAGGAGAGCCAGTATCAGTTGCCAATAGGAGGTCATTTATGACTCTCACAAGAGCTGTCTCTGTACCATGTGCAGAGGGGAAACAAGACTGTAATTTTTCAAAGAGGTTGTTCTGATTGAGATGATCCTGTAAATAGGTAGCAACTGCTTTCTCCAGTATTTTAGAAATAAATGGGAGATTTGAGATGGCCCTGTAGTTTGATCAGATGTCTGGGTCAAGGGTGGGTTTTTTGAGCAATGGTCGAATTAATGCATTTTTAAGAGCAGGAGGGACATCATCAAATTGGAGGGAGCAATTGATAACAGCGGTGATCAGTGGTGCGTGGTACAGTCTGTTGTATTGTACCACAATGGTGTAATTATAAGGCTATAACCATGGTTCCAATGCAGCTTACTCACATGAAATTTTCGCCAGACATTTGTATGAACTCAAGAAATCCACAGATAGAAAATAATCAAAATGTCCAAGATCAGCCTGTCAGTTGGTCATGATATGAGACTAGTGGTGAATTGGCTTCAAATAATGCTTTTATAACCAGAAATTGTTAAGGTCAATGTCTTTATAGGAAAGATTTTTGTTGCACAAAAATCATTTTCTTTTTGTCCATATTTTCCATAAAATTTGATGCTCAGAACATATTACACAACTTGACAGATCGTATTTGCATAATAATCCATCCAAGATTTTTTTTTTTCCCCCTATTTCTTGGGCATTCTCCTTCTGGCCTTAGCTTCATCCCAACATAGAATGTGTTTGGAGTGATGAACTACCGTCTTTTAGCCTGGCTAACCTTCCCAAGCAGCCTGGCACTGTGAACTGTGATTAAGCACACATTCCTCTCCTTAACATCCTTATTCACAAAAGGGCCCAAAGCATAATAGCTCCCTTCAGTGATCATATTTTTTCTCTGTAATTAGAGTGGCATTTTTGTCTCTTGTGGGAGCAATCCATTTTAGCTTTTAATAGATGCCTTTTTTTTTCTTCTTTAAAGTAATCATAGTCATAAAAATGTAATCAAAAAAGAGGGAAATTTACAAATGACTCCTGTTAGATGTGGGTCTGTTCTATTCTTATATCTGATTTAAGGTACTTTGTCCTTAAAGTTAAATGTCATCATCATTTGTTATTTTACTGAATGGATGTATAGCATTTTGGGTACAAATTGTCTAAAGTATAACCCGGAAAAAAAAAAACAAGGAGGTTCATCTATCAATAAATTCACGAAATCTGTGTGTGTGTGAGTGTGTGCTTGTGTGTCTGTCAGTCTGTTCCATGCATATCTCTTGAACCGATTGTCAGACTGGCAAGAGTGTGAATCCACGAGTTTGGAGTCGCTCAGTCAAAATATGTAATTTTTATCAATAAAAGTTTTAGCCACCACTCTAAAGTTTTAGCCACCACTCTATGCCTCTTCATGAGCTTGCTTTAAGAAGTGTGGGCGGGGTTTCAGATTGACTCTGAGCTGACTGGACAATACACAGCATCACGACCATGCTGATTGGATAACACACAGCACTGTGACCTGTCAGTCACCACAGTGTTCCCAGGAGAAAAGAAGGAAATGAAAGTTAGAAAGATAGAAAAATATAATACTGAAGATTTAATGCTTAAAAAAAATTATTCTATAAAGTTGCCGTGATTGTGTAGGTCTGAAGGATAATTCGCCATATGTAGAGAATAAGGTGCATGAGCAGACTGGGCAGAGCGTCAGTGGGGTCTGACAAATTAACACATGCTGAGAGAAGCAGCGGCCACACTATGGGCCAGACCTGGCTCAAAGGCACGCTAACTGATGGCAATAAAAACAAGTTATTTTCAATAAAGTGAAAAAAAGATAATGCATGGAGTGTGCTTTTGCCTTGAGGCTGATTTATCATGGAAAACAGTTGAGCTCTGTAGTTCGAGCGATCTGCTGATTGGATCCACGGTGTTCTGAAAGCATATCTATCAGAGCAGCTGATATATGTACAGGACATACAGGAGAATTGAAATGCCATTTCTCTCTCTCTTCAGTGGCTGGAAATATAAAAACAGCAGTACATGTACAGTAATGCTACCCGTAATGCAAATAGCGACAAAAGATAGACTTAAGGTGCGTTGACACCAAACGCGAACAGGCAAATTTTTGGCGTGGCACAATTACATTATAACCCAATGTAAACACACAAACAGACATGAATCCCCCTTCTGAGTGAGATGCAGACAGGCAAAGTTGCCTTTAAAGTAGAACTGAACTGAACGGCATTGAACGGCACTGGGTGATAGTACATACAATTATAAAGATAATTTATCATTGGCACCCCCTCCACAAATCCCGGAATCTTGGAGAAAATCGCGATTTTGAATTTCCCGCCCTGAAAAATCAGACAAATCCGCTGAAGTGCAGCCGGAGTTCCGCGTGACGTCACGAGTGTGACCCAGTCCTCATGTTTACCATTGCGAGCACGTCGACACTGGTTGTTTTTGGTGCATTTTGTCGTGATAGTCGACTACAAAACACTTCCAACACCTGGGAAGATCTGTTCAGTGGCCAAGGAAAGCTGTCATGGCGACGAAAGAAAAGAAGGGGAGGAAAAGCGACCGAGAAGCGATGCGTTTCTAGATATACAGTGATCCCTCACTTATCGCGTTTAATGGGGACCAGAACCGATCGCGAAAAGTGAAAAAACGCGAAGTAGCGTCACCCCCCCCCCCCCAAGGGCATCACAAGCACTATTTTGCACAAAAAGGCACAAGAGAACAGCGAAAAGTGCCACTAAGCAACACGAGCGATAAAGAACAATGAATGCGGTCTTCCTTCGCTGGGTAAAACGTCTCGGCCAATCAGCTTGCGAGGTAAAACGTCTCGGCCAATCAGCTTGCGAGATTTCCGAGCGGTGAAGAGGTGGGTGGAGAGGAGTGGAGCGGTGGTCAGAGAGGTGGGATTTTGAGTTGTGCGGGCTCTCCGTGTTGATACCTGATGTTCTAATGTAGTCTCCCTGCCTTCTCCCTGCCTTCTCCCTGCCTTCTCCCTGCCTTCTACATTAGAACATCAGGTATCAACACGGAGAGCCCGCACAACTGAAAATCTACCTCTCTGACCACCGCTCCACTCCTCTCCGCCCACCTCTTCACCCCTCAGGAATCTCGCAAGCTGATTGGCCGAGACATTTTACCTCGCAAGCTGATTGGCCGAGACGTTTTACCCAGCTTCGCTCCCTGCCGAGCGCCTATACCCAGCAAAGGAAGACCACATTCATTGTTCTTTATCGCTCGTGTTGCTTAGTGGCACTTTTCGCTGTTCTCTTGTGCCTTTTTGTGCAAAATAGTGCTTGTGACGCCCTTGGGGGGGGGGGGTGACGCTACTTCGCGGTTTTTCACTTTTCGCGGTCGGTTCTGGTCCCCATTAAACGCGATAAGTGAGGGATCACTGTAATAAGTTGGAAAAATGCTGATGTTTTTTTTTCCCTTTCTTTTTTATTGTTAATTTTCCTTATCCTGACACCCCAGACATGCCAAAGTAAAGACTCACCATTCTGTATTCAATAAGCGACTCTCCTCCCCATCACTGCTGCGGTCTGAGTCGGTGCCGGAATCCCCCGAAAATTCTGGCTCTAATCTGTACGGTTCGATGCCTCCCTCGCTCTCTTCCTGTTCACTTGACACTCCTGCATCCTCCTCTGTCTTGTCACTGATCCCGAATGCCTCTTCACTCTGAAAACTCTGGTGTTCTTGACTGCTGGAACTGCTATCATCTGCCATTGTTGTTTTGATAAGGGTCACACTCGTGACGTCACGCAGCGTCGTCTGCACTACTTCCGGTTTGTTTGGCACTGCCAGCCAGAGGCAAAAGTTTATCGGCTTATAGCTTGGCCATCGCACGGCCTAAAAATTTCTTTTATGTGTTGAAAAATACAATAGGTAATAAGGAATTAATCTGCTATTCTACTTTTTTGGCAAAAAGGTGAGTTCAGTTCTACTTTAAAACTTCTGCAGCTGTGTTCAACCTGCTGTGGAGATTCCCAAAATAACGTCATGCTTATGTTTACATTATCCAACCGGGGGATCACCTGAAAATATTGTCTCAAGCCTCCAAAAGTTAACAAGATGAGGGGTGTTTATGTTGCTAGCTTGCTAGTTTGTCCGTGACAGGAAACCACGGGTAAATAACAATGACATCCTGATTCAGCTGAAGGGCTCCCGGTTCTCCTGAGTCTCCAGGTGAGTGAGTCAAGTTTACTCTACAGTTGTGATACCTTTACTCCAGTGACGACGGAATCTCAACGCTAGCAGCTAGCTAGCTAGCTAGCCTCGGATGCGAACGCGTGACGGCGCAAATTCGGGTGCACTCGCATCTTCCCATTCACTATATATGGATTTGCGCCACCCTTTGGCGTTTGGTATGAACGCACCTTTAAGGTTTAATGCTTAAAAAATTATACCAAAAAGTTGCCATGATTAAGTAGGTCTAATGGATAATTCGGCATGAAGAACACCCGGGCGGGGCAGCAGCTGAACCGGTGGACCACAGTGGATCACAGTCCTTTGCAGGCACACGGGTAAAGCAGCAGCCAAGAATCCCATTAACCGGGCAGGTTGGGCTTTGCTCCCTGCGAAGGCCTGCAATCCGCCTCCGCCGCTTCAGGTGCTGCTTCTCCAACACCGGTGTCCGACTGGGTGCTCCACAATCGTTTGCGGGGAGACATGTCCAGCCTGCCCGGTCAGTGGTAGACAGCAGTCCCGACTGCTGCTTCATTGTGGAGTGAAATGGCCAGATCAACTGCATATCACATGCGGACACATACTGTATGCACGCTTTGACTAAATGACAAGATGCAAAAATGCCCAACTAACAAAATAAATCATTTTTATTTAAATATTTACAGACAAATGGGCAACACTGATGCAACAGTTGAAGCCAAACAGGTCATTCTAGTGTGTGTGTGTGTGTGTGTGTGGTGAAGGGATTGGTGCCGTACTGTGGATGCCCTGAATTTGCCTCTGGGGATCAATAAAAAGTACAAATACAATGATAATAATAACAATTATAATAACAATTATAATAATCTGTGTTTTGTACTTTTAATATTGCTAAAATATAAAAGGATGCACTACAGTGGGTCTCATATATTTGTAAACATGTCCTGTTTATAGTACTGCATGACTTTATTGATGATAGACTATAAACTACACATCATATAAACTAAATTATAATGATGACTGAACAACTCCCATTCCCCAAAGTGCAAGATACGCTGTTATGAATATAATTCATAAAAGATCACACAAATAAGTGATCTAACAAAAAATAAACAAGCAGTTCTTAAACAGTTGCTAATATTGGATGTCCCATTCATTTTCAATTATTCTGTCATTAATATTCACACAATCAGATAAATCTTAGTACAGTCCCTTTCATATTTGTCAAAGTCTAACATGTGTGATTGCCTACATATAGGCTACACCTCTGCATTCCACTTTCAAACATAGCCTGCATTTGGGCCTGTAAAGCCTGATTGGGCTAACTGTTTCAGACAGGAATACTTGCTTTCTATGGGCATGCACTAGTATACTTAAGAAAGCTTATTTGTAGAGGTTTTGTAGAGCCCTTACAAGACTGGTTTTCTCTCTTCAGCCAGTCCTACCAAAAAAACAAACAACAGAATTTTCCACCAGTTAAAAAACACACATGAAAAAGTGTTTCATTGTCTCATGAAGTTGATATACAGACGTGGACAAAATTGTTGGTACCCCTCTGTTAATGAAAGAAAAACCCACAATGGTCATAAAAGTGATAATAAAGTCTGACAAAAGTGGTAATAAATAAAAATTCTATGAAAATTAACCAATGAAAATCAGACAATGCTTTTGAATTGTGGTTCAACAGAATTATTTTAAAAAACAAACTCATGAAACAGGCCTGGACAAAAATGATTGTACCCCTAGAAAAGATTAAAAATAATGTGACCATAAGGACATGTTCAACCAAGATGTGTCCTCTAATTAACATCACAGGTGTCTACAAACTTGTAATCAGTCAGTCGGCCTATTTAAAGGGTGACAAGTAGTCACTGTGCTGTTTGGTGACATGGTGTGTACCACACTAGACATGGACCAGAGGAAGCAAAGGAGAGAGTTGTCTCAGGAGATTACAAAGAAAATTATAGACAAGCATGTTAAAGGTAAAGGCTATAAGACCATCTCCAAGCAGCTTGATGTTGCTGTGACTACAGTTGCACATATTATTCAGCAATTTAAGATCCACGGGACTGTAGCCAACCTCCCTGGACATGGCCGCAGGAGGAAATGGATAATACGAATGGTAACAAAAGAGCCCAGAACAACCTTTAAACACATTCATGGTGAACTCCAAGGTCAAGGTACATCAGTGTCAGATGGCACCATCTGTCGTTGTTTGAGCCAAAGTGGACTTCATGGGAGACGACCAAGAAGGACACCACTCTTGAAAACAAATCATAAAAAAGCCAGCCTGGAATTTGCCAAACTGCATGTTGACAAGCCACAAAGCTTCTGGGAGAATGTCCTATGGACAGACGAGACAAAACTGGAACTTTTTGGCAAGGCACATCAGCTCTGTGTTCACAGACGGAAAAATGGAGCATACCAAAAAAAAGAACACTGTCCCTACTGTGAAACATGGAGGAGGTTCTGTTATGTTCTGGGGCTGCTTTGCTGCATCTGGCACAGGGTGTCTTGAATCTGTGCAGGGTACAATGAAATCTCAAGACTATCAAGGTATTCTAGAGAGAAATGTGCTGCCCAGGGTCAGACAGTTTGGTCTCAGTCGCAGGTCATGGGTCTTGCAACAGGATAATGACCCAAAACACACAGCTAAAAACACCCAAGAATGGCTAAGAGCGAAACATTGGACTATTCTAAAGTGGCCTTCTATGAGCCCTGATCTAAATCCTATTGAACATCTGTGGAAGGAGCTGAAACATGCCGTCTGGACAAGGCACCCTTCAAACCTGAGACAACTGAAGCAGTTTGCTCATGAGGAGTGGGCCAAAATACCTGCTGAGAGGTGCAGAAGTCTCATTGACAGTTACAGAAATCGTTTGATTGCAGTGATTGCCTCAAAAGGTTGTGCTGTAGTGCATATATGTGGGTTCCATATGCTTCACATGTGTATCACTGTATGCTTATTGTGTGCTTCACGTCTCAGAGGAACAAAAGGTCTGAACCTCCTAGGGGTAACAGGAGGATGTGAAGTCTGGCCTTTTGTTTGCAGAGAAGATGGCCTTGAGGGATTTCCTGACCACCAGGACTGTAGGTGAAGACGAGAAGACCTGGAGGGGGGGACATTGTGATTTGGGATTAAAAGACCATGTGACTGTGCTTTGATGTCCCGAGGTATTAAAGGGACAAATGTGGGGGGTTCCTTTCTCTTTCTGTTTTTGAATGTTGGAGAATGTGAACATGAATAAAACTGGTCTTGAGAAATAAAACCAGCCTCGTCCTTCCACATATCTCCACACTGGTGACCCTAAGACGTATAATGAGCGGAGACGAATCTCCCGACCCAGACTCGCTGGGAGCCAGCCAAATGAATGCAGCCACAGTCCAACTACCGGACTTCTGGCCGAACAATCCGCGCTCTTGGTTTAACGCAGTCGAGGCACAGTTCCACCTCCAGAGGATTTCGGTAGACGCCACAAAGTTCTACCATGTGGTTGCAAAGCTGGACAACCACACAGCCCATCGAGTGGAGAGCCTGATCAACCACCCGCCGGACAACGACAAGTACAGCACGTTGAAGGCTGCACTCATTCGTTACTTCACCCCCTCAGTGCAGGAGAGAGCAGAGAGGCTCCTGGCACTGACTGAATTTGAGGGCGACAGACCTGCAGACTTGATGGGGAAGATGTTGAGTTTGACAGACTCCGAGGATGATAACTTCATCTTCACCCACCTTTTCCTCAGAACCCTACCGTCAGAGGTGAGAGTGACCTGGCCAGTTCACCACTGCTGGCCCGACGAGAATACCACGAGCTGGGCCAGGAGGCGCAACGTCTCGTTGACGCCAGTAAATGGCGTGCGGCTGCGGCTGTGGCAGTGGGGCCAGGCGCAACGTCCAGAGACGGCAGGGGGCCAGAGGCTGCAGCACCAGACTCACCGACGACGGCGGCGGCAGGGGCCGGGAAACACGGAGCAGACGACATCCTTTGCTTCTACCATCGCCACTTTGCAGAGAAGGCACGCAAGTGCATCCCACCGTGCCATTTTAAGCGCTCGGGAAACGCCAAGACCGGGGGTCGGTAGCAGCTGCGGCCCTCGGAGAGGAGAACAAGCTGCTCTACTTGAGGGATGCGCGCTCGGGGAGGCATTTCCTCGTGGACACGGGCTCCCAGCTGAGTTTCATCACACCTTCCCACGCTGACCTGCTGGCGCCTTCCAGTGGTCCCCGGGTGTCAGCAGCGAACGGGTTGGCGATTAAGACCTTCGGTGAGAGGACTCTGCTTCTGTCTTTACACGGCCGTACATTCGAGTGGACTTTCGTCATAGCGGCAGTCAATTTCAACATGTTAGGGGCTGATTTTTTGTGCTCACATAGTTTGTTGGTCGATCTTGCTAACAGACGCCTGGTTAATGCACTCTCTTTTTCTTCTATCCCCTGTACAGCTCGAGTGGCCCCGCCAACAGCACAAGCCAATGTCACAGTTGCAGGTGGTAAGTTCCACACACTCCTCACTCAGTTCCCAGCACTCACGGTCCCAACGTTTTCGGCGACAGTGGCTAAACACGGGGTGTAACATTTTATTACTACCACCGGACCGCCTGTTTTCGCAAAAGCTCGGCGCTTGGATTCAGCTAAACTGACCATAGCGCGCGAGGAGTTCGCCAACCTGGAGAGGTTGGGCATCATCAGGCGTTCGAAGAGCCCATGGGCTTCACCGCTTCACATGGTCCCAAAAGCTGATGGCTCGTGGTGGCCTTGCGGTGATTTCCGCAGGCTGAACAACGCTACAGCGCACGACCGCTACCCGATCCCGCACATCCAAGATTTTTTCAGTTCATTTGGCGGGGGTGTGCGTTTTTTCTAAAATAGACTTGGTACGCGGTTACCACCAGGTCCCAGTGCGCGCTGAGGACATACCCAAAACAACGGTAATAACTCCTTTCGGGCTTTTCGAGTTTTTGCGCATGCCGTTTGGGCTTAAAGGCGCGGCGCAGATGTTCCAACGCATGATGGACGCGGTTTTGCACGATCTCCCTTTCGTGTTCGTCTACCTGGACGACATATTGGTAGCCAGCGCGTCCAAAGACGAACACGAAAACCTCCTCACGGCAGTTTTCCGGAGGTTGGCAGAGCACGGGTTAATAATTAACCCGGCGAAGTGTCAGTTCGGGGTGACGCAGATTGATTTTTTGGGGCATCGCGTCTCCCCAGAGGGAGCGGTCCCTCTGCCTGACAAGGTGCGCGCGGTAACAAATTTTCCCCAGCCACAAACGGTCAAAGCGTTACAGGAGTTTTTGGGAATGGTAAATTTTTATAACCGTCTCCTCCCCCGCGCAGCGCAGCTCATGCAACCATTGTATGCTGCACTAAAAAAACAAAAACCCACAAATAAAGTCGAATGGTCTCCGGAGCGAGAGCGCGCATTTTCCGAAGTCAAAACAGCCCTGGCAAACGCTGCATTGTTAGCACATCCAGTCCCAGTGGCCCGCATGGCGCTCACTACTGACATGTCAGATGTGGCCATAGGGGCGGTCGTGGAACAGTATGTAGCCGGAGCCTGGCAACCGCTCGCCTTTTTTCAGTAAGACCCTGCGCGACAGCGAACGAAAATACAGCGCATTCGACAGGGAGTTGTTAGCTCTCCACTTGGCCATTCGCCACTTCCAGTTCTGGCTGGAAGGACGCCATTTCACCGCGTTCGTTGACCACGAGCCGCTGACTTTCGCGATGGCCAAGATTTCAGAACCGTGGTCGGGCCGGCAGCAGAGACAGCTGGCCGCGATATCGGAGTTTACTACTGATATCCAGCATGTGGCGGGTAAACTTAATGTAGTGGCAGACTGCCTCTCGCGCGCCATGGGGGCTCCAGCCCGCGCGGAGGTAGAGCCTGCAGCCATGGCCGCGGAGCAGGTTAGCGACGCGGATGTGCACGTGCTCCAGTCTGGACCAACAGGGTTAAGGCTGGAGAACAGGGTGCTGCAAGACGGTATGCCCCCCCTAATCTGCGATGTCTCCACTGGGCAGCCGCGTCCGGTGGTTCCAGCCACGTGGTGCCGCCGCGTTTTTGACTCGATCCATTCTCTGGCGCACCCGGGAGTGCATGCTTCGGCCAAAATGGTAGGAGAGAAATTTGTATGGCCGAGCCTGCGCAGACAAGTTAGACAGTGGGCGGCAGCCTGCACGGCTTGCCAGCGGGCCAAGGTTCATAGACACACGAGAGCTCCCTTGGAGCCATTTCACATCCCAGCTAAAAGGTTTGATCATGTCCACGTGGACCTCGTAGGCCCCCTTCCGCCCTCACAAGGATGCACACATCTTCTGACAATGGTTGACCGCACCACGCGCTGGCCGGAAGTGGTTCCGCTGTCGTCAACCACAGCCGAGGTGGTGGCGCGCGCGTTTTTAACGGCATGGGTAGCGCGTTTTGGAGTCCCATCGGACATTATGTCCGACAGAGGCCCACAATTTGTTTCCGAACTTTGGTCAGCGATGGCCCGCAGCCTGGGGGCAACGATCCACCGCACGACCGCTTACAACCCGCAGGCTAACGGGTTATGCGAATGTTTTCACAGGTCACTGAAGGCGGCTCTCAGAGCGTCGCTTACGGATGCAAATAGGGTGGACAAGCTACCATGGGTTTTATTGGGGTTGCATTCTGCACCTAAAGAGGATTTAGAAGCCTCCCCAGCTGAGCTAGTTTTCGCACAGCCACTTCGGCTGCCCGGGGAATTTCTCCCAGATAATCCAGCGCCAGAGTGCACCCAGGCTCAGCGGTTACAGAATAGCACGGGCCCGAGCAGGCTACCTGGCCCCGTTCATCACAGTTTTCCGCGTGTTTTTGTGCCTAAGGCATTAAAAGATGCGGAATTTGTTTTTGTCAGACATGATGCCCATCGCCCGCCTTTATGCCCACCTTATGACGGACCACATAGAGTGCTGGAAACAGGGGATAAGCATTTTATGCTAGATTTGGGAGGCAGAAAAGAAATGATTGGCATTAACAGGCTCAAACTCGCTTTTGTGGTAGCTGACGAAGCTGTGCAGTTGGCTAGGGCTCCTCGACGCGGCAGACCCCCTAGAGAGCATTCCCCAGAACACCCACAGAGGTTGACTAACAGTTCTCATCCCCAGGCAGCGCAGAGGTTGACTAACAGTTCTCATCCCCAGGCAGCGACTCCACAGCGGGAAGACGCCGCGGAAGCGGTACAGCCTGCTTACAGCAAATACGGCAGAAGGTTGAGACCCAAGCGGCACGTGGACTGATATGTAGTGATCACATGTGTATCACTGTATGCTTATTGTGTGCTTCACGTCTCAAAGGAACAAAAGGTCTGAACCTCCTGGGGGTAACAGGAGGATGTGAAGTCTGGCCTTTTGTATGCAGAGAAGATGGCCTTGAGGGATTTCCTGACCACCAGGACTGTAGGTGAAGACGAGAAGACCTGGAGGGGGGGACATTGTGATTTGGGATTAAAAGACCATGTGACTGTGCTTTGATGTCCCGAGGTATTAAAGGGACAAATGTGGGGGTTCCTTTCTCTTTCTGTTTTTGAATGTTGGAGAATGTGAACGTGAATAAAACTGGTCTTGAGAAATAAAACCAGCCTCGTCCTTCCACATATCTCCACAGTGCAACAAAATATTAAGTTAAGGGTACCATCATTTTTGTCCAGACCTGTTTCATGAGTTTGTTTTTTAAAATAATTCTGTTTAACCACAATTCAAAAGCATTGTCTGATTTTCAATGGTTAATTTTCATATAATTTTTATTTATTACCACTTTTGTCAGATTCAAGTTATTTCTGTGACTATTGTGGTTTTTTCTTTCATTAACAGGGGGGTACCAACAATTTTGTCGACATCTGTATGTGTCACCAGCTTCATGTTGGGAGACACAAAGTAGGAGTAGGAGTACCATCTCCTACTAACCTCCAGACAAGGATTTTGGTGCCTTTGAAATTGTTTTTGTAGTACGTACATATACATATTACATGATTTCAATGGGTGGGACATTTATTTAGCAGTGCAACATTTTATGTTTGCCACCTTCAAATCCACTCATATGCTGGATTAATTCAAAACATACCCATTATGCTCCTATGGTGACCTGTCCATACATCACTAGTTACAGCTACTTGTGTTACTTTTGAGTTACTGCATGATTAAAGTAACTAGTTACTAGGAAAAGTAACTTTCACGTTACTTTTAAATGCATACTTAAATCATTTTGCACACATAGCAAGATCAAGGGCCCCTTGTTCTTATCAGAATAAAGAAAAAAAGAAAACCGATGAGGAAAAAAGTCTTATCTTGCAGAGAAAAAATGTCTCAGATTTACACAAACTATTGTAATCAGTAGAAAGTCAGAAATTTACTAGAAATAAAGCTGTGAATTCACAGAGAAAATTTTGGACCCTCTGGTGGGCTGTTTTTTGGCCCACGAGCCCTATGTTTGACACCCCTGGACCAGCCCATTAAAAATGCATATTTAGAGTATTTACTTCCATGAAATAGTTGCATATCACAACAGCATGCAAATGAATTAGATAAAACAAAATAGAATGCACAGATAAATGAAAGTTCAACACTTACAAGAAGCTGTTCTTTAATGCACCAAATCACAGTCACTTCTTTATGTGTAAGAAAACTTTAAATGCATTTAATGCAGACATTAAATGTGAGCTTCTTGCTCAAAAAATACTCATGTTTAACCACAGAGGTAGGAGCTGTTAGGGGCTACTTACTGCTCGGAACAACAGGTGATCAGGGCTCGATATGAGAAGTCGTCACCGCCATGGCATTTCTTCCTACCGGGTTGTGATGTGAACTGGGGCAGGACAGGAAATGGACCCGTGGAGGAGACTGACGGCTGTGTTACTTTGTAATGCGTTACTCCCAACACTGTACATCACACAGTTTGGACTCTAATCAGTTTCTTTTTCATTGGATATGAAGAATTCTTTGTCCACGTGTTTCCTGATTTTGTTGCATGTAGGTATAATTCCTGTGGTCATCTTTTCACAGAACACTGTTTTCATTCACACGAGGGGCCAAGCTGGTTAGATATAAGGAAAACACTCAAAAACCTGTTGTCTTTTCACACACTTGTAACCAAACTAAATATCGTTCAGTGCAGAAGTCAGTGTTTACATATATATCGCTCCACCTGTTGAGTAGGGTTTTTTGGGTCACGTCATTGTGTCGGTGGCTAGTTATTGATTTAGCTTTGGCGCAGTTCAGTGTTAGTTTTGCTCTCTTTTACTTGGAATTTTCAGGTAACGTAAAGAGTCCATCACCACAAACTATTCATGGTGTGCTAATCAAGACAATAATTTAAACTCTAGCTTGTCTATTTTGTGGTAAATACATGTGAAATACCTTGTCAGATGTTATAAGGGTAGCACTTCCGGATCATGGAGGTATGGATTTTTAGGACATCTTTAGGTCTCTTTTCAAATAGCACCTCCCAGTGGAAATTAAGGTTTCCAACACAGTATTACAATTCTCACATATTATTAAAAGCCACTGATATTCACTATAGCTTAAAGATTATTAAAACACAGCTGATGCAGAATTATACATATTTGGTGCAATTTCTGAGTGTGATTATCAGGGAATATAGTAACTCCTGGAATCCCAATTGTCTAAGCAGATCGCTCGGTTGGAAATAACTGTTATATGATGACAATCTAATGAGCATATGTTTGGACTGTGGGAGGGAGCTGGAGTACCCACGGGGAGCCCACACAGATAGGCCAACTGGCCACATCATAAACTGAAGCCTTTTGCCCTGAAGCAACAGTGCTAACCGCTGCAGCACCATGCTGCCTGGTCAGATACAATTTAAATGAAGTGATGAAATTTTTAAAAAATAATAAATTACTTGTGACTACAGAAACTAATTATGCATAAATAACATTCTACATCACATATAACTCAACTTTTTAAATAAATAACACATTTAAAAGAAGTAATGAAAAGATTCCTTGATTTTTTTTTATTTTTTTTTTTTGTGCAGCACTGCAGGAACAATGTAGGGGGTTGCAGTGTTGGGGGTAGTTATTAAAGTAAGTTAAAAAGTAATCCATTACCAATTACTAGTTACTTTTCAAAAATGTAATCCCACACTTTACTTAATTACTCATTCTCAGAAGTAATCAATTACAGATTACTTCTGGATTACTTTCAGATGGCGTCAGTGAAATGTACCATATTTCCACATAAGTTAAACTGTATATGCCCAAAGTACACATTTTTATAGCCTACACTAACAAATAAGACAAAGAAAAAGCTTTTTTACTCGTCTGTCTTTAATGTAAAATTAAAATATCCCCGATAACACTTACCAGAAATGTAAAACAGTACTGGGAGTATGTAAATTTCAAAAATAAATCTTGAAGACATTGCACAAAGCTACATCCCTTTTATATATTGTGGCTAAGAGCAAACTTCATTTTTCAACATTTTAAGAATTAAACCTTAAAAAACACAGTCACCGGGTGCTCCTTGCTTGCTAGCAGCAACAAGCTTTACATTATCATGTTGCCTTTGGAGGTGTTTAGAGAGATTAGATGATGAGTTCACAGCAGGGGAAAGCTGTTTCTTGCCTGGACAAACTTTGCACATTACCGTCATGTTCTTGTCCTTTTGCTCAACATATTCGAAGTAACAAGCATATCTCCAGCCACCAAACGCCAAGTCACTCAACTCTTCCATTTGCATGGTTCCCCTTGGCCGCTGCAAGTGCCGTTTGTTTGGAGGTTCTACGTAAACCCGCGTAGCTTTTTTTTTTTTTCTCCTGCTTTTTCTTCTACTTTTTATTGGCAGCTGGCAATTTAAAACAGTGCATTCGTTTTCCCGTTTTGTAAGTAGTTAAAAAGAAACGCTAGTAACGCAATCTTTTGGAACTAACTGTAACCGGATTGCTACATTTATCAGACTAATGCGCTACATTACTGCGTTACACTGAACAGTAATCAGATTAATGTAACGTCTTACACCCAACACTGGTTGGTTGACACATTAATGCTGGTGCAGTGTTCATAGTAATGCTACTGCAACCAAATTGTAATGTTGCAGCAAGACTGAGGCAACATAATATTTTGAATTTACTAAGAGGCACTACATAATGGGAAACTTCTGCAATGTGCAGACAATGTTCTCGGTGATGTACGTGTTTCGTAGCACTGTGGGTATTGGTGTGTAACATCACTGCTGTTAACAGTGCTATTCCTCAATCAACCAAAAACTAACCTAACTGTAATGCTGTAAATATGTTCCGCATTACCTGGGATCCCAGCAGTCGCTGCTCTAGAGAAGCACGTTGTAAAACAAATGTCTCTTAAAAGAAATTATGTTGGTTAAAATCAGTTACTGTATGTGTTCTTGTTAATCCCAAAAAAATATTATTATTTTTTATATATATACCATTGACGCACAAGACTTACAGTCTGGACATTGTGGCCAACACATCAACTGCTGTTAAGCATTCTATATCAATTCTTATGTTATAGTACATCATCTTGTTGACTGCTGGAGTCAGCTTTGCTATATTGTTTGTTGGAGATCTCCTGATGGCACTAAAGTTGCATTTTGGTATATAAAAAAAATGATTGATATAACTAATTTATAATATCATTAATTGCATTATGCAGAAAGTCAGCTATAAAATAAATGTATTTTATGATATTTCCTCTATCTTATGGGTAAATAATGCACAGAAAGAAAAATAATTGCAATTTATTGTTTTTATTGTTTTTTGTTTGTTTTTGGCTGCATTTTTTTAACCTGCAACTTATTACTTTACAGGAAAATGAAGGATAAATGTGGAAGCATAAATAATGCAGTCGTTCATTAGCAAACTGCAGAAAACTCAAAACAAATTTCCATTATCACTGAAATTTCATATTCATGTAACTGTAAAGAGTAAATCATGCAATGAATATTTACATTACTACTTTTACATGAGGCACATTCTGTTTATTTTAAATTCTCCATGTTTTAAAACTATTTATATATCAATTTTTTTTTTTTCGTGGTAAACATATGTATCCCTGATGATCTTTCTCACCTTTAAAGCTCTGCATATATTAAAAATAGGCTTGGCTACAATTAAAAACAGCTGCTCCGTCGCTGCTTCAGAAACAATACAACAGATGGGAATAGTAGCTCTCCTCTTTATTTGATCTAAGATGCTTCTTTGTCTATTTATGACTGATTGTGAGTGGAATGACCTTTAAATTGATAAATGTGAAAATTTAAATAAAAGTCAGTATGGTGGAAAGCCAGGTATAACCCAACACATGTTAGTGCTGGTGGAGAAAGTGTGACCACTACAAATCAAAACTTCAAGGCTGTGTTCATAAGTACTCTTTTGAAAACATCCATCCATCCATCCACCCATCCATCTTCTACCACTTTTTTCGGAGGTCTGGGTCGCAGAGGCAGCAGCTCAAGCAGAGAAGCCAAGACTTCCCTCTCCCCGGCTACCTGCTCTGGCTCTTCAGAGAGGATACCAAAACGTCCCCAGGCCAGTAGGGAGACTGGCAGTCTCTCCAGCGAGTCCTGGGACTGCTCCGGGGTCTCCTCCCAGTGGGATATGCCTGAAACATCTCAAGTGGGAGGCATCCAGGAGGCATCGTGATCAGATGCCCATACCCCCTCAGCTGGCTCCTTTCAATGTGGAGAAGCAGCAGTTCTACTCGGAATCTCTCCAGGATGACTGAGCGCCTCACCCTATCTCTGAGGGTGAGTCCAGCTATCCTATGAAGAAAGCTTTTTTCAGCCACTTGTATCCACAATCTCATTCTTTCAGTCATTTCCCAAAGTTCATGACCATAGGTGAAGGTTGGAACGTAGACTGACCGGTAAATCAACAGCTTTGCGTTAGAGCTCAGCTCCCTCTTTACCACAACAGACCAGTACAACGTCCACATCACTGCAGATGCTGCTCCAATCTGCCTGTCATGCTCTCTCTTCATTCTCCCCTCACCCGTGAATGAGACCCTGAGATACTTAAACTTCTCCACTTGGGGCAGGAGCTTATCCCCAACCCGGAGAGGACAATCCACCTTTTTCTGACTGAGGACCATGGACTCAGACTTGTAGGTGCTGATTCTCACACCAGCTGGTACGCACTCAGTAGCAAACCATCCCAGTAAGACCTGTGGGTCATTGCTCGATAAAGCAAACAGGACAACATCATCTGCAAACAGCAGAGATGAGATCCTGTGATCACTGAACATGAAACACTCCGTTCCTTGGCTGCACCTAGAAATCCTGTCTATAAAAATTATGAACAGAATCGGTGACAAAAGGCAGCCCTGGTGGAGTCCAACTCTCACTGGAAATGAGTTTGACTGGATGTTGGCAATATGAACCAAACTCTTGCAACAGTTGTATAGGGACCGGATAGCTCATAACAACAAGCCCGATACCCAATACTCCCACAGCAAGGCCCACAAGAGACCACGAGAGATGCGGTCAAATGCTTTCTCCAAGTCCACAAAACACATGTGGACTGGTTGGGCAAACTCCCATGAACCCTTGAGGATTCTCAAGAAGGTAAAGGTGTCATGGTCCGTGCGCTGACTGTGTCCGTGCTCGGGTTGTCCGGTGGTTCCCGTTCTTTTCTCAGGCATACCATATGGCCGTCAGGGCTTTTATTCTGACAGCGTCACGGCGGGCTTCCGGCTGTCAAAGCCGAGTCACGTTGTGACAGCTGTTCAGCATTTCTCCTGATTACAGTGTCCATTCATTGGTATGTCATGGGTATTTAAGGAAGCAGCTGAGGCCTACTCCTCGCTGCAACCTCGTTGAACATTCCTCCGTCTAACCTCCATCATAGGATTTGGGAGATTCTCAGTAAGTGTTCCCTCATAGTCTGCTTTCCTCACAGTCTATGTTTTAGGAACTGAGTGTATATTCGTGCTTTTGCCCAACGTGGCTCATTATTTTGTATTTTTGTCTTTCGTTAATAAACTGTGCAAACTCATTGGCTGGCTTTCAACGTCTCATTGATGGCTCATGAGAGCCATCGTTGACAGTAGGTCGCAGCCAGAAGGAGACGCCGATCACCGTGAGTTTGCTATTGGACTTGAGTTTTTTTTTTTTCCCCTTCTCTGGGGGCTAGTACTGTTCAGTATGTCCGCTTTCGAGCGTGGGTATTGCACCAAGTGGCTCCAGGAGGTAGATGGCTACCTGGCAGAAGCCCATCTCCTCATACCCACCTACGTGGCATACGAGCCCCTAGGTCTCGCTCAGAGGGCTTTGTTAAAATACCATCTCACCTCCTTTCTGGAGGGAAAGGAACGGGTGGCGTGGATTGTGACACAACGTGAACTGATAGAGAGCGCGCTCAAGAGGGCAGCCAAGGAACCCTCACCGCCTTCCCCGAGTACGGCGTTCCCGACGAGGGAGGAGGTCCATGGACTGGAGATCCCGGCACGAGGAGATCCCGGCACGAGGGAGATCCCGGCACGAGGCCGACGGTGAGGCATCTCCGCTCCTTCCCTCAGGAGTCAGCTCTTGTCACCCGTCCAGCCCAGGTGCAGTGTTTCCCTGACTTCACCTTCACCTCGCCCTCTGACGGTAAACATCATCACACAGCCCACGGTAAGCCTCTGCGAGAACCCCGTCTGGCTCCAGTTCCGGGTCGCTGAAGGAACTCTGCCTCCCAGCCAGCTGTTACTCCTGTGTCACGTCAGGAGGGAAATCCAGCAGCCGCCGCCTCCGGGTCATCTGTCCCTGCTGTTCCGTCAGCCCGTCGTGCCCGGACCGCCTCGGCTGTTTCTCCCTCCTCCTCGACACTCTCCCCAGCTGTTGTGAGCCCCACGAGTCCTGCTCCGGTGATGCCCGTCATCGATCCAGTGAGAACGGCTCCGCTTCGTCTTCCCGGGAGGCCCTCCGTCACCATCCAGCGGGGGAAAGGAAGAACCGAGTCCACCGCAGTGGGTTCCATTGGCCCTCAGCAAAGCAGGCAAATGCATTTTCATTCTTTTCCCTCACTGGGTGAATTGCCTTGTCTGATCCCTGGGGGTGGAGTTCGGGGTTCACAGTCTCCTGAGCTCCCTCCACCTGCTGCAGTGATTAATTGTGAACCTGCTACCTTTGTGTCTCCTTCCTCTGAGTGTTCCCTGCGGTCAGGACTACACCGCAGGACGAGGAAGGAGCCTGCGGCCCTGGAGAGTTTGGGTCCAGTCCCGCAGCCACGTCGCAGGCAAAGGAGGAGGGCGGATTGCTTCTTGGAGCCTGCGCCGACAGCTAAGCGTCCTCGGGTCTCCATGGAGGAGCGGTTCGACCCAGCAGGTCAAGGATCTCCTGCCACCCCGCCGTGCGGGTCTTCGGCATGGACGTCAGCGTTGGGGGGTCGTCAGACTGTGAAAATCATCATACCAGCTGCAGAGCCCGCCGTAGCCGAGTGGAAGCCAGAGGATGTCCTTCTTCCTACTGAACCCGCATCGTCAAAGTCCTGGACGGCGACAGAACTCGAGATCAGGCAAGTGCTCTATTTTGTCTTTCTTCTATCTATTCTGGAGCATTTTTGCCTGTCTCTCAGGGAGACGAGCCGGGTGCAGCTGTTCACTGCATCCGGGCTTGTCTCGCTGGGCTCTGTTGCTGCCGATGATCCTGATCCCGGTTCTCTTTCTTCTCCCGAACCTTCTCCCAGGGTCACCGGTGTGGAGTCGATTCCGGTTGCCATTCTGGAGATTCCGGGTTCGGGTTGGGAGGTCGTCTCTGGTGCTGCCCCGGTCCAGTCGGGGTCCGTTGTGGGTGGAGCCGCAACCCAATCGGTGTCCGTTGTGGGTGCAGCCGCGACCCGATCTGGATCCATCAAGGGTGCAGCGTGGTCTCATTTGGTATCTGACTGGAAGACAGTGCCAGTTCTAGTGGAGTTCGGAGGTGGCGCTGCAGATCCTTTGTTGATCGACGCCGGACTGGCCCCTCATCCTTTCCCCATTCCTTTTTTCCTTCCATCGGGGGCCGCTGGGGTTCTCCGTTATCTGTCCGGTCCTCCCTCGTTTTCCCTCTCTATAGGGAGGCCATCTCCGAGTTCTCTCCTGCGGTCCTGGTGGCTGAATGACATGGGTCGGCCGCCTGGGAGACTGCTTCACCCGTTTGGCATTCTGGGTCGGCCACCCGACCAATTGGACTTTCTGTTCGGCGACATGGTCCGGCCGCCAGAGGTACTGTTTTTCCTGACCTGGGACTGGGGTAGGCCCCCCGAACTTTTCCTTTTTCCCCTGTCAGCGATTTGGATGCTGGACGCAGGAAGACCCCCTGAATTATTTGTTTTTTGTGCTTTTGTGCTCTGCCTGCTGTCATCCCTGTGTTGTTGTTGGTTTTTTTTTTTTTCTCTACCTGCTCTTCTGTAATTTTAGGGACGCGCTAAATTACAGAGCGCATCCCTCTGTAATTTAGCGCAGAGGGATGCGCTCTTTAGCGCGTTTTTTTTTTTTTTTCTCCTCTCCTCCTTAGTCTGAGGGTTGTTTCCTTGTGGCCTATGCCTGTTATCTGGACTATTGTGAACTGTATTTATCGCCGCTCTGTTGCGTGTGGTTTTTTTTTCTCTCCTCCTCACTTGTGTTATTTATGCAACATTGAAGTGTGTTTATCGCTGTTCCTTGGCATAAGTGTTTTGGGGTTTTTTTTCTTGCTCTGGTATTATGGGGTACGCTGCATTGTTGTGCCTGTATTTGAGTTTCCTGTATTCCTCTGTGGGTTGTGAAGATGTTTTTTTCTTTTTTTCCTGTGACTTTATTGGATTGATCATGGTGTTCTGTTTGTAGCCTGTTCTTTTTCGCTTTCTCTGTTATTATGCTGGTTGGTTCTGGCCCTCCGAGCCTGTTTTCCCCACCCCCCTCCCTAGGGTGGCCCTGTTAACCTACTGGGTGGTGGGGGTGGGGGTGGGGGGGGGTCAATGTTACATGGCGCCTGGAATTCGCCTCGTGAACGGGGGCAACTGTCATGGTCCGTGCGCTGACTCTGTCCGCGCTCAGGTTGTCCGGTGGTTCCCGTTCTTTTCTCAGGCATACCATATGGCCGTCAGGGCTTTTATTCTTACAGCGTCACGGCGGGCTTCCGGCTGTCAAAGCCGAGTCACATTGTGACAGCTGTTCAGCATTTCTCCTGATTACAGTCTCCATTCATTGGTATGTCATGGGTATTTAAGGAAGCAGCTGAGGCCTGCTCCTCACTGCGACCTCGTCGAACATTCCTCCATCTAACTTCCATCATAGGATTTGGGAGATTCTCAGTAAGTGTTCCATCATAGTCTGCTTTCCTCACAGTCTGTTTTAGGAACTGAGTGTATGTCCGTGCTTTTGTCCCACATGGCTCATTATTTTGTATTATTGTCTTTCGTTAAGAAACTGTGCAAACTCATTGGCTGGCTTTCGGCGCCTCATTGATGGCTCATGAGAGCCACCGTTGACAAAAGAGTTGATACAATGTGCCATGACCAGGACAAAAACCACATTGCTCCTCCTGAATCCGAGGTTTGACCAATGGTTGGACTCTCCTCTCCAGTACTCTGGCATAGACCTTCCCAGGGAGGCTGAGAAGTGTGATCCCCTAAAGCTGGAACACACCCTCCGGTCCCCCTTCTTGAAAAGAGGAACCACTACCAGTTTGCCACGCCAAAGGTACTGTCCCCTATCTCCCCACAATGTTGCAGAGGCATGTCAACCATGACAGCCCTACAACATCATGGGACTTGACGTAAAGGTGAATCTTATCTATCCACGGGGCCCGGCCACCAAAGACTTTTTTAACCACTTTGGCAACCGTGGCCCCTGTGATGGGTAAGTCTTCCCCTTGTCCTCAAGCCCTGCTTCCTCTGTTGGAGACGTGTCAGTGGGATTGAGGAAATCCTTGAAGTATTCCTTCCACCGCCCAACAATGTCCCAAGTCCAAGTCAGCAGTGCCCTATCTGCATCATACAGTGTGGACAGGAAGCTTCTTTCCCCTCCCTAAGTCACTGGACAGTTTTCTTTTGAAAACAGTTGCAACAAAAACAACTTAATTGCCAACAGGTTGACTGTACCACAGCTATTACCTACCCACTCAACATACTATATGGTATCATAGTGTCTATAATGAATGGAAAGATTAACATATAGATATGTGGATTAATTCATCAGACTATTGATTGCCATCAATCCATCCATCTTCTACCGCTTTTCCGGAGGTCCGGGTCATGTAGGCAGCAGTTCAAGCAGAGAAGCCCAGACTTTCCTCTCCCCAGCCACCTGCTCCAGCTCTTCAGAGAGGATACCAAGGCATTCCCAGACCAGCTGGGAGACACAGTCTCTCCACCGAGTCCTGGGTCTCCTGCTGGGAGACCCCGGACCCAAAGCTCATGGTCATGAGCTTTGGGTCATGACTGAAAGAACGAGATTGCGGATACAAGCGGCTGAAATGAGCTTTCTCCATAAGATTGCTGGACTCACCCTTAGAGACAAGGTGAGGAGCTCAGTCATCCAGGAGAGGCTCAGAGTAGAACCATTGCTCCTCCACATTGAAAGGAGCCAGTTGAGGTGGTATGGGCATCTGATCAGGATGCCTCCTGGACGCCTCCCTCTTGAGGTGTTTCAGGCACGTCCCACTGGGAGGAGACCCTGGGGCAGACCCAGGACTCGGTGGAGAGACTATGTCTCCCAGCTGGTCTGGGAACGCCTTGGTATCCTCTCTGAAGAGCTGGAGCAGGTGGCTGGGGAGAGGGAAGTCTGGGCTTCTCTGCTTGAACTGCTGCCTCCGCGACCCGGACCTCCAGAAAAGCGGTAGAAGATGGATGGATGTTTTCTTAATAAGATTTATTTTCTATCCACCTTATTCCTGGGGGTGCCGCTGTATGAACGATTATGGACAGAACTTCCGGTTTCGGCTGACCCACTGTAAAATCAGTCAGTTTGAGTGGAGTCGCAGGGACATTTAAAATAGCATTTTTAAAGGTTTTCCAAATTCATTTTAATGGATAGTCCACATACATGTTTTTCACTCAAGTGGCAGCTAATTTTAGCACTAGTAGTTTTTGTATTTTTGAATGTTTAGTTCTGATACTTGCTGCTATTTGTGGTGTGTGAGGCCCCTCAGAGATAAGCACAGCTCAATCTGTGGCTTCAACAGCAATGAGTAGATCATGCACTGAAAACTAAAGGATTGTTCGTGAGATCGGTAGGACAAACACAGGACAGACACCAAGACAAGAGCCAGGTATGTTTTCACTTGTATGAATGTCACAGATCTGACGTTTTACCCCGAATTTAAAATGCCCAAGCACGGTGTTGAATGTGCTGCCGTGCCATTACGAGCTCTACAGGCACGAGAAGTCATTAATCATGAGTCTTTCTTTGTTTGCTAGCGGCAAACTCCCGGGAAACCCCAGAGTGTCTGGTGTCATTTTAAAGCTTAGAAATTGTACTTTCTAAAAATACCTATGTTTTTGTGGAAGACATAACTCCCAACGGATTGAATGCGACTTTTCAACCCAGCTAAAATATTGTTTACATCATTAGCATCTTAGCAGCGGTGCTAACTAACGGAGCTACTGTGTACGAGGTCACTTTTAAAGATCATCTTTCCATCCCTCGATAGTCGTGGGAAGTGGTATGATTATGTTACTGTTTTGAGGTGCAAGAGGCCGTGTTCCAACATTTCTGATGCCGAAGTCATTGTTTTTTAACAAGGAAAAGTGTCCTGTTTCAGTGACAACCATATGTTCTAAACTAGTACCGGAAGTTGCTACCATAATTCACGCAAGGCATCATGGGGCCTAGGAATAAGGTGGATTCATAGTTGTTTCCTTAAGTTGCAGTGCTCTGAGCTCTCTGGGCCTCTGTATATTTGTCTGTAGTTAGTAGTGTTAAGCCGAGTCTTCTTCTGGCATGAAAAGGATAGTCAAGGCTTTACTTGGTTCTCTCTCTAGTCATCAGGCATACAAATTTATTTAAATTTATTTTATTTAATCAAATTTATTGACTGTTATATAGAACAGAACATGTCAGCAGCATAAAGATATATCTCCTGTTGCTCTCTGACTGTCTATCCTCACGACATCTACTCACAGCTCAGGGAAAACGGAGTATGTGGTGACATCACAATCCGACATGCTGTAACCTTCGGAACAATAATACAGCTGATACCGTAACACAATGAGGAAGGGCGCCAATGAATAATACTCAGCCAGTAAAAATTCAAAGAGGTGGACCTATCGATGTTTCTACATTCACATATTAAAATCTTCATGTTCTGTCAGAAGACTTTGAACTTCTTCAGTATCACATATCTTGATTATGTCAGGTCTACAAATGCTCAACTTTTACTGCTTGCTGTTTCAGTAGATATTGAGAAGAAACAGTTCAATTGAATATGAAGTTTGTCATTACACTATGAGTACTCCCACTGGAGCCTTACTAAAAATTCTGTGTTAGAAACCGATTTTAAAATCCAGGAGATAATTATTCAGTGGATTAGCACTGGTGACCTTCTAATAACGTGATGATGTGACAGGGATTTTACATTGATCAACCCTCTGAAACTACTTAAAAGCTTGTTTTATAAAATGTGATAATGTTATTTAAACACAGTTTCAAACTGCAACCGAAGAAAACATTTTAATTTGGAGACAAATGAGATGTTACTCCAGCCACTTAAAACAAAGAATTAATTCACTAAAAGACTTCTCAAAGCACAGTCTGAAAACAAAGGGCACTTTGTGCAACAACACAAATGACTTCGTAAAATAAACCAGCACCTAGATGAGACAGATTGCTGACTAGATAAAGAAGACGAGATGAATAGATAACAAAATTACCTGAAATATTTATAACCTCTGTCTCTTTCATCACTGCTTTCCTCATAAGCCATTAAAGGGCCCTTTTGGGACCTCTTAATTGAGTTCCTTTTTAGAACAGAATATGAAAGGCTTCTTTTTCATCCCCCCCACCCCTTTTCATCTGAAGAATGGTGTGATTAAAACGCAGAGGATGGAAGTTCTATTAGGAAAGTTCATTGCAATCGAGGGTGCAACTGTGGTGATTGACTCAGTCTCCTGTAAGATGTAATATGGACACAATTAGTGAGTGTGAGTACACCCCCACAACCCACCCCAACACACACACACACACACACACACACACACACACACACACACACACACACACACACAGGCACATTTAAATATACCCGATTCCTGTCGAAGTGTCTTTGAGCAAGACACTGAACCCCAGTTGCTCCTGGTGGGTCAGGCCAGCACCGGTGTATGGCAGCTCCACCGCCATCAGTGTGTGAACGTGTGTGTGAATGGGTGGATAGCAGGATCTGTAAAGCACTTTGGTCATCTAGAGATGAGAAAAAGTGCTATATACACTACCGTTCAAAAGTTTGGGGTCACCCAGACAATTATTTTGTGTTTTCCATGAAAAGTCACACTTATTTACCACCATGAGTTGTAAAATGAATAGAAAATATAGTCAAGACATTGACAAGGTTAGAAAAAATGATTTGTATTTGAAATAATAATTTTTTCCTTCAAACTTTGCTTTCGTCAAAGAATCCTCCATTTGCAGCAATTACAGCATTGCAGACCTACCATGATTGCACAAGGCTTTTCTAATCATCCATTAGCCTTCTGACGCAATGAGCAAACACATTGTACCATTAGAACAGTGGAGTGATAGTTGCTGGAAATGGGCCTCTATACACCTATCTAGATATTGCACCAAAAACCAGACATTTACAGCTAGAATAGTCATTTACCACATTAGCAATGTATAGAGTGTATTTCTGATTAGTTTAAAGTTATCTTCATTGAAAAAAAGTGCTTTTCTTTCAAAAATAAGGAAATTTCTAAGTGACCCCAAACTTTTGAACGGTAGTGTAAGTGAACGCCATTTACCATTTACCATATAGCACATAACACTGGTCAACACCAAATTTATTGTCTAAGTTTTTTTTAGCTGATTTAGGACAGTTTTGATGTGCTGAATCCAAAAATCACATTGGTTTTGCTCAATCAGATCAACTTTTTGAACTATGGCCATATGTTTTTTTTTTTACGTTTTTGTTTACATGTACGGGTATTTTTGCTTTATATGATGCAAAATTCTTTTTTATTTCTTGAAATTCTCTGGATTTTGAACAATGATGACATAACATTCAATTTACATGTACTTACCTTTATCAGTGTCTACTATTCAATTTACAGTACAACTGTACAACTGCTGTACAACTGCTTACAATTTAGCATAAAAACCTGACCTGATCGAGAGAAACGGATGTCATTTTCGGATGCAGGGGTGCAAAATTGTCTTAAATCAGTTGAAAAAACACAGACAACTTACAAAAAAATTATTTTTGTTTTGCTGTGTAATCACTGCCCTTCTTCAGGTGCAGTGGACAGCAGACACATTTTTAATGGATCTTTTGTAAAAATAATTAAACAATTAGACCTCTAGAATTCAAGCATGAATCCCAACATTTATGTTTTTTCGCAGTTCTCATTTCTAGATTCATTTATGGTGGTGCACTATTTAGCATTATCACTTCCTAGAAAGAAGGTCCTTGGTTTGAATCCAGCAGCAAGCCACCAAAGCCCGTCTGTGTGTAATTTGCATGTTCACTTATGATTGCATGGGTTTATTCTGGGTACTTAGGTGTCCTCCAAAGACATACATGTTAGGGTAATTTGAGATTCTAAAGTTGTCCTAGGTGAAACTGTGTATTTGAAAGGTGAAGGGATTTGTGCTAGACCGTGGCTGCCTCATTAAGCCTTTGGGGTTGATCCCTGTGTATGCGCGATAGCATCACAAGGCCTCTTTAAAATGACATAGCAAGAACACACAGCGTCACAGCTCCACCGCTCCAGCTTGTGTCAGAAGTGAAGATTTGAAACTCTCTCCCAGTTTTTAAACTATGTTGATAAGGCAAGTATATCCAGAGTTATGAGAAAATAATTATTGTCATGCTTTTCCATTTATCTTCGTCATGTTTGATGTATGTTTGGAGCAGCAAAAAATGGTAAAAACTGAAAATGAAAAGAAGTGAAACTGCGGATTCAAAACACAATGTTTGTTGATAGACCTTGTATACATGGAAAAAAGGTTTTAATTTACAGTACAAAAATATTTACCTTTGTGTAAAGGTGGGATGGGCAGGAGTTGCTTTTCTTTCCATATATTTTTCATTTTTTGTCATTTTACTTGAATTGATTTTGTGAAACAGAAAAACAAAGGTCAGATCAGCTCATAATGACGTATCGTCACGTGGGGTAATGACGTGTGCCGCGCTGCACTTCCAGGACATTTAAATTTTAAATTTCTCTCTCTGTCTCTCTCTTTCCCTCTCTCTAAATATATATGTAATATAAATATAACATAAATATATACTAGAAAAGCACTCGGAGAGCGCAGACCTCCGCCAAGCGCCACAGTTCCCCCCTTACAGTGTTTGTGTGTTCGTTTTCAGATTCCTTGACCATGAAAACATATGACAAGCAATTGGATTGACAATGATTGGATTAGTGGTTCAGTAGTTATTCACGAAAATGGCATTTTGCGTAATGGCGGTTTTCTTGTGGACGGTGATCCGGATCACCACCAAAATGTAATCATCTGTATGATACCCCATTTCTGACAATCTGTGAAAATTTCATGAAAATCCGCCCATAACTTTTTGAGTTATCTTGCTAACAAACAGACAGACAGACAAACAGACAGACAGACAGACAAACCAACGCCGATGAAAACATAACGTCCTTGGCGGAGGTAATAATATAAATAATATAATATCATAGATAGATAGATAGATAGATAGATATCACTCTCATTAAAGCAAGAAATCTGTGTGTCTGTGTGTGTGTGTGTGTGTGTCTGTCTGTCTGTCTGTCACATTTGTAGGACATCATAGGATGGCCTATGATCTCTGCCTGAACATCACAGGACGTCCTATGAACTCAGGCATCATAGGACTCGCGATGCTGTCATAAAGATATGATGTCTATATGACATCACGTGTCTATATGACGGCACATAGACAAATGTGTCTTTATGATGTCATATAGTCATCACTCACGATGCTTAGACTAATGTGTCTTTATGATGTCATATGGCTCAAAATTGGCAAGGTGAATAAGTCACAGGGCCAGTATTTACAGCGCGTTCGTGTTTTCTGCACAACAGCTTTCTGCAGCCATGGCCAATTCTATGTTGCTGCGAGCAGAGTTGCCAGATCAAGCAGTCTTCATATTGTTGCTCAAGATGAAGAAACTAAGCCAATGGGAATCAACCTGCTAGGGGTGCTGGAATTTTCCATAAAGGACACAGAGGGCGCAACTGTGTTGTGTATCCCGACTGGTAACTCCGCTGGCCAACATTTTTTAGTGGCCTAAGATGTATCAGAGCTTTCCAGCACTGCCCGCTCATTGACATAAGCGTGACACCAAAGATCCAGCCACTGCGGAGCCTCCCTCTCGTGCTACGGGATGATGTCACGGCAGAAATTTCTAAACTACTGGAGGCCGGCATCATCGAGAACGTGGATGATTTGCCCTGAATATCCAACTTAGTGATGGCCAAGAAGAAAGCGGGAGGAATCAAGCTGTGCATAGACCTCCTGAGTGAATAAAACAATCATCCCGGACAGGTACCCTCTCCCGACCATGGAAGAGCTCACGGCGACGTTCAGTGGGTCACAAGTATTCACAAAGTTTGACCTCTGCCAGGGATACCTGCAAGTGCTCCTCCACCCTGCCAGCAGGATCCTGACGGTGTTCGTGACCCATATAGGGTGTTTTTAGATACACTCAAATGCCGTTCAGCCTGAATGCTTCGCACCCAGTTGTTTCCAGAAGATCATGGCAACGATTCTGTCCAGTTTCAAAGGCGTGGTGGCATAAGACGATATTGTGGTGCATGGTGGGTCGCGGGAGGAGCATGATGGGAGGCTGGAGAGGGTCCTGGAGACACTTCAGGAACACGAGGTCACCCTGAATGACGAGAAGTGCATCTTCGTGGTGGACTCCATAGAATTTGTGGGGTTCCAGCTGACTGGAAGGGGGCTCATACCTCTACAGTCGAACATGGAGGCGATCCTACCCATTCCAGACCCTTTCACACCCACACAGATCGCGTCATTTCTGGGTATGGTCAGCTTCTATGGACGATTCATTCCCCGCTACTCAGAGACGATCAAACTGCTCCGGACCTTGTTGAAACAGGATGCACCATGGGAGTGGACTCCAGCCTGCTCAGCGGCAGTTGCCAAGTTGAAACAACAACTCACCTCCCCACCGGTGTTGGCTCATTTTGACCCAAACCAGACGACTATTGTGACCTGCGACGCGTCTGGTTTGGCACTGGGGGCGGTCATGTTCCAGGTGCAGGGTGGCACGGAGCGCCCAGTGGGATTCGCATCAAGGCCCTCTCAGCGGCGGAGCAAAAATACATTGTGGGTGAGAGGTAGGCACTCGCCTGCGTATGGGCATGTGACAGGTGGCCCATTTACCACTACAGGTGTTATTTCACCCTGCGGACAGACCACCGGGTCCTTACAGCCTTGTTGGAGACGTCGGGGTTGGGACACAGGCCCTTGAGGATCCACAGGTGGTTCAAACGGCTGACAGCCTATAATTTCACCACCCAGTTCACCCCATGCAAGGAAAACATCATGGTGGACCTCCTGTCCTGAGCCACGGTCAATTCCTTGCTACCAGACGATGGTGACGATGACCCCACTGAGGTGGAACTAATCCACACACTGCACAGGACCCTCCAGGATATGGTATTTCCTCGGGAACTCCGGGCGACGTTGGAATGGGACCCAGTTCTGACGCAGCTGTGCTCGGCAATTAGGGAGGGTTGGCTAGCAAAGGTGCAGGGCAAGCTAGCACCTTACCATCAAGTTAAGGATGAGCTGAGCTGCTGGAATGAGGTGTGTGTGGCAAGAGGACACTGCGCCCTGATTCCGTCGCCCCTAAGGGCACGTGTCCTGACGATGCATCATGAGGGTCAATTGGGTGTGGTCAAGGTGAAGCACTGCAGTAGGGACTCCGTCTGGTGGCCAGGCATCGATAAGGACATCGGGGCCATGGTGAAACACTGCGTGCCATGTTTGGAGAGCAGCAAGACTGGAGGACCACCCCCCCACCCCTGCAGCCAGTGGCATGCCCGGAATGACCATGGAGACACGTTGAGCTGGATATCTGTGGTGAGCTGTACGCAGCACTGTCAAATAGCTGGTTCCTACTCATGGCCTATGATGTGTTCTCGAAGTGGCCGGAGGTGCTGCCAACAAACTCAGTCATGACAGACGTTGTCACGAGCTTCCTGTCATCCCTGTATGCCAGGTGGGGGACACCAGGCACGGTTATGACCGACAATGGCCCGCAGTTCACCTCCGGAGCATTTGAGGAGTTCCTGAGTAGTAGGGGTGTGGAACATGTCAAGACAATATTCTATCACCCTCAAGCCAACGGAGGTGTAGAGTGGTTTAACAAAACGTTGAAGAATGGACTGAGTGCATTTGGCGGATGGTTTTGCATTCCCGGATGCCCTACAAAGCATGCTGCTGCACTACAGAGTGTCTGTCCACACCACAACAGGCTGTTCCCCAATGGCTCTCATGCTGGGGCGGGAATTTCTCCAGCCGGTGGATCGATTGAGGCCACCCACGATGCGTCCCATGGAAGGTACAGATGCAGTTTGGAACTTTGTCACCAGGCAGCAACATAAATTGAAGCGGCAATTCGATAAGAAGCAAAGGGCGAGGGGTCACTGACTGAAAGTGGTGGACCAGGTGTGGATCAAACATCCTTTCCGCACCCATAAGCTGCAACCGCTGTAGACAGGGCTGCAGCGGATCACAAGGCAGCAGGGTTGGGACACATTTGAGCTTGAAGACGGTTCACGGTGGCACGCCGGTAGACTTAGAAGGTCACCATTGGAGCAGAGGACTGAAGCTGCATCAGTGGCATCAGTGCAAAGCTCCTCAAGTCCTGTGCAGACCAGCTGTGTGGGATTGTGACGTATATCTTCAACATGAGCCTGAAACTGGGGAGGGTACCACAGCTGTGGAAAACATCTTGTGTGGTACCTGTACCAAAAACTTCCCATCCCAAAGACCTGAACAGCTACAGACCGGTGGCCTTGACGTCCCACTTGATGAAGACCCTGGAGAGACTGCTCCTTGCTCATCTCCGCCCCCTGGTGGAACCAGCGATGGATCCACTCCAGTTCGCCTACCAGCATGGCATTGGGGTGGAGGATGCGGTGATCTTCCTCCTTCACCGTTCTCTGTCCCACCTGGAGAAGCCCGGGAATATGGTGAGGATCATGTTCTTTGACTTCTCCAGTGCTTTCAACACCATCCAACCGATGATCCTGAAGGACAAGCTGCTGCGCGCAGGGGTGGACCAGCACCTGTCATCATGGATCCTGGACTACCTCACGAACCGGCCTCAGTTTGTGAGAACCCGGGACTGTGTTTCCGACACGATCATCAGTAGCACGGGGGCCCCCCAGGGAACGGTGCTGGCTCCCTTCCTGTTCACTCTTTATACTGCGGACTTCTCACACAACACAACACACTGCCATCTACAGAAGTTCTCTGATGACTCTGCGATCGTTGGTCTCATCTCCAACGGAGATGAAGCTGAGTACAGAGGGCTTATCCAGGACTTCGTGGACTGGTGCCATCGGAACTGCCTCCAGATCAACGCGAGGAAAACTAAGGAGCTGGTGGTGGACTGCTGCAGGCATGGGAAGCCCCTCACAGCACCAGTAAATATACAGGGAACAGACATCGAGATGGTGACATCCTATAAGTACCTGGGTGTTCATCTGAACAATAAACTAGACTGGTCACACAATACTGACGCATTCTACAAGAAGGGACAGTGCAGGCTGTTCCTGCTGAGGAGACTCAGGTCTTTTGGTGTACAAGGGGCGCTGCTGAAGTCATTCTATGACACGGTGGTGGCATCAGCCATCACTTTTGGAGTGGTCTGCTGGGGCAGTGGCATTACTGCAGCCGATAGGAAGAGACTGAACAAACTGATTAAGAAAGCTAGCTCTGTCCTGGGGCAGCGCCTTGATCCGATGGAGGAGATAGGAGAGAGAAGGACGGTGGCTAAACTGTCATCTCTGCTGGAGTCCGAGTTCCACCCTATGCAGGACATACTGGATGCACTGAGGAGCTCATTTAGCAGCAGACTACATCATCCCAGGTGCACAACCGAGAGGTTTCGTAGGTCCTTCCTACCAATGGCTGTCAGACTGTACAACCTAAGCAGGGCTGCTCGCAGAGATAGCAAAAAGACGTAACAAACTAATAGTTTTTTGAATGCAAAAGATGCAATAGACTTACACAATGGTCCTCTCCGGCATACAACTAGGAACATACCGGTCGCTATGGAGGGTGAGAATATGTATGGGCACATAATCATACCATGTAGGATAACTAAGTAGTCGGTTATGCTGTTTCATCCCATCTAGCAACAATGCTCTGCACTGTGTGTGTTTATATATTTACATATTTATTCCATCTAGCTACAATGCTCAGCACTGGGTGTGTTTATATTTATATATCTATATATTTATTCCATCTAGCTACAATGCTCCGCACTGTGTTTTTATATATCTACATATTATTCCATCTAGCTACATTGCTCCGCACTGTGTGTGTTTATATACTTGCATATTTATTCCACCTAGCTGCAATGCTCCGTACTGTGGGTGTTTATATATTTACATATTTATTCCATCTAGCTACAATGCTCTGCACTGTGTGTTCATATATTCATATATTTATTCCATCCAGCTACAATGCTCTGCACTGTGTGTCTGTGTGTGTGTGTATATATATATATACAGTATATCTTATAGTAATATGTACATATGTATATTAGCTGCTCTTGCTTGCTTGTTTTTTTTCTTGCCTTCTGATTTTTGCTCTGAGTGTTGCTATCCCTGTGCTGTTGCAATCCTGGAATTTCCCCGTTGTGGGACTAATAAAGGCTTATCTTATCTTATCTTATCTTATCTTATCTTATCTTAAGCTGCAATGGGATGTTTCGATTTGAGCTGGGACTGGGGGGTCCTGACTGATGAGGGCCCTCAAGTGAGGCCAATGGTGCCAAGTGCAGGATCCCCTCCTAGGGGACGCCCAGCTAGAATTCATCGGAGGCCCAGGTACTTGGAGGACCAGACCTCCAGCCGACGGGACCCCGAACATCATCGTTGGCATCGTCGGAGTCCTGGACAGCGGTTGAGCTTGAGCATAGGCAAGTAATCTCTCCTGTAGTTAACCTGTCAATTATTGAGAGATCTTGTCTGGTTCTTGGTGAGGAGAGTCAGGTGCAGCCCCCAGCTGCATCTGGACTCCCCTCACTGGGCTCTCCCACTGCCGGCGACCCTAACCGTTTCTCCTCTCCTCTCTCCTTTGAGCTCTTTTCTAGGGTCGCTGGAGAGAAGCTGCTGCAACCTGGGTTGCCCATGGATGACGACGTGGGGCTAGCTGTCCCAGAGGAGGTCGACGGGGGTACAGCGCCTGGTGGACCAACGGTACCCACACACCCCAAGTTGTAGGAGTCCTGGGTGGTGGTGGAGCCCGAATGCAGGCAAGTGTGCTCCATAATGTCTGTTATGTCTGTATCAATGTCACACTGCCTGATTCATGGTGAGGAGGGCCTGGGGCAGCTTGCAATAGCCCTCGGGGCCACCTCACCGGGCTCTGCCGCTGCCGGCAACCCTGACCTGGTCTTTTTTTCACTCCCTCAGGGTTCGGAGCTCTTGGCCAGGGTTGCTGGAGAACAGCCGATGCCCCCAGAGGCAGCCAAGGATCTGGATTCAGCACCAGGGGCAGGGAGGAACCCTACCTCCCCCATTGGGGAGGCCATCGCGGGAGCAATGATGTCCCCGATGGGGACCACCGCAGGTGCAACGGTGCTCCAGCCAGAGTCCACCGCCGGTGCCGCAGCGCTCCAGCTGGAGTCCACCACGGGTGCAGCAGAGCTCCAGCCGGAGTCCACTACCAGTGCAGAAGAGCTCCAGCCGGAGTCCACTGCTGGTGCAGCAGAGCTTCAGCCAAAGTCCACCGCTGGTGCAGCAGAGCTCCAGCCGGAGTCCACCACTGGTGCAGCAGAGCTCCAGCCGGACTCCACCACCGGTGCAGCCACATCCCAGACTGGGACCATTGCGGGTGCAGCCACATCCAAGACCGGTACCATCATGGGTGAAGCCACGTCCCAGACCAGGACCATCACGGGTGCAGCCACATCCCAGACCGGGACCATCGCGGGTGCTACAGTCCCCCTGTTCCAAGCTTTGGAGGGCAGGGGGGCTCCTATCCCTCGGATTGGCCACCAAGGTTCCCCGGTGGGTAGGCTGCCTCTCCACCTTCTCCTCCGGTCCTGGTGGCTCCTCCACACTGGTTGGCCACCCGAAAGACTTGGCCTTCGGGTCGGGTGGCCCATAGGCCAAGGCAGGCCGCCGGACACTGTTCTACAGGCTGCCTGCTGGACATGGGACTCGGGCAGGCCACCCGATCACTCACCCCTCGCCATGCCTGAGACCTGGGATTCTGGTCGACCCCCTGAACTTTGGACCAAAGGAGGGGGGTTAGTGTCCTACGTGGGGGCTGTTAGGAGGGCCACTGTTCTATATTTGCATATTTTTTTTTGTATTATTCAACGGTTGCTTCCCTCCTAACCTGTTTTCTCCCACCTCCCACCCTGGGTAATTGTCTGTCTCGGGGGGGGGGGGGTTCCCTAGTGGTGTGTTTTGGGTTTCAGCTGGTGGTACGGGGGTGTTTAGTATCCACCCCTAGAGGGGAGGGGGGCTGTCATGAACCTGGGTTTGCCGGTCCTAAACCCAGCTCTGACCTGTGGTTATTTTGGCCCCTTTCTCTATTTTCCATCAGGCGCTTCAAGGGAGTCCTTTGGGTCCTGGCTCCCAGACAGCACGCTCCCCTCCTCCTGTCAGTATCGCCAGCTGATCCTCATTATTGGGTGTTCACACACACACGCACACACTTAATTCATTCTCATTCACACACTCATACACTCACTCATGCACACATGTTTTCAGTTATGCTGAAAACATGTGCACGGTGGCGCAGTGGTTAGCACTGCGGCAGCACAGTTTACCCTTGGCCGGGGGATTGTGGGGATCGTGGGTTCGATCCCAGCCCCCGACCAACAGTGATCTGTGTGGAGTTTGCATGTTCTCCCCGTGTTGCGTGGGTTTACTCCGGGATTTCTCCGGTTTCCTCCCACATGCCAAAAACATGCATGTTAGGTTAATTGGCTGTTCTAAATTGTCCCTAGATATTTATTTCCTATAGGCCCTTAGAATAGAGGGTTAGTATTAATGAAAGCGCTTTGAGTGGTCTTTGTGACTAGAAAAGCGCTATATAAGTGCAGGTTAGTTAGTTAGTAGTTAGTTAGTTATGTCCAGCCCACGCATTCTCATACCAGCGGTCTCTTCCCTCATTAGTATTACAACTACTTTAATGCTGTGAGTGTTGAGAGAGACCGCTGGAGCACTTCTTACACAGCAGCGTGTACCTCTGTGTATGTTTGCTATCACTACCTACATTAACCTTCAGCCTGACGTCGTAGTCTTCTCTAGCTCTACAAGATTGTGTACCTCTTTGGCGTTAGCAGCTGTTTCTGCTTACAATCATCCACCGGACTGCATGGACCGCCTGGGATCGCCTCAGCCCGTAAGTCATGTTTCCCTTTCTCCCTGTGCTGACAGCAATTCTGTAGCACTAGGCATCCCTCTTATCTTGGGCTGCTGAGCGGCCAGGTGGCGTCCCTGTTTGTCTGGTGGCCTTGTCTTCATCATATCAACTCACTGTGAATAAGCGTGACTTTTTCATACTCAAACTTTATGTTTTTTGTGTGATTTTAGGTCCAGTGTGTTAATATAATATGCAAAAATGAAAAAAAAAAAAACCTTTGAATTCACACATGTGAGGTTGTGCTAAAACAAATGACACCAAACAAGGCAAGGTAAACAGTTTTTAACCCCTTGCACTCCGGTCAATTTCCCTAAAAACGCCAAAAAATAACATGCCCAAAGTAAATCAAAAGCTGTTCTTCAACCCTTTGCAGCATCTTCATGGGGTTGGTCTCATTTAAAAGAAAACACTTTTAATTTTTTGGCAAAACAGTCATAATCTCTCTAAGTGCTCCGGCCACTGAGTAACAGTCATCTAAACATACTGAACTTGAAGAAAATAAATTTCACCTGGGTGTTTTTTTGGATACAAATGCTTGCAAATAACACACAGCTTCAGATCCGGGCTGGAAAATGCAACAGAAATATAGAACCAAGTTTTATCCAGCTGAGGTCAAAATTTTGTAACAATACCACAAAAAATGAATATATTACACAGCCTTTTTCTCAGGTAATTCCCAGTCGTTTTTGAACTGTGCCAAATTGTGCCAAATGGCACAGTTTGGAAAAACGTCTGTAACTTTTGAATGATTCAATATAGAAGCTTCATCTTGGGCTCTAATGAAAGGTGACACTCAGGGCTGTGTGTGTGTGTGTGTGGGGGGGGTTGTTTATTCATTCATTCATGAATGAATGAACAAACAAGCCCCCCCACACAAAGAAGCATGCCACGTAAAAAATGTGTGGCTTTTTTTTACAAGAAAAAATAACCTACAGTGCACTAAAAATTATTCTAAAATATTTGTAATGCAGAAGATAACAACTCCCACCACCACCCCACCACCCCGCTACAGAGGACGAACATCGGCCATCGCTACATGACGGAATAGTCATGTGGCGATGTGGCGACCCCGGCGCAGTCACCGCGGTCACTGCGGCTCCCCCCCCACTCGCTACAGAATAGTAGCGGGGGGGGCGTTCACGGTCCGGACGCAGCGCACGAACCATGTACCGCGGCGCACGGACTTTGGACTTCGTGCGCCGCACAGTTGTAATTTACCGATCGGTCAAAAATCATTTTTGATTACAATTTTCAGGGATAAAGAATAATTTAGCTTATAACACTTACCTGTTCACAGCAGCAGGTAGCTGGCAAACTTCTCTTCCTCATTGTCAGATGAACGCGACGCTGGTCCGCTTGGGACTCGTGGTTCTGGTCTCGCGACCCGGTCAAAACATAATTCCATTATTGCGGTTTTGCGCTTCCATGATTGCGGTTTTGGAGAACGATTTTTCACAACAAATAACAGTAGTACAGTGATCCCTCACTTATCGCGGTTAATGGGTTCCAGAACCAACCGCGAAAAGTGAAAAACCGCGAAGTAGCGTCACCCCCAATGACGTCATCCATAAACAATACGTACGTTCATTCTCTCACTCTCATATGATACGTGTGTGTGTGTGTACGTGTACATACATACGTAGATGTAAACAAAGTGTACATAAATATGTTTTTAGAACTCTTTTATTCTTATAACAAGATACGTAACTCAAGATGAAAATGATTTACTGCACAGGTTAATGAGAGCTTTACTGCTCCTCAGGTGACGCCTCATCGTGAGGTGCTGGAGGCGCAGGATCATCGAGGGCAGCTTCCGATAGAGCTGAAGCTGCAGGAGGCGGCGTAGTGCCTCGACGGGAAGACTATTTCGCACAAAATGGCACAAGAGAACAGCAAAAAGTTCCACGCGGCGAGACTAAATAACACGAGCGATAAAAAGCAATGAATGTGGTCTTTCTTCCCTTCATGGGTGCTCGGCAGGAAGAGGAGGTTGGTGAGACGTCTCGGCCAATCAGCTTGCGGGGTGAAACGTCTCGGCCAATCAGCTTGCGAGATTTCCGAGCCCAGCCAACACGACAACAGCGAACAGAGAGTTGTGCTGCTCTCCGTGTTGACACGTGATGATCTAATGTAGTCTCCCTGCCTTCTGCTAGCGCCCGCCCATTATTTCTCAATTTTGAATTTTTGATGAATATTTTTGAAAAATCCGCGATGCACTGAGGGCGCGAAAGGTGAAGCGCGAAGTAACGAGGGATCACTGTAATTCAAAAAGATTGGCGAACGCGTGTGTGTCACCCAGCCTTCGTCGTCGGCCTCCGTCGGTCTATGATGACCATGGAAGAGAATCCTAAACGTCTATTCTGCTGGAATAAAAAAAAAAAAAAGCACTGTCTGTGGCTGAACAGGCTGATGCGCGAATGGCAGTCCCTGTCACACAGGTCGCACTTGTGGGTGATCTCCGTGCTGCTGGGTCTGTGGCAGGTTCTTCCTGCGGGTCCTTTTTTCATCTGCTGCAGCAGTCTGTCTTCACCCAGCCTTACACAAAACTGCTTGCGAACTTCTGTGCTTCAATTGGCTTGCTGCATTCACAGCGTTGGTAGGCGGGTCCTTCTTGCTAGGTTTTCAGTCATTGGTTCTTCAAGGTTTCAGAAACCCAGTTCAAGGCTCTTATTAGTCGAATGAGAGGTCTATCATATCTGATCTGTTCGCGGCTGTGTCTGTAGTGGAAGAACGGAAATGCAGCTTTTTTTTTCAGTGCGCGCTTGGACGCAGCGACCTCGTGCGTCCTAGAGCGCACGAGAGCGCCCTCGTGCGCTCTAGGACGCAGAGACGTGCCCGTCCGCGGTACACAGGAGTGCAACAGGTTAATATGAAATATAAAGGTAAAATCAAAAGTACTCAAAAACGCCCAATTACACCTTGGACCCCAAAGGTTGGATACCCTTCAATTTCACTCAAGGATTAATAGAAGTATCAAACCAATACAGATACCAATACCAATGACTTTTATAGAATGTATTAAAAAAAATCTACTGTTACCTTGTATCTCATGGATCAGCAAATACTGAGGAACATTCATGAACATAGCATTTTTGGGGGTTTTGTCAGGGTTTGCAAAAGGTTGCCAAAACGGTTTGCAAGCAGTTTTTAAGGTCTCTGTTTTTCTTTTCACAAAAAAATGTGAACATGTTCAAAAATTTCAAACAGTTGCAATAGCTGCAAAATAGCTGTAAGCATTTGCAAAGGGTTGTAAGACATGCAGCTAAGGGTAGTATCTCATGGTGGGGCGAATGCTGATGAACGTGGCGATTTTTGGTTTCATCAACTTTTCTGATAAATGTTGGTGAAAATCGAGCAAAAATCTAGCTAGTATCTCAAGGTGTGGTTGGATGCTGAGGAAAGTTCATGAAGGCTGTGCTTTTGGGTCTTCTTCAGGGTTCGTAAAAGATTGCAAAACAGTTCACACAGTTTTTAAGGTTGCCAGCAATTTTGTCATGAAAGGACTTAAAAAGTAGCTAGTGTTCACAAATAGGTGAACCAAAAAGAATGTTAGTGACACACATTACAACCATTTGCAAATGTGTCACAACACTTTGCAAACCTTACAACTATTTTGCAACTATCCAGATAAATACATTTGCAAAAATTGTTGAAAACCTTAAAAACTGTTGGGGAACTGTTTGGCAACCTTTAATGAACGTGGTAAAATCCAAAAACTGCAACGTTCTTGAACATTCCTGAGCATTTGCCACTCCATGAGATACTAGCTTTATTTGTGCCAACATTCATCAGAAAAGTTGACAAATCCAAAAACCACTACGTTTGTCAGCATTCGCCGCTCCGTGAGAGACTACCATTAGTGTTAAGAAAAAAAATTACTTAAGCTAAATTTTGTCTACTCTGTTTTCCACAAGCACTTCTAGTAAAAATATGTAGTTTAATGAATAAAATCTAGCACACCGCTCTGTGTATGGTATATCATGGTCAATGAATTACACCAAGTTAAGAATTATTTGTTCCACGGTTTTAAAATTACTCGTTAGGCTTAGTGTTGTATCTAACAAACTTGGAAGGAGGGTATGTCATAATCTACAAAATTACGTACTTTTAATCCCATTAGAAATCTGCAATATTATCCGTTTTCTTAGGTAATACACTGTAGCTTCACATTTGGCTGGTGACCTCCTAATTTACAAAAGGGGTCTCCAAAATTCTTTCCACTAAAATGGGCATGAACTGAAAAATTCAAAGATCCCCACTAGACATGCACATGATCATTTACCTGTGAGTTGTGGAGGAGCAGCAAAAGCTCTCGCTGTTATTTAAAATGGAGAGATGAAGAGCGGCCGCATTGGACGAAACAGTTTATCTGATTTATCACTTCTCACTCCACGGTTTACAAATGCCGAGCAGATGGTCTGGCATCACCAAAATTAAACTGCGAACAAATATGCAGGTAGGGCGGTGGATGTGGCCTGGGTGGCAGCCACTGTGTTGTCTCTCTATTGTTCTGCTGCGAGTGAGCAGAGATTGTCGAGTTATTTATTTCTTTTTTTGTGAAGTGCACAGGCAATGTGTGACAAGTGTGTGCCTGCCTACAAGAGAGGGAGAGACACAATCGCCAAGCTGAGAATTATTTTATTTTGATGAGCTTTATTTTGCGAGGATCTCTGACAATGATCAAAATTATATGATTATAGCAATACAAGGAAAAAAAATCACATAATATTTCACATTCCTGAGCATCGGTGAGAAACTTTTTTTTTTTTTTTCAAAAACATGAATCTCTTTGCAATGCAGCACACAGGAATAAGACCGGAAAAAAGTGTTATTGCTGGACTCCCAAGTGATTTTATGTAAACCATAAAACAAGGCCCTGAATGATGGTCTGTTGTCTGGAACATCAGCGAATGCATCCATCCATCTGAGTGGATGTGTCTGAGGACGATTCCACAGTGGGTTTGCTGTGCAGGAAAGTGTATGGGTGATACAACAAAATGAGAGGCCCAAGTCTCCACAGATCTCATTAGACTGGTCATAACATTGCAACAATAGCGGAAGGCATATTCATCTGACTCCTCTTTTTTTCTTTTTTTTGTGCAGCACCACACAGTCCCAAAGCCTTACCATCAGCTCTCTTGCACCATCAGTAGCTCTGGGTTAAAGCTACTGACACAACACGGCTTATAGTGGTTTCCTGCTGACATATGAGGGGATCGAGGACTCCACAGCCCATCATTAGTCTATTTTTACCCTGCCATTTATTAAAGAGAAAGTCTTTTTGATGCAGAGCACACGGCACAGAAAAAGTGCTAAATTATTGCAAACCCACTTAACAGTCAAGGAAGGAGTGGCTATTGAGAAACCTTGGTGGGCTTTTTGATATTTGTAACCTAATAACATGAATTTGTGCTTTTTTTCCCCCCCGTTAGTATTTTTCAGGCTAGAACACCGCAGGTTAAACTTTGATCATCAGCGAGCTGATAATTGTTAAGCATTGCTAACCTTGATCAGAGCTGAAGCCTTCACACCCAACGGCAGAAAAAAAAAACACACATCAGCAAAGCCAGTTAATGCTGGTTATTGCAGTGGAGTGCACATTTCAAGAAAAAAAAAAAAAAAACAGGAAAAAAATGATATTTCCACTGCTGTTTTGTCGGCACTGATACCATTCCACTGTGTATTCTCCACATTAATGAACCTTTCTATCACACTCAAACAGATTATCTCGGTTCTGCATTTATTACAGATGACAGTGTAAAGGCAACATAATGGCAGGGTAATTATGAGCTGTGAATTGAAATATAGATTTGCATCATCACTATGTAAAATTGTCAACAACAATATGTGCTGTCTGCGGGGAATAGATATGAGTTTCTTTGGCTGTGATTCGTTTTATGTCTCAATTACGTCCTTGTTTTTGCTGTTTGTTTTTACACTGAAACTTTGTGTGGAAATGATCAAAAATAAACTTAAATGCATTTTTAATTGAATTTGGTTTCTTGATTTAACACAAAATAATGACACCAATGATAGACAATGGGTTGTCATATCGTTCAAAAGCGAAAAGAGCTTACATCTGTGAAGGGGCGCCTGGGGCTAAATGCTGGTAACAGCGTGTTACCATACTCAAATTTCTAAAATGTCAATATTTAGGGATGTAGCAGCTTTGCATGAAACAAAAGCAAAGGCATAGAACAATTTGTGCAAGAAGTGTAGTTTTATCACTGATTAAAATGAGCTGTATTTAGATTGAATTTCATTATTTTGTTTCTGTTGCAACAATCTCAGTTGTACAACTGTACTGTAACAATTGAATTATAGCCCTTATGTATGTACACTTAATACATAGTGATAATGTTATTTAAGAGAGGGAGTGCAGTGTCATTGATTATATAACTGACATAACTGCGGTGATTTAGTCTTCAGCCCGATTGGAAGTGAAATATTCCTGATACCGCATGACCTCGAGTGTAATATTGCTTTTAAACAAAAGTTCCACAAGCACAGTTTAATAAATGCCAGCAATGCAGGACAAAATATTAAGATTTTTGTTTGTTTTTTAATCAGTTACTTTGCTCCACGGAGAAAAATAATTCCTTTCAAATGTATCCAGTTAATTAAGCCCCACAGACCCTCCAGCAGGTCCAAGAAAGAGTAAATTAAGACACTGTTTATTCCTGCCATCTGGTGGGCTAGCAGTGGTACTGCAAACTATAACATCAATTTGACATTGCTCTACATCTTGTGAGCTTTCCAAATATGTAGGACATGTGCAGTTGGTCTTGTCTTACATTGTTTGCATATTAATTTCTATTAAACTATTTTATTCTTTAGGTTTATTTTGCATAGTAAAAGTGTAAAGGGCACAACTGGTTCTTTTAACACTAAAAACTCTGTAGAATCTGTGCAGAAAGTGTCAATTCTATATAATTTGGTCCTGTTGCAGTCAAGAAGTTATGTAATTGAGTCAGTGGCATCTCTGCAGATAGATTTGTTGTTGTAATGGTGTTTTAAACATTAAAGGAAAAAAATAGGTGAGGATAAAACAATCAAATTTCTCCTTTAGTTTATCACAGTGTCCTCAGTCAAAGTAAAATATACATTGTTAATTCTGCTAGGGAAAAAAATCTGTGTGGTCTTGCCTGTAGAGACCAAGATTATGCATGTAGACCTTAGACTTGTAGAGTTATAACAGATTTATTTTAGGTATAATGGATATAAAAAGTCCACACACCTCTGTTCAAATGTCAGGTTTTTATGATGTAAAAAAATGAGACCAAGATAAATCATTTCAAAACTTTTTTCCATCATTAATGTGACCTATAACCTGTACAACCCAATTGGAAAAAAAAACTGAAATCTTTTAAGGGGGAAAATAAAAAATAAAAAAACTTAAAATAACCTGGTTGCAAAAATATGGACACCTCTTATAACTGGGATGTAGCTGCTGTGTTCAGAATTAACCAATCACATTCAAACCTGATGTTAAATGGGAGTCAGCACACACCTGCCACCATTTAAAGTGCCTCTGATTAACCCCAAATGAAGTTCAGCTGTTCTAGTAGGCTTTTCCTGACATTTTTGTAGTCACATCTTACAGCACAAGCCATGGTCCACAGAGAGCTTCCAAAGCATCAGAGGGATCTCATTGTTCAAAGGTATCAGTCAGGAGAAGGGTACAAAAGAATTTCCAAGGCATTAAATGTACCATGGAACACAGTGAAGACAGTCATCATCAAGTGGAGAAAATATGGCATAACAGTGACATTACCAAGAACTGTACGTCCCTCCAAAATTGATAAAAAGATGAGAAGAAAACTGGTCAGGGAGCCTGTCAAGAGGCCGACAGCAACATTGAAGGAGCTGCAGGAATCTCTGGCAAGTGCTGGCTGTTTAGCACATGTGACAACAATCTCCCGTCTAGGGTGGCAAGACGGAAGCCTTTTCTTACGAAGAAAAACATCCAAGCCTGGCTACATTTTACAAAAACACATTTGAAATCTCCCAAATGCATGGGGGGAAATGTGTTATGGTCCGATGAAACCAAGGTTGGACTTTTTGGCCATAATTCCAAAAGGTATAGGTGCAAACACAACACTGCTCATCACCAAAAGAACACCGTACCTACAGTGAAGCATGGTAGTGGCAGCATCATGCTTTGGGGCTGTTTTTCTTCAGCTGGAACTGGGGTCTTATTCAAGGTGGAGGGAATTATGAACAGTTCCAAATACCAGTTTGTGTTGGCACAAAACCTTCAAGCGTCTGCTAGAAAGCTTAAGATAAAGACAAACTTCATCTTTCTGCACGACAATGACCCAAAGCACACATCCAAATAAACAAAAGAATGGCTTCACCAGAAGAAGATTAAGGTTTTGGAATGGCCCAGCCACAGCCCAGACCTGAATCCGATTGAACATCTGTGGGGTCATCTGAAGAGGGCTGTGCACAGGAGAGGCCCTTGCAATCTGACAGGTTTGGATCATTTTTGAAAAGAAGAGTGGGCAAATATTGCCACATCAAGATGTGCCACGCTGATAGACTCCTACCCAAAAAGACTGAGTGATGTAATAAAAGCCGAAGGTGCTGCAACAAAGTATTAGTTTAAGGGTGTGTATATTTATGCAACCAGGTTACTGTAAGTTTTTTTTTTTCCCTTAAAAGATTTCAGGGTTTTTTTTTTTGTTGTTTTTTTTCAATTGGGTTGTACAGGCTATAGGTCACATTAATGGTGGAAAAAAGTTTTGAAATGATTTATCTTGGTCTCATTTTTTTACATCACAAAAACCTGGCATTTGAACAGGGGCGTGTAGACTTTTTATATCCGCTGTATGTCTGCTCAGGCAAGGAACACTGCAAAATACCCTTGGGGCTTAAGGGGTTAACTGTTGCTAAGCACCTCTTTAGCTTTGGTGCATTATTTCTATGTTAGTTTCAGTGCATTTTGCTTACTTTTTCTTGGCATTTTCAGATGAAATAAAAAGTCCATCACAACAATGGTGTTATGGTTGGCTAGTCAAGATGGTACATCCAACATTAGCTTGTCTGTTTTGTTGTAAACAAACTTGAAACATCTAGCCAGACGATAACTAAGGCAGGACTTCCGGGTCACAGAGGTCAGAATTTTTAGGACCGTCTCTTTTCCAACAACGCCTCCCTGTGGAAACTACAGTATCCAACACAGTATTACACTTTGCACATAAGTATTATAAGATGGATTATTATAACACCCCTGAAGCAAGAGTGAAACAAATTCTGTGAAACATTCAAGTGTGATTACTGGGGAACAGAGTAACTCCAAGAATCCCCATTGTCCTATCAGATTGCTCAGTCAGAAATGACTTCTATAAAAGAAGAATAAACCATCAAAGTGATCAAAAGGTTATTTGTAGTTTAAGAATTTAACTAAATGTGTATGACTTCATGGGGATGTGTGAAAAATAAGATCACAAAGGCAGAACTTTCAGAGTCAGCGTGTGCATATCAGTATCGGCCACTCCTTCTCTGCTCCCCGTTGCTTTAATGCTTAATTGTATGGCTGTGGTATGTCATATGTGTTCTAAATTACATTTTTTTAACATCCTTAGAGGCAATACTACTACTGTTGGAGGGCATATTTTTTTATTGTTTCTCATTGACAAAGACTGAGCTGATTGTCTATCATTTCTTTCACAAAAACCTTGTTTCAGGAGGAGCAGCATTTAAAAGAAGACATGAATATCTTTCCTTTAACTGTAATAGTAATCCATTTTGTTGCTGCAGTGTTTCACATAAAACTGCCAATTTATCAATTCCAGAAAAAAAACTGAGAGTTTTCTAGTTTGGGAAAACCAACAATCTTGCATTGCCAACCATAGCTGAAATGATGTCTTCTTAGATGAGCAACACATTTTCTCTTAATTCACGAAGATCAAATTAAACCAGCTTGTTATAATACTAAAGCTGTTTTTATATCCTTATCACATTCCTACAATAATGAGAAAAAATGTTATGAGTTAAGGCTCATTCTGTCTCTCTTAGTTGGCCATATGGATGCACATGTAATGTGTCTTTATAGAAAATGTAAACGTATTTCTTCTCTAAACAAACCTGATATGGCAAAACATGTCATGATAAATTTGAGCTAATGACAATCTCAACAGCAGTGGTGTAGGCACAGCTAAAGTACATAAAAAGAAAGAATGGTGAACATAAGCAGCACCATGAGTGCTTCTGTTACGCAACACGCCACAGCTGCACAGTTGGTGCTTTCTTTGACTGTTATGTTTGAAAAAATCCCACAGAGCAGTTTTGTATGTCTGACTGCAGCCATTTCCTAACCACCCTGACCCACTCCTCTCATTTCACTGTTCAAAAACAGACCAGTGAACCTTGAACCCAGAGGGAAGAAGCCCTTCGCCACCCTGCAGAAGGCTGCACTAGCTACTGTTCATCACAAACAATGGGCATGAGGAGCCACCAGAACAGAGAGGGAAACCAGGCTCAAAGCAGCACATGATGGATATGAGATGGCCTAAAGCTCGTCTGAGTAAAGACACATTTGTGCAATTATTGCACCTGGAGTCGTTGCATGACAAACTCATTTGGCGATACCAGCCCTAACCCTGACTAGAAGCCAGTTGGCCTTTGCCTCCTCTCCTGCCTTGTAAGTACAGAGTGTATCTGAAAAGGTCACAAGACAAATAGCTTTAGCTGTTTTTTTTTTTCTTCCAGTAGTATGTGGGAGGCTGGGGAATATGAACAATTTTCTTTCATACCTAAACTTTAAGTGAAAGGCAGTTTTAGAGAAGACTCCATGCAGAAATGGCCAAAATGGATTTTTTTTTTCTGCCGAAAAACACCCACGGTCTTAAAAATATGTATTTTATTTTATTTTATTTTATTTATTTATTTATTCAATATAGAGTAAAACAATTGCACATTTCCAGACTCAAACACTTGAGATACTACACAAGGGAAAATAATCACAACAAAAATGATGCCATAAATAATAATTTTGTCAAGATTCTTGCCGAAAATGGTTTGAGAGAGGCTCTATTTTTTTTTTTCACTTTGTTTAGCAGTTTAGATTATGTTATCCTTTTTTGAACCCTGTCTCTTATGTAAAACTCTTACTTTAAAATAGTTCTGCAATACTACTTTATGCCTCAATAGCAATACTTTGGCATATTTGAATCACTCTCATGACCACCTCCTCCAGAGGCTAACACTCTACCTGTGTCACCAAAAAGGTTATATTATATCAGCCTATATGAGAAATAAAAAAGGATAACCTGGACTAGGTGGTTTTCAAAAAGTTTGCCATAAACATTTTTATGGAATTGAGTGTTAAAAATAGTCATCTTAGGTTGTTGTAACAACACATTAGTTCACATTTATATCAGTTAGAAAAGAATATGGGTGGGGAAAAAAATACATACAGTGGGGTATCACAATAGTGAGGTTGAGGCCCATAGGCTCTTGCAACCCGCTATGGGTACCATGTAACCCTGTGCTAGTTGTCACATGGGCAGGCCATAGGCAACTAAACCGGCAGCAACCCGATACTATCTGGCTCAAAGAGGAGGGTGAGGGAATGAAAAACATTACTTGACAAAGGGAAACTGGCCCAATCAAATCAGCTATGGATCTAAGAGTAAAGGCTTGGACATCAGGTAGTGGATCTCCCACTAGGGATTTCCAGTGTCATTGGAGCAGTGGCCGGCTGAACTCTCTGACCATGCACCTCTGACTTTATCAGAGTAGCAGTTGGCTGGTTTTCTGCATATTTTTCCTACCACTTGATTCTCTGGTTCAGTGACCCAGAGCGTGGGAAAGTACCCACGCAATGCTCTCCTTTCCTATTTATTGTGCAGGCCACACCAGCAAAAACCCACTTGCAGTGAACTGGTAGCAAGAACTTGCTCTCATCCATTCCAGGGCTGATGGCCATGCAGCACTTGATGGGTTATTGGGCTGTAAGGTCCTTCCTGCATGACTCGGCAGCCCTTTTTAGGGATGCCATGCCTATCTCAATCTGAGGATGCCTCAGTAAAAGGCAAGGTAATTGACGGTCCCCTCTTGATGTTGTCCAACTTGTGTAGCAGCACTGTGGGAGGAGAGCACTGGACATCTTTCCCATGAATGAACTTGCCGGCGGTCATCATACTCAAATCAGAGTGGCCACCGATGATGATGATTTTGAGTATCACAATACTTCAAATCCAACATTGCAATACCTAAATAAAACTATTATTAAATGTTGTAAATACATTTTTGTAATTAAAAAAAACAATTGCCTTTTTAGTCCATTAGATGGGGCTAAATGTTCACTGCCTTGTTGGGTCAGTATAGCAAACTAGTGACTCATGAGATCGAGCCAGGATATTGGGATGGGAAATCACAATATATGATATCACAATACTTATCACAAGATTGTGATAATATCGTACCATGGCCCAAGTATTGTGACACTATTGTTTTGTGGTGCCTCTGGTGATTCCCACCCCTAGAAAGGGACCTCTGTAAGAAAACACAGCCGCTAATCTAAATTGAATTATAGCCCTTAGGTACAACCTCAATGTATCAAAAGCTGGTTTACTTTGGACCACAATGCTTGAAGAAACATGCAGATAACAGAAGGATTATAAGTAGTGTTAAGAAGTGCGTACTATCAGCAGAAGAAAGCCCAGTGGCATTAAGCCTTAATATAATGAGGTGACAAGGCACAGGTAAATGTTGGGCTTATTTAGCATTTGATGATGTTTGCTTGCAAGCAGTAAGATTATCACAGCGAATCATTCAAAAATGTCTTCCATGCACCACCTGACCTATAACGTCATATGGCACATGTTGCCATGCATCTGCTCATCTCATTGTTTGGCAAAGCTTAAGGCTCACTTGGTTACCATTCTGCGAATAACATGGGAGCTTTAGAGGGATTATGCCAAAGCTTGATGGCTCAAACTGGTTTTTAGAATGGAGAGTGCCGACACAAAGTATAGACCATTGTCATTTTCCTGAGCCTCTCTGAATGTCACATGCTGGCGAGCTTGGCACAAAGTGTGCGAGCAAGGCAGCAGAGGCAAATGAAAACTGGCCATGAACGCAAATACCATCAGAGGAGTGGTGACAGACGAGGCGAAAGGGCAGAATCTGACACACGTTGGTTTCCACAGGGGAACAGAAACACACACTGAGAGACTGCTGTTACTATCTGAAACGCCACTCATTGTACACATGACACTGTTGCTTCTAACTGCAGGCATTTTCAGCTTGGAGTCATTCCTCAACACCTACTTACTTTTTTTCAACCTGCCAGTCATCTGAAAATCTTTAAAAGCATGTGTCTTATCCCTGTTTTTCCTCCACTCCCTCCTCCCAACATCTGCTCTGAAGGGGTCACTGCAGTTAGGGGGAAAACAGACCCAGAAGTGGATTTTCAATTGAATTGTCAGAAGCTCCCTGTATTAATAAATCCTCCCCAATAAAAGGGCAGAGTACCTTTTGTGAAGTAGCTTTACCCATGAAGCTCGGCTTGGGTGCTCGCCGGTGAACCTTGCCTGCCAGAACCAACTTTCCAAAGATAAAAAAGCATCCAGCAGGATTTATGGGGATGTGAAAAGACAGGAAACCTAGAATAAATATATCCTTGAGATTGAATTTATTTAATAAGGCTGCATCTGTCAGGAAAATGCACCAAGATGGATTAAAAATAACCACAACCTAATTAACAAAAGGAGTATTTATTGCACTGAATATTTAATATTTGTTCTGTCATATAGAGAAAAAAGAGAAGTCGCCCCCCCTCCCCCCCAAGCATATTATACGTTGCAGGGCCTGTGGAACGTTTAAAATTTGGTCAGGCCAAATGACGGAAAAAGGTAACTGCTCTTAGTCAGATAATGTTGGAAGACTCCCTTTATTGCCAAAAAAGTAGGTTGGGCCCGGGCCCTACCCACCCTACCAGTTCTGTGGTGCATGTGGCCATTACAGTCGATCAATCAAGTAATCAAAGCAAGGACATATGTTAACTTTCTATGATATCAAGTTGATGTGGTGGGCATCATTGCAGACTCAATTACGCTATCGCAGGGATGGGCAACTTTGGTGGTAGTGAGGGTCACAAAATGTTTTCCTCACTTCCTTAGGGCCAGATTTACATGTAAACCTACTGGGGAGGAAGGGGAATAATATTTCCTGCAAACTTAAAAGTTTCACAATTAAAACTGAAAATGCAATTGAAAATAAAAGCTACTCAGTGTTTCATCATATTAGAATTAAAAATTGCATCTGCCCTACGATGGACTGGTGATCTGTCCAGCATGTACCTTGAGGTTCTTATGCACACATGTGATGATTTAAAGCAAAACAGACCACAACAGTGGATGTGCAATGCTTGTTAATGTTTTCACTCTTTTCTTGGGGGGGGGGGGTGCACCAAAGTATTTGACAAAATCAGAATCAGATTTATTGCCATTGTTCATGTAGTACACAAACTAGGAATTTTGACAGTTAGATAGACAGTTCTTGTTATTTAGCTAAATGCATTTTGTGATGTGCCAAGGTCAGTTATGACCAGGATGTAGTATATTTTACTTCAAAAGTGAAACAAATGTTAATGCTATAACAGTGCACATTGAGTTTTTATGCATTTTGAGATATGCCTGATTAAGATTTGACTAAAATGGTTATTTACAGAATTTTATTTTTTCATTCTATGTATGTAATTGTTTTTCAAGAGGAAAATTATTTCTACTACTTGAAGTTCTGCTCAGCCCCAGTAATGTTATTGTGTTTTCATACACTTTTGATGTGCCTTTGTCATCTGCTAAGCGCACATTTAAAACCAAGACAATGAATAAAAAGTGCATATTTTTCCTCATATTGATCTGTATTGGTTTGAAATTTGTCATATTCAACAGATCGCTGAACATGTGCGGCTCAGTTTCATGTCTTGATTTCAAATTGTGGCCCAGCTGATTTTGTAATTGAATAGCCCTGCAATAGAAGATTAATGGATGGATAAGATTATATCATGACCTAATTTTTAAAACTCTCTCCATCAAAATGATGAGCAAAGAGAAATTCTGGACAAAAATTAATAGAAGTCAAGAAGAAAAGGAAGTATGATGAGGCTTTGCTTGCTCATATATCCATTGTGGGTGTGGATGGGCAGAGAAATAACTGTGTGGGCTTGGTAATGTCAAAATGGGGAATTAAAAAAAAACTTTATGTCATGGCGGCCTCTGGGCCATTAATCGGATTGTTAACCCTGTGTCTGTGCGCTTGTCTCTCCCCTCTTCGATGCGTATCTGCCCCACTTTTCATGTCTCCCAGGTCAAGCCGTACGTCTCTGACCCCCTGTGCCCTGCTCCCAAGGCACCCCCACCCCCAAGGATGATCGATGGCCATCCGGCCTGGGGGGTGACTGCCATCTTGGATGTTCGCAGGCGGGGTCGGGGCCTTCAGTATTTGGTGGACTGGGAGGGCTTTGGACCGGAGGATCGGTCTTGGATTCGCCCAGCGTTGATCTTGGATAAGCAGCTGATTCGCGACTTCCACCGGGCGAATCCAGGTAGGATTGGGCAGGTGCCTGGAGGCACTGCTAGAGGGGGGAGTACTGTCATGGCGGCCTCTGGGCCGTCATTGGCATCATTATCTCCAGCTGCGCACAGATCCACAGGTGTTAATCAGCAGCTGTTAAAAGCCAGCGTCGCTGACAGCTCAGTACGGAGTCGTCTGTCCTCCTCGTCAGAGAAAGAACCAGAACTCCGCTCTCTGGTCTCGTCAAGGTATTCTCTTGTCTCGTCAGAAACTGTCTCGTCAAGAACTGTCTTGTCTAACACTGACTCGTCAGAGTCTGCCTCGTCAAGAACTGTCTTGTCAAAAACTGTCTCGTCAGGAACCTCTCTGGCCTCGTCAGGAACCTCTCTGGCCTCGTCAAGAACCTCTCTTGCCTCGCCTAGGACTTCCGTTCAAAGTCAAGCACGTAAGAGAGCCGTTTGTTACTCTACACCCAACCTCTACCCCTGTGCACAGGTGGACCCCCTTGGCGGCGGACCTGCGTCCCCAGCTGACGGGGTAACGCCAACACGCTCACGTAGCGGTTCGCTACCACCACGACTACCGGTACGTCTTGCTCCACAAATTCCTGAATTGTTACTGTATCAGTTACAGGAGTACTGGCCACCGTTACTGGTGGAGTTTGTGTCATCGTCATCTGTCGTGTCATCGTCACCACGTTCTGTGGAATCACTCACCTCGTCATCATCTGGATTGTCATGGTCACCACGCTCAGTGGAGTCACTCGTCTTGTCATCAGCTGGATTATCATCGTCACCACATTCTGTGGAATCATTGGTCTTGTCATCAGCTGGCTTGTCATCGTCCCGGTCTGTGGTGTCACAGCCGGAGTCTCTGGAAGACCTATCCTCGCCACAGTCACAGGTGGAAGCCTCAGCACGTTCACGGACGCCTTCACCTCCACGTTGCACGGCCGCTGGTTCTCAGCAGGACGTAACCTGTGCTTCTCCCAAGTAAGCCTCACTACTGATAGCTTGTCATTAGCGTGGGACAAAAGTAATTGTCTGTGCTTATATGTTCCAGGGTTGCCGGGTCTCCGTCCAGAGTGCTCAGCTCCAGTGACCAGGATACTATCCACGCTCTCACATTTGCACTACACACCCTTTCACTATAATAAAGATTATTGTTCACTAATTTACCCGTGTCAGTGTCTGTCTCCTGGGTCCCGAAACATGTCAGTACGACTCCGTCACGTTGACCCAGCGGACAGCTCACTGTCGCGCTTAATTAACACTCTTAGCGCCCGGGTAGATTTGCTAGCCCACCAGCAGACAGTAATCTTGAATCAATTGACTCAAATTAATGGTCGGCTGGACCGTTTGGAGGGACACCAAACGTTTCCCCCGACCGCAAGTACTTCAACCCCTGCAGGCTTAGCGTCAGGACTAGCTAACACCTCCTCGTCCTCTCGCCTCACTCCGATTCCAACACCTGCCCGGTTCAGCGGAAAACTCGGGGAAGCTCGAGGATTCATTTTACAGTGTGAATCAGTTTTTCTGCGTGTGCCTGGGGATTTTTCCCTCGACTCTAGCCGGATAGGCTATGTCATAAATTTGCTGGCTGGTAGAGCCTTGGACTGGGCTTATTCGATCATGGCTAGACCTAGCTATTCTTTGCTTACCTACCAGGAGTTTGTGACTGAGTTTCTGTCTGTATTTGATCACACGGATAGGGGAGAGGTGTTGACAGAACGTTTTTTAAGCCTACAGCAGGGAAAGAGATCAGCTGCAGATTACGCCATTGACTTCCGGGTCTTAGCCGCAGAGATTGGGTGGGGGGAGCCATCTCTTTGTGGTATTTTCCTACGCAGTCTTAACGACGAGCTAAAGGATGAGTTAGCGGCACGGGATAAACCAGATAACTTGCACGATTTAATTGCTTTAGCAGTTAGTATCGATAGTAGGTTAAGGGAACGGGCGGCTGGTCGGCGAGTTACTTCCCGTCCTGGTAAACCCCGCCCTCGTGTCACTGACTCTCTTCCTCTCGCTTTACCCGCGTCAGAGAAGGCCCCGGATCAGGAAGCCATGATTGTTGGTCATTCTAAGGTGTCTGCAGCTGAGAAACAACGCCGTAGGGATCAAGGCCTGTGTTTTTATTGTGGGAAGGAGTCACATGAGGTTTCTGAATGTCCTAGTAAGTTAAAAGGGAAAGGCCCGTGGATCGCAGTAGGGGGATTCACGGGCAAGAACACAGAGGAACCCCTTACTTGTTGTCATTTACCCCTCAGACTCATTCATACTCACACAGAACACTCCACACTAGCGTTAGTCGATTCTGGAGCTGAGCAAAATTTCATTTCTAGAGACCTGGCAACCCGGATGGGCCTTAGTTGTCAGACTTTAGAACCCTTGAAAGAAAGACTTGATGAAAATCACTCTTGAGCTGAATTTTATTGGAACCAATCAAACCAATTCAAATTTAAGCTCTTTTGGAAATGTGACATTTGTGTATTCATGTAAACATTATATTAAACTAGTCTCAACTTTAAGAAGCGATGATCATTGGGTTCCAAGCAACTGTAGACTTCAAGGCCTTGCACTGTTTTGCAAAAGCATTTATAGGTCAAGGTGTGCTACACATTAGGTTTTAAAAACACACAGGAGAGGCATGTTGTACTTCAGAAAAAGGAACTTCCCTTGGAAGTTTGAAACCTGGCTCTGAAGCATCAACCACTACACCACATGACTGCTTTGGTACACACTGTAACTTTCTCAGTACAAAATGCTCTGTTGAAAAGACACAAAAGCTGATAGACAATTCATAAAGATAACTTTTGGAACATGAACACAATTGCATGAAATTTGGTGTGTTTCTAAAGAATGTAGTTGTGCTAGTGAGTGTGACGTTTCATTAAGTTTGAATCACTACATCTGAGGATGAATCAACAAGTCCAGGGCAGAGAGAAGCTGTACAAAATCACTGACCTAAAAAAATAAAAATGCATTGATGTTTGTTGATAATTTTAACAACTTTTCATTGTCAATATCTGTAGATGAGTCATTCAATCATACAAGCAATTTGGATGAATGACCTTGTTCACTTCACCTTGACTTGCACATTTTATTTTTAAAATAAAATTTTAATTTTGGCTGCACGGTGGCGCAGTGGTTAGCACTGCGGCAGCACAGTTTACCCTTGGCCGGGGGATTGTGGGGATCGTGGGATCGTGGGTTCGATCCCAGCCCCCGACCAACAGTGATCTGTGTGGAGTTTGCATGTTCTCCCCGTGTTGCGTTGGTTTACTCCGGGATTTCTCCGGTTTCCTCCCACATGCCAAAGACATGCATGTTAGGTTAATTGGCTGTTCTAAATTGTCCCTAGATATCTGTTTCCTATAGGCCCTTAGAATAGAGGGTTAGTATTAATGAAAGCGCTTTGAGTGGTCTTTGTGACTAGAAAAGCGCTATATAAGTGCAGGTTAGTTAGTTAGTTAGTTAAAAATATTGCAGAAAAATTCACTTGTAGAGCACAAGGGCAGTGGAGAAAAACTGTGGAAGATTGATTAAGCCAGTCTTGAGATATTTGCAAACAAAAAACATTGGGATGGGCACTAGGAGTACACTGGCTTGTGTTCTCCTTGTGGCTGAGTAACCAAGTTTCCTTTCCACATTCTACAATGCTGACCCCCAAGCTAGAAGGCGGAAAATACCATTTTTATGCAGTCGTTGGTATGACCTAGCTGGGGCTTGAACCCACAACCTCAGGCCCACCACTCCAGTAAGCCAACTATTTACTAATCATCAAACCAAAACCAGAAGCCTCAGATCAGTTGTTCATCTTAAATTCTTAACAAGGACTACTTGTGGATGAGTTAAAAAACACGCTGCTGGAGAAAATCCTTTTCGGTAATAAAAAATTAAGTAGCGATATTGATAGGTTTTTGATTTTTTTTTTTACCCACTAAAGGGAAAAGGGGGAAAAAACACAAATGATTCATCAAGAAAGAAATCCCTTTTAAATTGTAAGAGCATAGTTTAGGAGTAAATGTATGCCCTCGTCAAACATGCTAAAATCATTCTACTGGTGATCATCAGCAAGTTAAGACAAAATGAAGGCAATGCACATCTCTAGCAATCTATATAGCTACATACTTCTGTGGTGTTTGTCTAAATGAAAGCTTGAGCTGATGGCTCACATCTATATATCAGTGTTCATTATTATTGTATGAAAACATTACTTTTGATCTGAAGGCACTGCATAATACAAATGCAGAAATTAAACGCAAATAACAAACCCTTCACTTCAGTTAGAATAAGAGCGTTGCCCTCAAGAAATCATGATGCAATGATTGGCCTATTCATGCTGGCGCAGCAGCTCCCGGCCCGGCGCGTCCTCCTAAATAATTTGACATGGGCAGTAGGAAGTGAGATTACTTTGTATCGGCATGTATTTCTCTTATCTTTATGGTGCAGTTTGGAGATAAGAAGTGATCATCCATGCTGGCACTGTGTACTCACCCTGCATGAGATGCATACAATTATGCAAATGGAGTTGAAAGTCATAAAGCCTCATTCATGCTAGAGAATCCCTCCACCCCCGTCTCTCCTGTTCTACACTCTCCGTGCTGTGGAGAAAACCCACCGTTTTGGATGGAAGTGAAGACGGTGCTTGTGCAGCAGGCGTGCATTTGTAATAAGAGACGCGGCGGGAAGGAGCACAAGCTGGGAAAATATTTCAAAAGTAAGAGCAGGGTGGAATGGAAGGCATCCAGCAAAGTTGTGTCTCCTCTGTCAGCCACTGTGCATATGTGCATTCATCAACATATAGAGCGGTCACTCGAGCCGCTTAGCAGGGGGAACACAGGTTACCTCTGCCGTGGTCAAGTATCAACACAGCTAAGGGCTTTGCCGTGTGTTCTATAATTATACAAATGCTGCAAAGCACTCTTGCCCATATACCTTCTCGCTGTTGAAGATATCCAAAACCATCACCAGATCATCTTTTTTTTTAAGTAAAAAAAAAGCATGGCAGGGCAGATTCTTCAAACATCCTTCTAGTATTGAGCAGCATAGTGAGATCAATACATTTCATCCAGTTCTTGATGGCATGTGTGACTATTTAGCTCCCACTCAGGGCAAAGGTCTGTATACCTAAAAAAGATAAATGTGCATGAATAATTCACATTAAGAGTGTACAGCTTACATCAGAGACAGTGTTGATGATAATCAGATCACACTGATAAGCTAATTTGTACGGTTCCCACAACACAAGGGCAAAGAGGATAATCATACTTTTAGATGAGCTGAGACAATACGTAATATAATGAGAATGATGTGGAAACCCTTCACTACAGAGCCCCTCTTCCCCCAGCATCAAGACATCTAGAATGGGTAAGATAATTATCAGACTGCTTTGGCGTGCTGTACATTAGCAGTGCAGAGTGATTATAGGAACCAACTGAATTACGAAGCTGATTTCTGAACCATTACAGTGGCGGTTATCGCAAACTGATGGTAATAAGGAAGCCAGAGTTTGGATGATAGAGCCGAGTTATGGGGGAATGAAAGTACATTTTCATGGCATAATATTTCATCAAGTCACTCATACAATTTTGACGGACTTGAGAGGACATTTGCATGTGGAGCCATCAAACCCTTGTATTAGCTGTATGGTTTTTTGGGGGGTTTTTTTTGTTTTTTTCTGCAGAGATTGAAGCACATAGAAAATCAAATAATAGCACAGAGCTGCTCACTCGTGGCTTTCCCCCTCATGCTCATTTTTTATTTAAGTGACAAAATACTGTGTCTGTGTGTGTGTCTTCTGTACAAACCTCCAGTTGTCACTGTCTGCAACTTAGTGGAAAACTATCATAGAAAATGGCTGTAGAAAGAAGAATGACTCAAACGAGAGCCAACGCAAGATGTTTTGCATCATGATTATATTTTTACACCATTCTTCAGCCAAAGGGCCAGGAAAGCACAACATAATATAAAGAGATAAAATACAATCAAACCATCATTTTCCCCTTCCATATGACACTGCATGGGCTCTAATGAAACTGTGAATGACACTGACACAAATGTTTAAGTCCCCGTGGTTATGTGACTTTGTTTATTTAACTTGTGCATGCATCCATCGATTATTGTTGTAGTGATACTGTTGGCTTTTCTCCCTCCAGCAGCAGCCTATCGACACCTATAGAGGTTCTGAGCTGGCTTGCGCTTCTCGAGCCTGTGCCATCTCTTCATTTTTAGCTCATGGTTCTCTTGAGGTTCCTTACCATAATCTGTTGCAAACAAGCCCCTGGAGGTTGCATCTGTGCCACACCAAGCCCGCTCTCTTAGGCTGTTCAGATGTGTTCCCGTTCCATTCCACCCACTGGAGATCACAACGGAACCACAGGGAACCTTCAATCGACGAAAGGCAACAGAAAAGGGATGGTCCACCGCTGATCATAAACTGTAAGTCGCTGAAAGAGTCATGGTCAGCCATTAGCATGGATTGTACTATCAGAGGGAAGGTGGAAGAGTGGTGGTAACCGCCTGTGTTAGAAGATGTGGCAAACCTTCAGTTTTGTTTGGGTTTTTAGCAGAGCTCTAGTGTGGCATCAGGCGGTGTTTAAAAATCCTTAGTGTCCCTTTAAAGTTGTTGTTTTGGCAACAATTAAAACAGGAATTACTTACTGAGTCATCATTAAGTGTCATGGCTATGTGTGGACACTCTGATTTCATTGATGTAGGTACATTCTTACTGGTTCTTGGTAAGGCCTTACTTTGCAGCTGTCTTCAGACTAGTCCAAGCTAAGTATCTCACAGAGGAGCAAATGTTGATGTACGTAGCAAATTTTGGATTCGCCAACTTTTCTGACAAATGTTCACAAAAATCAAGTTGGTATGACACAGAGGTGGATGTGGGCAAATGTAGCACTTTTTGGGGTTTCGTCAGCGCTCCTAAAAGGTTGCACAGTAGCAAACAGTTTTGTCATAAAAGTTCTTAAACAGTTGCTAGTGTTCACTACTTGGTGAACCAAAAACTTTAACGGCATGAGTTATAGTCGTTTGCAGATGCTTACAACTATTTTGCAAATGTTTGCACCTGTCTGCAGAAAAACAGAATGAAAAGAAAAATGTTTGTGACTTTTAAAAACTGTTTACAAACTGTTTTGTAACCCTTTACAAACCCTGACAAAACCCCAAAATGTTTTTCAGCATTCACCATTCTGTGAGATACGGGCTTAAATGAACTGCAGGGGAGATGCAGTGGCATATGGTTACTGCAATGGTTATGTGTCTGTGTTATGCAAAGTTTTACAGATCCACCATATGCTCACACGTTGGAGCTTCTTGCTTTCCCACGGAGGCACTATCACAAGTATAACGGATAAATAGTAAAGAAGCTATTGCTTTTATTCTATCATTTAACCTTTAGGTTACCTCTGGCCTTGGAGAAGATAAAAATCAACCAACACAAAGAGCTTCTTTGTAGAGTAAATAAAGTTCAAAAAACTACTAACTACTGTCACTGTCAGTTCTGTCCATGCAAACTTTTGATCTTTTTATATTTTAATATATAATATATAATACAACCCAAATGAAAAACAAACTGAAATCTTTTAAAAGTAAAACTAAAAAACAATAACCTAGTTGCATAAATATGCACACACTGTTATAACTGGGGATGTGGCTCTACATGATGTCTATATGACGTCAGATAAACCAAAAGGCTGATGTTCCTATGATCTCTACATGATGTCTAGATGATGTCATATAGACAGTAGGACTTGCTAAAAGTTCGTAGGACCCCCTATGATGTAAGCGAACTCTGTCACGATGTCACAATCATAGGACTCGCTATGAGCCATCACTCACAATCATAGGATTCCCTATGACATCATCAACGGTCATAGGACTCCCAATGACGCCATCAAAGATCAAAGGCAGACAGCACTCACAGTCATAGGACTTGCTATGACATCATCAAATATCATAGGACTCGCTATAATTCTCCTGTGAGTTTTACCGAGTGTTTCATGGATGCTAAGCTAGTTTTTAGCCATAAGTACAGTATCTCACAAAAGTGAGTACACCCCTCACATTTTTGTAAATAATTTGTTTTATCTTTTCATGGGACAACACTGAAGATATGATACTTTGATACAATGTAGTCAATGAACAGCTTGTATAACAGTGTAAATTTGCTGTCCCCTCAAAATAACTCAACACACAGCCATTAATGTCTAAACCACTATCAACAAAAGTGAGTACACCCCTAAGTGAAAATGTCCAAATTCTGCCTAAGTGTCAATATTTTGTGTGGCCACCATTATTTTCCAGCACTGCCTTAACTCTCTTGGGCATGGAGTTCACTAGAGCTTCACAAGTTGCCACTGGAATCCTCTTCCACTCCTCCATGATGACATCATGGAGCTGGTGGATGTTAGAGACTTTGCACTCCTCCACTTTCCATTTGAGGATGCCCCACAGATGCTCAATAGGGTTTAGGTCTGGAGATGTGCTTGGCCAGTCCATCACCTTTACCCTCAGTTTCTTTAGCAAGGCAGTGGTCGTCTTGGAGGTGTGTTTGGGGTCGTTATCATGTTGGAATACTGCGCTGTGGTCCAGTTTCCAAAGGGAGAGATCATGCTCTGCTTCAATATGTCACAGCACATGTTGGCATTCATGGCTCCCTTAATGAACTGTAGTTCCCCAGTGCTGGCAGCACTCATGCAGCCCCAAACCACAACACTCCCACCACCATGCTTGACTACAGGCAAGACACACTTGTTTTTGTACTCCTCACCCGGTTGCCACCACACACACTTGACACCATCTGAGCCAGATAAATTTATCTTGGTCTCATCAGACCACAGGACATTTTCCCAGTAATCCATGTCCTTAGTCTGCTTGTCTTCAGCAAACTGTTTGCGGGCTTTCTTGTACATTATCTTTAAAAGGGGCTTCCTTCTGGGACAACAGCCATGCAGACCAATCTGATGCAGTGTGCGGTGTATGGTCTGAGCACTGACAGGCTGCCCCCCCACCCCTTCAGCCTCTGCAGCAATGCTGGCAGGACTCAAACATCTATTTTCAAAAGACAGCCTCTGGATATGACACTGAGCACGTGCACTCAACTTCTTTGGCCGACCATGACAAGGCCTGTTCTGAGTGGAACCTGTCCTGTTAAACCACTGTATGGTGGTGGCCACTGTGCTGCAGCTCAGTTTCAGGGTGTTGGCAATCTTCTTACAGCCTAGGCCATCTTCATGCAGAGCAACAATTCTTTTTTTCAGATCCTCAGAGTTCTTTGCCATGAGGTACCATGTTGAACTTCCAGTGACCAGTATGAGAGAGTGTGAGAGCGAAAACATCAAATTTAACACACCTGCTCCCCATTCACACCTGAGACCTTATAACACTAATGAGTCAAATAACATTGGTTAGGGAAAATGGCTAATTGGGCACAATTTGGACATTTTCAATTAGGGGTGTACTCACTTTTGTTGCGAGTGGTTTAGACATTAATGGCTGTGTGCTGAGTTATTTTGAGGGGACAGCAAATTTGCTGTTATACAAGCTGTACACTGACTACTTTACATTGTATCAAAGTGTCATATCTTCAGTGTTGTCCCATGAAAAGATACAATAAAATATTTACAAAAATGTGAGGGGTGTACTCACTTTTGTGAGATACTGTAGCTACTATGCTAACTTTTACCATTACAGTCCGTTATGCTGTGAGTGGGAAATTTTGACGGTGGGAATTTGTATGATTTGTATTCTTGTTTTGTGTTGTGGCAAAGTTTGTGAAACAACCACTTAAAACCAGTCGGAGAAAGTGAGAAAACTTAATCTTTGAAGTTTAAGCTAATTCAAGAGAAATTAATGGAGAAATGCTGTTCTTGTTACTGTTGGTATATTTCTACCAGAGTTACTTTATTTCAAGTGTGGCAGCAAAAGAATTTTAATGAATGCTTATTCTAAGTGTGTTGTGAAATCATGTGTTTTAAGTGACTGTACCAGATCTGGTGATGTTTATTTGATGAGTGAGTAAATATTATCCTGCTTATACAGGTTTTTTTTTTTTTTTTTTTTTTTTAACACCTGTGATCTACGAGCAGTGTTGGGCAAGTTACTAAAAAATAGTAACTAGTTACAGTTACTAGTTACTTCTTTTCAAAAGTAACTAAGTTACTTTTGAGTTACTGCATGATTAAAGTAACTAGTTGCTTGGAAAAGTAACTTTCACGTTATTTTTTCGATGCATACTTAAATCATCTTGCACACACAACAAGATCAAGGGCCCCTTGTTCTAATCAGAAAAAAGAAGGAAAAGAAAACTGATAAAAAAAAAGAAAACTCTCATCTTACAGAGAAAAAAATGTCTCACATTTACATAAACTATTGTAATCAGTAGAAAGTCAGAAATTTACTAAAAATAAAACTGTAAATTGACCTCCTGGTGGGCCGTTTTTGGCCCACAAGCCCTATGTTTGACACCCCTGGACCAGCCCATTAAAAATGCATATTTAGAGGATTTACTTACATGAAATAGTTGCATATCACAACAGCATGTAACTGAATGAGATAAAATAAAACAGAAAGCACAGATAAATGAAAGTTCACCGCTTACAAGAAGCTGTTCTTTATTGCAACAAGCTGAGTCACTTTTTCTCTGTGCGTAAGAAAACTTACACACAATTACTTACACAACTAACACATTTACACAACTGCGGACAAATGCGAGCTTCTTACTCACAAAATACTCATGTTTAACCACAGAGGTAGGAGTTGTTGGGGGCTACTCACCGCTCGGACAACAGGTGATCAGGGCTCCATATGAGAAGTCGCCACGGCATTTCTTCCCACCACGGGACAGGAAACCAACCCACGGTAGAGGAGACTGACGGCTGTTCCAGCTATGGTGGGGTCAGTTTATTTGCGCTAAAATATCTATCCATATTAATAAAACGAGTAACGTGAGTAATGCATCTGATGAGATTTCAGTAACTGTAACGCATTACTGAATTTTTAAACAGCAGTTTCGTTACAGAGCATGTTACTGCAAAAGTAGTGGCGTTACAGTAACACGTTGCTCCCAACACTGTTTACGAGACACGCTTTCTGGACAATTCCGTGGTGGTGCTGAAGACGAGCTGAGGACCCCCAGACCAGAGTGGACAGAGGATCATCTCCCCAGCCCAGAGGTTTCCCTTTTCATCTCCATAGTCCCTCCCCTTTGCCCAGATAAGCCCTGAAATATCTCTTTTCACCCTAGTGATAGGAGAACACTCACACATACACTACCCGGGTAGATGAACATTATTTGTTGTTGTTTTATTTTATAGTTGCTACTTTCTTTTATCAGAGCTCTTTATTTATTTTATTTTCTTTGGGATGGACTTTCTATAATTTAAACGAGACACTGGTTAACTAAGAAAAAACTGATACTCTCTGAAAGAAAATGAAGAAACGTTATTCATGTTAAATAAATGTCGGCTATTGTTACAACTTGAAAGGTGTATTACGTTCTTCATTTCTCACTTCCTCCTCGAAACAAATCTGTACTAATAATCATACTTGTATGCACACTGTGCTAAAGAGTTACACGTGTATCATACAGTGTCTTGTAATAAAGTTCTCGTTCAGTACAATGCCTGCCTCCGCTGTCCTGTTTCCAGACGTAGCAGCTTACAATAATACCAATAATTATTTTCCTGAAGATGGAAGCGTGTCTGGAGCCACCACTGCGCCATTCCTCGACACCCCAGGCGAGCCGCCCATTCCATGGCCCTGTTGGTTTGAATTGTTCACCAGATACACGGAGGCTGTAAACCTGGAGAGATTCAGAGATCTGTGGAAGCGAGCAAGTCTATACAATCACCTGGGTGATGAGGGACAGTGGATATTCGACAATTTAGGGCAGGTGGATACATATGACGACTGCGTAGCGCTGCTGACCAAACATTTCGCTGTTCCACAGAGGTTCGTGTTTTACCAATGCCAACAGCAACTGGATGAGTCATTCATATAGTATGTAAATGCCCTTCGCTGTATGGCTAGCACATACAAGTTCAGGAACATGGAGGACAGGATAATACAGCCGCAGTTGAAGTGGTACACCGTGGATCCAATGATAGAGTATGCGCTGCAGGAGGAGCCGGACGATTACCCAGTGGCAGTCACAGTGAAAAGGCTACAGGTGTTGCTATGGAGGTTGCTGCACCGCATGTCAGAGACGAACTTGATGGAAATAACATTCCAGCTGGGAAAGATGGCCCAGGTAGCATTGCAGTTAGCGGGCCTCAGCCCGCGCATCCCACAGTCAGCTCCACTGGTACAGACGGTTGCCCCAGTTGCTGAGTCTGCTGACCCCACACCTTCTCGGGAGAGCCCCGAGGTAGACACTGCGGAACAGCAGGGCACCACAGCACAACGACCCAGCGGTAAACTCAGTTTGGACGACGACAACTCGAGTCCACTGCACTCAGACGTGGATGCAGCCACTCCCTGCCTCACACCGCACGCCGAGCAGAACCCAGCAGAACTGAAGCAGCAACAAGAGCCCCATTCTGCAGCCACATGGGACCTAGAGCCAGTCCTCATGCAGCACGAACGTTCTCGAGCTGCAGCCTCATTGCAGGAGGGAGAGTATGATTTCGTGAACGCGGGTACAGCCAAAGATCAGAGCATGGAGAGAGAACATAGCATGGAGAGAGAGCACAAACTGAACTCATCTCCGATCCTGGACCTGTATGAGCCTCAAGCAGCCGCTATGGAGCCGCAGGAGAAGGAGATCGTGGAGAAAGGGGACCCCGGTGAACGCTGACAACCTAGCGCTCGTCCCATCACCGATGACAGCGACACATCACCGCATTCACAATCAACACCAGAAGAGAGAGGGCAGAAGCTGAACTCATCTCACATCCTTGCCGAGTATCAGCCTCAGGGAACTGCCGGACCAGCGGGACCAAGCAGAGCAATGTCAAAAGAGGGCACATCCAGCTGCTGGCATGAACAGCATGCCACCACAACAGCAACCAGCATCCGGGATGAGAGAGCAGTAGCACTGAGTGCAGCCAAATAGCTCGCCGCTCGCACTATGTAATTGGGTTCAGGTCCAACATGTAGTATATAATAAAAGGGGCACTTAATTGTGAAGAGCAGTGTGGTGACATGGATGTCCTGTCATGTCACCGCACTGCCCTATGTATAGTAGACAGGCCACCATCTTAGGCTCTCATATGCCGCATGCCCACACTACGTGCCATGCTGTGTACTACTGCTCTTTATCTTTAGAATCAGAATCAGAATCAGATTTATTGCCATTGTTCATGTGGTACACAAACTTGGAATTTGTCTCGGTGCAATGCTGCAACATTAAACATGATAAAATAAAAGAAATAAACTATACATGCAATAAAGTGTAGAATAAGAGTGAGTAATACTAGTCAGCAGTTAAAATATATTAGCGAGCAGCAGATAATGTGGAGAACCATATAGTGCAGTTGGTAATGCAGGAAGAAAACAGTGATGATTGACATGAGTCTGGTTGAGCTGCTGTACATAGTGCACGAGAGTCAATAAGTCACTTAGTGTTCAGCAGTCTGTTGGCAGAGGGGAAGAAGCTGTTCATGTGACGGGAGGTTTTAGTCTGGATGGACCGAAGTCTTCTACCTGAGGGGAGAGGGGCAAACAGTACGGGACCAGGGTGTGAGGGATCGGCTATGATCCGGCCAGCACGCCTCCGGGTCCTGGAGATGTACAGATCCTGGAGGGATGGGAGCTTGCAGCCGATCACCTTCTCAGCAGTGCGCACGACGCACTGCAGCCTTAGTGTGTCCCTGGCAGTGGCTCCTGCGTACCACACGGTTATGGAGGTGGTGAGGATGGACTCGATGATGGCTGTGTAGAACTGCACTAACATCTTGGTGGGTAGCTTGAGCTTCCTCAGCTGCCGCAGGAAGAACATCCTCTGCTGGGCCTTTTTGATGAGGGAGCTGATGGTTGGCTCCCACTTGAGGTCCCTGGTGATGGTGGTGCCTAGGAAGCGGAAGGAATCAGCAGTGGTGATGGGAGAGCCTGTGAGGGTGAGGGGGGGCAGAGGGGTTGTGACTTTCCTGAAGTCCACAATCATCTCCACTGTCTTCAGAGCGTTCAGCTGCAGGTTGTTGTTGTTGCACCAGGACGCCAGCTGGGCCACCTCTCTCCTGTAGGCGGACTCGTCGCCGTTTAGTAAAGCTGTGTTAGCCAACTTCATCTGGCCTCATCCATCACCAGGTATTTCCATACATAACATTTGGTGAATGAGGATTAACTCATGGAGGTGTGCTTTGCATCACTGCAGCCTTTTCTGGAGCTTCTCAGCGAACCACCGGTGTCATGGCCAGACTGGTTGGGGGAACTTTTTGAAACCTGCACCATGGCTCTGGATCTGGGGAGGAGGGATGGAGTGAGGATGCGAGCGCTGCTTGCCCACTTCCTAGGCACGGAAGGTCGGAGTTTTTCGAATTCTTGGTCCAATGGACTGTTATGAAGAGGCTATTGAGGTGCTAACTAGCTGCTCTGTTAAGCCTGAAAACGTGGCGCAGTGTGCGAAAACCTGCCGCCATCAACGAAAAGCTAAGCTAGTAATCCCCACACCCTACGGAGACAGCATAAACACTGCAAGCCCCGAAGGTTGGTCAGGACTGTTGTGAAGCTAGACGACGTGAGTTTACCCATGATGACAGCCACCGCCGCCACGCAGTCCATAGTAAGTGAGTAAGTGAGGCTATGGTTCGGAGGCTCACCCCCCGGCACCCTGATGCAGTGGAATTACCGGATGACAGGAGCTCCAGTGCTGGCAGGAACCTCACATTTGCAGTGCAGTATGGCGAAAAAGTGATTCCAGCATTCCGGATCCAGGTGACACGCCAGGGTGGAAATGTTATGGGGTGGGATTTATTCAATGAGCTGGGATTTACTTTCATAATTGGCGGGAAAACCCTCAGCGGCCCAGGCCACTTTGCCCAGGCTTCGCAGATGTGGATGCAGCCAAAAAGCACAGTGTGGACAGTGAATGTAACGCAGAGATTGGATACACCACGGACGGTGAAGACGAAATAAAGGAAGAACCGAGACCGAGATTGCCTCCACCCCTTGAGCAGCCAGAACCGGAGCTGGAGAAGAGGGAGCCCGGGTTAGCTGAGACTAATGCCAACGAGGTTTTTATGGAAAGCATCGACACCTGAGTGTCCGCCCCGCGCTCTCAGGGGAAGAGCTGCCCGGAGGGGGGCGAGCATGAAGGGGGCAACAACGCACAATGACAGCAGACGAATTCGGACGCAGCGCACGGCACAGCACAGCACAGCAGAGCACTCCACATGGCTCAGTGGAGGAACTGGACAACTTCAGTGTCCACTCTTGGCCGGCTGCAGTGGGAGGGACTTAGTTGGCGGACGGAGAGTCCATTCTGACGAGCAACACCAAGGAAGCACCGGACGCCTTCAGTGCTCAGGTCAAGTTTCAGCCAGTAACGGGTGAGGGGTCCACTTTGACAACGGTGACTGCTGAACTGCCGCAGTGTAATGAAGGCGCCAGACCAGAGGAGAGCACAGAGCTGGCAAGTGCACAGTGGCACATCAAACCAGGTAAAGCGCCAATACAAGTCATGGACTGGGTTTGGATTTGTGCTGGCGGGAGGCCGGGATGGCAATCGATCAGACCGCATCCAGAAAAACAATGAGTGCCACTGAGGGGTAGGGAGAAGCTGGGAACAGCATGTGTTCGGCCGATGGGCGATTCAGTATGGCACAGGAACAAGCTGCGGTGTGTCTGGGCGGCAGCTCCGGACGGAGGGGCCCCGTGGAAGTTGGCTGCCGCAGTGTGGGACCCAGGCCCAGGTGTCAGGAAGATTGGCCCTGGGGGTCTGGAAGCTCCTGGGAGGAGGCCACCAAGAGCCCATTTCAAAACTCCGGGGGTGGGGTGCCGTGGGCCTGCTTCAAAGCTCCTGGGAGGAGGCCACCATGGGGTCTCCTCAAAATTCCCCTGACTGAACTGTTTTTTTTTGTTTGTTTGTTTTTTTTCCCCCATGCTGGTGATACCGCTCCCATTCAAGAGACTGTGCTGTAAATAATGGGTTGTTTATAGTTCTGTTGTTCTTGCATGTATGTTATGGTATGGGTCGTTTTATGTGTTTTTCTTTTAGCTTAGGAGCACAGCAAATTTTTAGTTGAATAAAAACTTTTAGTTTACCAGTGGTAGAATAATCCACTGCACCTTGTGGGCTGCACGGTAGTCCACCCGTCAGCCCTATCTTAGGTTATTTTGTGTGAATGTGTTAGGCCAGTTTAGTCCATTGGTTTTCGTTATTTTGGTGCATGATTCGGTTTCCAAGCTGTGGTGGTTTCAAATATGTGTGGGTTTTTGGACTTTTCTGAAGGGGGGAGGAAATATATATAAATAAAGGTCACTTTATTGTGAAGTGCAGTGCAGTGATGTGGATGTCCTGTCACATCACTGCACTGGCCTATGTAAGGCAAGGGGCATCCATCTTAGTCTCTTTTATGCCCGATGACCACTCTACATGCCATGCTGTATGCTGCTGCCCTTCATCTTCAATAAAGCTGTGTTTGCTAACTCATCTTGTCTCATCCTTGGCCAAGCTATTTTCCATGCATAACACAGCTGCCTCAGATCAAAACGCAGGGCTGGAGCCAACCCAGCTGTTGTGAGACCCGGGCTGGGACATTACTGACGAGCGAGCCACAACTCCGGAGAAATGGCACCCGGGTCTGCTGCAGCCAGCGCCTCCAGGGGCACGCCCACCGCAGGCTCGACTGAGGCCCCTGAAGGTGAACTGTTAAAATGACTCTGTTTTGAAATGTTTAGGCAGAGCATGGTTGCAGCATAGTGGCAAAATAACCCACTTAGCCATGCAGGGTTAACTGGTGGTCTACCCAGTGCCCCAGGCTCCGTCTGTTTGTAAAAAAAAAAAAAAAAAGCTCTTGTTATTATTTAAAGTGTTTATAAAGTTTTGTTTTTTCAAAAGGGGGATAAATGTTAGATATTTCCCATATTAACAATAGGCAGCACGGACACGGGGATGCACAGACAAAGTGTCATCATCACGCCGTGCCTATATTAGGAGTCTGACAGCAGGGGTCCTCCTCTTTGGTGCTCGGCCTTCATGCCAGCAACAGCCTGTGTTAGCAAAGGGTTAGTTTGTTAGCATATACACTGCAACATATGCATCATACAGTCTCTTGTAATAAAGTTCTCATTTGGTACAACTCCTGCCTCTGCTGTCCAGTTTCCAGACATAGCAGTCACATCTTACAGCACAAGCCATGGTCCGCAGAGAGCTTCCAAAGCATCAGAGGGATCTCATTGTTCAAAGGTATCAGTCAGGAGAAGGGTACAAAAGAATTCTCAAGGCATTAAATATTCCATGGAACAGAGTGAACGCAGTCATCATCAAGCGGAGAAAATATGGCATAACAGTGACATTACAAAGAACTGGACGTCCCTCCAAAATTGATGAAAAGATGAGAAGAAAACTGGTCAGGGAGGCTGCCAAGAGACCAACAGCAACAATGAAGGAACTGTAGGAATTTCTAGCAAGTACTGGCTGTTTAGTACGCGTGACAACAATCTCTCATCTGTTTCATACTGTATGTCTGAGCTATGGAGTAGATTGGCAAGACGGAAGCCTTATCTTACAAAGAAAAACATCCAAGCCTGGCAACATTTTGCGAAAACACATTTGAAATCTCCCAAACATATGTGGGAAAATGTGTTATGGTCCGATGAAACCAAGGTTGAATTTTTTGACCATAATTCCAAAAGGTATATTTAACACAAACACAACACTGCTCATCACCGAAAGAACACCATACCTACAGTGAAGCATCATGCTTTGGGGATGTTTTTCTTCACCTGAAACTGGGGCCTTAGTAAAGGTGGAGGGAATTATGAACAGTTCCAAATTCCAGTAAGTGTTGGCACAAAACCTTCAGGCTTCTACTAGAAAGCTGAAGATGAAGAGGAACTTCATCTTTCAGCACGACAATGACCCAAAGTACATGTCAAAATCAACAAAAGACTGGCTTCACCAGAAGAAGATCAACGTTTTGTAATGGCCCAGCCACAGTCCAGGCCTGAATCCGATTGAACATCTGTGGGGGGATCTGAAGAGGGCTGTGCACAGGAGATGCCCTCACAATCTGACAGATTTGGAGCGTTTTCACAAAGAAGAGTGGGCAAATTTGCCACATCAAGATGTGTCACGCTTATAGACGCCTACCCAAAAAGACTGAGTGATGTAATAAAAGCCAAAGGTGCTGCAACAAAGTATTAGTTTAAAGGTGTGCACATTTATGTAACCAGGTTATTGTAAGTATTTTTTATTTTTTACTTTTCCCCTTAAAAGATTTATTTATTTATTTATTTATTTTTTACAATTGGGTTGTACAGGTTATAGGTCACATTAATGGTGGATAAAGCTTTTGAAATGAATTATCTTGGTCTAATTTTTTTACATCTCAAAAACCTAGCATTTGAACAGGAGGGTTTAGACTTTTTTATACCCACTGTAAATATATATAATATTTATATTACTGTGTATTAGGAGTGTGACAAATTTAACAGCAGATATCAGTCACTTAGTGTAGGGTGGTCTTTAAATTGAGAATTGTCTACATTATATATAATATTGCATCCATCCATCCATCTTCTTCCACTTAATCCTTTTTGGGTCGCGGGGGGGCTGGAGCCTATCCCAGCATCTTGGGCGAGAAGCAGGGTACACCCTGGACAGATCGCCAGTCCATAGCAGATATAATATTACATAATATAATCTAAATATTCAGAAAGGAATTACGAAAGGTTAAACTGTGGTTTGAGTCAAACAAATTAACGCTTAATTAATAAATTAAGTTAATTAATTATAAATTTAGTAAGACTAAATTTATAATTTTTAACAACCATCACAACAACTCAGCAAAACTCAAACTCAGTGTAACAGGTGCAGAGGTTGAAAGGGTATCTGAAATCAAATTTCTTGGAGTAATAATTGATTATAAATTGTGTTGAAAGTCACATACTAATTATATTAAAGGTAAAATATCCAAATCAGTTGCAATACTACAGAGAGTGAAATATCTGCTGAATCAACCCACACTATACACCCTGTATCACTCATTAATACTTCTATACATGACATATTGTGTTGAAGTATGAGGAAATACACATAAAACAAACATGTATCTAGTTTCTATGCTTCAGAAGAGAGCTATTAGAATAATATGCAAAGTTGCTTACAGGGAACAACACAAACTCACTTTTTCTCAAATTAAAAGCTCTAAAGTTGAAAGATCTGGTTGATTTTAAAACCACAGTAATAATGTTTAAAGTGAAGAATCTACACTACCGTTCAAAAGTTTGGGGTCACCTCAGACAATTTTGTGTTTTCCATGAAAAGTCACACTTTTATTTACCACCATGAGTTGTAAAATGAATAGAAAATATAGTCAAGACATTGACAAGGTTAGAAATAATGATTTGTATTTGAAATAATATTTTTTTCCTTCAAATTCTGCTTTCGTCAGAGGATCCTCCATTTGCAGCAATTACAGCATTGCAGACCTTTGGCATTCTAGCTGTTAATTTGTTGAGGTAATCTGGAGAATTCTGATGCAATGAGCAAACACATTGTACCATTAGAACTCTGGAGTGATAGTTGCTGGAAATGGGCCTCTATACACCTATGTAGATATTGCACCAAAAACCAGACATTTGCAGCTAGAATAGTCATTTACCACATTAGCAATGTATATTAGATATTAGAGTGTATTTCTGATTAGTTTAAAGTTATCTTCATTGAAAAAAAACAGTGCTTTTCTTTCAAAAATAAGGAAATTTCTAAGTGACCCCAAACTTTTGAACGGTAGTGTATCACTGCCCGCAAATATCCAAAAGTTGTTCCAAATAAGGCAGAAACAATATCATTTCAGAGGAGCATGTATATTTCAAAAACCTTCAGTGAGAACTACCACCAAGCAACACTGTGTCCCAGTGCAAGGAGTCAGACTGTGGAACGCTTTTGGAGATGAGTTAAAATCATGTACAATGCTTGGACAATTTAAACAAAAACTAAAGGAAGGAATACTGCAAATATACATACAAAATGACATGTATAATCACATAAGGATTACTATATACAGTCTGTGTTGTGTTGTTGCTTTGTTTTGTTTTGCAATTATTTTTATTTTTCTTTTACTTCTTGGATGGAACATGGGTGGGCAATATAAGCTGCAGCTTCAGCCATCACACTTTTCGGATAATTTATGTTGAACTGTATAATCCAAGGAGTTATTGTTTCAATTCAACCTTGTTGGTTTTTTTTTTCTTGTATATTGTTCAGTTCCTTTCTTTTCAATCTTTTAATCTATCTGAAATAAAGATTTATATACTGTATATATATACAGTATATATACAGTATATATATATATATATATATATATACTGCTCAAAAAAAATTAAAGGAACACTTTTTAATCTGAGTAAACTGGACTAGCCTGCCACAATTTCTTCACTTTAAGTTTTGGAGTGTTTTCATTTAGACGTGGCATCTTTTCATTCTTAACACATTTTCCAGTCCATATCAGTGTAGATATCCAGCTTATTTTTTCCCATTAAAATCTCGTGTTTTCAAAGTGTTCCTTTAATTTTTTTGAGCAATATATACATATAGTGCTGATTGCATATCTGCTCTGATTATATTTTTGTTGCTGTCAACACACTAATAGTGCTTTGGAGCTTTATCTGTCTGATGATTTACTCATGTAGTTGGACCACAAAAGATAAGATTCTTTGCCCCCACTACTATCTGGAATACCAGCTTACCTCAACCAAGCGCTACTCTCCAGAGGAAGCATCGCAGACGCTAGAATAAGCGAAGTGGATGGCTTGTGAAGCTAAGGGCCTGTTTCGCCCACACTCCTAAGGAGTCCCTCACACAGTACAGCTCATTTCCTCTCCTCTTTGCTTCGTGGTGTTAACTGGACCTTGGTGAGGGGTGCATATATATATATATATATATATATATATATATATACTTTTTTTTTCTTTTGTGAATTATAACATGTCATAACAGAATTTTTATAACCCTGTCCATCAAAATGATGGACAACAATAAATAATAGTACATCCTCTGAGAGAGAGAGAGAGAGAGAGACAGAGAGAGAGACTTAATGACAGGCCCTGAAACAAAATAAGATGTGTAAACTTTGCAGCAAAATACGAGTTTAAAGCTTCACTACTACTTATAATTTCACAAGATTATGGCTATATGTGTTGCGATATTTCAGAGCAAAATTTCTGAATATAACAATTTGATATGTTAATAGCATCAAAATCCTTAAGCTAATGCCATGCCAACAGACACATTTAGTTTGAAAACATAGGCCTCTACTTCCAGTTTTACAACAGAACCAGGACACATGAGAAGAGGCTGAGACCACACACATCAGTGAAACGTCACTGTGCAACTGTCAGTGGAACTTACCCAACTGAATTATTTATCGTTTCATTTTTAATCTTGCTCTATACATTAGATCCAGAATAAACTATGAGTGGAATGGTACACTTGAAGCCCTTCTCAGAGTTCCCTCTGTTAAACTTGTAATTTCTTTGTTCCTCATTTCGTTCCTCTCCAAGTTTGGGCCCGGAAAATAGAGCCAACACAGCAAGCAGAGATATTTTCTAAAAATAACTCATTTCAAGAAAAATATTACAACAGTGCCCTCGCCACTCATATGGCTGCTCGGCCCCTAACATGAAATACTATAAGAAAGTCAAAAATGTGCTGTTTATATTTTTCAGCTGCAATTCACTGCAGGTGCAGTCAGTGTGTTAAGAGACTGTGATTGTTTTGCACCTGTGTCACACATTTATCAACTCACACTGTCTTCCATCAGCTTCTTGTGTGTGTGTGTGTGTGTGTGTGTGTGTGTGTGTGTGTGTGTGTGTGTGTCTTGTTTTTCCTCTTTTGCTTTATTTACATGACCTCTTCTTAAATGCTCCCTGTCATATTTGAGGCCTTTCAATTAATTGTTTTCATAAATAGGTTTATAAATACGTATGTTAAATTATGGTCAAAATGTACAGCACGTTATTGTGCTGTGAAACAGACAAAAAAAAAAAAATCACTGCAAATATAAAAGAAAGAATGGCCATGGCTGCATGGTAATAATGATCAGAGGAGATGTGGCTTGTTTCAAGGACAGAATCTCTTTGGTGCATTTGTTTGCTTCTGTTGCAGCTCCTGCCAGTAATCTCTGGAGAGCCGGCTGTGTTTTTGGATTGATGCGGGCCATCTATGGAGCCCAGAGAGTGCTGCAGGCAAGTGTCACTTCCCATTGGATGTTCTTGGTAAGTACTGTACATGTTTCAAAACAAACGTTCACGTGCTGGGTCGGAGATGTTTTCATATCTCCAGCCCCCCTTGTAACTCCATGACTTTGACAAACGGGGAACAGCTTACCACTTGTGAGGAGGGTTTTCCAGCTGGTTGTCCTGTTAGAAATACAAATGTTTATGAGGAGGGGGGTAAATTGACCTCTGACTTCTGGGGATTGCACCATACACTTGCATCCATCATATGGTGCCTCTTACTGCACAGTTTAATGTAGAAAACAGTGACGTTAATGAATATACTTGGTGGTAAAATACATGTATTAAGAGTCCTAGACAATTACGATTTACTGTACCATACTTGATAAATAAAGCCTGGTGGTTTGCATATTGCATAAGCAATGCAAACAAAACAAAAAAGGAATGCATAATAAATTCACAGAGAACAGAATTATTGCACTCTTTTTCCTGACTGTCAAAAAGAATAAAAAGTTGTGTCACGGAAGAAAAAAGTTCCCTGCTTCCCTTTCTCCCACCGCAACTCCTGAGACACCATTTTCCCTCTCTCTGTGTCTGTGTAATTGCACTTCACTCTCAGATGCCTCTCAACATATTTGATACATTGACAAATCCCCCTTTTCAGTGTTCTCATCATGGCTATTCCCTGGAAATATACAAGAAAGAGGAGGAGGCAGGCGTGGAAGACAAGCAGAGAGAGGCCCCACTTCCCAGATGGGTTGTACCACATCGATTGACTGCTGAAATATATCTCATATCATCTAAAACCAGCTTTGGGCCATGATATGTCTTTAGAGAGAAAACTCCGGGTCTCCCAAAGGCTTGTAGAAAACAACTGACAAGATGCGGCTGCTTTGGTTCCAACTGAGAAAGGTAAACCAATCACAGTACAATCACTTTGGCTGCTGCATGAGTTGTGCTCATCCTCTGTTGCATGAAGAAAGGCTGATTTCTTTGATCTAAAGGCAATTGAGAGTAGTTTAAAAGTTGTGTTTTTTTCACCATCAAGAGAAAGCTCTTATGAAAAAAATGCCTCTGGTGTCCTGTGACAAACTTCTGAGCTGACGTTTTGCCAGGGTTGCTACATATTTATATTGACTTTTTGAGACTTTTTTTAACTTAACAAAAGCTAAAAAAGGGCACAGTCTCACATCCCCAAATCTATCATTATGTGCAATTTAGCGAAAACATTGCATGTTTGTGATTTAGTAGAAGCTAACAGATTAGCTCACAAGGATAACAAACAACAGATATGAAAGTCTTGACCTGTAGCTACGATAGATAAAGGGATTATCTTGTTTACATTGATCATAAACATGTTAACAGTGCTTGTATAATTACTCTCACTGCAGGTTTTTGAGACAGACTGGAATTGATAATTAAAAGGTAAGTTTATCTTAAGTGGCCAATGTTGTTCTGAAGTATTGATCCCCAAAACAACCGACAAGTTTAGCATTCAATTATCCTGTTAGCAGTCTCAAAATCTCAAACCTATTTCTTTCTGTGATCATGTTGCACATAGTGCAAAGCTTGCCCTTGGGTGGCTATGCCTCCAACACTTTCTATTTATCCATTTTTATTGTGATTATTTGTTATTTATTTATTATTTTGAAATAGAATAGAGAACATTAATTTGATTTAAAGATAATCTGAACAATTTTCAGAGGTTGTTATTGGTATACTGCAAGTCCATTCATGCCCAATAGAGCCATTATACAGATATAAATGCCAATCAGTATTCCTGGGACAAGCACTCATGTCTTAGCTATCAGCAAAATTTGCTGAGATACAAGAAACTCTGAAGAACCATTAAAGCATGATGTTCTCCAAAGAGTCGATATGTGACAGATTGATAAATGAACAAATTTTCCAGCTTCATCCACACAGGACTGTTGTCATAGTTAACCATCAAAAATCAAAACATATCTATTTCATTTTGCCAGCTGTCTATAGCATTAAAGTCAAAGGGATATTGTAATTGGATGCTGATGTAGGCCAATATTAATCATCATTTTATTGTCAGCCTCAGCAGTGAACTGGGCAGAGCTGCCCTGTTTGGCCCAAGATGGAGTATGCATTAGGAGAGAAGACCAATTTCCTCTTAGTGAATAGAAAGTTCTTCATAGCAGTTTGGAGCAAATTGTCATCAATCACAGCGCATTCCTCCTGAGCTGGGAATAGTGGGGAGGGGGCAAGAGAGTGAGACAACGAGATGGAGAGATAGTATGTGAAAGGGCCGGACCACTCTATTACCTGAGTGCACTTCACTGTGAATAATGATATATGGCATAAAAGCACTCAAGAATTTCTTTAAAGTGTTGCCACCATGGATGTACAGCACAGCGTGTATCATGAGAAGAACACATTTAACATTTAGGAGACCATGGGGAGGAAACTGAAAAACATCACGCAGCACCTCAACCTTTGAATCATCAGCAAAACACCAGAGATTATTACTCTGTCTGAAAGGTCTTTCCTTTATAATAAATTAACTTTACTTCGGATGTTTTTGTTCTCAACATGATTTGGCATTACAGTCACGTCATCTGAATCTCCCGAAATAATTTCTTTTGACTTGCGTGATAATATCAAAAAATGTCATATCTATGATGCAATGTCAAGCAAATCTGCTCATTTGTCTATCTCACAAAAAAAAAAAAATCTCCACAGCACTAGTTTTGACATGTTTGCCATCAATATTTTATAAGTATGCCCCCAGGATTTTTTGTCTGAACTTCAGTCGAGCTTCTTTCCAAAGCACCCCCAAGGTCAGTAACTCTTTGGTATCAAGGACCTTTTCTGTTAAAATCCACGCAGACCACTGCAATAAACTGACATCTAAAGTTAGACTAACATCCAGTGCAAAGAACTTATTATTCTGTTTGTCCTAGTTTCAGCATGAAACAGTGATAGCTATGACTACGTCTACATCGGTGTATTGACAGGTCAATGCTCACACTGTGCTTCAAGGCTCTATATCTCACAGTCCTTTAGTTATGTAAAGCAAACATGCTCAAGTGCTTTGGACAGCTCCATGCTTCTGCACCTGCAGGTCTTTTAATGAATAATTGAATCATGCACCCCATACATATTTCTTGGATAAAGTACAAAGTACAGTGGATGTAAAAAGTCTACACACCCCTGTTCAAATGCCAGGTTTTTATGATGTAAAAAAATAAGACCAAGATAAATCATTTCAAAATTTTCCATCATTAGTGTGACCTATAACCTGTACAACCCAAATGAAAAACAAACTGAAATATTTTAAGGTGAAAAAAAAACAACTTACAATAACCTGTTTGCATAAATATGCACACCCTTAAACTAATACTTTGTTGCAGCACCTTTGGCTTTTATTACAGCACTCAGTCTTTTTGGGTAGGAATCTATCAGCGTGACACATCTTGATGTGGCAATATTTGTCCACTCTTCATTGAAAAAATGCTCCAAATCTGTTAGATTGCAAGGGCAACTCCTGTGCACAGCGCTCTTCAGATGACCCCACAGATGTTCGAACAGATTCAGGTCTGGAGTCTGGCTGGGCCATTACAAAACCTTAATTTTCTTCTGGTGAAGCCATTCTTTTGTTGATTTGGATGTGTATTTTGGGTCATTGTCGTGCTGAAAGATGAAGTTCCTCTTCATCTTCAGCTTTCTAGCAGAAGCCTGAAGATTTTGTGCCATCAGTGACTGGTATTTGGAACTGTTCATAATTCCCTCCACCTTGACTAAGGCCCCAGTTTCAGCTGAAGAAAAACAGCCATAAAGCATGATGCTACCCCGACTATGCTTCACTGTAGGTATGGTGTTCTTTTGGTGATGAGCAGTGTTGTGTTTGTGTCAAATATACCTTTTGGAATTATTGCCAAAAAGTTCAACCTTGGTTTCATTGGACCATAACACAATTTCCCACATGCGTTTGGGAGATTTCAAATGTGTTTTTGCAAAATGTAGCCAGGCTTGGATGTTTTTGTTTTTTTAAAATAAGGCTTCCGTCTCGTCACCCTACCCACAGCCCCAGACATATGGAGAAGATGGGAGATTGTTGTCACATGTACCAAACAGCCAGTACTTACCAGAAATTCCTGCAGCTCCTTCAATGTTGCTGTCAGCCTCTTGGCAGCCATCCTGACCAGTTTTCTTCTCGTCTTTTTATCAATTTTGGAGGGACGTCCAGTTCTTGCTAATGTCACTGTTCTGCCATATTTTCTCCACTTGATGATCACTATCTTCACTGTGTTCCATGGTATATTTAGTGCTTTGAAAATTCTTTTGTACCCTTTTCCTGACTGATATCTTTGTACAATGAGATCCCTTTGATGCTTTGGAAGCTCTCTGCGGATGCTGGCTTGTGCTGTACGATGTGACTACAAAAATGACACGAAAACCCTACTAGAACAGCTGAACTTTATTTGGGGTTATTCAGAGGCACTTTAAATGGTGGCAGGTGTGTGCTGACTCCCATTTAACATGAGTTTGACTGTGATTGGTTAATTCTGAACACAGCCACATCCCCAATTATAACAGGGTGTGCATATTTATGTAACCAGGTTATTGTAAGTTTTTTTTATTTTTTTATTTTTCCCCTTAAAAGATTTCAGTTTGTTTTTCAATTGGGTTGAACAGGTTATAGGTCACATTAATGGTGGAAAACATTTTGAAATTATTTATCTTGGTCTCATTTTTTTACATCACAAAAAACTGGCATTTGAACAGACGTGTGTAGACTTTTTATATCCACTGTACTGTAGATCTTGCAAGCTCTGATTTTCTTCTTGCATAATTTAGTTCTTTCTGTGTTGCCTTTTGAAATACTGTATATAGCACATTTGTCTTAGTGTCCTGTAATCTTTCAGTGACCATGTTGTTCAGCATGTCACCAAAGGCACGGGTGGTTAAGCCCAGCTGGTGGCATCTACTCAGGGGTTTGAACCCACAATCTTCGGCTCCATAGTCCAGCACTCTACTTGTGTCGCCAAGAGGGTCGACCCAGTTAGCAAGCCAAGTAGGAGTGCTTTTTATTGACTCTGTTACATGTTCTCCCTCAGATTTTGACATTGTCTTGATGTCAGAGGTGCACTAAAGCTTTAAGGGTGTCTGCCTTCTGACTATGTCAACACCAGTGAGTCCTACCAGCAGCACCTCTTGTGGTGGGGACCAAGACCAAGCACCACCTGTGTCACCAAGAGGGCCGACCCTCTTAGTGACACAGGTAGACTGCCAGACTCTGAAGTTGGAGGTTGTGCATTCAAACCCCTGTTTGCATGCCACCAGTAGGGCTTGGCCCATCCCCTTGGGCACAAGTGGTATGGTGCAACGTTATAGTTACCTCAGTTGATTGTGAGATTAAAACATTAAGCTTTCATGCAGCGTTTTCTCATTGAAAATCAAGAGGCCTCATGTCACAGCAATCACTGTTTAGCACTTTCAATATGAACTACTAATTCATCATACTGCTGGTCAGTGCACTTTGACTAGACTTTTGCAAGATAGTGCACGACTTGTGTGCAAAAATGTAAGCAAATATTTCAAACATAAAATCTGGTGCTTACACTCCTTTATAACCGCAGTGCATGATTATTACCCACACCGACATGAGTCGAGTCAGTAAAGCAGTCAGTGTAGTCTGCGGCAAGCTGGACAGCTATCCAGCTATGTCCATACTTTTAACCCAAGAGAGAATGGGGCTACGGCCACCAAACCTGTTAAAAAGGTTGACCTTGGGACTAGCACCTATGGCTATACGTTTGGGGTCAAAAGTTCAAAGGTCAAGGTCATGGCAATGCCTGCGCTCTAATTCGACAGGGAATTAGGCTACAGCCACCAAACTTGGCACAGAGGTGGAGCATTATTGCAACTAGGGGCAAGGTATTTTAGTGCAAGTTAGAGTTTTGTCTTTGACAACTAGAGAAGGTCAAATGACTCTGACCTTGGCTTTGACCTTGAAGATCAGCAGGGTGTGAATTTAGGGTACTAGGTCACCAAGTTAAAAATATACCTCATAAATAATTAAATAAACATTTTTAATTTTAGGTTAGCATTATTTTTTTCATGCCAAAAGGAAGTACTAGGAGGTTTAAGCATTGATTGTAGTTATGCTTTTGAATGTTGATGTATGTGTGAGTGCATTCTAGTTCAGCCTCATGAACCTTCTTCCTCTTTGTCTCATTTCTTTTTTCTCTTAGCATCACCGGTTCCCCAGTAATGGCAAAAATGGTTTAAGACACTATATCTTCATAGAAGTTAACTACTTAACCAAATGTTAATATTACTTAAGCAATTTCTTTTAAAAATTCTTGGTTCTTCTTGGTAATTGGCAGATTGTGCAAATGATGCCATATTAATTCTAAAGGTGCATTCTTGTATTTTCTCAGCTTATCTGAATTGTTAGTCTAACAATGAGAAAATCGTTGTATGAGATTGATGCCAGATATGTGCATTCATACGACACAATGTGGTGTGGTACAGTTTTAAGTGCTTTCACTATAATGCAGCTAATAAACACACACTTCATGCTTTATTCTGTGTTCATATTGAGTGCCGTACCACAATATTCCACTCGGCACTCAGGCACAGAGGACACATGGAAACTCTTCAAGGAAAGGTGGTGCTGGCCATGTATTCAAACCCACAGCCTTCTATGTGAAATAGTAGTGGTAACCACCACAGCACAGTGTCACCCATGAATAAGTAACATTATATTTAAACACTTGACACTATAATCCTTTTGTCCTGATTAGGTTATAATTGGACTGTTGACTTTCTGAGCGGAGATTATGGGAAAAGTCTTTGCTTCTTTTACAGCTGTGACAGTCCATAAAAAAAATAAGAAGGGAAAATGTTGTGAACTGCAGTGACGTTATTGATCCAGATTCAGTACATTCCACCCAATAAAGCTCACCTAACACTTGTAGCTATGCTGAAACTGTGATGGTTTATACTGGGGTTAATTTTATTTTAGTGGAAACTGACTCGACCCGAAAAGGTTTAAGTGGAAGAAGATGGATGGATGGATGGAAACTGACAGCATGAAGGACAAGGCCCAGCAATGAAAATATTAGCAAATATCAGTTGTGTGTTGGAGATGGAACATAAGTATAATCATGCTAGAAAAAGAAGCATATGTGCTATTATGTTTTGTCCTGGCTCCCTATTTGCTTATCCTCGCTACTCTGCTGTCAGGTCACATTCATTTTGGATATGGGTTACCTTCATGACTATAAGAAATAAGCTGGAATAAAGGCTGGCATTCTTTCTCCATCAGTTATTTTTGCTTTTTTCCCCTGCTTAAGTTATATATTTTATGTTAACTGAACTAAGCCAAAGTTAATGGGGCTGACCTAATATTCACAGAACACCACCAGGCCTGAATATAACATTAAACATCAAGAATATAATTTAATCATACAATAATTATGATGATAAAATACCATCAACTTTACTTCAATTATAAATATTGTAAAATCGTTTTTCAGCACTATTAGCAGCCACAAATTTAGTTCTGCAATTAAAATTAAATGTAAAAGGTTGTTTGATTTACTTGATTTAACAACAATAATAGTTTCTGTGACTGCCTCATTGCTCAAGCTAACTACTCAATTTCTAACTTAATATGGGGCAAATTTTCCTAAAGCAAACACTGACTGAATGTGTCCTTTCCCATATTACTGAAACATCATTATAACCTTACACAAATTCTAACAGGTTCTGCTTTTTGTGTTAATGTTCGAAATTATGTTTGAATGCACATTAAATATGTAAATTATTAATAATAATAAATCAGCATTCACAAAACAATTTTCCTTCATGTTGATATAAAGTTGCTTTTTTATCCAAAAGACCAATATAACATTGGAAGAGTTGTATTAATAATTAGGTTTTTGAACAACTGTTGTGATAGAAGAGAGTCGGTGACAAATTTGGCTGATATGTTATATTTATTTGTCACTGAATAAAGTAAAACTTCCAAAATGTACAAACCCACCAAAATTGATCAAAAAGTCAGCCCAGTCATTCTATTCAGCATTTTCTATCTCATCTCAATTTTTTTATTCTTTGATGCACTTCACATGAAAGGTGGTACACAAGTAAAATTTGCTTGACTGATAGAGGTGACATCAAATCCAATATAATCCAGCTTTATTTATAAGCACCTCAAAAACATAAATACAAAAATACATAAAACACAACAGCTCAACTACTAAAATAAATAACAACTTATACATTAAACAAGATTAAGGAATAACCATACAAAAAATAAAATTAATAAAACCAATGACCAAATGCCAAGGAAAAAAGATGGGATTTACATAAGATGAGATTTAAAAACAGACAGGGAAGAAGCCTGTCTGATATGAAGAGGCAACTCGATCCAAAGTTTAGGAGCTGCCACAGGGAAGGCGCGGTCCCCTTCGGAGCTTTTGTTTAATTTCAGGCACACTCAGGAGCAGCTGATTAGCTGACCTAAGAAGGCGGGAGGGTGTATAGTGGTGTAGCAGCTCAGAGGGATAGGGAGCACAAGGCCATTTAGAAATTTAAAAGCAAATAAAAGTATTTAAAAATGGATCCTAAAATGTACGGGCAGCCAGTGGAGTGAGGATAAAATAGGGAAAATGCGCTCTTATTTACGTGTGCTGGTTAAAAGACATGCAGCTGCATATTGACCCACTTGCAGATGAGCAACTAACGACCCACCAATCCCCACATACAATGCATTGCAACCTAGTGGTCACAAAGGCTCAAAAAGCTGAATTGGAAGAACTGGCTTTATTTTAGCCAGTTATCTCAGTTGAAGGAAACTTGATTTAATGACTGAGTTGACCTGACTGTTGAATTTAAGATCAGGGTCCACTTTAATGCCCAAGTTTGGAAGTGTTGGATGAATATATTGAGCTAAGGAACCCAAGTCCACAAGAGAGAATCCCGAGGTGTCACCAAAAACCATCAATTCTGTCTTATTGTCATTAAAACTCAAGAAGTTTAAGGTCATCCAGGCCTTGATGTCATTAAGACACTTAAGCAGTGTATCAGCAGAATGTGTGTGATTCTTTTTAAAAGGGATATAAATCTGGCATAATTAATTGCTGTCTATTTGGCAACTGCCTGCCATTAAATGCAACCAGACTGCTGTTAATGCAAAACAAGCTAGTCATCAAGCCTCTTTAAAACTGAGAGCTACTCTATTTAAGCCACCCCCCTCCACGACCTTGGACAATAAGACCATCCCTCTCTGCTTCTAACACCTGCCTACACCCCCCTTAGGAAGAGTTCCCCCTCAACCAAACAAACAATTAAAACATTGCCTGAAAATGCTCTCCTCCAGTTACAAGACTGCTTTGCCTGCAGTGAGTTGAGCATCTTTGAATAGCAGGACCTGGACTCCTATACTGAATCTGTCCTTTTCTACATCAAATGCTGTGTAGAAAATGTGACAGTCACCAAACACATGCGGGTATTTCCAAACCACAAACCCTGGATGACTGGTGAAGTCCAGGCTCTGATCAGAGCCCGCAACTCAGCCTTCAGACAGAGGGACAGCTCTCTGTACAGCACTGCTAGAGCCAACCCGAGGAGAGGCATAAAATTCGCTAAGAACGCTTATAGGAGAAAGGTGGAGGGCTTCCACAAAGACAACAACACCCAACAGATGTGGAGAGGCATCTAGGCCCTCACCAACTACAGGGGCCACCCCCCCCCCCCCTTCCCCAGCATCAGACAGCAGCCTCACTCTGGCAGAGGAGATGAACAGCTTCTTTGCCTGGTTTGAGCACACCTCCCCCTAGAGCTCGTCCCAACCCCCCTCTCTCCCCCTCCCCCCCTTACCCTCCCCCCCTTTTTCTACAGGTGCACGAGGTGAGAAGGCAACTGAAAGCAGTGAACCCCACAGAGCAGCTGGTCTAGACGGCATCCCAGGAGTGGTGGTCAAAGCATGTGTAGACCAGCTGGCAGGGGTCCTGGCAGTTGTTCAACTTCTCCCTGACACACGCCGCCGTCCCCTCCTGCCTCAAGGCCTTCACCATCATCTCGATCACCAAAAAGTCCACAACTGACAGCTTGAATGACTACAGACCAATAGCACTCATGTCTGTAGTCATGAAGTGTTTTGAGTGACTGGTGTCCCAGCACATCAGGGACTGTCTTACCCCCTCCTTTGACCTCCATCACTTTGCCTACAGGTAGAACCGGTCTACGGAAGACGCCATCGCCACCACTCTCCACAGAGTGCTGAGCCACCTGGAAAACCCAAGGAGCTACGTGAAGATGCTCTTTGGGGCCTACAGCTCAGCTCTCAACACTATTATCCCGGACATCCTGATTGTCATGACCCGAGTGCTGGTCTCGTTTGCGCTCGGGTCATACATTATCTTTTCCAGGCTTTGACAGCAGTGGGTTCCTTCTAGCTCCCCGGGCTTTTATTGTGACAGCGCCCGGTGGAGCTTCCTGCTGTCAAAGTCCACAGCTGTGTTGCATTCGGGGTCATTAGTGACCGGTGTTAAAAGCGGACGCTGAATGCACCCCGATGCAGCAGTCTCTGTTATACTTCGGTCTGTTATTACTTCCCGGTAAGCTACCGATTGTTATACCTCCTGTTATGCAACCTGTGATACTTCCTGACAGAACATCACATCTGCTCTGTAAGTTATCCTGTTGTTATCCTACCCGCACTGTCTTGTGTATTATCCTCTGTTCTTTCACCCCTTCAATAAAACATCACTGCAACTCACCGGTGACTGCTGGCGTCTTATGGTGGCTCACGAGGGCCACCATGACACTGATCCACAAACTGCACCTCCTCCAGATCCCCCACCTCACCCCACCTGTTCCTGGATAAAGAACTTTCTCACCAACAGCCCACAAATAGACAGACTTTGCCCCCACCACTCCTCCACATTGTCTCTCAGCACTGCCCCCACCCCCCATCCTGCGTGCTAAGCCGTCTGCTGTACTCCCTGTACACCTTTGACTGTATTCCAACCCACCCAACCACTGTCATCGTGAAGTACGCGGATGACACCACCTTGGTTGGGCTCATCACCGATGATGATGAAGAAGCTATTTATTAATTTTATTTTATATTTACTTATTTTTGTAGGTTTTTTATTTGGGTTCTAAATCTTTCATTGGGTTTTAGACTTTTGAGTTTTTAACCTCTTGCACTCCGGGATACCGCGGGCGGTCACATCTCTGCGTCCTAGTGCGTCCTAGTGTGTCTCAGTGCGCACTGAAAAAAAAAAAAAGCTGCATTTCCGTTCTTCCAGTACAGACAGCCGCGAACAGAAAGCCAAAGGAGTGTTTTGATTGGTTTAGATTTGATTGACCTCTCATTTGACTAATAAGAGCCTTGAATTGTGTTTCTGAAACCTTGAAGAACCAATGACTGAAAACCTAGCAAGAAGGACTCGCCTACCAACGACTGCGAATACAAGAGCCAATTGAAGCAGAGAAGTTTGACGATTGAAAGCGTGCGTCCCGTGCGTAAAATCTGTTTTGTGTAAGCTGCTGTGTGTAACGGTAGAGTTCGCCAGTCTTTTTTTATTACTACTGTTCTTATTTGTTTTGAAAAATCGTTCGCCAAAACCGCAATCATGGAATCATGGTTTGACCGGGTCGCGTGACCAGAACCACGAGTCGTAACAAGCGGACCAGCGTCATGTTCGTCTGACAATGAGGAACAGATGTTCGCCAACGACACTGCTGTTGTGGACAGGTAAGTGTTATAAGCTAAATTATTCTTTATCATTGAAAATAGTAATAAAAATGACTTTTGACCGATCGGTAAATTACAACGGTGCGTCATCGCCACATGATGGACCGTTGACGGACTGTTTTTTTGAGCGCCGAGCTCCTCTGTAGCGCGGGGGGGGGGAGTTGTTATCCTCTACATTGCAGATATTTTAGTATAATTTTTATTGCACTGTAGGTTATTTTTTTCTTGTAAAAAAGGCCACACATTTTTTACGTGGCATGCTTCTCTGTGTGTGGGGGGCTTGTTTGTTCATTCATTCATGAATGAATGAATAAACAACCCCCCCCCCCACACACACACACACAGCCCTGAGTGTCATCTTTCATTAGAGCCCAAGATCAAGCTTCTATGTTGAATCATTCAAAAGTTATAGACATTTTTCCAAACTGTGCCATTTGGCACAATGTGGCACAGTTCAAAAACACCTGGGAACAACCTGAGAAGAAAGCTGTGTAATATATTCATTTTTTGTGGTATTGTTACAAAATTTTGACCTCAGCTTGATAACACTTGGTTCTACATTTCTGTTGCATTTTCCAGCCAGTATCTGACAGCTGTGTGTTATTTGCAAGCATTTGTATCTAAAAAAACACCCAGGCAAACTTTATTTTCTTCAAGGTCAGAATGTTTAGATGACTGTTACTCAGTGGCAGGAGCACTTATAGAGATTATGACTGTTTTGCCAAAAAATTCAAAGTGTTTTCTTTTAAATGAGACCAACCCCATGAAGATGCTGCAAAGGGTTGGAGAACAGCTTTTGATTTACTTTGGGTATGCTATTTTTAGGCATTTTTGGGGAAATTGACCAGAGTGCAAGGGGTTAACCTCTTAACCTTTAAGAGGTTTAAGAGGTTAACCTTAAGTCTTTAACTTTTTAATATGACCCTTCTCTCTTATCTCTTTGGTTTTTTCTCTTATCTCTTTGTCCTATGTCCTGATTGGTGGAGCCTTGAGTACTTCTATCGTTTTTATAGTCAGCTACATGTGTGTCTGTGTTTGTGTTCATGTTGAATGTAATTGTGGTTTGTAAATATGGATGTCACCTGACTGCAAAACAAATCTACCTACGGGTACAAATAAAATAACCTGAACCTGAACCTGAAGGGGCGAATTTTTCGCGCAGCACGATTACATAATAACTCAATGTAAACACGCGAACAGACATGACTTCGCCTTCTGAGTGAGATGCAGACAGGCGAAGTTGCCTTTATAGCTTCTGCATCTGTGTTGAACCTGCTGTGGAAATTCCCAAAATAACGTCATGCTTAGGTTTACATTGTCCGACCGGGGGCTCACCTGAAAATGTCGTCTTAAGCCTTCAAAACTTCACAGAAGATGGGTGTTTTTGTTGCTAGCATGCTAGCTTGCTAGGACGTACGTGGCCAAAAAACCGTGGGTAAACAACTCCAAAAACGCAATTCAGCTGAAGAGTTCTCAGTCCTCCTGTCTCTCCGTGAGTGAGTTTTATTTTGTAACTAGTTTATTTTACAGTGGTGATAATTTTACTCCGTCCACAAGTGAGCTAGCTGCTAGCAGAGCTAGCTAGCTGGCGCGAATGCGCGATGATGAAAATTTGTGCGTATTAGCGTCTTCCCATTGACTTTGTATGGATTTGCGTCGCCCCTTCGCGTTTGGTGTGAACACACCTTTAGAACTGAGGACCTTTTACAATAACTTTTACAATAATTAGACAATAAATAAATAAATAGATAATAAATAAATAAATAAATAAATAAATAGACCTTTTACAATAATTACAATAACTTACGCTGTCTTTGCACTCTGCACTTTCATGTAATCTGACCCATTTGTGAAATCACTACTGTACATATTTTTCATAATCCATTGGGCCATTTTACTCAATTGTCTGTTCTGCACTTCGCACTCTTATGTACATAGTCCCATCCGTGAAGCCACTACGTACCTGTACCGTACGCACCGTACCGTACCTATGGGTTATTTTTATTTTTCTTCAATTGTATGTTTAATCATGTGTTCTGTAACTGTATTTCATTCAAATTCTTCTCTCTTACTTTATTGCACAGTAGCCTGGTGGAGCACTCACAATTTTGTTGTGCTGTACAGCTGTACAATGGCAATAAAGCCTATTCTATTCTATTCTATAAATTAGCTACCACATATTCTCTGGAGACTAAGTTATCTATCCTGTCTTTGTGTTCTTGCCTCCAAACCATACATCATAGCAAGTATCATGACAGTGTTGCCCTTCTCTTATACTTGTTTACACCCACTCTAATTTGTCTGTAATCTCCTCTTCACCTCTCTTGTACACTGTCCATTGCTTTGGATGGTTGACCTCAGGTATTTAAACTCATGGAATTTAAATTTAATGGTAATTTAAACTCATGGAAGATGGACGCTTCTCCTAACTTTCATTCCTCTTCTCTCCAGTGCATACCACCACCTCTCCAGTTTCTCTTCCACCTGCTCCCCACTCACTACAAATCACAATATCATCTTCATACCCCATGGACACTCCTGTCTGAAGTTGTTTGTCAGCCTGTCCTTCACCATGGCAAACAAAAAAAGGATCAGAGCCGATACTTGATTGAACCCCTGCCCCACCTTGAATCCAGCTGTCACTCCGGTAGCATACCTCCTCACCATCTCACTGTCCTCATCTACATGTCCTGCACCACCTTCAATACTTCTCTGTCACTCTTGGCTCTTCATACAATACCACAGTTCTTCTGTTGATATCCTATCATATGCTTTCTGTAGATCCACAAAGACAGAGTACAACTCCTTCTTACTGTGATGTTTTCCCCTCCGGGACAAAAAATTAGTACCCGTGTGCAGGCTTCCTCCTCCTCGGCATGATTTATTAAACAAAAACTAGATTCCAGACAAGAGCAAAACCTTGAAACAAGACGTGACCAAAAACGTGACATAACTTACTTGACTAGACTTAACATGACATGGCATGACATCCCAGTAGATTGCCGCACCGATTGCAGTGTGCACCGTGTCTATATAGTACAGTAAATCAGGAACATCCATGGACAATCAGTAATCAAAAAATCAAAGGCAGCTGTGAATCATTAACAAAGCAAAAAAAAAAAAAAAAACCCCTCTCAATGCAAAACTGGAAGTAATCAAAAGGTGTTGTCAAAACAAAAGCCCAAACTCAAATCATGACAGGAATAAACATGCTAGCATAACCACGAAAATAATAATCATTAACAACAACAAGCAAAACCGTGATGACGATAAAAAAAACCCAAACAAAGCCAAAAACATGATACTATAAATGACAAAAGTCAAAATATGACCTTAAAGCGAGGACTTAGCCTGATTCGAATTCAGATAACAAACAGACACAAATAAACCAACCTTAACTAAACTAAGCTGGGGAGAGGAGAATACAAAAAATAACAGAAATGAACTTAATGCGTGAGCCTGGTTCCCTGACCCTGCTCAGAACCCTGACACTGACCTTCTCTATACTTCAGCATCCACGCTCCATCAACACTCATAAAGTAACCATTCCAATTAATCTGAATATTTACAGATCAAACTCTGTGGGAAGTGAATTACTTTTACCTTAAGTGTCACTTTATCTACAGTTTTTGACATTTTTTTACCCCAATTTTTCTGTCATTAAAAAGTGCCTCTAGCTTAAACTTGGGAAGCCATGGCTGCTGAATGATGGCACACTCAAAAACAACCACAGGCTACTAAACAGTTCATTTTACCCACATTTTGTCTGGTAAATACTGTGTGTGCAATATAGTGAAAATCAGTTGCATATATAGTGTGAAGTAAGAGGATATTTCCCTGCCACTTAAACTATGTTCATATGGTATGTGGCATTTAATCAAAGCCAATCCTGTCTTTATTGTACCTCTCATGTTTTTAGAATCTAATTTATTTAAAAAGGCTCATCACAGAGAAACTGTTAAAACATTTTAATTTTTTTAGCATATAATCTTGTAGCGATGGCCCTATATCACCCTGCGGATTCACTGAAATTTACATCAGGATTCTAAAGGCTCTTTGTTACAGAAAGCAGGGGCTGTGAAATGGTAAGTCAGACATTAGAAGAGCTCTTTAGTGGATATCGGGATATATAGCTCATCATTATTCCCATGCTATATTATACTAAGGCCCCTAAACTCCCAGTGCCTATCCCCAGAGAGCAGTCCAAATACCTCTACTTCCACAGTCCCCTGACCACCATTATGGTTAGCATTATACCACACAGCATTCTCCAGATTCCAGCTCCATTCAGAATTTCAATGCTACTTTCTGGCTTTACAACCGTTCATAACACAGACAACCCCTCATTTATCTGTCAAAAACATTCTTTAGACAATCACAGTGAACAGTAGATGGAAAACAATTTTCAGCCTCAGAAAAGCTACCAAAAGAGGCTCTCTCTCTTTCTCTCTCTGTCTCCTTGAAATGTTCTTTGTCTCTGTTTGTCGTTCTCTACATCTGCTTCTCTCCATCTTCCTTACACCCATCTTAACTTACACAGTCATAAGAACGTACTGTAATTGGAGATAAACAGCATTTATCTTCTCTATTGTCCCTGAATAACCCTCTGGCCTATCTCAGGTTTATTAGCCTCTTTATTGCGCGAGTGTGAGAGTACAGTACTTGACATATTCATCTTCTCAGCAATCTTTTATACTACATTTATAATGATACCACCCCTTGGAAAATGAACTTTTATTCATACCAGCAATTAAGATCTCGTGCAGTTTGTCTTGGCCACCAGGGAATGAAACAACCTGAGGAATCACTCTGCTAATGATGGCCTGTCAACGATGCAGCTGTCTAGAATAAATCGTCACGATCACCTCATAAACAGCTATTCCCCAACAACCAGCACACACAAAGACACATGTAAACAGACTCACACACACACTTCCCCCAACTTTGTTATGTTGCCAAGTTGGTACATAAGTTCCTTTTGCAAGCTGCTAGAAGAACCACACTTTGTTGCCTAAGACTTTATTTATACCGATACAAAGAATATCTAAGAACTAGAGGTGTTTTTGAATTAAAAAAAAAAACAAAAAAACAACAGAAGTTTCTTTCAGCCAAGTTGTCACATAAAAACTGTATAAGTTGTAGAAACATCTGACCAGGGTAGCAATTTTTTTTCCTTTATCTAAATGGGAAATTACCTTTTGAAATAGAAAAATCTGGCTACGATGGACAGCATAGTCAATCAACTGAAAGCTACAGTACAATACAAGAAAATGCACACACAGAAAATGAGCAGTTGGAGACAAGAAATGACAGCTTTGTGAATTATAAAGCAGTAAATTATAATGATGAGTGTCAATCCATCATCTTTGTAGAGTACACCTCTTAGGCTCTCATGCTTGTTTGGCTAAACTTTTTCAGTGCTGTTGATGCTAATGCAGGAATCCCAGAGTGTATCCTATACTCACTTTTCTGAATAATGCATGATATACATACACTCACAGAAATCTTTCTGTCCATGAGTGAAGGGAGGCACAACCTACAGTATATCCCTTCTCCACCATCTGTTTTTTGATCCTCTCCATCCTCTGCTCGATCTTTGACTCACATGGGAAGTTGAATGCAGCAGTTGGGTTATCAGATAACTATGGTGATATGGGAACAGAGAAGTTGGAGTAAATAAGTATTAACTTCTTCCTTCTCCTTTTTGAGCACTGTACACTGTCACTTTTATTGCACTTGACATTTGTTTTGTTTTTGCTTTTTTATTCGAAATAAAGTATCTCAAAAAAAAATAATTTGGAAACATGTTGAAATTCTTAATTATAAATACAATACACACTTGCTTGAAATACTGTTAAAGCCCTGAATCGACAGACCTTGCATGGCAGCGACCCCTCTGATTCTAGATGTGATTAAGATTGTAGATAAGAGAAATGTAATTTTGTTCTACTGTACATGATTGGCTGTATGGATTGAATGACAATAAAGTTGGCTTTGCCTTACCTTAATTTTTGCGTTGTTGTCTTGGACATTTAATTCTCTTGTGATGTGAAAGCAGTCAATCACAAGATGGAATCCTGGCTTGGTTTGACATCTTCTGTCTATATAAACACTAAGAAATCAAAGTACAGAAATGGACCTAAAAAGCTCCAGCTCCAGCAGTACCTTAACAGGTTCGACAACTGTACCTTGAAGAACATATCTGGAGCCCCAGTGACAAAAATGTACCTTTAAATCCAAACAAAGGTCCATAGTTGCCACCTTAAGGCCCATTTCTGTACCTTACAGGGTACTTTTATGAAAAGTACCCTGTAAGGTAGTGTGGGTATGTATGTACATACAGTGGGGTAAAAAAGTATTTAGTCAGCCACCAGTTGTGCAAGTTCTCCCACTTAAAAGATGAGAGAGGTCTCCAATTTTCATCATAGTATACCTCAACTATGAGAGACAAAATAAGAAAAAAAAAATCCAGAAAATCACATTGAAGGATTTTTATTGAATTAATTGGTAAATTCCTCGGTAAAATAAGTATTTGGTCAATAAAAAAAGTTCATCTCAATACTTTGTTATATACCCTTTGTTGGCAATGACAGAGGTCAAACGTTTTCTGTAAGTCTTCACAAGGTTTTCACACACTGTTGCTGGTATTTTGGCCCATTCCTCCATGCAGATCTCCTCTAGAGCAGTGATGTTTTGGGGCTGTCGCTGGGCAACACAAGACTTTCAACTCCCTTCAAAGATTTTCTATGGGGTTGAGATCTGGAGACTGGCTAGGCCACTCCAGGACCTTGAAATGCTTCTTACGAAGCCACTCCTTCATTGCCCGGGCAGTGTGTTTGGGATCATTGTCATGCTGAAAGACCCAGCCACGTTTCATCTTCAATCCCCTTGCTGATGGAAGGAGGTTTTCACTCAAAATCTCACGTTAAATGGCCCCATTCATTCTTTCCTTTACATGGATCAGTCGTCCTGGTCCCTTTGCAGAAAAACAGCCCCAAAGTATGATGTTTCCACCCCCATGCTTCACAGTAGGTATGGTGTTCTTTCTCCTCCAAACACGACAAGTTGAGTTTTTACCAAAAAGTTCTATTTTGGTTTCATCTGACCATATGACATTCTCCCAGTCCTCTTCTGGATCATCCAAATGCTCTCTAGCAAACTTCAGACGGGCCTGGACATGTACTGAATTAAGCAGGGGGACACGTCTGACACTGCAGGATTTGAGTCCCTGGTGGCATAGTGTGTTACTGATGTAGCCTTTGTTACTTTGGTCCCAGCTCTCTGCAGGTCATTCACTAGGTCCCCCCGTGTGGTTCTGGGATTTTTGCTCACCGTTCTCGTGATCATTTTGACCTCACAGGGTAAGATCTTGCGTGGAGCCCCAGATCGAGGGAGATTATCAGTGGTCTTGTATGTCTTCCATTTTCTAATAATTGCTCCCACAGTTGATTTCTTCACACCAAGCTGCTTACCTATTGCAGATTCAGTCTTCCCAGCCTGGTGCAGGTCTACAATTTTGTTTCTGGTGTCCTTTGACAGCTCTTTGGTCTTGGCCATAGTGGAGTTTGGAGTCTGACTGTTTGAGGTTGTGGACAGGTGTCTTTTATACTGATAATGAGTTCAAACAGGTGCCATTAATACAGGTAATGAGTGGAGGACAGAGGAGCCTCTTAAAGAAGAAGTTACAGGTCTGTGAGAGCCAGGAATCTTTCTTGTTTGTAGGTGACCAAATACTTATTTTACCAAGGAATTTACCAATTAATTCATTAAAAATCCTTCAATGTGATTTTCTGGATTTTTTTTCTCATTTTGTCTCTCATAGTTGAGGTATACCTATGATGAAAATTGGAGACCTCTCTCATCTTTTAAGTGGGAGAACTTGCACAATTGGTGGCTGACTAAATACTTTTTTGCCCCACTGTATGTATGTAGCAGAAACTTTGTCCCCGTACTAACTCATGGTAAGCCACATGACCGCGGGCTCTCATCTCTTGCATGATGATGCCACAATGCCTGAAGAGTGAACCTGACATGGTTTCACTTACTGCTTGACCGTAAAAGAGGTCAAAGGTGACCTTTTGTAACTGACCTTTACCTGTTGAAGTGTTCGGCAGGGTAGGAATCAAGCACACCTGACACAGTCAGTGGACTTTAGGATCTATTGGTCTCTCTCCACAATACAGGCATTGTGGACTAACAGGAAGACGGAGGTGCAGGTTCCTGCTGGGTGCTGGTACACCAAGACTATATTTACACTTAACTATATTCAAATTTATTTATTTAATCTGCTCATATAACCCATATTGAGGTGTATGCCGCTGACAGAATCGAGCTCACCCTGACCATTCGTGTGGGGTGTGGCAGGAAGACGGAAGCTGGAAAACTGACCTACATTTAATCCACTCACTTCTGCTTTTGCACTGCTTTGGATGTATACTTGCATTGCCAAAATGGGTTTCTGATGTGTCCAGTGATTTGTGTTGAAATCGTGTCTTTTTGTTTATTAAATAGCGATGGACAAGAGCGGAGAAAAACTTTGCATGCAATCATTACAAGAGGGGAAAGAAAGACAAGACATGACACAAAGTGGTATGTACATCCGCCACCATCATCTAATTTAACAAGGCATGTAATTATTAGGGTTAGGACAAGTCATACAAATGTTATGTGTCTGCTAACTTCCTCAATATTCTTTTGAATTTGGACAGTGTTTATCCTGTTTGCTTTGTAAGTGTGGGAAATGTGAAGGACATAGTTGTCTTCTATAAAAAGTAATGTGTTTCAACAATATTAACAGCATACTGATAGAAAGTGTTAATTGTTGTGGCTATAAAATATTTGTAAAAACATCCAGGAAATGTCTTTTTATGAAGATTCAAAGATAAATTCAAATATTCAAAAATTTATATTTGTCATTACTTCTATACTTACAGGACATACAGGAGAATTGAAATGCCGTTTCTCTCGCTCTCTTAGTGGTGTGCACAATACATAAGAAAGGAAGGAATGAGGATGAAAAACAACAACGGCAGTCTATGTACAGTAATGCTACCAATAGTGCAAATGAAAATGAAGATAAAACCCAGCAATCCCATAGTGCAAATAAAGATAATCAATAAAACCCAGCAATCTTATATGCAGAAAAGTGGAGCCATAATACCCGTAATTGCAAGTTAAATGCGGTAGTGTAGGTGCAGACAGTGACAGGTTGGACTGCACATGATCAATATTTCAGTAACAGACAGACAGCAGCAGGTATGGCATTTGTGGAAGTGGTTGCAGTAAGGTGCAGAGACATACAGCAGCAGATGTATTACTGTTGGTGTGCCAAGTCTTTCTGTGCAAACAGCCGAGGTAGTTATTGTGTGGGTGAATATGTTACAGTCCAGGGGTGGGGGAGGAAGTGAGCAGAGTTCAGGGTCCTGATGGCCTGGTGAACAAATCTGTTTAGCAGTCTTGTGGAGCAGACCCGTAGGCGCCGGTACCTTTTCCCGGAGGGCAGAGGGCTGAAGAAGGAGTGTGAGGGGTGGGAGGTGTCGCCTGCAATATTGATGGCTCTGTGGGTAAAGCGGATGTGGTAGCTGTCCGAGAGGGGCGGCAGAGGGGCACCAATGATTTTGCTGGTTGTTTTCACTTTGCGTTGTAGTGTCTTGGGAAGGAGGCGATGCAGCTTCCATACCACACAGTGGTACAATGGGTGAAAATGCTCTCAGTGGTGCCCCGGTAGAATGAGCACATGATGGGGAAGGGGGGGGAGAGAGACTCATGCTTGCCTCAGTCTGCGGAGAAAATAGAGGTGAGTTTAGCCTTCTTGGCCAGTGATGTGGTGTTGTTGGACCAGGAGAGGTCCTCAGAGATGTGCACCCCCAGGAACTTGGTGCTGCTCACACTCTCCACAGCTGTTCCATCAATGATCAGAGGTGGATGCTGTGTGTGTCCTCTCCTAAAGCCGACCACAATTTCCTTGGTTTTCCCATGTTCAGGAAGAGATTATTGTCTTTACACCACTGGACCAGTTGGCTCACCTCATTTCTGTAGTTGGCCTCTTCATTGTTTGTGATGAGGCCCACCACCGTCATGTCATTCACACATTCACAAACTCGATGATGTGGTTGGTGCCGTAGGCTGGTACATAGTAATGAGCCAGCAGGGTGAAGAGCAGCGGGCTGAGCACGTACCCTTGTGGGGCCCCTGTGCTCACTGTAATGGTCTTGGAGGTGTTGCTGCCAACCTGCACGTTCTGTGGCCTTCCTGTGAGAAGGCCACAGAACTGCTCTCTGGATGGATGCTGCTCTCCATCCAGAGACAGCCAATCTTCTTTGGCTCTGTTTGATCTGCAGATGTTCTGCATTACCAGCCATTTGAAAAGCTTCATTATAATGGAGCTCAGTGCTATGGGCCAGCAATCGTTGTAGCTGGATGGGATGGGCCTCTTTGGAACTGGTATTATGGTAGAAGTTTTGAAACATGTGGGGACAATAGCTTGACTCAGGTAGATGTTGAAGATGTTGACCAGGACATTCTTGAGCTTCTCTGCGCAGTCCTTCAGAATGCAACCCGGTATGTTGAGTGGGTTGATCCTGGAGAGGGTCGTCTTCACGCTAGCCATATCCAGACTTATAGCCTGCTCATCTCAGAGAGGAGTGGTGTTCTGTGCTGATGTACTGTTTTGTGCTTTAAAGCGGCAAAAGAAGCCATTTAAGTGGTTAAGCAGTGTAATGTCACTCGTACAGGTCTGAGGTGGCGGTTTGTAGTTGGTGAGGGTCTGTATGCCACACCAGAGAAAACGTGCATCTCTGGTGTTGCTGAAGTGGCCAGATATTTTCTTGCTGTACTGTTGTTTTGTCTCCTTGATACCACGGGACAGGTTGGCCCTAGTTGTTGTTAGTCCTGCAGTGTCAGGAGCTGTATATGGTCTATTTGTCATGGATGGCCCTCGCGGGCCATTAATGAGACACTATAGGCCAGCCGATGAGGTTGCATGTTTATTAACAAGAACTACAAATGACAAAATAAACAGCCACGTGGGGCAAAAACACGAACACTGGCTACAGCAAAGACACAATATCGATAAACACAGGCTAGGAAATACACTTACTGAAACACGGAGAATCAAAGGGTGACTGAAGCTGGGGTCAGGGACTCCAGCCGAACGTTGTATGGAACCAACGTTTATGCGAGGTCGCAGCCCAGAGTAACCTCAGCTGCTCCCTTAAATAAGGCACTTTGATTAATCAGGAAAAGAGAATGTAATCAATGGATTGTGATTCAGCTGTCATGGAGCGGCTCGGCTCTGACAGCCGGAAGTCCCGCCGTGACGCTGTCACAATAAAAGCCCTGGAAGGCCATATGACACCAGAACGGGGAAAATACCCGACAGCCCGAGCGCGGACAGAATCAGCGCTCAGACCATGACACTATTTTGTTGTCTAGTGAGTGTACGTTGGCCAGAATAAGGGAAGGAATTGGGAGTCTGTGTGGGCTAGCGGCTAGCTTTTTTCTGATCCCTCCACGTTTACCTCTCTTTCGTCTTCGCTCACACTGTTTGTGGCTTCTCCATTTGAGATGGGACACAGCAGTCGAGGTGTGGAGATCAGGCAGAGAAGTCCTGGACCAGGGAGTTCCTCTGTAATTGTCTGGTCCAGGGCATAATGTTTGGTCATATTCCTTAATGAATATGACCGGCTGTGGCACAGGTGTAGTATGGCCGACTACTGATCGGAGGACCAGGGATTCGATTCCCGCTGTGTCTGCAGTCTGCATGTCGAAGTGTCCTTGAGCAAGACACTGAACCCTCAGTTGCTCCTGGTGGGTCAGGCCAGTGCTGGTGCATGGCTGCTCCGCCGTCATCAGTGTGTGTATGGGTGTATAGTAGGATCTGTAAAGCGCTTTGGTCATCTAGCAATGAGAAAAAGCACTATATAAGTGAACACCATTTATCTCCAGAAGGCTGTGGCAATTTTAACTTGTGCTCAATGCTCCCTCTAAGCTGCGCTCCCACGTTCTCCGTGCACAGAAAATCTATGCAGCTCATAAAATAAAATCCAACCTGAACTGTAAATAAAATAAACACATTGTAGTGAACACTGAACAATAGACAGCGTGTGGGCACTCTCACACCCAGAAGCAGCAAGAGGAGGGAGAGAATAATTGCCTGACGGAGGAAGTGTCTCCGGGAGGTATCAAGTGAGTGCTAGACACCTCCCGGAGACAGGAAGAGCCAACCAGACAAAGGATTTCGCCCCTGCAGCACAAGCTAGCGCGTGGTGAATATATTGTGATTTACGCAACAAGTGTTATGATAATTGCACCACACATTCTCTTTGTCCGAGCAATATGAATAATGTCAGAGCCCCGGTCGTTATGCATGAGATTGATTGAGATGAGTAACACTGTCCAGCCAACGATATGATGCGGTTCACACATATTTACTTATGCAGCCAATCAATGTAATTGATAGGGCTTTATGTGTATGTAACCATACATGCCGGTGTTTTGCAGGTTAGCTAGCTAACAGTGCCGCGGAGTTAAGAGACGCAAATGCTTATTATTGTGAAACAAACGGGCAGTGGCACATCCACTCACCAAGCCAAAATAAAAAAAGAAATGTGGTTCTTTTAAGATGGAATGGCTGTCGGAGTATGTACAAACAGAAGAACAAGTGGTGAAACTGGGTGAGATTTTTTCTTTTTCGAATGAGAAAGGTCTGCTCTGCAAAACGTGCTGCGAAGCCAAAATAGCAAGCGAGTTTTCGGAGGGAAAAGTGTGGACTGAATGGAAGTTGGACTACCTCAAGCATCACATTCAGCAGAAAAGTCATTCGAATGCTGTTGGAATTGTACGAAGACACAAGATGGGAAAGGGGATCAGTACATTATTGCGGGAGAGCGCAAACTATCGAGAAAAGAGGAACGAGCTGTCACACAAAAAGAAATCCGACCCCGAGCAAGTTAAAGTTCTCACTGATAATATTCTACTCACCATCAAAATGAATGCATCGATGCTGTCAGTTCAACAAATCCATGATCACATGGAAAAGTATGTGAGTATACCGGAAAGCTGGCGAAGCAAAATTATGCCTTTGAATTTGTGAACTCAATCAATGAGAGAGTGCAGAATAAGATGATGTGCAATTTTAAAAATGCACCCTGGCATACCCTGATAGTAGATGAGAGCACAGACATAACAGTGCACAAAATGCTAATCATATATATTAAATAGAGGGAGGAAAATGACGTCAGCTATAAAACTGTGTTCGCCGGCATCATCCAGCTGACAGCATGCACTGCTCAGGATATTGTGCAGGCAATAACTCAGTTTTACTCCAAGCATGGACTGGACATGCAGAGAATGGTGATGTTGACCTCCGATGGCGCCTCAGTAATGCTAGGAAAGCACAACGAATATGCTGAATTTAAGTACATAATGAAGCTAAAACTTAAACAAGGGTCAATCAGCACATTCTCAGATATGGTGGCTGCAGCACTTGGACGTGAGGAGCTAAAGGAGATCTCACAGCTTGTGGATATTTGTGCTACATTTCAAGCATCCAGTGCAGATTGTGAAAGAGGCTTTAGTTTAATGAATCATATCAAAACAGCATCTAGAAATAGTCTTGAAGTGGCACATTTGGACCAGCTGATGCACATAAAGTCAAAGCAAGAAGCAGATGGGGCCATCAACCTGGACGAAGTGTACAACCACTGGAGAAGTGAGAAGGACAGACGGGAAAAAGAAGGTGAAATTTAAGTCCCAAACAGATTTGTGCTTATTCTAGTGTCATTTATTAAGAATTTTCATTTATGGATATGATCATTAAATGCTGTTACTAGATTATGAGTAGTAGAAATGCTAATAAAAACTGTCTAATTTTATATTTTACAGACAAAGAGTTACAGGAATTTACACTGCATCACATGCTTGTGCTACAGCACACGTCATTGTGCATTATGTGAACAAAATTTTATCTCTGAAAGGTGTACATGTCTCAATTCTTCCAGAGCAGCTGCAGGACCCCCACCCAGACCACAGCAGGACCCTCACCCAGACCAGAGCAGGACCCTGACACACAACATACTACACAGCTCATGAAAAACAAGATTTTTGTCTTTTTCATTCTAAGTGGGCCAAATCACTTATATTAAAAGTAATCTAACGGAAATTACTGCTGTAATTTGATTCTTTTAATAAGCCATGCAACTTGCTATGATCTCAGGTTTTGGACAGGCGTGACACTGGTGTGGCCACAGTGTGCACGTCTGATGTTGCTCACAGTGGTCCAAGGAATTCTCAGGGAGTTTGTGTGTATGCTCAGACACATGAAAAATTAGGGGGAACATTGCTTGTGCTCAGCATTATATGTGGACATTAAACACATGAATATAGATTTAGGCATAAGTTAAATGGCACAAAACACGAAGAGAGAAGGGAGGTCGCTACATGAAGAAAGTAGCAGATTTATGAGGAAAAACTGGTAAGTTTAAGAGAGTTTTTAATTTTGAAGAAAAAGGCTAATTTGAGAAAAAAAACTGCAAGTTTAAAAGAAAAGTTTCAACTCTACGAGAAAAGTTGCAAATTTACAAGAAAAAGTCAAATTTGAGGTAACAATGTAAGTGGGGAAAAAAGTCAATTTTTGGAGACAAGAGCAGCAAATTTACAAGAAAGAAGTAGCAAATTTCAGAAAATAAATTAATTTCACTAAAGTGACACAGTAGTAAAAATGAAAGGACATACAAGAGAGAAACACTATATCATGACTGAAAAATAAAGTGATGCATTAAGTAAATGAGGTAAATAAATGTAAATTATGCCTACATGCTATTATCATCCCATGGTGCATTTTACTTTGTGCAATAAAAAATAAATATGAAAAAAAAATAATAGTATAGAATAGAATAGAATTGAATAGGCTTTATTGTCATTGTACAGTTGTACAGTACAGCAAAATTGTAGGTCATCAGGCTACTGCACAATAAAGTAAGAGAGGAGGATTAGATAAAACACAGTTACAGAACACGCGATTAAACATATTCCTGAAATAAAAATAAAAATTGACCACAGGTATATACACAGCTATGGTAGTGGCTTCACGGATGGAACTATGTACATAAGAGTACAAAATGCAGGACACACAATTGATTAAAATGGCCCAAAGGATTATGGAAAATATACACAGGAATGGTAAAGGTTTCACGGATCGCCCAAGGGTCTCCCGAGTCGGTGGACGGAGCCACTGTTTGCAGCGGGGGACGATACAGCAGGGAAGAGCTAGCTAGCTGGCTAGCTAGCTCCAACCATCACCCGGTGCTAACGGAGAAGCTCGACATGCCGAGGAACTGTGGCGAAAACGACGCGGGTGCCGGGCTGGAGTTTAGGCGGCGTGCAAGAAATATAAGACAGAATAATAAAGAGCGATGGCAAGAACCAAGCAGACCGCCCGTAAATCTACTGGAGGAAAAAGCCCCCCAGGAAGCAGCTAGCCACCAAGGCTGCTATGGAGCTGCTCATCCGTAGGCTGCCCTTCCAGCGCCTGGTGAGGGAGATCGCTCAGGACTTCAAGACCGACCTGCGCTTCCAGAGCTCTGCCGTCATGGCTCTGCAGGAGGCCAGCGAGGCCTACCTGGTGGGTCTCTTCGTGGACACCAACCTGTGCGCCATCCACGCCAAGAGGGTCACCACCATCATGCCCAAAGACATCCAGCTGGCCCGCCGCACCCGCGGAGGGAGAGAGAGCTTAGACTTTCTGCTGCACATTCACCAACCACAATGCTCCGCGCTGTGTGTCTATATATATATATATATATATATATATATATATATATATATATATATATATATATAGTAATATGTACATATGTATACTAGCTGTTCTTGTTTTTTCTTGCCTTCTGATTGTTGCTCTGAGTGTTGCTATCCCTGTGCTGTTGCAATCCTGGAATTTCCCCATTGTGGGACTAATAAAGGCTTATCTTATCTTATCTTATCTTATGTATATGAAAGTGCAGAGTGCAAAGACAGGTGTGTTATGATAATTAAAAAAGTCCTCATTACTGTGAATGAGAGTGTTCAGAGGGAGGGGAGTGGGGCCTCTGACTGTTTGTAGTTCGGATGGCCCAGGGGAAGAAACTATTTGTCAGTCTGGAGGTGTGGGACCTGGCCGATCTGAACCGCCGTCCACAGGGGAGCAGGTCAAACAGGTGGTGGGCAGGATGCAAGGGGCCTCCTGTGAAGGCCTTGATCTTTCTGAGACAGGAGGATCTGAAGCTGTCCTCCAGGGAGGGCAAAGGGCTGCCAATGATTTTTTCGGGTTGTGTTTGTTACCCTCTGCACAACTTTCCTATTTTTGGAGGTGGTACCGGCGTAATACAGGTTTAATGCTTTATATACCCTTGAGAATGTAGGCATGCTGGAGCAATAAATCTCCCTGAATGCTAAACAATGCATTGCAGATGTTTGGAAACATCAGCTTTTTAAGTCACACTGGCCACCAACATTATGTAATGCTGACATTGTCACATGTAGGGTGCTGTCTGGGAAAGGGACCAACTGTATGGAAGGCTGTCCCATTCAAAACGTTACCATGATGTGTAGTTACATTTCTGGAGACATTTCAGCTCAACATAAGCTTCATTGCAGCCCAGCTGAACTCTGGGAGGAGTAGAGGTTGGTCAGCAGCTCCTTCATATCACTGTTGTAGTATCATCAAGACTAAACACTGCATTGTAGAGGATGTGCTCAAGGATGAGACTGAGTTTATTTCTCAGGTTCAGCTTTATTGTCAGAACACATACTCTATCAACCTCTCAACAAGAAAAGAGGCTGATCAATGAAACATCACACTCTTATACTCCTGGAGCATCGAAACCTAAGTCACATGGTGCTTTAGCAAACATACAGCCACATGGTACTTAATCCCAGTCACAATGCAACTCTTTGATCTTTCACCATTGTCTCTTATTCTTCGATGATCCGGAAATCCTTCTGGGGCATCTTCTCTGAGACAAAGGCCAAATCTCACACCTCCTCGTTATCTCCTGCAGACCTCTGCAGATCCAGACCTTCTTTGTCCCGCGAGACGTGAAGCACCCAATACACATACAGCAATACATTTGTGGAAAATATGAACCCAACATATGTGCCACATAACCCCCCCCCCCCAAACATCTACTAAGGGACAAAACATATTCAGAGATGTATGACAGAAAACATTACCACATATCAAAAATCAATCCACCAATTGCTTAGGTCTTAACCTCCTGCCATATCTGCTGTAAGCCGGCATTGTTCCTTCAGCAGCGTCTTCCTGCACCTGTGGATCAGAACTGTTAGCACATCTCTGTGGGGGCTCCGAAGAATACCTTCTCGGCGGCCTGCCACGGCGGGAGGCCCTCGCCAACTGCACGTGTTCATCAGCCAGAACAAAAGCGGGTTTGAGTCTGTTTATGCAAATCAACTCTTTCCTGTCCCCTAACTCTAGCAAAAAATGCTTCTCCCCTGTTTCCAACACTCTGAAAGGCCCATCATAAGGCGGCCGCAAACCTGGACGTTGAGCATCATGTCTAACAAAAACAAACTCCGCATTTTTTAAAGCCTTCGGCACAAAAACGCGTGGAGAACTGTGATGAACTGGGCCAGGAAGGGTGTTTGATCCTGTGCCACTCTGCAACAGCTGAGCAGGGGGGGCAATTTGGCGCAGGATTGTCGGGAAGGAATTCCCCTGGCAAACGGAGGGGTCGTGCAAAAACTAATTCAGCTGGGGAGGCCTGCAAATCCTCCTTAGGTGCAGAACGCAACCCCAATAAAACCCATGGAAGTTTATCCACCCAATTTGTATCTGTAAGAGACGCTCTGAGGGCTGCTTTCAATGACCTATGAAAGCGTTCACACAAACCGTTAGCCTGGGGGTTATACGCGGTAGTGCGGTGAATCTTCACCCCTAGGCTGTGGGCCATCGATGACCAGAGTTCGGAAACAAATTGGGGACCCCTGTTGGACGTTATGTCCGCCGGAATTCCAAAACGCACAACCCAAGCTGTTAAGAACGCGCGTGCAACTTCTTCTGCTGTAGTTGACGCCAGAGGAACCACTTCTGGCCAACGCGTGGTGCGGTCTACCATCGTCAAAAGGTGTGTGCACCCCTGCGACAACGGAAGAGGACCCACCAAGTCAACATGCACATAATCAAAACGCTTAGCCGGAATGTGAAAAGGCTCCAAAGGAGCTCTAGTGTGCTTGTGTATTTTGGCTCGCTGACACGCTACGCAGGCTGCTGCCCATTCCTTGACCTGTTTACGCAATCCCGGCCAAACAAATTTCTCCCCCACCATCTTAATCGATGCACGCACCCCCGGGTGTGCCAGAGAATGGATTGAGTCAAAAACGCGGCGGCGCCACGCAGCTGGAACCACGCAGCTGGAACCACGGGGCGAGGCCGCCCCGTGGAGACATCACAAATTAGGGGGGGCATACCTATTTGCTGCACCCTGTGCTCCAACCTTAACCCTGTTGGTCCAGACTGGAGCGCGCGCACATCCGCGTTGCTAACCTGCTCCGCGGCCATGGCTGCATAATCTAAACCTACGCGGACCGGGGCTGCGTGCGCTTCCGCACCACAACCCTGGCCCGCGGCCACGGCTGCCGAGTCTGCCCCCATGGGGCCTGGCACTGCTACCGCACGTGACAGACAGTCTGCCACTACATTATGTTTGCCCGCGACATGCTGAATATCGGTGGTGAACTCCGATATCGCGGCCAGCTGTCTTTGCTGCCGGCCCGACCAAGGCTCTGAAATCTTGGCCATCGCAAACGTTAGCGGCTTGTGGTCCACAAATGCGGTGAAACGGTGCCCCTCCAGCCAGAACTGGAAATGGCGGATGGCCAAATGCAGGGCCAAAAGCTCCCTGTCGAACACGCTGTATTTTCGCTCGTTATCGCGCAAGGTTTTGCTGAAAAACGCGAGCGGCTGCCAGCTCCCTGCTACAAACTGTTCAAGGACCACCCCCACCGCTAAATCGGAAGTGTCCGTGGTGAGCGCCATGCGGGCCGTTGGCACCGGGTGTGCTAACAAAACCGCGTTTGCCAGGGCTGATTTGACTTGGGAGAATGCGCGCTCCCGCTCCGGAGACCATTCGATTTTACTTGTGGGTTTTTGTTTTTTAAGTGCCGCGTACAATGGTTGCATGACCTGCGCTGCGCTTGGGAGGAAACGGTTATAAAAATTAACCATTCCCAAAAATTCCTGCAATGCTTTGACCGTCTGAGGTTGGGGAAAGTTTGTTATTGCGCGTACTTTATCGGGCAGAGGGACCGCTCCTTCTGGCGAAATGCGATGCCCCAAAAAATCAATTTGCGCCACCCCAAACTGACACTTCGTTGGGTTAATTATTAACCCGTGCTCTGCCAGCCTCCGAAAAACCGCTGTGAGGTGGCTTTCATGTTCGTCTTCGGACGTGCTGACTACCAAAATGTCATCCAAGTAGACGAACACGAAAGGGAGGTCGCGTAAAACTGCATCCATCATGCGCTGGAAAGTCTGCGCGGCACCCTTGAGTCCAAATGGCATGCGCAAAAACTCGAAAAGCCCAAAAGGAGTTATTACCGCTGTTTTGGGTATGTCCTGAGCGCGCACTGGGACCTGACGGTAACCACGCACTAAATCTATTTTAGAAAAAATGCGCGCCCCCGCTAAATGAACCGAAAAATCTTGGATGTGCGGAATTGGGTAGTGGTCATGTGCTGAAGCGTTATTCAACCTGCGGAAATCACCGCAAGGCCTCCACGAGCCATCAGCCTTTGGGACCATGTGTAGCGGTGAAGCCCAGGGGCTTTTAGAGCGTCTAATGATGCCCAGCTTTTCCAGGTTGGCGAATTCCTCGCGCGCTATGGCCAGTTTAGCTGAGTCCAAGCACCGAGCTTTTGCAAAAACGGGGGGCCCGGTGGTAGTGATAAAATGTTCTACCCTATGTTTAGCCACTGACGCCGAAAACGTTGGGACTGTGAGTGCTGGGAACTGAGTGAGTAGTGCTTGGAACTTACCACCCGCAGCTGTGACGTTGGCCTGTGCAGTAGGCGGGACCACCTGGGCTATGCAGGAAATAGAGTGGAAAGACAATGCATTAACTAGGCGTCTATTAGCAAGATCAACCAATAAACCATGTGAGCACAAAAAATCAGCACTTAACATGTTAAAACTGACTGCCGCTATGACGAAAGTCCACTCGAATGTCCGGCCGTGAAAAGACAGGGGGAGGGTCTTCTCCCCGAAGGTCTTGATCGTCGAGCTGTTCGCCGCCGACACCAGGGGTCCGCTGGAAGGCGCCAGCCGGTCAGCGTAGGAAGGTGTGATGAAACTCAGCTGGGAGCCTGTGTCCACCAGGAACTGCCTCCTTGATCGCGCATCCGTCAGGTAGAGCAGCTTGTTCTTCACGCCGAGAGCCGCAGCTGCTACCGATTCCTGGTCCTGGCGTTTCCCGAGCGCTTGAACTGGCACGGTGGAATGCACTTGCGTGCCTTCTCGGCGAAACGGCGATGGTAAAAGCAGAGGACGTCGCCCGCTCCGTGTCTCCTGGGCTCTGCCGCTGCTGACATCAGCGAATCTGGTGCTGCAGTCACCGGCCCCCTGCTGTCTCCGGGCATTGCACTCAGCTCCGCTGCTGCCGTCGTGGCCGTGTGTCGCCTATGGGCGTCGGCGAGTCGCTGTAACTCCTGGCCCAGCTCATAGTAATCTCGGTGGGCCAGCAGCTGTGAACTGGCCAGGGTAACTCTCACCGCTGACGGTAGTGTCCTGAGGAAAAGATGGGCGAAGATAAAGCCATCATCTTCGTCATCTCTCAAACTCAGCATCTTCGCCATCAGGTCCGCAGGCCTGTCTGCCTCGCCTTCAGTCAACACCAGGAGCTTCTCTGCTCGCTCTCCCAGCGAGGGGGTGAAAGCACGGATGAGAGCGGCTTTCAATGCGCCATACTTGTCGTCGTCTGGTGGGTGGTTAGTCAGGCTCTCCACCCGCTGGGCTGTGAGGCTGTCCAGCTTTGCAACTACATGGTAGAATTTCGTGGCATCTGCCGAAATTCCCCGAAGATGGAACTGTGCCTCGACAGTGTTAAACCAGGAGCGCGGGCTATGCTGCCAGAAATCAGGAAGCTGGACTGCGGTAGCTGCATAAGCCTGGCTGGCTCCTGATGAGTCCGGTGCGGGAAGGTTGTCACCGGCCATAATTTGTCGTAGGGTCACCAGTGTAGAGGATGTGCTCAAGGATGAGACTGAGTTTATTTCTCAGGTTCAGTTTTATTGTCAGAACGCATACTCTATCAACCTCTCAACAAGAAAAGAGGCTGATCAATGAAACATCACACTCTTATACTCCTGGAGCATCGAAACCTAAGTCACATGGTGCTTTAGCAAACATACAGTCACATGGTACTTAATCCCAGTCACAATGCAACTCTTTGATCTTTCACCATTGTCTCTTATTCTTCGATGATCCGGAAATCCTTCTGGGGCATCTTCTCTGAGACAAAGGCCAAATCTCACACCTCCTCGTTGTCTCCTGCAGACCTCTGCAGATCCAGACCTTCTTTGTCCCGCGAGACGTGAAGCACCCAATGCACATACAGCAATACATTTGTGGAAAATATGAACCCAACATATGTGCCACAGCATGTCTTATTCACCGGGTATTGCTGCTAGTCATTGTATAAAGTCAAAGGCCCATTTTAAAGACAGGCAGTGAAACTGTACAGGTTACTTATATAGGACACTTTTGCCTGTAGTCTCATTTTAAATATCTTTTTTTTATATTAAGGGACTACTGTAAAACTCTATGACACTAGTGGATATGTTGAATCAATCTTGTTAGAAAGTATGGTGGCTTAGTGGTTTGCACTGTTGCCTCAAAGCTTGTGGATCCGGGCTTAAACCCAAGGCAGTCTCTTCTCTGTAGACTTTGATTGTTCTTCCTGTGCTTGCATGGGTTCTGTCTAGTTTCCTCCTACAGTCTACAGACACACATGGTGGTGTGGTGCAAGTCAGACAGTCCTAGGACCCCAGGGGATTCTTGAGGGAACACAGGGGTTTGGAAAACTGTCTAGTTTTACTTCTTAATTGGTCCCAGAATTGCAAATAGCTTGCTGTTGTTGGGTGTCCGTAGGTGGCAGTCTGAATGCAATAATAATGGCTACCGTCTTCTTCTTTGTCTGCTTCCTCTTCTTCTTTTCCATGTGTTCTGTGGAGGTTAATGACCTTGTTAAGACACGCTAGAGGTCATGGTGACTAGAGGAAAAACAGCCATTGATAAGTATTTGGAGAAGATTCAGACTCTTAACCAGGCCCTGTATTGATGGATCAGCCACCATGGTTGAGCGCATCAAAGGCTTGGTTAGCAGAGTGAAAGAGAGACACCACCATCAGAAGGTGCTCATTGCCAAGACTTTACCAGCAGACCTAGCTCCTGTGTTTGATGATGTCATGCAGACTTCTGAAAGGCTGCATATGATGTCATGCAAGACCTCTGAAAAGCTGCATATTTGCATCTTTATGTGAGGAAATGGAGCAGAGGGCAAACCTTTATTGCTCCATACAGAGGTCTGATGGTTGTCGCAGAGCAAAGGGCTGGCCCACACACATGGGCTTTTAGGGGAACTAAAAGTGTTTTTGACTGATGAGAGGTGCAATGATGCAAAGCTGCATGCAAGTGATGAGTAGTGTGCAAGGCTGACGTACCTGGCAGATATATCAGCATCTCAATGAACTCTAAACCTGCTCACAAGCACAAACAAAATAGACCTCTGGCAAAAACATCTGGAAAGTTCAAACCTGGACATATTCCTGCCAGGCAATAAGCTTCATCTAAACAGGCCCAAGTTTCACACTGATTAACCAAGATGGTTTTTTCCTTTTTGTATTTGTTCAAGGCCTCACTGCAATCTCGCAATCAAAAAACACAACAATCTGAAGATGATAAACCTTGTATTTAATGTAATTTGCACAATTAATGGACTCTCCTGATAGCCATGTCCAGTGGTGAAAGAAAAGAGAGCATGTTCATAAAAAGCATTGATATTCTAAACTGGGTCAGTACGGTTCATTCAGTGTTTGCTGTACATGCTCTGAAAATGTTCCCAACCTCACAGGAAGAAAAATAACTTAAGACTTCATTTTTCCTCCCTCAACAGTATCATATGTCAACTCTGATGCCATTTACTCTCAGATCCGTTTTGTGATTGTTAACCAAGACCATCCATCTCTTACTCATCTTGGCAGCCTTATTAGTTCTTAATTCAGAAAATTTGAAATGTTTAATATCCCAAGATGGATTGTAATGTAGCTTTGTCAGATTCAATTTCATTGATCATATTTAACCTTCAGCCTGCAACTCACTCACAGGTTTGAAGACTGCATTACCATTATCAATTGTTCAACCCATTTTCAGAGGCCTCTCACAAATGAAAGCTTTAATAATTTCTATCCACTCTTGTGGACTAGATGGGAATTTTTCATTTGTCATGATTCACGATGATTTGTTTTGAGCAGCAGCCCCTTTTTCTCAGACAAGTTTCTATATTTGCATTCATCATCTAATATCACAAAGTACAGTTGGACTAGAAGCTATGTTTGGTAAATGTCAACAACTGGCAACAGTTGCAACAGAAAATGTTCAAATCTGAGATCCTTTAAGTGTTTCTCTCTTCCTCTCGGGCTACATAGTGTACACAAAGCTTTCTACTTTTATGACAGAAATGTGAAATGTGTTACTTTCGGCTGTTGTTTGGAAATGTAAATACACAAAGAATATCATCTAGCTTAGAATTTTGAGACCAGCCTGTTGACCGGGGTGTTAGAATGAAATTCATGAAATCATTGTCTCATCTCATTTTCTTCTATTATCTCTAAATCACTGTCTTCCTTTTTGTCATATCCAAACTGAAGTAAAAAGGATTAAGATCTGTTTAGTTTTCCTTTTGAAAAGTTTAGTGCGCATTAGTCATACTTTTCACTAAATTCTGGGAATCCCAGTGTAAAGAAATTCTAACTTTCTCACACTGTTAGCTGCCAATTGCAACTTTAAATAAAGTGCTGCATACTTTTTGACAATTACCTAAACAACTTCTTCTTCGTCCTGTTTCTGCTGCTCCCTTTGGGGGCCAATAATCTGCCTCCATCTCACCTACTGTAACACCAACCCTCTCAATGTCCTCCGTCACTACCTCCATGAATCTGTTGTCGTTTTCCTCTTTTCAGCCTGCCTGGCAGCTCCATCTTCAACTTCCTTTGTCCAGTATAGCCTCTATCCCTCCTCGGCACATGTTCAAACCATCTCAGCCTTGCCTCTCTTACTTTGTCTCCAAACTGCTTATCCTAAGCTGTTGCTCTGATATACTAATTTCTAATCCTGTCCCTTCTAGTTACTTCCAGTGAGAAGCTTAGCATCTTCATCTCTGCCACCTCCAGCTCTGCCTTCTGCATTTTTGTCAGTGCCACAGTCACTAAACCATACATCATGGAAAGTCTCCCAACGATCTTGTAAATCTTCCCTTTCACTCAAGCTGCTATCCTTCTGTCACAAATCACCTCTGGCACTTGTCTCCACCCACTCCACCCTGCCTGTGCTCACTTCTTCACCTCTCTTGTGCACTGTCCATTGTTTTGAATGGGTGACCCCAGTTATTTAAGCAATATTACACGAGAGGGAGTATGGTACCAATGAACATAGTAACTGCGGGTGTGTTACATCTAATGCCTGATGTGTAGCGGAGTTCCGCAAGCACAATTTATTAAATGACAACAATACTGGACCAAATATTGTGATTTGTTTGTTTAACCAGTTATTTTGCACAGCTGAGAAAAAAATAGTCCCTTCTAAATGTAGCCAATAACTTTTGCTAAACATCTCAATCAGCATGAATACATCTATTGTTATTTCACACACTTGTAAACAAATTAAATATTGTCAAGTACAAAAGTCAGTGTTTATAAAACATGCCGGTCATATGTTGAGTTGGTACGGCAGAAGGGTGGTCGATGCCAGCAGCTGGTTGGCATGCTAGCGATTTAGCTTTGGCACACTTCGCTTGCTTTTTCTTGGCATTTTCAGATGAAACAAAGAGTCCATCACCACAAACATACTGTATTGTGGTTTGTTAAATCTAACTCTAGCACTGCCTATTGTTGTAAACAGACGTGAAATAGTTTAATGATTTTTATACAAGGGCAGACATTGTAAACTCATTAAAGATTTTTTTTTTTTCAAAAGGGTGGGACTTCCAGGTCACAGATGTATCTTTTTTTTTCAAACAGCACCTCACTGTGGAAATTAAGGTATCCAATGCAGTATTACAATTCTCATGTCATGTCTGCAGAGATGACAGTTAATTACTGTTAGTAATTAACGGTTACTAGAACACCTTTGAAGCAGAGTGATGCATATCCAGTGAAACGGAATGCAATTACTGTGGATTATAGTAACTCCTAGAATCACTATTGGCCAATCAAATTGCTCGCTCGGAACTAACTGTTGTATAGTTAAACTCATCTGCCTTCACTATCTGTAATCCTTGCATCTTTCCCATTACACCTGCCTGTCTCTCATTTACACACATGCATGTTCTCCCCGTGTCTGCGTGGGTTTACTCCGGGATTTCTCCGGTTTCCTCCCACACGCCAAAAACATGAAAGCTAGGTTAATTGGCAGCAAATTGGGGATTCTAAATTGTCCTTAGGTATGACTGTGAGAGTGAATGGTTGTCTGTCTCTGTGTTGGCCCTGCAATGGACTGGCGATCTGTCCAGGGTGTACCCTGCCTCTCGCCCATAGATGCTGGGATAGGCTCCAGCCCCCCCGCAACCCGAAAAGGATAAAGCAGAAGAAGATGGATGGATATTCTGTATTCTTGAGCTGCTGCCTCCACGACCTCGACCTCCGGAAAAGCGGTAGAAAATTGATGGATGGATGGATGGATGGTTTATCTTGCTTCTACTGATTCATGTGTTTTGACAGGAGATAATGCAGGGAAAAAAAACAGGAAGTGCTCTAAGGATGTTAATGTATTTATTTACTTTTTCAGTTAATTTTTATTGTGTTAATTAGACTGTTCATTCATTCATCTTCTTAGCTCCGTATCCTTTTAGGGTCATTGGGGAGCTGGAGTCTATCCCAGAATCTTTGGGCAATCTTTTTGCCCTGTTAATGCCAGTTAATCAAACATGCCTGCCATTGGACTGTGGGAGGAAAACTGGGTGCCGGGTGAAAACCCAGACATGAGGAGAACATGCAAACTCCACAAAGAAAGGTCACCACTAGCCAGGGGTGAGTTTGGATCCAGAACCTTCCTGCTGTGAGTGCTAACCACCGCTCCACTGAGCTAATTGGACTACATTAATCAAACACATTAACATGCTGATATTCCCACTCCAAGTTGAAATGTATCTATTTTGCTCTCTCTACCTCTTTTTCTCTCTCTCTCTCTTTTTATTTCACAGACATTTAAGGATGTCATTCATGTTTTCTTTTTCACTTTTCCAACTCATTGCACCTCACTGGAGGCTGAGGCTAATCGCAGCTGTCATTGAGCACATCCTGGAGAGTTACCAAGTCCATCAAATGACTACAATATAAGAATGTTTTCGTAAAAATTAGGTAAAATGGCAGTTACAGTCACAGGACAGATTTAGAAACAATTGTACAGTATATCAAAAACATATTTGCTGCATTTATTTCCCTTGAATAACAGCAATATGCCAAAATCTGCACAACGTGGCATATACTGTAGCTCGTCAGTGTATGGATATTGACTAAGGAATGATTTATAAAGCAAAGAAACGTGACTCTCTCTAAATATAGGAGAAGCTTCCTGTGTGAATTAAAATGGTGAGTGAGTTTAATAAGAGCCATGAACAGATATAGAAAAAGGCTGTTTCAGTGACATCGGAATTTATGGTTGCTCCTGCTGGAAGCGCTGAAAGCTGAATTCAATTAAACATCTGTGTTAGGAGGTGCCTGCTAACTATTTAACCTTCAGGGTACATCTATTGTCAGCATGCACTGAGATTCTTCAGTTTTATACTCCCTAATATGGTACTGTGGCACTCTTGTGAGACTTTTTTTTTTTGATGAAAAAAAAAAAATGTATGGACTGGCTAACCCAAAATAAGAAAAAATCTGTATTTGGAAAATGTAACAGCATAGTGGCATACATGGACACTTTACAACAGCATAGCACGCCTCCCACTTGAGGTGTTTCAGGCACGTCCCACTGGGAGGAGACCCCGGGGCAGACCCAGGACTCGGTGGAGAGACTATGTCTCCCAGCTGGTCTGGGAACGCCTTGGTATCCTCTCTGAAGAGCTGGAGCAGGTGGCTGGGGAGAGGGAAGTCTGGGCTTCTCTGCTTGAACTGCTGCCTCCGCGACCCGGACCTCCGGAAAAGCGGTAGAAGATGGATGGATGGATGGATAACAGCATAGTTAGTATTAAGTTTCCAGACTTTAAACAAACATGACACCCACCCTATTTCTTCAGATTTTATGCAAACATGATTACAAAAATGAAAAAAAAAAGTACATAATACTCGGAGCTTAAAAATGTGAGAAATGGTGCTGAATATTTGGCGGATTTTTTTTTTTTGGGGGGGGGGGCTTTAGTAGTGTCTTATACTATTTTGCATAAGTACTAATTGCTCTCATTCCTCCACACAGCCTATACAGTACATGCAAAGTATTAAAATTTGTCACGTACCATGTCAAGGTATTGTACCAAACTAAAGCTAACAGGGTTGTCTGGGTCTTTGGGGCTTGCTATAAGTAGAGTCACAGGTTAAGCCTGTGCAGGGCTTAAAGAAACCTATTTCTCTTATCTTGCCTGGTCATGAACCATGAGCAATAACATTATCAAGGGGTCTGTTGTTACAGGGCTAGGGTAGACAGAAGGAGAATTACAGGCAGTGAGGAGATTTTAAACACTACATGTCTCAGGGATGTGTCCAATCGCGCCTCTAATCTGGCCACTGTGCTGAGCCTTATCGGCCGTCAGCACTTTCAATAGAACAAAGAATAGTATTGTCCAATCCATAAATCATAACTTCAAACCCTGTGGTAGGTCACCGTTTATGCAAACTCCTGGAAATCTCTTGAGCCTGCAGATTTTTCAGCTCTTTTCTTTCACACATTAATGTTTTATTATCTGATAGAAAACAATATCAAGTGCTAGAAGCTCTTTTCTTGCAACTTGTTTTGTTAATACAGATTAAAGCTTATATGTTATCTGTACAAGGATATCATTAGCCCCTCGGTAAGCATCCTCTGGCTATCTAGAAGACTTTTTGATAAGTGGGAGATGCTGTCTATGATGAAGAGGAGCATTTAAAACCCTTATTCTCTATTCTAGTGTATGTACTGCATAAATTCCCATGCCTCTGAGTGTTTTAGTGAATTGATCCAAAATGAAAAATCTTTTTTTTCCCACAGCAGACCCTCCTTCTAGTTAAGTCTACATTTTCCTATGACACATACAGTATCCTTTACTGCAGCGTATGCCAGCAGGACAAAATAGCCCTGTTTTAAAGACCCAAGAAGTTCTACAGAAGTTGGAGGAGTGGTTGTCATTTAAGTTACAGGGTCTCAGTTAAATAAGTCGCTTTGAACCCGGTTTGCACTTTGTCTTTTTCTTCTGACTGGTGTATTCATTTTACCTTGTTAGGTATAGAGAACTTTTTCTGAATCAATGAAAAACATGTCCTTTACATCTATAACCCTGATCACTGTACAATGCACACTATAAGCCATAATAGTGTCATTAATAACATAACTGTGACTCATTCTGAATACAACAGAAGATACACAGATGGATTTGAGAAAGTAGCACTTGAGATAAGACTGAAAAAAAAAAAAAAAACTGAATAAAGCCACCAGTGAATTGTAAGAGCCTCTTGAGATTGCTGAGTGACAATTGAGAGATTAAAAATTGACCTGATCGCTCAATGATCTCCTAAAGCAGGGGTGTCCAACCATGTGCCATGGAGAGCCAAGACCCTGCAGGTTTTCTCTTCTACCCAGTCTCTTCAGCAGGTGTTTTCACTTATCAGCAATCAGTGGGAAGAAGTTCACTGAAATCTACTGTTGAAGACACTGGTTGGAGGTAAAACCTGCAGGGTCTTGGCTCTCCATGGCACATGGTTGGACACCCCTGTCCTAAAGCATCAAAAAACCTGTTTCTGTGTAAATATTTGGGAGACTGTTGTCCCATTTTCATGGCGATCTATAGAGTTCTTTGAAAGATCCTTGAGAGATTGCTGAGAGACCAGAAGAGATCGCTGAGGGATCATTGAGAGTTTGTTAAGAAACCAAAGACGTGTCGTGGTCGGGGATTAGACATATCACACCAGCGGTTACTATATTCATTGATACTGTACTTCATCTCATGCAATACTGCTTAAATAAGGAACTGCTGCCTTTCATGTCTACATAAATATACGTATATACACTACCGTTCAAAAGTTTGGGGTCACTTAGAAATTTCCTTATTTTTGAAAGAAAAGCACTTTTTTTCAATGAAGATAACTTTAAACTAATCAGAAATACACTCTATACATTGGTAATGTGGTAAATGACTATTCTAGCTGCAAATGTCTGGTTTTTGGTGCAATATCTAGATAGGTGTATAGAGGCCCATTTCCAGCAACTATCACTCCAGTGTTCTAATGGCACAATGTGTTTGCTCATTGCGTGAGAAGGCTAATGGATGATTAGAAAACCCTTGTGCAATCATGTTAGGTCTGCAATGCTGTAATTGCTGCAAATGGAGGATTCTTTGATGAAAGCAAAGTTTGAAGGAAAAAATTATTATTTCAAATACAAATCATTATTTCTAACCTTGTCAATGTCTTGACTATATTTTCTATTCATTTTACAACTCATGGTGGTAAATAAAAGTGTGACTTTTCATGGAAAACATAAAATTGTCTGAGGTGACCCCAAACTTTTGAACGGTAGTGTATATATATATATATATATATATATATATATATATATATATATGTAAAGATTTGATTTTTAAAAGATCTTTAATAAACACACTTGTCCATCAGTCAATACAATTTCTATATCATGCTATGTTACACAGAAAATTAATCCCCCAAAAAACGCCCCCAAAAAAGCTGTCCATCATGAACTGAACAGAGGACATTCTCCAGGGACCAGAGGGTCCTGAAACCTTCCACATCCCCATTCCCCATAAAAAACTGAAAGTCCAGCCTGATTCTGGCTTTAAGTAGCCTTACAAATAAAATTTTGACATCAACATCATTCTCAACATTTTCAAGTTTTCTTCTCCGGCTTACATAGATAGCCAACTTTGCCTGCCCTAAAACAAAGTTCAGTAGTTGACACTTCTGCTTAAAACAACGATTGTACATAAAACCACAAATGAAAACCTGCTTAGAGAAAACTTCCTTAAAAATATGAAAAAGTTTTGTGAGAAGTTCAAAGAGGCCACTCAGGCGCTGACATTCAATAAAACAATGAAAAACAGTCTCCCTAGAGGAACAAAAAACACACTGATCACTGACACTGCTGTTAATCACAGAAATAAAAGCATTGACAGCTATAATACCATGCAGGACCCTCCACTGTAAGTCTCCATGCCTCTTAGGGAGAGGGGCTTTGTAAAGAGCCCTCCAGGCAGGCCGATGCCCTTTTCCTAGTTTAAAATAGGCTCTCCAAGGAGTGTCCACACAGGTGTTCAATCGGTCCTTGTTGAGTGCCATCACCACCAGTCTGTAGAGTGCCTTACCACTGGCTCCTCCAAAGTCCACACCAGTGGGAGCACAGAATGCCAGTAAGGAGCAAGGAGCGACGTCAAAGTCCATATAGAGCGTGAGAGAGGGAAAGGGGTCAGTGCTTTCTGGCTGCAGCGTGCCATTGCTAAAGTCCAAGAGTAGGGAGTGCTCAAGTCCATGAAGCTCCTGTTTCCAGTGTGCAAGAAGACCATCGATGAAACGATTCGACCTGACACCAAGATGAGCTGCTAAAGCTGAGGCGTTGTTGAGGCCAGGACCAGCCAGTTCCACCACTTGCTTCAGAGTGAGAATGTTCCTGGAACACAGCCTATCAAGGAAGGTCCTTCCAACTCCCGGCAGGACACCAAGGCGACCACCAAAAACCAGCGGCTCCCTCAACAACCAGTAGAGGGAATCGCATGGCCCTCTTTGTTTTTTAAAAAGAGTCCACACTGAAAAGAGACTGCGGTAAAAACTGGGTAAAGAGAGTGCATTAGAGTTCTTAAAATCCATTAAAAACACAGGGAGGTCTAGCCCAAGCCCAAGGACTCTCTGTAAAATAACACAGGCCAAAGGCCTCCATACCAGGTCCTGGGGGCCCGTCAGCAGTCTCTGTATGAAAGTCAGTCTAAAAGCAGCACCTCTACTAGCTAAATGAATCACTCCTTGCCCCCCCTCCTCTTTGGGAAGAAATAACAGGGCTTGAGGAACCCAGTGGAGTCCACCCCCCCAAAAAAAGTCCACCAAAACAGACTGAATTTTGGACAACAAACCAGCAGGGGGGTCCATGCACATGAGGCGGTGCCACAGGGATGAGGAAACAAGATTATTTAAAATGAGCACTCTTCCTCTAAAAGATATTCTTGGCATTAGCCACTTCCACTTGTTTAGTCTCCCGTTAATTTTCTCTATGACCCCATCCCAATTTTTTGCTCAAACTGCTGATTTCCAATAAAGACACCAAGATACTTAAAACCTCCTTTTTTCCAAATCAACCCACCCGGCAGCGTAAGCTGATTTTCTAGTTTCTCCCCCACCATCAGAGCCTCGCTTTTTCCCCAGTTTATTTTTGCAGAGGAAAGTTGGCCAAAAAGATTGACACTCCTAACCAGAACGTCAATGTCGCTCTGCTTATTTAGCAGAATGACTACATCATCTGCATAGGCCGACAGCTTGAACGTGGTGTCACAGCCAGGAAAAGTAACTCCTGATAGATCCCTTCTCAGGCAGTGAAGCAAAGGCTCTATGGCGAGGGAGTACAGCATCCCTGAGAGAGGGCAGCCCTGCCGAACCCCCCTCTGGACTTTTAAAGGGGCAGACAGGCCCCCATTTATCTTCAGTACACTCTCAATGTCACTGTACAAGACCCGTATCCTGGCTATGAAGCCTGGGCTGAACCCAAAAGCTGTTAAAACTGTCCATAAATATTGGTGTTCAACCCGATCAAACGCCTTTTCCTGGTCAATTGAAATCAAACCAGTTTCTACCGCCAATGAACCAGAGACCTCCAAAATATCCCGAATTAAAGTGACGTTGTCACTAATCAGCCTGCCAGGCACACAGTAAGTCTGGTCTACATGAATGAGCTCGCTCATCACCTTTCTCAGTCTTCGGGCCAGAGCTTTTGAGAGAATCTTATAGTCTGTGCAGAGCAGAGAGACTGGCCTCCAGTTCTTTAGGCTCTGGAGGTCCCCCTTTTTCGGCAACAGTGTGATGATGGCCCTCCTGCAGGTCGTGGGTAGGGTCCCCCTTTCCAAGCTATCTTGGAGAACCTCCAGCAGGTCTGGACCAAGCAGGGGCCAGAATTCCTTAAAAAAGTCCACAGAGAGACCATCTATGCCTGGTGATTTTCCATTCTGGAGGCTCATTAGCGCCGTATGCAGCTCAGACAGAGACAGTGGAGCATCCAAGCCGGCAACAAGGTCCTCTGAGAGCACTGGAAGACCATCAAGGAAAACCTGGCCCAGTGACGTGTCCTCCCTCCACTCTGCTCTAAACAATTCACTGTAAAAGCTAGCAGCTTGTTTCCTGATCTCTGTTGCTGTGGAGATTGTTCTCCCGTCATCGCCCAACAAGGAGTGAATGAGCTTTCTCTGTCCATTTTTCCCCTCCAGTCCAAAAAAGTACTGGGAGGGCGAGTCCATCAGAGCTACATCCATGTAGCGCGAGCGGACCAGAGCACCCTGTGCGGTGACCCCTAGCAAGCTAGCCAAGGCTGACCTTTTTGACTTAAGAGCCTCTAAGTGCTCCTGTTTTCCGGTAGAACTGAGTAACTCCTCTAGCTCTACCACCTCAGACTCCAGAACTTTCAAGGATTGGGTCAAGCTACGAGTGACATTTTGAGTGTACTGTTGGCAGAATTGTTTTATCTGTGCCTTACCAAAATCCCACCACATCTGGAGAGAACTAAAAGAAGATTTTTGTTCCCTGTGTGACTTCCATACATCATAAAAAACTCCCTTAAAAAACACATCATTTAAAAGTGTATTATTAAAATGCCAAAAAGCACTCTTACACTTTACATTTTCAATGAAAACAGAACAAATCAGCAGGCAGTGATCAGTGAAACCAACAGGACAGATACAACTATTTTTAAAAACACTCATTTGGTGTTTAAAACCATAGAAACGGTCTAACCTAGCCATAGATAAGAGGTTATCTTTAGCATGGCTCCAGGTGTACTGCCTCTGGTCCCCATGATGTGATCTCCACACATCGGCCATTTCATGTGCCTTCACTAGTTCCCTCAGCCTATTGGCAGAAGCAGGGTGAGGTTCCTGATGGTTCCTGTCCAGTCTGTGGTTTAATGTACAGTTAAAATCACCCCCCAGAAATAAAAAACTATTTGGATTACAGGATCTAACCGTATCTGATAGCATATTAAAGACCCTGATCCTTTCTGCTCTCTGGGTTGGCACATACACGTTTATAAGAACCAAGTTTACGTTTTCAAACTGTACCTTTAGCAAGAGTACATGTCCTTTCACCACCTCTTCTACCTCATAAGAGACAGGCACACAACCCCGAGAGAAAAGTACAGCCACCCCTCCACTATTATTGGATTTGTGGCTAAAAAAAATGCAGCCATCCCACTCTTTTCTCCACTGGCACTCAAAGTCTACAGTGCTGTGAGTCTCCTGGACCATCAGCACGTCAAGTGCCTTTAAATTAAAAAGCTTGTATAAAGAGGCCCTTTTTACATCATCCCTGGCCCCGTTTATATTAAGAGTGCCAATTCTAAGGTGGGGCATTAAAAAGGATAAAAATAAGGTACAGTAAAAAAACACACACATAGCATAAAAGGGAAGAAACAAACTAAGAGTCAACATGACTGTTAGTAATTTGTGATTTCAGTTTGACAACCAGTTTCTTTAAACGAAAAATTTCCTGATCAGTAAAAGTCTCATTCCCATCATTCAGTTTCATCAGCTTGCGAGCTGATGCCACAAATAACTCCAGATCTGGAAAGTAATTTTCCACTTTCACAGCTCTGCTCCCCTTGGTCACCTGGAGAAATTGCCTAATTTTGGTAAAACAATAGGAGCTTTGCTCCTCCTGCGTCTGCATCATTTCAGACTCAGCTCCACTTTCGTCAGAGACGCTCTCATCTAGTAAATCTAACTTCCCAACCCTACTAGATTTAGCAGAGCTCTGCAAGTTTTCAGCACTTTTTCTTTTTTGTGCAGCTTTAAAAGGATCCTCTTCAACAAAACTACATTCCTGCATTTCTTCGTGAACTGCAACGTTCGTCATGCAGTGTTTGCTCTGTGTGTCCGCTACAGCCTCAAACCGCTCCTCCCCCGCCTGCAAAGTCTGCTCACCCACGTTCCTTCGTTTAACTGCACTCTTACTTACACCCTCCGCCTCTTTACTCCGGGTGACAGGCTCGTCACAATGATCACAGCTGCCGCCAGACAGAAATTTCCCACCATCAATGTTTGGGGGGGCAACTACCGCGCCCGCTGCGGCTACCTCAGCAGAGGCGGCCGCGGCCGCCCCAGCACAAGCGGACGCGGATGCGGACGCGGACACCCCCGCAGAAGTAGAAGCGGACGCGGCCGCAATTGCGGCCGCGACCGCCCCAGCAGAAGCGGGCGCCGCAGCGGCATCCGCCGCACCGCATGTAGCGCTACCCTCCGGACCACCAGAAACAGCGGCGTCACCTTTCTTACCGCCAGTGCTCTTTGTGTTCGCCTTTTCAGGACATGACCTAATAAGATGGCCTTCTGCGCCACACGCAAAACACTTCATGGTTTCAGATGTTGCAAACACCAAGTAGCTAAAGCCGTCAATCCTGAAATTAAAAGACGCGTTCAGTTCAGCAGAGCTGTCTTTCAACACCATGAAACACTGCCTCCTGTGACACACAACATGCTTCAGCAGGGGTGATTTACTACCCAGAGAGACCATTCTGATAGGGGACACAACCTGGCCAAAACGGGACAACTCTCTAATCAGCTGATCATTTTTAACGAAAGGAGGAGCGTTTGAGATGGTGATCCTCCTAGACGGGTTCGCCAGCGGTAAAACGGGAGTAAAAGTGTCACCTATGACCACTCCCTGTGCCACCACCTGATCAGCTTTTTCAGTTGAATCCAGAAAGATCACAATTGCGCTGTTCATCCTCGATGCTGATTTTATGCTGCCATGCCCAACCACCTGTCCTACAGCGAGGCTGGCCTCCTCCACAGAACAGGGAACTGTCGGGAGGATTCTCACGCCATGACGACGGGTTAAGCGCTCAAACTCCACACCACCAACAATCACCGGCATGATGCCGGCCGGGAAAAACCGGCAGCAGAAGCTACCGTTCCCCGACACACTCACTCCAACACTCACACCCCAACACACCCACACTCAACCCACTATATTAAACACACACACCTCAAACACACAAGATAGAGAAAAAGTTAGAAAATACAAAGTTTAACGTACTCACTCGACACCACTCCACACCCCTGCTCCCACAAACGCCCACGCATGCGCACGAGAGAGAGAGAGAGAGAGAGAGAGAGAGAGAGAGAGAGAGAGAGAGATTTTGATCTTTAAAAGATCTTTAATAAACACACTTGTCCATCAGTCAATACAATTTCTATGTCATGCTATATTACACAGAAAATTATTCCCCCAAAAAACGCCCCCAAAAAAGCTGCCCATCACGAACTGAACAGAGGACATTCTCCAGGGACCAGAGGGTCCTGAAACCTTCCACATCCCCATTCCCCATAAAAAACTGAAAGTCCAGCCTGATTCTGGCTTTAAGTAGCCTCACAAATAAAATTTTGACATCAACATCATTGTCAACATTCTCAAGTTTTCTTCTCCGGCTTACATAGATAGCCAACTTTGCCTGCCCTAAAACAAAGTTCAGTAGTTGACACTTCTGCTTAAAACGACGATTGTACATAAAACCACAAATGAAAACCTGCTTAGAGAAAACTTCCTTAAAAATGTGAAAAAGTTCTGTGAGAAGTTCAAAGAGGCCACTCAGGCGCTGACATTCAATAAAACAATGAAAAACTGTCTCCCTAGAGGAACAAAAAACACACTGATCACTGACACTGCTGTTAATCACAGAAATAAAAGCATTGACAGCTATAATACCATGCAGGACCCTCCACTGTAAGTCTCCATGCCTCTTAGGGAGAGGGGCTTTATAAAGAGCCCTCCAGGCAGGCCGATGCCCTTTTTCTAGTCTAAAATAGGCTCTCCAAGGAGTGTCCACACAGGTGTTCAATCTGTCCTTGTTGAGTGCCATCACCACCAGTCTGTAGAGTGCCTTACCACTGGCTCCTCCAAAGTCCACACCAGTGGGAGCACAGAATGCCAGTAAGGAGCAAGGAGTGACGTCAAAGTCCATATAGAGCGTGAGAGAGGGGAAGGGGTCCGTGCTTTCCGGCTGCAGCGTGCCATTGCTAAAGTCCAAGAGTAGGGAGTGCTCAAGTCCATGAAGCTCCTGTTTCCAGTGTGCAAGAAGACCATCGATGAAACGATTTGACCTGACACCAAGATGAGCTGCTAAAGCTGAGGCGTTGTTGAGGCCAGGACCAGCCAGTTCCACCACTTGCTTCAGAGTGAGAACGTTCCTGGAACACAGCCTATCAAGGAAGGTCCTTCCAACTCCCGGCAGGACACCAAGGCGACCACCAAAAACCAGCGGCTCCCTCAACAACCAGTAGAGGGAATCGCATGGCCCTCTTTGTTTTTTAAAAAGAGTCCACACTGAAAAGAGACTGCGGTAAAAACTGGGTAAAGACAGTGCATTAGAGTTCTTAAAATCCATTAAAAACACAGGGAGGTCTAGCCCAAGCCCAAGGACTCTCTGTAAAATAACACAGGCCAAAGGCCTCCATACCAGGTCCTGGGGGCCCGTCAGCAGTCTCTGTATGAAAGTCAGTCTAAAAGCAGCACCTCTACTAGCTAAATGAATCACTCCTTGCCCCCCCTCCTCTTTGGGAAGAAATAACAGGGCTTGAGGAACCCAGTGGAGTCCCCCCCCCAAAAAAAAGTCCACCAAAACAGACTGAATTTTGGACAACAAACCAGCAGGGGGGTCCATGCACATGAGGCGGTGCCACAGGGATGAGGAAACAAGATTATTTAAAATGAGCACTCTTCCTCTAAAAGATATTCTTGGCATTAGCCACTTCCACTTGTTTAGTCTCCCGTTAATCTTCTCTATGACCCCATCCCAATTTTTTTGCTCAAACTGCTGATTTCCAATAAAGACGCCAAGATACTTAAAACCTCCTTTTTTCCAAATCAACCCACCCGGCAGCGTAAGCTGATTTTCTAGTTTCTCCCCCACCATCAGAGCCTCGCTTTTTCCCCAGTTTATCTTTGCAGAGGAAAGTTGGCCAAAAAGATTGACACTCCTAACCAGAACGTCAATGTCACTCTGCTTGTTTAGCAGAATGACTACATCATCTGCATAGGCCGACAGCTTGAACGTGGTGTCACAGCCAGGAAAAGTAACTCCTGATAGATCCCTTCTCAGGCAGTGAAGCAAAGGCTCTATGGCGAGGGAGTACAGCATCCCTGAGAGAGGGCAGCCCTGCCGAACCCCCCTCTGGACTTTTAAAGGGGCAGACAGGCCCCCATTTATCTTCAGCACACTCTCAATGTCACTGTACAAGACCCGTATCCTGGCTATGAAGCCTGGGCTGAACCCAAAAGCAGCTAAAACTGTCCATAAATATTGGTGTTCAACCCGGTCAAACGCCTTTTCCTGGTCAATTGAAATCAAACCAGTTTCTACCGCCAATGAACCAGAGACCTCCAAAATATCCCGAATTAAAGTGACGTTGTCACTAATCAGCCTGCCAGGCACACAGTAAGTCTGGTCTACATGAATGAGCTCGCTCATCACCTTTCTCAGTCTTCGGGCCAGAGCTTTTGAAAGAATCTTATAGTCTGTGCAGAGCAGAGAGACTGGCCTCCAGTTCTTTAGGCTCTGTAGGTCCCCTTTTTTCGGCAACAGTGTGATGATGGCCCTCCTGCAGGTCGTGGGTAGGGTCCCCCTTTCCAAGCTATCTTGGAGAACCTCCAGCAGGTCTGGACCAAGCAGGGGCCAGAATTCCTTAAAAAAGTCCACAGAGAGACCATCTATGCCTGGTGATTTTCCATTCTGGAGGCTCATTAGCGCCGTATGCAGCTCAGACAGAGACAGTGGAGCATCCAAGCCGGCAACAAGGTCCTCTGAGAGCACTGGAAGACCATCAAGGAAAACCTGGCCCAGTGACGTGTCCTCCCTCCACTCTGCTCTAAACAATTCACTGTAAAAGCTAGCAGCGTGTTTCCTGATCTCTGCTGCTGTGGAGATTGTTCTCCCGTCATCGCCCAACAAGGAGTGAATGAGCTTTCTCTGTCCATTTTTCCCCTCCAGTCCAAAAAAGTACTGGGAGGGCGAGTCCATCAGAGCTACATCCATGTAGCGTGAGCGGACCAGAGCACCCTGTGCGGTGACCCCTAGCAAGCTAGCCAAGGCTGACCTTTTTGACTTGAGAGCCTCTAAGTGCTCCTGTTTTCCTGTAGAACTTAGCAACTCCTCTAGTTCTACCACCTCAGTCTCCAGAACTTTCAAGGATTGGGTCAAGCTACGAGTGACATTTTGAGTGTACTGTTGGCAGAGTTGTTTTATCTGGGCCTTACCAAAATCCCACCACAATTGGAGAGAACTAAAAGAGGGTTTTTGTTCCCTGTGTGACTTCCAAACATCATGAAAAACCTCTTTAAAAAACACATCATTTAAAAGTGTATTGTTAAAATGCCAAAAAGCACTCTTACACTTTACATTTTCAATAAACACAGAACAAAACAGCAGGCAGTGATCAGTGAAACCAACAGGACAGATACAACTATTTTTAAAAACACTCATTTGATGTTTAAAACCATAAAAACGGTCTAACCTAGCCATAGATAAAAGGTTATCTTTGACATGGCTCCAGGTGTACTGCCTCTGGTCCCCATGATGTGATCTCCACACATCGGCCATTTCATGTGTTTTCACCAGTTCTCTCAGCCTATTGGCAGAAGCAGGGTGAGGCTCCTGATGGTTCCTGTCTAGTCTGTGGTTTAATGTACAGTTAAAATCACCCCCCAGAAATAAAAAACAATTTGGATCACAGGACTTAACCGTATCCGAAAGCACGTCAAAGACCCTGATCCTCTCTGCTCTCTGTGTTGGCACATACACATTTATAAAAACGAAGTTCACGTTTTCAAACTGTACCTTTAATAAGAGGAAATGACCTCTCACCACCTCTTCTACCTCATAAGAGACAGGCACACAACCCCTAGAGAAAAGTACAGCCACCCCCCCACTGCTACTGGATTTGTGGCTAAAAAAAAAGCAGCCATCCCACTCTTTTCTCCAATGGCTCTCAATGTCCACAGTGCTGTGAGTCTCCTGGACCATCAGCACGTCAAGTTTCTTTAAATTAAAAAGCTTGTATAAAGAGGCCCTTTTTACATCATCCCTGGCCCCATTAATATTGAGAGTGCCAATTCTAAGGTGGGGCATTAAAAAGGATAAAAATAGGGTACAGTAAAAAAACACACACATAGCATAAAAGGGAAGAAACAAACTTAGAGTCAACATGACTGTTAGTAATTTGTGATTTCAGTTTGACAACCAGTTTCTTTAAACGAAAAATTTCCTGATCAGTAAAAGTCTCATTCCCATCATTCAGTTTCATCAGCTTGCGAGCTGATGCCACAAATAACTCCAGATCTGGAAAGTAATTTTCCACTTTCACAGCTCTGCTCCCCTTGGTCACCTGGAGAAATTGCCTAATTTTGGAAAAACAATAGGAGCTTTGCTCCTCCTGCGTCTGCGTCTGCATCATTTCAGACTCAGCTCCACTTTCGTCAGAGACGCTCTCATCTAGTAAATCTAACTTCCCAACCCTACTAGATTTAGCAGAGCTCTGTAAGTTTTCAGCACTTTTTCTTTTTTGTGCAGCTTTAAAAGGATCCTCTTCAGCAAAACTACATTCCTGCATTTCTTCATGAACTGCAACGTTTGTCATGCAGTGTTTGCTCTGTGTGTCCCCTACAGCCTCAAACCGCTCCTCCCCCGCCTGCAAAGTCTGTTCATTCACGTTCCTTCGTTTAACTGCACTTTTACTTACACCCTCCACCTGTTTACCCCGGGCGACAGGCTCGTCACAATGATCAGAGCTGCCGCCAGACAGAAATTCCCCACCATCACTGTTTGGGGGGGCAACTACCGCGCCTGCCGCGGCCACCCCAGCAGAGGCGGCCGCGGCCGCCCCAGCACAAGCGGACGCGGACGCGGATGCGGACGCGGACGCCCCCGCAGAAGTAGAAGCGGACGCGGACGCGGACGCGGACGCCCCAGCAGAAGCGGGCGCCGCAGCGGCATCCGCCGCAGCGGCATCCGCCGCAGCGGCATCCGCCGCAGCGGCATCCGCCGCAGCGGCATCCGCCGCAGCGGCATCCGCCGCACCGCATGTAGCGCTACCCTCCAGACCACCAGAAACAGCGGCGTCACCTTTCTTACCGCCAGTGCTCTTTGTGTTCGCCTTTTCAGGACATGACCTAATAAGATGGCCTTCTGCGCCACACGCAAAACACTTCATGGTTTCAGATGTTGCAAACACCAAGTAGCTAAAGCCGTCAATCCTGAAATTAAAAGACGCATTCAGTTCAGCAGAGCTGTCTTTCAACACCATGAAACACTGCCTCCTATGACATACAACATGCTTCAGCAGGGGTGATTTACTACCCAGAGAGACCATTCTGATAGGGGACACAACCTGGCCAAAACGGGACAACTCTCTAATCAGCTGATCATTTTTAACGAAAGGAGGAGCGTTTGAGATGGTGATCCTCCTAGACGGATTCGCCAGCGGTAAAACGGGAGTAAAAGTGTCACCTATGACCACTCCCTGTGCCACCACCTGATCAGCTTTTTCAGTCGAATCCAGAAAGATCACAATTGCGCTGTTCATCCTCGATGCTGATTTTATGCTGCCATGCCCAACCACCTGTCCTACAGCGAGGCTGGCCTCCTCCACAGAACAGGGAACTGTCGGGAGGATTCTCACACCATGACGCCGGGTTAAGCGCTCAAACTCCACACCACCATCAATCACCGGCATGATGCCGGCCGGGAAAAACCGGCAGCAGAAGCTACCGTTCCCCAACACACTCACTCCAACACTCACACCCCAACACACCCACACTCAACCCACTATATTAAACACACACACCTCAAACACACAAGATAGAGAAAAAGTTAGAAAATACAAAGTTTAAAGTACTCACTCGACACCACTCCACACCCCTGCTCCCACAAACGCCCACGCATGCGCACGAGAGAGAGAGAGAGAGAGAGAGAGAGAGAGAGAGAGAGAGAGAGAGAGAGAGAGAGAGAGAGAGAGAGAGAGAGACTGCATATATTGATATTTTCAGTCTCAACCAAGCAATCTGATTGGACAATAGGGATTCCAGGATTTACTATATTCCCCTATAACTGCATTCAGATGTTTCATTAAATAATATGCATCAGTCCACTTCAGTTGTGTTCTAATAATCTTTAAATTATAGTTAATATCAGTGGCTTTTTTTATAAATGTGAAATTGTAATACTGTGTTGGATACCTTAATTTCTACATGGAGGCATTATTTGAAAAGATAGTTTTAAAAAATCCAGACGGTAATACTTTTGCAGTGATGAAGTCTTTGTTTCATTTGAAAATGGCAAGAAAAGGGAACAAAGTGCATAGAAACTAACATGGAAATGCACCAAAGCTAAATCACAGTTAGCTTCTAACCGCTATCTCTGTCAGCTCAACCGTCTACAATGGAGGAATGGACGACAAAAATACAACCGAGGTTGTATTTACCATCCTGATCAGAGACTCGTAATCCCTATGTGGTGATAACATAATCTTGACTGCATAAAGGACTCCACAATGCGGCTAGCAAGCTAACTAGCTGCCTGCGTGAGTCACGTGACCCACAAAACCAATTCAACAGGTGGAACGGTATATATTTAATCACTGATTTAGACACTGAACAATTAGTTGGAGAGCCAGGTGGATTTTATTCACACTATTGAGTACGAAAGGTTTGAGTGTGTAATTCTGTTGTAAATCGCCTATCAATGAAAGAATGGGGCGTCTTAAGTTGCACAATCCTGGGGTTTGGTCCCTGAGGGTCTCAAAAGGGGACCCAAAAATCCATTTAAACAAACTTTCGAGTACAACAACCGTTTCAAGCCTGTTTCATTTAGATCACCCCTCACATTAAACTGATGCAACTTAAGACATGAAAATGTCTGGGGTTACTAATTAAGACACCTACTAATTAATGACCAATTAACAATTTATTTAAACTTTCAAGTACAACAAAAATTCTTTTTGCAAAAGATAACTCAGTAACCCTAGATACCATATCCACAACTTAACCCCTTGCACTCCGGGCAATTTTCCTAAAAATGCCAAAAAAAAACGTGCCCAAAGTAAATCGAAAGCTGTTATTCAGCCCTTTGCAGCATCTTCATGGGGTTGGTCTCATTTAAAAGAAAACACTTTGAATTTTTTGGCAAAAAAAACATTCTCTCTACGTGCTCCGGCCACTGAGTTACAGTCATCTAAACATACTGAACTTGAAGAAAATAAATTTGGACACTGTGTTTTTTTGGATACAAATGCTTGCAAATAACACACAGCTGTCCGATCCGGCTGGAAAATGCAACAGAAATGTAGAACCAAGTGTTATCAAGCTGAGATCCAAATTTGGTAACAATACCACAAAAAATGAATATTTTACACAGCTTTGTTCTCAGGCTGTTCCCAGGCGTTTTGGAACTGTGCCAAATTGTGCCAAATGGCACAGTTTGGAAAAACGTCTGTAACTTTTGAATAATTCAATGTAGAATCTTCATTTTGGGCTCTAATGAAAGGTCACATTCAGGGCTGTGTCTGTGTGTGTGTGGGGGGGGGGGGGGGTTTCCCCCCCCCGCTACAAAAGACGGAGTTCGGCCCTCGCTACATGACGGATTACACTCTTTGCATGTTTTCACAGCGGCTACCACCCCCCCCCCCTCGCTACTGTGTGTGTGTGGGGGGGGTTGCCCCCCCCCTCGCTACAGAAGACAGCCATCACTACTTGACGGAATAGACTCATATGCTTCCCCCCGCAGACCGGGGGGCGTTCGGACCGTGAATGCCCCCCTACCCCCGCTCCTATTGTGCAGCGGGGGGGGAGGGCATTCACGGTCCGAACACGGCAAATGAACCGTTTATCGCGGCGCACGCACTTCGTACTTCGTGCGCCGTACGGTTGTAATTTACCGATCGGTCAAAAGTCATTTTTGGATTACAGTTTTCAGGGAGAAATAATAATTTAGCTTATAACACCTTACCTCTTCACAGCAGCAGAGTCCTGGGGAACTTCTCTTCCCCATTGTCAGACGAACGCAACGCTGGTCCGCTCGTGGATCCCGATCAAAACATAATTCCAATATTGTGGTTTTGGTGAATGATTTACGACCTTTGTCGTCGGCCTCCGTCGGTACATCTATTCTGCTGGAATGAGTGCAGGTCCCACTTGTGGGTGTTCTCCATGCTGCGGGGTCTGTAGCAGATTCGTCCAGCGTCCTTTGTTTTCATCTGCTGCAACAGTAAATCTCTCTTCACCCAGCCCGAATTTCTGTGCTTCAATTGGCTCCTGCATTCACAGTTGGCGGGTCCTCCTTCCTAGGTTTTCATTCATTGGCTCTTCATGGTTTCAGAAACCCAATTCAAGGCTCTTATTAGTCGAATGAGAGGTCAATCAGATGAACTAATCTGTTCGTGGCTGTGTCTGCAGGTTTTTTTTTTCAGTGGCGCTTGGACGCCATACACCACCTACATCACCACAATCTGGACTATGCGTCCAAGTGCGCACGAGGGCGCACTCCTGCGCCCTCGTGCGTCCTAGGACGCAGAGACTTGCCCGCCTGCGGAACAACGGAGTGCAAGTGGTTAAGATGCAATTTTTCCTGGGGTCTGTAGATAAGATGGGGGTCTTTGGACCCTGAGGGATATGAAGACCCTTATACAAAAGAGGGAGTACAACAATTTTGATTGATGCTATTGATAAAACATTATTTCAAATGAACAAAAATACAATTTAAGACACCAAAATATCTGGGGTTATTAATTAAGACAACTACTAATTAACGACTAATTAATTAATGATCGATTTATTTAAACTTTCATGTAACACAAAAATTCTTTTTCCAAAATATAATGCGGCATGGAATGTACATTGTGATGTACGACACAGTTTATTGTTTGAAAGTGGTTATTTGGCAAGCAAATGTCTTATTGTTTCATAGCGACCATATCGGAATCCTAGGTCAAGTCACTCTGTCGTAATTTTACTGCGATCATCTCATTCGTGATCGTCATCACTGTCTTCATCAGAGGATTCCATTTCTCTTGGCAGAGGATCATGATCTTCATCCATGTCATCATCCGTACCACCATCTTCCTGGGCATCATCACTGTTGTCACCTGGCTCTGTTTCTACCTGAACCTCTAGAATGAGTGCAGGGGGCATCTGTTCTCCATTGAACCAAATGATGCGAAATTCGCCGTCGACATTTTCCCATCCATTGGTGGGTGTTTTGTCCAGGTCTTGGTGATGAGCACTACCCCATAATCTTGCAACAAATGCACTTCTGTCCACGTGAGGTGCTAGTTCCGCTTCACACAGTGGAATGCTACTGCCTGCAATGCTTTTAAGCTTCTCAAATGGGTGCTTAGCATTTGACTTTCTTTTGTAGGTTTTCTCGACCACGTTGAACTGGTGCTTGTTGAGTGGGACAAGTTTCCGTGCTCCGTACAACACGCAGACAAAATCCTGCAAGATTTGGATGACTTCATCTGTTGGGACAGCGTGACTCAATGAAGCAAACACTCTCTGGAACTTGTCACTTTTTGCCATAATTGCATATGGCCTGTTCTTTCCTTTCCTTGCAAAGGCAGAGGTATAGTCACAGCCAGTGAACGCGTGTAGGCCGGGGAGTGCAGCACACATAGCTTGGCCTATCGCAGCAGCAATCTTAGTTACGTTTACATAACGCAGGTTGCCTTGTCCTCTTGTTCCAACCTCCATCCACACAGTGGAGGAAACTCGATGGACATGGTGTAGGAGTAACACTAGAATGTCAGTGTCAGAAGCTCTTACGACTATGTCGTCAGGTGTGGACTTGTCCGCCTCAATCATGTGAAGGTTGACTCGGGTGTCGGCCTCCGAGTGGTTGCAGTTTAGAGATGGGACTGATTCTGCGTTTACTTCATCTTCTACGAAGTACCGAGTGCACTCTCCCATCACTCCCAAATACACTTCCCTTCCATCAAGAAGAGGCCTGTAGAAGTCGCTCGACCAATCCTTTGTGAGAAAGAGGGGTAGCTCTCGTTTGAACGACTCCCTCTCGAGTTGTTTCTTGAAGTTTGAGTCTCTTTTCTGTTGAGGTCCTTCAATAACTAGTTCCCCTCCCACAACAGCTTCTCTGCGCTCTCGCTCACAGTCCTTGATGGATGGTCTTTCATACGTATCTCCGGCTCAGATGTTTGTTCCGTAGCATCTGTATCCATCTTGAAGATGCTAGGCCCCTAGTGTACCACAGAACTCTCTGCACAAAAGAAAACCTATTTCACAGGTGCTGTCTGAAAGGAAAATGAGTCTATTGGTTCACATCGAACTTCAACATGTTCAGTTCAAGCAGGCAAAATACATGTAAGCATAAGACCATTGCCATTTTCACTCAAAATCTATGAAAATGACATTTTTGGAAGGCTCACATTTCAGAAGCGGCATTTGCCCTCCCCGCCCCCCGCGATAAGTACACCCTGCATGTAGTAGGCTTACATTAGATATGGTGCTGTACATGTAGACCTGTAGCATTCTGCAATGGAGTTATTGTCATTTTAGCATCACGCACAGCGGTGTCAGCATATTTTGAACGGAATTCAGTTGATGAGAGCCACCTTGTGGTGCGTTATACAGCTGACCACTAGCCAGGGGTAAATTGCCTTATCATAGCCAGAGTCAATGATAGGCCCTTGATGTCTTTTGGGCATCCTCGAACGCTACCATACCGGTACCCAAATAGATTTGGCATAAAAGACAATGCGGCCAATGATTTTTCCCTGCGTTTTCTAGGCCTGTATCAAACTGAACCAGTACCTTTGGGTATGGTAGGCCTACAACTCACGGATGGGCTGAGAGGAAAGCCGTATCGTGGAATTCTTGTGTATGCATTGACATGCAGTGATCTCTGTTTCAATGATTCACATTACCACCAACTGGGAATTCCCAGAAACTATTATGAGCTTATCCAGCATCCAGCTGTTAACTAATTGTGAAAAACAAATGCCTTACCAGCAAACCTCAGGGATAACTGTTCCAAGTGGTTCATTTCATGTCAGGAGTCCCTAAATTATAAAAAGCTGAACGAATTCCTAAAGTACGTGTACCTAAAATCGTGAACAAATCATTAATTGCTTGTTAATTAGTAAGCATCTTATCCACATACCCCAGGAAAAATTGTGTCTTAAGTTGTGCATATTGTGTTTAGAGTCACTAAATTATCTTTTACAAAAAGAATTTTTGTTGTACTTGAAAGTGTAATTAAATTGGTAATTAGTCGTTAATTAGCAGTTGTCTTAATTAATAACCCCAGATATTTTGGTGTCTTAAATTGCATTTTTGTTCATTTGAAATAATGTTTTATCCATAGCATCAATCAAAATTGTTGTACTCCCTCTTTTGAATAAGTTCAGTTTTGAGGGTCTTCGTATCCCTTGGGGTCAAAACACCTCCATCTTATCTACAAACCCCAGGAAAAAATTGTGTCTTAAGTTGTGGATATGGTGTCTAGGATTAGTAAATTATCATTTGCAAAAAAGAATTTTTGTTGTACTTGAAAGTTTAGATAAATGGTTAACTGGTCGTTAATTAGTAGGTGTCTTAATTAGTAACCCCAGACATTTTCATGTCTTAAGTTGCATCAGTTTAATGTGAGGGGTGATCTAAATGAAACAGGCTTGAAACGGTTGTTGTACTCGAAAGTTTGTTTAAATGGATTTTTGGGTCCCCTTTTGAGACCCTCAGGGACCAAACCCCAGGATTGTGCAACTTAAGATGCCCCATTCTTTAATTGATAGGCGATTTACAACAGAATTACACACTCAAACCTTTCGTACTCAATAGTGTGAATAAAATCCACCTGGCTCTCCAACTAAATATTTAATTTGATTACATGTACAGTATGTGAAGTTAAAACAGGATTATCATTTTCTATATCATCCTAATTGAGGTGCTTAGCAACCATTTACTAGGTCCATTCAGAAGAGACTATTTTTCTTGGTGGAGGGAAATGACTAGTTTAGGTGTCATGACGTGTTAAGTTTTTGACAGCTCACGCGCACGATGCCAAACACAGGATGTACCACACAGAGGGGCACGTTTGACAGTTTATTAATAGCAAAAACACAGTGGTGCACATCTACAGAAACAGTCACTCGCCAGAGGAATGGACCTGTGGAGAGAGAACTGTGAGCTATGGAATGGAGTAAGGAGAAAATGGGCGAGCCAAATTGCCACTTACTTGGGAAATCCAGGGATGACCAGCAGGACCCCAGCGAGGAATAGATGAACCAGTAGGGTAGGGGGGAGTAGTGAAGCTGATGGTGCCTGACTGGGGAAATGAAGTTGCTGATACGTAGTGAGGTGGAGCAGGAGAGCGCGCGCAGTCCCGGGGACACACCTACACAGTGGCAGCAACCTGAAAGAGAGGAGAAAAAGGAGGTTAACAACGTGTTAACGGTTCCGACGATAATAGCTAGTCTGATTGACAGGCAGTATTCCCAGACGAGCCAGCGCTGACTGCGCGGAGGAGGCCTCCTTAAGTACGCTGGCTGATGAGCGGGCGCAGGTGTGTCTTCTGACCTCAGGTGCCGTGATGAGATGGAGGAGATGGGACCGGAGGGGAGGGGCGCGCTCCCACTGCTCATGACATTAGGCCTACGACCGAATTACCGTAGTGATATATTAAAGGATTAAAGATTAAAGATTAAAGGAACACTTTTTAATCTGAGTAAACTGGACTAGCCTGCCACATTTTCGATATCCAGCTTATTTTTTCCAATTAAAATCTGATGTGTTTTCAAAGTGTTCCCTTTATTTTTTTGAGCAGTATATTTTTTGATGACTGACTTTCTGAAATGTGAAGTCCAAATTCATGGGAAATAAGTGGCTCTGGAAACACTGCTGTGGGACCTTCTTCCCTCTCCTCCTGCGAGACTGCCTACTCTCTACAAACCTATTTGTCCTACAAAATCTAATTGTATGCTGAGCTTATAAGCAATCATTGTCCTATTGCTTCTCCAGACATTTCTGCATTGTTCTGCTGCAGCTTTCCTGGAGATAATTCCTAGAGGCCTCCTATATTTTTCCCAAGCATTAATCGACAACTGTTTGCAGACCTTTATTTATTGCCTTTGTCGCCCGACCTAAAGGCTATCTCCTTTTCACCCAGGATCATGTGGATGTCTTTGGTAACGGAGGTCTGTAGACTAAGAAGTCAATGTGCTCCATCCATCAGTCTATTTATGTCCTCACCATTTGTCATGAGCAAAGACATTGCACTCAGTACACCGATCGTCTTGCAAGGCAGTATATGGCCACTCAGACCACTTCTTCAGTCTTAATGGTGTCAGGTTAAGAGTTCAGTTAAGTATATTAGGTTGTTCCTCTAGGCCCTTTTTACCTAATGAAACAGGAACAGTATCTTTCACAAATCTGCAAATTCTACAGTGTCAAAGTGGGAGGAATTTTGTTCACAGTCCTTGAAGTCCTTGAAGAGCAAAAAAGCTAATTTTCCCAAAGTGTCAATTAGTTTAGCTCTGTCAAAGCTGCTGATGCATCACATTTATACACAAGGTGGCTGAGGTATTGGAGAAGCAGTAGTTGGATTTGTTTTCATATGCGATTTGTTGTAAGATGGCAAATTTCAGATACGTTCTTTATCTTTGAAATACTATTGAAATAATTGCCATTGCATGACCAGTTTGTAAATGTAAAAGTGCAAACAAAAATAATAACCAATTGTAGAAAATAAGAAGTTTGAAGAAACAAACTACAGTTTCCTAATTCAATATCTGCTTCCTGATGCAGTATCTGTAGGTCTGCAGCAAGTTATGCAGAGTCAATGTATCAAAGCACGAATGACAAGGAACACCTTGTGCTAACAGCAGAAGCAAAGAGGATTCAACAGAAAGGAACCATTTAACAGTTCATGATGATAATGCCCCAGGACAATTTTAAAGGCTCAATTCTACAATAAATATTCTGTGGTAACAGAGTTGTGTGCACTTGTAGACTATATTCATCCAAAACAATCAAAAGCTATCAGTGGTTCCTTGGTGAATGTGAGCCTTATTTCTGGAAGAAGAAAAAAACGAACAAACAAAAAAGTCATTACACCTACCCACCACCTACCTACCGAAGCCATCTCAATTCCTTGCTAGCGCTGTTAGCTTGTCCCCATCTAACGTCTCCCCTGATGGTCAAGTGAGATAAAGCCTGTATTTCCTCTTCATAATCAGTCTTTGTAATCTCAGAGCTCTTTTCGTGTTTCTTTTTACTTCTCCATCTCATGTTCTGGGCATCTCCTGATTTCTGTGAGGTTACTTCCTACTTATTGTTTTAGTTGTCACGTCTTTCTGCTCCAGCATGGCCAGACGGCGCCTTGTGTAAAATATTTGCACTTGCTATAGCATCATCTCAACTCAGACTTCGTTCAAAGGTAAAGGCTTATCTTCCCAAGAACTGACTGAGACTTAATCACATCTCCACTACATCACGTTTAGACTACTGTAACTCCCTCTGTGTTGGCCAAGACCAGTCATCACTGCGATGCTTACTGTCAGAAAAATTATGTGTATGCATATTATCATTTTTATATAATCCAATCAAGTATATATAACTGTATGTAACTGTCTGCTGAAAAATACTAAAACTGTCTGTGTATTAGAAGTTTTGTACATGATGCATGAAGATTGAAGTTGTTTTTTCTTATTTTAATTATGTTGAAATTCCAGTTCTCCTTTCATGGTAGATTTAGCTTAAGGCACATGATGACCTGGGCTGCACAGTATGACCTGCCCTAAGAAACTGTTACTCCTTAGAGCACAAGGTGGACTCTGATAAAGTGAAACTGTTCCTTTTTCTTTGATGTCAGCATATTTCATCATGATTGTATAAGGGAGTATATGATAGATGTTTCTGTTTGATCATGCAAACTGCTGTGTATAAATTGTCTGAACTCTGATGATTGTCTTTAGTACTGATCTCCTGTAACCAGGATTTGTGCTCCTTGCATTGCAAGTAAACAAAAGCTCATGAGAAATAGAATTTTGTGTCTTGAATCTTTATTGAGGTAACGAACAAATATACGATCACTTTTATGAGTTTCTAGATTCCTGACATACGTGGTGCCGGTGACCCGGATGGACAACAGGCTAGAGGGTGCCAGAAGCGACGCCTTCTCTGGGTTGAAATCCGTGCGCACGGTCTGACCACTGGTCAGCTTTGGAAACCCGCCTTCTGGGAACTCCGGAGGAGGACCGGCGCCCTGGCTCTCCCTAGTTGACGTCCATCCTCGATAATAAAGAGAAAGCAATCATAAAGTAAGTGACGTCTTTTGTTATTAAGCGTAAGGATACAGTGAGTTTCCTGTATTACGGTCAGGGACCATAAAAGTCAGTATATATAGTATATATAGTTACAAGAATCTCCTAATCCATCCTGAGTGAGTAATGTAACAAAGAGCCACAAGAACCTTTTTCAAAATCAATAAGTGAGTGTCGCTCATAAGTCTGAAAAGAGTGTAATGGTAGAAAAAAAAAAAATGGTCGGGGACCATAAGTAAGTTGCCAGGTTTTGAATACATGTAATGGTAATATAGCGGCGACTATATTTTTCCTGACAACAAGGATAAAAGGTTGTGATACCTGGTCTGGGACCAAAAAAGAATATCGGGTCGTCTGGGACGTAATGGTAGTGTGTTGAACCGAAATAACACACTTTTCCTGGTAAAATACTTTAATTCCTGTGGAATTAACAAAGGCTAAAAATGGGTAATTGCGCAAGAAAAACAGAAAACAAGAAAAAATCTAAACAAAAGAAAAAAGAAGAAACGGCATGTCGAACAGTTAAAAATTATAATTACCATTTAAAGGAAAAAGAGCAAATAAAGGATCCTGAAAAATATTTAAATAAATGGGAAAAAGATTATTCTTTCAAACCCACACTGAATGTGGATGAATGTGCAGTCCTAGTATCAACTGTAAAACTTATAACTAAAGGCAATAAGAAAGGGAGAAGTAAGCTAAGTTCTGAACTTAAATGTGCCAATCTCTGGGCAATGGCGGCTATAGACGCCAAAGCCAAATCAGATCAAGGGAGAAAAAATGATGAAAAAGAAAAAAAAACAAAAAACCAAGGTATAAGAGTCAAAACAGCGAGGAGCCCTTGTTAAGTCACGGGGAGGAGGAAGCACATCCTCCCCCGTCTCACTCAACTTCTGATCCTAAGGAGGGTCCTTATAATGCATTAATGAAAGAGGGGCAGCCAAAACAAGACTGTATTTTAAACCTTGGACCCCCCAAGAAATAATTCAGGCGGCCAAGAGCATATCAAATCCTGAAGAGGATTTGACCAGGTGCATTCGGGAGCTTAAAGATTTGTTGTTAATACACTATTTAGGTCCCTCAGAAATGTTTAAAATACTGAGAACTGTGTGTGGTGAAAAAGTGAATGAATATATAAATGAACATTTTGACCCTGATTATGAAGATAAAATTGCTGGGGTAACATTTTTAAAGGACATGTGGAAAGAATATAAAGGTAAAATGTTGAAGGTCATTGAAGATGTTCAAAAATACTATGCTACACCATCCTCATTAAATGAAACGGCAGGGTTGCGCATGAAAAAGGATGAAGATCTAGGCGAATTTTGGGCCAGATTTATGACAAAATTTAAGAAAACTATGGGGGGACTGCCTAATGCTGCCATGGAAGACGAGCCCTATAGGGACTTGTTTAAATACAGTTTTCTAGAAGCGTTACCTACTGATCTGTCCACAATGGTAAGGTCAACTTGCATTAATTTGAAAACATGTACATTGGCTGAATTTAAAGAGCATGTGTTACATGCAGGGGACACGTTGATGCAGAAGAAAAAAGTTAAAAGTAGGACAGCTCCACTGCTCCTGAGCAGTGTAGAGGGTGAGGAGGAAGTGTTTGTTGCACGGATGGTGCAAGGTGGGGCTAGACCCAAGACAGGCAGGTCAATGCAAGTGAATGATGGAAATCAAAATGATTATGGAGGTGAGAATAGACAAGGACCCTCAGACAGAAGAGCATGACTAACCGACTGTGATGAACTCTCTTCTGAGGACAAACAGACAGTACTGGACCAACAGAAAAGACTATCTGAAGTGTTGACAAGGCCTAATGAGACTTTGGACTTGACTATGTGCAGCAGTGCGTTGTCTGCCCCTACAATATGGTTACTAGTAAATGGAAAAGAGGTTGAATTTCTTTGTGACACAGGAGCCACACGCACTACTGTTCGCAAAATCCCCAAAGGCGCTAAATTTACTGGAAGAACTATTAAGGTTCAAAATGCAGGAGGTGGAACAACAACTGAGAGCCTTTATGGCCCAATTACATTAACAGACTCCTCCACAGGCAAAGTATGTATTTCAGAAGTGGTTGTGGCACTCTCCTGCCCAGTAAATTTACTCGGGAGAGATGTATTATTCAAACTTGACATTACATTAGGCCCAAATTTAAAAAATAAAAGAAGGATGACTACACTGATTTAAAGGATTCTGACTTTACAGATGTGATGTTTATATGATTTTGCACTGCAGGATACATTTATAATGGTGTAACAACATCATATTTCAGAAATGTGTTAGCAATGAGGAATGTGCTTCTCCTGATTCAGCGGTGGCCAAGCTGGGTCAGGATGAACTACATTGCACTCCATAATTTACCAAGGAATCTATGAAATAGGGGCATTCCTTGTAAAATATTAAATCAAATTCTAATTGGGCAAAACGTCCGCCTTTCCTTTGACTGAAAGGGTGTGACACAATATTTCAAATTCAACCTATCTGTGTTCAACTGGACAAACTGATCTTATTTATCAATGCTGAAGCATATCAAAAATGCACAGATAGTTATTTTCTTTTTCTTTTTCTTAAGTAGAATTTGTAAACTATTTCAAGAGATGTCACAAAAAGAAGCTATAATTATTGAAATCTTATTTTTGAAGGAACTGGGCTACCTGCAAATTTTATTTAAAATTAAAATTGTTAGCACACTTCCTTTCAGTAAAATCAAACAAATACCCTGTAACTTTGCTGCATGTGAGTCTCCATGTATCAAAACAGGGGGTATCAAAGAAATTAATTAACAAATAATTAGCAATCCTCAGAAAAATAGATAATGCATAAAAAAAATTATCAATAAATGATTGATGATGAATTCAATTCAACTTTATGTACATAAGCGCTTCTCATTTCATTTTCTGTAGTACCCAGGATAAACATATGGCTACAGTTATAACTAAAATACATGCTGGGCAATACAGACCACTTTTTATTATTCATGGGATAATACAAATAAGAAGATCATGCCCTCTATTATGTTGTGAAGGGGGTTTTGCAGCAGGACAACCATTCCATATTGTTACCAGCTAGACTATTGTCGTACACTATAACCTTGTTGTCACAGCCACACCTTAAGCTTGTACCAAATTCCTTGTGGTTATTTACTGATGGCTCATTTAAAAAAAAAAAAAAAAAAAAAAAAAAAGGGGCAACAGAGGAGCGAGCGATGGTTCTCTCTCCCATCAGCAAGGGGGGGGGGGGGGGGTGAACGGCAGCTCTCTCTCTCTACTTAGCAAGGGAAAAAGCGAGCGACAGGCTTGCTTAGTAAAAAAATAGAAGTGTGCTTATGCTGTAACAATGTTGTCTGGGGTCCTGATTGTGTAAAAATTCCACAACCTGCATCACCTCCAACAGCTGAACTATTGGCTACTAACCTGAATGTAACTTATCTGTACAGACAGTAAATATGCTTATAACGCATGCCACCTGCATACTGTTACCTTGAATCTGCGGGGGTTTGTCACCTCCACAGGAAAACCAGTAAATATCAATAGCAATTATTGCAGCTACGTAATGTTTTGATGCTACCACGTTATGTGGCAGTTATTCACTGCCCTGCCCACACTAATGGCACTGACTTGTTTAACTGCAGTAATCGCTTGGCTGATAACGCTGCTCACTGTACTGCTATTAATCTTTTAGGAACCATCTGTTTTATTAATGATGTTGATGTTTTAAAAGATTGTTAAAATAATATGGACCTTCCTCCTGTTTCATATGTAAATAATTAGATATACATTTGGCTTGCCTGACGAAAATTTGCTCTGCCACCCACATTATATAAATGAGCTGTCCTGGTGGCACATGGCCAATCATGTGCCAACAGGAGGGAAATCAATGAATGATGAGGATGTTGGAAAAACTGTCCTAATATTTTGAAAGAAGTAACAAAAACATGCCAAAAGTGCATCATTTGTTTATAAAATAATGCTCAAGGAGCAATGGAAAGCTACAATATTGCTTGGTGTTGATTAACACCTTCACAAAGTGGACAGAAATTTGTCCCACATCCTCAGCAAATGCCGCATTTGTGTGTAAAACTCTAGTAAATTATGTTTTTCTGTTTTTGGGGTTCCAGAACTGATTTATGCAGATAATGAAACTCATTTTACAGCACAAACAGTTCAAGACTTAATCCAAGCTGTAAGATCAAATTTCATAGTATCTACCACCCACAAAGTACAGGTTTTGTAAAAAGAAAAATGGTACAATCAAACAAATGCTGGAAAAAACTATACATGGAAAGGGTATTACTTGGCCAGAAGCCCTGAAATTAGTCAGACTAACCATTAACTCTATACTAGACCTAAAGACAGGATTATCACCTTTTGAATGTGTTTTTCACTGTCCTTATGTATTACCTGACCTCTCACCACTAACCACGCCTAACAAATACACAGATCTTGGTGAACATCTCAGGGAATGTTTTGATCCTGTCAGAAGCTCTCTCTCCTCCACAGAAAAAAGCGGATAACCCGTTGCAACTTGGAGGCTATGTAAAGAACCACCACCGACAACACTGGACATTCCCACTCCCACTGCAGTACGTATTGCTGAATGACCATCTTGGATTCACGTTAAAAGACTACGGGTGCCTGTAAGGGAACTAACTAACCTGTTTCCCTGAGTAAGTCCAGTTACAAAGGGGGCGTGTCCTTTTAAGGACAAGGCCGTCTCAACCCTGGTGAAGAAAGAGGCCCAGAGGGGTACTCTCTCAGGTGGAAGCATGGCACCAAAATTATTGATGACTCTGTGTTCAGCACTTCTCCTGACAGTGGGGTGGTAATCTCTTTCTGATTCAAGGACAAGGAACCCACGAAGCACGGACAATGAACAATACGTGGATTATATGCATAACTTGTGGTACCATGGTGGTTTCAGTGAGAGGACTGGGAATCAATACTTCTTGCTATGTGTGTTCATTGCTACCCCATTCACACAAGACTGCAATACCCATGATCCCTGCTCCACTGAGTGAAGAGGAAACACCCGGAGCGACAATAGCGATGAACTCTCTGTTTAATACAAGCAATAATGTTGGACATTGGTTGGTGGGTAAACTATCTGGAAAACAGAGAATTAGTGATTTTAAAGGTATTATGAGTACTCTTTTTCCAATGTATGGCAGTGCTCTAGCTATACACCACATAAATGCATTAGCATGGACAATGGAAAATCTGACTGTATTAATGGAGCAAGGATTCACAACTTTAAATGAAGAACAAAAATTAGCCATTTGAATGATATTTTACACTTACAGCATGGGTTAGATGAAGATAAAGGTTGGGGCTCCTGGGATTGGTTTCAAAGTAGAACTTGGTGGCAGATTCTTTTGAAATAGTTAACCCCATTGATTGTGATATTACTCTTATTCTGTGTGCTTTTCATGTGTGTCATTCCCTGTATAAGGTCCATAATAAATAGAGCTCTTGCTCAACACACTTACATGTTACAATCTGTTATGCTCCAACGGGAAGTTCCTGTACAATATACTGACTTGAGACAACAAAGTAATGGTGATTGTGATGACAGAACCACTGTTTAGATTTGGAAGTGATGCTCAATGAATGTCAATGTAGAAAATCGTGAGAAGATACATTGTACTGATGATTGCATGTGATTTAAATTGATAAAAATGATAAACAGGAGGGAATGTCAGAAAAATTATGTGTATGCATATTATCATTTTTATATAATCCAATCAAGTATATATAACTGTATGTAACTGTCTGCTGAAAAATACTAAAACTGTCTGTGTATTAGAAGTTTTGTACATGATGCATGAAGATTGAAGTTGTTTTTTCTTATTTTAATTATGTTGAAATTCCAGTTCTCCTTTCATGGTAGATTTAGCTTAAGGCACATGATGACCTGGGCTGCACAGTATGACCTGCCCTAAGAAACTGTTACTCCTTAGAGCACAAGGTGGACTCTGATAAAGTGAAACTGTTCCTTTTTCTTTGATGTCAGCATATTTCATCATGATTGTATAAGGGAGTATATGATAGATGTTTCTGTTTGATCATGCAAACTGCTGTGTATAAATTGTCTGAACTCTGATGATTGTCTTTAGTACTGATCTCCTGTAACCAGGATTTGTGCTCCTTGCATTGCAAGTAAACAAAAGCTCATGAGAAATAGAATTTTGTGTCTTGAATCTTTATTGAGGTAACGAACTAATATACGATCACTTTTATGAGTTTCTAGATTCCTGACACTTACAAACTGTACAAAATGCTGCTGCGCACCTGATGACTGCAAAGAAACTACCTGACCACACACGTAAATCCAGTTCTTATTCATCTTATTTATCTGAGCTTTTACAGACTCATTCTACAGCCAAAGCACTGAAGTCATCCAACCAGTTGCTTCTGACTGTTACTAAGGCTCAGCTCAGAACTCAAAGAGACAGAGCCTTTTCAGTGGTGGCTCCTAAAATTGGAAAAAGCCTACCTTATCAGGTTAGAGCTGCACAGGCACTTGATCACTATTACGATGATCCAGTCTACGGTCGATTGTCTAAGGTGCAGAGCAGATTTACGGGTGTGTCAAAGTCCATTTCGCTATTACAGCAGCACACAAATTAATTTTACCCCTGGCACAAGTGCAAAGAGGTTGTCCTAACACTCTTAATTATTCAGAGGTGTGTTTTGGGCGTAATATGAAATAAACCAATTGCTGTCTATTATACTCATTCTCTTTAATAAACAGGGGTGCTTAATTCAAGGTGTAATACTAATATCACAGGACAACTCCTTTTTGTGCTGAAGACAATGGTGGCTCATTCACAAAGTGAAAGTGCAGCTAAGGTCAGGGAGCTTAAAACAACCGCTTTTTTTTTTTAGCAGAAGCAGTTATTGAGATGTGCTAATATAGTGCTGATGTAAATGAAGTAAATTAATCTCTCAAAACAACAGCCTCCTTCTCCACAGCCCTGGTTGCACTGGGGAGACATGATCATAATTACAGACGAATGGGAGCTGTACAGTTCAGAGGTTATGCCTTGTCCATGATTTTGTCAGACAGAATTGTAAAAATGCCTTCAGTTATATTATCACGGCACATCCACTCACTTCCTTGTCATCTGAAATTCTCTTTTAAACCAAGAAAGAGCAAGCCATTCATCTCGGCCTAAGGTCTGTTCCCTCCTCTGCTGAATGCAAAATTCTTCTATTTTAACACAAAACAAGTGTTGGGATAGTTTCATGTTTAATCATTCTGTTAAAACAATGACAGTGAATGAGGATAAATAATTCTGAAAGACTATCATAATTGGATACTGATAGGTGTCGGCTTTGCACACACTTGCTGGCTCTCCTCCAGGTCTCATGACAGCTGAATCCCAATGGCAGGGGTGTAAATCCCAGAGGGGACACAGGGGTCATGTCCCCCCCTTCCATAAACCTGTCCCCCACAAAAATCACATTGTAAACACAAACATGTTTTATTTGAACCGCATAATAATGTTCATTGAAGGCACAATGCAAGTGGTGTGGCTTAAAAACACATTGTTTGACATTTATAACTATTGAAAAATTAGACCCCCCCCATCCTCACAGTGGTTTAGTCCAATCTGTTTCTCCCCTAAGGGCGGGGCTGCTGCGGCTCCTTACACACACGCTGACAGAGAGGCAGAGAGCGGTTAGGAGTAACTAAGTGCATTGAAAACTTAATGAGTGAACGGTTAATAAGTTATTTTTCAGTCCATGTTTTCAACATTCACATACAGAACATGAAAAGTGATATTTCATCTCATTTGTCCAAAGTCTGCTGGCATGTTTTGATTGTGTAAAAACCTGTAGACAGGTAGGATGTCGACTAATAAGGAACAATGACATGATTATCTAATATCATTACATAAGACATTTGAGAAAGTATCAGACAACACAGCAAAAATGGCATTTTTTTATGTCCCCCTCAAAAACTAAGCTCTCAAATTTTCCTGTTTATTGTCCCCCCCAACAGTGAAATGGGATTTTCGCCCCTGCCCCATGGAGGGTGGACTAATCCTGCTGCGCGAAAACACAGAATTTAAATAGTTAAATTTATTAAATAAAAAAAGACCCACATTTTGTTCACTTAAGGAGAGGATAAATAAATAAGTGAATCTGAAATAGCAGTTGATAATGCACTGCTGATTTTAGACCTGCTAGCTTATAATCAAAGGCACATTGACAGAGAATGCACCTTAATACCAACATGCTCAACTTTGTGCTGAGCACCCCGTTCCCTCCTATGAGTACAAGGCATTGCCCAGTCTGTTCCTATTTAGGTGGTGAGGGAACGCAGTGGAAAACCAGACAATCCACTGACAGAAACTTGCAAAAGTACCAGTGCAAGGCAAAGCGAGGTGCAAAAGACCGCTTCAGATTCTTGATTTTTTTCCCTTGGTGTTTTAGTTCCTGATAGGCAAGTTATCATTGCTTCTTCTTACTTTTTTGCTTTTTAATCGTTATTATATCCCCTGCAATGAAGTTGCAGAGGGTATAAGGTTTTTGACCTGTCCATTGATTCTTTCATTCACTTGACTTTTTCTGTGTTGCCACTCTGACATTTCAGATCAGACTAACTTCAAATTTATAGAGGCTTTAACTCATCAATACCTTGGACACATTTGATTTTCATACAAATCTAAAGACATGGTCCATTTATTTTGGTGAGGGGTCATTTTCTGTTGTCGTCACTCTAGCTTCTACATTTCTGATCAGATTCACTTCAAATTTACACATCTGTTGAGGGGTCAATTTTTGGGGTGGGGGGGCTTGTACTTTTTCACTTCATTTTATGTTGTCATCAGTATAGCTTCTACAGTTCTGATTGGATTGACTTCCTCTTTATACAGAAGCTTTAACTCAAATGAGGGGTTCCATTGTTGGGGAGGGGGACTTTTTCCAGTCAGTCATTTTATGAAGAAGTAAACTTTTTTGTCATTGAATCCATGCAGCCAATCATGTACAGTAGAATGAAATTACGTTTCTCTTATCTACAATGTTAATTACATGTAGAATCAGGAGGGGTCGCTGCCATGCAGGGCGCCGCCACAAACAACTTTTCCTTCCCCGTTCTATTTTTGCTGAGCATCAAACTAGAAGGCGGGAAGTACCATTTTTATATGGTCTCTGGTATGACCCAGCCGAGGCTTGAACCCACAACCGGGAGGTTGTGGGGCGGATGCGCTATCAACTAGGCCACCACTCCAGTAGATGCTATGTTGGTCACAGATCACATTAGGGGCCCCTGATATGCAGAAGCATGGTTCGTTTCAATTGTATTCTATTGATATTTGGTTTTATTCTAATTGCTTAATTTTGCTTTTATAATCTTATTCATTTTATCTTTATATGATTGTATTTTATTATTTTTATCTTGTTTTTTATGGTTAACCATGTTTTTAGTATCTGTTCAGCACTTTGGTCAACTGCGGTTTTAAATGTGCTATATAAATAAACTTTTACTTGACATTGTCATATAAAACAGGTGCTGACATTTGAAAAAGCAAACTAGTCAGCTAGATTCCCAAAGATCATGTGTAATTATAGCACAGTTCAGATAAGCCACCTTCATTTATGCAAGAACAAATAATTACTAAATGAGCAGAAGCAACAGTAAGAGACGCTAGGCTTTGCAATATAGTTTAGAATAAATATCTTTAATTATCTTTTTTAATTCTTGGTGGGAGTTTAAATTTTCAGGTTTTCGGCACAAGCAAGAATTCATCTTGCTTGAGTAACAATCTGGTTTCCATAGAACAGTAACAGAAGGCCTTGGCTTATTATTATTATTATTATTATTATTATTACTATGTTTTAATATGTATGTTTTTTGTATTATGTCAGATATTCAGTAAAGGATACTATGATTATTTTATCATTGTATAGGATCTTTATTTTTCCTACAGGAACATTATTTTTAATTGTAATGGAAAGACTGCTTTGATGGCTTTGCATTATTCTGTTGTTTAGAAAAACAAATTCGCATGTTTGCATAGTTTATACAGGGATAACAAACTGTGTAATCTCTGTACACCATCCTCCATTACCTAAATTGATAGATTAGTCACAGTTAGACTTTTGCATGGCTGTCAATTCATTTTAACATTGCAGTTTGCCTTCTTCTGAAGCTTTTTATTCCTCTCTTCACACAGTATACAGCCTGTGTATTTATAAGTAGCTGGTCGATGAGAGATTTAAATATGAATCACCCTGACATATTCTGTTAGCTTTGAAAATACAATGACGATCATCAGCTACATAAAAGTCACAGAAAATAGGGTTTGTAAATGGTTGATATTAAGTTCAATTTCAAGCTGATGTACCGAAGACAACATCACACAGCACAATAAAATTCTTATTCTGTGCATTACCATATAGCATGGTTAAAAAAAAAACAGTTGTAAGTATAGAAAAGAGTAAGTGACAAGTTATTTTGAAAAAATACTGCAACAAATACAGATTCAGTCAAGTCTACATAAGTGTTCTCAATGCAATCTCTACATCTGGCAGGGAAAAAAGCAACCTTCTGCATATCCATCCACTCATTTATTTTCTTAACCACTTAATCTTTTCAGATAGCAGGGGAGCTGGAGCCTATCTCAGCATCTTTGGGTGAGAGGTGGGGTCCACCCTGGAAAGATTGCCAACACTGAGAAACAGACAGCCATTCACTCTAAAGGTGTGTTCACACCAAACGTGAACGGGCGGCGTGAATCCATACAAAATGAATGGGAAGACGCGAGTATGTGCGAATTTGTGTGGTCGCGCAATCGTGTCTGCTAGCAGCTAGCTTTGAGATTCTACTGTCACTGGAGTAAAATTATCACCATTGCAGAGTAAACTAGTTAGAAAATGAAACTCACTCACTGGGAGACAGAAGGACCGGGAATTCTTCAGCTGAATCGGGATTTTGGAGTTATTTTCCCATGGTTTCCGGCCACGGATGTCCTAGCAAGCTAGCAATGTAAACACCCATCATCTGTGAAGTTTTGGAGGCTTGAGACGACATTTTCAGGTGAGCCCCTGGTCAGATAATGTAATTCCACAGCAGGTTCAACACAGCTGCAGAAGTTTTAAAGACAACTTCACCTATCTGCATCTCTCTATTCATATCTGTTGATGTGTTTGCATTGATTTATAATGTAATCGTGCCGCGTGAAAAATTTGCCTGTTAATGTTTGGTGTGAACGCACCTTAAGGACAACATGCATGTTGTTGGGCTGTGGGAGGAAACCAGCATACCTGGTGAAAATCCACTCAGACATGGGGAGAACAGGCAAACTCCACGCAGAAAGGTCCACATCTGGCCATCTCTTGAGTTCGAACCCAGGACCTTCTTGCTCTGAGGCGACAGTGCTTACCACTGTCCGCCAAGGTGCAAATCACAGCTCGGTGGCACAGTGGTCACAATATCTGTCACACCCACCTGCATTTATGTAATCAAATAGGCAAGAGCTTTCCATTGGATAATTATTGCAACAATTAATATGGTTCTGCTGACAACAACTTATTTAACATCAGCTAATGCAGGAAGTAGCTTCTGATTTTTTTAACAGCAATGCTGAAGTGGCTGTGGAAAAGATGTCACTCTGTTTCAGAAGGGTCAAATTGTTGCCCAGCATCAAGCAAAGAAAACCACTTAGGAGAGAGCTGAAACCAAACGTGGGTTAAGGACTGTCCATTGATTATTAAAACATAAAGGGAGAGTGGTAAACCATCAGTCTCATCATTAAACCTTGTCAATTCTCCCATCATCAGACTTAGCAAAATGGTTTAAAACTCACAAAGAATTATCCATTTTCCAATTAACCATTTTGGGTTTTTCAACTAATTGTTTAGCTCAAAGCCAATAATGCAATTTTGCTACTGAAGAATCAGTTTACTTTGCCTTATGTAGAGAAAGCGTGCAAATCAGTTGCTATGAAAAATCTAAATAAATTGGATTAAAAACTGCATTCTGTACAAATGCTTATTTAAATCATGTCATTTCAATACTACTTAGTTTTCTGAAGACAGCTACTGCTTTTTTCCCCAAGTAAGGTAGTTCTAATTTTGCTAAACAGTGCTGCTAATCCACCAACTGAATAGCAATCAAAAAGCAGACAAAATGTCCAGTGAATGAGTTTATTTATGAATTTCATTGACATTTTTTGTTTTATCTTTCACATTAACCTATCCTCGCATCATCACAGTTTTACTACTTCAAGCCTTATTAGCCTTCTCAGATTTTCTCTGTGTGACAGATAATTACCACTTTAAGGTGTTTTAAAACTGCGGCATACTGTTCAAAATAATTAATGTCACCATTATTGTGATGCTGTTGTATTGTTGTTTTTGTTTTTTAAAGTGGATGCTGTTACGATGGTGAGGGAGCTGAGCCCTAGAACAGAGCTGTTAATTTATTGATCAATCTACCCTCCAATCCTCACCTATGGTCACAAACTTCGGGTAGAGACCGTTGAATGTGATTGCATGTACATGGAATGAATGGAAGGGCATATAACATGTACTTCCGTGTGCAAGTTTTTAAAAATGTCATCCACACCTCAAAACAGGATATAGTTTTTGTAAAACTATTCATGAAGACAATTTCCCAACTATACCAATAAATCTGGTTACTTTTAAACTAAGAATCAATATGTTTACTCTGTAGAGGATGCCTTTCACAAACGAGACTGAGTTTATTTCTCAGGGTTGGTTTATTGAGAGGTCACATCCTCCAACAAGAACAGAATCTCAGAAAAGAGGTAGAACAATCATCCTTCACAGTTCTTATACCCTCCAAAGACACAAAACCCCCAACATCAAATAACACCCCCCCAACCCACAGTCCTTGAGCAAACATACAGCCCCCGAGGCTCCTTGGCGTCTCCATTGTCTCTCTCATCCTTCTAGCCTCCGGGGCTCCTGCTGGGACATTCTCTCCCACTTCTCGTCTCCTAAGCAACCAACTTCACACCTCCTGTAGGTCTCTGCAGGGTCAGGTCCTCTTTGGCCATTGAGACGTGAAGCTTCCAGAATATGCACCGTCATGCCTACTAGGTATATGTGGGTGAATATGAATGCCATATATGCGCTCTAAATATGCGCCATATAACCCCCCCCCCCAAACGTCTAAATAAGGACAAAGTACACCCCAAAATGCATAGAAACATATCATATCACACAGAACAGCAAAATGGCACAACATATCACACTTCCAACTGCTTGGGCTTCAACCTCCTGCCATAACTGCTGTAAGCAGGCTTCGATCTGCCTGTAGCTGTTTCTTGCATCTGTGGATCAGAGTCATTAGCACATTCTTGTGAAAGCTTAGAAGAGTGTGTCCCCGGTGGCCTGCCGCGGCGGGGGGCCCTGGCTAATTGCACTTGTTCATCAGCCAACACAAAAGCGGGTTTGAGTCTGTTAATGCAGACTAATTCTCTCCTGTCATCCAAATCGAGCAAAAAATGTTTTTCCCCAGTTTCTAACACTCTGAATGGTCCATTATAAGGCGGTCTTAAACCTGGCCTCTGAGCGTCATGTCTGACAAAGACAAATTCTGCGTTCTTTAAGGCTTTAGGCACAAAAACGCGTGGGAAACTGTGATGAACTGGGCCGGGGAGGGTGTTTGATCCCGTGTCGCTCTGCAGCAGCTGAGCAGGTGGGCGATTTGGTGCGGGGTTCTCTGGAAGGAATTCGCCCGGTAACCGGAGGGGTTGGGCAAAAACTAGCTCAGCCGGAGAGGCTTGTAAATCTTCCTTAGGTGCTGAACGCAACCCTAATAAAACCCATGGAAGTTTATCAACCCAATTTGTGTCCGTGAGAGCCGCTATGAGGGCTGCTTTCAATGACCGGTGAAAGCGTTCGCACAAACCGTTGGCCTGAGGGTTATAAGCGGTAGTGCGGTGAATTTTCACCCCCAGACTGAGGGCCATGGATGACCAGAGCTCGGAAACGAATTGGGGACTCCAAAACGCGCGACCCAAGCCGTTAAAAACGCACGCGCCACGTCTGCTGCTGTAGTTGATGCCAGGGGGACCGCTTCTGGCCAGCGCGTTGTGCGGTCCACCATGGTTAGAAGGTGTGTGAACCCCTGCGACAGCAGGAGGGGTCCCACCAAGTCGATATGCACGTGGTTGAAGCGTTTGGCCTGGCTGTGAAAAGGTTCTAAGGGGGCCCGTGTGTGCCTGGCCCGCGTCCACGGCCACCGTGTCTGCCCCCTGGGGGCCTGGCGTTGCAACTGCGCGCGAGAGGCAATCTGCCACCACATTGTGTTTGCCCGCCACATGTTGAATGTCGGTGGTAAACTCTGAAATCGCGGCCAGCTGTGTCTGCTGTCGGCCCGACCATGGCTCTGAAATCTTGGCCATTGCAAATATTAATGGTTTGTGGTCTACAAACGCGGTGAAACGGCGCCCTTCCAGCCAGAACTGGAAGTGGCGGATGGCCAGATGCAGGGCTAAAAGCTCCCTATCGAACGCGCTGTATTTCCACTCGTTATCGCGCAATGTTTTGCTGAAAAACGCAAGCGGTTGCCAGCTCCCTGCTACCAGTTGCTCGACAACCGCCCCCACTGCTACGTCGGAAGCGTCCGTGGTTAGTGCCATGCGAGCTGCTGGCATGGGGTGTGCCAACAGCACAGCGTTCGCCAGGGCCGACTTGACCTGGGAGAAAGCGCGCTCCCGTTCCGGGGACCACTCGACCTTATTTGCAGGTTTTTGTTTCTTTAGTGCCGCGTACAGTGGGTGCATGAGCTGTGCCGTGCTGGGAAGGAAACGGTTATAAAAATTGACCATCCCCAAAAATTCTTGCAATGCTTTAACTGTCTGCGGCTGGGGAAACTCCGTTATTGCGCGTACTTTATCGGGCAGCGGGACCGCTCCTTCTGGAGAAACGCGGTGGCCCAAAAAAACGATTTGCGCTACCCCGAATTGACATTTCGCTGGGTTAATTATCAGCCCATGCTCTGTCAGCCTCTGAAAAACTGCTGTGAGGTGGCGTTCGTGTTCGACCTCGGATGCACTGGCTACCAAAATATCATCCAAATAGGCGAACACGAAAGGGAGGCCACGCAACACCGCATCCATCATGCGTTGGAACGTCTGTGCGGCGCCTTTGAGGCCAAAAGGCATGCGCAAAAACTCGAAAAGCCCAAAGGGGGTTATTACTGCTGTTTTGGGTATGTCTTGAGCGCGGACTGGGACTTGGTGATAACCGCGCACCAAATCTATTTTGGAAAAGATGCACGCCCCCGCCAAATGCGCCGAAAAATCCTGGATGTGCAGAATCGGGTAGCGGTCGTGTGCTGAAGCATTATTTAACCTGCGGAAATCACCGCAAGGCCGCCACGAGCCGTCAGCCTTGGGGACCATATGCAGGGGTGACGACCAAGGGCTGTTAGAGCGTCTAACAATGCCCAGTTTTTCCAAGTTGGTGAATTCCTCGCGCGCGATGGCCAGTTTAGCTGGGTCCAAGCGCCGAGCTTTTGCAAAAACAGGGGGGCCGGAGGTAGTTATGAAATGCTCGACCCCATGTTTAGCTATTGACGCTGAAAATGTTGGGACCGTGAGTGCTGGGAACTAATTGAGTAGTGCATGAAACTTATACCCGCAGCTGTGACATTAGGATGTGCAGAAGGCGATGCCCGAGCTGTACAGGAGATAGAGTGGAAAGACAGTGCATTTACCATACGTCTATTAGTAAGATCAACTAATAAACTGTTTGAGCATAAAAAATCTGCACCTAACATGTTGTTGCTAACTGCAGCTACGATGAAAGTCCACTCGAAGGTGCGCCCGTGGAAGGATAGAAGGAGCGTCTTCTCACCATAGATTTTGATCGTGGAGCCATTTGCCGCTAGCACCAGGGGTCCGCTGGAAGGCGCCAGCAGGTCTGCGTAGGAAGGTTTGACAAAACTCAGCTGGGAGCCTGTGTCCACCAGGAAATCCTTCCCTGAATTCGCGTCCGTCATGAAAAGCAGCTTGTTCTTCGCGCCGAGAGCAGCAGCTGCTACCGACTCTCGGTCTTGGCGTTTCCCTGGTGCTTGTATCGGCACGGTGGGATGCATCTGCGCGCCTTCTCGGCGAAATGTCGATGGTAAAAGCACAGGGTGCCGTCCGCTCCGCTTCTCCTGGTCTCTGCCGCTGCTGACGTCAGTGGGTCCGGTGCTGCGGCCTCTGGTCTCCCCTCGTCTCGCGGGGGTGCGTTCAGCTCCGTTGCCGCCATCGTGGCTGTGTGTCGTCTATGGGCATCAACGAGCCGCTGCGCCTCCTGGCCCAGCCCGTGGTAGTCGCGGTCGTTGGGCAGCTGTGAGCTGGCCAGGGTGACTCTCACTGCTGGCGGTAGTGTTCTGAGAAAGAGGTGGGCGAAAATAAAACTGTCATCATCTTCGCCTCTCAGGTTCATCATCCTCGCCATCAGATCTGCCGGCCTGTCTGCTTCCCCTTCTGTCAGCGCCAGAAGTCTCTCTGCTCGCTCTCCCTGCGAGGGAGTGAAAGCTCGAATGAGGGCGGCTTTCAGTGCGCCATACTTGTCGTCCTGGGGCGGGTGGTTGGTCAGGCTCTCCACCCGCTGCACTGTGAGGCTGTCCAGCTTCGCGACGACATGGTAGAACCTCGTTGCATCCGCTGAGATTCCCCGAAGGTGGAACTGCGCCTCCACAGTGGTAAACCAGGAGCGCAGGTTATGTTGCCAGAAATCGGGCAGCTGTAGTGTGGTAGCTGCGTTAACCCGATTGGCTCCTGAAGAGTCCGGTGCGGGAAGATCATCGCCACCAGCCATAGTTTGTCGTAGGTCACCAGTGTAGAGGATGCCTTTCACAAACGAGACTGAGTTTATTTCTCAGGGTTGGTTTATTGAAAGGTCACATCCTCCAACAAGAACAGAATCTCAGAAAAGAGGTAGAACAATCATCCTTCACAGTTCTTATACCCTCCAAAGACACAAAACCCCCAACATCAAATAACACCCCCCCAACCCACAGTCCTTGAGCAAACATACAGCCTCCGAGGCTCCTTGGCGTCTCCATTGTCTCTCTCATCCTTCTAGCCTCCGGGGCTCCTGCTGGGACATTCTCTCCCACTTCTCGTCTCCTAAGCAACCAACTTCACACCTCCCGTAGGTCTCTGCGGGGTCAGGTCCTCTTTGGCCATTGAGACGTGAAGCTTCCAGAATATGCACCGTCATGCCTACTAGGTATATGTGGGTGAATATGAATGCCATATATGCGCTCTAAATATGCCCCATAACTCAAGTAAATACACTGATGTGCTGGTGTCCCAGCAAATCAGGGACTGTCTTCCCCTCTCCTTTGACCCCCACTAGTTTGCCTACAGGGAGAACTGGTCCACGGAAGACGCCATCGCCACAACTCTGCACAGAGCGCTGAGCCACCTGGAGAACCCAAGGAACTATGTGAGGATACTTGTTGTGGACTACAGCTTAGCTTTCAACACCATCATTCTGGACATCCTGAACCACAAAATGCACCTCCTCCAGATCCCCCCCCCCCACCTGCTCCTGGATAAAAAACTTTCTCACCAACCGCCCACAAACAGTCAGACTTGGCCCCCACCACTCCTCCACTCTGTCTCCCAGCACCTGCTCTCCCCAGGGCTGCATGCTAAGCCCACTACTGTAATCCCTGTACACCTTTTACTGTACTCCAACCCACCCAACCACTGTCATCGTGAAGTATACGGACGACACCACCTTGGTCGGGCTCATCACTGACGATGATGAGAAGGCATACAGGGTGGAGGTAGAGAATCTGCTGCTGTGGTGCCAAGCAAACAACCTGAAACTGAATGTCCAATAAAACAAAGAACTCATACTGTACTTCAGGAGGAACAGACAGGACCTCCGCCACCCCTCCCATGAATGGCGACCGCGTGGAAACCGTCCCCACCTCCAGGTTCCTTGGCAGCTACATAGAAAGCCCAGTAGCGGCTGCACTTCCTCCGTGTCCTGAGGAAGAACAACCTGGACCAGAAGATGCTACTGGACTTCTACCGCTGCTCAGTGGAGAGCATGCTCACCTACTGTCTGGGTGCTCCATGGCTGAGAACAGGAAGGCTGTGCAGAGGGTCATTAATAACACCCAAAAAATTATTGGTGGCCCTCTGCCCTCCATGGAAGACATCTCAAGATCCTCCTTTCTCAGAAAGATCAAGGCCATCACAGGAGACATCCCGCCCACCTCCTGTTTAACCTGCTTCCCTCTGGATGACGGTTCAGATCAATCAGGTCCAACACCTCCAGATTGACAATTTCTTCTCCTGGGCCATTTGGACTGCAAACAGTCAGACCCCCCCCCCCCAAAAAAAAAAAACAAAAAAAACAAAACACTTGCATGCACAAAACTGAGAACCTTTTTAATTATCATAATAATAACACCGGTCTTTGCACTCGGCACTTTCATATACAGTCGTGAAAAAATTAGGATACCCTGTACAAGACTCTGTTTTTTTTAACATATTTAGACATATGGATATTTAATATCAGTGTTTAAAATACTGGGAGATTCATGTAATACAATTAAACAATTAAAAATGAATTAATTAAAGACTTTTTTTTCCAAATTTTCTGTAAAATATAATTACTAACTAACTAACTAACCTGCACTTATATAGCGCTTTTCTAGTCACAAAGACCACTCAAAGCGCTTTCATTAATACTAACCCTCTATTCTAAGGGCCTATAGGAAACAGATATCTAGGGACAATTTAGAACAGCCAATTAACCTAACATGCATGTTTTTGGCATGTGGGAGGAAACCGGAGAAATCCCGGAGTAAACCCACGCAACACGGGGAGAACATGCAAACTCCACACAGATCACTGTTGGTCGGGGGCTGGGATCGAACCCACGATCCCACGATCCCCACATTCTAAACAAATAGTGAGGAATAAGTTAGGATACCCTCCATCTTTTTTAGGACCCCCCCACATTCATTCCCACTTAAAATGGCTATAAAGAAATGCAAATAAGAACAAAAACAAGGTTAGACATAGATATATGAACATTTCTTAATAAAGTACTGAATATGTAATGGGTTATCCTAATTTTTTCACATGGCTGTATATTGGCCCATCTGTGAAACCACTACCATCCTATGTACTGTATATTTTTCATAATCCTTGGGCCATTTTATTCAGCCGTGTGTTCAATTGTGTGTTCTGCACTATTATGCACATGTTCCACTCCTGAAGTCAATAACATAACTGTATATATTTCCATACTCCTGGGCTATTTTATTTTTATTTCCATCATGTGTTTAATCATGTGTTCTTTAACTGTGTTTTTATCTGCGCAGTAGCCTGGTGGAGCACCCACAGTTCCGTTGTACTGTACAACTGTACAGTGACAATAAATCCTATTCTATTCTATTCTATTCTGTTCTATTCTATTCTATTCTATCCTATTCTAAACCAGACAAAGAAATTAGCATTCCTCATGGAATGGGTGCCCTCACACGGCTCTTGTGGGGCTGAATGTCCAAAAAATGACTTAATCAAGACCTTAGAGAGAGATCTAGAATTGTATATAGATGCAATCCTTCTATGGAGAAGCTACAGGCACTTGATGCCTCAAACTGGCGGTACCTTCTTTGATCCCCTAAGCCCTGTTAGGGGCTGTTTGTGTGAGCAGGCAGATTCATCTCCTGATGATTGAGGACCTTGTCATGTACGCTGCGTAACTGCACTGATACGAGCCCAAAGCGCAAGTGAAGTAAACGTGTTTATTAACAAAGGCAACACAACACAAAATGTCCAAAGAATACAGTTCGGGAAGCGAATGAGTCGATACTTCGGCTACAAACTCCGCAAGCTGGAGGAGAGCAAGCCCCACCCGCTCCCAGGTGGAAATGGGAAGTGGAGAGAGAGGGCAAAATAATTACAAAAGAGAAAGACTTACATGCGCTTCTGTGCTCTGGAAACAACAATGCCAACATAGTCCAAAAGAAAGGGAAAACCAGCAACGAGTGAGCCTAAACATCAAATGTAGATTGACACTGACACACTGAGTGCTTCCCCTGCCACACATAAATACCCCCATAGACTAATGAGTGGCAAGTGGAAACAGGTGAGCGGGGACAGCCGGAAAGTGAGTGGAAGAGTGAGAATGTGTGTGTGTGTGTGTGTGTGTGTGTGTGCGCGTGTATGTATGCGAGCATGCATGTGAGTGCATGTATGTGTGTGTGTCAGATAGTGAGCATGAACATAAGTGTACGTGCATGCATGTGTATGTATGGGAACACAAGAGGTGATGGCAAACAGCCGGTGAGTGCCAGGCAAGGAGGAGGAAGTGTGGCCATAGACTGGCAGAAGGCCAGGCTCAGAGGCTCAAATAACCTGCCAGCTGGAAATAATAAACAACAGTCAGGACCTACAGCCACAGATCATGGGCGGGGTGGGAGACATCCACCCCAGCTCATGACAGAGCACCCCTCTGAAGGGGTGCATGCCAGACACCCACCATACCATCAAAACAAAAACAAGAAAGCAAAAAGAAAACCTGCTTCCCCCACCCAGAGGACTATCACAAAACCCCGGGCGGGTGGTGGGGGGAACAGGTCAGGAGGGAATAAACCAACCATCATACAACAATACAACACAAAGAAAAACAAAAACTCCCAACTCCAAAACTAAGACTAAACCCCCCCAAGACCCAAGTGTCCCAAAGTTCAAGGGGCCGACCAAAGTCCAAGGCCCAGGAGGCGGCATGCAGAACAGTGTCAGGTGGCCTGCCAGGGCAAACAGGCCACCCGGCTTGGAAACCCAGTCCTTCGGACGGACGGCCCACAAAATTGAACCACCAGGACTGGAGGGGTGGACGAGGCGGCGGCCTACCCACCGGAAGGCTAAGAGGTGGGTGACTGGACCAGGGAAGAAGGACCCCAGTGGCTTCTGGTGGCAGGGACAGGTGGACCACAGCAGTGCCCGGCGGAGAAGAAAGGGACACCCCGAGGGCTTCAGGAAGGGAAGAAGAGACCTCGGTGTCCTCAGACTGGCCAGCAGCACCGTTGGTGGTCCCAGCTTGGAACTGGAGCTCGGTTGCACCCACAGTGGACCCGTATTGGGCCATGGCTGCACCCGCAGTGGTCCTGGCCTGGGACTAGAGCTTGGTCGCACCCACAGTGGACCTGGACTGTGCCATGGCTGCATCCACAGTGGTCCCAGCCAAGGACAGTGTTGCACCAGTGGTGGTCCTGGCCTGGGACCTCACTGCTCCCGCAGTGAGCCCTGGCTGGGCCTGTTTTGCACCCACGGAGGACCCCGACGGGGCCATGGTTGCACCCACGATGGAACCCGGCTGAGCCCCTGCTGCACCCTTGGTGGGCCCCGGCTGGGCCAATGCTGCGCCCTCATTGAGCCTCAGGCTGAAGCACAATGCCCATGGTGGACCAAGGCTGGAACGTAGCACCCATGTGGGACTGACGCTGGGGCGCAGCACCCACAATGGTCCCCGAGTGGGACGCAGCACCCACGGAGACCTAGGCTGAGGTGGGACTCAAACTACGGCCTCCGGCAGACGGGGGGCTGGATCCTGGTTGACCTCACTGGGGACAGCAGCAGCCATGGTTACCTCTAACGGTTAGCCTGGATCCTCGGACTTGTCCGGCACCAATGGACTCTCCCTGACGACCTGCAGAGGGCCAGGCTCACAGGCTCTAATAACCTGCCAGCTGGAAATAATAAACAACAATCAGGACCTACAGCCACAGATCATAGGCGGGGTGGGAGACATCCACCCCAGCCCATGACAGACCTGAACAAGGTAAAAGGTAGGTTGTGGAGGATGGAATGAGACGAAACAATAAGCTGACAACACAGAACTTTATTCTCCTCCAACAAATAGAACAGACTGCCCTGGGTACCAAAGCGACCTCTTTAATTCTCTTTATTCCCGCCGTTGGGACCCAGGGTGAGAAACATTAACATACGAGACACAAAGCATGTACACACATCAACATACACTACACAGAGCATGACTTAACCCTTTGACGTTCCTCTTTCATAAGACATCAGCTTCACCTGCTGTTGCTGGCGCAGTTCTGAACCTGTCACGTGATGTGTTCCAAAAACACAGAAAACCCAAATGTAACAAGCATTTCACATCACAAGATGTCAGACACGCATAGCTTACTGCTCTTCACTTGAGGACTGGAGGACTTCACCCAATGAACCATCGCAAACATAATTTCCGGTAATGCAAAGAAGAGAATGTAAACAAAGGCTCCATCCCACCATATACTTCCACATGGAGGAAGCGTTTGCTCCAAATTTTGCCAACTATGATTCTAAAAAGAGATTATTTAGCTTCTGAAGGGAAATATTTACATTTTGTGACAAGAGAAGAAGGCCTGGAGCGTGTACACTTTTGTCTGCCATCCACGAATCGGCACGTGACGACAGAGAACGATAGCGCCAGTTCAGCAGCATAATGTAACCAAAATTGAGGTGGAATACAGTAATTCATAACATACATGTGACAGTTTCTGAATGTGGGAGAAAAAGCGACAATGACTAGCAGAAGAAAAAATAAGCACCGTGGATGACGAAAATGGACGAATGAAGACACGACGAGTGCTAGGTCTTACCGGTTTTTATCAGTTTGTGTACATTTTACTGATTTTCTGGTTCATATACTTTGAAGATAAGATAACAAAAAAACAAAAATGAAGACAAAAAAAACAAAACCATCCTGTTATGAATTTGCCCCTCGGGAGAGTGAGAGACAGACCCAGACGCCAACTGCAGTTTGTGGTATTTATTAACATAAACACACAAAGTGCCAGAGTACACCAAAGCAAAAATCCAAAATACAGATAATAAGGAAACTTGTGCGTGGAAATGAATTCAAGGTAAACTCACCAGAGCGAGGAATGGGCTCGTGACAAGGAGGAATCACAAAAACTGCGGCAGTAAACAGGAAAACCACCAGTTTATAAATACTGAGGAAAATAATTGATGGTAGGTGCAGATTCACATGAGCGGGCATCCATCCATCTTCTACCGCTTTTCCGGAGGTCCGGGTCGCGGAGGCAGCAGTTCAAGCAGAGAAGCCCAGGCTTCCCTCTCCCCAGCCACCTGCTCCAGCTCTTCAGAGGGGATACCAAGGCGTTCCCAGACTAGCTGGGAGACATAGTCTCTCCACCGAGTCCTGGGTCTGCCCCGGGGTCTCCTCCCAGTGGGACGTGCCTGAAACACCTCAAATGGGAGGCGTCCAGGAGGCATCCTAATCAGATGCCCATACCACCTCAACTGACTCCTTTCAATGTGGAGGAGCAGCGGTTCTACTCTGAGCCTCTCCCGAATGACTGAGCTCCTCACCCTATCTCTGAGGGTGAGTCCAGCAATCCTACGGAGAAAGCTCATTTCAGCCGCTTGTATCCGCGATCTCGTTCTTTCGGTCATTACCCAAAGCTCGTGACCATAGGTGAGAGTAGGAACGTAGATTGACTGGTAAATCGACAGCTTTGCCTTAGAACTAAGCTCCCTCTTCACCACAACAGACCGGTACAACGTCCGCATCACTGCAGATGCTGCTCCAATCCGTCTGTCGATCTCTCGCTCCATTTTCCCCTCACTCGTGAACAAGACCCCAAGATACTTAAACTCCTCCACTTGGGGCAGGAGCCTGTCCCCAACCCGGAGAGGACAATCCACCTTTTTCCGGCTGAGGACCATGGACTCGGACTTGGAGGTGCTGATTCTCATCCCAGCCGCTTCACACTCAGCGGCAAACCGTCCCAGCAAGAGCTGTAGGTCATTGCTGGATGAAGCCAACAGGACAACATCATCTGCAAACAACAGAGATGAGATCCTGTGGTCACCAAGCATGACACCCTCCATTCCCTGGCTGCGCCTAGAAATCCTGTCCATAAAAATTATGAACAGGACCGGTGACAAAGGGCAGCCCTGGCGGAGTCCAACTCTCACTGGGAATGACTCCGACCGAGTGTTGGCAATGCGAACTAAACTCTCACAACGGTCGTACAGAGACCGAATAGCTCGTAACAACAAGCCCGATACCCCATACTCCCGAAGAACCCCCCACAAAAATCCACGAGGGACGCGGTCAAATGCCTTCTCCAAGTCCACAAAACACATGTAAACTGGTTGGGCAAACTCCCACGAACCCTCAAGAGCAAGAACATGAGCGGGCAGGTGATCAAATCAAATCAAATCAAATCAAATCAAATAAAACTTTATTGTCATATTGCTGTACATACAACTGTAGTGCAGGGAAGATGAAATTGCGTTTCTCTCGGCATCCATATAAATAAAAGCAGCATGATTTAAGACACACTCACACATAGCTTCACCCCCCCACCCCCACCCCCCCATCCATTCACACATCCATGAGACATACTTGGGAAAAACCTAACTAACTATAATATACAAATAATATACAAAATGTCCGTAGGTGCAGTAGTATGTATGAGAGATTCCGGGTCAACTGTTCAGCACCCTGACAGTTTGTGGAAGGAAGCTGTTGATCAGTCTGGTGGTTCTGCCTCTGATGCTCCGGAATCGTTTACCAGATGGAAGAAGTTCAAAGTGTTTATGCAGAGGGTGAGAACAGTCCTTGACAATGTTCAGTGCCCTGCTCCTACAATGGTTCTGAAAAAGTTCTTGGACAGAGGGGAGGGAGACTCCAATTACCCTCTCAGCCCCCTTGACTATCCTCTGCAGGGCTTTTTTGTCTGACATACTGCAGCTGGAGTACCATGTAGCAATGCAGTATGTCAGAACACTCTCCACCACACCTCTGTAGAAGGTCCTGAGGATGCAGATGGGGAGAGAAGCCTGTTTGAGTTTCCTCAAGAAGTGCAGTCTCTGCTGAGCCCGCTTCCTGATCCCCAAGGAATTCTTGCTCCAGGTCAGGTCCTGCGAGATCTGCACTCCGAGGAACTTGATGTTCTCCACTCTCTCCACTAAACGGCCGCCGATGCTGAGGGGGACGTGCTCAGGCTGTGACTGCCGGAAGTCGATAATCATCTCCTTCGTTTTGTCCACATTGAGCACCAGATTGTTCTCCCTGCACCAGCCCTCCAGGTCTCTCACTTCTTCCCTGTACATTGATTCCTCATCCCTCTGGATAAGTCCCACCACCGTGGTGTCATCTGCAAACTTAATAATCTGGTTCCCCTCGTGTCTGGATACACAGTCATGTGGACTGAGTACACAGCCTTGAGGGGATCCGGTGCTCAGCGTGACAGAGTTGGAGATGTTGTTTCCAACCCAGACAGACTGAGGTCTCTCAGTCAGGAAATCCAGGATCCAGAGACATGTGGCGGTGATCAGACCGAGAAGGAGTAATTTCTCCATCAGTCTCTGGGGAATAATGGTGTTGAATGCTGAACTGAAATCAATGTACAGGAGTCTGGCGTAGGTGTCTTTCTGGTCCAGGTGGGTGATGACAGAGTATAGGGTGGTGACTATAGCATCATCCGTGGAGCGGTTTGAATGATATGAAAACTGGAGCGGGTCGTGTGATGCAGGGAGGCAGGCTGTAATGTGTGGTTTGACAAGCCGTTCAAAACACTTCATCACAATTGGTGTCAGTGCAACAGGACGATAGTCATTCAAACAGGACACAACTGGTTTCTTTGCCACCGGTACAATGATAGAGGTCTTGAAGCATCTGGGAACGATGGCCTGACTCAGGGAGATGTTATAAATGTCAGTCAGGACATCTGCCAACTCGCTCGCGCAGTCTCGGAGCACACGTCCCAGGATGTTGACCTGCAGCTTTGTGTGGGTTGACTCTGGTTAGGGTCCTCCGTGTGTCCGCTGTGTTGATGGTAAAAGCTGGTCCGACCGATGGTGGGGGTGGGCCAGCCCTCCCTCTGATTGTCGAGTTTGATGCTTCAAAATGTGCAAAGAAGTTGTTAAGCCTGTCTGGAAGCGAAGCGTCGTCATCATCAACCCCCTGCCTAGACTTATAGCCCATCAGTGTCCGAACTCCCTGCCACACCTGCTTGGTGTTCCTAGTGTCACAGAGGTGTCACAGAAGGGTGATCCTGTCCTTCACTCTGAAGGCTGCATCCCTGGCTGTAAGCAGCGAGCGCACCTCTGCAGTCATCCAGGGCTTATGGTTACCCCGCATAGTGATGGTCTTCACTGTAGTGACATCCTCTGTGCACTTCGCGATGTAGCTGGTGACCATTTCAGCATACTCCTCCACATCTGTCTTGTCTTCCTGGGAGGCTGCTGTTTTGAAGACCTCCCAGTCTGTGTGCAGAAAACAGTTTTTCAGTGCAGAGGTTGCACTCTCTGGCCAAATTCTGATTTGTTTCACTGCTGGCCTGCTGTGCTTCAATAAAGGTTTGTAGGCAGGCAGCAGCATCACGGATATGTGATCAGAAAGGCCGAGATGGGGGTGGGGTATCGCCTTATATGCATCTGTGTTTGTGTACACTAAGTCCAACATATTCTCTCCTCTGGTCTTAAAGTCTACGACAAAGACAAAGTGGGAGTGTCTGGAACAGGTGCAAAGCTCATGCCACGAGGAAACGAAATATAAACACTGAGAACCAAAATAATACAGGAATCTAAAAATACTGACAGAAACATGTCATAATAATAAAGGTAAGAAAACAAACTACTGGCAGTCAAGGACACTTCTAGAATCAATGCACAGAAAAATAATACAACGCTGGAAAAATACAAAAAATACTTAGATATAAATTAAGAATCTGAGCCCGGTGACGCACCGCACTCAGCCTCGTGACAGAGCCCCCCCCCCCCTTAAGGGGTGGATCCAGACACCCCAAGGTAACACAAAAACAGAAAAGCCCCTTGTGAAAATGTTAGCACAACCCATTACCCTGGGGGTTGTACGCGGTGATGCGATGGATTTTGACCCCCAAGATATCGGCCATCGCAGACCAGAGTTCTGAAACAAATTGCGGACCCCTGCCAGAAGTGATGTCAGACGGAGATTCAAACTGTGCAACCCAAGCCGACAAAAACGCGCGAGCTACCTTGATAGACATGGTGGAAGCCAGCGGGACCACTTCTGGCCAACACGTGGTGCAGTCTACGATTGTTAAAAGGTGTGTGAATCCCTGCGACAGCAGAAGGGTGCCCACAAAATCCATATGTACGTGGTCGAACCTCCTTGCTGGAATTTGAAATGGCTCAAGGGGGGCTTTGGTGTGCTTCTGCACTTTAGCCTGCTGGCACGTGACACACGCTGCAGCCCATTCTTTCACATCCTTGCGTAGGCAAGGCCAGACAAATTTGGACACCACAAGTTCAATGGATGCGCGCATGCCAGGATGTGAAAGGGAGTGGACGGACTCAAAAACACGGCAGCGCCAAGAGCTCGGAACCTCCGGGCAGGGGCGGCTGGTGGAGACATTGCAGAGCGGGAGGGGGGGGGGGGGGGCACCCTTCTTGCACTACCCTGCTCTCCAGTTTTAATCCAGTAGCTGCGGACTGGAGTGTGCAAATGTCTGCATCCCCGGTTTGGTCGGTGGCCATGGCAGGAAAATCTATGCTCATGTAGACTGGGGAGACTAATGCGCGCGACAGGCAGTCAGCCACGACATTAACCTTTGAACTGTCCCAGGTGGCAACACTTGGGGCAACGCAAGGCCCCTAGTGGTCAAGCGTGGTAAAAAAATTTTTGTCAATAAAATAGTTCAGATTTCCAAGGCTATAACTTGAAAGTTACAAGAGATAATGGCTTACTGTCAATTAGAAAGATAGAATATGGTAGAATATGATCAAAAGTTTCAGCTAGGAATAAATTTATGCATCTAATTTGCATAATGTCACGGAAGCTATATAAATTACATAACTCAGTCAAAAGTGGACTTTGGACACATATACACTAAGAATGGTCTGTTTTTTTGATGCTGATTTGTCTACAGGGGTATGTTTTTATCTAATCTTAGACTTAGATTTAGATTTGTTTATTTGACAGGGACAGTGCAATAAACATAGACAATTAATCAATGACAATCAATCTGATGTGTTGCACAAAGAGTGTATAGCTATTAGCTAATTTGCAACTCTTGTCCCTAGATGGTCTTCAAAGTATATGAAACAGAAAATCAATGAAATGTCAAAAAAGCATATTTCTCTTACCTGTTGCTGGGTGGAGGGGCTTGCTCGCCCACGTGACCAGTCCGTTTTTGTCCATCGTTGCCAATGTTTCGCGTTTACTTAGTAATTTACACCCGCTTACACATCTACAAACCCTAATGATTATCCCACATGAATTTCGTTTCTATTACGCAGCTATTTTTCCTGTGGGAATCCAGCTGCTCGTGAGTGCCGCCATCTTGGTAATGGGAGCTCAGTTTTTCATCCATCGTGGTCAATGTATCGCATTTACTTAGTAATTTACACCCGCTTCCACATCTACAAACTCTTATGATTATCCCACATGAATTTCATTTTTATTACATGGCTATTTTCCCCATTTCATGCAGTTTCAGTTGTCATCGCTGCCGCGATGACTGATCATTAAGGCATCTACATTGGTGCTGTGAGCTCAAAGCGGAAAAAGGAAGAATAATAATGAGGATTTCTTCTTCTTTGCTGTATTCCATGTCAGCCATGATTCCTTCAGTGCGTGTCTTCCACTTTCTAACCTGTCAGATCAATACAGATTAGTACAAATTCTCAGTATAGCCGGGGGACGTCAATAAGTTGACCGGTGCAGTTGCTGCGCTGTGCCACTGGGGGCACGCGACTCGTCCATTTAATATGGGCAGTTAAAGGGTTAAGTTTACCGGCTACGTGTTGAATGTCGGTAGTGATTGCAGCCAAGTGCCATTGCTGCCGAGCCGAGCACGGTTCCGAAACTTTGGACATTGCGTACGTTAGCGGTTTGTGATCAATAAATGCGGTGATCTCGCGGCCCTCGAGCCAAAACTGGAAATGACGCATAGCCAGGTGGACAGCCAACAACTCCAGGTCCAAAGTGCTGTATTTACACTTATTGTCACGCAAAGTACGGCTGAAAAATGTGAGTGGCTGCCATGACCCAGAGACGTACTGCTCCACCACAGCTCGTTAGACCCGTCTGTGGCGAGTGCAGTCCGCGCTGACGGGGTTGGGTGGGCCAGCAAAGCCGCATTAGCGAGCGTCATTTTGGCATTTGTGAAAGCCTGGACCCTCTCATGGGTCCAGTCAATGCTTTCTGCGGGCTTCTTTTTTTTTGAGCACACCGTACAGTGGTTTTAGCAGTTGGGCTGCACAGGGGAGGAAACGGCTGTAAAAACTGACCATCCCCAAAAATTCCTGTAGCACCCTCGTGGTCTGTGGATGTGGAAAATCTGACACCGCGCACATTTTATCCGGTAGCTGGATAGCGCCCTCCAGAGAGATGCAATGGCCCAAAAAATCAATCACTGGTAGCCCGAACTGGCACTTTGTTGGGTTAACAATAAGCCCGTGCACTTCCAACCATTGGAAAACTTGTTTGAGATGGGCGAGGTGCTCCTCCTCTGACGCGCTAGCCACCAAAATGTCATCTAAGTAGACAAAAATGAATGGCAAGTCACGGAGCACCACGTCCATCATTCTTTGGAAAGCTTGCACTGCGTCCTTTAACCTGAGAGGCATGCATAAAATCTCAACAACACCAAAATGAGTTATTACTGCCGTTTTGGGAACGTCCTCTCTGCAAACCGGGATCTGGTGGTAATTGTGGACCAGATTCACTTTTGAAAAAAAAAGCGTCCCGGCCAGGTGCATGGAAAAATCCTGGATGTGCGGGATGGGATACCGGTTGTGTTTCATGGCATTGTTCAAATGTTGGAAATCGCCGCACAGCCGCCACAACCCATCAGCCTTGTGCACCATGTGCAGTGGGGATGCCCAAGAATTGTTGGAGCATCTGACAATGTCTAATTGGTCTAAGTTAGCAAACTCCTCACGCACGCTGGCTAGTTTAATTGTGTCCAGGCGGCGAGACGACGCAAACACAGGCGGACCTTTCATTGTGATGAAATGCTCAACCCTGTGCTTTGTTACCCTATGGAAAAGGTGGGAACCGTGAGTGCTGGGAACTCAGAAAGCAAACGCTGGTACTTACCCCTGGAGCTAGAACAGTAGTGTGTGTTGGTGGCCCAACTACCCGAGCTATACAGGGCAAAGAGGAAAAAGAAACACCGTCCACTAAACATCTGTTGGCCACATCAACTAGCAGTCCACAAGAACACAGAAAATCAGCACCTAAGATGTGGACCAAACATGCAGCTACCACAAAATCCCACTGGTAATTGCATCCATGTAAACATACAGTCACCGTCCTTTTTCCAAGCGTCCTGATGTGGGATCTGTTTGTGGCCTTAAGAGCCAGGCAGCAGCCTTCTGCCAGCCTGTCCACACTGACCGGCAAAATAAGGCTCTTCTGGAAGCCAGAGTCTACCAAAAAACGTCTCCCAGAACCTGTGTCCATGATGAAAAGCAGCTTCTCCCTGTCGCCAGCAGTCACAGCTACTACTGACTACTGGCTATCTCATTTTCCGGCTTTCTTGAAATGGCACAGCAGCAGACAACGTTGTGCTTCCTTGCCAAAACGGCAGTTATATAAACACAGTGTCCCGGACCGTGTCTCCGGGTGGCAATCCTGGCCACCACCATCGGCTCCTCGATCTCGCTGGGCTCCACCAGAGATCCCAATCTCACTGTCTGAACGTTGAAATCCTTGTTTGCCAGGATGATGCGGTCTGCCTCCTCTGCCAGCGTGCAGTAGTCCCTGGTCACCAGCAGCAGTGAGTTAGCGAGGATCGCTCGTACTGAAACTGGTAGATTTCTGAGGAAGAAGTGGGCGAAAAGGAAAGAGCTGTCATCCGTGCCCATCGACGTGAGCATGCTCTCCACCAAGTCCACAGCCAATCTGTCTCCTAACTCTGACTGGGTGAGGAGCTTTTCTGCCCTCTCAGCATCTGAAAGGGTATAACTGCACAGCGGCAGCTGTTTGAGAGCGACGTATTTTCCTTGGGCTGGCGGGTCTTGGTGTAGACTCGTGGCTTGTTGTGTGTCGCGCACGTCCAGTGCAGCTACCACCTGATGGTACTTGGTGTCATCTGTAGAGACTCCAGGGAGGGTGAACTGGGCTTCCACATGCACAAACCAAGCGGCCTGATTGTGGAGCCAAAAGTCCGGGAGCCTGACAGTAACGGTGCATGCAGCGGTGTGGGGATCCCACGGGAGTGTCTCCATGGAGGTGCTCAGCTCGTTCTCTATTTCATGTCTCAGGGTCACCACTGTGGAGGATGGAATCAGACGAGACAACGAGCTGATGACACAGAACTTTATTCTCCTCCAACAAACAGAACAGACTGCCCTGAGTACCAAAGCGACCACTTTTATCCACTTTATTCCTGCCTTTGGGATCTAGGGTGAGAAACATTAGCATATGAGACACAAAGCATGTACACACATGAACATACACTACACAGAGCATGAGTTAATACAATACTTTTGTGCCCTGGCGACCTCAGGTGTGAACCCTTTCACAGCGGGGGCAAAGGCACCTCTTTGTTTAGTTTAAGACCCCCTAGTGCTATGGCGTCCTTCGCTGGATCCGCTCACCTCTTCACTATTACCATCTCTCACCTCCCTCTACACCCCCCCATCCTCAAGTCCTTGATGGAGTACGACCTCTTATTGTGTCACCACAAGGTACGCAAGTTAATTTACCCTTTCTTTCCAGTACACGTTCATCAATTGCATCCCTTTAACAAAATATCAGCCCTCTGCTATCCACTTGGATCAACATTTAACAATATATCGATACGTACATATGTTTCCATTTGTATATTGTACTAGATAATCTTTTTCTAGCTTGTTTGAAGAATGATATGTACATCTGATAACAAGATATCAAATCACTAAATATCAAAAGAATTGAGAAAGCTCAGGAAAAAGATCATGCTGATTATGGGGGAAAAATAAAATTATTTCCTGATGGAACTTATTTTTGATATTAATTTACACAAGAAAATTGAAAAGTTTTGGGGTTTTTTTTGCACCTTTCTACATTATGAAAGCATACACAACCAGGCATAATGAACTGAGTTTGTGTGTTTTGTGTGTCCTCAGCCCAACTTCTTGACTGACATGCGAGTGTCCAGTGAGAAATCATATTTCTGTGTTACCATGAATAGACAAGGTGATAAAATCCCTATTCCTGTCAGGTATGCACCAGTGAATTGTTCATCAGTTCACCACCTATTTTCCTATGAGGTTTCTCTCCCCCATTTTCCTTCTTTACTCAAAGCCTGGTTTGAAAAGGAAAGCTTTGGTGTAAGCAGAGAGGCCACGGGGGAGCAAATCCCAGCTGACACTCAGAAAAAGAACAGCTTCAAAAGGGTCTGCAATACCAGGGTGAATTGTATAAGGGAGAAAAATGCAATGATTAAAAGTGAAATGTTTGTTTGAAGATAATGTTATTTTAGAAAATCTCTCTTAAGAGAATTCCAAACTTGAAAAAGACGGAAGTAGAAGAGAGAAAATGTGGGAGCAAGACTTCATACTATTTCCCACAGTTAATGCTTGTTCAAGATCGGTAAGTTAGCACGTTAGCAATGTGTGTTTGTCATGTTTTCTTACTCTGATTTTGTTGATCTGTACATTGAAAGTAAATGCACGATTGATGTGGCTCTATATCTGTTTTCTAATATGATGTGTGGGGTCAAATCATGGATTAAAGAGAGCAGAAGTGAGAGACCGCAGGATCGGACTTTGAATGGATACAAGACATCTATTTAGCCTGCGCTGCCATAGCAGGTGTACATTAGTATTCAGCAGAGGAGCTGAGATGAGGCTGCCTGCATGGGTCAAGTCAGCATCACATCACATCTGGGCCGGGTCAGCTGCGTTTTAACCCAGTGACCATTACGTAAAAATGGCAGGGATGAGAGACTGCATAAGCTTGTACAAGGCATGGAAGGCAGCTGAGTGGGAACTGAATCCACTTGAAATGCACTAAATTCAATTTAATGGAATTTTTTTTAACTTAACTGGGCTTTTGATGCCTTTTTAAGTGTTTAATGGTGATGTAACAAATTAGAAACTGACCATTTTAATTTTTAATGGAAAAATTACTGAAAAAATCAAACTGTGTTCATATTAAACCTCTACTATTAGTCCAACTTTAGTCCAAGATAGAAATCAGTGTTGAACCACAGGGCTGTAATGCAGCCATTAAAGGGGATAAATGGGATCGGATCTCACTACCAAACTTTTACAAAATCTACACAGCAGATACGTCTGGTGCTGTTTTTCTGCAAACCTTTGATACTCTTAAAGTGTTTTATAGCACCATTTCTTTTTATGTGTAATTTAAAGTTTTAATTGCTCATTAAGGGAATAGCATGAGGCCATGGGCTATACCAGGTGATAGAATCATTTTGTCATAAAAAGTCATAAAAACAAATATTAGATGTTTTATGAAACATCATATTTTTCTAGCATGTGTAACAGTGAGATTTTCACATGCAGTATAGTGGGTTTGACTATCCAGCATAGACAAAGAAGAAATTAGTATTACAGAGAAAGGGAAATCACCTGCTATGAAAATTTGTACATTGCCAGATGCATCATTTACTAGTACATTTGGGCTTTCTAAATAATTCACAAAAATATGACTTCAAATATCATGAAATTAATATACTCAGAGAACTCACAAAATATGGCTGAACACTAAGCAGAATCTGTCATAATCGGAGCAAGGCCAGGGACTGTGCCCGTGCCTTATGTTTGTTTTAGACTTTGCTTTTTCACAGTATTATTATTATTATTATTATTATTTAGGGCCCCTGAGTTCCATGATCATTGTTTGTCATGTCTTGTCATCCCGTCTGTCCTCATTGTCATCATTTTTGTCTCGTGTGCATATTTGTTTAATGTTTCCGTACTCGTAGTCATTCTTCCTCATGTGTACTTCTGTTCAGCCCTTAATTATCCTCCCAGCTGTCCCGTGTTCCCCTGATTAGTTTTCCCCCTATTTATGTTGCCTCCTTGCTTTCGGTGATTGTTGGGTCATTGTGTGTCAATCCTCCCATTGTGTTCCTCGTGTGTTTCAGGTAAGTTCTTGCCTCTGTGGTTTGGTTTGGTTTTCAGCCCCTATGCTGTTGTTTGTTTATTCTTTCTATTTTGTTAATAAACCATCATTGCACCAAAGCCCTGCCTACACTTCTGGGTCCAATTTGAAACCATCTGCCTCCCAAAGCAGAAACTGTGACAAAATCCTTCTGAATAATTGGCTTTACATGAAGATTGTTAAAATATAAGCTCTGCTCAATAAAAATATTAAACATGAAATTATCTCATTGAATGTTGGCATTGGTAGGTTTAAAATAGGAAAATACAGTGGAGAATTGCTACAGACATCGAATTCTTCAATTAAAAAAAGTGCATGCATGACTGAGGCTTCAGTATCTATCTTGATACTGAAGCCTCAGTGCTTCAGTGCTTCAGTACTCAAGCCCCTGAACTTGATGGGTTGGGGGAGAAACACAGGCAATGTCCAAACATCCATATATTTAAATCGACATATAAAGAAATGATTTTTGAACAATATAAAAAAATAAAGGACAGTAATATTACAATGTGTCTTTAATGAAGAAAGGTTGTTATCATTGTTATTGTTGACTATATACTGTATGTTGAATATGATTGTTGTTATTGATATTATCATTATTATTACTAGAATATTACAATGATAGTATAGTATTATGATTGTTGTTTAGGATGAAATTATTTAAAGTATTATATAGGCCAGATGGAATTATTATCCATCCATCCATCCATCCATCTTATTATTATTATTATTATTATTATTATTATTATTGCAACTACTATATGGCTACCTATTATTATGGTTATTATTATATGGTTACTTATTGTGCCTAGGTATTGTAAGCCATGTGGGGCTATATGGTGGTATATATGATGATTATGATGATGGTAATATAGTCTATAATTGCATTAAACATGCTGGAAGAATTTACTTTTTATTATTACAATTATGATTAGATGGTTACTTATTGTGCCTAGGTATTGTAAGCCATGTGGGACTATATGGTGGTATATATGATGATTATGATGATGGTAATATAGTCTATAATTACATTAAACATGCCGGAAGTATTTACTTATTATTACAATTATGATTAGATGTTGGTATTATTGTCATTATAAACTATCATTGTTGTATTATTTCTACTGCATAATTTAATAATAAGATGCATTATATAGTATGGTATTGTAAAATGAATGTAATTATGGGATGGATAATGACTAGAATGATATAATTTATTAGGTATGGAAAAGGGGTGGGACTATATAAGCGTTTGCTTCTTCCTACTCCTTTTAAACAAGGACTTTTTTTACGTTTATTTTTTTGGTTTTGATTCCTTGTTTTTATTTTTTTGTCTTGATGTTCAAATCAATCAATCAATCAATCAATCAATCAATCAATCAATCAATCTTAACAACACACCTCAATGAATATGTTGTTTAGTAAGGAATCTAACATTTAATTTCATATGCAGATTTTTTCTCAATAAAAAAAGATGACTTACCTGACTTGTTTTAATATTACTTTGTGTATGCAGAATCCTTTGGTTATTGCTGCTATCATTACTGTTATTAGCCCAGTTAGCTTCCAGTTGCAAATGTGTTATTTATTCTTGTAATAAACTTTGACACACTCCTAATAACACTGCAAGAATTCAAATTAATGTGGGGAATAAAGTCACTAATAGTTGGTATGGTAAAGACTCCGATTTTACTTAATATGAGAATACATAACACACTAGCAAATAAAAACTAACTAGGCTAAGGCTGCGTGTCCACCAAACATGTTTTTTTTTGTTTTGTTTTTTCCGTTCTGGGCGACTGTTTTCTATTCATTCTCTATGTGGTTCACCGTCTATAACGCTGAGCGCCCTCGGTGCTGAAACGCTCTCGGTGCTGAAACGCTCTTGGACACTTTTTGTCACGGCGCTCAGGGCGCTCAGAGTTGAAAAAGCTTAACTTTTCAGACTGCAGCTGAGCTCGTCAATGTCAGACCTTTCTAAGCAGCCAATCAGAATTAAGGAAGGATGGGACATAAGATGCTAATACAATCTCTACTCAGGGTGCATTCACACGGCCACTGTTTGGTCTGGACTAAAGGACCAGTGTGTATTCCGTGGATAGTTTGGTTTGTTTGGTGCCGTCTGAATGTGCCTGGAGCACTGGTGCAGCACTAAACAAGCAAATTCTGGTCCTCCTGAAAACAGGGGGTCTCGGTTCACTTGCAAACGCAGTCTGATGCACATTGCTTGCCATGTGAATGCAGAGTACCCAGCAGACCAAAGGGCGGACGTGCCCCTCTGCGTTTGTGTAACCACAGCAACACACAGTGAGAGGAGAAAGTGGCGTTTACTGTAAAGGTGCCTTCACATCAAATGCGAACAGGCACATTTTTTGCGCAGCATGATTTCATTATAAGCCAATGTAAATACATGAAAAGACATGAATTCACCATCTGGTTGAGATGCAGACAGACGAAGTTGACACTCACCTGAAAAAGTTATCCCTGTTGAAAACTCCATGTGTTTTTCCGTGGCAGAAATCTGTGGGTAAAATAAATCCAACACCCCGATTCAGCTGAAGAGCTCCTGGTTCTTCAGCCTCCCTTTTGGATTGAAAATAACAGACAACCACGCGGATCCAAGAAATACTTTTATCGGAGAAAACCGAGGAGAAAAGTTTAAAAAAATGTCTCTTGGACTTGGAGGAATGAGGAGTGAGGAGGAGACGCAGGCTCTGATAGACATTTCATCTGAGGACCAGATTTCTCAGCTGCTTGTGGCTACACACAAAAATACAGATGTTTTTAAAACGTATAGTAACATGATGGTGGCACGGGTATTTATACAGATAGTGGAGCTTTTCAGTTTTATTAGTTTGTGGCGCATAAACACCTCGGCTGAAGGGAATGGCGTTATGCTGAGAATTGCTCTCTTGCCGAGAATTGCATCCCATCGTTGAATAAACATAATTTAAAGATAATTTACAAGAGATAATAACAATTTTTATTTCTAAAAATGTTTAATGGGTACTTCTAAAAAATGCACAAATGGTTACAAGCTTGGCTGTAGTGTTAAATTTTAGAGTTTTGGTGCATGGGATGTAATTCTTGGCAAGCAAGCAATTCTCGGCATAACACCGGTCCTGGCCAATCGATGAGCTGGATTTCTCTTCTTCGCCGAGATTTTTTCTTCCTGGTAAGTGGTGGCTTAACTACAGCGCCACAAACGAGCAGCTGTTGTAACTGCGTGACTTTGTCCAAGCAGTTTTTTCCCCTTGAGTGAAGTGCTGTGTGAATGCAAACCGAACCAAACAAAGGTGTGAAAATTCTCCCCATCCCCGCCGAGTGGAACCGAGACGCCCGGACTATCCTGGCGTGAATACAGCCTCAGACTCCTGTTTTCAGTGTCATCATATTTTGCATCCAGAGCTGCTACCAATGCTAGAATACGATTCCTGTCCATTGTTTTTATAGCCTGCTATTAAAAGAAAGTGTGACCATAGGAAAGGCGGAAGTGCTGAGCTAAGAGTGACAAGCTGTTGCTGGGATACAGGGCACAGACTATTTTTTTCCGGAGCGCAGTGCAGAAGCGCTGAAAAAAAAAAATCACTCAGGGTGGTCGGGTGACAAAAAACGCGTTTGGTGAACACACAGCCTAATAATGTTAACAGCTATGCTAAAAGCAATAACAAAGATCTTCTGCATGCACAAAGTAATTTTAAAATCAGTCAGGTAACAATAGACATACTGTATGTTTTGGTGCGTTTCACAGGTCCATTAAAGCCCATGCAGTGGTATTTGGAATGGGAGAGGCAGAAACAATACGGCATAGAAATGAACATGATAGCAGCGCTATGCTAAACTAACTGGGCAAACAATGAAATGGCGCAGTACGGTTACAAAAACGATCACAATGTGAAACACAGTTTTTATAAAGAAAAAATAATCTGCCCACACACTGTTTCTAATATGTACAATGATAAGTGAAAGTGATAAAACTGATATATTGACCAGAAAGCATTACAAAGTGGACAAAGAAAATGGACCCATAACTGGACCTGCAAGGGGAAATGGAAAGTGAAAGTATGTCCCACTACATTGTGCAAGAGGTCTATTAATTGATAAAAAAGTAGTCATGTAGTACGGAGGGGGAGATTTATGTGTACTGCATCGCGATGCATTGTTAATGACTGAACTGTAATCGCTGAAGATCCACGCCTCTAGAAGATGGCAGTGTAGTCGATGTGCAAAAACATGCAACATTATTCCTGCTGTTTTAATGCGAGCATGGAAAACATGTTCACAGTATTACCAGTTTTGAATTTTAAGAATAAAAAAAGATGCCATATCCAGTATGTATTTTGAAATTGGTACCTAAGGCTGTTCATAATTTGTTAAAAAAAATAATAAGTGTTCCAAAATGCAAGAAAGGTGGGCTAATGTGACTTTATTGGAGACACAATAACAGTAATGACAATGAATGTGGCCTTGAATAAATCCTTTCATGGACATTATTTACAGTCGTGAAAAAATTAGGACACCCTGTATAAGCCTGTGTGGTTTTTTAACATATTTGGACATATGGATATTTAATATCAATGTTAAAAATACTGTGAGATTCATGTAATACAACTAAACAATTAAAAATGAATTAAAAACTTTTTTTTCTCAATTTTTCTGTAAAATGTAATTCTAAACAAATAGTGAGGAATAAATTAGGACACCCCCCACCCCGTCATTTTTAGGACACCCTTACATTCATTCCCACTTAAAATGGCTAAAATAAATGTTAAAAAATGCAAATTAAAACAAACACAAGGTTAGACATAGTTATGTGAACATTTCTTAATAAAGAAATGAATATTTAAAGGGGCATCCATTTTTTTTTCACATAACTGTAAGTGGATAAATATGTGGAACCCCCAAAGACCATCATATTAAACTTAAGCTGGAACAGCTCTTAAGGGGATCAGTTATATTCTGTAATAGTGTGACAATTTCAATAATTTTGTATATTTTCTTGTATTCTATCTCAACTTTGTAATCATCTGTCTAAAATATTATTTTTATCAGAATTTAGAAAACAGAAGATTCCTTAATAGCCAAAATTCTTTCAGCTGAAGAAGATCTGAAGAGCCATCACTAATATGTTGGCAGGTATTAAAAGCATGGCCCCTGCTCACTTCACAAAACACAAGAAGCCATGAAGTGTTCTGTATTCTGTATTTGCCTTCTCCTCTTAGAGTGGTCCACTTTCCAGCCCTTTGAATTCCTTCAACGGCATGACTTTGCATAAATGACACCTAATTGAATATTAATGGATTCTGATGGTATTTGATTATCTGTTTTTCATTTGGAAAGATTATACAAATGAGCCAAATTTGCATTTCACCATCCAAGAAATGAAATGAAGTGTGTCTGCCAGATTATTATTCCTTCTTCTAAAGCTACCGAGCACAACTTCTTTAATCTCTTGAATTCAGGATTAGTTTCACATTTTGGTGTGATGCTCCAATTTGGTTTGTGGAAGGAGGTCATTCACGCTGACAGAGGGCTTTTGTTTTGCTCTACTAGGTAAAGACAATAGGCATAATAAAGTTTCAATCAGCTTTGTTATTATTCCTTAAAGCTTCGCTGAGCTTTGGTATTTGCTGGATGGCATCTGCTCTGGTGCAAGGCAGGTATATGCAGGCAGATGGTAACAGTGGAAGGATGATGAAGAGTTTAGTCCCATTCAGTCGCTATGAAGTAAATGGAAGAAATGAAAAGCCCATAATAGGAGTGGAGTGGAGATTACTGTCCTGTCTGGCTCCCAGGCAACAGCTTTATCTTCACAGCAATTTACAGTAATCCAGGGTGGCTGTGAGGGCCCGCCTTAGGCCACTGTTAGCTGTTGCAGAGTGACGTGTGAGGATACAGAGTTACAGAAGTGTGAGGACAAAAAATCAGGAGCAAGGTCTGATTATCATTATCAGTCAGGTGCTATAGATGTGAATAGGAAAAATAACTGAAATAAAGAGCACTGTGCACTTTTCTGTTGCTGGATCGGTTTGCATATGTCTAAAGTAATAATCTGCCTGCAACGTGGAGTGGAAAGACGAAGGACATTTTGTTCAAGTCACGGTTTAAAGGGCCCATGTGGTGAAATGCTTATCAAAGGCATCACCCTCATCTCTATCTGGACCTGTTTTAATGACAGTGGTGCATTTTTCCATCGCTGCCCAAAGTCACACATGACAGTGCAGCTAATATGGCTTTGTAACCATGGTTTTTATGGCTACTCTCTATATATTCCACTCACCATGCTAGATATCTGTGTTCCCAGCTCTTCATTACTCCACACTGGATCATATAGCTAATTTCTAGACATTATGCTAACCCGTGACTTCCGTTGACATAACTCACCCACCTCATCCAATATCCATGACCCCAGCCTGATCGTCTACCAACACCTGACTGTATACAGTTCCAGGATAAAAATAAGAGGCCAAAGAGACCACAACAAAATTGTCACTTTATCTGGTTTTACAGTTCTGTTTTATTCTCAAACCTACTGAAAATAACTCATCCAAATTTCAAGTCAAAATATCGTCATTTAGGACATTTATTTATTGAAAATGACAACTGGCCAAAACAACAAAAAAGATGTTGCTTGTAGATCAAATAATGCAAAGAAAACAAGTTTATCTTCATTCCTAAAAATTACAGTACTTAAGTTTTAACTTGGGAAGAACTCAGAAACCTGTATTTATGTAATAACTCTGATTATTATTCACAGCTTTGATATGTCTCACCATGCTTACATGATCACTTAATCAGGACATTCATTAGACTGAATTGTCCATATGCTAGAATTCAACAGATGCTCAAACTGAATGGTGGGCACACACGTAGAGATGCTTATTTAGGAAAAATTTTGTAGCGGACCATTATTTCTTTCTGCAGCTGTATATCATTCTAGACACCATTTTAGTTTATAGTTTAGTATGCTCTGGCCAGAATAGCTCCTTCACCAGAGGCAGTTAACCACAGATAGGAGAACCATACTTCTGTGTTTCAAACATTGTCCAGTGCAGAAGTCAGTGTGTTTACATACTGGGACGTGACTCATAACACTGGCCTTAGCTTGTCCATTATGGTCGTCCATCCCGACAGAAAAAAAACAAAACAAAACACTCAAGTAGGTTCATTTTGTCTTCTTTTAATTATTTACCTTTTGCTCTTATTAAAGACAAAAATAGAAAGGAGATGTTTTTACCTTCTTTACATGTTTCAACTGTTCACTGCAGCATTTGTCAGAACTTCTTTCTACTTAATAAGAACAAAAGGTAAATAGAAAAAAAATGGTTGAGATGACGCGGATAGCCATCAGAGTCTAACACCAACTTAGCTTCAGGCATCTACGTGTTAGTATCTGTGCATTTTGCTCACCTTTTCTTGATCTCTTCAGATTAAATATATATTTAATCATCACATACTGTGTTAACGGAGACCGCATTTCTTTTTGTTACAAGCCCATCCATCCATCCATCTTCTACCGCTTTTCCGGAGGTCCGGGTCGCGGAGGCAGCAGTTCAAGCAGAGAAGCCCAGACTTCCCTCTCCCCAGCCACCTGCTCCAGCTCTTCAGAGGGGATACCAAGGCGTTCCCAGACCAGCTGGGAGACATAGTCTCTCCACTGAGTCCTGGGTCTGCCCCGGGGTCTCCTCCCAGTGGGACGTACCTGAAACACCTCAAGTGGGAGGCGTCCAGGAGGCATCCTAATCAGATGCCCATACCACCTCAACTGACTCCTTTCAATGTGGAGGATCAGCGGTTCTACTCTGAGCCTCTCCCGGATGACTGAGCTCCTCACCCTATCTCTGAGGGTGAGCCCAGCAATCCTACGGAGAAAGCTCATTTCAGCCGCTTGTATCTGCGATCTCGTTCTTTCGGTCATTACCCAAAGCTCGTGACCATAGGTGAGAGTAGGAACGTAGATTGACTGGTAAATCGACAGCTTTGTCTTAGAACTAAGCTCCCTCTTCACCACAACAGACCGGTACAACGTCCGCATCACTGCAGCTGCTGCTCCAATCCGTCTGTCGATCTCTCGCTCCATTTTCCCCTCACTCGTGAACAAGACCCCAAGATACTTAAACTCCTCCACTTGGGGGGAAACGGCTTTGTTACAAGCCGTTTCACTTTTTTTTGCTGCCTTTGAAACATCAACAATGCGCTGTTTCCGGGGTGTGGAGGTACATGCCTGTGCACGTAACTCCGGGGGCACTTCTTAAAGGGTAAGTACATGAAAAGCGCTCAATACACACTTAAACAAGGAGCTGGGGGGAAAATGAAATGAACAAGATTAGGGTGGTTTGCACCGTGAGCTTCGGTTTTTGGCCAGCCCTACCACAAACCCCTGTTCTCAATGCTCATGTATTAGGCTTTTACCCAGTCACATTCAGTCAGTCTTTTGTCAGCATCCAACACCTGGTGCTACCCAGCTAAGCTAAGCCTCAACCTCAGATCTTAGAACTGGTGAAAGAGGGAAGGTGGGTGGGTTGAACTGTGGCTAATTAGCATTCAGGAAAGCTGCACTGAAATGGTTCGCTGTGTTGATGGGTGTTTAATCTGGGTGGAAAATGGTGTTGTAGTTTTTCAACCATTAGGTATCCTGACCAAAGCATTGTCATGGGGGTTTCATTAAGATCGCCAGGAACCATATCAACATGTGCAAAAAGGCCATGTGTCAACCAGAGTAATTAAGGAGTTCTTCTTTTACAGTAAAGTCACCTGAAATGGTCCCACATAGTATTTCAAATCAGCTTATGTTGTCTTGAATACACGCTAAAAGTTATTTCCCACATATGCTGACCACACCTCATCAGATCAACAGATCAATTTTAAGTGGAACATTGCTGAAGTGGTTCTTGATTTTGATTGAATTTTGAGTATAGCCTCTTTCGATTCTTATCCTAATCAATTCTGCCGACTGTGCCCCTGATCTGATAAACATGAGCAGCCGCAGCAGTGCAGAGTGTTGCTGATAGAGAAATTGTATTTCTAGTCTATTTTTAATTATGTTATTCTGATATTGGTATGACAAGATATTTAATCATTATTCTGAATTTGCATTTAACCATATGGACCTTAATTCTTTGTATTGAGTGTGTGCTCTTCTGTATAACTGATCTTGTGACCAGCATGTGCTTTCTGAGGTAAACACATGACCCTGTATCTCCTTAGTTAAAACCTGGTGCTGGTCAGTCTCCCGGATATGACCTTCTATATGTCAGAGTACTACTGTGTTTTTAAATTATCTGTACCCTTGTTATGTCTTGTGATTCTGCTGACAAAGCAGGTGCTTCAATGCTCCGCACTGTGTGTGTTTATATATCTACATATTTATTCCATCTAGCTACAATGCTCCGCACTGTGTGTCTATATATATATATATATATATTTATATTTATATGTACATATGTATACTCGCTGCACTTGTTTTTTTCTTGCCTTCTGATTGTTGCTCTGAGTGTTGCTATCCCTGTGCTGTTGCAATCCTGGAATTTCTCCATTGTGGGACTAATAAAGGCTTATCTAATCTTATCTTATCTTATCTCATCTTATCAAGTGTCTGTGGTAATCATGTGTCGTAGATTAGATATGTAAACAGTGGCATATAAGTCCAATGTCTGTCAGAATGTTTATGGAGTTTCCACTTGGTACTTCTGAGTGTGAAACTGCATTACTGTGTAGGAATAAATCCTTTTTTTCTCTTCTGACCGCAAACACCGTTGCCTCAGCTTTTTTCTTCTAAGTTTGAATTTAACAGTTGCCAACCTGATATTGAATCAGAAGTGGGTGAAGAATGTCTAGAAGCATTGAATGATCACTAAAAGCTCCTCCGGTGAATCCCCTTTATATGACGATATTAAAGGAATCACAAGTCTGTATTTTTCTTCCATTTGCATGATTTTATTTAGTGTTCGGATTATGAAATTGATAAATGCGTAGGACTTCTACAGAATTCCTCAGCAAAGACCACAGGGGGATGTGGCGTGTATTAGCATGCAAAGCAGCAGCTTGACAGCATCTTCTCAGGTAGTTTTGCCCGTGAACTCACATTCTTTACCAAAGTCGCTTTCTCTTCCTCACTGTCTCTTCTCCCCATACTCAGCAAGCATTCAGAGGATCTATTTCTTATTAGAATTCACCCCAGAAATCGTGTTGGGCTAGCGTGCTCCTGCAGCTTAAGACTCCATTAAATGCCTCATTCAATTTTATAATATAGTTTTTAATTGACATTTAAGGCTTTACAAAAAGCTATGGAATTATTAGTTAAAAAGAAAAGAGGAAGGAGAGTGTCACGTTCTGAGCACAGAGGGATTCCACCGGGCTCAGGTTGACTGTTTTGTTTTTTTTTCATATTTGTACTGTGTTGTCATTTCCCAGTTGTCACTTATCCTATATTGTTTCCCGTTTACGTTCATTATCCATCCATCCATCCATCCATCCATCTTCTACCGCTTTTCTGGAGGTCCGGGTCGCGGAGGCAGCAGTTCAAGCAGAGAAGCCCAGACTTCCCTCTCTCCAGCCACCTGCTCCAGCTCTTCAGAGGGGATACCAAGGCGTTCCCAGACCAGCTGGGAGACATAGTCTCTCCACTGAGTCCTGGGTCTGCCCCGGGGTCTCCTCCCAGTGGGACGTGCCTGAAACACCTCAAGTGGGAGGCGTCCAGGAGGCATCCTAATCAGATGCCCATACCACCTCAACTGACTCCTTTCAATGTGGAGAAGCAGCAGTTCTACTCTGAGCCTCTCCCGGATGACTGAGCTCCTCACCCTATCTCTGAGGGTGAGTCCAGCAATCCTACGGAGAAAGCTCATTTCAGCCGCTTGTATCTGCGATCTCGTTCTTTCGGTCATTACCCAAAGCTCGTGACCATAGGTGAGAGTAGGAACGTAGATTGACTGGTAAATCGACAGCTTTGCCTTAGAACTAAGCTCCCTCTTCACCACAACAGACCGGTACAACGTCCGCATCACTGCAGATGCTGCTCCAATCCGTCTGTCGATCTCTCGCTCCATTTTCCCCTCACTTGTGAACAAGACCCCAAGATACTTAAACTCCTCCACTTGGGGCAGGAGCCTGTCCCCAACCTGGAGAGGACAATCCATCTTTTTCCGGCTGAGGACCATGGACTCGGACTTGCAGGTGCTGATTCTCATCCCAGCTGCTTCACACTCAGCGGCAAACCGTCCCAGCAAGAGCTGTAGGTCATTGCTGGATGAAGCCAACAGGACAACATCATCTGCAAACAACAGAGATGAGATCCTGTGGTCACCAAGCATGACACCCTCCATTCCCTGGCTGCGCCTAGAAATCCTGTCCATAAAAATTATGAACAGGATCGGTGACAAAGGGCAGCCCTGGCGGAGTCCAACTCTCACTGGGAATGACTCCGACCGACTGTTGGCAATACGAACTAAACTCACACAACGGTCGTACAGAGACCGAATAGCTCGTAACAACAAGCCTGATACCCTATACTCCCGAAGCACCCCCCACAAAAATCCACGAGGGACGCGGTCAAATGCCTTCTCCAAGTCCACAAAACACATGTAAACTGGTTGGGCAAACTCCCACGAACCCTCAAGAATTCTCGAGAGGGTAAAGAGCTGGTCCGATGTGCCACGGCCAGGACGAAAACCACATTGCTCCTCCTGAATCCGAGGTTCGACCAACGGCCGGACTCTCCTCTCCAGTACCTTGGCATAGACCTTCCCAGGGAGGCTGAGGAGTGTGATCCCTCTAAAGTTGGAGCACACCCTCCGGTCCCCTTTTTTGAAGAGAGGAACCACCACCCCGGTTTGCCATGCCAAAGGCACTGCCCCCGACCTCCACGCAATGTTGCAGAGGCGTGTCAACCATGACAACCCAACAACATCCAGGGCCTTGAGGTACTCAGGGCGAATCTCGTCCACCCCCGGGGCCCGGCCACCAAGGAAATTTTTAACCACCTTGGCGACCTCAGCCCCTGTGATAGGCGAGTCATCCCCCTCATCCCCAAACCCTGCTTCCTCTGTGGAAGACGTATCAGTGGGATTGAGGAGATCCTCGAAGTATTCCTTCCACCGCCCGACGATATCCCCAGTTGAAGTCAACAGTGTCCCATCCGCACCATACACAGTGTGGACGGGGAGCTGCTTTCCCCTCCTGAGCTGCCGAACAGTTTGCCAGAATCTCTTTGAAGCCGACCGAAAGTCTTGTTCCATGGCCTCACCGAACTCCTCCCATACCCGGGTTTTTGCTTCAGCAACCACCCGAGCTGCACTCTGCTTGGCCTGCCGGTACACCTCAGCTGCTTCGGGATTCCCACAAGCCAACCAAGCTTGATAGGACTCCTTCTTCAGCTTAATGGCCCCCCTCACCACTGGTGTCCACCACTTGGTTCGGGGGTTGCCACCACGAGATGCACCGACCACCTTGCGGCCGCAGCTCTGGGCCGCCGCTTCAACAACAGAGGTGGAGAACATGGCCCATTCAGACTCCATGTCTCCAGACTCCCTCGGAATGTGGTTGTAGTTCTTCCGGAGGTGGGAGTTGAAGACCTCCCGGACAGGGGCCTCAGCCAGACGCTCCCAGCACACCCTCACTATACGTTTGGGTCTACCAGGTCTGAATGGCTTCCTCCCCTGCCATCGGATCCAACTCACCACCAGGTGGTGATCAGTTGACAGCTCTGCACCTCTCTTTACTCGGGTGTCCAAGACATACGGTCGCAGGTCTGATGATACGATAACAAAATCGATCATCGACCTGCGACCTAGGGTGTCCTGGTGCCAGGTGCACATATGGACACCCTTATGCTTGAACATGGTGTTCATTATGGACAGACTGTGGTTAGCACAGAAGTCCAATAGCTGAACATCACTCGGGTTCAGATCGGGCAGGCCGTTCCTCCCAATCACCCCCCTCCAGGTTTCACTGTCGTTGCCCACGTGCGCATTGAAGTCCCCCAGTAGGACAATGGAGTCTCCAGGAGGAGCACCCTCCAGCACCCCAGTCACAGACTCCAAAAAGGGTGGGTACTCTGAAACATCATTTGGTGCATAGGCACAAATGATGGTCAGGACCCGATTCCCAACCCGAAGGCGCAGGGAAGCAACCCTTTCGTCCACCGGGGAAAACTCCAATATCGAGGCAGCAAGGTGGGGCGATACAAGAATACCCACCCCTGCTCGTTGCCTCTCGCCCGGGGCAACTCCAGAAAAGGCCAAGCTCCAGCCCCTCTCCAGGAGACTGGTTCCGGAACCGGAGCTGTGTGTTGAGGTGAGGCCGACTATATCTAGCCGGTATCGCTCAACCTCGTACACCAGCTCAGGCTCCTTCCCCACCAGAGAGGTGACATTCCACGTACCAAAAGCCAGTTTAGAAAGCTTGGGATCAGTCCGCCAAGGTCTCCGCCTTTGACCGCCACCTAATCCACATAGCACCGGACCCCCATGATCCCTCCTGCAGGTGGTGAACCCACTGGAGGGCGGACCCATGTAACTCCATCGGGCTGAGCCCGGCCGGGTCCCATGGGTGGGAACCCGGCCACCAGACGCTAGCCTTCGAGCCCCTCCCCCAGGCCTGGCTCCAGGGTGGGGCCCCGGTAACCCCATACCGGGCGGGGTACACTGAATCCTTGATATACAATTTATCATGAGAGTCTGTTGGATCGTTCTTAGTCTGGCCCTTCACCCAGGACCAGTTTGTCTTGGGAGACCCTATCAGAGACAAATTGCCCAGGACAACATAGCTCCTGGGATCCCTGGGGCACGCAAACCCCCCCACCACGATAAGGTGACGATCCATGATGGGGTACGTTCATTATAGCCTGTTTATTATATTTTTGAGTTTGCCTGTTTCCATTTTTTGTTATATTGTTATATTTGTATTCTGTGTGTTCTTTCCCTCGGGGCTAACAGCTGTCAATGGCTTCTGGAGTTTTGCTCTGTGTGGGCATGGCCCTGTCAGCTGTCAGCTCCAATGGCTTCCTCGTTATTCCCAGCTGGTTCCAATTATATGTCATTGCTTTCTCCTGCCCGTTCAGATACCTTTAATTATGTTAAGGGTTTTGATCCCTATTAAAGGGGAGTTATTTTCATTTTTCAATTGCCACTGTCTTGGGTTACATTCTCCTCATCTCCACCAGAGCCCTGCCTTGCTCTGGTGTGCAACTCTGTAAGTTTTTTGTCATTTTGATAGAATGATCAGCTCACGTGCAGGGAACCACACCAGATAAAACACTCATGACAGAGATAAACAACATTTAAACAGTTTTCTGAATTCAAAAACAGAAAGCACTCTTATGGAAAATGCCACTTCACCAGAGGAAGACTAGCCTGTGGAGAGAAGCGAGAGCGAATTAGTGGAGGAAGGCGGCTATGAAAGTGGATAGTCTAATTGCTACTTACGTGAGCCGAGCAGAGAACCCGACAGAGAGCGACCCAGCAGAAATAGAGGAACCAGTGGGATGAAACCGGCAGAGAACAGGTAGGGAAGGAGCTGGGTGGTGTCTGACTGGGTGGAGAAAGGCTGCTGAAATGGTATGAGGTTGATGGGGCAGGTAAGCACACATCAATCCCCGAAGACACCATGCGGATGGCAGCAACCTGAGAAAAGGAGAAAAACAGAGGAATTAATTAGGTTATCCTCAATTAGAATTTGCTTATACTTGCTGAGGCAGTATACCCAACGAGCAAGTACTGGAGTCTCCGCTTGGTGGTCTTTTATGCGTTGGCAAGGCAGAAGAGGCCGGTGCGTCTAATCACACAGGTGAAGTGATTGCCTGTGAGGTCAGGGAAACTCTTCTCAGGACGGAAGGGGTGTCCGCTCACCTGAACACGACAGTGCCCCCTGCCCTCAAGGGACGCCTCCTGGTGGTCCACTGGGCTTTTCTGGATGGGCTTGCTGGAAAGCCTGAACCATCCCCTTGTCATGAAAGTAGGACTTGGGGATCCATGATCTCTCTTCCAGGCCATAGCCCTTCCAGTGAACCAGATACTGAAGGCCCCGGCCCCGACGGCAAAGTCCAGAATTCTCTGGACGGTGTAGTTTGTCTGGCCATCAAGGATCCAAGGAGGAGGAGGCGGCTTTGAGGGGGGGGGGCAGAGAGGACTGGCGGAGAGGGGTTTGATGCGTGACACGTGGAATGTAGGATGGATGCGTGGGAGCTGTAGGTGGACCATGGCATCGTTGACGATCTTGGTGATGGCATAAGGACCCAAGAAGCGGAGTGACAATTTTCTGGAGTCTGTTTTCAATGGTATTTGGTCCGCCGATAACTAGACACGCTGCCTAACCTTGTACTTGGGAGCCAGGACCCACTTACGGTCCATATATTGGTCATTGCGCTCCGTAGAGTGGAGGAGAGCGGCTCGGGTGGCTCTCCAGAGTTGGCAGCAACGGAGTGCGTTAGCCCCCACGGACGGCATGGCAACCTCCCTCTCCACCATGGGCAACAGGGGGGAGTGTACCCCATAGAGGCCTCAAATGGAATGAGTCCAATAGTAGCAGAGATAGCCAAGTTATGAGCATATTCAACCCAGGCCAAATGCAAGCTCCATGTGGAAGGGTTCTCGGCTGCCATATATCTGAGGGTGGCTTCCAGGGACTGGTTAGTATGCTCAGCCTGCCCGTTCCTCTGGGGGTGGTAACCAGACGTGAGGCTGACAGTCGTCTCAAGTGATCGGCAGAAAGACTTCCAAACCATGGAGGTGAACTGTGGACCCCAGTCAGACACGATGTCCAAAGGGATACCATAGAGTCGGATGATGTGGGAAGTGAGGAGGTCAGTGGTTTCGGATGTGGTGGGTAATTTGGGGAGGGCTACGAGGTGAATAGCCTTAGAAAAATGGCCAACAATGGTGAGAATGACAGTCTTGCCTTGGGATGGGGGAAGTCCAGTAACAAAGTCTAAGGCAATATGGGACCATGGTCGACCAGGTACAGGCAGGGAGTGAAGCAGGCCAGCGGGGGGTAAGGAGTTGGATTTGTTGCGGGTACAGGTCTGACATGCTTTCACATATTCCTGTACATCCCTCTGTAGGGTGGGCCACCAGAACACTCATCGAATAAGGTCTGTAGTGCAGGACATTCAAGGATGACAGGCGAAGTGACTGGAATGGCCCAACTGAATGACGTCGCTGCGGAGGGCGGAAGGAACAAAGAGACGGTTACCAGGCCTTTCCACCGGTTCAGGCTCCAGCGACTGGGCCTGTCGGACCCTCTGCTCAATCTGCCAGGTAAGAGCTCCGAGGACGCTCAAAGGTAGAACAATAGGCTGGGGGAGAGATGGGGGGCTAGATCATCTGGGCTAAATTGCTGAAAAAGAGCATCAGGTTTAACATTACATGAGCCAGGCCTATAAGTGATGGTGAAATTATATTTGAGGAAAAATAGGGTCCAGCGGGCCTGCCTGGCATTAAGTCGGCAGGCCGACCAGAGGTATTCTAGGTTCTTATGGTTGGTCCACATGAATATGGGATGGATAGCCCACTCCAATCAATGTCTCCATTCTTCAAGAGCCAATTTAATGACTAGGAGCTCCCGGTCCCCTACGTCCTAATTCGTCTCAGCTGGGGTGAGCAGCCGAGAGAAACAGGTGCACAGGTGAAGCTTCTGATTGGAGGCCGAGTGCTGTGAGAGGACAGCGCCCACCCCTGAGTCAGACGCATCCACCTCTAGGGTGAACTGGAGCTGAGGGTCGACCTGGGCCAAGATGGGAGTATTGGAGAACAGGCTCTTTAATTTGGAAAAAGCCTGTTCAGCTGCCTCGGACCAACGAAATGGCACCTTAGTGGAGGTCAGCTGTGTGAGGGGCTGTGCGACTCCACTATAGTTCCTGATGAACCTGCAATAAAAATTCGCAAACCCCAAGAAGCGCTGAAGCTCCTTGCGGGTGTGGGGTGTTGGCCAATCTAGCACAGCCTTCACCTTGGTCGGGTCGGCTCTCAGTTCCCCCTCCGCCACAATAAATCCTAGGAAGGAGGTGGAGCAGGTGGAAAACTCACACTTTTCAGCCTTCACAAACAGTTGGTTTTCCAGAAGCCGTTGTAACACGACTCTGACGTGGACCTTGTGTTCCTCTGGGGTGTGGAAAAAAATGAGAATATTGTCTAAATAGACAAAAACAAATTGATTAACCATATTGCGAAAGACATCATCAATGAGTCATTGGAAGATGGCAGAGGTGTTGGTGAGATCAGAAGGCATAACCGTGAACTCAGACTGCCCCAGATGAGTTTTAAAGGCCGTCTTCCACTTGCCCCCCTCACGAATATGGACTAAATGATACGCATTGCGTAGGTCAAGTTTGGTAAACACCCACACGTGCTGAAAGAGCTCAAATGCAGAGTTTATCAGAGGCAGAGGATATTTATCTTTAACGGTAATTGCATTTAATTCCCAATAGTCAATGCACAGAGGCAGAGACCTGTCCTTCTTACCGACAAACAAAAATCCTGCCCCAAGAGGAGCCGAGGAAGGCCGAATGAGGCCTTTGTTCAGCGAATCCTTAATATATCTCTCCATCGCTTCCCTCTCCGGGCCTGGAATGCTATAGAGTCGGCTGGATGGCAGCCGCGCACCTGGAAGGAGATCTATAGCACAGTCGTATGTGCAATGAGGTGGTAAAGAGAGCACTGTCGACTTGCTGAAGACCTCTCCAAGGTCATGATAGACCTCAGGTATGAGGGTGAGGTCTGGTGGCTCGGCCGGAGGGGAAGAGATGGATAAGGATGGCGAACACTCGGCCGAGCTTAAACAAGATGCCAAACAATGTGGACTTCAGGGAGGAAATTGAATTCTGTGTCCAATTAATTATGGGATTATGCCTCGGGAGTCATGGGTAACCTAGGACCACCGGGGAGGAAGAGTTTGGGAGGATGAGGAACGACAACTCCTCCCGGTGGTTCGCGGAAAGAAGGACAGGTATCGGCGCCATGCATTCAGTTACTGAGGCCACATTTTTGCCCGATAAAGTAGTGACGTTCAGTGGGGGGAGATAATTTGGTGATGGGAATACCCATCTCCTGCACAAGCCAGGATGAAACAAAATTCTGCTCCTCCCCTGAGTCAATTAAAGCCGTAACCCTCCTCTCGACCCCCGGCAATTGAATGAGGGCCAAAGTAGATAGATTACCGGGGGAATGAAGAAAGGTCCCGCCCCTTAACCCCCCCACGGCTACTGACGGGCCGCATCCTTTTGGTGTCAGGTGGCAATTATCCAGTTTATGCTCTAAAGAGCCACAATACATGCAAGCGCCAATCCTCCTCTGCCGCTGGTGCTCCACCGGGGTCAAACGGACCTGGCTGAGCACCATCAGGTCGGAGGAGGAGTCAACTCCACCTGAGTCAGTAGTCTTGACGGGCACTTGCGCGAAGGGCAGGCGAGAGGAGGATTTGTGCTCCTTTGCGCGCTCGCATTAGTGGTTATCCAAACCGACAGCTTGGTCAATTAAACCATCCAGAGATGAGGGAACAGCATGAACCGCCAAGTCGTTGTGGAGGTTGATGTTTAAACCCTGGAGAAACATGTTGCATAACGCAACGTAGTTCCATCCAGAGTCCACCGCGACCACCCGAAACTCCACTGAGAAGTTGGCTACAGACCGGATTCCCTGGCGGAGAGACAAAAGGCGGCTCATAATGTTGCCCTCACAATCGGTGCATTCGAAAGTACGGGAAAATTCAGTAACAAAGCGATCGAATGTATAGGTGAGACCCTCCGGACTGTCGATTACGGACCAAGCCCAACTGAGGGCTCAGTCCCACAGCAGGAGATTCATGAAATGAATTCTGGAAATCTTGTCCGGATACTCCCCACCCACTTGGCCCAGATAAAGCCGAACATGACAAAGAAAGTCCTTACATTTCCCCACCTCCCCCGCGTACGGGGCAGGTGAGGGAACGGACGTTGTTAGGTGCACGGTGGAAGAAACGGGGCTGCAAGTGGAGCAGAGGGAGCCGGAAGAGAAATATGGGCCAAATACTCGGTGACTGTGCCAAGTTGCTGCGTAACAGTCTGCAGCTGCTGAGTGAGCATCTCTCTGTGATGTCTAAGCGGTGAAGAGCGGAGCGTTCCGCTGATGCAGCTCCAGCTGAGCTTACATTGTGGCTGGCTTGTTCTGTTATATTGATAGAATGATCAGCTCACGTGCAGGGAATCACACCCAAGAAAACACTCACGACACAGAGAAACAACATTTAAACAGTTTACTGATTTCAAAAACAGAAAGCACTCTTATGGAAAATGCCACTTCGCCAGAGGAAGAATAGCCTGTGGAGAGAAGCGAGAGTGAATTAGTGGAGGAAGGCGGCTATGAAAGTGGATAGTCTGCCACTTATGTGAGCCGAGCAGAGAACCCGACAGAGAGAGACCCTGCAGAAATAGAGGAACCAGTGGGATGAAACCGGCGAGGAACAGGTAGGGAAGAAGCTGGGTGGTGTCTGACCGGGTGGAGAAAGGCTGCTGAAATGGTATGAGGTTGATGGGAAAGGTGAGCACACAACAATCCCTGAAGACACACCATGCAGATGGCAGCAACCTGAGAAAAGGAGAAAAACAGAGGAATTTATTAGGTTATCCTCAATTAGAATTTGCTTATACTTGCCGAGGCAGTATACCCAACGAGCCAACACTGAAGTCTCTGCTTGGTGGTCTTTTATGCGCTGACGAGGCAGAAGAGGCCGGTGCATCTAATCACACAGGTGAAGTGATTGCCTGTGAGGTCGGGGAAATTCTTCTCAGGAAGGAGGGGGTGTGCGTTCACCTGAACATGACATTTTTCCCTTTGTTTGTTTCTTTGTGTTACGATCATCGTGTTAAACTTCTGTTTATTGCTTTTTTCAATAAATTACCCAAACTCACAGTTCAGCGCGTGGGTCTCACCTTCCTTCCCCGAAGGGCATTCATGACAGAGAGAGAGAGAGAGAGAGAGACCCACTCACTATAGTGCTATTATATATTCTGATGTGCTCACTCTGCGCTCATCCAAGTTTTTAGTTCATCTTTTTCAAATCTTAGCCAATATAAATTGGCTTCGAGAGTTCTTTGGTTTCTGTCTTTATTATCTTTTCACAAATCTCCTACTGCTGCTGCTGAACATAAGTAAATTAAATGCACAGCATGTAGTTTCATTGAAAAACTAATACTCTGCTCCAGAAACGATTTTGAAAACAGTTTTTTATCAACTTGAGTGACAGGACTTGCGTTGCACCATCTATTTGTTTGGATTTATTCATCTTTGGCATCACAAAGACACGGCTGATCATAAGCAGGCCTATTGTTAGTCAGGAGTGATATCTAATCTGAGGGGAAAACACAGATGCTGATGTCATTGATGCATTTTAATTGAATTTATGGAGGAATCATAAAAAGAAAAGTCATATCACATAGTTTTTTGTTATCTTAAATCATGAAAAATCCCAGTATATTGTACATGCTGATGTTGTATTATTCAGCATAGTCACTTCCACTGCAGACCAGTTAGGGGTTCCTTTCCTCAAATGCTCCTTTGATGGCTAAGCATTTGAACACATGCTAATGGAAAATGTCTAATATCATTGTTCAGAGATAAGCACCAGAGCCATTGTGACATTTATTTAGCTAAACCAAGAAAACAACTGAAATACTCTTGAAGTTCCCTACCATGTAGACACAGTTTCGAGACATGTTAATGAAATATCCGTGGCATGCCTCAGACACAGGAGAGACCATTAGACATCAGTGAGAGATCACTGAGCGTTTCTTGGGCGACTGAGGCGGTTGCTCAAATGTTTGAAAGGATTCTAGTGGTCTTCTACCCCCTTTACACAGGGGTGGAAATTGTTGAGAGATCACTGAGCTATGAAAAAATGACCAGATCTCTCATGAATCTTTCAATGGCCTCTCAGCAATCACCAAGAGCTCTCAGTAATCTTCCAGTGATCTCCACTGTCACCACAATCTCCTCAAAGTTTTGACACAGTCCAAAACAATCTCTTTACAATCACCAAAGAAAAGGAATCTCTCAATGAACTCTCAATGAAATACCGACAATCTCATCAATCTACCAATGATCTCTCAGTGATATTTGCCACAGTCTTTCAATGAATGCTAATGGTGTTTCATCCAACAATCAGTGATCACTCAATGATTTCTCAGACATCTCTACCTTTGGACTGGAAAAAAAGATTATTGAAAGATTGCTGAGAGATTACTGGGAGTTCAATGAGATTGTGGAGTGCTTCTTGAGCACTCCTTGACCAGTCAATGATCTCACTGAGCTCCCAATTCTACATTCTATCAGCAATCTTTCAATCTGTGACAAAGTGTTCTAGTAAAGATCAACAGACTTTGCTGAAAGGCTGTGGTGGAGATCGCTGAGAGATTATTGAGAGATCAATGGGATTGTTAAGCACTCCTTGATAGTTCGTTGAGAGGTTGTTTAGAGATCACTTAACTTTGGTGATCGTTGAGAGATTGTTTTGGACTGAGTCAAAATTTTGAGGACTGTAGAGATCACGGAAGATCATTGAGAGATCATTGAGAGGTCCTGGTGATTGCTGAGAGATCAATGAAAGATTGTTGAGAGATCTGGCCATTTTTTTTTTCATTGCTCGATGAGCTCTCAACAATCTCCACTCCTGTCTAAAGGGGCTATAACAAGCTAGAATACGCTTGCGGTACTGTGACGTTAAACAGATGACCCCTTTAGAAAAATAAAAACTTTCTTCACAACACGGCTGCCAACAGATTTCTCTCAAAAGGCCATACGTGTTGTTCTAGTTTCTGAGTTCTTTTTAAGAGTGAAATTAGCCCATCACGCATTTTAAGTAAACGTCATACTGCCATGTCTCCATTATTTGAATGTCAACATCGGTCCAGAGTGAATGACCCTGATAATATAATGAAGAAATTAAAAGAACTCAGCCCCTACACAAATTACTTTCATCTTTCAGTCTTACACTGGAAATATTATGGGATGGGAAAACATCCATAAAACACTCAGTGGAAGTGAAGATCAGTAAACACATCTCTAATGGGTATTAACACTGACAGAAAGTAACTCTGGAGGAATCTCTCTCTGAACTCAGCCCCCAGCCGCAGCATAATTAAAACAAATCTAAAGAGCCAGCCACAGAGGTTCACTGTAAAGCTTTAACAGGCGTACATTCTTCATCTGTTTTTGCAGCAGTGAGCATTTACAGCACAAAGGAAACAACAAGGTGGCATGCTGCATGGTGTCCCTTGTTGTCTTGTGTGCAAAGCCTGGAGACAGCTCTAAGCTTTTCTTCATCTTCTTGCTGTAATCTCTGTCAGTGGGGACTCTCATCTGGTGCAGAGCTGTGAGCAAGAGGGTGCAACCCAAACTGTCTTGGAGAATGGCATCCTTTTTGTTAATCTGTTGTTGGGTAAAAGAAGGCAATTTGCTGTGACACTGGATAAACAAGAAAAATGTAAATTGAGTCATGAGGCTTCCCCCCCACTGACGTTCTTAACCGTTGTTGTTTTTCCTTACCTGCTTTTTAACATTATCATCTTTTTAACATTATGCATTGCATTTTGAAAAGCATAGGCAAAGAGGAGCCAAACCAAAGGTTCATCTGACATTGGCTAATATAGTCTGATATCAAACCAGAATTCTCAACTCATTAGACATTTGTTTCCCTTGTCTGACACTAAGTCCACTATAAGTGATTTTCATGGGGAAGGGGATTCAGTTTCCTAAGCAATCACCAGGAAAACACATCTGACTTGGTATTATTTCAACTGAACAACTATGCATCTCCATGGCAACGTTATAGATTCGCTGTGGTTTAGTCTAAAGAGCACACCAGCGAGGTTAAAAAGAAGAAGAAGAAAATGTTGAAGAAGAAACACATTTGGATGTTCCATAATTTGTTCACAAATTTGAAATTGTATTGAAAAAACTATTAAGGTTCTGAAAAAAAAATCAATTCTGTTTGTTTCCAATATCCCTGCCACAGTATGACAGACCCATGCTTTTGCATAAAGTTGTACACATCACCTTCACTGTTGAGATACATCGTTCTGCCTGGAATAAAGCTGGCCACATAACACAGCAAGGAAGATAAGTATTGAACACGTCAACATTTTTCTCATTAAACATATTTCTGATGGAGCCATTGACCTGAGATTTTCACCAGATATCAGTAACAACCCAAGTAATCCATACATACAAAGAAATCAAGGCAACTGTGTTCACAAAGCAAGTTATGTTTAATAAAGTGGAATGACACAGGGAATAAGTATTGAACACATGAAGAAAAACAGGTGCAAAAAGACATAGAAAGCCTCGACACCAGCTGAACTCTATCAGAATTTAGGAAGCCATCCTATCTTCCATCAGTGCAAATTAATTTCAACTGGTTAAGTTCTGACTGATAGCCTTTAAAAGGGTCTGTGAATATCAGATTGTCACACCGCAAATAACTCATGATGGATACACCTTGATGGGTAGATCTCTAGACCTTTGCAACCTTATTGTTGCAAAATGTAACAATGGCATTGGTTACAGGTGTATTTCTAAACTGCTGAATGTTCCAGTAAGCACTTTTGGAGCCATCATTCAGAAGTGGACAGAACATCATTTTACCATAAACTGGCCACGGCGAGGAGCTCCTCGCAAGATTTCTGACAGAGGAGTCAAAAGAATTATCAGAAGAGTTATACAACAGCCACAGGCCACTCATGGAGAGCTCCAGAAAGACCTGGAGTTTGCAGGTACTGCTGTTTCAAAGAAAACAATAAGTAATGCACTCAACCAACATGGCTCTATGCCTGCTTACCTCACAAGACTCCATTGCTGAAGATAAAGCTCATTTAAAGTTTGCTGAACAATATTTGGGCAAGCCAGTAAAATACTGGTCAGTTTGGTCAGATGAGACCAAAATTGAACTTCTTAGATGCCACAACACACAGCATGTTTGGAGGAGAAATGGTACTGCATATCAGCCCAAAAACATCATACCAACAGTCAAGTTTGGAGGTGGGAGTATCATGGTGTGGGGGTGTTTTTCAGCACATGGCACAAGTGGACTTCATATAATTGAAGGAAAAATGAATGGACAAATGTACAGAGACATCCTTGATAAGAACCTGTTGCCATCTGCCAGGATGCTGAAGATGAAACAAGGGTGGACTTATCAGCAAGACAATGATCCCAAACACACAGCTAAGGAAACTCTGCACTGGCTCCAGAGAAGGAAAATAAAGCTGCTAGAATGACCCAGTCAGTCACCTGACCTGAGTCCAATTGAAAATCTATGGAACAAACTGACGATTAGAGTTGACAGAAAAGACCGACAGAACCTTCAAGATTTGAAGACAGCCTGTGTGGAAGAATGTGCTAAAATCACTCCGGAGCAATGCCTGCACCTAGTTTCTCCATACAGGAGGAATCTGGAAGCTCTTCTTACCAACAAAGGCTTTTCTACTAAATATTAAATGAATTTCCCCAAGTGTGTTCAATACTTATTCCCGGTGTCATTCCACTTCATTAAATATAACTCGTTTTGTGAACACAGTTACCTTGATTTCTTTGTATGTATGGCTTACTTAGGTTGTTGCTGATATTGTGGTGATCCGTGCTGTGTGTTTTCCCTGTTCACTAATTATCTTCCACAGCTGAGGTGTCATCCACACCTGCTCCTACTAATTAGGCTGCCTTTATTAGGCGAGGAGCCCTGCACTCCTGCATGGAGATGTCAGTGCTCCAACAGGGGGAAAGAACTCCACAATTCGAGTATACCCTTCTCTTCAGCAGGGAGTTTTGCCTCCCTTTCATCCAAGTTATCTGCACCTCATCATCTGGGAGTTTTGTCTCCCCAACTCAGCTGTAAGCTATCATTGTTGGATTCAAGCTCCTTCTGCCCCTGCCTTCTCCTGCTTCTCTTCCCTGTGCACAGGTGGACCAACCTCCAGACGGACCTTCCCCAGCTCCAGGCGGCAGACCGAATCTTAGTCCATGTGCAGGAGACCCCTTCATCTCTCCAGCTCAGTAAGTGCCTCTGCTTCCTGAGACTGACTCTCTCCTCTCGCCCCCTCAGCGGAGGTTTTCACCTGCACCCAGCACTGTAATTATCAGCACGGGCACCTCTTCACCTCAGCAGGACCCTGGTAACCTGGAAAAGGACAGAGCTGCTTCTTTGTGCTTCTGCTACTTCTCCTGCTCCGTAAGATTAGTAATTATTCAGCCAATTCAGTCTACTGTTGCAGGGAAACTAATATTCCCTTCTCCCCTCTCTCCCTGCAGGGTTGCCAGACCTGTCCCGCTCTGCACACATCTTCCACACACATCCACTTTATCAATAAAGATCACTGTGATTCTCATTGAGTCTGTTGTCTGCTCTTGGGTTTTCGTGTAAACATGTCAGTTATATGGTGAAAATCTCAGGTGAATGCTCCATCAGAAATATGTTTAATGAGAAAAATGCTGACGTGTTCAATACTTATTTTCCCTGCTATTTGTTCTTCTATGGTCAGGGCCCCTCTGCATCACAGGACTTTTATGGAGGAAAAGCTTTTGCTTCAAAAAGTGATGCCCTGGGCAGTGATATCATTAACATAGGAAGGTGTCATGAGGTAAGGCAGGCGGATGCAGCAGTAGTGTGTTTGAAGTAGACACTCATGCTTCCCTGTAATCAGGTAGTTCAGTGAGTAACCCTATAAGTCTTTTTTAAAAAGTTGTTAAAGTCTCAAGGTGCGAATGGTGATAAAAGGGAAACTTAAAGAGGTCATTGACTGAAAAATGGTGTGTTTGTAGGTTTTAACCTTCTGAAATGCACCTGTGGGTCACATGATTATTGAATAAATCTCAAAGCACTACACTTTCTTCAAAAAAACCACACAGCCTCTATATTGTTTTCCTCTCCAAGAAGCCATTTTGAGTCTTCCAGGTTTGCTTTGTTTCTACTTTGGACGTCATAAACTGGTAAACCCAGGCCAGCACTGTCCTGGATACCCACCTGCTGCTCCTGCTGGCCACCATAGCTGTCTGTCACGTAGATGGACAGGAGCCAGAAGCATTAGCTTAAGAGCTAACAGTGGTACTAAGATGCTCACACCAAGCATGGTTTATGAAGGATAAAAATTATTTTTGACTATGTATTATTTTGTTGTTGTGTTTTATTTTGAAATCTATTATGCTTAGGTGAAACAGTTGCTGTTTATTCACATCAGCGGTGTGTTATCTGAGTGGAAAAGTACTGTGTGAACTGTTGTACAAGAGGAAACAAATGCCAACTCAGCAGTTGACCAGTGCGCCCAGAGGTCTTCAAGACCAGTCACTTACTGATAGCAGCTGTTTCTGTTCCCACTCCCAAGATACTGAAGAACAGCTCCTTACATGATGTTTGTTATCTATACAAATACTGCTGTATTGTATAAAAAGCCTCCACTGGATGGCCCAACTGAGTATTATTCTCAACTTACTGTTGCATGTACTGCTCTGTTGCTGCAAGTAATAAACTTGTTTAATTCATCTGATTGATTCTTTTCTCAGTCATTTCAGGGTGATTTATTTGTCCCCAACAGTCTATATTGTTATTTTCTTTAGATTTCCATCCATCCATCTTCTACCACTTAATCCTTTTCGGGTCGAGGGGGGGCTGGAGCCTATCCCAGCATCTTTGGTTGAGAGGCAGGGTACACCCTGGACAGACCGCCAGTCCATTGCAGGGCCAACACAGAGAGACAGACAACCATTCACTCTTACATCCATACCTAAGGACAATTTAGAATCCCCAGATGATGCCAATTAACCTAACTTGCATGTTTTTGGCATGTGGAAGGAAACCGGAGAAATCCCGGAGTAAACCCACGCAGACACGGGGAGATCATGCAAACGCCACAGAGATCACTGTTGGTCGGCAGCTGGGATCGAACCCGGGATCCCCCGGCCAAGGATGAGTTTCTGTGCTGCCACAGTACTAACGACTCCGAAATCACCCTAATAGACATTTTTGTTTCAACCTGGTTCATTAATCCATAGTCGATAATATATTTTTGGTCATTCCGGCTTATTTTGTTATATGTTTGTCGTGCTGTTATATCGAGCCATTAGCATGCTAAGTGGTCCATGTCAATCAATGTAACCAGATACAGGTCACCTTGGCGGGGCATAGGTAATGGACAGCATTAGCTTAACAGTTGATCTAGCCGGTTTGGATCACTATTTTCTATAAATTCTCTTCACCCCCACTGGAATCCTTGTTCATCTAACAACACTTTACATATGCGTCATTCTTAGACATATAGTATAAACATCCAAATAAGGCCAGAAGTTAAAAAAAAAAACACATCAGTGTCCGAATAAAGTAAGACAAAAGTGAAATGTTATATTTCTCAGGGTGAGATCACCAACGTTGAACATGGTAGTAAGTTATTTAAGTGTGTTCTTATGGAATGCAATTAAGCCGTGTGTGTGGTGCCTGAAAATTCAAAAGACAGCAATCACAGCACATTTCAGTCCTTTTGGTCTTCCAGTGGCAGCATCAGATGAAACATGTTGCTGTTGCCTCTGTAATTGCAGTCAAAGAAAAGAGACAAACACTTCTTTGTTTCTGGTTCTTGGCACAGTAAGCATTTCTTTTCCATTATTTTCAGGTTTTGAGTGGCTTCTTGCTTTCTAGTCTTGTATCCTGTGTCCTGTAGAAGGATTTTTTTTTTCAATGCTGCAGTACATTGAAATTTTAGTTTTGTTTTTTTTTTCAATTTATAATGTCCAAAGTGCTTTTTATTTAAAGCGTCCTTTCTATAGTGAAGTCCTCATCCACATGGGGTAGGATGTTCTGGGACCTCAGGTAAAGACCACCATGTTGTAAACTTTTGTGTATGTTCCTAAAGTGCCCCTTTGGTTTAAAGGGTCCCATTCACTCCACTTTCCCCATATTTTAACAGCTCCCACAGGTCTTAATGAGATGTTTGTGGCATATTTTGGTCAAATTGCATTTAAATATTTAATTATTGCAGCATCACTGTGATAATCTTTTGCAACCTTACTCAGAATGATTAATTTCAGTGCATTTCTCTTTAAATTCCCAAGAGCTGCAGTTAACTACACCCTCCCTCTTATGAGTGATTGAGAGAGAAGCATACTTTATTTAGACCATAAAGCACATATAATAAAATAATACATGCATATGGATAAAAAAAGACATAAAATCTACAGTGAGTGCCTTATGTAACTATTGCTAATCTTAGTTAACTAGCTCCTTGTGCCTGAGAAAACTAACGTAAATTTCTCTCAAAGAATGAATGAAATTGTGTATCACTGATTGACAAGGGTGTGTGGTTTCAGTGGTCAGTAGGATATGGTCAATCCCTGGAGTAAAATAGGCATAGAAACATTCATGAATGAGTGGCTAAACTGCTAGCCACCTTGGGTCTTGGTATTAAGCTAAACTAACATCTAAAGGTGCGTTCAGACCAAACACGAATGGGCACATTTTTCGTGCTACCTGATTGCATTTTACTCAATGTAAACATGTGAATAGACATGAATTCACCATCTGAGTGAGTTGCAGAGAAGCAAAGTTGTCTTCATAACGTCTGCAGCTGTGTTCAGCCTGATGTGGAAATCCCCAAAACGCCGTCATGCTTAGGTTTACATTATCCGATGGGTCTCACCTGAAAAAATTGTCCCTTCCTCCAAAATTTCACCTGGATGATGGGTTGTTTACACTGCTAGCCTGTTAGCTTTGTTAGCATGTCCATGGCTGGAGTCCATGGGTAAAAAACTCCAAAACTCCAACACTCCGATTCAGCTGTAAAGCTCCCAGTCCTTTTGTCCCCGGGTGGGTGTCTGTCTCATTTTCAAACTAGTTTACCCTCCAATGTTAATACTTTTACTCCGGTGACAGCAGAATCTCTAGGCCATTACTAGCTAGCGCTATCCCTGGGACGTGAATGTGCCTGTCATGATTAGTAGCTAGAGGCTCACGTGTGAGGCAACCAACACCAGAGGAAGACACTCAGACGCGGAAAAACGTTTAAAGCACAATTTATTGAAAACACACTTAAAGGCCAAATGTCACGTAATTTTTTTTTCTAAATGACAACGAATTTAGATAAAATACACATAGCTTAAACCAAATATTCATACCGGAGACCATATCACCCACCTGTATTTACATAATTGCACAAAATACACCAGGTGAAGGCCCCACCTTGCTTGCTGGCTTGTGACAGCCAGTCCAGACCACGCCCATGTTTTTGACATCACCAGTTGTACCCTGGCTGCCCTGCCTATCCACATTCACACTTATCAACATTGGACAATCATGACGGAAAGTGACAGCGATTGTGAACAAATTAGTTTAGTTTTGTCTCTTTTTTTTTTTGACTTTTTTTTTGTCAGTGGTTCAGACAGTGACAGAGGCATAGAACCTTACAGGTTCGAGCCGTCCGAGACGGAATCAGATGCTTTGTCTGATGACAACAGTTCCAACGATGACCAGAGAGCAGAACCAGTGGAAAATGTCATTGAACTGGACATTAATTGCCTCCAGAATTGCGAAGCCGAAGGGGGTCTGTCCAGGGCGCCCCATAAATATTGATTTTTCGGAAGCCATTATTATGACAGTGGAGGAGAGCCGCTGCTGTCAAGAAATTGACCAGATCAATATGAAAACGGAGGCGCATACCTGTCAAGAGAGACGTTTTCGCCGTATTTTGGTGCCAAGCGCGGCTGTGGGAGATGGCGGAGTGGTTTGGGACACTTTTCTGGGAAATGTTTTAAATGTAGTTCGTGTTGTTATTGTCAAATATTTTAAGGAAAATACAGGGAAAATGCAATTTTAGCAAAAACGGGCGTATTGCCATTTCTGTACGCCCGAAAGAAAAAATATACTGGAAAAAAAACTGAGTGTCTTGAGGACTCCTGTGTGTGATCACTCACAGCTGGGGCTGTCAGATCGCTCAGCGGAAGCTATTCGCACTACCATGAGAAGTGTGGAGTCACTAATTAGTTTAATTGTCGGGGCGGGCTGGTCCCTCAGCTTGAGCTATTTTCACTACTGTTCGAAGTGTGGAGTCAATCATTAGTTTAATTGTCTGGGCGGGCTGATCGCTCAGCTTGAGCTATTCTCACTACCATGAGAAGTCATTAGGACAATGGTTTAACACGTTGAGCTGTGCAGCGGTTGCGGAACAGACAGAGATCGCCTGACAAATACAGAATTCTGCTTTTTTTTTTTATTTTGCGCCGGACGCTCAGTTGTTTTGTTATTGTCAAATATCCATGAATCCTTAAAATATTTGACAATAACAACACGAGTTGCATTTGGGGCATTTCACAGAGGTGTCCCTTGTTGCTCCGCCGTTCCTTATAGCCGCTTTTTACGGTGTTGAAGTACGGCGAAAACGTCTCACTTGACAGGTATGAAAACATTTCCCAGAGAAGTGTCCCTTATTACCCAGCTGTCCCTGATAGTCCCGTTTTAAGGTATGGGTGAAATATCCAATTTTTTCTTCTTGTTGCTCACTTCAACCTTCCAGTCTCCATATAAACAATCAATTGAAATACCCCAAGCATCAAACTAGGGTACAATCGATTTCGTCACTTCCGCCTTCTTCCCCAGGCGATTCCAGGGGCCGTGTCAGGCCAAGCGCGGCAGTTTTAAATTAACGAATATTCCGTTGTTACTGAAGCATATGCACCAAGACCCGAACGGATCGGTTCCCTTTTATATCTAGTTTCAAGATATTTAAAGTACCCTGTTACGTGACATTTGGCCTTTAAGTAAAGAAAACAGCACACGCCAGAGAATACACAGCCTGCAGGGGAGAGAATGAGAGCTGGTTAGATGTGAGGAGTTAAACTGGGAATAAAGGGATGTGTGCAGAGGATTTCTTACGAGTATCAAGTAGAAAAACCCGGCAGTGAAACCCAATGGGGAGTTGGAGGAACCAGCAGGGCAGAGCTGGCGGGAGGAGAGGGATAAGAATGGAGCTGGGGGAGAGTCTGACCAGGTAGAGAAGCCAATCCTCGGAGTAGGTGATGAAGACGACAGGTAAGCGCACTGCAACCCCAGGGACACACCACTGAGATGGCAGCAACCTGGGGAAAGAGGAGGAGAAGGGAAATTAGACTTGGGATTCAGTAATAATTTGTGACATTTATTCAAGGCAGCAGTACCCAACAGTCCAGCGCTGACACATTCACAAACTGATCCTTATAACCACTGGCAATGAAGAGGCAGCAGGTGCGTCCACTCACGCAGGTGCATTGATGACCTGCGGAGACGGGAAACAGATGAAGAATCTCCCACAGAAAATGAGGGGGAACGCGCTCACCTGATCATCACAGCACCAGTTTGCAAGCTTTGTGTGTGCTCGCTTCTTTCCATTGACTTTGTATGTATTCGTGCCACTTATTTGCATTTGGTCTGAACACACCTTAAGAACGATGTATTAGGTCAAATGGTGGTAATAGGTTGAACAAGGATTCCATTGGGGATGAATAGAATTTATTGATAATAACAACCAAAACCAGTAAGACTGACGGTTATGCTAACTGCAGGCAACTTGTCCTGTCACCCATTCCCCGCTGAGGCAAGGTCTAATGCCGTTATATTGATCAACGCCAACTGCCTAGCCAAGCTAATACTAACGGGTTGATGTAGCTTCATAGCAAAAATATAACAAAATAAGACAGAATGATGCAAGACATATTATTGGCTGTGGATTAATGATCCAGATGGAAATAGGGATGTCTATTAGAGTGATAGAAATCCAAAGAAGATAACAATATAAACTGCACTTCAGAAGCAAACTCCCTAGCTCTGAAGCTAGCGTGTTGGCCGGGTTCCCTGTCATCTATGTTTGTAGACAGACAGCTACGCTGCCCAACAACAGCAGCAGGCAAGTATCAACACTGAGCTTACCTTTTCTTGACATAGAGGAACAAATAGTTAAAAGGGCTAATCGGACACAGAAATAATAAAAAGGTTGTATGTTTTTTTTGTTGTTGTTTTTTTTAAGAGAATTGAGTATTCTGATGTGTTGTCCGATAATTACCTGACTTTTGTTATCTGTAATGGTTAGGGTAAGCACATACTGATTTGGGAGGCTATGAGAGTACCCACTGATTGGGGTGCGGCCAGCGTAATTTAAAAAGTGGCCTCAGGTGTTTGCCAGGCTCTCTGAGCTCTGGACATTACACTTTCACCAGGACACTGCAGACTGGTGGATCTCTCCCTCTGAAGACTCTTCTGAAATCGATTCTTCTTTGTATTTGACACTTTCCATTATTGTTTATTTTAAGATTAAAAAAAAAAACTGAACTATTATCAAGACCAGCAAAGGTGGACGCTCACGCGGAGTTACGCCAATGCTGGCTGGGAGACCTTCTTCATACTGGGTAAACTCTTGTAACCTCCCATTAGCTACATTCCAACATTTCATACATTACTAATATAGTTTCAAGTCCATGTTAAGTGCACACATGACAGAGGAAGTTATGTTCGGATCCTAGCTAGCTAATTAATTAAACCCCTGTGGTGACCCAGCACACTGCAGACTCACACTATTTCACACTCAGCAGGGCTGGAGGAAACGGAGGACAATTTTCATACGGACAGAGCCCCAGGGGGCAATCAGAACAGTGGACTGTTGTGTATACATCCCTGGATGAGGGAGAGGACATCTGGGCACCAGTTGGCCACGCTAATGATATGTATTGACTGATATGTATATCACTATGCTAATGTGCCATGCATTCTTTCTGTCTGTATAACGTGTATAAAAGAGCTTGCTATACATGCCTCAGCAGAGCAGTAGCTCACCGAGCTACAAAGCGCGTTTCAATATGTTGGAGGAAATAAACCCTTGTACCCTTCCAGCTCGTCGCACCTCGCCTGTTCTATTACCTCCACACCCCTAGACAAACTAATGACATGATTAGCTGTCATGCTAGCGTTATTGTCCTCTTCAGTTGTTTCTGCATTTGCGTTGTCGCATTTGCAAGGTAGGACCAGACCTGAACTGTAACATATCATAGAATATGCCTTAGACAAATAACATCTCACATCACGTTAAACACTATTTTGGTTACTGTTTTATATCTGCTGTAGTGTGTTAAATCCAAACCCAAATTTTTGTGTGGCATAATTACATGTGGAAAAATGAAAATTTTGGCAGTACAACACAAGCACAAGTGACCATGCATCAATATGCAGTTCTTTAATGAGTAGGCAGTCATTTTTAGGATGAGATTCTGGATGGTATGGGGACATCTGGAGAACAATTTTTATTGAGTGGTCCCATAAATATATATATGTCCATTCTTGTTCAATACAATTGTATGTAAATATCTTCACCAGTATCTCATAATAGAAATAGGAATTTTCTTGCACTTCAGTAGTTTTACTCATACTGACATTTAACCATTTTTCCATATATGTTTTCAGCACTTTAGGTCATACACTGAGGGTTCAACTTCATACTGCACATACTTTAACCTACGACACATTTAAAATCACCAATTAAATTCACACAACTACAGCAGTTCTGGGAGAAACCCACAGCACACTGAGAATGCTGGCATGGTTCACACGCAAATGCTACACAAAAAGGCATCAAGACTGTTCCAACCGTGAAACTACTGTGAGGAAACATTGCTAATGGCTGTAGCGCTGTGCCACAGCATTGCTCAAGTTTCAGTGTTTCTGCAAAATTACCTAAGTCTTTTCTTTTACTTTCTTCACCATTTACATGTTTTTGCCCGCATGGCACACAGTGTTGTACAGATTTTTTTTAAAAAGCGAGCTTTTCACTAGAAGGCTGATCAATGACTCAAGCAAGAGCACAGATAGGATTAAAAACTACACACACCAAGAAAAGTCGTGTGGTACTGTCATCATTCCAGCAAAGTGATATTTTAATCATTTTTGCTGCTTGCATCTTGTTTCTCCATCTTCTTGCCCATTTTTTTCCAACACTTTAAAGGGGCAAAAAAAAGAGTAAAGCTTAATGGGCCCACACAGTTTATACTTTTTAAACTGTTTTGGCATGTCAGGATGTTGATTAATTTGCAACACCCCCCCCCCCCCCCCCCCAACACACACACACACCACCACTACTGGTTTGCATTCTGTCTTTATGGCATACACCAAATGTTCTCCTATTGGCAAAAGAAACAAAAAAAAAAAAAAAACCTTGCTAGCGAGATAGCATTCTGGCTTGCAACTGAAGATGGCGGACATTATTATCAAGAGATCCAAGAGTCCATGTCTTTTTTTAAATCAAGGCTTAATGGTTTAATGAAGAAAAAAAATTGCACACTACTCATCTCAATAGGGATAGTTAATGTATCACAGCACTTTGTGGGTTTGATTTCAGCGGGGACTGACATTCCAGGCTTTCTTGGCTGTCAGACTGACAATGGACACAGCAACATTTAGTGGAATGGGAAGCAGAGAAATGTTCATGCAAAAAAAAAAAAAAAAAAACAGCAAAAAGGCAAACATATATTTGTTTTGCATAATTATTGTGTAATCTATTGTGCGTGTCCCTGGATCGCCATGTTGGTAAGTAGAAGAGTGACAGTGGGTGTCAAATAGTTTAGTCAAAAGAGCTAAATGCTGCATTTCGAGCCAGACAACAGCAGTCACTGGTGACCTCTTTAAACATCTGCTGTGTCATGGATAATTGTCATCTGCCAAATGTAAATCACAAATGTTTTTACCATTAAATGTCAGCTTTCAAAGCAATTTTCATCAGCAGCAGAGTAATTGTGTTTTATGCCAGCTACACACCAACGTCATCCATCTTTAGAACACTTTACAGCTTTTTGGTGGTAATTAGGCATCGGGACTTATTAGAATATATACCCACAAGACAGAATGAAAATGTCGAGAATGCTGCAACTCATTAACAGTATTCTTCAGGGGGAACAAGCTTTGATTAGATTGTTCATTCCTTCAAGGCAAATCCAGCTGAACAAAGGCTTTCTGGTATGTCTATGAAACGGTGGATTTCACACTCTTATATTCCCCCATTACAATAAATGAATACAGCTTTCTGTTTTTTTAATGCACGATTACGTAAGTACCCATAATAGTTTGGGGTTTTTTTTCTAAAATTTTCTTTTATAACTGTTTGAATACCTACAGTGCATTAAAACACTGAAATCCTATTTAAATAAAATTTGGACAAACTGATTGCCCTCCTCTAAGAATGCAAGCTTACTGGAGATAATATGAATTGGCAAACTAGATGTAAATCTGGTGCAATTGGAAAAAAGAATAATGCTCCATTCTGTTTACAGAGCAAAACTGAGAAGAGCAGATGACCAAACGTGGAGCCAATTATAGGAGACTTGTGTTGTGACAGTGTAAATTAACAAATGTAACTTCATAATGAGGAACTGGATCGATGCATGGCCAGTGAAAGATTAATAGCTCTAGGTGATGGTAGTGGTGGTGTTTAGGAATCAGCTCTATCTAGTACAATTATATTTAGAATATTTGTTAATTGATGTCATGTAGAGAGCAACTATTATTATGGATGCAAGGCAGTTAGGCCAAATTTGATACTAAAGGATTGTCTCTCAGTCAGCTCAAAACTTTCTGAAATGCCACATCGAGTCAGCTTCATTGTCATTCATCATCGAGAGCCATTCTTACCTTGTCTCTCCAAGCAAATCCTTCATTTTCCTATTCTTTTTTTTCACTTGGGGAGGGTAGTTCCATCTGGGAAATGGATATCATCGAGGAAAAGCCTCATCCTTTAGTCAGTGAGCAACGAGGAAGGTGGTGATGAATACTGGGGCCATGAATACTAAATGCCAAGTAATTAAAGGATACCTGTGGAATATTACCTTGGTTGGCTCACCTGATGAGAGATCCAGGCGAATATCTATTAGACTGAAGAGGGAAGAAAGACAAAAAAAAAAAAAAAAGATCCCGTGAAGTGGGGAGGGAGATCTGACGGATGGCTGTTCTTTGAATTACTCATTTGGGAAGCTGACGTTTGATTAAGTCTGGCCTAGATGTCATAGACAAGAAGTCGTGTCCTCTTACATCCACTCTGAATGGAAAGTCAGACTTGTGAGTTTTATGAGTTTGAAGAAAATCTGACTGATTAAGCACTGGCTGGTTGCTATGTCTGTTTGGGGTTTAATTACTCTATAGTTGAGAAAGAAATAACCAATCCCATCAAAAATATCCAACTCTAGAGTAATAAATATATAGAAATTTTACAGACAGATGCTTCCTCAGTTGTCTTGAGAAAGTTTTTTTTTTTTTTTTTTTTTTTTTTCTCACAGTACCCTTTGGTGAAGTCATTTCATTTCGCGGTGCAAAATGAGAAGCATCTGACCTTTTAAACTGAATACATTTATTCAAGGAAAAATAAAGGCTTCATCAAAAAATGATTATTTTCCTCACAAACATATGAAACAATCAGTGATAACTTTGAGAATACTTGTTAACAAAATGTACTATAAGCACATTTTCCATTTGCATTGTATATTTTAAGCTAATCGTATTGTGTATGAACTTTCAAGCTATAACCAGCCTGTTTCGACTACATGGAATACAAATAAGAGGTGACACTAAGGATAGATTACTTTTGTCAGCCATCAGCCATAAAAAGCAGTTTCTCTGATTTAACCCCAAACATAAGCAGTAGAAGTCTGTGATACTCTAGAACGATTTGACAAAAAAACTGAGCTGTATATACAGCTGTATGTAAAAAAAAAAAAAAAACCTCATATCTCTTACAAGTAGTAGGAAATATGTCAAGCCTTTTTTTGTTTAAATTTTGATAGTTATCATTTATATCTTATGATACCATAGTGGTGGCCAAGTGGTCGAGCATCCACCTCAAAGCTGGGAGCTTCTGGGTTCACGCCCCAGCCAGGTCACACCAAAGGCCATTAAAAAAATAGCATTTTCTGCATTCTAGCTTGGTGCTCAGCATAACAGAATGGGGAAAGTTTCCAGTGTGCTACTAGTGGGGAGGGTTGCATCAGGAAGGGCATCTGGAGTAAAATCGCTGCTAAATCAACTACCTGGTTCATTACAAATGAGACTGAGGGAGGTGATCCAGTGTGGCAACCCATAACAGCCGAAAGAAGATTGTTTATAGCTTATTAAAGTCAGAAATGTTGTATCTCGAATTATTACAATATTTGAAATGATCGATTAAAATAAAGACTTGCAAAAAAGAAGTGCCCAACTTCTGAAAAGTGTGTTCATTTAAACACTGAGTACATGATTAGGTCTACTTTACCACACGCTATTGACATCAGCGAGGTGCTGCAGGGCCCAAGTTGCTTTTTTTAGTGACTTTTAGCTCATCTGTATTGTTAGGTTGAGTTTCACATTTTTCTGTTTTCTATACTCCAGAATCCCTGGAGTTCATGTCAGTCTAGCATGGTAATGTAATATCACTCAGCAAACCCTTGGATCATAGTTTTGCCACTGTGGATTGGTGGTAAGTCCTCCATAAAGCTTTTCAGCAGTTGGAAGTATGAAGTGCTATAAAATTTTCTGGTCAACAGCAGTGTTGGCACTGAACTTGAGAAAACACAGTGGACCAACACCAGCAGACAACATGGCATCATCACAGGCTGTGGAGACTTCACACTGGACTTTTAACACAATGGATTCTGTGCTTCGCTGCTCTTCCTTCAAACTCTGGGACCTTGATTTCCGAATTAAATACAAAAATTGCTTTTACCAGAAAAAGAGGACTTTTGACCGCTGAGCAACTGTCCAGTTGTTTTTCTTTTTAGCCAAGTTAAGAAGCTTCTGATGTTTTCTCTGCTTCACGAATGGCTTAGTATTAGGAGCATAACAGTTGTAGCTCCTTTTCTGAAGACGTCTGTGCATGGTGGATGTTGCTGCACTGATACCAGACTCAGGCCATTCCTTGTGAAGCTCCCCCTGGATCTTGATTGAGCTTTGCTCAACAATCCTCTCAAGGCTACAATCATCCCTGTTGATTGTGCACCTTTTTCTACCACAAATTTTTCTTCCAGTCAGCTTTCCGGGTACATGGTTTGAAAGAACACTCTGAACAACCAGCATTTTCAGCAATGACCTTCTTTGGTTTACCCTCCTTGTGACCCATATTGATGATTGTCTATTTTTGGAATTAAATTTAAAAAAAAAATAACTTAAAGTTTCTGAGATGCACTTACATACAGCTTTTCTTTTGTTCTGTCTTTAATGCAGCAAAGCTGGACTTTCCTTTTTTTATCTATCAAACTCTGTCTATGAGGTAGTGCTGTCAAAAAAGCCCAGGTAACAAATTACAATGAGTGCCTTGGGAGTATACCCATTGACTTTTTGAGGCATCTCACTGATACAACCTTGACATTAATGAGAGGTTCTCACATGCTCAATTCTTATGGGACTCACCATAATCTGTTATAGAGGCATCTGAGCTCTCTCTTGGGCCACCTCTGAAGTTTGAACCCTAGCAATAACCTTGTCTGGATGGGTTAAAAAGATGTAGTGGTCCATCCTTCTCACTATCCTCTCGATGTTTACAAACCCTCTCCACCCTTCACAGAGCCCATATTTGCGAGCCCTCCAGAGAGCAGCACACCAATTACTCCATGTATGTTGTGATTGAATAATAGGACTTTTTAATTGTCTTGTCTTTCACAATTATGTCAAAGCCATAACCTTTAATTAAGTGTCTGCCAATTATTTTATTCCCTTTTTTGTTTGAGTGCATGGAAGTAATTACTGTCACCTTGCAAAATGTGAGAAGTAATTAATCCTTTTTGATTTTACAAAATCCAATTTTTTTGGTCATTAGTTGGCCTTTTAATCCACAAAAGATTATAAAACCCGTTAATTATATTAAAATGGAAGCACCTACTTGTTTATACAGAATTGTCTTTTTTCTGCTGTAGCACTGACGTTAGAAATGAGGCAGGCTTTGGTTTGACTGGGAGAAATGAGGAATGAAGTGAAAGACACGATTCACTTCTATCATTGTAATTCTGTGTCTTTTTGTTTGTTGTGTTTTGTTTTGTTTTGAGAGAAAGCAAAAGTGACAAGTGACATATAAAATGTCCATGTTCTCTTTTTCAGACTGTCAAATCAATGGAGCACTTATTGGGGTGGGTAGAATTAGGCTATAAAGCCAGTTTCGTTTGATCCCGGACAGGATCATGCCTCTGGTTGAAACAGACCCATTTCCTAATGGAAACCCTGTATATTGAAAAATCACTTTTGCCACATAAATTGAACCCAGTGGATTCAAATTAAACACCAACATCCAAGCTAAAAATAAAGACAACAGAGAAGTGCAAAGAAACCACTGTTCTTTTAATATCCTCTTGAGGTTGTGGCTAAAACGAAGTAAATCCCCACAGGCAAACAGTATGGCTGTATTCGGAATGTTCACTCACTCCCTCCCTCCCTACGCTATATAGTGAATTTAGATATAGTGGACTATATAGTAAACTCAATATAACAATAAAATTATAAGATTTCGGACACTTCTGGGCTTGTTTTTGCGGCGCGGTTAATGACATCATCATGGTGAGACAATAAAACATAACAGAGCAACTGTGGTAAAAAATGAATACCTGCATGTAATTTGTAGTAAATATACATAAAATCAAATCGTTTTCCCTGATTTAATAAATATAAATACCTTAAGGTAGTTTATGTTGTGATGTGAAGCTCTCCTCTCACTGCTCCGTTGGCTGTGCATTGCATTATGGGATACTGTATATTGGCTAATGTAGTGACCATCTGTTGTACACTACTTTTCATTTGTATTTTGGAATATTTTGAGTATACTATCGTGTATGTAATCACATCTGTCGCCTCCTGATTCTCCAGGGTATTTACGGGCCAGTGTGTGAAGAGCTCTCCGCTGGATCGTTGGGTTTGTGCCGCCTCTCAACTAATGTTCTTGTTGCTAGGCAAAATCATTATCTCCTCTAGATGTCTTACCTTTTTGTCCTCCTCTTCTCTCAAGTTTGCTGCCACCTCCAGTGGTGCGTCTCCAGAGCTGTGTTTGCTTGCTTGCCTGAATCATCTCCCTCCAGGACAACGGCTTCTCCACCCAGGTCCTCCAGTCACTCCTCCTCCTTTATTGCCGTCATCAATCCACCATCTCTTCCCCCATACTGAAGTCACTGCTGGGCTCTCTGCTTGTACCGTAAGATCCATATCCTCAGCAGTTATTTCCCAGTATGCCATATTCATTATTAACCCTTCCTCTCTTCCCTTTCCCTTCTAGGTTGCATGTGGCTTCAGCATGCAATTATTTTCCTTTATATAGTTTGGCTTCTTGGTTGCAGGTTTAATTAATTGTGGTGTGTGTATATATTCATTAAGTTAGTGTGCTTTGTATAGGGTTTAGGTTTTCATGAAAGTGGTGTAAACTTTTCATCTGCGTCTGAGTGTTCTTCTGAAGTGGTTGCCTTGTACTTAAGCCTCCTCAAAATCTTAAATCATGAAAGGACGATCCAGCCGGGCTTAGCGGGCACTGCCTCAGAAGAACAGTCGGCACTCTCGCGTTGGAAGCCACGGAGCACCAGGTCATGTTTTTGTCGGAGCAGCTCCAAACTATTACACAACAACTGACCACAATTACGGAGCATTTGTGTCGGCTTCCTGGTGCGGCCGCTCCCCCTCCCAAACCTGCTGTCCCGGCAGCCCCTGTTTTCCACAGGAGCATCTCCGTCCCCACACCTGCCCCATACTATGTAAGGGATTCCTCTTACACTGTCAGATCTATGACTGGCACCTAGCGGCCCTCCCAGCCTTGGATGCGCTCTGCAGAGCGTGCCCAAATGCCAAGTCACGTTTCGTTACCTTGTATTCATACATGTGTAATGACAATAAAGTTGAATCTCATCTCATCTCATGTATTTTCAGCAGGTGGAGGGAGAAAACAGGGATGATTCAGCGAAAATACAGTTTCTGACCCTACTACTCCGTGACCGGGCACTCAAGTGGGCTCAGTCCATCTTGTGTGGCCAGGAGGGGTCCCAATACACTTTTGTACACTTTGTTTAGGAATTTTTCCAGGCATTTGATCACATGGAGAGTGAGGGTAACATCGGTTGCCAGTTGCTGGGGCTCCGGCAGGGGCGTTGGTCAGTTGCCGACTACTCTGTTGAGTTTCAGGTCACTGCGGCAGACTCCGGGTGGAATGACGCCGCACTACGTAGCATCTTCATCTGGAGTTTGAATACCAACCTCCGTGATGAACTGGCTATTCGGGTGAACCCCTCCTCTTTGGATGAATTGATCACCCAGGCAGTGGCCCTAGACAACCGGTTCCAGGAGCGCGCTAGGGAGCAAAGGACCACTGCTTCCTCGCCTGCCGTGCGGCCAGTCCCCCCGCCCCCTCGCGCTGTATCCATGGTGCTATGTCCACAGCCGATGGTCCCGGCCAGGGCTCATCTGACTCCAGAGGAGCGCCGGCGCCGGGAAAAGGCGGGGGCATGTATGTCCTGCGGAGCTACTGATCATGCCATCCATAAATGCCCAATGTGGCCAAAAAGAACCGGCCCATCAGTAACCGTGGGGGATCTGGCGGGAGGTTCTTCTCGAAATCCCCCCAGCTGTTTTACACTCTTGGCTCTTATCCAATTACCGGGAGCCAAGTGTAAAACCTTGGCTCTGGTGGATTCCGGGGTGGAGCAAAACTTCATTCATCAGGAATTGATTCAGAAATTTCAGATTCCCACCAGGAACCTCCCGACACCTGTTAATGTCTTCGCCTTATCTGGTAGCAGTCTTGCAGCGGTGACCCGACAAACTGAGCCCATTTTGGTTATTTTGTCGGGTAACCACCGCAAGACAATTCAGTTTTTTGTGGTGCCACAATCATCCACCTCCATGATTCTGGGGTATCCGTGGCTTCACAAACATAATCCCATAATCAACTGGGCCCAGGGCCCAGGGTTCAGTTTCTGCCTGGAGCTCATTTTGTTTGTTGTCATGTCTCCGAGCTGCTGCTTTTCACCCTCTCTCCCTCTCTCCTCCCCTTTGGCTGAGCCGATGGATCTCAGCCGCGTGCCCGAGGTCTACCATGACTTAGGGGAGGTATTTAGCAAGTCAAGGACCCTATCATTGCCACCTCATTGGTCCTCTCACTGCATTATCAATCTCCTTCCGGGTGCGTGGCTGCTATCTGTCATAACTCTGGCTCTCACGAGCCAGAAAGGAGATATGAGGGCGACCAGTGAGTTAGCGTAATTTATTAACACAAAACACACACTACACTAAATAACGGACAGCAAAGTAAAGAGCCACGTGGGGCTAAAACACACACAGAACTAAGGGTAACATACCACCCAGGGAGAAAGGCTAGAGAGGCGGCGAGGGAAAAACACACGCCGAGTCGCAACACTTACTTTGGGTGAAGCGCCGAGGTAACGGCGAACTGAAGCTAGTCGTAGGAGCTAACAGTCGTGGAAAACACAAGGCATGTCTTCCCATAGCGAGGTCGCAGCGACAAGTAACTCTCGGCTGCTCGCTTAAATGGGGGAGATGATTGGGAATAGGAGACAGCTGTCCCAGCGCAGCTGAACTAGACAGCTGGCAATCAGCTGGGCGCTGTCAAAGAGCGGGCCATGGAAGACCCGGCACGGACTACCCCGGAGCAGGAGCGACGCTGGACAACCTGAACGCAGAGAAAGAGCGTTCAGGTCGTGACAGTACTCCTCCCCCGAGCCGCGCCTCCTGGAGCGGGCTAACCCCCCCCCCCCCCCGAGGGAAGACCAGGGAGGGCGGTGGGGGCCAGATCTGGGAGAAAGGGAGGGACCAGACAAAGGAGGCAAGGAAGAAAAAAAACCTAGATACAGTATAGGGTCAGATGCCATAATAATTTCAAACATAAGAAAACCATCACCCCCTCCTCTGCAGAGGCCAGACGGTCTGTGCGGGTGACCACAGGAGGTGGGGAGAACAACCTGCAGAAATAAAGCGACAGTCACGAAAAGGTTCACAATGACTGTGGGCGAGGACAAAGCAAAACTCAGTGAATATAAAGTCAAAGAAGATTTACCAATGTAACCTCGGCCAAGACAGAATAAACAAAAAAAAATAATCCGGGCACAAGCCCTGAAAACAGAGCCAGGAGCTACCGATTGGCATATAAACACAAAAGAAGCCACTCCTCGATCATGAATCAGTACAACAGATATCACCAAACAGTGTGGAGGAGGATAAAAATGCAGAAAAACAAGACTACTCGGAATGAGGCCAGGCAATGTGAAGCAAATGCTACTTAAGGGAGAAATTAGAATAGGATCATACTGGGATTATAAAACAAAGAAAATAGTTCAAGGAAATTTTAACTGGGATAACCCCACAATAAGGACTCTAGGGCAGAGAGTTCTTTGATGTCCTGAAAAGTATTAAATTAGGGAGGACAACCAAACGCAAGGCAACAAACAGTCAGTCAATTCTTCCAGGACGTCAGCAGGTGGAGCGGGGCAGGCGATGACAGCTTGTCCGGCGGGCGGCCCGAACTCCACCAGGCCAGGAACCACAACACCAGTTCGGGTGGCCTACCCGAGTCCCAGGCTAGGAGACACAGTTTCTCCGGAGGCCGACCCAGACCACCGAACCAGCCAGATGGCTTCCCGGGCGGTCGTCCCGTGACCTCAGACCACGGAGAGCTGAGGGAGAAGTCTTGGTGCAGCTTCCTCCCTGAGGGAAAAGGCAGGAGGAAACTGACCCAGGTGAGAAAACCCCCCACAGTAGTAGGGGGAGAAGAGATGGAGGCCAGGGGCAAAGTTAGCCTGCCATCTAATGGCAACAAGGGTAGGGGGAAACTGGCCCGGGTGAGAGGAACCCCAACAACGGCAGGAGGAGAAATGATGGAGGCAAGGGACGAAGTCAGCCTGACGTCAGGCGAACACAATCCTCCAGCTCCCACACTAACTGTTACCCGGACCGGCGCAGCACCCCCGGTGGACTCCAGCTGGACCAAGACAGCACTCCCGGTGGACTCCAGCTGGACCGAGACAGCACTCCCGGTGGACTCCAGCTGGACTGAGACAGCACTCCCGGGCGCAGCATCTGAGGCGAACACCGTGCAGGGAACCGGAACCTCCGAGATGGCACCCTGAGCAGGTTCGTCTCCGGTGACCCTGGGGAGAGGCTCAGAGGGACAAAAGGAACCGGGATCAGGATCACCGGCAGCGGCAGAGCCCGGCGGAACAGGCTCGAGCGCAGCAGACGGCTGCACCCGGCCCGCCCCCCCCCGAGAGACAGGCAATAATGCTCCAGAATAGAGAAGAGAAAAACAAAATAGAGCACTTGCCTGATCTCGGGTTCTACCGCCATCCAGGACTTCGATGCTCCGGGCTCAGCGTGCAGGACTCCGTCCTCCAGCTCCAACTCGACTGCGAATGGCTCCGCAGCCGGCATGATGGTTTCCACAGTCAAACGACCTCCAAACGCCGAAGACCGCGTCGACAGCCCACCTGGCGTGGAGGCAGGAGATCTGGACTCTGCTGGGCCGAATCATTCCTCTGTGGAGACCCGGGGACGCTTAACCGTCGGCGCTGGCTCCAACAGGCAGTTCGACCTTCTCCTCTGCCCATAACGTGGCTGCGGGGCTGGGGCAAAACCCTCCAGGGCCGCAGGCCGCCTCCTCCTCGCGCAGCGGTGTACACCTGGCACCGGGGCACACTCAAGGGGAAGAGACACAGAGGACGCAGGTTCATATTCAGTTTTTGCAGCGGGAGGAGAGAGCTCAGGGGACTGTGAACCCTGAACTCCTCCCCCAGGAATCAAACAAGGCAATTCACTCATAATGGGAGGAGAATGAAAGGACACTTGCCTGATTCCCGGAGGGCCTGTGGAACCCGCTACAAGGGACTTGAGTCTCTCTTTTCCCAACCGGATAGAAGTGGGGAACCCCCCGGACAGATGAGGTGGGGCTACCCGCACCGGATCGGGACCTGGAACACCTGGAGATGAATTTGCGCTTCTCCCAGCAGCCGGAGTGAATGACGAAGAGGGGGGTGAAACAGCTGAGGAGAGCTGGGGGCCCAAAGCTGACGGGACAGCGGGGAGAGTGGGCCCAGGAGCGGGAGCAGCTGATTCACTTCTTCGGCGAGACACGGGAGCAACAGCAGGCTGGGAGGCGGAATTCGTGTGGTTTCCTGGAGCGGGATCCGGACGGGACTCTCGCTGAGATGAGTGGGGAATTTGGGAGCGACGTCTTCTGAACGTGAGGTCGGGAAAACGCCGCTCCTGTGCGATGAGCGAAGCCAACAGGTCAGCGTATTCCGGATAATCGTTCAGCTCCGGGTTCTTCTCGACCAGCCTGACCGCCGCAATCACGTTCTTCATGGCTACGGGGGGAACGGCGGCGGAAGAAGCGGCTGCCACTCGATCCGCAATGCGCATCGCTGTCACACGTAAATATGGATGTCACCAACTGCAAAACAAATCTACCTACGGGTACAAATAAAGTAACCTGAACCTGAACCTGAACCTGAACTCTCATCTTCTCCGGGGGAAACCCGGTTGACGTCACTCTATCCTGGGGATCACCCCTGGGTGAGGCGAACTCCTGGACTGGATTGGCGGCAGGAGTGGGATTCCGAAGCGAGGAGCGATGGCGTCCTGTCCTCGGCTTCCTGCCGGAGTTCTCCTCCAGCCTACGGAGCCTCTCCCAGGCCACAGAGATGTCTGCCCTCCTCGCCTTAACCTCGGGGAGAAGGAAGTAGTGAGAAAAGCAATTAAGCATACCCTCGGCGAGCTCCAGGCGCCAGCGTATCTCGCTGGGGGCATCGTAGAGGTCCGTGGTGAACAACGTTCCGTCCACAAGGTCCAGAGCCTCCGAGAGATCATGGCCTGGGTGCTGCATGCGTCTCTTGGAGGGAGACATGATACTGGCTCGCCCGCACCCAGAGGAAGGGAAAAAAAAAGGCGTTGAGTCCTTACAGCCAACTCACGGTCGCGGCCGTCTCACTAGGGCTGCGACCTACTGTCATAACTCTGGCTCTCACGAGCCAGAAAGGAGATACGAGGGCGACCAGTGAGTTAGCGTAATTTATTAACACAAAACACACACTACACTAAATAACGGACAGCAAAGTAAAGAGCCACGTGGGGCTAAAACACACACAGAACTAAGGGTAACATACCACCCAGGGAGAAAGGCTAGAGAGGCGGCGAGGGAAAAACACACGCCGAGTCGCAACACTTACTTTGGGTGAAGCGCCGAGGTAACGGCGAACTGAAGCTAGTCATAGGAGCTAACAGTCGTGGAAAACACAAGGCATGTCTTCCCATAGCGAGGTCGCAGCGACGAGTAACTCTCGGCTGCTCGCTTAAATGGGGGAGATGATTGGGAATAGGAGACAGCTGTCCCAGCGCAGCTGAACTAGACAGCTGGCAATCAGCTGGGCGCTGTCAAAGAGCGGGCCATGGAAGACCCGGCACAGACTACCCCGGAGCAGGAGCGACGCTGGACAACCTGAACGCAGAGAAAGAGTGTTCAGGTCGTGACACTATCCTCTACAGCTCTACAGTTTATCTGGGCTGGAGAGGGAAGCGCTGGAGAGCTACATTAAAGACTTCCTTAGCACTGGACTTATCCGTCCGTCATCCGCTCCTCTCGGTGTGGGGTTCTTTTTTGTAGGTTAAAAGGATGGCACTCTGCGGCCATGCACTGATTATTGCAAGCTAAATTCCATCACTGTCTGATTGCCACTTATTAGTTTGGCCTTTGAACAGGCACGGGTATACACTAAGCTTGATCTCCGGAATGCATATCGTTTGGTACAAATCCATGAGAGGGATGAATGGAAGACGGCGTTTAAAACACATTTGGGTCATTTTGAATATCTGGTCATGCTCTTTGGCCTGACCAATGCCCCTGCCGTCTTCCAGCATTTAATCAGTGATGTCCTCCGAGACATGGTGAACAATTTTGTTTTTGTTTTCTTAGAAGACATATTAATATTTTCTTGCATGCTGGAGGAACATGTGGACCACGTCTGGACGGTCCTGCAGCGGCTGCTTGAGAATTAGCTTTTTGTGAAGGCTGAGGAGTGTGAGTTTTCTACCTGCTCCACTTCTTTCCTGGAGTTTACCATGGGCGGGGGCATGTTAAAGGCCGACCCGGAAAAGATTCAGGCGGTAGTAGCCTGGCCCCCTCCCCAAACGAGGAAGGAGCTCCAATGCTTCACAGATGCATTGGAGCTCCAATGCTTCACAGATGCATAGTCACAGATGAACCGGCGGTTCATCTGTGACTATAGCAAAATCGCTCTACCCCTAACCCAGCTTACCTCTACCAAGAGCCCATTCAAGTGGTCTGAGGCTGCTGAGTGGGCTTTTGCCTCACTTAAAGAGAAATTTACCACCGCGCCCATCTTGGTGCAGGTAGACCCCCAAGTCCAGTTCATTGTCGAGGTGGATGCATCTGATTCGGGGGTGGGTGCTGTGCTCTCACAGCATTCTGGTTCCGATCAGAAGCTCCACCCGTGCACATTTTTCTCTCGCCGACTGTCCCCAGCTGAGAGAAATTACAACATAGGAGACCACGAACTGCTGGCCATTAATTTGGCTCTGGAGTAGTGGAGGCACTGATTGGAGGGAGTCAATCAGCTGGTGATGGCCTGGACTGATCACAAAAATTTAGAATATCTCAGATCAGCCGGACGCTTGAATGCCTGGCAGGCTCGGTGGGCCCTGTTTTTTCTTAGATTTAACCTCTTCATCACATACTTCCCAGGGTCTCACACCCTGGGAGCAAACCTGATGCTCTCTCCCGCCAGTTTTCTTCTGACTCCTCTTCTACTCTGTTTCCTGCAGCTGTTGCCTCCCTTCCAGACACCATCCTGCCCTCCTCCTGTATTTTGGGGGCCCTTTCTTGGGATATCAAGGAGAGGGTCCGGCAGGCCCAGACAGCGGAACCCGTCCCCGAGGGAGGCCCGTCCTACAGCCTGTATGTGCCCTCCTTCCTTCACAGTGATGTTATCCAGTAGGGGCACAAGTTTTTTTGCCTGTCATCCCTACATCACTCGCACTATTGAACTGATTCAGCGGGTGTTTTGGTGGCCTTCCCTCAGGTCGGACATTAAGGACTATGTGAAGGCCTGCCACACTTGTATCGCCAATAAGTTGGACTCTTCCCCTCCAGCCCATCTCCTCCACCCACTCCCCATCCCTTCCCGTCCCTGGTCCCATATCGCTATTGACTTTGTCTCGGGCCTCCCTCCATCTCAAGGGAACACCGTCATTTTCACCATCACTGATCGCTTCTCCAAGGCCGTTCATCTGGTTCACCTCCCTGGTCTCCTTTCTGCTGTCAGGACAGCCAACCTCCTGTCCATTTATGTCATCCGGTTACACAGCTTTCCCATAGACATTGTCTCTGATCGAGGACCACAGTTTACCTCATGGGTGTGGAAGGCATTCTGTTGGTGCTTGGATACCTGTGTTAGCCTCACTTCTTGATACCATCCCCAGAGTAATGGTCAGACCAAGCGTGCAAACAAGTCCTTTGAGGGCGCCCTGAGGTGGGTAGCATCGTGCAACCCATCTATCTTGAGCTCCCACCTGACCTGGGTGGAATATGCACTCAACTCTGCTGTCTCCTCCGCTATGGGGCTAACTCCTTTCGAAGCTGCCATGGGGTACAGACCACCACTTCTACCCATGATGGAGAGGGAGACTGCAATACCTTCTGTGGAGGCGCATGCACGTCGCTGTCGACACCTCTGGAGATCCACTCCGGCGGGTCTTCAATGATCGTCCAAGCGGAACTGCCTGTATGCCAACCGTAGGCGTGTGGGGGTGCCAAAATACTCCATGGGCCAGAAGGTCTTGTTATCCGTGGAGAAGGTACCAGTGAAGACGGACTTACGTAAGCTGTCCCCATACTTTCTGGACCAATTCCTGATCTCCCGCATCATCAATGATGTCACCATTCGCTTAAAGTTGTCGCCATCTCTCTGTATCCATCCCACCTTCCATGTTTCTCAAATCAAGCCTCTCTCTGTCAGCCCCCTGTCTCCTCCTCCAGATACCCTTCCACCTAAACGAATAATCGATGGACATACCACCTACACCATCCGTTGAATTCTGGACGTACGCCATCGAGGCCAGGGTCTGCAGTATTTGGTGCACTGGAAGGGGTATGGTCCGGAGGAGAGATCTTGGATTCCACGATCCTATTCCCACGACAAGGGTACTGTATGGTTCGGGCATTCCACCTTGCCTATCCACAGAAGCCTGGGGGCCCATGAGGAGGCGTCCCTTGGGGCGGGGAGGGGGGGGGGCACTGTCATGATCGGGCAAGCATGCCTCCCCCTTCCCTTTCTGTCTATTTTCCCTGCTCCGGAGCTCATCAAGCGCACCTGCATGATTACACACCTGCTGCCTCCTGATTCTCCAGCATATTTAAGGGCCAGTGTGTGAAGAGTTCTCCACTGGATCGTTGGGTTTGTGCCGCCTCTCATCTAATGTTCTTGTTGCTAGGCAAAATCATTATCTCCTCTAGTTGTCCTACCTTTTTGTCCTCCTCTTCTCTCAAGTTTGCTGCCGCCTCCAATGGTGCATCTCCAGAGCTGTGTTTGCTTGCTCGCCTGAATCATCTCTCTCCAGGACAACGGCTTCTCCACCCAGGTCTTCCAGCCACTCCTCCTCCTTCATTGTCATCATCAATCCACCGTCTCTTCCCCATGCTGAAGTCACTGCCGGGCTCTCTGCTTGTACTGTAAGATCCATATCCTCAGCAGTTATTTCCCAATGCGCCTTATTCATTATTAACCCTTCCTCTCTTCCCTTTCACTTCTGGGTCGCATGTGGCTCTAGTGTGCAATTTTGTTCCATTATATAGTTTGGATTCATGGTTGTGGGTTTCATTAATTGTGGTGTGTGTATATATTCATTAAGTTAATGTGCTTTGTATAGGGTTTGGATTTTCATGAAAGTGGTGTAAACTTTTCATCTGAGTGTTCTTCTGAAGTGGTTGCCTTGCACTTAAGCCTCCTCAAAATCTTAAACCGTGACAGTATGTAAAATGGCCCACTACCAATTGGCCATTTAGTATTATGGTTCACTGTGCTCCTGTTTTAGGGAAAAGTGTTCCAGTATAGTAGGTAAATATTACTTACCACAATCTTTATTGCAGTCAACAAAGTTGAAAATGAAACCTGAAATGAGGGTTGCTCATTAAATATTTCCTGACTCATTTCCCATGGACTGAGAGGAACCAAACATGGCACAGTTATTAGTCTTTCTCTACATACGTAGGTTCCACCAAGGTAGGGCTGGGTGATACACTTAATATATTTGTTATATTGATACAGTCTACTATGAGCAATACATAAAATGCCTTTATCGCAGATGTTGAGCATAAATTGTCTTAGCATTGTAAGCTGTCAATATTTATTTGTCCATTTGAAATTCCTCTCTCCTCTCACACAGCTGCACTCAGTCACTCTCCCTTGGCCCTCCCTGCACCATGTTTCATACCAGGGTCATTGCCAGGTCTGGGTGTTTTTTTTTTCTGCAATTTTTTTCTTTAGAAACTGCCTCTTTTGAACCCGTTTTCATGGAGCAGATACACTTGTTTTTATGCACAATCTGGCAACACTGGAAGAGTGTGGGGAAATGGGGAAAAAGTGAAATGTGAACCTGTATGCCAAGTTTGGTCACTCTAGCATCATTTTCTCATGAGTTAGGGCTCAGATATGAAGACAGACAGACAGACAGACAGACAGACAGAGGGACAGATAGTTTCACTGGGGAATTGCCTACTTTGGTCTTGTGTGGTCACACTACCTTCATTTGGTGTAAAATTATAAGCCATAAAAGGTGACAGTGGTTCAGGAGATAACTGTCGGGTTGAAGGTTTGAACCCCACTCCCTCTAGCCATCCTGTTGTTGTGTCCTTGGCCAAGACACTTTACCCACCTTGCATTCAGTGACACTGGTGTATGAATGTTAGGTGGTGGTCGGAGAGGCCGTTGACATGAATAGGCAGCCATCTTTCCATCAGCCTGCCCCAGGGCAGCTGTGGCTACAGAGGTAGCTTCCCACTATCAGTGTCTGTAGTGAAGGAATAATGGATTCTGATGAAGGCTGCAGTGCAGTTGAAACATGTAAAGAAGGTAAAGACATCTTTCTATTTTACTTTTGTCTTTCAAAGGAAAAAAAAAAAAAAAAAAAAAAGGATAAATAATAATGGATTCAGTGTAAAACGCTTTGGGTGTCATGAAAAGCATTCCATAAGCCAAAACTTATTTTGATCATGACCTTTGACCTTTCAATTCCAAAAGCATAGCCAAATATGGTAGTCCACTGGTTGACCTGTGTGCCAAGTTTGTTCACCCTAGCATCATTTCCTCTTGAGTTAAAGCATGGACACACAGACTCAGGTGACCACCCTACCCATGTCTCGACTTTGTCAGTGTGGGTAACAATATTATTGTTCGATATGTGATATCAAATACATTTCTAGGCAGTAATATGTTTGAGCACAGAGGTTGCATTCTGGATGGGATGCACTGTGTGTCCTCTTTGAAAACCATTTATCAGACAAGGCCAGGTGGGTTGCAGTCCCAGAATGTGGGCCATTGTTGATGGCCATAGAAAACCTTGGATGTCTTGGGGATCCCCCCCCCCCCCAACCCAGGAGCTCTGTGTGGCTGCTGTGTGAAAGCTCCAGCCCAGACTCAAACATGCATATTGTGCAGGACTGAAAGGACACTATAATCCATCCCTATATGTGCCAACAGCCCCACCACCACCACCCCCACAACCTCTATTCATACCTCACTGTGTTTGCTTCTCTCCAGAGTGTCTCTTAACGGCGAGCACTGCATGCTCCTTTACATGATTTAAAATGTGATCGAGGGCTGACATTGTTTTCCTCTGTGGTAAAGACATGTGCTTGACAACATGTGGCTGGTTTATTATCTCATCCTGAGTGCATACAGACGACTCTAAATGAGTTTCTTTCAAATGCAGCTTTTTTTATTTGTTTAATCATTTCTTGTGAGTGCTGCTCGCAAAAATAAATAAAAAACAGCAGGGAGGCTGAGAGTTGTCTATAAGCTTGCATCCTTGTCTTAAATAAATATGGTCAATGACATTAAGATTCACATCCTGCCACCCAACCAACAGTTGGCTAGTCCCCCATAAAATGAAAGTAGCATTTTTTTAGTCCCCTTGCCTTTTTTTTTTTTCTCGCTCTCCTCTCTGTCACTTCCGTCGCCTGGCTTTTTCTGTGATGAATCTCAATTATGCCAAGGTCACCTTTCATTGCAATGATCCCTCTCCTACTTTATTGAAACTGGCAGTACTTCCACACCATCATGGCCATGCTTATTGACAGCCACTTCCTCCTCCAAAACAAAAATGGAAAAAAAATAAATAAATAAAGGCAATGATGAAAAAGAAAAAAAAAAATCACAGTGGAAAAGTTACAGTGCCTCTAATTCTGGCAAGCACAATTGGCATGTCTGCTTCAGGCTCTGCCTAATGGCTTCTAATCATTCTCTCTTTGTGCAATCCAGAATGTGGGTGGAAGTGTTTTGAGGGCAGCTTATTCATATGTTGGTTTTACCATAGTAATTGTGGAATAATTCTGCTGAATGCACGCGTGAAGAGACCCTTCTCAATCAACTCTGCAAAAATCCTGAACATTCAAACGGTAGCCTGTATTTCTATATTTGAAATAAGGGACAAACACTTGCTGTCTTTTAGCTACCCTCTATTTAACTGTGACCGTGACTACTGTATGATGACACTTGTGAGGTCATACTCCAATCTTGAATAGGGGAAATGAATGACATTGACAGTCACAGGGTAATTTGTTTGAGTATAAATACGATGTGGAGTGTGCGTGTGCGTGCGTGTGTGTGTGTGTAGAAGGCACTGGGATGACATCCACTATTCACATTTGATGAGGATGCTAGCGCATGTAATTGTTGTTTCAGTGCAGCATCTGTTGGTAAGGGGAAGCGGGATGGGTGGGATGAGTGATAGCAGGGAGATAGTTAGCCTCACAATTGACAGTGACACATTGGTAAGCGTGAGTGAGGAGCACGTTAGTTGAACCAATAGTCCTTTGATGGCTCTCTGATATAACTCGTTAAACAAGCATTAGGCCATTTACCTCTGATGTATCTTATTTGTCTGTTCTCTGTTGCCCACATGTTCTCACAATGTCGTCTTTCTTCAGAGGCATCAGATCTTAATGGTGCTGCATATTCAGAACTCTGTAGTCAAATTCACATTATAGCATGGCAACTGCTCTTTAGGGAAACTCTTGAAACAGGAGCATAATGAATCACTTTGCATTAATTTTAATAGCAGAATGCCACTATGTATTTGGAGAATGGGCAATCACTTTTTTTCTTATGGTAGTCTAAGCAGCTACTAAGCAGTAATATTTATGGCCAAGTGAAGATGGTTTTGTCATTGCTGTTGTCCATATATCTTAGGCTGGGGACACGTCAAGCTGACATCTCTGATGAAACGAGATGAACAAAGTCCAGCTGGGTAACTTTTTGTTAAAAAGTTGCACTTGAAAAACCAGTAAGACTGAAGCCAACAGCAAAAGAAGCATGTAGTAACTTCTCCTCCTGTACTCATTAATTAGCCACATTCAACTGTTGGGGTGCTGTCTTTTGTCAATTACTCTAAACACTTTGAATTAGCCAAAAAATCCAAAGTTCGGATTCTTGCTGGACACATCAAGCACGTAGTAGTTTCACCAAAGTCTTGATATTTACAAAATGGCCAATAGTTGGCTTGGTGTGTCTCCAGCCTTAGCTTTTCTTACAATAATGGATTGAATTTATATACTTTTCATGACTCCCAAAACACTTTACAATTGATCAATTATTCATTCACTCCAGACACTGAAAGTGGTAAGCTACTGCTATAGAAATAGCCATGGTTGCCAATCCATGCCAACGGCCTCTCCAGCCACCACCAAACATTTATACTGTGCACTAGTATCATGGACACTCGAGGCAAGGTGGGTAAAGTGTCTTGCCAAAGGAAACAACGGCTGGGGAGAGTGAGATTCAAGCTGCTAACCCTCCGGTTACTGGACGACCCTCTCTACCTCCTGAGCCACTACCGCTTCGCATATGCATGTGAAGTCTTTACTAGGGGTGTTTCCTAATCCAAATATGGTATTCAGAAGAGCACAAATAGATCTGTTGTATTCAAGGAATGTGGGGCAAGCTTGACATCCTGACATCAAAGCCACTTATTTTCCACAACTTCTGGCTTGTAAAAATGAGCAGTCATGGCTTGTGCTTTTCAAAGCTCATTTTACTGCAGAAGGTTACTCATTTGGGATACCCTAATAAAAGGCAAAAGGACTGACCAAAACTCAATCAGCTCCTGAAGCGGTTCCTCCCAGCTGCAGGGACACCCAGCTCAGCAGCAGGAACTGGCCTTACTGGGATGAGGGAAAATGTATCTGAATAGGTTAAGAAATGCATTTTTACTTGTTCTATCGTTTTTGGTTTGTGAATTGTTATCTCCTCTTTGTTTTTCAACAGAAAGCAACATGAATAATATTAATTCCCCTTATTAAATTTATCATTGATATGATATCTGAGCAGGCACAGAGAAGAGAGAATCCAGGCAATAGCACAGATTGAAACATTTATTTAACATAAAGTGTGGCTTGTGAGCTTAAAACACTACACTAATTAAACCACAAGGAAAATATGAAAGCACCAAGGTGCTGATGCCTTGATGCTAGACCCTTGGTGGAGGTATGCATTCTCGGATCATCACCAAAATGTTATGGGTTCCTTTCTAGCCCAAGGACCACCTTTAGTAAAAATTTAATCCAAATCCATCCAGTAGTTTTAGAGTATTCTTGTTAACACACTGTGAGAAGATAAGAGCTTTGGTGGAGGTATGCATCCTTGGATCATCACCAAAATGTTATGGGTTCCTCTCTAGCCCAAGGACCACCTCTGGTAAAAATTTCATCAAAATCCATCCAATAGTTTTGGAGTACACGCATGTGCAGTGAAAATAATCTGCAGTTCAAATGTCCATACGGTTGGCTGCAGCCAAGAACCACCAAACTGATTTGAACAGCTGCAATCCAAACAAAAGAAGAGCATGGTGGCAGATGTTTGAAATGACGGAAACGATGGAGGTACGTGAATTCAATGATAATCAGGACAAACAGGAGCTTTTGCTGTTTAGTGGCAGAGGAAGAAAACGGGCAAAAAGATGAACATTTGTTCACCCAGTATTGGCGGATTGCTGAGTACTTCCCTGTGGCGGAGTTTCCCAGCACATGTGCAATTCACTGCGACCATCTGTGGGCGAAGAATGTTGGGATTTGTAGTTTTTAGCGAGTTTTTAACGAGTTTTACCTTGTCCTTCCTCTGCAAAACTAAACAGCAAAACCAGTGTGAAAACAATCGATGTGATGAATAAATGGTGTAGTTGCTGAATACATGTTTGTTTTTTCAGTAACCTTGATTTTATAACAGTTCAGCTAGAGATCGACTGTAACAGGAAGTTATCCATGTGCCGTAAAAAGTCACATTGCCGCCTCTAGTGGCCTGGCATAACTATTACAGGACCTTTTCCCCTGGCTTCATTGACGTTAAAGGTCTGATGACACGTTCTTGACTTCCTCAAATTTTTCAACACATAATACAATATGACAAAATCGGTTTGTCTGTGCAGTTCTAAGTGAAACAGGCTTTTATTTACGCGAATATCCAACGTTTTCATGAACGCCACCCATTGCATCAGTGGCTGGAAAACCCCCCGGCCATGTTGTAACATCATCGACGGAACACAGCGCTTGGCTGCCCTTTGTACACACAGGATGGGAGCAGATGAAAACATCGACCATGGTTCCAGCACATGCAGTCTTGAATTGGTTTGTGTTGTCCAATCTTCAGACGATTATAGTTCCGAAGAACGGGATGACAATGAAGAATCTGGGGGCATCAAACCATATAGGTTTGAGCCGTGCCAAGTGGGCATTGTGCCTAGCGAATCAGACTCAGTGACAGTCAGCTGTTCATGTTTTGTGTGCATCACCTGCCATGTTGTCAGCCAGCCAATATTGCCAACACTATCATGCCGTGTTAGCCACTCCACACATCCGTGGTTCTGTTGCGCCCCTTGTAGCGATGTCGGCTCTGGGGCGCAACCGTGGTTAACACGTCTCCTCTCCACGTTCGCTGAGCGATGTCGGCCCCGAACGCCTACTGTTTGTGTTTCTGTGTATTTTTGTAAGTCTTCACCTTTTTGGGAAGTGTCTGTCGTTCTATATTAAATGTGCTGTGGTGAATACTACGCTTAAATCCTCATGTAAACCCTTGTTATTAATGCATAAGTCATGCGCTCTTACACAGGGCAGGGAGAGGGTGCATGAAATAACGAGGATTTAAGCACAGAATTCACCACAGTACATTTAATATAGAACGACAGACAATTCCCAAAAAGGTGAAGACTTACAAATAATATACAGAAACACAAACAGTAGGCATTGGGGCCGACATCGCTCAGCGAACATGGAAAGGAGACGTATTAACCATGGTTGCGCACCAGAGCAGACATTGCTTCAAGGATGCACGAGAACCACGGCTGTGTGGAGTGGCTAACAAGTCGTGAGAATGCTGAAAATACTGGCAGACTAACAGCACAGATGACAATACTATTGACCAGCAGTGCATGTACATTTTGGCGGCCGTTTGCCATTAATGCACTGCTGGTGATGGTGTGATGACAAGCACCTGGGCGAGGACCGGGAAACTTGATCAGCGGGATGATGATCATGATCACCTGTTGATAATGATTGAGGGGACATGCCCGGACCGGCGTGCGATCAGAGAAAGTAGGTCAAAGCTGCGTGTAAATCCATTAATCCTTCCCCTCCTCGCGTTCCTCCTGCAAAAAAGTACAGAGGAGAACAGGCTCGAGCTGAAGCATGTGATGTGATCTTTCACACATCACACGCTTTATCTAAGCCTGCGACACAATGCAAAGGCATAGCTGTAAAATTAAAACAAGAAGCCAGAGAAACTGTGAGCCACAAAGCTGCTGTCATTCCAGTCAACAACACCGGAGTCTGTTCCTGCGATTACGTCACGGGGGTGCCGCCCTTAATTCAGTGGGCGGCTCCACAGTCCAGTCAGTGGCTGCTGTTTTTTGATGATAACTAGTTTATGCAGGCACTGTTGTAAATATTATATTGATCATTGACAATGACTTTTGGGTTTACACAACATGCTAAAAAAGGTCAAAAACGTGTCATCAGATCTTTAAAGGTGAGTTAAATTCATGGTTATTTCACAAACAAAGCCTTATCTTGAAATTCTGGCAAATAAAAAGTCGAGAAAATATGGCCATACAATGATAGAAGCCTTTAGTTGCACTTAATTTTGACTGTGCGAGCTGAAAAGCTGATAACAGACAGACAGACAGATGGAATTATACAACCATACACACAGACGCATTAACTGATTACCGTATGCCTCTCCGTTTCACCGAGGCATAATAAACCAAAGACCCAGAGAAACTAAACTAGACAAGAATAATGTGAGACATACTTTTGGAGAACCTTAATAAAAACAAGAATAACACAGGAGACACTCAAAATAATGTAAGAACAAGGGAGGCTAACTTAGACACAAGAAATACTACAACATAAACCTGAAATGACACACAACATAAATCATAATATCAATAAATCCAAAATAATACAATAACTCAAAGAGTGGGGCATGATCATAAGTCCATGACAGTCATTCAGTATTTTTTATAATTCACTTGCTTTGTCTTTGTCTTTTCCATTTTGTATATAACAAGAAATATTTAAAAATAAAATATTAAACTGTCACAAATTGCCCTACGGGGCAGGAAGGTGAGACCCACGCACTGAACTGTGAGTTTGGGCAATTCATTGAAAAAAGCAACAAACAAAGTTCAACACGGTGCAGAAAATACAAACAAGGGAGAAAACTTACAGATAAAGCACACCAGAGCAGGGCAGGGCTCTGGTGGAGACAAGGTGAATACAACCAAGACTGCGGCGATGAGAAAATGAAAATACAGCCCTTAAATAGGATCAAAAACCATTTACATAATCCATGACAGGTGTGGGTAATCTGAACGGGCAGGAGAAAGCAATAAAGCATCATAAGGACCAGCTGGGGGTAGTGAGAGAGGAGTGAACCGACACTGACAGCTGACAGGGCAACGCCCACACGGAGCACCACGCCACTGACAGCTGTCAACCAGCAACAGAACAACAGTGATGATATAAAGAATAAAATATCAATCCAAGCAGACTAAAATATAAATATAAATTAATACAAAATAAAAATGTAACAGAACTAGAACACAAACAGGAAAATGGCAAACAGCACATGAATACAGAAACCCAAAAAGCATAAAATACAACAAACATGTAAATATAATGAAAAGCCAAGTGACCGAGCCTGGTGAAAACGTCCAGCTTTCAGCTCATGACAGAGCCTCTCTCTCAAGGGGTGGATGCCAGACACCCCAGAGTAACATCAAAAGAAAAAGAAGGACCCCTCCCCCCCAATAGGAGCACAACAATAACCCACCCCGGGAGGGTGGTGGGGGGAACAGGCCAGGAGGGAACGAAACAAACCTCACTCAGGACCCACACCAGGAAAAACCCTCAACTCCCCCAAGCCCCCTGGACCGAAGAGCTAGACAGTTTAGGCAGGCGACCAGAGTCCCAGGCCCACCAGATGGCATGATGGAAGGAGTTGGGTTGCTACCCAGAGAACGTGGGCCACCCAACTCTGCAGCACCGTCTGTCGGGTGGTCTGCCAGAGTTTTTCAATCACTTGAGCAGGAGAGGTGGTCCAGGAGGTGGCTGCCCGACGGGAAGGGCAAGTATTGGGCACGATGGAGGAGTCGGGGGAACCAAGACAATATCAGATGGAGGATAGGGAACCATGACGGCGTCTGGCAGAGGAGAGGGAACCACGACGGTGTCAGGCACAGGAGGGGGAACTACGATAGCATCTGGCACAGGAGAGGGGACCACAACAGCGTCTAGCACAGGACAGGTGACCACGACGGCATCTAGCACAGGAGAGGGAACCACGACGTGCTTGGACTGGCCACCGGCACCCTTGGTGGTCCCGGACTGGGACATAGTAGCACTCACGGTGGCTCCGGACTAGAGCGAGGTTGCACCCACGATGGTCCCGGGCTGGGACATGGCTGCACCCACGGTGGTCCTGGATTGGGACAAGGTTGCACCCTCAGTGGCTCCGGGCTGGAGCGGAGCTGCACCTTTGGTGGCTCCGGGCAGGAGCGGCGCTGAACCTTTGGTGCCTCCGTACTGGGCCCATGCTGCACCCTCGGAGGCCCCGGGCTGGAACGGAGCACCCACGATGACCTCCACTGGAAGGAAAGTAGCACCTTTGGTGGGTCCAGACTGGGCCACGGCTGCACCCTCGGTGGACCTGGACTGGGCAAATGTTTCACCCTCAGAGGCCCCATGCTGGAATGGAGCACTCACAACGACCTCCACAGAAAAGGAAGCAGCACCCACGGAGGGCCCAGACTGGGCCAAAGCGGCACCCACGGAGGCCCTGGGCTGGTACGGAGCATCCTCGATGACCTCGGCGGGGGGAACTGGATCCACGGTGATCTCGGGCAGCGAGCCGGGACCCACGGAGGAATCTGGCACAGGTGGAATATCCTCGGTGGCCCTGGGGGAAAAGCTCGGACAGGAGATGCAAAAAAACAGGGTCAGGGTCACCGGCGGCAGTGGAGCCAGGCGAGGTGAGCTCAGGTGCAGCTGATGGCTGCATTTGGCTCTCCCCATCAAGAGCCCGACAAGATCTCTCCAAAACTGACACAATGAAAACAAGGGAGAGCACTTGCCTGACCTCAAGCTCCACCACCATCCAGGACTCCGTCAATCCAGGTGACAATGTTTCGGATCCTGTCCTTTGGAGGTCCAGCTCCAACTCTGCTGCAGTGGCCCCTGCAGCAGGCATAGTGGTAGATGCAGTCTTGGGACCCCCAGGCGATGTGACCAATGTAAGTTCCTCTTCCGGTGTGGCGGTTGGGGGTCGGCTCACCGCTGGCGCTGGATTCCGCATAGCCAAAGTCAGGGGACACTCTGCAGTCGGCACAGGCTTCGGGTCACAGGAAGGGCTCTCCCTCTGTCTAGACTGTGGCTGCGGGGCTGGGACCAGGTCCTCCAGGGCCGCAGATTCCTCCATCATCCGGAGGCTCAACCCTGTAGTCGGCGGACCCTCAGGGAGGATAGACGGAGACACAGAGAGGGCAGGTGAGAAATTAGTAGCTGCAACAGGCAGTGAGGACTCAGGGGACTGCAAACCTTGAGCCTCACTACCAGGAATCAGGCAAGGCATATCATCATAAAAAGAAGGGGAATGAAATGACACTTGTCTGTGTTCCTGGGGCTCAATGTTTCCTGTTGCAGCAGGTGTAGCGTCATCCCTCTCCATGGCTACAGTGGATATAAGCACCTCAGAGGATCATGGAGGAGCAGCCCCAGTGGACACGGAGGTGGGCGGAGCCGGGTGAAAAACAGACAACCTCTTGGCAGTGGAAGAGAGTGCTGAGGAGAAGCAGGAAACAGCAGCTGCGGAGAGGGGAGGAGCTGACGATTCAGTTGGAGAAGAAAAACACAGAGTACGCACTGCTGAGGGAGGCTTCTGCCTTGGCGAAGGGGAAATTGCTACCAGAGAGGCGGGAGTATTCCTCCAGTGGTCCAGAGCTGGATGATGCTAGTGTTGTGGAGCTGATGAAGCGGGAGCAGGAGTGGGCAGATTAGAGGCGAGGCAGGGCGTCTTCCACGGAGCGCATCTCTGTGTAGGCTCCAGGCTCCCTGAAGGCGGCCCCCACGTCAGCCCGGGGAAAGACTGTTGCAACACGGACAGCGTGGCCAATAAGTTAGCGAAATGGGTGTGCCTCCATAACCCTGGATGTGCCTCGACGATGGAGGTTGCCGAATCCACCTTTTCCCAGATCTTTTTTGGGCTGCGGGAGGCGAGGGCTTCATCCACGAAGCCTTGAATGAATTTGGCAGCTCATCCCTCCTCCACATTCAGGGAACCTGCTGCCAATCTCTCCTTGATCACCTGAGGCCGTCGTGCTGGGGACATGACGAGCTTCACAAAATAGGTGAGTGAAAAGAAAAACAAACATCCACAAATTCACAGCAGCTGGGTCTCTACTGGCCGTAGTCTTCTGTCACGAATTGCCCTACGGGGCAGGAAGGTGAGACCCATGCGCTGAACTGTGAGTTTGGGCATTTTATTGAAAAAAAGGCAACAAACATAAAGTTCAACATGGAGCACAAAATACAAACGAGGGAGAAAACTTACAGATAAAGTGCACCAGAACAGGGCAGGGCTCTGGTGGAGACAAGGTGAGTACAGCCAAAACTGTGGCGATGAGAAAATGAAAATACAACCCTTAAATAGGATCAAAAACCATTTACATAATCCATAACTGATGTGGGTAATCTGAGCGGGCAGGAAAAAGCAATAAAACATCATTAAGACCAGCTGGGGGCAGTGAGGGAAGAGCGAACCAACGCTGTCAACCAGCAACAGAACAACAGTAAAGATATAAAAAATAAAATATCAATCTAGGCAAACTAAAATATTAATATAAATTAATACAAAATAAAAGTGTAACAGAACTAGAACACAAACAGGAAAATGGCAAACAGTACATAAATACAGAAACCCAAAAAGCATACAATACAACAAACATGTAAATATAAAGAAAAGCCGTGAGACCGAGCCTGGCGGAAACCTCCAGCTCTTGGCTCATGACATAAAGTGTTGTGTGGAGATTATTTCATTTTTTATTGTTTTCTTTATATTTTCATTGTTTGCTTAAAGCACCTGTCACACCTTGACGATTTAGGCAGCATATGCCGACTTTAAACAAATTTGGCGAACACGATGGCGTATGTTGAATAAGTTATGAGTACGTTTTGTATAAGTTAAGAACACACTGAAGCACGTTGGTATACAATACGTCATAGTATGTTGAGGTATTCAGCATATGGCTCATATGTCCCGCATACACGGGCCATAAGTTGTAGCTAAGTTATGTGATCATTGACACATTGACACATGTTAGTTGTAAATTACTCATAAGTCAAAATAGGTCGAGATGCTGTCTAGCATACCCAAAACTTATTTCTAACCTATGAGTAACATGCCTTGAATCTCTGTGTAACTTAGTGAACATGTTTCTAATTTACAGCTACTGTATAATGGCGTATTGGCAGCATTGGTTCAGAGGAGAAAACTGTCAAGACTATGGTGAGCAGATGTCCATGTGAAGCTGGTTTTGTACTTTTATTCAGACAAAGTATAGAGATGTTTCATACCTTGAATGTTTCGACTGTTATCTGATGTTTGTGATGTGTCATATCAGCTGTTTTATCCTTTCCGTAGGCGTGACCGACCTGACAGATTTGACAGATTTGCCAAGTCGGTCACACCCACTGCTGTATGATGGTCTTTGGAAAAGAGAATCATCTTAGTTGAACCGAGATGATGGAGCCTTCATGCTCTCGCACACCTAGGATTCATGTGTCAGGAGGCAACAGCAGTTTGGCATGACTGTGCTATGCATAAGTTAGGATAAGCTATGAATAAGTTATGCATAAATTAGACTATCATTGGGCATAAGTTGTGAAGGCCGGCAACACACTAAGCATTCATTGGTATAATTTATCTATGTTATGATAACATTGTATATAAGTTACTAATACATTAGGTATCTGTCCAACTCATTACGGCTACATGGTGCATATGCCCAAAATTGAAAATGCCAGTCTTTTAGAGGAATTTTGATACGTTGGCATACGCTGCCTAAATCGTCAAGGTGCGACAGGGCCTTAAGAAGAGGTTGATGATGGGTTCAAATATTATTCCACATTTTCCATTTAGTGCTTGTATAACTTTTCTTATCCATTTTGTGAATAGTGTTTTTCACATTTTTGTCATTTCTATTAATCTATTTTTTAGGCTATTTTTGGTTGGTTGCCATGGATAAAATTGTTTATTTGACATACAAAATCAACAGTGGACAAGATTTTATGACTATTTAAAGACTGCTTTCAGTTTTACGTCAATAATAATACAAGTATATTTTTAAACATAATTAAGACAAATACTGGGTATTTATAACACACCCCTAGTCCAGACAATTAAAAGAAAAACAAGATTTATCCAAAGTTAAACTTTCTGGACTGTAGCAATATGGAGGACATTGCTTGGTATGCTGTTTATTTGTAATTCAGATGAAGGGGCTGTGACTGCAGCCTCAGGACAGCAACAAAATTGATTGGCTATAAATGGCATCTGCCAGAATCTGCCTCCAAAGCCCTCATAGGTGCCATAAATGAACTCACAAGCCCTAATTGTGTGTTGAGATTTGTCCTATTAGTGGAAATATCCTGGTGTCTTGTGACAGCCAACCTCAACCCATGTACTCATTAACACCTATCACACATATCATTTACCTGTATATCAACTACTGGTTTCAGCCATCATTTAAAAATCTGCCCACAAAACAGCCATCCTTTCACCATTGGCAGAAAAGCTGCTTGAGGTGATTGTTGGTAAAGGTCAAGCTTAGAGAAACCTTAAATGTATGTACAGTATATAGACAGAGACACTATAGGGCCATTATTGCCATTGTGGTACTGTACATCAGACATATTTCCACCTGCTACCAATTACTGATGCCTCAACTTCAACACAACTCTTATTTCACATTTTCACGGCCACCATTTTCTGTACATGGAAGTCACCAGCCATCTGACAGGACTGGGCTAGCCACATGAGAATTATTGGACTGTGAGTAGCTTTCTGAACAATTGAAAAAATGACTTCATTCTTTATTCTCTCTTATTTGAAAAGATAAACAGCAGTTTCTGTCTTTAAGGGTACACAGAACTGCCTTTAGGTCTGGAAGCTAAAAGTCCCCTTAATGTCCACTCTAAATGCTAAATGAAATCACCCCAAGAGTGCTTAGATCACCTGATCATTGACCTTTGACCACAGAATAGATGGAGACCCACTTAATGATCACTGTGCATGAGTTTGCTGAACATTTGGGCAACTGCCTAGGAGATGGAATGATTTCTTTGAAATTATAAATGCCCAGATCTCCTGACTGTTGAGAATGACCTTGACCTTGAGCTCAAATTGGATGCAGACAAGCCTGAGGATCTTTATGTGTGAGTTTGTTGAGAAGAAGGGCAATTTCCACAATCTCCTGACCTTTGACCCTGACCTTGACATGGAGCACAATCTTGATGGAAAAACACCTGATGGTCATTGTGCACGTGTTCATTGAGCATTAGGACAATTGCTTAGGAGGAGTATTGACTTTTCTGAAATCACAAAAATGCCCAGACCTCCTGACCACTGACCATGACCTTGATAACTTGGATGCAGACCCACCTGGATGTCACCGAAAGGGAATTTGGTGAGCATTGAGGTAATTGCCTAGGTGGAGGAGTGATTTTTCTGAAAGCACATACAGTGGTGTGAAAAACTGCTTGCTCCCTTCCTGATTCCTCATTTTTTGTCACACTTAAATATTTCAGATTGTCAAACAAATTTAAATATTAGCCAAAGATAACACAAGTAAACACAAAATGCAGTTTTTAAATGAAGGTGTTTATGATTAAGGGTAAAAAAAAATTCAAACCTACATGGCCCTGTGTGAAAAAGTGACACCCCCCCCCCCCCGTGAAAACATAAATTAACTGTGGTTTATCACATCTGTGAAAGCTGAGTTCAATTTCTCTAGCCACACCCAGGCCTGGTTACTGCCACACCTGTTCTCAATCAAGAAATCACTTAAATAGGACTTGCCTCACAAAGTGAATTAGACCAAAAGATCCTCAAAAGCTAGACATCATGCTGCGATCCAAAGAAATTCAGGAACAAATGAGAAACAAAGTAATTTTGATCTCTAAGTCTGGAAAAGGTTATAAAGCCATTTCTAAAGCTTTGGGAGTCCAGAGAAACCACAATGTGAGCCATTATCTACAAATGGCCAAAATATGGAACAGTGGTGAACCTTTCCAGGAGTGGTTGACTGACCAAAATTACCCCAAGAGTGCAGCGACGATTCATCCAAGAGGTCATAAGACCCCACAATAACATCCAAAGAACTGCAGGCTTCACTTGCCTCAAGGTCAGTGTTCATGACTCCACTATAAGAAAGAGACTGGGCAAAAATGGCCTGCATGGCGGGAGTTCCAAGACGAAAACCACTGCTGAGCAAAAAGAACATAAAGAATTCTCGTCTTAGTTTTGCCAGGAAACATCTTGATGATCCCCAAGACTTTTGGGAAAATACTCTGTGGACTGACGAGGCAAAAGTTGAACTTTTTGGAAGGTGTGTGTTCCATTACATCTGGCGTAAAAGTAATGCAGCATTTCAGAAATGGAACATCATACCAACAGTAAAATATGGTGGTGGTAGTGTGATGGTCTGGGGCTGTTTTGCTGCTTCAGGACCTGGAAGACTAGCTGTGGTAAATGGAACCATGAATTCTACTGTCTACCAAAAAATCCTGAAGGAGAATGTCTGGCCATCTGTTCGTGACCTCGAGCTGAAGTGCACTTGGGTTAAGCAGCAGGACAATGATCCAAAAAATACCAGCAAGTCCACCTCTGAATGGCTTAAGAAAAAAAAAAAAATGAAGACTTTGGAAGGGCCAAGTCAAAGTCCTGACCTGAATCCGATTGAGATGCTGTGGCATGTTCATAAAAAGGTGGTTCATGCTGGAAAACCCTCCAATGTGGCTGAATTACAACAATTCTGCAGAGATGAGTGGGCCAAAATTCCTTCACAGTGCTGTAAAAGACTCATTGCCAATTATCGTAAACGCTTAATTTCAGTTGCTGCTAAGGGTGGCCAAACCAGTTATTAGGCTTAGGGGCAATCGCTTTTTCACACAGGGCCATGAAGGTCTGGATATTTTTTTCCCCCTAATAATAAACACCTTAATTTAAAAACTGCATTTTGTGTTTAGTTGTGTTATCTTTGTCTAATATTTACATTTGTTTGATGATCTGAAACATTTAAGTGTGACAAACATACAAATAAATGAGAAATCAAGAAGGGGGCAAACACTTTTTCACACCAATGTAGGTGCCCAGATCTCCTGATTTTTCACTATGACCTTGAGCACAACCTGGATGCAGACCCACCAGAGTATTGTTGTTTATGAATTTGGTAACCATTGTGGTTATTGCCTCAGAGGAGTAGTATTTTTTTTGAAATCACATAAGTGCCCACATCTCCTGACCACTGAGCACATCTTGACCTTGAGCGTAATCTGGATGCAGACCCATTGTGAGTTTTGTGAGAAATGGGGCAGTTGCCTATAGAAGGAAGAGTGATTTCTGTGAAATGTGGATGGATGGACGGATAGATGGATGGATGGACATATGACAGATGCTGCACCATCGTATTAGCTCCTTCCAGTTTCTGAGGTAAAAATTAATTGGAAAAAAGTTGTACTTCAACTTTCATGTAAATCAATTCAAAGGCAGGAAAGTAGTGGAGATAGAATTGTTAACTTTATCACTATAGTTCTCTTTCCATTGTTATTTTTAATGAGCAATTTTCAAATTTTAACATTTGTACTTGCTTCAGGAAAAATGGCAACAGTTTTGTCTAAAGAGGCATGTCATCATCTGGGTTTTCGTGAAAAGATAGAATTGACATTCGGAATTGACTGTCAACTTTTTACAGTTTTTATTACATGATACAAACCCTCACAGGAAAAAGAGAATGAATGGACCCTCCTTCAAACATGCCACTGACTCTTAATGCCAAATATGCCCAAACCTCTCATGTCTAGATGAATGGAAAGCTCTAGGCAGAGTGAGCATGCATCTCCTGTCTTTCCCCCCGTAAAAAAGTCAAACACCCCATGAGAGAAGGAGCCTGCCAGACTGATCACAGAGTTGTTGCTTTATCCAGAGAAAAAGAACTGGGCTCTAAGAAGTTTGTGACAAAGTAGTTTTGGTATTTCATGATGCGAGTTCAGCCTGACACTGTGCAAAGAGCCGCTTTCTTCCCTCAAGATTACCTGCTCATACGTTTGGTGTAAAGTTTACATGACAACACCTCCTGTGTACTTTTTTAACTTTATTTTTGTCATTTTAGAGGGGTAAAATATGGGGATTTCTAAGCGATGCATGTTATTGAACTAAACGTGGTACAAAAAAAATTCATATTCCCATCATACTGTGAAGCATCCATAAAGATGCTGCAACTTGATAGGTCATGGTTTATGCAATCTCAAAGAGCCAAATGTAATCAAATGGCAGGTGATGCTAACCAAAGGACTGGAAGTGTGGCAGTGTGCCAGCCTCACTGGTGGTAAACTCACACGGCATCCCGACAACACGAGAAAAGCTGCATGCAGACGCGGCTTGGTGGTAAACACTTTGATCACTTTTCATTCACTCCCGCCTCTCATCTCTTTGGGCTTTTGGGGAAATGCACTGTTTAATCTGCCGTATGTCGCAGAAGTTGATACAAGGTACACCACAGAGTTTGGGGGCTCGTGCTAGACGGGGGAGGCTGGAATAAAAAAAAAACAAAACATACATTTGCACGGTTGAGTGGTGTAATCTTCATGAAATACCGGTAAATAGGGAGAGGAAGCCTAGTGGAGCCGTAGATTAATGCTGCTATCAAATGGCCTGGGACAAAGAAGGGGATGGCTAATGAGCTGGAAAAGGCAGAGCTGTTCACCGCGTTAAATGATACCGTAGCACCATCTCCCCACTGACCACCGCATCGCCATGTTCACACATTTTGATGTCGCTAACAGCAATATAGGACAAATATTTGAAAATGCCATTTAAGCAAGAACCACGAGGACGCCTTTGATATTTAAAAGACGGCTTCATCAAAGGCAGATTTCTGCACCACAAATGCAGCTTCCTAATTTGATTCTTTCCTATATGTGTCGGGTTCTTCCCTGCCCAATTTCTGTGAGGTCATTTGCTGGCAAAGTTGTTTTCATCCCCAAAAAAATGCTTTCAGATTTTGTCTGTTCCCACTCCCTCTCTCTCCTCTTTTATCCATCTCTCTATTTTTTTGCTTTAAGTCCAGTTCACTCAGCCTCTGTCCCTCTTTCTCTGTGTCTGTACATCTCCCTTAGCCATAACATAATGAAAACCAGGGTTTCCCCCCTCGTCTCTCACTTTCCTGTGCTATCATCTCGGGGATGCTTGTACCCCCCATGACTGTCGCCTAGGTGACAGGAAGAGCAAGATGAACTCTAGGGCTTGGATAAATTTCCTGGTCTGGCCCGTGGAGGCGGTATCAATTTTTGATGTTCTACTGCATCACAGACACTTTTGCAGGCATTGTTTCATGTTTTATTTAGGCCGGTGTTAGAGGCAGGTTAAAGTTTCAGCAGACAGCCGCCCTGAAAGAGTCTGGTGGCGAGAGCGAAATATCACATCGGGCCCAATGCTGGCCTTTTATGAAGGGTCAGACAGAGACTGCGGAGAAGGATATGAAGCGTGTCTGCTTTCAAATTACAGGCACACGGTTGCTTGTAGAAATGTCACATGTTCACATGACATCACAGCACCACATCCTCTACAATTAGATGAAATGTGAAAAGTCTGCTTTAATGTGCAGCAAAAGGAGGCTCAAAAAAAAAAAAAAAAAATATATATATATATATATCACTATCTCTATTTCAAGTGCAGTCAAACACATGAGCATGCTCTCTCCGCTTCAGGCATAGACATATTTATCTTACTTGAGCCAAGTGACAGTTGTCTCCTCAGCCATTTCATTTTATATGCCACCACAAAAAAGTGTGTGTGTGTGTGGGGGGGGGGGTCATAATCAAATGTGGAGGGGTAGGAGAAAGTGATGGGGGGTTGAGGTTGTATAGCGGAATGATGGGTGGGGTGAGGGGGTAATATAACCCCCAGTGCTGCTGTTATTCAGACGGGTTGGATAAATAAATAAATGTGTTATGTATGACCAAGCGCACAGACAGGGCTCAGGGGCTACTTACTGGTCCAGCTGTGATGCACTCAGACAAGTGAATAAATCAGCACACAATTAAGGCTTGTGATTTCATTTATGGTACCTACGAGCGCTTCGGTGGCAAGATTCTGGCAGATGTCATTTCTAGCCAATTGATTTTGCTGCTGTCCCGAGGCCTGAGCAGTCATAGCCCCTCTATTCGAATTACAAATGAATGGCAAACACAAGCCAAATGGCTGTCCAGGCAATTTCTGCATGATAGGAATAGAATAATGTCAGCGACCACACTGGCACCGAAGGAACAAAGACATAAACAGACACAAACACATCACTGGAGGCCCCGCTGTAAACATACTGTAACGCGTGCATACACGAACACAGATCCGCTGGGTTTATTTGCAGCATATGTACCCCGGGAGAATTCATTTTCATTTTTAAGTGTGAACTGAGAATTCTTTGAAGGTGCATTCTCTGCGTGTTTGTTACGGTAAGTCAGATTGTTTTTGGCAGCCAGTCTCCACCATTGAATGAACTTTAAAACATCCTTAAGCAGTAACAGTAAAATTGTTTCTAAGCTACCATGAAATCTGTAAACCTTATGGGATTATTCATCACTGATGTTTTCACTTCCACTTAAGCTAAAAAAAAAAGGAGGAAAAAAGCAGCAGTGCAATCATAACACATTGAACATCATCCAGTCATCTCAATCATGCAGTGAGAGCACTTGACCACATGCTATGCAAATTGGCAGTGCCATTTCAAAGCTTGAGTGTATGAAGACCATCGGTCTTGGTCTGAAGGACTTTATCAATCAGCCAAAGGCCTGCTCTCTCAGTTCATTGGCTTGAATTAGTGCTTTGCTCTTAAGTATGAATTCACAACTTCCTTTGTATCCCCCAGTCTCATGATGTCCCTTTTAGGTTTGCATAAATAAATTTGTTGTTGGGTTAGATTTAAAATATCACCACACAAAATATGACTATGGGCAAAAGTGTTAAAAGCAGGTGAAAGTGGCAACACTTCAGTATGATGACACTCAATAACACATGATAAATGCATTTTTTATAGTCACATACACTACCTTTCAAAAGTTTGGGGTCACTTAGAAATGTCCTTATTTTTGAAAGAAAAGCACTGTTTTTTTCAATGAAGATAACTTTAAACTAATCAGAAATACACTCTATACATTGCTAATGTGGTAAATGACTATTCTAGCTGCAAATGTCTGGTTTTTGGTGCAATATCTACATAGGTGTATAGAGGCCCATTTCCAGCAACTATCACTCCAGTGTTCTAATGGTACAATGTGTTTGCTCATTGCGTCAGAATTCTCCAGATTACCTCAACAAATTAACAGCTAGAATGCCAAAGGTCTGCAATGCTGTAATTGCTGCAAATGGAGGATTCTTTGACGAAAGCAAAGTTTGAAGGACAAAATTATTATTTCAAATACAAATCATTATTTCTAACCTTGTCAATGTCTTGACTATATTTTCTATTCATTTTACAACTCATGGTGGTAAATAAAAGTGTGACTTTTCATGGAAAACACAAAATTGTCTGGGTGACCCCAAACTTTTGAACGGTAGTGTATATACTTAGGTGGGACTCGTGCTCTCCTTCACAAACTGAAGAGAGCACAAGTCCCACCCCCATCATGTGCTCATTCTACCGGGGCATCACTGAGAGTATCCTCACCGCATCACAGTGTGGTACGGAAGCTGCACCCCCTCCTGTTATTTATTGTTATTTATTCCTGTTATTTATTCCTGTTAGTTATTGCAATACTGATCATGCGTAGTCCTATCTGTCACTATTTGCACCTACACTATCACATTGAACTTGCAACTGCGAGTAATACTGCTCTACTTTTTCTGTATATTGGATTGCTGGGTTTCATCATATATCTCTATTTACACTATGGGATGTCTGGGTCTATCTTTTGTCGCCATTTGCACTACGGGTAGCATTACTGTACATAGACTGCTGCTGTTGCTTTTCCAGCCTTATTCCTTGTTCTTATTTTATATTATGCACACCACTGATGAGAGAGAGAAACGCTATTTCAATTTTCCTGTATGTCCTGTACATATAGTAGTACTGATAAATAAAATCTTTAAATCTTTGAATGTAGTTGCAAATTAAAGGTGTTATTGACTGAAAAATAGTGTTTTGTAGGTTTTAACCTTCTGAAATGCATCTATTGGTCACTTGATTATTGAAAAAATGTCAAAACACACTTTTCTTAAAAAAAAACAAAACAACAACAACACACACATAGCCTTTATTTCACTTTTCTGTCCAAGAAGCTCTTTTGATTCACCTGAGCACATCAAAAAATGGGAAACATCATTAAAAGGTAAACATCACTAGCCTTGATACATGCCCACAGTTCTGTTATTGGCCAGCCTAGTTGTCTGTCATGTAGATGGATAGGGAGCTGAAGGTGCTAGCTTAAGCGCTAACAGCGGCACTAGGAAGCTCACGTATATATTGTTATTTTCTTTAGATTTCAGTCGCACTGATAGACATCACTGTTTCCACCTGGTTCACTAATCCACAGTTAATGATGTACTGTATATCGCTCCATCCTGGCTTATTTTGTTGTATTTTTGCTGTGATGCTATATCATTAGCACCACCAAAGCAGCTACCTGAAGCTAACAGATTTGCAACTAGTCTTGGCTTTTTCACAAATACTTCTGAGCTTGCTGTACTCCTGGGACTGGTCATATCATATCGGCCACTGAAACCACACACCCCTGCCCACCAGTGATGAATTACTTCATTCACTCTTTGAGAAGATTAACATGAGTTCATCAGGCTAGCTCCATGCTAGCTAGCTAATGTTAGCCATAGTGATGCAAGAGGAAGGGAGGAGTTGAAACTCAGAGAGTTAAAGAGGCATGCACTGAAACCACGCATTCTCAGCAAGGCTGGAAAAGAAGAAAAACAACTGTGCTGCAATAATTAAATAATTCAAGAGAATGTGACCAAAATATGCCACAAATATTTCATTTAGAAATGCATGAGCTGTTAAAATGTGGAAAAAGTGTAAACAATTACCCCTTTAAAATGAGTAAAACAGTCAACAGAAACGCATGTGAAAATGATTAGTAAGCACAGCCTTCTATACATACAACTACATTCTCTCACCTATAGGGCCTTTCTTGAATCATTAGTACAAGTCATTGACCTGGTAAACTGCCATGACTAATAGACTTTCATAGCCTTCCTTAGCTCTAACAACCTGGAGCTATAACCTGGAGCAACCATAATCTTTAAGAAACCAGTTTGAGATATCAGTCAGTTTCACTTCCAAATCTTTAAAGTGTATGGCAAGATTATAAAAAGATATCACAGTCTTTCCATCTTGCAAATTTCCACTGTCTGAAATGTCAAAGGAGTTGACAGTGAAGGGTTTTTGTGGGAGTCAAGGAAAGATCTGGGACATGAAGAAAATCTAAAGATACAGTACCACTAGATGTCAACTACAGTGAAAGGCAAAGAAATGCCACCTTAAGGAAGACGGATGTGTGTCCACAAAACGCGTTTTTTGTCACCTGACCGCACTGAGCATTTTTTTTTTCTAGCGTTTGTGCATGACACTGTGGGGAGGAAAAAAAAGTTTGTGCCCTGTATCCCAGCAACAGCTTGTCACTCTCAGCTCAGCACTTCCACTTTCCTATGGTCAGACTTTCTCCTGATTTTTTAATAGCAGTCTCTAAATAACAACGGACAGGAAACGTGTTTTAGCAACTCTGGATGTGAACTATAATGACAAGGAAAGCAGGAGTCTGAGTACAGACGAGTACCGGCGTCCTATGTGCCGCCAACGCAGCAGTTCTGATTGGCTACTTAAGGTCTGACATTGACAAGCTCAGCTGCAGCCTCTGAAAAGTTGAACTCTTTTCAGCTCTGAGCGCCCTGAGCGCCGCAACAAAAAAACGGTCACCGCCAAGAGCGTTTCAGCGACGTGGCCGCTCAGCGCTGTAAACGCTGGACTACATAGAGAATGAATGGAAAATAGCTGCCCATAGCTGAAAAAACACGTTTGGTGGACACGCAGCCTAACAATGGTAGGGTGATGTTACATACTGCAGAAGTGATAGAAAAGCAAGTAGTTGGATTTGCTTTTTATGGGTCATTTAGTGAATACATTAAATGTCTTCACCTGCCACAGACTAGTTAAGTAATTTATTACCAATAACCGTTTTTAATTACAGTAATTCCTGTTTTCTACACTAAATTTACTTTAAAGTTGTTTTGTTGAAAACTTACCATTTAACTCAAATTATCCACCCCTGAGATGTAATTTTAATTCTAAGTATCCACAAGGACACCATGGTTAGCTAGCTTTAAATTAATAAATCGGATAAAGATTTATAAAGTTAATTGATAAAGGGATTTTAAAATGGAAAGCTGCAGCCATGCTGATGTGCTTAAAGTATCTGGATGAAGGTGATTTAGTCAAGATAAGGCCATGCCATATAACCAAAATGTTAGTGGTTTTTAGCCACTAACATTTTGGTTAGCCAACAGTATTAACCAAAAAAGAAACTGGTAGCACTTTTTCCGCATTTTAATAGCCCATGTAGATCTTAATGAATTGTTTGGGACAAATTTTGGTCAAATTTTCTTTAATTATTATAGCTGCATCCTTGTGATTCCTATTTGACACCTTTTTTTTTTCAGAACCTCTCATTTCAGTGCATAAATCTCTAACACCGCATTCAACTCTGCTTTCCCTTTCCCATCACAACTACTAAACAATAGCTGGCTAGCTCAGATACAGCCCGAGTCGACTAACGTACAGTGCATCCGGAAAGTGTTCACAGCATTTCACTTTTTCCACATTTTGTTATGTTACAGCCTTATTCCAAAATGGATTAAATTCATTTTTTCCTCAAAATTTTACACACAATACCCCATAATGACAACGTAAAAAAAGTTTGTTTTTTTTTAGATTTTTGTAAATTTAATAAAAATAAAAAAAACAAAGAAATCATATGTGCATAAGTATTCACAGTCTTTGCTCAGTACTTTGTTAATGCACCTTTGGCAGCAATTACAGCCTCAACTCTTTTTGAATATGATGCCACAAGCTTGGCACACCTATCTTTGGGCAGTTTGGCCCATTCAGCTTTGCAGTACCTCTCAAGCTCCATCAGGTTGGATGAGAAGCTTTGGTGCTCAGCCATTTCAGATCTTTCCAGAGATGTTCAATTTGATTCAAGTCTGACCTCTGGCTGGGCCACTCAAGGACATTCACAGAGTTGTCCTGAAGCCACTCCTTTGATATTTTGGGTGTGTGCTTAGGGTCGTTGCCCTGCTGAAAGATGAACAATCACCTGAGTCTGAGGTCAGGAGCGCTCTGGAGCAGGTTTTCATCCAAGATGTCTCTGTGCATTGCTGCATTCATCTTTCCCTCTATCCTGACTGGTCTTCCAGTTCCTGCTACTGAAAAACATCCCCACAGCATGATGCTGCCACCACCATGCTTCACTGTCAGGATGGTATTGGCCTGGTGATGAGTGGTGCCTGGTTTCTTCCAAACATGATGACTGGCATTCACACCAAAGAGTTAAATCTTTGTCTCCTTAGACCAGAGAATTTTGTTTCTCATTGTCTGAGAGTCCTTCAGGTGCCTTTTGGCAAACTCCAGGCAGGCTGCCATGTGCCTTTTACTAAGGAGTGGCTTCTGTCTGGCCACTCTACAATATAGGCCTGGTTGGTGGATTGCTGCAGAGATGGTTGTCCTTCTGGAATGTTCTCCTCTTTCCAGAGGAACCCTGGAACTTTGACAGAGTGACCAACGGTTTCTTGGTTATCTCCCTGACTAAGGCCCTTCTCCCCCGATAGCTCAGTTTAGACGTCCAGCCAGGAAGAGTCCTGGTGATTCTGAAGTTCTTCCATTTATGAATGATGGAGGCCACTGTGCTCACTGGGATCTTCAAAGCAGCAGTGATTTTTCTGTACCCTTCCCCAGATTTGTACCTTGAGACGATCCTGTCTCAGAGGTCTACAGACAATTTCTTTGACTTCATGCTTGGTTTGTGCTCTGACATGCATTGTCAACTGTGGGACCTTATATAGACAGGTGTGTGCCTTTCCAAATCATGTCCAATCAACTGAATTTACCACAGGTGGACTCCATTTAAGCTGTAGAAACATCTCAAGGACGATCAGTGGAAACAGGATAGACTTGAGCTCAATTTTGAGCTTCATAGCAAAAGCTGTGAATACTTGTGTACATGTGATTTCTTGTTTTTTTTATTATTTTTAATCAATTTGCAAAAAAAAATGTTTTGTTGTCATTATGGGGTATTGTGTGTAGAATTTTTAGGAAAAAAATTAATTTAATCCATTTTGGAATAAGGCTGTAAAATAAAATGTGGAAAAAGTGAAGCGCTGTGAATACTTTCCGGATGCACTGTAAATTTGTTTTAAAGAGTGAAAGAAGTAAACATCGCTGGAGGAAAAGGATGTGTAGTTTCAGTAGTCTATAGGATATGACTGGTCCCTGAAGAACAGTAAGCACAGAAACATAAGAGAATGAGTGGCTAAACTTCTAGCTTCAGCTAGCCACCTTGGATCACAGTCTGAGAAAATAAAACTTTAACAAAGCTAAAACTAGAAAAGCACTCGGAGAGCGCAGACCTCCGCCAAGCGCCGCAGTTCCCCCCATACAGTCTTCAGATTCCTTGATCATGAAAACATATGACAAGCAGTGGTTCAGTAGTTATTTACGAAAATGGCATTTTCCGTAATGGCGGCCAGAGTTCCTCCCATACAGTGTTTGTGTGTACGTTTTCAGATTCCTTAACCATGAAAACATATGACTAGCAATTGGATTGACAATGATAGGATTAGTGGTTCAGTAGTTATTCACGAAAATCGCATTTTCCGTAATGGCGGCCACAGTTCCTCCCATACAGTGTTTGTGTGTATGTTTTCAGATTCCTTGACCATGAAAACATATGACTAGCAATTGGATTGACAATGATAGGATTAGTGGTTCAGTAGTTCTTCACGAAAATGGCATTTTCCGTAATGGCGGGCACAGTTCCCCCCATACAGTGTTTGTGTGTACGTTTTCAGATTCCTTGACCATGAAAACATATGATTAGCAATTGGATTGACAATGATAGGATTAGTGGTTCAGTAGTTCTTCACGAAAATGGCATTTTCCGTAATGGCGGCCACAGTTCCCCCCATACAGTGTTTGTGTGTACGTTTTCAGATTCGTTGACCATGAAAATATATGACTATCAATTGGATTGACAATGATAGGATTAGTGGTTCAGTAGTTATTGCGGAAAATGGCATTTTCCGTAATGGCGGTTTAGCGCCACATTTCCCCCCATACAGTGTTTGTGTGTACGCTTTCAGATTCCTTGACCGTGAAAACATGTGACTAGCAATTGGATTCACAACAATTGGATTGACAATGATAGGATTAGTGGTTTAGTAGTTATTCACGAAAATGGCATTTTGCGTAATGGCGGTTTTCTTGTGGACGGTAATCCGGATCATCACCAAAATGTAATCATCTGTAGGATACCCCATTTCTAACACTCTGTGAAAATTGCAGGAAAATCCGTCCATAACTTTTTGAGTTATCTTGCTACCAGACAAACAAACAGACAAACAAACAGACAAACAGACAAACAAACAAACAAACAGACAAACCAACGCCGATGATCACATAACCTCCCCCTTTGGCGGAGGTAATAATAACATCTAAGAATGAAATATATGGTCAAATGTAGTTCAATGAATAAGGATTCCAGTTGAGGTGAATAGAATCTATTAAAAATAGTGATAAAAATCTGCCAGATCCAGACAGCCTGTCCATCACTTTCTCCCCGCCCCCTCCTTTCCGCCGAGGCGAGCTTTGTCCGGTTAGAGTGATCGACTCGGACCACATAGCATGCTATTGCTAACAGTTCAATGTAGAATCATGGTAAAAATATATCAAACTAAAGGAACCATAGGTGCTGATGCCTTGATGTGGACAGACGCACATACACACATTGACACACTACCATATGTTTCTTCAACAAGGCATGATAAGCCAGAATTGTCATGATGCTCAGTATCATGACAATCATGACAATGGTGGTAGAACCATGTTCATGCTTTGAGTTATTTCTAGTTATTTTCTGTACTTTCCCACTTCAGTTTTATTATTGTTTTTGTGTATGGTTTTGTATGTATGTTGTTATCTGAGTTTGCTCTTTGTTTCTGTTTGTTTTGAGTTGTTCTGTTTTCTTAGTTTGGTCATTATAGTCATGTTTATTATTATTATTATTGTGCATTTTTGGATCATCTTGTATTTTTTTTTTATTATATCTTCCAGTGTTTATATTTGAACCTTCTCCGCCTTTGCTTTCAGTTCTTCTTTTGTAACCAGTATTTATTATTAGTATTGTGTTAGCAGCTCTTGGGTTTTGTATTCTATCCTGTTCTTGCCTGGATGGGTTATTATTATTTTCTCCTATTGTATTATTTGGGCTGTATCTCGTTTTGTAATTAGTTTCCTTGGCATTATTTCTCCTGTGCTTTTATTTTGACATGGTTCTTTATTTACTTCCATTTACTCCTAGCTAGTTTTGCAGTTTGTACCAGCTGTTAATGATTCTTAATTTATTATTCTCACTCTTGTGATCCACACCTGTTCATCATTTTTGTGAATTACTCTTTTCCAATTTAAGGGACGCCGCCCCGCAGCTCAGCACAACATCCTTCATTTTGAATCCTGGCGTATGTCTTACGTTTTATCCTAATTGTTCACTTCGTCTCCAGATGTGAGTTCCACGTCTGCTCTGGCGTTTCCACATGCCTAGTTTTCTGTGCTATTTCCCTGTTCCTGTTGCCTGTAATTTTTTGTGTTCTTATTGGACTTTGTGTTTTTCATTAAACGTTGCCAAACTCACAGTTCAGCATCTGGCTCTCACTTCCACCCCGCCTGGGCGTTTATGGCAGAAGGATTTCACCTGTTTGGACCCAGCTGCTGTGAGTTTGCCCTTTTCTTTTTTCACCCTGCTTTTTGTGTTATTCTACTGGGAAGATTATGCCATTTAACATAGATTTCAGTGTGCTTGGACTGAACGAGGTGGAGTGTTGGGTTGCCGGAGTGTTGGAGGACATAATCTCAGAGGCTTGTGCCTCCCACATTCCCGAAGCAGCCTGGAGATGTCTGGACAGTGCTGTGCAGGTAACTGAGGCATGCCCTAGCCTGTGGAGCTACCCGGAACTCATGGTTCTCCTCGAGTTACCAACTCACAGCATATGCTCTGTGGGCTGGGGAAGAGCTCCTCACCATCTGTATCTGTGCCAACGAGGAAGCGTCCCTGGTACAGACGTCTTCATCCTCTCGCTGCTCGCCAGCCTCAAGACGCCATCCTCCAGCATCAGCCTCTGCTCTTCGCCAACACCCAGCAGCAGTCCCTTCGCCGCATCGGAGTAACACATTAGCAGACTCCTCTTCTTTCTCAAATTCCTCTTCTTCGGCTGTCCTGTCGTCAGCTCCTTCCTCCTCATCATCTGTTGCCGCTGTCCCCCTCTCCTCCATGGCATTACTGCCCGCTGCTGAGTATCTGACCATCGTCATGACTGCAGTGCCGGCTCCGCCATCTTTTACATTGGGGCCCACGCCTGCAGCAGCCAATGAGAGGGATTCGCCTGGGCCTTCAGCAGCAGCAGCCCCTACAGCACATGAACTAAGGCAAGTACCTTTTCATTCTCTAACATCAATAAATGAATTGTCTTGCCTAATTCCCTGTGGGGGAATTCAGCAGCAGCCATCCACTTTGGCTGAGCTCTCACCACCTGCTGCTGCTGTCCTGGGAGGGAGCCATCTGACGATGGAGGGGCCTGCCATTCTGGAGATTCCTGTTCCGGCCTCGCAGCCACATCTCAGATGGAAGAGGGACATGCTTTGTAATGTGAAACCTGTGCCGACAACTGAGTGTCCCCAGGTTTCAGCATCGTGGGACCTGGAGCCATCGGAGAAATGTTCCCTGGCTCCGTTATACATAGCAAGGGTTCCGCCAGCTTCAGTCATTATGTCTGGGGGTCCACCAGCACCTGCCACCACGTCTGGGGTCCTGACAGCTTCAGCCGGCATGTCTAGGGTTCTGCCAGTGCCTGCCACTACATCTGGGGTTTCACCAGCGTCTGCTGTCATGCCGGAAGTTCCAACATTTCCTGTCATCACACCAGAAGTTTCGCCAGTTCCTGTTGCCAAGGCTGAAGTTTCTCCTGCCATCAAGCCTGCTGCTTGGGCCACAACAGCAGAGTCACCGGAATCATGTTCGGCGGTAGAGCTTGAGTAAAGGCAAGTGCTCTTTTTTTGTTTTTACAATATCAGTTTTAGAGAGATCTTGCTTTGCTCTTGGCGGGGAGAACCAGTTGCAGCTGCCATCTGCTCCTGAGTTTTTCTCATCAGGCTCCACTGCTGACAGTGACAGTGACCCGGTGTTTTTCTCTTCCTCCCCGTCTGAGGTGGCCGTGTCGGAGATGGATTCCTAGGTGGCTGGATTTGAGACTCCCCAGCCCGAGTTGGCTGGTTTCATTGCTGGTCAGCAGCCTTCGCTTGGTCTCACCAATGGTCATTGGTCCACTTCGTCTGGTTTTGCCGATGGTCTTCAGCCCACTTCAGCAGGTTTCGCTGATGGTCATCAGTCCACTTCATCTGGTTTTGCCGATGGTCATCAGTCCATTTCGTCTGGTTCCACTGATGGTCGTGAGTCCACTTCATCTGGCTCCACTGATGGTCATCAAGCCTCTTTGCCTAGGTTAGCCGATGTTCATCAGTCCTCTTCGTCTTGTTTCCCTGCTGGTCAGCTGTCTTCATCATCTGGTTTCCTCGCTGGTCAGCCGTCTTCGTCGCCTGGTTTCCTTGCCTGTCAGGTGTCATGGTCGTCTGGTTTCCTCTCTGGTCAGCCATCTTCATTGTCTGGTTTCCTCGCTGGTCAGCCATCTTCGTTGCCTGGTTTCTCCGCTGGTCAGCTGTCGTCGCTGTCTGGGGTCGCCGGTGGTCAGCAGCCATCGTCGGGTGTCAACTCTTCTCAGCTACTGACTCGTCGGATCCATGCTGCTGTCCCTGCAGTCTGAAAAGGGCACGAATTCCAGCTACCATCTCCAGGAGGGTACGCATCGTTTTCCATGGTCCATTGGCTCAGGGATGCTGGGAGACCACCCGACAGATCATGTTTCCTTGCCTGTTGGGGATGGAATGCTGGGAGACCGCCCAATGGACTACGCCTTTTGCTTGGGTGGCTCAGGAACTCTGGGAAACTGCCCAACACATTTCATCTCTTGACCTGGTGGTCTTGGGATTCCAGCAGGCCACCTGAACTGCCTGTCTTCTCACCCGGTGGTCTTGAGGTTTCAGTAGGCCACCTGATCTGTTTAGGTTTGTGGGTATCTTTTGAGCCAGTGTTCTGTTTTGTCCCTCCTAGCCTTGTTTCCCCCACTGCCCTCCCTGGATGGGTGATTGTCTGTTCCTGTTTGCGGGTGTTGTGGTGTGTTTTTTCTTTTTCTTTTTGATGTTACGTTAGGGTGTCTGGAATCCATCCCTTGGATGGGGGCTCTGTCATGGTGCTGAGCATGGTAGGAGAACCATGCTCCTGCTATCAAATATTTCTAGTTATTTTCTGTACTTTTCCTACTTCAGTTTTATTATTGTATTTGTGTATGGTTTTGTCTGTATGTTGTTATCTGAGTTTGCTCTTTGTTTCTGTTTGTTTTGAGTTGTCCTGTTATCGTAGTTTGGTCATTATAATCATGTTTATTATTATTATTATGTGTTTTTGGATCATCTTGTATTTTTTTATTATATCTTCCTGTGTTTATATTTGAGCCTTCTCTGCCTTTGCTTTGATTTCTCCTTTTGTAACTTCGGTATTTACTAGTATTGTTCTATTAGCAGCTCTTGGGTTTTGTATTCTATCTTGTTCTAGCCTGGATGGGTTATTATTATTTTCTCCTATTGTATTATTTGGATTGTATCTCGTTTTGTAATTAGTTTCCTTGGCATTATTCCTCCTGTGCTTTTATTTTGACATGGTTCTTTAATTACTTCCGTTTACTCCTAGCTAGTTTAGTGTTTTTTCCCAGCTGTTACTGATTCTTAATATATTATCCTCTCTCTTGTGATCCACACCTTTTCATCATTTTTGTCAATTACTCTTTTCCTATTTAAGGGATGCGGCCCCGCAGCTCAGCACGACGCCCTTCATTTTGAATCCTGGTGTGTGTCCCACTCTTTATCCTCATTCTTCACCTTGTCTCCAGACGTGAGTTCCATGTTTCTTCCGGCGTTTCCACATGCCTAGCTTTCTGTGCTATTTCCCCGTTCCTGCTGCCTGTAAGTTTGTGTTCTTTTTGGACTTTGTGTTTTTCTTTAAACGTTGCCAGACTCACAGTTCAGTGTCTAGGTCTCCATTCCACCCCACCTGGGCGTTTATGACAGAAGGATGTGAATTTTATTATCGACTACTTTAGTGAACCAGGTGGAAACAGATGTCTGTTAGGGTGACTGAAATCTAAAGAAAATAGCAATATAAACTTTTTATTTGGGGTGAGCTTTCTAGTACCGCTGTTAGCTTAGAAGTTAATGCCTTTAACTCTTCCCTTTACATGACAGACAGTTATGTTAGCCAATAGAGCAGAAGGCAGGTATCAAGGATGGCACTGGGCTGGGTTTACCATTTTATGGCCACCTGAGGTGAACCTGGAAAAAGTCAAAATTGTCAGGGGGTGTGCTGTTCGCAGGACCCAAATGCCAGAGCTCTAGTTAAGAGGATTTATTAACACAAAGTAACACAGCACACTGGCTGGAAAAACACAACATACCGGAAAAACTCAGTCAATAAAACTTGGCAGACATGACATGACTAGGCAGAAGACAAGAGGATGCCTGCAGAAGGCAGTGTGTGGTGTCTATATACTGTATAATGCAGAGAATCAAGGACACCCATGAACAATCAGTAATCCAAAAACAGAACAGCTGTGATCAATTTAGAACTTAGCAAGACCTGAAAGAAGTTAAACAGGTAAACAAAAGGCACTTTAAAAATAAAAGCCCAAACCAAAACTACAGAAGATGACAGGAATAACCTACAAGAGGGAACTTTGATAATAATAATAATAATAATAATAATAATAATAATAATAATAATTATAATAATTATAATTATAATAATGATAAACAGGATTAAAAGACAAGACAGGAACATGATAATAAACAGAAAACCAAGTCAAAACTAAACTTAAAGTGAGGATGTTGATTAGAGCCCATGTCCTGATGACAGGGTAAGCAAACTATAAATCAGGGTGAGGACATGGGGCCCAGTCCACCACCTGACAGTTGCCCCCTCTCAAGGGTGGCTACCAAACGACCCATAGCGTAATACCCACCACAAACCAAAAAACCCTTCCAGGGTGGGTGATAGGAATACAAGGCCAGGTGGGCCGACCCCCCCCCCCCCCCGAGTCCAAAACAAAACCACAGTTGAAAGCATGCAAAGTCCAAAGCCCCAAAACAGGTCAGGTTGTCTGTCCAAGTCAGTGGCCCACTGAGCCAGAGTACAGGACAGATGAAGTGGCCTACCAAAGTCCAAGGGCCACCAGATGGATGAACATGGCATGTCAGGGGCACTGAGCTCAGGAGCCTTTAATATGGGAGTTAGCATAGAAGACCTTTGCTCTGGAGATAACATCATAATAGTTTTAAATGCAGGGGATAACATAAGAGCTTCTTGTACAAAAAATAACATAGGAGCCTTAACCTCAGGGGATAACACAGGAACTTTTGGCTCTGGAGGTAACACAGTGGCTTTTGGCTCTGGAGCCAATAATACTGGGGTTTTCAGCTCTGGAGACAATAATACTGGGGCTTTTAGTCCTGGAGGCAATAATACTTGGGCTTTTAGTTCAGAAGCAGGCAACAGCGGCACACTGACCTCAAAAACAGCAGGTAGAGTCTCCCCAGCCTCTGAAATGGCCAGTGGAGGGGACTTCTTGGACAGCCCAGGTGGAATGGACTGCTCGGATGGCCCAGATGGAGTGGACTGCTCAGATGGCCCAGGTGCAGCAGACTACCCGGCCTCTGGGATGATGGGTGGAGGTCTCTCAACCTCTGGGATGATGGATGGAGGCCCACCCACCTCTGACACAACGGGTGGAGGTCCACTGACCTCTGACTAAACAGATGGCTGAAGTGGAGCACCAACCTCCTGCGGCTCCATCCTTGACATGACCACCTAGAATGAGGGATCAGAACAGGCAGTAAATGAGGTGACACCACAGTCGTTAGAGACTGTGGGGAGGACCCAAGAGTTGTTGGGACCTGCACTTGGGTCCCCCCACTAGGAGTAAGGCAAGTCTTTTCTAAGATAGTTGTAGAAAATAATGAAAAACATACTTGCCTTAACCCCTGGTATCCTGCTTCCAGGGTGATGATCTCAGGATCAGCTGCAGGAGCAGTGGCCTCTGGGAGAGCTGCCGGACCGGCGGCCTCAGCCACTGGAGTAGACAGTGGTTGGGTTAAGTTGACTTCAGGTGTTGATGTTTGGAGCACATTAACCTCAGGCGCTGATAGTTGGAGCACACTGACCTCAGGAGCTGCTGACTGAGGCGTGCCAAACTCAGCAACAGGTGATGTGGGTGCACTGACCTCAGGACCAGCTGATGGAGGCTCACTTGCCTCGGGAACAGATGCTGATGGCATGGGGGAGAGGTGGAGAGCTGTGATTGGAGAGGCGACCCCTGTCTCCGGTGAGCTGAAAGCAAATGGCTCATCCACCTCTGGCTAGAGGAGAACTCACTGGAGAGCATGAAGGCCTGGAGGAAGACTGGGATGTCCTCCCACAAATGGGGCTTGGATGCCACTATCCCTTGAGCCCTTCTCCATGCCATGCCCTGCCACCCATTCCTCTTGTGAAAGAGCTTAAAGCACTCTGGCAACTTGTGAATGACTGTCTATGGATCCTCACAGGAGGTGAAGTCCTCGGGCATGGAGCTTGGGAGAGAGAAGAGGGGAGAAGCAGGTGAGGGTATGGGAGCGGCAGCAGAGTATACAGCAGAGACTTGTGGTGAGAATGCAGAAGCAGTAGCCAGCTGCAGCCAAGACTCCCCAGGAGGAACAAGGCAAGCTCTCTCGTTAAGGGATGTTGAAGAGTAAGAAAACAGCACTTGCCTTGTGTCCCGCTCTGCTGCTGCTGAAGTGCCAGATGACTCCCTCTGGGCGGCTATGGAGATTGTCCAGCAGAGAGCTATGGGGGTTGGAGCTGGGCAACTGGATGGAGTGCCGGGAGGAGCGGCGCCAACACCCTCTCCACTTGCCTGCTGCAGTCCCCGGTGGTGAGGCAGACCGTGGGGCACCACAGATGTGGATGTCCTGCACCCACAGGAATGCCCCCAGCAGCAGGGTGCACTCCAGCTCCAGTACTGCTGCTGTCCAAAGCCAACCCTCCTCTTCTGGATCAGTGTAACTGTGGGCTGTGGTGACCAACTCCCGTAATCTGGTCATAGCCTCAAATTCTTCCTCCTTCAGCAGAACGCACCCGGCCATAGCTACAAAGCAAAAACTAGAGTCTGCTGGGTCCTTACTGGTGGCGTCATAATGTTGGGGAGTTGTTGTTCGCAGGACCCGAAGGCCAGAGCTCTGGTTGCAAGGATTTATTAACACAAAGTAATACAGCATACTGGCTGGAAAAAGACATTGTATGTGAAAAACTCAAACTCAGTAAAACTTGGCTGACAAGACTACTTGACACGACATGACTAGGCAGAAGACAGGAGGGCGCCATGCAGAAAGAAGCTCCGGGTGTCTATATATAATGCAGAGAATCAAGGACACCTGTGAACAATCAATAATCCGAAAACAGAACAGCCGTGAGCAATTTAGAACTTAGCAAGACCCGAAACAAGCTAGGTAAAAAATGGAAGTAAACAAAAGGCACTTTCAAAATAAAAGCCCAAACCAAAAGTACAGAAGTTGACAGGGATAACCTACAAGACGGAACTGTGATAATAATAATAATGCTAATAATGATAAACAGGAATAAAAAACAAGACAGGAACATGATAATAAACAGAACCAAGACAAAATTAAACTTAAAGCGAGAATGTGGGCTAGAGCCCATGACCTGATGACAAGGTTAGTAAACTATATGTCAGGGTGAAGACATGGGGCCAAGTCCACAGCCTGACAAAAAATGGCTTCTTGGAGAGAAAAACATAAAAGCTTTGTGTTTTTAAGAGGAGTGTTTTGATATTATTTTTTTTTCAATGGCCATGTGACCAATAGACACATTTCAGAAGGTTAAAACCTACAAATATATTTGCTGAAGAGACAGAGCGGAAGAGAGAACCTGCTGGGTCTAAGGGCCACTGTGGCACATGGCTGGGGACCACTGCAGTAAAGAACAGTCTAACCTCTTAGCAACATACAGTTGAGTCCTTAGGAGTGTGACTCCAAAGCTGATCAACATTCTAACAAGGACTTCAGATGGAGTGTATGTTGCTTTATACTGACATTGGTTTTAACTGAAAGGTGTTCTACTCTTTCCTCTGTATTAAAAACTAGTAGCATAATGGTGCAGTGATTAGCACCTTTGCCAATAGCTAGAACAGGGGTATTTAATACGTTGATCATGATCGACCGGTAGATCGCGTGACTTTTTTTTTTTTTTAAGTTTTTAATTCTATCGCTTATCCTCCCATCTGTCCTCTTATTGGCATTTACCATTTGATTGATGTACAGGGCAGCCAATCGGGAGAGGTCCTGTCCTCTATGTGTCACAGGTCACCCTGCATGCGCAGCCAAAAACGCTAGCTAGCTACTGCTAAACTCCAGCGAGCTGTGACCGTGTTAGCGCTTCCAATTTCTATTAACAAAAGAAGGGATATTAAAAATGATTGGGGAGCTTAACCCAGTAAGAAGACAAAAAAACTTACCACTTCCATGCGGAATGGGAGGAAGTTGTTTTTTTTTTTTTGTTTTTTTTTCACAGTGTCATTTTCAAAGTGTATTTGTCTGATCTGTCAGTCTATCATTGCACTTCCAAAGAAGGGAAATGTGGAGAGGCACTTTCGAACTGTTCATAAAAACTATGACACTAACTTCCCTCCGAAAAGTGAGCTGAGAAAAAGAAAGGTGAAGTAACTGAAATCTCAGTTAATCGGACAGAAGTAATTTTTCACACAACTGAATTCAAAGGCAAAGGTAGCCACTGAAGCATCGTTCCGGGTGAATCATTGCATTATTAAGCATAGTCCAGCAGCTACTGTCCGGACTATCAAGCCCTGGCTGACTCCATCCAGTGCAAGTCAACAGAGTAAGGTAATGATCGTAAATGTATTGAACTGCATTGTGCCATAAGGGTTCACGCAGTTATATAATGTACGGCGTACATTGCACGCCAACATATATTGCCATATTTGGCATTTTTTAAAAGTAGGTAGATCATTTTGACTTGGTCATTTTAAAAGTAGCTCACAGCCAAAAAAGTGTGGGCACCCCTGAGCTAGAAGGTTCCAGGTTCAAATTTCCAGGCTGGTAGGTGTGAGAACCTTTCTGTGTGGAGTTTGCATGTTCTCCTTTTGCTGTGTGTTTACTCCAGGTGTTCCCGTTTCTCCCACAATCCAAAGACATGCATGCAAGATTAATTGGTGATTCTAACTTGTCCTTAGGTATCTGTCTCCTATAGGCCCTTAGAATAGAGGGTTAGTACTAGTGAAGCACTTTGAGTAGACTTGAGACTAGAAGAGCACTATATAAGTACGGGTCCTTATCCCCTTACTTACAGATCATTCAGATGGCTTTGAACTGAGCATCAATCTTGCAGTTTTTCCCTTTTTTATACACATACAGCTCAGAGCAAAGTTTAGTTGTGAGTGCTGGAATGCTTGTGAAGTCTATCAAACCCTTGGTCCTTATGACCAGCCTGTAATGCTCTACTTTTACTTTTTTAAATCATATCAAATGAATGATTCAAAGAAAAAAATCAGCTTTTGACCCTCAAACAAATGATTGTTGACATAAAGAAAAGTTTTTGATGGAACCTCCAAAGAAAAGCATACGGCAAACTATGCTTTCTCCCTTATGTATTCCACTTAAGTTGAGCTTTGCAAAGGTCAAACAGGCAGTCATCACATCCTTTTCAGACATAACAGATAGCCAGGAATCAGACCAGGTGTGTATGAAGGAAGCAAGCAGACCATTACACTGACCTTATGTAAAACAGTAAAACTATGGCTCCTGGTTTTGGCACTCTCAAGCCTCCTATCCGGCAATGCCACAAGAATTCTAGTACCGGAGTTGATGCTAAGCTCCAGAAGACACCAGTTTTGATTTGTTCTGTCAATTTTGGTATTAGTAGATAGATGTACTTTATTGATCCCAAACTGGGAAATTACAGTAAGTGGCAATGGTGGAAATGAGTGGAACTGACACACACTGGAGGGTCTGTAGATGGGTTACTCCATGATTATATCTAACAGTGACCCTGGTTGCATGGTCACATTAACCGATTACTGGGAATAAACACATAATGGCAATAATCCATTTTCTTGTGTTTATATGCACTGAATAAACAGATAACTGGAGGGTAAACCCCTTGACCCCAGTTACAAGGCCTTTATTGGATTATGCTGTTTACATGGCCACTTGAATAATCAGATAGCTCCAGAAATCCATTGATCACCGGATTATTTGTGTACGTGGTCATTGACTTCACTCAAATGCCTGAGCCAAGGATGTACATATGTGAAATTAAAATGAACAAATCTGACTATCTGCTACTTCATTCACCATTCTCCCAGTTTTATAGAAGAAATAACATCTTACGATCTACAGTATATCACAAATGTCTGAAGTTCAGTTTATTTACAACTGCCAAAATAAGAGTCACTGTTCCTTTTTTGATGCTGGAGGCTTGTGGGCAACAGCTCACAGCAGAAAGTAATAATATATTGTGATTTTACTGACTTTCTGTTCTATGAATGAAAATATTTTGGTACTGTGCTGAGTATTCTGTCAACTATTGTATAATTAGAGAAATATGATCATCCTCCAGCATTTTAATTCTTAATTTTAGTCTGTTTAATCACTAAGTGATTTAGAAATTTCCTAAAACCTGATTGGATTAAAGAAATTCTGTTGATCTGTAGATCCAAAACAGTTCTCCCTTTTTGGGCAGATTTTTGTAAAACACACAGATTTCTAGTATTTCAGATTGTTTCTCTAATTTAAGATCATTTATACTCTCCTAATGAGTCTCTAACCTTCAATGACCCCCAGGTATAAAAGCGCTCTCTTACTGAATAGCATTAACATTTCTTTTGTAGTCCTGCTGAGTAGTCACTGTTTGGAGTGTGTATAACCCCAAGCCATTTCATTTTCACACATGCAGAGGGATACCTTGGGATGTCCATGAAAGAACATTTGTCTGAAAATATTTTGGAATTTAAAAGCTACTGAATGTGTGGAATTTTAACCGCATGTAGCAGATTTTTCTTTTAACAGGTACTATAATTGGCATTTCTATGAATCATTTTACCATGTTTTTCAGGTTGATTAGAATTACAATAGTGAGAAATTTTGAAGATTGATATAATGTAATATATGAGGGCTGTTCATTAAGGATTTCTCCTGACTGACTTCCATTTATTGTAGGAGGCTGAAATTGCAAATGTATGAAAATACATATCTCTATAGGCCACATGGTAATTTGCAACTCTGAACTCCCAAGAGTTTCTCTTTTACAGGTGCTAAGGTGGAGTAAAGTGTGATAATTGTGCCAGCTGAATGCAGTCATCAGTCATTCCTGCACTTGAGAGGCCACACACCACAGCAGATGCTTGATGAGATGAAAGAGACTTATGGTGAGGGTGCCCCATCATGTGACATAGTCTAGCACTGGCATCGACAGCTCAAGTGGAGGCCATCATTTTGGAAGATCGCTGCATAACCGTTTGCCAACTAGCAAAAGATGTCAAGATCAGTGTGGGGTCTGTGGAAAAAAATCATCTATGACCATTTGCACATTCCCCAGTTGCTTACTCCTTTCCAGAAGCCAAAACGAGTCACATGCTCCCAGGCTCTTTTGGCCATGTGCCAAGCAAACAAGGAGGACTACTTTGACAAACTAATCACATAGAACAAAACAGGGTTCCATCATTATGATCCAGAGACTGAAGTCTTCTTCTTTTTCTTCTTCTTCTTTTAGATTTGATTGGCGGTTGGCAACCAGCTTACAGGTGCATTACCGCCACGTACTTCACTCTGTATCACTGTATATCTTTGTATCAGGAGTTCTTATAAGGAGTTCCGAACAGCTCCTTATGTGTGAAAAAAATTATCCGTCCTTGGACTGGACGTGTCCTGCCACTAAGTCCTGTGGCTGTCTGCTCTCTCAAATGGAATGGAATGCAATGGAAGCATTATGACTCACCAGAAGGCACATGTCCAGTCCTCTGTAGGCAAGGTCTGGCTCACAATCTTTTAGGACAAACATGGAGTATTGATGATGGATTTCCTGGCAAAGGGTACCACAGTTACCAGGACTTACTATGCTTCGCTGCTGCAGAAATTGCAGAAGGATGTCAAAATTGAAAGGCGTGGCACCCTGACCAAAGGTGTCCACCCCCTGCAAGACAGCGCCCTGGTTCACAACTCACACATTCACCAGATGGAAGCACGGTCCTGCAGCTATAAGTCCTTCCTCACCCCCCTTACTTTCCCAATCTCACACTACCTGACCTCCATCTCTTTCCAAGTATGAAGCTATTTTTGAAGGCCAAGGACTTCCAAGATGATGAAACCGAGGTCAAGTAGTGGCTTCTGACATCTACAGGTGAGGTCTCCACAGCTGGATGAAGCAATAGGAGAAGTGTTCATTCCCGTCAGTCTATGGAAAATGAGTCAGGGGAAATCTTTAATCAGCAGCCCTCATACATTGAACTCTTAAGTATATTCGTACCTTCCTTAGGTTGCACTTCTAAGGCAGTATTTACCTTCTGACTCAAACAAAAATTAAGATGAAAGACAAACATTTAATGTATACTCTTATGTTGATATATGTCAATATATGTTAAATTAAAACATTAGAATAAACTGCACAGCAAAGCATTTTAATTATTTTTGTTCTGAAGTTCAAGTTTACTGTAGACATAAAAGACAATTTCACAGAGGTTGCACTGAATCACTGTAGCTACACAAAGGAAAGGCAATTATCTTACAACTGTTCTTCACCTTGACCAAAATTCCCATGTGTTGTGATCTTCTTTTCTCATTTTGTCTGTTTTTGAAAACCCGGATTGCTGCTTTGCAACTCTGACTTTAAAAAGGCTTGCCAAGGGAAAGTATTCACAGGGTCTCATACAGCTGCTCCTTTCTTTTCAGAATCCAGTGGAAAAAAGGCAGTTGAACTATTTTTTAACCCAGGCTTTGGTTAGCTCCGCATCAGCTTCCAGCGGGACTCTTTTAAAGGCATGTGATTTTTTTCCCTCTCTGTCCAAAGAGCTCTTTTAAACTCAGTGCTTCTGAAGACCAATGTGCAGGAAGAAATAGCTAAATGGAAATTAACACAACAGGCCTCTGAAAACTATACACCTCACATACAAGAGAGGAATAATGTATAAAGCAGTGAGGGATAGTGCAAAGGAGAATCATCCTGCTGTGTATGGATCCAGTAAAGATAGAAGACAGACGCATGCAGAGAGAAATACGGGGAGGGAAATAATGTGAGAGAGCAAGTCAGGAGGGGGTATTAAATGAGGACTTCTGGTTTTAATAATGTACACAGGGTAGTCTTAATGGTTACTCTGTTTATAAAAAGGCACAACGCCTCCACCTGTTGAGGAAACTGAGGACTTTTAATGTCAGCAGACACATTTTAACTCTGGTTTACACTTCATTAATTGAATCCATTCTCACTTTTAACATTTCATCCTGGTACAGCTCCCTCTTCATCAAGCACAAAACTAAACTTTCCCGTATAGTTAATCAGGCTAGCAAAATCATTGGCTCACCACAGACGCCATTGTCTGAACTGTATCAGCGCCCTGTGATCAGGGAAGCCACCCTGATCACAGAGGACCCATCTCACCCCCTTCATCACTCTTTTCAGTTACTGCCATCAGGCAGACGATATAAAGTTCCATTGGCCCATAAAAGCATTTACAAGAAATCATTTATTCCTTCTGCAGCAACAATCCTGAACAAAATCAAATAGTTATCATACTTCAGTTAGCTATCAATATTAGTTATCATTTATCTATTAATCACTATTGATTTCACAGGGTTACAAAAATATTTTTTTTTTGTAAAGTTGTCTGTGTTTTTTCAACTGATTTAAGACAATTTCACACCGCTGAATCCGAAAATAACATCAGTTTCTCTCGATCAGGTGCTAAGTAAAAACCTGTACTTACTTAGTACTGTGCATGTACTTACCTTTATATATAGGTAAGTACATGTAAATTGAATGTTACGTCATCATTGTTCAAAATTCAGAGAATTTCAAGACATAAAAAATAATTTTGCATCATATAAAGTGAAACTGCCCATAATGTAAACAAAAATGTATAAAACAACATGTGGCCATAATTCAAAAAGTTGACTGACTGAGCAAAACCAATGTGATTTTTGGATTCAGCACGTCAAAATTGTCATAAATCAGCTAAAAAAAAAAATAGATGATAAATTTGGTGATGACCAGTGTTTTTAATAGTTATTAATATTTTCTGCCACATGATTTTATTTGCTGCTTCCTTTTTAATCATGTTTACATTTTTAAACTGTTTTTATCCTGTGAGTTTGAACATGTCTTTGAGGGTGTTGAATGTGTTATATTGTTGTAGCCATGTCGAAGAAGAATTTCTGTCATCGACTGGGACAGATAATAAAGTTATCTATCTATCTATCTATCTATCTATCTATCTATCTATCTATCTATCTATCTATCTATCTATCTATCTATCTATCTATCTATCTATCTAGTCTCACCAGGGAGTGGCTTTTGGAGTTAAGGGGGAGAGTAGATCAGGTTAACCACCCACAGGGGTTTTACCCACAGCAGGGAGAAGAAGCTTTGGTGCTTGGATCAAGCAGATATGCTAGAAAACGTCTGGGGTGGCACCCATCAGTCAAGTGGAAAACTTTTTTTTCTTTTTTTCCTAAGGCCACTGGTATCTTAATAAAGCTGATGTGCATTTTAATTTATTCACATATAGCAGATGGATCAGAATTCTTTTACATTTATATACACAGGCCAAACTTAAGGATCGTTTTCAACATCCCTGTGCTATGTTTTACCCAAAAGGAATAACACATTTCCATACTCCTAAATTGGTAGCAGCATTATTTAAACTTTAACAAAATAAAATTTTGTTTGAGTTTGTCTACTAATCGGAGGGTTGGTGGTTCAAATCCCACTTTCCCCAGCCATCCTGCCATTGTGTCCCTGGGTAAGACACTTTACCCACCTTGCCTCCAGTGTCCATAACAGTGGGTACGAATGTGTATAAATGTTTGGAAGTGGTCGGAGAGGCCGTTGGTGCAGATAGGCAGCAATGCTTCTGTCAAGCTGCCCTAGGGCAGCTGTGGCTATGGTAGTAGCTTACCACTATCAGTGTCTGTCTGGAGTGAATGAATAATGGACTCACTGTAAGCACTCTGAGATGTCACTTGACATGTAAACCACCATATAAATCTAATCCATTGTTATTCATCATCATCATCATCATCATCATCATCATCATCATAGCAGTCTGTCGTGGGCGACAATGACTGTTTCATTTAGGAAATGATGCCCTGTTTCACCCTCCACACCCTCAGAAGGGCAGGGATGCCGGTTGAGTTGCTGACGGCCCGACCCATGAGACAGGTAGTACCAGTTTTCATGGTTATCCGGTAGCAAGCAAGCCAATGCCTGACCTGACACACACACACACACACACACACACACACACACACACACACACACACACACACCAAACAACAACAACAAAAAAACGGGGAATGTAAGTCTCAGTTAAAAACTGCCACTTTCTGACCAAAAAAGTGGAATTTTATGGGTAAAAAGCTGCAACTTAAGTAAAAAGACCAAAAAAAGGTGTAAATTCCCAACTGTTAACAACCTAAAAAGTTGCAGATCTAAGATTTGAGTAAAATGCTGCAAGGTTAAGCTTTTTTTTTAAAACTGCAAATTCAAGAGTAAGAAAAGTTCTAAATTCATGAGGAAAAAGCTGCAAAATTATGAATAATAAAAAGCTGTAAATTTTCAAGTAACAAGCTGCACATTTCTGAGTAAAATGGCTCTAACTCTGCAGGAAAATCCTATAAATTTATGAGAAAAATCCTCACATTTACAAAAGAATGTTTCTAATTTACATGAAAAAGGATGTGATAAATTGGCGTGTTGGCCATTTTGTTAAGACAGGTGTTCGGAGGTGTTAAATTCTGCAAATCTGCATTAATCAGCAGGGAAAAGGAGAAGAAGAGGAATAGGTGATCCCCAGCAGCAGAAATAATCCAGTTAGTGTCATATCCGGCTCTAGGGAGCCGGGCAATCAGAGCCAGGGACAAGCCAGTGAGTCGAGATGTTTTATTCTGGGTAAGGGATAAGGGATGAGGAGAGCACAGACACTCATACAGACGTACATTCTCAGGCTGCACAGCGCAGGGGTAGGTAGCTCGTACCGGACGTGGGGGTAACAAGACGTGCATACTCACAGCGGGATACAAACACCGGAATGCTGCAAGGGGAGTTGAGGCTGACACCAGACGAAGGGGCTTCAGCCTAGCAGTGCTTATGTCGCAGCCCCGAATAATCGAAGCTGCTCCTCTTTATACTCATTAACAGCGCCCCAGCTGATGAGGATTAATTGGCCCCAGCCGTCCCGTGACACTGACAGCTGGGAACCAGCTGAGGCACTGCCCAATGAGAGGCAGGGATAAAAGGAGCATGGGCTGAGCGCCGAGCCGGCGTCTCACCCCATGGTGACAGATAGCCCTGGAAGAGTAAACACATGACACCTCATGACACCCAACAGATCACCCCCCTATGACATCAGTGGGAAAAGCTGGGCCAAACTTCACACCTCTGTCGATTTACATGTTCCCTTCTGGGGACAATTCAAACAGAACTGATGCTGAGATGGAAACCAAAGGGTTAAAGGGTGGCGGGGCTTTATCAGCAGCACTGACCCCCCCCCCCCCCCCCAACTAACCTGCTGGCCAGGAACTAACAACTCCTCAGACCTGTTAACACAATTTTAACAACAAAAGAACATGCAAAAGAATGAAGATTCCCTTTGATTTAATAGGATAACAGCGTGAATTTTCTGGTCTGTGAATGAACAGAGCAGCCATGAGTGCTTCACAGTCACTTAATGAATTATAATGGTTAATCTAAGTCACAATTTCAGGAAACAGAAGCTTCAGGGGAAACTTAAACTCATGACACATTGTTTTAAATTTTGCTGATTTTTCTTTTTTTTTCGCTTCTCTTCCAGTCCTTATGGCTACTTTCTGATTGCTTTGAGTTTTTAAAACATCATTTTAAGAATAATGTTAACTGACTTAAAGTACATTTCTAACTACACTATATCATACAATATGCCATTTGACATACAATTTCATTTGATCGCATTTAGATCTTAATTCAAACAAGCAGAGTATTTGCAACCAACTTAATTAAGACTTGAACAAAAACAATCAATCTGAATACAACTGGGAACGTTTCAGAATAAAAATCTTTGGATTCCTTAACACTAGAAGTCCCAGCATTTTTGTTGGTTTGCTCCATCCAGGATCATTTCCAATGCCTGTTGAATGTTGAATCTCTGCATCTTCGTTCCTTGGAGAGGAGCTTCTTTCACCACAAAGTTCTTGAGGGAACTGAAGCGATAGTCCATGTGCACTGAGGTATTTATCCATCAAACAATTGTCTGGTTGCAGTCACATGAGTCGTTATGGTCACATGGGACATTCACATGTTCACATTTTAGAATAGAATGTGTTTTTATTCCTCATTCTCACATTCACACAGAAGTAGCCAACATGACTTCACCACTGAAGTGTGAAGTGTGTGAAGTGTGACCCCCTCACCCCACACCCCACACCCCACACACTGCCACTAACAGCCTCATTACCATAACAAAATGAGTGACCACAGGGGGGACTTGGGGCCAATTGGCCCTCTTGTGGGTTTTCTAGGTAAAAAGGCCAAATGGCCCCTCTCTGGGACTTCTAGTGAAGTTCTGCCTGCAGATCACCTGCACTCATATTCCAAGTACCACTCATGACACGGACCAGATTCCATACAAAATGTTAAAAATTTTGCTTTGGCTTCGTCTTTAAGGGGTTGCTGTTCCAGTTAAAAGTCTCAAGTGTTGGAGAGTCCAGCTTTGTATAAAACGGCCACGTCAGTATACAACAAAAGGCTCAAAGTCGCTAAGATAATCCAGAGGTTAAACCGGCTGCTAATGTCATTTAAGCCCTTCATGGCTTCGACAACGTGGAACCGGCATTTCACTTTGAAATAGATGTCTCGAGTTATTGCAAACGAGCAAGTTTAAAACACATAACACTAAAGTTAAGAGTATTGCAAGAAGGAAAATAATTTAATATAAAACACAGCTGTCTTACCTTGAAATGTCCTTTACAAATGAAGAGACTCAAACTGAAGAAAAACGTAATTCGACCCACCAACCCTCTGGTTACTAGATATACATGCCATCTGAAGACACACTCATGAAACACAAGACTAAAAGGAAAATCCACTTGTCAGCATCCATTGTCAGCATGTCACACAATGGAAGCAGCAAAGCACAGAAGCTGAATTTACTTCTCTTACTGATACTGAGCACAGTAGAAGGTCAGAAAAACTGAAATGACTCTCTTCTAGACCACTTCCTGTTGTTATTATTAATAATACATTTATTTTAAAATATGTTTTAAAAAGCAAATTGTTAACTTTTATAATGATGTACTTTTAATTTTTGACACTGTTCCCATATGATCCCTTCTTCTTCTTTTGGCTGCTCCGTTTATTGGTCATCACAACAGATCCTCTACCTCTATGTCATCAAATCTCTTGCATCCTCTTCTCTCTCACCAACCTTTTCCTCCTGCCTGGCAACTCCATCTTCAACATCCTCTGTCCAATCTATTCTCTGCAAATGTCCATACCATCTCAGCCTTGCCTCTCTTTGTCTCCAAAACGCTCAACCTGAACTCCCCCCTCCAAGTCACTCCAAGTGAGAATCTGAACATCTTAACCTTTAGAGCACTCTGTTTTGTTTTTTGCTACATTCACAATTACTCTGCATCCAGCACACATATGTCCCATGTGTGCTCTAAGTTCTCTAAGGGTTAGATTCTGTAACCTTCAGCTCTGCCCCATCTTTCATCAGTGCCACCATATCCAAACCAGACGTCAAAGCAGGTGTCACTCCTGTCTTGTAAATCTTCCCTTTAACTCTAGCTGCTATCCTTCTGTCCTTGACACTTGTCTCCACCCATTCCACCATGCCTGCACTGTGTTCACCTCTCTTGTGCACTGTCCGTTGTTTTGGATGGTTGAGCACAAGTATTTAAACTCATCCACAGTTGTGTGAAAAAGTGTTTGCCCCTTCCTGATTTCTCATTTTTTTGTATGTTTGTCACACTCAGATGTTTCAGATCATCAAACAAATTTAAATATTAGACAAAGATAACTCAAGTAAACACAAAATGCAGTTTTTAAATGAAGTTGTTTATTATTAAGGGTAAAAAAAAAAATAAACTTCCATGGCCCTGTATGAAAAAGTGATTCCCCCTGCCCACCACCGTTAAAACATAAATTAACTGTGGTTTATCACATCTTTGGAAAGCTGAGTTCAATTTCTCTAGCCACACCCAGGTCTGATTACTGTCACACCTGTTTGCAATCAAGAAATCACTTAAATAGAACCTGCCTGACAAAGTGAAGAAGACCAAAAGATCCTGAAAAGCTAGACATCATGCTGTGATCCAAAGAAATTCAGAAACAAGTGAGAAACAAAGTAATTGAGATCTAACAGACTGGCAAAGGATATAAAGCCATTTCTAAAGCTTTGGGACTCCAGCGAACCACAGTGAGAGCCATTACCCACAAATGGCCAAAACATAGAACAGTGGTGAACTTTCTCAGGAGCGGCCGGCCGACCAAAATTACCCCAAGAGTGCAGCAGCAACTCATCCAAGAGGTCACAAAAGACCCCACAACAACATCCAAAGAACTGCAGGCCTCACTTGCCTCAGTTAAGGTCAGTGTTCATGACTCCACCCTAAGAAAGAGATTGGCAAATATGGCCTACATGGCAAAGTTCCAAGACGAAAACCACTGCTGAGCAAAAAAAACCCCATAAAGGCTCATCTCAGTTTTGCCAGGAAACATCTTGATGACCCCCAAGACTTTTGGGAAAATACTCTGTGGACTGACGAGGCAAAAGTTGAACTTTTTGGAAGGTGTGTGTCCCATTATATTCGGCGTAAAAGTAACGCAGCATTTTAGAAAAGGAACATCATACCAACAGTAAAATATGGTGGTGGTAGTGTGATGGTCTGGGGCTGTTTTGCTGCTTCAGGACCTGGAAGACTTGCTGTGGTAAATGGAACCATGAATCTACTGTCTACCAAAAAATCCTGAACAAGAATGTCCGGCCATCTATTCGTGACCTCAAGCTGAAGCGCACTTGGGTTCTGCAGCAGGACAATGACCCAAAACACACCAAGTCCACCTCTGAATGGCTTAAGAAAAACAAAATGAAGGTTTTGGAGTGGCCTAGTCAAAGTCCTGACCTGAATCCGATTGAGATGTTGTGGCATGACCTTAAAAAGGCGGTTCATGCTGGAAAACCCTCCAATGTGGCTTAATTACAACAATTCTGCAAAGATGAGTGGGCTAAAATTCCTCCACAGTGCTGTAAAAGACTCATTGCCAGTTATCGCAAAGGCTTGGTTGCAGTTGTTGCTGCTAAGGGTGGCCCAACCAGTTATTAGGTTTATGGGCCAATCACTTTTTCACACAGGGCCATGTAGGTTTGGATTTTTTTTTCCCTAATAATAAACACCTTTATTTAAAAACTGCATTTTGTGCTTACTTGTGTTATCTTTTTCTAATATTTACATTTAAGTGCAACAAATATACAACAAAATGAGAAATCATGAAGGGGGCAAACAGTTTTTCACACCACTGTACCTCTATTCCTTGTAGCTTCACTGTTACACCTTCCCCCCTCTCATTCACATACGTTTTCTGTCTTGCTTCTGCTGTGTATCATTCTTCTCTGCAGTTTATACCGCCACCTTTGCAGGTTCTCTTTCACCTGCTCCCTACTCTCACTGCAGTTCACAGTGTTGTCTCCAAACATCATGGTCCGCGGAGAAACCTGCAGGACCTCATCTGTCAGTGTGTCCATCACCATAGTGCTTAATTATAGTCTGGCACAGGGCTTAAGACAGCCACTCCCACTAGCCACTTTGGCAGGTTGCAGTTTTCTCAAACAGCATCTAAAATAATAAATCTATTGCAATGTGAGGTTACAAAACTAAAACTCTCATAAGCACTATCTGCACAGTGTGTGATCATTGGTCAGCTGTCACCGTGGACAGTGTGTGGAGAAGCCATGGACAATCTACTCCATGGGTCGGTTTCCCGTCCTGCCCCTGTTCAGACCGGTGGGAAGAAATTTCATAGTGGGTGGCAGCTTCTCCTGTACCATGTATGGAATAGAGCCAGACTCTGCCCATGGTAAGCTCATTTTGCAGCCAGTCTGGTGAAATGGCAATGAACAGACAGCAGCTGGCAGACTGCACCTGTCCCTGCTCTCAGCAATCAGATTACCAGGAGAACTGCCTTTGATTCCCATTGTCCCTGCAGTGAGTAAATAGTCGCTGTGCTCCCCCTCATCAGCTCCCACCTCTGTGGTTAAACATGATTATTTTTTAGAGCAAGAAGTTGCCGTTTACCCTCAAAATATGTATTTTTCAACCCGGTCTAAGTAAAAAATGTATCTAATAAATGTTTTCCACCCCTCCTAAATCGTACATTTGCATGTTAAATCAAAAAATAATGTGCCTCGGCATGTATTTACAAGCCGAGTTCACTCATTGCGCATGTGTAAAACACTCCTAAACAGTCCCCACTGCGCATGCGCAGAACACCTCTTTTACTTTTGTTTCCCAACGCTCAGTGAGTTGGTGGGAGGGGGATGGTGGACGGTTAGTTACACGGACTTTCAAGCAATGACATAAAAAACATGCAAGTTTGAGTCCCACCCTCATCTGTGAATGACTTTTTTGTTCACTTTTTTCTTTGTTTGTTTTTCACTCCAGTCATGAAAGGTTAGATTTATGCATTACTTCCCGTGAGGTTAGGGTTAGGGCTTAAGGTGTGGGTTAATTGCTAGATGGTGAAAGACAATAAAGGCGCTTTTCCACTAGGATCAGTACAGTACGGTTCGGGACGGGACGGGACGGTACAGTTCGGCCCGCTTTGTTTTTCCACTGCACTAGGTCCCATTTGAAGTGGGTGGGAATATAGTTACAGGGAGGTGGCGCAACCCTCTCCCTCCCGTTACGTAAAACCAGCGTAACTGGCGTAAAACAAGCATAACGTTACACAAAACACAAGCTGGCAGGTTACGCTGCGTCTGCCTTCTCTGTCTTTTTTTGCCTGAATAAATGCAAAAAAGGAGAACAGAAAGCAGAGGCGGCAAAATTACATGCTCTGGAAAAGTACTGGAGCATTTAGGAATCCATAGAGCAGTATAAAGGAGAAGACATGAGGATACAAACAACATCACTTATCAAGGTAAGCTAATGATTGCTAATGCTACTTTGCTTTTAAGTCCGCCGTACAGCATTGTAATGTCGGCAAGTTATCGATATTAGGTACTAAAATATGTATTCTCTGTGTGTGTGTGTGTTTCAGATGGCTCTCTTGTGGCAAAAATATCGCTTCGAACGTTGGGGGTTAACGTTCAACACAGTGATGTGACCCCAACTTCACGAACGCGAAGTGGCTATAATGTCTGTAGAAATGTTTAGCTTCTGATCTGTGTCGGAATCACGGAGAGACTGTTGAGACGTCATGGGATTTACCTGCTCCAGCCAGTGGTGTCGTGGCAAAACATGGATCAGGTGCCATATTGTAGCACATGAGCCGTTAAATGTATATTTCAACAGGTAAACAGTACTGAGTTAGGCATAAGATATATTTAACAATTATGATGCATTTTAAGCCAAAACAAATGGATCTAGGATTAAAAGTAATTAAAATAACGCAGTCACAAGGTTACATGGAGAACTACATGGATTAACTGGAAATATATTGTATTGAGTATTGCTGACTACATGTAGATACTGTATAAATATATATTCTCTGCATCAACAGTGAATTATACATGTATTCATGTAGTATTACCCTGGGAATTTTGACAATAAACCTTTGTACTTTTGCAGATGACTATTTTGTTTTACAGTCTTCAGCAAATAATTGTTTTGGTTACTTTTCTTAAAAATGAGCCATTATTTTCAAAGTCACTGTTAAATGGTTCGTACTGTTGACTCTTTTCCCACCGGTGTCTCAACAGACAAAATAGAAAATCATGATGCAAACACATAAATCACTAAATTGTTTATTCCAATCAGCAGCAAATTACAGATTATTTAGAATGTGCAAAATTCAAACTGTAAAAAAAAAAAAAGAAAAAAAAAAAAGAAACTGGAATGTGTCACACACACCTGCCACGCTGCCTCACTGAGCAGCAACTGGATCGGCCCCTCGTACTGGTCCCGGTTCAACAGATCTTCAGCCTGCATCTCTGTAAATAGTGAAGCAAGGTCTGGTTTGGGTGGATCATTTTCCACTTGCCTAGATGAAAGACAGAAAGGAGTGGTGGATAATTAAAGCAAGTTTAAAACATATTTGAGAAATGAATGAATGAATGAATCTTTATTTCGGATAGATTAGATTAAAAGAAAGGAACAGAATAATAGAACAAAGGGGAAAAAATCCATTAAGGTCAAATTAAACAGCAACTCCTCGGATTATACAATTCAACATAATGGACTGGCGATCTGTCCAGGGTGTACCCTGCCTCTCGCCCAAAGATGCTGGGATAGGCTGCAGCCCCCCCGCGACCCCCCCCAAAAAAGGATTAAGCGGAAGAAGTTGAATGAATGAATGAATGAATGAATGAATGAACATAACTTATCCGAAATGGGTGATGGCTGAAGCTGCAGCTTAAATTGCCCACCCGTGTTAAATCTAAGAATTCAAAAATAAAATAAAATAAGAGTGATTACAAATCAGAACAAAGCCAAGACAAAACGTGACAAAAACTAAGCAACAGCACAACACAGACTGGATATGACAATCCTTATGTGATTTTACATGTCATCTTGTATATATGTTTGGAGTATTTCTTCCTTTAGATTTTGTTTAAATTGTCCAAACGTTGTACATGATTTTAATTCAGGTCCAAAAGCGTTCCACAATCTGACTCCTTGCACTGAGACACAGTGTTGCTTGGTGGTAGTTCTCACTGAAGGTTTTTGAAATATACATGTTCCTCTGAAATGATATTGTTTCTCCCTTATTTGGAACAACTTTTGGATATTTGCGGGCAGTGATAGATTCTTAGCTTTAAACATTATTACTGCAGTTTTAAAGGCAATCAGATCTTTCAACTTGAGAGCTTTTAATTTAAGAAAAAGTGGGTTTGTTGGTTCCCTGTTATATTTCCCTGGGAAATATAATGTAAAACATGAATATCACATCACTCACCGTCCTGTATATCACGGCTTCAACTGCTGAAGTTGGGTGCGTCGCGGCTGTACATTCAATTCAATTTGGGTGGCTGGGTCTAATTTCTGGTGCGTCTCCGTGTATTTTCTAGAGCGTCTGTTTGTGCTCCCCACTGCAAGCTCAGTCTGCTTCCCTCTGCATTCTCTCATCAGCCGAAACACACAGAAAACTCTACTGGACCGCTGTGTTGATTTCTGCTGATTTCTGTTAAGCCATTCTATCGTTGTTGTTTATAATATCACTTGTTCACGGACGAAAAATTGCAAATGGTGGCCAGCCAGTGATTCTGGAACGTCAGCGTAGCGCCCACTGTCATGACGCTATGCCCGGACCAATCAGTGGCCAGCAGTGGGTTGACGTAACAGTGCCAGTACGCTTCGGACCTGCTCTGGAGCAAGGCCGAAAAAATAGGGACAGTTCCAATAAAACAGAACTGTAAGGACTTCCGGTGCCTAATGGAAAAGCGGACAAACCGTGCCGAACCGTACTGTACTGACCCTAGTGGAAAAGTGCCTTAAGAGTGACAGGATGGTGTCTGGGTATTTACGTGGGCTTTCAAGCAATGACATAAAAACATGTGAGTTTGAGTCCCACCCTCATCTGTGAGTGACTTTTTGTTCTTTTTTTTTTGTTCTTTCCTTGTTTTTCACTCCACTAATGAAAGGTTGCATTTAGGCATTGCCTTTTGTGAGGTTAGGGTTAGGACCTAAGGTGTGGGTTAGTTGCTAGATGGTGAAAGACAATGAAAGTGACAGTCATACACTGGCAAACAAACTGGCAAACGTTAAGCTGCCGTTAGACACCTTTCTTAAAGCTGTAAACGCCACGTATCCACTGCATGGGAAAAAGCTTTTTTATGTGTATATGTACAATTTCTCTGAGTGACAAAATGTGCAATTTGAGGTTTTTTGCTTTTTTTGGGGTGAGACTGGGGCTGGTATTTTAATGGGTTAGTCCAAGGGGGCCAAAACTGGCCGCGAGGGGGTCCAAATTTTTCTCTCTGAATTTATAGCTTTTTTCTAGTAAATTTCTGACATTTTCTACTGATTAGAATAGTTCATGTAAATGTGAGACATTTCTCTCCTTAAGATGAGCCTTTATTTCAAACCAGTTTTCTTTTTCCTTCTCTTCTTTTTCTAGTGAAAACAGGTTAGGATAAATCCATTAGCAGCTACTAATGACGTAGTGCAGCCATGAAGGGGTGTGCCAGGGGTAAGGGAAGCGGTAGGGGTACAGACCCCCACATCTACCTGTACTTCATTCTCACATTACACATATTTTTCTGTGCCATTTTACAGTATTTACTGCTGTTCATAAAAATACAGTGTTTCTCTTGCTTTTTTTTTATGTATGTATAAGGGTCATTTACATTTATAAAGGTTGTAAATGTCATGATCTGCCTTCCGGGCAGATGATATGGAAAAAGGAGGACCCAGGGCGTGGACTGAACTCCAGAGTAGCATATTTTATTAATAAACAAAAAACTCAAGGAACAAAATGTAGCATAAATAAATGGCTGCACGGGGGCAGAAAACAAATCATGAAAATGAACAATGATGATGCCAGACAGAGCACATGTACAAACTAACATAAATAGGGTAATTGATAATTACAAACGTAAGACAGCTGGGGCAACAATCAAGAGCTGAACAGGAGCACCTATGAAGAAATGGCTATGGATATGGAAATATGAGGGACTGGAGACAATAAGTAGACAAATATACTACAGGGCCATGATAAAAACACTAAAGACAAACAGGGGGTGACACAATAGATCAGGGGAGACACAAGAGACAATAACAGTAATAAATAATAATAATAATAATAAACAGAGGGCCAAAAATGATTAGACCTGACAGTAAGTTTAGTTCAAGTAAATGTTAGCATGCAATAGTCAAATTGATAATATTAAACAAAATTTTCCAACCACAAAATTGTGGCTAGTGAAAAGGCTGAGTGGCTAGTAACTGTTGAAAATCACTAGACACAGTGGCTGGTGAGCAAAAAAGTTCATGTCAAGCCCTTCTCTGACAGTGCATTCATGCTTAAAATTACTGACCAAAGCTTCATTCCTATATATTTTTTATAACCAAATGTAATATCTCCAAAATTGCCTTGCAAAAAAACCCATTTTTTTTTATCTGTACCTAATATTAATAGACTCCTATTCCTCTTGATAAATGAAAATCTTTTTTTAAAGCAAATATTGTTTTGTTACATTTTATATACACTTTACCATGGATAAATGTTCTTTTTCAAATGATTTATTTCAATATGTACAAAACTAATCTCAGATGAAACAAAGCGTTTTGCTCCTCTGTGAGACTAACCACAGGGTGTGAACCGGGGTGCAAGGTTGGCAAAAGTGCTTTGAATGGAATGAATGTGCAACAAGGCTGTATGATACATCACCATTTAAAATGCAAGGCAAATAATGACTGAAATAAAATGATACATGCTAGATATTGTTAGTAAAATATTTCCTTTGTCAATGTAGCAGAACAATTTTACATGCATTATACAAGTCAAAGAATTTTGAGTTAGGCAAAGTTTCATTCAGACCCTAATGAGACAATTAGTCTGACAAAACTGAGAATGGCAAAGACATGGCAGCATATACAGCTTCCCTACTGCCATAGCAACAAAGGAGCAAAAATTAACTAATTTATAAACTAATGAAATATGGGGGAGTTCTTGTTCAGTGTTTTTGGGCTTGGTTTAAATGGAGTAATCTGAAATGCCATTATTTACTTGTTATGTAGATAATGTATCAACTACCCAAAAACCAACTGTGAACACCAGTTTTTGTATTACCAATCCAAAACATGATGCTGACATGAGCTGATTTTTTAAGGCAACAGTTGCTATCAGCTGCTGTTGCCTATGAGCGCAGGTCCTTTGTGTGTTACATCATCCTTCAGCCCTCCTGCGTTTCCTGTTCTGAAGGTTTCAACAAAACCCGCGGGGCATGGCTCCACGCTGTTTAAAGCTGCTGAGGCTACAAAATCTACAGTTATATTGAATATGTGACCAGAAAACAGATGGATTGTGAGACCTTCAAAGGAAATCGGCTCTACAACGGTGCCCCGTGTATGTGGCTGTGCAGCACTGACCTACAATGTTCACACTGTCCTTCCAAAAATAGTTCTAACAGTAAGTGTGGACAAGTGCATATTGTTTCATTGGTACAGCAAGGTCTACTCAACTGCTCATAACAAACAGCATTGATTCTACAAGCTGCGCCGATCAAACCTCTGTCGAATCATGGCGAGAGGCTCAAAGCTTACCCATTAGGCTCATGCTATGGCATAGGCCATCTCCTAAGCAGCATCTGACTGTTCTGTTAAGAAGACAGAATTAGATTTCAGAGTGGGAATAAATATGCCTCCATTCCCCAGCAAGGCCTTAGAGTGATGCTATGCGATAGTGCGACCTTTTAATGGAACCTTATCAGCTACAGTCAATGCCCTGCAAGGATTCTGTCTAATACTGCTGTTTGCTCACAATCAGCGTTGTGTTTAATAAATGTGGCTGAATATTAACTAATCTTTTGATCTCACTTTCATTAGGCCAACCCAAGAGAAGTGGATTCTTCTTGAGATATTAAGCCCCCTCCTCTGCATCCCCGCCCACAAGCCCCACATCTTATACTCATGAGGGAAATGAACAAGGACACAAATGCTCTTATTTAAAGATAAGTGGTAAACTGCTTTAATTAGGCCTTGTTTTCAAAGTACTCACTTTCTTTGAGGAGAGATGTTATTATGTTGTCCCTCTGTGTTGTTGCCAAGCTGTGAATGTAGATCACTTTATGCAAACGCAATACCATACACACATAAGGGGAGCAGTTTTTCTTTTTTTTTTTTTTTTTAACACCGTGCCAGATTTACTCCAGTAGTATTTTAGAACGTGTCATGTAGGACAGGATTGCTCCTTCCGCTGGGACTACTATTTCATTCAGTGATGACATGTACCCAATTATTAGGTCCTCCACAGAAGCTCAAATGCTTCCCAGCACATCTAACATCCCATCATAAACAAGCTGCAGCACCAATACTTACAGGGTGATCAATGATTTTTCCCTAAAGCTCAATAACGTGCCACATTGTTAGTTACATTTTGATTACTGAGGCGCTGTACTGGAGTGTGTGTATTGCCCCGGTGTCAAATATTTCTTCTGTCACACAATGTACAGTCTGCAGACTGAATTTTCATACAGTGCAGCTCAAGTTAGTCTATCAGTTCCATTTCTGCCATTTTATCGGCTCTCTCAGCCACACATGAACCACGTGGAGTTAGATTTAGCCAATAAGGCGCCGCTGTTTCCAAGGCTACAACTATACCACTTTCTGTTTGCTATCAAAGCAGTATAAGGACACATTTAGATCATAACTAATCAACTTTTATTCTCCTGCCTCATTAAAGTATACCCTTAGCTCATAAACAAAGGACTGAAAACATGCTCACCTGTTCACCCCCCCATTAGGTCCGCATAATGCCTACTAATTATGTTTGCTCATCTATAAGCCTTAATTATGCTGGAAGCTGGTAATTAGCTTGGCTAGAATAGGTGCATCTGTTTCTTTACCATCAACCTGGCAGGAATAAATGCTATTCTCATCTCTAAGGAGACCCGGGGACTCTATGTGAGAACATTTGAATAGCATTAGGGCTTTTGAATCTGGTGGTATACCACAGGATATAATGTTGTATTATCTTAGGTTGACTGAAGCTACAGTACACACCGTGCTGTGATATGTGGGATACTAAGTGTCACGAGAGTCATGCAAGTTGAGCCGGGATCCACTGATCTTGTGCATGCAATATAAATAATCACTCTGGCAGAAATGTATTTTTGAAACTATATAAGCTAAAAGTAAACAATGGCTGATTGTTTATTGATAGATAGCAGGAGTTTTTGTAAACCCCTTTGGATTTTTGATTGATCAGTACAAAAATATAATTTTAAAGTGTGACACTACCACATAAAAGTAAGGAGCAAGACTATTTTCAGAAAACAACATCCTGGTGTTCTCCCACTGTTACCTACAGTGGTGGACCTGAGATAGTTACATGTCTTGGTTCCTCTAATTAGAGTTCTAAACAGGACAGATGCAGGAAACCTATTGTTTTTGTCCTGATTTTTCATCTTCTTTTCCACTAATAATGCATATGCATGCATGCAAAAACCATGAAAACCGTATAAGGTTCAGAAGCAGTTACTGTACAGTTAATTCAGAACTACAGAGAGACCCAAAATCCAGGCACTACACCCACAGGTGGTGCTATAATAATCAGTTTTACATTTTGCTAATAACTTCCAAACATGCAAGTTGTCATAAAACACCCTGGCAAGGGCAGGACTGAGGACACCAAACACTAGAACTGTGAGTTGCTGACATTTAATAAAGAAACAAAATATACAAAACACAAAAATTTACAGATACAGAGAAGGCAAGGCGAGGAGTGGTGCAGCCCAGGATAGTGCAGAGGCTAAGGCGTATAGGAACGCCAGAAGACGCAGGATGCACGTCAGGACTAACACTAACCAAACCGAGATAAACAGCGAGACAGGGACACCGTCTGAGATAAGGGAGATGTAGAAATGACGACTGATTTAGGAGACCACTGCGAGGAGTAGCCTCGCAGCAGCTTCTTAAATAGGGCAGACAAATGAACAGCAGATGTGGGCACATGAGTGAGGAAATAATCAACTAGACTGGTGACAGCTGTCAAAGCCCACAAACAGATTTTGACAGCAGGAAGTGAGCACAGACAGCTGTCACACTGAATGAAATAACATCTAATGACAACTAATGAACCCAAGACAAAGACCAGATAACTAAAATGATAAGACTACTAAATGTACAACAAATGAATGAATGAATGAATGAATGAATTTATTTATTTCGGATAGTACAGTACAGGTTAAAAGAAACTGTATAATATAACAACAAGGTCAAATTAGACAAAGACTCCTTCTACTATACAATTCCACGTGAGTTATCCGAAATGGGTGATGGCTGAAGCCGCAGCTTATATTGCCCACCCATATTCCATCCAAGAATTCAGAAGAGAAAAAGAGAAAATAAGACAAGAGCGATTACAATTTAAAACGAAGCTAAGACAAAATATGACTGAGAGAAAAAAAGAAAACTAAGCTAGGCTAAGTTAAGCGGTTACTATTCAAAAACAAATCTAAGACAAGATGTCACAGAGAAAAAAAAAAAAAATAAGCTACAACACAACACAGGCTGGATATGTCAATCCTTATGTGAGTTTACATGTCGTTTTGTAAATATGTTTGGAGTATTTCTTCCTTTAGTTTTTGTTTAAATTGTCCAAGCGTTGTACATGATTTTAATTCAGGTCCAAAATCGTTCCATAGTCTGACTCCTTGCACTGAAATACAGTGTTGCTTGGTGGTTGTTCTCACTGTAGGCTTTTGAAATATACATGTTCCTCTGAAGTGATATCGTTTCTCCCTTGTTTGGAACAACTTTTGGATATTTGCGGGCAGTGATAAATTCTTCACTTTGAACATTATTATTGCGGTTTTAAAGTCAACCAGATCTTTCAACTTGAGAGTTTTTTGTTTAAGAAAAAGTGGGTTTGTTGATTCTCTGTAAGCTGCTTTGTTTATTATTCTAATAGCTCTCTTTTGAAGCATAAAGAGTGGATATATGTTTGTTTTATATGTATTTCCCCATACTTCATTACAATATGTCATGTATGGGAGTATTAATGAATGATACAAGGTGTATAGTGTGGGTTGATTCAGCAAATTTTTCACTCTGTGTAATATTGCAATTGATTTGGATACTTTACCTTTAATATAATTAATATGCGACTTCCAACACAGTTTGTTATCAATTATTACTCCAAGGGATTTAGTTTCAGATACCCTTTCAATCTCTACACCATTTACACTGAGTTTGGGTACTGGGTTGTTGTGATGGTTGTTGAAGACTATGAATTTTGTCTTACTTAAATTGAGCGTTAATTTGTTTGAATCAAACCACAGTTTAAGCTTTCCTAATTCCTTTCCGAGTGTATCCAGAAGTTGTTCCAAATTGTTTCCACTGCATAGCAGATTAGTGTCATCGGCAAACAATATTAAGTCCATTTTTTCTGAAACTTTACATATATCGTTTATATACATATTGAATAATATATTATAAACATATTGAATAATAATGGTCCCAAAACTGAACCCTGTGGGACTCCACAGGTGACCTTCAGTAACAATTACATTACCTTTACAATGGTTGACCCGTGACAGGAAGATCAGCATCATTTTGATCAGACTAGGCAATGGAATTTCTATGTAATTGTACTGTTTTATAATTCAGTGTTATAACAGACAAACCACACTTTCCAAAACAATTCCATTTTATTATATACAAAATATTAAAATAAAAAAAAAACTTTGCAACACAACATGAAGGTTAATCGACATTTTATACACGCCGACCACTGAGTGTCTACACCAGCTTCCCAAACTGGGTCACGAAGTCTCGGTTGGATGAAGCCGTCTCTGCCAGCTGTGGGTCAGGAAGGCTCGGTTGAATAATCCGGACGGGCTGTCGCGGCGGACGCGTGGGATGATTCTACAAGGAAAATGCACACAATAAAATACAGCACGAAAGTGCAATATATACAGAAAAGACAATAGTTTTTAACAAGAAAACATAAGCTTATTTCAGCGTATTGTTCACATGAATAATTAAAATAAAAGCTTTAGTCCGCAGTGTGCTGCAATAAAGCAGCGATCCATCCACAAATGAACAGCTTTTTTATTGCATAAATAAACTGAGCGTCTTACCGAATATATTTGCGAAAAAACGCACAATAAAAAAAATTAAAACTCACCGTTAAAGGACTCCGATGTCGAGACCTCCCGGTATATTTTTTCATTCCGGGCGGCTCCGTCTAACTCGCGCTGAATACGTTCGTCTGACAATGCAGTGAGCAGACACTGCAGCTCCTTATTGGTCCATGGAACACCCTTATTACGCGAAGCCATTTTTGATAGAGAATAAATGAAAATAGCACAGCAATACACTGAAAAGAAACCGCCAACAGTGGTTGCGTGCTGAGTAAAGGCGGTCGTGAAGATTCTTTTTTTTTTTTTTTTTCAAAAACTTTATTGAGAAGGTCGTGAAGATTTGGTAGATGAGGAGGAGGAGAGGGGTGGTTACAACCTGACCAATCAGCGCCGGTTACGACCTGACCAATCAGCGGCGACCAGTCTGTTAACGTCACAACACGGCACAGCTCAGCACTGCTGTACCCTGCCCTGGAGCGGGGCTGAGAATCGCGGCTGTTAAACCGTGTTGGGGCTTGTGGAAAAGCGTACAAAGCGTGCTGAGCCGTCCCGTGTCGCGCTAAAGCGTGCTAGTGGAAAAGGCCCATTACTTGTGTAGAAGATTGTTGACAGTAGGGTGCTGCGCCCAACAATGGTGCACAGTCCCTTCAATAAGGCTAAAACCAAACTAAAATAAGTGGCAACAGTTGTGGTAAACCTGAGTGGGCAGGAGAAAACAAAGAAACAATCTAGACCAGCTGGGAATGATGAGAGAGAAGGGAACAATCGGAGCTGGCAGCTGACAGGGCCACGCCCACACAGAGCAAAACCCCAGAAAGCCACTGACAGCTGTCCCGGAGAGAGAGAGAGAGAGAACACAACAGAATACCAATACAAGATGGTAGGGAATAAAGACCAATAACCTCAAAAAAATGTAACAAACAAACCGCAATGAACATAAACGGGAAAATAAATCATACTGAGAAACAATATAGAACAAATGATAACTCAAAATGACAGCACAGTACAAATATGAGAAAAAAAGGCAAACAACCTAAGCCCGGTAGAATCCCACTGTGCTCAGAATGTAACAGATAATGAATGAATGAATGAATCTTTTTTTTTTTTTTTTCGGATAGATTAGATGTAAAGATTAAAAGAAAGGAACAGAATAATATAACAAAGGGGGAAAAAATCCAACAAGGTCAAATTAAACAGTAACTCATCGGATTATATAGTTCAGCATAAGTTATTCGAAATGGGTGATGGCTGAAGCCGCAGCTTATATTGCCCACCCATATTCCATCTAAGAATTCAAAGGGAAAATAAAATAAGAGTGATTACAAATCAGAACAAAGCTAAGACAAGACATGACAAAAAACTAAGCAACAGCACAACATAGACTGAATATGATAATCCTTATGTGGTTTTACATGTCATTTTGTATATATGTTTGGACTATTTCTTCCTTTAGTTTCTGTTTAAATTGTCCAAGCATTGTACATGATTTTAATTCAGGTCCAAAAGCATTCCACAATCTGACTCCTTACACTGAGACACAGTGTTGCTTGATAGTAGTTCTCACTGAAGGTTTTTGAAATATACATGTTCCCCTGAAATGATATTGTTTCTCCCTTATTTGAAACAGCTTTTGGATATTTGAGGGCAGTGATAGATTCTTAGCTTTAAACATTATTACTGCAGTTTTAAAATCAACCAGATCTTTCAACTTGAGAGCTTTTAATTTAAGAAAAAGTGGGTTTGTTAGTTCCCTGTAAGCAGCTTTGTTTATTATTCTAATAGCTCTCTTCTGAAGCATAAAGGTGAATATATGTTTGTTTTATATGTATTTCCCCATACTTCAGTACAATACGTCATGCATGGGAGTATTAATTAATGATACAAAGTATATAGTGTGGGTTGATTCAGCAAATATTTCACTCTGTGTAGTATTGCGATTGATTTGGATATTTTACCTTTAATATAATTAATATGTGACTTCCAACACAACATAATATAATAACCATGAAACCAAAACAACAGGAGAGGTGAGGATAAAATAAACACAACCCAAGAGAAAATAATACAATAAATACAAGATGATTCACCAACCCATGGACAAGACTATGATGACAAAACTAAGTATACAAGACAACTCATAAAGAGACAAATAACCCAGAGAACAAAATACAGAAATGAATGAGATACCCAATCTAAGATAAAATAATAGAAAGCACAACAAAAGGATAACTCAGATAACCACATACATCAAACCACAAAAAAATACCAAATAAACAGAGATGCAAAGTACAGAAAAAGACTGAAAAACACTTAGAGGCTGAGCACGGCTCTTACCATGCTCAGGATCATGACACAAGTAAAGGTAAAATGAACTGCTCAAAGGTGATTCTTCTAAATTGCTTGAAATTAAGCATGAATCATCTGCAGATATTGACAATGAAAAGTTAAAATTATGAAAACTAAGACTATGAACCAAAGCAGTCTCTGGTGTAGTGGTATGCTGGAGGAACCAGATTCAAAATCATATTCTTCTGAACAACAGCTGAAGTACAAAATGTCTCTCCAGATACCATTTTAAAACCTAATGTGTAGCACACCCCTTCTGTGGATTGCCACCTTATCATGGTGGAGGAGTTTGAGTTCCCTAAAGATCCCAGGAACTCTGTTGTCAGGGGCAACTAGCCCCTGGTAGGGTCTCCCAAGGCAAACTGGGAGACCAAGACCGGTCCAGTGGAGCCCCATGAAATGGATCCAGTGTGTACCCAAAGGAGCCACATGGATCCACCCTCCAATGGTCTCACCACCTGCAGGAGGCATCATAGGGATCACGTGATGCTTCTGTGTGAACCAGGTGGTAGTCTAGGCTTCTCTGCTCTGACAGCTGCCCCCACGACCCGGACCCCCCAATAAGGGGTAGAAGATGGACGGATGGATGTGTAGCATAAATTAGGTTTTAAATGCTTTTGGTAAAGTCTCACCACATTAAAAAAAAAAAAAAATACATAAAAATCTGAAAATCTTAGCAATTGTCAAAGAGGGTGCGGACTTAAAAACAGAAAAAAAAAGCTTGTTGGAGTAAATCAACTAGCAGCCAAGGTTCACTTGTTTTAAATCTGTGCCACAAGTTTCCAGTATAAATCTGTCTTAAAATTAAGTAACAGTGTGGTAGTAGGGAACATGGCATCTGAATAAAGTGAAAATGTCAGAAGCTGAATTTTTCTTCTAAGCAAAGGGGGAGCTCTCTGCATCAAATCATTTTTTTTTTTTTTTGTTACTTATTTGTACCCGTAGGTAGATTTGGTTTGCAGTCTGGTGACAAGCCACCGGCTGCTGGTCGCTGCGTGCGCGAGCGCCCTAAACCTACATGTTTTGGTATGCGGGAGGAAACCGGAGAAATCCCGGAGTAAACCCACGCAACACGGGGAGAACATGCAAACTCCACACAGCTCACTGTTGGTCGGGGGCTGGGATCGAACCCACGATCTCATGATCCCCGCGATCCCCCGGTCGAGGGTAAAACTGTGCTGCCACAGTGCTAAACCACTGCGCCACCGTGCAGCCCCACTGCGCCACCGTGCAGCCCCATCATGACCAGGCTGAAGGTTTTTAAGGGGACATTACATGGCAGAAACCACACCAGTTTTATTCAAGCACAGTCAGCCAGAACAAGCCTGTGTACGCCATCAAATGATTAGTATGTACTGTAAATCTTGGATTTTCAAGACCTGGAAAAGAAAGTTCATTAAAGACAAATTATTTGCTCAGTACAGAGGACTCCAATTAGCATAACTGTGAAAAGAGGGCTGCTTTTTTTCCCCCCTTCCAAGAACAAGGAGCTTCTCCAAATCACTTCTTAAGAGCGGTAAAAACAGCAGACACTTTGGATAGGCTAAGACAAGAATTTCACCTGCATAACTGTGATGTTGGCCAGATGTGAGCATCTCCATCTGATCAGCTATACTGACTAAGGAGAACAGCATTTCTTTACAGAAAGGGATTGGTACTACAGAAGGATAGTTACTGCATACGCACCTCAAAGCTTTCCTGTAATTACCAAGAAAAAAAAAACATGAATTGAAGTGCTTTACAGTAAAATACTGCTGGTATATACTGTACATGCAGTGGATTAAGGAATACAACATTTTCCTCTGATGCTGAGTGAAAGCACAAACTATACAACATAAAAATGAATAGACACTTAGTTTGACTTAAATGTGGGCTGGTGACATTGATGGGCTGGGAACAGTTTTAAGTTTTTTTTTCAATATACTGTAGGTCAGGAAGCCATTTCATTTTTATATTCTGTTAAACATGCCCTGCCTGTAATATCTTGGCATTTAGTTTGTCAAAAAAAGAGTTCCCATTTCTTTCGATGGTCTGTGCAATCAAGCCTGATTTTGAGTTAAACGAGTCTGCAATAAGTGTTGGGTTCCTGATTGTGTAAGATGCAGTGGCTGTTGAGAGATAAATATTCAGGTATCTGTTTCTCCTCTGGGAAGCCACAGAAACAATACAAATCCTCTCGGATTCGTACTTCTTTAGGCCACCTATAATGCATCTACAGACTGAATTGAACATACTCTTGAGGACAGACACACACATGCACAAATACAATTGGATGAGCATTGAAACCATCATATATGCGGTACACATCCTACAGAGTGGCATTTTCCCCTGCTCCCTTGCCGCTGAGGGCTCCCTGGCAAAGAGGACGCGCTTCCAGGGTCAGCACCCCGGGGACATGCAGGGTTGCTCGCAGAGGCTTCACAGCCTAAATGGAGGTCATTATGGAGGGATAGCATTGAGGTTTGGGGTGGGACAGACATGGTTAAAGGAAAAAGGCTACATGGCAGAAATGCCAGAAGACAGCACTGGCAATTGAAATGACAACAAATGTCATCCAGCAGCAGGCTGATCGGTTCCCCTCTGCTATTATAGTGTTAACTAGTGAATGACAGGTTATTTTTTCCTGAAGATGATATAAATCTGTCATGATTGGCCCGTTCACGGGGCGAACATATGACACCAAGTGCGAGCAGTGAATTTGCATATTTAATAGAGGACCCACGTACAAAAACACACACTACAGGACAGATGAGTAAACTACAAAATCCCAGCAGAGCTGGACATACGAGGAGAAAAATAAGGAAACTACAAATTCCGAGCTGAGCTGGACTTGCGTTCACAGAGAACCATGGAGACGGGAATGCCGTCTCAGGACGAGGACAGATAAATTAATGACCCAGCGATTAGCAAACGGAGGAACAAGGCTTAAATAGGCAGTGAGAGTGATTACAGATCAAGATCAGTTGTGAGTCACATGAGCGGGGGAAGTGCTTAATGCTGACAAGTGGACCGCCCATGAACAAAGTGACAACCTGGAAGTCCACACTGACAGCTGCCAACCCGAGAGACAGATCACACTGGCAGGCTAAGGAGCATAGGAACAAAAAGGTACAGGAAAACATACAAATAAAGGGCCAGAACTAAAATAAGGGCAAATAATAAACTGAAGAATAAATACTGACAATGCCAAATAACCAGAAATGCAAAATACAACAAATAAACAAACGTGGAAAAAAAAACAACAAGAAGCTGAGCATGGTAGTTCCCTCCTCCTCAGCTCATGACAAAATCAGCCAACTCCTACTATATAACATTCAGAAATATGTGATTAATTATGTTTTAATTAATTCCTTGATCATGTTATTTTCACAATTATGAAACAAGTTCAATAGTAACTGTCCCAGGCGCCGTTCGGCACCACAACCCCTAGTGGTCAAGAGTGGTATAGATTTTTTGTCAAGAAATATTCAGATCCTCTGGTGAGATTTCCAAGGCTATAATTTGAAAATTGCAAGAGATAATTGCTTACTGTCAATTAGAAAGATGTAGAATATGATCCAATCTTTCAGATAGGAATAAATTGACAGATCTAATTAGCATAATGCTGCGGGAGCTATATTGAATTACATAACTCAGTCAAAAGTAGACTTTGGACATATTTACACAAAGAGTGGTTCTGTTTTTTGACACCGTTTTTTCTACAGGGGAATGTTGTTATCTTATCTTCAAAGTTTTTGAACCAAAAAATCACTACAATGTAAAGAAACAAAGAAATTTGTCACTTACCATTGGTGAAGGGGGCTCGCTGGCTGGCGTGGTCGCTCCGTTTTTGTCCATCGTGGTTGTTATTTTGCGTTCTGTTGGTCATTTGTGCTCTCTCCCACATCTACAAAGTCTTATGATTATCCCACGTCAATTTTGTTTGCATTCCGCAGCAATTTTTCGTGTGTGAAACCATTTATGTGACGATGCATGACGATGCATGGCAGCCATATTGGTCTTATAAGCTCAGAGAAGGAAAAAAGAAGAAAAATAATAAGGATTTCTTCTTTTTTGGTGTATTCCATGTCAGCCATGATTCCTCCAACACGTGTCTGCCACCCTCTGAACTGGCAGATCAGTACAAATCCTCAGCACAGCTGGGGAGTTAAAGGGACGTCAGAGCCAGTTGACAGGTGCAGTTGCTGCGCTGTGCCACTGGGGGCACGTGAAATCTGACAGTTAAAAGGTTAACACTTGCAGCTCTTAAGTATTAAGGTTTTGTCAACTGTGAATGAAGAGACATTTAAATAGACAAAATATACTTTTGCACTGGAATTTTTTTCTTTTCAGTGTAAGGTTTCCTTCTGCTAACATTTCTGGGTCGTGGTCCGCTATGCTTGAAATTATGCCACCATTCTATGAGGAAATACAAATTTAAGAAAAAAATATGAAGCAATGACAGTTCGCAAGCGCACATGTGAGCAATGTGCGTGACCGTCATCTGTGCAGAGTTCAGAAGCGCCCCGCCCGTGTGTTCCAGTCAGCAGGCAGAGTGTCTCGCTACTAGTGTTGCTGTCCGAGAAAAACATGAGCTTATTGAAGTACTTAAACACAGAAAAAAGCAGAAGAGATATGTGATAGAAAAATTTCATATTTCTCTTTGCGTTGTCTCAGAGTCTGCCTTAGAGTCTGTGTAAAAGTGTCAAGGTTACAGCTGCACTAGTTATCATCTTGTTTTTAGTCCAGCCTGTGTGGCTTCTGTGTTACTGGTACAGAGTGAGTGTCATGGTTCCTGAGAAAAGATAACACTGGTCAACACCAAATTTATTGTCTTAAGTTTTTTCTTTATTTTTTTTTTTTTAGCTGATTTAGGACAATTTTGATGTGCTGAATCCAAAAATCACATTGGTTTTGTTCAATCAGGTCAACTTTTTGAACTTTGGCCACATGTTTTCTTACGTTTTTGTTTACATGTATGGGTATTTTCGCTTTATATGATGCAACATTCTTTTTTATTTCTTGAAATTCTCTGAATTTTGAACAATGATGATGTAACATTCAATTTACATGTACTTACCTTTATCAATGTCTACTATTCAATTTACAGTACACCTGTACAACTGCTGTACAACTGCTTATAACTTAACATAAAAACCTTACCTGATCGAAAGAAATGGATGTCATTTTCAGATTCAGCGGTGCAAAATTGTCTTAAATCAGTTGAAAAAACAGAGACAACTTACAAAAAAAATATTTTTGTTATGTTGTGTAATCTGTACACCAAGTTTTGACCAGATGTACTGGACTAATCATAATGGACAATTTGCCCCATCCACCTCTTAGATAATGGAGGGCTTAAAGAACTGAGTGATATGGGTGTTTGAGTCAGAATGATGCGCGAATAGGCTCTGAGACTATTTTTGTATTGTTCTCCACTGGCCAGTGTAATTAAATTTGCTGAAACTGTGATCCAGCCTGTTTTTTGACTGAAGGTTTTCAAGAATTTTTCTAACATACTTGGCGCCCAAATGGGGGCTCCATATATCTTTCCTGCCTGCTTCTAGCATTGTGGGACCACAGTGAGTGCGCACAGCTGCCTTCCCCGCCTTTGCCAATGAGCCGGTTTTGTGGAAGTGAGACACGGTCCGGGGGGCGCTGGAGGCAAGGCTGGAGAGTGATGGAGCCAACCCACAGGCGGATCACAGTGAGTAAATTTAATTGGTAATGACGCCCGGTTCGGGTCCGTGGTTGGTCTGAGAATACGCGTAAAAGAGTTGTACGCCAAGCGTTGGATCCTGCAAAGTCCAAATAGGTTCGGACGAGGTAGGAGTGTGGTGGGGGTCCCGGTTTGAGGCTGCTGGGAAATGCATTTCCACTGTATAAAGTGGACCAATAGAGACGCACGGGGAAATAAAAATCAATGCGAGACCTTTTTTTACATCACAAGTGAGCATAGATTGAAATCAATGCAAGCTCTTTTCAATATCGCAAGTCAGCATAGATAAAGGAAAAATTTCATTGCAAGATCTTCTTTACATCACAAGTGAGCATCGATAAAGTGAGGGTTAACCTTAAAATAAAGGTAAATAGTGCTAATATAATAAGGATAAACTCTAATGTGATAGTAAGAACCAAAATACCTTAAGGCATAAATTAAAACAAGTCTAAAATAAAGTAAAATAATTCCTTAAAACATATGGACAATAAAATAACCCCAAATTATAATAAAATAAAATAAATACATCAAATAAATAACTGCAGTTTGTCTCTCCGGTTGTTCGCATGCTTGTTCATGTATGTTTTTAATGTTTCACAGATTACTTTGACGAGAAAAAGAGAGAAAAACAACAATGAATATGTTTTCAGAGCGGCAGAAAAGGACTGACGATGAGAACCTTGGGTTGCCACATCTGCTTATTATAATCGACTTTGGGATTGTTTCACTGTGTGTTGTTATCTGGCACTTGCTATGTGTGTGTGAAAGGACTAACTTGTTTTGCGCTGAAGGTGTAATAAGGTCACACTGAACTGGGAATTTTGGTAAGATGAAAGGTATTAGATGCTTGCTTTTTATCCCAAGATAGTTTTGGCAGTAATTCCTTTTGTTGTGCAGTTTTTCGTTTTGTTTTGTTTGTTTGGTTTTGTTTTGGTTTTTTTGCTGGCTTTATGATAGTTACTTGTGTTAAGCAATTTAATCTTGCTTTATTGGCAAAAATCTTTTAATTTTTTAAGTAACATTATCAATTCCCAGAATTTTTTCGCTTATTTTAAGTAAAATTTCCTGCCAGCAGAGCATTAAAATTTGATTTTTCTTTTGTTTGGGATGCGTGAAGGCAGGCAAACAGCATTAGGTTATTTCATTTGACTTATATTTGACTTTTGCAGTGTAATTGTATTCTCTGGCAAACGGTTGCCTTATCTCTCCAGCTGAGGGGCAACAGTGGCTTCAGATGGAAAAGAGAAAAAAAAAGGCAACAGGCTGACTTGGACTGGACTTGGATAATAAAATCAAAATTTGGTAAATCTGAGAAGTTGACCATGGTAAAAGGAAGGAAAAAGATTTGACTAATATGTGTTCCATCTCTCCTATGCTGCATGATGAGTCTGGCATGGGGGCAGGGGACTGTGCATCAGCTCCTCCTCCTCCGTGCTCCGCGCTGCTCAGCCCATAGCCCGATCTCACAAAACTCCAGGCTGGGGAAGTTGCGGCTGACATCACCTCGCCTCTGCTCGTCTCCACCCCTCTACCCGGAGTAGCCACACCGGGGCGCCCAAGAGTTAAGTAGATGTACACACATATCCACTCCACACTCACCATCAATGTGATGAATAAAACTTAAGATTATGGAAAATGTTGTCACTGAATAATATTTGATGATTGAACTTTAAATACAGCTTATATGGGACAATCCAAATCACAAACAAGGTAACGATGAAAGTGTTGAAGCTTATAAAACCAGGTTACGAGAGGCTTGATGGGCATTCTGATTTAACTAAGGCTGCTAATGATTCAGGCATAGAACCTTATTGGCAGCATTCGAAAAGTGTCATTTTGCAAAACATTCACCCACACCTAGCTGATTACATCTGCTAACATTTGGTCACATACAGCACCTGTGCATTTGACAATGTGTTATGAAAAGCGAATGAAAAATCAACTCCTGCTTGTGTGATTGTTGACACAAAGGGGGCAGGGGCAGAGCTTCCCCCCAATTCTGTTTTTCAGGGTGGCACCGGAACTGTACCCCAGTGGTGGAGGGGGTACAGAGGGAGGCGTGGGATGAGCTGGCCTCGACAAGGGGAACGTGACGTTTGTCATCAATGTGGACAATAAGGCCATTGGTGGAAGCAATGTCCTGGACACTAGCAGCGGCAGAGAGGGGGAGGAAGACCTCACGGGCTGTGTTAACTTAACCGCACAGAAGCTAAGTACAGCTGTTGATGCTAACACTGACATAACATTTACCTGACTTTGACTTGATGTTAACAATGCAGTGTTTACCTGAAGTGACATTGTAAGCTCAGGATATTCCAATAACGTTTCCCAATGGAGAACGGTTTGAGAGCATCACATTTCCCACATGTGACAGGAATAAATGTGTTGCAGGATTTCAGTGTGCCAAGATACTGTTACTTGCTGCATTTGGTTTCGGCCAGGCCTACCGCAGTGACTGCAGACCTGCATGCGAAAGCTATCTTCTTCTTCTTCTTTTAGATTTGATTGGCAGTTGGTAACCAGCTTACAGGTGCATTACCGCCACATTCTTCAGTCTACACCATCACTCTATATATCCCGTTGCCATACCTTTAACTCATCACTCTCCACAATATTTTGAGTATATCCCCACTACACAACAGGCCACAGACCAATATCGTTGCAGTATGTATGACAGGCATCTGAGTGGCCCGGATCTGTGATGATCCCGAGTGCGGGTCTGCTCCACACTCGAGTCACCTATTATTTTCTCTTTTTGTCCCTTTCTTCTGGGTTTGCTTTGAGGGTGTGTGTTGGTGCTTTTATTTTGACAGCGCTGCGGCAGCACTTCTGCCTGTCAGCCGGCCAGCAGCCTGTCGCAGCTATTCACCCTTTATTCATTATCTGTATGCTCTATTTAAGATCACTGCTGGGAATTAGTCCTCGCTGTGATCTCACACCCACTCAGGCTGGAGTCCCCACGTCTGACTCCAGTCTCTTTTTCAGTGTTACGTTTCACCCTCGCTGCATTATGTGTAAGTGACTTTGATTCTTTGTATTTGTTTAGTTATTTTGATCCATTATGGTCGTGTGTTGTAGTTTATGTGTTTTGCCCCTCAAGGCACATTATTTTGTACTTCATAATAAAATAACAAAGCTCACTGCTAGCTTGTGGCATCTCATCTTTGCCCTGCGAAGGGCAAATCATAACAGGGTCCAAATTATGAAAAAACATTCCTTGCAAAGCCATCCTCCAGACTGGTGATCAAAAATCTCTATTGGTCACCAAAGGGCTATGTGGGAGCATCTGCTGTGTGATGTGATGAAGACAACAGGCATTTTAAACACTGGGAGACGCCCCACATCCCACTAATCAAACCCAAACACATGCACTGGAAGGATGTCGGATGCTTTGTAACAACAGCAGAGGAATGTGGTCAATCTTGGAAAGAAACTCCTAATCCAAGAGTTCAATATTCCTCAAAACTGGACACCTACTTAGTGCCTCTAAACTGGGTGACCACAGTGCAGAAATAAGTCGACATTGATGTGACCAACTCACCTATGTGAGGAGAGGAACACGCACTCTCACAAATTCCAAATTCTCTGTGGTCGACAGGAAAGGCCCATGTAGGATTAATAAAAAACACAAAATCCGTTAAAATAAATGCTAAATCTCATTATAGGCCTTACCAAAGACAGTATCCTCTACGTCCAGAGGCCCAAGAAGGCATTAAACTTGTCATAGAGGACCTCAAAGCAGCAGGTGTAATTATTTAATGCTCAAATTGTCCATGTAACACAGCTTTGTTTCTTGTGAGGAGGTCTGGACCATCCTTTGAATGACGAATGGTCCAAGACCTTCAGGCGGTAAACAAAGCAGTTATTCTAAGGTCTGTTGCAGTCCCAGACCCACACACTTTGTTGAATGACCTACAAGCACATATGAAATATTTCACAGTGACAGACATCAGCAATGCTATTTTTTTTTCAGCATCCCCATACATCCAGATCATCAGATTTGGTTTGCATTCACATTTGAAAACAAGAGGTACACATTCACCAGACTACCACAGGGTTACCGTGAATCACCAATCTTTTTTTCACAGGTAATGTCAGCAGACTTGGCACAGTTTATTCCTCCTGATGGGAGCTAGTTGCTCCTTTACATTGACAACATTTTGCTGGTATCACCTGATGAAGAAACATGCAAACAAGACACCATTGCCTTACTGAAATCTTTAGCAGAACAAGGTCACAAAGTCAACAAGGAAAAATTACAGTTGTGGAAAAAAGAAGTTAAATATTTAGGCCACATTTTGTCAGCAGAAGGCAGACATGTTGACCCAGCTCGCAACAAAGCTATTTTGTCAGCATCAAAACCCATCACAAAAAGACATATGATGTCATTTGTGGGTACTCTAAATTATTGTCATTCTTGGATTACAAATTATTCATTTGAAGTACAACCACTGTCTGATCTTATCTACAAAACACCCATGGCTCAGGTGGACAAAACTGAGTGGACACTTGAGGAAGAAGAGGCATTTGTTAAAATGAAAAAAAACAAAAACCTTTTGTCCTGGCATTCCCCAGTGACAAGAAACTGTTTGTACAAATGGCTGATTGTAGAGAGGGGCATATGACATCAGTGTTCCTTCAGCCTAGTGGCACAAAAATTTGTCCGGTAGCATATTATTCCACAAGACTTGACCCTGTTGCGAGAGCTCTGCCTCCATTCTCACTTCCGCCTCCCAAAGAGAGCAGACGCTTTTTTCTTCTCTCCAACTCTGACTTTTTATCTCCTTCCTCCTCTAACTGTCTGGATCCCAGCTTGCTATCGCCTGTCTGCGTGTCTCTACTGCTGATTATCAAACGAAATTATGGATTTAATAAGCTGGGCTTTGAACGCAATTGACACTGTTTTTTCCACGAGGAAAAGTGCCCCGGGGGAGGTTGTTTGCCCCGCAGGAACTGCTGCTGTGGGCTATTTGAGGGACACAAGTAATTGGAAACTCTTGTGCCTGTCTGATCTTTCCATCGAAGATGTCGAAGATTTGTACGTCTTCGTAGTAATGGTCATCGGGATCGTTCTGATTGGATCTGGGATTGTCTTGGTGTACCGTAAATTGATGAAGATGGACATAGCCTATCAAAATGCTGGCCAGGCGAGGCTTAACCATCAAATTGAAAAAATGGAGAGGACTCTGACAGCGGCAAATGGAGAACTGTCTAGGAAAATGGATTACATCATGATCACGCTGAGAGCCGTCCATGAAGGATTCAACATCCAGCACTGAAGGATTAAAGTACTGAATCTGTAGAGAATATAAAGTTTCTTTCTCTGTGATCAGTACTATTCGACTAATCTGACCCCCTTACACAAGTCCTCCAGATTATCTGCAGTTTTTTGTTTCCAAAACATTTGAGCTGCATTGACTCTATGGACAGCCAGCTGCATGGCCAAGGACAAATGCCAGCCGCTAAGACTAAACATCTCCTGCCAAGAGACTTTGTTGTTCTTAACTGATACAAACACCTACACTCAACACTACACCCACACTGACTCAAAAAAACTGATGAAAAAGATCATTCACTCACTGCTCCCTTTGTGTCTTTGTGTACATTCTTGTCTGCTAATTGTGCATTGAGGGCTTTTTTTCTTGTAATCATAATATTGATCATATTTGACCGGTATTCTGACAATCAATGGTTTTTTGCTCTTTCCTATTGTGTTATCCTTTTCCTCCCTATGCATCCTGTACCCATCTGATGACAGGCGCATTTTTCAGACGCTGCCACGTCACCGGAAATGCAGGTCGTTTTCTGTGTCAAGTCAAATCCCTCGTATGTTATCAGTTGTTTACTGTTAATGTACTTGGCAATAAATCCTTTCTGAGTTCTGAGTTCCATGTGAGCAGGCTGTCATAGCTGCATCGATGGCAGTGCAGGCCTCAGCGGGGCTCGTTCTTTTTCATCCCTTGACCCTGAAGGTCACACATACAGTATGAGTCATTTTGTCACAAAGTAAAATAGCAGTCCTCTCACCATCCAGACACCTTGCATGCATGAAAGTGCTATTATCACAGCCTCATCTAACCATTGAACGTTGCACGGTAACACAGTTAAATTAATTTGTAAATTAGGCCAAGGGAAAGTGCTCACAATGTATATTGACAGCCAGTATGCATTCTCTACCATCCATCACTTTACGCAACAGTGGAAGCAAAGAGGCATGACTACAAAGACCTCATTTTAAAACTTTTAGACTGTGTAAAACTTCCATCTTAATTTGCCATATGCAAATGTGCCGCACACTTTAATGGCACAAATCAAATCTCTAAGAAAACAACACTTGCAGACAATATTACAAAAGCAGCTTCACAAGGTCATATAGGAAACCACACCACAGCATCACTTCTTTTAACACTGAAAAAAAAAACTTATCACATGACACACAAACTGTTTCGGCAGGCCTCCACTGTGCTACATGGGGTTTCCCTACATGGGTTGTCCTAAAACATCTTTAAAAAGTCTTCAGTTGATCCAAAATGCTGCAGCAAGAGTTTTAACAGGTACTAGAAAGAGAGATCAAATCTCTCTGGTTCTGGCCTCCCTTCATTCACTCCCCATAGAGTTTAGAATTAAGTTTAAAATCCTTCTTCTCACTTATAAAGCTCTAAACAAGCAGGCCCCTTTTTATTTAAAAGATCTGATACTACCTTATTATCCTAACAGAGCACTATGCTCCCAAAATGCTGGATTACTTGTAATACCTAGAATCTCCAAAAGTACAATGGGAGGCAGAGCCTTCAGTTATCAAGCTCCTCCTGTGGAACCAGCTGCCAATCTGGATTTGGGAGTCAGACTCGATCTCTGTTTTTAAGAATAGGGTTAAAACCTTCCTTTTTGATATAGTCTACAATTAGGGAGGGATCATGTGTCTCTGAGCCCTCCCTTAATTATGCTGCTAATAGGTTTAGACAGCCGGGACACCTCCAATAATGCACTGGGCTCCACTCCTTTCTTCACTCTCAATGAAATATATATATATATATTTTTGCTGGTCATTAACATCTGTTTGTTCTCTCCCATAGAGTGAGTCCCCATCGTACTGTTTGCTCTCTACATGTCTGTTCTTTTCATCTTCTTTATCCACTCACCCCCTAGCCAGTCACAGCAGATGACTGCCCCTCCCTGAGCCAGGTTCTGCTGGAGGTTTCTTCCTTTTAAAATGGAGTTTTTCCTCTCCACCGTCACCAAGCGCTTGATCACAGGGGATCACCTGATTGCTGGGGTCGTTCTGCAGTTGTGGGGGTTTCCCTTACAGTTGAAAGTGCTATGAGATGACTGTTGTTGTGAAATGGTGCTATATAAATGAAGTTGAATTGAATTTCCCATGTATCAAAGAGGGGTAGGATTAGTAAAATAATTAATAATGTATGATTAGTAAAAATAATTTGCTACTCAATTTTGTAAGAAAACAATGCTTAAGGGAACTTAAGGTCTGAAAAAGGCACCTTCCATGCATCAACTTATCCTTTTCAAAACCTTTGCACGGATTCCATTGAACTAAATAAATGTGAAGGGAAGAAATATTTTTTGGTGATTATTGATACATTTATTAAATGGACAGAAGCCTTCCCTTGCATTCATCCAAATGCTGTTACGGTAGCAAAGAAACTCATAACTGAAATAATACCAAGATTTGGAATAACTGAAAAAATTTTCTCAGATAATGGAACACATTTTGTAAATTAGATTATATCACCCTTAGGTACAACACTCAACATTAACTTGCAAAACCACTCAGCTTACCATCCACAATCTGCAGGATTAGTATAATGCACAAATAGGACTGTTAACCCCTTGCACTCCGGGCAATTTTCCTAAAAATGCCAAAAAATAACGTGCCCAAAGTAAATCGAAAGCTGTTATTCAACCCTTTGCAGCATCTTCATGGGGTTGGTCTCATTTAAAAGAAAACACTTTGAATTTTTTGGCAAAAAAAAACATAATCTCTCTACGTGCTCCGGCCACTGAGTTACAGTCATCTAAACATACTGAACTTGAAGAAAATAAATTTGGACACAGTGTTTTTTTTTGGATACAAATGCTTGCAAATAACACACAGCTGTCCGATCCGGCTGGAAAATGCAACAGAAATGTAGAACCAAGTGTTATCAAGCTGAGATCCAAATTTGGTAACAATACCACAAAGTCGATCTCTGTTTTTAAGAATAGGGTTAAAACCTTCCTTTTTGATATAGTCTACAATTAGGGAGGGATCATGTGTCTCTGAGCCCTCCCTTAATTATGCTGCTAATAGGTTTAGACAGCCGGGACACCTCCAATAATGCACTGGGCTCCACTCCTTTCTTCACTCTCAATGAAATATATATATATATATATATTTTTGCTGGTCATTAACATCTGTTTGTTCTCTCCCATAGAGTGAGTCCCCATCGTACTGTTTGCTCTCTACATGTCTGTTCTTTTCATCTTCTTTATCCACTCACCCCCTAGCCAGTCACAGCAGATGACTGCCCCTCCCTGAGCCAGGTTCTGCTGGAGGTTTCTTCCTTTTAAAATGGAGTTTTTCCTCTCCACCGTCACCAAGCGCTTGATCACAGGGGATCACCTGATTGCTGGGGTCGTTCTGCAGTTGTGGGGGTTTCCCTTACAGTTGAAAGTGCTATGAGATGACTGTTGTTGTGAAATGGTGCTATATAAATGAAGTTGAATTGAATTTCCCATGTATCAAAGAGGGGTAGGATTAGTAAAATAATTAATAATGTATGATTAGTAAAAATAATTTGCTACTCAATTTTGTAAGAAAACAATGCTTAAGGGAACTTAAGGTCTGAAAAAGGCACCTTCCATGCATCAACTTATCCTTTTCAAAACCTTTGCACGGATTCCATTGAACTAAATAAATGTGAAGGGAAGAAATATTTTTTGGTGATTATTGATACATTTATTAAATGGACAGAAGCCTTCCCTTGCATTCATCCAAATGCTGTTACGGTAGCAAAGAAACTCATAACTGAAATAATACCAAGATTTGGAATAACTGAAAAAATTTTCTCAGATAATGGAACACATTTTGTAAATTAGATTATATCACCCTTAGGTACAACACTCAACATTAACTTGCAAAACCACTCAGCTTACCATCCACAATCTGCAGGATTAGTATAATGCACAAATAGGACTGTTAACCCCTTGCACTCCGGGCAATTTTCCTAAAAATGCCAAAAAATAACGTGCCCAAAGTAAATCGAAAGCTGTTATTCAACCCTTTGCAGCATCTTCATGGGGTTGGTCTCATTTAAAAGAAAACACTTTGAATTTTTTGGCAAAAAAAAACATAATCTCTCTACGTGCTCCGGCCACTGAGTTACAGTCATCTAAACATACTGAACTTGAAGAAAATAAATTTGGACACAGTGTTTTTTTTTGGATACAAATGCTTGCAAATAACACACAGCTGTCCGATCCGGCTGGAAAATGCAACAGAAATGTAGAACCAAGTGTTATCAAGCTGAGATCCAAATTTGGTAACAATACCACAAAAAATGAATATTTTACGCAGCTTTGTTCTCAGGTAGTTCCCAGGCGTTTTGGAACTGTGCCAAATTGTGCCAAATGGCACAGTTTGGAAAAACATCTGTAACTTTTGAATAATTCAATGTAGAATCTTCATTTTGGGCTCTAATGAAAGGTCACACTCAGGGCTGTGTCTGTGTGTGTGTGTGTGTGTGTGTGGGTTGTCCCCCCCCCCCGCTAAAAAAGACGGAGTTCGGCCCTCGCTACATGATGGATTACACTCCTTGCATGTTTTGTACTGTGTGTGTGTGGGGGGGGTTGTCCCCCCCCCTCGCTGCAGAAGACGGCCATTGCTACATGAAGGAATAGACTCATATGCTTCCCCCCGCGGACCGGGGGGCGTTCGGACTGTGAACGCCCCCCCCGCTCCTCTTCTGCAGCGGGGGGGGGGGGGCGTTCATGGTCCAAACACGGCAAATGAAACGTTTATCGCGGTGCACGCACTTCGTACTTCGTGCGCAGTACAGTAGTAATTTACCGATCAGTCAAAAGTCATTTTTGGATTACAGTTTTCAGGGATAAATAATAATTTAGCTTATAACACCTTACCTCTTCACAGCAGCAGAGTCGTGGCGAACTTCTCTTCCCCATTGTCAGACGAACGCGACGCTGCTCGGCTCGTGGATCCCGATCAAAACATAATTCCAATATTGCGGTTTTGGTGAATGATTTACGACCTTTGTCGTCGGCCTCCGTCGGTCTATGATGACGGAAGAGAATCCTAAACGTCTATTCTGCTGGAATGAGTGCAGGTCCCACTTGTGGGTGTTCTCCATGCTGCGGGGTCTGTAGCAGATTCGTCCAGCGTCCTTTGTTTTCATCTGCTGCAGCAAAAATCTCTCTTCACCCAGCCTGAATTTCTGTGCTTCAATTGGCTCCTGCATTCACAGTAGGCGAGTCCTCCTTCCTAGGCTTTCATTCATTGGCTCTTCAAGGTTTCAGAAACCCAATTCAAGGCTCTTATTAGTCGAATGAGAGGTCAATCAGATGAACTATTCTGTTCGCGGCTGTCTCTGCAGTTTTTTTTTTAGTGGCGCTTGGACGCCACTACATCACCATCACCACCTACATCACCACAATCTGGTCTCTGCGTCCTAAGACGCAGAGACTTGCCCGCCCGCGGAACAACGGAGCGCAAGTGGTTAAAGAAGGCTTAGGAAAATAGTGACAGAAATTGAAAAAAATAATGGATGGTAAGCCTTACCTACTCCCACCATTAAGGCCATTTAATTCAGGAGATGAGGAATGGTGTTTAGCTGATTACATGCAAAGAGTGTTGACTGACAGAGATGTTGTTCATATTGCTCTTCCCAGGAGGGACCATGGGGAAGCACCCATCTTGGCCAAACCGGGGGATCTGGTCCTTATCAAAGTCATCAAACAGAAAAACTGGGCCGATGCTCCCTGGCAAGGACCACACAAAGTCATCCTGGTGACACCAGCAGCCTTGAAAGTCAAAGGGCATGACTCCTGGGTGCATTTAACACATTGCAAACTATACCCCGCACAAACCCCCCAGCAACAAATTAATTAATCCCCATTCCCTCAGTAAGACTGTTTCTATTTCAATCCCCATTGCAAACCACATAAAAAAGGGGGATCCTCATCAAGTGACTGTTCAACAAGTGGCTATTTAACTGCTTAGCTTTTTTTCCCCTATTTATCACGGAGAGACAAAATGCCAGAGAGAGAGGGCTGGCAGCTGAAAGATGTGAATGTACTCCTGTTTTTTCATCATCATCATCATCATCATCATGAAATGTCACCCTGCAGGAGCTCTGTTGTAGCATCATCTCACTTTGGCTCAGCAATAATTATTCTTCTGCCTAAAGACATTTTGTTTCACCCAGGAGTAAGACAGTCAAAAAATGGATTTTCTTCCTCCAGGCCACAGCTGAAATCCCATTCCTTGGCTAAAACCAGCCTAAGGAACTTCCCCAATGTCCGGCTTTGGTTTATTGCCCCCATAAACATGCAACAGACCTGGGCTACACAGATCTACAACTCAGCTAATTTCCTTAAACTCTGGGACATGCTGGATTTAACCAGTGAACTTTAAAGTACATTATTACAAACTCAATTCTAAGCCTTCTTCTTTTCAGAACTATGAAAAGCAAATGGACTCTGATGTTTTTAATGTGGAAAATCAATAATATGTGTGAAATGCATCAATCTGTGATTTTATATATATATATATATATATATATATATATATATATATATATATATATATATATATATATACTGTATATATGCATGTTAAAAATGTTTAAATGAATGTTTATTCCTGCATGTTGATTTAGAAGCACTGCTTATAAGATATACTAAAGTTAACTTAGTTTAATACATATGTATCAAAGTTTTGCCTCTAAAACCATGTGACTCCAGCAGCCAATCTCTGCATGACAACAACTCTTCATCCCAAAGAGCTCGACAATAGAATGTTTGTTATTGGACGAAAGGTTCATCGGGCCTCCCATGAAGGACTCTCATTGACTGAGATTCCGGTCAGTCCGGAAGCCCACGGATAGCTCAACAGAACTTATAAATAACAGAGAGACCCCTGCTTCAGCCTCTTCTCTCCTTCTCTTCGCCGCTTTTCACCGATCTCTTTTTCTCTTTGCCCCTTCTCTTCGCCTCTGATTCATTTTTTTTTGACGGTTGTCTCTCTCTATTGTCTACACACAGCAAGGAAGAACAAAGGACCGTCTGAACAAAGACTCTACCACGTGCCGCTTTTCTGAACACAGAGCAGATAACTCGTAATTTGTTTATGTAACTTTGTATTTTAATGTTTTTCCTTTTTCTCTTAAATGCCTAGGAATTCCTATTTCTTTGAGCTCAATTCTTAATCGGAGTTAAACTCCAATTTTTATTCATCTCTTTTTCTTTGTTAAACTTTCTGTAAAATCACCATTTGTTTAATTTTAATGTAAACTTTAATCTTGACTTTATTTTTATAATATTTTTCTTGACCAATCACATACCAGAAGCTAGGATTTTTATTTAAAGTCCAAAACTCCTTAATTTGAGATCGGATTAGATATCTTTAATTAATTATTATCGAAGGCCTCTGAGGAGACGCAGCTCCCACATCACGCGCAGCTGAGGAATCAGCACGCTTCTGCAGGATTTCAACCATCGAGATCCAACTTATGATCTCATGAATATCATTCATCGTCAAGAGAATATTTGCGGGACAAATATTCTGGGTTTTGCCCCTGAACAACACTTCAAAACTCCATGAGGACGACGACAGAACCATCATCGAACGAGGATCAGGGGAGCTGCAACTTTCATCTGCTGAATTAAACATCTGAGGTTCGGTAATAATTTGTATATCTAATCAGATGCAAATTAAGAAGCCCTTAACATAACTCTTCTTTTCATTAAAATTCTGTTTTTATTTTCTTAAGATTAATCCAGGACTTTTCATATAATTAGTAAACTTTCTACATAAATTTGCGTTGTTTCCATAATCTGTTAACTCAAACTGATAGAAATCCATTTCTCAGTTTAACCCTGGTTCCGAAAATATTGACATTGTTAATCTATCATTTACAAGATTGATTTTATGATTAATGAAATTACTGCAATGTCTGTTAATCATTTCGTTTAATAAATATGTGAAAATGAGAGAAGTTGTTGAGAATTTATTTCATTCTGAGTCTGTTCAAGCACAGGTATCGAATTCTCGGAAAATTTTTGAGACTGATTATTGATTAATTTATTGAGTGATTAAACAGGTATAAAGTGAAATTAAAGATTAAATTGCTTCTTAGAGATAGAAGCTGGTGCCCCTACGAGTGTTATTAACTTTTCTGATGTATATGAAACGAGATTTGATCTCAGATTCCAATACATCAATAGAAATTAAATAATTCATACCTGATCATATTTATTATTTATTAAAACTCCTATTTCACGCTACATCTGTAGTGCTGCCATTTGTGATTCTTACAAGCATGGCACACATATGTTGACAGGGGGATGGTGACTGTGTGGCCAGCATGCCTACTCACACCTGCCCATGAATTGGGGAGGGGTGTGTGCCCCCATAGTTGTGACTGACCATACCATCATATTGTTGGCAGGACAGGTGGGTGAAGACAGATGTCTCCTTTGCACCACATGATACCATCTGGGGCACAGATGTGCCGGAAGAATTGAAATTAGAAACCATGGGGCAGGAGGCACTTAATTCCTTGTTCCCTTTGGTGGGAGTGGCTAAGAACACCTTATGGATTGAAACAACTAGTTATAGATTACACTCTTTTTGTGAATTTTTCTTTATCTGCTTTTTCTGGTATGAATGAGGAATTAACAGCTTTTAGCTTTATGTTGGCTCAAAATAGAATGGTTCTTGATCAAACAACTGCCGCCGGAGAGGGCATGTGTGCAATTGTAGGTGATTATTGTACTTTTATCCCTGAAAATGATGCAGATGGTCACGTGATTGCCTTGGCCATATGCAACCTCACTGCCTTACAGACTGCTGCAGCTAAGAACAATGTTGCTGTTGAACAAACCTGACTTGATTACTTTCTTCATGGAGAAGTCTCATCATGAACCTGTTAGTGATTTTGGTGGTATTATTTTTGGCCTTTTCTTGTGTCATTCCCTGTATCCGTAGAATGATGATGAGACTTGTTCATGTTAACTTAGTAATGTACCATGGTGCAGTTGCCGGGGATGGTGGGATAATGAACAAACAGCGTGAGCTCAAGGTGTGTACCCATGACTACAGTCAGAGTAAAAGTATGACTGACATGCAGAAAACCGGAAGGAGTTGCATGATCACGATGTGAAGCTGAAATGTACTACTTGTAAATACATTTATGAAGTTTGAAGCATTACTTTTATTACTTTTACTTTTATTTAGTTTTTATATTACTCTTATTTCTGTTTTTACATTACATCATTACACTTTATTATTATGATTACTGTTTTGTTTTATATTGTTTTGTTTATCTTTTATGCTTGTTTTTATATAAGCTGCAATGACACATAACTTTAACACACATATACCCTTATTATATCCTTGTATTATCATTTTATCATCATTTTGCTTTCACTGTTTTTTACCATTAATGATTTTCTTTATTGATCAATGAGTTTGTTGTTTCATTTCTCCTCCTAAAGGACTTAAACATTTAGCCGGTGCCTGGGACAGCAGGGCCAATGGCAGACTTTTCCCATCGATAGCTGGCTAGGATCTGTTGCACACAAATGCATTGGAGCTTAGCATGGCTGCCAGATGGGGTTTTAGATGCTACAAATTGTTCTTTTCTGATGCCTTGCATGGCATCAAAGGGGGGGAGAATGACAGAAAAATTTCATATTTGTCTTTGCTTTGTCTCAGTCTACCTTAGAGTCTGTGTAAGAGTGTCAAGGTTACAGCTGCACTAGTTATCATCTTGTTTTTAGTCCAGCCTGTGTGGCTTCTGTGCGACTGGTACAGAGTGAGCGTCATGGTTCCTGAGAAAAGGTAATCAGTTCACCAAATTTTGACCAGATATACTGGACCAATCATAATGGAGAATTTGCCCCTCCACCTCTTGTCATGAGCTCCCCTCCGGTGCAAACATACAAACTCAAGCACTTAACTGCAGTGAGACAATTTATTCAAAAGGAAAACATAACGGACACAGGTGATTGGAATAAACTAATACATGAGGGAGGAGTAGCTGGATTTGACACCTTGACAGGCGATGCTCCCAGCAGATCAAGACCCATGAAAATGCCTGACAGCTGTCAAACCAGAGGACAGAACTAACATAACAGCAAACCAAAACCGAGTACAAATAAACATGTATCCAACTCATGCAATGCAGGATATGGCCCAAATATAACAGAAACATAATTGAAGAGAAATGGGAGGCAAACATTAATAGGCACAATGATACAAAACATAAATACATGTACAGGGAAAGTCATGAGCCTGGGTCCAGCAGGAATCTAGCCCCAGCTCATAACAGACCCCCCTCCCAAGGGGTGGATTCCAGAAACCCCAATGTAACATCAAGGAGAACAAAAAACCTGCCCCCCCCCCAAAAAAAAACAGGAACTACCATGATCTACCCAGGGCAGGTGGTGGGGGGAAACAGGCCAGGAGGGAACAAAAAGCAACCTACTCAGGGCCCACACCAGAGAAAACACAATTCAGCCCCCCCTCCCCCAGAGGCTAGGAGGCTCGGGAGGCTGCCCAGAGTCCCAAGCCCAGTGGATGGTATAGTGTGCCTAGTCTGGTGGCCTGCCCATGTCCCAGGCCAGCTGGACGGCCAGGTGGAATGGGTCTGGTGGTCTGCCAGATAAAACTGGCCACCCAACCCAATGGCTGGGTTTTTCGGGCAGCCATCCTAAGTTTTTCAGCCACCAGCATAGGCAAGGTGGCCCGGGAGGTGGCTCCCCTACAGGGAGACCAACCACTGGAGAGGACAGCCAAGGATGGGGAGCCCTGGCGTCGTCTGGCGGCAAAAAGGGAGGAACCATGATGGCGTCTGGCAACAAGGAGGGAGGAACCACGACGGTGTCTGGCCTCAAAGGAAGAAGGACGCCACCTTCGCTGGTCTCAGGGAGGAGAGGGTTGCACCCGCAGGGGTCCCGGTCTGGGACATAGTTGCATCCACGGGGATGGCAGGCTGGGACATAGCCGCACCCACAGTGGCTCCAGGCTGGAGCTTACCTGCACCCGCGGTGGCTCCATGCTGGAGCTCTGCTGCTGGGCCAATGCAGCTTCCACGGTGGACCCGGGCTGGGCCAATGCTGCATCCACGGTGGACCTGGGCTGGGCAAACGCTGCACTCATGGCAAACAGGCCGACCCACAAGAGCACCCGACCAAGGAGGCGGTCCACCTCCAGAACTTCGGATGAGGATGACGAGGGTAGGTCCAAGACGGCCTCGATCGGGGAGACTGCACCCACAGAGGTCCCGGGCTGGGATGGAACCCTCACGGCAACCTCAACAGGAGGAGCTTGATCCAGGACAACCTCCAATGTGGGGGATGCTGGTCCACTAGAAATCTCGGGCAGTGACACTGGAACTACGGAGACCTCTGGTTGTGCTGGATCATCGCCAGCGATCCTGGGAGAAGGCTCAGAGAACAGAGACAGATAGTCAGGGTTACTGCAAATGGCGGAGCTCGGCAAGGTGAGCTCGCCGCACCCGACTCCCCTCACCAAGAGCAAGGCAGGATCTCTCCAGGGCAGAATAGAGAAAAACAAAAGAGATCACTCGCTTGAGCTTGAGCTCCACTGCCGTCCAGGACTCCGTCGATCCGACTGAAGGTGATGTTTCGGGCCTGGTTCCTTGGTGGTCTGGCCCTGCTGTAGGCTTCGCTGTAGGCTCTGCTGCGACGGACCCCGCAGCGGGCATGATGGTGGTAGCAGTCTTCTTGGCCCCAGACGGAGTGATCCACGCAGGAGGCTCCTCTGGCATGACGGTTGGGGAGTGGGGTCTGGCTCACTATTGGTGCTTGAAGGGGATCCTCCAGGGTCATGGCTTCCTCCATCGTCCGGCGGTCTTGTCCTGGGGTCGGCAGACACTCAAAGGGGGCAGGAGGAGACACGAAGAGGACTGGTGAGTAGAGAGTGGCTGCAGCAGGTGGAGAGATCTCTGGGGACTGCATACCCAGAGGCTCTCTACCACGGATCTGGCAAGATATATTCGCACTATTAGAATTAAAAAGGGAGGAAAGTTGCTTGTTCTCCTGGTAAATGATGTTCCCTGCTGCAGCTGGGGAAGAGTCATCCCTCTCCGTGGCTTGGATTATTCTGGGCCCCCCTGAGGATTGTAGAGGAGTCACCCCTGTGGCCACGAGAACGGGAGTTGCCGGAGGTGAAATGAAACACCCCTTGACAGCAGGAGGAAGCACTGAGGGAGGAGGCTTCACAGCAGAAGTGTAAGGAGGTTGGGCAGGCGAAACTGCCGGTGAAGGAGAAGAAGAACAAAGGTCTGCTGCGGGAATATCCGGGCTCGGTGCAAGAGGAGCGGCTGCCAACAAGGCAGGATTATACTTCTGGTGGTCTGGGACTCGACACTGCCACCGCTGTGACACTGGCAACGGCCATTCTGGAGCTGGAGGCAAAGCGGGAGGAGAGGAGAATGGCTGTCGGCACAGCGGGGAATGCTTCGATCCTCAGGTCGGGAAACGCTTGCTGAAGAGCGCAGACTGTGGAGAGCAGTTCCGTGTACTGTGGATAATTCCTGAGACCAACATGTGCCTTCAGGATTTCCACTGCTCCTTGCAAACACCCCCATACCTGCTTGGAACCTCAGGCTTCAAGAGCTTCATCCACATAGCTTTGGGCGAAGTCCGCCGCCCACTCTTCCTCCAGGCTGGGAACCCCCGGTGCCGACCCTCCCTTCCTTGGTTGAAGCCAACGAGCCAGAGACATGATGAGCTCCAAACAGGTTGGTGAAAAAAACACACAAAAATGAAAAAAAAAAAAGCCCCACTGCAGAAGCTGAGTTTTTCTCTGGTGGCAGTCAACTGTCATGAGCGCACCTCCGGGGCAAACACACAAACTCAAGCGCGTAACTGCAGTGAGACAATTTATTCAAACGGAAAACATGACAGTCCAAAAGGCAAAGCAAACAAATACAAAAAGGCAACACTGTACAGGAGTACAGGAGAGGGAGACTGAGCCGAGGATGAAAGTCAGTCAGGACATGAATGTGACTGCCACAACAAAGGAAGGAATGGGCAGCATATAAATACATGAATAGGTGAAGACATAATTGGACTCCGGTGTGAACATGTGAGTAGGCAAGGGAGAGAGACACAGGTTATTGGAATCAACTAATACATGAGAGAGGAGTGGCTGGATTTGACAGCTTGACAGGTGACGCCCCCAGCAGAGCAAAACCCATGAAAATGCCTGACAGCTGTCAAACCAGAGGACAGAACAAACATAACACCAAACCAAAACCAAATACAAATAAACATGAATTTAACTCATACAACACAAGATATAGCGCAAAAATAACAGAAACATAACTGAAGAGAAATGGGAGGCAGGGTAACATTAATAGACACAATAATACAAAACATAAATGCACGTACAGGGAAAGTCACGAGCCTGGGTCCAGCAGGAATCCAGCCCTAGCTCGTGACACCTTTTAGATAACAGAGGGCTTAAAGAACTGAGTGATGTGTGTTTGAGTCAGAATGATGCGCAAATAGGCTCTGAGACTATTTTTGTATTGTTCTCCACTGGCCAGTGTAATTAAATTTGCTGAAACTGGGATCCAGCCTGGCTTTTGACTGAAGGTTTTCCAGGATTTTTCTTACAGTGTGTAAGCAGTGAAGGCATTTATCATGGTTTTAACCCGCTGGTTACGGGAGCAATAATGGAAGAGTCACTTAGCTAACAGGTGTGGTCAGGAGCTTGAGGTTCATTTTGTCTTCTTTTTAATTATTATTTTTTTTGTTTTTCTTATTTCAGACAAGAATAAGAAGGAGATGGGTTTTTTTTTACCTTTACCTTAGTTAATGTTAACTAATTTATGTTCATTATTATGTACCTGACAAGTTAAGATGACCAAAATTCACGTGCGCTTTTCCATAGCGCACGGAGGAAGAGACGGAAGGATGGACTTAAGCACAGGGTTACACCAAACACACATTTATTGATATCAAACAGTTCAAAAGTAAAGACTTACAGAAATGTAACGGTTGTGCACAAAAAGGCTCACATGGATTGCATGCAGCGGGCAGACCACTGTGCACCGTGACCACAAAAACAGACAGGACAAGATGCTCAGGTAAACTTAGAGTTCTCTAGGACGCTCGACTGGCACGGGAGAAGAGCTGGGCAACAGTGCCAAAGCGTAGCAGTTGTGCCACAAGGGGAAACGCTACAGACAAGCGTAGCAGTACAACTGCAAACAGAAACGCAGACAGCTCTTACTCACTGTGCAGGAACAGTCCGAGTCATTCAAGTCCGCCAGCGAGCACAAACACAACGATCCTTCACCTGACGTGATGGTAACACGGCAAAGAACAACCATGTGAGCACGTACAATGGTACAGCGGTGTTTGACTAGCAAAGAGCTGCTTAAGTACAAACACCGCTGGCATAATAAATTGGGAACTCCTGGGCGAGGCGCGGGAAAGATGATAAACGGGACTGGGAACAGTAGATGGAAATGGGGGAGAGAGGGGACATGGCCGGACCAGCAGACTGTCAGCAGTGTCACAGAAAGTAGGTCACAGCGGCTGTCTAACAGCTGCCAGTCAGGCAGTGGCTATGATTATTTATTGCTCAGTATGTTTTATTATTGTTATGTACATATTGTATTTAACTTCTTTTAGGTATCATTGTTTTAGGCATTATTGTTGTAATTATGAGAATGTTAAATTCATGAATGTGAGTGTGATAGTTTGTTTTAGGGAGCAGCATCTCAATTTTGTTGTATTGTTTTTTTAACAATGGAATGACAATAAAGGCACTTTGACTTTGAATATGGAAACGACACAGAATGCATAATATACACATGCACAGTGGAACTAAAACCCACAGAGCGATCAGGGCCGAGCCGGGGGAAGCCAAGCTGGCTCGGCTCCTGACAGAGCCCCCCCCCCCTTTAAGGGGTGGATTCTCAGACACCCAAGGTAACATCATGACCCCCCCCCCCCAACAGGAGCAAAAGCAACACAAACCCAGGTGGGAGGTAGGGGGAACAGGAAAGGAGGGATCACAATACCCTGCCCAGGGCCCACAATTAACCCCCCCCCCCCACGTCCATGGGCGTTGGGGCTCAGGAGGCCGCCCAGAGTCCGAGGCCCAGCAGAAGGTCCGGTGGACGGAGTCCGGTGGCCTGCCGGAAAACATGGGCCACCAGACCCGGGGAATCAACTCTTCTGGCAGCCAGCCAGCATTATTTAGCCATCAGGACCGAAGGAGTGAAGAAGGAGGTGGCCTGCCCACCAGAAGGCTCACTGGTGGGTGACCGGACCGGGGCGAGGGAACCTCCACTGCATCGGGCAGGGAGAAGGGGACCGTGGCGTCCTCAGGGTGGTCCGCAGGACCCTTGGTAGTTCCAGCTTGGGACACAACTGCACCCATGGTGACCCCAACTGGGCCGGCTTCGCTGCACCCACGGTGGACCCCGACCGGGCCACCTCCGCTGCACCTGCGGTGGACCCCGACCGGGCCAGCTCCGCAGCACCAGCGGTGACCTCCAGCTGAGGCTCTGCAGCACCCGTGATGGACCCCAATTGGGCCAGAGCTGCACCCACGGTGAGCGGGCCAACCCGCAGGAGCACCAGGCTGAGGAGGCGATAGGAGAGGGGAGCCCTGACGACCTTGGCAGGAGGAGCTGGAGCAGCAGTGTCCTCCTCCGGCTGGACCGGACCCTCGGCAACCTCCGTTGGCGACACACCCTCTCCGGCGACCCTAGACGAAGGCTCAGAGGAAGCATGAGAAGAAAGATGGTTAGGGTCGCCGTCAGCAGCGGAGCCCGGTGAAATGAGTTCAGATGCAGCCGAGGGCAGCACCTGACTCTCCTCCCCAAGAGCCAGACAAGATCTCTCTAAAACTGTCATAAGAAAAACAAGAGAGAAAACTTGCCAGAGCTTGAGCTCCACCGCTGTCCAGGACTCCATCGATCCTGGCAGTGAACACTCTGGCCCGGCCTCCAAGAGGTCCAGCTCAGGCTCCCATTCTGCTGTGGACACCTCCGCAGCTGGCGAGATGGTGATAGCAGTCCAATTGTCCTCCTGCAGTGGCTCCAATGCCGGGGATTCTACAGGCATCGCTGCAGGAAAACACCTCCGTGCGGGTCCCTGGGCAGAATTATCTGGGACCTCAACCACTTCCACCATCTGGTGGCTCAGTTCTTGGACCGGCAGGCCCTCAAGAATTAAAGGAGGAGACATGGAGAGGGGAAGGAAACAATCATTATTTGCAGTTGGAGGAGAGGACCCAGTGGATTGCTGATTCTGGGCCTCTCCCTCGGGAGACAGGCAAGATTCAATGTTAATGAATGGGTTAGAATGAAAATATACTTGCCTGTCGTCCCGGTCGATGATATCCACAGCTGCAGGCGCCAGACACTCATCCCTCTCTGTACCAGCGGTGACGTAGGTCCTCTCGAGGGTTTGCGGAGAAGCCGTCTCCACGACGATGGAGGTGGGCATTCCCGGCATGACCTCAGCGGACCTCGCAGCAGCCGGAGGGACAATGGCAGTTGACGGAGTAGAGGGACTTTCCCGGCGCTTCCATGCAGGACGACGCTGTCCCCTATTAATTGGTACTGCCCATGCTGGATGCTGGAGGAGGATCGGGCGAAGAGTCACGAAGAATGAGGGCCGGCTGGTTTCCAGGTCTCCATCTCGGCACCATGGGGAATGTCAACCTGGGGAAGGAGCGCTGGAGTGAACAAACTGTAGCCAGCAGGTCGGCGAACTCGGGGTAGTCCCATAACCCGGGACACACCTCCAGGATTTCTGCAGCTCCTTCCAGGCACTGCAGCATCTTCTTCGGTCCCCGGGCGGCGAGGGCCTCATACACGAAGCTCCGGATAAATTCAGCGGCCCATCCCTCCTCCACCGTGGGAAACCCCGCTTCTGTTCCTCTTCTGCCTCGTCGAGAGCGGGGCACGGTGAACTCCAGGAACAGGTCAGTCCAAAAAATGACTCACATAAAAGGGAAAAGGGATGTGTGGGTGAACCCGCTAAATGGCCGGACCGGCAGACTGTCAGCAGTGTCACAGAAAGTAGGTCACAGTGGCTGTCTAGCAGCTGCCGGTCAGGCAGTAGCTATGAATATGGAAATGGCACAGAATACATAATATACACGTGCACAGTGGAACCAAAACCCACAGAGAGATCAGGGCCGAACCGGGGGGAAGCCAAGCCGGCTCGGCTCCTGACACAAAAGTGTGTTAACAGTCCCCATCAAACTGTTTAATTTCTCCCGTGTGTGAGTTTATGAGTACTGAAGATATACATAATTGGCACCCTTAAACTACCATATAAGGCCATGCTTCCTGTGGCTTATGACCAGAAGTTCCATTTCCAAAAATGGCTTCAAAGTCCAAAGGAAAAAAAAAAAAAACTATGAGCAAAATTGAAGTTTTCCTGTCTGAGATCTCAAAAGGAAAAAAAAAAATAATCCATCAGATTATATATTTCAGTGTGTGGTGCTTTTGCGGAAGATGTTCTTCTTAACAGCGACAGATATGAAGACACAGGTTAGTAGTATGAAACATTTCAACAAGCTGGGCTTAAAACATGTGCATAAAAAATGACTTATGTTAAATTTTCACAGTATAATGTGAGCTTATATGAAAATACACCCTACTCTTTCCTCAAAATCATTTACCAAAATGGATCCTGCTCTGCATCCTAACCCTGAGGCGAATCCCAAACTTCATGTGAATGCAGTAATGCAGTAAATGCAATGTGACAGCTGAGAAGTCATTTACCGATCAGACAGTCATCAGCATTACCTTGTGTGAGACACGTCCCCGCTGCGCTATTTTGCATTATAACAGAGTTGTGCTCTTCCCCGGCAGTGATGTTTAGATGATTTTGATGTTGTTGGAATGATATCATTTTTAATTATTTTGATTTCAATTCTAACTTGAATCAAAGTATAAAATCTTGTCAACTTGGTTTGTCAGTTTAGTATAGGGTTTACACTATAATACTTGATTGACAGTCACTTAGTGAAAACTAAGGTTAGAATAACAGCAAACTATTCACACACAATTCTTAGACCACTTGTGAATTGTGTTTAATCTAGTGCTAAATCTCAAGATTTGAAGAAAACCACAATTCACGTAAATGGATCACACATCACATTTACAAACAATTCTGTTAGTACACTAACAGTTCTTGTGTGAGGTCCATTGTCTATTATTGAACTGGCTTTTCACAGAAAGCTTTGTGAACTCTAGTAGCCACCGCTAAACTAATAAATTACATTACACAGAAGAATCATGTGACTTAGATAAAGGTTTATTATTAGGTTTATTAGTTCACATCTTTGTTTATTAGCTTCACCTTCCTCTCACTCTGTTTTCTTGGGGCTTAAAGCTAAAGTTACTAAAGCAGAAAAATCTGCCTCTTTGGCTGTGCCCATAGAGATTTGACTCAAACTATGAGATTATCGCCTCCAGTACAGTGCTGCTTCTGAAAAATGCTTGTTGAGCTACAAGCCTAATTTGCTTTATATTGGCCCTTGCACTGTAGCAATATGTGATGATGATGCTCTTCTACATAATGTTACTTGAGGTAATTAGCCAAAACATATATAGAAATAATTAAATCCCTTTTTATTATTAACTGTACACTGGAGACCCTGTGGCTGAAAATGGTTAAAGAGGCTTTAACAACATTTTGCCCTGTATTCAGCAATTCCACCATACAGGAACGCTTCCTATTTTCAACCTTCAAAATGTAGACAAGTTATCAGATTTCAAAAATATCTGGCCTGCAATGGATTTATTAGCTAGTTTTGCTAATTCAGCAGCTGCTTTAGACAGTCATTCACTGATCATTACCATGTTGCCAGAATTCGTCATCTGTGGGAATTTGCATACTTCAAAAAATGTCACTGGGTTCACGCTAACCCTATCCCTCATATACCTCCTCCTTTAAGCCACTATACACGACCTGGCTTTAACCCTTACTTACCCCAAAACAACAAATCAATTCCTCCACTTTTCATGCATTTTTCCAGAGTGTCACTTGTGTGCAACCCCGAGAACCCCATCTCTGTTGACGTGTTAAAGTCAGAGCGTCTTTGATCAGCAGGATCAGATCTCAGAGGGGAATGTCATTAAAAGTGACATTCCGAATGCAGAAAAACCCTGGCAGCAAGGCGGATTTTCCACGCAGTGTGAAGTCGTAAGCTCATAAAAGACATACACCAGTGATTCAAACACGTAGTCCAAGCCCGCTATTATAATACCGAATACTCTCTCCTGCTTTCCACCATCTCTTTCTCTCCCTTTCTTTTACTCGCTTCATGCCCTCGCTCCTTTTCTCCCTTATACATTCTTCTTTTTTTCTTGCAGTGCCGGTTGAATATACGCTTTGCTGGATGACTTTCAAAGCTACTTGTTCCACTTTCTTACATTTATGCTAATTGGAATGCAAATATTAAGGTTCCATTTTAAGCCGCTGATTTAAGAACGGGGTGTGAGGATGAAGAGGCTGTATCGACAACTATTGCTGAGTTGGGTGAGATTTCAAGGGATGAGGAGTTGACGGTGGTAGCAAAGAACGACCAACATGTTTTCTCTCATCTTGAATGAATAACATTTCACACTGTGCTATTTTTTGCCTTAACTGCACACAGTAAGCTCGAGAATGGAGCTTTTGAAAGGTCTGTATGTACTGAGCCTGAACAGGGGGCTCTTTTGCAGTAGGTGTAGTGTTGAGTCTGTGCACACCAGCCTAATCTCTTGAGTCACAATGGGACATGGAACAGGAGCTGCAATGAACTGAATAAGCTGCATAGCCTGCATTGATCAAATGACTTGCCTAGCTAAGACCTCTTAACACACACTTACCTGGGAGACAAGACTACTTCTCTGTAGTAATAGCAAGTGTAACGAATACTTGACATAGTCTGTTCGATTTCACAGAGGTGAGGACATGCTGGGTTGTAGCACTTGAAATGTCGACATCCATATTGGTCTCAAGGCCATAGGAGGCAATGTGATGTGACGGCCATGAAATCATTTGAGACTTTTAGAGTGAATTCCATATGATGATTAAAATAAGGAAGCTGAATCCAGTACAAGCAGAAGTCTTTGATATCAAGTACAGTATGTGCTCCCTCCTTGCCAGTGCTACAGTTAACAATTCAGGGAACAAAAGAAATTTTATGACCAACAAGAAATTGATCTAAACATACCCTCTGAGGTTTTACTAACTTCTTTATAGATATAATAAGACTTAAAAGTAGAAAAATATAGCACAATCTTTACATATATGAAATTTCTAAGTGAGTTATTAAAATCAATGGACACACAGAGCTGTATTATGATGATCTTCTTAAAAGTGAATTGTCAAAAGAGCAAAAGTTATTTATGGGTGTTCTCAAATAATTTTTGTTATTACAGTGGTGGGAAAAACAGACTTTGCGCTTATTTGAAATGCAAAGATCTGGTCTTTGTTGGTCAAAAGTGCAATTCCAGAAAATAGCAGTGTGCCAACTTTGCACCCAGATGCACCCCTTTAAAAGAGTCCACTCCTACCAGCATAAAGCACAGCACGCAGCCAATTATTTGGATGATGTTGTGATGGCTGCCTATCATCCTCAGCTGCAGGCACACCTGCTCCTCATCACGGCCAGGGTTATTTAGACTGCACTGCCCTCGGATCAGCGCGGAGTTGTCTGTCTCCATTCCCATGAGACCTGCACTCGCCTTCATCTTTGTGCCTGAGCTTCCTTGCCTCAGTCTACCTTTGTCGTTGTATCCAGCTTCCTGCCAGCCGGCGTCAGGAAGGATCTACTCCTCAGCTCAAGTAAGGCCTCGCCCATTCTCCTTAATCCTCTCTCTATCCCCTGTGCATAGGCAGAGCTCTGTGGCGGCGGACCTCACTCCCTCCTGGCGGCGGACCGAGCTGCACCACCCTCACCAACCATCTCCAGCCACAACCGAGACAGCAGGCACTGTCTTCTTGGCCGTAGCCGCCGAGCTGAACCTGAGCTCAACCCCATCACTACAAACAGTAAGCACTGGATAATTCTGTACATCCCCTCCGGGGTCTGCCACTAACTCTCCCTGTCTCTGTTTGTCCCTAGGGTTGCCAGGTTGCACGGTGCTCTGCTCACCCCAGCTGCCACATGATTACACAAACACACTCACACACATATACTCATTTCAATAAAGATAATTGTGTCTATTTTTGAGTCCGAGTCTGCTCACTGGGTCTGAGAACCATGTCAGTACAACTCCGCCAAAACGAGCCAGCAGACAGCGCACTAGTGCGCAAAGTTAACAACCTTGAGGCTCGAGTTGACCAACCAGCTTATCAACACCAGATCATTCTTACCCAATTGACTCGTATAACTGATCAGTTGGACCGCCTGGCTGGTCCGCAGGCTTTCCCTCCAGCCCCAAGTAGCTCCTCTGGTCCCGCTAGCTCCCCGTCTAGTCAATCCGTGTAGGGCCCCACTTCCCGGCTAACACCCATCCCCACTCCCACCCGCTTTAGTGGTAAGTTAGGGGAAGCTAGGAGATTCATTCTCCAGTGTGACATCGTGTTCCAGTGGGTACCCGGGGACTCTCCCACAGACCATAGCTGGATCGGCTACGTAGTCAATCTTTTAGAGGGGCGAGCACTAGCTTGGGCATATGTTGTGATGGCTAGGGCAAATTATGCTAGTTTGACTTATAACCAATTTGTCAGTGAGTCCAATGAGGTGTTCGACCACTCCGACCAAGACAGTGTGCTTACCTCCCGGCTGTTAAACCTGAGACAGGGATCCAAGTCCGTAATAGACTATGCTGTTGATTTCCGGGTGGTGGCCACGGAGGTGGGGTGGGAGGATGCCTCGCTCTGTAGTATTTTCATTAGGAGCCTTAGCCCTAGCCTGCAGGACAAGCTAGCCCGCTTTGAAAAACCAAGTAGGCTAACTGAGTTGATTTCCCTAGCCATTAGCCTTGATAACAGGCTAAGGGAACGGGCGGCCGAGCGTAAAATTTCCGGTCGCTTGGATACCCAATATCGCCACCCCCTACAGCCCCCCCCCCCATTGGCCCTACCCTCCTCTGATTCCCTGGGTGCCCCGGATCCTATGGTAGTAGGACAGTCTAAGCTGCCGTTAGCAGAGAAACAGCACCACCATGAGCTGGGGTTGTACCTCTACTGTAGGAGCGAGGAGCACAAGGTAACATCATGTCCCATATGGCCAAAAGGGGGATTCCGTGCGTTGCAGTAGGGGGACTCATGGACTCACCTCAATCCAATCCCCTCTCGAGGTTTCTCCTTCCTATCCGCTTTATTCACAATCACACCGAAATAGTTACACACGCATTGATTGATTCAGGGGCAGAGTAGAGCTTCATCTCGGGGGAACTTGCAACCTGGCTGGGGCTCCCCTGTCAATCGTTGAGGACCCCTCTCAAACTCATTGCCTTGTCCAAAGCCCCCCTTGCCATTGTATCCCAACAGACCGCCCTGGTGTCAGTCATAGTGTCTGGTAATCATCGGGAGGAGCTGAGGTTATTTGTGCTGCCAGTTTCCTCTTCCCTGGTAATCCTCGGCTATCCCTTGCTCCATCTTCACAATCCCTCTATTGACTGGCGCTCCGGGAGCGTGGTCTCATGGAGTTCATTTTGCCTTAGTGCCTGCCTGCAGTCCGCTGCTTGCTCACCATGCGTGCCCCTGGGTACCCCGTCACCCCCACTCCCGACTTGTCTAAGATCCCTCGGGAATAGCACGACTTGGGGGCCACCTTCAGCAAGACCCAGGCCCTTTCCCTCACCCCTCACAGCCCATACGACCGTGCAATCAAGCTCCGTGCCGGAGCCCTGCTGCCGTCTAGTCAACTCTACAGCCTGTCAGCACTGGAGTGGGAGGCCATGGAGGCTTACATAAAGGAGTCATTAAACTCGGGGATAATCCGGCCGTTGTCCTCGGCGGTGAGGGCAGGTTTTTTTTTTTTTTGTGGGCAAAAAGGACGGCTCGCTGAGGCCATGTATTGACTTTCGGGAATTAAATAATATCACCATCAAGGACAAGTACACTCTTCCATTAATTAAGACGGCATTCGATTCCCTCCGGGGGGCCTCTTGGTTCACCAAGCTGGACTTCCACAACTCTTACCATCTGGTGCGGATCCGGGAGGGCAACAAATGGAAGATGGGCTTCCGAACCCCTAGTGGGCATTTTGAATCTCTGGTCATGCCATTCGGGGTGACCAACGCCCCCGCCGTATTCCAGCATCTGATTAATGATGTGCTGAGGGACTTTTTGGGTGCATTCGTGTTTGTCTATCTGGATGATATCCTGATTTTTTCACAGTCCTTGGATGAGCATTGGGTGCACGTGAGGCAAGTACTGCAGTGGCTCTTGGAGAATAAGCTCTTCGTGAAGGCCGAAAAGTGTGAGTTTCACACCTCCAAGACATCCTTCCTTGGGTTCATCATCTCCCACAATGAGATCATCCCCGATCCCGACAAGGTAAAAGCGGTGGTAGATTGGCCCACTCCTTCCTCCAGGAAGCAGCTCCAGCAGTTTTTGGGATTCACCGATTTGTACCACCGCTTCATTCAGAACTATAGTATTATTGCTCTTTCCTTGACCCGTCTTACATCTCCCAAGGTGCCCTTCCGGTGGGCGGAGGCGGCGGCTGCAGCTGCGGCCTTTGCTGAGCTTAAAGGTAAATTTTCTTCCTCTCCCATTCTGGCACAGGTGGACCCCGCTCTTCAATGCCTGGTGGAGATGGACGCCTCAGACTCGGGGGTTGGAGCTGTATCATCCCAGCGCTCCCCGGTTGATGGCAGGATCCAGCCCTGTGCGTTCTTCTCCCGTCGCCTATCACCAGCAGAGCGAAATTACAACATCGGTGACAGGGAGCTCCTGGTGGTGAAGCTCACACTGGAGGAGTGGCGCCATTGGCTGGAGGGGGCCTCCCAGCCATTCATCGTCTGGACTGATCACAAGAACCTGGAGTACCTCCGGACGGCCAAGCGCCTGAACACGCTCCAGGCTCGCTGGTCCCTGCTCTTCGGATGCTTTGATTTCACCATTACCTATCGTCCTTGGTCCAAGAATACTAAGCCAGACGCCCTGTCCAGGCAGTTTGCCACGGATGCTGTGAAGGTGGCAGAGCACCCTATCTCCCCCCCCCTCCATCGTGTGTCGTGGGCTTGCACGGTGGAGCTCCTACAAAAGACATTTTGGTGGCCTTCGCTTCGCTCCAGAAGGACGTCCGGGAGTACATCCACACCTGTCCCCAGTGCACCGCCTGCAAGACGTCCTCTTCTCCACCGGCCGGACTGCTCCACCCCTTCCCCACTCCCTGCAGGCCTTGGTCCCATGGTGTTGGACTTCGTCACTGGTCTCCCACCTTCGAACCACCACACGGTAATTCTCACCATTGTCGACAGGTTTTCTAAGGCCTCCCATTTTGTTCCCCTGCAGGGGCTGCCTATGGCGAAGGAGACGGTGGACCTTCTCATCCAACATGTGGTGAGGTTACATGGAATTCCCCTGGACATCGTCTCCGACCGGGGACCGCAGTTTGTTTCCCAGGTTTGGAGGTTATTTTACAATGCCCTTGGGGCTACAGTGAGTCTGTCATCTGGTTATCACCCTCAGAGTAATGGACAGTGTGAGCGGGTGAACCAGGAGTTGGAGGCTGCGCTGCGGTGTGTCACCACTGCAAACCCAGCATCCTGGACCACCCATCTACCTTGGATCGAGTACGCCCATAATACCACCATCTCCTCAGCAATTGGCACGTCCCTATTTGAGGCTTCGCTGGGCTACAACCCCCCGTTGTTCCCTGAGGAGGAGAAGGATATCACCGTTCCATCCATCTGAGCTCATCTGAGGCGCTGCCACGGGCTCTGGAGGGCGACCTAGACCGCACTGCGATGCATGGCAGAGCGCAACTCCATGGCTGCTAATCGTCACAGGACACTGCACCCCCCCCCACCGGGTGGGTCAGCAGGTATGGCTCTCCACCAAGCATATTAACTTGAAGGCTGAGGCGAGAAAGATGTTGCAGCAGTTCATTGGGCCTTTCGCCATAACCCACATCATTAACCCTGTGTCTGTGCGGCTAGCTTCCCCCCCCCCCGCATCTGTCCAACCTTCCATGTCTTGCAGGTCAAGCCCTTCTGTTCTAGCCCTCTGTGTCCCCCTCTCAGGTCTCCACCTCCACCAGTGGTTGTCAATGGTGACCCGGAGTGGAAGGTCAACGCCATCCTGGACGTCTGCTGCCGGGGTCGCGGCCTGCAGTACCTGGTAGACTGGGAGGGTTACGGCCCAGAAAGGAGGTCCTGTGTGCGTTCCTCTTTCGTGTTGGACAATCAACTCATCAGGGACTTCCACCAGATGCATCCAGGTAGGCTGGATCGACTGCCGAGAGGCGTCTCATAGGGGGGAGTACTGTGATAGCTGCCTATCATCCTCAGCTGTGCACACACCTGCTCCCCACCACGGCCAGGGTTATTTAGACTGTCAGCGCGGAGTCGTCTGTCTCCATTCCCATGAGACCTGCACTTGCCTTCATCTTTGTACCTGAGCTTCCTTGCCTCAATCTGCCTTTGTCGTTGTATCCAGTCTCCTGTCAGCTGGCGTCAGGAAGGATCTACTCCTCAGCTCAAGTAAGCCCTCGCCTATTCTCCTTAATCCTCTCTTGATCCCCTGTGCACAGGCGGAGCTTCGTGGCGGCAGACCTCACTCCCTCCTGGCAGCAGACTGAGCTGCACCACACTCATTAACCATCTCCAGCCACAACCGGGACAGCGGGCACTGTCTTCCTGGCCATAGCCGCCGAGCTGAACCTGAGCTCAACCCCATCACTACAAACAGTAAGCACTGGACAATTGCACAATTGTACATCCCCTCCGGGGTTTGCCACTAACTCTCCCTGTCTCTGTTTGTCCCTAGGGTTGCCAGGTTGCATGGTGCTCTGCTCGCCCCAGCTGCCACATGATCACACACACACACACTCACACACATACATTTATTTCAAAAAAGATAATTGTGTCTATTTTCAAGTCCGAATCTGCTCACTGGGTCTGAGAACCTTGTCAGATGTGTGCGCAAATTGTGAAATTGCACAATGCACTGGCAGAAGTTGCAAAGCAAAGCACAAATGCAGTCTTTAGATCATTGTTATATTGTCTGATGACTCACTGATCCACCACATAGGATTTAGGCATCAGCGTGTCATTTTGAAGTGGTGTGATAGCAAGGCTTATTCCGCCACACCTAAGACAAAGTAATCACAATTCAGTGGTAAGATGGTAATGGTAGGCTGGAGAGGAGACATGTATTGATATATAGGCACCAAGAGCTCTTGTGTAACTACACAAAGTCAGAGATGCCCTTTGACTTCACATAGTGATGCACTGGTAAACTGGTGAACTCTTCTGACTTGTCTCCCGATTTGGTTGGAAATACCTCCAACTTCTTTATGAAGAACACTTTGAATCATTCTTGACAAAAAAGTCACATCTAATTTATGGGGTCACAAGAAGCATCTACTCTGCTTATGTGTTTCAGCACCAAGCCTTCATCAAAGCATTTTATTTTGTTAAAACTGTGTATTCCATTTCAAATATTGGCATCGACAGCAATGACTTAGCAGCAATATATTATTCACCTTGAGTACAATATCCTGCACCTACAGAGTTTGAATCTACCAGTCATCATATGACAGTGCCTGTGAAAAAAAATAGAAAAATAGATTAGTAGGGACAAAAACACAGGATATTGATGAGTCTTTGATGATGTTATTACAGGCCAAGACTCTAAGCACCAGGTCCACAGAAGTAGGAATCTACCAAAGCAGACATAACCCAAGACAAAAGTTTGAAGAAGAAGTCCCAGTACATATCAGGTGTAACGTGCAAGCTGAAAGGCACAAGTGAGTGGCTTTGATAGTATAAAGGCACATCTGTGCTGTGTATGGTGTCCCAGTGGGACCTACCTCTGAAAGTGGTCAAGAACAACAATCTTAGGGTCTTGAGGGAATTCAAATTTCAGACAGGCCCGCAGCTGCTGACTGTCCCACTGGATATAGTGGTGCTTGACAAAGACAGAAGACAACAGTTGTAATAGATGTGGCAAACCTCAGATAGTGCCATCAGAAAGAGGGAGAGCACAGGATGATCAGGAAAGTAACTAGGGCTAAAAAAAAAAAAAAAAGGAGTGGGAGAGTGGCTCAAGCAGATTCCATGCATAACATCCACAGAAACATACAGTCCTGAGAACAGGAAAGATACTGAAAGAAGTCTTTAAAGCACACACCATGCTCTAAAATGTATATGAGGTAATACAGTACATGTCAGCTTATTTTGCATAAAGTGGCACAGTTAACTCAACGTTTTCACTAGCATCCTCATTTTTTTTTTGAAGAAAACATTTCATAATGCTGGAATGCTGACATGAAGCCCTATAGCAATGAGCAGAACAAAAGCACAGAGAGAGCGGTATGCAGGGATGATGACTTCAAGACTCTCTAAAGAATGAATCATTTGCACAGTATGAAATCACATAAGACATTATGAATAAATTCTGAATTGCTCCAGGTGACTGCTTAAATGCAAACACATTTCCACTTTTCTAAAGCTTTACTGTAAATAAAATCTGCTGCCTTTATGGGTATGCTGTGCTTAAGGTAATGTTTGTTTTCCAACAAAATACAGTATAATATATATATCAACTGAAGATTTGCACTTAACATTGTGTTTGTCATGTGCGGCGAGCGATCGCCCCCTCCTTCCTGCTCACCAGCTCTCTCATCAGATGCACCTGCTGATTATTGCCTGCCAGTGTTTGTAAGGAAGCAATCTTCAGTGATTCAACGCTGGCTCATTTGGGTATACTGCTCAATCAACGGCTCATCGTAAGCGGTGCTTGTCTTATGACATCAGCTAATTATTTTGTCTCTTCCGTCTCTTCCAGGTTGCTGCCAACGGAGCGGTGCATCTGCGAGGATTTGGTGCACTCGCCAGCCAATTGCTTCTCCTCAAAGCAGCCTTCCCTCTTCGCCCCGTCAGACCCATTCATCTTACCTGTCCGGCAGTTCCACCTGCTGGTACTTCTCCTTTGCTGGGTTCTGTGCTGGTCTCCTCCCATCTTCCACATGAGTGGCATTATCTGTTTTCCCACCTTATCTCCATTCCTCTTTGATCAGCCTCGTTTGTCCTCTGCAGGGCTCCTGCTTATCTGGCGAGTGACTGACGTTTTTCTCCTCAAATTTGCTGTATTGAAAAATTATAATAAAAGGTCAAACGTTTCTTTTGTGTTCGCTTGGTGATTGCACACTGCACTCAGGTGGCTTGTCCAGCCAATATGACAGAACGAGCAAGCCAGAGTCACCACCTGGCAGGTACATCATCATCAAATGATCACTCCGCGCTCCACCGCCTCAACGTTACAGAGAGGCAGGTGGCTGAGCACACTCAGCTACTGCAGGCAATTGCGCAGCAGCTGACTGTCATTACTGATTGATTGGACCATGCTGGTGCCCTGGTTGCTCCACCTTCACCTGCTCCTCCTTCCGCTATTATCCGCCAAACCCTTGCTATTTCCACCCCTGCCCTGTACACGGTGGGGGGGGGGGGGGGATGCAAGGACTTTTTATGCCAGGTTCGGCTTTATTTTTGGCAGGTGCAGGGGGAGTTCCCAGATGATATCTCTAAGATTCATCAGTTTGTTCTTCTGCTTCGGGGCCACGCTGTTAGTTGGGCACGGGCTGTTATCGATAGTCAGAGAACTTCACCACCAACGTTTGACCAATTTGTGGCCGAGTTTACCTGCACCTTTGACCGTTCTGAGAGTGAAGGGAATATCATAAGTCGTCTACTGTCACTCTTTCAGGACAGCCAGTCGGTGGCCGAATACTCAATGGAGTTCCGGGTTGAAGCAGTGGATTCTGGGTGGAACGAGGTTGCACTAGGCAGCACGTTCCTCCAGGGTCTGAACCCTCGTCTCCGGGATGGCTTTGCGGTTCATGCCGTTCCTGCCACCTTAGACGGCCTGATAGATCAGGCGGTTGGGTTAGATAATCGATACCGGGAGCGCGCTCGGGAGCACAGCGCCTCTTCTCGCCTACCCATCACTCGTTCCTTTCCGGCACCTACTGACCGAGGCGAGCACGACCCCGAGCCTATGGAGCTCAGCTCTGCTCATCTTCCACGAGCAGAGGTTGAGCGGCGGCGGCGGATCGGGGCATGTGCCTACTGTGGTTTTTTGAACCATAAGTTAGACGCATGCCACCTGCGGCCAAAAGAACCGGCCCATCAGTTGCTGCGGTGGGGGGGGGGCTGGCGGGCAAGACTCAATCCAGTCCCCCCGGTAATTTCTCCATTTCCGCTCTCATCCAGCTACCGGGGGTTGAGAGGGGGGTCTCCACCCTGATTGATTCCGGGGCAGCGGGTAATTTTGTCTCTTCTACGCTGGTGCACGAGCTGGGGATTCCGACAGTTAAACTGCCGGCTCCCCATTCTATGCGTACTCTTTCTGGTCAGATGGTGGCATCCGTTACTCATTGCACGGTGCAGTTATCCATCCTTTTGTCTGGGAACCACCATGAGAAGCAGACTTTTTATGTGTTTCCACAGGCTTCTCACACTGTGGTACTTGGTTATCCGTGGCTCTGGAGGTACAATCCTATGATCAATTGGGCACAAAATTCTATTACCTCCTGGAGTGCTAACTGTTTGGCTACGTGCCTAAATTTAGCTGAGTGTTCCACGTCCCTTTCCATCTCCTTGCCTCAGGTTGAGCCGCTGGACCTCAGCTGCGTACCCCCGAGGTCGTGATAGAGGTATTTAGCAGGTCACGAGCGTTAGCGCTTCCCCCACATCGCTCGTACGACTGTGCCATTGACCTCCTTCTGCGTGCGAGGTTGCCGCCCGGCAAACTCCATAGCATTTCTGGTCCTGAGAGGGAGGCGATAGAAAGGTACATTAAAGATTCGCTGAACACCGGTCTCATTTGGCCATCCTCGGCTCCTCTAGGGGCAGGGTTTTTCTTTGTAGGCATATTTAGTTATGCCTTTTGGTCTAACTAATGCCCCCACCATTTTCCAGCGTTTAATCAATGACGTCCTCTGCGACATGCTTAATCAGTTTGTTTTTGTCTATTTAGACGACATTCTGATTTTTTCTCACACGCCAGAGGAGCACGAGACCCATGTTAGAGCCGTGTTACAGCGGCTCTTAAAGAACCAACTGTACGTCAAGGCAGAGAAGTGTGAATTTTCTACATCTTCCACTTCTTTCCTTGGCTTCATTATAGCGGAGGGAGAGCTGAGGGCTGACCCAGCCAAGGTGAAGGCTGTGCTTGACTGGCCAGCCCCCCACTCCCGCAAGGAGCTGCAATGCTTCTTGGGGTTTGCAAACTTTTATTGCAGGTTTATTTGGAACTATAGTGGGATAGCATAGCCTTTAACTAAGCTGACCTCTGTTAAGGTGCCATTTGTATGGACCGAGGCAGCTGAGCAGGCCTTCAACAAATTAAAGGTCCTGTTCACTGGCGATCAAGTCTTGGCTTAGGTCGGCCCTCAGCTCCAATTCACCCTGGAGGTGGATGCCTCAGAAACGGGGGTAGGCGCTGTCCTGTCCCAGCGCTCTTCCCCGGACTTGAAGCTCCGCCTGTGTCCGTATTTCTCTTGGTGGCTCACCCCGCCCGAGAGGAATTATGACGTGGGGGATTGTGAGCTGCTGGCTATTAAATTGGTGTTTGAGAAATGTAGACACTGGCTGGAGGGACCTGCTCACCCGGTAGTTGTGTGGACCGACCTCAAGAACTTAAAGTATCTGCAGTCGGCCAGCTGGCTTAATCCTAGGCAGGCTCGCTGGGCCTTATTTTCCAGTGCTTTAACTTCACTGTCACCTATAGGCCCGGCTCCTGTAACGGGAAGCCTGATGCTCTCTCCAGGCAGTTCAGTCAGCACATGGCTGACCCCCCTTCCCGCCCCCAGTCCATTCTCCCACCTTCATGCGCCTTGGGAGCCCTCACCTGGGAGACTGAGAAGTGAGTCCGCCAGACCCAGTCCTCAGAGCCCGTACCAGCGGGATGCCCCGCCAACCACCTGTATGTCCCGGCTGCTTTCTGCAGCGAAGTCACCCAGTGGGGACACACTGAACGTTTCGCTTTTCACCCGGGGATGGTGCGGACCACTGACATCATCAGGCGATGGTTTTGGTGGCCTACATTACATGGGGACGTGCAGGAGTATGTCAAAGCCTGTCAAACATGTGCCCGAAACAAACCCTCTTCCACCCCCCTTCCCCCCCGCTGGTCTTCTTCACCCCCTCCCCATTCCCAGTCAGCCTTGGTATCAAATTGCCATGGATTTCGTCACTGGTCTTCCCCCTTCCCACAGCAACACAGTAATTTTGACCATCGTGGACAGGTTCTCCAAGGCCGTACACCTGGTTCCCCTTCCAAAGCTGCCGTCTGCCGCCAAGGCAGCGGAAGTCCTCTCCTACCACATCGTCAGGCTACATGGCATCCCTACGGACATTGTGTCTGACCGGGGTCCACAGTTCACTTCACGGGTCTGGAAGTCCTTCTGCCATTGTCTGGGTACCACCGTCAGCCTCACGTCTGGCTATCATCCTCAGAGCAATGGGCAGGCTGAGCATGCCAACCAGTCCCTGGAGGCCGCCCTTCATTGTGTGGCAGCCGAAGACCCCGCTTCATGGAGCTCCCATCTTACTTGGGTGGAATACTTCCTTAATTCCATGGTCTCCTTGGCTACGGGCCAGCCACCATTCAAGGCATCCGTGGGATACAACCCCGGCCCCTGCTTTCTTTGGCCGAGAGAGAGGTTGCGGTGCCGTCTGTGGGGGCTCACTTCCATCACTGCTGCCGGGCCTGAAGATCCACCAGAGTGGCACTTCAGCGTGCCACCAAGTGCAATCAGCGCTACGCTGACCACAAGAGGGTTCTGGCGCCGAGTTACAGAAAGGTTCCAGGTTCTGCTGAAGACGGAAGGTCACAAACTCGCCCCCCGGTTCGTGGGTTCCTATCCTGTCGCCGAGAATGTCGGTGACTCTGCTGTTCGGCTCCAGCTCCTACGGACGCTCCGCGAGCACCCTACCTTCCGTGTCTCCAAAGTCAAGCCTCTCTCTTCCAGCCCTCTCTGCCCTCCACCAAAGCCTCCCCCTCCCTCCAAGGTCGTGGACGGATACATCACTCATACCGTGAGGGATATTTTGGACGTACAACGTTGGGGTTGGGGTTTCCAATACTTGATCGACTGGGTGGGCTATGGCCCGGAGCATCGTTCAAGGGTCCCTTGGTCCAAGATTCACAACAAGGGGATGGTCCAGGACTATCATCGGGCTCACCCGGAGAAGACTGAGTGACCGCCAGGAGGCGTTCCTTGAGAGGGGGGCACTGTCATGTGCGGCGAGCGCTCGCTCCCTCCTTCCTGCTCACCGGCTCTCTCATCAGACGCACCTGCTGATTCTTGCCTGCCAGCGTTTATAAGGAAGCAATCTTCAGTGATTCAACGCTGGCTTGTTTGGGTATACTGCTCAATCAACGGCTCATCGTAAGTGGTGCTTGTCTTATGACATCAGCTAACTATTTTTTCTCTCCTGTCTCTTCCAGGTTGCTGCCAATGGAGCGGTGCATCTGCGGGGATTCGGTGCACTCGCCAGCCAATTGCTCCTCCTCAAAGCAGCCTTCCCTCTTCGCCCCGTCAGACCCATTCATCTTACCTGTCCGACAGGTCCACCTGCTGGTACTTCTCCTTTACTGGGTTCTGTGCTGGTCTCCTCCCATCTTCCACGTGAGTGGCATTATCTGTTTTCCCACTTTATCTCCATTCCTCTTTGATCAGCCTTGTTTGTCCTCCGCAGGGCTCCTGCTTATCTGGCGAGTGACTGACGTTTTTCTCCTCAAGTTTGCTGTATTGAAAAATTATAATAAAAGGTCAAACGTTTCTTTTGTGTTCGCTTGGTGATTGCACATTGCACTCAGGTGGCTTGTCCAGCCAGTAAATGATACATTCAAGGCAAGTTATGACAAAAGAAATACTACTTCATAGTCTGAATTAAAATCAAACATTGCTTGCTTTAAAGAGATTATGTGGCCATTTAGGAAGATTGAATAAAACATTTATGGTACAAAGACTTCATTGACTTATTGGCATAATACAATACTGTTGTGGTGACCCAGCACAATGCAGACTGATACTATTCACTCTCAACAGGGATTGCATACCAACAGAGAACCCCTGGGGGGACAACCAGAACAATAGACTATTGCTTATACATCCCCGGATTAAGGAGAAGACGTCTGGGTGCCAGGGTCAGGCTAATTATATGTATTGACTGATATGTACACTACCGTTCAAAAGTTTGAGGTCACTTAGAAATTTCCTTATTTTTGAAAGAAAAGCACTTTTTTCAATGAAGATAACTTTAAACTAATCAGAAATACACTGTATACATTGCTAATGTGGTAAGTCTATTCTAGCTGCAAATGTCTGGTTTTTGGTGCAATATCTACATAGGTGTATAGAGGCCCATTTCCAGCAACTCTCACTTCAGTGTTCTAATGGTACAATGTGTTTGCTCATTGCGTCAGAAGGCTAATGGATGATTAGAAAACCCTTGTGCAATCATGTTAGGTCTGCAATGCTGTAATTGCTGCAAATGGAGGATTCTTTGACCAAAGCAAAGTTTGAAGGAAAAAAATATTATTTCAAATACAAATCATTATTTCTAACCTTGTCAATGTCTTGACTATATTTTCTATTCATTTTACAACTCATGGTGGTAAAAAAAAGTGTGACTTTTCATGGAAAGCAAATTGTCTGAGGTGACCCCAAACTTTTGAACGGTAGTGTATATCAATATGCTAATGTCCCATGCATTCTCTACTGTTTGTATAACATATAAAACAGCACACACAGCACACACACAGCACACACAGCACAACACGGCGCACAGCGCTACAGTGTGTCTCATGATGTTGGAGGAAAATAAAATCCTGCCACCTTCCAGTTCGCTGCATCTCGCCTGAACTTATTTGTTCCTCCACACTGGTGACCCTTGACGAAGAATGGAACACGAGGCAAACACCCCGGAGATCACCCGGACGGGAAGTCTCAGCATGCGTTATGGTGCGCCCCTTGCCTGATCTTTTACTTCCACACTGCTGACCTGACGAGGGAGAATGACCATCTGCTCCATCTCACCATGCTGTGGATCCCAGAGGACCAGAGAATGCCTGCAACCTCTTCATCCTCACCGGAGCGCGCTCCCTGTAGCGCACAGTGCTTGGACCAACACGCACCATGAAACGCGACATGAGCGAACGAAGGAAGCAGCCTGAACGGGGAAAACATCGACCCCGACTGCGTTGATTTCCGCCAAGCTCCCTGAACCTGAGGAACCTCACGACAGCGGACCTCCCACGCACAGAAGCCCCGCACGCACACCGCAGGATTACGAGGACAGCGCAACTGCCAGTTATGTGGTCACTGCGCCAAGTGCGCACCATGCACAGAGACGAACCGGCTCCACAGACTGATACATCGTCCTCTGCCGCTGCACATGCCCGAGAAAAACGGCCGATCGCCACCCTCGGAACCTTCAGGGCTGCTTACGCACCTGAAGCATACGTGCAGCCCACACACAGGACTTTGTATGGGTTTCTCAGCCACGGCGCACAAGGGGAATTTAGCAGATTGCTTTCCTTGATGACTTTAGGGCTGCTCCCGCACCTAAAGCCAAACTGCCTTACACCCTCACACAGCTGCAGTTGTTTCACAGCCGCTACACATCCTCGGGGAGTTTGGCCGCTCGCCTTCCCCACATCCTCGCTGGATCGAGCCGCGAGAGGAGTCAGAGACTTTTTTTTTTTTTTTTTCACAGCCGCTGTGGATCTCCACCAGGTTTACCGGGGAAGTCCTTCACCATCGCGGATCCACACACAATGTTTGCGCGGCCCACACACCTTTGACGTCCCGGGCCGGCACTCACTTACTCCCACCCCTCCCCCTACTCCTCCATTGCGCTTTTCCCGCACCTCACTCCCTAAAGCCAGCCGATCGTCGTCTGGTTCCATTATGCACAACTGCACACCGGCCTGTGCGCCCACGATCCACGGCCGCTCAACGTGCTGGAACCCGGAGCGGAGCACACTGTTTTTTCCACCCATCCCCCATCCCCCCCACGGACTGACATGACCTCCGACAGTTCTACCAGAGCTGGAGCCCAAACGATGGGGGGGGGGGGGGGTCACAGCCCCTTTTGAGCATTCTTGGGGGTGCCGTGTGGTGACCCAGCACAATGCAGACTGATTCTATTCATGCTCAACAGGGATTGCATACAGACAGAGAACCCCTGGGGGGACAACCACAACAATAGACTATTGTTTATGCATCCCCGGATTAAGGAGAAGACATCCGGGCGCCAGGGTCAGGCTAATTCAGTCCTTCTCAAATAGTGGGGCGCAATGCGATGCCAGGGGGGGCGCGTATGACCCCGGGGAACAGGCTTTGCTTTTGCCGTGTAAAGTGTAATTGCACATCCACGGCAGCAGGTGGTGCAGTGGCGCTCTCATTGTCAAAGTCTGTGCGGGAGTTTAAAACTTTTTAAATTGCTGTCAACAAACCCCTCGAGAGACACCATGGAGAAATATTTAACAGTAACGAAAAGAAAGGCGGAGAGAGACACAGGTAAAGAGACAAATGAAAGTCTCCCAAAAGCTAAGACGAGGAAATATGACGAAGCTTATCTAGCGCTTGGCTTCACTCTGACTACGGTGGGAGACGAGGAAAGACCGGTGTGTTTACTGTGTCTGAAAATGTTTGCAGCGGACAGCATGAAGCCAAATAAATTAAGACGTCACCTACAGACATTACATCCTCAACACATTGATAAGCCGCTTGATTTTTTTCAGCGAAAACGTGCGGAGTACGGCCAACAATCATCCCGCTTTGTGAACGCTACATCAGTAAACCAGCGAGCACTTTTAGCATCATTTAAAGTGGCGCACCAAATTGCGTAGTGCAAAAAACCCCACACAATTGTTAAATATATTGGTGCTCCTGTGTTAATGTTCCAGATCAATTTACATTTAATATTATTTATTGATTGAATTATTTTTCTCAGCATCAAATGGTTCAGTTGGTCAAAAATGTTTCTAGTTTAAATAAGGATTGACATATTTTTTATTTCAGGCACTTTGATGCACTTTAAGTTTTTTTTTTTCTGTTTTAGACTATAACAGGGCTTCTGTGTGGCATAATAAAGTTAATATTTGTTGAAAGTTGATTTATATTGCTTTTTTCTTTTGTTAATGTTAAAAAGGATACAATTTTAGGTATACTTATACAATTTTTATAGATAATGATCTTATTTATAGTCACCGCGGCGAGTGGGGGGGGGGGGCGCAAAATATTTTCTCTTTCCTAGGGGGGGCTTTGCAAAAAATAATTGAGAAGCACTGGTGTACACAAACACAGATGCATATAAAGCGATACCCCGCCCCCATCTCGGCCGTTCTGATCACATGTCCGTGATGCTGCTGCCTGCCTACAAACCTTTATTGAAGCGCAGCAGGCCAGCAGTGAAACAAATCAGGATTTGGCCAGAGAGTGCAACCCCTGCACTGAAAGACTGTTTTCAGCACACAGACTGGAAGGTCTTCAAAATAGCAGCCTCCCAGAAAGACAGGACAGATGTGGAGGAGTATGTTGATTCGGTCACCAGCTACATCGCGAAGTGCACGGAGGATTTCACTACAGTAAAGACCATCACTATGCGGGGTAATCATAAGCCCTGGATGACTGCAGAGGTGCGCTCGCTGCTCACAGCCAGAGATGCAGCCTTCAGAGCGAAGGACAGGATCGCCCTCCGCTCAGCCAGGTCTGCGGTTTCTAAGGGAATTAAGGCGGCAAAGCGCGCCTATGCGGAGAAAATCCAGGGACACCTCTGTGACACTAGAAACACCAAGCAGATGTGGCAGGGAGTTCGGACACTGACGGGCTTTAAGCCTAGGCAGGGGGTCGATGATGACGACGCTTCGCTTCCAGACAGGCTTAACGACTTCTTTGCACGTTTTCAAGCATCAAACTCGACAATCAGAGGGAGGTCTGGCCCTCCCCCACCATCGGTCGGACCAGCTTTTCCCATCAACACAGCGGACACACAGAGGACCCTAACCAGAGTCAACCCACGTAAAGCTGCAGGTCCAGACAACATTCCGGGACGTGTGCTCCGAGACTGCGTGAGCGAGTTGGCGGATGTCCTGACTGACATTTATAACATCTCCCTGAGTCAGGCCATTGTTCCCAGATGCTTCAAGATCTCTATCATTGTACCGGTGGCAAAGAAACCAGTGGTGTCCTGTTTGAATGACTATCATCCTGTTGCACTGACACCAATTATGATGAAGTGTTTTGAGCGGCTTGTCAAACCACACATTACAGCCTGCCTCCCTGCATCACACGACCCGCTCCAGTTTGCATATCGTTCAAACCACTCCACGGAGGATGCTATAGTCACCACCCTACACTCTGTCATCACCCACCTGTACCAGAAAGACACCTATGCCAGACTCCTGTACATTGATTTCAGTTCAGCATTCAACACCATTATTCCCCAGTGACTGATGGAGAAATTACTCCTTCTCGGTCTGAACTCCGCCACATGTCTCTGGATCCTGGATTTCCTGACTGAGAGACCTCAGTCTGTCCGGGTCGGAAACAACATCTCCAAGTCTGTCACGCTGAGTACCAGATCCCCTCAAGGCTGTGTACTCAGTCCACTGTTGTTTACACTTCTAACACATGACTGTGTATCCAGACATGAGGGGAACCAGATTGTTAAGTTTGCAGATGACACCACAGTGGTGGGACTTATCCAGAGGGATGAGGAATCACTGTACAGGGAAGAAGTGAGAGACCTGGAGGGCTGGTGCAGGGAGAACAATCTGGTGCTCAACCTGGACAAAATGAAGGAGATGATTATCGACTTCCGGCAGTCGCAGCCTGAGCACGCCCCCCTCAGCATCGGCGGCCGTTTAGTGGAGAGAGTAGAGAACATCAAGTTCCTCGGAGTGCAGATCTCGCAGGACCTGACCTGGAGCAAGAATTCCTTGGAGATCAGGAAGCGGGCTCAGCAGAGACTGCACTTCTTGAGGAAACTCAAACAGGCCTCTCTCCCCATCTGCATCCTCAGGACCTTCTACAGAGGTGTGGTGGAGAGTGTTCTGACGTACTGCATTGCTACATGGTACTCCAGCTGCAGTATGTCAGACAAAAAAGCCCTGCAGAGGATAGTCAAGGGGGCGGAGAGGGTAATTGGAGTATCCCTCCCCTCTGTCCAAGAACTTTTTCAGAACCGTTGTAGGAGCAGGACACTAAACATTGTCAAGGACCGTTCTCACCCTCTGCATAAACACTTTGAACTTCTTCCATCTGGTAAACGATTCCGGAGCATCAGAGGCAGAACCACCAGACTGATCAACAGCTTCCTTCCACAAGCTGTCAGGATGCTGAACAGTTGACCCGGAATCTCTCATACACACCACTGCACCTACGGACATTTTGTATATTATAGCTAGTTATTCTTTTTTTTTTTCCCCAAGTATGTCTCAGGGATGTGTGAATGGATGGGGGGGTGGGGGGGAGCTATGTGGGAATGTGTCTTAAATCATGCTGCTTCTTATATGGATGCCGAGAGAAACGCAATTTCATCTTGCCTGCACTACAGTTGTATGTACAGCAATATGACAATAAAGTTTGATTTGATTTATTTAGGTTATACATGAGGAAAAAGGAGGGAATATTACCAGTGTAATATTGTCAAGATTAGGAACATCTTGTTTCAGAGGGATGGTGAGAAACCACTAATCCACGCTTTTTTTAGTTCTAGATTAGATCATTCTAACTCTTTATTATCAGGCTGCCCTATAATGTCTCTAAAAAGTCTTCATCTGATCCAAAATGCTGCAGCTAGAGTTTTAACAGGTACTAGAAAGAGAGGCCGCATCTCTCCGGTTCTAGCCCCCTTCATTGGCTTCCCATAGAATTTAGAATTAAGATTTTAAACCTTCTCTTCACTCCCTTGTTATTTAAAAGATTCCACAATTTTTTTTCTTTGCAAAGAATATAAAACATGATTGATTTCTGAAATAAAAGCCAATCTTCAATTTGAGTGTCTTCACTAGATTATAAATATATGCATTACATGAAAGCTTTCCTTATGCCTAAATACTTATAAAAGGACACTCTTTCAATTAATATACAGTGGAATGAAAAAGTGTTTGCCCCCTTCCTGATTTCTCATTTTTTTGTATGTTTGTCACACCTAAATGTTTCAGATCATCAAACAAATTTAAACATTAGAAAAAGATAACACAAGTAAACACAAAATGCATTTTAAATGAAGATGTTTATTATTAAGGGAAAAAAAATCCAAAACTACATGACCCATCTGTGAAAAAGTGATTGCCCCCTAAACCTAATAACTGGTTGGGCAACCCTTAGCAGCAACAACTGCAATCAAGTGTTTGCGATAACTGGCAATGAGTCTTTTACAGCGCTGTGGAGGAATTTTGGCCCACTCATCTTTGCAGAATTGTTGTAATTCAGCCACATTGAGGGTTTTCGAGCGTGAACCGCCTTTATAAGGTCATGTCACAGCAACTCAATCAGATTCGGGTCAGCACTTTGACTAGGCCACTCCAAAGTCTTCATTTTGTTTTTCTTAAGCCATTCAGAGGTGACCTTGCTGGTGTATTTTGGATCATTGTCCTGCTGCAGAACCCAAGTGCACTTCAGCCTGGGGTTATGAACAGATGGCCGCACATTCTCCATCAGGATTTTTTGGTAGACAGTAGATTTCATGGTTCCATCTACCACAGCAAGTCTTCCAGGTCCTGAAGCAGCAAAATGGCCCCAGACCATCACACTACCACCACCATAGTTTACTGTTGGTATGAGGTTCTTTTTCTGAAATGTTGTGTTACTTTTACACTGGATGTAATGGGACACACACCTTCCAAAAAGTTCAACTTTTGTCTAGTCAGTCCACAGAGTATTTTCCCAAAAGTCTTGGGGATCATCAAGATGTTTTCTGGCAAGACTGAGCCAAGCCTTTATGTTCTTTTTGCTCAGCAGTGGCTTTTATGTTGGAACTCTGTGATGCAGGCCCTTTTTGCCCAGTCTCGTTCTTATGGTGGAGTTATGAATACTTACCTTAACTGAGTCAAGTGATGCCTGCAGTTCTTTGAATGTTGTTGTGGGGTCTTTTGTGACCTCTTTGATGAGTTGTCACTGTGCTCTTGGGGTAATTTTGGTCGGCTGGCCACTCCTGGGAAGGTTCACCACTGTTCCACATTTTCTCTTTGCTCTCACTGTGGTTCACTGGAGTCCCAAAGCTTTAGAAATGGCTTTATAGCCTTTTCCAGATTGATAGATCTCAATTACTTTGTTTCTCATTTGTTCCTGAATGTCTTTGGATCGCAGCGTGATGTCTAGATTTTGAGGCTCTTTTGGTCTACTTCACTTTGTCAGGCAGATGCTATTTAAATAATTTCTTGACTAAGAACAGGTATGGCAGTAATCAGGCCTGGGTGTGGCTAGAGAAATTGAACTCAGCTTTACAAAGATGTGATAAACCACAGTTATTTTATGTTTTAACGGTGGCTATGTAGAGTTGTATAATTTTTTACCCTTTATAATAAACACCTTTGTTTAAAAACTGCATTTTGTGTTTACTTGAGTTATCGTCGTCTAATATTTAAATCTGTTTGATGATCTGAAACATTTAAGTGTGACAAACATACAAAAAATGGCGAAATCAGGAAGGGGGCAAACACTTTTCACACCACTGTAGTGTATTGGATTTAAAAATTCCTAAATTTTTAAAGTTCACTAAATGAGCTTTTGATAAAATCCAAAACTTTGTTTTCTGGGCATTTAAAACCAACTATAGACCCTTCAAAGCTCTTTGTATTCACTGAAATGGAGTCTGAAGTTCTTCAATCCCCTGTGCTGCAGAATGAGCAGATATATAGATGATTGTGTCACCGGCATACAAATGCAATTTAGCTTGAATGTCTTTACCTTGGGTGGCGGTGGCGCAGGTGTAGTGTGACCGACTACTGATCGGAGGGTCATGGGTTTGATTCCCACGCTGTCTGCTTGTTGAAGTGTCTTTGAGCAAGACATTGAATCCCCTGGTGGCCTGGTTAGCACCTGTGTGTATGACAGCTCTGCCGCCATCATTGTGTGAATGGGTGGATTGCAGGATGTGTAAAGCACTTTGGTCATCTTAGATGAGAAGAAAAGTGCTGTATAAGTGAACATCATTTATAGAAAATAAAATAGGAGCCAAAATTGAACTGATAGAATAATTTTGAGCATAATTATTCTAAGTCAAAAATCAGGCAGAGCATTTGGATTTAAGTATATTTATTAAACCCTATGGCCACATAGGGTCAACATCAAACTGCTTGGAGATGGTCTTATAGCCTTTACCTTTAACATGCTTTTCTATAATTTTCTTTCTAATCTCCTGAGACAACTCTCTCCTTTGCTTCCTCTGGTCCATGTTTAGTGTGGTAAACACCATGTCACCAAACAGCACAGTGACTACTTGTCACCCTTTAAATAGGCCGACTGACTGATTACAAGTTTGTAGACATCTGTGATGGTAATTAGAGGACACATCTTGGTTGAACATGTCCCTATGGTCACATTATTTTCAATCTTTTCTAGGGGTACCATCATTTTTTTCCAGACCTGTTTCATGAGTCTATTTTTTAAAGTGATTCTGTTCAACCACAATTCAAAAGCACTGTCTGATTTTCATTGGTTAATTTTTATAGAATTTTTATTTATTACCACTTTTGTCAGATTCTAGTTATTTCTGTGACCATTGTGGGTTTTTTCTTTCATTAACAGAGGGGTACCAACAATTTTGTCCATGGCTGTATTGCTTAACCAGAATATGGGTTGATTTTGCTCAAGGAATGCTTTATTTTCTATGTTTCTTCCTCAATTGTGGTGTGGTCTGTAGTCCCGAGGCCCAGCTTGGCAAAGGTCAAGCACCAGAGGCACAGGCCAGCTCTTTAGCACGTCATTATCATACAACACAATTATTCCTTATTCCTGTCACATTTCTGAAGTGTGATACTGTCAAACCATTATCTGGTGAGAGGCATCATTGCTATGTGTCAGATGTCTTGCAATGTAAAGTCATGTAAAACCTTTATTTTCAAAGTCAAAGTCAGTTAAATCGATATGCGTTATGTCAATGTCATTTGTTTTACTTAGCTTCAGGTCTGCTTGTCACGCTGTTGTTATGGTCCTCTGTGAGGTCCTCCCTCCTCACGCTGCCACTGTCCCCCAGCCAATGAGCCTAATGACCAGGTTGATGACAAAGTGTTGTTCCCCTCGCCACAGCTAGCCTGCCCCACGCCACTGCCCATCCTCCCGTCAACCACAAACATGCAATGCCAGGGCCATCCTGTAAAAAGAAATCGGGGGAAGCCTGAGGCTACCCCTTGTCCGTGCGTCAGAATTCACAATAACAGGAGTGGAATTTTTTGTCTCCCCATAAATTGCCTTTGCAAGTGTTACTGTTATAGTCATTCAGCTTTTGTCCTTTAAAGTTTTTACAGTGCTTATTCCACTGTTGATTATAAAATTTGTTATGTTAGAAAACACAAGTGATTTGTTTTTGTATATTTTGGTCACCAAGGATTTGTTAGAATTAAAGCTAATGGTGATCTTGTGATTTTTATTTTTCACCTTTTTGACTTTTCAAGTCTAAATCTTGGTGAAACATAAATAGTTTGTTAATGCTTTCCTTTTTCTGTTGAAAAACAAAAACATGAACATGAACCCAGAATAACACAATGAGTTTAAATTACACCTAAAGCTTCCATTATATGAATAATGTGATTTTCTAATTCCAACAACTTCTTGCTAAATATTCAGTGAATCAGTAAATATTTTACCGATATGCATGGGTTAGCATTACTTTAAGATCACTCTGGAATATATTATTACCCCAGGGAACACAAGCTTTTACACAGCAAATAAATTTACTCAAATTTACTCAAATCCAAGCTCCCTTTAGGGTTCTTAGACCAGTCACCCAGTCCGTTCCAGTGCCCCGGTTCGAAATGCCTTCACTGCAGTAACACTGAGTCTTGTATCCCACCTGGGAAGGTCTTTCATCAGCTGTGCACACGCTGAAATCAAGCAGAGGTACTGGAAGGACGGAAGTATGTGGATCCGTTGTTTGGTGAGCCAAATGATAATAATTATTCTAAGTCAAAAATCAGGCGGAGTATTTGGATTTAAGTATATTTATTTAACCCTATGGCCATTGGTGGAGAGATTACATGAGCATGAAACTTAGTCACACACACCTAACCTCTGAACATACATTTGTAAGTCTGGTGTTTTTATAGCTGTGGGTAAACAAAGGGGGAGAAGGGGGAGAAGGCCTTGAGCTATCTGCAGAGCCATTCAGAGACATCTCAGAGACAGTCTAAGTGCCTATCACAGTCCTGGTATCCTAAACAGAGCAGGTCAATATAACATGAGAGCTTATCCTAGGTCATTATTTACGTCTCTGCTGACCTGCAGTCTCAGGCATTTGCACGCACATCCTGAAGGCCACAGATAAACAATAATTGCTCACAGAAACACACCAAGAATATATCAGACATATAATATGAAAGAATAATATAAAGGAATATATGAACTTATCCTACATGGAATGCACATATAAACATCAGACATGAAATGGGAAAGTCATGGAATAATATAAGAATAATATAGATAATATGGAATTTTTCTATCAGGAACCTTGGGGCACAGCTTTAGTTATCTTGAGAAAGTCTGATTTGTGACCTTCTGCTTGGACACACTGAGTCCTATCTGTTAAGTAATTTTTAAACCATTTAAGGGCCTTAGAACCAAAGCCAGCATTCCTGAGTTTGTATAGAAGTAGTTCATAATCGACTAGATCAAACGCTTTTGTAAGATGTACAAATAAAGTGGCACAATGCTGTTTTCTGCCCAAGGCACCAATGAGATCATTAGTCAAAGCCATAGCAGCAGTGATAGTACTGTGATCACTTCTAAAACCAGACTGACCACACATAAAATGTTATTATCAGATAAGAACTATTTCAACTGTAAACTGACCTGAAATTCAAGAATCTTAGCCAGAACTGAGAGTTTGAAAATGGGACTATAGTTGTTTAACTCAGAAGGGGCTTCACCTTTATGTAACAGGAGAAAGTATGCATCCTTCCAAACTGTAGATATTGTGTTTAATTGGAGACTTAAAAATGTATGCAACAGGCTCGGCAATAATATCTGCAGCCGTCTTTAGGTTGTCTGGACCTGCAGATTTTTTTTGGTCAAGGTCTTTTTTAGGGCTTTGCGAACTTGGGTGACTGAGATGAGTTTAAAATCAAACAATCTAGACTTACATCAGTTACTATGGTGGAAGAATATGGGTCAGAGGAATGTACATAAATGACTGATGACTGTTGTTGTGACATGGCATTATATAAATAAAACTGAATTGAAGTGAATTGAATAGGAGAGAGCCAATTTAGAAAGCCAAGGACCAGAATGCTAAGGTCTCTGTCTTCGACCACCACCTAATCCACAGTGCACAAGACCCCCATGGTTCCTCCTGCAGGTGGTGAGCCCACTGGAGGGCAGACCCATGTAGCTCCTTTGGGCTGAGCCTGGTCAGATCCCAAGGACAGAAATCCAGCCACCGGGCGGTTGCCATTAAGCCCCTTCCCCAGACCTGGCTCCAGGGTGGGGCCCCAGTAACCCCACACCAGGAGGGGTGCACTGAATCCTTGATATTTCATTCATCAAGGGAGTCTACTGGATCGCCTTTAGTCTGGCCCTTCACCCAGGACCAGTTTGTCTTGGGAGACTCTACCAGAGGCAAATTGCCCCGGGCAATGTAACACCTGGGATTAGTATGGCACGCAAACCCCCCACCACGATAAGATGGTGATCCATGGGGGACCGGATGGGGCGCTGCTAACTTCAACTGGGGATATCACCAGGCGGTGGAAGGAATACTTCGAGGATCTCCTCAATCTCACTGACATGCCTTTCACAGAGAAAGCAGGGCTTGAGGACAAGGGAGGTGATTTTCCCATCACAGGGGCTGAGGTCACTGAAGTGGCTAAAATACTCTTTGGTGGCCAGGCCCCAGGGATGGATGAGATTCACCCTGAGGCCTGGATGTTGTAGGGCTTTCATGGTTGACACCCCTCTCCATGGAGGTTGGGGATAGTGCCATTGGCATGGGAAACTGGGGTGGTGGTTCCTCTTTTTAAGAAGGGGGACTGGAGGGTGTGTTCCAACTTTCAAGGAATCACATTTCTCAGCCTCCCTGGGAAGGTCTATGCCAGGGTACTGGAAAGAAGAGTCTGACTGCAGGTCAAATCTCAGATTCAGGAGGAGCAAAGTGGTGTTCGTCCTTGCCTTGGCACATCAGACCAAATTTTTACCCTCTCGAGAATCCTTGAGGGTTCCTGAGAGTTTGCCCAACCAGTCCACATGTGTTTTGTGGACTTGGAGAAAGCATTCAATCGCATCCATCATGGTCTCTTTTGGGGGGTGCTGTGGGAGTATGGCATATCAACCTTGTTGCTACGAGCTATCCGGTCCCTATATGACCACTGCAAGAGTTTGGTTCATATTGCCAACACCCAGTCCAACTCATTTCCAGTGAGAGTTGGAGTCCACCAGGGGTGCCCTTTGTCACCAATCCTGTTCATAATTTTATGGACAGGATATCTAGGTGCAGCCAAGAAACGGAGGGTGTCATGTTCGGTGACCACAGGATCTCATCTCTGCTGTTTGCAGATGATGTTGTCCTGTTGGCTTCATCGAACAAGGACCTACAAGTCATGATATGCTACTGAGTGTGAAGCAGGTGGGATGAGGAACAACACCTCCAAGTCCGAGTCCATGGTCTGCAGCCGGAAAAGGGTGGCTTGTCCTCTTTGGGTTGGGGACAAGCACCTGCCCCAAGTGGAGGAGTTTAAGTATCAAACTCAAAGTCAAAGTCAACTTTATTGTCAATTCTGCCATATGTACAGCACATAAAGAGAATTGAAATTATGTTACTCTGAGACCCATGGTGCAGCAAGGTAAACACTAAGTAGGAAATATGAATATAAAGTATAACATCAAACACCAAACATTAAGCATTGGACATCAAACATCACTGCAAAGAAAAAACAACCCCCACCTAGATGCTATCTAAAAATACTAAGGGTCTGCAAAATAATTAAATATAATAAAAATTAAGACAGCATGTAGTGACTTAATGCACATATAAAGGTACATAGAGGGTTAAAGTGGAATGTAGAGCAAAGAGAGCAGTCCATTGCTGCATAAAGTAACTGGTGCAGCCCTGAGATCAGTGTGTGTGCTTGTATTGGAGTGAACAGTTCCTGGATGACAGAGTTCAGTTGCTGAAGGGGAGAGGGGGGAGTCAGAGTCCAGGATTCGTGTGTGGGAGGGGTAGAAGTTGGAGAGGGGACAGATCAGGGAGAGAGTTGAGCTTCCTGACAGCCTGGTGGATGAAGCTGTCCTTGAGTCTGCTGGTCCTGGCCCAGAGACTCTGTAGTCTCCTCCCTGATGGCAGCAGGCTGAAGAAGCTGTGTGATGGGTGGGTGGGACCACTTGCAATGCAGAGGGCTTTGCAGGTGAGCCAGGTGCTGTTCTCACTATGCAGTGGAGGGTCTTGCAGCAGGACACGGTGCAGGCGTTGTACTACACGGTGATGCAGCCGGTCAGGGTGCTCTCAATGGTGCCACTGTAGAAGGTACACATCATGGGGGCCTGGGCTTTGGCTCTTTTCAGTTTGTGGAGGAAGTAGAGACACTGCCGAGCTTTCTTGGCCAGTGACACAGTGTTGGTAGTCCAGGAGAGGTCCTCCATAATGTGTACAGCCAGGAACTTGGTGCTGCTCACCCTCTCCACAGAATCCATTAATGGTCAGGGGAGCATGTTGGGTGTGCGCTCTACTGAAGTCCACAACAATCTCCATCTTCTCCGCATTAAGACAGAGATTGTCTCTGCACCACATGGCCAGGTGGCTCACCTCACTCCTGTAGTTTGTCTCGTTTCCATTGTTGCTGAGACCCACCACAGTTTTGTCATCTGCTAACTTGATGAAGAGGTTGGATCTGTGTGTCGGTGTACAGTCATGGGTCAGCAGAGTGAAGAGGAGGGGGCTCAGCACACATCTTTGGGGTGCCCCTGTGTTCAGAGTGATGGTCCTGGATGTGTTACTGCCAACCTGTACTGTTAGCAGTCTTCCCGTCAGGAAGTCCAACAGCCAGTTACACAGTGAAGTGTTGAGCCCCATCAGGTCCAGTTTGTGAATGAGCTGTTGGGGGATGATTGTGTTGAATGCTGAACTAAAGTCTATGAACAGCATTCTGACGTAGGAGTCCTTTGTGTCCAGATGAGTTGGACAAGTATGCAAACCGGAATGGGTCCAGGGAGGGGGGCAGGGCAGACGTGATGTGCTGCTTGACCACCCACTCGAAGCATTTCATGTAAATGTTGGGACATGACTGTGCTCATGTCCTTGCTTTATGTTCTTTTTTTTTCTGTTATCTTCAGGACATGAGTTCAGCCATGTCCTTGCCCTTTGTTATCATGTTCTCTGTGCTGTGATTATCATTTGTGTTTTTGGCCTGTGTGTGCTCTGTCTGTTCAGCCCCACCCATCCTATGCTTCTCTGTTGTCCTTGATTGATTCCCATCTGTTGTGCATTGTCTTGATTACTCCCCTATTTATATTTGTCTCTGCCAGTCTGTGTCAGGTGTGGCATTATCACTGTTTTGACGGTTCTGTTCGGTGTATAAGTGTGTGATTGTGGTTTGCTGCCCACACGCTGTCATTTGTTTGTTTCTTTAAGTTTTGCTAAGAAATTATCATCTTGGTGCGATATTCCTTTCTGTTCCTGAGCCCCATTCACCTCACCTTGACACTTCATGATGATGGGAGTGGGTGGAACCAGACGGTAGTCATTGGAGCAGGAGGGGGAATGACTTCTTGGGGACTGGAATGATGGTGGTGGCTTTGAAGCACATGGAGACAACAGCCTGTTTCAGTGAGATGCTGAAGATGTCTGTGAAGACACTTGTGAGTTCCTCAGCAAAGGATCTGAGTATGCGACCAGGTATGTTGTCAGGACCTGGAGCGTTGTGTGCATTGATCCTGCCAAGGGATCTCCTCACACTATCTGGGGACAAAGTAATCAACTGGTCTCCAGGAGGAGGTGGAGCCTTATGTGCAGGGGTATTGTTGAGTGTCTCTAAGTGAGGTAAATCATTCAGCTCGTTCAGCAGAGAAGTGGAGCTGTTGCAGCAGTGTGGACTTGTAGTCCATGATGGTCTGTATCCCAAGCCACAAACTCCGAGTGTCTCTGCTGTCAATGAAACAGTGGGGTATCCTCCTGGAGTATTGCCTTTTGGCCTCTCTGATGCCTCAGGACAGGTTGGCCCTAGCTGTCCTCAGGCCCACCTTGTCCCCAGCTCTAAAGGCAGCATTCCAATCTTTCAGGACGTTGTAGACCTCCCCTGTGAGCCATGGTTTCTGATTGGCCTGAACAGTGATGGTCTTGATGTCCATGATATCATCAATGCACTTTGTGATGTAGGCAGTAGCAGTCTCTGTGTACTCCTGCAGATCTGTGGTGTTGTTGTAGGTGGTAGCATGCTTGAATATGTTCTAGTCAGTGGTGGTGAAGCAGTTTTGAAGTGCCTCTAAGGACCCTTCTGGCCACACACATATCTGTTTCCGAACTGGTTTGATGACTTTAACCAGCGGTCTGTATGCTGGAATTAGCATAACAGTGATGTGGTCAGAGGCACCGAGGTGGGGGAGGGCCTTATACGCTCCTCTCTGGTTGATGAAAACATGGTCCAATGTGTTGTTTTTCCATGTAGGAAAGTTGATGTGTTGGTGTATTTCAGGAAACACAATCTTTGGGTCTATGTGGTTAAAATCTCCAACCAAAATGAGAAAAGCATCAGGGTGGTCTGTCTGCTGCTCACTGATGTGCTGGTACAGTTCATTCAGTGCCTCACTCCTGTTGTTGTTGTTGGAGCTGGGAGGGAAATAAACGGCAGCTAGCAGTGTAATTGTAAATTCCCTCAGAAGATAGAACACCCGGCACTTGATGACCATAACCTCCAACAATGATTAGATTAGATTAGATTCAACTTTATTGTCATGACACATGTATGAATACAAGGTAACGAAACACAGTTTAGCATCCAATCAGAAGTGCAAAGGACAGCAGTGCAGTATGTACGGTAATTAACAGTATGTGCAATTTAAGCTAATATATGCAAATATATGCAGCAGTGCAGAAAGTTAAGAGTACTGTTATGTGCAAATAATGTGCAATAAGTTAGATGTAGTTATGTAGTTATGCAGTTATGTACAGGTGAGGATGGTAAGAGAGTCAGCGGGGAACTAAGTTCAATAACGTGACAGCTGTTGGAAAGAAACTGTTCCTAAACCTGCTGGTTCTAGTCCGAAGGCTTCTGAAACGTCTTCTGGAGGGGAGAAGCTGGAACAGTCCATGAGCAGGATGGTTGGAGTCCCTAAGAATGCTGCGTGCCCGGCGCAGACATCTTTTCCTGTAGACATCCTCTATAACTGGAAGTGGAGTCCCTGTGATGCGTTGGGCGGTTTTCACCACCCGCTGCAGCGCCTTGCGGTCAGCGACAGAGCAGCTCCCATACCAGACTGTGATACAGTTGGTCAGGGTGCTCTCTATCACGCAGCGGTAGAAGTTGCCCAGGATGTCAGTTGACAGATGGTTCTTCTTCAGTGTCCTCAAGAAGAAGAGGCGCTGATGGGCCTTCTTGATCAGGCTGGTGGTGTTAACTGACCAGGACAGGTCCTCTGAGATGTGGGTCCCCAGGAATTTGAAGCTGGGGACACGTTCAACAGCTATGCCATTGATATGGATGGGGTCATGTGTCTCTTCCCTCTCCTTCCTGTAGTCCACTATGAGCTCCTTGGTTTTGCTGGTGTTAAGGAGCAGGTTATTGTCAGCGCACCAAGTAGCCAAGTGCTCAACCTCTGCCCTGTAATCTGGCTCGTCGTTGTCCCTGATGAGTCCAATCACCGTGGTGTCATCTGCGAACTTTATGATGGAATTGGATCCATACATAGGCCTGCAGTCATGGGTGTAGAGGGAGTAGAGGAATGGGCTGAGCACACAGCCCTGTGGTACACCAGTGTTGAGTGTGATGACGGAAGAACGGTTGGGGCCTGACCTAACATGCTGGGGTCTGTTGGTCAGAAAATCCATGATCCAGTTGCAGGTGGAGGTACTGATTCCCAGGTCCCCAAGTTTAGTGAGCAACTTGGAGGGGATAACTGTGTTGAATGCTGAGCTGAAGTCAACAAACAGCATTCTTGCGTAGGTGTTCTTGTCATCCAGGTGTGAGAGTACATAGTGCAGCGCTGTAGAAACCGCATCCTCTGTACTCCTGTTGCTCCGGTAGGCGAACTGATGAGGGTCCAGTGTAGGGGGCAGGCCTTTTTTGAGCTGTGCCAAGACCAGTCGCTCAAAGCACTTCATGACTATGGGCGTCAGTGCCACAGGGCGATAGTCATTTAGGCATGATGGTGTTGAATGTTTCGGCACTGGTACTATTGAAGTGGTCCAGGCTGGTACCACGGCCTGGGCCAGGGACAGATTGAAAATGTCTGTGAAGACCCCTGCCAGCTGCTCAGCGCATGCCCTCAGCACATGCCCAGGAATGCCATCAGGGCCAGCAGCCTTACGTACGTTGACATGACTCAGTGCATTATGGACGTCGGTGTGGGTGAGTGTGAGGTGGTGGAGGTCATCAGAGGGTGGGAAATTGATGTTCTTTTCATTGTTGTCCTTGTCAAAACGAGCATAGAAGTCATTTAGCTCATTGAGAAAGGGCACAGTCATGGCTATAGGTATGGAGTTGCTGGGCTTATAATCAGAGATAGCTTGAATGCCCTGCCACATACGTCGGGGGTCAGAATCCCCAAAATGTTCCTCCACCTTCAGCTTGTAGCTGTGCTTGGCCTTCTTGATGCCCCTCTTGAGATCTGCCCTGGATGAACTGTAGGCCTGTGCATCACCAGATCTAAAGGCATTGTTACGTGCTTTTAGCAGAAGCCGCACTTCTCTGTTCATCCACGGCTTCTGATTTGGGTACGTGGTGATCTGTCTTTCCGTGGTGACACTGTCAATAGTGGTGTTGATATGGTCCAGGACTGAGTGGGTGTAAGAGTTGATGTTTATGTGGGAGCCACAGGTAGCCTGAGAGGTGAACATACTCCAGTCTGTGTTCCTAAACTTCTCCTGGAGTACAGAGTCAACCCCCTCTGGCCACACTTTGATGGTCCTCACTGATGGCTTCACCCGGTTGATGAGCGGTACATACTTGGGGGTAAGGAACAAGGATAAGTGATCAGACTGGCCTAGGTGGGGGAGGGGAGTTGCTGTGTAGGCTCCCACAATATTGGTGTAAACATGGTCCAATGTTTTGTCCCCTCTTGTGTGACAGGAGACATGCTGGTAGAATTTAGGAAGCACTGTCTTGAGGTTAGAGTGGTTAAAATCACCCGCCACAATAAATGGTGCCTCTGGGTGTGCAGTTTGTTGTTTGCTAATAGCTGCATGCAGTTCTTTCATAGCAAGCTTAGCATTAGCATCCGGAGAAATGTAAGCGGCTGTTATGATGGTACAAGTGAACTCGCGTGGCAGATAGACAGGTCTACATTTAACCATGAGAAACTCCAGGTTAGCTGAGCAGTGTCTCTCAACAGTGACAGAGTTCGTGCACCAAGCCTTGTTAATATAAATGCACACTCCCCCCCCCCCCTTGTCTTACCGGAGTCAACTGCTGCTCTGTCTGCCCGGAGCGTGTGTAGGCCGGCTAGCTCGATAGCATTGTCGGGTATTCCACTGTGAAGCCATGTTTCCATAAAAATCATGATATTGCAGTTCATAAGTCTCTTATTGTTGGTGATCCAAAGCCGTAGTTCACTCATTTTGCTCGCCAGAGACCATACATTAGCAAGGAAAATACTGGGTAGCGATAGCCGGTGCGGTGTTAGCTTTAGCTTAGCTCTTAGCCCACTGCGCTTACCCCTCCTTTGTTTACGATCTTTACGCCGCCTGCGAGCACTTCCGGTCGGCCGGGAAGCCTGCCGAGCGTTGGGAGTTCTCCAGAGCTCCGGGATGAGACGTAGATTCAAATGTAGGCTGCTGATAAAAAGGTCGTTATCGTTGCTTTGTAATCCAATATTCAAAAGCTCATCTCGGATGTAAGATGTAAAAGCAGAGCTGTTCTGAACGAACATACCCGAAATGAGCAGAAATAACACTGCTAGTCCCCAGAATCTGGTAGGACGCTGAGCCTCGCGTTGTGCACGCGCCACCATCTTGCGTAATGGTGAGCAGTGTTTACAGACCGCAATAGCGTCATGGCACCAGGCATCATTAATGTAAACACAGAGCCTGCTGCCGCAAGTCTTACCTCCCTCGACGACAGCGCTGTCTGCTTGGTAGCATGTTAGCCAGTCTAGCTAGATGGCAGAGTCTGGGATGTTGTTGTTGAGCCATGTTTCCACAAACACAAAAACACAGCACTCTCTCACAGTCCATGAGGCTGAGTGTAGTAAACAGATGTGCTTATTGTCTAAAGAGCGTACGCTGGCCAGTACAATGGTGGCAATAGCTGGCTTGTGTGGGTTAGCCAGCAGCCTAGTTCAGGACCCTCCGCATTTGCCCCTTTTCTGCTTTCTGTCTCACTGCTTATGGTGCTTCCACTGCGGGGGAGATGCATGGCAGTCCTCAATACCGTAGCTCTTCATCATGTGTAGAGTCTATCTCTATGTACGTAAGTGATTCTGTCATGAACTCTCCATGCGCTTCTCAACAGCGCACGGAGGAGGAGAAAAAAGGACAAATGGACTTAAGAGCAGGGTTACACCAAACACACATTTACAGTATTAATACAAAAAGGCACATACAAAAGACACGACAGCTCAGGTACGCTAAAGAGTCCTTCAGGACACCCAACAATCACACCGGAGAAGTAACTGGGCAAACAGCCAAGGCGTAGCAGCTGTGCTGCACAGAGGAATGCTGCAGAAAGCAAAGCAGCACAGCGGCGAAAAGACACACTACAGTTTACTCACGGTGAGGGGGCAGTGCGAGAAATCCCAGTCTCCAGGCGAGCACACACAGAAACAGTCCTTTAGTAGACGTGGAGGTTAGACGGCAGAGAATGACCATCTAACACACATAATGATCCAGTGGCGTTTGTCTAGCAAAGAGCTGCTGTAGTACAAACGCCGCTGGCATGCCAAATAGGAAACACCTGGGCGAGGCGCAGAAGAGATGATTACCGGGGCGAACAGCTGACTGTCAGAGAAAGAGGGGGGGGTGGCCGGACAGGCCAGAGGGGCAGCTACAGGGAGGAACAGAAACATAACATAGACATGAAAACAATGTGAAATCAAAACACAACACCACATAACAAACCCACTGCCTGAGCCAGCAGGAACAATCAGAACTGAGCCCACAGGAAACACGGGCTCGGTTCATGACAGGTTCTACCAATGTTGAGGAGAAACTCACGGCTGTATGTGTGTGGACACGATGAAGATGAACAAAAACACTGTGACATCAGACGAAAGACACGAAAAACACGAAAATACTATTCTATCGAGGCAGAGAGTAGCCGCAGCATATGCACTCGGTGCCATGCTGATATCAACATGTGCCGCCATGTTGGGGTCTCATTCACGAGTGAGGAGAGATGGAGCAAGAGATTGACAGACGGATTGGAGCAGTATCTGCAGTGATGCGGACGCTGTACCGGTCTGTTATGGTGAAGAGGGAGCTGAGCTCTAAAGCAAAGCTGTCGATTTACCAGTCAATCTACGTTCCTACCCTCACCTATGGTCATGAGCTTTGGGTAATGACCAAAAGAATGAGATCGCAGATACAAGCGGATGAAATGAGCTTTCTCCATAGGATTGATGGATTCACCCTTAGAGATAGGGTGAGGAGCTCAGTCATCCGGGAGACACTCAGAGTATAATCACTACTCCTCCACATTGAAAGGAACAAGTTGAGGTGGTTGGGGTATCTGATCAGGATGCCTCCTAGACGGCTCCCACTTGAGGTGTTTTGGGCACGTCCAACTGAGAGGAGACCCCAGGGCAGGACATGCTGGAGAGATTATGTCTCCCAGCTGTCCTGGGAACACCTTGGTATCCTCTCTGAAAAGCTGGAGCAGGTGGCCGGGGAGAGGGACGTCTGGGCTTCTCTGCTTGAGCTGCTGTCTCTGTAACCCGGACCTCTGGAAAAGCAGTAAAAAATGGATGGATGGATGGATGGATGGGAGAGAGAGAATGGTAAATATGCTGAAGGTAATGATGACAAAATAATGAAATAATCTTTTCTTACAGGTGAAGTGAGTTGCTGAGCATAATTAGAAGGTAGCTGCCATTATTCATCAGGTGATGTGTTTTCCTGGTTTGGCTTTGGTAGATCTGGAATCAGAGTGCAATATAAGATGGTGCCCTGGGACCAAGAACTTAAAAGGTTAGAATACTGCAATAATGATGATTTGGACTTACTTGGATGATGATAGAGAATTTCTAGGTTGCAGTTCTGCCAGGTTTGAACCAAGTCTGCCAGGAAAAAAAGGTAAGTTAATTTATCCCAGGAGATATGGAGGCAGAGAGGAAAAGGGAAAGTTCTGAAACGTTCAGAGTCTTACAGTTTCCAACGCTAGGAGAAGGTGCACAAGAGAGAGAAGAGAACACCATTCTGCTGGCATGAAGAGTCCAACATTCCCGTAGAGAGAACAAGGAAATGCCTGCTTATAAGGGCTGCAGTTAATGAGAGGATGGTGGTTAACCAGGGCAGCTGCGCACAATCAGGTAATCAGCAGTGGAACATGTGCACCAACCTGAGATACTATATTGTTATCAAATTTGATATCTTTTACACAAATTTCATTATTTAGTTCAAGCTAAAATAAGATGTAGAATCTGTTTGTAGTTACTGAAATATAAAATCCACACAAAAATTTCCATACTGCACTGTTCTCTATACCATGAACATCCAGTTTTAGTGACATAATTTCAGGGAAGCCACAAAACGCCAATTTAAATAAGAATGCCTTCACTGCTTTGTGCTTGTTTCCCTGCTGGCTACTGCTCACTGTGTCTCTTCACTGGAATAAAGATGTCAAAGCATGCACAATCCAATATAGGAAGCAGAATAGACTATCAAAAATACATTTGCTAGGCCAGGAATGCTGCCGAGAATGGGCCTATCCATTAAGCTGTCTAATGTGACACAATTGTGTAAACTGGGCGTGAGGCCATCTCAGTGGAAGGCCCAAAACATGTCATTATTTTTCACATTATCTGTGAATCTCACAGCTCTCTTGGTTCCAAGTTATTTGTCTAATTGTAGTTTGTAATTGTAATTAATTAATTGCCCTCAGCTTTGTTATCTCTTATTAATTTCCCACCAATATGTGACTTAAAAGAAAGAAGAGAAAATTCATATCTGGTATATACTGTTTGTTTCTAAAGAGCTTTTTCTTTCCTTTTTGTCAAGAGGACAACTTTCTTCCTCTACCCTATTTCTCTGTAGCATTTTCTCTGTGCTTGGGCTCAGCACGGGACTCCACCAGCCTCAAAGGCCTCATAAGTGTGCTTTCTTTCAAATGATAGGAGCCACAACAGCGGTTCTTTGCCTAATGATCTGGCATGCCATGTCACTTTTTGTAATAGCCTGTAGGGTGCTGGTTGGGTGGAAGGTCTGTTTGTTCAGATGTAGGAGCTTTTAAAAACCTGCCAGTAAAGCTGGCAGCATAAAAGTAAAATGAATGCTGTGGAGAAATGAGTCATGGAGGGAAATATAAGGATGAAAACAAAATGACGGGGGAATGTGTGAGGCTGAAGTGTGAAAACAACATCACACCACAGCTAACAGAGGTGTATATACAGTAACCTCATCTAATACTAGAACACCATCAAGCACAGGCCTTTTTTAAAAAAATTCTTAATTCCTAATGTGTTTTATATTGGCCTGACTTATTTGAACTTTTCATACCCTCTTCTACATTGTAGAATTAGTGTGGACAGGCATGAAAATTTTATTCACAGAAAATACTGTATTAGGAAGATATTCTAATTCACATAGCCTGTCCAAATCCACCTGAATCCACCTGGCAGTACAAACAATAATTTATTACAATTAATATTTTTTTATTTAATTTTATTTGAAGTTTGAAATTACCTGCCACATTTGATAAACCATCATCGTGCAAACAAGTGCAAAAAGGTTGGGGTTGAGACTGCTAAAACTAGTTGCAGCGCTAATTATCACACTGAAAGTCATGTAGTGGAATCCAATTTTAAAGAAATTACTGGAACTGGAGAACACTAGATCATGGTTAAAAGTACAGTCCAAGCTCTATTTTACATACAGTGGTGTGAAAAATTGTTTGCCCCCTTCCTGATTTCTCATTTTTTCATATGTTTGTCACACTTATGCAAATATTTCAGATCATCAAACAAATGTAAATATTAGACAAAGATAACACAAGTAAACACAAAATGCAGTTTTTAAATGAAGGTGTTTATTTTTAAGTTGTTGGGTTTTTTTGCCCTTAATAATAAACACCATTTAAAAACTGCATTTTTTATTTACTTGTGCTATCTTTGTCTAATATTTAAATTTGTTTGATGATCTGAAACCATTAAGTGTGACAAACATACAAAAAATGGGAACTCAAGAAGGGGCAAACACATTTTTCACACCACTGTAGTTTAATGTTCATGTCACCATTTGAAAAAGAAAAAATATGACCAATTTCAATATTTTATCAATGACATTATTGCCACAGTTGGGTGAAAACCTTCTATTACCATTAATGCTATTTTTAAAAAAAAAAATCTAATTAATGGCATCCATTCAATTCAATTCAATTCAGCTTTATTTATATAGCGCCACATCACAACAGAAGTCATCTCATAGCGCTACAAAATGCAGAGAAAACCCCACAATTTCAGAAAGACCCAGCAATGAGACAATCCCCTGTGAGCAAGCACTTAGCAACGGTGGAGAGGAAAAACTCCCATTTAACAGGAAGAAACCTCTAGCAGAACCAGGCTCAGGGAGGGCTAGTCATCTGCTGCGACTGGCTGGGGGTGAGGGGATAGAGAGGATGAAGAGGACAGACATAAAACAGAAGCGGAGTTAAGAGACACAAAATCCCTTCCTTAAAAAGGAAGGCTTTTACCCTGTTCTTAAAAACAGAGACCGAGTCTGACTCCCGGACCCAGAGTGGTAACTGGTTCTACAGAGAAGGAGCTTGATAGCAGAAGGCTCTGCCTCCCAATGTACTTTTGGAGATTCTGGGCATTACAAGTAATCCAGCATTTTGGGAGCGTAGTGATCTATTAGGATGGTAAGGTAATATCAGATCTTTTATATATAAGGGGGCCTGATTATTAAGAGCTTTGAAAGTGAAAAGAAGGATTTTAAACTTAATTCTAAACTCTATGGGAAGCCAATGAAGGGAGAACAGAACCTGGGAGATATGATCTCTTTTTCAAGAACCGGTTAGAACTCTTGCAGCAGCATTTTGGATCAACTGAAGATTTTTTTAAGGATATTTTAGGACAACCTGATAATAAGGAGTTACAATAATCTAATTGAATGAATGAATGAATGAATGAATCTTTATTTCGGATAGTACAGGTTAAAAGAAACTGAATAATATAACAAAGGGGGAAAGCAAATCCAACAAGGTCAAATTAGACAATAACTCCTCTGATTATACAATTCAACATAAGTTATCCGAAATGGGTGATGTCTGAAGCCGCAGCTTATATTGCCCACCCATATTCCATCCAAGAATTCAAAAGAAAAAAAAAAAAAAAACAAGACAAGAGTGATTACAAATCAAAAACGAAGCTAAGACAAAATGTGACAGAAAAAAACTAAGCTACAACACAACACAGGCTGGATATGACAATCCTTATGTGATTTTACATGTCATCTTGTATGTATGTTTGGAGTATTTCTTCCTTTAGTTTTTGTTTAAATTGTCCAAGCGTTGTACATGATTTTAATTCAGGTCCAAAATCGTTCCATAATCTGACTCCTTGCACTGAAACACAGTGTTGCTTGGTGGTAGTTCTCACTGAAGGTTTTTGAAATATACATGTTCCTCTAAAATGATATTGTTTCTCCCTTATTTGGAACAACTTTTGGATATTTGTGGGCAGAGATAGATTCTTCACTTTAAACATTATTATTGCAGTTTTAAAGTCAACCAGATCTTTCAACTTGAGAGCTTTTAATTTAAGAAAAAGTGGGTTTGTTGGTTCCCTGTAAGCTGCTTTGTTTATTATTCTAATAGCTCTCTTCTGAAGCATAAAGACTGGATATATGTTTGTTTTATATGTATTTCCCCATACTTCATTACAATATGTCATGTATGGGAGTATTAATGAATGATACAAGGTATATAGTGTGGGTTGATTCAGCAAATATTTCACTCTGTGTAATATTGCAATTGACTTGGATATTTTACCTTTAGTATAATTAATATGTGATTTCCAACACAGTTTATTATCAATTATTACTCCAAGAAATTTAGTTTCAGATACCCTTTCAATCTCTACACCATTTACACTAAGTTTAGATACTGAGTTGTTGTGATGGTTGTTAAAGACTATAAATTTTGTCTTACTTAAATTAAGCATTAATTTGTTTGAATCAAACCACAGTTTAAGCTTTCCTAATTCCTTTCCGAGTGTATCCAGAAGTTGTTCCAAATTGCTTCCACTCCATAATAGATTAGTGTCATCAGCAAACAATATTAAGTCCATTTTTTCTGAAACTTTACATATATCATTTATATACATATTGAATAATAATGGCCCCAAAACTGAACCCTGTGGGACTCCACAAGTAACCTTCAGTAACTGTGAGTTTTTGTTACCAACACATACATACTGATATCTATTCTTTAAGTAACTACTTAACCAGGACAGTGCTACCCCTCTAATACCACAATTTTGTAGTTTCTTTAATAATAAATTATGATCCACTGTATCAAATGCTTTTTTAAGATCCAGGAATACCCCAACTGAATACTCTTTATTTTCAATGGCAGTTGATATTTTTTCTATAAATTCCATTAGGGCAAATGCAGTTGTCCTCTTGTGTCTGAACCCATATTGCTGCTCACACAATAAATTATTCTTCAGTATGAAGTTGTCAATTCTCTCATAGAATATTTTTTCAAGTATCTTGGAAAATTGCGGCAATAGTGAAATTGGTCTATAGTTTGAGCATTCCCCTCTGTCACCCGTCTTGTATATCGGAATTACTTTAGCTATTTTCATTGCATTGGGAAATATACCTGTTTGGAGAGACAGGTTACAGATATACGTCAGTGGTTTCACTAAGCATTCAATAATAGTTTTGACTAAGAGCATGTCAATACCATCACAGTCCGTAGATGTTTTACTTTTAAACGATTTAACAATTTCAATGACCTCTCTGTCGTCTGTGTTCTTTATGAAAATGGAGTCTTTTATAACAGTGTTATTGCTTATTGTATCATCTGTAGGCGCCGTAATGGGTATTTCTTGAGCCAAATTAGGACCAATGTTAACAAAAAAGTTATTAAATTCATCTGCAGGTGAAGCTGCATTCACACTCTGAGTCGTTTTATTATTTTTTGAAAAATCGGTTGGGTAGCTTGTGTTTCTGCTTTTATTTCCAAGAATACTGTTAAGTATTGTCCATGTATTTTTAATATTGTCTCTGTTTTTCTCCAGTTCTTTACTGTAATAGTCTCTCTTACTACATCTTATTGTATATGTTAACTTATTTTTGTATGTTTTATACCGCTGCTCTGCTTCTTTTGTCCTTTTCTTTAGGAAAGCTTTATATAATATTTTTTTCTTTTTACACGCCTTTTGTAATCCTTTGGTTAACCATGGCTTATCGGCAAATTTATGTTTAAGCTTTTTTTTTACTAATGGACAGTTTTTTTTTCAAAAAGAGTGGTTACAATGTTTATAAATGTGTCATAGGCTTCATTTACATCTGATACATAGACCTCTGTCCAGTCTTGCTTCAGCAAGTCCTCTTTAAAAGAACTGATTGCATTTGGTGATTTGTATCTGAACGATTTTAAGATTTTTTCTGTATTGGCCCCCGTGTGGCCATGGATAAGTGCAAAGGTTGGCAAGTGGTCACTTATATCATTTATCAATAATCCACTTTCTATTTTCTTTGTCATGGCGGCCTCTGGGCCGTCATTGGCATCATTATCTCCAGCTGCGCACAGATCCACAGGTGTTGATCAGCAGCTGTTAAAAGCCAGCGTTGCTGACAGCTCAGTACGGAGTCGTCTGTCCTCCTCGTCAGAGAAAGAACCAGAACTCCGCTCTCTGGCCTCGTCAAGGTATTCTCTTGTCTCGTCAGAAACTATCTTGTCAAGAACTGTCTTGTCAAAAACTGTCTCGTCAGGAACCTCTCTGGCCTCGTCAAGGATCACTCCTGCCTCGTCTAGGACTTCTGTTCAAAGTCAAGCACGTAAGAGAGCTGTTTGTTACTCTACACCCAACCTCTATCCCTGTGCACAGGTGGACCCCCTTGGCGGCGGACCTGCGTCCCCAGCTGACGGGGTAACGCCAACACGCTCACGTAGCGGTTCGCTACCACCACGACTACCGGTACGTCTTGCTCCACAAATTCCTGAACTGTTACTGTACCAGTTACAGGAGTACTGGCCACCGTTACCGGTGGAGTTTGTGTCATCGTCATCTGTCGTGTCATCGTCACCACGTTCTGTGGAATCACTCACCTCGTCATCATCTGGATTGTCATGGTCACCACGCTCAGTGGAGTCACTCGTCTTGTCATCAGCTGGATTATCATCGTCACCACATTCTGTGGAATCACTGGTCTTGTCATCAGCTGGTTTGTCATCGTCCCGGTCTGTGGTGTCACAGCCGGAGTCTCTGGAAGACCTGTCCTCGCCACAGTCACAGGTGGAAGCCTCAGCACGTTCACGGACGCCTTCACCTCCACGTTGCACGGCCGCTGGTTCTCAGCAGGACGTAACCTGTGCTTCTCCCAAGTAAGCCTCACTACTGATAGCCTGTCATTAGTGTGGGACAAAAGTAATTGTCTGTGCTTATATGTTCCAGGGTTGCCGGGTCTCCGTCCAGAGTGCTCAGCTCCAGTGACCAGGATACTATCCACGCTCTCACATTTGCACTACACACCCTTTCATTATAATAAAGATTATTGTTCACTAATTTACCCGTATCAGTGTCTGTCTCCTGGGTCCCGAAACATGTCAGTACGACTCCGTCACGTTGACCCAGCAGACAGCTCACTGTCGCGCTTAATTAACACTCTTAGCGCCCGGGTAGATTTGCTAGCCCACCAGCAGACAGTAATCTTTAATCAATTGACTCAAATTAATGGGCGGCTGGACCGTTTGGAGGGACACCAAACGTTTTCCCCGACCACAAGTACTTCAACCCCTGCAGGCTTGGCGTCAGGACTAGCTAACACCTCCTCGTCCTCTCGCCTCACTCCAATTCCAACACCTGCCTGGTTCAGCGGAAAACACGGGGAAGCTTGAGGATTCATTTTACAGTGTGAATCAGTTTTTCTGCGTGTGCCTGGGGATTTTTCCCTCGACTCTAACTGGATAGGCTATGTCATAAATTTGCTGGCTGGTAGAGCCTTGGATTGGGCTTATTCGATCATGGCTAGACCTAGCTATTCTTTGCTTACCTACCAGGAGTTTGTGACTAAGTTTCTGTCTGTATTTGATCACACGGATAGGGGAGAGGTGTTGACAGAACGTTTTTTAAGCCTACAGCAGGGAAAGAGATCAGCTGCAGATTACGCCATTGACTTCTGGGTCTTAGCCGCAGAGATTGGGTGGGGGGAGCCATCTCTTTGTGGTATTTTTCTACGCAGCCTTAACGATGAGCTAAAGGATGAGTTAGCGGCACGGGATAAACCAGATAACCTGCACGATTTAATTGCTTTAGCAGTTAGTATCGATAGTAGGCTAAAGGAACAGGCGGCTGGTCGGCGAGTTACTTCCCGTCCGGTTAAACCCCGCCCTCGTGTCACTGACTCTCTTCCTCTCGCTTTACCCGCGTCAGAGAAGGTCCCGGATCAGGAAGCCATGATTGTTGGTCATTCTAAGGTGTCTGCAGCTGAGAAACAATGCCGTAGGGATCAAGGCCTGTGTTTTTATTGTGGGAAGGAGTCACATGAGGTTTCTGAATGTCCTAGTAAAGTTAAAAGGGAAGGCCCGTGGATCGCAGTAGGGGGATTCACGGGCAAGAATACAGAGGAACCCCTTACTTGTTGTCATTTACCCCTCAGACTCATTCATACTCACACAGAACACTCCACACTAGCGTTAGTCGATTCTGGAGCTGAGCAAAATTTCATTTCTAGAGACCTGGCAACCCGGATGGGCCTTAGTTGTCAGACTTTAGAACCCCCTGTCAGATTGATTACCCTGTCCAAGGCGTCGTTGACTACCATTAATCTTCAGACAGCGCCTGTGTCCGTTATTGTTTCAGGAAATCACAGGGAGGAGATTCAGTTCCTAGTGCTCCCCGTTTCCTCTTCGCCTGTTATTCTGGGATATCCCTGGCTGCGCCTACATAACCCCACTATTGATTGGCAAACTGGGAGAATAACGGCATGGAGTACGTTCTGCCTTAGTGCCTGTCTCCAATCAGCGGCGTGCGCCCCATCCGTGAAAGTGCCTCTGCCCGATTCATCTCCACCGGATTTATCTAAGGTACCTGAGGTTTACCACGATTTGGGGCAAGTGTTCAGCAAATCTCGGGCGTTGTCTTTACCCCCCCATCGTCCGTATGACTGCGCCATTAATCTGAAGGCTGGGGCCCCACTACCTGCTAGCCGCCTTTACAGCCTGTCAGCCCCGGAGCGCGAGGCCATGGATACTTACATTAAGGAATCCTTGGCCTCTGGTATCATCCGCCCGTCATCTTCGGCCGTGGGGGCCGGGTTTTTTTTTGTTGGTAAGAAGGACGGTTCACTACGCCCCTGTATTGACTTCCGGGGGCTGAATGAAATAACGGTCAAGGATAAATATACACTGCCCTTGATGAACACTGCGTTTGACTCCCTCCAGGGGGCATCATGGCTTATTAAACTGGACCTCAGGAATGCCTACCATCTAGTGCGCATTAGAGAAGGAGATGAGTGGAAGACGGCTTTTCGGACCCCCAGTGGTCATTTTGAGTACCTGGTAATGCCATTTGGGTTGACTAACGCCCCAGCCGTTTTCCAGCGTTTGATTAACGAAGTACTACGGGATTTTTTGAACTCATTTGTTTTCGTTTATCTTGATGATATCCTCATCTTCTCCCGCTCACTAGAGGAACATCGAGTGCATGTCCGTAGGGTATTACAGCGCCTCCTGGAGAACCAGTTGTTTGTCAAGGCCGAAAAGTGTGAGTTTCACACTGATCAGACCTCCTTCTTAGGATTTATTATTGCTCGTAACCAGGTGATTCCTGACCCTGCCAAGGTCAAGGCAGTGGCGGAATGGCCTGCACCCACCTCCAGAAAGCAGCTTCAAGGGTTCCTGGGGTTTGCTAATTTTTATAGGAGGTTCGTGCCTAACTTTGGTAATATTGCTCGTCCTTTGACTGCTCTCACCTCCCCTAAGATTTCATTCTGCTGGAGTAAGGAAGCAGCCGATGCTTTTGAGAAACTCAAGAGGGAGTTCGCCTCGGCCCGAGTCCTTACCCAGGTGGACTCGAAGCTTCAGTGTTTGGTGGAGGTGGACGCGTCTGATGCGGGAGTTGGAGCAGTACTCTCCCAACGATCTCCTGTGGATGGTAAGATTCGCCCTTGTGCTTTTTTCTCTCATCGTCTTTCCCCTGCAGAGAGGAATTACAGCATCGGGGACAGGGAGTTACTGGCTGTGAAATTGGCCTTGGAGGAATGGAGACATTGGCTGGAGGGGGCCGCTCAGCCGTTCGTGGTTTGGACTGATCACCGTAATCTGGAGTACCTCAGGACGGCTAAGCGCCTGAATGCACGCCAGGCTCGCTGGTCCCTTTTCTTCGGCCGGTTTAATTTTACCATCACGTACCGGCCGGGAAGCAAGAACGGTAAGCCGGACGCTCTCTCCCGGCAGTTTGACCCCCCATCCTTCGAGGACCAGGAGACCCCTATCCTGCCGCCTTCCTGCGTCGTGAGCGCCCTGTCCTGGGGAATCTGCAAGACGGTTTGCCAGGCCCAGAAGACTGAGCTGGACCCTGGGGGGGGGGGCCCCCGGGCCGCCTGTTTGTTCCACGCGCTGTCCGAGGCAAGGTGATTGAGTGGGGTCACGCTTCCAAGTTGGCTTGTCATCCTGGAGTGGGTCGGACTGTGGATCTCCTCCAAAGGACCTTCTGGTGGCCAGGGTTGCGGAAGGACGTTGTTGGCTATATCCGGGCCTGCCCTCAGTGCGCCACTGGGAAGACAACGTCATCTCCCCTGGCGGGCTTACTTCATCCGTTACCTGTTCCTTCACGCCCCTGGTCTCATGTAGCTATGGACTTTGTGACTGGGTTACCCACTTCAGATGACTACACCACAGTATTAACCATTGTTGACCGGTTCTCGAAGGCGGCCCATTTTGTGCCACTTCGGGGTCTGCCTTCGGCCCAGGAGACTGCGGATCTCCTGGTGCAACACGTGGTACGGCTTCATGGCATCCCTGCGGATATTGTGTCTGATCGAGGACCCCAGTTTGTATCTCAAGTTTGGAAGGCCTTCTGCACGGCACTTGGAGCCACTGCCAGCCTCTCCTCTGGCTATCATCCCCAAAGTAATGGTCAGTGTGAGAGGGCTAATCAGGAGCTGGAGGCCGCCCTCCGTTGTGTCATCTCCTCCTGCTCTTCCTCCTGGAGCAAGTTCCTGCCCTGGATTGAGTACGCTCACAACGCCACGATCTCCACGGCCACGGGCGTCTCCCCGTTTAAAGCCTTGTGTGGTTTTGATCCTCCGTTGTTTCCTGAGGAGGAGAAGGAGGTAGCGGTTCCTTCAGTCCAGGCACATATTAAGCGCTGCCGGCGTGTGTGGCTCCTCGCTCGCCAAGCTTTGTTGAAGACCACTGAACGTAACATCCAGGTGGCCAACCGGCATAGGAGACCCGCCCCGGACTATAAGGTGGGTCAGAAGGTTTGGTTATCTACTCGGAATATTGGTGTGCCGGCTGAAAAGCGTAAGCTAACTAAACGCTTTATTGGTCCCTACACCATTAATCGGATTGTTAACCCTGTGTCTGTGCGCTTGTCTCTCCCCTCTTCGATGCGTATCTGCCCCACTTTTCATGTCTCCCAGGTCAAGCCGTACGTCTCTGACCCCCTGTGCCCTGCTCCCGCGGCACCCCCACCCCCAAGGATGATCGATGGCCATCCGGCCTGGGGGGTGACTGCCATCTTGGATGTTCGCAGGCGGGGTCGGGGCCTTCAGTATTTGGTGGACTGGGAGGGCTTTGGACCGGAGGATCGGTCTTGGATTCGCCCAGCATTGATCTTGGATAAGCAGCTGATTCGCGACTTCCACCGGGCGAATCCAGGTAGGATTGGGCAGGTGCCTGGAGGCACTGCTAGAGGGGGGAGTACTGTCATGGCGGCCTCTGGGCCGTCATTGGCATCATTATCTCCAGCTGCGCACAGATCCACAGGTGTTGATCAGCAGCTGTTAAAAGCCAGCGTTGCTGACAGCTCAGTACGGAGTCGTCTGTCCTCCTCGTCAGAGAAAGAACCAGAACTCCGCTCTCTGGCCTCGTCAAGGTATTCTCTTGTCTCGTCAGAAACTATCTCGTCAAGAACTGTCTTGTCAAAAACTGTCTCGTCAGAGTCTGTCTCGTCAGAAGCTGCCTCGTCAGGATCTGTCTCGTCAGGAACCTCTCTGGCCTCGTCAAGGATCACTCCTGCCTCGTCTAGGACTTCTGTTCAAAGTCAAGCACGTAAGAGAGCTGTTTGTTACTCTACACCCAACCTCTATCCCTGTGCACAGGTGGACCCCCTTGGCGGCGGACCTGCGTCCCCAGCTGACGGGGTAACGCCAACACGCTCATGTAGCGGTTCGCTACCACCACGACTACCGGTACGTCTTGCTCCACAAATTCCTGAACTGTTACTGTACCAGTTACAGGAGTACTGGCCACCGTTACCGGTGGAGTTTGTGTCATCGTCATCTGTCGTGTCATCGTCACCACGTTCTGTGGAATCACTCACCTCGTCATCATCTGGATTGTCATGGTCACCACGCTCAGTGGAGTCACTCGTCTTGTCATCAGCTGGATTATCATCGTCACCACATTCTGTGGAATCACTGGTCTTGTCATCAGCTGGTTTGTCATCGTCCCGGTCTGTGGTGTCACAGCCGGAGTCTCTGGAAGACCTGTCCTCGCCACAGTCACAGGTGGAAGCCTCAGCACGTTCACGGACGCCTTCACCTCCACGTTGCACGGCCGCTGGTTCTCAGCAGGACGTAACCTGTGCTTCTCCCAAGTAAGCCTCACTACTGATAGCCTGTCATTAGTGTGGGACAAAAGTAATTGTCTGTGCTTATATGTTCCAGGGTTGCCGGGTCTCCGTCCAGAGTGCTCAGCTCCAGTGACCAGGATACTATCCACGCTCTCACATTTGCACTACACACCCTTTCATTATAATAAAGATTATTGTTCACTAATTTACCCGTGTCAGTGTCTGTCTCCTGGGTCCCAAAACATGTCATTCTTATCAATAATATTAACAAACAGGTTGTCAATAAGTGTAGCAGTGTGAACTGTGATTCTACTGGGATGTGTTATTGTGGGATATAGACTCATGCTGTTCATAGAGTTCATGAACTCTGTAATTACATTTTGTTGATGTGGATTTAGTAAATCAATATTGAAATCTCCACAAATTACTACCATTTTCTTACCAGTAATATTATTGTACAGCTCGACTAATTTATCTCTGAATGTCTCAATGCAAGTTCCCGGCATTCTATATATACAACTTATAATTAGATTTTTTGTTTTATCTTGGTCAATCTCAACAGTAACACATTCCAAAATCCCTGGTAGTGCAAAGGACATTCCATTTACAAGCTTACACCTATACAGGTCATCAATATACAGTGCAACACCACCACCCCTTTTTTGAGATCTGTTAATATGAAACATCTGATATCCCTCTATTGCCATCAGGGGAGCCTGCTCTTCATTAAGCCAGGTTTCAGAGACTGCAATAGCTGTAAATTTTCTGTCTAGCTGTTTTAAATAGTCCTGAATCTGTGGGAAGTTTTTGTTAAGACTTCTGCTGTTGAAGTGTATTATTGATAATTTACCATCTAGTTGCACTTGACTTTTGAATTGCTTTGATTTTCTGTGCTCACATGGGCTGTTGGTTGATCTTCCCAATAGGTGCTTGGTTAATGCACTCTCTTTTTACTCTATTCCCTGTGCAGCCCGAGTGACCCCGCCCACAGCGCAAGCCAACGTCGCTACGGCAAGCGGTAAGTTCCACACACTCCTCACTCAGTTTCCAGCACTCACGGTTCCCACATTTTCAGCAGCCGTCGCTAAACACGGAGTGGAACATTTTATTACTACCGCCGGTCCCCCCGTTTTTGCAAAAGCTCGGCGCTTGGATGCAGCTAAACTGACCATAGCGCGCGAGGAGTTCGCCAACCTTGAAAAGTTGGGCATCATCCGGCGTTCGAACAGCCCATGGGCTTCCCCACTTCACATGGTCCCTAAAGGTGACGGCTCGTGGCGACCTTGCGGTGATTTCCGCAGGTTGAACAACGCTACAGCGCACGACCGCTACCCAGTCCCACATATCCAAGATTTTTCCGTTCATCTGGTGGGGGCGCGCATTTTTTCTAAAATAGACTTGGTCCGCGGGTACCATCAAGTCCCAGTACGCGCTGAGGACATACCCAAAACAGCGGAAATAACTCCGTTTAGCCTTTTCGAGTTTTTGCGCATGCCGTTCGGGCTTAAAGGCGCTGCACAGACGTTCCAACGCATGATGGACGCGGTGTTGCGCGATCTCCTTTTTGTGTTCGTCTACCTGGACGACATTTTGGTAGCCAGCGCGTCCGAAGAGGAACACGAAAAACACCTCACGGCAGTTTTCCGGAGGTTGGGAGAGCACGGGTTAATAATCAACCCAGCGAAGTGTCAGTTCGGGGTGACGCAGATTGATTTTTTGGGGCACCGCGTCTCTCCAGAAGGAGCAGTTCCACTGCCGGACAAAGTGCGCGCAGTAACAAATTTTCCCCAGCCACAAACGGTCAAAGCATTACAGGAGTTTTTGGGAATGGTAAATTTTTATAACCGTTTCCTCCCCCACGCAGCGCAGCTCATGCAACCACTGTATGCCGCGCTAAAAAAACAAAAACCCACAAATACAATCGAATGGTCCCCGGAGCGGGAGCGCGCATTCTCGGAGGTCAAAGCAGCCCTGGCAAACGCTGCGTTGTTAACACATCCAGACCCAACGCCCCGCATAGCGCTCACTACTGACGCATCAGATGTGGCCATAGGGGCGGTAGTAGAGCAGCATGTTGCCGGGGCTTGGCAGCCGCTTGCCTTTTTCAGCAGGACTTTGCGCGATACCGAGCGAAAATACAGCGCGTTCGACAGGGAGTTGTTAGTGCTCCACTTGGCCATTCGCCACTTCCAGTTCTGGCTGGAAGGTCGTCGTTTCATTGCGTTCGTCGACCACAAGCCGCTGACTTTCGCAATGGCCAAGGTTTCGGAGCCATGGTCAGGCCGGCAGCAGAGGCAACTGGCTGCAATCTCAGAGTTTACTACCGATATTCAACACGTAGCGGGTAAACTTAATGTAGTGGCAGACTGTCTCTCGCGCGCCGTAACTGCTCCAGTCCGCGTAGGGGTAGATTATACTGCCATGGCCGTGGAGCAGGCTAGCGGCGCAGAAGTACGCGCGGCCCCAGTCCGCGTGGGGATAGATTATGCAGCCATGGCCGCAGATCAGGTTAGCGATGCGGACGTGTGCGCGCTCCAGTCTGGACCAACAGGGTTAAGGCTGGAGAGCAGGGTGCTGCAAGATGGTATGCTCCCCCCTAATCTGCGATGACTCCACCCGGGGGTGCGTGCGTCGGTCAAAATGGTAGGAGAGAAGTTTGTGTGGCCGAGCCTGCGCAAGCATGTTAAGGAGTGGGCAAGAGCCTGCATGGCTTGCCAGCGAGCCAAAATACACAAACACACTAAAGCCCCCTTAGAGCCGTTTCACATCCCGGCTAAGAGGTTCGATCATGTGCATGTCGACCTCGTAGGCCCCCTCCCGCCATCACAGGGGTGCACACATCTTTTGACAATGGTGGACCGCACCACGCATTGGCCTGAAGTGGTCCCACTGGCATCAACCACAGCTGAGGAGGTGGCACGCGCATTTTTAACGGCTTGGGTAGTGCGTTTTGGAGTTCCGTCGGATATTACGTCCGACAGAGGTCCTCAATTTGTTTCCGAGCTTTGGTCAGCGATGGCCCGCAGCCTGGGGGTAACGATCCACCGCACTACCGCGTACCACCCCCAGGCTAATGGTTTATGCGAACGTTTCCATAGGTCATTGAAAGCAGCCCTCAGAGCGTCGCTTACGGATGCAAATTGGGTAAACAGGCTACCATGGGTTTTATTGGGGTTGCGTTCTGCACCTAAAGAGGACTTGAAAGCCTCCCCAGCTGAGTTGGTGTTTGCACAGCCACTCCGGCTGCCTGGGGAGTTTCTCCCAGATAATCCTGCGCCAGAGTGCCCCCCTGCTCAGTGGTTACTGAGCGACACGGGAACGAGCACGCTTCCTGGCCCCGTTCATCACAGTTTTCCGCACGTTTTTGTACCTAAGGCTTTGAAAAATGCGGAGTTTGTTTTTGTCAGACAAGATACTCATCTTTTCACGCTCTCCACACTGACAGAGGCGTGGATTAGTTTCTCAGCATTATTCAGAGACAAGATGCTCCTAATCTTGGCAATATTGTGCAGATGATAGAAGGCAGTCTTAGAAACAAATTTAATATGTGAATTAAAGGACAGATCTTGATCAAAAATAACTCCAAGGTTCCTCACAGAACTATTCAGAGTGAGAGTGGTGGCATCTAAATTAAGAGCGTGATTTGGAAAGTAATTTCTAAGGTGTTTTGGGCCAACAAGAATAACTTCAGTCTTATCTGAGTTTAACCACTTGCACTCCGGGCAATTTTCCTAAAAATGCCCCAAAAAAAACGTGCCCAAAGTAAATCGAAAGCTGTTATTCAACCCTTTGCAGCATCTTCATGGGGTTGGTCTCATTTAAAAGAAAACACTTTGAATTTTTTGGCAAAAAAACACAATCTCTCTACGTGCTCCGGCCACTGAGTTACAGTCATCTAAACATACTGAACTTGAAGAAAAAAAATTTGGACACTGTTTTTTTGGATACAAATGCTTGTAAATAACACACAGCTGTCCGATCCGGCTGGAAAATGCAACAGAAATGTAGAACCAAGTGTTATCCAGCTGAGATCCAAATTTGGTAACAATACCACAAAAAATGAATATTTTACACAGCTTTGTTCTCAGGTAGTTCCCAGGCATTATGGAACTGTGCCAAATTGTGCCAAATGGCACAGTTTGGAAAAACGTCTGTAACTTTTGAATAATTCAATGTAGAATCTTCATTTTAGGCTCTAATGAAAGGTCACACTCAGGGCTGTGTCTGTGTGTGTGTGTGTGGGCGGGGGGTCCCCCCCCCCGCTACCAAGGACCAAATTCGGCCCTCGCTACAAGACGGAATACACTCTTTTTTTTTTTTCCTTGCATGTTTTCACAGCGGCTCCCCCCCCCCCCCTCGCTACTGTGTGTGTGTGTGTGGGGGGGAACCGTGAACGGACCGTGAACGCCCCCCCCCCCCTCGGTACAGAAGAGGGCCATCGCTACATGATGGAATAGACTGATATGCTTCCTCCCGCCGACCGAGGAGCGTTCGGACCGTGCCCCCCCCCCTCTCCTCTTCTGCAGCGGGTGGGGGGGGAGGCGTTCACGGTCCGAACACGGCAAATGAACCGTTTATCACGGCGCACGCACTTCGTATTTCGTGCGCAGTACAGTTGTAAATTACCGATCGGTCAAAAGTCATTTTTGGATTACAGTTTTCAGGGATAAATAATAATTTAGCTTATAAATTAGCTTATACACCTTACCTCTTCAAAGCAGCAGAGTCGTGGCGAACAGCTCTTCCCACGCGTCAGACGAACGCGACGCTGCTCCGCTCGTGGATCCCGATCAAAACATAATTCCATTACATATTGCCGTTTTGGCGAATGATTCACGACTTTTGTCGTCAGCCTCCGTCTATTCTGCTGGAATGAGTGCAGGTCCCACTTGTGGGTGTTCTCCATGCTGCTGGGTGAGCCTGGGTCTGTAGGAGATTTGTCCAGCGTCCTTTGTTTTCATCTGTGGCAGCAGTAAATATCGCTTCACCCAGCCAGAATTTCTGTGCTTCAATTGGCTCCTGCGTTCACAGTAGGCGGGTCCTCCTTCCTAGATTTTCATTCATTGGTTCTTCAAGGTTTCAGAAACCCAATTCAAGGCTCTTATTAGTCGAATGAGAGGTCAATCAGATGAACTAATCTGTTCGCGGCTGTCTCTGCAGTTGTTTTTTGAGTGGCGCTTGGACGCCACTACATCACCATCACCACCATCATGCGTCATGCGCACGAGGGCGCACGAGCGCGCTCTCGCGCGCCCTCGTGCGTCATAGGACGCAGAGACTTGCCCGCCCGCGGAACAACGGAGCGCAAGTGGTTAACAGCAGAAAATTACAAGTCATCCAGGCTTTGATATCCTTAAGACAGGTATCTAACTTGGCTAATTGATTACAATCATTGGGCTTCATTGACAGGTATAGTTGTGTGTCGTCTGCATAACAGTGAAAATGTATACAGTGCTTTCTAATGATATTGCCTAACGGAAGCATATATAAACTAAAAAGAGTAGGGCCTAACACAGATCCCTGTGGAACTCTGTGACTGAGCTTAGAGTTGGAAGAAAGTTCATCATTGATGTGGACAAACTGAAATCTATCGGACAAATAAGATCTAAACCATTGCAGCGGAGTTCCATTTAGTCCAACATATTGTTCTAATCTATCAAGTAGAATGTCATGCATGATCTATAGTGTCAAAGGCTGCACTAAGATCTAAAAGGACAAGAACAGAAACAAGTCCATTATCAGATGCGATAAGGAGGTCATTAGTGACCTTCACTAAGGCAGTTTCAGTGCTGTGATGAACTCTGAACCCAGATTGAAACTTCTCAAACAAACCAACTCCCTGCAAGTGGTCAAACAATTGCACGGTAACAACTCTTTCCAAGATTTTAGAAATGAAAGGCAGATTAGAGATTGGTCAATAGTTAGCCAAAACTCCTGGATCGAGCGTCGGCTTTTTGAGTAACGGTTTAATTACAGCAATTTTAAAAACCAGTGGTACATAACCCAGAGTTAAAGAAGAATTAATTAAATGAAGAATATGGCTACCAACAATTGGGAAGACAATTTTAAATAACCTGATAGGAATAGGGTCCAAAAGACAAGATGAAGGCTTAGATGAGGAGATTATTTTATCCAACTCTAAGAGGTCGATTGGAGTAAACTTATCTAAACAGATATCAGTTGAGGGAGTTGTAGTAGCTAATGTACCTGAGTTTACAGTAGGAAGAATCTGATTGATTTTATCTCTAATAGATAAAATTTTATGATTGAAAAAGTTCAGAAAGTCCCGACTAGAAAGCTCAGGAGGGATGCGAGGATTGACAGAGTCCTTACTCTCTCTCAGCCTGGCTATAGAGTTGAAAAGAAACCTGGGGTTATTCTTATTTGCTTCTATTAATGCAGAATAACTGTCATGGTGGCCGCCGGGCCGTCATCAGCTCCAGCTGCGCACACACCTGCCGCCAAGAATCAGCAGACCTTAAAAGCCGGGTTCACTGACTACTCAGCACAGAGTCGTCTGTCTGCATCGTTACGCAACGCGTCACGGACACGGCCTCAAGCCAGAGCTACTACCAAGCCTCTTCGCCAAGCCACGTCACATAAGCCACAGCAAATCTTACCTTGTCAAAGTATTCTCCCCTGTGCACAGGTGGACCTCCCTGGCAGCGGACTTGTCTCCCCCAGTAACGGAGCCTCTCCTCCTCCTCCTCGGACCTCCTCCTCGTCGTCTCGATGTCAAGCTGCACGCTTACCCCGTCACGCCAAGTCACGGAGCAGACAGGAGTCTCACAGCGGCACCTGCAAGTAAGCAGTGCTCATTATAACATCCCTTTGCTGCGGGCTGCATTAATCCCCTGTGCTTGTGTGTTCCCAGGGTTGCCAGGTCGCAGCGGGACTCGCTCAGCTCCAGCTGTCCGTCAGCACCACACTCACCCACACATCCACACACACAAACTACACACTGAGTTAATAAATAATTGTCAAACTACTCTACTCGTGTCAGTGTCTGTCTCCTGGGTTAAGCACTCATGTCAATAACAACTTGATCTAGCTTTTCTAAGAGATTTTTTATAAATTAAGAGATGATTTCTCCACGCTAAATAGAATTCATCTAAATTAGTAGAACGCCATTTCCTTTCCAATTGACGAGTCTTCTGTTTTAAGCTACGAGTTTCTGAGTTAAACCAAGGGGTTAGAAATCTCTGGTTAGACTTTATCTTTTTTAAAGGGGCTACCAAATCTAGAGTCCAATGCAGAGAGGCTGTAACAATATCTACCATGCTATCAATTACGAAAGGAGCAGGCTCACCATCTTTTATTTCCGTTGTGTTGACCCATGGTATAGAGGAGACAATCTGCAAACATTTAGTAATGTCATCTGAAAGACATATGCTGTAGTAGTATTTTTCTTTAGGAGTCAAATAATCAGAAATAGTGAAATCAAAGGTTAACAGACAATCGTCTGACAGTACAGGATAATGAGGAGACACTACCAGATTTTCTATATCTAAACCATAAGTCAAAACAAGGTCCAATGTATGGTGAAGATAATGGGTAGAATTTTGTACTTTCTGGGAAAACCCCATTGAGACTAAAATTCAATTGAATGCCTTATTAAGACAGTCACTCTCTACATCAACATGTATATTAAAGTCCCCTACAATAATTATTTTATCTGATTTCAGTACTAAATCAGCTAAAAATTCAGCAAATTTGGATAGAAACTCTGAGTAGGCCGAGGGAGGATGGTAAACTATGGCAAAGACAACTGGGTTCAAGCCAGGATAGCCAACATGCCCCACACTGAGGACCAGGCCCTCAAAGGAATTAAAACATGATTTTTGCTTACACATTAACTAGTAATTTAGAATGGAAAATTGCCGCCACTCCACCTCCACGACCACAACCTCTGGGGTTATGACAGTTTAAATAACCAAAGGGAGTTGATTCATTCAAACCAACATAATCATCTTGCCCAAGCCAAGTCTCTGTGAGGGATGATAAATCGATCTGATGATCGATTAATAGATCACGGACTAGAAGAGACTTGGGAGTTAGAGACCTAATATTTAATAGACCACATTTAATTTTTAAAATTTGGGGAGGAACAGAGGCCAAATTATTAAATTTAGAGACTTGAGGTTTGATTTGAATTTTACCAACATTTTGTTTAATCACTTTGGGATGTTTATGCATTCTGTTTTTATTAACTTTTTTTATTAACTTTGGGAGGAGTACACAAAGGTTCTCTAAGGGAGAAGACAGGGGCAAAGCTGAGGGGTGGTGGATGAGGAGAAGCTGCAGAAAGACGTGTATTTATCAGGTTGTGTTGTATTTGTCTTGGGTTATAATGTTTTGGGTAACGGGAAACAGACACAATCTCTGTAGGGTTATAAACTGAAGGCTGATCCAAACAGTGAAAATTATTTGGATTAATGGGATTAATATGGGAAGCGGAAACAGAACCAAAAAAGGGCTGATTGGCAGACCCAGGAGCTTCAGGGTGAGTAAACACACCAAGTTTCAGTCACTGTACCAAAAAACACTGAATGGAATAGAACAGATTTTCTCTTAAAACACGTGCACCAAGTCTATTTGGGTGGATGCCATCAGGCCTCATAAGTGATGGGCGGTTCCAAAACAAGTTAAAATTGTCTACAAAACCAATGTTAAAAATAGGACAAGTAAAACACAACCAAGTATTAAGACTAAGAGTTCTGCTAAAATAATTGCAGCCTCGTCTGAGAGGTGCCAAAGGCCCAGAGATAAACCCACGTCTGCCACAGTTCAGACGAGTGGACAGAAGGCTCCTGAAGTCACTCTTTAAAATCTTCGACGCTTCATCTGGGATGTTATTGCATCCAACATGTACTATGACAGTTTGAACGTGGGGGAATTCATTTAGCAGGTCAAGGATAAGAATTTCAATGTCAGAGACTTTAGCCCCAGGAAAAAAATCTAGTGGTACAGTACCTGCTTCTGACGTTCCTTATAATCGAGTCACCTATTACCAGCGTCGTCTGGTGGGGTTTAGTCGGTGGATTCTGATGTGGAGAATAATTTTGTCGAGGGTGTTGTTGTTGTGAAGGCGGGGTGGTGCGCTCTCTTCTATTTGGAGCTGGTGTGTAATTTGGCACACCTAGAGTAGTCTTAGTCCAGGGTTTGCGGACCTGAGCCACCGCTGAGGGAGAGAAAGGAGGAGGAGGGGTGGCCACGGGCAGACGGCCAGCGTCCAGGTGGGGAAAATCCTCCAGAGAAAGGATGTCAAATTTATTTTCCAGGAGCAGAGGAAGAGAAGAGGTGCGACCCTGTCTGGCAGACCGGCGATGATTGCCAGCTGGTCCAACCAAGGTCCAGGGCGCGCATTGAGTGTGAGAAGTACCAACCGGGGCTTTGTGTTTAGCCCCGAAACAAAGCCAGTGTTGATTGCTGTGGTCCTGGACATCTGAAGAAGCTGTAGCCGGAGCAGGGGTGGAAGTGGACGGAGATGGAGATGCGCTAAACTCCCCCAGGTAAGTAGCCGTCTCTGCCAGCTGTGAATCAGTTGCCGGAGCCGTTGTTCGCCCGAGTATAATGGTATCGAGATGTTCCTCAGCCTCCCGAATCTTGTAGAGGTTGGAGAGTCTTACTTCCAGCTCAGAAACCTTACTAAGGAGGGATAAACAGCGGATGCATGTCGGGGATGGAGCCATGGCGTTCCAGGCGATGGGGTGGATAGCCAGCCAAAAACAGCTAAAACAGCTAAAAACAAGTTAGCTAAAAACAGCTAAAAAGGCTAAAAACAGGTTAGCAGGTAGCCTAGCCAGGTAAAAACAGCCCAGCCAAGGGTCCGACCCACCCACATGTCCGATCGGGCTTTTCAGCGAGGCCAATACCAAGCTAGCACCAAACAAAAACTAATATCAGCAAACAGAGATAAAAAAAAATTAAAAATGAAATCAATAAAAACAAAGCGGACAAAATAGCACTCTGATGCGACGAAGCGCTAACAGACAAAAAATTATCACGATTAATCTTTTTTTCAAACATTTTAACTAGTTAACTACGATTAATTGCAGAGAAACTGGGGGGTAGGGGTGGAGTGAGCAGGGATAGGCACAAATCATTTTTGATCAATCAACTATAAGACAAGCTCGTAAAATCTTATCTGATCCCTCTTATGTGTTGAACTCAGATTATGAGCTACTACAATCTGGTATGGTACCTCTGTGTAGATATAACGGATAAACATTCATTCACTCCTCAGTCACTTGAGCTGATAAATGAAATTGGTTAGTGCTTTTTATTTTAAATGTTGTTATGATTTTTGCAGCATGTAATGTTGTATATGGTATTGATGTGCTGCTTGTATTTGTTATAAAGCTGGCCCTTGCTTCAGAACAAATTCCTCCCTAGGGAAACAAATAAAGGAAACCTTCACCTTAACGTCACACAATAATTGTTATTTTTTCAACACATACCTTTACCTCAGAATAAGTTTTACATGTTCAGTCTGCTTGCTATGGCAATCAGCCTTGACCATACCTCGACAATGGCAGTATTTTCCTTATTTTGGAGTGACAATATGGTTTGTGGTGGCAGACAGAGGGTAAAAATGTAAGACTCTCTCCAAAAGTGTGAGAGTTGGCACCACTGATGTAGTGTACACAGTGTACTAATATTTAATGTTACCTAAATTTATACTCAAGTGGAGAATATTTAAGAAAAAAATACTAATCTGCTCATGCCTATTTGATTCCAGTAAGCTAATAATATAAAATTGTAAAGTTTAATTGTCTTACCCCCTAGAAGCCATTTACTATATACTGTAGTGAAGTCAAAATAACAATTAAAAACTGAGCTTTAGGACACTACTCCAATTATTTTCTCTGCACCTTGAGGCCCAAAATTGTACACAGGACACCACACCAGATCTCCCCCCCCCCCCCCCCACTCAGGAGGGACTGGGTCAGAGAGCCACAAACGTCGTCAGTCTCCCACACAGCAGACAGACATGTGTGTGGTCTGTGATGTCTGTGTGTTGCATCCCTGCACACTACATCAAATTATTCAGCTGATTCTTCAGCCCAGCATTATCTCTTCCCCATTTGTTCACTCTAAAATAACTAGCTGGGCATCAACCTTTTCCGCCCAGTGGAAAATTCATTTTTGTGCGGAAATGAACTTGGAAACACCCATAAATGCTTTATGCTTCAGTGACAATTGATTATAAACTATGTCATTGTAATACAGCCCATAGTCTTCCATCTGTCTTCGGAACGCCTTGGTATCCCCTCTGAAGAGCTGGAGGAAGTGGCTGGGGAGAGAGAAGTCTGGGTTTGCCTGCTTAGACTGGTGCCTCCGTGATCCAGACCCCTGGATAAGCAGAAGATGATGGATGGATAGATTTGCTAAATCATTCTGAAAATACAACGTTTTTCTCATTTCCTGAAAAATTCCTATTATGGAGATACATGGCTTGCACCTGAGAATGGCATTATATTTTTTATGTTTTATTTTTTTAAGTAAATTTATTTGAAAATGATTATGAACAGGGAAAATTAATTTTGGACACAGTAATCGGGATAGACAGATGAATCACCATCTACAGAAAATGGCAAAAATATCCAGGTTGCTACAAAATAGACAACAATATGTGCTCCTTGTGTAAGTACAGTTGTATTTTGCAGTGTCTGGCTGGACATCAGTATGTGTGTTCATCTTTCTACACTGCCAGCAGTGATAAATGTGACCACTGTGTTCTTGGTGTACCCAAAAAGAAGCTCCGGGTCACACGTGTCGAAGTCTCTTGTGTCAGTGCTCTTTAATTAATGCAACAAATGTTCCCTGTCATATGAATAACATGACTCGGTGGAAAAGGATTTGTGCTGGTCTTCAAATTAACTTCAGAAATGGTGGGTGTAAAATGCTGTGACTTGCTCTTCCATACTCATCCAGTGTGATAAATCTTAGATGAAGAAAGTCTTTGGCCCAACTGGAAATTAAAGACTTTTTTGTTTGGTTTCTCATCTACATGTACTACTTTAGACCCATATAATGGATAAATGACTGCCCATGTTTGTTTTAGTGAGGAGTTCTCAAGCCCTAGGCCACAGATCATTTGGTACCAGGTCACACAGAGAGAATAATTCCACCTATTGCACTTTATTGACTATTTAAAATACAAAGCAGTGCTATTTAATCCTAGGTAGGATTCCTTCCTAAATATACAGTAAATTGCAAAGTCAGTCAGTAGCTACTGCAAAATCAATGGAAACTGATATCGGGAAACAACAATCAATTATTAGAAAACAATAAATATTTCGTAATTCACCATTATATGTAGTTTAGACTGATGAAATATAATTACTGGCAGGACAGACATACATGATCATCACAGAGGGAGAGAACAGCTGCAGCACGTCAACAGTCACCATAATAGTTGAGGAGCTCTTTTCCTTTGCATGCTACATATACCAGGTTTAAGTGAAATTTAACAGAATTTATTGACGTTTCGAAACATTCCTGAAAGCCATGCCCGAGCCCCAGTCACAGAGCTTTTTCTTCCTTTTTCTCCCTGGACTCCTGCTGTATTTTAATGCCATTCTCAAGTTTTGCACAGTTTAGATGCAACAGTCAGAGGTCTGGTTTCATTTTTTTATTATTTTCATGGCATACAAAGAATAAACTACAGGGAGATGTGATGGGGTGGAGGGCACAATAGTCAAATTATTATTATTTCAGACAGGTATGTATAGTTTAGATAGCATACAATGGTCTAATATTAAATATGACATTTTTTTCATAAATTTCAAAAATTAAGCCTGTTGATTATTATGATTATGTTGATCATTTTAGTGCCCCATGCACAGTGTATGATATACGTAATGGGGGCAGTGGCTCTGCTGAATATCAGAAACTAATCTTAGTCAAGTAAGAGTTCCTGTTTACTTCATAAAACAGGAAAAGAAACATGCAAAAGAAACAAGTGAGGAACCAAATTATTAATATCATCCAAAGATAAAAGTCCCATAAATATTCTGGATGCACTTTTGTATCTGATTGCATTGATGACCAGATTTCACTAAACAGAACTTTAACTCAGCCCGGTTTAGGTCATGGGTTGAGGATTAGGTCCTCAAAATATATAGGAGCCACGGGAAAGGAAAAAAAAAATGATTTAGGGATTGCAATGCAATGAACCATACGGCAACAATCGGACCATTTGTTTTCTTGAGATAAATGTCTGTTCCACCAAACTGCTAGCATGTCTGTGCCTAAAGAGAAGATGCACAGTGACTGTGTTTAGGGACACTCAGCATGGTGGTGTAGTGGTTAAGTCCTGTCATTTTATGTTTTAACGGTGGGGGGGGGGGGGGGTCACTTTTTCACACAGGGCCATGTAGGTTTGGATTATTTTTTTTTTGTTACCCTTAATAATAAACACCTTCATTTAAAAACTGCATTTTGTGTTTACTTGAGTAATCTTTGACTGATATTTAAATTTGTTTGATGATCTCAAATATTTAAGTGTGACAAACATACAAAAAATGAGAAATCAGGAAGAGAGCAAACACTTTTTTCACACCACTGTATGCATTAAGTTAACTGAAGATTCTAAAATGGTCCTTGATATGAATATGTGTGCGAAAGGTGAAGGGATTGGTGCTGCACACCGGCAATGTCATCCAGCTGTTTGGATGCCGCTGAATTTTCCTTTGTCACTAATAAAGTACCCCCAAAAAAGGCAGGGTTATGTCATTACTAACACAGTCAAATATGTTAACTTTTGCAATAACAATGAGCAGAATTAAAGCTGTATACACTCTAAATTAAAATAGAAGATGTTGAAACCTCTCCAAAAGTGGACTGCACCCTCTCCACATTATTTTGTGTGACATTTTGCCAAAATAAATATTTATAATTCTGCTGGAATAGACCAGAGTGGTGGTCTAGTGGTAGAGCATCCACCCCACAGCTGGTAGGTTGTGGGTTCATACCCCAGCAAGGTCATACCAAAGACCAGAAAAAAATTGTAGGCTCTGTCATCTAGCTTGGTGCTCAGCATTATAGAATGAGAAGTTACATACAGTGCTACCAGGACTGACTCCCACTCCCCCACTGTAGAAATCTGGGTTGTGTTAGTCCATCTCATATGAGCCACATTAAACCCAGAAATAGTTGTTGAAAATTAGGCTGTCTTTAGTCCGCCTACCACAGACTATATTTAATAAGAAAAAAAGTTGTTGAAAACTGGGCGAAAAAAGCAGAGTAATTGTGCTGTTTAGTTCACAGTCTGGCCCAAATTTATCCTCAGAATAGTTTTTGGCATTTGGTGATGGTGGAGGAGGTCTGTCTGTCAAAAGTCAAATATACTTTTACAACCACTGGGACTCTTTTTTAAAAGTGCTTTATAAAAATGAATATTTTTAACAGCTTTTTTTTTAAAAGTTTGACCCTTGGCATAATTCTTGTTACATAATAGCGGGAACAATCTGGAATCAGTGCTAGCATTATTGTGCTGTACACTTAAAAGCACTATTTAAATACACAGGCAAGTTAGGTTAATTGGCATCAAAACTGGGGATTCTAAATTGTCCTTAGGTATGACTGTGAGAGTGAATGGTTGTCTGTCTCTCTGTGTTGGCCCTGCGATGGATTGGCGATCTGTCCTGGGTGCACCCTGCCTCTCGCCCAAAGATGCTGGAATAGGCTCCAGCCCCCCCCGCGACCCGAAAAGGATTAAGAGGAAGAAGATGAATGAATACAGTCAGGAACCGAGGCGGCTTGGTTTCCACCGACTCGGTCCTGGCCGCTCTATGGGTACGTGCCACATTGTATGCATGTTAGTGTGTATTTCTGTGTGCTTTGCAGTGCCCATAGCCACTGCCTTCTGGCCGACAGTGGAGAGGCAGCCTCTTGCACTCACGCTGGAGTGAACGCTGTCTAACTGTCTGCCGGTCGGACCACGCCCCCTCTCTACTGCTACCAGCTGTTCCCTCTGCCGTATGCCATCTTCCCACTCCTTGCCCAGGTGTAACCAATTTGTGAAACCAACAATGCATGTTCTTAAGGAGCCTGTCTCCAGTCATGCATTGCTGGGTCATTGTACTTCATTGATGGTTCGTATGGAGTCACGTCAACTAAGGACTGTTTCCCTCGGTGCTTATTTGGACTACTGGACTGCTCCAGTTCAGTGAGTAATTACTGTGTGTTTTTCCCCGGTGTCTTTCCCCTGTAGACTGTTGAGCATCCAGTAGGACTCCGTTAGCTTCTGAGGAAGCGATAACTGTAACTGTTTGTCTGCGTGTTGTATAAATAAATGTGTGTTGGTGTTCACCCAGCACGTAAATCCTCATCCTTTCTCCCCTCGCCGTGCACATTGGAGAAGCGCATGGGAGGGTTCATGACAGAATGACCCAGCCGTTACAAAAATGATTTAGCAGGTTCACCCACACATTACTTTTTCTCCCCTTCTTTTGAACGTTTTTTCCTCATCCACCTGTATTGCCCACGATGCCTTCGACGCACCGCTCCTGCGCCAGCCGAGGCAGAGGATCAGCAGGGAGTCCCACGGTGGAGGAGGAATGGGCGGCTTTCTTCATTCGGGACTTCATGGAGGAGGCCCATAAAGTCGTGGACCGAGGGCGAAATGGAGCAGTCTGGACGCAACTGAGGGGATTCTGGAGGCGCATCCAGGACTCTGGAATTACCCTAAGTACGCAGACCTGATCGCCTCGGTCTATGCGCTCCAGTGGGAGTTCCCTGGCATAGGGAGAGCGGTGTTCCTCGCTGAGTCTAAGCAGGTGCGCACTCCACAGCCCGCAGCCTCTCTCTCTCCCGCTTCGCCAGTGTTGGGCCGGGCCTCTCTAGCAACCCAAAGACAGCGTCATCCAGCTCGGAGACACTGGGAGAATCTCCCATCGCCTTCAGCAGCCTTCTGCCCTCCAGCTGCCGTGAAGTCCACTAAGCTCACCCCGGTAGCGCCCACCTCCGTCGTCATGGAGATGGCTCCTCCACAAACTTTCAAAGGGACCCACGTCACCGCCGACACGGAGAAGGATGACTGTCTGCCACCTGCAGCTGGGAACAACAAGGACCGGGATGACAGGCAAGTATTTTTCCATTGTGAACCATTCATTAATATTGAATCTTGCCTGTCTCCTGAGGGAGAGGCCCAGTTTAAGCAGTCCACTGGATCCTCTCCTCCAGCTGCGTATATTAATTCATTTTTCCCCTCTCCGTTTCTCCCCCAATTCTCCCTGAGGACCTGTCGGCCCATGGTCAGGGCCATCAGATGGCGGAGGAGCCAGTGGCTTCGGAGGAGTCCTTCCTGGAGCCAGCACGGAGAGGTCCCCCTGCAACCACGCCGGAGGATTTCCCAGCATTGGAGCCACTGCAGGGGGAGATTAGGACTGTTGGGACCATCTCGCCTGCTGTGGAGGATGTTGCAGCGGTCGTGAGGTCTGCCAAGGGGCCTGCATGGAGGCGCTGTCCTGCAACCACGCCGTTGGAGTTGTCTGCATCCTCTTCCAGTCCGGCGCCCGCCCAATCCTTGGACGTCATGACGGAGGAGGAGAGACTGGGCTTTGCTGACGGACGAGGAGTGGTTGAGCCTGCTCGCTGCGCTCAATCGCTGGGTTGAGTAGGAGCACCACGAGAGGGAGGCCGAAGGACACGCTTCCCCGGCTGTGAGGGCTCCACCCCCCGCACCTGCTCAACCCACGGGCTTGCCAACAGACGAGAAGTGGTCGAACCTGCTCGTCGTGCTCAATTGCCGGGTCGAGGAGGAGCACCACGAGAGGGAGGCCCAAGGATGCCCGTTCTCGGCTGTGAAGGTTCCATCTCCAGTTCTGCCGATGGACGAGGAATGGTTGAACCTGCTCGCTGCGCTCAACTGCCAGGTCGAGGAGAGGTCAGACGAGGGTCCCCCAGCATTCGAACTCCTCGCAACCACTCCCCCATCCCCCCGGAAGAGACGGAGCTGTCCAACACGCCACTTCGTGTCCCGGACTACCTGGTTCCTGAACCATCCGGGAGGAAGAAGAGGAGGAACCCCTCTGATCTCGCTGGCGCTGCATGAGGAGGAACGCCCGGAGGGGGGAGACGTCTTTAAGGCTATGGAAGACGTCTCATGTCAGGAGGACAGGCAAGTTACTTCTCATTTAACTATTATGCTTGATGAACAAGTTTGCCTGCCTCCTGGCAAGGAGACTTGGGGTGAGCAACCCTCTGAGTGCTCCGCCCCAGCGGCATGCGATGCGCCCATACCAAACCTCACCCAACCCCTTCTCTGTACCCCCAAGAGCTCACCGGTACCAGATCCAGGTCGCTCGAGGGGAGAGGGACCGGAGGCCCAGGAGTTTCCAGCCCACGGTGACGCAGGTCCAATGGTCCCTGAGGAGGTCAACGAGAACACAGCACCGGGCACAATGACTGAAGCTATGCACCCCAAACCACTGGAGTCCTGGACGGCGGTGGAGCCCAAGTTCAGGCAACTGTGCTCCATTATGTCAATACCTCAGATGTCAATGTCACACTGCCCGACTCATGGTGAGGATGGCCCAGGGCAGCTCGTAGTAGCCCTCGGGGCAACCTCACTGGGCTCTGCCGCTGCAGGCGACCCTGACCCGGTCTCTTTTTCTCTCCCTCCAGGGTCGGAGCCCCCTGCCAGGGTCGTTGGAGAGCAGCTGGCCTCACCGGAAGCCACCGAGGATCAGGATGCAGCGCCAGGTGACGTTGGGAGCACCACCTCCCTCGCTGGGGAGGCCACCGCGGGAGCAATGAGGCCCCCGATGCGGGTCACCGCTGGTGCAACAGTGCTCCAACAGGAGGCCATCGTGGGTGCAGCTGAGCCTCAGCCAGAAGTCACCATGGGTGCAGCTGATCCTCAGCTGGAGGTCACCGTGGGTGAAGCTGAGCCTCAGCCGGAGGTCACCATGGGTGCAGCACAGCCGGCCCGGTCGGGGTCTACTGCGGGTGCAGCGGAGTCAACCCGGTCGTGGTCCACCGCGAGTGCAGCGGAGCTGGCCCGGTCGGGGTCCACCACGGGTGCCGTTGCGGACCACCCTGAGGACACCGTGGACGTCCCCTCTCCCCGGTCCGGTTACCCACCAGTGAACCTTCTGGTGGGTAGGCCGCCTCCTGCTTCACCCCTTTGGCCCTGGTGGCTGAGCAATGCTGGCCGGCCGCCAGAAGAATTCACTCCCCAGGTCAGGTGGCTCATGTTTTCTGGCAGGCCACCGGACTCCGTCCACCGGACCTTCTGCTGGGCCTGGGACTCTGGGCGGCCTCCTGAGCCCCAACACCCGTGGACTTGGGGTGGTTAATTGAGGTCCCTGGGCAGGGTGTATGTTCCCACCTTTCCTGTTCCCCCTACCTCCCACCCAGGTTCGGGTTGTTTGTTCCTGTTGGGGGGGAGGGGGGGTTGGGATGTCTCTTTGGGTGTCTGAGAATCCACCCCTTAAAGGGGGGGCTCTGTCAGGAACCGAGCCGGCTTGGTTTCCCCCGGCTCGGTCCTGGACGCTGTATGGGTACGTGCCACATTGTATGTATGTTGGTATGTGTTTCTGTGTGCTTTGCTGTGCCCATAGCCACTGCCTTCCGGCTGACAGCGGAGAGGCAGCCTCTTGCGCTCATGCTGGAGTGAATGCTGTCTAACTGTCTGCCGTTCGGACCACGCCCCCTCTCTATTGCTACCAGCTATTCCCACTCCCGTATGCCATCTTCCCGCTCCTCGCCTAGGTGTAACCAATTTGTGAAACCAGCAATGCATGTTCTTAAGGAGCCTGTCTCCAGTCATGCATTGCTGGGTCATTGTACTTCATTGACGGTTTGTATGGAGTCACGTCAACTAAGGACTGTTTCCCTCGGGGCTTATTTGGACTACTGGACTGCTCCAGCTCAGTGAGTAATTACTGTGTGTATTTTTCCCGGTGTCTTTCCCCTGTAGACTGTTGAGCGTCCAGTAGGACTCCGTTAGCTTCTGAGGAAACGATAACTGTAACTGTTTGTCTGCGTGTTGTATAAATAAATTTGTGTTGGTGTTCACCCAGCGCGTAAATCCTCATCCTTTCTCCCCTCGCCATGCGCATTGGAGAAGCGCACGGGAGGGTTCATGACATACATTGTACAAATTCCTCTCTATCTTGTGTCTTTTCCTTTTTTTTTTCAAAGGTGTGATATTGAATGTTGTCAGTGCGTATGCCCCACAAGTTGGATGTCAGTAGAAGAGAAAATGGAATTCTGGAGTAAGTTGGATGAAGTGGTAGAGAGAGTCCCCAGGGGGGAGAGAGTGGTGTTTGGAGTGGACTTTAATGGAGGTGAAGGGAACAGGGGTGATGAGGAAGTCCTGGGTAAGTAAGATAAGATAAGATAAGATAAGATAAGCCTTTATTAGTCCCACAACGGGGAAATTCCAGGATTGCAACAGCACAGGGATAGCAACACTCAGAGCAACAATCAGAAGGCAAGAAAAAAACAAGCAAGCAAGAGCAGCTAATATACATATGTACATATTACTATAAAATATATATACACACACACACACACAGACACACAGTGCAGAGCATTGTAGCTGGATGGAATAAATATATGAATATATGAACACACAGTGCAGAGCATTGTAGCTAGATGGAATAAATATGTAAATATATAAACACCCACAGTACGGAGCATTGCAGCTAGGTGGAATAAATATGCAAGTATATAAACACACACAGTGCGGAGCAATGTAGCTAGATGGAATAATATGTAGATATATAAAAACACAGTGCGGAGCATTGTAGCTAGATGGAATAAATATATAGATATACGTATAAATATAAACACACCCAGTGCTGAGCATTGTAGCTAGATGGAATAAATATGTAAATATATAAACACACAGTGCAGAGCATTGTTGCTAGATCGGATGAAACAGCATAACCGTCTACTTAGTTATCCTACATGGTATGATTATGTGCCCATACATATTCTCACCCTCCATAGCGACCGGTATGTTCCTAGTTGTATGCCGGAGGGGACCATTGTGTAAGTCTATTGCATCTTTTGCATTCAAAAAAATATTAGTTTGTTACGTCTTTTTGCGATCTCTGCGAGCAGCCCTGCTTAGGTTGTACAGTCTGACAGCCGTTGGTAGGAAGGACCTACGAAACCTCTCGGTTGTGCACCTGGGATGATGTAGTCTGCTGCTAAATGAGCTCCTCAGTGCATCCAGTATGTCCTGCATAGGGTGGAACTCGGACTCCAGCAGAGATGACAGTTTAGCCACCGTCCTTCTCTCTCCTATCTCCTCCATCGGATCAAGGCGCTGCCCCAGGACAGAGCTAGCTTTCTTGATCAGTTTGTTCAGTCTCTTCCTATTGGCTGCAGTAATGCCACTGCCCCAGCAGACCACTCCAAAAGTGATGGCTGATGCCACCACCGTGTCATAGAATGACTTCAGCAGCGCCCCTTGTACACCAAAAGACCTGAGTCTCCTCAGCAGGAACAGCCTGCGCTGTCCCTTCTTGTAGAGTGCGTCAGTATTGTGTGACCAGTCTAGTTTATTGTTCAGATGAACACCCAGGTACTTATAGGATGTCACCATCTCGATGTCTGTTCCCTGTATATTTACTGGTGCTGTGAGGGGCTGCCCATGCCTGCGGCAGTCCACCACCAGCTCCTTAGTTTTCCTCGCGTTGATCTGGAGGCAGTTCTGATGGCACCAGTCCACGAAGTCCTGGATAAGCCCTCTGTACTCAGCTTCATCTCCATTGGAGATGAGGCCAACGATCGCAGAGTCATCAGAGAACTTCTGTAGATGGCAGTGTGTTGTGTTGTATGAGAAGTCCGCAGTATAAAGAGTGAACAGGAAGGGAGCCAGCACCGTTCCCTGGGGGGCCCCCGTGCTACTGATGATCGTGTCGGACACACAGTCCCGGGTTCTCACAAACTGAGGCCGGTTCGTGAGGTAGTCCAGGATCCATGATGACAGGTGCTGGTCCACCCCTGCGCGCAGCAGCTTGTCCTTCAGGATCATCGGTTGGATGGTGTTGAAAGCACTGGAGAAGTCAAAGAACATGATCCTCACCATATTCCCGGGCTTCTCCAGGTGGGACAGAGAACGGTGAAGGAGGAAGATCACCGCATCCTCCACCCCAATGCCATGCTGGTAGGCGAACTGGAGTGGATCCATCGCTGGTTCCACCAGGGGGCGGAGGTGAGCAAGGAGCAGTCTCTCCAGGGTCTTCATCAAGTGGGACGTCAAGGCCACCGGTCTGTAGCTGTTCAGGTCTTTGGGGTGGGAAGTTTTTGGTACAGGTACCACACAAGATGTTTTCCACAGCTGTGGTACCCTCCCCAGTTTCAGGCTCATGTTGAAGATATACGTCACAATCCCACACAGCTGGTCTGCACAGGACTTGAGGAGCTTTGCGCTGATGCCGTCCGGTCCCGGCGCCTTCCTGTATGGTATGGTCTTAAGGAGAGAAATGTAGAAGGACAGATGGTTGTGGATTTTGCTAAAAGGATGGAAATGGCTGTGGTGAACACAAACTTCAAGAAGAGAGAGTAACATAGGGTGACTTACAAGGGTGGAGGAAGGTGCACATCTTATGCAGAAGGAGAAATCTGAAAGAGGTAGGAGACTGCAAGGTGATGGCAGGGGACAATGTAGGTAGACAGCATCAGATGGTAGTCTGGAAGATGACTTTGCAAAGCAAGAAGAAGACGAGAGTGAAGGCAGAGCCAAAGATTATGTGGGGGAAGTTACAGAAGGAAGAAAGTTGCACAGAGTTCAGGAAAGAGTTGATACAGGCTCTGGGTGGTAGGGAATAATTTCCAGATGACTGGGAAAGTATAGCAAAGGTATTGAGGGAAACTGGTAGAAAGGTATGTGGTGTATCCAGTGGACAGAGGAAGGAAGACAAGGAGACTTGGTGGTGGAATGAGGAGTTACAGGAAAGTATCCAAAGGAAGAGGCTAGCAAAGAAAAACTGGGATAGTCAGGGAGATGAAGAAAGTAGACGGGAGTATTTGGAATCTAGGCACATGGCAAAGAGAGAGGTGGCAAAGGAAAAGGCATCGAGGGAGTTGTATGAGAGGTTGGACAATAAGGAAGGAGAAAAGGAGTTGTCTCAACTGGCTAGACAGAGAGATCAAGCTGGAACGGATGTACAGCAGGTTAGGTTGATTAAGGACAGAAATGGTAATGTACTGACAAATGACAAGAGTGTGTTGAGAAGGTGGAGGGAGTGCTTTGAAGAGTTGATGAATAAAGAAAATGAGAGAGAGAGGAGAATGAATGAAGGAAAGATTGTGAACAAGGAAATCCAGAGGATTAGTAAGGCAGAAGTGAGGGCAGCTTTGAAGAGGATGAAGAAAGACGGTTGGTCCAGATGACATACCTATGGAGGTATGGAGACGTTTTGGAGAGATGGCAGTGGTCTTTTTAACCAGATTGTTTAACACAATCTTGGAGAGTGAGAGGATGCCTGAGGAGTGGAAGAAGAAGTGTTTTGGCACCAATTGTCAAGAACAAGGGTGATGCTCAGAGCTGTAAGTTACTACAGAGGCAAAAAGTTGATCAGCCACACTATGAAGATATGGGAAAGAGTTGTTGAAGCCATGTTGAGAGGAGAGGTGACAGTCAGTGAGCATCAGTATGGTTTCATGCCAAGAAAGAGTACTACAGATGCAATGTTTGCTCTGAGTGCTGATGGAGAAGTATAGAGAAGGTCAGAAGGACATGCACTGTGTCTTTGTGGATCTATAGAAAGCATATGATAGGGTGCCAAGAGAGGAAGTGTGGTACTGTTTGAGAAAGTCAGGAGTGGCAGAGAAGTATGTGAGGGAGGTGCAGGACATGTATGAGGAAAGCAAGATGGTGGTGAAGTCCACTGTAGGAGCGATGAATGGATTAAAGGTGGGGGTGGGATTACATCAGGGATTGGCTCTGCGCCCCTTCTTGTTTTCAGAATCAGAATCAGGTTTATTGCCATTGTTCATGTAGTACACAAACTAGGAATTTGTCTCGGTGCAATGCTGCAACATTAAACATGATAAGATAAAAGAAATAAACTATACATGCAATAAAGTGTAGAATAAGAGTAAGTGATACTGGTCAGCAGTTAAAATATATTAGCGAGCAGCAGATACTGTGGAGAACTATATAGTGCAGTCGGTAATGCAGGAAGAAAACAGTGATGATTGACATGAGTCTGGTTGAGCTGCTGTACATAGTGCACGAGAGTCAATAAGTCACTTAGTGTTCAGCAGTCTGATGGCAGAGGGGAAGAAGCTGTTCATGTGACGGGAGGTTTTAGTCTGGATGGACCGAAGTCTTCTACCAGAGGGGAGGGGGGCAAACAGTACGTGACCAGGGTGTGAGGGATCGGCTATGATCCGGCCAGCACGCCTCCGGGTCCTGGAGATGTACAGATCCTGGAGAGATGGGAGCTTGCAGCCGATCACCTTCTCAGCAGTGCGCACGACGCGCTGCAGCCTTAGTCTGTCCCTGGCAGTGGCTCCTGCGTACCACACGGTTATGGAGGTGGTGAGGATGGACTCGATGATGGCTGTGTAGAACTGCACTAACATCTTGGTGGGTAGCTTGAGCTTCCTCAGCTGCCGCAGGAAGAACATCCTCTGCTGGGCTTTTTTGATGAGTGAGCTGATGGTCGGCTCCCATTTGAGGTCCCTGGTGATGGTAGTGCCTAGGAAGTGGAAGGAATCAGCAGTGGTGATGGGAGAGCCTGAGAGGGTGAGGGGGGGCAGAGGGGTAGTGACTTTCCTGAAGTCTACAATCATCTCCACTGTCATCAGAGCGTTCAGCTGCAGGTTGTTATTGTTGCACCAGGACGCCAGCTGGGCCACCTCTCTCCTGTAGGCGGACTCGTCGCCATTGGAGATGAGCCCGATGAGGGTGGTGTCGTCCGCAAACTTGATCAACTTGACAGACTGGTGGCTGGAGGTGCAGGAGTTGGTGTAAAGGGAGAAGAGTAGGGGGGAAAGTACACAGCCCTGGGGTGATCCGGTGCTGATGCTAGTAGAGTCTGAGACAGTCTTTCCCAGCCGCACATGCTGCCTCCGGTCCGTCAGGAAGTCGGTGATCCACCTGCAGAGGGAGTCAGGCACGTTGAGCAGGGACAGCTTGTCCCGGAGCAGAGCGGGGCGGATGGTGTTGAATGCGGAGCTGAAGTCTACAAACAGGATCCTGGCGTAGGTTCCCGGGGAGTCCAGGTGCTGCAGGATGGAGTGGAGGGCCAGGTTGACTGCGTCGTCTACAGACCTGTTGGCTCGGTAGGCAAACTGCAGCGGGTCCAGGAGAGGGGTGGTGATGGACTTGAGGTGGGGCAGGACCAGGCGCTCAAAGGACTTCATGACTACAGAGGTGAGCGCTACAGGTCTGTAGTCATTAAGTCCAGTGATCCGTGGCTTCTTGGGGACAGGGATGATGGTGGAGAATTTGAGGCAGGACGGCACGTGGCATAACTTAAGGGAGGTGTTAAAAATGTCTGTGAAGACAGGAGCCAGCTGTTTCGCACAGTGTCTCAGGGTGGAGGGAGACACGCCGTCCGGGCCGGGGGCCTTGCGCGGGTTCAGTCTGGAGAACTGTTTGAGCACATCCTGCTCAAACAGATCCTGTTTGCCATGGTGATGGACAGGCTGACAGACGAGGTCAGGCAGGAGTCTCCTTGGACCATGATGTTTGCAGACAACACTGTGATCTTTGTTGAGAGTAGGGAGCAGATGGAAGAGAACCTGAAAAGGTGGAGGTATGCTCTGGCAAGAGGAGGAATGAAAGTCAGAAGAAGCAAGGCAGAATACATGAGTGTGAATGAGAGGGAGGCAGGTGCAACGGTGAAGATGGAAGGAGTAGTGGTAGTGAAAGTAGATGAGTTTAAATACCTGTGGTCAGCCGTCCAAAGCAATGGAAAATGCACAAGAGAGGTGAAGAAGAGAGTGCAGGCAGGGTGGAGTGGGTGGAGATGAGTGTTGGGGGTGATTTGTGACAGAAAGGTAGCAGCAAAAGTGAAAGGGGGGATTTACAAGACAGTAGTGAGACTTGCTATGATGTATAGTTTGGAGACGGTGGCGCTGACAAAAAGACAGGAGGTAGAGCTGGAGGTGGCAGAGTTGAAAATGCTAAGATTTTCATTGGGAGTGACTAGAAGGGACAAGGTTAGAAATGAGTGTATCAGAGGGACAGCTCACATTGAGGAGTTTGGAGACAAAGTAAGAGAGGCAAGGCTGAGATGGTTGGACATGTGCAGAGGAGGGATAGTAGATATATAGGAAAAAGGATCTTGAAGATGGAGCTGCCAGACAGGAGGAAAAGAGGAAGACCACAGACAAAGATTCATGGATGTAGTGAAGAAGGACATGGAGAGGATTGGTGTTACAGAGGAAGATGCAAGGGATAGAGTGAGATGGAGGCAGCTGATCTATCATGGCGACCCCTAAAGGGAGTAGCCGAAAGAAGAAGAAGAAGAAGAAGAAGAAGAAGAAGAAGAAGAAGAAGAAGAAGAAGAAGAAGAAGAAGAAGAAGAAGAAGAAGAAGAAGAAGAAGAAGAAGAAGAAGAAGAAGAAGAAGAAGAAGAAGAAGAAGAAGAAGAAGAAGAAGAAGAAGAAGAAGAAGAAGAAGAAGAAGAAGAAGAAGAAGAGTTGTTTTATTGATGCCCATACCTTCGGCTCCAGGTGTCCCCAGACACCGCTGGCCTTGTCTGATCTTGAAACCTAAGCTGGGTCTACATTGGTTTTGTACTTCAATGGGAGACTATCAGGTGCTGTGATGGTCTGGTGAACTGTCCAGGATGTATTCTGCCTCTTGCCCAGAGATGCTGGTGTAGGTGCCCCACCACACACAACTCAAAAAGGATTAGGATGTCGGTGACTATCTTTATAATTTTTTTAAACAACCTTAAAAAAGTGTTTTTTCATCTTCATTTTTCAACCAAATTTAGACCATACAGAGACATCTATATGAAGACACCATTTCAACGACCTTAAAAAGACGGCTTTTCATCTTTCATTTTTCAACCAAATCTGTACATTTTTTAGACGGTTGGCAAAGCCATCTTTTCAATGTTTTTTCAAACAATTTGTGTTTTTAATAGTTAGTTTTTCATTCGGGTGATGCTATACAAATAGGGATTGTAGTCACATTTAAGCATGATCATGATTGGCTATGTGTTATGGGGCTGCTCAGAGCTGATATCCATCCATTTTCTTCCGCTTAATTCTTTTTGGGTCGCGGGGGTGCTGGAGCCTATCCCAGCATCTTTGGGCGAGAGGCAGGGTACACCCTGGACAGATCGCCAGTCCATCGCAGGGCCAACACAGAGAGACAGACAACCATTCATTCTCACATCCATACCTAAGGACAATTTAGAATCCCCAGTTTGATGCCAATTAACCTAACTTGCATGTTTTTGGCATGTGGGAGGAAACCGGAGAAATCCCGGAGTAAACCCACGCAGACACGGGAGAACATTTAAACTCCACACAGATCACTGTTGGTCAGGGGCTGGGATTGAACCCAGGATCCCCCGGCCAAGGATGAGTTGCTGATATACTGTATATGCGGTAATCGACAGCTGTGTGGGTGAGAACTCAATTTTCGTTTCACAGTCACTACTGCACACAATGTGGCTGCAAATAATGTCAAAAGTGCAAGATGGCCACACCCTAAATCCAGGAGGTAGAGCTTTATTTTTCCACAGTGGAAATAAGTGGTGGCATGTAAGCCACATGTAAATACAGTGCATGGTTCTAAGATAATCAGCACCAATTCCAAAACAAAGTAATTCTAGTTCTTAAAGCTACGGTCACAAAGATTCTTATGAATGATAGGTTCGTAAGAATCTCACAGTTCCTACAAATTCTGGAGTTCACAGACATTCATGGAGGGGGGCATGGTTTCTTATGGCTGCTGTTCAATTCACAAGAGCAACTTGAGGCATTCTTGAGAAAAGAGGTGCTTTTCTGTCATATGATGGTCCTAGAGTTCTTACATTCTTCATCAGGGTGCCTTGGGGTCTTCACACGGCATACTTACTGCCATCTTACGAAAATTTTTGTGCAACTCACGGCATTCTCAAGTTGTTGGTAGGAAGATCTTATGGCTTTTGGCACATTTTGTTGGCACAAATGTCGCACAAATGATGTATTTCTGCCTTATGAGTGCCTCACTACCCCCTTACAAACGCTGTACAAATGTCTGTACGAATGGGGATTCTATGGCGATTCCTACAACCGCTGTAAGGGGCCCTCAAGAAAGCATAGTTATGGCCAACATCTTGCATAGTTCTTATGCTATTCCTGTGGTATTTGTACGGCCGCCCTACGATGTAGGGCATTCGTAGAAATATTGGACAAGACCATCAACCTGGCCATAAACTTCCAACTGGTCTACAAATGCTGGATTCTCCTATGGCCGCCTTAAGAAGGCTGTATGAAATGGTCCAAAAGTTGTTTGTGTGATGTTTGCAGTCATTTGTGACCGTAGCTTAAACCAAAGTGCTTGTTTGATATCTAATCTAATGAGAAATTAAAGTGAAATCTAACCCCAACACTTGTTGAAAAAAAAAACAATTTTGTATAATGTCAGCCTGACACTTAATGGATTTTTAACAACTTCTAACAAATATCTGATATTTACAACGACAAATTTTAAAGTAGTGGAAACCATCTATTGATCTGTCCATCTTCTATTGCCTATCCGGAAGCCAGGGGCATGAGGGCAGCAGTCCAAGCAGAGAAGCCCAGACTGTCGCCGGTTCACATTGCACCATGATCCCTTCAGGTGGTGAGTTCACTGGACGGTGGACCTACGTGGATCCTTTGAGTATGCTGGGTCCTTGATGTAACTTTGTTCATGGGGATCGGCCGGACCACTCTTGGTCTGGCCCTCCACCTAGGATCAGTTTGTCTTGGAAGACCCTACCAGGGACAACATAGCTCCCGGGATCATTAGGGCACTCATACCCCTCCACCATGATAAGGTGGCGATCCACAGAGGAGGAGGAATGGAAACATTTGGGTCAAATATTGTCTAGCAGTTGATATCAAACTGATGGCACTGCAATACTAAGTAAAGAGAGTGTGGCTTTATATCCAGCGATTGTGAATATCTTGGGATTTCATGGATGATGGATGGATGGATGATTGGATTTATTGTAGATTCTATCTCAACTGTACAGTTTTTCTATCTCCTTTTTTTAATGACTCATTTTCTTTTTCATATTTAAACCTTTTCAGGGCTAGTAGTCAACACCAATTTCAATCATACTTTTTTGAGTGTCCTGTGAATGTGGTTTATTGTAGATCATTAGTACTTGTTTTTATGGAAGGATGACATTTTTCGATGCTGGGCAGAAAGCCGTGAAGCCAGCATTTCCTGTCAGCCCAAAGCACTTCTTACACTAACTCAAAGCTATGATAAAAGGTCAGTTGTGGGCTAACAAAGGCAAGGGGTGAGAGGAAGGAAAAAAAAAAACACAAATCAAGCTTTGTGGACTGTAGGCTATGTGACCACACACAGATTTAATAACAGTCCACCAGGCACAAAAGCATGGGGAGGGGGATGAAGCAAGGAAGAAATAGCTTCACACACTCATGGTTACTCATGATTGTTTTTCATACACAGAGACCAACAACATCCTAAATCGTTCTATTTCCGTTGCCAAACTGCTTAGAGCTTGGTCTACTGCTGGGCAATGACGTTGATTTGAAAAAATTACGGTGCAAATCAGTGACCTTATTTTATTTTTTTAGCTCATTTTTTTGAAGTGTTTCTAAATATGCCACCTATCTGTCAAAATCATTTCATGATGGCAAAACAAATTCTTTGTCCGAAATATTGTCCAACACCCCATCATTGCAAGACTGGATTGTAAGCATTTATTAAATAACGTTAAAGGTCCCATTTTGTGAATTTTCCATGGATTCATTTTAAGTCTTCACAGCGTCAGGGGCATACAGCAGGGAAAATAAGTATGAACAAGTCAACATTTTTCTCATTAAACATATTTCTGATGGAGTCACTGACCTGAGATTTTCACCAGATATCAGTGACAACCCAAGTAATCCATACATACAAAGAAATCAAGGCAACTCTGCTCACAAAACAAGTTTCATTTAACAAAGTGGAATGACACAGGGAATAAGTATTGAACACACTTGATGGAATTCATTAAATATTTAGTAGAAAAGCTTCTAGACACCTCCTGCATGGAGAAAGCAGGTACAGGCATTGCTCAGGAGTGATTTTAGCCCATTCTTCCACACAAACTGTCTTCAAATCTTGAAGGTTCCATGGGTGTCTTCTCTGAACTCTGATCTTCAGTTCGCTCCATAGATTTTCAATTGGATTCAGGTCTGGTGACTGACTGGGCCATTCTAGCAGCTTTATTTTTCTTCTCTGGAGCCAGTTAAGAGTTTCCTTGGCTGTGTGTTTGGGATGTGTTTTTCTTGCTGAAATGTTCACCCTCGTTTCATCTTCAGCATTTTGGCAGATGGCAACAGGTTCTTATCAAGGATGTCTCTGTACATTTGTCCATTCATCTTTCCTTCAATTATATGAAGTCTGCCTCTACAATGTACTGAAAAACACCCAAACACCACGATGCTCCCACCTCCAAACTTCATTGCTGGTATGGTGTTTTGGGGCTGATGTGCAGTGCCATTTCTCCTCCAAACATGCTGTGTGTTGTGGCATCCAAAAAGTTCATTTTGGTCTTATCTGATCAAACTATTTTCTCCCAGTAATTTACTGGCTTGCCTAAATATTGTGCAGCAAACTTCAAACAAGTTTCAACATGCTTTTTCTTCAGCAATGGAGTCTTGTGAGCTCAGTGGGCATAGAGCCCATGTCAGCTGAGTGCATTACTCATTATTTTCTTTGAAACAGCAGTATCTGCTAACTCCAGGTCTTTCTGGAGCTCTCCACAAGTGGTCTTTGACTCTTGGAAAACTCTTCTGATAATTCTTTTGACTCATCTGTCAGAAATCTTGTGAGTAGCTCCTGAAGAAGAAGGGTGGTGGAAAAACACTGCCAACGGAGTGGATACTGATTTGATAATATGCTGTGGTCACCTGGGTTATTGATAGGTGGGGCTTGTTTGGGTTTGTGACATCATAACACCCAGGAAGTGCAAACCCCTCATTTCTTCAAGAGTGTGTGTTTCTCTGTAAAAAGTAAGCATTTTAATATTTCAATCGTAATTATCTACCTGGAAGCATTCTCCTCTCCTCTGTGCATCTATCCTCCTCTCCATTCTGGCCCTCCCTTTCCTGTCCCCACCTGCAAAAAGGAATACAAGTAAGGATTTACTATCATGCAACATTCCTCCAAGTATATCACCACTGGAAAACCCCCGGGCCCGGGGTACCTCTATGCTCACCTCTGATGGGACTCGTCATTCCCGGTTTCTATCCTCCAAATCAGCCAGTAAGTACTTACCTTGAAGATGTTCTCATCCTCACCAATCATCTCACTTCTCTTCCTGTAAGTGGACATTATCATAAGTACATCACGATGAATATCCTCCTGTTAGTCTCATCTGCCTCATCCCTCATCTGTCACAGTAAGACCCTTCACACATTGCATATAACCAGTCATTATTCTGCCCAATACCTCATCTTGTCCTCTCCTCTATCCTTAGGTCACCATTTAAATAAAATTCAAAACCTTGCCTCTTCCATGTATACAAATCAAAATTTGGCAGAAATGGAAATGTATATTATCTCCAAGCACCATTAATTAGCTTAGATTTGTATTTTATATATTTAATTAAATAAATGTGAGGGCCAAAAGCTCACATGAAAAAAAAAAAAATTGTTGAGTTATCACCATGTGATTCCCAATAAAAGAAAAATAATCAAACAGCTAACAAATATCCACTTAACCAAACATGACTCTGAATAGTTTTTAGTTCTGTATTAAGCACGTTTATTCACCAGATGTATTTTTCTCTGAAGGCGTGACAGTTTATTAATTTGTTTTTGGTTATTTCTGAGGTCATTTAATATTGCTGCATTCTTCTCGTCTTATTTCTTTCCCTATTTTCTGTCTGCCACAGTGAAAACTAAAAATCAGAAGCTTCACATGTAACTAAAAGCATCACAGCAGTTGTGTTTGTGAACCACTCCACATTAGTGCACACTGATTGCTATAAGTGGAACAAATGAGTTCTGCTACCTCCACAAACATTGTAAATGCTATTATATAATATGTAATGTCAAAATTACTCCGAAATGTCAGAAGCTTATTACACAGTCAGAGCGGGCAGAACTGTGATGCATCATGGCTCACTAACACTGACGTTATTGAGTTTGACAGGCTCTAATAAGAATTATATTCTCCTGTTGTTTTCAGACAGAAACTTAAAAAAAAAAAAGGCTTTTTACCTATGATTGGAATGAAAGCTTTGAGAAACACTGCACATCTCCTCTTTCATTTGCTTTCTTCTTCAAAGCAGCTGAATGTTTATGACACACTCCAATGAGAACTAAACATCCTCCCCAACCCCTTTGCCACAGACGCTTTCATGCCATTACGCAGCATTGGTGAGATATCAGCAGCAGAGCCGGGTTAATCCTGGCTTCAGAGACACTCCCTCGTATCCTTTTATTTCCCTCTCCATCACACCATCTCGCACCTTTCCCGCTCACAGCGTAAATATGGAATCATTTCTCAACTATTTAGCTGAGAAACACATGGTCTGTGAAATATTTTTTTTTTTTAAATGTGGAACATTCACTGGCAGAAATACATTGACTACCATTCTACAAGTAATGTACCATACAAATTGGGGGATGTTTTATTTTTTTGCTCCACTACTCCCATTTGACAGCTGTATTTTACATAAAAAGCATATGAAGAGGTTTTAAATGGAATCTACTGTTAATAAAAAAAAATGCTGTACATTTAGATTAGGCATTTCTGTGACTAAGGCCCATGAGGTCTACATAAATGCAGTATGTAAAGGTTTGGACATGACTGTGCTCATGTCCTTGCTTTAGGTTCATCTTTGTTCTTCTGTCATCTTCAGGACATGAGTTCAGCCACGTCCTCACCTTTTGTTATTATGTTTCTCTGTGCTGTGATTATCATTTGTACTTTGGTCCCGGTGTGCTCTGTCTGTTCAGCCCCGCCTGTCCTGTGCTGTCTCCATTGCCCTTGATTGTGTTCCACCTGTCCTGTGTTGTCTTGATTACTTCCCTGTCTATATATGTCCGTCTCAGACTGTGTCTTGTGTGGCGACCTTGTCGTATCTGCGTCTACCCTTATGCTTCTGTTCTGCCTTGCCAGTTTAGGTGTGCTTTTATGTTCATTTCCAGCCCTTGAGTTGTGTTTATTTGATTATTTTTTTTGTGATAATAAATCATGCCGGGAAAACACCTTGCTCATGAGTCCCATTCGCTGCCCATCTCAGGCACAAACCATGACAGTGGGTCACCACCAACAAAGGACTCATCTGGCAAAATGAGCAGGAAGAGGAAGGAGTGGGACCAGGAGGAATTGTCGAGGCTTCTCCACCGGACTATCAGCCTGTCAAACCAGGTCTTGGATTGCTCCAACCCCTGGGAGGGGTTGGGGGACCTCGGTGCTATGGAAGAACTTTTTCTCAGCCACCCGGACCTGCAGTGTTTCCCCGAGATGGCTGACTCTCCACTCAGGCATAACACGACTCCGGCACACACTCGAGTGAATTGACTGCCCACATCCTCTCTTCCAACCTGGCTCCAGATCATCATCACCTTCTCTTGCCTCCGGTAAACTGCCTCCGGCCTTTCCCATCACTTCTAGGCTGCCTGCCGTTCCAAGTTCACCAGCCATAGCAGTGGACGCTATGGAGCAGGAGGAGCAGAGGCAGGTGATCCTCACGCAGATGGACATTTTGCTGGAGCACAAGCCCTGGCTCACTCCGGAGGTGCTGTTTCTGGCTCAAGATGACCAGCCGGATTCTAAAGGGTCAGTGGGGAAGCTCGAGGGAGCATCGCCCCACTGGCCACCCGGGCCCTTCACTCAAGGCCCCATCGAGGGATTCTGCTGCAGCAGCCTCACCCTCCTCAAGTGCTCCATCAGCAGCAGCTTCAGCAGTGGGAGAGCAGGTGGACAGTGTTCCCCAGCTGTCTGTTCCAGGGTGCACATCCCAGCACCATACCACCATGCACAGGCCCCTCATTGGACAAAGTTGATCAGCCCCCGTGAGGACCTGCCTGTCCAATCAGCAGCAGTAGGACAGGAACACAGGCAAGTACCTTTTCATTTATTTTCATCATCTAATGAAGGGTCTTATCCTGTTCCTGAGGAGGGGGCTCAGCCACCAGCTATCTCTGAGCTCTCTCTCCTGGTCTCTGCTGCCACCACCACCTCACCTGCTTCTCTCCCTTCTCCTGTCCTCTGAGTGTTTGCCAATACTGGGTGGGAACCGACTGACCATTGAAGTGCCTGCTGATCCTGAGGTTCCAGTACCAGCTCCACCACCAGCTTCAGCCTTCCTCGAGACAGCCCCAGTCGTCCCCGAGGTGCACACACCTCCAGCTGTTCCCAAGGGGCAAGCTCCTGTTCCTGCTTAGCCTCACATGTATGCTCCTGCAGAGAATGCTGCTTTCCATGTGAACGCTCCTGCAGAGATTGCTCCTCTCCACATGCACACTCCTGCAAAGACTGCCCATCTCCACGTGCATGCTTTTGTCATGACTGCATCGCCTGCAGCGCCTCCTGCTTATCAACCATCATCGTTGGGTGTCTTCGCTGATCGGTCTAGGTCATCTGGGTTCACTGCTGATCAGCCTGTGTAGCCTGGTTCCGCTGCTGCTTCACCTGCAGCTCATCTTGAGGTCATCACTCCAGCAGCAGGTGACCAGGAGCTAAGGCAAGTACCCTTTCTATTATCTTCTACATCAGTTTTAGAAAAGACTTGGCTTACTCCTGGTGAGGGGACCCAAGTGCAGATTTCACCTGCCTCTGGGCCCTCCCCACCAGTCTCCGCTGCTGATGACTATGGTGCCACCTTACTGACCTCCTGTTTTCCCCTCTTGGCCATGTTGAGGACCATGCTCCACCTCAGCCACCTGCCGTTCCGTAGGTCGAGGGACCTCCACCTGTTGTTGTTCCAGGGGTCGGGGGACCTACACCCATTGTTCAGGAGGTCAGAGGACTTCCGCCCGTCACTGTCCCAGGAGTCGAGCAGTCCACTCTACCCATTCTTGTTCCAGAGCAGCAAAAAGTGAAGCGCTGTGAATACTTTTCAGATGCACTGTAATAAACCATACAGACAATACTGAGTTCAGAAGTTTGGAGTAATAGATATTCAATAAGTCACTATGAATTATTGTGTATGAAACCTAAATCTGCAAAAATGTATAAAAATTGACCAGTCAAAAAGTGAAGAACAGCTTCATTACATTCTGTCTACAGCTTTGCACCAAAAAAAGATGATCTACAGCCATTCAGTTGTAGTTTTTCATGTTAACCTATAGAAATTGTATATATTAAGAGGATAAGCATTTTATATTTGTTTGTTTTGTTGGTTATTTATTTATTTTGGAATGATATATGCCTTGGCTCTGCAAAAGATGTGGTGCAACAAATACATCTTCAGCTAACAGTCCATATTATCAAATAATGGAAATTGCAACACTCAGATTGATTGCTTTTTTTCATTTTTGCCAACTGGTGATCTGATATTTCAGGATAAAACTAATAACAGTAACAGAAACTTTCTCATAAGAAAAAAAATAAAAGTATATAAAGTTCTACATAGGCAAAATTAGAAGAGGAAATCTTAGTTATTTTTGATGAGGATTTGTTCTGTAATTCAAGCATAAGATAAATCTCTAAAATCTTTCACTTATGTGTTGCCATAATTGGTAAGATCTTGTCTCAGAGGGATGTAGAAAGGCTAATCAATACCTTTGTTACATTTAGATTAGATAATTGAAATTTGTTCTCAGGTTGTCTTTAAAAATGCCATAAAAATTCTCTGGTGAATCCAAGATGCTGCATTAACAGCCACTAATAGGATATATCAAGCCCAGTCTCAGCAAAAAAAAAAGTTCAATAGCACCTTTTGTCAATCAGAGAAAACGTACAGAGGCACGTCAAAAGGATTTTTGACATGCAGTGGGTACGTGGCCTTTACAGCTTTAAGGAACCCGTATAACGGCATTTTATTTTTTCACTTCTATTGTGAGTGAACATAGAGCAACTAACCTAACCTAACCCATACTTTAATGCCTAACCCTAGCCTCACAGGAACCTTTGATTAGCGGAGTAAAAAACAAAGTAAGGAAAAAAAAACAGGGAAAAAAAAAGAAGAAAAAGGTCAGTGACAGACAAGAGTCAAACCCTGTGTGTTTTTCCTGAAGACAGCTGTGTAACAGCCGTCCACCATCCCCTTCCCACCAACCGAACGAGTGTTGGGAAAGCAAAGTAAAAGATGTGTTGTTCTGCGTATGTGCGGTGAGGCCTGTGCAGTGAGTGAACTTGTGAAAACGTAGCGAGGCACGTTATTTTTTGATTTAACCTGGAAATGTACATTTTTAGAGGGGTGGGAAAATGTTTATTAGATACGTTTTTTACCAAGACCGGGTTGATACATCATACTTGCCCCATATTAACTTCCCTCCACTGGCTCCCTGTAAAAGCAGGAATCAATTTAAAATCCTCCTCCTGACATATAAACTTCTACATAATCTGTCCCCATGATATCTTAAAGACTTCATTGTATCTTGTCATCCTAACAGAACACTGTGCTCTCAGGACTTCTAGTTGTTCCCAGAGTCTCTAAAAGATTAAAACTATTACAGACGAAAACCATGCAACTCCATAATTTCAGAGTGTATCTAAAAATTCCCTGAAGTTCACCAGTTCAGCCAAAATGTTGCAGCGAGTGCTTTGGCAGGTACTGAAAAAAAGAGATCGTATTTCTCCAGTTTTGGCTTCAGTTTTGGTAATTTTTGATACCAAAAATTACATTTAAAATCCTGTTCCTGGCATGTAAAATTCTAATTAATCTGGCTCCAGGTCTCACTGCGTTGCATCGTCACAGTGGAGTACTATGCTTTCAGAATGCAGAACTTTCCAGAGTTTCCAGAAGCCAAAGGAAGAGTTTTTAGCTATCAGCCCAGTTACTGGAAACAGTTATAAGCCCTAGTTTGTGAGGCAGACACTCTTTGCCCTTTTAAAATAAGGCTAAAACCCTTTTTCAAAAGGACGTGTTCTAATGATTTGATTCAAATTTGCACATACTGTATATTGCACCTGTTTTCTCACAGGCACCTAGTGTTTGATCAGCTGATTGTTGAGGCTTCTGGAATCAATTGTATAATCCATGCCTTTAATGTGCAGAGCACATTTGGATTGTATTTTGTTATGACTGGGTTCCTTTTAAATAAAAAACAGAAATGAAATGAAGATGAGACATACAGACGTGGACAAAATTGTTGGTACCCCTCTGTTAATGAAAGAAAAACCCACAATGGTCACAGAAATAACTTGAATCTGACAAAAGTGGTAATAAATAAGAAAGTCTATGAAAATTAACCAATGAAAATCAGACAATGCTTTTGAATTGTGGTTCAGCAGAATTATTTTAAAAAACAAACTCATGAAACAGGCCTGGACAAAAATGATGGTACCCTTAACTTAATAATTTGTTGCACAACCTTTTGAGGTAATCACTGCAATCAAAGGATTTCTGTAACTGTCAATGAGACTTCTGCACCTCTCAGCAGGTATTTTGGCCCACTCCTCATGAGCAAACTGCTCCAGTTGTCCCAGGTTTGAAGGGTGCCTTCTCCATATGGCATGTTTCAGCTCCTTCCACAGATGTTCAATAGGATTTAGATCAGGGCTCATAGAAGGCCACTTTAGAATAGTCCAATGTTTCACTCTTAGCCATTCTTGGGTGTTTTTAGCTGTGTGTTTTGGGTCATTATCCTGTTGCAAGACCCATGACCTGTGACTGAGACCAAGCTGTCTGACACTGGGCAGCACATTTCTCTCTAGAATACCTTGATAGTCTTGAGATTTCATTGTACCCTGCACAGATTCAAGACACCCTGTGCCAGATGCAGCAAAGCAGCCCCAGAACATAACAGAACCTCCTCCATGTTTCACAATAGGGACAGTCTTCTTTTCTTGGTATGCTTCATTTTTGCGTCTGTTCAGGTTCAGGTTCAGGTTACTTTATTTGTACCCGTAGGTAGATTTGTTTTGCAGTCTGGTGACATCCATATTTACAAGCCACAAATTACATTCAACATAGATACAAACAGGCACACATGAAATTGACTATAAACATGATAAAAATACTCAAGACTCCATCAATCAGGATATAAAAAGACAAAGAGATGAGAGAAAAACCAGAGGTAAGAGAGAAGAGTCATATTAAAAGTTAAAAACTAGTCAAAGAGGTTAAAAACTCAAAGGTCTAAAACTCAATAAAATATTTAGAACCCAAGTAACATCCTACAAAAATAAGTAAATATAATGTTATTGTCTGTGAACATAGAGCTGATGTGCCTTGCCAAAAAGTTCCAGTTTTGTCTCATCTGTCCATAGGGCATTCTCCCAGAAGCTTTGTGGCTTGTCAACATGCAGTTTGGCAAATTCCAGGCTGGCTTTTTTATGATTTGTTTTCAACAGTGGTGTCTTCCTTGGTCATCTCCCATGAAGTCTACTTTGGCTCAGACAACGACGGATAGTGCGATCTGACATTGATGTACCTTGACCTTGGAGTTCACCATGAATGTGTTTAGAGATTGTTCTGGGCTCTTTTGTTACCATTCATATTATCCGTCTCCTCCTGTGGCCACGTCCAGGGAGGTTGGCTACAGTCCCGTGGATCTTAAATTTCTGAATAATATGTGCAACTGTAGTCACAGGAACATCAAGCTCCTTGGAGATGGTCTTATAGCCTTTACCTTTAACATGCTTGTCTATAATTTTCTTTCTAATCTCCTGAGACAGCTCTCTCCTTTGCTTCCTCTGGTCCATGTTTAGTGTGGTACACACCATGTCACCAAACAGCACAGTGACTACTTGTCACCCTTTAAATAGGCCGACTGACTGATTACAAGTTTGTAGACACCTGTGATGTTAATTAGAGGACACATCTTGGTTGAACATGTCCCTATGGTCACATTATTTTAAATCTTTTCAAGGGGTACCATCATTTTTGTCCAGGCCTGTTTCATGAGTTTGTTTTTTTAAAATAATTCTGTTGAACCAGAATTCAAAAGCATTGTCTGATTTTCATTGTTTAATTTTCATAGAATTTTTATTTATTACCACTTTTGTCAGATTCAAGTTATTTCTGTGACCATTGTGGGTTTTTCTTTCATTAACAGAGGCGTACCAACAATTTTGTCCACGTCTGTATTAGTTGATTTCTTACTCTTTATGCTACAGTCCCTGTGTTAGGTATTAGGGCCCCTTTACACAGATCGTTGGGTGACAATTGAGAGATCAAAAATTGACTCAATCTTTCAATGATCTCCTAAAGCCTCTAAAAATATGTTTTTGTGTTAATGTTTGGGAGATCCTTGAAAGATCATAGAGAAACCAGCAGAGATCGCTGAGAGATCATTGTTGGGAGACCAAACAGATTTCTAGTGCTCTTCTACCCCTTTATACAAAGGTTTAGATTGTTGACAGATGAAAAAATAGCCACATCTCTCAACAGTCTTTCAATGATCTCTCAGTGATTGGCAAGATCTCTCAATGATTTTCCAGTGATCTCTGTGGTCACCACAGTTGAGAGACTGTTTTGACTGCTCTGAGTTTTGACTGCTTTGAGTGCTCAACAATCTCATCCATCTCCCAATGATCTCTCAATGATCTTTCAGTGAACCCTGCTGGTCTTTAGTTGAACACTCACTGATCCCTCACTGACCTGTCAGCCACCTCTACCTTTTCGGCTGACAAATTTGCATTCATTGAAAGATCACCAATACCACCTTTACACATGGGTGGAGACTGTTTGAGAGATCACTATTATCACAATATTTCTGATTAATCATATGTTCAGAATTCATATAGTGAATTTCCAGCTCTGGTGGAGCTACAGTACATGTCACATGCAGACTACTCCTGCTTTTTAGTTGTAATGACATATTCCTTTGTTACTGTAGGACTTTAGGAGATGATGAAGAGCATATGCATTATCTTCAACAATGAGATTCTATTGTGTATAGAAGCTCTGAATATGTGATGTATTGTTTTTTAATAGTGGCAGACATTAATGAACAGCTCCCTCCATCATGTTATATATAGACAAAGCTGCATTTTAAGCCCTAGTCTCTAAAGCATTGGGTAATTATGGACACCTGTTATTAAGTTAATTGCCCAATTAACTCATCCATCATTAAAATAAAATAGGTCACCTAAATTAGTGCATATTTACGTCAACCAATGGGATGAGAGTATGAAGTTCATAGGTGTTTTTTTTTTTTGACAATATTGGCAAAACAACTAAATGCATACTCCATCTGTTAAAAAAAAAAAAAAAACAGCAACAAATATCTTCTCAAAATTTCAGAGATCATTCATGCAAATGAAATTCTATGACATCCATGTGCTGGGACCCCGCAACGCGTTTCAGACGTTGCTAGTGCTACTGTCTCTCTCATGTTCTGCCAGGCAACACGGTGCTCATGGAGGAGTGAAGAGGAGAGGACAAAAAGGCCGAGGGGGTATCAGTGAGGAGGTGAGGCTTCCTGTCTCCGGCTAATTGCCTGTAGAAATGTATTCTGTTAAATTACGTCAGTTCTGGAAACGGCATATGCAATTCTGCAGTCAGAAGAAACCAAAGGCAGCACAATCACACTGTCAGAAAAAAACAAAAACAAACAGAAGCAGTCAAAATGCCAATTGTAATAATTCACATTTCTTCTTCGCAAAACTTTGTGATGTCATTAAAAGGAGCTGCTTTTTTTTAATTTCCCCAGTGTTCAACAAGCAGAAAATGTCTCGCCTTTATCTTGCGTTAATGTGGCAAACAGCGTGCTTTGTGATTTCTGCCAAAGACATCAAATGTCTCTTTTGATATAAATTGGGTGGTGTGAGACTTGCTGGGAGAGCAAGAGAGCAAGAGGAGGGTGTCGGGGGGAGAGAGACGAGTGTTCAGAGAGGAGTGTTCATCACTGCCGGTTTGTTTACACTTGACAAGCTCTAATCATTATAATCATAATCATAATCTGCAAAGGGCAATCCAAGCCGTCCGGGTATCCATCCACCGCCACTGAGCCGCACTCAAGTTTTATTTCAGAAATAAAAAAAATATATATACAAATATTGAACAAGGGATTTGGGAAGGAGGGGATGCTTGTAGGAACCTGATGGGTGGATGTAAATCTAAAAAAAGTGAAACTCTATGCAAATTAATTCCAATAAACACCCGCGCAAACCTAAATGAGTTCCAGCATTCAAGCATTCCTTGTCTCCACTCCGCTTCTTGGTGGTCATAATATAACAGCTCCCCCCAGTGTAAGGAGGGAGAAACTCCAAGGATGCTTCAGTCAAACTGAGAACGAAAATGAAATGAAGCGCAGAGAGTCTGAAGCTTTTACAGGCCCCATACTTGCTTTTTTGAAAATGCAAATTTAGATCAGCTTGTCATGTAGAAACCACACATCCTGGAGTGTAAAATCACATTTCATTTAATGCTGCTGAATGAATTTGTATGGTGTCAGAATTCTGTTTCAAAAGTCTCTGTGTTGCAAGTGACTCCTGTTAATTCCTCCACGTGTCTGAAGTCCATAGGGTGCTACACGAAACAGGGCATAAAACGTGAACAACTTGCAAATACGGTTAGCATAAGGTGAGGTCTGCTTGGCTTAGTTGATGACTGTCATATGTGGTTTCTGTTGTTTTTTGAATCACTTGCACCATTATTATCTTCCTGTTATCATTTATATCGGGGTGTCCAGTCATGTGCCATGGAGGGCCAAGACCCTGCAGGTTCTCTCTTCTCCCCAGTCTCTTCGGCAGGTGTTTCCACTTATCAGCAATCAGTGGGAAGAAATTCAATGGAATCTGCTGTTGAAGACACTGGTTGGAGGTAAAGCCTGCAGGGTCTAGGCCCTCCATGGCACATGATTGGACACCCCTGATTTATATTTTTTTTTAAGTTCCCTGTGTCCAGCATCAGCTGTTACTTTTGAATGTTTTCCCTGTGCTTCCCTACCTCAGCCTTGATTTGATCAGTGTGTTTATTACCTCCGCTAAGGGAGGAGGTAATGTTTTTAGTGGCGTTGGTTGGTTGGTTTGTCTGTTTGTTTAGCAACATTACTCAAAAAGTTATGAACAGGTTTTGATTAAATTTTCAAGAAAGTTGTGTAATGGCACAGGGAACAGATGATTAGATATTGGTGATGATCTGAGAGTACATACCTCAACCAAGGGCTTTGTTTGTATTTGTGCAGCAGGATTACACACAAACTACTGGATGGATTTGGATGAAATTTTCACCAGAGGTGGTTCTTGGGCTACAGAGGAACCCATTACATTTTGGTGATGATCTGAGACCACATACCTCCACCAAGGCTCTTATCTCCTCATAGTGTGTTAGCAACAATACTCCAAAACTAACGGACAGACTTTGATAAAATTTTCACCAGAAAGGGCTCTACGCCTACACACAAACCCATTACATTTTGGAGGTCATCCATGGGCGACGGAAGGAGCCTTCGCGGAGGTATATACTCTCTGAGTGCTTTTCTAGTTTTTCATTATCATCTCTCTAATTATGTTCTGTAGTTTTGGTTCCTGCCCTGCATGTATGTTTTGTTTATTATCATTATCTAGCTCCCCGGTGTCCATTGTCTGCACAGCCCCGCCCATCTCGTTTTCCTTACCTATAGCTGCTCTCCTGTTATCCATTGGCCCCTGATTAGTCTCACCTGTTTTGTGTTTGGTAAGTGCCAGTTTTCTTTATTAGCCGTCCTCTTCTGTTGCCTGGTGCTGGAACACTGTGTGTCGTAGTACAGGTCGTGCGCGGGTTGTACCTCTGGCGCACGTCCTTGTTCATCGTTTGGTCAAAATCAAGACATGTATTTGTTTGACAGCTCAGGCTGTCTTCTGTCTTCATCATTCTGTGCTGTGGAATAAATCCTTGTTTGTTATTCACCGTACCCGCCTAAAGGAGTCAATATACTGTCTGCTGAGGCAGCCCATGACAATGATTCAGATTCTCTGGTTTTCTCCCTTGAGCTCTAAAGCAGTATTTTCAACTGTTTTGCGTAGCTAAAAAAAACCTTTTTACATTAAAAAAATCTTGGTGAACCCCACTAAGCAGAAATGTTACAAAATGACACATTGTAGCCTGTTACAACGTAATGACGATCAGGAGTAAGGATCTGTGTTTATATAGCATTTTTTTCTTGTCACTAACATTATAAAAAGCACATGTAGCTAGACAGCCTATCAGATACCTAGAGTCACTGATTAACCAAACATGCATGTTGCATTGTGGGAGGAAACCGCAGCCCCCAGAGCAAATCCACACGGCACAGAGAGAACATGCACATTCCACACAGAGAGGTTCCCACCTCTGCCAGGATTCACACCTGGAACCTTCTAGCTGTGAGGCAGCCGTGCTGACCACAGTTCTTCCCTGCTACCCAATTTAGGCATCTAATGTTTCCACTCACTCAGTGTGTGAAACTCTGGCCTGTCTAGATAAACACAAAGCTGCTCTATTATTGTGGTAGTTCTTTGCAAAATAGTACATTCTCTTTGATGGTGTCTTGGTCCACGCATTGGCCAAGGGTTGCACGTATCCACTTATATCCATAGATTCATCAAGCTTCCCACTTAATTTGCTTCTTTTCCAAAACAGTCTTCTTCAGTATTAGCAGACATGTCGTCAGTACGCCTGGCAACTGTGTTATCTGACGGAGGGACTTCATCCGCTTATTTAACTGCACCAGGGTCGATCATCTCATTCACAACAGCTTTGTGGGCAGGTAGCATCCATGTCTCTGCCACAGTGCAGCTTTTTTTTTTGTTTGTTTTGGCTACTAGTTCGTCTACTAAGTAGCTAGTTGTGAGAGTTCTGTTGTGGTTTTTCTCATTAACGTTACCTGTTTGTAAATAGTCCGTACTCTTATCTTGAAGTGACAGGTTTTTTGTTTCAAAATGGCATTTAAACTTGCATGGGACCCTGGCACTGTTGGACAGCTTTTTCCCCACACACCAAGCACCACAGAGTTGCACTGCTGGGATCCCCAGTGGAAGTAAATCCAAACAAAAGGTAACTTCGCTGTACTGTCTTCCCTTTACCATTTTAGCCATCTTTTGACAACCTGGGTCAGATTTTTTTTTTTTTTCCAGGGCCCAATTCAGAGTCTGAATCTTTCCTCATCAATATTTAACCATCGCTGTTTTTCATCTAGTCACCACAACCTCTAGCACACCTTAACAAGGTTATTGACCTCCAGAAAACAAGTGAAGAAGAAGAGAATGAAGAAGAAAAGGGTAGCCATTAATATTGCATTCATACTGCCACCTACTGACATGGAAGAGCCACTACACAAAAACAGGTAATCATTCAAAAATCCAAAATCAATTTTTGGACCAATTAAGAAGTGAAATTAGACAATTTCCAGAAGAATCCTGAACACTCTCTCAAGGATCTCCAGGGGTCATTGGACCTTCCGAGGTCTCCTAGTTGGAAAAACAAGGCTCTAAAGGATGATGTGTGCTCTGCATGTTCACATTTTCACATTGACTAGGAACCGAATTATCTCCTGCACAATGTTGTACAATCATGTGAACCGTCACCATCGCACAAATTCTTCTGTCAAGCCTAATGCAGATAATAATAAGAATGTTATAAACAAAGTTGAAAAAAGCAACCTTGGAGAGGGCATCGTGGAGCTTTCTGCAGAACAGATGGAACTGCTGGTTATAATAGAAACTGAGATTTTTTTGCATTTGCCATTTTTGTTGTGCTTGAGAGTCCTGTAATTGTAATTTTCTTTGCACGCAATCATTGCAAAACACTGAAAGGACAACTCAGGATAATAAAAGCATAATAAAAAGAGAACATTTAAGGGAAATAAATAAATTAATCAGGGTTAGAAGTCTGTTATGTGCAAATGACTTCCTTTTCTCCCGTGCCCTCAATGTGACTCTTCTCCCTCCAAATAACACACTCCATCACTCCCCAAAATCAAAATTTCTTTGGCTTCCCATGCCCTAACGAAAAAATTAATACACAATTTTACCATTTTAATCCGGCTTCATGAAGCCATAAAAGAAAGGGGAAAGACGAAAAAAGCTCAGGTGTAATATAAAACCAAATGCATTAGTTGGCAGGGCACTGATGAATGTCACATCCATCACACAGTGCGAAGCAGGGGGGGAATTGATCTCTTTCCATTTGGAGCTGTTTCCCCCCCGCTTCTTCTTTCTTCTGCCGAGCTAGTCAGCATTAGGCTCTGCTGCCTGCCCCCATTACAAATGCATCAGTATGCTCGGTAATACCCATGTCCGCTATTCCCAAATGCAGCCCCCAAAGTCAACTGAAGGTTGTCGGCGGTTCATGTAAATGAAGCTTGATTGTAATAGTTCTAAGTGGATTCCGCCCACACAATCCTGTCACATTCACTCATTGTTATCTTCGCCCCCACCCCCCACCCATCAGGGTTTACGGCGTAAATAATAAAAGTTGTGTCACTTCGCAAATTACCCAAACAGCTTATCACTTATTCATTGTGGTGTATCACAACAACTCCTTGGTGCGTACAAAAGCCACAGCAAGTCAGACACAGGCTTTTGTTAATGAACTTGGAAGATTACCAGATCTGAAAATTAACTGACAGTGTTGCTGGTTTCTTTCCCCTCATGTGCATTTCTCCTCTTTTTTTCTACTCTGTGTTTACCCACAACATGCGCTAAGTTATGAGAACTGTTTAGCTTCTAGTGCACTTTTCTTTTTTTCTATGGTGCTTTTAGCCTTCCGGCGCAGTGTAACTGTTTCAGAGCAGCCCAGTATCATGGCCAAGCATGCGACTGACCAAATGGTCCACTACAGGACACCGTATCAGTGTCACGGTTGCTCCATGCAGTGCATGGGGGTAACACACGTGTGTGAACCTGCCTCAGTTGTGTCACTCAAATTCTCATGTGGAGGTGGATGGTGGCTAGTTGGCAGTAGTGTTGTAGTCAAGACTCGACTGAGGCCAGATCAAGACCAGACTGTATAAAGACCACAAATTTAAGGCAGGGGTCTCCAGCCTGTGGCCCCTGGAAAGTTCAGGTTTCTGTGGCAAATTTTCTAATTTCACTTCTTAATTGGTCTAAAAAATTGCAGATAATTTGCCATTGTTGTGCATGGGTGCAAGAGTGTCTACAGAACATTCCAGGGGCCCCAAGTTGGAGATTCCTGCTTTCAGGGGTCAAGACCAAGTCAAAACCCAGACCGAGCCAGACAGAGACAAAGTCAGACCAAGACCACTGTGTATGTTGGTCTTGGTCTTGGTTTGGTCTTGACACCTTATGGTCTTGGTCTTGTCGGTGTCATGCATGCCCCTCCAGGACATGAAGGATGGACCCAACGCCAGATAGAACTTTGCCTGGTTTATTACCAAGAACACAGTGGGGAGCCTGGAGGACATAAATTGAGCCAAAATGACAGATGCAACATACAGTTTCTCGAGCGATGCCAGATGTAATGGAGCTGAGTAGACTGAACATAAACAATGCTATGTAGCTGGATACAAAGTGGCAAGAAACAACGTTGATGAAACCATGTTGCTGGAACAATGTTAGGATGCTGTGGTGAGAATAGAGGGTGGCATGAATAAATAAGAAAGTACATGATGGCAAACAAGAAACAGCTGTGAGGGGTCCGCACATTTAATTTGGCAATGATTTTTCACCGGATGGCCTTCCTGATGCAACCCTCCTCATTTACTTGAGCTTGGGACTGGCACAAGGACTACACTGGTTTTGTGCTTCCCCCTGTGGCTGGGTAACCAGCTTTGCTGGGATAGGCTCCAAGCTGGGATAGGCTCCAGGATAGCCGATTGATCAATCGATGGAGGGGGCAGCTGTAGCCCAGGTGTAGTGTGGCTGACTACTGATCGGAGGGTCAGAGGTTAGATTCCCCCTCTGTCTGCAGTCTGCAGGTCGAAATGTCCTTGAGCAAGACACTGAACCCCCAGTTGCTCCTTTTGGGTCAGGCCGGTGCCGGTGTATGGCAGTTCTGCCGACATCAGTGTGTGAATATGTGTGTGTGAATGGGTGGATAGCAGGATCTGTAAAGCGCTTTGGTCATCTAGAGATGAAAGGAAGCACTAAATAAGTGAACACCATTTACCATGATGGCCTGTTCATATAAATACCTGTCAAATCAAGAACACAAAGCTTAGCACTGAGGGTAAAAAAGTTTGTTTGTTCTATCCAGTGTACACAAAAAGAGCACAGACTAACATTTTATTTGAAAAAAAATGGTGAGAAGTGGCAGCCCTCAAGCAGACCACATTTGAAGATATTTCTTTTCCTCGTGAGATCTGTTTTACATTCTGCCTGGTCTCTGTGTTTGAATGAAAACACTTCAGGGCAGTAATTGAAGATGTGTCACGTACATATGGCTCAGAATTGGATGCTTGAACTCTCAAACGAGATCTGAAGTGCAACTTCTTTTTCCACAGAAGGAAAAATTGCCCAATGCACATCAAATATCAACTGGACAGCAGTGAAATGGCAATGCTGAAACCTAACCATGTGCCATTTATGTGACTTGGTTAACAGCACAGCAAAGTAAATTTTAGGGTCCCCTCGAAAATGATCTTCTGCTTCTGCTTTTCATTTGCCACAGGTTGCATGCCCCCGTAGCCATTTTATGGCTGGCTGCCCTTAATTCTGATCCGCGGCTACCTACCTTATATACGACAGCGGGGTACAGAGGCAGAATATTCCCAAGGTGGTCACTGAGAAGCCAGAGATAGAGGACTGATATCACAGATATGGGAAATTGCAAAACTTTTATGTAGAATTTCTGATAGCAGTCAGAGAAAGTGAATTCACCCAAAGCTTTATGAGGACTTTGGCACTTGTCCATATATAGTATATCATGATAAATGTAATGGTTACACACTTTCAAGAATTTCTGTTTCTAGGCTTTATTCAAAAAAATTGAGTATGGATTTGTATGTGCAATTCAATTTCTGTTACATGGTAAGTGGCGTTCACTTATATAGTGTTTTTTCTCATCTCTGGATGACCAAAGTGCTTTACAGATCCTGCCATCCACCCATTCACACACTGATGCCTGGCCACCGGGAGCAACTGGGGGTTCAGTGTCTTGCTCAAGGACACTTTGACATGCAGACTGCAGACAGAGCGGGAATCAAACCCATGACTCTCCAATCAGTAGTCGGTCACACTACACCTGTGCCACAGCCGCCCACAGGAACAGTCTGTCAAGTCTTTGTTAGAAAAACAAAAACAAATACACTTCCCATTGTTCTATTGTTCAGATGCCACAATTCCCATTTCACAAACAAGTTTTTTTGTTTGTTTGTTTTTTGTAAAAAGACTTTAATCTTCATGTAATTGAGGTGTTTTGGGGACAAAGCTGAACTGTCAAAGCAGGAGAGCTTGTTAAAAGTGGGAGTGCTTTATTGGAAAAATATATTTATATCACAGGGTTTCATTTAATTTGTATTCACTTTTTTTGCCTACTATCACTGGATGCACCCCAAGGTATGAGTGGTTAATAAAGTGCATCATGCATCGCTGCCAAAGAATACCTCATACATGGACAGGACAGCAATTGATGTACCCGGCTTTTTAAGTCTGTATCCCCTTTTATAATGCATATATAATATACAGCTGATATGTTTATATTTATGATAAAATAATATAAAAATAAACTTGTGTTTTCTTTATTGTATGCTTTTATATACTGTTAATTTGATACATAGTTAATTTGCCATTCAAAAATCACAGTAAGCCAATTAATAAAGGTTACTTTCGATCCCTATTAAGTTACTGTTTGTCATGATTAATAAAGCTTGACAGCACACGTGTACGATGCCAAAGCACAGGAGGAACCACAAAGAGGGGCACGTTTGACAGCTTTATTTAATCTCAAAAACCAAAGTGCACAGCTGTAGAAACAGTCACTCGCCAGAGGAATGGCCCTGTGGAGAGAAGGCACGAGCTGTGAGCAGAGGAATGGAGTAAGGGGAAATGGGCGAGCCAAACTGCCACTTACTTGGGGAATCCAGGGATGACTGGCAGGACCCAGCAAGGAATAGACGAACCAGTAGGGTAAGGGGGAAGATGAGCTGATGGTGCCTGACCGGGTGGAGTAGGAGCTGAGGACGGTGAGATGTAGCAGGAGAGCGCGCACAGTCCAAGAGACACACCTACAGGGTGGCAGGAACCTGAGGAAAAGGAGAAATAAGATGAGACAACGTTTTCACACTTATTACTTAGACTTGCTTGCCTATAGCGGGCAGTATACCCAGATGAGCCAGAGCTGACTGTGCGGAGAGAGCCTCCTTAAGTACGCTGGCTAATGAGTGGGTGCAGGTGTGTCTTCTGCCTCAGGTGTCGTGATGAGTTAGTGAATGTGAGGCAGGACGGGAGGGGTGCGCTCCTGCTGCCCATGACAGACATGGGACGTAAATTGTGGACCCCAGTCAGACACAATATCAATAGGGCTGCCGTGGATCCAGATCATGTGATCGGTGAGGAGGACTGCAGTCTCCAAGGCCGATGGGAGTTTAGGAAGGGCCACCAGATGGACTGCCTTGGAGAAGCAATCCACAATGGTCAGGATCATCGTCTTGACGTGGGAGGAGGGCAACCCGGTCACAAAGTCCACGGTGATGTGGGACCACGGCCGACCAGGAATGGGGAGAGGATGGAGAAGTCCCGATGGTGGGGAGGAGTCAGATTTACCCCGGACACACATCTGGCAGGCTCTGACATACTCCTGGATGGCCCGCCGCAGTGTGGGCCACCAGAACAACCGTTGGATTCGGTCCGTGAGATTCCAGGGTGGCATGCGAAGCGACTGGTGTGACCCCATTTGATGACATCACTGCGGAGGGTGGCCGGGACGTACAGACGGTTCCGGGGCACCCTACTGGCACAGGCTCCTGGGACTGGGCCTGATGGACCCTCCACTTAATATCCCAAGTAAGAGCTCCAAGGACGCATGAAGGTGCGCATCCAGTTTGGTATCCCGGGCGCCAGGCTGGTAGGTTGATGGTAAAATTAAATCACTGGAAGAACAATGACCAGCGGGCCAGCCTGGCATTCAGTCAGCAGGCTGACCGCAAGTACTCAAGGTTCTTGTGGTCGGTTCACACGACGATGGGGTGAATGGCCCCCTCTAACCAGTGTCTCCACTCCTCTAATGCCAACTTAATGGCCAGCAGCTCTCTATACCCTATGCCATAGTTCCTCTCAGCCAGCGTGAGCCGCTGAGAGAAATATACGCATGGGCAAAGCTTCTGATGCTGGGGGGGGGGGGGGGGGCGTGCGCTGCAACAGTACAGTGCCAATCCCCAAATCAGACGCATCCACCTTGAGGACAAATGGAAGCTGCATGTCGACCTGAGTCAAGATAGGCGTTTCTGTGAACTGGCGCTTTAATATGTTAAACACCAGTTCAGCTGCCTCAGTCCACCGAAAGGGGACTTTAACGGAGGTCAGCTGCATCAAAGGCAGTGCGATCCCACTATAGTTCCTGATGAACCTGCAATAGAAGTTTGCAAACCCGAGGAAGTGTTGGAGCTCCCTGCGGGAGTGGGGAGTTGGCCAATCTACCACTGCCTTTATCTTGGCCGGGTCGGCAATCAGCTCCCAGCTCCCCCTCAGCCACGATGAAGCCCAAGAAGGTGGTGGTTGTTGAGGAGAATTCACACTTCTCGGCTTTAACGTAAAGCTGGTTCTCCAACAGCCATTGTAAAATGGCTCTGACATGGACCTCACGTTCCTCTGGCGAGCGGGAGAAAATCAAAATATCATTCAGCTAGACAAAAACGTATTGGTATAGCATATCACGGAGGACGTCATTTATTAACCGCTGGAAGACGGCAGGGGCGTTAGTGAGCCCAAATGGCATCACTAGGTATTCGAATTGGCCCTGGTGTGTTTTAAAGGCCATCTTCCATTCATCTCCCTCGCAAATAAAGACCAAATGATACGCATTTGTGAGGTCTAACTTGGTAAACACCCGTGAGCGCTGAAGGGGCTCGAACCCTGAATTGATCAAAGGCAGGGGGTACTTATCTTTGATGGTAATTGTGTTCAGCTCCCAGTAGTCGATGCATGGGCACAACGAGCCATCCTTCTTTCTGACAAAGAAGAGTCCGGTCCCGAGCAGAGCCGAAGATGGCCGAATAAGGCAGCGTTCAGTGATTCCTTTATATACTGCTCCATCGCTTCCCTCTCCGGGCAAGAAATACTATACAGCAGGCTGGATTTTTTTTTTTTTTTTGGCTTTGGATGGCAGCCTCGCCCCCGGGATGAGGTTGATAGCACAATCATAAGAGCGGTGAGGTGGCAGCGACAATGCTCTTGATTTGCTAAAGACCTCAGCTAAATCGTGATATGCCAAGGGAACGAGTCTGAGGTCCGGTGGCTCAGCCAGGGTGAGGGAAACAGACAGAGATGGGGAACACTCCGCTGAACGCATACAGTGGGCCAAACAAAACGCGTTCCAGGAAGAGATGGTGTTTTTTTCCCAATTGATCATAGGGTTATGTCTGTGGAGCCACAGGTAACCAAGAACCACCGGGGAAGATGATACGGGGAGAAGCAGGAACGACAGCTCCTCCCGGTGGTTCCCGGAAAGGAGGATGGATATAGGCGCCGTGCTGCGAGCGATCACCGCAACCTCATGGCCAGATATAGTTGTGATCCTCTGACCACAAGGCAATTTACGTGTGGGAATGCCCACCTGCTTATCGAACTCAGCAGACACGAAATTACCCTCTGACCCTGAGTCAACCAGCACCATTGTCGACCCCTGGCAATTGCACAAGGGCCGAAAGAGAAAAATTACCGGGATGAGAAGATTTGGTCCCGCCCACCAGGCCCCCCATAGTTACTGACGGACCGCGTCTTTTTAGCCCCTGGCGACATTCGTCCAGACTGTGGTTCATTAAACCACAGCACATGCACGCACTGTGAGACCGCCGAGAGTCTCCAGGACAGGGTGAACCACCAGATCATCCCGGAGTTGATCGTTCAACCCGTGGAGGAACACACTGTGTAACGCAATATCGTTCCACCCCGAATCACATGCAACAACCCGGAACTCCACCGAGTACTCGGCCACAGACCAGGTGCCCTGGTGGAGCGTCATCAGGCAGCTCAATACATTGCCCCAACTCTCGGTCCAGCCAAACGTGCTGGAGAATGCGGCCACAAATTACTCAAATGTTTACTGACGCCCCTTGGGGCTGTCTAATGTGGACCGTTCCCAATTGAGGGCTCAATCCCTGAGCAACAGAGTAAAGAATTGGGCCTTGGCCATGTCATCCAGGTACTCCTCCTTGACCTGCTCCAGGTACATTTGAACTTGGATTAAAAAACCCTTACATTTCCCCGCCTCCCCCACATACAGGGAAGGTGTGGGAATGGAGGTGGTTAGGCGCACCGTAGTGCATGGAGCAGGCTGGGGGGAAGTGACCGGAGGAGGCACTGCGGCTCAAAGTGTCATCATGTTCAATACATGTTGTGTCAACACAGCGAGCTGGTGCTCGGTTGCCGCTAGACAGCTCAGAGCGGACTGCTCCTGTGGTGAGGCACCGGCTGTGCTAGCTTCCTGGCTGGCTAGTTCTGTCATGATTAATAAAGCTTGGCAGCACACGAGTACGATGCCAAAGCACAGCAGGAACCACACAGAGGTGTCGCGTTTGACAGTTTTATTAAATCTCAAAAACCAAAGCGCACAGCTGCAGAAACAGTCACTCACCAGAGGAATGGCCCTGTGGAGAGAAGACACGAGCTGTGAGCAGAGGAATGGAGTAAGGGGAAATGGGTGAGCCAAATTGCCACTTACCTGGGAAATCCAGGGATGACTGACAGGACCCAGCAAGGAATAGACGAACCAGTAGGGTAAGGGGGAAGATGAGCTGATGGTGTCTGACCGGGTGGAGTAGGAGCTGAGGACGGTGAGATGTGGCAGGAGAGCACGCACAGTCCAAGAGACACACCTACACGGTGGCAGCAACCTGAGGAAAAGGAGAAATAAGGTGAGACAACGTTTTCACACTTATTACTTAGACTTGCTTGCCTATAGCGGGCAGTATACTCAGATGACCCAACGTTGACTGCGTTGAGAGAGCCTCCTTAAGTACGCTGGCTGATGAGCGGGTGCAGGTGTGTCTTCTGCCTCAGGTGTCATGGTGAGTTTGTGAATGTGAGGCAGGACGGGAGAGGTGCGTTCCCGCTGCCCATGACACTGTTTTGTGAAAATCTTTATCCCAATTTTCTAATTTTAAAATGCATCAGAAGAATACTTAAAGACAGGGCATGTCTTCGGTTTAAGCACACCATTTAGGAGTACATTCCTTTAGTTTGACCATTACAGTGGAGAAAATAAGTATTGAACACATCAACATTTTCGTCATTTAACATATTTCTGATGGAGCTACTGACCTGAAATTTTCACCAAATATCAGAAACAACCCAAGTAGTCCATATATATAAAGAAATCAAGGCAACTGTGTTCACAAAACAAGCTATATTTAATAAAGTGGAAAGACAAAGGGAATAAGTATTGAACATACTTGGTGACATTCATTTAATTTTTAATAGAAAAGCCTTTCGTGGTAATAACAGCTTCCAGATGCCTCCTGTATGGAGAAGCTAGGCACAGACATTGCTCAAGAGTGATTTTATCCCATTCTATACAAACGGTCTTCAAATCTTGAAGGTTCCGTGGGTGTCTTCTATGAACTCTGATCTTCAGTTCATTCCATAGATTTTCAATTGGATTCAGGTCTGGTGACTGACTGGGCAATTCAAGCAGCTTTATTTTCCTTCTCTGGAGCCAGTTGAGAGTTTCCTTGGCTGTGTGTTTGGGATCATTGTCTTGAGGAAATTTCCACCCTTGGTTCATCTTCAGCATCTTGGCAGATGGCAACAGCTTCAACAGGTTCAAGGATGTCTCTGTACATTTGTCCATTCATCTTTCCTTTAGTTATATGAAGTCTGCCTGTACCATGTGCTTAAAAACACCTCCATACCATGATGCTCCCACCTCCAAACTTCACTGTTGGTATGGTGTTTTTGGGCTGATCTGCAGTGCCATTTCTCCTCCAAACATGCTGTGTGTTGTGGCTTCCAAAAAGGTCAATTTTGGTCTCATCTTACCAGACTATTTTCCCCCAGTATTTTACTGCTTTGCCCAAATATTGTGCAGCAAACTTTAAACAGGCTTCAACATGCTTTTTCTTCAGTAATGAAGTCTTGCAACGTGAGTGGGCATGTCAGTTGAATGCATTACTTATTGCTTTCTTTGAAACAGCAGTACCTGCTAACTCCAGGTCTTTCTGGAGCTCTCCAAGAGTGGTCTTTGGCTCTTGGATAACTCTTCTGATAATTCTTTTGACTCCTCTGTAAGAAATCTGTCTTGGAGCTCCTGATCGTGGCCGGTTTATGGTAAAATGATGTTCTTTCCACTTCCGAATGATGGCTCCAAGAGTACTCAGAATCAGAATGAGATTTATTGCCATTGTTCATGTAGTACACAAACTAGGAATTTGTCTTGGTGCAATGCTGCAACATTAAACATGGAGTAGCACTAAAGATAAAAAACTATGCATGCAATAAAAGGTAGAATATGAATAAGTAATACTAATCTATGCAATTTTTAAATATATTAACAAGCAGCAGATATTGTGGAGTTCCACATAGTGCAGTCGGTAGTGCAAAAAGAAAACAGTGATAATTGTCATGAGTCCGGTTGAGCTGCTGTACGTAGTGCACGAGAGTCTAATAAGTCACTTAGTGTTCAGCAGTCTGATGGCAGAGGGGAAGAAGCTGTTCATGTAGCGGGAGGTTTTAGTCTGAATGGACCGAAGTCTTCTGCCTGAGGGGAGGGGGGCAAACAGTGCATGTCCAGGGTGTGAAGGGTCGGCTATGATCCGACCTGCACGCCTCCGGGTCCTGGAGATGTACAGGTCCTGGAGGGATGGCAGCTTGCAGCCGATCACCTTCTCAGCAGCGCGCACAACGCGCTGCAGTCTTAGTCTGTCCCTGGCGGTGGCTCCTGCGTACCACACGGTGATGGAGGTGGTGAGGATGGACTCGATGATGGCCGTGTAGAACTGCACCAACATCTTGGTGGGTAACTTGAGCTTCCTCAGCTGCCGCAGGAAGAACATCCTCTGTTGGTCCTTTTTGATGAGGGAGCTGATGGTCGGCTCCTACTTGAGGTCCCGGGTGATGTTGGTGCCCAGGAAGCGGAAGGAATCCGCAGTGGTGATGGGAGAGTCTGTGAGGGTAAGGGGGGGCAGAGGGGCTGTGGCTTTTCTGAAGTCCACGATCATCTCCACTGTCTTAAGAGCGTTCAGCTGCAGGTTGTTGTGGCTGCACCAGGACGCCAGCTGAGCCACCTCTCTCCTGTAGACGGACTCGTCGCCGTTGGAGATGAGCCTGATGAGGGTGGTGTCGTCCGCAAACTTGATCAGCTTGACAGACTGGTGGCTGGAGGTGCAGGAGTTGGTGTACAGGGAGAAGAGCAGGGGGGAAAGTACACAGCCCTGGGGTGATCCGGTGCTGATGCTAACAGAGTCTGAGACAGTCTTTCCTAGCCGCACATGCTGCCTCCGGTCTGTCAGGAAGTCAGTGATCCACCTGCAGAGGGAGTCAGGCACGTTGAGCAGGGACAGCTTGTCCTGGAGCAGAGCGGGGCGGATGGTATTGAATGCAGAGCTGAAGTCCACAAACAGGATCCTGACGTAGGTTCCTGGGGAGTCCAGGTGCTGCAGGATGGAGTGGAGGGCCGGGTTGACTGCGTCGTCCACAGACCTGTTGGCTCTGTAGGCGAACTGCAGCGGGTCCAGGAGAGGGGTGGTGATGGTCTTGAGGTGGGGCAGGACCAGGCGTTCAAAGGACTTCATGACTACAGAGGTGAGCGCTACAGGTCTGTAGTCGTTAAGTCCAGTGATCCGTGGCTTCTTGGGGACAGGGACTGGAACATTCAGCAGTTTAGAAATGTGCCTTTAACCAGTGCCATCATTATGTTTTGCAAAGGTCGGCTGCATGGTGGCGCAGTGGTTTAGCACTGTGGCAGCACAGTTTTACCCTCGGCCGGGGGACCGCGGGGATCATGAGATCGTGGGTTCGATCCCAGCCCCCGACCAACAGTGAGCTGTGTGGAGTTTGCATGTTCTCCCCGTGTTGCGTGGGTTTACTCCGGGATTTCTCCGGTTTCCTCCCGCATACCAAAAACATGTAGGTTTAGGGCGCTCGCGCACGCAGCGACCAGCAGCCGGTGGCTTGTCACCAGACTGCAAACTAAATCTACCTACGGGTACAAATAAGTAACAAAAAAAAAAAAGGTCTAGAGAGAGCTCTTTTCTTCTAACCATCATGAATTCTTTGTGGTGTGACAATCTGATATTCATTGATCTTTTTAAAGGCTATCGATCAGAACTAAATCAGCTGAAAATAACTTGCACTGATGGGGGATGGGATGGTGTCCTAAGTTCTGATGGATTTCAGCTGGTTCTGTGGCTTTCTATGCCTTTTTGCACCGCTTTTTCTTTGTGTGTTCAATACTTATTCCCTATGTCACTCCACTTTATTAAATATAACTTGTTTTGTGAACACAGTTACCTTGATTCCTTTGTATGTATGGATTACTTGGGTTGTTAATGATATCTAGTGAAAAATCTTAAGTCAATGGTTCTATTAGAAATACGTATGTTTAAAGAGAAAAATGTTATGTTGAATACTTATTTTCCCCACTGTATATACATATGTATATATGTTTTCTAAAGCAGTAAATTTCACATTCACATTTAAATTTGGTACTCCATATTAGTGAGTTCTGTTTGCACTCAGTGTGGGAGAAAAAAAAAGTGGTTTCTCTACTTAGCAGCTAATAAGCCATCATTGCTATGTTTCTGTTTACTGCATTAATAATAATAATAATAATAATAATAATAATAATAATAATAATAATAAATACACTAAAATGTGTTTTCTCTCACTTTCTTTTCATTCTTCTTCACTTTCTACTGAAACTCAGAAGTCTCTTAACCCTTGGGGAAGGCTATGGCTTTGCTGTCTAGGGATTATTCAACTTTGGGGAATAATGACCTGCTTATCTCGCTTAGTCTCTTTGCAGAAGCTTCCCTTGGGCCCTGTCAGTTCCGGGCCCTCCAGTTTGAATAGATACATCAGCCAAGATCCTCCCTCTCCATTACATGCTCTTCCTCATCTCACTTTCCCGCCTTCTGCCCTTTTGAAGCCAATAATACCTCATTGTGGAAACCATAAAAAGAGGGAACGTTATCTCATTCTCACCTGAGGTCATTTTTTGAGGTTTGGACTTTTTTTTAATGGCTCTCAACTTTGCATCCCTCCATCAGTGGACTTTTGCTCACTTTCTTGTTTTCTTTCTCTTTCTCCACAGCATTTTCTCTCCTTTCTCTCTGTTCAGTGTGATGGAATAATAGACTTCAGCAGTGAACAGTGCTCTGATTTTAATTTCTTTTATTCAAGCAAGTTGAGCAACCATGCGTCTGTAAATGCATTCACAGATATTGTCCACACTTTGTCAGCTGGAGTTAATTATCCATTGACTTTCTCACCTCTTCCCTACACTTATTATTGCTGCGATGAAGAAAATTATCTTTCTGTGAACTGCCACTGTGGCAAAAAGGGCCCTGATGTCAACTGTACAAGAAACTACAATATAAAAGAGAAAGCATTTGTCATTTCTTTAGAAAATTTGAACAATAACATGCTATGTACGTATCTAATTTGCACATGTACACTACCGTTCAAAAGTTTGGGGTCACTTAGAAATTTCCTTATTTTTGAAAGAAAAGCACTGTTTTCAATGAAGATAACTTTAAACTAATCAGAAATACACTCTATACATTGCTAATGTGGTAAATGACTATTCTAGCTGCAAATGTCTGGTTTTTGGTGCAATATCTACATAGGTGTATAGAGGCCCATTTCCAGCAACTATCACTCCAGTGTTCTAATGGTACAATGTGTTTGCTCATTGCGTCAGAAGGCTAATGGATGATTAGAAAACCCTTGTGCAATCATGTTAGGTCTGCAATGCTGTAATTGCTGCAAATGGAGGATTCTTTGACAAAAGCAAAGTTTGAAGGAAAAAAATATTATTTCAAATACAAATCATTATTTCTAACATTGTCAATGTCTTGACTATATTTTCTATTCATTTTACAACTCATGGTGGTAAATAAGTGTGACTTTTCATGGAAAACACAAAATAATTGTCTGGGTGACCCAAAACTTTTGAACGGTAGTGTATATGCTTCCTACAGATAGCTGTCAATAGTTGCAAAAATTGTGTGAATTCAGTTTGGTCATCGAATTTGTGCTAAGGACTAAAAAAGTGATAGAACCATGTGCCATCAAATGCCAAGACACTGCATGGTTTGTTTCCAACCAGTCACTAAAGCAGGTGTTTTTCACTGATCAGTAATTAGTGGGAAGGCATTTAGTGAAATCACCTCTTGAAGATCCTGTTTGGAAACAAAATCTGCAGTGGCTCAGCACTCACTACCTTCCCCTGGATTAGAAGCATCTGTGTGACTGGCATGAACATCCCCTTAGAAGCCTGATATCCCGAATAGCAAACCTGTACACTGAAGCAGTTTTCAACAAGCCACACTGTGCAGTTTCAGTAGGGTCTTGTAAACTGAAAATAAAAGATTTAGAAAACCAAAAACAAATTGTATCTAAAGACAAAATGCACAAATTAGCTATAATTTAATATTATAAGTGTATCACAATACAGTGAGTGTTTGTTTCTCTCAAAAAATGTTCAGAATATAAGAGGATTACCAGATAATTTGGCTGCCAGCATATTACAGCATGTTCTCACTTTTGGCACGTACTGCTTCTAGATCATGGCCATCATTTTCAAAGACCCTAATCAAGGGTGTCATGTAGGTGTGACGAATTCAATGAAAAGCATTCTTACTTGACTTGCCAAGTGGGTCGACCTTCTTGGTGACACAGGTAGAGTGCCAGGCTCTGGAGCAGGAGGTTTTGAGTTTGAACACCCAGTTGGACCTCACCCCCTGCCCCTTGGTCATATTGGAAATGCACGTTTGCATCCATGCTGTTTACTTTTCCCTCCTTTTTTTCAAATTGATGAATCACTTTCACTCACTCAAACATTCAAGCACGGTGCAAACACCATGAAGTTTTGGCACCAAAACTAATTGGTTAGGGTTAGAAAATGATTTACAGCAGTAGCTCAGCACATTGTTATGTGATCCCTTTGGACAATACTACTAATCCCACAGTGTAGGCCATTGCTAAGAGAATCCAAAGGGCATGACACCAATTGCTTTGACCTAACAGCAATATATTGCATGTCAGGAGTGGTTCCAGCTGGATATTACCAGTCTGGAGTGGAGTCAATTCTGTGCGTCAGTAATTTTTAATCTATGAAGTACAATGTAGCATCCAATGTCTGGAGTGCAGACATTGGAGTGCAGACTGGACAGTCACTTCTGACATGAAAAATCAATAGCAGTGTCACTCATTTCTGCTGACGTTTTTTTTTTTTTCCCTCGCAGCTTGGTAGTGTAAGCAAAATGTGGTGCCTTCTTTTCAGCAGGAAATTTTAAGTTTGTTGCTACCAACTTCCAGGCTTTAAAAATGCACTTTAATTTTGCTGATAAAACTAAACTTCCTGAAGGTAATCTGCAATATTATCCAATATCAACATCATACAGTATGTTTTTGCTCCACAAAGCAAGCCTCGCTGATGAAACACATCTATTCACAGAAGGAAACATTGACTGGTTGTGTTAGAGGTGGAAATTCCTTGCGCAGCCTTTCATGACATTAATTCAAAGTTGTGAAATAGTTCTCTAACTACAATAGAGGGAAGACAAATGAGGGAGTGCCGAGTGTTGCAGGCAATTTAAGACATTGAGTAAAATCAAATCAAAACTTAAAAAAAATGTGAAGGAGAGAATTGGAAATAAACAGAGAACACTTCAGGCAACGGTTTTTGTTGTCAAGTTAATATCATTGTATGTAAATCTCTTGATGTTGCTTTGTGTGTAAAATTTGGTGAGTGTTGAGGTGCTTCTGAGTTTCTGTGAAGATCTGATTCATAAGATGCAGCCAAGGAGAAAGTGGTACAATGTGCAACACTGGAGCTAAGCTGAAATTTATATTGTGAGAAAAGGCAAGGAAATGTACTCAAAATCTATACTGACATACAGTATGTAACCTTTAATTTTCACCGGTGTAAAAAAGAGATCAGTAGGTGAACTGGACAGCACAGTAAAACTAACATGACAACACAATTTTGCAGGGGTCTAGGGCTCTACTTAGACCTAGAGAACAACACTCAGAAGCAACACAAAACTCATTATTTGAAACATACACCAACACATACAGTCATTTCCTATTACTGTTTTGTATTGTGACCTGGTGTATAACAACATTCGTACTCGGTTTGCCAAGTGGGTATTTGGGAATATGGTGGTGTTGGAGTCTGACATGGAAGGTGGTGGGTCTGATCCTGCTAACAACACCACTTGTGACCAGAAGGCAACACTAGTGGCATCTGGTGGGAATCAAATCTGTATGGCTAAATCTGACCAGCTAGTGAAAGTGAAACAGAATCTGAAGTTTGAGGAAAAGTGTGTGTGTTGGGGGGGGGGGGGGGATTCCATGTGGCATGATAGATTTTCTTTATTATAAAAACCTGATTTGGGGCTGTTGAAAAAGTGGGTAGCACCCCTTGTTATCATTCTTATCTTCAAGTATTGATGCCATGGGTTTGTATTGAGGTGGGGGAAATAATTATTTTTCTGATGCATCACAAAGCAGATGTGAACCATTCTGAATCGATGCACGAATATCAAGATTCTGATTCTTTAATATCAATTAATAACATAAATTTGACGGAACAGAAAATGTGGAACTCTTAAACACAAAAGTTAGGGTCCACCTCAACAGTCTTTGGAGTGGCACACAAAAAAGACACTTATGAAGCCCAGCACAAACTCTTCATTTTATTTAAGTCTGGGTGTTCAAATCAGTTTCCTGGACCATTGTTGTTATACTATGTGGACATATGGACCACACATCAGTCGGGAAAATGTCACTACCTCTTCCAGCAAAAGCATCTTCAGAGCACAAATGTCCCAAGGCCAACAAGCCCCAGGACAGCCAGGCATACACCCCAGGGGGATGGCCAAGGGAGGCCGGGCCACCAACTGGATTGGCACACGCCCGCTCCCGGACTGGCAAGCCCCTGCCCTCCAGGTGCCAGAAGGCCAGCCACCCACCCACCCACCCACCCCCGGCTGGAGACTGGTCTGCGCCCTTGGCGCGAGCCCCCCCAGAAACCCACACACACACCCCAGGAACCCCCACGCCCAAGGAAGACGGCAGCAAGGCTCAGGAGCCCCACGAGGGGCAAGCCCCCCCATCCAAGGGAGCCCATGCAGCCAGGAGGCACCAGGAGGTGCCACCCCCTCAATCCAGAATCCCCGACCAGCACACACATCTATTCCCATGCACTCACACCCTCATGCTCTCATACGCACCCACACACACTCACACGCACTCACTCACTTTAACTCGCCCTCTCCTCCACACAATCCCACACTCGTATTCCCAGACCCACCCACTCTCACCCACTCGCATACCCACTCAATCTGACTCCCACTCCCACTCACCCTCAGAGTCGCCTGCACCCACTCATCGTCACCCATACACATACTCTCACTCACACTCTGACTCACTCACATCCACTCGTGCTCTCCCCCTCACACTCACCCACACTCATTTACCCTTATTACTTGCTGCGGCCGCAGTCCAGATGCAGCGGACATGACTGTGCACCAATGCCCGTCAGCAGCCGGGGAGACCGCTGGCACGGACCAGCAGCCACTTCCCTGCCAACCCGCTCCAGGGCAGCCATGGCCACAGAAGCAGACCACCACCCCCAACACCCACCCAGAGCGACTGATCAACAGACCACCACAGGCGCTATGAGATGCCGCCCAACACACACAGCGCCACACAAATCAAACCCACCACTCTTAAACATAGAAGTTGGTGGCCACCTGGATGGTCGCACACAGTGCCGCACACAGTGACCCCGGCACATCTCATTTTATTTGAGTCTTAGTGTGTGGGCTGGTTTGTTGGAGCATTGCTGTCATACTATGTGGACACATGGACCATAGATTAAACTCAATGCACACGTATCAAACATGGCTGTGTGGCAGAAAGTTTCATTCCCCGTCCTGCGCAGCCTTGGCTAGCCCACAACATGGAACTACCGAAAACAGCAGGTAGGAATACTTCTGTTTTTCAATAGAAGTCATCAAGATGTTTTGAGTATTCAGAAATGAATCGGATCCCCCGAATCAATTCTGGCTTGACCCATGAGGTGCCTAAACAGTGTTTCATAGGGCAGGTGCTCAAGCAAAAAAACATGTGGGCACTCCTAAATACTGAAAAACGTAATGTCACATACATTAGCATAATTTTTACTGTACTAACTTGGTACATTTATTATATTTTAACACCTCTAGGCTCAAGTGGGGCTCACGCGCCGGTCATACAGAATTAATTGGATATCAAAATATAGTTATCACATATTAAAACACATATGATGGGAAACTGGTATGGTAGTTTATTACTAACTCAAGCGTGACATGTCCTTTGCAAGTTTTCACCCAGAATAAGAATGCATTGAACACGAATTAAATTCATCTGCAATTGGAGATTTATTTTCTTGAATCAAATTTATTGTCAAATTGTAAAATGTTTTTCTCAATCTATAATCAATTATAGCTATCATAATATTCCTAATACATGATAATAGTTAACATCACCTTTCCGTGTAAAAAACAAATATATGTCTTAAAGATGTAAAAAAGAAATACATGTCTCTTCTAGCCCGTGCACTCTTCCACAGCTGGCATCTCGAGCGCTGACACCTATCACCTAACCTAATAACATTCTGCTCCACATACATCATCCCTTGATTTGATTTGGGATCTGATTTATTTATTTGTTTAGCTCTGAGACCCCACTGTCATTATTTTCCCTTGTAAATAATTCAATAAAAATGTCAACCTTCGCCCTGCTCTACATTAATATCATGTGTAATAAAGGTAGTGGGAGGGAGCAGGTGTATGCAGGTATGACAGTGCAAAGCAGGCATGTAAATACACCGAGGAGCATAACGGCAGACAAAAGCAATACGGCAAAGTTCTATTTAAAGTACAGGTGAAACACCACACTGTCAGACCATGATTCGTGGTTGAAATTTGACATTTTGTTTCATCTGTGCAGAAAGTCTCATGACATCAAGCCCTCAAAGACCCAAATATTAAAATATGAAGCTATATAAACCTCCATAATACTACAGCTCAGTCACTAGAAAAATGCAGGACCCCATGTAATAAATGAAATAGCATTTACTAGAAGTAGAGAATAGCAGAACTACAGTTCATTACAGTGCTGAGTCCCACATCGCATACTAGCTCTCTCCAGTTCACACAGTTTCATGTCCTTACTGTCATTCATCAAACCTGCAAAAGTTTCATAATAATCCTTTGCAGCCTGATTTTCACATTTCCACTCCTCAAAACTTGATTAACTGGTAGTAAGGGAAACTCTATCACTGTCGTGTATTTTTGTTTTATTTTATTTTATGGTTAAAATGACTAGGTGCTTAGAGTTACATTAAAACAAAAACTGCAGCCAGGAATTTGCAACTAAAAGCGAAACAAGAACAAAATATTTTTAGTGAGTTGGACTGGCATTTGTGTGTGGGCAGTGTGGGAGTCCATGGGCAATATAAAACTTTGTAAAGACTAGCACGCCTAGGCCTAAACTTTCATTAGAAACGCTGATCTAAACTTTCAGCTTTTGCAGATCACACTGGTTTTTCAACCAGGGGTTCTAGGACCTCAGGAGGTCCTTTAGAGAACATTCAGGGGTCCTTGAGAAATTGTCCAATTTCATTTCTTAATTGGGTTAGATAAATGTAAATAATTTGTTGTTGTTGTGCCTGTAGTGACTCCTCCATGTCAGTAGGTGGCAGTATGAATGCAATATTATGGCTGCCTTCTTCTTCTTTATGTGTTTTACAGAGGTTAATGACTTTGTAAGTGACATGCTAGAGGTTGTAGTGATGAGATGAAAAACAGCGATGGATAGATACTTGAAGACAAAAGATTCAGACTCTGAACTGGACCCTGGACAAAATTCTAACCCAGGTGAGGGGCTGAGCAGTTGTCAGAGGAAATTAAGATGGTGAAGACAATGCAGCACAATGAAAACTAGCTTTCATTTGGATTTGCTTTCACCAGGGATCCAACTGCACCGAGTCCGTTTGGCTTGGTGTGTGGTGAAAAACTATCCAACAGTGCCATGCAAACTTAGACATCATCTTGAAACAAAATACCCATCTGCCTTTCTTCAGGTCATGCCAGGATATTAGCTTTGTGCTCATCTAAAAACACAAAACGTTTTTTAAAACGTTTTTTTTTTTGCTATCTCTGCGAGCAGAGATAGCAAAAAAATGTGACGACCTAATAGTATTGAATGTAAAAGACGCAACAGACTTACACAAATGGTCCCCTCCAGTATACAACTAGGACAATATCAGTCGCTACGGAGGGTGACAATATGTATGGGTACATATTCATACTATGTAGGATAACTAAGTAGACGGTTATGCTGTTTATTCCATCTTGCTACAATGCTCCACACTTTGTATATATATTTATATATTTATGTGTACGTATGTATATCCACTGCTCTTATTTATATTTTTCGTATCTTCTTAATTATTGCTCTGAGTGTTGCTATCCCTGTGCTGTTGCAATCCTGGAATTTCCCCATTGTTGGTCTAATAAAGGCTTGTCTTATATTATATTATCTTAAAAAGCTCCAAGTTTCACAATGAGTAAGTATAAACTAATTAAAAGACTAAATTGTCATTACATATGCTGCAATAGGCTACAGTGTGTCATTTTCGAACAGTTTTGGTTGGTGGGGTCCTGCAACATTTTTTTTTTTTTTTTTTTTATGCTAAAAGGGTCCTTTGGCTCAAAAAAGGTTGAAAAATCTTTTACAATAACTCCTAAATAAAATTTAAAACTGTGCTTTTAGATTATTATTATTATTATTATTATTATTATTATTATTATTGAGCTAAATGAATGAATGAATCTATTTCTAGGACACTGAGTGCTTCACTGGGGACATGGTTTTTCTTCCCAGATTCCTTCTTTCCATTGTGTTTCATGGAAATGAAACGAGACAAAAAAAGTGATCACAAATGGCATGTATTATATAAAAACATTATTCATCAAAAATGGCTCATGCTGCTAATGGCCTGTACACCCAAGGATTATGTGACATAACCACTCAGCTACTAGAATTCATATACCTGCATTCACTATTTTGAAAACCTTCCTCACAGTGTGATGCTAGCTTCACCAAGACAACATTTTATATTAGACCTACAGTATTTTCTTGGCTAGTAACTATTACATTGCACACAAAGCGACCACAATATTTGGTGGTTTAAAAGCTTGTCATCTCTAGTAAGTTCTGGATATATCCTGTTATCATAATCAGTGTTAAGGGTAACATTACAAAGTAAAGTACTAAAATGCAGTACATTAGCTTTTCAGGTTAATGAGAAAAGTAACATCTTGGTTTTATGATGAAAATAAGTTAGTTTACATTTATACCATAAGGGCATTTTGCTTAATTGCAGTGATGCCAGGTTCAGTGCTCAACCAAAATTATCATTTCTGCATGTATTCCCACTGCTCTACACCACGTTTCCTTCTTTCTTTTCCATCTTGAAGGCATAAAATCCTCAAAAATAAACTCTTTTTAAAAAAGTGTTTGAGTTTTTCCCTTGCTACAAGCAGCGTTGTGACTTTTGTTCTGATAGTTACAGTTACAGTTATATGAGTGAATGGTTAGCTATCTAACAGTCTAGCAACTGAATTGCATAAATATTTGCTTTTTTTTTGCCATGGTGATGATAGATGCCATTGCTTTCCACTAATGAAACTCTATCTGATCTGGGTCCTCAGGAGTGAAAAAATTCACATTGTTATGGATACCACAGTTTCATTATACCGTACAACTGTACAATGAAAATATAGCCTATTCTATTCTATTCTATTCTATTCTATTCTACCCCTTACACACTAATTGTGGTGATCCAAGCTGTGTGCTGTTTTTTTCTATCTCCTCTCATTGCTTATTTTCCGCAGCTGCGGTTTCACCCACAGAGGGGAAACCGCACAGTGCACAGAGCATATACGTATATGCATATGTATATACCTGCACCAGCACCCTCTTCACCTTCGTGGGATCACAGCAACCTGGAGAGGACGTGGGCCACAGTTTGTTTCATCCCAGCCGCTCCTCGCTCTGTAAGACTATAATCACCTCCTCATTGTCCCGCTGTGTGCTACAAATTACTCATCTCTCTCTCTCTCTCTCTCTTCCCTTTGCAGGGTTGCCAAACTCCTCCAGCTCTGCACACACACACACACACACACACACACACACACTCACACCTGCTCTCAATAAAATCACTGCAATTATAACCGAGTCTGTAGTCTGCTTCTGGGTCTATCACTAAATCATGTCAGTACATCTCCGTCAGTCAGACCCAGCAGACGGTGCTACTGCACACAGATTTGACAACATGGAGGCTCGGCTAGACCAGCTTAGATATCAGCAACAGGCCGGTTCCGGGGCATCGGCTACCCCACCGCCTCCTTCTTCCCCATCGGCGTGTCCTCCTCCCTTAACACCAGTTCCCACACCGACCTGCTTCAGCAGTAGGCTAGGCAAGGCTCGGGGGTTCCTCCTTCATTGCAGTTTAGTTTTTCAGCGAGTGCTGGAGGATTTTCCTACTAATCATAGTCAGATCAGCTACGTGGTTAACCTGCCGGAGGGGCGGGCCTTAGCTTGGGCTTATGCTATTATGGATCGCCCCAATTACCAAAACTACACTTATGACCGATTTGTGTCTGAGTTCACCCAGCTGTTTGTCCATTCTGACCAAGATAACATTCTTACCACCTGCCTTCTCCCATCTCCGGCAGGGGTTCAGGTCCGTGGCCGACTACTCGGTGGATTTACGGGTTGTCGCGGCGGAAGTGAGATGGGAGGATGCATCTATTGTAGCATTTTCAGGCGCAGTCTCATCACTAGCCTTCATGATGAGCTGGCACGGATAGACAAACCCTCCTCCTTACACAAACTAATCTCCCTGGCCATCAACCTAGATAATCGCCTAAGGGAACAATCCAACGAGCGCCGCCTTGCCAATCGCTTGGGCTCTCAGTCGCGTCCCCTCACTCAGCGCCCCTCCCAGCCCTCCACTCTTCCGAACTCTCTGATACCGGGGAACCCATGCTGTTGGGCAGGTCCAGATTGCCTCTTGTTGAACGACAGCGCTACCGTGATCTCGGGTTGTGTATGTATTGCGCTAGTTCAGAACATGAGGTTGCTTATTGCCCCAATCAGCCGGGGGGGGGCGTTCATCACAGTAGGGGAGCTAACCAACGTGGGCAGGTCTAAATCCCTTACACGTCTTGTGTTTCCCATTAATTTTGATCACTTTAACACTGATTTCTGCACCACTGCTCTCATTGACTCAGGCACTGAACAAAGCATCATTTCGGAGAGTCTGGCAACCCGTCTGAAGCTCCCATGTCAGGACCTGGAAACTTCATTAAGTTTGGTAGCCATTTCCAGGGAGCCACTCACTAGGGTCACTAAAAAGACTGCTTCCATTTCCATATTGGTTTCAGGCAACCATCGAAACCACTTACAGTAAGTTTTTTTTATTTTACCCGTCTCTGCCGCCCCTGTCATTTTAGGGTATCCTTGGCCAAGACTCCACAACCCAGTTATTGATTGGCAGGCAGGGAGGGAGGGTTATTTCATGGAGCACCTTCTGCTTAGCTGCCTGTTTGCAGTTTGCAGTCTGTTCTCCCTCTGTCTCTATCAGCGCCTCGCCTACCCATGTGCCCAATCTCACCTTGGTTCATCCCGAATATCACGACCTTGCCCAGTCTTCAGCAAGTCTAAGGTGCTTTTTCTATCCCACCACCACCGCCCTTATGACTGCGGCATTAACCTCCTTCCGTGAGCTACATTGCCATCCAGTAGACTGTATAGTCTGTCTGCCCCGGAGTGAGAGGCGATGGATAAATACATCAAGGAGTCATTAAGTTCAGGCATCATCAGGCCTTCATCATCTGCAGTGGGGGCTTTTTTTGTGGGCAAGAAGGATGGTTCTCTCTGACCCTGCATTGACTTTAGGGAATTGAGTAACATTACTGTAAAGGACAAGTGTGCCTTGCCGTTCCTCAACTCCGCCTTCGACCTGCTTCAAGGTGCCATTGTCTTCACTAAGTTGGACCTATGCAATGCCTACCATCTTTTCCGGATCAAAGAGGGTGATGAGTGGAGGACGGGGTTCCGTACACCTTGTGGTCACTTCAAGTACTTGGTGATGCCTTTTGAGTTGATAAACATGCCAGCTGTTTTCCAATGGCTCATCAACAACATTCTGAGGGACTTCCTGAACTCCTTTGTTTTTGTGTACCTGGATGATATATTGACTTTCTCTCATTCCTTAGATGAGCATCGGGTGCATGTGAAGATGGTCATTTAATGGCTGCTGGAGAATCAGCTTTACATCAAAGCGGAGAAGTGTGGGTTCCATACTCCCTCAACCACCTTCCTGGGGTTTGTAGTCACACATAAGGAGATCCGGGCTGACCCAGGTAAGGTGAAGGTGGTCTTGGAGTGGCCTGTTCCCTCCTCCCACAAACAATTACAGCAGTTCTTGGGTTTTGCCAATTTTTATCGACGTTTCATCTGCAATTACAGTGTGGTTGCCCTGCCCCTCACCCGCCTCACTTCCACCAAGGTCCCCTTTCAATGGTTGAAGGAGGCTGACACGGCATTTTCCGAGCTGAAGTCTTGCTTCTCTTCTTCTCCTGTCCTCGCTCAGGTGGATCCACGGCTGCAGTTCCTGGTGGAGGTGGACACATCGGACTTCGGGGTGGGGGCGGTCCTTTCTCAGTGCTCGATCACCGATAATAAGGTCCACCCCTGCACTTACTTCTCCCGAAGCCTATCCCCAGCCGAGATGAACTATGATGTTGGTGACCGGGAGTTGCTGGCGGTCAAACTGGCCTTGGAAGAATGGCGGCACTGGTTGGAGGGAGCCTCGCAGCCATTTGTGGTCTGGACCGACCATAAGAATCTGGAGTATCTCAGGACTGCTAAACAGTGAAGCTCCAGACAAGCCCGCTGGTACCTGTTCATTGGCAAGTTTAATTTTACCATCACCTACCGCCCGCAGTCCAAGAACATCAAGCCTGACACCCTCTTGAGACAATTCTTCACTGGCACGGCATCACCAGAACCACACCCCATAGTTTCCCCCTTGTGTGTGGTTGGCATGCTCTCCTGGGAGATCAAGGAGAGGATCAAGAGGGTGCAGGACACTGAGCCTGATGGGGGTGGGGGTCCTGCGGGACGGATCTATGTTCCTTCCTTGGTCCGTGGCGAGGTCATCGATTGGCTACCCTCTTACAGGGTTATGTGCCATCCCAGCGTGTCACACACTTTGTCTCAGTTGCAAAGGACTTTCTGGTGGCCATTGATGAGGAAGGATGTGAATGAGTTCATCCAGGCCTGCCCCCAGTGCATCACAGGCAAGTCATCTTCTTACCCTCCTTTCGGGCTGTTGCACCCCCTACCCATCCCCAGCAGGCCATGGTCCCATGTGGCACTGGACTTCATTACTGGGCTTCCCCCCTTCGCTGGACATATGGTCGTTCTCACCATTGTGGATAGGTTCTCGAAGGCAGCTCACTTTGTTCCCCTGAGTAAGCTCCCGTCTGCCAAGGAGACGGCCGACCTTTTTGTTCTACACGTGGTCCGCCTCAATGGTATTCCGATGGACGTGGTCTCGGACCAGGGTCCCCAGTTTGTCTCCCAGGTTTGGCAATCCTTTTGTAACACCATCGGGGTGACTGTCAGCTTGTCCTCTGGGTATCACACCCAGAGTAACAGTCAGTGCAAGCGAGCCAACCAGGAGCTGGAGGCAGCCCTGAGGTGTGTCACGACTACTAATCCTGCATCATGGAGTGCTTTCCTACCATGGATTGAGTATGCTGACAACTCCACCACCTCTGTGGCTACAGGTCTCTCCCGCTTCGAGGCATCCTTGGTGTACAATACCCCCCTCCCCCGTTCCCTCATGCGGAGGTGGAGATTGCTGTACCGTCTGTGCAGTTCCACATCAGGCATTGTCACGGTCTCTGGAGGACCACCAGGGCTGCTCGCCTACCAGTTTGGGCAGAAGGTATGGTTGTCCACAAAACACATTAACCTCAAAACTGATTCCAGAAACCTCTCTCCCCACTTTATTGGTCCTTATCCTATCTCCCAGTTCATCAATCCAACTGCTGTTCGCCTGTCTTTTCCCTGTGCTCTCCGCATCTGTCCCACCTTTCATGTCTCTCAGGTAAAGCCGTTTTCCACCAGCCCTCTGTGTCCTCCATCCAAGCTGCCTCCCCCTCCGGTGATGATCGACAGCGGTCCTATGTATAAGGTCAACCGCATTCTGGACGTGCGACGCAGGGGGCGAGGTCTACAATACCTGGTGGACTGGGCTGGGTACGGACCAGAGGAGAGATCATGGGTCCGGCAATCCTTCATCATGGATCGGGAGATGATCCGGGCATTCCATCAGTCCCACCTAGGGAAGTTGAGTTGGCCACCGGGAGGTGTCCCTTGGAGGTAGGAGGGAGGGCACTGTGGTGATCCAAGCTGTGTGCTGTTGTTTTCTCTCTCCTGTCATTGCTTTTCCATAGCTGCGGTTTCACCCACACCTGTGCTCCCTAATTAGCAGCCTTTAAATGGAGTGGGTTTCTCCACTCCTGCATGGAGACGTCTACGCTTGCATGCAGTCCAGACAGCTCCTTAATGTTGTATGCTGCCCTTCTCATCTCCAGCTACGAACCCTGTCTCAGACTCGGGACTCAGTAAGCTACCTCTCTGTCTGAACCTTACCCCCCTGCATTTCACCTCTGCTTGTCTCAGACTAATCTGTGCACAGGTGGACCTTCTCCCTGGCGGACTGGCACCCCCCTTTGTGGCGGACCGGCACCCCCCTTCGTGGTGGACCTGGGCCCTTCCTCGAAGCCGGAGTCCCATCATTCCCGCCATCATCCTGTAAGTGCACATCGTTATAAGACTGAGCTTTTTCCCTTTTCCCCTCGGCCAAAGAATTCCTTCCTGCACAGAGCACTGTATATACCTGCACCAGCACCCTCTTCACCTCCGTGGGATCACAGCAACCTACAGAGGACGTGGGCCACAGTTTGTTTCATCCCAGCCGCTCCTTGCTCCGAAAGACTATTATCAGCTCCTCATTGTCCCGCTGTGTACTACAAATTACTCATCACTCTCTCTCTCGCTCCTTTGCAGGGTTGCTCGACTCCTCCCACTCTGCACACACACACACACACACACACACACACACACACACCTACTCTCAATAAAATCATTGCAATTATAACTGAGTCTGTAGTCTGCTTCTGGGTCTATCACTAAATCATGTCACTAATGCCTTATTAAATCAAGATTTTAGCATGATCCAGTCAGCAGAACTTCTTAAAATTGGGCTGTGTGACTTTGTTGCAGCATATGACAATTTATCTGTGAACTGTCTGAAACATGATTCATATCTCATGGTCGATCATTTGCTTACATCGTGTCAAGATGCTAGCGGCATTCTGGAACTGCTCTATCGTGATACTGACAACTACTTAATTAAGTCAAAATCACTTCATACAGCAGAAACTCTGGAAGTATGCAAAAGTCTAAATGGATACCTGTACTTTGCTGACTTCATTGTAGATTTAAGGCAACATCGTGACAAGTCTCTGGTGGTCATTGCAGCCAAGGTAAGTGTTACGTGTGGAAAATACCTTGGTGAAGGATGCAGTACGATGAGTTAGTGAACACAGCTTTACTGATGTTGGTGGAAGTAGCGGTTACACAGCAGGCACCTGGAGATGGGCACCAGTCAAAGAGAACACAAAATGGTCACCCATCCCTTTTCTAGGGCAGTGTGGCAACGTGACGGGAAGTGCACGTCACCACACTGCACTTCACAATAAAGTGCCATTTCCCATATTTTTTTTTTTTTTGTTACTTATTTGTACCCGTAGGTAGATTTGGTTTGCAGTCTGGTGACAAGCCACCGGCTGCCGGTCGCTGCGTGCGCGAGCGCCCTAAACCTACATGTTTTTGGTATGCGGGAGGAAACCGGAGAAATCCCGGAGTAAACCCACGCAACACGGGGAGAACATGCAAACTCCACACAGCTCACTGTTGGTCGGGGGCTGGGATTGAACCCACGATCCCCGCGATCCCCCGGGGATCGCGATCCCACTGTGCCACCGTGCAGCCATATGCCACATTTCCTCCCCTCCCTTAGAAAAGTCCAAAACCACACACACAATTGACCCCCCCCCCCCAATTTAGGACCCAAATCATTCACAAAAATAATGAAACTGATGTTCTATGGCCTAACACACTCATTCAAAACAACCCAGAATAGGTCTGGCAGGTGGACTGCCACACAGCCCGCATGGCGTGGTGGATTATTCTGCCACCAATAGCTAAAAGAAAAAGTCCTCCATTAAACTAACATTACTTGCTGTGCTCCTAAACTAAAATGCAAACACAAAAATAATCCCATGTCATACCATGCATACATAAAACACAAGAACTATAAACATCTTTATTTTACAGCACAGTCCCTTGGGTGTGAGAGGTAGAACTGGCATAGGGGGGCCCAGGGCAGCCCGTCAGCAAGTGCGCTCCTGGAAGCAGCAAACCCTTGTGATGATGTCTGATCTTCTGGATGGTGGAGGCCGACTCCTTCACCACCAACACCGACTCCCATCCAGCCTCATTACCCGGAGCCTCTTCTAGGCCACCTTCGCCAAAGACGTTCTTCACCCCAAACCCGAAACAAGTCCAAAACCCTCAGCGGGGCCCAGCTCAGCCTGACATGGTGCTGCTGAGCATGTGGTAACTCCATGCTCGTCAGTCTGGCCCTGTCCTCTTCTAAAACCATTGTAGCGGTCACCATGGTAGCTGCAGACCCTCCATCCCACTGCGACCAAGCTCCGGAGGCATCTGGGGTTAGCACATTGGTGTCACTCACTGACGCAGGTGCCTCGCTGCCACGCTCAGTACCCCCCCCCCCCACCATGTCCCGAGCACTGGCACTGAGACCCTCCTGCACCGAGCCTGAGTGAAACTGGTCCTGTTTGACCGTTGTGGTGTCCATTAGCTCTTCATCCCACCCAACACTCTCTTCAACCACCGGAACCGGAGGGTTCCAGTGGCCACAATTCAAACATTTGTTCCTGGCACTGTCTTTAATGGTGAAACCCAGTCCGTGAAACAAATCACAGCCCATGATGTTATCTCCTTCTGCTGTTAGGTGGAACGTGAAGTCAGCCATCTTTGCAGACTTGTAGCAGATCTTTAACTCCAAAATCCCAACAGTGCACAGCCTGCCACCTCCATAACCATACAATGGTGCCAGGTTACCTTTAATCCTGTAGTGAGGGAAGAACTTCCTAACCGTGACGCAGTTCAGCAACGACCCCTCCGCCGCTGTGGCACCTCCACACCGTCCAACTCCACTGCACAATACGTGTACCCGTCTGTGCTGGGGAACACCATATGGATGGTTGTCAGGAATGGGGGGAGTGATTTCTTCTGTGGGCTCTCTGGTTCAGATACACGGCACACTCTAGCATAATGGTTCAAGCGTCCACATCTGCTACAACATTTTCCCCTAGCTGGGCAGTCGATCGCCTTATTTCGGTGCGTTGCAGACTCCCAACTCTTGCACAGGGGTTCTCCCAGGGCAGACCTTCAGCTGGCAGTATTGGTTTTCGTAACGTTGTCATCCATGCTATCCTCGCTTTCTGACTCCACAACATTTGCCATGGCAGGTGGCTGTGGTGGCTGCTGTGACTGGCGCCAGGTTAGTTCCGAAGCTCGCTTGTCTGCGGCCTCCAGCTGGAGAGCTAGCTCGACAGCTCTTGCTAATGTTAAGTCATTTGGCACCATGAGTAGCCTAGCCCACAATGCAGCGCTGCACATGTGCTCCGCAAGCTGGTCATGTAACATTTCATCTTCCAACAGCCCAAAGCGACACTTGCTAATTAGCTGCCTCAAGTTGGCGACAAACTGGTGAATAGGCTCACCTACCCATTGATGTCGCTGCCGAAAATGAATCCTCCAGACAGTCACACTATTCGGGATGTGGAAATGGTTGGCTAGCAGCTCCACGATAGCTTCAAAGGAATCCGACGCTCTGAGTGTTCGCAGGACTCGCTGGCCCTCAATACCCAGGTTATGGACGAGAAGCGCACGTGCCCTTAGCTTGTCAAGCTTACCGAGGTCCAGTGCGGTGATGTAGGTCTGATAAACCTTGAACCAGCATGGCCAAGGCACCGGTGGCTCACCCAGAAGCTCGAGAAAGGGATGAAGTGGTGTGATACACGCCCACGAGTTAATCCTCGATTGCCAAATGTTATGTATGGAAAATACCTGGGTGAAGGATGAGACAAGATGAGTTAGCGAACACAGTTTTATTGATGTTGATGGAAGTAGCGGCTACACTGCAGGCACCTGGCAATGGGCACCAGTCAAAGAGACCACAACATGGTCGGCCATCCCTTATCTAGGGCAGTGTGGCTATGTGACGGGAAGTGCATATCACCACACTGTACTTCACGATAAAGTGTTGTTTCCCATATGCCACAGTAAGCGCTGTCTGCTTAGCCAAATATTTTATAATCAGTATAGCAGCAATATGTTAACTTTTATTAAAAATCTTAGGGATGTCTGCAAAAGTGGGAAGTGAACACTCACGTACATGTTTAATATCAAGCTGGACTGGAATACTAGGACATATTATGTAATAGAAACATCCTTACCTCCCACAAAATGTTCAGTGGCCCTCATTTATCAAACGTGTGTATGACAGAAAAGTGGTTGTTTGATCATTTCAATGAGCAGATCAGTATTTATCAATCTGAACGTGATACCAGTGTAACAAGCACTCAAATCTCACATCATCTCTGAGTAGGGGTGCACAATTTTTTAAGTCTTTGTAGACTCCTGTGCAGCAGCGAAACATGCTGTGTGAGAGAATTATTTCATCATATCAAATTTTAATGAGCAGTGCAACCTTTCAGGAGATATCTTTGCCTTGTGTTATATTTAGATGAGAGATCTGACGATTTATTTTAAAGATTCAAGTGGCTGCTGTTAGTAATTATAAAAATTTTGTCCATACTTATGTCACTGCAGCCAATATTAAAACAGGTTCACATAGATTTTTTTTTAAAGTAGTTATTTGATGGAATGTATAAAACTGAATTTAGTTTCTGAAATATTTTTGCAGTTGAGCTGCCGAGTTTTTCAGTTGTCATATAATTACTGTATTTATATATCTGTACTGTAAGTACCCTATGTGAACACTGTGTTAAAATGTTCAAAGAAGTACATGGTGGTTTACGAAGTAAAACTCTGATAATCCACGGGCTATGTTATAAAGTGTTAACACTAAGTTTTCTGTTATGCAGTACATTATCTCATGATAGTTATCCCTTACAAATTATCTGTAAACCACAACACAGTTTTGTGCACAGACATACCTTACTGGGATCATCTACTACATTTGGGTTAAAAAAAAAAAAAACAACAACAAAACTTCTTCTGGTGCTATTCAGAATAGCAGACAAGATGTGGGGAAATTATTTTATTTTGCCATGTGCATTTCTACACATTACTGAGAGATGACTGAGAGCTGTAGCTGAGCTAATCCAACGTGCACAGCATCAGACAGCTGTTTGGGATGTCCTTCTGTTCTTCTAAATAGTACGTAATAAATCATCATGTTTGACAATACAGTTAGGCCCAAAAATATTTGGACAGTGACACAAGTTTTGATATTTTAGCTGTTTACGAAAACATATTCAGGATACAATTATATAATCAATATGGGCTTAAAGTGCAGACTCTCAGCTGTAATTTGAGAGTATTCACATCCAAATTGGAGCAAGGGTTTAGAAATTACAGCTCTTTAATATGTAGCCGCCTCTTTTTCAAGGGACCAAAAGTAATTGGACAATCGACTCAGAAGGCTGCAAAAAAAAATAACAAGGCTGCATGGGCTCTTCCCTCGTTAACCTGTCATCAATTAAGCAGTTAAAAGGTCTGGAGTTGATTCCAGGTGTGGCGTTTGCATTTGGAAGCTGTTGCTGTGAACACACAACATGTGGTCAAAGGAGCTCTCAATGGAGGTGAAACAGACCATCCTGAGGCTGAAAAAAAAGAAGAAATCCATCAGAGAGATAGCAGAAATGTTAGGAGTGGCCAAATCAACAGTTTGGTACATTCTGAGAAAAAAAGAGTGCACTGGTGAGCTTGGGAACTCAAAAAGGCCTGGACGTCCAAGGAAGACAACAGTGGTGGATGATCACAGAATCCTTTCCATGGTGAAGAACAACCCCTTCACAACATCCACTCAAGTGAAGAACACTCTCCAGGAAGTTGGTGTATCAGTATCTAAGTCTACCATAAAGAGAAGACTTCATGAGAGTAAATACAAAGGATTCACCACAAGGTGCAAACCATAAATCAGCCTCAAAAATAGAAAGGCCAGAATTGACTTTGCCAAAAAACACCTGAAGAAGCCAGCCTAGTTCTGGAACAGCATTCTTTGGACAGATGAAACTAAGATCAACCTGTACCAGAATGATGGGAAGAAGAAAGTTTGGAGAAGAATTGGAACAGCTCATGATCCAAAGCACTACATCTTCTGTAAAACATGGTGGAGGCAGTGTGATAGCATGGGCATGCATGGCTTCCAGTGGCACTGGGTCACTTGTGTTTATTGATGATGTGACAAAAGACAGAAGCAGCCAGATGAATTTTGAAGTGTATAGGGATATACTTTCTGCTCAGATTCAGCCAAATGCAGCAAAGTTGATTGGACGGCGCTTCACCAATGATCCAAAACATACTGCAAAAGCAACCCAGGAGTTTTTTAAAGCAACAAAGTGGAATATTCTGCAATGGCCGAGTCAATCACCAGATCTCAACCCAATCGAGCATGCATTTCACTTGCTCAAGACAAAACTTAAGGCAGAAAGACCCACAAACAAGCAACAACTGAAGACAGCTGCAGTAAAGGCCTGGCAAAGCATCACAAAGGAGGAAACCCAGCGTTTGGTGATGTCCATGGGTTCCAGACTTCAGGCAGTCATTGCCTGCAAAGGATTCTCAACAAAATATTGAAAAGTAACATTTTACTTAGGGTTATGTTTATTTGTCCAATTACTTTCGAGCCCCTGAAATGAGGAGCGTTTGTATAAAAATAGCTACAATTCCTACATGTTTAATCACATATTTTTGTTCAACCCCTTGAATTAAACCTTAAAGTCTGCACTTCAATTCCGTTGTAGTTGTTTCATTTCAAATCCAATGTGGTGACATGCAGAGCCCAAATCATGAAGATTGTGTCACTGTCCAAATATTTCTGGGCCTAACTGTATGTTTAAAAATGACAACATGGCCAACATTTAGTCAAAGAGTGACTGATATTGACCAGATACACACGCTTCATAAATACCATGTAGACCTTTTGGTACGATCATATTTACACCCAAATGTGCACCAACTTCTACGCAGTTTTGATAAATGAGAGCTATTGTGTATTTGACTGTTTGTTGCTGGTTTCTGTTTGTTGAAGGGGGCAGCTCTTTTCAGTGCTGAGATCAGTTTCTCTGTCTGATCGTTTCAGCAGAAAATTTGTAAATGGCCCTCATTCTTTCTCCTGTAATTTTGACAGGTTACAACTGCACAGTTGTGGTCTATAGTTGTAAATAATCCAGTGCTAGCTTCCAATTAAGCCTTATATTCCCAGAAACATTATTGAAATACAGGCTACATTTTCTACAGCATACTGTAGCTCCGTGTGTCTTCCTGCTGCTTTCATTCCAGTGGAGCCATACCCTGTTCATAACATATACAGTGACGGCTGTTATGTACTGCCATAACACTGTGCATGGCACGGATGTGATGGTGCAGGCACGGTTGATGTCATCACGCCGTGCCTATAATAAGAGACTGACGGTGGACTGACGGGGCGCTCCGGCTCTTGTCATACACAGCCTGCACCCTGCTAATATTAGCTTGTTTTATCTGTTCCACGTGCTTCTAGTTTTGGTTAATAAAAAGCATTGTTCAGCACAGCCATCATCTCCGCTGTCCCTCATTCACAGACACAACAATGAAAATTACAAAACCTCAATAACAGCAGAGGGTTCTCACTGAATAAAACTAAAATGCTTTTTGCTGGCCGATAGGATGCCTCCAGATTTTTAAACTCCAGATTAATATCAACTGTACTTCATGCAAAAAAGGTAAATATAACACATTTACAATATTTGTTTGAAAAGAGACTTCCAAACCAGAAATTGCTCATAAGTTTTAGGTTCATGAAAAGAGCTAGAATTAGCTTCAGTGCTAGCTAGCTAGCAAGCAGTTAACTCACTTTCATTCTGTTACAGTATCGACTCTATTGCTGTTCCTATTGGAGATTTTACGGCACGTTGGAATGTGACACCACCACAAATTGTGTAGTCTTCTTTTCTCTATCTGACTAGTAGTGTATAGCTGCCACTGAGTAGCAACATAGTAGCAACAGGAGTGATATCTGTATGCTACGGACACGATGGAAAAATTGTTGTAAAGGGATTTAGGGCAGTGAGCGGTGTGATGACGTGGCCAGCTGGTGTCGTCATTACACCGACCTTTATAAGAGGGAATAGGCCATCTTATGGGATCTTCTTTGGCTACTCGTCCTCAATAGCACATTAGGGAGCTCAGTGCTCATATGTTTGTATGGTTGGCAGTTTTTGTAATAAAGTTCGAGTTCCAGCACAGTCCTCTCGTCCGTCATCATTTCCAGGTTTGTGAACATAACATTTGGTGACAAGAATTAGCGAACCATTGAAGCGTCCCTAAGACCACTGAGGCCTTTCCTTGAACTCCCAGGCGAACCGCTCGTCCCATGGCCACGTTGGCTGGACACGTTCAAGACCTACACTGCAGCATTGGACCTGGGAAAGCTGGATAAACGAAGGAAGTGGGCACTGCTTGTCCACAACCTGGGCATAGAAGGTCACAGGATTTTTCACACGCTTGGTCCGATGGACTCGTATGGAGACGCTGTGGAACTACTAGTTAGCTACTTTGCTACGCCAGACAATGTTCTAGCAAGTCATACAGGATTCTGCTAAAGGCAACAGGGAATTGGTGAGTCCACCCTACAATTTGTCGCTGATTTGAGATATCTGGCTAGCATGTGCCAATTTGGTCTGTAAGAGGATGAGATGGTGCGGGACCAATTGGCCGAGCACACAACCAACCTGAGGCTAAGGACTAAGATGCTAACAGTGCCAAACGACATGACACTAGCTAACACTATCGAGGTAGCGTTCCAGCTTTAGTCAGCAGACCGGTTCGCATCGGAGCTAGGTGTGCACCAACAACAGAGGTAGTCAGAACAGATGATATTAGCCAATGTGGTGGGAGTGGAGGAACATGAAGATATGGCAGTGGAGTTAGAGACAAATGCCATCAACCTGAGGACCGCTCCGAGAGGCCCCGTGTGTGGCAACTGTGGTTCCCTGATGCACCATGAGAGAGCACGTTTTTGCCTGGCAAGAGGACAACGGTGTAGCAAATGTGGAAAGTACAATCATTTTGCCAATGTGTGCCGGTCGCCTATGCCATGGGGCCCGCCAAGCAAGCAAAGTCACCCGCCAGTGACCACCATCCATGCGATAAGCCCTGAAATTGATTCCTATGCATATGGCATGGTTGAATTGGACGGCGTGGCTGTACTGCTGCTGCTCGACACCGTGATGGTTAGGTCGATGCTAAACTGGGCCACGGTGAAGAAAATTTTCCCCAACTACCCAATTATAAAGAACCCAGCAGAGTTGTAAGGATACAGGTCACAGAGTTAGCAATGTGGGTACCATCATGCTAATGGCCTACTATAAGTCGGAGATTGTTTATGACTTTGAGTTCCAAGTAGCTATGCTTGGTGACCACACTATGGGATGTGACCTGTTCTACTGATTGGGCTTTACTATCCGTGATAACACCAGGTTCACTTTGTCCGGTTATGGTAAATGGGGCACAACGTACATTGATGATGACGATGTGGTGTGGGACGGGTTTACAAAGGGCGGCCGGACTCGCCTCAGATCCTCACCCAGCCGGAGACTACGAAGGCCTCTGCAGAGTTGCAGGAGAGGAAGCCTGTGCATGCAAAGAACCTTGGGGCACAACATCCAAGCACGGACATCATCCATGACACGGAACAACAACAACAAAGCACATCAGGCAACGGAGAAGAGGAACCGGATCACTTCAGTACCCTCGCTCAGCACCAATCTATGGGAGCTGCGGCTGAGCCGACGGGTGAAGGGTCCGTAACGGTAAGCAACACAGGAGAGACATCGGATGTCTTCAGTACCCACGACCAGCTTTGGCCTCCACATACTGCTACGGGGGTGTTGGGTGAAGAGTCCGTGACCAACACGATAACAATGGAGGTAGAAGTAGCATCACCGCGATCTCAAGGGCATGTGAGACCGAGCAAAGCGCCTCTTCAGGTGATGGTCTGGGTGCGAGTACGCACAGATGATCAATCGCGTCTGTGGCCAGTAAAGTCACCTTCTATGAGACCGAGGATGCCCTTGAGGATCATGGCACAGCTGGCACCAGTGCGCTTCAGATTGACGGATGGTTCGGTACATCACGCAAACCATTTCCGGGGCATTCGAGTGGCTGCTCCAGATGGTGAGGCTTTGCAGGAGTCGGTGCAGCGCGGGACCCAGGCCACAACATTGTGAAGATTGATTCCAGTCAGGGGGACCCAGCATCTCCAGGGGCGCGTCCACTGCAGGCCCGCTACAAGGTCCCTCCAGCAGAACCGCCTTCCCCATGGAAGACTGTGAAAATTAAAGTGACTGTTTAGTTAGGAGTGTGGCTAAACAAGTGGCAGAATAATCCACTTAGCCGCTTTGGGTCCAGCGGCGGTCCACCCGCTGACCCTAGTTCAGGGGTTTGTTGTCTATACTAAATTGGGGAGGGCTATGATTATTGAAGTGTTCTGTGTTTTTTTCCGGGGGGGGGGGATGTTGTGAAGGGATTTACGGCAGTGAGCGGCGTGATGACATGGCCAGCTGGTGTTGTCATTACGCCAAACTTTATAAGAGGGAGTCGGCCATCTTATGGCGTCTTCTTTGGCGACTTGTCCTCAGTAATACGTTAGGGAGCTGAGTGATCATATGTTTGTATGGTTGGCAGTTTATGTAATAAAGTTCAAGTTCCAGCACAGCCCTCTCATCCGTCATCATGCAGGTTTGTGGACATAACAGAAATGTTCTGTTCTATGTTGTAACGTTTAATAAATATGCCTGACGGCTAAAACAGAGAGAACAGAGTTGAGATTTGTTTATCCTCTCCAGGCTAGAAGAAGAAGGCACAACTCCACTTTACAAAAAACTTCAAAGTGGGCATTTTTCACTGATGCCTCACAACGTAATACTTGCTGCTGAGCCTTTACTTCATCTGAAGACGGCTATATGAATGTGGCAAAGACAATGCAAACAAAAGGGGAGAAACACATAGGATGCTAGCTACCTAGCAGGCTCAACCAAAGAGACTAGACTGAGGGATTCTGAACCATATGTACAGGGCTGTGAAAACATATTTGACCCTTTGCTGATTTCTTGTATTTTTCCTGTATTTATCACACTTAAATGTTTCAGATCATCAAACAGATTTTAATATTAGACAAAGATAACCCAAGTGAATACAAAATGCAGTTTTTAGTGATTTCATTTATTAAGGGGAAAAAAAGCTATCCAAACCGACCTTGCCCAAAGTGAAAAATTGGCTCCCCTTGTTACAGCCTGAATTAACTGCTATTAACCACATTTTTTGAAAGCTGAGTTCAATTTCACTAACCATACCCAGGCCTGATTACTGCCAGACCTGTTGAATCAAGAAATTAATTAAATAGAACCTGTCTGACAAAGTGAAGTAGGTTAAAGAGCTCAAAAAGCAACACATCGTGCAGCAATCTAAATTAATTCAAGAACAGATGTGAAACAAAAACGCAGAACAACAAAGAACTGCAGGCCTCACTTGCCTCAGTTTGGACACTGTGGGTCTATGATTCAGCAATAAGAAAGAGATTGGACAAAAATGGCATCCATGGGAGAGTTTGAAGGTTAAAACCACTGCTGTCCGAAAAGAACATGAAGGCTTGTCTCACATTTGCCCAAAAACGTCTTGATGATCCCCAAAACCTTTGGAAAAATATTCTGTGGACTGACAAGAAAAAAGGTGAACTTTCTGGATGGTGTGCATTCCATTACATCTGGTGTAGAACTGACACAGCATTTCATAAAAACAACATCATGCCAACAGTCAAACATGGTGGTGGTAGTGTGATGGTCTGGGCCTGCTTTGCTGCTTCAGGACCTGGACCACCTGCCGTAAGTGATGGAACCATGAATTCTGCTCTCTACCAGAAAATCCAGAAGGAGAATGCCCAACCATCAGTTCATGACCTCAAGATCAAGCCCTCCAATGTGAATGAATTAAAACAATTCTGCAAAGGTGAATGGGCCAAAATTCCTCAACAGCGACGAATATAACTCATTGCCAGTTATCACAAATGGTTGATTGCAGTTGTTGCCACCAAGGCTAACACAACCAGTTGTTTGGCTGAGGGCCCCACCAACCAAGCTACTTTTTCACCGCACTAGATATAAATTATGGCTGGTGTAAGACAGCAGATTTCTTTGAATAGATAGATAGATAGATAGATAGATAGATAGATAGATAGATAGATAGATAGATAGATAGATAGATACTTTATTTTGAACAAAAAAGTAAAAAAAAACAAAAACAAATGACAAGTGCGATAAAGTGACAGTATACAGTGCTCAAAAGGGAGAAGGAAGAAGTGAACACTTATTAACTCCAACTCCTCTTTTCCATAAATACAACCCATGTGAAATATATACAAATTATCACATTTAAGACCCCAAGTAAACAATTAGCTATATTTGTACATATCAACATTAACACCCATCCATCCCAACATACATACAGTCCATACATCAAAACCAGCCCCAAACAACACAGATATACACAGTGCTGTCCCACCCACCATTCCATAGTGTCCCAGAGTGAGCATAGTGAATAGTACATATAAATACTACCCTTCTAACATATATCCTTTCAGCAAATAATGTTTATACCTATTTTTGAATTGATTTCTGTTTATACATAGTTTCAGTTCCGGCTCCAGACTGTTGCACAAATCCACCCCACAGACAGATATGCACATACTTTTCTTAGTTGTTCGTACTTAGGTTTAGTAAAGTTTAACTCTCCTCTCAAATTATAATCATTGTCTCTTTTTTTGAATATTTTTTGTATATTAGTTGGGAGTTGATTATTAATTGCCCTGTACATGACTTGTGCTGTCTTAAATTTAACTAAATCCATGAACTTTATGACATGTGACTTTAAAAACAATGAATATATGTGTAAATTTGCAATACTGCTATTATATTCTACATTGCGCCCATTGCTTGTGTAAGCCAGCAACATAACCAGAGTAGCAGCTAAGAACTACTTGTTTTTGCATAATAATAGTCTTAGTGGAAAATTATATCACTAAATAAATTTTTAAAAAAGATAACTATCTGTCCCTTAAATTATAAAATGCATTTTCAGAATTGTTGTGTAAAAGCAGTACTCAAGGTCATGTGGTACCATGAATCCAGCACTGGAGTGATGTCTTTGGCCTTCTGCTGCTCATCGGGCCTCCAGCCTTCACCCTGGTGCTATGTGTATTCATACTGCAACTCCCTCTATTGTGATATTGCTTAAATATACTTTTGTTTGAGCATGTGGAATAATAGTTGAATTATTTAATCTTGGTGGGTTGATATAATAATTGTTTTCAACTGTCTATACTGATGAGGTAAATATTTTAACCATTTAGTCTGTGTTTATGTGAAATGTCTCTTTGGCTGTCCTGGACTAAAGCAGGCCTTCTGCACATGAGAACCAAGGTAATCAATACTGTGTCAGACATACTTAGAGCACCTCTGTGTTAAAGTGGTTTAAAGGAGGGCCCGCTCTGTCTCAGACAGAGATGAAGCCACCAGCCTGGCATCCCCCAAGTGCTCCTTTCTAGAGTCAAGGGTCACCTCATCCCCATCTAATCTTTTCCAGGTTCAGAGCCATGTGCCCATGAAAATAAAGAAATAAAAAAATGGCTTTCGTACTCAGGGGAGCACCACACTTGTAGAAGTGGCTGCTGCACAATAATTGCAAGCATAGTGGAAGGTGAAGAGGAATATGACAGTCTGAGATGGCAAATTGATTTTCACTCAGCATGGAGCACATGTTTTTTCATTGATCATTTCAGAGGCTCAGGAACTCACAGCTTCTCTTCTGAGCATGTGAATTTGCATTCATCAATTTTGCTGCAAATCTTGTAATTTGATGCTTAAATTGGCAAAGAAGCAGCCTAATGTCACAAAATATAGGGTCAAATCCATCACTTAATCAGACTTTCCTCCCAAACACAAGCTTTCTCATTTCAGTCCCATAAACCAGCATCAGGATTTTTCATCTCTTGCATCGGGCCTGTTTCACTGAAGCCTCCCATCTCAACATTGCTGTAAGAGCACATGCCTCATTATTGGGTTTCATCTCGCGCCATATTTTCTCCTATGGGAAATCCATTGTTTCAGTATAAAAGCATCTCATTTCACTCTCTGATTTGTTTACTTGGCTAATGGGACTGCAGTGTCCTTTGTTGAGCCTTTACAGAGCGTGACAGAGCTTTGCCGTATTGTGGAGAGGGAGAGTTTGGCTCGGAGAGAGGCAGAATCGGCCTATTTGATATCATGGAGGCTTTCATGCTAGATTTAATGACTCTTTGCTAGCTGACATAATTGCACTTTCAGATTTTAATAAGAGTTTTAACATAATAAGGGAGTAATGTGCAATGTCATGAACACCACTTTTTCACGATTGCTGTCCTCTTAAATTGTGATAATAACAGTAATTACAAAGATAATATGCTCTAAATGCCAGGAGGGGATAGATTATTTTTTCTCCCCTAATCCCATATCTGCTATCTGCCATATCCCACTCTCATTGTTTGCTCTTGCAACAGGTTGCATCAGATATTATAAAAGAAGAAAGCATGCAAGCAAGTCATTGGTCTTACACTATAAGAAAAAGAATGACAGATGAATATTCATGATTTGATTAAAATAATGTGGGACTGTGCTGTGAGGATGGCTGTCAAGGTGACATCAGCAGCTCCAGGAATTCAGCAGGTGATTATACCAAAGTTACTGTACATTTGTTCATTCCTTTCTATGAGTTCGCTGTGCACATGAACACTGGGTAATTTGGCACTAAATAAGTAATAAGTAGTAAAATAAATATTTCACTAATTTGTCTACCTGTGTCTGTGTGTGTGTGTGGGGGGGGCAGTCATTTGAATATTATAGAGTTTCAGAAAGTTCAGATATTTAAGTGATTAAAGGCCCCTTCTTGTTTGCCATGGTGATGGACAGGCTGACAGACAGGATCAGGCAGGAGTCTCCGTGGACCATGATGTTCCCAGATGACACTGTGATCTGTAGTGAGAGTAGAGAGCAGGTGGGAGAGAACCTGGAGAGGTGGAGGTATGCTCTGGAGAGAAGATTGAAAGCCAGCAGAAACTGCACAGAATACAAGTACCGGTACATGTGTGTAAATGAGATGGAGGCAGGTGTAATGGTAAAGCAGTAAAGGAGTAGAGGTACTAAAGGTAGGTGAGTTTAAATACCTATAGTCAACCATCCAAAGCAATGGACAGCACACAAGGGAGGTGAAGAAGAGAGCACAGGCAGAGTGGAGTGGGTGGAGATTAGTTTCAGGGGTGATTTGTGACAGATGGAGAGCAGCTATAGTGAAAGAGACGACTTATAAGAAGGTGCTGAGACCTGATGTGATGTATGGTTTGGAGATGATGATAATGACCAAAAGACAGGAGGTGGAGCTGGAGGCGGCAGAGTTGAAGATGTTAAGATTTTCATTGGGAGTGACTAGGAGGGGCAGGATTAGAAATGAGTATATCAGAGGGACAGATCAGGTTGAACAGTTTGGAGACAAAGTAAGAGAGGCAAAGTTGAGATGGTTTGGACATGTGCAGAAGAGGGATGGTGGATGTATTAGACAAAGGATGTTGACGATGGAGCTGCCAGGCAGGAGGAAAAGAGGAAGACCACAGAGAAGATTCATGGAGGTAATGAAAGAGGACATGGAGAGGGTTGGTGTTATAGAGGAAGATGCAAGGGATAGGCCCTATCCCTAGGGCCTATCCATAGGGATATCCATAGGGATCCGCCATAGCAGATCATCTGCCTCCATCTCACCCTATCCGATAGGGTGAGATGGAGGCAGATGATCTGCTATGGCGACCCCTAAAGGGTGCAGCCGAAAGAAGAAGTTGATAGAGAAGTTTTTAAAGGCAAGAAAGACATGCTGTAATCAGAAATACATTCATCATGCGATGATTTTCAGCATTTTTCTGTTTTGCTGTTTAATTTTTGCTGTTCATTAACATTTGTTTGGTCTCTGCCTGAAATTGAGTTTACCTGGTGTGTTGCTTGTCCTCCTAATTATATATTTATTTATTTTGGTTGTTGTTTTCTTTCCCCTCATTGCCAACCAGTTTTGTCAGATGGCTTCTCTGAGTCTGGTTCTGTTGGAAGTTTCTTCCTGTTAAAAAGTAATTTTTTCTCCCCACTGTTGCCAAGTGCTTTCTCTCAGGGAACCACCTGATTCTTGAACAAATCTTTCTGAGGTTGTAGGATCTTTAACTTACAATGTAATGCGCTATGGGGCACTTTTGTTTGTTATGGATTGGTGGTATGTAAATTAAAGCTGAAACCTATTTCCGAAGTGCACAATGATAAAATCAGCGTTCAGAGTGAATCTCTTTAATCTTCAGCTTCACTGATTATTGTTTTGATTGTTTTCCATGTAAAACTGATCTCTCACAGTACAAACGGACTTTACTTGTGAGAACAGGTTAGCATTTGCATCAGCAAAGGCATGTTTTTCCTGAAATAGTGAAAGCATGAGCTTATCATATCTTCAGATCACATCAGAGAAAAATGAAAGTGAAACTTTTTTTAAAGCCTTACTACTGCTACAGTCTCAGAAGTGGGTGTGAGTTATTGCTGATAACAAATGTGTCTACTGTAAAACCACTTGAAATCCTGGTGGTTCTGGATGAAAAAGTTATCCATAGTTTCTTCATTCAATTGAAAATCTGATTTTTAAGGCTTCCTGTATCTCTAAATATTGTCTATTTGCACTGCTACCACAAGTGTATCTAAACTGTATGTCTGACAAAGCATTTTTCCAAAGGCTATTAGTGTACCCCACTGTGCTTGAGATGCAGGCGGTGCGACAAAGTGCTGAAGGTAAATTCCATGGTGCCTGCGCTGTCCTCATCTTTTTTCTTGCCCAAAAGAGTAAGAAAAATATTCAGTGTGAGGTAAAGGCTGATTCCAATTCTAATCATCTGTTTCATAAGCATCACATTTTATGCTAACCAGCCACTTCTTGCTTAAATGTGCAAATGCTAAACAGTTAACGCTCCAACTATACAACTATGTACAAGTAGTAGAGTTTGCCATAGAGGGCTCTTCTATGGGATCTGTCACCTGTACCAGAACATTATAAGATAAGTTAAGATAAGATAAGATAAGATGAGCCTTTATTAGTCCCACAATAGGGAAATTCCAGGATTACAGCAGCGAAGGGATAGCAGCACTCAGTGCAATAGTTAATAAAATAATAAGAACTGGTTAGCCAAAGCAGTAAATGAATATACATATGAACACAGATATATACACAGTGCAGGAGCATTGCAGCTAGATAGAATAAACAGCATTACAGTTTGATAAATCATCCTGCAGAATATGAATATGTACCCAGACAGTATATTTCACATTTGAATCACAGTGTTGTTGCCACGCTTAGTAATGATTGTTATTGTCCTAGTTGTGTATTGGAGGGGACAATCTCTGTTGTGCAAAGTTGTTATGTTTAGTACATTTAATACGACATCTACAAGCAGCCCTGGTTAGGCTATAAAGTCTGATAGCCGTAGGTAGGAAGGACTTGCAGAACCTCTCCATCGTACACCTAGGATGGCACAGCCTACCGCTAAAGCCCCATTTCCACCAGTATCGCCTGGGCTTTACTTTTTTTTACTTGTTTCGGTTTTTCGCCATTTCCACCCAAGTCCTCACGGTTTAACCGTTACGATTTTCGTGCCTGTTCAGAGGCAGGGTACAGGCGAGCGAAAAGCGAGGTGTGAATTGACGTCAATCGACTGCTAAACGCTGATTGGTCAGGGCGTAACGTCACCAAACGCGTCCGTTTGTTTTCTGTTGAAGCTACACGTCCGCCATTTGTAATTTCAGCGAGTAACCGCGGTGACTGGATTCAAAATTGTGTTCTCATATAACGATGTCCACGCGCAAGTTTATTCCATGAACAAACGAGGAGGTGCGGACTTTTCTGTCCCTCGTAGCCGATGACTACATCCAGAGCGAGTTGGTGGGGCAACTTGCAATGAAAAAATATACCAGGAAGTGTCCGGCCTGCTATTATGGCAGAGAATTTGGACTCGACACGGCCACGGAATTGGAAAACGGTGACAGTGAGTGTTGTTTTGTTATTGTCCGTCTTCTCGCCTTTCGGTCAAAAGCGCACTTTATTTTAGCAATAAAGAAAGTTGTTTGATTGTGGGCAATTGTGGTGATGGCTAGCCCGCTAATAGCTAGCTACCTCTGTACCTTGCTGCTACCTGGCATCAAGCTGCAGAATCGCGCTTTTATTTCAGTATTCACGTGAACAAAACGCTGACGTAAGCTTATTGTATTCTGGTTAAAAAGTTTTGTGTTTGCGGTACATGTTGCACTTTGTTTGTGAGCGTTATTGTGTGTTTTTTTCCTTCTATACACAGTTTTCAAATCCCTTGGGTCCGCCTCACTGGACTGCCCCGGCATCTCCCGGTCAAGTGCTGGTAAGGCACAACAAACTGAAAATTACCACTCGGTTGTTTTTATATGTGATTGTTTTCTATAGACGCATAACAAGGAATTTAAAATGTCTTTCTACGTTTATAAAAATACTAGATTCAGGGGTGTTCATAGCCACAGTGGCCCAGTGTTATAGGTGTGTTGGTGGTGGAAATACTGTTGTATTTTCACAAAAAAAAAGGAGCACATGTACCGACTTCAAATCAAAATGCTTGATTGAAATTCTTCAAGTCAGCTAACACTATTAACCCATTCTGATTTATGAGGCCACAGTACAAAGAAATTCTTTTAAAAATAACCCATTAAATCAAAATACTTTTTACAATTAATCCTTTTTGAAATGAAGGGGGGCCTAACCACATCTCCACAGAAGTTTCTAAAGTCCACTCTACTGAGGGGCAACGACATGACAGTTGAGCTTAAATACAGCAATGAAGCATCCCACCACAGGCTTTCAACAGTTTAATTCCATAATATTTTTTCTGACATGTTTTGATCCGGTGTTATCTAAATACAATGACTTCTGTCTTTCATATAGGCAAGCTGAAGAGGTCCAGCAACATTGCAGACCTTGCATCACTGATGGCCCAGAATCATGCTGAGGAGATGCGGATCCATGAAAGGATGCTCGAACAGCGCGAAAGACACCTGCAGTTAGCCGCATTAAGAAGGGATGAGCTGACAGAGACGGCTTCCTTCCACGGAGCCTTCCGAAACCATTTTGGCAGTCTGGTCGAAGTACTGAAAGCTCCCCATTTGTTAACATGTTTTGGGAATATTTGTAATGTAATAAAATGTTAGTCTTTTGGATAAAAGTGTGGTTTGTATATTATAACACTGGATGATAAAGGCGAATAATTACATACACATTCCATTGCCTCATATGACCCTAATCCTGCTGTTCAGCCATAAAGGTGTCAAGATTTTTAATGGTAATGTAATTGTTATTGTTAAATTTAATAAATATTACCACTGCTGTATCCATTGCTCTACATTGGGTACAGTTTTTAAGTAAAATTGTAAGCAGGTGCACAGGTGTAATTTACATTCAGCAGTAGACACTGATAAAGGTGAAAGTCGAATTGGGTAAAAGGTAAGTACATGTGAATTGAATGTTATATCGGCATTCCAAATTCTGAGAATTCCAATAAATTATAAGCAGTCTAGTATAATATAAAGCGAAAATACCCATACATGTAAACCCAAATATAACATTTTCGATGTTGTAAACGTTGACATGTATATGATAAACCTATGCGATTGTGATTCAATAGATCCATAGTGATCTTTGTTTTGAAAAAGAAAATTATAATTTGGTGTTGGCAGTGTGACAATGTCAGTGTATTTAGTAGGATTAAAAAAAGTTTCATCATAAAATTTCTAGGTTCATTGGCAATTCCATCAAACCAAAAGTGAGTTGTCTAGCTGCAGCATATTTTTTTGAGTCATTTCTACGTTGTTTTAGTGTGTAATTAGCCACCACTGAACAGATAACCCTTATAAATAACAATAGATTGGAAAAATGATACACAATGGGTCTAGATTTGGATTGGCTTTTTTATAATATCAATTATTTGGTAAGTTAAAGTTAACTGGAAGTATAACAAGTTTCCACATATAATTCCAAGGTCAATTGGCAATTCCATCAAATCAAAAGTGACTTGGCTAGCTGCAGCATTTTCTTTGCAGTCATTTTCTACGTTGTTTTAGTGTGTAATTAGCCACCACTGAACAGATAACCCTTATAAATAACAATAGATTGTACAATGATACTCAAATGATACACAATACAAAAATGGGCCTAGATTTGGATTGGCTTTTTTATAATATTTTTAATTATTTTGTAAGTTAAAGTTAACTGGAAGTATAACAAGTTTCCACATATAATTCCAAGGTCAATTGGCAATTCCATCAAACCAAAAGTGCGTTGTATAGCTGCTGCTTTTTTTGGGAAGTCAGTTTATCATCAGTGTATCATTATTACACAATATACAAAATGGGTCTAGATTTGGATTGGCTTTTTTTTATAATACTATAAATTATTTGGTAAGTTAAAGGGGTTTAGGATTAAGCTTCTGCATAATTTTAAATTACCCCGGTGTTTCAGCATTTAATTAACCGTCTGTTAACATTTAACCGTTTTGAACAACAGAGGCGACGTAGTTTAAAAGTGCACAACATTTTATTTAAAAAGACGTTTGACATATGTATGCACATGAACACTGAACAAATGAAATGATCTCTGAATGATCTCTGCTTCATATGCAGCTGCTTCAGATTCCTCCTGGGCAACCGCTATTCTCCTCTCCTGCTCCAACGTGTGTTGTCTCAATCCACGTCGTCTTCTCCTGTAAAATTCTCTTGTCTCGTTAAAGACATTCATTGTGTTAAAAACCGTGGAAATCCTCCGCTCGTAATCCGCTATTTTTTTCTGTGTTGTTGAGGAGTCAGTCTCGTCCTTTATACGTCAGCAGTGTAGCGCCACTTCGATCCCGCCCACCCCAGCAATACTCGGCTTTCCGCGGTTGTGATGGAGGCGCAGCCGCGGGAGAAACAAGTAAAAAAGAAAAGAAAAGAGTAGCGCAGAACTATATAGTGGAAATGTGGCAAAAGTGAACTCCTCAGTACATTCAGTGTATCCTGCATGGGGTGGGACTTGGACTCCAGCAGAGATGACAGCTTAGCCACCATCCTCCTCTCTCCTATCTCCTCCACTGGGTTGAGGCGTCACCCCAGAACAGAGATAGCTTTCATGATCAGCCTGTTCAGTCTCTTCCTGTCAGCTGCTGTGATGCCACTGGCCCAGCAGACCACTCCAAATGTGATGGCTGATGCCACCACCGAATCGTAGAAGGTCTTCAAGAGGGCCCCTTGCACTCCAAAGGACCTGAGTCTCCTCAGGAGGTACAGCCTGAACTGTCCCTTCTTGTAGAGCGCGTTGGTGTTGTATGACCAGTCCAGTTTATTGTTCAGGTGAACACCCAGGTACAGTGGGGTAAAAAAGTATTTAGTCAGCCACCAATTGTGCAAGTTCTCCCACTTAAAAGATGAGAGAGGTCTCCAATTTTCATCATTGGTATACCTCAACTATGAGAGACAAAATGAGAAAAAAAAATCCAGAAAATCACATTGAAGGATTTTTAATGAATTAATTGGTAAATTCCTCGGTAAAATAAGTATTTGGTCAATAACAAAAGTTCATCTCAATACTTTGTTATATACCCTTTGCTGGCAATGACAGAGGTCAAACGTTTTCTGAAAGTTTTCACAAGGTTTTCACACACTGTTGCTGGTATTTTGGCCCATTCCTCCATGCAGATCTCCTCTAGAGCAATGATGTTTTGGGGCTGTCGCTGGGCAACACAGACTTTCAACTCCCTCCAAAGATTTTCTATGGGGTTGAGATCTGGAGACTGGCTAGGCCGCTCCAGGACCTTGAAATGCTTCTTACAAAGCCACTCCTTCGTTGCCCGAGCGGTGTGTTTGGGATCATTGTCATGCTGAAAGACCCAGCCACATTTCATCTTCAATGCCCTTGCTGGTGGAAGGTGGTTTTCACTCAAAATCTCACGATACATGGCCCCATTCATTCTTTCCTTTACACGGATCAGTCATCCTGGTCCCTTTGCAGAAAAACAGCCCCAAAGTATGATGTTTCCACCCCCATGCTTCACAGTAGGTATGGTGTTCTTTCTCCTCCAAACACGACAAGTTGAGTTTTTACCAAAAAGTTCTATTTTGGTTTCATCTGACCATATGACATTCTCCCAATCCTCTTCTGGATCATCCAAATACTCTCTAGCAAACTTCAGACGGGCCTGGACATGTACTGGCTTAAGCAGAGGGACACGTCTGGCACTGCAGGATTGAGTCCCTGGTGGCGTAGTGTGTTTCTGATGTAGCCTTTGTTACTTTGGTCCCAGCTCTCTGCAGGTCATTCACTAGGTCCCCCCATGTGGTTCGGGGATTTTTGCTCACCGTTCTCGTGATAATTTTGTCCCCATGGGGTGAGATCTTGCGTGGAGCCCCAGATCGAGGGAGATTATCAGTGGTCTTGTATGTCTTCCATTTTCTAATAATTGCTCCCACAGTTGATTTCTTCACACCAAGCTGCTTACCTATTGCAGATTCAATCTTCCCAGCCTGCTGCAGGTCTACAATTTTGTTTCTGGTGTCCTTTGACAGCTCTTTGGCCTTGGCCATAGTGGAGTTTGGAGTCTGACTGTTTGAGGTTGTGGACAGGTGTATTTTATACTGATAACGAGTTCAAACAGGTGCCATTAATACAGGTAACGAGTGGAGGACAGAGGAGCCTCTTAAAGAAGAAGTTACAGGTCTGTGAGAGCCAGAAATCTTTCTTGTTTGTAGGTGACCAAATACTTATTTTACTGAGGAATTTACCAATTAATTCATTAAAAATCCTTCAATGTGATTTTCTGGATATTTTTTTTCTCATTTTGTCTCTCATAGTTGAGGTACACCTATGATGAAAATTGAAGACCTCTCTCATCTTTTAAGTGGGAGAACTTGCACAACTGGTGGCTGACTAAATACTTTTTTGCCCCACTGTACTTGTAAGATGTCACCATCTCTATGTCTGTTGCCTTGATGTTTATTTTTTGGGGGGTTTTTTTTGTTTTTTTGTACTTATTTTGTACCCGTAGGTAGATTTGTTTTGCAGTCTGGTGACAAGCCACCAGCTGCCGGTCGCTGCGTGCGCAAGCGCCCCTTATCCCTAACCTGCATGTTTTTAGCATGTGGGAGGAAACCGGAGAAATCCCAGAGTAAACCCATGCAACACGGGGAGAACATACAAACTCCACACAGATCACTGTTGGCCGAGGGCAGGGATCGAACCCACGATCTCATGATCCCCGCAATCCCCCGGCCGAGGGTAAAACTGTGCTGCCGCAGTGCTAACCACTGCGCCACCGTTTACTGGTGCTGTTTGTGTGTGTGTGTGTGTGTGTGGGTGGGGGTGTCCTCACCTGTGGCAGTCCACCACCAATTCCTTAGTTTTCCTGGCATTCATCTGGGGGCAGTTCCATAGGCATCACTTCACAAAGTCCTGGATAAATCCTCTGTGCTCCGCATCATCCCCATCAGAAATGAGGCCGACGATCGCAGAGTCGTCAGAGAACTTCTGACGATCCAGCACCTTCCGATTCTGCGAACCGGGAGGTGCTGGATTAAGAGAGGTAGTGCCTCTCGGCAATGTGTGCCCCCCTTCTTTGGGCATGGGGGTCCCCGGGGCGTGCGACAGTGGCACTGGGGCGGGCCAGCTGTGAGGGTGCTTGGGGGGGCCCGCGCCGGGAGGCGCGGGCCGGTCTCTGCCCCAGGGGTGGAGTCGCTGGCCTCCTGGTGCCTGGGACCCGGAGGCGGGCGTTGGCCCCGCTGGGGAGGTGGGGGTCGGGCGGGTCCGGGGGTGTGGGCTCACCGCACCGGCCGCCGAGCAGCCTGGCCTTCCTTGATTGTCCCTCCAGGGGCGGATGCCTGGCTTTCTTGGGGCTTGCTGACCTTGGACGTTTGTGCCCTGTGGGGGTTGGTGGCGCTGCCTTGCCTGCTCAGGGTTCCCGGGGGGGAGAGCTGCTGCGACCGGCCCTCTGCTTCATATGTTTCCTGACAAACCACTCACATGCACACACTTATTTTGTGCGCGTTCTCATATAGAGTATATGCACACAGACATACACACACAAGTGTCTCTCCTTTAACAGGTGCGGAAACCAGACTCGTGCTGAGACTTCTTCAGTGGAAGAAGCAGTTTGTCTTTTGTTTGTTTTAGTTGTTGTTGTTTTTTTGTCTGTTTCCCTCCCTTTTCTTCCCCCCTCCACACACTTCCTTTCCCTCTTCCCCATCCTGTTGGGTCTTCCATGGGTAAAATAATTAAAGCTAGAAAAGCACTCGGAGAGCGCAGACCTCCGCCAAGCGCCACAGTTCCCCCCCATACAATGTTTGTGTGTAGGTTTTCAGATTCCTTGACCATGAAAACATATGACTAGCAATTGGATTCACAATGACAGGATTAGTGGTTCAGTAGTAAAAGCATTACCTCCTTGGCGGAGGTAATAAACTGAAGTGTTGCTGTTGTGTCCATCTCCTGCATCTGCAAAGTGCCAGGCTGCAACCTGTCAAGGCATGCCTCATGCCTCCCTTATGGGGGGGGGGGGCTTTCACACCTGTACTGACCTCATCAAATCAAATCAAACTTTACTGTCATATTGCTGTACATACAACTGTAGTGCAGGCGAGATGAAATTGTGTTTCTCTCGGCATCCATATAAGAAGCGGGCATGATTTAAGACACATTCCCACATAGCTCCCCCCCACCCCCACCCCCCCATCCATTCACACATCCCTGAGACATACTTGGGGAAAAAAAAGAATAACTAACTATAATATACAAAATGTCCGTAGGTGCAGTAGTGTGTATGAGAGATTCCGGGTCAACTGTTCAGCATCCTGACAGCTTGTGGAAGGAAGCTGTTGATCAGTCTGGTGGTTCTGCCTCTGATGCTCCGGAATCGTTAACCAGATGGAAGAAGTTCAAAGTGTTTATGCAGAGGGTGAGAACGGTCCTTGACAATGTTTAGTGCCCTGCTCCTACAACGGTTCTGAAAAAGTTCTTGGACAGAGGGGAGGGAGAGTCCAATTACCCTCTCCGCCCCCTTGACTATCCTCTGCAGGGCTTGTTTGTCTGACATACTGCAGCTGGAGTACCATGTAGCAATGCAGTACGTCAGAACACTCTCCACCACACCTCTGTAGAAGGTCCTGAGGATGCAGATGGGGAGAGAGGCCTGTTTGAGTTTCCTCAAGAAGTGCAGTCTCTGCTGAGCCCGCTTCCTGATCTCCAAGGAATTCTTGCTCCAGGTCAGGTCCTGCGAGATCTGCACTCCGAGGAACTTGATGTTCTCTACTCTCTCCACTAAACAGCCGCCGATGCTGAGGGGGACGTGCTCAGGCTGCGACCGCCGGAAGTCGATAATCATCTCCTTCGTTTTGTCCACGTTGAGCACCAGATTGTTCTCCCTGCACCAGCCCTCCAGGTCTCTCACTTCTTCCCTATACATTGATTCCTTATCCCTCTGGATAAGTCCCACCACCGTGGTGTCATCTGCAAACTTACTAATCTGGTTCCCCTCGTGTCTGGATACACAGTCATGTGTTAGAAGTGTAAACAACAGTGGACTGAGTACACAGCCTTGAGGGGATCCGGTACTCAGCGTGACAGACTTGGAGATGTTGTTTCCAACCCGGACAGACTGAGGTCTCTCAGTCAGAAAATCCAGGATCCAGAGACATGTGGCGGTGTTCAGACCGAGAAGGAGTAATTTCTCCATCAGTCTCTGGGGAATAATGGTGTTGAATGCTGAACTGAAATCAATGTACAGGAGTCTGGCGTAGGTGTCTTTCTGGTCCAGGTGGGTGATGACATGCCTCCCTTATTGGGGGTGGGGGCTTTCACACCTGTACTGAGTACTTAAAAACTGAGTACTTAAAAACTGTATTTATCGGCAGATGAAAGAAAACTGAAGCAAAAACAAACAAACAAACAAACAAAAACTAAGCAAACAGCAACTGCAACATGAACTATTTCAAACATATTTATTCAAATGTACACTTATATGGACACAATCTTGAGCCATAACTTTTTGGTAATGTGAAAATAATAAGCCAAGTAGCCCAAAAAAACTGAGTGCTCTTGCTGTCAGGAAACAATGTTGGCACCAAATCACTGAAGTGATCTGCCACCAATGGGGGTAGATTGTGCTCTGGCACAAAATGACAAAACATCACTTCTGCTTGTGATGCATTGGATTTGGAAGGCGTCGGTTCTCTCACTGGCTGAAAATGTTCATCCATCGATCGAATTTGGCTACACAGTTTTTGTGGCGCTGTGTAGCAAAGTGCGACTTCAGGTGGAAAATCCCTGATGCAGTCACTTTTAGCATTAGAGTCACACATATCAGGCGCAGCATTACTGGTGCCGGGATTCCTCTCTGTTCCGGAGCCGCAGGACAAAAGAAGGTGTGATAATGGTTGCCGTGGGTTTTATTGGGTTTGCGCTACTCGGAAAAAAGAGGATTTGGAAGCCTCCCCCGGCAGAGAGCTGTTTTTTGCGCAGCCCCTATGGCTGGCCAGGGAATTTCTGCCAAATAATCCGGCGCCGGACAACTGCCCGTGTCAGCTTTTGCAGCGTAGCGCAAACACAGGCACTCTGGCGGGCCCTGCCCACCACAGTTTTCTGCGTGCTTTTGTGCCTAAAACTTTGAAGAAGGCGGAGTTTGTGTTCATCAGACACGACGACCAGTCAGACACACAGTCCTGGGTTCTCACAAACTATGGTCAGTTTGTGAGGTAGTCCAGGATCCACGATGACAGGTGCTGGTCCACCCCTGCACGTAGCAGCTTGTCCCTGCTGCTTTTTGGTCCTACAACAACATTGTTTGAAAAACACAAAAAGGAACAAACAATGCTGTGAATAACTATTTCCCCCTTCCTGATTTCTTATACTTTTGTGTATTTTTCACACCTAAATATTTCAGATCATGAGACTAATTTAATATTAGACAAATATAACTCAAGTAAACGCAAAATTCAGTTTTTAAATTATGATTTCATTTATTAAGGGAAAGATGATATCCAAACCTACCTGGTTCTAAGTGAAAAAGTAATTGCCTCTTAAACAGCTGGTTGTACAACCCTTGGTGGCAACAACTGCAATCAAGCATTTGCGATAGCTGTCAGTGAGTCTTTTGCATTGCTGTTGAGGAATTTTGGCCCACTCTTCTTGGTAGAATTGCTTTAATTCAGCCACACTGGTGGGCTTGAGCTTGAGGTCGTGAACTGATGGCCGGACATTCGCCTTCAGGATTTTCTGGTAGAGAGCAGAATTCATGGTTCCATCAATTACAGCAAGTCATCCAGGTCCTGAAACAGCAAAGCAGCCCCAGACCATCACACTAACACCACCATGTTTGACTGTTGGTATGATGTTCTGTTTCTGAAATGCTGTGTTAGTCCACCACCTGTTCGACCTGCTTCCCTCTGGACGACAGTTCAGATCAATCAGGTCCCACACCTCCACACTGACAGTTTCTTCCCCTGGGACATTCGAACTGCACGCAGTCAGAGGCCCCTTCCCCCTCCCTCCGAACACTCACATGCTCAGAACTAAGGACCTTTTAATTATCACAATAACTCACCTGTCTTTGCACTCTGCACTTTCATGTATACTGACCCATCTGTGAAACCACTATTATGTATATTTTCCATAATCCTTGGTCGATTTTACTCATTTGTGTGTTCGGCACTCTGCACTCTTATGTACATAGCTCCACGCGCATAGCTACAACCCTACCTGTGTATATTTCCATAATCCTGGGCCGTTTTTATTCTTATTACCTCCGCCAAGGAGGTAATGTTTTTACCGGGGTTTGTCTGTCTGTCTGTCTGTTACCAACATAACTCAAAAAGTTATGAACGGATTTTGACGAAATTTTCAGGAAAGGTGTGTAATGGCACGGGGAATAGATGATTAGATTTTGGCGATGATCTGAGAGTGCATACCTCCACCAAGGGATTTGTTTGTATTTGTGCAGCAGGATTACACAAAAACTACTGGATGGATTTGGATGCAATTTTCACCAGAGGTGGTTCTTGGGCTAGAGAGGAACCCATTATATTTGGGTGATGATCTGGCAATGCATACCTCAGCCAAGGCTCTTATCTTCTCACAGTGTGTTAGCAACAATACTCCAAAACTGATGGACAGACTTTGATGCAATTTTCACCACAAGTGGCTATAGGCCTACACACAAACCCATTACATTTTGGAGGTGATCCATGAGAAACGGAAGGAGCCTTGGCGGAGGTATGCGCTCTATGACTGCTTTTCTAGTTTTATTTTTATTTTCATTTATTTTTATTTCAGTCATGTGTTTAGTCGTGTGCTCTGTGACCGTGTTTTATCTAATCCTTCTCCCTTATTTTATTGCGTAGGAGCCTGGTGGAGCACCCACAATTTTGTTGTACTGTACTACTGTACAATGACAATAAAGCCTATGTTATTCTATTCTATTCTATTCTATTCTAGTTTTGCGCCAGATGTAACGGGACACACGTCTTCCAAAAAGTTGAGCTTTTGTCTTGTCAAACCACATAATATTTTTCCCAAAAGTCTTTAGGATCATCAAGATGTTTTTTCTGGCAAATGTAAGACGAGTCTTTGTGTTCGTTTTGGTCAGCAGTGGTTTTTGCCTTGGAATTCTCCCATGGATGACATTTTTGCTCAGTCTCTTTCTTATTGTTGAATCATGGACCGGTGTCAAAACTGAGTCAAGTGAGGCCTACAGTTCTTTGTTGTTCTGAGATTTTGTTTCTTATCTGTTCTTAAATTAATTTAAATTGGGACATGATATGTTGCTTTTTGAGAGCTTTAGCCTACTTCACTTTGTCAGACAGATTCTATGCAAGTAATTTCTTGATTCAACAGGTCTGGCAGTAATTAGGCCTGGGTGTGGCAAGGGAAACTAAACTCAGCTTTACAAAAAATGTGTTAACCCCTTAGCGTTCCAGCTCATTTTCCTTCAAAGTGCCTGATAAAACATACCCATACTAAATTCAAAACTGTTCTTCAACCCCTTGCACTTTCTTCATGGGGTTGTGTTATGTCCACAAACCTGGCAATGACGACCTACAAGGATGCTACCCTTTAGTGAACTTTATTACAGAGAAAGTACAAGAATACAGGCACATGCATAATGGGGCTGGCTGCCAACCATATCTTCTACCAATTGAATGTCTCTATGAAACTACCTGCTGAGATGGCGGGCTGCCCAATATATAAGGCGTGGTGATGTCTTCCACAGGGTGCTGCACCACTCCCTGAATACCTGGTATTCATACATCACATTTTCCTTCCCTTTCAAGAATTGAAAAATTTATGATTAACCTTAGCAGATGTCTCCTCCCCAATTTAGTAATCAAATAAGTCCCACTATGCAAATACTTATGATTGGCATTAGTCAAACATACATTACTAATCAATGTTACTTATATATATGATAAACACATTAAACATTTCTTATTCTGGCATTATCATCAATAAATTACAAAATTAGAATTAGCTGTTCAGGAATTAAATGAGTCAAAGAACTTATTTTCTGCGTGCATATTAACTGTAAGAATACTTGTGGCTATTACTATTCAAAGAACATTCTTTTAAAGAACACACACTTGCTTTTATTTTATTAAAGAACACTCGTTAGTTAGTTTTGTTGGTTTTTTTTGTTGTTTTTGTTTTTGTTTTTTTGTTTTTTTAACATGAACCAAAGCCTAATGACTAGGTTCTGCGGGTGGACCACTGCGGGACCCATCGCGGCTGGGTGAGTTATTCTGCCACCATGTCAGCCGTGCTCCTGCCTGAACAGTATTTTTGTGGACAGTCTTCCACTGGGAGAACAGTTCTGCCTGAGGGGCTTTGTGGCGGGCCTGTGGTGGCCTCATCCCTGGAGCTGTCGGAACTCCGGGGCCAGGGTCAATCTTCATGAGGCTGGGGCCAAGGCCCCACTCTGCAGTAGCTGACTCCTACAAAGCCTCGCCATCTAGAGCAGCCAGCTGGACACGCAGTAGTTGGTTTGTGTGCCGAACCAAACCGTCTGTCAGCCAGAAGAACGCTGTTCCTAGCTTTGCCATGATCCTCAGCAGCGCCCGGTGTTTTGTTGGCTGTGGCTCAGTCAGTCGTCGCTCCTCGCCGGCACGAACCCGGACCCAGTCCATGACCTGGAGCAGCTTCTTACTTGGTTTGATGTGTTGTTGCGCTCCCGGTGGCTCTGCGTGCTGATTCAGCTTGGGACCTCCGTCGTGTTGTGGCTGTTCGGTAGTCACCATGTTCGTTGTGGACCCTTCATCCGTTGTCTCCATCATAAGTTGAGGCTCGTTGTGGATAGAGAAGGTGTCCGGAGCCTGTACTGACTCACCGATCCTTTGGTGTCTCTGGTGAAAGCAGATTCATTGTGCAATCACATTGTCAGGGGTGCCAAAGTAGGTAGCTAGTAGCTCGACTGCATCCACATATGACTCAGTTGGTCCTAGCATGTGAAAAATTTGCTGGCCTTCTATGCCGAGGTTGTGGACAAGGAGTGCTTTTTTTCCATATTTTGTAAAGTTTGCCCATGTCCAGCGCTGAGATATAGGTCTCGAAAGCGTCCAGCCAATGTGGCCATGGGATTGCTGGTTCTCACGGGCACTCGAGGAAAGGCCATAGCAGTCATAAGCACGCCTCTATGGTTTAATCTCTCATCGCCAAATGTTATGTCCACAAACCTGGCAATTTTGACAGACAAAGTACAAGAATACAGGCACGAGTATTATGGGGCTGGCTGCCAACCATATCTCCTACCAGCTGAGCGTTTCCACTGTATGTAACTGCTTGCTGAGATGGCGGGCCTCCCAATATATAAGACGTGGTGACGTCATCCGCAGGGTGCCGCACCACTCCCTGAATACCTGGTATTCATACACCACAGGTTGGTCTCATTCAAAAGAAAACACTAATTTTTTTTAGCAAAACAGTCAGAATCCCTCTAAGTGCTTCAACCACTGAGTAACAGTGATTTTTATGTTATTGATTTTATAATTGTAACGGGGTAGGCACTATATAAGCACTAGCTTCAGCCTATACCCTTTCGGTTGTTTTTTTGTGTGTTCTTATTGTATGTGTTTATTATTATTATCACTGAATAAAAATAAATAAAAGTAAACATACTATGTTTGAAGAAAATAAAGTTTGCCTGGGTGTTTTTTTTAGATACAAATGCATGAAAATAACATACAACTGTTAGATGCTGGCTGGAAAAATCAATAGGAATGTAAAACCAAGTGTTATGAAGTTCAGGGAAAAATTTGGTAACAATAGGACAAGAAATGAATTTATTACACACCTTTGCATCTTCAAATTGTGCCAAATGGAATCATGGCCACCCCACCCCCCACCCCCCGTGATTCTTCAGCTAACGGCCGGGTCAAGTAATTAATAATTTCTTCGATGTTCAGTGTTAATTTTAACCATTTTTCAAAAAGGTGAGTAATGTTACAACACTTCTGCCTTGGATTCACAGACAGGTTTACGCTAGCTTTACGCACATGTGTTACGCAGGGGCTTTAGAGGGGGGAAGGGGGCTGAATGCCTCCTTGTGAGGTATCCCTGAATTCAGAAATTAGTTGGCTAAGCCACACCTCCATCATTTGCCTATTCTGATACAATTGGCTCGTTGTGTTCCCGTTAGCCATGAGGCTGGACCTTATCGCTCACTGGGTTTCCACAGCTTTCAGTCACAAAATAGAGGCTCTATTGGGTTGAATGAGCTGTCAATCACTTAGGCAGACAGTCCCATCTGGGGGTTTCCATTTCCGGTTCAACTTCCCGGAAGTGATGTGTTTTTAGCATAAAAAACTAACCGCTTTCGGCCAATTTTCAAACAAATGCTCCTATTTTATGGGCAGTTTTTCTCGTCGTCATCAAGATGGACAATAAATCTTACTCAAATGGATCTATTAGACACTTTGCAATACAAATGGACCGTATCTGTTGAATGATCATTCATTCAGGGATGGCAAGGAAGCTCCTTTGGTGAGTCACTCCTTCAATTTCATGCTAACACTAGCTGGTTTAAAGTACTATTTAAATCCAGTGTTATTATTTTTTTCCTGAAATCTGTTTTAATAACTAAATAGACGAAATTCTAAGCCTTCAAACAATGTAAAGCATGACTGCATACTGTAAGCGTGTTTAACACAATTCACTGTGTCGCAGCTGAGACTTTTAAATGGACATTTAAATTTACCCGCCCGCGGGGCATCCAGAGTTGTTAATTCAGGTTGTAACAAGGGGAAGCGATTACTGTTTCACATCGGGCAAGGTAGGTTTGGATAACTTTTTCCCTTAATAAATTAAATTATCATTTAAAAACTGCATTTTGTACTCAGGCTATCTTTGTCTAATGTTTAAATGTGTTTGATGATCGGAAACATCTAAGTGTGACAAATATTGAAAAAAAACTATAAGAAATCAGAAAAGGGTCAAATACTTTTTCACAGCACTGTACATATTTTTCAGAGTCCCTCAGTCTAATCTCTTTCGTTGAGCCTGCTAGGTAGCTAGCATCCTATGTGATTCTCCAGTTTGTTTACCTTGTCTTTGACACATTCTTACAGCCATCTCCAGATGAAATAAAGTCTCAGCAGCATGTACTACGTTGTGCAGCATCAGTGGAAAACGCCCACTGTGAAGTTTCCTGCAAAGTGGAGTTGCGCCTTCTTCCTGCAATCTTGACTCAGTTCTCTTTCTTTTCACCATCAAGCATATTTATTAAGGCAAGGCAAGTGTATTTGTATAGTACAAGACAATTCAAAGTGCTTTACATAAATCATTACAGTATTACAGCAAGTTGCAAAAGAAATACATTAGAATTTCAAAGCAAAATAAAAAATAAATAAAAGAAACAAGCTAAAATAGAATAAGACAAAAAAGTGCAAGAAATAAAAGTTACAGTACATTGTGGGAGATTAACAATTGTTCTACTGAAAGGCAGTAGCAAAGAGAAGGAAAGTTTTTAACCACGATTTAAAGCAGCTGAGAGTTTTGGCAGCCCTGATACTTTCTGGGAGTTTGTTCCACATGTGAGGAGTATAAAAACTAGTTTGGTTCTAACTCTGATCACAGATAGTAGGCCTGAGCCTGATGACCTGAGGGCTCTGGGTGGTTCATAATGGACCAGAAGATGTTATGAGCTGAACATATTGTCCACGCTTTCTGTTATTTTTGAAATGTTTGCACACCTCTGTTATCATTAATTTGCTGGGTTATCCTCAGTTTCTTGGTTCAATTATTACTTTCTAGCCTCTCCCATCATCCTCCCATTCCTCCAGCCACTCGTGTGTTTTCATTTGACCCTAATTAGTTACCCAGCTGTCCTGTGTTAGTTAATTTTTGTGTCCCTATATATACAGTATAAGTCCCTCTAGGATTTCGCAATGTTGAAATCGCGTCAATTCATGAGAAATAAGCCAATCAATGCAACTATTGCGCGACCTTGCAACTTTGTCCAATCACCGCAACTTTCCCGCAATTTTGGCCAATCCTCGCCAACTTCCGATAATTTCACCAATCAAATTTGTCTCTGAGTGGTGCTGAAACGCTCAGTCTAACCAATCAAATGCATCACTGCACCGCGTTCACTTCCATGTTTACAGTAAGTATTAATGGAACACTTCAGCAAAAAACAGCGTGTGATTTTAAAAAAAACACTCACCCGCAAGGTTTCCAGCACCATCCCTTCCTCCGTCTCCCCCAGCCTGCCGGTGGACGTCTCTGTCCTGACCATGTGTACAAAGTGCTGGGTTTGTGTTGAAAAACGTCCACCAGCCCCAAAAGCACCCCGTCGTGGGAGCGCACCTGACAAGAGACGCCATAATACCACAAACAAATGAACAAATCTAACACTACAGCCAGTGTTTGATCATTTCATACATCTTTAGAGGTAAAATCATTACGACATCTTTTCAGTGAACTTTAAACCTGCGAATCTCTGATCTGGACATAGACACCCCCCACCCCCCCCCAATGAAATACGTGTGTCTGATGAGACGGGTGTGTGTGTGTGTGTGTGTGTGTGTGTGTGTGTGTGTGAAGCTGTGCAGCAGACAGACAGGTAGGAGTTAGGTACAGAAAGAGAGAGAATATTGTCTGTTTTTTTTTTTTTTTTTCAGAAAAACACAGAGTCCAATCGACAACACAGACTAACAGAATAAAATATTTATTTTTTCCTCTCCACACAGTACCGAGTGGTTGGGGACCATAGGGAGTTTTCAAATGAAGGTGCTGCAAATAATTTCCAAATCTCTACTCTTTAACATGCATTCAATGCAGTTTAGCTTTTGTAATGGGTATTGTGTTAAAGTCTGTTTTGGCTGTTGCACAAAAAAGTTTTTCTGTATAGCAGAAGTTTCTGCTTAATTTACAAATCACTGTAATAGGAGATGTTTGACAATTCTGTGCTTTTCTTGTATTGTTATATAGAATATCATTGTAATAAGCTGGAAAAAAAACCAAAAACATCTGCGTTAAAATTTGTAATTCTTCCCACAACTTTTAGTGCAAAAAAAAAACTCAAAACATCACAACTTTTATCACAACTTTTAAAAACAAAAAAAGCTCCCGTGAATTCAGGCTTTTTGGGCCACAACAATCATAAAAACATCTCAGAAAATCCTAGAGGGACTGCTATATCCCCTGTTTTCATTTCTCCCCGTGGCATCATTGCAGTATTTCCCTCCAGTTATTCATCATTGTGTGTAAGTTGTCTCAGCCGTTAGGCTCTTGTGTTTTCCCAGCCTCCATGCTGTATTTATTTTGTCATCCTTAATAAATCATTTAAATAACTAAAAGTCTTAAGGAGTCATCCTTCCTGTCTGCTGGAGGTTGCTAGCTGACAAAACATCTGAAATATATTTTGGCCCTAAACCATTCAGAGCTTTATAAACCTACAGGAGTATTTTGAAATCTATTTTTTGACAGACAGGAAGTTAGTGTATAGACCTGAGAACTGGAGTTACAGCATGGAAAATAAGTATTGAACACATCAAACTTTTTCTCATTAAACATATTTCTGATGGTGGCATTGACCTGAGATTTTCACTAGATATCAATAACAACCCAAGTAATCCATACATAGAAAGAAATTAAGGCAACTGTGTTCACCAAACAAGTTATAGTTAATAAAGTGGAATGACATAGGGAGTAAGTATTGAACACATGAAGAAAAAGTGGTGCAAAAAGGCATATAAAGCCAAGAAACCAGCTGGAATCCATCAGAATTTAGGAAGCCATCCCATCCCCCATCAGTGCAAATTAATTTCAGCTGGTTAAGTCCTGACTGATAGCCTATAAAAACGGTCTGTCAATATCAGATTGCCACACCACAAAGAACTCATGATGGGTAGAAGCAAAGAGCTCTCTCTAGACATTCACAACCTTATTGTTCAAAACATAATGATGGCAATGGTTACAGGTGCACTTCTAAACTGCTGAAAGTTCCAGTGAGCACTGTTGGAGCCATCATTTGAAAGTGGAAAGAATATTATTTTGCCATAAACCAGCCATGACCAGGAGCTCCTCACAAGATTTCTGACAGAGGAGTCAAAAGAATTATCAGAGTTATCCAAGAGCCAAAGACCACATGTGGAGAGCTCCAGAAAGACATAGAGTTAGCAGGTACTGCTGTTTCAAAGAAAACCACAAGTAATGCCCTCAACCGACATGGCCTCAATGCCAGCTCACCTCACAAGACTCCACTGCTGAAGAAAAAGCATGTTGAAGCTCGTTTAATGTTTGCTGCACAACATTTCGGCAAACCAGTAAAATATTGGGTGAATATAGTCTGGCCAGATGAGACCAAAATTGAACTTTTTGGATGCCACAACACACAGCATGTTTGGAGGAGAAATGGCACTGCACATCAGCCCCCAAACACCATACCAACAGTGAAGTTTGGAGGTGGAAGCATTATGGTGTGGGGGTATTTTTCAGCACATGGTACAGGCAGACTTCATATAATTGAAGAAAAGATGAATGGACAAATGTACAGAGACATCCTTGATAAAAACCTGTTGCCATCTGCCAAGATGGACATTTCCGCAAGACAGTGATCCCAAACACACAGCCAAGGAAACTCAACTGGCTCCAGAGAAGGAAAATAAAGCTGCTAGAATGGCCCAGTCAGTCACCTGGCCTGAATCCAATTGAAAATCTATGGAACAAACTGAAGATCAGAGTTCATAGAAGACACCCACAGAACCTTCAAGATTTGAAAGTTTGTGTGGAAGCATGGGCTAAAATCACTTCTGAGCAATGCCTGAGCCTAGTTTCTCCATACAGGAGGCATCTGGAAGCTGTTATTACCAATAAAGGCTTTTGTACTAAATATTAAATGAATTTGTCCAAGCATGTTCAATACTTTTTCCCTGTCATTCCACTTCAATAAAAATAACTTGTTTTGTGAGCACAGTTAGCTTGATATCTTTGTATGTATGGATTGCTTGGGTTGTTACTGATATCTGGTGAAAATCTAAGGTCAGTGGCTCCATCAGAAATATGTTTAATGAGAAAATTGTTGATGTGTTCAATACTTATTTTCCCCACTGTATATGATCTACTTTCTTGGTCTTAGTGAGGACTTGAGCTGCAGTGTTCTGAACTAACTGCAGCTGTCTGATGGACTTTTTAGGGAGACCTGTGAGGACAGTGTTACAATAGTCCAGTTTACTGATGATAAATTGCCACCGGGCTCCACCGGGCTGCACCGGGCTGCACCGGGCTGCACCGTGTGCCACCGGGCTGCACGGTGGTGCAGTGGTTAGCACTGCGGCAGCACAGTTTACCCTTGGCCTGGAGATCGTGGAATCGTGGGTTCGATCCCAGCCCCCGACCAACAGTGATCTGTGTGGAGTTTGCATGTTCTCCCCGTGTATGCGTGGTTTTACCCCGGGATTTCTCCGGTTTCCTCCCACATGCCAAAAACATGCAGGTTAGGTTAATTGGAGACTCTAAAGTGGCCCTAGGTGTGAATGGTTAAGGGATAGCGCCGTATCGTGGCTGCTTCATCCATCCAGGTGGTGGATGACCCTCAATTTCCCCTCTGGGGATCAATAAAGTATACTAAATCTAAAAATAAATGCATAGACAAGTTTTTCTTGATCCTGCTGATACATTAGACCTGTAATGTTCTTTAAGTGATAATAGGCTGACTTCACTACTGTCTTAATGTGGCTGTTAAAATTCAGGTCTGAGTCCAGAACCACACCCAGATTTCTGGCTTGGCTGTTGGTTTTTAGCATCATTGATTGAAGCTCAGTAGTAGCTTTGAGTCTTTCTTTTCTGGCTCCAAAAAACTATTATTTTGGTTTTGTCTCCATTTAACTGAGAAAAAAATTCTGGCACATCCACTCTTTAATTTGAACAATACATTTGATCAGGGTTTTAAGTGGACCATAGTCTCCTGGTGAGATGGTTATGCTGATTTGTGCATCATCTGCATAATTATGGTAATATGTTTTGTTGTCTTCTTTATGATTTGAGCTAGTGGGAGCATACTATGTTGTAAAGCAAAGGTCCCAAAATGGAACCTTGGTGATCTCCACAGGTTATTTTTGTTTGCTCAGATTTTTAGTTACCTATTGACAGAAAATAGTCCCTGTCTTTTAAATAGGACTCAAACCAGCTAAGTGCTGTACCACAAAGTCCCACTTAGTTTTCAGCCAGTCTAGTAAGATGCTATGGTCAACCATGTCGAATGCAACGCTGAGGTTCAGTAGAACCAAGACTGAAATGTTTGCACTGTATTGGAGCGGGTGTTATTAAAGACCTTAACTAGAGCTGTCTCAGTGCTGTGGTCTGGCCGAAAACCTGACTGGAAGACATCAAAACAGTTATTTAATGTCAGAAAGTTGAACAATTGTTGAAGAACAGCTTTTTCTATTGTTTTACTAACAAAAGGCAGGTTTGATATGAGCCTATAGCTGTTCACAAGTGAGGTGTCTAGGTTGCGCTTTTTTAGAAGCTTGATAACAGCTGTTTTTAAGCACTGAGGGAAGACACCTGAATGTGTAGACACATTTATGATCTGTAGTAGAGCTGAGGCCATACAATATGAAACGTTTTTAAAAAAAACCCTGTTGGGAGAGTATCAAGGCAGCAGGTAGTGGATTTCAGGTGGCATATGATGTCATCCTTATCCAGGCTTATCCAGGACTTTGTGGACTGGTGCCATCGGAACTGCCTCCAGATCAACGCGAGGAAAACTAAGGAGCTGGTGGTGGACTGCCGCAGGCATGGGCAGCCCCTCACAGCACCAGTAAATATACAGGGAACAGACATCGAGATGGTGACATCCTACAAGTACCTGGGTATTCATCTGAACAATAAACTAGACTGGTCACACAATACTGACGCACTCTACAAGAAGGGACAGCGCAGGCTGTTCCTGCTGAGGAGACTCAGGTCTTTTGGTGTACAAGGGGCGCTGCTGAAGTCATTCTATGACACGGTGGTGGCATCAGCCATCACTTTTGGAGTGGTCTGCTGGGGCAGTGGCATTACTGCAGCCGATAGGAAGAGACTGAACAAACTGATTAAGAAAGCTAGCTCTGTCCTGGGGCAACGCCTTGATCCGATGGAGGAGATAGGAGAGAGTAGGACGGTGGCTAAACTGTCATCTCTGCTGGAGTCCGAGTTCCACCCTATGCAGGACATACTGGATGCACTGAGGAGCTCATTTAGCAGCAGACTACATCATCCCAGGTGCACAACCGAGAGGTTTCGTAGGTCCTTCCTACCAACGGCTGTCAGACTGTACAACCTAAGCAGGGCTGCTCGCAGAGATAGCAAAAAGACGTAACAAACTAATAGTTTTTTTTTTGAATGCAAAAGATGCAATAGACTTACACAATGGTCCTCTCCGGCATACAACTAGGAACATACCGGTCGCTATGGAGGGTGAGAATATGTATGGGCACATAATCATACCATGTAGGATAACTAAATAGACGGTTATGCTGTTTCATCCCACCTAGCAACAATGCTCTGCACTGTGTGTGTTTATATATTTACATATTTATTCCATCTAGCTACAATGCTCAGCACTGGGTGTGTTTATATTTATATATCTATATATTTATTCCATCTAGCTACAATGCTCCGCACTGTGTTTTTATATATCTACATATTATTCCATCTAGCTACATTGCTCCGCACTGTGTGTGTTTATATACTTGCATATTTATTCCACCTAGCTGCAATGCTCCGTACTGTGGGTGTTTATATATTTACATATTTATTCCATCTAGCTACAATGCTCTGCACTGTGTGTTCATATATTCATATATTTATTCCATCCAGCTACAATGCTCTGCACTGTGTGTCTGTGTGTGTGTGTGTGTGTGTATATATATATTTTATAGTAATATGTACATATGTATATTAGCTGCTCTTGCTTGCTTGTTTTTTTTCTTGCCTTCTGATTGTTGCTCTGAGTGTTGCTATCCCTGTGCTGTTGCAATCCTGGAATTTCCCCGTTGTGGGACTAATAAAGGCTTATCTTATCTTATCTTATCTTATCTTATCCAAGTTTTTATAATTGGAAAAAATTTTGCCATGGTGTTTAAATCTTCTCTCCGTGGACACAGAGGAAGCACGCGTTCAGCACCTGGCACAGGAGCACTGACTGACTGTCTAATTTTCTGAATTTTGTCAGTAAAGAAAAAGGCAAAGTCATTGCAGGCACAGTTGGAAAGAAGTTCAGGAGCTACTGACACAGGGGTATTTGTTAGCCTGTCAACAGTAGTGAACAAGGTGCGTGCATTATTGTTGTTTTAAGCAATGATGTCAGAAAAACATGCTTGCCTTGCATTTCTCAGCTCCAAATTATAGATGTTCAATCTCTCATTATAGATTTGATAGTGAACCTATAATTTAGATTGTACCACCTGCGTTCAGCTTTTTGACACGCTCTTTTTTCAGCTCTTACTAGTTTGGCATTTCTCCATGGAGGTTTCTTTTTACACCTTGTTCCAAATTATTATGCAAATAGGATTTTAGTGTTATAAACATTCAATTTTTTGTTTTTCAATTAAACTCATGGATGGTATTATGTCTCACGGCTCTTTGATCACTAATAGCAGAATCAGAATCAAAATAAACTTTCTTGTCCCTCATGGGAAATTTGTCTTGGATGACAGTGCTACATAATGCTACATTCACCTTGTCACAATTTAAAACAACACACAATCAGCAATGTTTATAGACAAAAATTCAAAATAAAAATAATTCAAAAATAATTATAATAATCATTTTCCGCAACAAAATTACATCAGATCGATAAATAATTTGAACAATAAAAACCTAGAAAACTAAAAACCAAGCTTAGAAATAATAATTGTTAGAACAAACCTAATCATTAAGAGCAGCTAAAATGGGGCTCATGTCCTGTTCAGCTGAGCAAGTTCCTTATTTAACAGAGCTATTAATGTCGGGACAAAAAAGAGCTTATAGTGGTTTGTTTTGTGTCTGATTGCTCCATAGCGTCTCCCTGAAGGTAACAGCTCATAATCAGGATAAAGGATATGGGACGGGTCCTTTAAAATTCTGTGGGCCTGATTAACAACAGTTTTTGCATATGTCGATTGGAAAGACTGATAATTTATATTTCCTATTACTTTCATCGCAATTTTTACCAGTTTCTCTGTCTTAAATTTGGACTGGACTGTAAGCAAATCATACCAGGCTGCCATGCCGTATTTGATCAAGCTTCCCAAACACTGCCTAATAGAAAGTCCACATGATCTTAGAGCTCACACCAAACAATCTCAGCCTCTGAAGAAAATGGAGCCTTTGTGCCAGTTTTGCACATAGAAAGGCAACATGTTGGTCATGTTTGTCATGTTTGTGAAATCAATCTCAGACACCTGTCATAATTAGTTTGCCAGGTCTGCCCAATTAATGGAAAACTACTTAAGTAAGATGTTCCACATTATTAAGCATGCCACAGGTTTCAAGCAGTATGGGAAAGAAAAAGGATCTCTCTGCTGCCAAAAATCATCAGATAGTGCAATGCCTTGGACAAGGTATGAAAACAGATATTTCACGAAAACTAAGCGTGATCATCATACTGTGAAGAAATCTGTGGCTGATTCAGAGCACAGATGGGTCTGTGATGATAAAGGCAAAATGAGTAAGGTTTTTGCCAGACAAATTCATTAGATTAAGAGAGTAGCTGCCAAAATGCCATTACAAAGCAGCAAACAGGTATTTGAAGCTGCTGGTGCCTTTGGAGTCCCACGAGCCTCAAGGTGTATGGTCCTCCAGATGCTTGCAGTTGTGCATAAACCTACTATTCGGCCACCCCTAACCAATGCTCACAAGCAGAAACAGTGGCAGTAGGCCCAAAAATACATGAAGACTAATTTTCAAACAGTCTTGTTTACTGATGAGTGCCATGCAACCATGGATAGTCCAGATGGATGAAGTAGTGGAAGGTTGGTGGATGGCCACCATGTCCCAACAAGGCTGCGACGTCAGGAAGGAGGTGGCGGAGGCATATTTTTTGCCGGAATCATGGGGAAAGAGCTGGTAGACCCCTTTAGTGTTCCTGAAGGTGTGAAAATGACCTCAGCAAAGTATATAGAGTTTCTAACCACTTGCATCCATGGTACAAAAAGAAGAACCATGCCTTCCTTAGCAAAATTATCTCCATGCATGACAATGCACCATCTCATGCTGCAAAAAATACCTCTGTGTCACTGGCTGGTAGGGGCATAAAAGGAGAGAAACTCATGGTGTGGCCCCCATCCTCCCTTGACCTCAACCCTATTGAGAAACTCTGGAGCATCCTCAACCAAAAGATCTATGAGGGTGGGAGGCAGTTCACATCAAAACAGCAGCTGTGGGAGGCTATTTTGATATCTTGCAAAGAAATTCAAGCAGAAACTTTCCAAAAACTCACAAGATCAATGGATGTATGAATTGTGAAGGTTAGATCAAAGAAGGGGTCCTATGTTTACATGTAACTGTCCTATTAAGATGTTTTTTATTGAAATAGTTTTTGATTTCAGTAAATATGACCTCCTAATGCTGCAAATTCAACAAATGACCATTTTCAGTTCTTTACAACCAATAAAAAGTTTTGAAACTGTTGTGCATAATAATTTGGAACTGTACATTTTGAGTTTTTTTTATTTTTGTAAAAAAAAATAGTTATCATTGGGAGGTTTGTTCAATAAAATTTGATATATGCTCTAAAGGTTGATGACTTGAAAATTATACTGACTGTCACTTGCATCGACTATTTAGGAAAATCAGAGACAAATATCATTTGCATAATAATTTGGAACACGGTATAATAATGACCACCTTCACCTTGATGGGAGTAATGGTATTGATAATATTTGTAATTTTACTGTTGAAATTTTCTGCAAGCTCATTCACTGAAGGTAAAAAATGTTGCAACATTGAGCAGAACATTTCGCCATCGAGTCAACAGTATATAGATATCGCTCCTGTTGTTACCATGTTGCTACTCAATGGCAGCTATACACTACTAGTCAGACAAAAGATGTGGTTGTTCACAGCAATTCCTTTTTTCACATAGGGTCAAGTAGGTTTGAATAGCTTTTTTCCATTTATCCATCCATCCATCCATCTTCTACCTCTTATCCGGGGATTTGGTTCGCGAGGGCATCAGACCAGGCAGAGTACCCCAGACCCGCCCAGTTCACATAACACCATGATCCCCATGATCCCTCCTGCAGGTGGTGAGCCCACTGGAGGGTGGGCCCATGTACACGGGGTCCTTAATGTAACATTTTTCATGGAGATCCACTGGACCGCTCTTAGTCTGGCACTTCACCCAGGACCAGTTTGCCTTGGGAGACCCTACCAGGAGCAAGTTGCCCCTGACAACATAGCTCCTGGGATCATGCAGGCAGTCAAACCCCTCTACCACAATAACGTGGCAATCCATGGATGGGGAAGCTTTTTTCCTTCAATAAATTAAATCATCTTTTAAAAGCTGCATTTTGTATTTTCTTGGGTTATCTTTATCTAATATTAAAATCTGTGAGATGATCGGAAATATTTAAATGTGACAAATATACAAAAATAAGAAAGTGGGAAGGGGCAAATAGTTTTTCACAGCACTGTACAATTGGTAGGTGATATTTCTTTGCAATCTTATATTAAAAAGATGAGGAGGAAAAAAAGAGTCCCCAAATGGAAGTTTTTAGAAGACTAATATTGAGTCATACAAAAAGACTCACTGGTCGACTTCTGTATGTTAAAAACATAAAGGAGGATAGTGTCTGTTTTATCAGGTTCCAGCTATACATATATATATTTTTTTTTTCATTCTTGGAGTTAATTATATTGTAGCTTTAATCCCCCCCTTTTCATCTACACCTTGGGGCTGCTCCTCTTTTCTTCCTGTGTATGAGTACAATTCATTATGGCTCAACCTATTAAAGGCCATCTTCCTTTTAAGATAATATTCAGAGTGGGTGGACCGCAAGCAGAACATTTGAGCAGGCAAAGGCAACCAAATGAAGGATATGCAATAGTAAAATACATATAGGTAAAGGGCCTAGCTGGAGGATACAGAAAGCTGTTTTAAATGCAATCCCAAAATCTTTGATATAAGACTGTTGAGGTCATGCATAGTGAGTCAGACAGTGAGTCGGTACAAAATCACAATCAAGGAAGGCTCATGGTTTAAAGCTGCAAGGGATTAAATAGAAGACTACATATTTAAACTGTTCTCATTGTGGAAGAGAAGTTTCTGGGTTCTCATTCATTATGATGCAGAAAAAGTCACTTCTATTCAACATTTAGCTACCTAGCCATGTGGTTTGTGTTTAAATTGATACTTCAACCTGGAATTCACATATAAATGTCAAAGAAAACATCTAATGTGACATTAGAACATACAACATGTTGAGCTGTTGTTCAGAGAAAATTGTTGACAAAGGCAAAACTCTTTCTGGCACATTTGAACAACAACAAAAAAAAACATTACTTGAGCAGCTGTCAGACTAGAAAAACACTTCTTCTCACATCTCCCAGAGTCCTTGGGCCATCACAGGGTGAAATGCCCATTGTTTTGTTTATACAATATCAGAGGTGCCAGCGCCTTAATCTCAATAAAGAGGGCCATTGGACTGAATTATCTGTATGATTGCCCTTTAGAACTGCTGTCAATGCTATTCTCCTTATCCTGCTCCTCAAAGCCTCTCTCCCAGCAAGAAGTGTATGTGAGCGGAATACAATGCAGGCAGCTCAGACACCACAAAAGGGCATTGCATTAGAAAGCCATACCTCTGCTGTGTGACCTTTGGCAATGCTGGGGAGGTCGGTTGAATCCCCGCAGACACCCAGTCAAGGGAACAGAATAGATTGTAAATCTGCGATTCGAGGCGCACACATCAGCAAGCGGGGAGGTAAATGGCAGTTTATTGTTTTACCTACTTGCTGTTCTGAATAGTTGGAGTGGGCAGAAGGGAATCAAGCTGTGCCAGATGCAGAAACCTGTGTCGCACAACTTGACGTGACCAAGCTTTGAATCATTGTTAACATGAGGTAGAAAATCTTTGAGGCTGTATGTAGAGTTGTCTAGCCACACGAAGGAGAAGGTTTGATGATTTTAGGGGTTTTTTTTGTAATCTTTACTATGATCTGCTCATCTAGATAGCCTCTTTATTCCTTTTAAGGCGGTCAAAGCAGCCTAAGATGCTGATGATCATTCATAAGGAGTGGGCCTTATTTCAGCATTCTTTTCTCAATGAACTGAGAATCAATAATTTTCTCAAGCATGGTATGTTAGTCTTCTACTGTGTCAAAATGAAGGATAAAAGAAGCAGCTGCATTTAATTTTATGAGGGAAAAAAAAAACAGATTTCAGTTTCTAAACCAGTGAGTCATTGTGGCTAAAGAAGATACGTAGAAGCCCCTAGAGAAATGAAGAGAAGGGATTGTAAAAGCCTAAAATGGGATCATCTTGGCTGGGCTCTTTTTCACTCTGGTGCAGAATGGGATAACGTTTCAAACACTCAAGTACAGAATGCTGTCTGCTGTAATATGCCCATCGCTCCATCTCCTTTGACAACACTAAAAAATGTGGTCTTTTTTTAAAATGGACCTTTGCTGTGTATTTCTCTGTTTGGTTCTGTTGTACCTCTTGACCTGTCTGGACTCACAGGTGTGACTTTGTGTGCCGGCTTTGTTAAACTTATGTCATTATCTGCAATACATCAATGAGAAAACCCTATCAGATCATCAGAAGTGATACCACAGATGTCTTCCTCAGAGCTGTCGCTGGGAGCATTGTCATCATTAACACCATCATTATCATTAACTTGCTGCCTTTTCGGCTTCGTTTTTTTCATGCAAATCAACAAATTCCAAAACATGCCACACATCGTTAAATAAGTTAACAAATCAAGACTGAGTATGTTTCAAGGATGAGCTGTAGATCTGCTTGTAAGTTTCCAATTTGGCTTTGCCAGCTACTTTTTTTTTTTTTGTTATTTTTATTTCCCAATTTTTCAGTATGAACATCTAGATGGCTCTGAGCTGGTATTTTATACAGCCTTCTGTGGTAAACCTAAAAATACTTAAATTCTGATTAGATGCAATCACACAAAAGGTGGCTACTGATGGAAGAATCTGCTTTGTATGTTTTTTTGTCTGCCCTCTGAGAAAGTTTTAATTCCCAGGTGATAACACAGCATTATCCTCTGAGCTCTTGTTCTAGCGAATCATCCTCAGGAAAGTTCACTGCACTGCAAGGTGTTTTGCCCAGCACTGCACCAGGAATGTGCAGCAAATGCCATCACTTTTCTCTGGCTGTTGGCTTCCAGCAGCATGCAGCTACAGCCAGTATTTCCCCACTAGCCCCTAGAGAAGCAGAACCATTAGACTGAGCCTTGAGTCTCTTTAAGTTGCTTTTCTAAAGTACTAAACTTTGAATTCCACATACTTAAATTGTGATAAAATGTAGTGTTGTCCATACAGTGGGTTGTTTGATAGCCCAATGGTAGAGTAAGCAACAACAGTGATGCCTCCAGGCAGTTGAGAGGCAAAAGTCAGTTGATAGAGGCAGCAGCTGCTGCAGTGATGCAGAGACCATAAGTAAGAGTGCATGCTGGTGTAAAACAGAACTTGGAGTTCAAATTAACAACCAGAGCCTTAAGACAAAGCAAGGTGCCTCATTCTTTATGAATTATTTAACAAAACAAACACAGAGAGAATAAGTTTATGCCTGGATTCCCATGTTTGTCAGAAAAAATATCTCTGTGCTTATAGCTGCAGAGTTAAGGTTGGATCAGAGCAGCTCAAGGGGAAAGCACATGCACATGGTGGACTGCACTCGCCCTCATGGCACTGCTCCAAGTAGCTTTGAGGTACTGCAGCTGTCCGCTCAGCAGCCAGGTTTCACACGTGCGCATTGAATATAATCTGCAGTTCACATATCCCTACTGTGGAGGAAAAAAGACAGGCAAAAAGATGGAAATATGTTCTCCAGTGGTGTCCATGTTGTTTCTTCTTCTCCCTGTGTTGAAAATGGCACTACTGCCTCCCCTCGGCAGGAGTTTTCCTTTTACATGCATAGTTCAGTGCGGATCACAGTTTTGGGCTGCATTCACTCAGAATGTGATCATCCTCTGTGGAAGGGAATATGAGGAAATTTGTGTCATGTGGGATAGCACACAAGTGACACATTTGTGACACCATGAATTGGGCTTTAAGGGGATGATGATGTTCTGTAGTTTTTGGCACCATGATGTTAACAGCATAATATTTGGTCAAGGATTATATGATATCACTGTTATGAAACAGAACTTCTCAGTGTACCCCACGTGCTCAGATTTGGTGAATTTGACGGAGAGGTTTCGAGGTTGTCCACTGTATCTTCTGTTGGGTGGTGTGGGTCCCTTCTTTCCTTGGAGGAGGCTTCTGCCCTTGAGGAGTGCACTGTTATGTCCGAATAACATGAGACTGGAGCCGTATCCAACTGAACACTAAACTGACTTTATTATGGAAAACAACACAATATATTCTCTAGCCGCAGCTCGCCTGACATCATTACCCCAACCCCCTCTGCCAGGCTACAGCAAGCCCCAAGAGTCAAATCCCCACACAACATCTCCCCCTCCCCCACAAAGTCAGAGAACCCCCCCTCGCAAGAACATAAATAACAAACATGGTGTTGTACCTTTTCTCTTTTTTTGTTTTTCAACTGAATGGCCAAAACTCAGCCAACTAAATGGGCATCTGGGTAGACTATCAGAACACCCTCCACCATGTTGGAGCGGATTATTCTGTGGCTCATCCCCAACACGTATTAGCTAATACTGTTTTCAGCACAAAGTCTTCCAGGTACCTGGGGCTCTGACGTATTCTTGCCGGGCATCCCCTAGGCAGGGACTCTGCACCAGGCACCGCTGGCTGCACCTGCGAGTTCTCACCACCCCAGTCCAACAAGTCCCACCTCACACCAAACTGTCCCGCCGTAGTGGTTGAATTTTTGGAGTCACACTTGGATCGATGAGCGGGCAGTGGTAGAAGGCGTTGATGCGTCCCAGTCCTCTGAACAGCACTGGCCAGCGGACATGCCATTCGGGGTACACTGTCAGTACCATCGAGCCCTCTGGGTCCTTGATGGAGAATCCCAGTTCACCCAGCAGATCTATCCATAGCAAATCAGCCCCCTGGCGCAAAATTTGAAAAGTGAATGCAGGAACCGTCTTTAACCCACATTTCACTGAAAAGTCAATCGTGCCTGCCATTTCAATTTCGGCGTGGCCATACACAAACATTTTCACTGTTTCAGCATTGATTTTATTTCGAAAAAGTCTTTTCAAAGTAGCCATACTCAGTATGGACTTACCAGCTCCTGAGTCCACCATAAGCGGTATGTCAACTCCGTCAAGTTTACACATACCATTTTAAAGGTCCATTTTTCGCACGTGCTACACACACTGGTGTCGTGCCCTCTGGCTCCGTCACCAGTGGTTCAGCAGTGATAGCATAGGCCCTGTCTCGTGCCACAGTCTGCCTCCTCCTGGAGGTCTGCCCCGAATAATTAGCTATGTTGCTAACAGCTGTGCTTGGCGGGAAAACTTGAGTAGCTACACCCTTTAGCCAATACTGGCAGACCCAGCTGAACTGTGGACTCAATCTGCCTAACCAGTTCAAACACCTTTTCCAGCGTGAGAGTATCCATAGTTAGCTTTAGCTTGCTCTTCAGCCACACGCTGTTAGTACCATGGGCTAGCTTGTCCCGGACCAGCTCCTCCTCGATAGGCCCGAAGGTGCACTCTCTTGCTAGGCTACGGAGCGCTGTAATAAAGGACTGAGTGGACTCATTCATATCTCCGTACCATGATGGTGGAATGGTCTCCGAAGACAGTGTCCATTAATTCCAAACCTTCTTTCAGTGAGCCACTGCCACACAGCCCAAAAAATATCTGCTGGCCCTCTTCACCAAGGCAGTGAATGAGTAGGTGCCTTCTTCTCTCTTCATCAATGCTGCTCAGGCCGGCCACAGCCACATACACATTGAATGTCTCCCGCCAGTGACCCCATGGTATAGCTGGTGTGCCCAGAGACTGCAAAATTGGAGGTGGTTGTCTGATACACGCTCCCATGGTTTATCCTCATCGCCAAATGTTATGTCCGAATAACATGAGACTGGAGCCGTATCCAACTGAACACTGAACTGACTTTATTATTGAAAACAACACAATATATTCTCTAGCTGTAGTCCACCTGACATCATTACCCCAACCCCCTCGGCCAGGCTACAGCAAGCCCCAAGAGTCAAATCCCCACACAATAAAGGCCGTGGGGAGGATGTGCTTAGTCTCCAACAAAGTTTTATTTGTGGATGCTGCAGAAATTCTGAGATTGAATGCACATAGAAAACTCTTAAAGTGTAATTTACTAAATTTCCTCCCACAGTCCAGAGAAAAGCTCAATGACATCATGCAAATGGCAGCCTTATCCAGTTGAATAGTTACAACTAAAGCCTGTGAATTGATAAAAATTACTTAAGGACTCCTTTACACAGATGGACATCATTGGATGACAATTGAGAGATAAGATAAGCCATTATTAGTCCCACAATGGGGAAATTCCAGGATTGCAACAGCACAGGGACAGCAACACTCAGAGCAGTAATTGAGAAGATAAGAAAATAAGAGCAGTGAATATACAGTACATATGTACACATAAATATATAAATATATATACACAGTGCGGAGCATTGTAGCTAGATGCAATAAACAGCATAACCGTCTACTTAGTTATCCTATATGGTATGAATATGTACCCATACATATTGTCACCCTCCGTAGCGACTGATATTGTCCTAGTTGTATACTGGAGGGGACCATTTGTGTAAGTCTGTTGAGTCTTTTGCATTCAATGCTATTAGGTCGTCACATTTTTTTTTTTTTTTTGCTATCTCTGCGAGCAGCCCTGCTTAGGTTATAAAGTCTGACAGCCGTAGGTAGGAAGGACCTGCGAAACCTCTCGGTCGCGCACCTAGGATGATGTAGTCTGCTGCTAAATGAGCTCCTCGGTGCGTTCAGTTTATCCTGCATAGGGTGGGACTCGGACTCCAGCAGAGATGACAGTCTAGCCACCATCATTCTCTCTCCTATCTCCTCCACTGGGTCAAGGCACTGCCCCAGGACAGAGCTAGCTTTCTTGATCAGTTTGTTCAGTCTCTTCCTATCGGCTGCTGTAATGCCACTGCCCCAGCAGACCACTCCAAAAGTGATGGCTGATGCCACCACCGTGTCGTAGAATGTCTTCAGGAGCACCCCTTGTACACCAAAAGACCTGAGCCTCCTCAGTAGGAACAGCCTGTGCTGTCCCTTCTTATAGAGTGTGACGGTATTGTGTGATCAGTCTAGTTTATTGTTCAGATAAACACCCAGGTACTTGTAGGATGTCACCATCTCAATGTCTGTTCCCTGGATGTTTACTGGTGCTGTGAGGGGTTGTCTTTGCCTGCGACAGTCCACCACCAGCTCCTTAGTTTTCCTCGCGTTGATCTGGAGGCAGTTCCGATGGCGCCAGTCCACGAAGACCTGGATAAGTCCTCTGTACTCAGCTTCATCTCTGTTGGAGATGAGGCTAACGATCGCAGAGTCGTCAGAGAACTTCTGTAGATGGCAGTGTGTTGTGTTGGGTGAGAAGTCCGCAGTATAAAGGGTGAACAGGAAGGGAGCCAAAACCGTTCCCTGGGGGGCCCCTGTGCTGCCGATGATCATATCGGACACACAATCCCGGGTTCTCACAAACTGTGGCCGGTTAGTGAGGTAGTCCAGGATCCATGATGACAGGTGCTGGTCCACCCCTGCGCACAGCAGCTTGTCCCTCAGGATCATCGGTTGGATGGTGTTGAAAGCACTGGAGAAGTCAAAGAACGTGATCCTCACTGCGTTCCCAGGCTTCTCCAGGTGGTACAGGGAATGGTGAAGAAGGAAGATCACTGCATCCTCCACCCCGATGCCATGCTGCTACCCTCCCCAGCTTCAGGCTCAGGTTGAAGATGTGCTCCACAGTCCCACACAGCTGGTCTGCGCAGGACTTGAGGAGCTTTGCGCTGATGCCGTCCGGTCCCGAGGCCTTCCTCGCCTTGATCTTCCTCAGCTCTGTCCTTACCTGGGTCTTAATGAGGGTCAGGTTGGGGGGCTGTGTGCTGGGAGTGGGGGGGTGTTGGTGGAGTGGGGTGTGGACAGCAGGTCTCGATGACTTTAGAGGCGGCAGTGGTTGGTGTGCAGGCGGGGGGGAGGGTGGTTGGTCAAACCTATTAAAAAACAGGTTCAGATTGTTTGCCCACTCCCTGCCCGCCATGGCCTGGGAGGAGGTGTTCTGGAGCCCAGAGATGGTTTTGAGGTTTCTCCAGACCCCGCCGATGTCACTCCTTTGCAGCTTGTCCTCCATCTTCTTCCTGAAGCTGTCCTTGCCTTCTCTGATCTTCCTCCTCAGCTCCCTCTGTACGGACGTCAGCATCTCCCTGTTCCCCGACCTGAAGATCCTCTTCTTCTCTCTCAGAAGTGTTTTTTTCTCAGGGTTGATCCAGGGTTTGTTGTTCGAGCAACACCGTATGGTCTTGGTGGGTACGGTGTTGTCCACACAGAAGTTGATGTAATCCGTGATGGTGTGAGTGAGGCCATCGATGTCCTCACCATGTGGATCGCAGAGCTGCTCCCAGGCAGTGGTTTCAAAACAGAGAAATAAAGAAAAAAGAAATTGACCTCATATTTCAATGATCTTCTAAAGCTCCCAAAAAGCAGTTTCTCTGTAAATGTTTGGGAAATTGTATGATTTTCATGGCAATCTATAGAGATCTTTGAAAGATCCTTGACAGATCACTGAGAGACCAGGAGAGATCATTGAGGGATCATTGAGCGTTTGTTGGGCAAACAAAGAGCTACATACATATATATAGGAGGAGGGAGGACGCTGGCGCTGCTCTGTTCGCCGCTTCCCCATTCGTGATTCATTTGTAATTTCTTTTTTTTTTTAACTTTACAGTTTCTGTGTTTTTTTGTTTGTTTATTTTCCTACATTGCTGGACCTGGATACTACTATTTTTTTGTTCATTTTACTGGTGGTGTGGACGCTTACCTGCAAGACGATCTCGGCTGTCAACTTCACCCACCGGGCTGACTCAAGTGCCACTCCGGTTACAAACTGTTCTGTTGTCCTGTCATGGTTTGGATTGTCTTCATCTGCCTCTCTACTCTCCATCTCTGGAACATCTACCCGCGACTTGCTGGTGGCCTTGGCCTGCGGGATAGCGGGCTAGCGGGAAACTGGCTGTTAGCCAGCCAGTTGACGGCTGGCCAACCGCTACCTGTCCGTGCTTTGGCTGTCATCTGTCTGGGACTCCCTGCTAACATCGCTGGACCATCAGCTAGTTCGCTACCGAGCTTGCTATCGGGTGTCTCGCTACAAGCTGGCGGGTCAACGGCTAACTGGCTGCTGCCTGGTGCTAGCGCTGCTCGGCTAGAAATCAGAGAGGCTGGGAAGCGTCCTTCCATGGTCGACACGTTCTGTCACTTTATCCTGCAACTCTGCTGACTCATTGGTTTTAACGCCTGCAACAAACTCGGACCTCCATCACCCACCTCCAGCACCAGCATAGCCCCAGTTATGGCGCTACGCTACACATCTGTGCAACTCCTCCGGCTAAACCACCAAACCTCTCCCTCCTTGGAACTCATTGCCTCACTAAAATGCTCCAGACTTCTTCTCCGGCCCCGATATATCCACCGAAGTTCACGCTGCAAGTTTAATTACCATTTCACCACAACAAACTGTATCCTCGTTCTCTGGTCAAATCGTTGCATGGACACCGGCTTCCGCACTTCCGCGTTGCGTCATCACAACATTGTGACGCGTCATCAGAACAACCCCAACGTGAATCCTTTCAATCTCCGCCCTATCCCGACTTCCACACCCGCATTTTCAAAACAAAAGCACCTGAAACTTGCCCTCTTCAACACACGATCCCTTAAAAATAAAAGCCTCATTCTAAATGAATTCATCACTGATAATAAACTGGATCTCCTCTGTCTCACTGAAACTTGGCAAAAATCCCTGGATTACATTGCACTTAACCAAACCACCCCTGCTGGATATTCATACCTGGACAACCCACGCCCTGAAGGCCGTGGAGGAGGCATTGCTGCTATTCATCTTCATGACCTCAATCCACGACCTCGCTCCATACCCTCTGTTTCCTCTTTTGAACACCTGACTTTTAAACTCCCCGGCCCAAAACCTCTCCTCATTGCAATTATTTACCGCCCTCCCAAACCAAATCCATCTTTCTTATCAGATCTTTCAGAACTCATTACAGTACTGTCTGCAACCTCACCATCTGTCCCACTGCTTGGCGATTTCAACCTCCACATTGATTCCCCTTACTGCAAATACGCAAACGATTTTCTGGACTTACTAAAGTGTCTAAACTTCACCCAACACATAACTTTCCCTACCCACAGACGTGGACATGTCCTGGATCTGGTTTGCTCCACTGGTCTCCACATTCACAGCATCTCCAGCACTGACCTCACCATCTCGGATCATCTCGCCATCGCACTGGACATTGACATCCCGGCCCCTCAACCCAAACAAGACCGAACAATAACCTTAAGGAACCTTAAGTCCATCTGCTCAGTTTGTCTCTCCACATGCATATCTAACACTCTCTCCAACCTCACCTTCCCTGTAAACCCAACCCCTACGGACTTAGTAAACATCTACAACAACACATTGTCTACCTCCCTCAACAAACTGGCCCCCATGAAAACAAAATCAGTCACTTTCATTCATTCGGCCCCCTGGTACACCTTAGAACTTCACAAACTCAAAAAACAACTGCGACAGCTTGAATGCCTGAGCTGCAAAACTGGTCTGACTGTACACACCCTCGCTCACATAGAACTGATGCACCTATATCAATCTTCACTCAATGAAGCTCGCTCTGCCTACTACTCCAGCATCATTCACTCTGGATCCTCCAACCCCCGCACTCTGTTCTCCACCATCAACAAACTCCTCAAACCCCAGGACATCATTTCATCATCCTTCACCCCTGAAAAATGCAATAGCTTTCTATCATTTTTCCATTCCAAAATTGACAATATTCACAACCAGCTTGCCTCCTCCCCAGCCATCACCCCTGACTCAGAACCCACTTTTTCTCCACCCATAGATAAACAGCTCTCCCTTTTCTCACCCATAACCACTGATGAACTTTCCGAAATACTCTCCAGCATGAAATCATCTACATGCCCCCTGGACCCCATCCCTTCCCCCCTTATCAAAGCCTGTCTCACCCCTCTTGCCCCCCTTATCATCGACACCATCAACTCCTCCCTCACCACTGGCACTGTCCCCCCATCACTTAAGATTGCTGCCATCACCCCCCTCCTTAAGAAACCTGGCCTGGACTCTGACGACCCCAACAATTTCAGACCTATCTCCAACCTCCCATTTCTGGCTAAAATATTGGAAAAAGCTGTCGTCACTCAACTCAAGAAACACCTCCTCTCCAACAAACTCTACGAAACATTTCAATCTGGATTCCGCTCTCACCACAGCACTGAAACCGCCCTCCTCAGGGTCACCAATGACCTCCTGCTCGCCTCTGACTCTGGCTCCCTCACCATTCTTCTCCTCCTCGATCTCAGCACTGCTTTCGATACCATCAATCATTCCAGCCTGCTGCATCATCTGCTTTCTATTGGCATCACTGACTCCGCCCTCTCTTGGTTCACCTCCTACCTGTCTGAGAGATTCCAGTACATCTCCATCAACAATCATAAATCACGCACCACCCCCGTCTCACACGGTGTCCCTCAAGGCTCTGTGCTCGGTCCAACCCTTTTCATTCTCTACATGCCTCCGCTTGGTCACATCATCCGTCAACATGGTCTTCACTTTCACTGCTACGCCGACGACACCCAGCTGTACATCTCCTCTAAATCCATCACCCCCGCCATTCTCTCCACCATCACCGACTGCCTTACAGACATAAAAACTTGGATGACTAACAACTTTCTCAAGCTAAACAGCAATAAAACAGAAATCATCATTTTTGGACGAAAATCTTTTCATTCCAAATCGATGGTCCTCAGTCACCCCCTCCCCCCTGGCCAGAAACCTCAGCATTATCATGGACCCCACCCTCTCCTTCAAATCTCACATCAACCATTTCACCAAAACATCATTTTTTCATCTTCGTAATATTGCACGCCTCCGTCCCACCCTCTCACCCTCTGCTGCTGAAATACTCATCCACGCCTTCATCACCTCCAGACTTGATTACTGTAACAGCATTCTGTATGGACTTCCTTCCACCATCCTCCAAAAACTACAGTATGTCCAAAACTCAGCCGCCCGCCTACTTACTCACTCCCGCTCCAGAGACCACATCACTCCTCTCAGTGAGGGAGTGAGGAGTGGTCTGATGGGACACTTTCTGCCTATATACTTATTCTTATTACTGTCTTTGTGTCTCTGTAACTGCAACAAGAAGGGTTTTCCGGCCAACTCAACTAAAGGTGAAGCTAAAAAGTTTTATTTATATGGATTTGGACATGGACATTTCACCCTGTACACTATCTGGTCTGCAAAAGCCCTGAGAAAAAGCTCCCAAAACAAGGCAAACATGATGGGTAAGCAAATATCACAATATGGCAGAGGCTATACAGTTAAAGTACTGTTAGTACTGCTACTTCTGGCAGGGGATATTCACCTTAACCCTGGACCTGCCACTATTAAACAGCAGACCACTGGGTTAGCACAAACATCTGAGCTGAGTTTCTATCTACGGCCCTTCATAGCGAGTCGGGTGAGTCGAATTGCACTGAACAGACTCACATATCTGATCCTGCTGTAAACAGCTGCGCTATGTCCAAACTTTTGGAAACAGGAGCGGTTAAACAAATTGCAAATGAGGCGAGATCCGAAAACCGTGCTGTACAAAAGCAAAAACAATATCTATTTTTCCAAACTGTTAATCATGCACGAGTTCTTTGGGACGCAAAGGCTAAACCAAAGGGGATCCTCGGCGGACATCTAAACATACGAAGCATAATCCCCAAAAGAGATGAGATTTCGGTGTTGCTGTCTGACTCAAATCTGGACTATCTTTGTCTCTCAGAAAGCTGGCTACACAGTAACATTGACACCAATATGATCGATACTGTGGGCTATCAGTGTTTTAGAAAAGACAGGCAGCCAGGGAGGGGAGGGGGTATTTTAATTTACATCAAAGAGAAATTTAAATGTCAATTGGTTGATTTGAATACTTCACTTGAATGTTTAGCTGTTAATGTATGCCTCTCACCGGTAATGAATTTCAACATCGCAGTATTGTACAACCCACCCTCACACAATTCTTCTTTTTATAATGAATTAAGTGATCTGGTTAAACAACTTGAGAGGAGCAGAGAAACCATATTTTATGGTGACTTCAATATCAACTGGTCTGATAATAAGGAAAAACAGAAACTGAAAAGCCTCATGACTAAATTTAATTACAAACAAATGATCAAAGGACCCACCAGGATAACCAAACAATCGAGAACACTTATTGACATGGTATTCGCTAATAAACCAGAACGAATAACCAGAACCTATAATCTTGTAACTGGTCTCTCAGATCATAACATGGTTCTTGCTGTCAGAAAACTCACTAAAAAGCAGCTACAGTATTTTGGAGGAGTCGATATTGACAAATCAAATTTTATTATTCCCAAATCAAAAAATGAGGAGTTTGAACATTACTTAGAGAATCAAAATTGGGAGCAGCTCATGTCTATATATGAAGTAGATGATTGTTGTAATTTTATAACTGCAACAATTACTAAGTCCATAGAAAAATTTACAAAGCAAATTAAAAGTAGACAACAGAAGATTAACCTACCATGGTTAAATAATGAAATAAGAAAAATTATGAAGAGGCGAGACTCTGCATTGAAAACATCATTAACCTCTAAACTGCAAAATGATCACCTTGTGTACAAAAGTTTAAGAAATAAAGTGGTACAAGAGCTGCGAAAATCAAAAGTATCTTATTACAATAAACTGATAGATCATGCAAAGGGTAACAACAGTTCCCTATGGAGGCATTTAAATAACTTAACTAATAAAAAAAATGTTCAGAAGGGGGTAAAGGAACTTAGAATCAATGGCAAGACCATCAGTGACAAGGCTACATTGGCAAATGAATTTAATTCATATTTTGTGGGCTCTGTGGAAGACTTAACAAAAAACTTTGTGCCGCCAAATGTGCTCAACAACACAAATTCAATACTTCCAACAGATTCTTTTCACATCGATGAGGTAAATGAGGAGTTAATTGCTGGTATTGTCACAATACTGTCAAACTCAAAAACTAATGATATCTACAACATGAGCACCTCCTTTCTCAAAACGCACAGCAAAATATTAATCAAACCACTGACTCATCTCATTAATCTCTCCATTAGGTCTAGTACATTTCCTTCTGGCTGGAAAAAAAGCTGTCGTCATACCAGTTCATAAATCAGGCAGTAAAGACGATATATTTAATTACCGCCCAATCTCTATTTTACCAGTCCTGTCTAAGGTTCTTGAAAAAGTTGTAGCCACTCAGCTGATAGACTACTTACAAGACAGTCAACTTCTTCATCCACATCAATTTGGTTTTAGACCAGGATACTCAACAGAAACAGCAAATTGTTGCCTTATTGAAAATGTCAGACAGTCCTTGGACAGGGGTAATATGGTAGGAGCTGTTTTTCTAGATCTCAAAAAGGCTTTCGATACTGTAAACCACAGTTTGCTTTTATCCAAAATGGTATCTTTTAACTTCTCTCCAGACACATTAGACTGGTTTGCATCTTATCTCCAGAATAGAGAACAGTGTGTAAAAGCTCACCAGGATAAATCCTCACTTTTAAACAACCGTATGGGTATCCCACAAGGGTCCATTCTTGGTCCTTTACTTTTCAGCATTTTTATTAATGACTTGCCGCTACACTGCTCTGCTGCAACATGCCAACTTTATGCAGATGATGCAGTTATTTACACAGCTACCAAGACTCCAGCACAGGCTGCAGATGTGCTGTCTACAAGTATGGTTGATGTCCAAGAGTGGCTCCTCCAGAACCATCTATTGCTGAACCTTCAGAAAACAGTTTCAATGTGCTTTTCAATCAAAAAATATAACCTGCAATGTTTTAAAGTTAATATACATGATCATGACATCAGTTTAGTTACAGAATTCAAATACCTTGGCGTTGTACTAGATCCTCAACTCAAATTTAATCTTCATATAAAGAAAATTTCAAAAACAGTAAAAAAAAAATCTGAACTGCTTTAAATTAATTAGATATTACATACCTTACGAACCTGCTGTACTGTATATGCATTCTATGGTTTTTTCTCATATATCATACTGTTTGACAGTCTGGGCTCAAGCAGCCCCTTCCACAATAAGACATATAGGTTCATTATATAATCAAACCCTAAAAATCTTGGACAAAAAGCCCATTAGGTGGCATCACTGTAATATTTTAAAAAAATACAACCTATTGAGTTTTGAGAGTTTCATTGACCTCTGTTTACTGAAATTAACTTTCAAATGTTTCCACAAATCAGCACCTGAGCCACTTGCTGGTTTCATCCAAAGACAGGACAGCAGCAGAGCCACCAGGAGTTCTGTTAACAATAACTGTAAAATATTCCACCGCAGAACCACATTTGGACAAACAGCTTTCTCTATAAAGGGCAGTCACATCTGGAACACAATGCCAAATGAAATTAAAATAATAACGGACTTTAAAACATTCACTAAAAAGGTTAAAAACTGGCTGAAAAATAAACAAGAATGTACCCATGTATGAAATGATTGTCTGCAGGGTGAGAGTGAATGAAGGGAAGGAATGAATGTGTTTGTTTATAGTGAGTGACGAAGGGAGGGAGGCCTGAAATAGGCAAATGTGTGTCAGGTTGTTATATTTGTGTATTTATAATATTTATAATATTTATAATTGTGTATTTATAATGTATTTATGTTTTTTGCATTGATGTATGTGGTTATTGTGTATTCCTTTTCTTTTCTTTCCTTTTTTTTTTTCTTTTTACTTGTTTCTCCTTTCTAAAGCCCATCCAGGGACAAGAGTTGCAAATTAGCTAATAGCTATACACTCTGTGCAACACATCAGATTGATTGTCATTGATTAATTGTCTATGTTTATTGCACTGTCCCTGTCAAATAAACAAATCTATCTATCTATCTCCTCCGTCAGCTCCACTGGCTCCCCATTCAACAGTGCATCAACTTCAAGATCCTCCTCATCACCTATAAAGCTCTCCATAACTTCGCCCCTTCATACCTAAAGGACCTTCTGTCTCGTCATTCTCCCACTCGACTCCTCCGCTCTGCTGACACTCACCTTCTTACCCCCATCACCAAGACAAAATTCCGCACCCTGGGTGATAGATCATTCGCCATCGCCGCACCAACCTTCTGGAATTCCTTGCCCCTTCACATCCGTTCTGCCAACACACTTGCTTCTTTTAAAAGTCAACTCAAAACCCATCTTTTTAAATCTACCTATAAAAACTGACTGCCTCTTCTACCTTTGTGTACCTATGTGTATGTGTTTACCCGTTCTCTGTATGTTTGTCCCTATGCTGCTTTGTAAAGCGTCTTTGAGTATTTAGAAAAGCGCTATATAAGACTGATGTATTATTATTATTATTATTATTATTATTATTATTATATACAGCGAGGAAAATAAGTATTGAGCACATCAGGCAACTGTGTTTTGTGAACACAGTTGCCTTGATTTGTTTGTATGTATGGATTACTTGGGTTGTTATTGATATCTGGTGAAAATCTCAGGTCAGTGGCTTCATCAGAAATATGTTTAATGAGAAAAATATTGATGTAATCAATACTTATTTTTCCTGCTGTATATAATATAACAGACAAGACACACCAAAGAGAAAAGTTGAGTCAGTAGAGCACCAGAGTGGTGGCTTAGCTGGTAGAGCATCCGCCCCGCACCTGGGAAGCCTGGGTTCAAATCCCGGCCGGGTTATGCCGAAGACCGTATAAAAGTGGAACTTCCTGCCATCCAGCTTGGTGCTCAGCAATAATGGAATGGAGGACGGAAATTTGTGGCTTCACCTTGCATGGCAGTGACCCCTCTGATTCTAGATGTGATTAACATTGTAGATAAAAGAAATATAATTTTGTTCTGCTGTGTGGATTGAGTAACAATAAAGTTACCTTTGAGATCATAGTTTACAAGAAAATAAACACATGATAACATTACCAACTGATTGCTAGGATTAATGCATTCAGTTCCATATTTTGACTGTTTCTTTTTTCTTTTTCATAAGTATATATTATGTACATATTTTTCTTCTTTGATATTTGGTTCTGAACAGACATTAAGTTGTGCATCACAACAAAACAAATCAGTCTTATCTGCATAGAACTCATGTACACCTATGCCTTGCATTACTATCTGTCAATCACACTCAATACACATTGTATAAGAAAATGGTAATAAGCTTTGAAAGCTTTGAAAGCTTTTGAAATGTCTTGCCAAAATGACAAGCATATTTAAGGGCTAGAGTGTGAGGAGCTCTCCGCTGGATTGTTGGGTTTGTGCTGCCAATCAACTACAGTTCTTGTTGCTTGGCAAACTTATTTTTTGTCTCAAGTAATCTTACCTTTTGTCTTCTCCTCTCTCAGGTTTGCTGCCACCTCCAGCAGTGTGTCTCCAGGACTGTGTGTGCTCGCTCGCCTGAACCAATCCTCTCCAAGACTACGACTTCTCCACCCAGGTCCTCCTGTCATTCCTCCTCCTTTCCTACAGTCTCCAGATCCCCTTCACTTTTCCCCGAGCTGGAGTTCCCTGCCGGGCTCTCTGCCAGTACCGTAAGATCCATTTCTTCAGTAGTTATTTCCCAGTGTGTTACACTCATCGTTAATCACTCCTCTCCCCTCTTTCTTCCTAGGCTGCGTGTGGCTCCAGCGTGCAACTGTTTTTCTTGTATATACAGTAGTTTGACATTTTGGTTGCGGGTTTCCTTAATTATGGCGTGTGTATTTATTCTGTAAAATAGCGTGTTTTGTATAGAGTTGTGGGGAATTGTGGTGTGTGTATTTATTCTTTAAGTCAGCGTGTTTGTATTAGGTTTTGGGTTTTCATTAAAGTGGTGAAACTTTTCATCTCAGTCTGTGTATTCTTCTGAAGTGGTTTGCCCTGCTCTTAAGATAAGATAAGATAAGATAAGATAAGCCTTTATTAGTCCCACAACGGGGAAATTCCAGGATTGCAACAGCACAGGGATAGCAACACTCAGAGCAACAATCAGAAGGCAAGAAAAAAAACAAGCAAGCAAGAGCAGCTAATATACATATGTACATATTACTATAAAATATATATATACACACACACACACAGAGACACACAGTGCAGAGCATTGTAGCTGGATGGAATAAATATATGAATATATGAACACACAGTGCAGAGCATTGTAGCTAGATGGAATAAATATGTAAATTAAGCCTCCTCAAACACCAAATTATGACAAAAAACAGCTTAAGCATACGTCATACAGGACAATGTAAATGTTGTTTGTTGCTGTAAACAACATGCAGAACCTGTTTCGAAAGTTTTGCTAAAATGCTCATTTTCATTACCAGAATTCATGTTCCCAGTTCTTTCCTGTCCACTCTATTTCATTACATAGTTAAAGACTCCCTGTCTCAACTGTTGACCTCTTCACTGAGTAGCAGTTTGCACAGAATCAAAGGCAGAGAGGATTTTAATTACTCCCTTAACTGTTCAGCTGCTGTTAAGAGGTTAGGCTGGCGAGAGAGAACAGTGCCAAGGAAATGCAACTTAATGTTCCACTCAGTATGCTGAGACTTTGTTTCCTGCCAGTTTGAGTTGAAAATTTAAAGTGAGTCAAGGCCCAAAGGAAAATTATCAGATATTACCACACAGTTGGACCTACTGTACACCGGCAGTCCTGTTGGCAGTTAAAAGTGTTAAAATTTTATGGTCTTTAGAAGGCAGAAAAATACCCAAACAAGAAGAGTGTGAATCCTCAGAACATAAGTAAGTTAACATAAAAATAAGAATGCCTATTTGCTTTTGCTGACAATTATCATGATTATGAATAAAGCTTATGGATATAGATATAGACTTTTCATAAAATAATTTAAACATGGTGCATACTATGATATAGTGACATTTGTACAAGTGCCCCTCAACTTACCTGGAAGCTTGATTGAATGAAAAGGTGCGTCATTATTGAATCAAAACTATACATGCTTAAGTTTAATACGATAAGTGCTACATCAGTTAAAATGACATGATATTTGATGCCTTTTGATGCAGATTATTGGTATTACAGTTCAATACCAACAGGACCATTGGCTTTAGGCTGACTTATGGTTTTCAAATTCACACTTGTCATATATCAAATCTATCCATCCATCCATCCATCTTCTACCGCTTTTCCGGAGGTCCGGGTCGCGGAGGCAGCAGTTCAAGCAGAAAATATACTTTATATAGATTATGAGCTAATCTGAAAACATTGATTACTCCTGGAAATGCCACTAGGTGGTGCGTGAATATGCAGCGGCCTCTCTCTTTGTGTTCTGTGCCATCTAAATCATGTTTAAGTGTATATTCATGTGCTTCATGGATGTGTGTTGTTCACCGACGATATTGCGCACAAGTCACAGTCCCCACACCCTTCTAGAGATAAGGAATATGACAAACCATTCCGTCTTGGACCAGAGTGTTACAGAGGAACTCCATGGCCTAGGACTTCTCCACCAGGCTTCCACATCCGTCAACAGATGTTTTTAAGAACAGGCTCAAGACCCACCTTTTTAATTTGGCTTTTAACAAACCTGTTTAACTATTACTGAAGTAGTCATTTATGTTCTGTTGTTTTATGTTCCTCTTAGCTCCATCTGTTTTTAGATTTCCTCGTGTTTCTTTTTATTCTGACAGGTTTGTAGGTCAGTTTGTAAGTATGGGTTTTTAGTTCCTCTTGTTCAATGTGTTCTTAGTTTCATTTTGTACCTTTTTAATTTGGCTTTTAACAAATCTGGTTAACTATTATTGAAGTAGTCATTTATGTGTTGTTTTATGTCTTTCCTAGATCTATTTGTTTTGAGATTTTCTTATCTCTTTTATTTTGATGAGTTTTTTTATTTTGATGTGTTTTTAGCTTAGTTTATAAGTATGGGTTTATAGTTCCCTTTGTGTTATGTGTTCTTAGCTTTATTTTGTAATTTATGTGTTTTAGCGTCAGTGTTTTCCTCAGTGGAGCCCCTCATGCCGGATGCTGCTCTGCCTATCTGCAGGGGTGTTGGTCTCGTGGGTCGGTCTGGCTTGGGTGGATGGGGGCTCTATGCCATTGCCTTACAGCTTTAGTGTGGGCCCTGGTCTGTTCTGGTCAGGGTGGCCTCAGTGGCATGCCCTGTGGTCATGGGTTGTGAAGTCTCCTGGTGTGGGGGGGCTCCACAGGATGCTTGCACCTTTGTCTCTATTTTATATGTCTCTTTTATTTTATATGTGTGTGAGAGAAGTGGGGAGTGGTGCATGTGTTTGTGCTTGTGTGTGTGTGTGTGTGTGTGTGTGTGTGTGTGTGTGTGTGTGAGGGATGGGATGTATTGTGCAAATATATGTATTTAAATTTGTCTACTGCTTTTATCTATGTAAAGCACTTTGTGCAGCATTTAGTGTTTGAAAAGTGCTATACAAATAAAATTTGATTGATTGATTGATTGATTGATTGATTGATTCCTGGACTCACCTGCTGCATCTCATCCCAAGAGGAGACAACAAAAACGTTGTGAGAGGAAGAGGAAGTGGAAGCACAGTAAGCATGGAGAGATCCGAACTAAACTAGCCGCTAATATGCACAGACCTCCATTATCATCCCTCATTCTGGCCAATGTATGCTCACTAGACAACAAAATAGACCACATATGGCTCCTGAGATCTACACAACGTGATGCGTGGAACTGCTGTGTTTTTGTCTTTACGGAATCGTGGCTAAATGACAATATCCCGGACTCTGCTATTCAGTTAGCAGAACTAACATGCCATTGTGCTGATTGAGTCTTCATGGAAGGAGGAAAAACCTGCGGGGGTGGGGGTACATCAGTGATGCTTGGTGCCGGGATGCTGCTGTTGTGCACAAGCATTGTTCTCCGCTGGTGGAGTTTATGATTATCAAGTGCCAACGGTTCTACTTACCAAGAGAATTTACATCCATCCTGCTCGTCCCTGTTAACATCCTGCCCACCACCACCAGCAACAGGAACAAGGCACTCAAGGACCTCTATCAGGCCAACAGTGAGACACAAACAGGGCACCTGAACGGATTCCTCATCACAGCAGGAGACTTCAACCACACAGATTTAAAGCCCCCCCCTACCAAAACTACATCAACATGTCGACTTTGCAACAAGAGGAGACAACTTGCTGGACTTGGTGTACACAACCCACAAGACAGCATATAAGGCATCTCCCATCCTCCACCTTGGTCTCTCAGATCACATTATTATCTTGCTAAGGCCTGCATACAGACCCAAAGTGAAAGCCATCAGACCAACAAAAAAACAGGTACATGTGCGGCCAGAGGAGACCTCCAATGCCCTGAAAGACTGCTTTAGCACGACAGACTGGGACTTTTTCAAGCATGCAGTCACCCACAATGAACACACAAACATAGAGGAGTACACTGAGGCTGTTGTAGCATACATAGCTAAATGTTTTGATGATGCTGCTCACTGCAAAACCATTACTGTTTGTGTTAACCAGAAACCATGGATGACAGCAGAGGTTTACAGGCTCCTGAGGGCTTGGGACGCCAACTTGTCACGTGGTATCAAGGAAGCAAAACATCAGTACAGCAAGAAAGTGTCTGGACACTTCAGCAACACCAGAGATGCACAGACTCTCTGGCATGGAATACAGACCCTCACCAACTACAAACCTCTACCTCAGACCTGTGCGAGTGACACCACACTGCTCACCAACCCAATTGACTTCTTTGGCTGCTGTGAAGCACAAAACAGCACATCAGCACAGAAGACCACTCCTCCCCCAGATGAGCAGACTATAAGTCTGGCTCTGGTTAGCGTGAAGGGGACCCTCTCCAGGATCAACTCATGCAAGGCAGCTGGACCAGACAACATACCAGGTTGCATTCTGAAGGACTGTGCGGACGAGCTCAAGGATGTCCTGGCAAACATCTTCAACATCTCCCTGAGTGAAGATGTTGTCCCCATGTTTCAAAACTGCTACCATAATACCTGTCCAAAGAAGCCCGTCCCATCTAGCTACAATGATTACCGGCCAGTAGCACTGAGCTCCATCATAATGAAGTGCTTTGAGCGGCTGGTCATGCAAAACATGAAGTCCATCCTCCCTCCCTCCCATGGCCCATCTCAGTTTGCATTAACCGAAACATCCAAAGAAAATAAGATAAGCCTTTATTAGTCCCACAATGGGGAAATTCCAGGATTGCAACAGCACAGGGATAGCAACACTCAGAAAATACCATCTCTGCTGCTCTCCATCCAGCCCTCACCCACCTGGAGTCAAAGAACTCCTATGTGCAAATGCTGTTCTTGGATTTCAGTTAAGCATTCAACACAATCATCCCCCGGCACCTAATATAAAAACTCAGACACTTGAGACTCAAAACCTCTCTCTGTAACTGGGTGGTGGACTTCCTCACAGGGAGGCCATAGAACATGCAGGTCAGCAGCAACACCTCCAAGACCATCACATTGAGTACAGGGGCCCCACAAGGGTGTGTGCTCAGCCCGCTGCTCTTCACCCTGCTGACCCATGACTGCGTACCAGCCTACAGCACCAACCACATCATCAAGTTTGTGGATGACACAATGGTGGTGGGCCTCATCACCAACAATGACGAGGCCAACTACAGAAATGAGGTGAGCCAACCGGTCCAGTGGTGTAAAGACAATAATCTCTTCTTGAACATGGGAAAAACCAAGGAGATGGTTGTCGACTTCAGGAGAAGAAAAACACAGCATTCCCCTCTGATCATCAATGGAGCAGCTGTGGAGAGAGTGAGGAGCACCAAGTTCCTGGGAGTGCACCTCTCTGAGGACCTCTCCTAGTCTAACAACACCGCATCACTGGCCAAGAAGGCTCAAACTTGCCTCTATTTCCTCCACAAAGTGAGGAGAGCATGAGTCCCCTCCCCACATCATGTACACATTCTACCGGGACACCACTGAGAGCATCCTCACTAGCTGCATCACTGTGTGGTATGGAAGCTGCACCGCCTCCTGCCAGAAGACTCTACAACGCACAGTGAACGCAGCCAGAAAGATCATCAGTGCCCCTCTGCCCTCCCTCTCAGACATCTACCACACCTGCTTCACCTGCAGGTGATACCTCCCACCCCTCACACTCCGTCTTCAGCCCCCTGCCTTCAGGGATAAGGTACCGGAGCCTCCGGGCTCACTCCACAAGTCTGCTAAACAGCTTTGTTCACCAGGCCATCAGGACCCTGAACTCTGCCCACTTCCTCCCTCCCCATGCCCCATGCCCCATGCCCCTGGATGGTAACACACTTATCCACACAAATAACTCTACCTCAGCTGTTTGCACAGAAAGACTCGGCAGACCAACGGTACTACATCATCTGCTGTATGTCTTTGCACCTTACTGAAACCATTTGCTGTATGTCTTTGCACCTTACTGCCACCATTTGCACCAATGCCACACCTGCTGCTGTCTGTTACTGTAGTACTGATCATGCATACTCCAAAATGCCACTGTTTGTATTAAGTCTGTGAATCTTTATAAGTCATGTGATTCAATTCAATTCCAATTTTGGGGGCCCCAATTTGATTCAGAATCAATTTTCGATTCAAAACAATTTTTGATTCACATTTGGCTCTCAGTTCAGCACAAAAAAACCACCAATCTCAGGAAAAAAGTCCACTGGACTGCAAAAAAAAGCTGAGGTAAGGTTGAAAGCAGAGTAAGCGTGTTGATGTTTGGGGGTTATATTTTTTAAAATTTACATCAACTGATTTGCAATAAAATACTGTTAAATGAAAAAGTATTATTTAATTTATAAAAAATCTCTTAGAAAAGCTAGAACGAGTTATTACTCTGCATTAATAGAAGAGAACAAGAATAATCCCAGGTTTCTTTTCAGTACTGTAGCCAGGTTGACAAAGAGTCAGGACTCTGTCAATCCTAGCATTCCCTTAGAGCTTACTAGTCAGGACTTTATGAACTTTTTCAATAATAAAATTTCATCCATCAGAGATAAAATCAATCAGATTCTTCCCACAGTTAACTTAAATACTGTAACTACTACAACTCCTTCTATTGATGTCTGTCTTGATGAGTTTACTCCAATCGACCTTTGTGAGTTAGACAAAATAGTTTCCTCATCCAAACCTTCAACTTGTCTTTTAGACCCTATTCCTACTAGGTTATTTAAAGAAGTCTTCCCACTTATTGGTAGCTTTATTCTTCATATAATCAATTCTTCATTAACTTTAGGCCATGTACCGCAGGCTTTTAAAACGGCTGTAATTAAACCCTTACTCAAAAAGCCAACGCTAGATCCAGGAGCTTTAGCTAACTATAGACCAATCTCTAATCTCCCTTTCATTTCAAAAATCTTAGAAAGAGTTGTTGCTATGCAATTATTTGACCACCTGCAGGGAAATGGTTTACTTGAAGAGTTTCAATCTGGGTTTAGAATCCATCATAGTACTGAAACAGCCTTAGCGAAGGTCACTAACGACCTCCTCATTGCATCTGATAATGGACTAGTTTCTGTACTTGTCCTTTTAGACCTTAGTGCAGCTTTTGATACTATCAATCATAATATTCTACTTGATAGATTAGAACACTATGTTGGACTTAATGGAACTTCGTTGCAATGGTTTAGATCTTATTTATCTGATAGGTTCCAGTTTGTTCATGTAAATAATGAGTTTTCTTTCAACTCAAAGCTTAGTCATGGAGTTCCACAGGGATCTGTGCTAGGCCCTACTCTTTTTAGTTTATATATGCTTCCGTTAGGCAACATTATTAGAAAGCACTGTATACATTTTCATTGTTATGCAGATGACACACAATTATACCTGTCAATGAAGCCAGATGACAGTAATCAATTAGCCAAGTTAGAAGCCTGTCTTAAGGAAATCAAAGCTTGGATGACTTGTAATTTCCTGCTATTAAATTCAGATAAGACTGAAGTCATTCTTGTTGGTCCAAAAAACCTTAGAAATTCCTTTCCAAATCAAACTTTCAGTTTGGATGCGGTTACTCTTTCTCTTAATAGCTCTGTGAGGAACCTTGGAGTTATTTTTGATCAGGATTTGTCCTTCAATTCACATATTAAATTTGTTTCTAAGACTGCCTTCTATCATTTGCGTAATATTGCCAAGATTAGGAGCATCTTGTCTCAGAGTGATGCCGAGAAACTGATCCACGCTTTTGTTAGCTCGAGATTACATTATTGTAATTCTTTATTATCAGGCTGTCCTAAAACATCTTTAAAAAGTCTTCAGCTGATCCAAAATGCTGCAGCAAGAGTTTTAACAGGTACAAGAAAGAGAGATCATATCTCTCCGGTTCTGGCCTCCCTTCATTGGCTTCCCATAGAGTTTAGAATTAAGTTTAAAATCCTTCTTCTTACTTACAAAGCTCTAAACAATCAGGCTCCTTTTTATTTAAAAGATCTGATACTACCGTATTATCCTAACAGAGCACAATGCTCCCAAAATGCAGGATTACTTGTAATACCTAGAATCTCCAAAAGTACAATGGGAGGCAGAGCCTTCAGTTATCAAGCTCCTCTCCTGTGGAATCAGCTGCCAATCTGGATTCGGGAGTCAGACTCGATCTCTGTTTTTAAGAATAGGGCTAAAACCTACCTTTTTGATATAGCCTTCAATTAGGGAGGGATCATGTGTTTCTGAACCCTCCCTTAGTTATGCTGCTAATAGGTTTAGTCAGCCGGGGGACCTCCAGTAATACACTGGGCCTCACTCCTTTCCTCACTCTCTATGAAATATTTTTTTTTTGCTGGTCATTAACATCTGTTTGTTCTCTCCCATAGATTGAGTCCCCATCGTGCTGTTTGCTCTCTACATGTCTGTTCTTTTCTTCTTCTCTATCCCCTCACCCCCCAGCCAGTCGCAGCAGATGACTGCCCCTCCCTGAGCCTGGTTCTGCTGGAGGTTTCTTCCTGTTAAAAGGGAGTTTTTCCTCTCCACCGTCGCCAAGTGCTTGCTCACAGGGGATCGCCTGATTGCTGGGGTCTTTCTGCAACTGTGGGGGTTCCCCCCGACAGTTGATAGTGCTATGAGATGACTGTTGTTGTGAAATGGCGCTATATAAATAAAGTTGAATTGAAATTGAATTGAATTGAATTGAATTGAAAAAGTAGGCTTAAGTTAGTAACTGCTTTTTTATTTCTTGAAAACTTGTGAGTTTCAAAAATGAAACTGTACACAAGGTGAAATAAATTTTGAAAATTTTTCTTTTCAGCATATCTCTATTCCTAACAGCTTTTACACAGTTTGTAGGCTTGGGTTCACTCCACCATTCTAGAAATATAAGTTATTCATTTAAAAACAAAAGTAAATTCTATCACAGCTACTTTGAAGAGCCATTTATATAGTAGTGCTACCTGACTGTATGCAGTCAATGTACAGTTACCTATACAGTAACTTAATGCAATGAACAAATTCAGTAAGAACTGAATGCAATTGATGCATAAGATAAGCAACATTTATTTTAAACCAGCACAAATATGAACTTAAGTATCTAAATTCTTTGGATACTTAAAAAACAAATTAAAGTTATAAAACAAAATAAAGTGCTGTTGCAAGATTCCATAATTTTTTTTTTTTTTTTTTTTTTTATATTTTTTTTGCCCCTTCAGAATTTGCTGGGAGTTTGCTAAAGTAGTGCAGTGTGTGTTTTTCAGCAGGACTTAAAACTTTTTGCACTTCTTTCAACTCTGGGTGGTTATCTGGTCATTTTCCTTTGCCTGGTGAAGCTTCTGTAGTAAAAGATAAAGTAAATGCAATAATTTAAAACAAACAAACAAACAAACCAAAATAAACTTCCATCCAGTGTTAATTTCCTCAACTAAAACTATATCTTTTTTTTCATCCATTAAAGCTAGAAATTAAATTAAAATTACCATTTATGCATTTTACTTTTTCATCTAATTGGAGTCCATATTTATTGTGATGATTTTATTTTTATAGTTTTATTTTAGACTGCTCATTATCAGTTGTTTTTGTCAATAACAAGATTTGTTTTTTTATTCAATGAAAAGAACACTGCTTCCATCGCTGTCGAAAAATGTTAGAAAAAAACCTTCAACTGCCGCTGTCAGGGTTGCTGGGCAACGGGGTAAAGCGTGGTCACGCAAACAAAGTCATCCAAAGACTAGACCATAAACTTTTTTATTTTACCATCTATGGACTAAACTCTATCATTTTTAGATTCTTTTACATTCGTCCTTCGAAATGTGTGGCCACCATCAGCCCGTCTACAAGGCAACAACACCTGAATTTGTATCAACAGCCCAGTGCTGGCTCAGCCATATTTCCACAACCCAAATTTCAACCCAACATAGACCAATATGACGAAAAAGATGCACTTTTTATTTATTGTCTTGGTTTTAAATGCGCGTTTTGCACATGACAAAGACACATCAAAAGTGCATAAAAATATAATAACAGTGCTGGGGTTGAGCAGAACTTGAAGTAGTAGAAATATTGTGACGTTGTGCGGGTTCACACAAGAAAGGAGTGATGACTGTGACGAAAACAGGCTTTATTTTATATACATCCACTCAACAGACAGGAGGGGAGGTCATTCACACAGACCCCCGTCTCACTGAGGGTGACACAAACACATGATCAGTCACTGCTCTAACTGGTTTTTATAACACTGCTGTGTCATTATAACGCAGCCACAATGACTTGTCATTATAACGCAGTTATAATGACACAGCAATAACACTTAGAACACACGAATAATAACACTCTTTGAATCCTCTGCAGCCAAAGCATGCCGGGAGAATCCCCGCCACTTAACACAGCCCCAACGTTACACTGTCCCCCCCGGACTGGTTTCTGTCCCCAGAATTCAATTCAATTCAATTCAACTTTATTTATATAGCGCCATTTCACAACAACAGTCATCTCATAGCACTATCAACTGTAGGGAGGACCCCCACAGTTGCAGAAAGACCCCAGCAATCAGGCGATCCCCTGTGAGCAAGCACTTGGCGACGGTGGAGAGGAAAAACTCCCTTTTAACAGGAAGAAACCTCCAGCAGAACCAGGCTCAGGGAGGGGCAGTCATCTGCTGCGACTGGCTGGGGGGTGAGGGGACAGAGAAGAAGAAAAGAACAGACATGTAGAGAGCAAACAGCACGATGGGGACTCAATCTATGGGAGAGAACAAACAAATGTTAATGACCAGCAAAAAAAAAAAAATATTTCATAGAGAGTGAGGAAAGGAGTGAGGCCCAGTGCATTACTGAAGGTCCCCCGGCTGACTAAACCTATTAGCAGCATAACTAAGGGAGGGTTCAGAAACACATGATCCCTCCCTAATTGTAGGCTATATCAAAAAGGTAGGTTTTAGCCCTATTCTTAAAAACAGAGATCGAGTCTGACTCCCGAATCCAGATTGGCAGCTGATTCCACAGGAGAGGAGCTTGATAACTAAAGGCTCTGCCTCCCATTGTACTTTTGGAGATTCTAGGTATTACAAGTAAACCTGCATTTTGGGAGCGTAGTGCTCTGTTAGGATGATACGGTAGTATCAGATCTTTTAAATAAAAAGGAGCCTGATTGTTTAGAGCTTTGTAAGTAAGAAGAAGGATTTTAAACTTAATTCTAAACTCTATGGGAAGCCAATGAAGAGAGGCCAGAACCGGAGAGATATGATCTCTCTTTCTAGTACCTGTTAAAACTCTTGCTGCAGCATTTTGGATCAGCTGAAGACTTTTTAAAGATGTTTTAGGACAGCCTGATAATAAAGAATTACAATAATCTAATCTCGAGCTAACAAAAGCGTGGATCAGCTTCTCAGCATCACTCTGAGACAAGATGCTCCTAATCTTGGCAATATTACGCAAATGATAGAAGGCAGTCTTAGAAACAAATTTAATATGTGAATTGAAGGACAAATCCTGATCAAAAATAACTCCAAGGTTCCTCACAGAGCTATTAAGAGAAAGAGTAACTGCATCCAAACTGAAAGTTTGATTTGGAAAGGAATTTCTAAGGTTTTTTGGACCAACAAGAATGACTTCAGTCTTATCTGAATTTAATAGCAGGAAATTACAAGTCATCCAAACTTTGATTTCCTTAAGACAGGCTTCTAACTTGGCTAATTGATTAGTATCATCTGGCTTCATTGACAGGTATAATTGTGTGTCATCTGCATAACAGTGAAAATGTATACAGTGCTTTCTAATAATGTTGCCTAACGGAAGCATATATAAACTAAAAAGAGTAGGGCCAAGCACAGATCCCTGTGGAACTCCATGACTAAGCTTTGAGCTGAGAGAAAACTCATCATTTACATGAACAAACTGGAACCTATCAGATAAATAAGATCTAAACCACTGCAACGAAGTTCCATTAAGTCCAACATAGTGTTCTAATCTATCAAGTAGAATATTATGATCAATAGTATCAAAAGCTGCACTAAGATCTAAAAGGACAAGTACAGAAACTAGTCCATTATCAGATGCAATGAGGAGGTCGTTAGTGACCTTCGCTAAGGCTGTTTCAGTGCTATGATGGATTCTAAACCCAGATTGAAACTCCTCAAATAAACCATTTCCCTGCAGGTGGTCAAATAATTGCGTAGCAACAACTCTTTCTAAGATTTTTGAAATGAAAGGGAGATTAGAGATTGGTCTATAGTTAGCTAAATCTCCTGGATCTAGCGTTGGCTTTTTGAGTAAGGGTTTAATTACAGCCGTTTTAAAAGCCTGTGGTACATGGCCTAAAGTTAATGAAGAATTGATTATATGAAGAATAAAGCTACCAATAAGTGGGAAGACTTCTTTAAATAACCTGGTAGGAATAGGGTCTAAAAGACAAGTTGAAGGTTTGGATGAGGAAACTATTTTGTCTAACTCACAAAGGTTGATTGGAGTAAACTCATCAAGACAGACATCAATAGAAGGAGTTGTAGTAGTTACAGTATTTAAGTTAACTGTGGGAAGAATCTGATTGATTTTATCTCTGATGGATGAAATTTTATTATTGAAAAAGTTCATAAAGTCCTGACTAGTAAGCTCTAAGGGGATGCTAGGATTGACAGAGTCCTGACTCTTTGTCAACCTGGCTACAGTACTGAAAAGAAACCTGGGATTATTCTTGTTCTCTTCTATTAATGCAGAGTAATAACTCGTTCTAGCTTTTCTAAGAGATTTTTTATAAATTAAAAGATGATTTCTCCAAGCTAAATAGATTTCATCTAAATTAGTAGAGCGCCATTTTCTTTCTAATTGACGAGTCTTCTGTTTTAAGCTACGAGTTTCTGTGTTGAACCAAGGAGTTAAAAATCTCTGATTAGACTTTTTCTTTTTTAAGGGGGCCACCAAGTCTAGAGCCTGATGCAGAGAAGCTGAAACACTATCCACCATGTTATCAATTACAGAAGGAGCAAGCTGTCTATAGCTTATTTCCGTTGTGTTGACACATGGCATAGAGGAAACAATCTGCATAAATTTGGAAACAGCATCATCTGAGAGGCATCTACTGTGATAATATTTTTCTTTAGGAGCCAAATAGTCAGAAATAGTAAAATCAAAGGTTAACAGACAATGGTCTGACAGTACAGGGTTATGAGGAGACACTACAAGATTTTCTATTTCTATGCCATATGTCAGAACAAGGTCCAATGTATGGTGGAGGTAATGAGTAGAATTTCCTACTTTCTGAGAAAATCCAATCGAGTCTAATATTGAATTAAAAGCCACATTAAGGCAGTCACTATCTACATCCACATGTATATTAAAGTCCCCTACTATAATTATTCTATCAGATTTCAGCACTAAATCAGCTAAGAAATCAGGAAATTCGGATAAAAATTCTGAATAGGTTGATGGGGGACGATAAACTATGGCAAATAAAATTGGGTTTAACCTGGAATTGCTAAAGTGCCCAACACTGAGGACCAGGCCCTCAAAGGAATTATAACATGTTTTTTGCTTTACATTAACTAGTAATTTGGAATGGTAAATTGATGCTACTCCTCCTCCACGACCAGAACTTCTGGGATTTTGACAGTTTAAATAACCAGAGGGAGTTGATTCATTTAAACCAACATAATCCTCTTGTCCTAACCAAGTCTCTGTAAGGGAAATTAAATCAATCTGATGATCAATTAACAGATCATGGACTAACAGAGACTTGGGAGTTAGAGACCTAATATTTAATAAACCACATTTAATTTTTAAATTATGAGGAGGAACAGAGGCCAAATCATTCAATTTAGAGGCTTTATGTTTAATTTGAGTTTTACCAATATTTTGCTTTATCACTTTGGGATGCTTATACATTATATTTTTATTTACTTTGGAGGGAGCAGACAACGATTCTCTGATGGGGAAGACAGGGGCTAAGCTGAGGGGTGGCGGATGAAGAGGAGCTGCAGAGAGGCGTGTAAGACTGAGACTCTGCTTCCTGGTCCCAACTCTGAGTAGTCATGGTTTTGGAAATTTGGATAAAAAAGATGCCAGATTGTTAGATAAATGAGAAGCACCATCCAAAGTGGGATGAATGCTGTCTCGTCTCATAAGACCAGGTTTTCCCCAAAAAGAGCTCCAATTGTCAATGTAGCCCACGTCATTTTTAGGACACCACACAGACAGCCAGCGGTTCAAGGATGACGAGCGACTAAACATGTCATCACTGGTCAGATTGGGGAGGGGCCCAGAGAATACTACAGTGGCAGACATCGTTTTTGCAAAGTCACACACCGATTCTATATTAAGTTTCGTGACTTCCGACTGCCGGAGACGGATGTCATTAATGCCGGCGTGAATAACAATTGTGGAATATTTACAGTTACTTTTAGCCAGCATTTTCAAATTTGACTCGATGTCGCCTGCTCTGGCCCCAGGAATGCATTTGACTATGGCCGCTGGAGTCTCTAGGTTCACGTTTCTGACTACAGAGTCGCCAATGATCAGAGTTTTTTCCTCAGCGGGTGTGTCGCTGAGCGGGGAAAAACGATTAGAAACGTGAACAGGTTGGTGGTGAACCGGGGCTTTGCGACTAGGCTTCCTTCTCACCGTCACCCACCCAGTCTCCTCGCTGCAGAGGAGAGCCGGGGAACCGGTGACAGGGGGGGCTAAGCTAGCTAGCTCCGCTGCAGCTAATGGGCATCCGTCGAGATTAACTGGCGCAGACGGTGTTTCAATGCAGCGGAGCCGGGATTCCAAATCAGACAACCTCGCCTCGAGCGCCTCAAAAAGACAACATTTATTACATTTACCGTTACCACTAAAAGAGGCAGAGGTGTAGCTAAACATCTGACAGAGAGAGCACACCAGAGGAGGAGAGGAAAGAGAGCTAGTAGCCATAGCTAGTGGCTCGAGAGCTGGAGAGCAAACCACACAGGCAGACAGCAAAACAGGAAGTGACGATACGTTACCACAAGGAAGTGACGATCACCCAACTAGGACAATAAAAGTCTAGAACTAGAATAATAAAAGTCCAGCTCAAAAGTCCAACACGAATCCATCCAGGTGACGGGGCGGCCGTCGTTGCCGGCGACCAGTACGTACAGGCCCACTAGTGTTCATCTGTGTCTCGGTTGGAGTATCTGGTCGGGATGAAGGCCGCGGCTCGACCACCCGCGGGGCGGATGGCTGGTACGGGGCGAGACGGTCGCGGTGGAGTACCATGAACCGGTCTCTTTTCTGCAGACTCACCCTGTACACCACATCCGATAGTTGCTGTAGGACCTCGCACCAATGGCTCGCCAGTTTTGGTGACAGTCCCCTTTTTCGCTCCGGGCAGAAAACCCAGACTCGATCTCCCTGTGCAAAGTCCCTCCCCTGGCAGCGGGACTCATATGTCCGCTTCTGCCGGCTTCCCACTGCTGCCAGGGCCTCCCGAGCCAGTCCGGGCACCGTGTGGAGACGTTCCTTCAAGCAAAAAAAATAATCTAACCCCGGTTTGTCCTCCAACTCCAGCTCCGGGGGGAGGGGGGGCACCAAATCCACCGGCACCAAATCCACCCTGAACATCAGCGCTGCAGGAGTGCACCAGGTGGATTCCTGTGCTGCCGTCCGGTATGCCCACAGAACAGAGGGCGGATGCAGGTCCCAGTCTCGCTGTCGCTGGTCCACTAGGACAGCGAGCTGGGTGGTAAGCTCGGTTGAACTGTTCGACCAGGCCGTCGCTCTGTGGATGCAGCGGGGTGGTCCAGGTCTTCCTGATGCTCAGCAGCCTGCAGACCTCCCTGAAGACCTCTGCCTCAAAGTTCCGACCCTGATCGCTGTGCAGCTCCTCCGGTGCACCGAACCGACAAAACATCTCATCCACCGGTTTTAATGCTGTGGCAGCGGCGCTCTGATCAGGGACCGCGTACGCCTCTGGCCATTTGGTGAAATAATCCATTGCGACCAGCATATAGCAGTTCCCCCAGTCCGTGGTCGGGAAAGGGCCCAGAATGTCCACTCCTACCCGCTCCATCAGTGCTCCCACCCGGTACTGCTGCAAGGGGGCGTGGGATTGCTGAGTCGGCCCCTTCTGAGCCGTGCAGGTGTCGCAGCGATGGACGTGGAGCTCTACATCCTGGTGACATCCGGGCCAGTAGAAGCAGGCTTGAAGACGCTGCAGAGTCTTCATCACCCCAAAGTCGCCCGCCCCACTGCCCCGTGGACCAGCTGGAGTATGTTGGGCCGGAGCCGCCGGGGAACCAGCAGCTGCCAGATGTGATGCTGCCCAGCTGGAGTCTGCCACTGCCGATACACAACACCCTCGTGACAGTGGAGATTGGCCCACTGGGAGTGTAGGGCCTTGGTCTCTGGGTCCAGTGCAGACACAGCCTCCCAGGCGAGCCGCTGGCCTGCATCCAGCCACTGCCGAACCCGGGAAATGACCGGATCTCTGTCCTGCTCGCTCTGCAGCTGCTGAGTGCCGAGGGCCTCTGTGATGCCATCGCTGGGGAGAGCTGCCTGATTGTCCGAGGAGGAGCTGTGTGCCGCTGTGTTATTCCTGCTCACAGCGGTCCGGAGAGCAGCAGCCTGTGGGATGCTTGGTCTCGATCCTCTGCCCGCTGGCAGTGCCGACAGTCCTCCACAGCACAGGGATTCCAAGACAGCACATAAGCCTTGGCATGGAGGCACCCTGCCCGATGCACAATCAGAAAACCATAATCCTGCAGTGCCTCCAGCCATCTCGCCAACTGTCCATCCGGCTCTTTAAAGTTCAGCAGCCAGGTCAAGGAAGCATGATCTGTCCTGAGCTGGAACCTCCCCCCGTACACATACGGGGGAAAATGGCGAAGCCCCTGGACGACAGCCAACAGCTCTCTGCGAGTAACGCAATAATTCCTTTCAGCTCTGCTGAGAGTGCAGCTGAAAAAAGCAACTGCCTGCTCGCTGTATTCTTCCTCCTGGGATAACACCGCCCCGATGCCCTGGTTACTGGCGTCCGTATCCATGATGAAAGGGCGGTTTGGGTTGGGATACTGCAGGATAGGGGCTCCGATGAGTGCTGAACAAAGCCGGGAAAAAGCAGCAGCACAGCTCTCACTCCACTGAAACACACGGCCCTTCTGTGTCAGCCGATGCAGTGGGCTGGCGATGGTGGCGAAGTCTTTCACAAATCTCCTATAATAGGAGGCCAATCCGAGAAAACTCCATAGCTCTCCAACATCCCACGGCACTGGCCAGTTTTTCACTGCTCTCACTTCCTCTAGATCGGTGGCGACTCCCGCTGCACTGACGACTCCCACTGCACTGACGACATGGCCCAGGAAGGTGGTCTCACGCCGAAATAGGTGGCATTTCCGCGGGTGTAGCCGCAGCCCGGCCTGTCGGATGGCGTCCAATACTTCCCGGAGGTTGGACAGGGCGCCGTCAAAGTCAGCTACGTGAACCAGCAGGTCATCCAGATAAACAATGCAGCGGCTCCGGGGCACGTGAGCCAACACTCGCTCCATCAGACGTTTAAAGGTGGCCGGGGCATTGTAAAGTCCAAACGGCATCACCTTGAACTGATACAGTCCCTGCCCGATGGAGAAGGCTGTTTTGTGGTGGGCCTCAGGTGACAGCGCTACCTGCCAATAGCCGCTGCGGAGGTCCAGCGAGCTGAACCAGCTGGAGCCAGTGATGTAATCCAGCGCATCATCGATGCGGGGCAGGGGGTAGGAATCCTTGCGGGTGACGTCATTCAGGTGCCAGTAATCCACACAGAACCGCCACGAACCGTCCTTCTTCCTAACCAGCACCACCGGCACCGCCCAGGGGCTGCTGGAGGGCTCAATAATGTCTGCCTCCAGCATTTACCGTATTTTTTGTTGTGCTGCTGCCCGCCTTGAAAAAGGCAGACGGCGGGGGCGGAGCCGGTTCGGACTGGTCTCATCGGTGTCGATCCCATGCTGCACCAAGCTGGTTCAGGTGCATTCCTCATCCTTGGCAGTGAAGACGTCCATGTAGCAGTCCAACAGCTCCCACAGCTGGTGTCTCTGTCCCGATTCCAGTCTGCTGCAGCTCTGCTGGAACAATTCCTCGACCGCCTGCTGAGTTTCTGCTGACACCTTGACCCGCTCCGCTGTGGCCCTCCCCCTTGCTGTCTCTATCGGTGGTCATGCTCCCTCTGCTCGTGCTGGTGGCGCCGTTGTGTTCAGTTCTTGCGGTGATCCACCCATTTCAGTCCATCCTGGTGGCCCCTCAATCACGCAGGCCCCTGGGTTCCCCCTCTGGGTCCCGCTGCAGAGCGTGATGGTCCGAGCCCCCAGCAGGAGGGACGATCTGGCGGTGTCAATTTTTGCGCCCCATGCTGCGAGCAGATCGAGTCCAATAATGCAGGAGTCTTGAATGTCAGCCAGCCAGAACAGGTGGTTTGTGTTCTGGCCGGCCACCCCCACCACAAGAACTCACTGCCCTCCCAGTCTGGCGCGCTCACCGGTGGCCGTGGTGACGCAGCACCCGATGGGTTCCCACCCCTGCGGTTCTACCTTGTCCATACCTGGCAGCACTCCAGGTCAGACCAGGGAGATGGTAGAACCGGTGTCGATCAGGGCCCGGATCGGCATGTTGTCCAACCTGCACTGTAGGTACATCCTGGGCGAGTATCCAATTCGGCCCACACGTGGTGACAGTTCATCAGCGAAAATGTCTGTGGGAGGTGGCAGGTCCCCATCCATGCCACCTCACTCTAGTTTAATGTTGGCGAGGGGCCGGTTTGTCACGGGGTGGGTGCCGGGCAGTACCACGCGATGTGTCCTGGCTCCCCACAGCGGACACACCCTTCCTTGCGCCGCTGTGGCCGTCTTCTCCTTGGCCGCACTGCTGTGGTCCAGCGCAGTTCCTCCTCTTCCTCTTTGCTCTCAGCCTTGGCCTGGAAGGCTCTCTGCCTCGGTGCCAACGCATCAACTGCACAATCCATTAGCGGTTCCACCCGCTCCGCTTCTGCCACAGCCATCACCCAGCTGCTCATGGTGTGAATCCAGATGTGGCTCTGGAGCTGGGCCGGGCGGGGCCCCTGGATGAAGTTCTGGAGGGCAAGCTTCTCCACTGCCCCCGGTTCAAAATCCACGCAGCTATGCCGTGTCAACAGCCGTATGTCCGCTGCGTAGGCTCCCAGGCTCTCTCGACTGCCTCGCCGGTGGTTGGCCAGCTGTTCCTGGGCGTGCTCAGCGTTGACTGCTCTCCCAAACCGCCTCCGGAGGGTTCCTTGTAGCATTGGCCAGCTGCGACGGTCCTCGGGCAGGAGATCGGACAGCATACGGAGCGCCCTTCCCTCCAGGACCAGCGTGACCTGCACGGTGGTCTCTTCGGGTGGCCAGCCGTTCAACGCAGCAGCCAGCTCGACCTGGACCAGATAGTTGTCCAGCAGGGTTTCACCGTTAAAGCGGGGAAGTTTGGCCCGCTGGCGGATGGGTGGGACGGTCGCCTCTTGGTCGATTGCCGCCCCTGGTTGCAGTGGAATCGCCGGCCCGTCCTGCCCTGAAAAGGGCGGGAAGTGGAGCTGATCTGCTCTGCTTGGCCCAGCCTGCCTTGAGAAAGGCAGAAGGCGGGATACGCTTGTCCCATCGGGTCCGCTACTCCATTCATCCCGGCGAGCAACTCCGGGGGTTGGTGTATCAGCTCTGTCGTCCATTCCTAGCTGAGCAATGAACCGCTCCAGCTGCTGAATCTCTGCTCTGATTCTGGCTTCCATCTGCTCCATATCCCACTTCTGACACCAGTGTGACATTGTGTGGGTTCACACAAGAAAGGAGCGATGACTGTGATGAAAACAGGCTTTATTTTATACACACCCACTCAACACAGACAGGAGGGGGGGGGGGGTCATTCACACAGACCCCCGTCTCACTGAGGATGACATAAACACATGATCAGTCACTGCTCTAACTGGTCTTTATAACACTGCTGCATCATTATAACGCAGCCACAATGACTTGTCATTATAACGCAGCCCCCCACCCAGGCATGCCTCCACCATGGAGGCAGGCCTGGGTGGGGGGCTCGATGGCTCACGCCTGGTGACGGGGTTTCTGCCCATGGGACCTGGCCGGGCTCAGCCAGAAGGAATTACATGGGTCTGCCCTTCAGTGGGCTCACCACCTGCAGGAGGGACCATGGGGGCCCAGTGCTATGTGGATCAGGTGGTGGTCGAAGGCAGAGAAATTAGCAGTCTGATCCCAGGTTTCCTAAACTGGCTTTTGGGATGTGGAATGTCACCTCTCTGGTGGGGAAGGAACCTGAGCTGGTGCAAGAGGTTGAGAGATACCAGCTAGATATAGTTGGTCTTACCTCAACACACAGCTCTGGTTCTAGAACAAGTCTCCTGGAGAGAGGCTGGAGCTTGGCCTATTCTGAAGTTGCCCCGGGCAAGAGGCGATGAGCAGGGGCGGGTATTCTTGTATCCCCCCCATCTTGCTGCCTCTATATTGGAGTTTTTCCCGGTGAATGAAAGGGTTGTTTTCCTGCGCCTTTGGGTTGGGAAACGGGTTCTGACCATCATTTGTGCCTATGCACCAAATGATGGTTCAGAGTACCCACCGTTTTTGGATTCTCTGACTAGGATGCTGGAGGGTGCCCCTCTTGGAGACTCCATTGTCCTACTGAGGAACTTCAATGCACATGTGGGCAACGATAGTGAAACCTGGAGGGGGGTGATTGGGAGGAATGGCCTGCCCAATCTGAACCCAAGTGGTGTTCAGTTATTGCACTTCTGTGATAACAACAGTTTGTCCATAACGAATACCATGTTCAAGAATAAAGGTGTTCATATGTGCACTTGGCATCAGGACACTCTAGGTCACAGGTCGATGATCGATTTTGTTATCGTGTCATCAGACCTGCGACCATATGTCTTGGACACTCAGGTAAAGAGAGGTGCAGAGCTGTCAACTGATCACCACCTGGTGGTGAGCTGGATCCGATAGCAGGGAAGGATGCCATACAGACCTGGTTGACCCAAACATATAGTGAGGGTGTGCTGCAAACGTCTGGCTGAGGCCTCTGTCCGGGAGGTCTTCAACTCCCACCTCCAGAAGAACATCAACCACATTCCGAGGGAGTCTGGAGACAAGGAGTCTTAATGGACCATGTTCTCCACCTTCATTGTTGAAGAGGCTGCCCAGAGCTGTGGTCACAAGGTCGTCGGTGCATCTCATGGTGGCAACCCCCGACTCAAGTGGTGGACACCTGTGTTGAGGGGGGCCATTAAGCTGAAGAAGGAGTCCTATCGAGCTTGGTTGGCTTGTGGGACTCCCGAAGCAGCTGAAGTGTACCGGCAGGCCAAGCAGAGTGCAGCTTGGATGGTTGCTGAAGCAAAAACTCAGGTGTGGGAGGAGTTCGGTGAGGCCATTGAACAAGACTTTCAGTCAGCCTCGAAGAGATTCTGGCAAAGTGTCTGGCGACTCAGGAGGAAGAAGCAGGTCCCTGTCCAAACTGTGTATGGTGCGGATGGGGCGCTGCTGATTTCGACTGGGGATATTGTCAGGAGGTGGAAGGAATACTTCGAATAACTCCTCAATCCCACTTACACACCTTCCACAGAGGAAGCAGGGCTTGTGGACAAGGGGGACGACTCACCCATCACAGGGGCTGAGGTTGCCAAGGTGGTTAAAAAGCTCCTTGATGGCTGTGCCCCAGGGGTGGACAAGATTGTCCCTGAGTACCTCAAAGCCCTTGATGTTGTAGGGCTGTGATGGTTAACACGCCTCTGCAACATTGTGTGGAGGTCCAGGACAGTGCTTTTGGCATGGCATGGCAAACTGGGGTGGTGGCTCCTCTCTTCAAGAATGGGGACCGGAGGGTGTGTTCCAACTTTAGAGGGATCACACTCGTCAGCCTCCCTGGGAAGGTCTATGCCAAGGTACTGGAGAGGACAGTCCGGCCATTGGTCAAACCTCGGATTCAAGAGGAGCAATGTGGTTTTCGTCCTGGCCATGGCACATCAAACCAATTCTTTACCCTCTTGAGAATCCTTGAGGGTTCGTGGGAGTTTGCCCAACCAGTTTACATGTGTTTTGTGGATTTGGAGAAGGCATTCTACCATGTCCCTTGTGGTTTTTTGTGGGGGGTGCTTCGGCAGTATGGGGTATCGGGCTTATTGTTATGAGCTATCTGGTCTCTCTACAACCATTGTGAGAGTTTGGTTCATATTGCCAACACTCAGTTGGACTCATTCTTAGTGAGAGTTGAACTCCGCCAGGGCTGCCCTTTGTCACCGATCCTATTCATTATTTTTATGGACAGGATTTCTAGGCACAGCAAGGGAACGTAGAGTGTCATGATTTGTGACTACAGGATCTCATCTCTGTTGTTTGCAGATGATGCTGTCCTGTTGGCATCATCCAGCAATGACCGACAAGTCTTGCTGAGATGGTTTGCTGCTGAGTATGAAGCAGCTGGGATGAGAATCGGCACCGCCAAGTCCGAGTCCATGGTCCTCAGTCAGAAAAAGGTGGATTGTCCTCTCTGGGTTGGGGACAAGCTCCTGCCCCAAGTGGAGGAGTTTATGTATCTTGGGGTCTTATTCACGAGTGAGGGGAGAATGGACCGAAAGATTGACAGACAGATTGGAGCAGCATCTGCATTGTTGCGGACATTGTACCAGTCTGTTGTGGTAAAGAGGGAGCTAAGCTCTAAGGCAAAGCTGTCGATTTACCACTGTGTCACTGTCATAACTGACCTTGGCACATCACAAAGTGCATTTAGCTGAATAAAAAAAAATGAACTGTCAAACACTTCAGTGCACAAACCCCCCAAGAAAAGATCAATAACATTAACAAACATTGCACATCCACCATTGTGGTTTGTTTTGTTTTAAATCACCACATATGTGAGCAGGAACCTCTTTTTATAACTACACATCCCATTACACACACATCAGTCAACCAAGAATTTCTAGTAGAATTCAGGATGCAAAAAGCACCCACTTAAAAACTTGAGTAATGACTTCAGTCTTGAAGGTTTGAGGTTTTTCTGTATAAATATTTCTATATACAGTGGGGCAAAAAAGTATTTAGTCAGCCACCAATTGTGCAAGTTCTCCCACTTAAAAGATGAGAGAGGTCTCCAATTTTCATCATAGGTATACCTCAACTATGAGAGACAAAATGAGAAAAAAAAATCCAGAAAATCACATTGAAAGATTTTTAATGAATTAATTGGTAAATTTCTCGGTAAAATAAGTATTTGGTCAATAACAAAAGTTCATCTCAGTACTTTGTTATATACCCTTTGTTGGCAATGACAGAGGTCAAACGTTTTCTGTAAGTCTTCACAAGGTTTTCACACACTGTTGCTGGTATTTTGGCCCATTCCTCCATGCAGATCTCCTCTAGAGCAGTGATGTTTTGGGGCTGTCGCTGGGCAACACGGACTTTCAACTCCCTCCAAAGATTTTCTATGGGGTTGAGATCTGGAGACTAGCTAGGCCACTCCAGGACCTTGAAATGCTTCTTACGAAGCCACTCCTTCGTTGCCCGGGCGGTGTGTTTGGGATCATTGTCATGCTGAAAGACCCAGCCACGTTTCATCTTCAATGCCCTTGCTGATGGAAGGAGGTTTTCACTCAAAATCTCATGATACATGGCCCCATTCATTCTTTCCTTTACACGGATCAGTCGTCCTGGTCCCTTTGCAGAAAAACAGCCCCAAAGTATGATGTTTTCACCCCCCATGCTTCACAGTAGGTATGGTGTTCTTTCTCCTCCAAACACGACAAGTTGAGTTTTTACCAAAAAGTTCTATTTTGGTTTCATCTGACCATATGACATTCTCCCAATCCTCTTGTGGATCATCCAAATGCTCTCTAGCAAACTTCAGACGGGCCTGGACATGTACTGGCTTAAGCAGGGGGACACGTCTGGCACTGCAGGATTTGAGTCCCTGGTGGCGTAGTGTGTTACTGATGTAGCCTTTGTTACTTTGGTCCCAGCTCTGTGCAGGTCATTCACTAGATCCTCCCGTGTGGTTCTGGGATTTTTGCTCACTATTCTCATGATAATTTTGACCTCACGGGGTGAGATCTTGTGTGGAGTCCCAGATCGAGGGAGATTATCAGTGGTCTTGTATGTCTTCCATTTTCTAATAATTGCTCCCACAGTTGATTTCTTCACTCCAAGCTGCTTACCTATTGCAGATTCAGTCTTCCCAGCCTGGTGCAGGTCTACAATTTTGTTTCTGGTGTCCTTTGACAGCTCTTTGGTCTTGGCCATAGTGGAGTTTGGAGTCTGACAGTTTGAGGTTGTGGACAGGTGTCTTTTATACTGATAACAAGTTCAAACAGGTGCCATTAATACAGGTAACGAGTGGAGGACAGAGGAGTCTCTTAAAGAAGAAGTTACAGGTCTGTGAGAGCCAGAAATCTTGCTTGTTTGTAGGTGACCAAATACTTATTTTACCAAGGAATTTACCAATTAATTCATTAAAAACCCTTCAATGTGATTTTCTGTTTTTTTTTTCTCATTTTGTCTCTCTTAGTTGAGGTACGCCTATGATGAAAATTGGAGACCTCTCTCATCTTTTAAGTGGGAGAACTGGCACAATTGGTGGCTGACTAAATACTTTTTTGCCCCACTGTATTTAAAGTTTTTTTAGAATTCTCCTCACCACCCAGACAGCATGGAAAACCTCCCTTATTTTGAAACCCAAATGTTGGCATGTTTAGTTTGTCTGAAGGCTGTTGACAGATTAAAGTCATTGACTTTGTGAATTTCGGTTATCTTAACTTGCCAGGTACATAATATCCATCCATCCATCCATGGATGGATGGATGGATATTGTAGTAGCTGGTGAAGTCAATCCTCAGCTATTCAGTCACTCTTGCTTTTCCCTGCATACAGTATGAAGCCTCACCACACAAGTTTGCTCAGCAAATTTTCATTATTGCTCCCATTTCCAAAGGGTTAAAACCACCATTAATGCCTCCAGTGCTTACATATCTCTTCTGCTTTTTTTCTGCATTTAAAGTACTTTAATAAGCTCATGTTTGTCTCAGACTCCAACACTAGAAAACCACTCTGCCTGCCAAATGGAACGCTCACGTGGGTGGGGCGCATCTGAACTCCACACGGATGACAGTCACGCCTGTTGTTCGTGTGCGCGCTTGCGTCATTCCTTCATATATTTTTTTTCTTGAATTTATTTTTCCTTGGCATGGCCTGGGCCACTCGGAGGTTGGTTCTGGGCCACATGTGGCCGCTAATTGAATAGGCCCGATGTACATAAAATGATGTTGTTTTCATCCTTATTCCTTCTTTCCTTATACTCATATACTCATACTCTCATCTCCGCCCCCTGGTGGAACCAGCGATGGATCCACTCCAGTTCCCCTACCAGCATGGCATTGGGGTGGAGGATGCGGTGATCTTCCTCCTTCACCGTTCTCTGTCCCACCTGGAGAAGCCCGGGAATATGGTGAGGATCATGTTCTTTGACTTCTCCAGTGCTTTCAACACCATCCAACCGATGATCCTGAAGGACAAGCTGCTGCGCGCAGGGGTGGACCAGCACCTGTCATCATGGATCCTGGACTACCTCACGAACCGGCCTCAGTTTGTGAGAACCCGGGACTGTGTTTCCGACACGATCATCAGTAGCACGGGGGCCCCCCAGGGAACGGTGCTGGCTCCCTTCCTGTTCACTCTTTATACTGCGGACTTCTCACACAACATAACACATTGCCATCTACAGAAGTTCTCTGATGACTCTGCGATCGTTGGTCTCATCTCCAACGGAGATGAAGCTGAGTACAGAGGGCTTATCCAGGACTTTGTGGACTGGTGCCATCGGAACTGCCTCCAGATCAACGCGAGGAAAACTAAGGAGCTGGTGGTGGACTGCCGCAGGCATGGGCAGCTCCTCACAGCACCAGTAAATATACAGGGAACAGACATCGAGATGGTGACATCCTACAAGTACCTGGGTATTCATCTGAACAATAAACTAGACTGGTCACACAATACTGACGCACTCTACAAGAAGGGACAGCGCAGGCTGTTCCTGCTGAGGAGACTCAGGTCTTTTGGTGTACAAGGGGCGCTGCTGAAGTCATTCTATGACACGGTGGTGGCATCAGCCATCACTTTTGGAGTGGTCTGCTGGGGCAGTGGCATTACTGCAGCCGATAGGAAGAGACTGAACAAACTGATTAAGAAAGCTAGCTCTGTCCTGGGGCAACACCTTGATCCGATGGAGGAGATAGGAGAGAGAAGGACGGTGGCTAAACTGTCATCTCTGCTGGAGTCCGAGTTCCACCCTATGCAGGACATACTGGATGCACTGAGGAGCTCATTTAGCAGCAGACTACATCATCCCAGGTGCACAACCGAGAGGTTTCGTAGGTCCTTCCTACCAACGGCTGTCAGACTGTACAACCTAAGCAGGGCTGCTCGCAGAGATAGCAAAAAGACGTAACAAACTAATAGTTTTTTTTTTGAATGCAAAAGATGCAATAGACTTACACAATGGTCCTCTCCGGCATACAACTAGGAACATACCGGTCGCTATGGAGGGTGAGAATATGTATGGGCACATAATCATACCATGTAGGATAACTAAATAGACGGTTATGCTGTTTCATCCCACCTAGCAACAATGCTCTGCACTGTGTGTGTTTATATATTTACATATTTATTCCATCTAGCTACAATGCTCTGCACTGGGTGTGTTTATATTTATATATCTATATATTTATTCCATCTAGCTACAATGCTCAGCACTGGGTGTGTTTATATTTATATATCTATATATTTATTCCATCTAGCTACAATGCTCCGCACTGTGTTTTTATATATCTACATATTATTCCATCTAGCTACATTGCTCCGCACTGTGTGTGTTTATATACTTGCATATTTATTCCACCTAGCTGCAATGCTCCGTACTGTGGGTGTTTATATATTTACATATTTATTCCATCTAGCTACAATGCTCTGCCCTGTGTGTTCATATATTCATATATTTATTCCATCCAGCTACAATGCTCTGCACTGTGTGTCTGTGTGTGTGTGTGTGTATATATATATTTTATAGTAATATGTACATATGTATATTAGCTGCTCTTGCTTGCTTGTTTTTTTTTTTTTTTTTTTTTTTCTTGCCTTCTGATTGTTGCTCTGAGTGTTGCTATCCCTGTGCTGTTGCAATCCTGGAATTTCCCCCTTGTGGGACTAATAAAGGCTTATCTTATCTTATCTTATCTTATACGTATATTACGCACACTGCAAACAGGGAGAGAAATGACATTTCGATTCTCCTGTATGTCATGTACATATAGAAGCAGTGACAAATAAAAACCTTTGAATCTTTGACTCTCTTTTGTTACTTTTTTATTTTAATGGTATATTTTATTTGTAGGATTGAGGGGAAAAATCTGTGTCACATGATTCAAACACACACAAAACAGTTATGAAATTCATGTAAAATTCTGACATTTGAGAGAGATTTTGTGGCGCTTCTGCTTGTCCCTCCCTTCAGATGATTTCATTGTGACTTTGTATTTTCCAGAGGTCAAAGGGTTGTGAGGACAAAATTTGAATATCAGACATATTTACGCCCCAAAAAAGAGGTTGAAATTAAATGGCATAATAATTATCCTTTCTTCTCTACCTTTGTCATCATCTTTTCAGCATTACCTCCTTATACAGTGGTGTGAAAAAGTGTTTGCCCCCTTCCTGATTTCTCATTTTTTTGTATGTTTGTCACACTTAAATGTTTCAGATCATCAAACAAATTTAAATATTTGACAAAGATAACACAAGCAAACACAAAATGCAGTTTTTAAACGAAGGTGATTTTTTTTAAGGGGGAAAAAAAATCCAAACCTGCATTGCCCTGTGTGATAAAGTGACTGCCCCCTCAACCTAATAACTGGTTGGGCAACCCTTAGCAGCAACAACTGCAATCAAGCATTTGTGATAACTGGCAATGAGTCTTTAACAGCGCTGTGGAGGAATTTTGGCCCACTCATCTGCAGAATTGTTGTAATTCAGCCACTTTGGAGGGTTTTCGAGCATGAACCGCCTTTTTAAGGTCATGCCACAGCATCTCAATCAGATTCAGGTCAGGACTTTGACTAGGCCACTCCAAAGTCTTCAACTTCATCTTGAGGTCACAAACAGATGGTAGACAGCAGAATTCATGGTTCCATTTACCACAGCAAGTCTTCCAGGTCCTGAAGCAGCAAAACAGCCCCAGACCATCACACTACTACCATCATATTTTACTGTTGGTATGATGTTCCTTTTCAGAAATGCTATGTTACTTTTATGCCAGATGTAATGGGACACACATCTTCCAAAAAGTTCAACTTTTGTCTTGTCAGTCCACAGAGTATTTTCCCAAAAGTCTTGGGGATCATCAAGATTTTTTCTGGCAAAACTGAGACTAGCCTTTATCTTCTTTTTGCTCAGCAATGGTTTTTGTCTTGGAACTGTGCCATGCAGGCCATTTTTGCTCAGTTTCTTTCTTATGGTGGAGTCATGAACACTTACCTTAACTGAGGCAAGTGAGGCCTGCAGTTCTTTGGATGTTGTTGCGGGGTCTTTTGTGATCTCTTGGATGAGTCGTCTCTGTTATGACACCTCGTGCGCCATTACGCAGTGCACAGAGGGAGGAATGGAAAACCCATGTGCAGAAGTAGTTTCGTGCATTTTATTAAACATAAAACCAAATATTGTCCAGCAAACAGTCCCATAATAAACAGAGAGTTGATATGATTGAAATTGAGTCCACCAGACATATAGGGATGCCACCTGGATGCTCAGCAGCTGTCACGGTGGCCCTCACGGACCATCACAAGACGCCTCAGTCACCAGTGAGTTTGCAGTGATGTTTATTTACAGTGAGGGATGGACAAGCACAGGATACATACAAAGAACAGGTGACGCCTGAGCCGGGGAGCACCCGATGCGCCAGATGAGATAATAATAAAGGTAAGTCACACAGAGCGTACCTTAACAACAGGACCATTAACAGGCGGGTAACAGGAGATTCCCAAGTCCGTTAACCATGATGAGCAAGAATAACAGGAACACAACAGAGCATAACAGGAACACAACAGGAACCTAACAGGAGACTGCCGCATTGGAGGACATTCAGCACCAGCTTTTATCTCTGGCCGCAAATGACCCCAATGCGGCGCAGCTGCTCGCAAGGACAGCAGCGCAGCAGCTGACTTTGACAGCAGGGAGCTCCCCCGGGCGCCTTCACAATAAGAGCCCGAGGAGCTGGAAGGAATCCTCTGCTGCCAAAGCCAGGGAAATAAGATATGAGACCCGAGTGTGGCCAGAACCGACACTCGGGTTATGACAGTACCTCCCCCTCGAGGCCGAGCTCTGAGCGGTCCGAGTAACACCCAAGCCCCCCCCACCCCCCTAGGGTGGGTGGATGGGGCGCTGGCAGGAGGGAGAGAGACAAAAAAAAGGACAAGCAAATAACAAGACTAACAAGGCAGTAGAGACAGAAAAAAAAACCCATACTCCCTTGAATGTGGGTGACAAGAACAGAGTCAAAATAGGCAGTGCACCTATTGGCAAAAAACACATTAACATAAGGTGGAGGGAAAAGAACCACCAAACACAGAAACAAAGTAGAGAGCCACAAAAACACAAATCAATCCCCCCCTCCCGCACACCCCAACAGTCCCACAGACGAAATCAGAAACCAGGGGAGGGTGCAGTCCTGACCCGGAGGGATGGGGGCAAAAGGTTCGGGGGGTCGTCCGGCATCAAAAGGCCACAGAACAGGGAGGGGAAAAGAGGACAGTTCGGGCGGCCTACCCCAGTCCCATGCTCGGAAGCAGAGAGTTTCAGGCGGCCGGAGCAGGTCGCCACACAGGAAGTCAAAAATGTCGGGGGGCCGGCCCAGAGAACCAAACCGGCGAGACAATCCTTCAGGCGGCCGCCCCGCAACACCAGCCCACCAGAACTGTTGGGAAGAAGCAGCCGGCGGTCCCGCTGAAAAGGGGAGAGACGAGGGGGAACCGGGCGGAGCATTCGGGACCCCAACGGCCCCAGGTGGAGATGGGTAGCGCTCCTCAGGGAGACGAGGAGGATGACGGTGGTGATGAGGGTGACGAGGGGAATGAGCCTGTCCAGCATCCGGTGGCCGGGGATCTGCAGCTCCCTCACCGAATCCAGGACCTGCTGGTGCAGCACCCACGTCGGACCCCGATTGGGCCTCCGGAACCGAACCCACGGTGGACCCCGATTGGGCCTCCGGAACCAAACCCATGGTGGACCCCGATTGGGCCTCCGGAACCGAACCCACGGAGGATCCCGATTGGGCCTCCGGAACCGAACCCACGACGGACCCCGACTGGGTCGGCGTGGCACCAGACTCGACCTCCAACCCTGAAACCGGAACCTCTGGCGCAGCAGGCAAAAGCAGCCCCTCGCCGGCGACCCTGGGAGAAGGCTCGAAAGAGAGAGAAAACCCGGGATCAGGATCACCGGCAGCGCCAGAACCCGGCGAGATGAGCTCAGACGCAGCGGGCGGCTGCACCCAGCTCATCTCCCCTTGAGACGGGCAAAAATGCTCTAAGAGGTGAAGAAGAAAGATAAAACAGAGCACTTGCCTGAGCTCGGGTTCTGACGCCGTCCAGGACTGCGAAGATCCGGGCTCAGATGTCAGGAGGTCGTCCTCAGGCTCCCACTCAGCTGGGTCGGGCTCCGCAGCTGGCGTGATGGTGTGCGCAGCTTGAGAGTCCTCCGGCAACGATGTCCACGCCGATGGCCCGCACGGCGTGGTGGCAGGAGAACCTTGACCCGCTGGACCGGACCGCTTCTCCGTGGAACCCCGGGGACACTTTCTCATCGGCGAAGGCTCCACGCTGCAGTCCGCTCTCCTCCTCCGCCCACGGCGTGGCTGCGGAACCGGAACCAAGCTCTCCAGAACCGCAGGCCCCCTCCTCATCCAGCGACGTTGGCCTGGCATCGAGGACCGCTCAGCGGAGGGAGACACAGAGGAAGCAGGGTTAATACTTTCATCCACAGCAGGTGGAGGGAGCTCGGGGGGCTGCATACCCCGAACTCCACCCCCAGGAGTCAGACAAGGCAAAACAATATCGAAATGAGAGAAATTATCATGCACTTGCCTTTCTCCTGAGGGTAAGATGGTTCCCGCTGTGGGGGACGTCGTTCCTGCCTTTCCCCGCTGGATGGCGACAGAGGGACCTCTGGGAAGACGAGGTGAGGCCACTCAAGATGGTTCCGGGATGGGACTCGTCGAAACGGAGCTCCCGAGACACACAGCAGCCAGGATAGGCGACGAGGAGGAGGGGGTGACAGCCGGGGTCAGTCGGGCATGGAGCGCTGACGGGACAGCAGGCGAAGGCCCGGAAAAAGACGAGGCTGCGGGGATTCCCCTCTGACGAGGCACAGGAGTGACAGCTGTGAGGTGGGTTGAGCCCTTGCGGCGACCCGGAACTGGATCCAGACGGGGTTTCAGCTGAGGATTCTGCTGAGGAGAGCCCGCATCGTTACGCTGACGTCGTCGTCGGACCCGAGACGGTGCGTACTCCTGGTTCTTCTCCGGGACGGGGACGGAACAACGACGCAGGGAGCGTGGATGCTTTCTCCCTTGCTTCCTGCTCCTCTCCTCCAGCCCACGAAGCGACTCGCGTTGGGCGGCGAGTTCCTCCCACCTCGCCATCACCTCCGGGTGATAGTCAAGCTCGAGGGGGAGGTTGAGCAGAAATTCCTCAGCGTAGTCCAAATGTCTTAGCCTGTCGCTGGGAGCGTCCCACAGCGTAGCGGAAAAGATGGTGTTGTCAATATCTTCCAGAGCTTCCGCTAGCTGCCTGCCCAGGCGCCCGCTGCGGCTCCTGGATGACGTCATGCTCCCAGCTGCAGACACTCAGACAGGTAGGAACAAACAGTCCACTACTGCAAACTGCACGGTGAATGGCATCTCGATACAACGCCTCCTCTCCGGGCATTTGGCGGCAGTCTACTGTCACGATGGCCCTCACGGACCATCACAAGACGCCTCAGTCACCAGTGAGTTTGCAGTGATGTTTATTTACAGTGAGGGATGGACAAGCACAGGATACATACAAAGAACAGGTGACACCTGAGCCGGGGAGCACCCGATGCGCCAGACGAGATAATAATAAAGGTAAGTCACACAGAGCGTACCTTAACAATGGGACCGTTAACAGGTGGGTAACAGGGGATTCCCAAGTCCGTTAACCATGATGAGCAAGAAGAACAGGAACACAACAGAGCATAACAGGAACACAACAGGAACCTAACAGGGGACTGCCGCATTGGAGAACATTCAGCACCAGCTTTTATCTCTGGCCGCAAATGACCCCAATGTGGCGCAGCTGCTCGCAATGACAGCAGCGCGGCAGCTGACTTTGACAGCAGGGAGCTCCCCCGGGCGCCTTCACAATAAGAGCCCGAGGAGCTGGAAGGAATCCTCTGCTGCCAAAGCCAGGGAAATAAGATATGAGACCCGAGTGTGGCCAGAACCGACACTCGGGTTATGACAGCAGCCCGAGAGAGGGAATGCCTAGTGCTGCAGAACCGCTGTCAGCACGAGGAGAAAGGCAAACATTAACTTACGGGCTGGAGCGATCCAAGGCCGTCCGTGCAGTCCGATGGATGAGAGCGAGGCAGGAATAGCCGCTAACACCAAATAACTAACAACAGCTAAGTAGCGTAAGAGAAGACTAAATTAGTCAGGCTGAAAGTACATGTAGGGAATGACAGCTTGCATACACAGAGGAACACGCTGCTGTGTATATAGGGCAATGGTCTGGCGATCTCTTCCCACTCAAACTGAGCTTAAGTAATCACAATACTAATGAAGGAAGAGACCGCCGGTGTGAAGGAGCGTGGGCTGGACAAATTGAAACAATGTGTGCATGATTGAGTGTCTGGGCATGTGAATGAGGAGTGTGTGTATGTATGTGCAACATCAATAATAAGGAACAGCTGGTGATACTGACAGGAGGAGGAGGCATGGCCGAGCTGTCAGGGAGCGAAGCCCCAAAGGGCTCCCTGAAGCGCCTGATAGAAAACACATAGTGAAACGGGCCAAAATAGCCACGGTGTCAGAATTGGGTTTGGGACCACCAAACCCAGGTTCATGACAGCTGTGCTCTTGGGGTAATTTTATTCGGGGATAATTTTAATTGTATTCACTCCTGGGAAGGTTCACCACTGTTCCATATTTTCGCCATTTGTGGATAATGGCTCTCACTGTGGTTTGCTGGAGTTCCAAAGCTTTAGAAATGGCTTTATAATCTTTTCCAGATTGATAGACCTCAATTACTTTGTTTCTTATTTGTTCCTGAATTTATTTGTATCACAGCATGATGTCTAGCTTTTGACGATCTTTTGGTATATTTCACTTTGTCAGGTAGGTCCTATTTAAGTGATTTCTTGATTGAGAACAGGTGTGGCAGTAATCAGGCCTGGGTGTGGCTAAAGAAATTGAACTCAGCTTTCCAAAGATGTGATAAACTATAGTTAATTTATATTTTAACGGGGGGGGGGGGGTCACTTTTTCACACAGAGCCATGTAGGTTTGGATTTTTTTCAGGGGTGTAAATCCCGGAGGGGACGCAGGGGTTATGTCTCCCTCTTCCATAAAGTTGTCTGCCCCAAAAATGACATTGTAAACACACACATTTTTTATTTGAAAAGCATCATAATGTTCATTGAAGGCATAATACAAGTGGTGCAACTTAAAAACACATTGTTTGACATTTATAACTATTGAAAGATTAGAACCACCACCCCACCCCCTTTTCTCATCCTCACAGTGGTTTCGTCCAATCTGTTTCTCCCCCGCGGGTGGGGCTGCTGTGGCTCCAACACACACGCAGACAGAGAGGTAGCTCAAGCAGAGAGCAGTTTGGAGTGAGTAAGTGCATTGAAAGCTTAATGTGTCAACTGTAGAGAGAATGAATCAGACGAGGCAATGAGCTGAATCAGCACAGACTTTATTCTGTCTAACAAGTTGCGATCACAAGAAAAGCTCCCAGGCCACAGTGCATCTCACCTTTATGTCTTTAATCATTTGCATAGTGGCCTGGGGCTCAGACATTGTACTTGTTACATGACAAAGATGTGCGGTGCATTAACATAACAGTACGCTGGTGCCGCACTACTTCCTTCTCCCAGCGGCCAGCGTCTCCACTTCTCCCCTGGAGGGGGGGTGCCCATCCTCTGCTGCTCCGTCTGGACCCCCCGTTGGCCTCTCTTCTCCTGGGCCATTACTCTCTGGGTGGACAGTCTAACACCTAGCTCCCCCACACAATAGTTAATAAGTTATTTATCAGTCTATGTTGTCAACAATCACATACAGAACATGGAAAGTGATATTTCATCTCATTTGTCCAAAGTCTTGTTGAGAGGAGTTTTAGTGCACTGTGCAGACTTAAGCGTTGGCTTCGGGCTACTATGACCCAAGACAGACTTAACAATGTGGTTGTCTGTAATGTCCATAAGGAGAAACTGGACAAACTGGACATAAAAATGATCTGCCAGTAGTTTGTCGGATCCAGTGACACCAGAAGAAAAACATTTGGTTCTTTTGTTTAGAGAGATGGAGACCAGTTTGTTATGACATTGTTGGGTAGTGTGTGTGTATGTGATGCTGTGCCCACCCACAGGGTGACGTCAGGCGGGCACGGCCCATTCTGTAGATAAACCAAGTTCACTGTAATAAATTCCAGCGTTAGCTGCATGAAAACTCGCCCCCTGCTCAGTCATTCCTCAGATGTAACATTTGGCAGTGAGGAAAAATGGGCGTGTACTGGCTACCGCGACACTTACTGACGTTTGTGGAGAAACCCGGGGAGCCAGTGATCCAGTGGCAGGAGTGGAGACAGGAGTTCGAGGAATATATCAAGAGCTGGGTCTCCTTTGGTTTAATGGGAAACAGTGCTGGGCACTGCTGGTCTACAACCTTGGCACGGAGGACCCTCGATTCGCTGGGCATGGAAGAGTGCTACAAGGATGCTGTCGTGTGAATGACAGCTCTCTTCGCAGAGCAGACAAGCACCAGGGAGCTGCGGGTGAAGGAGCTTTTGGCACCAGGACCGACGGGGCCAGTTAACTTAGAGAGGCTAACAGCTCAGTGTGCGTCAATGGACAGGCTAGCTGACAGGCTAGTTTCACACCGAAACAAGGCTGCGGGCATCAAGCTGGACCTCAAGGCAGAACCAAGGCCAGGTGTGGAGGAGTCCCTGACCACTGACGACAGCGGAGACAGTGTGAACATTGCGCACCCCGAAGGTTGGTCAGGAACGCAATGGGTGGTGAAACTGGATGGCATGAGGGTGCCCATGTTGATAGCCACTGCCGCCACGCGGTCCACCATGAGTGAGGCCTGGGTTCAGAGGCTCACCCCCCGGCTCCCGGATGCAGAGGAACTGCCAGACAACAGGAACTCCGGTACCGGCAGGAGCATCACGTTGGCAGTGCAGTATGGCAAGAAAATACTTCCAGCATTCTGGTTCCAGGTGGCATGCCAGGGTGAAAATGTCATGGGGTGGGACTTGCTCCAGGAGCTGGGATTCACCCTTGAAATCGGCGGACAGATGGTTAGCAGCCCAGAACAAGTTCACACAGGCTTTGTGGACAGTGAGAGCGAATAAAACACTGACAGTGAGAGTGACACTGAGAGCAAATGGGACCCGGAGAGTGAAGATGAGGGAGAGCAGGGACCGGGATTGCCTCCACCCCTCAAACAGCCAGAACCGGAGCAGGAGGAAAAAGAGACCAGGTTAGGTGAGACCAACACCGGTGAGGCTTATACGGAAAGCACTGACACCGGAGCGCCCGCTCCACGCTCTCAGGGAGAGAGCTACCCGGAGGGGGGGCCCGAGCATGCAGGGGGCAACAACATGCAGCAGCCACAGGTCACAGAGACGGCACAGCGGGACACCTGGAGCACCGGGACCGACAGCGCTGGATGCAACTGCGAGGGCGTCAAGAATAGTGTTGAGGTGCCCGGGTTGGACAGTGGAGCCGACGGGAATGACACTGAATGCCCAGAAGGGGAACAGCCGGAGCAGGACGCGGTGATGGCACAGCAGAGCACTGGGACCGTGAGTGCTGGCGGCAGCGGCGAGGAGCCAGGGTCGGAGAATGAGACCGGCAAGGGTGACGTCGTGAGCCCCGGAGGTGAGCAGCAACAGCCGTGCGACATAGAAGTCGGCCAGTGCCTCAGTGCCGGAGCTCAATGTGCCTTGGACGAGGGCGCTGGGCAGTACTGCGAGGCACCTGAGGCGGTGGATGACGCCCCCGAACAGGCTTCATTTCTCCCTAAAGTGCGGCCACTGGGGGCCGGAGCGTCTGGAGCCATGACGGCTGTGCATAAGGCAGTCGTGAATGGCTCATCGGGCACGTAGAGGCGACGCACCGAACAGCAGCATGGCAGGCCCAGGGGGGAAAAGAGCCAAATGGCAAGTAGAGACATTTTTGCCAGGGAGGGGGGCTTTGATCCTGAAGGTAGACAGCGACTAGGTGCACTGATGCCGTGGGGCTGCTCAGGTCCTTCATGGCAGATTAGAAGATGGTGGCAGCCCAGAGACATTGGGGTTACCTAATTTTCTTTTTTTTCTGGTTTAAATATCTGTGTATATACACACGTGGACAAAATTGTTGGTACCCCTCTGTTAATGAAAGAAAAACCCACAATGGTCACAGAAATAACTTGAATCTGATAAAAGTGGTAACTAGAAAAGCACTCGGAGAGCGCAGACCTCCGCCAAGCGGCACAGTTCCCCCCATAGAGTGTTTGTGTGTACGTTTTTAGATTCCCTGAGCATGAAAAGATATGAGTAGCAATTGGATTCACAATGATTATTTGTTTATTTGACATGGACAGTGCAATAAACAGACAATTAATGAATGACAATCAATGTGATAGTGATAGGATTAGTGGTTCAGTAGTGTAAAATGGGGCTATAAGGGACGGCGGGTTAATAAGGGACACTTTTGTGGGAAATGTTTTAAATGTAATTGTGCTTTTTTTATTTTGAGCAGGACGCTGAGTTGTGTTGTTATTGTCAAATATCCATGAATCCTTCATCAAATCTAGGCGGAAGCAAAATTAAAAAAGCAGAATTACATTTAGAAAAGTGTCCCATGTTACCCCGCCGTCCCTTATAGCCCCGTTTTACGGTTGTAAAAGCATTGCCTCCTTGGCGGAGGTAATAAAGTGAAGTGTTGGTGTGTCCATCTCCTCCACTAACGGATGCAGATTGGTTAGACAGGTTGGCGTGGGTTTTATATTATATTGGGGTTGCGCTCCGCGGCAAAACAGAATTTAGAGTCTTCCCCGGCAGAGAGGTCGTTTTTACGCAGCGCCTATAGCTGGGCGGGGAATTTGTGGCAAATAATGGTGCGGCGGACAGGTGTCCGTGTCAGGTTTTGCAGCGTGGCGCAAAAGCAGCCACGCTGGCGTGCCCAGGGCGGCAGTGTTTTCCGCGTGCTTTTGTGCCTAAAACGTTGAAGAACGCGGAGTTTGTGTTGGTCAGACACGACAACCAGCGCAATGTGCGCAGCGCCTATGGCTGGCAGAGGCACGCTGGGGGTCTGAGGCCAGCAGTGTTTTCCGCATGCTTTTGTGGCTAAAACGTTGAAGAAGGCGGAGTTTGTGTTGGTCAGACACGACGCCCAGCGGCCTCCATTGCGCCTGCGCACATGTTGAAAATGGCCCTATGTCACAGTGTGGAAAAATGCTTTAAAAAAATCCCTGTATCCAGACGGTGAACCGGATCACCCCCAAAATTTAATCAGTTCTTCCTTGTACCATTTCCAACAACGCCTGAAAGTTTCATGCAAATCCGTCCAAGACTTTTTGAGTTATCTTGCTAACCAACAGACAAACAGACAGACAGACAGACAGACAGACAAACACACAAACCCTGGCAAAAACATAACCTCCTCCTGGCCTTTTCGGCCTGGCGGAGGTAATAAATAAAAATTCTATGAAAATTAACCAATGAAAATCAGACAATGCTTTTGAATTGTGGTTCAACACAATTATTAAAAAAAAAAAAACCTCATGAAACAGGCCTGGACAAAAATGATGGTACCCCTAGAAAAGATTGAAGATAATGTGACCATAGGGACATGTTCAACCAAGATGTGTCTTCTAATTAACATCACAGGTGTCTACAAACTTGTAATCAGTCAGTCGGCCTATTTAAAGGGTGACAGGTAGTCACTGGTTGTTTGGTGACATGGTGTGTACCACACTAAACATGGACCAGAGGAAGCAAAGGAGAGAGCTGTCTCAGGAGATTAGAAAGAAAACTATAGACAAGCATGTTAAAGGTAAAGGCCATAAGACCATCTCCAAGGAGCTTGATGTTCCTGTGACTACAGTTGTACATATTATTCAGAAATTTAAGATCCACAGGACTGTAGCCAACCTCCCTGGACGTGGCCGCAGGAGGAAACTTGATGAAAATTGGAAGAGACAGATAATATGAATGGTAACAAAAGAGCCCAGAACAACCTCTAAACACATTCATGGTGAACTCCAAGATCAAGGTACATCAGTGTCAGATCGTACCATCCGTCGTTGTTTGAGCCAAAGTGGACTTCATGGGAGACGACCAAGGAGGACACCACTGTTGAAAACAAATCATAAAAAAGCCAGACTGGAATTTGCCAAACTGTATGTTGACAAGCCACAAAGCTTCTGGGAGAATGTCCTATGGACAGACAAGACAAAACTGGAACTTTTTGGCAAGGTACATCAGTGCTATGTTCACAGATGCAAACATGAAGCATACCAAGAAAAGAACACTGCCCCTACTGTGAAACATGGAGGAGGTTCTGTTATGTTCTGGGGCTGCTTTGCTGCATCTGGCACAGGGTGTCTTGAATCTGTGCAGGGTACAATGAAATCTCAAGACTATCAAGCTATTCTAGAGAGAAATGTGCTGCCCACTGTCAGACAGCTTGGTCCCAGTCGCCGGTCATGGGTCTTGCAACAGGATAATGACCCAAAACACACAGCTAAAAACACCCAAGAATGGCTAAGAGCGAAACATCGGACTATTCTAAAGTGGCCTTCTATGAGCCCTGATCTAAATCCTATTGAACATCTGTGGAAGGAGCTGAAACATGCCGTCTGGAGAAGGCACCCTTCAAACCTGAGACAACTGGAGCAGTTTGCTCATGAGGAGTGGGCCAAAATACCTGCTGAGAGGTGCAGAAGTCTCATCGACAGTTACAAAAATCGTTTGATTGCAGTGATTGCCTCAAAAGGTTGTGCAACAAAATATTAAGTTAAGGGTACCATCATTTTTGTCCAGGCCTGTTTCATGAGTTTGTTTTTTAAAATAATTCTGTTGAACCACAATTCAAAAGCATTGTCTGATTTTCACTGGTTAATTTTCACAGAATTTTTATTTATTACCACTTTTGTCAGATTCAAGTTATTTCTGTGACCACTGTTTTTTTTTGTTTGTTTTTTCATTAATAGAGGGGTACCAACAATTTTGTCCACAGCTGTATATGTATGTGTAGTTTGTATACCAATGAAAATCACACAATGCTTTTGAATTGTGGTTCAACAGAATTATTTTAAAAAAACAAACTCATGAAACAGGCCTGGACAAAAATGATGGTACCCTTAACTTAATATTTTGTTGCACAACCTTTTGAGGCAATCACTGCAATCAAAGGATTTCTGTAACTGTCAATGAGACTTCTGCACCTCTCAGCAGGTATTTTGGCCCACTCCTCATGAGCAAACTGCTCCAGTTGTCTCAGGTTTGAAGGGTGCCTTCTCCAGACAGCAAGTTTCCTCCTGCGGCCACGTCCAGGCTGCAAAACCTTATTTTGATACATTTTTGTCTATATTTGTTCATTTCTTCAGTCATGAGTGTTTTTGCCTCCACAAAAAGAAACATAAGTAATAATGGATGAGTATTAATCATGATTACTGTAAATTTATCCACAGTATCACTATAATTAATAAGATTAAAAAATGTTATTGTTTGACAGCCCTAGTTTTAAGACATATTGAGATTTTGTTTTGCTGTTAATAAATACATATTTTTGAAGAATAGTTTGATGTGGTTTAGTTATTCATTAAATCAAATCAAATCAAATCAAATCACCCTTTATTGTCATTCAACCGTACAACCAATCATGTACAGTAGAATGAGATTGTGTTTTACCTATCTACAGTGTTAATCACACACACACCAAGTGTAGAATCAGAATAAGGTATTTCTTCTAGTTTTAGAACTTATTTTGAGCTTTAAATCCTTGTAAAGCCACTGTGGTGGGGATCAGACCAGTGTTCATGGTGAGCAAAGACATTTTGTTAGATCATATATGGTGCTATTGACACCGACCACCCAATACAACTTTTGGTATTGCTGGCTGATCATATAAAAACCTGTAGATAGCTTGGATTTGAACTAATAAGGAACAATGACAGACATTTAAGAAAGTATCAGACAACACAGCAAAAAAATGGCATTTTTTTATGTCCCCCTCAACAACTGAGCTCTCAAATTTTCCTGTTTATTATCCCCCCAACAATAAAATGGGATTTTAAACCCTGATTTTTTTTTACCCTTAATTATAAAAACACCTTTATTTAAAAACTGCATTTTGTATTTACTTGTGTTATCTTCATCTAATATTTAAATTTGTTTGATGGTCTGAAACATTAAGCGTGACAAACATACAGAAAATGAGAAATCAGGAAGGGGGCAAACACTTTTTCACACCACTGTATAAAAAGGAAAATAGACATAGCAATGTTCATCAGTGATTTGCTTGGCAATTCTCAAAGAAAAACACCTAGTTAGGTCATTTTGAATATGTCAGGATGTAACTAAATCCATCTATCCATCCATCCATCCATCCATCTTCTTAACTGCCTATTCCTTTTGGGTCAGGAGGGGGCTGGAACCTATCCCAGCATCTGTGAGCCACAGGTGGCGTACACCCTGGACAGGTCGCCAGGCCATCGCAATGCCAACACAGAGAGACAGACAATGGCATGTAACCAAATGTGTTAAAAAAAAAAAAGATTGGTCTCTTCATGAACTTCTCTAGGTTATTCAATGAATTTGTAATGAGTAAAAACAAAAATAAATAAATGGACATCCACTGTTAGGGTAGTATCTCACGGAGAGGTGAATGCTGACGAATGTGGCGATTTTTGGATTTACAAACTTTTCTGACTAAAAATGCATGAACATTCATGAATACTGCACTTTTTGGGTTTTATCAGGGTTCGTAAAACGTTGCATAGTTTTTAAGGTCACCAACAGTTTTGTCATAGAGGGTCTTAAACACTTGCTACCAGTCAAACCAAAAAGAACTTTAGTGACACTTTACAACCGCTTGCAAACACAACTATTTTGAAACTGTTTGCAGAAAACTGCATTCACTAAAAAAAATTTGTACATGTTCCAGTTTTTTTGGCAACAAGAAAAACTGTTGGCAAACTGTTCGGCAATATTTTACAAACCCTGACAAAACTCAAAAAGTGCAACATACATAAATAAATGTTCTTCAGCATTTGCAGTGCAGTGATACAAGTATACATTGTCAAGCTTCATTTCCACTGACAGTGGTCATTTTTTTTTTCATTGTTTTTTTTTTTTTTTTTCTCCTTACTTAGTTTTTCAGTCCACTAATGAAAGGTTCCGATGACGTTTTTGGGGTGGTTGCTCCATACTGAAACACAATAAAAGTAAAAAAAAAAATGCCATTACACACCATTCTTAAAGCTTTAAATGCCACATACCCACTGCATGTCAGAAATCTTTTGTACATCCCTCTCTATGTTTTCTCTCAGTGACAAAAGTGCAATTGAACGTTTTTTTGCTGAGACTGGGCTCTGTGGTGTCAGCCTTGCAGCAGTTCCATCTGGCTGCATTTGTGTTTTGAAATGGCACAGATCAGAACAAGTTTCACATGACAAGATCACACAAGAATTATGTAGAATAACATAAGACACTGATTGTGATCATGGGATAACAAGGAAGTAAGAGATGCTGCTGTCAATCTGGATTCATATGTGCTTTAATAATGCTAAAATAGCCTGGCAGTTTTAATTCTGTGAAATGTTTGTATGTTATTTCACAGTTTTTATGTACATGGACACAGTGGTGAAGGAGTAGACCTCAGATAATAACAGACAATCCCCAAAGAGTTTTTTTTTAATGAACAAACACTTATTAAATACAGTAGATACCATGGCATCTTGCATGCTGGATGCAGCATCCATCAAAAATGGATCTGTTGCGTATTTTTAGCTGTATCTTTGTCACAATGCACAGTATCTGGTGGAGAGTAGAACATTGACTAGCATGGGAACTTTTTCTTTAACCTGTCCTGTCCAGCAGCTTTGCAAGCAGAAGAGCTATCTGCTTGCCTTATTTTGCCAAACAGATTTACTTTGTCAAAAGGAGCGCTGCTCATATTTGATATGTGCAGTATATAAATAGTATTTATAGACTCTTCTGGCTATATAATAAATTTAACACTTTATATTGTCTTACTTATGCTGGACATAACAGGAAGGAATGGGGGAGGGAATTAAACCATGAGCAAGCAAGACAACGTGTCCCTATCTCCGGGCAATTCACAGCCCCGGCAGAGCACAAGTGTCCTGAGGCCACTAAACCCCAGGACAGCCAGGCACCCACCCCAGGAGGGAGGGCAAGGGGGGCTGGTTAGCCTGGCAACTAGGGCCGATGCATCACCACCCCGGCCCAGATGACCCCCCAGCAGGACTGGACGTCAGCCCTCAGGCACCGAGGGGCCACTGCATCCCCCAGGCACACCCACACAAAGCAGACCCGTGCCCACCCAAGACTTCAGACACATGCCCCTGGAACCACCAAGTACCCATACCCAGGTGAGCTGGTGGTAAGCAGTGGGGGGGCCACAGGTGGACCCCCCCCCCCCCCCCAAGCTGGAGGTGACCCATGAGGCCAAGAGGTACCAAACCTGTCTTTCTGGCACCTCCTGACCAGCACACTCACTCACTCACTCACTCACTCACTCACTCACTCACTCACTCACTCACACTGTCACTCAGTGCAGTAAAAAAAGGGGGGGATGGCGTAATGGGACTCCCCACTACTGCAGATAGCAAAGCTCCCATCTCAGCATGGAAACTTTTTGCTGCAGGGGACTGCATCACAGCCGTAACCAGTGTAAGTCAGTGGAAACTGTGGGTAAGGAAGTATGAAGAACAGATGTAACATCTTGCACACTGCAACATTATAAGCACCACTGATCACCATAAGACCTGTCATTCAAAGCAATTAAATGTTATTCAAAAAGCAGCAATGTCGTTGAAACATACTTTTAATAGGAAAAAAGGCATTAGAATGTTCTATGCATCAGGACTCAGCCAAGACCTCCTTCACCTAATCATTTATATAAAATAGCTTCCATTTCATTTTTTTTTTCTTTAAAGGATTTCAGAGAAATTCTGAAAGTGTTTATTTAATATGAACCTGCCTGAAACCGTATACTTGCAGCTCCACTGGTGTAATGAAGCCAAAAAGAACAGAATTGAGACATTGGACTAACCTTTAGAGGGAAGATCTGAATGATACTAGTACTTTGCAATATATACAGTGGTGCAAAAAAGTATTTAGTCAGTCACCAATTGTGCAAGTTCTCCCACTTAAAAGATGAGAGAGGTCTCCAATTTTCATCATAGGTATACTTCAACTATGAGAGACAAAATGAGAAAAAAAAAATCCAGAAAATCACATTGAAGGATTTTTAATGAATTAATTGGTAAATTCCTTGGTAAAACAAGTATTTGGTCACCTACAAACAAGCAAGATTTCTGGCTCTCACAGACATGTAACTTCTTCTTTAAGAGGCTCCTCTGTCCTCCACTCGTTACCTGTATTAATGGCACCTGTTTGAACCCGTTATCAGTATAAAACACAACCTCAAACAGTCAGACTCCAAACTCCATTATGGCCAAGACCAAAGAGCTGTCAAAGGACACCAGAAACAAAATTGTAGACCTGCACCAGGCTGGGAAGACTGAATCTGCAATAGGTAAGCAGCTTGGTGTGAAGAAATCAACTGTGGGAGCAATTATTAGAAAATGGAAGACATACAAGACCACTGATAATCTCCCTCGATCTGGGGCTCCACGCAAGAGCTCACCCTGTGGGGTCAAAACAATCATGAGAACGGTGAGCAAAAGTCCCAGAACCACACGGGGGGACCTCGTGAATGACCTGCAGAGAGCTGGGACCAAAGTAACAAAGGCTATCATCAGTAACACACTACGCCGCCAGGGACTCAAATCCTGCAGAGCCAGACGTGTCCCCCTGCTTAAGCCAGTACATGTCCAGGCCCGTCTGAAGTTTGCTAGAGAGCATTTGGATGATCCAGAAGCGGATTGGGAGAATGTCATATGGTCAGATGAAACCAAAATAGAACTTTATTGTAAAAACTCAACTTGTTGTGTTTGGAGGAGAAAGAACACCATACCTACTGTGAAGCATGGGGGTGGAAACATTATGCTTTGGGGCTGTTTTTCTGCAAAGGGACCAGGACGACTGATCCGTGTAAAGGAAAGAATGAATGGGGCCATGTATCGTGAGATTTTGAGTGAAAACCTCCTTCCATCAGCAAGGGCATTGAAGATGAAACGTGGCTAGGTCTTTCAGCATGACAATGATCCCAAACACACCACCCGGGCAACAAAGGAGTGGCTTCGTAAGAAGCATTTCAAGGTGCTGGAGTGGCCTAGCCAGTCTCCAGATCTCAATCCCATAGAAAATCTTTGGAGGGAGTTGAAAGTCCGTGTTGCCCAGCGACAGCCCCAAAACATCACTGCTCTAGAGGAGATCTGCATGGAGGAATGGGCCAAAATACCAGCAACAGTGTGTGAAAACCTTGTGAAGACTTACAGAAAACGTTTGACCTCTGTCATTGCCAACAAAGGGTACATAACAAAGTACTGAGATGAATTTTTGTTATTGACCAAATACTTATTTTACCGAGGAATTTACCAATTAATTCATTAAACATCCTTCAATGTGATTTTCTGGATTTTTTTTTTTCATTTTGTCTCTCATAGTTGAGGTATACCTATGATGAAAATTGGAGACCTCTCTCATCTTTTAAGTGGGAGAACTTGCACAATTGGTGACTGACTAAATACTTTTTTGCCCCACTGTAATAGTCCTCCTTATGCAAAGATATAGAGTGATGATAATCAAGTCAGTGGCGGTAATGCACCTGAAAGCTGTTTGCCATCTGCCAATCAAATCTAAAAGAAGAAGAAGATATTAAAGTCCTGTATATCTTATATTTTCATTGAAGGTATGTGCAAGGACTATGTGCAGGAGAGAAAAATATGTGAAGCAAGAAAGAAACGACATACAGAGGCGATGTTTAATTTACCTGTGTGTGCTCGCAAAACATGCATGTAAGAACTTCATGTGTATACGCAGGAGTTTTAATTAAGCTTGCAGCCTGTGTGTGTTTATCTGAGTGTTATCTAAAGTGGGCTGGGATGATGCAGCAGAGGTCCTGATGGGGAGCGGCAGCCAGGGAAAACATCTGGTGTTCATCAGGCATGATCGGGCGCAGAGGCCGAGTGCAGGCGGGCAGATGGTGGAGGGGGTCTCTGCACAATAGGGAAAGCCTGCTCCCCTCCAGCACCAGCATCATTACCACCCACTCACACACACACACACACACACACACACACACACACACACACACACACAGACACACAGACACAGACACACACACACACACACACACACACACACACACACACACACACAAATGCATGCATGTAGCACCATCAGAGAATAGTGCAGATTGTCACACATACAGGTGCATCTAAAGTAATTAGAATATCTGGAGAATGTTCATTTATTTGTTTATGATTTAATTCCAAAAGAAAACTTTCAAATAGTTCCTAGTCTTAACAAGTAAATGGAAATATTTCAACCCTTTTTATTTGGATGATTATTATTTTAATAGCTTATTAAAATTAGAAATCTCATATCTCATTATTAAAATTTATTAAAATGTGGTGTGCAGGTGATAATCTTGTGGTCCTGCTGAGGTATTATTGAAGCTCGAGGTGCTTTGATGCTGGCTTTCAGCTTATCGGTATTGTTGGCTCAGGTGGTTCTCATCTTTTTACTATACTCCATTTTTAAATCTATGGGGTTTAGGTTAGGCAAGTTGGCTCACCAGTCAACCACAGTAAAGCTGGATTTATGCTCCACCTCCGTTCTGCACGTCTGTTTGAGCGCAAGGCTTGTGTGATGAAAATTACGTCATTGTCTCCAGTCCACTAGGCTCCACAAGGCCGCTATTCAGTTGAGTGTGTGCAGCCCAAATTTTGTGACCACATTGCCTATGCGCATTGACTACGCATGCAAGATCCAGCCTCCCATTCATGAAATGGTGCTACTGATACAGCATATAAAGTCCAAGGAGACAAAGAAGATGAGGAGGAAAATGAAAATGAAGATGCAGAAGCAAAAGCACACTGTTATACCTTCTCCTCTTTCTTCTTCCTCCAAAGAGAGTAAACACATGAGCTCCTCTTCTTACCTGCATGCAGCTGCCATTGTTGCCCCTTAGATGCATGACCAACCAATTCCTACACTCTTCCATGAGTGTGGTCAAAATGACCCCAACTAGAATGTGTGTGTTTTATGTTGTAAACAAGAAATTTCTTTAATTTTGGTTAAAGATGATTATTTTTATTATATTTTGGGTGATTATTATTATTATTATTATTATTATTATTATAATAAATTATATTTTGGTCAACAAAAGAAGGGGACAGCTTGGGGTCATTTTTGACCCCACATATGGAAAAGTGTGGTACTGGTACAAAAAATGCAATGAAAAAATATAACAATTAGATACAAATCCAAATGGCCTCATAACAAAGACAACCTATTTGAGGAATACATGGAAGATTAAATGATAAAATATTAAAATTACAAAGATATTGCAAAAAAAACAACCGCTTGGGCATTTTTGACCCCTGCATCTAACAATACCTACATTGTCCTCACTGTATACACTGTATTGTCCTCATCTGTTTACCCTCTCTGTTTACCCTCAGCATCCAGTCTGAGATGCAAATTGCAGCATCTACAGTGTTACTTATAACCGTGGTGAAATTGAAAAGGGGACAGCTTGGGAGAAGCTTGGGGTCTTTTTTGACCCCACATATGCATCTAAAAAAACCTATTGTCCTCATCTGTTTACCCTCTCTGTTCACCCTCAGCATCCAGTCTGAGATGCTAATTGCAGCGTCTACAGTGTTACTGATAACCGTGGTGAGATTCAAAAGGGGACAGCTGGGGAAAAGCTTCTGGTCATTTTTGACCCCACATATGGAAAAGTGTGGTACTGATACAAAAAATGCAATTACTTAAAAAATATAACAATTAGATACAAATCCAAATGGCCTCATGTCAAACACAACATATTTGAGGAATACATGGAAGATTAAATGATAAAAAAATTAAAATTACAAAGATATTGCAAAAAAAAAAAACAACCGCTGGGGTGATTGTTACCCCTCTTATGCATCTAAAGGTTAATATTGTACATGGCCCTTGCTTTTCTTGTTTTGTGTAGATGGTAAAGAAACTGGCATGGCAGCACGTTGTTGCTACTTTTCAGGCTGGGGTGAAACAGCAGAGGACGCTTGGTCTAGCAGACAAAAAAAAATTAAGCATATCTACAACCGTGTATGCACTGGCCTTGTCCAAAGTGTGCACACATCATATAGATGTGCAGCACAGAAGTGGAGCTTAAACAAAGCTTAATATCTTGGTTAGTAAACCATTTTGTGGTAGTTTTGTTCCTGTGGACTGCTGCTAAATCCTGCTGGAAACAGAAATCAGCATCTCCATAAAGTTTTTCTGTAAATGAAAGTACGGAGTGCTCTAAAATGTCTGAGTAGCAGCCTTGACTGTGGACTCGATAAAACAAAGTGTACCAACACAAGATGATGGCATGACTCCCCAAATCATAACAGACTGTGGATCCTTCACACAGGACTTTAAACACTGTAGAACATTGTAGATTCTGTGATGGACCACTGTTCTTTCAAACTCGAGGACCCCACCCCCAAGTTCTTGAATTGACTTTTCTTGACAGTCCTCTCAAGGCTACAGTCATCCCTGTCGCTTGTACACCTTTTTCTACCATAATTTTTTTTCTTCCTGCCAGCTTTCCATTAATATTCTTATAACAGTCAGTGAAGAGCCAGCCTTTTCAACAATGACCTTCTGCTGTTGAGTGTGTCAATGGCTATCTTCTGGACAGCTGTCAAGTCAGTTGTCTTTACTGTGATTGACATTTTGTGTTCCGGACTGGTCAAGGAGATATGTGGTATATATACTATTGAATTACAGTTTAGTCAAACTCAGAATGAAACATTCTAATAATTTGCAAGGCAAGATTTCTGATTTTCTTAAGCTATAGATCCTAATCATCAAAATTAAAAAAAAAGGGTTGAAGAATTAACCTTTATTTGTAAAGATATGAAACATTTGGAAGTTTTTTGCGATGCACAATTTATGGTTTCAGTACGAAGAAAGACATGGTTAGTTTCTCAAAAAAAGTGTCAAGAAAATGAAATATAAATATGTAATTTAGCATATGAGCTATGCTATGAGCTAAATATGAGACAATAGCAGGGCTCGACTTTAGCCACCAACTAGCAAAGCACCCTATCACTCAGGCTGTAAAATGTGTCAGTTGTAGTATTTTCAGTGTTACTACTTAAAAAAAGGCTAACTACCTCCATACATGTGATTGACTCTCTCAAATGTCATGATCCAGGGCACAGTGGGTGCCGTGCCCAGTCTTCAGTCTAGTTTAGTCTTTTTCTGTCTGCTTGTCTCCTTGTTTATCCTGTCTGCAGTATTTGTTCCTGTTTTGTTATTGTCATTTTGTATTTGTAGTATTATAATTTATTAGTGTAGTATTGTATTATTATTATTATTATTATTAGCTCCGTCCTCAGATGCACGTGCCAGCTCTGAGCGTATTTGTGCTGCTGTCGAGCAGAAAGAGAGTGCTCCGCCAGGTTAGTTTTCCCCTTTAATTTCAAGCCGTGAGCCCCGCTGCCTTTCGGGTGAGCTATGGCTGGTTCTACCCCTTTGCCCAGCGTTCCCAGGCTTCTGTCCCCCTGTGCCGTTAAGCCCCGCTCTCCTCCAGCGCCTTTGTTTGTGTGTTATCTGTATGTGTAGTGTTTTTTGTATGTTCGCTTTTATGTTAATAAATGTGCAGAAACCACAGCAAGTGTTTGGTGTCCTTCAATAGCCCTTAAAAAGGGTGATTTATGACAGAAGGACATGACCAGGGTTTGGACACCAGTTGCTGTAGGTTTCTGCATTTTTTTCTTTAATCATTTTCCCCTTTTTTTTCTCATCTGCTATACGTGAAGGTTCACTATGTCTCCAGCTCGCTGAGGCTCCGCCAACCAAGGAAGGACGGTAATTGGGGGCCCCACTGTGGATAAACTGTGGGCAGCAGACTTTACTCAGGATTTTGTGGACGCAGCACTCGTCTCCTGCTCATTAAAAGAGGTGCGCCGAAACGTGGAGGAGGCAGCAACTATCGTGGAGGTGCATCCGGGGTTACGGAGCTACCCCAAGTATGCGGGCCTGCTGTATCCAGTCTCCATCCTCCAAACGGACCCTTGCAGCCTGGTAGGAGATCTTCCATCAGATGTGCCTAGGTCAGAGTTGATGAGAAAACATCCCCAGACCCCGGTGGCTCATCGGTTTTGCAAGGAGCCTGTTTTTCCTCCTCCTCACCCATCGTCCGTTCCGGAGCCGACAGGAGAACGTCCCTGGGAAGAGATGCACCCAGCCTCTCCCCATTACCCGGCTGCTTCACGCCAGAGGGAGTTCCCCATCACAGCTGGGAATGCCATCATCATGGTGCCTGCAGCGCCAGCTCCTGCTGCTTCTCCATTGGTGCCCCCGCCCACTGCATCCATCAGGAGGGAGGTGGCTGGGTCTCCTGCAGCAGCCACCACCACACAACGGGAATTCAGGCAAGTGCATTCTCATTTTTTAGCAGCGTTTGATGAAATGCCTTGTCTAATTCCCAGTGGAAGGGCTCAGCTGCAGCAGCCGTATTTTATGGCTGAGCTCTCTCCACCAGTTGCTGCAGATGTATGTGTCTCATCCTCACCAGCTAGTCCTGTCATTTCAGGGTGCCCACCAGTCCTGTGGGAGAGCCACCAGATGATGAAGAGATCTGCTGTCCTGGAGGACCCCGTTCCAGCCCTGCAGCCACATACCGGATGGGAGGAGAAAGCTACCCGTGCCCTGAAACTTGAGCTGACCAGAGAGAGTCCCCTGGTTTCAGCAGCGTGGGAGCCGGCATCATCGGTGAGGCAACCTCCAGCTTTAGTCGCCACGCCTAGAGTTCCATCTACGTTGGTCGCCATGCCTGGAGGCTGTTGGGCTGCATCCACCATCACGCCTGCTGCTGGGGTCGTCGCAGCAGAGTCACCGGAGTCCTGGGCGGCAGTGGAGCTCAAGTCCAGGCAAGTACTCTGTTCTGTTCTAACACCAGCAAATCTAGAGGATTCTTGTCTGGCTCAAGGAGTGGAGAACCGGCTGCAAATGTCCTCTGCTGTGGAATTATCCTTGCCAAACTCCATCACTGCCAGTAACTTTGTTCCAATGTTTTTCCCTCCCTCTCTGTCTGAGGTGGCTTTGTCGGGTGTGGACACCCAGATGGAGAGAGCCGAGATGCCCCAGCCTGGATCACCGGAGTCCTGGACAGTGGTGAAGCTCGAGCTCAGGCAAGTTCTCTTTTTTGTGTACACTCTATCTGTCTTAGAGAGATTTTGCCTGGCTCTTGGTGGGGAAGGCCAAATGCAGCCGTCCGCTGCGCCTGAGCTCTCCTTGCTGGGCTCCACTGCACTAGTGACTCTGACCCGCTGCCTGTCTTCCATGTGTTTAAGCCTTCTCCCAAGGTTGCCGTGGGTGCTCCCCCTCAGTCTGAGGTGTCCATGAGTGCTCCCCCTCTGTCCAAGGTCTCCGTAGGTGGTCCCCCTCTCTCCGAGGTCTCCATGGGTACTCCCCCTCCAACTGAGGTCTCCGTGGGTGCTCCACCTCTGCCCGAGGCCAACATGGGTGCGATGCCTCTGTCCGAGGCCACTGCAGGTGCGACGCCTCTGTCCGAGGCCACCACAAGTGTGACGTCTCCGTCTGAGGCCTCTGTGGGTGCTTCACCCCAGCCCAGGGCCTCCATGGGTACTAGGCCTAAGTCTGAAGCCGCTGTGGGCCCTCCTTCCTGTCCCTCGTCTGGTGCCCCACTGGTTGAGCACCTCCTTGGTCTGGTTTTCTTGCAGGTCGGTCTTTTTGCCGTGGCTGCTATGCTCCAGTCCAGGGCCGCAGTGGGTGCCACGCTCCAGTCCAGGGCCGCCATGGGTGCTGTGTTCCAGTCTGGGGCCACCGTGGGTGGTGCGATCCAGTCTGAGGCCGCCGCCGGTGCTACACCTTTGTCTGAGGTCATTATTGATTCCCCATCCTCACCGGAGGCCCCCGCTGAGCAGCCGCTTCCCTCATCTGGCCCCCTCGCTGGTCAACCGCCATCTCCATCAGGCTCTACCACTGGCAAGCAGTCCGTGTTAAAGGTCAATCCTCCACAGAGCCGGGTCAGCCTTCTCCATGCTGGAGACCCTGTGGTCCGATGGGGGCAAGGGTTCCAACTGCCACCTCCGGGGGTGGGGGTGGTGGGGCCAAATTCGTGGTGCTCAGCGGTCTGGTGGCCCATGAACTCTGGGAGGCCACCCGATGGGCTATGCCCTCTACATGGCTGGCTCCAGAACACAGACAGACCACCAGACGGACTGCGCCGTGGGGCCGGGTGGCTCAGGAACTTGGGGAGGCCACCCGACAGGCTACGCCAGCTGCGTAGGTTGTTCAGGAACTCTGGTAGGCCGCCCGAGCTCTCATTGCTATCAGCTGAGGGTTTGTTAGTTCTAGGCCACCACATTTATTCAGGTTGTGGGTCATGAGTGTTTAAGGGTTTTTTTTTTTCTCCTTGTTGTTGTCTTGGTCCCTCTGTGCCTGGGTCCCCCCTCCTCCCCCTGGGGTGGGTTGTTTTTCTTTTTGGGGGGGTTCTTTGTGGGGGAGTTCTTTTTCTCTTTGATATTGCCCTGGGGTGTCTGGGACCCACCCCTTGAGAGGGGGATCCTGTCATGATCCTGGGCACGGGTTGGCGCCATGCCCAGTCTTCAGTCTAGTTTAGTCTTTTTTCTGTCTGCTTGTCTCCTTGTTTATCCTGTCTGCTATATTTGGTTCCTGTTTTATTATTGTCATTTTGTATTTGTAGTATTATTATTTACATTTTGGGGTTGTGTTGCTCTTGTATCATTATGGTTTCCGGTAGGGCTGTCACAGTAGAGGAATTTCCCTTGCGGTGACAGTGGACAGTTCAACACCGTGGTATGCGGTATTATTGCAAATGCTTTTAGGACCCTTTGGATTCGTAATTTAAGCAGGGTTTATAACTTATGTGGCAAATGGGGGAAGCTGTGAGAGTCTTGCTGCAGCTCGCTCTCAACTTTATGTGCATGTGTCACAACTGTGCCAGGCTCCACTCTTTCTTCAGGCATGAACTGCTGATTCTGTTAAAAAAAAGATCATTTTCATAAAGCAGTGGGGGTAACTACTTGGTTTGTGGACTGGAGACTGCAGCGACATTCAGCTTATAAGCAGGGCAGTCTCAGGACCCTGCGTGCGTCTTGTCTCTCTGATTTTTGCCACTGTCCGAAAAATGACATTCAAACAAGCTGCTCTTGGAGCTCATACACAGAGCATACACAGTCAGGATCAGCACACTCCGCTCAGAAGGAAATAACACACTTTGTGTCCTGTCAGTGCTCACTGTCACGACTGTATTTAACAAGGAGATCAAACGTTTTCACCACTAACTGCCTGCTGGAGTCCGTCTGGAAAGAGTGCCCCAAATGGCGGCAGCACCGTGTACTGTGGAAGCTTCTAGAGTACTGGGTGCAAACATGCTGTTGGCAATAAAAATACACTTCATTTAGCAATTTATTTAATAATCAATAGGGGCATATAACTGAATGAGATATAGCCACACACACACAAAAAAAAAGTGAACATCGTGGTTGTTGCAGTTGGTCGTTTTCCTCCACGGTAGGCATGTCCATAGCACGATATTACATAATTGTGGTTATCGCGACAGCCCTAGTTTCTGGTTTGTGCTTTGACAGCGCTGCACAGCTCCTGGCTGTCAAACTGGTTCACGGGCTGCGCAGCTGTCATTGATTGTGCTAATTTCTCCAGTCAGGTGGAGACACCTGTCACATATCTGGAAAAGGGTATTTTAGGCCACAACAACCTCTCCCCGTTGTCGTGTCCTTCTATTACTGCTCCATTCTCAGATGCACATGCCAGCTCTGAGTGTATTTGTGCTGCTGTCGAGGAGAACGGGAGTGCTCCGCCAGGTTAGTTTTCCTCTTTAATTTCCAGCCGTGAGTCCCGCTGCCTTTCGGGTGAGCTACGACTGGTTCTGCCCTTTCCCAGGCTTCTGTACCCCTCTGCCGTTGAACCCCACTCTCCTTCAGTGCCTTGATTTGTGTGCTATCTCTAAGTGTAGTGTTTTTTTGTATGTTTGCTTTTATGTTAATAAATGTGCAGAAACCACAGCGAGTGTTTGGTGTCCTTCAATAGCCCTTAAAAAGGGTGATTTATGACATCAAAAAACATTTAGCCAATCAGATTAGGGACTCATTAATATTAATGAACAGGCTGAAAAACAGCGGTTTCAGAGTTAAAATTGAACACAGCTTTTTGAAGAGTTGTAAAACAACATACAATTATTTTTTGTCTTTAAACTACATCTACATGCCCTTGAATATATCAAAATAAAAAATCTATCCCTTTTATCTCTAAATTATTTTCACCCCCTCTGGATTCCTTGTTCATCTAATAACACTTGACTATATATTTCATTCCTGACATTACTTTAGCTTTGTTAAAGTTTTATTTTCTCAGACCGTGATCCAAGGCAGCTAACTGAAACTAATAGTTCAGCCACTCGCTCACTCATGTTCCTCTGCTTATTCTTTAAGACAAATTTACTGAAACCAGCCATTCTCTGAAATGCTGAAAAAATTGCAACAGTTAAATAATTAAAGAAAATCTGAAGAAAGTGCATCACCAACATTTCATTAAGATGTGTGACCTGTGAAAATGTAGAAATATGTGCAATCAATGACCATTTTAAAAGATTTGTGAAACTCATAGCATGAAGTCTCACTGACGTCCCAATCTACCAATAAAACCTCCTGCTTCAGTTCAGCTTGGTGCTATTAGACTGTTAGCAGAATGAGTATCACCTGTCAACAACCACTGGGTGTTCGCCTGCCTCTCTAAACCTCCCGCCAGCCTTTAAGTTTGTGCCGCTGTGAAGTGATTGATGACAGGTCAGCCACCAATGGCCTCACAAAATTTCCAATTCTTCCACAGGGAAATTGCTCATTTCTTCACAAGTCCATTTCAATTTTTGTTATACGGAAACGTGCTTAGTTTATGCATTTTGCTGGCGCCTGAGCACAGAATTGTGATGAATCACACTACATGGACACAGAAGAAAAAGCAAATATAAATATATACTCATACATATGTGAATTAATTTGTGTTACTTTATTGTTTGTCTTTTTTTCTCTTGCATGGCCTGTCAGGTGGTGGGGGAGTAATATGGAAGTAAGCAGGCGTAACATACTTATTTAGATAACCACCCCACTCCCTCTCTCTCTTGCTGTTTCGACATGACTAAAACTGCCACTATGACATTGTCAGGGGCCCTTTTTTTAAAGTCCCCCTGCCTTTTTAAAATACAGAAGTGGTATCCTATTTGCTGCGGTGCAGGCTTCAAAGAGGTTATTTGTCATCATACAGATTTATGCTGTCATTCAGGGACATTTATATCACTTTAAGCTTTTTGGGTGTTCCAGCTCTGTCGCTGGGCAGACAATTCCACAGAGACTCAAGGCACTCTCTGTTCATTTTTCTCCAGTTTTCTGTTTGTGCTCTTCACTAGGGAGAAGTGACTGTAATGATTCTGCTTCAAAAGGTATATGTTCTAAAAGGACTAAAACATACAATATGGCCAGAACAAATATGGGATATTTATCATTGAGCCATTGTTGAGCCTTGTATAACTTTATCCTTAATTAGAAGAAGAAGCCATCTCTGTTGTCATTCAGTCCATACAGCCAATCATGTACAGAATCAGAATCAGAATCAGAATCAGCTTTATTGGCCAAGTATGCACAACACATACAAGGAATTTGACTTTGGCTAAAAACTAAAAAACAGTAGAATGAAATTACGTTTCTCCTATCTACAATGTTAATCACACTAGTGCATGCCCATAGAAAGCAAGTATTGTCTGAAAACAGGTACCCCAGTCAGGTTTTACAGGCCCAAATGTAGGTTGTGTTTGAAAGTGGAATACAAAGAGGTGTAGCCTATATGTAGGCAATCACACGTGTTAGGCTTTGACAAATATGAAAGGGACTGAATGGCATGATTTGTTTGATTGTGTGAATATTAATTACAGAATTATTGAAAATGAATTGGACATCCAATATTACTGTTTCGGAACCCTTGTTTATTTTTTGTCAGATCACTTATTTGTCTGATCTTTTATGACTTATATCCATAGGTGTTGTAGCTTGCACTTTGGGGAATGGGAACTGTTCAGTCATCATCATAATTGTTTTAGTTTATATGTGTAGTATAACAGGACACATTTACAAATATTCGAGACCCATTCTAGTGCATCCTTCTATATTTTAGCAATATTACAAGTACAAAACACCAATATTATAAACAGCAGAATGACCTGTTTGGCTGCAACTGTTGCATTAGTGTTACCCATTTTGTTATGTCCAAATAACATGAGACTGGAGCCACTCTCACCTGAACACTGAACTGACTTTATTATCGAGAACGACACAATATACACTCCAGCCGTAGCCCGCCTGACATCATAACCCCAACCCCCTTAGCCAGGCTACGGCAAGCCCCAACAGTCAAATTTCACACATAACGCCCCTCCCCAGAACAAAAAAAAAAAAAACAAACACAATGTTGTTGCTCTCTTTTTTTAAACTAAGTAGGCCAAACTCAGCCAATCAAACGGGCGTCTGGGTAGACTACCAGAATGCCCCACGTGTTGGAGCGGGTTATTCTGCCGCTTAGTCCCAGCACGCATTAGCTAGTACTGTCTTCAATACATAGTCTTCTACGTACCTGGGCCTCTGACAAATTCTAACTGGGTGTCCCCTAGGCGGGGACTCTGCACCAGGCACCGTCGGATACACCTGTGAGTTCTCACCACCCCAGTCCAACAAGTCCCACCTCACACCAGGTTGTCCCGCCGTAGCTCTAGTCCTCTGATCCGGTGGCGACTTCCTGAGTCTATTGGAGTGCCACCGCGACCCATCTGCAAGCTCGAACATGTCCTGGCCATGTCGCCTCGTAATCCACAGGAGCCCCGTCCAGAATAGCTGCAGCTTGTGCGTGCCGTTAGGGTGTTTGATCCAAACTTGATCCGACACCTTCAGTCCGTGGGCTCTCGCTCTGTGCTTCCTGTCAAATTGTCGCTTCATCTTATGCTGTTGCACAGCAACCTGGTCAAGTGGAGAGTCCATACTCCTTGGAGGAGGAGTCGTGGGCGGTCTCAGTTGATCCAAAGGCAGATGTAGTTCGCGCCCCAGCATGAGAGCCACTGGGGAGCATCCTGTCGTAGCATGGGCTGTTGCCCTGTAGTGGAGGAGTGTGCTCTGGAGGGCATCCGGATGTACGAAGCCGTCTGCCAAGTGGGCTCTCAGAACGTTTTTCAGGGTCTTGTTAAGCGTTCAATGTCCCCATTGGCCTGGGGATGGTGGAACGCAGTTTTAATGTGTTCCACACCCTTAGCGCTAGGGTACAGTGTCCCTTCGCCACACACACCTCATTCCAATAGCTCAGTTTGTCTTTAAACTGGTGGAAGGGTGCCACCCCGCCCTGCACCTTCGGGGGCCAACCCACCCTAATCACCGAGCACTGTTGTGACAGCACGGGGTCTCATTCTGACTCTGCCCGAAGTTTTTGAAGGGATGCCACATCCCGGAGAGCCCCATGCAGTGCATTGACCAGATCTGCCTCTATGGGATCATCATCATCGCCGTCGTCCGATTGTACCATGTTGGCCGTGGCACGGGATAGGAGATCCGCTACTACGTTCTCCTTACCAGGAGTGAACTGGGTGGTAAAATTGTAGGCCCTCAGCTGCTCCATCCACCTGTGGATCCGTAAAGGACTGTGTCCTGAATCTGACATCTCCAGTAATGTTGACAGCGTTCAGTGGTCTGTCCACAGAGTGAAATGGTTCCCATAGAGGTAGATATACCACCGCTCACATGCCCAGACGCAAGCGAGGGCCTCCCTCTCATCTACGGCGTACTTTTGTTCAGCTGCAGAGAGAGACCTTGATGTAAACGCCACTGGGCACTCCGTACCATCTTGTATCTGGGACATAACCGCCCCCACTGCCGACCCAGATGCATCACAGGTCACAATGGTTGGCCACTTTGGATCAAAATGGGCCAACACTGGAGGGGACGGGAGTTGAAACTTCAGCTTAGCAGCCACCACTGAGCAGGATGGGGTCCATTGCCTCAGCGCATCCTGTTTCATCAGGGCCCGGAGAGTCCAATCATTTCCGAGTAGTGGGGAATAAAACACCCATAAAAGTTCACCATACCCAGAAACAAGGAAATCTGTGCAGGTGTTGATGGTTCTGGGAGGTGCAGGACCACCTCCACATTTGAATGCAGGTGCCTCATTCCCCCCACCATCAGCTGGAACCCCACAAACTCGATGGAGTCCACCACGAAGATGCACTTTTCCACGTTTAGAGTGACTCCGTGTTCCTGCAGTACCGTCAGCACCCGTCCCAACCAATCATCGTGTTCCTGCCGTGATGTGCCATGTACCACGATATCATCCAGGTATGCCACCACACCCTTGAGGCCAGCCAGAATCATGGACATTATTTTATGAAAACACGTGGGTGCTGAGCTCAGACCAAAAGGCATGGGGGTGTACCTGAACACACCCATGTGGGTCACGAATGCTGTCAGGTTCCTGGTGGCTGGGTGGAGGGGTGCCTGCAGGTAACCCTGGCGAAGATCCAGCTTCGAGAATACCTTTGAACCACTGAATGTTCTGGTGAGTTCCTCCATCGTGGGGAGTGGGTACTTGTCCGGGATAATCACTTTATTCACAATTCTAAGATCGATACATGATCAGATGCCACCCGATTTTTTCTTTGCCACCATGTTATTTGATATCCAGGGTGAAGCATCCACTCTCTCGATGACGCCTGACTCCAGCAGTTCAGCTCCGCTGTGACATCGTCCCATAGGGCAAGGGGAAGCCACCGTAGTGGTTGAATTTTCGGTGTCACACTTGGATCTATGAGCGGGTGGTGGTAGAATGCACTGACACATCCCAGGCCTCTGAACAGTGCCGGCCAGCGGAAATGCCATTCAGGGTACATTGTCAGTACCATTGAGCCCTCTGGGTCCTTGATGGAGAATCTCAGTTCACCCAGTAGATCTATCACTAGCAAGTCCGCCCCCTGGGGCAAAATTTGGAAAGTGAATGCGGGAACCAAGGGAGTTTTTCCTCTCCACCATTTCCAAGTGCTTGCTCACAGGAGATCACCTGATTGCTGGGGTTTTTCTGCATCTGTGGGGGTTTCCCCTACAGTTGAAAGTGCTATGTGATGACTGTTGTTGTGAAATGGCGCAATATAAATAAAGTTGAATTGAATTGAATTGAATTGAATTGAACTGAATTGAGCAGTCTTCAGCCCACATTTCACTGAAAAATCGACCGTTCCCGCCATTTCAATTTCTGCGTGACTGTATCCAAACATTTTCACTGCTCCAGCATTGATGGTTCTATGTGAGAAAAGTTCTTCAAAGTAGCCATACTTAGTATGGACCTACCGGCCCCTGAGTCCACCGTAAGCGGCTCATCGACTACGTCGAGTTTTAGCACGTACCATTTCAACGGCCCCTTCTTTGTGTGTGCCACACACACCCATGTCGTGTCTCTGGACTCCGCTGCCAATGACTCAGCAGTGATAGTGTAGGCCCTGTCCCGCGCCACTGTCCGCCGCCTCCTGGAACTCTGCCCCAGAGAATTAGCTACCTTGCTAATGGCTGGGCTTGGTGGGAAAGCTTGGGTGGCTACATTCCCTTTAGCCAACACCAGCAGACTCATCTGAACTGTGGACTCAATCTGCCTGACCAGCTCAAACACCTCTTCCAACGAGAGAGTATATTTAGTTAGCTTTAGCTTGCTCTTCAGCCACATGTTGTTAGTACCGTGGGGTAGCTTATCCCGGACCAGCTCCTCCTCGATAGGCCCGAAGGCGCATTCTCTTGCTAGGCTACAGGACTATGTAATAAAGGACTGAGTGGACTCACCCGCTCGCTGCTGGCAGTCAAAAAACTCATATATCCACGTCGTGATGGTGGAATGGTCTCTGAAAACACCATCCATTAATTCCAAACCATCTTTCAGTGAGCCAATGCCACAGCCCAAAAAATATCCGCTGGCCTTCCTCACCGAGGTAGTGGACCATTAGGCTTCTCCATCTCTCTTTATCAACGCCGTTCAGGCCGGCCGCAGCCACATACACATGGAATGTCTCCCTCCAGCGGATCCATGGTATAGTTGGTGTGCCCGGAGATTGTAAAAATGGAGGTGGTTGTCTGATACACGCTCCCATGGTTTATCCTTGTCACCAAATACTATGTCCGAATAACATGAGACTGGAGCCACTCTCAACTGAACACTTAACTGACTTTAAATATCGAGAATGACACAATATACACTCCAGCCGTAGCCCGCCTGACGTCATTACCCCAACCCCCCTCAGCCAGGCTACGGCAAGCCCCGAGAGTCAAATCTCACACATAACACATTTGTCAGTAAATATTTAAATTAAATTTATTTATTTCATTATATGAGCATTTCTGTGTCCAGTTTGGTGACGGTCATCGTTTAGTCAAACAGTGCATGTGGTCACATATGACATGCAGTTGATCTGGGCATTCTGCTCCACAATCATGACGTTATTATTATGAACTTTTAATTTTTAGATAGCCATGCGAGCACACCGAGAGGAGCGCCATCAGTGACGGTGAGTTGAGGTCCTGCAAAGGGACTCCCGTCTACCACTGACCCGGCGGGCTGGGCTTGCTTCCCCGCAAAGGACTGCGTTCTGCCTGCTGCTTCTCCAACACCGGTGTTCTTTAAACAAACCTCGAGTACCCGCTGGCATTCGCCGAAATATCCTTTAGGCTGCACGGTGGCGCAGTGGTTTAGCACTGTGGCAGCACAGTTTTACCCTCGGCCGGGGGACCGCGGGGATCATGAGATCGTGGGTTCGATCCCAGCCCCCGACCAACAGTGAGCTGTGTGGAGTTTGCATGTTCTCCCCGTGTTGCGCGGGTTTACTCCGGGATTTCTCCGGTTTCCTCCCGCACACCAAAAACATGTAGGTTTAGGGCGCTCACGCACGCAGCGACCAGCAGCCGGTGGCTTGTCACCAGACTGCAAACCAAGTCTACCTACGGGTACAAATAAGTAACAAAAAAAAAAAAAAAAAAAAAAAAAAAGATGTACGCAATCACGGCAACATTGTAGTATTTTTTTTTAAGCATTACATCTTCGCTATTCTCTCTTTCTTGTCAAATTTGTCACTTTTCACTTCCTTTTTTTTTTTTTTTTGTCTGTGAAGCATTGACTCTCTCCCTTAAATGGAATTTGAAATTTTACTGTCAAATTGTTTTTATCTGTGCCGTCTCTCTTGTCTTTTTACCTTTTAAACTTACTCCCTGCTTGTTTCAGGGTCAACAGTTTCTGAAACCCAACGTGAATTGCTTTCTATGGGGCAGATTTATTAATGCTGTGCAAATTAGCGAGTGCACAAATTAGACAGAGTGCCTCAGGGAGTGGCCAATTTTTGCCAGTGATCTACTAACAACACGCAAAATTATGAACACAGACACAGTCACTTCATTTCACTACGGTGCCAACAGGTGATACAATATGCAATAACACTGCTGTAAAAGACTCCATCTTCATAAAGAACACAGATGAAAGAGAGGTCATTGAAATTGTTAAATCGTTCAAAAGTAAAACATCTACTGACTGTGATGGTATTGACATGCTACTAGTCAAAACTGTTATCGAATGCATAGTAAAACCACTGACGTATATCTGCAACCTGTCTCTGCAATCAGGTATATTTCCCAATGCAATGAAAATAGCTAAAGTAATTCCGATATACAAGACAGGCGACAGAGGGGAACTCTCAAACTATAGACCAATTTCACTATTACCGCAATTTTCCAAGATACTTGAAAAAATATTCTATGAGAATTGACAACTTCATACTGAAGAATGATTTATTATGTGAGCAGCAATATGGGTTCAGACACAAGAGGACAACTGCATATGCCCTAATGGAATTTGCAGAAAAAATATCAACAGCCATTGAAAATAAAGAGTACTCAGTTGGAGTATTCCTAGATCTTAAAAAAGCATTTGATACAGTAGATCATAATTTATTATTAAAGAAACTACAAAATTCTGGTATTAGAGGGGTAGCACTTTCCTGGTTAAGTAGTTACTTAAAGAATAGATATCAGTATGTATGTATTAGCAACAAAAACTCAGAGTTGCTGAAGGTCACCTGTGGAGTCCCACAGGGTTCAGTTTTGGGACCATTATTATTCAATATGTATATAAACGATATATGTAAAGTTTCAGAAAAAATGGACTTAATATTGTTTGCCGATGACACTAATCTGCTATGCAGTGGAAACAATTTGGAACAACTTCTGGATACACTCGGGAAGGAATTAGGAAAGCTAAAACTGTGGTTTGATTCAAACAAATTAACGCTCAATTTAAAGTAAGACAAAATTTATAGTCTTTAACAACCACCACAACAATCCAGTACCCAAACTCAGTGTAAATGGTGTAGAGATTGAAAGGGTATCTGAAACTAAATTCCTTGGAGTAATAATTGATAACAAACTGTGTTGGAAGTCACATATTAATTATATTAAAGGTAAAGTATCCAAATCAATTGCAATATTACACAGAGTGAAATATTTGCTGAATCAACCCACACTATACACCTTGTATCATTCATTAATCCTCCCATACATGACATATTGTAATGAAGTATGGGGAAATACATACAAAACAAACATATATCCACTCTTTATGCTTCAAAAGAGAGCTATTAGAATAATAAACAAAGCAGCTTACAGGGAACCAACAAGCCCACTTTTTCTTAAACAAAAAACTCTCAAGTTGAAAGATCTGGTTGGCTTTAAAACCGCAATAATAATGTTCAAAGTGAAGAATTTATCACTGCCCGCAAATATCCAAAAGTTGTTCTAAACAAGGGAGAAACGATATCACTTCAGAGGAACATGTATATTTCAAAAGCCTACAGTGAGAACAACCACCAAGCAACACTGTATTTCAGTGCAAGGAGTCAGATTATGGAACGATTATGGACCTGAATTAAAATCATGTACAACGCTTGGACAATTTAAACAAAAACTAAAGGAAGAAATACTCCAAACATATTTACAAGTGTAAACTCACATAAGGATTGACATATCCAGCCTGTTTTGTGTTGTAGCTTAGTTTTTTTTTTTTTTTTTTTTTTTTCTCTCTGTGACATTCTGTCTTAGATTTGTTTTGAATAGTAACCGCTTAACTTAGCTTAGCTTAGTTTTCTTTTTTTCTCTCAGTCACACTTTGTCTTAGCTTTGTTTTAAATTGTAATCACTCTTGTCTTGTTTACTCTTTTTTCTCTTTTGAATTCTTGGATGGAATTTGGGTGGGCAATATAAGCTGCGGCTTCAGCCATCACCCATTTCGGATAACTCACGTGGAATTGTTTAGTAGGAGTCTTTGTCTAATTTGACCTTGTTGTTATATTATACAGTTTCTTTTAACCTGTACTGTATTATCTGAAATAAATTCATTCATTCATTCATTCATGTGTAATGGCCACCCATCCGCCAAGAGCACCGCAAAATTGTGCACAGGCACAGCCAGTTCGGAGGAACATAATACATAAAGCTTTTTTTTTTTTTTTAGTTTTTAATTAAATGCAAACCCCACTAAAATAGCTTATTTTTGTTCATTATATTTCAAAATTTAGATTTTCATTTAACATGGCAGACTTTTTTGTTTAATATGTATAAATGAAGCATTTGTATCTAATTTAATAAAGGACTACTCATGAATACATGGATTATTTGGCCAACGTTTTTATTTTATTAACACTGGAGCCATCATGGTCTGATGGAGACTATGGTTTTATCATGTGAAAAACTTTGTTTTAACAAACTCTATACAGTAGGTCTCCCAGTTCACAGCTTTTTATAAATGTCATTGAGTTACGGTGTTGCAATTTCAGGGGACATTTCTATGGATCTGTGTGCTCTTTTTGTTAATAATCTCATCGTTGTTTTCCATATTGTGTATCCTGAACTGGGAGAGAGAAATAGAGAGAAGAGGGAACTGAATTACCATTTTATGCACAGAAAAAGCGAAATACTGTAAATATAGAAATATGGATAGAGAAAAAAAAATGAAGAAAATTGGCAATGTGGAAGATTTTGCTTCAAGAGTGAGGGAGAGCTGGGGAAACTCCAGATCTGAGTCTAACCTCCTCAGAAAAGAAAAAAAAAGAGTCATTATCGGCTGACACCATCTCTATGTCCACTGCGGGTGTAAGGGCTCCTATTGTATCCTATTTTATGGCTACAAATTCATGTAATAGGCTACTGTTAGAATAATTTTGAGCTTAAATTATTCAAAATCAAATAATCAGGCGGAAAGTTGAATTTATGTACATTTATTACAAAAATATATGAGAAGTCACCCCTATGGCCACTTTGGGGGAAGAATTACAAACCATGTCATCCAGACATGCTTAGAATCCCTAAAGCTTACATTCTTCTAAGTCTGATATATATAGGTAGGAGAAAGCAGGGGGAGGATGGGATAAGAGGAGCAAAGGAGAGGGACAGACAGAAAGTCCTGATAACTGAGCTTATCCAGGCAGACGTTACAGACACTCTGGTGACAAGAATGTAAATCTAACAGAACGTCCATAAAACACTAATCTATATAAGATGAGGAGTTCCTGTGCATTCCTGTGACCCGAAACAGGACATGTCAAAGAGATCATAATAAATGGCTTAGATCATTCCTTACGCATGTACTAACCCTGTACTGATCTTCAGTCTGAACTCTCATGCCAAGAATATATAAACTTATCCTATATGGAATACACATATAAAACACATATAAACATTAAACATTAAACATGGCATAAGAAAGGTATGATACTTCTCAAATATAATAATACATTATTAATACCAATAATAATGTAGATAATATGGAATTTTTCTATCATATTCCCCCTTGATGCTTAATAAACCATCAGGATTAAAAGAAAAATAACAAAAGTAAAATAAAGTGAATAAATTAATATAAGGATATGTGTAGGAATTTACAGGCTGTTATGTGTCTTTGCAAGCTAAAAATGTGTATAGAATATGCCATTAAGAGTGAACATGTGCAGTGATTAAAATTAATTTCAGACAGTGTCAAATAAGAACAGAAAATAATATGAAACAGCCTTAAAAACAGCCTTAAATTATATTGCAATCTTCAAAAACATCCACAGGCCAGTATTGCCCTTCTCACTATCCTTATCATCATATTAAGAACTCACACAAGAAAAATCTGAAGTTATAAAACTCATTACCAAGTTTATGATGAAACTTCTCCATGAAGAGAAACACTAACTTAATTAGTTTTGTTATCATTGCCAACAAAGCAATAAAGCTGTGTCTATCCAAAGTATTAATATGAACATTTACATCACTTTCATGGATAGAAGTAGAACAATAACCTCCTTTAATAGGGCCTACACCCCTATGGGTGGTAATTAGTCGATCAAGGACCATTCTATCCTTTGTTATAATTTTGTAAATAATTGTAGTCTACAATTAAGTGTTTTAATCCCTAAGGTATTTTGTTTCCACTCTCACTCAAAGAAACAATGAACAAAACCTCACTCTTGTACTTTTCATCTGAAATTGCATTCATGCTTCATGAATGGCATCATGTGGTAGAAAAGCATTTCTCTTCACCCTGCCCACCTGCCCTGCCGACATGATGAGGGTACGGTCAGTTGCCAAAACGGGGTACACAGATCTGCCCAGTGTCCAGCCAGATGCAAATACGCCCGATGACTCAATGACCTTTGACAATGCAGATCCTTGGTATAATACTTGCTCACTTCGTTGGTCAAGCAGGGTAGCAGTACAGGGGAGAGACGCACTGTAAGCCGTTGCATACTCAGAAAGTGTTAAGCTGTGGGAAAGGGGACATCCCCACTTCAAAAAGAGGAGTTCCCTGATTAAATTTAACCTTGCATTTGCAGAGTAAGGAGTGTCATCATGTTTCTAATCAGTGGAGTGATGTGTTGTGTCAGGTGTGATTCAAAATGAAGTTTGCTATGTTATTTCTGTATATAGCCTTTCTTTATTAAAAAAAAACAGCCTGTAGTAGCTGCATTATTTTAGCAATAAAGATATTTTGCCTAACTGTTAGTGTTATTAAGGAGCAAACATTCTCTACAGTGTATAACATTGGAACAACTGAATAACCAATATCAAGTATTACTAGAGGATGATAAGGTAACAACACTGACCACACTTTTCTTTCCCTTGTATTTTTTTTTTCTTTTTCTCCCTTGTCATGATAAACAAACAGCCTGCTTCTCTATTAGCAGAGGCCGTTACTGGATGCCAAGTCATCAGCTGACACTTGCATAGAGAAACAGTTTAACAGTCATTTGTTGTTTTCCTTTTTTTCCCAAATAAGTATAAAATGCATATATTAAACAGTCTCTTGCTGAGGGTTTCAGGTGGGGTAAAACGTTCGATGCACCCAAGTGCCACGTCCTTCATTTTCTGTGGCTGTTTAGGTCAGCAGGATAACCTTTGTCCTGTCCTCGCCAGGACATTTTGGTCCAGTTTCCTCTGATGACCAGATCTCCTGGTTTGCTCAAGAGATGGGTGCACCTTCCACGGTTCCTTCATCACATGGTCCCTCCTGGGAAGGGCAGTATGGATGACATCGCTGTCAGTTGTCATTCTTTGCATATAATCACCCAGAAATCCTTCCTCATCACCTAAGTTAAATGGCATCAATAATAGGGTTTGTCATTCACAATCTCCCTATTTTCTTAATTGAATATTACACTAATCTTGTAGACTGTTGATGGTAAGCTAAGTGGTCTCCTAGGTAAATGTTTGGTACTAATAATTTAGGAACTACACTTAAATGTGACATGATTTGATTTACAAAGTGTATTCCATTTCCATTATCTAAGTAAATCATTTCAGCTATTTTAAATATTGATATTGTTTTAGTTAAAACAATCTAAACAATATAAATAAATAGCAATATTTAAATTAGTGTAGGGTAAAGCCTTTGTATATTCAATAAGCATGTAAATAATTTCTAAACATTTTTACCTTCACTCTTATTAAGTTCAATGAGATCCATGCAAAGGTTTTGAAAAAACTAAGTTTATGTAGGGAAGATCAAATTATTTTGCTTTGAGCTCCCTAAAGCATTGTTCTTTTAATTGAGTAAGAATCTGTATTGTCTTTGTATTAGATTCTAAATCAAGTCCCACAGTAAACATAAATTCAGCACAAGTTGGACTCTTCTTAGACATTTGGAACTTTTCTCATATATTTGCATGGCTTTCTTCCTTATCAGTTTACCTTGTTCGTTATAAACATGATATTTCCTTTATAATAATCTACAGATATTTTCTTAAATATCTGGAAATTTATTGATGTAACTTTTAACTTCTCCTATTGAGTGTTGTGATTTCATTACCAAGCGGTTTCATTTATATTTTTTTCTCTTCATTATTGATCATCTATTGATAATTTTTTATGTATTATCTATTTTTCTGAAGATTGCTAATTATTTTTTGCTAATTAATTTCTTTGGTACCCCCCTTTTGATGCATGGAGATGCACATGCAGCAAAGTTACAGGGTATTTCCTTGTTGGGTAGTGTCTTTTACTAGAAGGACGCATGTTACCACTTTTATGTGTTACACACAGTTAATTTAGATGAAAATTTGTGAGTAGTACAGCTCCTTCAGAATGAGGTTTCAATAGTCATGGTTTCTTTTGTGATGTCTCTTGAACTAATTTAAAAATTCCATTTAGGAAAAAGCAATATAGCTGTCTGTGCAGATTTGATATGATTTAGCATTGATAACTAAGATCAGTTTGTCCAGGTGAACACAGACAGGTTGAATTTGTGTAAGTGAATCCTTGTGAAAGGTTGTGTCACACTCCTTCAGTCAATGGAAAGGTGGACATTTTACCTAATTAGAATTTGGCTTAATTTTGTACAAGGAATGCCTCATTTTATATATTTCTTGATAAATTATGGGGTGGACTGTAGTCCCGAGGCCCAGCTCGGCCACGGCAGAGCACCGGGAAATCACATTCCTTATTACTGTCACATTTCTGAAATGTGATATTGTCACATCATTATGTAGTGAATGGCATCAGATGTATCTTGCAATGTGAAGTCATATGAACACTACATTTTTAAAGTCAGAGTCATTCAAATTGTTATGCTTTATGTTATTTGCAATGTCATTTGTTCTACTTAGCTTCAAAAAATGCTTGTCAACTGAGACGTCCTTCCCCCTATGGCCACCGTCGCCCCCTCCAGTACTCATACACTGTCCGGCCTCCTCACATCTCCCACAAAGATCAAATGTCAGTGCCATCCTGCAAAGAGAAATTTGGGGAAAGCCTTACGGCTTCCCCGTCTGCACCTTCAGTATTTACATCAACAGGAGTGCAAATTTTACCACCTCATAAATTGATTTTACTAATGTTCCAGTGATCATCATTATTTTTGTCCTTTAAATGTTTACCCCAGTTGTTTATTATAATGTGTAATGTTAAGAAACACAAGTGAATTATTGTTTTTTTTTTATTATTATTATTACATATTGGCATATGTCACCAAGGATTTATTAAACTGAAAGGTAATGGTGGTGTTATGATTCCTTGTTAATTTGGCAAATCTAATTCCTGGTGAAAGCTAAAAAAAATTTTGTGAATGCTTTCCCTTTCTTGTTGAAAAACGAGAAATAAACAATAGCAGGGGAAAAAAAACAACTTTAAATTACACCTTAAGCTTCCACAATTTGAATGTGTTTTTGCTATTCACAGCAAGTATTCGTTAAATATTCTATGAATCAGTAAATGTTTTACTAATTGACATGGGTAATCACTAGTTTAGGATTATGTTTAAACAAAACAGTGTCATATATTACAAGCCTTAACCCAATGCAGCAGCTAGAATTAGTAACTGGAAATGCAGGCTTAATCTCTGTTTTCAGGAATTTATGGAACAGGACCACAATCCGTGGTCTGTGTGGGTTTTTTTTTTCCCCCCTTTGAAGGCTGATTCTGCCTGTTTATGTTATCTTATCTATGTCAGTCTGACACAACTCCTCTTTGTGCTCCATCCGCCGCTAATCAGTCTGAAATTAAATTCCCTTTCTCCATTTTACCAGAAATCTTGTGCTATTTCTGTCTCTCTCTCTCTGTCTCTCTCTCTCCCCCTTATCTGTCCCATCAACGAGAATCACCGTCTCAGGTGTTCCACCTTTCATCACTGACGAGCAGCTGGCGATGGCGCTCCGCAGATTTGGGGAGTTTGCGGGCCCGTTTACGACTCTGCCCTTGGGATGCAAGGCCGCCAAGTTCAAACATGTGAAATCGCTCAGGCGACAGGTGTTCATGTTTCTCGACTCACCCACTCAGACTCTGGAAGTCTCCTTCAGGGTCAAGCACGGGGACGGGTCTTACATGGTGTATGCGAGCTCGGGACAGATGAAGTGTTTTGAGTGTGGAGACGTGGGCCATAAATGGTTCATTTGTCCGCACAGGCAGCGGGCGGACAAATGCCGGCGGATGGTGCCGGCGGCGAGCCCTCCGCTCACACCGCAGCTGCGGACGGTGGCGCGGCCTCCGCTCCCGCTGCACCTGCTACGGAGCCTGCCGCTGTGTCTGTGGACGGCCCGGCAGCGGCCCAGCTTGCGGCCGGGAGCGTGGATGGCGATGTCGCCAGAAAGGTCACTGATGGTGCGTCACAATCATCTTGATGTGTGACGTCAACAGCTGTGCCGCTGGCAGCCGCTACAGCTTCGGAGGAGGGGATGGAGCACCGACCTGATGGTGCATCACAATCATCTCGCTGTGTGACGTCAGCGGCTGTGCCTCCGCCAGCTGCTGCCGTTTCGGAGCAGGAGACGGAGCACCGACCTGATGGTGCGTCAGAATCTCGCTGTGTGACATCAGCGGCTGTGCTTCCGGAGGCTGCTACCATTACACAGCGGGGGATGGAACAGCGACAGTCAGCTGCTGAGGGTGGCGTCCAAGAAAATGTGGCCCATGATAAATCCATTGGCCCGGGAGAACCAAGCAGTCGGCTGAGTGATGCTGATGAGGAAATGGAATCTGAGAACAACACTGTGTCTAATACTGAGTCTATTGAGGCAAAATGCAGTACAAACACGAGTTTGTATTCACTGGAAGAAATAAATGCATTCCTGGAAGCAAACTATAACAAAGTCATTAGGGTTGCCGACTACTTCAGTGACACTGATAAATTCATTAAGTCTGTGGATGTGCTAAGAAGGGAGGTTGGTCTTGACCTCCTGGATGAAAGGAAGCGTTATCGCCTCAAGAAACACCTGACAGCCCTGCGTAAAGCAGCAGGGGGAACGCCGGTCAAGCGCGCCCGACAGGAGGAATGAATGGCGGTCGTTCCTCTGCCTGTTTTACCCATTTTTGGGATATTGTTTGAACAGACTGGTATATGACATTTAATTGACTGTAATTGACTGTCACAGAACTGGATCTTTGAATAGGTGGACTGCAGGGACTGCTCTGTGTTGTGTGTGGGGGGGTACATTTCAGTTTGCACTTTTTCCAATGTGACACACTTGGAGGAATGATATTGGTGTGCTTACATTTTTTTGAAGTGTGGAATAAAAGCTTTTTTAAAAGTCAAAGTCGCTCTGTCTCTCTGTCTCTCTGTCTCTCTCGCTCTCTCTCTCTCTCCCTCTCTCTCTCTCCTTTTACCATCTCCCGATAATAAAAAAAATCATTCTCTTCTTGCTGTGTTCTTTTAGGAGGAAAAAAGTCACAGTATGAACTGTCTCAGATCCTGCTCTTGCGTTCTCCCCCCCCCCTTTTTTTTACATGGACAGGCCCAGGGTCAAAATGTAAATAAGATTGCATATGTCATTTATTAAAAAGTGAGTATAGTATTATTTAAACAAAGCAACAATACGACATACAATTACTAAGACCTCTGTTTGATAATCAGTAGTTTCTGCCAAATCGTATGCACAACCACATTAATTATCAATCTCTTTTGAACCTCTATGCTTTGAATCATGTAATATAGGGCATACATAAATCCTTCACTGATTAGCCATTATTAAGTGACAGCATGATATTGTGAAGTTCAGTTAATTTCAACATTGTCATGCTGGTAGCATTGATTAAGATGCAAGCATTTGTGCTTAACTTAGGTGTTCAGCCATCTCTTTGATGTCGATGGGAGGAGAGCATGGACGGTGACAAGGCTGGGTCTCAGAGGCTGGTTTTGTTTTGGCAGGGAGAAGGAGAATGTCAGTCCTGTGTCATTTTTCCCTGTAAAGTGCACTGTTATGCTTCAGTCAAAGAAACAAAGAAAAGTCAGTGATATGTCAAAAAATTGGCTGTAAAAAATATGTAAATAGTTTATCATGTACCCACCATTAGAGTTAAAAACCCACAAAGTTAGATTGAAAAAGTTAAAACCCCCAAAACTTTGCAAAAATACCCATATATAGATTGGGTTTTTTCTCTCCCCTTTTACCAAGTTTATACACACAAATTAGTAGCTACACAGCCTTTTCTATTTTTTCCCAAGTTCTCTCTCTCTCTCTGTCTGTTTCTTTCACCCAAGGACACATACACAGAGACACAGATAGACACACACACACAGAGACACACACACACACACACACACACATAGGGCCCCACACAGAAATGCTCTCTTTTCGCGTTATCTCCACAAGGTCATACAATAAAGACTTTTAGGTTCATGCCAAAACCCAAAACAGCATGAGAATTACTTCAATTAATCTCCAGAACTGGCAACTTTTAGCAGAAAAATTGCAGATGTGGCAACCCCCACACTGCCACTTGCAGCATGAAGCTCCCCCCTTTTTTTTACACTGCCGTAAAAACACAACACCAGTCCACTGTTTTTGCTCAAAGCTACTATTTTCAAATACCTATAAAGTTAAACACTTCTCAAAAGGATAGCAATTAACTAATCAATCATTTTATGCTCCACAAATATCAGAAAAAATCACAAACAACAATTTTACAATCTGGAGCACTTTTTCACAACAGATCATATTACACAGAGACAAAACAAACCAGACTGCAGTAACTTTTATCCAGGGCTTCAACAAATTCTCAAAATAAAATCTACCTTTCTTGGGGTTCATGTAACCCCCTCATAAATGCCGAAAATCCAAACACTGGACAATAAGCAGAAATGGTCACAAAAGGCACAAATCTGTCCCCGAAAATTTACTTCTCTGGGATCACATGACTTTTCCACAGGACGTCAAGAGCCTAGTTACTTAGACAATTAAACATCTGTGGTTAGAAGAGCACGGATCACTCCCTTTTTTTCTCTTTGTATGCAAACTTCCGGCACCTCCACTGCACTTAATGGGGCGTAGAGAGCGGCAAATTTCTAAGAATCTCCCTGGGTCTTGCGGTAATGGTCACCATTTGCAGAGGAAAAACCTTGTTCCTCCCAAGGGATTATTACGATATCGCTCACCATGGGTAGAAATAACCCAGCACTCAGGCCGCTAGTTTCACCCCTTCAGCTTTTTGCAATGTACAACCGGTCCAGGCAATCTCACTATCTTTATCCATAAACAACAACAAATGTAATTACATTCAAGCTGCCTGTAGGATTCTCAGATCTGTCACCCAGTCAGTTCCAGCACCCCGGTCTAAAATGCCTTCACTGCAATAACACTGAGCCTTTTTTTTTTCACTCAGCCTGGGAAGGGCTTTTTATCAGCTGTGCACTTGCTGAAATCAAGCAGAGGCACTGGAAAGACAGCGATATGTGGATCCGCTGTTCGGAGCACCAAAATGTTAGAATAATTTTGAGCTTCAATTATTCAAAATCAAATAATCAGGCGGAAAGTTGAATTTATGTACATTTATTACAAAAATATATGAGGAGTCACCCCAATGGCTACTTTGGTGGAAGAATTACAAAGCATGGCATTCAGACAAGCTTAGAATCCCTAAAGTTTACATTCAAGTCTGATGCATATAGGTAGGAGAAAGCAGGGGGAGAATGGGATAAGAGGAGGAAAGGAGAGGGACAGACAGAAAGTCCTGATAACTGAGCCTATCCAGGCAGACGTCACAGACACTCTGGTGACAAGAATGTAAATCTAACAGAACGTCCATAAGACACTAATCTATATAAGATGAGGAGTTCCTGTGCATTCCTGTGACCTGAAACAGGACATGTCAAAGAGATTATAATATATGGCTTAGATCATTCTCTCTGAAATTGCTCACAGAAACATGCCAAGAATATATAAACTTATCCTATATGAAGTGCACATATAAACATTAAATATGACATATGAAAGGTATGATACTTCTCAAATATAATAATACATTATTAATATCAATAATATATATATTTTTTTTTGATTTTGTATACTTTCTTGATCCTCAGAGGGGAAATTGAGGGCATCCACCTGGATGGATGAAGCAGCCATGGTACGGCGCTATCCCTTAACCATTCACACACACATTCACACCTAGAGCCACTTTAGAGTCTCCAATTAACCTAACCTGCATGTTTTTGGCCTGTGGGAGGAAACCGGAGAAATCCCAGAGTAAACCCACACAGATCCGGGGAGAACATGCAAACTCCACACAGATCACTGTTGGTCAGGGGCTGGGATCGAACCAGGGATCCCATGGCCAAGGGTGAGTTGCTGTGCTGGCGCAGTGCTAACCACTGTGCCATCGCACCTCCATAATGTAGATAATATAGAATTTTTCTATCAGCTACATGCAGTATAAACAAATGAAATTAAAAAAAAAACAAAAAACTGCCAGCCGATGTCCAGTTCAGCATAACACCAATCTCTGTGAGACTGTTGAGATTCACATAATCTGTTCTTCTGTCATGCCAAATAAAGTCACAGGCAGAGAGAAGCATCTGCCACGCGCCCTTGGTCCTCACCACTGTTTCCTCCTGGCACCAACAATCACTATTATGCCAGGCGCAGATGAATTAAGACAACCTTTTTTGGGGCATTAAATCCTGGCACATTTAGCAGCAGACTGACAACCGTAGACCTTAATAAATCACCTTGGGTCAGTCATTTAAATACTCAACTCCCTCAAATGTGCCTGTTGACATGACAACTCCTACAAATACATATTGAATGAGGTCAGGTGCAAAATTAACATAGTCCAAGCCTTTCCACTGCAAATTTCGCCCTGTGCTTTTTAATAAATCTCAGCAGTAGTTTTTGTTTTTGTTTTTTTTTAACATCAAAACAGGGTTGAGTTATAGCGTAGCGCGTTAGTAAACCTGCCCCTATATGTGCTGTTTTTCTTTTAATATCTTCCTGCCTGCCTCAGGGACTACAGATGGAAATTAGTGAGAACGCTATAATCTGGTACAGAACATTTTTACTCTGTGTTTAATGTTTTTTTTTTGTTTTGGTTTTTTTTCTGAACATGGTCCCTGACAAATAAACCAATAAACTAAACTAAACTAAGCGCTGTGGTGGTTGACTGGTTGTGATGCCTCATATTATCCAATCATCATGGCTGTGATGCTGCGTATGATCCAATCAGCACGGAGTCAATCCAAAATCCTGCACACACTGAAGGGCATGAAGAGACAGAGTGGTAACAGAGCGGTGTCTAAACTTTTATTGATAAAAATTGTGTATTTTGACAGAGCAACTCCGTACTCGAGGATGCACACCCTTGTAACTCTCACCCTTGGCTTGTCCAGGCATTAATAGGGGTGGCTATCCTGAGTTCTTTAAATAAAGTGGTATCTCTACTGTTAATGTTGTGGTACTTTGTCTTTCAGTTTTGAATAAAAACAGGTGTATAGCAAGACTCTTTCATCTTTTAAGTAGTCACTCTTTAACTTATTATCTTTAACCCTTAAGTCTAATCATGCAACTCAAACACTAATGTGAATGTTTACCTTTGGATAAACCCTTATATCCTAATGTTCAAAATCTTAATTACAAATGACCATTCAGAAGCAATGAAATGATTTTATAAAAAAAAAAAACTAGAAAGGCACTCATAGAGCGCATACCTCCACCAAGGCTCCTTCCATTTCTCATGGATCACCTCCAAAATGTAAAGGGTTTGTGTGTAGGCCAATAGCCACTTGTGGTGAAAATTGCATCAAAGTCTGTCCATCAGTTTTGGAGTATTGTTGCTAACACACTGTGAGAAGATAAGAGCCTTGGCTGAGGTATGCATTCTCAGATCATCACCAAAATATAATGGGTTCCTCTCTAGCCCAAGAACCACCTCTGGTGAAAATTTTATCCAAATCCATCAAGTAGTTTTTGTGTAATCCTGCTGCACAAATACAAACCAAGCCCTTGGTGGAGGTATGCACTTTCAGATCATCACCAAAATCTAATCATCTGTTCCTCATGCCATTACACACCTTTCCTGAAAATTTCATCAAAATCCATTCATAACTTTTGGAGTATTGTTGCTAACACACTGTGAGAAGATAAGAGCCTTGGTTGAGGTATGTATTCTCAGATCATCACCAAAATATAATGGGTTCCTCTCTAGCCCAAGAACCATCTCTGGTGAAAATTTCATCCAAATCCATCAAGTAGTTTTTGTGTAATCCTGCTGCACAAATACAAACCAAGCCCTTGGTAGAGGTATGCACTCTCAGATCATCACAAAAATCTAACCATCTGTTCCCCGTGCCATTACACACCTTTCCTGAAAATTTCATCAAAATCCGTTCATAACTTTTTGAGTTATGTTGGTAACAGTCAAACAGACAGACAGACAAAGCCTGGTAAAAACATTACCTCCTTGGCCGAGGTAATAAGAACTATTTATTTACACATCCAAATAATTATTCTTTTTTTTTTAAATGTTCGCTTTCAGTCTTAAAGCAAACAGAAATGTCAGTACTTAAATTATTAAAATAAATCACTGCTTTGCAATATTTCAATGGTCACAACCACAAAAAAAAAAAAAAAAAACACAAACAAAGAAATAATAGAAAATGGAAAACAAGCCCTTTAAACCTGAATTAAAGGAAACTTAAAGCCGGCAAAAAGATATTCTAAATACTTCACAGTCCTAAGCGTTGCTGGCCTGGTGCAAAACGTGCATGCGTGGTATCCAACCCGTAATGGTGGCTCCTTCCCTCTGGACAAGAAACAACCTGGGCAACTCACAGGGTCCACGGGCATCAGTGTGCGTAAAGCTCGTCTCCCTGGAATCCAGCGCAGTCATCACTCCCAAACACAGGAATGTCAGGGCTAGGTCAATGTCCCTTCTAGGTTATGCAGACATCTTCTGCTCGCCGTGTTAGCAGGCATGCAGTCCACACACAATCCGGTAGGATAAGCTTTCTTTGTTTCCAGTAAGGCTGAGCAGAATGGCGGACTCCCAAACTGCTACTCCTCGTTGGAATAAATTGTTCAACACAGTCCCACTGTCCAATATAATAATGTACAGAGCTCACTTGTAGTGCACCCTTGTTACTATATCACTTCCAAAACTCCAGAAACACATTGGCCATGTATTTCCCAAGTTGTTAGCTTCTACACCCAGCACACTCCTGCCATGGGCTGCTTGCTCTCTCCTTCATTCTCTTTCTTTCTCCTGTTCTCTTCATTCTCCCTTTTTGTTCACCCAACGTCACGCCCATTTCCAGCCAACCCTTAACCTTAAGGTCACTTCTCATTGGCTTAGAAAATAAACAATACAGAGAAAAAAAAATACATTCCTGTTAGAATAATTTTGAGCTTAAATTATTCAAAGTCAAAAATCAGGCGCAAAGTTGGATTTACTGTATATACAATTATTACAAAAATATATAAGGTGTCACCCCAATGGCCACTTGGGGGAGAGATTACAAAGCATGGCATTCAGACACAACTAGAATCTCTCAAGGATTCATTTCTTAAGGTCTGATATATGTATATAGGTAGTAGAAAGGAGAGGGAGAATGAGGATAAGGGATGGGACAGGACGGGATAGTCCTGATAATCAAAGCTTATCCGGGGAAACATCACAGACACTCTGGAGACATGCACATGAGGTCCATAAAACTAACAGAATGTCTATATACCTAATCTATACAAGCTGACCTATACAGCCCAAGGAGTTCCTGTGCATTCCTGTGACCAGAAACAGGACATGTCAAAGAGATTATAAAAGTGGCTTAGCTCATTCCTTACGTATGTACTGATCCTGTACTGATCTTCAGTCTGAACTCTCTGAAATTGCTCACAGGAACATGCCAAGAATATATGAACTTATTTCACATGGAATGCACATATAAACATTGAACATGGCATATGAACGGTATGATACTTCTCAAATATAATACATTATTAATATCAATAATGTAGATAATATGGAATTTTTCTATCATATTCCCCCTTGATTTTTTTTTTTTTTTTAGATTTTAGATTTAGTATACTTTATTGATCCGCAGAGGGGAAATTGAGGGTCATCCACCACCTGGATGGATGAAGCAGCCACGATACGGCGCTATCCCTTAACCATTCACACACACATTCACACCTAGGGCCACTTTAGAGTCTCTAATTAACCTAACCTGCATGTTTTTGGCATGTGGGAGGAAACCGGAGAAATCCCGGGGTAAGCCCACGCATACACGGGGAGAACATGCAAACTCCACACAGATCACTGCTGGTCGGGGGCTGGGATCGAACCCACGATCCCACAATCCCCACGATCCCCCGGCCAAGGGTAAACTGTGCTGCTACAGTGCTAACCACTGCGCCAACGTGCAGCCCATGATGCTTAATAAAGCATCAGGATTAAAAGAATAATAACAAAAGTGGTAGTAAAATAGTCAATGAATTAATATAAGGATATGTGTAAGAATTTTCATGCTGTTATGTGTCTTTGCAAGTTAAAAATGTGTATAGAATATGTCATTAAGAGTGAACATGTGCAGTGATTAAAATTAATTTTAGACTGTATCAAATAAGAATACAGAAAATAATATGAAACAGCCTTAAATTATATTGCAACCTTCAAAAACATCCTCATCATCATATTAAGGACTCACACAAGAAAAATCTGAAGTTATAAAAATCATTACCAAGTTTATGATGAGACTTCTCCATTAAGAGAAACATTAACTTCTGTGAGTATCTGAGGTATTAATATGACCATTTGCATCATTTTCATGGATAGAAGTAAAACAATAATCTCCTATAATAGGGCCTACACTCCTACGGGTGGTAATTAGTTGATCAAGGATCATTATATCCTTTGTTATAGTTTTGTAAATAATTGTAGTCTACAATTAAGTGTTTAATCCCTAAGGTATTTTGTTTCCACTCTCACTCAAAGAAACAATGAACAAAAACCTCACTCCTGTACTTTCCACCTGAAATTGCATTCATGCTTCATAAATGGCATCATGTGGTAGAAAAGCATCTCTCTTCACCCTGCCCAGCTGCCCTGCCGACATGATGAGGGTACAGTCAGTTGCCAAAACGGGGTACACAGATCTGCCCAGTGTCCTGGCCAAATGCGAATACGCCCAATGACTCAATGACCGTTGTCAATGTAGATCCTTGGTATAACACTTGCTCGCTTTGTTGGTCAAGCAGGGTAGCAGTACAGGGGAGAGACGCACTGTAAGCCTTTGCATACTCAGAGAGTGTTAAGCAACTGGAAAGGGGACATCACCACTTCAAAACGAGGAGTTCCCTGATGAAATTAACCTTGCATTTGCAGAGTAAGGAGTGTCATCATGTTTCTAATCAGAAGAGTGATGTGTTGTGTCAAGTGTGATTCAAAATGAAGTTTGCTGTTATTTCTGTATATAGCCTTTCTTAAGAAACCAAGCATCCTGTAGTAGCTGTATTATTTTAGCATTAAAGATATTTTGCCTAACTGTTAGCGTTACTAAGGAGCAAACATAACAATTCTCTACAGTGTATAAGCAATGGAACAACTTAATAACCAATATTAAGTATTACTAGAGGATGATGAGGATGATAAGGTAACAACACTAACCACACTTTTCTTTCCCTTGTATTTTTTTTTTATTTTTTTAATTAATTTATTTTTTTTGACATGGGTAATCACTAGTTTAGGATTATGTTTAAACAAAACAGTGTCATATATTATAGGCCTTAAACCAATGCAGCATTTAGAATTAGTAACTGCAAGTGCAGGCCTAATCTCTGTTTTCAGGAATTTATGGCACAGTACCACAATCTATGGTTTGTTTGGGTTTTTTTGGGTTTTTTTTTTTTTATATGTCCTAAAACCCATCAGACCTTGAGCGTCCTTCTTTTTATTACAAATATCTGAGTCCTTTGAAGGCTGATTCCATCTGTTTACCGTCACCTTATCTAGGTCAGTCTGACACAAGCTATATTGTTTTTTTCTCTTCTACATGGACAGACTGAGGATCAAAATACAAATAAGATTGCATATGCCATTTGTTAAAAAGTGAGATTAGTGTTATTGAAACAAAGCAACAATATGACATAGAATTACCAAAACCTGTGTTTGATAGTCAGTAGACTCTAGCAAATCACATGCACAAACACAGTAATCATCAACCTCTTCTGTGCTTTGAATCATGTAATATAATGTGTACCCAAAGCCTTCAGTGATTAGGCATTATTAGGTGACAGCATGATATTGTAATATTCAGTTAATTTCATCATTGTCATGCTGATAGCATTGATTAAGATGCAAACAACTGTACTTAACTTAGATGTTCTATGCGCCTGTGGTCTCGACGAGGGAGGCACGGACAGTGGCAAGGCCGGGTCCCAGAGGCTGGTCATTAGTCCTGTGTCCTTTTGTCCCTGTAAAGTTCACTGTTATGCTTCAGTCAGAGAAATAAGACAATTGAGTCAATAAAAGTCAGTGAGACGTCAAAAAATTGAAAAAAAAATAGCTCAATTTTTTTCATTTTCCAAAGAAAAAACTGGAGGAAATAAAAAATATTGGCTTTAAAAATATGTAAATAGTTTATCACGTACGCAACATTAGAGTCAAAACCCACAAAGTTAGACTGAAAAAAGTAAACCCCCTAAACTTTGCAAAAAAATACCCATATATAGATTATTTCTTTCACTCCTCTTTTCTCTTCTTCTCACCCACTCAGTGTTAAACACAAGGGCCCACACTTACAACACAAACACACACGCAGTGCAGTTCTGTTATGTCTCCAAGGTTACTGTCGGGCAGCTGTTTACGTAGAGTAACAGAACTATAGCCTTAAAACAAGCTTGAAATGGCAACTCCAAAAAATGCTTGGAAAAGCAAATGTGGCAACCCACCGACCTCTTTTTTTTTTCTTACTGCAATGAAAACACAATAGAATTTCTCACCCAAAAGTATAATTTGCAAACGTCCACAATTTTAATCCTTTCCAAAAGGATAATAAGTAATTAACCAACTCTTTTATGCTCCACAAATACCAGAAAAAAATCACAAACAACAATTTTACAACCCTTTCTTTCCACCTCTGCAGAGAACTCTCACTTTTTCACACTGGAGCAGATTACACAGAGACAAAACAAACCAGACTGCAGTAACTTTTATCCAGCGCTTCAACAAATTCTCAAAATAAAATCTACCAGTATTTCAACGGTCACGCAACCCCTCCGCTGTGTGTTGAAAGCCCCAGTAAGACCTCCTCCCCCGGTATCCTGCAATAGCTCATCATAGTGGGGGAAACCCCATGGGCGATAAGCAGACATGGTAAGAGCACGAATCTTCTGTGAAAATCTACTTTTCTGGGATCACGTCACTCCTCCACGGGACATCAAGAGCCTAATTATTTAGACAATAAAACATCTGTGGTTAAAAGAGCACGAATCTTTCCCTTTTTTCTTTGCATGCAACTTCCGGCACCTCCACCGCACTGACAGGGTGCAGAGGACAGTGGACCCTGGAAGCCTCCCCGGGTCTTGCGATAACGTTCACCGTTGCAGAGGAAAAACTTGTTCCTTCCAAGGGATTATTGCGATATCACTCACTGTGGGCAGGAATAACCCAGTGATCAAGCCATAATAATGCACCCAAACAGCATCCGTGATGTTCAATAGGTCCGGGTAATCTTTTATCCATAAACAACAACAACAAATGTACTTACATCCAAGCCGCCTGTAGGATTCTTAGATCCATCACCCAGTCAGTTCCAGCACCCAGGTTTGAAATGCCTTCACTGCAGTAACACTGAGCCTTTTTTTTTTCTCACTCAGCCTGGGAAGGTCTTTTTTATCAGCTGTGAACTTGCTAAAATGAAGCAGAGGCACCGGGAGGATGGAGATATGTGGATCTGCTGTTCAGAGTGCCAAAATGTTAGAATAATTTTGAGCTTAAATTATTCAAAGTCAAAAATCAAGCGGAAAGTTGGATTTATGTACATTTATTACAAAAATACATAAGGTGTCACCCCAATGGCCACTTGGGGGAGAGATTACAAAGCATGGCATTCAGACACAACTAGAATCTCTCAAGGATTCATTTCTTTAGGTCTGATATACAGTATATACGTAGGTAGGAGAAAGGAGAGGGAGAATGAGGATAAGGGAAGGGACAGGACGAGATAGTCCTGATAATCAAAGCTTATCCGGGGAAACATCACAGACACTCTGGAGACATGCACATGAGGTCCATAAAACTAACAGAATGTCTATATACCTAATCTATACAAGCTGAACTATACAGCCCAAGGAGTTCCTGTGCATTCCTGTGACCAGAAACAGGACATGTCAAAGAGATTATAAAAGTGGCTTAGCTCATTCCTTACGTATGTACTGATCCTGTACTGATCTTCAGTCTGAACTCTCTGAAACTGCTCACAGGAACATGCCAAGAATATATGAACTTATTTCACATGGAATGCACATAAAAACATTGAACATGGCATATGAAAGGTATGATACTTCTCAAATATAATAATACATTATTAATATCAGTAATGTAGATAATATGGAATTTTTCTATCAATTCCCATTTCTTTTGCAAATGTATAGAAAATTAAATATTCTTACAATATTTCAAGCTTTAAGAACTTAGTATAAAAACAAAACACATTTCACATCATGTAACTAATAAAACACGCGACCCCATGAAATTCCTCATGACCTCATGGAATTCCAAATTTAGTGCACTATATGAAATATCAAACCATGAATACTTTTTAACAATTTTTATTGCTATTTATTTGGTTAATGAATATGCTCTATTTTTTATTTATTAGCTCCTATTTATGAATCAATGAACTACATAGTCTATTTTTCAAAGGGCTACATCCTCCCCCTTCTAACTGTCTGCATGTCCTCATGAGACAGCAAAGACATACATGGATAAGAAGGATACCAGACGAAGATCTAACATCCTAGTTTAATAATAACTTCTTTGTGAATGATGGTAATTGGCTGATTTCTAGCCTTTCCAGGTTCATCATAAGTCAGATGGATTACAGGTTTTGGTTGTCTTTTAGAACTAGTTCTGGTTCTAGGATCTCTATTCATTTTTGTGAAAGACTTAAGTTTAGCTTTAGGAGTACTAACATGTGTTTTATAGTCTCCTTGAGCTTGTTTAGAGTCAGAGAGATTAGAGTCAGTGGAGTGGACACTGGCATCGTCATCTTCTGACTTCTCATCAGGCTGGTCATCAGAACTGGGTTGGTCTCCCTGATCAGTGACTTTTTCAGGTTCTCCATCATCATCTGAAATAGAGACCACTTTCTCATCTTCACTTGAATCACTGACAGAAGGCTCGTGGTCCCTATTGGATCTATCGGCATGTTCGTCATAGGTTCTTTGGGGCAAGAGCTTATGTGGATATTCTCCATAGGATCTATTAGGAATTTCATATTCCATGTCTGAAGATGATTCAGCATCTTCTGATTCCATTTCGGGTGTGCTTTCAGCCTTTCTTGGGTGTCGGTTCTTTACTTGTTGATGAGTCTTTGGTTTCAGAGGTGATTTGTCATGAACTTTGCCCCCTGGCATTCTGATGGACTGACTTATGGGTAAGAGATGATTTCTATGCAGGGTTTTCACCCCTCCTTTCCCATTTTCAGATTTCACTTCGGTAAACTGGTAAATTAGGTAGCTTTCCAACTACAATATATGGCACTGAGCTCCAGCGGCTTACGAGCTTATGCTTTCCTTGCAGTCCCAGGTTTCGGAGAAGTACTCTGTCAGTTGTGTCAATAGTCTGGAAACAAACTTTCTGGTCATAGGCTCTTTTGTTTCTCTGGTGTGACTTATCTGTTGATTTCCGGGAGAGCTCATAGGCCTTTTGCAGATCTCCCTTCAGTTTCTCCACATATTGTGAATGGTGTCTGACTCCAGTTCCATCAGTTGACATGCCAAAGCAAAGATTTACAGGCAGCCTAGCTTCTCTGCTGAACATCAGTAGATAAGGGGATGATCCTGTTGCATCACATTTTGTACTGTTGTAAGCATGGACAACATAGGGAATATACTGACTCCACAGACGCTTTTTTTCATGCCCCAGGGTTGCAAGCATTGACAGCAAAGTGCGGTTGACCCTTTCAGATTGAGGGTCCCCTTGCGGGTGATATGGCGTAGTTCGGGACTTCTGTATCCCTATGATCATCAAGAGCTCTCGTATCAACCGACTTTCGAAGTCTCTTCCCTTGTCAGAATGTATTCTGCTTGGCAGACCATAATGCACAAAATACTTTTCCACCAGGATATTTGCTACAGTGAGGGCTTTCTGGTTTCGGGTTAGGTATGCCTGCACATAACGTGTAAAATAATCTGTCACAACCAATACATTACTGATGCCTTTCGAGTCTGGTTCCATGGAAAGAAAATCTATGCATACCAGGTCCATAGGACCACTGCTCACAATCTGGTGCAGGGGTGCAGCCTTCTTGCAAGGGGTTTTGTGCATGATACATTCTCCACAGTCCTTGACGTACTGTTCAGCATCTAAAGCCATCTTGGGCCAATAGAACCTACTCCGCAGAAGATCTGTCATTCGCCCCACTCCTAAATAACCCATGTCATCATGTAGGGATTGCAGAACAGCCTCCCGGAATTCAGCTGGCAGTATGAGCTGGGTTATTTGCTCTCCGGAGGGTTTCTGGCTTATTCTGTGAAGTAGTTCATCTTTCATCACAAGAAGGTCTTTTTATCTCTTGAACAGACTCAACTCAGTGTTTGTCTCTTTGTCATTTGGCCATTTACCTTACTGCATGGCTTCCATTACCTTCCTTATGACATCATCATTCTGTTGCACTTCCCTCAGGTCAGCTTTGAGCAGTTGCTTCAAGGAAAGCAGGTCGAGGTGAGCGGGAAAAGCAAATGCATCAGGGATGCACTCAGGGGATGCGCCCAGTTGATCGACACATCTGGGTGGTGGTGCAGATGGCTCTGTTATACAGATCCTCTGACAGATTGATTTCATACCGCTCTGAGGTATCACCTCCCATTTTTCATTCTCAACTTCATCAGCCATGTTTCTGGACAGCAGGTCTGCATCAATGTTGGCTTTGTCAGGCCAGTATTGGATGTCAAAATCATATGTTGCTAAGGCCGCAAGCCACCTGTGTCCGGTTGAATTAAGCTTGACTGTTGCTAGCACATATGTAAGTGGATTATTGTTCGTTCGGATGGTGAACTTGTCTCCATATACCTGTAGGTAGTCGTGGAACTTATCCACAATCTCCCACTTAAGAGCTAAAAACCCAAGCTGATGGACTGGGTAACGCTGTTCACTGGCACTCACCCTTCGGCTTGCAAAAGCCACTGGTCGGAGTCCTTCTGGGTGTTCTTGATACAATGTAGCCCCAAGCCCTTTCAAGCTGGCATCTGTATGCAAGATATAAGGCTTATTGGCATATGCAAATGCAAGGACTGGCACATTGGTGAGACACTGAATGATTTGATGGAAAGCATCGGTGCAAGCTTGATTCCACCGGTCTCCAAATGGCTCTGACTCTTTCTGATAGGTCTTCAACTTCTCTTTGTCTGGACGTTTGCCTTTCTGAGTGGGGGCAAACCCTTTGGTGAGTTTGGTGAGGGGTCTGATAATGGCTGAGTAGTTCACCACAAACCGCCTGTAATATCTGCAGAATCCCAGGAAAGCTCTCAAAGACTTAAGATCTGTAGGGCGAGGCCAGCTGATGACGGCCTTCACTTTTTCAGGATCGGTGGCAATGCCGTCTGCGGATATTATGTGCCCAACATATTTTACCTTTGGTTGGCAAAACTGACACTTGTCTAGAGAAAGCTTTAGTCCCTCCTCTTCAAGTCGATCTAATACTTTGAGAAGCCTCTGTTCATGCTCCTCTAAGGATTTCCAGAAAACTATCAGGTCATCCAGGTAAACCAATACCTGGAGAAGGTTCATGTCCCCTATGGCTCTTTCCATCAGTCACTGAAACGTTGCAGGTGCACCTGTGATACCTTGTGGCACTCTTTCTAATTGATAAAACCCCAGAGGGCAGATAAAGGCTGTTTTCTCTTTATCAGCTTCTTCCATAGCAATCTGATAATAACCAGACCTTAGATCTAATACAGAAAACCACCTATTCCCTGTCAGGCAATCGAGTGCATCGTCAATGTGGGGAGTGGTATATTGGCCAGGCACTGTTCGACTGTTCAGCGTTCTGTAGTCTATACGCATTCTAGTGCTCCCATTCTTCTTTCTAGCCACAACTACCAGAGAAGCATATGGGCTACAAGACTTCTTGATAATGCTAGCCTTCAGAAGATCTTGCAGCTGCTTGCGTACATCTTTGATGTCTGCTGGAGCTAATCTCCGTGACCGATCTCGAAAAGGTCTTGTATCTGTTAATCGAATATGATGCTCAACCCCTTTTGCAAGTCCCACATCCCATTCATGGAAAGAAAACACACTTGCTCTTTCTGACAGCTTTTGTCTGAGTCTGGCTCTCCAGTGCTCTGGAATGGGTGAATCACCAAAGTCAATGAAGCTAGGGTAAAACTGTGTGGGGTTCACTTCAGACTTGGTCTTTGTGGGCAGGGCAGGCATCACAGGATCAGCAGAGCACAGATTTCCCATCATTGTCCCAACCTGAAGGACTGTGTCTCGTACTGACTCATTGCGCACCAACACAGGGGAATGGTTCACATCTACCTCTGAGCTTGGCACTATCATGGGCTGCAGCAGCACACCAACTGGGAGTGGGACTGTGGGCAAAGCCGCTACCATCAGCCCCTCTTTGTCCAACGGTTTCTCTAACTCCACGTGACACACGACTCGACAGTCACTGCCAGCAGGTAAGGTCAGTGGGCCCATCCATTTCACACATCCAGCATCCTCTTCTCCCTCGCTGGTCTTCTCAATCATTTGTACTGTGTCATTAGATCTGATACCCAACGTCTGAGCGATGTCAACCCCTGCAGTCTCTTTACAGAGTTTAGCCAACCGCTTAAAAAGACTAGCATTGGTCCCCAGGATTATAGGAATCTGGTCTGGAGTTCTGGGGCCAGGACAGATCACGGCTAAGACAGAGAGTGATTCTTTAGAACCAGCAACACTTTCAGGGAACTCTAGATCTACGATGACATAGCCAAGGTACGGGTAGTTGGTCTCACTTAACCCCCAGATGGCTAAGCCGGACACAGGATGAATTGGAACTTCTGACAGGTGCTGTTTGTACCACTTTTCGAAGATAATGGTTACTTGTGATCCACTATCTCGTACAGCATCACACTGATGGCCATTCACTCTCAAGGGGATTACTGAGAGGGGACCTATCAGCCCTTGTGGAATATTCCGGCCTGTTACTGAAGTCACTTCACTTTTCTTCGCAGAACAGACAGTGTTGGAACTTTTTCTTTCTTGGCTAGATGACTGTCCCTCTTTAGCTTTCTTGAGAGATTGAATGAGCTTTTGGATTACTTTTTTCTGATTCTCAGCATTCTGACAGTTATTGGCAAAGTGTCCAGATTCACCACATCTATAACAGATGCTTTCTTCTGAATCTCTGTTAAACTTGTTCGGCTTTCGGTTGCTTTGAACAGGTCTTGAAGACTCTACACTTAGCGTACTGGCGTGGGTGTCAGAGACTTTGGCCACTTTTGCTGACATTTGTCTTTGTAATCTTTTAACTTGTTTTTTTTTAATGCCACTACTTCAGTACTTTCAGCATTTTTCTGCTGCAGGGCCCTGAGCGACTGGATCAGGCCCAACAGCACTGTTTACTCATAGAGAGGGCTTTGTACTCAGGGAAGCAAACACTGAGTTTAACTCCTTGATATCTGCTCTCAAGGACTGTATCTCTGTGTGCCGACTGTCCACATCACCATTGACATGTAGTCTATGAACAGACGTACTAAGCTTGACTCTTGCAGCTGCATATTCCTCTTCAGCTCAGATTTCAGCAAGCAGCTCTAAAAACGTAGGAGGAGTCTGCTTTCTCTCCCTTAGCTTAAACTGCACCAGCATGAAATCTGAATGTATGCCCCCCCCGCAGTAGCAGCTCAACTCGGGCACTATCCACACGACTGGCAGGAATACCATCTTTAGAAACTACCTTAGTGAGGGACTGTTCCGCCCGCCTCAGGAAATCAGACAGTTTTTCAATTTTTTTTTCTTGCTACAACAGTTTAAACTCGAAGTAGAGGTCTTCACCTGATTCAGCAGAGCCAAATGCACTCTCAATAGCATCCAAGCACTTAGAAGGGGTGATATCTACCTCAGCTGTTCGTATGGCTTCTACTACAGTGAGAGCAGGTCCTCTAAGACATTCCATAATACGTCGGCATTTTTCTTTGTCAGAGCAGTCGCTCTCTTTGACCATTAAATGAGCTTGTTCCAGCCATTGCTCTAATGCTTCTTTGCCTGTAGGTGTTGGTAATGTGCCAGAGAATGCCCGGAGGCAGCGGTAGCTACTGTTTTCCCCTGATGGCTTCTCCATCTTTGACAGCACATCGCTAACTGCTCGAATGAATGACTCAGCAGAGCTACTGGATGTTGCTGCATCTAGCAGAACTCTCAATGAATTTGGTGCATCTCCAGCCAGAGTTGAACATTTGACTGCAACGATGACGGGCCAACTGATGTCGGTAGCCGGATCCTTGATTTCAGAGGGGATCTTGGTTGGGTCATTTTTTTCTCTGCATTTACACTCAACCAATCCAGTTTCTTGTTGTACATTCTGCCTCTGACTCTCATTCGTCCCAGGGCCTTCACAGTCTCCAGTGTCTCTTCCACCTGGGCAATCTCCACACCTTTGGAAACGAGCAACAACAACCCATGGTCTTCCTCAAGTGATTCACCTTGACACCACTCTCTGAGCCCTTTCACCAGCTCTGCATGCACCAACTGAATGTCCATTGTCATCTTTTTTTAAACAACTACTGGAAGTTAACATATGAATTAGGAACAAAATTTCATATAGTTGACCTTTAAAGTGAAAAGAGGAAAAAGAGAAAATGTTGCTATCAAGGATTAAAAAAAAAATGGGCTTAACAAAATAATCCCAGAGGTGCCTCCATTTTATCTAGTGCCCCTTTGCTTTTCCAGGCATTAATAGGGGTGGCTATCCTGAGTTCTTTAAATAAAGTGGTATCTCTACCGTTAATGTTGTGGTACTTCGTCTTTCAGTTTTAAATAAAAACAGGTATATAGCAAGACTCTTTCATCTTTAAGTAGTCACTCTTTAACTTATTTTCTTTAACCCTTAAGTCTAACCATGCAACTCAAACACTAATGTGAATGTTTACCTTTGAATAAACCCTTAAATCCTAAAGTTCGAAATCTTAATTACAAATGACCATTCAGAAGCAATGAAATGATTTTATAAAAAAAAATAAGAACTATTTATTTACACATCCAAATAATTATTCCTTGTTTTTCAAATGTTCTCTTTCAGACTTAAAGCAAACAGAAATGTCAGTACTTAAATTATTAAAATAAATCGCTGCTTTGCAATATTTCAATGGTCACAACCATAAAAAAAATAAAACAAACAAAGAAATAATAGAAAATGGAAAACGGGCCCTTTAAACCTGAATTAAAGGAAACTTAAAGCCGGCAAAAAGATATTCTAAATACTCCACAGTCCTAAGCGTTGCTGGTCTGGTGCGAAACATGCGTGCATCATCATCATGTTAGCAGGCATACAGTCCACACACAGTCCGGTAGGACAAGCTTTCTTTGTTTCCATTCAGGCTGAGCAGGATGATGGACTCCCGAACTGCTACTCCTCGTTGGAATAAATTGATCAACACAGTCCCACCATCCAATATAATGACGTACAGAGCTCACTCGTTGTGCACCCTTGTTACTATATCACTTCCAAAACTCCAGAAACACATTGGCCATATATTTCCCCAGTTGTTAGCTTCTACACCTAGCATACTCCTGCCATGGCCCACTTCCTCTCCCCCCCGTTCTCTTTCTGTCATGCAGTGGCCCTCATGAGCCATCATAAGACGCCAAAAGTCACCAGTGAGGTTTGCATTGACGTTTTATTCACAAAGACAAGAACACACAATGTAACAGAAAGTAATGAGCCACGGTGGGCTAAAACACACAACACTAAACACAGGAGATCGTAAGGCTGACACGAAGCTCACTTACAATCCTGACCATGGACAGGAGATGAGTGTTGACGATCCGTTGCCGTGGAATTATAGGGGAATAATGACGAGACTGCTGCATAGTACTGCTCCCAGCGCCCCCTCCCAGCGCTGTCACAATAAGAGCTCAGGGAGCCAGAAGGTAACCAATGCGGTCAAACCTGGCGGAGATGATGTATGGCCCGAGCGCGGACGAAATCTGCGCTCGGACCATGACAGTATCGCCCCCCCAAGGGTGGGCTCCGAACGCTCAATGACACCCAAGCCTGGAGGCTTGGGTGTCATTGGGCAGGCCTGGATGGAGAGGCTCAGCCACAGACCAAAACCCAAGACAATAACAGGAGCACACAGATAGCCAGAAAAAATATGATACTCTCAAATGCACAAATCATAATTAAGACAGAGGACAAATGAGACTATCACAGGACACAATAACAGACAATACAATACTCTCAAATGCGCAAATCACAACTAAGGCAGAGCGCAAAAGAGACAATCACAGGGCATGATAACAGAAAATACAGTACTCTCAAATGCACAAATCATAACTAAGGCAGAGCACAAATGAGACAATCAGAGGGCATAAATGAAGCAATTACAGAGCATGACTCACGGAAAATACTATACCCCATAATGCACATTACACACAGAACAAGACTATCACCCCGAATGACCTTTAACCCAGACCGTTCAGAAAAATGACGACAGGCTGAGACTAAAAACCACGGGAATAGTTCCGGCGGTCTCCCTGCGTCCAATGGCCAATGGGTGGTCATGGGGAACAGTACATGATTGGGCGGCCTGCCCCAGTCCCAGGCCCGGAAAGTCCAACCCTCGGGCGGCCGAACCAGGTTGCCCAGCAGCAAACACAGTGTGTCGGGTGGCCAACCCAGAGCGTCAAACCGGAGAAACAGTTCCTCGGGTGGCCGACCCACATCCCTCAGCCACCAGAACCGTGGGAAGACGGCCCCCAACGATGATGAGCTGGGCTGGTGACTCAAACGAGGGGAATGATGGTGATGACGAGCCCGCACCATGTCAGGCGGTGAAGGGTCTGCAGCTCCTCCACCAACCTTGACCCATACCGATGCTGGAGTCATGGCTGCACCCATGTTGGACCCCCACTGGTTCTCGGCTGCACCTGCGTTGGACCCCGATTGGGTCTCGGCTGTACTCGCTTCGGACCCCGATTGGGTCTCGTCTGACCCCGACTGAGTCTCGGCTGCACCCGCGTCGGACCCCCATTGGGTCTCGGCTGCACCCGCGTTGGACCCTGATTGGGTCGGTGCAGCACCGGCGACGACCTCCGACCCCGGACCTGGAACCTCCAGCACAGCGACCACGACTGGCTTCGCACTGGTGACTCTGCAACAAGGCTCGGAAGACAAGAAAGAACCGGGATCAGAATCACCGGTAGCGACAGAGCCCAGCAAGATGAGCTCGGGTGCAGCAGGAGGCTGCCCCTGACTCGCCTCCCCGAGAGGCAGGCAGAAATGCTCCAAGACAGAAAAGAGAAACACAAGATAGAGCACTTGCCTGCACTCGGGTTCTGTCACCGTCTAGGACTTCGTCGATCCGGGTTCAGGGCGGAGAAGTTCATCCTCGGGCTCCCACTCGGCTACGGTGGGTTCCGCAGCCGGCATGATGGTAACTGCAGTCGATGGATCCTCTGGTGCTGACGTCCACGCCGATAACCCACACGGCGTGGTGGCAGGGGGCCCTCGACCCGCTCGAAGACATCGAGGAGGAGGGGGCGACGGCCGAGCCGAACCAGGCACGATGAGCTGATGGGACAGCAGGGAAAGATGACCCGGGGAGAGAGGCTGCGGGGGTTCCCTCCAGACGAGAAGCAGGAGTGGCAGCTGTCCAAGAGGTGGAGTCCTTGCGACAACCCGGAACTGGATCCGGACGGGGATCTTGCTGAGGTTTACCTTGGCAGTGGCGCTGACGTCTTCAACAGCCCCCGGATGACGCGAACTCCTGGACTGGATCGAGGACAGGAAAGGGATCCCAAAGCGGGGAGCGAGGGTGCCTCCTCCTCTGCTTCCTGCCGTAGTCCTCCTCCACCATAAGGAGTATCTCGCGCTGTGCAGCGATGTCGGCCCTCCTAGCGTCGACTTCAGGATGGTCGGCGTAGCGAGGGAAACGATTAAGGACATCCTCAGCGCAGTCCAGGTACCAGCGTGATACCAGGTACCGCTGTGAAAGTCGAGGAGGGAGGCAGCAATGAGCGTTTCGTCCACATAGTCCAAAGCCTCCGCCAGCTAGTAGTCCCGACTCCGAGTGTGGCCCCTCCGCAACGGCATTCTCCCAGCACGCAGTTACCCAGACAGGAAAGAACAATTGTCGAATTAAAGCAAACTCACTGGGAACGGCGTCTCGGTTTGGCGTCTCCGTTTAGGCACCATGGCAGCAGTCTACTGTTATGCGGTGGCCCTCACAAGCCACCATAAGATGCCAAAAGTCACCAGTGAGGTTTGCATTGATGTTTTATTCACAAAGACAAGAGCACACAACGTAACAGAAAGTAATGAGCCACGGTGGGCTAAAACACACAACACTAAACAGAGGAGATCATAAGGCTGACACGAAGCTCACTTACAATCCTGACCACGAACAGGGGATGAGCGTTGACGATCCGTTGCCGTGGAATTATAGGGGAATAATGACGAGACTGCTGCATAGTACTGCTCCCAGCACCCGCTTAAATGCCGGGTTGCTGATGAGCCATAAATGCATCACAGCTGTTAGGCTTTGACAGCAGGAAACCCCTCCGAGCGCTGTCACAATAAGAGCTCAGGGAGCCAGAAGGTAACCACTGCTGTCAAACCTGGCGGAGATGATGTATGGCCCGAGCGCGGACAAAATCGGCGCTCGGACAATGACACTTTCTTTCTGACGTTCTCTTCATTCTCCGTTTTCATTCACCCAACGTCATGCCCATTTCCAGCCAGTCCTTGACCTTAAGGTCACTTCTCATTGGCTTAGAAAATAAACAGTACAGAAAAAAAATACATCCCCATTTTTTTTGCAAATGTATAGAAAATTTAATATTCTTGCAATATTTCCAGCTTTAAGAACTTAGTATAAAAACAAAACACATTTCACATCATGTAACTAATAAAACACATGACCCCATGAAATTCCTCATGACCTCATGAAATTCCAAACTTAGTGCACTATATGAAATATCAAACCATGAATTTTTTTTAGCTATTTTTAACTGCTATTTATTTGGTTAATGAACATGCTCTATTTTCTATTTATTAACACCTATTTATGAATCAATGAACGATGTAGTCTATTTTTCAAAGGGCTACATAACCTCAGCAAAGCATGTATAAAATTGGAGGCCAGTCAGTCTCACGAACGGTTCAAGAGATATACGTGGAACAGATAGAGGTTTTGTGCATTTACAGACGTGGACAAAATTGTTGGTACCCCTCTGTTAATGAAAGAAAAACCCACAATGGTCACAGAAATAACTTGAATATGACAAAAGTGGTAATAAATAAAAATTCTATGAAAATTAACCAACGAAAATCAGACAATGCTTTTGAATTGTGGTTCAGCAGAATTATTTTAAAAAGCAAACTCATGAAACAGGCCTGGACAAAAATGATGGTACCCATAGAAAAGATTGAAAATAATGTGACCATAGGGACACGTTCAACCAAGATGTGTCCTCTAATTAACATCACAGGTGTCTACAAACTTGTAATCAGTCAGTCGGCCTATTTAAAGGGTGACAAGTCGTCACTGTGCTGTTTGGTGACATGGTGTGTACCACACTAAACATGGACCAGAGGAAGCAGAGGAGAGAGTTGTCTCAGGAGATTAGAAAGAAAATTATAGACAAGCATGTTAAAGGTAAAGGCTATAAGACCATCTCCAAGCAGCTTGATGTTCCTGTGACTACAGTTGCACATATTATTCAGAAATTTAAGATCCATGGGACTGTAGCCAACCTCCCTGGACGTGGCTGCAGGAGGAGACAGATAATACGAATGGTAACAAAAGAGCCCAGAACAACCTCTAAACACATTCATGGTGAACTCCAAGGTCAAGGTACATCAGTGTCAGATCGTACCATCCGTCGTTGTTTGAGCCAAAGTGGACTTCATGGGAGACAACCAAGGAGGGCACCACTGTTGAAAACAAATCATAAAAAAGCCAGACTGGAATTTGCCAAACTGTATGTTGACAAGCCACAAAGCTTCTGGGAGAATGTCCTATGGACAGAGACAAAACTGGAACTTTTTGGCAAGGCACGTCAGCTCTATGTTCAAAGACGCAAAAATGAAGCATACCAAGAAAAGAACACTGTCCCTACTGTGAAACATGGAGGAGGTTCTGTTATGTTCTGGGGCTGCTTTGCTGCATCTGGCACAGGGTGTCTTGAATCTGTGCAGGGTACAATGAAATCTCAAGACTATCAAGGTATTCTAGAGAGAAATGTGCTGCCCAGTGTCAGACAGCTTGGTCTCAGTCACAGGTCATGGGTCTTGCAACAGGATAATGACCAAAACACACAGCTAAAAACACCCAAGAATGGCTAAGAGCGAAACATTGGACTATTCTAAAGTGGCCTTCTATGAGCTCTGATCTAAATCCTATTGAACATCTGTGGAAGGAGCTGAAACATGCCGTCTGGAGAAGGCACCCTTCAAACCTGAGACAACTGGAGCAGTTTGCTCATGAGGAGTGGGCCAAAATACCTGCTGAGAGGTGTAGAAGTCTCATTGACAGTTACAGAAATCGTTTGATTGCAGCGATTGCCTCAAAAGGTTGTGCAACAAAATATTAAGTTAAGGGTACCATCATTTTTGTCCAGGCCTGTTTCATGAATTTGTTTTTTAAAATAATTCTGTTGAACCACAATTCAAAAGCATTGTCTGATTTTCATTGGTTAATTTTCATAGAATTTTTATTTATTACCACTTTTGTCATATTCAGGTTATTTCTGTGACCATTGTGGGTTTGTCTTTCATTAACAGAGGGGTACCAACAATTTTGTCCACGTCTGTATAGATAGATGCAGAATCATAGGGGTTGCTGCCATGCAAGGCGCTGCCACAAGCAACTTTTCCTTCCACCATTCTATTACGCTGAGCACCAAGCTAGAAGGCAGGAAGTAACTTTTTTTTTTTAATATGGTCTTTGGTATGACCCAGCCGGAACTTGAACACCCAACCTCCCAGTTGTTGGGCGGATGCTCTATCAACTAGGCCCCCACTCTGGTGATAGTGATAAGTTTATGAACTTTAAAGAAAAAAAAAAGCCACATCCTTCCCACAGATATAATAGGTTTTCACTAAATATGGCACATCAAAAATGACCATTACGCCTGATTCATATTTAGAATATTTTTTATGCCTTAGAGCTGTTTGAACACACTTAAACTTTCTCTTCTGAGTCACATTTATCTCTTTTTGTTTCCCTCATTTTTAAAATGTTTTAAAAAGTTGCTGCTAATATTTTTTGTGACTGTTAATAATTATCTCAGTACTACAGTTGACACTGTTCCTAACGAGGTAACAAGTGAGACATTTAAACTGAATTTTTAAATCTCGTGTGAATCAACCACACAACCCAGCCACAGGGGGTGCACAAATCAGTGTACTCATAGTGCCGGTCCCAAGCCCGGGTAAATGGGGAGGGTTGTGTCAGGAAGGGCATCCAACGTAAAACCTTTGCCAAATCAAATATGCAGATTATGACAAATGAGACTTTCATACCGGATCGGTCGAGGCCCGGGTTAACAACAACCACAACCAGAGCTATTAATCGACAGGGTGCCGTAGGAAATTGGGCTACTGTTGGTCGAAGATCGAGGAGGAGGAGAGAGGGAAGGTGTATTAGGAGGGAGAGAGAAAAAAGGAAAAGTAGAAGTGTGGAGGTGAGAGCAGGAATGTTAAATGTAGGGATGGTGACTGGTAAAGACAGAGAGTTGGCTGATAGAATGGAGAGAAGAAAGGTACGCATATTTTGTGTTCAAGAAACAAGATGGAAGGGAAGCGAGGCTAGGAGCACTGGAGGTGGATTTAAACTCTTCTACCATGGTGTAGATAGTAGGAGTAATCTTGAAGGAAGAGTATGTGAAGAGTGATCAGCAAGTAAAGAGGGAGTCAGACAGAATCATGAGTTTGAAGCTAGTCAAAGGTGTGATGCTGAATGTTGTCAGTGTTTATGACCCACAAATTAAATGTCAGGTAGAAGAGAAAGAGGAATTCTGGAGGAAGTTGGAGGAAGTGGTGGAGGGTGTTCCCGGAGGGAGACAGTGGTGATTGGATCAGACTTTAATGGGCAACAGAGGTGATGAGGAGGTCCTGGGTAGGAATGGTCTTAAGGGGAAAAATGTGGAAGGACAGATGTTGTGGATTTTGCTAAAAGGATGGAAGTTGTTGTGGTGAACATATACTTTAAGAAGAGAGAGGAACACAGGGTGACTTGTGTTCTGAAATCTGAAAGAGATAGGAGACTGCAAGGTGGTGGCAGGGGAAAATGTAGCTAGACAGCATCGGATGGTCGTCTGTAGGATGACTTTAGAAAGCAAGAAGAGGAAGAAAGTGAAGCCAGAGCCAAAGATTAAGTGGGGGAAATTGCAGAAGGAAGAAGAGTTCAGGAAGGAGTTGATTCAGGCTCTGGGTGATAGTGAAGAATTACCAAAGTACTGGGAAAGTACTGTACATCAGAAGTATTGAGGGAAATGGGTAGAAGGGTATGTGGTGCATCCAGTGGACAGAGGAAGGAAGTAAGGAAGAAAAGGAGACTTTGTGGTGAAATGAGGAGGTGCAGAAAAGTATTCAAAGGAGGAAGAGGCTAGCAAAATAAAAGTGGGATAGTCAGGGAGATGAAGAAAGTAGACAGGAGTATTTGGAATCTAGGCACATGGCAAAGAGAGAGGTGGCAAAGACAAAGGAAAAGGCATATAGTGAGTTGTATGAGAGGCTGGACACTAAGGAAGGAGAAAAAGGACTTGTATTGATTAACTAGACAGAAAGATCGAGCTGGAAAGGATGTGCAGTAGGTTTGGTTGATTAAGGACTGAAATGGTAATGTACTAACAAATCACAAGAGTGTGTTGAGAAGGTGGAAGGAGAAGAATAGAACAGAGTAGAATAAGATAGGATTTAATGTCACTGTACAGTTGTACAGCACAACAACTGTACTTCAGAGAGCTGATGAAAAAAGAAATGGGAGAGAGAGGAGGGTGAATGAAGAAAAGATAGTGAACAAGGAATTCCCGAGGATTAGCAAGGTGGAAGTGAGGGTAGCTTTGAAGATAGATAGATAGATAGATAGATAGATAGATAGATAGATAGATAGATAGATAGATAGATAGATAGATAGATAGATAGATAGATAGATGTACTTTTTTGATCCCAAACTGGGAAATTACAGTGTAGCAGCAGCATGACACAGACAACCCAACCAACAGAAAATAAACACAAAGCATAATAGAAAAATAGTTACGCAGAAAAACAAAGTAAAAAAAGCTTAGATAACGTTATATACAACATAGGCTACTGCTAATGAGTCAATGGATAGTACTGACGGTGCAGAGAAAGATTATTAGGCAAAGAGTGAAATACGAGGTACCAATTATACTGTAAGGTGCAGTATAGCAGCATTGTTATGACCAAAATTCAACATCAGAGTGAGTTATTGTACAGTGAAATGGCATGTGGCAGAAAAGATTTCCTGTACTGAACCGTTTGACAGCGAAGCTGTAGCAGTCTGCTGGAGATAGTGCTCTGTTGACTGTCCAGTGTGTGGTGGAGGAGATGATCAGGGTTGTCTATGATGGATCGCAGTGTGTTCAGTGTCCTCCTCTCCACCATAGACTCAAAGGTCTCAAACCTAAGACCAATTACAGCGCCAGCCTTCTTGATAATCTTGTCAAGACAATTGGTGTCACTGGCTCTGATACTGCTGCCCTAACAGACAGCAGCAAAGAAGATGGCACTGGCAACAACGGGGTGGCAGAAAAGCTCCAACATCTTGTTGCACACGTTGAAGGATCTCAACTTCTTCAGAAAGTAGAGTCTACTCATCCCCTTCATGTACACAGCATCGGTGTTAGATTTCCAGTCCACTGCTGATCGTGACAACCAGGTATTTGCAGTCCTCCACCACCCCCATAACCTTCCCCCTAATCTGCAATGGCTGTGAAGGTGTCCGCTTCTTCCTGAAGTCAATCACCATCTCTCTGGTCTTGCTGACATTCAGTCGCAGGTGATTCTGCTTGGTCCAGTCTACAAATCTGTCTACGAGTGCCCTGTACTCCCCCTCCTTTCCCCCTCTTATACACCCAACAATAGCGGAGTCATCAGAGAATTTCTCCAGGTGGCATGACTCGGTGTTGTACTGAAAGTCGGTGGTGTATAAGGTGAAGAGAAATGGAGAAAACACAGTCCCCTGTGGAGCTCCCATATCACTAACCACCACATCAGACAAAACACTTCCCAGCCAGACAAACTGTGGCCTGCCTGTTAGGTAGTCGGTAATCCAGGAGATCACAGAGCTATCAACCCCCATCACCCACAGCTTCTCACCCAGCAACAGTGGCTGAATGGTGTTAAATGCACTGGAGAAATCAAAGAATGTGATTCTCACAGTTTCTCCCTCTCCATCCAGGTGCAAGTGAGCTTGTTGTAGCAGGTAGATGATGGCATCTCCAACTCCTAAATGGGGCTGATATGCAAACTGCAGAGGGTCCAGCCACATCTTTGCTTGCAGCCTCAGGTGGGTTTAAAACAAGTCTATTCAGGACCTTCATCACATGTGATGTGAGGGCAACTGATCGATAGTCATTCAGGTCCAATGGAGACGACTTCTTGGGGACAGGAACCAGGCAGGATGTCTTCCATAGCAGCGGTACTCTCTCTAGGCTCAGGCTCAGGCTGCACAGATGTTTCAGTACTGGAGCTTGCTGGTGAGCACAGGTCCTCAGGATCCAGGCAGAGATGCCATCAGGGTAAGCAGCCTTCTGCTGGTGAAGTTTCTCCAGCTGTTTCCTCACCTGGCCTGTAGTCACAGTGATGTGGGGGTTGGTGCTGATGTCGTCAGTGGGGAGGAAGGGGGGTGAGGAAAGTGCTGCACAGAGGAGTGAGGGGGGAGGGGTGTGTGGGGGTCTGGCTGTGTTGTGGGAGTGACAGACACTTATTGAACTTATGAGAAAAGAGATTCAGCTCACTGGCTCTCTCATGGCTCCCCCTGTCAGTCTGTCTCTCCCCTTACACCCAGTGATGTTTTTCATTCCAGACCAAAGCTCTCTCATATTCTTCTGCTGTAGTTTATCCTCCAACTTCCTCCTGTAATTCTTTTTACACCTCCTCAGCATCTCTCTCAGTTCACGCTGCATTCTCCTCAGTTCCTCCCTGTCTCCAGACCTTAAAGCCGTCTTCTTCTTATTAAGAAGTGCTTTCAGGTCACTAGTGATCAGTGGTTTGTTGTTGGAGAAACAGCGCTCAGTCTGAGCTGGCATAGCTGTGTTTTCACTGAATCTGATGTATTCTGTGATGCAGTCAATCATGCTGTCTATGTCCTCCTCCTGTGGCCCACAGAGAACATCCCAGTCTGTTGTCTCAAAGTAGTCCTGTAGTGCATCAACAGGCTCCTGTGTCCACCTCCTGACAGTTCGTGTGTGAGCAGGCTGTCAAAGGATGAAGAATGGAAAGATGGTTGGTCCAGATGACATATATGTGGAGTTATGGAGATATTTAGGAGAGATGGCAGTGTATTTTTTAACCAGATTGTTTAATACAATCTTGGAGAGTGAGAGGATGCCTGAGGAGTGCAGAAGAAGTGTTTTGGTACCATTGTTCAAGAACAAAGGTGATGCTCAGAGCTGTAGTAACTACAGAGGTATAAAGTTGATCAGCGACACTATGAAGATATGGGGAAGAGTTGTTGAAGCCATGTTAAGAGGAGAGGTGACAATCTGTGAGCAGCAGTACGGTTTCATGCAAAGAAAGAGTAGTACAAATAAGATAAGATAAGATAAGCCTTTATTAGTCCCACAACGGGGAAATTCCAGGATTGCAACAGCACAGGGATAGCAACACTCAGAGCAACAATCAGAAGGCAAGAAAAAAACAAGCAAGCAAGAGCAGCTAATATACATATGTACATATTACTATAAAATATATATATATACACACACACACACACACACAGTGCATTGTAGCTGGATGGAATAAATATGAATATATGAACACAGTGCAGAGCATTGTAGCTAGATGGAATAAATATGTAAATTTTTAAACACCCACAGTACGGAGCATTGCAGCTAGGTGGAATAAATATGCAAGTATATAAACACACACAGTGCGGAGCAATGTAGCTAGATGGAATAATATGTAGATATATAAAAACACAGTGCGGAGCATTGTAGCTAGATGGAATAAATATATAGATATATAAATATAAACACACCCAGTGCTGAGCATTGTAGCTCGATGGAATAAATATGTAAATATATAAACACACACAGTGCAGAGCATTGTTGCTAGATGGAATGAAACAGCATAACCGTCTACTTAGTTATCCTACATGGTATGATTATGTGCCCGTACATATTCTCACCCTCCATAGCGACCGGTATTTTCCTAGTTGTATGCCGGAGGGGACCATTGTGTAAGTCTATTGCATCTTTTGCATTCAAAAAAACTATTAGTTTGTTACGTCTTTTTGCTATCTCTGCGAGCAGCCCTGCTTAGGTTGTACAGTCTGACAGCCGTTGGTAGGAAGGACCTACGAAACCTCTCGGTTGTGCACCTGGGATGATGTAGTCTGCTGCTAAATGAGCTCCTCAGTGCATCCAGTATGTCCTGCATAGGGTGGAACTCGGACTCCAGCAGAGATGACAGTTTAGCCACCGTCCTTCTCTCTCCTGTCTCCTCCATCGGATCAAGGCGCTGCCCCAGGACAGAGCTAGCTTTCTTGATCAGTTTGTTCAGTCTCTTCCTATCGGCTGCAGTAATGCCACTGCCCCAGCAGACCACTCCAAAAGTGATGGCTGATGCCACCACCGTGTCATAGAATGACTTCAGCAGCGCCCTTTGTACACCAAAAGACCTGAGTCTCCTCAGCAGGAACAGCCTGCGCTGTCCCTTCTTGTAGAGTGCGTCAGTATTGTGTGACCAGTCTAGTTTATTGTTCAGATGAACACCCAGGTACTTATAGGATGTCACCATCTCGATGTCTGTTCCCTGTATATTGCAAATGCAATGTTTGCTCTAAGAGTGCTGATGGAGAAGTATAGAGAAGGTCAGAAGGAGTTGCACTGCGTCTTTGTGGATCTAGAGAAAACATATGATAGGGTGCCAAGAGAAGAAGTGTGGAACTGTATGAGAAAGTCAGGAGTGGAAGAGAAGTATGTGAGGGTGGTGCAGGACATGTATGAGGACAGCGAGGCGGTGGTGAAGTGTGCTGTGCCAAGCCCCTTCTTGTTTGCCATGGTGATGGACAAGTTGACAGATGAGGTCAGGCAGGAGACTCCATGGACCATGACGTTTGCAGACGACATTGTGCTCTGTAGTGAGAGTAGGGAGCAGGTGGAAGAGAACCTGGAGAGGTAGAGGTATGCTCTGGAGAGAATAGGAATGAAAGTAAGTAGAAGCAAGATAGAATACATGAGTGTGAGTGAGAGGGAGGCAGGTGCAGCAGTGAAGATGGAAGAAGTAGCAGTAGTGAAAGTAGATGAGTTTAAATACCTGGGGTTCACCATCCAATGCAATGTAAAATACACAAGAGAGGTGAAGAAGAAAGTGCAGGCAGGGTGGAGTGGGTGGAAACAAGTGTCAGGGATGATTTGTGACAGAAAGCTAGCAGCAAGAGTGAAAGGGAAGATTTATAAGACGGTAGTGAGACCTGCTATGATGTATGCTTTGGAGACAATGATGCTGACAAAAAGACAAGAGGTGGAGCTGGAGGTAGCAGAGCTGAAGAAGCTAAGATTTTTATTGGGAGTGACAAAGAGGAACAAGATTAGAAATTAGCATATCAGAGGGACAACTCACGTTGAGTGGTTTGGAGACAAAGTCAGAAAGGCAAGGCTGAGATGGTTTGGACATGTGCAGAGGAGGGGTAGTGGATATACTGGACAAAGGATGCTGAAGATGGAGCTGCCAGGCAGGATGAAAAGAGGAAGACAACAGAGAATGTTCATGGATGTATTGAAGGAGGACATGGAAAGGGTTGGTGTTACAGAGGAAGATGAAAGGGATAGGATGAGATGGAAACAGGTGATCCGCTGTGGCGACCCCTAGAGGGAGCAGCTGAAAGAAGAAGAATTTGAATCAACCACACCCTTTAATCCAATTTATTTACTGGAAACACTGAATCTTTATTGCACAAAAGTTCTAAACATATCTGCATCTCGGTAAAGAAGTATTATTAAGAAGGACTGCAAACGTGTATGACATATGGCCAAAAACATTTTTTTTAATACAAGCATCACTTAAAGAAGAAATCCTAAATTTAGAAGAAACCAAGACACTATCAAACAGACACCTGGAATGTGCATATTTTACTTATTTTGTCTTGCAGATTCCTTTTTCATTTTTCACTTTCATTGCTCTTCCCAACTCATTTGGCTTAAACCAGTGTTTATTGTTTTTTGTTTTGTTTTGTTTTGGGGTTTTTTTTTTTACCTTTTTCAGCCATGGCACACTTTTTGCAGTGAAATGTTACAAAATGACACATTGTGCCTACTGCAAGAAAATTTAGTCTTGTAATTAGTTTATACTTGCTCAGTGTGAAACTTTGGGCTGCTTTGATGAATACAGAGCTGATATCCTGGCAGGAACTGAAGAAAGGCATACACCTTTGTCATTTTTCTCATTAAAGTTACCCATTTCTCAGATCAAAATAGTTCTTGTTCTTGTTTTGAAGTGACAAATGTATCATTTATAGATGACGTTTAAGCTGGCTTGGGACTATGGCTCCGTTGGATAGCTTTTTTCCACAAAACTAGCATAATGCAGTTGGATCCCCAGTGGAAGTAAATCCAAATGAAATGTGGTTTTTGCTGTTCTGCTTAGCTTTCTTTTGACAACCACTCAGCCCTTCATCTGGGTTAGAATTTTGTCCAGGGCCCATTTCACAGTCTGAATCTTTCCTCTTCGAATATTTATCCATCGCTGTTTTTCATCTAGTTACTGGGATCTGTCATACATCTTAACAGCTACTATAAAAAGAACAAGAAGAAGAAAACTGTTGCCATTATTGTGTTCTCTTTTTTTCAAGTTTTTGGACCAATTAAATGAAATGAAGACAATTTCTGACACCCTGGTTGAAAATCATTGGTTTAGACATGAAAGAAATATATTTACTTGAAACATGCCCCTATACAGCAATACCTTTGGTTTTTGTTATACAATGTCTTTGGACTACATTACTATTGCTAAAATCCAGTGCATCATTATATGAAACCAAATGAGAAAACCCCTTTTGCTAGGTAGGCCAACATTTCTTACAAAACTGCAGTGTATTATAAGTGAGATCAGGGTAGTACTTTTTTTTCTCATTTTTCTCTGACCTTCTTTCACTGGCACACAGGAACGTTTTGTGCCATTTTGAAGCTAAAGCAAACAACTTGTCTTTTTTAAGTTTTTATAGTATCTAAACCTTTACTAACATGTTACTGCTTTGGTGCCCAGTTAGTGCTCTAAAATACTCCAGTGGATAGAAAAGATGCAGCAATAGTTCACAGGATTTTTTAGAGTTTCCAAAACTTCAGCCAGAGGTCAAGCTTCAGCTTCCAGGATCATCCTCTGGTGAACCAGTTTTCAGTTTTGTTCAGAAACTAGACACTCTTAGAAAAATAATTTAGTGTATATGACTACATTTGGATTTAGCCAATATTTATGAGATTCTGCTGTAAGAGTGTAAAAAAGAGCCTGGCCAGGGAATTAAACGTTCACATGATCCACACATACAAAAAAAAAAACAAAAAAAAAAAAAAAAAAAAAAAAACATGTAAAGGCCTAATCTGAAGGATCCTAACCCTTTATTCTACCGATGCACAGATGGTGCCAAATCAATTTCTGACAGACTGCCAGGATAGTTCTCGTCATTCACACCCATTGGCTGACAGCAATGAAACACGGCAAACAGAACAGCTGATTTTTCAGGGAATGTAAGAGGAACTGAAAGGAAGGAAGCACACTGAAGTTTGTAGTTAATATTTTCATTTTACGTGTTCTGTTGTACTCTGCTGAAATGCTGGACAGTATTTTATGTTATCCATTCTTTTCATAGGACATTTGCTATAACATGTCTCCAATGTTGTTGTGCCTACAGCTGTTCTGAGTTGCACATATAAAGGTTGTGGCAGGGCAGGGAAGTTGAACAGATTTTAAAATGATTGTTGAATTTGATAGTGTTGTACATATAAATTGGTGTTGCTATAAAAGGGGATCTCCCAGGAAGAGAAAGCAGAACAGATGAAGATTTAAAATGATTTAAAATGATTTAAAGATTTAAAATTATTCTTTCTTCCTGTGCACACACTCTCTCCTCCCCTGCTGTCCTTATACACATGCTGGTTTGCAGAGTTGAGTTAGAACTATGTAATAACTAGAAGTTCAATAACTTGTGATATGCTTAAGCAATATCACAAGAGCGTGATATTGTTGTGTTGCTGGATATCAGCATTGCTGTGTTGCAGGATGTTAGGTTCAACCATCATTTTGGCATGGTTCATAACAGTGTAACATTGACCAAGGAATTAACACTTTTCTTCTACTTCTTCTTTGGAGTTTAATGGCATTTGGGAAACCAACTTTGAACTGCAAACTGAAGAGCAGACAGAAGAAAATACAGAAAAATATAGCTTCTACACATCAAGCCAGATTCCCATGATTTTAGCAGTGAAATAAAGTATTGATAGATGCTGTTAGCATTGCAACTGACAGCAGCACTCTCTGAATGCCTTTTGTCCAATCAAATTAATTGGTTAGAACAGGTTGTTGTTGTTGAAAATAACTAAAGGTTAATGTTACACGCGCGAACATGTTTGTTAAGTTGCTGAAATGGAAGATTAAGAATTGAGGCATTATTTTCAAAGTGTTGAGCCTCCAATTTAAAAAAGAAAGATTTTTTGCTATTTTTGCTGAGAGGCTGTGGCAGTGGAGTTGCTGTCATTTGCCTGTTGGCAGGTAAATATTCTATAAATACTCAAAATATACAGTGGTGTGAAAGAGTGCTTGCCCCCTTCCTGATTTCTCTCTCTTTTTTTTTTTGTATGTTTGTCACATTTAATTTTTTTAGATCATCAAACAAATTTAAATATTAGACAAAGATAACACAAGTAAACACAAAATGCAGTTTTTAAATTAATTTGTTTATTATTAAGCGTAAAAAAAAATCCAAACCCACATGGCCCTGTGTAAAAAAGTGATTGCCCCTAAACCTAATAACTGGTTGGGCCACCCTTAGCAGCAACAACTGTAATCAAGCATTTGCGAAAACTAGCAATGAGTCGTTTACAGCGCTGTGGAGGAATTTTGGCTCACTCATCTTTGCAGAATTGTTGTAATTCAGCAACACTGGAGGGTTTTCGAGCATGAACCACCTTTTTAAGGTCATGCCACAGCAACTCAATTGAATGCAGGTCAGGACTTTGACAAGGTCACTCCAAAGTCTTCATTTTGTTTTTCTTAAGCCATTCAGAGGTGGACTTGCTGGTGTGTTTTGGATCATTGTCCTTCTGTAGAACCCAAGTGTGCTTCAGCTTGAGGTCATAAACAGATGGTTGAACATTCTCCTTCAGGATTTTTTGGTAGACAGCAGAATTCATAGTTCCATTTACCACAGCAACTCTTCAAGGTCCTGAAGCAGCAAAACAGCCCCAGACCATCACACTACCACCACCATATTTTACTGTTGATATGATGTTCCTTTTCTGAAATGCTGTGTTACTTTTACACCAGATGTAATGGGACACACCTTCCAAAAAGTTCAACTTTTATCTCGTCAGTCAACAAAGTATTTTCCCAAAAGTCTTGGAGATCATCAAGATGTTTTCTGGCAAAACTGAGATGAGCCTTTAGGTTGTTTTTGCTCAGCAGTGGTTTTCGTCTTGGAAATCTGGCATGCAGGCCATTTTAGCACAGTTTCTGTCTGGTGGAGTCATGAACACTGACCTTAACTGAAGCAAGCGACGCCTGCAGTTCTTTGGATGTTGTTGTGGGGCCTTTTGTGATCTCTTGGATGAGTTGTCTGTGTGCTTTTGGGGTAATTTTGGTCAGCCGACCACTCCTGGGAATGTTCACCACTGTTCCATGCTTTCGCCATACGTGGACAATGGCTCTCATTGTGGTTCGATGGAGTCCAAAAGCTTTAGAAATGGCTTTATAACCTTTCCCAGACTGATAGATCTCAATTACTTTGTTTCTCATTTGTTCCTGAATTTCTTTGGATCGTAGCATGATGTCTAGATTTTGAGGATCTTTTGGTCTTCTTCACTTTAGCTACGTTCCGATCCACAGTGTACTTCAACTGTATTCCCTACTCCCTGCTCTGTTCTCAGGGAGTATCAGTGAAGTTAACTGCCCTTCACAAAATTTCTCCATTTGAAACACCCTATAACCGTTGGCTCTCTCCTCCATGAGTTACCACAGTAACCATGGACATGTACTGATACTATGGTGGATAATTTGTATTTCTTAAATTAAATACAAATTAATTTCTTGAATTAAATACAAATTAAATCAAATTTATATTTTATTACAATCAGTTGATATAAACAATAACCAACATTAGATTAGCTTGTTAATAACGTTAGCAACAACAGTTTGTTTTACTCGTATTTGAGGTGCAATGGCTTATGGGTAATCTTGTCAACTTCATGTTAAGTGATGTACAATTGTTTATTTTTTCCCTGCACAGTTCTCAGTTCCCTTTGAACTGAAGACCATTCGCTCCCTTCGATTTGGAATCTCAGTTAATATGGCGGATACCCTGTGCAGGCCACTTCGGAGTATACTATTGGGTGATCGGAAGACAGCTTTTGTTAGGCAGATCCCATTTAAGTGATTTCTTGATTGAGAACAGGTGTGGCAGTAATCAAGCCTGGATGTGGCTAGAGAAACTGAACTCAGCTTTCCAAAGATGTGATAAACCACAGTTAATTTATATTTTAATGGGGGGGGCAATCACTTTTTCACACAGGGCCATGTCGATTTTGATATTTTTTACCCTTAATAATACCTTCCTTTAAAAACTGCATTCTGTGTTTACTTGTGTTATCTTTGTCCAATATTTAAATTTGTTTGATGATCTGAAACATTTAAGTGTCACAAACATACAAAAAAATGAGAAATCAGAAAAGAAAGGGGGCAAACACTTTTTCACGTCACTGTATCCTACACTTAACCCATATAGCCTTGTAAGGCAGATTTTCCACAGAAAGTGTTTTTTTCTTTTTTTTCTTTTTTTTTTTCTTACCAGAAATGCTCTTTACCTATTTTCAGGGCATGTCACAGGCCCTCTTGAAAAAGCTATTTTCCCTGTTTCCAACTATCAGCATCAAAACTCTCTATACCATACCACAACAAACTGGAAAGCAAACACAAAACACTCCAAGCTTTTGTTTATTCTAAATAGTGATCACTGTATCCTTTTAGCCTAATACTGACATAGGTGTGCTACTGAAGAGAGATTCTGTGTTCCAAAAGTTGAGCTTTTGTAACTTTCAGTGCTCTGAGCACAGTGGCAACTACGAAGTAGTATTAAGGCCACATTGAAAATTTAAAAAAAAGTTTTGCATTTTGAGAATAAAGTCGAAATTTTGAGGAAAAAAAAGTTAAAATAGTATAGTGAGGGAAAAAAGTTGTGTGCAGTACACTTTTTTCTTAAAATTTAAACTTTTTTTTATAATACACTTTTGATTTTTTTCTCAAATTTTTGACTTTTTTCTCAAATTTTCAGCTTTTTTCTCAAAAAAACACTTTAGACTTTTTTCTCAAATTTGCGACTTTATTCTCAAAATGCAAAACTTTTTTTTTTTTTCAATGTGGCCCTAATACTCCTTTGTAGGCAACAAAACACTGACTGCCAAGAACACTTTTGCATCCAGGCCACTGACCACATTAAATGCTGGTCTCCATAGAAAATTAACAAAATAAGTTAACAAAATAAGGAAATAAGGAAATCACTAAAATAAAGGAATAAGTTTCCCAGTAGGAAAAAAAAATGGTCTCCATGGACACAGCCTAAAGAAGCTAAAATACTTTCAATTTTACAGCAGTTGTCAACTAACACTTTTGTGTCTGTGAACGCTGTGTCTCAATTGCCAAATAAATATGTGCCATTTAGTGATGTAGCGTTCAGAAATGATTCATTCAAATGTACTTACTCTTATGGGTGAATGAACTACACTGAATCACTATATAGTTCAGGTTCAGGTTCAGGTTCAGGTTACTTTATTTGTACCCGTAGGTAGATTTGTTTTGCAGTTGGTGACATCCATATTTACAAGCCACTAATTACATTCAACATAGACACAAACACAGGCACACATCTTACAAAATAGGTAAATATAAAATATGTACAATATAATTTTTATAGCTTGTTCAACTCTTTGACAGCAGCAGGGACAAAGCTGTTTTTGTAGCGCTGGGTTCTACTTTTTGGGACAGCAAACCTCCGTCTGGAGGGAAGAAGCTGAAAGTTGCAGTGCAAAGGGTGGGAGTCATCATTTAAAATCGAGTCGGCCATCCTCTGTACTTGTCTGGTGTACAGGGATGTCAGGCTCAGCTGTGACTCACCAAGCAAACGACTGGACCATCTGACTACCTGATCCAAGGATTTCCTCTGTTTCAGTTTTATCTGACCAAACCATGACATTAAAGAAAAGGATAAAACAGATTCAACAAAAGCCCGATAGAACATAGTCATTATGGTTCGGTCAATTTGGAAGCGTGCAAGTTTCCTCAAACAATGCAAATTTTGCTGACCCTTTTTGCACACCCTTTCACAGTTCACCTCAAAGTTCAATCCACTATCAATAATCGTCCCAAGATATTTGTACGATTGTACACATTCGGTGGTCTGGCCTTTTAGTATGGTGACTTTGTGCCTGGGAGTTTTCCTCCTAAAGTCAATAATCATATCTTTCGTTTTTGTTGTATTCAGCTGCAGGAAGGAATCCTCACACCAGTGAACAAAGTCATCAACTACTGGGCCGTGGCCACTCTCACCATCCTGGAGGAGACTGACAATGACTGAGTCATCAGCATACTTTATAATGTGTCTGTTGTCATGTCTACTCCGACACATGTTTGTGTACAGGATGAAGAGTAGTGGTGACAACACACACCCCTGAGGAGAGCCAGTAGAAGAGCACTTTAGGTCAGACAATGTGCCATTGACCCTTACTCTCTGCGTCCTGTTGGTTAAGAAATCCAGAATCCAACCCACCAGATTATTGCTTAAATCAAATTGTTTGTAGCTGTACTCTATCACTTAACCTGCTTTGCTGCTCCATTTGAATGTGAGGCCCATTCTGTTCAGCTGCCTCTCAGTTCAGTGAAGATACTAAGCAGCAAATGAATCCGCCAAATTCAATTCAATTCAATTCAATTCAACTTTATTTATATAGCGCCATTTCACAACAACAGTCATCTCATAGCACTATCAACTGTAGGGAGGACCCCCACAGTTGCAGAAAGACCCCAGCAATCAGGCGATCCCCTGTGAGCAAGCACTTGGCGACGGTGGAGAGGAAAAACTCCCTTTTAACAGGAAGAAACCTCCAGCAGAACCAGGCTCAGGGAGGGGCAGTCATCTGCTGCGACTGGCTGGGGGGTGAGGGGATAGAGAAGAAGAAAAGAACAGACATGTAGAGAGCAAACAGCACGATGGGGACTCAATCTATGGGAGAGAACAAACAAATGTTAATGACCAGCAAAAAAAAAAATATTTCATAGAGAGTGAGGAAAGGAGTGAGGCCCAGTGCATTACTGGAGGTCCCCCGGCTGACTAAACCTATTAGCAGCATAACTAAGGGAGGGTTCAGAAAACACATGATCCCTCCCTAATTGTAGGCTATATCAAAAAGGTAGGTTTTAGCCCTATTCTTAAAAACAGAGATCGAGTCTGACTCCCGAATCCAGATTGGCAGCTGATTCCACAGGAGAGGAGCTTGATAACTGAAGGCTCTGCCTCCCATTGTACTTTTGGAGATTCTAGGTATTACAAGTAAACCTGCATTTTGGGAGCGTAGTGCTCTGTTAGGATGATACGGTAGTATCAGATCTTTTAAATAAAAAGGAGCCTGATTGTTTAGAGCTTTGTAAGTAAGAAGAAGGATTTTAAACTTAATTCTAAACTCTATGGGAAGCCAATGAAGGGAGGCCAGAACCGGAGAGATATGATCTCTCTTTCTAGTACCTGTTAAAACTCTTGCTGCAGCATTTTGGATCAGCTGAAGACTTTTTAAAGATGTTTTAGGACAACCTGATAATAAAGAATTACAATAATCTAATCTCGAACTAACAAAAGCGTGGATCAGCTTCTCAGCATCACTCTGAGACAAGATGCTCCTAATCTTGGCAATATTACGCAAATGATAGAAGGCAGTCTTAGAAACAAATTTAATATGTGAACTGAAGGACAAATCCTGATCAAAAATAACTCCAAGGTTCCTCACAGAGCTATTAAGAGAAAGAGTAACTGCATCCAAACTGAAAGTTTGATTTGGAAAGGAATTTCTAAGGTTTTTTGGACCAACAAGAATGACTTCAGTCTTATCTGAATTTAATAGCAGGAAATTACAAGTCATCCAAACTTTGATTTCCTTAAGACAGGCTTCTAACTTGGCTAATTGATTAGTATCATCTGGCTTCATTGACAGGTATAATTGTGTGTCATCTGCATAACAGTGAAAATGTATACAGTGCTTTCTAATAATGTTGCCTAACGGAAGCATATATAAACTAAAAAGAGTAGGGCCAAGCACAGATCCCTGTGGAACTCCATGACTAAGCTTTGAGCTGAGAGAAAACTCATCATTTACATGAACAAACTGGAACCTATCAGATAAATAAGATCTAAACCACTGCAACGAAGTTCCATTAAGTCCAACATAGTGTTCTAATCTATCAAGTAGAATATTATGATCAATAGTATCAAAAGCTGCACTAAGATCTAAAAGGACAAGTACAGAAACTAGTCCATTATCAGATGCAATGAGGAGGTCGTTAGTGACCTTCGCTAATGCTGTTTCAGTGCTATGATGGATTCTAAACCCAGATTGAAACTCCTCAAATAAACCATTTCCCTGCAGGTGGTCAAATAATTGCATAGCAACAACTCTTTCTAAGATTTTTGAAATGAAAGGGAGATTAGAGATTGGTCTATAGTTAGCTAAAGCTCCTGGATCTAGCGTTGGCTTTTTGAGTAAGGGTTTAATTACAGCCGTTTTAAAAGCCTGCGGTACATGGCCTAAAGTTAATGAAGAATTGATTATATGAAGAATAAAGCTACCAATAAGTGGGAAGACTTCTTTAAATAACCTGGTAGGAATAGGGTCTAAAAGACAAGTTGAAGGTTTGGATGAGGAAACTATTTTGTCTAACTCACAAAGGTCGATTGGAGTAAACTCATCAAGACAGACATCAATAGAAGGAGTTGTAGTAGTTACAGTATTTAAGTTAACTGTGGGAAGAATCTGATTGATTTTATCTCTGATGGATGAAATTTTATTATTGAAAAAGTTCATAAAGTCCTGACTAGTAAGCTCTAAGGGGATGCTAGGATTGACAGAGTCCTGACTCTTTGTCAACCTGGCTACAGTACTGAAAAGAAACCTGGGATTATTCTTGTTCTCTTCTATTAATGCAGAGTAATAACTCGTTCTAGCTTTTCTAAGAGATTTTTTATAAATTAAAAGATGATTTCTCCAAGCTAAATAGATTTCATCTAAATTAGTAGAGCGCCATTTTCTTTCTAATTGACGAGTCTTCTGTTTTAAGCTACGAGTTTCTGTGTTGAACCAAGGAGTTAAAAATCTCTGATTAGACTTTTTCTTTTTTAAGGGGGCCACCAAGTCTAGAGCCTGATGTAGAGAAGCTGAAACACTATCCACCATGTTATCAATTACAGAAGGAGCAAGCTGTCTATAGCTTATTTCCGTTGTGTTGACACATGGCATAGAGGAAACAATCTGCATAAATTTGGAAACAGCATCATCTGAGAGGCATCTACTGTGATAATATTTTTCTTTAGGAGCCAAATAGTCAGAAATAGTAAAATCAAAGGTTAACAGACAATGGTCTGACAGTACAGGGTTATGAGGAGACACTACCAGATTTTCTATTTCTATGCCATATGTCAGAACAAGGTCCAATGTATGGTGGAGGTAATGAGTAGAATTTCCTACTTTCTGAGAAAACCCAATCGAGTCTAATATTGAATTAAAAGCCACATTAAGGCAGTCACTATCTACATCCACATGTATATTAAAGTCCCCTACTATAATTATTCTATCAGATTTCAGCACTAAATCAGCTAAGAAATCAGGAAATTCGGATAAAAATTCTGAATAGGTTGATGGGGGACGATAAACTATGGCAAATAAAATTGGGTTTAACCTGGAATTGCTAAAGTACCCAATACTGAGGACCAGGGCCTCAAAGGAATTATAACATGTTTTTTGCTTTACATTAACTAGTAATTTGGAATGGTAAATTGCTGCTACTCCTCCTCCACGACCAGAACTTCTGGGATTTTGACAGTTTAAATAACCAGAGGGAGTTGATTCATTTAAACCAACATAATCCTCTTGTCCTAACCAAGTCTCTGTAAGGGAAATTAAATCAATCTGATGATCAATTAACAGATCATGGACTAACAGAGACTTGGGAGTTAGAGACCTAATATTTAATAAACCACATTTAATTTTTAAATTATGAGGAGGAACAGAGGCCAAATCATTCAATTTAGAGGCTTTATGTTTAATTTGAGTTTTACCAATATTTTGCTTTATCACTTTGGGATGCTTATACATTATATTTTTATTTACTTTGGAGGGAGCAGACAACGATTCTCTGATGGGGAAGACAGGGGCTAAGCTGAGGGGTGGCGGATGAAGAGGAGCTGCAGAGAGGCGTGTAAGACTGCGACTCTGCTTCCTGGTCCCAACTCTGAGTAGTCATGGTTTTGGAAATTTGGATAAAAAAGATGCCAGATTGTTAGATAAATGAGAAGCACCATCCAAAGTGGGATGAATGCTGTCTCGTCTCATAAGACCAGGTTTTCCCCAAAAAGAGCTCCAATTGTCAATGTAGCCCACGTCATTTTTAGGACACCACACAGACAGCCAGCGGTTCAAGGATGACGAGCGACTAAACATGTCATCACTGGTCAGATTGGGGAGGGGCCCAGAGAATACTACAGTGGCAGACATCGTTTTTGCAAAGTCACACACCGATTCTATATTAAGTTTCGTGACTTCCGACTGCCGGAGACGGATGTCATTAATGCCGGCGTGAATAACAATTGTGGAATATTTAGAGTTACTTTTAGCCAGCATTTTCAAATTTGACTCGATGTCGCCTGCTCTGGCCCCAGGAATGCATGTGACTATGGCCGCTGGAGTCTCTAGGTTCACGTTTCTGACTACAGAGTCGCCAATGATCAGAGTTTTTTCCTCAGCGGGTGTGTCGCTGAGCGGGGAAAAACGATTAGAAACGTGAACAGGTTGGTGGTGAACCGGGGCTTTGCGACTAGGCTTCCTTCTCACCGTCACCCACCCAGTCTCCTCGCTGCAGAGGAGAGCCGGGGAACCGGTGACAGGGGGACCTAAGCTAGCTAGCTCCGCTGCAGCTAATGGGCGTCCGTCAAGATTAACTGGCGCAGACGGTGTTTTAATGCAGCAGAGCCGGGATTCCAAATCAGACAACCTCGCCTCGAGCGCCTCAAAAAGACAACATTTATTACATTTACCGTTATCACTAAAAGAGGCAGAGGTGTAGCTAAACATCTGACAGAGAGAGCACACCAGAGGAGGAGAGGAAAGAGAGCTAGTAGCCATAGCTAGTGGCTCGAGAGCTGGAGAGCAAACCACACAGGCAGACAGCAAAACAGGAAGTGACGATACGTTACCACAAGGAAGTGACGATCTCGAAAAGTCAGTTCAGCCAACTGTCAGTTCAGTGAACATACTAGTGTTCTAGGAATGAACCCCACCTGCACTGTTCAGCCACATTTTTGGGGACGGCAGTGGCTCAGGAGGTAGAGCAGGTTGTCCAATAACCACATGGTTGGCGGTTCAAATCCCGCTCTCCCCAGATATCCTGCCGTTGTGTCCCTGGGCAAGACACTTTACCCCAATTGCTCCTGGTGGGTCTGGAAGCGCCATGTTAGGCAGCATGCCACCATCAGTGTGTGAATGCCACATTTTTGAGCTCAGTGAGTGGTAGGCAGTTGGACCTCCACTACAGCACTAAGTGATTCAGTGAACAAATATTTGTAAGAAAACTTTTTAGTCTAAGAGCAGGACTAAGTCAGTACATTTCAGTGAACTGCAAATCCCATCACTGATGCTGTTCTACATTTAAAAAGACATAAAAAAAACTTATATTAAGTACTCCCAAAAACCTACGTAACTCTGATAATGTTACATTAGCTTTCTATTTTTAAATCTCTTGTATGCTTTTTGTTTTGTCTTAGCTGTTTCGTGTTTCTTTTTTCCAAGATGACGCCCACAGTGGTCGCCATGGTGTTTCGCTGCCCTTTAATTTGTTTAATTTGTTTGTTTCTGTTCGTCAATTGTGTGTCTGCCTGCTCTTACACCCGTGAAGAGCTACTAAATATCAGGACTCTCACTCCTACGGACCTTCTCCCAGTTTTTTTAGCTCCTGCCGCCGATCTGATTCATTGTTTGGCTCAAAAAGTAAGACGGTGAAAAAGAGGAAAGCGAGGGGGGGTTCTCGCTCGGCTTCAAAGGAGAGGCACGCGAACACCCTTGCCTGGCATATTTCTATCCAACGCCAATTCTCTCTCGAACAAGGTAGAAGAATTAAGACTGCTGATGCGATTTAAGGACCTCACTTCCTCGTCTGTCATCTGTTTCTCTGAGACCTGGCTTAAAGAGAACATACTGGACAGCGCGATCAGCCTCGAGGGATTTCAGCTGTTTCGTGCTGATCGCGTCACAGAGCTCTCCGGTAAGTCTATTGGAGGTGGAGTCTGCTTCTACATTAACAGCAGCTGGTGCTCTGATGTAACGGTGATTTCACAACACTGTTCTCCCGACCTAGAATTTCTCTCTATTAACTGCAAGCCATTTTATTCCCCGCGGGAGTTCGCTTCTTTCGTACTGATCGCTGTGTACGCCCCTCCCGACGCGGACGCGCACGAGGCTCAGCGCGCGCTCGCAGATCACATCCAACATGCGGAGCGGACTTTCCCAGACTCCTTGGTTATTGTAGTAGGTGACTTTAACCAGAGCAATCTGAGTCACGAGCTCCACCGATACAAACAGTTTATTAAATGACCAACCAGAGGTGAGAACACACTAGATCACTGTTACACTACAGTGAAGGACGCGTATCGCGCTGTTCCCCGCGCTGCGCTCGGACTATCTGATCACGTGATGGTCCACCTCATTCCCACATAAAGACAGAGACTGAAGCTCACTAAACCTATTGTGACCACCACGAAGAAATTGACCAGTGAAGCTGGAGAGAAACTGAACACATGCATGGAAATAACTGACTGGGACATGTTTAAAGGAGCCACACATGATCTTAATGAGTACACAGACACTGTGAACTCATATATCAACTTTTGTGAGGAGAGCATTCTCCCATCGCGCACCAGGGTGAGGTACTCTAATGATAAGCCCTGGTTCACTGCCAAGCTCAGACAGATCAGGAAGGAGAAGGAAGTAGCGTTGAAAAGTGGAGACAGGGACTGCTACAGGGAGGTTAAATATCGGTTTAACAGAGAGCTGAAGAGAGCTAAATCTGTGTATTCTGAGAGACTTCAGCAGCAGTTCACTGTTAATGACTCGGCTTCTGTGTGGAGAGGACTGAGGCAAATCACCAACTATCGGCCTCAGGCTTCCAAAGGTCAGGATGACAAAGCCCTTTGTCAAAAACTGTCCCAACATTAAGCCCGTTTTGACACCTCGTCAGCTGTGTCCAACTCCCCCACTCCACCCAGCTCCACTGCCTCCTCGGCCCCTAATACATCAAAAGCGGTCCCCCCCTCCTCCTCCTCCCCCCTGCCCTTGTCATCAGTGAGCAGGACGTGCACAGACAGTTCTCCAGACTGAACCCGCGCAAGGCCCCCGGTCCGGACGGCGTGTCTCCCTCCACCCTGAGACACTGTGCAAAAGAGCTGGCTCCTGTCTTCACAGGCATTTTTAACACCTTCCTTAAGCAATGCCATGTGTCGACCTGCCTCAAATCCTCCACCATCATCCCTGTCCCCAAGAAGCCACGGATTACTGGACTTAACAGCTACAGACCTGTAGCGCTCACCTCTGTAGTCATGAAGTCCTTTGAGCGCCTGGTCCTGTCCCACCTCAAGTGTATCACCACTCCCCTCCTGGACCCGCTGCAGTTTGCCTACCGTGCCAACAGGTCTGTGGACGACGCAGTCAACCTGGCCCTCCACTCCATCCTGCAGCACCTGGACTCCCCGGGAACCTATGCCAGGATCCTGTTTGTGGACTTCAGTTCTGCATTCAACACCATCCGCCCCGCTCTGCTCCAGGACAAGCTGTCCCTGCTCGGCGTGCCTGACTCCCTCTGCAGGTGGATCACCAACTTCCTGACGGACCGGAGGCAGCATGTGCGGCTGGGGAAGTCTGTCTCAGACTCTGTTAGCATCAGCATCGGATCACCCCAGGGCTGTGTACTTTCCCCCCTACTCTTCTCCCTTTATACCAACTCCTGCACCTCCTCCCACCAGTCTGTTAAGCTGATCAAGTTTGCGGACGACACCACCCTCATCGGGCTCATCTCCAATGGCGACGAGTCCGTCTACAGGAAAGAGGTGGCCCAGCTGGTGTCCTGGTGCAGCCACAACAACCTGCAGCTGAACGCTCTGAAGACAGCGGAGATTATTGTGGACTTCAGGAAAGTCACAACCCCCTGCCCCACCCCTCACCATCACAGGCTCTCCCGTCACCATTGCAGATTCCTTCCACTTCTTGGGCACCACCATCACCCGGGACCTCAAATGGGAACCAACCATCAGCTCCCTCATCAAAAAGGCCCAGCAGAGGATGTTCTTTCTGCGGCAGCTGAGGAAGCTCAAGCTACCCACCAAGATGTTAGTGCAGTTCTACACGGCCATCATCGAGTCCATCCTCACCTCCTCCATAACCGTGTGGTACGCAGGAGCCACTGCCAGGGACAGACTAAGGCTGCAGCGCGTCGTGCGCACTGCTGAGAAGGTGATCGGCTGCAAGCTCCCATCTCTCCAAGACCTGTACATCTCCAGGACCCGAAGGCGTGCAGGCCGGATCATAGCTGATCCTTCACACCCTGGTCACGTACTGTTTGCCCCCCTCCCCTCAGGTAGAAGACTTCGGTCCATTCAGACTAAAACCTCCCGGCACATGAACAGCTTTTTCCCCTCTGCCATCAGACTGCTGAACATTAAGTGACTTATTGACTCTCGTGCACTATATACAGCAGCTCAACCAGACTCATGTCATTCATCACTGTTTTTCTGTTGCATTATCGACTGCACTATGTGGTGCTCCACATTATCTGCTACTTGCTAATTTATTTAAAACTGCTTTGACTAGTATTACTCATTATTATTATTATCATTATTATTATTATTATTATTATTATTATTATTATTATTATTATTATTATTATTCTACACTTATTGCATGTTTTTTAGTTTTTTAGTTTATCTCTTTATCTTATCATGTTTTTAATGTTGCAGCATTGCACTGAGACAAATTCCTAGTTTGTGTACTACATGAACAATGGCAATAAATCTGATTCTGATTCTGATTCTGACTAAATAATGCCTAATTCACACTGTCCTATTATTATTGATACAATTAAGAACAACTTTGAATGTTTACTGTTATCAGCAGGAGGATCAATATGCTTCTGATTAAAAAAATGTCTGAAAAAACAGTATTTGGAGTGGTGAAGCAAATGGTTATGAAAATTGGGTGTTGCTTTGTCTAATTTAGGTGTAAACGGTCATCACATAAGATTTTTCATTATAACAGTAATTAATGTAGGTAAAACACCCTTTAGTTCACTGACATTTCATTTTTATCTGTTGTCTCACTTCTTGTTTTTAAAGATCTTTTTTGAGAGATTAAGTTTCATGTTGCCATGAAAGGTCATCAAGAATTTTTTTTTTTCATCTGAGTTGTTGCTGACAAAATGATCAAGAGTTTCATATCCATGAGAGTGCAGACACAGAGAGGAACACGTTTATAGATGGGCTCCGTGACTGCAGATGAAGCTGTTCTGCTTTAATAGTGTTCCTTGAAGTCATTCAGCAGTGATTATGCAGAGGTCCACCTTGATGTCCTGCAAATTGACAATTGCTTAAGCTAAGTAATACCTACCTGAGTTGGGCAGACAGAGTTTAAAAACATTTTATAGTAAATGACTAGGTGAATATGAGGCTACAGAAGGGCACAGCTAAATTGACACTCCCACTGCAATCATGCAGCAGCATCCAGAGAGTGGCAGCGGAGTAGGCCAACTACAAGCATTAAGTTAGCCCTGTGACATTTTCTACCTGAGGATTGAATACAAGGACAGTGTAGTGCGGTTCAGAATATTTAAGCACAAGGAGAAACAAATGGATGACTTATTGTTGGCATTTGAGGCTGGTTCTTGATGTTTCAGAGGTAAGTAAATCATGACCTCTCCATCACCGTTAAAACGTCAAGAGTCAGCTCTCATTTTTTATGTATTGTTCCACCTTTTAAACCCTTTTCCATTTTGATAAGGGCAAATATTTTGTGTAGAGCAGCATTTATAATGGAAAAATACAGAAAACACAGCAGCACCACTGCAGCATAAGAGACAGTTTTATTGAAAATATTTGAAGCTACTATTTTTTTCTATTTAATACCATTGATCCCAGATTTGACAAGAAGACAAATAGGCATTTGGTACATAGCATCACTTCAAAAAAAAATTTAAAAATATAGCCGCAAGTGGCGATCATTGGGTTCCAAGCAGGTGTGGGCTTCAAGGTCTTGTATTGTTTATTTAAAGCAGCACTATATAACTTTCTTGTTCCTTGTAGGAACACTGAAAAAGTCACAACAACAGTGACCACAAACCCGGTCCCAACAGCCAACCACAGGGCACGATTATAGCCACCAACAACAAAAGCCCTGTGGTTGGCTGTTGGAATCAAGGCCACAGACTGAAGCCATCTCTACTCTCTACTCAGTAATCTCACCAAAAAAAGAGCTGTTGAAGGCAATGTGGGTTGACTCAGGCTATGGATGAAGTAACATTCACTTGGTCAAATGTTGGTGTACCATCAGAGCACTTTTGCAAACATTATCTTGAGGTGAAAATCTAACATAGTGCTGTTTTGAAATGCACAGGAGACCCATGCTGTACTTCAAATGTTCTTTAGAAGAACAAGAGCTCCCTGACAAGATTGACAAGTATTGAGCACATCAACATTTATATCATTAAACATATTTCTGATGGAGCCAATGACCTGATATTTTCACCAGATGTCAGTAACAACCCAAGTGACCCATACATACAAAGAAATCAAGGCAACTGTGTTCACAAAACAAGTTATATTTAATAAAGTGGAATGAAGCAGAGAATAAGTTTTGAACACATGAAGAAAAAGAAGTGCAAAAAGGCATAGAAAGCCAAGAAACCAGCTGAAATCCATCAGAAATTAGGAAGCAATCCCAACCCCAGTAAGTGTAAATTAATTTCAGCTGGTTAAGTCCTGATGGATAGCCTTTAAAAAGGTCTGTGAATGTCAGATTGTCACACCACAAAGAACTCATGAGGGGTAGAAGCAAAGAGCTCTCTCTAGACCTTTGCAACCTTATTGTGGCAAAACATAGTAATGGCATTGGTTACAGGCACATTTCAAAACTGCTGAATGTTCCAGTGTGCACTGTTGGAGCCATCATTTGGAAGTGGAAAGAACATCATTGTACCATAAACCAGCCATGACCAGGAGCTCCTCGCAAGATTTCTGACAGATGTAGTGTTATTTAATAAAATATAGTGTAATAAGGTACAGGAATTATTTATTTTATTTAATAGTGGGTGTGCGAGTTAAACCATCACTCCCACACTCGCTAAATAAAATAGGAAAGCACTCGTAAAAAGGGGGCACCAGTTCTAAAAGAACAACTTTTTTTTGTTGTTTTTTTGTTTTTGTGTTTTTTGTTTTGTTACTTATTTGTACCCGTAGGTAGACTTGGTTTGCAGTCTGGTGACAAGCCACCGGCTGCTGGTCGCTGCGTGCGCGAGCGCCCTAAACCTACATGTTTTTGGTGTGCGGGAGGAAACCGGAGAAATCCCGGAGTAAACCCACGCAACACGGGGAGAACATGCAAACTCCACACAGCTCACTGTTGGTCGGGGGCTGGGATCGAACCCACGATCTCATGATCCCCGCGATCCCCTGGCCGAGGGTAAAACTGTGCTGCCACAGTGCTAAACCACTGCGCCACCGTGCAGCCAACAATTAACTTAATTTCAATTAATTAATTTCCATACCTTCGATTACTTAATGGATCAGTCTCAAAATTTAAGGGAGTTCTTTTCCTGCTGTGATCTAGGAGACATATATGCGAAAGGAAAACGCTTCATCTTCTCTCATTTACCCTTTTATTAAACTCATTCAGGTTACATGATATGGCATTCAAACGATGGATAAACAGATTCAAATGATAAACAGGTGTCTAATATCACATCAACTGTTAGTGGATTCCTGAACATAAAATCTAGAGTTAAACCTTTGTGGAACAAAGGAGAAACCAGATTTTATGTTTCAACAGTAATACAGTAATGGAAGGCTGAAATGTCTAACAAAACACAATGCAATTTTATGGGGAAAAATTCCATAAGCTGATTATCTAAAAATGAACCTCTGAATTAATCTACAAAAATGAAAGGTGGTTACCTAAAATTGAATAAGAATCTTCCTTCGGTTTATAGCTTTATCCTATGACTGAGGGACTAATTGTACCATGAAATACTGGTTATGTTCAATTGTAATTGAAATGTTAGGACATCATGTTTAAACCCCGCAAATAGGAAAATGGGAGTCTCACTTACGAACAGCTGTAGGTCCACGTGTTCAGAGGGTCGGTGCCGGCTGGGGTTTTAAAACTGGGACCCAGAGATGAAGCGACTGCTGCAAGGTTTCTTGATATTCACAACCAACCATAAGAAGTGTGGACTCAGCCGGGGGGCTCACAGACGGACAGCGAACAGCAGCAGTACCGGCTGTCTTGGAGCAGGCGTGGCGAGTCCTTTGGCAACCAGTCCGAATTTATGATGTCTCTGGCCGCGGAATAGACCAAAAAAACTGAAGGAAAAACGTCTCAGTCAGGCGTGGATGAGGCCGGAAAGAAAATCCAAAAACACAATCTGTTCACTTTAAAATAGGAAAATTAAAAGTCCACTTTAACTGCATGAAAAGTCAGAAAAATCAAAGAAAAACATTCAACTAGGATAAGAATGGCTTCAGAGGTGAAGAAAAAAATAGGATTTTGAGAGTTTGACTCTCTTTAAGGCAAGCTCATAAGGAAAGAATGATTTCTCCTCAGTTACCCAGAAAAACAAGAAAACTAATGCAGGATTTGATAAAGTTCACACACAAAGACTTCTTAAAATTCACAGAACAATTTGGACAAAAGAAAACTGCAAGAACTACAAAGAACCCTGAAGAAGTGAAAACCAAAAAACTTTCTTTGTTCTTCTTCCGATCTAGATCTTTTCTTTTTGTGTAACTTCTTCATCTAATTTCTCTTCCTCTCCTATTTTTTTTTCTCTATCTTGCAGGGTGGCTCTCACGCATTTAACTGAAGCGCACCGCTGGGTCATAAAACAGGGCTGACGCAAGACAGTCCAACCATCTTTCATAAAGAGGAGTTTGAATGGCTTTTGTCCAATGAGGGAACATTTCTTTGTTTGGGAACAACCAATCAAATGAAAATGGGCATTATCCCGTGTAAGGTAGCCTAGGGAGTGGTTTATCAGGAATGATAGCGTACAGGGATTGATACCCATTCAGTTCTTATGAAATTATGTGCGCAATATAAAATCTAACTAAATTAAGTGACTCGGCTAATATTCAGTGATCATTACTGATAATATTAACATTCGTTTAAACATTCCTAATACATGTTCCTAATACATGCACTCACATTTAAATCAAGGATTAATGAATTATTGCAAACCCTGGTCAGTGATCAAAGGGATGATTTTCAGTGTTCTTAGAGTCCTGGGGAGATGATAGCTGGAAGGAGAAAACGTTAATGTTTAGTCAGATTACACAATGAAACACATTCCGTAGATGTCCACTAGGAGATACTGTTGAGCTGTAGAAAACTTCTTTAGGTCTCTGGGATCTGTCAAAGGGAGGAAGAAGGCCATATATGAATGAATGAATGATTGAATGAATGAATGAATGAATGAATCTTTATTTCGGATAGTACAGGTTAAAAGGAACTGAATAGTATAGCAAAAGGGGGAAATAAAAACCAACAAGGTCAAATTACGCAATAACTCCTCTGATTATACAGTTCAACAAAAGTTATCCGAAATGGATGATGGCTGAAGCCGCAGCTTATATTGCCCACCCATATTCCATCCAAGAATTCAAAAGAAAAAACAAAACAAGAGCGATTACAATTCAGAACAAGGCTAAGACCAAGTGTGACAGAAAAAAGTTTAAAAAAAAAAGTTAAAAAAAAGAAAAAGAAAAAAAAAAGAAAACTAGGCAACAACACAGCACAGGCTGGATATGACAATCCTTATGTAAGTTTACATGTCATCTTGTATATATGTTTGGAGTATTTCTTCCTTTAGTTTTTGCTTAAATTGTCCAAGCGTTGTACATGATTTTAATTCAGGTCCAAAATCGTTCCATAATCTGACTCCTTGCACTGAAACACAGTGTTGCTTTGTGGTAGTTCTCACTGTAGGCTTTTGAAATATACATGTTCCTCTGAAGTGATATCGTTTCTCTCTTATTTGGAACAACTTTTGGATATTTGCGGGCAGTGATAAATTCTTCACTTTAAACATTATTATTGCAGTTTTAAAGTCTACCAGATCTTTCAACTTGAGAGCTTTTAGTTTAAGAAAAAGTGGGTTTGTTGGTTCCCTGTGAGCTGCTTTGTTTATTATTCTAATAGCTCTCTTTTGAAGCATAAAGAGTGGATGTATGTTTGTTTTATATGTATTTCCCCATACTTCACTACAATATGTCATGTATGGGAGTATTAATGAATGATACAAGGTGTATAGTGTGGGTTGATTCAGCAAATATTTCACTCTGTGTAATATTGCAATTGATTTGGATACTTTACCTTTGATATAGTTAATATGTGACTTCCAACACAGTTTATTATCAATTATTACTCCAAGAAAATAGTTTCAGATACCCTTTCAATCTCTACACCATTTACACTGAATTTAGGTACTGGGTTGTTGTGATGGTTGTTAAAGACTATAAATTTTGTCTTACTTAAATTGAGCGTTAATTTGTTTGAGTCAAACCACAGTTTAAGCTTTCCTAATTCCTTTCCGAGTGTATCCAGAAGTTGTTCCAAATTGTTTCCACTCCATAATAGATTAGTGTCATCGGCAAACAATATTAAGTCCATTTTTTCTGAAACTTTACATATATCATTTATATACATATTGAATAGTAATGGCCCCAAAACTGAACCCTGTGGGACTCCACAAGTAACCTTCAGTAACTGTGAGTTTTTGTTACTAACACATACATACTGATATCTATTCTTTAAGTAACTACTTAACCAGGACAGTGCTACCCCTCTAATACCACAATTTTGTAGTTTCTTTAATAATAAATTATGATTCACTGTATCAAATGCTTTTTTAAGATCCAGGAATACTCCAATTGAATACTCATTATTTTCAATGGCTGTTGATATTTTTTCTATAAATTCCATTAGAGCAAATGCAGTTGTCCTCTTGTGTCTGAACCCATATTGCTGCTCACACAATAAATTATTCTTCAGTATGAAGTTGTCAATTCTCTCATAGAATATTTTTTCAAGTATCTTGGAAAATTGCGGCAATAGTGAAATTGGTCTATAGTTTGAGAATTCCCCTCTGTCACCCGTCTTGTATATCGGAATTACTTTAGCTATTTTCATTGCATTGGGAAATATACCTGTTTGGAGAGACAGGTTATAGATATACGTCAGTGGTTTTACTAGGCATTCAATAATAGTTTTGACTAAGAGCATGTCAATACCATCACAGTCCGTAGATGTTTTACTTTTAAACGATTTGACAATTTCAATGACCTCTCTTTCGTCTGTGTTCTTTATGAAAATGGAGTATTTTATAGCAGTGTTATTGCATATTGTATCACCTGTAGGCACCGTAGTGGGTATTTCTCGAGCCAAATTAGGGCCAATGTTAACAAAAAAGTTATTAAATTCATCTGCAGGTGAAGCTACATTCACACTCTGAGTCGTTTTATTATTTTTTGGAATATTAGTTGGGTTGCTTGTATTTCTGCTTTTATTTCCAAGGATACTGTTAAGTATTGTCCATGTATTTTTAATATTGTCTTTGTTTTTCTCCAGTTCTTTACTGTAATAGTCTCTTTTACTACATCTTATTATATATGTTAACTTATTTTTGTATGTTTTATACCGCTGCTCTGCTTCTTTTGTCCTTTTCTTTAGGAAAGCTTTATATAGTAAATTTTTCTTTTTACACGCCTTTTGTAGTCCTTTGGTTAACCATGGCTTATCGGCAAATTTCTGTTTAAGCTTTTTTTTTACTAATGGACAGTTTTTTTCATAAAGAGTGGTTACAATGTTTATAAATGTGTCATAGGCTTCATTTACATCTGATACATAGACTTCTGTTCAGTCTTGCTTCAGCAAGTCCTCTTTAAAAGAACTAATTGCATTTGGTGATTTGTATCTGAACGATTTTGAAATTTTTTTCTGTATTGGCCCCCGTGTGGCCATGGATAAGTGCAAAGGTTGGCAAGTGGTCACTTATATCATTTATCAATAATCCACTTTCTATTTTCTTATCAATAACATTGACAAACAGGTTGTCAATAAGTGTAGCAGTGTGAGCTATGATTCTACTGGGATGTGTTATTGTGGGATATAGACTCATGCTGTACATAGAGTTCATGAACTCTGTAATTACATTTTGTTGATGTGGATTCAGTAAATCAATATTGAAATCTCCACAAATTGCTACCATTTTCTTACTATAATATTATTGTACAGCTCGACTAATTTATCTCTGAATGTCTCAATGCAAGTTCCCGGCATTCTATATATACAACTTATAATTAGATTTTTTGTTTTATCTTGGTCAATCTCAACAGTAACACATTCCAAGATCCCTGGTAGTGCGAAGGACATTCCATTTACAAGCTTACACCTATACAGGTCATCAATATACAATGCAACACCACCACCCTTTTTTTGAGATCTGTTAATATGAAACATCTGGTATCCCTCTATTGCCATCAGGGGAGCCTGCTCTTCAGTAAGCCAGGTTTCAGAGACTGCAATAGCTGTAAATTTTGTCTAGCTGTTTTAAATAGCCCTGAATCTGTGGAAAGTTTTTGTTAAGACTTCTGCTGTTGAAGTGTATTATTGATAATTTACCATCTAGTTGCACTTGACTTTTGAATTGCTTTTCAGTGTAATATTCACAGTGGTTATGAATATTATTGAAAAAGTGGTTATCAGGATCAATATCATTCTCCATCTCTTGTGGTTTATGTTCAGCATAATGGGATATTTTCAGAGTTTGAGTTTCCTCACTCTGTGTCAAATGACTTCCTCCAACTGGGGATAATTGATGTCTACTCAAGTCAGTCATAAGTTTTTGTTTGTTTTGCTTATTTTTTTTAAAGTACTTTGGCATGGTGTATTAAAAGAACTATTCTTATCGTGTGTGTGAATATGGATTATCATTGACTCATGATTTTCTTAATCAGTGTTCATCTGTATTTATCTAAGTCATATCTGTCTGCTTGAGAAGTTTATGACTTTTTAAGAGCATTAGTTCCTGTAGGGCGGATGCTATCAACATGAGCTGTCCATTTTGGGGATCTGGACTTCACGAGTTTTATGGTCCACTTAAGCCTTTAAAAGCAAATTCTTATCAAGTCTATCTCTGCACAAGTGAAGTTATTTACACTGGGATATCTTGACCAGACCTTGAGTGAGAGTTGCTTTAAAATGAAGAAAAGTGAAATTTCTGTAAAATGAAGAAAAGTGATGTCCTGGATTGGCCTGAGGAGATGTTGATGCTACATACCCCCCCCTTCCCCCGTAGCAATGGTGAGCACCGGTCACCTGCGTCTCCTTGGCAACACTTGACCTAAATACTAGCATGTAAATGGTATCTCTTACTAAGTGGAGATCTTTGAATTTGGTTTATTGGAAAGACTTCCAGGAATTTCCAAAAATAATTTGAATATGGACAAAGGTAGATTATAAAATTGACTAAGAGTAATAAGCTAAGGTATATGTCTTGAAATGACTCAAAAATTCTGGTTACAAAGGTAAGAAGATAGAAAGTATGTAGTTTTACATACCTGAGGTAAGTGTTTTGGTTCACAATGAAACAGCTATTAGAATTGTTCAAAAACAGTTTGAATTGTGCACAAAATCAAAATGGAGTGCAAGGAATATGTACAGACATGGACAAAATTGTTGGGACCCCTCTGTTAATGAAAGAAAAACCTACAATGGTCACAGAAATAACTTGAATCTGACAAAAGTGGTAATAAATGAAAATTCTATGAAAATTAACCAATGAAAATCAGACAATGCTTTTGAATTGTGCTTCAACAGAATTATTTTAAAAAACAAACTCATGAAACAGGCCTGGACAAAAATGATGGTACCCTTAACTTAATATTTTGTTGCACAACCTTTTGAGCCAATCATTGCAATCAAACAATTTCTGTAACTGTCAATGAGACTTCTGCACCTCTCAGCAGGTATTTTGGCCCACTCCTCATGAACAAACTGCTCCAGTTGTCTCAGGTTTGAAGGGTGCCTTCTCCAGATGGCATGTTTCAGCTCCTTCCACAGATGTTCAATAGGATTTAGATCAGAGCTCATAGAAGGCCACTTTAGAATAGTCCAATGTTTTGCTCGTAGCCATTCTTGGGTGTTTTTAGCTGTGTGTTTTGGGTCCTTATCCTGTTGCAAGACCCATGACCTGTGACTGAGACCAAGCTGTCTGACACTGGGAGGCACATTTCTCTCTAGAATACCTTGGTAGTCTCGAGATTTCATTGTACCCTGCACAGATTCAAGACACCCTGTGCCAGATGCAGCAAAGCAGCCCCAGAACATAACAGAACCTCCTCCATGTTTCATAGTAGGGACAGTGTTCTTTTCTTGGTATGCTTCATTTTTGCATCTGTGAACATAGATCTGATGTTTGTTTTTTAAAATAATTCTGTTGAACCACAATTCAAAAGCATTGTCTGATTTTCATTGGTTAATTTTCATAGAATTTTTATTTATTACCACTTTTGGGAAGAGACATTGACATGGTGACATCCTACAAGTACCTGGGTGTTCATCTGAACAATAAACTAGACTGGTCACACAATACTGACGCACTCTACAAGAAGAGACAGCGCAGGCTGTTCCTACGGAGGAGACTCAGGTCTTTTGGTGTACAAGGGGTGCTGCTGAAGACATTCTATGACACGGTGGTGGCATCAGCCATCACTTTTGGAGTGGTCTGCTGGGGCAGTGGCATTACAGCAGCCGATAGGAAGAGACTGAACAAACTGATCAAGAAAGCTAGCTCTGTCCTGGGGCAGCGCCTTGACCCAGTGGAGGAGAAGGGAGAGAAAAGGATGGTGGCTAAACTGTCATCTCTGCTGGAGTCCGAGTTCCACCCTATGCAGGACACACTGAATGCACTAAGGAGCTCATTTAGCAGCAGACTACATCATCCTAGGTGCACAACCGAGAGATTTCGCAGGTCCTTCCTACCAACGGCTGTCAGACTGTATAACCTAAGCAGGGCTGCTCGCAGAGATAGCAAAAAGACGTGACAACCTAATAGTATTGAATGCAAAAGATGCAATAGACTTACACAATGGTCCCCTCCGGTATACAACTAGGAAAATACCGGTAGCTACGGAGGGTGACAATATGTATGGGTACATAATCATACCATGTAGGATAACTAAGTAGACGGTTATGCTGCTGTTTCATTCCATCTAGCTACAATGCTCCGCACTGTGTGTGTTTATATATTTATATATTTATTCCATCTAGCGACAATGCTCCACACTGTGTTTATATATTTACATATTTATTCCATCTAGCTACAATGCTCCGCACTGTGTGTTTATATATTTACATATCTATTCCATCTAGCTACAATGCTCCACATTGTGTGTGTGTTTATATATTTACATATTTATTCTCTGAGTGTTGCTATCCCTGTGCTGTTGCAATCCTGGAATTTCCCCATTGTGGGACTAATAAAGGCTTATCTTATCTTATCTTATCTTATCTTTTGTCATATTCAAGTTATTTCTGTGACCACTGTGGATTTTTGTTTCATTAACAGAGGGGTACCAACTATTTTGTCCATGTCTGTATATATATATATATATATATATGTATATATATATACAGTGGGGTAAAAAAGTATTTAGTCAGCCACCAGTTGTGCAAGTTCTCCCACTTAAAAGATGAGAGAGGTCTCCAATTTTCATCATAGGTATACCTCAACTATGAGAGACAAAATAAGAAAAAAAAATCCAGAAAATCACATTGAAGGATTTTTAATGAATTAATTGGTAAATTCCTCGGTAAAACAAGTATTTGGTCAATAACAAAAGTTCATCTCAATACCTTGTTATATACCCTTTGTTGGCAATGACAGAGGTCAAACGTTTTCTGTAAGTTTTCACAAGGTTTTCACAAACTGTTGCTGGTATTTTGGCCCATTCCTCCATGCAGATCTCCTCTAGAGCAGTGATGTTTTGGGGCTGTCATTGGGCAACACAGACTTTCAACTCCCTCCAAAGATTTTCTATGGGGTTGAGATCTGGAGACTGGCTAGGCCACTCCAGCACCTTGAAATGCTTCTTACGAAGCCACTCCTTCGTTGCCCGGGCGGTGTGTTTGGGATCATTGTCATGCTGAAAGACCCAGCCACGTTTCATCTTCAATGCCCTTGCTGGTGGAAGGAGGTTTTCACTCAAAATCTCACGATACATGGCCCCATTTATTCTTTCTTTTACACGGATCAGTCGTCCTGGTCCCTTTGCAGAAAAACAGCCCCAAAGTATGATGTTTCCACTCCCATGCTTCACAGTAGGTATGGTGTTCTTTCTCCTCCAAACACGACAAGTTGAGTTTTTACCAAAAAGTTCTATTTTGGTTTCATCTGACCATATGACATTCTCCCAATCCTCTTCTGGATCATCCAAATGCTCTCTAGCAAACTTCAGACGGGCCTGGACATGTACTGGCTTAAGCAGGGGGACACATCTGGCACTGCAGGATTTGAGTCCCTGGCGGCGTAGTGTGTTTCTGATGTAACCTTTGTTACTTTGGTCCCAGCTCTCTGCAGGTCATTCACTAGGTCCCCCCATGTGGTTCTGGGATTTTTGCTCACCGTTCTCGTGATAATTTTGACCCCACGGGGTGAGATCTTGCGTGGAGCCCCAGATCGAGGGAGATTATCAGTGGTCTTGTATGTCTTCCATTTTCTAATTATTGCTCCCACAGTTGATTTCTTCACACCAAGCTGCTTACCTATTGCAGATTCAGTCTTCCCAGCCTGGTGCAGGTCTACAATTTTGTTGCTGGTGTCCTTTGACAGCTCTTTGGTCTTGGCCATAGTGGAGTTTGGAGTCTGACTGTTTGAGGTTGTGGACAGGTGTCTTTTATACTGATAACGAGTTCAAACAGGTGCCATTAATACAAGTAACGAGTGGAGGACAGAGGAGCCTCTTAAAGAAGAAGTTACAGGTCTGTGAGAGCCAGAAATCTTTCTTGTTTGTAGGTGACCAAATACTTATTTTACTGAGGAATTTACCAATTAATTCATTAAAAATCCTTCAATGTGATTTTCTGGATTTTTTTTTTCTCATTTTGTCTCTCATAGTTGAGGTATACCTATGATGAAAATTGGAGACCTCTCTCATCTTTTAAGTGGGAGAACTTGCACGATTGGTGGCTGACTAAATACTTTTTTGCCCCACTGTATATATATATATATATATATATATATATATATACACATATAAGATAAGATAAGCCTTTATTAGTCCCACAATGGGGAAATTCCAGGATTGCAACAGCACAGGGATAGCAACACTCAGAGCAACAATCAGAAGGCAAGAAAAAACAAGAGCAGCTAGTATACATATGTACATATTAATGTATATATATATATATATATATATATATATATATATATATAGACACACAGTGCAGAGCATTGTGGTTGGTGGATGTGCAGCAGAAAGTCTAAGCTCTCTCCGCGTATGCAACAGGCCAGCTGGATGTCTTTGGGCATGATGGTGACCCTCTTGGTGTGGATGGCGCACAGGTTGGTGTCCTCGAAGAGAGACACCAGGTAGGCCTCGCTGGCCTCCTGCAGAGCCATGACGGCGGAGCTCTGGAAACGCAGGTCGGTCTTGAAGTCCTGAGCGATCTCCCTCACCAGGCGCTGGAAGGGCAGCTTACGGATGAGCAGCTCCATGGATTTCTGGTAGCGACGGATCTCTCTCAGAGCCACGGTACCGGGCCTGTAACGGTGAGGCTTCTTCACTCCGCCGGTGTCCGGAGCGCTTTTTCGAGCAGCCTTGGTGGCCAGCTGCTTCTCGGGGGCTTTTCCTCCAGTAGATTTATGGGCGGTCTGCTTGGTTCTTGCCATTGCTCTTTATTATTCTGTCTTATATTTCGTGCATGCCGCCTAAACTCCAGCCCGGCACCCGCGTTGTTTTCGCTTCAGTTCCCCGGTATGTCGAGTTTCTCCGTTAGCACCGGGTGGCGGTTGAGTGCTAGCTAGCGCTTCCCTGCTGTATCGTCTCCTGCTGTAAACAGAGGCTCCGTCCGCAAACTCGGGAGACCTTTGGGGCGATCTGTGTGTCTGTGATATATATAGAGTGAAAGGTGTGCCAGATCAAAAAGTTATCACCGGATCAGAAAGAAGAAGGAAGATAAAAAAAGACTCAGAAGTGAGCCGCTGTTGCAAAAGGCAGCCAACTCGTGTGGCGCCAGAACCGGATATATACTGTATATATATATATATATATATATATATATATATATATATATATATATATATATAAATTATTGCTTATTTGAGGTAGATGTTTAGGTTACGCAATATTGAGGAAACTCAGGGAGGTTCACATGGGGTCCGTTTAGCAGACCCACTTATGTTTCCACTTCTGCAACTTTGATGGGTTGTTCCTCCAGACTGAGAATCTCCTTTTCAGGGAATAGGTTCTCAACGTTGGGACTCGGGTCTAGGTCTTGGTGTCTGAAACTACGCATAGTATTAGTTGTTAAGTGGCTGAGTTTATCTTGGAAGGCTTTAATTTGCCAGAGGTAGGCACTGGCAGCGGCACACATCAAGAGGTACCCAAAAATGACCAGGCTCATGAGTATTGCGTCTGGTACAGACCAGGAGTGCGAATTGGGATGGAGTAGTGGTTGAGGGTCTGGCTCAAGGACTTGGAGCTCATTCCATATTGAAACCAAGTCAATGACTTGAGGGCCTTCAAGAGTGACTTTATCCACGATCTCAGAGCTGAGTTTGAGCGCTTGCTTAGAGAGGAAATCGGACACATCGACACTGCCATTGTATTGGTCAGTGTTGAGGTGATACAGGGCCAAATCTCCAATATGAAAGAGTGAGTCTTTGGGAACTTTAACCCAAAAAGTATTGGAGGGAAGTGTGATCTGGGAAAACGTGTCATTTTGGTCATAGGTGACAGTAGCGGATTGCACTGGGGTGTTAACAAGCCACCGGTTTCCAATGATGTGGGCCTGTGTGGTGGTTACTTGAGATCGTGGGGTGAGGATGGTGGGACAAGTCATGTCCTGAGAGGATGCTTGGATCTCACAGATGCCTCCAGTACTATCCTTAAGAAAAGGCTTACTAGGGCACAAATAGTGGACATCCCTGGTGAGAGTGCACATGTGTAGGTTCGGGACCAAGTAAAGGCCAGGGCTGTTGTCATGATATGCCACCACTGAGGGGGTTTTGACCTTGACATGAGTGTCCTGCTCCAAATCCCAACATTGACAACCTTCTTCAACTAGTAGATGCTATCGTAGGTGATCATAGGTAGGTTGACAATGAAAGCCATCTGGTGCTTTTCAGGGTCAGCGTAGATGGGAATGGCATTGCCCAAGGTCAAAGCTAAATGGGCTTGGAGAGGTATGACAGTTCTTTGAGTGGCTGTAGCAAGCAAGTCTGTAACCAATGACATGGGGACGAGGTAGGGTGGAATTCTGCCCATTGCCAAGGCGTCAGCGGAAGAGCTGATGTCCCTAATCACATCTGACAGTAACATAGACACTAGCTGTGCTTGGGCAAAGTCAACTTGAAGTACAGAGAACATCGACTGCATCAACTTGTTGAGTTTGACCAAAGCTTGAGAATGAGTGTTCACAACTACCACCGTACCTTGTAAGGTGGTGCGGACAGCCTGTAGGCTTGTTTTGTGGACCGCCAGTTGGGCCTGAATTTGAGGGAGTTCAGCTTGTAGCTCACCTACCTGATGTTTAAGGGTATTGATATTGACCGAATTGATGGCGGATGTACCTAAGCTAAAAAGCAATCCTAAGGCTGAGGCAGCTGCTAAGAATCCACCTATAGCTCGTCGGTTTCTGACTTTGGGTGTGGTTAAGTTGAACTGGGTAATAGTGAACTTCTTGAGTTGTTCCAGAACATGTGTGATATCAGCTTCAGCATGGTCTAGCGCTTGCTTGATCCAGCGTTGTCTGACCAAAGAGGACAACCCTGAGCTTAGCGGAAGGTTTTGGTAGACCACTGTGGCGGGATCAAACCACACAAAGATCTTTTGAGTGTGGATTTGACATTGGGTAATCAGAAGTCCTGGTTAGTCGATCAAGGCGATTCCAGACTAGGGGCCCTCGCTCAAAAGGTCAGTGGAGGTAGACATGAGGGTTAGGCAGAGGGTTAAACCAAACAGCAGGAAGGCCATCATCCTGGCAAGACACATAGAAATGAGTAATTTAATTTTGAGCTTCTTGTCGGTTTTCTTTTTCTTGCAGTACCTGAGTGGTAAGTGAAAATTATTCTCAGAGGTGGAACAACTTTGTTAGAGACTGAGCTCTAGGCTTTTAGTTTTTTATCACCTTTAGTGGGGTTTTATGGTTATTGACTGAAGCTAGTGATATTGGAGGTTTTGTGTGTACTATTTTGAAATAGTAAGTTGATGACACTGAATGAAACTTTGCAGGGTCTTTTGAAGTTAGAGTTTAAGGAAGTCAGTTAGTTTGGGTTAACTCTTCCCTTTGGAGGTTTAATGCGGTTACCTGATTGAGGGAGAGAAATGTGACCAAGTATACCTGAGGCTGATAGTTAGCTAACAGTTATCTATCGGGCGCAAACAAGATTTTAAGTTTGTTTACTGACTTAATAGAACAATGTTGTCCTCGACGAGTCCCATGGGGTTTTTGTGAGCTTTGATCTGATTACGATGGACCCATTTGGAGATGGGGTCCTGGCAACCTTTGCATATCTTGATTTGGTAAATGACCGGTGAGAGTTTATCTGTGATCGTGTATGGACCCGTCCACCTGGGGAGGACCTTCCGAGCAAGTTTTCCTGCCATGGCATTGGTCTGTCCTGTTTGAGGAATGAAGGAATAGTAGAAAACCTTGTCTCCCACTTGGAGTTCATCATGTGAGGCTTTCTGGTCATAGTAGGCTTTGCGTCCTTCAGCTGATCGGTCCAAATGTTTTTGGGCAAAGGCAAAAGTCTGTTGGAGATGTTTGGTCAGGTCAGTCATGTACTGGTGAGTAGTGTAAGGTGTGGCAACACTGGCCTCTCCAGGTTGGTAGAGTAAATGCAGGGGCAAAGTCATTTGCCGGCCTGTCATCATTTCAAAAGGTGAGACCCCAGTAGCTTCATGGGGTGTGGCTCGGATGGCCATCAAAACCAGCAGAAGTTTTACATCCCAGTCTTTTTGGTGTGGTGAAACATACTTCTTCAGTATGCTGATTACAGTTCGGTGGGCTCTTTCAACCTGTCCAGAGGATTGTGGGTGGTGGCTAATATGGAAGTTAGCCTTAACTCCCAAGGTTTCCTACAGTTGTTGCATGACTTCGGCGGTGAAATGAGTGTCGCGGTCAGAGTTGATTCGGCTTGGCAGACCCAATCTGGAGAATACATGGTTCATCAACAAGTAGGCTGTGGTTTCTGCCGTGTCATTAGGAGCAGGCAAGCACTTGACCCATTTGATGAAAGCACATGTGACTGTGAGGAAGTATTTGTTTCCTGTGGTTGACCGTGGAAGGGGACCTACCCAGTCAATTTGGAGGTCAGACAATGGGAATGAAATGCCTCTTTTCTGTAGGGGTGCTTGGTGAATCGGGTTGGTTGGTTGAAATTGGCAACATACGAGACATCTCTTGATGCAATCCGCTACATCCTTTCGCATGTATGGCCAATATGCCACTTGCTTGAGCGCGTTGTACGTCGCTTTGACGCCTTTGTGTCCTGCAGTTGGGAGATCGTGGGCATGAACAATCATCACCCCCCTCTGGTTACGAGGGGCCACAAGCGCAGGCACAGGGAGTTCATTGGAAACATGAACTAGAATGCCATTGCGCAGCTGTAAGGACGATTGTGCGGCATAAAGCGGTTTCAAGTCTGCAATGTCAGTGAGATCCGAATCGGATGGTGCATTGAGTACAGGATCCAAGAGATATTGTATCATTTTATGGATCGCAGGGTCAAGGGTTTGAAGAGAGATAAGGTCAGGGTCAGAGAAAACAGGGTCAGCCGCTAGGGGACCTGTGGTTTGTGTCGGGTCCTGGGCCCTGTTAGTCTGGGCCCTGGTGACTGCATAGACTGTAGGGGTGGGTGGGTGGGTGGGACCGTGAAGTCGGCACCAGAGCAGAATCAAAGGACCAGGGGGTGCCTTGTATGGCTCCTTGTTTTGCAAGTTAGTCCACAAGGTCATTCCATTCTTTGTCCTGACCTGGTGTGTGCGAGTGACCTCAGAATCAGAATCAGAATCAGAATCAGAATCAGAATCAACTTTATTGCCAAGCATGCTTAACACATACAAGGAATTTTACTTATCACTAAGGTGCGCTCGTGTTAAGCGCTCCCTAATGACGCGGCAGCCACTTGCAGGCGCCTCATACAGTGGGGGGTAAAGGGGGGAGGGGGAGGGGGTGACACATTGGGCAGAGAGAAAAAACATAGTTATCAAAATAGAGCTCAAGTTAGCAAGATTGTGATCACATAGAAAAAAAAAACCCTCTAATTGCACACTTAGCAGACAAGATACAGATCCACACATTAACAAAGCAAGAGAGAGACCAGTGTGTGTATGTCAGTCATGTGATATCAGTGTGAATGCAGTGTGAAGTATCAGTTACTGGTGCACAACAAAAAATCCTCTCCTAGGCAATGACTAGATGTTATGTCCCATGGTATTCTAAACATAGATAACATGTCCACAGAGTTCATCTCTCTTCAGTGCATGTCAGATGGTAAAATTCCATGTTAGTCACATGATGACGCTGTCCTTGGAGAGTTCAGATTGCTGCACATCAGAGTGTTTGGGGTAGAGAGAAGCCAAAACTCCCTTCTGCCTTATCTTTTCTCCTGGAGGAATGAGTTCTCCCAAGGACGCCGAATCAAGGCCTGATGAGCACAGTTCACTTAGAGCATAGAATTTTCATCTCTCATGCGATTCTGTGCATCACAATTTACATTATTCACAGGCTTTAAAATCATTCCCTGGAGAGCACCCAGCGACTCCGAGATGTTTCCCACCTTCCGATTCAGTTCGCCATTTGCCGCTATCAGTACCCTCCCCAGCTGGTCGAATTGTTGAAGGAGCTTCGCCGGGTCCGCATTTTGATTAGCTCTTTCCAACTTCTTTAATTTCCGATACACCAGGAAAACTCCAAAGCCAAACAGCAGAAATCCTGTGATCATGAAGCCAAACAGGTAGATGTCTTCCACATCCTCAATCGAAAGATCACACAGACACATGAGTTTCCAATTGTCCCATGAGTCTCTCACACACTTGGGCTCCCCCGGGCCCGATTTCCTGTTTGAAAAAGTGGTGTCAATTGCATTTAAAGCCCAGCTCAATTCCATAATTTTCCGTTTGGATAGAGATCAGCGAGAAGGAGAGCGAGACACAGACAGGACACAGCAAGCTGGGATCAGTCAAAGGAGGAGGAGGAGGAGAGAAGAAATGCGTCTGCTCTCTCTGAAAGCCGGAAGAAGAAGACCTCTGACCTTTTCCTAGTACACCTGGAGGTTGTTGGAGGTGACCAGGCGATCACATGCCTTGAAAAGGTCTTGATGTTTAACCGGTTTGCGATTGGAGGTTACAAAACCTTTGGCCTTTCAGAGTGCTAAATGACACGTGAAACTGAGGCGTGCATAGTTGGAGTTGGTGCAGATGACCAATGTGTGAATGCCATGGTCTATGGCAAGTTGCAGTGTAATGAGCACACCTGCGATTTCTGCATAGTGGGATGATTGGGAAGCCAGTTGAAAGTTATGGGGTGCACAAGGGTGATTGTTCAACCATGCCACTCTCACACCAGCATGGATGTGAGTTTCATGGTGGAAAGAACAACCGTCGACATAAGCGGTGACCATATCTTGACAGATGTTCTGGTCAGAGTAGTGATGATTCGGGTCTTCAGTGACTGTAGGTGGCTCTGCATGAATGGATGGTCCTGGAGTGTCCTCAGAGCACCGTTGGCAGGCAGCCAAGTCTGTGCTGAGAGGGCTTCTCAATTTCTGTTCATAGCGGATCTCCACGTCAAAGCTTTGTAGAGCCATCAACCAGGAGGCTATTCTGGCATTTGTTACAACGCCTTCTCTGATGCGTTGACTGTTAAGAATAACCACAGGTTGGTGGTGAGTCTCAACTGTGATTCGTTTGCCTCCCACATAGTTGGAGAAATGTTTGACTGCCCATACAATGGCCAGAAGGGCTTTTTCACAGTCTGAGTACTTCAATTCCGGACCAGAGAGGGTTTTGTTGACATAAGCTGCAACTCGTTTGTCATGGTCATAGATTTGATATAATCCAGCACTTAAGCAGTTGGCAGAGAACCCCACTTGTAGGCAGAATGGCTGGTCGCAGTTGGGATAGGCCAGACATGGTGCTGTGCATAACTTTTGCTTCAACGCTTGCATAGCCTGTTCTTGAGCCTTAGACCAAATGAAAGGGGTGTCCTTTCGTAGGAGGTCTGAAAGGGGTTTTGCCAAGTCTGCATAATCCTCAATGAACTGATGTGAGTAGTTGCATACCCCTAGGAAGCTCCTGAGTTCGGAGATGTTGGTAGAGGCCTTGATGTTTAAGACACCTTGAATTCGTGCTGTTTGTTGTAGGACCCCTTTGGATCCTACCAAGAGACCAACATAGTTGACTTTGGTTTTGCACCATTGGCACTTGGAAAGAGAAATTTTGGCTCCTGCCCGGGTGAGCTGGCCAAGGACATGGTCGATTTCAGTCAGGTGGGCATCCAGAGTTAGACTCCGAATGAGAATGTCGTCAACATAGATGAGGTTACCTCTGTCTCGGGTGTCTGGACATGCTTCGTTCAAGAAGATGTTGAACTCTGCAGGAGAGTTGGCATAACCAAAAGGGCATCGGGTGAATGTACTGTATATTGGTGATTCGCGAACGTGAAGGCCAGTTTGTGCTGGTCTTCAGCTTGGACAGAAATAGTCCAGAAACCAGAAACAATGTCCAGTGTTGAGAAGTATTTGGCATCTTTGACTGTAGGGAGTTCTTGCTCCAGTTGCATCATAGGCCACCTAGAGAGAGGAACTTGAGTGTTCAATTTCCTGTAGTCAATTGTCAGTCGCCATTTACCATTGGGCTTTAGGACAGGCCATAAGGGGGCCAAGTAGGTACTGTTGCATGGCTTGATTATGCCACGGTCCAGTAGGTCATCGATTATTTCTTGTGCTGGGCCGTATAAGGCCAAGGGAATCTTGTACTGCCTGACATAGGTGGGAGGAGCGTCAGGTGGTGTAAGAATGCGTACAGAGTGGATTGTGGTTAGTCCACAGTCCAAAGAGTCTTTGGAGAAGGATTGTTCGTACTTAAGAAGAACCTGGCAAAGTTTTTCATGTTCTTCATCAGAGGTCAGGGCATCAGCATCAGCTACCACCTGTGCAAGCTCTTCAGCGATGGTGAGGACTGATTTTGGTGGAGCATCGCTGGGATTGTCCTTGGTCTGCTGATTGGACGCCGATGGAAGGAGTTCAATGGCTTGGACAAGCATTTGGTCATTGTTGGGCAAGTCAATCTGTCCCACTGACTCTTTGTCAGGGGTTGGCATTGACACAAGAGTGATGGCCTTAGAAGGCTTAGTGTAAATGACTGTAGATTCAAGAGAGTGGGCCCAAAGAGAATCAGGGAGGCCCCCTAGCACGGGAACAGTCAGTTCGAAATCGTGAAAATCAGTGGTGATGAGCCAACAGAGAGGCTTGGCCTTGGGCAGGACGATGGTCTCTGCCATGGGATTATTTACCGGCAACGTGGTGGTTCTGTATTCTAGGCTTAAAAGGGGCATGGCCTCCAGAGTTAAGCCAAGCTTGTCAAGCAAAGGAGCCGGTTGGAAAAATGGTTGTGGATGTTGTGGAGTTTCTGCCTGGTCTTAATGCACAGTTGGACCGGGTAGCACGTGACATTAGCAGGTATGAGACAGTGTTGGGCATTCAGTACCTAGCAGGCCTCGGGATGGTCTGGCCTGACTTTAGAGTGTCGAGATCTGGTGTAGAGTGAGCATCTCAGACTGGGGTGAGAGACCATAAAACATTGTTTATGGTATCAACCTGAGCTCCAAGTCTCACAAGGAGATGACTGTCGATGTAGACTGCATGTGGCAGGTTGGGAACGACCAAGAAATGATGAATTAGCAGTCTGTGGTTCCACTGAAGGTGGAGGGTGCAGATACTTGTGATGACCAATGTTTTGTTTGATTTGGTCCCAGCAGGGAAACGAAAAGACTTGTTATTGACCATAAGGTCAGGGTATTTCTCGTGCAGGGATTCGAAAAGTCTCTGGCTGATTGCAGATTTATCAGCCCAGAGAGCCAGTACCACATCTTCTACTTGGGAGCTCTGGATAATCAGTCCTTTGACCACTTGGGGGCAGTACCCATCATCAGCTGCCCCTGGTTTTAGGGTGCCCCTGGTTTTAGGGTGCAAAGGAATGAACTATGTTCATTTAGGGTTGGGTTGTCAGATGTGGTGACATGGGAAGGGGTGCCTGTTTCACCCCAGTCCCCAAGGTCACTTTACGTAAAACTTTGTTGGGTAAGCAGTGCAAGTGGAGTGACTCCTGGAACATCCAAGGTGTCAAGAGTGTAGCACTGTGATCTGGTTGCTTCAGGTAGAGTGGTTGGGTGAGGTTGTTGAACTTGAGCCCATAGTTTGAAATTCTTGAAGTCTATCAGAGGCTCAAAGCAATTAAACAGATCCTTGCCTATCAGCAATGGAATTGAGTTGAGATTGGACACATAGACAGGATGGATCAAGGTCATGGGTCCAATGGAGATCTTTACCAATGACATGTGTGACACAGTCGTGTTTGAGGGTGCATAAGGTTGAATAGCTAAGGAACAAGGTCTTAGCTTCAGGTCTTTGTGTGCGCGGTTAGCAGCGACACGTAGGTGCTCAAAAAGGTCCTGCGACATGAGCGTGATGTCCGCTGCGGTATCCAGTAGGGCTTCATGCGTCATCACATCTTCCAGGGTCAGTGAAAGGAAAAATTTTCGTGCAATCCCCTTTTCGGTCAAATCACCCAGAAATTGTTGGACCGGTGGTTCAACGCAGATTAAGGAGTCGCCTGTTTCGGGTGAGTGAGGTTTCCCAGGTAGCTGGACTACCAAACTGGCACTGGGTGGCGTGGCATTTTAGAGCTCCTCCGGAGTTTTGGGTGGAGGATGCTCGGTTGTGTCTTCAGTATCCCCCCCCTTTTGTAGTAGGAGGTTCCTCAGGGTTGAGTTGTGGCAACCCTAAAGGATCATTTGGGGTGGTCACAATATTTATGGCTAGGACATCTAGCTTCTTGTCCTCTTTCGCCTCTTTTTTCCTCTTCAGTTCGTCAAGCATACGTTGGAGAGTTTCCATGTCTTCTCGGCTGAAAATGGGTTTTTCTTTCTTCTCCCAGGGTTTGGAGCTAAACTTACCAGGGGGAGGTCTTGCTTCCCTGTTGAAGTTTTTCCGGTGGTACGAGGGAGGTGACCATCTCCCATGGTTACACGAGTCTTGAAATCAATATCTGTCATCCCGGGTATCCGTACTGTATTCTCGTGACTTACCTGGTGGGCTTGGCCTCCGACGGTAGTCAGGCTTTGGTGATGTTGACTTGGAGCTTGGTGTAGAAAATTTGGTCGGGTTCTGACCTGACTTAGCTTGGCTAGAGGGCTGTCGTAGTTTTACTTGTGACCGAGGTGCTGGAACAGGGGCTGGCCTTGGGGCGCCCTCTAGGTCCAGGGTGTCCGACGCGGTGTTGACAGCTAACACCGTGGTAGGCTCAGTATGCTTCTGATTGCTTTGTTGCTGTTTCTGGAATGCATAATGTGCAAACTCTCTTAGCTGGTTTATTGAGTTTGACCTTGGGTTAGCCATGACTCCAAGGTGGTGTCCAACCGTGGGATGGAGATTCTGAATGAAAAGAGCCTTGAAATTGTGGTCTTCTTCCATCCCTGGTGTGTTTTGAGATCCAAAATATGCGCGCAGGAGTCGCTGGTAGTATGCCTGTGGGGGCTCTGAGTGACCCTGTTTCCCAGCTAGGGCTGTCGCTAGCCCTGACTGTGGGCAGTAGTTGGAGAACTCCTTTTCAATGTCTTTGTAGAGTTTCCGGTGGTTCATCTTGATATCCAATGGCTGCCGATCTATAAATTTTGATACTGACCTGTTGGATGTCAACTTGATCAAATAAATGTGATCGTCGTCAGGGTATTTACGCAAGTAGTAGTCAATGTCTTGCAAATAAGCCCTGGTATCAAGTGACCCACTGGTTGAGGGGTCAAATTTTGTGACGTGAACTGTAACTGTGGTGAACTACCACAAGATGGAGACAGTTATCTCTGCACTCCCAAGAGGAGGAGACACTAGTGATGTTGCTCTGGACAGGTCTACCAGTCTCACTCAAAATGGCGTCTGCACGCTGACCCTGCTCATGCTCAGTTTTCCGTGCACAGCCTTTCGGTTATGCGTGCGACTGTGAGCGTGTACGTGACATGTGGATGCGGGCGCAAGTCTTATCGACAACACCACGCCTTGCTTTTTCAAAACGGGAGAGTTTTAATCTCCAACTTGACTTTATTCATGCACAAATAATCTTACTGCTTTAATTCTGGGTATAGTTTAGCGCTACTTCCCCAACAGTTTACTCACGGTGACTTGATCAAGCTGCGTCCAGCCTAGTCTGATGTCACCACACTTGGGTAATTACAGAACCGGTCAGTTTAATTCATCCCGCCGGGGTAATTCACCGGATGGTTAAACTGACGAGGGACAGAACGGTTTTCTTTGCGTTTCTGTCACTCTAGGCCTTTATTTTTCTTAATTCAGCATATAATACTGCTTAAAACTTCCTGCATGCATTAACACAGCTCCTCTGTTCACCTTAGACAGTGGGGTTGAATCAGCTCACCCCCCCCCCCACCCCGCAGCAATCAGCAAACAGACACATTTCAGAAAGAGGTGGGGAAAACAAACACACACAGGGAGAGACGCAGACTTGCCTGCTGCAGCCTCTTAAACAACACACACAGGTTCACTGAATAAAGCGGATCAATATTTGAGCAGAAAAAAAACATGCAGCTTATGTCACAATGATTTTTTCTTTTGCATATACGTCTCTTAGTTGCACACAGGACTCGCACGGCAGTGCCAGAATATGTAGTGTTATTTAATAAAATATAGTGCAATAAGGTACAGGAATTATTTATTTTATTTAATAGTGGATGTGTGAGGGGACAGAATTAAACCATCACTCCCACACTCACTAAATAAAATAGGAAAGCACTCGTAAAAAGGGGGCACCAATTCTAAAAGAATGACTTGTATTATTAACTTAATTTCAATTAATTAATTTCCATACCTTCAATTACTTAATGGATCAGTCTCAAAATTTAAGGGAGCTCTTTTCCTGCCATGATCTAGGAGACATATATGCGAAAGGAAAATGCTTCAACTTCTCTCATTTACCCTTCTATTAAACTCATTCAGGTTACATGATATGGCATTCAAATGATGGATAAACAGATTCAAATGATAAACAGGTGTTTTAATATCACATCAACTGTTAGTGGATTTCTGAACATAAAATCTAGAGTTAAACCTTTGTGGAACAAAGGAGAAACCAGATTTTATGTTTCAACAGTAATGGAAGGCTGAAATATCTAACAAAACACAATGCAATTTTATGGGGAAAAATTCCATAAGCTGATTATCTAAAAATGAACCTCTGAATTAATCTACAAAAATGAAAGGTGGTTACTTAAAATTGAATAAGAATCTTCCTTCAGTTTATAGCTTTATCCTATGGCTGAGGGACTAATTGTACCATGAAATACTGGTTATGTTCAATTGTAATTGAAATGTTAGGACATCATGTTTAAACTCAGCAGATAGAAAAATGGGAGTCTCACTTACGAACAGCTGTAGGTCCACGTGTTCAGAGGGTCGGTGCCGGCTGGGGTTTTAAAATTGGGACCCAGGGATGAAGCGACTGCTGCAAGGCTTTGTGATATTCACAACCAACAGTAAGAAGTGTAGACTCAGCCGGGGGGAGGGGGGGGGCTCACAGACGGACAGCGAACAGCAGCAGTACCGGCTGTCTCGGAGCAGGCGTGGAGAGTCTGATGAGCATGATGAGTATGATGTCAATAGACCAAAAAAACTGAAGGAAGAATGTCTCAGTCAGGCGTGGATGAGGCCGGAAAGAAAGTCCAAAAACACAATCTCTGTTCACTTTAAAATAGGAAAGTTAGAAGTCCACTTTAACTGCATGAAAAGTCAGAAAAATCTAAGAAAAACATTCAACTAGGATAAGAATGGCTTCTGACGTGAAGAAAGAAAAAGGATTTTGAGAATTTGACTCTCTTTAAGGCAAGCTTGCAAGAAAAGAATGATTTCTCCTCAGTTACCCAGAAAAACAAGAAAACTAACGCAGGGTTTGATAAAGTCCAGACACAAAGACTTCTTAAAATTCACAGAACAATTTGGACAAAAGAAAACTGCAAGAACTACAAAGAACCCTGAAGAAGTGAAAACCAAAAAACTTTCTTTGTTCTTTTTCCAATCTAGATCTTTTCTTTTCTCATAACTTCTTCATCTAATTTCTCTTCCTCTTCTACTTTTTTTTCTCTCTCTCTTGCAGGGTGGCTCTCACGCTGAGAGCTGAAGCTTGAAACTGAAGCGCACCGCTGGGTCATAAAAACAGGGCCGACGCAAGGCAGGCCAACAATCTTTCATAAAGAGGAGTTTGAATGGCATTTGTCCAATGAGGAAACATTTCTTTGTTTGGGAACAGCCAATCAAATGAAAATAAGATAAGATAAGATAAGATAAGCCTTTATTAGTCCCACAACGGGGAAATTCCAGGATTGAAACAGCACAGGGATAGCAACACTCAGAGCAACAATCAGAAGGCAAGAAAAAAAAAAAAAACAAGCAAGCAAGAGCAGCTAATATACATATGTACATATTACTATAAAATATATATATACACACACACACACACACAGACACACAGTGCAGAGCATTGTAGCTGGATGGAATAAATATATGAATATATGAACACACAGTGCAGAGCATTGTAGCTAGATGGAATAAATATGTAAATATATAAACACCCACAGTACGGAGCATTGCAGCTAGGTGGAATAAATATGCAAGAATATAAACACACACAGTGCGGAGCAATGTAGCTAGATGGAATAATATGTAGATATATAAAAACACAGTGCGGAGCATTGTAGCTAGATGGAATAAATATATAGATATATAAATATAAACACACCCAGTGCTGAGCATTGTAGCTAGATGGAATAAATATATAGATATATAAATATAAACACACCCAGTGCAGAGCATTGTAGCTAGATGGAATAAATATGTAAATATATAAACACACACAGTGCAGAGCATTGTTGCTAGGTGGGATGAAACAGCATAACCGTCTATTTAGTTATCCTACATGGTATGATTATGTGCCCATACATATTCTCACCCTCCATAGCGACCGGTATGTTCCTAGTTGTATGCCGGAGAGGACCATTGTGTAAGTCTATTGCATCTTTTGCATTCAAAAAAAACTATTAGTTTGTTACGTCTTTTTGCTATCTCTGCGAGCAGCCCTGCTTAGGTTGTACAGTCTGACAGCCGTTGGTAGGAAGGACCTACGAAACCTCTCGGTTGTGCACCTGGGATGATGTAGTCTGCTGCTAAATGAGCTCCTCAGTGCATCCAGTATGTCCTGCATAGGGTGGAACTCGGACTCCAGCAGAGATGACAGTTTAGCCACCGTCCTTCTCTCTCCTATCTCCTCCATCGGATCAAGGCGTTGCCCCAGGACAGAGCTAGCTTTCTTAATCAGTTTGTTCAGTCTCTTCCTATCGGCTGCAGTAATGCCACTGCCCCAGCAGACCACTCCAAAAGTGATGGCTGATGCCACCACCGTGTCATAGAATGACTTCAGCAGCGCCCCTTGTACACCAAAAGACCTGAGTCTCCTCAGCAGGAACAGCCTGCGCTGTCCCTTCTTGTAGAGTGCGTCAGTATTGTGTGACCAGTCTAGTTTATTGTTCAGATGAATACCCAGGTACTTGTAGGATGTCACCATCTCGATGTCTGTTCCCTGTATATTTACTGGTGCTGTGAGGGGCTGCCCATGCCTGCGGCAGTCCACCACCAGCTCCTTAGTTTTCCTCGCGTTGATCTGGAGGCAGTTCCGATGGCACCAGTCCACAAAGTTCTGGATAAGCCCTCTGTACTCAGCTTCATCTCCGCTGGAGATGAGACCAACGATCGCAGAGTCATCAGAGAACTTCTGTAGATGGCAATGTGTTGTGTTGTGTGAGAAGTCCGCAGTATAAAGAGTGAACAGGAAGGGAGCCAGCACCGTTCCCTGGGGGGCCCCCGTGCTACTGATGATCGTGTCGGAAACACAGTCCCGGGTTCTCACAAACTGAGGCCAGTTCGTGAGGTAGTCCAGGATCCATGATGACAGGTGCTGGTCCACCCCTGCACGCAGCAGCTTGTCCTTCAGGATCATCGGTTGGATGGTGTTGAAAGCACTGGAGAAGTCAAAGAACATGATCCTCACCATATTCCCGGGCTTCTCCAGGTGGGACAGAGAATGGTGAAGGAGGAAGATCACCGCATCCTCCACCCCAATGCCATGCTGGTAGGCGAACTGGAGTGGATCCATCGCTGGTTCCACCAGGGGGCGGAGATGAGCAAGGAGCAGTCTCTCCAGGGTCTTCATCAAGTGGGACGTCAAGGCCACCGGTCTGAAGCTGTTCAGGTCTTTGGGGTGGGAAGTTTTTGGTACAGGTACCACACAAGATGTTTTCCACAGCTGTGGTACCCTCCCCAGTTTCAGGCTCATGTTGAAGATATATGTCACAATCCCACACAGCTGGTCTGCACAGGACTTGAGGAGCTTTGCGCTGATGCCGTCCGGTCCCGACGCCTTCCTCGCCTTGATCTTCCTCAGCTCCGTCCTCACCTGGGTCTTGGTCAGGGTCAGGATGGGGGGCTGTGTGTTGGGAGTGGGGGGGGGGGGTGTCGGTGGAGTGGGGAGTGGGGAGCAGGACTTGATTTCTTAGGGGCAGCAGTGGTTGTTGTGCAGACAGGGGGGAGGGCGGTTGGTCAAATCTATTGAAAAACAGATTCAGGTTGTTCGCCCACTCCCTGCCCCCCGTGGCCTGGGGGGAGGTATTCTGGAGCCCCGAGATGGTTTTGAGGTTTCTCCAGACCCCGCTGATGTCGCTCTGTTGCAGCTTGTCCTCCATCTTCTTCCTGAAGCTGTCCTTGCCTTCTCTGATCTTTCTCCTCAGCTCCCTCTGTACGGACTTCAGCATCTCCCTGTTCCCCGACCTGAAGATCCTCTTCTTCTCTCTCAGAAGTGTTTTTATCTCAGGGTTGATCCAGGGTTTGTTGTTTGAGTGACGCCGTATGGTCTTGGTGGGAACGGATTTGTCCACACAGAAGCTGAGGTAGCCCGTGAAGGTGTGAATGAGGCCATCGATGTCCTCACCATGTAGATCGCAGAGCTGCTTCCAGGCAGTGGCTTCAAAACAGTCCTTTAGAGTGTCCATTGTCTCCTCAGACCATAACTCCACAGTGTGCATGGCCGGAGGTTGTCTGTGCACTAGGAGTTTGTACACCGGTCGGAGATGAACCAAGTTGTGATCCGATCTCCCAAGTGGGGGGAGTTGTGATGAGGTGTACGCCTCCTTAGTGTTTGCGTAGAACAAATCCAGTGTTTTATTGTCTCTAGTGTGGCATGTGACATACTGGGTGAAAGTGGGCAGAATGGGAGACAGTGAAACGTGGTTGAAATCGCCTGAGATGAGGAGAAGAGCATCTGGGTGTTCTGTCTGCAGCCTGCTGGTTACTGAATGGATGACGTCACGCGCTGTCCCAGCGTTCGCCGTCGGATTTGCATAAACAACAATGCAGATCACGTGTGAGTGTTCTCTCGGGAGATATGTAGGCCTCATGCTAACAGCTAGCAACTCAATGGGCAACTCAAAATGGGCATTATCCCGTGTAAAGTAGCCTAGGGAGTGGTTTATCAGGAATGATAGCGTACAGGGATTGATATCTATTCAGTTCTTATGAAATTATGTGCGCAATATAAAATCTAACTAAATTAAGTGACTCAGCTAATATTCAGTGATCATGCATTTATACCATTACTGATAATATTAACATTCATTTGAATAACACTCATGAAAATAAACATTCCTAATACATGTTCCTAATACATGCACTCACATTTAAATCAAGGATTAATGAATTATTGCAAACCCTGGTCTGTGATCAAAAGGATGATTTTCAGTGTTCTTAGAGTCCTGGGGAGATGATAGCTGGAAGGAGAAAACGTTAATGTTTAGTCAGATTACACAATGAAACACATTCCATAGATGTCCACTAGGAGATACTGTTGAGCTGTAGATAACTTCTTTAGGTCTCTGGGATCTGTCAAAGGGAGGAAGAAGGCCATATATCTGTCTGCTTGAGAAGTTTATGACCTTTTAAGAGCATTAGTTCCTGTAGGGTGGATGCTATCAACATGAACTGTCCATTTTGGGGATCTGGACTTCATGAGTTTTATGGTCCACTTAAGCCTTTAAAAGCAAATCTTTATCAAGTCTATCTCTGCAAAAGTGAAGTTATTTACTCTGGGCATTCTTGACCAGACCTTGAGTGAGAGTTACTTTAAAATGAAGAAAAGTGAAATTTCTGTAAAATGAAGAAAAGTGGTCTCCTGGATTGGCCTGAGGAGACATTGATGCTACACAGAAGATTCAAAAGAATTATCAGAAAAGTTATCCAACAGCCAAAGACCACTCGGAGAGAGCTCCGGAAAGGCCTGGAGTTATCAGGTACTGCTGTTTCAAAGAAAGCAATAAGTTCAGGTTCAGGTTACTTTATTTGTACCCGTAGGTAGATTTGTTTTGCAGTTGGTGACATCCATATTTACAAGCCACTAATTACATTCAACATAGACACAAGCACAGGCACACATCTTACAAAATAGGTAAATATAGAATATGTACAATATAATTTTATAGCTTGTTCAACTCTTTGACAGCAGCAGGGACAAAGCTGTTTTTGTAGCGCTGGGTTCTACTTTTTGGGACAGCAAACCTCCGTCTGGAGGGAAGAAGCTGAAAGCTGCAGTGCAAAGGGTGGGAGTCATCATTTAAAATCGAGTCGGCCATCCTCTGTACTTGTCTGGTGTACAGGGATGTCAGGCTCAGCTGTGACTCACCAAGCAAACGACTGGACCATCTGACTACCTGATCCAAGGATTTCCTCTGTTTCAGTTTTATCTGACCAAACCATGACATTAAAGAAAAGGATAAAACAGATTCAATAAAAGCCCGATAAAACATAGTCATTATGGTTCGGTCAATTTGGAAGCGTGCAAGTTTCCTCAAACAATGCAAATTTTGCTGACCCTTTTTGCACACCCTTTCACAGTTCACCTCAAAGTTCAATCCACTATCAATAATCGTCCCGAGATATTTGTACGATTGTACACATTCGGTGGTCTGGCCTTTTAGTATGGTGACTTTGTGCCTGGGAGTTTTCCTCCTAAAGTCAATAATCATATCTTTCGTTTTTGTTGTATTCAGCTGCAGGTAGGAATCCTCACACCAGTGAACAAAGTCATCAACTACTGGGCCGTGGCCACTCTCACCATCCTGGAGGAGACTGACAATGACTGAGTCATCAGCATACTTTATAATGTGTCTGTTGTCATGTCTACTCCGACACATGTTTGTGTACAGGATGAAGAGTAGTGGTGACAACACACACCCCTGAGGGGAGCCAGTAGAAGAGCACTTTAGGTCAGACAATGTGCCATTGACCCTTACTCTCTGCGTCCTGTTGGTTAAGAAATCCAGAATCCAACCCACCAGATTATTGCTTAAATCAAATTGTTGCAGGAGCCTTTCAACTAAAATATGAGGTTGGATTGTATTAAAGGCAGAAGAAAAGTCCACAAATAAAAGCCTGGTGTGTGTCCCATTAAAATCCAGATGTTTAAAAAGCATGTCAAACAGAGTGACAGTGGCATCCTCCACTCCTCTGTGAGGCCTATAGGCAAACTGCAGAGGATCCAATGCACGTTCAGTCTGCCTTAGGACCTCACATCTGACCAGTTTTTCAAAAATTTTCATTAAAATTGAAGTCAAAGCAACTGGTCTAAAGTCATTTACCGTTTTAGGACAGCTGGATTTTGGAACGGGAACAACCACGGCATCTTTCCAGATCTTAGGCACATGTTGTGTCTGTAAGGACTTATTGAAAATGTAATGAAATATAGGACTCAGTTCATGTGCACAGGACTTTACCAAGCGCTCACATATATTATCAGGGCCCTGACTTTTGTTCACTTTTACAGCGCGGAACTCCCTTTCAAAATCCTGCATCTCAATATTAAAGTGCTGATTGTCTTTGAGTTTCTGTTTCAAATCTTGGATTTCTGTGCTAAAATCAAAGGAGTCAAAACGACCAAAAAAACAATTAAGAGCATTAGCCAGCTCTGTGTCTGAACTAAAACCATCTAAAAACACACGATTACTGCGCTCTGTGCTCTGAAGGCCTGCAATAGTTTTCATACTGGCCCAGGCCGAACCCAGTTTATTTGCTGCCATCTTGCTTTCCAATTCTGATTTATAATTCTGTTTTGCTCTTAAAATTTCGGCCTTCAGCTCCTTGGTGGCAACCTGTAGCTCAGAAACAGACCCCTGTTTAAAGGCAAGAGCTTTCCTCTGTAAGCAGGATTTAACTGATTTAGTAACCCATGGTTTGTTGTTGGGGTATATTTTGACACATTTACGTGGAACAATCTTATTTTGACAGTAAGCCATGTATGAGCAAGTCATCCCCGCAGGCCATTATAAACATCTTCCAGTCTGTACAGTCAAAGCATTCCTGGAGGCTGTGCTCTGAATCTTCTGTCCAAGTAATGCACTCATCCTCCGGGCTTTATGCCCGCTCATCTCGCAAGACTCCATTGCTGAAGAAAAAGCAAGTTGAAGCTCGTTTGAAGTTTGCTGCACAGCATTTGGGCATCCAGTAAAATGCTGGGAGAATATAGTCTGGTCTGGTGAGACCAAAATCAAACTTTCTGGATGCCACAACACACAGTATGTTTGGAGGAGAAATGGCATTGCATATCCCATCATGGTGTGGGAGTGTTTTTCATTACGTGGTACAGGCAGACTTCATATAATTGAAGGAAAGCTGAAGGGGCAAATGTACAGAGACATCCTTGATAAGAACCTGTTGCTATCTACCAATATGCTGAAGATGAAACGAGGGTGGACATTTCAACTAGACAATGATCTCAAACACACAGCCAAGGAAACTCAACTGGCTTCAGAGAAGGAAAATAAAGCTGTTAGAATGGCCCAGTCAGTCACCTGACCTGAATCCAATTGAAAATCTATGGAAAAAACTGAAGATCAGAGTTCATAGAAGATACCAACAGAACCTTCAAAATTTGACAGTTTGTGTAGAAGAATGGGCTAGCATCACTCCTGAACAATGCCTGTACCTACTTTCTCCATACAGGAGGCGTCTGGAAGCTGTTATTACCACAAAGGCTTTTCTACTAAATATTAAATGAATTTCACCAAGCATGTTCAATACTTATTCCCTGTGTGAGTCCATGTTAAATTTAACTTGTGTTGCGAGCACAGTTACCTTGATTATTTTGTATGTATGCAATAATTGGGTTGTTACTGATATCTGGTGGAAATCTCAGGTCAATTGCTACATCAGAAATATGTTTAATCCCTTGCACTACGGGCAATTTTCCTAAAAATGCCAAAAAATAACATGCCCAAAGTAAATCAAAAGCTGTTATTCAACCCTTTGCAGCATCTTCATGGGGTTGGTCTCATTTAAAAGAAAACACTTTGAATTTTTTTGCAAAAAAAACATAATCTCTCTACGTGCTCTGGCCACTGAGTTACAGTCATCTAAACATACTGAACTTGAAGAAAATAAATTTGGACACGGTGTTTTTTTGGATACAAATGCTTGCAAATAACACACAGCTGTCCGATCCGGCTGGAAAATGTAACAGAAATGTAGAACCAAGTGTTATCAAGCTGAGATCCAAATTTGGTAACAATACCACAAAAAATGAATATTTTACACAGCTTTGTTCTCAGGTAGTTCCCAGGCGTTTTGGAACTGTGCCAAATTGTGCCAAATGGCACAGTTTGGAAAAACGTCTGTAACTTTTGAATAATTCAATGTAGAAGCTTCATTTTAGGCTCTAATGAAACGTCACACTCAGGGCTGTGTCTATGTGTGTGTGGGGGGGGGTCGTCCCCCCCACCGCTACCAAGGACGGAGTTCAGCCCTCGCTACATGATGGATTACACTGGTTGCATGTTTCCACAGCAACGCTGTCACAGCGGCTTCCCCCCCCACTCGCTACTGTGTGTGTGGGGGGGGGGGGTCCCCCCCCACCGCTACAGAGGACGGCCATCGCTACATGAAGGAATAGACTCATATGTCTATGTGACGACCGCTGCGCAGTCAGAGCGGCTTCCCCCCGCGGACCGGGGGCGTCCCCCCCCCCGCTCCTCTTCTGCAGCGGGGGGGGGGGGGGCGTTCACGGTCCGAACATGGCAAATGAACCGTTTATCGCAGCACACGAAGTACAAAGTGCGTGCGCCGTACAGTTGTAATTTACCGATCGGTCAAAAGTCATTTTTTGATTACAATTTTCAGGGAGAAATAATAATTTAGCTTATAACACCTTACCTCTTCACAGCAGCAGAGTCCTGGAGAACTTCTCTTCCCCATTGTCAGACGAACGCGATGCTGGTCCGCTCGTGGATCCCGATCAAAACATAATTCCAATATTGCGGTTTTGGTGAATGATTTACGACCTTTGTCGTCCGCCTCCGTCGGTCTATGATGACGGAAGAGAATCCTAAACGTCTATTCTGCTGGAATGAGTGCAGGTCCCACTTGTGGGTGGTCTCCATGCTGCGGGGTCTGTAGCAGATTCGTCCAGCGTCCTTTGTTTTCATCTGCTGCAGCAGTCAGTCTCTCTTCACCCAGCCTGAATTTCTGTGCTTCAATTGGCTCCTGCAATCACAGTAGGCGGGTCCTCCTTCCTAGGTTTTCATTCATTGGCTCTTCAAGGTTTCAGAAACCCAATTCAAGGCTCTTATTAGTCGAATGAGAGGTCAATCAGATGAACTAATCTGTTCGCGGCTGTGTCTGCAGTTTTTTTTTTCAGTGGCGCTTGGACGCCAACACCACCTACATCACCACAATCTGGACTATGCGTCAGAGTGTGCACGAGGGTGCAGGAGTGCGCCTTCGTGCGTCCTAGGACGCAGAGACTTGCCCGCCCGCGGAACAACGGAGTGCAAGTGGTTAATGAGAAAAATGTTGACATGTTCAATACTTATTTTCTCCACTGTATATTGCACTTTAGGAGAATGACATGTTGCCAGAAGGATTTGAACCCAGGGCTCCTGCATGACAGATGAGTGTTGTAACCCCAACATCACTCTACTGCTTTGGGTTACACATTGACTTCCTCACACACTAACAAAATGTTTCACTAACAAGACAAAATGGCTGAGACACATTTCATAAACATGAGTTTTTGAACATTAACAGAATTGCATGAACTTTGGTGGTAAGCTGAAGAATAGAGTTGTGATTGTGAGACTGAAGTTTCATCAAATTTGAATCAGTATATCTGGAGTTAAACCCAAAACTTCATGCCAAAGAGAAACTGTACAACTTGATTGGCCTAGAAAATCCAAACGGATTGATAGTTTTGGATAACTTTAGCAACGTTTCATTATCAACATCTGTAGATGATCTCTGCTTAATTTCAAGCAATTTGGACCAATGGCATAGGAAGAGTTCATTTTGAGGTCACTTCCACATTTTTGAAAATATGGTGCAGAAAACTGCATTTTCAGAGTTTGCCACCATTGACAAAAAGTTGTGGAAGGTTTCATTGAATAGAATGATGAAATAATTTTTATTCTAGGTTCACCTGTTCTTGAGATATTTGCAAAAATGTAAAACTGTTTATTATAACACCACCTACATGCATATGCCTTAATTTTTTGTCCCTGAGTAGTGGGGAGAGTTTCTGATCAGACTGTAAAATTATAAGTTTCCATGTATGAGGTGCATGAGGTTTTGGCACCTCATGCACTTTTAGCAGAGTATAATAAGAATAAGAATCAGAACAAAAACAATAGGTGTCCCACAGCACTGCTGCTTGGAACCCTAATGAACATGCTGACTGCATTAGGATGAAAATTATCTGATACCATTTTTGTACATTGCAAGGTTTTTGCCTCCTCCCATCTCTGCTGCTATGAATATCATCCCAGGACATCTTAGTAGCCACCACATTCCACCATCAACCCCAAGAAATAAAAGTCACACTTGATTTACCTGACAAGGGCTCTTTGAGCTCTCCTTGACCGTGACGGGCCTACCACTGCAGCAAGACATTCTAATGTCCCTACCTGCCTACCGCTTTGAAGAATGCACCCCACCCCCAGTTCTTCCCCGAGATCTCCTCTCTATTCGGGTGGTGTCTCCGTGTCTGGCAGTTGTTCAGCTTGGCTTGGTGCTCAATCTTATTAGAGGGCAGAAGGTGGTTCAGAAGGTGTACAGTGACACTGACAGACCTCAACATCTTACTCCCCCATGCTCCCTTTCTTTCGTTTACTTATTTTTTTTGTACACATGCAACTGCACACTTCACAAATCTGCAGACAGTGTCTAACAAACCACACATGTGGACTCAAGCAGACATTTCCTCAAGGTTGTGGGTAAATCGCTGATTACTTGCATATAGGGGAATCATTGTTGGCATGTTGCAGAAACACTTGTGATTTGTAGCAGATCAGTCATCTGTAATACAATTCACATCTAATGCGTCTGAACCCAGCCGCTCCCAGGCCTGTGACCTTGACTATATGCTTCTCCAGTGGCTCATTTTCAAAGCGGGCGCTGTTTACTCGTTGGTCATTTGATTTGTTGGTGGCATTTGCCTTGAATGTGAATGTGTGCTCTAATGCTGGTGGTGTTTTTCAAGGTTACTGTTTGTCTTTGAGTTGTTTTTTTTTTTTCCTGTCCCTCTCAGATTTAAGCCATTTATAGGAGGATAAGCATTATAGCTGTGTCACTCCAGCCAGAATAATACAGCACATTAGCACATTAACTACTCCCAAATGTCAGGAGTATCAGCAATCAATGGGTGAATGACAAAAACAAGAGTAATTTAAATAATATGGCATTGCAAGAAGGGTTATAGGCTGCGTATTCCACTGTTGAAGGCAGCAAAAGCTATGTAGCACTGACAGTTCAGTTACACCCCTCCCCCCAACTCTTCTGCATGCACCGCCTTCCTATCACTCAGGAGCCAATGATGGGTTGTCCTACAATAATTGTGTTTTATCGATTCTGGCTTTAGTCAGACGTCAGGACATCTTGTGTAAATGGAGCTGCACAGATACACTGGGTTTACCTGTATAAAAATTTCAATAAAAAGAGAGGCTGTGGGGATTACACACCCCTACCCCACCACAAGCAGTTCAGTACCAGAGCTATTGATAGTGCCAGCTCGCAGGCTAATGTGGAGTGGACCCACATTAAAGCCTGGGTTTTGAAGAGGCCGGCTCCAGTTGAAGCTGAAGAGAAAAATTGCCCCGGCTTAGTGTTGATGCGTAATTGAATTTTTTCTCTAAATATATTTCACATCCCTGGCTCAGTGCTTAAATGACAGACAGACAGGTTAATTTTGGCGCCAGGTACAAAGGTCCTAAACAGGGATAATGTGATGAAATCTGTTTCCAAACAGCTCCTGATTTAATGGCACAGTCCCTCCAGGTTTTTTGTAAGAGGGGTGCAATGGCTGACTGCCTTTGAACCACACATCCTCTGTTCCATGACTGGCCATCAGGGCAGATCACGAAGCAAATCATTCTCCACTCTTTCACTTCAGACATGAATTATAAATGCTATTTCTCATCCCCTCCTTTTGTTTCTACACCTTTGTGTCCCCCTGAGTCTTTTTTTTTTCTTTTTTGGTCTTGAAAGCCTTTGAGTAGGGTGGACCGTGCTGCTGCTCGTCTTTGTGCAAGGCCTCTCTCCTCTGTCAGCCTATTGGCAACACAGTGGGCTTTGTGAATGAAATGAAGCAAGGAGCCATATTTTGCTTGTCCCCTGACTGCTTTAGAATGCCAAGCCACCCACAGTACTCTGCTCGGCCTCCGCCACTCGCTATCTACATCTTCAGGGCATCTACAAAGTGCCCTCTGCCCGGCGGGAGTGACAGAAAGTAATAAGAAAACAGCTTAAGAGGCAGGTGCTCAGGCACTTTCATCGAGCTATATTGTGTATTTGTGTGTCAGTGTGAGAGTCTGCATTGATGTCTCCGGTGATGCCTCAACAATGAAGTGAATGGACCACTGTGACACTGCAGATCATTAATAATAAATCGAAGCTTTGAATCTCAGACGCCGAGCGGACATCCAGTCAGCCACAGAGAAGGCTTTGCCCCAGAAACTCCTTCAACCACAAACATATTGGTCTAACTGGCCATCAGCTGCTGTTACCTCTCCAACTTCGATACATCTCCTTACTCCCTCTTGTGCGCAGCTACTCATCTATCAGGAAAACGCAGCTGTGCACTGGGTTGTAATCATCAGTTAGACATGCTCATTCTGCTACAAAAGAATGTTTTTGGGGTTTTTTTTCCAAAAAGAATAACACATTGTTACTCCTTGATACATTGCTCATGCCTTGATGCAATATATATCACATCTTTGTCTCACCCATAAGATCTGTGTATTTTTCCTGTTGCCATTTTTGTTTTACGTTTGTCATTCTGCTCCTGTTTTCTTCCTCATGGCTCCATGATGCAACTATTTCTACACTGGTGATTATTATGATTTATAACCATTGTTGGGTTATCCAAGCACATCATCTTGACATCTGTGCAATGTGTGTCAAAAAAAAAAAAAAAAAAACACATCTTCATTATGTCTTCTTTGGTTGCTTTCTGTCCCACCATTTTCTTGCAGCTTATTCGGGCTGGGTGGACTGAGGCATTGCGGCAACATGGGACATGGTGGGCCAGGGTCAGGCTGCATAGCCAGGAGGAAAAGTGGAGCTGTAGTATACTGTAGATTAACGCCTGAACCTGGAGAGGCTGGAGTACTCTGTACCCACAGCACACATACATTGTGCCGATGTACCAAGTTTACATGGGGAATATATCTTGTAGAGCAGTGTTTTTCAACCAAGGGTCTCTGGTACGTTGAAAGTTCTGTGGGAAATGATCAATTTTTAATTCTTAATTGTCCAACAAATTGCAAATAATTTGCCAGTGCTGTGCATGGGTTCTGTAGGCATCCATGCACAACAATGAGAAATTCTTTGCAGTTTTTTGGAACAATTAAGAAGTGAAATTATATAATTTCCCATAGAAACCTGAACTTACCGGGGCACCCTGGGTGAAAAACATTGTTGTAGAGGTCGTTTTCACATTGGCAAGATGTTAGCAACCTAAAATTTTAATCTTTTGACTGCTATCTTTCAGGATCACCGCAGCGTATCGTCATCTGATATTGTGATGGTCCACATGTTTGATTTGGCAAGGATTTTATATGGTCTGTGGTTTGACCTGGTTGTGAACCCACACCTTCTAGCTGTAGGGTGGATGCTCTACCATTAATTATAATATAGTAGTAGTGTTTCTCACGTTGAATAACAAAATAGTTCCAGTCTTAAAGATCTGACATAAATAAATAAAGGTTGTGATTATCATTGAATGGCAGAATACTGGAGTAATGGTTGAGCATCTGCCTAGGCCTGTCATAAACCCTCCGTGTGCTTCTCAATAGCGCACTAAGGAGGTGAAAAGGACAAATGGACTTAAGTGCAGGGTTAAACCAAACACACATGTATTAACACAAAAGTGAATACACAAATGACAAGACTGCTACAGTTAATGTTTTCACAGAGGCTAGGGAGTCCTTCTTGACGCTCTACAGTCAACAGGGAGAGACACTGGGGAAAGACGCACGCAGTAGTACTCACAGAGCTGGAGTGGCCCAGTAGACCAAATTTGCCCCGAGGGAAAAAGTCCTTAGATGACGTGATGGTTAGACGGCAGAGCACAGCCATCTAACACGTACAATGGTACAGCAGTGTTTGTCCAGCAAAGAGCTGCTTTAGTGCAAACGCCGCTGGCGTGGCAAATAGGGAACACCTGGGTGAGGCGCGGGAAAGATGATTACCGGGGCGAACAGCTGAGTGTCAGAGAAATTCAGTTCATGACAGAGTGACAGAGCCCCTCCTTCTAGGGGTGGACACCAGACACCCACAGTAACATCATAAGGACCACCACCACCACCACCACCATCATCAATCCCTACAGGTACAACAACAACACCCGAACCCGGGTGGGAGGTAGGGGGAACAGGAAAGGAGGGAACACAATACCCCACCCAGGGTCCACAATTAACCCCCCCAAGTCCACGGGCGTAGGGGCTCAGGAGGCCGCCCAGAGTCCCAGGCCCAGCCGAAGGTCCGGTGGACGGCATCCGGTGGCCTGCCGGAAAACGTGGGCCACCTGACCCGGGGAGTCAATTCTTCTGGCGGCCAGCCAGTGTTGCTCAGCCACCAGGACCGAAGGGATGAAGCAGGAAGCAGCCTGCCCACCGGAAGGCTAATTGGTGGGTAACCAGACAGGGGAGAGGGAACCTCCATGGCATCCTTAGGGTGGTCTGCAGTAGCACCCGCGGTGGCCCTTGACCGGACCGGCTCCGCTGCATCCACGACGCTGCATCAGACTCCAGCAGGAGCCTAGCTGCACCCACAATGGTCCCCAACAGGGCCGGCTCCGCTGCACCCATGATGGACTTCAGCGGGAGCCTAGCTGCACCTGCAATGACCTCCAGCCGACGCTCTGCAGCACCCACGGTGGACCCCGATTGGGCCAATGCTGCAACCACAGAGAACGGGCCAACCCGCAGGAGCATCAAGCTGAAGAGACGATCGATGGGTGGAGCCCTGACGACCCTGGCTGGAGGGGCTGGAGCAGCAACGTCCTCCTTCGGCAGGACTGGACCCTTGGTGACCTCCGGTGGTGACACACCCTCTCCAGCGACCCTAGATGAAGGCTCAGGGGAAGCAGGAGAAGAAAGATGGTTAGGGTCGCCAGCAGCGGCAGAGCCCGGTGAAGGAAGTTCAGACGCAGCTGTGCGCTGCGCCCAACTTTCCTCACCCAGAGCCAGGCAAGAGCTCTCTAGAACTGTCATAAGAAAAACTAGAGAGATAACTTGCCTGAGCTCGAGCTCCACTGCTGTCCAGGACTCTGTTGATCCCGGCAATTAACACTCGGGCCCAGCCTCCAACAGTTCTTGCTCAAGCTCCCAGTCTGCTGCAGACGCCTCCGCAGCTGGCAAGATGGTGACAGCAGCCCTATTAACCTCCTGCAGCAGCTCCAATGGAGGGGATTCCACCAGCGTGGCTGCAGGGGGACCTCTCTGTGCTGGCTCCAGGAAGGAATCATCCGGAACCATCGACTCCTCCACCGTCTGACAGCTCGGTTCTTGGACCGACAGGCACTCAAGAGTAGAAGGAGGAGACACAGAGGGAGTAGGGAATAAGTTCGCAGCTGCAGCTGGAGGAGAGGCCCCAGTGGACTGTTGAGACTGGGCCTCTCCCTCAGGAGACAGAGAAGGGTTTTTATGGGTTAATTGAGTTAAGTGAAAACACACTTGCCCATCATCCCGGCATTTGATGTTCTCGGCTGTAGCCAGTGAGATGGTGGTATCAGTCCAATGCTCCTCCTGCAGTGGCTCCAATGCTGGGAAATCCTTCAGCATGGCTGCAGGGGAGCTTCTCCATGCTGGCTCCGGCAATAGATCATCCGAGGCCACTGGCTCCTCCTACCATCTGATGGCCCTGACCTTGGGCCAGCAGGCCCTCAGGGGGAATGGGAGGAGACATGGAGAGGAGAAAAAGTGAATTAGTATCTGCAGCTGGAGGAGAGGACCCAGCGGACTGCTTATACCGGGCCTCTCCCTCAGGAGACAGGCAAGATTTAATACTATTAGATGGAATAGATGAATAAAATATTTGCCTGCCATCCCGGTCGTTGGTTTTGACAGCTGCAGATAGCAGACAGACATTCTTCTCCGTGTCAGCGGTGATATGGCCCTCTTCAATGGAGGGAGGAGGAGCCGTCTCCTTGGCAATGGAGGTGGGCATTCCCGAGGCGGCCCCATCTAGCCTCTCAGCAGTTGGGAGGGTGATGGCAGCTGACAACAACGGGGGCCTCTCCCGGCATCTCCACGCGGGGTGACGCTGTCCTCTGTTTCCTGGTGTCGACCGTGCTGGAGCGGGAGGAGGGGCGGGCGAAGCGTTACGGAGGATGACGGGCTGCAAGTTACCGGTCCTCCGCCTCGGCGCCGTGGGCCACGCCAATCCGGGGAAAGAGCAAGGGAGCGAGCAGACCGTGGAGAGCAGGTCGGCAAACTGGGGATAGTTCCATAATCCAGGATGCGCTTCCAGGGTCCCGACAGCTCCACCCAGGCATTCCAGCATCTTCTTCAGTCCACGGGCGACGAGAGCTTCATTCACAAAGCTTCGAATGAACTCGGCGGCCCATCCCTCCTCGACCGTGGGAGATACAGGTATGTCCATAAAAACAGTTCAAAAATGAAAGGAGAGTGATGTGTGGGTGTAACCTGCTAAATCCTTTAATTCGGCTGGACCATTCTGTCATAAACTCTCCGTGCGCTTCTCAACAGCGCACTGAGGAGGCGAACAGGACAAATGGACTTAAATGCGGGGTTACACCAAACACACATTTATTAACACAAAAGTGAATACACAAACGACAAGACTGCTACAGTTAATGTTTCCACAGAGGCTAAGGAGTCCTTCTGGACGCTCTACAGTCAACAGGGAGAGACACCGGGGAAAGACGCACGCAGTAGTACTCACAGAGCTGGAGTGGCCCAGTAGACCAAATTTGCCCCAAGAGAAACAGTCCTTAGATGACGTGACTGTTAGACAGCAGAGCACAGCCATCTAACACGTACAATGGTCCAGTGGCGTTTGTCCAGCAAAGAGCTGTTTTAGTACAAATGCCGCTGGCGTGGCAAATAGGGAACACCTGGATGAGGCGTGGGAAAGATGATTACCGAGGCAAACAGCTGAGTGTCAGAGAAAGAGGGGGCGTGGCCGGACAGGCCAGAGCAGCAGCTACAGGCAGGAACAGAAACGGAACACAGACATGAAAACAATGTGAAATCAAAACACAACACCACATAACAATCCCACTGCCTGAGCCACCAGGAACGATCAGAACCGAGCCCACGGGAAACATGGGCTCGGTTCCTGACAAGGCCTGTAACAATAACAGCAAAAAACAATTAATCATACGATAAGAAAAAAACAACCACAGTAAGTTTTCTGTCCACGATAAGTCACCGTTTACACGGGTGTGAGTTTTTTTTTATTTTTTATTAACATACTGTAATCTGTCATCATTTTCAGCCAGTCGCCGATGCTTCTCTGTCTCTGCACATTCCCTATCCTGGGCAGCACTCACGTGAACACAGCTGGAGAAAAAAGTTAAGCGGCAACCTGAAGGGTCCACTCAGATTGCAATGTTTGTCTCAACTGAGCCTAAAAGTCTGCTCCTTTTTAACAGCGTGATTGCTTCACACAGCAAGGCCTTCATTTTCTCCCTCAGCTGGAGAGGTCGGCTTCAGCTATCTCAATTACTCATGTTACACCCATGTTTAAACATTTGTATGATCAGTGAGACTGTTCTTACCGTCAGTTATTTTACAACAGCTGTATTAGTGAGTGCTACTGTGACAGAGATCATCCTGCGCAGTTCGCCCCACACGGGACACGAACCCGCGACCTCTCAGTCAACTACACACAGTTCGAGCATGGGAGACACAGCACGATCGCGCTGAGCTAAAGGTCCGACCGGTAGCTCAGCGCTACCATCTGGGGCTCACAGCACCACTTTGTAACTGAGGTCATCAGCGCAGTTCGCCCTACACAGGACACGAACCCGCAACCTCACAGTTAACTACACAGAGACACACACAGCACGATCGTGCTGAGCTAAAGGTCCGACCGATAGCTCAGCGCTACCGATACTGTATGAGGCTTTCGGGAGGGAGGTTTTACTAACGTTCTACGCCGAACAGTACTAGTTGGCATCCGTTACACTCTCCCCCTTAAACCTCACTCCCATCCCGGGTTCACGGCACCATTGTGACAGAGATCATCCTGCGCAGTTCGCCCCACACGGGACACGAACCCGCGACCTCTCAGTCAACTACACAGTTCGAGCATGGGAGACACAGCACGATCGCGCTGAGCTAAAGGTCCGACCGGTAGCTCAGCGCTACCATCTGGGGCTCACAGCACCACTTTGTAACTGAGGTCATCAGCGCAGTTCGCCCTACACAGGACACGAACCCGCGACCTCACAGTTAACTACACAGAGACACACACAGCACGATCGTGCTGAGCTAAAGGTCCGACCGATAGCTCAGCGCTACCGATACTGTATGAGGCTTTCGGGAAGGAGGTTTTACTAACGTTCTACGCCGAACAGTACTAGTTGGCATCCGTTACACTACTGGGGAAAAAACAACCGAAAATAAGTAAGGTCCACGAAGTTGAAGTTTTCACCATGTAGTTCTCTACTGTGCTGTCACTGAGACTGTGCATATTGTAAACAAACAGCACTTACTAATAACTTAAAGCCACATTTCTCGGTCATCCATGGTAAAGTATAAACAGGAGTGGCCAAATTTTTTATTTATTTATTATTTTTGTTTGTTTTATTTATGTTTTATTTATTTAGGTTATTTTAAATAGCTTCTTCCATATTTATTCTAGTTTTTAATATCGTTCATAAATAAAATTTCAAAGCTCTTTAAAAAGTTGTGCATAGACTGTTATCATTATATCACTGTATCACTATAAATGGATTTCATGATGTCAATGATCCATCCATCCATGCATCTTCTACCGCTTAATCCTTTTAGGGTTGTGGGGGAAGCTAAAGCTTATCCCATCATCTTTGGGCGAGTGGCAGGTTACACCCTGGACAGATCGGCAGTCCATCGCAGGGCCGACATCAATGATAACATCGAAAATTTATCGTCCATCAAAATTTGTTATCGTTACAGGCCTACTTCTGCCGCACAGCCGGAAGGTCATGGTTCATGACCAGGTAAGAAAGGGCATCTGATGTGATTTTTTTTTTTTTTTCAAATCAAACATGTGGATCATCACAATATAAGAAAATGATACACTGTTGGTGACCCCACAAGGGTGCAGCTGGAAGAAGATTAACATTTGACTCCAGAGTGGCTACAGCTATGTTACGTCAATTAAATATCGGCTGATGGTCAATGGCGACATCTTGCCAATGTGCCAGCGACCCCTAACATGTAAGATAAGATAAGCCTTTATTAGTCCCACAATGGGGAAATTCCAGGATTGCAACAGCACAGGGACAGCAACACTCAGAGCAACAATCAAGAAGACAAGAAAACAAGAGCCCTATATATACAGTATGTATTCCCATATATATACTGTACTTAACAAGAGCCCTATATATATGTATTCCCTATATCTACTGTACTGTACAAGAGTACAGTATAGGTACAGTATATACTATACTGTACAAGAGCCCTATATATATGTATTCCCTATATATACTGTACTTGCTAACGTCGGTGAGGTGTACGTGTGCTGTTGGGGTACCCTGCATCATGAAAGAAAGAGAGGTTAACCTCTGGATGCGCAGGAGTGAGACAGCTTTGGTGCTTGTATGGATGCATGTGGAACAGTATGTAAGAGTGGACACCAAATCTTCATGATCGACCTCTAAAGAATGGAGAACCCACCCCTCCTTTCATCTCAGCAGTGCATTTGTTTGCTAGTTAGTTTTGTTTTTCTTTATTAACTTCCTTTATGCATCGCCCACAAAAATCTTTCATTACCCTCATTTCGATGCAGCCGACTTGCCCAATTCTCCTATGAGTCATTTCTATGTGGATAATGTTACTCAGGGGTTTGGTTGTATCAACACATGCTGTTGGATAGAATTGGTGTCTAGCTAATAGACTATAGGAGTTAACATGGAGTAGGCCCCGTTGTTATCGAGTGCTTCATATTGGTAGGAGTAAGTGCTGTAGGAAGTAATAGACTTGGTGGTTGCTATCGGTCCCTGGGGCTGCAGAAGGCAATCATCTAACTAAATGAGAGTGAGACACAGAGACACAGAGAGTGAGAGAGAAAGACAGCTTCCCTCTGGAAAGACTATTGATGGGTGACAAATCACTGCTTTTGATGTACATTTCAAAGTGTGCCCTAACATCCACATTCTTTTATTTATTCCCAGAGTTATTTATTTAATTTGCTGCATCGTGCCATAGTTTTACTACAGGTTTGGATTATGATCAGAGCTCGAAGAATCAAACTGAACCCCAGGCCGTTCGGCATACTGCACTCACTTGGCCTTGTCATTAGGCAGGAATATTTAGCGAGAGCACGCTCGAGAACTAATTACCAAGCTGTCTCGCTCATGCGCCCCCACCTCCACTCACCAAGGAAATGAGGGGCTACGAGCAAAGTATGCGTGGATGGGAGAGACAGCAAGGCTAAAGAGGACAGGAGTCAAGTCATCTTGACGTGATAAACACAGAGACAGAGCTGAATTTATCAGACACGACAGGAGTGCGTTGTAAATTGCAACAGACCCCAGCCCATTTACATCAAGTGATTGAAGGCGGTGTCCTTCCAGCACACATAACACAGTCAGTGTGGGCATGTAGACAGCCTTTACTGACTCCACACTATCTGAGACAACGTGTGTTTAAAACTCAAACACTACAATAAGTTAATTAAAGTTGAGGTGTTGTACAAAAATTAAGGCTGCATTTCTGTATCTGGTTGTGTTTTGTATATTTTAACTATTTTTATATGCCTATTTTATGGGCATCAAAAAAAAAGTGCAAAAAGTCTGAAAAGTATGCTGATGGGGGGGAAGCTGACAAGAGAACAAAGAAAGAAGCAATGCCGGTCTTCCCGATGCCAGACTGACCAGATGCCCTGTCCTCAGATGATGGCTGTATTAACATTTTTTTCTGGATTTGTTGGTTTTGATCATTTACTCATCAAGTTTCAGCAAAGTAGTGACCCCGCAGTAACTTGAAGCCAGTGTTGAAATTGAAAAAAATAAATAAAAATAACTGCAGTGGTTTGACTGGCTCACCTAAGCTGGCTCCAAAATAAATCATCCCAATGTTAAAATGGTCAGGTTCACTGCAGAAATAAATGTGTTCACAGGCTGATACACAAAAAAGGGGGTTTGCTGCTTTGTTGATTTACTGTATTTGTGACGGCTGTATAATAATAATAATAATAATAATAATAATAATAATAATAATAACTTGGAGTCATATGGTGCCTTTCAAGATGCTTGACAAACAAAAAGGTTGAAGAAGTGAGTTTTAAGGAGTGTCTTGAAAGAGTCCACAGATGGGGCATTGTGGAGGTCAGGTGGGAGAGATCTCGTTCCAGAGGGTGGAGGCTGCCACACACTGAAGGCTGTTTCCCAAAGGTATGAAGACTTGTGCAAAGGACATTAAGCAGACCCATGGCTGAGGATCGAAATGTGTTCACACTACAACAGTGCAGACACTGCCATCTGCTTGAGTTAGAACGATTTTTAAAACTATAACTTTATAGGTATAGTTATCTTTATAGTGCTTGGTGTGGACAGTGATTTACAATACCTCTTAATAAAAAAAATATGCAAATATAGCTTAATACTTCCAAAAAATTAGAGTTACTCATTTCTGCATGTTTATGTTACAACTGAGCCCCTCCGGGGTGGGATTCTGGACCCAAACGCTGGACTCACAGTTTTTAGAAGATTTATTTTAAGAGCCGGTCACACTGACGTGGCTCGAGGGCACAAAAATAACTGAACACAAAAACAGCAAAATAACTAGACAGGCACAGAAGGACAGGGAGGAAAAGAAGTGTGTGGTCACACCAAATGACATATTAGGATGTTGCCCCAAGCTACGGGGTGCCGTCCCTTAAATAAGGCAATGGAAATTAACTAAATCATAAGCAGCTGTGGATAATCAAGAACTTAACAAGACACAAAGCAAGCTAGGTGAAGAACAGAAGTAAACAAAATGCACTGTCAAAATAAAAGCCCAAACCAAAATGATGACAGGAATAAACTACAAAACATAACCATAATGATAATGATAATAATAATAATGCTATGAAACCAGAAACTAAGGACAAGGCATGGACACATAAAACAAGAACATGATAATACTACTACTAATAATAATGATAAATACAAAAAATCCCCAAAGGCTAACTAAAGGCGAAGACGTGAGCTGAGACTCATGTCCTGGTAACAAGAAACTATAAATCACAAAACAAGCTGAGGACATGAGCTCGACCCATGCTCTGACACCACCACCCTTTTAAGGGGAGGCTTCCAGATGACCCCCATACAAACAACAACAACAAACACAAAACACCCTTCCAGGGTGGGTGGCATGGGTACAAGACCAGGCGGGCCAGATCAAGTCCCCCCCCCCCACAGAGTCTCAAACAAGAGCACAGTTTGTGGGTGAAACAAAGTCCAAAGACCCAAAATGGGTCAGATGATCTGTCCAAGTCCATGGCCCACCAGGCCGGAGTACAAGATGGATTGGGTGGCCTGCCAAAGTCCAAGGGCCACCAGACAGACGAACATGGCACCACGGAAATGCTGAGCTCAGGAGCCTTTAACACGGAAGATAATATAGAGGGCCTTTGCTCTGGAGATAGCATCAAAGGAATTTTAAACTCAGGAGAAAACATAGGAACTCCTAGCACAGGAGATAACATAAGAGCCTTAACCTCAGGGGATAATGACATGGAAATATTAAACTCAAGAGATGACAACAGAAGAGCCTTAACCTCAATAGACAACACAGGAGCTTTTGGATCTGGAGGTAACACAGGAGCTTTTGACTCTGGAGGTAACACAAGAGCTTTTGACTCTGGGGACCATACTGTGGGACCTTCAAGGTCTGATGACACGTTTTTGACCTTTTTTAGCATGTTGTGTAAACCCAAAAGTCATTGTCAATGATCAATATAATATTTACAACAGCGTAAATTAGTTATCATCAAAAAAACAGCAGCCGCTGACTGGAATGTGGAGCTGCCCACCGAATTAAGGGCGGCACCCCCATGACGTAATCGCAGGAACAGACTCCGGGGTTGTTGACTGGAATGACAGCAGCTTTGTGGCTCACAGTTTCTCTGGTTTCTTGTTTTAATTTTACAGCTATGCCTTCGCATTGTGTCGCAGGCTTAGGTAAAGCGTGTGATGTGAGAAAGACCACATCACACGCTTCAGCTCGAGCCTGCTCTCCTCTGTACTTTCATGCAGGAGGAGGGCGAGGAGGGGAAGGATTAATGGATTTACGCGCAGCTTTGACCTACTTTCTCTGATCGCACGCTGGTCTGGGCGCGTCCCCTCAATCATTATCAACAGGTGATCATGATCATCATTCCGCTGATCATGTCTCCCAGTCCTTGCCCAGGTGCTTGTCATCACATCATCACCAGCAGTGCGTTAATGGCAAATGGCCGCCAAAATGTACACGCACTGCTGGTCAATAGCATTGTCCTCTGTGCTGTTAGTCTGCCAGTATTTTCAGCACTCTCATGATGTGTTAGCCACTCCACACAGCTGTGGTTCTTGTGCGTCCTTGAAGCAATGTCTGCTCTGGTACACAACCGTGGTTATTACATCTCCTTTCCATGTTCGCTGAGCAATGTCGGCCCCGAATGCCTACTGTTTGTGTTTCTGTATATTATTTGTAAGTCTTCACCTTTTTGGGAATTGTCTGTCGTTCTATATTAAATGTACTGTGGTGAATTCTGTGCTTAAATCTTCGTTATTTCATGTGCCCTCTCCCTGCCCTGCGTAAGAGCGCACGGAGGGATGATTTGCGCATAAATAACGAGGATTTACATGAGAATTTAAGCGTAGTATTCACCACAGCACATTTAATATAGAATGACAGACAGTTCCCAAAAAGGTGAAGACTTACAAAAATACACAGAAACACAAACAGTAGGTGTTCGGGGCCAACATCGCTCAGCGAACATGGAGAAGAGACGTGTTAACCATGGTTGCACACCAGAGCCGACATCGCTACAAGGGGCACAAAAGAACCACGGCTGTGTGGAGTGGCTAACACGTCATGATAGTGTTGGCAATATTGGCTGGCTGACAACACGGCAGATGATGCACACAAAATATGAACAGCTGACTGTCACTGAGTCTGACTGGCTAGGGACAATGCCTGCTTGGCACGGCTCAAACCTATACGGTTTGATGTCCCCAGATTCTTCATTGTCATCCCATTCTTCGGAACTATAATCATCTGAAGATTGGACAACACAAACCAATTCCAGACTGCATGTGCTGGAACCATGGTCGATGTTTTCAACTGCTTCCATCCTGTGTGTACCACTAAGCGCTGTGTTCCGTCGATAACGTTACAACATGGCTGGGGGGGTTTCCAGCCACTGATGTGGCGCTCATGAAAACATCAGATATTCGCATTAAAAAAAGCCTGTTTCACTTAGAACTGCACAGACAAACCGATTTCGTCATATTGTATTATGTGTTGAAAAATTAGAGGAAGTCAAGAACGTGTCATCAGACCTTTCAGTGCAGAGGCATTGGACTCAGATAACAGCAACTGCTGCGCTCTGACCTCAGGAACACATGGTGGAGGCCCCCCGGCCTTTGGAACGGCTGGTGGAGCAGACTGCTCCGACGGCCCAGGTGAAGCAGACTGCTTGGCCTCTTGGACGATGGGTGGAGTGGACTGCTCAACCTCTTGGACAACAGGTGGAGTGGATTGCTCGACCTGTTGGACAACGGGTGGAGCAGACTACTCAACCTCGTGGACAATGGATGGAGCAAACTGCTCAACCTCTTGGACAATGGGTGGAGGTCCTCTGACCTCTGGAATGACAAGTGGAGGTCCAGTCACCTCTAGAATGATGGGTGAAGGCCCATCGACTTCTGGGATGGTGGATGGAGCCCCCCCAACCTCTGGCATGATGGGTGGAGGTCGCCTGGCCTATGGAATGACAGGTGGAGGTCCCTTGACCTCTGACACAATGGATGGAGGTCCCCTGACCTCTGGAATGACGGATGGGGGCCCACCGACCTCTGACATGACGGGTGGAGGTCCACCGACTTCTGGAATGACAGATGGCTGAGGGGGAGCGTGGTTCTTGTGCAGCTCCATCCTCAACATGACCACCTCGGATGAAAGAGAAGAACAGGCAGTCAATGAAGTGACACCACAGTCGTTAGCAGCAGAGACTGGTGGCGAGGACCCAAGAGCTGGTGGACTCTGCACTTGTATCCCCCCAACAGCAGTAAGGCAAGTCTTTTCTAAGGTAGTTGTAGAAAATAATGAAAAAAGTACTTGCCTTAACTCCTGGTCTCCTGCTGTTGGGGTGATGACCTCAGGATCAGGTCCAGGGACAGCAGCCTCTGGGAGAGCTGCAGGCGTCTGCTGGAGTAGACGATGGTTGGGGTGAATTGACTTCAGGCACTGATGGTTGGAGCGCACTGGCCTCGAGAGCCGACAACTGAGGCGCACCAAACTCAGGAACAGGTGACGGGGGAACATTGGCCTCGGGAACAGCTGATGGAGGCTCACCTGCCTTGGGGACAGATGCTGATGGTGTGGGGGAGAGGTGGAGAGTTGTGACTGGAGAGGAGATGCCTGTCTCCGGTGAGCTGAAAGCAAATAGCTCACCCACCTCTGGCACGGAGGAGAACTCATTGGAGAGCATGAAGGAAGGCTGGGATGTTCTCCCACAATTGGGGCTTGGATGCTGCGATCCCCCAAACCCTTCTCAAAGCCATGTCCTGCCACCCATTCCTCTTGTGACAAAGCTTAAAGCACTCTGCCAACTCATGGATGACTGTCCATGGATCCTCACAGGGGGCCAAGTCCTCAGGTGTGAAGCTCAGGAAAGAGGAGAGGGGAGAGGCAGGTGAAGATATGGGAGCAGCAGCAGAGTATACAGCAGAGACTGGTGGTGAGAACTCAGCAGCAGTAGGCAGCTGCTGCTGATCCCCCCCCCCCCCCCCACGAGGAACAAGACAAGCCCTCTTATTAATGGATGTTAAAGGATGAGAAAAAAGCACTTGCCTTTTGTCCCGCTCTGCTGCTGCTGAAGCACCAGATTACTCCCTCTGGGTGGCTACAGAGATTGTCTGGTGGAGAGCTATGGGGGTTGGATCTGGCAGCTGGATGGAGTGCCGGGAGGAGCGGCTCCGACGCGCTCTCCACTTGTTTGCTGTGGTCCCAGGTAGTGAGACGGACTGCGGGGCACCACAGATGTGGTCATCCTGCATCCACGGGAACATCCCCAGCTGTGGGTTCCGCTCCAGTTCCAGGGCTGCTGCTGTCCACAGCCAACACTCCTCTTCTGGGTCACTGGAACTGCACGCTGCAGTGATCAACTCCCGTAATCTGGTCATGGCCTCAAATTCCTCCTCCATCAGCAGAATGCACCCAGCCATAGCTACAAAGCAAAACTAGAGTCCACTGGGTCCTTACTGGCCAACTGAGCCCCTCCGGGGTGGGATTCAGAACCCAAACACTGGACTTGAAGTTTTTAAAAGATTTATTTTAAGAGCCCAGTCACACTGACACGGCTCAAGGGCACAAAAATAACTGAACACAAAAATGGCAAAACAACTAGACAGGCACGGCAGGACAGGCAGGAACAGAAGGGTGTGATCATGCCAAATGACATATAAAGACGTCACCCCGAGCTGTGGGGCGCCGTCTCTTAAATAAGGCAAAGGAAATTAACTAAATCAGGGATGGGAAAATGGCGAGCTGCGTGCCACATACGGCCTGCCTCCTCATCCACTGCGGCCCACCTGTCCATTTCCAAAAATCAATAATTTATTTATATTACATTTGCCGTATTTGGATTCTTAAATGCAATTATAGAGTCCGCCTGCAGAGGGAGCTCTAATCGAAACCTGGGTACTAGTGTTCAAGCAAGAGAGGGAGAGAGAGGGAGCACTGTGCCAGAGAACTTGTTTAAGGTATGTGTTGCCTGCTAAGCCCACATTAAAAGGCTGTAAACAGCAGTAAATGTAGGCTGCTTTTAAACAAGAATAAATGCTACAGCTCCTCAGCTGTAGCATTTATTCTTGTTAGGCAGGTGATAAGGAGCTTGGAGGCTTTCCTTCTAATTGTGCAGAAAAAGATTCAAAGCATTGAGGGTTTTCTCTAAAGAGCATGACTATAGCACTGACATTGTTTCAATCCCATGTCAGTAATAAAAGTTCAGAGACTGTGGTCACTTTAATCTGCTGATTTTTTTATTGTTGTTGTTGTTGTTCATTTATACCAGTGGCTCTAAAACTTTTTTTACTCCAGTCCATTCCAGTCAACAGTCTGAAGGCAGGGCAATCTTGGGCTAGGGCAATGAGGTCTGCCAGAGGTCTTATCATTGCAACCTGGGTCATCCAGGACAGTCTCGGCTGACCTCAGGGGCGATGCCAGCCCTGTGGGGGTGGACAAGCACTGGCGGAGAGGGCCTGCTTGGCCGGTGTCGCATCTTCCAAACTGGCCACGTGGCCAAGGAACCGCGGCCTCCCTCTTCTAATGATGATGGAGAAGGGGATAGGCCAGCCAGCCCTCCTGTAGACCTCATCATTTGTGGTGTGGTGGAACCATCAGGTGCCGAGGATGTTATAGAGGCAGGTCCAATGGAATGTATCCAGATAGTGGGTAGCTGTGGTGGAGAGGGTCCAGGTCTTGGACCCGTAAAGGAGGACCGAGATCACACAGGTGTTAAAGATTCACAACTCTGTGGTCGTGCGGATCTTCCCGCTCCACCAGACCCTCTGGAGATGGTCGAAAGCACTGCAAGACAGCTACAGGTGATGCATAATCTCTGTGTCTGACGAGCAGGAGCTAGTGATCTTAGATCCGAGGTAGACAAGGTCGTTGACAATCTCAACCACCTCATTGTTGATGGTGATGACTTGTGGTGGTGGTGGCAAGAAGTCTGACAGTGACTGAATCTTTGCCATTGCCCAGCTGATGGTAAGACCCAGGAGTGATGCTTCCTCTGCAAACAGCTCCAGTGCCCCAGTGATTGTGTCTATATGCGTGGCGAAAAGCAGCAGCCTTCCGTCGTGTCCTTGACCCAGTAGTCAACCGCAGCATTAAAGAGGTTTGGCACAGCGGCGCATCCCTGCTGAACTCCAGAGGTGGTGACAAAAGGGTATGACATGTCACCCTCAGCATCCTCTTGGAGCTCGCACCTGACCTGGGTGGAATACTCTATGAACTCAGATATCTCCACGGCAACGGGGCTTACTCCTTTTGAGTCTTCATTAGGTTACACGCCTCCGCTTCTACCCATGAAAGAGAGGGAGTTCGCCGTTCCCTCCTTGGGGGCTCATGCTCACCGCTGTAGGCAGATCTGGAGATTCATGTGCGCTGCCCTCGCCCGCTCTGTCGAGCACATCCGGGCCGCGGCTGATAAGTGATGGGTGCCTGCTCCCAAGTACACTGTGGGGCAGCAGGTCTGGTTGGTGGCCAGTCAGGTTCCGCTGAAGACTACTTTGAAGAAGGTGTCTCCTCGCTTCATCGGGCCTTTTCGGATGTCCAGGATTGTCAACGACGCCTCGGTTTGGCTCAGACTTCCATTAACCCTGCGGGTGAACCCGACCTTTCACATCTCTCACATCAAGCCCCTCTCAGTCAGTCCTCTCTGCCCCCGCCCCCCCCCCCCCCCGAAGCCGCCTCCTCCTCCCCGGATTATCGACGGCCACCCTGCCCACATGGTCCATCGGATCCTGGATGTTCGCCGTCGGGGCCGGGGTCTCCAGTATTTGGTTGGTGGGAGGGCTACAGCCCGGAGGAACGGTCCTGGGTTCCCTCGTCCCGAATACTGGACAAAGAAATGCTCCAGTCCTACCATCGAGCCCATCCCAACAAGCCTTATGGACCACCAGGAGGCACTCCTAGAAGAGGGGGCCCTGTCATGTATGGCAAGAGCGCAGCCCCTCCTTCCCGTTCATCTCTCCCCAGCTCATCATCACACCTGAGGGACAGGACACACCTGCGCCCTCTCATCAACCAGCATACTTAAGGAAGCATCCTTCAGTAATTCAATGCTGGCTTGTCTGGGTATACTGCCACTAAGACAGTAAGTCCATTATACACTGGTGTAAGAAATTATTAACCTGTGTGCTTTATCTCCTTTGTGCAGGTTGCTGCCATCGTGCGGGTGTGTCACTAGGGGCTGCGCGCACTCTCCTGCCACATCATCCCTCACCACAGTAACCTCCACCCGGTCATGCTCCACCAGCTCATCCCCCACCCTGCTGGTTCGTCTATTCCCTGCTGGAGTCCTGCCAGCGTTACCTTGGAGCCCACGTAAGTGGTAATTTGGCTTGCCCATTTTCCCTTGCTCCATTCCTCTGCTTTCAGCTCTCGTCTTCTCTCCACAGGCTCCTTCCTCTGGCGAGTGACTGTTAAGATAAGATAAGATAAGATAAGATAAGCCTTTATTAGTCCCACAACGGGGAAATTCCAGGATTGCAACAGCACAGGGATAGCAACACTCAGAGCAACAATCAGAAGGCAAGAAAAAAAACAAGCAAGTAAGAGCAGCTAATATACATATGTACATATTACTATAAAATATATATATACACACACACAGACACACAGTGCAGAGCATTGTAGCTAGATGGAATAAATATGTAAATATATAAACACACACAGTGCGGAGCATTGCAGCTAGGTGGAATAAATATGTAAATATATAAACACACACAGTGCGGAGCAATGTAGCTAGATGGAATAATATGTAGATATATAAACACACAGTGTGGAGCATTGTAGCTAGATGGAATAAATATATATATATATATAAATATAAACACACCCAGTGCGGAGCATTGTAGCTAAATGGAATAAATATGTAAATATATAAACACACACAGTGCAGAGCATTGTTGCTAGATGGGATGAAACAATAGTTCTGTAGCTGTGCGGATTTTGCTATTCAATAAAGCATACTCAAACGTGTGTAATAGTTTGAATGTCTTTTTGTTGCTGCACCTTGTACGTGGGCTGAATAATCTAGTCAGTCATGACATACATTTAACTTAACTCTTTTTATATAGCTTTTGTTTACTCATCTGAAAAAATTAGATTTGTTTGAAAGGTTTGAGTTAAGAAACTTAAGAGATTCAAGGCAATCGTGCTCCACAAACACTTTGAGTTAAACTAACTCATCAGGTTTTACAGTGTACTAAAGAGCTATCAGTCCATAATGAAGACCAATAATTATAATGGAGGACATATGAAAACTTTTAGCTGAAATTTTAAACATAACCTGCTCCAGATCAGTTCAGGAGTTCAGCAGAAGTTACCATGGTGATCCAGTCAGGTAAAAAGTAGCAACCTTTTGAAACATTGAAAACTTTGACTTTAGGCTAAATATATCTTGCTAACCCAATACACTCTCTTTTGCTGTACATCCCTCAGGCAGTGTAGCCTACTGTGTACTGCATCTTTTCACCTTGCGAAACTTCCACCAAAAGTTGGTGCAAGATTCTTTATCACAAGACCTCCTGATTTGTCAATAGAAAAAAGCAGAATAGAGGAGAACAAAACAGAATAGTGGGTATTTTAGCCGCTTTGAAATCTATGTTGTTTGCAATACTTAACCAAACAGCCCAACAGCGGTCTAACTCTTGGGGGATAAATGCTGCACTCAAATTGAACGTTCCACAAGAGTAATGTGAATTGATTAAATCCCACAACGATTCATCAGCAGGGTGTGCATGCATGTGTGTATGTGTATGCATGTGTACAGTATCACTATAGGCAAATGCCCTCATTCATGAGACAGTAGAGTGAGTGAGTTGGTGCAGTTAAAAGAAAATAGAAAAAAAACAAACAAAAAAAAATCCAGTGTCATTGCGGATAGAGAGGCATGGCTGAATATCGCATGGCCAGATATTATTCCCCAGACCATTTATTAGCCTGTCCGCCTTCCATCTCATCTATTATTCATTACACAATCATTTAGCTAAGTGCAGTGATTACTTAAATGTTTAATGCTGCCATAATCAATATCGGACTTAGCTTTTGAGGTGGGCACAGTTTTTATAGCATTAAAGTCCCATCACCTATTGAGTTGATCTGGTTAAATTGCACATGGTTACAGAAATCACCCCCGTTTTAAAAAGGTCCTTTTATCAATACCAAAAGAGACATGTGTTATGATAATTGTTCATTTCTGCCATTACTACTCTGGTATCAGAGTCAGTGTTAGCACTTTTCTATGAGGGCAGTACAACAAGATAATGGGTCCGTTCTGAAGTTGGCTGACTGAAATGTCTCTGCTAAACTCTGCTCACATGGCTGCCAAACCAGTCAAAGAAGAAAAATTCATTTATAAAAACAGAACAGAAATGTTCCACTCCCACATAATGGCATAATGAACATTTCGGAAGCCTTATTAAAGGGATTTTTCATTTTAATGATGTCTGTGTTGAAAAGGGGTCTATCAAAAAGATGTAAAGTGAATTATCTTGACGGATCAACCCATGTATCACCCATGCCTTCTCTTTGCAAGGATTTTAGAGAATCACGTTGGATAGCAATTGCAAGACATGGGCCGACTTCAACACTGTGAAACAGACATTCAGATTTGCACTGTGTTAATGCATATAGATGGCATAAACATGTTCCACCTGGTCTGTGCATCAGTGTCACAGCCTGGCATATAGCACCTTAATCATATGTAAGCAGTAGTGGGATTGTGTTCCCTTTGTATCACTTACTCTCCCCGATAATCCCACCTCAATGAAGGAGTGTGGTATGAGAAATGAAATACAGCTTTATGTCATTGTCCCCGAGCTCAGTAGTGGCATGGATTTATTGCAAAGGATTTAAATTTCTCTTCCAGTCCTCCTTGGAGGATTTGCTTCATGCCTGTAGTGTTTAGCCAAACACGATACTACAAGGTAAATTCTGTTTATCATTTGAACTTTGACTTATGGATACATTTGTATCCACATTATGTAAGTGAATCAAAAATCTTTTCATCTACTGGACCATGCAAAAGAGCATACTGTATATTATTGGTACTAATAGGTAGCTTGTAAGTGGGATAAAACAAGCAGGTGACTTACAAAATTTAACCTACACATCTGTCAAAATGTCTGCACACTTGTTTGGTCTGGACTTTTCGACTTCTCAATTTTTTCTTCTTTTTCATCTTCGTATTAATCCTGCATCGCGGCAGGATCCACTTATTTGCACACCCTCCTCCACTTGGCTTGATCAAGGCTGTACTCAGGGGTGATGTTCATTGTCCTTATATCTTCATTGGTCCGGACAAGCCATTGTTTCATTGGCCATCCTCGTGCCTTCTTCCCCATTGTACTGAGGCACAGGGTCGTCCATGCCACCAAGTCCCCGTCACTGCAGACAATATGTCCATACCGTTGCAAACCGTGCCCCTTGCAGCTTCCCAGTGATTGTTGCCACTCCCATGCACTTTAGTACATCCCTGTTCTTCACATGATCACACAGTGTCAGGCCGAGGCTCCAGCGCAGCATACACATCTCCATTCTGTGGAGTGTTTGCTCATGTTTTGCTGTTAACCGGCCAGCATTCATATCGGTATAGGGTGACAGGGCAGATCATGGTCTTTCCGTTGAAGTGCACTGGTGTCCAGGGGTCGCAGAGGACACCAGTGCAACACTACAGACAGCACTAACTCACCTGGGCCTGGGCCAAGTGGCAGCAGCCAGAGCTGACTTCTTGATGCCCGTGCCCAGAAACTTTTTAATTTGATCCTGGCTAAAATTTTAGATGTGAAACCTCCCCCAAACCATGGTCCAGACCAAAGAGTTGAAAGGTAGTCCGGCAAAAAGAGATGGTCTCCAGTTTGTTTAAAGTGTGAAAGTGATTTTCAGAAAGGTTGGGGGGTTCAGATAAAACACAGGAAGATGTGGCAGCTGAAAAAATACAAAATGAGCCACAGTAACACTAGGGGAGAAGAAGAGAGCCCGTTTTTAATTGAAATGACCAATTGTAGTGTATTGTGGTGGCACTGTGTGGGGAGTTCTCCACCCAGAGTAGGGAGCCAGGGGGAAGAGGGAATAATGGACTGAAAGAGGAAGTGGTACCGGGGGGTCTCAGATGGGACAGAAAGGATTATTTGCACCCGGGGAGTTCGGGAGACGCCAGAGCCACTGAACGAAGAGAGGGTGTGAGAAGCGGGTCTGACATTATGTGAACATATTGTAGCAAAACATGCTCTGTGACGTGTATTTCAATATCATGTTAATGTGTGTGCATGTCTTGCAGACTGAATGTTAATGTGTTCACCCTGAGTGCCAGAGTCGAGAATTAAAGAGTATAAAGGAGTTTGCTCAGGCACTCAGGCAAGAGAGTTTTTACTGTTCTTGATGTTGGAGGAGAAAATAAAGTTTGTGTGTTGTCTAGCTCGTTGCCTCGTCTGCTTTCTTCCTCCACATTGGTGACCCTAAGATGTGCCATGGAGAATGAGCCGAGCACCGCTCCAGAGATTACTTGGAAGGAGAGTACCAGGGCTGTGTGCGCTGTCTCAGTCAAGCTTCCTGACTTCTGGCTTCACAACTCGACCGTGTGGTTCCTGCACATAGAAGGCCAGTTTGCACTCCGCGGAATAACAACAGACAACACAAAATATTACTATGTGGTTGCTGCGCTGGATGCACGCGCCACACAACAGGTGACTAGCGTGCTCCAGGAGCCGCCGGTCCAAGGGATATATGAGGCACTCAAGCGGATGCTACTCCAGCGCTATACCCTGTCTGACAGCAAGAGGGCAGAGAGAGTCCTAACACATTCAGAGTTAGGTGACAGATCAGCCGTGGAACTCATGGAGAGCATGTTGGTGCTGATGGGGAAGAATGACAAATCTTTCCTGTTCACCCACTTGTTCCTCAGGAACCTACCTGCTGCAGCTAGGGCGATCCTGGCCAATTCACCTCTGCTGGTGACCAAGAACTACCGCACCCTGGTGCAGGAAGCGGACCTCATCATTTTAGCAACCAGAGCTCTCAGCGGGCATGCAGCAGCACCGGCATCCATGAGGGACTCCAGTGAGAACGAGGAGTCATTGGTGGTAGCCAGGATTGAGTGCAAAGGAAGCAGGAACGGGGCCATCTGTTCCTATCATCGCCAGTTCGGCTCAGATGCCCAACGCTGTCTGCCACAATGCCAATTCAAGAAGTGGGAGGACAGAACAGCCAGCAGACAGTAGCAGCTGCAACCGCTGGCAACAGGAACAAGCTGCTCTATATCACGGACACATGTTCAGGGAGACGGGTTTTAGTGGACTCCCGCTCCCAGAAGAGCCTCATCCTGCCGGTCAGCATGAACAGGTCGGCAGGAGGCAGCGGTCCCGAGCTAATGGCTGCCAACGGATCCACCATCAGGACGTTTGGTGAACGGACGCTGATGATATGCTTGCATGGACGCAATTATCAGTGGGACTTTGTTGTAGCTGCATGTTCTGCCCCCTTTTTAGGTGCAGATTTTTTTATGTGCTTATGGGTTGTTAGTCGATGTTGCCAATAGACGATTAGTGAACGCTGTCTCTTTCACTTCACTGCCCTGCACAGCTCGAGGAGCGGGGTCAACAACACTGGCTAACATTATAGCTCCAGGGGGTAAGTACCAGCAATTACTTGCACAATTCCCAGCACTCACGGTCCCGACTTTTTCGGCTACGGTAATGAAACATGGGGTTGAACATTTCATAACTACTAAAAGCCCGCCGGTGTTTGCGCAACCACGGCACCTGGACGTGGCTAAACTGGCCAGCGCGTACGAGGATTTTGGCAACTTAGAGCAGTTGGGCATCGTCAGGCACTCCAACAGCCCGTGGGCATCCCCGCTACACATGGTGTCTTAGGCCAATGGGTTGTGGCGACCGTGCGATGATTTCCAGTGCTTGAATAATACCGCGGAACACGATCGGTATACCATCCCACACATCCAGGATTTTTCCATGCACCTGGCCAGGACACGTTTTGTCGAAAGTGGATCTGGTTCGCAGTTACCACCAGGTCCCGGTGCATGTGGAAGATGTTCCTAAAACAGGGGTAATCACTCCTTTCGGCTTTTTTGAGTTTTTACACATGCCATTCGGATTAAAAGGCATAGTGCAAACCTTCCAGAGAATGATGGACGCAGTGCTCCGTGACTTATCATTCGTTTTTGTCTACTTAGACGACATTCTGGTGGTTAGCGTGTCCGAGGAGGAGCACATTGCCCATCTCAGGATGGTTTTCCAGAGGTTGGAAGTGCACGGGATTATAGTGAACCTGGCCAAGTGCCAGTTTAGTGTGCCAGGGATCAATTTTTTGGGCCACCACATTTCGCCGGAGGGCACGATTTTGCTACAGGATAGGGCACGCGCCGTGTCGGACTTTCCACATCCGCAGACCGTGAGGGCCCTGCGGGAGTTTTTGGGAATGGTCAATTTTTTTTAACCCTTTTCTTTCCCCGGGCAGCCCAGCTGATGCAGCTGTTGTATGTCGCACTTAAAAGAAAGAAGGCCGCGGAACACATCGACTGGACTCCCGAGTAAGTCCAGGCTTTCACAGATGCCAAAATAGCGCTTGCAGATGCTGCTTTGATAGCCCACCCGGACCCGACAGTAGGGATAGCGCTCACTACGGACGCGTCTGACGTTGCCATAGGGGCAGTGGTGGAGCAGTACATCTCGGGTTCATGGCAGTCACTCGCATTTTTCAGTCGAACTTTGCGCGACAACAAATGCAAATACAGTACGTTCGATAGAGAATTGTTGCCTCTCCACCTGGCGATGCGCCATTTCCAGTTTTGGCTAGAGGGGCACGAGTTCACCATGTTCGTCAACCATAAGCCGCTGATGTACGTGATATCCAAGGTCTCGGATGTTGTCAGCCCAGCAGCAACGGCATTTGGCTGCAATCTTGGAGTTTATGACCGGCATTCAACACGTTGTCGGTAAGCTCAATGTCGTGGCCAATAGCCTGTCACGAGCATTAGTCTCCCCGGTCTACATGGGAATAAATTTCCCTGCCATGGCCGTGGAGCAAGCCAGGGATGCGGACATTTGCGCTCTCCAGTCTGTGCCTACTGGGTTAAACCTGGAGAGCAGGGTGGTGCGAGAACGGTGCCCTTCCTTCCTCTGGGATGTCTCCACTGGTCGCCCGTGCCCGGTGGTTCTGAGTTCTTGGCGCCGCCGCATTTTTGAGTCAGTCCACTCCCTTTTGCATCTAGGTGTGCACGCTTTGGTTAAACTGGTGGGGCAAGATTTGTCTGACCATGCTTGTGCAAGGACGTGAACGAGTGAGCTGCAGCGTACGTCACGTGCCAGTGGACCAAAGTGCACAAGCACACCAGAGCCCCCTTTGAGCCATTCCAAATCCCAGCCAGGAGATTCGACCACGTTCATCTGGATTTGATGGGACCCCTCCTGCCATCGCAAGGTTTCACGCACCTTTTGACAATAGTGGACCGCACCACGCGCTGGCCTGAAGTGATCCTGCTGGCTTCCACCACGTCCATGGAAGTGGCTCGTGCTTTTTTGTCGGCTTGGGTTGCACGGTTTGGATCCCCAATCCAAAAATCTGCAATTCGTTTTGGAACTCTGGTCCGCGATGGCCCAGAGCCTGAGTGTCAAAATTCACCGCACTACCGCATTCAACCACCAGGCTAACTGGTTATGCAAACGTTTTCATAGATCGTTTAAGGCAGCGGTCAGAGCTTCGTTCACGGTTGCAAATTGGGTCGACCGCCTGCCCTGGGTTCTTTTAGGATTGTGCTCCGCACCTCAGGAGGACCTGGTAGCCTCCCCGGCAGAACTCATTGTTTCTCAGCCACTGCGGACCCCCGGGGAGTTTTTACAGGAGTTTTTACTCGAAAACCCCGATCTGCCAGCGCAATTTTTGCACAGTACAGAGGCTTTTAACATGCCGGGCCTGACCCACCATTGTTTTCCCCATACTTTTGTCCCAAAAAGCTTAGAGAATGCCAGTTTTGTTTTTGTCAGCCATGATGCACACCGGACTCCGCTGCGCCCACCGTACAACGGACTGTTTAGGGTGCTGGAACCTGGGGCAAAGCATTTTGTGTTAGACTTGCAGGGGTGTAGGGAGACCATCTGCATCGACAGGCTGAAGCCCGCTTTTGTGTTGGCAGACGAGCAGGTGGTGTTGGCTCAAGCTCACCAGCGCGGACAACCATCGTCAGTGGCTCCGCAAGCTGGTGTTCCCTCGGTAGAGTCCTGCGCTCACGAAACTAACATGTCCCCCCACCACCACCCTTTTTCTCTCCACAGACTGACGTGCAATCCTGTACACCTCGCCAGCACGGTGTTTCGACCGGATCGGTGACCCCCCACTACAGCCGCTATGGGTGCTGGCTCAAGCCCAAAGGACGGTGGGGGGAGGGGGGCTCTGACAGCCAGAAGCCCCTCTGAGCGCTGTCACAATAAGAGCTAGGAGAGCCATCGGGGACACACACATCAGCTGGGAGGAAAATACTGCATGGCCTGAGCGCGGACGAAATCGGCTCTCGAACCACGACAGTACTCCCCCCAGAGGCGGCGAACTCCGGACGCCGTATGACACCCAAGCCCCCCCCCTACCCCCACCCCACCCAGGGTGGGAGGATGGAGGAAAGGCCTGGAGGGTGAGAACCAGAAAAGACAAAAAAAAACACCAAGACAATGACAAGGGAAAACACAGGGAACATACGAAGCAATTACAGAGCATGGCAAAAAAAAAAAACCCACAATACTCCATAAAGCACGGATGGAACATAGACAGAACAAAAAATGCAAATACAGAAGGAGGCCTATAACTAAAATGCACAGGCCCATGAGATACAATGTGGCAGACACAAATCATCCCTCAGACAGGCAAAGGGAGAAGAAAAAAAAGCACGCTAAACAGCGGAGACTGCACAGGTCCAAATAGCGCAAATGACAATACACTTGAGTGACCTTAATATTTAATGAAAATAAGAAACACACGGGGATGACGGCAGGCAGAGTCCAATGATACACAAACAGTTCTGGTGGTCTCCCTGTGTCCAATGTCCAAATAGCTGATAAGGGGAAAAGGGAACGTTCGGGAGGCCTACCCCAGTCCCAGGCCTGGAGAGACGGAACCTCCGGCGGCCAAACCAGGTCGCCCAGTAGGAAGCACAGTACGTCGGGTGGCCGACCCAGAATGCCTAACCAGTGAAAAAGCTCACCAGGCGGCCGACCCGCATCGACAGGCCAACAGAACCACAGGGGAGAGTTCGGGGACGGCCTCCTAATGGCGAGGAGCGACGAGGGAGAGCCGAGCCGATGACGGGAAACCCCTGTGGCACCCAATGGAGGGAAGGAGGAGACGGGAAAGGGATGAGGGACCAGACCGGCGTCGCTCAGCGGAGGATCTGCAGCTCCACCTCCGAACGTTACCAGAATAGGCGCTGTCCTTCTGCTGGACCCCAGGTGAGCCCGTGCTGCACCCACGCTGGACCCCGACCGGATCGCGGTTGCACCCACAATGGACCCCGACCAGGTCGCGGTTGCACCCACGATGGACCACGATGGGTCGGAACAGCACCATGGACGACCACCACCCCCAAACCCGGAACCTTCAGTGCTGAGACCAGGACCGACTCATCACCAGTGACCCTGGGAGAAGGCTCAGGAGAGGGAACAGAACTGGAGTCAGGATCACTGGTAGCGACAGAACCCGGGGAGACAAGTTCGGATGCAGTGGACGGCTGCACCCGGCTCGTCTCCCCGAGAGACAGGCAAAAATGCTCCAAAGAAGAAAGAAGGAAGACAAAGTAGAGCACTTGCCTGATCTCGAGTTCTGTCGCCATCCAGGACTTCGGCGATCCAGGCTCAGGATGAAGAAGGACGTCTTCTGGCTCCCACTCGGCTACGGCAGGCTCTGCAGCCGGCATAATGTTTTCCGCAGTCTGAGGACCCTCCAACGTTGACGTCCATGCCGACAACCCACACGGCGTGATGGCAGGGGATCCTCAACCTGCTGGATCGAACCGCTCACCGATGGAGACCCGGGGACGTTTCGTCGTCGGCGCAGGCTCCACACTGCAGTCTGTACTCCTCCTCTGCCCGTGATGTGGCTGTGGGGCTGGAACCAGGCCCTCCAGGACCGCAGGCCCCCTCCTCGCCTGACAACGTAGGCCTGGCATCGTAGAATGCTCAGCGGAGGGAGACACAGAGGCAGCAGGTTCAAAGTTAGAGGCTACAGCAGGTGGTGGGAGCTCGGGGGACTGCGAACCCCAAACTCCACCTCCAGGAGTCAGACAAGGCAAATCACAACAACGAGGAGAAGAATGAAATTGCACTTGCCTGTTCCCTGGAGGGCCGATGGTGCCTGCTGTAGTGGGCTGAGTTCTTCCTTTTCCCCTCCGGATGGTGATGGCAGGCCCCTCGGGAAGATGAGGAGGAGCCACTCGCGGTGGATTGCAGACGAGCCTCGCCGAAGCAGGACTCGTGGCCCTCACAACAGCCAGAGATGAAGTCGAGGAGGAGGGGGTGACAGCCGAGGTGATCCGGGCCTGAGGAGCTGACGGGACAGCAGGGACAGATGGCCCGGGGGGAGCGGCTGCGGGGATTCCCTCCTGACGTGATGTAGGAGAAGCAGCTGACAGGGAGGCTGAGTCCCTCCAGCGACCCGGAACTGGATCCAGATGGGATTCTTGCTGAGGCCTATTTGGGGCATGGCAACGACATCTACTGGCTGATGGTGAGCCAGAGATGGGACCAGGAACACATGGCACCTGGGCTGGACGGGTGACAGGAGCTGAATCCCGAGGCGAGGAGTGGGGATGCCTCTCCGTCGGCCTTCTGCCGGGGTTCCCCTCCAGTCCGCAGATCTCCACCCTCGTCGGGGACGCCATACTCAGGGGAGAAGGAGAAGGTTCCTTGGCCGCCTTTTCAATCAACTCACGTTGAGCCACAATCCATGTCACCCCCTCCTTTCCTTCCGGAAAAGAGGTAAGGTGATATTTTAATAAGGACCTCTGGGCGAGAAACAGGTAGTTATGTGCCGCGTGGGTGGGCATGAGGAGATGGGCCTTGGCCAGGTAGCCATCGATCTCCTGTAACCACTCCGGGCAAAACCCACGCTCGAGGGCAGACATACATATACCAAACAAGCCCTAGCGAAGGGAAAAAACTCCAGCCTACGGCAAACTCATGGCGACAGGCGTCTCAGTCGGGCTGCAGTCTACTGTCATGGATGACCTTCACGAGCCATCAATAAGACGCCACATATCAGCCGGTGAGTTTGCACAGTTTATTAAAGGAAAGGAAAATGACAAAATAACAAGCCTTGGGGGGCTAAAACACATTATAACTAATATTCAGTCTAAGACAAGGAGCAACAGATTCAGAATGAGACACACTTACAATAATAGATGACGGGAAGATAACGTCTGACGAGGAAAGCTCGGCGAGGAGTGCTCGACTATGTTAGACGAGGGGGTGTATGGCGGGGAATCTCTGACGAGACTGCAGCAATGCTCAGCCCTAGCTGATTCCTTAAATAGGGCTCAGGATGGGACAGCTGATGGCAATCGCTAATGCAGCCCAGCTGTCAGAGAGCTCCGCTCTGACAGCCGGAAGCCCATCCGAGCGCTGTCACAATAAGAGCTTGGAGAGCCATTGGGGACACACACATCAGCTGGGAGGAAAATACTGCATGGCCCGAGCGCGGACGAAATCGGCACTCGAACCACAACAGTTTGTGTGTCATTCAGCTCATTGCCTCGTCTGCTTTCTTGCTCCACAGTATATATTTTTTTAAAAATATCATACAAATGTAGAAACTTGCCTATTGTTTTCAGAGAGGACACAACAGAGATTACAAAAAAATAGATGAGCAATGCCACCTGAACATGATCGTGGCTGATGACAGCTGCAGAAAAGTACTTGGAGGGTGAGTAGCATATTTGCTAACTACCAGTCTGTGCTAACAACACAAGTGTCGTCATGACAGCAACACGTAAGTCCACCACGTAAAGTTTGCCTGGATAAGGAGCAATGTGAAACCAAATCTAATCAGAGCAAATGTAAACATTGTAACAAAAACATGAACCTAGGTCTGGATCTTTGTACGGACTTTCAAGTGTGAAAATGCCCTAAAATACTTTAAAAAGTTTACATGAAAAAGTTACAGTTGGGAATATAAGTATTGAACACATTGTGGCACATATATTGAGTTCATATTTCCCCACAAATGTATGGCTGTATGTGTATTGGGGGCTTCACGTCTCGTGGGACAAAGAAGGTCTGGGTCTGCAGAGATCTACGGGAGATGATGAGGAGGTGCGAGTTTTGGCCTTTGTCTCAGAGAGGATGCCCCAGAAGGATTCCCGGAACATCGAGGGATAAGAGATGGACATCAAAGAGTTGCATTGTGACTGGGAATTAAATGCTATGTGATTGTATATTTGCTGAAGCACCATGTGACTTAGGCAGTATAAGAGTGTGGTATTTCTTTGCTCGGTCTCTTTTTCTTGTTGAGAGATTGCTAGAGATGTGTTCTCTTAATAAAGCCGAACCTGAGAAATAAACTCAGCCTCATCTTTGAACGCATTCTCTACACTGGTGACCCGACGACAAATTATGGCCGGGGATGATCTTCCTGCATCGGACTCATCAGGAGCCAGCCAGGCTAACGCAGCTACTGCAGTCCAGCTGCCTGATTTCTGGCAGCATAGCCCACGCTCTTGGTTCAACACGGTCGAGGCGCAGTTCCATCTTGGGGAATTTCGGCGGATGCAACGAAGTTCTACCATGTAGTCGCAAAGCTGAACAGCCTTACAGCCCAGCGGGCGGAGAGCCTGACTAACCACCCACCGGATGACGACAAGTATGGCGCGTTGAAAGCCGCTCTCATCCGTGCTTTCACCCCCTCGCTGGGAGAGTGAGCAGAGAGGCTCCTGGCGTTGACTGAAGGTGAGGCAGACAGGCCAGCAGACCTGATGGCGAGGATGCTGAGCCTGAGAGGCGATGATGATGACGGCTTTATCTTCGCCCACCTTTTCCTCAGGACACTACCGTCAGCGGTGAGAGTCACCCTGGCCGGTTCACAGCTGCTGACCAGCCGAGATTACCACGAGCTGGGCCAGGAGGCACAGCGACTCGTCGACGCCCATAGACGCCACACGGCCACGACAGCGGCAGTGGAGCTGAGCGCAACGCCCAGAGATGACAGGGGGCCAGAGGCTGCAGCACCAGATTCACTGACGTCAGCAGCAGCGGAAGCCAGGAGACACGAAGTGGGCAACGTCCTCTGCTTTTATCACCAACGTTTCGCCGAGAGGGCACGCAGGTGCATTCCACCGTGCCAGTTCAGGCGCTCGGGAAACGCCAAGACCGGGAGCCGGTAGCAGCCGTGGCTCTCGGTGCAAAGAACAGGCTGCTCTACCTGACGGACGGGAAATCGGGGAGACAGTTCCTGGTGGACACAGGCTCCCAGCTGAGTTTCATCACACCGTCCTATGCTGACCGGCTGGCGCCTTCCAGCGGACCCCTGGTGTTGGCGGCGAATGGTTCGATGATCAAGACCTTCAGGGAGAAGACCCTCCCCCTGTCTTTCTATGGTCGGACATTCGAGTGGACTTTCGTCGTAGCGGCAGTCAGTCATAACATGTTAGGTGCTGATTTTTGGTGCCCGAATGGTTTATTGGCTGATCTTGCTAATAGACGTCTGGTTAATGCACTGTCTTTCCACTCTATTTCCTGTACAGCCGGGGTGGTCCCGCCGACTGCACAGCCCAACGTCACAGCTGCGGGTGGTAAGTTCCAAGCACTACTCACTCAGTTTCCAACACTCACAGTCCCAACGTTTTCGGCGTCAGTGGCTAAACATGGGGTGGAACATTTTATAACTACCACCGGGCCCCCCGTTTTTGCAAAAGCTCGGCGCTTGGACTCAGCTAAGCTAGCCATAGCGCGCGAGGAATTCGCCAACCTGGAAAAGCTGGGCATCATTAGACGCTCTAACAGCCCCTGGGCTTCACTGCTGCATATGGTCCCCAAGGCTGATGGCTCGTGGCGGCCTTGCGGTGATTTCCGCAGGTTGAATAACGCTTCAGCACACGACCGCTACCCGATTCCACACATCCAGGATTTTTCGGTGCATTTAGCGGGGGCACGCATTTTTTCTAAAATAGATTTGGTGCGCGGGTACCATCAAGTCCCAGTCCGCGCTCAGGACATACCCAAAACAGCGGTCATAACTCCTTTTGGGCTTTTTGAGTTTTTGCGTATGCCGTTTGGGCTCAAGGGGGCTGCGCAGACCTTCCAGCGCATGATGGATGCAGTTTTACGCAGCCTCCCTTTCGTGTTCGTCTACTTGGATGATATTTTGGTAGCCAGCGCGTCCGAAGACGAACACGAAACCCACCTCACAGTGGTTTTTCGAAGGCTGGCAGAGCACGGGTTAATAATTAACCCAGCGAAGTGCCAGTTTGGGGTGGCGCATTTCGATTTTTTGGGGCACCGCGTTTCGCCAGAAGGAGCGGTCCCGCTGCCCGATAAAGTACGCGCGATAACAGATTTTCCCCAACCTCAGACGGTCAAAGCAATGCAGGATTTTTGGGAATGGTTAATTTTTATAACCGTTTCCTCCCAAGTGCAGCACAGCTCATGCAACCATTGTACGCGGCAGTTAAAAAACAAAAACCTACGAATAAGATCGAATGGTCCCCGGAGCGGGAGCGCGCATTCTCCCAAGTGAAATCAGCCCTGGCGAACGCCGTTTTGTTGGCACACCCGGTGCCAACGGCCCGCATGGTGCTCACCACGGACGCTTCCGATTTAGTGGTGGGGGCGGTCGTGGAACAGTTTGTGGCAGGGAGCTGGCAGCCGCTCGCATTTTTCAGTAAAACCTTGCGCGATAACGAGCGGAAATACAACGTGTTCGACAGGGAGCTGTTGGCCCTGCATTTGGCCATCCGCCATTTCCAGTTCTGGCTGGAGGGGCGCCGTTTCACCGCGTTTGTGGACCACAAGCCGCTAACATTAGCGATGGCCAAGATTTCAGAGCCTTGGTCAGGCCGGCAGCAAAGACAGCTGGCCGCGATATCGGAGTTCACCACCGATATTCAGCATGTCGCGGGCAAACATAATGTAGTGGCAGACTGTCTTTCACGCGCGGTAGCAGCGCCAGGCCCCGTGGGGGCAGACTCGGCAGCCATGGCCGCGGGCCAGGTTTGTGGAGCGGAAGCACTCGCAGCCCCGGTCCGCGTAGGTTTGGATTACGCAGCCATGGCCGCGGAGCAGGCTAACGACGCGGGTGTGCACGCGCTCCAGTCTGGACCAACAGGGTTAAGGCTGGAGCACAGGGTGCAGCAAATAGGTATGCCCCCTCTAATCTGCGATGTCTCCACGGGGTGGCCTCGCCCTGTGGTCCCAGCTGCATGGCGCCGCCGCGTTTTTGACTCAATCCATTCCCTGGTGCACCCGGGGGTGCGCGCGTCGATTAAAATGGTGGGGGAGAAATTTGTTTGGCCAGAGTTGCGTAAACAGGTCAAGGAGTGGGCAGCAGCCTGCGTGGCGTGTCAGCGAGCCAAGATACACAAGCACACTAGAGCCCCTTTGGAGCCTTTTCACATCCCGGCTAAGCGTTTTGATCATGTGCATGTTGACTTGGTGGGCCCCCTTCCGTTGTCGCAGGGGTGTACACACCTTTTGACGATGGTAGATCGCACCACGCGTTGGCCAGAAATGGTCCCTTTGGCGTCAACTGCAGCGGCAGATGTTGCACGCGCGTTTTTAACAGCTTGGGTCGCGCGTTTTGGAGTTCCGTCGGACATAACGTCCGACAGAGGTCCCCAATTTGTTTCCGAACTCTGGTCATCAATGGCCCACAGCCCAGGGGTGAAGATTCACCGCACTACCGCGTATAACCCCCAAGCTAACAGTTTGTGCGAACGCTTTCATAGGTCATTGAATGCAGCCCTCAGAGCGTCTCTTACGGATACAAATTGGGTGGATAAACTTCCATGGGTTTTATTGGGGTTGCGTTCTGCACCTAAGGAGGATTTGCAGGCTTCTCCGGCTGAATTAGTTTTTGCACAACCCCTCCGTTTGCCAGGGGAATTTCTTCCCGACAACCCTGCGCCAAATTGCCCCCCCCACTCAGCTGTTGCAGAGCGGCACAGGATCAAATACCCTTCCTGGCCCAGTTCATCACAGTTTTCCACGCGTTTTTGTGCCAAAGGCTTTAAAAAATGCGGAGTTTGTTTTTGTTAGACATGATGCCCAACGCCCAGGCTTGCGACCGCCTTACGACGGGCCTTTCAGAGTGTTGGAAACAGGAGAGAAACATTTTTTGCTTGATTTAGGAGGCAGAAAAGAGTTGATTTGCATTAACAGACTCAAACCCGCCTTTGTTCTGGCTGATGAACACGTGCAGTTGGCTAGGGCCCCCCGCCGTGGCAGGCCGCCGAGAAGGCATTCTTAGCAGCCCTCACAGAGATGTGCTAATGATTCTGATCCACAGATGCAGCAAGCCGGGGCAGAAGGAACTAAGCTGGCTTACAGCAGATATGGAAGGAGGTTAAAACCCAAGCATTCGGCGGACTGATTTGTGATATGCAGTGATGTTTTTTGTCATGCATCTCTGATTATGTTTTGTCCCTTAATAGACGTTTGGGGGGGGGGAGTTATGTGGCACATATATTGAGTTCATATTTCCCCACAAGTGTATGGCTGTATGTGTATTGGGGGCTTCACGTCTCGCGGGACAAAGAAGGTCTGGGTCTGCAGAGATCTACGGGAGATGACGAGGAGGTGCGAGTTTTGGCCTTTGTCTCAGAGAGGATGCCCCAGAAGGATTTCCGGAACATCAAGGGATAAGAGACGGACATCAAAGAGTTGCATTGTGACTGGGAATTAAATGCATCAACATTTTTCTCATTAAACATATTTCTGATGGAGCCATTGGCCTGAGATTTTCAGAGCCCAATCTCAGCAAAAAAAATCATTCAATTGCACGTTTTATCACTCAGAGAAAACGTACACAGGCATATAAAAAAGATTTTTGACATGCAGTGGGTATGTGGCATTTACAGCTTTAAGAAAACTGTGTAATGGCAGTTTTTTTTTTTCACTTTTATTGTCTTTCAGAATCGACCAACTACCCCATACTTTAATCCCTAACCCTAACCTCACAGGAACCTTTCATTAGTGGAGTGGAAAAACAAAGTAAGGGGAAAAAAATGAAGAAAGAAATCAATGACAGAGGAGAGTGGCAGTCGAACTCATGTGTTTTTGTGTGTATTGCTTGAGACGGCTGTGTAGGTAACAATCCACAATCCCCCTCCCACCAACCGATGAGCGTTGGGAAACCAAAGTAAGAGATGCATTGCTCTGCGCATGCACGGTGAGGACTGTATGCATGGTGAACTTGTAAAAACGCACCAAGGCACTCTTTTTTTTTCGATTAAATGTGAAAATGTATGTTTTTAGAGGGGTGGGAAAACGTTTATTAGATATGTTTTTTACTGACACCGGGTTAGATTTTCACTAGATATCAGTAACAACCCAAGTAATCCATACAAACAAAGAAATCAAGGCAACTGTATTCATAAAACAAATTATATTTAATAAAAGTGGAATGTCACAGGGAATAAGTACTGAACACATGAAGAAAAAGAGGTGCAAAAAGCCATAGAAAGCCAAGAAACCAGTTGAAATCCATTAGAATTTAGGAAGCCATCTCATCCCCCAGCAGTACAAATTAATTTAAGCTGGTTAAGTCCTGACTGATAGCCTTTAAAAAGGTCTGTGAATATCAGCTTGTCACACCACAAAGAACACATGATGGGTAGAAGTAAAGAGCTCTCTGTAGACCTACACAACCTCATTGTTGGAAAACATAATGATGGCATTGGTTACAGGCACATCTCAAAACTGCTGGATGTTCCAGTGAGCACCCATCATCCAGAAGTAGAAAGAACATCATTTTACCATAAACCGGCCATGACAAGGGGCTCTTTACAAGATTTCTTACAGAGGAGTCAAAAGAATTTTCAGAAGAATTATCCAAGAGCCGAAGACCACTAGTAGAGAGCTCCAGAAAGACTTGGCGTTAGTATGTACTGCTGTTTCAAAGAAAACAATAAATAATGCACTCAACTGGCATGGGGTCCATGCCTGCTTCCTTGCAAGTCTCCATTGCTGGTGAAAAAGGATGTTGAAGCTCATTTAAAGTTTGCTGCACAATGCAGAAAACCAGTAAAATACTGGGAGGATATAGTTTGGTCAGATGAGACCAAAATCGAACTTTTTGGATGCCACAACACACAGCATGTTTTATAGGAGAAATGGCACTGCACATAAGCTCCAAAACACCATTCCAACAGTGAAGTTTGGAAGTGGGAGCATCGTGGTGTGAGGGTGTTTTTCAGCACATGGTACAGACAGACTTCATATAATTGAAGGAAAGATGAATAAACAAATGAACTGAGACATCCTTGATCAAAACCTGTTGCCATCTGCCAAGATGCTGAAGATGAAATGAGGATGGACATTTCAGCAAGACAATGATCCCAAACTCAAAGTCAAGAAAACTCTCAACTGGCTCCAGAGAAGGAAAATAAAGCTACTAGGCTGGCCCAGTCAACCACCTGACCTGAATCCAAGTGAAAATCTATGGAATGAAATGGCCCAGACAGTCAGAGTTCATAGAAGACACCCACAGAACCTTCAAGATTTAAAGACAGTTGTGTGGAAGAATGAGCTGAAATCACTCCTAAGCAATACCTGCACCTAGTTTCACCATACAGGAACCGTCTGGAAGCTGTTATTACCAATAAAGGCTTTTCTACTAAAAATTAAATGAATTTCACCAAGCGTGTTCAATGCTTATTCCCTGAGTCATTCCACTTTATTAAATATAACTTGTTTTGTGAAAACAATTGCCTTGATTTCTTTGTATATATGGATTACTTGAGGTGTCACTGGTATCTGGTGAAATCTCAGGTCTGTGGCTCCATCAGAAATAAGTTTAATGAGAAAAATGTTTACATGTTTAGTACTTATTTTCCCCACTGTATCTTAAAAAATCCATCTGACTGTTAGAAAGCTACCAGTTTGCTAAATGTCGCATAACATTTAAAAAGATGTTTCATTCAGCTTTGAAGTTTAAGTCAGTGGAATCAACTCACTTTTTAGAAGTCACAAGTGGGGATATGTGAAACTTTTGTTTTAAATAGTAACTCATCTTCTATTTCACTTCTAATTTCTACTACTTCTACTACTACTAGTACTATCCTTTTATGCCCATAAAATCCACTACCGTGGGTTGGACACTTGCATGGCGCTGTAGAGCTTGATAGCTGTAAACAAATTTTTATCTAAACTCTTTAAAAGGTCCTGTAGTAAAATAAACAAGCAGATCTGTGAGTTGAATAGCCTTTTATTGCTGCCAGCAATAAGAGAAGTGAGATAGTGCAAAAAGTCAGCTTGGCTCAGAGAGTAAAAACAGGGTTTTTTATATGACCATCAGTAAAAAAAAAAAAAAGAAAGAAAAAAAAGAAAAAAAAAAGAAACTCTGGAATGCTGATAAGACACAGGAGAGGAGAGAAGGGAGGAGGGAGTGAGAGCATGAAGACCTTAACCGGTCAGTGTGACATAAAACTTTATCTTTGAACACAAAATATAACAGACACATCAAACAGCTTGTTAATATAGCTTATACCCTAATGAGGTGACCATGGGCAGTTTATAAAGCAGCTCATATATGGATATAAGAACAATTCATACATTGACATTGACACACACAAACCATTCATATATTGGGACACACTTATAAAACATAGATCCCGGGTTACTCAACAGACTAATGCATGAACTTATAAAACATTGATTATTGCATAGACAGTAAATTTCCACCACATTTCCCTTCTCTTGATCATATATGACCATTTGTACAAGACTGTCAAAGTAAGAATTCAGCAAAAGTACACCCTATCAGGTTTAAACTGATGCATCATGAACAGTGACATAGAACAATGGCATGTGTGAAGAGTCACAAGAGCTGTTTTTGTGAGTGTTAGCACTCAATGGAGAGCAAGCAAAGATAAGAAATGGATGTGGTGGACATAAAATATTTACATCATATTTAAGTCTTTAGCCATGTAATCATCATAATCATCAGAGAAAGGGAGTTTGGACATTTCCAAATCATCGTAATCCGACATTGGCAGGGCTGAAGCAAGAGTCACATCAGGGTCAAAGGTGGTGGCTGGCATATAATGCAGCATGGTGGAAACGAACAACTTTGATATCGTGTGTCTAATGATTGGGAGTATACAGCAGCCACAAAATATGAGAAGCAGCAGAACAGCAGACAAAAATATTCCAATACAAACAAGCCAATCTCACCATCCGCCACTGAACAACCAATCACAAATACCTCCTCCCCGAACATTATCGAGCAGGGAGGCATCACGAAGAGCTGTGAGGTTTTGAATGGCTTGGGAAATAATTCCAGTGTCGGCACCATTAGCAGGGACGTAGATGCAGTAGTCCGTTCCCACTATCGCACAGACCCCGCCCTGTGATGCTGTTAGCTGATCCAACACCATTCTGTCTTGTAATTCCATTAGTCTAAGGGCATGCAACTCGTCTTGAATTCCCTTGAGGACCAAGAGAGTCACATTTGCGAAAGTTCCCACACGGTAGTCTAATGTCTCCATGTGCAACAAGAGCTTATCTACGCCGACCCATGGGAACAGAGAAACAGTGACTTTCTGAGCATCTGTCCAGAGTTTATGGGTTTTAGGCACATCGGTGCCCCAAATGGAATCACGTGGGGACACGTCCCTCCGTGACCTGTGATCAGACCCATCCAAGGGATTAGCAGTTACAATGAAAGAGTGGTCAGCAGCACGCACTGCGGCGCAACGGCCCACCCAATTCTCAGGCAACGCCTGATACATATAAGCACCTCATAGCCACAGAAAATCATCTTGTGGCATTACTCCCATAACATCAGGGACCGAATAGTAAGGCTTGCATGTTGTACCTGGCAGGGGCTGAGTGGTGTTAGTATGACCCTGGTCATTAGTGTTACATGGTGAGTAAGTGCGGGAACAATAAGCTCTGGGAACAGAGCCCATTTTTACCCCAGGCAGGGTGAGAGTGAGATTATTAGCGTACTGTAACATATAAATTTAGCATTTGGGGGGTACTGAACTGGGCCAAAGAGGAGTGTATTGTCACTGCATTTTATTGCCAGGATTTTAGAAAAATTCCTCCCTGTATAGAGTGGTATAGGGGGTAAACTGTGACCTGTTGTTTTCTGTACAATTTGATTTAGGAAGTTAGGGGACAGTGGTGACTTCAGAATATCAGGAAACAGATCAGATGAGTTAAATGATGCAGGAGAAACATGAGGGTTGGTGGTAGCTACAGGCATTCTAGTGCAGACATAACAGTTCGTAACTTTTTTCTGTTTCGCAAGGAAGTGGGCATACCGATACCATGAGTTTAAAAGGAAGCCTGAGGAGAAATTCCCCTTGTCTTCCGCTAGCCACAATATGTCATTGATGACTTCTCAAGAACTAGCATCATGAGCAATTCATGTAACCACTACAAGAGATTGCGTCTGTGTGATGGGGCATAGAAACAAATCGTCAGATAGATGGTCAAGTTGACCAACAATAAGGTGAAGAGCCCTGCACACAGGAAGTCTCACATGGTCCAGTCGCGACATCATCGTCGGTCCTGCTGACTGTCATCCACAAGCAGATATTGGCATAAGTTCGAATTGTCCATCAGAATGTCAGTATCAGTGTAAATGGTATGCATGGTGTATGTTTCACCTGAGCAGCGTTCGACATACACTCAGGTTGGTTGTGACGGCTGTCAAATGCAACAGTACGATGTCTGCTTCTTCTCGTCCTAGTCTACAAAGTGGGGTGGTGATTATGGCTAATCACCATCTGCTTCTTACTCCTGGTCTGGTCTAGGTTCTTCTGGCTTGACCCCTGGAACCATCCTGTAGTGTGTTGCGTGGATCCACATTGCCCTCTCAGTGATTTTCACAGCCGTGAATGTCATCAGAAGGACTTGGTATGGACCCAACCACCGTTTGCTGTGCCAGTTCTTCTGTTTGAAGCTTTTAACCACCACCTAGTCACCTGGTCTTATGTCATGGAGGAGCCCCTCGGCAGGTTTGGGCAAGGCAGCTTTTACCTGTTGAGAAATGTTTTGCAGTTGGCAGGACAAGGCAGAGCAATAAGATAATATGGCATTTTCAAAATGTGAGGTAGTTAGAGGAGGTGGCGTCTTCTTCTCCGCAGAAAACCCTAAAAAGGGAGGCCGAGCAAACAAAATTTCAAAGGGTGACATGTTATATTTCTTCCTGACTCGCATGTGCATGTACATGAGTGCCAACGGCAGACATTTCACCCAGGGTAGGCCAGTCTCATCTTCAAGCTTAGCGAGCTTATTCTTTAGGGTGCCATTTTCGCGCTCAACAGCACAACCTGATTGCGGGTGGTAGGCACAATGTTTTCTCAAAACAAAAACCCAATGTAATACTCAAGTTGGTCAATGCTTCATTTACAAAATGTTTACCATTGTCACTGGAGATTTTCTCTGGTATTCCCCATCTGGGAATAATTTCTGACAGTAACGCTCTGGCCACAACAGTGCTTGTTGCATGTTTGGCTGAAAAGGCCTCTACCTATTTGGACCACATGTCAACCATTACCAAACAGTAGTTTTTACCCTCAGCTGGATTTAATTCGATGAAATCCATCATGAGGTGTTGGAATGGTCCTGCAGGGGGCGAATGTGCTGCTGGGACCTGTTTGGGGATTCTGTGGGCATTGTTAGTGGCACAGATTAGACTCTTTTTGCAAAAATTGTCAGCATAAACAGTGAAACCAGTAGTAAACCAATTTGCATGCAGTGGTTGTAACATCCCTTCTCTTGACACATGGTCTCTCCCATGTGTCAATTTAGCAAAATGATTGAAAAAATGAGCCGGTAAACAAGGTAGAGCATTAGGACCTTGCCACACATCAGCGTGGTCTGTGTGACAGTCTTTATTGGTCCACTTCTGATGTTCCTGTGGAGATGAAAGAGATTGTATAGAAATGAGGGAATCAGTGGGTGTTAGTGAAGAGGGGACAGGAGGGGGAGGGGAAGAAGAGGGAGGGGGACCATGGGTGGCAGAAAGAGAAAGAACTGCAGCCTTAGCTGCCGCATCAGCACGAGCATTGCCCCAAGAAACAGGGTCAGAAGAGGAGGTGTGGGGCATGCATTTGCACACTGCCACAGAAGAAGGAAGAAGGATTGCATCAAGAAGGCGGGAGACATAAGAGGAGTTCTTTATGGGTGAGCCTGCAGACGTGAGGAAGTTCCTTTCACACCACAGTGCACCAAAATCATGAACTACCCCAAAAGCGTAGCGTGAGTCAGTGTAAATGGTAACAGATTGACCTGCTGCATAGGTGCAGGCCTCCGCCAAGGTGACAGACTCTGCAGCTTGTGCAGAAAGATGAGATGGCAAGGAGCCAGAAAGCAACTTACAGTGGTCATCACATACTGCCCAACCCACATTGTTGCGGCCTACAGAGGGGTCAACAGATGCAGAGCCGTCAACATACAGGACAAGATCTGGGTTTGGCAATGGAGTGTCAGAGAGGTCAGGTCTCGGAGAGGTGACAAAGTCCAGCAAGGACAAACAGTCATGGTCACAGTCTGTGTCATCGTCACAAGAAGGTGGGGGGAGATTGGTGGCTGGGTTAGTCGACTGTGCACAGCGTTTGACAGTAAGGTTTGGTGATTCAAGGAGGGTAGAATGATATCTAAGCCACCTTGTATGGGAAAGGTGTGACGACTTCTGCTCATTCAGAAGCAGTGCAACAGCATGAAAAACATACCAAGTGAGAGGAGAATACAGAACAATGTCACGGGATGCCACTACAGCACGCTCTGCCGCAGCCACTGCACAGAGACAGAGAGGAAGTCCTGCTGTAACAGCGTCCAACTTGCAGGAGTAATATGCAACTGGGCAAAGTCTGTCACTGTGGGGCTGCAGGAGAACGGAGGTCATGCAGCCGGATTTCTCATCAACATACTGAACAAAAGGTTTAGATGGATCAGGAAGTGAAAGTGTAGGAGGAGCCAAAAGAGCTTTCTTCATATTTTCAAAGGAGTCATTAGCAGCGGGTGTCCACTCAAGAGGGAAGTGTGAGGGACCCTTTGATGGAAGGATGTCACGCATTGGCCTCTCAATGCATGAAAAATCTGGAATGAAGGAACGGCAATAGGATGCCATGCCAAGGAAGGAGAGAAGCTCTTTCTTGGTTTTAGGCTTGTCCATATGACAGATCGCCTGTGCATGCTTTGGAGAGAGAGATTTGCCTTGATTAGAGATCTGGTGGCCCAAAAATGTGACCATTGGTTTGCAAAATTGCAATTTTGGCTTTGAAGCCTTGTGGCCTTCTGCAGCAAGGTGACACAAACGCTTCAAAGAATCTGCTTGGCATTGTGCTTCATTTGACACGTACAGCAAAAGGTCATCGACATATTGAATGAGGACAGAGCCTTCTGACAGTCGAAGAGAGCTCAAAGAGCTCTTGAGAGCTGCGTTATAGATGGTTGGACTTTCACAGTAGCCCTGGGCCAATCTGGTGAACGTGTAAAGAGCCCCATTGAACTGGAATGTGAACCAAAACTGTGAATCTTTGTGTTATATCTTTCACCCGTTACGTTACTTAATATAACAATAATAACTCGGACCATCGACGTAATGTTCACGGTTTATTAGCGTAGCAGCAACTCATAGCACACGGCCAACGACAACACACTCTGACATTACAGATTACCCATAATGCTTTTAGCAAAGCACTACGACGGGTGCCGTAGTAAACCAAAATACATAACATCTCCTCTCCCCTTACAATAGATGTCCTACAAGAGATACCAAATGTCTTTGTTTTGTCTCTCTTTTTTTTTTAATTATTATGCTACCTTAGGAGTGAGGGTAGACTACGTCATCCCATAACTGTACCCCTGGGGATTATTCTGCCCCATTAATGTGGGTCAGTTACCATCTAGTCTAATACCTCAGACGGACAGGAGGTCGTCTCTCCCTGGTGGGGTATCGGCGCTCTACAGGAACATGAGTCTGTGTTCTTTCTAATGTGGAGGTTGCTTCTGGTGCTGATGCAGAAGAAGATGTCACATCTCCAGCTGGAACTCCGGTCTCTGAAGTGGTTGAGTTCAGTACTGGTGTAGGTGGACAAAGTGGTGAGTTGGTGAGTGCATCGTTAGGATATCCAAGAGACGGTTCTGCAGGCGCTGGCGGTGTCTGCAGGAGTTGATCCACGTGCCTTTTCCAAACACTGTCAGTGGTTTGAACTGTATATGAGACTGGTCCAGTTTGTGCAATAACAGTTGCAGGAACCCACTTAGGTTCACCTCTGTAGTTCCTGGCCAGCACAGATTCTCCTGACGTGAACGCTCTGTCCTTTGCCCGATGTTCCCTGTGCATAATTTGTTTCTCTTGTTGCTTTTGCACAGTGTCCTTTAATCCTGAGGGTTTCAAAAGGTCAAAGGTAGTGTGCAGATCTCTCTTGAACATGAGACTAGCAGGGGTTGTCTTTGTGATTGCATGTGGAGTGTTGCGGTAGTTTAGCAGGAACTTGTGCAGCCTCTGATGCAGTGTTCCTTGACCTTGTGATGCTTTCAATGCATGTTTCATTGTCTGCACAAACCTTTCTGCAAGGCCGTTCGTCGCAGGATGGTATGGAGCTGATTTATTGTGCTGCACTCCATTAGCTTATAGAAAAGCATCCATTTTTTGTGAAACCAACTGAGGTCCATTGTCAGAAACTAGTTGTGTAGGAGACCCAAAACGACTAAACATTTCTCCTAATGCCTCTGTGGTCTTCTCTGTGGTGGTTGACCTCATAATAGCCACTTCAGGCCATTTACTGTGTGCATCCACAGCAACGAGAAACATTCTGTCCTCAAACGGACCTGCAAAGTCAATGTGCACACGATGCCATGGCTCCTGTGGGAACTCTCAGGGATGGAGAGGAGCCAATGGTGGGTTGTTCCGTACCTTGTGACAAGATGAACAGCTTTTGGCTATTTCTTCAATCTGCTTGTCAATGTTTGGCCACCAAAAATAGCTTCTCGCTATTTCTTTCATTCTCACGATTCCACTATGTCCTGCGTGAAGTTGCTGTAACACTTTTGTTCGACATGACAGGGGAATAATCACTCTCCTCCCCCACAGCAAACAACCCGACTGAACAGACAATTCTGTCCACTTCCCAAGGAAGGGCTTCAAGGTTGCGTCATCACCCGCAGGTTGTCCTTTAATGATCAAGTCCATGACTGCAGACAACACAGGGTCATTTCTAGTCCTGACTGTAGTGACTTTCGATACCTGATGTCATAGGAGTGTCCTGACAACAGCAACGCCCACCTCTGCAGTCGGGACGCTGCAAGAGATGGTATTCCTGTGTATGGTCCAAGGATGGTTGTGAGAGGTCGGTGGTCAGTAAAAAGTGTAAACTTCCGTCCATACAAGTACTGGTGGAATTTTCTGACACCAAACACAATGCTCAGAGCCTCTCTTTCCAGTTGAGCATAGTTAGCTTCTGCCTTGTTTAATGTCCTTGACGCAAAAGCAATTGGCTTTTCCTCACCGTCTAGCATTACGTGGGAAATCACCACCCCTACGCCATAAGGAGAGGCGTCGTAGGCAAGCTGGATCGGAAGTGATGGGTTGAAGTGGGTCAGAACCTCTGATGCCGTCAGCACATCCTTTGCCTTCTGAAAAGCCTCCTGACAGCTTGCTGTCCACTTCCATGCTTCCTCTTTGCTCAGCAGGTTATGCAGTGGTTTTAATAGTGATGCCAAGTTTGGTATGAAACGTCCATAATAGTTCAGCAGTCCCAAGAAAGATTTCAGCTGACTGACATTTTGGGGTGGAGGTGCATCCACAATGGCTGTGATTTTCGATGGTGCAGTGTGCAGTCCCTTAGCATTGATCACATGACCTAAGTATTCCACGGATGACTGGAAAAACTCGCATTTATCCTTGCGGATTCTCAATCCATATTCCTCCAGTCTCGTGAGAGTTGCATCCAAGTTGCGCAGATGCTCTTCATCATCTGCTCCTGTACACAGGATATCATCCAGGTAGCACTACACTCCTGGTAATCCACTCAGGATTTGATCCATAGCTCGCTGAAAAAGTGCTGGAGCAGATGTGATGCCAAAAGGCAGTCTGCAGTATCTGAAGAGTCCTTTATGGGTGTTGATAGTCAGCATTTCACGTGACTGCTCGTCTACATGCATTTGTAAGTAAGCCTGGTTGAGATCTATTTTGCTGAACTTTTGTCCCCCACTCAGCCCCGCAAATAAGTCATCAATCAGTGGAAGGGGATACTGCTCTGCTGTTAGTACAGGGTTTACTGTTACCTTAAAGTCTCCACAGGTCCGGATTCCTCCATCCTTTTTGGGTACTGGAACTATGGGCGTGGCCCACTCACTGGTTGTCACAGGTTCCAGAACTCCATTCTTGACCAGAGCATCCAAGTCAGCCTCCACCTTTGGTCTGATGGCGTACGGCACTGGTCTGGCTTTCATGAACACTGGTTTACTGTCAGGTTTGACATGCAGCTTCACTATAATTTTTTTCATACTGCCTAGTTCATCACGAAAAACCTTTTTGTGCTTTTCCAGTATGGCCTGCAGCTGAGTGGAACTGTGTGACAGCTTCTTTACTTCTTGCCAGTCAAGTTGGATTTTCTTTAGCCACACACGCCCCATTATAGCTGGACAGTTGTTCTTGGTAACATAAACTGGAAGCTCAGCAGTTTGGCCATTGTACTGAACAGTTACCTCTGTCATCCCTTTCATGGGCACTCGGTGTCCAGTATACGCCCTGAAGATGGTGTCTGAAGGTCGGAGTGGAAGATGTTTCAGAAACTTCTTGTAAATGCCATGCGACACAAGTGATGCCTTTGATCCGGTGTCTATCTGCATTTTAATAAAATGTCCCTCCACTTTTGGTTTAGTCCAAAAGCCTTCTGAGCCTTCATTCACATTCATAATCCGGACAGTATTTATTGCAGTTGACACCTCTTCCTCTGAGGAGTCGCTCACTCTGTCCTCGCCATGTTTAACTGTGTGAACATTTCTTTTCTTTTTGTATTTTACCATGTCACTTTTATTCCTTGTCTTTGGGCCTTTGTCTTTGCTCCTTTTGCTTCTACATGCCTGCTCCACCTGGCCTTTTTTCCCACAGTTGTTACAGTCCATCTCTTTGTACCAACAGTCATTAGGAAGGTGTCCCACCTTGCCACAGCGGAAACATGGACCTGTTGCATTGGTTTTACCACTGTTGAGCTTATGTACTCTGCCTGTAGCATGCAGTTGGTGTGCTTCTTTGGAAGCCATCTCCATCATCACACTAATGTTAATGGCTCTTTCAAGCGTCAGATCACTTTCTGTGAGTAACTTCTTCTGTGCTGCTTCATTTCGTAGTCCACACACAAGCCTGTCTCTTAATGTGTCATTTAAAACATCTTTAAATTCACAGTGTTCGGCTAACTTGCGTAGCGCTGCAACAAACATGTTAACAGACTCACCCTCTTCTTGGTTACGTCTGTGAAACCTGTATCTTTCTGCAATCACTAGCGGCTTGGGTGAGAAGTGGTGGGTTAGTGTGTCCACCAGTTCTTTGTAGGTTTTAGAGCCTGGCTTTACTGGCTGTAGGAGGTTACGTAGTAGGTTAAATGTCTTGGGACCCATCACACTCAGAAAAGTGGGCACTAACTTTTCATCCGTTATTCCATTGGCCGCGACAAAATAGTTGAAGCACTCAGTATAGGAGCTCCATTGTTCCGCGCTCTCATCAAAGGGCCCGATAGAGCCAATGACTCCAGCCATTTTAACACTCCTGGTTGAATGTCGCTCTTTCCCTCGCAGCTCCTTTCTGTAACGTCGTTTCTTCCCTCCGGCGTTACTCACGGAGTTTTTTTGTCCTTTTTTTTTTTTTTTTTCCTTACGATTTCCACTGCTCCGCTCCTCCCCGCTTAGCAGACAGCCCGCAGCATCCACCTCAGCACAGTGGCGCGGTGTATCACCCTGTCAGCACGAAGTAGCGGCGGGAAAAAAACAAGACAAAAAAACTCTCCTCCGTCGCGGACTGCAGCGTCGGTCCAGACGTCCTCGTCGCCACTTTTTGTTATATCTTTCACCCGTTACGTTACTTAATATAACAATAATAACTCGAACCATCGACGTAATGTTCACGGTTTATTAGCGTAGCAGCAACTCATAGCACACGGCCAACGACAACACACTCTGACATTACAGATTACCCATAATGCTTTTAGCAAAGCACTACGATGGGTGCCGGAGTAAACCAACATACATAACACTTTGTGGATGGGGAAGCTGAAAAATGCGTTTGACAAATTCACCACTGTAAAGTAGATTGAATTTGGAGGAATTTGTGTCAAAATAGTGTGGGGGTTAGGGACCACAGGGGCACGCTGGACGACAGCAGCGTTAACGGCCTGGAGGTCTTGAACAAAACGCCATTCAGCAGGTCAGCCCTCATCTCTGATCTTTTTAATGGGAAAATTGGCATACAAACTGGAGAATACAATAATCCCTTCTTCTAAAAGTGATTCAAAGACAGGAATGATGCCATCACGTGCCTCAGACCTGAGTGGGTACTGCATGCATTTGGGTCTGAAGTCAGACTTCGGGGTTATAATGACCAGAGGGTATTTTTTTATAAGCCCCACGTCATATTTGTGCGCAGCCCACAGAGATGGTGGAACACGTGAGAACATATGGTCTTCCTGATTCTGTACATAGGGCACAATAACAGGTTTCATCCATCTGTACCGCCTGGTGTCATCCAAAGTTTGGATGAAATGCTCACAGGGAAGTGAAACCGTGTACTCTGCACAATACATCTGCAGAGAGGGGAAGAATGAAATTGTACTGAGGCCGATGTGGTGTAGTGATGCAGATGAAACCCAGTCATCAGCACAATGAGCGGCAAGGGCCCGTGCTCCCATACCACTCCACTCTGAGGAGGGGGCTTTAGTGAGTGAAACATGTGGGTGGCTGTGTGGAACTGAGAACACAGTAGACATGCAAGGTGTGAGTGCAATCAGTAAAAAACTGAAATCTGCTCTCCACACAATGTGTGTGGTTTGCAATGGGGTAGATTTGACTTGTAACCATTGATTTTCATATTCTGTGTCAGGGCCCTGTGAGAGATGTGTTGTACAATGTGTTCTGCGTGGTGGCATGCAAACTGTGGCATGTGGCGAGAGTTTCTTTCCCATTTCAACCAAATGGAAGCTCTGCCCTTCATCTGTCAGTGCCCACTCATAAATGTACAGCAGAGATGGAATTTTGGCAAAGGTTGAGCTGGGAGTTTCAATTTGGGTTCCCTGTGGTGTGCAGCAAAGTGAGAGTAACAAACTGCACATCAGGTCTCTGCCTAACAAGCTGAAAGGGCACTGAGGTGAAAATAAGAAACTGTGAGTGAATGTTTTCCCATCCACTGTACATGACAATGGTTCAGTGAAAAACTCGTGTGAAACCTCCACTCGCCTCCTGTGATGTGAATGAACGAGAGGTGAGGTGAGGTTTTAGGCCAGATGTTGATGACAAAACTGAATTGGTCGCCCTGGAATCAACCATAAAATCTATCATCTTCCCTAAAACTTTAACAGGCAGGATTGGTAAATCTCTGAAGTGAGAAGTGGAAAATGATGCAAATGTCATTGCCAACATATTGTCAGTATGGGGTGTGTGTGTGGCTGTAGCGTGATTTTTATTGGCAAGAACATGTACGGCGTCTGCTGGGGGTGACGGTAAAGAGAAAGAGCATTGTCCAGTCTTATCTACCTGGCGTCACTGCTGAGGCTGTTAGGGTTGGGTTGGGGTTGGTGTGGTGGGGGCTGAGGGAAAAGGTGTGGTGGCTGGCCAGGGTTTTGTTGGGGCCAGGATCCACGGTTGCCTTGCTGAAAGTTAACTCTGCCCCTTCCCCTTCCACAGGGTCCAGATCGTGGTCTTACTGGGCATGCTGTAGCCCAGTGTCCAGGTTGCTTGCAGTAGCCACAGGTCGACAGTTGTGGGCACTGTCTCATCCAGTGTCCTTCTTGGCCACAGTAGTGACACTGGTTAGGGCCAGCAGAGGAGCCTGGGTGTGGCTTTGTCAGAGTGGGGACCCACTGTGCTATCGTGAGCAGGGCCTTCTCCAGGTTGTCCTCCTTGCTCTTGGATTTCTTTTTAATAGACTCATGTTTCCAGTGGTGATGATCAGCGTGACGGAGTATTTCTTCAGATGTCTGAGACTCCCATCCAATACAGGTCTGTTTCACATCAGCTGCCAAGATGGGCAACAGGCTGGCCATGAACCACATGTTGAAATGTGTGCCATACGCCCCCTTGTCTTCCATGTAGTTTGGTGGGCAGGGTATTCCCGCTGTGCCATTGAATACCTTGCACAGTCTGTGGAAATAATCACCAAGAGTCTCGTCATCTTTCTGCTTGCACTGGGCCACCTTTGCCAGGTCAGACGTTTTACGACATTGTTCATGGATAGCCTTCACGAGACGAGTAATAGCTGTTTTGTATTTAGCATTGGTAACAGGACTGGCTTCGGCTCCCCATGGGACATGCGAGGAGCGGATGTCATCCTCGAAAACAGGCATTAGTTTAGCCATATTAGTAGGAGTACATTTCTGGGCCATCACCCATCATAGTTCAAAGAAAGTCGAGCAATAGGTTTCACAGAACGCCCATAATTGCTCACAGAAGTACATGGGATCATTTTCAAGCTGTGGTAGAATGGCTCCGAATTTGGGGATATCTTCTGGGGCCCATGACCTGAAAACTTGGTAAGAGCCGCCCTCGCCAGCCACCTCCACCATGGGCATTTGAGTGGTGTGGGTGACGCCAGCCTCATCCTTAATGGCTTGATGTGTGAGGGGCGGGTGGTCGGGGTTCAATGGCTTGGGCTCTGTGGCCTTTTTCTTTGGTTTGCTGTGGCTTTCTGTCACCTCTTCGTCCTCCGCCTGTGGTGGCGAGAGGTGGTGGCTCGTCTTCATCCTCCGTCTTGGCCAGTCATCTGTATGTGTCATCTTCCATCGTGACAGCAAATGGGCCAGGCAGCGCTGGGTACAACGCCACGATGAAAGGGTTAGTAGGGTGGAATGAGGTGGAATGGGTTGTTCTCGTTCATATGGTGGTGGCACAGGATCCCCAGCAGAGTGTAAAAATTGTTTTTGTGTGGTGTGTGTGTTTTCTCTGTCCTTTTTCTTCCATTCACTCACCCTTCTATTCTGTTTTTGCTTATCTCTAAGTGTCTTTGCCTCCGCCAGCCACATCTCAGCCGCGCCCTTTTCTAACCGTAACTGCGTCAGCTTTTCCCTGTCCTTTTTACGCTGCTTCTTCTTTATTTGTATCTTCTGAATTTCACCATTTATTTTATTCCTCAAAGTAGTTATAATTTCTACAGAAAGTGACCCCCCTCAGGGAATCCATCTTCACACATCCATTTTTGCAGAAATTCAACACTTTCAGGACCGTACTTATCAGTCATGTATTTCACCTTTGGTCCCATCACGCCGGAGGGACACCGTTTGGGTTTTGACTTGCAAGACCCCATTTTGACCGATATAACCATTAATCACCACAAAACATCTTAAGTGCGTGCTTAACACGTCTTTATCTTGACCGCTGGTTACCCCAGGCGTCCCCAGGCCTCTCCAATGCATCTCACTGTGACTTTTAAGACTATGTCCCCAAATTTGCACTTGGCAAATACTGTACACTGTCTTTTATTTAGTCCTGCGACGAGATCAACTCGCCGGACTCCAAAATTTTCACAGATATCGGTTCATTAAGGTGAACTACATGACTGATGTTCTATCAACAATCTTATAAAACATAAAAATTAAGGTCTACTTACTGTAATTTGGAGGCTTGAGACAGTTCTTCGGGATAATGTGTCACAACTCCTGTCAGGCAAAGTGCTCACATCGCCTGAAAGGCGGAAAGAGCCGAACTGCGTTCAGGGTGATCAGTCCACGTCAGCTGCTGGAAATCGGTAATCTATTATCCCACTTCCTGACACCAGTGATGTAACCGAAATTTTATCTAAACTCTTTAAAAAGTCCTGTAGTAAAATAATCAAGCAGATCTGTGAGTTGAATAGCCTTTTATTGCTGCCAGCAATAAGAGAAGTGAAACAGGACAAAAAATCAGCTCGGCTCAGAGAGTAAAAACAGGTTTTTTTATATGACCGACCATCCATCCATCCATCCATCTTCTACCACTTTTCCGGAGGTCCGGGTCGCAGAGGCAGCAGTTCAAGCAGAGAAGCCCAGACTTCCCTCTCCCCAGCCACATGCTCCAGCTCTTCAGAGAGGATACCAAGGCGTTCCCAGACCAGCTGGGAGACATAGTCTCTCCAGCGAGTCCTGGGCCTGCCCCGGGGTCTCCTCCCAGTGGGACGTGCCCGAAACACCTCAAGTGGGAGGCGTCCAGGAGGCATCCTGATCAGATGCCCATACCACCTAAACTGACTCTTTTCAATGTGGAGGAGCAGCAGTTCTACTCTGAGCCTCTCCCGGATGACTGAGCTCCTCACCCTGTCTCTGAGGGTGAGTCCAGCAATCCTACAGAGAAAGCTCATTTCAGCCACTTGTATCCGTGATCTCGTTCTTTCGGTTATTACCCAAAGCTCACGACCATAGGTGAGAGTAGGAACGTAGACTGACTGGTAAATCGACAGCTTTGCCTTAGAACTCAGCTCCCTCTTCACCACAACAGACCGGTACAACGTCCTCATCACTGCAGATGCTGCTCCGATCCGTCTGTCAATCTCTCGCTCCATTTTCCCCTCACTCGTGAATAAGACCCCAAGATACTTAAACTCCTCCACTTGGGGCAGGAGCCTGTCCCCAACCCAGAGAGGACAATCCACCTTTTTCCGGCTGAGGACCATGGACTCGGACTTGGAGGTTTCACACTCAGCGACAAACCGTCCCAGCGAGAACTGTAGGTCATTGCTGGATGAAGCCAACAGGACAACATCATCTGCAAACAACAGGGATGAGATCCTGTGGTCACCAAGCATGACACCCTCTGTTCCCTCGTTGCGCCTAGAAATCCTGTCCATAAAAATTATGAATAGGATCGGTGACAAAGGGCAGCCCTGGCGGAGTCCAACTCTCACTGGGAATGAGTCTGACCGAGTGTTGGCAATACGAACCAAACTCTCACAACGGTCGTACAGAGACCGAATAGCTCGTAACAACAAGCCCGATACCCCATACTCCCGAAGCACCACCCACAAAAAACCACGAAGGATGTGGTCGAATGCCTTCTCCAAGTCCACAAAACACATGTAAACTGGTTGGGCAAACTCCCACGAACCCTCAAGAATTCTTGAGAGGGTAAAGAGCTGGTCGGATGTGCCACGGCCAGGATGAAAACCACATTGCTCCTCCTGAATCCGAGGTTCGACCAACGGCCGGACTCTCCTCTCCAGTACCTTGGCATAGACCTTCAGAATCAGAATCAGAATCAGAATCAGGTTTATTGCCATTGTTCATGTAGTACACAAACTAGGAATTTGTCTCGGTGCAATGCTGCAACATTAAACATGATAAGATAAAAGAAAGAAACTATACATGCAATAAAGTGTAGAATAAGAGTAAGTGATACTGGTCAGCAGTTAAAATATATTAGCGAGCAGCAGATACTGTGGAGAACTATATAGTGCAGTCGGTAATGCAGGAAGAAAACAGTGATGATTGACATGAGTCTGGTTGAGCTGCTGTACATAGTGCACGAGAGTCAATAAGTCACTTAGTGTTCAGCAGTCTGATGGCAGAGGGGAAGAAGCTGTTCATGTGACGGGAGGTTTTAGTCTGGATGGACCGAAGTCTTCTACCAGAGGGGAGGGGGGCAAACAGTACGTGACCAGGGTGTGAGGGATCGGCTATGATCCGGTCAGCACGCCTCCGGGTCCTGGAGATGTACAGATCCTGGAGAGATGGGAGCTTGCAGCCGATCACCTTCTCAGCAGTGTGCACGACGCGCTGCAGCCTTAGTCTGTCCCTGGCAGTGGCTCCTGCGTACCACACGGTTATGGAGGTGGTGAGGATGGACTCGATGATGGCTGTGTAGAACTGCACTAACATCTTGGTGGGTAGCTTGAGCTTCCTCAGCTGCCGCAGGAAGAACATCCTCTGCTGGGCTTTTTTGATGAGTGAGCTGATGGTCGGCTCCCATTTGAGGTCCCTGGTGATGGTAGTGCCTAGGAAGCGGAAGGAATCAGCAGTGGTGATGGGAGAGCCTGAGAGGGTGAGGGGGAGCAGAGGGGTAGTGACTTTCCTGAAGTCTACAATCATCTCCACTGTCTTCAAAGCGTTCAGCTGCAGGTTGTTATTGTTGCACCAGGACGCCAGCTGGGCCACCTCTCTCCTGTAGGCGGACTCGTCGCCGTTGGAGATGAGCCCGATGAGGGTGGTGTCGTCCGCAAACTTGATCAACTTGACAGACTGGTGGCTGGAGGTGCAGGAGTTGGTGTAAAGGGAGAAGAGTAGGGGGGAAAGTACACAGCCCTGGGGTGATCCGGTGCTGATGCTAGTAGAGTCTGAGACAGTCTTTCCCAGCCGCACATGCTGCCTCCGGTCCGTCAGGAAGTCGGTGATCCACCTGCTGAGGGAGTCAGGCACGTTGAGCAGGGACAGCTTGTCCCGGAGCAGAGCGGGGTGGATGGTGTTGAATGCGGAGCTGAAGTCCACAAACAGGATCCTGGCGTAGGTTCCCGGGGAGTCCAGGTGCTGCAGGATGGAGTGGAGGGCCAGGTTGACTGCGTCGTCTACAGACCTGTTGGCTCGGTAGGCAAACTACAGCGGGTCCAGGAGAGGGGTGGTGATGGACTTGAGGTGGGGCAGGACCAGGCGCTCAAAGGACTTCATGACTACAGAGGTGAGCGCTACAGGTCTGTAGTCATTAAGTCCAGTGATCCGTGGCTTCTTGGGGACAGGGATGATGGTGGAGGATTTGAGGCAGGACGGCACGTGGCATAACTTAAGGGAGGTGTTAAAAATGTCTGTGAAGACAGGAGCCAGCTGTTTCGCACAGTGTCTCAGGGTGGAGGGAGACACGCCGTCCGGGCCGGGGGCCTTGCGCAGGTTCAGTCTTCAGACCTTCCCAGGGAGGCTGAGGAGTGTGATCCCTCTAAAGTTGGAGCTCATCCTCCGGTCCCCTTTTTTGAAGAGAGGAACCACCACCCCAGTTTGCCATGCCTAAGGCACTGCCCCCGACCTCCACGCAATGTTGCAGAGTCGTGTCAACCATGACAGCCCAACAACATCCAGGGCCTTGAGGTACTCAGGGCGAATCTCGTCCACCCCCGGGGCGCGGCCACCAAGGAGATTTTTAACCACCTTGGCGATTTTTAACCACCTTTTAACCACCCAAGCTTTCTAAACTGGCTTTTATATGACCATCAGTAAAAAAAAAAAAAAAGAAACTCTAGAATGCTGATAAGAAACAGGAGAGGAGAGAAGGGAGGAGGAAGTGAGAGTATGAAGACCTTAACCGGTCAGTGTGACATAAAACTTCATCTTGGAACACAAAATATAACAGACACATCAAGCAGCTTGTTAATATAGCTTATACCCTAATGAGGTTACCACGGGCAGTTTATAAAGCAGTTCATATATGGATATAAGAACAATTCATACACTGACACACACACAAACAATTCATATATTGGGACACACTTATAAAACATAGATCCCTGGTTACTCAACAGACTAATGCATGAACTTATAAAACATTGATTAATGTGTAGACAGCAAATTTCCACCACATAGCCTTCTTCCATTTTGCACAGTCCTGCACATCCATCACCTTGCACGAAGGTCTTGGGTGCCAATGGGATCACCAGGCTTATCTTACTCCTCTCGGCGCCACACGAGTAGGCTGCCTTTTTGCAACAGCGGCTCGATTCCGAGTTTTTTTCCCTTCCTCTCTTTTTTGACCAGTCTTTTTTTTTCACCCCACTTATATCACGGACACACAGATCGTCCCAAATGTCTCCTGAGCCGGTGGACGGAGCCACTGTTTATAGCAGGATACGATACAACAGGGAAGGGCTGCTAGCATTTAACCGCCACCCGGTCCCATTGGAAAAACTCGACATACCGAGAGAATTGAGGCGAAAGCGTCGCGGCTGCCGGGCTGGAGTAAGGCGGAGGACAAAAAATATAAGGTACAGACCCTCCCTTCCATCTGTTGTCATGGGAAATGTACGGTCGATACTGGGAAAGTTAGATGAGCTAGCGGCTATCTCCCGTTATGATAGCACTTACCGGGAGTGCTCTCTCCTTTTGTTTACTGAGACGTGGCTAACTGAACTAGCAGCAGATGCTAACATTGAGCTGGAGGGTTTTCACATGATACGAGCTGACCGAACACCAGACAGTGGCAAAGCTAGGGGCGGTGGAGTGATAATGTATGTTAACAACAACTGGTGCAGACCGGGACATATCACTGTTAAACAACGACACTGCAGCAAAGACTTTGAGTTGCTAGCTGTTAGCATGAGGCCTACATATCTCCCGAGAGAACACTCACACGTGATCTGCATTGTTGTTTATGCAAATCCGACGGCGAACGCTGGGACAGCGCGTGACGTCATCCATTCAGTAACCAGCAGGCTGCAGACAGAACACCCAGATGCTCTTCTCCTCATCTCAGGCAATTTCAACCACGTTTCACTGTCTCCCATTCTACCCACGTTCACCCAGTATGTCACATGCCACACTAGAGACAATAAAACACTGGATTTATTCTACGCAAACACTAAGGAGGCGTACACCTCATCACAACTCCCCCCACTCGGGAGATCGGATCACAACTTGGTTCATCTCCGGCCGGTGTACAAACCCCTAGTGCACAGACAACCTCCGGCCATGCACACTGTGGAGTTATGGTCTGAGGAGACAATGGACACTCTAAAGGACTGTTTTGAAGCCACCGCCTGGAAGCAGCTCTGCGATCCACATGGTGAGGACATCGATGGCCTCATTCACACCCTCACGGGCTACCTCAGCTTCTGTGTGGACAAATCAGTTCCCACCAACACCATACGGCGTCACTCAAACAACAAACCCTGGATCAACCCTGAGATAAAAACACTTCTGAGAGAGAAGAAGAGGATCTTCAGGTCGGGGAACAGGGAGATGCTGAAATCCGTACAGAGGGAGCTGAGGAGAAAGATCAGAGAAGGCAAGGACAGCTTCAGGAAGAAGATGGAGGACAAGCTGCAACAGAGCGACATCAGCGGGGTCTGGAGAAACCTCAAAACCATCTCGGGGCTCCAGAATACCTCCCCCCAGGCCACGGGGGGCAGGGAGTGGGCGAACAACCTGAATCTGTTTTTCAATAGATTTGACCAACCGCCCTCCCCCCTGTCTGCACAACAACCACTGCTGCCTCTAAGAAGTCAAGTCCTGCTGCCCACTCCCCACTCCACCGACACCCCCCCCCACTCCCAACACACAGCCCCCCATCCTGACCCTGACCAAGACCCAGGTGAGGACGGAGCTGAGGAAGATCAAGGCGAGGAAGGCGTCGGGACCGGACGGCATCAGTGCAAAGCTCCTCAAGTCCTGTGCAGACCAGCTGTGTGGGATTGTGACGTATATCTTCAACATGAGCCTGAAACTGGGGAGGGTACCACAGCTGTGGAAAACATCTTGTGTGGTACCTGTACCAAAAACTTCCCACCCCAAAGACCTGAACAGCTACAGATCGGTGGCCTTGACGTCCCACTTGATGAAGACCCTGGAGAGACTGCTCCTTGCTCATCTCCGCCCCCTGGTGGAACCAGCGATGGATCCACTCCAGTTCGCCTACCAGCATGGCATTGGGGTGGAGGATGCGGTGATCTTCCTCCTTCACCGTTCTCTGTCCCACCTGGAGAAGCCTGGGAATATGGTGAGGATCATGTTCTTTGACTTCTCCAGTGCTTTCAACACCATCCAACCGATGATCCTGAAGGACAAGCTGCTGCGCGCAGGGGTGGACCAGCACCTGTCATCATGGATCCTGGACTACCTCACGAACCGGCCTCAGTTTGTGAGAACCCGGGACTGTGTTTCCGACACGATCATCAGTAGCACGGGGGCCCCCCAGGGAACGGTGCTGGCTCCCTTCCTGTTCACTCTTTATACTGCGGACTTCTCACACAACACAACACACTGCCATCTACAGAAGTTCTCTGATGACTCTGCGATTGTTGGTCTCATCTCCAACGGAGATGAAGCTGAGTACAGAGGGCTTATCCAGGACTTCGTGGACTGGTGCCATCGGAACTGCCTCCAGATCAACGCGAGGAAAACTAAGGAGCTGGTGGTGGACTGCCGCAGGCATGGGCAGCCCCTCACAGCACCAGTAAATATACAGGGAACAGACATCGAGATGGTGACATCCTATAAGTACCTGGGTGTTCATCTGAACAATAAACTAGACTGGTCACACAATACTGACGCACTCTACAAGAAGGGACAGCGCAGGCTGTTCCTGCTGAGGAGACTCAGGTCTTTTGGTGTACAAGGGGCGCTGCTGAAGTCATTCTATGACACGGTGGTGGCATCAGCCATCATTTTTGGAGTGGTCTGCTGGGGCAGTGGCGTTACTGCAGCCGATAGGAAGAGACTGAACAAACTGATTAAGAAAGCTAGCTCTGTCCTGGGGCAGCGCCTTGATCCGATGGAGGAGATAGGAGAGAGAAGGACGGTGGCTAAACTGTCATCTCTGCTGGAGTCCGAGTTCCACCCTATGCAGGACATACTGGATGCACTGAGGAGCTCATTTAGCAGCAGACTACATCATCCCAGGTGCACAACCAAGAGGTTTCGTAGGTCCTTCCTACCAACGGCTGTCAGACTGTACAACCTAAGCAGGGCTGCTCGCAGAGATAGCAAAAAGATGTAACAAACTAATAGTTTTTTGAATGCAAAAGATGCAATAGACTTACACAATGGTCCTCTCCGGCATACAACTAGGAACATACCGGTCGCTATGGAGGGTGAGAATATGTATGGGCACATAATCATACCATGTAGGATAACTAAGTAGTCGGTTATGCTGTTTCATCCCATCTAGCTACAATGCTCAGCACTGGGTGTGTTTATATTTATATATCTATATATTTATTCCATCTAGCTACAATGCTCCGCACTGTGTTTTTATATATCTACATATTATTCCATCTAGCTACATTGCTCCGCACTGTGTGTGTTTATATACTTGCATATTTATTCCACCTAGCTGCAATGCTCCGTACTGTGGGTGTTTATATATTTACATATTTATTCCATCTAGCTATAATGCTCTGCACTGTGTGTTCATATTTTCATATATTTATTCCATCCAGCTACAATGCTCTGCACTGTGTGTCTGTGTGTGTGTGTGTATATATATATCTTATAGTAATATGTACATATGTATATTAGCTGCTCTTGCTTGCTTGTTTTTTTTCTTGCCTTCTGATTGTTGCTCTGAGTGTTGCTATCTCTGTGCTGTTGCAATCCTGGAATTTCCCCGTTGTGGGACTAATAAAGGCTTATCTTATCTTATCTTAATAGGACGGGCTGTACCCAACATCTACTACATCTATAGGAGGGTCTGGGCTTTGTCTTCCTTGGCTATTGCTACATCTTTTATGAATCCACTGCAAGCAACCAGGGCAATAGATGGCATTACTACCCATGCCTTTTCGATGCACACCATATGGGTATGCACTTGAGAAGGGATGCACACACTTTTTTGGCTTGTGAGCTACTTTTAAAATGACCAGGTCAAAATGATCTACCTACATTTAAAAAATGCCAAATATGGCAATATATGTTGGCATACAATATACGCCGTACATTATATAACTGTGTGAACCCTTATGGCACAATACAATTCAATATATTTACCTTCATTACCTTACTCTCATGACTTGCACTGGATGGAGTCAGCCAGGGTTGCATAGTCTGGACAGTTGCTGCTGGTAGCTAGTCTCAAGCAGGCTTCCAAATGATCATCAGTCATGGTGGAACGGTATTTCGACTTAATCTTCACGTGGGAAAAGGCTGAGTCGCACAAATAAGTACAGCCAAATAATGCAGTCAAAGAGGTAGCATATTTCCTCACGTTTGGATACTTTTCCTCTGTGAGTAAGTTCCAAAACTGTCCATGAGCCCTGGATGTAAGCTCAGTGTCAGCCTGTAGTGTCAAAATCTCATCCTCCACTGCAGACGAGTTCAGATGAAACAGTGTTGCAATTTTTGATGTAAGTGAATCAACCTCAGCATCTTCCTTGAATGAACAGTACAAAAATGTAGCAATTGGCTCAAGTAAAGCAAAGTCTTGAAACCGTTTGTCAAACTCTGACAAACAATTTTCAATCTGCTCGATGTAGCGCACGCTGTCAAGATGCACATGTGCCTTTTGTTGCTTCTCCAGCTCTGATGTCAGGTTGGGAAAGTTCCACAAATTATGGCACTGCAGTTTTGAGGACATACAGTATGTTGCACTTTTCATTTGAAAGCATTAACTGAGTTGATCATGTTTACCACAGTTTTGTCCTTTTCTTGCAGCTCTAAATTAAGCTCATTCAACATGTTGGTCAAATCAGTTAAAACTGTCAAGTCCCAGCAGCCACTGATCATCATCAAGTTGCTTGTATTCTGCATGTTTACTGAGGAGGAGAAATTTCTTTATATTCGGACAGAGCTCTCTAAATCGCTGCAGAAATGTCCCCCTGCTAAGCCATCTAACATCAGTGTGCAGCAAGAGCTCAGAGTAGTTGCAATCAGCCTCCTCCAGATGTGCTTGGAACAGTCGTCTTTGAAGCGATCTCGCTCGAATAAAGCAAGTGATTTTTGTAGCCACATTCATTATCTTTTTCATATTTAGCATTTTAGCACATAATGCTTGTTGGTGGATTATGCAGTGATAATTAAGGAAGTCGGGGAAATCATCGTCCTCTCTGCACCTTGCAATAAATCCATTTGAGCGGCCCACCATTGCGGGTGCGCCATCCATGACAACTGACAGCAATTTACACACTGGTGTTATGTCGGAAGCTGAATGTGAGCATTCTGCAAAAATGTTATGTCAGAACAAAAAGCCAAGGATGAGGCCAGGTGTGGGCCAGTGAACAGGTGAAACCAGCCTCTCGATGTCACCCGTCGTCACAGGTGTCCCACCATGCCACCCAGTACCCTCGTCCAGGGCGACTTGGGCTCTGGCACAGGGACACTCCTGTGATGATCCTGGGTGATATTTATCTTACTCACTCTCCAGGGTGCCAGGAAGTTCCTCATCCCACACTGCGCCATCTACCACTCTCGGGATCGGTCGGTGCTTCGTGGACCCACAACCCATGGGAGCTGGGTTTTCTCAATAAAATTTTTGAAAGAGTGAAAAATGTCCTCTCCTCGAGTGTGTTCTTTCATGGGCAGTATTGTTAACAGCTTCTCTTTTGCAGTCATAGCGGTAAACACCATCTGAATAAAAATGCACAACTGAGCTGTTTCACTTATGTCTCTGGACTCGTCTAATTGCAGTGAGAAACACTCACATTCTGCAATGTCCTTCCAAAGCAGCTGTGTCAAATCATAGGCCATTATTTCACAGCACTGTGTAACTGGACTTCTTGATAGCTGAAGAGCTTTGATTGAAGATAATATTTCTGGTTTGTTTTTAAAATCCCAAAACAACGACTCTGCTGCCCCAACGAAGGCCTCTTTTAACATCTCTCCATCTTGAAAGGACTTCTTATGCTTAATAATGCAATGACTCACCCGGAACGATGCTTCAGTGGCTGCTTTGCCTTTGAATTCAGCTGTGTGAAAAATGAATGCTGTCCAATTAACTAAGATTTCAGTTCCTTCACCTTTCTTTCTCTCAGCTCACTTTTCAGAGGGAAGTTAGTGTTGTAGTTTTTATGAACAGTTCAAAAGTGCCTCTCCACATTTCCCTTCTTTTGAAATGCAACGATAGATTGACAGATCAGATAAATACACTTCAAAAATGACATTGTGAAAAAAATCTTCCTCCCATTCCACATGGAAGTGGTAAGTTTTTGTCTTCTTACTGGGTTCAGCTCCCTCACTCATTTTTAATATCCCTTCTTTAATTGATCAAAATTTGAAGCGCTAACATGGCCACAGCTCGCTGGAGTTTAGCAGTAGCTAGCTAGCATGTTTGACTGCACATGCAGGGTGACCTATGACACATAAAGGACAGGATCTCTCCTGATTGGCTGCCCTGTACATCAATCAAATGGTTAATACCAGTAAGAGGACAGATGGGAGGATAGGCGATAGAATTAAAAACTTTTTTTTATTTATTTTTTTTTAATGTCACGTGATCTGCCCACAGTGCCTTTGTGATCTACCAGTCGATCGCAATCGATGTATTGAGCACCCCTGCACTAGAGTCTCTAAGACATCCAAGGTTAGGGCCTGAGAACATGATCTGATCTTAGTTTTACCCATATTAACACAGAGGCCCTTGAACTCTAGTCCATCCTTCCATGCACTCAGTTTCTCCAGGAGTGAATCTAATGACTCCAATATAAGAACAAGATCATCTGCATATAGTATCTTCCAAGGACACTCGGTGCAGTACAATTGAGACAAGGCTTCAAGAACAATGATGAAACGTACGTAGAAGGTTCAGTACTGATCCCTGATGGACCCCCACTCAGATGTTGAAGCTGTCACTGTAGACATTGTTTATCCACACACTGCTGGAGGGACTGGCATATTTCTTTAATTGTGGAAATTAGCCATTCTGGTACACCCAAGTGCCTCACGTCCCACCTGGTCAAAGGCCTTCTCTAGATCAACAAAGACAATGTATAGATGTTTCCCTTTAGCAATGTGTTTCTTTTGGATCAGGCGCGGAATGAAGATTGCATCATTCATACCCTTACCAGGTAAAAAAAAAAAAAAAAAACTTCTAAATTTAGATTATTTAGATAAATCCTTATTGTAGACTTCATTTCAAATGGTATGATAAAAAAAAAATAAAACCAGTGAAGAACTTGATTTGTACAACACTGTTCCGCTGTGTTTGAGTGGAACAGGTGCTGTTGTCTGTGGTATAAAAAGACAACTCTACCACAGGAAGCGTCTCTTAAACTCCAACCTTCTGCCGAATTCACAGAGACATCTCTTCCCTCACTGCTGACTCTTTCTGCTTTTCCGGGGTGAACCGTACTACTTGTAGTCCTCCCTGCCTCCTCTGCCACTGGGCTGTCCACCTGTGCATGGCTGCACTGGTTTTCAGCCACAGGTTGGCGTGCACTCTTACTGACAAAGATTATGCAGTTTTACACTAGAGTTGTTCCACTCTTTTTTTTAACAGAACTGAGAGCCATTATGATGATTTAAAAAGACAAATAATGCACATAAGGATTTTAATGAGCTTGCTACAGCGAGGACTTACCACAGCCCTTTAATGGACATATTTAATGGTCATACTGTATTTGGCTTTTTTTTCCATAGAGTAAAGTTTGGAAATAAAATAATAAAAACAAGTGAAAGTAACATATCTGCACGAAAACCCAAATGCAGACACAGACTACATTATAAATCACAATGATCTTTATTAATGAAGTGATTGTGTGTGGATGAGTGGATGTGTGTGCAGAGTGGGAAAGAACTGGCAACCCTGCGGGGAGAGAGAAGAGAGGGAATTAATAACAGTTCAGCCACAGTGGGTTGAATGGACAGAGTAATAAATAATCTTAGAGAGCACAGGAGTAGTTGAAGCACCAAAGAGAAGCTAAATCCACTCCAAGTTCCCAGAGTCCACTTGTGAAGTGCTGTGTTCGTGGAGGCGATGATGTAGCAGGTGCTGCCGCAGCTGAAAGGGGAGAGGGAAGAGTGAGTCCGGTGAGAGGAGGCACTTACTGAGCAGGGAGTGGAAGTGACCTCCAGCTCACGGGGGAGGAACCCGGTCCGCCACCTGGAACAGAGGTCGTCCCCCACCTAGAGCAGTGGTAAGTCCACCTGTGCACAGGGGAGAAAGGAGGAGAGGAGTAGGAGTAGGAGGCGAAACATCCAAAGATGCTAGCTTACTGCTGAGCTGGGGAGGCGAAGCTCCCAGACGAACAGGTGCAGAATGATGAGATGAAGGGAGGCAAAACTCCCAGTAGGTGAGAAAGGCGAGTCAGGATGTGAGTGGCTTCACCCAAGGAGCATTGACGTCTCCATGCAGGAGTGCAGGAATCCACTCCTAATAAAGGGTGCCTAATTGGAGAGAGCAGGTGTGAGAGCAGGTGCAGCTGAGGATGATAATTAGTGAGCAGAGGCACACAGCGTGGATCACTACAGTTTCCCCACCCCCCCAAGGGACGCCTCCTGGTGGCTGACTCAGCCTGCCAGGGTGAGTCCAATGGAAGTCTCTAATAAGCTGTTGATCGAGGATGAAGGATGATCGCACCCAGGATCTCTCCTCCCGACCATACCCAGTCCAGTCCACCAGGTACTGGAGACCCCGGCCCCGGCGTCGTACACCCAAGATGTGCTTGGCCTTGTGGGCCGGACCACCATCGATCATGACTGGAGTGGGTGGCAGCTTGGGTGGAGGACAGAGAGGACTTGACGAAACCAGCTTTACCTGCGAGACATGAAAGGTAGGACAAATGTGCATGGTAGGGGGAAGAGACAGGCAGACAGCGACTGAGTTGACAATGTGAGAGATGGGAAAAGGACCAATAAAACGGGGAGAAAGCTTCTTGGACTCAGCTTTCAAATTAATGTTCTTAGTAGATAGCATACCTTTTGTCCGACCCGGTAGGGCGAAGCCAGGGTCCTCCAATGGTTGGCGATTTCAGAATTGCGACCAGCGGTGCATTGGAGAGTGGCCTTGGCAGACCTCCAGATCCGACAACATCGTTTGATATGAGCCTGCACAGATGGGACAGCGATTTCCTCATCTTCTTCCGGAAACAACGGAGGGTTGTATCCCAACAACGCCTCCAACGGGGAGAGACCTGTGGCCGTAGAAATGGTGGAGTTGTGAGCATACTCGATCCAAAGTAAGTGTAAACTCCATGATGCAGGGTTAGAGGCCATAACACACCTCAGGGCCACCTCCAGCTCTTGATTGGCGCGGTCACACTGGCCATTGCTCTGCGGATGGTACCCTGAAGGCAAGCTGACCGTTGCTACAATGGCCTTGCAGAAGGTCCACCACACCTGAGACACAAACTGAGGGCCCCGGTCTGACACGATGTCCAAGGGAATCCCGTGTAGACGTACCACATGCAGGACCAACAAGTCGGCTGTCTCCTTGGCTGAAGGAAGCTTGAGAAGGGGGATGAAATGAGCTGCCTTTGAAAATCTGTCCACAATCGTGAGAATCACCATGTGACCCATGGAGGGAGGGAGACCTGTCACAAAGTCCATGGCCAAGTGAGACCAAGGTCTGCTGGGGATGGGAAGGGGGTGCAGCAGGCCCGAAGGGAAAGAGAAGGACAATTTCCCAGTGACACACTGGGGGCAGGCCCAAACGAAGTCGTTAACCTCCTTTCTCATTGAAGGCCACCAAAAGGTCCTTTGAATGTGGGACAGGGTGTGAGCCATCCCGGGGTGATCCATGACCTTGGAGGAGTGAGCCCAGTCGATGACCTCACCACGCATAGTAGAAGGAACATAGAGCCATCGCGCTGGACCCCCGCCCGGGTCAGGCTCGGCCACCTGCGCTCTCTTAACCCTCTCCTTGATACCCCAGGAAAGCATGTCGATAAAGCACGAGGGGGAGACAATGGGGTGCAGCTCCAGCATGGTGGTATTAGGGTAGAACTGCCTGGAGAGTGTATCAGGTTTGGTGTTCTTGGAACCCGGGTGATAGGTGATGGTAAAATTGAATCTGATGAAGAACAGAGACCAACAAGCCTGCCTGGAATTCAGATGCTTGGCCGGTCTAAGATATTCCAAGTTCTTGCAGTCGGTCCAAACCACGGATGGCAGTGAAGCCCCCTCTAGCCAATGGCACCACTCTTCCAAGGCTAGCTTTATGGCCAGTAACTCCTGATCCCCCACATTGTAATTCCTCTCGGCCGAGGACAGGCGTCTGGAGAAGAAGGCGCAAGGATGGACCTTGTTATCCGAGGGGGAGCACTGAGACAACACCACCCCAACTCCGAAATCCGATGCGTCCACCTCCACCAGGAACTGTAGGGACGGGTCTACCTGGGCCAGGACAGGGGGCAAGAGAAACAAGATTTCAGTTCAGAAAACGCCGCCTCAGCCTCATCAGACCAATGGAAAGGAACCTTAGTGGAGGTGAGATGGGTGAGCGGCAGGGCAGTAAAACTGCAATCGTGGATGAATCGGCGGTAAAAACTGGCAAAACCCAGGAACTGTTGTAGCTGCTTATGGGAAGAGGGGACTGGCCACTCCACAACAGCTTTAAGTGTACCCGGATCCGTTCGAACCTCCTTATATCCGCCGATGATGAATCCAAGGAAGGTGGTGGGCAAGGTATGGTACTCACACTTTTCTGCTTTAACGTAAAGCTGATTTTCCAGCAGCCAATGAAGGACCCTACAAACGTGTACCAGATGCTCCTCGAGAGAATGAGAAAAGATGAGGATGTCATCCAAGTATACAAAAACAAACGAACCCAGGAAGTCCCTCAGCACATCATTAATGAGTCTCTGGAACACAGTTGGCGCTTTGGTGAGTCCAAACGGCATCACAAGATATGCAAAATGGCCACTAGGACTGTGGAAAGCCGTCTTCCACTTGTCCCCGTCCTTAATCCAGACCAGATGGTAGGCATTGCGTAGGTCAAGCTTAGTGAAGACAGGGGATCCCTGAAGAAAATCAAAAGCAGAATTAATCAGGGGCAGAGTGTACTTGTCCTTCACCGTGATGTTATTCAGCTCCCTAAAATCAGTGCAGGGTCGGAGGGAGCAGTCTTTTTTGCCAATAACAAAAAAAAACCCAGCCCCCACCGCCGATGAAGAGGGCCTAATAATGCCTGAGCTTAAGGATTCCTTAATGTATTTATCCATAGCTTCATCCTGCAGAAAGGCTATAAAGGCGGCTGGAGGGCAAAGGAGCCCCCGGCAGGAGGTTAATGGAGCAGTCATAAGGGCGGTGGGGGGGAGGTGCAGAAAGAAAGCTTTGGTCTTGCTGAATACCGGAGCGAGGTCATGTTACTCTGGGGGAACCAGGGAGAGATCAGGCGCGTGCATTGATGGAGCAGGAATGGGCACGAGGGGGGCCAGCTTCTGACTGTAAAGACGTACTCAGACAAAACAAACTCCATGAAATGATGTTCCCTGTCTGCCAGTCAATAACAGGATTATGGAGCCTGAGCCAGGGGTGACCCAAAATAACAGGGGAGGCAGAGACAGGTAAAACAAATAAACTGATGCGCTCCAGATGATTACCTGAGACCAAGATTGAGACAGGGGCAGTCTGCTTGGAAACAGTCGTGAGGGGCACGTTAGAAAGTGCAATCAACTTCAATGGTGTGTTAAGGTTGTGACAGGGGAGTTTCAGCCGGGTTGCCAGACTCTCAGAAATAAAGCTCTGCTCTGCGCCCGAATCAGTGAGAACCTTGGTGGTGATTTCAATGTACTCATGTTGAAAGTGAATGGGTAAGATCAGTCGTGTAAGGGTCTTAGCTTTTATTGCATCCGTTAGTCCCTCTACTGTGATGAACGTACCCCCCCTTCCCCGGCAGATTGGGGCAAGAAGCGACCTCGTGTCCGGCACTAGCACAATAGTTGCATAGGCCAAGGTCCTGGTGGCATTATCGCTCCGCATGAGGCAACTTGGAGTGACCCACCAGCATAGGCTCCTCAGCCTCCGAGGATTCCAGGAAAGGGAGAGCGAGGAGTGAAGACTGAGATGGCGCTCGCTAGCCCGCTCCCTTAAGCGATTATCAATACTAATAGCCAAGGAAATTAAATCATGTAAAGAAGAAGGTTTTTCTAACCGTGCCATTTCATTTCTGAGACTCAGGCTGAGGCTACGTGTAAAAATGCTACATAGAGAGGCATCCTCCCACCCCACCTCCACCGCAACAACCCGGAAGTCAACCGAGTAGTCAGCTACAGATCTAGCCCCCTGCCAGAGATTAAGGAAACAGGAGATGAGGACACTATCACGGTCAGTGTGGTCAAAAACTTCTGAAAACTCAGAAACAAACCAATCGTACGTGTAATTGGGATAGTCGGGGCGGGCCATAATGGCCGAAGCCCAGGTGAGTGCCCATCCTGCCAGTAAATTAACAAGGTAACTGATCTGGCTGTGGTTAGTAGGAAAATCCTCTGGCACCCACTGAAACACCAGATTACATTGAAGCAAAAACCCACGAGCCTCCCCGAGCTTACCATTGAATCGACTGGGAGTGGAAACGGGTGTGAGTCAAGTGGCCTGCGCGGGAGGAATGCGATGGCCTGGCTGACCCTCTTGGCTCAGAGTAAGAGGATCGTGCCAAGGTAAGCTAGTCAAGCCAGAAATTAATCTGTGTTAATTGATTCAAGATCACCTGCTGTTGATAAGTAAGTTGATCTAATCGAGCCTTCATGTTGTTAAGGCATTGTGCAAAAGCACTGTCTGCTGGGTTTTCAACACAGAGACATACTGACATGTTTACACGAAAACCCAAATACAGGCACAGACTCCATTATAAATCACAATGATTTTTATTAATGAAATGAATGTGTGTGAATGAGTAGATGTGTATGCAGAGCGGGAAAGAACTGGCAACCCTGCGGGGAGAGAGAAGAGAGGGAATTCAGAATCAGAATCAGCTTTATTGCCAAGTATATGGCTTAATAAATTAATAACAGCTTAATAAATTGAATTAATAACAGCTCAGCCACGGTGGGTTGAATGGACAGAGTAATAAATAATCTTACAGAGTGCAGGAGTAGTTGAAGGGCCGAAGAGAAGCTAAGTCCACTCCGAGTTCCCAGAGTCTGCTCGTGAAGTGCTGTGTTCGTGGAGGCAATAATGTAGCAGGTGCTGCCGCAGCTGAAAGGTGAGAGGGAAGAGTGAGTCCAGTGAGAGGAGGCACTTACTGAGCAGGGAGTGGAACTGATCTCCAGCTCACGGGGAGGAATCCAGTCCGCCACCTGGAACAGACGTCGTCTGCTGCCTAGAGCAGAGGTACCTCCGCCTGTGCACAGGGGAGAGAGGAGGAGTAGGAGTAGGAGTAGGAGATGAAACATCCAAAGATGCTAGCTTACTGCTGAGCTGGGGAGGCAAAACTCCCAGATGAACAGGTGCAGAACGATGAGAGGAAGGGAGGCGAAACTCCCAGTAGGTGAGAAGGGCGAGTCAGGACGTGAGTGGCTTCACCAAGGAGCGTTGACGTCTACATGCAGGAGTGCAGGAATCCACTCCTAATAAAAGGTGCCTAATTGGAGAGAGCAGGTGTGAGAGCAGGCGCAGCTGAGGATGATAATTAGTGAACAGAGGCACACAGTGCAGATCACTATAGAAAGTAGTGGCTCCAATGGAATACATCGGTGGCATAAAAGCAAACTGCACACTCACCTTCATGTGGCATGCTCGTAAAAAACTCTTTTGCAGTCTTTGGGTCTTTTCTCATCGGTAAGCAGAGGTGGGTAATCCCAGGTCTAAAGAGTAAAAGTCCGATCGCATATTTGTTCCAGCCCTTGACTAATTCCGCTGATTCTGATAAGCACACCTCTTCAAGATCTGTGCTTATTAGAATCAGCTGGGTTAGTCAGTGGCTGGAACAAATATGTGATTAGACTTTTACTCTTTGGACCTGGAATTACCCACCTCTGTCGGTAAGTAATGCTTAAACTCTTAACAAAGACTGTTTATTCATTTTGGCTAGCTAGCTTCACTGCTAACTACTGAAATAGTTAAAGTATGTGTCATGACCATGCAGACACGACAGGTAGAAAGTCAGGTGGGAAGAGAATGTCCAGTACCAAGTGGTGAGTCATGAACCAGGGGGTTGGGGGCCACTGACTTAGATAATCAAAAATTGTACATATTTATAGTTTTACTACTAATGGAAGGAAAGCTTTTACAGCCCTAACATTGACAAAGAAATGACTCCAAGTTGTATCAAGGAGTACTGTCCTAAAAGAACTGCTTTGAGAAAAATTCTGTCTTTTATGTGACGACCACCATTAAAGTCTGCAAACTTACATGCACAAAATTTCAATGTTTCAATCAGACAGCACATCCTTACACCATGCTCACTTGTATGTGGTTATAAAGCAGTGTGCATTGAACTGCAGCAAGCATTAAGATTGTGGTGTCAAGTCCTGAACAGAGATAGAAATAATAGTTCTGTGATGTAGACCCGAGCTCCATTAGAAAACAACATTAATTCCCAGTAGCATCTGCAGGCCCAGCTGTGTGTGCAGACCACTGAGAACTTCAACCCTTTATCAATATGAATTCAAAATGTGAGCATATATTAGTGTGTGCGTGTGTGCACGTGCATACGTGTGTGTGTGGTGTGTGAATGTGTCTAGAGGAGTTTTCAGCGAAGCAGCAATGAATGTCTCTCTTGTGGATCAGCATGTAAACACAGGAGGAGAGTGAACTCTGGCAACAGTCATTCCCATTTGGCTCAATTAGGCCCAAAACTGAGACAATCAATGGTGCTGGCCTTTCTGCGGGCCCGCCTGTTGGCCACGGTGCCACACTCAGTATAACAAAATGGGAATAATCAAAGTCCATAATTAGTTGGCCTGAGAGGGTGCTGAAGTACGTTTCACTCGGCTATAACTGGGCGACAGCATAGCAACAATGGCTGTGCAGCCTGTACATGGAGATGAATGCACACAGCCTGGAGGAAAGAGGACAAAACAAAACACAGCATGAGCTCTGTGCAATATAGTTACCCCACTGATGCACTGAGAGAAACCGTGTACTACACAGAAGCGACAGTCCAAAAGTCTGCTTGGAGACAAATGAAACACCAAGAGACATGTTGGAATATGATGAAGAAGTAACAGCGATGATACTTTTTCTTTTCATTTTTTTGATTAGGAGCATCAGTCAGCTGGGCAGAAGGACATATATAACACTCTGGGAAGAAAAGGGAGCAAGAGCAAGAAGTAGAATCAAGATAAAGAAGATGAGACTTGTGAATAAATGTACGATCTGGAGATTCGACAGCTTAAGCGAAGGGAATGTGGAGGGAATGTTGGTGAAAATGGCCTACGATTCCCTGAAGCATATCTCGGAGTTTTGGACGAGGATAAGAACATGCTTGATAGTGGCTTGGCCCGACATCCAGAGCTAAGGAAAATGTATAGCAGTTCTATGGAGTGTTCAGCAAGCATAACAGCTCAATAAACTGGTGCTCCCATAAATCATGGAAATCATTCTTCAAGAAGCAATCTGCAGCAGCATAGACTGTAAAGTAAAGGTGAGCTGTGTCTAAATTGTCACCTACTGGTAGAGGAAATCTATTTTATTTAAAACCTTTCATTCCCTGTCTTGCTTAACACTCATAGGGACTGTAATGCACATCAGATTTACTTTAACCAGGTTACTGATCCATTTGTCAGTCAGAATGAATAGATGTTTAAGGTACTATCATTACAATAGTTTACTCATCAGATCTGTAAGATGCATCCCACTGTTATATAAAACATATGCAGACCAATGGAGTTTTCATCATTGTACAGCAGTTATGTCTATTTTTAACTGTGAAAACACCTTTAAAGTAATCTTAAAACTCTAGCTGTGGGAAAAAATAATGTCCTTCTTTTTTTTACATCTAAAATAATGAGAATCAAGTAACAGTTAAAAATGTTTAGAATTTTTGACAATTATGACCATCACTGCAACCCATATAGTATGTGATTGTGACTCACTGCAAACTATTTGCTTTCCCTTTTTCCAGTACTATCAAGGACCCACCATACCTACCATATTATTGTACCGTACTTTAATATTTGTTTGTATTCAAGTTGGCACTAAACTTGGTCATTTCCTGTAAATCACTGTCAGTAAAATGCTCGCTGGACACAGTAAGTCAGGTTGTGGCACTTATGGAGAAAAACAATGACAACTGGATCCTGCTGTTGCATTGGGAATGATGAGAGGAGGGAGGTGATGATGGGACAGGCCAGGTCACGCTGCCCGTGGCATTTTCACAGAAGGTAGCCGGTCTAATGATGAGGAAGATTGCTTCGGTGTAAATAGCTGCCAAGCTGAAGTTGGATGGAGTGAGATGTGTGTGTGTGTGTGTGTGTGTGTGTGTGTGTGTGTGTGTGTGCGCGTGTGTGTGTGTGTGCGCAGTCATAGGTGTTAGAAGCCTTGGTATCTGGATCCAGATCAGAAAGCTAGATTGGCACACAATATTCTCCTCTCGCCTGCCCTCTCATACATCTCAATGATCGGAATAGGCACATAATTATGCACACACAGAAGACATACAGCAGGGAAAATAAGTATTGAACACATCAACATTTTCTCATTAAACATATTTCTGATGGAGCCACTGACCTGAGATTTTCACTAGATATCAGTGACAACCTAAATAATCCATACATACAAAGACATCAAGGCAACTGTGTTCACAAAACAAGTTATATTTAATAAAATGGAATGACAAGGAATAAGTGCTGAACACACTTGGTGAAATTCATTCAATATTTAGTAGAAAAGACTTTGTTGGTAATAACAGCTTCCAGATGCCTCCTGTATGGAGAAACTAGACGCAGACATTGCTCAGGAGTGATTTTTAGCCCATTCTTCCACACAAACTGTCTTCAAAGCTTGAAGGTTCCATGGGTATCTTTTATGAACTCTGATCTTCAGTTTGTTCCACAGATTTTCAATTGGATTCAGGTCAAGTGACTGACTGGGCCATTCTAGCAGCTTTATTTTCTTCTCTGGAGCCAGTTGAGAGTTTCCTTGGCTGTGTGTTTGGGACCATTGTCTTGCTGAAATGTCCACCCATGTTTCATCTTCAGCATCCTGGCAGATGGCAACAGGTTCTTATAAAGGATTTCTCTGTGAATTTGTCCATTCATCTTTCCTTCAATTATATGAAATCTGTTTGTAACATGTGCTGAAAAACACCCCCACACCATGATGCTCCCATCTCCAAGCTTCGCTGTTGTTATGGTGTTTTTGGGCTGATGTGCGGTGCCATTTCTCCTCCAAGCATGCTGTTTGTTGTGGCATCCATAAAGGTGAATGTTGGTCTCATCCCACCAGACTATATTCTCACAGTATTTTACTGTCTGGCCCAAATGTTGTGCAGCAAACTTTAAACAAACTTCAACATGCTTTTTCTTCAGCAATAGTGTCTTGCAAGGTGAGCGGTCATAAAACCTATGTCGGTTGATTGCTTTACTTATTGTTTTCTTTGAAACAGCAGTACCTGCTAACTCCAGGTCTTTATGGAGCTCTCCAGGAGTGGTCTTTGGCTCTTGGATTACTCTTCTGGTCATGCTTTTGACTCCTTTGTCAGAAATCTTGCTTGGAGCTCCTGGTCATGGCCCGTTTATGGTAAAATGATGTTCTTTTGTTTGCATGGCTTCCAAAATTATGATGGATTTCGGCTTGTTTCTTGGCTTTCTATGGCTTTTTCCCCCTCTTTTTCTTCATGGGTTCAATACTTATTCCCTGTGTCATTCCACTGTATTAAATATAACGTTTTGTGAACACAGCTGCTTTGATTTCTTTGTATTGATTGATTGATTGATTGATTGACTGATTGATTTGAACATCAAGACAACAAAATTAAAAACAAGGAATCAAAACCAAAAAAATAAACATAAAAAAATGTCCTAGTTCAAAAGGAGTGGGAAGATGCCAATGCTTATATAGTCCGACCCCTTCTCTGTATGCAATAAATTATATCATTCTAGTCATTATCCATCCCATAATTACATTCATTATACAATACTATAATATATAATGCATCTTATATTTAAATTATGCAGTAGAAATAATACAACGATAGTTTATAATGACAATAATACCAACATCTAATAATAATTGTATTAATAATAAGTAAATACTTCTGGTATGTTTAATATAATTATAGACAATATTATCATCATCATAATCACCATATATACCACCTTATACCCCCACATGGCTTACAATACCTAGACACAATAAGTAACCATGTAATAATAACCATAATAATAGGTAGCCATATAGTAGTTACAATAACAACAATAATAATAATAACACCACCTGGGCTATATAATACTTTAAATATTTCCATCCTAAACAACAATCATAATATTATAATACTGTTGTAACATTCTAGTAATAATAATGATAATATCAATAGCAACAATAGTAATCAGCATACAGTATATACTCAGCATTAACAACAATAACAACCTTTCTTCATTAAAGACACATTGTAATATTACCGTTCTTTATTTTATATTGTTCAAAAATCATTTCTTTATATGTTGATTTAAATATATGGATGTTTGGACATCGCCTTTGTTTCTCCCCTAATCCATTATACAATTTTACCCCACACACAGACACGCAAAAACTTAGTGTGATCTTACATTCAATAAATTATGTTGAAGATACTCAACTTTGTTTATAAAACAGACTGCCCTTTTTTTTGTAATATTAACAATGAATTAAGTGTGCTTTATATCTGACCATTTATTCATTGCTCAAAGATCTTTCAACGATTCCCACCCCTGTGTAAATGGGCCAGAAGAGCACTAGAGATTTCTCAAACGTCTACCTAGAGGCTCCCTGTCACCCAAGAAACACTCATTGCTCTCTCAGTGATCTCTCAAGATCTCTCAATGATCTCTATACATCACTATGCAAGTTGCAGAAAATTTTTGATAGCACAAGGCTCTCCCAAACATTTACACAGAAACGGCTTTTGTGAGGCTTTAGGAGATGATTGAAGGATCAGGCGAATTATTAATCTCTTAATGGTCACTGAACAGTCTCCATGCTGTGTAACGTGGCCCTTATTAGTGATAGCACTTTACTGAGTGGGCTGAAGTGGGAACCCTGTTTGTTTGCTGGGAAGATCTCATAGATGTGGTGGGAGACATGGTAGCGTCCCAGTCCAAAGTTCCTTTGTATTTGTAGCCTCATTTCCACTGTAGAAACTATGAACTAAGTTCGGACACATGTATTTTTGTCAGGACTGTTCCTCTATCTGGTCCTTATGTCTCCAGAGATTTTGTTCATGATGTAATATTTGAAATACGTTGACCATGATGCGATGCAGCAAAGTAAAAGACCTTTAGAAGACGTTGAATTCATACTGAAATGATTATGCTTGAAATTAATGTAGAGTGGAGTGAATACGACTAACTTTTTGCCATTGTTTAATGATTGCAGGGAGAAACATCGATTGTACGGTATAGCTGCGCAACCACAGCATAAGCAGCACCAGCAGGGACTCCGACCTCAGGTGGCCAGCTGTGTGGATCCACATCCCTGTTACAGAGAGTGGGAGTGGCCAGTCATGCACCATGCCCCGCCCCCATTGTAAAGTTCATTGCCACATACTGCCATATAATTGTTCTGACTCTTAGGGGCAGATTCACTAATGTGCTGCGCCATCGCAAAACCCTGTTTTGGTGTTAAAAAACTACTGTCGAGATTTACTAAAGAGCACAGGGCAAAATTAGCGGTGGAAAGGCGTGGACGATGTAAATTTTGCGCCTGGCCTCACTTCATATATATTTGTAGGAGTTGTCATGTCAAAGTGCAAATTTGAGGAAGGCGAGTATTTAAATGACTGACTCAAGGTCATTTACGAAAGTTTGCAGTTGTCAATCTCCTGCTAAATATGCCAGGGTTTAATGCTCAAAAAAAGCTTCTTAATTCACTTTGTGTATAACACGGACTGCCCTTTTTTTGTGATACTAGTACATACTCGTGCATACACGTCCATGCCCATAGAAACCAAGTATAAGCAAGTATTTCTGCATGCCCGTTGCTGAAGGGTCTCCTCTTGTCCCAGATGGATGTGTTGTTCACAGTCATGCCTGCTGCGTAGTGCTGGAACCTGAGGTGTTTCATGTTCACAGCGTCTTTTCTGACATGCAGCAATTCTCCTCATTCTATTGCTCTCCATCTGGTGGGTCTTCTTCTTCGTTCAGACCACTGGTTGAGGGATAGATGCGTCGTAATTCCATTTCATGGGCAGGATCATGAAAATAGATCTGAGCAAAAAGTGGCTTTCGACCCTGTTCAGGAAGGCCCGAGCATGCCCATAGAAACCAAGAAACCGGAGCACCCGGAGTAAATCAGGGCTTTGCTTGGCATTTTACACATTTGTAGTGTAGACTGGCATTCGTCCTGTCTGTTTGTGCATCCCTTGTCTGTCGTACCCTATGCTGGTGAAGGATCTCCTCCTGTCTCAGACGGGTGTGTTGTTCAGAGTCATGTGTGCGATGTACTGCTGGAACCTGAGGTGTTTCATCTTTATGGCATCTTTTCTGATGTGCAGCAGTTCTCCTCTTCTTCCTCTTCTTCTTCTTCTTAGCCCCCACCCCCCCGCCACCCAAAAAGGATTAAGCGGAAGAGGATGGATGGGTGGATGGATGGACAGGATCATGAGCATCGTGAGTGATGGTCTGTATGACATCATAAAGACATATTTGTCTATGAGCCATATGACATCATATAGACATCTGTGTCTATATGACATCATAAGGACGTCCTATGATGTCCTATGTCTATATGACATCATAAAGACACATTTGTTTATATGACGGCATTACGAGTCCTATGATGCCTGAGTTCATAAGACGTCCTATGATGTTCAGGCAGAGATCATAGACCGTCCTATGAAGCGTGACAGACACACAGAGATTTCTTGCTTTTATAGAGTGATTAACAATGAATTAAGTGTATTTTTATAATTGCTACCCCAGACCTCTATACAACAGGTCAAGTATGGAATACTAATGAGCAATACAAGATATGAAGCGATTTGTAATCTAGGACTTGCTTAATTTTATTACCTCCGCCAGGAGGTTATGTTTTTGCCAGGGTTTGTCTGTCTGTTTGTCTGTCTGTCTGTCTGTCTGTTTGTCTGTTTGTCTGTTGGTTAGCAAGATAACTCAAAAAGTTTTGGACGGATTTCGATGAAACTTTCAGGCATTGTTGGAAGTGGTACAAGGAAGAACTGATTAAATTTTGGGGATGATACGGATCACCGTCTGGATACAGGAAATTTTTAAAGGATTCTTTATTGTAACAATAATAGGTATCATGATCATCATCGTAACTACAATAATAGGTATCATCATCATCGTGATGATGATATGATGACTATGATGACTATGATGATGATGATGATACCTATTATTGTTACTACGATGATGATGATACCTATTATTGTTGGAACTATGATGATGATGATGATGATGATGATGATGATACCTATTATTACCTCCGCCAGGCCGAAAAGGCCAGGAGGAGGTTATGTTTTTGCCAGGGTTTGTGTGTTTGTGTGTTTGTCTGTCTGTCTGTCTGTCTGCTGGTTAGCAAGATAACTCAAAAAGTCTTGGACGGATTTCTATGAAACTTCCAGGCCTTGTTGGAAATGGTACAAGGAAGAACTGATTAAATTTTGGGGATGATCCGCATCACCGTCTGCATACAGGAATTTTTTAAAGCATTTTTCCACACTGTGACATATGGCCATTTGCAACATGTGCGCAGGCGCAATGGACGGCGCTGGGCGTCGTGTCTGACCAACACAAACTCCGCCTTCTTCAACGTTTTAGCCACAAAAGCATGCGGAAAACACTGGTGGCCTGGGACCGCCAGCCATAGGCACTGCGCACATTGTGCTGGTCGTCGGGTCTGACCAACACAAACTCCGCGTTCTTCAACGTTTTAGGCACAAAAGCACGTGGAAAACACTGCTGCCCTGGGCCCGCAAGCGTGACTGCTTTTGCGCCACGCTGTAAAACCTGACACGGACACCTGTCCGCCGCACGATTATTTGCCACAAATTCCCCGCCCAGCTATAGGCGCTGCGTAAAAACGACCTCTCTGCCAGGGAAACTTCTAAATTCTGTTTTGCCGCGGAGCGCAACCCCAATATAATATAAAAACCCACGGCAACCTGTCTAACCAATCTGCATCCGTCAGTGGAGGAGATGGACACACCAACACTTCAGTTTATTACCTCCGCTAAGGAGGCAATGCTTTTACAACCGTAAAACGGGGCTATAAGGGACGGTGGGGTAATATGGGACACTTTTCTAAATGTAATTCTGCTTTTTTAATTTTGCTTCCGCCTAGATTTGATGAAGGATTCATGGATATTTGACAATAACAACACAACTCAGCGTCCTGCTCAAAATAAAAAAAGCAGAATTACATTTAAAACATTTCCCACAAAAGTGTCCCTTATCAACCCGCCGTCCCTTATAGCCCCGTTTTACACTACTGAACCACTAATCCTATCACTATCACATTGATTGTCATTCATTAATTGTCTGTTTATTGCACTGTCCATGTCAAATAAACAAATAATCATTGTGAATCCAATTGCTACTCATATCTTTTCATGCTCAGGGAATCTGAAAACGTACACACAAACACTGTATGGGGGGAACTGTGCCGCTTGGCGGAGGTCTGCGCTCTCCGAGTGCTTTTCTAGTTGTTAATATGATTAAAGTAGTTGTTATCTGGGTCAATATCACCTAAAATATCTTGTGGTTCCTGGTCAGTATTTACAAAGGTTTCAGCTCCAATTTGGCCTAATACACTTCCATTATTAAATGAGGAAGGATGATTGGTAAAAGTGCTGATCATAAGTTGTGTCAACATTCATTCATCTTCTTCTGCTCAATGTACACCAGAAAGAAAAAAAGAGAAAAAAAATTCCACTCATAATCTTACTGCGCTGTTACTCGTGCATAAGAGCTAAGGTTTAAATTTGAGTAATTCCTCCATATCGCTAATCATTATTACTTAAGCTTCTTCTGGAGTGCCAAGCAGTTTTATCCACTCCTTACAGTTCTTTGTCCATGTCGATTGTATTCTTCCCTGTTTTCTGAGAGCCCTGGTTTGTCTAGCTATTTCAGAGTGCTTTTTTGTTAAATGTTTATTTACATAGACAGCCGTTCCTCTCAGTTTTCTTGCTTGTCGCAGATCAGTTTTTGCTTTTCTGTTGACAAATCGGGTGATAATCGCTGGTTTTCCTTTACTGTCTTTTCTAGGCAATGTGTGGCAATCCGAAATAGTCTTATTGTCCACAACAATGTTTTTAGAGCTGAAAAATTTTAATACCTGCTTCTCAAGAGTGTGTGATTCTCCCAGTGTCTCATCCTCCCCATCCTGGTTATCAAATCAAGCTGTCACACTTGCATAGGAGCGGTGTCTGGTGTTATTTTCTATAATTTCAGTCTTTAGTTCATGCACTTGTTCCATAAGGCCAATAAGCACAGTTTGTTGTTTGGCTGTCTTAGATATTTCTTCAGACATAAAATTTAGTGAGAGTTTGATCTCCTCCAACTACTCTCCATTTGTCTGATTTTTTTTTGGAGGCATAATGACTAATGATTGGAAGAAACAATGGAGAGGCTCACCTGTTGGCTAGTACAGTAGCCGAAGTACACCCGACGGCTAATGGAAGCCATCAGCTGGCTTTATCGTTTAATAGCTGTTATCTGGCGGTGAGGCCGAAGCTCTCCCGATGGCTAGTGAAGGCCGCTAACTGGCTTCGTCATCTGATAGTTGGATCTGCCGGTGAAGCCAAGGAAGCCAAGGCTCCCTCGGTAGCTAGTGAAAGCCTCTAGCTAGCATCGTCCTATCTGGCCATGAATCTGAAGCTCTCCCGGTGGCTCATGGAGACCGTTAGCTTGGGTCGTAGCCTGGTAGTGGATATCTGGCGGTGAAGCTGAAGCTCTCCCGGTGGCAAATGGAAACCGCCAGCTGCCGTTGCAGCCTGATAGTGGGCATCCGGCGGTGAAGCCGAAGCTCCCTTGGTCCAAGTGGGTGCCTCCGGCTAGCGTTGTTGTCTGGTAGGCGGTGTATTCACCAGTTCTCCCGCTTCTGTCATCTGAATGCCAGATGCATCATCTGCTGGTGCTGCTGTCTGTACCACCGATCACACAAACAATCCTTTAGTTTTCGGTGCATGATCTACTCATTGCTGTTCCTCCTGAGGTACAAGAATAACTCAGGAGGAATCTTGTTACTGATATCTGGAGAAAATCTCAGGTCAGTGGCTCCATCAGAAATATGTTTAATGGGAAAAATGTTGACATGTTCGATACTTATTTGTCCCACTGTATACTGCATATATCCTGTTTTGTTGCCCAACAAACTCTCACTGATCACTCAGCAATCTCTACTGGTCTCTCAAGGATCTTTCAAAGATTTCTATAGATCGCCATGAATTTTCATAGAAATGGCTTTTTGGAGGCTTTGAGAGAGCATTGTACAAAGTGATGAATGCAGCGATTTTTGGATTCACCAGCTTTTCTGACAAATGTTGGTGAAAATCAAGCTAGTATCTCATGGAGTGGAAAATGCTGAGGAATGTGCACGAACACTGTGCTTTTTGGGTTCCATCAGAGTTCGTAAATAGTTGCAAAACAGTTCACACACAGTTTTTAAAGTCAAAATCAGTTTTGTCATAAAGGGTCTTAAGCAGTTGGTAGTGTTCACTACTAGGTGAACCAAAAAGAACTTCAGTATCACTTGCTACAACTGTTTGCAAACACAATTATGTTGCAACTGTTTGTGGAAAAATATATTTGCAAAAAAATTTTTGAACATGTTCAAAATTTTTTGGTGACAAGAAAAACTGTTAGTGAACTGTTTCGCAACCTTTTACGCACCCTGAAGAAACCCAGAAAGCACAATGTTCAGGAACATTCCTCAGAATTCGCCACTCCATGAGATATGGAGGTGAGAGATCAGGTCAACTTTTGATCTCTCAATGGTCAGCCAATGACCTCCATCTGTGTAAAGGGACCCTTACAAAGCAATGTTAACAGTAATCATTGCATCACCATTTTATATCCCTGTCCCACATTTGGTCACATTTTAATGCATTTGCAACTCATCATAATACACTCTTTATATGGTGTACAAAGACAAAATATTTATGAAGAGGTATGTTTCCTTTTTTTATATGTATTTTGCCCTTTATTTAGAAGCAGCAAAGACAGATGTGAAATGTGGTGATGTGCAGGAAGAAAGATATTCGGGAAAGATTGTTCTGGCTGTGTCTCAATCCAGGTATCACTGGTGATGAGAGACTCTGTCCTGATGGTATGCATCTTTAACCGGTGGGTCACCAGGTGCCACCGAAGTGTATTTTCTGAGAACTGATTATAAACGCAGATGCTGCAACCCCATCACAAGTTGCTGTCTGGTTAAATGTGACTTGATGTTGCTTCTTGTTCCTCTTCCCAAGCGAATCCCACATCTTCACAACATAAATTCCTTCATGCACAAACATAGACATTTTAAATTTATGCTCTGGGATCATTGTCTGTGTGTGACTTTTAAACATACCCAAATGGAAAGACAGACATGCATGTGCATGTCTACTGAGCTGTGCTTCAAAGCTGCTGAAAGGAGAAGAGTATTGAAATCAAAGTAGACCCACCTTGCATCCCAAGCAAGGATCTTTGGGGATAATAGACCTGCTGAATGCAAAGCAGCCAGCAATAAGGTTTTGCACCGCATGAATAGAAATGCAGTGTGCTCCGTGGCCCAATCATAAAAAAAAGTCCTGTGTGTGCGCAACTGTCATTTCAGTTGGAATTGAAAACTGATTATGTGAGATAATGTTGAAATAGAGAAGTACTTTCAGCTTGGTGTAGTTAAGCTGTGAAATAACGCAAACATTGCATACGTTTGCCTTGACCCCATCTCAGCGTGTCTGAGTGGCTGCTTTTGGAGCATACGGAACAGATAAAGCACGTTGTTTTTCATGTTATCACATTTCTTTGTCTCCCCATTGGCATTAATAATGAAGGGCATTCACCTTGTTTGTCTTTCTATTCAATATTTACTCCTTGTCATATAAATTTGGGGGCTTTTCATCATCACTGCTCTCCAAGTGCAATACTTTTCCTCTATGGTATTCGTCCTCACTGTTAATGTTTGATGAACATCACAATAAAGTATTGAGATAGGGTGTCTACCTGTGTGTCACACGTTTTCTTTTTTCTCTCAGTTTATAAAGTGTCTTCCCCAACTTCACACTTCCTCCTTGGGGATTCCTCTCTTTTCCGGGACTCCCTTTTCCCTTCCCTCAAGGTAAATTTGGGATGGACTGATTTAGGCAAGGGAAACTAGGTCATTGTCTTTGATTATCCTGTTGTATCATCGGCGTGAAGGTTTAATCTGATGTAGATGATGAATTTCCACCAGCAGCCGTGGCCGTCCAACTATTTACTGCCTTATGTGAAATAAATTCTCCAAAATATATTGTACAAGCACACACTGGCATCCAGATAAAAACACATTTAACATTTCTGCTGAAGCCAGCTTTTTTCTCTTCCTGGTCTTTTAGTTACCTCTGCCAGGAAGGTAATGTGATCATGTTGGTTTGTTTTTGTCTGCCTTTCTGTTTGTTAGGAGGATTACACAAAAACTACTGGACACATTTTGATGAAATTTTCACCACAGGTGGCCCTTGGGCTACGGATGGACCCATTAGATTTGGAAGTGATCTGGGTCAGCATGCAGATTCTGGATCTTTTTTTTTTTTTTTTTACTTTTCTTTAAGATTCCAAGAAAGGGCCTTGCTGGAGGTATGCGCTCTCTGAGTACCCTCTAATTTTACTTTGTTTTCATCACACTTCTACACACTTATCCTATAGTCTTAGTTATAGATACATGCTCAGAAAATAAAAAGTGAACATAAATTTATTTTATTTAAACAACAGTTAGTTCTGATCAAGCAATCTCATGGGACAATAGGGATTCAAGGAGTTACCCTACCTGATAATCACACCCGGACGTTCCAAATACTGCATGTATCACTGATTCAGCTGCGTTTTAAAAATCTTAAAATTAAAGTTAAAAACGCACCCCAGTGGCTACATATAAATCTTCTATAAAAACAAATCTACACCATCTAAAATAGTACCTTATGCCCTTTTTTCTACAAAAAAACTTTGTCTTACAGTTACATGTCAAAATCTTTTCACTCCCCCCACCGCCACACACACACACACACACACACACACACTTTCAAATGCCAAAATCGGTGATTACTAGGCTCAAACACATACCACAAGGCTAATAGTGGCTAGTACTACATAATCAGAATAAATCCTGTGATAAAAACACTTACTGGTTGAAGGACATGCCCAATTTTACGCACGGTGGCCCAGGATAATTACTGGAACTCAGTGGCGGAAAGTGTATTTTACAGCTAGGCCTTCAGTGGTGATCTACAAGATTTAAGTGTCATTCATACCAAGCACCATAAAAATAGCCTATAAGGCCATCCACACAAACCCTGTTAAAGATAACTTTAACTATAAAATTATAGTTTTAAAAATCTTTACCTTTTTGTTGTGGAGCTCCATTTCCCTGCGCACTTGTTCATTGAGCTGCAGATCCACTCTTATTTCCCCAATGGTTTAAAAGTACTGTTGCTTGTAAGTGTCCAGCTGGCGGCTGTGCTTTGGTGTGTGGCTGTTGCCTTAGTCAAGGCCCTGTCACACCTAGACAATTTAGGCAGCCAAAACGTGAAAAATTTGGAGAATTTGGTGGTGTACGTCGTATCAGTTATGGCTAAGTTCTGTCTAAGTTAAGCGCATGCTGAAGAATGCTGAAGCATGCTATGGTGTAGTTCACCAAGCTCCTTCGAAAATTAATTTTCAGCATGCTGAAAATTTTCCAACATATCCAGCGTAACACTGATATGTCCCGCATTCGCAGAGCAAATGGCATATTTGTAGCGTTGGTTCACAGGGAAAAAACCCTTACAAAGCTCTCTGTCTGCAGCGCGCGCGCACACACACACACACACACACACACACACACACACACACATATTTGTTTGTCACACACGTATTTGTTGGGGATTTTCCATTTGACTGGTCTGTACCATCAGCTGTCCAGTGTTGTTCTGATAAATATGCCAAAATGTCAGAACACCGGAGGAGGTGAATCCAATCAGCTGAACGCCTGAAGCGCAGAGCGCAACTGTTTTTCGTAGTAAATCACACTTGGCTGTTGGCTGCGCCTTCCAGCAAAAGCACACTCCATCATGCATTAACCTGTTTTGTTTTTCACTTTATTGAAAATAAACTTTTTTATCACCATCAGTTTGCGTGCCTTTGAGTCAGGTTGTGACAACTGTCATCTGATGTTCCTGACGTGTCATATCAGCTGTTTTAAGCATGACTGACCTGACAGATTTGACAGCTCTGCCAGGTCCATCACGCTCCCCTCTGTGGTGTTTGGAGGGGAGAATCATCTTGGTTGAACATAGATGATCTCTCCCACACCTAGGATTCATGGATTCGGAGGCAACGGCAGTTTGGCATGACTGTGCTATGCAGAAGTTAGACTATTGTTGCGCATAAGTTGTGAATGTCAGCAAAATGCTAAGCATTAGTTGGTTTAAGTTATTTATAAGTTTTGGAAATATTCGATATGTTACTAATACATTATGTATACAGTATGTCCAAGTTGTTATGGATACACGATGCATATGGCCAAAAGTGAAAATTTCGGAGTATCCCAGCATTTTAGACCAATTTTTATATGTTTGGCAAACGCTGCATAAATCGTCATGGTGTGACAATAGACAGCTCAAGTTTGTACACCCTGTCTGGCTCCAAGTATCTACTCGATCAGTTGCAAACAACAGGCATTCCCAGCAAGATAATTTGCAGCACTCCTCGGAGCCTGTAATCCAAAGATACCGCCTGTTGCTAATATGGAAGTGACGGACAAATCCTTTCCCCGGCTGAGACAGGTCTGCTAGCTTCAGGGTTGACCGACCTCTCTTCACAATGACCAGCTTTTCTTGAAAAGTCCGCCTGGAAAATTGATTTTTTTTTAAACATCAGGAGCAAATCATTTTCTTCTCCCCTGTCAGCCATTGTGGGTGGAAAAACAGCTATTATATTTAAACAGATATAGTATATTGTTGCTGCTTAAGCAAGTCCTTGCACTGGTGTTTTGCTAGCTAGGATCCTCTGCATTGTGGGTGGAGGGGTCTAACTATCCAATCAAAAGACATGAAAATGCCAACGTTCTCGGCTGCCTTCTATGCATATCCCTGGACGTACAGAAAACATCTGATTGGTTAAAGCAACAGGATAAGTTTAACAGTTAATTTAACCTACAGAGCGCACTGTTAATTCCTGAATGCTCAAGGCAGATTTGCTTGACCCTGGCAACACAGAAGGCTGAAATATGATTGGACAAAAAAAAAAAAAAAAACTACATGCATTACACTACTGGAATGAGTGCAACCAAGAGAAAAGCTACAAAATGAAGAGAATAGACTATCCATCCATCCATCCATCCATCCATCTTCTTCCACTTAATCCTTTTCGGGTCGTGGGGGGGCTGGAGCCTATCTCAGCATCTTTGGGCGAGAGGCAGGGTACACCCTGGTCAGATCGCCAGTCTATTGCAGGGCCAACACAGAGAGACAGACAACCATTCACTCTCACAGTCATACCTGAGGACAATTTAAAATTCCTAGTTTGATGCCAGTTAACCTAACATGCATGTTTTTGGCATGTGGGAGGAAACCGGAGAAATCCCGGAGTAAACCCATGCAGACACGGGGAGAACATGCAAACTCCACACAGAGAATAGACTATTGGGAATAATTTAATACATCCTCATTGAACAAATATTGGAATGTAGGTTGTAAATGTAATTCTGAAGAGGATGAAGAGAAGGCTTTGCTGGCCCTGAGGGTCCACCACTGCTGAAACTGCATTGGTCCTTAAAAGCAGTTTAATGGTAAAACCCATCTGGGTCAAGTTTTCAAAGTAGTTCGTTAAAAAATGCTAAATAGCCTGGAGGATAACGTTGGTTAGGCCAGAGTCCTGACTGGCTCAAAACTACCCATGTGCCAGCACAACGAATAGTTACGTCACCAAAAACGTTCCACCTCAACTCCTGTTTTTGCAGGGGGTGGGGCTTAAGTGAAACTTTGCAACAAAAAAAAAAACAGACACGAGACATTTGAGTGATTTCGCCCAAGATATGTCTTGTAAGTCCTAAAAAACACGTTAACAAGAAAAAAAAACTCAATTTGTGGTGGAGTGTCACTTCAATATCAATGGCTTCTTATACGTGAGAATTGCAATACTGTGTTGGAAACCATAATTTCCAGAGTGAGTCGCTGTTTGAAAAGCAACGGTCCCAATCCAGACCTCCCTGACCCGGAAGTCCTGTCCTTATAAACATCCGGCAAAATATTTTACACCTGTTTAAACAAAATAAACAAGCTAGAGTTGGATTTATTGTCTCGATTTGCCAATCATAATAACTTAATGGTGATGGACTCGGTTTCTTCTGAAAATGCCAAGAAAAAGGAAGTGAAGTGCATGGGTGCAAGGGTGAATACAGAACACATGCACAATAGCAAATTATTTGCAATTTTTTGACCAATTAAGAAGTGAAATTAGGAAATTTCCCACAGAAATCTGACTGTTCCAGGGCCCCAGGTTGGAGATTCCCACTTTAAGGTCATTGCTAAAGTGATCAGAATGGAATTCTGGTGGTAAACATCAATTGCCCGTTGAGCTCACCCTATTTTGAATGGAAGTATGCCAACATTATAGATTGCCCTTCCTCCTGGGGTGGGTTCTTTCTTTCTCTCTCCCTTCTCAACCCCTCACCCTTTCCAACCACTTCATATCACTTCAAATCCCTAGCCCATTCCCCATCAGGTCCAACATAACAGAGACAATTTAAATAAAGTATTAAAGTTATTATGCAGCAAGGGGAATCTATAACGGATGGCATCAACTAGCAAGTGAGCTGCTACTGCGGGGCGACCTCCTCGTCAACAATGTACGTTGCATGCTTGTGCACCACATTGCATCAGGCGGTGAGGCCCAGAGAAGCAGTCTGGTGGAGGCACAACACCAACTGGCTTTGGAACTGTGCAAGGCGTCATGTTTTGAGATTGAGATCAAGAGCTTGCTTGAGATAGACCTCAGCTCAAACACAAGACAGTCATCTTCGGCAACAAAGGACAGCCAGATAGATAGATAGATAGATAGATAGATAGATAGATAGATAGATAGATAGATAGAGCATACTGTATATCAAATACGAGCAGAGCCCCTTTTGGCAAAGTTAATTTGTTTGGCACGATAAGGTAAGCAGATATTTGTTCTGTTTGCCAAGCTGCTGGACCAGACAAAAAAGGACACGACAAGTCTGAAAAAATCTTATATCTATCAGTATACAGAAAGATTGAATGTCAAGTTAACCCTAACAACCCACAAAGTAATTAGAGACCACAAACTTTATTGTCCACTTCTCTTTTCTTCAACACTGCAACACAAACAGCAAGAACAGGCAACCAATAAGCAGAATAGTTGTGCCAAACAACAGTATAAGGACCTTGAGTTATTCAATGACTGTGAGTAAAACCTAGAATAGCAGGAATTTCCAGCAATTAGTGAAATGCAGCAGCAAAAACACGTACCACTGTTTTGTCAAAAGGTCTAAAGATATAAATGTTTTCCCTCATTACCTTCACATTCTAAATTATGTCAAAGTGTATTAATCTCCTAGTTGCAATACAGATACAATGTACATTTCTGGGAGCTAAAGTCATAAATATTTTTTATGCATTGTCACTGGGCAATCATCTAAAATCATTAAAATTCATCAGTGAGGACCTTGGTGTGCCCCTCAAAAATGTCCAGAACACATTGTTTTGATGATTCTCTTGCCGGGGAGGCGACAGACTTTCTCCTTTTGCATGCTGTGGCTGTGCCTACCATCTCTGTCCAAAGTAAGTGGTAGACTAAGATTTCTGACTCTTATGAATCATAATTTTGCTCCCTTTGCTGATGGTTAAAGCACTACACAAAGTGTGAAGGGCAATACAGAGGACTGTGTCAAATATGACGCCTTCATGGTTACAGACTAGATTTTATTTGAGTGTAAAGTGGAGGTGTGAACCATTATTTTCTGTAACGCCTACCTACAATTTCAGATGTAACACACTGACTGATTCAAACCATAAATAATCAGTTTGGGGTTTTTTTCTGTCTGGCATTCAAGCTGTTGGCATCAAGATGGAAAGGATGGACCGGAGGATTTGAAGCAGCCACTTCACAGACATGTTGCACCCAATTTGCTGGCAGCAGATTGACCGTATGGCTGTCATGTCTCCTGTTGTTCAGATATGAAGACAAGAGTTCTTTATGAAGGCAGAGTTCCCAGGCAATAGAGGTGTCCCCTCAACCACCTACACACATGCTCTCTTTATCATGCTCCAGTCTCTTTAGCATATTTGATGTCAACGGTGAAGTCCTTAAGGGTGAGCCTTTTTCCCACCCAGTTTGACAATCCTTGTCAGAGGTACAAATGGTGGCACTGGACTAGAATCACTACTTACTGTGGCTAAGAGGCTTTATGTAATTTGGCAAGACCTCAGTTATAGGGCTTACACATAAACATTTAATGAATTCTAGTCAGGATTTAGAATTCATCAAAGCAAAAAGAAAAAAATAATCAAACAAGTGAATGTAGTTATTGATCTTCCCTTTGGCCTCCAATAATGACAAGCGATAAATTTTATTGGGAATATAGCAGCAAGCAGCAATCACCAGGTTTGAAGGAGCTGTAGACCAATACCACCTAAAACCAAAGGTGTGCTACACATTATAATTTAAAATGCACAGGAGAAGCATGTTGTCTTCTCTGGGGTTCAAGCCCAGGTCCTTCAGCATACCATATTAATGCTTTAATCCACTACACTTACTTCATCAACACAACTTGTTCCATTGACAAGACACAAAGGTCAATACACAGTATATAAAGATAATTTGAGACACACACTGTGAACAGAATTGCACTGAATTTGGTATACCACTAAAGAATATAGCTGTGATTGTGAGTGTGAAGTTTCATTAAGTCTGGATTATGACATCGAATGATACATCATAACACACAGGCCAAAGAGAAACTGGAGAAATTCATTAGCCTGTAAAATCAAAATGGGTTGACTTTTTTGTTGATCATTTTTACAACTTTTCATCATTACCTCACCAAGGAAGGAGGTAATGTTTTTAGTAGTGTTGGTTGGTTGGTTGGTTTGTTACCAACATAACTCGAAAAGTTATGAATGGATTGTGATGAAATTTTCAGGAAAGGTGTGTAATGGCATGGGAAACAAATGATTAGATTTTGGTCATGATCTGAGAGTCCACACCTTCACCATGGACTTTGTTTGTATTTGTGCAGCAGGATTACACAAAAACTACTGGATGGATTTGGATGAAATTTTCACTAGAGGTGCTTCTTGGACTAGAGAGGAACCCATTACATTTTGGTGAGGATCTGAGAATGCATACCTCTGTCAAGGCTCTTATCTTCTCACAGTGTGTTAGCAACAATACTCCAAAACTAATGGACAAACTTTGATCCAGTATTCACCAGAAGTGGCTCTAGGCCTACACACAAACCCATTACATTTTGGAGGTGATCCACGGAAGGAGCCTTGGTGGAGGTATGCGCTCTGTGAGTGCTTTTCTAGTTAGTATTTGTAGATGATACATGATTAATTTCAAGCAATTTAGAGGAATTACATTTGAGGAGTTTATTTTGCTTTCACTTGCCTGTTTTTGAAAACATGCTGTAGAAACTTTCATTTTTACCTCTGCCAAGGAGGTTTTGTAATCAGGGTGGTTTTTCTGTCTGTTAATCTGTCTGTCTGTCTGTTAGCAGGATTATGCAAAAATTACTGGACAAACTCTGGTGACAATTTCACCAGAAGTAGACCTTGGGCCAAAGATGGACCCATTAAATTTTGGTGATGATCTGAGAGTGCATACCTCCACCATGGACCTTGTTTGTTTTTGTCCAGTATGATTACACAAAAACTACTAGATGGATTTTAATGAAATTGTCACCAGAAGTGGCCCTTGGGCTATGGACGAACCTATTAGATTTTGGAGGTGATCCAGGTCAGGATGCGGATTCTGGATCACTTTCTCACTTTCTTTAACATTGCCAGATTGGGCCTTGGCGGAGGCTTGCTCTGTAAAGACACAGAAGCCAAGAGAAAATTTCATCAAAATCCATCCAGCAGTTTTTGCATGACCCTTCTAACAGGCAAGCAAACAGGAAAAAGCTGACAAAAACTTTACACCCCCACCCTCATCCCCACCCTTTGGTGAAGGTAATCAACAACATAAAATACTGTAACATGTTAAACTAAGGAGCATGAGTGACAGTAAAATTAACAGTATCGGGTGTCATACAGCATGAAGATTTATTTAAGCTGTGAAAACACAAATACAATGCTAAACAAATGATGGCTATATCAGCTAGAAAGGCAGAGAGAATAGGAGCAGTCAGGAAGAACCTAAAAAAAAGGGAAAGTGCCAATTACTTTATCGAGTGGGAGTAAAGGACTCAGGTGTTCCCAGATGGCACTAACAATCCCTACCCCACCCATTAGGTATCTGGAACACAAAGAACTAGAGGTTAAAGGCAGAGGTTGTCACACATCATTCCAAATCCCCTCCTTTTCATTTCTTATGAAAAAAGGAACTATAGGTGAATAAGTCTGAATGTTGGATCTCAGAAAGAATCCTCCCCGAAACCACACAGATTTATGAAGCATTTATATCCAGCCCAGTAATGCTACTCATATGACTAAATCTACACTCAAACGGCTTCCATCATAGCATAAAGAAAAGTCTTTGAGTCACCAAGCCAGAACTCAAGAGTCAAATCCCTTCAGTAATATCCAGAATAACTTAAAGACAGACTAACAGATGCTCCTCATTCAACTGCAGCAAGCTTGAGCACATCTGCATTTTCAGATGGGAGAAAATCCAAAAGTTCTCAAGTGCAGATAAGCATACTCATGAGAAGTCAGCTCTGGACTCAAGGTCAAATTGCTTCAACCTTTATTTGGGGCCTAAATACTTCAATCTAATTTAAGTTAGACCGACTTTTACATGTTTTCACTGTTGCTGTGTCTATTTAATTGCTTTTTTCTGTCTCATTTTATTAAACCTTTGGGTGCACTGGTGGTTATAGTTTTACTTTACACTTACTATACAGAGTTGCATAGTCACTTCAAAATTTACATTTCCACATGATATTTTATACAGTTAGAATGTACAGATAATTTCAGGCAGGCTTTGGTTTAACTGGAAAAGACTGATGGAAACCATTGTTTTCTTTTTCGATATGCTAAAGGGAAAAATTCTGTTGGCATGGAACTTGAAATGTTTCCTCTTAACGGTGCCAACATTTTTATCTCATGAACAAACACGGGCAAACATAAATCTCTAGCCGTTTCCCTCTCTCTCTCTCTTTTGCATCCCTTAGTTGAGATGTCAGGACTGTCTCGGCAGTGACTGAGGAGAGGCAATATGTGGTGTGACAGCCAGCCTGGGTCACAGCCCCCATTTCAGCAAATGGGCATGAGTTATTTGCAGGGTTGATCGCTGTGAGGTGCAGGACGAGGACGATATTGACAGGATCATTTGCATGTCTGCCAAGTCAAACGCAGGAGAGTGGCTGAAGGGAAGGTACGAGGGAATAGATGGGATGTGATGGCTTCTATAACCCCCAAATGATCGTACACTGACTATGGACGGATCGGGAGCAAGTGATGACTTGGACGAGGCCCGCTGTGATGGGTGTCAGTCTGTGAGGAGTGACCTTTTCTCCTCTGTTATGTCATTAATGGTTTTTGTGGCGAAGTGGCAGCCTCCATCAATGGTGAAACGGCCAATTTGACAGTCTCATCAGTTATGTTTTTTATTTCACTTTTGTTGTTACCACAGAGATGAAGGCTAAACCAGCTTTGCAGTAAAATAACAAATATAGCCTGCCCGTGGCATATACTGTATAATTTTGTTTTTATTTGACAGGAAGAGTATGTGAGGAAGTGTTTGTCTGACAGGAAAAATGAGTTTTAATGGCAGCATGAAGGCACTGCCATAAATTGAAAACTGCACTTTGGTTTACTACTTGTAAGACTTTGGTCAGATTAAAATGACTGTTCTCACATTTTTATTGTTTGTTTTCTTTGGTGCTGCCTCAAGACCTATCAAATACAGAGCTGCCATTTCTTTATCAATCTTTTAGTAGTACTAAATTGGTTTTGAAATAAGTTCCTTTTCTTTTTACGTCTTCCAGCACAGGAATTATGTTGTTTTGGCCATGAGTATAGACAACATTATGTCATGTGTTAGACATTTTAATACTGATTTTATATTTTTAAATATTTATAATTCCAAAAACCTGCAGAATTGCTGGCTTGCCTTATTTCCAGGCCTGATGTAAAACAATTCTTGATTTTGTTGTTTTCCATTTAAACTGTGAAACAATTTACTTAGCAGTACTCGCAAAGTTTGAGCAAAACCTTACAACCTATGACTTTGACACACATTTGACAATGTTCCAAAAAGCTTGTTCTGATGTGAGAAATGTTTGATTTGACCGGTATTTAAGTTCCTCTATTAAATAGCTGTGATCTGGTGGCTGTGAAGGAAAGTTTATGAAGTCAGCACTCCTTGTCCACAAGTAGTTTTCTCCAAGCTTTCAGTTGTCTTTGGGCTCATTATCCTGCAGTATGAAGTCTTCTCTAAAGAGATGCACAGCAGCGGGCGCAGCATGTCTCTGAAGAGTGGAATGTAGCAACTCCAGGGTCAGCAAGACATAGCAACTCAGGGTGGAGTCAAATTGATGCAGGTGTCTAATGGCAAAACATCCCCAGGCCTGAATATTTTCAACCACATTGTTGCAATGTGTGTTTGCAAATTATAGAATCATTTTTAAAGTGTTAACATAGAAATATGATTTGGTTTAAACTAGTATATTTTATAAAGGTTGTTCCAGCTAACCTACTTCATCATCAGCAGTTCTGAAGATGCGCTATTTGGAGTTCATTTAAAGTTTGAGGCAAAAAAAGAAAAAAAGCAGTCTTTCATCCATCCATCCATTTTTCTAAGTGTAAAGGTTTGGACATGGCTGTGCTCATATCCTCACTTTATGTGGTCTCTCTGTTATTCTCAGGACATGAGTTCAGCCATGTCCTTGCCCTTTGGTAGTTATGCTTCTCTGTGTTTTCCTCTTAAGTCATGTATTTCTAGTGATCATATTTATTATTATTAATATTTGCCAGTTATGTTCAAAGTCTGTGTTCACCGTGGTACTGGTCTCTGTTTTAGTCCCTGTCGTGGTCCTGTCTCTGCTGGCCCTCTGTTCATGTCTTATGCATTGTTGTTTCACCACTTTTGTTCCAGCTTCTCATATTTTCAGTACCACTAGCCACTGCCCTCTCTGTCTGTACAGCCTTGCCCATCCTATTTGGTAGCTGCTCCCCTGTAGTCCCAGCTGTCCTATGTTTAGTCAGTTATCTGTTCCCACCTGTCCTGTGTCTGCTAATTATTCCCCTGTCTATATATTGTGTGTGCCTTTCTTTGTCAGATGTGGCATCATTAATGTCTTCATGTCGGTCTTGTCAGTGAGTAATTCATGTCTGTGTATTATCCCAATCTAGCCTAGCTTTGCCTGTTGTGCTGTTGCCTTTTGTATTCATTCTCATCCCACGTGCTGTCATTCATTTGTGTTTAAGTCTTTATTAATAAATCATTGTCTCTGCACCGTATCTCTGCCTGCATCTGAGTCCTGTGCCTGCAAACCATGACATTAAGTGCTTAATCCTTCCTTGAGCATTCTGCCAAATGTAAAAATTAGTGGTTGACACATGAATTGTGTTTATCGTGATTAACTTAACAACCCGCTGATCGCCATCAAATTTTTTTAAAAATTCACTTGTCATTAACATTATTTATTTTATTTATCAAAATTAATTGCACTTAATCTCGGAAAAAGGGGAACTTTTGAAACACGGGTAGTGTTTCTGTCAGACAGTCTATGGTGCAACTAAAAACAGAGACATGTGAAGCCCACTTCATGGCACAAACGCCTCCTTTTATTTAATTCTGGGTGTTCAAATCAGTTTGCTGGAGTATCACTGTCATACTATGTGGCCATATAGACTGTATCAATGTACAGTCCTGACCTGAACATGGGGGAGAAGAGGCCGACGGAGAGACAGAAGCATGGTTGCCAAGGAGGGCTAACAGCTAAACTAAAGGCTAATCCCAGGTAAATAACACTTTCATCAGTTCTGCTCGCAAATGTTCGCTCCCTAGAAAACAAACTGGACTGTCTACTACTGGAATTCACAACAAAAAGGGAGGTGAGAGATGCAATTGGTATAACAACTGATAACAGCTGGTAATAATGCTATACTGGTCACTCATTGTTTGCACATGCAGTATTTCTGCAGTACTTATGAGGTTTTAGGAGAATATTCTGGATAGTTATTGTCATTTTTGACAAGTTGAAAGCTTTAAATAAACTTGAAGTTGCAGAAGGGAAGCACATTTGTCTACTCCCATGTTAATTAAAGTTTGGAAAAACTTGAAAAATTACCAGTTTATAGTACATTATGTAGGAAAATATGATTAATCATAATTATTCACGATTAGCACATGATCTCAGAAGATTGCCAGTTGCTCTTTAAACCAATCGTTTCCACGTAATATAGTCACATCTGAGCCAAGATATTTGTAATAAAAAAGCTTGCTCCCTGAAAGTTGCCATAATGCATTATGTATTATATACAGTATACTGTTCCATGATAGCTCATGTGCTATACCTAAAATAAGGATTATATATTTGTTGTATTTCAGCTTTACCCTTTATAGGGCACTCATTAATATACTTGAAAATTCAAAATTTCAACCCTAGACTATTATTGGCAGATATTCAAAGATTGTTTCAATGATTGTTGTTACTATTATTATTATAGTGTTACAATATACTATGCCTCCTGAAGCTGCAAAATATGGTTCTTCACCCAGTAAATGGTTAAATATGACAAATACTGCAAAACAGACAATTGCTTATCTTAAATTGTGAAGGTGTTCAGTAAATCTATAAGTGAACTGCATTACACCTGGATTTAATCCCGTATGAGTCCTGAAAGGATAATAATTCTCAGAGGTAAGTACGATATTGACTGGGTAACAAGTGTTACATTGTCATATTGCCTTATGACTACAGGCACTTGAGTGCTGATGAAAAGGGAGTCTGTGTAAATACTGAGGACACTTTGTACTTCCAAGAAGAAAAAGACGCTCTCCAAGAGCTCCTTCAACACGTGGAGAGATAAACCCTGTCCAACAGAAAGGTCAAGTGCCACAGAGAATACAGGACGGAAACTGTTTTCACCATCAATACCAGTGTGTGTATGTGTTTTGCCTCTTTACACTCCGCAGGACACACAGCCAAAGGCTAGCCACCCTTTTGATGGTAAATCAATAGAGCCAAGAGTCCCTCGACTATGTGTCTCGATATTTGGGGACTGAACCAAAATAATAAGCCAGCATCTATCTGCAGAGCCTGACAAGAAAAAGTCAATACTTTTGTACTTTGGTTCCAGATTGATGGCAGTTGACTAGCAGTTAGGTGGTACGCTTCTTGGGCACAACCAAAAAAAGGCTGGGGAGTAAGACACAAAGACAACTAGACAAGATGTTCAGATGATCTTAGAAAGAGCTTAGAGTGTCAGCATCAGGAAGGTGATATGTGGTGGATAGATCATATCACCATGAAAAACAAAGCTCTCCTTTCCCAATCCCTCCTTTTGCTCTCCTAATACTCAGCCTTCTATTTTTTTCCTATAATACTGCTGGATTGTGCTTATCTCTAACCTTTCTATATTTATCTGTCCAGAAATTCAGTGTCTTTAATGGAGGTCACCTGTTTTTTACTCACTAGAGCATTTTTGTATGGGGAAAGTTAAAGCTTGCTGTATTTCTTAGCCTAAAGTCTAGAAGTTTGAGGTCCCTTTTTATTTTTATTCTGCATCAGAATATAGACTGGCTGTGCAGCCATTGTGCACATTTTTCTAAGAAGACTAGGATAACCTTTGGTATTTTCAACTATCATGTGACAGTTGTCAAGCCAGGGTTTAGCTTCTCTATGGGGCATATTTCAATCTAAACCACCATCATTTCCTAGACAGTGCAAAATCAACCAGCAGATAAAAGTGAAAGTTAAAAAAAGCTTCCAAGAGCTCCTAAAAGTCCCCATGATGAGGACTTTGGGGGTCTTTCAAGTGGGACCATTATCCAGCAGCCGATATGAGTGTCAAAGCGCCCATTCCAAATGACAGTGAAATAGAGGCACAATTTATGGAATGGTTCGGCGCAGGATGAGATGAGCTTTGTTTGACAAAATGTGGTGGAAATGACAACACAGGGAACACAAGGGGATCCTATCCTATATTTATGAGCTTCTACTTCCACTCCCAGAACTTTATCTTACTCATTTTCATTCCCCTCTTGTACAATTCCCCCTTCAGGTAAACTACCTTCAAGACCTTAAAGTAAATCTACATTAATTGGAGCCTTCATCAGCAGGGGTTCTCAAACTTTTAGGACGCACTGGAGTAAAACTCAAAAATAACTTATACAACAATACTTGAATAACTCTAAATAAAAATTAAAAATGACTTTCTTTCAGTTTATTAAGAGTCATAACAATTTCCTCTCAGATGTGTTGCTGGATAAATCTGTAATGCCCAAAGATCTTCCCCAGCAAAGTGTTTCATATCTATAATTTAAATTCACCATAGTGTTCTGTGATGTTTACATTTTGATAATGCACTTCATCATTTGTTTAGACTGCTGTATCTTTACCATGTGTAGCTGATACTAAGAGATTCTTGTTTCGACCAGCTACCCTTTAGACTGCTGCCTCTTCTAAGACATACATATTTGATCTTTCCCAAGAGAGTGCTTTATCTCACCAGACTGATATATATCCGGACACTTGCCATCTAGTTGTCTGTCAGCATTGTCCTGTACCAATATGGATCACAGGGTCCTTGTAAAAAGCCCCTAAAGACATGTTCAAATGCCAGGATTGTTGCCAAAAGCCTAAATAATGGATTCATTTGACTAAAGACTTTTAATGCTCACTTATCCTTGAAAATGAGAAATAGGCTAAGGATTAGACTCACACTAAAGGAAATGCATGTTGAGGCCTTTTTTTATTATTATTATTATGCCATCCTCTTCTGTTTTTTTTTTTTTCCTACAGCTGTGCGAAAGTAGCAGGGGATTTGAGACGGGTTGTCCTCATTTTGAACAAACGATGCAGCTGCATGAACAAAGGATAAAGCTGAAATTATCAATGCAAAGTAACATGAGACAATGGTCCTTGCATATCACTCGAAACACAATTGAAGCACACCAAACCAATATAAATGCAATGTCTGTGTCGGTGCGTGCGCGAACAAAAGGAACTCACTCAATGAGATGCATACAGTTTCAGCCTACACACACACACACACACATGCACACACGCACACACACACACACACACACACACACCTCTTTTTTACCAAAGCCATTGTTTCTCATTCAAGTCAAGATGTCCAATCAATAAGACCATGCGTACGTCTTTGCAGCACATTATTAGAACTGAAAGACGCTGCTATCAGCTTTTGTATGCTTTTACTGATACCTCTGTCTTCAAAGTCCAAACAATGAGTTTAAAACGTGTCCAAAAGCCTGGGATCTCTCTCCATCACTCTCTCTCTCTCTGTCTCTCTCTAGCTCTGTATGGGGCAAAGAAACCAAGGCGATAGACTGCCATCTTGTGAGAGAACGCAAGGCAGACTAACAACCACCACCAGGAGCAGCAGAAGCAGCAACAGCAGGCAAATAATGAAGGATTTGCCTGCCTAATGACCATTGCAAATAGCTGCTGGTGAACAGTTAAACATTTTTGTCTTGAAGTTTTAATAGCACTGTCTCTGTCACTGATAAGTAGCTCAGATCTGGCTTCATTTAATGACTGAAACAAGTTGAATATGCTCATGCACATTCACTGTACGTCAGACCAATATTGGATGTACACGTACATAATGAGATTTACACATGAAGACATGTTCACAGGTTGACTTCTAAATGTATTATTTGTGTGCTCTTCACCAGAATAGAAGGTTTAGGCATGGATAAAAAAGGCCCTCTCTGAACTCTTTTGATGTGCATTAGCATGCTAATAGCTCACTTCCTTTGTTACCCCTCTCGTCTGCGAGAATGTCAAGGCTAATCTGTGTGATTCCTAATGACAGCAGTGGGATGATAAACACTGTGCGCCTCTTTTCCCCTCAAGTCTGTCACGGTGGGCAGTGCTTTGGAGGGTAAGTACTTATCAGATTTTTGGCTGGATGAGATACTGAAAGCGAGTGGAGCATTTTTTATGATGCCCTTTTCTGTTTCTCCTTTTCTCACTTTGTTTATCTTTATTTCATCATTTGTTTTCTAGCTGTACTATCAAGACTTTAAGCCCATCTCCAATGCTGTATGGTATCTTTCAAAGTCTCCTCCAAAATATTTACTTCTTTATACCCGTCTATCTGTTTTAATAATTAGACCCAGTCACATTATTAGGGTTCCAAGCAGCTGTGCTGCAGGAAACCTGTTGTAGCTTTTCTGATTATTTTTCTGATTCTTCTTCATCTCCTTTTTATTTTTCACCATTAAAAGTACGTGGGGAGCAAAAACAGTAATGTGTAGAAAAATGAAATTTTGCACTCTGGTCAGAAATTCTCCTCATTACTCAGATACCAGAAATCAAGGCACTGTGTGCATAGGTGGTGCTATAATAATCAACAATACTGTTGATGCCTTACTGTAACACCACTACTTTTGCAGTAACTTCTTGTTAGAGTTACTGAAATTTGAACAGATTCATTACTCATTTTATTTATATATAAATATGAATCTACAGTATATTTATAGCATAAACTATTATACAAACTGACCCTACCTTGCTGAGACACAGCCATCAGCGACAAGTCAAGACAGGTCACTCAGACAGTTCTCATCAGTCTGAGCAGAGGAAGAGGTGAAGCAACTTCGCTTTTATGGAAATACATATATTGTTTTTCCTTTCTCACAGTTAAGGTCAAAAGTATATTGATGGGTTGCAAGCAAAGTGCCAGTTGAGACCTGCGGCAATCTTCAGAAGCACCTGATTAAACAGCAGCAAGCTCCGACAAAGTTAGTGTTAAGGAACAGCTAACTACGCTAGCATCTAACACTGTGAAGTGGATCTACTCTATCTGAGCACCCACAGCTGGTATGCATCTGGACAATTTATGACCCAGCAAGAATTAAACCGGCTGATGACCAGATACGTCGTTAAAGACTGAAGACATGTTGTTAACAGTCACTTTCTTTCAGACAGCTGTGACTGTGAGCCACTGAAGTAAAAAAAAAAAAAAGCCTTTATTTGCTACCTGGATAAAGAATTTTCAAAAATGGATTTTGATCTCCAAAAGACAATTGAGGGAGTGGATCATGTTTATGTCACAGCAGACATTTGGACTGTGGATAATGAACATTGTCTTTGGCTTACTGCACATCAGATTAATCCATCATAAAGGTAAAATAAACATGGACAGTTTTATGTCTCACACACTGACACATATGTAGCAATACCAACATATAAAACTGTCTGTGAAGTTTTGTCTGAAGCAATCTGTTTTCAGCCTCCCATTAATAATAAGAAGCCCATAATGTAATTCATTAATTAAACTATCTTGCTATTTGTGCAAGATAATTTAAGTATGCATTTAAAAGTAACATGAAAGTTACTCTTCCAAGTAACTAATTAATTAAATCATGCAGTAACTGGTAAAATAACTCAATTACTTTTGAAAAAAACTAATTAGTAAATGTAATTAGTTATAATTTCTAATAACTTGCCCAGCACTGGTGGTGTAGTGGTTAAGGGGACTGCTTGATGAGTTGGAGAACCAGGGTCAAATCTTCCCAGGTAAGTCTTATTCTTTTGAACAACACCTCATGCAATGTGCCTCTCCTGTACACGATAAAACTTAATGTCTAGCACAACTTAGGTTTTAAATGCTGTTGCTAAACAGTACAAGACCTTGATGTCTAGACCTGCTTGGAACTTGATGATCGCCGCTTTCAGCTGTATTTCTGCTTGCTTTCAGTTTACCTGAAGACTACATCAAAACAATGATTCAAAGGCTTTATCTGCCGTGGACTCATTAAAACACAAACCTATCGAATAAGCAAAATGCACATATTTGATTCCAATGGGTGGTGCTGACTACTTTTATTTGTGAAATATACACTAAGTAGGCATTTTTTCCTCAGCCTTGGAAAAGGAGTTTTTAGAAAATAGTGTCCAGAGTGAATAAATCGGGGGAGAAAATGACCTTGCATTTTAGTTCAGATAAGAGGAACAAAGCCTTTGGAAAATGATGATGTAAGCTTGGACAGACAGTTCATGCATTTATAGTACACACAGAGGTGGCAGTCAGCTTTCTGCATAAAAGAAAAACTGTGTGCAACCATTGATAAGTACAGGATATAGCACCTCTGGACAGCACATACTGTATTTCTCAACCACTGTGTATCATAAACTCAGATTCTGAACATTTCTTTTTTCCTACACATACTGTATGTGTGTTCATGGCAAAGTCCATCGCAAGTATTTCAAGACTGAAAATAGAAGAACAAACACAAGTCAGTCTTCAGTCCACCTAGGAACTGAGCAGTTATAGAAGACAAAATTGTCTTAGGTCTGCAATGGAATGTTTCAAGAATTTCAGAATGCACCATTTATTGTCAGTAAAATTGAAAGATTTTTTTTACTCCTTTGTACTTATGCATGAACTACTTGTTGGTAAAATGACATGATTGGCCTGTCTTTCTCACACTTCTTTATCTGCTTGCTTCACACGCTACACTGCAGAGTTTAGGTTACACCCTATAATTCACTTGCTGAAACCAGTCAGAATCAGTTCTGCACACAGCCGAACTGTCACATAAGTGGAAATGTACTGATACACTGAGGAAAAACCCCTCCCTCTTGTATGAGAGAGTGATTAAGCTTTATAAAAACTATAGGGCCCACTTTTTTAGCAGCACTCTCTTGGGGTATTCCTAAAGAGCTGTGGTCCAGCGCTGCCTGTATCCATATCTCACTTTCAATAAAATAAGTGAAAGTATACTTCATCTCTCAGTCTGGTTATTTGGCCTTCGTATAAAAGAACTGGGGGTTAAGGTATTTTAGACGCAACATGCTGAAATAGCTTTTTTTTAATTTATTGTTAAAAATATTCCGGTGTTATTCTTTATCTTACCTTTGATCAAGGTAATGCCTTTCAAGTCACCTTTTGTTTGAAACAAGCTATTGTAAGTCTCCGACACTTGAGGACATCTTCACATAAGCCATCTTTATACTGACTGACTGCACCCAACAAACTTAAAGACTGAACTGGAAGTGGCTGAGGTTCTGTTCTCTCAGGTCTGTGTACCAGTGATATCAAGATGTTTCCAAAAGAGGTCTGGTAATGGGTTAATTTTGGCCAGCTGCATGTGTACTTACAGAAGTGCCTACAGTTTTTTTGTTTTTCCTTTGTGGTTTTTTTCCTTATGGATATAGGATTTATATTTATGATTTATTTATAAAGATTATTTGGTGGAGAGGCTTTGTCTACTTCAGGATCAGGTGTGAAAGCAGGTTGGTACAGTACAGTACAGGCGTTGAAAGAATTAGTTGCAGTACATACAGTAATACACACCTTTTAAAGATAAGAGAGCTGGCTGTCAAAACCCACACTCAAAACCAATCATGGTCACACTCTGAGCAAGAAAATACATTTTCTAACATTAGTCCATCTTAAATACCTCTTGGCCTTCTTGTTAATGCTATGAAGTCATTCTGATTTGCTTCTGAAACATCCCTGCTGTGTTTTGATCCATGCTGGACAGAACCCAGCTGTAATCATTCATAGCGTGTTAATGTGAGTGCAGGTTTCCGCCCATGTGCCGCAAATGATTAATATTGAGTGTTGTGGAGTTTTAATAGGCAGTCATTTGTTGTATAACCTCCCAGCTAAACTTCGTAGCAGAATACACTGTAATGTTTCACAGGGTTCTGTGTTATTGCAACTGAATGCAGGCCATACAAACTGTATGTAACACAGTGACAGGACTTCAGGAATGGTATGCGGCTCTGCATGCGTGTCCCTACATCCTGAACACAACACCTCGGAAAAGGTGCATTTGATTTATTGTTCTGGCACGTTCAATTTTCCCACAACCACAAAATGCACTTTATAAATGTCTTTTACACTAAGATGGGATGGATAGTAAGTGATTTCAATAAAATTCACCGCATTTTTGTGGGTGGCTGATATGCTGTCAGCATATACAGTGGTGTAAAAAAGTGTTTGCCCCTTCCTGATTTCTCTTTTTTTTTTTGTATGTTTGTCACACTTAAAAGTTTTAGATCATCAAACAAATTTAAATATTAGACAAAGACAACACAAGTAACCACAAAATGCAGTTTTTAAATGAAGATGTTTATCATTAAGGGTAAAAAAACCCAAACCTACATGGCCCTGTATGAAAAAGTGATTGCCCCCTAAGCCTAATAACTGGCTGGGCCACCCTCAGCAGCAACAACTGCAATCAAGCGTTTGCAATAACTGGCAATCAGTCTTTTACAGCGCTGTGGAGGAATTTTAGCCCAATTATCTTTGCAGAATTGTTGTAATTCAACCACATTGGAGGGTTTTCGAGCATGAACCACCGTTTTAAGGTCATGCCACAGCATCTCAATGGGATTCAGGTCAAGACTTTGACTAGGCCACTCCAAAGTCTTTATTTTGTTTTTCTTAAGCTGGTGTACTTTGGATCATTGTCCTGCTGTGAAACCCAAGTGAGCTTCAGCTTGAGGTCACAAACAGATGGCCAGACATTCTCCTTCAGGATTTTTTGGTAGACAGCAGAATTCATGGTTCCATTTACCACAGCAATTCTTCCAGGTCCTGAAGCAGCAAAACAGCCCCAGACCATCACACTACCACCACCATATTTTACTGCTGGTATGACCTGAAATGCTGTGTTACTTTTATGCCGCCTGTAATGGGACACATACCTTCCCAAAGTTCAGCTTTTTTCTCTTCAGTCAACAGGGTATTTTCCCAAAAGCCTTGGGAATCATCAAGATGTTTTCTGGCAAAATTGTGATGAGCCTTAATGTTCTTTTTGCTCAGCAGTGGTTTTTGTCTTGGAACTCTGCCATGCAGGCAATTTTTGCCCAGTCTCTTTCTTATGGTGGAGTCATGAACACTGACCTTAACTGAGGAAAGTGAGGTCTGCAGTTCTTTGGATGTTTTTGTGGGGTCTTTTGTGGTCTCTTGGATGAGTCGTCGCTGCACTCTTGGGGTAATTTTGGTCAACCGGCTACTCCTGGGAAGGTTCACCACTGTTCCATGTTTTTGCCATTTGTGGATAATGGCTCTCACTGTGGTTCGCTGGAATCTCAAAGCTTTAGAAATGGCTTTATAACCTCAATTACTTTGTTTCTCATTTGTTCCTGAATTTCTTTGGATTGCAGCATGAATTAATTGTAATTGTCACTGTTATTTCATGTTACAAGAGACAATTTGAGACATTCAAAATTTCAATTTCAGTTAATTTTCTTTCATAACACTTGTTCTGTCATTTGTGGGACACATATACCTGATAATCCAAAGACAGAGACTTCTACATAGTTCAGGTGTTAAATTATATTTTATTTAAAAGTTTTGTGCAAACTGTTCAGAAATGCTGCAAAAGCCCATTCTAGCCCAGGGGCAGTAGGGTACTTATTTTTTTAGGAAGGTGTAATAAAGCTGAAGGAGCAAAGGTTTAGTGTCATGGTTTAACCAATTTTTGGACTCCATAGTAGAACGCAATACTCGGAAACTCAGACTGAGGCAAATGAGTGATCTTTATTCAACTATTTAAACAAGATGGAGCCGCAGTATGGGGAGTTAGAATCTTGGAAGGTGCAGCATCTGGCAGGCAAGGGTTTCCAACCCTCGGGTCATGGGCTTCCAAGGGTCTTGAGGTAAAAGTTCATTATTAGGACTATTGTGTCAGTTTAAGTCCTTACTTGGATTCCTTCTGAGACAAGGGGCCAGAAGAGAGTCTTCCGTGACTATCCAGAGATCCTAAGGAGAGGTTAGTTTGACACTGAAGATTGGTTTGAGCTCCTTACTTGAACATTCTCCTCGGGGTGAATGAATCCAGGCGAAGTTGCCAGTCAGAGGAGGCAGGCAGACAGGGGTGGGCAGGTTGCTGGTTGAGCATGAGTTGCTAAGGAGGTGTTGCTGCCAGGTTGGCAGGCTTGACCTGCAGGAGAAGGAGGAGAATTCAGGGGAACAGGAGCAACAAGGCAAGAGTAGCATTCACTCCTGGAGCTCATGAAGAGAAGTTTTACTAATATGACAGTCCACGATGATCAGCTCCCAAAATGAACCTTAGATAGTCCCAGGACTGTGAGCACTCAGATGTCACTTAATTTTAGCTCCTGATGAGATGTTATGCAACAACAAAGAGTTACGTATGTCATGTCCTGGATGTGGTTTGAGACCACGTCCGTGCTTTCTGTTGGGTTTTTGGGGTTTGTCACTGTTTGCATTCAATTATCATTTGTTTCCCTGTTTTCCTTAGCTCTAGCTTGGCTTTTATTTTAAAAGGGTTCTTTGTTTTTTCCTGTTTGGCTATTTCTTTCCCATATGTTACCGTTTAGTTAATTATTGCTCTCACCCGTCCTTGGTTTGATTAATTTGTGTCACTATTTATAGATGTCATTTTTTATTCTTCATTGCTGCAACATTATAGTCTTGACACGGGACGTTCTCCAGCCCTTTCTCTGCTGAGCGCCACAGTTGTTTTACACAGCCCCTGTGCTGTCTTTTGTTTGTGGATTTAATAAATCATTTTTGCACTACATCATGCTTGCCTTAAGAAGTCTTCCATCCTGTCTGTCAAAGATGCCTTATGACAGAATGTTGCAGCCAAAAGACTGTGCGGGTATGTTTACTTTCGTTCTGGAGGAGGATGAGAGTTGGGCGGTCTGAGCCTTGGAGGAGTTTGTCTCCGATGCCCGGGCTTTTACATCTCTGGAGGTAGCTCTCAATTTTCCGGCTTGTGTGGCAGAGTTTTTGGAGGTGAATCTCAGCCTGTGCAGCTACTCCGGACTGTTTGGTCCGGAAAATGTCCTGTGAAGGACATTTTCCGGACTGGTGAGAGACTGTTTTCCCATTTGTGAGCCTGTGTCAACGGTGAAACGTCTCCAGGTTCCCTCCTCTTCCTCAGGGAAGCCTGTGCCGATGATTGAGCATCCCCTGGCTTTTACAACCTCCGTCCATTGCCGCTCACTAGTTCCAGCACCACTGAAGCTTGTGCCAACGGTCAAACGTCCCCTGGCTTCCACAGTTGAGCCTGTGCTGATGATTAAGCATCCCCTGGCTCCCATAACTTCTGTCCCTCGCCACACTCCAGTTCCAGCTCCACGCCACCACTCAGCAGCTCTTCGCCAAGCAGTCACCTCAGCCACCCAGAGCAATTCATCTGGTTCCCCAGCAGCAGTTTTTACAGCAGCGGCAGCCTCAGCGGCAGTGGAGCAGGAAACAAGGCAAGTACTATTTTCTCATTTTTTTTACATCTAATAGTGAGAAGTCTTGCCTTGATCCCAGTGAAGAGCCTCAGCAGCCACTATCCACTGCTGCTGAGCCCTCACTTTTTGTGTTTCCTGCCACCCCATTTGCCTGTCATTATCTGTTTCTCCCCTCTCCTCTCTCCCGAGCTCGTCATCTGGTGATCCGTCAGCTGCCTCCAAGTCATTTGCTGTTCCATCAGCTTCTCCGCTCCAGAGCTCCTTATCTGCTGCTCCATAAGCGTCTCTTCACTCCAGAGCTCCTCTACTGCTGTCATGTCTCCTGCTGCTCAGCCTTGGATCACTTCACCCGCAGTTGAGCTTCAGACTGCCTCATCCACTGCTCCTACAGTGTCTCCTGAGGTTATCACATCACCAGCAGCTTTGCCAGAGACTGTCATCCAGGAGCAGTGGACCAGGAGTTAAGGCAAGTGCTTTTTCTCTTATTTTTCACATCGATTTTTGAAAAGACTTTCTTTGTTCTTGGTGGGGGGACCCAAGTACAGTTCTCATCTGCCTCTGGGCCCTCTCGACCGATTTCTGCTGTGCACAGTTTTTGTGTGGACCCAACACCAACTTATGTTTTTTCCTCCCCGTCTGAGGTGGCTGCAACAGGGATGGAATTCCTGGCTCCTGAGCATGCCGCTCACCATCCTTCATCATCGCTATCTGGGCTTGCCGTTTGCCAGCCTCCATCATCATCATCATCAGAGCTCGCCATTTGCCAGCCTTCATCATCATCATCTGGGCTCGCCGTTCGCCAGCTTTCATTGTCATCATCTGGGCTCGCCGTTCACCAGCCTCCATCGTCATCATATGGGCTTGCCGTTTGCCAGCCTTCACTGTCATTGTCAGGACTCGCCATTTGCCAGCCTTCATCGTCATCATCTGGCCTCACTGTTCACCAGCCTTCATCGTCATTGCTTGGGTTCGCCATTTGCCAGCCTTCATCATCGCCATCTGGGCTCGCCTTTTGCCAGCCTTCATCGTCATCATCTTGGCTCGCTGTTTGCCAGCTTTCATCGTCATCGTCTGGGCTTGCCATTCACCAGCCTTCATCGCTGGTCTTCAGAGCAGTCTGCTACACCCTGGCCATCAGAGCGGTCCACTCCACCCTGGTCATCAGAGCGGTCTGCTCCACCCTGGCCGTCAGAGCGGTCTGCTCCACTCTGGCTGTCAGAGCAGTACGCTCCACCCTCGCCGTCATTGGAATAGGTCGCTCCATCATCATCGTTTGAGGTCAGCGCTCCCCAGCTGCTGGCTCCTGAACTTAAAACCCCTGCAGCACCATGTTTTACTGTCTGGTAGTCTGTGGACTTGGGGAGGCCGCCAGACTCACCATGTTCTTTGGTCTGGGGGCCCATGGACTCTGGGCAACCCCCCAACCCATCCTGCTCCTCTGTCTGGTGGCCCTTGGACACTGGTAGGCCACCAGATGTGTCGTGTTCATCCATCTGGTGGGCCTTGGACTCTGGGAGGCCATCATATGCATCATGTTCATCCGTCTGGTGGTTCTTGGACTCGGGTAGGCCGCCAGATACATCATGTTTCTCCTGCTGATGGTCTTGGGACTTTGGCCAACCACCTGATGGACATTTTGTCTTTGTTTATGTTCTTGTTCTGCCCTGCCGTGCCTATGTCCCCCTCCTCCCACCCAATAGGGGTGTTCTTTGTTCTATTTTTGGGGCGTCTGCAATCCACCTTTAAGGGGACAGGGGGCACTTCCATGTCCTGGATGTAGTTTGAGACCATGTCCATGCTTTCTGTTGGGTTTTTTTTTGTTTGTTTTTTTTTGGGGGGGGGGGATTTGCCACTGTTTGCATTCAGTTATCATTTATTTCCCTGTTTTTCTTAGCTCTAGCTCAGCTTTTATTTTGAAAAGGTTCTTTGTTTTTTCCTGTTTGGCTATTTCTTTCCCATATGTTACTTTTTAGTTAATTATTGCTCTCAGCTGTCCTTGGTTTGATTAATTTGTGTCACTATTTATAGATGTCATTTTTTGTTCTTCATTGCTGCAGCATTACAGTTATGATAGTGTCTAGTCTTGACATGAGATGTTCTCCGGCTCTTTCTCTGCCTAGCGCCACAGTTGTTGTACACAGCCCCTGTGCTGTCTTTTGTTTGTGGATTTAATAAATTGTTTTTGCGCTACATCGTGCCTGCCTTAAGGAGTCATCCTTCCTGTCTGTTGGATATGCCTTATGACAAGTAATGCAAGGCAACATGGTGCTGTTCTCATCCAGATCCACAACACTGACAATAACTGCTAAAGAGAAAATGTTTTTAAATATATAATTTTAAAAAATAGAAATAAATATAGCATTGGTTGAATTATAATTAAAATGTTTTACATTATGAATAAAAGTTCTGTTTGACTGACTTGCACAGTACAAATCAGGATAAGGGATATTTTTCTTTCTAGTAAACTACCCCTAACAAAAGACAAGAGGACCTGGAGCAATTTCAGGTTTTTTAATAGTTGTTTGCAAAGCAGCAGATATGTGACTTCTGAGCTCCAGATTGTGTGTTGCTTGTGCTGTCAAATAACTCTCCAATCTTAAAAGTAGTAATCTGATTAATGGCTCAGCACAGGAATTACTGCACCAAAACATCATAATTGCTACCTGGGGGTACAGGTAGCATATATGAGATGCAATCTAATAATTTTTCCCTGTTCTCTTGTTGACAAGAGAAACTGAAAAAAAATATGTGAATTTGAACAAATTGTTTGTTTGGCTGCTGAATGAGAAGCAGTGGAATCTCAAAAAGAGCAAATGTCTCACTCTTTTAAAGATTGAGGTTTGTTGACTGTGCTGCATTTGGAGCCTGGAAGAAAGAGCTTTGTTCATAAAGGCTATTTATTTATTTAAAGAAAACATAATAAACTTACCAAAATGGGAAATAATTCATGAATATAAGTAGTATTTATTGAGTGAACTGCTTATCATGGAATTAAAATTACCCAGAAAATCATGCAGACAAAACAGCTAGTCCCCTTTGAGTGCATTATATTTACTGGAATAGTGAATGGTCAATGGGAAAACAAGTGTCCAGTCATAGCAATCACTAACAGACTTTTTATGATGACAACAAAAAAATTATATCTATTGTCTGGCAGTTAATTGATTAGCTATTGGTCATCAGTATTTACAGTAAAATAATAATTGCAATAGTAGGGGGACTAAGTCAAAAGCAAAAAAAAAAAAAAAAAAAAAATCATGGTGTCATGGTCCAAAAATAATAAACCTCACTCTTGATAGAAAACAAAAGGCCATTAAATTAAGCAAAAAGTGCAAATTTATTACTAACCACCAAACACTAAAAAGTATAAAATAACCCCTCACAGTGTTGCCTTGATATTTTCACATAGCATATACAAATAATCTAGAAGATTAAAGCTCAACAAAGCTTTTTTTCTATATATAGACCCACAAAGAAAAGCATCCCAGCAGAACACAACCCTTATACAGGGCACCCTAGCAAAAGCAGTAGCCACAAAGCAGGAGGCACTCTGAAGTAGCTTAGTATAGCATCTCCGGTGATAAGCAGATTAAGCCCAGCTTGGCACTCAGGTATTTACTAAGTAGGCAAACAAAAGGTGTGAGGGCCTGGAACACAGGGCAAAGGTGGCTTTGGTTCCATAAGAGACCAAAGGTCAGTGGTCGCAACACATTTGCTGTGTCTGAAACAATTCACGCATTCATCAGTGCTTACTATTGTAGGGGACAGCATAGCCAACATCAGAGATATGAGATACTCCTTAACTTGTTTCCTTGCAGTAAATACCATGATGCAGTTAAGGCATAATAAATCAATGTCAGATTTTTAAAAAAAATAAGTGCCAACATGTATTTCATATTGAAAATATACTATATATTATAATGAGTTTGTACAACTTTTACCAAATTAATTATTACACTGATATGTTTTATGATATTATTTAAAGGTTTCCTTTCTCTTGTCTGTCTTTGGTGCTTTGCATGACATGGCTACACTACTTTTCAAGATGCATCATGCAATGATTTGATTACACTATATAAGGATTTTTTTTTAATCACTATTCAACATTTTGAGTTTATAAACTACTACAAAATGGGTAAACACAATATATAATGAGTAGGATCATGTGTGACAGACACGGGCTCCTGCAATTGAAGGATCTAAATGCAATGTGTTATGTAGGGTATGCTGAGGTAAAAAAGTTGCACAAGGCAGGTTGTTACACCCCCACCACCACCACCAACATTGCGCATGCATGGCGTTTCTAATTTCAAACTAAGTGAATGCAATACGCTCTATACTTTCCCGCTGCACACAAGCCATGCACATGAATCTTTGTACACGAGAGAGGAAAGATGAATGAGTAATATTTTTTTAAATCTGTTGTCTTCTTCATAGTTGTCAGACCATAGTGGCCTCGTGCACAGTATGTGTGCTTGTCAAATGAGCCTTATCGAGTCACATGGGCATGTATCTTTTCATGCTAAATTAGTACAGGATTCCTTGCTGGTGGTGTCACAACAAAATGGTGATGATGGGGCAAGTTGTTACAGAGAGAGCAGGGGCACATCATTACAGTGTAACTACTTTAAAGGGGTCATTGACTGCACTTTTTCCACATTTTAACAGCTCACAAATGTCTTAATGAAGTGTTTGTGACATATTCTGTTCACATTTTCTTTATTTTTTTAATTACTGAAGCAAATTTGTTTTTTACTTTTCCTGGCTTTCTTGAAATGCTCTGATTTAAAGCCTATCACTTTAAGAAACATCCTTCAGCTGTTCAACTTCGTCCTCCCTCTTACGTCAGTTAGCTTCTAGTCTCCTTCTAGCTTGGATGAGCAGTACTGGTTCACTGATCCACAGTCAGTTGTGTGTCTCACGTCATTCCGCCTCGTCTCCCAGCGGTGTTGCCAGGATGCCACAACAAATTGCCGGCACCGCGCCAATCGTCGCAAAGTGAGCCGAGCTGCTGGATCTCAAAATGCAGTGTCTAACTCCACAGGACTCCGCTCCTCTCCCACAGCCAGCTGGGGGATGCGCCATCACGAAGTGGCTCCCCAACATTTCCTGCTACAGGGAGGTTAAATACCGGTTTAACAGAGAGCTGAAGAGGGCTAAATCTCTATACTCAGAGAGACTCCAGCAGCAGTTCACTGCTAATGATTCGGCTTCCGTGTGGAGAGGACTGAGGCAAATCACCAACTATCGACCTAAGGCTCCTAAAGGTCAGGATGACAAAGCCCTTTGTCAGAGACTGTCCCAACACTATGCCCGTTTTGACACCTCGTCATCTGTGTCCAACTCCCCCCCTCCCTCCAGCTCCACAGCCTCCACATTCCCTACTTCATTTAAGGCACCCCCCCTCCTCCCCCCCTCCCCTTATCATCAGTGAGCAGGATGTGCTCAAACAGTTCTCCAGACTGAACCCGCACAAGGGCCCCGGCCCAGACGGCGTGTCTCCCTCCACCCTGAGACTCTGTGCGAAACAGCTGGCTCCTGTATTCACAGACATTTTTAACACCTCCCTTAAGTTATGCCACGTGCCGTCCTGCCTCAAATCCTCCACCATCATCCCTGTCCCCAAGAAGCCACGGATCACTGGACTTAATGACTACAGACCTGTAGCGCTCACCTCTGTAGTCATGAAGTCCTTTGAGCGCCTGGTCCTGTCCCACCTCAAGTCCATCACCACCCCTCTCCTGGACCCGCTGCAGTTTGCCTACCGAGCCAACAGGTCTGTAGACGATGCAGTCAACCTGGCCCTCCACTCCATCCTGCAGCACCTGGACTCCCCGGGAACCTACGCCAGGATCCTGTTTGTGGACTTCAGCTCCGCATTCAACACCATCCGCCCCGCTCTGCTCCGGGACAAGCTGTCCCTGCTCAACGTGCCTGACTCCCTCTGCAGGTGGATCATCGACTTCCTGACGGACCGGAGGCAGCATGTGCGGCTGGGAAAGACTGTCTCAGACTATACTAGCATCAGCACCGGATCACCCCAGGGCTGTGTACTTTCCCCCCTACTCTTCTCCCTTTACACCAACTCCTGCACCTCCAGCCACCAGTCTGTCAAGTTGATCAAGTTTGCGGATGACACCACCCTCATCGGGCTCATCTCCAACGGCGACGAGTCCGCCTACAGGAGAGAGGTGGCCCAGCTGGCGTCCTGGTGCGACAATAACAACCTGCAGCTGAACGCTCTGAAGACAGTGGAGATGATTGTAGACTTCAGGAAAGTCACAACCCCTCTGCCCCCCCCTCACCCTCTCAGGCTCTCCCATCACCACTGCTGATTCCTTCCGCTTCCTAGGCACTACCATCACCAGGGACCTCAAATGGGAGATGACCATCAGCTCACTCATCAAAAAAGCCCAGCAGAGGATGTTCTTCCTGCGGCAGCTGAGGAAGCTCAAGCTACCCACCAAGATGTTAGTGCAGTTCTACACAGCCATCATCGAGTCCATCCTCACCACCTCCATAACCGTGTGGTACGCAGGAGCCACTGCCAGGGACAGACTAAGGCTGCAGCGCGTCGTGCGCACTGCTGAGAAGGTGATCGGCTGCAAGCTCCCATCTCTCCAGGATCTGTACATCTCCAGGACCCGGAGGCGTGCTGGCCGGATCATAGCCGATCCCTCACACCCTGGTCACGTACTGTTTGCCCCCCTCCCCTCTGGTAGAAGACTTCGGTCCATCCAGACTAAAACCTCCCGTCACATGAACAGCTTCTTCCCCTCTGCCATTAGACTGCTGAACACTAAGTGACTCTCGTGCACCATGTACAGCAGCTCAACCAGACTCATGTTAATCATCACTGTTTTCTTCCTGCATTACCGACTGCACTATATAGTTCTCCACAGTATCTGCTGCTGGCTAATATATATTTTAACTGTTGACCAGTATCACTTAATCTTATCCTACACTTTATTACATGTATAGTTTATTTCTCTTATCTTATCATGTTTAATGTTGCAGCACTGTACCGAGACAAATTCCTAGTTTGTGTACTACATGAACAATGGCAATAAACCTGATTCTGATTCTGATTCTGATTCTGATGTCATAGTATGTGGGGACGAAACAGTCAAGATGTTATGGAGGACAATGAGTGCAGGCTGCATGGAAAAGAAGATGGTGTGGAAGATGAAAGCAGACGAGGCAGCGAGCTAGATGACACACGAACTTTATTCACCTTCCAACAGGAAGTACAGATAATAATCTATCTGGGTCTCTGGGCACCTCCTTTTTATACCCTTTATTTCTGCCCCATGAGACCCAGGGAGCCAAAAACAATACACTCAGTGCACAAAGACATGCGTGGCACATTAAATAAAATTTGTGTGTTGCCCAGCTCGCTGCCTTGTCTGCTCTCATCTTCCACATTGGTGACCCCAAGACGTGCGATGGAGAACGAGCCGAGCACCGCCCTGGAGAAAACCCAGAGGGAGAACACCAGCGCCTCATGCACTGTCACAGTCAAGCTCCCAGACTTCTGGCTTCACAATCCGACCGCGTGGTTCTTGCATGTAGAAGCCCAGTTTGCACTCCGCGGGATCACAACAGACGACACGAAATATTACCATGTGGTCGTGGCGCTGGATGTGCGAGCCACGCAACAGGTAATGAGCCTGCTCCAAGAACCGCTGGCTCAGGGGAAATATGAAGCACTAAAGCAGATGCTACTCCAGCGTTATACTCTGTCTGACAGCGAGAGGGCAGAGAGACTCGTAACACGTTCAGAGTTAGGTGACAGATCGGCCTTGGAGGTCATGGAGAGCATGTTAGCGCTGATGGGGAAGAACAACTAATCTTTCCTGTTTGCCCACCTGTTCCTCAGGAACCTACCTCTACAGCAAGGGTGATCCTGGCCAATTCGCCGCTGCTGGTGACCAAGGATTACCGCACCCTGGCGCAGGAAGCGGACCGCATCATTTTAGCAACCAGAACTCTCAGCGTTCATGCAGTGGTACCGGCATCCATGAGGGACTCCAGCCAGGTTGAGGAACCGTTGGTGGTAGCCGGGACGGACGCCAAGAAATGCAGGAACGGGGCGCTCTGTTTCTATCATCGCCACTTCAGCTCGAATGCCAAACCCTGCCTGCCGCCATGCCAATTCAAGAAGCCGAGAAATGGCATGGCCAGCAGTCATTAGCAACTGTGATGACTGGCAACAGGAACAAGCTTTTTATCACGTTGGGGTCACTAATGTGGAAGATGAAAGCAGACGAGGCAGTGAGCTGAATGACACACGAACTTTATTCACCTTCCAACATCAAGTATAGCTAAAACTCTATCTGGGTCTCTGGGTACCTCCTTTTTATGCCCTTTATTTCTCCCACATGAGACCCAGGGAGCAAAAAAAAAACAATACACTCAGTGCAAAAAGACATGTGTGGCACATTAAAATCATATAACACCAGCCCTGCTTCTCACACCCTCTCTTCCTCTAGCGAACTCCGGTTTCTCCTGAACTCCCCGGGGGACAGATAGTCCTTTCTATTACATCTGAGACCCCCCGGTGCCACTTCCTCCTTCAGTCCTTTGCTCCATCTCCCCCCCAGCTTCCGACTCTGGGTGGAGAGCCCCCCACACAGTACCACCACAATGGAAAACACGTTGCGTTAGCAGAGAGGCAGCCACGCAGGGCTCATCTTGCACTTCACACAGGTAGAGGCGCTGTTTTGCAAGAGGTGCTTTTTTTCCCCAACCGTTCTGTTACATTATTTAAAGGTAAAACTGCATTACAGGCTAAAATATGCACAATCTGTCATAATGTGTTATTGAAGTAGATGGTCCTGAGCCACATCAGAATGCAAATTGGGTGCGTACGATAGTTTTCCTCATAATACAATAATTTTAAATCGCTGGTACAATACTTTAACATTTCCCATCTGGCAATACTAAGTCTTCAGATAACCTAGAAAATAGCTGTGATTTATCTTTAATGGAATATGGGTGGGCAATATAAGCTGCGGCTTCAGCCATCACCCATTTCGGATAACTTACGTTGAACTGTATAATCAGAGGAGTTATTGTCTAATTTGACCTTGTTGGATTTTCTTCCCCCTTTGTTATATTATTCTGTTTCTTTTAATCTGTACTTTTAATCTATCCGAAATAAAGATTGATTGATTGATTGATTGATTGATTGATTGATTGATTGATTGATTGATCTTAATTTTATAGGAAACCTTTGCTCTATGTAGTAATTGCTTCAGATGTGAATTTCTGTTTTCATACTTTCCTTAACTACTAAACTCATACCTGTTATTCAGTCCTGATTTGATTGTACAATCTTTCTCTAAGTAGTTGTAATTAGATGCAATCAGCCTCCCACCCACTGCCTCCAGGATGACCAGGTAAAATTATCAGAAACAAGTACACTCCAGGGGAAGTGTCCCCACTTCAACAGAACAAACTTTAAATGTAAATCCTTTTTACATGTTGCCGACTGAACAGAGATAGATAGTGGTTATTTGAGTCCAGGCGGCATCTTCTCTGCTTTCACCCCACGAAGGATCGGACTGTGCCTTACCTGGGGAGCACTCAGTGAGCTCCAATCTCTGCTCGGTTGTGGAGGAAACGTTCTGCTACAATTCATTTTACTAGAACACATATATAATATCATGATTTTTAAGATATGTCAGTTTAATAGCACTTAAAGATATTGTAGACATCTGCTGAAAATGTCAGAGAAATATGTTATTGATTTTTAACTTTATTTTTTTTTGTGATTAATATGTGTAATTTTATAAAAATGAACACAATGAACAATTATTCTAACACACAATATGTCAGCTATGTTTTGCTGATTAATACCAGTACATCAACACCCCCTAGCATGTCCATGATAATCTTTACTTCATCCTGCGATTGATATGTGGATTGACATGTGACTACTGTCTGCTGTCTCTGACTCCCCCCCCCCCCCCCCCCCCCCAGTTTGCCCTTGCCCAAGGTTTGTTGGTATATCAGACTGCGGGAGGCGTCAAGCTAATGCCCTCCATCAACACCTTATTATCAGACCTGCTCCATGCTCCCTGCAGCAGATGAAAACTATTCCAGTTGTTCCTAATGCCTGCAAGTAGAGGCTATCTACATGGCCAGACAGGCTTAACAGGAACAGGTAGCATTTAACACCCGGGCCCACACAAACACCCCCCCCCCCACACACACACACACACACACGCGCGCTTTTCATGGCTGCAGCGTGCTGCCACATTACCAGCAAAAGAGCAGAGATTGGATTAAAAAAAAAAAAAAACACAAGTTGAGGTAAAAATGAGGAAAAATGGGGATTGCGTGGAAAATGTCAAACATCAAGTACTGGTTGTGTGTGTGTGTGTGGGGGGGGGGGGTGAAGCAGGGGGGAAGGGGTGCTGCCCACCGCAGACCCGCCACCATCTTGATATTAATGCCACTAAAGACGCGGCGGGCTCGAGCAAACACAAAGCCAAGGTTAACACAGAGATGGAGCACGCTGATACGGTCACGCGTGCTGAGCTGAAAGGGAGCTCTGATGACTTTTCATTTCCAGTGTTCATCTTCTTATCTGTAATTGCTGAAATACGGGTGCCTGTAGCCCACAGCCTGGCCCTTTACAGTCTGAGTGCCAAATCAGCTGCACGTGGAGTGGGACGGCGGATCGGCGCGTCCGCGCGTGGGAGGTGGGACGCCGTCTTTTTGCACCGCGCAGGAATGTTTCAAGAGGGGTGGTGGGAGGATTGGGGGGGTTGGGGTGGGAGGGGGGCAAATTACCGTGATTGCGACGTCATGCTCTCATCAGCATGACGGATAGAAATGCACCTGATGAGGTGCGGGGCCAGGAATGAAGACAGCAGCGTAGCGTGAAAGCAGTAAGAGCACATTTTAGAGACGTGCCCGTTCGCTTACACACATCAAATGTGCACGCCGCTGCACACACGCATGAACAACTTCCTCAAGCACTGCTGTTGGAGGGTGTGAACACAAGATAGGTAATGAAAACAATATTGATTTAAGAATTTACTCAGCTCTTGCATCTCCCAGCCTGCCCATTAATATCATTATTGCCGATGGGCTGCATGGCCAAATGCTGTTATCATTAATCTTTGGTGGTTTTACCCACCCAACCATTACTCATTATTAACAGGTTGGATTGAGTCAGTACAAGTGAGCAATATCACTATAATAGCTTTGTTGGGCTCTTATTCTGCCAACTGGGTTGTGTGAGGTGCATTTTAACCCCAGCTTTGCATGCCTCTCTACACACCCTGTATCACGTTTGCCTCTTGGAAACGCATGGGCAACCAACAACAACAACTTACTGTAGATGCTGTATGTTACTGAAATATTTATGAATGTATCATTTCATGACAAATGAAGAGTTTACTACAAAATCTTCACACTGAGCTTTCCAAAGTCATATATTATACGAGTTGGGGCTGAAAAGTTCACAGCGGTTAAATTTGACCAAATGTGGTTTATTTTTCAGTAGTCTCCCCTTCGGTCCACACACTTCTTCCATCGGTGTTGCAGCGCTTGGATCCCTGCGGTTGAAAAATAAAGCACATCTGGTCAAATTTGACCACTATGAATCCCCCCCACCCCCACCGTGTGTGTGTGGGGGGGGTGTGGGTGTAACGGTACATGTATTCATATCCGGATTTTTTGGTACGGCACCTTCGGTTCAGTGCAGAGGCATACTGAGGTTTCACACGGACAATGTTGAATGATGGACAGGAAGTGTAACTGCCTCACGCCATAAATGTAAACAAGCAGTGCAGCTTGTTGTGTTTCCTACTAGTGAACATCATGGTTGGCTGTACAGCAGAGCCAGAGCTTGAAGATCGTTTTCACATGTCTCCTGTCTTGGAACACTTCAGCGTTCCAGTGAAATATGTGAACGGATAAAGGCAAGCAAATAAGATGAAAACAGCATCGGATATGCTTTTGGCAGTATGTTGAACTTGTTAACTCATTCGCAAACATGAATATTCATTGCAGCATGAAAAAAAGAAAAAACTAGCACGGTACAAGCGCCACTTCCAGTGGCATCTAGACAGCCTCTTGGGGCTTTTCAGATCGAGACAAAATAATAACAAATGCTTTGGTATTTTTACAGCAGCGGATCTAAGGCTATATTCAGATGTTGAGAACACCAGGTTTAAACACATGCTAAAGCTAACTGAGCCTCGGAATGAGGTTTCTTGCTGTGCCCTTTTCATCCAGAAAATAATTCCATCCTTTTAAGAATAAGCTAAATCTGTTAATGCTGCACTTTAGGCCTGTGTTTTTCAAGGGGGCCCTGGTATGTTCCTTCTTAATTGTCCAAAAAATTGCAAATAATTTGCTGTTGTTGTGCATGGGTGCCTTCAGAACCTATACACAACAATGACAAAATTGGCTATTTTTTGACCAATTAACAAGTGAAATTAGATAATTATATTGAGACATTCAGAGATAAATTAGTCAAGCTGTACAATAATATTACTAGTAAGAAAATGGTAGCAATTTGTGGAGATTTCAATATTGATTTACTGAATCCACATCAACAAAATGTAGTTACAGAGTTCATGAACTCTATGTACAGCATGAGTCTATATCCCACAATAACACATCCCAGTAGAATCACAGTTCACTCTGCTACACTTATTGACAACCTGTTCGTCAATGTTTTCAATAAGAAAATAGAAAGTGGATTATTGATAAATGATATAAGTGACCACTTGCCAACCTTTGCACTTATCCATGGCCACACGGGGCCCAACGCAGAAAAAATTTCAAAATCGTTCAGACACAAGTCACCAAATGCAATCAGTTCTCTTAAAGAGGACTTGCTGAAGCAAGACTGGACAGAAGTCTATGTATCAGATGTAAATGAAGCCTATGACACATTTATAAACATTGTAACCACTCTTTATGAAAAAAACTGCCCATTAGTAAAAAAAAAGCTTAAACACAAATTTGCTGATAAGCCATGGTTAACCAAAGGACTACAAAAGGCGTGTAAAAAGAAAAATTTATTATATAAAGCTTTCCTAAAGAAAAGAACAAAAGAAGCAGAGCAGCGGTATAAAACATACAAAAATAAGTTAACATATATAATAAGATGTAGTAAAAGAGACTATTACAGTAAAGAACTGATGAAAAACAAAGACAATATTAAAAATACATGGACAATACTCAACAGTATCCTTGGATATATATGCAGCTTATGATTAGATTTTTTGTTTTGTCTAGGTCAATCTCAACAGTAACACATTCCAAAATCCCTGGTAGTGCTGAGGACATTTCATTTACAAGCTTACACCTGTACAGGTCATCAATATATAGTGCAACACCACCACCCTTTTTTTGAGATCTGTTAATATAAAACATCTGATATCCCTCTATTGCCATCAGGGGAGCCAGTTCTTCATTAAGCCAGGTTTCAGAGACTGCAATAGCTGTGAATTTTCTGTCTAGCTGTTTTAAATAGTCCTGAATCTGTGGAAAGTTTTTGTTAAGACTTCTGCTATTGAAGTGTATTTTTGACAGTTTACCATCTAATTGCACTTGACTTTTGAATTGTTTTTCAGTGTAGTATTCACAGTGGTTATGAATATTATTGAAAAAGTGGTTATCAGGATCAATATCATTCTCCATCTCTTGTGGTTTATGTTCAGCATAATGGTATGTTTTCAGAGTTTGAGTTTCCTCATTCTGTGTCAAATGACTTCCTCCAACTGGGGATAATTGATGTCTACTCGAGTCGGTCATAAGTTTTTGTTTATTTTGCTTATTTTTTTTAAAGTACTTAGGCATGGTGTATCAAAAGAACTATTCTTATCATGTGTATGAATATGGATTATCATTGACTCATAATTTTCTTAATCAGTGTTCATCTGTATTTATCTAAGTCAGTAGCATCTCTGATCATTATACTCTTTGCTTGCTCAGGTGATCCATTTAGTTTAATCCAAATTCTACAATTTCTTGTCCAGGTTGCTTGTATCTTATTTTGTTTTTTTAGCATCCGTGCCTGTCGTGCTAATTCAGCGTTTTTTTTGTCAGGTGTTCATTTAGGTAAACTTGAGTATCCTTTAGCTTTTTGGCCTGCCTCAGTATGTCATTGGAGCAGCATCTGCAGTGATGCGGATGTTGTACCGGTCTGTTGTGGTGAAGAGGGAGCTTAGTTCTAAGGCAAAGCTGTTGATTTACCAGTCAATCTACGTTCCTACTCTCACCTATGGTCACGAGCTTTGGGTAATGACCGAAAGAACGAGATCGCGGATACAAGCGGCTGAAATGAGCTTTCTTCGTAGGATTGCTGGACTCACCCTCAGAGATAGGGTGAGGAGCTCAGTCATCCGGGAGAGGCTCAGAGTAGAACCGCTGCTCCTCCACATTGTAAGGAGCCAGTTGAGGTGGTTTGGGCATCTGATTAGGATGCCTCCTGGACGCCTCCCACTTGAGGTGTTTCAGGCACGTCCCACTGGGAGGAGACCTCGGGGCAGACCCAGGACTCGGTGGAGAGACTATGTCTCCCAGCTGGTCTGGGAACGCCTTGATATCCCCTCTGAAGAGCTGGAGCAGGTGGCTGGGGAGAGGGAAGTCTGGGCTTCTCTGCTTGAACTGCTGCCTCCGCAACCCGGACCTCCGGAAAAGCGGTAGAAGATGGATGGATGGATGGATGAATTAGATAATTAATTTCTCATAGAAACATGAACATACTAGAGAACCCTGGTTAAAATCACTGCTTCAGGCAATAAGGAATAAAAGAGTAATTCAGACTATTCGAACTTCTATTGTTGCACTTGTCTACATCGTTCATTTGCTAAAAAGATAATTTATTTATTTTATTGTATACATTTTATTTATTGGAGAACTGATTGCTGGCAGTTTGCAGTTTATTGTTTTGTTGTTGTTTTTTTTTGTCAAAGCTGTTCCTGCTTATACAAAAGATAAGCAGTTTTATGTTTTGCATTTTGTTTCCTTACTATACTGAAAATGAACCAAACTGTGACCGTAAAACCAAGGTACGTACCGAACTGTGATTTTAACATACCGTTACACCCCTAATATATACTGTATATATAATGGTATTCACTTATATAGCGCTTTTATTCTCATCTCTAGATGGCCAAAGCGCTTTACAGATCCTGCTATCCACCCATTCACACACTGATGGCGGCATAGCTGCCATACATGGTACTGTCCTGACTCACCAGGAGCAAAGGTGGGTGAAGTGTCTTGCCCAGGGACGCAACGGCAGGATATCTAGGGAGAGCGGGATTTGAACCTCCAACCATCTGGTTATTAGATGACCTGCTCTACCTCCTGAGCCACTGCCACCCCATGTTAGGGGTGTAATGGTACTTGTATTCAGATTTTTTGGTACACCACCCACGGTACGGTTCAGACGCGTAACAAGGTATGACACAGACTATATTAAGTGACGGAAAAAAAGTGTAACTGTTGTATCACGCCCCTTCCTCCTCTGTTTCTCTGCCTTCGGCCATCTGTCAGCGGACTTCTGCAGCGTTCCGCCCCGGTGAAGAATGTCTGAAATTGGGCTACTTCTAAACACAACACCGGTAAGGTTAGTGAATTTTTAGTGAGTAAAGTTAGCGCTTCTTATTGTCAGTGAGTGACTGTCTCAGCTTTAGAAAACTGATTAAACTGTTAGTATGTGCTAACATTGCCCGTCAGACAATAATCTCTCTTGAATGATGTTTGCTGACAACTGAGTTGTTTCAGTTCTGCTGGTAACGTGTTAACTGCCTGTAAATGAGTGAATTACATGAGTAGCTTACTCTTTCATTATCTATTATCTATTATTGTTGCGGTAATAAGCCCTCATTCTGAATATTAGTGCATGTCGGTAAATTAGAAAACCATGATTTGTAGGGGTGTCAGAAAAAATCAATTCGCATAAGAATCTAGATTCTCATTTTATACAATCCAGAACCATTCATTCATTCATTCATCTTCTTCCACTTAATCCTTTTCGGGTCGTGGGAGGGCTGGGGCCCATCCCAGCATCTTTGGGCTAGAGGCAGGGTCAATTCACAAAAATTAAGAATCAATTTTTTTATTTATTTATTTTTTCCCAGTGGTGCTGGGGTCCCGTCACGTGACACGTATTGCCGCTTCATGATACACACTTAAACACTGATGCTGCCGACACAGGAGAACCATGCAGAGTAGCTTACTAGCTAGCAGGGCAGTGGTGGCCTAGTGGTTAGGGATGTGGACTGGTGAGCGGAGGGTCGCAGGTTCGATCTCTGGACCAGCAGGATTAGATGTGGGTGGGACAGATAACATAGCAGTGTTTGTCCCACCCTCCTTAACCCCACTGTGGTGTCCTTGAGCAAGGCCCTTTACACCAAATGCTCCAGTGGAGCTGCTCAGTGGCCACAGGTCAGTCTGTGGTTGTACTGGGCAGCTTCCTGGTGTGAATGTGTGAGTGTGAACAGGGCATCCTTGAAAAAGAGAGGTTGCCTCTCAATGGAACTACTCTGTATAAATAAAGGTTAAATAAATAGCAGCTGGATGAAACAGAATAAAGGAATAATGGAGCAGCAAGAAATTCAAGGCAGGTCTGTCTGCAGCTTGCAGACTCCGTCAAAATCCTTTCAACTAGTTACACTCCCTTAGCAAGTTACGCCCCCACGTTATGTCACTCCACAAAATGGCTGGTTGTATCTGACCATGCAAAAATGTGTATGATCAGCACTGGGCTGTTGATACACAAATTCAGGTGTTGTAGCCTTGTAGACGGGCTGATAGTGGCCGCACATTTTGAAGGACGAATGTAAAAAAATCTAAAAATGAGAGTTTAGTCCATAGATGGTTAAAAAAAAAAAGTTTGTGGTCTAGTTTTGATATTTGTTTGCATGACCACACGTTACACCGTTGCGGGGTGTAGCGTGGTTTTTTTCAAACATTTTTTGACAGCGATGGAAGCAATGTTCTTTTCATTGAATAAAAACCAAATTTTGCTATTGACTAAAAGTAGACAAAAATGATTGATAATGAAAATAATAAAATAAACTATAAAAAATAAAAATGTCACAGTAAAGCTGGACTCAAATTAGGTGTCAAAAGTAAAATGCATAAACTAATTTTAGTGGAATTTATAGTTTTAATGGATGAACAAATAGATATAATTTTAGTTGAGGAAATTAACACTGGGTGGAAGTTTATTTTTGTTTGTTTGTTTGTTTGTTTGTTTGTTTGTTTTAAGTTTTTGCATTGACTTTATCTTTTACTGGAGAAGGTTCACCAGGCAAAGGACCATGACCAGATAATCACCCAGAGCTGAAAGAAGTGGAAAAAGTTTTAAGTCCTCCTGCTGAATAACGCGTACTGCACTACTTTAGCAAACTCCCAGCAAAATCTGAAGGGGCAAAAAAAAAAAAAAAAAAAAATCACAAAATCTTGTGACAGCACTTTATTTTGTTTTCTAACTTTAATTATTTTTTTTAAAGTCTCTGAAGAATTTAGATACTTAAATTTATATTTGTGCTGGTTTAAAATTAAGTTATTTATCTTATGCATCAATTGCATTCAGTTCTTTTTGAATTTGTTCATTGCATTAAGTTACTGTATAGGTAACTGTACACTGACTGCATACAGTCAGGTAGCACTAGTATTTAAATGGATGTTCAAATTATTTGTGATAGAATTTACTATTGTTTTTAAATGAATAGCCTATATTTCTAGAACGGTGGAGGGCGACCAAACCTACACACTGTGTAAAAGCTGTTAGGAATTGTGATATGCTGAAAAGGAACATTTTCAAAATTTATTTCAGTTGTGTACAATTTCATTTTTGAAACTCACAAGTTTTCAAGAAATAGAAAAGCAGTTACTAACCTAAGTGTACTTTTTTTCATTTAACAGTATTTTATTGCAAATCAGTTGTAATTTTTAAAAAAATATATAATCGCCCAAAACTTCAACACGCTGTACTCTGCTTTCAGTCTTACCTCAGCACTTTTTGCATGGCAGTGGACTTTTTTTTTTCCCCTGAGATTAGTAGGTTTTTCTATTGAACTGAGAGCCAAATGTGAATCGAAAATTGTTTTGAATCGAAAATCGATTCTGAATCGAATCGTGACCCCAAAAATCAGAATCGAATTGAATCATGTGACTTCTAAAAATTCACAGCACTAATGATTTGTAATTTAATTAAAAAAAGATAACCATAATCATCACAAATAAATTAAAATAGCTTAAATATTTCACTGTATGTGTTGTGAAGACTCTCATTCCTCTACTGTAACTTAAAGCATTTGTAAACTGTTATTTTGGGCGGGAAAAAGTTCTTTTAATTTTCCTTCTGAAGCATAAATATGAAACTTTTAGACTCAGCAAAGTTTCGAACAGGATGGACTAGTTAGTTATTTTCTTTTTGACTTTAATGGAGTTGAATACTACTACTTGTTTGTTTTGAACAGTAGAGTTACAACAGCCATGTGTGGTGTAGTAGGAGCTGATATTTGAGTTTTATTTCTTTAGTTTATGCGTTAAAAGACTGAACTTTAATATTTAACTGTGTTGCTACTACAAGCACTTTTGATTAAGTTGTTAAGTTCAAATTTCCAACTCATGTTTCGTGGGTCATTATTTTATTTAGCTATGGAAACTGTTCAAACTTCTATTGTTGCACTTGTCTGCATCATTCATTTCCTAAAAAAAGAGTTTATTTATTGTATGCATTTTAATTTTGTTTATTTGAGAATATTTTTATTGGAGAATTCACTGCTAGCAGTTTGCAGTTTTTTGTCAATAAAGCTGTTTCCGCTTACAAAAGATAAGCAGTTTTATGTTTTGCATTTTGTTTCCTTACTGTACCGAAAATGAACCGAATTGTGACCTTAAAACCAAGGTACGTACCGAACCATGATTCAAGGCGTACTGCTACACCCCTAATATATGTATAGTATATAGATAGATAGATAGATAGATAGATAGATAGATAGATAGATAGATAGATAGATACGTATATTATATATACTATATGATATCCTAAATAGGACATGGTTATCATTTTCATGGCAAGCAGAGGTGCCATATTCTGTAGGTAATTATAATGTTTGACAGAACCTTCAGTTCTGTCAGTTAGCAGTTGCATTCTGATAACAGGATACACAAACCAGTTGTTAATCATATAAGTAAGCTGTGTATATGAAATGTGGCTGGCTAGCCATGTTCTATGTAATGTTTACATATCTGTGGCCAGTAAAGACATCACAACCTGTCACAGCCAATAGCATGACTGGGTTGATGTCATACAGTATGTCTCTACCAACCAGTTAGTGCAAGAGTAAGTAAGACACCTACTGGCAAGGAGGTCAGAATCTTGTCGCTATCAGATTTAAACGTGTTATTTTCCTTGTGCTCGCCAAGGAAACTTTCATTTAAAAAGTCACCCATTCCAACAGCACAGGGTCAGGGTTTAAGGGGGGAAGGATTAGTCTACTTACTGTTGTTAATGACTTAGCGCTCAGAGTGTTAAACTGATGGCTGAACTGGCGGGGTGGAAAATGAGGCATGTTACATGTGTGTAAATTGTGCATTGCAACCCAGGCAGTCTCCCAGAACGACCTCACAAAATTTATTTTACTGCATCTGCTTTAAGACACTGAAGTGAACCTTACCATTCAAACAATCAACTGACAGCACAGTCGTGTGTTCTGTAATGAGCACACCTGAATGACAAAGTGCAGACTGTGCAAAATCAAATCAAACTGTATTTATTAAATCTACCTTAGTGCAAAGAATTTGCTGGCTTTGGTGTAATTTCATAAACTGAATTACCCTCAAAATGAGTGACTGTGGATTCTGGTAGGCATAGTTCACATGGTGTGCTTCATATTTATTCTGGTATACTGAAAAGTAGAAAATATATCTCTCATTTATTTGGCATGCAACCGTTGTGCAGAGAATAAAAAGATTACCATACGCATATTAATGAAGTACAAACTGAAAGCTGTTTCAACATCAGTGACAGATCAGCCTGAGACATGGCGTCACAACACATTTTAGCACTGCACAAACTATTGAATGATTATCATTTTCCTTCATGAATGCAGGTGGTTTATTAATAATTATCTATACACACAAACTATACAGTACTTCCCAACATGAAGAGGTTTGGGATTACCTGTTTAACTATTTATGGTTAATCTGTTAAATGTAGGGAAAACAGCAACCATGTATTTTACCAACAAACAAAACCATACGCACTATCCGAGTATAACTGTAAATGGAGCAAATATAGAAAATGCAACAGAGTTTAAGTATTTGGGTGTCACATTAGATCCCACGCTTGGTTTTAAAAAGCACATAAAACGGATGAGCCGCATTCTATATAATATAACCTTGCAAACCTTCGATGCATCAGAAACTCACTTACTCTAAAAGGATCAAAAACCTTTCTGAATGCCATGATTTTGACACATTTCTCCTATTGCATCTCATGCTGGTCACAAGCCAATAGTACGACTCTGAAACCCTTGGAATCCCTGTATAAACGATCCATCAAAATTCTGGATAACAGGACATGGCAGTATCACCATTATGGTATACTTGCCAAACACAAGATGTTAACCTTTGAAAATATGATCATGTATGCAAATATATGGTTGTTTTTTAAAATTATCCATGGTTCTGCACCCCCACACCTTAAGACTTTTGTGGGCCTAACTTCTGAACAAAATACCAGAATAACAAGGATGTCCTCTAGGTGGCATTGTTGCATGCCTCTACGTAAAACTGCTTTTGGACAGTCAGCCTTCTCATACAAAGCTATAACAGAATGGAACAAGCTCCCCACTGCTTTGAAGACCAGAACACAATACAGAGACTTTACCACAGAGACTAAAAAATGAATTTTAAGTAATCAAGCCTGCCAGCATTGACTCTCCTTTAAATGGAATTGGAAATTGTACTCTTAAATTGTTTTTATGTGTGCCGTTCCTTTTATCTTTTTACCGTTTAAACTTACTCCCTGGCCGTTTCAGGGACAACATATTCTGAAACTTGACCTGAATTGCTTTCTATGTGCTGTTTTTCTTTTAATATCTTCCTGCCTGCCTCAGGGACTACAGATGGAAATTAGTGAGAACGCTATAATCTGGTACAAAGCGTCTTTACCCTGTTTAATGTTTTTTTTACTGTACATGGTTCCTGACAAATAAACCAATAAACTAAACTATCAACAGAAACATGAAATAAAGTTTACATGCACCTCCAGCATCTATATCATGCTGTCTTGAGCTTCCAGTGACTTCTAGAAGTCTTAATCTTCTTTCAGCTGCTCCCTTTATGGGTCACCACAGCGGATCATCTGCCTCTATCTAACCCTATCTCTTGCTTCTTTGTCTGTAACACCAACCCTCTCCATGTCCTTCTTCTCCACATCCCTCTTTTCCTCCTGCCTGACAGCTCCATCTTCAACATCCTTTGTCCAATAGCTCCACCATCCCTCCTCAGCACATATCCAAGCCATCTCAGCCTTACTTCTCTTACTTTGTCTCCAAACTACTTATCCTGAGCTGGCCCTCTGATATACTCCTTCCTAATCCCATGCCCCCTAGTCACTCCTAATGAGAATCTTAGCATCTTCAACTCTGCCACCTTCAGCTCCATCTCCTGTCTTTTTGTCAGTGCCACCATCTCCAAACCATACATCATAGCAGGTCTCACTACCGTCTAGTAAATCTTCCCTTTCTAGTCTTCTGTCACAAATCACCCCTGACACTCGTCTCCATCTTCTCCATGCCCTTGAATTTCGCTCTGGGATGAATAAACTATAACAAACAATGCAGTACCACACTTCCTTTCTTGGCACCCTATCATATGCTTTCTCTAGATCCACAAAGACAATGTGCAGCTCCTTCTGGCTTTCTCTATACTTCTCCATCAACACTCTTAAAGCAAACCTTGCATCTGTCGTACTCTTTCTTTGTATGAAACTGTACTGCTGCTCATTGATTGTCACCTGTCTTCTTTACTTGGCTTCAACAATTCTTTCCCATATCTTCCCCATATCTGGGGCAGTAATGGCTCAGGAGGTAGATCAGGTCGTCTGATGACTGGAGGGTTGGTGGTTTGAATCCCACTCCCCCACAGCCATCCTGCTGTTGTGTCCTCGGGCAAGACACTTTACCCGCCTTGTCGCCAGTGTCCATGACACTGGTATATGAATGTGAACAAATGTTCAGTGGTGGTCGGAGAGGCCGTTGGCCCAGATTGGTAGCCACATCTCCATCAGTCTTCCCCAGGGCAGCTGTGGCTCTGGAAGTAGCTTACCACTACCATTGTCTGCAGAATGAATGAAAAATGGACTCATTGTAAAGCATCTTTGGGTGTCATGAAAAGTGCTGCTGTATATAAATGCAGTCCATTATTATTATTATTATTATTATTATTATTATTATTATTATTATTATTATTATTATTATTATTATTCATAGTGTGGCTGATCAACTTTATGCCTCTGTCTACGGCTCTGAGCATCACCATTGTTCTTGGTATCACAACACTTCATCTCCATTCCTCACAAAGAAAATTTGATTAAAACAACTTTCTAGATCAGCAAAACTCATTTAGTCTCTTAATGGCTTGATAGTTTTGGGTAATGGGGGTACTGGAGCCTATCCCAGCTTCTTGTGGGAGAGAGGTGGGGTACACCTTGGACAGATCGCCAGTTCATTGTAAGGACAAAAGAGAAATGAAGATGACTATTTACTCTTGCATTCATACCTGTGAGCATTTTGGAATCACTAGTTCACCTAACATTCGTCTTTTTGGACTGTGGGAGGAAACCAAAGAACACAGTAAAAACCATGCAGACACAGGGACATATGGAAACTCTCTACAGAAACATCCCAGCTGACCAGCTTATCGGTTTAACAGGAATTTCTTCCTGTGAGAAGATAATTTTAACCACTGTTAAAATTCCTGTATGTGTTTTTGACCAAGCACATTTCCTCATATTTTCAGAAGAATTATCTTAAATTTGTGAAAGAACCATAATTAACAGTTAGATTTATTCATTTGAAAATCATTTAAAGTTTGTGGCACACCCTCTTTTTGTTTGATCAAATTAATATGTGGCCAGCTTTAACCAGCAGCCTCTATCAATAATTCATTTTTTAAGCTGCTTATCCTGTTTGGGGTCAAGTGGAAACTGAATCATATCCCAGAAATTTCAAGGTGAGGGGCAGAGTACACCATGGACAGTTTCCCAGTGCAGTGCAAGGCCAACAGAGAGAGACAGACAACTACACATTTTCACCTACAGCCAATCTGGAATCGCCTGTTAACCTAACTAGCATGCATTTGGACTGTGGGAGGAAGTCAGTGTACCCAGAGTGAATCCTGGCTTCTTCCATGAACTGCAGGCTGTGAGGCAACAGTGCTATGCGCTACACAGCCATGCTGGCCTCTTTATAAACATTGTTAATTAAATTATGTTAGCCACTTGGAGAAGACTGTTGTCTGCTCCTCATTTCATAAACATCATCAGTGTGTAATAATTTAGTTTCTGTGAGTATGCAGTGGATGAATCAGACCCTTCCCCAAAAACCTGCTCCATTAATACAAAAAAAAAGTCAGATGGTTCAAAATATTTAAGTGTCTGGAAATTCGTCTTGGAGTTTAGCAGCTTTCAGTAATCAACTGTAGCTGCTAGTCTCTGATATGACACAGACAAGATTTCATTTCACCTTTCCCACCTTTGGGAACGTAAAGAAAGAAAAGCAGAAAAATACTTATTTAACTTTTAATCCAGGGGCTTCTGCAAATCTGGGGTTTAACTGCTTTAAGAAGGCTGACCTCTGTCATTTATTTACAGTAGATTCATATTTAGAACAGGCTTAGATGTAAAAGAGCAGGGAGATTTGCATGGAAGGCACATTTACATGTACTGTAAGTTTAATCAGTATGTAAAAAAGATGGCTTTTATTCTTTTTCCAGTAAAACAGCAGCATTAATCACATAATGCAAGCTGAGCTGGGGGCAAAGGCAGAGGCCTTTAGCTGTGCTAATCCCTGGAGTTACAAGCTAAATATATAATAAATTTATAAATTTTTGACTTTCTTTTTTCGGAATTTGTTCTTTTTTATGTTCTTGTTTTTCGGTTGGTATAGACTCCAGCTGCACCACAGCCCTGAACACGAATAAACCATTATGAAAGTAGATGACTAGAACTATAAACTTCAAACTCCAAATACAAAATCGTTAAACAATATGAGACTGTTATACACCAGAAAATGACCATGAAGCAGGAATTATGCCTTAATAGTTTCAGTGCAGTGAAAAAGTATTTACCACTTCCTGATTTCTTATATTTTGGCATATTTGCCTCACTTATTTATTCAAATAAATTTTAATATTAGACACTACAGAATTTTTGTTGTTGGGGGGGATGTTTCGGCAGCTCCCTTTCGGGGTCGCCACATTGTATAATCATCTGATATTGTGATGTATGTCAATTTGGCAAGAATTTTTTATGCCAAATGCCCTTCCTGACACAACCCCATTTATCTGGGCTTGGGACCGGCACAGGGAATAGACTGGCTTATTCTCCTCATGAAGCTGGGTTACTACCTTTTCCTTCCCCCTTTCTAATATGCTGAGCACCATGCTAGAAGGCAGAAAGTACTATTTTTAAATTGTCTTTGGCGTGACCTAGCCAGCACTTGAACGGATGCTCTACCTCTAGGCCAACACTCAGGTAACATTAGACCATACAGAATGCAGTTTTTTAAACAATGATTTAATTTATTAAGAGAAAAAAAGCTATCCAAATCTACCTGGCCCTGTCTGAAAAAGGAACATCCCCCACTCACCCCCACCCAATAAACTGTGATTAACCACAATTTTTGGTAAGCTGAGTTCACTTTCACTAGCCACACTTGGCCTGTTGAATCAAGAAATCACTTACAATTGAGAAAATAAATATTGGACATGTCAACATTTTTCTCATTAAACATTTTTCTAATGGAGCCACTGAACTAGACCCAAATGCAATACAAGTTCACAGTCTTTTATTGAAAGCTGGCCAACCTGGCACAGCCCAACGGTGAAAAAACACAAAATAACACAGCTCAGGAGATGGAACAAAAAACTCACAAAACTAAGCAGGATCAGGCAAGGTACAGACGTATGTTGTTCACACAGATATGACGATATATGACACCTATAAGGAGCACAGATTGGGGCTTACATATATAGACACACAGGCAATCAACAAAACACAGAACAGGTGGACACAATTGGGGCAAACGGAGGCAGCAGGGAACAGTCACAGAAGACAGGATGGATGGGGCTAAACTGATAATCACAGGGAACGCAAATGAACAGGGGATCGGGGAGACCAGCGCATGGCAAAAAAAGATAATAATAATAATAATAATAATAATAATAATAATAATAATAAATTTAGACAAAGAGGAAAACCAACATAGAAAAGAATGTACAAGACAGAATAATAAATAATAGCAATAATGGCAACCCAGGATAATGATAATAATCAAAGTGAAATACAAAAAAATTCCAACATAAAACTTAAAGTGAGGACAAGGGCTGGGACCCCTGCCCTGAAGACAAGAAAATACAAATTGTGCATTACAGTGTTTCCTCTGGCTTGAAGACCTTGGTGCGGTGGCAACAAATTTTTCCCAGGAGGGGTGGGGGGTGGGGGTAAACATACCGGAATATGTTAATTTTATACTATTTATTTCTTTTTAAAATTTTACACAGTAACGTTGCATATGGAACTTACCATTTGAAGTATTGTACAACCAAGGCTTGAATATTGGGCCAGTTGGGGTCCCACCCAGACATCCAGTGTTTAGACTTTTTAGTGGTGTTATCCTTCTCTCCTTCCTCTGCCTGAACACTTCCCTCTCCTTGGCTCCTCTCTTCTGTCTCATCTTGCCCTCTCTGAGCTCTGTCTATTTCAGGTTCTCTCTCTGTCTATGGTGGTATACAAACAGGTTAGAAAATATTGTCATATTTTGTCCTGCAGGATTTTTTTTGTCATGGTTTACATAAATTACCAAAATATGTGTATTTTTTGTATTTTTATTTTAGTGTTTCTTTTTTCCATTGAGATAGTAGGGAAGGGAAAGAAATATTCATAATAGTAATGTACTCAAGCATACTGTACTTAAATTATATGATCAGGTAGGTATAGTAACCAGAAATTCTACTCATGTAAAATCAGTGCTTTAAAATTAATAATTGAAAGTAGACAACCAAAAATTTCTAATTGAGTTAAGGGTACAAAGAGCAGCCACTTAAAAACTTGAGTTATGACTTCAGTCTTGAAGGTTTGAGGTTTTTCTCAAAAATGTATAACAATTTTCTTATAGTTTTCTACTTTTCTCTGTAAATCTAAAGTTGAAACCATGTTCCTCAAATTTGAAATTTCCTCTTGTAAAATTGACTTTTCTTGTATATTTGAAACTTAATTATAAATCTGTGGATTATTTTATGACTAATTTTTGTCTGTTTTTTAAAATAAAATCACTGGGTTTATTTAGATAAATTTGAAACAGACTGTGGTAATTAAATAAAAACGGCACGCCTGCTCGTGCAAGAAAAGAGAGAAATTGCCAGTCTCATAACTTAATATTGTAGTGGCTGGTGAAATATATCCTCAGCAATTCATCAGTCCCTTGCCTTTCCCTTCATATGAAGCCGGCTGCATTTGAATTCTAACCACATCTTTTAGCTAAGCGACGCTTCCATTATGGCTCCCGTTTCCAGCGGGTTAAAACCATGATAAATGCCAGTGCTTACATACCTCTTGTGGGGTTTTTTCTGCGTTTAAAGTACTTTAATAAACTCAGGTTTCTGTCGGACAGTCATGCTTAGCGAGACACTGTTTGCTGACTGACTGGAAAACTCATGTGAGTGGGGCGCTTCTAAACTCCGTGCGGATGACGGCCACGCGCGTCGTTTATGTGCGCGCTTGCGGAAGGTCATTGCTTCATATATTTTTATTAATAAAATCATATCGGCTTGGCGTGGTGGTACAATTTCTGGCGGAGCCAGCCGCCACAGAGAAATGTTACCAGCGGAAACCCTGCATTAGGATGAGGGCATGAGACCCAGCCCATGCCCTGACAGTACACCCCTCTAAAGGGGCAGCTTCCAGACGACCCCAAGACTAACTTCAACAGGGAGAAAAAAAAACCCTCGCAGGGTGGGTGTTGGAGGTACAAGGGCAGGTGGACTGAAACAAACTATAACCCCTCTCCCACACACACACACAGAGTCCAAAACAAAACACAGTATGAGGGCCAAATAAAGTCCAAGGCCCCAAAACCCAAAGCAATGCGGGTTGAGTGGTCGACCAAGTCCATAAGCCACCAGATCGCAACAAACAACAGGTCAGGGGGTCTATCAAAGTCCATAGGCTCTCAGACCAGAGAACAATGTGGGTCGGGGGGGGGGCTGCCCCAGTCCATGAACCTCCAGAAGGGAATGCAGTGCCAGTCTGGCAGTCTACCAATGTCCAAAGGCCACCGAACTGGAGGATATAGTGGAACAGCGGTCACAGGAACACAGAGCTCATCAAACAAACACAAAGGAGCCCTATGCTCTGTGACCGATGACTGCTGCATGCTGACCCCGGCCTCTGAAACAAAAGATGGAGGCCCACCATCCTCAGGGATGAAGGTTGGAGGCATGCTAGCCTCTTGGACTATGGTTGGAGGCACGCAGGCCTCTTGGGCTATGGTTAGAGAAATGCTTTTTGGATATGAATATGTTGGTAATGGGCAGCATGGACGTGACACCCAGCGCATGGATGACATCACCACACCGTGGGTATAAAGGAGGACTGACGGCGGAAATCAGAGTCTTTTGGCACTCCACCCCTGTCACAGCAAGAGCCTCTATTAGAGTTAGCTTGTAGCTATAGTTGATACAATGCATGTACCATCCTTTTTTGTCTGTAATAAAGTTCATGTTCAACATAACTCCTGCTTCCGCTGCCCTGCTTTCCAGACATAATGCTGGCCTCTTGGGATACTGTTGGAGGCACGCTGGCCTCTTGTGGAGGTGGAGCGGACTGCTTGGACAGCCCAGGTGGAGTGGACTGCTCGGACAGACCAGGTGGAGCGGACTGTTCAGCCTCTGGAAAGACAGGTGGAGGTCCCTCGACCTCTGGAGCAATGGGTGGAGGTCCCTTGACCTCTGAAGCAATGGTTGGAGGTCCCCTGACCTCTGGAGCGATGGGTTGAGGTCTCCCGACCTCTGAAATGATGGGTGGAAGCCCCCAACCTCTGGAAAGGATGGTGCTGGAGCCTCTGGCCCCGATGCCTGGAGAACCACCTTCTTGGATGGGGGATAAGGGCAGGCCTCACCGAAATCACCAGAAGCTAGGCAAGTCTTAAAATAGTATTGATGTTATAAAAATAAAGAAAAGAATTTGCCTGAGCTCCTGGTACTCTGCTGATGGGGTGACCTCCTCAGGATGAGCCACAGGAACCAGAGCATGCACCTTGGGCAGAGCAGGAACTGGAGCATGCACCTTGGGATAGCTGGAGCTCTGGTGTGCACCACGGGGACAACAGGAGCCATTGTGTGCACCTCGGGGACAGCGGACGTTGTGTGCACCTTGGAGATGGCTGGAGCTGTGACACACACCTTCCGAGAAGCTGGAGCTGTCTGGAGAAGACCTGGAGCTGGTGGTAGTGTTAGGAAGCAATGTGGAGCTGGTACTGGAGCTGGGGAGCAATGTGATGCTGGTACTGCAGATGGGGAGTGGCGTGGAGCCAGTACTGGACGATTCTCACACAGCCCAGATGCAGAAACAGCCACCAGTTGGACGTCAGGTCTGGGGGCTACAGCTGCTTGGAACCCACTCCTTGAGGTAGCTGCAGTTGGAGGAGCTTCAGGGGCAGCCGGCTCATCCCAGACCAGAAGGTTTCCTCCCAGTATTGTCAGTATCTCACAAACAACAGAGGTGGACACAGAAGATGCAGGTGAGGATGGGTGGATGGATGGGGCAGCAGAGTTTATAGCAGAGTTTGGTGGAGAGAACTCAGCAGCGGAAGGCGGCCGTGGCTGAGTCCTCCCACCAGGAACCAGACAAGTCCCTTCACTGATGTTAAAAAATGAATGGGTACTGCTCTGCTGTTGCTGACGCGTCAAGTCCTCCCGGGAGCTGCTAGAACTCGTCTGACACTGTGAGTCTGCCCAGTGGTGGTGAGCTGGCACAGGACCGAATAAAGGAGGAAATTGAGGCCTGGGGCACCCCAGCCAGGGATAGAAAGCTGGGCTGCTGTGTCATGCTGATGAGGACCACGTCGTCCAGGGGATGAACGTGGTCCCTCCTCCATCGGCTCCTCTCCAGCCACCGAAAACGACTCCATCAGCCCATGGAAGATAATCTGCATGTCGACACTTAGCTTATGCAGATGGGCGAGCTGGGGGAACAGTCGCAGGGATGGAATCACCTCACACTGTTCCTCAGCACATTTGAGGCAGAGGAGGGCTTCTTCCAGCATGCAGGAAGTGTGGGCATCCTCGATGTGCGTCTCAATGTTAGTAGCCACCCATGCTTCCTCCTCATCGAGGCCTATCTACTGAAACTTTAAGTATGTTGGGTCCAAGGATGGGTGTTGTATTGTCATGGTTGGTGGAACTGGACCCAAACGCAATATTTAAGTTTGCGGTCTTTTATGGCCCTTTTCCACTAGTACCTGTTGGGCCCGGTACAGCACGGTACAGTTCAGTTCAGTTTGGTCCACTTGGGTTTCCATTACACCAGAGTACCGCTTGATGTGGGTAGGATTTGTTACAGGGAGGTGGCACAACCCTCCCGTTACGTAAAACAAGTGAGCCAGGCAAAACACAAGATGGCAGGATATGAGGCGACTGTGGTCTCTGGCTTTTTTTGCCAGAGTAAAGGCAAAAAATGAGAGCAGAAGATTATAGGCAGCAAGACGACACACTCTGGAAAAGTACTGGAGCATTTAGGAAACCATATAGAGCAGTATAAAGCAGAAGACGTGAGGATACGAATTACATCACATTTGAAGGTAAGCTAATGATTGCAAATTCTACTTTTCTTTAAGTCCGCCGTACTATATTGTAATGTCGGCAAGTTATCGCTATTAGGTACTAAAATATGTATCCTCTGTGTGTGTCTTTCAGATGGCTCTCTTGTGCCAAAATTATCGCTTCAAATCGTGGGTCTGGGCGTTCAACACAGGCTCCAAAGTGATGTCACCCCGGCTCCACGAACTCGCAGTGGTTACAGAACTTCAGAATGTTTGTAGAAATGTTTAGCTTCCTGTGCAACAAATTGCTCGGATCTGTGTGAAAATCATGGAGAGACTGTTGAGACATCATGGGATGTACCTGTTCCAGCCAGTGGTATTGTGACAAAAAGTGATCAGCTGCCAAAACTTGATCACCAGGTGCCATATTGTAGTTATGGGGTTTTATTAGCAGTAAAATATATATTTCAACAGGTAAACAGTACTGAGTTAGGTTTAATAAGATACATATAACAATTATGATGCATTTTAAGCAAAAACAAACTGGATCTAGGATTAAAAGCAATTAAAATAATGCAGTCACAAGGTTACATGGAGAAATACATGGATTTACTGGATATACTGTATATCATATCGAGTATTGCTGACTACATGTAGATACTGTTTAAATACATGTATATTCTCTGCATCAACAGTGAACTATACATGTATTCATTTAGTATAGCACTAGGAATTTTGACAATAAACCTTTGTACTTTTTGCAGATCTGTCTCCACTTTTGTTTTATGTGTGAAGATTACCACCAAGTGACGCAAATTAAATACTAAAAGATTGGAAAAGCTGTCTAAGAACAATCAAACAATTTTGGTGTAAGTCTGTCAACAGAATAATGAGCCATAAAGCAGTTTGTGTAAAAATGTTAAATCCCATTAAACCCTTACTCAGGGTTGTCCAGTCATGTGCCATGGAGAGCCAAGACCCTGAAGGCTCTCTCTTCTACCCAGTCTCTTCAGCAGGTGTTTTCACTGATCAGCAGTCAGTGGAAGAAATTCAGTGGAATCTGCTGTTGAAGACACTGGTTGTCTGTAAAGCCTGCAGGGTCTTGGCCCTCCATGGCACATGATTGGACACTCCTGCCCTAACCCATTATTAGAAAATACAGGAGATACACAGAGTGCAGAGTTAGCATTGACGGCTAACTAGCTACCTTATTATCTGCACAAGAGACAACGTTGTTGTCTGTTCAATGTGAACTTTCCACTGCTGGGATAAATAACGTAAAAGATGCATAATATCACATCATATCACATCACTCACCATCCTCTATATCAGGGGTGTCAAACTCATTCCATGGAGGGCCAAGACCCTGCAGGTTTTACTTCCACCCAGTCTCTTCAGCAGGTGTTTTCACTGATCAGCAATCAGTGGGAAGAAATTCAGAGAAATCATGTTGAAGACACTGGGTGGAGGTAAAACCTGCAGGGTTTTGGCCCTCCATGGAATGAGCTTGACACCTGTGCTCTATATCCTGATATCTGTCACAACTCGCTCCCGCCTTGCCCACTTCTCTTCATCTCGTCGCTCTCACTAGTTTTCCCCTTGAGAAGGTCACTCATAAAACCAAGCCCATTCCCATCATCATCTCCGGCAATCATCGTGAGGACCTTAGCTTCTATGTCCTTCCCACCTCTGTGACGCCCATCATCTTAGGCTACCCATGGCTACGCCTCCACAACCCTGTTTTTGATTGGCAGACCGGTTGCATCCTAGCTTGGAGCGCCTTTTGTTTGGGAACCTGTCTCCAGTCCGCGGCCTGTGCCCCATCTGTGCCCCTCCCCGCCCTTGACCCCGCCCCACCGGACCTCTCTGCAGTCCCGCCGGAGTTTCACGACCTGGGCCCTGTGTTCAGCAAGTCTAAGGCACTATCCCTCCCACCCCATCGCCCTTATGACTGTGCCATCGATCTCCTGCCGGGGGCGCCTCTCCCATCTGGCCACCTTTACAGCCTGTCTGCCCCGGAACGGGAGGCCATGGACGCCTATATTCGGGAATCCCTCAGCCCCAGCATCATTTGCCCCTCTTCATCCCCCCTGGGTGCTGGGTTCTTTTTTGTGGTGAAGAAGGACGGGTCCTTGAGGCCATGTATTGACTTTAGAGCCCTTAATGACATCACAGTGAAGGACCGTTATACTCTGCCGCTGATGGACTCGGCCTTCAACTCCCTCCAGGGGGCGTCCTGGTTCTCCAAGTTGGACCTTCGCAGCGCTTATCACCTCATCCGGATCCCAGAGGGTGACGAGTGGAAGACGGCCTTCCGAACGCCCAGTGGCCACTTTGAATACCTAGCCGTTTGGGCTCACCAACGCTCCCGCCGTTTTCCAACGCTTGATCAATGATGTTCTTCGTGATTTTCTAGGGGTCTTCGTTTTCGTCTACCTGGATGATATTCTGATCTTCTCCCGATCTCGGGAGGAGCATCTTATCCATGTGAGGCGGGTCCTTCAACGCCTTTTGGAGAATAAGCTGTACGTCAAGGCTGAAAAGTGCGAATTCTTCACTAATACTACCTCCTTCCTGGGCTTTATTGTCTCACACAATCGGCTCCTCCCCGACCCGGCCAAGGTTAAAGCGGTGGTCGAGTGGCCCACCCCCTCCTCGAGGAAGCAGGTTGAGCAATTCTTGGGGTTTGCTAATTTTTACCGCCGCTTTGTTCCAAGGTACAGCTCCATCACTCCCCCTCTGACCCGCCTCACCTCGCCTAAGGTGCGCTTCCAGTGGACGACGGAAGCGGAGACGGCCTTCGAGACCCTAAAAAAGGAGTTTGCATCCTCCCGGGTCCTCACTCTTGTGGATCCGGCACTGCAGTGTATTGTCGAGGTGGATGCGTCTGACACTGGGGTCGGGGCGGTTTTGTCTCAGCGCTCCCCGACGGACGGGGCGCTGTGCCCCTGCGCTTACTTCTCCAAGCGCCTTTCCTCAGCCGAGCGTAATTATGACATCGGCGACAGAGAGCTCCTGGCCGTGAAGCTCGCGCTGCAGGAGTGGCGCCACTGGTTGGAAGGGGCAGCTCAGCCTTTCGTGGTCTGGACCGACCATAAGAACTTGGAATACATCAGGACGGCCAAGCGCCTGAATGCCCACCAGGCGCACTGGTCGCTGTTCTTTGCTAGGTTCAGATTCACTATCACTTACCGCCTGGCGTCCAAAAATAAGAAGTCAGACGCGTTGTCCAGACAGTTCTCCCCAGAAGCACCGGAAGAGGAGGTCCATACCATTGTTTCTGCTTCGTGCGTCATGGGGGCTGTTTCCTGGTCCATCAGGGACAAGGTCCTGAAGGCGTTGGAATCCGAACAACGACCCTGGCGGCGGGCCAGCGGGGAAAGTGTTTGTGCCTTCATCGGTCTGTGGTGACGTCATTCACTGGGCTCATACCTCTAAACTCGCCTGCCATCCTGGTGTCTCCCGGTCGGTGGATCTCCTCCAGCGGTCCTTTTGGTGGCCCGGGCTCCGGGAGGATGTCTCCAACTACGTACGCGCCTGCCCTCAGTGTGCCATGAATAAGTCATCCAACTCTCCCCCTGCGGGTCTCCTCCACCCCTTGCCGGTCCCCGGTAGGCCCTGGTCACACATTGCCTTGGACTTTGTCACCGGCCTGCCCGTCTCCATCTCATACAATGCCATCTTGACCATTGTGGACCGGTTCTCCAAGGCTGCCCACTTTGTGCCTCTCCCCGGGCTTCCCTCGGCGCGCGAGACTGCCGATCTTTTGGTGCAGCATGTGGTCAGGCTGCATGGCATCCCAGCTGACATTGTCTCTGATAGGGGGCCACAATTCGTGTCCAAAGTCTGGAAGAGCTTCTGCAACGCTCTGGGAGCCACGGTTAGCCTGTCTTTGGGACTTCATCCGCAGTCGAATGGGCAGTGCAAGCGTACAAACCAGGAGCTGGAGGCCGCTCTGCGCTGCGTCACCTCCTCCAGCCCCTCTTCTTGGAGCACTCATCTTCCCTGGGTGGAGTATGCCCATAACTCCACCTTGTCTTCTGCCATTGGGATGTCCCCCTTTCGGGCGTCCCTAGGTTATGACCCCCCGCTGTTCCCTGAGGAAGAAGGTGAGGTGGCAGTCCCCTCCATCCAGGCCCACCTGAGATGGTGTCGACGGCTATGGACTAAGACGCACCAGGCCCTGATACGCACGGCATCGTGCAACTCCAAATCTGCTAATCGCCGCAGGAGGCCCGCGCCACGCTACCAGGTGGGTCAGCAAGTATGGTTGTCAGCCCAGAATATTAACCTGAAGGGGGAAAACAAGAAGCTGGCTCAACGCTACGTCGGACCTTTTCCTGTAACGAAAGTAGTCAATCCGGTGGCTGTGCGTTTGGCTCTCCCCCCCCCCTCCGTGTTCATCCCACTTTTCACTTCTCTCAGGTCAAACCTGTTGTGTCTAATCCTCTCTGTCCTCCCCCCCAGGGCGCCACCCCCTCCTAGAATGATCGATGGACACCCAGCGTGGAGCGTCACTGCTATCTTGGACTCCCGACGTCGGGGCCGGGGGTTGCAGTATTTGGTGGACTGGGAGGGTTATGGCCCGGAGCAGAGATCCTGGGTGCCCTCCTCCTTCGTGTTGGACAAGCAACTCGTTGAGGAGTTCCACCGGGCGCATCCGGACAAGCCAGCGCCAGGAGGCGCTGCTCGGGGGGGGGAGTACTGTCACAACTCGCTCCCGCCTGTCATCTGCTCCAGCCGTGCACACACCTGCGCTTCATTAGGCTGCCTCTATTTAACCTGCTCTGCCCGCAGCCTCGGCCTGGAGCCGTCAGCTCATCTCCACGCTCAAGCTCTGCGTTTGCTGTCTCCTCTCGGCCGACGCCGCAACTCGTCATCCTCACGTAAGGTTATCACTCACCTGCTCTCCAAAGTTCTTCCCCTGTGCACAGGTGGATCCTCCCGGCGGCGGAAGTATCCCTTCTTCGCCTCACCTCTTCTATCTCTCTCCGTCGAGCTCAGCAGGGCGCTGTCTCCCAGGCGGGAGCATTTCTTGCCAACGCCAGCCACCAAGACGTCTGCAAGTAAGCCACATTACAACTCTCATCACTTCGCTGTGATAATTGCTCATCCACTGTCCTCTGCTCTGTCCTCAGGGTTGCCTGGCTGTACGGTGTTCTGTTCTGCCCTCGGTGCTTTCCAGTCCCCAAGAAGACATTTACATTCCTCACTCATGCACTCATACACCTGTTGTTGAATAAAACTCTTAAATCTCACCCGAGCCTGCGTACGTGTTTCCTGGGCCAGTTATCATGTCAATATCATGGCTTTCAACTGCTGAAGTTGGGTGCTCCCGCAGCCATAAATTCATTTCGGGCGGCTCCGTCTAGTTCCCTCTGGATTCTCTCATCAGCCGAAAGGCACAGAAAATCTGCTGGACCACAGTGTTGATTTCTGTGGGTCTGATTTCTTTGAAGCCATTCTATTGTTGTTGTTTATATTGATGCTTGCCTGCTGGCTCACGGACAAATCTTTGCAAATGGCGGCTCAAGATTCTGTAATTCAGCCTCAAACTCTCATGACATTACGCCCGGACCAATCAGTGGCCTGCAGTCTTTTTACGTCACATTTTCAGGTCAGTACGGCACGCTTAGAACCACTGGGGAGCAGTTCCAAAAAATTGGGAAGATTCAGCTCCGAAAGGAAAAGCCTACAAAGCATATCAAACTGAACCAAACAGGGCCAAACAGGCACTAGTGGAAAAGGGCCTTATTGAAAGCTGGAAAAACTGGTGCAGCTCGCCAGTGAAAAAACAAAATAACACAGCTTGGGAGCTGGAACAAAAAATTCACAAAACTAGGCAGGATCAGGAAAGGTACAGACCTGTGTTGTTCACACAGATATGATGACAACACCCATAAGGAACACAGATTGGGGCTTACACAGAACAGGGGGACACAGTCGGGGCAAATGGAGGCAGCAGGGAACGGTCACAGAAGACAGGATGGGTGGGGCTAAACAGATAATCACAGGGAATGCACATGAAGAGGACAATAATAATAATAATAATAATAATAATAATATCCATCCATCCATCCATCTTCTACCGCTTTTCCGGAGGTCCGGGTCGCAGAGGCAGCAGTTCAAGCAGAGAAGCCCAGACTTCCCTCTCCCCAGCCACCTGCTCCAGCTCTTCAGAGAGGACACCAAGGCATTCCCAGACCAGTTGGGAGACATAGTCTCTCCACCGAGTCCTGGGTCTGCCCCGGGGTCTCCTCCCAGTGGGACGTGCCCAAAACACCTCAAGTGGGAGGCGTCTAGGAGGCATCCTGATCAGATGCCTATACCACCTCAACTGGCTCCTTTCAATGTGGAGGAGCAGCAGTTCTACTCTGAGCCTCTCCCGGATGACTGAGCTCCTCACCCTATCTGTGAGGGTGAGTCCAGCAATCCTACGGAAAAAGCTCATTTCAGCCACTTGTATCCGTGATCTCATTCTTTCGGTCGTTACCCAAAGCTCATGACCACAGGTGAGAGTAGGAATGTAGATTGACTGGTAAATTGACAGTTTTGCCTTAGAACTCAGCTCCCTCTTCATCACAACAGACCGGTACAACATCCACATCACTGCAGATGCTTCTCCGATCCATCTGTCAATCTCTCGCTCCATTCTCCCCTCACTCGTGAATAAGACCCCAAGATACTTAAACTCCTCCACTTGAGGCAGGAGCCTGTCCCCAACCCAGAGAGGACAATCCACCTTTTTCTGACTGAGGACCATGGACTCGGACTTGGAGGTGCTGATTCTTATCCCAGCCGCTTCACATTCAGCGGCAAACCGTCCCAGCAAGAACTGTAGGTCATTGCTGGATGAAGCCAGCAGAACAACATCATCTGCAAACAACAGAGATGAGATCCTGTGGTCACCAAGCATGACACCTTCCATTTCCTGGCTGCGCCTAGAAATCCTGTCCATAAAAATTATGAACAGGATCGGTGACAAAGGGCAGCCCTGGCGGAGTCCAACTCTCACTGGGAATGAGTCTGATCGAGTGTTGGAAATACGAACCAAACTCTCACAACGGTCCTAAAGCAACCAAATAGCTCGTAACAGCAACCCTGATATCTCATACTCCCAAAGCACCCCCCACAAAAAACCACGAGGGATGCAGTTGAATGCCTTCTCCAAGTTCACAAAACACATGTAAACTGGTTGGGCAAACTCCCACGAACCCTCAAGGATTCTCGAGAGGGTAAAGAGTTTGTCCGATGTGCCACGGCCAGGACGAAAACCACATTGCTCCTCCTGAATCTGAGGTTCGATCAACGGCCGGACTCTCCTCTCCAATACCTTGGCATAGACCTTCCCAGGGAGGCTGAGGAGTGTGATCCCTCTAAAGTTGGAGCACACCCTCCGGTCCCCTTTTTTGAAGAGAGGAACCACCACCCCAGTTTGCCATGCTAAAGGCACTGCCCCCGACCTCCGCACAATGTTGCAGAGGTGTGTCAACCATGACAGCCCTACAACATCTAGGGCCTTGAGGTACTCAGGGCGAATCTCGTCCACCCCCGGGGCCTGGCCACCAAAGAGATTTTTTATCACCTTGGCGACCTCAGCCCCTGCGATGGGCGAGTCGTTCCCCTCGTCCACAAGCCCTGCTTCCTCTGTGGAAGGCGTATCAGTGGGATTGAGGAGATCCTCAAAGTATTCCTTCCACTGCCCAAAGATATCCCCAGTCGAAGTCAACAGCACCCCATCCGCACCATACACAGTGTGGACAGGGAGCTGTTTCTCCCTCCTGAGCTGCCGGACAGTTTGCCAGAATCTCTTCGAGGCCAACTGAAAGTCTTGTTCCATGGCCTCACCAAACTCCTCCCATACCCGGGTTTTCACTTCAGCAACCACCCGAGCTGCACTCTGTTTGGCCTGTCAGTACACCTCAGCTGCATCAGGAGTCCCACAAGCAACCAAGCTTGATAGGACTCCTTTTTCAGCTTAATCGCCCCCCTCACCACCGGTGTCCACCACTTGGTTCATGGGTTGCCACCACGAGATGCCCCGATGACCTTGCGGCCGCAGCTCTGGGCTGCTGCTTCAACAATGGAGGTGGAGAACACGGCCCATTGAGACACCATGTCTCCAGACTCCTTCAGAATGTGGTTGAAGTTCTTCCAGAGGTGGGAGTTGAAGACCTCCTGGACAGGGGCCTCAGCCAGACGTTCCCAGCACACCCTCACTATACGTTTGGGTCTACCAGGTCTTAATGGCATCTTCCCCTGCCATCGAAGCAAACTCACCACCAGGTGGTGATCAGTTGACAGCTCTGCATCTCTCTTTACCCAAGTGTCCAAGACATACGGTCGCAGGTCTGATGACACGATAACAAAATTGATCATCGACCTGTGACCTAGGGTGTCCTGGTGCCAGGTGCACATATGGACACCCTTATGCTTGAACATGGTGTTCGTTATGGACAAACTGTGGTTAGCACAGAAGTCCAATAACTGAACACCACTCAGGTTCAGATCGGGCAGGCTGTTCCTCCCAATCACCCCCTTCCAGGTTTCACTGTCATTGCCCACGTGTGCATTGAAGTCCCCCAGTAGGACAATGGAGTCTCCAAGAGGAGCACCCTCCAGCACCCCAGTCAGAGACTCCAAAAAGGGTGGGTACTCTGAAACATCATTTGGTGCATAGGCACAAATAATAGTCAGGACCCATTTCCCAACCCGAAGGCACAGGAAAACTACCCTTTCGTCCACTGGGGAAAACTCCAATATAGAGGCAGCAAGGTGGGGGGATACAAGAATACCCACCCCTGCTTGTCGCCACTCGCCCGGAGCAACTCCAGAGTAGGCCAAGCTGTGTGTTGAGGTGAGGCCGACTATATCTAGCCGGTATCTCTCAGCCTTATGCACCAGCTCAGGCTCCTCCCCACCAGAGAGGTGACATTCCACATACCAAAAGCCAGTTTAGGAAGCTTGGGATCAGTCCGCCAAAGTCTCCGCCTTTGACCGCCACCTGATCCACATAGCACCGGACCCCCATGATCCGTCCCGCAGGTAGTGAGCCCACTGGAGGGCGGACCCATGTAACTCCTTCAGGCTGAGCCCGGCCGGGTCCCATGGGCAGAAACCCGGCCACCAGACACTAGCCATCGAGCCCCTCCCCCAGGCCTGGCTCCAGGGTGGGGCCCTGGTAAATAATATAATAATAATCATAATAAACTTAGACAAAGAAGAAAACCAACACAGAAATGAATGTACAAGACAGAATAATAAATAATAGCAATAATGACAACCCAGGAAAATGATAATAATCAAAGTGAAAAACAGAAAATTCCAAAATAAAACTTAAAGCGAGGGCAAGGGCTGGGACCCCTGCCCTGAAGACAAGAAAATACAAATTATGTATTAGGATGAGGGCATGGGAATCAGCACAAGCCAGAAATGAAGGCAACTGTGTTCACAAAATAAGGTACATTTAATAAAGTGGAATGACACAGGGAATACATATTGAACACATTAAGAAAAATAAGTTCCAAAGCGGCATAGAAAGCCAAGAATGCAATGGAAATCCATCAGAATTTAGGAAGCCATCCCATTCCCCATCAGTGCAAATTAATTTCAGCTGGGTAAGTCCTGACTGAAAGCCTTTAAAAAAGTCTGTGAACATCAGATTGTCACACCACAAAGACTTTATGATGAGTAAAAGCAACAAGCTCTCTCTAGACCTTCACAGCCTTATTGTTGCAAAACATAATGATGGCATTGGTTACAGGCCCATTTCTGAACTGCTGAATGTTCCAGTGAGCACTGTTGGAGTCATCATTCGGAAGTGGAAAGAACATCATTTTACCATAAACTGGCCACGACCATGAGCTCCTTGCAAGATTCCTGACAGAGGAGTCAAAAGAATTATCAGAAGAGTTATCCAAGAGCCAAAGACCACTCATGGAGAGCTCCAGGAGGACCTGGAGTTAGCAGGTACTGCTGTTTCAAAGAAAACCATAAATAATGCATTCAACCAACATGGGCTCTATGGCCACTCACCTCGCAAGATTCCATTGCTGAAAAAAAAAGCATGTTGAAACTCATTTAAAGTTTGCTGTGCAACATTTGGGCAAGCCAGTAAAATACTGGGAAAATACAGTCTGATCAGATGAGATCAAAATTGACATTTTTGGATGCCACAACACACAGCATGTTTGGAGGAGAAATGGCACTGCACATCAGCCCAAAAACACCATACCAACAGTGAAGTTTGGAGGTGGGAGCATCATGGTGTGTGGGTGTTTTCAGCACAGGGTACAGGCAGACTTTATAATTGAAGGAAAGATGAACGGACAAATGTGCAGAGACATCATTGATAAGAATCTGTTGCTATCTGCCAAGATGCTGAAGATCAACCAAGGGTGGACATTTCAGCAAGGCAATGACCCCAAATACACAGCCAAGAAAACTCTCAACTGGCTCCAGAGAAGGAAAATAAACCTGCTAGAATGGCCCAGTCAGTCACATGACCTTAATCCAATTGAAAATCTATGGAACAAACTGAAGATCAGAGATCATAGAAGACATCCACGGAACCTTCAAGAGTTGAAGACAGTTCTAAATATTAAATAAGACTAAATATTAAATGAATTTCACCAAGCATATTCAATACATATTCCCTGTGACATTCCACTTTATTAAATATACTGTAACTTGTTTTGTGAACACTGTGGCCTTGATTTCTTTGTATGTATGCATTATTTGGGTTGTTAGAAGAAGAAGCCAGCTTTATTGTCATTCAGTCAATCATGTACAGTGGAACGAAATTACATTTCTCCTATCTACAATGTTAATCACATCTAGAATCAGAGGGGCTGCTGTTATGCAAGGCGCCGCCACAAACAACTTTTCCTTCACCCATTCTATTATGCTGGGCACCAAGCTATAAGGCGGGAAGTACCATTTTTTTAATATGATCTCTGGTCTGACCTGGCTGGGGCTTGAACCCATGACCTCCCGGCTGTGGGGCAGCTGCTCTACCACTAGTTCACCACTCTGATTCTCCACTTACTGATATCTGGTGAAAGTCTCAGGTCAATGGCTCGATCAGAAATAGGTTTAATGAGAAAAATGTTGACGTGTTCAATACTTATTTTCCCCGCTGCAAATAGAACCTGTCTTTCAAAATGAAGTAGGCTAAAAGATCTCAAAAAGCAACGCATCATGCCACAATCCAAAGAAATTAAAGAACAGATGAGAAACAAAAACCCAGAAAAATATCTAAAAAAAACCTGCAAGCTTCACTTCCCTCAGTTTGGACATCCATGGGAGCATTCCAAGGTGAAAATCACTGCTGACTAAAAAGAACGCAAAGGCTTGTCTCACATTTGCCAAGAAAACTTCTTCATGATCCCCAAGACTTTTGGGAAAATACTCTATGGACTGATGAGACAAAAGCTGAACTTTTTGGAAGACGTGAGTCCTTCTACATCTGATGTAAAACTAATTCAGTTCAATTCAACTTTATTTATACTGCACCATTTCACAACAACAGTCATCTCAGAGCACTGTCAAACTGTAGGGGAAAACCCCACAATTGCAGAAAGACCTCAACAATCAGGCGATCCCCTGTGAGCAAGCATTTGGTGAAGGTGGAGAGGAAAAACCCCCTTTTAGCAGGAAGAAACCTCCAGCAGAACCAGGCTCAGGAAGGGGCAATCATCTGCTGCAACTGGCTGAAGGGCTGAGGGAACAGAGAAGAAGAAGAAAAGAATGGACATGTAGAGAACAAACAGCATGACAGGACTCAATCTATGGGAGAGAACAAACAGATGTTAATGACCAGCAAAAAACATTTCATTGAGAGGGAAAAGAGGAGTGAAGCCCAGTGCATTGTTGAAGGTCCCCCGGCTGTCTAAACCTATTAGCAGCATAACTAAGGGAGAGTTCAGGGACAAACACAGCATTTCATAAAAAGAACATCATACCAACAGTCAAACATGGTGGTGGTAGTGTGATGGTCTGGGGCTGCTTTGCTGCTTCAGGACCTGGAAGACTTGCCGTTACTGATGGAACCACGAATTCTGCTCTCTTCCAGAAAATTCTGAAAGATAATGTCCAGCTATCCGTTTGTAACTTCAAGCTCAAGCCCTTCAATGTGGCTGAATTAAAACAATTCTCCAAAGAAGAGTGGACCAAACGCTTGATTGCAGTTGTTGCCACCAAGGTTGGGACAACTAGTTATTAGGTTTAGGAGGCACTTACTTTTTCACATTTTCACGTAGGTTTAGATAGCTTTTTTTCCCATACTAAATGAAATCATCATTTAAAAACTGCATTTTGTGTTTACTTGGGTTATCTTTGTCTAATATTAAAATTTATTTGATGATCTGAAATGTTTAAGTGCCACAAATACACAAAAATATGACAACTTGGGAAGAGGCAAATACTTTTTCACAACACTGTACATCTTTGGAAAAAAATAGTAACATTCTCATTGTGTAATGGGGAAAAACTACATGAAGTGAGAGGGTGCAGGGAGGGAGTTTTATTGTGTGAGAGGTTTAGGACTTCATCACCACCACCCCACCCCCGCCTTTTTTAACTTTTTATTGTTTTTAATGGCAAGCGCTATTACTGTAATCTTAGGCATGTATAAAAATATATGAGTGCATAAAAGAAGTTTAACCAATAACTGAAAATCAGCTGAACTTGAATCAATGTTAATTTTGTCAATTAAAACTAAATTGACAAAATTTTTGTTGACTAAAACTAGACTAAAACCACTGACAATGAAATGACTAAAATAAAACTGACTAAGACTAAATAAGACTAAATCTCGACTAAAATTGGGTGTTAATAGAAATGCAAAAATTGTAATTTTAGTTTAATTTCTAGCTTCAGTTGATAAGATAATTTTGGTCAACGAAATTAACACTGAGATGAACCCCAATCACCTGTGAGGAAGTATTATTCTTAGTGCAGACACCCATATCAAATTTACCTTTTTAAGCAGATTTCACTGCTTTTGAACCACTGCTTTTTCATATCAGAAGGAAAGGAATTTATGATGACAGTTAGTAAAGCTGAAGATTTTTTTTTTCAGATAAGATGAAATAAGGGACTAGATAAATGGTTAAAAAGAACAAATAATGATTTTTTTCTTTTTTACATAAAATGGAAAGTTTCTTACAAAGTATCTCTAATGGAATCCTGGAATAATTATATAGAGCTGCAATAGTATAATCAGGGTATAGATTTATATATATATATATATATATATAGACTATTTATAAATAGTCATTCAGTTAAATTATGAATAGAATCATGTTTGCAAAGAAAAAAAGTAAATGAGAAGCTGTCAAAGCGGACTAAAGTAGTTTGATTCATTATCTTGTACCTCCTCAGTGACAATCTCCTTCCCCTGTGAGGTTTATTGTAGTGTTTTGAAAGCCACTACGAATTGTCTGATGCTGTGCCTTACACCTTGTTCTCCATTTCGAAATCCAGTTGGGGAGTTGTTTTCCTCCCGGAGATGGAAAGTCTACGACTGTGGCTCATATGAGAGAACCACACTGCTCCAGGCCATGTGTGGTTATATTGCACGCTGTAGCAGCAGATGTCAGCCTTGGAAGGAGACACTTAAGCTGTCATGGCTTGTCAAAAATGAACAGCAAGCAATGATGAATGATGAACAGCCTGTGCACACAATATTGCATGCTGTGATATGATTGTGGTTGAGTCTTCCAAAGCCAAATGTGATTTGTTGTGTATATTGTGTATATTTATTTTTCTTTGGTACTGACTTGCCATCAGACAAATAATAAAAAAATGTAGATCAAATTGATTTTTTGTGCACATCTATAGCAAATATGATTACATGTACTTTGTTTTTTTAATATAACCACAGTTATGTTTACAGTTCATTATAAGAATGTTCTTTTTTAGTGCTGCACATTTTCTGATAAACAGTTTTCATCCTTTTATCCTTCATTTTAATTCAAATATTTCAATATGAAAAGAAAAAAAGACCTAGCTTGGTTTTATGTTGGGTCAGTAATTTGCTAGAGGCTGTCTGGTGTTTGGAGTTTGAAAACAAAGAGGTACAGTTTTTTGTGGAACATGCTAGGTCCCCCCGGACGGTAACTACAGGGAATAAAAGGATGTAAAGCAGACTAGGAGCGAGTTCAACTGTTTTGATATGCTATGGCTAATAAGTGTGGCCAAATCAGAAAGGATAATGCCAGTCACAATATAACATTTTAAGTGGGTCATTTTATTCCCTAACTGAACTCTACAGAGAACAGCATTAATACATTGTACATCAGTCATCAGCCATGTTTTAACTATGCCTATTATTACTTGCAGGTGGTGGGCAGGGTGGGAGGAGGTGGGCTCTGGGGTGGGTTGGGGGTCAGGTGGATGGATGCCTTGGACGAGAGTGGGGATGGGGGGAGGGCTTGAGGAGGGCTCTCTCTGTCTTTATTATTGTGTTTGTGTTTTATCTGGAATTGTTTTTAACTGTAAAGCACTTTGAGCTGCACTTTGTTGCTTGAAAGGTGCTTTATAAATAAATAAAGTTTAAAGTTTAAGTTTAACCCCTTGCACTCCGGTCAGTTTCCCTAAAAACGCCAAAAAATAACGTGCCCAAATTAAATCCAAAGCTGTTATTCAACCCTTTGCAGCATCTTCATGGGGTTGGACTCATTTAAAAGAAAACACTTTGAATTTTTTGGCAAAACAGTCATAATCTCTCCAAGTGCTCCAGTCACTGAGTTACAGTCATCTAAACCTAGTGAACTTGGAGAAAATAAATTTGGCCTGGGTGTTTTTTTGGATACAAATGCTTGCAAATAACACACAGCTGTCAGATCCGGGCTGGAAAATGCAACAGAAATGTAGAACCAAGTGTTATCCAGTTGAGGTCAAAATTTTGTAACAATACCACAAAAAATGAATACATTACACAGCTTTTTCCTCAGGTAGTTCCCAGGCGTTTTGGAACTGTGCCAAATTGTGCCAAATGGCACAGTTTGGAAAAATGTCTGTAACTTTTGAATGATTTAATGTAGAAGCTTCATTTTGGGCTCTAATGAAAGGTCACACTCAGAGCTGTGTCTGTGTGTGTGTGGGGGGGGGTTGTCCCCCCCCCTCGCTACAGAGGACGAACATCGGCCATCGCTACATGACGGATTAGCCTCATGTGGCGATGTGGCGACAGCGGCGCAGTCACCGCGGCTCCCCCCCGCTATTCTTCTGTAGCAAGGGGGGGCGGCGTTCACGGTCTGGACGCGGCGAAAGACCCGTGTACCGCGGCGCACGAAACTTCAGACTTCGTGCGCCGCACAGTTGTAATTTACCGATCGGTCAAAAGTCATTTTTGATTACAATTTTCAGGGATAAAGAATAATTTAGCTTATAACACCTTACCTCTTCACAGCAGTGTCCTGGCGAACTTCTCTTCCTCATTGTCAGACGAACGTGACGCTGGTCCGCTCGTGGTTCTGGTCTCACGACCCGATCAAAACATAATTCCATTATTGCGGTTTTGTGCTTCCATGATTGCGGTTTTTGGCGAATGATTTTTCAAAACAAATAACAGTAGTAATTAAAAAAAGACTGGCGAACGCGTGTGTGTCACTCAGCCTTCGTCGTCAGCCTCCGTCGGTCTATGACCATGGAAGAAAATCATAACGTCTACTCTGCTGGAACAAAAACAAAATAAGCACCGCCTGTGGCCGAACATGCCGATGCGCGTGCACGAAGGCGCACGAGAGCGCCCTCATGTGCTCTGGGACGCAGAGACTTGCCCGCCCGCGGTACAACGGAGTGCAAGAGGTTAAAGTTTATTAATTTTGAGTGTCTTCAAGTAATTGCTCTTGTAGAGAACAAAGTGTTGCACTTCCCTGCATTTAGCTCAAAAACTACAGAATAATCAGTAAACCAGTACTCCAAGTCAAAGAAACTCAAATAAGTACAATTATGTACCCAGTAATTAGACAAAATTATTTCCTAGCAAGACTGACAGAGTAGCTCATTCCGGACGACCCATCTCAGATGTGCTTGAGGTCAAGGTCAATGGCCTAGGAGAAGTAACGTTTTTCATGAAATCATAAATACCCAGATCTCCTGACCTTTGACAATGATCTTGACCTCGGCCTGGATGCAGACCTACCTGAGGATTCTGGTGAGTGAGTTTGGTGAGAATCAAAGTAATTGCCTAGGAGAAGTAGTGATTTTTCTAAAATCATATAGGTTCCCAGATCTTTTGACCTTGAGCACAACCTGGATGCAGACCCTCCTGAGGACCCTTGTGAGTTAGGTGAACACTGGGGTAATTTCCTAGAAGGATTAGCAATTTTCACAAAATCACCTAAGTGCCTAGATCTCTTGACCTTTGACTTTGAGTACAACCTGGATGTAGACCCACCCAAGGATCATTGTGAGTGAATTTGGTGAGCATCAAGGAAATTGCCAAGGAGAAGTATCCATTTTTTCTGAATTCACTTTGGTGCCCAGATCTCCTGATCTTTGACTTTGAGGAGGACTAGCAATGCCCATAAAATGTGCACAGATGGTCAGACAGATGGCCGGACACTGGATCATCACATTGGCTCCTTTCAGCTTTGCTTAAATGAGAAATGAAACAGATGAACAATAGACAATAAAATAGACCACATTAGTGGCCTTTTCCAACATGAACAAATACACAGAATTGAATACATTGCTTTACTTAACAGTGCAAATCATTTAAGCCTCTTGAAGTTCATCACATTTCTCTACATGTATTGCTACACAGTAACACATTTTCTGTAACCATTACAGCAGGATCTCATTAAGTGCATTTTCATAGGAAATCATCCAGGTGCAGTTTCTGGAGGAGGCAGTGACAGTTTCCCAGCTGTGTGCCCTAACGTTGTAAACCTAAACATGATGTCATTTTTGGGATTTCCACAGCAGGTAGAAAGCTGCTGCAGAAACTGTAGCAGAAACTGTTAGTCGGATGCAAATCCACATCTATTTGTGTCTTTGCATTGACTTTACATTTAATCACGCTGCACAAAAAATTCTGCACTTTCGCGTTTGAGCTGAATGCATCTTCAAGTCAAGTCAAAATTTATTTCTATAGCACATTTGAAACAACCGCAGCTGACCAAAGTGCTGTACACTTTGTACATAAAATATTAAAAATTGTCATGATGTATTAAGTTTTGACAGCTCACATGCACGATGCCAAACACAGGAAGGAACCACACAGAGGGGCACGTTTGACAATTTTATTAATATCAAAATCCAAAGCGCACAGCTACAGAAACAGTCACTCGCCAGAGGAAAGGACCTGTGGAGAGAAGGCGAGAGCAGTGAGCTGAGGAGTAGAGTAAGGGGAAATGGGCGAGCCAAATTGCCACTTACTTGAGAAATCTACAGAGGACCGACAGGACCCAGCAGGGAATAGACGAACCAGTAGGGTAAGGGGAAAAGGTGAGCTGATGGTGCCTGATCGGGTGAAGTTGATTGCTGAGGGAACGGTGTGATGAGGCAGGAGAGCTTGCGCAGTCCCGGAGACACACCTACACGGTGGCAGCAACCTGAAAAGGAGAAGAGAGTAATGGTTAACAACATGTTAATGTATTACGGCTTGTTTGCTTGCCTAAGAACGGGCAGTATACCCAGACGAGCCAGCGTTGACTGCATGGAGGAAGCCTCCTTATGTACTCTGGCTGATGAGCGGGCGCAGGTGTGTCTTCTGCCTCAGGTACCGTGATGAGTTTGTGAAGGTGAGACCGGAGGGGAGGGGCATGATCTCGCTGCCCATGGCAAAAAATGCCGCACAGTTTACAATCCAGAGTAAAATTACGAGATAAAAACATAATTTTAAAAAAAGTATAATAAAACAACATAAAACTGATAAAATAAGCAAATAAATAAAATAAAATAAACTACGATAATAAAAACTAAGGAATTTTACTCAGCTAGGAGTGAAAGCCAGGGAAAATAAGAGTTTTCAAGAGTGTTTTAAAATGAGTAACAGTCTGAGTAGCTCATATGTGTTCTATAGATTTGGACCCACTACCGAAAACGCTTTGTCACCTCTGCTTTTGAGTCGGGATTTTGGAATATTTAAGAGCAACAGATTTGTAGATCTCAGTGCTCTAGATGCAATATGAGGGTGTAACAGTTCAGAGAGATAAGGTGTGGCCTTACCATTAAGACATTTCAAAACATTCAATAAAACTTTAAAGTGAATTCTAAAACAGACGGGGAGCCAATGTAAAGATGAGAGTACTGGAGTTATGTGATCACACCATTTCTTTCCAGTCAGAAGATGGGCTGCTGCATTTTGTACAGCCTGTAAACGATGTAGAGATGACTGATCAAGATCAACATATAAAGAATTGCAAAAATCTAAAGAGGTAATGAAGGCATGGATGACTCTCTCAAAATCATGAACAGGCAGGTAGCCCTTCACCTTGCTTAGTAACCTTAGTTTAAAAAAATCTTTTCTGAACAACAGAACTGCTATGTTTATCAAACTTAGAAGAACAGTCAAAAATAACTCCAAGGTTCTTAGCAACTGGGTGGCAGTAAGAGGCTAGCGAGCCAATAACACTGCTGAACCCATCTAATAGATCCTGATGTCCAAAGAGAATAATTTCTATAACTTATTGTTGTTCAGACTGAGAAAGTTATTCTCCATCCATGCTTGCACATCCCTAAGACAGTTCAAAAGTGTTTCCATAGAGGAATTACTTTTTATGGGCATAAATACTGTATTTAAAAGTCATCCACAAAGCAATGAAAGGAAATATGGTATTTTTTCAAAAATGGAGCCCAAGGGAAGCATATATAATGAAGATAAGATAAAACATGATTAATCCCACACTGGGGAAATCCATTTGCCACAGCAGCACAAAGTCAGAAAAGAAGAACATAAACCAAAAATTTAAAAAACCCAGTAAAAAAAAAACTACTAAAAACAGAAGATCAATAATATTTAAAATATGTACAAATTGTACTACATACATCAATAAAAATAATATACATACATGCACGTTTATGACAAGCATTTATCCTATATGTATATGTGTGTAAAAATGGACTGGTCCCAAAATGGAACCTTGCGGTATTCCACAACTAAGTGGTGACACAGTTGTGGAATGTTCATCTAAATCGACAGAGAAACGTCTATCATTTAAATAAGAGCTAAACCAATTTAAAGCTGTACCTTTAATTCCAACACACAAGTCAAGGCATGACAGAATATTATGGTTGACTGTGTCAAAGGCAGCAGATAGGTCTAGGAGCAACAGGACAGCAGAGTTACAAGTATCAACAGTTGAAAGTAAATCATTAAAACTCTCAAAATGGCCGCATCTGTGCTATGACATTGTTTAAAACCAGACTGGAACTTCTCAGTAATACAATTAACTCCAGGTATGACTGAAGCTGATTAAAAACTTACTTTTCTAAAATCTTTGATAACAAAGGGAGCTTAGAAATGGGCCTAAAATTGGAAAGAACAGAAGAATCAAGATTGTTCTTTTTGATGAGTGGGTGCACTACGGCATGGTTGAAGGCAGCAGGAACACACTCAGACATCAGAGAGGAATTAATTAGGCCCAAAATACAAGGCCCAAGAGTTTTAAAAAAACATCCTTAAAGAGATGAGAAGGGATGCTGTCTAGGGGACAGTATAAAGGCCCTAAATGCTGAACTGTTTCTGTTAATGAAAAAAGGGACACCTTCTCAAAGTTCTCAAAAACAGCTGAACATACAGGAGAAACAGTAACACATATGGCAGGAGGAGACATGGAAGCCCTGATAACAGAAATCTTTTCTTTAAAAAAATGTAAGAAATTTTTTCACACAGTGCAAGTGAAGGCATAATGCAGTTAACATGGCATGGATTTAAAAGAGAATTAAGTGTTAAAAAGAAAATAAGATTTGTGGCTATTACATAAAACAAGGTTTGATTTAAAAAAAATGTGTTTTTACAACTTCCACAGCTCTCTGATACTCTAATAAGCTATTTCTGTAGTTTAGTTAAGCATTCCAGCTGCTAAAACTGATGACTGGTTTTGCATTTCACCGTAGTTTCTGACAGTTTCTCTCAGTTTAGTAATGGTAGACACACCTCACAAGGTCATATTTCCTTCTGCCCCCACTTGTGGAAGTGACTTGGAGGAGAGATGCAATCTCACAAGTTTTGGGTGACTCTTAATCACAGAACACTAACGTTGGGTGATTTTTCACCCCTGCGATTGTGGTGACATGATTTTTATTGTGTTGTCTGAGTTGTGTGGGTAGCTTCAGACTGCTCACTGATGTCCTAGTAAACAGGTACGTGTTTGGGTGATTTTCACCCGGCATTATTAATCAAGGGTACAATATTTCACCCGACGTTAGTGTTTGTGTATTAAATCAAGGGTAACAATGTCCAGGTCCACCATGTTTTTTTAACCATTATTATGCACAGCTATCATCCTGTCACAGGCTTGGTGATGGTGGCCTAGCAACAAATGAGTAAAACATAGCTATAAGGTTTGTTTATGTTGGCTACCCAGATTTCTGTACCGACTGTAAGGCATAAGGTAAGTTAGAATGGTCTTGGAAATTGCATGCAAGCCTTATGTAGTGTAATGGTTATGAATAAATATCAATTAGTGGTAATTTCCAAGGGAATCCATATGATAAAAAAAAAAATAGGTTATTTTTCCCCTCTCAAAAAATGCCTTTTTTTTTTTTTCATTTCTCTCTCCCACAGTTGTCAGTGATGCAGGGAGACTGTGCCTTCACCAGACAAGGCTCACTTGTCCCAGGAATGGATGGACCAAAGAGCAAGTTCTCAGCTCTATTATTTATTTATTCAGGATTTTTTTTTTTGTTAATGATTCTCTAATTTTGCACTAACTTCAGAGCCTTTATAGAGTCCCCCATGATAAGTTTTTTTTTTCTTTCATTTTGAGCTATTGTATAGGGGGAAATAGAAGAGTGCTTCAATTTCCCAGGTATTATTATAATAACTTATAACTTATTCTGACCAGAATTGACTGCAGCTTTAAACCATTTTAGTAACTTTATCATTCTATTTATTTGAAATCCGAGCTGAAATTATTGTTCTTCAGCACTGGCTTGAGGAATATTTCTTTACGTGATATGATTCAAATTATATTAGAAAGTACAAATGGAGAGTTCATATTTTATTTTCCTCAGACTAAAGACATTTCTGTCACGTGCTGAGTCCAATTTTCTGCCAGACTCAGTCTCGTGGCTCCTTCTTTATATGTACATTTATTTGTCTGTTGTATTTTTGGTATCCTCTTGAGTTTTCACTGCCTTTTATTTGTCTGTTGATGTCCCTGTTCACTTTGGTTTTGTATTGTTTCATTTGAAATCATTGTCTAGTCTGTATTTGGTTTTGTTTACATTTCAGGCTCTGGGTTGACAGGTGGCTTTCCCGGGTTAGTGTGGGCGCCGCCTGTGAAACTGCCAGCTGCCCCTCCCTCACCTGTCATTACCATCAGCTGCTCTCCCCCATTACTACAATCAGCTGTCTCCAATTATTAGTTGTCTTCCTCTCCTGCTCAGGTCAGCCGCACCTGTGATCACTTCTGTTGTTAGCTCATTCACTATTTTAGCACTGTCAGTTCACATTATTGTTGTCACTGCCTCATTCATGTTGCAATCTGTCCTTCAATCGAGTGTTCCTCGGGACATTTATTCTTCCTCTACCTGCCTTATCTCCTCCTGAGCTGCCTGCTCAGGAGCCCTACTTCCTGTAAGTTTTTCTCGAGTGTGCCTTTGAGTTTGCACTGTTGGACTTTTGTTCCTTATCACAATAAATGTTGCAAAATTTCATCCAGCGAGTAGGTTCTTCTTTATCTCTGTGTGCCGCATAAAGGCACACATGACAGTAGGCAGTGACCAGAACCAAACCCAACTGTGATTTTTTTGCACATTTTATTTTTTCCATTTTTCCACCCACCTGCTTGTGAGCACCATGTCCAACCTGGACGACGCAGAGCTGCGGGGGTTGTGCATCCTGGAGGACATTTTGTCATGGATACAGGCTTCTTGTACCCCTGAGACGGTCCAAGAGGGTCAGGACAGCGCAGCACGGGTGATGGAGACACATCCCAGTCTATGGAACCATCCAGAGGTCACCGGCATCCTCCTCTCCATTTACTCTCTTCCATGTGCGAGCGATGAGCATGGGGAGGCTGCTCCAGTGCCGGAGCTGACACAAATGAGGAGGAAGCGCTCGCGCCGCAAGAAGCCTTCAGCCTCCCCCGCAGCTAGCTCCGACTCCTCCTCCTGAGCCCTGGCCTACCGAGGAGCCAGAGGAGCGAAGACAGGTGTTATTGGCGGAGACAGATCTGCTCCTCGAGGTGAAACCATGGCTCCTCCCGGAATGGATCCACGAATCGGAGGAGTTTCTCCCGAGGGAGCCAGAGTTGAAGCCGATGAATGAGCGTTCCCTGACCTCAAAGCCTCTTCTCCATGATGAGCCGACATCCCCTTCTCCTGCTTGTCACCTCCAAACCCGGAAATCTCGGCAGACTCCACCACCACTCAGCCACCATCCCCTCCTTCACGGAGGGGGAAGATTTTTGCAGCTGAACTCCTCCAAGCTCCCTGGGAGATGGAGCACGACCTCGGGATGGCAGCTGACGTTATCACCCCCCATGAATTCAGGCAAGTTCTTATTCAGTCACTCTCTGTAGCTCCTGAAATTACTTGCCTGATTCCTGATGAGGAGACGCAGATTTTACAGTTCACTGAGTCTCCATTATCAGCTGCCATTACCGCTTTTCCACCTGTTTCTCTTGTCTCCCCCAAATCTCCGCTGGTCCCGGGAGGGGATCACCGGATGACAAAGGAGCCAGAGGTCCTAAAGAAGTCTACTCCACGGGAACTGTGTCATCCTGTACGGGTCCGCCAGAGGAAGCTGTCCCTCTCATCCACAGCCATTTCCCAGACATCGAGCCCAATGTTTCCTTTTGTGGCTGAGAGGTCTTCCAGGGCTTCCCCAGGTACATCTACTCCCGAGTGCACAGAAGCGGCTCCTCCACATTCCATTGGGGGGCCCAGGCTCACCGTAGACACAGAGAGGGATGACACACCTCCAGCTGCAGTGGACAACATCGCACACCAGGAGGGCAGGCAAATGACATTTATATCTTCTCTTTGTGATGAAAATTTGTCTTGCCCGATACTTGGTAGAGACTCAGGGGTTGCAGTCACCAGAGCTCTCTTCACCTGCTGCAACCCATAGTTCCCCTTCTGTCCTCTCCGTGTCTCCTCTCCTTTCTCCTGAGTGTCTGCCGGCCCCTGAACGTAGCCGCCAGATGATGGAGGAGCTTGTGGCCCTGGAAGACCCCAATCCTGGGCCAGCACAGAGCCGACCCCCAGCGGCCACGCCGAAGGGGCCATCAGCGTGGATTAATTTGCTTGGGGGCACCTTGACTGCTACCATCATCATGCCTGCTGCAGAGGCCACTGCAGCAGAGTCACCAGCTGAGCTGGATCTCCTGAGGGCTGGGCCCGAAGAGTCGCCTTCGTCCGGATCGTCAGAGTCCTGGACGGTGGTAGAGCTTGAGCTCAGGCAAGTGCTCTCTTTTGTCCCCCTTGTCTCAGGTTTGGAGCAATCTTGCCTGGCTCTTGGTGAGGAAAGCCAGGTGCCACCGCCTGCTGCACCTGAGCTCGCCTTGCCAGGCTCTGCTGCTGCCGGGGACCCTGAACCCCCTTTTTTCTGTGTGTCTGAGCTTTCTCTCAGGGTCACCAGAGAGGATCCATCACCGCCAGATGTCTCTGAGGGTCCCGGTTCCCGCCGGAGGCCACCCAGGATCCAGCTTCTTCCATGGAGGCCGTCGCGGGTGCAGCGTTGGCCCAGACCAGGACCATCACGAGTGCAGCTGAGCTCCAGCCCAGAGCCACCACGGGTGCAGTTGAGCTCCAGCCTGGAGACACCATGGTGCAGCTAAGCTCCAGCCCGGAGCCACCGTGGGTGCAGATAAGCTCCAGCCCGGAGCCACCGCAGGTGCAGCTAAACTCCAGCCCGGAGCCACCACGGGTGCTACTTCTCCCCAGTCCCAGGTCATCGAGGGCGTTGTGGCCTTTTCTCCTCCTCCTCAACCTGATTGCGTCGTGGTTCCCTCCTCTTCGCTTCCAGACACCATTGGGACTCCCTCGCCTTTGCCACCAGACGCCGTTGGTGCTCCCCCTTCTTGGCCCTCCTCTCCAGTTGTGGGTTTCTCTGTGGGGAGGCCACCACCCAGGCCGCCTCTCCTGAGCTGGTGGCTGAAAGACTCAGGCCAGCTGCCCGTTAAACTGTGCCATTGGGTGGCCAAATTTCCCTGGCAGGCCACCTGACTCATTCTACCTGACCGTCCGGCTGGTCTGGGATTTCGGCAGGCCACCAGACCGGGTGCACTGTGCTATCCACGGGGCCTGGGACTCTGGGCGGCCTCCCGAGCCTTCTAACTTCTGGACTTGGGGGGTCTAACTGTATATTTTTTTTTCCGGTGTGGGTCCTGAGCATGGTTGTTTTTTGCTCCCTCCTGGCCTGTTCCCCCCACCACCTGCCCTGGGTAGTTTGTGGTAGTTCCTGCTGGGGGAAGGGAAGGGGGTAGGTTTTTTCTTTTTCTTTTGATGTTATGTTGGGTGTCTGGTACCCACCCCTTGAGGGGGGTCTCTGTCATGTGCTGAGTCCGATGTTCTGCTGGACTCAGTCTCGTGGCGCCTCCTTTATATGTACATTTATTTATCTGTTGTATTTTTGGTATCCTCTTGAGTTTTCACTGCCTTTTATTTGTCTGTTGATGTCTCTGTTCACTTTGGTTTTGTATTGTTTCATTTGTAATCATTGTCTAGTCTGTATTTGGTTTTGTTTACATTTCAGTCTCTGGATTGACAGGTGGCTTTCCCAGGTTAGTGTGGGCACCGCCTGTGAAACTGCCAGCTGTCCCTCCCTCACCTGTCATTGCCGTCAGCTGCTCTCCCTCATTACTACGATCAGCTGTCTCCAATTATTAGTTGTTGCCTTCCTCTCCTGCTCAGGTCAGCCGCAACTGTGATCACTTCTGTTGTTAGCTCATTCACTATTTTAGCACTGTCAGTTCACGTTATTGTTATCACTGCCTCATTCATGATGGAATCTATGACCTTCAATAGAGTGTTCCTCGGGACAGTTATTCTTCCTCTACTTGCCCTGTCTCCTCCTGAGCTGTCTGCTCAGGAGTGCTACTTCCTGCAAGTTTTTCTCGAGTTTGCCATTGGGTTTGCACTGTTGGACTTTTGTTTCTTATCACAATAAATGTTGAAAAAATTTCATCCAGCAAGTGAGTTCTTCTTTATCTCTGTGAGCCGCATAAAGGCGCACATGACACATTTCAGCAAAAATCCTCCCAAAGAGAGTAAAGTATATTGGCAAGGAAAAAAAGTTGCAAAATTACATGTGAAAAGTTAAAAATTTATGAGTAAACACAAAGAAGGTGAGAAACAATAATTTTAAAAAGTCATAAATCCCCCCCAAAAAAATAACTTTTTGACAATATAGTCACAATTGCACAAGATAACACTCCTCGAAGACCAAGGACGAGGAGAGGGGAAAGGCATGTTAGGAGGGAGGGAGAGAGAGAAAAAGAAAGGTAGAAGTGTGGAGGTGAGAGTAGGTACTATTACTGGTAAAGGAAGAGAGTTGGCTGATATAATGAAGAAAAGAAAGGTAGATATACTGTGTTCAAAAAAACATTTGGAAAGGAAGCAAGGCTGCACGGTGGCGCAGTGGTTTAGCATTGCGGCAGCACAGTTTACTGTCGGACGGGGGATCGCGGGGATCATGAGATCGTGGGTTCGATCCCAGCCCCCGACCAACAGTAAGCTGTGTGGAGTTTGCATGTTCTCCCCGTGTTGCGTGGGTTTACTCCGGGATTTCTCTGGTTTCCTCCCGCATACCAAAAACATGTAGGTTTAGGGCGCTCGCGCACGCAACGACCGGCAGCCGGTGGCTTGTCACCAGACTGCAAACCAAATCTACCTACGGGTACAAATAAGTAACAAAAAAAAAAAAAAAAAAAAAAAGGCTAGGATCATTGAAGGTGGATTTAAGCTGTTCTACCATGGTGTAGATAGGAAGAGAAATGGAGTAGGAGTAATCTTGACGGAAGAGTATGTGAAGCGTGTTCAGGAGGTAAATAGGGAATTAGACAGAATCATGAGTTTGAAGCTAGAAGTCAATGGTGTGATGTTGAATGTTGTCAGTGTGTATGCCCCACAAGTTGGATGTCAGGTAGAAGAGAAAAAAGCAATTCTGGAGTAAGTTGGATGAAGTGGTAGAGAGTGTTCCCATGAGGTAGAGAGTGGTAACTGAAGCGGACTTTAATGGGCATGTAGGTGAAGGGAACAGAGGTGATGAGGAGGTTCTGGATAGGTATGGTCTAAAGGAGAGAAATGTGGAAGGACAGATGGTTGTGTATTTTGCTCAAAGGATGGAAATGGCTGTTGTGAACACATACTTCAAGTAGAGAGAGGAACATAGGGTGATTTACAAGAGTGGAGGAAGGTGCACACAGGTGGACTACATCTTATGCAGAAGGAGAAATCTGAAAGAGATAGGAGACTACAAGGTGGTGGTAAGGGAGACTGTAGCTAGACAGCATCGGATGGTAGTCTGTAGGATGACTTTGGAAAGCAAGAAGAGGAAGAGAGTGAAGGCAGAGCCAAAAATTAAGTGGGGGAAGTTACAGAAGGAAGAAGGTCGCACAGAGTTCAGGGAGGAGTTGATACAGGCTCTGGGTGGTAGGGAAGAATTACCAGATGACTGGGAAAGTACAGCAAAAGTATTGAGGGAAACAGGTAGAAAGGTATGTGATGTATCCAGTGGACAGAGGAAGAAAGACAAGGAGACTTGGTGGTGGAATGAGGAGGAACAGGAAAGTATTCAAAGGAAGAGGTTAGCAAAGAAAAAGTGGGATAGTCAGGGAGATGAAGAAAGTAGACAGGAGTATTTGGAATCTAGGCACATGGCAAAGAGAGAGGTGGCATACAGTGGGGCAAAAAAGTATTTAGTCAGCCACCAATTGTGCAAGTTCTCCCACTTAAAAGATGAGAGAGGTCTCCAATTTTCATCATAGGTATACCTCAACTATGAGAGACAAAATGAGAAAAAAAAATCCAGAAAATCACATTGTCTGATTTTTAAAGAATGTATTTGCAAATTATGGTGGAAAATAAGTATTTGGTCAATAACAAAAGTTCATCTCAATACTTTGTTATATACCCTTTGTTGGCAATGACAGAGATCTGGAGACTGGCTAGGCCACTCCAGGACCTTGAAATGCTTCTTACGAAGCCACTCCTTCATTGCCCGGGCGGTGTGTTTGGGATCATTGTCATGCTGAAAGACCCAGCCACGTTTCATCTTCAATGCTCTTGCTGATGGAAGGAGGTTTTCACTCAAAATCTCATGATACATGGCCCCATTCATTCTTTCCTTTACACGGATCAGTCATCCTGGTCCCTTGGCAGAAAAACAGCCCCAAAGCATGACATTTCCACCCCCATGCTTCACAGTATGTATGGTGCTCTTTCTCCTCCAAGCACAACAAGTTGAGTTTTTACCAAAAAGTTCTATTTTGGTTTCATCTGACCATATGACATTCTCCCAATCCTCTTCTGGATCATCCAAATGCTCTCTAGCAAACTTCAGACGGGCCTGGACATGTACTGGCTTAAGCAGGGGGACACGTCTGGCACTGCAGGATTTGAGTCCCTGGCAGCGTAGTGTGTTACTGATAGTAGCCTTTGTTACTTTGGTCCCAGCTCTCTGCAGGTCATTCACTAGGTCCCCCCGTGTGGTTCTGGGATTTTTGCTCACTGTTCTCATGATCATTTTGACCCCACGGGGTGGGATCTTGTGTGGAGCCCCAGATCGAGGGAGATTATCAGTGGTCTTGTATGTCTTCCATTTTCTAATAATTGCTCCCACCGTTGATTTCTTCACACCAAGCTGCTTACCTATTGCAGATTCAGTCTTCCCAGCCTGGTGCAGGTCTACAATTTTGTTTCTGGTGTCCTTTGACAGCTCTTTGGTCTTGGCCATGGTGGAGTTTGGAGTCTGACTGTTTGAGGTTGTGGACAGGTGTCTTTTATACTGATAATGTGTTCAAACAGGTGCCATTAATACAGGTAACGAGTGAAGGACAGAGGAGCCTCTTAAAGAAGTTACAGGTCTGTGAGAGCCAGAAATTTTGCTTGTTTGTAGGTGACCAAATACTTATTTTACCGAGGAATTTACCAATTAATTCATTAAAAGTCCTTCAATGTGATTTTCTGGATTTTTTTTCCCTCATTTTGTCTATCATAGTTGAGGTATACCAATGATGAAAATTGGAGACCTCTCTCATCTTTTAAGTGGGAGAACTTGCACAATTGGTGGCTGACTAAATACTTTTTTGCCCCACTGTATATACTGTGTATATACACTCAGTGTATATACAGTATATATATATATATATATATACTGTATATATATATATATATACACACGGTGGATTTAACCTCTTGCACTCCAGGATACCACGGGCGGTCACGTCTCTGCGTCCTAGGGTGCACTGAAAAAAAAAAAGCTGCAGAAACAGCCGCGAACAGAAAGCCAAAGGAGTGCTTTGATTGGTTTAGATTTGATTGACCTCTCATTCGACTAATGAGAGCCTTGAATTGGGTTTCTGAAACCTTGAAGAACCAATGACTGAAAACCTAGCAAGAAGGACCCGCCTACCAACGGCTGCGAATACAGCAAGCCAATTGAAGCAGAGAACTTTGACAATTGAAAGCATACGTCCCGTGCATAAAATCTGTTTTGTGTAAGCCGCTGGGTGACACACACGCGTTCGCCAGTCTTTTTTTCTTACTACTGTTCTTATTTGTTTTGAAAAATTGTTCGCCAAAACCGCAATCATGGAAGCACAAAACCGCAATAATGGAATCATGGTTTGACCGGGTCGCGTGACCAGAACCATGAGTCCGTAACAAGCGGACCAGCATAATGTTCGTCTGACAATGAGGAAGAGAAGTTCGCCAGCGACACTGCTGTTGTGGACAGGTAAGTGTTATAAGCTAAATTATTCTTTATCCCTGAAAATTGTAATCAAAATGACTTTTGACCGATCGGTAAATTACAACTGTGCGTCATCGCCACATGACGGACCGCGGCGACCCATGTGCCGCGTCCGGACCATGAACGCCCCCCCCCCCCCGCTACTCTTCTGTAGCGGATTGCAGATATTATTGCAGATATTTTAGTACAACTGTGCATAGTAGACCGCGGCGCACCGTCACCGCGGACTGTCATGTAGCGATGGGCGATGTCCGTCCTCTGTAGCGGGGGGGGGGGGGTTGTTATCTTCTACATTACAAATATTTTAGTATAATTTTTAGTGCACTGTAGGTTATTTTTTCTTGTAAAAAAAAGCCACACATTTTTTACGTGGCATGCTTCTTTGTGTGTGGGGGCTTGTTTGTTCATTCATTCATTCATGAATGAATAAACAACCCCCCCACACACACACACACAGAGAGCCCTGAGTGTCACCTTTCATTAGAGCCCAAAATGAAGCTTCTATATTGAATCATTCAAAAGTTACAGACGTTTTTCCAAACTGTGCCATTTGGCGCAATTTGGCACAGTTCAAAAACGCCTGGGAACAACCTGAGAAAAAAGCTGTGTAAAATATTCATTTTTTGTGGTATTGTTACAAAATTTTGACCTCAGCTTGATAACACTTGGATCTACATTTCTGTTGCATTTTCCAGCCCAGATCTGACAGCTGTGTGTTATTTGCAAGCATTTGTATCCAAAAAAACACCCAGGCGAAATTTATTTTCTTCAAGTTCAGTATGTTTAGATGACTGTTACTCAGTGGCAGGAGCACTTAGAGAGATTATGACTGTTTTGCCAAAAAATTCAAAGTGTTTTATTTTAAATGAGACCAACCCCATGAAGATGTTGCAAAGGATTGAAGAACAGCTTTTGATTTACTGTGGGTATGTTATTTTTAGGCGTTTTTAGGGAAATTGACCAGAGTACAAGGAGTTAATAAGTCTACACACCCCAAATACCAGGTTTTTGTGATGTAAAAAAATGAGACCAAGATAAATCATTTCAAAACTTTTTCCACCATTGATATGACCTATAACCTGTACAGCCCAATTGGAAAGCAAACTGAAATCTTTTAAGGGGAAAAATAAAAAATAAAAACTTACAATAACCTGGTTGCATAAATATGCACACCCTGTTATAACTGGGGATGTGGCTGTGTTCAGAATTAACCAATCACATTCAAACTCATGTTAAATTGAAGTCAGCACACACCTGCCACTATTTAAAGTACCTCTGATTAACCCCAAATAAAGTTCAGCTGCTCTGGGAGGCTTTTCCTGACATTTTTGTAGTCACATCTTGCAGCACAAGCCATGGTCCACAGAGAGTTTCCAAAGCATCAGAGGGATCTCAGTGTTCAAAGCCAGGGGAAAGGTACAAAAGAATTTCCAAGGCATTAAATATACCATTGAACACAGTGAAGACAGTCATCATCAAGTGGAGAAAATATGGCACAACAGTGACATTACCAAGAACTGGACATCCTGTCATGATTTGCTCCTCGGGGCAGAGAGACAGACCCATGCACTGAACTGCAGTTTGTGGTATTTATTAACAAAACACAAAGTTCCAAAGTACATCAAAGCAAAAATCCAAACAGATGACAAGGTAAACTTACAGATAGATTATCGGAACAAACTCACCAGAATGGGGAAGGGGTTCTGGTGGCGAGGAGGAAGTATAACTAAGACTGCGGCAGTGAGAAGGAAAAACAACAGTCTTTAAATAACTGAGAACATAATTGATGGCAGGTGCGGCTTCACGTGAGCGGGCAGGTGATCTAATTAGTAACACAGAGCACACGGACGAGATAATGACATGGTGGGAGTGTCTGGAACAGGTGCGAAGCTCATGCCACGAGGAAACAAAATATAAACATTGAGATCCAAAATAAAACAGGAATCTAAAAATACTGACAGAATCATTGTCATAGTAAAAAGGGCAAGAAAACATTATAAAACAACTGACAGCAAAGAGCACATCTAGAATCAACACACAGGAAAATAATACAACACTGGAAAAATACAGAAAATATGTAGATATAAATTAAGAGCTTGAGCCCTGTGACGCACCGTGCTCAGCCTCGTGACACGTCCCTCCAAAACTGATGAAAAGAGGATAAGAAAACTGGTCAGGGAGGCTGCCAAGAGGCCAACAGCAACATTGAAGGAGCTGGAGGAATTTCTAGCAAGTACTGGCTGTTTAGTACATGTGACAACAATCTCCCATCTGAGGTGGCAAGGACGGAAGCCTTATCTTACAATGAAAAACATCCAAACTTGGCTACATTTTGCAAAAACACATTTGAAATCACCCAAACACATGTGGAAAAATGTGTTATGATCCGATGAAACCAAAGTTGAACTTTTTGGCCATAATTCTAAAAGGTATATTTGGCGCAAAAACAACATTGGTCATCATCAAAAGAACACCATACCTACAGTGAAGCATGGTGGTGGCAGCATCATGCTTTGGGGCTGTTTTTCTTCAGCTGGAACTGGGGCCTTAGTCAAGGTGGAGGGAATTATGAACAGTTCCAAATACCAGCCAGTGTTGGCACAAAACCTTCAGGCTTCTGCTAGAAAACTGAAGATGAAGAGGAACTTCATCTTTCAGCATGACAATGACTCAAAGCACACATCCAAATCAACAAAAGAATGACTTCACCAGGAGAAGAATAAGATTTTGGAATGACTCAGCAAGAGTCCAGACCTGAATCCGATCAAACATCTGTGGGGTGATCTGAAGAGAGCTGAACACAGGAGATGCCCTCGCAATCAGACAGATTTGGAGTGTTTTTGGAAAGAAGTGTGCCACATCAAGATGTGCCACGCCAATAGACTCCTACCTAAAATGACTGAGTGCTGTAATAAAAGTCAAAGGTGCCGTAACAAAGTATTAGTTTAAAAGTGTGTATATTTATGCAACCAGGTTATTGGATTTTTTTTTTCCCCTTAAAAGATTTCAGTTTGTTTTTCAATTGGGTTGTACAAGTTATAGGTCACATTAATGGTGGAAAAAGTTTTGAAATGATTTATCTTGGTCTCATTTTTTTACATCACAAAAACCTGGCATTTGAACAGAGGTGTGTAGACTTTTCATATCCACTGTATGTATATATATATATATATACAGTATAGTAACCTTTTTCTCTCTCTCATCATATCCAATTTTCTGACCAATTACTAGGGTTTTCATTGTAAACATTTTTCTTGTAAAGTTAACTTTTAAAAAAATACATTTGCAATGTTCCCCTGATAAATTTATTGCTCTTTTTTCTATAAATTAGTCATATTTTTTGATAAACATGTTACCTTTATAAAGTTTTTTCTACAAAATTTGCAACTTTTCCCTTGAATTTTTCTGATTTTTTTTCTATGTTCTCCTATCCTCTCACCGATATACTAAGTTGTCCTATGTAACCCATCCTTACAGAATTTATGGGGATGCAGAGGGGGTGCAGGTTAACAGATGGGAGGATTTCGGCTCATTTTGCTGACAAGAGGAATAGACTTTTTAAGTTCTTTTGCAAATATGTATTTATTTGAATGGAGGGTTGATATTTTATTTACTGGAAGACAAGCCATTTCAAGTTTTTGCAAAGATTTTTTTTATTTATTTTTTTTTTTTATTTAAGTTTTTGTAAAGGGTATACAGGTCATTACAGCATTGCATTGTTAACATTTTCATCGTACCTTCCCTTATATTTTGCTATTTGACAACACTGGTAGAATAGTTATTACAACACCCCCTTTTTTTTTAAAGTGAAAGAAAAAGTGAAATTAAAGAGAATTAAATTAAAAAAACAAACAAAAAAAACCCAGAATAAACAAACAAACAGAACAGCAAAAAACAAACAAACAGAAAATTAAGTAATTAAAAGTAAAAGAGCATCTGAGTAGCCTTGGAACAAAGAGTGGGACCATCATTGAAATGGTATTTGTCAAAGATTAGATCTAATGGAAGACACATATGCGATCCAGGGTTGCCAAAAGTTCATGAACCCATCCATGTCCTGTCTCAGTGCGAATGTCAACTTTTCCATCGAGTAAATGTCTTGAATCACGTTAATCCAATCTTCAGGTGTAGGACACTCCTTCAGCATCCATTTTTTAGTTAGGGCTTTTTTACTTGCCAATATTAAAACATTGAATAAGTATTTATCTCCTCGTCTTTCCAGTGAGTCCGGTAGTAAACCCAGATACAAAGTTATAAAAGAAAAGGGAACTGTTATTTTGAATATTTTCCCCAATATTGTCTGTACATTGGTCCAATATTGGTGGATAACTGGGCATGACCAAAACACATGAAAATGATTTGCAGTCTTTTCACCACACAAGCGCCAACAGTTCAACCCCTTATGGGTAAATTTGTTTTGTGCAGGTGTTCTGAAAAATCTTACCAAATTTTTCCATCCAAATTCTCTCCACTGCAGGGATGAGGTACTTTTCCATTGCTGTCTATTTAGCTTTTCCCATATTTCCAACTGTAAAATGAAATTCCCCTCTTTTTCCCATCTCTCTTTTATATATGATGTGTTGTCTCCTTTTAAGTCTTGAAGACCTTGGTATATTTTAGAAATGTATCTGATCCCTGCAATCCCTTTATATGCCATTAAGAAGACCTTCAGAACACCTGACTGGGCCCTTTCCAAATCCTCCTTTTTAAGTATATTGTTTATGTGGTGTCTAAGCTGAAAGAACCTGTAAAGGTCTTGATTTATTAGACCTTGTTTTTTCAAGTCTTCAAAACTTCTCAAAGTTTGCCCCTTTAAGAAATCGTAATATTTTATCAGCCCTTTCTCTTTCCACTCTTTAAATCTAGTGTCTGTTTTATTGGGGGTAAAGTCTTGATCATAGGCAATCCATTGCAGAAGTCGATAGAGCTCTTTAGCTTGATTCTCTCTGACTATCTTAAACCAAATTTTTAGTGGGGTCTCTATCCACGGGTTAGTGTTATTCAAGAGTTTATGTAAGGCATTGTTCCCTATTATCGCCTGTAGGGGGATGTCACTTGTTATTTGGCATTCCATCTCCTTCCATTGTGCAGTGTAGACTGGGTTACATATCTCTACTAAAGTTTTAATTTGTGCAGCTATAAAATAGTCCCTGATATTTGGCAGCGCAAGCCCACCTTTGTCTTTGTTTAGCTGTAGGGTTCTATATCTGATTCTAGGTCTCTTGCCCTGCCATATGAATCTTGAGATCCTTCTGTCTAGCTCCTGCCATGTTTTTTGGGGGGGTTCTACCGGTATTGTTTGGAAAAGGTATAGAAGACGTGGGAGTATATTCATTTTGACTGCTTCAATTCTTTGTGCAGTACCTAAGAATGGTATCATATTCCATCTTGCTAGGTCAGATTTTATTTTTGTCACCAGTGGATCATAGTTTAGTGTTATAATTTTGTTGAGTTGTTTTGGGATATTGATCCCCAGATATTTCATAGATTCCAGCTCCCAGTTAGTTTTGAGTTCACTTAGTGAATAATGATTTGGGTCATAGTTGAATGTTAAAACTTGGGTTTTATGCATGTTTAATTTGTACCCCGATAAATCTCCATAGTCTAAAAAACTGAGATTAGTTCTGGTAAAGAAGTGTCTGGTTGCCCTAGGTATATTAAAATGTCATCAGCAAAGAGTGCTATTTTATGTTCCTTCTGACCAAGTGTAATACCTTGAATTTTTTGATTTTGTCTTATCCATTGGCTCAGAGGTTCTATGAAGATTGCAAAGAGCAGTGGAGACAGGGGGCAGCCTTGATGACATCCTCTTTCCAGCTCAAAAGATGATAAATTACCGTTAATCCTTATTTTAGCTGTTGGTTTTTTATATAATGCCTGTATAGTTCTAATGAAGTTGTTATGAAAATTGAAACTGGATAAGATTCTATATAGGAAAGACCAGTCAACCGAATCAAATGCTTTTTCAGCATCTAATCCCAATATGACTGCATTTAAGTTATATTTTTTTATATGATGAATTATGTGTAAAGTGCGTCGAATGTTGTCTTGTGTCTGTCTTTGTCTTATAAAACCTGTTTGGTCTAGGTGAATTAAGTCTGTCAGTATGTTTTCTAACCTTTTGGCAAAGATAATGGTAAAAAGCTTATAGTCCTGATTTAATACACTGATTGGTCTGTAGTTGGAGCATTCTAGTTTATCATTTTCAGGTTTAGGTATAACTGCAATGACCCCTTCTCTCCAGGAGGGGGGAATTTCCCCTGTGTGGAGGACATAGTTAAATGTTTTCAGGAGGAGAGGAGATAGTTGCTGTTTAAAGGTTTTTTACCATTCTGCTGTATAGCCATCTGCTCCTGGGGATTTGTTAGCTTTAAGTTTCATAATTGCTTTTTCCAATGCTTTAGGTTGTATTTCTGACAGTAGTGTTTTATTTTGTGATTCTGTAAGTTGGGGAAGGTGTAATGTGTTTAGGAATGTCTCGGATGCATTTTTATGTTTTTTGTGGGAGTATAAGTTCTTGTAGTAGTTCGCGAAGCTTTTAAGAATATCCTGAATTCTGAATTTTATTTCCTTTGATACTGGGTCTCTGATTTTGTAGATTGCTCTTTCTGTTTGTTGTTTCCTCAATTTATAGGCTAGTAATTTTGCCGATTTACTGCCTGCTTCATAGTGTTTTTGTTTCAGAAATGTAAGTTTCTTCTGAATTTCTATTGTGTAGATCTCATTTATTTGATTTTTAATTTCTTTAATCTTAAGCGAGCCATTAGAATGAGTGTTGTCTTTGTGTTCTTTTTCTAGGTTCTTGAGTTCTGACTCTAGTGTGATTAGTTTTTCTTGTCTCAGTTTCTTTTGGGTTGCCAGTTTTGCAATAATTTTTCCCCTTATTACAGCTTTGCACGTTTCCCACAGTATTAAAGGGGATACTTCTCCATTATCGTTTTCTTCCAAATATTTGAAAATATCTGATTCCAATTCATCTTTCAGTGGTCCTTTCAGGACATTTGAATTCAACCTCCAGGAAAATGTATTATTTGTGTATTTTTGGATGTTTAAGTCCATATAGATCGGACTGTGGTCAGAGAGATCCATCAGTCCTATTTTACATGTTTTTACTCTTCCAATGTCTCTATTAAACATAAAAAAGTAATCAATCCTTGAGTAAGATGAATGTGGCGTTGAATAAAAAGTATAATCTTTTACATTGGGGTTGAATTCCCTCCATACGTCACAGATTCCCATTTCTTTTAGTAGCATCCGAGTTTTCCTATTTTGAGTGTTATTTTGATGTGAAGAATTACCTGTTGCATCCCAGTATGGATTCAGTCTTAGATTGAAGTCTCCACCACATATCACTAAACCTTGGGCTTTAGTTATCATTAGGTCGAATACATTTTTATAAAATTTCCATTTAGCCCCTGGTGGTGCATATACATTCAGCAGGGTGATATCTTCTCCCTCTAGCCGCCCAATTACCAAACTGTACCTCCCTTCTTTATCTTTGTGTTCTGATTTTTTTTCAAATGTAATTTTGGTTGATATCAATGTCGCTACTCCCCTCCTCCTCCCTGATTTATATGAAGATGAAGAGATCATTTTAAACCCTTGTCTATTGAGTTTAGTGTGTTCCACGTCTGTTAGGTGGGTTTCTTGTAAAAATATTATTTCTGCTTTGTCTTTTTTCATTTTGCGTAGAATCTTGGATCTTTTAACTGGATTCAGGATCCCTTTTACATTATATGAGGCTATTTTGGTTACACCCTGTTTCTCCATTGTATTTTCTTATTTAGTATAACAGTGTGGTGGCCCTCTTTTTTGCTACTCAGAAACTGAAAGAACATTAAGAACATAAAAAACATTAAGAACATAGTGTACGAAACTTTAAAACAAAAAACTGTCAAAAAAACTTCCTGAGCTGGGGTCTCTTTAAAGACCCTGTAAGAGCCCTGATGGAGTGTAGGCTCTGAGGGAAATTCCTCAAACTCTGTTACGTGTTGAGGGCCCTCTCTTACCCCTGTAAGTTGTCCCATGTTTTTAACGTGAATTTCAGATCCCAATCCGAATTTGTAATGATTTTTTTTTTTTTTATGCCTATACCCTATGAGATTGTGTGCACCCTCCCACCCCCATCACAGCAAACCTTCACTCTAGTACAGTATTTGTTAGTGTGGGGAGAACATGTGGGTCATTGTTACATTTCTATTTTAACAAGATTTTTTTTTCCTTTAAATTAAGAAGACATTTGTTTCTAATGCTATAACTGCTCCATGAAAGGTTTTACCACATGCTGATTCTGCATCTCCTTTAATGTTTGTTACCTTGTAGGAGGGGGGATGGAAGTGCAGAATGACTGAAAAGAGAGAAAAAAACAAAAAGGTCGCTATTCCTTCCTGGAACTGGAAAGCTTATCTTTGTAGCTCTGGGGCTGGGTTTCCCGCTGCTGGCCCGTGGATTTAGAAGGTCTTTGAGTGGACCACATTTGAGCTCTGATCCTCTCGCTCAGATTCGCTGCGGGTTTAAACACCGTTACCGGGAGTCCTCTTCTCGCCATGTCAGTTGTTGCTTCTTCCGCTGAATTGTAGAGACATGACTCTTCACCGTAGAAGACCCTTAACTTCGCCGGAAATGGCATCTGAAAGCGTAGATTCTTTTCCCATGAAACCTTTTTGGCGTCGTTATATTCCCGTCGCTTTTTAAGAACCTCAGGGGCGTAATCGTGCTCCACGAAGACTTTTCTTTTTTGATGCATAAATCCTTTTTTCTGCCAAGCCCGTCTTACAACCTCTTGTTTTATTTTGAAATCGGAGAATCTTACCAACACTAAACGCGGGTGTGCTTCTGCCGCTGGCTTTGCGGCTAATGTACGATGGGCCTTTTCTATTTTCAAATCGGTGGTTTGTGGAATATCCAACTTCTCTCTCAATAAGGATTCCACGCATTCCGCCACTGTGTTGAAACCATCTTCAGCTCCTTCTTTCAGACCGTGAATTCTGATGTTATCTCGTCTCTGTCTTCCTTCTTGGTCGGCTAGCTTAGCCTCCAGCCTTGACTGTTTTCTGTGTAAATCCAGCATAGAATCTTCAAGCACTTTTACTCTTTCTTCAGCTTCCAAGATTCGGTTTTCGGCCTGGTCCAATCTGCTGTTCGTCCTTGTTAGTTCCTCTCTGAATTCGTGAAATTCGGCCCGAAATCGTCGTAATTCGTCATATAGCGATTTCAGGCTAACCTTTTTGTTAGCTAGGCCCAGCTCTTCGTCTCCTGAATGGAGGTCCTCGGGATCAGATTCTGCGGCCGCCGCGCGTCCTGACCTGGGGAATGCCAGTTTCTTCTGTTTGTGGTTAGGCATGGTGTTTTTGTCTTTTGATTTTTATTCTTCCAAAAATCCGTTAAGTCTGATTTTGAAGATGTTTTCCTTGGATTGGATCTGGGAGGTTCAGCGTTAAGTTGCTATCACCATGGTGTCCAGACCGGAAGTCCAAGATTTTTTTTATTTTGAAGAGATATTTATTTTTCAATGGAAGCTGCATTTTTTTGTCATTGATTTTTACATAATTAATAATGAAGACCATGGTCTCTGTGTTAGTTCGTAATTTTGTAAAAATCTATGGGGTATTAAATATTTCCATGAGTGTATAGGTATTAAAATACAATAGAAATACCAAATAAGTACAGTAAAATTTGTGCTACTGTATGTAAATTTCCTTTTTTCATTATTTAGGAGTGCTCCTTTTTTTGGTTGACTACCTGCCCCCAAAATCTCTGTGCACATCAATGTGTATTGATCTCAATTGGAAACTGGGTTTGTTAAAGATGCTCTAGCCAAAAACTGGAAGTATACAAAAGAATAAGACCAATGCAACAGAAATTTGAATATAAATGTATAAATAAGTGTGTAAATAAAAAATGCTGTGGGTCCATTCTCAAAAAAAAGTGCATTATAGACAGAGGTTTAGAAATACTGATGACAGTAAATATATTCTCAAAGACACCTTAACAAATCATATACTTGCATGCAGTGGAGCTTACTAACCAAGACTTTTTGAAAGAATAATTGTGTTTATTTAGGTTCTTTTTTTCATACTTATTCTTCTTCTGCACGATCTTTGTATTTGTCATACAAGAATGTGATGTAATGTGCTTAATCATGGTTAGGCCTTCAGGACACCAAGATTAATATACTTTGTAAATAGAATGCTTTAGACACATGAAGGCCTTGTGTTCAAGCCATGCAGCATGTAGATAAACACGTCATGTGATACTTACCTTGTGCTCAAAAGACCTCGTGAGCAGCTTGAAAAAGAAAGTCAGATCTGATATCGTTGCACATATGCTCATCACTGAGGCAGTGAGTGATGACTGTATCTCTCTTTTGGCCAAAAGTTTAACCATTTTGCTCGCATCTTGGTTCTCCGCTCTTGTTTTTAAACTTGCCATCACACTGAGCATTCTTCTTACACTTTTAATGGAAATGAGCCCCATCTTAAACCTTGGAATGTAAAATTCAAATTTGGTTTATGTTTGTTGAGGAGCCCACACACACTGCTATACCTGGGGCCCAAAATTTATGCTAAGAGCTGCTGAAACTCTCATCCATGCCTTCATTACCTCTCGTCTCAACTATTGCAACAGCCTCCTATATGGACTGCCATCAAAAACCCTCAACAAGCTACAACACAATCAGAACTCTGCTGCTCGTCTTCTCACCCACACTCATATCTGTGAACACATCACCCTCATCCTCTACAAGCTCCACTGGCTCCCACTGCCCAGAGAATTCATTTCAAAATCCTCCTCATGACTTACAAAACCCTCAGTAACCCGGCCCCGCCCTACCTCACCGAGCTCCTCCATCATTACACCCCCTTCCGCACACTCTGCTCTACTGATGTCAACCTGCTATGGCGCCCCCTCCAGACTAAGTACAAGTCGTGGGGAGACAAGGCCTCCTCCACTGCCACTCCTACCCTCTGAAACTCATTCCGTATAACAATCAGAAGCTCCCCCTCACTCCCAGCATTCAAAAAAATCATCAGTCTTTTCAACACTGTATTCACTCATTGACACGTTTTTTTCTTCCCCTATGTAAAGCGTATTTGAGTGTCTTGAAAAGCATTATAAGTCTAAAGTATTATATACCCTCTACCGTATGCTTAATGCAACACATCCTACTGTGCCTCTCTTTTATTAAACTTCCCTGAATTATTGCAACTACGGCTCTCTAACAGCTTTATTTGGCAGCAACGAAGCTTTTCGAAACTGCATCACAGGCACTGCGTATCCACTTTGTACAGTTTTATTGAAGATGTTCTGCTCGTGTATGATTGTTTGCTTGTGTGTTTTTGTGACCCACCAGGGGACTACAGATGCAAATTAGCAGTATTGCTAAATCTGGCATACTTACATTTGTACTAATGTTCATTAATATGTAATGTTCCTTTCAAATAAACATTAAACTTAAACTAAAGTATTGATTTTAACTGATGAATCATTTCACAGAGAAAAGATGCCAGCAATAAAACACACTTGACTGAAACACTTGGAGTTGATCTTTTAAGTGAATAATGTCTGCACTGTCTTATGAAGTGATTATGAATCAGTGTATGTGTTGGATCGGGTTCCTAGTATTTAACCATGACATTTGCACCAACTAAGATGATAAAGCCGCTGTTTGATCTCTATTCATGTCCAGTCTGGCATCATAGCAGACCCAGTAAATCCTATTTAGTGAAGAAAGTCCACTTTTTTTTTTTTTTTTTTTTTTTACCTCTGCCTACATCAAAGGGGAAACTAGCTTTATATTTGACCTAGTTTGCCTCTGTAATTTGCTTCTTGTAAACACCATCCCTCCAACATCAGTGGAGCTTTGTTTGCATGTCAACGCAAGCATGCGACCTACAGGAGCTAGTCTGTTTCCCTGGAAGACAATATTCCCTCCATCAAAAATCATTATGTTTGACATTTGTGTACTATTTGTTAAGCATGCAACTTCTGCTCGAGCGCCGACTGAAATAGTCACTTCAACTTTGTTGCCCTTTAGCATACAAAACACATAATGAACCCATTCTTTTGAAGGAAGTTCCCTTTTGAGATGTGATACAGTTATCTGGCAATAAAACAGAAGGAATTACAAGCCCAACAGAGTTGTTAATTCTTGACTTCTGGTGGGTTGCTCTTTTGGATGAGAACGATATGCTGTCAGAGACATTAAGATGTAGATGCACAACAAGTTTCTCCAGCAGCAGTCATGAATTACTTTTGGCAGGAATACAGAAAAGCAAACACCAAGGAGATGGCACAGCTGACTTATGTAACTTGATGTGCGTGCGCACAAGAGATACTAATATCAGATCTCAGAATTAAGAATTCCTATAAGACTCTGAGCGTCTGTGCAGTTTTTTGTTCTGCCCTTCACACCAGGAGTTGAGATCATGAATAGAAAGCAGCTCGTTTTTTGATATTGGTCTTTTCGTCTAAATGGCCCTCATACCCAGCACTTCACTTTTCTCTCCAGTGAACAAGAATCTGTTTCTCTCTATCTCACTCTTTTTCTGCATCTCTTTTCTGTGTCTCCGTCATCTTCCCTCGCAGACTGGTCTGAAATTTGAAATGGGAGTGAGTGTGTGTGTGTGTGTGTGTGTGTGTGTGTGTGTGTGTGTGTGTGTGTGTGTGTGTGTGTGTGTGTGTGTGTGTTGGTGTTGGTGGACATGTGGTACAGCCTCTTTTCCACTGTGACAAAGCGGTCTAACCAGCCGTGTCACATGGTGGACAAGTGGTGGATGGGAGCCCGCAGCACACAATAAAGCTTGTCAATCTACAAAGCAGTGGCACCAGGCATGTGTCACCTCATGCGCGGCCCGCTAACACACGGATGTGCAGTGTGTCAGTAGACAGGAAACCACGCACAAACATACACACATATGCTTTAAAGCTACATTAGTTCAGCTTGCATTTCTTTGCTCGGAAAGCCTTCTTATACAAGACTTGAAGATTTAACAGGGCTGTTCATGATTTAACACAGACTGCTGCTAAATCACTGCAATGCCTTATTTTAGTCTAATCTCTTTTTTCAAATGAAGATTCAGGACAAGGAAATTAAGTATGGAAATCAGAAGTACAAAGCAGGAAAAAACATTAGTATTGGTTACAGTCAAATTCTGAGTCATAATAAAATGAAACGACTTGCAGTATATCCTATTTTAATAAGAATGGCACTACTTTTAACTAAATGTCAAGTTTCTGCTAACAACCACTGTCAGTAACATTCTAACTCAACCAGAGGAAGCTGGAAGTTATGAAGGCTGCTCATTAAAGAATTCTCCTGACCCACTTCTGGTTATTGTAGGAGGTTGAAATTGCACATACAGTAATACATACAGTATGTCTATAGGTCACTTAGTGATTTGCAGCTCTGAACTCCCAAGAGTTTCTCTTTCATAGGTGCTAAGGTGGAATAAGATGTGATAATGGAGACAGTTGAATACAGAGCGGTCATCGGGTTCCTGTACTTGAAAGGCCGCACACAACTATTTTGGGAGAATTTTGATGAGGTGAAAGAGACTTATGGGGAGGATTCCCCATTGTGTGACATATCTAAGCACTGGCGTCAGCAGTTCAAGTGTGGTTAGACATCGGTGGGAACGACACCCATTCCTGGCAATCACAGTGTGCAATAATGAAGACACCAGTCGGCAAGCGGAGGCCACCATTTTAGAGGATCGCCACATAACTGTTCGCCAACAAGCCCAAGATGTCAAGATCGGTGTGGGGTCTGTGGAAAAAAATCATCCATGACCATTTGCACGTGCAGAAGTTGTCTGCACAATGGATTGCCCTGTTGTTCACACCTTTCCAGAAACAGGGGCAAGCCACATGCTCCCAGGCTCTTTTGGCCATGTGCCAAGAAAACCAGGAGGGCTTCTTCAACAGACTAACTGAACAGGATGAAACGTGGTCCATCCCTATGATCCACAGTCTAATGCCCAGTCGAAGCAATGGATGCATTATGACTGACCACCTCAGTGACCACCAGGTATATGTCCAACCCTCAGTAAGGACATGCTCGTGGTCTTTTGGGACCAGCATGCAATACTGATGATGGATTTTGTGGCAACGAACTTACTATGCTTTGCTGCTGCAGAAATTGTAGAAGGCCATCAAAACCAAGAGGTGTGAGATGTAGACCAAAGGTGTCCGCTTCCTGCAAGGCAACGCCCCAGTTCACAACTCCTATGTTGTCCAGACGGAAGCATGGTCCTGTGGCTATGAAATCCTTTCTCACCTTCCTTACTCTCCCAATCTCACAGCATCTGACTTCCACCTCTTTCCAGCCGTGAAGTAATTTTGAAGGGCAAGCACTTCCGAGACAAAACTGATTTCTGAGGTGAAGTTGTGGCTTCTGATGCAACCTGCAGACTGCTACAGGCAAGGTCTCCACAGCTGCATAAAGTGTGTGACCCTTGGTGGTAACAAGTTTGGCTCCTTTCAGTCCATTTGAAATGAGTCAGGGGAAATATTTAATGAACAGCACTCGTATATATTAAATTCTCTTTTTGTCCTCTTTCTCTTAATTTTTTATTCTCTTGACAGTCGCTAGTGATCCTTAGACACTCCACTGCTTAAGTCAGATATAAAGAGACTATATAACGATTTTTGCCTTTGTCCATGATATTTATCCATTTTTTCCCAAAGATAGAAAGATACAGTAGTTAATGTATTTTTTACAACTAATTAAAAGCTCATCAACAAGTTTACAAAAAAGAAGCCTAACAGTAACATGAATGTGATGGTTTTCTGTCTCTTATTTTAATGACATTATTTAAGTGAGGGAACCATTACAAGAAAATATCTGATTTTGCTTAATGTATTTGATGGATTCTGTTGCTGTAATATGTGCAGAATGTGATTTGTCTTTGACTTGCTAGAATGTTAACAATCTTTGATGAAAAAGAAATGAAAATGGTAAAATGTTCGTTCTAAACATGTACACATGTATGCACATTGCATACATTGCTGATTCGAAACTATCCACACTGTAGGTACAGAAAATATCCCTTAATCTGGTAGAGGAAGGTTCAACGTCGAGGCTGTTCTCCAATGGAAAACATGCATTTTTACCATTAGTGGATACACCCTTATATGTTCACTTTGGCATTAAGGTTAGTATCTCACGGAGCGGCGAATGCTAACACACATAGTGATTTTGGCAACTTTTCTAATAAATGTTGGTGAAAGTCAAGCTAGTATCTCACAGAGCGGTGAATGCTGAGGAAAATTCACGAACGTTGTGCTGTTGGGTTTCATCGGGGTTCGTAAAATGTTGCAAAAAAGTTTGCCAACAGTTTTGTCGTAAAGGTTCACAATTGCTAGTGTTCACGAGTTGACGAACAACAAGCAGCTTTAGCAACACATGCCACAACCATTTGAAAACATGTTACAACTATTTACAGATGCTTGCAATGATTTTGCAAAGTTCAGCAACTGTTTGTGGAAAAATACATTTGCAAAAACAGAAAATCTGCTTGGGACCTTAAAAACTGTTTGTGACCTGCCTGGCCACATTTTGGAGTCCTGGCTAAACTTAAAAAAGAGCTACATTTGTGAACATTCTTGAGCACTCGGTGCTCCATAAGATATTGGGGTTAGCAACTTCTAGAAGTTGTGGAAATAATGAGAGAAAGAAATATGGCAGAGGGTTACAGTTGCAACAGCTCTCAATGATTAAACGTGTAACAACAAATGCAAATATCAGTATTTATCAATACGGACATGATCATTTACCCTACTGGTAAACCCAGAAGAAACGGCAGGTTCTGCACACATGGAAGCGCACAGGCCACAATGGTGCACTGGATACTTTACTTAGCCACACCCATTAAAGCCAGTGCCATGGAAAAGTTCTTTTTATGAAGCAATTGGTCAAACATACCCATGCACAGGGAATGTGCTTTCAATCCTGTGTCATTTTCCAGTACTTTCTTGAGGGGAGAGTGATGTTAAGGTGACACACGTCTAGTATCCATAGCAAAACTCTCCCCATGGATTCATTGTGTCTTGGCACATGTTCAGCTGATACAAGCCGTTTATGTCTGTATATGTACTGCTGATCATCTTGGCAAGAGATTTTGTAAGCACACACTAGTGTAGTACTCAAGAACAGACCAAGTCAGGTGTTTCCTGAGATCAAGACAAGCCCAGACAAGACAAAGGTGAAAGGGTCAAGACCAAAGTGTATATACACAGTGGTCTTGGTCTGGACTGCTGAAGTCTTGGTCTTTGTCTGGTCTCGATGTGGTCTTGACCACAGCACTAGCACCCACAGTCCGGATCAGAAGTTGCATTAACAAAATTGCCCTTCATTGACAGATTTTTTTCTGCAGTGACTGAAAATTCTGAAAGCTGTCTGTCATTTGACAGATTATATTGAGAGTGATCTAATTAAAGTCAATTAAAATGACTTTGATAATAACAGATTATGACAGAATTTTTATAAGCCCATCTTTCAAAAAGTCAGATAAAAAAAGTAGTGCAACCTCTGGTTCTGATATATACAAAAGAATGAGCATGACAGCAGTTTTGAATAATTCCATCTTTGTTATTTTCTTAATTGTTGAGACCCAAACAATTGAAAGTGCGTTAAAGGCTCCCTATGTCTTACCAGTTCTGAGAGTGACATTATAAGCTCTTTTAATGTAGGTTCTCAGATACTGAAAGTCATCAACCTCCTCAATTTTTGAGGCATCTTGTGCAAACATTTGGTCTGCTGTTGATGTATTAAGATACCATAATTTTGTTTTTCCCAGAATTCAAGTAAAGGCCGATAGATATGCCGCTACATTGATTCAGTGCAACAAGATCTCGACTTATTTGACGGTATTAACTCTTAGGGCAATATCATCTGCATATGCTAGGCCAGCCAGAACTTCTTCAGGGTGTTTTGTTAATGTGGCATCATTTCAATGTAATTACATCAGACATTAAACTAGCTGTATGGTGAGTGTATTTGAGGCAAATTTTCAAAAGAAAAGTTGCCACTGAATCCCCTTGGAACACGCTGGTTACCTTATGAAATCATGACTAAAGCAGATGTTTCTAGGTACCTTTATTGCTTCTAATATCTTGTAAGGAATCCCATAGGACCAGAGAATGCCTTTTCAAATCTATAAATAATCTATAAATCTATAACACCTTTCTTATCATTCACCACTCCTTTGACAATCAATACAGTGAGAAAGGTATATATGGGTATATTTGAGATGAGGAACTTGTGATAATCTTCTCCATATCATCATCATTCATCGTCATCGTTGGAGGACTTGTGAATGTGGCACATAATTAAGAAGTGGTTTGTGGGTCTTTGGTGGTCTTTAAAATAATTAACAGTGATAAATACAGTTTCATCCCATGTTATATGCACTAAAGTTGTGTCCTCACTTTTTTAGACCAGAGGATATGTCATTCATATTTTCCATAAAAAAGTTGAAATTTGGATAGGTCAGACCAAGGGAAAGTTTTCTTCTCCCTTTTCACCATGAAATGAACCCCTAGAAGCCAGTGGCAGTGTTTTCTAACTTGTATTTTTTTTTCCTTGCGGAAATAAACTGTGTTCACTGAAAATGGTTTTCTGAAGTGCTCCCGAGCCCATTCAGCTATTTCCAATGCAGAATCATGTTGATTGTCACTGCATGCCTACCGGATTCAAAGACTTTGGCCATTCAGAGTACAAATTTGCTTGTAGTTCTATGAGAATCGAAAACAGAGCCTTGAGCAATCAGACTCCTCAGTTCTGCTGTAAAACAAGCTCACTGTTTGGATTTCTGAGCCAGGCACCCTTCCCGCTTAAGGTTAGGTTAGACATAACTTTTCTTTCTGATAAAGCTTATTGCACTAGAGGGCCTTCTCATTATGTGCCTGTCCTCTGCTCACTTCTTTCCAACTCTCCATAGATTCATATGGCACTATCCTATCTCATTAACTCTGTGCCTTCCAGTTTCCTGAAATTTGTGCTTCTCCCCATCTTCCTTTGTATTTTCTTCTTCTTCTTTTAGATTTGATTAGCGGTTGGCAACCAGCTTATAGGTGCATTACTGCCACGTACTTAATTTCATTCACTATCTACAGTAGTACACTCAAAATATCCCGCAATGCGTTTTCCGCTGTATTTTCATTTTGCAGGTATCCATTCTCATGTGTTTGATCAGCAGTTGACCCCACCAACTTGAAGAGTCTTTATTCTTGTCTGGTTTTTAATTGTGCTGGCTGAAACTTATTTCTTTCTCTTGAGTACAGTAGACTTGCACTTCTACTATACAGTACTTTAAATGGTTACCTATATGTAGCATAGGTCACTTGTGTACATACAGTATACTGTATTTCTGTATAACTCACAGTCCTGATTTTCTTTGCTTGCTTTGAACATTTTTTTTTAATGTTGCAGCAGCTTAAATTTTTCCTCAAATGGTTTCTGAATGCTCAGCATAAATTACATAGTGTCCCTTTAATGTGTTTAATGTTGCTGAAGGTGAGGCAGTTAACTATATGACAACTTGGGCTTGGCTCAATAGCTTCAATTTTTGGAGAGGTGACCTGAAACTGAGTTTGCCTGAATTTCCTGTGAAGGTGTGAACTTTTGAAATATGGAGTGAGGTGAACAAATTAATGCATTTCCTTCCCACATAACTTCCAGCGAAACACCTCCAGGCAGTGTGGCTGTAAGCAGCAGCAGAAACAGGACAGCCCCTATCCCTCAGTACGAGTGTGAAGTTGAAGGTTGTGGAAAAAGACTCGGCCCTTTACAGTCACCTCTTCCATGCATAAATGAAGATTAAAACTTGTGATCTCTGTCCCCTTACCTTCTCTTCCTCTTGTCTTTGATCGTGCACATCTGTGCATTCCTTCTGCACTCACAGACACCAGTACATACATTAGCTTTTAACTGCATGTATTTAATGTCATCCATTGGTATACGTTTAATCATCTCCGTGTTTCACAGACATACCACCATGCAACAGAAATCAAGCAATAACCACACATGCAGACATACACACACAAAAAGCACAGAGTTTGACAAGAGCCTTATTAAACTGGCTTGTGAAATCATCTCTGAACACTCCGTCCTTCCTTCAAGCTCCTTTCATCATGTACAAAACTGCTCCCATTTGGTGAATCTGCACAAATGAGTAGGGAGGGAGTGTGTGAGCGCACTTTATGTCTGCACTTAGTTTTAATTCATTAAACCTGTGAATGCACTGTGAATGTCGGTCACTGCTCTATAATTGTCTGTGTAATTGGAACAAATAAAGCACTCCGGAGCTGTGCACCATGCACACACTGAGGCACATGGACTTTCTGCTGACAGACACTCAAGGATGTTTATTATTTACAGAAGAAAAGAGGCAACAAGGACGACAGCAAGAAACAGCAAGAGACAGAAGGAAAGTGGGAGAGAAGACAAGAGGGAGATGAAAACAGGAAAACAAAAGCTCTGTCATGGCAGCTACTTATGAGTCTCTTTGTTTATTGGCTGTAAAAGAGTTTGCAAAAGATTTTTAACGTACTGACTGGAAACAGGCACCTTGTCCTTTTGTAAGCCACTGATGAGAGATGTTTTCACCATTTACAAACCTCTACTCAATGAACACACTGTTATGTATGAGATACGGGTGTCTGGAATGCCATGCCCACCCACATGGTGACGTCAGGTGGGCACGGCCCACTCTGTACATAGTTGAGTGTTCTGTCTAATAAAGTTTAGTTGGATGTCCCTCAAGAAGTTCTCCGTTCTGTGTCTTTTACAATATAACATTTGGCGACGAGGTAAATCTGTGTTATTTTGAATAATGGATTATGCGTGCAAGGACTCTTTCACTTTCTCCAGGAGAAGAGGCAAATTCATGTGCCTTAGCCAGCGGATGGGCACCTCCCTTAGGTCATTTCTAACAAGGCTTCGTCACCTGGCTAAGAAGTGAGGTTTGGGGCTCTGGAGGACGGCATGGTGAGGGATAAATTGGCCCATGGCACCAGCGACGTTTGGCTGATGTACGCGCTGAGGAAAGCTAAGGTGCTGCCATCGTCGGAAGTAGTGATGGCCTTGGTGGAGCAGAGGGAGTCTGTGATCCAGCGCAAGCTAGCGGCTAAGACTAGCGTGGGGCCAACCGCATGCGATTTCCCGCCGAGAGCAGAGGTTTGCATGCTAACTGGACAGCAAGACGCGATAACAGCACAGCGGAGCACCGAGACCATGAGTGCTGGGAACAGCGGCCAGGAGCTGGTGTCGGAGGACGTGACCGGTGAGGGTGACGTCAAGAGCCCCGGAGGTACGCAGCGGGCGAGCAAGGCCAGGCAGGCTAATGGCCTCAGGGAGGAGCAACAACAGCCGCTTGTGGAAGCTACGCAGCGGGCGAGCGAGGCCAGGCAGGCTGATGGCCCCAGGGAGGAGCAGCAGCCGAAGGACACGGTGACGGCACAGCACAGCACCAACACCAAGAGCACTGAATGCAGCGGTGAGGAGCCCAGGTCGGTGAGCGGGCCCAACGAGGGTGATGGTGCATGTCCCGGAGGTGAACAGCAGCCGTATACGGAGACTACACAACAAAACACGTGGAATGAGGGAGTCGAGAGATGCGTCGGGGTACCTGGACCAGAGAACGATGCCGGTGAGGACGACACTATGATCCCCGAAGGTGAATGACAAGAGCCGGACATGGTGGCAGTGCGGTGGTGCGCCCTGGACGAGGATACTGGGTGCTGCAATGAAAGGCCCAAGGCAGCGAGCAATGCCGACGAGCGGGTTTCAGCGGTCCCCAGAGCATGACCTCAGGGGGCCGAGAGCAGTGATGACGTGCCCGGGTCGGGAGACGGAGACAACGGGAGTGTCACAGAGAAACACGAGGGGCAGCAGCTACAGCCAGACATACAGCCAGCTACAGCCAGAAATTTAAAGATGAAAAAATGGCCAGATCTCCCAATGATCTTTCAATGATCTCTCAGCAGTTGCCAAGATCTCTCAATTATTTCTCAAGGATCTCCCAGTGAGCTCCATGGTTGCCACAGTTGAGAGATTGTTTTGACTCAGTCCAAGACAATCTCTCAACAATCAACAAAGGAAAGCAATCTCTCAACAAACTATCAATGAACTCTTAAGGAGCACTCAGCAATCTCATTGACCTCTCAATGATCTCTTTCCAGTGAACTCTATTGGTATTTCATTGAATGTGCAGCAATCCCTCACTGATCTCTCAGCCATGGTGGAAAAATTTGGCATTCAGTGAAAGATCACTGAAAGACCATCTGGAGATTGATGAGATTGTTGAACAGATAAGGAACACCCAACAATCTAATCAATCTCCCAATAATCTCTTGACAATCTTTTAATAATGATGAAGCAATTTTCCTATGCCATATTTTGGGGGATGAGAATCAGTACCTCCAAGTCTGAGTCCAAGTGTGGATTGTCCTCTCCAGGTCAGAGATAAGGTCATGCCCCAAATGGAGGAGTTCAAGTATCTCGGGGTCTTATTCACAAGTGAGGGGAGAATGAAGCAGGAGATTGACAGACAGATCGGAGCAGCATCTGCAGTGATGTGGACGCTGTACCAGTCTGTTGTGGTGAAGAGGGAGCTGAGCTCTAGATCAAAGCTGTCAATTTGCCAGTCAATCTACATCCCTACCCTCACCTGGTGATGATCTTTGGGCAATGACCAAAAGAATGAGATCACAGATACAAATGGCTGAAATGAACTTCCTCTGAAGAATTTGCTGGACTCACCCTTAGAGAGCGGGTGAGAAGCTCAGTTATTACAGTATATCTGGGAGAGGCATCTGATCAGGATGCTTCCTGGATGCCTCCCACTTGAAGTGTGTCAGCACGTCCCACTGGGAGGAGACCCTGGGGCAGACCCAGACCTAGAAAGACTATGGGCCGTAGTACAATGACACAGTTGGTCAGTCAGGTGTCACTGACACAGAACGTGTTTATAGGTGTTTCCAAGTTCATTTCCTCATCACAACAGCATGGAAACAAACTTTCTGCCAGCGCATGATGCAAAGAGGCTGGTCTAATTATTCAGAGGTGTGTTTAGGATAATCTAATCCAAAGCACTCCTTCCCATCCCTTTAATGCAAAGAGGCACATTATCTAAGGTGAACTGTGATCATGACGGTTTAAGACAGGTTTTGTGCTGACCAAAGCCTGTGCATGTGAGCCAAAATGCACACAACAGTAATGCTGCTTGGTAATAAGGAAGATATCAATCACAGTTGATGCCCAGTTAGTTATGTTAGAAAAAAAAAACAGTGAAGAATGGGCTGAATAATCAGCTCAATGGTTTAATGTAGTGCACACTTCATGTAGTGTAAAAATTCAGGAAAATAAGGATGATGCCAGTGCAAACTTTCATAAACTTCCATTAATGATGGTGCGGAAGTCACTGCTGGCCCATGGGGAGATGAAGTGCTCCCGCTCCTGTTGCTTTCATCGACTGAGGGTTTCCCCCATTTCATGCAGGGGTTTGCCGAGGTTTGCAGCACTCTGTTCCAGGTGAAGGAAGGAGGAGATCTGGTGCGGCTTCCTGTCTGCCGCCAACCCTGCCACGAAACAAGCCCACTCTCGGTGGCCTCTGCCAGCAGCTGACGGGTGGCATTCGAGGAGCTTGCTGGGATGGGTGGCCTCGGCCCAGCTGGAAACCCAAGGCGCGCAGCCGAGGCAGATGTAGACACATTTCCTGTCTTTCTGGAGAGTTACAGTGAAAAGTAAAACGCTGCACACTCCTTGTTCATTCATTTATTTCCCTAAAAATAAACACTTTAATGCCTTTGATGAAAACAAAAATGTGAATGGAATAAAAATCTTCACACTGACACCCCCCCCCATGCACCACACATCACATTGGAATGCACACATGGTCCCTGTTCATTCATTCATTCCACTAAAAAATCCTACACTAATGGCTAATCGATACAATCCAATGGTAAGTCTGTAATTAAAATGAGAGTGTGGATGGAATAAAAAAAAAAAACTAGTGTGTAATCCTCATATAATTAAAAAAATGGCGGGTATTTATATCATGACTGTTACAACTTTCTCCATTAAAATAAAAGGAAGTCCCAGTGCATGCTGTTTCCTCATGAGCTCCAGAGCTGCGAGATTTCAAAACACGCCACTGAAATAGCATTAAACAATGCACTTCTGACGGCAGGCCTTCTTTTTTCCTGATCAAAAGTGGATTGTCATGACATGCACTATAATAGTAACGCGCATTAGATTGCGCACCGCCACACCTCTTTGAATTGAGCCTCCGCCTGCCAGTGCATAGCGAGCGCACTGTCTACTGGTAATGATAACGTGATGAAAAGCATAAGAAACAGACAATGCGCTGACAGAAACTAACTAACACTGGTGTATGGTGGAAAGTCTGGTGGACGAGTCCGCCGATGATTGTCAAAATAGGGCCCTCTGTCTCACAGCTGGCCTAGGAATGCCTCTCTCTGAAGAGCTGGAAGAGGTGGCTGGGGAGAGGGAAGCCTGGGCTTCTCTACTTGAACTGCTGCCTCCTCAACCCGGACCCCTGGAAAAGTGATAGAATATGGATAGATGGATGTACTCAAAGCTAGTTTTGTGTCTTATATTTCCCCAAACTACATTTTTTCCATCATTTTAATGTTTTTAAATATGACAGTGAACAGTAACTAAATCAGTAATTGAGAAAACTAAAACACAAACTCATTAAGGGCCCCTTTACACAGAACAGAGATCGCTGAGGTACCACAGAGATCGAAATTTGGCCCGTTCTCTGAATAATCTTCTAAAGCCTCGTAAAAGCCATTTATGTGTAAATGTTTGGGAGGTGCATGTGTGTTCTGAACTGAGTAAAAACTTTGCAGAGACTGTGGAAATCACTTGAAGAGAGAGATGTCATTGAGAGATCTTGGCTGGGCACTCAGTGAAAGATTGTTGAGAGATGTGGCCATTTTTCATTGTTCAGATGTCGAGATTATCTCTCGACAATCTCCAATTCTGTGTAAAGGGGATATTAGTCCTAAGCAGATGACAACGCAAGAGCCCTCAGTGATAATCCTGCAACCGTCTAATGCAGATGTTGCAGCATCTTTCCCATGGCTTTGGAAGCTGTCAATAATTGTGTCTCAGTTGCAGAGAAAGTGTCCTTTGGCTTTGGTCTTATTTGCCTAATTTAGCAGTGTGCAGTTACTTTTGCAGGATAGAATATTCCAACCACAAGCAGCAAAAGACAGTAAACAATGAGGTTTAACAGCTGAATAACTAAAAAAAGTGAATGGTATTAAATGGACACTGATAATCCTGCAACTCTACAACGACTGACAGCTTCTCCCAACTTCTGTGAAATCTGTGCATCAAACCATCAAAGCCAAACCACAATAGTACGTGGAATGGGAGTTCCAGATGGCATTAATGAGAATGATTTTAGTGACCTTCTTCACCTCTGGCATAGTTATGGGTGATTGAGCACTAAACCCTGTTGAATTTAAAACATCAGCATAATTTGCTGTTTATCCTACTTGTCTATATTAAAAATGGGATAATGGAAATGACATTGCTCTCTGAGCCATTTCATAGAATGCATTGCTATGGCAAACATTTAATATTGTCAGTGCAATGACCCTGGTTCATAATTTGTTTTTGCATTTATTTTAATGGACTTTGCTTTTCGTACTCTCTGTTTATGGGTGGTGTTTCAGGTGCCACTTGGTGATAAGCTGCAGTCTATATATTGGTTCTTTACTTCACCCATCTCTAATCAGTTTCCCTACACATGCTGTATGTGAGGTGCTCCACAGTAATAAAAATCCAACAAAAGGGAACTTTCTCATAAGTTTTGCCTTTTGTTTGCAATGTTGTATCTATATGTATGTAACCAGGACTTGACATGCACCAACCTGCCAATGCCAGGTGGATTTCATCAGTGGCCGGTAAGACAGCCATTCCCACTAGCCACTTTGGCGGGCTGTAGTTTTCTCAAACGGCATCTAAAATAATAAACCTATCGCAATGTGAGATGACAAAACTACAACTCCCATAAGCACTATGTGCACAGGGCATGTGATTGTTGGTCCATTGTCATTGTGGAGGGAGTCTGACTCCACTCCAGGCTGGGTACAGGAGAAGCAGTGGGTGGTCGGCTCCATGGGTAAATCTCCCATCCTGCCCCAGTTCACACCGCAGCCAGGTAGGAAGAAATGCTGCGATGGATGCCCCTGATTCCCCGTTATCCCAGCGGTAAGTAGCTCATCTCTGTCCCCACCCCCATCAGAAGAAGCCAACTTTATTGTCATTCAATCCATACAGCCAATCATGTACAGTAGAATGAAATTATATTTCTTCTATCTACAATGTTAATCACATCTAGAATCAGAGGGGCCGCTGCCATGCAAGGCACCGCCACAAGTAACTTTTTCCTTCCCCCATTCTATTACACTGAGCACCAAGCTAGAAGGCGGGAAGTACCATTTTTATATGGTCTTTGGTATGGCCCGGCCAGGACTTGGAACCCTTAACCTCACGGTTGTGGGGTGGATGTCCTATCAACTAGTCCACCACTCAGCTCCTAGCTATGTGGTTAAACATGATTATTTTGAGAGCAAGAAGCTCCCATTTAATGTCCGCATTTGTGCAAATTTAAGTTTTCTTACGACAGAGGTAAAGTGACTGCACTGTGATATGTTGTTTTAAAGAGCAAATGAAGCTTCTTCAGAGGTGAATTTTCATTTATCTATGATTTCTATTTAATTTTCTCTTATTCATTTACATGCTGATGTGATATGAAACTATTTCATGGAAGTAAATCCTCTAAATAAGTATTTTTAATGGGCTGGCCCAGAGTGTAAAACATGTGGCCCCGTGAGCCAAAAACAGCCCACCAGGGGGTCCAAATTTTTCTTTGTGAATTTACAGCTATATTTCTAGTAAATTTCTGATTTTTTTCTTCTGATTAGAATTTAACTTAAAATTTAATTCAACTAAATTTTAGCATGCAATTGTCAAAGTTGATCATATTAAATAATTTTCCAACCACAAAATTGTGGCAAGTGAAAAGGCTGAGTGGCTAGTAACTTTGGAAAATAACTAGCCACGGTGGCTGGTGAGCAAAAAAGTTAATGTCAAGCCCTGGATGTAACAGTTATCAAACAGTAACGTTTTAATTGTCTGATTTACTCCTTTTTTATTCTTTCAAAGCCCTAGCTTTTTGACTGACTTTTTTTTGTAGGCGCTATTTCATTGACTTCTTTTTTTAGGGTTTTGTAAAGTTGCTAATTGTAGTTGATTATGCATAGGGCTTGACATTAACATCCACCCACCCGCCACTGGCGGGTGCATTTCATCAGTGGCAGGTAAGGCACCCACTCTCTCTAGCCACTTTCGTGGGCTGAGGATTTCTCAAGCGACATCTAAATACGAGTAATAAGCCTGTCGCAGTGTGAGACTACAAAACTACAACTCACATGAGCACTATCTGCACACACACAGTGTATTCTCATTGGTCCAGCTATCGCCGTGGGCATGGTCTGGCTCAGCTTCCAGCGAGGTCCACAGGACTGCTCCAGGGCAGGCTGGAATACAGGAGAAACCATAGACGCTTTGCTCTGCAGTCGGTTCATTTTGTGGTTCATTTTCAAACGGCGACAACTGACAGCAGGTCAGCCAGCAGAACACAAATATCCCTGTTCTCAGCAATTAGATCACCAGGGGAATTCCACTTGATCGTCCGTTGTCTCAGCATGAGTAGCTAAACTGTGTTCTCCCCCCATCATCATGTCAGGCCATGGGATGGGTCTCATGCCCTCATCCTATTTATAATTGTATTATCTTGTCTTCAGGGCATGGGCCTCAGTCCTCGTCCTCGCTTTCAGTTTCATTTTAGGATTTTCTGCAGTCCACCTTATTGTTGTTATCCTGGGTTGCCATTATGGCCATTATCATTATTCTGTTTTATATATTTATTTCTCCGTGGATCATCCTCTTAGTTTATTATTATTATTATTATTATTATTATTATTATTATTATTATTATTATTATTATTATTACCTCTGTTCATGTTTTGTGCATCCTGTCTGTGATCATCTGTGTAGCCCCGCCCATCCTGTGTCTATGATCAATCCCTGTCATCTCCATTTGCTCCTGATTATGCTCACCTGTTCTGTGTTATGTTTGATTGCACCTGTGTCTGTTTATGTCAAGCCCCAGTCTGTGTTTCCTCATGTGTGTCGTTCGTCATACTGCGTGATCAACACGCTTCTTGTCTAACTGTATCCTTGCCTGATCTTGCCTGATCCATGTAAACTTTTTGTTACAGCTCCCGAGCTGTCAGTCTGTTTTTGTGTTTTTTGAGCTGCGCCCGTCTGGCCAGTTCTTTGTAAATCAATCACTGCCAACTTTGAATACTGCGTTTGGGTCCAGTTCACCACCAACCATGACACATCAGCTCCTACCTCTGTGGTTAAATATGAATATTGTTAGAGCAAGAAGCTCCTGTTTACTGTCCAGTATGACAGAGAGAAAAAGTGTCCGAACTTTATGTTGCTGTAAAGGGCAAATGAAGCTTCTTCTGAGGTGAACTTTTGTTTATCTGTAATTATCTATGATGCCTGTGATATGCAACGTTTTCATGGAAGTAAAACCTCTAATTATGTATTTTTAATGTGCTGGTCCAGGGGTGTCAAATATGTGGCCCGCAGGCCTGAAACGGCCCACCAGGGGTCCAAGTTTTTCTCTGAATTTCCAGCTTTCTTTCTAGTAAATTTCCAACTTTTTCTATTGATTAGAATTGTTGTGCAAATTTGAGACATTTTTCTCCTTAAGGTGAGACTTTTTTCCTCATCAGTTTTCTTTGTCTTCTTTTTCTGGTGAAAACGGGTAGTGTCGATTAGATTAACTCCATCAGCAACTTCTAATGACCTTGTGCAGCCCTGAACAGGTGTCCCAATTCATAGGGGTCATTTTCAACGTCTGTCAAGGGCCAAGAGGTAGGAGTAGGCAAAGGGGAAGGGGTTGGGATACAAATGAGAATTCGGAAAGATCCCAAATCTACCTGTACTTCACTCTCAAATTGCAAATATTTTTCTACACTGTTTTACAGCATTTACTGCTGTCAATAAATAATTCAACAGTGTTTCTCTTGCTACTTTTATATGTACACACGTGGACAAAATTGTTGGTACCCCTCTGTTAACCACTTGCACTCTGGGCAATTTTCCTAAAAATGCCAAAAAATAACGTGCCCAAAGTAAATCGAAAGCTGTTATTCAACCCTTTGCAGCATCTTCATGGGGTTGGTCTCATTTAAAAGAAAATACTTTGAATTTTTTGGCAAAAATAACATAATCTCTCTACGTGCTCCGGCCACTGAGTTACAGTCATCTAAACATACTGAACTTGAAGAAAAAAAATTGGACAGTGTTTTTTTGGATACAAATGCTTGTAAATAGCACACAGCTGTCCGATCCGGCTGGAAAATGCAACAGAAATGTAGAACCAAGTGTTATCCAGCTGAGATCCAAATTTGGTAACAATACCACAAAAAATGAATATTTTACACAGCTTTGTTCTCAGGCTGTTCCCAGGCATTTTGGAACTGTGCCAAATGGCACAGTTTGGAAAAACGTCTGTAACTTTTGAATAATTCAATGTAGAATCTTCATTTTGGGCTCTAATGAAAGGTCACACTCAGGGCTGTGTCTGTGTGTGTGTGTGTGGGCGGGGGGTCGTCCCCCCCCCCGCTACCAAGGACCGAGTTCGGCCCTCGCTACATGACGGATTACACTCCTTGCATGTTTTCACAGCGCCCCCCCCCCCCCTCGCTACTGTGTGTGTGTGGGGGGTGGGGGAACCGTGAACGGACCGTGAACGCCCCCCCCTCGCTACAGAAGAGGGCCATCGCTACATGATGGAATAGACTCATATGCTTCCCCCCGCAGACCGGGGGGCGTTCGGACCGTGAACGCCCCCCCCCCGCTCCTCTTCTGCAGCGGGGGGGGGGGGGGGTGGCGTTCACGGTCCGAACACGGCAAATGAACCGTTTATCGCGGCGCACGCACTTCGTACTTTGTGCGCAGTACAGTTGTAATTTACCGATCGGTCAAGTCATTTTTGGATTACAGTTTTCAGGGATAAATAATAATTTAGCTTATAACACCTTACCTCTTCAAAGCAGCAGAGTCGTGGCAAACATCTCTTCCCCCATTGTCAGACGAACGCGACGCTGCTCCGCTTGTGGATCCCGATCAAAACATAATTCCATTATTGCCGTTTTGGCGAATGATTTACGACTTTTGTCGTCGGCCTCCGTCTATTCTGCTGGAATGAGTGCAGGTCCCACTTGTGGGTGTTCTCCATGCTGCTGGGTGAGCCTGGGTCTGTAGTAGATTCATCCAGCGTCTTTTGTTTTCATCTGTTGCAACAGTAAATCTCTCTTCACCCAGCCTGAATTTCTGTGCTTCAATTGGCTCCTGCGTTCACAGTAGGTGGGTCCTCCTTCCTAGATTTTCATTCATTGGCTCTTCAAGGTTTCAGAAACCCAATTCAAGGCTCTTATTAGTCGAATGAGAGGTCAATCAGATGAACTAATCTGTTCGCGGCTGTCTCTGCAGTTTTTTTTTAGTGGCGCTTGGACGCCACTACATCACCATCACCACCATCATGTGTCATGCGTCCAAGCGCGCACGAGGGCGCTCTCGTGCGCCCTCGTGCGCCCTAGAACGCAGAGACTTGCCCGCCCGCGGAACAACAGCGTGCAAGTGGTTAATGAAAGAAAAACCCACAATGGTCACAGAAATAACTCGAATCTGACAAAAGTGGTAATAAATAAAAATTCTATGAAAATTAACCAATGAAAATCAGACAATGTTTCTGAATTGTGGTTCACCAGAATTATTTTAAAAAAAACAAACTCATGAAACAGGCCTGGACAAAAATGATGGTACCTCTGGAAAAGATTGAAAATAATGTGACCATAGGAACATGTTCAACCAAGATGTGTCCTCTAATTAACATCACATGTGTCTACATACTTGTAATCAGTCAGTTGGCCTATTTAAAGGGTGACAAGTAGTCACTGTGCTGTTTGGTGACATGGTGTTTACCACACTAAACAAGGACCAGAGGAAGCAAAGGAGAGAGTTGTCTCAGGAGATTAGAAAGAAAATTATAGACAAGCATGTTAAAGGTAAAGACTATAAGACCACCTCCAAGCAGCGTGATGTTGCTGTGACTACAGTTGCACATATTATTCAGAAATTTAAGATCCACGGGACTGTAGCCAACCTCCCTGGACGTGGCCGCAGGAGGAGACGGATAATACGAATGGTAACAAAAGAGCCCAGAACAACCTCTAAACACATTCATGGTGAACTCCAAGGTCAAGGTACATCAGTGTCAGATCACACCATCCGTCATTGTTTGAGCCAAAGCAGACTTCATGAGAGACGACCAAGGAGTACACCACTGTTGAAAACAAATCATAAAAAGCCAGACTGGAATTTGCCAAACTGCATGTTGATAAGTCACAAAGCTTCTGGGAGAATGTCCTATGGACAGACGAGACAAAACTGGAACTTTTTGGCAAGGCAGATCAGCTCTATGTTCACAGATGCAAAAATGAAGCATACCAAGAAAAGAACACTGTCCCTACTGTGAAACATGGAGGAGGTTCTGTTATGTTCTGGGGCTGCTTTGCTGCATCTGGCACAGGGTGTCTTGAATATGTGCAGGGTGCAATGAAATCTCAAGACTATCAAGGTATTCTAGAAAGAAATGTGCTGCCCAGTGTCAGACAGCTTGGTCTCAGTTGCAGGTCATGGGTCTTGCAAGAGGATAATGACCCAAAAACACAGCTAAAAACACCTGAGAATGGCTAAGAGCAAAACATTGGACTATTCTAAAGTGGCCTTCTATTAGCCCTGATCTAAATCCGATTGAACATCTGTGGAAGGAGCTGAAACATGCCGTCTGGAGAAGGCACCCTTCAAACCTGAGACAACTGGAGCAGTTTGCTCATGAGGAGTGGGCCAAAATACCTGCTGAGAGGTGCAGAAGTCTCATTGACAGTTACAGAAATCGTTTGATTGCAGTGATTGCTTCAAAAGGTTGTGCAACAAAGTATTAAGTTAAGGGTACCATTATTTTTGTCCGGGCCTGTTTCATGAGTTTGTTTTTTAAAATAATTCTGTTGAACTACAATTCAAAAGCATTGTCTGATTTTCATTGGTTAATTTTCATAGAATTTTTATTTATTACCACTTTTGTCAGATTCAAGTTATTTCTGTGACCATTGTGGGTTTTTCTTTCATTAACAGAGGGGTACCAACAATTTTGTCCATGTCTGTATGTATAAGGGTCACTAACGTTTAAAATGATTGTAAATTTAGTTCAAGTAAATTTTAGCATCCAATACTCAAATTTGATTATAATGAACATAATTGAGAAGAAATCCTTCTTCTTACTTACAAAGCTCTAAACAATCAGGCTCCTTTTTATTTAAAAGATCTGATACTACCGTATCATCCTAACAGAGCACTACGCTCCCAAAATGCAGGTTTACTTGTAATACCTAGAATCTCCAAAAGTACAATGGGAGGCAGAGCCTTCAGTTATCAAGCTCCTCTCCTGTGGAATCAGCTGCCAATCTGGATTCGGGAGTCAGACTCGATCTCTGTTTTTAAGAATAGGGCTAAAACCTACCTTTTTGATATAGCCTACAATTAGGGAGGGATCATGTGTTTTCTGAACCCTCCCTTAGTTATGCTGCTAATAGGTTTAGTCAGCCGGGGGACCTCCAGTAATGCACTGGGCCTCACTCCTTTCCTCACTCTCTATGAAATATTTTTTTTTTTTGCTGGTCATTAACATTTGTTTGTTCTCTCCCATAGATTGAGTCCCCATCGTGCTGTTTGCTCTCTACATGTCTGTTCTTTTCTTCTTCTCTATCCCCTCACCCCCCAGCCAGTCGCAGCAGATGACTGCCCCTCCCTGAGCCTGGTTCTGCTGGAGGTTTCTTCCTGTTAAAAGGGAGTTTTTCCTCTCCACCGTCGCCAAGTGCTTGCTCACAGGGGATCGCCTGATTGCTGGGGTCTTTCTGCAACTGTGGGGGTCCTCCCTACAGTTGATAGTGCTATGAGATGACTGTTGTTGTGAAATGGCGCTATATAAATAAAGTTGAATTGAATTGAATTGAATTGAATTGAATAATTTTCCAACCACAAAATTGTGGCGATTGAAAAGGTTGAGTGGCTAGTAACTCTGGAAAATCACTAGCCACAGTGGCTGGTGAGCAAAAAAGTTAATGTCAAGCCCTGATTATGCACATATTGTAGATTATGATCTAATGGAATGAATTAAATCCACAATTATCTTAACTATCAATTAGGGGTGGGAATCACCAGAAGCAGCATGATATGATACTATCACGATCATGTGATGTGCTGAATATTGCTTTATCAAATATTGTGATTTCCCATTCCGATCTTTGTCTTGCCCAGCTCCTGGCTGTCACAGTTAGTTTCCCAGGCTGGGCAGGAAGTAGGACCCAAATGCTGGACTTCAGGTAAGAACATTTACTGAGCTGAACAAACCCTTCAGCTTGAGAGCTGAAAACAAGGCACGGCTTGGCAAGACAAAAAACACAAGACAAGGCTAGGGTGCAAAACCAAGGCAGGATACAAGGGAAGACAGAAGCCTGTTGTTCACGCCAAACTGACAATAGGACACCATGAAGATTTAAGGAGCCACGTCCCTTAAATAAGCCAAGACTTAATTGAACCAAATACAAAACAGCCGTGGACAATTAACAATACAGGATTTAACCCATTAACATGGATTTAAATGGAGGGCAACAAAAGACACTGTCAAAATGAAAGCCAAACCCAAAAACCAAGACAGGAATAAACTACAAGATGTGACTAGGATGACAATAATAATAATCGTCATTGTGAAACCATCATTGTGAAATACGCGGATGACACCACCTTGGTTGGGCTCATCACCGACGACGATGAGAAGGCATACAGGGTGGAGGTAGAGAATCTGCTGCTGAGGTGCCAAGCAAACAACCTGAAACTGAATGTCCAAAAAACCAAAGAACTCATACTGGACTTCAGGAAGAACAGACAGGACCACCCCCCCTCCTCACAAATGGCGACCGCGTGGAAAACATCCCCGCCTTAAGGTTCCTGGGCACCCACATCTTCTCTGATCTCTCCTGGACTGTCAACACCAAGGTCCTGGTGAAGAAAGCCCAACAGCAGCTGCACTTCCTCCGTGTCCTGAGGAAGCACAACATGTGCCAGAAGCTGCTGATGGCCTTCTATCGCTGCTCAGTGGAGAGCATGCTCACCTACTGTCTGGTTGTGTGGTATGCTGGCTCCACGGCTGAGAAGGGGAAGGCTGTGCAGAGGGTCATAAACACCACCCAAAAAATTATCGGCGGCCCTCTGCCCTCCCTGCAAGACATCTCCAGATCCTCTACCGTCACCTCTCACTTCTGTTTAACAAGCCTCTTGCACCTGTGTGCTCACTCAGTGTCACCTAATTACCCTCTTTAACCTTCTGTTCACCTTTCATCGTTGTTTGTGTAGCTTCAGGTTAGCCACTAGCTATGGCTACTAGCTCTCCTTCCCATTCTCCTCTGGTGTGCTCCCTGTGTCAGATGTTTAGCTACACCTCTGCCTCTTTTAGTGTTAATGGTAAATGTAATAAATGTCATCTTTTTGAGGTGCTCAAGGCAAGATTGTATGATATGAAATCCCGGCTCCGCTGCATTGAAACACCGTAAGTGCGAGTTAATAATGACGGACTCCCCTTAGCTGCAGCGGAGCACCCCAGCTTAGGGCAGCCTGTTAGCTGTCCCCCGGCTTTCACCTCTCCTGAGCAGCCAGGAGAGAATGGGTGGGTGACGGTGAGAAGGAAGTATATTCGCATGCCCCTGGTTCACCACCAACCTGTTCATGTTTCTAATCATTTTTCCCCGCTCAGCGACAAACCCGCTGAGGAAAAAACACTGATCATTGGTGACTCTATAGTCAGAAACGTGAACCTAGAGACTCCAGCAGCCATAGTCAAATGCATTCCCAGGGCCATAGCAAGTGATATCGAGTCAAATTTGAAAATTCTGACTAAAAGTAACTGTAAATACTCCACAATTGTTATCCACACCGGCATTAACAACATCCAACTCTGGTAGTCGGAAGTTACAAAACTTAGTGTGAAATCAGTGTGTAGTTTTGCCAAAACGATGTCTGCCTCTGAAGTATTCTCTTGGCCCCTCCCCAATCTGACCAGTGATAATATGTTTAGCCGTATGTCATCCTTCAACCACTGGCTGTCTGTGTGGTGTCCTGCAAACAATGTGGGCTACACAGACAATTGGAACTCATTTTGGGGAAAACCTGGTATTATTAGACGAGACGGCGTCCATCCCACTTTGGATGGTGCATCTCTTTTATCTAACAATCTGCCATAATTTTTATTCAAATTTCCAAAACCTTGACAACTCAAGAGTTCGGACCAGGAAGCAGAGTCGCAGTTCTACACTCCCCTCTGCAGCACCTCTTCTGTCACGATCTCCCCGTGCGCTTTTATGCAGTGCACGGAGGAGTAGAAGGAAGAGAGATTTAAGTGCAGGGTTACACCACAAACACATTTATTAAGGAAAGAAGACACAGATCCCAAAAGTGCAGACATACAAAAAATGGAAAACAGAGTACACTACTGGTTTACATAGTAGGACGTGAAGCAGGCAGACCACAGTGTACAGTGGCACAAAAAAGACGTAAGACAATACAAAAAACAACAGGGTACACTTATTGGCTTACACGACAGGACTTGAAGGGGGCAGACCACAGTGTACAGTTGCACAACAGATACACATGACAATCCAATAGTCCAGCAATGCTTGGCGGGCAAAGAGCTGCTTAAGTACAAGCATTGCTGGCAAGGAAGACTGGGAGCACCTGGGCAAAGTGCGGGAAAGGCAATTATCGGGAGACGAATCAGCAGGCTGTCTTGACAGAGGGAACGTGGTCAGACCGGCAAGTGTCAGACAGTGCCCACACGAGTGAAGGCCAAAGGAGGCTGCCTGACAGCTGCCGGACAGAACACAGTGGCTACAGGTACGGAAATTAAACTAGGGAACATAGAAACTACAAGAAACTCAAAAGATAACACAATACATAAATACACAGATAACCTGAGACACAGAGAAAGGTCAGAGCCGAGCCTGAAGAGCAAACCATCTCGGTTCATGACAGAGCCCCCCTCTCAAGGGGTGGATCCAGACACCTACTGCAACATCACAAGGAAGGGGAACCCCCCCCCCCAAAGAAGGAGCAACAACAATAATCAACCCAGGGTGGGGGGTGGGGGAAACAGGTCAGAAGGGAACAAAACAACCCTCCCAGGGCCCACGACAGAAAACACAATTAAGCCCCCCAAGTCCAAAGGCGTGGAGGCTCAGGAGGCCGCCCAAAGTCCCAGGTCCAACAGACAGTCCAGCGAACAGAGTCCGGTGGCCTGCCAGAAAACACGGGCCACCTGACCCAGAGACTCAGTCCTTCAGGCTGCCAACCACTGCTGTTGTGCCACCAGGACTGGAGGGGTGAAGCAGGAGGCAGCCTGCTCACTTGTGGGTGACCAAACCGTAGGAAGGGAACCCCCATGGTGTCAGACAAGGAGGAGGAGGAGGAGGCGGCCACGATGTCATCAGGCTGAGGAGTGAAGACCTCTGCGTCCTCAGGCTGACCGGTGGCACCCTCAGTGGTCCCAGCTTGGGACACAGCTGCACCCACGTTGGACTCTGGCTGGAGCTCTGCAGCACCCACAATGACCCCAACTGGGCCAACGCTGCACCCTTGATGGACCCTGACTGGGCCAATGCTGCATCCTCGGTGGATCCTGACTGGGCCAACGCTGCACCCTCGGTGGACCCCACACTGGGGCATGGCACCCATGACGGGCCCATGCAGGAGCACAGCACCCACGTCGGGCTAACACTGGGGCACAGCCCCCACGAGGGTCCCAGACCTGAACACTGCACCCACAGAGACTCAGCCTGCGGAGGGACCCACACAATGACCTCAGTCAAAAGGGCAGCTGGACCCACGACGTCGTCTGGTGGCGAGACCAGATCCATGGAGACCCCTGGTGATGGTAGATCCTCTCCGGCGGCCCTAAGAGGAAGCTCAGGAACAGCAGAAGAAGAAATGTGGTTAGGGTTGCCGGCAGCGGCATAGCCCGGTGAGATGAGTTCAGATGCAGCTGAAGGCTGCACATGACTCTACTCCCTTAGAGTCAGGCAAGATCTCTCCAATACTGACATGAGAAACACAAGAGAGATAACTTGCCTGAGCTTGAGCTCCACCACCGTCCAGGACTCCGTCGATCATGGTGATGAAGTCTCGGGCCCGGCCTCTAGGAGGTCCAGCTCTGGCTCCCAATCCGCTGTGGTAGCCTCTGCAGCTGGCAAGGTGGTGATAGCAGTCCAGGTGCCCTCAGGCGAGATAATGTCTGCTGGAGATGAGTCCAGCGAGGAGGCTGAGGGTTGGTTCCATGTGTGCTCGGGAGCAGAATCCTCCGAAGCCACCGACTCCTCCACCGTCCAATGGCTCTGACCATGGACCGACGGACCCTCGAAGATAGGTGGTGGAGATATGGAGAGAATAGAAAAAGAGTTTACATTTGCAGCTGCAGGAGAGGACCCAGTGGACTGCTGAGACTGGGCCTCTCCCTCGGGAGACAGACAAGGTTTATCGTGATTTAAATGAATGGAATGAAAAAACACTTGCCTGTCATCCTGGTGTCCGGTATTAACAGCTGCAGGGGACAGACAGTCATCTTTCTCCACGTCCACGATGATTCTGGCTCCCCCTCTGGATGATGGAAGAGCCGGCTCGGGAAATGCGGAAATGGGCATTACCAGGGAAACCATGACAGACCTCTCGGCAGGTGGAGGAACGATGGCTGCCAAAGACGATGAGGGCCTCTTACGGCATCTCCCCGCAGGATGACACTATTTGTGGGCGGCTGAAGCTGACGGGCGGGCTCCACGGGCGGCTGAAGAAGAGGGGACAGCAGGCTGTAGAGAGCATCTCTGCTTGGACTTCGTGCTGAGCGCCTCCCTCCTCAAGTTGGTAAATGCCTGCTCCAACGCACAGACCGAAGGCAACAGCCCCTCATACTGTAAGTAACTCCAGAGCCCAGGATGCGCCTCCAGGATTGCTATGGCTGAATCCAGGCAGCTCCACTTTCCTTTGGTCCGTGGGCTTCATAGGCCTCATCCATAAAATTCTGGATATTGGCCGCCACCCACTCCTCCTCCACAGTCAAAGTCCTGGATGTCAAACTCCTCCTGTTGAAGTGAACACGGCGCGCCGGAGGCGCCGAGGAGGAAGCCGATGGCAGAGATGGTAGCGGGGGAAGCTTGAGCGTAATCACCCGGGGATGAGAGCGCACGCAGGGCCTGAGCTCCACTTGGTTAGCCACTCCACCCCAGCATGCCAATGCATCTTCTTGGGATGTGCAGTCCCAGGTGGCAGCCGTCAGATCTTCAATTAAAGCCACACACTTTAACTCCTCCCGACTCCATCTTCTCGTCCCGATTGCTTCACCTGCTGGAGCCATACCAGCCTCTCAAACAGGTGAGTGAAAAAGAAACAGTTCAAAAATTAAAAAAGTTATGTGTGGGTGTAACCTGCTAAATCCTTTATGGCTAAACTATTCTGTCACGATCTCTGTGCTTTTACTCTACTTCCCGAGGAGTAGAAGGAAGATGGATTTAAGTGCAGGGTTACACCACAAACACATTTATTAAGGAAAGAAGACACAGATCCCAAAAGTGCAGACATACAAAAAAAGGAAAACAGGGTACACTACTGGCTTACACGGTAGGACGTGAAGCGGGCAGACCACAGTGTATAGTGGCACAATAGATATACATGACAATCCAATAGTCCAGCATTGCTTGGCTAGCAAAGAGCTGCTTAAGTACAAGCACTGCTTACAAGGAAGATTGGGAGCACCTCGGCGAAATGCGGGGAAGGCAATTACCGGGACAGGAATCATCTGGCTGTCATGATAGAGGGGGTGTGGTCAGACTGGCAAATGTCAGACAGCACCCACACGAGTGAAGGCCAAAGGAGGCTGCCTCACAGCTGCCGGCCAGAACACAGTGGCTATTGATATGGAAATTAAACTGGGGAACATAGAAACTATAAGAAATCAAAAAATAACACAATACATAAATACACAAGTATCCTGAGACACAGAGAAAGGTCAGAACCGAGCCTGGAGAGCAAACTGGCTCGGTTCATGACACTCTTCATCCACCACCCATCAACTTAGCCCCTGTCTCCACCATCAGAGAATCATTGTCTGCTCCCTCCAAAGTAAATAAAAATATAATGTATAAGCATCCCAAAGTGATTAAGCAAAAAGTTGGTAAAACTCAAATTAAACATGAAGCCTCAAAATTTAATGACTTGGCCTCTGTTCCTCCTCAAAATTTAAAAATTAAATGCGGTTTGTTAAATATTAGGTCTCTAACTCCCAAGTCTCTGCTAGTCCATGATCTGTTAATTGATCATCAGATTGATTTACTATCCCTTACAGAGATTTGGTTAGGGCAAGAGGATAATGTTGTTTTAAATGAATCAACTCCCTCTGGTTGATTCCCAGAAATTCCAGAAAATCCCAGAAGTTCTGGTTGTGGAGGAGGAGAAGCAACAATTTACCATTCCAAATTACTAGTTAATGTAAAGCAAAAAACATGTTATAATTCCTTTGAGGGCCTGGTCCTCAGTATCGGGCATTTTAGCAATTTTAATTTTAATGTAATTTTATTTGCCATAGTTTATCATCCTCCCTCAGCCTACTTAGTGTTTTTATATGAATTTGCTGAATTCTTAGCAGATTTAGTACCAAAATCAGATAATAATAATAATTATAGTAGGGGACTTTAATATACTGTACATGTAGATGTAGATAGTGATTGCCTTAATATGGCATTTAATTCAATATTAGACTCGATGGGGTTTTCTCAGAAAGTAGGAAATTCTACCCATTATCTCCACCTTGGACCTTGTGCTGACATATGGCATAGAAATAGAAAATCTGGTAGTGTCTCCTCATAACCCTTTACTGTCAGACCATTGTCTGTTAACCTTTGATTTTACTATTTCTATTTGGCTCCTAAAGAAAAATATTACTACAGTAGATGTGATAGAAAAATTCTATATTATCTACATTATTATTGATATTAATAACGTATTATTATATTTGAGAAGTATCATACCTTTCATATGCCATGTTTAATGTTTATATGTGCATTCCATGTGAAATAAGTTCATATATTCTTGGCATGTTTCTGTGAGCAATTTCAGAGAGTTCAGACTGAAGATCAGTACAGGATCAGTACATGCGTAAGGAATGATCTAAGCCACTCTTATAATATCTTTGGCATGTCCTGTTTTGGGTCATAGGAATGCACAGGAACTCCTCAGGCTGTATAGATCAGTTCTATAGATTAGGTATATAGACATTCTGTTAGTTTTATGGACCTCATGTGCATGTCTCCAGAGCGTCTGTGACATTTCCCCGGATAAGCTTTGATTATCAGGACTGCCCTGTTCTGTCCCTTCCCTTATCCTCATCCTCCCTCACCTTTCTCCTACCTATATATATCAGACCTAAAGAAATGAATCCTTTAGAGATTCTAGGTGTATCTGAATGCCATGCTTTGTAATCTCCTTAATATATCCTAAGTGGCCATTGGAGTGACACCTTATATATTTTTGTAATAAATGTACATAAATCCAACTTTCTGCCTGATTTTTGACTTTGAATAATTTAAGCTCAAAATTATTCTAACAAGATGACTCTCAGATGATGCTGTTAGCAAATTTAAGCAGATTGTTTTCTCAATGCCATGTGTCAACATAACGGAGATAAGCTATGGAGAGCTTGCTCCTTCTGTAATTGATAGGATGGCAGATAGTGTGACAGCTTCTCTGCATCAGACTCTAGACATGGTGGCCCCTTTAAAAAGGAAAAAGTCGAATCAGAGATTTCTAACTCCTTGGTTCAACACAGAAACTCATGGCTTAAAACAGAAGACTCATCAATTAGAAAGAAAATGGAGCTCTACTAAATGAGATGAAATCTATTTAGCTTGGGGTAATCATCTTTTAATTTATAAAAAAATGTATCTTAGGAAAGCTAGAACAAGTTATTATTCTGCATTAATAGAAGAGAACAAGAATAATCCCAGGTTTCGCTTCAGCACTGTAGCCAGGCTGACAAAGAGTCAGGATGCTGTCAAACCTAACATTCCCTTAGAGCTTACTAGTTAGGACTTTATGAACTCTTTCAATAATAAAATTTCATCTATCAGAGATAAAATCAGTCAGATTCTTCCCACCGTTAACTTAAATACAGTCACTATTACAACTCCTTCAACTGATATCTGTTTGGATGAGTTTACTCCAACTGACCTTTTAGAGTTAAAAAAAATAATTTCCGGGACTTCCAGTTATGGCGGCCATGTAGGAAGACGTGTTTCACACTGCTCTGCTTGTAAAACTAAAAATTTTACTAAAACTCTCTCATTTGGAACAAAAACCCATCCCAGCGTTTTGGAGTGGATATGGTAAAGACCAAGGTTGGAAAATTAGGTGGAGGAAAAGGCAACTCGACAAAACAATCCAAGCTAACGGACTTCCACGCTCAAGGCGAGACAGGGAAAACTCCAGAGGCAATGGCGGAGGATGGAGCCAGCGGCAGAGCAGGAACTGCTGGGGAGGGGACAAGCGTAGTGCTCGCTGCCATCACCTCCATGAGAACAGAGTTTTCGTCTAAATTTGATGGGATTATAGCAGCGATAGAAGGTATGAGGAAAGAAATAAACGACTGTTTGGAGCGAGTGTTGCAGGCGGAGCTCCGAATTTCAAGCGCTGAGGATGACGTCACCAGCCTGCAAATTAAACTGCAAACAATGGAATTAAAATGGAAACATCTGGAAGATAACGTCCTAAACTTGGAATCCTGCTCGTGATGGAATAATTTGAGGCTGGTGGGCCTCCCGGAGGGAGCAGAGGGACGGGACTCATGTTCCTTTTTGGAAAAGTGGATTCCAGAAGTGCTGAACAACGCGGACCTGCAGTCATCAGTCGTTTAAGAGAGAGCTCACCGAATCGGCCCACCGAGAGATAATAAGACACCACCGAGGACGCTGATTATGAAGTTCCTGAACTACAGAGACAAGATGACGGTCACCAATGCGGCGCGAGCTAAAGGGGAAATTAAATACCAGGATCAACAGGTGCGGTTCTACCCAGACTTCACCACAGGAATACAACAATTAAGGAGGCAGTTCGACCCGGCTCGCAAAGAGCTGCACAACCTAGGGATTCGTCATGGAGTGATTCATCCAGCAAGACTGCTGGTCACATATATGGGGAGAATCCACACCTTCAAGACCCCTCAAGAGGCGCAGGAGCTCATCAAGCAGATTCAAAAGGAGACTGGTGGGAGCTAAGCATGAACATGACAAAGGTAGAACATTTAAGGGTATGTACAGACATTTGATTGATCTGAAACATATAATAAGTCTACAAAATACAGACTGTATTTTAAAAAAAAAGTTATGATGTACAACGTTGCTATAAAACTTTGAAGTTATGCTGAAAAAACTACAGAAGAGAGTTAATGTTATAAGAATAGTAGTAGAGTCAGGGTGATTGAGAGGAGAAAGAGAGAGTGGTTTGACTGATCCTCGCAGGTGTGGAACAGTCACTAGCTATAACGGGAGACAGAATTTTTTTGATTTTGGGGGGATTACCTTGAATGTGGGGAAAGGGAATTTGTTTTTGTTTAGTTTGTAGGATGAATGTTCTATCATCCATGTTTTTGCTTCTCTGTAAGAGTATGTTGATATTGCAAGGTAATCTCAAACTCTTTACTGATCATAGATCAAAGCGTTAATCTTAATTTAACTTCAAGGAATTGCAGAGGTCTACAAAATCTTAAAAAACTTAAACAAGTTATGAATAAAATAAAAGACATAGATTCAAAAATTGTATTTTTACAAGAAACTCATCTAATAGAGGAGGATGTAAAAAGAATTAGGAGAAGATGGCAAGGTAACGTGTTCACCTCATCATTTTCATCCCGAGCCAGGGGAGTTATGACTCTCATACACAAAACAGTCCCATTTCAAGTGAAAAATGTAATTGGAGACAAATTTGGAAGATATCTAATCATCCAAGGATCTTTGTTATTAGAAAATATAAATCTGGTGAACTTATACGGCCCCAATATTGATGATCAAAACTTCTTTGTTAATTTATTCCTTACTTTATCATCACTTACAGGGCAACATATAATAGCAGGGGATTTTAATTGTACATTGAATCCCAGTATAGATAGATCAGCAGGACTGGACTGTGCGCACAATGGATGCAGGATGACTATTAATCATTTTATGAAAGAATTGAGATTGCTAGATATATGGAGAGAAATGAAACCACAAGTCAAAGCCTATTCTTGTTATTCTAATACCTATAAGACATTCTCACGTGTTGACTACTTTTTGATCTCTACAGAATTAAGGTCCAGGATTCAAAACTGTTGCTATGATAACATTGTGATCTCTGATCATGCACCCTGCTGTCTAATATATGTAGATAAGAAATTGACAAAGGATCCAGGTAGGTGGCATTTTCAGCATAAATGGCTTCAGGATGAGGAATTTGTTAAGTACATAGAAAAACAGATAGATGAGTTCTTTGATATTAATACTACACAAACAACGGCATGTATAAAGTGGGAGGCTTTCAAAGCTTTTATTAGGGGGCATATTATTAGTTATACAGGTTCAAAATCTAAGAGGACCCAAGAGGAGAGAGTCCAGTTGGAACGTAAAATAAAAATTCTTCAAGAAAAATGTATGCAGGAAGTAACCCACAGTTAGAGAACGAATTACTGATTCTGAGAGCAGAATATGACAAAAAATCAGTGAATAGAGCTGCCTCGAGTCTTCTAAGATTGAAGCAAACTTTTTATGAACAAGGTGAAAAATCAGGAAAATTATTGGTATGGCAGATTAAACAGTTAGAATTCGAAAGACCAATTACCAGTATTAGAAGTAACGGACAGGTAGTTATAGATCCTTTAGAAATTAATAGTGCCTTTAGAGATTATTATGAAAAACTATATGATACAAAAAATGAAACTGACTTAACAAAACTAAATGGGTTTTTGGGTGGATTATCTATACCGTGGTTCCAAGGTTGTCATAGCCAGGAGTGGCACTGGGGTTAAGCTCCCAGTGCTTATAAAATGCTCCTTATGGCGTGCGTCTCGAAAAACCTCTGACAACTAAGTCCAACTCCTAGCCTGCCCGTGTGGTTTAGTCTCTAAGCCCAGCGGAACTGCTTTTACTAATAGGAGAAGGGGCGAGAGCGGATCTCTGGCGCCTTAAAACCAGATGCTTCGGGTAGATGGTGGCTCGTCAACCTGGGAAGGTAGCCCATCTAGGAGAAGGTAAACCCTGATTTCAAACCTCCGCTGCCTTGCGGCATACCCGGTCACGGGAAAGGCTTCGGGAGTCAACCCTGAGGAAAAATCCGGAGTCGGAGCCCCTAAGGCAGTTCTATGTTGTGCTCAACATCGTTCTGGCAGCTCCTGCAACGGCGCTGGTGCCAAACTGTAGCAGCCCTGCTGTTCCTTTGGATTCATCAGTGACGTGGAGAGGGGGGACATGCTGCATGGGCAACATCTTGTCCTCCATATCTTCCTGCCCAGGCTTGAATCCTACCAACGCCCAACGCTGGAAGGTAGAACACCGGATCACTGGAGAGGACACTCCAGCTTCGCCTTTGGCGTAGACAAAACATGGGGAATGACAGTTACCGTTTATAAGCCACCGCTCAATTGGCGTAGAGCGCAGCGCCAGGGGTTGCTCCTGATGGTGGGAGGGATCATCGGATCTCGCTGGATAGCTACCGCCCGCCTCAAGCTGGGCAGCCCCCAGCCAATAAGGTGTTGTCCCGCCACAGCTTGCTTTCCTCATTGGGTGCATGGGGATGTGGAGAAGTCCGAACAGCAGGCTGAGAACCTTCGCACCAGGCAAGACAATAAAACAAAAGAGACCAACTCTAAAACTGGGAACTTGGAACGTCCGTACTATGATGACAGGACTCGCTGCTAACCTCAAGGACATCAATGACACCAGGAAGACTGCCATCATCAATAATGAGCTGAAGAGACTGGAAGTGGATATCGCCACTCTCCAGGAAACACGGTTGGCTGACGCAGGCACACTGAGAGAGAAGGACTACACATTCTACTGGCAGGGAAAGGGCAGTGATGAACACAGGGAACACGGAGTGGGCTTCGCAGTGAAGAACACCTTGCTGAAGATGGTGGAACCGGGCAGCACTGGCTCTGCACGACTCCTCACCCTCCGCCTGAACACCACGCAAGGCCCAGTCACCCTCGTCAGTGTGTATGCCCCAACACTGACAGCCACACCAGAGGCAAAAGACGAGTTCTACGAGAATCTCGCAACAACTGTCAGGATCATCCCCAACTCTGAACAACTCATTCTCCTTGGAGACTTCAATGCCAAAGTGGGTGCTGACCACGACTCCTGGCCCTCCTGTCTTGGACCTTTTGGCGTGGGCAGAATGAACGACAACGGACAGCGGCTGCTCGAGTTCTGCACATATCACGATCTGTGCATCACAAACTCGTTCTTCAAGACCAAGCCCCAACACAAGGTTTCCTGGCAACATCCACGCTCAAAGCACTGGCACCAGCTGGACTTGATCCTGACCAGGCGCAACTCACTGAAGAAAGTGCTAATCACCCGTTCGTTCCAGAGTGCAGATTGCGACACAGACCATTCATTGGTGTGTTGCAAGGTCAAGCTGCAGATGAAGAAATTCCATCGTGCTAGACAGCCTGGAAAGGCATGGATTGACACCAGCAAGATGGCTCAACCAGAACTTGTTGAGCAGTTTGCCTCCACCTTTGAGAAGGAACTTGGTGTACCACAAGAAGGAGAATCTGCAAAGCAGAAGTGGGAAGAGCTGCGAAACACCATCCACCACATAGCCTTGGCTACCTTTGGGAGGAAGACCTCGAAGTCACAGGACTGGTTTGATGCCAAGTTGACCGAGATGACCCCCGTCATTGAAGCCAAGCGCTCAGCACTTGCTGAGTACAAGAAGTACCCAAACGAGAAGAATCTCCAGATTCTCAGGGCTGCGAGAAGCAAAGTTCAGCAGACTGCTCGGCACTGTGCCAACGAGTACTGGACTCAGCTCAGCCAAGACATTCAAACCGCTGCCATAACAGGGAACATCCGTGGTATGTACGATGGCATCAAGAAAGCACTTGGTCCGGCTCAGAGCAAGACGGCCCCCCTCAAATCCTCCACTGGGGAGATGATCACAGAAAAGAACAAGCAGATGGAGAGATGGGTGGAACACTACTCCGACCTCTACTCCAGACAGAACACCGTGACACCGTCAGCCCTTGATGCCATCGACTGCCTGCCATCGATGAAGTCAGCAAGGCCATTGATAGCTTGGCCGCTGGCAAGGCACCCGGCAGCGACGGCATACCCCCTGACCTGATCAAGCACTGCAAGACCGCCCTACTGCTGCCATTGCATGACGTCCTCTGCCAGTGTTGGAAGGAAGGTGTCGTACCACAGGACATGAGGGACGCCAAGATCATCACCCTCTACAAAAACAAAGGGGAGAGAAGCGACTGCAACAACTACAGGGGCATCTCCCTCTTCAGCGTTGTTGGCAAAGTCTACGCACGAGTTGTTCTCGTTCGTCTACAGAAGCTTGCCGAACGTGTCTACCTCGAGTCTCAGTGTGGCTTCCGCGCTGAGCGATCGACGGTAGACATGATATTCTCCATTCGCCAACTCCAGGAGAAATGCAGAGAACAGAACATGCCCCTGTACGTCGCCTTCATCGACATCACCAAAGCGTTCGATCTGGTCAGCAGAGAGGGCCTTTTCAAGATCCTGTCAAAGATAGGATGCCCACCAAAGTTGCAAAGCCTCATCGAATCGTTTCACACCAACATGCAGAGGATAGTGCAGCATGATGGCAACGTCTCAGAGCCATTCAACATATGCAGCGGAGTGAAACAGGGCTGTGTACTTGCGCCAACCCTCTTTGGGATTTTCTTTGCTATGCTCCTGAGGCATGCCTTCAGCACAGCAACAGAGAGAATCTACCTGCACACAAGATCTGACGGCAGGCTTTTCAACCTCACCCGCCTGAAAGCCAGAACCAAAGTATGCAAGGCTCTAATCAGAGACATGCTGTTCGCAGACGATGCTGCAGTCGCAACCCACACACAGCAAGAGCTTCAGACCTTCGGGCTTACCATCAGCCTGAAGAAGACTAACGTCTTGGCGCAAGGCACGGAAGCACCACCAACCATTACCATCGATGACTACGAGCTGGAGGTCGTGAATCAGTTCATGTACCTGGGGTCCACAATCAGCAACAACCTCTCCCTTGATACAGAGATCAACAAGAGGATTGGAAAATCAGCCTTCACACTCGCTCGCCTCAACACATGAGTGTGGAAGAATCCCAAACTCTCTGTCAAGAAGAAGATGGCAGTGTACAACGCCTGTGTCATCAGCACACTGCTCTATGGGAGTGAGACGTGGACAACATACGCCCGGCAGGAAAAGAGACTGAACTCCTTCCACTTGCGCTGCATTCGCCACATCCTGGACATATCCTGGCAGGACAAAGTGCCCAACACAGAAGTTCTGTCCTGCACCGGCCTTCCCTCCATGTTCACTCTACTCAGGCAGCGCAGGCTCCGCTGGCTAGGCCACGTTCACCGTATGGAGGATGGCAGAATCCCCAAAGACGTCCTCTACGGAGAACTGGCGACTGGCAGGAGAGACGTTGGCCGCCCACAGCTGCGCTTTAGAGACGTCTGCAAGAGAGACATGAAGACCGTGGAGATCAACACAGAGCGCTGGGAGGACCTTGCAACGGACCGCTCCAAATGGAGAGGCACCCTGACCAGACAGCTCAAGGCGGGTGAAGAGAGACTGACTGCTGCAGCAGATGAAAAAAGGACCCGCAGGAAGAACCGCCACAGACCTAGCAGCACGGAGACCACCCACAAGTGCGACCTGTGTGACAGGGACTGCCATTCACGCATCGGCCTGTTCAGCCACAGGCAGTGCTGTTCCAGCAGAGTAGACGTTTAGGATTCTCTTCCATGGTCATCATAGACCGACGGAGGCCGACGATCTATACCGTGTATTCCAAATGAAAACAGGGAGATACTGGAGTCTAAAATTAATCAAGAAGAAGTTGGGCAAGCCATTGATAATATGAAATCAGGAAAAAAGAGCAGGACCAGATGGTCTTCCAGTTGACCTCTATAAAAAATTTAAGAATAAATTAATTAAACCACTTTTGGAAATAGTTTTAGAAGCATTTCAAAATGGTAATTTACCACCATACATGAATAATGCCTTAATTATACTGTTGCCAAAACCAGGTAAACCCCCTAATAAATGTGAAAACATGAGACCAATAAGCCTATTAAATGCTGATCTTAAAATAATCTGTAAAATTTTAGCAAAACGACTACAAGAAATATTACCAAATATTATTAACTGAGATCAGAATGGCTTTATAATGGGAAGACAAGGCTTCCATAATGTAATTAGACTATTTAATATTATTTATTCCAATAAAGAAGCACCGGATACAGCTCTCCTATCATTGGACGCCGAAAAGGACCTTTGATAGGGTCGAATGGCCCTATCTTTTTGAAGTCCTACAAAGGTTTGGACTTGGAAATAATTTCATAAAATGGGTCCAGATAATATACAATAATGCTACAGCAGAAATCCTAACAAACAGCAATATCTCAAAATCAATAAAAATCAATAGAGGATGTCGACAAGGCTGTCCACTTTCACCTTTACTGTTTACTATGGCAACTGAACCTTTAGCGATGGCAGTACGTTTACATCCACAAATATATGGAATTAAAGTAGGACCAACAGAACATAAAATCTCCCTGTATGCCGATGACATAATTTTGTTTATGTCGAATTTTAAAACATCAATTCCGACCTTGTTAAATTTAATAAAGAACTTTGGGGAAATATCAGGATATAAAATAAATAAAACAAAATCTTCAATATTAATATTAAATGAGACCCAGAGAAATCACCCAGCTCCTGAGGTAAATCAATTCAATGTTGTAAATCAGTTTAAATATTTAGGAATTCAAATTTTGCCTAAGCTAGAATCAGTCGCCAGTGCCAACTATGAAACCTTAATGACAGATATTAATGAGTTACTTCAGAGATGGATGTCACTACCAATGTCGATGATCGGGAGAATTAATATACTTAAAAGTAATATCTTACCAAAAATACTTTATTTATTTCAAAACATTCCTTTACCACCACCTTCAGATCTATTCTCAAGAATTAAAAAAAGTTAGTGGAATTTATATGGAACAATAGGAAGGCTAGATTACGTCTGTCCTTACTATATTTACCATTTGCTCGTGGAGGTCTAAAATGTCCAAACTTTATGTTGTATTACTGGTCAGCACAACTGAGGTCTATGACATATTATTTTTCATCAAATGACCTCCCTCACTGGACTGAAATGGAATCATACAATATACCTTTACCTCTTCCCTTATTCATATACTCAGACTCCGCTAAAAAATTACAGAAACAAGTTAAAAATCCAATTGTAAAGCACATGATCAAAATATGGTGTGAAACCAAAAAATATTTAGAAGAACCACACTTACTGTCACAATTTAGCCCAATATGGGGTAATCAATATTTTACACCAGGTAGAGCAGATGCTGTATTTAAAGTATGGAATTTAAAAGGGATTCAAACGATTCAAGACTTATATTTGTCACGCTCAGATAACATAATGTCTTTTGAAGAACTAAGGATTAAATTCAATCTTAATAGAACACATTTTTTTAAATATCTTCAGCTTAGAAATTTTATTCGATCAAATCAAAATAATGCTCTCACTTGACCTACTTATTCATCTTTGGAAAAAATTTGACGAAAGATAGTACGAGAAAGGGTATTATTTCAGAATTTTATAACTCATTGACACTATTCTCAAGTGAAAACTCACAGAAAAGACTGAATTATTGGAAAGAAGACCTGCAAATTGAAATTTCAGAGGAACAATGGGAAATGGCTTGTGCAGGAGCTCAAACCAAATCAATAAATGTACGTCTTAAACTGATACATTTTAAATGGTTAATGCGGATGTATGTTACACCAGTGGAATTAAATAGATATAACAAAAACATACCAGATACATGCACAAAATGTGTGGAAAGTAAAGGAACCCTATTTCACTGTTTAATGTAGAAAAATCAGAATGTTTTGGGAAGAGGTGAGGGTAACAATTGAAAAAATAATTTACAAACAATTCACATTGAACCCTAAACTGTTTTTATTGGGTCTGTATCCAGAAAAACATAACTTTAATAAGAGTGAAAGAGCATTCATAGACCTCGGTTTGCTTAATGCCAAAAAATGTATTGCACTACTGTGGAAAAAAGACTCATAGACCAGATGTGACTCAGTGGTTAAGACAGATGTTAACAAACCTTCCACTAGAAAGAATAACATATATACTGAAATTAAAGGAAAATGTGTTTGAAAATATATGGAGACCTTTCATTGATTATGTAAAGAAATTAAACATAACTTCTGAAGAAGAAGGTGAATGATATGTGTGGACCTTGCAAATTCCAAGCTGGTGAATGTATATTATGTATTCTTATGTAATAGATTACCTAGACTAAACAGAGGAGCACTGTTGTTGACTTGCTTTTGTTAATGGTTGTTGTTGTTTTTAGTACATTTTGTTGTTGTTAGTGTTTTTTTTAATTTTTAAATTACTTTAGTGTTAGTGTCTGACTGTTTGTGCCATGTTTGTAAAAAAAGGTTCAATAAAAAATATTGTGGAAAAAAAAAATAATTTCCTCATCCAAGCCTTCAACTTGTCTTTTAGACCCTATTCCCACCAGGTCATTTAAAGAAGTCTTCCCATTTACTGGTAGCTCTATTCTTCAAGTAATCAATTCTTCATTAACATTAGGCCATGCACCCCAGGCTTTTAAAACTGCTGTAATTAAACCCTTACTCAAAAAGCCAACGCTAGATCCAGGAGTTTTAGCTAACTATAGGCCAATCTCTAATCTGCCTTTCATTTCAAAAATCTTAGAAAGAGTTGTTGCTGCACAATTATTTTACCACTTGCAGGGAAATGGTTTATTTGAAGAGTTTCAGTCTGGGTTTAGAATCCATCATAGTACTGAAACAGCTTTAGTGAAGGTCACTAATGACCTCCTCATCGCATCTGATGATGGACTTGTGTCTGTACTTGTCCTTTTAGACCATAGTGCAGCTTTTGACACTGTGGATCATAATATTTTACTTGGTAGATTAGAACACCATGTTGGACTTAATGGAACTTCACTGCAGTGGTTTGGGTCTTATTTATCTGAGAGGTTCCAGTTTGTTCATGTCAATAATGAGTTTTCTTCAAACTCAAAAGCTCAGTCTCAGAGTTCCACAGGGATCTGTGCTAGGCCTTATTCTTTTTAGTTTATATATGCTTCCGCTAGGCAACATTATTAGAAAGCACTGTATACATTGTCATTGTTATGCAGATGACACACAATTATACCTGTCAATGAAGCCAGATGATAATAATCAATTAGCCAAATTAGAGGCCTGTCTTAAGGAAATCAAAGCTTGGATGACTTGTAATTTCCTGCAATTAAATTCAGATAAAACTGAAGTCATTCTAGTTGGTCCAAAAAACCTTAGAAATACCTTTCCAACATTTCTGGGATCCGGAGGGGTTGATGCTGTGATCACAAGATGTCTCGAGACAATTGCGCAATAATCTAAACGGCGACTGCTGTCGACCAAAATTAAAAACAAACTTTTCCACAGGTAGGTTTTTTTTGTTTTTTGTTTTTTGTTGTAATTAATTCATTAACTAATTGACTGTGTCTTTCTTTTTTTCATACAGAACTGGAGGATCTAGAGAGTTATATCGATGCGTTCTACTACCGTTGTTGTGTCATGGAGCAGGCGAGTGTGTGTTCTGCCGCTGCTTCTCAGTCTGAACGACCGAGACCCACAGACTCGCCAAAAATAATGCCTGAGAAATTACAGCAGGGCACCGAGGTTAGTGACATCCTTTTCTCCATTGAGAATAAACTTACCAGCATGGATGGTAGACTGGCGCTGGTTGTGCTCCTTCATAAAGAGTTCCAGAATTTGCGGGAGGGCCTAGAGTTTAGTCAAACACAGCTCGTCTCTCTCGTAGAGGAAAATAACAGCCTGAAAAAGTCAGTAAACACACTAACCACGCGGCTTGGCGTTGTTGATCGAGAAAACCGGAAAATGAAGGAAACAGTTCTCAGTTTGCAGTCATGCAGCATGAGAGAAAACCTTGTTTTTTCTGGAGTTGTTGAAAAAAATAATGAAAATCCAGAACAGCTGGTCCGTGAATTTATTTCATCACAACTAAAACTATCCCCCGAAGTCACAAATTCAATTACCTTCCACCGAGTCCACCGAATAGGGCAAAAAAATTCCCAGAATAAACATCCCAGACCTATTGTTGCCAAATTTGAGCATTTTAAGCAAAAAATTTTGGAACAGAGGCAGGGCAGGCAGCTTAAAAACACCAATTATGGTCTAAATGATCAATTTCCAGAGGAAATCTTGGAAAGGAGAAGGAAGTTTTTTTCCCATTAGGAAACAAAACATCCAAGAAGGTAAACGAGCTATTGTTTCTGTGGCTAGACTGTATACAGATGGCAAGCTGTTTATGGATGAAACTATAACACCCTGGTTATTCTAGAGCCCATTTTGTTTTGGGGGTTTTTGTTTGTTTGTTTTTTGTTGAGTTATTTTTTGAAATTTTTTTGAATTTTTTTTTTATTTTTTATTTTTTTAGCTACAGGTGGGAAAAGAGTGGGATTGTGCGCAGGTCTCTTACTCGAGCTCAGTTTAATTTGTTAACATTTGTCAAAATGTTTATTTCTTTGTTGTTGAGGTTGTTGTTTGTTTGTTTGTCCGTTGTAGTTAATTTTTTTGAAGTTCTTAGGTCATTGTTGTATGTTTTTCATACAATTGTTATTCACGCCGGCATTAATGACATCCGTCTCCGGCAGTCGGAAGTCACGAAACTTAATATAGAATCGGTGTGTGACTTTGCAAAAACGATGTCTGCCACTGTAGTATTCTCTGGGCCCCTCCCCAATCTGACCAGTGATGACATGTTTAGTCGCTCGTCATCCTTGAACCGTTGGCTGTCTGTGTGGTGTCCTAAAAATGACGTGGGCTACATTGACAATTGGAGCTCTTTTTGGGGAAAACCTGGTCTTATGAGACGAGACAGCATTCATCCCACTTTGGATGGTGCTTCTCTTTTATCTAACAATCTGGCATCTTTTTAATCCAAATTTCCAAAACCATGACTACTCAGAGTTGGGACCAGGAAGCAGAGTCACAGTCTTACACGCCTCTCTGCAGCTCCTCTTCATCCGCCACCCCTCAGCTTAGCCCCTGTCTTCGCCATCAGAGAATCGTTGTCTGCTCCCTCCAAAGTAAATAAAAATATAATGTATAAGCATCCCAAAGTGATAAAGCAAAATATTGGTAAAACTCAAATTAAACATAAAGCCTCTAAATTGAATGATTTGGCCTCTGTTCCTCCTCATAATTTAAAAATTAAATGTGGTTTATTAAATATTAGGTCTCTAACTCCCAAGTCTCTGTTAGTCCATGATCTGTTAATTGATCATCAGATTGATTTAATTTCCCTTACAGAGACTTGGTTAGGGCAAGAGGATTATGTTGGTTTAAATGAATCAACTCCCTCTGGTTATTTGAACTGTCAAAATCCCAGAAGTTCTGGTCGTGGAGGAGGAGTAGCAACAATTTACCATTCCAAATTACTAGTTAATGTAAAGCAAAAAACATGTTATAATTCCTTTGAGGGCCTGGTCCTCAGTGTTGGGCACTTTAGCAATTTCAGGTTAAACCCAATTTTATTTGCCATAGTTTATCGTCCCCCATCAACCTATTCAGAATTTTTATCCGAATTTGCTGATTTCTTAGCTGATTTAGTGCTGAAATCTGATAGAATAATTATAGTAGGGGACTTTAATATACATGTGGATGTAGATAGTGACTGCCTTAATGTGGCTTTTAATTCAATATTAGACTCGATTGGGTTTTCTCAGAAAGTAGGAAATTCTACTCATTACCTCCACCATACATTGGACCTTGTTCTGACATATGGCATAGAAATAGAAAATCTTGTAGTGTCTCCTCATAACCCTGTACTGTCAGACCATTGTCTGTTAACCTTTGATTTTACTATTTCTGACTATTTGGCTCCTAAAGAAAAATATTATCAGAGTAGATGCCTCTCAGATGATGCTGTCTCCAAATTTATGCAGATTGTTTCCTCTATGCCATGTGTCAACACAACAGAAATAAGCTATAGACAGCTTGCTCCTTCTGTAATTGATAACATGGTGGATAGTGTTTCAGCTTCTCTGCATCAGGCTCTAGACTTGGTGGCCCCCTTAAAAAAGAAAAAGTCTAATCAGAGATTTTTAACTCCTTGGTTCAACACAGAAACTCGTAGCTTAAAACAGAAGACTCGTCAATTAGAAAGAAAATGGCGCTCTACTAATTTAGATGAAATCTATTTAGCTTGGAGAAATCATCTTTTAATTTATAAAAAATCTCTTAGAAAAGCTAGAACGAGTTATTACTCTGCATTAATAGAAGAGAACAAGAATAATCCCAGGTTTCTTTTCAGTACTGTAGCCAGGTTGACAAAGAGTCAGGACTCTGTCAATCCTAGCATCCCCTTAGAGCTTACTAGTCAGGACTTTATGAACTTTTTCAATAATAAAATTTCATCCATCAGAGATAAAATCAATCAGATTCTTCCCACAGTTGACTTAAATACTGTAACTACTACAACTCCTTCTATTGATGTCTGTCTTGATGAGTTTACTCCAATCGACCTTTGTGAGTTAGACAAAATAGTTTCCTCATCCAAACCTTCAACTTGTCTTTTAGACCCTATTCCTACCAGGTTATTTAAAGAAGTCTTCCCACTTATTGGGAGCTTTATTCTTCATATAATCAATTCTTCATTGACTTTAGGCCATGTACCGCAGGCTTTTAAAACGGGTGTAATTAAACCCTTACTCAAAAAGCCAACGCTAGATCCAGGAGCTTTAGTTAACTATAGACCAATCTCTAATCTCCCTTTCATTTCAAAAATCTTAGAAAGAGTTGTTGCTACGCAATTATTTGACCACCTGCAGGGAAATGGTTTACTTGAAGAGTTTCAATCTGGGTTTAGAATCCATCATAGTACTGAAACAGCCTTAGCGAAGGTCACTAACGACCTCCTCATTGCATCTGATAATGGACTAGTTTCTGTACTTGTCCTTTTAGATCTTAGTGCAGCTTTTGATACTATTGATCATAATATTCTACTTGATAGATTAGAACACTATGTTGGACTTAATGGAACTTCGTTGCAGTGGTTTAGATCTTATTTATCTGATAGGTTCCAGTTTGTTCATGTAAATGATGAGTTTTCTTTCAGCTCAAAACTTAGTCATGGAGTTCCACAGGGATCTGTGCTAGGCCCTACTCTTTTTAGTTTATATATGCTTCCGTTAGGCAACATTATTAGAAAGCACTGTATACATTTTCATTGTTATGCAGATGACACACAATTATACCTGTCAATGAAGCCAGATGATACTAATCAATTAGCCAAGTTAGAAGCCTGTCTTAAGGAAATCAAAGCTTGGATGACTTGTAATTTCCTGCTATTAAATTCAGATAAGACTGAAGTCATTCTTGTTGGTCCAAAAAACCTTAGAAATTCCTTTCCAAATCAAACTTTCAGTTTGGATGCAGTTACTCTTTCTCTTAATAGCTCTGTGAGGAACCTTGGAGTTATTTTTGATCAGGATTTGTCCTTCAATTCACATATTAAATTTGTTTCTAAGACTGCCTTCTATCATTTGCGTAATATTGCCAAGATTAGGAGCATCTTGTCTCAGAGTGATGCTGAGAAGCTGATCCACGCTTTTGTTAGCTCGAGATTAGATTATTGTAATTCTTTATTATCAGGCTGTCCTAAAACATCTTTAAAAAGTCTTCAGCTGATCCAAAATGCTGCAGCAAGAGTTTTAACAGGTACTAGAAAGAGAGATCATATCTCTCCGGTTCTGGCCTCCCTTCATTGGCTTCCCATAGAGTTTAGAATTAAGTTTAAAATCCTTCTTCTTACTTACAAAGCTCTAAACAATCAGGCTCCTTTTTATTTAAAAGATCTGATACTACCGTATCATCCTAACAGAGCACTACGCTCCCAAAATGCAGGATTACTTGTAATACCTAGAATCTCCAAAAGTACAATGGGTGGCAGAGCCTTCAGTTATCAAGCTCCTCTCCTGTGGAATCAGCTGCCAATCTGGATTCGGGAGTCAGACTCGATCTCTGTTTTTAAGAATAAGGCTAAAACCTACCTTTTTGATATAGCCTACAATTAGGGAGGGATCATGTGTTTCTGAACCCTCCCTTAGTTATGCTGCTAATAGGTTTAGTCAGCCGGGGGACCTCCAGTAATGCACTGGGCCTCACTCCTTTCCTCACTCTCTATGAAATATATTTTTTTTTTTTTTGCTGGTCATTAACATTTGTTTGTTTTCTCCCATAGATTGAGTCCCCATCGTGCTGTTTGCTCTCTACATGTCTGTTCTTTTCTTCTTCTCTATCCCCTCACCCCCCAGCCAGTCGCAGCAGATGACTGCCCCTCCCTGAGCCTGGTTCTGCTGGAGGTTTCTTCCTGTTAAAAGGGAGTTTTTCCTCTCCACCGTCGCCAAGTGCTTGCTCACAGGGGATCGCCTGATTGCTGGGGTCTTTCTGCAACTGTGGGGGTCCCCCCTACAGTTGATAGTGCTATGAGATGACTTGTTGTGAAATGGCGCTATATAAATAAAGTTGAATTGAATTGTTTTCTGCATTATTTCACCACTTACTAACCTTTGTGTCTGTTTTTTCTCATACTTCTGGTTTATAGGAAATAACTTGAAATACATGTACCCCATTTGCTTGCAATTGCAGGCAAATGGCACAGAGACATCATGCGCGCACACCCAATTATATATGCGTAGGTGTATACTTTATACACAACATAGGCTATATATACACATATATGCATACATTACAGACATATAATCACATAGGCACATTTAGTTAGTCTTTAGTGCACAACCAGTTAGTGAAAACATGTCTACATTTAAGTTTGTCACGTGGAACATATGTGGAATTGGAACCAGGGAGAAGACGCTAAAAGTTTTTAATCGACTGAACGATCTACAGGCAGACTTTGTTTTATTGCAGGAGACACATGTCTCTAAGTCGTCTGTAGATGCGCTCACTTCCCCGGAATTCCCCCACATGTACTCAGCTGGCTTTAATTCTAAACAAAGGGGGGGTAGCTATACTGGTAAACAGAAGAATACACTTTGTTGTGAATAACACCATAATAGATCCGGAAGGTAGATTTATAATACTAAAAATCTCAGTCCAAAATTTGGATCTATGTATTGCAAGCGTTTATGGCCCAAATGCTGACGACCCATCCTATTTTCACACTTTTTTCACTTCTCTTTCAGAGCACTTGGACACCACACTTATAATAGGAGGGGACTTCAACCTGGTATTAAACCCTGCATTCGACAGGCTCAGTACATCGGGGAATTACTGAAAATGGCTGGCTACTGACACTCTCAAACAGTACATGAATGATTTTGGTCTTTGCAATGAATGGCGTTCTCATCACCCAACTCTTCGGGAATACACTTTTTTTTCATCAGTTCATAGTTCACATTCACATCTAGATTTCTTTTTAGCCAGTAACTCTTTTGTGAGGGACATCACAGACACTGAAATATGTTCAAATCAAGCTATTAGCGATCACCATCCAATATCTCTTACACTAGTAAATAGGAAAGCTAGAGGGGAAACTAGGAGCTGGAAATTTAATATATCACTACTGAAAGATAAAGACTTTATTAACTATTTTAATAAAGAGTGGGAGCCATATCTGGAATATAATGATGTGCCAGGAATAACCCCAGGTGTTCTTTGGGAAGCAGCAAAAGTGGTCATGCGAGGTAAAATAATCTCTTACTGTTCATATAAGAATAAAAAAGAAAAAGCACTGGTACTGGACTTAGAACAGAAAATTAAATCACTGGAGACAACCTGTGCCGTTTCCCCACAGGAACAGACACTTAACGATCTGAGAAAATTAAAGCTGGAATTAAAAGAAATTACAAACAAAAGAGCACAGTTTTTAATACAAAGACTGCGTCTTGAGAACTTTGAACACAGTAATAAATCGGGGCGATATCTTGCGAATCAGCTTAGATTGAATAAAGAAAAAACAACTAGGACATGACTGGAAATATTACCCATGAGCCTGAAGAAATAAATAACTCCTTCAGAAAGTTTTATGAAAACCTCTACTCATCACAGGTTAACCCATCTGACTCACAGATAAATACATTTTTGGATGATATTAATTTACCACAATTAAATAATGAACAGATTGTGGCTCTGGATGCACCTCTTCAGGTGTCTGAACTCCAGGAGGCACTTAAGCACATCCCAAACAACAAATCCCCGGGGACCAGATGGTTTTCCAGTAGAATTTTATAAAGAATTTTGGCCTGTGATGGCACCTACTTTTTTTAAAATGGTGAACCAAATTAAAGAAGATAATGTAATTCCTCCGAATATGAATTTGGCTAGTATTATCCTGCTCCTTAAACCTGGAAAAGAACCTACGCTTCCATCCAGCTACCGTCCCATCTCACTTATGAATGTCGATCTAAAAATAATTTGCAAAGCTCTCGCCAAAAGACTGGAAAGGATAATCCCATTTATTATACACCCAGATCAAACAGGTTTCATCAAGGGTAGGCACTCAGCTGATAATACACGCAGGCTATTTAATTTAATAGACTACTGCAAGATCAATAATGTAGAAACTACAATCTTGTCCCTGGATGCAGAGAAAGCCTTTGACTGGGTTAACTGGAAATTTCTTTTTATGGTGTTAAACAAGTTCGGGTTTGGTTCATCTTTCATAAACTGGATTAAAACACTATATAGGTGTCCAGCTTCGTCTGTCCGAACAAATGATCAAACTTCCCGAAGCTTTAATCTCCAGAGAGGTAGTAGGCAGGGGTGTCCACTCTCTCCCTCACTTTTTACCATCTTTATTGAACTATTAGCAGCAGCCATGCGACAAAATGTTGATATCAGAGGTATTCAAACTGGAGAAAAGGAACACAAAATAAGTCTTTATGCTGATGATGTATTGATTTTCCTTGAAAACTCACAAAGATCTCTTCTTCAGACAGTGGCATTCATTGATAAATTTTCATCATTATCAGACTACTCTATTAACTGGGTAAAATCAATAGCTTTACCTATAAATTGCAATTTCTCAAATACATCTACCATTCCAATACAATCAGGAAATGTTAAATATTTAGGAATAGATATTTCCCCCAGGCTCTCAGAGTTATTGCGACTAAATCATATTCCCCTTTTAAAAACAATACAAGATGATCTTACGCGCTGGAGGACATTACCATTATCATTTATGGGAAGAGTCGCAACCATTAAAACAATGGTCCTTCCTAAAATTAATTATTTGTTCTCAATGATCCCTACCCAACCATCAATGGCCTGGTTTAAGTCTCTAGACTCAAATATAAGTAAATTTTTATGGAAGGATAAACCATCACAGATTAGTTTAAAAACCCTCCAAAAAGCGAAAGAGTGCGGAGGCTTAGATTTACCAATTTTTTTAATTACTTTTTAGCCAATAGATTGCAGTTTGTTTCAAAATGGACAAAATCAACCCCACTAGGAAACTCATGGTTAGATGCTGAACAGGCTCTCTGTGGGTCGCTAAATATCTCTGACATACCTTTTATAAGTCCCTGTATTAAACACCATGACTGTTTTAAAAGTATTAATATCAGTTCCTCTTTGATGGCTTGGTGGAAATTTTTAAAAATAACAGGGTTTTAACTTGTCCCCTGTAAACTCACACCCATTTGGAATAATCCTCATATCCTGCAACAAAAGAGGACATTAAAATTTCCACTATGGCAAGAGAAGGGAATAAATAACTTAGAACATATTATTCAAGGTGGAAATGTTATCCAATTTCAGGATCTAGTGTCACAATACGAAATCAGTGATAAAAAGTATTTTGAATATCAACAGCTTAAATCCATAATTAAAGCAAGATTTAATCTTAATCAGACAGATTTAGAAGTACCAGTTAAGGTGGCAGAGTTTCTAAATCTACGTTCCCCAAAATTGATATCGAAAATACATGGACTATTATCAAAGTTGGATGAGTCCGTATCTCTTCCAATATCAAAATGGGAGACAGACTTATCGATTAATAAGGAGGAAAGTTTCTGGACACAAATATGTTTAAACACTTTTAAGATGACTAAAAACTCTAACTTACAACTTCTACAGTATAAAGTTCTACATAGAATTCATTACACAGGACAAAGGATGTTCAAAATTGGCCTGTGTCACACAAATGTCTGCTCTCACTGCACTAGCAACGTCCCAGATAGCTATATGCATTGCTATGTGGTCCTGTGCACCGGTTCAAAAGTTCTGGCAGAAGACATGTGAAGACTTGTTGGCATGGCTTGGGTATAGTGTCCCACCCTCACCCACACTTTGCATATTAGGTGATTTAAGTGATATAAATATAGATGCAAGGATGTCACACATGGTTCTCACTGCCTTATGCATCGCAAAGAAAGCTATCCTCATGAATTGGAAATCAAGAAATAACTTATGCATGACTTATTATAATAACTTACTATTGGATTATATTAGCCTGGAGAGAATGTCAGCCTCCTCAAATAATCAATTGGTGGAATTCAATTCTCTCTGGCCCCCGCTTATTAATTCTATAATCTGAGGGGTGGCTGGCGGTGACTCGCTCTCCTTGGCACCTCTGGCGGCTGGCTGAGCCCCGACCACGGGTGTCGGGGGGCATGCTCCGGGGTGGCCGTCTGTCTGGCCCTGGGGGGGGGACTGCGGGGTGGGCCGGGGGGGGTTGGGCTGTGGCCCCTGACCGGCTGGCCTTGCCCCTCGGGGGGGGGGGGGGTCTGGGTCTGGCCCTGGGCCCCTGGTGCTGGGGGGGAGTGCCCCCCCCCAGCCGGGGTCGGGTGTGCGCCGGCAGTGGGGGTTGTCTCCGGTGCATCCTTGCACAGCAGGGTCGTGTTTTTCCTGGAGCCCTGGTGCCACCCTGGGGTTGGTGCCTGCATCCTGGGTCACCCTCCCCGTCCACTGGGGTCTGCGGGTGTGGGTGTGCGTGTGTGTGTGAGAGTGGGTGTGAGTGTGAGTGTGGGCTTGTGTATGAGCGGATGTGGAAGTGGGTGTGTGTTGAGTGGGCAGGTGGGGCTGTGTGTGGGTGTAGGTGGGTATGTGTGATGGTGGGTGAAGGTATGTGTGTGTATGGAAGCAGTTACTTGTGGGTAGATGTCTAGGGGGCGGAGGATGTGTGTATGGGTAGGAGAACTTTGTTGGGTGGCAGGGGTTGGGCAGTCCATCTAGTGGCATGGGGGCTGGCATTTCGGGACCTGCTTGTCCCGGCCGCCCTGTTGTTGTGTTGCGGGGTGAGGCGCTTTGTTGCATAGCCCCTGGTGTCATTGGCGGCGGGTGTGTGGTGGTGCTTGGGGGTGGTTGGGGGGGTCATTGGCGTGGGTTGATGGCCGTGTTTCCATTGGGTTGCTCCGGGGTGGCTGTGGTTGCAAGGCTGCCTGCAGCTGTCGGTGTGCATCTGGGGTGGGTGGTCGTGGCCTGCGTGGGCGCTCGGGGGGTGTCGCCTGGCATGTTGGGCGCTGTGTGGGTCCGGCCCATTGTTCACTATTGTGACTGTTGTTGTCCATGTTTGTGTGTGTAAGATGAGTGGAAATATGTTTGGATGCCCCATCATGTTAGTGGTGCTGGGAGCGCCAGGGCGTGATGCTGGTGGGTCCTGGGCTGCTTCCGCTGGCAGCCCTCGCCCTGGGTTGGGATTTGGGGGCAGTGGGTGGCTTCATGAACCAGTCTGCAAGCTGGCTTCTGTGGGGGGACGGCCTCGCTTTTAGACCGCCTACCTCCCAGTCTTATTTTCCGCCCTCCCCCTCCCCCTGACTCTGGGTGGAATATACATCTTTTTTGTTACATTTAGGGCTTTGGGTTGGGGGTGTCCTGCACTGTGTCAGTGAAGGGGATACCTTTGCTGCTTGGTGGCACTGCACTCACCTCAATTTTAATTGCATTTTAGACACTGAGGGCTTGGGGGGATGGGGGACCTGCTTCCCATCGCAGTGGCTAGCAATGCTCCAGTCACTATCCCGCCAATTTTAATTGTACTTTGGTAGTCCACACATTTACACACAATTATATCATATAACCGACACACACCCACCATGTTCTGTGCGGGGGGAGGGGGTGGGGGTCTTCTCCCACCCCTGTTGCCCTGCTCTTGCTGGGGGCGTGGGGGCCTGGTGGGGAGCCTGGGACCTATCATGTTGTCAAAATTCCTGGGTGCTACTGAATATATAGATACAACCAAGGAAGTGACAGGGGGGCTGAATATGAGTCTAAGTGTGAGTGAGAGGGTGATGAATGGAGGTGGTGATGGTGGGTTGGTTTTGTGCGGCGCTTTGCATGCCGGGTGGCATCTTGGGGCGCCTGAGGTGGTCTGCTGATTGTTCGCTCAGATGGGCACCGGGGGTGGGGGTCTGCTTCTGGTCACTGCCGGGCACTGATGCATGTTCAGGCTTGCTGCATCTGCTTCGCAGCCGCCTTATGAAACAAAGGTGAATGAGGAGTGAATTTGAATGGGTACAGGAGTGAGAGAGAATGGGTCGGTCTGGGTGAGTGAGAGGGGTGTGCATGGGACCATATGGGTGCGAAGGTGTGTGGAGGGGTGTGTCTGCGAGTTGGGAGGTGCTGGATTAAGGGGGGTAGTGCCTCTCGGCAACGTGGGCTCCCCTGGGTGGGGGGACTTCTTTGGACGTGGGGGTCCCCGGGGTGTGCCACAGAGGCACTGGGGCGGACCCACTGTGGGGGTGCCTGGGGGGGCTCGCGCCATGGGGTGCGGGCCAGTCTCTGTCCCAGGGGGTGGGGTCGCTGGCCTCCTGGTGCCTGGGGCCCGGGGGCGTATGTTGGCCCCGCTGGGGGGGGTGGGGGTCGGGCGGGTCCGGGGGTGTGAGCTCACCGCACCGGCCGCTGGGCGGCCTGCCCTCCATTGATCGTCCCTCCGGGGGTGGATGCCTGGCTTTCCTGGGGCTTGCTGACCTCGGACATTTGTGCCCTGTGGGGGTTGGTGGCGCTGCCATGCCTGGTCAGGGTTCCCGGGGGGGGAGCTGCTGCGACCAGCCCTCCGCTCGTATGTTTCCTGACAAACCACTCACATGCACACACTTATTTTGCGCGCGTTCTCATATATATGCACACAGACATACACGCACAAGTGTCTCTCCTTTAACAGGTGCAGAAACCAGACTCGTGTTGAGACATCTTCGGTGGAAGAAGCAGTTTGTCTTTTGTTTGTTTTAGTTGTTGGTTTGTTTGTTTGTGTGTTTTTTTGTCTGTTCCCCTCCCTTTTCTTTTTCCCCTTCACACACTTCCTTTCACTCTTCCCCATCCTGTTGGGTCTTCCATGGGTAAAACAATTAAAATAAAGTATTAAAAGTTATTACAGGAGGAGTTTACAACAATATACAGTGCACAGTTAGGTACTGTATAAGCTCCTCTTGGCAAAGTAAATCTGTTTTGGCACAATAAGGGTGACAGATCCCTGTTCTGTTTGCCTAGCTGCCTGACAGGACAAGGGGAAAAAAAAAATACCTCTCCAAATCAAACTCTTAGTTTGGATGTGGTTACTCTTTCTGTTCACAGTTCTGTGAGGAACCATGGAGTTATTTTTGATCAAGATCTGTTTTTTAATTCACATATTAAACTTGTTTGTAAGACTGCCTTCTGTCATTTGCATAATATTGCCAAGAATAGGAGCATCTTGTCTCAGAGTGATGTTTAGAAACTAATCCATGCTTTTGTTAGCTCTAGATTAGGTTATTGTAACTCATAATTATCAGGTTATCCTAAAACATATTTAAAAAGTCTTCAGCTGATCCAAAATGCTGCAGCAAGAGTTTTAACAGGTAGTAGAAAGACAGATGATATCTCTCCAGTTCTGGCCTCCCTTCATTGGCTTCCCATAGAGTTTAGAATTAAGTTTAAAATCCTTCTTCTTACTTACAAAGCTCTAAATAATCAGGCTCCTTTTTTATTTAAAAGATCTGATACTATCAGTATCAGATCAGGTGGCCTAGTTAATAGAGCATCTGCAAGTCCCGGCCGGGTCATACCAAAGACCATATAAAAATGGTACTTCCCACCTTCTAGCTTGGTGCTCAGCATAATAGAATGGGGGAAGGAAAAGTTCTTTCTGGCGGTGCCTTGCATGGCAGCAGCCCCTCTGATTACCTCCGCCAGGCCGCAGGCCAGGAGGTTATGTTTTTGCCGGGGTTTGTATGTTTGTCTGTCTGTCTGTCTGTCTGTCTGTCTGGTGGTTAGCAAGTGTAGGGTGAAATATCAAATATTAATAAATATGAATATGAAATGATATGAATTATTTAATTTATATTGATGTATTGGAATCTGAGATCAAGTCTTGTTTCAAATACATCAGAAAAGTTAATAACACTCGTAGGGGCACCAGCTTCTATCTTTAAGAAGCAATTTTAATTTTAATTTCACTTTATACCTGTTTAATGACTCAATAAATTAATCAATAATCAGTCTCAAAAATTTTCTGTGAATTCGATACCTGTGCTTGAACAGACTCAGAATGAAATAAATTCTCGACAACTTCTCTCATTTTCACATATTTATTAAACGAAATGATTAACAGACATTGCAGTAATTTCATTAATCATAAAATCAATCTTGTAAATGATAGATTAACAATGTCAGTATTTTCGGAACCAGGGTTAAACTGAGAAATGAATCTCTATCAGTTTGAGTTAACAGATTATGGAAACAACGCAAATTTATGGAGAAAGTTTACTAATTATATGAAAAAGTCCTGGATTAATCTTAAGAAAATAAAAATGGAATTTTAATAAAAAGAAGAGTTATGTTAAGGGCTTCTTAATTTGCATCTGATTAGATATACAAATTATTACCGAACCTCAGACGTTTTAATTCAGCAGATGAATTAAAGTTTGCAGCTCACGTGATTCCCGTTCGGCAGCGTCCTCAGCCCAAGATTTCGTGGACGTTAATATCTGTCTGCAGATATTTTCAGGGTCCACATTTCGACCTTTAAATTCAAGCGGTCGAAGAGGCTGGATTCTGGGCTGTATGAGCCAGAGTTGAAACTAGGCTTGACGCCAGATGGTGACGACATTTCTTCAGTGTGTGATGAACAGCTGCGCATTGATTCCTCAGCTGCACGTGATGTGGAGAGCTGCGTCTTCTAAGAGGCCTTCGATAATAATTAATTAAAGATATCTAATCCGATCTCAAATTAAAGAGTTTCAGACTTTAGATAAAAATAGTAGCTTCTGGTGTGTGATTAGTCAAAAAAAAGTATTATAAAAATAAAGTCAAGATTAAAGTTTACATTAAAATTAAACAAACGGTGATTTTACAGAAAGTTTAACAAAGAAAAAGAGATAAGTAAAAATTGGAGTTTAACTCCGATTAAGAATTGAGCTCAAAGAAATAGGAATTCCTAGGCATTTAAGAGAAAAAGAAAAAACATTAAAATACAAAGTTACATAAACAAATTATGAGTTATCTGCTCTGTGTTCAGAAAAGCGACACGTGGTCGAAGTCTTTGTTCAGACGGTCCTTTATTCTTTCTTGCTGTGTGTAGACAATAGACAATAGAGAGACGAACGTCGAAAGAGAAAAAAGATCGGTGGAGAAGGGTGAGCTGAAAGAGCAAAAAGAGTAGAAGAGCTCGAAGCAGGGGTCTCTCTGCTATTTATATAAGATCTGTTGAGCTTCCGCGGGCTTCCGGCTGACAGGAATCTCAGCCAATGAGCGTCCTTTCGTGGGCGGGCTCGATGAACCTTTAGTCCAATAACAAACAGTCTACAAGGGACCAATGGGATGAAGAATTGTTGTCATGCAGAGACTGGCTGCTGGAGTCACATGGTTTTAGAGGCAAATTTCCCATACATACTGGAATGTACTATTTTCCTTATGTATTAAACTAAGTTAACTTTAGTATATCTTATAAGCAGTGCTTCTAAATCAACATACAGGAATAAACATTCATTTAAACATTTTTAACATGCATATATATATATATATAAAATCACAGATTAATGCATTTCACACATTATTGATTTTCCACATTAAAACATCAGAGTCCATTTGCTTTTCATAGTTCTGAAAAGAAGAAGGTTTAGAATTGCGTTTGTAATAATGTACTTTAAAGTTCACTGGTTAAATCCAGCATGTCCCAGAGTTTAAAGAAATTAGCTGAGTTGTGGGTCTGTGTGGCCAGGTCTGTTGCATGTTTATGGGGGCAATAAACCAGAGCCAGACATTGGGGAAATTCCTTAGGCTGGTTTTAACAAAGGAATGGGATTTCAGCTGTGGCCTGGAGGAAGAAAATCCATTTTTTGACTGTCTTACTCCTGGGTGAAACAAAATGTCTTTAAGCAGAAGAATAATTATTGCTGAGCCAAAGTGAGATGATGCTACAGTCCCCCCTCTGGTATCAATGGTGACGATTCAGCATTGATAGCAATCCTAGGCATCAAATCCCAATTTGGCGAGGCTTGATCCAAATGCTGAACTAAAGTTCTGATGTCGATAAGTCTTAAGCTTGTAAACAGTATCTATTCCAAAGTGTAGGTCCTTAAATTTGGTTTTCTGAAAAACTTCTGGAAATTTCAAAAATAATTTGGGCATGACCAAATATAAACATTGTATAATTGTCTAGGATATACTAAAGTTCTGTATAAGCCTGTAAAGACTTAAAAATTCTGGGTCCAAAAAAAATGGACTAGAAGTATGTGGGTTTTGACATACTTGATATAAATGTTTTGGGTTTGCTGAAAAATATCTAGTCAAATTTTCAAAAACAGTTTAAATGTGCATAAAATCTAAATAAAGTATAAAGGATTATTTGTATATACACAAGCATGTGTCCAAAAATCTTAGTCAAAAGCAAAAATAAAATTCTTTCATATTTGAGGTAGATTCAGACTAATCAGTATTGAGGTGACTCAAGGAGGTTCAAATTGAATTTGTTTAGTTAGACTAAACCATGGTTCCACAGATGTCCAAATCATAGTGTGTTTGAGGCTTTTGTTCAGAAAAACTGAGTGGGCATAGGATGTCGTTATCATTCTTTGGATGGCAATGAGAAGTAAATTTGGATTTACTGCAAAAAGGACATGATGAGAGAGCATATTCATTGCTAAAGCGTTAACTGAAAAGCTAATGTTTCTAGCTACTTCTGAGAGTAACATATACATTGGCTGTGTGTGAGCATAGTCAACCTTTAACACAAAGAGCAAAGAGTTCAAGACCTTGTTGAGTTTGACTGAAGCTTCGGAGCAAGCATTCAAAACCAACACAGTGTCTTGTAAGATTTTGGTAACCATTTGTGGTTCGACAACCTGGCGTTTCGGTTTAGCGGTGTTGACCGAGTTAACAGTGGGCGTGCTAAGGCTAACAAGAGGCTCTAACGATGAGGCTGTTATTAAGAATCCACCCAAGGATCTTTGACCTTTCATTTTGGCTTGGCCCAATTCTGACTGGGTAACAGTGGGTGTGATTGCTAGGCAGATGGCTAAACTGATAAACAGGAGGGCCATCATCTTGGCAAACATAAAAGTGAGTGGTTTTGGATCTTAATATTCTTGTTGATCTTTCTTTAGATACCTGGTTGGCAAATGAAAATTCCTCTTAGAGGTGGAATGATTTCTTTTAGATGGATGTACTTTATTGATCCCAAACTGGAAAATTACAGAGTAGAGATAGAGATTGAACTCTAAACCTTGTGCTTGTTTTTCACCTTTGATGGGAGTTTTAAGATTATTAGCTCAAGCTAATGGTGTTGAATGTATTTGTGTGTACTATTTGATAATAGTAAGTTGATTGAAGTTTATTAGATTTTACAGAGGTCTTTGAAATTAGTTTAAGGGCTAATTTGGTTTTAATATACCCTTTCCTTTCTGGAGGTTTGATGCGGTTAACTAATTGTTTGGAGAGATTTAACTGAGTGCACCTGAGGCTAGTAGTTAGCTACAGTTATTTCTCAGACGTAGGTTTGATTTTAATCTTATTTATGGACTTACTTTGACAGTGTTGTACCCGACAAGTCCCATGGGGTTTTGGTAAAGGTTACTCTGATTTTGGTGAGCCCATTTGAAAATGGGGTCTTGGATTTGGCTCTTGGGTGGCCAAAGTTTGTTGTTGACAATGTGTGGATTCATCCACTCGGGCAGGAATTTAGGAGTGATTTTCCTTTCCTGTGAATTTATTTCAGGTGTCTGCGGTACAAATGTGGGGTGGAAGATCTTGTCCCCCCTTCGCAGTTTGTCATGCGAGAGTTTTTGATCGTTGTACGCTTTCTGTCGTTTGGCGAATCGGTCCGAATGTTTTTGAAATACAGCCTTGGGAGCTTTGTATGTCGTTTTGACGCTTTTGTGCTCTGCAGCTGGAGTGTTATGGGCATTGGCAGTCATCACCCCCCTCTGGTTTCGAGGAACTCTGAGCGGTGGCGATGGTGGTTCGTCGGAAGCATGAACAGGAGTGCAATTGTATAGCTGCAGAGAAGATTGTGTCGCATGAAGTGGTTTCAGGTTTGGTATGTCATAGGGTTTAGACGTGGGTAGCGCATGTACCGTTTTTGTCCAACCGGTGTTTGACGGTTTTATGGATCATTTGTTTGCAAGGATGAGTGACTGTGCGCCTTGCGTTTGCAAAAGTTGGGTTCTTTGTCGCAAAAACTTGAGGTTTCAGAGGGTATAGAGAGCCGGTTGGTGTGGCTCTTGTGACCATGCAGGCCTCATGGGTGGGTGGGTGGGTTTCAAAATGTGACACCACCATTGAATCATGGGTATCAAGGGTTTCAAGGGGGCCGTTTGGGGTTTTCTGCTCGGCCGTTGAGTTTTCAAGGTCATTTGAGTGTTTGGCTTGACCTTGTATTTGAAGGTGACTTTTGACTTATTTAGGACAGTACTCACCTTGATCTTGGCGGTCGCTTTCAATCGGTTGCAGTTGTTCCAACAGTGCTAGTTGTGTGAGACTTGGGGTGTCTGAAGTGTTCAGAACAAAGCACTGTGATTCAGTTGTCCTTGTTGGGTCAAATGGGTGAGGGTGTTGCGTTTGAGCCCATAGTTTGAGTTTCTTGAAATCAATCAGTGGCTCAAAACGGTTCAGTAGGTCTTTGCCAACAAGTAATGGAATGGCGTCAAGTTTGGACACATAGACCAGATGTGTCAAAGTCATGGGTCCAATGGACATGTTTAGTAGTGATACGCCCAACAGGGTTGTTTTAGTGAGCGCATATGGTCGCATGGCTAATGAACAGGGTTCCAGTTTCAAATGTTTGTTAGCGCGGTTAGCAGCTACACGTAGTTTGTCAAAAAGGGTGTGTGACATGAGAGTGATGTCAGCAGCGGTGTCTAAAACAGCGTCCTGACACACCATGTCTTCAAGGGTCAGTGGAAGGTAGAATTTCCGTGCCACCCCCCTCTTGTTTAAATCGCATAGAAATTGTGGAACCAGTGGTTCGACACAGAGTTGCAAAATGTCATTAGAGGAGTGGTCTGTGACCTGTGGTGGGGCTGCCATAACAGCACTGGACTGCGTTGAGTCCTTTGGTCCTCCCTTATTTGCATGAGGGATTTTCTTCTTGCGTTTCCTTCGTTTGGAACGTTTGTTTTGAGTTGGCACGGCTAATATAGCTAGAATGTTGGCAGTTTTATTATCTTTGTAGCATTGAATCTCTGCTAGGAGGTGTTTGACAATTTCAATATCTTCTCTACTGAATGTAGGAGTTTCTTCTTCCTTCCAAGGTTTGTGATAGGTCTCTGCTTCTGAGCTTCTGTGATGGGATGGAGACCATTTGTCGCGGTTACGCGTGTCTTCGTATCGGTATCTGTCATCATGGTAGTCCGTATCGCGTTCTCGTGACCTATCCCATGGATATGGTCTACGACAGTAGTCAGGTTTTCGCAAAGTTGGTCCAAAGTGATATCCAGAGGACCTAGTTTGGTTTTGACCTTGATGAGGTCGCTTGGGAAAATGCTTTGGCTGTTTATGTACTCGCAGTGTAGGAGGTGGAGTAGAGCGAGGAGCTCCTTCCAACTCCAAGGTGTTAGATGCATCGCTAATAGCTAGCACTGTAGCAGGCTCAGCGTGCTTGTTGCGGCTTTGTTGCTGTTTTTGGAACGCATAGTGTGCAAACTCTCTCAGCTGACTTATTGAGTTTGACCTTGGGTTAGCTGTAACTCCCAAGTAATGACTCACAATGGGATGGAGGTTTTGAATGAAGAGGGTCTTGAAATTGTGGTCTTCTTCCATCCCTGGTGTATTTTGAGATCCAAAATATGCAAGTAGGAGTCTCTGGTAGTAGGCTTGTGTTGGCTCTGAGCGTCCTTGCTTCACGGGTAGGGCTGTGGTTAGCCCTGCTTGTAGGCAGTCGTTGGAGAACTCCTTTTCGATGGCTTCGCGGAGCAGCATGTAGTCTGCTTTGATGTTTGTCGGCGGTCTGTATATGAATTTTGATACTGACCTGTTAGATGTTAGTTTGATCAGATAGATGCGATCGTCGATCGTAGCATCAGGATACTTACGCAGGTAGTAATCAATGTCCTGTAAATAGGCTTTGGCGTCAGGTGAACCCGTAAGTCCTGGATCAAATTTGGTGATATTTCACGCAATCTTGTCAAGGTCGCGGTCTGAAGGGGCACACGCACGCCATCCACGCGGTCGTCCGTATTCGAAACGGGAATTGGGCGAGGGAGCGCGGTGGATGTCCCGGTGTTCATGTCTTTCCTTTAGGAGCAGTTGACATTCCTTGTAGTCCTTCTTCACATTTTCAAGTTGACCTTCAACTCTTCTGAGTTCCTTCTTTGTGTCTTGAAGGGCATCTTCAAGTTCATTGTTGTCTTGGTGAAGCACGTCATTGTTATGCATCAACCGTTCCTTTTCTGACTCTGCACGGTCCAAATCTTGTAATGCTTCATCCAGTTGATTTTGAGTTTTGTCATTCTCCTCTTGAGATTGTTCTAGATTTTCTTTCAGTGTTTCATTCTCTTCTTGGAGAGATAGGATCGTTGTTTGTTGATTTGCTAGTTCGTTCTCGGCTACCTTTAATCTTGCGACTAATGTTAGCGCAAACTTACCTAACACATTGGTGAGGTCCTTGCCTTCTGGTGGTTTTTCAGTGTGTTCATTCAAAAGTTCTTCAGTGAGTTGCTTCAATTCTTCGGGCATTGTTTCCTTGACCCGTGTTGTGAAGCTAGAAATTAAATTAGAAGTCCATGCTTCCAATGTTGTTTGAAAGTCATCCAGTTTGGTAAATTGGTCGGTTGTCTGTTGACTCGTCATGTTTGACCGTTGTTGTTATTTAGCTTTTAAAAAAAAATTCAACTTGTTGATTATTCTTAAATTTGTTCAACAAGGTTTAACCTTGAGTGTTTTATTTTACAACCATGATAGTTGAAAGTTCCTTTAGAATTTGTTTCAACTTTTATGCTTGCAGGATGGGAAATAGAATTTTGAAATTATTTATAAATGTAGAGATGCTTCAATTAATTTGTTCGTTGAAACCGTGTATTGATAAATAAAGTTGAATTGAAATTGGATTGAGTTTGTTTCACAAAACAAAACAGGAATTTCAATTGCGTGGATTGACTTCTTTCCTTTGATCTTCAAGTCTAGTATTGGAATTTGTCATCAATAACTAGCTTTGGGATTTTGCAAAATGTCACTTTGAAAGTGAGGATTTTATTTACAAAGGAAATACAAAAAGAAAAGAGGCTAAATGCTTTAAAGATTTAAGATTATAAGTTTCCACTTTCTTTTAAAGTTAAGGCTTTCCTTTGGTTTTATTTGTTAAAGCCTATTTTCATTTGAAGCATTAAATGTTTAAAATATTTACAAATTAGAAACAAGTGAATTGTTTGAATATTTGGGTGTCCAAGGATTTCTTTGGAGTGAAGCCAATAGTGATCTGTCTTGATTGTCATCTATAAATTTCTTATTTACAGAATAATCAGTGTTTGCCCCTTTTTGACTTTTCTTTTAAATCCTGGGAAAAATTTGAAAATTATGCAGGTTGGTTAAATGCTAAAATTATAAATATTCACTAAGTCTGTAAATTTGTCAAAATGCACAGATTTAATCCTACTTTAATGTTACTCTTGAGTAAACATCAGCATTAGAATCCTTAAACTAAAACTGGGTTTCTGTGGGAAGGGAATCACACCATATCACATTTAAAAACAGCAAAATAAGCACACATATAGCTTCAAAGTTTGCAACTTTTTGTTTAAAAGTGTGTAAATATGTTTGCTTTTAGCTTAAAAGATTATAATATGTGGTTACATAAGTGATTAAATACAATAGGGGAGTTTGTAAATGTTCCTGCTATAGGTATCTATGCAGTGAGTGGGGGTTTCACCACTGAGAAAAACTTTCAGAAGCCAACAGGTCCTTTACCTTTTGTTCTTGGCATAAAAGTTTGGATTAGTGTTAAATTTAGTTTATTCCGAATAATATGAATTGCTTTGAAGTTACTTTGAAGACTTAATTTGGTTATAAATCGTCTTTAAAGATTAGAAGTTTAAATAAAATTGCAGTCCCTATGTTTCACCACAAGATGGAGGCAGTTTTCGTCTGCACTTCCAGAAGAGGAAACCCAATGACGTCACTCAAGGAGTCAAGGATCTCTACTCAAAATGGCGGCTACAGGGAACTTTACCTAGACTTAAGATGGCGGTGCTTGGCCGATCTACACATGCACAGTTTTGTGCACAGCTTGACACGTGGATTCAGCACGAGCTTCAGTCCATAAAACCATGCTTTGGCTTTCCAAAGGCGGGAAAACTTCGGTCTCCCTAAACTTTATTCAACAAGTTTATACAATGGTTAATTCAATTAAATCCCCCAAGGGTTTGCTTCGCCTGCGGGGTGTTGAAATAATGGGGAAAACAAATATTTCTTCGCTATTTTGTTCCCAGGCCTATTTTAATTATTCAGCGTGTAATCACGCTTCTTAAGCATGCATTGAACAAAAAAACTAAAAACTGACTAGAGTGGGGTCTCTTCACCCCCACACTTCTCTTGGTCAGCAGACACACACACAGCAGTAATCAGGGGGGCAAATTCACCCCCTCCCCCTTGTGACACAGAGACAAAGACCAGACTTGCTGCAGGCAATGAACCACCTTTGTGAGTTAAAAATCAACCAAGATCACACACAGCTTATGTAATAATTTCTTTCATTCTGAGTTTGTCAAGTTCAACCAGGCTCTCACGCGGCGGCACCAATTAATCTGTAGGGTGAAATATCGAATATTAATAAATATGAATATGAAATGATATGAACACTCGTAGGGGCACCAGCTTCTATCTTTAAGAAGCAGTTTTAATTTTAATTTCACTTTATACCTGTTTAATCACTCAATAAATTAATCAATAATCAGTCTCAAAAATTTTCTGTGAATTCGATACCTGTGCTTGAACAGACTCAGAATGAAATAAATTCTCGACAACTTCTCTCATTTTCACATATTTATTAAAAGAAATGATTAACAGACATTGCAGTAATTTCATTAATCATAAAATCAATCTTGTAAATGATAGATTAACAATGTCAATATTTTCAGAACCAGGGTTAAACTGAGAAATGAATCTCTATCAGTTTGAGTTAACAGATTATGGAAACAATGCAAATTTATGGAGAAAGTTTACTAATTATATGAAAAAGTCCTGGATTAATCTTAAGAAAATAAAAACGGAATTTTAATAAAAAGAAGAGTTATGTTAAGGGCTTCTTAATTTGCATCTGATTAGATATATAAATTATTACCGAACCTCAGATGTTTTAATTCAGCAGATGAATTAAAGTTTGCAGCTCACGTGATTCCTGTTCGGCGTCGTCCTCAGCCCAAGATTTTGTGGACGTTAATATCTGTCCGCAGATATTTTCAGGGTCCACATTTCGACCTTTAAATTCAAGCGGTCGAAGAGGCTGGATTCTGGGCTGTATGAGCCAGAGTTGAAACTGGGCTTGACGCCAGATGGTGACGACGTTTCTTCAGCGTGTGATGAACAGCTGCGCGTTGATTCCTCAGCTGCACGTGATGTGGAGAGCTGCGTCTTCTAAGAGGCCTTCGATAATAATTAATTAAAGATATCTAATCCGATCTCAAATTAAAGAGTTCCGGACTTTAGATAAAAATAGTAGCTTCTGGTGTGTGATTAGTCAAAAAAAATATTATAAAAATAAAGTTAAGATTAAAGTTTACATTAAAATTAAACAAACGGTGATTTTACAGAAAGTTTAACAAAGAAAAAAGAGATAAGTAAAAATTGGAGTTTAACTCCGATTAAGAATTGAGCTCAAAGAAATTGGAATTCCTAGGCATTTAAGAGAAAAAGAAAAAACATTAAAATACAAAGTTACATAAACAAATTATGAGTTATCTGCTCTGTGTTCAGAAAAGCGACACGTGGTCGAAGTCTTTGTTCAGACGGTCCTTTGTTCTTTCTTGCTGTGTGTAGACAATAGACAATAGAGAGACGAACGTCGAAAGAGAAAAAAGATCGGTGGAGAAGGGCGAGCCGAAAGAGCAAAAAGAGTAGAAGAGCTCGGAGCAGGGGTCTCTCTGCTATTTATATAAGATCTGTTGAGCTTCCGCGGGCTTCCGGCTGACAGGAATCTCAGCCAATGAGCGTCCTTTCGTGGGCGGGCTCGATGAACCTTTAGTCCAATAACAAACAGTCTACAAGGGACCAATGGGATGAAGAATTGTTGTCATGCAGAGATTGGCTGCTGGAGTCACATGGTTTTTGAGGCAAATTTCCCATACATACTGGAATGTGCTATTTTCCTTATGTATTAAACTAAGTTAACTTTAGTATATCTTATAAGCAGTGCTTCTAAATCAACATGCAGGAATAAACATTCATTTAAACATTTTTAACATGCATGTACAGTATATACAGTATATACACTCACCGGCCACTTTATTAGGTACACCTGTCCAACTGCTTGTTAACACTTAATTTCTAATCAGCCAATCACATGGCGGCAACTCAGTGCATTTAGGCATGTAGACATGGTCAAGACGATCTCCTGCAGTTCAAACCGAGCATCAGTATGGGGAAGAAAGGTGATTTGAGTGACTTTGAACGTGGCATGGTTGTTGGAGTATTTCAGAAACTGCTGATCTACTGGGATTTTCACGCACAACCATCTCTAGGGTTTACAGAGAATGGTCCGAAAAAGAAAAAATATCCAGTGAGCGGCAGTTCTGTGGGCGGAAATGCCTTGTTGATGCCAGAGGTCAGAGGAGAATGGCCAGACTGGTTCGAGCTGATAGAAAGGCAACAGTGACTCAAATAACCACCCGTTACAACCAAGGTAGGCAGAAGAGCATCTCTGAACGCACAGTACGTCGAACTTTGAGGCAGATGGGCTACAGCAGCAGAAGACCACGCCGGGTGCCACTCCTTTCAGCTAAGAACAGGAAACTGAGGCTACAATTTGCAGAAGCTCATCGAAATTGGACAATAGAAGATTGGAAAAACGTTGCCTGGTCTGATGAGTCTCGATTTCTGCTGCGACATTCGGATGGTAGGGTCAGAATTTGGCGTCAACAACATGAAAGCATGGATCCATCCTGCCTTGTATCAATGGTTCAGGCTGGTGGTGGTGGTGTAATGGTGTGGGGAATATTTTCTTGGCACTCTTTGGGCCCCTTGGTACCAATTGAGCATCGTTGCAACGCTACAGCCTACCTGAGTATTGTTGCTGACCATGTCCATCCCTTTATGACCACAATGTACCCAACTTCTGATGGCTACTTTCAGCAGGATAATGCGCCATGTCATAAAGCTGGAATCATCTCAGACTGGTTTGTTGAACATGACAATGAGTTCACTGTACTCAAATGGCCTCCACAGTCACCAGATCTCAATCCAATAGAGCATCTTTGGGATGTGGTGGAACGGGAGATTCGCATCATGGATGTGCAGCCGACAAATCTGCGCCAACTGTGTCATGCCATCATGTCAATATGGACCAAACTCTCTGAGGAATGCTTCCAGCACCTTGTTGAATCTATGCCACGAAGAATTGAGGCAGTTCTGAAGGCAAAAGGGGGTCCAACCCGTTACTAGCATGGTGTACCTAATAAAGTGGCCGGTGAGTGTATATATATATATATAAAATCACAGATTAATGCATTTCACACATATTATTGATTTTCCACATTAAAACATCAGAGTCCATTTGCTTTTCATAGTTCTGAAAAGAAGAAGGTTTAGAATTGAGTTTGTAATAATGTACTTTAAAGTTCACTGGTTAAATCCAGCATGTCCCAGAGTTTAAGGAAATTAGCTGAGTTGTGGGTCTGTGTGGCCAGGTCTGTTGCATGTTTATGGGGGCAATAAACCAGAGCCGGACATTGGGGAAATTCCTTAGGCTGGTTTTAACAAAGGAATGGGATTTCAGCTGTGGCCTGGAGGAAGGAAATCCATTTTTTGACTGTCTTACTCCTGGGTGAAACAAAATGTCTTTAAGCAGAAGAATAATTATTGCTGAGCCAAAGTGAGATGATGCTACACAAGATAACTCAAAAAGTTTTGGACGGATTTCGATGAAACTTTCAGGCGTTGTTGCAAATGGTACAAGAAGAACTGATTAAATTTTGGGGATGATCCGGATCACCATCTGAATACAGGAATTTTTTAAAGGATTCTTTAACATTGTGACATAGGGCCATTTTCAACAACACAGGATGCAGAGAATCACTGTGCTGCAGCGACACAAGAAATGCAGCGACTCAGGCGCTAATGAAGCTCGTCGAGCTTAGTTTTAGTTTATTTTTTTTAATTTTATTGATTTTTTTTCTTATTACCTTCACCAGGAGTTTTTTTTTTTTTTTTTTTTTTAAAAAGAAGATCTGCTCGATATTGCCAGTCATGCCTCGTTCAAAGTCTAAAAGTGTGAAACACAGAAGGCAACAGAGTGCAGAGTGCATGAGAAAGAAAAAAAGGCAGGGAGATAACACAGACGATGCGGAGAATCACCGTGCTATTGCTAGTCATATGTTTTCATGGTCAAGGAATCTCAAAACGGACACACAAACACTGTATGGGGGGAACTGTCGCTGCCATCACGGAAAATGCCATTTTCGTGAATAACTACTGAACCGCTAATCCTATCATTGTCAATACAATGGCTAGTCATATGTTTTCATGGTCAAGGAATCTGAAAACGTACACACAAACACTGTATGGGTGGAACTGTGCCGCTTGGCGGAGGTCTGCGTTCTCCGAGTGCTTTTCTAGTTCTACATGTGATTAACATTGTAAATAGGAGAAACGTAATTTTGTTCTACTGTACGATTGACTGTATGGACTGAATGACAATAAAGCTGGCTTCTTCTTCTTCTTCTTCTTCTTCTTCTTCTTCTTCTTCTTCTTCTTCTTCTATGCCTTTCTGTGACTCTTCCAGTCTCTCTGAATCTCTGTTGCAACCTACTGATGACACTCTGTGACACTCTAAGCTCAGTGGCCATTTCCCTCTGAAAACATCCTGTTTGAAGCCTCGCAATGGTGAGATCAGTTGTTACGTGTCGCCTTGGTCTCGTGATGTCAAAATGTGAACAGCATGATTCAGAGGACTGTTTAAATACCATTTCTGATTGAACCAGAAAATTTATTGGTTGATTCATGGATCAAACACCTGTTGTGAATTTTGGAAGTACCTTGTTAGAGAAGAGTAAGTTATGCAAAAAGTACTGAAACATTGAACAGTTGGACATGTGCATTCAAAAGGTTAGAGAAGGTCAAATTAGTTTCACCTGTAAAAGTTATAGTGTATTTTAAGTGCATCCTGAAATTTCACCAGAAAGCTGAATATCCCTACTTTTTGTGAGCAACGTATAGGTCAATCTGAGTTTTTTGTGGTTGTGGCATCATTTGTCGATTCTTCCTCCAGTCCCTCTTCATCATCTGTGAGTTACAGTGCTTCCAGAAAGTATTCACAGTGCTTCACTTTTTTCACATTTTATGTTATAGCCTTATTCCAAAATGGATTAAATTAATTTGTTCTTAAAAATTCTACACACAATACCTCATAATGACATGAAAAAAGTTTTTTTTTTTTTTTGAGAGAGAGAGTTTTGCAAATTTATTAAAAAAATTTAAAAAAAATCACATGTACATACTGTAAGTATTAGCCTTTGCTTTGAAGCTCAAAATTGAGCTCAGGTGCAACCTGTTTCCACTGATCATCCTAGAGATATTTCTACAGCTTAATTGGAATCCACCTGTGGTAAATTCAGGTGGTTGGACATGATTTGGAAAGGCTATATATATATATATATATATACATCTGATATATCTGACATATATATATACATCTGACAGGATTGTCTTGAGGCACAAGTCTGGGGAAGGGTAGAGAAAAATTTCTGCTGCTTTGAAGGTCCCAATGAGCACTATGGCCTCCATCATCCCAAAATGGAAGAAATTTGGAACCACCAGGACTCTTGCTAGAGCTGGACAGCAGTCTAAACTGAGCAAGTAGGGGAGAAGGGCCTTAGTCAGGGAGGTGACCAAGAACCCAATGGTCACTCTGTCAGAGCTCCAGTGTTCCTCTGTGGAGAGAGGAGAACCTTCCAGAAGGACAACCATCTCTGCAGCAATCCACCAATCAGGCCTGTATGTAGAGTGGCCAGACGGAAGCCACTCCTTAGTAAAAGGCACACGGCAGCCCACCTGGAGTTTCCCAAAAGGCACCTGAAGGACTCTCAGACCATGAGAAACTAAATTCTCTGGTCTGATGAGACAAAATTGAACTCTTTGGCATGAATGCCAGGGGTCATGTTTGGAAGAAACCAGGCACTGCTCATCACCAGGTCAATACCATCCCTACAGTGAAGCATGGCGGTGGCAGCATCATGCTGTGGGGATGTTTTTCAGTGGCCGGAACTGGAGACTAGTCAGGATAGAGGGAAAGATGAATGCAGCAATGTATCAAGACATCCTGGATGAAAACCTGCTCCAGAGCGCTCTTGACCTCAGACTGGGGCAATGATTCATCTTTCTGCAGCACAACTACCCTAAGCACACAGCCAGGATATCAAAGGAGCGGCTTCAGGACAACTCTGTGAATGTCCTTAAGTGGCCCAGCCAGAGCCCAGACTTGAATCCAATTGAACATCTCTGGAGAGATCTGAAAATGGCTGTGCACTGGCACTTTCCATCCAACCTGATGGAGCTTGAGAGGTTCTGCAAAGAAGAATGGGTGAAACTGCCTAAAGATAGGTGTGCCAAGCTTGTAGCATCATATTCAAAAAGACTTGAGGCTGTAATTGCTGCTAAAGGTGCATCAACAAAGTATTGAGCAAAGGTTGTGAATACTTACTGTATGTAGATGTGATTTCTTAGTTCTTTTATTTTTAATAAATTTGCAAAAATCTCAAAAAAAAAACTTTTTTCATGTCATTATGGGGTATTGTGTGTAGAATTTTGAGGAAAAAAATGAATTTAATCCATTTTGGAATAAGGCTGTAACATAAAATGTGGAAAAAGTGAAGCCCTGTGAATACTTTCTGGATGCACTGTATCTGTGAAAATTGTGTTTGACGGTTCCTGAGCTGCTTTTTGTTTGTTCATTTATATTTTGTTAATAAATCATTATTGCACCAAGTTTTACCTGCTACCTTGGGTCCCACTTTAAAAATACAACTGCCTTCCAAAGTAGTTACTTGACAAAAAACAATCCACCACACTCTGGTTAATTGTAGAATCTGCATGTGTTCTGTTATGGAGATTTTGACAACTTTCACTGAGAATACTCTAGCAAGGTAATTTTTTTCTAGATTTTTATTTTATTTTGCAAACCTTAAAATTTTTCATACATAAATAAAACAGCTCACTCTTGATCTGCATCTCCTGTTTTTTTAGGGTAGGTAAAGTGAAGTCTGTCTGTTATATATGGTAAAATACCTCTATAAAGGATAAGGCCAGGTGACTGGACGAACTCAGCTTTATTGAATAATGTAACTCAACGGACACACAGTAGACACCAGGCAGAGGGCACCGGTCGAAGAGATCGTGTAATGGATGCCCTCTGCTATTTATAGGGCGGTGCAATGGCGGAACAGGAAGTACTAGCCACTACACTGCACTTCACAATAAGGTGCCCAAATACTAACATCACATTTCCTCCATCCCTTAGAAAAGTCCAGAACCACTCACTCAATTAAAACCCTTCCCAATCTGGGACCCAAATCACGCATTAACAAAAAGAAAACTGATGTATTTAAATGGCCTAACATATTCACACAACAAAACCTAAAATAGGGTGGATGGGTGGACTACGATCCTGCCCACACGGCACGGTGGATTATTCTGCTACCTGATAAATTAAAAGAAAAGTCCATTAATAAACTAAAATTATTGCCGTGTTCCTAAACTAATAAAAATATATAAAACAATTCCATTTTACTAAATACATAAACATGTGAACATCAGGACTACTACACAAAATTTACAGCACTGTCCCTTGGGTAGGTGGAGCAGAACCAGCGTGGGGGGGCCCAGGGCAGCCCCTCAGCAGACGCACTGCTGGAAGCAGCAGGCCCTCGGGACAATGGCTGATCTCCCGGACAAAAGCACCTCTCCTCTTCACCACCGACTCCGTCCAGCCCCGTCACCAGAAGCCTCTTCCTGGACACGCCGAAGCTGATTGGTGTGCCTTGCTGAGCCGTCAGACAGCTAGAAGTACTGTATGCTGCGCCCAGTTTAGCCACAATGCTCACACACTCCTGGTGTTTCGCTGGCTGTCATCTGGCCTATCTTCGCCATGGACGTTCCTTGAACCCGGACAAAGTCCATAACCCTAACAGGGGCTCAGCTCACATGGTTTTCCTGTGCTTGTTGGTCTGGCTCCGTCCTCTTCTGAAGCCGTCGTAGCAGTCTCCATCGTAGCTGCAGATCCTCCATCCTCAGTGGCCAAGCTCCAGAGGAATCTGGGGCTAGCACATCGGCGTCACTCGCCAGCGCAGGTGCCTTGCAGCAACATTTGGTGCCCCCCCACCGACCCCCCACCGTTTCCCGAGCGCCAACACTGAGACATTCCTGTGCCGAACCTGAGTGAGACTGGTCCTGCTTGACCGCTGTGGTGTCTGTTAGTTCTTCGTCCCACACAACATCATCATCAACCACCAGAACCGGAAGATTCCATTGGCCACAACCCGACCATTCTTCCCCAGCATTGTCTTTAATGGTGAAATCCAGCCCATAGAACAAGTCACAGCCCATGATGTTGTCGCCTCGGGCCATCACATGGACCATGAAGTCAGCCATCGTCGCAGACTTGTACTGAACCGTTAACTCCAACGTTCCAACTGTGCACAGCCTGCCACTTCCATAACCATAAAGCGGCACTGGGTTACCTCTTACTCTGTAGTGGGAGAAAAACTTCCTCACCATGGCCCAATTCAGCAACAACCCCTCTGCCCCCATATCGAGCAGCAGTGGTATCTCCATGCTGTCCAGTTCCATTGCGCAGAAAGTGTACCCGTTGGTACTGGGAGACACCATATGGATGGTTGTCAGAGGCAGGCGGAGTGATTTCTTCCGTGAGTTCTCTGGCTCAGATACACGGTACACTCTAGCATAATGGTTCAAGCATCCACATCTGGTACAATGCTTCCCTCTAGCTAGGCAGTCCTTAGCCTTGCTTTGGTGTTTCACGGACCCACAACCCTTGCAAAGGGGTTTTCCCGGGGCAGACCTTCGGCTGGCAGCATTGGCTTCTATAGTATCATTGTCCAAGCCATCGGTATCCGAGTCCGCTACTAATGCCACTGTAGGAGGCTCCGGCAGCTGTTGTGACTGGCGCCAATTTAGCTCCAAAGCTAGCTTGTCTGCGGCCTCCAGTTGGAGAGCTAACTCGACAGCCCTGGCTAACACTAGGTCACTCGGTGGCGTGAGTAGCCTAGCCCATATGGCGGCGCTACTTGTGTGCTCCGCAAACTGGTCACATACCAATTCATCCTCCAGTGGCCCAAAACAACACTCGCTAGCTAACTGCCTCAAGTCGATGACAAACTGATGTATAGGCTCACCCACACGTTGGTGTCGCTGCTGAAAGCGAATCCTCTGGACAGTCACGCTATCCGGGGTATGAAAATGGTTTGCTAGCAGCTCAACGACATCTTCAAAAGAGTCCGAAGCTCCCAGGGAGCACAGGACATACTGGCCCTCAATCCCGAGGTTGTGAACAAGTAGCGCACGTGCTCTTAACCTGTCAAGCTTACCCAGGTTGAGTGCCGTGATGTAGGTCTGGAAAGCTTCAAACCATCTCGGCCATGGAACAGGCGGCTCCCCGGGAGCTCGAGGAAGGGGCGAAGTGATGTAATATATGCCTCCATTAGTTAATCCTCGATGGCCAAATGTTATGTATGGGAAAATACCTCTATAAAGGATGAGGCCAGGCAACTGGACGAACTCAGCTGTATTGAATGATGTAACTCAACGGATACACAGTAGACACAAGGCAGAGGGCACTGTTCGAAGAGACCGTGTAATGGATGCCCTCTGCTATTTATAAAGCAGTGCAGTGGCGGAACAGGAAGTACCCACCACTACACCGCACTTCACAATAAGGTGCCCATATACCAACATCACAGTGTCCTATGCAATGCTGAAGTTTTTCTATGGCTGGAAGGTATAAGTCAAAGTAGAACAGGCAAAAGAAGTCCAGTGTATTTCTCGCTGGGCTTACCACCAGTGTTGGGCAAGTTACTAGAAAATAGTGACTAGTTACAGTTACTAGTTACTTCTTTTCAAAAGTAACTGAGTTACTTACCAGTTACTGCATGATTAAAGTAACTAGTTACTTGGAAAAGTAACTTTCACGTTACTTTTAAATGCATGCTTAAATCATCTGGCACAAATAGCAAGATAATTTAATCAATGGATTACACTATGGGCTTATTAATGTCAGGCTGAAAACAGGCTGTTTCAGACAGAGCTTTTAGAACATGTTCAGTCTGCTTTATCCTACCTTGAGCGCTCTTATTGTGGGAGAAATCTGAAGAAAATCAACACAAAATTGTCAGTAAGTTCCTCATTTTGGAGTGAGAAAGCATTTGTGGAGTGAGAGAGAGGGAAAAAAAAAGTGAGAATCGCTCCAAAAGAATTAGTTGGCAACACTGCATAAAGCTGTCAACATTTCTCACCTTGAATATTATGGATTTAGTCCGATGTGCAGTGATCCAAAGAAAATGTCCATTATTCACAGTCCAAATGTCTTCTGTGACAGAGACATGACCCAGTCTCTTAAATTCCTTTTGGAGATCAAATCTATTTTTGAATAATCTTTATTCAGTTAGCAAGTACAGAGGTGTGAAAAAGTGTTTGCCCCCTTCCTGAGTTCTCATTTTTTTGTATGTTTGTCACACTTAAATGTTTCAGATCATCAAACAAATTTAAATATTAGACAAAGATAACACAAGTAAACACAAAATGCAGTTTTTAAATGACAGTGTTTATTATTAAGGGTAAAAAAAATCCAACCCTACATGGCCCTGTGTGAAAAAGTGATTGCCCCCCTGTTAAAATATAAATTAACCGTGGTTTATCACATTTTTGGAAAGCTGAGTTCAGTTTCTCTAACCACACCCAGGCCTGATTACTGCCACACCTGTTCTTAATCAAGAAATCACTTAAATAGGACCTGCCTGACAAAGTGAAGTAGACCAAAAGATCCTCCAAAGCTAGACATCATGCTGTGATCCAAAGAAATTTGGGAACAAATGAGAAACAAAGTAATTGAGATCTATCAGTCTGGAAAAGGTTATAAAGCCATTTCTAAAACTTTGGGACTCCAGCAAACCACAGTGAGAGCCATTATCCACAAATGGTGAAAACATGGAACAGTGGTGAGCCTTCCCAGGAGTGGTCGGCTGACCAAAATTACCCCAAGAGCGCAGCGACAACTCATCCAAGAGGTCACTTAAGATCTCACAAAAACATCCAAAGAACTGCAGGCCTCACTTGCCTCAGTTAAGGTCAGTGTTCATGTCTCCACCTTAAGAAAGAGACTAGGCAAAAATGGTCTGCATGGTAGAGTTCCAAGATGAAAACTACTGCTGAGCAAATAGAACATAAAGGCTCGTCTCAGTTTTGCCAGAAAACATCTTGACGATCCCCAAGACTTTTGGGAAAATACTCTGTGGACTGACGAGACAAAAGTTGAGCTTTCTGGAAGGTGTGTGTGTCCCATTACATCTGGTGTAAAAGTAACACAGAATTTCAGAAAAGAAACATCATACCAACAGTAAAATATGGTGGTGGTAGTGTGATGGTCTGGGGCTGTTTTGCTGCTTCAGGACCTGGAAGACTTGCTGTGGTAAGTGGAACCATGAATTCTGCTGTCTACCAAAAAACCCTGAAGGAGAATGTGAGGCCATCTATTCGTGACATCAAGCTTATGTGCACTTGGGTTCTGCAGCAGGGCAATGATCCAAAACACACCAGCAAGTCCACCTCTGAATGGCTTAAGAAAAACAAAATAAAGACTTTGGAGTGGCCTCGTCAAAGTCCTGACCTGAATCCAATTGAGATGCTGTAGCATGACCTTAAAAAGGCGGTTCATGCTCAAAAACTCTCCAATGTGGCAGAATTACAACAATTCTGCAAAGATGAGTGGGCCAAAATTCCTCCACAGCGCTGTAAAAGACTCATTGCCAGTTATCACAAATGCTTGATTGCAGCTGTTGATGGTAAGGGTGGCCCAACCAGTTATTAGTTTTAGGGGACAATCACTTTTTCACACAGGGTCATGTAGGTTTGGATGTTTTTTACTCTTAATAACAAACACCTTCATTTAAAAACTGCATTTTGTGTTTACTTGTGTTATCTTTGTCTAATATTTAAATTTGTTTGAAGATTTGAAACATTTAAGTGTGACAAATATACAAAAAAATGAGAAATGAGGAAGGGGGCAAACACTTTTTCATGCCACTGTAAATGTCTTTTAACTTCAGTGGATCACAGTCTCAGCTGTCTGATGGAAAATGACTGTTATCAGATATTCATTCTGTAACGATGTATCTGGCAATCAGTCATTTAATTCTTGCTGGGTCACGAACTGTCCCGATGCATACCTATGTTTGAAATCCAGCCGGTGTTGTTAGCATAGTAAGCATAGCTTTGATGGACTTGTTGCTATTCTCAGGTGCTTCTGAAGATTGCAGTCAGTCTCACACAGCCCACCAAATGCTTTTGTTCTTAACCACGACAAAAGAAAAATAATCTGTCCATTTCCACAAAGACAAAGTAGCTTCATCTTTTCCCAGCAGGAGCAAGCTCCATTTGTGGCTGCTGGCTGCAGCAGTGAACAGGCTCTTGACTGATGGGTGTGTCAGCTACGTAGGGTCAGTTTGTATTTATTTGCGTTAAAAATATCTATCCATATTAATAAAACGAGTAACACGAGTAACACACCTGATCAAATTTCACTAACTGTAATGCATTACTGAATTTTTAAACAGTAATTTTGTTACACAGTGTCATGAATCCAGGGTTGGAGGCCAAACCCGATTCTGACTCGTGGTTATACTTTGACCTACTTTCCCCCTGACAGCTCGGGCACGCCCCCTCCTCCTGTCAAGCTCCGTCAGCTGCACTCACTGGTACACACACACACACACACACACACACATACACACGCTCCGTTCACTCTCATTGACATGCGCTCTCACACACCTGATACCAATCAGTTCTGCCCCCGCATTCACACCGGCAATCTCTTTCCTCATTAGCGTTTGGAGTATTTGCTTGCCACCACTGAGGAAGGAGATTGTCGGGACATTCCCCTTAATACTTGGCAGCGTTCTCCTCCGCGTATGGTTATTCCACTCCCAGCGTTCTACCCAGCCTGACACTTCAAGACGATCCATACCTTGGTGTTACAGCTGGTCCGCTCCTCTGTCTCTGCCTCCTGACTGCACGGCGCGCCCCGGATTGGCTCCAGCCCTGTAAGTGTTTCTTAGCCTTTCTCCTGTGCTAGCGGGCCTGCAGCATTAGGCTGCTTGCCTTTCCTGTTTCGTGCTTTGCGCAGCCCTGTAGCACCAGGCTTTATATTCACCAGGCTGTTGAGTGTTCGGCAGGTGCCCTGTAGCCTTGGAGGCCAACACTGTCATTACAGCTCTCTATACACTGTGTTGACTGAACTGTATTTGGTGACAGTTGGATTGTTTCGTTGGTGAACTTTAATAAACACAGCACTCTCTACTCCTGCGATTGGGTTTTCATTCTCTCCCTCGTGCGCCATGTAATGGCGCACAGGGGTTCATGACAACACAGCACGTTACTGCAAAAGTAGTGGCGTGACAGCAACACTGCTTACCACTGACCAACATCAGAAATGCACCTATCCATGAAACAGATCACCGCTTTGGGAATATGAGCTCTTGAATGTTAATGTCAGACTGTTTTTAGTTACTTTTTTTTTTGTCTATTTAAGAAAGAAAAGCATTTTGTAAAACAAATTTCAGAACTTTCTTCTCACTTCCCATCCTTGATAAATTGTGGGAAGTGAGGAACTATTTTTGTCTGCGCTTCTGGGTCTTTAATAGCAGTTGATATCTGCCGTCTTGTCAGCCTTTTGTCATTCCATTGTTTCCTTTGTCGCTCCCAGTAATCCACATCAAAAAAGAAAGCCCTCCAAGCATCATGTCATTACTCTGCCTGTCACGCACCGTTTCAGAATCTGTTTTATTTCTCAGTGTAGCTCATTTGTACCATCCGTTGCTTTGCAGAATTGGACACTTCAATCCATTAGGCTGTTTACAAGTCAAAACTTTTCTGTTTGCTTTAGTCAAAGTGGTGCCATAAATTGAATATATTTGTCTCCTTCAAACAGAGAAGGATGTTGACAAACCTGTCAACAAATTCCTTGTGAAAAGAGATCTTATGAACATACTAATCAATGCTACTTATTGGCGCTTCAGAGAAGAAGGGGCACCGTTTGATGGCGATGAAGACAGTGAATGCTGCAAGAAAAGATGATTTGATGGAATAACTGTGCCTCGGGTCGCATTCATTTGGAGATAACAAGCCAGCCACATAATTTCAATAGATGAGCGCTCGGTTGTGTTAGTGCAGCTGCATATATTAATACATATGTGTGTGTTTGATATCGACTGCACATTCCTGGTTTTGACCATGTTCTGTCAGCAGCCACTGGCATAGTTCAACTAAACAGCTGTGTCAATTCCCTCTCCGACACCTTCAGGGTGGCTGCTACACAGTTTCACCCTGTAATCTTTGCCTCCCTTTTATTCTCTGTCCTCATCTCCTCATCTCCTTCCAGCCCATGTTTCTCTCCAGAGGGATTGTGACAGCTGTAAAACCTCGTATCAAGGTGTTGACCTACGATCTGCCTCCCCAACCTCCCCCTTTTCACCTCCCCTCCATCACTCACTCCCAGATTCTCCCGTTCGACATTTTGTTAAAGTGTAACCTCCACAACTCCCTCCTCCCTCCCTCCCTCCCGTCATCTTCAGTTCCACTGGCCCACGCTGCCTCCACAACGAAGCTATCTGCAGCTGATGCTATAGAGCTGATAACAGTTTCTTTTATCTGTCGCTTAGCAGCACAAAGGGACCTGGGCATTGATCAAATGCCAGCAAATTGATGGCTGCACAACAGGCTGCTTTTTTACTCCAGCAGCACTGCTTGAATGAAGGCGGGAGAGAGGACGGGGGCAGGATTCAGCAGTGATTGGAAATAAAAAGGCTAAACCAGCACAATGATTGTATGTTAATGGGGGGGGGGCAGCACAGAATGTCATTGTCTTGTTATTCAATTCAATTCAAATCAATTCAGTTCAATTCAACTTTATTTATATAACGCCATTTCACAACAACAGTCATCTCATACCATTTTCAACTGTAGGGGAAACCCCCACTATTGCAGAAAGACTCCAGCAATCAGGCGATCCACTGTGAGCAAGCACATGGCGACAGTGGAGAGGAGAAACTCCCTTTTAGCAGGAAGAAACCTCCAGCAGAACCAGGCTCAGGGAGGGGCAGTCATCTGCTGCAACTGGCTGGGGGGGGGGGGGGGGGGGATAATGAAGTAGAAGAAAAGAACAGACGTGTAGAGAGCAAACAGCATGACGGGGACTCAATCTATGGGAGAGAAGAAACAGATGTTAATGACAAGCAAAAATTGTTACATATGTACTCCGTCGGCTCCTTGATCTTCGCCGGTGGTCGAGACCTCTTGTCCTGCTCTGAGACGTGAGGTCATTCTACATATGCAATCTTTAAACATTCCACTTATGTCTATACATATGTAGGTATGGATATATGAATAATATAAGCCACAGCCCCCCCCCCAAACGTCTAAGAAAAGGACAATCAAATTAAGTTTACAGCTTAAGATAACATCCATGACATATTATACTGTTAAACATCTCGACAGGAAAAAGGAAAAATATCTTCAGCAGTCATGTTAACCTTCAAGTTATGCAGCATGATCCTGTTAAAAATTCAGTGGTAACAACAACAGTATAATTAATGTCACAAGTCAGCCTTAAAACTGCAAGGGCACAATCCGACAACATAGTTAACCACTCTTTGACAATTTTACATCAGTCAATGTGTCGTCTGGGTTTTAATCTTCTCCTGAATCTGCTGTAGGCCCGCTTTGGCGTCCTGGCGGGACCGTCCTGTAAGGGATCTGCAGCTTGGGGAGGAGAGCGGTTATTTGTTCCCTGCAGGGGGGCTGAGTCTTTTCTCTTGGGGGGTCTACCCCGCCGAGGCGCTCTCGCCACTCGTGCAGGCTCATCGCTCAACAAGAAAGCAGGTTTAAGTCTGTCAATGCTGACTGTTTCTTTTCTGTCCCCTAAATCAAGCACAAAATGCTTATCACCAGGTTCCAGCACTCTGTATGGTCCGTCGTATGGAGGGCAGAGGGGTGGTTTTAAAGCTTCGTGCCTAACAAAAACGAACTTGGCGTTTTTCAAAGCTTGGGGGACAAAAACCCGCGGAAAAGAGTGATGTACGGGTCCGGGGAGCGTGTCCGGTCCCGTGCTGCTTAGGGGCCTCAGGGCTGGTAGGTGCCCGGGCTCTGGATGTTCTGGTAAGAACTCACCTGGGAGCCTGAGAGGTTGTGCAAAAACTAATTCTGCCGGGGAGGCGTCTAGATCCTCCTTAGGCACAGAACGCAACCCTAATAAAACCCAGGGAAGTTTATTCACCCAATCTGTATCCGTTAGTGAGGCCCTGAGGGCGGCCTTTAAAGACCTATGAAAACGCTCGCATAACCCATTAGCCTGAGGGTGATACGCGGTGGTGCGATGAATTGTCGCCCCTAAGCTGCTGGCCATGGCTGACCACAGCTCTGAGACAAATTGAGGCCCCCTATCAGACGTGATGTCCGATGGGACGCCGAAACGCGCCACCCAGTTTGTTAAAAAAACGCGAGCGACTTGCGCGGCTGTGGTTGACGCCAGCGGGACCGCCTCCGGACAGCGTGTGGTACAGTCTACCATTGTTAACACGTGTGTGAACCCTTGCGACGACGGTAGTGGGCCCACGAGGTCCACGTGTACGTGGTCAAACCTCCTGGCTGGAATTCGGAAAGGTTCTAGAGGAGCTTTTGTGTGTTTGTGTATTTTGGCGCGTTGGCAAGACATGCAAGTCCTTGCCCATTCCTTTACATTTTTACGCAGGCCTGGCCAAACAAACTTCTCCGCGACCATTTTAACCGAGGCGCGCACCCAGGGAGTGAACCGAGTCAAAAATGCGGCGGCGCCACGCGGCTGGAACTACCGGGCGAGGCTGGCCGGTTGACACGTCGCAGATTAGGGGAGGAACGCCGTCACGCAAACCCCTTTCCTCCAGTCTTAACCCTGTTGGTCCAGACTGGAGCGCGCGCACGTCCGCGTCACTCCTTTGTTCCGCTGCCATGGCCGCGTAATCTATCCCTACATGGATTGGGGCCGCGTAAGCATCCGCGTTGGCCATGAGTTCTGCGGCTGCGGTAGTATAGTCTGTTTCCTCATGCTCTGACGATGTCACAGCGCGGGAGAGGCAGTCTGCTACCACATTAAGCTTGCCTGCCACATGTCGAATATCTGTGGTGAACTCTGAAATTGCAGCTAGTTGTCTTTGTTGCCTGCCTGACCATGGTTCTGAAATTTTAGCCATCGCAAAAGTGAGTGGTTTGTAGTCTACAAAAGCCGTGAAACGCCGCCCTTCCAGCCAGAACTGGAAGTGGCGGATGGATAAATGAAGCGCTAGCAGCTCCCTGTCAAAAGTGCTGTATTTGCGCTCGGTTTGGTTTAAAGATTTACTAAAAAATGCTAACGGTTGCCAGGTTCCGCCAACATGCTGTTCTACGACTGCCCCTATGGCCAGGTCTGAAGCGTCTGTGGTTAGCGCTATGCGGGCCGAGGGATCGGGGTGAACCAACAATGTGGCATTCGCTAGTGCACTTTTTACTTCCGCGAAGGCGCGTTCCCGCTCCGGGGTCCATTCGACCGCGTTGGAGGGCTTTTGTTTTCTGAGCACGGCATATAGGGGCTGCATGAGTTGAGCTGCGCGGGGGAGGAAACGGTTGTAAAAATTCACCATTCCTAAAAATTCTTGTAGTGATCTGACCGTTTGTGGTCGTGGAAAATTTGCTACCGCGCACTTTGTCCGGCAATGGAACTGCCCCCTCTGGTGAAACTCTGTGTCCCAAAAAATCAATTTGTGACACGCCGAATCGGCATTTGGCTGGGTTGATTATTAACCCGTGCTCTTCTAGTCTCTGAAAAACTGTAGTGAGATGTTGTTCGTGTTCTTCCTCTGACGAGCTGGCTACCAGAATATCGTCGAGGTAGACAAACACGAAGGGGAGGTCGCGTAATACCGCGTCCATCATACGCTGAAAAGTTTGAGCAGCGCCTTTGAGGCCAAACGGCATTCGCAAAAATTCAAAAAGACCAAAAGGGGTTATTACAGCCGTTTTGGGAATGTCCTCCGGTCGAACCGGAACTTGGTGGTAGCCGCGGACCAGGTCTATTTTAGAGAAAATGCGCGCACCCGCCAGATGTAGTGAAAAATCTTGGATGTGAGGGATTGGGTAGCGGTCATGCGCTGTCGCATTGTTTAATCTGCGGTAATCACCGCAAGGTCTCCAAGAACCGTCGGTTTTCGGGACCATATGTAGTGGTGATGCCCAAGGGCTTTTCGAGCGCCAAATAATGCCCAATTTTTCTAGGCTGGCAAACTCGTCGCGTGCTATGGCGAGCTTGGTCGCATCTAAGCGCCGAGCTTTGGCAAAAACAGGTGGGCCCGTTGTGGGGATGAAGTGTTCAACCCCGTGTTTCGCCACTGTCGCTGAAAATTTGGGAACTGTGAGTGCTGGAAATTGGGTGAGGAGTTGGTCAAACTTACCTCCTGCTGTGGTGACGCTGGCCTGCACGGGTGGTGGGGAGACTCGAGCTGAGCAGGGGATAGAAGAAAATGATAGTGCATTAACCAAGCATCTATTTGCAAGATCAACTAACAACCCATGTGCACACAAGAAATCTGCGCCCAACAAGTTAAAACTCACCGCCGCTATAATAAATGTCCGCCTATAGTTGCGGCTGTGAATGGACAGAGGTAGGTTTCTTTCACCGAAGGTGTCGATGATCGAGCCGTTAGCTGCCATTGCACCGTTTCCACGGGGTCCCATTGCTCGGTCTGCGTTGGACGGGGTGATGAAGCTCACCTGAGCTCCAGTGTCGATGAGGAACTGTCTCCCGGAGTGTCCGTCAGTCACGTAGAGCAGCTTATTTGTCTCGCCGAGAGCCGTAGCTGCTAACGTTTCCCGGCTTTGTCGTTTCCCGAGCTCTTGAAATTACAGGGGGGCACGCATTTGTACACCCTCTCGGCGAAACGTTGATGATAATAGCAGAGGTCGTTCCACTTGCTGCGCCTTGGTCGCGTCGCTGCCATGGTAGGTGGGCTCTGCTCTGTTGTCTGCGGATCTCCGCTGCTCTGGGTTTCCGCGCCAAGATCTGCAGATGCTGCTGTGGCCATCTGTTCGCCGCAGGAGTTGGTGAGCCGCTGCGCTTCTCGGGCCAGTGCGCGGAAGTCCCGCTGGGTGCTGCACCGCATGTTGGCCAGGGTCCCTCTCATGTGTGATGGCAGAGTGCTGAGGAAGATATGTTGAAAGAGGAAGTTGTCATTGTCTGCCTCCCTAAGCTGCAGCATGTCCTCCATGAGGGCCATCGGTCTGTGTCCTCTGTGGCCGTAAATCGCCAGAATCCTCCCTGCTCTTTCCTCGGCCGAGGGGACGAAGCTCTCGATGAGGGTCGCCTTCAGTTCTTTGTACTTGTCGTGGGCGGGCGGTTGTTGTATCACGCTCCGCGCGCATCTTGATGTGGCGGCATCGAGTCTGGCGACGATGTGGTAGAATTTTGTTTCATCCACCGTTATTCCCGCCAGTGCAAACTGAGCCTCAGCTTGCTGGAACCACGAGCTCGGGTCGTTTTGCCAGAACTCTGGGAGTTTGACGGTGACAGCGCTTGTCTGGGCCGTCTCTGATCTGTCTGCCGGGCGAGAACGCCTTTCTTCCGTTCTCGCGGCGGGGCTGGGGACGGTGCTCGGTTGAACCCTCTCTGACGATTCTGCTGTGGGGGAACGTCTTCCATCCGTTCCCCTGTCTGCGTTGGCGACGGCGTTTGCCTGGGTCGCCTCTGATGAGCTTGTAGCGGGAGAACGTCTTTGGTCCATCCTCACGTCTGGTCACCAATGTAGGGAGCTTGAAATGAAGAAGCGATGTGATTTTATAAATCAAGTTTTATTATCAGCTTCCAGTCCCTAACATGTCTCATCTCGATGCAGAAGCAGAATGAGAGGTCGAGCGCAGTCAGACCTTCATACTTATACCCACACTCAACAAAAGACATTGCATATCAAAACTGACATCCTGCATTAGCGTAATCCCTCTCCATTGTCCTCTCTCTCCTCCACCTGACCCTGGGTGGTCAGGAAGTTCGATCAGGTCTCCACCGCTGCGACTCCGTCTGCTCCTTGATCTTCGCCAGTGGTCGAGACCTCTTGTCCTGCTCTGAGACGTGAGGTCATTCTACATATGCAATCTCTAAACATTCCACTTATGTCTATACATATGTAGGTATGGATATATGAATAATATAAGCCACAACATATGACTTTAGTTAGTAGTAGTAAGATGGCGGCTGGGTTGACCAGAGAATAGATGGGGTGGTGCACTGCTGGTTCCGGTAGTAACGCCACCCAGGGTACAAAGGGCAAGGGCGGAAGAGGCTCATCCCGTAGACACCCTGGCCTGCTGGAGAGTGCTGTGAGTCCGAAGGGTATTGTACATAGTTCCTGTTAATAAAGCTCCATTAACAGCAATGCCACTTTTCTCATTATTGTCTCAAATGTGGGCACAACATTTGGCGATGAGGTAAAAGCGGTTATGGAGAGGTCCATTGCCAATTTTTGGCCATTTTTGGAAACACGAGGCAAGCCACCCGTGTCTTGGCCTAGGTAGTTCGCTGCATTTACCAACTACCTGGTGGCTTTAGACCTCGGCAAACTCGAGAAGCTTCGCGCAAGAGCAGTTTTGGTTCATAAATTGAGCATGGAGGGGCAGAGGATTTTGGAGACATTGGGAGGAGCCGATAGTTTCGACGAGGTCGTGGAGCTGATGGCGTGCTATTTTTGCGTTCCTGAAAACGTCACCCTCTGGAGCATTCAATTTCGACAGCGCCACCAGCGGACGGGACAGCCTGTGAGAAAATTCATAGCAGACCTCTGCGAGCTGGCGAGAGAATGCAAATTCGGGAACCTGGAGGATGAAATGATCCAGGACCAGCTGGCAGAACATGTTCGCTGTCCCGTAGCTTGGTAGAGGCTTTTAACCTCTTAACCTGCCCAGGTGCCAAGTTGCGACTTATCCCCCTAGTGGTCAAGATATTTTTTTTCAAGAAAATATTCAGTTCAGATGTCAGATTCCCAAAGCTATAACTTGAAAGTGGTAAGAGATAATGGCTTACTGTCAATTAGAAAGATGTAGAATATGATCCAAAGTTTGAGATAGGAGTAAATTTACGTATCTAATTTGCATAATGCCATGACACCCATATCGAATTACATAACTTTCAGTCAGAAGTGGACTTTGAACATATTTACACAAAGAATGGTTCTGCTTTTTGTCACCGTTTCTTGTTTTGGGCATTTTGTTGTCTTATCTTCAAAGTATGTGAACCAGAAATTCAGTACAATGTAAACAAACAAAGAAATTCGTCACTTACCGCTGGCAAAGGCGGCTCACTCGCTTGGTCCTTTTTCCGCATCCTGGCCGGTATTTTCTCTTCTGTCTGTCATTTTATTTTTCCCCTCACATCCAGAAACTGTTATGATTATTCCATCTCAATTTCGCTTTTATTCCGCAGCAATTTATCTTATATACGACATGCAACCGGTGCAATTGTTCTCTAGTCACATGGCACTGGGAGCAGCAGCAGATGAAGACCAGGCAGCTTCGCCTAACCTCTGCTATAGCAAAATGTAAACATTTATCTTCATAAGCTAAACAGTCTCTTTTTAGAATCATAGTTGGCAAATTCAGGAGCAAATGCTTCTCTGCCCATGACCGAGTACATCCACAGTGACTGGTAACATCCATATGTCTTTGTCTAAAAACTTCTTCCTCTCTGGTGTAAAGAAGGATGCTTCTATGTCCGCCATAAGTCCTCCAAGGCAAGAGCAGTAAGTTATACGTGTCTGCCACCTTGTGAGATGGGAATTCTTAGTACAACTTAAATCAACTGGGGAGTTTTTTTCCATGTCATATAGCATCATCTGTCAGGTGCAGTGCTGTGCTGTGCCGCTAGGGGCGCGATCTGTCCATGAAATCCTGCCAGTTAAAGAGTTAACCCACCCAGGTGAGCTGACATTGACCTCTGCTATCGAGCTAGTTCAGCAATTTGAGGCAGCTGAGACAATAGCGGGAGGCTTCAGTGAGAGGGCCACTCCAACCCAGGATGAACCTCGCTTAAAGGCGCTGACGATGGACCCCGTGGATGAAGACAGTGGAGATGACAAGTATGCCTCCATGGTGAAGATTAGGTCCACCCCAGGAAGGCCTAGATGTTATGGTTGTGGGTCCCCAAAACACCACTATAAGTCCCGGGACTGTCCGGCAAGGGGCAAGCGTTGTGGAAGATGTGGTTTGTTATACCACTTTGCCAGGGCTTGCAAGAACTTTGAGCGGAGGGATCGACATCGTGAGGCAGGTCCCTCACAGAAGACTCTGACGATAGTTCACACAGTTTCTCTGGAGACTACTGGATGCATTAGCTGCACGGTGTTGCTGGATGACGTCAAGGTTCTGTTTTTGGTTGATACGGGAGCCTGTAATCTCCATTTTGAACCTAGCAACAGTGAAGAGCCTCACCACTGTATCCATAAATGGACGGCACCCTACTATGGCTACAGAATGAACAGACTGGCCGTCTTAGGAATTTTGGAGGTGGAAGCAAGATACAAATCTGCAACGATGCTGAATGTTCAGATCATTGTCACCGCTGCTGGAGCCAATGTCATGGGGTGCAATATGTTCTATTGAATGGGTTTTTCTATCGCCAACGACACCAGAGAGGAGTGGTCGGACTGTGGGTTGTGGAGCCAACCTGCTCCGTGTGTAGAAGATGAGGAGATGTAGGATCCTGACTGGTCTAGCGTTACGGGAGGAGTGCACGCCCGGCGCCACACAACGTCATCCCGGGATGGACCCCATGCCAGAGTCCAAGTTACCCTTGGTGTGGGAACTGGACAACACGGTGGCACCCCCGGGGTGACTGGTAGGAACGAGGCGCCCATGCTGAGGAGTGATGGGGCAAGACCAGAGGGCGCAGTATTGAAGCACTCCAAGTCACAGCCTTCAAAAAGGACTTCGAACCGGACACGCGAGACGACCGGTTCCGAGGAGGAGGCCCGCTTACGCCCTGGTGGTCCGAGGAAGCATGATAGAGCTCCCCTGAGGATTGGTGATAGAGTCCGTCCAAGAGTCGAAGCTTGGCTGAGAGGGACACACGGAATGCATGAGCGGTGTGATGACCAGGGGCGGCTCCAGGTGGTGGTTGCCCGGAGTGACGGGTATTTGGGCCTGTCAGACCAGACGTGGAGGCACCACAACAAGCTGTGCTGCGTGGTGGAGAACAGGAGAAGGCGCAGTTCCTCTCCAGAGGCCAAGAAGTTTTATGCTCCTGTGTCATTATGTATATAGTTTATAGCCTTATTGGTGTGCGCCCCAAATATCTAGTGTAAAAGTAAAGAAATATGTATTATTAATTGTGCGTATTGAATTAGGAAACTGCAAGAAGTATTGGTTATTTTATGGGAATTGTGTAAATTTTAAGAAAAAAAAAGGGGAACGAGAAAGACAAGAAGGGTCAAATTGTTTTACTGATAAATTGAGTATATGGCAAAAGGGGAATCACTGAGTTGACTGAATTATGTGAACTGATGGAAATATATAGATGTTGAAGGAGGAATTTCAGTGTGATGTCTATATTGAAAGTATTATTGCTAAAGTGAAAGATGCCCAACACTGTTAATCTGGTGTAATATACCCAAGTGTGGGGTGGGTGTGTTGGGGTGGGGGCCGCTAATAGAGGGTAATATAAGTTCTGTGTTTTTTTTTATTTTATTTTATTTTATTTGTTTATTTGTCAGGGACAGTGCAATAAACATAGACAAAAAAGAAAATCTGATGTGTTGCACAGAGTGTGTAGCATTAAGCTAGTTTGCAACTCTTATCCCTGGATGGGCTTTAGAGAAAAGAAACAGATAAAAAGAGAAAAAGATGAAGAAAAAACAAAATGAAAACAGTATAAACATTATCCACATACATCAATGCAAACAAAATTATAAATACACAATATAAAAACCTGATTCACATTTGCCTGTTACAGTAAAATGCCTGTTACACATTTGCCTTCCCTTCTTCACTCACACCCTGCAGACAATCATTTCATACATGGGTACATTCTTGTTTACTTTTCAGCCAGTTTTTAACCTTTGTAGTAAATGTTTTAAAATCCGTTATTATTTTGATTTCATTTGGCATTGTGTTCCAGATATGACTGCCCTTTATAGAAAAAGCTGTTTGTCCAAATGTGGTTCTGCGGTGGGATATTTTACAGTTATTGTTAACAGAACTCCTGGTGGCTCTGCTGCTGTCCTGTCTTTGGATGAATCCAACAAGTGGCTCTGGCGCTGATTTATGGAAACATTTAAAAATTAATTTCAGAAAACAAAGGTCAATGAAACTCTCAAAACTCAGTAGATTATATTTTTTTAGAATATAACAATGATGCCACCTAATGGGCTTTTTATCCAGAATTTTTAGAGTTTGATTATATAATAAACCTATATGTTTTATTGTAGAAGGAGCTGCTTGAGCCCAAACTGTCAGACAGTATGATATATGCGAAAAAACCATAGAATGCATATACAGTACAGCTGCTTGGTGTGGTATGTAATGTCTAATTAATTTAAAGCAATTCAAATTTTTTTTACTGTTTTTGAAATCTTCTTTATGTGAAGATTAAATTTGAGTTGAGGATCTAGTACAATGCCAAGGTATTTGAATTCTGTAACTGAACTAATATCTTGCTCATGTATATTAACTTTAAAATGTTGCAAATTACATTTTTTGATTGAAAAGCACATTGAAACTGTTTTCTGAAGGTTCAGCAGTAGATGGTTCTGAATGAGCCACTCTTGGACATCAACCATGCTTGAAGACGACGTCTGCAGCCTGAGCTGGAGTCTTAGCAGCTGTGTAAATAACTGCATCATCTGCATAAAGTTGACATGTTGCAGCTGAGCAGTGTAATGGCAGGTCAAAAATGCTGAAAAGTAAAGGACCAAGAATGGACCCTTGTGGGATACCCATACAATTATTTAAAAGGAAGGATTTATCCTGGTGAACTTTTACACACTGTTCTCTGTTCTGGAGATAAGATGCAAACCATTTTATTGTATTGGGAGAAAAGTTAAAAGATACCATTTTGGATAAAAGCAAGCTGTGGTTTACAGTGTCAAAAGCCTTTTTGAGATCCAGAAAAACAGCTCCCACCACATTACCCCTGTCCAAGGTTTGCATTGTTTATTGTTTGCTGTACATATATATTTTATGACTGCTCAGGCATTAATTTCTTTAGAAACACGGCTTTCTTTTATTTGAACTCTTAGGGACAAGGCGGCAGAATAATCCACCTGGCGGTGTAGGGGGCGCTGGCAGTCTACCCAGCCCTCTAGCCTATGTTGTGTGTATGATAGGTTATTTATTGTGTGCATATGGTTTCTGATTAGAGTGTGAGTTGGGTGGTAAATTTGGGTGGGTCAATCTGTGTGCTTGCAATTTATTTTTATTTTTTTTAATTTTTTTTTTTTTTGGGGGGGGGGTTACATATGACTTTAGTTAGTAGTAGCAAGATAGCAAGATGGCAGCTTGGTTGGCCGGGGCATAGATGGGGTAGTGGACTGCCGGTTCCAGTAGTGACGCTACACAGGGTATAAAGGGTAAGGGCGGAAGAGGCTCGTTCTCTTTCGCTATAGATGACCTGGCCTGCTGGAGAACGCCGTGAGTCCAAAGGGTATTGTACATGGTTCTTGTTAATAAAGCTCCACTAACAGCGATGCTGCTCTGCTCATTATTGTCTCAAACATGGACACAACAAAAAATTTCATTGACAGTGAAGAAAGGAGTGAAGCCCAGTGCATTGTTGGAGGTCCCCTGGCTGTCTAAACCTATTAGCAGCATAACTAAGGGAGGGTTCAGGGGCACATGATCCCACCCTAATTATAGGCTATATCAAAAAGGAAGGTTTTAAACCTATTCTTAAAAACAGAGATCGAGTCTGACTCCTGAATCCAGATTGGCAGCTGGTTACACAGGAGAGGAGCTTGATAACTGAAGGCTTTGCCTCCCGTTGTACTTTTGGAGATTCTAGGTATTACAAGTAATCCTGCTTTTTGGGAATGTAATGCTCTGTTAGGATACTAGAGTAGTATCAGATTTTTTAAATAAAAAGGGGCCTGCTTATTTAGAGCTTTGTAAGTGAAAAGAAGGATTTTAAACTTAATTCTAAACTCTATGGGAAGCCAATGAAGGGAGGCCAGAACCAGAGAGATATGATCTCTCTTTCTAGTACCTGTTAAAACTCTTGCTGCAGCATTTTGGATGAGCTGAAGACTTTTTAAATATGTTTTAGGATAACCTGATAATTACAAGTTACAATAATCTAATCTAGAGCATCACTCTGAGACAAGGTGCTCCTAATCTTGGCAATATTATGCAAATGATAGAAGGCAGTCTTAGAAACAACTTTAATATGTGAATTAAAAAACAGATCTTAATCAAAAATAAATCCAAGTTCTCACAGAACACCCTACAAGTACCTGGGTGTTCATCTGAACAATAAACTAGACTGGTCACACAATACCGACGCACTCTACAAGAAGGGACAGCGCAGGCTGTTACTACTGAGGAGGCTCAGGTCTTTTGGTGTACAAGGGGCGCTGCTGAAGACATTCTACAACACGGTGGTGGCATCAGCCATCACTTTTGGAGTGGTCTGCTGGGGCAGTGGCATTACAGCAGCCGATAGGAAGAGACTGAACAAACTGATCAAGAAAGCTAGCTCTGTCCTGGGGCAACGCCTTGACCCAGTGGAGGAGATAGGAGAGAGAAGGATGGTGGCTAAACTGTCATCTCTGCTGGAGTCCGAGTCCCACCCTATGCAGGACATACTGAACACACTGAGGAGATCATTTAGCAGTAGACTACATCATCCTAGGTGCGCAACCGAGAGGTTTCGCAGGTCCTTCCTACCTACAGCTGTCAGACTGTATAACCTAAGCAGGGCTGCTCGCAGAGATAGCAAAAAAACGTGACGACCTAATAGTATTGAATGCAAAAGACGCAAAAGACTTACACAAATGGTCCCCTCCAGTATACAACTAGGACAATATCAGTCGCTATGGAGGGTGACAATATGTATGGGTACACATTCATACTATGTAGGATAACTAAGTAGACGGTTATGCTGTTTATTCCATCTAGCTACAATGCTCCGCACTGTGTATATATATTTATATATTTATGTGTACGTATGTATATTCACTGCTCTTATTTTCTTATCTTATAAGAATATCTTATAAGAATAATTTCCCAGCTTGGGATCAATAAAGTACATCTATCTATCTATCTATCTATCTATCTATCTATCTATCTATCTATATAGCATATATAAACTGAAAAAATAGGGCCTAGCACAGATTCCTGTGGAACTCAGTGACTGGGCTTTGAGCTGGAAGAAAACTCATTATTGACATGAACAAACTGGGGCCTATCAGATAAATAAGATCTAAACCACTGCAATGAAGTTCCATTAAGTCCAACATGGTGTTCTAATCTATCAAGTAAACTATTATGATCAATAGTATCAAAAGCTGCACTAAGGTCTTAAAGGACAAGTACAGAAACAAGTCCATTGTCAAATGCAATAAGGAGGTCATTAGTGACCTTCACTAAGGCTGTTTCAGTACTATGATGGATTCTAAACCAAGACTGAAACTCTTCAAATAAATCATTTTCCTGTAAGTGATCAAATAATTGAGTAGCAACAGCTCTTTCTAAGATTTTTGAAATGAAAGGCAGATTAGAGATTGGCCTATAGTTAGCTAAAACTCCTGGATCCTGGTTGGCCTTTTAAGTAAGGGTTTAATTACAGCAGTTTTAAAAGCCTGCGGTACATGGCCTAATGTTAATGAAGAATTGATTATTTGAAGAATAGAGCTACCAATAAATGGGAAGACTTCTTTAAATAACCTGGTGGGAATAGAATCTAAAAGACAAGTTGAAGGCTTGGATGAGGAAATTATTTTGTCTAACTCTAAAAGGTCAGTTGGAGTAAACTCATCCAAACAGATATCAATTGAAGGAATTGTAGCAGTGACTGTATTTAAGTTAAAGGTGGGAAGAATCTGACTGATTTTATCTCTGATAGATGAAATTTTATTACTGAAAAAGTTCATAAAGTCCTGACTAGTAAGCTCTAAGGGAATGCTAGGATTGACAGAGTCCTGACTCTTTGTCAGCCTGGCTACAGTGCTGAAAAGAAACCTGGGATTATTCTTGTCCTCTTCTATTAATGCAGAATAATAACTTGTTCTAGCTTTCCTAAGAGATTTTTTATAAATTAGAAGATGATTTCTCCAAGTGAAATAGATTTCATCAAATTTAGTAGAGCACCATTTTCTTTCTAATTGATGAGTCTTCTGTTTTAAGCTATGAGTTTCTGTGTTGAACCAAGGAGTTAGAAATCTCTGATTAGACTTTTTCTTTTTTAAAGGGGCCACCATGTCTGGAGTCTGATGCAGAGAAGCTGTCACAATACCATGCTATCAATTACAGAAGGAGCAAGCTAATAGCTAATCTCTGTTGTGTTGACACATGGCATAGAGGAAACAATCTGCTTAAATTTGGTAACAGCATCATCTGAGAGGCATCTACTGTAGTAATATTTTTCTTTAGGAGCCAAATAGTAAGAAATAGTAAAATCAAAGGTTAACAGACAATGGTCTGACAGTACAGGGTTACGAGGAGACACTACCAGATTTTCTATTTCTATGCCATATGTCAGAACAAGGTCCAATGTGTCGTGGAGATAATGGGTAGAATTTCGTACTTTCTGAGAAAAACCCAATGAGTCTAATGTTGAATCAAATGCCATATTAAGGCAATCACTATCTATATCTACATGTATATTAAAGTCCCCTACTATAATTATTCTATCTGATTTCAGCACTAAATCCGCTAAGAATTTGGCAAATTTGGATAAAAACTGAGTAGGCTGAGAGAGGACAATAAACTATGGCAAATAAAACTGGGTTTAACCTAAAATTGCTAAAATGCACAATACTGAGGACCAGGCCCTTAAAGAAATTATAACTTGTTTTTGTTTTTTTTTCACTTTACATTAACTAGTAATTTGGAATGGTAAATTGTTGCTACTCCTCCTCCACGACCAGAACTTTTGGGATTTTGACAGTTTAAATAACCAGAGGGAGTTAATTCATTTAAAACAACATAATCCTCTTGCCCTAACCAAATCTCTGTAAGGGATAGTAAATCAATCTAATGATCAATTAAAAGATCATGGACTGGCAGAGACTTGGGAGTTAGAGACCTAATATTTAACAAACCGCATTTAGTTGAATTTAATAAAGAATTTTGGGGAAATATCAGGATATAAAATAAATAAAACTAAATCTTCAATATTAATGCTAAATGAGACCCAGAGAAATTACCCAGCCCCTGAGGTAAATCAATTCAATGTTGTAAATCAGTTTAAATATTTAGGAATCCATATTATGCCTAAGCTAGAATCAGTCGCCAGTGTCAACTATGAAGCCTTAATGTCAGATATCAATGAGTTAACTCAGAGATGGATGTCACTACCAATGTCAATGATCGGGAGAATCAATATACTTAAAAGTAATATTTTACCTAAAATACTTTATTTATTTCAATACATTCCCTTATCACCACCTTTAGATCTATTCTCAAGAATAAAAAAAAAGTTAGTGGAATTTATATGGAACAACAGGAGGGCTAGATTACGTTTGTCTTTATTATATTTACCATTTGATCGTGGAGGTCTGAAATGTCCAAATTTTATGTTGTATTATTGGTCGGCACAACTGAGGTCTATGACATATTATTTTTCATCAAATGATCTCCCTCACTGGACTGAAATGGAATCATACAATTTACCTTTACCTCTTCCCATATTCATATACTCAGATTCGGCAAAAAAATTACAAAAACAAGTTAAAAATCCATTTGTAAAGCATATGATCAAAATATGGTGTGAAGCTAAAAACTATTTAAAAGAACCACAGTTATTGTCACAATTTAGTCCAATATGGGGTAATCAATATTTTAAACCAGGGAGAGCGGACGCTGTATTTAAAGTATGGAATTTAAAAGGGATACAAAAGATTCAGGATTTATATTTGCCATGTGCAGACAACATAATGTCTTTTGAAGAGCTGAGGATCAAATTTAATCTCAATAGAACACATTTTTTTAAATATCTTCAACTTAGAAACTTTATTCGATCAAATCAAAATAAAGCTCTCACTCGACCTATTTATTCATCCTTGGAAAAAATGATGATGAAAGATAGTAAAAGAAAGGGTATTATTTCAGAGTTTTATAACTCATTGACACTATCTTCAAGTGAAAATTCACTGAAAAGATTAAACTACTGGAAAGAAGATCTGCAAATTGAAATTGCAGAGGAACAATGGGAATTGGCTTGTACAGAAGCTCAAACCAAATCAATAAATGCACGCCTTAAATTGATACATTTCAAATGGTTAATGCGGATGTATGTTACACCGGAGGAGTTAAATAGATATAACAAAAATATACCAGATACATGCACAAAATGCATGGAAAGTAAAGGAACCCTATTTCATTGTTTATGGGAATGTAGATTAATAAGAATGTTTTGGGAAGAGGTGAGGGTAACAATTGAAAAAATAATCTCAAAACAAATCATATTGAATCCTAAACTGTTTTTGTTGGGTCTGTACCCAGAAAAGCATAATTTTAATAAAAGTGAAAGAACATTCATAGACCTCAGTTTGCTTAATGCCAAAAAATGTATTGCACTATTATGGAAAAAGACTCATAGACCAGATGTGACTCAGTGGTTAAGACAGATGTTAACAAACCTTCCATTAGAAAGAATAACATATATACTGAAATCAAAGGAAATTGTGTTTGAGAATATATGGAGACCTTTTATTGATTATGTAAAAAATTTAAACATAACTCTTGAAGAAGAAGGTGAATGATGTGTGTGGACCTTGTAAATTCCAAACTGGTGAACATAATATGTATACTTATGTATTGGATTGTCTAGACTAAACAGAGGAGCATTGTTGAAGACTTGATTTTGTTGGTGGTTGTTGGTGTTTTTAGTGCATTTTTTTTTTGTAGTACTTTAGTGTTAGTGTTTGATTGTTTGTATCATGTTTGTTAAAAAAAAAAAAAAAAAAAAAAAGGTTCAATAAAGATATTGTGGAAAAAAACAAACCGCATTTAATTTTTAAATTATGAGGAGGAATAGAGGCCAAATCATTAAGACTTCATGTTTAATTTGAGTTTTACAAACTTTTTGTTTAATCACTTTGGGATGCTTTTACATTATATTTTTATTTACTTTGGAGGGAGCAGACAATGATTCTCTGATGGGGGAGATAGGAGCTAAGTTGATGGGTGGAGGATGAAGAGGAGCTGCAGAGAGGCGTGTAAGACTGCGACTCTTCTTCCTGGTCCCAACTCTGAGTTGTCAAGGTTTTGGAAATTTGGATAAAAATGATGCCAGATTGTTAGATTAAAGAGACACAACATCCAAAGTGGGATAGATGCTGTCTCATCTAATAAGACCAGGTTTTCCCCAAAATGAGTTCCAATTGTCTATGTAGCCCACACCATTTGCAGGACACCACACAGACAGCCAGCGGTTGAAGGATGACACGTGGCTAAACATGTCATCACTGGCCAGATTGGGGAGGGGCCCAGAGAATACTACAGAGGCAGACACTGTTTTGGCAAAGTCACACACCGATTCCACACTAAGTTTTGTAACTTCCTACTACCGTAGTCGGATGTTGTTAATGCCAGCATGGATAACAATTGTGGAGCATTTACAGTTACTTTTAGCCAGTATTTTCAGATTTCACTCAATGTTGCCTGCTCTGTGTTATGTCCATAACTCATGCTATCAATAATCAGGCTGGAGGTGCAGTTGAACGTAACTTTATTAGATGAACCACAAGAACACAGGTGCTCCGTATAGGCATATGGTCGATGGCAAAAGAGACAGAGTCTCTTCCGCGTCTGCCCTTTATACCCCAGGGTGATGGTGTAACCGGAAATGCGGAGCCATTACCGCAGTACACCCAGAGTACACCCAGTATCATATTTGATACATTACATTCCCCCCTCCTGTAGAAAAATGCAAAACACACAAATTGGGCCCTCCCAAATTTAAACCCAACTCACACAGGAATAACAACAACACATATGTGTATAGGCCTATCCATTCATACAACATAACCAAACTAGAGGGGGCCAGGTAGACTGCTGACCCGCCTCAACACTGCTAGATGGGTTATTCTGCCGTCTTTGACCCTTTAAAGTCTATAAAATAAAATCAGCCATGTTCCTAACAATTAAAACAATCCCAGAACAATTTTATATATATAACCAAACCCTCATAACACACTATAACAAAACAACAGTTAATATGTACATCTACAACCCATTGTTAGCCCGCACCCCAACACACCCACCCCATAACTTGGGCACTTCACACAATCACATTCAATTACATGAGCAGTGTTGGGGAGTTTTGTTTTTTTTTGTTTGTTTGTTTTTTTGGTTTTTTTTAAAACAGGGCAATAATACAATGACTGCATGTAAAACATATTAACAACATGACTTCTGGGCAATAAAACATATTAACATTTCCATCACGCCATGTAAATAGCCATCCCACAGTCACCTTGCAGTCCCGATGGAAGACCCACCCCCTGAATTTCCATCTGGCGGATCCCTCCCAGAGCGTCTTCGTCACTTCGCCTCTGGGGATGAGCCACGTCCACGTTTCCTCTCATCCATGCGCTACTGCTCATTGGGGTGTCTCCATGAGTCATCCGACAGCCTGAGATAGCCGTCCTCCCGGGCAGCCACCAGCCATAGCCGCCCCTGGTCATCCCAACATTTTCTCTTCTCATGGACCCCCCTCAGCCAAGCCTCCCCCCTTGGCCAAACCTCGTCATCAACCCGTAGAGGAGCTAGACTCGGCTTCAAATGTCCACCATGTTGTAACTGGGCTTCCTTCCTGGGTCGAACTGTTCCACCGACCCGATCTGAGGCTGCCTTCGGCCTCCAGTGTTGCTGGTTGGCACGTCGTTTTGCTGCACCAGCCGGTCCTGCCCCGCTCTCTTTCATTTGAAATGCCGGCAAAGCCACTGTAGCTCCTTGCTTCTCGGTATCACCAGGCCCAACTCCAGAAGCAGAGGGGGCTATCGTTCTGGCTCCATCCACCATCACGGGTGTCCCACCGCGCTGTCCAGTTCCCACATCCAGGGCAACTTGGACATTGGTGCGGGAACCCTCCCGTGATGGCGCTTTACGGCACTGGTCTTTGTCATCTCCCAGAATACTAGGCCAGTCACTGCCCCAAACCGCATCATCATCCACGTACGGAACCGGTCAGTCCCACAAGCCACAGCCCGAGCATTCTTCTCTGACACCACTGGTGATCATGAATCCCAGGCTGTAGAACATATCACATCCCATTACGTTCGACCCCTTGGCAGTAACCACGAATTGGATGTTAGACATCTTTGTCGACTTGTACTTCACCGTCAACTCCAGCAAACCCACAATGGCTAACCTGTTTCCTCCATAGCCAAAGTATGCCATCGACAGTCCTCATGCAGTAATGCAGGAACAAACTCCTCACAGTGGGCAAGTTCAAAAAAGAAGCTGCCGCTCCCGTGTCCACCAACAACGGCACTTCCACACCATCCAGCAAAACGTCCCAATAAATCTGCCCATCAGTGCTTGGTAAGATGGTATGAATAACCGTAGGAGTCACTGCGGGGGAATCCGCCCTACGTCTTTGGTCCCCTCGCTCAAAATTTTTACAGGCCCTGACGAAATGATGCAGATGACCACACTTGCCACAGCGTTTGCCTTTTTTCCGGACACTCTCTTGCCTTATACCGGTGCCTGGTGGACCCACAGCCATAACATCTTGGCGTACCCGGGGTGGACCTAATTTTTATAGAAGCAACGTATTCCTCTTCATCCACGCTGTCTTTGCTATCCGGGTCCACCGCCAGCACCTTCAAACATGGTTCAGCATGCCCCAACGTGGTTCTCTCACTGAGGTCCTCGATAGTTTTTCAGCTACTTCAAATTGTTGCGCTATCTCAACTGCCGTGGCTAATGTCAGTTCACCCAGGTAAGTCAGGAGCCTAGACCGTGCCGCAGAACAGTGTGTGTGTTCCGCCAGTTGATCACGGACCATCTCTTCTTCAAAGGGTCCAAACTGGCACTCCCCCGCCAGCTGACACAGGTCTGCAACATAACTCTGCACCGACTCTCCAGTCTGCTGGCAGCGCTGCCGAAACCTGATCCTCCAGACTATGACGCTTTCCGGAGTGCGAAAATAGCACGCCATTAGCCCGACCACATCATTAAAACTATCACACTCTCCCAATGTACTAAGGATCTGCTGGCCCTCCATTCCAAGATTATGGACCAAAATAGCTTTTGCACGCAGTTTCTCTAGCGCTCCGAGGTTCAGGGTCATCAAATAATTTTCGAAAGCCGCATACCACCTCACCCAGGGAACAGGCGGCTCGCCCTGAACCTCCAAAAATGGCCGAATACCAGAAACAGCTCTCTCCATACTTTTATCCTCGTCGCCAAATGTTATGTCCATATCTTGTGCTATCAAGAATCAGGCTGGAGATGCAGTTGAACATAACTTTGTTAGATGAACCACAAGAACATAGGTGCTCCGTATAGGCAGGTGGTCAATGGCGAAAGAGACAGAGTCTCTTCCGCGTCTGCCCTTTAACACCCCAGGGTGACAGCAGAACCAGAAAGACGAAGCCATTACCCCCAGTACACCCGAGTACACCTAGTATCATATTTGATACACTACACTCTGGCCCTGGGAATGTATTTGACTATGGCCGCTGGAGTCTCTAGGCTCACTTTTCTGACTATAGAGTCACCAATGATCAGAGTTTTTTCCTCAACGGGTGTGTTGCTGAGTGGGGAAAAGTGATTAGAAACATGAATAGGTTGGTGGTGAACCAGGGGCTTGTGACTACGCTTCCTTCTCACCGTCACCCACCCATTCTCTCCTGGCTGCTCAGGAGAGGTGGAAGCCGGGACACGGCTAGCAGGCCCTATGCTATGGCACGCCGCTGCAGCTAAGGGGAGTCCATCATTATTAACTGGCGCTGACAGTATTTCAATGCAGTGGAGCCGGGATTTCAAATCACGCAACCTCGCCTTGAGCCCCTCAAAAAGATAATATTTATTACATTTACCATTATCACTAAAAGAGGCAAAGGTGTAGCTAAACATCTAGCATAGAGAGCACACCAGAGGAGAAGGGGAAGAGAGGTAGTAGCCATAGCTAATGGCTAACCTCTTCCGCCTACAGGGAAGAGGTGGCCCAGCTGGTGTCCTGGTGCAGCCACAACAACCTGCAGCTGAATGCTCTGAAGACAGCGGAGATGATTGTGGACTTCAGGAAAGTCACATCCCCCCTGCCCCCCCTCACCATCACAGGCTCTCCCATCACCTTTGCAGATTCCTTCCGCTTCTTGGGCACCACCATCACCCGAGACCTCAAATGGGAGCCAACCATCAGCTCCCTCATCAAAAAGGCCCAGCAGAGGATGTTCTTTCTGCGGCAGCTGAGGAAGCTCAAGCTACCCACCAAGATGTTAGTGCAGTTCTACACGGCCATCATCGAGTCCATCCTCACCTCCTCCATAACTGTGTGGTACGCAGGAGCCACTGCCAGGGACAGACTAAGGCTGCAGCGCGTCGTGCGCACTGCTGAGAAGGTGATAGGCTGCAAGCTCCCATCTCTCCAGGACCTGTACATCTTCAGGACCCGGAGGCGTGCTGGCCGGATCATAGCCGATCCTTCACATCCTGGTCACGTGCTGTTTGCCCCCCTCCCCTCAGGTAGAAGGCTTCGGTCCATTCGGACTAAAACCTCTCGGCACATGAACAGCTTTTTCCCCTCTGCCATCAGACTGCTGAACACTAAGTGACTTTTGACTCTCGTGCACTATGTACAGCAGCTCAACCAGACTCATGTCATTCATCACTGTTTTTCTGTTGCATTATTGACTGCACTATGTGGTACTTCACATTATCTGCTACATGCTAATTTTTTAAACTGCCTTGACTAGTACTACTCATTATTACTAGTATTATTATTATTATTACTTATTACTACTTATTTTTCTACACTTATTGCACGTTTCTAGTCCTTTAGTTTTTTAGTTTATCCCTTTTTCTCATTATGTTTTTAATGTTGCAGCATGGCACCGAGACAAATTCCTAGTTTGTGTATCACATGAACAATGGCAATAAACCTGATTCTGATTCTGATTCTGATTCTAACCCGAAGCTAACACAAACACAGATGAAAGGTGAACAGAAGGCTAAAGAGAGTGATTAGGTGACACTGAGTGAGCACACAGGTGCAAGAGGCTTGTTAAACAGAAGTGAGAGGTGACGGCAGATGGAAAAAAGCGATTAAAATACAATTAAAGGCAACAATCGTTAGGAGAGTGAGAGCTAAGCACAGAGCAAACCACACCGGCAGCCAGCAACACAGGAAGTGACGATACATTACCACAGGAAGCAGCGTTATCTCTACACTAAAAGTAGGGGCTCAAAAAAGTTTGAAGTTTCTTCATACCAGGAGTCAAACCTTTAATTAAAATAATAAAAATAAAGATACCAGATTAGAAATGCTTAGAAACCAGAAGTCAATGAGTCTAGCTTTGTCCTGACATCATTATGTCGTATTATCATATTAGAATATGTAGTATTTTCTGCTTTCAAATATTCCAGAAGTATGTAAAAATATAATTAGAGTGTAATTAGAGTGTACCATCTTGAACTTAACCCAGCCAAAACGGTGGAGATGACTGTGAATTTCAGGCAACACCCTCCTTCATTCCCCCCACTCACCATCCTCAACAGCACAGTGTCCACTGTGGACTCTTTCAAGTTTCTGGGTACCACAATCTCCCGGAACCTGAAGTGGTCCTCCCATATAGACACTGTCCAGAAAAAGGCCCAGCAGAGGTTGTTTTTTCTGCGTCAGCTCAAGAAGTTTGACTTGCCTCAGGAGCTGCTGGTTGTCTTCTACACCGCCATCATCCAATCTGTCCTCTGCTTTTCCATCACTGTCTGGTTTGGATCTGCCACTAAACAGGACAAGACCAGACTGCAGCGGATCATTAAGTCTGCGGAGAGGATCATTGGTACCGACCTACCCTCCATTGAGAACTTATATTGGTCCATAACCAGGAAACGGGCGGGAAACATCTGTGCTGACCCGTCACACCCCGGCCACAAACTGTTTGAACTTCTATCTTCTGGTCGTCGTTACAGATCACTGAAGGTCAAAACCACCCGTCACAGGAACAGTTTCTTTCCTCAAGCCATCACTCTGATGAACTCCTAACATTCACCTAGTCCTACCTGTTGCTGTACTCATGACGTTTCATCCATTCTTACATTGCACATAACTCTCACACTGCTTTTTACTTCATTCACATTATATCACTGAATCTGAGTTCACACTGAAATACTGTACGACTGTATATTTTTTCATATATTTCTGCAAAGTGTGGATAGTCTGAGTAAATAACTGCATATATTCCTGTATATATTTGCATCCTTTTATAGAAACGTGGACAGACTGTAATTTACTGTACATACTCTGTTGTCATTGAATCCTTATTTAAATCTTATTTAAATCCTCCACCTGAACAACGAGAGCAAGTTTTTAGCTAAAGTCAAATTCCTTGTATGTGTTGTGCATACTTGGCCAATAAAGCTGATTCTGATTCTGCAAAGAAATATCTCCTTTGCTGTCATATAAAATACAATTTATGATGTTTGCTGGGCTGATAAAGTGATAAATACCACATTACACCAGTAGGGTGAGTATTGGCAGGTTTTCTGCTCAGTCAAAAATCCTGTGTTGTAACTTAATTATGTTCATTTCTAGAGTAGGGCAGAATATGTAATGATACCAGTTAATTACCGGTTCACTTGGAGTAGACAAACTTGAAGAAGTCATTATGGGTCATCAGTTAAAAAAAAAAAGTTATCAAATTTGCTTCGACCTAGAATGAAAGATGAAGGTTTATTACTGTCATCCAGTGTTGCCAGTAATCACCTCCATTTCTACATAGTCCGCCATTAAAAAAAAATGTAAAATGCTTATTTTAGCCCATATAAAAACATGTAATTTCCTACACTGTAACTTTAGTTTATTTGCGAGATTAAATCTTTAATGTAGGTGGGTGCTAAAAATTTGTGCACACAGACACCATCCATCCATCCATCCATTTTCTACAGCTTATCTGAGCTCCAGGTCACAGGGGCAGAAGTCCAAAGAGAGTACCCCAGACTGGCACCCGGTTCACAATATGTATAGCACCATGATCCTCATGATCACCTCCTGCAGATGGTGAGCCCACCGGAGGGTGGACCCCTGTGGCTCCCTTGGATACACTGGGTCCTCGATGTAACCCTCTCATGAGAATCCACTGGACCACTCTTGGGCTGGCCCCTCACCCAGGACCAATCTGCCCTGAGAAACCTCACCAGGGGCAAGTTACCCCCAACAGCATAGCTCCTGGGATCATTAGGCCACATAAACCCCTCCACCACGATAAGGTGGCAATCCACGGAGAGGGCACACAGATGCAAATTATGAAGTCAAATGAGTATATTTAGGGCTGCAGCTATATTTTTGTACTGAAAAAGCTACATTCACCATTGTTGTCTTATTTATTTTATCCTGCTCTCTTACACATTTATTCCTTTTGCACCACAAAAAAAAAGAGCTGCACTTTCAATTTTGTTGTATGGGTGTTAAATGACAAAGGCATTCTCACACTACATTTTGTTAGATTAGACCATAAAATTCAGTTTTGTAGTGTTAGCATCAACTCACAACATTAAAAAAAACTCTGGCTTTCTATTTGTGGTAGCTGCCATATGTTCTTCAGACATATAAGCATAATTATGCAACAGTTAGTGCCAACTGAGCAATTTGATTGTGCAAAAGGGATTCCAGGAGTTAATATATTCAAGGATAATTGCTCTCCAACGTTTCACTGGATATGTATCACTCTGCTTCAAAGGTGTTTCTGTAACCGTTAATTACTAAAGGTGCGTTCAGACCAAATGCAAACGGGCAAATTTTTCTGGTGGCACGATTACGTTATAACTCAATGTAAATGCACAAATAAACATGAATTCAGCGTCTGAGTGAGATGCAGACAGGCGAAGTTGCCTTTATAACTTCTGCAGCAGTGTTCAGCCTACCGTGGAAATCCCCAAAATAACGTCATGCTTTAGGTTCACATTATCCGATGGAGGGCTCACCTGAAAAAGTTGTCCCTGTCTCCAAAACTTTATAAGATGATGAGTGTTTCCATTGCTAGCTTGCTAGCCGCGTTAGCACGTCCCTGGCAGGAAACCGTGGGTATATAACTCCGAAATCCCGATTCAGCTGAAGAGCTCCCGGTCCTCCTCTCTCCAGGTGAGTGAGTCTCATTTTCAAACTAGTCTACTCTCCAGTGTTAATACTTTTACTCCGGTGATGGCAACTCTGAGAATTGCAACACTGTACTGAATACCTTAATTTCCACAGTGAGGTGCTGTTTGAAAAGATTTCTTACCTGACCCAGAAGCCCCACCCTTTTGAAAAAAAAAAAAACTTTATTCAGTTTACAAAGTCTGCCCTTGTATAAGCATTGATAGGCTATTTCACATCTGTTTTTTTAACTTTTTTTTTCCATTTTTTCAGTAAATACAACATAACATTGCTGCAAATCAGGATGACAAGATTGTGTACAGATCTGAGTTACATACGGGGCAGCAAGAACAGTAACAATGGGGATACAACTTGTCAAGTTTAAAGTAACATATGCATAGAGGGGTAAGGAAATACAAAAGGGAGGAAACAATGATACCCTAATGGTAAGGTCATCCCCTTAACATGGAGTATATATTCCATTTTTCCCAGAGTGTCTCGCATTTTTCTTTTTTCAGTCTCAGCCTGAAGATCAGTTGCTCCATACACTGGATGTCTTTAATTGTGGCTAGCCATTGCTCAATAGAGGGGGGCTCCTTACAAAGCTATCTCCTTGTTACGGCCTTTTTGTTTGCTACCATGAATATTTTTAAGAGATAACTATCACTTTTTGAAAGGTTTGCATCTATCTTCCCCAGATAAAAGGATAAACATGTAAATTCAATGTTATAGCCAAGAACCTCCCTAACGATGCTGTGTATCCCCTCCCAGAAGGGTTTAAGAATAGGGCAACTCCAGAATATGTGTGAGTGGTCTGCCACACCGTGGTCACACCCTCTCCAACACCTAGGCTGTGCGCCAGTCTGTTTAGATTTTTGTTTTGGAGTTATAAAGAATCTGATACAATTTTTCCATGAATAATCTTTCCATATATTTGAAGCTGTCATTGTGGTTTGTGTATGAATTATATTTTCCCAATCCTCTGGGGTAATTACAATTCCCAATTCTTTTTCCCATTTTACCTTTACATAATTTGTTGTATGGCCTCTGATTTCAATTATGTGTCTGTATAACTCTCCAGTTATTTTGCTATACGTTTTGGACTTATATGCTCAAATGAACATTTGTGTGATGTTTGATATATCTGTTATTAATCCTTTCACATTATTGTCAAAATAATGTCTTAGTTGGAGACAGCTGTAAAAATCTTGGTGGGTAAGGCCATATTTTTCTGACATAGTTTTAAAGTCCATTAGTTGATAGTTATCAACCAGCAGGCACATAGCAGTAACTCCTTGTCTCCCCCACTGTATAAACCCTTTATCACTTTCAGCAGGCTTAAAATTTGGATCATAGATTGGCCAATTTAAAATACATATTTCTTTTTGAAGATTGAGTTGTTTCACCAGGCTAGGCCATATATCTATGGGAAACCTAGCCCATTGGCTCTGAATTTTACATTGTTTAGCTACCCAAGGGCTTCCCAATAGGCTCTGTAGAGGTCTGTCTGATGAAGACAACGCCATGGCTTTCCATTTTGCCACATATTTCAGATTGCACCAGAGTATCAGTGGTTTTACCTGTGATGTTAAGTAATAATCTTTGAGGCTTGGTAAATCCCTCCCTCCTTTTTGTTTTGGTAGTTGTAAGGCTTTATTCTTCACTCTAGGAGCAAATGAATCTGGATATAACCTTGTCCCATTCTCTAAATTGGCCATCCGGAAGATATACAGGCAGAGACTGAAACAAGTAGAGCAATCTGGGCAAGATACTAGTTTTTATCACCATAATTCTATTACCAAAATCTAGTGGGAGAAGAGTCCATCTGTTAAGGTCCTCTTTTATCTGTATATTAATCTGCATATAGTTTTGTGAGTACAAATGAGATATATCCTTTGTCAGATTCACACCCAAATATCTAATAGAAGCCAAGTCCCAGTTAAATGTAAGCTTATTTCTAAGATCTAAAGACGGGGTGAAATTAAACACCAAGGCTTGTGTTTTTTCAATGTTAAGAGTATAGCCTGACAGGGATTCATATATCTGCAGCAGGTTCATTAATCTAGGAATACCAGATTCTGGGTCTTTAAGGCTAATCAAAACATCGTCTGCATAAAGACCTATTTTGTGCTCAGTACCCCTTATTATAATTCCATCAAAACTTTGACATTGTCTTATTACTTGAGCAAGTGGTTCAATAAATAACTTAAACAGCCCTGGGCTGAGTGGGCAGCCCTGGTGACAACCGCGTTGCAAATGTATGGTCCCGGACAAACTCCCATTCACCTTAATTTTAGCTGTCGGGGATGTATATAATGTTCTACTGCTCTGGGTAAACTTTTGGTGGAAACCAAATTTCTCCATGACTTTATAAAGAAACCCCCAACCCACCGAGTCAAATGCTTTTTCTGCATCCAAATTCAATAAAATGGCCTGCATTTTTTTCCTTATTTACTGTATATGCTCGATGATGTGGAGGGTCCTCCTTATATTGTCTTGAGTCTGTCTACCTTGAATAAACCCCGACTGGAACTCATCAATCAAAATAGGCAAAATTTCTTCCATTCTTTTTGCTAAAATAGTGGCAAATATTTTATAATCCTCGTTTAATACACTAATTGGTCTATATGCCCCACATTCTCTAATGTCTTTGCCCTCTTTTGGAATTACTGAGATGAATGCCACCCTCCAAGATGGGGGAAGAACCCCATTCTGCAGTGTATAGTTATAGCTTTTTTGCAGTATTGGTGACAACAAACCCTTAAATGCTTTATACCATTCTCCTGGAAATCAATCTGTCCCTGGGGATTTAGAGGATTTCAAGGAGGAAATAGCTCTATTAATTTCATCAACTGAAATCTCTTTTATTTATTTGTCATTATGTTGTTTCCCAAGACAGAGTAGGTTCAACAGGCTTAAGAACTCTTCAGCTTTACAGGCGTCAAATGGTGCAGGTTGTGTATACAAAGCTTGATAAAATTTTTTGAATGCTTGTTGTATTCTATTAAATTCAAATGTAATCTCTTTAGAGATAGGATCTTTAATTTTATATACCGTATTTTTTAATTGTTGTTGTTTCAGTCTCCAAGCTAATACTTTGGAGGCTTTAGGACCTCCCTCGTAGTATGTCTGTTTTGTAACAGACATACTATTTTGTTTTTGTAACCCTGAGATTTTTCCTCCACCTCATCACAATAAATCTTATCGATTTCTTGTTTAAGTGGTCGCATTTGCTGAAGTATATGTGGATCTTTACTTATTATATGTTGTCGTTCAAGGGCTGATAGTTGTTTTTGTAATTCTTGGAGTTTTGGGGTTTTTATTTTTTTAAGAATGAAGTTTCTGATATAATTTTTCCTCTTATGACAGCCTTGGCTGCATCCCACACGATCAATGGGTTTGTATTCCCATTATCATTGTCCTTTAAGTATGTTATTAGCTCATTCTTTATTTTTTCTCTAAATCCAGGAATATTTAGCATACTAAATACTAAATACTAAATACTCTCCACATAGTCACCTTATGCCTGCTATCTAGATGTAGTTTTTAGTGGATAGTGAGGTGGTCCGAAAGATCTCTCTGGTGTATTTCACATTCCTTCAGCCGATGTCTTTCAGAGTTACATACAAATAGAGATGAGATGAGATGAGATTCAACTTTATTGTCATTACACATGTATGAATACAAGGTAACGAAACGTAACTTGGCATTTGGGCACGCTCTGCAGAGCGCATCCAAGGCCGGGGCAGCCGCTAGTAATCAATAATAAGTAATCTATCCTTGAATAGGCATTATGTCTATTTGAGTAAAATGTATATTGTCTGTCCTGGTTATGAAAAACTCTCTAAACGTCTATCAGGCCTAAATCTTTAATTCTTCTTTTGAACCATTTTTCAGTGTTAGTAGTTTTCCTTTTTTGGTTAGTTGTATCAAGCTTTGGGTTCAAGATTATGTTAAAATCGCCTGCACATATCATAATTTCATCAGTTTGTGACACAATTAATTCAAATTTTTTTTATAGAATGCCTTATGACTACCTGGGGGAGCATACACATTCAGCAGGATCACCTCTTTGTTATCCAGTTTGCCTTTCACCAAAATGTACCTGCCGTCCTCATCTTTAATTTCAGATAGAGGCTCAAAGTGTACAGAGTTTGGTATCAAAATAGTCACGCCTCTTTTACGTCCTGTTTTAAAAGACGAATAATAAGTATGTCTAACCCCCATTTTCTTTAACTTTTCATGCTCTTGGTTTGTTAAATGAGTTTCTTGCCAGAATATAATTTGGGCCTTTTCCTTTTTTGCTTTAGTTATCATCTTACTCCTCTTGATTCGGCTAGTCGGGCCATTAACATTAAGGGTGATAACCATAAATTCCTTATTATGCACTTATAAAACTGTTTACAATAAGATGAACATTTGTAATCTCCATAAACAAGTAACAAAAACTATGAAAAATAAACTTGAAAAAACTAAAACACTGAAAACAACTTTTAAACACTGAGTGGTCTTCCATCAAAGAGGTAATCCTTAAACCTCTTGCGTAGGGGGAAATTCCAGCCAGTAGATGGTTCCCTCAGAATCAGTGTGTGCGTGGATAACATTTCAACTCAAATAACTGGCTACCTTGCTCTTGGGTTGTATAAAGCTAAGTAAAGGCAAGGAGGCTATTATAAGCTAGCAAAAATAGAAAGCCATGTTCACATTTAGAACGGAGGGAGAGAAATATGCGTATATATGTACATACACAAGGGCAGCGCGGTGGCGGAGTGGTTAGCACTGCGGCAGCACAGCAACTCACCCTTGGCCGGGGGATCCTGGGTTCGATCCCAGCCCCCAACCAACAGTGATCTGTGTGGAGTTTGCATGTTCTCCCCGCGTCTGCGTGGGTTTACTCTGGGATTTCTCCGGTTTCCTCCCACATGCCAAAAACATGCAAGTTTGGTTAATTGGCATCAAACTGGGGATTCTAAATTGTCCTTAGGTATGAATGTGAGAGTGAATGGTTGTCTGTCTCTCTGTGTTGGCCCTTCGATGGACTGGCGATCTGTCCAGGGTGTACCCTGCCCCCGCCCAAAGATGCTGGGATAGGCTCCAGCCCCCCCGCAACCCGAAAAAGGATTAAGCGGAAGAAGATGAATGAATGAATGAATGAATGTACATACACACACACACACACACCTACTCATCCATACACTTACATATACACACACACGCCCATACACACATACAGTATACATACATCCATATATACACACATATACATACGTACACATATATACATGTATATATACACACACATACACACATACATACACACATATTTACATACATGCACATGTATACATAGAGAGGTGCTCAAATGTCTTCGGGAAATTCAATCTGTCATTACTAACCTGATTCTAGTTGTTGGACTACTGGACTACTGGACTACTGGGCTACTCCAGTAGTTGGACCTGGGGATATTTTAATAGTGTGATGAAATGGGTTAGTACTCTTCAGTGTCCATCCCTGTAGGTCTGTGGAACCCATGGAGTTTTTCCCGAATCCTTTGTTGATATTCCCCGCTGATTCTGTGCCAACTGTCCTTCACCTTTTCCCAGCGTGAGCTCAGCCGCAATACTTCGCTGGGACCGCCTTTAGGCTTTGTTGGTAACGGGAAGCCCTTTGTCCTCAAATCCTCCATCGCCTGGTCAGCATTATCATATGTGACAGTCCCTGAGTTGAGGAAAACGCGCATCTTTGTCATTGGCGTATGGAATCTGATCCCCTTTTCTTTCAGCATTTTCTTGATTGGCAGGTATTCTCTCCTTTTTTCCATCACTCCCGTGACATAGTCATGATTGAAGAAAATCCGTTTCCCCTCCACAGTGATAGTTTTCTTCCAAGCAGCATTAATAATTTTTTCTTTAACTGTGTACTTGCTGAATTTCACAACTATCGATCTCGGGGGAGCAGGCTCAGTGGGTTTAGGGCCAATCGCTGTATGTGCATGTTCAATACCCAGATCCGTTAATCCAGTGGTCTCCCCCAGTTCATCTTTTATTAAGTTCTCCAGGAAGCAAGTCATTGAGGTCCCTTTGCCTCCTTCTTTAATACCATAAATCTGGATATTGTTACGGCGGGAGTGTCCCTCCAGCTCGGTGAGCTTTGCTTTCATTTTAAGCTGAGTTTTGTACATCTCAATTAAGACATCTTTCACCTCCTCTCCACAAGTTTCCACCTCTCCAATGCGTTGTTCTGCTTCTCCCAGCCTCTGTATCATGGCTTCCACTTGCCCCTCACTTTCTTCCATTTTTTGGTAGATATCCGTTCTCATTTCAGGGAGCTGTGTTTTTACTATCTTCTTGAAAGGTGCTCTAAAAATCTGCCAGCTGTTTAGTAATCTTGCTTTCAAATGCAGTCATTGCTTTGGCCATGGCTTCATTAATAGTCACGCGGATGGAAGCTAGCGTAACCGTCTCAGCTAGCATAGCCTCGTTACCACAGCCTTTTTCTTCTGTATCAGCCTCCTTCCTTTTGCTTGTCAGGGTCTTGCCAAGACCCTTTTCTTCTCCCCCCGGCATTATGTACCAGTAGAACCTTTTTTTAAAATAAATCTCCTGGATTAAGGGGGTTAAAAGGTAGTTCAAAATAGAGCTTCAAATTCACACAGCTATCAGCATCATGGCGCCACCGGAAGTCCTATTTCAAATCTGTTTCAAAAAAAAAAATAGGGAGTGCTAGTAGAGTTGGATTTATTGTCTTGATTAACAAACCACAATACCTTTGTGGTGATGGACTCTTTGCTTCATCTGAAAATGGCAAGAAATAGTGAGTGAAGTATGCTGACGCCAAATGGCTAGCATGCTTACTATCCACCGGCATTGGTCACATTTTGATCTCAGCCCTTCTGTGGTACCGACTCAACAGGTGACTGGTTTGTTTTATAAACAGTGACTTTTGCACTTGACAATAATTAATTTGTTTACATGTTTGTGAAACAGCAATAGACATCTTCATACTGATTGAGACGTTTAGCAAGAGTTACTGGCTACATTTAGAAGGGACTATTTTTTCTCAGCTGCACAAAATAACTGGTTAAACAAACCATACAGTATCTCACAAAAGTGAGTACACCTCTCACATTTTTGTAAATATTTTATTATATCTTTTCATGGGACAACACTGAAAATATGTCACTTTGATACAATGTAAAGTAGTCAGTGTACAGCTCGTATAACTGTAAATTTGATGTCCACTCAAAATAACTCAACACACAGCCATTAATGTCTAAACTGCTGGCAACAAAAGTGAGTACACCCCTAAGTGAAAATGTCCAAATTGTGCCCAAAGTGTCAATATTTTGTGTGGCCACCATTATTTTCCAGTACTGTCTTGACTCTTTTGAGCATGGAGTTCTTCACAGGTTGCCACTGGAATCGTCTTCCACTCCTTCATGATAACATCACAGAACTGGTGGATGTTAGAGACCTTGTGCTCCTCCACCTTCCATTTGAGGATGCCCCACAGATGTTCAATGGGGTTTAGGTCTGGAGACATGCTTGACCAGTCCATCACCTTTACCCTCAGTTTCTTGAGCAAGGCAGTGGTCATCTTGGAGGTGGGTTTGGGATCATTATCATGTTGGAATACTACCCTGCCGCCCAGTTTTCGAAGGAAGGGGATCATGCGCTGCTTCAGTATATCACAGTACATGTTGGCATTCATGGTTCCCTCAATGAACTGTAGCTCTCCAGTGCCAGCAGCAGTCATGCAGCCCCAAAACATGACACTCCCACCACCATGCTTGACTGTAGGCAAGACACACATGTCTTTGTACTCCTCACCTGGTTGCCGCCACACATAGCTTGACACCACCTGAACCAGATAAGTTTATCTTGGTCTCATCAGACCACAGGACATGGTTCCAGTAATCCAGGGGTCACCAACACAGTGCCCGTGGGCATCAGGTTGCCGGCAGGGACCGCATGAGTCGCCTGTGAGCCTGTTCTTGAAATAGCACTAGTCCAATGAGCTTCATCTTAAATTTCTTAACCCTTGTGCAGCGTCATGTCATTCAGTGTACCGTAACTCTTTGAGCTTTCATTTTAGCGCATACACTTCAACGGATTCTGAAAGCTGAGACGTTGCACTTTCCATTGATATATGATACATTACGGTGATCCCGCAAGTGACGTTGTACAGCACACCAGGAAAGCCTGGGATTCATTGTATTTGTCAGAGCATGTGTGGTGCTTCAGGAGGACAGACACAACGTGAACATGTGAGTTTATTGTTTATTGTTATTTTTTGCTGTGATTTAGGCATTTTTACGGGGTAAATCAGGGGTCACCAACTGGCGGACTCCGGTCCGGATCAGGACCCCAAGAGTCCTCCGTCCGGACCCCGAAGTCTTTTGTTACAATTTGGGGAAAAGGGAGACTGTTTTTTCTTAGTGGGGAAAAAAGCCGAACTGAACTGCTGCATCAGCGACTGCCCGACAGATTATGGCACGAGCCCTTTGCGCTCTCCTGCTGCAGACTGCCCTCTTCAGAGAGCAGAGACTCTGTAGTTCCAACTGCTGCAGTGAGTTGCAAAATCAGGTTTGTTGCGGGCGCCCCCTCCCCACACGCACGCATGCACGCACACACACACACACACACACACACACACACACACAAGGTCGACATCCACCCCGGACAGGCCGGTCTGTATCCACAAAAAGACGCGCTGTTGTAAGCTGATCGTAGTCCATGCTGGGATGCAGAGGTGAGGTCGCTGGTTATCACCTTCACTTCCGGCGCCACACAAGTAGGCTGCCTTTTTGCAACAGCAGATCAATTTCTTCCTATTTCTATTTACTACCTGGCTTCTCTTGCTAAACTTTCTGATCCAGTGACACCTTATCCATCACGGACACACGGATCGCCCAAATGTCTCCGGAACCAGCAGACGGAGCCACTGCTTTTAGGGGCAGTACAATAGAGACCAACTGTTAGCACTTAATCAGCCCACGATGCTAACGCAAGAATACGACATACCAGTAGAAATAAGACAGAAGCGACGTGGATGTCGTGCTGGAGCAAGACGGCGGGCGAGGAATATAAGGTACAGACCCGTCCTTCCATCCGTTATTATGGGGAATGTACGATCGCTACTCAATATGACAGATGAGCTAGCGGCTATGGCTCGTTACCAGAGCATCTTCAGAGAGATTAGCATGATGTTGTTTACTGAGACGTGGCTAACAGAACTAGCAACAGATGCTAACATCGAACTGGAGGGTTTCCACGCAATACGGGCAGACCGGACACCAGACAGTGGGAAGGCAAGGGGCGGAGGAGTGATAATGTATGTCAATAACAGCTGGTGCAGACCGGGACATATCACGGTTAAGGAACAGCACTGCAGCAAAGACATCGAGTTGCATTGTTATTTATGCAAATCCGATGGCGAACACGGTGACAGCGCATGACGCCATTCACTCAGTAACTGGCAGGCTGCTGACAGAACACCCAGATGCTCTTCTCCTCATCTCCAGGGATTTCAACCATATTTCACTGTCCCCCATTCTGCCCACGTTCACCCAATATGTCACATGCCACACTAGAGACAATAAAACAGTGTACTTATTCTATGTAAACTCTAAGGAGGCATACACCTCATCACCACTCCCCCCCCACTCAGGAGATCGGATCACAACTTTGTTCATCTCCTGCCGGTGTACAAACCCCTAGTACACAGACAACCTCCCGTCATGCGCATGGTGAAGATATGGTCTGAGGAGGCAATGGATGCTTTAAAGGACTGTTTTGAAATCACTGCCTGGGAGAAGCTCTGCGATCCACATGGTGAGGACATCGATGGCCTCACTCACACTATCACGGACTACATCAACTTCTGTGTGGACAACACCGTACCCACCAAGACCATAAGGTGTTGCTCGAACAACAAACTCTGGATCAACCCTGAGATAAAAACACTTCTGAGAGAGAAGAAGAGGATCTTCAGGTCGGGGAACAGGGAGATAATGAAGTCCGTACAGAGGGAGCTGAGGAGGAAGATCAGAGAAGGCAAGGACAGCTTCAGGAAGAAGATGGAGGACAAGCTGCAACGGAGTGACATCGGCGGGGTCTGGAGAAACCTCAAAACCATCTCTGGGTTCCAGAATACCTCCTCCCAGGCCACGAGGGGCAGGGAGTGGGCAAACAATCTGAACCTGTTTTTTAATAGGTTTGACCAACCACCCTCCCCCCCCGCCTGCACACCAACCACTGCCGCCTCTAAAGTCATCGAGACCTGCTGTCCACACCCCACTCCACCAACCCCCCCCCCCCACTCCCAGCACACAGCCCCCCAACCTGACCCTCACTAAGACCCAGGTGAGGACGGAGCTGAGGAAGATCAAGGCGAGAAAGGCCTCGGGACCGGATGGCATCAGAGCGAAGCTCCTCAAGTCCTGCGCAGACCAGCTGTTTGGGATTGTGGAGCACATCTTCAAGCTGAGCCTGAAGCTAGGGAGGGTACCACAGTTGTGGAAAACATCTTGTGTGGTACCCGTACCAAAGACTTCTGACCCCAGAGACCTGAACAGCTACAGACCAGTGGCCCTGACGTTTCACATGATGAAGACCCTGGAGAGACTGCTCCTTGCTCACCTCTGCCCCCTGGTGGGACCAGCGATGGATCCACTCCAGTTCGCCTACCAGCATGACATCGGGGTGGAGGATGCAGTGATCTTCCTCCTTCACCGTTCCCTGTACCACCTGGAGAAGCCTGGGAACGCAGTGAGGATCATGTTCTTTGACTTCTCCGGTGCTTTCAACACCATCCAACCGATGATCCTGAGGGACAAGCTGCTGTGCGCAGGGGTGGACCAGCACCTATCATCATGGATCCTGGACTACCTCACAAACTGGCCACAGTTTGTGAGAACCCGGGATTGTGTGTCTGACATGATCATCGGCAGCACGGGGGCCCCCCAGGGAACTGTTTTGACTCCCTTCCTGTTCACCCTTTATACTGCGAACTTCTCACACAACACAACACACTGCCATCTACAGAAGTTCTCTGATGACTCTGCAATCGTCGGCCTCATCTCCAACGGAGATGAAGCTGAGTACAGAGGACATATCCAGGACTTCGTTGGACTGGTGCCATTGGAACTGCCTCCAGATCAACGCAAGGAAAACTAAGGAGCTGGTGGTGGACTGCCGCAGGCAAGGACAACCCCTCACAGCACCAGTAAACATCCAGGGAACAGACATTGAGATGGTGACATCCTACAAGTACCTGGGTGTTCATCTGAACAATAAACTAGATTGGTCACACAACACCGACGCACTCTATAAGAAGGGACAGTGCAGGCTTTTCCTACTGAGGAGGCTCAGGTCTTTTGGTGTACAAGGGGTGCTCCTGAAGACATTCTACGACACGGTGGTGGCATCAGCCATCACTTTTGGAGTGGTCTGCTGGGGCAGTGCCATTACAGTAGCCGATAGGAAGAGACTGAACACACTGATCAAGAAAGCTAGCTCTGTCCTGGGGCAGCGCCTTGACCCAGTGGAGGAAATAGGAGAGAGAAGGATGGTAGCTAAACTGTCATCTCTGCTGGAGTCCGAGTCCCACCCTATGCAGGACATACTGAACACACTTAGGAGCTCATTTAGCAGCAGACTACATCATCCTAGGTGTGCGACCGAGAGGTTTCGCAGGTCCTTCCTACCTACGGCTGTCAGACTTTATAACCTAAGCAGGGCTGCTCGCAGAGATAGCAAAAAAACATGACAACCTAATAGTATTGAATGCAAAAGACGCAACAGACTTACACAAATGGTCCCCTCCAGTATACAACTAGGACAATATCAGTCGCTACGGAGGGTGACAATGTGTATGGGTACATATTCATACTATGGAGGATAACTAAGTAGACGGTTATGCTGTTTATTGCATCTAGCTACAATGCTCCGCACTGTGTATATATATTTATATATTTATGTGTACATATGTATATTCACTGCTCTTATTTTCTTATCTTCTAAATTATTGCTGTGAGTGTTGCTGTCCCTGTGCTGTTGCAATCCTGGAATTTCCCCATTGTGGGACTAATACCGACGTAACGTACGTAAGGCTGCTGGCCCTGACGGCATTCCTGGGCGTGTGCTGAGGGCATGCGCTGAGCAGCTGGCAGGGGTCTTCACAGACATCTTCAACCTGTCCCTGGCCCAGGCCGTGGTACCAGCGTGCTTCAAGACCACTTCTATAGTACCAGTGCTGAAACATTCAACACCATCGTGCCTAAATGACTATCGCCCTGTGGCACTGACGCCCATAGTCATGAAGTGCTTTGAGCGACTGGTCTTGGCACAGCTCAAAAAATGCCTGCCCCCTACACTGGACCCTCACAAGTTTGCCTACCGGAGCAACAGGAGTACAGAGGATGCAGTTTCTACAGCGCTGCACTATGTACTCTCACACCTGGATGACAAGAACACCTACGCAAGAATGCTGTTTGTTGACTTCAGCTCAGCATTCAACACAGTTATCCCCTCCAAGTTGATCACTAAACTTGGGGACCTGGGAATCAGTACCTCCACCTGCAACTGGATCATGGATTTTCTGACCAACAGACCCCAGCATGTTAGGTCAGGCCCCAACCGTTCTTCCGTCATCACACTCAACACTGGTGTACCACAGGGCTGTGTGCTCAGCCCATTCCTCTACTCCCTGTTCACCCATGACTGCAGGCCTATGTATGGATCCAACTCCATCATAAAGTTTGCAGATGACACCACGGTGATTGGACTCATCAGGGACAACGATGAGTCAGATTACAGGGCAGAGGTTGAGCACTTGGCTACTTGGTGCGCTGACAATAACCTGCTCCTTAACACCAGCAAAACCAAGGAGCTCATAGTGGACTACAGGAAGGAGAGGGGAGAGACACATGACCCCATCCATATCAATGGCATAGCTGTTGAACGTGTCCCCAGCTTCAAATTCCTGGAGACCCACATCTCGGAGGACCTGTCCTGGTCAGTTAACACCACCAGCCTGATCAAGAAGGCCCATCAGCGCCTCTTCTTCTTGAGGATACTGAAGAAGAACCATCTGTCAACTGACATCCTGGCAACTTCTACCACTGCGTGATAGAGAGCACCCTGACCAACTGTGTCACAGTCTGGTATAGGAGCTGCTCTGTCGCTGACCGTAAGGCGCTGCAGCAGGTGGTGAAAACCGCCCAACGCATCACAGGGACTCCACTTCCAGTTATAGAGGACGTCTACAGGAAAAGATGTCTGCGCCGGGCACACAGCATTCTTAGGGACTCCAACCATCCTGCTCATGGACTGTTCCAGCTTCTCCCCTCCAGAAGGCGTTTCAGAAGCCTTCGGACTACAACCAGCAGGTTTAGGAACAGTTTCTTTCCAACAGCTGTCACGTTATTGAACTTAGTTCCCCGCTGACTCTCTTACCATCATCTCTTACCATCCTCACCTGTACATAACTGCCCATCTAACTTATTGTACATTATTTGCACATAGCAGTACTCTTAACTTTCTGCACTGCTGCATATATTTGCATATATTTGCTTAAATTGCACATAATGTCAATTACTGTATATACTGCATTGCTGTCCTTTGCACTTCTGATTGGATGTTAAACTGTGTTTCGTTACCTTGTATTCATACATGTGAAATGACAATAAAGTTGAATCTAATCTAATCTAATCTAATAAAGGCTTATCTTATCTTATCATGTAAAAACTCTGTAAAAGCTCCGTGTGTTACTGAACATAGAAAGTTCCACCTCCTCTCTCCCTCCATGCTGTAACAGAGTTTCGTGTTGAGACTGAAAAAAATGTTGAGGAATTCTGTCCTGGAGTTATATTTTGTATCTGTTTTTTTTGTCTTACATTTCGAAACAGTTTTTTTCTGCACTGAAAATATTGTATAGAGGTGGACTTCTTGTGAAATCGTGTTTTTTTTTTTAGATATTAATATTTTTTTAATGCAATACAATTTAGTTTGTGTTCTCCTTGGAAACATTTTTAGGATTTTAGTTGTAGATTGTAGAATTTTAGACGTATTTATTTGGAGTCAACAAACTCATTTAGTATTCTCCTGTATTATAAAAGTTTATATTACGTTTTGTTTGAAATTGAACAAAGAATTCATTTTAATAGTGTTTTGTTTAAAAATTAATATAGAGCTAAAAGCAGCTAAAACATGAGCTTAATAAAATAATGTGTGAAAGCAAGTTAAATGATATTGACCTGTCTGTAGACAGCTGTGGTCTTCTGAAAGAATGTCATTGTAAGGATGACAGTTCTGAAAAGCACATTTTGAGATAAATTTGTCCATTTATTTTATTTTTTTATTTAACTTTTATTTATACAGGGTAGTTCCATTGAGAGGAAAGCTCTCTTTTTTCAAGGACGCCCTGTTCACATTCAGACCATGAAGCTGCCCAGTACAACCACAGACTGACCTGTGGCCACTGAGCAGCTCCGCTGAAGCAGTTGGGGTTAAGGGCCTTGCTCAAGGGCACCACAGTGGGGTTAAGGAGGGTGGGGAAAACACTGCTATGTTATCTGTCCCACCCAGATCTAATCCTGCTGGTCCAGGGATCAGTGCAGTGTCAAGTTATACCCCAGATTACAGCACACTGGTGAACAGCATGCAGTGCCAGGCTTCTCACTAACTGAGAGATACCAGATGATGCAAGTGGCGACATGGTAGTGGCATGGCAAGATTAAATATACATATTAAAACATTGTTTCAAATATTTTCATAAAGTGTGAGAGATATGATTTTGTTAAAATGCTGTAGATTTGGTGATTATTACAAAATGTGATTGTGGCAGGTCTGTTGTGGGGGTTACACCAAACCGCCACAGTGATAAGATTTTTTTTTTTAAATCTGAAAGAGTTGAGTTTTGTAGTCTTACATAATTGATAACTTGCACAAACATGGTTCACAATTTGTTAAAAATGGGACATGAAGATTTCCTACAAAATGGTGTAGAAGTGATCATTTGAAAATGAGACATTTACAGAGATTAGAAATAAAGTGTTGTATGTTAAAATGTATCTGTTTCCTACCTTGTTAAATCATTTTAATAATTATTGTGGGAATTTATTAATGTGATCAGTGTCTTCAAATAGATGAATAAGAGTAATCATTAATAATAATATGTAAACTTAAATGGTGAAACTTTTTTCATGTGTATAAAACTGGTAGCCCTTCGTAGTACTCAGTACCCTTGAAGTAGCTCTCAGTTTCAAAAAGGTTGGTGACCCTTGCAGTAATCCATGTCCTTAGTCTGCTTGTCTTCAACAAACTGTTTGTGGGCTTTCTTGTGCATCATCTTTAAAAGGGACTTCCTTCTGGGACGACAGCCATGCAGACCAATTTGATGCAGTGTGCGACGTATGGTCTGAGCACTGACAGGCTGACCCCCCACTCCTTCAACCTCTGTAGCAATGCTGGCAGCACTCAAACATCTATTTTCAAAAGACAACCTCTGGATATGACGTTGAGCACGTGCACTCAACTTCTTTGGTCCACCATGGCGAGACCTGTTCTGAGTGGATCCTGTCCTGTTAAACTGCTGTATGGTCTTGGCCACCATGCTGCAGCTCAGTTTCAGGGTGGTGGCAATCTTCTTATAGCCTTGGCCATCTTTATGTAGAACAATTCTTTTTTTTTTTTTTTTCAGATCCTCAGAGATTTTTTTGACATGAGGTGCCATGTTGAACTTCCAGTGACCAGTATGAGTGAGTGTGAGAGCGATAACACCAAATTTAACACACCTGCTCCCCATTCACACCTGAGACCTTGTAATACTAATGAGTCACATGACACCGGGGAGGGGAAATGGCTAATTGGGTACAATTTGGACATTTTCACTTTGGGATGTACTCACTTTTGTTGCCAGCGGTTTAGACATTATTGGCTGTGTGATGAGTTATTTTGAGGGGACAGCAAATTTACACTGTTATACAAGCTGTACACTGACTACTTCACATTGTATCAAAGTGTTATATCTTCAGTGTTGTCCCATGAAAAGATATAATAAAATATTTACAAAAATGTGAGGAGTGTACTCACTTTTGTGAGATACTGTGTATTTTGTCCAGTATTGCTGTCATTTAATAAATTGTGCTTGCAGAATTGTTGTATAAAAGCAATGTTACACTCGAGGTCATACAGTATCAATGAATATAGTAACTGCGGGTGTGATACGTCGAGGGAATTAGACATATCACACCCACAGTTACTATATTCATTGATACTGTATGACCTTCAATGTAATATTGCTTAATAAGCATAGCTGGATACATTCTATTCATCTTAATTTAAACTCTCAATCAGGTACCTTGTCTCAGGTCTGATGATTGATGTGGCTGCAGAGGTGGACTTACCACTAGGCAAAGGCAGGCAACTGCCTTAGGCCCCGATCTGCTAAGGACCCCGATCTACTAGAAGCCCCATATATTTTTTTAAATGTTTAGCATATTTAACATGGTGTCCAACAAAATAAAGAAACACGAGTATTTACAAAAATGGCAAATCAAATCACAAACGTAGCGTCCCCCTTCCCTTCTCTTCAGACTGTTGGACTCTTCCATGTTGTTTCAGAGCCATGTACATGCGTATCTTTGGTTACGATTGTAAACAAACCATACAGCATGTAGAATAGTGGCAAAATGAAACGAAGTTATCCGAGCGGTGCAGAGAATTGGAAAAAAAGGGAAAAGAAATTTTTTATCATAACAACCTTTTTCACTTCAACCAGTGAGGAGACTAACCTCCTGAGGAGCAGATAGAGAGCTTGTATGTGCACACATGTTCCTGTTGCTAAGAACGAGCACCTGTTGTTAATGAGAAGGCAGCGGCAACACCTGCTGTTGACAGTACAGGCAAAAAAACTAAACTTTTTACAGTTTTTTCTAATTGCAAGATTTGTAGAAGCCAAGGCTCACAAGGTTAAATTTAAATATAACCAACTGCGCTCCCCAGCCATGCACAGGATATCTGCAGCCTCACAGCAGACAACATTACATGAGATTAAATATAGTAATTTTGAGTATCCATCAAAGAGTTCAACCACTGTTCTGTTTATCCTATTCATTATTGGAGCAACGGTCCAATGTTGTCTTTGAATGTTCCTTATTACCCTCTCTAGCTCGTTGACTGGGGAGAGAATGTAAAACAAACTTGACCAACAAACAATCTTTAAATGATAATGAAAGCATTGAAAAAGGGAAAGGAGAATAAAATGGACAAAAAGAGAGAAGGGAGAAGAAGAGACGGATGAACAGTGAGGAAAGTAAAGTGGAAGGAGAGGAAATGATGGACTAAGACAGGTGAAGATGAAGAGAAAAAAGGAAGTGAAAGTTACAAGTGAAGAAAAAGGAAAAGACAGTATGCAAAGGGGTATAAATTCCAAGGATATATTGGGTTTAATATTTTTTGTATTTATCCTTATATTATTTTGTGTGATATATTCTCCCTTGTGTCTACATAGTACAGAAGCGGAAGCACAATAGATCCTTTGCAAAATGGACCAGTCAGCAGACCACGAACAGCACCCTACTGGCAAATGTTGGTAAGCCAGTCCTTCCAGGATTTCACGGGATGTTTTTAAGACTGTTGCGTCCGAAAAAGCCCAATTTTTTTTTTTTTTTAAAGTTGCGATAAAAGTTGTGATGTTTTGAGAGGGTTTTTTGCACTAAACATTGTGGGAAGAATTACAAATTTTAAAGCAGATGCTTTTTTCCATAGTTTACTGCAATGATATTCTATATAACACCACAAGAAAAGCATAGGATTGTCAAAAATTTCCTATTAAACAGTGATTTGTAAATTAAGCAGAAACTTCTGCTATATAGAAAAACTTTTGTGCAACAGCAAATACAGACTTTAACACAATTAAGTGAGAATGAAGTAGCAGCTCATAAATTTGTCATAAAAGTGACCAACACTATAGGCTACTCTTGCTGAGAACTTGAATAAAAAGGATGAAAAAATAATATATACAGTATAGTCGATTGCTGTGATCTCCAGTTCAGTCCAATATCAGTTAGCCAGCTGACAGTGAGGTCATCCATTTTGTGAAGCACCTTAATTCCACCTTGGAGGTGAGTAGAGCGACAATCGTTCACAATGTGTTGCATTGCTTGGAGGTCACCACAGTTACACGGGGGAATAGAGCATAACCCCATTTGTGGAGGTTTTGATTTGCAAGGTCCAACATTGGAACAAAACTGATTGAGCAGTCTCCATTGCCCTCGGGGAAGTTCCATTCCTGGGTGCTCAATGGTAGGGTTGTCAACCAAGAATTTGTTGGGAATATCTCTGTGTTCATGCCATCTCTTGTGCCACAGATCTATTGATGTTGTTGTGGTCTCTGGAGCGTTGGACCAGATCGGGTGTTGAGATTTAAGTCTTGGTCTTGGATGGTAAACAGTGTCCTTGAGGACTGGCAGTGCTTTATTGTCTTGGATCTTCTGAAGTAGATTAGATGTAGCAACCTTTCTGCTATTTGGGCTGAGAGTCGTGATTCAAGTGTTTTCTGTTCAGATTAATATCTAGTTCTTGTTGTCTTCTTGCATTGTGTAGATGGAATAGATTTGACACTGTTTTGGTGGTGCTCAGCTGAAGACGACAGCACTTACAGTATTCACTCTTCTTGGCTGTGTCATTATTTAGGGCAGAGTTGAGTTCTGAAAAGATTTTTGCTTGGGTAACAAGGGAGATGTCGTTGGCATAGATGAACTTCCATGATATTGTAGTTGGGAGATCATTGATTTACAGGTTGAACAGGATGGGTGCCAGGACCGAACCTTGTGGCAACCCCTTTTTCTGTCTTCTCCAAGAGCTGGTGGAATCTCCCAGATGAACATGAAACCGACGCTGTTGCAGCAGTAGATCAATTGTGTATACAACCCAGCATGGAAGGACCTCAGATATTTTCACTAGTAGGCCTTTATGCCAGATTGTGTTGTATGTCGTAGTAAGATCTAACAAGACCACCCCAGTCTTTAAGCACTGCTGGTATCCATTTTCAATGTAGGTGGTAAGAGCTAGTACTTGAGCTTGTGTACTTCTTCCAGAGCAGAAACCAGCTTGTTTAATATTTAGTATTTCCTCCACTAGTGGCTTGATGCGGTGGAGGATGATCCTTTTGAGCAGCTTATAGCACATTAAGGGGAGAGATATTGGTTGATAACTTGAAGCCAGTTTTGGGTCTTTCCCAGGTTTAGAAATCACTATTGTTTTTGCAGTTCTCCAGCTCTTGGGAAGGGTTTTCTCCACAATTACCCTCGAGACAAAGAGAGCTAGCCATTTTGTTGCCGACAGTCCCAGGTGTTTTAGGAATTCAGGATGGATGTTATCATATCCTGGTGCTTTACCACTTTACATTTTATTGAAAGTACAGTGTACTTCTTTGGAAGAGATGGGGGGGGTGCCATTATAGTCTCTAGTGGTGATGACTTTCTGAAGGTCTGCCATTCCTTTTTGGTTGAATGTTTTACTTGTTTGTCGACTGGGGCTTTACCTATTTTGACTTGATGGCTTGCTACTGCATTGGGCTTCCCTGATGATCTGATTGGAGTACACAGCTGTTGATTAACGGGAAGTCACCGATTCAGGTTCCAGCTTTTCTGACTTGAACGTGTAAAGTCCAACTCACTGGTGCTTTCCTCCCATCTAGCCTGGTGTGCCTTGTCAAGACATTCAACAAGGTGGTCAACAGTGTCTGGATCACTGGAGTTGGCATACTCCTGAAGGAGGAGTTGGCATTCTGAATCCATGCATGGGATGTAGTTAGGCCGGAAGCCACTAGGTATGTTCACCTTTGCTGCTTTGAAGATAGCTTTTGAAAATCTGGAATAGGCTTTATTCACTGAGGGGATCACAGTGGGAATGCATACAACACTTTGATCCAGCTGCTCAGAGAACTTAGTCCAGTTTGCCTTGCGGAAATTCCAGCTTGGTTTTTGGAGTGATCTAGTAATCGGCATTCGCATGCCAATCTGGATCACAACGGGCTGTTGGCTTCTTATGAGCTCATCCAGGACCTTTACTGATGCTTGTAAAGGTTGCCCATCGTGTGTTGTGACCCACCATAAATCTGTAGAGTATTCATGGTTCAAGCACGCTGAGTGGAAGGATTGTTTCTGTTTCACGTCAATGGCAGGGCTCAGACCCAGCTGAGATTGTCATGATTTCGAGCGCGGGTCAGAACTGTGCTTGGGTCTTTAGGGTGTTGCTTATTTTCTGTATATGTATTTGTTCTTGATTTTCATCTATTATGGGTTGTGCTTTTATTTTGACAGCTCCATTTGTCACTTTCTCCTGTCAAATCTTTTCGCGGGTTGTCACAGATGTTTAGTTGTCTTTAATTACTTTCTCACTCATGCATCCACACCTGATTCACATTGGATCAGGTGTGGATCATTTATTATTATTTAAGCTCTCTTGTGGGGTTCATTCCTCGCTGCAACCTCACCCTGTGCACAGACAGGAATGCCCCATCTGATTCCTGTTTATTTTCTGCTCAGTACTCAGCCTCGCCTGACTAATAGTAAGTTACCCTTCGTGGTTCTCAGTGATTGCCTTTTTGTAAGATACCCCTTGTGGTTTATTTCTGTTCTTTATTATTAAATATGCAAACTCACAGCTGGCGAGTGGGGTCTTGATTTCTGCCCTGAAAGGGCCAATTATGACAGTAAGTTGCAGCCAGTAGATGCCAGTGGCTGTGGGTTTTTCTTTTTTCCTTTTTCCACTCACCTTTTTTGTTGCTGGAGGGAGAGCTGTCGGTATGTCCCCAGCGCGCCGGGACTCAGCTTCCAGATGGAGGTTGGCAGCCCGGGGCCCCATCGTGGATGATCAGTGGGCAGCTCACTTCATCCAGAGCTGTGTTGCTGAAGTCCTGGCCTCCCACAGCCCGAAGAAGGTCCTGGAGAACGTGGTGGTAGTTGTTGGGATTGTGGAGGTGCATCCCCGTTTAAGGAAGTATCCTGAGTTTGAAGAACTGTTGTCAACCGTCTCCACTCTCCAGCTGTCATTCCCTGGCTTGGCGATAGGCTCATAACCAGCCCATAGACGCTGCCTCCCGGCGCAGACCTCCACTCCTCCCTGAGACACGGCCGAACCAAATCGTACGGAGGAGAGTCACCGGATGCAGATGCTGCCAACCTCCCACCGTTATCAAGCCACAGGTCGCTGGAGAAAATTCTCCGCCTCTCAGTCCGCAGCTTCCTCTTCGCCATGTCAAAAGGGTACCACTGCAGCTTCCACCTCTAGGTTTTCCTTGCCATCTGTCTCCTCAGCCTTCTCTTCCTGGGCCATCGCTGTTCCCTTCTCCACCACGGCATCTCCTCCCGCTGCTGAGATTCCAGTCATCTCCTGCCCGGCTTCGCTTGCCACAGTGTCTGCAGGGGAGCCTCCTCAATGTTCCTCTGAGGGGCCCACAACAACTGTAGTCACGGAGAGGGCTGATTCCAGACTGGCTGCAGCAGAAAACATTGGACCCCGGGAACACAGGCAAGTGTTTTTTCCTTCTCCATCATTAACACATGAATTATCTTGCCTAATTCCCGGTGGTGAGGCTTAGTCATTGCAGTCCTCTGAGTCCTCACCGCCTGCTGCAGCCATAAAGACTTCACCTGCTCTCTCTGTGCCTCCTCCTATGCCTCCTGAGCGCCCGCCAGTCCCAGGATTAAGCCGCCAGACGATGGAGGAGCCTGCATTCCTGGAGGTCCTGGTTCCAGCCCCGCAGCCACAGTCTGGACGGAGGGAGAGCGCTGCCAAGGATCCGGAGCCTGCACCGACAATTGAGCATCCCCGGGCTTCAGCCGTACAGGATCCAGTGCCAGCAGGGAACGGACCTCCTGTTTCCACACCGGGCGAGCCACCTGCGTGGGTCACGTCGCCTGGAGGTCCTAGGACTGCAGTAACCATCATGCCTGCTGTAGGGTCCACTCCAGCACAGTCAAAGCTGGACCTCAAGAGGACCTGGCACGAGATGTACCCGTCTGCATTGACGGAGTCCTGGACGGCGGTGGAGCTTGGCTCAGACAAGTGCTCTTATTTGTTTTCACTTTTTCTGTTCTGGCTCTTGGTGGGGAGGCCCAAGTGCAGCCGTCAGCTGCACCTGAGCTCACCTCACCAGACTCCACTGTCGCAGGTGACCCTGATTCTGTTTCTTTGTCCTTCTTGTCGGAGGCTCTCCTCAGGGTCACCAAGGGTCATCCAACATTGGCAGAGGTCTCCGTGGGTCCAGCCTTGTCACCAAAGATCTCTGTGGGTGCTGCCCCTTCAGTTTAGGTCTTTGCAGGTGCTGCTGCGTCCCAGTTCAGGTCCACCATGGGTGCAGCTATGCTTCAGTCCGGGTCCATTGTGGGTGCAGCTACACCTCAGTCCAGGGTCACCGTGGGTGCAGCTACGCCTTAGTCCGGGGCCACCAAGGGTGCTGCTATGCCTCAGTCCAGGGCCACTGAGGGTGCTGTTACGTCTCAGTCCGGGGCCACCGAGAGTGCTGCTATGTCTCAGTCTGGGGCCACCAAGGGTGCTGCTATGCCTCAGTCTGGGGCCACCGAGGGTGATGCTTCACCCCAGTCAAAGGCCACTGAGGGTGCTGCTTTGCCCCAGTCCGGGGCCACCGAGCGTACTGCTTTGCCCCAATCTGGAGCCACCGAGGGTGCTGCTTCGCCCCAGTCTGGGGCCACCGAGAGTGCTGCTTCGCCCCAATCTGGGGCCACCGAGGGTACTGCTTTGCCCCAGTCCGGGGTCACCGAGAGTGCTGCTTCGCCCCAGTCTGGAGCCACCGAGGGTGCTGCTTCGCCCCAGTCTGGGGCCACCGAGAGTGCTGCTTCGCCTCAATCTGGGGCCACCGAGGGTACTGCTTTGCCCCAGTCCGGGGTCACCGAGAGTGCTGCTTCGCCCCAGTCCGGGGCCACCGAGGGTGCTGCACTTATGCCCAAGGCTGCTGTGGGTCCTCTGTCTACATCTGGTTCTGTTGTGGTCTCTTCTCCGCCATTCCCTTCATCTGGTGCCCATCTCCTGGCTTCTGGGGTCGGCAGTAAGCACAGATTCCAACTGCCGCCTCCGTGGGGAGGTGTGTGGTGTTCCGCGACCCGTTGGCCCAGAATTCTGGAAGACCACCCGATGAACTCTCTCCCCCATTTTGCTGGCTCGGGAGACCGGATAGGCTGCCCAACCTTTTCCACTTGATGGTCTGGTGGAGCCGGGACTCTGGAAGGCCACCTGAACTTTTCCCTTGTTGACCCGGTATTGCTTGGTTTTCTTAGCACCTTATTTGGTCAGTGTTGTGGGTCGTGTGTTTTCTTCTATTTTTTTGTGTCTCTACCTCCAGGCCTGGATCCCCCCACCACCCTCCCGGGGTCTGTTTTTGAGGTTATTCCTGTTGGGGGGGGGGGGGGTACTTTCGTCCCTTTTTGATGTTACATTGGGGTGTCTTCGATCCACCCCTTAAGGGAGGGGCACTGTCATGATTCCTAGGGCAGGTCAGAGCCGTGCTCGGGTGTCTAGGTTGCTGTTTATTTTCTGTATATGTATTTGTTCTTGATTTTCATCTATTATGGGTTGTGCTTTTATTTTGACAGCTGCATTTGTCACTTCCTCCTGTCAAATCTTTTCGCGGGTTGTCACAGATGTTTAGTTGTCTTTAATTACTTTCTCACTCATGCATCCACACCTGATTCACATTTGGGTTTCCCCCTTTTTATTATTTAAGCTCTCTTGCGGGGTTCATTCCTCGCTGCAACCTCACCCTGTGCACAGACAGGAATCCCCCATCTGATTCCTGTTTATTTTCTGCTCAGTACTCAGCCTCACCTGACTAATAGTAAGTTACCCTTCGTGGTTCTCAGTGATTGCCTTTTTCTGTAGTGACCCTTCGTGGTTCTCATTTGTTGCCTTTTTGTAAGATACCCTTTGTGGTTTATTTCTGTTCTTTATTATTAAATATGCAAACTCATAGCTGGTGAGTGGGGTCTTGATTTTTGCCCTGAAAGGGCCAATTATGACAGGCATGACCATTCCACTAACCAATCACTGTCACTGTTTGTCTTGTCATAGCCCCAGATACTGTGGTGGCTGTTGAAGTTGCCCACATAGACAGCTGGGTGTCTATGATTTGGCAGGGCAGTAGTAGTCCAATTCATTGATAGTGGTTTGTAAACCTTGATGATTTTGTAGTTGCCTACACAAATGGTATCAAACAGTACTGATGACTCAAGCTGTTCGGCATCTGCAATGTCCGATCCGGACATAGGTAGCTTGTCCCTATTGCTTATGGCCAGAGAAAGCCACAAGGTCATAGTTTGTGATGTTAAGTCTTTTTCTTGGGCCGTCAGCACCGTGTATTTCTTGAAGGCAGATGATGTCTACTTTTTCTGTGTTGCAGATAGTAGCAAGGAGCTCACGCTTTGCTGTGGCGATGCCTTCAATTTTCAGCTGTAGGATATGGAGTTCAGGGACAATTTCTTGAAAGACATTATCTATACCTTAGTGTTGGAGATCAGGGCCAGGATCCATTGCAGGATTTGGTGAGCGAGTAGGATCATCAGTTTCCCTAGAGGGCTGTGGGTACTCACAGGGGGTGCGACAAGAATGCTGATCCTTTACCCCACATGAAAAAATAATTTTCCACTATAATAGCTAAATTGCATTGAATGCATGTTAAAGAGTATAGATTTGGAAATTATGGCAGCAGCTTCATTTGAAAACTCCCTAACTGTAGCGTTCCCCAACCAAACGGTTCCGAGCACAGAGAAAAAAGAAATAATTTTTTCTGTTGCTCTGTATTGTCTATTGAAGTCTGTTTTTCTGGAAAAAAAATACTGAATATTTTCTCTCTTTCCGTGCCTGACTCCTACCTGTTTGTCTATTTGCTGCGCGTCTTGACACATACTTCTCTCATCAGATACTCATCTTTCCTTTATCGGGAGTCGTACCGGGAGGAGGGGCTCTCCTTGGGAGTTTGGTGGGGGGGCACATTGGTCCGTGTTCAGACCGGAGATTCACAGCTTTAAAGCTCATTGACAGGATGTAGGAAGGATTTTACCTCTAAAGATGTGTAAAATGTTACAATACTGGCTTTAGTGTTAGATTTGCTCATTTGTGGTTTTATGACGTCTCTCCTCATGCGCATTCCTGCAACAGGGTGCTTTTTAGGCAGGCGGACTTTTTCAACACAAACCTGGCACTTCGTACATGTAGAGACGTGGGGAGACGTCCACCGGTGGGCCGGGGAAGATGGAGGAAGAGACGGTGTGGGAAAACTCGCAGGTGAGTGTTTGTTTGTTTTTGTTTTTTTAAATCACACACTGTTTTTTGCTGATGTGTATCGTTAATAGTCACTGTAAATATCATTTCACTGTAAATTTCATTTCACTTTCATTTCACTTCCGCTCTTCAAGGAGAGTAGACGCTTCTCTCTTTTCTCTCTGCTCTAGCTCCCCACTTCCCTAACTAACTGGATCCCAGCTTGCTGTCGTCTGTCTGCGTCTACTGCTGATTATCGAAAGAAATTATGGAATTGATAAGCTGGGCTTTGAACGCAATTGACACTATTTTTTCAACAAGGAATAGTGCTCCGGGGGAAGCTGTTTGCCCCGCAGGGACGGCTCCAGCGGGCTATTTACGGGTGACAAGTGTTTGGAGGATCTTGTGCCTGAGTAATCTCTCTATCGAAGATATTGAAGATTTGTATATCTTCGTAATAATGGTGACTGGGATCGTTCTGATTGGAACTGGGATTGTCCTGGTGTACCGCAAATTGCTGAAGATGGATACAACCTATCAAAATGCTGGCCACACGAGGTGCATCTATCAAATTGAAAAAATGGAGAAGACTTTGATAGCGACAAATGGAGAACTGTCTCGGAAGGTGGATTACATCATGGTTACGCTTAAGTCTATCCACGACGGACTCAAAGCCCCGCAATGAAGGATTAAGCACTGAATCTGCAGAAGAAAATAAAGTTCTTTCTCTGTGATCAGTTCTATTTTGGCTCAATTTCCCTTACAAAAATCCTCCTGATAATCCTCAGTCTTTGTTTTTCAAAACACTGAGCACACGGCCTCCGGACAGTAGCTGCTTGGGACAATTGCCAAGGACAATTGCTGCAGCCAGACAAAACATCTTCTGCCAAAGTGTCCTTGTGCTCTTATTGATTGATACAACACTGCTTCAACACTACATCCACACTGACCCAGAAACTGACAACAAGATAACATTCACTGTTCTCCTTGTGTCCTGTGAACTCTGGTCTTGAATGTGCATCGTGGGCTTTTTTTGTCTTTGTAATCATAATATTGATTACTTATGGTCAATATTCTGAATTCAATGATTTTTTTGCTCCTTCCCATTGTATGATTTCTTATCTGTACCATCCTGTTGGCAGGCACGTTCCAGATGCAGCCGTGTCACTGGAAATGCAGGTTCATTTTCTGTGTCAAGTCAAATTCTCTTGTATGTTATCAGTGATCTGTTAATGTACTTGGCAATAAATCTTTTTCTGATTCTGAAACACGGAAGTGAGTGTGGTGCAGCAATGCATTAGATTGGTTTGACTGAGCATTTGAGCACTACTCAGGGACGAATTTGATTGGTGAAATTGGTGGAAGTTCACGAGGATTGGCCAAAATTGCAGTGATTGGACAAAGTTCCAAGGTCGCGCAGAAGATGCTGCCAATCATTGATTTTGCGTGAATTAATGCTATTGCAATATCACAAAATCCTGGAGGACTGGTAAGTGTGAACAAATGACAGCTCTTCCATGTGAATTGTTGTTTTTTTTAATAATAGACAAGTGTCTATATTCAATTTGTTAAACTTCTTTGTTTTTCTACAGATGTAATTCTTGATGCCTGAATGATATCATCACTTGAAGACTTCTGAGGACAACAAGTTTCAGGTAGGATTTCAATAAGGCCTGAAAAGAAAGTGTAGAACAAAGAAAAAGTTGGGCCCCATTTCTGTCTTTGCCTTGGGCCCCAAATGGACTAAGTCCACCCCTGTATGGCTGAATGCTTTCTGTCGAGATGCTGTAACACTGATGTTGTACTGTTGTGGTATGCTAGCTCGACTTTGCAATGTACACAATATACAATGTTTTTCTTCTACTTAAGCTTAAAATGACCAAGACTTGAGATTTTTATTTTCTCTAGCTTTCATGTTCTTTTTTTCTGTCGCTGTGGCGCTTTTCTCCCTGCTCCACTGAATCCATGATATTGTGCCACTAAAACTGGTGTCTGGTTTATGTCACATTATAATTGTGAACTGTAATGAAAAGGCAAGTCCCATCTAACAAAAAAAATGGAACTGATCAATATGACATTAGCAAGTAATCAAAAAATAATGTCAAGCCCTGAATACAACACTAATGTAGTAAATTTTGGTACCAGTGAGACAGTGTCACTTACCACCAGTGCTGGGAGTAACGTGTTACTGTAACGCCACTACTTTTGCAGCAACATGCTGCGTATACGAAATTACTGTTTAAAAATTCAGTAATGCATTACAGTTACTGAAATTTGATCAGATGCATTACTCGTGATACTCGTTTTATTAATATGGATAGATATTTTTAGCGCAAATAAATATAAACTGATCCTCCCGTAGCGCAGCCGTCAGTCTCCGCCGGTGTTCTGCCATTTTACCATACTTATCAGAACAGCAATACCCTGGGTTACTACACATGCACGGTATGCACACGCATGCATAGTAACAGGAAATACACTTCCACTCATAATTTCAGCATACCATACAGTTGACGGAAACAGCTGATGGCGCTGCACCATGATTGGCTGATCCAAAAATGTGGCGTGTTTTCAGTTTGTCTATTTATATATATATATACATATATTATGTATATTTCCTGCCCAAAAAAAAATTAAAAATTTTTCTATACAGCTGACGGGAGGTAAACAATAGCGTATCGCCGCCCAGCTGAACACCGGTCGGTTTTCTGTCCTGTTCACACGCAGCCCAGTGGGAAGTAATGCCGTGGCAGTGGCGACTTCTCATATGGAGCCCTGATCACCTGTTGTCCCAGTGTGAGTAGCCTCCGACATCAGCGCCTACCTCTGTGGTTAAACATAAGTATTTTTTGAGCAAAAAGCTCACATTTAATGTCCGCAGTTGTGTAAATGTGTAAGTAATTGTAATATTTTCTTACGCACAGAGAAAAAGTGACTGTGATTTGTTGCAGTGAACAGCTTCCTGTAAGCGGTGAACTTTCATTTATATGTGCTTTTTGTTCTTTTTTATCTAATTCATTTACATGCTGTTGTGATATGCAACTATTTCATGGAAGTAACTCCTCTAAATATGCGTTTTTAATGGGCTGGTTCAGGGGTGTCAAACATATGGCTCGTGGGCCAAAAACGGCCCACCAGGGGGTCCAAAATTTTCTCTGTGAATTTACAGCTTTATTTCTAGTAAATTTCTGACTTTCTACTGATTACAATAGTCTGTGTAAATCTGAGACATTTTTTCTCTGAGATGAGTTTTTTTCTCTTCAGTTTTTTTTTTCTTTTTTTTTTCTGAGAACAAGGGACCCTTGATCTTGCTATGTGTGCAAGAGAATTTAAGTATGCATTTAAAAGTAATGTGAAAGTTACTTTTATCATGCAGTAACTCAAAAGTAACTCAGTTACTTTTGAAAAGAAGTAACTAGTAACTGTAACTAGTTACTATTTTTTAGTAACTTGCCCAACACTGCTTACCACTGACTCCGGATGCAGTCCGTTGTGGATGCAGTGCAGACAGAGCCTTGCGTTTGTGTTTTGGAGCGGCATGGGGAAGAACAGGGTTCGAAATACAAGATTGCATGATAATTATATAAAATAATGCCAGATCTCAAGAAAGATGGACAGAAACCAAGGAGGACTGATTGCGATCATGTGATAACAACAAGCATAATGTACCTGGCTCGCCACCTGGATTTTTGTGCTCTAATAATATGTAAGTAGGCCGTTAATTTTATGTTTGCATATTATGTCTAAGTTTTTACCTTCTCTGACACAGTGGTGGAGGAGTAGACCTCAGAAAATAATGGATGATCCTTAAATAGTTTTTAATAAATAGAAAGTTATTAAATACAGCAGATACCGGGGCTTTTCCTTGTGGATTGGATCTGGGATCCGTCAAAAATAGTCTCTTTGCGTATTTTTAGGGATCCATTCCACAGTGGTCTGGACCAGGTGGGCAGTAGAACATTAATTAGAATGGGAACTATTTGCTGCAGAGATAGGGTGGCGCGGTGGCAGAGTGGTTAGCACTGCGGCAGCACAACAACTCACCCTTGGCCGGGGGATCCTGGGTTCGATCCCATCCCCCGACCAACAGTGATCTGTGTGGAATTTGCATGTTGTCCCTGTGTCTGCGTGGGTTTACTCCAGGATTTCTCCGGTTTCCTCCCACATGCCAAAAACATGCAAGTTTGGTTAATTGGCATCAAACTGGGGATTCTAAATTGTCCTTAGGTATGAATGTGAGAGTAAATGGCTGTCTGTCTCTCTGTGTTGGCCCTGCGATGGACTGGCGATCTGTTCTGGGTGGACCCTGCCTCTTGCCCAAAGATGCTGGGATAGGCTCCAGCGCCCCCGCGACCCGAAAAGGATTAAGCGGAAGAAGATGAATGAATGAATGACTGAATCACAGCTGTAAAGGACCACATCTGAAGTCAGTGGAAATCCTGGGTTATAGACACGATATTCTGCCTGACATTTAAATACTGCATGACCAAGTAGGTTTTTTTCATCGACTCAGTCCTTAATTCATCACATCTGGTTTCAACAAAAAGAGATATTTTTGGCTTCCTGTCCTGCAATCTCTAAGTTACATGTCAGATGAAAATCTTAATGATTTTTTTTCATCTTAAAGGCATTTTATGCATGGTGTTCATAAACTCTCCAGTGACTGGAGCATTATACAAGTTCAGTAAAAATATCGCTTTCAACTTATTTAAGCTGACATCTTAATACCTCGCTTTTATCTTGTCTAGATAATCATCTTCATAGCTATAGCTATTATTAGAGAGTGTTGCCGTGCATTCATGTGTCTGCTAAATTCTATTAACACAATAGTAAAATCCTGTTAAACAGTAGCACATTAGTCCCTTCTGGGATTTGCATGCAATTGTGAACTTTTGAGAAACCATATGCCACTTCTCTGAACAAAGCCAGAGATCTGGGAGATCCCCGCAGCAGTCTAAGATAAGAATAGAGATACATAATGACATTTTAATTTTGTGCCGCTAACAAACCCGCTGCTTCACTTCCCCTCATTTTTGTGTGAACTGCCAAACCCTCAACATGGTTGCTTTCAGAAAGAAACAGAGGGTGTCAAACAGAAGAAGTGACAGTGGCACTATGCTTTGACAACACTGTGACAGAGGCCACCTTTGTATTGTGTTGATGCTGATGCTGAAAAGATTCTTGTCAGTATTTAGTTATTGTAGAAATCTCATTCTTTATTTCCCTCCTTTTGGTATATCTTTCTGTGAGAGGCAGACGGCAGACACTTTACATTTTAAGTAATCAACACAGCTCTTTTTTCTTCCAAACTGCCGTAGCCATGCAGATAGTTTTGGTTTTATCTCTCAAGATTTTGAGATATCAAGCTCTGAGTTTTCTGCTGCCACCCCAGTACAATGGGGGTGAAATTGAATCAAATGGACTTTTTCAAAGCTTTGAGCTATGCAAACAAAATCCCATCCACCTCAATCAGAGCGGCAGCAGAAGGGTTATTGGGTAACCAAAATAAAAATATACAATAAAACTGTCTGAAAGGCTGAATGCCATGAGGATTAGAGGTAAATGTTTCAGATTTTATGTTTGGTGTTTTGTATCATGACACACAACAAACTTGTATGAAACAGATCTACAGTAATTAAGTTTTGTTTGGATTTTAGAGTGTTTGTATTTGAAAGACTGAGTTACCAGGTACTTATGTAGATGACCTGTGTAACCCAGAGTCACTGAAGATCCTGTCCCAGGCACTATACAATAGTCGTGGGAAAGATTTAACTTAATGTGATTATTTTTGGAGGATCTTGATTATACATTTATGAAATTGCTTACTCAATTGATATTTTTGTTGTTTCATAATTTTTGTAAATTTATTTCTCGCTGGTGGATTCAGTGACAACACTCACACACATTGTATTCCATCAATTTCCTGGCTTTTTCCTTTTTTTAGGGGTGGTGAGGGGACTGAAGTCTTTGCTTTCAGCCTCAAGGTAAAAGATGAAATACACCCTGGATATGTCATCACACCATTATATTTCCCTTTATTCTTATCCAGCATAGGATAAGATGACAAACACCAGGGCAAATCCTGTAGAAATCACCAGTTCATCACAAAGTGCACAAAGGGGATGACTATGGAAAGTTCATGCAGAAAATCAGGCTATTCTTGACCTGCAGCTCAAACTTGGAAACTTCTAGCTGTGAGGAGAAAGCAACAATGCAAAAAGTGAAAATGTAGCAAGATGAAAAGTCTTACATCAAGTTTACCAATCCTTGTTCTTATATGAAAATATATTTTTCTTCCCCTGTGGTTTTTATATAAAATCTTTCACCTGCATCAAGATAACTGTCACTTGTTTTAAGAGAAAATTATTCATCCAGTTCTCTGGGCCCAAATGTTTATCAGAGTTCAGAGGCAGAGGTTGCACTACTTTTTATCTGTCATTCTGAGAGACAGGAATGTAAAAATTTTGCCATAATCTATTATTACCATGTCATTTTAAAGACGTGAAATAGCTTTTGCCTTTGTTCACTTGTTCAGTTTTAACTGATAACTTATAGGATACAGCAGTGTTTTTCAACATTTTTTGAGCCACGGCACATTTTTTACATTGGAAAAAATGCCACTGCACACCACCAAGCAAAATTGTTACAAAATGACACACTGATAACAATTTAGTTGTGTGATTTGTTTATACTCAGTGCCAAAAGTAGTGGGGATACATACAAAGTCAATGGAAAGACGCCAACACATGAATTTGCTCTGGGGGAGTTGGATTTTGTTCAACTTGGGCACAAAATTTGCTTGATACTTGGTCTCTATAGCCAATCTGCACTGGCCATTACCAGGAGTGAGTGTCAACAATGGACAATAAATTCATTTGAAAATGCGACCGCCACTCACTGGAGACAGATGGAGCCAAGCTCCATAGCTGAGATGGAGTGTCATAGATCACCTATGACATGCTAACAGCAAGCCCAACAAGGACTAGCAGCAGTGAACTCAAACATGACAGCATTTTGGGGGGGGGGTTGACAACAGGTACAACTTGGCTGCAGAAGTTATATGCAGTTATACTGTATATCCTTTGCCTCTGTGCAGAGTGAATTTTCTGTCAAAAAGATGAAGATGAAGAAAAAGTTGAAGACAAGCAATGGTAGCACACACAACTGCCTGACCAAAACCTGTCATACCAAAAAGTGATATTCTGCCAGAAACTGATTGTTTCTGACATGGGATTGTGCCACGCCTGGCTAAAGTTGTTTCTTCTTGATTTCTGGGATGTACGGCTGCTTTCCTCCATGGCAATGCAAAATGTCTCCACGCGTCCAAGCATGGCCATCTCGAGCACCATCCACAAAACACTGAGGCGAGGACACCCCTGTATACAGGTCCAATGTATTAGCTACATACAAACCGAGTCATTTCTCCCACCAAACCACCATGCTTTACCACCACAGAATGAGCAGTCAGGCTCCCTAAAAAGTTGTTTTATTAAGTCAGTCTCCCATGGCATGGACACCTTGGTGACCTGTATCCCTCTCAGCATGACATAAGGAAAAATAAAGAGGGGGACAGATGGACATGCCCCCCCAACCCAGAAAAAAGAGCCAGTTGTCTCATCTAAATATCATAAACCTGTGTATATTATCTTACACAACTGAACATCATGCATTTGAAGGACCAATTCTAGCCATAAATGCATTTCTTTAAAATTTGCAGCTTTTCTCATAAATTTACAACTTTTTCTCATTTACTATATTTATCTAGAAACGGAGATAGGCGCCGCCCCATACACCAAAATGGTGTTCCACATGCTGTGGAAGGGAATTAACTAACTAACTATATTTATTTGCAAATTTACATCTTTTTTCTTGTATATCCTCCATGCAGCATGTTGACATTGTTCTTCACTTCTTTGCCCACTGGAAAAAAATAAATATGGACCTTTCATAAAAAAGCTTGAGTACTCCTGATCTACGCCACCAACAATTAAAGCAGTTCTGATGGCAATACGGATCCAACATAGTAATAGTAAAGTGTAGTTATTAAAGTGGGCTGTGAGTGGATGCAGTACACATACACACTGTTAGCTCTTAGCCTTTTCTGTCTTTAATGTATGGCCATGATTATTGCTCTTTTTCGTTTCCCTATATTGGTGACAATAATTCACCCAGACATTCGCACAGATGAGTCACCTTTCCACACATCTAACCTACATTTCCGTTTTTCTGACATGAATCCAAACATGCCAATATGTGTTTAAAAGGTCAGTGGGTCGATGGATCCTTAAAATTACTTTAATTGATCTTCTATTGTCCTGACACTCCCCCTCTTTCTCCCTGAGTCCCCTTTCCTTCTCCGTCTATCTCCTTTTGGAGGTATATCCATCCATCTTTTCTTTCTCCCTTTTTTGTCAAAAAATGACAATAGTCCTCATTTCTCATGCCATCACTGACACTGCTGTAAATCTAAGAGCTGAAAAGATTTTAAAAAGAAAAAAAAAATTTGTCTCTACTGATTTATGAAACCTCCTTGACTATTGACACAAAACACAGAATCCATTGGAAGGTAGCCTGGTGACATTTGTCAGGGTTTTCCATTGGATGTAGTTTGATGTGGACTTGATCAACACCCTCTACTGTTTGTGTCTCCTTTAAAATGAATTAACTAATTCTCCAAAGGTCTTTCCATGCTAAGAGATAGTGGTGTATTTGAGACCAGACCGAGACCAGAGTCTCACATCTCTGGTCTTGACAACCCTGTTCAGATCACCCCCACAGATGTTCAATTGGATTCAGGTCTGGACTCTGGTCGGGCCATTCCAAAACCTTCATCTTCTTCTGGTGAAGTTATTCTTTTGTTGATTTGGATGTGTGCTTTGGGTCACTGTCATGCTGAAAGGTGAAGTTCCTCTTTAACTTCAGCTTTCTAGCAGAAGCCTGAAGGTTTTGTGCCAACACTGAATGGTATTTGGAACTGTTCATAACTCCCTCTACCTTGACTAAGGCTCCAGTTACAGCTGAAGAAAAACAGCCCCAAAGCATGATACTGCCAACACCATGCTTTACTGTAGGTATGGTGTTCTTTTGGTGATGAGCAGTGTTGTGTTTGTGCCAAATATTCCTTTTGGAATTATGGCCAAAAAGTTCAACCTTGGTTTCATCGAACCATAACACATTTTCCCACATGCATTTGGGAGATTTCAAATGTGTTTTTGCAAAATGTAGCCTGGCTTGGATGTTTTTCTTCGTAAGATAAGGCTTCTGTCTTGCCACCCTACCCCACAGAACAGACATATGGAGAAGACAGGAGATTGCTTTCACATGTACTAAACAGCCAGTACTTGCCAGAAATTCCTGCAGCTCCTTCAGTTTTGCTGCCGGCCTCTTGGCAGCCTCCCTGACCAGTTTTCTTCTCGTCTTTTCATCAATTTTGGAGGGACATCCAGTTCTTGGTAATGTCACTGTCAGTGTTGGGCAAGTTACTAAAAAAATAGTAAGCAGTTACAGTTACTAGTTACTTCTTTTCAAAAGTAACTGAGTTACTTACCAATTACTGCATGATTAAAGTAGTTACTTGGAAAAGTAACTTTCATGTTACTTTTAAATGCATACTTATGTCACCTTGCACACATAGCAAGATAATTTAATTAATGGATTACATTACGGGCTTATTAATGTTAGGCTGAAAACAGACTGTTTCAGACAGAGCTTTTAGAACATGTTTAATCTGCTTTATTTGGGAAAAATCTGAAGAAAATCAACACAAAATTGCCAGTGATTTCCTCATTTTGGAGTGAAAAATAGGGTTTGTGGAGTGAGAGAGAGGGGGAAAAGGGTGAGAATCACTCCAAAAAAAGTGAGTTGGCAACAATGCATAAAGCTGTCAGTGTTTCTTACCTTTAATATTATGGATTTAATCCAGTGTGCAGTGATGCAAAGAAAATACCCATTATCCACAGTCCAGTTGTCTGCTATGACAGAGACATGATCCAGTCTCTTAAATTCCTTTTGGTGATCAAATCCATTTTTAAATAATCTTTATCCAAGTAGCAAGTAAATGTATTTTAACTTCAGTGGATCACAGTCTCAGCTGTCTGATGGGAAATGACTGTTATCAGATCTTCATTCTGTAACGACATGTCTGGCAATCAGTTGTTTAATTCTTTCTGGGTCATAAACTGTCCAGATGCATATCTATGTTTGAAATCCAGCCGGTGTTGTTAGCCGTGTTGTAAGCATAGCACTAGCTTTGTTGGATCTTGTTGCTGTTCTCAGGCGCTTCTGAAGATTGCAGTCGGTCTCACACGACCCACCAATATGCTTTTGTCCCCGCAATAAAGGAAAAATAATCTGTCCATTTCCACAAAAACAAAGTAGCTTCATCTTTTTCCAGCAGGAGCAAGCTCCATTTGTGGCTGCTGGCTGCAGCAGTGAACAGGCTCTTGACTGCACTGTTGCGAACTCCTCAGTAAGGAAAGTAGCTCTTTGCTGTCCTAAAAGTTGCTAGAAGTCACTAAATGATGTCATCACTGAATTTACGTAATTGGTCATTGGCATGCAATTATGGGCGCTGTAGGAGAGAAGAATAATATCGCGGTGAAGAGGATGATAAAATAAAGGCAGCGTTTTTTTCCACGTCGGTTCGCCAGCGTGGCCGTCCAAATCAGAAGGCTGCGTCGCACAAAGTGTGTGCGTCTTCAAGGGGTCACCAGTGAAGAGGATGATAAAATAAAGGCAGCGTTGGATTTTTAAATGGCTTTATTATCACCCGCCTTCATCAGAACTCGGCTACAGCCCATGGTTTGAGCAGGCTGCCGCTTCGTTCCTCCAGCTCTCAAAGAGGAGACAGTGTGTGTGTCTCGCAGCAGATGCAGAATCAGAGTGAGAGAATGAGAGGCAGATTTACAGCACAGTGCAGCATATATACTCAACTCAAACAATAGATCAAAGACATTCACAGCAGTCAATCTGGGCATTTGCATATCAGAGGTACAGACAGGATGCATGAACACAATGCATGGATGACACTTTAACCTCACGGCTGTAAACGCAGCATGCAGCGGAAAAAACCCAGGAGTGCGAGCTGACTGTCTCTGTGTGTTGTGGGGGGGTTGAATTCAAACCGCTACACTGCTCCCCCCCAGAGGGCACGGTAGGGGACCGTGACCTCGGTGTTGCAGTTTGGGCAGCGAGCAGGGAAAAGCTCTGTGCAGGAGGAGGGGGAGGGGGTAGCAAATGCTGACCGGGCGCGGGAAAATTGTTCGAGTCGCGCCAAAAGTGTTTGCTGCTCCGCGATGTCCCGTCTGAACATGCGGAGATCAGAAGAAGAAAAAAATTAGTCTCTGACTCCTCTCGTGGCCGTGAAGAAAAGCAGGAGCGGCGGCAAGAAAAAAAAATAAAAGCAGAGGGACTGGCGTGTTGACTTTAGGGCAGACGTAACCCTACAGCCTCGGGAACTGCAGACAGCTGAATTCCCCTTGTGTGCCGTGGCTAAGACCATAAAATCCAGTGAGCAAGCTGCGGGCCTCAGGTGTACAAGCAAGCCTGAAGGGCCAGTGTGCAGCAGAAGGAAGGCGGTCGGAAAAGCCGTATTTGTCCCGTGCGTGGTGCACCGTCCTCGTCACCCCCGGTGCGCGTGCCGGGGCTCCGTGCGTGGGTGGGCCCGCTGGAGAGGAAATCAGGGTCGGAAACTTGGTGGAGAAACATCTCTGACGAGCCGTGGCTGCAGATTAGTCATGGTGCGTTCAGGTCCCCGTGTGCTCCGTCGGCCATGGGAGTCGCCCGCAAGTGCTCTGATGTGGAGGAGCTGCGCGGCCGGTCCCGCGTGGATGTGCTGATCTCGGCGAGGGCGCGCCATGACGTTCTCTGCCGCTTACCCGGTCTTGGTTGATGTCCTGAGAGCAGCTCGCCCTCCGTGGGCTCTGCGTCGAGGCCTCCCTGAGGCAGCAGGGAGGGCAGACCAGGCAGGCCGCTGCGACGGAGCATTCATGCCCAGGTGCTGCGTTCGCTGGCCGCTCGTTTTCTTCAGTCTCGGGTCGCCAGCGTGGCTGTTCAGATCAGAAGGCTGCGTTTGCACAAAACGTGTGCGTCCTTGGGGTCACCAGTGAAGGGGATGATAAAATAAAGGCAGCGTTTTTTTCCACGTCGGTTCGCCAGCGTGGCCGTCCAAATCAGAAGGCTGCGTCGCACAAAGCGTGTGCGTCTTCAAGGGGTCACCAGTGAAGAGGATGATAAAATAAAGGCAGCGTTTTTCTCCACGTCGGTTCGCCAGCGTGGCCGTCCAAATCAGAAGGCTGCGTCGCACAAAGCGTGTGCATCTTCAAGGGGTCACCAGTGAAGAGGATGATAAAATAAAGGTAGCATTGGATTTTTAAATAGCTTTATTATCACCCGCCTTCATCAGAACTCGGCTACAGCCCATGGTTTGAGCAGGCTGCCGCTTCGTTCCTCCAGCTCTCAAAGAGGAGACAGTGTGTGTGTCTCGCAGCAGATGCAGAATCAGAGTGAGAGAATGAGAGGCAGATTTACAGCACAGTGCAGCATATATACTCAACTCAAACAATAGATCAAAGACATTCACAGCAGTCAATCTGGGCATTTGCATATCAGAGGTACAGACAGGATGCATGAACACAATGCATGGATGACACTTTAACCTCACGGCTGTAAACGCAGCATGCAGCGGAAAAAACCCAGGAGTGCGAGCTGACTGTCTCTGTGTGTTGTGGGGGGGTTGAATTCAAACCGCTACAGCGGGAGAGAAAAGTGAATATGTATATGTTTAAAAAAGTAGAAAATAAAGTTTGAAAAGTGAGTAAAAAAACACCCTAAGTATCTTTGGAACTACAAATTAACTTTCTTCTGTTAATTCTTGGTTTGCTTGTTTTAATTTGGCATTTAAATAGGCCATCACTTCTGTATCAGTTTCGTTGTGCTGTACAACTGTACAATAACAATAAAGCCTATTCTATCATCTGTGGCGGTTTGGTGTCAACCCCCACAACACACAGGGACAGACAGCTCGCTACTCCTGGGTTTTTTCCGCTGCATGCTGTGATCTAATCTGCCATTTATGCATTTCACTGCTGTGAGGTTAATGTGCCATCCATGCATTGTGTTCATGCATCCTGTCTGTGCCTCTCATATGCAAATGCTCATATCGACCCATGTGAATGCTTTGATGTATTGTTGTAGCTGAGTATATAAGCTGTCTGAATCTCATGTTCATCCTCTCAGTCTCACTCTGCAACTGCTGCTGCAGGACACAGACATTGTGTCCCTCTTCTCTGAGAGCCGTGGGCTCGCTCCCGGCGCGCACGCACGGTGCCGGGAGAGGAGCTCATGACGGCGGTATGATTAATAAAACTCTACATAAAACCTTCAGCATCGCTGCCTTATTTTATCATCCGCCGCACTGGTGACCCGACGCTGAAACGAACACGCTGCCAGCGAACGCAACACCTGGCGGTGATTCTCCGACGACAAGCGAACGCGGCAGCCTGACTGATCTGCCCTCCCTTCTGCTTTAGGGGGACCTCAACGCGGAGTTTCCAGGCGAAACTCCCCGGAGAACACCCACGACCGGGAAAGCTGAGCAACGTTTCATGGTGAGATCTGCACGCCTAGATCGGCACATCCACGCTGGACCGGCCGCGCTCACAGCTCCTCCACACGAGAGCGCATGCACCTCGTCCCCTCTCCACGACGGCGATCCCCATGGCCGACGGAGCACACGTGGACCTGAACGCACCATGACCAAGCGAGTGACAGAGCGTCTACTTCCCTTCACCGCTCCAACACACTGAACAGGAAGCTCCCTGACCCTGGTTCTCCTCTCCAGCTGGCCCACCCATCACAGAACCCCGGCGCACGCACCGGGGAGTTACGGGGACGGTGCACCACGCACGGGACAAATACGGCTTTTCTGACCGCCTTCCTTCTGCTGCACACTGGCCCTTCAGGCTTGCTCATTCACCTGAGGCACGCAGCTTGCTCACTGGATTTTATGGTCTTAGCCACGGCACACAAGGGGAATTCAGCTGTCTGCGTTTCCCAAGGCTTTAGGGTTACGCCTGAACCTAAAGTCAACACGCCAGTCCCTCTGCTCTCATTACAGCCGCCACGCAGCCTCGTCTTTTCTTCATGGCCGCTATTAATCCTTGCAGGACTTAATTGCGGGAGGAGCCAGTGACTAATTTTTCTTCTTGTGGACCTCTGCACGTTCAACGGGACAGCCCTTCGACATCGCGGACCCACAAGCAATTTTTGCGCGGCCCGGACGTTTTCATCGTCTCCGGCCGGCTTTTACTACCCCCCCACCCCCCTCCTGCACAGAGCTTTTCTCTGCTCGCTGCCCAAACTGCACTATCGAGGTCTCGGCCACCTGCCGAGCCCTCTGGGGGGGAGCTGTAGCGGTTTGGTGTCAACCCCCACAACACACAGGGACAGACAGCTCGCTACTCCTGGGTTTTTTCCACTGCATGCTGTGATCTAATCTGCCATTTATGCATTTCACTGCTGTGAGGTTAATGTGCCATCCAAGCATTGTGTTCATGCATCCTGTCTGTGCCTCTCATATGCAAATGCTCATATCGACCCATGTGAATGCTTTGATGTATTGTTGTAGCTGAGTATATAAGCTGTCTGAATCTCATGTTCATCCTCTCAATTCTCACTTCTACAACGGCTGCTGCAGGACACAGACTTTGTGTCCTCCTCTCCTTCTCTGAGAGCTGTGGGCTCGCTCCCGGCGCGCATGCACGGCGCCGGGAGAGGTGCTCGTGACGGGGATATGATATAATAAACTTCCTTAAAACCACAGCATCGCTGCCTTATTTTATCATCCGCCGCACATCTCCAATAAATGGCTTCAGCCAGCCTTTGAATTCAGGGTTTGATTCCCACTCCTTTCTGTATTTTTCAGCGTACAGTTTAGACTGCGACATGACAAGCTAGCTGCTGTTTAGCTTATGTCACACACACACACACACACACACACACACACACACGCACGCACATACATAATAGATGAAGTGAGTATGTGACTGAGGCTGTTAGTAAAATGCAGTGATTTATTAGTGACACTGACAGTGAAGAAACATTTACATTGATTGGTGGGGGGGTTGTGCAGGCGCAATTCATTTGCAGTCTGGATGTGAGTGGCATGGGCGTGGGTCTCCTCTCTGACTGCAACTAACTGCTGCACGAGGCTACTGTGAGACTTAAGTAGTTATTAACAGTAGTAAATACTGTAAAACAGCTGAGAAAAATATTTGCAATGTGAGAATGAAGTACAGGTAGATTTGGGGTCCATCCCAATTTTCATTTCTACCCTGTCCCCTTGGCCCTTGAAACCAAGGGCCCTTTGTTCTCATCAGAAAAAAGAAGAAAAAGAAAACCGATGAGAAAAAAAGTCTCATCTTACAGAGGAAAATGTCTCAGATTTACACAAACTTTTCTAATCAGTTGAAAGTCAGAAATTTACTAGAAATAAAGTTGTAAATTCACAGAGAAAATTTTGGACCCCCTGGTGGGCCGTTTTTGGCCCACGGGCCATATGTTTGACACCCTTGGAGCAGCCCATTAAAAATACATATTTAGAGGATTTACTTCCATGAAATAACTCAGAACTCAGAACTCAGAAAAGATTTATTGCCAAGTACATTAACAGGTATGACTGATAACATACGAGGGATTTGACTTGACACAGAAAACGACCTGCATTTCCGGTGACACGGCAGCATCTGAGAACGTGCCTGTCATCAGATGGGTACAGGATGCATGGGGAAGAAAAGGATAACACAATAGGAAAGAGCAAAAAACCATTGATTGTCAGAATACCGGTCATATATGATCAATATTATGATTACAAGAAAAAAAGCCCTCAATGCACAGTTAGCAGGCAAGAAAGTACACAAGGACACAAAGAGAGCAGTGAGTGAGTGATCTTTTTCATCAGTTTTTGAGTCAGTGTGGGTGTAGTGTTGAGTGTAGGTGTTTGTATCAGTTAAGAACAACAAAGTCTCTTTGGCAGGAGATGTTTTGTCTTAGCTGCTGGCATTGTCCTTGGGCCATGCAGCTGGCTGTCCGTGGAGTCAGTGCAGCTCAAATGTTTTGAAAACAAAAAACTGCAGATAATCTGGAGGACTTGTGTGAGGGGGGTCAGATTAGTCGAATAGTACTGATCCCAGAGAAAGAAACTTTATATTCTCTTACAGATTCAGTACTTAATCCTTCATTGCTGGACATTGAATCCTTCATGGACGGCTCTCAGCGTGATCATGATGTAATCCATTTTCCTAGACAGTTCTCCATTTGCCGCTGTCAGAGTCCTCTCCATTTTTTCAATTTGATGGTTAAACCTCGCTTGGCCAGCATTTTGATAGGCTATGTCCATCTTCATCAATTTACGGTACACCAGGACAATCCCAGCTCCAATCAGAACGATCCCGATGACCATTACTACGAAGACGTACAAATCTTCGACATCTTCGATGGAAAGATCAGACAGGCACAAGAGTTTCCAATTACTTGTGTCCCTCAAATAGCCCGCAGCAGCCATTCCTGCGGGGCAAACAACCTCCCCCGGGGCACTTTTCCTCGTTGAAAAAATAGTGTCAATTGCGTTCAAAGCCCAGCTTATTAAATCCATAATTCCGTTCGATAATCAGCAGTAGAGACACGCAGACAGACGATAGCAAGCTGGGATCCAGTTAGTTAGAGGAGGAAGGAGATAAGTCAGAGCAGGAGAGAAGAAAAAGGCGTCTGCTCTCTTTGGGAGGCGGAAGTGAGAAATAGCTGCATATCACAACAGCATGTCAATGAATGAGATACAATAAAATAGAAAGCATAGATAAATAAAAGTTCACCTTAGAAGAAGCTTCATTTGTTCTTTATAGCAACAAATCACAGTCACTTTTTCTCTGTGCGGTAAGAAAACTTACATTTAAACAACTGCGGACATTAAATGCGAGCTTCTTGCTCTAAAAATACTCATGTTTAACCACAGAGGTAGGAGCTGATGTTGGGTACTACTCACCGCTTGAACAACGGGTGATCAGGGCTCGATATGAGAAGTTGCCACCGCCACGGCATTTATTCCCACTGGGTTGCGGTGTGAACTGAGGCAGGACAGGAAACTGACCCATGGAGGAGACTGATGGCACGTTAGCTACATAGGGTCAGTTTGTATTTATTTGCAATAAAAATATCTATCCATATTAATAAAACAAGTAACGCGAGTGACGTAGCTGATCAAATTTCAGTAACTGTAACGCATTACTGAACTTTTAAACAGTAATTTTGTTACACAGCATGTTACTGCAAAAGTAGTGGCGTTACTCCCAACACTGGTCACTGTTGTGCCATATTTTCTCTTGATGATGACTGTCTTCATTGTGTTCCATGGTATATTTAATGCCTTAGAAATTCTTTTGTACCCTTCTCCTGACTGATACCTTTGAACAATGAGATCCCTTTGATGCTTTGGAAACTCTCTGGGGACCATGGCTTGTGCTGTAAAATGTGACTACAAAAATGTCAGGAAAAGCCGACTAGAACAGCTGAACTTTATTTGGGGCAAATCAGAGGCACGTTAAATGGTGGCAGGTGTGTGCTGATTCCTATTTAACATGAGTTTGAATGTGATTGGTTAATTCTGAACACAGCCACATCCCCAGTTATAACAGGTGTGCACATTTACTGTATGTAACCAGGTTATTGTAAGTTTTTTTTATTTTTTTATTTCTCCCCTTTAAAAAAATTCAGTTTTGTTTTTCAATTGGGTTGTACAGGTTATAGGTCACATTAATGGTGGAAAAAGTTTTGAAAGGATTTATCTTGGTCTCATTTTTTTGCATCACAAAAACCTGCCATTTGAACAGAGTGTGTAGACTTTTTATATCCACTGTATAAAAACATACATCTAAAAGTCAAAGAATGCATATATTACAATTTTGACTCAGTTCAGCAATGTTGCTGCTTTTGTTTTTTTAAACTTGGCAACATTGGCAGCATTTCACTGGTCAGCAATATATAAACATACATTCCTAAGTTTTAAGTGCAAGTTTATGCAAAACTTTGAAGCTGAGTATTTAAGTAAATAAAGATGAAATTCAAAGTGTCACTTTATGCATGAGGTAAAAAAAAAAATGCTGTAGATCTGAAAATAAAGGAACTAATCTTTTAACCCCTTGCACTCTGGTCAATTTCCCTAAAAACGCCAAAAAATAACGTACCCAAATTAAATCAAAAGTTGTTCTTCAACCCTTTGCAGCATCTTCATGGGGTTGGTCTCATTTAAAAGAAAACACTTTGAATTTTTTTTGGCAAAACAGTCATAATCTCTCTAAGTGTTCCGGCCACTGAGTAACAGTCATCTAAACATACTGAACTTGAAGAAAATAAATTTCGCCTGGGTGTTTTTTTTTTTGGATACAAATGTTTGCAAATAACACACAGCTGTCAGATCCGGGCTGGAAAATGCAACAGAAATGTAGAACCAAGTGTTATCCAGCTGAGGTCAAAATTTTGTAACAATACCACAAAAAATGAATATATTACACAGCTTTTTTCTTAGGTTGTTCCCAGGCGTTTTTGAACTGTGTCAAATTGTGCCAAATGGCACAGTTTGGAAAAACGTCTGTAACTTTTGAATGATTCAATATAGAAGCTTGATCTTGGGCTCTAATGAAAGGTGACACTCAGGGCTGTGTGTGTGTGTGTGGGGGGGGGGTTGTTTATTCATTCATTCATGAATGAATGAACAAACAAGCCCCCACACACAAAGAAGCATGCCACGTAAAAAATGTGTGGCTTTTTTTTACAAGAAAAAATAACCTACAGTGCACTAAAAATTATACTAAAATATATGTAATGTAGAAGATAGCAACTTCCCCCCCCCACCCCCCCACCCCACCCCGCTACAGAGGACGGACATCGTCCATCGCCACATGACTGTTCCGTCATGTGGCGATGTGGCGACCGCGGCGCACAGTCCCCGCGGTCTACTACGCACAGTTGTACTAAAATATCTCCAATAATATCTGCAATCCGCTACAGAAGAGTAGCGGGGGGGGGGGCGTTCACGGTCCGGACGCGGAGCGGTCCGGGTCCGTCATGTTCCGATAACGCACAGTTGTAATTTACCGATCGGTCAAAAGTCAATTTGATTATAATTTTCAGGGATAAAGAATAATTTAGTTTATAACACTTACCTGTCCACAACAGCAGTGTCGCTGGCGAACTTCTCTTCCTCATTGTCAGACGAACATGACGCTGGTCCACTTGTTACGGACTCGTGGTTCTGGTCACGCGACCCGGTCAAACCATAATTCCATTATTGCGGTTTTGCGCTTCTATGATTGCAGTTTTGGCGAACAATTTTTCAAAACAAATAAGAACAGTAGTAAGAAAAAAAGACTGGCGAACGTGTGTGTGTCACCCAGCCTTACACAAAACAGATTTTAGGCAAGGGACGCACGCTTTCGAACTTCTGTGCTTCAATTGGCTCGCTGTATTCGCAGCCGTTGGTAGGCGGGTCCTTCTTGCTAGGTTTTCAGTCATTGGTTCTTCAAGGTTTCAGAAACCCAATTCAAGGCTCTTATTAGTTGAATGAGAGGTCAATCACATCTAAACCAATCAAAGCACTCCTTTGGCTTTCTGTTCGCGGCTGTGTCTGTAGTGGAAGAACGGAAATGCAGGTGGGTTTTTTTCTCAGTGCGCCCTAGGACGCACAGTGTGTGTTCTAGGGCGCCCTCGTGCGCTCTAGGATGCAGAGACGTGTCCGCCTGCGGTACACCGGAGTGCAAGAGGTTAAGTTGTATTTTTGACATTTATTATTATTATTATTATAAGTATTCTCCTGGTCCTTGGTTTATTTAGTAGTGTTTCTGATATTATTCTCTGTTCATTCTTAGATTTTAGGTTTGCCCTTATTTTTAAGTCATTCCTGTTCCATTTCATGTAGTCTTGTTGCTCTAGTCCTGCTTCCAGTTCACCGTTATAATTTGCTATTTATGTTTCTATCACCTACCTCTCATCAGCTATAACTCTCTGTCGAAAGGTAAGCCCATGTTATACCTTTCCACACTCCAGTCTGGTTTTTATTTTCAGTTTCGTTCTTCTGTTTAGGTTTCACTTTTAGCATCTTCCAGAAAAGCAGCAGCTGCTGATGTGCGACACATCCTTCTGCTTTGTTCTTGACAAAATTTGGAATACTCCTTTACCGTGATACTTTTGCAAGTGTTTTATTAAGCTGCTGGTGTCAAATTGTAAAGGCTGGTACCACACAGCAACATACCGAGGCGAATCCCACGGACAGGCTCCAGTAACGCTCATTGCTTTTGTTCACAGAAGCCACGTGCAGCACGTCTGAGAATATGATTGCGCCTTCATTTTAATATTATTAATGTATCGGATCGGTAAATTACTTTTATTCCTTACCAATACCGATCCAGCCATTTTGCCTGGATCAAACCTGATACCGATACAGCGGATCAGATCGGCTCATCCCTAATAAAAACATCAGACCTAGCGTGCGTTATGCATCGCCATGCATTCATGTGCTCATCCTGGTCCCTTATTTCATCTTCTGTCAGTCATTTTCACTTTCTCTCCCACGTGCAGAAACTCTCACATTTATCTTCTGATTTATTCCACCTTGATTTCAGTTAGGCAATGCTGCTGAACCGGTAAAAATGCTCCCTCTGCAACGAGCTGCTCGGTCAACCACAGATGCAAGGTGACCATCTGCTGGTCCACCTTGCACTGTCACAGAAGGTAAATATTACCCTCCAGAATCATCTTCAGAAGCTAAATAATCCCTTTTAGAATCACAGTAGGCAAAATTCAGAGCAAGTGCTTCCTCAGTGTTGAAATACATCGCACAATCATCCCGGCTTCTCTTCTTCTGCGTACTGAAACTGGCTTCCGGTTCTGGCGGAAATGGACCCAGTTCTCCACGGTAGAATTGTGCTAGGATTTAAGCTATACATGTCTACCATCTAGTGATATGAAGTGGTTAGTACATCTGGGATTATTTTTTGAGTTTTTGACCTACTTTTTCCACACCATGGGACAGATACGTGTCTGCAACCTTGGCCACAAGAGGGTTTTAATATTGATAACCTATACTGAAATATCACAAGCCATTTTTATCCTAATTTTGATGACCATGATTCTCTTTTTTTATGGTCTGCAGAACAGGAACCTGCTGTAAACCAGTTCTTCAGTGAGTCAGGCCAGTTACTGTAACTTTTGTTACTTTTAACCTTCCCTGTATAAATAATAATGAAGTATGCTTTAATTTTAATTTACCCTGTCTGTATATTATCTATTTTATTTTTACTGTTTTGTGAAGCACTTTGTGATTTTTATATCTGTGAAAGGTGCTATATAAATAAAATTTACTTACTGACTTACTTACTATAGTTTAAATAAATTACAAATCCTGACATTGTGATTTACTGAGGTACACTAGTATGTTGTTACACGGAGACAATGACCTCACACTGCTGGAATACAGGAAACACAGATATATATTAATAAAAAATATTTTTAAACAAAGTCTGATTTAATTATATACAGCAGGGAAAATAAGTATTGAACATGTCAACATTTTTCTGATTAAACATATTTCTGATGAAGCCGTTGACCTGAGATTTTCACCAGATGTAAGTAGCAACCCAAGGAATTCATACTTACAAAGAAAGTAATGCAACTTTGTTCACAAAACAAGTTATATTTAATAAAGTGGAATGACACAGGGAATAAGTATTGAAGACATGAAGAAAAAGAGGTGCAAAAAGGCATAGAAAGCAAAGAAATTAGTTGAAATCCATGAGAATTTAGGAAGCCATCCCATCCTCCATTAGTGCAAATTAATTTCAGCAGGTTAAGTCCTGACTGATAGCCTTTAAAATGGTCCGTGAATGTCATATTGTCACACCACAAAGAACTCATGATAGGTAGTGACATAAATTCGGACCCAGGGAACACGCACACAGGTTTGAGTGAGATTCAACAGTTTTATTAAGGAAATAATGAGTGTGTGAGTGCGTGTGTGCAGGATGTGATGTGTTGTAGGACGGGATGCGTCGAGGGCGAAGCAGTGCGCCGTACAGCCAGACAACCCTAAGGGCAGAGCAAACACAAGGATTAATCACTGGTGTACACCCAGCGGTATTAATACTCTGACTGGTGCTTACTTGCAGGTGGAATGGTGGCTGGCGTTGGCTTAGCCGCAGGTCTCCTGCCTGGAAGACAGCATTGTGTTGCGCGCTCGGCGTGGCAAGGAAGGTGATGGCGTGGATGAGGGAGGAATCCGCCGCCAGAGGATCCACCTGTGCACAGGGGAGAGAGACTGGTGAAAAGGTGAGAGGATGTTGCTTACATGCTTGACGAGGAATGGTTCAGAGAAGCGCTGGCAGTCAGAGAATAGGCGAGCGCTGGAATGACGAGTGTTGGAGAGCAGACGGCTCCAGACTGAGGCTCCAGGCGGAGCGGGCTAAATAGCCCGAGCTTGATGAGGCACAGGTGTGCGCACAGCTGGAGCGGGAGACAGGCGAGAGCGAGTTGTGACAGGTAGAAGCAAATACCTCTCTCTAGACCAGGGGTGTCAGGTGCCATGGAGGGCTCAGACCCTGCAGGCTTTACCTCCAACCAGTGTCTTCAACAGCAGATTCCACTGAATTTCTTCCCACTGATTGCTGATAAGTTAAAACACCTGTTGAAGAGACTGGGTAGAAGAGAAAACCTGAAGGGTCTTGGCCCTCCTTGGCACATGATTGGACACCCCTTCTCTAGACCTTCGCAACCTTGTTGTTGCAAAACATAGTGATGGCATTGGTTACAGGTACATTTCTAAACTGCTGAATGCTCTCGTCTGCGCTGTTGGAGACATCATTCGAAAGTAGAAAAAACATAATTTTACCATAAACCGGCCATGACCAGGAGCTCCTCGCAAGATTTCTGAGAGGAGTCAAAAGAATTATCAGAAGAGTTTTTCAAAAGCCAAAGACCACTCGTGGAGAGCTCCAGAAAGACCTGGAGTTAGCAGGTACTGCTGTTTCAAAGAAAACAATAAGTAATGCACTCAACCGACATGGGCTCTATGCCTGCTCACCTCGTAAGACTCCATTGCTGAAGAAAAAGCATGCTGAAGCTCATTTAAAGTTTGCTGCACAACATTTGGGCAAGCCAGTAAAATACTGAGAGAATATAGTCTGGTCAGATAAGACCAAAATTGAACTTTTTGGATGCCACAACACACAAGATGTTTGGAGGAGAAATGGCACTGCACATTCCATCATGGTATGGAGGTGTTTTTCAGCACATGGCACAGGCAGACTTCATATAATTGAAGAAAAGATGAATGGACAAATGTACAGAGTCATCCTTGATAAGAACTTGTTGCCATCTGCCAAGATGCCGAAGATGAAGCAAGGGTGGACATTTTAGCAAGACAATGATCTCAAACACGCATCCAAGGAATCACTCAACTGGCTCCAGAGAAGGAAAATAAAGCTGCTAGAATGGCCCAGTCAGTCACCTGACCTGAATCCCATTGAAAATCTATGGAATGAACTGACGATCAGATTTCATAGAAGACACACAAAGAACCTTCAAGATTTGAAGACAGTTTGTGTGGAAGAATGGACTAAAATCACTCCTGAGCAATGCCTGTGCCTAGTTTCTCCATACATGAGGTGTCTGGAAGCTGTTATTACCAACAAAGGCTTTTCTACTAAATATTAAATGAATTTCACCAAGCATGTTCAATACTTATTCCATGTGTCATTCCACTTTATTAAATATACTGTAACTTGCTTTGTGCACACAGTTGCCTTGATTTCTTTGTATGTATGATTACTTGGGTTGTTACTGATATCGGGTGAAAATCTCAGGTCAATGGCTCCATCAGAAATATGTTTAATAAGAAAAATGTTGACATGTTCAATACTTATTTTCCCTGATGTGAACATGAATCCAACATAAGTATTTCAACCTAACAAGTTCAGACATCTGAGGTCTGTTTTAAATAATATGACCTACTGTAGCTCTCTCTGATGAAGAACTGCAGAATTGAATTAATTGCTGTGACAAAAGAATGAACAGTAACTGAATAAACAGCATTACTTGTGCATCTCTGTTTAAAAAAATACATTATGAACAAGGTTTTTTTGCAATATAATTCAAAAAGAAACTTATTTATTCAGAATTGATCACATGCACAGTGAAGCACTTGAAGCCTTGCTTCCATTTGATTTTGATGATCATGATTATAGTTTGCACTAACCTTAACACCTTCATCACTATTCCTACCAAACTAAATAACTGCCTTTATTAAGAAGCCTGCTGTAATTAATAAAATAATGACAGACCTCGCAGTGATAATATAATTAGGAAACACAGAATTATTTACCAAAATGTAAAATGATTCTGTCTGATTGACTCTTGCTGTAGTCAATATTCCTGACAGAAAACATTCAAAAAGTTAATCTGACTCAAGTTAATATGAATCAGAATGCATAAACATTGTGTTATTGTCTTAAAATGTAACTGTTGGATTATATGTTAAAATGGAGGGTGTGTTTTTGGCTGATACTACTCTTTGTTCAAGAGAGTTCTAGCTACTGTGTGTTTTTTCTCCATTAGTTAACAACACTCTACAGTTATCCAATCCTGTACAATGTTGACCTCAACAGGTTATGGGCCCAGGAAGGATACCGGAAGCCGGTGGAGCAGGTTAAATTTTGATGGAGATGAGAGAAATTACGAGCTGTGGGAAAGCAGATTTCTAGGCCACATGCGGACACTAGGCCTAAAGGACACAGTGCTGAATGAACCAAGAGTACCAGAGGGAGAAATTGCAGCAGCCAGCGTGGAAGCCGATAATGCGAAAAATGAAGATGCCTACGCTGAGCTTATTCAGTTTTTGGATGATAAGAGCCTGTCCCTTGTCATAAGAGATGCCGTGGACGATGGTAGGAAAGCCTTTAAAATACTAAGAGAACATTACGTGGGAAGAGGAAAACCACAAATAATTAGTCTTTACACAGAACTGACTTCACTGCAGAAAAAGGCAGAAGAAACTGTGACAGACTATGTTATCAGAGCAGAGACGGCTATCACCGCATTGAGAAATGCAGGAGAGACATTAATTGATGGGCTGACTATTGCCATGCTTCTAAAGGGTTTGCCAGAATCATTCAAGCCATTCGCCATATTCGTAACACACAACGGTGACAGAATGACTTTCAGTGACTTTAAAACGAAGCTCAGAGATTATGAGAGCACTGAAAAGTTTAATGCCACTTCGGGAGACAACAGTGTGATGAAGATGAGGAGCCACACAACCGAGGCGAGGCGCGGAGAAAAGGAAGCAATAACATGCTACAGCTGTCGCCAAAAGGGCCACAAAGCACGGGCATGTCCCAGTGGGCGCATGGTGCAGAGACAGTGGTGCAGTTATTGCGAGAGCCCCACACACCGGGATGAAAACTGCAGGCGAAAGACAAAAGCCAGAGTGAAGCAAGCGACGGACAATGTGGACGAAGACTGCAGGCAAAAGACAAAAGACTGAGTCAAGCATGCGGCGGACAACGAGGATGAAACATTCACTTTTAAACTAAGCGAACGCAACGTCAGCAGATTGAGAAAAAGGGGTTTGATGGTGGACACGGGAGCAACGTCCCACATAATCAGAGACCTTCACAAGTTCAAGAGATTTGACGAGTCATTCCAGCCGAATAAAGACATCATAGAGTTGGCTGACGGCGCATAGACCAGCGGTGCAGCTTTAAAGAGGGGAGATGCTGAGATCTACTTGCACGACAGTGGAGGACGCAAAGTGAAGACAACACTGAAGGGGGCGCTATATGTCCCATATTTTCCACAAGACATATTCTCAGTCAAGTCTGCCACGGCCAACGGAGTGAGAGTGAACTTTCAGCAGGGACAAGACCAACTCATCCAGAAAAATGGTATCAGGTTTAATATAAAAGTGTGTGACAGACTGTATTATCTAGACACTGTTGATGGAGAACCCGATGATATGTGTAATGGATGTAATGATATACAATCTTGGCATGAGATATTGGGACACTGTAATCACATACTAAAGTTAGAAGACGCTGTTGAGGGGATGAAGATAAAAGATAAAAACAGTAAACATACCCCAAGCTGTGAGATTTGCATACAGGGAAAGTTTACCCAGAGCAGAAACCAAGAACCAGATGTAAGGGCAAAGGCCACATTGGAGTTAATACACACTGATCTAGCTGGCCCAATAGAGCCTGAAACAAAAGAGGGATATAAATATGCCCTAGCATTCACAGATGACTACTCAGGTGCTATGTTTGTGTATTTCCTAAAAACGAGGAGTGGCACAACAAAAGCTACAGAAAAATTCATTGTAGATACCACCCCCATGGGAAGATAAAATGCATTAGGTCTGATAATGGCACTGAATTTACAGCAGAAAGCTTTTGAGTCACTACTTCAGGAGACAACAGTGTGATGAAGATGAGGAGCCACACAACCGAGGCGAGGCGCAGAGAAAAGGAAGCAATAACGTGCTACAGCTGTCGCCAAAAGGGCCACAAAGCACGGGCATGTCCCAGTGGGCGCATGGTGCAGAGACGGTGGTGCAGTTATTGCGAGAGTCCCACACACCGGGATGAAAACTGCAGGCGAAAGACAAAAGCCAGAGTGAAGCAAGCGACGGACAATGTGGACAAAGACTGCAGGCAAAAGACAAAGGACTGAGTCAAGCATGCGGAGGACAACGAGGATGAAACGTTCACTTTTAAACTAAGCGAACGCAACGTCAGCAGATTGAGAAAAAGGGGTTTGATGGTGGACACGGGAGCAACGTCCCACATAATCAGAGACCTTCACAAGTTCAAGAGATTTGACGAGTCATTCCAGCCGAATAAAGACATCATAGAGTTGGCTGACGGCGCATAGACCAGCGGTGCAGCTTTAAAGAGGGGAGATGCTGAGATCTACTTGTACGACAGTGGAGGACGCAAAGTGAAGACAACACTGAAGGGGGTGCTATCCGTCCCATCTTTTCCACAAGACATATTCTCAGTCAAGTCTGCCACGGCCAACGGAGTGAGAGTGAACTTTCAGCAGGGACAAGACCAACTCATCCAGAAAAATGGTATCAGGTTTAATATAAAAGTGTGTGACAGACTGTATTATCTAGACACTGTTGATGGAGAACCCGATGATATGTGTAAGGGCAAAGGCCACATTGGAGTTAATACACACTGAGCTAGCTGGCCCAATAGAGCCTGAAACAAAAGAGGGATATAAATACGCCCTAGCATTCACAGATGACTACTCAGGTGCTATGTTTGTGTATTTCCTAAAAACGAGGAGTGGCACGACAAAAGCTACAGGAAAATTCATTGTAGATACCACCCCCTATGGGAAGATAAAATGCATTAGGTCTGATAATGGCACTGAATTTACAGCAGAAAGCTTTGAGTCACTACTAAGCAAAAACGCTATAAAGCATGAAAGATCAGCACCATATTCACCACATCAAAACGGAACAGGTGAGAGGAGCTGGAGAACATTGTTTGAGATGGCTAGGTGTATGCTCATTGAAAGCAAGCTACCGAAGGAGTTATGGACCTATGCTGTAATGACTGCCGCAGTAATCCACAATAGGTGTTACAGCAAACGCACGGGTCAGACACCTTATTTTATGTTAACAAGGAGAAACCAAACCTTGCGAGAATGAGAGCATTTGGTTCTGCATGTTACACATACAAACAGGATAAGAAAAAGGTTGACTCAAAATGTGACAAAGGAGTATTTGTAGGTTATGACCGAAATAGTCCTGCATACTTAACATATTACAGTGGGGTAAAAAAGTATTTAGTCAGCCACCAATTGTGCAAGTTCTCCCACTTAAAAGATGAGAGAGGTCTCCAATTTTCATCATAGGTATACCTCAACTATGAGAGACAAAATGAGGGGAAAAAAATCCAGAAAATCACATCGTCTGATTTTTAAAGAATTTATTTGCAAATTATGGTGAAAAATAAGTATTTGGTCAGTAACAAAAGTTCATCTCAATACTTTGTTATATACCCTTTGTTGACAATGACAGAGGTCAAACGTTTTCTGTAAGTCTTCACAAGGTTTTCACACACTGTTGCTGGTATTTTGGCCCATTCCTCCATGCAGATCTCCTCTAGAGCAGTGATGTTTTGGGGCTGTCGCTGGGCAACACAGACTTTCAACTCCCTCCAAAGATTTTCTATGGGGTTGAGATCTGGAGACTGGCTAGGCCACTCCAGGACCTTGAAATGCTTCTTACGAAGCCACTCCTTTGTTGCCCAGGCGGTGTGTTTGGGATCATTGTCATGCTGAAAGACCCAGCCACATTTCATCTTCAATGCCCTTGCTGATGGAAGGAGGTTTTCACTCAAAATCTCACGATACATGGCCCCATTCATTCTTTCCTTTACACGGATCAGTCGTCCTGGTCCCTTTGCAGAAAAACAGCCCCAAAGCACGATGTTTCCACCCCCATGCTTCACAGTAGGTATGGTGTTCTTTCTCCTCCAAACACGACAAGTTGAGTTTTTACCAAAAAGTTCTATTTTGGTTTCATCTGCCCATATGACATTCTCCCAATCCTCTTCTGGATCATCCAAATGCTGTCTAGCAAACTTCAGACGGGCCTGGACATGTACTGGCTTAAGCAGGGGGACACATCTGGCACTGCAGGATTTGAGTCCCTGGCGGCGTAGTGTGTTACTGATGGTAGCCTTTGTTACTTTGGTCCCAGCTCTCTGCAGGTCATTCACTAGGTCCCCCTGTGTGGTTCTGGGATTTCTGCTCACCGTTCTCGTGATCATTTTGACCTCACGAGGTGAGATCTTGCGTGGAGCCCCAGATCGAGGGAGATTATCAGTGGTCTTGTATGTCTTCCATTTTCTAATAATTGCTCCCACAGTTGATTTTTTTCACACCAAGCTGTTTACCTATTGCAGATTCAGTCTTCCCAGCCTGGTGCAGGTCTACAATTTTGTTTCTGGTGTCCTTTGACAGCTCTTTGGTCTTGGCCATAGTGGAGTTTGGAGTCTGACTGTTTGAGGTTGTGGACAGGTGTATTTTATACTGATAATGAGTTCAAACAGGTGCCATTAATACAGGTAACGAGTGGAGGACAGAGGAGCTTCTTAAAGAAGAAGTTACAGGTCTGTGAGAGACAGAAATCTTGCTTGTTTGTAGGTGACCAAATACTTATTTTCCACCATAATTTGCAAATAAATTCTTTAAAAAATCAGACAATGTGATTTTCTGGATTTTTTTTTCTCATTTTGTCTCTCATAGTTGAGGTATGTCTATGATGAAAATTGAAGACATCTCTCATCTTTTAAGTGGGAGAACTTGCACAGTTGGTGGCTGACTAAATACTTTTTTGCCCCACTGTACCCTGAGACAGAAAAAGTCCTAAGACACAGGTTGGTGAAGTTTATCACTAAAAATACAACTGAAAATCAGACACTAACAGAGCCTGGTGTGTCTGATGAAAGCTTAGATGAACAGTGGGTCAGACCCTTTATGCCAGGGAGCAGAGGTACAATGGAAGTTCAAATAATGCAGGAAGAAAACAACCAGACAGTTCATTCTCCTAACGAAGAAGAAGTTCAAGGTGCAGAGCCTAAACACAGTGAGGGAGCCCAAGTGACGCAGAAAGAGGACAGTCAGGCTATTTGGACATCAAATAGGGAGAGAAAACCCCCGCAATACCTGACAGATTATGAATGCAGAGTTGAATGTGAAGATGATTCATCATTTGACATTGACTACTGTTACAGGGCAACTTGTGGCATCCCACAAACTTTTAGAGAAGCTGTGAGATCAACAGAGTCAGAAAAATGGATGGAGGCAATGAAAGAGGAGTTTAACTCTCTCAGGGAAAATGACACCTTCACCTTATGCCTACTTCATTCATTCATTCATTCATTCATTCATCTTCTTCAGCTTAATCCTTTTCGGGTCGCAGGGAGGCTAGAGCCTATCCCAGCATCTTTGGGCGAGAGGCAGGGTACACCCTGGACAGATCACCAGTCCATCGCAGGGCCAACACAAAAGACAGACAACCATTCACTCTCACAGTTATGCCCACTTCCAGAAAATAAACATACAGTGGGGGATAGGTGGGTATATGCATTAAAAGAGAATGCAGATGGATCAGAGATACATAAAGCCAGATATGTAGCAAAAGGCTACAGCCAGGTTGAAGGGATAGTATACAAGAAGACCTCTTCACCAACAGCAGACATGACGTTGGTGCGCAGCTTAATGCAGATGGCGGCACAATATGACTTGAAGCTACATCAAATAGATGTTAAAACGGCATACTTTGACTGTGAGATATATATCAAGCAACCAGAAGGTTTTCAGATAAAGTCAAAAACAGGTAAAAAGTTGGTATGGAGATTAAACAAGTCCCTATATGGCCTAAAACAAGCAGGCAGAAATTGGAATAAGCTCCTACATGATCATCTGACTGAAAATGGATTTAAACAGAATCCTGCAGACCATTATGTATACAGTAGGCAAACTGAAAGAGAAAGAGTAATACTAGTGATATGGGTTGATGATCTTATCATAGCAGCTGACAACAAAGACTCACTAAACAATGTGAAAGAAATGCTGAAGATAGGATTCAGTATGAAGGATATGGGAAAACAGGTATTTCTTAGGCATTGACTTCACACAAGAGATAGGACAGGTCAGGATGGATCAAAAGAAATACATTGACAAGATACTTGACAGGTTTGGCATGACTGATTGTAAACCTAGACAAACACCATCTGAGCAGAAGCTTAATTTCACAGATGATGATGAACCTGTAGATCCACAATATTATCGTGAGATAGTGGGGAGCCTAATATATGTGATGACATGTACGAGGCCTGATTTAAGCTGCATTGTGAGAAAACTGTCACAGTATTTGTCAGAACCTAAGGGACAACAACTAATTGCAGTTAAGCATGTGTTGAGGTATCTTAAAGGGACCAGGGACTATGAGCTATGTTACAGGAAAACAAAGGGAGACTTGGACTCATAGCATATTGTGATGCTGATTGGGCTTCAGATCGCAATGACAGACGGAGCACGACTGGCTATTGTTTCAGCCTGAACAAAGGAGGACCCGTTGTGTCACGGAAATCAAAGAAACAACAAACAGTAGCTCTGTCGACCTGTGAAGCTGAATACATGGCTCTCACGGCAGCCGCACAAGAAGGCCTGTACCTCATGCAGCTATTGAATGACATGGACAAAAGCTGTCATTATGAACCTGTGAAGATTCACAAGGACAATCAAGGAGCTATTGCTTTGTCAAAGAATCCAGTGAACCGACAAAGATGCAAACACGTGGACATTAAGTATCACTTCATCAGATCAGTGTTGAATGATGGCAAAGTAAATGTGTACTGTCCCACAAGTGAAATGGTAGCAGATGTGTTCACTAAACCTGCTACAAAGGTTTACTGTAAAAATTTCCACAGTTATTTGTTTGGTGCTAAACTGTGAACATGCTGTATCAGCTTAGAGCAAGTGGAGGTGTTGGATTATATGTTAAAATGGAGGGTATGCTCTTGGCTGATACTACTCTTTGTTACGTGATGACATGCTTGCAGCACGCATTGCATTCTGGAAGAGAGAAGGAGAGGAGAAAGAAGGAGAAAATAAAACGAGCAAGTGTATTCAAGAGAGTTCAGGCTACTGTGTGTTTTTCCTCCATTAGTTAACGACACTCTACGGTTATCCGATCCTTCATAATGTCGACCTCAACAGTAACATTAGCTCACTTAACTGTTAATATTACGAGACAACACGCATAAAAAAGTTAGTTTATGCTAAATCGTTGCAGTTTTTCCTACCAGTGAGCTGCTGTTGCGGAGACTTTTTAATCTTCGCTAAATTACATAAACAGCCAAGTGACTGAACATGACTAAAAGTGTATCAATGTGACTTCCCCTCTGATATTATAGCTTACCTTTATCAGTTTGTGAATTGAAGCATCATTGCCTGATGCTGCTCTGTTTTCAAATGTGACCAGTGGCTACCAGATGTGTGTGTGCAGTTGTTGTGAGGTCTGGCGAGGCAGCGTAACCGTAAAAAAAGGTTCCACCCGAGGCAAATGCAGCTCTGGCTGCTGTAGTTGATAAAGTAGCCAAGATTATGCCAGCAGTGGCCACCCCCCAGCTCCGCCATTGGTGTTTACATTGAATTAGAATGAAATCACTCCGTGTGAAAAATTTGCCCATTCCGTTTGGTCTGAACACACCTTAAGATTTGGCTGAGGCAGATTAATCTTTTTGCTTGTTGATTCACTCACAATGTAAATGTGCATGCGGCAACAGTACACAGTGCATAATGCTTTGCAAAGTAGTGTCAAAGTTGGTGCCCAGGCTGGGCAGAAGGCAGGACTCATACGCTAAGTGAGCGATTGACATTTTATTAATAATCACAAAATTAAGCAGCTCGGAAGCTGAAACACAAAACCAAGGCTGGGGTAGACAAGGCAGAAAACCACATGGCTAGGATACAAGACAAGCAGGATACAAGGCGGAACAGAAGTGTGTGAACATGCCAAACAACGACAAGGATGCAGCACCCAGGTAAGGGGTGGCGTTCCTTAAATAGAACAGAACTAATCAACCAAAGCACAAACAGCCGTGGATAATCAGGAAAAAACGTAAGAACCAAGCTAGACTAGGGTGGAAGGAAACACACATGAATTCAAACCCAAGACCAAAACACAGCACAAACATCCATCCATTTTCTGCCGCTTTTCCGGAGGTCCAGGTCGTGGAGGCAGCAGCCCAAGCAGAGAAGCTCAGACTTCCCTCTCCCCGGCTACATGCTCCAGCTCTTCAGAGAGGATACCAAGACATTCCCAGGCCAGCTGGGAGACGTAGTCTCTCCAGCATGTCCTGGGTCTGCCCCGGGGGTCTCCTTCCTGTGGGATGGGCCCAAAACACCTCAAGTGGGAGGTGTCCAAGAGGCATCCTGATCAGATCCTTTCGATGTGGAGGGGCAGCGGTTCTACACTCAGCTTCTCCCGGATGACTCATCTCCTTACCCTATCTCTAAGGGTGAGTCTAGCAGTCCTACAGAGAAAGCCCATTTCAGCCGCTTGTATCCATGATCTCATTCTTTCGGTCATTGCCCAAAGCTCATGACCATAGGTGAGGGTAGGAACGTAGATTGACCGGTAAATCGACAACTTTGCTTTAGAGCTCAGCTCCCTCTTCACCACAACAGACCGGTACAACGTCCGCAACTGTTATGATTGCCCTTTGCAGGGAAAAGCTGAGGAGCCAGAAGCCAGCAGTGAGTTTTGTTATTTTATTACAAAAGTACAAAATAATGAGCCTCGAGGGGCAAAACACAAACTATAACACTCGATCTCGATGGGTCAAAATAACTGAACAACTACAAAGAATCAAAGTCACTTACACGTAATGCAACGAGGGTGAAACCTAACACTGGAAAGAGACTGGAGCCGGGCGTGGGGACTCCAGCCTGAGTGGGTGTGAGATCGCAGCGAGGACTAATTCCAAGCAGCGATCTTAAATAGAGCATAAACTAATAACAGACAGGTGAGACAGATAATGAATAAAGGGTGAACAGCTGTGACAGGCCACGGGCTGGCTGACAGGCGGAAGTGCTGCCATGGCGCTGTCAAAATAAAAGCACCAAAACACACCCTCAAAACAAACCCAGAAAAAAGGGACAAAAAGAGAAAATAACAGGTGACTCGAGCGTGGAGCAGACTCTTGCTCGGGATCACCACAGTGCCCCTACTTTAAGGGATGGATTCCAGGCATCCCAATCGTACAGGAGAACTACCAAAACCAGCCTCGGGAGGGCAGAGGAGGGACCCCAGGCCTGGGGGGAGAGACACTGAAATGAAAAAAAAAACCACTTCAAAAAGCTTGACAACAAGATACTAAGACAAATACCAAAATAAACATCAAAATATCATCCATAAATTGCAAACGGGAATTTGTGACATAGAACCAGAACCAAATAATCTTTGCAATTTAAATTCTCATTAGTTCCCATCAGAAAACTGAGATCTTGATATGGTAGACAAAAATAGATTTATTTACTTTACCTTTTCTGTTAGAAAAGTCCATGCAAAAAAATAGCAACGAACTAGAATACAAAAATATAACAAATTGCAACACGACATGTTCAAAGTGAGAACTTCTCTCTTCTTCTTTTTCTTCCTTTTCTTTTCCTTTGGAAATGTCAACGTGAAAAATAAATGCATGAACCTGAACAGGATAACTGAATAATACATGCCTATAGCCCAGAAATACAGAAACACTAAGAGACACGTATGATCAGTCAAATGAGAGACTAGTTCTGGTGGCCTCCCAGAGTCCCGGCTCCACCCAACCGTCACGAGGAAAAGGTTGGGTGGCCTACCAGACCTCCAGAACTGCCAAGTCCGGCAAAAAGGTTCCTCAGGTGGCCTCCCCGCATCGCTGTGTCAGCGGACCATGAAGCCCCACTCACCTCCCCCAGAAAGCAGAAGAGGAGAGGTTAACCCCTGTGGATCCCTGGCAGGGAGCGAACCACGAAGGAACCAGCAGTTTGTAACCGACCCACAGTAGCCTTCAGCCCCAGCGCAGCACCCTCGATGGCCTCGGTTGGAGGCATTGCAGAACCCTCAATGGTCTCTGCTTGAGGTATTGCAGCACCCTTGATGGCCTCCGCTTGAGGCATTGCAGCACCCGCGATGGCCCCCGCATGAGGCATAGCAGCAACCACGGTGACCTCGGCTTGAGAAGCTGGACCCACGGTGACCTCGGCTTGAGGAGCTGGACCCACGACAACCCCAGGCAGTGGACCAGAACCCACGGAGACCTCTACCTTGGCAGGAAGCACCTCGGTGACTCTGAGAAAAGGCTCGGAAACAAGGAGCACAGGAACACAGTAAGGTTCACCGGCAGCAGTGGAACCCGGTGAGGTGAGCTCAGGTGCTGCTGACAGCAGCACCCGGCTCTCCTCCCTAAGAACCAGACAAAATCTCTCCAAAAAACAGAAATAATGAAAACAAAGGAGAGTACTTGCCTGAGCTCAAGTTCCACCACTATCCAGGACTCCGTCAATCTGGATGGCGATCCTCTTGGCCTGGCCTCATGGAGGTCTAACTCTGCTGCGGTGGCCCCAGCAGCAGGCATGATGGTTTCAGCAGTCTTTGGACCCCCCAGTGCTGTAGCCCATGCAGATGGCTCGCTCTGCGTGGTGACCAGAGATCCATTCCCAGCTGGGACAGGATTCTGCTCAGTGGAGATCCAGGGATGCTTCGTTGTCGGCAGACTCCAACTGGCAGGCAGACCTCTTCCTCTGTCCATATTGTGGCTGTGGGGCTGGAACCAGGTACACTAGGGCCACAGGCCCCTCTTCCCTCTGGCGGTTCAGTCCTGGCACTGGCGGACACTCAGGGAATATAGGAGGAGACACAAAGGAAGCAGGTTGCGTATATATGGCTGTAGCAGGTGGTGAGGGCTCAGGGGACTGCATGACCTGAGCCTCACCCCCAGGAATCAGACAAAGTAATTCATCAGTAAGAGATTGAGAATGAAAAATCACTTACCTATCATCCTGGGGTACGGTGGTCACTGCTGCAGCAGGCTCTGTTCTTTCCTCTCCCATTCCAGAGATGCAGGCAGACCCCTCGGGAAGACAAGGGGGAGCCGCTCCTGGCAGATCGGCGACAAAGGCAGCCTGAGAAGGAGTCACTGTGCTCACAGCAGCTGAAGGAAGCACTGTAGCGGAGGGAGGAGCAGCCTAGGCAGTCCAAGGTAGGGCAGCTGGTGAAACAGCTGCTAACGAAGACCCGGAGGCTGAAGCTGCTGTCATACCTCTCTTCCGTGGCGAAGAAAAAACAGCTGGCTGGGTGACAGAGGAGTCTTTCCGGCAGCCCATAGCTGGATCCAAACGGGAACCTTGCAGGGAATTGACCCGATCATTAAACTACCTCCACTTCAGAACAGCCATGTCCCGGGGAGGAGATGGGTTCTGTGCAGGATGGCGACATCTTCTGGCTGGAGGTGAAGTTAAGTTCAAATTGGGGAAACGTTGCTGCTGCGCTGAAACTGTGGCCAGCAGCTCGGCAAACTGAGGATAATGACTTAACCCGGGATGTGCCTCCACCATCCTAACAGCAGCCACCACGCTTTTCAGAACGTTGCCCGGGCCAACAGAAGAGAGAGCTTCAGCCATACGGTTTTCGATGAAATCAACTGCCCAAAGTTCATCTTCGCTGGGACCCCTGGCTGCCCTCCTCCTCCGCTGCACTGAAGACGGCTCTTCGGCGATAGAACCATGGGAGCTGGAGCCGAAGCAGGAACCTCCTCATGAGGCGAGGAACGGGAGTTCTTCCTCGTTGGGCCCCTCTTAGGCTTCCTGGCGGATCTCTGGTCCAGCTGTCGGTTCTTCTGTTGGAGTGCCGATAGTTCAGCCATCCTCTCCCTGCCCTCAGCGTGCTCAACAAAGCAAGGATGACATTTAGCAGTTGCCTCCGTGAGGTCCAGGTACCACAGTGCGTCTTGGGGGAAACGATTGCGAGCTACGGCCAGGAGGTCATCAATCTCCATTAGAGCCTGGACAAGCTCAAAACCCAGGCTCATAGGATACCATGTATTGAAAGACGCCATGACCTCCCCCCGACAAAGAAATGCTGGCACTTGGTGAAGGAAAAAATATAGAGCCAAAACAAAACTCACTGTGGCTGGCACCTCGCTTGGCTGCGATCTACTGTTATGATTACCCTTTGCAGGGAAAAGCTGAGGAGCCAGAAGCCAGCAGTGAGTTTTGTTATTTTATTACAAAAGTACAAAATAATGCGCCTCAAGGGGCAAACCACATAAACTATAACACGACCTCGATGGGTCAAAATAACAGAACAACTACAAAGAATCAAAGTCACACGTAATGCAGCGAGGGCAAAACCTATCGCTGGAAAGAGACTGGATCTGGGCGTGGGGACTCCAGCCTGAGTGGGTGTGAGATCGCAGCGAGGACTAATTCCCAGCAGTGATCTTTAATAGAGCATAAACTAATAACACACAGGTGAGACAGATGATGAATAAAGGGTGAACAGCTGTGACAGGCCGCAGGCCGGCTGACAGGTGGAAGTGCTGCCGCTGCGCTGTCAAAATAAAAGCACCAAAACACACCTTCAAAACAAACCCAGAAAAAAGGGACAAAACGAGAAAATAATAAGTGACTCGAGCGCGGAGCAGACCTGCGCTCGGGATCACCACAGCAACACTGCAAAGGCTGTTTTGACTCTATCCAAAACAATCTCTTGGTGATCACCAAAGTGAAATGATCTCTTAACAACTCCTATTTAGGGAAAAAGGAGTTGGAGTAAACAAGTATTAACTTCTTCCTTCTCCTTTTCGAACAGTGTACACCAAGTCACTTTTTTATTACACTTATTTGTTTTGCTTTTTTTGTTTGAAATAAAGTATTTCATCATCATAACATTCAACAATCTCTCTACAAGCACTCAACAATGTCATTGATCTCTCAGTGATCTCTCAACAATCTTTCAATGAACTCTTGTTCTTTCATTGAATGACTTTCAACGAATGACTGATTTCTTTGATCAGTGGGAGATTGATGAGATTGTTGAGTGATCAAGGAGAGCTCAAGGAGCACTCAATGATCTAATCGATCTCCCAGGGATCTCTCAGAGGTCTTTCAGTGAAATTTTTCCACTCCGAAGGTAGAGATGGCTGAGAGATCAGTGAGGGATTGCTGAGCATTCAATGAAAAACCAATAGAGTTCATTGAAAGATTGCTGAGAGATCACTGGGAGATCCATGAGATTGTTGAGCGCTCATCGAGAGATTGTTTTGGACTGAGTCAAATCTTGAGGACCATGGAGATCACTGAAGTTCATTGAGTGATCCTGATGATTGCTGAGAGACCATTGAAAGATTATTTGGAGATCTGGCCATTTTGTCATCACTCAGCGATCTCTCAACAATCTCCACATATATAGGCGAGAATTTGTATTGTAGCAGGAAAACACAAATCCACAATACACAATGATAATGTTCATGGTTGGCAACTGGGTTACTGCAGTAACTTATTTATCTTCATGTCTTTCTTGTATCTTGACCATGCACACTTGCCGTGAGCGTACGAGTACCAGCCAGTGATTTTCCACAGATGCCACCCCCATTACTCTTCTGCCACCTGACTTTCAGAAATGAAATGTAAAAATAACATGAGATGTGTACCCACTTGCCTCTCTAAGTATATAATATTGGAGCCTCTTCAGCCCATTGCTGTTCCCGTGCCACAAGTGGCTCTCGTGGGTTTTTTCACAGAAATTCAAAGAGGGTTCTCTGTATCACACAGGTGCATAGACAAAGAGCAATTATTCCAACCTCTTTTTTTTTTCTTTTTTTTTTTTGCAAAAAGCCACATTGAGATGTGGGTTGTGGAAACATTCTGTGTAATTTTCTGCCCTCCCAAAATAAAGAACATATCTCAAACCATCAAAAGCTTGCAGCCCTTTGAGAAAACAAATGTAGGATAGTGCTAAAGTACGTACACCGAGATAAAACACTTTGCATTTGTGTCAGGGTGAAGTGTAAAGCTCTATCCTAATAGAAAAAGGTTTCAGGGTGTGCATTTATTTAAAATTGCTGAAAGAGGTGATCATTTTACAGTCAGAAGCCAAAAAAAGAAAGTGGTCGGAACAATTTACCTGTTTTCCTTCTGCTGCATGGCATTTTGTGTCTTGGACATTAGCTGTGTTTTCTCCATATTACCCACTAAAGCTGCTGTGATAGTCTGTGATATAGTGTTGCTATGTGAATTATTCCATATTCTGCAACAATATTTTTGAATTAATTATGCAGTTGTTCTAAAGAATATTTTCCCTCTAACTACCCATATATAACCCAAAATTGTAAATGAAAAGATAACTTTTAAGTGAGAAATGTACATTTATAAAGCATTCTGACACTGTGTTTTTTAGTCTTTAAAGGCTCCAGTCAAGACTGCACAAGCAAATTGAACACTGAAGGCTATTCTTTTATAGGTTGTAATCTTGTTTGACTTGAAACTGGCCCTGAAACAGAAGGAATACTTTCTTAGGTTTCTACTTCTGTTTGTCTGGATGCAAAAGCTACTTAGCCAAATTTCAGAGAAGTTTGGTGGAAGGGTGGAGATTGAACAACAGAAGAAGCCATCACATTTGGAGAAGATCCTAATCAAGGGATGGATCTGAGAATTAATTTCCATACATTCCTCATCTACCGAGTCCCTCCAGGATTTCGCGGGATGTTTTTTGACTGTTGTGGCCCAAAAAGTCTCAATTTTTGGGAGCTTTTTTAAAAAGTTGTGATAAAAGTTGTGATGTTTTGAGAGGGGTTTTTTTGCACTAAAAGTTGTGGGAAGAATTACAAATTTTAAAGCAGATGATTTTTTTCCATAGTTGACTGCAATGATATTCAATAACACCACAAGAAAAGCACAGGTTTGTCAAAAATTTCCTATTAAACAGTGATTTTGTGGCACATATGTTGGGTTCATATTTTCCACAAATGCATTGCTGTATGTGTATTGGGTGCTTCACGTCTCGCGGGACAAAGAAGGTCTGGATCTGCAGAGGTCTGCAGGAGATAACGAGGAGGTGTGAGATTTGGCCTTTGTCTCAGAGAAGATGCCCCAGAGGGATTTCCGGATCATCGAAGAATAAGAGACAATGGTGAAAGATCAAAGAGTTGCATTGTGACTGGGATTAAGTACCATGTGACTGTATGTTTGCTAAAGCACCATGTGACTTAGGTTTCGATGCTCCAGGAGTATAAGAGTGTGATGTTTCATTGATCAGTCTCTTTTCTTGTTGAGAGATTGCTAGAGTATGTGGTCTGACAATAAAGCTGAACCTGAGAAATAAACTCAGCCTCATCCTTGAGCACATCCTCTACAATTTGTAAATTAAGCATAAACTTCAGCTATACAGACAACTCTTGTGCAACAGAAAATATAGACTTTAACACAATGTCCATTACAACAGCTAAATTGCACTGAATGCATGTAAAGAGTAGAGATTTGGAAATTATTGGCAGCACCTTCATTTGAAAACTCCCTACAGTCCCCAACCACTCTGTAGTGAGCGCAGAGTAAAAAAGGAATAATTTATTCTGTTGCTCTGTATTGTCTATCGGAGTCTGTGTTTTTCTGAAAAAAATTGCTGAATATTTTCTCTTTCCGTCCCTGACTCCTGCCAGTCTGTCTATCTGCTGCATCTTGACACACAGTTGTACCAGGAGGAGGGGCTCTCCTTGGGGGCATGTGTTGGTCCATGTCTAGACTGGAGGTTCACAGCTTTAAAGCTCATTGACAAGATGTAGTAATGATTTTACCTCTAAAGATGTATAAAATGACCAAACACTGGCTGTAGTGTTAGATTTGCTCATTAGTTTGTGGTTTTACTAGCCGGGGGACAGCTGTGGCAGCTATGGTGCAGGTGTAGCGTGGCCGACTACTGATCGGAGGGTCAGTGGTTCAGTTCCTGCTCTATCTACAGTCTGCATGTCGAAGTGCCCTTGAGCAAGGTACTAAACCCCCAGTTTCTCCTGGTAAGTCAGGCCAGGGCCTGTGCATGGCAGCTCCGCCACCAACAGTGTGTGAATGTGTGCATGAATGGGTGGATAGCAGGATCTGTAAAACCCTTTGGTCATCCAGAGATGAGTAAAAAGTGCTATTGTGGCCGACACACATTGTGGGCTCACGCTGCCACAGAGACAGGACTGAATGTGTATTGTGGAGTGTCACGTCTGCAAGGACTAAGGACTCAAATCTACAGGAGGTAACAAGGAAGTGTGAGATTTGTCTCTTTGTCCCACAGAAGACGCCCCGGAGGTTATTCCGGTTCATCAAGAAATGAGAGACAATGGTGAAGCTTCAAAGGGATGCTTTGTAACTGTATGTTGACTGAAGACACCATGTGGCTTGAATTCTGATGCTGGAAATGTATAAAAGGGGGTTGAAGTATGATTCTTTCTCTTTCCTGCTTTGAGAATGCTAGAAGCTGCGTTCTGTCAAATAAAGCTGGTTTTATGACTGAAACTCAGCCTCATTATTTGAGCATGCTTCTACACTGGTGACCTACGACGGAGAATGAGCAGACAGAATTCTCCCGAGCGGGGCTCTGTGGAAGCCAGCCTGATGGCCGCCTCCACGATCCGGCTGCCCGATTTCTGGCAGCACAGCCCGCGCTCATGGTTTAGCGCAATCGAGGCGCAGTTCAACCTCCGGAGAATCTCCAACGATGACACAAGATTCTACCACGTGGTAGCGAAGCTGGACAGCAACACGGTCCAGAGAGTGGAAGATCTGGTTAATCATCCACCAGACAGCGACAAGTACAGCGCATTGAAGGACGCGCTGATCAGCCATTTCACCCCCTCAGTCCAACAACGAGTAGAGGGGCTCCTGGCGCTGACGGAGGCCGAAAACGATAGACCTGCGGACCGGATGGTGAAGATGCTGCAGCTCAAAGCCTCTGGGGATGGCGAATTCATTTTCGCCCACCTTTTCCTTTGAACCCTACCACCAGCAGTGAGAGTGGCCCTGGCAGAGTCACCCCGATTGGCCAAGCGAGACTACCATGGGTTGAGCAAGGAGGCGCAGAGGTTGGTCGACGCCCACAAGCGGAACGCGGTCTCGGCCGCGGCGGCCAGTCCAGGAACGGCGTCCGGAGACAGTGCGGGTCCAGCGGCCGCGGCGCCAGACGCACCAACGATGGCGGCGACAGGAGCCAGACGACGCGGAGCGGAGAACGGCTCGTGCTTCTACCACCGCCGTTTTGCAGAGAGAGCGCACAGGTGCGTCCCACCGTGCAATTTTAAGCGCCAGGGAAACGCCAAGACCGAGGGCCGGTAGCAGCTGCGACCCTCGGCAACGAGAACAGGCTGCTTTACCTGACGGATGCACGCTCGGGGAAACAGTTCCTCATGGACACGGGCTCTCAGCTGAGTTTCGTCACACCCACCTACGCGGAACGGCTGTCGCCTTCTAAAGCCCCCTGGGTGTCAGTGTCAGCAGCAAACGGCTCCACGATTAAAACGTTTGGTGAGAGGACCATGCTTCTGTCCTTACAGGGCCGTTCATTTGAGTGGACATTTATTGTAGCAGCAGTCAGTTTCAACATGTTAGGGGCTGATTTTTTGTGCTCACATGGTTTATTGGTTGACCTTGCTAATAGACGTCTGATTAATGCACTGTCCTTTCATTCTATTCCCTGCACAGCTCGGGTGGCCCCGCCAACTGCACATGCCAGCGTCTCAGCTGCGGGTGGTAAGTTTCACACTCTGCTTGCTCAGTTTCCAGCACTCACAGTCCCCACGTTTTCAGCAACGGTGGCCAAACATGGGGTAGAACATTTCATAACGACCACAGGCCCTCCCGTGTTTGCAAAGGCTCGGCGCTTGGACCCAGCTAAACTGGCCATCGCGCGCGAGGAGTTCACTAATCTGGAAAAACTGGGCATTGTTAGACGTTCCAAGAGCTCTTGGGCTTCGCCGTTACACATGGTCCCAAAAGCTGACGGCTCGTGGCGACCTTGCGGTGATTTCCGCAGGTTGAACAACGTTTCAGCTCATGACCGCTACCCGATTCCGCACATTCAGGATTTTTCTGTCCATTTGGCGGGGGCGCGCATTTTTTCTAAAATAGACTTGGTGCGCGGCTATCACCAGGTGCCAGTGCGCGCGCAGGATGTACCCAAAACAGCGGTCATAACGCCTTTCGGCCTTTTTGAGTTCTTGCGCATGCCTTTTGGCCTCAAGGGGGCCGCACAGACTTTCCAACGCATGATGGATGCAGTTTTACGCGACCTGCCTTTCGTGTTCGTTTATTTGGACGATATTTTGGTAGCCAGCGCGTCCGAAGGCGAACATGAAAAACACCTCACAGCAGTTTTCCAGAGGTTGGCAGAGCACGGGTTAATAGTTAACCCAGCGAAGTGTCAGTTTGGGGTGGCGCAGATTGATTTTTTGGGACATCGCGTTTCGGCAGAGGGAGCAGTTCCCCTTCCAAATAAAGTGCATGCCATAACGGATTTTCCGCAACCTCAAACGGTCAAGGCGCTTCAGGAGTTTCTAGGGATGGTTAATTTTTACAACCGTTTCCTCCCAAGCGCAGCACGACTCATGCAGCCATTGTACACCGCGTTAAAAAAACAAAAGCCCGCAAATAAAGTTGAATGGTCTCCGGAGCGGGAGCGCGCTTTTGCCCAGGTCAAATCAGCCCTGGCAAACGCAGTTTTGTTAGTGCACCCAGTTCCAACGGCCCGCATGGCGCTCACCACTGACGCTTCCGATGTAGCGGTGGGGGCGGTAGTTGAACAGTTTGTGGCAGGTACCTGGCAACCCCTCGCGTTTTTCAGCAGGACCTTGCGCGATAGTGAACGGAAATACAGCGCGTTTGACAGGGAGCTTTTGGCCCTACACTTGGCCATCCGTCATTTTCAGTTCTGGTTAGAGGGGCGACGTTTCACCGCTTTTGTGGATCATAAACCGCTAACGTTTGCGATGGCCAAAATTTCAGAACCCTGGTCAGGCCGGCAACAAAGGCAACTAGCCGCAATATCGGAGTTCACTACTGATATTCAGCATGTCGCGGGTAAACACAATGTTGTGGCAGACTGCCTCTCGCGTGCAGTAGCACCGCCAAGCCCCATAGGGGCAGACTCTGTAGCCATGGCCGCGGGCCCGGGCAGCGACGCGGGAGCGCGCGCAGCCCCAGTCTGTGTTGGGTTAGATTATGCAGCTATAGGCTATAGGCTATAGGCTGCGGAGCAGGTTAACGACGCGGACGTGCGCGCGCTCCAGTCTGGACCAACAGGGTTAAGGCTGGAGCACAGGGTGCAACAAAACAGTATGCCCCCGCTAATCTGCGATGTCTCCACGGGACGGCCCCGCCCTGTGGTGCCAACCGCGTGCCGTCGCCGTGTTTTTGACTTGGTCCATTCTCTCGCGCACCCGGGGGTGCGCGCATCGATTAAGTTGGTGGGGGAGAAATTTGTTTGGCCCGGGTTGCGCAAACAGGTCAAGGAATGGGCAGCAGCCTGCGTAGCGTGTCAGCGAGCTAAAATACACAGACACACTAAGGCCCCATTAGAACCTTTCCACATCCCCGCTAAGCGTTTTGATCACGTGCATATTGACCTGGTCGGGCCGCTTCCGTTATCACACGGGCACACACACCTTTTGACGATGGTAGACCGCACCACGCGCTGGCCAGAGGCGGTTCCTCTGGCATCAACCACAGCGGAAGAAGTTGCGCGAGCATTTTTAGCAGCATGGGTTGCACGTTTTGGTGTACCGTCGGACATAACGTCCGACAGAGGTCCCCAATTTATTTCCGAGCTGTGGTCATCGACGGCCCGCAGCTTGGGGGTGAAGATTCATCGCACCACCGCGTATAACCCCCAGGCTAATGGTTTATGCGAACGCTTTCACAGGTCATTGAAAGCAGCCCTCAGAGCGTCGCTAACGGATACAAATTGGGTAGACAAACTTCCATGGGTGTTATTAGGGTTGCGTTCTGCACCTAAGGAAGATTTGCACGCTTCCCCGGCTGAATTAGTTTTCGCCCAACCGCTTCGTTTGCCCGGGGAATTTCTTCCTGATAATCCCGCACCTAGTGGCCCCCCCGCTCAGCCGTGGCAGAGCGGCTCAGGAGCAAACACACTTTCTGGCCCAATCCATCACAGTTTCCCACACGTTTTTGTGCCCAAAGCTTTAAAAAATGCAGAGTTCGTTTTTGTTAAACATGACGCCCAGCGTCCAAGTTTGCGGCCGTTTTACGACGGACCGTTTCGAGTGCTGGAGACCGGGCAGAAGCATTTTCTGCTAGATTTAGGGGGCAGACGGGAGCTGATTTGCATTAACAGACTCAAACCCGCTTTTGTTCTGGCTGACGAGGAGGTGCAGCTCGCGAGGCCCCCCCCGCCGGGGCAGGCCGCCGAGGGGACATTCTCCAAAGTCTTCACAGAGAGGTGCTAACGGCTTTAATCCACAGGTGCAGAGAGATGTTGCAGGTGCAGCCAAGCCAGGTTGCAGCAGATTCGGCAGAAGGTTAAAACCTAGGCAGTTGGTGGATTGATTAGCGATGTATGGAGTGCTTTGTGTTTTTCTTTTTGTTATGCCATTTAGATTTTGCCTTACTAGACATGTGGGGGGGGTAGTGTGGCCAACACACATTGTGGGCTCACGCTGCCACAGAGACAGGACTGAATGTGTATTGTGGAGTGTCACGTCTGCAAGGACTAAGGACTCGAATCTACAGGAGGTAACAAGGAAGTGTGAGATTTGTCTCTTTGTCCCACAGAAGTCGCCCCGGAGGTTATTCCGGTTCATCAAGAAATGAGAGACAATGGTGAAGCTTCAAAGGGATGCTTTGTAACTGTATGTTGACTGAAGACACCATGTGGCTTGAATTCTGATGCTGGAAATGTATAAAAGGGGGTTGAAGTATGATTCTTTCTCTTTCCTGCTTTGAGAATGCTAGAAGCTGCGTTCTGTCAAATAAAGCTGGTTTTATGACTGAAACTCAGCCTCATTATTTGAGCATGCTTCTACACTATAAGTGATTACCATTTTTACGGCGTCTCTCCTCATGCGTGCTCCCGTGACAGGGTGGTTTTCAGGCAGGCGGACGTTTTTCTACACAAACCCAGCACTTCATACATGTGGTTAGCATGGAGATGTGGGGAGACGTCCACCGGGGTGCCGGGGAAGATAGAGGAAGGGATGGTATGCGAAAAGTCGTGGGTGAATGTTTTTTTAAATCACACTGTTTTTTGCTGAGTTCCGTTTATACTCACTGTAAACACAGAAGTGAGTATGGTGCAGCAACACATCTGATTGGCTAGACTGAGTGTTTGAGTGGTACTCAGAGACAAATATGATTGGTGAAATTGGTGGAAGTTGACCAGAACTGGCCAAAATTGTGGGAAAGTTGCAATGATTGGACAAAGTTGCAAGGTCGCACAAAAGACACAATGACGGCTTGATCTCGCATGACTTGGCGCAATCACAACATCGCGAAATCCACGAGGGACTGTCTACTGCTTATCTGGAGGTCCAGGATTTGGGGGCAGCAATCTAAGCAGAGTGACCCAGATTGCTGTCCAGTTCACATAGCACCATGACCCTTCATTCATTTTATACTACCTACTGGGCTCACTGTACTCCAAAAATGCTGCTTGGCCAGCCTTCACAGATGGGGCAGTAGCCCTAGCCCACTGTGCGCATGTGGAGAGGAGCAAACAATGGAACACATCATAGAGGCTTGCCCGCTCCAAAGACTGGAAGGAGGATTACACACCCTCCATACAGCAAACCAGGAGGCAACTGCTTGGCTTAAGGATTTTGCATTCGCTAAATAAATAAATAAATAAATTCCAAAAATGCTTGAAGTCTTGGTTTAACAATACTTCTAACACAATGCTGTAGATCAGGGGTATCCAATCATGTGCCATGGAGGGCCAAGACATTGCAGGTTTTCTCTTCTACCCAGTCTCTTCAGCAGGTGTTTTCACTGATCAGCAAACAGTGGGGAGAAATTCAGTGGAATCTGCTGTTGAAGACACTGGTTGGAGGTAAAGCCTGCAGGGTCTTGGCCCTCCATGGCACATGATTGGAGACGCCTGCTGTAGATGTTGGGAGTCTGAGGGAGTTCATTGCACATTTGATATTCTTACTGCGAGAATATTCATCTAATCAGCTGTCCCAATCCTAAATAAAGCTCAAGATAAAAGCACACATGTTGAAGAGGTCTTTTATGCCGACCAGCCCAATGCAGACTTGTGCAAAAACCATACATCAGCATCTTGGTAAGCCACACACCTATCGGGTATGTGGTGTTCATGTAAAAATGTTTTGGTTTTTAAGTTGAGCTCAGAATTCTTTTTTAGAAATATACCTTTTGTGTGCACTGAAAAAAAAAGTATTTGTGCTTCTTTGTACTAAGGGCGCATTCACACGGCCACTGTTTGGTCCGGACCAAAGGAACTCTGCTCTGCTTCCGCAGATAGTTCGGTTCATTTGGTGCAGTCTAAACACAGGTAGGAACTCTGGTGCGCACCAAACAAGCGAAGTCTGGTCCGCCTGAAAACGGAGGTTTCGGTTCACTTGCAAACAAAGTCTGGTGCGTTTCGCTTGCAGTGTGAATGCAAACGCACTATCCAGCAGATCAAAGGACAGAAGTGCCCCTCAGCATTTGTATAACCATAGCAACACGTAGTCCGAGAAGAGGAAGTGGTGTTTACGGTAGTACATTTTGGCTAGAAAATAACAATAAAGACAATCACGCGGATCCGAGAAATCCTTTTACCGGTGAAAGCCGAGGAGAAAAATAAAAAAATGTTTCACTTGTGACAAACAAACAACCCAGCTGAAGGGAACCGATTTCCGTATTCAGTCCTAGCCAATCGATGAGCCTGATTTTTCTTCTTTGCCGAGATTTTTTTCTTCCTGGTCAGTGGTGATTTCGGCTACAGTGCCCCAAATGAGCAGTTGTTGTAACTGCGTGACGTTGTCCAGGCAGTTTGGTCCGTTGCAGTGTGAATGCAAACCAAACCAAGCGAAGGTGTGAAAATTCTCAGCATTCCCCGTCCAGTCAAACCGAGACCCCCAGACTATCCTGGTCTGAATGCAGCTTAAGACAAAAGAGTAAAAACAAGAGCTCTGAATGGTCTTCTGTGTCATTTATAAGCGTATGGAGGTTCATATGGGTTGGGTGGCTGGTTACAGGCTGGATAGGTTTCCAGTCTATTTGAGGCTTAATACACAGAGATCTGCCTTCACTGAAATGTTGTCCACATCTGCTCCCAATTTGGAACAACTAATAATGAACTGCATTTTTTTGTTTAATTCACAATTGACGACTGAAAGAAAAAGAAAACTCTCAATAATTTTTGCAGGGACCATACAAAACAAAACTTTTCCACAGCCGTGTTGTCGACTGTTTCCATGTTAAACAAAAGATGACTTCGCTGTCCCCAGATTTCTTGTTGTTGGCATCGGGGGAGAAAAAAAAACTAGAAAAATTACAGTGACACTTGTAGCTCTGCGCCATTGTATCAGCTGAATAACTAATCTGCATCTGCCTGCTGATTTCAACAAAGCTATATTCCAGACATCCCTAAATAGGGCTGTGGGGGGGGGGGAGGTGCTGAGCTGGGGGATGTCTTGCCTTGCAATCAGTCCCCAGCAGCACATGGAGAGCTGCTGTAATTAAGGAGCAGCGTCCCCCATGAATCCTATCCATGGAGCAGGACTTTAATTCCACACTAATTGAGGCCAACATGGGGAGGGCGGAGGGAGGAAGCGAGGTATCTGAGTCTCCTGCCGGGTGGACCAACCGCCGAGTTGGATGATTAGCTGAGGTGTAGCAAAGGTAACAAGGAAACTGAAGCTCAAAATTCACAGCCTGACACACCTGCCCACCTCTCCCTGCTTCCCTCCTCTCGCTCCAAAGGCTCTACAGCAGAAACCCGACCCGACTGCAAACAAACTTTCCAATCAGAGTTCCACTTTTCACAAGAGGAGTTTTCTCTGCTGGCAGGGGAGAGGTTGGAGGGGACGGGAGGGCGAGGAGGAGTGAGGAAGAGGGGAAGCCAGTTAGATTGATTAGCTTCATTTGGATTTGTATCTATTGCGGATGTGATTGCTGTCGACAGACGTTCATACAATCCCGGAGAGAACAAACAAGAGGTGGGGGTTTGTACTCCAGGCTGCTACAAGTGCTGCGTCTAATAAAGGGCATCGTTTGTTAAGCGGTATTTATTTATTCTGCTGATATTACAGTTGCTTCATGGAGTGTCTGAGGGTGTTTTTTTCCCCCAGTTTTGTGCCTGTCACATTCTTATTGTTTAAGTTCACTGTAAACAGTAAACTGCCGATGGTGAGGCGAGGAAAAGCCGTCAAATGCGCCAACTGCAGCTTCAGGTGACAGTTGTTTTGTAGTTGTAATGGCGCCGTCCGCTGTTTTGGCTGCATGCAGCGCCTCCTCCACTTTCATGTGCGTGTTTCACCAGAGGCACTGGGTAAAAAAGCAAGTGAGGAAGTGGCTGTGAGGCACAGTGTCAGTGAAATGTGTCAGGATCCCCTCTCTCACTCCATCTCTGTCTGTCTCTCTCCTCCTCTCCTCCTCCCTGTCTGAATATATAGAAAAATCTCTCCATTTCAGAGCCGCTTCTGACAGCGACAGACGCTTCAGCGGGCTGAGATTTACTCTGAATTGTCACCATTGTCTTGGAGAAAGTTATGATTTATTCCTGTGCAACTTCGCCACATCCTCACCCAGTCATGTGCACACACAGCTAAAGCACAAACACACAGGGCATTAACTGCTCTATATTGCTTCCCCTCGTGCCATTTGAGACGTCACAAATACATCAGCCTTTACAGTACTCTGCGGAATACAGAAGGGCAGTTTGACACTTTTTATACCATTTTTCTGAAGCTTTATGTGGATACTGAAGCCTTTCTTATTTGAAAGGCGCACCAGCCTCCCATTCTCCCTACAATAAAATGCAGCTGACAGTGAGGCTCCTGCAGGAATTGCAGCAGCAATTTAACTTCCTCCAAACTTGTCTCGCTTTGTGAATATCATTTTAGCACAACTTTTTCCAGATGTGTTAAGTTCTTCTAATCCATTACACCAATGCGAGCTGGCAAAGATCAGCTTTGTACAGTGGATTTGTCCTTTCAGAACGATTCAGAGCATAGAGAAATCCTCTTCATTTAGTAGAAATACTGTAGCAGTAACTAAAGTGCGTGTTCCTCTGAATGAGGAGGGTTTTTTCTTCACGCAGAGGGACGTTCGCTTTCAAAACACAATCTGTTCAGTTTCATAAAGGCCTCAATAAGATAAAAGTCTTGTTGAAGGTGAGCCTGATGTGGAGTCTATTCATCTGTGCACCACTCAATACAACAGAACATACAGTGAGAGGTCAAGTAAGGGGGAGGGCTGCTAGCTGATGGTGGGAAGCACAGTCATTATGTATGAGGATGTCGGAAACTAAAATGCATGTCGGAAAATAATGCATCTCCAGTAACACGACCACTGCTGTGTCCTTGTTTGAAACACTTGCTTGTCTTTGATTTATCGAGGTTTGTAACCTTGGCCAATTACCTACAAACACACTCCCTGGCTGTTTTGGTTTTGGTTTTTTTCCTCGGTGAAGGAGAACTGCTTCACCCCACCCTTCCTTTACACTTTTGTTGCTTGCCTTGCACAAAAAAAGTAATAGTTAATTGGTAATAGTTCTGACCTTGTTTCCTTCCATCTGATGACGTTTCCCCCCTCCTGATTATTTATAATTCAGCTTTGCCCTCAACACACTGGATAGTACTTCATTTACTTTGGGAAATCACTGGTGGTCGAAAGAATCAAGCCTGGCTTGTTTTCACCTATTCATCTTTTTATCCACAAGGGGCAAAAATGAAGGATGGCCTCAGAGATTCAGCTGGCATTGCGTGGTCCAAAAGGTCTGAAAAATTGATAGGTTCTGAATTTGCATATCTGTTGTGCAAATGTATCCCCCGTGGCCAGCTTGAGCGCGCGGTTCATCAATAAAATATGACTATGTCTAAGCAACAAATATTGAAATGACGCCTGTGGAGCTGAAGTTTGAGAAGGTGGGCATACTGGTCTAACCTGACGACAGAGGTCAGACGAGTCAGTTCCTTTTGTTCAGAGGACAATGGAATCAAGAGAAGTTTATTTGCATATATCTACCACTGAGGTGTGGGAGAATGTGATTTATTTTACCGTTGTTGTTTATGCTGTTGTTTGTAATTTGCATTTAAAATGTGAAAGGAGGGGAAGAGACAAGAGCGTCAATACAAAATTTCTGGGTGTGCGTTGCCCTCTGGTGGTCAGAAAAATAACAGTGACGCTGCACGTGCGCACACACACACACACACGCACACACACACACACACACACCAGCAAACAGCACAGATTTCAAAGGCATCCTCTGTGCTCACTTGTATAATATATATGTGTTTGTGTATGTGTGTAGGTATTGTATACGGCCCAGTGTCTCGGGCCGATGGCGCACAAAGCAATACAGCTCCGGGGAGGAGGCGGCGGGACAAACGTCAGCTCCTCTGAGGATGAAATGGATGAGCGCTCTGTTGATTAATTCACATACGAAACAGGGTAGAGTAGAGGTGCAAAAAAAAAGAGCAGAGTCCATTTGCAGCCGCTTGGATGCTGCTTCCTCAAGGTCGCAGGGGTGAGGCAGGTGGGCAACGCTGCAGCTGGTGCCTACAGGGCCCCGAGGATTCTAATCAATTCTTACATTTCAGGGGAAAATGATGAGAAACCGGTCGGTCAAAGGAAGATAGATGAGAAAGAGTTGCAGCAAACACACAGATCAATAATATTCATAGCCTCAAGGAGAAAATACGTTAAGTAAAAGCTTTTTACTCAATGGGTCTGGGTAGGGATGCTCGGAAAACCTTTATGCACCAGAGACAGAACGCGAGTGACGGAACAAGCTTTTAAAGCAACAAAACAATAGAAAAAAAAATACATATAAGAGAATGTCCACTTTCAAAGTTATTTTTCTGTTAGAAGCCAAAGTGCTCAGGAAGTATGGTTAGGAAATCCAATACATTTCTGTGGCGGTAAAAATCTAATTACAATGAACAGAGGGACAATCTCTTACAAGAGTGGTGCTCAGGCATCTTCATGGAATCAATGTTGACTCTGCTTCAGAAGAACAAACAGGTACAGTTTGGTGTTGTATTTTTAATCGATGACTCCTAATTAAAGTATGTACTGTATCTCACGGAGCGGCGAGGGCTGACGAGCGTTGATGAACATTGTAAGTGTCTGGGTTGGGAACAGGTCAAGTCCCTGACCAAATGGGCCTGAAATCTGGAGCGGATCTGTGCGTACATTTTCCCATTCACAGCATTATAGTACCACATATCTATTGTGTGAATTTTCATCAACGGCAACCAGCTGTGAAGCTGAAGGTTTCGTCCTGCTAAAAGGGAGATTTTACTCCCCACCGTCACCAAGTGCTTGCTCACAGGGGATTGTCTGATTGCTGGGGCCTTTCTGGAATTATGGGGTTTTCCCTTACAGTTTAACGGCGCTATGAAATGACTGTTGTTGTAAAATGGTGCTATATAAGTAAAGTTGAACTGAATTATTGAGCAGCAACAATTACGAAGAAAAGTCTTTTGAAAGTAGAGATGGAACCAAAATCTACTCTGGGTCAGCTCAATTGTCATCTATAGATTTTCCTTACATTTGTTGGGGAATGACAAGTCTTTTTAACAATTTGACACAAATTCTGATCTATATAACTATTTAAAAAACAGCCAACTAAATAAATTAATTAAAAACAAAAAACTAAATACATGAATAATGATGCCAGGGCCGATTTAGGGGGGGGGCTGACTTGGGGTGTCAGCTTGGTCAGGGGCCGACTTGACCTGTATTCATTTCAGGTTTGAACATGTTCAAAGTTTATTTGCAACAAAAAAACTGGTTGTGACCATATCAACTGTAGGCAAAATGTTGTGCAATCTCTTACAAACTCTGACGAAACCCCCAAATTGTAGTGTTGGTCAGCATTCGCTGCTCCATGCTGAAGCAGGGTCAAAAGGACACTCAAGTTTGCATCAAAATTCATATCCTCCACAAAATTCTCAAATGAAGCAAACACTTCTTTCAGAGAGCAAATGTGAGGACTTTCACAGACAACAGCTGGCCGATTCCCAGATGACACCCGCTGCAGAATGAAAACACACAGCATGGGGGATCATGAAGTGATTCGGATGCTGCAAAATCCAAACACTGCAAACATTTCTGAGTTTATGAAAGAATAGGCAAGGGTAGATGAAAGGAGCGAGGGAGAGATGAGACGGTTGTAAAAGTTAGAGGAACTCGGTGGGGGGAGTAAGGGAGTGGGTGAAGTGAAAAAAGATGGGGATCGTTACTAGAAGAGGCTAATGAGAGACAGGCTGAGGGGAAGGTGATGTGTATAGTTTGGAGGGCGAGGGTTCACCAGAGCTGAGGGGGTTTACTTGGGAGCGAGCGCGATATCCACGGGTCTTTACCCGACTCTTAAATCATCCAGCTGTCATCTTTTGAGCCCTTAATCACAGAGATCTTGGAGGGGCAGATCTTTTAGCGTTGGAGGAGACGCCCAGCAGCAACGAACGAGCCCCACACTGCGACTCCCACGCAACCACACACCTCTAAAGCCCCACCGATGCCGTGATCCACCTGCAGTCACCCTGCAGCAAATACCAGGCGCTCCCGAGTGCAGGCAGCCACATCGGCTGTGTGTGCGTGACAGAGAGAGGAAGAGAGAGGTGGGGTGGGATGAGAGAAGAAGAGGATGAAGGTAAGCGTGTGCGTCTGCAGTCTTTTTTTGTATGTGCAAGCACGTGCTCAGTGAACTCTGTCTGATACAGAGGTACTGATGGGAAAGGTGGAGTTGAAATATGACAGCTTTCACTTGTTGTAAAGCCTGCCCTCAGACTAAGCTCTCGCAAGAAAGAGAGGGAGAGATCACTCTCACTTTCTACACACACACACACACACACACACACACACACACAGTGAGATGGAACTCTGTTAAGATGTGATTAGGCTGTCTGTCAGTTGTGAGGGGTCCTATCAAGGTTCACTGCTCGCCAAGAGCACACAAACGACCGTTTTAGCCAGTCTGCCTGACAGTCAGCTAGTGGAGGAATGTCGAAGTTGAGAAAAACGGCTGACCCTGGCTTATAGCTAGACCGGCAACAACTGGTGCTTTGCCAAATGCAAAAAGAAAGAAAGAACGAAAAGACAGACCTCGAGAGCATGCTGAAAACAGGAAAGAAATACCTGCATCAATCAGGCTGGGTAGCTAAGGTATTAAGAGAGACAGGGCTATTTTGGAGTTGACAGACCAAGGTATCTACTCTGGCTCAGTGTGCACTCATTGTGTACCAGCTCTCCAAAAAGAGAACAATGGTGCACTTATTTAATTCTGGACAACCTTTCTCACTGAGGTGGCTAGTTTCAGCAGAAAACAAATAGATTTCAAACCTAATGATTCTTGTTTGTTCAACAAATTAGCATGCTCATTCAGAAGCCAGCTCTGTTGTTATTCAGTCCATCATGTACGGTAGAACAAAATTACATTTCTTCTATCTACAATGTTAATCACATGTAGAATCAGAGGGGTCGCTGCCATCACAAAAAACTTCACCTTCCCCCATTCTATTACGCTGAGTGCAGGAAGTACCATTTTTATATGGTCTTTGGTATGACCCAGCCAGGATTTGAACCCATGACTTCCCAGTTGTGGGGCGGATGCTCTATCAACTAGGCCACCATTCTGGTTTAATCAGATTGGGAACTGTTAGCTTATTGGTATCATTTCTAATTTTTAGTAATTTTTCCTGTCAATTCCTTTTGCCTACTAGTACTGAAAATTTATGACCAAATGTGCCATATATAACATTAAAGGGGTCATTGACTGTACTTTTCTTACTTGTTGGCAGCTGCCACAGGTCTTAATGAAATACTTGTGACACATTTCGGTCAAATTTTCTTTTAATTATTACAATTTCTTGTCCATGTTGCCTGTGTCTTATTTTGTCTTTTCAACATCCGTGCTTGCCGTGCTATTTCAGCATTAGTTTTTGTTAGATGTTCATTTAGGTAAACTTCTGTTCCCCGTAGCTTTCGAGCCTGCCTCAGTATGTCATTCTTTACCCTTCTGTTCACAAAACGCATCACAATTGATTTCTTTGTTTTATTATCCTTTCTGGGTAAAGCATGACAGGCTGAAATTGCATTTGCTTCGACCTTTATATTTCTACTATCAAGGAACTGAAGCACCTGGTTTTCCAGGGAGACTGATTAGCCCAGGGGAGCGTCCTCACCTCTCAATCTTGTTGTAGTATGAGCATATGATTGATATTTAATGTCTAGTCCACTTATAATTAGATCATAAGATAAGATAAGATAAGATAAGCCTTTATTAGTCCCACAATGGGGAAATTCCAGGATTGCAACAGCACAGGGATAGCAACACTCAGAGCAATAATCAGAAGGCAAGAAAAAACAACATCTACTAAACATATGTCCATATTACTATAAATATATATATATAGACACACAGTGCAGAGCATCATGGTTGGTTGGTGAATGTGCAGCAGAAAGTCTAAGCTCTCTCTCCGCGGATGCAGCGGGCCAGCTGGAAGTCTTTGGGCATGATGGTGACCCCCTTAGCAAAGAAGAGACCACCAGGTGGGCCTCGCTGGTCTCCTGCAGAGCCATGACGGCGAAGCTCAGGAAACGCGGGACGGTCTTGAAGTCCTGAGCGATCTCCCTCACCAGGCGCTGGACGGGCAGCTTACGGATGAGCAGCTCCGTGGATTTCTGGCAGCGACGGATCTCTCTCAGAGCCACGGGCCTGTGGCGGCGAGGCCTCTTCACTCTGCCGGTGGCCGGAGCGCCTCTCCGAGCAGCCCTGGTGGCTAGCTGTCTCCTGGGGGGCTTCTTCCTCCAGTAGATTTTACGGGCGGTCTGCTTGGTTCTTGCCATCGCTCTTTATTATTCTGTTTTATATTTCTTGCACGCCTCCTAAACTCCAGCCCGGCACCCGCGTCGTTTTCGCTACAGCTCCCGGTATGTCGAGTTTCCCATTAGCTCCGGGCGGCGGCCAAGTGCTAGCTAGCACTAGCTCCTCCCCGCTGTAGCGTCTCCCGCTGCAAACCGTGGCTCCATCCGCCGACCCGGGAGACCCCCGGGGCGATCCATACGAGAATATTGTTCAAGATCCTTGACGCGTCGCTCCAAGTCTGCAATTTTTTTGTCTTTTTCCTTAATTGTTAATTTAAATTCTCGGACTTCTTCCATTAGCCCTAATATTTTGGCCTGCAGACTAGCCACTTTGGTCAGTTCTTCTGACAAGAAGTTCAGAGATTTTTTGATCACTTCCATTTCCTCCTTCTTTGGTGGCATTTTTACTGACCTGTGGATAGTAAAACAATCTCTGCTGGTGTTGCCAGTATCCGATCTGACTGACTTCGAATCCAGCTGGGCCTCAGCTAGCCCCCACCGCTGCTAGTCCCGCTGCTTACCGCCGCTGTAACCGAGCTCCTGTCCAGCCGGGGTACCGGCAGCTCCTCCACCGAGTCCCGCCGCCGCTGTAGCCGAGCTCCAATCCTGCTCCTGTCCAGCTGGGGTCCCGGTAGATCCTTCGCTGAGCCCCGCCACCTACCGCCGTCTGCCTCAGGAGTTCCTCCGCCGAGCCCCACCGCTGCAACTGGGCTCCGACTTCGGCTCTTATCCGGCTGGGCCCCGGTGGTCCTCCACTGGTCCCCATCTCCCACCACCGCTGCACTTGAGCTCTGATCCGGCTCCTGTCCAACTGCTGCCTCGGCTAGTTCCTCCGGCGAGCCCCTATCACCGGGGACAGAGTCGCTTCTCCGTGTCGGTGCTCGGTGCTACGACTAGCCATGGCGTTAGCCTAGCAAACACTTCAGGTAAAGCGTAGCAGCGAACTACGAAAAGAAACGCCAATCAGTTTACTCACAAATGAGAGCAGTCCCAAAAGTCAAATTCTCACAGTGAGCGCAAAACAACTCTTAAAAACAGAGATCAAGTCTGACCCCCGAATCCAGACCGGCTGAACCACAACTAAAAAAATGTATTTAAGCTAAGCCTGCAAGACTGAGACCACTCACTCCGCCATCTTTGACATATTGCAGCACAATCGTGAATCATCTTTTACAGCATTCCTCAGAAGGGCCCATTTCTGTGCGAAATGCCCAAGCCCCACACTTAACTCTGCCTGTGGGCGCTTAGCTTAAGCCACTATCAAATAAATGACTGAACAACTTTCTTCTTCTTTTAGCTGTTTAATAACAATCTGTACATTCTTATAGAACAACTGCACAGCATAAACTGTCATTGTCATTCCATCATTCTAACTAGCAGCGACTGTGAGCTACTAACCACTCTTTTCGCACTTTTTCTCTGGCTTCAAAAGGCTCAACTTAACCTTAGCTTGAACACTACTGCCATCATGTGGTCAAAGGTGGTCAGAGAAAACACACAAATGAATAAATTCAGTGTTGTTGTTTGTCCATCGTTGTCGATGATGACCTCATAATCCTATTGATCAGTTGACGGTTGACAGTGAGTCCTGAGATGACTGATCAATCCAATTTAACTGCACGGTGGTGCAGTGGTTAGCACTGCGGCAGCACAGTTTACCCTTGGCCCAGGGATCCTGGGTTCGATCCCAGCCCCTGACCAACAGTGATCTGTGTGGAGTTTGCATGTTCTCCCCGTGTTTGCGTGGGTTTACTCCGGGATTTCTCCGGTTTCCTCCCACATGCCAAAAACATGCAGGTTAGGTTAATTGGAGATTCTAAAGTGGCCCCAGGTGTGAATGTGTGTGTGTGTGAATGGTAAAGGGATAGCGCCGTATCGTGGCTGCTCATCCATCCAGGTGGTGGATGCCCTCAATTTCCCCTCTGGGGATCAATAAAGTATACTAAATCTAAAAATCTAAATCTAAAAATTTTGGCACGGAATGTCCTGGCACATGTGGGGTAGGCATGCATCATCACGTTAGCTGATGTGCTGGGCTGTCTAGTCTTGCGCAGTCCGAGCTTGGCTTTAGCTCCAGCAATATGTCTGGCTTCTAGACTTCTGCAGCCATCCTTAATGCTCATATGCCAGGCCAAGCGGTCTTGTGCTAGAGTTTCCCAGGAGGCCACGTCTATATTGAGGGATTTCAGAGAGGCCTTCAGGTTGTCCTTGTAGCATTTCTTTTGTCCCCCTCTCGACCTTTTTCCTTCTGAGACTTCACCGAAGAACAGCTGCTTTGGAATGCGTTCATCAGGTATCCTGACATCATGACCTGCCCACCTGGCTTGCGCTCTTATTAGCATGGTGTGGACTATTTCCATTTTAGCTCGCTCAAGGACTTCTGTGTCGGGTACCTTGACCTGCCATTTGATGCTGAAGATCCTTCGAAGACAGGGGAGGTGGAAACGGTTGAGCTGTCTGGCATACCTTGCATACACCGTCCGTGTTTCACAGGCATAGAGGAGTGTTGGGAGCACAACAGCACGGTAAACCTTTAGCTTCGTTTCTAGGCTAATGCCCCATCTTTCCCATGCAATTTTGCGGAGTCTGCCAAATGCAAAGCTGGCCTTAGCTATTCTGTGGTTGACTTCGGTATCTATTGTTGCAGACTGGGAGAGGGTGCTACCTAGATATGTGAATTGGCCTACAACTTGCAGTCTCTGCCCCATCACTATAATAGTTGGTTCTGCCTGTTGGCCATTTGGAGCTGGCTGGTGCATAACTTCGGTCTTCTTGGTGCTGATAGTGAGGCCGAAGTTGTCATATGCCATGGAGAATTTGTCTATGCTTGACGGCATCTCACACTCTGAGCTGTCATTTAAGGCACAGTCGTCGGCAAAGAGGAAGTCCCTCAGTACAGTCTCTTTTACCTTGGTGACAGCCTGGAGTCTTCTTGGGTTGAAGAGCCTTCCACCCTGCCTGTACCTGAGGCTTATCCCAGTGGTGCTATTCTGAAAGGCATCAGTGAGCATGGCTGAGAACATCATACTGAACAAGGTGGGTGCAAGCACACAGGCTTGTTTAATGCCATTCGTGACTGGAAAAGCTTCTGATGCCTCACCGTTGTCTAGGACGTGTGCGTTCATGCCATCGTGGAACTGGCACACCATCAGGATGAATTTGTCTGGGCAGCCAAACTTTGACATTATCCTCCATAGTCCCTGGCAACTGATAGTGTCAAACGCTTTGGTGAGGTCAACGAAGCTCGCGGTTCTGTTCTAGACACTTCTCCTGGAGTTGACGAGCCTCAAAGATCATGTCCACGGTCCCGCTACCCTTACGGAAGCCACATTGTGATTCTGGCAGCAGGTCTTGTTCTAGGTGAGTGATCAGATGATTTAGCAAGAGTCTTGCGAGGACCTTACCAGCTATGGAGAGTAGCGAGATACCTCGGTGGTTGTCGCATACTTGTCTGTTGCCCTTTCTCTTGTACAAGTGAAAAATTGACACATCCCTGAGTTCCCCAGGAATGGTGTCTTGGGTCCAGAAGGACCGGAACAGTTCAGACAGCTTCTCAAGGAGTGCTGGGCCACCTGCTTGTATATTTCAGCTGGAATGGCGTCTGACCCTGGTGCTTTACCACTTGATAGTTGGCCAACAGCCTTTTGGACTTCAGCAACAGTAGGAAGTTCATCCGTGGCATTGTTGATCTCGACCTGTCGATTGCCTCATTGTTTATAGTAGATGGCCGGTTCAGGACTCCTTCAAAATGTTCAGCCCATCTTTGGAGGATTTGGGTCTTCTCTGTCAGGAGGGTTGAACCATCTGAGCCCAGGAGTGGGGAGTATCCTGATGGCTCGGGTCCGTACAGGGCATTGAAAAACTCGTAGAATTGTTTTGAGTCATTACTCTCTGCGTAGCCCTGGATTTCATCCGCCTTGGCACTCAGCCATGAGTCTTGCACCTCTCAGGCTTTGAGTTGTACTGTCCTGCATGCGCTGGTGAAAGCCACCTTCTTTAAGATGGATGAGGGATCATTTTGATGGGCACGATGAAGGCTATGCTTCTCCGTTAGTACAGCTTTGATTTCCTCATCATTTTCATCAAACCAATCATGCTTTTTCTGTGTTGAGAGGCCCAGGACTTTCTGTGCAGATGAGTAGACAGTGTTCCTGAACAGCACCCAGTCTTTCTCGGCATTAGCTGTGAATCTCAGATCTGCAAGTTCGAGTTCCAGGTCTTCCGTGAGTGCATTAGCCTTGGAGTAGGTTTTTCATTTGGGACACATCAAGTCGTTTCATGCTCTTGTTCTTGTCCCCCTCTGGCCTTCTCTTAGGCCTGATATGCAGTTTCATCCTGGAGACAGTAAGCCTGTGGTCGGTCCAGCAGTCAGGACCACACATGGCCTTTGTGACTCTGACGTCCTACTTATCTTTTTGTCTGATGATGACATAGTCGATGAGGTGCCAGTGTTTGGATCGGGGGTGCCTCCATGAGGTTTTGTTTAGAGTGGGCAGATGGAAGGCAGTATTTGTGATGAGGAGGCTATGTTTGGCACAGGTCTGTAGCAGGAAAAGGCCGTTGCTATTGCACTTGCCCACTCCATTTTTGCCTATGATGCCTTCCCAGGCAGAACTGTCCTGTCCTACTCTGGCATTGAAGTCCCCGAGCAATATGAGCTTGTTGTTGTGCTTCATAGTAGACAGGAGAGCATCAAGTTCTTCGTGGAACTTGTTTTTGGTCTCATCAGGGTTTGTCATCGTTGGTGCATAGGCACTGATGAGAGTAGCCTGCTTGCTGTCATGCAGTGGAAGCTGCATTGCCATGAGGCGGTCATTCACGCCCTTTGGAAGGCTGGAGAGTTTGCTCATAAGGTTATTCCTCACAGCAAAACCAACTCCTACTTCGCGGCGCTCATCTTTGCTACCGCCACTCCAGAAGAATGTATATCCACCTCCCAACTCATTTAACTGACCTTCTTCTGCAAGTCTGATTTCACACAGAGCTGCAATGTCAATGTTGTATCTTGCAAGTTCCCTGCTAACTAGAGCTGTTCTTCTTTCAGGTCGATCAGCTGAAGGATTGTCTAAAAATGTGCGCACATTCCATGTGCCAATGTTGAGTGGTGTCACCTTTTTTCCTCTGTTGTTTCTACCGCTAGTGTGGGATCCCCTCCAGCCATGGTAAGCTGGCCAGGGTTGTGAAGCAGGCAATGTTTAGGGCACATTTTCTAGCCCCTTCCTCAGGCTGTGGAGGTGAGCAGTGCAATCCTAAAAAGGGCTGCTCAGTCACTCAGACACCAAACCCCGCTGCTGCTTCTGTCAGTGAGGCACGATCATTAGGCCTGAGCCGCCTGTATGCAGGTCCATGACTACAGCTGCCAGTGTATCCTCACCTGCTGCTTTGCCACTCACCCATCGCCACAGGACTTTTGAGACGGATTGACGAAATTTGCGTGAGAAAATTGGAATAAAGTGAGGGAGGGTTGCGCAGCGTCAGCCTCACTCACTCTTCCAGGGTCATCTGATTCCAGTGGCAGGACATAGTTGAGATGGCTGGAGATGACACTGGATGCAGGAGTTGCCGGAGTCTAGGCAGAATTTGACCATGACTTCGCCTACGGGGCTCCACTCCGATATTTCTGTCAGGGTTGATTCCCTTAGCTTTATACTATCCCTAGCACTCACAGGGCAGTGAGACTATTTGACCCATAGCTGGGGGTCTGTTCATGGGCATCAGGACGTGTCCACACACTGGTGGGCCTGGCATGCCACATGTCTGGGAGCAGACCTCCTCCAAGTCCCTTGCAATTTGGCCTGAGCCCGCAAGGTGCTCAGTTTACGTGCATCGCCACGAGAAGGTATTGCATAGGGCTTGTCTACCGAGAGGCTATGTACTGGCAGGGAAGACTTACGCACTCAGCTTCCTTTTTGCAATTAGCTAGCCAGCGGCAGATGCTGAAAGCGAGAGGTGACAAGCACACAGACACACCGCACTAGATGCGTCAATAGACCATTTTGACACACAATAAATTCAGTATGTTACATCTGAAACACAACAATAATATTATGAACTGTTTTCCCCAATTATTTAAACTAAATTAACAAAATGAATTACTGCACTATTTAGCCAAAAAGATACAACATCCTCCCCCCAAAGAAGCCAGTTCATAAACTCAAGTCTGAAAAGGATATAAGAGTTGGACTGGTCTTCTTAATATTGTTCCTTCTAGTGTGTGCACTGCACAGGATCTCACAAGTCCATCTCTTCCTGTGAACAGCTCTCTTATTATCGCTGTCTTCCAAATCTGACGTGGCATCTCGCCATCTTCAACAAGAACCAGATTGCCTTCCTTTATTACGGTGATGTGTGGGATCTTGATGGTATGTGCGGCTCTCAATTCCAGTAAATACTCCCCTTTCCAGCGAGTCCAGAAGTCATTTAGAAGTCTATGACGGTACTTTCAGTGGAGTGTCAGATCTTCTTGGGTAGTGCTTGAGGTCTGACTGGCACTCTGGAAGGATTTTGGTGATAAGGTGGAGAGTTTTGTACCAATCAAAAAGTGAGCTGGTGTTAGAGACTGAGGCTCTTCAGGTTCATTGTAGACAAAGGTGAGGGTCTTGAATTAATTGTTGCCTCTACCTCTGCTAAAAAGAGATGTGATCTCCTCAAAGCTCAGTGAAGCTCTTCCCATTAAATTTCTTCAGCATGTCTTCACTGATGGAACCAAGCATTCCCCAAAACCACCTCACTAAGCTGCTCACTCTACAATGTACTTCCAGGTGATCACCTTTATAGAGAAATATTTCTGTAGCTCAGGATCTTATATAGCTCTCCATAGTGCTTGGAGGTCTTGGTTAGCTTTCTTGAAGGTTTGTGCATTATCAGAATAGATGATTCTTCAGAGGCCTCATCTTGATATAAATCTCTTAAATGACAGGAGGAATTTTTCTGTTGATAGATCTGATACCAACTCCATTCTTGACATAAAGAGGACCCGCAAAGTCTATCCCAACTGTTTCAAATGGTGGGGTTTCTGTGATCCGGTCTCTTGGCATGCATGCTGTCAATTGTTGCACAACCTTTACCTTGAATCTATTACACACAGGACAAGCAGCAATGATTCTTTTTACCGTTTGCCTGGCTCGAGGAATCTGCCTCCGCCTGTCCACGGCCCTCGTCCTGCTCTACGCTGAATCAGATGGCCTGGTCTGAGGTGATGGTCCGGGGCAGGAAAAGGGCCTCAGACACATCAACCACCAGCCCTCCTCTGCCCGTCTTCAACCACTATGAGGCTCTGGCAATGGCTGATAATCCACCTTCCACCGATGCTCCAGCTTCACCGGTTCCAGTTCGCACGGGCTCCGCTCAACGCGCAGCCCCCACTGACGTCCCTTCGCTGGAAGACCTGGCAGCCTTTCCTCCGCTGAGGACTGACAGCAGTGGGGCGGCTGGCATGGCCCCAGCCAAGCCACAGCGGCTCCGGCCCCGTTCTGGAGAGTCCTGTGTCCAACGTATGATCCTGAGGGAGGCCGTTCGCTGGCACTCCAGGAGACCACACTGCACGAAGCAGTCGGGGAATTACTTCTCTGGTTCTTCGCTGCCCTGCTCATCGGCTGGTGAGGTAAGGGGCACCACCTGCCCCAACGACGGGATCCCCACTCTGCCACCACCTCACTGCACTGACTCTTGCCGAGGGACCCTGCAACCACCAACATCCCGCCCGCTTTTTCCTCCAACCACGATGATCGTCGGTGACCCCATCATCAGGCACATAAGGTATTTTAACTCTATCACTCACTGTTTCCCAGGAGCTACTCTCCCCGACCTGTTAGAAAAGCTCCTGGATCTGCTGCAGTCACATCCTCCTTCCATCACACGGATTATTATTCATGTAGGGACTAACGACACCACCCACAGACAGTCTGAAATCACTAAAAATGACTTCTGCAAACTTTTTAATATTTTATCAAACAGCGGAAAGTCTGTTTTTATTTCTGGCCCTATTCCCACACTGCACCGTGGATCAGACCGTTTTAGTCATATTCTTGCCCTCTCAACTTGGCTTAAGTCCGCCTGCAGCAGCAACATTAATTTTATTGACAATTTTAACTTGTCTTGGGGCCGCCACGATCTCTATAAATCTGACAGCATACATTTAAATGCATCAGGTAGTCGGCTTTTAGCAGCAAACCTGATTCAAATCATTCAAACCACAACACGCAATTGACTGTTTACATCCCACGACCCCTCCCCTCCGGATCCACTCACATCTCTGACCCCCAGTAGAACTATAGTAAGCACGAGTCCCATTTTTGTCTGTCTCCACCATCTGTGACATGTTTCGGGACCCAGGAGACAGACACTGACACGGGTAAATTAGTGAACAATAATCTTTATTATAGTGAAAGGGTGTGTAGTGCAAATGTGAGAGCGTGGATAGTATCCTGGTCACTGGAGCTGAGCACTCTGGACGGAGACCCGGCAACCCTGGAACATATAAGCACAGACAATTACTTTTGTCCCACGCTAATGACAAGCTATCAGTAGTGAGGCTTACTTGGGAGAAGCACAGGTTACGTCCTGCTGAGAACCAGCGGCCGTGCAACGTGGAGGTGAAGGCGTCCGTGAACGTGCTGAGGCTTCCACCTGTGACTGTGGCGAGGATAGGTCTTCCAGAGACTCCGGCTGTGACACCACAGACCGGGACGATGACAAGCCAGCTGATGACAAGACCAATGATTCCACAGAATGTGGTGACGATGATAATCCAGCTGATGACAAGACGAGTGACTCCATTGAGCGTGGTGACCATGACAATCCAGATGATGACGAGGTGAGTGATTCCACAGAACGTGGTGACGATGACACGACAGATGACGATGACACAAACTCCACCGGTAACGGTGGCCAGTACTCCTGTAACTGATACAGTAACAATTCAGGAATTTGTGGAGCAAGACGTACCGGTAGTCGTGGTGGTAGCGAACCGCTACGTGTGCGTGTTGGCGTTACCCCGTCAGCTGGGGACGCAGGTCCGCCGCCAGGGGGGTCCACCTGTGCACAGGGGTAGAGGTTGGGTGTAGAGTAACAAACAGCTCTCTTACGTGCTTGACTTTGAACAGAAGTCCTAGGCGAGGCAGGAGAGGTTCTTGACGAGGCCAGAGAGGTTCCTGACGAGACAGATCCTGACGAGGCAGCTTCTGACGAGACAGACTCTGACGAGACAGTTTTTGACAAGACAGTTCTTGACGAGGCAGACTCTGACGAGTCAGTGTTAGACAAGACAGTTCTTGACGAGGCAGACTTTGATGAGTCAGTGTTAGACAAGACAGTTCTTGACGAGACAGTTTCTGACGAGACAAGAGAATACCTTGACGAGGCCAGAGAGCGGAGTTCTGGTTCTTTCTCTGACGAGGAGGACAGACGACTCCGTACTGAGCTGTCAGCGACGCTGGCTTTTAACAGCTGCTGATTAACACCTGTGGATCTGTGCGCAGCTGGAGATAATGATGCCAATGACGGCCCAGAGGCCGCCATGACAGTACTCCCCCCTCTAGCAGTGCCTCCAGGCACCTGCCCAATCCTACCTGGATTCGCCCGGTGGAAGTCGCGAATCAGCTGCTTATCCAAGATCAACGCTGGGCGAATCCAAGACCGATCCTCCGGTCCAAAGCCCTCCCAGTCCACCAAATACTGAAGGCCCCAACCCCGCCTGTGAACATCCAAGATGGCAGTCACCCCCCAAGCCGGATGGCCATCGATCATCCTTGGGGGTGGGGGTGCCGTGGGAGCAGGGCACAGGGGGTCAGAGACGTACGGCTTGACCTGGGAGACATGAAAAGTGGGGCAGATACGCATCGAAGAGGGGAGAGACAAGCGCACAGACACAGGGTTAACAATCCGATTAATGGTGTAGAGACCAATAAAGCGTTTAGTTAGCTTACGCTTTTCAGCCGGCACATCAATATTCCGAGTAGATAACCAAACCTTCTGACCCACCTTGTAGTCCGGGGCGGGTCTCCTATGCCGGTTGGCCACCTGGATATTACGTTTAGTGGTCTTCAACAAAGCTTGGCGAGCGAGGAGCCACACTCGCCGGCAGCGCTTAATATGTGCCTGGACTGAAGGAACCGCTACCTCCTTCTCCTCCTCAGGAAACAACGGAGGATCAAACCCACACGAGGCTTTAAACGGGGAGACGCCCGTGGCCGTGGAGGTCGTGGCGTTGTGAGCGTATTCAATCCAGGGCAGGAACTTGCTCCAGGAGGATGAGCAGGAGGAGATGACACAACGGAGGGCGGCCTCCAGCTCCTGATTAGCCCTCTCACACTGACCATTACTTTGGGGATGATAGCCAGAGGAGAGGCTGGCAGTGGCTCCAAGTGCCGTGCAGAAGGCCTTCCAAACTTGAGATACAAACTGGGGTCCTCGATCAGACACAATATCCGCAGGGATGCCATGAAGACGTACCACGTGTTGCACCAGGAGGTCCGCAGTCTCCTGGGCCGAAGGCAGACCCAGAAGTGGCACAAAATGGGCCGCCTTCGAGAACCGGTCAACAATGGTTAACACTGTGGTGTAGTCATCTGAAGTGGGTAACCCAGTCACAAAGTCCATAGCTACATGAGACCAGGGGCGTGAAGGAACAGGTAACGGATGAAGTAAGCCCGCCGGGGGAGATGACGTCGTCTTCCCGGTGGCACACTGAGGGCAGGCCCGGATATAGCCAACAACGTCCTTCCGCAACCCTGGCCACCAGAAGGTCCTTTGGAGGAGATCCACAGTCCGACCCACTCCAGGATGACAAGCCAACTTGGAAGCGTGACCCCACTCAATCACCTTGCCTCGGACAGCGCGTGGAACAAACAAGCGGCCCGGGGCCCCCCCCCCCCAGGGTCCGGCTCAGTCTTCTGGGCCTGGCGAACCGTCTTGCAGATTCCCCAGGACAGGGCGCCCACGACACAGGAAGGCGGCAGGAGAGGGGTCTCCTGGTCCTCGGAGGATGGGGGGTCAAACTGCCGGGAGAGAGCGTCCGGCTTACCGTTCTTGCTTCCCGGCCGGTACATGATGGTAAAATTAAACCGGCCAAAGAAGAGGGACCAGCGAGCCTGGCGTGCATTCAGGCGCTTAGCCGTCCTGAGGTACTCCAGATTACGGTGATCAGTCCATACCACGAAGGGCTGAGCAGCCCCCTCCAGCCAATGTCTCCATTCCTCCAAGGCCAATTTCACAGCCAGTAACTCCCTGTCCCCGATGCTGTAATTCCTCTCTGCAGGGGAGAGACGATGAGAGAAAAAAGCACAAGGGCGAATCTTACCATCCACAGGAGATCGTTGGGAGAGTACTGCTCCAACTCCCGCATCAGACGCGTCCACCTCCACCAAGCACTGAAGCTTCGGGTCCACCTGGGTAAGGACTCGGGCCGAGGCGAACTCCCTCTTGAGCTTCTCAAAAGCATCGGCTGCTTCCTTACTCCAGCAGAATGAAATCTTAGGGGAGGTGAGAGCAGTCAAAGGACGAGCAATATTACCAAAGTTAGGCACGAACCTCCTATAAAAATTAGCAAACCCCAGAAACCCTTGAAGCTGCTTTCTGGAGGTGGGTGCAGGCCATTCCACCACTGCCTTGACCTTGGCAGGGTCAGGAATCACCTGGTTACGAGCAATAATAAATCCTAAGAAGGAGGTCTGATCAGTGTGAAACTCACATTTTTCGGCCTTGACGAACAACTGGTTCTCCAGGAGACGCTGTAATACTCTACGGACATGCACTCGATGTTCCTCTAGTGAGCGGGAGAAGATGAGGATATCATCAAGATAAACGAAAACAAATGAGTTCAAAAAATCCCGTAGTACATCGTTGATCAAACGCTGGAAAACGGCTGGGGCGTTAGTCAACCCAAACGGCATTACCAGGTACTCAAAATGACCGCTGGGGGTCCGAAAAGCCGTCTTCCACTCATCTCCTTCTCTAATGCGCACTAGATGGTAGGCATTCCTGAGGTCCAGTTTAGTAAACCATGATGCCCCCTGGAGGGAGTCAAACGCAGTGTTCATCAAGGGCAGTGTATATTTATCCTTGACCGTTATTTCATTCAGCCCCCGGAAATCAATACAGGGGCGTAGTGAACCGTCCTTCTTACCAACAAAGAAAAAACCGGCCCCCACGGCCGAAGATGACGGGCGGATGATACCAGAGGCCAAGGATTCCTTAATGTATGTATCCATGGCCTCGCGCTCCGGGGCTGACAGGCTGTAAAGGCGGCTAGCAGGTAGTGGGGCCCCAGCCTTCAGATTAATGGCGCAGTCATACGGACGAAGGGGGGGTAAAGACAATGCCCGAGATTTGCTGAACACTTGCCCCAAATCGTGATAAACCTCAGGTACCTTAGATAAATCTGGTGGAGATGAATCGGGCAGAGGCACTTTCACGGATGGGGCACACGCCGCTGATTGGAGACAGGCACTAAGGCAGAACGTACTCCATGCCGTTATTCTCCCAGTTTGCCAATCAATAGTGGGGTTATGTAGGCGCAGCCAGGGATATCCCAGAATAACGGGCGAAGAGGAAACGGGGAGCATTAGGAACTGAATCTCCTCCCTGTGATTCCCTGAAACAATAACGAACACAGGCGCTGTCTGAAGGTTAATGGTAGTCAACGACGCCTTGGACAGGGTAATCAATCTGACAGGGGGTTCAAAGACATCTGCAGACACCTTAGAATGACCAACAATCATGGCTTCCTGATCCGGGGCCTTCTCTGACGCGGGTAAAGCGAGAGGAAGAGAGTCAGTGACACGAGGGCGGGGTTTAACCGGACGGGAAGTAACTCGCCGACCAGCCGCCCGTTCCCTTAACCTACTATGGATACTAACTGCTAAAGCAATTAAATCGTGCAAGTTATCTGGTTTATCCCGTGCCGCTAACTCATCCTTTAGCTCGTCGTTAAGACTGCGTAGGAAAATACCACAAAGAGATGGCTCCCCCCACCCAATCTCTGCGGCTAAGACCCGGAAGTCAATGGCGTAATCTGCAGCTGATCTCTTTCCCTGCTGTAGGCTTAAAAAACGTTCTGTCAACACCTCTCCCCTATCCGTGTGATCAAATACAGACAGAAACTCAGTCACAAACTCCTGGTAGGTAAGCAAAGAATAGCTAGGTCTAGCCATGATCGAATAAGCCCAGTCCAAGGCTCTACCAGCCAGCAAATTTATGACATAGCCTATCCGGCTAGAGTCGAGGGAAAAATCCCCAGGCACACGCAGAAAAACTGATTCACACTGTAAAATGAATCCTCGAGCTTCCCCGAGTTTTCCGCTGAACCGGGCAGGTGTTGGAATTGGAGTGAGGCGAGAGGACGAGGAGGTGTTAGCTAGTCCTGACGCTAAGCCTGCAGGGGTTGAAGTACTTGCGGTCGGGGGAAACTTTTGGTGTCCCTCCAAACGGTCCAGCCAACCATTAATTTGAGTCAATTGATTCAAGATTACTGTCTGCTGGTGGGCTAGCAAATCTACCCGGGCGCTAAGAGTGTTAATTAAGCGCGACAGTGAGCTGTCCGCTGGGTCAACGTGATGGATGTTTCGGGACCCAGGAGACAGACACTGACACGGGTAAATTAGTGAACAATAATCTTTATTATAGTGAAAGGGTGTGTAGTGCAAATGTGAGAGCGTGGATAGTATCCTGGTCACTGGAGCTGAGCACTCTGGACGGAGACCCGGCAACCCTGGAACATATAAGCACAGACAATTACTTTTGTCCCACGCTAATGACAAGCTATCAATAGTGAGGCTTACTTGGGAGAAGCACAGGTTACGTCCTGCTGAGAACCAGCGGCCGTGCAACGTGGAGGTGAAGGCGTCCGTGAACGTGCTGAGGCTTCCACCTGTGACTGTGGCGAGGATAGGTCTTCCAGAGACTCCGGCTGTGACACCACAGACCGGGACGATGACAAGCCAGCTGATGACAAGACCAATGATTCCACAGAATGTGGTGACGATGATAATCCAGCTGATGACAAGACGAGTGACTCCACTGAGCGTGGTGACCATGACAATCCAGATGATGACGAAGTGAGTGATTCCACAGAACGTGGTGACGATGACACGACAGATGACGATGACACAAACTCCACCGGTAACGGTGGCCAGTACTCCTGTAACTGATACAGTAACAATTCAGGAATTTGTGGAGCAAGACGTACCGGTAGTCGTGGTGGTAGCGAACCGCTACGTGTGCGTGTTGGCGTTACCCCGTCAGCTGGGGACGCAGGTCCGCCGCCAGGGGGGTCCACCTGTGCACAGGGGTAGAGGTTGGGTGTAGAGTAACAAACAGCTCTCTTACGTGCTTGACTTTGAACAGAAGTCCTAGGCGAGGCAGGAGAGGTTCTTGACGAGGCCAGAGAGGTTCCTGACGAGACAGATCCTGACGAGGCAGCTTCTGACGAGACAGACTCTGACGAGACAGTTTTTGACAAGACAGTTCTTGACGAGGCAGACTCTGACGAGTCAGTGTTAGACAAGACAGTTCTTGACGAGGCAGACTTTGATGAGTCAGTGTTAGACAAGACAGTTCTTGACGAGACAGTTTCTGACGAGACAAGAGAATACCTTGACGAGGCCAGAGAGCGGAGTTCTGGTTCTTTCGCTGACGAGGAGGACAGACGACTCCGTACTGAGCTGTCAGCGACGCTGGCTTTTAACAGCTGCTGATTAACACCTGTGGATCTGTGCGCAGCTGGAGATAATGATGCCAATGACGGCCCAGAGGCCGCCATGACAATCTGGTCTGGAAATTAATTCACTACCCACCTTCCCCCCTTAGGACATTGATCACAGACAGACTTCCATCCATAAAACATACAGTTCACAAGAACTCGCGCCCATACTGCCTACGTTCTGTGACTCAGTCTCCAAACAATAATCCACAGAAAACAAATTACCCACCCATAAATAACTCACCACCTACCCTAAATATGGCTCTTTTAAATATACGGTCACTCGCTAACAAGACTTTTATCATCAATGACCTGGTTTTAGATAATAAGATTGACTGTTTATTTTTAATGGAGACGTGGCTTGGCACAGATGCACCAGCGGTTCTCACTGAGGCCTCCCCACCAAATTTTAGTTCAGTTTTTTCCATAAGAAAGGGCAGGAAGGGTGGGGGTACTGCATCATTTTTTTATTTCATATTTATTTATTATATATTTAATCACTTGCAGTAAAGCAAATTTTACTTGATCAATATACCACATTTGAGAACCACGCCTTTGTCTTTAGCAGACCCACAATTTTATGCGTCACAGTTTGCAGACCACCCAAATACTGCCCTGTTTTTATTAATGAGTTCTCTGAGTTTTTATCAATAATCCACTCCTCATATAATTTTATTCTCATTTCTGGTGATTTTAATCTACACATTGATAAGCAGGGCGACCATATGTCAGAAGATTTTAATGACCTGCTCACGTCCATGAATTTTACTCAACATGTCATGCAGCTCACAACAGGGGACGCACTCTGGATCTTGTCATTAGCCATGGCCTGCCCACAAGTGTGTCCTCTGTTGTTGACTGGGCTGTATCTGACCATTACTGTGTGTTTTTTAACATTGCTGGTTTTATGCAACGGGAGACCTCGGTGCAAACTGTGAGGAAGGGCCATCTGGCACCTGAAGTGGCTGCTGATTTTATCTAACTCTTATGCAACACTCCCCCAGTTATTTCACCTGCATCGTGTCATTTTATTGTTGATAAGTTTAACAATAAATTAAGATATTGACAGAGTTGCCCCAATAATCACAAGGACAGTTAGGAATAAACCAAAGCCGCCATGGAGAAATAACCAAATCCAAAAACTGAAAAGAGAGTGCAGGATGGCCGAGAGGAAATGGAAGAAAAAACAAATTAACTATCAATTACCAAGTACTACAGAATAAATTAAAAATATACAGTAACGCAGTCAAGATATCAAGAACTGAGTATTTTTCCAACATAATCTCAACCCATTACAATAACCCTAAAGTCCTTTTTGCAACCATTGATCAGTTAATCAACCCAGATTTTAATAAAAACACAAACCTGCCATCAGACTCTCTCTATGAGAGTTTTGCAGACCACGTCAGGTGCAAGGTTGATTCTATTAGATCCAACATTTTATCTGACCAAAAGACTGCTTTTAATGGAATCTTGGACTCACCTTTAGCTGAGGAAACGCTGGACTGTTTTGCCCTGGTTGATGCTAAGATGCTTGGTAGAGTTTTCTCCCAGGTAAACTTGACGTCCTGCCTTTTAGATCCGATTCCCACATCACTTTTTAAAACATTTTATGGATTCTTCGAACATGAGATTTTAAACGTTGTAAATTACTCTCTTCAGATTGGTGTTTTCCCCGCTGCCTTTAAAACGGCTATGGTGAAGCCCCTTTTGAAGAAGAGTAATTTAGATCCTGATAGCCTCAGTAACTATCGACCTGTATCCAACTTACTGTTTTTAAGAAAAGTTTTAGAAAAAACTGGTTTTATCCAGTTAAACAATTTTCTTGTGGACCACAACATTGTTGAGAAATTTCAGTCTGGTTTTAGGACAAACCACAGTATCGAGACAGCCCTTTCAAAAGTCGTTAATGATATCGGGTGTAACATGGACTCTCACAAACTGTCAGTCCTGATGCTGCTGGATCTCAGCGCTGCCTTTGATACAGTAGAGCACCACATTTTTTTACGCAGACTCAAACACCTGGTGGGCCTCTCAGGTACTGTTCTCGAATGGTTTCATTCCTATCTCACAGATCACTGCTATTTTGTAAGTATGGATACATGTTCTTCGGCAATCCATGAAATCAAGTGTGGGGTACTCCACGGTTCAATTTTAGGGCCAATACTTTTTAATCTTTATATGTTACCTCTTGGGGATGTTATCAGGAAACATGGCATCAATTTTCATAGCTATGCTGATGATACTCAACTGTACATTGCCATGTCTCCTGATGACACAAAACCAATTAATGCCCTTTTGAACTGTATTTTAGATATAAAGTCATGGATGGCAGAGAACTTCCTACAGCTCAACCATGGCAAAACAGAAGTTTTAATCATTGGTCCTGAAGACAAGAGAGAGAAACTTCTACCAAAATTGCAAGGTCTAAAACCTACACATTGTGTCAAGAACCTGGGTGTTCTTTCAGACTCTGACTTTAATTTTATTCCACATATTAAAAATGTAACAAAAATCAGATTTTACCATTTTAGGAATATAGCCAGAGTCTGCCCTTTTCTCTCTCTTGCCAGCACGGAGGTCTTGATGCATGCTTTTATTACTAGTCGTATAGACTATTGTAATGCCCTGCTCTCTGGTCTTCCTCAAAAAAGAATATCACATCTCCAACTGCTCGAAAATTCAGCAGCACGAGTGTTAACGAGGACCAAGGGGCGGGTGCATATTACACCAGTTTTAGAATCGCTGCATTGTTTCCCCGTGCATTTTAGGATCGATTTTAAGGTTCTCTTAGTAGTTTCAGTGTTCTTGGGCCTTCTTATCTATCTGAGCTGCTCTTATCTTATGAGCCCTCGCGAACCCTGAGGTCCTCTGGTACTGGCTTTTTAATGGTTCCCAAAGTCAAGACCAAGAGCTTTGGTGAAGCTTCCTTTCACTATTTTGGTCCTCGTCTGTGGAACAGCCTGCCAGAGAGCCTCAGGGCCGCAGAGTCAATAGATGTTTTTAAGAACAGGCTCAAGACCCACCTTTTTAATTTGACTTTTAATAAACCTTTTTAACTATTACTGAAATAGTCATTTAGGTTCCATTGTTTTATGTTCTTTTTGGCACCATTTGTTCTTAGATTTTCTCATCTTCTTATTGATGTGTTTAGTTCAGTTTTTTTTTTAAGTATGGGTTTTTTAGTTCCTGTTTTTATGTGTTCTTAGTTTTTTTTGTACATTACATACAAAAACATTGTATGTTTTTACATTCTTCTTAGCTCCATTTGCTTTTAGATTTTCTTATTTTGATGTGTTCTTAGCTCAGTTTCCAAGTATGGGTCTTTAGTTCCCTTTGTTCTTTGTGTTCTTAGTTTTATTTTGTATTTATGTGTTTTAGCTCCAGTGCTCCCCCCCCCCTCATGGATCATCACCTTATCATGGTGGGGCGGTTTGCGTGCCCCAGTGATCCCAGGAGCTATGTTGTCCGGGGCAATTTGCCTCTGATAGGGTCACCCAAGACAAATTGATCCTGGGTGAAGGGCCAGACTAAGAAAAATCCAACAGACTCTCATGATAAATTCTAGATCAAGGATTCAGTGTACCCCGCCCGGTATGGGGTTACCGGGGCCCCACCCTGGAGCCAGGCCTAGGGGAGGGGCTCGATGGCTAGCGTCTGGTGGCCAGGTTTCCACCCACGGGACCCAGCCGGGCTCAGCCCAAAGGAGTTACATGGGTCTGCCCTCCAGTGGGCTCACCACCTGCAGGAGGGATCATGGGGGTCCGGTGCTATGTGGATTAGGTGGCAGTCAAAGGCGGAGACCTTGGCGGACTGATCCCAAGCTTTCTAAACTGGCTTTTGGTATGTGGAATGTCACCTCTATGGTGGGGAAGGCGCCTGAGCTGGTGTACAAGGTTGAGAGATACAGGCTAGATATAGTCAGCCTCACCTCAACACACAGCTCCGGTTCCGGAACCAGTCTCCTGGAGAGGGGCTGGAGCTTGGCCTTTTCTGGAGTTTCCCCAGGCGAGAGGCAACGAGCAGGGGTGGGTATTCTTGTATCCCCCCACCTTGCTGCCTCTATATTGGAGTTTTCCCCGGTGGATGAAAGGGTTGCTTCCCTGCGCCTTCGGGTTGGGAAATGGGTCCTGACCATCATTTGTGCCTATGCATCAAATGATGTTTCAGAGTACCCACCCTTTTTGGAGTCTGTGACTGGGGTACTGGAGGGTGCTCTTCTTGGAGGCTCCATTGTCCTACTGGGGGACTTCAATGCGCACGTGGGCAACGACAGTGAAATCTGGAGGGGGGTGATTGGGAGGAACGGCCTGCCCGATCTGAACCCGAGTGGTGTTCAGTTATTGGACTTCTGTGCTAACCACAGTTTGTCCATAACGAACACCATGTTCAAGCATAAGGGTGTCCATATGTGCACCTGGCACCAGGACACCCTAGGTCGCAGGTCGATGATCGATTTTGTTATCATGTCATCAGACCTGCGACCGTATGTCTTGGACACTCGGGTAAAGAGAGGTGCAGAGCTGTCAACTGATCACCACCTGGAGGTGAGTTGGATCCGGTGGCAGGGGAGGAAGCCATTCAGACCTGGTAGACCCAAACTTATAGTGAGGGCGTGCTGGGAACGTCTGGCTGAGGCCCCTGTCCGGGGGGTCTTCAACTCCCACCTCCGGAAGAACTTCAACCACATTCCGAGGGAGTCTGGAGACATGGAGTCTGAATGGGCCATGTTCTCCACCTCTGTTCTTGAAGCGGCGACCCAGAGCTGCGGCCACAAGGTGGTCGGTGCATCTCGTGGTGGCAATCCCCAAACCAAGTGGTGGACACCAGTGGTGAGGGGGGCCATTAAGCTGAAGAAGGAGTCCTATCAATCTTGGTTGGCTTGTGGGACTCCCGATGCAGCTGAGGTGTACTGGCAGGCCAAGCGGAGTGCAGCTCGGGTGGTTGCTGAAGCAAAAACCCGGGTATGGGAGGAGTTCGGTGAAGCCATGGAACAAGACTTTCGGTCAGCCTCGAAGAGATTCTGGCAAACTGTCTGGTGGCTCAGGAGGGGAAAGCAGCTCCCTGTCCACACTGTGTATGGTGCGGATGGGGCGCTGTTGACTTCGACTGGGGATATTGTCGGGCGGTGGAAGGAATACTTCGAGGATCTCCTCAATCCCACTGATACGCCTTCCACAGAGGAAGCAGGGTTTGTGGACGAGGGGGACGACTCGCCTATCCCAGGGGCTGAGGTCGCCAAGGTGGTTAAAAATCTCCCTGGTGGCCGGGCCCCGGGGGTGGACGAGATTCGCCCTGAGTACCTCAATGCCCTGGATGTTGTTGGGCTGTCATGGTTGACACGCCTCTGCAACATTGCATGGAGGTTGGGGGCAGTGCCTTTGGCATGGCAAACCGGGGTGGTGGTTCCTCTCTTCAAAAAAGGGGACCGGAGGGTGTGCTCCAACTTTAGAGGGATCACACTCCTCAGCCTCCCTGAGAAGGTCTATGCCAAGGTACTGGAGAGGAGAGTCCGGCCGTTGGTCGAACCTCGGATTCAGGAGGAGCAATGTGGTTTTCGTCCTGGCTGTGGCACATCGGACCAGTTCTTTACCCTCTCGAGGCTTCTCAAGGGTTTGTGGGAGTTTGCCCAACCAGTTTACATGTGTTTTGTGGATTGGAGAAGGCATTTGACCACGTCCCTCGTGGTTTTTTTTGTGGGGGGTGCTTCGGGAGTATGGGGAATCGGGCTTGTTGTTACGAGCTCTTCGGTCTCTGTACGACCGTTGCGAGAGTTTGGTTCGTATTGCCACCACTCGGTCGGACTCATTCCCATTGAGAGTTGGACTCCGCCAGGGCTGCCCTTTGTCACCGATCCTGTTCATAATTTTTATGGACAGGATTTCTATGTGCAGCCAGGGAATGGAGGGTGTCATGCTTGGTGACCACAGGATCTCATCTCTGTTGTTTACAGATGATGTTGTCCTGTTGGCTTCATCCAGCAATGACCTACAGCTCTTGCTGGGACGGTTTGCCGCTGAGTGTGAAGCGGCTGGGATGAGAATCAGCACCTCCAAGTCTGAGTCCATGGTCCTCAGCCGGAAAAAGGTGGATTGTCCTCTCCGGGTTGGGGACAGGCTCCTGCCCCAAGTGAAGGAGTTTAAGTATCTTGGGGTCTTATTCACGAGTGAGGGGAAAATGGAGCGAGAGATTGACAGACGGATCGGAGCAGCATCTGCAGTGATGCGGATGTTGTATCGGTCTGTTGTGGTGAAGAGGGAGCTGAGTTCTAAGGCAAAGCTGTCAATTTACCAGTCAATCTATGTTCCTACTCTCACCTATGGTCACGAGCTTTGGGTAATGACCGAAAGAACAAGATCGCGGATACAAGCGGCTGAAATGAGCTTTCTCCGTAGGATTGCTGGACTCACCCTCAGAGATAGGATGACGAGCTCAGTCATCCAAGAGAGGCTCAGAGTAGAACCGCTGCTCCTCCACATTGAAAGGAGTCAGTTGAGGTGGTATGGGCATCTGATCAGGATGCCTCCTGGACGCCTCCCACTTGAGGTGTTTCGGGCACGTCCCACTGGGAGGAGACCCCGGGGCAAACCCAGGACTCGGTGGAGAGACTATGTCTCCCAGCTGGTCTGGGAACGTCTTGGTATCCTCTCTGAAGAGCTGGAGCAGGTGGCTGGGGAGAGGGACGTCTGGGCTTCTCTGTTTGAACTGCTGCCTCCGTGACCCGGACCTCCGGAAAAGCGGTAGAAGATGGATGGATGGATGGAGGTCCAGTGTTTCCTCAGGATGGTTGCTCCTTCACATGGTGCCTCGGTGCCAAGCAATGTCTTCTTTATTTTATATGTGTGTAAGAGAAGAAGGGGGTGATGTATGTGCCTGTGTGTGTTGTGTTTGTGGGTATGTTTATGGGAGGGTTGGAAGGGGTGGGGCTGTATCATGTAAAATATGTAATTTAATGTGTCTATTGTTTTTATCTATGTAAAGCACTTTGCACAGCATCTAATGTTTTAAAAGTGCTATACAAATAAAGTTTGATTGATTGAATCTATTACACACAGGACAAGCAGCAATGATTCTTTTTACCATTTGCCTGGCTCGAGGAATCCAGTACATCTCTCTTAGCTGCACCAGAATGTCTCTCATGCCTGAATGCATCACTTGATCATGACTGTGTTAAATGAGCATGTCAGATAGTCTGTGATCAGAAGGCAAAATCAATGGATGTCATTCATTAAAACTCCTACTTGAATGTTGCAGTCCCCCCCCTACATAAAGCAAACCTTTCCCTTCAAGAAATGTCTTAAGACCTCTGATCTTTGAGTCACTGTGCACTTCCTTCCTGGCCTTCATTTTCATCATCTCCCTCTGGAAAGTTTGCCCTTGCACATCCCAAATCCAATGTCTTTCTGCTCCTGCCATTTCCTTTGCAGTTAACTCTCCTTGTCTCTTTGATTTTGAGTAAGCATTATGAAAAAATTGTTTAATCCAGGCTGTGATTGTGAGTACAGTTCTTAACTTGCTGTAGTTCTCTAGCTGCAGCAGTGAATCTGGCTGTACAGCTTCAGTATTGCTCAGCTGGACTTTTTTTCCACATTTGGATTTGCATCGGCTGCATGTTCATTGCATTTAGCAGGTTGTTTCCCATTCGTGCAGCAACTAGAGCTCCCATTAACTCCAAACAGGGCAAGGTGAGTTTCTTGATGGGGGCTACTCTTGACTTGGGCATGACCAGTCTGGTGATAGTTTTTCCATTAGCTGTTTGTCCTTGAAGATACACTACAGTGCCATAGGCTTTCTCACTGTTATCACTGAAAACATGGAGGATGTGGTCTTGTCCCCCTTGCAGCATGTCTGTCCCATAACACCTGGGGATGACTATCTGATGGAGCTGAAGCAGCTCCATGCGCCACTGTTGCCACTTTACTGAGAGATCATCTGGCAGCGCCTTGTCCCAACCAATGCCTCTTTGCCACATGTCCTGAAAGAGACATTTCACTCTTATTGTCAATGGGGTTATAAATCCCAAGGGATCAAATATTTTAGCTGATGACCGCAGGACACTTCTTTTTGTGTTTTGTCTCTGAAAATGTCCATCAGATGCTTGAAGTTGAAGACAAAATCATCAGTCTCTAGCTTTCACACAAGACCAAGCACCTTTAACACACAGCCATGTGGTTCAGACTCGGGAACAAAGTCAAATTCTCCTTGCATCCACCTTTCTTTTAGGATGGAAAAATTAGTGGTCCATTTATATAGGTTTATACCAGCAGCACCTAATATCGTTCTTGCAGCTGTGGTGATTGCATAAGTGTTTTCAACATCTCTGGTGCTGGCAATGAAGTCATCCATGTATAGAGAGTCCTTCAGAATATTAACAGCATGTGGATGAGTCGATTGGTATTTCTCCAGATGGTTTCTGATTGTAGCTGCTAGCAGAAATGGGCTTGATGACACATGAAATACAACACGGGTCATTCTGAGAGTGCATGGTTTTGTGCCCTCAGCATCAGGAGGTCTGTGAGCCATAAAAATCTTAGAACATCTCTGACCTCTTCTGCTACTGATATTTGTAGGAAAGACTTAGTGATATCAGCCATCAATGCAATAGGATGCAACCTAAATTTTTATCAGGACAGTTAGAAGGTCTGGGTTTAGATTTGGCCCAGTAAGCAGACAGTCGTTGAGGGAAGGGCACCCATCTTCATATGAAGAAGCATCGAAAACGACTCTTAATTTGGATGTCGCTTTGTCATCTCTGATTACAGCATGGTGAGGCAAATAGTACTTAACACTGCTGTCATAGACTCCATCTGACTGTTTGAGCTCAGGTGCCCTTTCACATACAGTATTGTTGGAAGTAGTCCTCTATTACTTCATTATATCTTTCAAACAATGTCACATCTGCTATCAATTTCTTTTTCAAACTCTCATATCTTTTTTGGACAACCCTCATGTTGTCTGGGAGTTTGGGTGCATCTTGTTGCCATGGCAACCTCACCTCAAAGCGATCTTCTCTGTAGTTTAGTGACTTGTCAAAGCATTGATGAGCCCGCTGCTCTGGTTTACTGGTGATGCCCAGCGATTCTATTTCCAAAAATGCTCGTAGCTAATCCGAAACTTGTATTGTTTCCTCAATGCCTATTCTCATGCATGAAGCCTCACTCATGCTTGACATACGTAGGAATAGGTCCCTGCACTCTCCAGCCAAACATTGTCTCTATGGCAACCAGGGATCCTGAAAGTCTTTCAACTCTGCCTGATACCACCTCCCAGTAGTAGTCAGCACCTATTAGAACAGACAGCTCCAGCTCTTCATCACTGCAGTCTGCAGCGTCAGCTAATGGCGGCCTATGGCAGCCTAATTTGTTCTCCAGGTACCTGCATAACAGCAGAGCTTACTTGTGGTGTTTCAATGGCTTCAGTCTTGAGGGTTTTTCCCTTGCCAGCGACATTCTGCAGGACTAGCTTCACGACATTTCGCTCTATTTTCACTGGTGCATCACTGCCAAAGATATGGAGCTTTAAAGTCTCTTTTTTCACAACTGGCAGTTGTAATGCTTTCACCTGCTTCTCCAGCACAAAACTTTGCTGACTTCCTCCATCCATCAGGCAGCGTACCCTTCATTTTCCCTTTATTCCAATGGCCCATGCTGTGACTGTTTGCAGGAGGATTGTGTTCTTTCTTCCTACACTTGTCTTTAGTGTGTGCGGGGCCACAGAAGAGATAATAATAATGCATCGGTTTTATATAGCGCTTTATCATATATACTCAAAGACGCTTTACAAATAGGTACATTATTCATTCACTCCAGACAAACAATGGTAGTGGCAAGCTACTTCTGCAGCCACAGCTGCCCTGGGGCAAGCTGACGGAAACGTGGCAGCCAATCTGCGCCAACGGCCTTTCCGGCCACCACCGAACATTTTATACATTTATACACATTCATACCCAGTGTTATGGGCACTGGAGGCAATGCGGGTAAAGTGTCTTGCCCAGGGACGCAACGGCAGGATATCTGGGGAGAGCGGGATTCGAAGCGCCAACCATCGGGTTATTAGATGACCTGCTCTACCTCCTGAGCCACTGCCGCCCCGATAACAGCATCAGTTATATGCTGATAACAGCATATAACTGATGCTTATATGCTGATACATATAAGTATGTAACAGCATGTAAGTATGTAACAGCATATAACAGCATCAGTTATATGCTGATAACAGCATCAGTTGGTTCTGGGTCATCATTGAAGGGTTCAGTGTGTTCACCCTTATCACACATTATTGGATGGTGTCTTCGTCCACACAAGTTACATGTGATGCCCTTAGCCTGGCAGAATTTTGCCACATGTCGCTGCCCAAGGCATACAGATCATCTCCCCATCTTACTTAACTTGTCTCTCCGCAGGCTGAGTGTATTTTCTGTATATTGTTCAGACTTATGACTTGAGCTGTCACAGAATATGCAGCCTTGAGGAGCACTTGAGCTGCTGGTGTGGCGTGCTGCTGCAGATGGCAAGTTTGGTTTCTGAAATTTTCTACTCTCTGCATCTGGCTTGCAGTGGCATTGGAAGGTAGACTGGGGGTCCTTAATAATGCTGTCCATTTTAGTAAGGTGCATGGCAGGCCCTCTGCTTTCAACTTCTTGCTGTAAAAAGGCAATGAGCTTGGGAAGTTTAAACTCATGCGCTGAACTTGTTTTACGTGTGTAAGCAAGAGTGAAGTCCTCTGGAAACATTTAGAGTAATACGGGACACAGCAATCCACTATATGAATCTGAAACAACTCCAAGTGACTCCAACCCTCTGATCTGGACCTCACATTCATTATAAAGCTGTCTCAAGGTGACTGTATCTGACGATTTCTTGACTGGAGTTAGGTTTAGCAGCTTAGTCATGTGTGCGCTCACTATCAAGTCCTTTCTTCCAAATCTCTCTTTGAGCATGTCTAAGGCAACATCATAGTTGGAGTCAATTATTTTTAGACCTTCAATGGCTCTTTCTGCAGGACCTACAATATAGGACTTGAGATAAGTAAACCTTCCAGTTTTGCTCAGCTCACTATTTTTGTGAATAGCAGTCTCAAGCTGATCCCAGAATTCTTGCCATTTTGATATGTCGCCATCATATTTGTTTATATACAGCTTTGACAACTTCACTGATGGCCTAGTTACTCTGCTGGAATGCGTACTTACATCACTGAGCAGTGAGGAGACTCGTTCAGCTGCTGGGTGGTCATCTCTTTCAATAATTTTTTGTTGCTCGGGACTTCCATTGATTAAGGTTATCCTGATAATCCATAGTTTTAATGACATCTGCCTCCAGCTCATCCATCGGTATCTCCTCTTCAGTCTCTCCAGTTCCAGGAGATTCTTTTCTCTAACCAACAACATGGACAGCAGTTCTCGTAGATGGTCATATTATCTTTGCATGACTCCTTCTCAGAATCAGAATCAGAATAAACTTTATTGCCAAGCATGTAAAAAACACACGAGGAACTTGACTTGACATTGGTGCGCATGCGCGCGACACAACGACACGGCAGCCATAATAGGCGCCTCATCAAACAGAGATAGATAAGAAAGGGAGGGGAAGGGAGGGAACGACACAAGGGGGGAGGAGAAAAAAAACTTCGTTATCAGAATACAGCTTATTTTTTAAGCAGATTATGATTACAATGAAAAAAAATCTCTCAATAGCACAGAGCAACAACTCAGAATTTCACAAGACACAAGAGAGCAGTGTACAGTATATCTTTAATCAGTTCATGAATCAATGTGTGTGCGGTGTTGAGCAGTGTTGATGATAATAAGAGAGACCCAAGGACCCTTGGCAGAAGATGTTTTGTCTGTCTGGCGCCCAGTCTTATCTGGCGCTGCAGCTGGCTGTCCAAGGCCTTGTGCTCATGATTTTGAAAAAACACAGTCTGCAGACAGCCAGGAGGAATTTTCATGGGGAATAATAATGCCAAATAGGACTGATCACAGAGAAGACTTGTATTTCTTCTGTAGATTCAGTACATTAATCCTTCATTGCGCAGCTTTGAATTCGTCGTGGAAAGACCTGAGCGAACCCATGATGTAATCCACCTTACGAGACAGTTCTCCAGTAGTCGCTATCAGGGTCTTCTCCAGTTTCTCAATTTGTTGGATGCACCTCGCCTGGCCAGCATTTTGATAGGTTGAATCCATCTTCAGCAATTTGCGGTAAACCAAGACAATTCCCGTCCCAATCACAATTATCCCAATCACCAAGATTACGAAGATAAACAAATCTTCAATATCTTCGATAGAGAGATTAGAGAGACACAGCATTTTCCAATTACCTGTGTCACATAGATAGCCCACTGGAGCCGTTCCAGCGGGGCAGACAGCTTCCCCCGGAGCACTTTTCCTTGTTGAAAAAATAGTGTCAATTGTGTTCAAAGCCCAGCTTATTAACTCCATAATTTCTTTTCGGCGGTCGCAGTTAGACGCAGACAGACAACAGCAAGCTGGGATCCAGTAGTAGGACAATAGCCAGCAACAGTTTTGTTGCTGATGCTTGTACAACTCCCCGTTTTTGTTTCAGTTTCTGTAGATGCTCCATCATCTTGTTCAGTTGTTCTCATGCTAGCTAGCTGGCTAAAGCTATCTGTCTGCAGAATCTCTTTTCCACATCTCCTGGGTTTTGGCACCAAAAATTGTGGAAGCTTAGCTTAAGCCACTATCAAATAAATGACTGAGCAACCTTCTTCTTCTTCTCTTAGCTGTTTACTAACAGTCTGTACATTCTTACGTGACCGTTATACGGCATAAACTGTCATCATCATTCTATCATTCTAACTAGCAGTGACTGTGAGCTACTAGCCACTCTTTTTGTGCTTTTTCTCTGGCTTCAAAAGGCTCAACTTAACCTTAGCTTGAACACTACTGCCACCGTGTGGTCAAAGGTGGTCAGAGAAAACACATGAATGAATTAATTCAGTATGTTATATCTGAAACACAACAACCCCCAGCCACGCATGTGCTGCTGCGATCAAGCTACCGGATTTCTGGCAGCACAACCCGCGCTCCTGGTTCCACCTCATCGAGGCACAGTTCACCCTCCGGGGGATATCGGCGGATGACACCAAGTTCTACTATGTGGTCGCAGCGCTCGATGCCCGCACGGCTCAGCACGTAGAGAGCCTGCTCGATCAGCCACCAACCGACGGCAAGTACGACGCGCTGAAGGCTGCGCTCATCCAGCACTTCACACTCTCAGATGGTGAGAGAGCAGAGAGTCTCCTGACACGGATCGAGTGGGGAGACGGGTCAGCCATAGACCTGATGGAGAAGATGCTGAGGTTAAAGGGCACAGACGACGACCATTTTATTTTTACCCACCTCTTCCTCCGGAACCTTCCGACAGCGGCGAGAACGACCCTGGCCAATTCGTCGTTGCTGGCCAAGCGGGACTATCGTGCGCTAGCCCGGGAAGCAGACCGGATCATCGTCGCTACCAGGGCGTTCACGACCATTGCGGCAGCGACGGAGCTCGGCGCGACGACCGGAGGAGGCGAGGAGCCATCGACGGCAGCAGCAGAGCCACCGACGGCAGCAGCAGAGGGGGCCAAGGAACGCAGGGGAGACACGCTTTGTTTCTACCACCGCCGCTTTGCAGAGAGGGCACGCAAATGTATACCACCGTGCCAATTCAAGCGACTCGGGAAACGCCAAGACCGGGGGTCGGTAGCAGCCGCGACCCTCGGGGAGGAGAAGAAGCTGCTCTACTTGATGGACGCACGCTCGGGGAGGCATTTCCTCATGGACACCGGCGCCCAGAAGAGTTTCATCCAGCCAACCTACGCTGACCGGCTGGCAGGATCTAGAGGCCCCAAGATGGCGGCAGCAAACGGCTCGGAGATTAAGACCTTTGGTGAGAGGACTCTACTCTTGTCTCTACAAGGCCGTACATTTGAGTGGACTTTTGTCATAGCAGCATTGAATTACCATATACTGGGGGCTGATTTTCTGTGTGCACATGGTTTGTTGGTAGATGTCGCTAACAGACGCTTAGTTAATGCACTGTCCTTTGACTCTCTCCCCTGTATAGCTTGAGTGACCCGGCCAACAGCACAAGCCAACGTCACAGCTACATGCGGTAAGTTCCACACACTGCTCACTCAGTTCCCAGCACTCACAGTCCCGACGTTTTCGGCAGCCATCACTAAACACGGGGTGGAGCATTTTATCACCACCACCGGGCCGCCCGTTTTTGCAAGACCTCGGCGCTTGGACGCAGCTAAACTGGCCATAGCGCGCGAGGAGTTCGCCAACCTGGAGAGGCTGGGCATCATCAGGCGCTCAAACAGCCCATGGGCTTCCCCGTTACACATGGTCCCTAAAGCTGAGGGTTCGTGGCGACCTTGCGGGGATTTCCGCAGGTTAAACAATACCACAGCGCACGACCGCTACCCAATTCCTCACATTCAGGATTTTTCAGTTCACCTTGCAGGAGCGCGCATTTTTTCTAAAATAGACCTGGTCCGCGGTTACCACCAAGTCCCAGTGCGTGCTGAGGACATATCCAAAACAGCGGTAATAACTCCGTTCGGTTTATTCGAGTTTTTGCGCATGCCATTTGGGCTTAAAGGGGCTGCACAGACGTTCCAACACATGATGGATGCAGTGCTGCACGATCTCCCTTTCGTGTTCGTCCAACTGGATGATATCTTAGTAGCCAGCGCGTCCGAAGACAAACACGAAACCCACCTCACGACGGTCTTCCGGAGGTTGGAAGAGCACGGGTTAATAATCAACCCAGCGAAATGTCAGTTCGGGGTGACGCAGATTGATTTTTTGGGGCACCGCGTCTCTCCCAAAGGAGCGATCCCGCTGCCTGACAAAGTGCGCGCAGTGGCAGATTTTCCCTGGCCGCAAACGGTCAGGGCGCTACAAGAATTTTGGGGAATGGTGAACTTTTATAACCGTTTCCTTCCCCGCGCAGCGCAGCTCATGCAATCACTGTACGCTGCGCTCAAAAAACAGAAACCCGCGGATAGGGTCGAATGGACCCCGGAGCAAGAGCGGGCGTTCTCGGAAGTCAAAGCAGCCCTGGCAAACGCCGCATTGCTGGCACATCCAGACCCAAAGGCCCGCATAGGGCTCACCACTGACGCTTCAGATGTGGCCATAGGGGCTGTCATGGAGCAGCGCGTTGCCGGGGCTTGGCAGCCGCTCGCCTTTTTCAGCAGGACTTTGCGCGACAGTGAACGTAAATACAGTGCGTTTGACAGAGAGTTGCTGGCTCTCCACCTGGCCATTCGCCACTTCCAGTCCTGGCTGGAAGGGCGCAGTTTCACCGCGTTCGTTGACCACAAACCGCTAACATTCGCGATGGCCAAGGTTTCAGAACCGTGGTCGGGCCGGCAGCAGAGACAGCTGGCCGCGATCTCAGAGTTTACTACCGATATTCAGCATGTGTCAGGCAAACTGAATGTAGTGGCAGACTGCCTCTCGTGCGCCGTGGTGGCCCCGGTCTGCGTGGGGATAGATTACGCAGCCATGGCCATGGAGCAGGTTAGTGATGCAGACGTGCGTGCACTCCAGTCTGGACCAACAGGGTTAAGGCTGGAGAGCAGGGTGCTGCAGGATGGCATGCCCCCCCCTAATCTGCGACGTCTCCACGGGTCACCCACATCCCGTGGTCCCAGCCGCGTGGCGCCGCCGCGTGTTTGAGTCGGTTCATTCTTTGGCGCACCCAGGAGTGCGCGCGTCGGTCAAAATGGTAGGAGAGAAATTTGTGTGGCTGAGCCTTCGCAAACAAGTGAAAGAGTGGGCGGCAGCCTGCGTGGCGTGCCAATGAGCCAAAGTACACAGACACACGAAGGCTCCCTTGGAGCCGTTTCACATTCCGGCTAAGAGGTTAGACCATGTTCACGTGGACCTCGTGGGCCCCCTCCCGCCATCACAGGGGTACACGCACCTCCTGACAATGGTGGACCGCACCACGCGCTGGCCAGAAGCGGTTCCGCTGGCAGCAACCACGGCCGAGGAGGTGGCGCGCGCATTTTTAACAGCATGGGTGGCGCGTTTTGGAGTCCCGTCGGACATTACATCCGACAGAGGCCCTCAATTTGTTTCCGAACTCTGGTCAACAATGGCCCGCAGCAGGGTTTTATTGGGGTTACGTTCTGCGCCTAAAGAGGATCTGGAAGCTTCCCCGGCAGAACTCGTTTTTGCACAACCACTCCGGCTGCCCGGGGAGTTTCTGCCAGATAATCCCACGCTGGGCAGATCCCCGTCTCAGCTGTTGCAGCGTAACATAGACACAAGCACGCTGCCGGGCCCTGCCCACCACAGTTTTCCGCGCGTTTTTGTGCCTAAAACTTTGAAAAACGCGGAGTTCGTGTTTGTCAGACGCGACGCCCACCGCCCTCCACTGCGCCCACCCTATGATGGACCGTTCAGAGTGCTGGAAACAGGGGATAAGCATTTTTTGCTAGACTTGGGGGGTAGGAGGGAAAAGATTGGCATAGACAGACTCAAACCCGCTTTCGTGGTGGCGGACGAGCAGGTGCTGTTGGCGAGGGCCCCTCGGCGTGGAAGACCCCCACGGGGAGCTCCCCAGAGAAAAGATTCCCCAGAGCACCCACATGGACAGACAAAAGGTTTTCCCCCCCAAACATCAACCCCCCAGCATGACAGCACCGCGGAGGCGGTGAATCCTGGTTACAGCAGATACGGGAGAAGACTGAAGCCCAAGCAGCATGTGGACTGATGTTTAATGGTTCTATCACAGCATACGGACTGTTATTCTATTGTTCTATCCAAGATGCTCGGGGGGGTGGTATGGCGGCACATGGGGAGAGCATAATTGTGTACCATCTTAGACAAGAACAAAGAGCAGGGGTTCCCTGATGAGATAACAGGGAGGTGTGAAGGATGAATGAAGTGAATGCAATGTGACGCCTTTTGTGTGTTAGAAGCTTCTAGAGGAATGCCATGTTATTTAAGAGAAGAGTCTCTGCTGAGATGTCATTCTGTCTGTGCTTGTTGTGTGAGATGTGTAATAAATCGTCTGAGTCAAATCCGCCTCTTCATTTACACGCTCCACAGTGACATTATTAAGTGACTCACAGTATGACAAGGTGCTCCCGTACAGGCAGAGACAAAGGTCAAAAGAGACTGTGCCTCTTCCGCATCAGCCCTTTATACTCAGGGTGGCAGCGGAACCAGAAAGGTGGAGCCACCACCCACATCACACACTCATACATCTTATTATTATATAACATCCCCCCCTTTAAAAAAAAAAGTCCAAAATGCATGCACACTAATTAGACCCTCCTAAATGTAATACCTGAGTCACACTCTAATGGTAAACAGATAAGGCAGGCCTATCCATGCACACAAACAACTAAAACTAGAGGGGGACAGGTGGACTGCCGTCCCACCTCCACATGGCCAGACAGATTATTCTGCCGTCTCTGATAATAAAAGTCCATCCATCCATCTTTTTCCGCTTAATCCTTTTCGGGTTGCGGGGGGCTGGAGCCTATCCCAGCATCTTTGGGCGAGAGGCAGGGTACACCCTGGATAGATTGCCAGTCCATCGCAAGGCCAACACAGAGAGGCAGACAACCATTCACTCTCACATTCATACCTAAGGACAATTTAGAATCCCCAGTTTGATGCCAATTAACCTAACTTGCATGTTTTTGGCATGTGGGAGGAAACCGGAGAAATACCAGGGTAAACCCACGCAGACACGGAGAGAACATGCAAACTCCACACAGATCACTGTTGGTCAGGGGCTGGGATCGAACCCAGGAACCCCCGGCCAAGGGTGAGTTGCTGTGCTGCTGCATTGCTAACCACTCCACCACCGCGCTGCCCTAATAAAAGTCCATGAAATAAAATACAGCCGGGTTCCTATTATAGCATAAAACAACCCCATAAACTTATATACATATAGGTAAACCTTAATTCAACAAACAATCAGAAAAGATGCACATCCATGCCCTGCTACCATCATTCCCAATAATACCACCCCAACCCGGACAAACCCCACAGTAATGCACACCCCAAACATGGTGACACACACATCACTTGAGGTTTTTTTGTTTAAAAAAAACATGGGCACTTGATGTAGCAGTTCTGTATGAGAAACATATTAACTATGTAGCCCGGGCAGTCACATTTAACCCAACTCATCGTTCCTTGCTACCCTACAGTCTCGATGGAGAAGCCACCCACCGGGGGACTCGTCTGGCAGGTCCTGCCCAGAGCTCCTTCGTCTCTTCGCCCCTGGAAATGAGCCACATCAGAGCCCCAATAACTCCTTCTCCCCGATGGCGGGCCGCTGTTCACTGGAGTGTCTCCATGAGTCATCTGACAGCCGAAGGTACCCGTCCTCCCGAACAGCTACCACCTTCAGCCGCCCCTGGTCCTCCTGTCGTTTCCTTTTCCCACGGACTCCTCTCAGCCAAGCCGGCTCTCTGGGTCGAACCACATCACCGACTCCCAAAGGAACTCGACTCGGCTTCCAATGTCCACAATGTCTCAACTGGGCCTCCTCACCGGGTTGCACCACACCGGCGACACTCCGCAAAGCCCGACTCGGCCTCCAGTGTTTCTGTGTAGCACATCTCTTCTCTGTGCCAGCCGGTCCTGCCCAGCTCTCTTTCATTTTGAACGCCAGCGAAGCCATCGCAGCCCCTTGCTTCTTGGTATCTCCAGGCCGAACTCCGGAAGCAGAGGGAGCCATCCTCACAGCTTCACCCACCATCACGGGTGTTCCACCATGCCGCCCAGTTCCCTCACCTAGGGTAACTTGAGCCCTGGCACCAGAACCCTACCGCGATGGCCCTGCGTGGTATTGGTCCTGTCCATCTCCCAGAATACTTGGCCATGTATCGTCCTAAACCACATCGTCCACCACTTGCTGAATCGGACGGTCCCACAAACCACAGCCCGACCACTCCTCTCCACTGCTGCTAGTAATTGAGGAGCCCAGTTCATTAAAGAGGTCGCAGCCCATCACGCTCAACCCACTCGCGGTCACCACGAACTGCAGGCTGGACACCACCGCTGACTGAACCCACGATGGACAATCTATTACCGCCATACCCACACAATGGCATCAACAGACCTCTCACACGATGGTATTGGAAAAAACTCCTCACAGTAGGCCAGTTCAACACAGACCTCACCGTGTCCATGCCCACCAATAACGGCACTTCCTCGCCGTCCAACATAACCGTTAAATACGTACGGCCTTCTGTGCTTGGGGAGAGGGTGTGGATAACAGTAGGATTCATGGCGGGGGAATCCACTTCACATTGCCGTTCCCCTCACTCAAATTTTTTTACAGACCCTGGCAAAATGATGTAGGAGTCCACACTTGCCACAGCGATTGCCTTTTGTCGGACACTTTCTCACCTTGTACCGGTGCTTGGTAGACCCGCAGCCAAAACATTTTGGCGATCCCGGGGCGGACCTTATTTTTATAGCAGTAGCGTATTCTTCTCTGTCTTCCACGCTGTCATCGCTATCCGGGTCTACAGCCTGCGCCGCTGATTGGGTTGCCTAATGTCTCCATGCACAGCATGAGCTTACCTATGCCGAGCCATGGAAACAGAGAAAGAGAGACTTTCTGAGCATCTATCCAGAGCATATGGGTCTTAGGCATATGAGTGCCCCAAATGGAGTCATGTGGGGACACGTCCCTCTGTGACCTGTGGTCAGACCCGTTCAAGGGATTAGCGGTAACAATGAAAGAGTGGTCAGCAGCATGCATTGCGGCGCAATGGCCCACCCAGTTCACAGGTAGCGCCTGATACATATAAGCACCACATAGCCACACAAAGTCCCCTTGTGGCATTATTCTCATAACGTCAGGGACCGAATAGTAAGGTTTACTTGTTGTACTCAGCAGGGCCTGAGTAGTATTAAAGTGACCCTGGTCATTAATGGTACATGGTGAGTAGGTATGGGAACAGTAAGCTCTGGGGACAGAGCCCATTTTCACCCCGGGCAGGATAAGAGTAAAATTATTAGCATGACATATGAATTTAGAGTTTGGGGGGTGGTGGACCAGGCCAAAAAGGGGTGTATTGTCACTGCAGTTTATTGCCAGGAGTTTAGAAAAATTCCTCCCTGTGTTAGGTGGCACGGGGGGTAGACTGTCACCTGTTGTTCTCTGTACAATTTGATTTAAGAAATTAGGGGTCAGTTCCAACCTCAGAATGTCAGGAAAGAGATTGGATGAGTCGAATGGTGCAGGAGAAACATGAGGATTGGTGGTAGCTACAGGCATTCTAGTGCAGACATAACAGTTTGCAGCTTTTTGCTGCCTCGCAAGGATGTGGGTGTAACGGTACCATGAGTTTAAAAGGAAACCTGAGGAAAGATTCCTCTTACCTTCCGCTAGCAGCAATATGTCATTGATAACCCTTCTATAACTAGGATCACGAACAGTTTGTTTAGAAACTACAAGAGATTGCATCTATGGAGGATGATGTGATGGGGCACAGAAACAAATCATCAAATAAACAGTCAAGCTGACCAACAACAAGGTAAAGAGCCCTGTACACAGGAAGTCCCATGTTGTCCAGTCGTGGCAACGTTGTCGTCAGTCCCGCTGGCTGTCATCTGTGAGCAGACGTTGGCATGAATCCGAATTGTCCATCACATCAGTGTAATGAGTGTGCATGGTGTATGTTTCTACAGAGCAGCATTCGGCGTACACTCAGGTTGTTTATAACGGCTGTCAGGTGCAACAGTATGTGGTCTTGTATCTTCACACAGCTCGGCTTCTTCTCGTCCTAGTCTACAACGTGGGGTGGTGGTTGTGGCTAACCACTTACTTCTGCTTCTCGTCCTGGTCTGGTCTGGGCTTTTCTGTCTCAAGCGCTGGGACCTTGATGCAATGCATTGCATGGACCCACGTTGCCCTTTCTGCGACCTTCACAGCCGTGGATGTTGTCAGAAGGACCTGGTATGGACCCAACCACTGTTTGCTGTGCCAGTTCTTTCGTTTGAAGCTTTTGATCACCACCCAGTCACCAGGTGTGATGTCATGGAGGACCCCCCCTGCAGGCCTAGGCAGGGTCACTTGAGAAATGTTTTGCAGTTGACAAGACAAGGCAGAGCAATAAGACAACATGGCATTCTTAAAATGTGATGTGGTTAAAGGAGGCGGTGTCTTCCTGTCCACAGAGAACCCTAGAAAAGAAGGATGAGCAAACCAAATCTTAAAAGGTGACATATTATATTTCTTCCTGACTCGCATGCACATGTACATGAGTGCCAGTGGAAGACATTTAGTCCAGGATAGGCTGGTTTCATCTTCAAGTTTTTCCAGTTTGTTTTTTAGGGTGTGGGCACCCAGCACACGTGTGGGCACCCAGCACAATGCAGACTGATAATATTCATGCTCAGCAGGGATTTGCATATGACCAAAAGAACCACAGGAGACAGTCAGACGGGACTGAATGCATGCATCTTTTGTGCCAACCAATGTCATGCTAATCATGTGTATTGACCGATGTGTATTGGATGACAATTGATATGCTAATGTGCCATGCATTCTCTGTCTGTATCACTGTATAAAAGAGCTGACTTTACATGCCTCACTTACGCACTCACAGTGCACTCACAAGAGCGCATACACAGCACTCAGTGCTGCAGTGTGTCTCACGATGATGGAGGAATAAAACTCTTAAACCTTCAGCTCACCGTGTCTCGCCTGAACTTATTTTGTTCCTCAACATTGGTGACCCTGGACGTGCATGGAGCATCTCTCCATTTCACCACACTGTGGAATCAAGATTGCCATGCTTCGCCGGCAATCCTGTTCCTCCACAAGGGTACCATTTTCGCGTTCAGTGGCGTCGCCTGACTGTGGGTGACAGGCACAATGTTTTCTCAAGTCAAAACCCAGTGTGAGACTCAAATTGGTCAAGGCTTCATTTACAAAATATTTGCCGTTATCACTGGAGATTTTCTCTGGTATTCCCTATCTGGGAATAATTTCTGACAACAATGCTCTAGCTACAACTGTGCTTGTTGCATGTTTAGCTGGAAAGGCCTCTACCCATTTGGACCACATGTCAACCATTACCAAACAGTACTTTTTCCCTTCAGCTAGTGTTAATTTAATGAAGTCCATCAAAAGGTGCTGGAAAGGGCCTTCAGGGGGCGGATGAGCAGCTAAAACCTGTTTGGGAGTCTTATGAACATTGTTAGTAGCATAAATCAGACATTTCTTACAAAAATGTTCAGCATAAATGGTGAACCCAGTTGTAAACCAATTTGCATACAAGGGTTGAATCATCCCTTCTTTTGACACATGATCTCTTCCATGTGTCAACTTAGAAAAATGATGAAAAAAGTGAGCTGGGAGGCAGAGGAGGGCATTTGGGCCTCTCCACACACCAGCCTGGTCTTTGTAGCATCCTTTCTTTGTCCACTTCTGGCATTCCTGTGGGGAGGAAAAAGACTGCATGGAGACAAGGGAAGGGGAGGGAGAGGGGAGGTGGACAGCTGAGAATGAGAGCATAGCGGCCTTGGCTGCTGCATCAGTGCAAGCATTGCCCCTGGACACCAGATCAGCAGAGGAGGTGTGAATGGTGCACTTGCACACTGCCACAGAGGAGGGGAGAAGGATTGCTTCAAGGAGCCTAGAAACATAGACAGAGTTCTTTACAGGCATACCTGCAGACGTGAGAAAATTGCATTCACGCCAGATGGCACCAAAGTCATGGACTACGCCAAAGGTGTAGCGTGAGTCAGTGTAGATGGTAACAGATTGATCTGCTGCATAAGTGCAAGCTTGTGCCAGGGCAACAAGTTCTGCAGCCTGGGCGGAAAGATGAGATGGCAAAGAACCAGAGAGTAGTGTGCAGTGATCATTACACACTGCCCAACCCACTTAGTTGCGGCCTACAGAAGGGTCAACGGATGCAGAGCCATCAACATACAGGACAAAGTCTGGGTTGGGAAGTGGCATGTCGGAAAGGTCAGGTCTGGGAAATGTGACGAAGTCAACCAAGGGTAAACAGTCATGTTCACAGTTTGCGTCATCATCACAGGAGGGTGGGGGGAGATTGGTGGCCGGGTTGATTGACTGTGCACAACATTTGACAGTAAGATTTGGGGTCTCCAAAAGAGTGGAGTGGTATCGGAGCCACCTAGCATGTGAAAGGTGGGAAGATTTTTGTTCTGTCAGCAAAAAAGCCACAGCATGGGGAACATACAGAGTCAAGGGAGAAAACAAAACAAGGTCCAGTGATGCTGCCACGGCACGCTCCGCCACAGCCACAGCACGGAGGCAAAGTGGCAGCCCAGCAGCAACCGCATCCAATTTGCAGGAGTAGTACGCCACTGGGCGAAGTTTGTCACCATGAGGCTGCAGGAGAACAGAGGTCATGCATCCAGACTTTTCATCAACGTACTGGACAAAAGACTTTGATGGATCAGGAAGTGAAAGTGTCAGAGGAGACAGAAGAGCTTTCTTCATGTTCTTGGAGGAGGTACGTAGTAGCAGCAGGAGTCCGCTCGAGTGAAAAGTGTGAGCGGCACTGAGATGTAATAATGTCATGTATAGGTCGTTAAATGCATGAGAAGTCTGGAATAAAAGAACGGCAATAAGATGCCATGCCAAGGAAAGAGAGGAGCTCCTTTTTTGCTTTAGGTCTGTCTGTGTGTGTCAGAAAAATGTACACACATGTTATCATTTTTCATGTCTAAGCCTTATACAAGTGTAGAAGTGTGGAAAAGTACCGAGACTGCATGCAGAAGCGTGTTCCTCTGGAAAAACACTAAGTCTGAATGCAGGGAGCCAGTTCTGCCGGAAAGGTACAGGAAGCCCCCTGTAGAGCAAGAGGACACAAAGAGCCCCCTGCGGAGCAAGAAGGGGAGCAGGGCTCCCTTTGTTCTTTTAAGAAAGTCAATACACCTGGTTCCGGATTAACGAACTCTGTCGAACTCTGTTAATAATGTGCCAGACTTATTTCACTCCTTTTTGTCTGTGATGTATTCAGCTGAAACCATTTGTGTATTGCAACTGCCTCTCACATATAAGCCTGCTCGCTGAAGCCAGTCTTCAGTACTGACCTCCTGCAACCTGAGGTTCATACTCCTTGTATACAATTTATACAAGTAAAGCTTTTAAAAGAGTATTCTTGTGTCTCGAATCTTTATTGAGTTAACGAACTAATATACGATCATATTCTGAGTGTTTTCAGAGATTCCTGACATACGTGGTGCCGTGACCCGGATGACCAATACTCTAGACGAGCCAGGACAACCAAGCCTTCCCCGGTTTGCAAAACCCTTGCATGGTCTGACCAACGGTCAGTTTTGGAAACCCACCTTCAGGGAACGCCGGGGAGGAAACTGGCTCCTGACTCTGTCTAGTGACGGTCATCTTCACTAGTAGGGTCATAAAGTAAGTGGCGTCTTTTTATTATTAAAGAAAAAGGATATGACTTCCGGTCTGGACGCCATGGCGACTGCAGCTTAACACTGAAGTTCTCAGACCCAATCCAGGATAACACCTTGAAAATCAAACTTAACGGATTTTTGGAGGAGTGAAAATCAAAAGACAAAATCATCATGTCTAAAGGAAAACAGAAGAAACTGAAATTCTCCAGGCCAGGACACGTATCGGCCGGAGAATCCGAACTGGAAGATCTCCGTTCAGAAGACGAGGAACTGGTGATAGCTAACAAAAGGGTTAGCCTGAAATCACTATTTGAGGAGCTACGACGATTTCGCCGAGATGTTACGGCCGAATTTCGGGAATTCAGAGAAGAATTGAAAAGGACAAACAGCAGAGTGGACCAGGCCGAGAACCGAATCTTGGAAACAGAGGATCGAATAAAAGTGCTCGAAGATTCTGTGCTAGACCTACGCAAAAGACAAGCAGCTATAGAGGCTAAGCTAACCGACCAAGAAGGAAAACAAAGAAGAGACAACATAAGAATTCATGGTCTGATAGAAGGAACCGAAAATGGTTTTAACTCAATGGCAGAATGCGTGGAATCCTTACTAAGAGAGAAATTCCACAAACCACCGACTTGAAGATAGAAAAGGCACATCGTTCATTAGCCGCTAGGCCGGCAGCGGAAGCGCCCCCACGTTCGGTGTTGGTAAGATTTTCCAATTTCAAAATAAAACAAGAGGTTGTAAGACTGGCCTGGCAGAAAAAAGGATTTATGCACCAGGAGAGAAAAGTCTACGTGGAACACAATTACGCCCCGGAGGTCCTTAAAAAGCGCAGGGAATACAATGACGCGAAAAAGGTGTTAAGAGAGAAGAAATTGCGCTTTCAGACACCATTTCCTGCGAAGTTAAGGGTCTTCTACGGCGATGAAACGTGTCTCTATAATTCGGCGGAAGAAGCAACAGCTGACATGGCGAAAAGAGGGCTCCCGGTAACGGTATTTAAACCCGCAGCAGACCCGAGTGAGAAGATCAAAGTGCAAACATGGACAACACAAAGACCTTCAAAATCCACGGACCAGCAGCGGGAAACCCAGCACCAGAGCGTCGCGGATAAACTATCCGTTTTCAGGTTGGAATAGCGACCTTTTTTTTTTTTTTTTTTTCTTTTCTCTTGAATCAATCCGCACATCCAACCCCCCTCATACAAGGTAACAAACATTAAAGGAGATGCATATTCAGCATGTGGTAAAATATTTCATGGAACAATCATATTATTTGAAACAAATAAGTCTTTGTAATAAAAAAAAAAAAAAAAAAACTTGTTAAAATAGAAATGTGACAATAATCCACATGTTCTCCTCATACTAACAAATACTGTTTTTGCGTGAATGTTTGATGTGATGGGGGTGGGAGGGTGCACACAATTTCACAGGGTTTAGGCATAAAAGGAAAAAAAAAATCATTACAAGTTTGGATTGGGTTCTGAAACTCACGTTAAAAGCATGGGACTACTTTCAGTGGTAAGAGAGGGCCCTCAACACGTAACAGAGTTTGAGGAATTTCCCTCAGAGCCTTCACTCCATCAAGGCTCTTACAGGGTCTTTAAAAAGACCTCAGCTCAGGAAGTTCTTATGACAGCTTTTTGTTTTAAAGTTTTTTACACTATGTTCTTAATGTTTTTCTTGTTTTTAATGTTCTTTCAGTTTCTGAGTAGCACAAAAGAGGGCCACCACACAGTTATACTAAACAAAACAACACAATGGAGAAACAGGGTGTAACCAAAATAATTTCATATAATGTAAAAGGAATCCTGAATCCAGTTAAAAGATCCAAGATTCTAGGCAAAATGAAAAAAGACAAAGCAGGAATAATACTTTTACAAGAAACCCACCTAACAGACGTGGAACACAATAAACTCAGTAGACAAGGGTTTAAAATGATCTCTTCATCTTCATATAAATCAGGGAGGAGGAGGGGAGTAGCGACATTGATATCAACCAAAATTACATTTGAAAAAAAATCAGAACACAAAGATAAAGAAGGGAGATACAGTTTGGTAACTGGGCGGCTAGAGGGAGAAGATATCACCCTGCTGAATGTGTATGCTCCCCCAGGGGCTAACTGGAAATTTTATAAAAATGTATTCGACCTAATGATAACTAAAGCTCAAGGTTTAGTGATATGTGGTGGGGACTTCAATCTTAGACTGAATCCATACTGGGATGCTTCTGGTAATTCCCCACATCAAAATAACACCCAAAACAGGAAGACTCGGATGCTACTAAAAGAATTGGGAATCTGTGACGTGTGGAGGGAACTCAACCCCAGTGTAAAAGACTATATATTTTACTCAACTCCACATTCAGCTTACTGAAGGATTGACTATTTTTTTATGTTTAATAGAGACATTGGAAGAGTAAAAACATGTAAAATAGGACTGATGGATCTCTCCGACCACAGTCCGATCTACATGGACTTAAATATCCAAAAATACACAAATAATACATTTTCTTGGAGGTTAAATTCAAATGTCCTGAAAGGACCATTGAAAGATGAATTGGAATCAGATATTCTCAGATATTTGGAAGATAACGATAATGGAGAAGTATCCCCTTTATTACTGTGGGATGCATGTAAAGCTGTAATAAGAGGAAAGATTATTGCAAAACTGGCAACCCAAAAGAAACTAAGACAAGAAAAACTATCCACATTAGAGTCAGAACTTAGGAACCTAGAAAAAGAACACAAAGGCAACACTCATTCTACTGACTCGCTCAAGATTAAGGAAATTAAAAACCAAATAAATGAGATCTACACAATAGAAATCCAGAAGAAACTTACATTTCTGAAACAAAAATACTATGAAGCAGGCAGTAAATCGGCAAAATTGCTAGCCTATAAATTGAGGAAACATCAAACAGAAAGAGCAATCTACAAAATCAGAGACCCAGTATCAAAGGAAATAAAATTCAGAATTCAGGATATTCTTAAAAACTTCGAGAATTACTATAAGAACTTATACTCCCACAAAAAACATAAACACGCATCCGAGGCATTCCTAAACACATTAAACCTTCCCCAACTTACGGAGTCACAAAATAAAACACTACTGTCAGAAATACATCCTAAAGAATTGGAAAAAGCAATTATGAAACTTAAAGCTAACAAATCCCCAGGAGCTGATGGCTATACAGCAGAGTGGTACAAAACCTTTAAACAGCAACTATCTCCTCTCCTCCTGAAAACATTTAATTATGTCCTCCACACAGGGGAAATCCCCCCTCCTGGAGAGAAGGGGTCATTGCAGTTATACCTAAACCTGAAAAGGATAAACTAGAGTGCTCCAACTACAGACCAATCAGTGTACTAAATCAGGACTATAAGCTTTTTACCATTATCCTTGCCAAAAGGTTAGAAAATATACTGACAGACCTAATTCATTTAGACCAAACAGGTTTTATAAGACAAAGACAGACACAAGACAACATTCGACGCACTTTACACATAATTCATCATATAAAAAAATATAACTTAAATGCAGTCATATTGGGATTAGATGCTGAAAAAGCATTCGATTCGGTTGACTGGTCTTTTCTATATAGAATCTTATCCAGTTTCAATTTTCATAACAACTTCATTAGAACTATACAGGCATTATATAAAAAACCAACAGCTAAAATAAGGATTAACGGTAATTTATCATCATCTTTTGAACTGGAAAGAGGATGTCGTCAGGGCTGCCCCCTGTCTCCACTGCTCTTTGCAATCTTCATAGAACCTCTGAGCCAATGGATAAGACAAAACCAAAAAATTCAAGGTATTACACTTGGTCAGAAGGAACATAAAATAGCACTCTTTGCTGATGACATTTTAATATACCTAGGGCAGCCGGACACTTCTTTACCAGAACTAACCTCAGTTTTTTCAGAGTATGGAGATTTATCGGGGTACAAATTAAATATGCATAAAACCCAAGTTTTAACATTCAACTATGACCCAAATCATTATTCACTAAGCAAACTCAAAACTAACTGGGAGTCGGAATCTATGAAATATCTGGGGGTCAATATCCCGAAACAACTCAACAAAATTATATCACTAAACTATGATCCACTGGTGACAAAAATAAAATCTGACCTAGCAAGATGGAATATGATACCATTCTTGGGTACTGCACAAAGAATTGAAGCAGTCAAAATGAATATACTTCCACGTCTTCTATACCTTTTCCAAACAATACCGGTAGAACCTCCCAAAAAAACATGGCAGGAGCTGGACAGAAGGATCTCAAGATTCATATGGCAGGGCAAGAGACCTAGAATCAGATATAGAACCCTACAGCTAAACAAAGACAAAGGTGGGCTCGCGCTGCCAAATATCAGGGACTACTTTAAAGCCGCACAAATTAAAACTTTAGTAGAGATATGTAACCCAGTCTACACTGCACAATGGAAGGAGATCGAATGCCAAATAACAAGTGACATCCCCCTACAGGCGATAATAGGGAACAATGTCTTACCTAAGCTTTTGAATAACACTAACCCGTGGATAGAGACCCCGCTAAAAATTTGGTTTAAGATAGTCAGAGAGAATCAAACTAAAGAGCCCTATCGACTTCTGCAATGGATCGCCTATGATCAGGTCTTTACTCCTAATAAAACAGACACCAGATTTAAAAAGTGGAAGGAGAAAGGGCTGATAAAATATTACGATTTTTTTAAAGGGCAAATCTTAAGAAGTTTTGAAGATTTGAAAAAACAAGGCCTAATAAATCAAGACCTTTACAGGTTCTTCCAGCTTAGACACCACATAAACAATATACTTAAAAAGGAGGTTTTGGAAAGGGCCCAGTCAGGTGTTCTGAAGGTCTTCTTAATGGCATATAAAGGGATCCCAGGGATCAGATACATTTCTAAAATATACCAAGGTCTTCAAGACTTAAAAGGAGACAACACATCTTATATAAAAGAGAGATGGGAAAAAGAGGGGAATTTCACTTTACAACTGGAAATATGGGAAAAGCTAAATAAACAGCAATGGAAAAGTACCTCATCCCTGCAGTGGAGAGAATTTGGATGGAAAAACTTGGCAAGATTTTTCAGAACACCTGCACAAAACAAATTTACCCATAAGGGATTGAACTGTTGGCGCTTGTGTGGTGAAAAGACTGCAAATCATTTTCATGTGTTTTGGTCATGCCCAGTTATCCACCAATATTGGACCAAGGTACAGACAATATTGGGGAAAATATTCAAAATTACAGTTCCCTTTTCTTTTGTAACTTTGTATTTGGGTTTACTACCGGACTCACTGGAAAGACGAGGAGAAAAATACTTATTCAATGTTTTAATATTGGCAAGCAAAAAAGCTCTAACTAAAAAATGGATGTTGAAGGACTGTCCTACACCTGAAGATTGGACTAACGTGATCCAAGACATTTACTCGATGGAAAAGTTGACATTCGCACTGAGACAGGACATGGATGTGTTCATGAACTTTTGGCAACCCTGGACCGCATATGTGTCTTCCATTAGATCTAATCTTTGACAAATACCATTTCAATAATGGTTCCGCTCTTTGTTCCAACGCTACTCAGATGCTCTTTTATCTTTATTTACTTACTTTTTCTTTTTGTTTGTTTTTTACTGGTTTGTTTGTTTGTTTTTTTTGTTATTTGTTTTTTGTTTTTTTTTTCTCTTTAATTTCACTTTTTCTTTCACTTTAAAAAAAAAAAGGGGGTGTTGTAAGAATTAATCTTCCAATGTTGTCAGATATCAGAAAATAAGGGAACATGTGATGAAAATGTAAACACTGCATTGCTGTAACGACCTGTATACCCTTTACAAAAACTTAAATAAAAAAAAAAAAAAAAAAAAAGAAAAAGGATATAGTATATACTATATGCGTTAGAAGATCCTCCCAAATCCAGCCTTGAGTGAGTAATGTAAAATAGGCCGCTCCAATATGTTACTAATGTAAAATGGGATGCGCTCCTAAATATGTTACTAATGTAAAATAGGCAGCTCCAATATGTAAAATAGGATGCGCTCCTAAATATGTTACTACTGTAAAATAGGCCACTCCAACATGTTACTAATGTAAAACAGGATGCGCTCCTAAATACGTTACAAGATCCTCCTAAATCCAACCACGAGTGACTAATGCGATAAGAGAGTGAAGCGCGTGGACGAGTAGTTGCAATGAGGAAAAAAAGGTTTTGTTCGGGTTAAAGTCCCGATTGTGTTGTTTTCCGGCCGAAGAGTCAGGTTTCAAAAAGTAAAAGAAAAGTAAAAGGTGCTGTGTATTGACTGATAGGTCAAGCTTTAGCTAGTAATGGTAATATAAGGCGGCGTCCTATATATTTTTCCTATCTGATCATACCAGGTAATGATCCTGTAAGAAATTACAGGAGTCCTAATACAGGTTGCGTGAGCATCTAGTTCCATCGACAGGTGAGCGCATTCTAAAAAAAGAAAAAAAAGTGTGAGCATCTAGTTCCATCGACAGGTGAGCGCATTTTAAAAGCTGCGTGAGCATCTAGTTCCATCAAAAGGTGAGCGCACCTATTGGACAGTAATAGTGTTGCGGTGGGCGGACCGACAACGTTCCTGACTATATGAACAAAAAAAAAAAAATGGGTAACTGTACAGGAAAAACAAATAAAGCAAAAAATAAGCAAAAGAAAAAAGAGGAAACTACGCGCCGAACGGTAAAAATTACAATAACCAGCTAAAAGAAAAAGATCAGATAAAGGATCCTGAAAAATATTTTAAAAAATGGGGAAAAAGATTATTCCTTTAAACCCACACCGGATGTGGATGAATGCACATTTTTAGCGTCGACGGAAAAACTTACAACAAAAAAAGATAAATATCAAAACCAACCGAGCATTGAACCATTATTAAATGAAAAAGATAATCCTCCACCAGCTTACCAACGCTGCGATCCTAAGGAGGGTCCATACGGCAAATTATTAAAAGAAGCCCAAGAGGTTGGGAAAAGGAGGAAGTAAATAAAATCATAATAATTAGACCATAATATTTAAAAACGGACGGATTAAATGGCAACAGAACCGGACAACGTTAAAATGGACAATGAGAGACAGTTATTTTATCTATTCTTTGTGTGTGAGCCTTAGATAGAGGCAGTGGCAGTGCAGAGAGAACAAAACTCCTCTGCTCTCTGTTTGTGTCTGTATGGTTGATCTGTGTGAAAAAAGTGGTCTAAATATGGGTACTTTTACAAGGTTTTGGGTTTTTATATTTTCAATTTAACTCTGTGGGGTTAGACCCAAGACAGGCAGGTCAATGCAAGGGAATGATGGAAATTGGGATGTTTGTTTTAACTGTGGCAAACCTGGTCACTGGGCCCGTGAGTGCAGGTTTGGCCAAAGAGGTGGATTTGGAGGCAGGGTACCAAGTAGAGGTAGAAGAAGATTTCAGAATGATCAGAGAGGCAAGCGACAGGCTTGCTCTGTAAAAAATAGAAGCATGAACGGTAAATGTGAAAGGAGGGGCTGCTGAAGGAGCAGGTTTTCAAGCGCTGTAACTGACCTTTTTCTTTGACTGAAGCATGACAGTGCACTTTATAGGAAGGACTGACGTGTGACAACGTGAGATTTAGAGCACAGAGGTTCAAAAGAGACTGATAATTAATGTGTCTGTGTATATGATCTGCCAGAGGCTATGGATTATCAGACAAAGGTCCCAGTCATAGATCAAAAGAAAGGGAGAGATTTGCCAGATGGGTCAAACAAATGCAGGACAGAGGAATGTTTGCAGGATGTGAAAACAGCCCCCCCCCCAACCAGGGGGACCTGGCTATGCAATCAACACCCACAATAATGGACCCCCTGATGGTGATTAAAAACGGGCCGTCACAAACAGCTAAGGGGGAGCCTGAAGGTAGTGAGAAAATTAAGGAATTTCTAGAAAGTGCTACAAACACCCCTGATAAATACAGGGGCAGGGTCAGATTGTACTTTTCTCACCAGGTTATAATTTTGTAGGCATGGTGTTAGCTCATATGGCGTTATCTGTTCAGGAGAAAAGACAAGACTCCACCACACCAAGATACGGATGATTCTGTTAACTTTAATTTTCAGAGCAACCAGCAGATGTCTTATTTTAATACATTCCTTGAAAGGCAGATGTTCAGACCCAGAGGCATTATTTAATTCCAAAACAAATTCAAAAGGTCAGTAATGGAAAGGCACCCAATGCCAGGGCAGAAATCAAGAGATGAGTTTTGTCACAAAACAGAATTTTGAATTGAGCCATGTTGGTTTGGTATAAAGCTGACTTTCCAGAATGAAACCGATCACTTTTATGTTCAGGATCTTGCATGGAGCATTAGCTGTGGACAATAGTCAGTAGTATGAACGACGGGACAGTGAATCATGAATAAGACAAACAGGTGGTAACAGAATGTTGATGAAGGCTGAAGAGAACGGAGACCAGATGGATGAAGGAAGTTTTAATACTGAAAGAGGTTATAGATATGAGATGTTTCATCAGCTAGTCCAGGGAAGGGTGAAGTCTTGTACACAGATGGATAGTGGATGGAAACAAATTGAGTGAGTGTTTCTGATGGAAAAAGTATGTAGGGGAAGAGAAGAAGAACGGTGGGTTTAGCAAATGTAGAAAATATTTCTGATGTTGAGATGGAAATGGAAAAAGAAATGAAAGCAGAGCATGTGTAACCAAAGAAAAATAAAGATCCACGTAAGATTTGAAGCTGTAGCTTTAAAAACCAAACAAACAGAAAACCAACAATAAATAAATTAAATTTTTGGCTAAGAGTGCCAGGAAGAAGGCACAAATGCAGGCAGCCGTCTTAAATGTTTCCAAGTACTTAAAGCAGCAATGAGGCATTAGGTGTCCATACTTTCAGTGCATTTCCTTAATTGTGAATATTAACATTTATTTAGTAATGACCAAACACTCACAGCGAAGATTATAGCCTTACTATATACTCGGTTATTTAAAGTCAATCTAACACCCCAGTTATGTTCCTCCCCAGCAGAGGGTATGCATTTGATGTTATTCACCACATAATGGTGTGACAACGTCATATTTCAGGAATATGACAGTAATGAGGAATGTGTTTTTCCTGATTCGGCGGTGGCCAAGCTGGGTCAGGGTAAACTACATTCACTCCACAATTTACCAAGGAATATATAAGATGAGGCATTCAAGGAAAAATTTGAATCAAATTCTAATTAGGCAAAACGTCCACCTTTCCGTTGACTGAAAGAGGGTGACACAACTTTTATTCATTTATTCAAATTCAACCCGTCTGTGTTCACCTTAACAAACTGATCTTATTTATCAATGCTGAAGCATATCAAAAATGCACAGATGGTTATTTTGTTTTTCTTAAATGAAATTTGTAAACCAATTCAAGAGATGTCACAAAAGAAGCTGTGACTATTGGAATCTTATTTTTTGAGGGAACTGGGCTACCCGCAAATTTTGTCTAAAATTAAAAACGGTAGCACACTTCCTTTCAGCAGAAGAATCAAGCAAATACCCTGTAACTTTGCTGCATGTGTGTCTCCATGTATCAAAACAGGGGGTATCAGGGGAATTAATTAGCAAATAATTAGCAATACTCAGAAAAATAGTTAATACATAAAAATTATCAATAACTGATAATGACTTTTTTTATCCTTTCTAAAAGATTTTCTATATAAATTAAAAGATGATTATACCGTTTTAAAAACAGAGCAGACATTTCTGGCAAATAATGACAAACCCAATGATCAAGGGTGAGGCACATTGTTTGGATATGACTTAAAAGAAGACAGTGCAGCAGTCATGACATCATGTACAAAAAGCACCGCCCTCATGGCTGCTGTACTGTCAGGTCATATCCTTGAAGGACTAGAAGGTCCACAGCCACTGCACGTTACTATGAAATATATCAGATGTTTTTAACTTTTTGATTGTGCCTTGGCTGACAAATTGTATGACAGTGCAGATGGACAATTTGATTTTCAATGTGCAAGGAGCAGCTGCACTGTTGGTGAAATTGCCCGAAGATGTTACCTCCTTGCATGATGTTAACACTCCGCCTCACATGTCCCTATGGGGACCAGACAATTACTTTTGGGCTGCTTGTGGACAAATGGTTGAGAAGGCAAATTATGTAACCGATTGGGTGAAAACTCCTAAGCAAAATGTGCAATACTCACAATCCACAGGACTATTTATGATGCCTTTACAAGTGGTCATGACCCTTTGGGTCACAATTCATCCATTTTCTCTGTGGTAGATTTGAGTAATGCATTTTTTACTATCCCTGTACATGAAGAAAGCCAGTTTTAGTTTGCATTTACGTTTGAGGGAAAAAGATACACATACACCAGATTACCTCAAGGTTATCGTGAAAGTCCGACCATTTTCTCACAGGAAATGACTGCTTTAATGGCCAAATTTAGCCCACCAGCCGGTTCAAAAATTATGTTATATGTGGATGACATTTTGGTTGCCTCCCCCACTGAGGAACAATGTCGACAGGACTCTTTGGCCCTGCTGCACTTCCTGTGGGAACATGGACTAAAATGTGGCAAGGAAAAACTGCAGTTTTGTCAACCTGAGGTTAAATTCCTTGGCCATATGCTTATTGCCGACGGGAAAACATTGGAAACAGATAGAATAAAGACCATTCAAAACTTACCTTTGCCACAGACAAAAAAGCAAACTTAATCAGCAAATTTAAAAGAAAAAAGTCATAAATTTACAACAAAAAAGTTGTAGATTTATGATGAAAAAAATGTGTGAATTTATGAGGAGAAAAGTTACATGTTTACAAGACAAAATAAAATCTATGAGAAAAAAGTTGCAGATTTATGAAAATAAGTAGCAAATTCATGTGAAAAAGTTGCAATTTTACAACAAAAAGGGCACTATTAGGTACCCTGAACTACTGCCACCAGTGGTTGCCAAACCTCTCACAACACGGCTCCACTGTACGCACTACTTCAGGGCCCACAAGGAAATTTGCATGCTAGTATGAGCTGAAAAATGTGACTATGCCACCCCACACATACTTAAATGCCAACAAACTTTACTGCACTGCCAATGACAAAATTGTTCTCCCTCCCTCACTGTACCGCTGGATGGCACTGGCTCTGCCATGTGCCAACAGGAGGGATGATTAAGATAGCTGAAAAACATAGCTGAAAATGATTAAGATAGCTGAAAAACACTTCTTCTGTTCAGGAATTCTAAAAGAAATGAAAAAGTTTGCAGTCAAAATAATGCCCAAGGTGCAATGAGAACTAGACAGAGGAGTTTTCCACTACCAAAAGCACCCTTTTCTCAATGGTGCATGGATTTTATAGAATTATCAAAAGTGGGCCAAATCCAATACTGCCTTGTTCTCATTGACACACTCACAAAATGGACAGAAATACATCCTACTGCTAAGGCAGATACAAAAGTTTTTCTGTAAGGTTTTGCAAAATAGTATATTCCCAACTTTTGGAATACCAGAGATCATTTATGCAGACAATCAGACAAATGCTGGCAAAAACCACGCATGGTAAGGCCATTATGTGGCCTGAAGCTCTTAAGATAGTGAAACTAAACAATTAATACAATCCCAGATGAGAAAACGGGACTGTGCTTTTCACTGCCCTTATGGACTGCCGGGTCTGTCATTACTAATACCACACAAATACATTGATTCTGTTAGAGCTCTCTCCACTCCACAGGAGGAAGTGATCAACCCACTGCAGTCTGGTGACTTTATCTCCATGAAAAATCATCACCAGCAGCATTGGGACTCAGTAAGGGTCGCTGAACGACCATCCTGGATCCACCTTTCACACGTGAAGAGACTAAAAGTGCCTGCAAGTGAACTAACCTGCTTCCCTGAGTAAGTCCAGTTACAAAGGGGGCGTGTCCTTTTAAGGACACGGCCGTCTCAAACCTGGTGAAGACAGAGGCCCGGAGGGGTACTCTCTCAGGTGGAAGTAAAAATGAAGGCACTGCTACTTGCCGCTGGTGCGACAGGTGTATTTGCAAGAGTAATATGGATCACTTCCCCCGATGCCAACTTGATAACCAAGAGGGAGACGACAGCCTATGACAGCATTCCCCTCATTTGGAGTGGCCTATTTGAGTCGCAGAATGAATGATGTATTTTGGGCCTTGGAGGACCTCACTGAGAGAAAGGAGGTGTATGTGCTATTATTGGAGAACATTGTTGCACTTTCATCCCTGATTCCTCTGATAATATCACAGCAATAATCGATTGGCTGAGAGGACTGCAACAACACTTGAATGGCTTGAAGGATGTGCCACAAAATTGGGACCTGTCCTCTTGGTTCTTTTCTGGTCAATGGTGCAGTTGCACTGATTCTATCTTGTGTACTATTCATGTGTGTCATTCCCTGCATTAGGTCCATGATAAGTAGAGCTCTTGCTCAACACACTTTCATGTTACAATCTGTTATGCTCCAAAGGGAAGTTCCTGTACAATATACTGCCTTGAGACAACGAAGTGATGGTGATTGTGATGACAGAACTACTGTTTAGATTTGGAAGTGATGCTCAATGGTGACAATGTAGAAAATCATGAGAAGATACATTGTACTGATGTTTGCATGTGAATACAACAATGATAAAATGATAAACAGGAGGGAATTGTCAGAAAAATGTACACACGTTATCATTTTTCATGTCTAAGCCTTATACAAGTGTAGAAGTGTGGAAAAGTACCGAGACTGCATGCAGAAGCGTGTTCCTCTGGAAAAACACTAAGTCTGAATGCAGGGAGCCAGTTTTGCCGGAAAGGTACAGAAAGCCCCCTGTAGAGCAAGAGGACACAAAGAGCCCCCTGCGGAGTGAGAAGGGGAGCAGGGCCCCCTTTGTTCTTTTAAGAAAGTCAATACACCTGGTTCCGGATTAACGAACTCTGTCGAACTCTGTTAATAATGTGCCAGACTTATTTCACTCCTTTTTGTCTGTGATGTATTCAGCTGAAACCATTTGTGTATTGCAACTGCTTCTCACATATAAGCCTGCTCGCTGAAGCCAGTCTTCAGTACTGACCTCCTGCAACCTGAGGTTCGTACTCCTTGTATACAATTTATACAAGTGAAGCTTTTAAAAGAGTATTCTTGTGTCTCAAATCTTTATTGAGGTAACGAACTAATATACGATCATATTCTGAGTGTTTTCAGAGATTCCTGACAGTGTGACAAATAGCGTCCACACGTTTGGGAGAGAGGGATTTGCCCTGAGCCGATATTTGATGACCCAAAAAGGTTACCACAGGTTTACAGAACTGAAGTTTGGGTTTGGAGACTTTATGGCCTTCATCAGCTAGATGGCAGAGTAGTTTGATAGAATCAGCTTGGCACTGTGGTTCATTGGGTGCACACAGCAGAAGGTCATTGACATACTGGATCAAGACAGAGCCCTCCGTAAGTGTCAACGAACTTAATGAATCCTTCAGAGCCGCACTGTAGATAGTAGGGCTTTCATAGTAGCCTTGGGCTAACCTGGTGAAAGTGTAGAGCGCCCCTTTGAACTGAAATGTGAACCAGAATTGTGAATCTTTATGTATGGGAACGCTGAAAAATGCATTTGAGAGATCCACTACTGTAAAGCAGGTGGAGGTCGGTGGAATTCGACTCAAAATGATATGTGGGTTAGGAACCACAGTCATGCACTGAACAACCGCAGCATTCACTGCCTGGAGATCTTGAACAAACCGCCACTCAGGGGGTTGATCCTCACTTCTGATTTTCTTTACAATTAAAATAGATGTACATATTGGTGAATCTGGAGCTGGGACAACTATCCCTTCCTTCAGAAGAGATTCAAAAACGGGGGTGATGCCATTGCGTGCCTCCTGTCTGAGTGGGTATTGCAAGCATTTGGGTCTAAAATCAGACTTTGGTGTAATAACCACTGGAGGGCAGTTCTTTATGAGGCCAACATCATATTTGTGCTTTGCCCACAGAGACGAAGGGACATGCGATAGCATATGATCCCCTTCCTCAGATGTGGTGGACAGAGTGAAGGGACGCATCCATCTGTACTGCCTGTCCACATTCAGAGTTTGTATGAAGTGTTCACAAGGAAGTGAAACTGTGTACTCTGCTCTGAACATCTGGAGAGAGGGAGAGAATGACACAGCAGTGAGATGTAGATGAGGAAGTGGTGAGGATGGGACCCAATCGTCTGCATGATGTGCAGCCAGGGCACGTGGACCCATGTCACGCCACGCCAAGGATGGGGTTTTTGTAAGAGATACATGTGGGTGGCTATGTGGGACCGAAAACATGTCTGACATGGGAGGTGTAAGTGCAATCAAAAGAAAGCAGAGGTCAGTTGTCTATACAACATGTATTGTTTGCAGCAGTGTGGGTGTGACTTGCAACCACTGAGTTTCATATTGTATGTCAGGGCCCTGTGAGAGATGTGCTGTACAATGAGTTCTATGTGGTGACATAGAGACTGTTGCGTCTGGCGAGAGGGATTTCCCCATTTTAACCAAATGAAAGCTTTGGCCCTCATCCATCAGTGCCCACTCATAAATGTACAACAAAGGTGATATCTTTGCGAGAGTTGAACCAGGAGTTTCAATCTTGGTCCCTTGGGGTGTACATGAGAGTGAGAGAGACAAATTACACATAGGATCTCTTCCCAACAGATTTAGAGGGCATTGAGGTGAGAAGAAGAACTGGTGCATGAACTCCCGATCATCTATTTGACATTGTAGGGCTTCTGTAAAGAACTCGTGTGTAAACCCACCATTTGCTACTTGTGATGTAAGAGAGCGGGAGGTGAGAGGGGGCTTTAGGCCTGATGATGATGACAAAACTCAGTTAGTTGCCCCAGAATCTACCATAAAATCTATCAACTTCCCTGAAACTCTAACTGGCAAAACAGGCAAATCCCTGAAATTAGAAGTTGAATACTTGGCTAAGGTGGCATGCACATCATTGTGGTGGTATGTGTGTGTATGTGTTGCTGCAGCAGGTTTTTTATTAGCAAGCTCATGTACGGCATCTGCTGGGGGTGAAAGTAAAGATGGCACGCATGTACCAGTCTTATCTGCCTGACGTCACTGCTGCTGTTGTGATGGCAACCCTTGGGACGGTGGTTGCACATAGGGCTGTGGCTGTGGCATAGTGCGCTGTTGCCAAGGCCGGCGTCCTGCACACTGAAAGCTTCCTCTACCATGCCCTCGTCCTCGGAAGGCATTTCTGGGTTTAAGGGGGCAATCCTTGGCCCAGTGTCCCCCCTGTTCAGACATGACAACTGGAGACTTGAGGGCAGTCTTTCATCCAGTGTCCGTCTTCCCCACAATAAAGGCACTGGTCGGGGCCAGCAGATGATCCTGGGTGTAGCTGGGCAGGGGTTGGAACCCACTTGGCCATTGTGAGGAGAGCCTTCTCCAAGTTATCCTACTTTGCCTTGATCTTCTTCTTTGTAGAACTCTCAGCCTTTCTATGATGATGTTCTGCATGGCACAGAATCTTCTGTGACATCTGAGTTTGCCATCCTATGCATGTCTGCTTCACATCTGCAGCCAGACTAGAAAGGAGGCCTGCCATGAATCACATATTCAAATGTGTGCCATATGGTCCCGTGTCTTTCATGTAGTTGTTGGGGGGAGGAATGGCGGCTGCTCTGTTAAAGACTTTTCTCAGTCTATGGAAGTAGTCCCCCAGGTTCTCATCATCTTTCTGTTTGCAATTTGACAGCTTGCCCAAGTCAGAACATTTTGCACAATTGCGAACGATTGCTCTCGTCAAGTGTTCAAGTGCCCCTTTGTAATCTTTATTCTTGTTGTCGCAATCAGTTCCCCAATCAAGATCGCTCGGCCGGACGTCCTCCTCCATTATGGGCATTAGCTTTGCCATATTAGTGGGGGGGCACTTCTTTGCTATGATCCTTCGAAGCTCATGGAAAGTTGGTTGATAAGTTTGGCAAAATGCCAGCAGCTGTTCACAGAAATACATTGGATCGTTTTCCAGCTGGGGAAGTGTTGCTGCAAACTTGGGTATGTCTTCAGGTGCCCATGGCCTGAATAGAGTCTGGCGACCCGCTGGGCCCATTACTTCCACCATTGGTGCTGTCACATCAGGATGGTCATGTTTCATTTTGTCTCTCCTGCTTGGCCCTGATACTGTGCTGTCATGAATGGAGGATATACTGAGGTTTTTTAATTCTCTTATATGTCCCTTATGGTGCATTGCCTCTGTCAGTGTTTTCTCTTTGGTTTCATCATCTTCCTTCATAATCGGCATAGCGAGGGGAGCGTCATCTTCTGGCATGAACATGTTGGGACTGGACCCAGGCAGAGCTGGATATAATGCTGCAGTAAAAGGGTTAGTAGGATTGGGATTAGGAGGAATCGGTCTTCCGCGCTCATATGGGTGGGGAAAGGGGTCCCCAGCAAAGTGTAAAGGTTGTTGTTGTGTTCTATATTGTCTGTCTTTCTATGACTGTTCATTCCTTTGTCTACCCATCTCCGGCTTATGTCGCTGTGTCTTTGCTTCCATTAACCACATTCCTGCCACACCCTTCTCTGACTGCAACTGCATCAACTTTTCTCTGTCCTTCTTGCTTTGTTTTTTGCGTGTCTGAACTTTCTGAATTTCAACATTAATCTTATCTCTCAAAGCAACAATCATTTCAACAGAAAATGAACCCCCCCAAAGGAAATCCATCTTCGCGGATCAATTTTTCAATAAATTTCACACTTTCCAGACCATAATTATTGGTCATGTATCTCACCCTAGGACCTCCCAGGTCTTTGGGTATCTTTGACTTACAAGACCCATCACCGGACACAAAATTCAACCACTGGGTGTCCCTGTGTGCATCTACTTAGAGCTGTATTCCTAACCCTGATAAACACGGGCGTTGTCTACAGCTCAAATAATAATAGTCCTGCCGTGAAATTAATTTACCGGACTCCAGAAATATAGCCCTGCCGTGGAAATAATCCACCAGACGTCACAGAAATCAGTCCAGCCGCAGGAAGTTATCCTGCCGGACTCCACAGAAACAGCCCAATAAGAGTGAAATCTATGACCGATAAATCAACAAATATCCTTAATAAATCTTTGTTTAAATATACTTACATTCAACCTAGGAGGCTTCTAAAACGGATTCTTTGGGATAATGTGTCACCCCTTCATCGCCGTTGCGCTCCCATTGACAAACTGAGCGGAAAGAGCCGAACTCTGTGTGGGATGATCAGTCCATGCCGACGAACGAAGATTGGCGATCAATTATCCCACTTCTGCAGACCAGTTATGAAAGAAAAATTTATCTATCTCATTGTCTCTGGTCCTGAAAGAATAAAAAAGATGGATCTGACAAGTTGAATGACCTTTATTTCTGCAACACAGGAGAGCAGTGCAAAGAAAGAAATCAGCTTGTTCTACTCTCCTCTCATAGAGGGAGCAACAGGTTTTATAGCCAACACTGAGCATTCAGTACATTGCCCTACTTGGTTACATCTGGGAGGACGTTGATGCAAGACAGAAAGGAGGGGAAGGAGGAGAAACGGGGAGAGTGGAGACATCTCAGAAACAGTTCAAATGCCTATCACAGTTCTGGTATCCAGCAGGTCAGTATGACATGAGAGCTTATCCTGGGACACAAAGTAAAGCGTGGCATGTCAAAGAGATTATCAGTGTAGCTTAGATCATCCTTTACGCTTGTACTGACCCTCAGTTTCTGAATCCTTTGAAGGCCAATAAACACTATACAGCTTATGCCCTAATATGGTTACAATGAGCAGATTACAGAACAATTCATACATGGAGACACACATAAAATATATGATCCGTAGTTACTCAACAGATTAATGCATAGACAGTAAATTTCCACCACATGTCTAAGCAGGGTGGAAAATACTAAATAAAAGAAGAGGCCTTTGTAACACAATGTAGTCAAGGTGCAACAGTGTGTTATATGAAAATATTCAGTGTAGCACAAATGTCATGAAATTGTATTTTTTTAAATAACAATTAATAAAAATGCAAAGGCATGCTCTGTTTTCTCATTATTCAGTCTCTGAACTTCTGCCTGACAAATTACTGTCAACTAATACCAGTGAGCAGCATGTTGGCAGCATTGCCTCCTTTTCCAGGTGGTGACTGGGGTTACATAATTGAATTTATTAAATGGATAATAACAGCACCAGCCATTCAAAGAAAAGCAAGCCATTTTTTTCTATTTTTTATTCATCCATATTGTAACATCACATAATTGTGGAAAATGAATATTGTCCTTCAATGTCAGAGGGTTTGACTTCATAAATTGTATTTTGATGCCAAAAACAATGAAATCCTAAAATGTTCACAGTTCAGGTTCTCAGCCTGATTTTCTGTGCAACTTATGGATGCACAAACCAAGCTGAGAAAATGATCCAGATGTTTGCATTCCCAGCAGACACAGAAAAGAGAAAAATGTCAGACAAGTTAGCAGAAACAGCATGACTGTAATGAAAGATTACAACAACAGAAAACTTATGCACTACATTTATGTATTTCTGTCACGATCTGTGCACGGGGGGGGGGGGGGGGTGTTCTCCTAGCTTGGGTTTTGCTGGGGTGGACAAGGGAGAGCACTACGACTGAGTCAAAGCCTGTGCCGATGATGAAGTGTCCTCTGGCCTCGGCAGAACAGGGTCCAGTGCCAGCAGGAAGCCGACCTCCTGTGTCCACGTCGGGCGAGCCACCTGTGGGGTTCACATTGCTGGTGGGACCCGGGACTGCATTGACCACCATGCCTGCTGCTGGGGCTGCCACAGCAGAGTTCGAGCTGGACCTCAAGAGGGCTGGGCCCGAGGAGTCATCGTCCGGATCAACGGAGTCCTGGACGCCAGTGAGCTTGAGATCAGTCAAGTGCTCTCTTTGGTTTCTGTTGTTTCTATATCGGAGAGATCTTGTCTGGCTCTTGGTGGGGAGAGCCAGGTGCAGTTGTCAACTGCACCTGAGCTCATCTCGCTGGGCTCCACTGCCGCCGGTGACCCTGACCCTGTTTCTCTGCATCTCCCATCTGAGCTTTTCCCAGGGTCACTGAGGATCGTCCAGCTTTTCCAGAAGTCTCCGTGGGTCCAGCCTCACCACCCGAGATCACTGTGGGTCCAGCTCCTCTGAACAAGGTTATCGCGAGTGCTCCGTTCCAGCCCAGGGCCTCCGTGGGTGCAGCTTCAGCCCAGTCCAGGTCCTCCAGGGGTGCAGCTTTGCTCCAGCCCACAGCCACTGTGGGTGCTGCAGAGTGGTTTGAAAGCATTGTGGTCCCCTCTCCTCTTTCTGAAGCTGTCTTGGTCCCTTCTCCTCTGCCCGAGGCTGTAGTAGTTCCCCCTCCTCTGCCCGAGGCTGTCATGGTTCCCCCTCTTCTGCCCAAGGCCGTCGTGGTTCCCTCTCCTCTGCCCGAGGCCGTCGTGCTTCCGCTTCCTCTGCCAGATGCCGTTGTGGTTCCCCCTCCTCTGTCAGGTGCCATCGTGGTTCCCCCTCCTCTGCCAAATGTCGTTGTGGTTCCTCCTCCTCAGCCAGACATCGTCGTGGTTCCTCCTCCTCTGCCAGACATCATCATGGTTCCCCCTCCTCTGCCAGACATCATCATGGTTCCCCCTACTCCGCTGTCTTTTTCTTCATTGGGCCTCCCCATGGGGGACCTGCTTCCTGGGCCACCCCTTCTGTTTAGGTGGGTCGGCCGCCTGACGGACTGTGCCATTGGGTTGGGTGGCTCATATTCTCCGCCAGGCCACCCGACTCTTACCATCTCACCGTCTGCCAGGTCTGGGACTTCGGCCGACCACCAGAACAGTCTAACTCCTTGGTCCAAGGGGCTTAGGTCCCTGGTTTTGCCTGGAGTGGATCCTGTGCGGGGTTTTTTGTTTACTCCTAGCTTGAGTTTTGCTAGGGTGTGAGTCATGGGAGTTATTGTTTTCTCTGGTTTGTTTCGGTCCCTCCATGCCTGGGTCCCCCTCCTCCTGCCCGGGGTGGGGTTGTTTTCTTGTCTTTTGGTGGGGTGGGGTCTTAATGTGGGAGGCCCTTGTTTTTCTGTTGATGTTGCCCAGGGTGTCTGGTTCCCACCCCTTGGGGAGGGGGTGCTCTGTCACAATCTGTGCACAGGGGGATTTCTCCATGCTCTGTTTTTTTGCTTTTTGTTTTACCTTATTTGTATCATGCATTCTGGAGTTCTTTGCCTGTGATGTTATTTCTAGTTTATTTTCACATATTCAGTATTATTAATTAAATTAATTAATTAAATTAAATTATTAATTAAATCACCCTTATTGTCATTCAACTGCACAACCAATCATGTACAGTAGAACGAGATTGTGTTTTACCAATCTACTTTGTTAATCACACACACCCCAAGTGTAGAATCAGAGGGCTGCTGCCATGCAAGGCGCCACCACAAATTTCCCTCCTCCATTCCATTATTGCTGAGCACCAAGCTGGACGGCAGGAAGTTCCACTTTTATATGGTCCTCGGCATGACCCGGCCAGGATTTGAACCCCTGCCTCCCGGGTGTGGGGCGGATGCTCTACCAACTGAGCCACCATTCCGTTGGTATTGTTTCTTTGTTTGATTTATTTTCCTGTTTTCGTTCAGTTTAGTTTTGTTATTTATATCTTTGGGTTTACTTGTCTCCACTTTTTGCTAGTGACTTTTTCTTTCTCTCTGGGGGGTGGCTGTTGTCAGAGGCACTGCCAGGTAGAGGGCAGTGCTCCTGTCAAACTGTCAGCCCTGCTTCCTCTCCTCATGACTCACAGCTGATTGTCATTTTCTCCCCAGCCCACTCATGTGATTCACACCAGTTTCTATTTGTGTTTAATTGTTTTGGATCCTATTTAAGGGCTGTGATTCTCATTTCTCTTTGCTGGAATCTTAAGTTCTTTACCTTCATCTCCACCAGAACCCAGCCCTTGTTCTGGTGAGGTAATGTGTAGGTTTACTTTGCTTGTCTTTTGGGGATTTTGTGTTTGAGCACTGTTTTAGGACTTTGTGCTTTGTTATTTCAATAAATCTCACAAACTGCAGTCCAGCGTGTGGGCCTCTCCCCTCTGCCCCGAGGGGCATTTCATGACAGAAGATTCCGGCCAGTTTGAGACCCAGCGGCTGCAGTTTGTATTAATTTTTCTTTGTTTTTCTACAGCAGCAGCGATGGCTTGCACCCAGGGTTTACCTGTCAGTCACCCCGGATTTTTCAACCCTGGGTTGGAGTGAAGCAGAGCGGTGGTGTGTGTGTGTGTGTGTGTGTGTGTGTGTGTGTGTGTGTGTGTGTGTGTGTGCGTGTCCTGGAGGACATTTCTTTCACAGGCTTGTGCCTCCCGTACTGCCAAGGCAGCCCGAGAGTGTCTGGAGGGTGTGGCGCAGGTAGTTGAGGCATGCCTCAGCCTGTGGGACCACCCAGAGCTCGTGGACCTACTCTTTCCCATTATCACTCTCCAACCTACGAATCATAGGCTGGGGGAATCTGCTCTTTTGTCCATGCCTGCGCCGATGAAGAGCAAGTGCCCGTGGACACGGAAGCCTCCAGATTCTTGCCGCTCTCTGGTGGCTGCTCCACCTCCTCCTCCCGAACACTGGCCTACACCATTGGCTGAAGAGCTGGAGGAGCACAGGCAGGCCATATTAGCGGAGACAGAACTCCTCCTAGAATATAAGCCATGGCTTCTCCCGGATCTTGCCCAACAGCTGAAGGAGGTTCCACCGGAACCTCTTCCACCTCTCCAGAAGCCGACATCTCTGCCCCCATCTCCCGCCGTCGCTCAAGGAAATCCCACAAAAGGAACACCTCCACTCCTCAGTCCACAGTCTCTCCCATGCCAAGTCAGACAACTCCCGCGGCAGTTTCCTCTTCATGTTTCTCCTCACTGGCTGTCCCGTCAGCCCACTCATCTTCCTTTGCTGATGCAACTCACATCTCTCCGACGTCTCCTCCCACTGTTGAGAGTCCAGCTGTTTCCTCCTTGGCTCCACCCGTCACTGTGTCTGCAGGGGCGGCTCCTCCACATTCCTCTGAGAGGCCTACAACCATTGAAGTCACAGAAAGGGCTGATTTCCACCCAGCTGCAGCAGATGACATCACATCCTGGGAACCCAGGCAAGGGTTTTTTCACTCTCATTCACCTACACATGAAGTATCTTGCCTGATTCCCAGTGGTGAGGCTTTGATTAGGCAGTCTTCTGAGTCTTCACCGCCTGCTGCAGCTTTAGACTGTTCGCCTGCTCTCTCCGTGTCTCCCCCTTTCCCCCTTGAGTGTCTGCCAGCCTCAGGACTGAGCCGCCGGACTATGGAGGAGCCTGCGGCCCTGAAAGACCTGGTTTCAGCCCCACAGCCACAGCTTGGATGGAGGGAGAGCGCTACAAGTGAGTCAAAGCCTGTGCCGATGATGGAGTGTCCCCTGGCCTCGGCAGAACAGGGTCCAGCGCCAGCAGGAAGCCGACCTCCTGTGTCCACGTCGGGCGAGCCACCTGCATGGGTCACATCACTGAGGGGTCGCGGGACTGCATTGACCACCATGCCTGCTGCTGGAGCTACCACAGCAGAGTTTGAGCTGGACCTCCAAAGGGCCGGGCCCGAGGAGTCGTCATCCGGATCGACGAAGTCCTGGATGGCGGTGGAGCTTGAGATCAGGCAAGTGCTCTCCTTGGTTTCTGTTGTTTCTATATCGGAGAGATCTTGTTTGGCTTTTGGTGGGGAGAGCCAGGTGCAGTCGTCAACTACACCTGAGCTCACCTCCCCAGGCTCCATTGCCGCCGGTGACCCTGACCCTGTTTCTCTGCATCTCCTGTCTGAGCTTTTCCCCAGGGTCACTGAGGATCGTCCAGCTTTTCAAGAAGTCTCCGTGGGTCCAGCCTCGCCGCCCAAGATCATCGTGGGTCCAGCTCCTCTAGCTGAGGTTATTGCGGGTTCTCCGTCTCAACCCGGGACCTCTGTGGGTGCTGCTTCACCTCTGGTTGAGGTCTTTGCGGGTGCTCTGTTCCACCCCGGGGCCTCTGTGGGTGCAGCTTCGGACCAGTCCGGGTCCTCCGTGGATGCAGCTTTGCTCCAGCCCGGAGCCACCGCGGATGCAGCCTTGCTCCAGCCCGGAGCCACCGCGGGTGCAGCTTTGCTCCAGCCCGGAGCCACCGCGAGTACAGCCTTGCTCCAGCCCGGAGCCACCCTGGGTGCTGCTTTGCTTCAGCCCGGAGCCACCGCGAGTGCAGCTTTGCTCCAGCCCAGAGCCACCGCGGGTGCAGCTCTGTCCCAGTCCAGGACCACCGTGGGTGCAGCAGAGCAATCTGAAAGCACAGATTTTTTTTTTTATTATTTTGTATACTTTAATGATCCCCAGAGCGGAAATTGAAGGCATCCACCTGGATGGATGAAGCAGCCACAGTACAGCGCTATCCCTTTACCATTCACACACACATTCACACCTAGGGCCACTTTTAGAGTCTCCAATTAACCTAACCTGAATGTTTTTGGCCTGTGGGAGGAAACCGGAGAACACCCGGAGTAAACCCACACAGACACGGGGAGAACATGCAAACTCCACACAGATCACTGTTGGTCAGGGGCTGGGATTGAACCAGGGATCCCATGGCCAAGGGTGAGTTGCTGTGCTGCCGCAGTGCTAACCACTGCGCCACCGCTTCCTGGGCAACCCCTTCTGTTTAGGTGGCTAAAAAACTCTGGTCAACCGCCTGACGGACTGTGCCGTTGGGTTGGGTGGCCCATATTCTCTGGCAGGCCACCCAACTCTTACCACCTCGCCATCTGCCAGGTCTGGGACTTCGGCCAGCCACCGGAACAGTCTAACTCCTTGGTCCAGGAGGCCTAGGTCCCTAGTTTTGCCTGGTGTGGATCCTGAGCAGGGTTTTTTGTTTTCTCCTGGCTTGGGTTTTGCTGGGGTGTGAGTCATGTGAGTTATTTTTTTTCTCTGGTTTGTTTTGGTCCCTCCGTGCCTGGGTCCCCCTCCTCCCACTCAGGGTGAGGTTGTTTTCTTGTCTTTTGATGGGGTGGGTTCTTAGTGTGGGGGGCCCTTGTTTTTCTGTTGATGCTGCCCTGGGTGTCTGGTTCCCACCCCTTGGGTGGGGGGGGGGGGGGCTCTGTCACAATCTGTGCACAGGGGGATTTCTCCATGCTCTGTTTCTTTGCTTTTTTTTTCCTTATTTGTATAATGTATTCTGGAGTTCTTTGCCTGTGATGTTATTTCTAGTTTGTTTTCACATATTCAGTATTGTTTCTTTGTATGATTTATTTTCCTGTTTTCATTCAGTTTAGTTTTGTTACCTCCGCCAAAGGGGGAGGTTATGTGATCATCGGCGTTGGTTTGTCTGTTTGTCTGTTTGTTAGCAAGATAACTCAAAAAGTTATGGACGGATTTTCATGAAATTTTCACAGATTGTCAGAAATGGGTATCCTATAGATGATTAGATTTTGGTGGTGATCCGGATCACCGTCCACAAGAAAACCGCCATTATGCAAAATGCCATTTTCGTGAATAACTACTAAACCACTAATCCTATCATTGTCAATCCAATTGCTAGTCATATGTTTTCATGGTCAAGGAATCTGAAAACATACCCACAAACACTGTATGGGGGGAACTGTGGCGCTAAAAAGCCATTACGGAAAATGCCATTTTCGTCAATAACTACTGAAACACTAATCCTATCATTGGGAATCCAATTGCTTGTCATATGTTTTCATGGTCAAGGAATCTGAAAACGTACACACAAACACTGTATGGGGGGAACTTTGGCGCTAAACTGCCATTACGGAAAATGCCATTTTCGTCAATAACTACTCAACCACTAATCCTATCATTGTGAATCCAATTGCTTGTCATATGTTTTCATGGTCAAGGAATCTGAAAACGCACACACAAACACTGTATGGGGGGAACTGTGGCCGCCATTACGGAAAATGCCATTTTCGTGAATAACTACTGAACTGTAGTTCATATATCCATATCTGCATATGTATAGACACGGGGATGTTTTGTGATTGCATGTGTGGAATGACCTCACGTCTCAGAAGAGGACAATAGGTCTGGACCGCCTGCGGAGAACAACGAGGAGATGGAGGCGCGGCGGTGAAGACCTGAAAAGACTTCCTGACCCCCCAGGGTCAGGCAAAGGAACGGGAGGACATTGGAAGGAGATATTGGATGATTAGAAGGATATGACAAGGATGTGTGATGTTGGCTTTTGTTGTGTGATGTATAAGTATGGGGGTCTGACTGCGATCAGTCTCTTTCTGCTTTTGGTGAGACATGTTGGGGATGCGAAGCTGACATTAAATCTGAATTACAAAATCATTCAGCTTCTTCATTTCACGCCCCCCACATTGGTGATCAGTACGTGAGAATGGATGAAAGGCGTTCCCCCGTTGCAGACTCGTCGGAGGCGGCCCGAGCGAGCGCCGTCGCCATCAAGCTCCCAGAATTCTGGCAGAACGACCCGAACTCGTGGTTCAAGCAGGCTGAGGCACAGTTCGCGCTCGCAGGGGTGACGGCAGACGAAACCAAGTTCTACCACGTCATCGCTAGGCTCGACGCCGCCACAGCACAATGCGTGCGGAGCGTGATACAGCAGCCGCCCGCCAGCGACAAATACGAGGAGCTGAAGGCTACTCTCATCGAGAGCTTCGTGACCTCAGCCGAGGAAAGGGCCAAGAGACTACTGGCGATGTATGGCCAAGGAGGGCGCAGACCGATGGCCCTGATGGAAGACATGCTTCAGCTGAGGGAGGCAAACAACGACAGCTTCCTCTTTCAGCACATCTTCCTCAGCAATCTCCCGGCGCACATGAGAGGGACTCTGGCCAGCATGCGTTGTAAGACCCAGCAGGATTTCCGCGCGCTGGCCCGGGAAGCACAGCAGCTCCTCAACTCCTGCGGCAAGCAGATGGCCACGGCAGCAGCGGCGGACCTCGGGGCGGAAGCCCAGGGCATTGGGGAGCCGGAGACAGCGGAGCAAATCCCGCCCACCATGGCAGCGACGCGGCCGCGACGCAACAGACGAGACGACCTCTGTTACTACCACCGGCGATTCACTGAGAGGGCATACAAGTGTGTGCCACCGTGCAGTTTCAAGAGCTCGGGAAACTCCAAAGCCGGGAACCGTTAGCAGCTACGGCTCTCGGCGAGGCCAACAAGCTGCTCTACATCACTGATGAAGGCTCCGGGCAACATTTCCTCATAGACACCGGAGCTCAGGTGAGCTTCATCACCCCGACCTACGCTGACCGAGTGGCTGGACCCCGCGGCAACGGGGCAACGGCGGCGAACGGCTCGAACATCAGCACTTATGGTGAAAGGACCTTGTTTCTGTCCTTACACGGCCGCACTTATGAGTGGACTTTTATCATAGCGGCGGTGAGTTTCAACATGTTAGGTGCTGATTTCTTATGTTCACATGGGTTGTTAGTTGATCTTGCAAACAGACGCTTAATCAATGCACTGTCATTCTCTTCTATCCCCTGTGCAGCCCAGTGTCCCCACCACCCGTGCAGGCCAACATCGCCACAGCAGGCGGTAAGTTTGACAAACTCCTCACCCAATTTCCAGCACTCACAGTTCCCAAATTTTCGGCAACAGTAGCGAGACATGGGGTGGAGCACTTCATCTTCACAACGGGCTCCCCTGTTTTCGCTAAAGCTCGGCACTTAGACGCGACCAAGCTCGCCATAGCACGCGACGAGTTCACCAGCCTGGAAAAGCTGGGCATTATTCGACGCTCGAAAAGCCCATGGGCTTCGCCACTGCATATGGTCCCGAAAGCTGACTGCTCCTGGAGACCTTGCAGCGATTACCGCAAATTAAACAATGCTACAGCGCATGACCGCTACCCAATCCCTCACATCCAGGATTTTTCACTACATCTGGCGGGTGCGCGTATTTTTTCTAAAATAGACCTGGTCCGCGGCTACCACCAAGTCCCAGTCTGACCTGAGGACGTCCCTAAAACGGCCGTAATAACCCCTTGTGGTCTTTTTGAGTTTCTGCGCATGCCGTTTGGCCTTAAAGGCGCGGCACAAACGTTTCAGCGTATGATGGACGCTGTGTTATGCGATCTTCCTTTCGTGTTTGTCTACCTCGACGATATTTTAGTCGCCAGCACGTCTGAGGAGGAACACGAAAATCACCTCACTACAGTTTTTCAGAGGTTGGAAGAACATGAGTTAATAATTAATCCAGCCAAGTGCTGATTCGGCGTGGCGCAGATTGATTTTTTGGGACACCGTGTTTCCCCAGAAGGGGCAGTCCCATTGCCTGATAAGGTGCGCGCAGTGGCAAATTTTCCCCGACCACAAACGGTCAGATCGCTGCAGGAATTTTTGGGAATGGTAAATTTTTACAACCGTTTCCTCCCCCGCACAGCTCAGCTCATGCAGCCATTATATGCCGCGCTTAGAAAGCAAAAGCCCTCCAACGCGGTCGTGTGGTCCCCGGAGTGGGAACGCGCATTTGCGGAAGTAAAAAGAGCCCTGGCTGACGCCGCGCTTTTGGCCCACCCCGACCCCTCGGCCCGCATAGCACTTACCACAGACGCATCAAATTTGGCCATAGGGGCGGTCATGGAGCAGCACGTTGACGGGGTTTGGCAACCACTAGCATTTTTTAGCAAATCCTTAAACGAAACCGAGCGCAAATACAGCACGTTTGACAGGGAGCTGTTAGCGCTTCATTTGGCCGTTCGCCATTTCCAGTTCTGGCTGGAAGGTCGGCGTTTCACGGCTTTTGTCGACCATAAACCGCTCACTTTTGCAATGTCTAAAATCTCAGAACCTTGGTCAGGCCGGCAACAAAGGCAGCTGGCCGCAATTTCAGAATTTACCACGGACATTCGGCACTTAGCGGGCAAACTCAACGTGGTGGCAGATTGCCTCTCCCGCGCCGTGACATCGTCAGGGCACGCGGAGGCAGATTATACTACTGCAGCCGCAGGGCGCAAGACCAACACGGAAGTGTACGCAGCCCCAGTTCACGTAGGGATAGATTACGCAGCCATGGCAGCAGAACAGGGTAGTGACACGGACGTGCGCGCACTCCAGTCTGGACCAACAGGGTTAAGGCTGGAGAACAGGGGTTTGCGTGACGGTGTGCCCCCCTTAATCTGCGACGTGTCAACTGGGCGACCTCGCCCGGTAGTCCCGGCCACGTGGCGCCGCCGCGTTTTTGACTCGGTTCACTCCCTGGCGCACCCGGGAGTGCGCGCTTCGGTGAAAATGGTGGCGGAGAAGTTTGTTTGGCCGGGCCTGCGCAAGCACGTAAAGGAGTGGGCAAGAACATGCATGTCTTGTCAACGTGCCAAAATTCACAAGCACACGAAAGCTCCTCTAGAACCGTTCCGAATCCCGGCCAGGAGGTTTGACCATGTGCATGTCGACCTCGTGGGCCCCCTACCGTCGTCACAGGGGTTCACACATCTTTTAACAATGGTGGACCGAACCACACATTGGCCAGAAGCGGTCCCGCTGACGTCAACTATGGCCGCAGAGGTGGCTCGCGTTTTTTTAACGACCTGGGTAGCGCGTTTCGGAGTCCCGTCGGACATCACGTCCGATAGGGGGCCTCAGTTTGTCTCAGAGCTCTGGTCTGCGATGGCCAGCAGCTTAGGGGCGACAATCCATTGCACTACCGCGTATCACCCCCAGGCTAATGGTTTATGCGAGCAGTTTCATAGGTCTTTGAAGGCTGCCCTCAGAGCGTCACTAACGGATGCAGATTGGGTTAACAAACTGGGCTGCACGGTGGCGCAGTGGTTTAGCACTGTGGCAGCACAGTTTTACCCTCGGCCGGGGGATCGCGGGGATCATGAGATCGTGGGTTCGATCCCAGCCCCCGACCAACAGTGAACTGTGTGGAGTTTGCATGTTCTCCCCGTGTTGCGCGGGTTTACTCCGGGATTTCTCCGGTTTCCTCCCGCACACCAAAAACATGTAGGTTTAGGGCGCTCGCGCACGCAGTGACCAGCAGCCGGTGGCTTGTCACCAGACTGCAAACCAAGTCTACCTACGGGTACAAATAAGTAACAAAAAAAAAAAAAAAAAAAAAAAAAAAAAAAAAAAACTACCGTGGGTTTTATTGGGGTTGCGTTCTGCGCCCAAGGAGGATCTAGACGCCTCCCTAGCAGAATTAGTTTTTGCACAACCTCTCAGGCTCCCCGGTGAATTCTTATCAGAACATCCAGAGCCGGGGCGCCTCCCAGCTCTGAGGCCACTAAGCAGCACGGGAGCGGACATGCTCCCGGGCCCGGTTCATCACACCTTTCCGCGTGTTTTTGTTCCCCAGGCTTTAAAAAATGCCGAGTTCGTTTTTGTTAGGCACGAGGCTTTAAAGCCAACCCCGCGCCCACCATATGATGGTCCATATAGAGTGCTGGAACCTGGAGATAAGCATTTTGTGCTGGATTTGGGGGACAGAAAAGAGACAGTCAGCATTGACAGACTCAAGTCTGCCTTCATGTTGAGTGATGAGCCTGTACGGGTGGCGAGAGCAACTCGACGTGGTAGACCCCCCAAGGGACACGTCCCAGCCTCCCCGCAGGGATCAAATAACCACTTTTTTCCTCAAGCTGCAGATTCCTTACAAGACAGCGCTGCTGGGACGCCGAGGCAGGCGTACAGCAGATTTGGAAGACGGTTGAAACCCAGACGACACACAGACTGATGTGAATGTGATAATGTGTTTTAAGATATGCTGTCGGGGTTATCATGGCAGTTTTAAGGCGGACATGGGGCATAGACTATACTGTTACTGTTATCACTGTGTTTTTAACGTGATCATGCCGTATAAATTATGCTGTTGGTGTGGTTGCTGAAATTTTTTTTTTCTTTTTCTTTTCCCTTCCTTTTAATGTGATCAACTTGTATAGTTATGCCAGTGATGTCACCATATGTGAACTTAAATATATTGTCCTTTTCTTAGACGTTTGGGGGGGGCTGTAGTTCATATATCCATATCTGCATAGACACAGGGGGATGTTTTGTGATTGCATGTGTGGAATGACCTCAAGTCTCAGAAGAGGACAATAGGTCTGGACCGCCTGCGGAGAACAACGAGGAGATGGAGGCGCGGCGGTGAAGACCTGAAAAGACTTCCTGACCCCCCAGGGTCAGGCGAAGGAACGGGCGGACATTGGAAGGAGACATAGGATGATTAGAAGGATATGACAAGGATGTGTGATGTTGGCTTTTGATGTGTGATGTATAAGTATGGGGGTCTGACTGCGATCAGTCTCTTTCTGCTTTTGGTGAGACATGTTGGGGATGCGAAGCCGACATTAAATCTGAATTACAAAATCATTCAGCTTCTTCATTTCACGCCCCTCACATGAACCACTAATCCTATCATTGTCAATCCAATTGCTAGTCATATGTTTTCATGGTCAAGGAATCTGAAAATGTACACACAAACACTGTATGGGGGGAACTGTGGCCGCCATTACGGAAAATGTCATTTTCGTCAATAACTACTGAACCACTGCTTGTCATATGTTTTCATGGTCAAGGAATCTGAAGACTGTATGGGGGAAACTATGTCGCTTGGCGGAGGTCTGCGCTCTCCGAGTGCTTTTCTAGTTATTTATATTTTTGGGTTTACTTGTCTCCACTTTAATTTTTGTCAGTGTCTTTTACTTTCTCTCTCGGGGGTGGCTGTTGTTAGGGCACTGCTAGGTAGTGGGCAGTGCTCCTGTCAAACTGTCAGCCCCGCTTCATCTCCTCATGACTCACAGCTGATTGTCATTTTCTCCCAAGCCTGCTCATGTGATTCACACCAGCTTCTATTTGTGTTTAATTGTTTTGGATCTATTTAAGGGCTGTGATTCTCATTTCTCTTTGCCGGAATCTTAAGTTCTTTACCTTCATCTCCACCAGAACCCAGCCCTTGTTCTGGTGAGGTAATGTGTAGGTTTACTTTGCTCGTCTTTTTGGGATTTTGTGTTTGAGCACTGTTTTAGGACTTTGTGCTTTGTTTTTTTCAATAAATCTCACAAACTGCAGTCCAGCGCATGGGTCTCTCCTCTCTGTCCCGAGGGCCATTTCATGACATATTTCCACCAAACATTTTTGTCTTCAAGGTCAAACATGTAATAATGTGATTTATACGACTGCACATAACTTGTGATATTTTTTTGCTGTTGTTGAAGTAAAACAACAATTCAAAAAAACAATTCAAACTGTCATAAAACAGAGTAATCCGATTACCTGTATCGGTTTACTCCATTAATCGGTTTACTCGTGACCATGTAAACAGGGTGTTTACATGTACACAAATAAACCGGTTATGATTGGATTTCTGGAATTATCTGATTATCCAAGTGGCCATGTAAACAGAATAATCCGATAAAGAGCATGTAACTGCTGTCATTAACTCAAATGGTTTACCTTCCAATAATCAGTAGATTGGCCCACTCCATCCTCCAGGAAGCAGCTCCAGCAGTTTCTGGGATTTGCCATTTTCTACCACCACTTCATCAAGAATTATAGTATTATTGCTCTTCCCCTGACCTGCCTCACATCCTCCAAGGTGCCCTTTCAGTGGACGGAGGAGGCTGAAGCGGCCTTTATCGAGCTCAAATCTAAATTTTCCTCCTCTCCCATTTTGGTACAGGTGGATCCTGCCTTTCAATGCCTGGTTGAGGTGGACGCCTCGGACACGGGAGTTGGAGCCGTGCTGTCCCAACGCTCCCTGGTTGATGGCAAGATCCGCCCCTGTGCGTTCTTCTCCCGTCGTCTTACCCCGGCGGAGAGAAATTATGACATCGGTGACAGGGAGCTCCTGGTGGTCAAGCTCGCGCTGGAGGAGTGGCGCCATTGGCTGGAGGGGGCCTCCCAGCCGTTCGTCGTCTGGATGGATCACAAAAATCTGGAGTACCTCAGGATGGGCCAAGTGCCTGAATGCGCGCCAGGCCCGCTGGTCCCTGTTTTTCGGACGCTTCGATTTCACCATCACCTACCACCCCGGGTCCAAGAATACCAAGCTGGATGCCCTGTCCAGACAGTTTGCCTTGGATGCTGCGGAAGTGTCAGAGCATCCTATCCTTCTCCTGTCGTGCATCGTGGGCACCCTCTCATGGGCATCAAAGAAAAGGTCCTGAGAGTGCAGGAGGCCGAGGTGGACCCGAGCGGGAGGCCAGCGGGGAGGCTGTTTGTCCCATCTGCCATTCGGGGCGAGGTGATCCATTGGGCCCACTCTTCTAGACTCTTGTGCCACCTGGGGAGGGCTCGCACGGTGGCGCTCCTTCAAACGACATTTTGGAGGCCTTCGCTTCAGAAGGATGTCAGAGAATACAGCTGCGCCTGCCCCCAGTGCGCCACTGGCAAGACGTCCTCCTCTCCTCCGGCCAGTCTGCTCCACCCTCTCCCCACCCCCGGCAGGCCTTGGTCTCATGTGGCTTTGGACTTTGTTACCGGTATTCCATCTTCTAATCACCACACCGTCATCCTCACCATCGTAAACAGGTTTTCAAAGGTTGCCCACTTCGTTCCCCTACAGGGGCTGCCTACGGCAAGGGAGACGGCAGATCTTCTTGTTCAGCATGTCGTGAGATTGCATGGTATTCCCCTGGACATTGTCTCTGATTGGGGGCCCCAGTTTATTTCTCAGGTGTAGAGGTCATTTTGCAATGCCCTTGGGGCTACAGTGAGCCTGTCCTCAGGATACCACCCGCAGAGTAATGGACAGTGTGAGCGGGTGAACCAGTAGTTGGAGGCTACGCTGCGGTGCATAGCCACCGCCAACCCGGCGTCATGAAGCACCCACCTCCCATGGATTGAGTATGCTCACAATACTACCATCTCTTCAACGATCGGCATGTTCCCGTTCAAAGCCTCTCTGGGCTACAATCCTCCGTTGTTCCCTGAGGAGGAGGGGGACATCGCCGTCCCTTCCGTTCAAGCCCACCTGAGGTGCTGTCACTGGCTGTGGAGAGCGACCCGGACCGCACTGCGGCACATGGCGGAGCGCAACACCACGACCGCCAATCGTCGCAGGATGCCGGCCCCTCCCTACCGGGTGGGTCAGCAGGTATGGCTGTCAACCAAACACATTAACCTCAAGGCGGAGGCGAGGAAGCTGTCTCAGTGGTTTATTGGGCTTTTCGCCATAACCTGTATTGTCAACCCTGTGGCTGTGCGCCTAGCCACCCCCCCCCCCCACATCTGTCCAACCTTTCAGGTCTCACAGGTCAAGTCTTTCTGTTCCAGCCCCCTGTGTCCCCCTCCCAGGTCTCCACCGCCACCAGTGGTGATCGACGGCGACCTGGCATGAAGGGTCAATGCCATCCTGGACGCCCGCCGCCAGGGTCGCGGCCTGCAGTACCTGGTGAACTGGGAGGGTTACGGCCCAGAATGGAGGTCCAGGGTGTGCCCCTCCTTCGTGTTGGACAATCAACTCATCAGGGACTTCCACTGGACAGCTGCCGAGAGGTGCCTCATAGGGGGGAAGTACTGTGATGGCTCGCTCTGTCTGCTCATTATCCTCAGCTGTGCGCACACCTGCTCTCCATCACTGCCGGGGCTATTTAGACCGCGCTGCTCTCGGATCAGCGTGGAGTCGTCTGTCTCCATGCTCAGATGAGACCTACACTTGCCTTCGTCCTCTTCATAGAACCTCCTTGCCTCAGCCTACTCTCGTCTGTGAACCTCGCCTCCTGTCATCCGTCATCAGGAAGGATTATCACTTCTACTCCAAGTAAGCCCTCATTCTATTCATCATTGTCTATGCTCATCCCCTGTGTACAGGCGGAGATCCGTGGCGGCGGACCTCTCTCTCTCCTGGCGGCGGACTGAGCTGCACTGCACATTCCCCGAACTCTCCCATCATTTCCAGCTGCAACTGGGGCAGTGGGCGCTGTCTTCCTGGCTGGAGCCTCCGAGCTGAACCTGAGCCCCTGAGCCCGCAGCCATCTCTACAAACAGCAAGCACTGGACTATTCTGTACATCCCCTCAGGGGTCCAACACTAACTATCCCTGTCTTTGTTTGTCCGCAGGGTTGCCAGGTTGCACAGTGCTCTGCTCGCCCCCAGTTGCTACGCTATCACATACACGCACGCACACACGCACACAGAACATAATAAAGATAATTGTATCTACTCTTGAGTCTGAGTCTGCTCACTGGGTCGGTAAACCATGTCACACTCTGTGAAATGAATGGTGATCTATGGAGAAAGTTCCATTGTTTGGAACTATTCGCCGCTCCATGACCCATGTGACTTACGCCTATCACAGTTACTATAGAAGTCTATTGGAGTGACGCAACTCTCATATTATACGATGCTGGGCTGGCCAATAGAGCAGTGGGTGGGTATCAAGGCTGGGTTTACAATGTTTATGATGTTAGATAGATAGATAGATAAGTTTATTTGACAGGGACAGTGCAATAAACATAGACAATTAATCAATGACAATCAATCTGATGTGTTGCACAAAGAGTGTATAGCTATTAGCTAATTTGCAACTCTTGTCCCATTGTTACATGGCAACAATGAGTTAAAACAGCTCCTCGAAGAGAAAAATGATATAAAATCTTAATCTGGTTCATTTACATTCCAAAATAAGGAAAAGTCATGTAAAAATCAAAAGGGTGTAAGCTGAATCAAATACTTACAGCGGGGAAAATAAGTATTGAACACATCAACATTTTTCTCATTAAACATGCTATTTCTGATGGAGCCACTGCCCTGAGATTTTTACCAGATATCAGTAGCAACCCAAGTAATCCATACATACAAAGAAATCAAGGCAACGGTGTTCACAAACCAAGATATATTTAATAAAGTGGAATGTCACAAGGAATAAGTATTGACCACATGAAGAAAAAGGGCCAAAAAGGCATAAAAAACCAAGAAACCAGCTGAAAAACATTATAATTTAGGAAGCCATCCTGCCTCCCATCAGTGTAAATTAATTTAAGTTGGTTAAGTCCTGACTGATAGCCTTTAAAAAGGCCTGTGAATATCAGATTGTCTTACCATAAAAAACTCATGGTGGATAGAGCAAAGACCTTTGCAACCTTTTTGTTGCAAAACATAATGATGGCATTGGTTACAGTGTGGTGACACTAAACACAGCAGAGAGACATTCCTCTGGGACATTCTTCTGGAGCTTTCTTCACACCCAGCAGCAGGGCTGGAAGAAGCAGAGGACAATTTACATGCAGACAGGGAACCACAGGAAGCAGTCAGACGGGACTGTATGCATGCGTCCTCGAGCCAACCAATGTCATGCTAATCATGTGTATTGACCGATGTGTATTAGATGACAATTGATATGCTAATGTGCCGTGCTTTCTCTCTGTCTGTATCATGGTATAAAAGAGCTTGTTTCACTCTCAGCTCTTGCTCTCTACGCTCTACTCTCAAGACCATCCAAGAGGGCCCCAGCGGCAACACTGGGGTCAACAGGCTTTATTCATGTTAGAGGGTCAATAAAGAATCTGTGCCGACCTACGTTCGTGCCTCGCCTCTACATCCTTTTCCTTCGCACCCTCTACATTGGTGACCTAACATGAAATGGACTATCTCTCCCTCTCACCGCGCTGTGGATTCCAGAAACTGGGAATCACCTACATCCTTTGCACCCACACGGGAGCGCACGCGCCTTGTCCTCTCTCCACGATGGCGACCTCCAGGGCCGGACGGAGAGCGCAGCGCTGGGACCGAGACGCACGAGGATCAGCGTCACGAGCAATGCACAGAAACAGCCTGAACAAGGAAGACCATCAGCGCTGACTGCGTTGATTTCCATCAAGCTCCCTGACCCTGACTCACCTCTTGGCAACGGACCTTCCGCGCACAGAAGCCACGCGCGCACACTGCAGGATTATGAAGACAGCGCAACTGGAAGCTATGTGGTCGCAGCTCGCGCTACGCACCAGGGACAAACCAGCTCCATTGTTGGTATGGGTTTCTCAGCCGCGGCACACAACGGGGATTTAGCCGATTGCTGTCCCTTCCGCATCTACGGCCACACCGCCAAGTCTCTCACACAGCTACAGTTTCACAGCCGCTACGCATCCTCGGGGAATTTGGCTGCCCGCCTTCCCCACATCCTCGCAGGGCGAGCTGCGAGAAGAGTCAGAGATGTAAGTTTTCTTTTTTTTTTTTTCACAACCACTGGCTTTTCCACCCCTTCCCTTTTCCCCCCACAGACTTATAGGCCCTTCAACACTCCTCACCAGCAGGCAGTTCGACCAGAGCGGCAACCCCCCCCCCCCCCCCCACTGCAGCCTCCACTGGCATCGACTTGAGCCCAAACAATATGGGGATCACAGCCCTTTCTGGGTGTTCGGTGGGGGGGGGCTGGTGTGGTGACACTAAACACAGCAGGGAGACATTCCTCTGGGACATTCTTCTGGAGTTTTCTTCACACCCAGCAGCAGGGCTGGAAGAAGCAGAGGACAATTTACATGCAGACAGGGAACCACAGGAAGCAGTCAGACGGGACTGTATGCATGCGTCCTCGAGCCAACCAATGTCATGCTAATCATGTGTATTAACCGATGTGTATTAGATGACAATTGATTTGCTAATGTTCCATGCATTCTCTCTGTCTGTATCACAGTATAAAAGAGCTTGTTTCACTCTCAGCCCTCGCTCTCTACGCTCTACTCTCAAGACCATCCAAGAGGGCCCCAGCGGCAACGCTGGGGTCAACAGGCTTTATTCATGTTAGAGGGTCAATAAAGAATCTGTGCCGACGTACGCTCGTGCCTCGCCTCTACATCCTTTTCCTTCGCACCCTCTACAACAGATGCATTTTGAAACTGCTAAAGTGAGCACTGTTAGAGCCATCATCCAGAAGTGGAAAGAACATCATTTTACCATAAACCGGCTATGACCAGGAGCTCCTTGCAAGACTTGTGACAGAGGAGTCAATATTAGAAAAGTTATCCAAGAGCCAAAGACCACTTGTGGAGAGCTCCAGAAAGACCTGGAGTTAGCAGGTACTGCTGTTTCAAAGAAAACAATAAGTAATGCACTCAACTGACATGGGCTCTATTCCCGCCCACCTCGCAAGACTCTATTGCTGAAGAAAAAGCATGCTGAAACTCATTTAAAGTGTGCTGCACAACATTTGGGTAAGCCAGTAAAATACTGAGAAAATATAGTCTGCTCAGATGAGACCAAAATTGAACTTTTTGGATGCCACAACACACAGTATGTTTGGATGACAAATGGCACGGCGTATCCCATCATGGTGTGGGAGTGCTTTCAGCACATACAGGAAGACTTCATAAAATTGAATAAAAGATGAGCAGACAAATGTACAGAGACATCCTTGATAAGAATCTGTTGCCATCTGCTAAGATGTTGAAGATGAAACGAGGGTGAACATTTCAGCAGGACAATGATCCCAAACACACAGCCAAGGAAACTCTCAACTGGCTCCCGATAAGGAAAATAAAGCTGCTATAATGGCCCAGTCAGTCACCTGACCTGAATCCAATTGAAAATCTATGGAATGAACTGAAGATCAGAGTTCATAGAAGACACCCACAGAACCTTCAAAATTTGACAGTTTGTGTGGAAGAATGGGCTAAAATCCCTCCTGAGCAATGCCTGTGCCTAGTTTCTCCAAACAGGAGGCGTCTGGAAGCTGTTATGCTGTTTATTATATTGTGTGTTTCTGCCATTTTGGTTGTCTACTGTTATGTTGCTGTTACACTGTATTTCCCAGTTTGGGATCAATAAAGTACATCTATCTATCTATCTATCATTACCAACAAAGGCTTTTCTACTAAACATTAAATGAATTTCATGAAGCGTATTCAATACACAGGGGGACATACACAGCCCCACCCTCTGATCATCAATAGAGCAGCTGTGGAGTGGGTGAGCAGCACCAGGTTCCTGGGGGTGCACATCTCCGAGGACCTCTCTTGGTCCAACAACACCACATCACTGGCCAAGAAGGCTCAAACTCGCCTCCATTTCCTCAGCAAACTGAGGAGAGCACAAGTGCAACCCCCCCATCATATGCTCATTCTACTGGGGCACTATTGAGAGCATCCTCACCAGCTGCATCACAGTGTGGTATGGAAGCTGCACCGCCTCCTGCCGGAAGAAACTGCAACACTCATTGAAAGCAGCCAGCAAGATCATCGGTGCCCCTCTGCCACCCCCCTCTCGGACATCTACCTCACCCACTTCACCTGCAGAGCCATCAACATTGCAGGCAACACCTCCCACCCCTCACACTTCCTCTTCAGCCCCCCGCCCTTGGTGAAAAGGTACCGGAGCCTCCGGGCCCGCTCCACAAGACTGCTAAAACGCATTGTTCATCAGGCCTTCAGGACCCTGAACTCTGTCCACCAACACCCCCCCCCCCCCGGACTATAACACACTCACCCACACAATAACTACCTCAGCTGTTGGCACAGAAAGACTGTCTCACCAACAGTAATACATTTGTTGCTGTATGTTTCTGCACTTTCCTGCAACCATTTGCACAAATGCCATATCCGCTGTTGGCTGTCACTGCAATACTGATCATGTGCAGTCCTATCTGTCACTGTCTGCACCTACACTACCGCATTGAACTGCAACTATGAGTATAACTGCTCTACTTTTCTGTCTATAGGATTGCTGGGTTTCATCGTTTATCTTTATTTGCACTATGGGAGGTCTGGGTCTGTCTTTTGTTGCCATTTGCACTACGGGTAGCATTATGTACATTGACTGCTGTTGTTGTTTTTCCGGCCTTATTCCTTTTTTTTATATTGTGCACACCACAGAAGAGAGAAACACCATTTCAATTCTCCTGTATGTCCTCTACGTATAGTAGTATTGACAAATAAAATCTTTGAGCCTTGAATCTTTTGAATACTTATTCCTTGTGTCATTCCATTTTATTAAATATAACTTGTTTTGTGAACACAGTTGCCTTGATTTCTTTGTATGTATGGATTATTTGGGTTGTTACTGATATCTGGTGAAAATCTCGGGTCAATGGCTCCATCAGAAATATGTTTAATGAGAAAAATGTTGATGAGTTCAATACTTATTTTCCCCACTGTATATCACACCTACCTCATTACACTCTCTACCTCTGTTTCTGTCTGTATTCAAGTCTTGGTCCCTTGTTTTCTGCTTTGGTAAAGCTGGGGTTTAATGTAGTTCTTCATGATAAGATAAACAAAATGTGTTATTATGAACCAATATGGGTGGGGGAAATTGAGTCCCATCTGGAACTGAAAGTTGGGAAAAAAAAAACAAACTGAAAATCTCACATCAGCTCAGCAGTAAAACTGCTACCCCACTGAGATGTAGACATCACGGGTTGGTTTATAGAGATGTGCATATGTAGCATATAGACACTCTCTCTCCTTATAAATGCAGGAATTCAAGAAGTGAGAGCATGTAAAGCTTGCATGCGCTGCTAGTTTACAGGCTGATGCTCCATTATATCTGTGTATGTTAGCTGAGCAGTCATATTCGTGGCTATGTGAATGGGCCCCAGCTTGTGGTGTCTGGCTCACAGCACGCCAGTAAACAGCATGCAGCAGAGACAATGTGAGGACTCCAGGCTCCGTGATTCATGCAGACGGTTTGATTAAAGAGCAATCGTGGACCCTGCAGAGCAAGAAAGGGTGGTATAATCACCATAAGAAAAACATTGGGAGCGTGGATCTCAGCACGTGACTTGTTATGAAAGTTTTGAGAGGGGGCAAAAAGTTATCAAATGTCTGAAGTTACCAAGAGGCCAATAATAGTGCAGGCAGATTCCCACTGAGTGGTCAGACAAATAATAGGCACTGAGTGTCCAACTGGGCAATAATCACTGTGTTCATAGGGATAACAAGGCAGTATGAGACAAAACTAATGCCAAACTTACTCAGTTTTCATACAACAAATAGTTGTGCATTTAGCATGAAAGAGATATTCTTTGGCAAAGATAAACGAGGGCGTTATCAGCAAACTACTGACATTGTTTTTAAGTTTACTGTTTTGGTGTCACTGCCTGGTGCTTTAACATCCTCATTTGTCCATTAAGACAGTCCTAGCCTATACTTAAGTGGTAAAACTAGAAAAGTAGCAAGTTGTTAGAAATGAAAGATTTGGTTCATTCATGTTGTAGAGATCTTTACACTGGTTAGACTGGGCAAAATTGGACATTTGCCTTATATCTTCAGAAATATGAGTCATAATAATAGAAACTGGGAAACATCATGTTGTCAAGTAAATATCACAAGCTATTGGGGCTCTACATATTGCTTTGGGTCACATGATTTAAAGGGGTCACTGACTGCAGTTGTTCCACATTTTAACAGCTTACTCATGTCGTAATGAAGTGTCTGTGACATATTTTGTTCACATTTTCTTTAATTTTTAATTATTGAAGCAATTTTTTTTTCTTGGCTTTCTTGAAGCGCGCTGATTTAAAGCCTGTTACTTTAAGAAACATCCTTTAGCTGTTCAACTCCACCCTCCCTCTTACATCAGTTAGCCATTAGCTGAGAAGCTTCTAGCCTTCTTCTAGCTTGGATGAGCAGCGCTGGTTCACTGATCCGCAGTTGGCCCACCCCCTAACAACCCTGCCAAGATGCCACAACAAATTGCCAGCACTGCACGCCGAGCGATCCACCAATTGCCGCAACCCAAGACCACTGACTAAGCCACAGGATCTCTAAGGGCAATATCTCGCTCCATGGTACTCCGCTCCTCTCCCACAGCCAGCTGGGGGATACCCCGTCATGAAAGGGCTCCCCAATGCTACCCATAAGAGTATGTCCAGAAGATGGTGAAGGAGCTGAGCCAGCAGCTTCAGGCAGCATCCCTGGGTTGTGGCAACTGCCTGCGCTGGCACTCATGGCACTCAGCTCCCCGTGACTGGCATGCCGGTGTAACTGATATCATCCTGCGCAGTTCGCCCCACTCGGGGACACGAACCCGCGACCTACCAGTCAACTACACAGTTCGAGCATGGGAGACACAGCACGATCGCGCTGAGCTAAAGGTCCGACCGATAGCTCAGCGCTACCGATACTGTATGAGGCTTTTCGGGAGGGAGGTTTTACTAACGTTCTACGCCGAACAGTGCTAGTTGGCATCCGTTACACCGGCACCAGTGACCTGCTGCGGAACCATGGTGAAACCACCAGGAGACGGGCTGGAGAGACGCGAGGCACATTGTGGCCTGCGAACCGGTGAACCAGGTGATAACAGGGCTGGTTACTAGGGTGACTAAGCTCTGAAGAAAATAACAATATAAGCTACACTCAGTTCGAGCTTCCTGTTACCAGTGTTAGCTTGGGGGCTAATAGGCTACCTTTAGCACCACTTCCATCTACAAGACAGACAGCTAGGTGGGCCAATAATAGAGCAGTGGGCTGGTCTCAAGTACGGTGGTGGGTTGGCTTTTTCTAGACATGACATACAAGAATTCCACAGAAAAGTCAAAAACGTTTCTGGCATTTCCGGGAGAGAAAAACAAAATAAAGGCTGTGTGTTTCTTAAGAGAATTGACAGTTTTGAAAATTTTTGGACAATTAGGTGACCAGTAGATTCATTTCAGACAGTTAAAACCTACAAACACACTATGTTTCCATCATTGACCCCTTTAATCCATTCATGGTGTGCTGTTCTTTAATAAATATGGTATCAGGCCCACTGCCTCCCCCCCTTTCCCCAATTGCCCCCATTACCCTCAACGCCCAGACTTCTCCACCCTGGGCAAAAAGCTATTTGCATGATAATTTAATAATACAATTTCATATTTCTCTTTGTTAAAGATTCCTTTTTAAATTCTAAATTAAAGTGAGATGATAAACTAATTTCGATAATATGAAAACTTTGCAGTTAAAGTAGCACTATGTAACTTTCCTGTTCCTGGTAGGAACACTACTTACTTACTTATGCCTAATGCCTCTCCTAGGGCATAGGTCGCCATCAAGGTCTGTCCAGAGATCCCTGTCCTGAGCAAGCCTCTCCAGCTGTCCCCAGGTGTGGCCTTTCTTCTTGGCTTTGGCCTCTCTTGGTTGGCTGAGTCAATCACAGACAACTACAGGCGGCTACATGGCTTTACCATTCTATCCGTTCTGTGGCCACCTGTCGCAGTTCAGCCGCTGTTGGTGGGTGCTCCTTGGAATAAATACAGGTGATGTATTCCCTGTATCTTCTTCTTCCACCTGGCCATCGCTTGCCATGGGATGGCTCCCACAGACAGGGCTCTTGGACTAGGTCTGACTCCCGGCGTCACAACTGGAGGAGAGCTTCATTTGAAATGTGTTCTTTGCATGAGATCTTGTTCATAATGCGCAGACATGAGGATTGGAGACTGTCCACTTATGAAAGTAGGTCTTCTGTTAGGATCCAAGTCTCACAGTCATAGAGCAGTACTCTTAAAACAAATGAGTTCTATGTCACAACTCCAGGTGTTCCTCAGTCGGCCCCTCTTCCTTCTTCCCTGGGGGTTCCAACTGAGAGTTTACCTTGTTATGCCGGTGGCTGATTTGGGGAGAGTATGGCCAGTCCACCTCCAGCATTGTTTTTGGCTCTCCACCCCTGTAGGCTGCTGTCTTGTTCGCTGTCACAGTTCCTCATTTCTGATGGTAATGGGCCAGCATATTTGGAGAATTCTCCTCAGACAATTATTTAACAATGTTTGAACTTTCTTGGTGGCTACCACTGTCATCCTCCATGTCGCAGCTCCACACAGAAGAAATGACTTCACTTTGGTGTTGAAGAGCCTGATCTTGGTGTTGACTGATAGGTCTCTGGAAGCCCAAACATTCTTGAGTTGGAGAAAGGCTGCCCTGGCCCGGCCGATTCTGCTTCTCATGTCAGCATCTGTCCAACCTGTGACCCAAAAGCCAATCACAGGTGCTTAGTTTTTAGAGGCTAAAGTCATGCCCTGTGACTGGCTGTTGGAACTGAGGTCATAGTTACCATAGTTGCACCCCCCCCCCATTACATCACGAATTAACTGCAATTAACCAGATTTTTTTGAAAAGCTGAGTTCAATTTCACTAGCCACACCCAGGCCTGATTACTGCCAGACCTGCTGAATCAAGAAGTCACTTAAAGAGAACCTGCCTGATAAAGTGTTTTAAGCTAATAGGTCTCAAAAAGCAACACATGCTGTGATCTAAAGAAATTCAGGAGCAGGTGAGAAACAAAAACCCAGAAAAAAACATCTAAAGAACTGTAGACCTCACTTGCCTCAGTCTGGACACTGGTCTATGATTCAACAATAAGAAAGACTAGCAAAGATAGCATCCATGGGAGAGTTCCAAGGTGAAACCACTGCTGACCAAAAAGAACACAAAGGCTCGTCTTACATTTCTCAAAAAACATCTTGATGATCCCCATGAATTTTGGAAAAAAATATTTTGTGGACTGATGAGACAAATGTTGAACTTTTTGGAAGGTGTGCTTCCCATTACATCTGGCATAAAACTAACAGCATTTTACAAAAAAGAATTTCCTACTTTCTCAGAAAGTAGGAAATTTTACCCATTATCTCCACCACATGTTGGACCTTGTGCTGACATGTGGCATAGAAAAAGAAAATGTGGTAGTGTCTCCTCATAACCCTGTACTGTCAGACCATTGTCTGTTAACCTTTGATTTTACTATTTCTGACTATTTGGCTCCTAAAGAAAAATATTACTACAGCAGATGCCTCTCAGATGATGCTGTTACCAAATTTATGAATTCTGTTTCCTCTATGCTGTGTCAACACAATGGAGATAAGCTATAGACAGCTTGCTCCTTCTGTAATTGATAGCATGGTAGATAGTGTGACAGCTTCTCTGCATCGAACTCTAGACATGGTGGCCCCTTTAAAAAAGAAAAAGTCTAATCAGAGATTTCGAACTTCTTGGTACAACACAGAAACTTGTAGTTTTAAACAGAAGACTCTTCAATTAGAAAGAAAATGGCGCTCCACTAAATGAGATGAAATCTATTTAGCCTGGAGAAATCATTTTCTAATTTATAAAAAATATCTTAGGAAAGCTAGAACAAATTGTTTTTCCGCATTAATAGAAGAAAACAAGAATAATCCCAGGTTTCTTTTCAGCACTGTAGCCAGGCTGACAAAGAGTCAGGACTCTGTCAATCCTAGCATTCCCTTAGAGCTTACTAGTCAGGACTTGATGAACTTTTTCAATAATAAAATTTCATCTATCAGAGATAAAATCAGTCAGATTCTTCCCACCATTAACTTAAATACATTAACTACTACAACTCCTTCAATTGATATCTGTTTGGATGAGTTTACTCCAATTGACCTTTTAGAGTTAGATAAAATAATTTCTTCATCCAAGCCTTCAACTTGTCTTTTAGACCCTATTCCTACCAGGTTATTTAAAGAAGTCTTCCCATTTATTGGTAGTTCTATTCTTCAAATAACCAATTCTTCATTAACATTAGGCCATGTACCGCAGGCTTTTAAAATTGCTGTAATTAAACCCTTACTCAAAAAGCCAACACTGGATCCAGGAGTTTTAACTAACTATAGACCAATCTCTAATCTGCCTTTCATTTCAAAAATCTTAGAAAGAGTTGTTGCTACGCAATTATTTGACCATTTGCAGGGAAATTGTTTATTTGAAGAGTTTCAGTCTGGGTTTAGAATCCATCATAGTACTGAAACAGCCTTAGTGAAGGTCACTAATGATCTCCTTATCGCATCTGATAGTGGACTTGTTTCTGTACTTGTCCTTTTAGACCTTAGTGCAGCTTTTGATACTATCAATTATAATATTCTACTTGATAGATTAGAACACCATGTTGGACTTAATGGAACTTTGTTGCAGTGGTTTAGATCTTATTTATCTGATAGGTTCCAGTTTGTTCATGTCAATAATGAGTTTTCTTCCAACTCAAAGCTCAGTCATGGACTTCCACAGGGATCTGTTCTAGGCCTTACTCGTTTTAGTTTATATATGTTTCCATTAGGCAACATTATTAGAAAGCACTGTATACATATTCATTGTTATGCAGATGGAACACAATTATACCTGTCAGTGAAGTCAGATGATAGTAATCAATTAGCCAAGTTAGAGGCCTGTCTTAAGGAAATCAAAGCTTGGATGACTTGTAATTTCCTGCTATTAAATTCAGATAAGACTGAAGTCATTCTAGTTGGTCCAAAAAACCTTAGAAATACCTTTCCAAATCAAACTCTTAGTTTGGATGTGGTTACACTTTCTCTTAATAGTTCTGAGAGGAACCTTGAAGTTATTTTTGATCAACATCTGTTTTTTAATTCACATATTAAACTTGTTTCTAAGACTGCCTTCTATCATTTGCATAATATTGCCAAGATTAGGAGCATCTTGTCTCAGAGTGATGCTGAGAAACTAATCTACGCTTTTGTTAGCTCTAAATTAGATTATTGTAACTGTTTATTATCAGGTTGTCCTAAAACATCTTTAAAAAGTCTTCAGCTGATCCAAAATGCTGCAGCAAGAGTTTTAACAGGTACTAGAAAGAGAGATCATATCTCTCCGATTCTGGCCTCCCTTCACTGGCTTCCCATAGAATTTAAAATTAAGTTTAAAATCCTTCTTCTCACTTACAAAGCTCTAAATAATCAGGCTCCTTTTTATTTAAAAGATCTGACACTACCCTATTATCCTAACAAAGCACTACGCTCCCAAAATGCAGGATTACTTGTAATACCTAGAATCTCCACAAGTACAATGGGAGGCAGAGCCTTCAGTTATCAAGCTCCTCTCCTGTGGAACCAGCTGCCAATCTGGATTCGGGAGTCAGACTCTATCTCTGTTTTTAAGAATAGGGTTAAACCCTTCCCTTTTGATATAACCTATAGTTGGGGCGGGATCATGTGCCCCTGAACCCTTCCTTAGTTATGCTGCTAATAGGTTTAGACAGCTGGGGGACCTCCAACAGTGCACTGGGCTTCACTCCTTTCTTCACTCTCAATTAAATATTTTTGCTGGTCATTAACATCTGTTTGTTCTCTCCCATAGATTGAGTCCCTGTTGTGCTGTTTGCTCTCTACATGTTTGTTCTTTTCTTCTTCTTCTTCTCTATCCCCTCACCCCCCAGCCAGTTGCAGCAGATGACTGCCCCTCCCTGAGCCTGGTTCTGCTGGAGATTTCTTCCTGTTATAAGGGAGTTTTTCCTCTCCACCATTGCCAAGTGTTTGCTCACAGGGGATTGCCTGATTGCTGGTGTCTTTCTGCAATTGTGTGGGTTTTCCCTACAGTTGTAAGTGCTATGAGATGACTGTTGTTGTGAAATGGCGCTATATAAATAAAGTTGAATTGAATTGAACATCATACAAGTCATACAGTCAAACATGGTGGTGGTAGTGTGATGGTTGGGGGCTGCTTGGCTGCTTCAGGACCTGGATGACTTTCTGTAATTGATGGAACCATGAATTCTAACAGAAAATCCTGAAGGAGAATGTCCAGCCATCAGTCTGAGCTCAAGCCCCACATGTGGCTGAATTCACACTTAAATCAAGTCACATTAATACCTTTTTTGGCTTTCTACATATTTCTGCTCCTGAAAACAACTAGCTCAGTGCTCACTAAGAGTGCCAAGGTTCAGAATAAGGGGTAGAGGAGTTTAAGTTCCAATTGCTTCATGATTTGTTTACATGATCGGTGTATGTGACCCGGTCGATGCAAAACCGAATGTAGTGGGCACGTCATTTCTTATCTCAATCTTCACCTGCTACATCTCTATATTTTGACCAGACTTCTGTGGAGAACCCACCTACACTGTTCTCTCTCAACAAGCAAAACCTCTTGCTATCGAGACTGCACCCACGCCTCAACGAGCAATCGTCCTCTTCTCTCCCTCTTCACCCTCCTCTCCTCTCCTCCCGGGCCTGCACACACGGCCTTGCTCATTATTCACCTCATTGTGACTGTAATCAATAGAGAGAATGCGGGGAAGGGAAGAAAGACGGATAGATGGTCAACATATTTACCATAAAGATACAGGGGAGATAAGAAAAACAGCCATTACAAGGCAGTTGAATCACATGTTTACATACACAGATAGGCTTTTCTTTTAATAGCATTAATATACTGTAGGTGTGATGCAAAGGAAAAACGTGTTCCGGTGTTATTCAGCAGTAGTAAACATGATGAGTGGACAACATGTGAAGGAGAAGTGCAGCTCTAATGTGAATCCAGGGGTGCCTGTACCCGAACACAAGAAGTAATATGTCAAAGATCAGATCCACTGAACACCTGACAAAATGTAAAATCTTATCTTACCGACCCATAATAACTTAAATAAAAGCATATGACACCAGATGCCTTTAAATATACAACATACAAACAAGCTAATTACACTATTGTCCTTATCCTGCTCTCCTGATGGCTTTGTAGTTTAGAGGTTTTCAAAGGGAGGTTTTTACTTGACAACATACAGTATGTGTACTTTACAACAAAACATCCTTAACAGGGGATTTCCACCGTTGCTCCAGTTCCAGCATGATCAGTGACTTGATGACACCGCTTTGGCAGAAGAGGATCAGCAGCCACGTTGCATTCTTTAAAGGAGACCATGTATTCCCACTTTAACTTCTTTACAAAATGCATTAGTCAAGTACTCCAGGAGGATAAAACACACATCGCTGAGCACAGTTCTGTATGTGGTGAGTTAAGTGCCCCCCCCACCCCCCGATTGGGCTCAGTGCCGGGGTTTTCTTCGGAGGCCAAACACAGCAGAAGCTGTGTCGGAGCACTATGGCTTCTTGCTGGAGCAGGACGTGCAGCACTGCTGTCCGTAGAACTTGTGGCTGCAGACACCGTGCTGGGGAACCAAGTGGCACCAACTGAAGTGATCCAGACAGTGTTCTTCTGCAGAGGAAACACAAACAGGAAGACTTTTAAAAACCAGCTGGATCTCAGTTTTAGTGGTAAATCAGAGTAATTATCCAAAATAATCTGTTTTGCCTTTATTCTCCCTCAGGGAAATGCAACTATATCAGTGTCTGTTCAGAAATTTGTAACTTTTCTGATCAATGTTGAACTTTTTATTGCATATTTTTTCTTTGAGGCAACACTTTGTAAGATTTTCACCTTGAAATAATGTTTCCATTTTTTATGGTACATCCACCTTTGGATGGGTGAATGTCACTTACCCAATAGCCCGAGTGGGTCTGCATTGCCTGCAACAGCTCTGTTATTGGTAGGAACACTAAAAGGACTACAACTATGGTGACTATGACCACAGCCAATTACAGGGCATGTCTGTAGCCACCAACAACTTAGCAGACTGTGATTGGCTGTTAAAAATGGACAATGAGCGGGAAAAAAGCTTAACATCCAAATCCAAATACCAATTTAGCAAACAAATATAAATTTGGCGCGGTAGAGTCTCAGGAGATAGGTCGCATCATCCTATAACCCGAGGGTTGGTGGTTCGAATCCCGCTGCCCCTTTCCTGCCGTTGTGTCCTTGGGCAAGACACTTTACCCTTTTGCCTCCAGTGTCCATGACACTGGTATATGAATGTGAATAAATGTTCGGTGGTGATCGGAGAGGCCCTTGGCATGGATTGACAGCCACGTTTCTGTCAGTCTGCCTCAGGGCAGCTGTGGCTACAGGGGTAGCTTACCACTACTATTGTCTGTGGAGAGAATGTACTTTACAATGTACTTTACAATGTACTCATTGTAAAGTGCTTTGGGTGTCATGAAAAGTGCTATATGCAGTGGTGTGAAAAAGTGTTTGCCCCCTTCCTGATTTCTCATTTTTTTGTGTGTTTCTCACACTTAAATGCTTCAGATCGTCAAACAAATTCAAATATTAGACAAAGATAACACAAGTAAACACAAAATGCAATATTTAAATGAAGGTGTTTATTATAAAGGGGAAAAAATTCCAAACCTACATGGGCCTGTGTGAAAAAGTGATTGTCCCCTAAACCTAATAACTGGTTGGGCCACCCTTAGCAGCAACAACTGCACTCAAGCATTTGTGATAACTGGCAATGAGTCTTTTACAGTGAAGGAATTGTGGCCCACTCATCTTTGCAGAATTGTTGTAATTCAGCTACACTAGAGGGTTTTCAAGCATGAATCACCTTTTAAAGGTCATGCCACAGCATCTCAATCAGATTCAGGTCAGGACTTTGACTAGGCCACTCCAAAGTCTTCATTTTCTTTTTCTTAAGCCATTCACAGGTGGACTTGCTGGTGTGTTTTGGATCATTGTCCTGCTGCAGAACCCAAGTGTGCTTCAGCTTGACGTCACAAACGGATGCCCGGGCATTCTCCTTCAGGATTTTTTGGTAGACAGCAGAATTCATGGTTCCATTTACCACAGCAAGTCTTCCAGGTCCTGAAGCAGCAAAACAGGCCTAGACCATCACACTACCACCACCATATTTTGCTGTTGGTATGATGTTCCTTTTTTGAAATGCTGTGTTACTTTTATGCCGGATGTAAGGGGACATGCACCTTCCAAAAAGTTCAACTTTTGTCTCGTCAGTCCACAAAGTATTTTCCCAAAAGAGTTGGGGATCATCAAGATGTTTTCTGGCAAAACTGAGACAAGCCTTTATGTTCTTTTTGCTCAGCAGGGGTTTTTGTCTTTGAACTCTGCCATGCAGGCCATATTTGCTCAGTCTCTTTCTTATGGTGGAGTCATGAACACTGACCTTAACTGAGGCAAGTGAGGCCTGCAGTTCTTTGGATGTTGTTGTGGGGTCTTTTGTGACCTCTTGGATGGGTCATCACTGTGCTCTTGGGCTAATTTTGGTCGGCCGGCCACTCCTGGGAAGGTTCACCACTGTTCCATATTTTTACCATTTGTGGATAATGGCTCTCACTGTGGTTCACTGGAGTCCCAAAGCTTTAAAAATGGCTTTATAACCTTTTCCAGACTGATAGATCTCAATTACTTTGTTTCTCCTTTGTTCCTGAATTTCTTTGGATCGCAGCACAATGTCTAGCTTTGGAGGATCTTTTGGTCTACTTCACTTTGTCAGCCAGGTCCTACTTAAATGATTTCTTGAATGAGAACAGGTGTGGCAGTAATCAGGCCTGGGTGTGGCTAGAGAAATTGCACTCAGCTTTCCAAAGATGTGATAAACCACAGTTAATTTATGTTTTAACAGGGGGGCAATCACTTTTTCACACAGGGAAATTTAGGTTTGGATTTTTTTTACCCTTAACACAATGACTGGCCCGGGCGCTCCATGGTGCCATAAGCCCCTAGTGGTCAAGATTTTTTTTCAAGAAAATATTCAGATCAGATGTCTGAGATTTCCAAGGCTATAACTTGAACGTGATAAGAGATAATGGCTTACTGTCAATTAGAAAGATGTAGAATATGAACCAAAGTTTGAGATAGGAGTAAATTTACGCATCTAATTTGCATAATGCCACAGCAGCCATATCGAATTACATAACTTTCAGTCAAAAGTGGACTTTGGACATATTTACACAAAGAATGGTTTTGCTTTTTGTCACCGTTTCTTGTTTTGGGCATTTTGTTATCTTATCTTCAAAGCATATGATCCAGAAAATCAGTACAATATAAACAAACTAAGACATTCGTCACTTACCACTGGTTGGGTGGCTCGCTCGCTTCGTCCTTTTGCAGCATCCAGGTCAGTATTTTCTCTTCTGTCGGTCATTTTAATTTTCCCCCTCACATCCAGAAACTGTTACGATTATTCCACCTTAATTTCACTTTTATCCCGCCGCTATTTATTTTAAATGAAGACACGGAACCGGCGCAATTGTTCTCTCCAGTCACATGGCGCTGGGGGCGATGGCAGGTGCAAATCAACCAGCTTCGGCCACCCTCTGTTATAACAACATGTATATATTTACCTTCATAAGCTAAATAATCTCTTTTTAGAATCATAGTTGGTAAATTTGGGAGCAAATGCCTCCTCCGTGATGGCGATGGCAAACATCAACATTCATTTACAAACTCTTCTTCTGTGGTGTCCAGAAGTGAGGATTTAGGATGGTTCTATGCCTGCCATCAGTCCTCCAAGGCAAGAGCAGTAAGTTATACATGTCTGTCACCTTGTGAGGTGGAATTCTTAGTACAGCTGGGGAGTTTTTGGCCACGTCATATAACATCACGTGACAGGCGCAGCGCTGTGCCTGGGGCAGTAGGGGCGCTATCTATTCATGCAATCTTGCCACAATAAGGGTTAATAATAAACACCTTCATTTATAAAAACTGCATTTTGTATTTACTTGTGTTATCTTTGTCTAATATTTAAATTTGTTTGATGATCTGAAACATGTAAGTGTGACAAACATACAAAAAAATGAGAAATCAGGAAGGGGGCAAACACTTTTTGACACCACTGTAAATGCAATTTATTATTATTATAATAATAATTATTATTATTATTATTAAATATAATCAAAAAATTTAGTACAGCCTTATGAGTATATTTACTGTTTACTCATCTGACAGGAAAATAAAATAAAGTTACAAACAACAGGAAGTGGGTAAAAAGGAACAACCAAGTGAATTATCATTTAAAAACCTGCATACAATAAGCAAAGTAAAATGCTGGGGCTTGGATAATTATTGTGTAAACTTTTTCGATTAATATGGGCCAATTAATATATTTTCAAAAATTGACACTGTTGGGTCATTCCCTGAAATGGTGTCAGCAGTGGTGACAATGGTGCCAGCTCAGCTTAAAATAAGAGTAAGTCTTGTTTTTCAGCATTTAAATTTACACCACCTGTGGTACTTAGGGTGACCTCATTCTGCGTGCACAAACCCCACTTAAAGCACGCACATGCACACACACCTGATATAGTGTTATTGATTACAGCTGCTCACTCACAAGTATGGAAAGAGGGAGAGTTTCTGTCAAAGTGAGTGAAGAAAAACACAATCCAGTATAAAGTGAATAAAAGTTTCTAATTCACCATTAAGGTCAGGAACTCTGGAAATCAATTAAGTATTGCTAAGTTTGTATTTTTAAGGGTTGAGATAATTAGGAAAGTTACCTTTGAACATTTCAAAATAAAACAAGAAATGTGCCAAGAATATTAAAAATGGTAGTTTTAGAGAGAAATTGGCTCAATCTTTATAGTAAACGGAAAAAGAATATTACAAATTGATCATAAAAAATTGAACATGCATTCATGATTAGCAAGTGTTTTATGTTGCTCTAGCTGTAGTTTTGTTGACTATGATAATCCCAAGTATGTTCAGTGAAGGAAAATGCAAATAAAAGTTACAAAAGAATACTTCTTTTTCATTGGTTCTTTTATATAAATTTAGCAATTAATAACAATTACAAAAAATGTGCAATTAATTAGTTTTAAAAAACTTTTATTGATGCACGGCCATATAAAATACCGTATTTTTTGGACTATAAGGTGCACTTAAAATCCTTTAATTTTCTCAAAAATCGACAGTGCGCTTTATAATCCAGTGCGCCTTATGTATTAATTCTGGTTGTGCTTACTGACCTCGAACCGATTTTATGTGGTACACGGCGCTCAAAAATCTGTCAAAAATGTTTTAGTACGACTTTGGTAAGCTACGAAGACGAACCGCTTGATGGATTGTCGGAGCATTACGGTAGTCAGGAGCCTCGCGGAGTAATATGTGCTTCAACATAATGGCCGTATGGCTTTTTCCACAAATCTCCGTCCCTATTGATCTGCCACTCCATGCGCGCCCATCTCACCGATACTGTCAAAACCCAAGTGAAGCAAACTAATTCGGAGCTTGCCATCATTCCGGGTGGATTAATCAAAGAACTCCAACCGCTATATTGGTGTCAACAGGTCGTTCAAAGTTAAATTGCTAGCGAGTTACGCCACTATCTGCCAATGGATCGTGGATCGAAACTGCTCCTGTTTAGCTGTAATTAATATTCAAAAATGATATTTTCGGGACGAAAGAATTCAAGCATCCCGGCATTTGTTTGCATTGTTTACTTCTCGGGGCTGCCGCTGGAGAGCGAGCCATATCGAGTACCGAGCGAGTACCGAACGAGTATTCTGGCCAATATGGCGATGTAAACAGCCAAAAAACGTACATTTGCTCATGGAACAGGTCATTCACACTCGCAGACAATCGCACTATATGTGTCTATAATGACTATAGATAGGATTTTCTTTCCATGCACGCAAAAAAAAAAAAAATCCCAGATCCGACTACCTCGCAAGGTAGTCGACACCCAAAAGCCGACGGTGTATAGAACACGTATATTAGGATTTGTATGTGAAAGTTCGGCATTGAAACTGCTCCCGTTTAGCTGTAATTAAATATTCAAAAATGATATTTTTGGGACGAAAGAATTCAAGCGTCCCGGCATATGTTTACTTATCAGGGCCGCCGCCGGAGAGCGAGCCGTATCGAGTACCGAGCGAGTATCCGGGCCAATATGGCGATGTAAACAGCCACGGACTAAAAATGTTCCGCCTGCTCGTGGAACAGGTCATTCACACTCGCAGACAATCGCGCTATATGTGTCTATAATGACTATAGATAGGATTTTCTTTCCATGCACGCAAAAAAATTTTTTTTCCCGTCTCCGACTACCTCGCTTTAATGCGCCTTATAATCCGGTGCGCCTTATGTATGAAAATAGACCATCAAATAGACCGTTCATTGATATTGCGCCTTATAATCTGGTGCGCCTTATAGTCCCAAAAATACGGTACTAACGCCAGCATGTCAACTCAAGCCTGATTTCAAAAAAGAAGCCTCGAGGCTTCATCTATATGAAGCCGACTCAATCCGAAAAATTGTGTGCAGTTTTTTGGACAACTTCTGACTGACCACCATGTCTCCTTGAAAGGCTGGTCAACAGACTGTAAGGTAAGTTTTGTCTCATTCAGAGTCTGAAATGTTCATAAATAAGAAGCAACAAGGCCAAAGGCATCTTGCCTGCAATGCACTCAAAGGATCAGCTACCACTGGTGCAGAGCATCCAGCACACATATTTTCAGTGTTAGCAGGTCCATAGCGAGTATCTTGAATGGTGAGACTTCTATCCATTTGCTTCTCTCCTACTACTATATGCTCATATGCTTTCGGATATCTTGCTTACACAGATCATTACCTTTTTTTCTTCTCTTGTCAAATAATCCAATAATAATTCAATACTGACACACAGCAATACTTAAGACAAATGCCGAACAGATGGTGCTTTCAAGCTGCTGATTTTTACATCTGCAGATGTTGGACAGACTCTCCATTTGTCTATGTAAAAAAAAAAAATGGCTGTGCTGTTATTCTGGTTATTCTTACACGTGAAAAGTTAATGAAGAAAGAAAGTCAGACGGAACCAAATGGAGTAGCACAAACGGCTAACTTGCTAATGTATAGTGCCAGTGAGTAAGACCAAGATTCAAGCAGAGACTGGACATGCCAAGACTGAGCAAAGATCCTGCTGTGCATACCTTGGCTCTGCTCTAATGACTGCAGCAAGGACACTAGGTGAAGTCTAGCAATGGGCTGGACAAGTACTACAAAACTGCAAAAATCTAGAAAGATATGTGAACACAAACACCAAACACCACCTGCTCATTTGGTCAGTATGTTGTTACAGCGACATTTGGTATTCAGATATTCCCTTCGTCCCTCAAACTGCTTGGTTTTGATTAAGGTAAATTAAACAATTTAACCTCAGCAAATTTACCAAATAATCTTCTACAATTTTAATGGAAAAATCTCAAATTTACAAGAAAAAGCCAAATTCCAATGACATGTCTTGAATGTATTTAAAGGAATTTTTTAAAAAAATTGCTATTAAAAAGTTAACTATAATTTTACAAAATATAAATTTACGAGAAAAAGTTTGATTTCAGATCTAAAAGAAAAGACACATTTCTGAAAACCACTGGTTCCGATGCACTTTACTGAGGGAGAAAATAGGCTGTACAGAATATTTACACAACTATTTGTTCTGGATTGCTCCCAAATAATCCGGAATGGTGGCTCAGTTGGTAGAGCATCTGCCCCACACTCGGGAGGCTGGGTTTCAAATCCCAGCCGGGTCATGCTGAAGACCATATAAAAGTGGAACTTCCTGCCATCCAGCTTGGTGCTCAGCAATAATGGAACGGAGGAGGGAAAATTTGTGGCGGCGCCTTGCATGGCAACAACCCTTCTGATTCTAGATGTGATTGACCTTGTACATAAAAGAAATGTAATTTTGTTCTGCTGTATGGATTGAATGACAATAAAGTTGGCTTTACCTTATTCAAAGTCCTAAAACTGGTATTCAGGACAACCATACTAGTCAGTAGCTCTTTAAGGATGTGAAACACATACCCTGAAGCAAGCAGACGAACTAAAGCTGACAGCGGGTGAGATGTGGACATATGCACCAAAAGAAAGTCAAACTGCCCACCTTAGTGAACCAGTTCTTCTACAAAACCCAAGATCAGATAACTCAGTTGAAGTCAAAATACTAGAAGAAAAAAACAATATATGCCCCTCCAGAGGCAGACGGGGATTGATAATATAAAGAAATAGACTAATCTTCCTGCAACTGCTGCCAAAGGCCTAACAGCAGACACATCAAGATGGAGGAAAGTGGTCGCTGAAGCTCTGGTAGAGTATGTTGATGATGATGGAGCCATATTTTATCATGAACCTGAGCAAAAAGCAAACTGCATTTTTGGTGGGTGGGAATAAAATACTTAAATGCTGCTTTTAAAAGAGTAACAGCTTTTTATGTGCGTCCAATGTGCAAACACGCCAAACTGCCCATTTTAATAAACAGTCTGCTCATCACTGGAGAATAAAAGTAAAATTCTGTCAGGTACCGATACTGAATGAAGGTTGATATGTTGTTTGTTTTTTGTTTTTTTTTAAATTCATCCCTCTGAGGACTGTACCTTTCAATGTCGGTGCAGCAGCTGTGACCCTGTTGCCGGAGCGCTGTGACGGAGCCGGGGGGGCGGCCGGACAGAACTGTGTGTTGCACGCCCTCGAAGTGACAGGCCTCTGGTGTGGCAGGCAGCCAGCTGCGGGGCGACCTTGCCGGAGACATTGGATGGATCGAGACTGGACCCCACCGCCACAGGACACAGAGCACTGCGATGGAGGCAGAGAGACAAAACAAAGGGAAAAGGCAGGATTAGAAGCAGACAGAGAGACACGAGCGCTGTGGGGGCACAGAGATATAAATAGGAAAAGGAGATGAAAGTTTGAAGTGGCAAAAAGCGGTTGTCATGAGGGGAGCACAGGAGGGAGGGGGAAAGGATGGAGGAAAACTCGGTGCGCAGACAAAGAACAGATGAAGAAAACAAACATCGCAATCAGCATGTACCTGCCCTCCAGCAGGTGTCAGGAGATATCTCTGGTGGAAACGCGCGCGGATCACAAGTGTAAGATCAAGCAGAATGAGACGCTGTGTTATAAGAGGTTGCTCTCAGACTTTTTGCATAATAGATGATGTAACGTACAGCCTACACAACCATCCCCCAAAAGGCTGTGGAAACAAGTGGAGGGTTTTTTGAGTTTCATCTGAGGCTCTTTCCTCATAGCCACTGTTCCCTTTAGATAAGAACTTTGGTTAATCTGTGAACTTACACCACCTACACTCTGCAACCTGCCTCTGAGGTGCTGGGGTAAATATATCAGGACAGAGGAGCCACTCACAGGTTTATGCCTTCTTTTCACCCAGTCATTATATTACCCTTTTAATGTCAAAGGCTCCCAGAGAGGAAAACCTGCTTAACATGAATCAACTAAGACGGTTAAAGAGTTCCTTTGGGATTTCCCTTTTATTTCTTCCTAAATTCCAGTCATCTCATAGACATCTGTGGTTCCAGCTCATTCATTAATCCACAGTCAATAACATTTCACATCATTCTGGCCAATTTTGCTATTTTTTTCCCCCAGCATGACACAGGTACCGGGTCCGGTAGCGTGACTAGCGACATGAATCAGTATAACCAGGAATTTTATACCTCTTTTTTCAATTTGTATTCATCGTACTACACCAGCATAATCCACAGTTGACTGTATATCTTGCACCAACTCTGGTTTATTTTGTTATATTTTTGGCCATAATAGCTGACAGTTTGGGCCACTAATGTTTGCTGGTCTGAGCAGCCACAACTCCAAGGCCAACAACTTAGAGAGAATTTCACTAGTCTTTAGCCAAGCTGTGACTCGATGTCCACTTATGGCTGTTTTCTGTGTTCTCTGTCCATCCTTGATCATCTACCAACCAATGACCATGTATTTTATTCATTTATTTTATCTTTTTTTGAATTACAGTTTATTAGACTCTGGACTGGACACCTTGCTCAGCAGGGGTTAGCTGCTGTTAGCAGAGTTAGCCATCCACTCATTTCTGTGCTTATTACACACCAGGGATTGGTCATATGTTCACTAAAGTCATTCCAGCCTGACAAAATTACAGTGCTCAAGCACAGCCTAGATGCAGACCCATATAGGACGCGCTTAAAGTCAACGTCAGTGGCCAAGAAGGAGTAATGTTTTAAGTAAAATCATAAATGTCCAGATCTTCTGACCTTTGAAAATGACCTTGACCTCAACCCGGATGCAGACTTACCTGAGGGTCATTGTGGCGTTTGGTGAGAATCGAGGTAATTGCCTCAGAGGAATTGTGATTTTTCTAAAATCATACAAGTGCCCAGATCTCTTGACCTTTGACCCTGACCACAACCTGGATGCAGACCCACCTGAAGATCGTTATGAGTGAGTTTGGTGATCATTGGGGAAAATGCCTAAGAGGAGTAGCGATTTCTATGGAATGTGGACGGACGGACAGACGTCATCAGCGATAAATGATAAATTTGCGATACTCATTGAGAAAGAAAGTTTGGAATGTTGCTACTTTGACAGGCAGCTGCGCAGCCCTTTACAGAGTATATTTATCTTTACTTTATCATAAATTATTAAAACAGAACTGTATTCATTTGTGCCTTTTGTAGTAATTATAATGCAATTATCTGGTGAATAATATGATTTACTAGCTGGTAAACCATGTATAATAATAATAATAATAATACCAATAGTTTTTTATATTCTATTATTGTCTGTTATGTCACACTAATTAGCAGGAATCTGTATCTGTGCATTATACCGGAACAATTTTTAAAGTATTTTGCTTGCTAAGGTTGTTACTGTTAAATTATACCTTCACACCTCTTCTTTAAGTGTGTGAATACTGGCTGCAGAAAATGTGGTCAGCAATAGACTGGAAGCTAAAACTGAGGTTATAAAATGTTGAATTTATAAAGGAAGGTATCTTTAGGTCCATTTTTCCTTTGCAGTCAGTGGCCATGAAATAAGTGACCAGTTTTCTGGAAAGCAGAACAACTCAAGGACCCAATCTGGTCAAGGTTTAAAATGGCTCAATGGCATGAATTGCACCCTGCAATATATAAGTCAGCATGAATGGGATGAAAGTGTTAATCTTTAAGGCCGTATTTTCTGATTGGACTCTGAGTGAATGGGCGTGAAATGACTCTGCAGCCTTTGGCAGCATTGATTAGAACATATAACAATGTAATCATAAAGTGTAATATATATCTGTGGGGGGAAAAGGTCCAGGCTGGAAGATTTTCAGCTGGAACACATTAGCAGTGCTAGAAGTCTCTCATGTGTCAATAATTTCAGATCAAAGCACGGGCAAATGTACCTGCTGCCACGGAGAGGCGTGCCATCCTAACACCACCACACCGGAGGCTGTTTTCCCAGGGACCACCCGAGGGAGCTCTGGGCACGGACCTCGGTTGCAGACCTGCTGTAGATCCACCAAAGGTTTGGCCGTATTCCTACACCTCCGTATGGGGAATTCCACATACCTGTCAGGAGGAGGAGAGGAATTCTGTCTGCTCAAATGGGCATTTTTTTCCCCCTTCCCCTTACAGAGCCTTCGATTTTTGAATTGATTGAAATTCTGATGAGACAGTGCCGTCTGAAGTGTCTGTGCAGATCTATCAAGTTGTGAGGGGTGCCTTGGTGTGCAGCTGAAGGTGCATACCCTCCCCGTGTGTCTCTCTCCCCACAGCGAAGTTCTCTCTTCTGGATGCCTGAGCCACAAGACCTGGAGCACTGAAACAGAGCGCAGGCAGCAGGGACAGTTTTAGAAATTGAACTCTCTCAGTGTGTCTAAGTGATGGGGGGATCCTGTAGAAGCAGACACCACCAGCCGAGATATCACTGTGGTAATACCACCAAAACAAGATGTGCTTTAAGATGTGTTTTATAGCCACTTTTTATGTGTGTCTGTGTGTGACTCTTCAGTGTGTTTTATCTTGTTAATATTGTTGCTACAGCCCTGACACTGACTGTTTTCTTCCATATTCTGCAACATAAAACTTCTGATTTGTTCACTGGACTACATTAAAGAAAGAAACAGCACTGAGAAAACAAGGTAGTGACTCAAATAAAGAATAACTACAGCATTCGAACAGACATTTTTACAAACTTTGTAAATATGTAGTTTGTAGTGTAATTAATTCAGTTTGCAAGCACTACTATTACTACTTAGTCACATAAACCGTCCAGTCTATGCTCTACACACCCAAACAGCCAATTTATAATGACCAATTAACCCTAACAAGCACGACTTTGGACCGATAATGAAGAAAACCCAGACAGACAGGAGCAGAACACGAAAATGTCACAAAGGAAGGACTCTGTAAACCAGGAGATTTGAACTTTCTAGCTGTGAGGTGACAGTGCTAACCACAGTTCCATCACGCCTCATAGAACAGCATCATTTGGTTAGTTAGCATTAGAATTTTTGATTATGACAAACATATTGATTGTTGCGCTGTCTGGCTTTTGTTTTGTGTAAAAGGTATCAAGGCCTTTCAGCAGCAGAATATTTACTTCCCTCATACTTAAGCGTTGAAAGAAAATTTTAAAAATGAAAGAAGACTGTCATGAACTGAGCCCATGTTTCCTGTGGGCTCGGTTCTGATCGATCCTGGTGGCTCAGGCAGTGGGTTTATTATGTGGAGTTGTGTTTTGATTTCTTGTTGTTTTCTTGTCCGTGCACCGTTTCTGTTCCTGCCTGTAGCTGCCGCTCTGGCCTGTCCAGCCATGCCCCCCTCTTTCTGACAGTCAGCTGTTCTCTCCAGTAATCATCTTTCCCGCCCAGGTGTTCCCTATTTGTCACGCCAGCGGCGTCTGTACTAAAGGAGCTCTTTGCTGGACAGACGCCGCTGAATCATTGTACACGTTGGATGGTCGTTTCCCTGTCCACCGTCACGTCAATGAAGGACTGTCTGTGTGTCTTGGATTCTCACTGTGACAACTCGGTCTGCCTCTCCACTGTGAGTAACTGCCTGTGCACTGTTCCGCCACTGTTTTCCTCCAGTGTGTGTACGGCTACCTTGAGGACACTAATGAGGATCCAAGCTGTTCTGTGTCTGTATGTTAAGTTTTGTGTTAATAAATGTGTGTTTGGTGTAACCCAGCACTTAAATCCTCTCGTCCTTTCTCCTCCTCCGTGCGCTGTTGGAGAAGCGCACAGAGAGCTCATGACAGAATGATCCAGCCCTAAAAGGGATTTAGCGGGTTACACCCAAACAAATCATTTTTTCATTTTTTTGGGACTGTCTCATTTCCACTCACCTGCATCCAGGCACGATGACTGAGCTGCTGGAGAGGGAGCTGCGCTCGCTTTGTCTGCTGGAGGACATACTCTCGCAGACGCTGGAGCCCGGTTCATCCGAGACAACTCGATGGGCTTGGGATACGGCGGTCAGAGTGATGAATTGGGATAGCCTGTGGAACCATCTGGAGGCAGCTGAGATTTTCTGGGAGATTGTCGCCGTGACGTCCAAGGGTGTTGGGTGAGGAGCTCCCAGCGCTCGAGCCCCCCGCGGCTACACCGCCTTCGCTCCCTGTTTCTCCGGAGATCATCGGCCTTGATTACTTGCGGCAGGATGGTGTTCTCAGAATCCCAGACTATCTGATGCTCCAACTGACCGTGAGGAGAAGGAAGCCTCGCCGGAGGAAGCCCGTCTTGTCTTCAACTGCCGTCATTGCTCCAGTCACCGAGAGGCCCTCCGAGATTGTCCTGGCCACACCCGCCTCCGCGTCATCGGAGCCGGCTCCTGTACAACCCTTTGAAGGAGTCAGTGACACGGAGAAGGGTGATTGCCAACAGTCTGCAGCTGTCAACATCAGGAGCCGGGGTGACAGGCAAGTGTTTTTTCATTTTATTACATCTAATTGCAAACCTTGTCTGTCTCCCGAGGGAGAGGCCCGGTTTAAGCAGTCCGCTGGGTCCTCTCCTCCAACTGCAGATGCTAATTCACCGTTTCTCCTCTCCGTGTCTCTTCCCATTCATTCTCCCTGAGGGCCCGATGGCCCAAGGTCATGGCCGTCAGACGGTGGAGGAGCCAGTGGCCCCGGATGATCCATTCCTGGAGACAGCGTGGAGAGACTCCCCTGCAGCTATGCTGGAGGATTTCCCAGCGTTGGAGGAGCATAGGACTGTTGCTACCATCTCACCTGCTGTGAAGGCTGCTGCAGCGGGAGGGGAGCATGAGCCGGAGCTCACTCAACTCACGGAGGAATTGGAGGAACGTAGACAGGTGTTGCTGATGGAGGCTGAGCTTCTCCTGGAGGTGAAGCCGTGGCTCCTCCCGGAGTTGGCGGCAGAGTTTGAGGAACTAGCCCCGAGGGAACCGAAGCTCCTGTTGGAAGGAGAACACGCTTTCACCTCGGAGCCTCCTTCTCCTCCACGTCGTCGCCATTCCCGGAGGTCTCACCCAAAGAATTCCATCGTTATCTGGCCAGCAATCCCCCTCTCGCCGGATGAGAAGAATCCTGCAGCGGAGCCACCTGTTTCTCCCGAGGGGTTACCTGCAGCCCTCTCCTCCATTGGTGTTACCTCCACCAATGTGGAGAGCCCCTTTTTTCCGCCAGATCCATCTGCCCCTGTGCCAGTCTGGGGGGCTTCTCCACCAAATATTGAGGAGCCCGGAGTCGCCATGGACATGGAGGGGGATGGGAGTACTCCGGACGCCGCTGGAGACATCCCGAACCAGGAGAACAGGCAAGTTCCTTCCCATTTTCCTATTATTAATGAACAATTTTGCCTGTTCCCTGGCCAAGAGACTCGGGTCCTGCAGTCCCCTGAGTTCTCTGCGCCAGTGGCATGTAACCGCTCCTCACCAATACTCTCCATGTCTCCTCTGTGTGTTTTGGTGAATTCTCCAGTTTCCACACCGAGTCGCCAGGCAGAGGAGGATCCCGAGGCCCTGGAGGATCCTTTCCCAGGGTCAGTGGAGAGGCAGCCCCCAGCCGTCATGCTGGATCAGTCACCTGCAGGGGGAACTTCGCCTGGGAGCCTTGAGACTGCGACCACCATCACACCTGCTACAGGGACCGCCGCAGCAGAGTCATCCCCTGGACCAGACCCCCAGCTGATGGGACCCGGACCATCATCGTCGACAGCGTCGGAGTCCTGGACGGCGGTAGAGCTCGAGCACAGGCAAGTTGTCTCTCCTGTAATTCAATTGCTTTTGATCGAGAGATCTTGTCTGGCTCTTGGGGAGGAGAGTCAGGTGCAGCTCTTGGCCACGCCTGAGCTCTCCTCGTGGGCTCTGACGCTGCCGGTGACCCTAACCTTTCCTTCTCTCCCATGCCTGCCGAGCCCCTCACTAGGGTCCCCGGACAGGAGCTGCCATCACCAGGGTTGCCGACTGACAACGATGGGACGTTGGCAGCCCCGGAGGAGGTCGAAGGGGGCACAGCGCCAGGTGATGTTAGGAGCACTACCTCTCTCGCTGGGGAGGCCACCGCAGGAGCAATGAGGCCCCCAATGGGGGTCACCGCTGGTGCAACAGTGCTCCGACTGGAGCCCATCGCGGGTGCAGCTCTGGCCCAATTGGGGTCCACCGCGGGTGCAGCCAGGCTCCTGCTGGAGTCCATCGTGGGTGCAGTGGAGCCGGCCCAGTCAGGGGCCACCGCGGGAGCAATGAGGCCCCCGATGGGGGTCACCACTGGTGCAACGGTACTCCAACTGGAGTCCATCGCGGGTGGAGCCAGGCTCCTGCTGGAGTCCATCGTGGGTGCAGCGGAGCCGGCTTGGTCAGCAGCCGCCATGGGCGCAGTTAGGCTTCTGCTGAAGTCCACCGTGGGTGCAGCGGAGCCGGCCCGGTCGGGCCCCACTGCGAGTGCTACTGAGGACGTCGTGGAGGTTCCCTCTCCCCGGTCCGGTGGCCTTCCAGTCAGCCTTCCGGTGGGCAGGCTGCCTCCTGCTCCACCCCCTCCATCCTGATGGCTGAGCAACATGGGCCGGCCACCAGAAGAATGGACTCCCTGGGTCTGGTGGACAGAATCCAGCGGCCTGCCGGAGAACATGGGCCACCAGACACAGGGAGTCAGGGTTTATCACATCTTTGGAAAGCTGAGTTCAATTTCTCTAGCCACACCCAAGCCTGATTACTGCCACACCTGTTCTCAATCAAGAAATCACTTAAATAGGACCTGCCTGACAAATGAAGTAAACCAAAAGCTCCTCAAAGGCTAGACATCATGCTGCAATCCAAAGAATTTCAGGAACAAATGAGAAACAAAGTAATTGAAATCTATCAGTCTGGAAAAGGTTATAAAGCCATTTCTAAAGTTTTGGGACTCCAGTGAACCACAGTGAGAGCCATTATCCACAAATGGCGAAAACATGGAACAGTGGTGATCCTTCCCAGAAGTGGCTGGCCGACCAAAATTACCCCAAGAACGCAGTGACGACTCATCCAAGACGTCACAAAAGACCCCACAACAACATCGAAAGAACTGCAGGCCTCAGTTAAGGTCAGTGTTCATGACTCCACCATAAAAAAGAGACTGGGCAAAAATGGCCTGCATGGCAGCGTTCCAAGACGAAAACCACTGCTGAGCAAAAAGAACATAAAGGCTCATTTCAGTTTTGCCAGGAGACATATTGATGATCCCCAAGACTTTTGGGAAAATACTCTGCGGACTGACGAGACAAAAGTTGAACTTGTTGGAAGGTGTGTGGCATAAAAGTAACACAGCATTTCAGAAAAGGAACATCATACCAACAGTAAAATATGGCGGTGGTAGTGTGATGGTCTAGGGCTGTTTTGCTGCTTCAGGACCTGGAAGACTTGCTGTGGTAAATGGAGCCATGAATTCTGCTGTCTACCAAAAAATCTTGAAGGAGAATGTCCGGCCATCTGTTTGTGACCTCAAGCTGAAGCACACTTGAGTTTTGAAACAGGACAATGATCCAAAATACACCAGCAAGTTCATCTCTGAATTAAGAAAAAGAAAATGAAGACTTTGGAGTGGCCCAGTCAAAGTCCTGACCTGAATCCGATTGAGGTGCTGTGGCATGACCTTAAAAAGGCAGTTGATACTGGAAAACGCTCTAATGTGGCTGAATTACAACAATTCTGCAAAGATGAGTGGGACAAAATTCCTCCACAGCGTTGTAAAAGACTCACTGCCAGTTATTGCAAACGCTTGATTGCAGTTGTTGCTGCTAAGGGTGGCCCAACCAGTTATTTGGTTTAGTGGGCAATCACTTTTTTACACAAGGCCATGTAGGTTCAGATTTTTTTTTCCCTTAATAATAAACACGTACATTTAAAAACTGCATTTTGTGTTTACTTGTGTTATCTTTGTCTAATATTTAAATTTGTTTGAGGATCTGAAACATTTAAGTGTGACAAACATACAAAAAATAAGAAATCAGGAAGGGGGCAAACACTTTTTCACACCACTTGTACTGTTGCAACCAATGTGACTCGTGTCCTATATTGAGATTCACAGCCAGCTAAACTCTCTCTTGCATCACTTCCTCCAAGGAACAGGCAGGTGTCGTTTTGGACTAGGATTTAATACAGAGAGTGTGAAATCATATTGCCACTCAAAGGGCTGGAAGTGAACGGATGGCTTTAGAAGCAACAGCGACGCAGACTCGTGTTCCTGTTGATATTCAGTATGCTAGGTCTCTTCTTCTCGTCACCTACTGGCAAGCTTAAAGCTACTACAGAGCCTAGCGCCCTCTAGAGGACTGGACGAACAAATATATTTAAACTGTAACAACACACTCCCCGCCTGGCATTATTTTAAGAATGCCACTAAACTTATAAACTAATTTGTTCAAGATAAAAGGAGTATACAGTCTGAGATGGGTCTGGAGAAAGTCTTTGTAGCTTTGTTCTGTGTCACCTTGACCTCCACCTTCCTTACGACTCCATCCTTGCTTGCGAGAGTCTTCACGATGATTCCCATAGGCCATTCGTTCCTTTTTAGGTTCTTGTCCTTGAGAAGAATGACGTCCCCTTCTTCCAGGTTTGGTTTGTTGCGCTGCCACTTCTGACGACTCTGGAGCGTGTTCAGGTACTCTTTTTGCCAGTGGGCCCAGAAGGTGTTGGCAAGGACTTGAACTCTCTTCCACTGGTGTCTGTACATGTCGGCCTTGGTGAAATCTCCAGGTGGAGTTAGGATTGCATTAGTCTTCTGTGTGAGAAGAGTCATGGGCATCAGGATCAAAGGAGCTTCCGGATCTGAGGAGACCGGCACCAGAGGTCTCACGTTGATAATAGCTGTGACTTCAGCCAGCAATGTTGTTAGGACCTCATGGGTTAGCTTGGGGTTTCCTGATTGTAAGAGCATCGAGTCCAGGATGCGTCGTGCTATGCCGATCATACACTCCCATGTGCCTCCCATGTGTGATGAGTGAGGAGGGTTAAACACCCAGGAGCACCTTTGTCCGCATAGGTAGTCTTCTACACTTGTCTCATCAGGTTTTGGAGGATCCAATTTCAATTCCTTGGATGCTCCAACAAAGTTGGTCCCGCAGTCAGATCTTAGCTGTTTAGCAGGGCCTCTGATGGCGAAGAATCTTCGAAGAGCATTGATAAAACTTGAAGAGCTGAGTGTTTCGATTACTTCGATGTGAATGGCTCTTGTAGACATGCACGTGAACAGAACCGCCCATCTTTTGCTGTTGACTTGACCACCTCTAGTGCGTCGCATTGTAACCTCCCACAGTCCAAATACATCTAGGCCAACATAAGAAAATGGTGGATCGGTTTGCAAACGTTCAGTGGGTAGATCTGCCATGATTTGCTGCTCTGTCTTGCCTCGAAGCTTTCTACAGGTCACACATTTGTGGATGACACTGCTGATGGATCTCTTGGCACCCACTAACCACACGCCGCTTGCTCTCACTGCACCCTCAGTGAAATGTCTTCCTTGATGCTTAACAGCCTCATGGTGATGTCGGATGAGCAATGTAGCGATGTGATGCTTTGCTGGGAATAGAAGAGGATTGACTTCATGACTGGGCAGCTTTGACTCTGACAGACGTCCTCCTACTCGGAGTAAACCATTGTCGTTGATGATCGGATTGAGCTTGTAAAGGGAACTGTTCCGCGCTATTTCTCGTTTTGTCTTGATGCACTTGATTTCCTCTGTATACACTTCATGTTGGACACATCTGATGATTGTGTACTCTGCTTGTGTTAAGGCTTCTTCTGTGAGACTTGTTTTACAGAGATGCCAGCTCCTACATCTGTTACCTCCTTTGGACTTGAAACTGTGAGCAATGTGACGTAGGTAAGCTACTGCTTTGACAAGGGAGGTCCACTTTGAGAAATGTTCAAAACGTGATGAACCCAAGGCTTTGAGGTTAGCTCTTGTCACAAGCGTTGTCACGTTCCGTCTAATTTCAACATCCGACTCTGGATCGATGAGCTCAAATGGGCCTTTTTCAGGAGCGACAGTCTGTTTGTCGAGCAGGAAGGTTGGACCATACCACCATGTAGTACTGGAGATTTTCCCTGCTGGCAGAGAGCGAGATCCATGATCAGCAGGATTGTGCTCTGTTGGGACATACTTCCACTGGCCAGGCAGAGACGATTGCTTGATTCTTTGGACACGATTGCTCACATATACATGAAATCTTCTGTGTTGATTGTAGATGTATCCTAACACCACTTTGCTGTCAGTGTAAAATGTGGTCTTGTCAATTTTCATCTTTAGTTCTTCTCTGAGAAGCTCAGACATTTCCACAGCGAGCACTGCAGCACACAGTTCTAGCCTCGGAATGGTGAGCTCTGGCACAGGAGCTAGTTTGGCCTTACCCATGACAAACCCGACCTCGTTGTGGTCGTCTTCGTGTGTAACTCTCAAGTAGGCAACTGCAGCTATAGCTTTAACTGAAGCATCTGAGAACACACAGAGTTCAGTGACCTTGGCTTGTGAGATGGAGAATGAAACATAGGTACGGGGAATGTTCAGTGTCTTGAGATGCTGCAGAGAATCATGCCATTTTCTCCAACCGTCATACATGTCTTGAGGCAAGGGGCTGTCCCACTCAAGATTGCTGCTGGAGAGCTCTCTGAGGAGAAGTCTACCTTTGATGGTTACAGGTGCTAGCAGCCCGAGAGGGTCGAACAGACTGTTAACAGTTGACAGCACACCATGTCGAGTAAAGGGCTTTTGCTCTTGTGGAACATCAAATGTGAACGTGTCTGATGTGGTGTCCCAAATCACACCCAAACTGCGTTGGGCTGGGAGCTCATCTGTAGACAAATCAAGGTCTTTGAGTTCTTTGGCCCTGTCTTCAGGTGGGAAAGCGTTCACTACTTCTACTTTGTTGGAGGCAATCTTGTGGAGACGTAGATTAGAAAGTGCAAGCATTTTCTGGGCTCTTTCTAGAACGTCGATAGCCTCAGCTTCTGTCGAGAAAGACTTTAATGCATCGTCCACATAGAAATCCTGTTCTATAAAGTTTCGAGCATCAGTTCCATATTCACCTTCTGCTTCCTTTGCTGCCATCCTCAACCCATAGATCGCCACCGCAGGGGAGGGACTGTTACCGAAAACATGCACCCTCATGCGATAGTCCACCACTTCTTTGATCAGGTCGTTGTTTTCGTACCACAAGAAGCGAAGGTAATCTCTGTGATCTTCTTGGACAACAAAGCAGTAAAACATCTGCTCGATGTCAGCTGTGACAGCGACAGGTTCTTTTCTGAAGCGAAGGAGCACACCTACGAGTGTGCTGTTTAGGTCAGGCCCTGACAGCAGTACATCATTGAGTGAAACTCCATCAAACTGCGCACTGGAATCGAACACCACACGGATCTTCCCAGGCTTCTGTGGGTGGTATACACCGAAAATGGGGAAATACCAGGCCTCTTTGTCTCTATCACGAGGTGGCGCTGGCTCCGCGTGTTTGTTGTCGAGCATCTTCTGCATGAACTCAACAAAGTGTGCTTTCATGTCTGGCTTCTTGTCAAGCATACGTCGCAGAGACATGAGCCGCTTGTAGGCGTAGCACCTGTTGTCAGGGAGTAGGCGTCTGGGGTTACGAAACGGAAGTGGTGCCACCCAACTGTTTGTGTCATCTTTGAAGGACCTTTCCATCTTCTTTAGAAAGATTGTGTCTTCAACAGAGTGTGCGAGGTGATTGTCTTCATTAGTGCGACAGAAGACGGCTTCACCTAGATTCTCAACCGTGGGCTTTGCATGTGGGTTTGAAAGTGGCAGTAGGTTGGAGACAGCTTTCGGTTGGCTCACTGTGAAGCTCTCTTTTACATTGAAGCGACTGTCGCAGGGAGTGAGATAGCTTGGGCGTCCGTTGTCCAACACATGTGTTTTGAGAGCGCTTACCTCACTTGGCTTGTGGGCGGTGCCCAGACATACATCACCAATGATAACCCAGCCCAGGTCAAGCTTCTGTGCAAATGGATCGTTGTGCCTGCCACTGATTTGCTTTCTCACCTTGTGTACGCTGAGAAGGTTGCGTCCTATCAGCAGCAATATGTCAGCGTCTGGTTCGAGGGGTGGTATTTCAGCAGCTATTGCTTTCAGATGGGGGTGATGCGAGGCAGCTTCTGCAGTGGGTATTTCTTCCCTATTGTTGGGGATAGCATTGCACTCTATGAGCGTGGGGAGAGGAAAACTCATTTTTCCATCCAATGATTGAACTATGTAGTTGCAGGCTCTTCTACCATTTACTTGTGTTGTGCTAGCACACGTCTTCAGTGTGTAAGGTGTGGCTGTGCCTTGAATATTGAATGTTTCAAAAAACTCTGTTTTTGCGAGTGATTGATTACTTTGATCATCTATTATTGCATATATCTTTTTCATGTTGTGTGGCTCACCTTTTGGGTAGACTTGCACCAAACAGATCTTGGAGCAGGATTTTCCTGTGATTTGATTTCCACATACCTCGGTACATGTGGCTGTAACATCTAAGTCTTGTGTGAGCTCTTGCTCCCCGCCGTTCTCTTTAGGGGATGAAGGAGGCTTAGATGCTGTTGGAGCCGGGCCTGGGTGGAGAGCTGCCAGGTGTTTGTCGCTGTTGCATTCTCCACACTTGATTGTTATTTGACAGTCCCTGGCTTGGTGGGTAGTGGAAGCAAGGCAGCGATAGCAGATTTTGTTGTCTCTGAGTACCTTTTTTCTGTCCTCAAGCAACATAGCTCTAAAACCCCTGCATCCTTTCAGTGGGTGTGGTTTGTGATGTATGGGACATTGTCTTTTAATGTCTTCGCCTCCTTCTTTTGTCTCCACTCCAACTGACACGTCTGTTTTGTGTACCGTAACTGATTGTTTCTGCATGTAGTGACTTTGTGATTTTCCTTTTTTGTAACTAATTGTAGAATTGGCAGGTGAGCTATAAGTCGTGTTGAAGCTTGGGTCATTCCTTGCCTTGGCTTGACCTTTTACAAATTCAACAAAGAATGAGAAAGGTGGGAAACTTACATGATGGTCTTCTTTATACTTTGACCCTACCATTGTCCACTTCTCCTGAAGGTGAAAGGGCAACTTTTCCACGATTGGACTTACACCCCTTGCTGTGTCTAAGTAGCTCAAGCCTGGCAGATATCCGTCCAGCTTTGCTGCTTCCAGTTCACACAGTAGATCTGATAGATCGTGAAGCTTGTGTGGCTCTTTGCTCATGAGCTTTGAAAAATTTTGGATTCTTTCAAACATGGACTTTTCTATTGCCTCTGGTGAGCCGTAGCATTCTTCCAGTCTCGCCCAGACCATGTTCAGACCAGCAGGTGGATGCCTGATATTGACTGCTTTTAATCTCTTAGCATGTTCAGAAGACTCAGGGCCGAGCCACTTAATGAGGAGGTTTAGTTCTTCACTGGCTGTAAGACCGAGGTCTCTGATGGTAGTCTGGAATGTGGCTTTCCAGCTAAGATAACTCTCTGGCTTGTCATCATATTTTGTCAGTCCTCTTGTTAATAGTTGGCTTCTGGCTAAGAACCTGGCAAGGTCGCTGGTAGTGTTGTTTGCATCATTTGAACTTGATATCTGTTGTGATTGCAACACACTTTGAGAATTTTGGTGAATTGCATCTCTTTGTGGTGGTCGCTTGGCGCCGTCTTGTGGCTGAATTGGGCAATGAGCTGTTTCTTGTTTGGCATGGAGATGTGAATAAATCAGTGTGGAATGTTGTTCCTGATGTGTACTGTCCTGTTGAAAAGTTTCTTTCTTTTGAGATGAATCAGTACAACTATGCCTGTTTATGTATTCATTCACTTTTTGTTCTGCAGTTTGTTCTAGAGGCAAGAGGCTCAATTCTTCGCTGTGTTCTGGGTTAATGAGCCGAGCTACAGCAGACTCCATCACTTCTGCTTTAACCCTGGCTGCATCTGCTTCCCTTTGTAGGTTAAGTAGATCTAGAGTTGCCTCTAACCGTGCCTTTTCCATTTTAATGCTCATCTCTCTCTCAGCATATGCTAGTCTGTCTTTTGCTGCTTGAGCTTCTGCTCGGGCATGTGCTGCTGCCATACTGGCTTGACTTGAAGCTGATGACCTCCTAGATCCTACAGCTGATCGGGGAGTCAGTTTCCCGGAATGTACAGAAGACCTGGATGAGTGGGAGGAGCGTGACCTTGAGGAGCATGACCCTTTTTCGCTTCGTGCTTCTTCACTGTTATGGCTTTCAGCCCGTGTTTGCTCCATCTTGACGACTGGATAGGACCGCTGATGTTAAATGTACATTAAATTCCACCCACCTTCACTGTGGTCCCTCACCGAGTGCTATGATTTCACTCGCAATATGATTTCACTGTACTGTTGCACCCAATGTGACTCGTGTCCTATATTGAGATTCACAGCCAGCTAAACTCTCTCTTGCATCACTTCCTCCAAGGAACAGGCAGGTGTCGTTTTGGACTAGGATTTAATACAGAGAGTGTGAAATCATATTGCCACTCAAAGGGCTGGAAGTGAACGGATGGCTTTAGAAGGAACAGCGACGCAGACTCGTGTTCCTGTTGACATTCAGTATGCTAGGTCTCCTCTTCTCGTCACCTACTGGCAAGCTTAAAGCTACTACAGAGCCTAGCGCCCTCTAGAGGACTGGACGAACAAATATATTTAAACTGTAACAACACACCACTGTATATGAACATTTGGCATTAGTGGACATTAAGGGACCACTAAAGATTGTGGAAATAAAAACATGATGAAACTTGATGGAAGGTTGCAGTCATAATCTCTCTAAACGAAACCTGTCCCTGATCATTTCCCTAAATGTAACCCAAGTATTTTTTAGTGCTACCTCTGCCCATTAACCTCACCATAACCTATTAACTAGACATACCATACGATACTAGAAATTTGTATTTCATGCATAAAATATGTTAATCGTCACATTGGAATTGAGTCTCGAACAAGTCTTGAAAGTAAACACGGATGGTTGTGACAGGATTGATTTCAGGAAAAACAGACAAACTTTAACAGTCTTGTGATGAAAGGAGAGGTGGTGGACAGGTCCTATGCTTTAAATATTATGGGGTGTATCTAGCAGAGCATCTGACGTGGAAAGTGAACACCTAGGAGATGGTAAAAAAAAAAAAAAAAGGCACACCAAAGACTCTTTATTTCCTGCCAGCCCTGAGACAAACTGGGCTTCCCCAGGAACTCCTCATAAACTTTAACAGATGCACAATAAAAAAAGTGTCTTTCCATATTCCTGGACCATGTTGCTCTCCAGCTGCACTATGGAGGAGAGAAAAGATCTGCACCTGATTGTCAAAACAGCCCACAGGATGATCCCCCCCCCCCCCCCAAGACGAAGATCAGGAAAGTCTCACCCTGGTCATCACTTTTTTTGAAACCGTTCCCTCAGGCAGGCAAAGGGTCATGAATGCACAGACAAACCAAAACCAAAAATAAAGAATCTATCTGCAATATACTGTATATCAAAAAAAGTGAGAAAATGGAGAATCGAACTGAGTCTCCAGGGTGGAACACATCCGCCCTACCATTTCCATACGCTGATTTAAATGGTTTTGAAGGAAGAGATGCAGTGAAGATGGCAAATGGGCATATTCTGAAGACATTACCTTAGGATATTCTTTTACGTGTTACGTGGAGAACTCATTGTCTGGCCTATTAGTGCTGCAGGCTAGTGAAATAATCTTTCACTTTGCGATAGAGCACCAAATTTTGCACAAACTTGCTCCTGGACCTATCCTTTCAGAAACGAATGATTTCCACATGGAAAAAATATGGTCACCAATTTCCAACATGGCCACCATCAAACCCAATTTTACACTGTTTTTCACCTACAGTACATTTGGAGAGGCCAATGTTGATGATGTTGGGATCAAAATGTATCTTTTCAAGAACAAGTTCATTTATATGCTTAAAAAGTAGAAATTATTGTAAATTGTGAAGATAAAAGCTAATTAATTGCAAAAATAATGTCTTGCATTAAGAAATTTGACATTATGTCTGGCTTGGTGATGTGCACTTATGACATATGACAGAGGTCTGCACATAACTGTATGCACTGAAGACCAAAGCAGTCACATTTGCTCCTGCCACGACATTCAGTTTTGCATCCGCATTTCGTCACTTGTTGACAGCGCTGGACAATTGGTGGAAGTGTTGTTTAAGTTTAAGTTTAATGTTTATTTGAAAGGGACATTACATACTAATGAGCATTAATACAAATGTAAGTACGCCAGATTTAGCAATACTGCTAATTTACATCTGTAGTCCCCGGCGGGTCACAAAATCACACAAACAAACAGTCATACACGAGAAGAACAGCTGCAATAAAACTGTACAAAGTGGATATGCTGAAGTGCAAGAATTCAGGTGTTACAAAACAAGACATTCAAATGTCACACGAGTGAAGTGCTGCATATGCGTACACACACATGCACCCAGGCACCTCACAGCAACAAGAGACAGCAACAAAAAAGAGGCGGGGCATAAGTGTGTGACGCACGGGCACATATGTATATATGCGTATGCCGCAGAGCAACCACTAGTTACGGGTACAGTTTTGGTTGTTTAAAAGCCAGTTTTTACAGTGTGTCTTGAAAGTGTCCATACAACTTGTCAAACATCACCTTCTTTTTGCCATCCCCAGTTTCCAGGGCTCTCTATTTTTATTACACATACTGTTATTTGGTGCTTGTATCACAGAGTGAAAGGCTCTTATGGTATATTGACTTAATCTGCAGCACTATATATCACCCAAGTTTAAACAACTAGGGAAATTGGAATCCCCAAATTCCCAAAACTCCGTATGTCAAAAACCAAAGCAACAACACTTTTCAGACATGCTCCAGAGCACAGCAGAGGCACTCGTGTGGATGCTATTGTTGAACATCATTTGGTCTTTAACCTGCCAGCCCCCCAGTAAAAAGCCTTCTAAAAGACAAAACTTACTGATGTGGAAAAAGAACCGTTAGTTGTCAGGAGCAGAGAACACACAGATGAGTGTTAACAAGTGGTCATGTAGTGAAGTGATTTATCATACTTTTCTCTTTCATGAGAGAAGAACTGCTGCACGTTGTGGGCAAACAGTTTTCAGTGTTTCAACACAGAATCTACCTGTCATGGACAGATGTATTGGGACCTATAAAGACAGTGATAGTCAACCGTGATTTAGCAATAATTAGCTTAATCTGTGATATTCATCAAGATATGTTTATTATTTGCAGTTGCTCCTTTCTTCTCCAGCCTCCTGACTCGTCTGTTCTAACTTCAAGGTTGTGTTTTTGTTGCCATTATCGTCAACAAGCTCTGTGTGGAGGGATGAAGCTGAGCAATAATGATAGTTCCAGATGAAACATGTTGATGCATTCTGGTCTGCTGAGGCTGCTGGCTGTGAAACTGCTTTCTCTGTTCTATGATAGATCTCTCCCTGTGTGATTGTTAAGTATTTTTGTGAAATGGGAAAGCGAGAAAGAGGCTTTAGTATACTTAATTCTAGGAGACTGACATCAAAACTTAATGCTCGCACCCAGTTTTGTGACATGCTGCAAGTCATCCTTTTATGTCTTCTGTGTTTAGGAACAAAACTGAACCAAAATTCTGCCTTAAAATTTACTTCATTTCTACTTGTACTGAGTTTTTTCTTTTCTTTTTTCTCACCTCTCCCCAGGGAGTGAGGATCCACTGCAGCCTATCGTTCTTGGGGCAGCGCCGCAGGACGCAGGTCTCTTGGGCTTTGGGTCTGTGGTGCTGTCTGCACATGCTGTCGGGCACCACCACGGCTTTGGCCCCCGGGTCAGTGCTGCGGCAGAACACGCTCCGTTTCCTCAGTCCCCGGCCGCAGGACTTGGAGCACTAGTAACACACACGGAAGAAAATCGAAAAGAAAAGAGGCAAAAAGTCAGGTCAAAATATACGTAGATGACCCTCAGGAAATTAATGATTTGCTGAGTAAGCATTTAATGACCCTAGCCAGATTACCTGCAAGCACACGGGCTGAAACTTATGATTGTTTTAACCTTCAGCTTCCATCACATGCAAGCATTAGGGCATATTAACAGCAGTTAAATCCTTGGCACAGCCACAGTGAATGTATTTGTAATTCACCACATGGTCGATAAGCAAACAGAAGGTCACTGATTTGATGACAGCACATTAGAGCCTATCATTAAATACAATAAACCGATAACTCTGCGATGAATGTGACCCCAACCCATCAAAGTCTCCACCAACGGCAGATAGCGTTTCTGTAAACTCTGCGTGAACTGCCGAGAGATGGACAGCGGAGTCAAACTGCCCCGCTGGGACTGATGGTCTGCGGCCGTCGGGGCAGTTTATTTGGCGACGTGGCGTTAATTTATTAGAGAAAAGACAAACACACATGTACACACATCTGTGCATCTCCATCCCAGTTGTCCTCTTGTCACTAAAAGCTCCAATTGATCTTTTCAGGGATGCCGGCGTCGTCCGTGCCTGCCCGCCGACTGAACTCGAGCTGGTGTCACAAAATAATCCAGCCTCACAAAATGAGCTTCCCGAAGAATGATAGCCTGAATGACAGCTGGATGTCTGGACTTTCTAGGCCATGTTGGCTAATCATTTCAAAGCATTTGACAAACTATGAAATCTTTCTGCAAGCCATTTAACATTGTGTACAGGAACGCAAAGACCGATATGTGTGATGCACTGGAGGAACAAGCCAAACCCTTAAATTTATGCTTGGTTAATATGCATTCTGTGAGTTTGCTGTGATTTATGGTTGTATTTTGTTACTAAATGTAATATTCAAAGACATAGTGAAACTGAATTTATTTATCTGTGATTGTAAGCAACATATAAGAACAAGTGTTCATTTTCTCGGTTGATAACACATTATATTAAATAAAATACAAATGTAAGGCCCAACAGAGGGCAGCAGAGTGCTTGTTTGAGCTTGACTGAAGTCTGACAGCTCAGAGGAAATTCAATGCTCTGTGTGTGTGTGTGTGTGTGTGTGTGTGTGTGCGCGCGCGCGCGCGCGCACGCGCACCCATCCATGTCCCCTTGGACACTGAACGCTTTCTCTCATGCCAAAACATGTCACTGGGTATTAACCTTTTGCTGCCAGTGCTCCACATCCAATTTAGCCAATAAATTAACTCAAATCAAACAGGGATCAAAAATAAACCCCAAACCCTGACAGTAAAAAAAATAGACAGGGGCGACATCGCCTTTTTTTTTTTCTTCTTCTTTTAACCCAAGGGGTCTTTTCCGCAGCAGGGAATTTCCAAGAGTAAATAATAAAGTTAATGATGGCCAAATTCCAATTTCTTCAGTGTGATCTGCTAGTAAAGTGCTGAATTAGGCTTACATAAATCACTGCTAATGTAATTACCACCAGCTCTGTTTTTAATTAGATTAAGTCATTGGAAAATTAATCACTTAGTGTATCACCATAGTTAATGTCTATATAATGTACTGAAGATCAGCTTCTCTGTGTCACTTTAAACTCAGACGCCATAATAAACATTATGCTAATAACCGGAAGTATTGCTGTGGCTCAACAATCTTCTTTAAAAGTGCCATCCATCCATCCATTGCTACCTGCACTTCTAGGGTCTTTCCCCTAAAATTCATGCAGCCTTGACAATTCTGACATGAATTGGTGTTACTGCATGTTAACAACAAATTAGTTAAATTATCCATCTTATTGACAAGCTTACTCAACAGGGTGTCTGGGCTCATCCTTAAAGCACAATCCCAGAGTTGTCCTCGGTCGGATTTTCCCAGTCAGTCTCTAGAAGTTGTCCAATGCCACATCCCTAGACTTGGATTTCTGACTGCATAAGTTTGGCAGTCATCCCCATATGAAAATTAAACAAAAGTTAACCATCCAAAATGACAGTGCCCAGCATCAACAGGAAATGGAAGCTCAAGTAAGATGTAGCATTGATCAGCACTTCCAACAGAGTGAGCACAACAGCAGCTTTCATGGAGGCCTCTTCCTTGGTTTTCTGACTTTGTGAAAATGTTGTGCTGGAACCCTTTTATGGTCAGAAATCCAACTTCAGGGGGGAGGGGCTTTCAACAATTTCTGGTGAATGACTGGTAAACTCTGACCTAGGATAACTCCTGGAACATGCCATTAGAAAAACAGGTGAGACAGGTGAGAGATATAGGCAAAATATTAAGGATATGTTCAACAGGGAGGAAATCCTTGGAGAGACCTGGGACATGATGGAGACATTATGGGCTCAGTAATGACGATCTAGTCATAAGCGGACTGTCAAAAGTGAAAAACTCATTTTATGGGTGTATCAGAGTCAGTTTTGCTAACCCAACCAGAATGGCTCCTCGCCTCAATTTTAAGAGTGAGGAGTGCATGATGATGTAAGATGGATTATTTTATAATGGTCTTTACATTGGAGGGCAGACTTTTTTTTTGCGCTGGGAAACGGATGAGCTCATGGTTGAAGTGAAAATGCATGCAAATATCATTGGTCTGCACTGCCTAAGTCAGGCATTAAGTTTGTAATTAAAATGAAAATATAAATGAAAACAAAAGCTATTCAGTATAATATCATATGAAAATTAAAATGAAGCAATAAATAAAAATGAATTACAATTTTTACAACTCTGTCTGTAAAAAATAACAGGCAATGTCTCCTTCAAGCGTGACCTCTGTTGTGCCTGTGTCGGAACAAGGACGTGCATGTGCAAGTTTTTAATCTGCACCATTTACACATGTGGACAAAATTGTTGGTACCCCTCTCTAAATGAAAGAAAAACCCACAATGGTCACAGAAATAACTTGAATCTGACAAAAGTGGTAATAAATAAAAATTCTATGAAAATTAACCAATGAAAACCAGACAATGCTTTTGAATTGTGGTTCAATAGAATTATTTTAAAAAACAAACTCATGAAACAGGCCTGGACAAAAATGATTGCACCCTTAACTTAATATTTTTTGCACAACCTTTTGAGGCAATCACTGCAATCAAGCGATTTCTGTAACTGTCAATGAGACTTCTGCACCTCTCAGCAGGTATTTTGGCCCACTCCTCATGAGCAAACTGCTCCAGTTGTCTCAGGTTTGAAGGGTGCCTTCTCCAGACGGCATGTTTCAGCTCCTTCCACAGATGTTCAATAGGATTTAGATCAGGGCTCATAGAAGGCCACTTTACAATAGTCCAATGTTTCGCTCTTAGCCATTCTTGGGTGTTTTTAGCAGTGTGTTTTGGGTCATTATCCTCTTGCAAGACCCATGACCTGCGACTGAGACCAAGCTGTCTGACACTGGGCAGCACATTTCTCTCTAGAATACCTTGATAGTCTTGAGATTTCATTGTACCCTGCACAGATTCAAGACACCCTGTGCCAGATGCAGCAAAGCAGCCCCAGAACATAACAGAACCTCCTCCGTGTTTCACAGCAGGGACAGTGTTCTTTTCTTGGTATGCTTAATTTTTGCATCTGTGAACATAGCGCTGATGTGCCTTGCCAAAAAGATCCAGTTTTGTCTCGTCTGTCCATAGGACATTCTCCCAGAAGCTTTGTGGCTTATCAACATGCAGTTTGGCAAATTCCAGTCTGGCTTTTTATGATATGTTTTCAACAGTGATGTATTCCTTGGTTGTCTCCCATGAAGTCCACTTTGGCTCAAACAACGACGGATGGTGCGATCTGACACTGATGTACCTTGACCTTGGAGTTCACCATGAATGTGTTTAGATGTTGTTCTGGGCTCTTTTGTTACCATTCGTACTATCCATCTCCTCCTGCGGCCACGTCCAGGGAGGTTGGCTACAGTCCCGTGGATCTTAAATTTCTGAATAATATGTGCAACTGTAGTCACAGGAACATCAAGCTGCTTGGAGATGGTCTTATAGCCTTTAACTTTAACATGCTTGTCTATAATTTTCTTTCTAATCTCCTGAGACAACTCTCTCCTTTGCTTCCTCTTGTCCATGTTTAGTGTGGTACACACCATGTCAACAAACAGCACAGTGACTACTTGTCACCCTTTAAATAGGCCGACTGACTGATTACAAGTTTGTAGACACCTGTGATGTTAATTAGAGGACACATCTTGGTTGAACATGTCCCTGTGGTCACATTATTTTCAATCTTTTCTAGGGGTACCATCATTTTTGTCCAGGCCTGTTTCATGAGTTTGTTTTTTAAAGTAATTCTGTTGAACCACAATTCAAAAGCATTGTCTGATTTCCATTGGTTAATTTTTATAGAATTTTTATTTATTACCACTTTTGTCAGATTCAAGTTATTTCTGTGACCATTGTGGGTTTTTCTTTCATTAATAGAGGGGTACCAACAATTTTGTCCACAGCTGTAAATTGTGATTGATAGTGCAGTCTCCACTGTAGACATGGTTTTTGGTTTGTTGGCTTTTGTTCGGTCAAAAGTGCAATGCCCCAACTTTGTGCCCACTGCACCTCTTTTAAATGAGTCCACACAAGATGCAAAGTATGAAAATGCACAATACACCACCAGAAACTACAAGAAACACTGATGGAAGATGTAAAGTGTGGTACAAATATATACTTTAGGTTGTCATAGTAAGATCCTTAGTCACTCTACTGGACTAAGCACTTTGCTGCCCCTCCCACGTGCTACTTGCTGGAGCTTTGCAAAAGTTAGTCTGGGGATCTCTGATAAGACTGCAGTGCCTGTAACTCAACCCTACAAAATGGGGAAAAAAAGATTGATGCCTTGTTCAAAAAATGAAGTACAGGCCAGACTGGTCAATCCAGCAGACAGTTTTGCCCATTAAACCCTCTGAGGTCTAACTCATCATTGATGATGACAGTTGTACCCCTAAACCCTGACCCTGTGCTGTCAGCTATTAGTCACGTTGTGTATCCTTGGAGAATTTGTTCTCCCAAGTTTTCTAAAACTTTCTAAAAGAAATGAACATTAAAAAAGGGAAAAAAATTCCACATTACCCCCCATAAATACCCTTTTTATTTCAATGCAAAGGGTTGGGTTTAGATTTGTCAATCGAAAATAGTTTCAAGGGGTCATTAACTGAAAAATGGTGTTTTTAAAGATGTTAACATTCTGAAATGTGTTTATTGTTCACATGAAAAAAATAAAACATTCACTTTTTTTTCATTTTCATTCATCTTCTTCCGCTTAATCCTTTTCAGGTCGCAGGGGGGATGGAGCCTATCCCAGCGTCTTTGGGCGAGAGGCAGGGTGCACCCTGGACTGATCGCCAGTCCATCGCAGGACCAACACAGAGAGACAGACAACCATTCACTCTCACAGTCTTACAGAGTTTAGAATCCCCAGTTTGATGCCAATTAACCTAACTTGCATGTTTTTGGCATGTGGGAGGAAACCGGAGTAAACCCACGCAGACACGGGGAGAACATACAAACGCCACACAGATCACTGTTGGTCGGGGGCTGGGATCGAACCCAGGATCCCCCGGCCAAGGGTGAGTTGCTGTGCTGCCGCAGTGCTAACCACTCCGCCACCGCGCCGCCCAATTCACTTCACTTAAAAAAACAAACAAACACAGCCTTTATATCGTCTTTCTCTAAAAGAAGCTGTTTTAACTCTTCCAGGTTTTTTCCTGTATGTCAAGAAAATAAAAACAAGCAAAGCTTTGTTCTACTACTGAGAGCCTACTGCTTTCTAATTGGCCACCCTAGCTGTTTGTAAACAAAGCCATTAGGTTCAGATCTAATGGTAGTACTAGGGAGCTTGCTTAACAAGCGTGATTTATGTTGTTATTTTCTTTAGATTTCAGTGACCCTAATAAACATCCCTGTTTCCACTTGGTTGACTAATTGACAGTTGATAATATATCTTACGTCATTCTGGCATAATTTGTTAGAGTTTCTCTGTCATGTTACATCAACCCCTGAGCATTAGCTTGGCTAGGCAGTCGGCGACTAGCAAGAAGTAGCACTTTGGCCAGTCATTCATGAATGTTTCTGTGCTTACTGTACTCCAGCGACTGATCATATCCTATGGCCATCATTGTTTAAGACAAATTTACATTCATTGGCTCAGGCTCAATCTGAACTAAGAGATAGCCAGCTAAGCTTAACAACAGTGATCTAAGAGGAAGGGTGGAGTTAAATGTGGTTTTAGGGATTTAAAGAGACAGGGCAGAGCTGTTCTGACTAAGGCTGCAAAAGATGATTCACACTGATGCTGCAATAATTAAAGACGCACTCTGGTGGATATACCTATAAAAATAAATCTACATTGTCTAAAATGGTATTTTATGCCCCATTTCTAAAAAAAAAAAAAACTTTCATTACCTTATAGTTTTATGTAAAAATCTTTTCACTCCCTCCAAATGCCAGAATCGGTGATTATTAGGCCCAACCACACACCACAAGGCTAAGAGTGGCTAGCGCTACATTATCAGAATAAATCCTGTGATAAAAAGACTTACCGGTTGAAGGACATGCCCAGTTTTATGCAAGGTGGCCCAGGAAAATGACTGAAACTGAATCGGTCCTTAAAAGCAGGTTAATGGTAAAACCCATCTTAATTTGGGTCAAGTTTTCAAAGTAGTTTGTTAAAAATGCTAACTAGCCTGGAGGATAACGTCAGTTAGACCACAGAGTCCTGGTTGGCTCAACACTACCCACGTGCCAGCACCACAAATAGTTGTGTCACCAAAAACGTTCCGTCTCAACTTGCCTTTTTGTAGGGGGTGGGGCTTACGTGAAACTTCACAGCAAAAAAACTGAGATATGAGCCATTTGAGCAATTTTGCTCTTGATATATCTTGCAAATCATAAAAAAAAACATGTTACAGACATGTTAAGAAGAAAAAAAAACTTGATTTTTGGTGGTGTGTCACTGTAAATAATTATAGACCAAAATATTCAACCAAAATATGTTAAACATTTCATTAAGACCCGTGAGAACTGTTAAAATGTGGGAAAATTGCCGTCAATGACCTCTTCAAGTGTCCACTGAGGCTGTAGTTTTACATTGAGCATTTTATCATTTTAACATGCTAAAATGCATGTTGTGACTCATGACAATGTAGGTCATCTTTGTTTAGCAAATTTGCATGATTGACATTAGTTAAATGGGGCTAAAGAAGAAGAGAAGCCAACTTTATTGTCATTCAATCTATACAGCCAATCATGTACAGTAGAACAAAATTATGTTTCTCCTATCTACAATGTTAATCATATCTAGAATCAGAGGGGCAGCTGCCATGCAAGGTGCCGCCACAAACAACTTTTCCTCCCCCCATTCTATTATGCTGAGCACCAAGCTAGAAGGCGGAAGTACCATTTTTATATGGTCTGTGGTATAACCTGGCTGGGGCTTGAACCCATGACCTCCTGGCTGTGGGCGGGTGCTCTACCACTAGGCCACAACTCCGGTAAAAGAAAAGTTGTAGGTCGTGTTTGGATATAAACAGAAGCACCAGGTGGATGATAGTACGTAAATTTGCGTTTGTGCTAGTTTTAATTTCACAGGGGGTCAACAGAGTTATTTCAGTTAATCCTGTGGGGAACACGACTAAAGGTAACAACTGCCACAGAAATCCATTCAGTACTTGTCAAAATATTTTCCATAAAACACAAATGTAAACCTCATGGTGGCACTAAAGAAAAGTCAAAGAGGTCACTGAAGTCACTGGGATTTGTCCTTTGGGGAATCATAAATGTCAGCACAAAATTTCTCGCCAGTCCATCCCAGACTAACGTCAACCGCACCGACCCCAAAAGCCGTCATGCTGCTGCAGCTCTACAGTTGTGATGCACTCACCGGTGACCAGGATCCGGTGCTCCACTCGGGTGGGCAGGACTGGGTGTTGCACGGCTGCACTTGTGCCGGAGAGATCACAGGGCAGAGGGAGTGCGCCGCCCCCTCCTCCCTCTGGTAGGTCACCTTTCTCAGGCAGCGCAGAGTCCTGGTCTGCTGACCGCCACCGCATGACCGACTGCACGGACCCCAATCTCCTGTCGCCCAGCTGCGACGAGACAAAGATCAGGAAAAGATGCAAACTGGTGCACAGCAATATGAATCAATAAAGACAACCTGAACAAATGAGATATAAGTGATTTGATAAACTTGTTCATACAGAAGAGGGTAAAGTTGGCCTTTGTCTGTAGTTATGCAACATTTACTCAAATACAAATAGTGCTCCTTTTTCACAAAACTGTACTTTATTGAGTAGTTTTATTGTAGGATCATTTTTCCTCTTACTTGGGTACATTTACAAGAAAAACTATACTTTTACTCAACTACATTAGGTCTCACCGTTTAATTCACTTTTGATTCCACTGATTTGTCTTCAATTTTGACTCACTTTCAAGCTTTTTTATATAATTGAGCATTGTTCTTCTGTTCTGCTTTTTTTTTAAATATATTAGTTATCACTCTTTGCCCTTTTTTGAAATATGATTTGGATAATTTTATAGGGTACACGTAGCCTCAGCCTAACATATTTATGAGGAAAAAACCTCCCAAAATTACCTAAAGTAACTAATGTACAAGAAAAAATATTTTTTTTAGATTAAGTTAAGAGGGGAAAATAAAAAAAAGAAAAATAAGCAACACATTTAAATTTACAAGAAAAAGCTATAAACATATGTGCATTATAAGATAATTTAGTAGATGATTATTTATAAGTGCAAATCCTGCAAATTTATGAGAAAAGACTAACAAATTGAAGAAGAAAAACCTCACAATTTGTCAAGAATAAAGTAGTTACTCTTTACTCGAGTAGTTTTAGTAGATACAAAGGCTGTTATGGAAAGCTGATTACACATCATTATTATTCCACACTAAACTATTGTAAACTGGAGTTTATCAGATCCCAACTTTAAAATGTGCACTCTTTATGCCACATTTTAAAGGCCGTGTTCTCTGGGGTGGATCACAGTACACCAAAAGACTAAAGACAGATGTGGACTGCAGTCTATTATCTTTTCACTTCACCTTTGCTCCTCTCCATTCCTACCTGTCCGCCTCCCATTTATTTTCTAATCTTTTCACTTTCTGGTTCTTTTTGTTGCCTCATCTTTCAAATCCTGCCCTGCCACTGATGAAAAGCCTGCTGCTGCTGCTGCTTCGAAAATAGCTTCTGTTTTGGCATCAAGGCTTAAGGCAGAGATTTCAGAAAATGAGAGGTCTAAAAAACCGCAGGCTTAGTGGAGGGAGATGGAGAGATGGGCAGATGGCTCTGTCCAGTTCTGAGACAGCATGGTACCGCAGAGACCATTCCTCCATGCCACTGACGTTTCATTTGCCTTCAAATGCCGCAGTGCAATTTGGAAACAGGATAGATGTGAGCCATCGGGACCCAAAAGTGCCGGTTTTTGGAATCTTTGGCTTGTGGACTGTTTGCTTTTTTCTCTCTGTTTTCCCTGGCTTATAAATAACAATATATCATTGGGGGAAAGTGGCTGAAGTACCACTCTGCCTCACTGAAAACTGCCACTGACCTTACTGTAATTTGGATCTTTAAAATATTTCAATAGCTCTCATAATTTGAGGTAGGAAGAATGTAATGCTGCAGGGGAGGTTCTCCGAGACTTAACCATGCTACCACCAATGAATGAATGAACGTTTATTCTTGCCCCAATAGTCGAGGCCATATATTCAATATAATTATATACTGCGATAACCAGTTCTACATAACAGGTTGCTGAACCAGTATAAAACAAGCCTCCTTGCAAACTGTGATATTTTCTTTTGCTTTTCATATGTTTGTGGTTTGGAGAATATCTGCAGCAATAAGGAAGTTAAGTTTAATGCTTTTTGAGACCTTTTTTTAAGGCCATTTGATCAAATTTAAGACATCACATTTGTGAAATTATGAAATGCATTTGGCCACATTACATTCAGCCTTGTCCAATTATTTAAAATTACAGTAAATTTTGGGTCATCAATCCAGCTCACATTAATATTACATCTGAAACTGCAACTTATTACCACAACCAAAAGTTGCAACTTCATCATCATCATCATCTTAGCAGTCTGTCGGGGGCGACAATGACTGTTTCATTTAGGTCTGATCTGATTCCTCCATGCAGCTCTGTCCTTTGCCTTCCGCTGCCAGGAACTCCTGACCTTGTTAACCCGGGCGACGTCCAAGCAGGTATGAGTTGGTTTCTGACTGACCATTTCATGAAACTGCTTGCAAAGTATTTGAGTACCGCTAGCTTTTACTGGACTAGCAGCACATTCTAGGCAGATAGAGGTATTATCAGTGGCAAGGACAGGCCAAGACAAACTGACTCCAGTGTCTGTTGCAGTGACTGACCAGATGATAGGTTTGTTTATCTCCGCTCTTTGTGTAGTGCATGTCACGATGCACTGACTGGCAAAAGTCCGCCACAGACCTTGTGACAGATGTGCTTATCTGCCAGGATGTCCAATAATCTACATAAATATCTTGTGCAAAAAGTTGCCTTAATTTTTTGATGTACATCAAGCACAGTATTTTTCAGTAAAAGGTTATAGCAATTAAGTGTTATAGAACATCTTATACCTTTTGTAATTAGCTGGCATTCCGGTCATGAAATACTCAAAATTAACAGGGTTTAATATCTGTCCCAAAGATTCTGAGCTAATCTGTACTTGACAAAATTGCACTTCATGGTGGTGGCAAAAAGATAAGTCAAAGTCACCAAAATTGTCTTTTGTTAGCTATATCATGCGGTCACAAAAAACAAACCACATGTGCTGCTGCCATAGAGCCAAGAATTTACTATAAAGATACAGTGGGGGAAATAAATCCACCTTATTCCTGAGGGCGCTGCTGTAGGAACGATAATGGGCGCAACTTCCGGTTTCGGCTGAAGTAATGTTAAATCATTCAGCAAGAGTGGAGTAGTGGGGCATTTAAAATAGCGTTTTTAAAAGTTTTTTCAAATTCATTTTAATGTATAGTCCCCATACGTGTTTTGCACTCAAGTGGCAGCTAAAACTACAAGTGCTGAAACTTGTAGTTTTTGTATTTTTTGAATGTTTTAGCGTAGTTCTGGTACTTGTTGCTGGTGTTTGTGGTTGTGCCATAGACTGTATAAATGGAGGCTTCTCACCGGCAATGCGTAGATCATGCACTGAAAACTAATAAAGACTGTTGGGGTGATCGGTGGTACAGACGTAAGAGCACCAGGTATGTTTTCACTTGTATGAATGCCACAGATCTGACATTTATGCATCATATATGTCACCAGATGCAAGGCTGCATAAAGTAAAATAATAAATAAAAAATAGTAACAGTTTACTTCCTAAGGCTTAACGATTTAAGAAAGATATCAAATAGTTTGTTTGCATTTGCTGCACTGCCTTGGAACGATATGGACTTAATATTAGCATCTTCAGCATGCATTAGTTTTTAAATTATCATAAAATATAGATCAATAAAATTTTGGACAACTGTCAGAAAATGTCTGTACGTGCTAAGTTAAATAACAAGCATTCACATCATGACAGCAGCATGAGCATTTTAACGTCGGGGTAAAACGAACAGCTGCAGCTTCCCGACACTAAAGCATCCAAGCACGGTGTTGTGGTTCTTTGTGGCTCTGACTAGATTCTCCATCTGCTCTGAGGTAAATTTGATTATGTCCAACATCTTTTAACAAAATGCAACCGACTTTACTGCGGTGGAGACATTGAGATAGCTCAGAGCTTTTATTTGTTTACAGCGTTAGCATGTTAGCAATGGCGCTAACAAACGGAGGTACTGTCTGCGAGGCCACTTTTTAAGGTCATCTTCCATCACTCCACAGTCGTGAGATGTGGTATGATTATATTACTGTTCTTGAGGTGCAAAAGGCCACGTTCCCGCATTTTTGATGCTGAAGTCATTATTTTTTAACAAGGAAAAGTGTCCAGTTTCAGTGGCAACCATACGTTCTAAACTAGTACTGGAAGTTGCTACCATAATTCATGCAAGGCATCTTGGGGGCTAGGAATAAGGTGGATAGAAGAAGTACTCACAAAATGATGGGGGGGGGGGGGGTTATAGATTGAACTTTTTTTTTTTTACAATGAAAATATTCCAGATTCCTTAAAACAAAGTTGAAAATTCATATGGACATAACAGAAAGAAAAAAAAAAAAACTAATTTATTTCTGTTTCTTCAATGAAAGAAGTTGCAAATCTATCAGGAAAAAGATGCAAATTATGAGAAAAGTTATGAGAAAAAAGTTCAAACTATGCAAAATCATTTTTGAGACTTTTGACACACAGATTTATTGACTAATTGACAAATCAAACAAATTTATAATGGAAAAAAGTTTTTGACTTGAATGAAAAAATTTTTTAAAAAGTTTGAAATTCACAAGGAATAACTAATTATTTGTTATGGAGCCACAAATTTCAAGGGAAAAAAAATCACAAACTGGCAAGACTGAAGATGTTACTCACCACTCAAGCAAGATTTTTAGTCGATACGTGTGAGTCTGATTTTTGGCTGCTCGACCCACATCTGGGAATGTCTGATTGACCCAGTGGTGTCAATTAATGAGTAAATGTTAGTGTTTCATGTCTGAAAATGTCTTTTCATTTTATTAGGGTTTTTAAAACTCTAGTAGACACTGTCATCAGTATTTGTGCCACTGTGTCTACAGCTGCTCCCCAAAGTAAAAGGTTCAAATCATATCCGACAGGTGAGTGTGGGAGTATAAAACATAGACTTTTAAGAAAATATACAAACATATTCCTCTTTTACTTCAAGCTGGCCTGGATGATTGAACTGACTTCTTAAAATTCCCCCTGCATCCCTGCACTATGTTCAGAAAAACGCTACAACACCCCAGACTAGCATCCCTGCAGATGTGGGGAGTGAAGGTTTAAAGCGGGTCTAACTAGACAGAGGAGTGGATGAGAGTCAAGGAGTGAGGCTGCGTTGGGGGAGTTAGCCTGGCTCTGCATGGCTAGACTGGCCGGGCCCCATGGGAATCTTTCTGTCTCTGCACAATAAAACATGGACAGGCCTGTCAGCACCCCAGATACACGCCGCTGAGATAAACAGGCACTTTTACCACCACTACCCCCCCACCCCCCACCATCAGACACACATACACTCTCACACAGCACAAGCATCCCCATTTCATTGTCAATTTTTCTTTTCTCCGCCGGGCTCCTGAATGCGCGCCCATACATCCTGGAGGTCTTAATGCAGTCATTAAAGCTTTCACGCTGCTCGCTCAACTCGACTCGCTTCCTGTTCACCGCCTATAAATTGGCCGGCGCACACAAAACCCAGCTGGGAAACGGTGTCAGCTACTGTACATAGTAAGATGCATGTGTGTCAAAGCACGTTATTCTCCTGAATGCATGGCCACAATGATATTATTAACCGGGCTATACAATATTGTGTGCTCAAACAAAGTGGGGGAGGTTGGGGCAAGCAGCACGGGTGTTTAAAATGTTTTCACGAAGAAAGGAGAATTGGCACGGCCAAGATTAAGGGCAGGAAATGTCCTCTCAGGTGGTGGGAAACTTGGGGAGAAACAGAGGCTGTGCAGTATGCTGGAGCTGTAACCGATAGCTGTCTGGCTCGTTCAACCGCTGACACCGGAGCCTTCACTCCGAACCTGTTGCAGCATGGCTAATGGTGACTAAATATCAAAATATCAATATCACGGAGATCAGAAGCTGTGTCTTTCATTTCTTTTACTTCCATTTTTTTACCTCTTGCTCTGTAATGCAAAATCTATTATTTCAACATTACACGTTCAGAACACGCATGTGCATATGAACCATAAGGGAGTGTGCATGCTGCCTTTGTGTGTGTACTCTCCCATGGTTCTCTGCTCATTCTTTGGAGCAGTGCTGTAAATCAGGCTAGCTCCAGTTCCCTCAGCCAAAGGCCTACATACTGTAGAATAGAGGCTATTTATTCAATGCTGTTTCAACTTGTTACTCCACTGCACTTTCGCCTGGTTTCCTTTCTTTTTCTCTTGCTGCACTGCTCCCGGAATGCACGGCCGCCTTTAAAAATGCATGCCATTAAGCGCAGCGTCTAGACAGGGGAGATTCATAAAACATGGGTATCATTTTGCTACTAAGAATTTCAGCAAGCTTTTGCCCGAGTGTATTGAGACAGATAATACAGACGGAAAGAAACAATCACTTGAACTTGCTTTGATGTCGCCTTCCCGTCTCTTTTGCCTTGTGTGACCCTACTTTTTTCCCCTCTTTTTCTTATGTTCAATTGCTCCCTAATGGAAAAAAAAGTTTACTTCAGACTTGGAAACATTACTCTCTATTTATTTTATGTTAGAACCATATGTGTATAAGGTCATGAACTAGATTCCCCAACAAAATCAATCCCATCTGATAAATACTGATGAGTGAAAATAGAACAACAGAGCAATTACAGCGGTGTCTGGGCTAAACGCTAATGACAACTGTCATATGCTAACATGTCAGTAAATGGTGATGAGTGTGTCTATAACTGACTTATTCATTTTGCAGTGCTTTTTCATTTTATCCTCCTGTCTACATTATCTCCTCTGCCAAGCCAGGTGTTTTTGTCTGTAGTCCTTAATAAACAGGGAATTAACCCACAAAATCAGGATCTAGCTTAATAAATATCAAAAGAAATAATCTTAGTTACATATTCTGAGATTACAGTCACACCAGATATGAGTGGGCTCATGTTATCAATGGTTTTGTCACTTCCCTACAAATATTCCCAAGTGTAATGCATGTCTAAGCAATATTTACATCCATCCATCCATCCATCCATCCTCTACCACTTAACTGGGGGTCCGGCTTGCGGGGGCAGCAGTCCAAACAGAGAAGACAGACTGCCGTGCGGTTCACCTAGCACCATGATTCCCATGATCCCTCCTTGAGGGAGGGTGGACCCATCTGGCTCGCTGTGTATATTGGGTCCTTGTTGTCGCCTATTCATGGGGATCTGCTGGACTGCTCTTGGTCTGGCCCTTCACCCAGGACCAGTTTTCCACAGGAGACCCTACCAGGGGTGAGTTGACCCCCAACAACACAACTCCTGGGATCATGAAGGCACACAAACTCCTCCACCACAACAAGGTGGCGATCCACAGAGGAGGCAATATTTAAATTTACAGTTTATTATATTTAGGGTCTTCACTGTTTTAAGCTCTAGACTTTCATAATTGTAATGTTTACTTTTACATTTCTATTTTCTTTACTGTCTATACCTGCTATCTTTATTTCTTATGTCATGGTACCCGCAGCTGTAAGGAGGTTACATTTAAGACTTTTGTAAGAGTTTAAATACCTTTTTAAAGGTTGACTGATCAAAAATAAGAACCCACGTTAGCAAAAACGTATGCCTCTACATTGTAATTAGCCTCAACCAATTAACTACCATGAGCAAAATTACTACAACTTTTGGATCATCAGTTAAGTTCTGGTCCTGGTCTTCACCAGGAAGATGCCACATAATTCAGCTACTGAAGTAAAATACTTGAACCTAGCCCATGTACCCGCAACAAAACGCTGTGATAGAATGGGGAACAAAGTCACAAATTTATCAGAAAAAGAATACACAAATTTAAAAGAATTTCTTTTTACAAATTTACAAGACAAATGTACATTTCTCACAGATCTATGAGAGAAAAAGCCATACATTTACAAGAAAAAAGTTGGAAATTTATAACAAAAGAGAGGCAGTATATGTTACATCCCACTTTCTGGGCCAAGGACAGGATTGCCTATTGAGCCTGGGATCTGCAAGTCCATTTCAACCCTTACACCAAGGTGGACTGACCTAACTGTTTTTGTCCCTAAGGCAAGGTAGACTTACACCTCCAAAGTCTCTTTCACACACACAGGCAAGGCAGACATACATACATACACCTATATCCAAGCCCAGGACTTGAACCCCTGACACTGTGATCCGAAAACCTCTCACTCTTACCACCGAGGCAAAGAGGAACTCCTCTGCTAGCATTGAGCTAGTAGTGGAGGTGTACCTTAAGGTGTCAGGAGACCACACCACTGACTAACTCCTTATGAAGGGGTCCGTAACAGCACATTAACATGTTAAAATGCAAATACAGCACCTATAAATTCAGAAAACTGTTTGCAGGGATTTCATCCAACATTACAACAAACCATAGCTACCGTGCTATGAGGGTACCATGACACTTCAAACACAGATTTAACTATTATTTGTAATTTTTAAGGATAATTAAGGCCTGAACTTTACAAAAATTAATTTAAGACTTTTTAAGGACCTACGGGCAAGTACAATGCCTTAAATTAAATATATTTTCTTTGCCGTCTGCAGCATGAGCCACTACAATGGAGTTTTCTTCAAATGTGCACTGTGTGGCATATAGCTGAATGAAAATACAGTATACCTGTATCATTATCTGTACCAGTGTTGGTTATTTGATGGTAGCTGAAGCTTCTGAGCTCAACTAAAGGAAATGATATGTTGTTAGGATATTGTATTTTTGCTCTTGAAAGTTAGTTCAAAAAAAAATACTGAATCGTCCGCGTATCATTTTAACTATCACGCCAAGGCTCGTGTATGGCTCATACTCACCATGCTGAGATAGTACAGGTTAAACTAAATAGCCTGCTTGTCATAGATAGCATGGAGAAACAAATAAGACACCAACACTAGACACCTATCTGGAGAAATCCCAGCAATGAACAAAAAGTTTATGAAAGGGGCATAGGATGAAAAAGGCTTTCCTGGATTTGCTTAAAAAAAGGAGGATGGAAAAAATAAGAAAAAAAAAATTAGAGTGTGTGGAGAGAAAAGAGGAGAAGAGCACAGGCTGAGCAGAGTGGCGGCTGGCCACAGCGAGCAGACCACAGGCAAAATCCAGACTGCTCAACCACGGTGTCTGTGTGTACATGTGCGCAAGCACCTATAATAAAAACATCGCCCTAGGTTCCCTGAAAATTTGGCAACATAAAGACACACGCCACATATCCCACAGCCAGCTGTACACAAAGAAATGCTCTGACAAACCCACACACAGCAGGGCTTACTATGCAGGGCAGGGCTGCGTGTTGCAGAGATGCGAGCCCAGCGTCGGCTTGGTGTGTGGATTGCACATGCTGGAGTTGACCTGGGTCTTCTGGTCCTGCACACATATGGCCTTGGTGGAGATACGACCTAATGAAAACACAGAGAGAGAGAGAGAGAGAGGAGGCTTGATGCAGATCAGACGCATGTAGTAATGTGACATCTTGAGCGTTCATTCCACTGCACTGATACCTGTAGAGTTGGGTTTTGCAACTGACATGAGTCAAGATTTCTGTGATAAGAAAGTACAACGTCTGTATGCCCGCTGGCTGTGGAAGTCACACACATACACACACATGCACATGCAAAAGCACCACTGATAAGTAGGGCGCTAGTATTGAAGCTCTCAGCTGACAAAGGTGATTTTCATTTTCCTTCACACATCTCCCTTTACACAAAAGGAAATTGAACACATATTGTATTTATAAACCATATTCCAGCACAAACGTTCAGACAAACTGAACACACATGGACACACAAGACACACTTCAGAGTATGTACTGTGCTTGGCACACATTTCCATTTTCTGCCTTTTAGTGTAATTTACCATTTCTCCTTCTTTACTGCCAAGTCTGCAAAGATTTCCACCAGGGTGATATTCTACATTCTATCATTTCAAATAGTAGCGGTCATTCATTTCATGCATCACTAGCAAATGTGTTCCCTTTGTTGCACACTTGCTAATAAATCTTTAATTACCGCTATGAGTGGGGCTGTCATTGTCATCTACAGGTTGATTAATTGATGTTTACAGCTCATGCAAAAACAAGGATCTTGTAAAGGGCGTGTTGAATATCCACTTTGTGTTTGCTTACATGATATTGTAGTTACAATGGATAATGCTGCAGCAGCCAGGGAAAATGAACATGAAAAAATGTCAAAAAAAAAAAAGAATGTTCTCTCAAGAGATAAATGGCAAATATAGCTGTGAAATACCATTAAATCAAGCTGTAGGTTTTTGGCTTTGGACTAGGTGAAAACTAAACATGTGCTGCATTTTATGGGTTTTAAAGGACCTATATGTAATTCTGAATCCATTATAACTATCAACAACAGTTGAAAGCACTGCACCAAAAAAGTGAATCTCTGCTTATATGAAAGCCATGACTCAAGACTGACCTTCCCGGCAAAATGGGGGTAATTGAGGAAGAAGTGGCCTGACCCTGTGGGAAAATTCATTATACTGCAGATCTCTGTTGTGCTATACATTGACATCTATGGTAGCATATCCAGTTCCAGTTATTTCTAATTATGAATATTTATTTAAGATTTACATTAATTTATTTATTTAAAGTAGAAAGTGTATATTCAATTCAACTTTATTTGTATAGCACCTAGTCAAAACAAAAGTCATCTCAAGGTGCTAGATACATAAGCACAAATCATAAATAATTCAGAGAAAAACCCCAAAGATCAGATGATCCCCTATGATCCCCTATGAGCAAGCACCAGACGACAGTGGGAAGGAAAAACTCCCTTATAGGAAGAATGCTCCAGCAGAACCAGGCTCAGGGAGGGGCAGCCTTCTGCCACGACTGGTTGGGGGTGAGGGGAGAGAAGAAGAAAAGGAAGAAAGAAGAGACAGACTATTCATAACATAACAACAACATACAGGTAGAACAATGTTGGTACAGATATGACATGCAATGTTGCATCAAAGCTAATTTGACCTAAAATTACAGCATTTTTATAGCCTTTTTTTAGGCTTATTAAGCTAACTAGAAAATCTCCCAGGTAGCGCTACAAGCAGACACGTTCATAGCTGGACCTAGTGGTGTAATGCCAAAACACTATACACAGTGAGTATAAATAGCAGATTTTTTTTTTAAAGTGGACATAGTAGATACTAATAGTAAAATTCAAAACTACGACATGCAAAATCCAATCTACACTTGTGAATAACGTCCAGTTAAAACATGATATCACCATCTAGCTAGCCAGCTGTTACATAGCTCATACACTCAATCAAGCATAATCAAACTCGTGTGCAGCGGGCCTCGCTGATGCGGACTTCATATTACGTACACTCTAGCAGTGGAACAGTACGCATAGTACCGTTACACTACTGGTTACATGACTATAACATGTGGGAAGTCTATTCAAAAGCTTTGTCAAATAGGAAAGTTTTCAGCTTTGTCTTAAAGGTAGAGAGGGTGTCTGCCTCAAAGACCCAGGCTGGTAATTGGTTCCATAGAAGAGGAGCCTGATAACTGAAAGCCCTACCCCCCATGGTACTTTTAGAGACTTTAGGGATTACTAGGAGTCCCACATTCTGAGAGTGTAATAATCTGTTAGGATAATAAGGTACGATCAATTCTTCAAAATAACTGGGGGATAGATTATGTATGGTTTTATATATCAAGAGAAGAATTTTAAATTTGATTCTGGATTCAATATGGAGCCAGTGAAGGGAGGTTAATATGGGAGAAATATGAGCCCTCTTTTTAGTGCCCGTTAATACCCTAGCTGCAGCATTTTGAATTACTTGGAGAATTTTTAGTTTTTAGGACAACCTAACAGTAGTGAATTACAATATTCTAATCTAGACATGACAAAGGCATGGATTAGTTTCTATGCATCAGTTTGGGACAGGATGTTCCTGATTTCAGCAATATTCCGTAAGTGGAAGTAAGCAGTGTTAGAGATTTGTTTGATGTGTGAATTGAAGAGTCCTGATTTAAAAAAAAAATTAAATTTTTTTTTAAAAGATTTAAAGATTTAAAAGATTTAAAATTTAAGATAAGATTAAATAAGATAAATAAGATTTAAAAGATTTTTAAAAAAAAAAGCTTCTTAACCCTTTGAGTGTGTGAATTTGCGTGCCCCTAGTGGCAGAGCGCGGCACTGCGCCTGTCGTCTCACTCTGGCATGATCGGCTGCATTGGAGATTTGTACTGATTTGTACTGATTTGCCAGTTTCAGAAGGTGGCAGACATCCGTTGGAGGACTCAATGGATGACACGTAATACACCAAAGAAGAAGAACTCCTCATTTCCTTTTCCTGTTTTTAGCATTTTAGCCCTGAAAGCTAATATGGTCGGGATCGGTAACCGTCACTTTGTTGGCTTTGTACGTGGAAAATAGCCGTGGGATACAAGCAAAATTTATGTGGGATAATCATAAGACTTTGTAGATGTGGTAAAGACTTTAAATGACCGACAGAATGCAAAACAATGACCATGATGGGTGAAAACGCAGCAACCACGCCAGCCAGAAGGCCAGCCCTCCTTTATCAAAAGTAAATGAGAAATTTCTGGGGGGTTTTTTAATGTTGTGGGGTGACCCACCACAATCTACTTGGACAGACAGAGCACTCAGCTTGAGCAGGAAACAGAACAATGACATGTATGGATTGATATCAATATGTAAATGTGCCTTGCATTCAAGGAATTCTGGCGCCAGTAATCAAGCTATTGATATGTGTGACTCTTATGTAAATGTTACATGCATTCTTTCTTGACTGTTACGTAAATGTCCCATGCATTCTCTCTTGCTGGTATAAATGTGATCACTCAAAGCTCACTAAAAAACACATTCAGTACGCATTCAGAGCTCACTCACAGCGCACAGACAGAGCGCTGAGTGAGTCTCGTGATGGAGGAATAAAACACCTTTAAACTTCGGCTTGCTGTGTCCGCCTGTACTTATTCCGTTCCTCCACAATGTACTGATTTCTTGTGCATATACTTTGACAATAAGATGATGAGGTACCTCTGAACCATTCTTTGTGTAAATACATCCAAAGTCCAGTTTTGACTGAGTTATGGAATTTAAAGAGGTGCCACGACATTATGCAAATTAGATGTGTAAATTTATTCCTATCTGAAACTTTGGATCATATTTTACATCTTTCTAATTCACAGTAAGCCATTATCTCTTACCACTTTCAAGTTATAGCCTTGGAAATCTGAACTATTTTATTGACAAAAAATCTTTACCACTCTTGACCACTAGGGGTTATGTCACAATTCGGTAACAGACACACAAAGAGTTAACATTTTGAAATATATGCATGGATCACATGATTATCATAAAAATACTAAAATCTTCCTCTTTTCTTCTTCTTTTAGATTTGATTGGCGGCTGGCAACCAGCTTACAGGTGCATTACCGCCACATACTTCACTCTATATCATCATTCTATCTGGTCAGGAGCTGTAGTCCTTCTATCACCATTGCTGTGTCCAACAGAACCTCAACTCTATCTTCAGACATCACTCTTCTTCGTCTCCTCGTACTTCACTCTATATCATCATTCTATCTGGTCAGGAGCTGTAGTCCCTCTATTATTGCTGTGTCTTCTTCTTCTTCTTCTTTTAGATTTGATTGGTGGTTGGCAACCAGCTTACAGGTGCATTACCACCACGTACTTCACTCTATATCATCACATTATCTGGTCAGGAGCTGTAGTCCTTCTATCATCATTGCTGTGTCCAATCAAACCTCAACTCTGTCTTCAGACATCACTCTTCATCTCCTCATACTTCACTCTATATCTTCTACACATCTTCGACTCACTCTATTTCATCACTCTAATCACTCTACATATCTCATTGCTATGTCCAGTTGAACCACTTCAATGGAAAGTATACGTATACTACATGAACTTGTATAGCTGGGCTCATGCTTTGTGCATCTGCTCGACCACAAGGCTTGTGTAATGAAAATTATATCACCATCTCCACTCCGCTAGGCTGACCACGTGCAGCCCAGATTTCATTATTGCGTTGCCTGGGCACACTGACTACGCATGGTCAAGATTGAACCCGCCATTCAAGAGGTGGCGCTACCAACACAGCATACAAAGTCAAAGCAGATGAAGATGACAAAGAGGAAGAGGAAGATGAGAATAAACATACATGAATCATTTGTAGGGGTTTTATTTTTTACAGTTTAACCTGCTGTTGTCCTGCTTTAGTATGGATGCCATGTGATGAAATGGGCCATTAAAGTATAAATTAGCAATTAATGTTAGCCTTAGCAGTAAGTTGGCAATAGGTCATTGCTGGTAATTGGCCTTACTGTGTTCCACTAGGGGGGGAAAAATAACTGCACAGTTAGATAAGGGACTCTTAAACTCAGGAATATTAAAGAGTTGTTTTTAATGGACTGCAACAGAAAGACTTTTTTTTTCCTTCATCAGACAAGGTCAGAAAAAAAAAACCCCACAACAGTCTCACCTCCAGCACACAGAGCAGAGCAGTCCGAGCGCACCACACCCCAGCTGAATTCAGGTTTTCTCTCAGTCCGAGGCAGCGTGTACTCCCACACCACACCCGGGTTCCGTCCCTGCAGAAGGATCTGTCGGACAAAGAAATAGCCAGTAAACACCTAAAGGATTACCCGGTTTCCTGCATGTGCTCTGATGTACAAAACTGTATTAACCACTGCAGGTCCTTTTTCTGACAGTACATAAAAAGTAAATATAAAATCACTTTATATTAGTCTGGAAAAGCAGCAAATCTTTACATTTCAGAGGCTAACATTAACACGTTTGCCATAAAACTTTAACCTGGACAGCACAGTTTGCAAAAATGAGCAGCTTCCTTTAGTAACTAGCTCCTTTTACCACATCCTTCTTTACTAAACAGTGATTATGAGTTAAGTTTTCCATTGATTTATTTAGACATTCCAGTCAACAGAGACTGATGGATGAACGAAAGCAGACATACCCATTACAAGGCAAGCAGAAGACTATCATTACAACCCCACGAGGTTTCCCTGTGATGGTGAAGAGGTTTGCACACATATCTACATAGTCAGCTCACAGTGTGTAGTTTTAAAATATTTCAGAACATTGCAGTGAGCCTATTTAGTGTAGTTATATCTCTTTTGCAGTCCAATACAATTTAGCAGACATTGACTGGGTATTAATCCTCAAACCCTTTAGTAAAAATGTATAACGTCCAACTGTCAGAATCCATTCACATGCTCCACAAATACACCAGTCGATCAGTGTCTGCAGTTATGATCTCTGACAGGTTTATTTTCTTTGGATAAATCCTGAAGTGCAAAGAAAACTACAGTCAATCAGCTGTCAAACTTCAAAAGCTGAGCCCCTCCTGGATTTAATATGAATTCAGTCATCGCCGGATGCCTGACAAACTTTTGTGCAAAAGGAGAGATTTTTCTAAAAGACAAGGAAAAGAGCTGTGTAATGTCAGACAAATCTGTGTATGTTGAAAGAGAGAACAAAAACAGCTGGGAGAACAAAACAACATCCTGGACTATGTAGACATAAGTCAACACAATGGCATAGGCAGTAAATGTAAATGTGTACAGTAAATGGTACAGTTTTTCAGAGAATGTGAAAACTATAAGTCAAAGATGATGCACTGAGAAAAGGTTAAAGCTTATGCCATTCATTCCAAAGCACAGCATGCAATAAAGAGGTCAGTGAGGCAATTAGCATGATAAATGGGGAAGAGCTGTTAATTATTACTGCAACAATTTACAACTACTATTAGTATTTGTAATGAACTGTTTGACTTTGCATGGTCAAGTTCTAACTTGCACTTGTAGAAGCTAGACATTGTGCTGCGAACCAAAGAAATTCAGCAACAAATGAGAAACAAAGTAATTGAGTGCTAGCAGTTTGGAAAAGGTTATAAAGCCATTTCTAAAGCTTTGGGACTCCAGTGAACCACAGTGAGAGCCATTATCCACAAATGGCAAAAACATGGAACAGTGGTAAACCTTCCCAGGAGTGGCCGGCTGACCAAAATGACCCCAAGAGCGCAGCAACGACTCATCCAAAAGGTCACAAAAGACCCCACAACAGCATCCAAAGAACTGCAGGTCTCACTTGTCCCAGTTAAGGTCAATGTTCATGACTGCACCATAAGAAAAAGATGGCAAAAATGGCCTGCATGGCAGAGTTCCAAGATGAAAACCACTGCTGAGCAAAAAGAACATAAAGGCTCATCTCAGTGTCACTAGAAAATGTCTTGATGATCCCTAATACTTTTGGGAAAATACCCTGTGGACTGTGTAGTTTTGTACTTAGGACATATTATGGTGCGACACAGGTAGTGGCTTTACCTTCCGGTTCCACCGCCACCCGGAGTATAAGAGGGCTGTGCGGAAGAGAGGTGGGCTCTTTGGCCACCTCTCAGCCTAGCAGGAGCGCTTCTGTATAACCCCTGAGGCTATAATAAAGTCTTGTTCAGTTCCACCTTAAGTCTCGTCATTCACCCTCAATTACAGACATAACATTTGGCAACGAGGATGGGATAAAAAACATGGATGCGGGAGTCACTATCATTCAACGGTTTCTGGAGCTTCCCGGTGAGCCACTGGTCCCTTGGGTGAGATGGTTCACCGCATTCCAAAATTACTTGGTGGCTCGGAACCTTGATGAACTGAAGAAGATACGGGTTTGGGCAATACTGGTTCATAATTTGGGTATGGAAGGACAGCGTATCCTTGCTACCTTGGGTGCTAGCGACAGCTTTAAGGACATTGTTGAGCTAATGGCGCAATATTTTCGCACCCCTGAGAACGTCATTGTCTGGCGGATCCAGTTTCAGCAGTGCCACCAGAGGGTCAGCGAGTCAGTACAACGATATGTTGCTGACCTGCATCAGCTGGCCGGGGACTGCCAGTTTGGAGCATTGGAGGAAGAGATGGTCTGTGACCAGTTGGCGGAGCATACACTTTGCTCGACGGTGAGGTCGAGGCTCCTCACGCACTCCGGCAAATTGTCGTTAGCCATAGCTATCGAGATAGCTCAGCAGTGTGAAGCAGCGGATAGACTGTCATGTGACCTCGGTGAGACAGCTACACTGCAACGCTCTGAACTGCAATCAACGGTGCAGGCTGTGGACCCAGACAGTGATGATAGCAAACAGGAGAAGGAGGAATGTGCTACGGCTGTAAAGATAAGGTCCGCCCTGTGATCGCCCAGGTGTTACTAAGCACCGCTATAAGGCAAGAGAGTGTTGGGCAAGAGAAAAACACTCCAGCAAGTGCGGACTTCTGCTTCATTTTTCCAGGTGCCTGTAGTAGGTTTGAGCGAGGAGAACGGCGACACAAAGCGGGCATCCCTGCTCCAAATCCTATGATTATCCACACCGTCTCTCCGAACACCGAAGGCCGTACATACTGTATGGTGAAGCTGGATGGAGTGGAGGTGCCGCTGCTGACTGACACGGGTGCAGTGAGGTCCGTGCTGAATTGGCCTACCATGAGGAGTTTCTTCCCATACTACCAAGTGAGAGGTCATTCAGCGCCATTGTGTGGGTATGGAGGAAAAAGGCTAGCCATTGTGGGTTCGGTGGAACTGACGGCTAGGTACAAATCGGCAGAGGTGTCCAACCTGCAGTTTGTGGTGACCACCGATGGCGAGAATATTATGGACTGTGACCTTTTTTATGGACTGGGCTTTTCGATCACCAGCTGTGTTGGAGAGGAGTGGTCGGGCTGTGGCTTGTAGGACTGGCCGTTCCGCGAGTGGTGGACGATGCTGTATGGGACAAACCTTGGCCTAGTATTCTGGAAGATGAGCAGAAGCAACCCCATCCAGGGCCATTACAGGATGGTCCCAGTGTCAGTGCCCCAGTAGCCCTAGCTGAGGTAACTGGGCAACACAGTGGGACTCCTGTGACGGCAGGTGGAGCCGAGTGGCTGACCCATTCTGCTTCCAGAGTTCAGCTGGGAGGTACCGAGAAGCAAGGGGTCAGCCACTCGGCTCCACCCGCCGTCACGGGCATCCCACTGCTTCGCCCAGTTCCCTCAGCTAGGGCTACTGGGGCACTGACACCGAGATCACCCCGCGATGGCCCTGGGTGTGGTTGGTTCAGTACATGGATGAGATTCCGACTCATTTCCTCATACATAACAGACTGACGAGACAAAAGTTGAACTTTTTGGAAGGTGTGTGTCCCATTATATCCGGCATAAAAGTAAAACAGCATTTCAGAAAGGGAACATTATACCAACAGTAAAATACGGTGGTGGTAGTGTGATGATCTGGGGCTGTTTTGCTGCTTCAGGACCTGGAAGAATTGCTGTGGTAAATGGAACCATGAATTCTGCTGTCTACCAAAAAAACCCTGAAGGAGAATGTCCGGCCATCTGTTTGTGACCTCAAGCTGAAGTGTACTTGGGTTCTGTAGCAGGGTAATGATCCAAAACACACCAGCAAGTCCACCTCTGAATGGCTTTAGAAAAACAAAATGAAGACTTTGGAGTGGCCTAGTCAAAGTTCTGATCTGAATCCGATTGAGATGCTGTGCGGTTCATGCTTGAAAACCCTCCAGTGTGGCTGAATTACAACAATTCTGTGATAAATCCTTGTGCGCCACTACGCGGTGCACGAGAGAGGAAAGGAGAAACCCAATTGCGAGAGTGGATGGTGCACTTTTATTAACAAACACAAACAAGATAACAAGTCCAGTTATCACCAAGTCCAGTTCAGTTTAACCACACAAATACAGAGAGATGTAATGATGGATGTTGGGCCACCAAACATACCGGGCACCTGCCGAATGCTCTACAGCCTGGTGAATATGGAGCCTAGTGCTGCAGGGCTGTGTTACGCACGAAACAGGAAACGCAAGCAACCTAGTGCTGCAGGGCTGCCAGCACAAAAGAAAAGGCAAAAAGACACTTACAGGTCTGGAGCTAATCCGGGGCGAAACCAAGCAGTCTGGTGGATGAGGATATGAAAGTGAGGCAGCCACGAACACCCAGGGATTGATCGTCTGAAGATGTCGGGCTGAGTACGTGAAGGGAGTGAAACGTTATTCATGGAGAGCTAGCTGCCATGAACAAGGGTGAATGCCCTGGCAATCTCTTTCCTCTGGAGCGGCAAACAAATACTCCTGAAGCTAACGGGGAAAGAGATTGCTGGTGTGAGAATGCGTGGGCAGAACTGATTGGCACCAGGTGTGTGAGAGGGCATGTGAATGAGAGTGAATGGAGCATGTGCATGTGTGTGTGCATGTGGGTGTGTGTATGTGTGTGAACACCCGTGACAGTGCAGCTGATTGCACTAGACAGGAGGAGGGGGTGTGCCTGAGCTGTCAGAGGAAAACTAGGGCAAAACATAACAATGAGTCAGAACTGGGTTTGCCCTCCAAACCCAGATTCATGACAAATTCTGCAAAAATAAGTGGGCCAAAATTCCTCCACAGTGCTGTAAAAGTCTCATTGCCAGTTATTGCAAATGCTTGATTGCAGTTGTTGCTGCTAAGGGTAACCCAACCAGTTATTAGGTTTAGGGGGCAATCACCTTTTCACACAGGGCCATGTAGGTTTGGATTTTTTTTCCCCTTAATAATAAACACCTTCATTTAAAAACTGCATTTTGTGTTTACTTGTGTTATCTTTGTCTAATATTTAAATTTGTTTGACGATCTGAAACATTTAAGTGTGACAAACATGCAAAAAAATGAGAAATCAGGAAGGGGGCAAACACTTTTTCACACCACTGTATATGATATTATGGACTGTAGATGATGACATCCCTAAATTCATTGTCATTCTCTGTTGAGAAGCATTGTTAAACTGGTGGACTATTTGCCTACACAGTTGTTCACACAGTGTGGATTGAACCTCACCTCATCCTTGCTTGTGAACGACTAACACTTTTGGGAGTACTCCTTTTATACCCAGTCATGACACTCACCTGTTTCCAATTAACCTGTTCACCTGTGGAATGTTCCAAATGAGTGAATATTTGCAAAAAAAACAATAAAGTTTATCAATTTGAAGATTAAATATCTTGTTTTGTAGTGTATTCCATTGAAAATAGGTTGAAAAGCGATTTTTAAATCATTCTATTTATTTTTATTTATGTTTTACACAACATTCCAACTTCACTGGAATTGGGGTTGTACATTAATTTCAACCAATAACATGGCATCAATAAAGTTCTTAAAAACTTCATGCCATAAATCACATCCTGGTCATTACCAAATCTCTGCAGTATATGCAGAATCGGTAAGCAAGGGACAAGAAGTATTCTGGTTTCTGTTTGCAGTCATTGTCGACCAGAGGAGGAAAATCTGGAGACCACCAACTACTGTCTGGAGAGTTTTACTTGGGCATCTGCTAAAAGTCAAACAAAAGTTTAAACAGAAATTTTGACAACACAGCTTATGAAATGGCAAAACTTCACCACCCACACTTCCTATGTTGATGTTACCATCCCAACCAACCTACACCCCGTTGCCATTAAAAAAAAAAGTGCCACCACTATCCACACCAGGCCTTTATGCCTATCCAAGCAAACCAAAACATACCAACGTCCCTGCTCCTTCACCAAGCTACCACAGTGATGTGAACTGGGTGAGGTTTTCAGAAAGCCTGACATGTCCTTTGGACATTGAAGCTTTGTAAAACACATCTCTGTCCTTGGTCCACAATGTTAAATACACCAACCACGGTGTTAGCATTGTCTGCCAAGTGACGCGTTCACTCAAACAATTGTTTTAGACAGATTCAAACTTGCCTTTTCTCCACTTATTCCATCTCAGAGGTTTGCAGCCAAAGCATATCCACTGACTGACAAATAAACCAATACAAAAAAGAAACAGAATCCTAACTACCCAAGTTTCAAACCAAAACCCACGACCTGCTGAAATCAGTCACGAAAGCAACAATGACTTCATGCTTCTTCCCACTACTTGACACAACTTCGTCTGCCCCACATGAACTTTGTAGTCAAAGCAAAGCTAAAACAGCAGCAAAACACTGGCTTGGTTGTGTCATAAAGCATTAAAATCTACCAAGGCTCTATAATGGCATGGAGCCTGATCTCTACTAACAACTCAATTGACTGGATCCAACTTGTATTGATCTGAATTTCTAAATGCTTGAGCAAAGATTTGCTTTTTAAATAAAATAATAAATATTTTACATCGTATTGTTACAGGTTAGGAACCTTGAACTGTTCAGCCCTTAGTTTAAAATGCTCAAATGTTAAAATATCCCATAGTGCTTTTGCATTATCTATATAATTTAATACTGTGGGTAAAACAGAACGAGTGGAATGATTTTGAAGATTTTGCTTCAAGCCAAAATGCAGTTTGGAAATTTGTATTAACTTTTTTCAATAGTAAGAAACTGTTGATCCAAGAACTTTATAGGTCCAAATAAATAAATGGTGACCTATCATTAAAAACACAAAGATAGAAATTTTAAACAGTGTATCATAATTTTAGCCACAAACATAGAAGGTGCATACAGTGAAATGCTTTGATTTTAAAATTTACCAGTCAGTGTGATATTTATCCACCGAATCTTGGTTCATGATGGCTTTCTGGCATATTTGCTGCAGCACCTGTATAGCCTGTTAAAACAAACTCTGTTCAACAAGTCAAAAATTAATACAGCAATACATGCACTGAAATACAGTCGGAAGTAACTACTATTCTCAGGTGATGAACCAGCCTAATTACCTCCGCCAAGAGGAGGTAATGTTTTCGCTGGCGTTGGTTGGTTTGTCTGTCTGTCTGTTAGCAATATTACTCAAAAAGTTATGTACAGATTTTGATGAAATTTTCAAGAAAGGTGTGCAATGGCACAGGGAACAGATGATTAGATTTTGGAGATGATCTGAGACTGCATACCTCCACCTAGGGCTTTGTTTGTATTTGTAAAGCAGGATTACGCAAAAACTAATAGATGGAGTTGGATGACATTTTCACCAGAGGTGGTTCTTCGGCTAGAGAAGAAGCCCTTAAATTTTGGTGATGATCTGAGAATGCATACCTCCGCCAAGGCTCTCATTTTCTCACAGAATGTTAGCAACAATACTCCAAAACTAATGGACAGACTTTTATGCAATTTTCACCAGAAGTGGCTCTCGGCCTACACACAAACCCACTGCATTTTGGAGGTGATCCATGAGGGACGGAAGGAGCCTTGGCAGAGGTATGCACTCTTTGAGCACTTTTCTATTTTAACATGCAATAAACATTCCATTTACTTTGGATCTAAACTGGATAACTGGTTATTTTTGATTGCTGAAGGACTTTTGTTTTGTAATGCAGCTACAGATACATTTAAGTAATGTGACTGATGGGTGTCTTACTTCCGACAGAGTAATAGCCGACCAGAGAGGGTCTCAGTTTTCATGACCCAGCAATCACACCACTCATCAAGCCAGATGCCCCGATGATAAATTACAGCGAGGCAGTAGCAGATATAAATTTCACAGTGTTCTGAGCTGGACTGGCATGACCTTGCCTCTCCATACCACAAGAATGTCAATTTCAGAGGGAATAATCCCACTTGGTATCCACGGAGACCTCCGGAAGCAGCCGTATGTTATGTCTGTTCCTTCCTCCTCCTCCTCCTCCTCCTCCTCCCATTCCTCATTTGAGCTCCTTCTATGCCTCCTTCTTTGTACCAGCTGAGCAGCTGTGCAGATGTGAACATCTTGTCACAGTTTATGCTCTCACTCTTCAACATTTGTTTTTCTTTGAGTGCTTCAAGTTGAGTGAGGGTCTGCGAGTGAGCCGTGCACACATCCTCCCCCATGTGCACTCGCACATTTTCTGTAACACGTTCATCTCAGCAGAATGTGTGAAACAAATTAAGATCTGGGCTTTAAAAAACGGTTGTTTTTTTTTTAACTTCATTTGGTTCTATTCATTTGTAGTATAAGTCCCTTTGCCCTGACCTTTTTACTCCTCAAGTCCGGAGAGCTCAATCACAGAATTCTTAATCTTTTAATCTCACTCTCTCCACCCCTCTCTCTATCCCTTTCTCACTGTCAACCTCTTTCTCCCTTTTGCAATTACAGGACATGCTTATAGAGATTATGTTCATTTCATCTACAGATCAGCTGCATGCTACTGCTGGACAGATGTATGACAGGAATAAGTCAGACCAGAGGAGGAAGATTTAGTCCTTTCTTTCAAGGATCTTTTCAGGTTTTCATGACATTTGACTAAAAGCAGTTGTGTGGTTTTGTCCACTGTTTCTTTGGTTATAATTCTAATAATGACAATAATAAATTTAATCAAAGAAAGTGGTGGGACTTGAAAATCTGTACAATAATGCTAAGCCCTGTATCTCATGGAGCGGCAAACGCTGATGAATGTAGAGCTTTTTTGGGTTTCATCAGGTTTTGTAAAAGGTTGCTGAACAGTTTGCAAACAGATTTTATGGTCCCAAATAATTTTTCTTATTGTAAACAAAATTTTGAACATGTTTACAAATGTATTTTTCCCACAAACAGTTGCAAACATTTGCAGAATGGTTGTAAGCACTTCCAAACGGTGGTAACACGTGTCGCTAATATTCTTTTTGGTTCGCAAAGATGTAGACACTAGCAACTGTTCAAGAACCTTTACAACAAAGCTGTTTGAGACCATAAAAACTGCTGGCAAACTGTTTTACAACCTTTTTATGAACCCTGATGAAACTCAAAAAGCGGAGCGTTCGAGAACGTTCCTCAGCATCCGCCAGTCTGAGAGTATTAGCTGGATTTTCACCAACATTCGTCAAAAAAATTTGGCAAATCCAAAAACACACACACAGTTAAATGTATCCCTGGAGCCAAAGCAGGTGTAAGTAAATTGTATTTAAAACTACAGATTACATGATATTAATGACATGTGATTGCACAAACTTGTTTGTCGTACTTTATTAATCCCAGAGGGAAATTGAAGGCATCCACCTGGATGAGGCTGCCACGGTGTGGCGCCAATCCCTTCACCGTTCACACACATACATTCACACCTAGGGCTACTTTAGAGTCTCCGAATAACCCAACTTGTATGTTTTTGTAATGTGAGAGGAAATCAGAGCATCCGGGTAAACCCACGCAAGCATGGGATGAACGTGCAAACTCCACGCAGAGAGGGCCTGCTTTGATGTGGAATTTTGCAAAAACTTCAGATTCTGTGACATGTACACCTACATGATCTTTAGCCGCCAGCTTCCTAAGTGGTGCCAAGCAATCAATGTGGGCTACAGTACATCAAAAACTGGAAAATTGGTCCAATTAAGGGAGAAGGCACCTACCCAATTTTGGATGGTACAGCTCTCTTTAGTAAAAATATGTCACCGCCTATTAAACCTTCAAAATCTTAAAGAGTTTTGCCACCAATTCACCTGATGTTATGGTCAAACTGTAAGGGAGTGCTCCCAAAATGCGTGTAATTGCGCAGTCAAACTGTGATCTCACAGCAGCAGCGGTTATGCCAGGAAGTTGGTCTGTAAACTGTGATGGATATAATGTGTGACACTTAAATTTTACTATTTGCTTTCAATTTCCTTTTGGAATAACTTTGACTACCCCAGACAGCTTCAGCACAGCCATGCTAACAGATCCAAGCAGTTAACTGCCAATAATAATGTTATCATCATGAAAACAAAACTCAGAGCTTACGACTCCATTAAGGCTGACCAAAGAAAATTTCAGCAACTGAAGTTGTTTTTTCTGGCGTTTTATGTATTTTGCAGCAATTTTTTTTGCCAGTGGTCCCAGCGGGACCAATCACACAACACAGCTGCTCTCATAAAACAGTATTTCTGAAATCTTAAATCTTTCTTAAATGTTGTAGTGATAAATTCTCCCCACCTTGTCTGTCTATCTAATTGTAAATGGGGACAGTTATTCTGTAAATGCATGAAGGCAATCTCAGTCAAAAACAAAAACAGCACTAAAAGTCAATATTTAATCCTCACGTAGATGAGGACTTCAATTCTGAGCTTCACAGAAACAAGTCAGCATGGTTAAAATGTGCATTAAAAAATGTTGGTATAGAATTGCTTCAGACTCAGTATTTATTATATTCACCAACTCTTAGTTTGTGTGCAGATGCAGACATGTGCAAGCTCTGTATAAGTGGCCCCTGACCACCAGGTGCGGACTGGGACCACTTGGTACGAGCCACAGAGAATGCAGAGAAAAATAAATAATTTATTCTGTTCCTCTGTACTAACTTTGAAAAATGACTGTATATTCTCTCTCTTCCCGTGCCCAACTTCCTGTCTGTCTATGTGGCCTTGACACACATACCTGTCTCAATAATTAGCGGTGATGCTCAAAAACTAAACCCAGACTCAAAGCCAAACTGGGGCTGTGGGGACAAAGAGATATTTTGAAATGTTTGGGACCAGGATAGGAAGTGCACTGGTTTGTACCCCCCTTGTGGCTGGGTAACCAACTTTCCTTCCCCCATTTTTTTATGCTGAGCAACAAGGTAGAAAGCACCAATTTTTTCACTATCTTTAGTATGACCCAGCAAGGACTTGAACACAACGATCTGCCAGTTGTGGGGTGTATGCTCTACCACTAGGCTGCCAATCCAGTAAACAACTGCTACAGTATAAATCATGCATTCACTCAAATATGTGCCCACTCAAATTAGGGAAAAGCTTCTGCTAGAACTAAACCAAAGCAGCTGTTTCTAAGCCCATGCCCTTGATTAAGACGATGCTCTAAATTCAATTTACAGCTAAGGCCAATTGAAATTTCATTAGTTTGCAAGAATTTATTCACAAACAAGTATTAGGAGCTATATACTAAATATTAAATTAATTCATCCAGAAATGCAAAATGATTCTAAGAATAAATGGGAAAAAAAATTTCTGGTAGTGCCACTGAAAAACATGAGACTCACCAAAGCAAGCATTATTCATCTACTGAGCCCCAAGGCATATGTACAGAATAAGGTTTAGGGGCAGTACAATCAATAGCTGATGAAATACAGTACATGTCGTGCACTTCAACAGAATGCATAAAAATAGGATTGATGCATTTTTTTGCAAGCACTCCTTTGCAAAACAACATGTTCCAACTGCCAACTGGGGCACTGCATCAACTATACTGCCCACAAACCAAGACTGAAGTACCAAAATTGGTACATAAACACATGATTTTTTTTTATTATTTTTTTTTTGATGGACAAACAAGTGTCCAATGAAGCACTTTGCAAAAATCACTCTGGAATTGCTCCAGGAATTACAGGCCAGTCATTGCAGTTTAAACCACAGTATTTCAGCAGCCCAAGGGGCTGAAGGGAGACTAGCTTTTACATGAATATCACTTCACTCGTGACGATGGGGGGGGGACTCTTCACCTGGTTTCCCTTCTGTTTTCACAGTTAGGGTTCATAGGTCAAGAGGAAATAAATGCTTTTGCCAATGTAGCTATGTGAGAACAACATCCCACCACCGCTCACCTAAGCCTCAGAATGACTCGGCCGCTTGTCGAATATCAGTTCTGCTGTCAGAAGGATACGCCTGTCCAGTGTCACTTTTTGCTGCTCCAGTACAGGTAAAGACCTTCACTCCCCTCGAAGCGCTCGTCTCTAACACACTGCTGACTACAAACGTGGAAAAAAGTACCACCATCACTTCATAAATCATCTGCTTTACTGTGCAGAACATCTCGCTCCAGGAAACCATCTGATTTTATACTTTCCATCCCTTGCCTCTGAAGGGCAGTTGACTTAGGGATTTTAATCACATTATTAGCCTCAATCCACATGGATGCAGTGAAGCACGGGGGGGATACATCTACTGCTTTGGATATGTGTACATAAAAGTAAACATGTGACTGTGTATACACTTTTGCTGTCAGTTCCTAGAAGTTAAGCTCAAACACAAAGGCAAGCCTACGCCACTGGAGATTAATCTGAGTGATGAAAATGTGGGGGGAAGGATGATTTAAAGGTCCCATATGGTGCAAAATGTTGTTTTGGTGTTTGTGCCCTATAAAGCATGGCCAGGCTTCATGTTTACTATGAAAACACTGAAATGCTCGCTTCACAGAAAATACACACTGAGTTTATTTAGTAAAGCTCTTAAAGAAATAAGCAAATTGTTCTTCCTGGGTTTTATGATGTCACAAACCAACAACGTTCAACTTTCACTTCTCTAAGCTAGTAAAACAAACAGACCTGACTTCCTCCTTCCTTGTGATTGGCTCACTCAAAAAAAGTATCCAATCAGATTAGGGAGTTGTTGAGTCATGTTTGGAACTTTTTGAGATGTTCAGGGGTTGAATGACTCACACGAGGAGAGACTACTTCTACTGAACTTTACTTTTCAATGGGTGAGTAATTCAATTCAACTTTATTTATATAGCACCATTTCACAATAACAGTCATCTCACAGCACTGTCAAACTATAGGGGAAAACCCCACAATTGCAGAAATACCCCAATAATCAGGTGACCTCCTGTGAGCAGCACTTGGCAACGGTGGAGAGGAAAAACTCCCTTTTAGCAGGAAGAAACCTCCAGCAGAACCAGGATCAGGGAGGAGCAGTCATCTGCTGCATACATGCACAGTACAGGACAGGACAATGTACTTTTACAATCTTTGTCACTAATCGCAATTTAGCAGGACTGCTATCTCTAGCTCAGGACAGAACAGCAAGCTAACTGTCCATGCTATTAACTGAGGACCGATCAATCTGAGTGCAAAAAAATGAAATCTCATGGAAACTCTACTTGTGAGCGTGATCCTCTAACGTGCACCGACCAATCAACAGTTACATTAAGCACTCTTTACATTATATTATGATAAGGAGTGTGGGGTGTGTGTGTGTGTGTGTGGGGGGGGGGGGTGATGCTAACTATTTGAAATGACTTACAATACTAATGACTGTGGCTGCAAACTGGCTCTTTCAGGCATAGCTTTTTATGAGCTGTAAAACAACACAGGAATCATTTATGGTCTTTAAAATATTCTCAAGGACGAGAGAAAAAAACTTACAACTAATCCCTAGAAAATGCGCAGTAATGGATCTTTAAAGGTTTTAAGGAACTTTTTAAGCTTCGGCTATAGTCCTTTAACCCAAATGCCAATTGCTGCAAAGTAAGTTCAGTATAACCTGATATGGTCTTTTTCAAGAATTATACCTGCTTAACACAGTCTATACTTGAATTGGTGGATTGCTGCTACTTTGTCACAACCAACTTATTTTGGGAGCTGATTTTAATGCAGTTTGGGATAACAACATGGGACAGATCAGGGGGCTCAGAAACTAGGGACCAACATTTAGCTTCTAGGGCATTACAGCAGTGGGCTAATGACACTGGTATGATTGATATTTGGCAGAACATGCATCCCTCTTTAAAGGTTTATTCATTTTTCTCAGGCAGACATAAGTTATTTTCAAGAATAAACTTCCTTCGTGTGTCTAAAAGATTATTTGGCAAAATTCATGATACGGGTTATATGCCGGTTGCTTGGTCAGACCACAAACCTATCTACTGTTCTGCTAACTTGCACCCTGCTGCCACCAAAGCACTGAGGTGGAGGTTTAACATATCCCTCCTACAAGATGAGAATTACAAGAAACAGTTTGAGTTACAATTTAAGGAATTTATGGAATTTAATGAAGGTTCAGTGTCTGACCCTAGAATTATGTGGGAGGCAGTGTAGGGCTTTATAAGATCAAACGCTATTCTCTACACAGCTTCTAAGAATAAACAGCATTGAGAAAAGCTAACTGCACTGGAGCAGCAATACGCCTCTCTTGATACCACACTACAGGGAAAATATTGTGATAAAATGCATCTTCAGAAAGGGCTTGTTAAAAAAATTAATGCGATTTAAGGCGTCGATCAGAATCCAAAATGCATAAGACAAGACAAACTTACTATTTTCAGTCTGCTAGGCTGAGCCACCTGTTAGCCTTAAGACTTAAGTCCGATGAGCACACTTCAGGCATGTTCTGTGTTAGAACAGAAGATGGCATTATTCATTCTGATGCTGAAGTTGTAAATTCTGCTTTTGCATCCTTTTATCATTCGCTGTATAGTTCGGAAAATACTTCTGCTCAAGCAGACTGTGACAGCTTTTTCGGCTCAATAGAATTGTCCTGCCTGTCTGATAATGAGTCGGCTGAGCTGGAACATGCTATTACATTGCAAGAGTGCAAGAGTGCACTGAAGGAGATGAACAGGCGCAAATCTCCTGGGCCTGATGGCATACCACCAGAGGTCTATCGAGCATTTTGGTCTCTTCTAGGTCCTTTGTTGTTAAATATGATAAAATTCTCCATTTTGGCAGGCACCGGGATGTTCACCGGGATGTGAACTCCGAGCTAATATCATTGTTCCTAACGAAAGGGAAGGATCCCATGGAATGCTCCAACTACAGACCTATTTCGCTGCTAAATGCAGACCTAAAAATTTATGCCAAAGTATTAGCTAGACGAATGCAAAGATGTATTACAAAATTAGTACACTGTGATCAAACAGGGTTTGTAACCTCAAGGCTAGCATCAGGCAATGTTCGAAGACTTTAACATGTGATAGATAAAGTTAAGGGAACAAACTTCCCCACTGCCGTGCTGTCCCTGGATGCAATGAAAGCCTTTGACCGCTTAAGCCTTATTCATGCTGCATTTCCCCTCTAGTCCGCTTTGGTCCGTGTGCGCTTTGGACGACCCCGGCACATACGCAGCGCTGTTCATGCTCACTTTTTTCATCTGCCCAGGTCAAGCGGTTGACGCATACGCACAACCATCATTTGTAGCTTCACTCCCACCTGATAGGTAGCGCCAATACGCTGATGCACCAGGATTTTCACCAACAAAGAAATGCTGCTTGCTTTCTGCTGCTTGACTTCCCAGTTTTCACTCCTTTTTCACGAAGATGCTGCTGCTGCTGCTGAAGTATTTATGTATGATTCATGTACTGTATGTTTATTCTCATCTTCCACTTCCCCGTTGTCTTCTTCGTCTACTTTGTCTTGGTATGCTGTGCCAATATCGCTGCCTCGTGAATGGGACGTTCAGTCTTGCGCACGCACTTTTCAATGCATTCAGGTCGTGGGAAGGCGGCGCGGTCACAAAATTTGGACTGCATACGGTCATCCATGGTCGAGCACCGCGGACACGAGCGGAGTGGAGATGATGACGTAAATTTCGTCATACAAGGTTTCCGGTTACACGTACGCAGACAGCAGAGGTGCAGCATGAATCCAGCTGTAGATTGGCCCTTCCTCTGGTCTCTACTTAAACATATAGGTTTTGGCTCTTCATTCATCAGTTTGATTAAAGTCCTCTATAATAACCCATCTGCTGCTGTAGTAACAGGTAAAACATGTTCCCCTCCTTTCCCTATTTCGAGAGGATTGAGGCAGGGCTGTTCTTTGAGCCCTTTACTGTTTGCTTTATCATTAGAACCTTTAGCTCAAGCCATTCGATCCTCACCATTGTTCTCCTCTATCTCTATCAATGACACTCACCATCATATATCCCCGTATGCGGCTGACATCCTTTTATATATTAGCAATCCCAATAGCTGTATGTCTAATGCTTTAGCAATATCTGATGATTATGGTAAAATCTCAGGTTTTAAAATAAACTGGCAAAAATCTGCTCTCCTACGGTTAAATCAATGCTCAAATTATGCTAGTCTGCCCCCATTGGTCCCAGTGGTTCAACACTTTACATATCTGGGCAGAGAGATCTACCCTTCAATTCCTGATATTATAAAGCATAATTTTGACAAAAATCTTAACTAAGATAATCTCTGATTTGGAGAGGTGGTCTAAATTGCGAAACTCACTCCGTAGTGTGTCAGTAATTAAAATGAATATACTGCCTAAGGTGAACTTTATTAGTTCAATGATTCCACTTTCTCCATCACAACAATACTGGCTAAAGCTGCAATCAGCAGTCACCAAATATGTATGGAATGGTAAACGACCTCGTATTAAACTACATACAATGCAACGCGATAGAAAAGATGGTGGTCTTTCTCTCCCAGACTTTAAACTTTATAAGTGGGCATTCACACTCAGACCACTAATTGTTTGATTTCATCCCAACTTGCAGGTGTCATGGCGAGAGTTGGAAAAAAGTTTGATTAGTCCCCATTCTCTTTATCATTTTGTACATCTACATTCAGTTTCATTTCGAGCAGGGGCCTATGGTCCCATCATAACACAACTACTTGATGTTTGGGGGAAAGCAGTGAAGCTGTGTGGAGGACTCTTTCCCTGGGATCCAGGGATTCCAGTTTTTGGTAATAAAAGATTTAAAGTGGGTGACCAACTGCTACAATTTGCAGCTTGGGAAGAGAAGGGCATCTCCGTACTTGGGAATATTTTGGGGGATGATGGAATGATGTCCTTCACAGAGTTATCTACTAAATTTGGTCTACCTCGTACAACCCTTTACTTTTATTTACAGCTGCGCTGTGTTTTAAAACAACTCGGAGGTCCCTTAAACAGTAAACTGTGTCAACTCCCCGTGGAAAAAATTTTATTAACACCACCTAAACTAGGCGGTCATGTTTCAAGGCTTTATTATCTTCTGCTTAATAGCTCTTATTGACCCTGGTATTGAATTCTGTATGGAAAGTTGATTTTAATAATAATGCATCAGATTTATATAGCACTTTGTCATAGACACTATACAAATAGATACATTATTCATTCACTCCAGACAGACAATGGTAAGCTACTACTGCAGCCACAGCTGCCCTGGGGCAGGCTGACAGAAACGTGGCTGCCAATCGCCTCTCCGGCCACCACCCACCGAACATTTTATACACATTCATACCCAGTGTTATGGACGCTGAAGGCAAGGTGGGTAAAGTGTCTTGCCCAGGGACACAACGGCAGGATATCTGGGGAGAGCGGGATTCGAACCGCCAACTATCCGGTTATTGGACAGCCTGCTCTACCTCCTGAGCCACTGCCACCCTAATTCTGACAAACTTGGTCCTGATTTAGACTGGGGCAAGATATGGGAATGTCTCAACATGTCATCCAGAAATCCTGATCATCAACAAATTCGCTACAACTTTATACATAGGCCATATCTCACTCCCAAAAAACTGCATGTAATGAAAATGATAACAGATCCTATTTGCGCTCTTTAAAGGGAACTGGTACATTTAAACATATGTTTTGTGAATGGCCCCCAGCTGTGGATTTCTGGACACAGGTTGCAAGTAATCTCTCTGTGTTACTGGGAGTCACAGTACCTTGCTCACCAGAAACTCTTATTTTAAATGATCTCTCACAAATCCAACTTAAGGTGGCCAAACGAAGGATTCTGCTGGCGGGAATCACTGTAGCCACACGTTGGAAGCCACCACACTGTCTATCTGTTCATGCCTGGACATTAATGTATTTGGACATTGCCTATTTAGAACTCTATATCCAGAGTGCATAGGGCTAAGAGTGATACAACTGAGGCTTGGCAAGCTCTGATAGATCATCTCCGACAACTTTGTGATGGACCGGTGCTTAACTAAGGCTTTGGACTGGGATGGTTGGTGGGGGAGGGTTGTTTTTGTTTTTGTTTTTTTATTTTTATAAAAACTACAATGTCATTTAAATAAGCTAACACTTTGTAAACCCTTGTAAATAACATTTGATTGTAAAAGCCATGTTGAATACAGCAAAATGGAAAAATCAATAAAAAGTTGATCACAAAAAGTACATGTCTTAACTGTAACTGTAGCATGCCTGGGGACAGGATATATTGATTACTAGTCTGATAAAATATAATAGGTTGTATTTTTTTTATCTATTGTAACTTCATCCTCATAGTAACACAAAAGTCAAAAACCTGAAAGTGGACTGCAGGAAGAGTTCAAAATTTCATATCTCCGTCAATCTGTAAAAGACTTCACTGGCTTTAAAGAATTCAGTTTCAGTCAATATTGCTCCAAATCCAACACTATCGGCTTAGTTTCAGCCATGAATTCAGTTTACACAGAGAAATATACTGTACTGCAAATAAAACCTTTGACTAATAAAGCTACTACTGTGTATTGCCTTTTTATGTTAATACTTCACCCAAATAATTAAAAATGTTTCTAAACTACACATGTACAATAATAACATGCCTTTTTGATGTGTTTTATTATTTCTGTTTTTCCCCACATTCTTAATGTGTAGCTTTGACTAAGATAAAAATCTGTGATACAACACAAACGTTTTTCTCTGCTTTACTGGTACCCTTATTTCATCTTCTCACCACCTGTCTCACAGTTACAAGTAAGCCCTGATTAAAGCCTTCCACAGTACCAATCCATCCCCTGATCTAACTAAGTACCCAAAACAATTAATGATCCCTCACTGAAGATTTGCTGGCAGCTGCAACCGTTCTTATTCTTTATACCACTAAACGCCCCTTTTCATCTAAGCCTCATCATGTCCAGGAATTTAAAAAGAAAAGAGGTGCGACAGATCTGCCAGGAACCCTGTCACCGTTAATTGCCATAAACGGGTGTCACTCTGCAGCGGCGGCTTACTTCAAACACCAGCGTCTCATTAGTGGGTCCGGCAGCATACAGGCTCTCCGGCTTATTGAAGGAGCGCTGGTATTCAAATATGGTTCCCCCAAAGTGGAACTTCCCTGGCCAGTCCACAGTCCAGTCCCCAGTCAGGTAGTACTTCTTCTTCAGGGAGCGAACAGCCAAGTAGCTGGTGGAGACTTCCATTTCCTGAATGAGAATGCTTCGAGCTCCAGCAGGGACTGTCACCATGGAGTAATACTCTAAATTTAAAAAAAAAAAAAAAACAAACGAAAAGGAAGTCACAATCATTTCGTGCTTGTTTCTTTCATGTTTCTTCCTGCTATTACAGACTCAGCTGCTTTCTCAGCAGCTCAGTGCATTATGAAGCGGGATTAGACACATGTGTACATCCTTGTTTACCTGCTTAAGTCTCCCTTCTCTTGCTAAAATACTCATAAATGAGTGTTGCTACTAACATGTACAGACACAAAACTACTAAACACGAAGATAAGCCTACCATTAGCCCGGTGTTGCAGTGTGTACTGGCCCTTGAAGAACTTGCAGGTGGAGTTGTCTCCCTTACAGACTCCACAGGCATCCAGGGAGGCCTTGGAGCCCAGAATCTGGTCACAACCCACAGCCTTAACACACAAAAATCACACACGCAGCATGCAATGTTACTCTTGAGGATGAGATGCTGGAGTTGAGACATTAAAGCTTTGTTTGACGCAAGGAAACACAGACAAAATGCAACACGCTCAAACCAAAAGGGATTTTTCCAAAAAAGAATGCAGCTAACATGCCAGATTTAATCACATTTTATCCACTGCCAAAAACAAACGCACTAAGTTGACTGCTTTCAAAAGATGTCACAACTTTTGAGCTGTCATCTCCGTGGATATTGCAGATGATTTGATTTGTACCGCTTCAACATTTTTGTACCAGTGCAGCTATAAATACATGAAGTATATTCCTGACTAAAATGGATCTATGCAGCTGATATAGACCTCACACACTCCCTCGATGCAAACATCTCCATTGTGCTCAGAGCAGGAGGTGCCATCTTTGACCTTGCTCGACATGGCAAAGAAGAAGTCAAAGTCTTCGGCAATGCAGTACAGCTTGCAGATGTCTTCATCTGTGCAAAAAAGAATTATGAACAGCAACATTAGAGTAAATGAAAGGAGCAGCGGCAAAATGAACAAGTTGTTGATTTACTCTACAGCAAACCGTAAAACTTGTAATGTGTACAGATCCTGCTAAGACTACTCTGAAAATGACAAAAACCGACTGTGAATGCACCCTGGGGTATCTATGTGGGGTTACAGGTTTATTTAGTAGTTCAGCTCAGTTATCACAGGCAAGTCTCTGCAGCCGTCTTTGATTAAAATAAATGACGGTGAAGGTGACTTGGCCCAAGGTCCCAGGAGGCAGTTCTGAATCTGTTCCTATCTGCATCATCCCCATTCATCTCCAGCTTAAACAGGCCTGGGACGGCAGCCAAACACACGGCTCCCCTTCCCTGCACACTCTCTCCCTCTCTCCGTGTAACAAAGCTGGCCCGCAGGCTTCCTTTTTAAATCTATCCTCACTGTGTCAGAGGGTGCAGGTGGCTGCATGTCTCCCATGCACATTATACACAGTGATGGTTTCCTCCAGCTTTTTTGGCCCTAATCATTACACCAGTAAATAGATGTTGGCATAGAAGAGAATCCTTATAAAAGAAATTTAGACTAACAGAGTACAGTGGGGTGCATAATATAAAAGATCTGTTCAAGACAAGGGAAAAAAAATGCCCTGAGCAATATGCAATTCTCTAAGCATTCAGCAGCTCTGTGGTCTTTAAACACTGTCTCAAATCTGCCAAGAATGCTGCAAATCTTCAACATGTACTGTGTATTCGAAAGATTATAAAAATCTATGAACACAAGTCACGTGAAAACAAACACAGGACTAAACTGTCCCCGAACATGTCGGCCTTACCATCAACTTTTGTATAGGGCTTCCACTTATAGTACCAGCCCCTGAAGGGCTTGCTGTTGTACTCAGCACACTGTTGTGCCCGAAAGTCCACGGTGTTGAGGGGGCACGGACGGGTGTTACACAGCTGGTTGAGACGACTGGAGCCCGAGCAAAATTTACCATGGTTCTGTGGTCTGTGTGAGAGACAGGACAGAAGGAGGTGAGGGACAGGGGAAGATACAATTATTTTATGGCTCCCTTGGCAAAATATATCAATATCCCTGCAGTTGAATTGCACTAACAGAAGAGTTTAAACCTCAGAGGAGTGGAGAAGACCTACCTGACTGGCTGATTTTGATCTACACTGATTATAGCTTTAAGAAATTACAGTGTACATGCAGTTGAGGCAAGTATTTAGTATACGTGATTCCCTATTCACCAATTTCACAGAAAGCCATCATAATTAACAAATGCCAAAATTGGGGAAATTAGTCTGTGAGTGAAATGTCGGTTCTACTGAGGAAATTTGATTGAATTTATTGCTAAAAAGGAGTGGCTGCTACAACTTAACATGTTTGTCCATAAACCAGTGATCTCCAAGCATGTGCCATGGAGGGACAAGACCCTGCAGGTTTTCTCTTCCACCCAGTCTCTTCAGCAGGTGTTTTCACTGATCAGTGGGAAGAAATTCAGTGAAATCAACCAATGAAGACATTCTTTGGAGGTAAAACCTGCAAGGTCTTGGCCCTCCATGGCACATGGTTAGGGATTGCTGCCGTAAACCATGCAGGTACAGCCAGAAGATGCTAAAGTACAGTGGTGTGAAAAAGTGTTTGCCCCTTCCTGATTTCTCATTTTTTTGTATGTTTGTCACACTTGAAAGTTTCAGATCATCAGACAAATTTAAATATTAGACAAAGATGAGAACACACACAAATGAGAACACACAAAAGAAAGATAACACAAATAAACATAAAATGCAGTTTTTAAATGAAGGTGTTAATTATTAAGGGTAAAAAAAATCCAAACTTACATGGCCCTGTGTGAAAAAGTGATGCCCCCCCCCCCCCGGTTAAAATATAAATTAACTATAGTTTATCACATCTTTGGAAAGCTGAGTTCAATTTCTCTAGCCACACCCAGAACTGATTACTACCACACCTGTTTTCAATCAAGAAATCACTTAAATAGGACCTGCCTGACAAAGTGAAGTAGACCAAAAGATTCTCAAAAGCTAGACATCATGCTGTGATCCAAAGAAATTCAGGAACAAATGAGAAACAAAGTAACTAAGATCTATCATTGTGGAAAAGGTTATAAAGCCATTTCTAAAGCTTTGGGACTCCAGTGAACCACAGTGAGAATCATTATCCACAAATGGTGAAAACATGGAACAGTGATGAACCTTCCCAGGAGTGGCTGGCCAACCAAAATTACCCCAAGAGCCCAGCCACGACTCATCCAAGAGGTCACAAAAGACCCACAACAACATCCAAAGAACTGCAGGCCTCACTTGCCTCAGTTAAGGTCAGTGTTCATGATTCCACCATAAGAAAGAGACTGGGCAAAAATGGCCTGCATGGCAGTGTTCGAAGACAAAAACCCCTGCTGAGCAAAAAGAACATAAAGGTTTATCTTAGTGTCACCAGAAAACATGTTGATGATCCCCAAGACTTTTGGGAAAATACTCTGTGGACTGAGGAGACAAAAGTTGGAAGGTGTGTGTCCCATTACATCTGTTGTAAAAGTAACACAGCATTTCAGAAAAGGAACATCATATCAACAGTAAAATATGGTGGTGGTAGTGTGATGGTCTGGGGCTGTTTTACTGTTTCAGGACCTGGAAGGCTTGCTGTGGTAAATGGAACCATGAATTCTGCTGTCTACCAAAAAATCCTGAAGGAGAATGTCTGGCCATTTGTTTGTGACCTCAAGCTGAAGTGCACTTGGCTTCTGCAGCAGGACAATGATCCAAAACACACCGGCAAGTCCACCTGTGAATGGCTTAAGAAAAACAAAATGAAGACTTTGGAGTGGCCTAGTCAAAGTCCTGACCTGAATCTCACTGAGATGCTGTGGCATGACCTTAACAAGGCGGTTGATGTTCAAAAATCCTCCGATGTGGCTGAATTAGAACAATTCTGCAAAGATGAGTGGGCCAAAATTCCTCCACAGTGCTGTAAAAGACTCATTGCCAGTTCTCACAAATGCTTGATTGCAGTTGTTGCTGCTAAGGGTGGCCCAACCAGTTTTCACACAGGGACATGTAGGTTTGGATTTTTTCCCCTTAATAATAAACACCTTCATTTAAAATCTTTGTCTATTATTTAAATTTGTTTGATGATCTGAAACATTTAAGTGTGACAAACACAAAAAAAATGAGAAATCAGGAAGGGGGCAAACACTTTTTCACACCACTCTATAGTTTAGAGTAGAACATTTGTTTATTTCAAGCTCTTTCCACATCACACTGCCCCTGACAAAAAAAAAAAAAAAGTCCAAAACATACTGCAATTTCCCCTAAAAAACCACCATCATCACATCTTGAATATGTTTAACAAAAAAAATCAGTAACATACCCACAGTAAGAAACATGATCACATGGTTAATTAGCAAAATGTTACATGACTTTAGCTGTGCTTCTGCCATCACTGTACATGCCTGGTCGGCCACTGGAGCAACAACACAATCCCAATGGGCAAACAGCAGGCCAAAAAAGGAGAAGCTCAAGTGTGGCAACCAGCCATGCACATTTCGTTCATAATAAAAACTAGGGTTTTTTTTAGGTCATTCTCACATTGTGATCACTTTATAAGTGATATGCATGGAAATGGCCAACATGTGAAAAATGAACAACCAAAAATCTGGTTGTCTCTATCAGCTCTTGCCACCAGGCCAAAAAAAATCTTAGAGAAACACTGATTTTTAAAAACAAAACAAAACAATTTTTCATCTCAACAAATATACAGTGCTGTGAAAAAGTATTTTCCCCCTCCCTGATTTCCTATATTTTTGCATATTTATCACACTTAACTGTTTCAGATCAATAAACAAATTTTAATATTAGAGAAAGATAGCCCAAGTAAATACAAAATGCAGTTTTTAAATGATGAGTTAATTTATTAAGAGGGGGAAAAGCTATTCAAACCAACCTGACCCTATAGCCACATTGGAAGGCTTGACCTCGAGGTCACAAACTGCTGGCCGGGCATTCTTCTTCAGGATTTTCTGGTAGAGAGCAGAATTCATGTTTCCATCAATTACGGCAAGTCGTCCAGGTCGGTTTTTCACATATGGCCAGAAAGGTTTGGATAGCTTTGTTCCCTTAATAAATGAAATCATCGTTTAAAAATTGCATTTTTTATTTACTGTGGTTACCTTAGTCTAAATTAAAATTTGTCTGATGATCTGAAACATTTAAGTGTGACAAATATGCAAAAATATAAGAAATCAGGAAGGGGCAAATACTTTTTCACAGCACTGTATACATTTTGGTTTAAAATGAATGGTGCTTTAAAAAATGACAGATAAACTATGTTATTTACAACAAACTGTGGCTAACACACCAAAAGTATGAAGTATAAGGAAAGAAAACTATGACAGTCCATTATGAAAATTATAATTTGCTTACCTTAATCATAGCTGATGTGTATTATCAGTTTTTTTTAAGACGTGTGAGAGTAATTAACCCAAACTGAAAAGATCCCGAATCACTCTTCTTTCTCTACAACATTCTGCACCTGACAATAGAATAATGTTTTGTGCTATTAAAATGATCAAATCAATCACTCTTTGCTGGAAAACACAAGCAGAGTCTTGAGGCCAAGATGCCATGTCAGACTTCCCAAGCTTTGTAATCTCACGCCCGGCATTCCAACTCAGCCACCAACAGAGAAAATTGAGTTTAGCTGTTTAGTTAAGGGCACACACTCAGATACACACGGAGATCGCGGAACCATGCTGATCAAACATGTGCAATAAAAACAGTTCACTAAGTTCACCAACTCGGAAACACTCTGGCAAAGGAACTCAAAAAAAGTGCACCACGGAAACAGTAAGCACCAAAAGGAGAAGGCAACGAGAGGCACACTTCTTTTGAAAATGGATGTCAGAAACCAAGAGAAGAAAATGTGCGTGCTAATTGACTAAATTTCTTTAAATGCTAACACTTCAGACACCCCATTTACTGTATATCTAAACATAGCTGCCACAACTGATGGAGTGGCGTATGTGCATGTGTGCTTGCTCACTGCCAGCCTAACTTTCCTTGGTGAGAGCTGTAGAATTTGGCACAGGTTTCCAGTCCTGATCTCATTAAGATCTAGTGGCAGACAAATGTGGTCCATATGGTAATATGCTTATGACGAGCCAGTGGAGGGGACGACAGTGTGTTCCATCGGTCAAGGCCTCCCGATCAGGAGCCAACGCAGGATGGATGGTTTACTTGGCACAGGAGTTGAATCCATTTCTTGAAATGTAAACCAACTGGCCCTGAGCTTCACAACACCCCTTGTTTCTCGTCCTCCGCCCTTTGTCATCCTTTCATCCCTTCTCAAGATCACACAGTGTCATATCAATTGTAAATCTACATCTAAAGAGAAGACAGAAACCAGATATGACAGGTCCCACTGCATCCCACGTGACCTGTAAGAGTACTTAAATGTCCCAGTAGTGTCTGTTAAATCTGCCTGGCGACAGCAGCCAAAACTCGTGTAGTTCAGAGGTCATTGTGTCTAGTCATGTCTTCTTTCTGAGTGGGATTCTCCCTCCCTTCCCACAGGCATCTAAATCCACACTCATGTTAAAAATCTTTACAAGACCACTGGGAGAACCAACATGTCCCCTGAAACCTGCAGCCCGTTAAACTGAGTGTGCTACAAAATGTGTTCCTTAGAAACAGAGGTCGAGATCCCGATCGGGAACCTAATCTTTGGAGCTTGTTGGTAAGGATTAGATTCTTTAAACTGGCAGGTGGTCTATGGGGAATGGAGGAGCAAGGAGGGAGGTGGGGTGGGGGGGGGTAAAGGAAGAAGATTCATTTTCCGTTTTGGAGCGACTCCTAGAAGGAAAGGATTTAATCTGCTGATCCCATGAAAGTCTTCTACAAGACTGAGCAAAAGATATACCCTCATAAAACGGATGAGTTTGCGGATAATCAAATTATTTTTAAGACAGCTCCCGCTGAGTAAAGTTTGCACAGGAGTGGAGGTGAAAACGTATGGACCAATTAAAAAAAAAACAAAACACAGATTACATATGTATTTTTTGCTATACCATCCAAAGACACAGGGGTTAAATATACTATTTTCTTTCACCAAATTTCAGTAGGACACCCAAGACTGCCCAGGCAGTTCAGTTTTGGGGTGAAGATGACATTAGACAAATGCTGTCAGATTCAGGCTTACCGTTCTTGTTCTGCTCAGATTAAGCGTAGAAGGGCCAAAATAATTGCAGAGATTACTGGAGATAAACACACTCTGAACGTCATGAGTCAGGGAATGAAAACATGACTCAGGGGTACATGCCACAGTTGGCATCATGTGTCATGAGTCTCTTTAGGAGGCTGAATTCTTCATGATCCAATCTTGCCTTTACTCAGGAGCCCTGATACTAGCTGGTCCATTATATTACATATATTCTGATCCTAGTATCATGACTTGTCATATGGGATTTAAGATTTAGCACGCCATCTTTCATTCTCCTCTTCATTCCTCTGACTTTACAAGCCACCAGTTAGCAGCATCAATGTACTCCTAGAAAGAGCTACAGGACTGATAAATGAACTTGGCAGATAACCGGTTTGAAAAAGCTCTGTGGCCCTTTTCGGTCTGCCAGTCATGGTCTATAATGTGTATCATATGAGAGCCGGTCTGCCTCTGAAAACGTCTTTGATCCCCCGCAGGGATTAGGAGACGAGTCGGCTGTGACGGTCAGAACAGCCACATTCAGCGTCTGCCCCACTGCTAAGTAAACACTGATGAAACCAGTCAAGTAAAGAAAAGATGATGTAGTAGAAGTCTATGAATCACTGAATGGACTCCTAAATGGAATTAGCAAGATGATATATGACACTGGAAGAAGTAGAAAGAACAACATTTTTAAAGGAAACGCATGAGCACTCACAGCAGCAAATTAGAATTAGAAATACAAAGGCTGAAAAAGTTCAAAGCTAAGTGGTTGTCAAAATTACATTAGCAAGGCACAAACTAGAAACAGCACAGTGGTTTTATTACGTAGGTTTATTGGTTTGTTTATCAGGAAACACGCTGCACAGTTCAGAAAGTTCAGCTTCATTAGTTTCAGCGCTTCTTCGTCACAGGCGAGAAGAGAACACACATTGTCTAATAAAGATGCTAATCTTACGGTGGTGTGAAGAAGTGTTTGCCCCCTTCCTGATTTCTCATTTTTTGTATGTTTGTCACACTTAAATGTTTCAGATCATCAAACAAATTTAAATATTAGACAAAGACAGCACAAGTAAACACAAAAGGCAGTTTTTAAATGAAGGTGTTTATTATTAAGGGAAAGAAAAAAATCCAAACCTACATGGCCTTGTGTGAAAAAGTGATTGCCCCTAAACCTAATAACTGGTTGGGCCACCCTTAGAAGCAACAACTGCAATCAAGCATTTGCAGTAACTGGCAATGAATCTTTTACAGCGCTGTAGAGGAATTTTGGCCTGCTCATCTTTGCAGAATTGTTGTAATTCAGCCACATTGGAGGGTTTTCCAGCATCAATCGCCTTTTTAAGGTCATACCACAGCATCTCAATCGGATTCAGGTCAGGACTTTGACTAGGCCACTCCAAAGTCTTCATTTTGTTTTTCTTAAGCCAGGTGGACTTGCTGGTGTATTTTGGATCATTGTCCTGCTGCAGAAGCCAAGTGCACTTCAGCTTGAGGTCACAAACAGGTGGCCAGATATTCTCCTTCAAGAATTTTTGGTAGACAGCAGAATTCATGGTTCCATTTACCACAGCAAGTTTTCCAGGTCCTGAAGCAGCAAAACAGCCCTAGACCATCACACTACCACCACCATATTTCACTGTTGGCATGATGTTCCTTTTCTGAAATGCTGTGTTACTTTTATGCCAGATGTAATGGGACACGTACCTTCCAAAAACTTCAACTTTTGTCTCCTCAGTCCACAGAGGATTTTCCCAAAAGTCTTGGGGATCATCAAGATGTTTTCTGGTGACACTGAGATGAGCCTTTATGTTCTTTTTGCTCAGCAGTGGTTTTCGTCTTGCATGGCCATTTTTGCCCAGTCTCCTTCTTATGGTGAAGTCTTGAACACGGACCTTAACTGAGGCAAGTGAGGCCTGCAGTTCTTTGGATGTTGTTGTGGGGTCTTTTGTGACCTCTTGGATGAGTTGTCGCTATGCTCTTGGGGTAATTTTGGTTGGCCGGCCACTCCTGGGAAGGTTCACCACTGATCCTTGTTTTTGCCATTTGTGGATAATGGCTCTCACTGTGGTTCACTGGAATCCCAAAGCTTTAGAAATGGCTTTATAACCTTTTCCAGACTGATAGATCTCAGTTACTTTGTTTCTCATTTGTTCCTGAATTTCTTTGATGATGTCTAGCTTTTGAGAATCTTTTAGTCTACTTCAGTTTGTCAGACAGGTCCTATTTTAGTGATTTCTTGATTGAGAACAGGTGTGGAAGTAATCACGTATGGGTGCGGCTAGAGAAATTGAACTCAGCTTTCCAAACGATGTGATAAACCATAGTTAATTTATGTTTTAATGGGGGGGGGGGTTACTTTTTCACACAGGGCCATGTAGGTTTGGATTTTTTTACCCTTAATATTTTTCATTTAAAAACTGCATTTTGTGTTTACTTGTGCTATCTTTGTCTAATATTTAAATTTGTTTGATGATCTGAAACATTTAAGTGTGACAAACATACAAAAAAATGAGAAATCAGGAAGGGCAAACACTTTTTCAAACCACTGTATGTAAAAAAAAAAAAAATACTGATGGATCTCTACTCAGGTAAAGGCATTAAAGTAGAGGAAGCCGGGTCAAAAACACGGCTTGTACTGAAAAGAAATGCTGCATTTGTCCACATAGTATGAGATGTTTCACTCTTCATTTCATCTGGAGGTGCCAGGAGTGGCGAGCGGGGTGCATGGAGGCTGGATCATTGTCGGCCTAAGACTGCTGTCCCCATCATCTCAACAATTTTACAGTGGGGGTGGACGACAGGGTGGATGAGCTAAGGCTGTATTTAAAAATGCCGATCGGAGATTTGTGGTCCCTGTGGGGTCGCAGGCCGCAGGAAGGGCTCCCTTGGCCCAGCAGGCAGCTGGCAGGCCACTGGCATGAGTTGTGTGGCCCACAAGAGGTATGTGTGGACACTGACTTCTGCACTGGACAGTGTTTAGTTTGGTCGCATGTGTGTGGGGTGAAAATGGGCCTATTCTTTATTACATTATGCTCATTAACACTCGAATCACCGCAGTGATATACGCAATGATGTCACACTTTTGTGGCTTAATTACGAGCCTTGTCAGTGAACTATGAGGGAGAAGAAAGGAGGGAGAAAAAAAAAAAAACTTGAAAGCCCAAGTTTGAAACCTCTCCAACAATTAAGGTAGACAATCGCTATCCAAAATTTATACTGTGCTGTGTTTGAGCACATCATGTTAAATCATTTAACAATATATTCTGAAAGATTTACTTCACAACAGGCTATAAAACAACTAAGAAAAATATCAAAGAATTTATATTGACTCAGTTTTCTTCTAATTAGCACTGGCTCCAATAGACAAAACTAAAAACATTGTTAATTAGTTCCACCACTGCCTTGTGACAGCCATGGATATATTTGTAGTTTAAACACATGCTCTTCTAGGAAACATTAAACCGTTAACAACAACAAAACCTGTTTGAACGTGGCAAAACTTGCAGCATAATGGGCCCATTAGGATTGACTTTGGCCTATGGATTAAACACACTACACAGTAGAGGCTGAGAAGGAGATGAAATGAATGATCAGGAAGCTAATTACTTTTCTAAATATCCCACCGCAGCCAGCACACATGTCCTGTGTTAAATTAAAAGGACCATTGCTATGGGAGCTGTTTAACTAGCCGCAGGCTGAATCCATCAATCGTCACATTTCTTCATTGGAGAGTGGAGACAGAACAACAGCAATCAATCTAGTCTGCATTGTAAGAAAGTGAAATAAAGGTATAAAGCATCAAATCTCTGTGGATTCTGAGGCACAGCGATGAGTGATCTGTTGTCAAATACAAATATAAAGCCGAGAATCTGTCACGTGTTTGTAATGACATGCACAGAGCGCTTTGCTAACAAAGATACGCCCTGTGGGATCTGGGTCTGCAGAATTTGGCAGAATTATATTTGTGTGAGAGAGCAGCAATGGGGGACATTTACCGACTGTCTTGGCAGCTCTGAGAGAAAAAAGGCTGCTATTAGGAGGTTTTCCGAGTCTGGAGCATGGGGAGAGATTGTCCGTCTGTCTGGACTGTCAGCCTGAATGATGAGAGCGCTTATCAGCACATGTGTGTGTGTGTGCACACTCAGAGGGTGCATGCATATCTATGCTGACAGCTATCTGGCACACGGCACCTTCAGGTGTTCAGACAGAAAAGGGTTTTGGGACACGGGGCCTTCAAGAATTACTTTCTTGGCCTGAGCTGAAACTCACGCGCTTCACTGTCGAAGCAGCTGTGCGACAACATGAGTCACTTTGTTGTCTGTTTGGACAGTTAATCTTACTTCAAGCAGTAGGTGATGAATGAGGTTTGAAAATATGTAAGCATGTGAGTATATGTACCTTGGGCTGGTGCATGTGCGTTCTCTGTACATGACACCTCCACCGCAGCTTCTGGAGCAGTCGGACCACTGGGACCAGGCTGACCACTGGCCGTGAATGGCCTTAGGACCATGCTCCCCGTATTTAACACACTGACCCCTGCGACACCACTGGAGAGAGGAACAGAAAGAGCAATGAAAGCGGAGAAGATAATAGAAATAGTTTTCCTATTGGTTACATGAATATACGTGGTGTCTTCCTTTGGTTTCCTGGATTGGAGTAAAGCCCAACACCACACCTGGATTCCAAGAGTCTTCAGATTTATACAAAAAAAAAAAAAATCACGCGCATCCAGAGGTGGGCAGAGCACCCAGAAGTTGTACTCAAGGAAAAGTAGTGTTACCTTATGATATGAATTTACTCAGGTCGACATAAGATTAGTCAACAATTACTCTAGTTAAAGTAAAAAGATGTCTTCTACAAAAAAAGTTACTTGAGTATGAACTGATTTTTGTGGTTTTTGCATATATTTTCAAAAGTTTTTCATATAAATTTGCAAGTTTTTATGCATGATTTTGAAATATGCTTTCTGATAAATCTGAGGTGTTTCTCTTGTACCTTTACAACCTTTTCTCATCAATTTGCATTTTTTTTCACATAAATGTGCAACTTCTCATTCACAATTCTGTAACTTTTTCTCATAAATTTGTAACTTTGCACCTGAGCCAACTCAATTATGATTCAAATAAATTTCAATTATTCAGTTAAAAACATTATAACTGTACTAAAATGACTAAAGATGCAGTAATTTATAGTAACAAAAAAGTTGTGAAAGTATGAGTAAAAATCAAAGCAGCGATAACAGGCCTTTGCAGCACTGTATCGTCACCTGACCTCGTATTCAAAGAAGTCAGGGTATGCTTCAAAAAAATCTGCTGCAAATCTGAAATCAATGGTGGAGTAGCTCATTCCAGCTTGACAATCTGACCGGTGCCCTTGAGCTTAAGCACAGCCGAGATACAAACCCATCTAGGATGTGCTTAAGGATCAAGATCAGTGGCCTAGGAGGAGTAATGACTTTCATGAACTCAAAAATGCAAGCATTGCCTGACCTTTGACAATGACCCTGACCATGAGAACAACCTTGATGTAGACCCACCTGGTGATCATTGTGCATGAATTTGTTGAGAATTAGGGCAATTGCCTAGCTGCCTAGGATGGCCTAGGACTTTCTGAAATCACATAAGTACACAGATGTCCTGACCTTTGACCCTGACCAAAACTTAGATGCAGACCCAATTGAGGATTTTTGGAGTTTGGTGACTACTGAGGCAAATAGCTAGGATAGCTAGGAGTAGTAGCGATTTGAGCGAAATGTGGAAGAACAGACGGCACATCACCACATTAGCTCCTTTCACCTTCACCAGAATGAGCTAAAAAGTATGCCCGAGTCACACAGTTCCTGTTTAACCTGGGGGGAGGGATGGGCAAAAATATGTGTCAATATCGTTGCATGTGAGTGTTCCCTTTTATTCTATGAAACTGTTACTTTTTTGTTGTAAAGTAGTGGCTAAAGTTTTGTAAATTAATAAGTCGTTCTTAGGAAGCCTGACCAAATGGGTTAAAAAATGCTGCTAAAATAATTAAAGGCCGATGACCAAAGCATGTGAAAGACATTTGTTACGACCTCTAGAAATGGTATCAGTATGTGGAAAAGGTGCATGCCCCTTTTAAATTTTACAGAATAGAGGGTGCTATTATTTGTTTTAACTTATTTTAATCTTTTGTAATTAAAAAAAAAATTCTCTCAAGGGTGGAATAAAAAAATTGTGTTCGCTGAGATGGTACCATAACAGTTTCACACAGTCACATGTTATCCAATAGAAAATACCTACTAATCATATTAAACACAGCAACTTTATTAATGAACTAAATATATAAAATAATAATAAATAAAACAGGACAAAATGGTCATTCGCATGCCATGGGTTTTAATGAAGCCCTTCCCACAGTGGTCACATGGAAGAGGTTTTTCTCCAGTGTGAATCTGTTGATGACGTCGCAGGTTCACTAGATATCTGAAGAATATTCCACATTGGTCACAAAGATGAGGCTTTTCCCCAGAGTGGATACGCTTGTGAACCTTGAGGTCATAAGCCCTCCTGAAGCACATCCTCTCTTTTTCAAGGATGCCCTGTTCACACTCACACCGGGAAGCTGCCCAGTACAACCACAGACTGACCTGTGGCCACTGAGCTGCTCAACTGGAGCAGTTGGGGTTAAGGGCCTTGCTCAAGGGCACCACGGTGGGGTTGAGGAGGGTGGGGCAAATGCTGCTATGTTATCTGTCCCACCCAGATCTAATCCTGCCAGTCCAGGGATTGAACCCGTGACTCTCCACTCACCAGTCCACATCCTTAATCAATAAGTCACCACTGCCCACCATGTATCAGATTTCTCTTCCATTTGTTTTAATAAAAGATGTTGAAAGTAAATTCATTGATCAGTACAAATACTTAGCTTTAAAAAGGGCCAAGTTGTCACACAGTGGGAGGGAAAAATCTTGAACAGAAAAAAAAAAACCATCACGATGTACTGAGAATGGTTTTAGAATCAAGTCGGAGTTCTGAATCATAATCGAATCATGAGGTGCCTAAAGATTCCACCTAGTTCAGATCTCGGCTGAGGAGGAGAACCAACTAATTGGACCTTTTGCAGTTTTAGTTGGTGACCCCAGCCCTAGATTTTGTGAGGTGATCCGAGAATGCCAAGGAGCTATCTTCTCGCAAAGTGTTAGGATTACGCAAAAACTACTTGATGAACTTGGATGAAATTTTGACAAGAGGCGGCCGCTGGGCTATGGATGAACCCATTAGATTTTGGGGGTAATCCATGAGTGCATGCGTCCACCAAGGCCCCATCTTGCAATGTACAGAGGTATGAAGGGAGGGAGGGATGAAGTGAGAGAGGGATGGAGCCTTGGTGAACATATGCGCGCTAAGTGCCCTCAAGTTCATAGATAAACTCAAAAGTAAAAATGTCCTGACAGTACAACTACTTAAGAAAGAACAATTTTCTTGCATAAATGTAACTTGATACTACGCACCTCGAAGCGCATCATCACCTTTCTCTTTCTAAACATTTTTTTCCTGATGTGGAAACAAGTTGAAGTTCAGCTGGGAGAAGAAGTTGTGACTAAAATGCTTTTACGAGTATGGAGTTGAACCCAGAAGTTACATACACTGTTTAAAAAGACGTAACCTTTTTTCTCACTGCTTAACATTAAATCAGACTAAACTTTTCCTGTTTTTGGTCAGTTAGAGGATTACCAAAATTATTTCTATTTGCTAAATAATGTTTATATTTGCTAAATATGTTTTTAGAGATTTTTTTTATTACTTTCTTCTAAGTCAAAAGTTTACACACTAATATCAGGAAGAGAACTGTGGACCTCCACAATGTGGTTCATCTTTGGGTACAATTTCCAGATGCCTGAAGGCGCCACGTTCATCTGTTTAAGCAATTATACACAAGTATAACCACCATGGGAATGTCCAGCCATCATACCACTCAGGAAGGAGATGGGTTCTGTGTCCCAGAGATGAACGTGTTTTGGTGCGAAATGTGTCTATCAACCCCAGAACAAAAGCAAAAGACCTTGTGAAGATGCTGACTGAGGCTACATTATCCACAGTGAAACGAGTCCTGTACCAACATGGGCTGAAAGGCCACTCAGCAAGGAAGAAGCCATTACTCCAAAAGCAACATAAAAAAAGCCAGATTACAATAGGGCTGCAACGATTAGTCGACATCATCCACAATATTGATCATAAAAATTTGTCAATGCCGATTGCTACTGTCAATGAATCGTTTAACTTTAAAGTTTATATGCAATGCCACGGAAATGTTCAGTCAGTTGTAACTGTTCCAGTGAATAAGAAGAGGAGCACATCATGGCGACACAAAAGAGAGAAAATTACAGAGAAAAATAGGCCAAAACTTTCCAAAGTACAGGAGCATTTTACTGAAAATAAGCAAATAAAACAACCAGCACTACAGCAACGCATCCATCCGCTCTGTCCTCCCTCCACTCTGTCCCCCGGCTCGGCCGCCTGTCAGTAGTCCTCTGCTGTGCTCCGTTCTGGTAATGAATGATTGAAGTGGCGTCGCTTCTAAACACCGCAAGGTAAGGTTAGCAAGTTTTAGTGAGTCAGTGCTTCTTATTTTCAATGAGTGACTGTCTCATCTTTAGAAAACTGATTAAACTGTTAGCATGTGTTGTTTACTGTATGTTGTTTTATTTCCATCGATCCAACCATTTTCTACTTTTCCGGAGATCCGGGTCTCAGAGGCAGCAGCTCAATCAGAGAAGCCCAGACTTCCCTCTCCCCGGCCACCTGCTCCAGCTCTTCAGAGAGGATACCAAGACGTTCCCAGGCCAGCTGGGAGACATAGTCTGTCCAGCATATCCTGGGTCTGCCCCGGGGTCTCCTCCCAGTGGGATGTGTCCGAAACACCTCAACTGGAAGGCATCCAGGAGGCATCTTGATCAAATGTCTAAACTACCTCAACAGCCTACTTTCGATGTGGATGAGCAGCAGTTCTACTCTGAGCCTCTCCCAGATGACTGAGCTCCTCACCTTATCTCTAAGGGTGAGTCCAGAAATCCTACAGAGAAAGCTTATTTCAGCCGCTTGTATCCGCAATCTCATTCTTTCGGTCATTACCCAAAGCTCATGATCATAGGTGAGGGTAGGAACGTAGATTGACTGGTAAATCGACAGCTTTCCCCTAGAGCTCAGTTCCTTCTTCACCACAACAGACTGGTACAATGTCAGCATCACTGCAGCTGCTGCTCCAATCCATCTGTCAATCTCCCGCTCCATTCATCCCTCACTCACAAATAAGATCCTGTCATGGACCTCCCTGTGCGCTTTTACACAGCGTGCGGAGAGGGGTAGAAAGAAGGATGGATTTACGTGCAGGGTTACACCACAACACATTTACTGAAGTAAAGACAAACAGTTCCAAAAAGGTGAGGACGTACAAAAATACAAAGAAACTTACAATAGGCGTTCCTCGGCCGGCATCGCCCAACAAACGCATAAGAAGAAGCGATTAACCACAATAGCGTCCCAGAGCCAACATCGCTCAAAGGACGCAGGAGAATCCACGGATAAAGTGGAAGTGGCAAACACTTCAAGGGACACAGTACACACGCGACTATGTACATCAATAGACGATTCAACAGACCAGCAATGCTTGACTGGCAAACGCCGCATAAGTACAAGCATTGCTGGTTCCACAAATTGAGCACACCTGGGAGGGGGCGCGGTCGGACTGGTGAGTGAAAGACAACACCCACATGAATGTAGGTCAAAGAGGCTGCCTAACAGCCGCCTGCCAGAACGGTGACTACAGGCACGGAAAAGAAAAGGACAAAGACATAAAAACAACAAGAACTCAAAAGATGACACAATACATAAATAACCCGATACCTGAGCCACAGAGAACGGCCAGAACCGAGCCTGAAGGAAAACACCGGCTCGGTTCATAACAAGAGCTTAAGACACTTAAACTCCTCCACTTGGGGCAGGAGCTCATCCCTGACCCAGAGAGGACAATCTCAGAGTTATTTTACCTGTTGGACAATAATCTCTCTTGGATGATTGTTGCTGATGGCTGAGCTGTTTCAGTTCTGCTGGCCAACGTGTTAAGTGCAGTAAATTAGTGAATTACAGGAGTGGTTTACTCGCTTATCTTCCCTCTTTTTGTTGTGGTAATATCAGTGCTCATTCTGAATATTAGTGCATCTCAGTAAATTACAATACCATGATTTGCAATTTAATTTATAAAAAATGTAACTATTAATTATCAAAAATAAATTAAAATAGCTTAAATATTTCACTGTATATGTACTGAAGTCTCACATTCCTGAAGTGTAATTTAAAGCATTTGGAAACTGTTATTTTGGACTGGAAGTTCTTTTAATTTTCATCTGAAGCCTAATTGAACTTTTAAACTTCCAGACCCTGAAAAGTTTTAAATAAGATGGACTAGTTTGTTTTTCTTTTTAACTTTTATGGGTTTAATGATACTCTAGTTTGTTTTGTACATGCAGCATGACAACAGTCCTCCATGCTGCAGCAGCAGCTGCTATTTGAGCTTTTTGTACTTTATTTTTGGGTTAAAAGACTGTACTTTAATTGCTGTTATTTAATTGTGTTGCTACAAATACTTTTTATTAAGATGTCAAGTTCAAGTTTCCAACTTGCTTCATGGGCCATTATTTTATTTAGCTATGGGAACTTTTTATAATAAGCTACTTATATTAAGGCAGAAACTAACAACATAGTGATATTCACAGGTGTGCAGTCTTATACAGGTGAGGTAAAACATGACCTGGAGCCCTGAACAGGAATTGTGCCAACAGGAAGCACAGATGGTGGACATGACAGAAATAATGGTAATTAGTCAACTAATCGAAAAAGTAGTCGTTAGATTAGTCGACTACTAAAACAACCACTAGCTGCAGCCCTAGATTACAGTTTGAAAATGCACACAAGGACAAGGACATGTCCTGTGGTCTGATGGAACTAAAATTGAACTGTATGGCCATAATGACCATTGTTACATTTGGAGGAAAAGGGGGAATCTTGCAAGTCTGAGAATACCGGCCCAACTGTGAAGTATAGAGGTGGCAGCATCATGTTGTGGAAGTGTTTTGCTGCAGGACGGAGTGGTGCACTTCACAAAATAGATGGCCAAACACTGAATCCAAGAGGCCAAGGCAGCTCACTGGAAGAAGATAGAGGACTACATGGGTAGTAACAACACAAGGCAGGCATGGCGGGGGATCCAGAACATCACTGGCTACAAATCCAGTTATCTCTCAGCCGTGGAGGGCAATATCTCAGTAGCAGGAGCTGAACTACCTCTTTGTTCGCTTTGAGATGGATCCAGCAGCAGTAGCATCACATCACCTGTCAGGAGCGACCACACATTCATGCTAGAGGAGAATGACGTGTGACACACAGGGGGCAGTGAACACAAGGCAAGCTGCAGGTCCTGAGGGTGTGGCTAGACGAGTGCTGAAAGACTATGCAGATCAACTGCCAGGGGTTCTTGCTAAAATCTTCAATAACAATGGACAATGACCTTAAGCATACTGCCAAATTAGTTACAAAGTCACTTAAGGACAACAAAGTCAATGTTTTGGAGTGGCCATCTCATCACAAAGCCCTGATTTCAATTCCATAGAAAATTTGTGGGCAGAGCTGAAAAGACGTGTGCAAGCAAAGCAGCCTACAAACCTGACTCAGTTACACCAGTTTTGTCAGGAGGAATGGGCCAAAATTCCAGCAAACTATTGTGAGAAGTTTGTTAAAGGATACCCAAAACGTTTGACTCAAGTCATATTTTAAACGCAATGCTACCACGTACTAAGGAAATGTATGTAAACTTCTGACTTTGAAGTAATAAAAAGTTCTCTAAAAAATAATTTAGCAAATATAAAAATTATTTAGTAAATAGAAATAATTTTAGTAATCCTAATTTACCTGAAACAGGAAAAGTTTAGTTTGACTTAATGTCAGACAACAAGAAAAAAAAGGTTATGTGTCTTTTTTATACAGTGTATGTACAGTTCTTGTTTCAGCTGTACATACTGGTGTAAGGATAATAAACAGATCTTTTGAGTATTAATCTTGTGAGTATTTGATACAAACAAGTTAAATTCCAGCTGTTGTCTCTGCTTTTTAGGAAGGAAACATTTAATCTGGCTTAGACTTAACAATAGGTCCAAATTTATCCTTGGTGGCTAATTAGAAATGTATGTCTGGTGTCTAATTAAAACATGAGGCAGCACATTGAGGGACCGATGGCCAGAATCCATCACAGGAAGAAGAATACTTGTCCTCACCATGTCTGGCCCACAGCTGGTGCCTTCTGCAGCAGGCATGAACTTGGTCTCACACCGATGCCCTGCGCGGTGACACCACAGCGACTTGCAGATGTCCTGTCAAAATGAGACGCACAGTGACACAGCCATCAGATATGGTGTTTCCTGTGGAACCTTATGGTATCAGTCTCCCTCCCTCCCTCTTTGCTGACCTGGCAAGACAACACCTGCCTTCTGCCAGGACCACCATCGCTCTGGTCAATAAGGCCCCCACCACCAACAACAACACCACCTCCACCAAGACTTTCATGTCAAACCTCATCACTGTACTTCTTTATTGAAATAAACTATAATTTCATGTGTCATCTGACCCAACAACACTCAGACAGAGTGAACGAGTGAGCATGGGGGAGAGCTGGGGTCGAGAGATAGGCAGCAGAGTCTGGCAACCTGCCCAAATGCAAATGGAAAAGAGAGAGGAATCGGGAAGGAGGGAGGGTAAGATCAGGACAGGCAGCTCCAGTCTGACTTTTAATCTTTGTCCTAATGCAGATCTGCTCCTCTGACATCAAGCAGGTGGGTGACCACCACACCAGCACGTCAGCAACAAAAGGGGGAAAAAAGGGGAAAAATGCATGAAAGGCAGCCACAAATCCACTGTTAATAAGCATGTAGGTTAATTTACCACCCTCCAGCTTCTGCACAGGTCAAAGAAATGCAGATGCTGTATTTCATCTTCTGTTATGGAAACACTGGAGGGATCTGGGGAAGTGGTGAATAGCCCAGGAGCTGTTATGTGAGCTAATCCATCATATACACTATTTGGCAAAGTCAAATTCCCACCAATTACAGCCCAGCGAGCGGAAAGCATGCGGCATTTTAAACAACATTTACATGTGAATCAGCATCACTGAATGGCCCCGAGCATAAAGGCTTATAGTAAGACAACAAAGATTCGATGAGAGCCGGGAAGGGAACTGGGAACTCATTCAAATGATGGAATGCATTTTAATGGAGGGTCAAATGTAGGGGGGAAGAGGTTGCTGTGCAAAGATCATGCTAATTAATAAAGTGCCAGTTTAGCACAGCATCATTAGTGCTGTAGGGCAACCACCTCCAAGGCCTATATGCTAAAGCCTGTGGCGAGTCTCAGTGAGGGCAAGAAGACATTTGAATAGCACATGATTGAAGGCTGTTTGTCCACAATAAACCAAGACTATTCAGCTACTATAGATTTTGTCCTCTAAAGCCCACCGCACAGGGTTTCTGAATGAACTTTTCCCTTATTTCTTTAGTTTATAACTTGACTGGTGATCTTCTGTATAATTAAGCAATATTACACGAGAGGGAGTACGGTATCAATAAATATAGTAACTGGGGGTGTGATATGTCTACTGCCGGACGCGTAAGTTTTGTTATTTTAGCTGTTTACCAAAACATATTCAAGATACAGTTATATAATAAGCCTTAAAGTGCAGACTCTCAGCTTTAATTTGAGCAATATAAAAATGCTATGACTAATTTTTTTTTTTTCATTTTGAACAATTTCTGGTTGTTAATTCTGATTTCATTCTTATTTTATTGTTATAAGTCACAGATAGCCTAGCAAACGTCTAAACAATGGCAGTTCTACTTTTATATTTTGCACCACTGTTAAGCACATTCTTAACAACCAATTATTAAACTAATATTTCTTAAGACTCTAAATAAATTCATTATTGAAAATCTTGTTTGGCTCTTATTTTGAAAGCTTCTGCCTCTAGCAGCAGTCAGTGAAGCAAAGTTTAGTTTTGTTTTTAAATGGCAGCACTCAGTTTGCAACTTCTGCTGAAACAGCTATCACTAATAATGCAGCTCAGTATCGCTGCAACCGATCTTATGCCAATCTAGTATCATTTTTAGCTGGCTAAATCTAAGGGGGAAAAAGGAGTAAAGGTGTGTTCAGACCAAATGCGAACGCATGACGTGAATACATGTAAAGTTAATGCAAACATGCGGAAAGCATGCGAATTCGGGCATTCGGGCATCCGAGGGATTTGGTTGTGCTAGCTGGTAATCAGCCTTGAGATTCTGCCATCACCAGAGTTAAAGTATCAAAACTGGAGAGTAAACTAGCTTGAAAATGAGACTGCCACTCAGCTGCAGACAGGTGGACCGGGGGCTCTGCAGCTGAATCGGCGTGTCGGAGTTATCTACCCACGGACTTTTGCCATGGATGTGCTTATGAGGGCTAGCAGGTTAACAGTGTAAACAACCATCATCCTGGTTTTGGAGGCAGGACAATTTTTCCAGGTGAGAACCCCGTCGGATAATGTAAACCCAAACATGAGAGTGTTTTGGGGATTCCCACAGCAGGCAGGACACAGCTGCAGAAATTATAAAGGCAACTCCACCCGTCTGCAACTCGTTCAGATGGCAAATTCATGTCTATTCACGTGTTTACACTGAGTTAACATGTAATTGCACTGCAAGAAAAATTTGCATGCTCGCATTTGGTCTGAACACACCTTAAGAGGTGAGCGTTAAACAAAGAAGAAGAAGCCAACTTTATTGTCATTCAATCCATACAGCCAATCATGTACAGTAGAACGAAATTATGTTTCTCCTATTTACAATGTTAATCACTTCTAGAATCAGAGGGGTCGCCGCCATGCAAGGCACCGTCACAAACATCTTTTTCCTTCTTTTACATGGTCTTTGGTATGACCCGGCCAGGGCTTGAACACATGACCTCCCAGCTGTGGGGTGGATGCTCTATCAACTAGGCCACCACTCCGGTTAAAGACTCATTAAATACAATAAATGTCAGCTTGTATCAGATTGTTGCTCCATGATTCACTATCACAAAGCACTAATGTTTAATGCTGAATTTTATTAAGCATTTATTTAGTTCTCCATATATTTTTTTGGGGGGGGGGATGGGGGAGAAAAACCAACAACCTTGGTTTTGATAATAAACCATTCTAACCTTTTGCCATGACCTTTGAATAATGCTAACTTTGCTCTGCTCTTCAGTGTAGAGTTTCTGGAAATGCAGGTCATAAAAATCCTTCATCTCTCTATATACGAGGGGGGGCTGAAAAGTTCATAGTGGCCAAATTTGACCAAATGTGGTTTATTTTTTCAATTGCAGGGATCCAAGCGTTGCAACACTGATGGAAGAAGTGTGTGGACCGAAGAGAAGACTATGCTGAAAAATAAACCACATTTGGACAAATCTGACCCCTATGAACTTTTCAGCCCCCCCTCGTATATAGAGAGATGAAGAATTTTTATGACCCCCATACACGTATATACAAGTATCTAGCCTAGGCCTACTACAAGTTGAAATGACATGTACTGTTCATGTGTTAATTTTGTCCTACCCATTGACCTTAAGCACAACCTTGTTGCAGACCCACAAGAAGACCACTGTGTGGGTCTGGTTAGCGTCCGAGCAATTTCCTAGGAAGAGTCATGATTTTCTATTAAATCACATGCAAATGTGTAGATCTACTGACATTTGACCCTGACCTTGAATTTGAGCACAACATGGTTGCAGACCAACCTAAGGATCATTAAGTGTGACCTCTGGGCAGTTGCCTAGAAAGAGCAGCAATTGTCATGAAATGTTGATTGATGCAGCACCACGGCATTGGCTCATTTCAACTTCTGAGCTAAAAATCAGTGATCAGGTATCCCATACTACAAATATCCTACCTTGACAAAATCAAGGCCGCATAGTTTGGCCTTGGATCCGAACTGCCACTTGCACTGCGTGTCTGCTCCATACAGCTGCCCGGGAAGCTGTTCGGGATACTTGTACTGACCAATCTGCTTGGGCTCATCCACAAGACAGGATGCCTGGGCTGTTCTGGTGAACAGAGCAAGTCACCTGTGTCAGTCAAGAAAGGGGCCAGAGCTAACTACAGGCAAATTTTACAATGAATGCGATTAGCATTAGGCATACCCAAGGAAGCGGCTGAGGTACTGTCGACTGCAGGTGGACCAAGAGAACACCCCATTGTTACCAGCCAGAGTGGGAGACATGATGTTACCCTCGGTCTTGCGGCAAGGGTTCCCCTCCCCATCATGGATCATCCCAAAACTTGGGGGTGGGGGGTGGGTAAGAGATAATCCATACAATGCAAATTTATCATTACAGCACATTTTCATGTTTGCTTTGTCTAGAGTTATACTGCAACAGGAATTCCACACATATCAAGACTGAACTGCCTCCAACCCAAACGGAGACATAAACACACACACACTAAAAAATCTGCACTGCCTAAAGCAGTTTCCATTATTCCTTCATGGAGTGTAATTGAATGGATAAAGTTTTCCTCTAACACAATGTTCTTATTTAAGGCTGTATTTGTTTCTTTTAAATGGTCCCACATTTGTCATTGAACACGGATGCATTATATTCACTTACAGTAAAAAAAACATTTAAGTTACACCACTCCATAATAGAACTTGACTCTGATACAGCCTCTCATATTTAAGGTCTTCCAGAACAATTTCTCTCAAATTTGAGAGAATCGGCTTACTTGTGACCAGACTCATGAGCGATGGTGAAAGCCAAGCCGAGTCCCGTGTCCTCGTTGATGGTGCAGCTCCTGTACTTGCTACACATGCCACTAATGGGGGCAAAACCTATAGAAACCAAACAGAGCGAAGAAAAAAACTTAACCAGACCAAAATTATCACTTTTATCTGATTTTACCACTTGGGGCGGCTGTGGCGCCGGTGTAGCGCGGCCGACTACTGATCAGAGGGTCAGGGATTCGATTCCCGCTCTCCCTGCAGTTTGCATGTCGACGTGTCCTGGAGCAAGACACTGAACCCCCAGTTGCTCCTGGTGGGTTAGACCTGTGCATGGCAGCTCTGCCACCATGTGTGTGTGTGTGTGTGTGTGTGTGAATGGGTGGATAGCAGGATCTGTAAAGCTCTTTGGTCATCGAAAGATGAGTAAAAAGCGCTATATACAGTGGGGCAAAAAAGTATTTAGTCAGCCACCAATTGTGCAAGTTCTCCCACTTAAAAGATGAGAGAGGTCTCCAATTTTCATCATAGGTATACCTCAACTATGAGAGACAAAATGAGAAAAAAAATCCAGAAAATCACATTGAAGGATTTTTAATGAATTAATTGGTAAATTCCTCAGTAAAATAAGTATTTGGTCACCTACAAACAAGCAAGATTTCTGGCTCTCACAGACCTGTAACTTCTTCTTTAAGAGGCTCCTCTGTCCTCCACTCGTTACCTGTATTTTCATTTCTCTCTCGGCGCCACACGAGTCGGCTGCCTTTTGCAACAGCGGCTCGATTCCGAGTCTTTTTCCCTTCCTCTCTCTTTTGATCCGTCTTTTTTTTTCACCCCACTTATATCACGGACACACAGATCGTCCTAAATGTCTCCTGAGCCGGTGGACGGAGCCACTGTCTATAGCAGGATACGATACAGCAGAGAACAGCTGCTAGCATTCAACCGCCACCCGGTCCCATTGGAAAAACTCGACATACCGAGAGAACTGAGGCGAAAACGCCGCGGCTGCCGGGCTGGAGTAAGGCGGAGGACAAAAAATATAAGGTACAGACCCTCCCTTCCATCTGTTGTCATGGGAAATGTACGGTCGATACTGGGAAAGTTAGATGAGCTAGCGGCTATCTCCCGTTATGATAGCACATACCGGGAGTGCTCTCTCCTTTTGTTTACTGAGACGTGGCTAACTGAACTAGCAGCAGATGCTAACATTGAGCTGGAGGGTTTTCACATGATACGAGCTGACCGAACACCAGAGAGTGGCAAGGCTAGGGGCGGTGGAGTGATAATGTATGTTAACAACAACTGGTGCAGACCGGGACATATCACTGTTAAACAACGACACTGCAGCAAAGACATTGAGTTGCTAGCTGTTAGCATGAGGCCTACATATCTCCCGAGAGAACACTCACACGTGATCTGCATTGTTGTTTATGCAAATCCGACGGCGAACGCTGGGACAGCACGTGACGTCATCCATTCAGTAACCAGCAGGCTGCAGACAGAACACCCAGATGCTCTTCTCCTCATCTCAGGCGATTTCAACCATGTTTCACTGTCTCCCATTCTACCCACGTTCACCCAGTATGTCACATGCCACACTAGAGACAATAAAACACTGGATTTATTCTACGCAAACACTAAGGAGGCGTACACCTCATCACAACTCCCCCCACTCGGGAGATCGGATCACAACTTGGTTCATCTCCGGCCGGTGTACAAACCCCTAGTGCACAGACAACCTCCGGCCATGCACACTGTGGAGTTATGGTCTGAGGAGACAATGGACACCCTAAAGGGCTGTTTTGAAGCCACCGCCTGGAAGCAGCTCTGCGATCCACATGGTGAGGACATCGATGGCCTCATTCACACCTTCACGGGCTACCTCAGCTTCTGTGTGGACAAATCCGTTCCCACCAAGACCATACGGCGTCACTCAAACAACAAACCCTGGATCAACCCTGAGATAAAAACACTTCTGAGAGAGAAGAAGAGGATCTTCAGGTCAGGGAACAGGGAGATGCTGAAGTCCGTACAGAGGGAGCTGAGGAGAAAGATCAGAGAAGGCAAGGACAGCTTCAGGAAGAAGATGGAGGACAAGCTGCAACAGAGCGACATCAGCGGGGTCTGGAGAAACCTCAAAACCATCTCGGGGCTCCAGAATACCTCCCCCCAGGCCACAGGGGGCAGGGAGTGGGCGAACAACCTGAATCTGTTTTTCAATAGATTTGACCAACCGCCCTCCCCCCTGACTGCACAACAACCACTGCTGCCTCTAAAGAAATCAAGTCCTGCTGCCCACTCCCCACTCCACCAACACCCCCCCACTCCCAACACACAGCCCCCCATCCTGACCCTGACCAGGACCCAGGTGAGGACGGAGCTGAGGAAGATCAAGGCGAGGACGGCGCCGGGACCGGACGGCATCAGCGCAAAGCTCCTCAAGTCCTGTGCAGACCAGCTGTGTGGGATTGTGACGTATATCTTCAACATGAGCCTGAAACTGGGGAGGGTACCACAGCTGTGGAAAACATCTTGTGTGGTACCTGTACCAAAAACTTCCCACCCCAAAGACCTGAACAGCTACAGACCGGTGGCCTTGACGTCCCACTTGATGAAGACCCTGGAGAGACTGCTCCTTGCTCACCTCCGCCCCCTGGTGGAACCAGCGATGGATCCACTCCAGTTCGCCTACCAGCATGGCATTGGGGTGGAGGATGCGGTGATCTTCCTCCTTCACCGTTCTCTGTCCCACCTGGAGAAGCCCGGGAATATGGTGAGGATCATGTTCTTTGACTTCTCCAGTGCTTTCAACACCATCCAACCGATGATCCTGAAGGACAAGCTGCTGCGCGCAGGGGTGGACCAGCACCTGTCATCATGGATCCTGGACTACCTCACGGACCGGCCTCAGTTTGTGAGAACCCGGGACTGTGTTTCCGACACGATCATCAGTAGCACGGGGGCCCCCCAGGGAACGGTGCTGGCTCCCTTCCTGTTCACTCTTTATACTGCGGACTTCTCACACAACACAACACACTGCCATCTACAGAAGTTCTCTGATGACTCTGCGATCGTTGGCCTCATCTCCAATGGAGATGAAGCTGAGTACAGAGGGCTTATCCAGGACTTCGTGGACTGGTGCCATCGGAACTGCCTCCAGATCAACGCGAGGAAAACTAAGGAGCTGGTGGTGGACTGCCGCAGGCATGGGCAGCCCCTCACAGTACCAGTAAATATACAGGGAACAGACATCGAGATGGTGACATCCTATAAGTACCTGGGTATTCATCTGAACAATAAACTAGACTGGTCACACAATACTGATGCACTCTACAAGAAGGGACAGCGCAGGCTGTTCCTGCTGAGGAGACTCAGGTCTTTTGGTGTACAAGGGGCGCTGCTGAAGTCATTCTATGACACGGTGGTGGCATCAGCCATCACTTTTGGAGTGGTCTGCTGGGGCAGTGGCATTACTGCAGCCGATAGGAAGAGACTGAACAAACTGATTAAGAAAGCTAGCTCTGTCCTGGGGCAGCGCCTTGATCCGATGGAGGAGATAGGAGAGAGAAGGACGGTGGCTAAACTGTCATCTCTGCTGGAGTCCGAGTTCCACCCTATGCAGGACATACTGAATGCACTGAGGAGCTCATTTAGCAGCAGACTACATCATCCCAGGTGCACAACCGAGAGGTTTCGTAGGTCCTTCCTACCAACGGCTGTCAGACTGTACAACCTAAGCAGGGCTGCTCGCAGAGATAGCAAAAGACGTAACAAACAAACAAACTAATAGTTTTTTGAATGCAAAAGATGCAATAGACTTACACAATGGTCCCCTCCGGCATACAACTAGGAACATACCGGTCGCTATGGAGGGTGAGAATATGTATGGGCACATAATCATACCATGTAGGATAACTAAGTAGACAGTTATGCTGTTTCATTCCATCTAGCAACAATGCTCTGCACTGTGTGTGTTTATATATTTGCATATTTATTCCATCTAGCTACAATGCTCAGCACTGGGTGTGTTTATATATTTATATATCTACATATTATTCCATCTAGCTACATTGCTCCGCACTGTGTGTGTTTATATACTTGCATATTTATTCCACCTAGCTGCAATGCTCCGTACTGTGGGTGTTTATATATCTACATATTTATTCCATCTAGCTACAATGCTCTGCACTGTGTTCATATATTCATATATTTATTCCATCCAGCTACAATGCTCTGCACTGTGTGTCTGTGTGTGTGTGTATATATATATATTTTATAGTAATACGTACATATGTTTATTAGCTGCTCTTGCTTGCTTGTTTTTTTTCTTGCCTTCTGATTGTTGCTCTGAGTGTTGCTATCCCTGTGCTGTTGCAATCCTGGAATTTCCCCGTTGTGGGACTAATAAAGGCTTATCTTATCTTATCTTATCTTATCTTATTAATGGCACCTGTTTGAACTCGTTATCAGTATAAAAGACACCTGTCCACAACCTCAAACAGTCAGACTCCAAACTCCACTATGGCCAAGACCAAAGAGCTGTCAAAGGACACCAGAAACAAAATTGTAGACCTGCACCAGGCTGGGAAGACTGAATCTGCAATCTGCGATCCCAAACACACCGCACGGGCAACGAAGGAGTGGCTTCGTAAGAAGCATTTCAAGGTCCTGCAGTGGCCTAGCCAGTCTCCAGATCTCAACCCCATAGAAAATCTTTGGAGGGAGTTGAAAGTCCATGTTGCCCAGCGACAGCCCCAAAACATCACTGCTCTAGAGGAGATCTGCATGGAGGAATGGGCCAAAATACCAGCAACAGTGTGTGAAAACCTTGTGAAGACTTACAGAAAACGTTTGACCTCTGTCATTGCCAACAAAGGGTATATAACAAAGTATTGAGATGAACTTTTGTTATTGACCAAATACTTATTTTACTGAGGAATTTACCAATTAATTCATTAAAAATCCTTCAATGTGATTTTCTGGATCTTTTTTTCCCTCATTTTGTCTCTCATAGTTGAGGTATACCTATGATGAAAATTGGAGACCTCTCTCATCTTTTAAGTGGGAGAACTTGCACAATTGGTGGCTGACTAAATACTTTTTTGCCCCACTGTAAGTGAACACCATTTACAATGTATGTGTTTGAATAAAACAAAACATTTTGTTTTATTCTCTACTCAAAACAACTCACCCAAATTCCAAGTCAAAATATCAACATTTAGAGAATTTATTTATAGAACATGGCAATTGGCCAAAATAACAAAAAGATGTTGCTTTTAGCTCAAATAATGCAAATCAATCAATCAATCAGACTTTACTTATAAAGCACTTTTCATGCAATGTAGCAGCTCAGAGTGCTGTACAAAATAATAAGCAGCATACACAAAAAAGCCATAACATATCCTCGCCCACCCACCCACTCATACACACTCGCAACACACCAACTAATGGACCTACCATATAAAACCATATAAAAACCATCATGTAAAACATTAAAACTGAACTGAGGAAGCATTATTAGTTAGGAAAAAACAGAGGTAATAAGACATAAAACCAACCAATAACAAGTTAAAAAAAAAAAAACTATAAGTAAAAAATGGTTAAGGTTATGGTTATGGGTTCTTATGGGTTATGGGTTATGGGTTATGGGTTAGGGTTATGGGTTCTCAGCATGTCATGAATGCCCTTTGCAGGGCATTAATGAGGCGCCAGATGCCAAATAGAAAGTTTGCTTGTTTATTAAACAAAAGGACAAAATGACAAAGTAAATAGCCACGTGGGGCAAAACACGTATATAAACTAGAACACGAAATAATAAACACCGACAACAAACGAGAAGGTGCAGCGAGGACGGAACCTACGCTATAACGCGACGACGAGCAACGATGAATCCAAAACACAGAAGGAAGACTGGAGTCGGGGGTAGGAACTCCAGTCTATGAACACGAAGGTGTATATGTGTGTAGGTCGCAGCGAGGAGTGAGCCTCAGCTGCTCCCTTAAATATTGGGCATAAACCAACCAGGAAAGGGGAATGTGATTAACGAAAATGACAAACAGCTGTCACGACGCCGGCTCGGCTTTGACAGCCGGAAGTACGGCCGTGACGCTGTCACAATAAGAGCCCTCGAGAGGTCCTAATAACACACCCCGAAATAATGTGGTAGAAAAGGGGAAGTACTGAGTAACCCAAGCGCGGATGGGATTAGAGGTCAGATCACCACACAGCAGTTCTGATAAATAATCAGGACTAAGACCATTAAGAGCCTTAAAAAACAATAAAAGAACCTTAAAATCTATTCTGAAGCTGACAGGAAGCCAATGCAGAGACTTTAAAATGGGTGTTACAGTATGTGTGCTCTCTTTCTGGTCATGGTCAGAACCTGGGTGGCTGGGTTCTGGAGTAGTCGTTGGGGGGGGGGGGGGGGGTATAGTCTTTTTAGGAAGACCAGAAAGAAGAAGATTGCAATAATCTATTCCAAAAGAAATACAGTGCATCCAGAAAGTATTCACAGTACTTCATTTTTTCCACATTTTGTTATGTTACAGCCTTATTCCAAAATGGATTTAATTTATTTTTTCCCTCAAAATTCTACACACAATACCTCATAATGACAATGTGAAAAAAGTTGTTTTTTGAGATTTTTACAAGTTTATTAAAAATGAAAAACTAAGAAATCACATGTACATAAGTATTCACAGTCTTTGCCATGAAACTCTTTAATAGAAATGTTGGCCGACTGAAGAGTATGTCCATGTACACACTCAGAAATTGGTCTGGGCTCCTTTTGGATTAATTATTGTATCAATGTTGCATGGCATGGAGGTGATCAGCCTGTAGCACTGCTGAGGTGTTATGAAGGTCCAGGTTTCTTTGACAGTGACCTTCAGCTCGTCTGCATTGTTGGGTTTGGTGTCTCTCATCTTCCTCTTGATAATACTCCATATATTCTCTATGGGGTTTAGGTCAGGAGAGTTTGCTGGCCAATCAAACACAGTGATGCCATGGTCATTAAACCAGGTTTTGATACTTTTGGCAGTGTGGGTGTGTGTGTGGGGGGGGGGGGCTGTCAAGTCCTGCTGGAAACTACGGTGACTTTGGTCTTGATAAAACACAGTGGACCAACACCAGCAGATGGCCTCTGTTCAGATAAAAGTAAATTTTGCATTTCATTTGGAAATCAAAGTCCCAGAGTCTGGAGAAAGAGCAGAGAGGCACAGAATCTAAGTTGCTTGAGGTTTAGTGTGACGTTTCCACAGTCAGTGTTGATTTGTGGAACTATGTCATCAGCTGGTGTTGGTCCACCGTGTTTTATCAAGACCAAAGTCACCGCAGTCATCTACCAGGAAATTTTAATGCACTTCATGCTTCCCTCTGCTGACAAGCTTTATGGAGAAGCTGATTTCATTTTCCAGCAGGACTTGGCACCCCCCTTCCCCTTCCACACACACACACACACACACACACACTGCCAAAAGTATCAAAACCTGGTTTAATGATCATGGCATCACTGTGTTTGATTGGCCAGCAATCTCTCCTGACCTAAACCCCATAGAGAATCTATGGAGTATTGTCAAGAGGAAGATGAGAGACACCAGACCCAACAATGCAGACGAGCTGAAGGTCACAATCAAAGCAACCTGGACCTTCATAACACCTCAGCAGTGCTACAGGCTGATCACCTCCATGCCATGCCACACCGATACAGTAATTATTCCAAAAGGAGCCCCGACCAAGTACTGAGTGTGTACATGGGCATACTTTTCAGTCGGCCAACATTTCTATTAAAAAACTATTTTTCAAAATAAATTTTATGTAATATTCTAATTTTTTGATAAACTGAATTTGGGTTTTTATGGGCTGTAAGCCATAATCATCAAAATTAAAATAAATAAACACTTGAAATATATCACTCTCTGTGTAATGAATCTATATAATATATGGGTTTCACTTTCTGAAATGAGTGACCAAAAATATTGAACTTTTTCATGATATTCTAATTTTTTGAGATGTACCTGTACTGTATGTTGTTTCACACATATGACAGACAGGCACTGCAGAACAGTTGGCTCTTTTGCTCCGGAGTGACAGCTGATCAATACAATGTAACGTTGAGTCCCAGTCACTGCCAGTATTTCATTTATATGTTTTCCTTGCACCTGCCAGGTTTCCTTCCCTCCAGTAAAAAAAACTTACAATATCACCTTCAACTGCCAAGGTGTAAAACTGACAATACCCATGTAATATAAGCAGTTCTTAGCTGTCACTGCTATTGATATCTTCCAGATATCTTCTTGTCTAGTCAAAGGCGAGCTGAATTGTCTTACCCAGGGTGTCACAGGGTTCATTCTTCCATGAACAAATATCCAGTCCAGTGAGGAGGACAGCGTGGTCGTGTCGTTTACCACCTTTCCCCACCAGACCCGACTGCCACTGACAGAAACTGTTAAGGGACTGGTCAGCATGATGATTTATGGTTAAGCCCAGCTGAAAATATTGGGAGAGAAATTATGACTTCAGTATGAATGATTTATTTTTTTAAAGAAATTTAGACTGTAAAGCATTTGTTTAAATCAACTCACTGGGTCCTGTTCTAGCAGCAGCAAGCTAACCACCACAATGTTAATGTCAGTTCCAATGGTGCCATCTTTGAAAAGACTGGAAACCTGCAACAGAGTTTCAACATGTAAAATATTCTTCTTTTAATGCTGCTTGTTTGACAGCAAACATGGAAAATAACATGGACTTTCCTAGCTCATTACATGTACAGTTATCATAACCAGTAGGTGATTTGAGGGAGGGTGAGATGCCCTCCTCCATGTTAGCAAAATGACCAAAAACCATCCCCTTCACTAAGCTGCCACCCTGCCCCCCCATCCCCATTAAGAGTGACACAACAGTATAATAGAATATGTCAATGAGAGTGTAGTATTGAATATTAATAGGAAAAAAGTTGCAAATTTGATTTGTTATTGATATTATTACTGAAAATTTTTTTCAGTTCATGAGTAAATTATTGTGATTTAGGATCTTTTATATTTTTGCACCTTTGTTCTTACAAATTTGTACTTAATTTACATTTATACATTTATACCTTATGCTAAACTTGTGAATACCACCACCATCCCAATAATTAAAAAAATAACAAAACTGCCTACTGACCAGTTACTCTGGAACTCCCCATAAATACAAAACGATTATCAAGATTATCAAGAAGGCTGGCTCTGTGACTGGTCTCAGGCCGGAGGCTTTCAAGAATGTGGTGGAGAGGAGGACACTGAACAAACTGTAATCCATCAAGGACAATCCTGATCTCCCTCTCCACCACACAATGGACAGACAGCGGAGCACTTTCTCCAGCAGACTGCTACAACTTCGCTGCCGAACGGTCAGGTACAGGAAATCTTTCCTGCCACAGGACATTTCACTGTACAATAACTCACTCGAATATTGAATTCTGGTCATAACAATGCTGCCATACTGCACTTTGCAGTCTAATTGGTACCTCACATTTCACCCTGCGCCTGATAGTCCTGCATTGTACAGCGAGTATGATTCATGTATTCAACGAGTCATCATCTTCGATGTATATAAAGTTATCTAGGCAGTTTTACTTTCCCTGACTAATTCCTTTTTCAGTTATGCTGTGTGTAGTTCTGTCGTTTTGGTCGTCTACTGTCATGCTACTGTTATTCTATAGTTTCCCAGTTTGGGAACAATAAAGTACATCTATCTATCCATCTATCTATCTATGAAATAGTTGTACACAGATTAGCTTACAGGTAGCCAAGAAAAATAAATGTCTTTCTCCAATATTATATAAAGCAAGGGTCACAAAAAAAATTCACAGAAGCTTCTAACAAAATGTTAGAATCACTCCTGTGGCCATGCTAGCTTCACTAAGTGATCCCTTGTACAATTAATAGTGGAATGAAAGCACCAAGATGCTGATGCCTCGGTGTCAGAGCCTTGGCAAAGGTATGCGTTCCTGGATCATCACCAAAATGTTATGGGCTCCTCTCTATCCCAAGGGCCACCTCTAGTAAAAATTTCATCCAAATCCATCCAGCAGTTCTGGAGTACATGCATGCACATTGAAAATAATCTGCAGTTCACATGCCCGTACTGTCGGCGGCAGCCAAGAGCCACCAAACTGAACAGCTGCAATCCAAACACAGAAGAAGAGCACGGTGGCAGACGTTTTAAATGGTGGAAGTGATGGAGGTACGTGAACACAATGACTATCAAGACGAACAGGAGCTTTTGCTGTTTAGTGGCAGAGGAAGAAAACAGACAGGCAAAAAGGCAGACATTTGTTCACCCAGTATTGGCGGATTGCTGAGTGAGTACTTTCCTCTGGGGGGAGTTTCCGTGCACATGTGCAGTGCCATCGCATTCACGGTAAAGGTGAGCTATTTTTGTGTTTATTTCAAAAACAAAGCATCATTTTGAAATTCTGGCAAATTAAAAGTAGAGAAAATATGGCAATACAATGATACAAGCCTTTAGTTCCACTTAACTTTGACCGGGCGAACTGAAACAGAGAGGCAGACAGACAGACAGACGGACAGATACACAGAGCCACAGACACACTAAATGACTACCATATGCCTCTCAGTTTCACCGAGGCATAAAAAAACTGCATTCCTTCATCACTCTTGACTTTTACATTACTTTAGTAAATTCATACCACGGCAAACATACATTAAAAAATTGTCTTGTGAAATCAGTTCAAAACAGGCTTGCACAATGAGCTAACTTTTATGAATAACCAACTAAGGCATAAAGACATTTAAGTTACTTTACATGGCTTTGAAGCTTTTTTTTTGGGGGGGGGGCTGTTGCTGATTTTTAACAACTTATTTATAAATATAGCATAGCACTCACATAAAAAATAGCTGCCAGCCAGCTCCCTACTGTTAGCCTTCGCAATCATATGGGTTTTACTAGCATAATTATCTAGGCAAAGCAAGTTTATTTGTATAGCACATTTCGTGTACAAGATAATTCAAAGTGCTTTACATAAAACATTAAAGCATCACAGCAAGTTGCAAAAGGAATGCATAAGAATTTAAAAGCGAAACAGAAACAAGCTAAAATGAGACACAAAAGTGCAAGAAATAAAAGTTACAGTGCATTGTGGGAGATTAACAATTGTTCTACTGAAAGGCGGTGGCAAATAGGAAAGTTTTTAACCTCAGTTTAAAGCAGCTGAGAGTTTCAGCAGCCGTGATGCTTTCTGGGAGTTTGTTCCCTATGTGAGGAGCATAAAACTGAGCACTGTCTGACCATGTTTGGTGGCAACTCTGGGCACAGATAGTAGGCCTGACCCTGACGACCTAAGGGCTCTGGGCGGTTCATAATAGACCAAAAGATCTGAAATGTATTTTGGTCCTAAACCATTCAGAGCTTTATGTCTAAGCAACTTTCATGGGCAAAGAGATCCTTTTTCATACCAATTAATTAATATATCATTTCTGAGAGAACATGCCAACTCTTTTACCTTTCCCTTTAATATAGATTACATTGTCTGTGTTACATTTAAATGAATTAATATGAAAGACTTGGTTGATGTAAAAGCAATAAATATGCTAAAAGATTGTCTTACTCAAGTAGCCAAACTCAGCTATTCCTTTTACAGCTTTGGCCAGGGTATAACAATATATTCAGAGTTTGCTAAGTTAGATAAATGAACAAGAGATAGACAAAACAGAACAAAATCACTGTTTTCAATCATTTTTTGGACACCTCCTAACTTCCTCCCCCTCCCTTGACTGTTCCACCCTCACCATGTTCATGACAGTGAGGATGTAGGTGGTGACGTTCTCTCTGCCATGCTTCTCCAGCATCCTCCTGTCCGCCACCACCAGAGTCTCCACATTCAGACCTCCCACCCTGTTGGAGTTGATCGGCGATCGTTTTGCCCTTCCTGCCCCCTCCGCGTCGGGTATCTCAAACTCATCCGGCATGATGAAACTGTTCTCAGTGGGAGGCTTGGGAGCGTCTATGAGTACAGAAAGGGAGAGGCAGAAGAGGAAGGGAGGAGAGGCAGTTGAGAGGGAGATGGAGAGAAAGAGAGGACTTGACAGTGAGGGTCAGAGGAAAGAATAAATGAATGCCTTTTTCCTGGCTCGTGCCAGGTGATAAGAGTGCAAGACCTGGTGATGAAAGGACAGGAAATTCACTCCCCACTCACCTTCCTTTCACCACGACAAAAAAAGACAAAACTGTTCAACCCTTTCCCAAGGGTTGAATAGAATTTATATAATTCTTATTTTGAGTAGAAAACAAAAATGTTAAAAATATCAATAACAGAAAAGTGCTTTCAACTGATGCAAACAGGGATTAAGGCAAAAAAAAAAAAATCTTTTGATTGAAAATTTTTCCCCAGGCTGAATTAAATCCAAACAGCGAAAGAAGCACTTGCTCATAATGCTGCAATGAGTAGCTGAATAACTGACAAATTGATTGACAATTAAATAATTACCGATCAATAAAAATTCTAAAAGTTCTTAAACATGAAAATGTGTAATTTTTCTTGCTTTTGTATTACACATGAAATTTTTTTGTTTTGTTTGACAAACCAAGGCATTTGATGAGGTTACCGTGAGCTCTGGGATACTGTGATGGACATTTGACTGTTGATTAATTTCATAAGTCAAATGATTAGTCGACTAATCAAAAAAATTGATAGATTCATTTGTAACAAAAACAATAGTTGCAGCCCTACATGCTCATCATAAACTCATCGGCAACGTCCAGTGCCTTACCACACAGCTACTACACAGAGTTAAGGCAAAAAACTTCATCTGTAGATTCTAGATGTTGTAGCGTTTATGACCGTATGCTTTCAAAACAGATTAAAAATAAACAACTTTATCCATTTTTATATAACCTAAACCCCTAGACTCCCTTTTGGGGTCGCCACAGTGTATCATCACCTTATACTGCGATGATTTGCATGTCGATTTGGCAAGGATTTTTACACCAGATGCCCTTCCTGATGCAACCCTGCCCTAGGGGTGTGCCATATCGTACCGTTCACGATAATACTGGTATAAATTTTGATACTGGTGTAAAAATTAATATCGCGATATTTGGGGTCTGTTACGCTGCCAACGGAAGTTACATGTTACCATAGAAACAGGAAAAAACATGGCGCGGGAAGCGCACGCTCCGTGCTTGGAACGTCTTCATCTGGTTGTGAGAAAGTAATTTAGTTTTAAGGCCGTTTCAGACTGCTGCCATCTTTTAAAAAAAACGGTGCAGCAATGCGGATTATCTGCCCACATTTTTTTCTGTATGTCAACAATGCCCTTCGGGGAAAAGTTTTACTTTGCCCTGAAGCGGTGTTGCTGATGTCCGAAGTGTCCAGAGGTTTATTTTCATTTCATTGTGGCTGCTCCAGCGTGATTTATTTAACCAAACGAAAGAATAAAAAATCTGTTAACAGCCCCAGGACTTGTCTATGCAGGTTTCTAATGCGGGTAAAGTGAGAGAAAGAGAAAGAGGGGAGGTCTTACCAGCAGAAGTGTCTTGGGAAACTACAGGTAGGCCAGCATATATTCATTATGATAAAAATGATGAAGTAATAATAGTTTTAAATAAGCCCACTCCCTCCCTGTTTTATGTAGATCCTCTCCGTGACCTGGTGAAATAACAGACTAGACTAAATTAATTTAATATGTTAAAAGCAGCAAAACCCCCTCATGTCCCAGAGCATAGAAATGAGATAAAGACAGAAGTAATGTGTTTAGGGTTTACATTTTTTTAATGTAATAAATAGGTTGCATTAAGAATAGCTAAATTGCTCTTACCATAAGGCAGTGTTTTCAGGACTATTCAGATGTTTTAAGAAAAATCTGCAGAATTTTCTAAACTACAGGCTATATGTCATCTGCAGTACCAACTTCACTCTCATCTGCTTGTTACCGTTCTCTCCTAAATTTTTTTCTCATTAAACATCTTTTCATAAAGGTACTTTTTTTTTAATTTTGAACATTTTTGGTGACAAATTTGTGACCTTTTTCATGCAGAATTGTAACTTTTTACCTAAAGCCTCTTACCTTGTGTTTTTACTCTGAAAAGGTGAAGAAATGAGAAGCAGCACCAGATTTAAATTAAGATAAGTCAATCAGTTGTTTTAAAAATCAATAGATCAGTTAACTATTACAATCCAAATTTATAATTTTCATCCCACCCAAAGGTAAAAATTACATTCATAATTAGTTTGATACCTGTTATTCTAAAATATTAACATGCTAAAACTGTGGTGGTTTCTGGCAACAACAGGGTGGCCTAGGAGGAAGTCAAATTCCCAGCCTGAATTTTTGTCCCAGTCCACCCCTCAGCATGCTTAAGATGTGGTGGTTTATAATATTTTCTGGTAATATTTACTACAGAATTAAAAAAAAAGTTTTAAACACATTCTAAACTGCTCTTTATAAACTGAAGAAATAAGAGTTGTTTTGTTTTTACTGAATATGTTGAACATAATTAACGCTGGCCTGTGAAACTGTCCTTTATAAATTTAAAAGAAAAAAAACTGTATTCCTTGATATCATGAAGAATATCGTTATCGTGAAAATTCACGGAAATATCGTGATATCATTTTTAGGCAATATCGCCCACCCCTACCCTGCCCATTTATCTGGGCTTGGGACCAGAAAAGGGAGTACACTGGTGTGTGCACCCCCTATGGCTGGGTAACCAACTTTCCTACCCCCATTCCATTATGCTGAGCACCAAGCTAGAAGCCATAACTAAACCAATCACTGATTTTGCAGTAACTAGTAAATCATACTAGTGACTGTGGTTTTACATTGAAAAAGTTTTGATCCCTCTAATTTATTCTAAATTGGCAGGTGCAGCTCATAAATGTATCACAAAAGTATAACAAAAATTATTTTAAAAATATTTCAAGCCTTTTTGGTTTGAATTTCGATGATTATGATTGGCATTTTTTTTTAACACTCTTTTAGTTTATTGCTTAATACACCCAGATAACATGCAAAAAACACTGCACAGTAAATATTTCTTAAGCCACAATAGTAAATTCAAGGAAATAAAACTTAAAATTCCCAGAATAACAAAAGATGAAGTCATTTCTTTTATAATATTTAAAAATTTCCATTCACAAAATGGTAGAAAGCATATGATAGCAGTACAATTTATTTTGCTCAAATATTTAGACTAAAAGTGCTGAAAAATAAAGGCTTGATATCTGACAGTGTATTTAGTGTGTAGGTATATGGTTATATTTTGAATAAATTTAACTGTAACTTAAGCAGATTAAACAGACTCCATCCATCAGAGTGAAAAAAAAACCTCACTTTCTGTGGGCTGCAGCAGTACTGGCTGCTGTACTACCGTTATATATGTCATCCATCCATCCATCCATCTTCTACCGCTTTTCCGGAGGTCCGGGTCGCGGAGGCAGCAGCTCAAGCAGAGAAGCCCAGACTTCCCTCTCCCCAGCCACCTGCTCCAGCTCTTCAGAGGGGATACCAAGGCGTTCCCAGACTAGCTGGGAGACATAGTCTCTCCACCGAGTCCTGGGTCTGCCCCGAGGTCTCCTCCCAGTGGGACGTGCCTGAAACACCTCAAGTGGGAGGCGTCCAGGAGGCATCCTAATCAGATGCCCATACCACCTCAACTGACTCCTTTCAATGTGGAGGAGCAGCGGTTCTACTCTGAGCCTCTCCCGGATGACTGAGCTCCTCACCCTATCTCTGAGGGTGAGTCCAGCAATCCTACGGAGAAAGCTCATTTCAGCCGCTTGTATCCGCGATCTCGTTCTTTCGGTCATTACCCAAAGCTCGTGACCATAGGTGAGAGTAGGAACGTAGATTGACTGGTAAATCGACAGCTTTGCCTTAGAACTAAGCTCCCTCTTCACCACAACAGACCGGTACAACGTCCGCATCACTGCAGATGCTGCTCCAATCCGTCTGTCGATCTCTCGCTCCATTTTCCCCTCACTCGTGAACAAGACCCCAAGATACTTAAACTCCTCCACTTGGGGCAGGAGCCTGTCCCCAACCCGGAGAGGACAATCCACCTTTTTCCGGCTGAGGACCATGGACTCGGACTTGGAGGTGCTGATTCTCATCCCAGCCGCTTCACACTCAGCGACAAACCGTCCCAGCAAGAGCAAAACAGCGTTATATATGTCACCTAACCAGAAAATATATACTGCATTGACAGACAATCTGCACATACCTTAATTAGCTTCAACATTAGCTAACAGGCTAGCGGCTACAGCGTGCAGCTACAAAATACAGAAAATGTTCAAAACAACAACAACAACAAAAAAAAATGATAGGGCTCATTTCAAAAATATAGAGCTAAAAATACAGGACTTCTACTACGAATACGAAGCTTCTACTCTCTCCTTCCTCTCATTTGAACTTCATTTACATTTAGCTGTCTTTAGCCATTATCAAACCCTATCCACCTTATTCTTGAGGGTGCCGCTGTAGAAACGATTATGGGCGGAGCTTCCGGTTTTGGCTGAAGTAGCGTTAAATCAGTCAGCAAGAGCGGAGTAACAGGGGCATTTAAAATAATGTTTTTAAAACTTTTTCAAATTCATTTTAATGTATAGTTTACACACATTTTGCATTCAAGTGGCAGCTAATTTCAGCACTTGTAGTTTTTGTATTCTCTGAATGTTTTGGCGCAGTTCTGGTGCTTGTTGCCGGTGTTTGTGGTTGTGCCGCAGACTGTATAAATGGAGGCTTCTCACCGGCAATGCGCAGATGACGCACTGAAAACTAACAAGGACAGTTGGTGTGATCGGTGGTACAGACACAGGACAGACCCAAGAGCACCAGGTACGTTTCCACTTGTATGAATGCCACAGATCTGATGTTTATGCGTCATATATGTCAGCAGAATGAAGGCTGCATGAAGTAAAATAATAAATAAAAAATAGTAACAGTTCGCTTCCTAGGGCTTAACGATTTAAGAAAGATAAATAGTTTTTTGGGGGTTTTTTGCATTTGTTACACTGCGTAGGAATGATATGGACTAGCAGCTTCAGCATGCATTAATTTTTAAAATGTCACAAAATATAGATCAATGAAATTCTGAACAATTGTCAGAAAAGGTCTGTACGCTTTAAGTTAAATAGCAAGCATTCAGGGCATGACAGCAGCGTGAGCATTTTAATTTCGGAGTAAAACGAACAGCTGAATCATTGAATCATTTCAGGAAGTGTTGAGTTGTGTGAGAGAAACATTTACATTATGCTCAGAATTCCTTACGTTTTAAATAATTTTTTCTCATTTTTCAAACTGATGCAGAAATGGAGAACTTTAATCCCTGTGCAGAATGGACAGTGACATAGTGGTTTCAAATTCCTGGTTCTTATTTGATGTTTTACCACTTATTTTTTTAGCTATTATAGTTATTTTAAGTTGACACTGTTTTAAAGGAGGACATAAGACTCCAAACCAGCCTTGGGAGGGTCCCTCACATGGTCAACACAGACAATCATTCAGGCTTATGTCAATGCCCATGTCCAACTCAGAATCTCAAAGTAACTTTGCATGTATACCATTGTTCTGTAGAGCTAAAAGCAGTGGTAATCCCTCTGTATTGGCTCAAACTACTCTGGTTGTTAAAAAAGCTCACACTAACTTCAAAGTAGGCACAAGTATTTATGCAGATGGTATTCCTTTAGATTAGACACTGTGGTTGTCTTTACTGGAGTGGTGGTTTAGTGGTAGAGCTCCACCCAACAGCCAGGGGGTTGTGGGTTCAAGCCCCGGCCGGGTCATACCAAAAAGCCATATAAAAAATGGTACTTCCCGCCTTCTAGCTTGGTGCTCAGCATAACAGAATGGAAGAAGGAAAAAGTTGTGGCGGCGCCTTGCATGGCAGCGGCCCCTCTGATTCTAGATGTGATTAACATTGTAGATAGGAGAAACGTAATTTCGTTCTACTGTACATGATTGGCTGAATGGATTGAATGACAGGAAAGTTGGCCTCTTCTTCTTCTAACAGCAGGGGTGGGAATCTGATTCTTGGACTGTGACGGGATATTATCACAATCTTGCGACATGCAGAGTATTGCGGTATTCCCCTCCTGATCTTTGTCTTGTCTCCTGGCTAAATCTCAGGAGTCTCTTCTTTGCTGTGCTGACCGAACCAGACCATGAACATTTAGCACCATCTAATGGACAGAAGAATCAATTGTTTTTTGTTACTCTGGTATCTAAATAGGTACTATTTGCAACATTTATTAATAATTTTTAATGAAGTATCACGGTACTGGTGCCTCTGAATCAATACAGTATTGCTACCATAAAGTACTGCGATATTAAGGTAGTATCCCACTGGCCTGCGACAGCTCACGAGTAGTTGGATTACGAGGGAGTTTCAAAAATCTCTCGCTGGGGTTCACAATCAACAACAATAAAGCAATTGCCTATGAAGAAGCACTAGATGACAGCGGGAAGGAAAAACTCCCTTATACCTGTAGGAAGAAATCTGAAGCAGAACCAGACTCAGGGAGGGGCAGTCATCTGCCACAACTGGTTGGGGGTGAAGGCAGAGAAAAAGAAAAGAAAGAAGAAACAGGAAATACCACATTCATACAGATAGCGTACCGATAGAACAATGTTTGGACAGATACAACAAAAGCTTTGATTAGTTTTGGATTACAGCCTTTGTTAAGGCTTTTCGAGTTTTTGGAGCAAGCTAGTGAGTCTCACAGCTTGCACTACAAGCAGACATAAGCATAGCTGGGTCCAAATGAAGCATTGGAGATATGGTCCTGATTTAGCAATCGTCATGGATAGCTGTCATGCAAGTGTTGCAGGGGATTTGTGCAGCTGTCGCAGAACAGTCATAAATGCAAAAAAATGCTAAATTTTGTTGCGCACACATATGGTGAGTATGCAAATTCCTGGCAAATTTTGGCCCAAAAACCAGCAGGAATTCGTTTGACATTTGTGCAGTATTCATGCAACATAAGCAAATGTGCCAATTCAGTGTGACTACAAGTTAAAATTGTTGCTAATTTGCCCATTTTTTTTTATCTCCAACTAGTCACAAGCTGTCACAGCCCAGTGAAATGCTATCTTTACCCTATATCAGTTTTCCCCCACCCCTTTGTAACATGTGAAGAAAAAAAGGCATAATATGGAGTATAAAGGATTTTATTATAATGCAAAAAAACAATGGTTATTTTTGGTTTTACTGTCAATGATTTTTCCTCTCTAGGTCAGGGACAAGGTCCTGCCACAAGTGGATGAATTCAAGTATCTTGGGGTCGTATTCATAAGTGAGGGAGAATGGAGCAGGAGACTGACAGACCGATCGGAGCAGCATCTGCACTAAGCGGATGTTGTACCGGTCTGTTGTGGTGAAGAGGGAACTGAGTTGTAAAGCAAAGCTGTTGTTTTCCTGGTCATTCTATGTTCCGACCCTCACCTTTTGTCATGACTTTTGTGTAATGACTGAAAAAATGTGATCACAGATACAAGTGGCTGAAATTAGCTTTTCCGTAGGATTGCTGGACTCCCTTAGAGACGGGGTGAGCCTCAGTCATCTGGGAGAGGCTCAGAGTAGAACCACTGCTCCTCCACATCAAAAGGAGCCAGTTGAGGTGTTTGGGCATCCGATCAGGATGCCTCCTGGGCGCCTCCCATTTGAGGTGTTTCAGACACATCCCACTGGGAGGAGATCACGGGGCAGACCCAGGACACGCTGGACAGGCTATGCCTCCCAGCTGGCCTGGGAACGCCTTGGTATCCTCTTTGAAGAGGTGGAGTAGGTGGCCGGGGAGAGGGAAGTCTGGAAGTCTCTGCTTGAACTGTTGCCTCCGTGACCCGGACCCTCGGAAAAGTGGTAGAAAATGGATGGATGGATGGATGGATGGATGATTTTTAACTGTTAAATTTTCCCACTATGCATTTTGCTCTTTCTGTTAAAGTCTACTTTGTGCCTCATCCTTCTTATTTGGACCTTACTGGGCCAGTACAAGCAGACAGAAAATCAAACAATATCCCAATAACATCAGGGGCCACTTCAGAATCACCAATTATAATAATATCTATGCCTTTGGACTGTGAGAGGAAATTCAGAGAAATTCATGTAGCGTTGTAGAATGGTGCAGTGGTTACTGGTGATACCCCATCAGAAGCAGGTTTGGAGTTGTCTGGTGTTTTCATGCAGAATAGCAATAATTATGCCATGCACTGATGCCTAAGTGCATTAAATTAATGGATATTTAGAGAGGAATAAAAGGTTTCCTTACATACATTGCTTGCGGCGTCCACAGAAGTGTTGCCTCTGTAGCTTTCCATCTTGGTGATCATGATGTTGATGTTGATGCTGCTGCTGCTGATACTGATAACGATTTTCAGAACTTGTAGCAGAATGGCTACTGGAACTTCTGTGGATAACATGTTCTGCTGAGCGTTTGAAGACCACGTGTGGGTGATGGCCGGTGGGAGCGCTGTAGTTGTGCTGTTGGGCCAGATGTTCAGGTAGCGGAGCTATCAAATACTCCTCCTGAGACACACGGATCAGACCTGACTGGGAAAACAAGCACAAACACAGAAGGCATGAGCTATGAGTAAAAATGGATTACTCATAAAATCCCTAAAGAAATCCTTGCAGACAAATGACAAAGAGGAGTTTTCTGTTATTGTTAAATACTTCACTAATTTAGACAAGTGGAATTTTTTGAACAAACAAGGTTTTATATGGTTTTAACACTGCAGCTATGCATGACACAAACTAAAGCGGCCTCTGCACATTGCCAGGCTTCGACAAATCTATAGTGTAGCTGAAGCAGATGTTGCCTGCAATCGTTTCTACAGTGGCACACATTTCACCTCAAGACCCACCCAGATCAACTCCACCTATTCTTGGAGGCTTAACTCTATCCTAAAATTAGGCAGATGTGCACAATTCTGTCACTAACAGCTGAAATCGTTGTCTTTAGTCAGATGCCAGAAGTGCGTGAAGTCAAGGGACGGAAATTAGATTTGTTCTTACTTGACACTGACAAAATTTGAGATCTGAGATCAGACCAGCATGGGGTTTTACTGTAAATTATGATTTACTGAAAGCTCACGAGCCAGTCTGGAGAGTCCAGCCGGCCACTACGATGTCAACTGATGAACCAACATAGTGCTTTGGCCCTAACTGGCCTCTGAACTGAGAGTGTGAGCTACTGAACCTTAAACATTCCGTCTGACCATGGAGTTCTACCTAATTCACCTCGCCACTCAACAAACTCACACAAAATAGCTGTGCAATCAATCAGATACACACTGGCTGAATTCATCAAGAAAAACACAGACACTCAAATACACCCACTGACCCACTGAACTCTGCCCTCTTTTTCCCGTGTGTGTTTGTGTGTGTGTTTGTGACGTGACCTTGCTCCTGTTGAACTGACCCCATTCCGCCCAGACTAGCAGGTGGCAAAATAAACAGACACGGGACAAAAGGGAGGCCATGGCGAGGCTTTTGTTGTCAAAACAGTGCCTGGATCTATGACAGACTGCCATCATCAGGCTCATCCATCCAGCCATCCATCCATCCATCTCTCCCAAACATCTGTCTTGCTCTAACTGTCCAGCTGTCACGTCTTAAAGCTGTCCATAAATCGTCGACGAACAGCCATCAATTTTCATTCAACGTGAAGTTTTGCAGGAAGTTAACTGTCAAACTTTATTTTGATTTCATGTAAGGCCCTCATGGTCCAGCGGTTGAGAGCTTTCCTTTACAGTCTCAACAGCTTTGTGCCCCCGTATATCGATACCTGCCAAAAGAAACCTCAAAGTAGAATTTGAACAAGTACCCGCTCCAACAGCAATGCACAGTCGGCACATCGGGGAAAGGAAGCTTTTCTCTGGGCCATGAATAAAAAATATCAACTCAGAGATCTGAATTAAGAGTGAAAAAAATGCCCTTGGTAAAAGAAATGACTGCGGCTTCCTAAAATAGGATGGAATTCCAAACAGAGGAAAAGGTCAAAGGAGGTGTCTCCCCTCAGCACACACTGCTGTCGCCTTCGTTTCCCATCACTTCATCTTCCAGACCTTACGAATCAAAAAAAAAAACAAAAAAAAAAAACATGCACATCAAAAATTTCATTTAAAGATAAACCAAGGCCAATCTTTTTATTTGACAGCTGCCTGACAAACACTATTAATGTGCTCAACCTGCAAAAGAGAGATAATGTCATAATTTATACCCTCAAGAAACCCATTTAGGACACATCAACTTAAAAACATTTCTATTAGACAAAGTTTAGACATTCCACATATTATAGTTACAGGAAAGGTAAATATTATCTACTGCTGCACTACTACTTTGTGTGCATAGTGTGTAGGCACTGCTTCAACAGAGCCTGACTACACATGCATTTGTGTGCACAAGCTCACTGTGTGACAAGCTAGCAAGCTAAGAAAAGTGATTGCTATGATCAAAAGCTAATCACAACCTCTGATTGGACTTTGCACATGATATACTATATTTATGAAATTTTACTACTATGTACAGTTAGGCCCAAAAATATTTGGACAGTGACACAAGTTTTGTTATTTTAGCTGTTTACGAAAACATATTCAGGATACAATTATATAATCAATATGGGCTCAAAGTGCAGACTCTCAGCTGTAATTTGAGAGTATTCACATCCAAATTGGAGCAAGGGTTTAGGAATTACAGCTCTTTAATTCGTAGCCGCCTCTTTTTCAAGGGACCTAAAGTAATTGGACAATTGACTCAGAAGGCTGCAAAAAAAATAACAAGGCTGCATGGGCTCTTCCCTCGTTAACCTGTCATCAATTAAGCAGTTAAAAGGTCTGGAGTTGATTCCAGGTGAGGCGTTTGCATTTGGAAGCTGTTGCTGTGAACACACAACATGCGGTCAAAGGAGCTCTCAATGGAGGTGAAACAGACCATCCTGAGGCTGAAAAAAAAGAAGAAATCCATCAGAGAGATAGCAGAAATGTTAGGAGTGGCCAAATCAACAGTTTGGTACATTCTGAGAAAAAAAAGAGTGCACTGGTGAGCTTGGGAACTCAAAAAGGCCTGGACATCCACGGAAGACAACAGTGGTGGATGATTGCAGAGTCCTTTCCATGGTGAAGAACAACCCCTTCACAACATCCACTCAAGTGAAGAACACTCTCCAGGAAGTAGGTGTATCAGTATCTAAGTCTATCATAAAGAGAAGACTTCATGAGAGTAAATACAAAGGATTCACCACAAGGTGCAAACCATTAATCAGCCTCAAAAATAGAAAGGCCAGAATTGACTTTGCCAAAAAACACCTGAAGAAGCCAGCCCAGTTCTGGAACAGCATTCTTTGGACAGATGAGACTAAGATCAACCTGTACCAGAATGATGGGAAGAAGAAAGTTTGGAGAAGAATTGGAACAGCTCATGATCCAAAGCACTACATCTTCTGTAAAACATGGTGGAGGCAGTGTGATGGCATGGGCATGCATGGTTTCCAGTGGCACTGGGTCACTTGTGTTTATTGATGATGTGACAAAAGACAGAAGCAGCCGGATGAATTCTGAAGTGTACAGGGATATACTTTCTGCTCAGATTCAGCCAAATGCAGCAAAGTTGATTGGACGGCACTTCACCAATGATCCAAAACATACTGCAAAAGCAACCCAGGAGTTTTTGAAAGCAACGAAGTGGAATATTCTGCAATGGCCGAGTCAATCACCAGATCTCAACCCAATCGAGCATGCATTTTACTTGCTCAAGACAAAACTTAAGGCAGAAAGACCCACAAACAAGCAACAATTGAAGACAGCTGCACTAAAGGCCTGGCAAAGCATCACAAAGGAGGAAACCCAGCGTTTGGTGATGTCCATGGGATCCAGACTTCAGGCAGCCATTGCCTGCAAAGGATTCTCAACAAAATATTGAAAAGTAACATTTTACTTAGGGTTATGTTTATTTGTCCAATTACTTTTGAGCCCCTGAAATGAGGAGCTAGTTAGAGGGTGTAGTGTGCTGGCATCATATCAACAGGGCCCAACTACAGATGTGCTTGTTTGTTGTGAGAGCTATGCAACAAGCTAGCTTAGCTATCATGAGATAGCTTAGAATCATGAGCTAATCAAAGCTTTTGATTGGACTTCACATATGTTGCATTTGCATTATTTGTATGTTATCGCTGTTTGTATGAATGTTCACTTTTTCTTTTCTTCTTCTCTCTCCCCTCACAGCTTAACCAGTCACGGCAGATAGTATCCCCTCCTAAGCCTGGTTTTGTGGAGGTTTCATCCTATAGTGCTGTGTTGCCAGGTTTCACTAGAGAAACAAGCGACCAGCTCTATGGAAGCAAGCCCAAAAAAAGCCCAACAGGCAACTTACCACATAGTGTAAAAGAGAGGCTTGATATGCTTGATAACATATATCGATATATAGATTTATTTTTGTTTGCAGTGAATTGACTGTAAACACAGTCAGCATTGAATAATGGAATTTTCTAAACTCAATTAAAGGAAAATGCATATGCATTCTGCATAAGCAACAGCAAATTTACAGTAAACAGTCACATAAAAACTTTGAATAAATTAAATTTTTAAACTCTGATCAAAAGAAAAGACGTGCATTCTGCATAAGTAACAACACTAAACACGATTCCAGTTTAGTGATGTGGGATGATGGGAGTTGTTGCCCGCTAGTCCTTTAAACAAAAACTAAATATTACAAGACAGCTGACAGCTTTAATTATGTGGAAAATTATCTTTTAAACTGACAAACGTCATATGTGTAACTCATGGCAAAATTTGATCAGGATCAAAAGATAATTTTGCTCTTGCCATTCATTTCAATGGAGAATTTTGTTTTTTCAATTTAAGGTCCCATATAAGATAAGATAAGATAAGCCTTTATTAGTCCCACAATGGGGAAATTCCAGGATTGCAACAGCACAGGGATAGCAACACTCAGAGCAACAATCAGAAGGCAAGAAAAAACAACATCTAGTAAACATATGTCCATATTACTATAAATGTATATATATATAGACACACAGTGCAGAGCATTATGGTTGGTTGGTGAATGTGCAGCAGAAAGTCTAAGCTCTCTCTCCGCGGATGCGGCAGGCCAGCTGGAAGTCTTTGGGCATGATGGTGACCCCCTTAGCGATGAAGAGACCACCAGGTGGGCCTCGCTGGTCTCCTGCAGAGCCATGACGGCGAAGCTCAGGAAACGCAGGACGGTCTTGAAGTCCTGAGCGATCTCCCTCACCAGGCGCTGGACGGGCAGCTTACGGATGAGCAGCTCCGTGGATTTCTGGCAGCGACGGATCTCTCTCAGAGCCACGGGCCTGTGACAGCGAGGCCTCTTCACTCTGCCGGTGGCCGGAGCGCCTCTCCGAGCAGCCCTGGTGGCTAGCTGTCTCCTGGGGGGCTTCTTCCTCCAGTAGATTTTACGGGCGGTCTGCTTGGTTCTTGCCATCGCTCTTTATTATTCTGTCTTATATTTCTTGCACGCCGCCTAAACTCCAGCCTGGCACCCGCGTCGTTTTTGCTACAGCTCCCGGTATATATGCACTGATCTGTATAAAAAAAACCTGGATACCTCAAGCCCCATCAGCAAGTACAGAGCCAAGTGAAGTCGGGCGGGCCACTGATCTCTATAGAAAGTGGATGGATCATTGGCTGCCAGAAGTGAAGCCCCTGGCTGGCCACTTTTATCTCAATAACTTCCCCAAAAATTAACAGATTTTGAACTTCTTGGTATTGTCATAAACTCCCCGTGCACTCTTCCACAGCACACGGAGGAGGAGGAAAGGACAAGGATTTACGTGCAGAATTTAACACCACACACATTTATTAAACACAACAAAGCTGGAAAACAGGTTCAATAATGGTTTCCCTTGAAGCTCAAGGAGTCCTCAAGGACGGTCCACAGTTTACAGGTGAGGATGACCAGTGAACACACATACAGTAAATACTCACAGAACAGGAGCTGCCCGAGTTAGTCCAAATGAGCACAGAGAGAAACACAGTCCTTCAGTGACTTAGACTATCATACAGCGATTAATGACCGTATGTCTAGCGCAATGACCCAGCAATGCATGACTGGAAAAAGGCTCCTAAAGTACATGCATTGCTGGGGATGGTAGATTGGAGGCACCTGGGCGAGGCCCGGGAAAGATGATCAAAGGGGCTGTGAACAGCTGATGGTGATCAGTGAGGGGGCGTGGTCGTACCGGCAGACTGTCAGCAGAAACACAGCTGCCGGCCCCAGAGCAGTGGCTATGGGCACGGTGCACACTGGAAATACATACTAAACATGCAAACACAACGGCCCCAAGACCCACAGAGAGATCAGGACCAAGCCGGGGAAAACCAAGCCGGCTCGGCTTCTGACAGAGCCCCCCCTTTAAGGGGTGAATTCCCAGACACCCAAGGTAACATCCCAGCCCCCCCCTCCCCTCCCCAACAGGAACAAACAACACAAACACGGGTGGGAGGTAGGGGGAACAGGAAAGGTGGGAAAACAACACCCCGCCCAGGGTCCACAATAGCCCTTCTAAGTCTAAAGGCGTGGAGGCTCGGCCCGCCCCAAGTCCCAGATCCAGCGGGCAGTCTGGCGGACAGAGTCTGGTGGCCTGCCAGACTGCATGGGCCATCTGGCCCAGAAACCCAGTCCCTCAGGTGGTTGGCTAGCGCTGTAAAGCCACCAGGACTGGCAGGATGAAGCAGGAGGCGGCCTGCCCACCGGAAAGCTCACAGAGGGTGACTGGACTGTAGAGAGGGGACCCCCACGGTGTCGGACAGAGAGAAGAAGGAAGCCACGGCATCCTCGGGCAGACCCACAGCACCCTCAGTGGTCCCGGCTTGGGTCAACGCCCACGGTGGACCCTGAGAGGGCCAGCTCCGTTGCACCGGTGGTGACCTCTGGTTGAGGCTCCATTGCACCGGCGGTAACCTCTGGCTGAGGCTCTGCTGCACCCGCGGTGAACTCCGGCTGGAGCTTAGCTGCACCTGTGGTGATCTCCCCAACGGCAGAGGTCATGCTTCCCTTGACCCCTGGCGCTGGCCCCCGATCCTCGGAGGCCTCTGGTGGGATCAGCTGCTCTCCGGCGACCCTGTCAGGGGGCTCAGAACATGGAGAGGAAGAAAGAGAGACCGGGTCAGGGTCACCGGCAGTGGCAGAACCCGGTGAGGTGGTCCTGAGGGCTACTGGGAGCTGCCCCGGGTCCTCCTCACCATGAATCGGGCAGTGTGACATCGACTCTGAAACTACTGACATAATAGAGAACACTTGCCTGAACTCGGGCTCCACCGCCGTCCATGACTCCAGCAATTTAAGGTGCGCAGGTTCCTCCGGTCCGTCGGGTGCTACACCCCCGTCAACCTCCTCCGGGCCCACTGAGCCCGCGTCGTCATCTGTGAGCAACCCGGGTTGCGGCAGCTCCTCTCCAGCGAACCTAGGAAGGAGCTCGAAGGGGATAGGAGAGAAGGAATGGTTAGGGTCACCAGCAGTGGCAGAGCCCGGCAAGGGGAGTCCAGATGCGGCCAGTAGCTGCACCCAGCTCTCCTCCCCAAGAGCCAGACAAGAGCCCTCCATCATTGACAAATGAACTACCGGAGAGGTTGCTTGCCTGTGCTCAAGCTCTACCGCCGTCCAGGACTCCGGCGATGCCGACGCTGGCGTTTGGGGTCCCGTCAGCTGGAGGTCTAGTCCGAGGGATGATTCTGCTGTGGCGGCCCCCACCGCAGGTGTGATGGTGGTAGCAGTCCTGGTGCTCTCGTGCGCCGTCTTCCTCGTCACTGGCTCCTCTGGCGTGGCAGCCGAGGACGACCTCTCCGCTGACCCATGAGCTGGACCCTCCCGGGCTTCTGGTTCCTCTCCCCTCGAGCGACCTGGATCCGGTGCCGGCGAGTTCGTGGGGGTACACAGAAAGGGTTGGGTGAGGTCGGGTATGGGGGCACAACATGCCGCTGGGGCGGAGCACTCAGGGGGTTGCTCACCCCGAGTCTCCTCGCCAGGAGGCAGGCAAAATTGTTCACCAAGCATAAAAGTTAAATGAGAAATAACTTGCCTGTCCTCCTGGCATGAGATGTCCTCAGCGGCATCCGAGACGTCTCCCCCCTCCGGGCGTTCCTCCTTGTACTGCAGCGGCGAGACCGGAGACCTCTTCTGGCAGGAGCTCCTCCTTCTCTTCCTCCCGGATGGCCCAGGGACCAGATAGTCCGGGATGCGAAGAGCCGCGCTGGGCAGCGAGTCAGTCGTGCCGAGAAGCTCCGTCTTCTCTGGAGAGGGAGGCAGAGTGGTCACGAGGAGCTCAAGTGCTGGGGAACCCTCATCCGACTTCTCCTCGACCCGGCGGTTGAGCGCGAAAAGCAGGTTCGACCACTCCTCGTCCAGTGGTAAGCCTGGGGATTGAGCAGGTGCGGGGGGGTGGAACCCTCACAGCCGGGGAAGCGCGTCCTTGGGCATCCTTCTCGCAGCGCTCCTCCCTCTCCCGATGCTCCTACTTGACCCGGCTGTTGAGCACGGCTGTTGAACCCGGCTGTTGAGCACGGCAAGCAGGTTCGACCACTCCTCGTCCGATAGTAAGCCCGGGGATTGACCCAGTGTGGGGGTGGAACCCTTGCAGCCGGGGAACCGCGTTCTCGGACCTCCCTCTCACAGTGCTCCTCCCTCTCACGATGCTCCTCTTCGACCCGGCGGTTGAGTGCTGCGAGAAGGGTTGACCACTCCTCGTCCATCAGCACGCCCAGGGACTGAGCAGGTGCCGGCCCGGGAGAAGAAGCAGGGGACTCCACCGGTGTGGCCACCAAGAAACATCTCGGTGCTGGCTCTGGAGCAGGATCCTCCAACGCCACTGGCTCCTCCACCGTCCGACGGCTCCAATCCTGGATCGACAGACGCTCACTAGCAGATGGGGGAGTAGAGAAAGAGTTATTAGCTGCAGCTGTTGGAGGGAGCCCAGCGAACTGCTGAAACTGGGTCCCTCTTCCGGGAGACAGACAAGGTTTGTTATTCTCAAAATGAGTTGAATGAAAAGACACTTGCCTGTCCTCCCGGTCTCTGATGTTTTCTGCTGCAGCTGGCAAGCTGTCATCCCTCTCTGTGTCCACGGTGCTCCGGCCCTCCTCAATGGGTGGAGGAGGAGCCGTTTCCATGGCTATGGAGGTGGGTGTTCCCAAGGCAGCCCCGTTGGACCGAGCAGGAACAGTAGGGGTGATAGCTGCTAATGAAGGGGAAGGCTTCCCACGGCGCCATCTCGTAGGACAACATTGAGAGCTGGATGCTGGAGCTGGGGAAGCCGGAACGGGAGTGGGCATTTCGCTCTGGTGAAAGGCAGGAAGAATGGAGCCCCGGGAGTGCTTATCCCTCGACGCAAGCTCGGTCTTCTTAAGGGTCCTCCTCACCTTTTTGCCGCACCTATGCCACAGCGCCGGCAACTGGGTGATCCTCTCCATTCCCTCGGCATGCCGAGCAAACTGAGGACACCGCCTGACCTCTGCCTCCGCCAGATCCACGTACCAGAGAATGTCCTCCTGGGCAGAATACAGGCTGGCCGATGCAATGAGCCCATCGACCACCATTAACGCATGGCAGCACTCCCATCCCAAGCTCAATGGATAACTTCGGGGCGCCGAATCCATGGCCAACTCCAACACAGGTCAGACCCAAAATATTACACAAAAAAGAGGAAGGGAAAAGGATGTGTGGGTGTACCCGCTAAATCCTTTTATTCCGGCTGGGTCATTCTGTCATAAACTCCCCGTGCGCTCTTCCATAGCGTACGGAGGAGGAGGAAAGGACAAGGATTTACGTGCAGGATTTAACACCACACACATTTATTAAACACAACAAAGCTGGCACACAGTTTCAACAATGGTTTCCCTTGAAGCTGAGTCCTCAAGGACGTTCCACAGTTTACAGGTGAGGGTGACCAGTGAACACACACACAGTAAATGCTCACAGAACAGGAGCTGCCCGAGTTAGTCCAAATGAGCACAGAGAGAAACACAGTCCTTCAGCGACTTAGACTATCATACAGCGATTAACAACCGTATGTCTAGCGCAATGACCCAGCAATGCGTGACTGGAAAAAGGCTCCTAAAGTACATGCATTGCTGGGGATGATAGATTGGAGGCACCTGGGCGAGGCCCGGGAAAGATGATCAAAGGGGCTGGGAACAGCTGATGGTGATCAGTGAGGGGGCCATGGTCGGGCCGGCATACTGTCAGCAGAAACACAGCTGCTGGCCCCAGAGCAGTGGCTATGGGCACAGTACACACTGGAAATACATACTAAACATGCAAACACAATGGCCCCAAGACCCACAGAGAGATCAGGACCAAGCCGGGGAAAACCAAGCCGGCTCGGCTCCTGACAGGTATGGAGACACAGCTTATTATCTTGCACAACTGAGCTGGAAGAGCTGTCACACAGCGGACTTGGCAACTATGCTACAGTGGAGTCTTTCCTTCCCACTGTCACGTAATGCTTGCTCAATGGGGATCCAGGGATTAAAGCAAAAAAAAAAATCAACTAATCAATTCACAAAATTTATCAACAGCAAATACGGCTATTTGTTAATGCACCCTTTTCTAGTAAAAAATTCTAAAAATACTGTTTCAACTTCTTAAATATTAAAATTTTCCACTTTTCTTGGTGCATTACAAGTTGGAACATTTTTAGTTTTGAGATTTCTGTTTGACAAACCAACACAGTTGATGACCTTACGCTCTGAGATATTGTGATAGGTATTTTTGACTTAAAAAAAAACTAGTGCAGTGCACGGTCACATGACCATGTAAATAGTTTTTCAGAACTCCTTATAAGGAGTTAAGATGGGTAAACTTTTATTGATAAAAATTACACATTTTGACTGAAAAACTTCATACTCGGGGATGCACATCCTCATAATCTCAGCAAAGCACGTATCAAATCTGAGGTCAGTCTGATGAATGGTTGGAGAGATATGCGAGGAACAGACAGATACACAGACAGATTCCTTGCATTTATAGATAGATTATAAATTAAATGATGTCAAATAATTAAAAAGAATCCAGATTAATCTGTAACAAAAATACACTTTAGTTGCAGCCCTACTTGCTCGCCATAAAGACATTCCTGACATCTTGTGCCTTACCATAGAGATATTACAGAGTCTGAAAGCAAAAATAACTAATCTGTAGATTGTAGATGTTAGGTGCAGTTTTCATAACTATACTCTGAAAACTAGTTAAAAAGAAATAACTTTATATAGCCTATCTCCATAAAAACATAACTGCTGATTTTGCCGTAATAGACAATTAACTGTACATATTATCATAACAGTGACTGTGTTTTTACTTTGCAACATTTTTTGCTCCCTCTAATGTAATCAATATTGGCAAGTGCAGCTTAGATTATCATGAAAAAATTGTTTTCTTTATCACTGAATATATTCTCTATTCATCACACATAAAGTGAAATATTTCAAGCCTTATTAGTTTGAATTTTAATGATTATGTCTTACAGCTTTTTGATCCTTTTAACTTACTGTTCAATGCAGTGAATGTCAAGGAAAAAATGCCTGACAGTAAATATTTCTTCAGCCACAATAGAAAAACAATGACTTGAAGAAAACAAAAACTATAAATTCACAGAATCACAAAAGATGCAATTATTTATTTTACAGTTAGCCCTTACATTCACAAAATGGTAAAAAGTGTATGACCGTGTTACACATTGTTATGCTCAAATATCTGGACTAAAAGTGCTGAAAAATAAAGGCTGTATCAAAATATCTGACTGTGACCGTATTTATGCAGTATTTAGGTATATGGTAACAATATTTTGCAAATTTATAAAAACACATAAAGAATACTAGTTCATTCTGATCATTGAAACGCTACAGAGCTTTTATTTTTGAATAATTTTAGGAAGTGCTGAGTTGTGTGATTAAAAAAAAAAACTACATTAACCTCAGAAGGTGCAGCTTTTTATATATTTTTTCTTCTCCTTTTTCTAATTGACAGAAATCCTTTGCAGCAACAGAGAACTTTAATTCCTGGGAGTCACTTGATTGTGCTGGGGTTTTCTCTGAATTATTCATGCCCAGTGTTGGGAGTAATGCGTTTCAAAGTAACGTGTTACTGTAACGCCACTATCTTTGCAGTAACGTGCTGTGTAACAAAATTACTGTTTAGAAATTCAGTAATGTGTTACAGTTATTGAAATTTGATCAGATGTGTTACTCATTACTCGTTTTATTAATATGGATAGATATTTTTCCCATAAATAAATGAATATGCAAACTGACCCTGCTGTAGCTGAGACGTAGCCATCAGTCGACGTGACCTGTTGCAGAGAGCTGAGTCTTCATTACTGAGTGGGGGAAGAGATGAAGCTACTTTGTTTTTGTGGAAATAGACAGATTATTTTTCCTTTGTCGCAGTTAAGGACAAAAAGATTCCTGGGGGTGCCACTGTAGGAACGATTATGGGCAGAGCTTCCGGTTTCGGCTGAAGTCATGTTAAATCAGTCAGCAAGAGTGGAGTAGCAGGGGCATTTAAAATAGCGTTTTTAAAAGTTTTTCAAATTTATTTTAATGTATAATCCACATACTCTGAGTGTTGCTCTGAGTGTTGCTATCCCTGTGCTGTTGCAATCCTGGAATTTCCCCACTGTGGGACTAATAAAGGCTTATCTTATCTTATCTTATCTTATATGTGTTTTTGCACTCAAGTGGCAGCTAATTTCAGCACTTGTAGTTTTTGTATTCTCTGAATGTTTTGGCGCAGTTCTGGTGCTTGTTGCTGGTGTTTGTGGTTGTGCCGTAGACTGTATAAATGGAGGCTTCTCACCGGCAATGCGCAGATGACGCACTGAAAACTAATAAGGACTGTTGGTGTGACCGGTGGTACAGACACAGGACAGACACAACACCACTAGGTATGTTTTTATTTGTATGAATGTCACAGATCTGACATTTATGTGCTATATATGTCACCAGAATGAAGGCTTCATGAAGTAAAATAATAAATAACAAATAGTAACAGTTTGCCTCCTAAGGCTAAACGATTTAAGAAAGATATCAAATAGTTTTTTGGGGGGGTTTTGCATTTGTTACACTGTCTTGGAACGATATGGACTAGTAGCTTCAGCATGCATTAATTTTAAAAATATCACAAAATATAGATCAATGAAATTCTGAACAATTGTCAGAAACTGTCTGTACGTGTAAAGTTAAATAACAAGCATTCAGGGCATGACAGCAGCATAAGCTGGGGTAAGATACCATGACAGCCAAGCACGGTGTTGTGGCGTACATCTGCTCTAAGGTAAATCTGATTATGTCCAACATATTTTAACAAAATGCAGCCGACTTTATTGAGGTGGAGACATTACTATATCTCAGAGCTTTTATTTGTTTACAGCGTTAGCAACTTAGCAGTGGTGCTAACAAATGGACCTACTGCCTGCCAGGCCACTTTTTAAGATCATCTTTCTATCCCTAGATAGTCATGGGAAGTAGTATGATTATATTACTGTTTTTGAGGTCCAAAAGGCCATGTTTCCGCATTTTTGATACCGAAGTCATTGTTTTTTTAACAAGGAAAAGTGTCCCGTTTCAGTGACAACCATACGTTCTAAACTAGTACCAGAAGTTGCTACCATAATTCACGCAAGGCATCATGGGCCCTAGGAATAAGGTGGATTGGTGAGTTGCAAGCAAAGTGCCGGGTGAGACCTACTGCAATCTTAACAAGTGCAGCAATAAAGCTCCAACAAAGCTAGTGCTAAGTAACAGCTAGCTATGGTAACAACACAGTGTTAGTGGATCTACGCTATCTGAACAGCCACAGCTGGATGTAAAGTGGAAATACTCTTGTCTCAACAGCCACGGCTGTATTTCAAGCACAGGCATGCATCTGGACAGTTTGTGACCCAGCAAGAATTAAACCTGATTGCCAGATACGTTGTTACAGACTGAAGATGTGATAATAGTCACTTTCCATCAGACAGCTGAGACTGTGATCCACTGAAGTTAAAACACATTTACTTGCTACCTGAATAAAGATTATTCAAAAATGGATTTTGATCTCCAAATGGAATTTGAAGGACTGGATCATGTCTCTGTTACAGCAGACATTTGGACTGTGGATAATGGACATTTTCTTTGGATCACTGCACATCAGATTAAATCCATATCATAACGGTCAGATAAACATAGACAGCTTTATGCAGTGTTGCCAATTCTCACTCCAAAATGGGGAAATTACTGGAGATATCATGTTGATTTTCTTCAGATTTTTCCCACAATAAGAGCTCTCAAGACAGGATAAAGCACACTGAACATGTTCTAAAAGCTCTGTCTGAAACAGTCCGTTTTCAGCCTGACATTAATAAGCCCATAATGTAATCCATTAATTAAATTATATTGCTATGTGTACAAGATGATTTAAGTATGCATTTAAAAGTAATGTGAAAGTTACTTTTCCAAGTAACTAGTTACTTTAATCATGCAGTAATTGGTAAAGTAACTCAATTACTTTTAAAACGAAGTAACTAGTAACTAAAATTAGTTACTATTTTTTAGTAACTTGCCCAACACTGTTCATGCCTTATATATACGTATCTTGTGCCTTGAGACAACCTTTTGTTGTGATTAGGTCCTATATAAATAAACTGAAATAAAGTTGAACAGCACAAGCCCTTTTTATGGAGTCAGTTGTGAACTGAAATTATTAATCCTTTTGGGGTTGGAGCCCATCCCAGCATCTATGGGCAAAAGGCAGGGTACACCCTGGACAGATGGCCAGTCCATCGCAGGTCCAGCACAGACAGACAGACAACCATTCACTATCACATTCATACCTAAGCACAGTTTATCCGCAGTTGATGCCAATTTACTTAACGTGCATGTCTTTGGACTGTGGGAGGAAACCAGAGTAACCGGCGAAAACCCACCCAGACACGGGGAGAACATGCAAACTCCACATAGAAAGGTCGCCACTGGCCAGATATGGTTTGAACACACAGTCCTCTTGCTGTGAGGCGACAGTGCTAACCACTGCACCACTGAGCTATACTGTATATGCCCTGTATTTGTCCAATAAATGGATGAACAAATACAAAATTGTGACATGGTGTTTGACTCAGGAGACAGACGACAGACACGAGTAGTCCAGTACAATTATTTATTAACACAGTGTATAGTGTTGGTGTGTGAATGTGAGGGTGAGTGTGGTGCTGGTAGTGTGCTGGAGCTGAGCGAGTCCCGCTGCGACCTGGCAACCCTAGGAACACACAGCACAAAGATTAGTACTGCTCGCAGCAAGGGGGCATAACAATGATTGCTGCTTACTTGCAGGTGTCGCCGGAAGACTCTTGTTTGCTCCGGGAGCGGGTGTCGGGAGGTGAGCGGGGAACTTGGCGTCATGACGAGGAGGAGGAGATGGGGCCCCGCTGCTACGGGGGACAGGTCCGCCGCCAAGGGGATCCACCTGTGCACAGGGGAGAATACTTTGACAAGGTAAGGATGATGGTGGCTTACGTGACGAGGCTTGACGAGCTGGTTTGGTCTGAGATCGTGGGCATGGAGCGTTGCGCAGTGGTGATGACAGACGACTCCGTGCTGAGCTGTCAGTGGATCTGGCTTTTATGGCTTGCTGGGAATTGGAAGCAGGTGTGTGCGCAGCCGGGGCTGATGACGGCCCAGCGGCCGCCATGACAAATTGCTTTCATATTAAACTTCCAGACCCAGAAAGGTTTTAATAAGATAGACTAGTTTCTTTTGTTTTTAGTTTTATGGATTTTAATGTTACTTTAGTTTGTTTTGAACATGCAGAGTTACAACAGCTTCCCATGCTGCAGCAGAAGCGGCTATTTGAGTTTTTGCACTTTATTTTTGGGTTAAAAGACCGCATTTTAATTTCTGTTATTTAATTGTGTTGTTCCAAACACTTTTATTAAGCTGTCAAGTTCAAATTTCCAACTTGTTTCATGGATCGCTATTCTATTTAGCTATGGAAACGTTTTATAATAGGCTACGTTACATTAAAACAGAGACTGGCAAAGTGATTTTCACAGGTGTGCAGGCTTAAACAGGTGAGGTGAAATGTGCACTGGAACCCCAAATAGGAGCTGTGCGAACAGGAAGCAGAGATGGTGGCCATGACAGAAATAATCACGATTAGTTGACTAACTGGAAAAACAGTCATTAGATTAGTTGACTATTATAGTAATAACACAACATAACAAAAATATTTTTTTTGTAAGCTGTCTGTGTTTTTTCAACTGATTTAAGCCAATTTTGCACCGCTGAATCTGAAAATGACATCCGTTTCTCTCGATCAGGTCAGGTTTTTATGTGGAGTTATAAGCAGTTGTACAGCGGTTGTACAGGTGTACTGTAAATTGAATAGTAGACACTGATAAAGGTAAGTACATGTAAATTGAATGTTACATCATCATTGTTCAAAATTCAGAGAATTTCAAGAAATAACAAAGAATTTTGCATCATATAAAGCAAAAATACCCGTACATGTAAACAAAAACGTAAGAAAACATGTGGCCATAGTTCAAAAAGTTGACCTGATTGAGCAAAGCCAACGTGATTTTTGGATTCAGCACATCAAAATTGTCCTAAATCAGCTAAAAAAAACTTAGACAAAAAATTTGGTGTTGACCGGTGTAATCATCAGTGGCAGCCCAAATCAAGAATACAAAAAAGGCAGGATTATTCTTTTGCATTTCCAAGTGTAGAATTGTATAAAATACTACACTTTTAGTCTGGTTTTGGGGTTGAAGAGCCCAGGGAGAAATAATCCAGAGGGGCGTTGGAAGAATGGACCTTGGACCATTGGTGATGGAGCATTACACATAGAGCTGACATAAGTTGCAGAGGCTAACCTCATTGTCAACACTTTATTGAGTCTGAAATTCTACCTCGCACCCAAAGAGGACAAATCATTTATTTTGACAACGTGCTGTTGTTCTGTACATCCAATGGACTCACTCTACAGTCAGTGAGTGTATTTGCCCACCATATGATGTAATATAATGCAAAGAATGATGCCTTCAGTGTGGCAGGGTGTAAATTAGAATTTCACAAACCTCTCCCCAGTGATTAATTGTTGGTTTTGAGTAAGTCAAGTCTTTTTCCATCTCTACCCACCCTGTCTCTTCTAGAAATGGTAAAATGGTAAATGGCATTCACTTATATAGTGCTTTTATTCTCATCTCTAGATGACCAAAGCGCTTTACAGATCCTGCTATCCACCCATTCACACACACATTCACACACTGATGGCGGCATAGAAATGCCATGTTTCTTTTTGCATGGGTATAACAAGCCACGTTACCTAAAAATAAATAGATTTGCACGATAGATAGATAGATAGATAGATAGATAGATAGATAGATAGATAGATAGATAGATAGATAGATAGATAGATAGATAGATAGATAGATAGATAGATAGATGTACTTTATTGATCCCAAACTGGGAAATTACAGTGTAACAGCAGCATGACAGTAGACCACCAAGCGACAGAAACACACACAGCATAATAGACAAAGGGACCACCCATGGAAAATAAAACTGCTAAAAACATATATACATCGTAGATGAATAGATGATGACTTGTATAGGTACATGAATCGTACCTGCTGTACAATGCAGGATTATCAGGTGCAGGGTGAAATGTGAGGCACCATTTAAACTGTAAGGTGCAGTATGGTAGCATAGTTATGACCAGACTACAACATTAGATTGAGTAATTGTACAGTGAAATGGCATGTGGCAGGAAAGATTTCCTGTACCTAACTGTTCAGCAGCAAAGTTGTAGCAGTCTACTGGAGAAAGTGCTCCGCTGTCTGTGCAGTGTGTGGTGGACGGGGTGATCAGGATTGTCAATGATGGATCGCAGTTTATTTAGTGTCCTCCTCTCCACCACAGTCTCAAAAGTCTCCGGCCTGAGACCAATTACAGAGCCAGCCCTCTTGATAGTGTTGTCAAGTCTGTTGGTGTCTGAGTGGCCGAGTCGTCAGAGAACTTCTGCAGGTGGCATGACTTGGTGTTGAACTGAAAGTCATTGGTGTACAAGATGAAGAGAAAAGGGGAGAGCACAGTCCCCTGTGGAGCTCCCGTATCACTAACCACCACATCAGACAAGACACTGCCCAGCCGGACAAACTGTGGCCTGCCTGTTAGGTAGTCAGTAAGCCAGGAGATCACAGAGCTGTCAACCCCCATCACCCGTAGCTTCTCACCCAGCAGCAGTGGCTGGATGGTGTTAAAGGCACTGGTGAAATCAAAGAATGTGATTCTCACAGTGTCTCCTCCGCCATCCAGGTGCAGATGGGCTCGTTGCAGCAGGCAGATGACAGCATCTTCAGCTCCTAAATGGGGCTGATATGCAAACTGCAGAGGGTCCAGCCACGTCTTCACCTGTGGCCTCAAGTGGGCTAAAACCAGTCTCTCAAGGACCTTCATCACATGAAATGTGAGGGCAACTGGTCGATAGTCATTCAGGTCAGATGGAGATGACTTCTTGGGGACAGGAACCAGGCAGGATGTCATCCACAGCACCGGTACTCTCTCCAAGCTCAGGCTCAGGTTGTACAAGTGTTTCAGTACCGAAGCTAGCTGGTTGGCACAGCTAGTTGGCATAAAAGTAGAAATAATCACACTTTGAAGCTTGATCATTAAACCCAGAATTTCAGGGTTGCAACCCACAATAGTCAGATGTGGCTGACGTTCAATGCTCAGGTGTTAATTTACAGTATGCATTTGAAGATATAACGACAGGCGGCCTTCCTCAAAGGCCATACGTAGAGCATAGAGCAGCTGTGGCACTTGTAGAGAAGACCTCTAGTTATCTCTCTACATTAACACTTGTAAGACCTGGCGAGATTAAAGGGATCAACACTCACTGCTAAATACCGCTTTACTTTGCTGCCACATTTCCATGCCGACTCACACATATTTCTCTGACTCTCACACCCTCATAATCTCCCAGTCAGATAAGTGGTCAAAACAGGTCACATCAGTGAGGAAAGTCAATATTTTGCACATGAGAAAAGCATCAGTACAAGTTACTTAAGCCACGTTGTCTCTGTCTTGGCAGCACAACGGTTTGTGCCAGAGGAGACGGAATCTTTAGCTTGTCTCTGTATAAACTCAAGCCTCTTTTAAGGACTCCTACCATGACATTTTGAGGCAAATGAGTAAGTGCTTACATGCTGTTAAAGACAGGGGCTGAGCGGTGAGAAGCCCCAAGCCGGTGATTACCGAGCTCCGAGGCACATCTGCACTCCAGAGCAGTCGAGGATCACGTGAGCACAGTGTGTGTGTGGTGAAAGAGGAAAATCATACAGGAGCGAAGGAGGGCCCTCGGGCATCAAACTAATTCAATAGAATCACAATCTGAGTAATTACAGTTTGCTCATGAGAATTATGTGTCTTTAAAATAGGGTAAGAAGTGGGTAAAGAGAAGATGTTAACTTTGGACGGTGGATCAGAGGAAGAGCCATGTGGCAATGACAGGGCAGAGCATGGGTTGAATTTCTCCTCCTTTAACTTTAAATGACTCTAGTCATACAAAAAAATGGCAGAATCACTTAGCTTCAGCCCGATTGTCTGTTAGTAATAGCATATATAAATGTCCCCCACCACCCACCCACTTTGATGTACAGCTCATTAAAATCACAATGTGTCAATAACCTGAGGTCATGCTGCCCTTGTTGAGCCACATTAATTGTCTTTGAACAACCTACTGACACCCTCGGAGCATGTCTAGAGAGCACAGGAGAGGTGGGCTCACACAAAGGGAGAAACCGATGGTACTGGTTGAGTCTTTTGTCATTCAGAGGCCCCAGGCCCAGTCACACTCATTATCCCATGTAGTCACAGCGGGGAACAGGACGACTACCACTCCCACACTGGTCCATAAAAATTGAACTGTTCTCCTTCAAAGTGCTGTTAATTGCTCTCGAACAGGGTTACAATGCAACACTTTTACCAACTTGGGAAATGGTGCGCTGCTGTGATGCAAAGGAAGTGAGGCTGAAATTCAAATTAGCTTAGAGGCACACATGGTATGGTGAAAGACAAATATTACACTTTTTTGTAAAAATAGCCTTATTTAGTTAGACTTATGGTGTATTTACAAAATTCCACACCATCACATCGTGTGATCTGGGAGTGATTAGCATGGTCTGAAGGTCCCCAGTTCAAAGCTCCTGGTCAGCAGAGGCATTTCTTTATGGAAATGACAAGTTCTTCTTGTCTATGTGGGGTTCCTCTGGGGAACTGCAGTTTCCTTCCAAAAACTGTTTGCTTGGTAATTTGGTAATGCCTTTTAAAAAGAGCTTACCCAGCCGGCATGTCCATGTGGGCCCCACTATAGGTTAAAACTGGGTCATCTCCCACATGTGTTTGAGGGTTCCATGTTGGTCCTACCTGTGTTTGCTCACATGGACTTTACCTGTGGCACAGGTAAGCAGGTAATCTGTTCACCCACTTTAACCCCATTTGGACCCCACATGGGTTTAATGGGGACGAGCAGGTTTCAGTGACACTGGCACCACAGGTAAAGTCCATGTGGGCAAACACAGATGGGGCCTACATGGAACCCTCGGACAAGCCCAAATAGGAGGTATAAGACAGCCCAAATTTGACCTATAGTGGGACCCACATGGACATCCTGGCTGGGCTGGTGGATCAAAGTTACAGGCACTTTAAGTCACCAGTAAGGCTAGAAATTGGCTATACTAGTGCATTGCTCGTAGAACGCAAGTATTCCTGTGCGAAACAGGTATCCCAAACAGTCTTTACAGGCCCAAATGTAGGCTGTGTTTGAAAGTGGAATACAATGAGGTGTAGCCTATATGTAGGCAATCACATGTTAGACTTTGACAAATATAAAAGGGACTAAATGGCACTAAGATTTATTTGACTGTGTGAATATTAATTACAGAATACCTAATTATTGAAAATGAATGGGACATCCAGTATTAGCGACTGTTTCAGATCCCTTGTTCATTTGTTTGTCAGATAACTTCTTTGTGTGAACTTTTATCACTTGTATTCATAATAGTGTATCTTGCACTTTTGGGAATGGGAGTTGTTCAGTCACCATTATAACTATTTTAGTTTATATCACTGTTCAGTGATGGAGTTCAGTGTAATATTGAATTTCTTCTGTGTATCATCAATAAACCCATACAGTTCTATAACAGGACACGTTTACAAATATTTGAGACCCATTGTAGTGGATCATTTTATATTTTAGCAATATTTTGTTATTAAAAGTTTTTTTTTTAAACTGTAATCAAACAAATTAACTACAAAACACCCAACATCAATAAGGTACATCTATCTATTATTATTCACAGCAGACGGACCCGTTTTACTGCGACCGTTGCATCAGTGTTGCCCATTTGGCAGTAAATATTTAACTAAAAAGTGATTTATTTCATTATTTGGGATGTTTTGTGTCCTGCGTTTGGTTGTTAAGTCATTCCGACCATTCCGCTCCACAATCATAGCAGTATTAAGTTTTTAATTTTTACATACTCGCGCAGGAGGGGGGACTCACTGTCCTGCGCACACAGATGAAGCAGAAGCAGGTACTCCCGTCTATTACTGACTGGGCAGGCCTGGTGTGCCTCCCCGCAAAGGACCGTGATCCGCCCGGTTAGGCTGCTGCTTCTCCCGGCATGTTCTGTGTTAATACACCGGTATTCTTTGTCAGACCCAGGTCCCCACTGACACTCCGCCCAGTCTGCTCACACGCGGCACACCTCATGTTCTCCACATATGCCAAAATATCCTTTAGATCTACGTAATCACAGCAACTTCATAGTATAATTTTTTTTAAGCATTAAATCTTCAGTATTATCTTTTTCTAGTCAAATTTGTCATTTTTCACTTCCTTGTTTTGTGCAGGGAACACTGTGGTGACTGACAGGTTGTGATGCCGCATATTGTCCAATGAGTACAGAGTCAACCCAAAACCCCGCCCACACTTCCTGAAGCCAGGACATGAAGACACAGCGGTCACAGAGCAGTAGACACAGTGGTCACAGAGTGGTGGCTAAACTTTTATTGATAAAAAATTACATATTTTGACTGAGGGACTCCATATTCAGGGATGCACACCCTCGTAACCTCAGGAAACCATGTATAAAACCTTAGGTCAGTCTGAGGAACGGTTTGAGTGATATCTGAGGAACACACACACACACAAACAGACAGAAATCCCTTGAATTTATAGATCAATAAATACGCAGAGCAAGTGGTGCAGTCATTAGCACTGTGGCAGCACAGCAAGAAGGTCACCGGTTTCATCCCACCATATTGAGTAACTTGACCAACAGGAAATTATCGCTTATAGTTATAACTTTTTTTTAAAGAAAAGAGCCCTCTGGAGGTTGTGAAAATAACTACATGCAGTGAGATGCTGGAGGGAAAGTGCTGCAGTGTGGATGAGTTTTTTGCTGGACTTGAAAACCAGTCGCCTGCTTAAAAGCAATTTTTTAATACTATTACTTAAAGTAGAACTGAACTGAACGGCATTGAACGGCACTGGGTGATAGTACATACAGCTATAAAGATAATTTATCATTGGAACCCCCTCCACAAATCCTGGAATCTTGGAGAAAATCGCGATTTTGAATTTCCCGCCCTGAAAAATCAGACAAATCCGCCGATTAACCGGAAGTGCAGCCGGAGTTCCGCGTGACGTCACGAGTGTGACACAGTCCTCCATGTTTACCATTGCCAGCACGTCGACACTGGTTGTTTTTGTTGCATTTTGTCGTTATAGTCGACTACAAAACACTTCCAACACCTGGGAAGATCTGTTCAGTGGCCAAGGAAAGCTGTCATGGCGACGAAAGAAAAGAAAGGGGGAGGAAAAGCGACCGGGAAGCGATGCGTTTCTAGATATAGATATTACAGTGATCCCTCACTTATCGCGTTTAATGCAGACCAGAACCAACCGCGAAAAGTGAAAAACCGCTAAGTAGCATCACCCCCCCCCCCAAGGGCGTCACAAGCACTATTTTGCACAAAAAGGCACAAGAGAACAGCGAAAAGTGCCACTAAGCAACACGAGCGATAAAGAACAATGAATGCTGTCTTCCTTCGCTATGTATGGGCGCTCTGCAGGGAGAGAAGCTGGGTAAAACGTCTCGGCCAATCAGCTTGCGAGATTCCCTAGCTGTGAAGAGGTGGGCGGAGAGGAGTGGAGCGGTGGTCAGAGAGGTGGATTTTGAGTTGTGCGGGCTCTCCGTGTTGATACCTGATTAATGTACTCTCCCTGCCTTCTGCTAGCGCCCGGGCAACTTTCGTGCTATTTTTTCTCAATTTTGAATTTTTGATGAATATTTTTGAAAAATCCGCGATGCACTGAGGGTGCGAAAGGTGAAACGCGAAGTAGTGAGGGATCACTGTATTTATAAATAGCACAGTCAAATGCAGAGGCCAGTTCTGTTCATCTGTATTGCCACTATAGTCTGTAGAAGTATTGTAATACATAGCCCAATTTTTTGAATGAATGAATGAATTTATTTATTTCGGATAGTACAGCACAGGTTGAAAGAAACTGAATGATATAACAACAAGGTCAAATTGAACAATGACTCATCTGATTATACAATTCAACGTAAGTTATCCGAAATGGGTGATGGCTGAAGCCGCAGCTTATATTGCCCACTCATATTCCATCCAAGAATTCAAAAGAGAAAACAGGCAAGAGCGATTACAATTCAAAACAAAACTAAGACAAAATGTGACAGAGAAAAAAGAAAACTAAGCTACGACACAACACAGGCTGGATATGTTACAACTCGCCGCTCATTAGCGGAGCCAGCTGCGCGCACACTTGCGCCTCGTCAGCAGCGTGGGATATAAGCCACTCTGCCCTGGGCTTCGGCCTGAAGCCGTCTGATTCCTTCAGCCCTCTTGCTGCAGAGGAACCCCCTCATCTCCCAGCAAGATCTACAGCGTAAGCATACCTACCTTTGCCTTTCCAGTCTCTCCCCTGTGCACAGGTGTATTCCCCGGCGGAGGACCTCGCCTCTGCATCGCCGTCTGCCAGTTGCTGTCACAGGTGCATCAGGTCGCTGTCTCCCGGGCTCGCATGCACGCCTGCCACCTGCCAGACTCCTGCATCCTCCTCTGTCTCGTCACCAATCCTGAATGCCTCTTCACTCTGAAAACTCTGGTGTTCTTGACTGCTGGAACTGCTATCATCTGCCATTGTTGTTTTGTTTAGGGATCACACTCGTGACGTCACGCAGCGTCGTCTGCACTACTTCCGGTTTGTTTGGCACTGCCAGCCAGAGGCAAAAGTTTATCAGCTTATAGCTTGGCCATCGCACGGCCTAAAAATTTCTTTTATGTGTTGAAAAATACAATAGGTAATAAGGAATTAATCTGCTATTCTACTTTTTGCGCCAAAAGGTGGGTTCAGTTCTACTTTAACCCACTAGATGAATTTTTTGGCTTTTGTGTTGCACCAGAAGCCAAGGACATATGATGACAGCACTAAGATTGCATTCAGACCAGGATAGTCCGGGGGTCTCGATTCAACTGGGTGGGGAATGGCAAGAATTTTCACAACTTAATTTGGTTTGGTTTGCATTCATACTGCAGTAGACCAAACTGCCTGGACAACGTCACACAGTTACAACAACTGCTCGTTTGGGGCACTGTAGCCAAAACGACCACTGACCGGGAAGAAAAAAAACTCGGCAAAGAAGAAAAATCAGGCTCACTGATTGGCCAGGACCAAAAATGGAAATCCGTTTCCTTCAGCCGGGTTGCTTGTCCACCACAAACGAGACATTTTTTTAACTTTTCTCCTTGGCTTTCACCAGTAAAAGGATTTCTCGGATTTATGCGTTTGTCTTTATTGCTATTTTCTACCCAAAATGTACTTCAGTAAATGCTACTTCATCTTCTCAGACTACATGTTGCTATGGTTACACAAACACCAAGGGGCACTTCAGCCCTTTGGTCCACTGGATACTCCATTTGGATTCACACTCCAAGTGGAGCGTACCAGACTTCGTTTGCAAGAGAACCGAGACCCCCGTTTTCAGGGGGACCAGACTTGGCTTGTTTGGTGCGCACCAGAGTTCTAACACGCGTTCAGACGGCACCAAACAAACCAAACTATCCACGGAAGCCACTGTTTGGTCCAGACCAAACAGTGGCCATCTGAATGTGCCCTAAGACATGTTGGTGAAAATCTGACACCATGGGCAATCCAAATGTGAGGTAACAGTTTTTTACATGAAAATATTCACAATTTCTCAAATTCAGTAGTGATCCACTTGTTTTACTTCACCTCGAAACTCATTTACTATTTGTGATAGTAGCATTGTAGTCGAGACCTCGTGAAGACCTCGTCTTCCAAGACCAAGAGTGGTCCTGATCTTGGTAGACTCTGGTCTTGGTCTGGTCTCAACTTCAACACTATGTGATACTCACTCTTGTACTGACTTTTTTCCTGCCCATTCTGCTCAGATCAAAGCTCAGAATTTTTTTTATCACTTTTCATTGCAAATGAAAATTCAGAGCTCTAAGTGACATTCCGGGAAACCCTAAAAATGATTTTTCCATGCTTCAAGACACACTGGCAAGTTAAAATCTTAATCTGAAATACAAATTTCCACCACTTGAAAAGACTGATAAATCCAGTGATGTTACCTTTCTCATCCCACAAGATCAGAAAGGCCCCTTACTTAATTGCTACCACTCTATCAACTTGGCATTGTGGCGATTTATTTAGGCTTAGACGGTTTTAAATCAGGACCGGTCAAAGCACTGCCGCGATGACAATAGTAGGTCAGATGTGATGTATGGGTTCTGTTTGTAGAAGTTGCAGCATCCACTTGAGCACTTCAACACCGGCCATTAGTCTTGAGTGAGAAAGACCTTGCACAGATGAGAAAGGACATTCAGGCAAACACACACACACACACCAATCCCACGCTCATGCTGAGAGCCTGACCCCCCTCTACTGCTGGCATCTAACAGGGGGCACTACATCACTGTCAGCATCCAGACCACCAGGGAAAAGCTCTGGGCCACTCTCCTCTTGTAGCGCCAAGCTCTGAGCTCCTCTGTGGCGCGGCCCAGTCGCTGAATTATGGCCAAGTCAGAGAAGCATATTGTAGTAGGGAGACGTTCCAATTTGTTGGCCTTTACAGCAAATAGACAGGTACAAATGGCCCTGAGGCGGTCTGGAAATCGGTCATTCAAGTGCCATTTTAACTCTGGATAAGCCTAAGGGATATGGAGTGCACACACACATCATATGATGTCTTCATTTCCAGCCCTGTGGATGAGTAATCATGTACTGTCTCAGTGCCACGAAGAATTTAATGGGATTACAACGTGCTAAACATTTGAGAGCATCTTAGTCTTTAAATGTTTGTCTATATGCAAAGCAAGGTTATTTTGTGCTACAGCAGCTTTGAAGGATAATTCACTTCTAGTTGCATTTTCATAGAAACAGCCAAAGAACTTCAGAGGAACATTTGTTGCCACAAACAGTGTATAACTGTGAGAGACAAATACACATTTTTTTCCGACAAAAATGGAGCTCAAGCTCTCACATATTCACACCGGGATGCATCTAACAACCACAAAGTAGATCCAGCATCAGTAACAAGGCCTGGGAAAACAGCAGGCACCTTTTCACACAACAGGGAGACCCACGCCTGGTGGACACAGGCAGGGGTCGGAGGTTGAGCTCCAGCCTTACAAGTGCCGCTGGTGGTTGTCCCGACACTCTGCACCATGTCAACAACGGCCATCAGACACCGAGATTGGTCTGAGCAGTGAAAGGATGAAGTGGGCTGGAGGAGGTGTGCGTTGACACTTTCTCTAATGTTTTTTTTCTTATCACACTTGGGTGGAGAAACAAACCATGAAGCTATAAACTGGTGCCTGGGGGGGTTGGCTCTGTCATTACAACTCAAGAAATAGCCAGTATGTTCTTTACAAAAGCAAACAATTTCAGAAAATGTTTCCACACACAACTGTAGTTTAGAATGATCACTGTGCATTTGTGCTAATTGGAAACCACAAGCATCACAGACACTGCATTACAAACACGTAAAAACAGGCTACTGTCCAGGAATGGTAGCACAAAAGCAACAAGACACGGTGACTGGTTTGGAGTTTACTATACAGTTTACTATACACCATAACACTAAACTGAAGATGCTGCCTCTCGCCCAAAGATGCTGGGATAGGCTCCAGACCCCCCGCAACCCGAAAAGGATTAAGCGGAAGAAGATGGATGGATTGATGTCCTTCAGCATTTGAAAATGTGATGGAGGATATATAGTATATATGGTATACAGTATAGTATAGAGGATTTATATAGTGACAAATCATAACAAGAGTTATCTCAAGGCACTTTACAGAATAAAAACATGATAATACATACACACAATACAATACATAATACAAAAGACGAGAGTAAGAGAATGATAGCATAACTAACTATAGGCTTTATCAAAGAGGAAAGTTTTTAGCCTACTTTTAAATGTACCAAGTGCGTCAGCCTCCCGGACAGACGTTGGAAGAAGATTCCAAAGGAGAGGAGCTTGGTAGCAGAAAGCTCTTCCTCCTGATCTATTTTTGGAAACTCTAGTAACCACAAGTAAACCAGAAGTTTGGGAGCGCAGCGTTCTAGATAGATAGATAGATAGATACTTTATTTCGAACAAAAAAGTATAACAAAAACAATACAAATGACAAATGCAATAAAGTAACAGTATACAGTGTTCGAAAGGGAGAAGGAAGAAGTGAACACATTAATTCCATCTCCTCTTTTCCATAAATACGCCCATGTGAATTATATACAAATTACCACCTTTAAGACCCCAAGTAAACAATTTACTGTATTTTTTACATATCAACATTAACACCCATCCATCCTAACATACATTGATGTCCATACATCAAAACCAGCCTCAAACAACACAGATATACACAGTGCTGTCCCACCCACCATTCCATAGTGTCCCATAGTGTCCCAGAGTGAGCATAGTGAATCGTACATATAAAAACTACCCTTCTAACATATATCCTTTCAGCAAATAATGTTTATACCTCTTTTTGAATTGATTTCTGTTTGTACATAGTTTCAGTTCCGGCTCCAGACTGTTCCACAAATCCACCCCACAGACAGATATGCACATACTTTTCTTGGTTGTTCGTATCCTGGGTTTTGTAAAGTTTAAGTCTCCTCTCAAATTATGATCATTGTCTCTTTTATGTCTTCTGTCTTTTTCTATTTGGATAAGGCAATACAAGTTCTTTAAGATTTGATTGTGCCTGATTGTTTAAGGCTTTACAAGTACAAAGAAGAATTTTAAAGTCAATTCTATATTTTATGGGAAGCCAATGCAGAGAAACTAAAACAGGAGAAATGTGTTCTCTTAACCTAGTCCCGGTCAGCACACGTGCAGCAGCATTCTGAATGAGCTGAAGAGTTTTTATGGACTTATTAGGACAACCTGATAAAAGAGAGTTGCAATAATCCAACATGGAGGTAACAAAAGCATGAATTAATTTCTCCACATCACTTTGAGACAGGATTAGCCTGATTTTAGCAATGTTGCACAAGTGGAAGTAGGCAGTCCTAAAGATTTGTCTAAAATCTATCTATAAATGTAAGACATCTCTGTCTGTGTTTGTGTGTCTGTCTGTCTTTTCCTCACATATCTCTCAAATTGTCCGTCACACTAACCTCAGATTTTAGAAGTGCTTTGCTGAGGTTACAAGGGTGTGCATCCCCGAGTATGGAGTTGCTCTGTCAAAATATGTAATTTTTATCAACAAAAGTTTAGCCACTGCTGTGTTTCCTCATGGTCTGGCTTCTGGAAGTGTGGGCGGGGTTTCGGATTTACTCTGTACTGATTGGATAATACACCGCATCACGACCAGTGCTTCGCAAACAAAAAAAAGGAAGTGAAAAGCGACAAATTTGACACGAAAGAGAGAATAGCGAAGATGTAATGCTTAAAAAATCATACTATAATGTTGCCGTGATTACGTATGTCTAAAGGATAAGTCGGCGAATGCCAGCAGGGACCAGGGGTCTGCCTAAAGAACATCGTGTTGGAGAAGCAGCGGGCAGAACACAGTCCTTTTTTTTTTTTTTTTTTTTTTTTTTTTTTGTTACTTATTTGTACCCGTAGGTAGATTCGGTTTGCAGTCTGGTGACAAGCCACCGGCTGCTGGTCGCTGCGTGCGCGAGCGCCCTAAACCTACATGTTTTTTTTTGGTATGCGGGAGGAAACCGGAGAAATCCCGGAGTAAACCCGCGCAACACGGGGAGAACATGCAAACTCCACACAGCTCACTGTTGGTCGGGGGCTGGAATCGAACCCACGATCCCCGCGATCCCCCGGCCGAGGGTAAAACTGTGCTGCCACAGTGCTAAACCACTGCGCCACCGTGCAGCCCAGCCCCCTGTCCTTTGCAGGGACACAAGCCCAGCCCGCCCGGTCAGTGGTAGACAGGAGACCCTTTGCAGGATCAAGATTCACCATCGCTGATGGCGCTCCTCTCGGTGTGCTCGCATGGCTATCTAAAAATTAAAAGTTAATAATAATACCACCATGATTGTGCAGCAGAACTCCCAGATCAATTGCATATCATATGTGGCCACATGTACAGTTTGACTGAACGACGACTGTCACCAAACTGGACACAAAAACGCCCAAATGACAAAATAAATAATTTTTATTTAAATATTTACTGACAAATGGGCAACACTGATGCAACAGTTGTGGTCAAATGGGTCATTCTGCTGTGTATAATAATGTTGGGAGTTTTGTACTTACAATATTGCTAAAATATAAAAGGATGCACTAGAATGAGTCTCAAATATTTCTAAACGTGCCTTGTTATAGTACTGCATGAGTTTATTGACCATACACTATAAACTACACATATAAACTAAAACAATTATAATATAAATAATGGTGACTGAACAACTCCCATTCCCCAAAGTGCAAGATACAACACCTATGAATATAAGTCATAAAAAATCACACTGTGGTGCATATATTGAGTTCATATTTCCCACATATGTATGACTGTATGTGTATTGGGGGCTTCACGTCTCATGGGACAAAACAGGTCTGGGCCTGCTGAGATCTACAGGAGATGACGAGGAGGTGTGAGTTTGGGCCTTTGTCTCGGAGAGGATGCCCCAGGAGGATTCCCTGAACATCGAGGGATAAGAGACAATAGAGGAACATCAAAGAGTGCATTGTGACTGGGATTATGTACCATGTGATTGTATATTTGCTAAAGCACCATGTGACTTAGATTGTGTGGCTTCTGCAGGGTATAAGAGTGTGGTATGTGATTGCTTTGGGGAAGCAAGGCAAAGCAAGCAGGATGGCAGAATCCCCAAAGACGTCCTCTATGGAGAACTGGCAACTGGCAAGAGAGACGTTGGCCGCCCACAGCTGCGTTTTAGAGACGTCTGCAAGAGAGACATGAAGGCCCTGGAGATCAACACAGAGCGCTGGGAGGACCTTGCAACGGACCGCTCCAAATGGAGAGGCACCCTGACCAGACAGTTCAAGGCGGGTGAAGAGAGACTGACTGCTGCTGCAGATGAAAAAAGGACCCGCAGGAAGAACCGCCACAGACCCAGCAGCACGGAGACCACCCACAAGTGCGACCTGTGTGACAGGGACTGCCATTCGCGCATCGGCCTGTTCAGCCACAGGCGGTGCTGTTCCAGCAGAGTAGACGTTTAGGATTCTCTTCCATGGTCATCATAGACCGACGGAGGCCGACGATTATGTGATTGCTCAGTCTCTTCTTTTGCTTAGAGAATGATAGAGCAATGTGTTCACTTAATAAAGCTTAACCTGAGAAATAAACTCAGCCTCATCCTTGAACACATTCTCTACACTGGTGACCCTACGACAAATTATGGCCGGTGACGACCTTCACGCACTGGACTCGTCAGGAGCCAACCGGGCTAACGCAGCTACCGCAGTCCAGCTGCCCGATTTCTGGCAGCACAGCCCGCGCTCCTGGTTTACCACTGTCGAGGCGCAGTTCCATCTTCGGGGAATTTCAGCGGACGCAATGAAATTCTACCATGTAATCGCAAAGCTGGACAGCCTCACAGCACAGCGGGTGGAGAGCCTGACTAACCACCCACCAGACGACGACAAGTACGGCGCATTGAAAGCTGCCCTCATCCGTGCTTTCACCCCCTCGCTGGGAGAGCGAGCAGAGAAGCTCCTGGTGTTGACTGAAGGCGAGGCAGACAGGCCTGCGGACCTGATGGCGAGGATGCTGAGTCTGAGAGGTGATGATGATGACAGCTTTATCTTTGCCCATCTTTTCCTCAGGACACTACCGTCAGCGGTGAGAGTCACCCTGGCCAGCTCACAGCTGCTGACCAACCGAGAGTACCACGAGCTGGGCCAGGAGGCACAGCGACTCGTCGACACCCATAGACGGCACACGGCCACGACGGCGGCAGCGGAGCTGAGCGCAACGCCGGGAGACGGCAGGAGGCCAGAGGCTGCAGCACTAGATTCGCTGACGTCAGCAGCGGCAGAGACCAGGAGACGCGGAGCGGACGGCGCCCTCTGCTTTTATCATCAACGTTTCGTCGAGAGGGCACACAAGTGCATTCCACCGTGCCAGTTCAAGCGCTCGGGAAACGCCAGGACTGAGAGTCGGTAGCAGCTGCTGCTCTCGGCGCGAAGAATAAGCTGCTGTACATCACAGACGCGAAATCAGGGAGGCAGTTCCTGGTGGACACGGGCTCCCAGCTGAGCTTCATCACACCTTCCTACGCTGACCGGCTGGCGCCTTCCAGCAGACCCCTGGTGTTAGCGGCGAACGGCTCGACGATCAAGACCTTCGGGGAGAAGACCCTCCCCCTGTCTGTTCACGGTCGGACATTCGAGTGGACTTTCGTCGTGGCTGCAGTCAGTAATAACATGTTAGGTGCTGATTTTTTGTGCTCAAATGGTTTATTGGTTTATCTTGCTAATAGACATATGGTTAATGCACTGTCTTTCCACTCCATTTCCTGTACAGCCCGGGTGGCCCCGCCTACTGCACATCCCAACGTCACAGCTGCGGGTGGTAAGTTTCAAGCACTGCTCACTCAGTTTCCAGCACTCACAGTCCCAACGTTTTCGGCGTCTGTGGCTAAACATGGGGTGGAACATTTTATAACTACCACCGGCCCCCCCGTTTTTGCAAAAGCTCGGCGCTTGGACCCAGCTAAACTGGCCATAGCGCGCGAGGAATTCGCCAACCTGGAAAAACTGGGCATCATTAGACGCTCTAACAGCCCCTGGGCTTCACCACTGCATATGGTCCCCAAGGCTGATGGCTCGTGGCGGCCTTGCGGTGATTTCCGCAGGTTGAATAACGCTTCAGCACACGACCGCTACCCGATTCCGCACATCCAGGATTTTTCGGTGCATTTAGCGGGGGCACGCATTTTTTCTAAAATAGATTTGGTGCGTGGGTACCACCAAGTCCCAGTCCGTGCTCAGGACATACCCAAAACAGCGGTAATAACTCCTTTTGGGCTGTTCGAGTTTTTGTGTATGCCTTTTGGACTCAAGGGTGCCGCACAGACTTTCCAGCGCATGATGGATGCAGTTTTACGCGGCCTCCCTTTCGTGTTCGTCTACTTGGATGATATTTTGGTAGCCAGCACGTCCGAGGACGAACACGAAAGCCACCTCACAGCGGTTTTTCGGAGGCTGGCGGAGCACAGGTTAATAATTAACCCAGCGAAGTGCCAGTTTGGGGTGACGCAAATAGATTTTTTGGGGCACCGCGTTTCACCAGAAGGAGCGGTCCCTCTGCCCGATAAAGTACGCGCAATAACAGATTTTCCCCAACCTCAGACGGTCAAAGCATTGCAGGAATTTTGGGGAATGGTTAATTTTTATAACCGTTTCCTCCCAGGCGCAGCGCAGCTCATGCAACCATTGTATGCGGCACTTAAAAAACAAAAACCTGCAAATAAGATCGAGTGGTCCCCGGAGCGGGAGCGCGCATTCTCCCAGGTCAAATCAGCCCTGGCGAACGCTGTTTTGTTGGCACACCCAGTGCCAACGGCCCGTATGGCGCTCACCACGGACGCTTCTGATTTAGCGGTGGGGGCGGTAGTTGAACAGTTTGTGGCAGGGAGCTGGCAACCGCTCGCGTTTTTCAGCAAAACCTTGCGCGATAACGAGCGGAAATACAGCGCGTTTGACAGGGAGCTTTTGGCCCTGCATTTGGCCATCCGCCATTTCCAGTTCTGGCTGGAGGGGCGCCGATTCACCGCGTTTGTGGACCATAAGCCGCTAACATTTGCGATGGCCAAGATTTCAGAGCCTTGGTCAGGCCGGCAGCAAAGACAGCTGGCCGCGATATCGGAGTTCACCACCGATATTCAGCATGTCGCGGGCAAACATAATGTAGTGGCAGATTGTCTTTCGCGTGCGGTAGCAGCGCCAGGTCCCGTGGGGGCAGAGTCGGCAGCCGTTGCCGCGGGCCAGGTTTGTGGCGCGGAAGCGCTCGCAGCCCCGGTCCGCGTAGGCTTAGATTACGCAGCCATGGCCGCGGAGCAGGTTAGCGACACGGACGTGCGCACGCTCCAGTCTGGACCAACAGGGTTAAGGCTGGAGCACATGGTGCAGCAGATAGGTATGCCCCCTCTATTATGCGACGTCTCCACGGGGCACCCTCGCCCCGTGGTTCCAGCTGCATGGCGCCGCCGCGTTTTTGACTCAATCCATTCTCTGGCGCACCCAGGGGTGCGCGCATCGATTAAAATGGTGGGGGAGAAATTTGTTTGGCCGGGGTTGCGTAAACAGGTCAAAGAATGGGCAGCAGCCTGCGTAGCGTGTCAGCGAGCCAAAATACACAAGCACACTAGAGCCCCTTTGGAGCCTTTTCACATCCCGGCTAAACGTTTCGATCATGTGCATGTCGACTTGGTGGGCCCCCTTCCGTTGTCGCAGGGGTGCACACACCTTTTGACGATGGTAGATCGCACCACGTGCTGGCCAGAAGTGGTTCCTTTAACGTCAACTACGGCAGCAGACGTTGCACGCGCGTTTTTAACGGCTTGGGTTGCGTGTTTTGGAGTTCCGTCGGACATAACGTCCGACAGAGGTCCCCAATTCGTTTCCGAGCTCTGATCATCCATGGCCCACAGCCTGGGGGTGAAGATTCACCGTACTACCGCGTATAACCCCCAAGCTAACGATTTGTGCGAACGCTTTCATAGGTCATTGAAAGCAGCCCTCAGAGCGTCTCTTACGGATACAAATTGGGTGGATAAACTTCCATGGGTTTTATTAGGGTTGCGTTCCGCACCTAAGGAGGATTTGCAAGCCTCTCCGGCTGAATTAGTTTTTGCTCAACCCCTCCGTTTGCCGGGGGAATTCCTTCCAGACAACCCCGCACCAAATTGCCCCCCCCCCGCTCAGCTGTTGCAGAGCGGCACAGGATCAAACACCCTTCCTGGCCCAGTTCATCACAGTTTTCTACATGTTTTTGTGCCGAGGGCTTTAAAAAATGCGGAGTTTGTTTTTGTTAGACATGATGCTCAATGATCAGGTTTGCGGCCGCCTTAGGACGGGCCTTTCAGAGTGTTGGAGAGAGGGGAGAAAAATTTTTTGCTTGATTTGGGAGACAGAAAAGAGTTGATTTGTATTAACAGACTCAAACCCACCTTTGTTCTGGCTGATGAACACGTGCAGTTGGCCAGGGCCCCCCGCCGTGGCAGGCCGCCGGGAAGACATTGTTCTGAGCCACCACAGAGATGTGCTAATAATTCTGATTCACAGATGCAGGGAGCCGCTGCAGAAGGAACAAAGCCGGCTTACAGCAGATATGGCAGAAGGTTAAAACCCAAGCAATTGGGGGATTGATTTGTGATATGTTGTGATGTTTTCTGCCATGCATCTCTGATTATGTTTTGTCCCTGAATAGACGTTTGGGGGGGGGGGGGGTTATGTGGCGCATATATTGAGTTCATATTTCCCACATATGTATGACTGTATGTGTATTGGGGGCTTCACGTCTCGTGGGACAAAAGAGGTCTGGGCCTGCAGAGATCTACAGGAGATGACGAGGAAGTGTGAGTTTGGGCCTTTGTCTCGGAGAGGATGCCCCAGGAGGATTCCCGGAACATCAAGGGATAAGAGACAATAGAGGAACATCAAAGAGTGCATTGTGACTGAGATTATGTACCATGTGATTGTATGTTTGCTAAAGCACCATGTGACTTACAGTGGGGCAAAAAAGTATTTAGTCAGCCACCAATTGTGCAAGTTCTCCCACTTAAAGATGAGAGAGGTCTCCAATTTTCTTCATAGGTATACCTCAACTATGAGAGACAAAATGAGAAAAAAAAATCCAGAAAATCACATTGAAGGATTTTTAATGAATTAATTGGTAAATTCCTCGGTAAAATAAGTATTTGGTCACCTACAAACAAGCAAGATTTCTGGCTCTCACAGACCTGTAACTTCTTCTTTAAGAGGCTCCTCTGTCCTCCACTCGTTACCTGTATTAATGGCACCTGTTTGAACTCGTTATCAGTATAAAAGACACCTGTCCACAACCTCAAACAGTCAGACTCCAAACTCCACTATGGCCAAGACCAAAGAGCTGTCAAAGGACACCAGAAACAAAATTGTAGACCTGCACCAGGCTGGGAAGACTGAACCTGCAATAGGTAAGCAGCTTGGTGTGAAGAAATCAACTGTGGGAGCAATTATTAGAAAATGGAAGACATACAAGACCACTGATAATCTCTCTCGATCTGGGGCTCCACGCAAGATCTCACCCTGTGAGGTCAAAATGATCACAAGAACGGTGAGCAAAAATCCCAGAACCACATGGGGGGACCTAGTGAATGACCTGCAGAGAGCTGGGACCAAAGTAACAAAGGCTACATCAGTAACACACTACTCCGCCAGGGACTCAAATCCTGCAGTGCCAGACGTGTCCCCCTGCTTAAGCCAGTACATGTCCAGGCCCGTCTGAAGTTTGCTAGAGAGCATTTGGATGATCCAGAAGAGGATTGGGAGAATGTCATATGGTCAGATGAGACCAAAATAGAACTCTTTGGTTAAAAACTCAACTTGTCGTGTTTGGAGGAGAAAGAACACCATACCTACTGTGAAGCGTGGGGGTGAAAACATTATACTTTGGGGCTGTTTTTCTGCAAAGGGACCAGGACGACTGATCCGTGTAAAGGAAAGAATGAATGGGGCCATGTATTGTGAAATTTTGAGTGAAAACCTCCTTCCATCAGCAAGGGCATTGAAGATGAAACGTGACTAGGTCTTTCAGCATGACAATGATCCCAAACACACCGCCCGGGCAACGAAGGAGTGGCTTTGTAAGAAGCATTTCAAGGTCCTGGAGTGGCCTAGCCAGTCTCCAGATCTCAACCCCATAGAAAATCTTTGGAGGGAGTTGAAAGTCCGTGTTGCCCAGCGACAGCCCCAAAACATCACTGCTCTAGAGGAGATCTGCATGGAGGAATGGGCCAAAATACCAGCAACATTGTGTGAAAACCTTGTGAAAACTTACAGAAAACGTTTGACCTCTGTCATTGCCAACAAAGGGTATATAACAAAGTATTGAGATGAACTTTTGTGATTGACCAAATACTTACTTTATAGAGGAATTTACCAATTAATTCATTAAAAATCCTTCATTGTGATTTTCTGGATTTTTTTTTTCTCATTTTGTCTCTCATAGTTGAGGTATACCTATGATGAAAATTGGAGACCTCTCTCATCTTTTAAGTGGGAGAACTTGCACAATTGGTGGCTGACTAAATACTTTTTTTTTCCCCACTGTAGGTTGTGTGGCTTCTGCAGGGTATAAGAGTGTGGTATGTGATTGCTCAGTCCTCTTCTTTTGCTTAGAGAATGATAGAGCAATGTGTTCACTTATAAAGCTGAACCTGAGGGAAATAAACTCAGCCTCATCCTTGAACGCATTCTCTACAACACAAATAATTGATCTGACAAAAAATAAACAAGGGTCCCAAAACAGTCACTAATATTGGATGTCCCATTCATTTTCAATAATTCTGTAATTAATATTCACATAATCAAATAAATCTTAGTATTCAGTCTATTTTAAATTTGTCAAGTCTAACATGCGTAATTGCCTACATACAGTTAGGTCCAAAAATATTTGGACAGTGACACAAGATTTGTTATTTTAGCTGTTTACGGAAACATATTCAGGATACAATTATATAATCAATATGGGCTTAAAGTGCAGACTCTCAGCTGTAATTTGAGAGTATTCACATCCAAATTGGAGCAAGGATTTAGGAATTACAGCTCTTTAATACGTAGCTGCCTCTTTTTCAAGGGACCAAAAGTAATTGGACAATTGACTCAGAAGGCTGCAAAAAAAAATAACAAGGCTGCATGAGCTCTTTCCTCGTTAACCTGTCATCAATTAAGCAGTTAAAAGGTCTGGAGTTGATTCCAGGTGTGGCATTTGCATTTGGAAGCTGTTGCTGTGAACACACAACATGCGGTCAAAGGAGCTCTCAATGGAGTGGCCAAATCAACAGTTTGGTACATTCTGAGAAAAAAAGAGTGCACTGGTGAGCTTGGGAACTCAAAAAGGCCTGGACGTCCACGGAAGACAACAGTGGTGGATGATCACAGAATCCTTTCCATGGTGAAGAACAACCCCTTCACAACATCCACTCAAGTGAAGAACAATCTCCAGGAAGTAGGTGTATCAGTATCTAAGTCTACCATAAAGAGAAGACTTCATGAGAGTAAATACAAAGGATTCACCACGAGGTGAAAACCATGAATCAGCTTCAAAAATAGAAAGGCCAGGATTGACTGCCAAAAAACACCTGAAGAAGCCAGCCCAGTTCTGGAACAGCATTCTTTGGACAGATGAGACCAAGATCAACCTGTACCAGAATGATGGGAAGAAGAAAGTTTGGAGAAGAATTGGAACAGCTCATGATCCAAAGCACTACATCTTCTGTAAAACATGGTGGAGGCAGTGTGATGGCATGGGCATGCATGGCTTCCAATGGCACTGGGTCACTTGTGTGTATTGATGATGTGACAAAAGACAGAAGCAGCCGGATGAATTCTGAAGTGTATAGGGATATACTTTCTGCTCAGATTCAGCCAAATGCAGCGAAGTTGATTGGATGGCGCTTCACCAATGATCCAAAACATACTGCAAAAGCAATCCAGGAGTTTTTTAAAGCAATGAAGTGGAATATTCTGCAATGGCTGAGTCAATCACCAGATATCTAAACCTCATCGAGCATGCATTTCACTTGCTCAAGACAAAACTTAAGGCAGATAGACCCACAAATAAGCAACAAACTGAAGACAGCTGCAGTAAAGGCCTGGCAAAGCATCACAAAGGAGGAAACCCAGCGTTTGGTGATGTCCATGGGTTCCAGACTTCAGGCAGTCATTGCCTGCAAGGATTCTCAACAAAAAAATTATTAAAATGTACATTTTTACTTAGGGTTATGTTTATTTGTCCAATTACTTTTGAGCCCCTGAAATGAGGAGCGTTTGTATAAAAATAGCTACACTTCCTACATGTTTAATAATATATTTTTGCTCAACCCCTTGAATTAAACCTTAAAGTCTGCACTTCAATTCCGTTGTAGTTGTTTCATTTCAAATCCAATGTGGTGGCATGCAGAGCCCAAATCATGAAGATTGTGTCACTGTCCAAATATTTCTGGGCCTAACTGTATATGCTACTGTGGTGACCCACCACAATCTTCACACTCAGCTAGCCGGCAGGAAGCAGAGGACAATTTGCATACAGACAGGGAGCCCCTAGGAGACAATCAGAACAATGGACTATTGTTATACATCCCCGGATTAAGGAGAGGAAGTCTGGGTGCCAGTTGGTCACGCAATGATATGTATTGACTGATATGTATATCAATATGCAAATGTGCCATGCATTCTCTCTCTTTGTATAACATGTATAAAAGAGCTTGCTATACATGCCTCAATAGCACGCACAGCAAACACAGCACAACACAGCGCACTGCTCTACCGTGTGTCTCATGATGTTGGAGGAAAATAAAATCTGCACCTTCCAGCTCGCCGCATCTCGCCCTTATTTGCTCCTCCACACTGGTGACCCTTGACGAACAATGGAACCGAGGCGAACACCCTGGAGATGACCCCGACCGGGAAAGCCCCAGCGCGCGTCATGGTGCGACCCTCGCCTGATCTCTTCCCTCCACACTGGTGACATGGCGAGAGAGAATGACCGTCTGCTCCCTCTCACCGCGCTGTGAACACAGAGGACCAGAGAACACCTGCAACCTCTTCATCCTTACCGGAGCGCGCGCTCCGGAGCGCGGCGCTAGGACAAAAACGCACCATGAACAACACGAGCGAACGAAGGAAGCAGCCTGAACGGGGACAATCATCGACGCCGACTGCGTTGATTTCCACCGAGCTCCCCAACTCTGACTAAACTCTGGACAGCGGACCTCCCATGCACAGAAGCCCCGCACGCACACCGCAGGATTACGAGGACAGTGCAACTGCCAGTTATGTGGTCACATGGTCATGGCGCCAAGGGCGCACCACGCACAGAGACGAACCGGCTCCACAGACTGATACATCGTCCTCCGCCGCTGCACATGCCCGAGAAAAACGGCCGATCGCCACCCTCAGAACCTTCAGGGCTGCTCACGCAACTGCAGCAGACGTGCAGCCCACACACAGGACTTTGTATGGGCTTCTCAGCCACGGCGCACAAGGGGAATTTAGCCGATTGCTTTCCCCGATGACATTAGGGCTACTTCCCGCACCTAAAAGCCAAACCGCCTCACACCCTCACACAGCTGCAGTTGTTTCACAGCCGCTACGCATCCTCGGGGAATTTGGCCACTCGCCTTCCCCACATCCTCGCTGGATCGAGCCGTGAGAGGAGTCAGATAAAATGTTTTTTTCACAGCCGCTGTGGATCTCCGCCAGGTTTACTGGGAAAGTCCCTCACCATCGCGGATCCACACGCAATTTTTGCGCGCCCCAGACACCTTTGACGTTCCGGGCCACCACTCACTTACTCCCACCCACCTCCCCCTCCTCCACCACAGCGCTTTTCCGGCACCTCACTCCCTAAAGCCGGCCGATCGCCGTCACGTACGAAACACACCGGCCCATGCGCCCACGATCCACAGTCATTCAACGTGCTGGAATCCGGAGCTGGAGCCAAACGACGGGGGGAGGGGAGGGGGGGTCACAACCCCTGCTGAGTGTTCTGGGGGGGAGCCCTGTGGTGACCCACCACAATCTACATGGACATTCAATCTTCACACTCAGCTAGCCGGCAGGAAGCAGAGGACAATTTGTATACGGACAGAGAGCCCCTAGGAGACAATCAGAACAATGGACTATTGTTATACATCCCCGGATTAAGGAGAGGAAGTCCGTATAAATAAGCTTGCTATACATGCCTCAATAGCACACACAGCACAACACAGCGCACAGCGCTACAGTGTGTCTCATGATGTTGGAGGAAAATAAAATCCTGCCACCTTCCAGCTCGCCACATCTTGCCCTTATTTTTCCTCCACACTACACCTCTTTGTATTCCACTTTCAAGCACAGCCTACATTTGGGCCTGTAAAGCCTAATTGGCCAACCTGTTTTCAGACAAGAATACTTACTTTCTACAGGCATCCACTAGTGTGTATTAAAAACTACACCTAGGTTCCTTGCAGTGGCGCTAGGGGTCAGAACAACATCATCTAGTTTGACTACTTCTTTAGATAATGCATTACTTGCATTTTTGGCCCCGAATACAAAAATTTTGGTTTTATTCAAATTTAGCAACAGGAAGTGTCATGTGTCTGAGCTCATGTTTTAACTTGAGCTCAGACCATCACTTTATTTCTAAGTATTGTTTGTTTGTTGGTTTGATTTGTCTATTTCTGTATATGTTTTGTGGGTTGTTTTCTTTTGAGCCTCCTTTTGCCAGGCACTCCCACCACTGCCCACAGGTTACTCTCCTGCCAGCTCAGCTGTGGGCAGTGGGGCTAATTAGGTCACTGGCTCCTCATTGACTCACACCTGCAGCTCATTAGAATGTATGGTATTTAAGCACTGCCTTTTCACTGTTTCATTGCTGCTAGATTGAATGTTCATCCTGGTTACTCTCTGATTCATCCTCATCCTGATCATTACTCTGATCAGCTCCTCATCTCCTCCTGAGTCAAGCTGTCTCAGGAGTGCTCCTATTTGTAAATGTTTCTTTTTTTACATTTTTGTACGTACAACACTATTTTTGGACTGTTATGTTCTTTCTGTTAATAAAATGCACAGCACCATCCAGCGCATGGGTTTGTCCTCTCTGCCCCGAAGGGGCCTGAACATGAAAGAATCTAGCAGCCAGTGAAAAACCCAGCTGTGGTGTTTGTGTGCATTTTTTCACCTTTTTGTGTTTTTTCACCCACCTGTGTTTTGGAGCTCACCATGTCCGACTTGGACGACATGGAGTGGCAGGCAGTGGGTTTCCTGAAGGGCACTTGGTCACTGACACAGGCCTCCCATTCTCTCAAGACAGTCCAAGAGAGTTGGGATGGCGCGGCGCAGGTGATGGAGGCATTCCCTAGCCTGTGGAATCACCCGGAGGCGACAGACATACTCCTCGACATATTCTCCCTTCATGCTTTGCCCGACTCCCCTCCAGCTCCAGCACACACATTGCCAGCTTCATGGCGGCGCAGTCACCCTGCTCCAAACCGTTGGAGAGACGCTACCTCCTCTCAGCCAGCAACTCTCCTCACACCGAGTCAGGCTAATCCTGCAGCAGACTTACCTCCTTGTCTTCCGCCGCCGACTGTCAAGCCAGTCTCCTCCTCCTTTCCTGCTGCCTTTTCCTCCCGTCTCCTTGGTGTGTCCTCCTGCTGCTGAAGGTTTGGCTATGCCCTTCCCAGTTCCGTTCACCTCCGACTCTACGGAGACAGCTCTTCTACAATCCACTAGGGGGCTCAGATTCACCATAGACATGGAGAGGGATGACTGCCCACCTGCTGCAGCAGAGAACATCGTTCACCGGGATGACAGGCAAGTGTCATTTATTTCTCCTTCTATTAATGATATTATGCCTTGTCTGATTCCCGGTGATGAGGCTCACGGTTTGCAGTCCCCTGAGCTCTCGTCGCCTGTTGCAGCAAATCTTTCCTCACCTATCCTCTCCATGTCTCCCCCATCTATTCCTGAGTGTCTGCCGGCCCCAGAACCAAGCTGCCGGGTGATGGAGGAGCATGTGGCTCTGGAGGATGCTACGCCAGTGCCAACACAGAGCCGACCCCCAGCTTCCATGCCGGAGGAGCCGCTAGCGTGGGTCATGGAGGCTGGGGCGATGAAGGCTGCTACGACTATCATGCCTGCTGCGGAGGCCACCGCAGCAGTGTCAGCAACCGAGCTGGATCTCCAGAGGGCTAAGCCCGAAGAACCATCGTCGCTGGATCGTCGGAGTCCTGGAGGGCAGTGGAGGTCGAGCTCAAGCAAGTGCTCTCCTTTGTTTTTCTATTGTCTGTTTTAGAGCAATCTTGCTTGGCTCTTGGTGAGGGGAGCCAGGTGCAGCTGCCCGCTGCACCTGAGCTCGCCTTGCCAAGCTCCACCACTGCCAGTGACCCTGAGCCCCCTTGTCTCTGTGTGTCTGAGCTTTCTCCCAGGGTCACCGAAGATGCACCAACACAGCCAGAGGTCTCTTTGGGTCCAGGCTCGCCACTGGAGGTCATCTTGGGTCCAGCTCCCCCGTTGAGGTCGTCGTGAATGTTCCATCCCAGCCCGGGACCTCTGTGGGTGCAGCTCCTCCTCTGCTTGAGGCCGTCGAGTGGGTCCCTCCTCAGGTTGAGTCTCCATGGGTGCTACATCCCGGCCGGGGACCCTCATAGGTGCTACGCCCCAGCTTCAACCCGACGTGGGTGCTGCGCTCTGGTATGGGCCTGCAATGGGCGCTATGCCCCAGCCCGGGGTCCACCGTGGGTGCAGCGTTGGCCTAGTCCGGATCCACCAGGGGTGCAGCGTTGGCCAGTCGGGTCCACCGAGGGTGCTATATTATCTCTTGCCTAAGACCACCATGGGCGTCGTGGTTTCCCTTCCTCTTCTGCCAGACGTTGTCATGGTTCCCTGTCCTCCTCTGCCAGACGCTGTCATGGTCCCCCCTACTCCGCCACCTGATACCGTCGTGGTCCCCCTCCTCCAGCTCTGCTTCCAGCCTTTGGGTCTTCCGGTGGGGGGAGCCGCCTCCTGGATCATCCCTTCGGTCCTGGTGGATCAGAAACTCTAGCTGGCCACACTGAAATGACTGGGTCGCTGGAGTCAGTGGGCCATTTTCCCCGGCAGGCCACCTGACTCATTCCACCTGGCCATCCAGCTGGCCTGGGACTTTGGCCGGCTGCCTGAGCTCTGGGCTCTGGGACCATGGGGTCTAGGGGTATGGTTGGGCGCAGGTGCGGGTCATGAGTGGTTTGTGTTTTCCCTCCTTAGCTATTCTCCCACTCCCTCCTGGGGTGTTTTGGGTTTTTTTGTACTCTTTCTCTCTTGGGGGGGGGGGGGGGTTCTTCTTTGGTGTTACCTGGGGGTGTCTGGTATCCACCCCTTAACAGGGGGGGGGGCTCTGTCATGTGTCTGAGCTCACATTTTTACTTGTCTATTTCTGTATATGTTTTGTGGGTTGTTTTCTTTTGAGTTTTCTTTTAAGCTTCCTCTTCTTAGGCACTCCCACCACTGCCCACAGGTTACACTACCTGCCAGCTCAGCTGCGGGCAGTGGGGCTAATTAGGTCACTGGCTCCTCATTGTCTCACTCACCTGCAGCTCATTTGGATGTATGGTATTTAAGCACTGCCTTTCATTGTTTCATCGCTGCTAGATTGAATGTTCATCCTGGTTACTCTCTGATTTATCATCATCCTGATCATTACTCTGATCAGCTCCTCATCTCCTCCTGAGTCAAGCTGTCTCAGGAGTGCTCCTATTTGTAAGTGTTTCTTGTTTTACATTTTTGTGCGTTCAGCACTATTTTTGGACTGTTATGTTATTTCTGTTAATAAAATGCACAGCACCATCCAGCATGTGGGTCTGTCCTCTTTGCCCCAAAGAGGCCCTGAACATGACAGGAAGTTAGACACCATCCAATTTTTAATGTCCCCAGAGACACTCCTGATGTGAAGCTAACTGGTTAAGATCATCTGGTTTCACTGATAAGCATAATTGAGTGTAATCTGCATAGCAGTGGAAGTTGCTGGAATGATTTCTCATAATGTCACCTAAAAGAAGCATATACAGTAACTGATTAGCAACTGCCTTTTCAAGGATTTTTGAGAGAAAAGGGAGACTGGATATAGGTCTATAGTGAGTCAAGGTTCCCGGAATCAAGAGTGTATTTTTTAAGAATAGGTTTAATTACAGCTGCCTTAAAGGACAAAGGTATATGTCCTGTTAATAATGACATATTTATTATAGCCCCTTTTCCACTAGTGTCAGTACGGTACGGTTTTTCCATTAGGGACTGTAACTGTAACAGCTCCAATTTTTCAGAACAGTTCCCATTTTTTCAGAACAGCTAGATTGAGGTTCCAAGCGTACCGTCCTGGTGACGTAAAAACACTGCAGGCCACTGATTGGTCCAGGCGTAACGTCATGAGAGTGGGTGTAACGCTGACTTTCCTGAATTGTGAGCCACCATTTGCAAAGATTCGTCCATGAGCCAGCCAGCAAGTGATATAATATAAACAACAACGATAGAACGGCTTCACAGAAATCAACACCGCGGTCCAGCAGAGTTTTCTGTGCGTTTCGGCTGATGAGAGAATCCAGAGGGAAGCAGACGGAACCACTCTGGGAAGTAGATGGAGCCGCCCAAACTGAATTGAATGTACGACCGTGGGAGCACCCAACTTCAGCAGCTGAAGAAGTGATATTAGGACACAGGTGTCAAACTCATTCCATGGAGGGCCAAGACCCTGCAGGTTTTACCTCCACCCAGTGTCTTCAACAGGTGATTTCTCTGAATTTCGTCCTCCTGATTGCTTATCAGTGAAAACACCTGCTGAAGAGACTGGGTGGAAGTAAAACCTGCAGGGTCTTGGCCCTCCATGGAATGAGTTTGACACCCCTGTATTAGGATGTAGAGGACAGTGAGTGATGTGATATGCATCTTTTACGTTATTTATCCCAGCAGTGGAAAGTTCACTTTGGACAGACAACAACTTGCTAGTGTTCAAACGATGAGCTAGCTAGTTAGCCATCAATGCTATGTCTGTCCTTGTATGTTGCCTTTGTGTTGACAATATCTGATGAAATAAGCTAGTTGTAATCCTGGTTAAAAAGGTGTTTTTTTTACATGTTGCACTTTCGTGCTGTGCATGTACTTAAGTTGTGAGTATTTTCATTGCAGAGTCCGACCAGGATCTGCTCTGACAATGGCTACGTTTGGCACCACACAGCAATGTGACTGGTAAGTTGCACAACTTGTTATTTATAGTCAAATCTTTTGCTTTTTAAGTTAAAGTATAGGTAAAGTGCCAAATTTAAAGTAGCACAATATCCACTTAATATGAAAGGGACTGAACTGAGATTTATTTGATTGTGTGAATATTAATTACAGAATAGTTGAAAATGAATGGCACATTCAATAGTAGCCACCGTAAAATAAACCGCTTGTTTATTTATTTTTTTATCAAATCACTTCTGTGATCCTTTATGAGTTATAGTCATAATAGTGTATCTTGCACTTTGGGGAATGGGAGTTGTTCAGTCACCATTAGAATTTAGTTTATATGTGTAGTTTATAGTATTTCGTCTTTAAACTCATCCAGTAAAAGAACACATTACAAATATTTGAGACCCATTGTACTGCTTCCTTTTATATTTTATCAATACAAGCACAAAACACCACCCACGCTTGAAACCAGGGTGACACAGCAGTGGCTGAACTTTTATTGATAACGTTATTTCTCAAATATGTTTAAACCTTGCTTTAATTATCCACCACCCATTTCTGTCTTTCATTTAGGCAAGAGGAAAGTGATCCACCCAAACCAGACCTTGCTTCGCTAATTACAGAGATGCCGGCTGAAGATCTGCTGAACTGGGACCAGTGTGAGCGGCCGGTCCTGTTGCTTCTCAGTGAGGCAGCGTGGGTGGCGTGTGTGACCCATTCTAATTTCTTTTTTTTTTGTTTGAATTTTGCACATTCTAAATAATCTGGAATTTGCTGCTGATTGTAATAAACAGTGTAGTGACTTATGTGTTTGCATCATGATTTTCTATTTTGTCTGTTAAAACACTGGTGTGAAAAGAGTCAACAGTACAAACCATTTATCAGTGACGTTGAAAATAATGGCTCATTTTTAAGAAAAAGTAACCAAAAACAATTAATTGCTGAAGACCGTATTGTTGGATGTGCCGGTGCAGAAGACACTGCACACTTTTGTGATAGCACCAGTATATGGAGGAATTCTGGGCCATATCAGCATCTGGATTTCCTAATAATGGGATAGAACAGAGAACCTGCAGGGTCTTGGCCCTCCATGGCACATGATTGTACACCCCTGGGTTAGGGTTTAATGGGATTTAACATTTTAACACAAACTGCTTTATGGTTCATAATTCTGTTGGCAGACTTACACCAAATCAAAAGTGATTTCTCAAACTGCTAGATTGTTCTTAGACAGCTTTTCCAGTCTCTGTATTTAATTTATGTCACTTGGTGGTAACAACACATAAAAGTGGAGACAGATCTGCAAAACGTACAAAAGTTTATTGTCAAAATTCCCAGTGCAATACTACATGAACACATGTATAGTTCACTGTTGATGCACAGAATATACAGTGGGGCAAAAAGTATTTAGTCAGCCACCAATTGTGCAAGTTCTCCCACTTAAAAGATGAGTGAGGTCTCCAATTTTCATCATAGGTATACCTCAACTATGAGAGACAAAATGAGAAAAAAAAAATCCAGCAAATCACATTGTCTGATGTTTAAAGAATTTATTTGCAAATTATGGTGGAAAATAAGTATTTGGTCAATAACAAAAGTTCATCTCAATACTTTGTTATATACCCTTTGTTGGCAATGACAGAGGTCAAACGTTTTCTGTAAGTCTTCACAAGGTTTTCACACACTGTTGCTGGTATTTTGGCCCATTCCTCAATGCAGATCTCCTCTAGAGCAGTGATGTTTTGGGGCTGTCGCTGCGCAACACGGACTTTCAACTCCCTCCAAAGATTTTCTATGGGGTTGAGATCTGGAGACTGGCTAGGCCACTCCAGGACCTTGAAATGCTTCTTACAAAGCCACTCCTTCACTGCCCGGGCGGTGTGTTTGGGATCATTGTCATGCTGAAAGACCCAGCCACGTTTCATCTTCAATGCCCTTGCTGATGGAAGGAGGTTTTCACTCAAAATCTCACGATACATGGCCCCATTCATTCTTTCCTTTACATGGATCAGTCATCCTGGTCCCTTTGCAGAAAAACAGCCCCAAAGCATGATGTTTCCACCCCCATGCTTCACAGTAGGTATGGTGTTCTTTGCATGCAACTCAGTATTCTTTATCCTCCAAATACGACAAGTTGAGTTTTTACCGGAAAGTTCTATTTTGGTTTCATCTGACCATATGACATTCTCCCAACCCTCTTCTGGATCATCCAAATGCTCTCTAGCAAACTTCAGACGGGCCTGGACATGTACTGGCTTAAGCAGGGGCACACGTCTGGCACTGCAGGATTTGAGTCCCTGGCGGCGTGGTGTGTTACTGATGGTAGCCTTTGTTACTTTGGTCCCAGCTCTCTGCAGGTCATTCACTAGGTCCCCCCGTGTGGTTCTGGGATTTTTGCTCACCGTTCTCGTGATCATTTTGACCCCACGGGGTGAGATCTTGCGTGGACCCCAGATCGAGGGAGATTATCAGTGGTTTTGTGTGTCTTCCATTTTCTAATAATTGTTCCCACAGATGATTTCTTCACACTAAGCTGCTTACCTATTGCAGATTCAGTCTTCCCAGCCTGGTGCAGGTCTACAATTTTGTTTCTGGTGTCCTTTGACAGCTCTTTGGTCTTGGCCATAGTGGAGTTTGGAGTCTGACTGTTTGAGGTTGTGGACAGGTGTCTTTTATACTGATAATGAGTTCAAACCGGTGCCATTAATACAGGTAACGAGCGGAGGACAGAGGAGCCTCTTAAAGAAGAAGTTACAGGTCTGTGAGAGCCAGAAATCTTGCTTGTTTGTAGGTGACCAAATACTTATTTTCTACCACAATTTGCAAATAAATTCTGTAAACATCAGACAATGTGATTTTCTGGATTTTTTTTTCTCATTTTGTCTCTCATAGTTGAGGTATACCTATGATGAAAATTGAAGACCTCTCATCTTTTAAGTGGGAGAACTTGCACAATTGGTGGCTGACTAAATACTTTTTTGCCCCACTGTATATTTATACAGTATCTACATGTAGTCAGCAATACTCAATATGATATATATCCAGTTAATCCATGTATTTCTCCATGTAACCTTGTGACTGTCTTATTTTAATTGCTTTTAATCCTAGATCCAGTTTGTTTTGGCTTAAAATGCATCATAATTGTTAAATATATCTTATTATACCTAACTCAGTACTGTTTACCTGTTGAAATATATATTTTACGGCTCATATACTACAATATGGCACCTGGCGATCAAGTTTGGCAGCTGATCACGTTTTGCCATGATACCACTGGCTGGAGCAGGTAAATCCCATGACATCTCAACAGTCTCTCCATGATTTTGACACAGATCAGAGCAGTTTGTTGCACAGGAAGCTAAACATTTCTACAGACATTCTGCACTTCCGTAACCACTTCGCGTTCGTGAAGCTGGGGTGACATCTCATCACTGTGTTGAACGTCCAGACCAACAGTCTGAGGCGATATTTTTGCCACAAGAGAGCCATCTGAAACACACCCACAAGAATACACATTTTAGTACCTAATAGCGATAACTTGTCAACATTACAATGTCGTACAGCAGACTTAAAAGCAAAGTAGCATTAGCAATCATTAGCTTACTGTCATACGTGATGTAGTTTGTATCCTCATGTCTTCTGCTTTATGCTGCTCTATATGGTTTCCTAAACGCTCCAGTACTTTTCCAGAGTGTGTCCACTTGCCGCCTTTGCCTTCTGTTCTCTTTTTTTGGCTTTACTCTGGCAAAAAAAAAAAAAAAGCCAGAGAACACAGATGCCTCATATCCTGCCAGCTTGTGTTTTGCCTGCGTCGCTTGTTTTGCGTAACATTCCACTTGTTTTTCGTAACTGGAGGGTTGTGCCGCTTCCCTGTAACTATTCCCACACACGTCAAGTGGTACTCCATGTGCAGTGGAAACACAAGCAGGCCGAACTGTACCATACCGTACCGTACCGTACCGTACCGAAACAGGCCGAAGTGACACTAGTGGAAAAGGGGATGGAGGATGAAAAAGTGAGTTTAAGTCAGAGGGATTAATTGGGAGGAATCTGTTGAAATATAAATGTGAGTTTGAACATGCACGTGCATCAGGAAATAAATCTTGGCTAAAAGAAGGTAAAAGATTCTAAATTTTATCTGTGATGTTCATAATTTTTTCATTAAAGAACCTCATAAAATCATTACTTTGAAGAGTAGTAGGAATGCAAGCATCAACAGAGTTATGACTCTTTGTAAGCCTAGCTACAGTGCTGAAAAGAAATGTGATTGTTTTTAGAAGAAGCCAACTTTGTCATTCAATAAATCAGAGGGGCCACTGCAAACAACTTTTTCTTCCCCCATTCTATTAAGCTGAGCACCAAGCTAGAAGTACCATTTTTATATGGTCTTTGGTATGACCCGGCCAGGGCTTGAACCCATGACCTCCCAGTTGTGGGGGTGATGCTCTATCAACTAGGCCACCACTCCTCTATTAATGTAAAATAGTGTCAGACTCTGGAGACCATGCCCACACTTTCTGAACGCTTTCTGTTCATTTTTGTTTCTCTGTGATTATTATTATTATTATTATTAGTACTAGTGCATTGCCCGTAGAACACAAGTATCCCTGTCTGAAACAGGTATCCCAATCAGGCTTTACGGGCCCAAATGTAGGCTGTGTTTGAAAGTGGAATAAAAAGAGGTGTAGCCTATATGTAGGCAATCACATGTTAGACTTTGACAAATATAAAAGGGAGTAAATAGCACAAAGATTTGATTGTGTGAATATTAATTACAGAATACCGACAGTATCTCACAAACGTGAGTACACCCCTCACATTTTTGTAAATATTTTATTATATCTTTTCATGGGACAACACTGAAGATATGACACTTTGATACAATGTAAAGTAGTCAGTGTACAGCTTGTATAACAGTGTAAATCTGCTGCCCCCTCAAAATAACTCAACACACAGCCATTAATGTTTAAACCACTGGCAACAAAAGTGAGTACACCCCTACGTGAAAATGTCCAAATTGTGCCCACTTAGCCATTTTCTCTCCCCAGTGTCATGTGACTCATTAGTGTTACAAGGTCGCAGGTGTGAATGGGGAGCAGGTGTGTTAAATTTGGTGTTATCGGTCTCACACTCTCTCATACTGGTCACTGGAAGTTCAACATGGCACCTCATGGCAAAAAAATCTCTGAGGATCTGGAAAAAAAAAAGAATTGTTCTACATAAAGATGGCCTAGGCTATAAGAAGATTGCCAACACCCTGAAACTGAGCTGCAGCATGATGGCCAAGACCATACAGTGGTTTAACAGGACAGGTTCCACTCAGAACAAAGAAGTTGAGTGCACGTGCTCAGCATCATATCCAGAGGTTGTCTTTTGACAGACGTATGAGTGCTGCCGGCATTGCTGCAAAGGTTGAACGGGTGGGGGGTCAGCCTGTCAGTGCTCAGACCATACGCCACACACTGCATCAAATTGGTCTGCATGACTGTCATCCCAGAAGGAAGCCCCTTTTAAAGATGATGCACAAGAAAGCCCGCAAGCAGTTTGCTGAAGACAAGCAGACTAAGGACATGGATTACTGCAGGGGTCACCAACCTTGTCTGATGAGACCAAAATAAACTTATTTGGTTCAGATGGTGTCAAGCGTGTGTGGTGGTAACCAAGTAAGGAGTACAAAGACAAGTGTGTCTTGCCTACAGTCAAGCATGGTGGTGGGAGTGTCATGGTTTGGGGCTGCATGAGTGCTGCCGGCACTGGGGAGCTACAGTTCACTGAAGGAACCATGAATGCCAACATGTACTGTGACATACTGAAGCAGAGCATGATCCCCTCCCTTTGGAAACTGGGCCACAGGGCAGTATTCCAACATGATAATGACCCCAAACACACCTCCAAAACAACCACTGCCTTGCTAAAGAAACTGAGGGTAAAGGTGATGGACTGGCCAAGCATGTCTCCAGACCTAAACCCCACTGAACATCTGTGGGGAATCCTCAAACGGAAGGTGGTGGAGCGCAACGTCTCGAACATCCACCAGCTCCGTGATGTCGTCATGTAGGAGTGGAAGAGGATTCCAGTGGTAACCTGTGAAGCTCTAGTGAACTCCATGCCCCATAGAGTTAATGTGCTGGAAAATAATGGTGGCCACACAAAATATTGACACTTTGGGTACAATTTGGACATTTTCACTTAGGGGTGTACTCACTTTTGCTGCCAGCGGTTTAGACATTCATGGCTGTGTGTTGTTATTTTGAGAGGACAGCAAATTTACACTGTTATACAAGCTGTACACTGTTTACATTGTAACAAAGTGTCATATCAGAATCAGAATCAGAATCAGCTTTATTGGCCAAGTATGCACAACACATACAAGGAATTTGACTTTGGCTAAAAACTTGCTCTTGTTGTTCAGGTGGAGGATTTAAATAAGGATTCAATGACAACAGAGTATGTACAGTAAATTACAGTCTGTCCACGTTTCTATAAAAGGATACAAATATATACAGGAATATATGCAGTTATTTACTCAGACTAATCACACTTTGCAGAAATATATGAAAAAATATACAGTCACAGTATTTCAATGTGAACTCAGATTCAGTGATATAATGTGAATGAAGTAAAAAGCAGTGTGAGAGTTATGTGCAATGTAATAATGGATGAAAAGTCATGAGTACAGCAACAGGTAGGACTAGGTGAATGTTAGGAGTTCATCAGAGTGATGGCTTGAGGAAAGAAACTGTTCCTGTGACGGGTGGTTTTGACCTTCAGTGATCTGTAACGACGACCAGAAGATAGAAGTTCAAACAGTTTGTGGCCGGGGTGTGATGGGTCAGCACAGATGTTTCCCGCCCGTTTCCTGGTTATGGACCGATATAAGTTCTCAATGGAGGGTAGGTCGGTACCAATGATCCTCTCCGCAGACTTAACGATCCGCTGCAGTCTGGTCTTGTCCTGTTTAGTGGCAGATCCAAACCAGACAGTGATGGAAAAGCAGAGGACAGATTGGATGATGGCGGTGTAGAAGACAACCAGCAGCTCCTGAGGCAAATCAAACTTCTTGAGTTGACGCAGAAAAAAACAACCTCTGCTGGGCCTTTTTCCGGACAGTGTCTATATGGGAGGACCACTTCAGGTTCCGGGAGATTGTGGTACCCAGAAACTTGAAGGAGTCCACAGTGGACACTGTGCTGTTGAGGATGGTGAGTGGGGGGAATGAAGGGGGGTGTCACCTGAAATCCACAGTCATCTCCACCGTTTTGGCTGGGTTAAGTTCAAGATGGTTCTGGCTGCACCAGAGGATCAGCTGCTCCACCTCCCGCCTGTATGCAGACTCATCATCATCCCGGATCAAACCGATGACTGTGGTGTCGTCCGCAAACTTCAGGAGCTTCACCGAAGGGTCCTCTGAGGTGCAGTCGTTGGAGTAGAGGGAGAAGAGCAGTGGGGAAAGGACACATCCTTGGGGGGCGCCAGTACTAATTTTTCGGGAGCTGGATGTAAATCTCCCTAGCTTCACCTGTTGCCACCTGTCAGTCAGAAAGCTGGAGATCCACTGGCAGGTGGAGGGGGGCACCTTGAGCTGGAGGAGTTTCTGATGAAGGATGCCTGGGATGATGGTGTTGAACGCTGAGCTGAAGTCAACACACAGGATCCTGGCGTACGTCCCTGGGGAGTCGAGGTGTTGCAGGATGTAGTGTAGTCCCATATTCACTGCATCATCCACTGACCTGTTTGACCGGTAGGCAAACTGCAGTGGGTCCATCAGGGGGCCTGTGATGACCTTCAGGTGGTTCAGCACCAATCTCTCCAAGGATTTCATGACCACAGAGGTCAGGGCAACAGGTCTGTAGTCGTTTAATCCTGTAACAGAGGGTTTCTTGGGAACTGGAATGATGATGGAGCGTTTGAAGCAGGAAGGCACTTCACACAGCTCCAGTGATCTGTTAAAGATCCGGGTGAAGATGGGGGCCAACTCGTTGGAGCAGACTCTCAGGCAGGACGGAGACACACCATCAGGTCCTGCAGCCTTCTTGATCTTTTGTCTCTGAAAGACCCGGCGCACCTCCTCTTCACAGATCGTTAGAGCTGGTGGGAGGTCAGAGTGGAGGAGGGATGGAGTTCCTGGGGCTGCAGATAATCCTTTTGTGTGGGTGGGAGGTGAGAACTGTAGGTTCTTTTCAAACCTGCAGTAAAAGCTGTTTAGGTCGTTAGCCAGCTGGAGGTTTTCCACAGGGTGGGGGGATGGTCTCCTGTAGTTGGTGATATTCTGCAGGCCTCTCCAGACAGAAGCAGAGTTGTTGGCTGAGAAGTTTTTTTGTAACTTCACACTGTAGCTCCTCTTAGCAAGCCTGATCTTCGTCAGCATGTTTCTGGCCCGCTTGTACAGAGTCCAGTCACCAGTCCTGTAGGCCTCCTCCTTGGTCTGACGTAGCTGCTTCAGTTTAGGAATGAACCAGGGTTTATTGTTGTTGTATGTGCAGAAGGTCTTGGTCTGCACACACATGTCCTCGCAGAAACAGATGTTTGACGTCACAGTGTCAGTGAGTTCATTTAGTTAATGGCTGCAGCTTCAAAAACACTCCAATCTGTACAGTCAAAGCAGGCTTGTAACTCCAGCTTTGATTCCTCAGTCCATTTCTTCACAGTCCTTACAACAGACTTGGAAGTTTTTAGTTTCTGTCTGTATGTTGGAATAAGATGGAGCAGACAGTGGTCAGAAAAACCCAGAGCTGCACGGGGGACGGCATGATAGGCGTTTCTTAAAACTGTGTAACAGTGGTCAAGTGTATTTGTGTCCCTGGTGGGACATTTAATATGCTGTCTGTATTCAGTGTTGTCCCATGAAAAGAAATAATAAAATATTTACAAAAATGTGAGGGGTGTAGTCACTTTTGTGAGATCTTGTAAATATTGAAAATGAATGGGACATCCAATATTAATGACTGTTTCAGATCCCTTGTTTATTTGTTTGTTAGATCACTTATTTGTGTGAACTTCTATCACTTATATTCAAGATAATAATGTATCTTGCACTTTGGGGAATGGGAGTTGTTCAGTCATCATTATAATTATTTTAGTTTAGTTTATATCACTGTTCAGTGATGGAGTTCAGTGTAATATTGAAGTTATTCTGTGTATCATCAATAAACTCATGCAGTACTATAACACGACACGTTTACAAATAGTTCAAACCCATTGGTTGCTGCTTTACCCATGTGCCTGCGAAGGACCACGATCCGTCGGTTCAGCAGCTGCTTCCCTGCCAGCCCCCCCCCCCCCCCTTCCCACATGCACATCGTGTTCTTCATGCCAAATTATCCATTAGACCTACACAATCACAGCAACTTTATGGTATAATTTTTTAAGCATTAAACCTTCAGTCTATCTTTTGTTGCTATTTGCACTACAGGTAGCATTACTGTACATGGACTGCTGTTTTTCCAGCCTTATTCCTTTTCTTTTTTATATTGCGCGCACCACTGAAGAGAGAGAGAAATGCCATTTCAATTCTCCTGTATGTCCTGTACGTATATCAGCTTTTTCTGATAGATATACCAAAATGTCAGAATGCCGGTGGATCCAATCAGCTGATTGCTCAAACCACAGAGCTCAGCTGTTTTCCATGATAAATCACCCTCAGGGCAAAAGCACACTCCATGCATTATCTTTTTTTCACTTTATTGAAAATAACTCTTTTTTTATCACTATAAATTAGCGTGCCTTTGAGCCAGGTCATGTCTGGACACTGCTTCTCCCGGCATGTTGTGTTAATGTGTCAGACCTGATCCGTTGACGCTCCGCCCAGCCTGCTCGGGCACTTCATTCTCCAAATATGGCGATTTATCCTTTAGACCTATGCAATCACAGCAACTTACGGTATATTTTTTAAAGCATTAAATCTTCAGTACTATCTTTTTCTATCTTTCTAACTTTCATTTCCTTATTTTGTACAGGGAATACTGTGGTGACAAACAGGTCATGATGGTGTGTGTTATCCAATCAGCATGGTCATGATGCCGCGTATTGTCCAAACAGCATGGCCGTGATGTCACGCATTATCCAATCAGCACGGAGTCAATCTGAAACCCCGCCCACACTTCTTGAAGTCAGACCATGAAGAGACACAGAGCGGTGGCTAAACTTCTATTGATAAAAATTACATATTTTGACTGAGCGACTCCATACTCGGGGATGCACACCCTCGTAACCTCAGGAAACCATGTATAAAACTTTAGGTCAGTCTGAGAAACGGTTCAAGAGGTATGTGTGAAACAGACAGATAGACAGACAGACGCACAGACAGAGACTTTGTGAATTTATAGATAACTTATTCCTGCCTTTTATGTTCCCCTGGTTTCTCTGTTGTCATTCTGTTTTCCCTTGTCTCTTGTGATTTTGGTTGATTCATTATTTATGATTATTTGCATTATTATTATTATAGTTATGGTCTCCTGTGTTTTCCCCCAGTCTTTAGTCATGTCGTGTCACCCTTGTATGCCCTCAGTGTCTTTATTATGGCCTGGCGTGTGTACTTGTCTCCCTATTTATCCCCAGCTCCTCATGTTTCCATACCCATAGCCATCCCCTCATGTGTGCTCCTGTTCAGCTCTTGATTGTCTCCCAGCTGTCCTGTGTTTCCTTGATTAATTTCCTCCCTATATATGTTGCCTTTTGTTTTCAGTTCATTGTTGGCTTATTGTCGCTGTTAGTCATTCTTGCTGTCATTTGCTGTGATTCCTCCTGTCAAGCTTCCTGCGTGTACAAGTTATTCTCCCTGCGTGTACTAGTTCTTGCTATCCATGACCCCAGAGTTTATTCCAGCCCTCGTGCTGTGTGTTTTGTTTACTCCTGAGTTTGTAGTTAATAAATGATTATTATTTGCACCATAATCCTGCCTACGCCATGAGTCCTCTTACCAAATGTTCATCCGCCCCGAGGGCAGACTGTGACAGAATAACCCGACCAAACAGGGACTTAGCATGCAGGCGGGTGACCGGTGGTCCCGACATGGGCAAGCGGTGGGCGGTTCACACATTCCAGTCCCTTGTCTCGAACGCTCGCACCTCCCGGACATCAGAGGAGGCTCTTACTTGCCTTGAGGTCGCAATGAAGGTTGAGGAGATGTTTCCCAGCCTGCAGGTCTGCCCTGAGGTGAAAGAGCTGCTTGCCTCCACCTGCAGCCACATCTGCTGGACTTTTCCAGAGCTGGCCCTGCACCCTCCAGCCCAAGAACTTTCACCAACCTCGCAGCCACCACACAGGCCGGAGGAGAGTTAACTGCCTGCACCACAGCCTGTGCTGACGAGGAAGCGTTCCCTGGCTCCAGCGCTTCAACTACCCATTCCTCCTTGCTCCGCTTCAGCCCTGTGGAGCTCTGCCATGCCGGCTCCCATGACAGCTGTAATGCCGGCTCCCATGGCAGCTGCAACACCGGTTTCCACAATGACGGCTGCCATGGCAGCTGTAGTGCCAGCTCTACGTCACCCTCTACCTGCAGTGCCGGCTCCCACATCTGCTAGGCGGGTGCCCACACCCGCTACCCCATTAGCAGTCACCACATCCACTCTGGGCTGCCGTCACCACATCCACCACATCCACGTCACCACATCCACCACATCCACTCTGGACGGCAGCAGAACAGCAGAACAGGCAAGTGCATTTCTTTTTACCAACTAATGATCTTGCCTCGTTCTGGGTGAGGGGCCCCAGCAGCAACCCCATTCAACTGCTGAGCCCCCACCTATTTCTCCCCCGTGTTAGTGCTGTCACCATCTCTGGTCTCTCTGTTTTTCCCCCAGTTGCACTCCCCAGCTCCAGTCCTCCCTGAGGTACACGCAGCAGCGTTGGCAGTCTCCGAGGTGCATAGAATAGAAAGAATAGAAAAATATCGGTTCGGTAGGAATATACATTTCAATTTGAGCTACCTTAGTATAATTATTTCACAGTCATCACGGGCAACAATGGGTCATCCAATGCTCTATAATTATAGAGGACTGGATGATCCTCAAAGTGCTTATCAAATCTGGCCTTAAAAACATCCACACTTGGGGCATTCACCACATCCTCTGGTAGATTATTCCACCATGAAACCACTCTATTGCTAAAGAAAAACAACCTACGGTTCGACCTAACACTGTTCTTTTGAAGCCGCAAATTATGACCTCGAGTCCTTGTATCTGTCAGTAGGTCTGGTAAACACAGATCTGCATCATATTTCTTATGGGTGTATTAAAAGGTATTGATTAGGTCTCCTCGCAAACGTCTATACACTAGCGTGGGAATATTGAGGTGCCTCAGGCGCTCTTCATACGACAGGTTGCTTAGCCCAGGCACTCATTTGGTGGCTCTCCTCTGCATTCGTTCAATCGTGTTTGCAAGCTTCCACAAATGGGGTGACCATACAGAGACCTCATTATCTATGCATTCAAAAGTTCTCCACATGACACCAGTTATCTGGGTAGCTTTTTTACCATTATCTGTATGTGTTTTTCAAAGGACAGCTCTTTATCTACAATCACTCCAAGGTCCCGTTCATGGTCTGTGAATTGGAGGGGAACATTTTTTCCCTGATCAGTCATTTCACATATAAATTCTGGATGACCTGCCCCTATTCGTATCACTGTGCATTTGTCAGGATGAAAGCATAATTGCCACTTCACAGCCCATTCCTGGAGACTCAATAAATCCTGCTGTAGCCTCTTTACAGTCTGTTGGTGATCTTATGGACATGTAGATTTTTGTATCATCAGCAAAAAGCTTCAAGTTAGCCCCAACAACTTCAGGCATGTTGTTAACAAATAATGTGAACAACACTGGCCCAAGGACACTGCCCTGTGGAACACCACTTGTGACGTCAGTCCACTGTGACAGGGATCCATTCACACAAACCCTCTGCTGTTGTCCTTTGAGGAAGGAATTAATCCATTTTAGTAGCTTGCCAGAGATACCACAGCTCTCTACTTTTTGTAAAAGACGTCTAATGGGTACTGAATCAAAGGCCTTTTTAAAATCAAGATAAATAGCATCCACTGGTATGCCAAAATCCAACCATTCTGTCCACTGTTCAACGCATTCTAGCATTTGTGTAACTGTGGAGCGCCCTGGCAGAAAACCATGCTGATGCTTAGAAAACAAATTATTTCTCTTCATATGTTTACCATTTCATCTTGAATTAGAAAAGCACTTGGAGAGCGAATACCTCGGTTAAGTACCTCAGTTCCCTCTAATATTGGGATTTTCCCCAAATATAATAGTCCTACATTTATTTTAGCTATATTTTCAGATTCCTTGACCATGAAAACATACCTTTAGCAATTGGATTCACATTGATATCTTTATTAGTTCAGTAGTTATTAACAAAAATCACTTTTTCGTTAATGGCGGTTTTCTTCTGGATATAGCGCCATAGCTTTTGAAGATACAACAAATCCATTGGCACACTGCTGATACCTCTTGCACTCCGTTGTACCGCAGACGGGCAAGTCTCTGCGTCCTAGAGCGCACGAGGGCGCACGACAGCACCCTCGTGCGCTCTAGGACGCATGATGGAGATGGTGATGTAGGTGGTGATGGCGTCCAAGCGCGCACTGAAAATAAAAGCTGCAGACACAGCCGCGAACAGATTAGTTCATCTGATTGACCTCTCATTCGACTAATAAGAGCCTTGAATTGGGTTTCTGAAACCTTGAAGAACCAATGACTGAAAACCTAGCAAGAAGGACCCGCCTCCCAACGCTGTGAATGCAGTGAGCCAATTGAAGCAGAGAAGTTCGCGAGATGTTTTTTTTAAGGCTGGGTGAAGACTGACTGCTGCAGCGGATCAAAAAAGGACCCGCAGGAAGAACCCCACAGACCCAGCAGCACGGAGACCATCCACAAATGCAACCTGTGTGACAGGGAGTGCCATTCGCGTATCGGCATGTTCGGCCACAGGCGGTGCTTATTTTGTTTTTGTTCCAGCAGAGTAGACGTTATGATTTCTTCCATGGTCATAGACCGATGGAGGCTGACGACGAAGGCTGAGTGACACACATGCCTTCGCCAGTCTTTTTTTAATTACTACTGTTATTTGTTTTGAAAAATCGTTCGCCAAAAACCGCAATCATGGAAGCACAAAACCGCAATAATGGAATTATGTTTTGATCGGGTCATGAGACCAGAACCACGAGTGAACCAGCGTCGCGTTCGTCTGACAATGGGGAAGAGAAGTTCGCCAAGACACTGCTGTGAAGAGATAAGGTGTTATAAGCTAAATTATTCTTTATTCCTGAAAATTGTAATCCAAAATGACTTTTGACCGATCGGTAAATTACAACTGTACGGCGCACGAAGTCTGAAGTTCGTGTGCCGCGGTACACGGTTCGTTTGTCGCGTCCAGACCGTGAACGCCACCCCCCCGCTATTCTTCTGTAGCGAGGGGGGGGGAAGCCGCGGTGACTGAGCTGCTGTCCCACATCCCACGTTAGGCTACTCCGTCATGTAGCGATGGCCGATGTCCATCCTCTGTAGCGAGGGGGGGGGACAACCCCCCCCCACACACACACACAGACAGCCCTGAGTGTGACCTTTCATTAGAGCCCAAAATGAAGCTTCTACATTGAAGCATTCAAAAGTTACAGACGTTTTTCCAAACTGTGCCATTTGGCACAATTTGGCACAGTTCCAAAACGCCTGGGAACAGCCTGAGGAAAAAGCTGTGTAATATATTCATTTTTTGTGGTATTGTTACAAAATTTGGACCTCAGCTGGATAACACTGGGTTCTACATTTCTGTTGCATTTTCCAGCCCGGATCTGAAGCTGTGTGTTATTTGCAAGCATTTGTATCCAAAAAAACACCCAGGCCAAATTTATTTTCTTCAAGTTCACTATGTTTAGATGACTGTAACTCAGTGGCCGGAGCACTTAGAGAGATTATGACTGTTTTGCCAAAAAATTCAAAGTGTTTTCTTTTAAATGAGACCAACCCCATGAAGATGCTGCAAAGGGTTGAAGAACAGCTTTGGATTTAATTTGGGCACATTATTTTTTGGCGTTTTTAGGGAAATTGACCGGAGTGCAAGGGGTTAATTTGTTACCTTACAGTGATGAAAATTCCAAAGATCCCCTATTATCTCCTGTTCTGGATCACAGTATCTGAATTTTTTGCAGGATCCGGATCAGTCTTTGATATTTCCTAGAACCTATTGGGATCTTACCCTGTATTTTTTTGGCGAGCGTCCTGACCATTTAATGTGGAGTTATATACATACGCATATGGTCAAAATGGCCCTAGCTTGCAATAATAAAGAATCCTTTAAAAAATTCCTGGATCCAGACGGTGATCCGGATCACTTCCAAAATCTAATCATTTCTTCCTTGTCTCATTTCGGACTTGTCCTGAAAATTTCATCAAAATCCGTTCATAACTTTTTGAGTTATGTTGGTAACAGACAGACAGACAAACAAACAGACAAACAAACCCCGGTAAAAACATAACCTCCTTGGCGGAGGTAATAATACCCTCCAATATTTTACAGACTACTGATGTAAGGCAAATTGGTCTATAATTACTAGGGAGATTTTTAGCCCCTTTCTTAAACATTGGTGTAATATATCCCTTTTTCCAAGTTTCTGGGAGTTTACCTTCACTCATAGATTTTTCAAATATTATATGCAGCGGGGACCTAATAACATCTGCCAATTCCTTAAGGATTCTTGGGTGAATACTGTGAGGTCCCATTGATTTATTAGAATTCAAACTTTTTAATCTGTTATATACATCCTCCTCACTAATTTTTAAATTGTTGAGCTCTTGGGTAAATTGTTGTCTTCTTACATCAGGGTTGTTATAGATAATCCTCATTGGTAAAAGTACTAACGAAGAAATCATTCAGGGTTTCTGCCTTCTCCAAGTCTGATGTAGCCATCTTAGACTCATAATTAAATCAGGAATGTACTCTGTTTTTGATTTTGATTTAACATACTTCCAAAACAATTTAGGATTGGACTTTATTTTCTTGGCTAAATGCTTCTCAAATTTCTTCTGGGCTTTTTGTACGGCCCAGCGTGCCTGATTATGTACCTGATTATATTTCATGTGATCTTCTTGACTTTTCGATACGGTATATTTCTTCCACAACTTCTGCTTCCTCCTCAATTTATAAATTGTTTCTTTATCTTTCCATCTTAACCTATCTACTTGACCCAAGATGACTTTTACTGGAATATTTTTGTCCATAGATAGATGTAATTTATCAGTGAACAATTCCCAACTATTATCAACATTAGTCTTCTCAAGAAGTCTTTCCCAATCTAATGTAAGGTAATTTTTCATTTGCGCATAATTAGCCTTATGATACTGAAAAATTTTCCTACTTGTAACCATTTCCTGGACATAACAGTTAAATGTGAAACAGATAACAATATGATCACTCTTCCCTACTGGTGATTTTGTTTTTAATAGCGCTGATCATATGTTCCTCATTTGTAAAAATGAGATCAAGCACATTTGGCTCCTGATTTATCTGATACCTAGTACAAAAGTCCACATGTTGGTAAAGGAAAGCATCCCTGGTTTCCTCTAGAAATATATTAACATCACAGTTACTAAATCTTGTGATACCACCTCCATTTGCTCATTTAATTTCTCGAAAGTTAAAATTACCGACTACTAATAAATGCAAATACCCCATCTTCCCACAGCTCAGTATAAAATTAGACAAATTTACGTTGTTTTCAGCTGATGACCTTGGGCTACGATATATATCAACAATAAAGAGTTTATCATTCTTATTTAGTTTAATTTCAACTGATACCATCTCAGCAGGGGGCTCAATTCCTAAGTTTAATGGTTCCACAGAATTAAGTTCTTGTTTCACATGAAATGATATCCCTCTCACCCGAGAGGGATATCTCTCAAGCAGATATCCTGATCAGGATGTGCACCTGATGTGCATCCTGATCAGGATGTGCACCTTGGGGGCAGCTGGATCAGGCATGAGCCAAGGTGCACATCCCTGCTCCGGTTCTCAATGAGGTGTAGGCTCCAGCTCCAGCTGTCTCCGAGGTGCACACCACAGATACAGTTGTCTCTGAGGTGCACACCACAGCTCCAGCTGTCTCCAAGGTGCACACCCCTGCTTCAGTCCTCCCTGAGGTGCACACAGCAGCCCTGGAAGTCTCGGAGGTGTACAAGCCTCGTCCAGCTGTCCCCGAGGTGCACATCCCTACTCCAGCTGTCCCCGAGGCAGTCACCCCAGCAGGAGGAGACCAGAAGCTAAGAAAATTCTTTCATTTCATTTTTAACATCAACATTAGAAAAGACTTGCCTAGTTCCTGGTGATAATGGTGTCGCCTCACTCGCTCCCTGCCTGTCTCCCTTGTCTGAGGTGGCTGCATTGGAGGGGGGATTCCACGCGTCTGGGCCGGACGCTCTTCAGGCTCAGCCGTCATCAGCTTCACGGGCCAGCACGCCTCCACCTGTCGTTCCGGAGGACCTCCACCCGTCACTCCGGAGGCCAGGGGACCACCACCTGTCGTTCCAGAGGTCAGGGGACCTCCACCCATCGTTCCAGAGGTTAGAGGACCTCCACCCATCGTTCCAGAGGTCAGGGACCTCCACCTGTCGTTCCAGAGGTCAGGAGACCTCTAGCCGTTGTTTCAGAGGTTGGGGGGCCTCCACCTGCTGTTTCTGAGGTCAGTGTGCCACAGTCGCCAGTTTTGGAGCAAAAGGCCCCTCAGTTTGTGTCAACCAAGTCCTATGCTGCGGTCTCGGGACCCATAAACTTTGGTAGGCCCCCTGACCCACCTTGTCCTATGATCTGGTGGCCTAAGGACAGTGGAAGGCCACCCAACCTACCCTGCATTCCGGTCTGGGGGTTCATGGAATGGGGTAGGCCCCCCGACTTGCCATATTCTGTGGTTCAGTGGCCTAGGGACAATGGTAGGCTGCCGGATCAGATCTGCACTCCAGTCTGGGGGTCCATGGACTGGGGTTGGCCCCTTGACTCACCTCGTTCTCCTCTTCGGTGGGCCGTGAGCTTTAAAGAGACCTCTTGATGGACATTTTGTTTTGTTTTTTTCTCTCCTGCTCTGTGTGATTTCTGTATTTTGTTTCTTCCCACCGTGCCTTGTCCTCCTCCTCCAAAGTTAAAGTCCTTAATTCAATGAAGAACACAGAATTATAAAACTCAGGACTCTGTAAAAGCATGTCAAATAAAAGTACAGAAGATAAAAAACAATAAGTAAAATTACTTAAAAAAAGGTACTTAACCACTTGCACTCCGTTGTTCCGCGGGCGAGCAAGTCTCTGCGTCCTAGGGTGCACGAGGGCGCACGAGAGCGCACTCGTGCGTTCTTGGACGCATGACGCATGATAGAGATACTGATGGTGGTGATGTAGGTGGTGTGGCCTCCAAGCGCCACTGAAAAAAAAAGCTGCAGACACAGCCGCGAACAGATTAGTTCATCTGATTGACCTCTCATTCGACTAATAAGAGCCTTGAATTGGGTTTCTGAAACCTTGAAGAACCAATGAATGAAAACCTAGGAAGGAGGACCCACCTACTGTGAATGCAGGAGCCAATTGAAGCACAGAAGTTCGGGCTGGGTGAAGAGAGATTTACTGTTGCAGCTGATGGAAAATAAAGGACGCTGGACGAACCTGCTACAGATCCAGCAGCATGGAGAACACCCACAAGTGGGTCCTGCACTCATTCCAGCAGAATAGACGTTTAGGATTCTCTTCCGTCATCATAGACCGACGGAGGCCGACGACAAAAGTCGTAAATCATTCGCCAAAACGGCAATAATGGAATTATGTTTTGACCGGGATCCACGAGCGGACCAGCGTCGCGTTCGTCTGACAATGGGGAAGAGAAGTTCGCCAGGACTCTGCTGCTGTGAAGAGGTAAGGTGTTATAAGCTAAATTATTATTTCTCCCTGAAAATTGTAATCAAAAAATGACTTTTGACCGATCGGTAAATTACAACTGTACGGCGCACGAAATACGAAATGCGTGCGCCGCGATAAACGGTTCATTTGCCGTGTTCGGACCGTGAACGCCCCCCCCCCCCCCTGCAGAAGAGGAGCGGGGGGGGGGCGTTCACGGTCCGAACGCCCCCGGTCCGCGGGGAGAAGCATATGAGTCTATTCCGTCATGTAGCGATGGCCATCCTCTGTAGCGAGGGGGGGGGGGACAACCCCCCCCTCACACACACACACACACACACACAGTAGCGAGGGGGGGGGAGCCGCTGTGACAGCGTTGCTGTGGAAACATGCAACGAGTGTAATCCATCATGTAGCGAGGGCCGAACTCCGTCCTTTGTAGCGGGGGCGGGCAGCCCCCCCCACACACACACACACACAGCCCTGAGTGTCACTTTTCATTAGAGCCCAAAATGAAGATTCTACATTGAATTATTCAAAAGTTACAGACGTTTTTCCAAACTGTGCCATTTGGCACAATTTGGCACAGTTCCAAAATGCCTGGGAACAGCCTGAGAACAAAGCTGTGTAAAATATTCATTTTTTGTGGTATTGTTACCAAATTTGGATCTCAGCTTGATAACACTTGGTTCTACATTTCTGTTGCATTTTCCAGCCGGATCGGACAGCTGTGTGTTATTTGCAAGCATTTGTATCCAAAAAAACACTGTGGCCAAATTTATTTTCTTCAAGTTCAGTATGTTTAGATGACTGTAACTCGGTAGCCGGAGCACGTAGAGAGATTATGTTTTTTTTGCCAAAAAATTCAAAGTGTTTTCTTTTACATGAGACCAACCCCATGAAGATGCTGCAAAGGGTTGAAGAACAGCTTTCGATTTACTTTGGGCACATTATTTTTTGGCATTTTTAGGAAAATTGCCCGGAGTGCAAGGAAAGGCAAAATAATGATTAGGGTTCTAGAAGGCAATTATTCTAAGCACGAAAATTTGCAAATGCCCAATAAGCTAAGTCCCTGTCATTTGCCAATGGTGTCTGAACTAGAAGTGGTGCAGGAATGCTGTCATACTGGGCCTATATGGGCGATCGGCCAACAATCCTAACTACACACTTCCTGTCCGGTCTGTCAGCACAGGGGGGAAAAAAAATGTTAAAAAAAAAAAAAACGGTTAAAACTCTCTCTCTCTCTCTCTCTCTCTCTCTCTCTCTCTCTCTCTCTATATATATATATATATATATATATATATATATATATATATATACTGTATATATATATATATATATAAAAAATTTTATATATAAATTTTTAACTTTTGTTTTTGTTTCTCAAACCTCACAACAGCAGCCTCTACACTATGCTGACGTGAACAGGAACCGGAATACTGATATATTTTCCTCTAAAGTCAATACTTCGATCACAGGTTGCTTTAACATACATTAACACCTAAACAACCGTCCCGTCTCTTTGACACTGCCAGCAGACCAAGGACTGATCCCTCACAGCTAAGCCTGCGTATCTCTGGTGCATCGAGACTGAAGTCACCATGTTACTGATGTCACACGAACGTGCTGGGTAAGCATGATGGAAGCACGGCCACCAGCAGAGGTGATTCCAGAGTCTCTTGGGGCCCTAGCAAATAATTCACGGGGGGGAGGGGGCCTCCAACCAGCATTCATCACCCTTATATAATGAATAATCTGACACTATTTTATATATTTTTAGCCTGCTAGCTAAGTAAAACAAGATGAGTACCAATGTCTTTAACGTGACATCTAGATGTCACATCAGGACCAGCAGAGGCAGGACACACTTTTCCACTAGTGTCACTTCGGCCCGTTTCGGTACGGTACGGTACAGTTCAGTCCACTTGTGTTTCCACTGCACATGGAGTACCACTTGATGTGGGTGGGAATAGCTACAGGGAGGCGGCGCAACCCTCCCATTACGTAAAACAAGAGTAACAGGCGTAAAACAAGTGCAACGTTAAGCAAAACTGGCATGATACAAGGCATCTGCGTTCTCTGGTGCTTTTTTTGCCAGAGTAAAGATAAAAAAGGATAACAGAAGGCAAAGGCAGCGAGACGACACACTATGGAAAAGTACTGGAGCGTTTAGGAAACCATATAGAGCAGTATAAAGCAAAAGACATGAGGATACAAACTACATCATGTATAACGGTAAGCTAATGATTGCTAATGCTACTTTGCTTTTAAGTCTGCTGTACGACATTGTAATGTCGACAAGGTATCGCTATTAGGCACTAAAATATGTATTTTCTGTGTGTTTCAGATGGCTCTCTTGTGGCAAAAATATCGCTTCAAACCGTCGGTCTGGACGTTCAACACAGTGATGAGATGTCACCCCAGCTTCACGAAAGCGAAGTGGTTACAGAACTGCAGAATGTCTGTAGAAATGTTTAGCTTCCAGTGCAACAAATTGCTCTGATCTGTGTCAAAATCATGGAGAGACTGTTTAGACGTCATGGGATTTACCTGCTCCAGCCAGTGGTATCATGGCAAAACATGATCAGCTGCCAAACTTGATCGCCAGTTGCCATATTGTAGTATATGAGCTGTAAAATATATATTTCAACAGGTAAACAGTACTGAGTTAGGTATAATAAGATATATTTAACAATTATGATGTATTTTAAGCCAAAACAAACTGGATCTAGGATTAAAAGCAATTAAAATAACGCAGTCACAAGGTTACATGGAGAAATACATGGATTAACTGGATATATATCATATTGAGTATTGCTGACTACATGTAGATACTGTATAAATATATATTCTCTGCCTCAACAGTGAACTATACATGTGTTCATGTAGTATTGCACTGGGAATTTTGACAATAAACTTTTGTACGTTTTGCAAATCTGTCTCCACTTTTATGTGTTGTTACCACCAAGTGACATAAATTAAATACAGAGACTGGAAAAGCTGTCTAAGAACAATCTAGCAGTTTGAGAAATCACTTTTGGTTTGGTCTATGTCTGACAACAGAATTGTGAACCATAAAGCAGTTTTTGTTAAAAAGTTAAATCCCATTAAACCCTAACTCAGGGGTGTCCACTCATGTGCCATGAAGGGCCAAGACCCTGCAGGTTCTCTCTTCTATCCCATTATTAGGAAATCCAGATGCTAATATGGCACAGAATTCCTCCATATACTGGTGCTATCACAAAAGTGTGCAGTGTCTTCTGCACTGGCACATCCAACAATACAGTCTTCAGCAAATAACAATTGTTTTTGGTTACTTTTTCTTAAAAATGAGCCATTATTTTCAACGTCACTGATAAATGGTTTGTACCGTTGACTCTTCTCACACCAGTGTCTTAACAGACAAAATAGAAAATCATGATGCAAACACATAAGTCACTAAATTGTTTATTACAATCAGCAGCAAATTCCAGACTATTTAGAATGTGCAAAATTCAAACAAAAAAAAAAAGAAATTAGAATGGGTCACACACGCCGACCACGCTGCCTCACTGAGAAGCAACTGGATGTGCCGGTTCAGCAGATCTTCAGCCTGCATCTCTGTAATTAGTGAGGCAAGGTCCAGTTTGGGTGGATGAAAGACAGAAATGGGTGGTGGATAATTAAAGCAAGTTTTAAACATATTTGAGAAATAACGTTATCAATAAAAGTTTAGCCACCGCTGTGTCACCCTGGTTTCAAGTGTGGGTGGTGTTTTGTGCTTGTATTGCTAAAATATAAAAGGAAGCACCTCAATGGGTCTCAAATATTTGTAATGTGTTCTTTTTACTGAATGAGTTTAAAGACGAAATACTATAAACTACACATATAAACTAAATTCTAATGGTGACTGAACAACTCCCATCCCCCAAAGTGCAAGATACACTATTATGACTATAACTCATAAAGGATCACAGAAGCAATCTGATAAAAAATAAGCAAGCAGTTTATTTTACGGTGGCTACTATTGAATGTGCCATTCATTTTCAGTTATTCTGTAATTAATATTCACACAATCAAATAAATCTCAGTTCAGTCCCTTTCATATTAAGTGGAAATTGTGCTACTTTAAATTTGGCACTTAACCTATACTTTAACTTAAAAAGCAAAAGATCTGACTATAAATAACAAGTTGTGCAACTTCCCAGTCATAACTGTGTACTGCCAAACATAGCCATTGTCAGAGCAGATCCTGGTCGGACTCTACAACGAAAATACACACAACTTAAGTACATGCACAGCACAAAAGTGCAACATGTAAAAAAAAACACCTTTTTAACCAGGATTACAGCTAGCTTATTTCATCAGATATTGTCAACACAAAGGCAACAAACAAGGAGCTAGCTAGCTTATCGTTTGAACACTAGCAAGTTGTTGTCTGTCCAAAGTGAACTTTCCACTGCTGGGATAAGTAACGTAAAAGATGCATATCACATCACTCACCGTCCTCTACATCCTAATATCACTTCTTCAGCTGCTGAAGTTGGGTGCTCCCACGGCCGTACCTTCAATTCAGTTTGGGCGGCTCCATCTACTTCCCCCTGGATTCTCTCATCAGCCGAAACGCACAGAAAACTCTGCTGGACTGCGGTGTTGATTTCTTTGAAGCCATTCTATTGTTGTTGTTTATATTACTGTATATCACTTGCTGGCTGGCTCATGGACGAATCTTTGCAAATGGTGGCTCACGATTCAGGAAAGTCAGCGTTACGCCCACTCTCATGATGTTACGCCTGGACTAATCAGTGGCCTGAAGTGTTTTTACGTCACCGGGATGGTACGCTTGGAACCTCAATCTAGCGGTTCTGAAAAAATGGGACCTGTTACTGAAAAATCAGAACTGTTACAGTTACAGTTCCTAATGGAAAAGCTGACCAACCATACTGTACTGACACTAGTGGAAAAGGGGCTTTTGCTGCTCTGAGCTAATTTAAGTACTGCATTGTTTGCACTATTACCACTGTCTTGCTGATTTTTTCTCATCTTCCTCTTTTTTCTTCTTTCTTCTGTCACTGTCAGATGGATGTCAGATGGATAATTTCACTTCAGTTTGATACAGCTGCTCTCACTTGTTTGTTTAGATAAGATGTGCACCGATACTTATGAGAGTGAGAGGTGGGGGTGGGGTCCTCTTAGAGCCACTGTCATTGCAAACTCTCCATGTTGTCACCACTGTAGTGATTCACAGTTGGTCAACCCTCAGGAGCCCCCTTCTGGCCTGAGGCCCCAAGCATCTGCCTGCCTTGCCTACCGGCATGCAGCACCTCTAGTCACCAGCATTTCCACAAGTCTTGTGTCAACCTATCAAACTCAACACATATTGGAGGTGGATGCAAGACAGATGGAATTCAGCACAGCCACATGTTGTTATGGTATGATGGTAGTGACAGTGTTGCCTATTTTGTCTTGTGTTTACCCAGGTGCGCTGCTCATGTCCATGTCCATTCCAGAATGTCAGGGGCAGTGGGAGCACGCCCCTCCCCTCTGGTCTCACCTTCACAAATTCATCACTGCACCTGAGGCAGAAGACACACCTGCACCTGCTCATCAGCCAGCATACATAAGGAGGCTTCCTCCGCGCAGTCAACACTGGCTCGTCTGGGTATACTGCCCGTGATCAGGCAAGCTTAAATAAGTCTTAAGCGTTAAAATGCCATTAACCTTAATTCTCTTCCCTTTTTCAGGTTGCTGCCACCGTGTAGGTGTGTCACCGGGACTGCACGCGCTCTCCTGCCTCACCACACTGTCCCTCAGCAATCAACTCCACCCGGTCAGGAACCATCAGCTCACCTTCCCCCCTTACCCTACTGGTTCGTCTAATCCCTGCTGGGTCCTGCCGGTCCTCTCTGGATTTCTCAAGTAAGCGGCAATTTGGCTCGCCCATTTTCCCTTACTCTACTCCTCAGCTCACTGCTCTCATCTTCTCTCCACAGGACTTTCCTCTGGCGAGTGACTGATTCTGTAGCTGTGCGCTTTGGATTTTGCTATTAATAAAATTGTCAATCGTGCCCCTCTGTGTGGTTCCTTCCTGTGTTTGGCATCATGCACGTGAGCTGTCAAAACTTAATTCGCTATGACAGAACGAGCCAGCCAGGATGGTAGCTCAGCCGGTGCCTCATCGCAGGAGCTGTCAGCTTTGGATCGCCTAGCGGCGACCGAGCATCAACTCACTGCGCTGACGCAGCAGGTATTTAACATGATGACACTGTGGTCTGCAGCGCATCCTTCATCTGCGCCCCCTCAGCCTGCTCCACGCACTACGGTGCGCCGTACTACCTCCTTTCCCATGCCTTCTCCATACACAGGGGAGGTGGGGAAATGTAAGGCATTTCTTCTTCAAGTTCAAATGTACCTGGAGCAGGCTGGGGGGAAGTATCCGGGAGATGTCGCTAGGATCCAGTTTTTTACTCTGTTGCTCAGGGATCGAGCCCTGGAGTGGGCACAGTCCACTCTAGACAACCCCGAGGGGCGTCGTTATAGGTTTGACCAATTTGTGGCCGCATTCACTAGCGCGTTTGGTCGGACCGAGAGTCAGGGCAATGTTATGAACCGCTTGATGACACTCCGTCAAGGCACGCAGTCAGCGGCTGAGTACTCGGTGGAGTTCTGGGCTGTGGCGCTCCAATTCGGGGTGGAACGAGACTGCGTTACGCAGCCTGTTCCTCCACCGGTTGAACGACCAACTCCATGATGATCTGGTGGTCCACCCTGTCCCGGAGACACTCGACGGCATCATAGATCAGGTAGTTGGGTTGGACAATCGGTACCGTGAGCGCGCAAGGGAGCGCGAGTCCTTCTCTCACACGTGCGCCGAGCGCGTATCCTCCGTGGTTACTGGTACTGGCGGTGCCAGCTCTTCGCCTGAACTGAAGGAGCTCTCCCGGCACTTGACCGATGATGAGCGCCGGCGAAGGCGAAGGGTTGGCGCGTGCATGTACTGTGGTTTATCTAACCACAGTCTGGACGGTGCCGCCAACAGCCAAAAAGACGTGACCCGTCAGTAACCATGGGGGGTCTGGCGGACGGGACCAAATCCACTTTCCCCGGTAATTTTTCAATTTCGGCCCTCGTACAGTTGCCAGGGGTCAAGAGGAGGGATATAGCACTGATTGACTCGGGGTCGGAGGGTAATTTCGTGTCTGCTGAGTTCGTGAAGCAGGTGGGCATTCCCACACATAAATTGCCCTGTGATCAGAGAATCACCACCATATCTGCCCGTGAGGTCGCGGTGGTCGCTCATACCACGGTGCCCATATCCTTCCTTCTTTCCGGGAACCACCAGGAGAAACTATCGTTCCTGGTTCTCCCCGTTTCATCATCCCCGGTGGTTCTAGGTTATCCATGGCTCCAGAGGCATAACCCAACGATTAATTGGGCCAAAAATACCATCTCTGCTGGAGCTCGTTTTGTTTGGCCCACTGTATGCATTCAGCTGAGTGCTCCCCATCTCTGTCTGTTCCTCCCTCTCGGGCCGAGCCGCCGGACCTCAGCCTCATCCCCCAGGCTTATTACCATTTCGGTGAGGTCTTTAGCAAGTCAAGTGCGCTGTCGCTGCCACCTCACCGCTCTTATGACTCTGCTATAGACCTCATCCCGGGGGCGAGGCTGCCGTCCAGCTGGCTGTATAGTATTTCTTGCCCAGAGAGGGAGGCAATGGAGCAGTATATTAAGGAGTCGCTGAACGCTGGCCTTATTCGGCCATCTTCGGCTCCACTCGGGGCCGGATTCTTCTTCGTCGGAAAGAAGGATGGCTCGTTGCGCCCGTGCATCGACTACCGGGAGCTCAACGCAATTGCCATCAAAGATAAGTACCCTCTCTCTTTGATCAATTCAGCGTTCGAGTTCCTTCAGCGCTCATGGGTTTTTACCAAGTTAGACCTCAGGAACGTGTATCATCTGGTCTGCATTCGTGAGGTCGATGAATGAAAGATGGCTTTTAAAATACACCAGGGGCAATTCAAGGACTTAGTGATGCCATTCGGGCTCACTAATGCCCTCGCCGTCTTCCAGCAGTTAATAAATGATGTCCTCCGCGATATGCTATACCAATTCGTGTTTGTCTATCTTGATGACATCCTTATTTTCTCCCATTCCTCAGAGGAACATGAGGTCCACATCAGGGCCATTTTACAGCGGCTTTTGGAGAAACAGCTTTACGTTAAAGCCGAGAAGTGTGAGTTCTCCACCACATCTACCACCTTCTTGGGCTTCATCGTGGCTGAGGGTTAGCTGATTGCCAACCCGGCCAAGATAAAGGCAGTGTTAGATTAGCAGACTCCCCACTCCCGTAGGGAGCTTCAACACTTCCTCGGGTTTGCAAACTTTTACCGCAGGTTCATCAGGAACTACAGTGGGGTCGCACTGCCTCTTACACAGCTGACCTCCGTTAAAGTCCCCTTTCGGTGGACTGAGGCAGCAGAACAGGCGTTTACCAAATTAAAGCGCAAGTTTACGGAAACACCTATCTTGGCTCAGGTCGACACGCAGCTTCCATTTGTCCTCGAGGTGGATGCGTCTGATTCGGGGGTTGGCGCTGTGCTGTTGCAGCGCACGCCCCCCAATCAGAAGCTTCGCCCGTGCGCATATTTCTCGCAGCAGCTCGCGCCATCCGAGAGAAACTATGACATAGGGGACAGAGAGCTTCTGGCCATTAAGTTGGCATTGGAGGAGTGGAGACACTGGTTAGAGGGGGCCATTCACCCCATCGTCATGTGGACCAACCACAGGAGCCTTGAGGACTTGCGGTTGGCCTGCCGACTGAACGCCAGGCAGGCTTGCTGGGCGTTATTCTTCCAGCGATTTAATTTCACCATCACTTACCGGCCTGGCGCCCAGAATACCAAACCGGATGCGCTCTCGCACCAGTTTGATTTCAGACATAGCCCCCTCCCCCCCCGTCCTTGGAGCCCTTACTTGGGATATCGAGCGGAGGGTCCGCCAGTCCCAGTGCCAGGAGCCTGTGCCAGTAAGGTGCCCCCGGAACCGTCTGTACGTCCTGGCCGCCCTCCGCAATGATGTCATCCAATGGGGTCACACCAGTCGCTTCGTCTGCCACCCTGAAATCTCCTTGACCATCAACTTTGTCCGACGGGTGTTCTGGTGGCCCACGCTGCGGCAGGACGTCCGGGAGTATGTCAGAGCCTGCCAGACATGCGTCCGGAGTAAATCTGACTCCTCCCCACCATCTGGACTCCTTCATCCCCTCCCCATCCCTGGTCGGCCGTGGTCCCACTTTGCCATGGACTTTGTGACTGCGTTGCCCTCCTCCCACGGCAAAACGGTGATCCTGACAATCATGGATCACTTCTCTAAGGCGGTACATCTGGTGGCCCTCCCTAAACTCCCATTGGCCTTGGAAACAACAGTCTTCCTCACCGATCACGTCATCTGGGTCCACAGCATCCCTATTGACATTGTGTCTGACCGGCGTCCACAATTTACGTCCCAGGTCTGGAGGGCCTTTTGCCGGACCCTGGGAACCACAGTGAGTCTCTCATCTGGAAATCACCCTCGGAGCAACGGGCAGGCGGAGCGCGCCAATCAGTCCCTGGAGACTACCTTGCAGTGCATAGCAGCCGATAATCCCTCTTCCTGGAGCACACACCTGACCTGGGTGGAGTATTCCATGAACTCTGCGGTTTCCTCTGCTACCAGACTCACGCCATTTGAGGCGTCATTGGGATACACGCCTCCTCTCCTTCCTATGGCTGTGAGTGAGGTCTCGGTTCCATCCGTAGGGGCCCACGCACGGCACTGCCAGCATGTCTGGAGGTCTACTCAGGCCGCCCTGGCCCGCACCACGGAACGCACCTGGGCCGCTGCTGACAGGAAGCGGGTCCCGGCCCCCAAGTACATCATGGGACAGCAACTCTGGCTGGCAGCGAGTCAGATTCCCCTAAAGGTGAAGTCAAAGAAACTGTCCCCCCGCTTCCTTGGGCCTTATCCCATCTCCCGGGTGATTAACGACGAGTCGGTCCAGCTTAAGCTGCCCCCGTCCCTACGGGTGAACCCTACCTTTCATGTCAGTCACATCAAGCCCCTCTCGGCCAGTCCCCTTTGCCCCCCCCCCCCCCACAAGCTGCGTCCCCCTCCCCGCATCAGACAGTCACCCCACCTACACAGTTCAGCGGATTTTGGATGTTCGCTGCTGGGGCCAGAGTCTACAGTATCTTGTTGACTGGGAGGGCTATGGCCCAGAGGAACAATCCTGGACCCCCTCGTTGCGTATATTGGACAAGGTGATGGTCTGGCTTTTCACTGTGCTCACCCGGAGAAGCCCTCTGGACTGCCAGGAGGCGTTCCTAAAAGGGGGGGCCCTGTCATGGGCAGCGGGAGTGCGCCCCTCCCCTCCGGTCTCACCTTCACAAATTCATCACTGCACCTGAAGCAGAAGACACACCTGCACCCGCTCATCAGCCAGCATACATAAGGAGGCTTCCTCCACGCAGTCAACGCTGGCTCGTCTGGGTATACTGCCCATGATCAGGCAAGCTTAAATAAGTCTTAAGCGTTAACACGCCGTTAACCTTAATTCTCTTCTACCAGAAGTCTTTAGATACGTGTTCTGTCCCAGTAATTTGGAAAAGCTCTATATAATTCCTGTACCAAAAAAAGCAAGCTGTAAAGAGAATAATGACTATCGTCCTGTTGCACTGACCTCACTGGTAATGAAGTGCCTCAAGAAGATTGTCATTGACATTCTGAAAACTGATTCTGGAGGACTTTTGGATCCTCTGCAGTTTGCTTATAAAACTAATAGAAGTGCAGAGGATGCCATTCTAACCTTAACTCATTCTGTGTTTAAACATTTGGAGGAGACAACCTCATATGCACGTCTTTTATTAGTTGATTTTAGTTCAGCTTTTAACACACTGCAGCCACACCTTTTAATTAAGAGGTTAAATGATTTTAAAGTGCATCCTGTCATTATTAAATGGTACCACCCATTTTTAACTTATCGTAAACAGCAAGTTAGTGTAAATGGAACTTTATCTAAATTTAGAACCCTCAGCACAGGAGCTCCCCAAGGCTGTGTTAGTTCACCATTTTTTGTTCACCTTGTACACTGGTGAGTGCAGAAGTGTCCATCCAGGCAATCGAATTATTAAATTTTCTGATGACACTGCTATTTTATCACTACTTCAAAAGACTCATGGTCTGTCAAGCTATTTTATAGAAATTCAGAGGTTTGTCAATTGGTGTGATGACAGTCATCTCATTTTGAATACTGATAAAACAAAGGAGATGGTGTTTGACCCTCGGGGAGTTGGTGACCACAGGCCTGTGGTCATCCACAACCACACTATAACACAGGTTAGTTCCTATAAATATTTGGGAGTATTTATTGACAATTCATTAACCTGGAGCACACATATTGATTACCTCTGTAGTAGACTACAACAGCGGCTGCATTTCTTGCATAGATTAAGAATACATGGCGTTGATAAAAGGATTATGTTAATATTTTACCAGGCTGTGTTGGAGAGCTGTATTAGATACAGCATTGCAGCTTGGTTTGGCAACCTCTCTGTGAAACTAAAGAACAGAGTGTTGCGTTTAATTCATACAGCATGGAAAATTATTGGCGTTAAAGAGTATTTACCCGTGCAGATCTTACACGACCGGGCAGCCTGTAGACAAGCTCAAAAAATAATCAGTGACATGAGCCATGTACTAAACAATGAATATGTGCGGCTGCCCTCAGGGAGGAGATACAGAGTCCCCAAGTGCAGGTTCAATAGATACAAGAACTCATTTATCCCGTCAGTAAAACTTTCAAACTCAGATAAATAGGTCCGGGACACTTATAACTCCTGTTCTTAATGACTGCTATTATATATTTATTTATGTATGTACTTGTATTATTCATTGGAGTTTTATTTCATTTATTATGTACTACATCCATTGTGTATGTGTGGATTGTGTGGTTGCAGCACGGGTGACAAGCCTAAGACAAATCTCCCCTTGAGGGACAATAAAGTTTATCTTATCTTATCTTTTTCAGGTTGCTGCCACTGTGTAGGTGTGTCACCGGGACTGAACCACACTGTCCCTCAGCAATCAACTCCACCCGGTCAGCCACCATCAGCTTACCTTCCCCCCCTTACCCTACTGGTTTGTCTATTCCCTGCTGGGTCCTGCCGGTCCTCTCTGGATTTCTCAAGTAAGTGGCAATTTGGCTCGCCCATTTCCCTTTACTCTACTCCTCAGCTCACTGCTCTCGTCTTCTCTTCACAGGTCCTTTCCTCTGGTGAGTGACTGTTTCTGTAGCTGTCTACTTTGGATTTTGCTATTAATAAAATTGTCAAACGTGTCCCTCTGTGTGGTTCCTTCCTGTGTTTGGCATCGTGCACGTGAGCTGTCAAAACTTAATTCGCTATGACACAGAATCAGTTTGACCAGGGACACAATCCCAGGTATTGCTTTCAGACCACAGACAAAACCCCTTTCTTGGAGGGTTTTCTTGGGTTATTTGGTCAATCTGAAAGAGGCTAAAGGGACCAGTATGAGCACTGGCTAGAAGAGGCGTACCCTGGGAAGGAGGCAGGAGGACAGAAAGGAGCTGTAAATCACTTCTGTTTTCTGCATTCACTCAAGTGTTGAGCAGCTCTGAACTTGCACTACACCGTAAAAAAAAAAAAAACCTGTGAACATTGAGGGTGACACCCACCGACCCCTTTACCCCCATGCAGGGAGGATTTAGGTCAAGCAGCACAGTGACCTTAGATGAGAAACCCTCAAAAGAAGAGAGAAGACCCCTCCACACCCCTCCCATGCACTTCTCATACAAATCAGAAAGCATTACATCTGAAAAGACACCCTTTTATCTTCCGTGCAAAAGCAAGGACAGCAACTTGGCTTCCCTCAAAATCAAAACTGTGGCGTTTCAAAATTAGACTGAGAGAAAGTGATTAAAACCATGTTGAATTAACTGAGATTTACACAAAAAAAATCCCACTTTGTGAGTCACCCATCCCGCTCTGCTCTTAATACCGTCTCACCCTGCTCTTCATTTAAACAGCAGAATCCCACATCCATCTGTCTAAAAAAAAAAAAAAAAAAAAAAAAAAAAAAGAAGGCCCAGCCCTGTTTTGGCCCAGTAGTTGGTGCTGAAACCTCTGCTGTTGTTAAAAAAACAGGGTCAGCTCCAAAAACTCTATTTCAGACACTCTTTTCTCCCCCTTTCTCCTCTTTCCTCATCTACACAGAAAGGAGACAGCAAAACAAAAAGCCAGGAAGCTTGTTTTCTGTTTATCACCCCATCTCTCCTCTGAAGCCTTCTGACATGCACGGAGTCCATTTCTCCAACTCTCTGCAAAAGCAGACCATTCAGCCTCACTGGGAGCTTCTATATCAGATGATAAATTCACATTATTCTTGCACACTTTCTCCCATGAGCACCACTCTCGATCCCCTTCTCATTCATTATTTTGACCTCTTTGCTGTGTGAGCTCGTGTTTTTCTTGCTTTCTTTTCTTTTCCTGACTTCCGCCTCTCCAGCGTCATCTTTAATCCCACCTTAATCTCTTACTCGAGTCTGTCAGTGCATCAAACAGACATGAATGGCTCGTCCCTCGTTTGCGCCTAATCCAAATATTCCGAGTGGAGGGGCTGGATGAATAGCAGGGGTTAACTGGTTTTTTGCTGTTCTAAGCCTCACAGCGGTCTGATGCACACACAGAGACTGATACTCTAAGGAAAAACACTGTATTCATTCATCTTTCTTTTTTTTGTTAGCTGCTTCTTCTCTACTTGAGATGTAAAACAAACTGCCTGTGTGGGGAGATCCATCCATCGGGCCTCCCTGGTGTCGTACTTGAAACCAGCAGAAAAACAACAAAAAAATGTTGAGCAAAAAATAGATCAAAGCGTTCGTATCGGCCCATTCAAATGCAGTCACAACCCAATCACGCTGTGTCCTCGTAGCGCTTTTAAGAGAGCGGGTCAGTGGTGCTTTATTGTTAGCGGGGGCTAACATAATGAAAGGGACAATGTGAAGATTAGCAGTGCCAGCCAGGCGGCTCAAACTTCACCCTGGCTTTAATTGCTGCGAACAAGAGGAGATGTAGAGGCAGGGCAAATAGAGGACAAAAGACTGGGGCAAGCAAGTGCAGGAGGAGGAGACAAGGGGGATGTATGAAGGTTGGATGATAAGTGATGGCATGGCTTTTATGGAAAAGTAATGTGTCCATCTGGTCCAGGACGATGAGGGGTGTGTCCGTGAGTGTGTGCATTCTATAAACCACCAAATAAAAGTGAAAGATCTGCAGTAGTAGTGCAGGAGGTGTAAATCATCTAAAGCAGATCTTTTATGTTGATTATTGGAAAAAGGGGTATTTGCAGCTATAAGGAAGTTACACTTACATGTCCCATTTACTGCCTTTTTCATAGATTAATTCAAATCCTGACATCATCAAGAGCATGTACAGTATCTGCATTGTCACAAACATTTCTGTTGTATTACATGAGCTCTAAAAAGTCACTATTGGCCTTTTTCCACTAGCACCTACTCAGCCCGACTCGCCTTGACTCTACTCGGTTTGTAGGCTTTTCATTAGTACCTAGTACCTGGTACTAGGTACTTTTTTTAGTACCTACTCAGATGGAGCTCCAAGTGAGCTGAGTTGAGCTGAAAATGTGATGTTAACAGACTGCAGGCCACTGACTGGCCAGGGCGTAACATCACTGAATGAGTCATGACAGCAATATCTTCACAAGAATCAAACCCACCAATTGTAAATTTGGCAGCAGCGACCGTGACTTTTTATTATTTCTGTGATAATCAACAAGATAAATGGCTACACACAAATCAACACCGCGGTCCAACGACACGGTGCAGACTCTTCTGTGTTTGGTGGCTGACGAGAGAGTCCAGAGGGAGCTAGACGGAGTGACCCTAAATGAAAAAGTATACCAGGAAGTCTCCAAGCTGATGGCTGCTCACGGGTACCACCGGACATTCAAAGCTTATTACCAGACCATCAAGGACCACAACGGCCAAAGTGGTTCAAACAGAAAAGGCTGGAAGTGGTTCAACTATTACAGGCACTGACCGGCAAGCAATGGGAGGAGACTGGCCTTGACTCAGCAGCGGCATAGTTGAAAACCTTGGCCACAGCATTGTTGGAGACCGTGATAGAAGATGGTGAGTGTTCTGTGATTTTAAGCATCTTTTACTTTATTTATCCCACTGGTGGCAAGCTCACTTTTGAACAAACAAGGATATCGCCGTTGTCTCCTGTATGCAGACAATGAGCTTACTAGTTAGCTACCTAGCTAGCTAGCTATCTACCTTAACTTCATGCTTTGCTTGTATTCTGTGCTTGCTGTCTCTAAAGTATTCACTTCTGACAGTAAAACGTCAGCATGTCAACAACATAACAGGCTGCCTTACAATAATGAACCCACCCACTTTGAGGTGGTACTCAGTTGTAATGGAAAATGACCAAAACCGTGTCGGGGTAAGTAGAGTCACAGCGAGTTGACCTGAGTAGGTGCTAGTGGAAAAGGGCCATAAGTGATCTCTCCCAGAAAACACTGAGTTTCAGGCCTCATGAGCCCCTAATATGACTGGGTGAAAGCTTTGTGATTGATAGTTGTGGCAAAGCCAATCACAAGTGAGGAGGAGTAACCTACAGCAGCGCCCAGTTTGACTGATCAGACACAAAACACGGAAACGAGAAGGGCCAAATGTGACTAGGTGAAAAGCACAATGACGATCTAATGCCTATAAAAATAAACTCTCATGCTACCGTGATTGTGGAGGGTCTGAACTACAATTCAGCATATGTAGCCATGCAGCTCAACTGTTCAGACCCTCCACAATCACGGATTAGATCGTAAATGTTTTAGCATTTTACAGTATCGCTGCACTTGATACAGTGGTATCCTTAAATATAAGCTTTTTGGCACAAGGCTTTGGAATGAATTGCTGACAAACAGCTCGGGCAGGAAACAGGGAATCAGTTATGCTGGCCAAAGTATCAAGGCTGAGTTTTGCTACAGTTGGCGTACAGGAAAAAACACCAGAAGTTACATTGGCTCCTCACAGTCAGAATCGATATAAAAGCTGCTTGTTTTTTAAGAGAAGTGAACATTTTGATGTTTGTTTTCAATAATCACATCACCAAGAGATGCATCTTAGAATGTTAAAACCTACAAAAACACAATTTTTTCAGTGAATGGGACCTTTAAGACTTTTTAAGGCCTATTTTAAGACAACTTGATCAATTTAAAACCTTACACTTTCCAAAAGTCTGCAATCACATTATTGCAAGCAAATCTTGGCTCATCAATCCAGCCCACGTTAAATTTACACTTCCCCAGGGTTAGTGTTGCCATGATATAATTATTATTCAATTAAAAAACCTGAAACTAAGCCCACCCCCAAAACCAAAAGCTGCAACCTAAATGGAGAAAAAAAAAATGCTAATTTACAAAAACACACAAAAAACTGAGACAAAATATGTAAATTATTATTTATTTTTTTTTAACACTGTCCTGTCCAGCAGCTTTGCAAGCAGAACAAATATCTGCTTGCCTGGTTGTGCCAAGCACATTTACTTTCCCAGAAGGAGTTCTGCCCATATTTGATAGACACTGTATATAAATAGTATTTATAGACTCCTCTTGCTGTATAATAACTTTAATAATTTATTTAAATTGTTTTTCTTATACTAGACCTGACAGAGGGGAATGGGGAGGGAGCTGAAGGGATATGAAGTGGTCAGAGAGGTGGGGGGAAGAGAAAAACATGTAAATGAAAAAAATGCACAAATTTATGTGGAAAAAAGTTAAAAATTTACAAGAAAAAAAGAAATAAATTTACAAAAAAATTAGAAAATTTGCATGATTTTTCAAGAAAAAAAGACAAATTTATAAGGAAAAAGCTGCAAATTTAGAAAAGATGTAGCTTACTGGAAAAGATGAGGCAAATTTAAGACAAACTTTATTTCATTTCAGTCACCACAGTTATGCTGCTGATGTAAGTCAACCATTACGATTGAAAAGACAGACAAACATGGCACAGAAGACAAAAGTCGTGGTGGTGGTCGGAGTTACCTGGAGCTAGCTGTGTGGAAATATTTTAGTTTTAATACTGTATCAGACTGCTGCCATGTTAAATAAAAATGGTACAGCAGTGCAGATAATCTGCCTGCATTTTTTTTCCACACATCAACAACAACACCCCGTTGCAAAGTTGCACAGAGGTTAAGGCTTAGAATTTATTCAGCCACCCCAAGAAAAAAGGGTATGCACTGGAACAGAATTCTTGGCAGTTACCATAATTACACAAGCTGCCACATGTGTTTGAGTGGCAAGGACATGTGACAGCTTTAGTTTTTCTGCAGCAAAACAAAAAAATTACTCAAAATATTTAGCCACAGCAGTACGGCGTGCAAGAAGGGCGGCATGCAAGAAATATAAGACAGAATAATAAAGAGTGATGGCAAGAACCAAGCAGACCACCTGTAAATCTACTGGAGGAAAAAGCCCCCCAGGAAGCAGCTAGCCACCAAGGCTCCTCGGAAAAAGCACTCCGGCCACCGGCGGAGTGAAGAAGCCTCACCGTTACAGGCCCGGTACCGTGGCTCTGAGAGAGATCCGTCGCTACCAGAAATCCACGGAGCTGCTCATCCTTAAGCTGCCCTTCCAGCGCCTGGTGAGGGAGATCGCTCAGGACTTCAAGACCGACCTGCGCTTCCAGAGCTCCGCCGTCATGGCTCTGCAGGAGGCCAGCGAGGCCTACCTGGTGGGTCTCCTCGAGGACACCAACCTGTGCGCCATCCACGCCAAGAGGGTCACCATCATGCCGAAAGACATCCAGCTGGACCGCCGCATCCGCGGAGAGAGAGCTTAAGACTTTCTGCTGCACATCCACCAACCACAATGCTCCGCACTGTGTGTCTATATATATACTGTATATATTTATAATAATATGTACATATGTATACTAGCTGTTCTTGTTTTTTCTTGCCTTCTGATTGTTGATCTGAGTGTTGCTATCCCTGTGCTGTTGCAATCCTGGAATTTCCCCGTTGTGGGACTAATAAAGGCTTATCTTATCTTATCTTATCTTAATACCATACTATTTACTTGACTGTAATAATGTGATGGTAAGGGCACACATAATTGAAGAACTGGTTCTGGGCCTTTACGTATTTATCTATTTTTTGTCAATTAATACAAGGTGGAAGGAGAAAATTAGCTCTCCACAATGAAAGCAGGTACTCTGTGTACTGCTGTGAATACTGTGTGCGTTTTTTATGTTTTACTGCACACACCCTATTGCTGCCACTCATTTTTGCTACTCAGTGTTTTCTAACTGCCATGAGTTCTGTTTTGTGACATCATGTGCATACCCTCTGTACTGAAAATTCACAGACATAACGTGACATCATTTTTTGGGTATACTGCCCACTCCTAGTTTCCTCCGTGTTAAAATAGAACTGAATACAACATTTTTATCCCTTATTGGAAGAAAACACAGTTTTGTTGTTTATCACATCTGTAGTATTTTAAGAACTTTAAAGGACAGATTAAAGGATTAGCTGTGATTTTTAAAGATACACTAGGGCCTTCATTTTAGATCAGCACATTTTAGGACTTTTTAAGGATCTGCAGACACCCAGAAAAAAAAGTGGTTTAAGAAGTTTGAGAACATCTCTTTGTTGTATATGAATGTTGAGATAATATTCATCTGGAGTGAGGGTCAGGGCACATTTAGCAGCTTAGTGTGAAGACAGGAGGCAGAGGAAATTGAGATAAGTGAAGGAAGGGTTGCCAACTTTCACACATTAGAGTGTGAGAAACTCACTTCAGGTCCTATCTCATGGCTTTGCATTCCTGCAAGAACTACGTAGAAGACTACAATGATCATGCCTGGTCTCAAGAAATTTTTAATGAAAGAAAGACTGTTAATTGAAGTCTGAATTTGCTGCTTGTAGTTGTTTCCTGGAGTCTTTCCCCTGAGTTTATTGCATGCAATATCTGCAGAATCAGAGACTATATATTGTATATGTGTCTACAAATTAACTATTAATGATCAACACATAATATTGTGAAACTGTGAACTGCCCCACGCATGGATGCAGGACCAGTGAAAGTGTCAAAGCAAATTACAAATCACAAATCTTTCCTGTCAAAAACTGGGGATTCTAAATTGTCCTTAGGTATGACTGTGAGAGTGAATGGTTGTCTGTCTCTCTGTGTTGGCCCTGCGATGGACTGGCGATCTGTCCAGGGTGTACCCTACCTCTCGCCCTAAGATGCTGGGATAGGCTCCAGCCCCCCCACGACCCGAAAAGGATTAAGCGGAAGAAGATGGATGGATGGATAGTGTTAAGCATTTCACACAGTAGGAAAGTTGTTGCAGAAAACTTATAAGTATGGGTTCTTGGCCACATAGAGGTTAAAATGTGCCGCCTCTAATCATGCAGCCAACATCAGAGGAATGAAAAATAAGCTAACACAGATGGTAGATTATGGTTGATAACTAAAACCACTAATTGCATGCTTTAATATTACAAATCAATCATCGTGATGGCCCTTCAGCCTCAAGGTTTGCTTCCTGTTTATGTGGTTGCTATTTAAGATTCAAAGATTTTATTGTCAATACTACTATACGTGCAGAACATACAGGAGAACTGAAATGGCGTTTCTCTCTCTCTTCATTGGTGTGTATAATATAAAAAGAAAAGGAATAAGGCTGGAAAAAAGAAAACAAAACAACAACAACAGCAGTCTATGTACAGTAATGCAACCCGTGGTGCCAATGGCGACAAGAAAGACCCAGACCTCCATAGAGATAAATGATTAATGATGATAAACCCAGCAATCATATATACAGACAGCTAAAGATGAATACCCATAGTTGCAGTTCAATGCGGTAGTGTAGGTGCAGATAGTAACAGATAGGACTGCACGTGCTCAGTATTGCAGTGACAGACAGACAACAGCAGATATGGCATTTGTGCAAATGGTTACGGTTAATGTGCAGAGACATACAGCAGCAAAAGTATAACAAAACAACAGTATTACTGTTGGTGTGCCAGTCTTTCTGTGCCAACAGCTGAGGTAGTTATTGTGCGGGTGATTGTGTTACTGTTTGGGGGTGGGGGTGGTGAACAGAGTTCAGGGTCCTGATGGCCTGATGAACAAAGCTGTTGTGGAGCTGGCCCAGAGGCTTCGGTACCTTTTCCCAGAGGGGGCTGAAGAGGGAGTGTGAGGGGTAGGAGGTGTCGCCTGTGATGCTGATGGCTCTGCAGGAGAGGCGGATGGGGAAAATGTCTGAGAGGGGGGGCAGAGGGGCACTGATGATCTTGCTGGCTGTTTCCACTGTGTGTTGTAGTGTCTTCCGGCAGGCGGCAGTGCAGCTTCCATACCACACTGTGATGCAGCTGGTGAGGATGCTCTCAATGGTGCCCCAGTAGAAAGAACACATGATGGGGGTGGGACTTGTGTTCTCCTCAGTTTGCGGAGGAAATGGAGGTGAGTTTGGGCCTTCCTGGCCAGTGATGTGGTGTTGTTGGACCAGGAGAGGTCCTCAGAGATGTGCACCCCCAGGAACTTGGTGCTGCTGACCCTCTCCACAGCTGCACCATCGATGATCAGAGGAGGGTGCCGTGTGTGACCCCTCCTGAAGTCGACCACAATCTCCTTGGTTTTTCCCACGTTCAGGAAGAGGTTGTTGTCTTTACACCACTGGACTAGTTGGCTTATCTCATTTCTGTAGTTGGCCTCCTCATTGTTGGTGATGAGGCCCACCACCGTTGTGTCGTCCACAAACTTGATGATGTGATTGGTGTTGTAGGCTGGTACACAGTCATGGGTCAGCAGGGTGAAGAGCAGCGGGCTCAGCACGCACCCTTGTAGGGCCCCTGTGCTCGGTGTGATGTCTTGGAGGTGTTGCTGCCAACCCCCACATTCTGTGGCCTCATTCATCTTCCGCTTAATCCTTTTCGGGTCGCGGGGGGGCTGGAGCCTATCCCAGCATCTCTGGGTAAGAGGCAGGGTACACCCTGGACAGATCGCCAGTCCATCACAGGGCTAACACAGAGAGACAGACAACCATTCACTCTCACAGTCATACCCAAGGACAATTTAGAATCCCCAGTTTGATGCCAATTAACCTAACTTGCATGTTTTTAGCATGTGGGAGGAAACCGGAGAAATCCCGGAGTAAACCCACGCAGACATGGGGAGAACATGCAAACTCCACACAGATCACTGTTGGTCGGGAGCTGGGATCGAACCCAGGATCCCCCGGCCAAGGGTGAGTTGCTGTGCTGCCGCAGTGCTAACCACTCCTCCACCACGCCGCCCATATTCTGTGGCCTCCCTGTGAAAAAGTCCAGCACCCACTTTTCCAGACTGAGAGGTTTTGAATCCTAAGTGTCTGAGTTTTTGTATCAAGTGCTGGGAGGATGATTGAGTTGAATGCTGAACTGAAGTCTAAGAACAGCATTCACACGTAGGAGTTTTTTGAGTCCAGGTGGGTGAGGGCTGGATGGAGAGCAGCAGCGATGGCATCTTCTGAGGATCTGTTCAACCTGTATGTAAATTGGAATGGGTCATGGGAGGGAGACAGGGTGGACTTGATGTTCTGCATGACTAGCCGCTTGAAGCACTTCATTATAATGGGGGTCAGTGCTACGGGCCGGTAATCATTGTAGCTGGATGGGACGGGCTTCTTTGGGACTGGTATTATGGTGGCAGTTTTTAAGCATGTGGGGACAACAGCTTGAGACAGGGAGATGTTGAAGATGTTGGCCAGGACATTCTTAAGCTCCTCTGCACAGTCCTTCAGGACGCGACCTGGTATGTTGTCTGGGCCAGTTGCCTTGTGTGGGTTGATCCTGCAGAGGGTCCTCTTCACGCTAGCCGGCTCAAGACTCATGGCCTGCTCATCCAGAGGAGGAGTGGTCTTCTGTGCTGATGTGCTGTTTTGTGCTTCAAATCGGCCAAAGAAGTCGTTTAGGTTGTTGAGCAGTGTGACGTCACTCGCACAGGTCTGAGGTGGAGGTTTATAGTTGGTGAGGGTCTGTATGCCAAGCCAGAGAGAACGTACATCTCTGGTGTTGCTAAAATGTCTGGATATCTTCTTGCTGTACTGTCGTTTTGCCTCCTTGATACAACCAGACAGGTTGGCCCTAGCTGTTGTTAGTCCTGCAGTGTCGCCAGCCCAGAAGGCTGCGTCCCGAGCCCTCAGGAGCCTGTGGACCTCTGGTGTCATCCATGGCTTCTGGTTAACATGAACAGCGATGGTCTTGCAGTGAGTGACATCATCAGTGCATTTGACTATGTATGCCACAACAACCTCAGTGTACTACTCTAGGTTTGTGTGTCCATTGTGGGTGGCTGTGTGCTTGAAAGTGTCCTAGACTGTGGTGCTGAAGCAGTCTTTCAGAGCATCAGAGGCCCCCTCTGGCCACACACGTACCTGCTTTTTTGTTGGTTTGATGGCTTTCACTCTGGGTTTGTATGCCAGCCTTAACAGGATGGTGATGTGATTGGAAAGACCGGGGGGAAGGGGGGTTTCTGTATGCATTCTTATGAGTTGTGTACACCAGATCCAGCAGATTGTCTCCTCTTGTTGCAAAGTTTGCAATGTTGGTATACAGTAGGTTTGGTAGGAGGGCCTTTAAATCTGCGTGGTTGAAGTCTCCCACTGTGATGAGAAATCCATTTAGATCCACTGTTTGTGTCTCACTTATAGCCTGATAGAGTCTTTCAGTGCTTCCCTCCTCTCGCCAATGCTGGTGGATGGGACATACATGGCAGCAAGTAGAACAGATGAAATTTCTCTAGGTGTGGAAAAGGGTCTGCACTTGATGATCATAAACTCCACTAAAGGAGAACAATGTCTGTGAACAACAACAGAATCACGGCACCAGGCATCACTGATGTACACACACACCTCCACCCCAGATTTTTCCTCCTACCGTTAGCACTCTGTCGCTACGGTAGCATGTTAGCCCAGCTAGCTGAATGGCAGAGTCCGGTATATTGTCATGAAACGACATTTCCGTAAAGATAAAAACATAGCAGTTCCATGCATCGCGTTGTGTAGATCTCAGGAGCTGTATGTGGTCTATTTTGTTGTCAAGTGAGCGTACGTTGGCCAGGATGAGAGAAGAGGCCGGGAGTCTGTGAGGGCTATGGCTAGGGTATGGTTATACTAATCAGACAAATGATACAAATTTCTGAAAAATGTCTTATATTTTAATGATGTTCCTTTTGATAGTAACAGACTAGAAGCTCCAGTCTATTCCCAGCCTTTAAAGCAAAGCTAACTTTTGTCATTCAGACAATTCACACCCCTCCATGGATTGCCACCTTATCGTGGTGGAGGGGTTGGAGTGCTCCAGTGATCACAGGAGCTACGGGGGGGGGGGGGGGGGGGGGGGGTCAAATTTGACCACTGTGAAAAGTTCACAGTGGTCAAATTTGACCAAATGTGGTTTATTTTCAACATAGTCTCCCCTTTGGTCCACACACTTCTTCCATCGGTATTGCAGCGCTTGGATCCCTGCGGTTGAATAATAAACCACGATTGGTCAAATTTGAGCACCATGAACTTTTCAGCCTATGAATTTTTCAGTACCTCCATCCCTCATAAGTTGTCGGGGGCAACTTGTCCCTGGTAGGGTCTCCCAAGACAAATTAGTCCTGGATGAAGGGCCAGAGTAAGAATGGTCCAATAGATTGCTATGAAAAAAGTTACAACAAGGACTCAGTGTACCTAAGGGAGCCATGTGGATTCACCCCACCCCACCCCCCGGTGGGCTTAGCACCTGCAGGAGGGCTCATGGTGCTATGTGAACGAAGTGGCAGTCTGGGCGTTCCTGTTTGGACTGCTGCCAGACCCCTGGATAAGCGGTAGAAGATGGATGGATGGATGGATAGATGGATACAATTCACAGTGGAACAAAGCCGCATTCCTCCTACAACAGCTTCAGTGTGCATTACATCAACATCTGGAGTCGGTGAGGCATGGTACTTCAACTGTGGGAGGAAACTGGAGTACTCAGACTAAATGCACACAAGTACGGTGAGAACATGAAAACGCCACATAGAAGGCCCTACTTGGGTTTGAACTTTGACGCTGTGACTATGAGACATACTGGACTTTTTGGGGCTATCTGAATACTTTCTAGCTGTAAACTTTGATGGTGCAAAGATTTCAAACCAAAAACTATGACTGAGGCTGCATTTATGCAGGCCTGGATGACAAGATCTTGTATTCTACTTAAATCTGATTTTTTTTTTCTTGACTGCCCTCTCATATGTACTTTTAAAACCATATCAAATATTTCCATTTACCACTGCATAATACAAATTCCACAAAAGCTTAATAGGCATGTTACTTCTTCATGTGTCCACTGGCCTGAGCCCTGGTCCCCCATTGCACTTTCCCTGTCTTGAGAAAATGGTACCATGTTTTGTACATCATCAAAAGAAGCAGAACTGTTTCTTTTTCAATACCGCGAGATTTGCATTGACGGGGAACATCTGATCTGTCTGCACACACTACTGACATTTGGGCAGATATCCAATTTGCATCTGATTTACTGAATGACACCCAAATAAGTTTGAGAGCGGCCAGTTCCATGTGCTTTTTTCCTGCTTAAATGTGCATGATACCGATCAGGTCTGTGCTACTTGGGAAGAAAAAATCTGAATTGGCTTGCTTGAACTATGTAGTGTGAAGAATATATGATAGACACTTCTACGCATGTCCTCAACAGAGGTGGTGGGAAAAGATGAACTAGAGGCCTAACTATGTGTCTGCTGAAATTAATTGTGCAGGTTTTTTTCCACATGGTGCACATCCACCATTACCAGTGAAACATTTCTCAACCCTCTTTCTCTCCTCCTTTTATTTTCTTATTCTCTTGTTTCCTCTCCTCCCATTGTTCAAAAAAAAAAAAAAAAGAGCCAAACAAAGCACCAGAAACTGATGCTTGCACCCATGGGTAATGATGTCATGTTACAGTTCATTCATGATATGGTTAAGATAGGAATCATGCATACAGTTATGCATCTAAACAGCCGGGGCCAGAGGAGGACACGGGGCTATCGGGAGATAAGGTCATGGAGCTTGAAGTAGGGGTGGAGTACAAAATCTGCTGTGTGACAGATATTATTTTCAAAATCCAATAAACTTTTTGAAAACGATGACATTTTAAAGGATTTGGAAGTGCTTCATCAACCTGAAGGGTTGGAATTTTGTCAAACCAAATAGAATCCATGTCATTTCCTTAAGGAGATGGCCATGTAATCAATTCAAATATAACATTAATGCCTGTAGAGTTTCTGTCACGACACAAACTCTTCCTGAAGTTACTGGGTAACACTTACCAGCCCAGCACAGGTTGATATGGCTGCAGAGGAGGCCGATGAGTTGCGGATAAATCCCTGATACAGGCAGTTGTGAAATCCCATGGTGTCTGTTATGGTGGCGATGCCACCGGAGCCAAACACTTGCACGGTAAAGCCAGGGCCAATCACAGAGGATGGATGCAGGTCCAGGTGCAAGTCCTGCCCGAAGGCGGAGAGTCGGTAATGCAGGGATGAAGACAGGGACCTCCTGCTGCGATGGCTTTGCCTGATCACATCGTGGGTCACGTACGCTCCCTCAGAATCCACTTCCACTGGGGTTACAATGACATAATCTAAGTGGGGTAAAACGGAGAGGTTAGCTTCGTTCTGCAACTTTTATTGTCTGTGAAGAAACTTTAGTACTTCAACTTTACAACATTTAGGCACAGAGAGAATTCCCGCAAGAAAATCAAGTCAGTTTCTACTCGAAAAGAATCCAAGTGGGGATTCTTGCACAAACATTCGAAGTGCAACAGTAACACCACATTAATAAACATGTAAACAAAGCTTCCTGACAGTTTTAAAGCACAGGCAATAGAGCTGTCACCCTAGCTTCATTATAAAGTGTTCTCTTTTGCAGCCAGTGGTCTTGAACTGAACTTCAGCGGCCATGTAACACATCTTATTCAGATTCGCTCTACAAACATGGCACACAGCCAGCTGGAAGAGCATCCCTAGATGTGAAAAGACAAGCACTCACCATGATTTAATCCGTAGCTGTTGGAGGAAAAAGAGCTGGCTGAAACAGTGTGGGAGGCCTGGGAGCAGCAAACGTGTATGGTCTGGAAGGGAAAAAAAAAGAAAAAGAAAGTGGGGACAGGTAGCAACAGGTTGCAAGTAGAAGATGATGTGGACTCCAAAAATACAGGGTTAGAATCCCTACTCAGCTAACATGAGTTGCAACTGAATCTGATAAGGGATCACTTTTGACCACAATCAGTGTCAATAAACAGTGTAGAAACCTGTTTGCTGCTGATATGAATCACAAAAAAAAAAAAAAAAGTTTCTCTCCTAAACTAAACGTGCAAGTGCTGGATTTTTAAAGTGCACACATTTTTTTGTTAAGTTTTCTATGAGTGCAACATGCCTTGATGATGCTCCATGACAAGAGGGTGCAGAGCAGCTTGACTGATGTGCAGCCGACCAGCGGGATGGGTAACGTCCAGATCAGAAGGAGAAGGCAATCCATGGTGACGCGCGCTCACACCTCCACCCGGTTACCTCCTAAAAGAGCGCAGGGGGACTGATAACCTGCGGCGGCGCATAATGCAACCGGCACGCATCGCTGAGGGGTTCCCAAGGTTTTGCACGGCAGCTCAGGTGGAGTCGACAGGTTGCAGCGGCCGGTGGTGTGCACGGACATTCATGAGTGTGTCAGAGAGAGAGAGAGAGAGAGAGAGAGAGAGAGAGAGAGAGAGAGAATGAGAGGAGGAGCAGAGGGGTCTCGGTGTTCGGGGATTACCGGGAGGAGCGTAGCGCGCCCAACAAGTCAGCAGTCTGCAGCCAATCAGCGCAGAGCATCATTTAGCACGCGAGATGAAAAGGAGAAAAAGAGAGATTCCCCCTGCTGGCACCAGCACCGTGACTCCTGCTCTGCTGCTGCCGTCAGAGGTCGCTGGTAGGAAGGTGTTGCTCTGAAATTGCCAGGAGCAAAATAACGTACTCGATGGAAGCATGAGGAGAAAGCTTGGGAGGCTAGGTTTCATTAAAAAAAAAAAAAAAAATAGCGCCACAGTTTCCTGATTGTATTTAAAACTACAGTGGTGTGAAAAAGTGTTTGCCCCCTTCCTGATTTCTCATTTTGTGTATGTTTGTCACACTTAAATGTTTCACAACATCAAACAAATTTAAATATTTGACAAAGATAACACAAGTAAACACAAAATGCAGTCTTTAAGTGAAAGTGTTTATTATTAAGGGTAAAAAAAAAAAAAATCTAAACCTACATGGCCCTGTGTGAAAAAGTGACCCCCCCCCAAAAAAAAAACAAACAAACCATAAATTACCTGTGGTTTATCACATCTTTGGAAAGCTGAGTTCAATTTCTCTAGCCACACCCAGGCCTGATTATTGCCACACCTGTTCTCAATCAAGAAATCACTTAAATAGGACCTGCCTGACAAAGTGAAGTAGACCAAAAGATCCTCAAAAGCTAGACATCATGCTGCGATCCAAAGAAATTCAGGAACAAATGAGAAACAAAGTATCTGAGAGCGATCAATCTGGAAAAGGTTATAAAGCCATTTATAAAGCTTTGGGACTCCAGCGAACTACAGTGAGAGCCATTATCCACAAATAGTGAAAACATGGAACAGTGGTGAACCTTCCCAGGAGTGGCCAGCGGACCAAAATTTCCCCAAGAGTGCAGCAACAACTCATCCAAGAGGTCACAAAAGACCCCACAACAACATCCAAAGAACTGCAGGCCTCACTCCAGACTCCACCATAAGAAAGAGACAGGGAAAAATGGCCTACGTGGCAGAGTTCCAAGACAAAAACCCCTGCTGAGCAAAAAGAACATAAAGGCTCGTCTCAGTTTTGTCAGAAAACATCTCGATGAGACTTTTGGGAAAATACTCTGTGGACTGACGAGACAAAAGTTGAACTTTTTGGAAAGTGTGTGTCCCATTACATCCAGCATAAAAGTAACACAGCATTTTAGAAAAGGAACATCATACCACAGCAAAGTATGGTGGTGGTAGTGTGATGGTCTGGGGCTGTTTTACTGCTTCAGGACCTGGAAGACTTGCTGTGGTAAATGGAGCCATGATTTCTGCTGTCTACCAAAAAATCTTGAAGGAGAATGTCCAGCCATCTGTTTATGACCTCAAGCTGAAGCACACTTGGGTTCTGCAGCAGGACAATGATCCAAAACACACCAGCAAGTCCACCTCTGAATGGCTTAAGAAAAACAAAATGAAGACTTTGGAGTGGCCTAGTCAAAGTCCTGACCTGAATCCGATTGGGATGCTGTGGCATGACCTTAAAAAAGCGGTTCATGCTCAAAAACCCTCCAATGTGGCTGAATTACAACAATTCTGCAAAGATGAGTGGGCCAAAACTCCTCCACAGTGCTGTAAAAGACTCATTGCCAGTTATCATAAACAATTGACTGCAGTTGTTGCTGCTAAGGATGGCCCAACCAGTTATTCGGTTTAGGGGGCAATCACTTTTTCACACAGGGCCATATAGGTTTGGATTTTTTTCCTTAAAAATAAACACCTTCATTTAAAAACTGCATTTTATGTTTACTTGTGTTATCTTTGTCTAATATTTAAATTTGTTTGATGATCTGAAACATTTAAGTGTGACAAATTTACCAAAAAATGAGAAATCAGGAAGGGAGCAAACACTTTTTCACACCACTGTATATAAACCTGGTGGGTGGCCCTTTACATGATTGTGTACCCCTATTTTTGGGATAGGGAAGAGTTCAAACCATTTGACATCATATGGAGAAAAAAATGTCTCCCCTCTCAGCAAAAAACATCAAATTTAATAATTATCTTTGGTTCCAACTTTATGAGATTCACAAGGAAAAAGTCACAAACTTACAATTAAAATTTGAAAATTTTAAGAGAAAAATGCAAATATGCAAGAAAAGATTTCAAATTTATGAGAAAAAAATAGCAAAATTACAAAAAAACCCAAAAAAAACTTGGCGGTAATTTTAATTCTTCCCCCCAAAATAGGGTGATGGTGAATTTGTAGTGCTGGGGCCCCCTAGAGGCTGAGGGGGCTCATAGTATTTGCATACTCTGGAATGGCTGTCTGTCTAGTATACATTTTGACATTAAGTAGACACAAGGAGACCTCAAATTCATTCATTCATTTTCAACCGCTTAATCCTTTTCAGGTCGCGGGGCTGGAGCCTATCCCAGCATCCATGGGCGAGAGACAGGGTACACCCCGGACAGATCGCCAGTCCTTCGCAAAGAGACAACCATTCACGCAAATTCATTCCAAAAGACAAGTTATCCGTCCTTTAACGCCAATTAACCTAACATGCATGTCTTAGAACTGTAGGAAGAAACCTGGCAAAAACTCACATGTAAACTCTACACAGGTCACTGCTAGCCAGAGGTGGGATTAAACCCATATCCTTCTTGCTGTGCTGCAACAGTGCTAACAATTACGCCACCAAACTGCCCTCTGTTGGTTAGGAAACTAATGACATTTTTTTGTTTATCCCAGAGGGAATTTCAAGGGAATCCATTTGGATGAGGCCGCCACAGTGTGGCACCAGTTCCTTCACCATTCACCCATTCACACACACACTTATGCCTTGGGAAACTTTGCAGCAGTGGTCTCTGACCACTGGGCCACAGAGATCCCCAGCAAAAAAAATAAATTAATTTATTCTGTTCTGTACTGATTATCAAAGTCTGTCTTTTATTTTGAGAAATTACAGAACTTTCTCTCTTTTCCCGTGCCTGACTTTTTGCCTGTCGTGTCTCTTTGTGCATCTTGACACGCAGCTGTCTAATCAGTTTTTAGCATGACACTCAAAAATTAAACCCGTAAGCAATCTTTGCTTTCAAAAAAGTTTGATTCATATCAGGAGGAGGGGTTCTCCTGGGGGTTAGCCGGGGTGAGCATGTGTGGCTCCAAGTCAGGATCAGGGTTGGGCCCAGAGACTCACAATCTCAGGGTCGTCCACCCAGAGTGACGATGCCCCAGCCGCTGCCCCACACCAACAATTCCCCACTGGAGCAACTGACCTCCGGGTCCTTCCGGTGCACGCAGTCAGCGCAGATGCAAGCTCAGGAGAGTAAGGGGAATGAAAAGGATTTCATAGCTAAAGGACCATGCTTCTGTCTGGGCAACATGTGAGTTGTGAACCTGGATGTTGTCTTGCAGGAGGTGGACATTTTTGGTCAGCATACCACACCTATTGATTTTGATGGCCTTCCGCAATTTCTGCAGCAGTGAAGCATAATAAGTCTAGGTAATTGTAGTACCCTTTGCCAGGAAATCCATCATCAATTCTCCATGCTGGTCTCCAAAAAACCTTGTCCACCGAGGGTTGGTGGTCACCTAGGAATGCATACCATTTCCACCAATGTCTGACCACGTTTGAACTGTTGATGATGTGCTTGACTACATCATACGACGGGGCATCCGCCTCACAAGTCTCTTTCATCTCATCAAACATATGTGCAGCCTCTCAAGTACAGGAACCTGATGACCACTCTGCATTTAACTGGCTCCATTATCACAACTTACTCCACCATAGCACCTGTAAGAGAAATTCTCAGGAGTTCAGAGCTGCAAATTACCACATGATGTATAGTTAAGTTAGTTAATTTCCCTTCCACAGCATGTGGGACACCGTGGTGTATAGGGGCTGTGCCTATTTCCGTTTCTCTGACCCTGGGCCACACAGCTACTCTAAGTATTGAAAGCTACAGTGGGAGATCAGTCCTCTAGTAGCTCTGTGCAGAGTGGTGGCCCCACAACCAGGAGGTCATGGGTTCAAGGCGGGGTCATACTCTACCAAAGACCATATAAAAATTGTATTTTCTGCCTTCTAGCTTGGTACTCAGCATAATAGAACAGGGAAAAGAAAGTTAACATGATCTGTAGAGACATGTATTGTCATACATGTGCAATTTCAGTCACCTGCAATAACCAGAAGTGGATCAGGGGAAGTCTTTAATGATCAGCCCTCGTAACCTTCTTAGTAGATGTAATTAAACAACCATAATAGTTGCAAATTACTAAAGCATGTGCAATGTGTAAAACCAACAGACTGCCTGCACTTCAGTAGCCTGTATTGTTAAATCATCTGTGTAATCCTAATGGCTGTAAACAGGTGTGTCCTTTCCGTTCTGCAGACTGGCAAACACCTGTATAGGCTGCTGTAATGCACAGACAGACGCACAGCTGAAGTATACATTCAACTCCCTGCACAGATATTCACAACCTGCCAAACATAACAAGGCTTCTTAGCATTCCTGCCAGTTTTTCTGCCAGAGTTTACAGTGTGGCCATAATAAAACATCGTCGTAATTCACCTTTAACATTCTCACGCGCAATATAAATGGATTATTTAGTTATATATGTGGACGACACAGACCAAATTAACTTAAATGATATTTTGGTACATTGAGGGATGTTCTATTTTATGAGTTATAGAGAATCATACATATAGTAATTTAGTGGGACATAAAATTCACAGTCCTGCCATAATTATCTCTTATAACTTCCCCTTATCCAGATGGTAAATTGTAAGTATGCAGTATTTGGTTAGATTATAAGGCAGATCCAAGTGAATTTATTCTGCCTGGCACTTACTTGGATTTCCAGCAATGCAGATAGTAAATTTGAAGTGCATCAAATAAATAATTTTAGACAGACCTTATAAGATCGTGGTCATGCAGGGAGCAAGAAACTATCCCTGAACAAATCCATAGTCCATCAAAGGGCAAATACAGAGAAACTCAAATGTATATAATGGGTGGTAAATTAAAGGTTTTCTTTGAAAATCTGAGAAACCCTTGTTTTGAATGACATGTGTCCATTAATTAATTGCGTCCCACAATATATCAAACATCATATCCTCAGTCCAGGAATTAATTGATTAGTCACAGTTGCCTCTAAAGACTCTATTTGTGACTCGGGAAGTGGGGGAGTAACTTGTATTTAATCTATATGCTCCCATGAGCTCAAATCATAAAAAACAACAAAATATATTACCATAATAATGCAGATAATACACAAATCTACATAACCACCTCACCAGGAGACTATGGTCCAATTAAAACCTTGATCACATGTATTGGTCAAATTAAACAGTGGATGTGCCAGAATTTTCTTTAGTTAAACAAAGACAAAACCGAAATAATAGTTTTCGGAGCCAAAGAAGAAAGACTCAAAGTTAGTACTTAGCTTCAATCAATGATGCTAAAAACCAATAGCCAAACCAGAAATCTGGATGTGGTTCTGGACTCAGACATGAATTTTAACAGCCACACTGACATATGATTGGACCCAGGGGACAGAAGACAGACTCGAGTTGCACAATTAACCTTTTATTCACCCGAGTGGGACATGTGAATGTGTGTATGTGTGGTAGTGTGATGTGTAGAGCTGGTGCTGGAGCTGAGCAGGTCTCGCTGCTGCCTGGCAACCCTAGAGAGACAAAGGCAGAGGGATTAGCACTGCTCCGCAGCGGGGGATGTAACAAAGGCTGCTGCTTACTTGCAGATGGTGATGCTGCATCTCTGCTTGTCCTGCGAGCGACTGCCAGGAGGGGAGCGTGCTGCTCGGCGTCGTGGGGGGGGGGAGCGACTCCGGTGCCGCGGAGGAACTGAGCCGCCGCCGGGGAGAGATAATCCACCGCCTGGAGGATCCACCTGTGCACAGGGGAGAATATCTTGACAAGGTAAGAGCATTGAGTGCTTACGTGGCAAGGAGTGACGAGCTTGGTCAGGCGTAGAGTCAGACTGTGACTGAGAACGCGGGACGTGCCTTCGTGACGATGACAGACGGCTCCGTGCTGAGTCGCTGGCAGGTCTGGCTCTTATAGTCCGTAGGGAATTAGAGGCAGGTGCGCACACAGCCGGGACTGATGATGGCCCCGTGGCTGCCATGACAGTGCTCCCCCCTCTAGAGGTGCCTCCTGGCACCTGTCCCATCCTACCTGGATGTGCCCGGTGGAAGTCGCGGATAAGCTGCTTGTCGAGAATCAACGCTGGGCGTATCCAGGACCTGTGCTCGGGGCCAAATCCTTCCCAATCCACCAGGTATTGCAAGCCCCGACCTCGCCGGCGGATGTCCAAAATGGCAGTAACCCCCCATGCCGGGTGGCCGTTGATCATCCTAGGAGGGGGGGACGCCACAGGGGGCGGGCAGAGGGGGTCGGTGACGACGGGCTTCACCTGGGAAACATGAAAGGTGGGACAGATGCGCATGGAAGGGGGGAGAGCTAGGTGCACAGACACAGGGTTAATCAAACAGACAATGGGGAAAGACTCAATGAAACGCTTAGTCAGCTTGCATTTCTCGGCTGGTACATTAATGTTACATGTGGAGAGCCAAACCTGCTGACCCACCTTGTACTCGGGTGCCGGTCTCCTGTGGCGGTTGGCCATCCTAATATTGTGCTCCGTGGTCCGGAGGAGAGCCTTGTGGGTGATGGTCCAGAGCCGGTGGCAGCACCTGACATGGGCTTGGACAGAAGGCACTGCCACCTCCTTCTCATCCTCTGGGAACAGCGGTGGATCATACCCCAACGACGCCTTGTAGGGGGACATCCCAGTCCCCGAGGACACCGTGGAGTTGTGGGCGTACTCGATCCATGGCAAGAAGCTGCTCCAAGAAGAGGAGCTGGATGTGATGACACAGCGAAGGGCGGCCTCCAGCTCCTGATTCGCCCGCTCGCACTGCCCATTGCTTTGGGGATGGTAACCCGATGACAGGCTCGCCGTCAAAACCAACGCCTGGCAGAACGCCCTCCAAACTTGGGACACAAACTGGGGGCCCCTATCCGAGACGACGTCCGTGGGGATTCCATGAAGGTGGACCACGTGCTGTACCAGCAGGTCCGCCGTCTCCCGCGCCGTTGGCAACCCCCGGAGGGGCACGAAGTGGGCCGCCTTGGAGAAGCGATCGATGATCGTCAGGACCGTGGTGAACTGATTAGACGGGGGAAGGCCTGTCACAAAGTCCAGGGCGATGTGCGACCAAGGGCGACCCAGAACCGGTAGAGGATGAAGCAGTCTGGCCGGAGAGGAAGAGGAAGACTTCCCGGTGACGCACTGAGCGCAGGCCCGGATGTAGTTGTTAAAGTCTCTCCACAGCCCCGGCCACCAGAACGCCCTTTGGAGAAGCGCCACAGTGCGAGACACACCAGGATGACATGCTAATTTTGAGGCATGGGCCATATGAATGACTTCGCCCCGGACTGACGTAGGAATGAACAGTCGCCCCGGGGGGCTACCTCCCGGATCGGACTCTGCCTCCTGCGCCTTCATCACCTTATCCCAGATCTCCCACACGAGGGCGCCCACAACGCAGGATGGAGGGAGGATGGTCTCTTCCTGATCCTCGGATGCCTCCGCCGAGAACTGCCTGGAGAGGGCGTCTGGCTTCTGATTCTTGCTCCCAGGGCGGTAGGTGATAGTGAAATTGAACCGACCAAAGAAGAGGGACCAGCGGGCCTGACGGGAGTTCAGTCGCTTCGCCGTCCTCAGATATTCCAGATTCTTATGGTCGGTCCATACGACGAAAGGCTGAGCAGCACCCTCCAACCAATGATGCCACTCCTCCAAGGCGAGCTTAACCACCAGCAGCTCCCTGTCACCGATGCTGTGGTTCCTCTCCACGGGCTATAGGCGGCGAGAGAAGAAGGCGCAGGGCCGAATCACTCCGTCGACTGGGGAGCGTTGGGAGAGCACTGCCCCCACCCCGGAGTTCGAAGCTTCTACCTCCACTAGGCACTGGAGATTTGGATCTACCTGCGTCAGGACGCGGGACGAAGCAAACTCCCTCTTGAGGGTCTCGAATGCCGCTGCAGCCTCCTCCGTCCAGCAGAAGGGGATCTTGGGGGACGTGAGGTTGGTCAGTGGATGAGCTTTTATCCCAAACTTAGGCACAAAGCGGCGATAAAAGTTAGCAAACCCCAAAAATCCCTGCAATTGCTTCCTGGACTAGGGAGTGGGCCAGTCCACCACCGCCTTGACCTTGGCTGGGTCGGGGAGGACCTGATTGTGTGAGACCACAAAACCCAAAAAGGATGTCTCCCTGACGTGGAATTCGTACTTCTCGGCCTTGACAAACAGCTGATTCTCCAGGAGTCGCTGAAGGACCCGCCTCACGTGTACCTGATGTTCTTCCAAGGACCGGGAGAAGATGAGGATGTCATCAAGATACACAAAAACGAAGGCGTCCAGGAAGTCCCGGAGAACGTCATTAATTAGACGCTGGAAGACGGCCGGAGCGTTGGTCAACCCAGACGGCATCACCAGATACTCAAAATGGCTGCTTGGGATCCGGAAAGCCATCTTCCACTCATCATCCTCCTTGATCTGCACCAGGTGGTACGCGTTGCGGAGGTCCAGCTTGGTGAACCAAGAGGCCTCCGGAGAGAGTTGAAGGCCGAGTTTATAAGAGGCAGCATGTACTTGTCCTTAATCGTGATGTTATTAAGACCCCTAAAGTCAATGCAAGGGCGCAGAGAGACATCCTTTTTACCAACAAAAAAAAATCCCGCCCCCACTGCAGATGAAGATGGGCGGATGATCCCAGAGCTGAGCAATTCTTTAATATAGGTGTCCATCGCCTCCCGTTCCGGAGCAGACAAGCTGTATAAATGGCTCAACGGGAGTGGGGCACGAGCCCGGAGATTGATGGCGCAGTCATAGGGGCGGTGGGGGGGGGGGGGATAGCGCCCGCGATTTACTGAAGGCAGCCCCCAGATCGTGGTATACCTCCGGTACTCTGGTCAGGTCCGGGGGGGCGACACCGGTGGGGTCACAGACACTGACAGGGCACATGCCACCGACTGCAGGCATGCGCTGAGACAAAAGGGGCTCCATGAGACGATGCTGCCAGTCTGCCAATCAAAAGAAGGGTTATGCAACCACAACCAGGGGTAGCCCAAGATGACTGGAGAGGTGGAGGAGGGCAGCACCAGAAAACGAAGATCCTCCCGGTGGTTTCCTGAGACAATCACCGACACCGGGGCAGTCTGCTGAGAGACAGCTGTTAAAGGGGCCTTTGACAGGGTGATCAGTTTGACAGGAGGCTGAAAGGTTTGACAGGGGAGGCCCAACCGAGTTGCCAGGTCTCCTGAAATGAAACTGCTCAGTCCCCGAATCAATCAGTGCGTGAGTGGAGTGTTCAATGTGTTTTTAAATGAGCCGAATGGGAACAAGACAGCTGGTGAGGGGCTTTGACTGGGATGCGTCCATGAGTCCCCCTACTGTGACCCACGGACCTCCTCTTTTACCCGATTCGTACATTCGGCCAATTCGTGAGAAGCACTTCCACAGTAAAAGCACAACCCCAACTCTCTATGGCGCTGTCTTTCAGCGGCCGAAATCCCAGAGCGCCCGATTACCATATCATCCTGCCCCGGAAGTTCCTCCGGGGAGGGCAGGGCCAGCTGGGATGGCCGAGAGGAACGAAAATGTTGCACGCCCGAGCGGCTAGAGGCTCTTCGCTCAGCGGCACGCTCCTTCAGCCTGTTATCTAAACTGATGGCGAGAGAGATTAGCTCATTTAGCCTATCTGGCTTATCCCGGGTGGCTAGCTCATCCCTTAGCCCAGGGCTTAAGCTACGGATGAATATACTACATAGCGAAGCGTCCTCCCACCTGACCTCCGCCTCCACTACCCGGAAGTCGACGGCGTAATCGGCAGCGGACCTGCTGCCCTGTCGGAGATTTAAAAGCCGGATAGTGAGCACAGAGTCCCGATCGGTGTGGTCAAACACTTCGGTGAACTCAGCTAGGAATTGCTGGTAAGTTAAATTGGCGTAGCTGGGCTTGGCCATAACCGCATAGGCCCAAACTAATGCCCTACCCTCTAGTAGGTTAGCTATGTAGCCTATTTTGCTATGGTCGGTGGGAAAATCCCCTGGTACCCGATGGAAAACTGTCTCACATTGTAAAAGGAAACCTTGGGCCTCCCCGAGCTTCCCACAGAAGCGAGCGGGTGTAGGCACCGGCGTGAGGCGAGCTCGAGGAATCTGGCTAACCTGGCTAGGCGGGGAGCTAGCGGGGCCCGGTAGAACCCTGGAGGCCAGTGGAAACACCTGCTGTCCTTCCAGGCGATCCAACCGGCTGTTAATTTGAGTCAATTGGGTGAGGATGACATTCTGCTGATAAGCTAGCTGCTCAACTCGAGCGTCAAGGGTGTTAAGACAGCACGCTAGCGCGCTGTCCGCTGGGTCACTTTGACGGAGCCGTACTGACATAATGATTGGACCCAGGGGACAGAAGACAGACTCGAGTTGCACAATTAACCTTTTATTCACCCAAGTAGGACGTGTGAATGTGTGTATGTGTGGTAGTGTGATGTGTAGACCTGGTGCTGGAGCTGAGCAGGTCTCGCTGCTGCCTGGCAACCCTAGAGAGACAAAGGCAGAGGGATTAGTACTGCTCCACAGCTTTATGTAAAGCACTTTGAATTGTCTTGTACACAAAATGTGCTATACAAAAACACTTGCTTTGTCTTGCCTTTCCTAGGTAATTTAGGACTACTGTGCATGATATAATGCTGTCAAAAGTCCTATTTTCAAGTCTGAAAGGAAATTAAACTGTTGGATATTTAAAGGACATCCTATCTAATTCCATATAAATGCAAAACAGAGACTTGTATGAATGGAGAGAAACCTTATTTTGTCAGTTTTCCAGAATTAGAAAAGAAGAGTTAAATGTGACTTAGGCAGCTGTGTGTTATTGTTCTACAGGGTGTCCCATAAGTCTTGACCCATAGGGATTTCTAATGTACAGTGTTGTGAAAAAGTGTTTGCCCCCTTCCTGATTTCTCTTTTTTTGGTATGTTTGTCACACTTAAATATTTCAGATCATCAAACAAATTTAAATATTAGACAAAGATAGCACAAGTAAACACAAAATGCAGTTTTTAAATGAAGGTGTTTATTATTACGGGGCAAAAAAAATCCAAACCTACATGGCCCTGTGTGAAAAAGTGATTCACCCCTAAACCAAATAACTGGTTGGGCCACCCTTAACAGCAACAACTGCAATCAAGGGTTTGCAGTAACTGACAATATGTCTTTTACAGCACTGTGGAGGAATTTTGGCCCACTCATCTTTGCAGAATTGTTATAATTCAGCCACATTGGAGGGTTTTTGAGCATGAACCGCCTTTTTAAGGTCATGCCACAGCATCTCAATCGGATTCAGGTCAGGACTTTGACTAGGCCACTCCAAAATCTTCATTTTGTTTTTCTTAAGCCATTCAGAGGTGGACTTGCTGGTGTGTTTTGGATCATTGTCCTGCTGCAGAACCCAAGTGCACTTCAGCTTGAGGTCACGAACAGATGGCTGGACATTCTCCTTCAGGATTTTTTGGTAGACAGCGGTATTCATGGTTCCATTTATAACAGCATGCCTTCCAGGTCCTGAAGCAGCAAAACAGCCCCAGACCATCACAGTACCACCACCATATTTTACTGTGGTATGATGTTCCTTTTCTGAAATGCTGTGTTACTTGTACGCCAGATGTAATGGGACACACACCTTCCAAAAAGTTCAACTTTTGTCTTGTCAGTCCACAGAGTATTTTCCCAAAAGTCTTGGGGATCATCGAGATGTTTTCTGACAAAACTGAGACGAGCCTTTATGTTCTTTTTGCTCAGCAGGGGTTTTCGTCTTGGAACTCTGCCATGCAGACCATTTTTGCCCAGTCTCTTTCTTACGGTGGATTCATGAACAATGACCTTAACTGAGGCAAGTGAGGCCTGCAGTTCTTTGGATGTTGTTGTGGGGTCTTTTGTGACTTCTTGGATGAGTTGTCGCTGCGCTCTTGGGGTAATTTTGGTGGGCCAGTCACTCCTAGGAAGGTTCACCACTGTTCCATGTTGTCACCATTTGTGGATAATGGCTCTCACTGTGGTTCGCTGGAGTCCCAAAGCTTTAGAAATGGCTTTATTGTCATAACTGCCCAGTGGCCGTCATCTGCCTCATCAGCTCCAGCTGCGCACAGACCAGCAGGTGCCAATCAGCAGCTGTTAAAAGCCAGTGTTTCTGACAGCCCGGCACGGAGTCGTCTGTCTTCCTCGTCTGAGTTTGAGCCAGAGCTTCGTTCCACTGTCAAGCCAAGAACGTCTCGTCAGGATCAGCCACGTAAGAAAACAATCTGCTTTTCTACCCCTTGCCTTTACCCCTGTGCACAGGTGGACCTCCCAGGCGGCGGACCAACTTCCTCAGCCGACGGGGCGTTGCCACCTTCTTCACGGAGCTCCTCGTTACCACCACAGCTACGGGTACAACCATCACCACAGCTACAGGAGCTAGCATCATTTCAGCTACAGGAGCTATCGTCATCACGGACACTGGTACAACCACCACCTCTGCTACGGGAGCAATCCTCATCACAGCTACAGGTGCAATCACCACCACGGCTACGGACACTATCACCACCACGGCTACGGGTACTATCACCACCACGTTGCACGGACACTGGAAGTCAGCAGAACATTACCTGTGGTATATCCAAGGTTGCCAGGTCGCCATCTGAACTGCTCAGTTCCAGCGACCAGACTTCTATACTTGCACTCACACACGCACTACACTCCCTCACTTTACAATAAAGAATAATTGTCTATATCTGCTCGTGTCAGTGTCTGTTTCCTGGGTCCAGAACATGTCAGTACGACTACATCACGTTGACCCAGCGGACAGTACACTGTCGCGCAAACTAAACACACTTAGCGCTTGGGTAGATATGTTATCACACCAACAGACAGTTATTCTAAACCAACTGACTCCAATTAACAGTTGGCTGGATCGTCTGGAGGGACACCAGACGTTCTCCCCGACCGCTAGTGTTTCAACCCCTGCAGGCGTAGCGACAGGTCAAACTAACACCTCATCGTCTCCTCGCCTCACCCCTGTTCCCACTCCTGCCCGGTTCAGCGGAAAGCTCGGGGAAGCCCGAGGGTTCATTCTTCAATGTGAATCAGCTTTCCTCCGCGTCCCGGGAGACTTCGCCATAGACTCAAGTAAGATTGGTTATATCATCAACTTGTTGGGGGGTAGAGCCTTGGATTGGGCATATACAGTAATGGCTAAACCGAGCTATCCTGTGTTGACTTACCAAGAGTTTGTGGCGGAGTTCATGTCGGTGTTTGATCATTCAGATAGGGGTGCGGTGTTGACAGAACGGCTGTTGAGTCTGCAGCAGGGTAACAGATCAGCTGCTGATTACGCTATTGACTTCCGGGTCCTGGCCACAGAGATTGGGTGGGGGGAGCCGTCACTTTGTGGTATCTTCCTTCGCAGTCTCAACGCCGAGCTAAAGGATGAGTTAGCGGCACAGGACAAACCGGATAATTTGAGTGAATTAATTGCTCTTACTATAAGCCTAGATAGTAGGTTAAGGGAGCGAGCGGCCGAACGGCGAACTACTTCCCGTTCAGCTAAACCCCGCCCTCGCTCCACTAGCTCCCCTCTGCTCGCTCTACCCGCGTCAGAGGAATTCCCGGACCAAGAGGCTATGGTAATAGGGCAGTCTAAAGTGTCAGCGGCTGAAAGACAGCGCCGCAGGGATCTTGGCCTTTGTTTCTATTGCGGGAAAGAGTCACATGGGGTATCTGAATGTCCCAGTCGGTTAAAAGGGAAGGTCCGTGGATCGCAGTAGGGAGATTCACGGACAAGAACTTAGAAAAGCCCCTCACTTGTTTCCGCATACCCATCAGATTAATTCACACGCATACAGAACATTCCACACTGGCTTTAGTAGACTCAGGAGCTGAGCAGAATTTTGTTTCCAGAGACCTGGCAACCCGGATGGGCCTCAGCTGTCAGACTCTGGATCCCCCTGTCAATCTCATCACCCTGTCCAAGGCATCACTGACCACCGTTGCCTATCAGACGGCCCCAGTTTCTGTGATCGTTTCTGGTAATCACAGGGAGGAGATTAGGTTCCTGGTTCTGCCCGTTTCATCCTCGCCCGTCATCCTGGGTTACCCCTGGCTTCGGCTGCACAATCCCACCATTGACTGGCAGGCAGGGAGTATTACAGCGTGGAGTACATTCTGTCTGAGTGCCTGCCTCCAATCTGCGGCGTGCGCCCCATCTGTCAAGGTGCCTCCACCCTCTACGTCACCACCGGATCTGTCCAAGGTACCGGAGGTTTACCATGACTTGGGGTTAGTATTTAGCAAGTCTCTGGTGTTGTCTCTACCCCCCCATCGACCTTACGACTGTGCCATAAATCTGAAGGCTGGGGCCCCTCTTCCTGCTAGCCGCCTGTACAGCCTATCAGCCCCGGAGCGCGAGGCCATGGACACCTACATCAAGGAATCCCTGGCCTCAGGAATCATCCGCCCGTCGTCCTCGGCTGTGGGTGCCGGTTTCTTCTTCGTTGGGAAGAAGGATGGCTCATTACGCCCCTGCATCGACTTCCGGGGTCTCAGCGAGATTACGGTAAAAGACAAGTACACTCTGCCTTTGATGAACACAGCCTTTGACTCCCTCCAGGGGGCGTCCTGGTTTACCAAACTGGATCTCAGGAATGCTTATCACCTGGTGCGCATCAGAGAAGGTGACGACTGGAAGACGGCTTTCCGGACCCCAAGCGGTCATTTCGAGTACCTGGTAATGCCGTTTGGGTTAACCAACGCTCCGGCCGTCTTCCAGCGACTAATAAACGATGTTTTGCGGGACTTCCTTAACTCGTTTGTATCTGTGTATCTTGATGATATACTAATCTTCTCTTGCACATTAGAAGAGCACCAGGTGCATGTCCGTAAAGTGTTACAGCGCCTCCTGGAGAACCAACTGTTCGTCAAGGCAGAGAAGTGTGAGTTTCACACCGACCAGACCTCCTTCCTTGGGTTCATCATAGCTCGGAACCAGGTGCTCCCCGACCCAGACAAAGTCAAGGCAGTAGTGGATTGGCCCGCACCAACCTCTAGGAAGCAGCTTCAGGGATTTTTGGGTTTTGCTAATTTCTATCGGAGGTTTGTGCCCAATTTTGGAAATATTGCTCGGCCCCTGACTGCGCTCACCTCCCCAAAGACCCCGTTTTGCTGGAGTGAGGAGGCAGCCCGGGCGTTGAAGAAACTTAAGGAGGAGTTTGCTTCTGCCCGTGCTCTAACCCAGGTGGACCCGAAGCTACAGTGCTTGGTGGAGGTGGACGCCTCTGATTTGGGGATAGGAGCGGTGCTTTCCCAACGTTCTCCTGAAGACGGTAAGATCCGCCCATGCGCCTACTTCTCTCATCGCCTGTCACCAGCGGAGAGGAATTATAGCATAGGAGACAGGGAGCTGCTGGCGGTGAAACTCGCCTTGGAGGAATGGAGACACTGGCTGGAGGGGGCTGCTCAGCCGTTCGTGGTATGGACTGATCACCGTAACCTGGAGTACCTCAGGACGGCGAAGCGCCTGAACGTACGCCAGGCTCGTTGGTCCCTTTTCTTTGGCCGTTTTAATTTTACCATCACTTATCGGCCAGGAAGCAAGAACGGTAAGCCGGATGCCCTCTCGCGGCAGTTCGACGCACCATCCTCTGAGGATCAGGAAGCACCCATCCTGCCGCCCTCCTGTGTCGTGGGCACCCTGTCCTGGGGCATTTGTAGGACAGTCCATAGAGCACTGAAGACGGAGCCAGATCCGGGGGGGGGGGGGTCCCCCGGGCCGCCTGTTTGTTCCACGCTCTATTCGGGGTCAAGTGATTGAGTGGGGTCACGCCTCTAAGTTGGCTTGTCATCCGGGGGTGGGTCGGACTGTGGACCTTCTCCAGAGGACCTTCTGGTGGCCTGGGCTGCAGAAGGACGTTGTGAGTTACATCCGGGCTTGCGCTCAATGCGCCACGGGGAAAACGACATCATCCCCCCCGGCGGGTCTGTTACATCCTCTGCCGGTCCCCTCCTGCCCTTGGTCCCATGTTGCCATGGATTTTGTGACTGGTTTGCCCCCCTCAGATAATTTTACCACAGTCTTGACTATCGTGGACCGTTTCTCGAAGGCGGCCCATTTTGTGCCCCTTCGGGGTTTGCCTTCGGCTCAGGAAACAGCGGACCTCCTTGTCCAGCATGTGGTCCGTCTTCACGGCATCCCCGCCGACATAGTGTCGGACCGGGGACCACAGTTCATCTCTCAGGTCTGGAAAGCGTTCTGCACAGCGCTGGGAGCCACAGCAAGCCTCTCTTCAGGTTATCATCCACAGAGTAATGGCCAGTGTGAGCGGGCTAACCAGGAGCTTGAGGCCACGCTGCGTTGTGTCATCTCCTCCTGTTTATCCTCCTGGAGCAAGCACCTTCCTTGGATAGAGTACGCCCATAACACCACGATCTCTACGGCCACGGGTTTCTCTCCTTTTAAGGCATCGTTTGGGTTTGATCCACCACTGTTCCTGGAGGAGGAGAAGGAGGTAGCGGTCCCGTCTGTCCAAGCCCACATTAAGCGCTGTCGGCGAGTATGGTCCATCGCCCGCAGAGCTCTTTTGAAGACCACTGAACGCAAAATCCAGGTAGCCAACCGTCACAGGAGACCCGCCCCGGACTACAAGGTGGGTCAGAAAGTTTGGTTGTCTACCCAGAATATTGGTGTACCGGCTGAGAAGCACAAGCTTGCTAAGCGCTTAATTGGTCCTTACACCATCTCCCGAATTGTTAATCCTGTGTCTGTGCGCTTGTCTCTCCCCTCTTCCATGCGCATCTGCCCCACCTTTCATGTCTCCCAGGTTAAACCGTACATCTCTGACCCCCTGTGCCCTCCTCCCGCGGCTCCTGCCCCCCCCCCCCCGAGGATGATCGACGGCCATCCGGCCTGGGGGGTGACTGCCATTCTGGACGTTCGCAGGCGGGGTCGTGGTCTTCAGTATTTGGTGGACTGGGAGGGCTTTGGACCAGAGGATCGTTCTTGGATTCGCCCAGTGTTGATCCTGGATAAGCAGTTGATCTGCGATTTCCATCGGGCGAATCCAGGTAGAATTGGGCAGGTGCCTGGAGGCACTGCTAGAGGGGGGAGTACTGTCATGACGGCCACTGGGCCGTCATCTGCCTCATCAGCTCCAGCTGCGCTCAGACCAGCAGGTGCCAATCAGCGGCTGTTAAAAGCCAGTGTTTCTGACAGCCCGGCACGGAGTCGTCTGTCTTCCTCGTCTGAATTTGAGCCAGAGCTTCGTTCCACTGTCAAGCCAAGAACGTCTCGTCAGGATCAGCCACGTAAGAAAACAATCTGCTTTTCTATCCCTTGCCTTTATCCCTGTGCACAGGCGGACCTCCCAGGTGGCGGACCAACTTCCCCAGCCGACGAGGCGTTGCCACCTTCTTCACGGAGCTCCTCATTACCACCACAGCTACGGGTACAGCCATCACCACAGCTACAGGAGCTAGCATCATTTCAGCTGCAGGAGCTATCGTCATCACGGACACTGGTACAACCACCACCTCTGCTACGGGAGCAATCCTCATCACAGCTACAGGTGCAATCACCACCACGGCTACGGACACTATCACCACCACGGCTACGGGTACTATCACCACCACATTGCACGGACAATGGAAGTCAGCAGAACATTACCTGTGGTATATCCAAGGTTGCCAGGTCGCCATCTGAACTGCTCAGTTCCAGTGACCAGACTTCTATACTTGCACTCACACACGCACTACACTCCCTCACTTTACAATAAAGAATAATTGTCTATATCTGCTCGTGTCAGTGTTTGTTTCCTGGGTCCAGAACATGTCATTTACAACCTTTTCTAGACTGATAGATCTCAATTACTTTGTTTCTCATTTGTTCTTGAATTTCTTTGGATTGCAGCATGATGTCTAGCTTTTGAGGATCTTTTGGTCTACTTCACTTTGTCAGGCAGGTCCTATTTAAGTGATTTCTTGATTGAGAACAGGTGTGGCAATAATCAGGCCTGGGTGTGGCTACAGAAATTGAACCCAGCTTTCCAAAGATGTGATAAACCACAGTTAATATATGTTTTAACAGGGGAGGGGTGTCACTTTTTCACACAAGGCCATGAAGATTTGGATTTTTTTTTACCCTTAATAATAAACACCTTCATTTAAAAACTGCATTTTGTGTTTACTTGTGCTATCTTTGTCTAATATTTAAAATCGTTTGATGATCTGAAACCTTTAAGTATGACAAACATACAAAAAATGAGAAATCAGGAAAGGGGCAAACACTTTTTCACACCACTGTATATTTTTTAATTGGGTTACAGGAAACCTTGGACTCGGACTTTGAGGTGCTGAGAATCAGCACCTCCAAGTCCGAGTCCATGGTCCTCAGCCGGAAAAAGGTGGATTGTCCTCTCTGGGTTGGGGACAGTCTGAATGAATGAATGAATGAATGAATTTATTTCGGATAATACAGTACAGGTTAAAAGAAACTGTATAATATAACAACAAGGTCAAATTAGACAAAGACTCCTTCTACTAAACAATTCCACGTGAGTTATCCGAAATGGGTGATGGCTGAAGCCGCAGCTTATATTGCCCACCCATATTCCATCCAAGAATTCAAAGAAAAAAGAGTAAACAAGACAAGAGTGATTGCAATTTAGAACAAAGCTAAGACAAAGTGTGACTGAGAGAAAAAAAAAAAAAGAAAACTAAGCTAAGCTAAGTTAAGCGGTTACTATTCAAGACAAATCTAAGACAGAATGTCACGGAGAGAGAAAAAAAAAACAAAAAAAAAACAAAAAACTAAGCTACAACACAACACAGGCTGGATATGTCAATCCTTATGTGAGTTTACATGTCGTCTTGTAAATATGTTTGGAGTATTTCTTCCTTTAGTTTTTGTTTAAATTGTCCAAGCGTTGTACATGATTTTAATTCAGGTCCATAATCGTTCCATAATCTGACTCCTTGCACTGAAATACAGTGTTGCTTGGTGGTTGTTCTCACTGTAGGCTTTTGAAATATACATGTTCCTCTGAAGTGATATCGTTTCTCCCTTGTTTGGAACAACTTTTGGATATTTGCGGGCAGTGATAAATTCTTCACTTTGAACATTATTATTGCGGTTTTAAAGTCAACCAGATCTTTCAACTTGAGAGTTTTTTGTTTAAGAAAAAGTGGGTTTGTTGGTTCCCTGTAAGCTGCTTTGCTTATTATTCTAATAGCTCTCTTTTGAAGCATAAAGAGTGGATATATGTTTGTTTTGTATGTATTTCCCCATACTTCATTACAATATGTCATGTATGGGAGTATTAATGAATGATACAAGGTGTATAGTGTGGGTTGATTCAGCAAATATTTCACTCTGTGTAATATTGCAATTGATTTGGAAACTTTACCTTTGATATAATTAATATGTGACTTCCAACACAGTTTGTTATCAATTATTACTCCAAGGAATTTAGTTTCAGATACCCTTTCAATCTCTACACCATTTACACTGAGTTTGGGTACTGGATTGTTGTGATGGTTGTTAAAGACTATAAATTTTGTCTTACTTAAATTGAGCGTTAATTTGTTTGAATCAAACCACAGTTTAAGCGTTCCTAATTCCTTCCCGAGTGTATCCAGAAGTTGTTCCAAATTGTTTCCACTGCATAGCAGATTAGTGTCATCGGCAAACAATATTAAGTCCATTTTTTCTGAGACTTTACATATATCGTTTATATACATATTGAATAATAATGGTCCCAAAACTGAACCCTGTGGGACTCCACAGGTGACCTTCAGCAACTCTGAGTTTTTGTTGCTAACACATACATACTGATATCTATTCTTTAAGTAACTACTTAACCAGGACAGTGCTACCCCTCTAATACCAGAATTTTGTAGTTTCTTTAATAATAAATTATGATCTACTGTATCAAATGCTTTTTTAAGATCTAGGAATACTCCAACTGAATACTCTTTATTTTCAATGGCTGTCGATATTTTTTCTGTAAATTCCATTAGGGCATATGCAGTTGTCCTCTTGTGTCTGAACCCATATTGCTGCTCACATAATAAATCATTCTTCAGTATGAAGTTGTCAATTCTCTCATAGAATATTTTTTCAAGTATCTTGGAAAATTGCGGTAATAGTGAAATTGGTCTATAGTTTGAGAGTTCCCCTCTGTCACCCGTCTTGTATATCGGAATTACTTTAGCTATTTTCATTGCATTGGGAAATATACCTGATTGGAGAGACAGGTTGCAGATATACGTCAATGGTTTTACTATGCATTCGATAACAGTTTTGACTAGTAGCATGTCGATACCATCACAGTCAGTAGATGTTTTACTTTTGAACGATTTAACAATTTCAATGACCTCTCTTTCGTCTGTGTTCTTTATGAAGATGGAGTCTTTTACAGCAGTGTTATTGCATATTGTATCACCTGTTGGCACCATAGTGGGTATTTCTCGGGCCAGTTTAGGTCCAATGTTAACAAAAAAATTATTAAATTCATCTGCAGGTGAAGCAATATTCACACTCAGAGTCGTTTTATTATTTTTTGGAATATTAGTTGGGTAGCTTGTATTTCTGCTTTTATTTCCAAGGATACTGTTGAGTATTGTCCATGTATTTTTAATATTGTCTCTGTTTTTCTCCAGTTCTTTACTGTAATAGTCTCTTTTACTACATCTTATTATATATGTTAACTTATTTTTGTATGTTTTATACCGCTGCTCTGCTTCTTTTGTTCTTTTCTTTAGGAAAGCTTTAATTCAATTCAACTTTATTTATATAGCGCCATTTCACAACAACAGTCATCTCATAGCACTATCAACTGTAGGGGGGAACCCCCACAGTTGCAGAAAGACCCCAACAATCAGGTGATCCCCTGTGAGCAAGCACTTGGCGACGGTGGAGAGGAAAAACTCCCTTTTAACAGGAAGAAACCTCCAGCAGAACCAGGCTCAGGGAGGGGCAGTCATCTGCTGCGACTGGCTGGGGGGTGAGGGGACAGAGAAGATGAAAAGAACAGACATGTAGAGAGCAAACAGCACATTTATATAATAAATTTTTCTTTTTACACGCCTTTTGTAGTCCTTTGGTTAACCATGGCTTGGTCTCCTACCCCAAGTGGTGGAGTTTAAGTATCTTGGGGTTTTATTCACGAGTGAGGGGAAAATGGAGCGAGAGATTGACGGACAGATTGGAGCAGCATCTGCAGTGATGCGGACGTTGTACCGGTCTGTTGTGGTGAAGAGGGAGCTGAGTTCTAAGGCAAAGCTGTCGATTTACCAGTCAATCTATGTTCCTATTCTCACCTATGGTCACGAGCTTTGGGTAATGACCGAAAGAACAAGATCGTGGATACAAGCGGCTGAAATGAGCTTTCTCCGTAGGATTGCTGGACTCACCCTCAGAGATCGGGTGAGGAGCTAAGTCATCCAGGAAAGGCTCAGAGTAGAACCGCTGCTCCTCCACATTGAAAGGAGTCAGTTGAGGTGGTATGGGCATCTGATCAGGATGCCTCCTGGACGCCTCCCACTTGAGGTGTTTTGGGCATGTCCCACTGGGAGGAGACCCCGGGGCAGACCCAGGACTCTGTCACATTATGTTATAAATTTTGAGATTATTTTGTAATTTTATTGTTTTTCCCTGAGTCCAGACTTACGAGACACCCTGTAAATGCTTTAACATATGGTTTTAAGGGAGGAAAAAGTTAATTCCTGAATTGTTGAGTGGACACTTGGCTGTGTACATAAGATGTGCTGAGACGTGGGCTAGGCCCATGTCCTCACCTTAGTTTATAGTTTTTGTATTCTGTTATAATTGGGACATCGACTCAGACCACATCCTCGGTTTTGAGTTTAGCTTTGTAGGATTCTCTGTTTGGTTTTATTAATATCTTGGTATGGCGCACATTTAGGGCGCATATATGGTATGCTTGTATGGTACGCATCTTCTCTCACATGTATTCGGTAGGCATGACGGTGCATGCTCTACAGACTTCAAACGTCCAAAAGGACCTGACCCGACAGAGACCTCGGCAGGTGTGAAGTGGTTCCTGGAGAGACGGGAAGTCAGAGACAATGTCCCAGCAGGAGCCCCTGAGACAGAAGAGACAATAGAGACGCCAATGAGCCTCGGAGGCTATATGTTACTGAAGGACTGTGGGTTCATATGTTTACTGAAGGACTGTGGGTTGAAGGTGTGATATTTGATGTGGGGGGTTTCGTGTCTCTGGGGGTATAAGAGCTGTGAGGAAAGATTGTCCTGTCTCGTTTGTTGAGATACTTGCTGTTAGAGGATGAGACTGCAAATAAACCTTTCCTGAGAAATAAACTCAGTCTCGTTTGTGAAGGCATCCTCTACACTGGTGACCTAAGACGAACCATGGCCGGTGACGGCGAGCTTTCCGCACCGGACTCTTCAGGAGCCAACCGGGTTAACGCAGTTACCATACTACAGCTGCCCGATTTCTGGCAACATAACCCGCGCTCCTGGTTTACCACTGTGGAGGCGCAGTTCCACCTTCGGGGAATCTCAGCGGACGCAACGAGGTTCTACCATGTCGTCGCGAAGCTGGACAGCCTCACAGTGCAGCGGGTGGAGAGCCTGACCAACCACCCGCCCCGGGACGACAAGTATGGCGCACTGAAAGCCGCCCTCATTCGAGCCTTCACTCCCTCGCTGGGAGAGCGAGCAGAGAAGCTCCTGGCGCTGACGGAAGGGGAAGCAGACAGGCCGGCGGATCTGATGGCGAAGATGATGAGCCTGAGAGGCGAGGATGACGACAGCTTTATCTTCACCCACCTCTTCCTCAGAACGCTCCCGCCAGCAGTGAGAGTCACCCTGGCCAGCTCGCAGCCACTCAACAACCGTGACTACCACGAGCTGGGCCAGGAGGCGCAGCGGCTCGTTGACGCCCATAGACGGCACGCAGCCACGACGGCAGCAGCAGAGCTGAACGCCCCCCCCGCGAGACGAGGGGAGACCAGAGGCTGCGGCACCGGATCCACTGACGGCAGCAGCGGCAGAGGCCAGGAGAAGCGGGGCTGACAACACCCTCTGTTTCTACCATCGGCGCTTCGCCGAGAAAGCACGCAGATGCGTCCCACCGTGCCGGTACCAGCGCCAGGGAAACGCCAAGACCGGGAGCCGGTAGCAGCTGCGACTCTCGGCACGAAGAACAAGCTGCTTTTCGTGACAGACGCGAATTCAGGGAAAGAATTCCTGGTGGACACAGGCTCCCAGCTAAGTTTTGTCAAGCCTGCCTACGTGGACATGCTGACGCCTGCCAGCGGACCCCTGGTGTTAGCGGCGAATGGCTCCACGATCAAAACCTATGGGGAGAAGACGTTCCTCCTGTCCCTCCACGGGCGCACCTTCGAGTGGACCTTCGTTGTAGCTGCAGTTAACAACAACATGCTAGGTGCTGACTTTTTATGCTCAAACAGTTTGTTAGTTGATCTTGCTAATAGACGTATTGTAAATGCACTGTCTTTCTACTCTATCTCCTGCACAGCTCGGGTGGCCCTGCCTTCTGCACATCCCAATGTCACAGCTGCGGGTGGTAAGTTTCATGCATTACTCAACCAGCTCCCAACACTCACGGTCCCAACATTTTCAGCGTCAGTTGCCAAACACGGGGTCGAGCATTTCATAACTACCTCTGGCCCCCCTGTTTTTGCAAAAGCTCGGCGCTTGGACCCAGCTAAACTGGCCATCGCGCGCGAGGAATTCGCCAACTTGGAAAAACTGGGCATTGTTAGGCGCTCGAACAGCTCTTGGTCGTCACCCCTGCACATGGTGCCCAAGGCTGACGGCTCGTGGCGCCCTTGCGGTGATTTCCGCAGATTAAATAATGCTTCAGCACACGACCGCTACCCGGTTCCGCACATCCAGGATTTTTCGGCACATTTAGCGGGTGCGCGCATCTTTTCCAAAATAGATTTGGTGCGCGGTTATCACCAAGTTCCAGTCCGCGCGCAAGACATACCCAAAACGGCAGTTATAACCCCTTTCGGGCTTTTCGAGTTTTTGCGTATGCCTTTCGGCCTCAAAGGCGCCGCGCAGACGTTCCAACGCATGATGGATGCAGTGCTGCGCGGCCTCCCTTTCGTGTTCGCTTATTTGGATGATATTTTGGTAGCCAGTGCATCCGAAGCCGAGCACGAATGCCACCTCACAGCCGTTTTTCAGAGGCTGACAGAGCACGGGCTGATCATTAACCCAGCGAAGTGCCAATTCGGGGTAGCGCAAATCGATTTTTTGGGACACCGCGTGTCTCCAGAGGGCGCGGTCCCGCTGCCGGATAAAGTGCGCGCGATAACGGATTTCCCCCAACCGCAGACAGTTAAGGCACTGCAAGAATTTTTGGGGATGGTCAATTTTTATAACCGTTTCCTCCCCAACGCGGCACGGCTCATGCACCCATTGTACGCGGCATTAAAGAAACAAAAACCTGCATCTAAGGTCGAGTGGTCCCCGGACTGGGAGCGCGCTTTCTCACAGGTCAAATCGGCCCTCGCGAACGCTGCGTTATTGGCACACCCGGTGCCAGCAGCTCGCATGGCGCTAACCACGGACGCCTCCGACATGGCAGTGGGAGCGGTGGTCGAGCAACTGGTAGCAGGGAGCTGGCAACCACTTGCATTTTTCAGCAAAACATTGTGCGATAACGAGCGTAAATACAACGCGTTTGATAGGGAGCTTTTAGCCCTGCATTTGGCCATCCGCCACTTCCAGTTCTGGTTGGAAGGGCGCCGTTTCACCGCGTTTGTGGACCATAAGCCGTTAACTTTTGCTATGGCTAAAATTTCAGAGCCTTGGTCGGGCCGACAACAGAGACAGCTGGCCGCAATTTCGGAGTTTACCACCGACATTCAACATGTGGCGGGTAAACACAATGTAGTGGCAGATTGTCTCTCGCGTGCAGTTGCAATGCCGGGCCCCCAGGGGGCAGACTCGGCGGCTGTGGACTCGGGCCAGGCTTGCGGCGCGGAAGCGCTCACAGCCCCGGTCTGTGTTGGGTTAGATTATGCAGCCATGGCCGCTGAGCAGGTTAACGATGCGGACGTGCGCGCGCTCCAGTCTGGGCCAACAGGGCTAAGGCTGGAGCACAGGGTGCATCAAAGAGGTATGCCCCCCCTAATCTGCGATATCTCCACGGGGCGCCCCCGCCCCGTGGTCCCGGCTGCATGGCATCGCCGTGTTTTTGACTTAATACATTCGCTGGCACACCCGGGCGTTCGCGCGTCGATCAAAATGGTGGGAGAGAAGTTTGTTTGGCCGGGGCTGCGTAAACAGGTCAAAGAATGGGCTGCAGCCTGCGCAGCGTGTCAAAGAGCAAAGATACACAAGCACACACGGGCCCCTCTAGAACCTTTTCACATCCCAGCCAAACGCTTCGACCACGTGCATATCGACTTGGTGGGACCCCTCCCGCTGTCACAGGGGTTCACACACCTTCTAACTATGGTGGACCGCACTACGCGCTGGCCAGAGGCGATTCCCCTGGCGTCAACCACAGCAGCAGACGTTGCGCGCGCTTTTTTAACGGCTTGGGTCGCGCGCTTTGGAGTCCCGTCAGACATAACATCTGACAGAGGACCCCAATTTGTTTCCGAGCTCTGGTCATCCATGGCACTCAGCCTGGGGGTGAAAATTCACCGCACAACTGCGTATAACCCCCAGGCCAACGGTTTGTGCGAACGCTTTCACCGGTCATTGAAAGCAGCCCTCAGAGCGGCTCTCACGGACACAAATTGGGTTGATAAGCTTCCATGGGTTTTATTAGGGTTGCGTTCAGCACCTAAAGAAGATTTGCAAGCCTCTCCGGACGAACTTGTCTTCGCCCAACCTCTCCGGTTACCGGGAGAATTCCTTCCTGAGAACCCCGCACCAGATCGCCCCCCCGCTCAGCTGCTGCAGAGCGACGCGGGATCACACACCCTCCCTGGTCCAGTTCATCACAGTTTTCCACGCGTTTTTGTGCCTAAAGCCTTAAAGAATGCAGAATTCGTCTTTGTTAGACACGACGCACAGAGGTTAGGTTTAAGACCTCCTTACGATGGACCGTTCAGAATGTTAGAAACCAAGGAAAAGCATTTTTTGCTCGATTTGGGAGACAGGAGGGAATTAGTCTGCATTAACAGACTCAAACCTGCTTTTGTGTTAGCTGATGAACAGGTACAGTTGGCCAGGGCCCCCCGCCGCGGCAGGCCGCCGGGGAGACACTCTGCTAAGCTTTCACAATGATGTGCTAATGACTCTGATCCACAGATGCAAGAGACAGCCACAGGCAGAGCGAGACCTGCTCACAGCAGATATGGCAGGGAGTTGAAGCCCAGGCAGTTGGATGTATGATCTGTTGTGCCAATTTTTTTCTCGTTCTGTGTGATATGTCATGATTCTATGCATTTGAGGTGTAACTTGTCCTTATTTAGACGTTTGGGGGGGGTTATATGGCACACATTTAGGGCGCATATATGGCATGCTTGTATGGTATGCATCTTCTCTCACATGTATTCAGTAGGCATGACGGTGCATGCTCTACAGACTTCAAACGTCCAAAAGGACCTGACCCGGCAGAGACCTCGGCAGGTGTGAAGTGGTTCCTGGAGAGACGGGAAGTCAGAGACAATGTCCCAGCAGGAGCCCCCGAGGCGGAAGAGACAATAGAGACGCCAATGAGCCTCAGAGGCTATATGTTACTGAAGGACTGTGGGTTCATATGTTTACTGAAGGACTGTGGGTTGAAGGTGTGATATTTGATGTGGGGGGTTTCGTGTCTCTGGGGGTATAAGAGCTGTGAGGAAAGATTGTCCTGTCTCGTTTGTTGAGATACTTGCTGTTAGAGGATGAGACTGCAAATAAACCTTTCCTGAGAAATAAACTCAGTCTCGTTTGTGAAGGCATCCTCTACATTGGTTCTGTTCTTGTGTTTTAATTATCCTTGCCTTAGTTCTCCATTTATCATTTTCATAGTCATGTTTATGTTCTTTATTCTGGTCTTTGGTTTGAGTTGATGTGTCTTGTTTATTTCCGGGTTTTCCCATAGTTTGATCTTTGGTTTGTGTCTTGTTAATGTCTTGATTGTCCACGGCTGTTTTGTTATCTGTGTAATTAAGTCTTGTCTTATTTAAGGGTTGCCAGTCCTCACGTCGGCGTAGTGTCCTTACGTCATGTCGGCGTGATCAACGCACTTCCGCCAAGTCTTGTTATTTTAGCCTTTTGATTTAGCCCTGCCTTGCCTTGCCTTGTGAGTTTTGCCTAGCCTTTGTTTTTTGTTTCAGCCCATGAGCTGTATTATTTTCTGTTAAATAAACATCATGCCAAGAGCTCGCCCTGCACATGAGTCCTATTTTCCACCCAGCTTGGGCACCCACTGTGACAGGATGTAGATTTTTGCAAAATAAATAAAAATAAAACATAAAATGAAATAAAATAAAGTAGAAAGTGTCATGATCTTACAAGGCAAAGACCCAAATGCGAGACACAAACACACAGAAGCAAGAGTACAGGCAAATGAATTGGTTTTATTGAGTGACAATAATAATAATAATGCTGGACCCACACCACAGGGTTTACTCCTGCAAGGTAAGGAGAAGGAGATGGTGAGTGGCAGAGGTTTACACAGAGGTGAATATGATTTAGTATTTTGTAAGAGTGGGTTCTTACTTGACGCTTAGAAAGCGTACTGCTCGTGGGGTTTCCAACATTTATTTCTTGGGCCAGAGAGGGACGGAGGAAGAGTTCCTTACAATGAACATATTGGTAAGTATTGTTCCTTACTTCAGTGTTTCCAAAGGAGTTCAGGTCCAGATAAAGGTTTTCTGCAGGTGGGGCATGGAGAGGAGCAGATGCTGGAGGCAAGGAGGCCGGTAAGGAATTAGCAAAGGGTGGGGTGTTCTTACAGGAGTCATTTTCCTTCCAATGGAGGGAGGAGGTCCAAATAGGAATTACAAACAAAGAAGTGATGGCTGTAGTTGGGTGGGTGTGCAGGAGCCAAGGGGGGCAGGCCAGCACCTCCAGCCCCTTACCATCCTTGGCTCCTGATGAGAGACGTTATACAACACAAAGAGCAAAACAGAGCAAGGTGTTGCATGCTCACCTGGGTTCACTACAAAAAGTCATATTAATTAAGTAAAACTGATTCAGTCTATGCATGTTTATCAGTTCAATTTCTTAATCCAAATTTTTAGCATAATCTTGTAAAAAAAATTGATCTACAGATTGTAAAATTTTGAGCCGATACCAATGTTGAAAATAATAAGTTGGCTGATAGCCACTTGATTATGTCTGGGGGAGGAAAAATAATCTCGGTTAGGTTCAAAGCTTGTAAACTTGTACAATATGTAAAAAGCATATTCTTGGATTGATCTTGAATATAACAACTACAGACTCCTGACTATGAAATACTGCAATAATTCAGCAGTTCCCTAGCATCTGAACACGAGTCTGTAAAAGTGGCATTTTTATTTCACTTTAAAGAATGAGGTATATAATGGGAAAATAGAAATATAGCTTTCATACACAAGGTTGAATGCGCAGTTGGGACCCATGAAATGAGGGTAGCAAAGAGCTTGCTATGATTTAAATTAGCTTTTTAATGCCGAGCTTTTAATAACTATAAAATACTTACATCCTTTTTCCTCAGAAGTTGGAACTAAACTCTGCTCCAGTGGTAAGAATGCACCTCTCTGGCTCATTACAGCCTCTGCGTGTCATTAAGATGTAAGATGCAATTTGGATGCCCCTAAGTGTCAGTGTAAGTGCCAGTGATTTGAGGTTTGCAGGGAAATTTCTTGAACTCTATTTGGCACTTTGCAGGGTAATTGCATTGTCATCTGCACTGTGTTATAAAGAGTTAGCGATGAAATGCAGCTACGAAGGTTCTGTGAGGTGCTGTAGGAAATTACACTTGACACTCAACCTGTCTACCAGAACATTTCGTTTTAGCCCACCTCTTTGTTCCCATGTTCAAAGTCACACAAAGACACATTATAGCGATCGGAAAGAAGAAATATGTGTGGGCTAAGAGGAATTATGCGGCTTCTACCCTTTGCTTCTCTCTTTCAGTTTCATTCTTAATCTGTTCCTCTCCATGCAGATGCCTCACTTTCTTTTCCCACTGAAGATGTAGTTTGCATTGTTGGTGGTTGCCACAGATGTTTCTGAATCGGAAATCTGAATAGTGTTACACCCCGGTGCACCACAGCTCGTTGCACCGTGCCACTGTGTCGACAGACGATGTGCTTATTTACGGCACGCGAAACCAACTGCCGAAAGCGCTTAGCAGCCTCTTCCTTTCTCATAACGACTCTGTCCCAGTTGGGCTGTAGAGTTACCAGGGCCTGTCAGGCCAGTCTGTTGTTTGTTTCCCAAAAGTGTTACAACATATCCAGTTGCAGCTGAAAATATAAGCAGCTGAGATTGTTGGCCAGCGATGGAAATAGAGTATAAGATTTAAAGACCACACTGAGACAAGATGCATCCCACGAGCCTGCTGCACTGGGAACAAAATGTGATAGGAACCAGAGTAATGAGACCCTTCGACAAGCTGATGGTATCTCAGAATTAGTAGACTGCATTAATGTACTCAGACATATTTGAACTCACACGATAGTATAACATACCCATGGTTGAAAGCATACTATATATATTAGCAAGTTGCCTTTCAAAGCTCTTTATCTTGACAGTAAACACGATCTGTTTTATTATAAGCACAGAAACATCATTAAATCTACTTCAAAACCATAAAAATATTGAGTGTGATAGCTCACATTTCAAATAATGTCTTGCAGCAAGAAATGGCTGCTCAAAGCTCATCAGTAGCGCCCCCCCCCCCCCAATTTTGAAGCACACAGTTACACAAGTGATGCGATGATACATTCCTAGGAACCCTTAAACATATTGCACAAAATTTTGGAATGCTCAGTTTTCATGGCGTTTTCTGGTTACAGAGTGAACTGCAGCACCTTGTGTGACCCCAAGATTCCATTTTAACCTGAGTTTGCAAATGTGCCATACAATACCTTTAAATAGTCTGCAAAATTGTTAGAACATGAAATGTGAAAAGAGGTGTGTATGTTATGGATTATGACACTATTCATCTGCATGCTCACACTTTAGTCTCCAATCTTTAAAAGGGTGAAGTAAATTTCTCTGAGTAAATACAGGGGTGATGAAGTCAAAAATAATCATCTTTAATAGACTCAGACATCCTCAACCATCTGTAATTAATACAAACATGAAATGTCCACATGTTCTCAAAAGCCCCATCAACAGAAAAATATTTAAACAAGAGTTTGGTTGCAACTCTCCCCTCCTCTTTGTTTCCTCTAATCTTCTCATGCTTGTGCAAAAGGGGGTGGGGTTACAACAGTTAGGTGACATAAAATTTAACCTGCAAAACACTTTATTTCATTTCAGGTAAACATTTCTTTGAAGTCATACTAATTACAGTATGTGTACAAATACACAAGTCCTGGTCTTGGTTGGTCCTGGCCGAGACAAGACCGAGTAAAAATGGCTCTGATTCTGAGAGGAGACGAGATGGAGACCTTGAAAATTTGGCTGCAAGACCAGTCTCAAGACTAAGACGAGTGTTGTAGTCACAATTACTATAACACTAATTCTTTGAACTGAACTGAAGAAAAATATGGATCAGCAAGGCTTTTAGTATGAAAGTATGTTTGCAATCATAAAACACTGACATTTTGTAATACTTTAAAACTTCAAAACAACAAGTAACAGATCATTAATATGAAGATTTAAAAAGTCTGCTTGGATCTTTATGGTCTTCATCTTCTATGAGCTTGTCAAGTGACTCATGAATCAGTCTCTCAGCTGGGTTCTGTTTAAAGTTGTATTCCAGCTTGCTGTAGATCTCTAGAGCAGGGCAAGGACTTCAGGTCACCAACCAGTTCATTATGTTCAGTCCTTGTTGTTCTCTACTCTAAGAGCTGCTGCAGGCTAGAATGTAATTGTTACCAAAAATCTCATATTTTGACCTTAGTGATGATGGTGGTCCTTGTTCCACCACAAATAACATGTGAATCACTAAAATGGAAACAAATGGCTGCACATATCTCCCCCAGAAAAGAAAAACAATACAGCAAGTGCCAAAATATTAAACTCAAGCTTCACATTGGTAGCCCAGAACCCAGCAGGTGATGTCAAAATGAGTATGTTGTGGTGGCACTGTGTGTGGGGTTCTCCACCCAGAGTGGGAAGCCGGGGGGAGATGGAACAAAGGACTGAAGGAGGAAGTGGCACCGGGGGGTCTCAGATGTAACAGAAAGGACTATCTGTCCCCCAGGGAGTTCAGGAGACACCAGAGTTTACTAGAGGAAGAGAGGGTGTGAGAAGCAGGGCTGGTGTTGTATGATGTTAATGTGCCACGCATGTCTTTGTACACTGAGTGTATTGTTTTCGGCTCCCTGGGTCTCATGGGGCAAAAATAAAGGGTATAAAAAGGAGGTGCCCAGAGACCCAGATAGAGTATTTTCTGTACTTGATGTTGGAAGGTGAATAAAGTTTGCGTGTCATCTAGCTCGCTGCCTTGTCTGCTTTCATCTTCCATATTGGTGACCCCAAGACGTGTGATGGAGAACGAGCCAAGCACCATCCCGGAGACAACCCAGAGGGAGAAAACCAGTGCTGCATGCGCTGTCACAGTCAAGCTCCCAGACCTCTGGCTTCATAATTCGACCACATGGTTCTTGCATGTAGAAGCCCAGTTCACACTTCGTGGGATCACAATGGACGACACAAAATAATACCATGTGGTCGCTGCGCTTGATGTGCACTCCACGCAACAGGTAATGAGCCTGTTCCAGGAGCCGCTGGCCCAGGGGAAATATGAAGCGCTCAAGCGGATATTACTCCAGTGTTATACCCTGTCTGACAATGAGAGGGCAGAGAGACTCCTAACACGTTCAGAGGTCGGTGACAGATTAGCTGTGGAGCTCATGGAGAGCATGTTAGCACTGATGGGGAAGAACAATGAATCTTTCCTGTTTGCCCACCTGTTCCTCAGGAACCTACCTGCTATAGCAAGGGTGATCCTGGCCAATTCACTGCTGCTGGTGACCAAGGACTACCACGCCCTGGCGCAGGAAGTGGACCACATCATTTTAGCAACCAGCGCTCTCAGCATGCATGCAGGGGTACCGGCATCCATGAGGGACTCCAGCAAGGTCAAGGAGCCGTTGGTGGTGGCTAGGACGGATGCCAAGAGGCTCAGGAACAGGGCGCTCTGTTTCTATCATCGCCGCTTCGGCTCGGATGCCCAATGCTGTCTGCCGCTATGCAAATTCAAGACGCCGGGAGGACGGCACAGTCAGCAATCATAGCAGCTGCGACCACTAGCGACAGGAACAAGCTGCTTTTTATCACGGACACATGTTCGGGGAGACGGTTTTTGGTGGACTCCGACTCCCAGAGAAGCCTCATTCTGCCAGTCAGTGCAGACAGGTCGGCAGGAGGCAGCAGTACCAAGCTCACAGCTACCAATAAATCCACCATCAGGACGTTTGGCAAACAGATGCTGCTGATATGCTTGCATGGACGCAATTATCAGTGGGACTTTGTGGTAGCTGCGTGTTCTGCCCCCATTTTAGGTGCAGATTTTTTTATGTGCTTATGGTTTGTTAGTCGATGTTGCCAACAGACGTTTAGTGGATGCTCTCTTTTTTCTCCCTGCCCTGCACAGTTTGGGGAACTGGGCCAACAACACTAGCTAATGTTATAGCTCCAGTACCAGCATTTACTTTCACAGTTCACAGCACTCACAGTCCCAGCTTTTTCGGCTACGGTAACTAAACATGAGGTCAAACATTTCATAACAGCAAAAGGTCCGCTTGTGTTTGCGTGCCCTTGGTGCCTGGATGTGGTGAAACTGGCCAGTGCATGCGAGGAGTTTGCCAACTTAGAGCAGCTGGGCATCATCAGGCGCTCCAACAGCCCATGGGCATCCCCACTACACATGGTGCCTAAGGCTGATGGGTCGTGGCGATCATGCAGTGATTTCCGGCACTTGAACAACGCCATGGAACACGATTGGTATCCCATCCAGCACATCCAGGATTTTTCCGTATACCTGGCCGGGACACGTATTTTTTTGAAAGTGGATCTGGTCCGCGGTTACCATCAGGTCCCGGTGCGCACGGATGACGTTCCTAAAACAGCGGTAATAACTCCTTTTGGCCTTTTCAAATTTTTACGCATGCTGTTCGGATTAAAGGGCGCAGCACAAACCTTCCAGAGAATGATGGATGCAGTGCTCCATGACCTGCCCTTTTTGTCTACTTAGACGACATTCTGGTGGCTAGCGCATCTGAGGAGGAGCATCTCGCCCATCTCAAAATGGTTTTCCAGAGGTTGAAAGAGCATGAGCTTATAGTTAACCTGGAGAAGTGCCAGTTCAGTGTGCCAGTGATTGATTTTTTTGGGCCACCGCATTTCGCTGGAGGGCGCGATTCCGCTATCTGATAAGGTGTGCGCCGTGTCGGACTTTCCATGTCTGCAGACTGTGAGGGCCATACAGGAATTTTTTGGCATGGTCAACTTTTACAACCATTTCCTCCCCCGGATAGCCCAGCTGCTGCAGCCGTTGTACACCACGCTTAAGAAAAAGAAGCCCGCGGAAACCATCGACTGGACCCCCGAGCGAGTTCAGGCTTTCGCAGACGCCAAAACAGCACTCGCTGACGCCGCTTTGCTTTGCTTGGCGCAGATAACACTCACCATGGACGCATCTGGTGTTGCCATAGGGGAAGTGGTGGAGCAGTACGTCTGCGGTTCATGGCAGCTGCTCACATTTTTCAGTCGTACTTTGCACAACAACAACCGCAAATACAGTACGTTCAACAGAGAATTGTTGGCCCTCCACCTGGTGATGTGCCATTTCCAGTTTTGGCTAAAAGGGCATGAGTTCACCGTGTTTGTGGAACATAAACCGCTAACGTAATGATGTCCAAGGTCTTGGAACCGTGGTCGGCCTGGCAGCAACAGCATTTGGCCGTGATCTCGGCGATCACGACCAACATTCAACACGTTGCCGGTAAGCTCAATGTCATGGCCGATTGCCTATCACACGTGTTAGTCTCCCTGGTCTATATGGAAATAGATTTCCCTGCCACGGCCAAACGGGGGACGCGGACATTTGCACGCTCCAGTCTGTGCCTACTGGGTTAAAGCTGGAGAGCAGGGTGGTGCAAGAAGGGTGCCCTTCCTTGCTCTGCGACGTCTTCACCGGTTGCCAATGCCCAATGGTTCCGAGCTCTTGGCCCCGCCACATTTTTGAGTCAGTCCAGTCCTTTTTGCATCACGGCGTGTGTGCCTCGGTTAAACTGGTGGGGCGAAATTTGTCTGGCTGCGCTTGCGCAAGGACGTGAAAGAGTGGGCTGCAGCGTGCGTCACGTGCCAGCGGGCCAAAGTACACAAGCACGCCAGAGCCCCCTTGAGCCATTCCAAATCTCATCCAGGAGGTTCGACCACATCCACATGGATTTGGTGGGACCTCTCCCGCCATTGCAAGGTTTCACGCACGTTTTGACAATCATGGACCGCACCACACGTTGGCCTGAAGTGGTCCTGCTGTCTTCCATGTCCATGGAAGTGGCTTGCGCTTTTTTGTCGGCTTGGGCTGCACAGTTCGGCTCCCCGTCGGACATCATTTCAGACAGGGGTCTGCAGTTCATTTCGGAACTCTGGTCCGCGATGGCCCAGAGCCTGGGGGTCAAAATTCACTGGATACGACCCCCAGGCTAACAGGTTATGCGAACGCATTCATAGGTCTCTTAAGGCAGCGCTCAGAGCTTTGCTCCCGGATGCAAATTGGGTCGACCGACTGCCCTGGGTTCTTTTAGGATTGTGCTCCGCGCCTAAGGAGGATCTGGCAGCCTCCCTGGCAGAACTCGTTTTTTCTCAGCCGCTGTGGATCCCAGGGGAATTTTTACTGGAAAACCCCGCGCCAGGGGCTGATCCGCCCATGCAATTTTTGTACAGTATGGGGGCTGTTTATGTGCTGGGCCTGGCCCACTATTGTTTTCCCCATACCGTTGTCCCAAAAAGCTTACAGAGGGCCAGATTTGTTTTTGTCAGGCACGATGCACACTGGACCCTGCTGTGCCTACCATACGACGGACCATTCAGGTTGCTGAAAACTGGGGCAAAGCATTTTGTGTTAGACTTGGGGGGGGGCATAGGGAGACCGTCTGCATCAACAGGCTGAAGCCCGCTTTTGTGTTGGCAGATGAGCAGGTGATGTTGGCCCATGCTCCCCAGTGCGGGCGCCCACCATTGGTGGCTCCGCAAACTGGTGTTCCCCTGGTAGAGACCTGCGCTCGCGAAGCTAACATATTTCCCCCTCCACCCTTTTTCCCTCCACAGACTAATGTGCCCACCTGCACATCCCACCACCAGGGTGCTTCGACCGGACCGGCGACCCCCCTCTACAGCTGCTATGGGAGCCTGCTCAAGCCCAAACGATGGGGGAGGGGGGGTTAGTTCCCTTTCTTGGTGTCTGGGGGGGGGGCTGTCTAGTGACACTGTGTGGGGGGTTCTCTACCCAGAGTCGGAAGCCGGGGGAAAATGGAACAAAGGACTGAAGAATGAAGTGGCACCCAGGGGTCCAGACGTAACAGAAAGGACTAGCTGCCCCCCGGGGAGTTCAGGAGACACCAGAGTTCACTAGAGGAAGAGAGGGTGTGAGAAGCAGGGCTGGTGTTATATGATGTTAATGTGCCACGCATGTCTTTGTGCACCGAGTGTATTGTTTTTGGCTCCCTGGGTCTCATGTGGCAGAAATAAAGGGTATAAAAAGGAGGCACCTAGAGGCCCAGATGGAGTATTATCTGTACTTGATGCTGGAAGGTGAATAAAGTTTGTGTGTCATCTAGCTCACTGCCTCGTCTGCTTTCATCTTCCACAGTGTCTTTATACTGTGGTGGAACCCGGTATATATATTTGTGTAAAATGGAAATATGTTGCTTTATTTAACTACTGGTAAATGTGCATCTGGAGAATTGCAGGTTGTTATCAGGCCCCACCTTGTGTTTTTTCAATGAGTATTCTGGGTCAGGGCTTATAGACTGTTCTCCACTGATGTCACCAGCACCAGCTAAGCAGTACTCATATTCAACCACAGTCATCCATGAGGGAGACCCCTTCCCTTCAAGGTTGGGTGTACTGCTGGCCGATAGAGTGTGCATTGTGTTTTTAATCAGCTGAGTGCCTATTTACTGAAAGACAAACACTTCTGCGAAGACTTTAGAGGCCTGAGCTGTAACCTCAATAGTAACAGAGCATTCTCTCCCCCCTCTTTTTTCACTTTTGTTTGTTTGTTTTGCTTGTCATGCGGTGCCGTTTTTTCCAGCATGTGCTCGAGAACATACAACTCCAGCACCAGATGCTCCTCTTCACTCTCCTCCTGTCCTTTCCGCCTGTATCTGGTCCTCATTTTCAGCACTTGTAATTTCCCCAATGCTTGTATGCGTGGGACTTTTTGGGGTAAATTTCTGTCTGTTTGTCCTCCCAGGATTATTTTCAGCCATGTCAGCGGTTGCCACGGTGGCAGACGTCTGTTTGCCTGTCAGTCACGTCTCTTCCTTTGCAGGGCCTCTGCGGGTGCTTCTTCCGTGTGGGGAAGACATCAGCACAATCTTTGAGCACACAGACAGCATAGATGCATGAGTTAACCTTCAGTTTACAAAATTAAACCTTAGCAAAACTGATAAAAATGCCATGAAACTGTAATGAAATGTCGCTGGTGCAAACAGTTTGAGTCATGTGTTCCGTATTAACTAGCATCACTGATAGTCTCATCTTCTTCTGACATCTGCCCTTCTGGCATCTCTCTCAACCCCCCCACCAGCATCAAACATGGTGAAATACTATAGTTTAGCTCACAGATGGCCCAAATACAAATTCTAGAAAAAAAAAAAACATCTGAGATATTAGTCATCTGGTTGTAGAGACGGAAAGTGCAGCTTAGGCTATATTGCTTCCCTGACAATATCTGTCCTAAGATTACAGGCTTATGGGAGGGATTCTGGACTTGTTTTTCTCCAAAGAGTATTCCTCCAGTATTTTTTAAGTAACTGTAAGCCATTATAATCAACTGTTTATTAAACGAGTCTGTCGAACAGAGATTTTCCATTTATAGCTTGTGGGCATGGCTTGCCAGTGTTGGAAATTTTTGATGTCATTTCAGAGTGGCATCATTTCTAAAATATTTGCAGCAAACAGCAGCAGCATTTCAAGAAATCAGCATGTATGTACAGTATATCTTACTTTATTGCGCAGTAGCCTGGTGGTGCACCCACAATTTCGTTGTGCTGTACGACTATACAATGACAATAAAGCCTATTCTATTCTTGTCTGCTGTAGCTAACTAGAAAGAAAGAAATTGTTTAAAGGCTTAGTGTAAGTAAACTTCTGACTTTGAGGAAAGCAATAAAAAAAATCTCCATTTTTTTTTAGCAAATATAAAAATTATTTAGCAAATAGAAATAATTTTGGTAATCCTTACTGGTCTAAAACAGGAAAAGTTTAATTTGATTTAATGTCAGACAGTGAGGGGTAAAAAATGTTAAATGTATTTTTATACAGTGTATGTAAAATTCTGGTTTCAACTGTACATACAGTATAAACATACATGAAATTCACAATTAATACAAAAAAATGGAAATACAAGGGAAAAATAATCAAAAGTGACTGATAGCAATTAATGATCATTTACATGACCAAGAAATGCTTAGCAGAAAAGTATAAGTTAAAAATTACCATTTGTTTAACTGCCCCCTTTTTTTTTTTATAAGATTCAGGCAGTGGATGATATACATATGTATGATCTGAATTTGCCTGAAAATTCTTTTTGGTGAAAGGTCTATTGGTAGATTGGAAAATTCCACATCTTCAGGTTTCCTAAGTGAACGGTTGGGTTTCTAGGGCCTCTAGAAGGGTTGCCCTCTGAAGGGCCAAAATTGAGCTTTAAAAAGAAGAAGCCATCTGTTGTCATTCAGTCCATGCAGCCAATCATCTACAGTAGAACGAAATTATGTTTCTCCTATCTACAATGTTAATCACATGTAGAATCAGAGGGGTCGCTGCCATGGAAGGCGTCACCACAAACAACTTCTCCTTCCCCCATTCTATTACGCTGAGCACCAAGCTAGAAGGAGGGAAGTGTCATGGCCGTGAGCGCTCGCCCCCTCCTTCCCATTGTTTCCTTCCTCAGGTCATCAACACACCTGGGTGAGGAGACGCACCTGCTGCCTTTCATCAGCCAGCGTTTATAAGGAGCATCTCTTCAGTGCGCTGACACTGGCTTGTCTGGGTATATTGCTGTAGCAGAGTACTTATATTGCAAGTGTTATTTCCTAAGGTGTAGTTTCCGCACTCACCTGTCTCTCCTCTCTTCTCCAGGTTGCTGCCATCGTGCGGGTGCATCTCCGCACTCACTGCCCCATCATCTCCACTCAGCTGCAACCATATTCCACCCGGTCAAGCACCACCGACACCACAACCTTCACCCTGCTGGTTCGTTTCTACCCCAGTTCGGGGTCCTGCCGGTTCTCCCTGTTATCCCACGTAAGTGGTAATTTGGCTCACCCATTTTCCCTGTCACTATTCCTCCACTCACAGCTCTCATTCTCTCTCCACAGGCTGATTCCTCTGGAGAGTGACATTTTCCTTAAGCTGTGCTTTGTTTTGATATTTAATAAACTTCTCAAATGTGTGCTTGTGTGTTTGATTGTCCTTCTGTTGTTGCATCGTGCACGTGAGCTGTCCTTAATTGGAAACATGACAGAACGAGCCAGCCATGATTACAGCTCAGCAGGTGCAGCGGCATCGGGGCAATCAGCTCTGGATCACTTAGAAGTGACCGAGCAACAGGTGGCCGTGCTAAACCAGCAGCTGCAGACAATCTCGCAGCAATTGGGCACGGTCGCCCAACATTTGGCCAATCTGGCTCCTCCTCCTCCTCCACCTGCTCCTGTTGTTCAACTTCCCGTGCGCCATATCACCTCCATTCCCACACCTGCCCTGTACGCGGGGGAGGTAGGGAAGTGTAAGGAGTTTCTTCTTCATGTACGGATGTATTTTGAGCAGGTCGGGAGGGGAGGTACTTGTCGGACACCGCTAAGATTCAGTTTATGATCCTATTACTGCAGAACTGGGCCCTCAGTTGGGCTCAGTCCATGGATGACAGCCCTGAAGGGTCTGCTTACACATTTGAGCAATTTGTGGTTGCTTTCATGCACGCTTTTGACCATACTGAGAGTCAAGGGAACATTATGAGCCGCCTTTTGTCGCTCCACCAGGGCACTCGGTCAGCAGCCGAGTAGTTGGTGGAGTTTCCGGGTCGAAGCAGCGGAGTCGGGGTGAAATGATGTTGCCTTATGCAGCGCGTTTCTCTCCGGCTTAAACACACGCCTCCGTGACCACCTGGCGGTTTATGCTGTTCCCGACACCCTAGATGGTCTTATAGATCAGGTCGTGGGATTGGACAATCGCTACCGTGAATGTGCGAAGGAGCAAAAGTCCTCCTCTCGCCCGCCCGTCTGTTGCGTGGGTGCCCGCTGCTGCTACTGGCACAGGTGGCACTGGTCCTCCTCCCGAGCTGATGGAGCTCAGTCGGTTCCAGTTGACCGATGAAGTGCATCGGTGGAGGAGGAGGACGGGCACGTGCATTGTGGTTCCATGAAGAACAATCTGGACGAGTGCCACCTGCGGCCAAAAGACCCGGCCTGTCAGTAACCACGGGGGGTCTGGTGGGCGGGACTAAACTTACTCCCCCCGGCAATTTCTCTATTTCGGCCCTCGTGCAATTGCCGGAGGTCGAGAGGACAACTATGGCGCTTGTGGATTCAGGGACAGAGGAGAATTGAGCCACCAACTGAGCAACTGGAGTGGTGGCTCAGTTGGTAGAACATCCGCCCCACGCCCGGGAGGCAGGGGTTCAAATCCCGGCCGGGTCATGCCGAAGACCATATAAAAATGGAACTTCCTGCCATCCAGCTTGGTGCTCAGCAATAATGGAATGGAGGAGGGAAATTTGTGGCGGCGCCTTGCATGGCAGCGGCCCTCTGATTCTGCACTTGGGGTGTGTGTGATTAACACAGTAGATAGGTAAAACACAATCTCGTTCTACTGTACATGATTGGTTGTACAGTTGAATGACAATAAGGGTGATTTAATTTTTTTAATTTAATTTCATCTCATCCCGGCTCGTGTGGGACATGGATATTCCCACTCAAAATTGCCCAGTAATTTAAGAATCACCATCATATCTGGTCGCGAAGTTGTGGTAGTCTCCGAATGAACAGCGCCTATGGCCATCCTTCTTTCCAGAAACCACTGGGAGGAACTTTCGTTCCTGATACTCCCAGATTCGTCTTCCTCTATGGTTCTGGGTTATTCGTGGCCCCGGAGGCACAACCCCATCATAAACTGGGGGCAAAACTCCATAACCTCCTGGAGCCTGTTCTGTTTGACTCACTGTTTGCGTTCAGCCGAGTGTTCGCCGTCTCTCCCCGTATCCTCCCCTCCGGCCAAGCCACTGGACCTCAGCCTCGTTCCCCGGGCTTATCATGATTTGGGAGAGGTTTTCAGCAAGTCAAGAGCGCTGTCGCTTCCGCCTCATCACTCCTACGACTGTGCTGTGGACCTCATCCTAGGGGCGAGGCTGCCATCCAGCAGGGTCTATAACATTTCTGACCCAGAGAGGGAGGCGATGGAGAGATACATAAAAGACTTCCAGAACGCCAGCCTGATTCGGCCATCTTCAGCGCCACTTGGAGCCGGGTTCTTCTTTGTTGGTAAGAAGGATGGTTCATTGCACCCGTTTATAGACTACTGGGAGCTGAACGCTATCACTGTTAGGACAAATACCTTCTGCCCTTGATCAATGTCGCGTTTGAGCTCCTTCAGTGCTTACGGGTGTTCACCAAATTAGACCTACATAATGCTTACCATCTAATCCGCATTCGCGAAGGGGATGAGTGGAAGACAGCGTTTAGGACACATCAGGGCCAATTTGAATATTTGGTCATGCCCTTCGGGCTTACTAATGCCCCCGCCGTTTTCCAGCGGCTCATTAATGAAGTCCTTCGCGATATGCTCTATCAATTCGTATTCATCTATTTGGATGATATTCCTATTTTCTCCCGCTCGCCAGAGGAACATGAGGTCCATGTGAGAGCCGTTTTACAGCGGCTCTTGGAGAACCAGCTCTACGTCAAGGCCGAGAAGTGTGAGTTCTCCACTACATCTACCACCTTCTTGAGCTTCATAGTGGCTGAAGGAAGACTGATTGCCGACCTGGCCAAGGTGAAGGCAGTGCTTAATTGGCCAACTCCTCACTCCCGTAGGGAGCTTCAGCGCTTCCTCGGGTTTGCAAACTTTTATCGCAGGTTCATCCAGAACTATAGTGGGATTGCACTGCCTCTTACACAGCTGACCTCCGTTAAGGTCCCTTTCCGTTGGACCGAGGCAGCTGAACAGGCCTTTTTTAAATTAAAGGGCCTGTTCACGGAAACACTTATCTTGGCTCAGGTCGACACGCAGCTCCTGTTTGTCCTCGAGGTGGATGCTTCTGATTCAGGGGTAGGAGTGGTCCTCTCACAGCACTTGCCCTCTGACCAGAAGCTCCACCTATGCGCATTTTTTTCTTGGTAGCTCACGTCGGCCGAGAGAAATTACGACGTAGGGGACAGAGAACTTCTTGCGATTAAGTTGGCATTGGAGGAGTGGAGACATTGGCTAGAGGGGGCTATCCACCCCGTTGTCATGCAATCGGCCCGCCAACTTAATGCCAGGCAGGCTCGTTGGGCCCTATTCTTTCAAAGGTTCAACTTTACTAACACTTGCCGTCCTGGCTCTCGGAATACCAAACCGGATGTGCTATCGCACCAGTTTGATTCCGAGCAAGTGGTGCCCCCATCCCATCCTCAGCCTATCCCCCCCCCCCATGCGTCCTCGGAGCCCTTACGTGGGATATTGAGCAGACAGTCCACCAGGCCCAGTCCCGGGAGCCCATACCAGCGGGGTGCCCCCGGAGCCACCTAGACATCCCTCCAGGTCTCCGCAGCAATGTAATCCACTGGGGTCACACCAGCCGTTTTGTCTGCCATCCTGGGACCACCCGCACTGCCAACCTGATTCGGCGGGTGTTCTGGTGGCCTACGCTGAGGCGGGACGTGCAAGAGTATGTGCGGGCCTGTCAGATCTGGGTTCGGGGCAAGTCCGACTCCTCCCCTCCTGCTGGACTCCTTCACCCCCCACCCATCTCTGGTCGTCCTTGGTCCCACATCGTCGTGGACTTTATAACTGGAATAACTTTATAACTTATAGCTGGAAGAATTGGCAAGCCTGGTGAAGTCATTGGTCTGTTTTCAGGCATCCAGAGACCAACAGCTAGAGAAAGAAGCCTCCCGCGGAGCATGCAGCACCATTTTCACCAGACACAAGCACAGATGACTGAGCTGAGAGAGGGGTATGAAAGTCATGGTGAAAGCAGAGGTGAAGATGACGCTTTGGGTGAAGACCCAGGGGTACAGCCACCTGAGTCGACCAGCAGGAGGAGCTACTGCCACAGTTGCAGCCATCACTGCCAAGGATGACACACATGCACCGTGAGCCCAGGTTGAATCCACTCCCTCCTGATGATGATATTGAACATTGTCTGACAACATTTAAAAGAATGGCCACTGTCTGTCCTGGCCAAAGGAAGAGTGGGCTATTTAACTAGTCATATAGTGCTTATAGACATTTCAGACACTGAAGATTATGAAAAAGTGAAAGAAGTGGTTTTAATGAAATACAAGATTACAGCCAACGCCTACAGAAGAAGGTTTTGTTCCCTGGGCATTCAACAGGATGAAACCCTCGCAAACTTAATGTTCCTTTGAAAAAGACTTGGTTAACAAATGGATTAAACCAGAGACCTCAACAATAAGAGATATTTCTGAACTGATGATTCTAGAGCAGTTCCTGCAGATGGTGGACCCAGAACTGGAAGTTTTGATACAAGAGTGTGACCCAAAGGCTGCAGAGGACGCTGCTAGGCTTGTAGAAGTTTTCCTGTTAGCCAGGTCTGGGAGCAGAAGACCCACTTTCAGTCATGACAGCTACTTCATCACACAGAGTAAGTCCAATTGTCATGATTTGGTGTTTTGGGGAGGCTTAAGCGCAGGGCAACCACTTCAGAAGAACACGCAGACACAGATGAAAAGTAAACACCACTTTAATGAAAACCCAAACCCTGTACAAACACGCCAACATGGCGGCACACACAGTTGCAGCAGCTCAGTGGCTCACCAGGCGGAGCTGTATTTGGATGTGTTTTTTGTTTTACGTGTTTGTTTTGTGCATATTCTGCCAAGCGAATGTCACCTATAGTCAGCATGATATTCTGAAGATTGGAATATGCTACGAGGGGTAAGTAACAAGTGAGTTTCTCTGCTCACACAAGATCCCGGTGGAAGCAGCGAGGAGCCCCGGCTCTCCGTGGATTACCATCCCAGTGGGGAGGAGGTGCAGGCGGTGAGGGGAGAGGAAGCAGAAGCGGGGCTGTAGGGCCAGCGCGCTAGTAAGGCTACGGAGGCAGCCATTCAAACCACTGCTTCCCAGCCTTTTCCTCTCAAACGTCAGATCTCTCGTGAACAAGATGGAGGAACTAAGGCTGCAGATCAAGGCAAACAACTCTGCCAGGGATGCATGCATTCTTCTTATTACCGAGACCTGGCTTCAACCATTTATCCTGGACTCGGCTATTGAGCTAGCGGGGCACACTACACAGCGCTACGACCGAACAGCGGATTCCGGTAAGAGCAGAGGAGGGGGGCCGGGGTGTACATACTGTAAATAACAGCTGGTGTACTAACTCAGTGATTATGGAAAGTCACTGCTCACCGGACACAGAGTACCTGACTGTTAAGTGCAGACCCATTTACCTCCCTAGGGAGTTTACTGTAGTATTGGTAACAGCTGTTTACATTCCACCGGATGCTAATGCTAACTCAGCTATCGGATTGCTACATGCTAGCATTAGCTATACACAGAGTATTTACCCTGACACTGTGCAAGTTATAGCGGCGGATTTCAATCATGCAGACTTAAAGGCAGCACTCCCTAAACTCCATCAGCATGTCAAGTGTGCTACTAGGGGTGTGAACACCTTGGACAAGGTCTATTCAAACATCAAACTGGGCTACAGGGCTAGACCATTACCACATCTGGGCCAGTCTGACCATTTGTCCATGCTATTAATTCCTGCATATGCCCCCCTCAAGAAAACTGCTCCCATCATCTCTAAGACTGTTGCCACATGGTCGGAGGATGCTTCCTAGCAGCTGCAGGACTGCTTCGACAGGACCAACTGGGAAGTCTTCGAACATCAGGACCTGGAGCTGTTCACAGATAGTGTACTGTGCTATATTAAGAACTGCATAGACACTATCACAGTGAACAAACGGATCCGTATCTTCCCTAACTAGAAGCCCTGGATGAACCAGGAGGTCCAGCAACTGCTGAGGGAGAGAAACAACGCCTTCAGGTCTGGTAACAGCGAACTCTACAGCATAGCTCGGGCCAACCTGAAGAGGGGCATCAGAGAGGCTAAGGCAGACTATAGGAGGAGGATTGAGGACCATGTGGACAGCAGCAATAGCCGGCAGGTGTGGCAGGGCATCCAGCACCTGGCCAACTATCGAACTAACCTGGGAACCGTGGTAGGTGACCTCACGCTGGCGGAGGAGCTGAATATCTTCTTTGCCCGCTTTGAGGTCGCTGCACCTGTTTCGGCCAACCTACATCAGGCCCACAGCAGTACGTTCCTCACTCTGGAGGAGTATGAGGTGAGGCGCACCCTGCGGTCCATTGACCCAAGAAAAGCAGCGGGTCCGGACGGCGTCCCGGGACGTGTGCTGAGGGACTGTGCAGATCAGCTGGCTGGAGTCTTCACTAAGATTTTCAACCAATCTCTGGCACAGTCCACTGTCCCATCCTGCCTGAAGTCCTCCACCATAGTCTCCTTACCCAAGAAGCCTCATATCTCCAGCCTCAACGACTACAGACCAGTCGCACTCACCCCAGTGGTGATGAAGTGCTTTGAAAAGCTGGTCTGTAGTCATATCATAGCAGCCCTGCCCCGCAGTCTTGACCCCCACCAGTTTGCCTACAGAGCGAATCGATCCACAGAAGATGCGGTGGCCACAGCACTCCATGTCACTCTAGCCCACCTGGAACGGCAGGGGAGCTACGTGCGGATGCTCTTCGTGGATTCCAGCTATGCATTTAACACCATCCACACAAACTGGTGGTCAAGCTGGGGCTTCCTCAGGCCATATGTACGTGGATCAGCAGCTTCCTCTCTGGTCTCAGACAGAGAGTCAGGGTGGGCCATCATACATCCACGGCCCTAAGCCTCAGTACCGGCTCCTCCCAGGGCTGTGTGCTGAGTCCCCTGCTCTACTGTCTGTATACATACGACTGCACCCCCGCCCATCACAACAACACCATCGTGAAGTTTGCAGACGACACTACAGTGGTGGGTCTCATCTCGGTGGGGGACGAGTCTGCCTACAGTGATGAGGTGGTGCGGCTGTCATCATGGTGTAAAGATAATAACCTTCTCCTGAACACCTCCAAGACCAAAGAGTTGATAATAGACTACAGGAGGAAGAAGACAGAGATTCCCCCTCTCATCATCAGCGGGGACTGCGTAGAGAGGGTAGCTGACTTCCGTTTCCTGGGAGTCTACATAGAGGAGAACCTGTCCTGGAGTGTGAACACCTCTGAGCTGGTGAAAAAGGCCCAGCAGAGACTGTACTTCCTGAGGATTCTCAGGAAGGAGAACATCACATAGAGACTGCTGGTGTCCTTTTATCGAGCTTCTATTGAGAGCATATTAATATACTGTATATGCATCTGGTACAGTAGTTGTACAGTAGCTCAGAGGAAAGCACTCCAGAGGGTCATCGATACTGCCCAGAAGATCATTGGCTGCCCTCTCTTCATGCTGGAAGACCTACACTGCTCCCGTTGCCAGAAGAAAGCCCAAAATATCTTAAAGGACACTTCACGTCCTGGGCACTCACTGTTTGAACTACTGCCATCTGGGAAACGATATAGACTAATGAACACAAGGACAAACAGACTCAAACATAGCTTTTACCCAACAGCAATAACCATTCGGAACAAATTGAGGAAGTAATGTGCAAAATGGACATGATTGTATGTTGTTGAATGCTCTTTGCAATGACTGTGTGTGCATGATGTCCTGTGTTGATGTCTGTGTGAATGTGGCTAGATATTTATTCTTTTTAAATTATTTTTATTTGACTTTAAGTATTTTTAGGTTTATGTTTTTTTATAAATAGGGCAATGTTTTTATAAATGGGGCATTGACTGGAGAGCACTTTGAATTTCGCTGTACTTGTGACAATGACAATTAAAGATCTATCTATATATCTATCTAACTTGAGAAATATATGCACACAGCACAATTAGAGAAATCCGCAACCAAAACGCCAAACTATATACAGGAAAAGCAGTTGCACGCTGGAGTCACATGCAGCCTGGGGGAAAGAGAGGAGAGAAATGATTAATGAGGAGAATGGTTAACTGGGGAATGACAACTAAGGAAATGGATCTTACGATACTGGCAGAGAGCCCAGCAGTGAACTCCAGTTTGGGAAAAATGAGGAGAATCTGGAGACTGCAGGGGAGGAAGAGGAATGACTGGGGAAACCTGGGTGGAGAAGCCATCGTCTAGGGGAGGGATGGTTCAAGCGAGTATACACACACAGCTCCGGAGACACACCACTGGAGGCGGCAGCAAACCTGAGAGAAGGAGAGAATAAAAAGGTAAGATGACTTGGTGTGATAATTTGCCGAACAACAAGGACTGTAGTTGTGAGACGGTACAAACCCAACAATCTAGCGGAGAGCTCTTCACACTCTGGCCCTTAAATACGTTGGTGAATCAGGAGGCAGCAGGTGTGTAATCACGCAGGTACGTTGATGAGCTCTGGAGCCAGAAAAACAAACAGGACGGGTGGGGGGAGGCACACTCGCCTGATCATGACAGTGCCCCCCACCCCCCCTCAAGGGGTGCCTCCTGGCGACCCCCCGGGCTTCTGTGGATGAGCAAGGTGGAATGCCCGAACCATACCTTTGTCATGGAAGTAAGATCGCGGAATCCATGATCTCTCCTCTGGACCATACCCCTTCCAGTGTACCAAATACTGCAGATCCCGACCTCAATGGCACACGTCCAGAATCCGTTGGACAGTATAGGTGGTATTGTCCATTGATAATCCGGGGAGGTAGAGGGGGGTCTGGAGGAGGGTAGAAGGGGCTGACAGAGAGAGGTTTGATTTGAGAAACGTGGAAGGTAGGATGAATGTGGAGAGATGGAGGCAACTCCAGCCAAACAGTGACATCGTTGATGATGCGGGAGATTGGGAACGGCCCCAGAAAGCGCGGGAACAGCTTTCGAGGGTCCATCTTCACCGGGACCCTCTTAGCGGATAACCAGACCTTCTGACCCATGGAATATTTTGGTGCCGCCGCACGCCTACAGTTGGCATATAGGTGGTTCCACTCGGACGATGGCTGAAGAGCAGCCCGAGTGGGCCTCCAAAGGCGGTGACAGCGACGTGCGTGGGCCTTCACTGAAGGAACCGCGATCTCCCTTTCCATCATAGGTAGAAGCGGTGGCGTGTACCCCATGGCAGCTTCAAATGGTGTCAGCCCCATGGCAGAGGAGACGGCAGAGTTGAGTGCATACTTCACCCAGGTCAGGTGGGAGCTCCAGGTAGATGGGTTTCAGGATGCTACACACCTGGGGGATGGCCTCCAAGGACTGGTTTGCACGCTCGGCCTGACCATTACTCTGGGGGTGGTATCCGGACGTGAGGCTGACTGAGGTGCCCAAGGATCGACAAAAGGCTCTCCACACCCATGAAGTAAACTGTGGTCCTCAATCAGAGACGATGTCTATGGGGATGCTGTGTAAACGGATGACATGGATGGACAGGAGATTGGCCGTCTCGGCAGCAGAAGGAAGACCAGGAAGGGGGACCAAATGGACGGCCTTGGAGAAACGATCAGTGATGGTGAAAATGACAGTGTTACCTTGAGATGCAGGGAGACCCGAGACAAAGTCAATGGCATTATGGGACCAGGGACGGGAAGGGATAGGGAGTGGATGGAGAAGACCGGCTGGGGGTGAAGAGTCTAATTTGTTGGAGACGCATGTGTGGCAGGCATTGACATAGTCTCTAATGTCCTCCCTGAGGGAGGGCCACCAAAACACACGTTTAACAAGTTCTATGGTGTGAGTGATGCCAGGATGACAGGCAAAAAAACTTGTGTGCCCCCACTGGATAATGTCACTGCGTAGGGGGGAGGGCACATGGACGGGCCTCCCTCGGAGACCGGCTCCACCAACTGGGCCTGCCGGACCCTCTGCTCAGTATCCCAAATCAGGGCTCCCAAAATGCAAGAGGAGGGCAGGATAGTGTCTGGGAGAGTGACAGCGGCTGCAGGAGGGAGAGTAGAGGAGGAGTTGGAGGAAAACTGGCATGAGAGAGCATCAGGTTTAACGTTATGAGACCCTGGGCGGTATGTAATAGAGAGGTTGAACTTAAGAAAAAACAGGGCCCACTGAGCCTGCCGGGCATTCAAGCGTCTGGCGGATCTGAGATATTCTAAATTTTTGTGATCCGTCCAGACCATCACTGGCTGATTAGCTCCCTCCAGCCAGTGCCTCCACTCTTCCAGTGCCAATTTATTGGCCAGCAGTTCGCGGTCCCCTACGTCGTAATTTCTCTCGGCTGAAGTCAGCCATCGAGAGAAAAACACGCACAGATGGAGCTTCTGATCGACGCCGGAACGCTGTGAGAGCACAGCGCCCACCTCCGAATCAGAATCATCCACCTCGACCACGAACTGGGCTTGGGGGTCTACCTGCGCCAAGATAGGCATGGTGGTAAAATTCTCTTTAAGTGTAGCAAAAGTCCGCTCAGCGGCCTCGGACCACTTGAACGGGCTGTTGGTAGAAGTCAGCTGGGTAAAGGGCAGAGTGATTTTACTATAATCACAGATGAATCTGCAGTAGAAGATGGCAAAACCCAGGAAGCATTGGAGCTCCTTCCTGGTTTAGGGAGTAGGCCAGTCTACTACCGCCTGAATATTAACCCCTAGCACTCTGGTCAATTTCCCTAAAAACGCCTAAAAATAACGTACCCAAAGTAAATCAAAAGCTGTTCTTCAACCCTTTGCAGCATCTTCATGGGGTTGGTCTCATTTAAAAGAAAACACTTTGAATTTTTTGGCAAAACAGTCATAATCTCTCTAAGTGCTCCTGCCACTGAGTAACAGTCATCTAAACATACTGAACTTGAAGAAAATAAAGTTCGCCTGGGTGTTTTTTTAGATACAAATGCTTGCAAATAACACACAGCTGTCAGATACTGGCTGGAAAATGCAACAGAAATGTAGAACCAAGTGTTATCCAGCTGAGGTTGAAATTTTGTAACAATACCACAAAAAATGAATATATTACACAGCTTTTTTCTCAGGTTGTTCCCAGGCGTTTTTGAACTGTGCCAAATTGTGCCAAATGGCACCGTTTGGAAAAACGTCTATAACTTTTGAATGATTCAATATAGAAGCTTGATCTTGGGCTCTAATAAAAGGTGACACTCAGGGCTGTGTGTGTGTGTGTGGGGGGGGGGTTGTTTATTCATTCATGAATGAATGAATGAACAAACAAGCCCCCCCCACACACAAAGAAGCATGCCACGTAAAAAATGTGTGGCTTTTTTTTTACAAGAAAAAATAACCTACAGTGCAATAAAAATTATACTAAAATATCTGCAATGTAGAGGATAACAACTCCCCCCCCCCCGCTACAGAGGAGCACGGTCTGGTCTGTGCGCCGTGGTCTGTCATGTGGCGATGACGAACAGTTGTAATTTACCGATCGGTCAAAAGTCATTTTTATTACTATTTTCAGTGATAAAGAATAATTTAGCTTATAACACTTACCTGTCCACAACAGCAGTGTCGTTGGCGAACATCTGTTCCTCATTGTCAGACGAACATGAAGCTGGTCCGCTTGTTACGACTCGTGGTTCTGGTCACGCGACCCGGTCAAACCATGATTTCATTATTGCGGTTTTGCGCTTCCATGATTGCGGTTTTGGCGAACAATTTTTCAAAACAAATAAAAACAGTAGTAATAAAAAAAGACTGGCGAACGCTACTGTTACACACAGTGGCTTACACAAAACAGATTTTACGCACGGGACGCACGCTTTCAGTCATCGAACTTCTCTGCTTCAATTGGCTCGTTGTATTCGCAGTCGTTGGTAGGTGGGTCCTTCTTGCTAGGTTTTCAGTCATTGGTTCTTCGAGGTTTCAGAAACCCAATTCAAGGCTCTTATCAGTCGAATGAGAGGTCAATCAAATCTAAACCAATCAAAGCACTCCTTTGGCTTTCTGTTCTCGGCTGTGTCTGTAGTGGAAGAACGGAAATGCAGCTTTTTTTTTTTCAGTGCGCACTGAGATGCACAGTGCGCACTAGGACGCACGAGGACGCACTAGGACGCAGAGATGTGACCGCCCGCGGTATCCCGGAGTGCAAGAGGTTAACTGGGTCAACCTTTAATGTAGGTACGATACGTTACCACAGCAGGTGGTAGCATACCGTCACTTCCTGTGTTGCTGTCTGTGTGATTTGCTCTGTGGTTAGCTCTCCTCAATCTCCTGAGGATTTTTGCCTTTAATTGTATTTTAATCACTTTTTTTCATCTACCATCAGCTCTCTATTCTGTTTAACAAGCCTCTTGCACATGTGTGCGCACTCAGTGTCATCTAATCACCCTCTTTAGCCTTCTGTTCACCTTTTATCGGAGTTTGTGTTAGCTTTGTGTTAGCTAAACAATGAGTTTGTGTTAGCAAACATCGGAGTTTGTGTTAGCTTTGTGTTAGCTAAACAATGTCCTGTGTCACAACTTGGTTGCAGGAGTGCTGTCTACAGTTAAATGTTTCTAAAACTGTAGGCATGTATTTCACTAAAATAAATAGAGTGTCACCTGACCCTGACATACATGTTAATGGAGGAAAAATACAAATTGTTAGCCAATATAAATATCTTGGGTTAATAATAGATTCACAGCTTTCCTTTAAAGCCCATATATTTCCGGTTCCAGTTTCCTTTTTCCGGTTTCCTTTATTAGCCCATATGTTTCCGGTTCCGGTTCCGCCGGACCGGCGGCGCCACACGAGTCGGCTGCCTGTTGCAACAGCCTTTTTTTTAATCTTCCTTCTTCTTTCTACACCTTTCACTCTGTATATATATCACGGACGCACGGATCGCCCCGGGGGTCTCCCGGGTCGGCGGACGGAGCCACGGTTTGCAGCGGGAGACGTTACAGCGGGGAGGAGCTAGTGCTAGCTAGCACTTGGCCGCCGCCCGGTGCTAATGGGAAACTCGACATACCGGGAGCTGTAGCGAAAACGAAGCGGGTGCCGGGCTGGAGTTTAGGCGGCGTGAAAGAAATATAAGACAGAATAATAAAGAGCGATGGCAAGAACCAAGCAGACCGCCCGTAAAATCTACTGGAGGAAGAAGCCCCCCAGGAGACAGCTAGCCACAGGGCTGCTCGGAGAGGCGCTCTGGCCACTGGCAGAGTGAAGAGGCCTCGCCGTCACAGGTCCGTGGCTCTGAGAGAGATCCGTCGCTACCAGAAATCCACGGAGCTGCTCATCCGTAAGCTGCCCGTCCAGCGCCTGGTGAGGGAGATCGCTCAGGACTTCAAGACCGTCCTGCGTTTCCTGCGTTTCGCCGTCATGGCTCTGCAGGAGACCAGCGAGACCCACCTGGTGGTCTCTTCTTCGCTAAGGGGGTCACCATCATGCCCAAAGACTTCCAGCTGGCCCGCTGCATCCGCGGAGAGAGAGCTTAGACTTTCTGCTGCACATCCACCAGCCATAATGCTCTGCACTGTGTGTCTATATATATACATTTATAGTAATATGGACATATGTTTACTAGATGTTGTTTTTTCTTGCCTTCTGATTGTTGCTCTGAGTGTTGCTATCCCTATGCTGTTGCAATCCTGGAATTTCCCCATTGTGGGACTAATAAAGGCTTATCTTATCTTATATTGCTAAATTGTGTAAAAAATTCAAGTTAAATCTTGCAAATTTCCGTGCAATTCGAAATGAAATGTCAACTGAAGCCGCAAAAATATACTTGCATTCAATGATTCTGAGTCACTTCAACTATACTAGCTGGTCCCAGGCGGGTTTGAGTGCAAAAAAACCATTGGAAGTTTTGTACAAACAAGCACTTAAAGTTATGGATAAAAAACGTAGGCATTATCATCATTGTGCAATTTAAAAAAAATACAGTCTTTTAAATTGGGATAGTCTTCATACATTTGCAAATTTAAATTTGATTTATAAAGTACTGCATGATTTGGCTCCAGATCCTCTGGCAGAGTTCATCAGCCAAAGAAACAGCTCTGAGCGCGTCACTCGAGGCTCTGTCAGAGGTGACTGTTTCATTCCTCTGCGCAGGAGCACTTTCAGTAAGTCGGCCTGGTCAGTGAGGAGCGCTAGTGAGTGGAACTCAGTACCTGAGGAGGTTAAACTGCTCACAACATTCAAGGCCTTCACAAAAAAATTGAAAATGTGGCTTATAAACACCTACAGCTGCCAACACTAAAAGATAGTCTGCTGTGATGTTTGATGTTGTGTTTAAATGTACAGTTTGTTATGTATATGTTATTTGTTACATTAGTGCCCTCTTAAATGTCTAACCATGTTTTTTTCTTGTAGATGCATTTTACTGCTTTTTTACATCTTGGCCAGGGGACTACAGATGAAAACTAGCCTTTTGGCTAATTCTGGCTTTTTTAACCATGTGTAATCATGTGTTTTATGAAATTGCATTGTCCCTTTTCAAATAAACTAAACTAAACTAAAGCTTTGGGTTAGCCTTTAGCTATGGCTACTAGCTCTCCTTCCCCTTAGCTGCAGTGGAGCTCCCTAGCATAGGGCGGCCTGCTAGCGGTCCTCCAGTCCTCCTTAGCAGTGAGAAGAATGGGTGGGTAACGGTGAGAAGGAAGCCTAGCCACAAGGTCCCGGTTCACCACCAACCTGTTCATGTTTCTAATCGCTTTTCCCCCACTCAGCAACACACCCACTGAGGAAAAAACTCTGATCATTGGTGACTCTGTAGTCAGAAACATGAACCTAGAGACTCCAGCGGCCATAGTCATGTATTCCTGGGGTCAGAGCAGTCAACATTGAGTCAAATTTGAAAATGCTGGCTAAAAGTAACTGTAAATACTCCACAACTGTTATCTATGCCGGCATTAACGACATCTGACTCCAGCAGTCGGAAGTCACAAAACTTAATGTGGAATCGGTGTGTGACTTTGCCAAAACAATGTCTGCCTCTGTAGTATTCTCTGGGCCCCTCCCCAATCTAACCAGAGATGACATGTTTAGTCGCTTGTCATCCTTTCAACCGCTGTCTGTGTGGTGTCCTGCAAACAACGTAGGCTACATTGACAATTGGAGCTCATTTTGGGGAAAACCTGGTCTTATTAGACGAGAAGGCGTCCATCCCACTTTGGATGGTGCGTCTCATTTATCTAACAATCTGGCATCATTTTTATCCAAATTTCCAAAACTTTGACAACTCAAAGTTGGGACCAGGAAGAAGAGTTGCAGTCTTACACTCTCTGCAGCTCCTCTTCATCCGCCACCCCTCAACTTAGCCCCCATCTTCCCCATCAAAGAATCATTGTCTGCTCCCTCCAAAGTAAATAAAAATATAATGTATAAGCATCCCAAAGTGATTAAACAAAAAGTTGGTAAAACTCAAATTAAACATGAAGTCTTAATGATTTGGCCTCTATTCCTCCTCATAATTTAAAAATTAAATGCGGTTTGTTAAATATTAGGTCTCTAACTCCCAAGTCTCTGCTAGTCCATGATCTGTTAATTCATCATCATATCCCTTACAGAGACTTGGTTAGGGCAAGATGATTATGTTGGTTTAAATGAATCAACACCCTCTGGTTATTTAAACTGTCAAAATCCCAGAAGTTCTGGTCGTGGAGGAGTAGGAACAATATACCATTCCAAATTACTAGTTAATGTAAAGCAAAAAAAACATATTTTAATTCCTTTGAGGGCCTGGTCCTCAGTATTGGGCATGTTAGCAATTTTAGGTTAAACCCAATTTTATTTGCCATAGTTTATTGTCCTCCCTCAGCCTACTCAGAGTTTTTATCCAAATTTGCAGAATTCTTAGCTGATTTAGTGCCGAAATCAGATAGAATAATTATAGTAGGGGACTTTAATATACATGTAGATGTAGAGAGTGATTGTCTTAACATGGCATTTAATTCAATATTAGACTCGATTGGGTTTTCTCAGAAAGTAGGAAATTCTACCCATTATCTCCACCACATATTGGACCTTGTTCTGACATATGGCATAGAAATAGAAAATCTGGTAGTGTCTCCTCATAACCCTGTACTGTCAGACCATTGTCTGTTAACCTTTGATTTTACTATATCTGACTATTTGGCTCCTAAAGAAGAATATTACTACAGCAGATGCCTCTCAGATAATATTGTTACCAAATTTATGCAGATTGTTTTCTTTATGCCATGTGTCAACACAACGGAAATAAGCTTTAGACAGCTTGCTCCTTCTGTAATTGATAGCATGGTAGATGGTGTTACGTCTTCTCTGCATCAGACTCTAGACATGGTGGCCCCTTTAAAAAAGAAAAAGTCTAATCAGAGATTTCAAACTCCTTGGTTCAACACAGAAACTCATAGCTTAAAACAGAAGACTAGTCAATTAGAAAGAAAATGGTGCTCCACTGATTTAGATGGATTCTATTTAGCTTGGAGAAATTGTCTTTTCATTTATAAAAATTCTCTTAGAAAAACTAGAACAAGTTCTTATTCTGCATTAATAGAAGAGAACAAGAATAATCCCAGGTTTCTTTTCAGCACTGTAGCCAGGCTGACAAAGAGTCAGGACTCTGTCAATCCTAGCATTCCCTTAGAGCTTACTAGTCAGGACTTTATGAACCTTTCAATAATAAGATTTCATCTATCAGAGATAAATTCACTCAGATTCTTCCCACCGTTAACTTAAATACAGTAACTACTACAACTCTTTCAATTGATATCTGTTTGGATGAGTTTACTCCAACTGACCTTTTAGAGGTAGATAAAATAATTTCCTCATCCAAGCCTTCAACTTGTCTTTTAGACCCTTTTCCTACCAGGTTATTTAAAGAAGTCTTCCCATTTATTGGTAGCTCTATTGTTCAAATAATCAACTCTTCATTAACATTATGCCATGTACTGCAGGCTTTTAAAACTGCTGTAATTAAACCCTTACTCAAAAAGCCTGGATCCAGGAGTTTTAGCTAACTATAGACCAATCTCTAATCTCCCTTTCATTTCAAAAATTTTAGAAAGAGTTGTTGCTACGCAATTATTTGACCACTTGCAGGGAAATGGTTTATTTGAAGAGTTTCAATCTGGGTTTAGAATCCATCATAGTACTGAAACAGCCTTAGTGAAGGTCACTAATGACCTCCTTATCACATCTGATAATGGACTTGTTTCTGTACTTGTCCTTTTAGACCTTAGTGCAGCTTTTGATACTATCGATCATAATATTCTACTTGATAGATTAGAACACTATGTTGGACTTCATGGAACTTCATTGCAGTGGTTTAGATCTTATTTATCTGATAGGTTCCAGTTTGTTCATGTCAATAATGAGTTTTCTTCCAACTCAAAGCTCAGTCATGGAAATCCACAGGGATCTGTGCGAGGCCCTACTCTTTTTAGTTTATATATGCTTCCGTTAGGCAACAGTATTAGAAAGCACTGTATTCATTTTCATTGTTATGCAGATGACACACAATTATACCTGTCAATGAAGCCAGATGATAATAATCAACTAGCCAAGTTAGAAGCCTGTCTTAAGGAAATCAAAGCTTGGATGACTTGTAATTTCCTGTTATTAAATTCAGATAAGGCTGAAGTTATTCTTGTTGGTCCAAAAAACCACAGAAATACTTTTTCAAATCAAACTCTTAGCTTGGATGTGGTTACTCTTTCTCTTAATAGTTCTCTGAGGAACCTTGGAGTTATTTTTGATCAAGCTCTGTTTTTCAATTCACATATTAAATTTGTTTCTAAGACTGCCTTCTATCATTTGTGTAATATTGCCAAGATTAGGAGCATCTTGTCTCAGAGTGATGCTGAGAAACTGATCCACGCTTTTGTTAGCTCTAGATTAGATTATTGTAACTCTTTATTATCAGGTTGTCCTAAAACATCTCTAAAAAGTCTTCAGTTGATCCAAAATGCTGCAACAAGAGCTTTAACAGGTACTAGAAAGAGAGATCATATCTCTCCGGTTCTGGCCTCCCTTCAATGGCTTCCCATAGAGTTTAGAATTAGGTTTAAAATCCTTCTTCTCTCTTACAAAGCTCTAAACAATCAGGCCCCTTTTTATTTAAAAGATCTGATACTACCCTATTATCCCAACAGAGCACTATGCTCCCAAAATGCAGGATTACTTGTAATACCTAGAATCTCCAGAAGTACAATGGGAGGCAGAGCCTTCAGTTATCAAGCTCCTCTCCTGTGGAACCAGCTGCCAATCTGGATTCGGAAGTCAGACTCTATCTCTGTTTTTAAGAATAGGGTTAAAACCTTCCTTTTTGATATAGCCTACAATTAGGGAGGGATCGTGTGTCTCTGAACCCTCCCTTAGTTATGCTGCTAATAGGTTTAGACAGCCAGGGGGCCTCCAATAATGCACTGGGCTTCACTCCTTCCTTCACTCTCAATGATTTTTTTTTTTTTTTTTTTTTTGCTGGTCATTAACATCTGTTTGTTCTCTCCCATCGATTGAGTCCCCATCGTGCTGTTTGCTCTCTACATGTCTGTTCTTTTCATCTCCTCTATCTCCTCACCGCCCATCCAGTCACAGCAGATGACTGCCCCTCCCTGAGCCTGGTTCTGCTGGAGAATTTTTCCTGTTAAAAGGGAGTTTTTCCTCTCCATCATCACCAAGTGCTTGTTCACAGGGGATTGCCTGATTGCTGGGGTCTTTCTGCAATTGTGAGTGTTTCCCCTACAGTTGAAAGTGCTATGAGATGACTGTTGTTGTGAAATGGGTGCTATATATAAAGTTGAATTGAATTAATATGCCCCCGCCCACGGTAAACCCAAGAATGAAGTGGAGCCGGTGGAGAACTCACACTTCTCAGCTTTCACAAAAAGCTGATTCTCAAGAAGCCGCTGCAGGACAGTCCAGACGTGGACCACAGTTTCTCCAGCATGCAAGAAAAAAATCAGTACGTCGTCTAGATAAACAAAAACGAAATTGTTCACCATGTCCCAGAGGACATCATTGATTAATCACTGGAAGATGGCGGGGGCGTTGGTCAGGCCAAAGGACATGACCAGGTATTCAAAATGACCCAAGTGTGTTTTAAACACCGTCTTCCATTCATCTCCCTTGTGGATACGTACCAAATGATACGCGTTTCGGAGATCGAGCTTAGTATATACCCGAACCTGTTGGAGAAGTTCAAAGGCCGAATTAATGAGCGGCAACGGGTATTTTTTCTTAATGGTGATGGAACTGAGCTTGGAATAATCAATGCATGGCCACAGTGTCCCATCCTTTTTGCCTACAAAAAAGAACCCTGCGCTGAGAGGAGCAGACGACGGACAAATTACACCAGCGCTGAGGAAGTCTTTAACGTAGCTCTCTATCGCTTCCCTCTCCGGCCCAGATAAACTGTAGAGCCAACTGGATGGCAGCCGCGCACCCGGAATGAGGTCAATAGCACAGTCGTAGGACCGATGAGGTGACAAAGATAGGACCCTCGACCTGCTAAAGACCTTCTCCCTTTTCCACTAGTATCGCCTTAGCCTTACTTACTTCTACTCTACTCACTTTCTCGCTTTTTCCACTGTACCCAGCTCGCTTTAACCGACACTATTTTCGTGCCAGTTAAGAGGCAGGGTATAAACGAGCGAAAGCGAGGTGTGATTTGACATCAATAGAATGCTAGCCGCTGATTGGTCAGGGTGTAACGTCACGAAAGCGGCCGTCTTCGTTGAAATCTTTACAACCGCCATTTGCAATCACAGACTAACTCGGTCACGGAGTAAATACGATATTAATACAGACAGCGTTGTAGGTTTTGCAGAAATCTACACCGTGGTCCAACGAAGAGGTGCGGGGTTTTCTCTGCTTGCTGGCAGATACACAGTCAGAGGAGTGATCCGGACCCTACAGATGGCTGCGCAGAATAGAACCGTACTACTGACAAGCTGAAGACGAATGTGAGAGAGCCATCGATGGTGAGTGATTTGTAATATTGTGCATCTGTTCGCTTATTTATCCTGTTGGTGGTAAGCTCACTTTTTTTGAGCCATATAGCGCCGTTCTGTGCTGGCTAACTCGTTTTAGCTAACGAATTTTGGCTAGTAGCTAGCTAGTACCAACTGCTGATTCGCGCTTGTTTTCTCCTAAATATTCGCTTGTGAGAGCAAAACGATGAAATCTGTTAATCCTGGTTAAAGTCCTGGTTTTTGTTTTGTATTGCACTTTAGTGCTGCGCATTAAATTGTGTGCAATTAATGCCGTTTTGTGCTGGCTAACTCGTTTTAGCTAACGAGTTTTGGCTAGTAGCTAGCTAGTACCAACTGCTGATTTGCGCTTGTTTTCTCCTAAATATTCGCTTGTGAGAGCAAAACGATGAAATATGTTAATCCTGGTTAAAGTCCTGGTTTTTGTTTTGTATTGCACTTTAGTGCTGCACATTAAATTGTGTGCAATTTAATGCTAGAATGTGTTTCCACATGCCAGGGTCAGCCTCCCTGTTTATAGTGGATACTGGTGAGACCACAGGAGCCGAAATCTCAACAATATAAAAGTGCTTTTTCAAACCAGTGATTTATAAAGTCATTCATATAATTTTCTAAAGCGTCAGAAAGAGAAATCCATATATTATATAGATTCATTACACAGACAGTGATATATTCCAAGCATTTATTTATTTTAATTTGGATGATTATGGCTTACAGCCCCTGAAAACCCCAAATTCAATTTGGCAAAAAATTTGAATATTACATAAACTTTAAAAAATAGTTTTTAAATAGAAATGTTGGCCGCTGAGGTGTTGGTTAATATGGGCTGTAGCCATAATCATCAATATTAAAATAAACACTTTCAATATATCACTGTCCCTGTAATGAATCTATATATGGGTTTCACTTTCTGAAATGAGTGACAAAAATATTTAACTTTTTCATGATATTCTAATTTTTGAGATGTGCCTGTATAAGTGTTGAACTTGCTTGAAACTAACTACCATCCATTTCTGTCGTTCGTCTAGGGAGGAGGGACTCAGCCGCTCAACAACGGACGTCGCTACTGTGGAAAGTACTGAAATCCTTTGCTTTTATAGGTAAAGTGTCAAAACCAAAGTAGCACAATTTCCACTTAATATAAAAGGGACTGAACTGAGATTTATTTGATTGTGTGACTATTAATTACAGAATAATTGAAAAAGACTGGCGCATCAACTGTAAAATAAACCACTTGTTAATGTATTTATTTTTTTTGTCAGATCACTTTTGTGATCCTTTGTGAGTTATGTTCATAACTGTATCTTTTGGGGAATGGCAGTTGTTCAGTCATCAATATAATTTAGTTTATATGTGTAGTTTATACTCTATCATCAATAAACTCATGCAGTAACAGGACACATTACAAATATTTGAGACCCATTGTAGTGCATCCTTTTATATTTTAGCAATAAAAGTACAAAACACCGCCCACACTTGAAGCCAGGGCAAGAAGAGACACTTTTACATTCCAGACAAACTTTTATTGATAAAAACTCCATATTTTGACTGAGCAACTCCATACTCAGTGATGCACACTTTCAGTTACAGTACTGTATTCCATTCAAGTGAATGTATTAATTCATTCTGATTGCTGAGGCCACAGTAAAAGCAGATGATTTTAAATGTAACGCAGCCCTTGTAAAATCGACTTTATATCAGTGCAGCTACATGAAAATTGTGGTTAAATACAACAACGAAGTACTTTATTGTCACATTGGAATTGAAATTGCTCCTGTTTTGTTTATCTTTTGAATTCTTGGATGGAATATGGGTGGGCAATATAAGCTGCAGCTTCAGCCATCACCCATTTCAGATAACCTATGTTGAACTGTATAATCAGAGGAGTTATTGTTTAATTCGACCTTATTAGATTTTTTTCCTCCTTTGTTATATTATTCTATTTTCTTTTAATCTATCCGAAATAAAGATTCATTCATTCACATTCCACCACTGGCTTTTAGCAACAAGTGTATTTCCCAAATATGTTTTAAACTTCCTTTATTTAACCACCACCCATTTCTGTCTTTTGTCTAGGCAAGAGGTAAACGATCGATCCACCCCAAACTGGACCTTGCGTCACTATTTACAGAGATGCAGGCCTAAGATCTGCTGATCTGAGACCAGTGTGAGCTGCACATCCCAGCTGCTAAGTGACCCAGTCTTACAGTTTGAGTTTTGTACATTCTGAATAATCTGGAATTTGCTGCTGATTGTAATAAACAATTTAGTGACTTATGTGTTTGCATCATGATTTCTATTTTTGTCTGTTAATAGACTGGTGGGAAAAGAGTCAATAGTACAAACCATTAATGGGTGACCTTGAAAATAATGGCTCATTTTTAAGAAATTTATGTCACATGGTGGTAACCTTCACATATAAAAAAGAGACATCTGCAAAAACTTCAGAGGTTTATTGTCAGTGCAATACTACATGAATGCATGTACACTGATCCCTCGCTACTTCGCGCTTCACCTTTCGCGCCCTCAGTGCATCGCGGATTTTTCAAAAATATTCATCAAAAATTCAAAATTGAGAAATAATGGGCGGGCGCTAGCAGAAGGCAGGGAGACTACATTAGACCATCACGTGTCAACACGGAGCGCTGCACAACTCTCTGTTCGCTGTTGTCGTGTTGGCTCGGCTCGGAAATCTCGCAAGCTGATTGGCCGAGACGTTTCACCCCGCAAGCTGATTGGCCGAGACGTTTCACCCACCTCCTCTCCCTGCCAAGCGCCCATGAAGGGAAGGAAGACCGCATTCATTGCTTTTTATCGCTCGTGTTACTTAGTCTCGCCGCGTGGAACTTTTTGCTGTTCTCTTGTGCCATTTTGTGCGAAATAGTCTTCCCGTCGAGGCACTACGCCGCCTCCTGCAGCTTCAGCTCTATCGGAAGCTGCCCTCGATGATCCTGCGCCTCCAGCACCTCACGATGAGGCGTCACCTGAGGAGCAGTAAAGCTCTCATTAACCTGTGCAGTAAATCATTTTCATCTTGAGTTATGTATCTTGTTATAAGAATAAAAGAGTTCTAAAAACATATTTATGTACACTTTATTTACATCTACGTATGTATGTACACATACACACACACACACGTATCATATGAGAGAGAGAGAGTGAGAGAATGAACGTACGTATTATTTATGGATGACGTCATTAGGGGTGACGCTACTTCGCGGTTTTTCACTTTTCGCGGTCGGTTCTGGAACCCATTAACCGCGATAAGTGAGGGATCACTGTATAGTACATTGTTGATGCAGAGAATATATATTTCTACAGTATATGTATCTAGTAAATCAAGCATTTTCCATGTAACCTTGTGACTGCATTATTTTAATTGCTTTTAATCCTAGATCAAGTTTGTTTTGGCCTAAAATGCATCATAACTGTCAAATACATCTTATTATACCAAACTCAGTACTGTTTACTTTTTGAATATACATTTTGTGGCTAATATAGTTATTAACCTGGCAATCAAGTTGTGTCAGCTGATCATTTTTTGCTATGACACCACCTCACACTCAGTGCAGCTGAAGCAGGTACGTCCATGATGTCTCAGCAGTCCATGATTTTCACGCAGATCAGAGCAATTTTTTTCCCCACAATATTTTTATTGAACCTTTTTTTTTTTTTTTTTTTTTTTACAAACAGCACACACAGTCAGACACTAACACAAAAGTAATTTAAAAACTAAAAAGAACAATAATAACAAAAAAAAGGGTAATAAAAACAACCATTAACAAAAACAAGTCAACAACAATGCTCCTCTGTTTAGTCTAGGTAATCTATTACATAAGAATACATAATATACATTCATGAGCTTGGAATTTGCAAGGTCCACACATATCATTCACCTTCTTCTTCAGAAGTTATGTTTAATTTCTTTACATAATCAATGAAAGGTCTCCATATATTCTCAAACACATTTTCCTTTGATTTCAGTATGTATGTTATTCTTTCTAGTGGAAGGTTGGTAACATCTGTCTTAACCACTGAGTCACATCTGGTCTATGAGTTTTTCCACAGTAGTGCAATACATTTTTTGGCATTGAGCAAACTGAGGTCTATGAATGTTCTTTCACTCTTATTAAAGTTACGTTTTTCTGGATACAGACCCAACAAAAATAGTTTAGGGTTCAATGTGATTTGTTCTGAAATTATTTTTTCAATTGTTAACCTCACCTCTTCCCAAAACATTCTGATTTTTCTACATTCCCATAAACAGTGAAATAGGGTTCCTTTACTTAGATCACAGCAATTTTTTGCACAGGAAATAAACCAGATACTCTTAAGCTCTACAACCACTGATCAGTTGTGAAGCTGTATTGACATCAGTTGACAGGCTGTATTGTATTGCGTGCTTTACGTCACTGGAGTGTGGCACCGCCTTGCTGTAAAAAAATCCCACCCACCCCAGGCGTACCAGCTGTAATGGAAACAGAACTGAACCAAGTAGAGTAGAGTAGAGTAGAGTAAGGCCGACTGGGTACTAGTGGAAAAGGGGCTAAGTCATGGTAGACCTCGGGCACACGGCTGAGATCTTTCGGCTCAGTTGAAGGGGAGGAGAGAGGGAGAGAGGGTGAGCAAGCAGCAGAATAGAGACACGACAACAAACAGAATGAGCTCCAGGAAGAGATTGAACCCTGGGCCCAGTTAATTACTGGATTATGTTTGTGAAGCCACGGATACCCCAAAATCATGGAAGCAGAAGATTGTGGCAGCACAAAAAACTGGATTGTCTCGTGATGGTTACCAAACAAAATGGCCAAAATGGGCTCAGTTTGCCGGGTCACTGCCGTGAGACTACAACCTGAAAGAGCGGAGACATTAACAGGTGTGAGGAAGTTCCTGGTGGGAATCTGAAACTTTTGAATCAATTCCTGATGAATGAAGTTTTGCTCCGCCCCGGAATCCACCAGAGCGGAGGTTTTACACTTGGCTCTCGGTAACTGAGTGAGAGCCGGAATTGTAAAACAGCTGGGGGGATTTTGAGGAGAACTTCCCACCAGACGCCCCCCCCCCCCCACAATTACTGATGGGCCAATTCTTTTGGCCAAATTGGGCATTTAGAGATGGCATAATCAGTAGCCCCGCAATACATGCACGTCCCAGCCTTTTCCCGGCGCTCCTCTGGAGTCAGATGAGTCCTTACCAGGACCATTGGCTCTGAAGGCGGCACTGGGGATGTAGCGCAAGGGAGCGGAGGAACCAGCCATGGAGCAGGCGAGGAAGCGGCGGTCCTCCACTCCCTAGCGCGCTCCCGGAACTGGTTGTCTGGGGCCACTGCCTGTGTGATCAATTCATCCAAAGAGGAGGGGTTCGCCCAAATGGCCAGTTCGTCATGGAGGTTGGCATTCAGACTCCAGAGGAAGACACTATGTAGCACAGCATCGTTACACCCGGAGTTTGCCGCGGCGACCCGAAACTCAACTGAGTAGTCGTCAACTGACTGACTCCTGCCAAAGCCCTAGCAACTGGCAAGTGATGTTCCCCTTGCTCCCCGTGTGATCAAATGCCCAGGTGAATTCCTGAACAAAATGTTCAAAAGTGTACTGGGCCCCTACTGGACCACTCAAGATGGACTGAGCCCACTTGAGTGCCCGGTCACAGAGTAACAGGGTCAGGAACTGAATCTTAGCCGAATTCTCCCTGTATTCCCCCCCACCTGCTGGAAATACATCCGACAGTGTAGCAGGAACCCTTTACATTCGCTCACCTCCCCCCCATAGGGGGCAGGCGTGGGAATGGAAATGGACCTGCAAAAAACTGAAGCTGTCAGAACAACAGGTGTAGGAGGGGGAGCGGCCACACCAGGAAGTCGACACAAATGCTCTGTAACCATGGTCTATCGTTGGGTAATAGTTTGGAGCTGCTCCGACAAAAACATGACCTGGTGCTCCGTGGTTCCAAAAGCGCTGACGGTTCTCCTGAGGCAGTACCCACTAAGCCTCGATCCTGGCTGGATCGCTGTGTCATGATTTGGTGTTTTGAGGAGGCTTAAGCGCAGGGCAACCACTTCAGAAGAACACACAGACACAGATGGAAAGTAAACACCACTTTAATGAAAACCCAAACCCTGTACAAACACGCTAACTTAAGAAAAATATGCACACAGCACAATTAGAGAAACCCGCAACCAAAACGCCAAACTATATACAGGAAAAGCAGTTGCATGCTGGAGTCACATGCAGCTTAGGGGAAAGAGAAGAGAGAAATGATTAATGAGGAGAGTGGTTAACTGGGAAATAACAACTAAGGAAACGGATCTTACCATACTGGCAGAGAGCCCGGCAATGAACTCCAGTTTGGGAAAGATGAGGAGGATCTGGGGACTGCAGGGGAGGAAGAGGAATGACTGGGGAAACCGGGGTGGAGAAGCCGTCATCTAGAGGAGGGATGGTTCAGGCGAGCGTACACAAACAAATCCGGAGACGCACTACTGGAGGTGGCAGCAAACCTGAGAGAAGGAGAGAAACAAAAAGGTAAGACGACTTGGAGTGATAATAATTTGCCAAACAACAAAGACTGTAGTTGTGAGGTGGCACAAACCCAACAATCCAGCAGAAAGTAAGTCACACTATGGCTTTTAAATACGTTGGTGAATCAGGAGGCAGCAGGTGTGTAATCATGCAGGTGCGTTGATGAGCTCCGGAGCCGGGAAAACAGAAACAGGAAGGAAAGGGAGAGGCACGCTCGTCTGATCATAACACCAATGTGGGTGAAAGGGGTGGTCAAGCTCAGATTAGACCTCATTCCAGTTCCAGACAGTTCACAAATAGTAAACATAACACTAGTAAAAAGTCACACTTTATATCCAGGAAAGACACACGCTGCTACCAGTGTAATGAGATCGGTCACACTCAGTACACATGCCCAGCTATTACACAAAGTAAGCCTTCTCTTTAATGCTCAGTCCCAAGACCCACCGTCTCAGCCCCAATTCAGAGAGGTACATACAACATCAGTTTTGCTTAATGGCCAGTGTGAAGAGGCTCTTTTAGATTCTGGTTGTTTTCAAACTGTTGCTTTGCCTAGTTTGGTCCCTAGAGAGCTGTGGAGTGAGACTACTTTGAATATTAGTTGTGTACATGGTGATGAAAAGTTGTACCCTACTGCTGAGGTTTATCTAACTGTAAGTGGTCAAACTTACCTCCTTTCTGTAGCTGTTGTTCCTGATGTGCCTTATCCAGTCATTCTTGATAATGATATTCCAACGTTGTTGGATATCATAAACCAGGCTAGGGCTAAACAGCAAACTGATGAGGGACAGGTAGATGGTGCTACTGAACAGCAGCTTGATGTACCTGCTGAGAGGAAATGCAACATGGTCACAACTAGAGCACAGAGAGTTAGAAATGTTCCAAGAGTTACCTGTTTATGACTCTGAGTTAGAGGTGGGTTCAGTCAGCCAAAATCCAAGGCCCAGAGAAGAAGGGACAAGGTTTCAGTTACAGCTAAGAACCTGTGTGAGGAGGTAGGGCAGCTAAGCCAGCCAGTAGATTTTGACATCCCTTCTGATGTAGCTGCTCTGCAGAAAACTGATCCATCACTAAAACCCTGGTTTGATAACGTCTCTAAGGTTGAGGGTGTGAAACAGGGCTGAGTCAACTGCTTGGCTGAGGCATGTTATGTGATGAAAAATAGCATTCTTTATCAGCATCAGGGTGAAGTTGTGGCCATAGATTTGCCACAAAGCCTTACACAGAAGGTCATGGAGCTAGGACATGCTATTCCTTGGACAGCTCACCTAGAATTCCAAAAAACACTCCATAGAATTGCAAGGAGGTTTGTGTGGCCAGGAATGTACACCCAGGTTAAGGAGTTCTGTGCCTCATGTGAAACATGTCAGTTAACATCACCTAGGGGAGTATCCCATGCATGCCCAGCTTCAGCCATTACCGGTCACTGAAACACCTTGTGACAGAATAGGTATGGATGTAGTTGGGCCCCAAGAGAGAAGTTTCTTAGGCAACAGGTACATTTTGGTCATTGTGACTATGCCACTCATTATCCAGAAGCCTTCCCGCTGAGATCTGTTAAGGCTAGGCAGGTTGCCAACTGTCTTATACAGTTATTTTCAAGGGTAGGGATACCTAGAGAAGTCCTTACAGACTGTGGGACAAACTTCCTGTCTAAGCTGCTACAGCAAGTATACAAGCTGTTAGGTATAAAGGACATTAAGACCACCCCATACCACCCTCAGACAGATGGATTGGTTGAGAGATTTAACCAGACCCTGAAGAACATGCTGCGGAAGTTTGTTTCCAATACATGCTCTGACTTGGACCAATGGCTGTCATACCTGCTGTTTGCTTATCGTGAGGTGCCCCAGGCTTCAACAGGATGCTCACCCTTTGAGCTACTTTATGGATGTCACGTGAGGGGTCCACTAGACCTGTTGAAGGAGCACTGGGAGAGTCCACCTACTGATTAGAGCAATGTGGTGTCCTATGTGATAAAAACGAGAGAGAGACTGGACCAGATGACTGCCCTTGCTCAGGAGCACATGAGGACGGTACAGGCCAACCAGAAGACCTGGTATGACAGGAAAGCCAGGGAGAGGATTTTTAATCCGGGCCAGCAGGTGTTGCTTGTTCTTCCCACCAGTGACAGTAAGCTGTTAGCTCGATGGCAGGGCCTTATTAGATCACCAAGAAGCTAAGTGCAGTTACCTATGAATGCTACACGCCTCACAGACTGAAGAAACGTCAATGTTTCCATGTCAGCCTGTTCAAGGAGTTTCAGCAGCCTGCCCATCAGCAGCAGCGGCAACGTGTCCATCAGCAGCCACAGCATCAGTTCCTCATCTGTGCAACTGAAGTGGATGAAGAAAGAGAACAGTCCTTCCCCACGAATATTGCAAAAACCTGTTTAGTGGATGTGTCCCATCTGCAGCTTTACCAGCAGAGGGAGATAAAAGCACTGCTGGATCCAGAGCTTTTCCAAGAGAAACCTGGCTTCACAACTCTGGTTCAGCACAAAGTCCACCTGAAGGACAATACTACCCCCCACAGAAAGTGCTACAGAATCCTTGAACGTCTGGTCCCAAAGCTTAAGAAGGAGATTGAGCTGATGTTGCTGCTAGGAGTAACTGAAGTTTCGACCAGTGAATAGTGCAGTCCCATTGTGTTGGTCCTGAAGAAAGATGTCACCTTGAGGTTCTGCATTAACATTAGATACCTAAATGCAGTTTGAAGTTTGAGTCCTACCCCATGCCATTGATGAGTTGCTGGAGAGTTGGCAAAGCCAAGTTCATCACCACATTAGACCTAAGCAAGGGATACTGGCAGCTGGCCTTTGTCATGATTCCAAGTGCGGGTCAGAGCCGTGGTTGGGTTCCTAGGTTTCGCTGGTGATTTTCTGTTTATGTATTTGTTCTTGTTTTTCATCCATTATGGTTTGTGCTTTTATTTTGACAGTGCCATTATGTTACTTCCTCCTGTCAAATCTTTTCACAGGTTGTCACAGCTGTTTAGTTTCTTTAATTACGTTCTCACTCATGCAGCCACACCTGATTCACATTTGGGTTTCCCCCTTATTATTAAAGCTCGCTTGCGGGGTTCATTCCTCGCTGTGACCTTACCCTGTTTACAGACAGGAATCTCCCATTTGATTCCCGTTTATTTCGTTGTGTGTTCACGCTCTATTCCCCGTGGTATTCAGTCTTGTCTGATACCAGTAAATTATCCTTTGTGGTTTTTCTGTTGTGTCTTTGTAATCTGTAAGTGCCCTTTGTGGTTTATTTCTGTTTTTTATTATTAAATATGCAAACTCGCAGCTGGTGAGTGGGGTCTTGATTTCTGCCCTGAAAGAGCCATTTATGACAGCCTTGGCTTCTGAGACTAAAGAACTGACAGCCTTTAAGACACCTTATGGCAACTTTCAATTTAGAGTTATGCCATTTGGCCTCCAGGGGGCACCTGCGACTTTCCAAAGATTCATAGACCAAGTATTGAGAGATGTACCACAGTTTGCAGCTGCTTACTTGGATGACATGGTCATCTACAGCCAGACCTGGAAAGAACATGTGTTACACCTACCTCAGGTCCTCCATCTGGTCAATCCATCAATCCACACAATCCATCAATCCACACAAGTGTGCCTTTGGACAGCAGCAGGTGGAGTACCTGGGCCATGTCGTTGGACAGGGGGTCATCAAGCCATGAGTGGGAAAGGTGGATGCCATCCATACCTATCCTGTTCCCACCACAAAGAAAAAGGTGAGCTCATTTATGGGATTGTTGGGTTGGTACAGCAAATTCATCCCCCACTTTGCTGAGAGAACAGCTGTTCTTACTGACCTTACCAAAGTTTCAGCACCAAATAAGGTGAAATGGACAGAGGAATGTAACGGGGCCTTCAAGGATCTGAAGAGTGCCATCTCCAGTGACTCTGGTTCTTCACAGTCCAGATTTTGCTCATCCATTCATCCTCCAGACTGATGCTTCAGGAGTTGGCATTGGAGCAGTAGTTCTGCAGGAGGTGAAGGGAGAGAGGTGCCCACTGCTGTTCTTGAGCCGTAAAATGTTGAACTGGAAGACCAGATAGTCTGCGGCGGAGAAAGAATGTCTCGCCATGAAGTGGGTCATTGAATCACAGATACTATCTGCTTGGTCATCACTTCACTCTAGAGACAGATCATCGGGCCCTAAAGTGGCGTTACCTGTGTGGACTCTCTAGTAAGAAGGTATATTGTAGATGCAGGGTTGAAAAAGACCTCATAACTTTAAAATACCAAAACACATTTCAACTTATAAGAATACACACACGGTTGAAAGCTGTAAACATTATTTATTTATTAACTGTGTTTGTTGTTTGTGCTGGGGCGATAGTGGGAACTGGACATTTGTCTCTCCTGTTGAGCTGAGGTTCACCTGTGAGATAAAAAGAGTTTAACATTATTCTGTTGTATATTTAAATTGCTAAGTAATAACTGTGGTAAAGACCTAATGCTAATATTTAAGTTAATTGAGTGAAACAAACAAAACCACTTACCTCTGTCAGCATACTTCCTGCCGGTGTCTCGGGCAAAAGATTCCCCTTCTTCTTCCTTCTTCTTCTTCTGTTTTTTGGCGGGGGCACCCAACTTAAAGGCGCATTACCGCCATCCAGCGTTGGAGTGTGGACCAGACATTATACCCCAATCACCCTCCAAAAAAAACCCCAAAAAACCCCAACCCTATATTCTATTAATTAGCCCCATATCTTTAAGGTAGACCAACAACTTTCTTACCCCATCCCCCACCATCATGCTTAAGTTAGCATCACCCACCCCTAACTCTCTAATTCCCTCCACTAATCTGTTTCTCTCCTGGGTATACTTCTGGCAGTGGAAAATGACATGCTCCACACTTTCTTCCTCTCTCTCACAATAATCGCACATCCCTGTTGGGTGCTTACCTACCAGATGCAAAGTTTTGTTTAACCTAGTGTGTCCCATCCTTAGCCTAGATAAAATATTCTCTTCCTTTGTATTTCTTGTCCCCATCCTGCCCTTCACTCCAACCGCACTCTGGATAGCATACAAATGTCGCCCTGTTTCCCCTGTGTCCCACCTATGCTGCCACTCCTGCCTAATATACTCTTTAATCAGCGTTTTTGCCTCAGATTTACTCAGTGAAATATCCCACACCTCCTAGTGTCCCAGAGCCTGTTTAGCCAATTTATCTGCGACCTCATTTCCCTTAACCCCCCTGTGAGCTGGAACCCACATAAACACCACAGCCACCCCTTTGTTTCTGAGTCTATATAAAGTCTCATATATCTCATAGACCAAGTCCTGTCTGCTATCGGATGACCCTGATTTTATTGACAGCAAGGCTGCACTGGAATCCGAACAAAGGACAAAATCCTTGATCATCAGCTCCTCAATCCTCTGCAATGCAGTCACCAAAGCCAACAATTTGACTGTATACACAGAGAGATGGGAAGATGTTCTTCTATTAGCAGATATTTTTAAGGCAGGGATATGGAAAGCAAACCCAGTGCAGCCCGTGTCAGGATCCTTTGATCCATCCGTGAATACTGGGGTAAGGGAGTGATATATTGTACCCAACCGATCCTCTACTAAAACTGCAGCGTTTCCAAATTCTCTGCACCCTCGCATCTTTTCCAAAAAATACAAATCAACTGACACTGGGTAGAAAAACCATGGAGGAGTGACTGGCAAAGGAACTGATGGGATATATGTTCTGTCACATAACTTCATATCCCTGGCCACTCTCCCAGCGTGAAATGCAAAATTCTCCCCTTTACCTCTTTTCCCCTCCCAACAAGGCAACAACACTCTGACTGTAGGGTGTTTCTCTTGAGCGTGCCGCTGCAGATTGACCCAGTAACTCATCATCATCTGCTTACGCCTGATACTTAATGGCATTTCCCCCATTTCCACCTGGAGGGCAGCAACAGGAGTTGTTTTAAAAGCCCCACAGCAGATCCTCAGTGCTTGGGCCTGGATGACATCCAACTTGCTCAACATGGTTTTGGCAGCAGATCCATATACAATACACCCATAATCCAATATAGACCTAATTAACGCAACATAAATGTTTCTCATAGCCGTTCTGCTAGCACCCCACTCAACCCCTGTCAAACACCTCATCACATTCAGTACTTTTTTGCACCTAGCTGACATCTTCTGAATATGCTCCCTCCAAGTTAGATTAACATCAAACCAGATACCCAGAAACCTGAAAACTTTGACTTGTTCCAATTCCTGAGCGTACAATGTTAACTGGGCATCAGCTACCCTTTTCCTTGTAAACACTACCACCTTTGTTTTCTCAACAGAGAATTTAAATCCCCAGGAATATGACCACCCCTCCACTGCACTTATCGCTTCTTGTATTCTCCCTCTTATATACTTAAAATTACTCCCTCTTTTCCATAATGCCCCATCATCAGCAAATAAAGAACGGCCAATGTCATTGTTCACAACAGAAAAAACATCATTTATCATAATAGAAAAAAGTACTGGGCTTATAACACTACCCTGGGGGGTGCCATTTTCCACCAAGTACCTATCTGACATGGCTCTGCCCACTCTAACTTGAATGTACCTATTAAACAAAAAATCCTTTATCCAGTTAAATGTTCTCCCAGATATTCCTATCATACTTAGCTTTATCATCAGCCCCTCCTTCCACAACATGTCATACGCTTTTTCCACGTCAAAGAATACCGCAATTACCGACTCTTTGTTTACCTGAGCCTTCCGTACCTCTGTCTCCAAACACACAACAGGATCCATAGTTCCCCTTCCTTTTCTAAATCCACTCTGATGTGGTGACAAAATTCCCCTACTTTCAAGATAGAAAGCAATCCTATCTGTGATCATTCTCTCCATTATTTTTCCCAAATGCGATGTTAAAGCTATAGGTATAGGCTATAGCATGGGCTATAGCTATAGCTATAGCCCATGTTAAATTAAATGACAATATCAAGATTGAGCAACTAGAAACCAAGTATGATGGTTATGCCTCTTTTAAGATTACATGTCCTGCCAGTTGCAGCAAGAAGTTGCTTGACAAAAATGTGTGGCCATCTGGTTTATACCTCCGACAGTTTTTTGAGAGGAAATGATCTACATGTGACTGTCATTATTGTGTTTGTCATTATACGCATTCAATAGTAGGACCAACCTTAGAATATGTTCATTTAACTGCCAGAATGTAAAAACTTCATCTAATGAGATCTCCATTTTATGTGATAACCATGACATTGTGTTGTTGCAGGAACACTGGTTATTCAAAAACGAATTGTCTATTCTGAGCAGATTACATGGTGACTTTATAGGACAAGGTGTCTCCTTTATGGATACGGAAGAACGTGTTATTTTAGGTCGCCCCTATGGCGGCGTCGGTATCCTATGGCGGAAGTCACTTGCGAACAGTTGTGTTGTGAAAACTTACGATTGCTTAAGAGTTATAGGTATTGAAGTCAACCTGGGTGACTTTCACTGTCTTATATTATGTGTATATTTCCCCTATGACAATGTTGAAAACTTGGATGAATACTTGCACTGCCTGAGTCTTGTTAAACGTATCACCGAGGACTTTCCAACTCCATATGTGTTCACAATTGGTGACTTCAACGCTAATACAGCACGTTCTAGTTGTTTTGGAAACGAACTGGTGTCTTTTTGTGAGAGTTACTCCCTACACATCTCGGACAGGATTATCTTACCAAGTGATACCTTTACTCATGTTAGCTTGGCCCACGGCTCTACATCATGGCTTGATCACTGTGTGACTACATCCTCAGGCCATGATAACGTATCCAATATCAAAGTTCTGCTTGACTATGTGAGTTCTGATCATGTACCCTTATCCATAGATATTGAGGTATCTAGTGCTGTAAATGGCCCCCGGGAAGCTCCCTCAGCCACAACGAGCAGTAGAACATACAAATGGCGTGATGCCACAGCGTCAGACCTGTCCAGATATAAGAAACTTACTCGTAGGAAACTCTGTAACATCCGTGCTCCTATGGACGCCATCAGGTGTCACGACCGTAATTGTGCGGCACACAGGGACGATATCGACAGGTTCTACAGTGATATTGTTGATGCTCTAAATTACTGTGTGAGTGAATGCATTCCTAGTCACAGTGTGGCCACCCAGTATAACGTCACAGGCTGGAATGATGTAGTTAGCGAGGCTCACACAGCTGCCCGGGATGCTTTTTTGTGGTGGAGGAGTAATAGCAAACCACGTTCTGGTCCAATATTTGAAAACATGAAAAATTGCAGGGCTAGGTTTAAATATGCTCTACGAGCATGCAGGCGCAATGAAGAAAGTATCAAATGTGACCAGCTAGCTAATCACATGAGTGAACTGAACATGGTAGAATTCTGGAAACAAATGAAGGCTATGAGCTCCCACCGGTCTGTCAGATCAAACACTATTGATGGTGTGACTGGTGACGTTAATATTGCTGAAAAGTGGAAATGTCATTATGAAGCTATTTTCAACTCAGTCAAGAATGTTTCAATGAAGGATTCTGTTATGCATGATATTCGTCTGTATAACGATATGTTTGATGCCTCTGATATTTCTGCTGTTACTCCTGTTGAAGTTGATTCACTGATCAAAGTTCTTAAGAAAGGCAAATCAGCTGGCCCTGACTGTCTCACCAGTGAATGCCTCATCAACGCCGATTTCAACTTGTGTATTTTGTTGTCATTGTGTTTTAACTGTATGTTTGTTCATGGTTACATGCCAGACATGTTGATGGACTCTGTTATTATTCCTTTGGTGAAAAACAAGTGTGCCAGTCTTTCTGACATGAACAACTACAGACCTATAGCTATTGCTAATGTTATATCTAAACTGTTAGAGGGTTTATTCCTGAACAGAATTGAGGATTATCTGTGGACAAACGACAATCAGTTTGGTTTCAAATCAGCTCTTTCAACTGACAAGGCTGTTTACCTACTCCATGAATTTGTTGACTACTTCAGAAGCCACTCCACTAGTGTTTATGCTACGTTCCTAGATGCTAGCAAAGCTTTTGACAGGATTAACCACTGGGGTTTGTTCAGAAAATTGATCGATCGAGGTATCCCTATTTACATTGTTAGCATCCTGCTATACTGGTACAGAAGGCAGTCTATGGTTGTTAGATGGGGCAATGTCACCTCATCCAAATTTCATGTGACCAACGGTGTTAAACAAGGTGGTATACTGTCACCCTTGTTGTTTAATGTCTATGTTGATGATCTCAGTGTACTGTTGAACAATACTAATGTGGGCGGCTCCTTTAACGGTGCACTATTAAATCACATTTTCTACGCTGATGACCTCTGTTTGTTAAGTTTATCTACCGCAGCGATGCAACATCTCCTTTCTGTATGTGAAAAATTTGGTAAAAAAAATGACATCCTGTTCAACTGTACTAAATCTATGTGTATGGCTTTCAAACCAAAGGGCGTCAATACGTCGAATCCTGTTATGTCACTTTGTGGTAATAGCTTGAACTTTGTCGAAAAAGTCAAATACCTAGGTGTGTGGATTGAATCTGATAAGACCAATGCTGATTGTAACAGGCATCTCAGGAAACTGTACGCTCAAACCAATTTACTGTTGCGTAATTTCCATAGATGTTCTCCTGAAGTCAAATGTATGTTGTTCAAGACCTTCTGTACCTCAATGTACTGCTCGCCTTTATGGTTTAATAGCAATGTTGCTGTTAGGAACAAAATCCGCATTGCATATAATAACTCCCTAAGAAGGTTGTTAGATGTACCACGAAGGTCGAGTGCAAGCAAGCTGTTTGTGTCTGTGAACATTCCGTCTTTTGGAGAATTGATACGTAAGAATGTTTACAGTTTTTTGAGAAGACTGCTGGAATGTAACAATCATCTTATATCAGCAATTGTCAATTCGTCACTCACACTTCATTCCAGCATTTGGAAGTGGTGGCGTTCCATTTTATACTGAGCCCATTATGTTTTTTGTTGTTACAAGCGCGCCGAGTGTCTGCTGATCTGTATATACTTTATTTATTTATCTATTTGTAATATGAACCCTGAGTTTGAAATAAACGTTTGAATTTGAATTTGAATTGAATAGGCCTGTAACTCGCTGGGTCTGAGGGATCCTTTCCAGGTTTCCTTATAGGAACAATCACAGCTTCTTTCCATGCAGTTGGGAGCTTTCCCTTTTCCCACACTTTGTTGTAGACTTCCAATAGTTTCCTCCTTGCCAAAGTCCCTAAGTGTTTCACCATGATGTAACAGATACTGTCTTTCCCAGGGGATGTTAATCCTGATTTGTTTACCGCTCTTTCCATTTCATCTAGAGTGAAAGGAGAATCCAACGGGCTACTAAAATCACACCTTTCCTCCAAAACCTCAGGGTGTGCTAAACTCGTCCTACTTCTTCCTCTTTTACCCTCTTCAGTCAAATTACCTGAGCTATGAATTTGGGTCAGGCTCTTTGCTATCATTGTTGCTTTCTCCCCATCAGTTATTGCAATCTCTCCCCCACTTTTTAATATTGGGTACTGCCATTCCCTCCTGACTCCCCTCATAGCCTTGATCATGCTCCATACATCTCCCACGGCTGTTGATCTACCTACAGTGCTGCAGTATCTCTGCCAGCTTTCTCTCTTGGCCCTCCGGATAGTTTTCCTGGCTTTTGCCAGTGCTCTCTTATAATTAATCAAGTTTTGCCAATTATGAGTTCTCCTTAGGACCTTAAGCATCTTATTCCTCTCTTTAATAGCTCTAGTGCACTCCTCTGTCCACCAAGACACTGCTTTCTTTAATCTTTTCCCTTTACTTTTAGAAATTGACTGATTGGCTGCTTCCAGAAAAATAGTTTTAATACTTTCCTCCATGCTTTCGATGTCTTCACTGACCTCTACTAGGGGAAGGTCTCACTCACAAATAAACTTAAATAATTTCCAATTAGCAGTGCTAAAAACCCACCTCCCTTCCCTGTGACCACTTACCCTATTCACTGAAATGAAAAGATTACAATATACTGGAAAATGATCACTTCCCACTGAAGACTCCTCCAAAACCTCCCACTCACACACACTTGCAATATTACTAGTCACCAATGTCAAATCAAGAACTGAACCACTCCCCGTATGTACATCAATTCTAGTTGCTCTACCATTATTCAAACACACTAGCTTCTTCTCTTCCAAGAGTTCCTCAATAATCTCACCATTTATGTCTGTATAATTTGCCCCCCATAACACATTATGGGCATTAAAGTCCCCACAAACTACCACCCTGCTCCCATCTATCCCCTCCATCTGAGATAACTGACTCAACGTCAGTCTCCTACAAGGATTGTACAAATTAACGACTACTAATTCCCCCTCTTTAGTCCAAATTTCAACTACCACGTATTCCAGCTCATCCCCTTTACCTATCTCTCTAAACTGAATTCCCTCCCTCACAAATGTTGCACACCCACCTCCCATTCCCTCCTTCCTAACATTCCGAATAGAAACATATCCCACTATTTTAAAATCCAGATTAGGTTTCAACCACGTCTCCTGAACACAAATGACATCTGGTTTGTCTGAAAGTTCCCCAATATATCTTTTGAATTCCTGTCCATTTGCCACCAAACTTCTTGCATTCCATTGAATCACTATAACCATCCTCACAATTCCTTTCCAATCGATGCTTGATCCTGACTTGTCTGGCTACTGAGCCCACTCCTCACCTCCTCCCAAGTTAAACCACTGAAACCAAGATGATTAGCTGCTGCCTTCACTATTATTTGAATTCTTTCAGTTTTAGACTTTACTTCCATTGTGGCATTCACAACTCCTGCTATAAAGATAACCAGTCTCTTCAAATCAACCTGAATTTCCCCATTCCGTACCAGCTCTCTTTCCCCTACAGGCAGCCTCCCCCCAGTCCTTTGCCCATTCCCTCCTCCCTGGTCCATCCTTTTCACTGCTTCAGCATATGAAACTTTACTCTGTACTCTGACTCGCTGAATTTCCCTCTCTCTCATCATACTTTCACAGCCTCCATAGGCCACACTATGATTCCCGCCACAGTTACAACACTTTGGCGTTTCTTGCTTACATTCTCCATACTGGTGGTTGCCCCCACACCTTGCACACCTTTTCCTCCATCTACAAGTGTTAGCTATGTGTCCAAACCTTTGGCAATTATAGCACCAAATTGGATTAGGGACAAATTCTCTTACCCCATACCTCAAAAAGCCCAAACTTACACTTTTGGGGAGCACTTCTCCTTCAAACTCAACCACCATGCCCTCAGTGTCTCTCCTCTGTCCTTCCCGGGTGGCCTGTAGCCTACGAGCTGCCTTTACTACCCCCCCTTTTAAATTAGCTTTAACTTCTTCCATTGTCATTCCTATTGGCACCCCCCAAATTACACCCTTGTTCCACTTTGATCCGTTATCAATAATGCTTGTATTTTTCACTTTAAATCGCCCAACCTCCCTCATTTTGTCAGCTCTTTCCCTTTGCTCCTCACTCCTGCACACAATCAGTAGATTTCCATCTCTCAATACCTTTGCCATGTATATATCTCCTACCTGATTTTTCAATATTGTTGTTAACTTAATTGGACTCATTGTGGATATCCCCTTTTCGTCCTCAAACCTTACAATGATTTTTAACTCGGCTCCTTCCTGCCCTCCTCCCTCCGCACCACCACCACTTCCACAACTTCTAACCTTCTTTGCATTATTACCGGGAAAGTTATTCTCCCTTTTCTCTTTTTCTTTCCCGCTTCCCTGCCCAGTATCCATACTATCTTCACTGTCCCACAAATCAGAATCTCCCCAGTCTGGCCCATTCACAACGCTGCTGCGCCGACCCGCCACACCTGTCTTTACCCTGCTCCTCCTCTCCATTTTCCCATGCCCGCAGACTCCAGTCCCGTCACCCAACCTCCTTGCCAAACCGCCCGACAAACTTCTCTGGCTCTCTCTCGGAGATCTAACCATCCGTCGCTTCCTTTCGTTTGATGAAGTTCAAAGTTTCGGCGTTCCGTCTTACGAGCTCGGTCCAACAACCAAACCCGCTCAAACTCCGCCAGCCCAAAAGATTCCCCAGGGGCTCGGGTACCTAATAAAGGGTTCCAGGAGGGTAAAAACATGCAGTAGATAAGTAGAAGGGGTTTGGTGTCAGGTTTAAATGTAAATACTTGTGTATATATTATTCATAGTATTTATTTCTTATGCTTGACTTCTGTAAATACTGTGTAAATATGGTCTATATGCTTGATGAGAATTTTAAGTCATTGCTGGGGTATATTTAAAGTGTGTATATTTATCCCTTTATCTGTGATTAATAGTATGCTCCAGTCAGGTTAATTATCTCACTGGGTACATAAGCACTCAGTTTTCATTTGTATGTTGTTGGGTGTCGGTTGGTCTAGACTGAAGTTGGCTGGTTGCACGCAGTGTCTGAAATAAATAGAAAAATTGCTTGCTGCAAACGTCTGAAGTCAGGCTCTTTTAAAATGTTCCTTGACTGCTCAAGCCATATGACAGTATGTAAACACAGTAAACTTCGACACTGGACAATGTTTAATTTTTTTGTTTGTGAAATCACGATAGGCCTGTCCTATTAAGCTTGCTTCCTACGCATCACAGTGATATGATACAGCACCGTTGGCTATATTGCTTAATAATTATGAACCTTGTCAGTAAACTGTAAGGGAGAAGAGACGAGGGGAAAAAATGAAATTATTATTATATAGTCAAATAATGTAGTCTTATTGTTTTTGCTGCCGTTTCTCTGTCCGTTAACAGGATGACACACAAACTCCTAGATGGATTTGGATGACATTTTCATCAGAGGTGGCTCTTGGCCCAAAGATGAACTCATTAGATGTTGGAGTGCATACTCACATAGAGGTGAGTGCATAGCTCTGCCAAGGCCCTATCTCACAATGTACAGACGGATGGCAATGTAGACGGACAAAGGGAGGGAGGGGAGGATAAAGGGAGGGAGGGACGAAACCTTGGCGGAGGTCTGCGCTCTCTGAGTGCCCTCTAGTTTGGACTGAAATTACTGTCAGTAGAATAAGTATTACTCATATGTTGATGTTCTCACTGTTCTCTATTAAATAAAGCATTTCTATACTAATTCATGTTTGAAACATTACCACACTATGATGGTCAAAAAAGGGTTAATACAGCTGAACCCCACTGAAATCTTTTTGGTGCATACAGTGGATATGTAGGGCTATGTAATAAAACAGATTACATTCAAATCTGATGCAGGCGCATAGAGATCTACAGCTGCGGACTACCCTAATTTTTGCATTTTGACCAACTTGAGCACTGCGGCAGCACAGCAACTCACCCTTGGCCAGGGGATCCTGGGTTCAATCCCAGCCCCCGACCAACAGTGATCTGTGTGGAGTTTGCATGTTCTCCCTGTGTCTGCATGGGTTTACTCCGGGATTCCTCCGGTTTCCTCCCACATGCCAAAAACATGCAAGTTAGGTTAATTGGCATCAAACTGGGGATTCTAAATTGTACTTAGGTATGACTGTGAGAATGAATGGTTGTCTGTCTCTCTGTGTTATTTATATTTATTTATATTTATCCTCTTCTGCGAAGTTAGGCTAAAAGCCTGCTGTGGGTTGCCAGGCCCTGCAATGGACTGGCGATCTGTCCAGGGTGTACCCTGCCTCTCGCCCAAAGATGCTGGGATAGGCTTCAGCCCCCCCCCCCCCCCGCGACCCAAAAAGGATTAAGCGGAAGAAGATGGATGGATGAATGGATAAAACCATAGTGGAAAGGAATGAGTTTAAAAACACATGAACATTGATCGAGGAAAGTGTAGTCATTCAGTGTAGTGGCAAGCTCAGTCAAAAGTCAAGCTAAGGAGGTACTTCAAGATTCCTTTAAAATATCTAAATATTCAAAGCTTTTTTAAAAAAAAAAAATAGCCTGTCTGTGCATACTTCTTAAGCCCCACTTACACAAGGGTAGAGATCACAGAGATCGGGCCAATTTTTGATCCATCAATGATCTCTGCTGTCGCTGCAGTATCCTCAAACTTTTGACTCTGTCCAAAGCAAAAAAGGATCTCCCAAACAATCCTAAAGATCAAAAATTGGCCCCGTCTCTAAACGATCTTTATGCTGTGTGAAGGGGCCCTTACTAATTAAGCTAGTTATCTTTAGAACTTTGGCTTCCTTTTTGACAAAAGTAATAAATTCAAGGCTTTCAAACAGTAATCAAAAACCACTGGCAAGTAGCCAACAAACTAGCAGTTTAAGATCTTGATGGAGCGATAGATTTAGCATTTTCAATTTAATATTTGGAACAGCATTGTTTGCAATGCGCACCGCATTAAACACCTTTTTTAATACAGCATGTTCACTACACTCAATTATCTACTGTATTTGCCCCCTGCTTTGTTGTTACATTTCTCTGGTTTCACTTAATGTGGCGATAATGACACAAAACAGGGCTTTTGAAAACCCCTGTATTTAACATCTAAAGAATCTTCAGAAAAAGGGAAATGAAACGTGCCTCAACTCGATAAATACATGTTTTGTGTATACAAGAGTGTGGGCCTGCGTGATGTGGGATTTTCCCAACTTTCACTTTGAAGTCAAGGGGATCATTACACACAAAAAAAGAGATGTCATCAGTTGTCAGCCAGGTGCCAGAGTCCGTAAGACCACTTCCTATCACATCAGCACCAGGGTTTTCTGCCTTTGATGATGTCAGTTGGGCCTGTGTGTCGGTGGAGGCACTAACTCTCTGCTGCTTTTCAGTTTGATTTGTGTTTGTTGCCAGGCATACAAATGCATGCTGCTTCTCTGGTGCCAGGTAAGACTGTATTTGGATTCACTCATTTGCCTTTAATTAATTGGTGAATATGTGTCTCTTGCAAACTCGGGCAAATACACATCTTTCCTCGGCAGATGGGAAAACTACACTTTAATGGACATTTTACTGAGTTCTACCAACTTATCCGCCCCACACCCAGGAGGCAGGGGTTCAAATCCCGGCCGGGTCATGCCGAAGACCATATAAAAGTGGAACTTCCTGCCATCCAGCTTGGTGCTCAGCAATAATGGAATGGAGGAGGGAAATCTGTGGCGGCGCCTTGCATGGCAGCGGCCCTCTGATTCTGCACTTGGGGTGTGTGTGATTAACACAGTAGATAGGTAAAACACAATCTCGTTCTACTGTACATGATTGGTTGTACAGTTGAATGACAATAAGGGTGATTTAATTTTAATTTAATTTAATTTGAAGAGTAGCACAGCTTTTAGATTTATAGCACAATAAAATTTATTGAGTACTTACAGTATGTGACATCACTGTTAGAATATTGATCTGGCTGCCAAACTAACAAGTAACATCACAGAAGCATCTGGCATTGTCCATTTATTGCCTCCTAAAGAAATCTGTGAAATTCCTTTGACAAGTGCTCAATACATAAAGTGAGTACAATAAAAAGCTTAAAGAACAAATCAATTAGAAGGTATTTGGAGTGCAAATTTGCCATTAAATGTTAATTTCAGTCTGTGGAAGAGATAGCCGTCTCAATTTCCAGACTTCAGTCTATTGTATGTGTTATGTCCACAAACCTGGCACAAAAGGAGACGGATGAGGAGGTTGCACCGGAGCGCAGGTTTAATGAGAATCAGGTTGCACTACAGGGAACACACCATAGGCGGAGTTGTCCTGGGCCCGAATGGCGGACGCCCCTTATTATAAGGGCGGTGTGATGACGCAACCGGAAGGCAGTGTTATCACACCGCACTTCACGATAAACCCCCACTACACCCCCCCTTTATAAAATAGAAAAACACACCTAATTAGAACCCACCCAAATTTGGAAGCGCAAACCCCAAAACACACTAAAATAATAGTAGACATAAAATCATAAAGAACACTAAAACTTGGACCGGTGGGTAGACTGCTACACGGTCCGTACGGCAAAGTGGTTTATTCTGCCACTTGCAACGGAACAGCCGTGCTCCTAACTAAATATTTTCAAACAATTTTCAGTCTTTTAAATACAGTCATCCATGGAAATGACCAGACCAGCTGGTCTGGGAACGCCTTGGTATCCCCTCTGAAGAGCTGAAGCAGGTGGCAGGGGAGAGGGAAGTCTGGGCTTCTCTGCTTGAACTGCTGCCTCCGCGACCCGGACCTCCGGAAAAGTGGTAGAAGATGGATGGATGGATGGATCCATGGAAATGGTGGGTCAGGTGGGAAAAACAGTTCTGCTTGATAGGGTTTGAGGCGGCCCCGTGGTGGCCTCCTCCCTGGAGCTTTGAAGCAGGCTTGTGGTGGCCTCCCCGCCTTGGAGCTTTGAAACGGGCTCGTGGCAACCGCCCCCCTGGAGTTTTCAGACCCCCGTGGTCAATCTTCATGACGCCGGGACCCGGGTCCCACACTGCGGCAACCGATTCCTGCGAAGCCCTGCTGCCTGGAGCCACCACCCGGCCACACCGTAGTCTGTTCGCTTGCCAAACCCAATCGTCCTTCATCCAAAAGTACGCTGTTCCCAGCTTTGCCATGATCCTCAGCAGCCGCCGTTGTTTTGCTGGCTGTGGCCCGGAAAGTCGCTGTCCCAGTCTCCTGCCAGCGCAAACTCAAACCCAGTCCATGACTTGGAGAGACGCCTAACTTGGTTTGATGTGCCGCTGTGCTAGCTCCATGTTCTCCTCCCGTCTGGTGCTGTCGTAACACTGCGGCGGTTCCGTTGTCACCATGTTCACTGCGGACCCTTCACCTCTTGTCTCCGTCATCGGCTGCGGCCCGTTGTGGGCACGGAAGGTGTCCAGAGCCTCTCCGGTGTCGCTTATTGAAGCTGACTATCCACCCGTCAGCTCGGTCGACTGTCTAGGTAGCTTCTGTGTTTGCCGCCCATTTAGCCCCGTGGCTAATTTCTCCGTTGCTACTAGCTGGAACGTTAGCACCCCCGTGCTAGCTAGCTTCGTGCTTTTTGGCGCCATTAGCATCTCAACCCACAGCTTCGCGCTACGTGTGTGATCAGCAAAGTAGCTAGCAAGAAGCTCGACAGCATTCTCATATGACTCCGTTGGTCCTAACGTATGGAAAATTCTCTTACACTCTACGCCAAGTTTACAGACAAGAAGTGCTCATTTCTTTACCCTGTTGAGTTTACTCAGGCCCAACGCTGCAATATACATCTCGAACAGGGCCAGCCAACGAGGCCTATGACTGCTGGTTCCCCTGGGTACTCAAGAAATGGCCGTAGTGGCGTCCCACACATCTCCATGAGTTAATCTTCAGTCGCCAAATGTTATGTCCACAAACCTGGCACAAAAGGAGACGGATGAGGAAGTTGCACTGGAACACAGGTTTAATGAGAATCAGGTTGCACTACAGGGAACACACCACAGGCGGAGTCGTCCTGGGCAAGAGGAAGTCCGAATGGCGGACGACCCTTGTTATAGGGCGGTGTAATGACACAACCAGAAGGTGGAGTCATCACACCACACTTCACAATAAGTGGACAAAATTGTTGGTACCCCTCTGTTAATGAAAGAAAAACCCACAGTGGTCACAGAAATAACTTGAATCTGACAAAAGTTTTAATAAATAATAATTCTATGAAAATTAACCAATGAAAATCAGACAGTGCTTTTGAATTGTGGTTCAACAGAATTATTTTAAAAAACAAACTCATGAAACAGGCCTGGACAAAAATGATGGTACCCCTAGAAAAGATTGAAAATAATGTGACCATAGGGACATGTTCAACCAAGATGTGTCCTCTAATTAATATCACAGGTGTCTACAAACTTGTAATCAGTCAGTCGGCCTATTTAAAAGGTGACAAGTAGTCACTGTGCTGTTTGGCGACATGGTGTGTACCACACTAAACATGGACCAGAGGAAGCAAAGGAGAGAGTTGTCTCAGAAGATTAGAAAGAAAATTATACACAAGCATGTTAAAGGTAAAGGCTGTAAGACCATCTCCAAGCAGCTTGATGTTCCTGTGACTACAGTTGCACATATTATTCAATTCAATTCAATTCAACTTTATTTATATAGCGCCATTTCACAACAACAGTCATCTCATAGCACTATCAACTGTAGGGAGGACCCCCACAGTTGCAGAAAGACCCCAGCAATCAGGCGATCCCCTGTGAGCAAGCACTTGGCGACGGTGGAGAGGAAAAACTCCCTTTTAACAGGAAGAAACCTCCAGCAGAACCAGGCTCAGGGAGGGGCAGTCATCTGCTGCGACTGGCTGGGGGGTGAGGGGACAGAGAAGAAGAAAAGAACAGACATGTAGAGAGCAAACAGCACGATGGGGACTCAATCTATGGGAGAGAACAAACAAATGTTAATGACCAGCAAAAAAAAAAATATTTCATAGAGAGTGAGGAAAGGAGTGAGGCCCAGTGCATTACTGGAGGTCCCCCGGCTGACTAAACCTATTAGCAGCATAACTAAGGGAGGGTTCAGAAACACATGATCCCTCCCTAATTGTAGGCTATATCAAAAAGGTAGGTTTTAGCCCTATTCTTAAAAACAGAGATCGAGTCTGACTCCCGAATCCAGATTGGCAGCTGATTCCACAGGAGAGGAGCTTGATAACTGAAGGCTCTGCCTCCCATTGTACTTTTGGAGATTCTAGGTATTACAAGTAAACCTGCATTTTGGGAGCGTAGTGCTCTGTTAGGATGATACGGTAGTATCAGATCTTTTAAATAAAAAGGAGCCTGATTGTTTAGAGCTTTGTAAGTAAGAAGAAGGATTTTAAACTTAATTCTAAACTCTATGGGAAGCCAATGAAGGGAGGCCAGAACCGGAGAGATATGATCTCTCTTTCTAGTACCTGTTAAAACTCTTGCTGCAGCATTTTGGATCAGCTGAAGACTTTTTAAAGATGTTTTAGGACAGCCTGATAATAAAGAATTACAATAATCTAATCTCGAGCTAACAAAAGCATGGATCAGCTTCTCAGCATCACTCTGAGACAAGATGCTCCTAATCTTGGCAATATTACGCAAATGATAGAAGGCAGTCTTAGAAACAAATTTAATATGTGAATTGAAGGACAAATCCTGATCAAAAATAACTCCAAGGTTCCTCACAGAGCTATTAAGAGAAAGAGTAACTGCATCCAAACTGAAAGTTTGATTTGGAAAGGAATTTCTAAGGTTTTTTGGACCAACAAGAATGACTTCAGTCTTATCTGAATTTAATAGCAGGAAATTACAAGTCATCCAAACTTTGATTTCCTTAAGACAGGCTTCTAACTTGGCTAATTGATTAGTATCATCTGGCTTCATTGACAGGTATAATTGTGTGTCATCTGCATAACAGTGAAAATGTATACAGTGCTTTCTAATAATGTTGCCTAACGGAAGCATATATAAACTAAAAAGAGTAGGGCCAAGCACAGATCCCTGTGGAACTCCATGACTAAGCTTTGAGCTGAGAGAAAACTCATCATTTACATGAACAAACTGGAACCTATCAGATAAATAAGATCTAAACCACTGCAACGAAGTTCCATTAAGTCCAACATAGTGTTCTAATCTATCAAGTAGAATATTATGATCAATAGTATCAAAAGCTGCACTAAGATCTAAAAGGACAAGTACAGAAACTAGTCCATTATCAGATGCAATGAGGAGGTCGTTAGTGACCTTCGCTAAGGCTGTTTCAGTGCTATGATGGATTCTAAACCCAGATTGAAACTCCTCAAATAAACCATTTCCCTGCAGGTGGTCAAATAATTGCATAGCAACAACTCTTTCTAAGATTTTTGAAATGAAAGGGAGATTAGAGATTGGTCTATAGTTAGCTAAAGCTCCTGGACCTAGCGTTGGCTTTTTGAGTAAGGGTTTAATTACAGCCGTTTTAAAAGCCTGCGGTACATGGCCTAAAGTTAATGAAGAATTGATTATATGAAGAATAAAGCTACCAATAAGTGGGAAGACTTCTTTAAATAACCTGGTAGGAATAGGGTCTAAAAGACAAGTTGAAGGTTTGGATGAGGAAACTATTTTGTCTAACTCACAAAGGTCGATTGGAGTAAACTCATCAAGACAGACATCAATAGAAGGAGTTGTAGTAGTTACAGTATTTAAGTTAACTGTGGGAAGAATCTGATTGATTTTATCTCTGATGGATGAAATTTTATTATTGAAAAAGTTCATAAAGTCCTGACTAGTAAGCTCTAAGGGAATGCTAGGACTGACAGAGTCCTGACTCTTTGTCAACCTGGCTACAGTACTGAAAAGAAACCTGGGATTATTCTTGTTCTCTTCTATTAATGCAGAGTAATAACTCGTTCTAGCTTTTCTAAGAGATTTTTTATAAATTAAAAGATGATTTCTCCAAGCTAAATAGATTTCATCTAAATTAGTAGAGCGCCATTTTCTTTCTAATTGACGAAATTATTCAGAAATTTAAGATCCATGGGACTGTAGCCAACCTCCCTGGACGTGGCCGCAGGAGGAAACTTGATGAAAAATGGAAGAGACAGATAATACGAATGGTAACAAAAGAACCCAGAACAACCTCTAAACACATTCAAGGTGAACTCCAAGGTCAAGGTACATCAGTGTCAGATCGCACCATCCGTTGTTGTTTGAGCCAAAGTGGACTTCATGGGAGACGACCAAGGAGGACACCACTGTTGAAAACAAATCATAAAAAAAGTCAGACTGGAATTTGCCAAACTGCATGTTGACAAGCCACAAAGCTTCTGGGAGAATGTCCTATGGACAGACGAGACAAAACTGCAACTTTTTGGCAAGGCACATCAGCTCTATGTTCACAGACGCAAAAATGAAGCATACCAAGAAAAGAACACTGTCCCTACTGTGAAACATGGAGGAGGTTCTGTTATGCTCTGGGGCTGCTTTGCTGCATCTGGAACAGGGTGTCTTGAATCTGTGCAGGGTACAATGAAATCTCAAGACTATCAAGGTATTCTAGAGAGAAATGTGCTGCCCAGTGTCAGACAGCTTGGTCTCAGTCGCAGGTCATGGGTCTTGCAACAGGATAATGACCCAAAACACACAGCTAAAAACACCCAAGAATGGCTAAGAGTGAAACATTGGACTATTCTAAAGTGGCCTTCTATGAACCCTGATCTAAATCCTATCGAACATCTGTGGAAGGAGCTGAAACATACCGTCTGGAGAAGGCACCCTTCAAACCTGAGACAACTGGAGCAGTTTGCTCATGAGGAGTGGGCCAAAATACCCGCTGAGAGGTGCAGAAGCCTCATTGACAGTTACAGAAATCGTTTGATTGCAGTGATTGCCTCAAAAGGTTGTGCAACAAAATATTAAGTTAAGGGTACCATCATTTTTGTCCAGGCCTGTTTCATGAGTTTGTTTTTTAAAATAATTCTGTTGAAGCACAATTCAAAAGCATTGTCTGATTTTCATTGGTTAATTTTCATAGAATTTTTATTTATTACCACTTTTGTCAGATTCAAGTTATTTCTGTGACCATTGTGGGTTTTTCTTTCATTAACAGAGGGGTACCAACAATTTTGTCCACGTGTGTATTTGTTCTCTGTGGCACATGAATGTCTTTATACAACAGTTAGTTCTGACGAAGCAACTTGATCAGACAATAGGGATTCCTGGATTTACTATATTCCCTGATAATCGCACATGTTTCCATGGATATATTTCACTCTGCTTCAAAGGTGCTCTAGTAGCCGTTAATTACTCACCGTTATTTACTGTCAACTCTATCAGTGGCTTCTTATAGATATGTGAGAATTGTAATACTGTGTTGAGTGCCTTAATTTCCACAGTGAGGCACTGTTTGAAACGAAATCATACCTCTGTGACCTGGAAGTCCTACCCTTGTAAACATCTGCAAGATATTTCACGTCTGTAAAAAAATAGACAAGCAAGAGTTGGTCTTATTGTCTCGATTAGCAAACTACAGTACCTTTTTGGTGATGGACTCTATTTCATCTGAAAATGCCAAGAAAAAGCAAGTGAAATGCTCTGAAGCCAAATCGTTAGCACGCTAATTAGCCACTGGCACAACGCCACAATGACCACAAACCCTACTCAACGGGTGACCAGAATGTACATTGCCTGGCCAAAACAAACAAACAAAAAATAGTCACTGCCATTAGAAAAAAAAGGCTTCAGTTTGCTAGGGAGCATGCAGTCTGATAAGTTCAGATTTATCCTGTTCCAGAGCTTCCAGTTCCACAGCTTCAGATCCGGGCTGGAAAATGCAACAGAAATGTAGAACCAAGTGTTATCCAGCTGAGGTCAAAATTTTGTAACAATACCACAAAAAATGAATATATTACACAGCTTTTTCCTCAGGTAGTTCCCAGGCGTTTTTGAACTGTGCCAAATTGTGCCAAATGGCACAGTTTGGAAAAACGTCTGTAACTTTTGAATGATTCAATATAGAAGCTTGATCTTGGGCTCTAATGAAAGGTGACACTCAGGGCTGTGTGTGTGTGTGTGGGGGGGGGGGTTGTCCCCCTCCCTCGCTACAGAGGATGGACATTGGCCATCACTACATGACGGAATAGACTATGTGGCGACCGCGGCGCAGTCACCGCGGCTCCCCCCCCCTCGCTACAGAAGAGTGGGGGGGGGGGCCTTCACGGTCCGGACGCGGCGAACGAACCGTGTACCGCGGCGCACGCACTTCGGACTTCGTGCGCCGCACAGTTGTAATTTACCGATCGGTCAAAAGTCATTTTTTGATTACAATTTTCAGGGATAAAAAATAATTTAGCTTATAACACTTACCTCTTCACAGCAGCATTGTCCTGGCAAACTTCTCTTCCTCATTGTCAGACGAACGCAATGCTGGTCTGCTCGTGGTTCCCGGTCAAAACATAATTCCATTATTGCGGTTTTGCGCTTCCATGATTGCGGTTTTGGCGAATGATTTACGACCTTTGTCGTCGGCCTCCATCGGTCTATGATGACCATGGAAGAGAATCCTAAACGTCTATTCTGCAGGAATAAGTGCAGGTCGCACTTGTGGGTGGTCTCCGTGCTGCTGGGTCTGTAGCAGGTTCTTCCTGCGGGTCCTTTTTTTCATCTGCTGCAGCAGTCAGTCTCTCTTCACCCAGCCCGAACTTCTGTGCTTCAATTGGCTCGCTGCATTCACAGCGTTGGTAGGTGGGTCCTTCTTGCTAGGTTTTCAGTCACTGGTTCTTGAAGGTTTCAGAAACCCAATTCAAGGCTCTTATTAGTCGAATGAGAGGTCAATCATATCTGATCTGTTCGCAGCTGTGTCTGTAGTGGAAGAACTTTTTTTTTTTTCAGTGCGCGCTTGGACGCAGCACCCTCGTGCTTCCTAGAGCGCACGAGGGCGCATGAGAGCACCCTCGTGCGCTCTGGGATGCAGAGACGTGCCCGTCCACGGTACACCGGAGTGCAAGAGGTTAAGAGGCTCCCCTGTCCTCCACTCATTACCTGTATTAATGGCACCTGTTTGAACTCGTTATCAGTATAAAAGACACCTGTCCACAACCTCAAACAGTCAGACTCCAAACTCCACTATGGCCAAGACCAAAGAGTTGTCAAAGGACACCAGAAACAAAATTGTAGACCTGCACCAGGCTGGGAAGACTGAATCTGCAATAGGTAAGCAGCTTGGTGTGAAGAAATCAACTGTGGGAGCAATTATTAGAAAATGGAAGACATACAAGACCACTGATAATCTCCCTCGATCTGGGGCTCCACGCAAGATCTCACCCCGTGGGGTCAAAATTATCACGAGAACGGTGAGCAAAAATCCCAGAATCACATCATGTTATATACCCTTTGCCAACAAAGGGTATATAACAAAGTATTGAAATGAACTTTTGTTATTGACCAAATACTTATTTTACCGATCAATGTGATTTTCTGGATTTTTCTTATTTTGTCTCTCATAGTTGAGGTATACCTATGATGAAAATTGGAGACCTCTCTCATCTTTTAAGTGGGAGAACTTGCACAATTGGTGGCTGACTAAATACTTTTTTACCCTACTGTATATGACATGGTCATTCAATGATGTCGAACATGGTTGGTCCACCAGTACTTCATTTTGGTGAATTACTGCTGTGGATGGCAAAGATAAATAAAATACCATGTTCAATCATTAAATTTACACAGTGTGTTCTCCTCAGAGCTGAAATATACAATATACCATGGGCTACAGTTTGAGTTTTCTCAGAAGCCAATTGTAGAAAGTTTCCAACTCTAGTGATGGGGTTGGACAGAGAGTTAACTGAGCAATGTTTTAATACGCTGTTTAATTCTCATTAGAAACGGTCTGGCGGTGGCCTGGGGTCTCGGTGTATATGGCAGGCTTTCCACATACACTCCCAGCACATTGTCCAGAACCTCTTTTTACAGCTCTGATGGTGTGTCTTTGCAAAAAGTCTCCCAGATCTATATCAAAGGGATTCCTTCTTGGAGAGTCGTTGTGATGGGGCAGTAGCACAATAAATCTGCCACAACAAAGAAAAAAAAGTGGTTTCACTTAGTCTTGCAAAAACACCTCAGTTAATTAGCAGAACTCAGTGATGTACATTTGGGGTTTGAATGAGGGTGGCAACTTAGACAAACTGATAATAAAGAATAAGCCAAAGGAAAACCATAATGGAGAAAATAATTTATAATCATTCTTTAACAATGATAAATACCAAAATGTGTCATCATCTAAAGAAAAGACCTTATTAGTCTCACAACAGGGTAATTACAGAAATAAAAGTTAATTTCTTTTATTTTTGTGATATACAGTATAGATTGATTGATTGATTCCATCATGTCTTTTTAACAGTTCCCAGAGGTCTTAATGAAATCTCTGACTTGCTTTTGTCAAAATATCTCAGACTTTAAATATTGCAGCACTATTTTCTAGACAGAATAAACACCCCTTTTCACAAAGACCCATTTCAGTACGTTTCTTGAAATGTTAATGAGACCCGCTTCACCCCACCTTCCTTCTTTTGTTTTTGAGAATCAAGCATGACATCAGGACTGTTTAGACTGGTTAAGCTGGGTTCACACTATAGCGTTTAGACTGACTTTTACAGACTTTTGAAAATCAGAGAAATTAGTCCAAACGTCGGTGAAATTACATTCGTGTGCAGTTTTTTAATCCACCGCACACCAACTTTTGCGAACTTTTACAACTTTTGCGAGCATTTGCCAGCATTGCATTCAGCATTGGCAAACTTTTGCCAACTTAGGCTAGTGTATGTGTAGCTGTTGCCAACTTAGGTTAACTTAAGCAAACGAATACTCAGCGCAGGTCAGCTGACATCAGCATCAGGCAACACTCAAAGATCAGCCTTTGTGGAGGCTTCCTGCCATTCTGGGCCTGCTTTTGGAGTTAACACATCTCCCTTGGGCATATGTTTCAGTATTTATTTTTGTTTTATGTTCCTATGTAGTTACTTCTACATGCCCCTTTTCCCTGTTCATTCATTCTTCTTCTTTCGGCTGCTCCCTTTAGGGGTCGCCACAGTGGATCATCTGCCTCCATCTCACCCTATCCCTTGCATCTTCCTCTGTAACACAAACCCTCTCCATGTCCTCCTTCACTACATCCATGAATCTTCTCTGTGGTCTTACTCTTTTCCTCCTGCCTGGCAGCTCCATCTTCAACATCCTTTGTCCAGTATATCCACTATTCCTCCTCTGCACAAGTCCAAAGCATCTCAGCCTTGCCTCTCTTACTTTGTCTCCAAACCGCTCAATCTGAGCTGTCCCTCTGAAATACTCATTTCTAAGCTTGTCCCTCCTAGTCACTCCCAATGAAAATCTTAGTATCTTCAACTCTGCCACCTCCAGCTCCATCTCCTTTTTGTCAGCGCGACCATCTCCAAACCATACATCATAGCAGGCCTCACCAGCATCTTGTAAATCTTCTCCTTTTACTCTTGCTGCTACCCTTCTGTCACAAAACACCCCTGACACCCATCTCCACCCACTCCACCCTGCCTGCACTTTCTTCTTCACCTCTCTTGTGCATTTTCCATTACTTTGGATGGTTGACCCCAAGTATTTAAACTCATCTACTTTCACTGCCTCTACTCCTTCCATCTTCACCATTACACCTGCCTCCCTCTCATTCACACTCATGTATTCTGTCTTGCTTCTACTGACATTCATTCCTCTTCTCTCCAGAGCATACCTCCACCTCTCCAGGTTCTCTTCGACCTGCTCCCTACTCTCACTGCAGATTACAATGTCATCTGCAAACATCATGGTCCACGGAGACTCCTGCCTGGCCTCATCTATCAGCCTGTCCATCACTATGGCAAACAAGAAGGGGCTCAGAGCTGATCCCTGATGTAACCCCCCACCTTCACCTTGAACCCATCTGTCACTCCTACAGCCCACTTCACCACCCTCTTGCTGTCCCCATACATGTCATTCACCACCCTCACATACTCCTCTGCCACTCTTGACTTTCTCATACAGGACCACACTTCCTCCCTTGCCACTCTATCATATGCCTTCTCTAGATCCACAAAGACACAGTGCAACTCCTTCTGACCTTCTCTATACTTCTCCATCAGTAGTCTTAGAGCAAATAATGCATCTGTAGTACTCTTGAAACCATACTGCTGCTCACTGATTGTCACCTCTCCTCTTAACCTGACTTTAACAACTCTGTCCCATATCTTCATAGTGTGACTGATCAACTTTATGCTTCTGTAGTTACTGCAGCTCTGAGCATCACCTTTGTTCTTGAAAATTGGTACCAAAACACTTCTCCACTCCTCCGGCATCCTCTCACTCTCCAAGATTGTGTTAAACAATCTGGTTAAAAACTCCACTGCCATCTCTCCTAAACATCTCCATACCTCACAGGTACACTGGGGCAAAAAAGTATTTAGTCAGCCACCAATTGTGCAAGTTCTCCCACTTAAAAGATGAGAGAGGTCTCCAATTTTCATCATAGGTATACCTCAACTATGACAGACAAAATGAGAAAAAAAATCCAGAAAATCACAATGAAGGATTTTTAATGAATTAATTGGTAAATTCCTCTGTAAAATAAGTATTTGGTCAATAGCAAAAGTTCATCTCAATACTTTGTTATATACCCTTTGTTGGCAATGACAGAGGTCAAACGTTTTCTGTAAGTCTTCACAAGGTTTTCACACACTGTTGCTGGTATTTTGGCCCATTCCTCCATGCAGATCTCCTCTAGAGCAGTGATGTTTTGGGGCTATCGCTGGGCAACATGGACTTTCAACTCCCTCCAAAGATTTTCTAAGGGGTTGAGATCTGGAGACTGGCTAGGCCACTCCAGGACCTTGAAATGCTTCTTACGAAGCCACTCCTTCATTGCCCGGGTGGTGTGTTTGGGATCATTGTCATGCTGAAAGACCCAGCCACATTTCATCTTCAATGCCCTTGCTGATGGAAGGAGGTTTTCACTCAAAATCTCACGATACATGGCCCCATTCATTCTTTCCTTTACACGGATCAGTCGTCCTGGTCCCTTTGCAGAAAAACAGCCCCAAAGCATGATGTTTCCACCCCCATGCTTCACAGTAGGTATGGTGTTCTTTCTCCTCCAAACACGACAAGTTGAGTTTTTACAAAAAAGTTCTATTTTGGTTTCATCTGACCATATGACATTCTCCCAACCCTCTTCTGGATCATCCAAATGCTCTCTAGCAAACTTCAGACGGGCCTGGACGTGTACTGGCTTAAGCAGGGGGACACGTCTGGCACTGCAGGATTTGAGTCCCTGGTGGCGTAGTGTGTTACTGATAGTAGCCTTTGTTACTTTGGTCCCAGCTCTCTGCAGGTCATTCACTAGGTCCCCCCGTGTGGATCTGGGATTTTTGCTCACCATCCTCGTGATCATTTTGACCCTACAGGGTGAGATCTTGTGTGGAGCCCCAGATCGAGGGAGATTATCAGTGGTCTTGTATATCTTCCATTTTCTAATAGTTGCTCCCACAGTTGATTTCTTCACACCAAGCTGCTTACCTATTGCAGATTCAGTCTTCCCAGCCTGGTGCAGGTCTACAATTTTGTTTCTGGTGTCCTTTGACAGCTCTTTGGTCTTGGCCATAGTGGAGTTTGGAGTCTGACTGTTTGAGGCTGTGGACAGGTGTCTTTTATACTGAAAATGAGTTCAAACAGGTGCCATTAGTACAGGTAACGAGTGGAGGACAGAGGAGCCTCTTAAAGAAGAAGTTATATGTCTGTGAGAGCCAGAAATCTTGCTTGTTTGTAGGTGACCAAATACTTATTTTACTGAGGAATTTACCAATTAATTCATTAAAAATCCTTCAATGTGATTTTCTGGATTTTTTTTTCTCATTTTGTCTCTCATATTTGAGGTATACCTATGATGAAAATTGGAGACCTCTCTCATCTTTTAAGTGGGAGAACTTGCACAATTGGTGGCCGACTAAACACTTTTTTGCCCCACTATATGTCATCTGGACCAACCGCCTTTCCATTCTTAATCCTCTTCAAAGCTGTCCTCACCCTTTTCTCCTTGCTTAGTGTTTAGCCTCTCATACAACTCACCATATGCCTTTTCCTGTGCCTTTGCTACCTCTCTGTTTGCCATGCGCCTAGATTCAAAATACCCCTGTCTACTTTCTTCATCTCCCTGAGTATCCAACTTTTTCTTTGCTAACCTCTTCCTCTGGATACTTTCCTGTACCTCCTCATTCCACCACCAAGTCTCCTTCTGTTCCTTCCTCTGTCCACTGGATACACCACATACCTTTCTACCCGTTTTCCTCAATACTTTTGCTGTACTTTCCCAGTCATCTGGTAATTCTTCCCTTCCACCCAGAGCCTGTATCAACTCCTTCCCGAACTCTGTGCAACCTTCTCCTTTCTGTAACTTCCCCCACTTAATCTTTGGCTCTGTCTTCACTCTCTTCCTCTTCTTGCTTTCCAGCGTCATCCTACAGACTACCATCCAATGCTATCTAGCTACATTTTCCCCTGCCACCACCTTGCAGTCTCCTATCTCTTTCAGATTTCTCCTTCTGCATAGGATGTAGTCCACCTGTGTGCACCTTCCTCCACTCTGGTAAGTCACCCTATGTTCCTCTCTCTACTTGAAGTAAGATGAGATAAGATAAGATAAGCCTTTATTAGTCCCACAATGGGGAAATTCCAGGATTGCAACAGCACAGGGATAGCAACACTCAGAGAAATAATTAAGAAGATACGGAAGAAATAAATAAGAGCAGTGGATATACATACGTACATACACATAAATATATAAATATATATACAAAGTGCGGAGCATTGTAGCAAGATGGAATAAACAGCATAACCGTCTACTTAGTTATCCTACATAGTATGAATATGTACCCATACATATTGTCGCCCTCCGTAGCGACCGATATTGTCCTAGTTGTATATACTGGAGGGGACCATTGTGTAAGTCTATTGCGTCTTTTGCATTCAATACTATTAGGTCGTCACTTTTTTTTGCTATCTCTGTGAGCAGCCCTGCTTAGGTTATACAGTCTGACAGCCGTAGGTAGGAAGGACCTGCGAAACCTCTCGGTTGCGCACCTAGGATGATGTAGTCTACTGCTAAATGAGCTCCTCAGTGCGTTCAATATGTCCTGCATAGGGTGGGACTCGGACTCCAGCAGAGATGACAGTTTAGCCACCATCCTTCTTTCTCCTATCTCCTCCACTGGGTCAGGGCGCTGCCCCAGGACAGAGCTAGCTTTCTTGATCAGTTTGTTCAGTCTCTTCCTATCGGCTGCTGTAATGCCACTGTCCCAGCAGACCACTCCAAAAGTGATAGCTGATGCCACCACCGTGTCGTAGAATGTCTTCAGCAGCGCCCCTTGTACACCAAAAGACCTGAGTCTCCTCAGTAGGAACAGCCTGCGCTGTCCCTTCTTGTAGAGTGTGTCGGTATTGTGTGACCAGTCTAGTTTATTGTTCAAATGAAAACCCAGGTACTTGTAGGATGTCACCATCTCAATGTTTGTTCCCTGTATGTTTACTGGTGCTGTGAGGGGTTGTCCTTGCCTGCGGCAGTCCACCACCAGCTCCTTAGTTTTCCTCGCGTTGATCTGGAGGCAGTTCCAATGGCACCAGTCCACGAAGTCCTGGATAAGTCCCCTGTACTCAGCTTCATGTCTGTTAGAGATGAGGCCGACGATCGCAGAGTCGTCAGAGAACTTCTGTAGATGGCAGTGTGTGGTGTTGTGTGAGAAGTCCGCAGTATAAAGGATGAACAGGAAGGGAGCCAAAACCGTTCCCTGGGGGCCCCCGTGCTACCGATGATCATGTCGGACACACAGTCCCGTGTTCTCACAAACTGTGGCCGGTTAGTGAGGTAGTTCAGGATCCATGATGACAGGTGCTGGTCCACCCCTGTGCACAGCAGCTTGTCCTTCAGGATCATCGGTTGGATGGTGTTGAAAGCACTGGAGAAGTCAAAGAACATGATAATCACCGCATTCCCGGGCTTCTCCAGGTGGGACAGAGAACAGTGAAGGAGGAAGATCACTGCATCCATGCTGGTAAGCAAACTGGAGTGGATCCATCGCTGGTCCCACCAGGGGGCGGAGGTGAGCAAGGAGCAGTCTCTCCAGGGTCTTCATCATGTGGGACGTCAGGGCCACTGGTCTGTAGCTGTTCAGGTCTTTGGGTCTGTATGTGCTCACAACAGCCATTTCCATTCTTTTAACAAAATCCACAAGCATCTGTCCTTCCATATTTCTGTCCTTAAGACCATACCTACCCAGGACCTTCTCATTACCTCTGTTCCCGTCACCTACATGTCCACTAAAGTCCGCTCCAATCACCACTGTCTCCCTTCTGGGAACACTACCACTTCAACCAACTTGCTCCAGAATTCCTCTTTCTCTTCTACCTGACATCCAACTTGTGGGGCATATACACTGACAACATTCAACATGACACTTATGACTTCTAGCTTCAAACTCATGATTCTGTCTGACTCGCTCTTTACCCCCTGAACACTCTTCACATACTCTTCCTTCAAGATTACTCCTACTCCATTTCTCTTCCTATCTACACCATGGTAGAACAGCTTTAAATCCACCTCCAATGCTCCTAGCCTTGCTTCTCTTCCATCTGGTTTCTTGAACACACAGTATATCTACCTTTCTTCGCTCCATCATATCAGCAAGCTCTCTGCCTTTACCAGTCATAGTCCCTACATTTAACTTCCCTACTCTCACCTCCACACTTCTACCTTTCCTTTTCTCTCTGTCCCTCCTAACACACCTTCCTCCTCTACTCCTCCTCGATCTTTGACCAGCAGTAGCCCATTTTCCACCAGCATCCTGTTGGTTAACAGCATCGGCGGTCATCGTTGTTAACCCGGGTCTCGACCGATCCAGTATGAAAGTCTCATTCTTCAAGATCCGTATGTTTGATTTAGCAAAGGTTTTACGTCGGATGCCCTCCCCCTTTAATCGGGTATGGGACTGGCACTAGGAGTACACTGGCTTGTGCCCCCCCCCCCCCCGTGGCTGGGTTTTTCCCTGTTCATTCATTCATTCCTCTAAAAAATAATACAATGTCTTTCTATAGACTTCAACAGTAAGGCGGATGGAATAAAAAATTATTTAGTGTATCATCATATAAATGAAAGAACCAACGTTCTGTGCTTTGATGCCTGTGGCATGGTAGCATGGGCGGCTATAAAAAAGCAGCACTCCGACCTCTACTGGCCCGGGATAGTTATTACAATACCATTTTTTTTCGCTGCGGCATTGACAAAAATGGTGAGTTAAATTTGTGTTTATTTCAAAAACAAAGTGTTATTTCGAAATTCTGGCAAATTAAAAGTCAAGAAAATATGGTCATTCAATCATACAAGCCTTTAGTTGCACTCATTTTGACTGGGTGAGCTGAAAAGCTGGTAACAGACAGACAGACAGATGGACAGACAGATACAACCACACACACACACAGACACATTAACTGATTACTGCATGCCTCTCTATTTTACCGAAGCATAATTAAATGACAGGTGGTTATATGTTAACTGTTAAAACTCTCTCCATTAAAATAACACAAAATCCTGTTAAATGTCATTTACTTTTTGACATCACAGCAGCGCTTTTTGATTCTCCACAATGGAAGGCAAACCAATAAATCCTGGAGAATGATTATGCACATCCATCCATCCATCTTCTACCGCTTTTCCGGAGGTCTGGGTTGCGTAGGCAGCAGTTCAAGCAGAGAAGCCCAGACTTCCCTCTCCCCAGCCACCTGCTCCAGCTCTCCAGAGAGGATACCAAGGCAATCCCAGACCAGCTGGGAGACATAGTCTCTCCACTGAGTCCTGGGTTTGCCCCGGGGTCTCCTCCCAGTGGGACGTGCCTGAAACACCTCAAGTGGGAGGCGTCCAGGAGGCATCCTAATCAGATGCCCATACCACCTCAACTGACTCCTTTCAATGTGGAGGAGCAGTGGTTCTACTCTGAGCCTCTCCCGGATGACTGAGCTCCTCACCCTATCTCTGAGGGTGAGTCCAGCAATCCTACGGAGAAAGCTCATTTCAGCCACTTGTATCCGCAATCTCGTTCTTTCGGTCATTACACAAAGCTCGTGACCATAGGTGAGAGTAGGAACGTAGACTGACTGGTAAATTGACAGCTTTGCTTTAGAACTAAGCTCCCTCTTCACCACAACAGACCGGTACAACGTCCGCATCACTGCAGATGCTGCTCCGATCCGTCTGTCAATCTCTCGCTCCATTTTCCCCTCACTCGTGAACAAGACCCCAAGATACTTAAACTCCTCCACTTGGGGCAGGAGCCTGTCCCCAACCCAGAGAGGACAATCCACCTTTTTCCGGCTGAGGACCATGTACTCGGACTTGGAGGTGCTGATTCTCATCCCAGCCGCTTCACACTCAGCGGCAAACCATCCCAGCAAGAGCTGTAGGTCATTGCTGGATGAAGCCAACAGGACAACATCATCTCCAAACAACAGAGATGAGATCCTGTTGTCACCAAGCATGACACCCTCCATTCCCTGGCTGCACCTAGAAATCCTGTCCATAAAAATTATGAACAGGATCGGTGACAAAGGGCAGCCCTGGTGGAGTCCAACTCTCACTGGGAATGACTCCGACCGAGTGTTGGCAATACGAACCAAACTCTCACAACGGTCGTACAGAGACCGAATAGCTCGTAACAACAAGCCCGATACCCCATACTCCCAAACACCCCCCACAAAAAACCACGAGGGACGCAGTCAAATGCCTTCTCCAAGTCCACTAAACACATGTAAACTGGTTGGGCAAACTCCCACGAACCCTCAAGAACTCTCGAGAGGGTAAAGAGCTGGTCCGATGTGCCACGGCCAGGACAAAAACCACATTGCTCCTCCTGAATCCGAGGTTCGACCAACGGCCGGACTCTCCTCTCCAGTACCTTGGCATAGACCTTCCCAGGGAGGCTGAGGAGTGTGATCCCTCTAAAGTTGGAGCACACCCTCCAGTCCCCTTTTTTGAAGAGAGGAACCACCACCCCAGTTTGCCATGCCAAAGGCACTGCCCCCGACCTCCACGCAATGTTGCAGATTATGCACAGAGCAGAAAATTAAAAACAGTAAATTTCACAATGAGATTTTTTTTCTTTTGGGCTGTCACATTTTTGGGGGACTCTATATACTTTCTTTTTTTAATTGCCCCTTCTTTCGGCTTTTGGCATTCCAGCACCATGGACAGCGACACTTCACATTTCTCTTGTGTCCGTGCATGTCTGAAATGAGTTTCCATCTAAAAACATCTGCTTCCACCAGCATTTCAGTCAACGTTTGCCAACAGAGCTTAACTTAGGCCAACATAGGCGAGCTCTGCATAACTTAGCCCAGTGCTCAGGAACTTTTACAAACTGAGCACAACTTTCACCAATGTTTATTTCCAAACATCGGCAAATTCTCAGCATGCTGAAAATTTTCAAAGTACACAACTTTCACCAGCATTTGCCAGCAAACACCAGCTATCATTAACTTTTACCAACTTTTGCCAGCAGAGCCAGACATTTGCCAAAATGTTAATAAAAGTTGGTCCAAATGTTGTAGCTTGAATCCAAGCTTACCTCTTGCTGAATGTAGCTGGAGTTAACTAATGTAACATTTAGCTGAATGTGAGAAAGTAAAAGCCAAAATAAAGCATTGCTGAGGACAGAAGTGTGTCATTTGAGAAGTAAGTAGGACAGGACCAGTCCCTTGAGTAAAATAGGCAAGGAAAAAAACACTGAATAAATAAATTGCTAGCTCTGCTGACTGCAGCTAACTGTCGCTGGTGAAAGAATGTTCACAGCCAGAGTATAATTGTCATGGTTTGTAGACTGGACCCAAACGCAATACTTAAGTTCACGGTCCTTTATTGAAAGCTGGCCAAGCTGGTGCAGCTCAAAGGTAAAAAAATAAATAAATAAATAAATCACAAAATAACACAGCTTGGGAGCTGGAACAAAAAAACTCACAAAACTAGGCAGGACCAGGAAAGGTACAGACATGTGTTGAGCACACAGAACATGATGATGACACCCATCAGGAACACAGATTGGGGCTGACATACACAGCGGGGAAAATAAGTATTGAACACATCAACATTTTTCTCATTAAACATATTTCTGATGGAGCCACTGACCTGAGATTTTCACCTGATATCAGTAACAACCCAAGTAATCCATACATATAAAGATATCAAGTTCACAAAACAAGTTATATTTATTAAAATGGAATGACACAAGGAATAAGCATTGAACACATGAAGAAAAAGAGACGCAAAAAGGCATAGAAAGCCAAGAAAGCAGCTGAAATCCATCAGAAAGCCATCCTATCCCCCATCAGTGCAAATTAATTTCAGATGGTTAAGTCCTGATTGATAGCCTTTGAAAAGGTCTGTGAATATCAGATTGTCACACCACAAAGAATTTATGATGGGTACAAGCAAAGCGCTCTCTCTAGACCTTCACAACCTTATTGCTGCAAAACATAATGATGGCATTGGTTACAGGCACATTTCTAAACTGCTGAATGTTCCAGTGAGCACTGTTGGAGCCATCATCCATCCATCCATCCATCCCTCTTCTACCGCTTTTCCGGAGGTCCGGGTCGCGGAGGCAGCAGTTCAAGCAGAGAAGCCCAGACTTCCCTCTCCCCAGCCACCTGCTCCAGCTCTTCAGAGAGGATACCAAGGCGATCCCAGACCAGCTGGCAGACGTAGTCTTTTCACCAAGTCCTGAGTCTGCCCCGGGGTCTCCTCCCAGTGGGATGTGCCCGAAACACCTCAAGTGGGAGGCGTCCAGGAGGCATCCTAATCAGATGTCCATACCACCTCAACTGACTCCTTTCAATGTGGAGGAGCAGCAGTTTTACTCTGAGCCTCTCCCGGATGACTGAGCTCCTCACCCTATCTCTGAGGGTGAGTCCAGCAATCCTACGGAGAAAGCTCATTTCAGCCGCTTGTATCCACGATCTCGTTCTTTCGGTCATTACCCAAAGCTCATGACCATAGGTGAGAGGAGGAATGTAGATTGACTGGTAAATCCAGCCCCTGACCAACAGTGATCTGTGTGGAGTTTGCATGTTCTCCCCGTATCTGCATGGGTTTACTCCGGGATTTCTCCGGTTTCCTCTCAGAGGCCAAAAACATGCAGGTTAGGTTAATTGGAGACGCTAAAGTGGCCCTAGGTGTGAATGTGTGTGTGAATGGTTAAGGGATAGCTCCCTATCGTGGCTGCTTCATCCATCCAGGTGGATGCCCTCAATTTCCCCTCTGGGGATCAATAAAGTATACAAAATAAAAAAAAAAAATCGACAGCTTTGCCTTAAAACTCAGCTCCCTCTTCACCACAACAGACCAGTACAACGTCCGCATCACTGCAGATGCTGCTCCGATCCATCTGTCAATCTCTCGCTCCATTCTCCCCTCACTCATGAATAAGACCCCAAGATACTTAAACTCCTCCACCTGGGGCAGGAGCCTGTCCCCAACCCAGAGAGGACAATCCACCTTTTTCCAGCTGAAGATCATGGATCGTCACCTTATCGTGGTGGGGGGGTTTGCGCGCCCCATTGATCCCAGGAGCTATGTTGTCCGGGGCAATTTGCCTCTGATAGGGTCACCCAAGACAAACTGGTCCTGGGTGAAGGGCCAGACTAAGAACGATCCAACAGACTCTCATGATAAATACCAGAATAAGTATTCAGTGTACCCCGCCTGGTATGGGGTTACCGGGGCCTCACCCTGGAGCCAGGCCTGGGGGAGGGGCTCGATGGCTAGAGTCTGGTGGCCAGGTTTCCACCCATGGGACCTGGCCGGGCTCAGCCCGAAGGAGTTACATGGGTCCACCCTCCAGTGGGCTCATCACATGCAGGAGGGATCATGGGGGTCCGGTGCTATGTGGATCAGGTGGCGGTCTGATCCCAAGCTTACTAAACTAGCTTTTGGGACATACACTAAAATCATCTTTTAAAAAAACATCTAAGAATGAGATATATGGTCAAGCAGATGGTCTGACTGGGATCACAGAAGTTAGATGGGTGGATGGGGAGCCAGAAGTAGTCGCTAACCTAGGCTAGCTACTAGTATGATTACAGTTATAATTATGACCAATATACTGTATATAAAAAAATAACTAGAAAGGCTTTAAATACACATGTGTAATACATGTATACATGCGTCTCTGGGAATTTTTAGGGATTGTCTTGCTAATTACCAGAGGACCGTGCAAAAGGCAAAATTTCAGTATCTCTCTGATATTATTTCCAGCAGCAGTCACTGTCCTAGAGTGCTATTTAACACAATTAACTTTTATAAACCCATGCACTCAGACTGTGACAGACGATTCGTTTACAACATGTGAGACTTTTCTTCACTTTTTTGTTGATAAAGTGGACTCTGTTAGACGAGCTGTTAATAACAGTTTTAATGGAAGCTTGTCTGTTGTACCGGGTTACTCCGCTGTGTTTGAACAGTTTGAGTTGGTTTCTTTATCATCACTTGCTGATATAGTAAGGTCTCTGAAGTCTACAAATTGCTCACTGGATGCTGTTCCTGCTAGAATCCTGAAAAGAGTTTTTAATACTGTAGGGCCTGGTCTTTTGGTTTTTATTAATTCCTGCCTTAGTTATTGCGCTGTATTCGCCACATCCTGGACATATCCTGGCAGGACAAAGTGCCCAACACAGAAGTTCTGTCCCGCGCTGGCCTTCCCTCCATGTTCACTCTACTCAGGCAGCGCAGGCTCCGCTGGCTAGGCCACGTTCACCGTATGGAGGATGGCAGAATCCCCAAAGACGTCCTCTACGGAGAACTGGCAACTGGCAGGAGAGACGTTGGCCGCCCACAGCTGCGCTTTAGAGACGTCTGCAAGAGAGACATGAAGGCACTGGAGATCAACACAGAGCTCTGGGAGGACCTTGCAACGGACCGCTCCAAATGGAGAGGCACCCTGACCAGACAGTTCAAGGCGGGTGAAGAGAGACTGACTGCTGCAGCAGATGAAAAAAGGACCCGCAGGAAGAACCGCCACAGACCCAGCAGCACGGAGACCACCCACAAGTGCCACCTGTGTGACAGGGACTGCCATTCGCGCATCGGCCTGTTCAGCCACAGGCGGTGCTGTTCCAGCAGAGTAGACGTTTAGGATTCTCTTCCATGGTCATCATAGACCGACGGAGGCCGACGATAGTTCAGGATTTGTCCCACCTGCTTTTAAACATGCTGTGGTTAGGCCCCTTCTTAAAAAACCTCACCCTGACCCTTCAGTTTTATCTAATTTTAGACCCATTTCTCATTTGCCCTTTTTATCTAAAGTTTTAGAAAAAGCTGTTTTTATACAGTTGCAGTCTTTTTTAGAAGGCAGTTCTATTTTTGAGAAGTTTCAATGTGGGTTTAGATCTCGTCACAGCACTGAGTCTGCCCTGCTTAAGGTGCACAATGATATTATGATGTCTGTTGATGCCAAATGCCCTGTGGTCTTAGTGCTGCTAGATCTTACAGCAGTCTTTGACACTGTGGACCACACTATCCTTTTGTCACGCCTGAATCACCATGTTGGCATCCATGGCACTGCACTTAAGTGGTTTGAATCCTACCTTTCTAATAGAACTTTTTCTGTAATGATTGGTGACATGTCCTCTACTAGTGCTTCTCTCTCCTGTGGGGTCCCACAGGGCTCTATCCTTGGACCTATTCTGTTTTCATTATATATGCTGCCACTTGGGTCAATAATAGCCAGGCATAACATGTCTTTCCACTGTTATGCAGACGATTTGCAGCTTTATTTACCTTTGAACCCAGAACAAACTAACTCACAAAGTGTTCTATTGGACTGCATCATTGATATTAAATTGTGGTTAAGCCAAAATTTTCTACACTTTAATGAAGAAAAAACAGAATGTATTGTGTTTGGGGATACTGTAATGGCTGGCTTTGGTACCCTCTCTTTAAGGCTCAGTTCAGCTGTCAGAAATTTGGGGGTGATTTTTGACAGCCATTTAAAATTTGAGAAACAGATTGACAATGTAGTCAAGATGAGCCTTTATCAATTACGTTTGTTATCCAAAGCCAAACCTTTCCTGAGCCGTCATGATCTTGAGATAGCCATCCATGCTTTAATCACGTCTCACGTCTTATGTTGGCATCTCTCAGTCTTCTCTCGGCCGCCTTCAACTTGTGCAAAATGCAGTGGCCCGTCTTTTGACCAACACACCTAGGCGAGAGCACATTACTCCGATCCTTTTTTCACTTCATTGGCTTCCAGTCCATTTTAGAATTAATTTTAAACTTTTGCTTTTTGTTTTTAAAGCTCTTAATGGCCTTGCTCCGGTTTATATGTCTGAGACGTTGACTGTCCGTGACCAAGGCAGGGCTTTGAGGTCATCCAATCAGCTTTTGCTGGATGTGCCTAGGTCAAGGTATAAACATTGGGGTGACCGAGCCTTTTCTGTTGCCGCCCCCAGGCTCTGGAATAATCTCCCCCCTGACCTACGTGCTATCTCTGACCTGGCCCTTTTTAAATCAGAACTTAAGACATATTTGTTTAGGATGGCTTTTATTACCCAGTAGTGGTGATATTTGTTTTGGCATTTGTTTTTATTTTATTCTCATTTTTAGGTATTTATTCTTTTTTTTTTGTTTATGTTATTTGTTTTTAATGCTCTGTGTGTTTTTAATGCTGTTCACGTATTTTCTGTAAAGCACTTTGGTCACCTACAAGTTGTTTTAAAGGGCTATATAAATAAAGTACATTACATTACATTACATATATTTGACTGTGGATTAATGAGCCAGCCGGGAACATGAATGTTTAATGGAATGAGTAGCATATATGCAAAATAGCCAGAAAACCACTGACCTAACATGCTAGTGGGACTGTGGATGTGTGGGTTTGTGTGTAATGGTCTGTGTGCGTGTGCTCGGTCTCCCTGCCTCTCTCTCCCTCTGATTAGGCTCATTCCGTGCAGACTTATTATCATCTGCAATAAATCAGAGGAGACCCTTTAAATAGGGTGCTGTCCCTTCACTCTGCCTGGTGAAGTTAACCTGCACACAGCCTGTACCATGCTCTGAGCTCAGCTTCATGATATTATTCTGCCCTGCCATATTTTTGATCTTTTGCTTGTCCTCAACCCTGAGACTGCCTGCTGAATTGGATTTATCTGTCAGCCTGCATCTAGTCTACTGTGCCCTGACCCCTGCCTGCTTCTGGATTCTGGAAATAGTCTTACGGATTGGACTTAGATATTCTCTGACTGTGCACACCCTCATTCCCCAAAGTAAGTTGACTTACCACCGTTATCTTCACTGCTCTTCACTCTCACTCCCTAGCGCTCAGGCCTGGCCACCCTATCCACAACAATCCCCTGGAAACACCCCAGCAGCAGCTCAACACCTTTCTCCCTGGTAACCTGCTTCCCCAGCGTAGAGGTCCTTCACCTGCTCCCAGCCACTCTTCCCTGCAGAAGTATAAGCACAAAGAAACTAACTTTGTTTTAATGTAAAGCGTCTTTGAGTGCCTTGGAAAGTGCTATACAAAAAAAAAAAAGTATTATTATTATTATTATTAGAATCTTATCATACCGCTTCAGTTAATCTTACCTGTCCCCACTGCTCTCTCCCTATAGGGTTGCTAGATCCTTGAGTTATCGTCGCTACACATTACTTTGCCCAGTTATTGTAATAAAGATTATTGTTCACTTCTATTATCGCTTACTCCCTTGTTTGCTTTTGGGTCACACGCCACACACTTCAACATTGTGGACTCATGGGGAAACATCATTGAATGAATGGAGATAAAACAGAGTGGGTGGTATCAGTCCAATGAGCTCCAGTTCTCATTGTAGTGGAGAATTTTAATGGATCATTAGGTGTGATTGCAATCACCCCACAGTGTCTGTCAGAACACTTATTTATGGTCAGATGAGGGAAGAATGAAGCAGACCAGGTAATGTGTTCAAATGTTGATATAGATGTTGCTTGAGTAGGTGTGTGGTTCTACAAAGATAAAGAATAAAATGACATTAATTAGTAGCTATATACAGTACTCAACTTAAATTACAGCTAAAGTGTACATATCTGGATCAATATAGGAAATATAATTCAATTCAATTCAACTTTATTTATATAGCGCCATTTCACAACAACAGTCATCTCATAGCACTATCAACTGTAGGGAGGACCCCCACAGTTGCAGAAAGACCCCAGCAATCAGGCGATCCCCTGTGAGCAAGCACTTGGCGACAGTGGAGAGGAAAAACTCCCTTTTAACAGGAAGAAACCTCCAGCAGAACCAGGCTCAGGGAGGGGCAGTCATCTGCTGCGACTGGCTGGGGGGTGAGGGGATAGAGAAGAAGAAAAGAACAGACATGTAGAGAGCAAACAGCACGATGGGGACTCAATCTATGGGAGAGAACAAACAAATGTTAATGACCAGCAAAAAAAAAAAATATTTCATAGAGAGTGAGGAAAGGAGTGAGGCCCAGTGCATTACTGGAGGTCCCCCGGCTGACTAAACCTATTAGCAGCATAACTAAGGGAGGGTTCAGAAAACACATGATCCCTCCCTAATTGTAGGCTATATCAAAAAGGTAGGTTTTAGCCCTATTCTTAAAAACAGAGATCGAGTCTGACTCCCGAATCCAGATTGGCAGCTGATTCCACAGGAGAGGAGCTTGATAACTAAAGGCTCTGCCTCCCATTGTACTTTTGGAGATTCTAGGTATTACAAGTAAACCTGCATTTTGGGAGCGTAGTGCTCTGTTAGGATGATACGGTAGTATCAGATCTTTTAAATAAAAAGGAGCCTGATTGTTTAGAGCTTTGTAAGTAAGAAGAAGGATTTTAAACTTAATTCTAAACTCTATGGGAAGCCAATGAAGGGAGGCCAGAACCGGAGAGATATGATCTCTCTTTCTAGTACCTGTTAAAACTCTTGCTGCAGCATTTTGGATCAGCTGAAGACTTTTTAAAGATGTTTTAGGACAACCTGATAATAAAGAATTACAATAATCTAATCTCGAGCTAACAAAAGCGTGGATCAGCTTCTCAGCATCACTCTGAGACAAGATGCTCCTAATCTTGGCAATATTACGCAAATGATAGAAGGCAGTCTTAGAAACAAATTTAATATGTGAATTGAAGGACAAATCCTGATCAAAAATAACTCCAAGGTTCCTCACAGAGCTATTAAGAGAAAGAGTACATAAATACTACATACATACATACATATGTACATAAATATAAGCAAGTATTGTCAATAAACATTAATAGCCAGATAAACACAATATAATTTAACTCAGATATGAATGAATGAATGCATGAATAATGGATGAATGAATGAATCTTTATTTCACATAGATTAAAAGTGCAGGTTAAAAGAAACTGAATAATATAACAAAGGGGGAAAGAAAATCCAACAAGGTCAAATTTGACAATAACTCATAAGTTATTGTCAAATAAGTTATCCGAAATGGGTGACGGCTGAAGCCGCAGCTTATATTGCCCCCCCATATTCCATCCAAGAATTCAAAAGAAAAACAAAACAAGAGCGATTACAATTCAGAACAAAGCTAAGACAAAATGTGACAAAAAACTAAGCTACAACACAATGCAGGCTGGATATGACAATCCTTATGTGATTTTACATGTCATCTTGTATATATGTTTGGAGTATTTCTTCCTTTAGTTTTTGTTTAAATTGTCCAAGCGTTGTACATGATTTTAATTCAGGTCCAAAATCGTTCCATAATCTGACTCCTTGCACTGAAACACAGTGTTGCTTGGTGGTAGTTCTCACTGAAGGTTTTTGAAATATACATGTTCCTCTGAAATTATATTGTTTCTCCCTTATTTGGAACAACTTTTGGATATTTGCGGGCAGTGATAGATTCTTCACTTTAAACATTATTACTGCAGTTTTAAAGTCAACAAGATCTTTCAACTTGAGAGCTTTTAATTTAAGAAAAAGTGGGTTTGTTGGTTCCCTGTAAGCTGCTTTGTTTATTATTCTAATAGCTCTCTTCTGAAGCATAAAGACTGGATATATGTTTGTTTTATATGTATTTCCCCATACTTCAGTACAATATGTAATGTATGGGAGTATTAATGGATGATACAAGGTATATAGTGTGGGTTGATTCAGCAAATATTTCACTCTGTGTAGTATTGCGATTGATTTGGATATTTTACCTTTAATATAATTAATATGTGACTTCCAACACAGTTTATTATCAATTATTACTCCAAGAAATTTAGTTTCGGATACCCTTTCAATCTCTACACCATTTACACTGAGTTTAGATACTAAGTTGTTGTGATGGTTGTTAAAGACTATAAATTTTGTCTTACTTAACCCCTTGCACTCTGGTCAATTTCCCTAAAAACGCCAAAAATTAACATGCCCAAATTAAATCAAAAGCTGTTCTTCAACCCTTTGCAGCATCTTTATGGGGTTGGTCTCATTTAAAAGAAAACACTTTGATTTTTTTGGCAAAACAGTCATAATCTCTCTAAGTGCTCCGGCCACTGAGTTACAGTCATCTAAACATAGTGAACTTGAAGAAAATAAATTTGGCCTGGGTGTTTTTTGGGATACAAATGCTTGCAAATAACACACAGCTTCAGATCCGGGCTGGAAAATGCAACAGAAATGTAGAACCAAGTGTTATCCAGCTGAGGTCCAAATTTTGTAACAATACCGCAAAAAATGAATATATTACACAGCTTTGTTCTCAGGTAGTTCCCAGGCGTTTTGGAACTGTGCCAAATGGCACAGTTTGGAAAAACGTCTGTAACTTTTGAATGATTCAATGTAGAAGCTTCAATTTGAGCTCTAATGAAAGGTCACACTCAGGGCTGTGTCTGTGTGTGTGTGTGTGTGGGGGGGGTTTGTCCCCCCCGCCTCGCTACAGAGGATGGACATCGGCCATCGCTACACAACGGATTAGCCTCATGTGGCGATGTGGGACAGCAGCGCAGTCACCGCGGCTTCCTCCCCCCTCGCTACAGAAGAATAGCGGGGGTGGGGGGGGCAGCGTTCACGGTCTGGACGCGGCGAACAACCCCTTGTACCGCGGCGCACGAACTTCAGACATCGTGCGCCGCACAGTTGTAATTTACCGATCGGTCAAAAGTCATTTTGGATTACAATTTTCAGGAATAAAGAATAATTTAGCTTATAAGATAAGATAAGATAAGATAAGCCTTTATTAGTCCCACAATGGGGAAATTCCAGGATTGCAACAGCACAGGGATAGCAACACTCAGAGCAACAATCAGAAGGCAAGAAAAAAACAACATCTAGTAAACATATGTCCATATTACTATAAATGTATATATATATAGACACACAGTGCAGAGCATTATGGTTGGTTGGTGAATGTGCAGCAGAAAATCTAAGCTCTCTCTCCACGGATGCGGCGGGCCAGCTGGAAGTCTTTGGGCATGATGGTGACCCCCTTAGCGAAGAAGAGACCACCAGGTGGGCCTCGCTGGTCTCCTGCAGAGCCATGACGGCGAAGCTCAGGAAACGCAGGACGGTCTTGAAGTCCTGAGCGATCTCCCTCACCAGGCGCTGGACGGGCAGCTTACGGATGAGCAGCTCCGTGGATTTCTGGCAGCGACGGATCTCTCTCAGAGCCACGGGCCTGTGGCGGCGAGGCCTCTTCACTCTGCCGGTGGCCGGAGCACCTCTCCGAGCAGCCCTGGTGGCTAGCTGTCTCCTGGGGGGCTTCTTTCTCCAGTAGATTTTACGGGCGGTCTGCTTGGTTCTTGCCTTCGCTCTTTATTATTCTGTCTTATATTTCTTGCACGCCGCCTAAACTCCAGCCCGGCACCCGCGTCGTTTTCGCTACAGCTCCCGGTATGTCGAGTTTCCCATTAGCACCGGGCGGCGGCCAAGTGCTAGCTAGCACTAGCTCCTCCCCGCTATAGCGTCTCCCGCTGCAAACCGTGGCTCCGTCCGCCGACCCGGGAGACCCCCGGGGCGATCCGTGCGTCTGTGATATATATACAGAGTGAAAGGTGTAGAAAGAAGAAGGAAGATAAAAAAAAGGCTGTTGCAACGGGCAGCCTACTCGTGTGGCGCCACCGGTCCGGCGGAACCGGAACCGGAAAAACACCTTATAACACCTTACCTCTTCACAGCAGTGTCCTGGCGAACTTCTCTTCCCCATTGTCAGACGAACGCGACGCTGGTCCGCTCGTGGTTCTGGTCTCGCAACCCGATCAAAACATAATTCCATTATTGCGGTTTTGTGCTTCCATGATTGCGGTTTTTGGCAAACGATTTTTCAAAACAAATAACAGTAGTAATTAAAAAAAGACTGGCGAAGGCATGTGTGTCACTCAGCCTTCGTCGTCAGCTTCCGTCGGTCTATGACCATGGAAGAAATCATAACGTCTACTCTGCTAGAACAAAAACAAAATAAGCACCGCCTGTGGCCGAACATGCCGATGTGCGAATGGCACTCCCTGTCACACAGGTTGCATTTGTGAATGGTCTCCGTGCTGCTGGGTCTGTGGGGTTCTTCCTGCTGGTCCTTTTTTTTGATCCGCTGCAGCAGTCAGTCTTCACCCAGCCTTAAAAAAACAGCTCGCGAACTTCTCTGCTTCAATTGGCTCACTGCATTCACAGCATTGGGAGGCGGGTCCTTCTTGCTAGGTTTTCAGTCATTGGTTCTTCAAGGTTTCAGAAACCCAATTCAAGGCTCTTATTAGTCGAATGAGAGGTCAATCAGATGAACTAATCTGTTCGCGGCTGTATCTGCAGCTTTTATTTTCAGTGCGTGCTTGGACGCCATACACCACCTACATCACACTCTCCATCATGCGTCCTAGAGCGCACGAGGGCGCACGAGAGCGCCCTCGTGCGCTCTGGGACGCAGAGACTTGCCCGTCCGCAGTACAACCGAGTGCAAGAGGTTAAATTGAGCGTTAATTTGTTTGAATCAAACCACAGTTTAAGCTTTCCTAATTCCTTTCCCAGTGTATCCAAAAGTTGTTCCAAATTGCTTCCACTGCATAATAGATTAGTGTCATCGGCAAACAATATTAAGTCCATTTTTTCTGAAACTTTACATATATCATTTATATACATATTGAATAACAATGGCCCCAAAACTGAACCCTGTGGGACTCCACAAGTAACCTTCAGTAACTGTGAGTTTTTGTTACCAACACATACACTACCGTTCAAAAGTTTGGGGTCACTTAGAAATTTCCTTATTTTTGAAAGAAAAGCACTTTTTTTTCAATGAAGATAACTTTAAACTAATCAGAAATACACTCTATACATTGCTAATGTGGTAAATGACTATTCTAGCTGCAAATGTCTGGGTTTTGGTGCAATGTCTACATAGGTGTATAGAGGCCCATTTCCAGCAACTATCACTCCAGTGTTCTAATGGTACAATGTGTTTGCTCATTGCGTCAGAAAGCTAATGGATGATTAGAAAACCCTTGTGCAATCATGTTAGGTCTGCAATGCTGTAATTGCTGCAAATGGAGGATTCTTTGACGAAAGCAAAGTTTGAAGGAAAAAATTATTATTTCAAATACAAATCATTATTTCTAACCTTGTCAATGTCTTGACTATATTTTCTATTCATTTCACAACTCATGGTGGTAAATAAGTGTGACTTTTCATGGAAAACACAAAATAATTGTCTGGGTGACCCCAAACTTTTGAACGGTAGGGTACATACTGATATCTATTCTTTAAGTAACTACATAACCAGGACAGTGCTACCCTTCTAATACCACAATTTTGTAGTTTCTTTAATAATAAATTATGATCCACTGTATCAAATGTTTTTTTTAAGATCCAGGAATACCCCAACTGAATACTCTTTATTTTCAATGGCAGTTGATATTTTTTCTATAAATTCCATTAGAGCAAATGCAGTTGTCCTCTTGTGTCTGAACCCATATTGCGGCTCACACAATAAATTATTCTTCAGTATGAGGTTGTCAATTCTCTCATAGAATATTTTTTCAAGTATCTTGGAAAATTGCGGCAATAGTGAAATTGGTCTATAGTTTGAGAATTCCCCTCTGTCACCCGTCTTGTATATCGGAATTACTTTAGCTATTTTCATTGCATTGGGAAATATACTTGTTTGGAGAGACAGGTTACAGATATATGTCAGTGGTTTCACTAAGCATTCAATAATAGTTTTGACTAAGAGCATGTCAATACCATCACAGTCCGTAGATGTTTTACTTTTAAACGATTTAACAATTTCAATGACCTCTCTCTCATCTGTGTTCTTTATGAAAATGGAGTCTTTTATAGCAGTGTTTTTGCTTATTGTATCACCTGTAGGTGCTGTAATGGGTATTTCTCGAGCCAAATTAGGACCAATGTTAACAAAAAAGTTATTAAATTCATCTGCAGGTGAAGCTGCATTCACACTCTGAGTTCTTTTATTATTTTTTGAAAAATCTGACTGACTGAACAACAGACGAGCAAACACACAACTGAAATGTCAGACTGCTAACATGTGTTAGCACAACAATTAGCAGATTAGCGGCTAGCAATTAACTCTATTAACATACCACAACTGTCAAAGCAAAGGAGCATACTTCACAAAAGTAACTCAATAACATGCACAGACAACAGAGCAGTCCAGCACTCAGTCCTTACTTTTTATGGATGCGCACAGCAACAGTGAACACAATACTCATATTCCAAACAGTAGTCTAAGAATAAAGTCTGAGTGTGCTACATTCATGGGGGCTTACGTGTGTTTGGGAAGCTTATGCTGCGTTCAGGGGGCTCATGCTCGGGCTTCCAGGAGTTCTTGGTAGGTGTTAAACTGCTGAACATCAGGTATGGTTAGACTAGTTGACTCTGATAGCAGGCCACAGAATGTTGTCTTCCTCAGTTCCTCTGAACCTTCTGTCAGGTTTCAGGAAGGAAGGTCCTTGACTCCAGTGATTCTCTCCAACAAGTTGAGACAGGGTCTTTCCTTTTATTATGTCATCTGCAGGATTCGTGACTGAGTCGATGTAACACCAGGCTGTAGGATCGGATAACTCTTGGATCTCTGCAACTCTCATCCCCACAAATACTTTATATCAACAAGAGTGAGACTGAAGCCAGTTAAGTACTGTGGTTGAGTCTGCAATACACCACCTCCTGGATGTCAAGCGTGAGCTCTCTCATCAGTACTGAAGCCAACTGTGCTCCTACCAGGGCTCCACAGAGTTCCAGTCGGGGGATTTGAGAGTTGCTTCTTGGGTGTAACTCTTGATCTAGCTGCCAGGAAAGCCACAGAGACTTGTCCTTCACCATGGTCAGTGCGCAGGTATGTGACAGACCCATAGGCACTCTCTGAGACATCCCAGAACACGCGGATGCTATGACTGCTGTTGCTGCAGTCTACACTGGGGTTGGTGTAACATCTTGGCAGCGTTATCTGTGACAGCTCGGGCAGTTCCTTCTCACGTACTTGCCAGGCTTGGAGCAAGTTCTCTGGTAATTGTGGATTGTCCCATCCACTTTTATTGTCCCAGAGTCTCTGTACAATGATCTTGGCTCTGGTGGTATATGGGAGGATGAATCCGAGAGGGTCGTACTGCTGGGCTAGCAGTCGATAGATATTGCACATGGTTGGTTCTGAAGGTTCACTCTGGTGCTGCTTGTAGTGAAGCATGTCAGACTTGCACTGCCATAAGAGTCCGAGGGTGCATTCTTGAGGGTCAACCATCTCCTGAGTAAACCAGAGTACCACTGTTCTCAGACTGAGCATCCTTTGGGAGGTGATTGATGATTGTGAGGACATTACTGGTCCACTCCCGTAGTTCAAATCCACCCTCTAGGAGCAGCAAGTGTAGCCAATCCACCAGCTTCTTAGCTTGTGCTTCAGAGGGCAGGCTCTGTAAACAGCTGTCAACATAGAAGCAGCGTTGTATCGACAGACGAACATCTTCTCCTGGCTCTGTGTGCCGCTGAACATGGGACTGGAGTGTGAAGGTGGCACAGCACGGACTGCAGGTTGGCCCAAAGGGCAGTACTTGCCACTTGTAAATGGTGGGTTCTTGTTCTACCTTCACATCATGCCACAAGAAATGAGAGAATGGTTTGTCCTCTTCCAGCAGTCGAACCTGATGAAAGATCCTTTTTGCATCACTGCTGCTGGCGACTGAATGTTCCCTGAAATGAAGGAGCACTCCAATCAGGCTCGCCCCCAGGATGGCCGGCCCCGGTAGGATGTGGTCATTCAGGCTCTGGCCTTGGAAAGTGAAGGAACAGTTGAAGACTACGAGCCTTTTCATTGTGGTGTACCATGTGGCGTGGGATGAACCATGAGCGACTGCTTTTGGCTGCTTCTTTTGGTGACAAGGCTCTGATACTGCCTGCATCAAGAAGTTTGTGGATTTCCCTGTTATAGGTCACCGCCTTTTCTGGCTCTCTAGCTAGCCGCCTTTCTGTCCCACATAGCTGGGCCACTACTGCCTCCTTTGGTGCATGGAGTGGGGGGAGGTTTCGCTTCCACATTAAAGGGGTGGCGTACCGTCTCACCCTGTCCACTGAGACTCGAGTGGTCTTGTCCTCAAGCAGTCAGACTGCCTCTGCATCTTGCTTTGACCTGGTAATAACAATTTCACTTCTGTATGGCAACATATCCAGCTGCTACAGTTTCTCAATGTATTGGAAGAGCTCAGCTTCTGGAGGGATGCAAGAAGTGAAGAGAAACTGTTGTGGTGACAGTTGATGCCACAGGAGGCTAGATGGGCCTTGTAGAGTCCAGCCTAGTCTGGTGTGTACGGCTGCCGGTCCACCAGGGGGATCTAGTCACACAGTTCCCACTGGAGTGATGAGATGTGGATAATCTGACCCAATAAGCAATAATGGCTGTGTCTTCTTAATGTCTGGTAGTGGCAGGTCCTTCAGGTGCTTGTAATTGTCCTGCACAGAATTTACTGGATACGTATGGCAAGCTAAGCCAAGCTCCTAGGCAGTAAGTGCTCTATGGATCTTGAAGGACTTACTAGGAAGTGATGCAGAAGCAACAGAAAATGATACAGCATTTCCATGGATGGTGCAAACTTCTTGTCAGACTGTGTGTAGGGCTAGATCTTCAGCTTCGCCGTGAAGCCCCAGTCAATCAGCAGCCTCTTGTAGGAGTATGGTTCCCTCTGATCTGTTGTCTAATATAGCATCGGTCTCTAGTACCTTGTTGCCACTCTGAATGACAACACAAGCCAATTTTAGTAGCACCTGACTGCTCCTTGTAGGCCAATCTAGGTACAGTGTCTCGAAGACTGAACTCACCAAGCAGGTGCTGGTTCAGGTGTTGTAGGCTTGCTAGATGCAGTGGCAGCTGGACTGGCGTTGACCTCATGTAGAATCTCAAGGTGCTTTCTTTCACACTGCTTGCATTTGGCCTTGAGGGTGCACTTAGCTGCCTGATGCTCACAACCGCATCTCCAACATCTCTTGTTGGCTTTAATCTACTCTGTCTTCTGCTCCTTAGACAAGAGCTTAAAGTTTAAGATAAGATAAGATAAGCCTTTATTAGTCCCACAATGGGGAAATTCCAGGATTGCAACAGTACAGGGATAGCAACACTCAGAGCAACAATCAGAAGGCAAGAAAAAACAAGAGCAGCTAGTATACATATGTATATATTACTATAAATATATATATACAGTGGGGTAAAAAAGTATTTAGTCAGCCACTAATTGTGCAAGTTCTCCCACTTAAAAGATGAGAGAGGTCTCCAATTTTCATCATAGGTATACCTCAACTATGAGAGACAAAATGAGAAAAAAAAAATCCAGAAAATCACACTGAAGGATTTTTAATGAATTAATTGGTAAATTCCTTGGTAAAATAAGTATTTGGTCACCTACAAACAAGCAAGATTTCTGGCTCTCACAGACCTGTAACTTCTTCTTTAAGAGGCTCCTCTGTCCTCCACTCGTTACCTGTATTAATGGCACCTGTTTGAACTCGTTATCAGTATAAAAGACACCTGTCCACAACCTCAAACAGTCAGACTCCAAACTCCACTATGGCCAAGACCAAAGAGTTGTCAAAGGACACCAGAAACAAAATTGTAGACCTGCACCAGGCTGGGAAGACTGAATCTGCAATAGGTAAGCAGCTTGGTGTGAAGAAATCAACTGTAGGAGCAATTATTAGAAAATGGAAGACATACAAGACCACTGATAATCTACCTCGATCTGGGGCTCCAAGCAAGATCTCACCCCGTGGGGTCAAAATGATCATGAGAACGGTGAGCAAAAATCCCAGAACCACACGGGGGGACCTAGTGAATGACCTGCAGAGAGCCGGAACCAAAGTAACAAAGGCTACCATCAGTAACACACTATGCCGCCAGGGACTCAAATCCTGCAGTGCCAGATGTGTCCCCTGCTTAAGCCAGTACATGTCCAGGCCCATCTGAAGTTTGCTAGAGAGCATTTGGATGATCCAGAAGAGGATTGGGAGAATGTCATATGGTCAGATGAAACCAAAATAGAACTTTTTGGTAAAAACTCAACTTGTCGTGTTTGGAGGAGAAAGAATGCTGAGTTGCATCCAAAGAACACCATAACTACTGTGAAGCATGGGGGCGGAAACATCATGCTTTGGGGCTGTTTTTCTGCAAAGGGACCAGGACGACTGATCCGTGTAAAGGAAAGAAAGAATGGGGCCATGTATCGTGAGATTTTGAGTGAAAACCTCCTTCCATCAGCAAGGGCATTGAAGATGAAACATGGCTGGGTCTTTCAGCATGACAATGATCCCAAACACTGTATTGTAATGGTCATGTTAACACCCAAGTATGTTCCTCTTGTGCAAAGCCAGCCTGCTTATACACAGACTGTGAGGAGGTGGACACAGGAGGTTGCTGATGCACTGCAGGACTGCTTCGAGACGACAGATTGGAGCGGACTCTGTGAACCACATGGGGTGGACATAGACAATATGACCAAATGCATCACAGAATACATTAGATTCTGTGAAGACAAGACCATGCCAGCTCAGACTGTACACTGCTGCTCCAACAACAGACCATGGGTCACCAGTGACCTGAAAGCACTTCTGAACAAAAAGAAGAGAGCTTTTAGGGCTGGAGACAAGGAGAAGCTGAGGGGAGTGCAGCATGAGCTGAGAGAGATGCTGAGGAGGTGCAAGGACAATTATAGGAGGAAGCTGGAAGAGAAACTCAGGCAAAATAACACTAAAGATGTGTGGGAGGGAATGAAACAAATCACTGGGTACAAGGGGAGAGTCAGGCAGCCATCTGGGAGCCAGGAGAGAGCTGAGGAACTGAATCTGTTTTTTAATAGGTTCAACTCACAGTCTGTCACCCGAGCAACACAACCAGACCCCCACACACCCCTCCCTACCCATGCTCCCCTGCAGAACCTCTCTCCATCTCCCTCCTCCTCCTCCTCAGGGGGCACCAGGACCCCCCCTCACTTCACGGTGACTACAGATCAGGTGGAGAAACAGCTGAAGAGACTCCATCAGCGGAAGGCTTTGGGCCCGGATGGCATCTCCGCTAGGATCCTGAGGACCTGTGCCAACAAACTAGCTCCAGTACTGACACACCTGTACAACCTGAGCCTGAGTCTGGAGAGAGTACCGGTGCTGTGGAAGACATCCTGCCTGGTTCCTGTCCCCAAGAAGTCATCTCCATCGGATCTGAATGACTATCGACCAGTTGCCCTCACATCTCATGTGATGAAGGTCCTGGAGAGACTGGTCTTAGCCCACCTGAGGCTGCAGGTGGAGACGTGGCTGGACCCTCTGCAGTTTACTTATCAGCCCCATTTAGGAGTTGAAGATGCTGTCATCTACCTGCTGCAACGAGCCCATCAGCACCTGGATGGTGGAGGAGATACTGTGAGTATCACTTTTTTTGATTTCTCCAGTGCCTTTAACACCATCCAGCCACTGCTGCTGGGCGAGAAGCTGCGGGCGATGGGGGTTGACAGCTCTGTGATCTCCTGGATTACCGACTACCTGACAGGTAGACCACAGTTTGTCAGACTGGGCAGTGTCTTGTCTGGAGTGGTGGCTAGTGATACGGGAGCGCCACAGGGGACTGTGCTCTCTCCTTTTCTTTTTACCTTATACACCACGGACTTTCAGTATAACACTGAGTCATGTCACCTGCAAAAATTCTCTGATGACTCAGCTGTTGTGGGGTGTATAAGAGGAGGAGAGGAGGGGGAGTACAGGGCACTGGTAGACAGATTTGTGGAGTGGACGGAGCAGAATCACCTGAGGTTGAATGTCAGCAAGACCAGGGAGATGGTGATTGACTTCAGGAAGAGGAAGGCTCCTTCTCAGCCACTGCAGATTAGGGGGGAGGATGTGGGAGTGGTTGAAGAATACAAATATCTGGGTGTCAGGATCAGTAGTGGGTTGGACTGGAGATCCAACACCGATGCTGCGCACAAGAAGGGGATGAGCAGACTCTATTTCCTGAGAAAACTGAGATCCTTCAACGTGTGCAGCAGGATGCTGGAGCTTTTCTACCAGACTGTTGTCGCCAGCGCCATCTTTTTTGCTGCGGTCTGTTGGGGTAGCAGTATCAGGGCCAGAGATACCAACAGACTTGACAAGATTATCAAGAGGGCTGGCTCTGTAATTGGCCTCAGACCGGAGACCTTTGAGACAGTGGTGGAGAGGAGAACACTAAATAAACTGCGATCCATCATGAACAATCCTGATCACCCCCTCCACCACACACTAGGTAGGCAGCGAAGCACTTTCTCCAGTAGACTACTACAGCTTCGTTGTCGAACGGCCAGGTACAGGAAATCTTTCCTGCCACATGCAATTTCACTGTACAATAACTCACTATGATGTTGTATTCTGGTTATAGCTATGCTGCCACACTGCACCTTACAGACTAACTGGTACCTCACATTTCACTCTGCTCCTGATAGTCCTTCTTTGTGCAATGGGATGATTCATGTGTTTATACGGGTCATCATCATATATTAAGCTATGATGTATATAAGTTCTATAGTCGTGTTAGTTTCTTTTTACTTTCCATGGGTAATCCCTTTGTCTGTCGTGTGTGTTTCTGTTGTTTGGCTGTCAACTGTCATGCTGCTGTTACACTGTAATTTCCCAGCTTGGGATCAATAAAGTATATCTATCTATCTATCTACCTATCTAAACACGCCACCCGGGCAACGAAGGAGTGGCTTCGTAAGAAGCATTTCAAGGTCCTGGAGTGGCCTAGCCAGTCTCCAGATCTCAACCCCATAGAAAATCTTTGGAGGGAGTTGAAAGTCTGTGTTGCCCAGCGACAGCCCCAAAACATCACTGCTCTAGAGGAGATCTGCATGGAGGAATGGGCCAAAATACCAGCAACAGTGTGTGAAAACCTTGTGAAGCCTTACAGAAAACATTTGACCTCTGTAATTGCCAACAAAGGGTATATAACAAAGTATTGAGATGAACTTTTGTTATTGACCAAATACTTATTTTCCACCATAATTTGCAAATAAATTCTTAAAAAATCAGACAATGTGATTTTCTGGATTTTTTTTTTTCTCATTTTGTCTCTCATAGTTGAGGTATACCTATGATGAAAATTGGAGACCTGTCTCATCTTTTAAGTGGGAGAACTTGCACAATTGGTGGCTGACTAAATACTTTTTTGCCCCACTGTATATAGACACACAGTGCGGAGCATTGTGGTTGGTGGATGTGCAGCAGAAAGTCTAAGCTCTCTCTCTGCGGATGTGGCGGGCCAGCTGGATGTCTTTGAGCATGATGGTGACCCTCTTGGCGTGGATGGCGCACAGGTTGGTGTCCTCGAAGAGACCCACCAGGTAGGCCTCGCTGGCCTCCTGCAGAGCCATGACGGCGGAGCTCTGGAAGCGCAGGTCGGTCTTGAAGTCCTGAGCGATCTCCCTCACCAGGCGCTGGAAGGGCAGCTTAAGGATGAGCAGCTCCGTGGATTTCTAGTAGCGACGGATCTCTCTCAGAGCCACGGTACCGGGCCTGTAATGGTGAGGCTTCTTCACTCTGCCGGTGGCCGGAGTGCTTTTTCGAGCAGCCTTGGTGGCCAGCTGCTTCCTGGGGGGCTTTTCCTCCAGTAGATTTACTGGCGGTCTGCTTGGTTCTTGCCATCGCTCTTTATTATTCTGTCTTATATTTCTTGCACGCCGCCTAAACTCCAACCCGGCACCTGCGTCGTTTTAGCTTCAGTTCCCCAGTATGTCGAGTTTCTCCGTTAGCACCGGGTGGCGGTAGAGTGCTAGCTACCTCTTCCCTGCTGTATCGTCTCCTGCTGTAAACAGAGGCTCCGTCCGCCGACTCGGGAGACCTTTGGGGCGATCTGTGTGTCCGTGATATATATAGAGTGAAAGGTGTGCCGGATCAGAAAGTTATCACCGGATCAGAAAGAAGAAGGAAGATAAAAAGACTCAGAATTGAGCTGCTGTTGCAAAAGGCAGCCAACTCGTGTGGCGCCGTAACTGGAAGAGCACATTGTCGCAAAGGGACAGCATTTCTTTGGCTTCAACTTTGTACACACAGGTGGGGGGTTGTCTGACCTAGCCTTTACCTCATTTGACTCACTACCATGGAGGATGGTGGTGGCCTTGTGTGACTTGTACTCAGTGCGTCGGTCTTTGTATGGAGCCTGCTTCTCTTTAGTTGAGCTGTTGCAGTACTGGTCTCCATTAACCTGTACACGTATCTCGTATTCAAGCCAATCAGCCAAGTCAGGCAACGTTGGAATAGGAGTCCGAATGGGATTCACAAATCTCTGAAAGTTAGCTCTTAGGTCATGTGGTAACTTAGCTAAGAGACAAGACACAGTGGTGTGAAAAAGTGTTTGCCCCCTTCCTGATTTCTCATTTTTTGGTATGTTTGTCACACTTAAATGTTTCACATCATCAAGCAAATTTAAATATTAGACAAAGATAACACAAGTAAACACAAAATGCAGTTTTTAAATGAAGGTGTTTATGATTAAGGGGAAAAAAAATCTAAACCTATTTGGCCCTGTGTGAAAAAGTGATTGCCCCCTAAATCTAATAACTGGTTGCGCCACCCTTAGCAGCAACAACTGCAATCAAGCGTTTGCAATAACTGGCAGTGAGTCTTTTACAGCGCTGTGGAGGAATTTTGGCCCACTCATTTTTGCAGAATTGTTGTAATTCAGCCACACTGGAGGGCTTTCAACCATGAACCGCCTTTTTAAGGTCATGCCACAGCATCTCAGTTGGATTCAGGTCAGTACTTTGACTAGGCCATTCCAAAGTCTTCATTTTGTAATTTCTTAAGCCGCTCAGAGGTGGACATGCTGGCGTGTTTTGGATCATTGTCCTGCTGCAGAACTCAACTGCACTTCAGCTTGAGGTCACAAACAGATGGCTGGACATTCTCCTTCAGGATTTTTTGGTAGACAGCAGAATTCATGGTCCCTTTCACCACAGCAAGTCTTCCAGGTCCTGAAACAGCAAAACAGCCCCAGATCACACTACCACCAGCATATTTTACTGCTGGTATGATGTTCCTTTTCTGAAATGCTGTGTTACTTTTACGCCGGATGTAATGGGACACACACTTTCCAAAAAGTTCAACTTTTGTCTCGTCAGTCAGAGTATTTTCCCAAAAGTTTTGGGGATCATCTGACAAAACTGAGACAAGCCTTTATATTCTTTTTGCTCAGCAGTGGTTTTCATCTTGGAACTCTGCCATGCAGGCCATTTTTGCCCAGTCTCTTTCTTATGGTGGAGTCATGAACACTGACCTTAACTGAAGCAAGTGAGGCCTGCAGTTCTTTGGATGTTGTTGTGGGGTCTTCTGTGACCTCTTGGATGAGTTGTCGCTGCGCTCTTGTGGTAGTTTTGGTCAGCCGGCCTCTCGTGGGAAAGTTCAACACTGTTCCATGTTTTCACCATTTGTGGATAATGGCTCTCACTGTGGGTTTGCTGGAGTCCCAAAGCTTTAGAAATGGCTAGAAAATTGAACTCAGCTTTCCAAAGATGTGATAAACCACAGTTAATTTATGTTTTAACAGGGGGGCAATCACTTTTTCACACAGAGCCATGTAGGTTTGGATTTTTTTTTACCCTTAATAAACACCTTCAATTAAAAACTTCATTTTGTGTTTACTTGTGTTATCTTTGTCTAATTTGTTTGATGATCTGAAACATTTAAGTGTGACAAACATACAAAAAAATGAGAAATCAGGAAGGGGCAAACACTTTTTCATACCGCTGTACATGTGAGCCACACCTCATGTAACCGCTCCCAAAGTCTTCTTCTAGGTCAGAAAACCACGCTCCAACTGATGTTGACATGTTTTTTATTTATTTTGCCACAGCAAATCTTCGCCCTTAAACACCGTGAAAAACTAAAAATACAGACATAAGAAACATGAATACAAAATAAATTCTAACACTTAACAAATGTTCATAAACAAAAACAATCACATACCGTGTGCGCCTTCTGCCTAGAATTTAGGAGTTGTTAGTCATGTCTCAAATTTCCCAAACAAAGTCCTCTCTCTGCATCTAATTGTGGATAGCCTCCAGCAGCCATGTGTCTCTTCTAATCAGGCATGTGAACAGCGCATGCCTACCACCCATTTTTGCACCATATCTTACCAGCAGGTGGCAGTAATGGACAAAACAAGGTGCACACATCCATAGACAAACATTATTTCAGAAAAAGAACGAAAGATACATAAACCTTTTCACTGTGACAACTACACTGCCACCAAAATTACAAAGATTTATATTCACTCAGCTCTTAACAAACAAAATTAAATCTTGTAATTTTCCTTGAAATCAATGTAAACCTTCAAATCACATGCTGCTTTAATAGCATTGATATTATTCACTTTCTAAACTTAAGCGTTTCTTTGTCATTACTGTATCATCTGACTTTAGTTTTATTATGTCCTCCCTTTGTAGTCTAGGACTCATTTTCAACTAGAACTATTAGTTTCTGAACAGGTCTCTCAAGAACTGAGACTTGCTTTAAGCGTTCACCTTTTTTCCCTAGATCTCTTGTTCCAACTTGAACTTTAACCTTTCATACTAGACCATCATCATCTTTACTCACCTCAACTACTCTGGCTAGTTTCCACTCATTTCTGAGAGTGTTGCCTTCTTTGACAATTACCACATCTCCAACTTGCACATTTCTTTTGGGTGCATGCCTCCGTTGTCTTAGGCTTATGTTAGTCAGGTATTCTTTGCGCCATCTGCTCCAGAATTGTTCTGTCAACAATTGCACTCTCCGCCATCTTTTCCTGGCATACAAATCTTCTCTGACAAAACTTCCAGGAGGAGGAAGTGGCAGAGATGTTTTCATTGTGAGCAAATGGTTAGGAGTCAAAGGCTCAACACTTTTGGGGTCACTGATGGTATCTATGGTAAGTGGACGACTATTGACAATCGACATTGCCTCATAGAAGAATGTTCTCAGTGATGTATCATCTAGCCTTCCTTGAGTTTGTGCCAGGACTGAGCTCATTACACTCCTGACTGTACGGATCTGACGTTCCCAAACGCCTCCTCTATGGCTTGCTTCAGGAATGTTCATTTGAAAGTCACAGTGGTTTTGTGCCAGATAGGTAGAAATCCTCTCTTTGTCTAACTCCAACAGACTTTTCTCCAACTCATTCCTTGCCCCGACAAAATTTGTCCCTTGGTCAGATCGAATCTGTCTCACTGGTCCTCTGATTGCTATGAAGCATCTTAAGGCATTTACGAATGCATCGATAGTGAGATCTTCCAACATTTCGATGTAAATAGCTCTGGAGCTTAAACATGTGAACAATAAGCCATATCGCTTACATTCCTTCCGACTTTGTTTGGTGTAGAAGGGGCCAAAACAGTTGAGTCCAATGTATGAGAAAGGAGGGGAAGGGTCAACTTGGTCTGCTGGCAAGTCAGCCATGCGCTGTTCTTCGGTCGGTCCATGCACCTTTCTGCAAGTGACACAGCTCTTGATATGCTTAGCCACTACCTTGCTAGCACCTATTATCCAAAATCCATTGGCTCCGAGTTCATTTAGTGTTTGGCCTCGGCCTTGGTGTTGTATTTTCTTGTGACAGTAGTCAAGAATTAGTTGTGTTACAATGCCTTCTTTGGGAAGGATTACTGGATGTTTCAGCTCAAAGGATGCAGATGACTTTCTCAACCTCCCTCCAACTTGGTTTATGATCGCCTGACTCTTCTAAATATTCGCAATTCTGTGGTCAAATTCTCGACCTATGAATTTAATGGTCAGCCTCCTCCACCTCTGTTGGCGTCTATACCATCCTATCTGAGATGTGCACCCAGCGGACTGCTTCGGAACAGCCGCCACAAAAGATGCCGCAAAAGACGAGGTTGGAGGACTCGTTAATGAGTTTTCTGAATTTTTGACAGATGTTATGCCAAAATATGATAAACTTTTGATCTGTGGGGACTTTAATATTCATGTCTGTTGTCCATCTAATCAGCTGGCATCTGATTTTAAAAGACTGTTGGCGACATTTAATTTAGATATTTTAGCGGACAAACCTACACACCGTCTTGGTCACACTCTGGACCTCGTTATCTCTGTTGGACTATCAGTCTTTCTCAAAGAAATTTCTGAGTCTGTCATCTCAGATCATTTCCCCATCATTTTTGAATTGTTGACCCCTTCATCACCCAGCAAGCCTGTGGCTCCATCATGCTGGCGTCGCATCATCACTTCTTCAACACCAGAGGAGTTTTCTGCTGCTTTTAGGGATTCACAGTTTTTTGTCTTGAATGGACTCGTTTCCCCTTCCTATCCGGATAATATTCTTTCCTCCTTTCATACCACCTGCTCTGGGATTTTGGACTCTATTGCCCCACTTCGGCTTAAAACGGCTAAACCAAAAACAGATCCCTGGCTAAACAACACTACCCGTGCCATTAGACAGCGGGTCAGGCAGGCTGAACGGAGATGGAAAAAGGACAAATTACATGTGTCTCTGGGAATTTTTAGGGATTGTCTTGCTGATTACCAGAGGACCGTGCAAAAGGCAAAATTTCAGTATCTCTCTGATATTATTTCCAGCAGCAGTCACTGTCCTAGAGTGCTATTTAACACAATTAACTCTTTTATAAACCCACGCACTCTGACTGTAACAGATGATTTGTTTACAACATGTGAGACTTTTCTTCACTTTTTTGTTGATAAAGTGGACTCTGTCAGACGAGTTATTAATAACAGTTTTAATGGAAGCTTGTCTATTGTCCCGGGTTACTCTGCTGTGCTTGAACAGTTTGAGTTGGTTTCTTTATCATCACTTGCTGATATAGTAAGGTCTCTGAAGCCTACAAATTGCTCACTGGATGTTGTTCCCGCTGGAATCCTGAAAAGGGTTTTTAATACTGTTGGGCCTGGTCTTTTGGTTTTTATTAATTCCTGCCTTAGTTCAGGATTTGTCCCACCTGCTTTTAAACATGCTGTGGTTAGGCCCCTTCTTAAAAAACCTCACCTTGACCCTTCAGTTTTATCTAATTTTAGACCCATTTCTCATTTGCCCTTTTTATCTAAAGTTTTAGAAAAAGCTGTTTTTATACAGTTGCAGTCTTTTTTAGAAGACAGTTCTATTTTTGAGAAGTTTCAATCTGGGTTTAGATCTCGTCACAGCACTGAGTCTGCCCTGCTTAAGGTGCACAATGATATTATGATGTCTGTTGATGCCAAATGTCCTGTGGTCTTAGTGCTGCTAGATCTTACAGCAGCCTTTGACACTGTGGACCACACTATCCTTTTGTCACGCCTGAATCACTATGTTGGCATCCATGGCACTGCACTTAAGTGGTTTGAATCCTACTTTCTAATAGAGCTTTTTCTGTAATGATTGGTGACATGTCCTCTTCTAGTGTCTCTCTCTCCTGTGGGGTCCCACAGGGCTCTATTCTTGGCCCTATTCTGTTTTCATTATATATGCTGCCACTCGGGTCAATAATAGCCAGGCATAACATGTCTTTCCACTGTTGTGCAGACGATTTGTAGCTTTATTTACCTTTGAACCCAGAACAAACTAACTCACAAAGTGTTCTATTGGATTGCATCATTGATATTAAGTTGTGGTTAAGCCAAAATTTTCAACACTTAAATGAAGAAAAAACAGAATGTATTGTGTTTGGGGATACTGTAACGGCTGGCTTTGGTACCCTCTCTTTAAGGCTCAGTTCAGCTGTCAGAAATTTGGGGGTGATTTTGACAGCCATTTAAAGTTTGATAAACAGATTGACAATGTAGTCAAGATGAGCTTTTATCAATTACGTTTGTTATCCAAAGCCAAACCTTTCCTGAGCCGTCATGATCTTGAGATAGCCATCCATGCTTTAATCACGTCTCGACTTTATTACTGCAATGCACTTTATGTTGGCATCTCTCAGTCTTCTCTCGGCCGCCTTCAACTTGTGCAAAATGCAGCGGCCCGTCTTTTGACCAACACACCTAGGCGAGAGCACATTACTCCGATCCTTTATTCACTTCACTGGCTTCCAATCCATTTTAGAATTAATTTTAAACTTTTGCTTTTTGTTTTTAAAGCTCTTAATGGCCTTGCTCCGGTTTATATGTCTGAGACTTTGACTGTCCGTGACCAAGGCAGGGCTTTGAGGTCATCCAATCAGCTTTTGCTGGATGTGCCTAGGTCAAGGTATAAACATTGGGGTGACCGAGCCTTTTCTGTTGCCGCCCCCAGGCTCTGGAATAATCTCCCCTCTGACCTACGTGCTATCTCTGACCTGGCCCTTTTTAAATCAGAACTTAAGACATATTTGTTTAGGATGGCTTTTAATACCCAGTAGTGGTGATATTTGTCTTGGCATTTGTTTTTATTTTATTTTTAGGTTGTTTTTGTTTATGTTATTTGTTTTTAATGCTCTGTGTTTTTAATGCTGTTTATTTTCTGTAAAGCACTTTGGTCACCTACGGGTTGTTTTAAAGGGCTATATAAATAAAGTACATTACAAGTACATTACATTACTTCAGGGTCACCTACGAGAAGCTCTGGTGAATGTTGAACTGTGACAATTTCATGTTCCCATAAAAACTCAGGCCCAGTGAGCTAGTTTGAGTCAATCAGCTCTGCCACCTTGAGACCTCTAGAAGCATGGTCTGCTAGATTTTGATTGGTTTCAATGTAGAACCATTGCTTTGGATCTGTAGTGTTTCTTATTTTCTGGACACGATTGGCAACAAACACATGGAAGCGCCGGGCTTCATTCTTGATGTACCCAAGCACCACTTGAGAGTCTGTCCAGAAAAATTCTTCGTCGATCTTCAGCTCGAGCTCTGCTCTGAGAAAGTTACTCACACCAGCTGAAACTGCTGCAGCAGTCAGCTCAAGACGCGGGATGGTGACTATGCTTGTGGGTGCCACTCGGGCCTTACCCATGACAAGAGCACAATGAACTTGCACATCAGAAACAATCCTGATGTAGGAACAATGTCCATAACCACTGCTGCTACCACCTGAAAAGTGATGCAACTCAATTTTTTGGATTGTGCTGAGGTATTCAGGAATGAGGCATCTTGGTATTTTAATGTTTTGAAGATTTTCCAAATCCTGGAGCCATATTTCCCACTTGGCCTGGATTTGAAGGGAAACAGGCTCATCCCATCCAACACCCCGCCTGCACATGTCTTGCAGCAGTTGTTTGCCAGTCAAGACGTAAGAAGAGAGAAATCCTAGTGGGTCATACACATTCGCAACTGTTGCTAGAATTCCTCTTCTTGTGGCTGGTTTTTCTTTGAGCATAACACTAAATGAGAACACATCAGCTTCCACATTCTACTTTATCCCTAGTACACTCTGCATTGGAACCTCAGTGTAATTCAGATTTACATCTTTCTTCTCACTTGCATGTTCTGTTTCTGGTATCACTTCCAGGACCTCTTTGTTATTGCACACAAATTTGTGTAAGCACAGCCTTCCTTTAGAACAGACTTCTTATGCTTCCTTGACAAGTTGTTTTGCCCTTTCAACTGACTCAATGCTGATAAGACCATCATCCACATAAAAGTTTTTGCGAATGAAGCTGGCTGCCAAAGGGTATTCTTTTTCATATTCACTTGCAAGGTGTTTCATGCCAAAATATGCACTCGCATGCGATATTCCTTGGGCTCAGTGCTCATGTTCCCATTTTCCCACCACAGGAATCTAAGGAAATCCCTATCTTCTTGGCTGACATGGAAGCGATGAAACATTTTTTCCACATCACACATGATTGCGATTGGGTGCTCACGAAATCTGCACAAAACCCCAGCCAGAGCATTTGTCAAATCTGGTCCGGTAAGTAGGTGATCGTTCAGAGAAGTGCCTTCAAATCTGGTAGAGCAATCAAAGACAACTCTGATTTTCTCTGGCTTCCTTGGATGGTATACTCCATGATGCGGAATGTACCAGGTGCTACCATCCTTTGGTGTGGCATCTGCTTCTTCTGCTTGACCATCTTCAAAAACACCATTCATGAACTTGATGTAATCCTCTTTGTACTTGGGATTTTTTTCCATTTTCCCCTTTAAATGCCTCAATCGAACTGTAGCACGCTGCTTGTTGTTTGGAAGCTGTGGATACTCTCTAAAGGGTAGGGGCATTTCCAAATGTCCTTCCTTGTAGCTACACTGCTCCGCACTGTGTGTGTTTATATATTTACATATTTATTCCACCTAGCTGCAATGCTCCGTACTGTGGGTGTTTATATATCTACATATTTATTCCATCCAGCTACAATGCTCTGCACTGTGTGTCTGTGTGTATATATATATATATATATATATATATATATATATATATATATATATATACAGTATATATATATATATATATATATATATATATATATATATATATATATATACACTGTATATATATATATATATATATATATATATATATATATATATATATATATATATATATATATATATATAGTAATATGTACATATGTATATTAGCTGCTCTTGCTTTTTTTTCTTGCCTTCTGATTGTTGCTCTGAGTGTTGCTATCCCTGTGCTGTTGCAATCCTGGAATTTCCCCGTTGTGGGACTAATAAAGGCTTATCTTATCTTATCTTATCTTGTCGTGGTGAATGTTTCCGTTCAAGAACAGGAGAAACTGAATGTCCTCTTGGGATATATTTCCTTCTCTTGGATTTGTGTCCAAGAAATCCCATTCCAGGACTTTGATCACAGAGGAAGGTGTGATGGATGGAAACTCCTTTACAGATACACAATTGCAGTCTCCTATTACCTCCTAAGACCAGTCCATGGTTTGATGGAACCCACGATAGTCCAGCCTAAGTCTGTTTTGACTGCATATGGATCATAATCATTTCCTGGTATGACCTTCCTTGGTTTTAATGCTCTTGCACAGTCATAGCCAATCAGGAGCCCTACAGGACAGTCTAACAGATCTGGCATCTCTTCTGCAATGCTCAGAAGGTGAGTCCACTCTTTCGCTGTCTCACGAGTTGGGATACTGTTTTTCTCAAGTGGAATGTATTCCCGTGTATAAGTAGGTGGCAAGACAACATACTCTTGTGAATGGTAACCTCTTACTTTGAGACCATCTACTCTTTGGCAATGTACAGTTGAACCCCGGTCAGTCATTGTTGTCAACCTTAACTTAACAGGTTCTGTTTTTGCATGAATTTTCTCACAAATCGCTTGATCAATGAATGTATTGCTACTTTGAGTGTCCAGAAGTGCATACACCAAGGTCTCTGGACTGTTTTCTGCTGCACAAGAGAGCCATACTGGAACAATCATTGAAGTGTGATCACTGTTGCCCACCTTTACACTACATGCAACTGTGGAAGTGCTTTCCTCTTGTAGTGGCATTTCTGGCTTTTCTCCTTGAGGATGTTCCTCGTGAAGTGGAGAGGGGTGGCTTCGCCTGCAAATATTACAAGTGACCTTCTGTCGACAGTTTTTGGAGATGTGACCAACTCTGAGGCAAGCAAAACACATGTTATTATCAATGACAAATTTTTTCCTGTCTTTGAGAGGCATTGCTGCAAACTTGTCGCACTTATAGATAAAGTGATCTTGCTGACAACAAATACACTTAATCTGCTTCTTATTCTGAGATGCTAAAGAGCTGGGCTTGGAACCTTTGCCACTTTGGGATGTGGCCTCTGAGGTTTGTTTTGGATAATTGGGTACATTTGTTGAAGCTACCAGGACACTGGCCTTGACACGTTTTTGTTCCTTCTCTAGTTTTTCACTTGTATGCTTTAGCGCATAAAGGGAAGAAATAGGATTGCATGCTATGTGCGCCTCTTCTGCCACAAAGTGTGCAAACTCTTCAAAACCTGGATATGCCTTGCCTTCATCCAGTGTTTTAGTGACATGTCTGTTCCAGCGAGTTGTTGCCCAGTCTGGAAGTTTCAGCAGTAATTTCTGATTTTCCTCACAATCATCTAAAACTCTAAGTCCTTGCACATGGGGCATGGCATTTTTACAAGAGATGAGGAAATCACTGAACTCTCTTAGTTTAAGGGAGTCTTTTGGTCCAATCTTTGGCCAGGAACTCAGTTTTCCCCTGAAAGCTCTTTGGACTACAAAGGGGTGGCCATAGCGCTTGTTTAAGGCATCCCAAGCCTGTGTGTACGCTTCTTCATCATTACGATAAAAGGTTCCTTCTAACACTGAAAGCGCTTCTCCACTTATGTATTTTTTCAAATAGAACAGCTTATGCGCTGGATCTGTACAACTTGTTTCTATCAAAGCCTTGAAGCAAGTGCTCCACTCTGTGAATTTAAGTGGGTCTCTTGTAAACACGAAAGGCTCTGGTGCTGGAAGTCTTGTCACAGGAAGGGATTCCTTGAGCGCTTGGACTAGTGAGACTTTGCTCTCTCTGGGCTCAGATATCCTGCCAGAGTTGTGTGGGACTGATGCACTGTGGGGAATATTGATGCGTTTACTCCCAGAATAAGGAGGGGCCAATACATTTTGTGGAACTTGAGTGCATGGAGGGCTACTATGCTGCATTGGAAGCTGACTTGGAGGCAAAGTACTTTTTACTTCAACATCCCTTATTTCAGCATTAAACCTTGATTCCTCTTCAGCATACACATTGTATTCAGCCTCTATGACTTCAAGATCCCGTTGATCTTCCAGCCATTTTAGTTTTTCTTGCTGAGCCAAAATCTCCTTTCTCTGGGCAGATATTTCCATCTCCCTGTTTATTTCAGCCCGTTTTGATGCCAAATGTGCAGCTGCATCTGCTTTTTTCGCCAATACATGACTTCCCTGCTGACTATGACTTGACTGACTGCTTTGACTAGTTCTAGACACAGCTGATCCATAAACTGACCTTGCATCTTCTCTTTGGAGTAACTGAAAGAGAGATTCCTTTACAGCTACTGCATCAAATTCCTTGGTATCAACATCTGCATACCGTCTTTGCAGGAGTAGGATTATTTCAGTTGTAACTGAAGTGCAGCTATCAATCTTCCTTCTCATGTCTTGAGATGGTAAAGTAAGTGCACGTAAACTCTCATACCTTTGCTTTAGTTCTGACTCACACTTTTCTATAGAATGGATCATTTCACCCAATTCAGTTTTAGAGCACTCTCCCTTAAGTTTAGATCTTGTTAGTTGAATCTCTGCTTTAAAGTTAAGATATGTTGACATAAACTTTCTCTCTCTGCTATTTCCTTTCTTTTAAACTCAACGATTTTTTCTGTAGGGCGTCTCTCCCTTTCTGATCGTCTCACTTGCATTTCGACTTGAGATGATGATGGTAACCCTATCTTGTGTATTTCAAGATCGCCAATTATTTCTCCTATCCGTGTCTCAATTTCTCATCTTTTTAAGTCGACAGATTCAGTTTTTAATTTCTCTTCCAACTTTACTTTCTCATCTTCTAGAGCTGCAAGTATTTCCTCTAATGCACGAAACTCACTTGTGCTCTGCTCCATTTTCAAAAATGATTTGAACTAACACTTTTGGAATTTTACAGTGAAAGGAAAGTTAGAAAACTGCTGGGAGAACATGCAATAGGAAACAAGTGATACTCTTCAGTAATTTACAATACTTCAAGAATAGCTTTTACTTCTGTTTCTTTTCTCAATTTAACTTAGGAATTAAAAGGTTCCAAACTGAAAATATACCATCTGAACTGGTACCTTAAAGGTGTTGTGACCTTTTGCAAACTGCATTGTCCATAAATGTCGCTCTGGTACCTCTTCTGTCCGGCTGAATGTCCAGCGGATGTGGGAAGAAGCATGCACGTCTTTTATTTGGGCAGCAAACAAAGTCCTTGAAGCATGGCCCTGCAGGAATCTTGCTGCTTGCTCCTGGATTAGACATGTTTTTCACTGTAACCACTCCCAAAGTCTTCTTCTAGGTCAGAAAACCACGCTCCAACTGATGTTGACATGTTTTTTATTTATTTTGCCACAGCAAATCTTTGCCCTCAAACACCGTGAAAAACTAAAAATACAGACATAAGAAACATGAATACAAAATAAATTCTAACACTTAACAAATGTTCATAAACAAAAATAATCACATACCGTGTGCGCCTTCTGCCTAGAACTTAGGAGTTGTTAGTCATGTCTCAAATTTCCCAAACAAAGTCCTCTCTCCGCATCTAATTGTGGACAGCCTCCAGCAGCCATATCTTCCCAGCAAGTGGCAGCAATGGACAAAACAAGGCGCACACATCCATAAACAAACATTATTTCAGAAAAAGAACCAAAGATACATAAACCTTTTCACTGTGACAGCTACACCTCAGTTCTGTCCAACCTTGGTCCCCCAGCTGGGATAACATGCCTACCAGTGCATGGACCTGTAGGGCGAATGACTTGAAAGCTCTGGTGTCACCGCTCCTGATGCTAGGTCCGTCCATCAGATTGGAGATCCGTTTCAAAGCCAATTGCTGAGGTTGGCTGTACATGTCGGTGAGTGCTCTCATGGTGTCAGTGGATATGAATAGGCTGTTACTGTACGAATCAGCAATGAACAGGGCTTCTTCACCCTTCAGGTGATCTGTCAGTATTTGAAACTTAAAGTGCTCTGGAGCATCAGGAGGGAGTATGTTGTCTAGTGCAAGCTTCAGTCTCACAAACTCACATGGGTCTTCATGGATGAGATCAGGAATAGTTGGCTTGAGTCCACCATGCGCCTCCAACTGTGAGTGTCAGCCGAATGTGGATGGAGCATAATGCCGTTCAGCAGGATGTAGGCAATCATATTGATGTGGGTGGAAATCACCTGAGCGACAGCCATCTATTGTCCTGTGGTGGTCATCGTGATTGTAATCATTGCCATAATCATGAGGGAGATGGAAGTGATCACCAGCATGACTTCTGTGATCAGGAGGTTGTCTGCCTTCTTGCCTATAGTTGTGAGTATCCTGATAGGCTCTGGAACTAGGCTGTTGATGTGACACAAACGACTGCCTGTAACTTTTGCCATAATAATGAGAGGGATGGAAGCTGTCATCAGGGTGGTTGTGGGCAGCCCCATATTGGGAGTGATATTTGTCCTCACATGGCTGAAGGAGGTCGTCAGGGCAACGGTGGGTGTCATCAGGTTGAGAATGACCCTTTGCATAAGACTGACTGGGGGTGGCACCATGATGAGAAGGGTAACTGTCAACGATCTGATAGGGAACATCATATCTCTCCTCTTGGTGATGTGGATGCGACTGCTCCACCGCACTTGCTCCTAGAGATGGAGGAGACTTTAGTTCCTCTGGTATTGTTGGTGGAAAGCATCTGTAGCAAGGGGATGACTCTCCTGAAGTAGTAGACGAACGTGCTGATTCCTTACTAGTTAATCCTGCTCTCTTTAGACTGTCAGTGAGCTCTTCAATTAGCTTACCCTGGCTGCCTTGAGGTTGTGGAGGCTCATTGCTGTGGCACACCTGTGAGGCACTTTCTTGCTGACATGGGTCCTGATCACTGCTAAATGGCGTTGGCTTATGTGCAGGCGTGGATGAAATCTCTTTCTCATGGTGTCTGGACTGTGGCTTGAACTGTGAAGCTAAGGCAGGAGAGCTGTAGATAATATCTGTAAGGCACTGTACATCTTGTCGCAGTTGGTCACTTTCCTCCTTCATGCTGTGCATGAAGTTGAGAACCTCAGTTGAAGAAAGCTGTCTGATATGCTCATCAGCTGGACTACAGTGCCTGATGGCATAAACAACCTCATAGTCCTGAAGATACGATGGAAGGTGGCTATGTCTGTATGGACATTCTGCATCATATTCTCTCTGTCTCTCATCTCGCCTGAACATCTTGAGCTGAAGTGGTTGTAACTAATCTGGCTCGAAGGACCAAAACTGTAGTGGAGAATTTTAATGGATCATTAGGTGTGGTTTCAATCACCCCAGAGTATCTGTCAGAACACTTATTTATGTTCAGATGAGGGAAGAATGAAGCAGGCCAGGTAATGTGTTCAAATGTTGATATAGATGTTGCTTGAGTAGGTGTGCGGTTCTACACACACCTACTTGCTTCTTCTTCTTGCTCTGAGAGAGAGCAGTCGCATTTTCTTCCCTCCTCCCGTCTGCCTTCCTGACCTATTCCCAGCTTTGCAATGTTGCGTTTTTGTCTGTGTTTAGTCGCTCTTCTTCTGCTAAATCTTAATCTAAACGGAAATTATGGATTTGGAAGCGGCTTAAATGTGCTATTGTCACTATTTTTCAACAAGAATCAGGCCAAGGGGGAGCCCAAGAATTGGAACCTGCGAGGAGACTCATGGACATTGGAATTCATGTGTCTGTGGAAACATTATTGGTTATGATCTCAGGACTTCTATTTTTGGCTGTGAAGTTCCCTGATGTATCAGAAATTGAAGGAAGGTGAGAGAGCTGATCAAAGCGGACCCGGCAAGCTCCTTCATCAAATTCGACCAGTTGGTGTGGGCACGAGTAGCGGCAAACGGTGAACTGAATGACAGTGATTCAGCAGAGGAATACATCTGGAGCCCTGTGCTCTCCATGGAATTAAAGTTTAAGCCTGCACATGGAAATTATGAAAGCACAGAATTGCACGGGTGAGGAAAAATCTATTCTCTCAGTGCACTGTGCAGATTTGATTTGACCTTGTCTTTGGTGCCCTGTATTTACATTCCTCCTGATGAAGATAAGCGGAAGGAGCGGCTCTGCCTGCTAACCCAAACAATCGACACAGTTGTTATTGTTTCAGCAGATGAACGCTCAAGGACAGTGCACCATGTGACAATTTACCATCTGCAAGCAAGAGCGAGAGATTCTAGACTGCTTAGATCACATGACTTTAACATCTATCCACAGCCAGGAGGTGCCCTCTGCTGTTCACTAGCAAATGACACACCTACACTTGCATTCAACATTACACTACTGATACAATTACTGATACATATTCACATACACTGACTGTCTCAACTACTGCTTTGTCATTGTGTGATCTATTGTCTGCTAATTGTGCATTTGAGAGTTTTTTTCTTGTAATCAAAATTTTGGTCATAAATGAGCTCTATTTTGATCAACAATGCTTTTTTCTCTCTCCTATTGTGTTTTTCCCTATCCTTCCCCCTCCCCCCTCTTCACTCCCCCCTATATGACAGGCGCCTCGTCATGGCTGCCGCATCATTGGGATGCGTCTTTCGTGCGCGCCCAATGTCAAGTCAAATTCCTCGTATGTTTACTTGTTTACTTGTAAATGTGCTTGGCAATAAATCTGATTCTGAAATCTGAATTCTGAACAAAGATAAAGAATAAAATAATAATTAGTAGCTATATATAGTACTCAACTTAAATTACAGCTACACTGTACATATCTGGATCAATATAGGAAATATAAGCAAGTACTGTCAATAAACTAAACAGTCAGATAAACACAATATAATTTAACTCAGATATTAACTAGATAACTAATAACTGACTAAATAACAGATGAGCAAACACACAACTGAAATGTCAGACTGCTAACATGTGTTAGCACAACAATTAGTGACTAGCAATTAACTCTATTAACATGCAACAACTGTCAAAGCAAAGGCGCATACTTCACTAAAGTAACTCAATAAAAACATGCACAGACAACAGAGCAGCCCAGCACACATAGTCCTTACTTTTTATGGACGCATACAGCAACAGTGAACACAATACTCAGCGTGGTACTTCGTATTCCAAACAGTAATTGAAGAATAAAGTCTGAGTGCGCTGTGTTCAGGGGGGCTTACATGTGTTCGGGAAGCTCGAGCTGCATTCAGGGGGCTCATGCTGCGTTGGAATTTGAGTCACAAGTGAGCGCAGCATAGAGCCTTTTGTACACTCACGTCAAAGCCGATGGACTGGCGATCTGTCCAGGGTGTACCCTGCCTCTCGCCCAAAGATGCTGGGTTAGGCTCCAGCCCCCCCGTGACCCGAAAAGGATTAAGCGGAAGAAAATGGATGGATGGACGTCAAAGCCAGGGGGTAATCAGAACAGTTCATTGAATAGCAGTAAGCAAGATCAAGCTCTCCCATGGGTGGGACAGAGTGTTTTCCTGGTAGCTTCTTTAGAAACCCAAATTCATGTACATAAGAACATAAAAAGTAAGATTTTTATTACATGTCCCATTTTGAACCCATTTTAAAACTAATGACAAAGTTTTGTCTAATGACAAAGTTAGCATTCAGTTTGGATGTTTGTAAACTTTGCTTTTACCTTTTACTGTTCTTCCCACTCTAGTCAGAGTTTTTCTGGGAAAAGTGACCCCTTACCATACAAATTAATTTCTCTGCAAGAACAGTGAAAAAATTTCAGAGTGCAGACATAATAGGAAGAGGATATCTGCTGTGCATTGAGTGCCACCTTGTGTTTGCTGAAATGAAGGAAGCAGGAGCCACTGTCGCAGTCACATCAGTGAAAAGAAGAAACCTTTATTTATGCCTCAGAAAACACAAAACTGAATCTGAATAAAGCTGTCTGTAGTTTTAGTTTTTTAATTACATTTTGACTTTATTTTCCATATTTCAGTGTCATACCACCCAGCCTTGTCCCCAATTTCAACAGAGGGGGACAAGGCTGGGAGAGAATGGAAGGTGCCTGAACATCACAAAAAACGAGTATGTTGAATTTGGAGACCAAACCAATGGGACAGTCAGTATAAATGGCACTCCCTTAAAGAAAAGCATGAACGTCAAACACCTCAGCTCAATAATCAGCATTAATGGCAACGCACTTCCAGAATCAGTGCTGCCTAAGCCAAGTGGCAGCAAGTGACCGCTCTCTGTGATTGCCAGATGCCAGTGCACCTCCAAGATCTACAAGACCTTGATCTGTCCTATAAGGCTGCAAATGCAAATACAAAGAAAAAATAAACAGACTCTCCCCAGAATAGAGATAGGTATGCTGTGCTGGAGCCTTGACCTGACCCTGGGCAATCATGTGAAGAATGAAGATGTGTGAAAGCGCATGGGAGTGGTAACAATCACTGAAAAGATGGGGAGGTACGGCTTTGTTGGTATGGACGTGTTGTCTGCAGCGAAGAGGAGTCTGTATTTCAGCCCAAGGGGGAAGAAGCCACGAGACAGCCAAAGAAATGGTGGCTCAACCAGATCAAGGATGGCATGAGGACTGTGAACATCACTGCTGAGGATGCCCTTGATCGAGCCAAGTGGTGTTGAGCATGCCAACATGCAGACTCTGCGGCTATGCAGGACTAATGGAAGGACAAAAAAAAAAAAAAGACTTCATACCTGCCACAACATAGAGTGAGAAAACCAGGAAGCTGCTATGACCTTAAAACACCTGGACAACATGACATGATAAGTCATTTGTTTATAGCTTTTAAATGTTAACATGACAGGCGTTTGTAAGCTGGTCTGATAAGTGGTCAACAACTGATGACTAATACTGAAGTTTAAGTATGAAGGTTTGTTAATGTTCTTTTAATCCTCAAGTGATGAAATATTTTTAAAACGTGACTTTGAAAGGAAGTCTGAACTTTCCAGTTAAATATGCCGATGCCCACCCACACACAGACAGGATTAAAACACATCTGTCTTTATAGAAATACCTTCTTTTGAGCCATTTCAATCTATTCTCCCATTTCACCCTTGTTGACAATAATACAGAATATATTATGCAAAGCATATATCAGATTTAAAAGGTTTGTGAGATTCTGCTCAGCCACAAAACCACTGACTGACAAACTGTTTTCCTTCGGTGAAAAGAGCGTCCCCAAACTAATGTTTTGAAAATAATTTGATGTGGATCGTGTTTGATTCTTAAACTGCTTTATTTGATTCACAGAGCCTTCCCTGACATGCTCTTTGCAGATGGTGCTGTTATTTATATTCAACATAAACATGAAATCTAAAAAAATGCTTTGTAAACTGCAAATTCTCAAAAGTAAAGTGATGAATACAATCACTGCTTTTTCATATAGTTCCATCTGTTCATCATTGCCTCCCAAAGATGTACATATGCAGATGTCACAAACAGGAATTTGGCTGAAGTCTGAAAAAGTCATGAGTAGACACAATTGGCTGAGCGCTGTGTCTATGACGAGAGGGGAAAAGGATGGGAGAGAAATGCAGCTGGGCCAAGAAGATGTCAAGCCTCTCCCCTCATCGGCCCTCCATTGGAAAGGGGAAGCTCTCAATAAACCTTCACTGGACGAAAATATTTACAGGGCTGGCTATGGGAGTAATCTTTTGATATCTTAATGCTGCTAAAGATGATGTGGATTTGGTGGAAGAAAACGCAACTACAGTGAAGCAGATTCACTGAAGCGAGTTTATCCTGGAAAGAAAAAGGAGATATTGGTCTATTCAGCCAAACAGTGAAGGGTTATGATTTTATCTGTATGAAAGTAGAGCAGCATTACCTCATTCTAGTTCCCTCAGGAACTGCAGGTAAAGAATAACAGAAGGGCGTTTGTTTTGTGTCGCACGGCGCCTCGTAGGCTTCGGATATTTGTTTAATGGCTTTACACAGACAAAGAGGTGTAGGCATCAGGTGACAGGTAATAAAAAGAGTCAATGTTTGGCAAACCCTCACAGTCAGCACTATTCCATTGATATCTAGGTCTTGTCAAGTCCTCTGGAGCTGAATTTTCCTTATTATGGGGGAGGCACCTGGGACAGCTGACAGTCGAAGCCTTCGGGTGAAAGTCCGACACGGTACCTGTCGGAGCGTTAACACAGCCCCACTTGTGAGAAGTAAACACTGAGATCAGAGAAATAGGCAAGCACCAAATGAAATCTGACTTCTAAGGCTTGGGGCAACGAAGAGTGAGTGAGAAGTTTTTCCCTGTTCACCTCGACAATGTGTGTTCAATTCGCACAGATATCTAAGAAATGTTCAGAGTGGCAAGGTGGATTAGACTGTACAGCAGAGGTTTAAGAAACTACCCAAAGTTTCAGTTTGCCCTGAAGGTAATTTACATCTGTTGACAATGACTGGGTTTTAGGCTGGCCTCATGTGATCTAGCTAATTAAGAGCTGGAGTAATGGTGGATAATAAAGTTCACATTCAGCTGAACAAAGAGACCCCAGGGGTCTGTTTTACTAAAATAATTGGCAAACACTGTTTACAATGCGATCACAAACTACAATGTAAGGTTTTCTGACAAATAAAGACACTGCCATTATGTATACAGTGCCTTTAGGCTCATGTTTTTTTAAACTTTTGCATGGATTACATGTGTTTGCTTTGCTTTGATTAGTAAAATCTGAAAGACGCTAGACAAGAGGGACTTACAGCATGCAAAGGTTGTGAAAAAACTGCTCCTTAAAGTGTAATACTTTAATTATATTCATTTTGAGGTACATAAGTGGAAGTGGTAAGGGTGAGGAAAATCTACAAAAGGTCAAAGGTTAGAACACAGTAAAAGGAGTGAAGCTTCATCCTGTGGGTTACAAATGTGTGCCCCTGTGGCATCCGTGGGCCTTCAGCTGAGGACCACCAGTCATCAGTGTTTCGGTTCTTTAACCAAACTACAGCGATTACCCCCATCACCCCACTGATAGCTTCAGTCTGACCCCATGTCCCATCTTTCCACCTTAGCCACAGCTAGGCACTACCTCTCTTTGCGTCCTCAGCCAGTTCCTTCTGCACCTTCCAAAATTCTGCCCCGGAGTCCCCTGTGGTCCCCTGTGTATGTGGTATCCCCCCGTCATACCACAAGCGTACAACTGTGGATCTGGTAAAGCCCAGGGATCTCACCTCCACCTCATATATAAATGCTCTCCATCCAACTTTCCTACACTCTGCAGCCAGGTCAGAATAATTTGCCCATTTCCATTCATGGGCAGTGCCCAGTTCCTCTTTCCACCACCAGACCACATGACAGCATCTGGCTGGAGTGAAGTCAGCATGATCTTAATGGGGAGCTGTAGCTGAATCCCGAGGTCAGCTCTCATGTTCCACACCATCCAAGGTGCAAGAGGTGAGTCTCAGAATAACTGTAAAGGAGGAGGACTTTGGTGTCCTCTCCTCTTGTGCCACCATCTGTAGTGCTGTGTTGAAGACTGGCATCATTGGTGAGAGACAGTGTGTAGGGCTCCTCCCTGCCAAACCAATAGTGGAGGATCTGAGGACAATTTAAGAAGTCATATGTTGCTCCTGATAGAAAGCTGAGCCTCACATGACACATTTGCCCATGACAAAGACCTATTTATGGCTCATTGATATACTTGAGGTTTAAACAGAGAGCCCATTACTCTTGGTTGAAACACAAGTTCTTTAGCTTTTTTTTTTTTTTTAACAATTTTTCAAAAAATAATTTAGGTTAATAATTTAAGTCTGTTTGAAAAAGAAAAATTACAAATTATGGTTCTAAATAGGTATTGTATTACTCTCAGAGTGATGCTAACAATTTCCATGTGACATAGGGGGTGCTGAAAAGTTCATAGTGGATACAGTGGATCAGTGGGAAGTGACTTTTGTCTGCAAAATACTACAGATATAAATTCATATTTAGCCCAAATATCATAAAAATATTCATTTATCTTCAACCACTTAATCATTCATGGGTCGCTGAAGCCTTTCCCAGTGTCTTTTGGGGTAGAGGCAGGGTACACCCTGGACAGGTTGGCAGTCTACTACAGGGCCAACACACAGAGACAGACAACCATTCACACCTAAAGACAATTTAGAATCCCCAGTTGATGTCAATTAACCTACAAATCTTTGGACTGTGGGAGGAAACTGGAGTACTCAGAGAAAACCCACACAGACACGGGCAGAACATGCAAACTCCACACAGAAGGGTCACCGATGGTCAGGAGGTGGGATCGAACCCATGACCTTCTTGCTGTGTTGCCATAGTGCTAACCACTGCCCCACCAAGCTGCCCCTTCATAAAAATATAAACTGATTAATAGAAGACAGGAAAAGGGCTTGTGCTGGTTGGATCCTGACATACATATAGAGCAGGGGTGTCTATTCATGTGCCGTGGAGGGCCAAGACCCTGCAGGCTTTACCTCCAACCAGTGTCTTCAACAGCAGAGTCCACTGAACTTCTTCCCACTGATTGTTGATCAGTGAAAACACCTGCTGAAGCAGCTGGGTAGAAGAGAAAACCTGCAGGGTCATGGCTCTCCATGGCCCATGATTGGACACCCCTGATATAGAGTAAGGGAATATTAGACAACCTAAAGCTGGAAAACCCCTTCAGTCTATGAATATCAAATTAGCGACACAGGTTTACATCATGGAATCACCTCAGTGCCTTAACACATGCAGAGACATGGACGATATAACATTGGATGGGTTCAAAATGTCTGGCGTGTCTGGTCAACCTGGTCTCAGTAAAAAAATGTATCTAATAAATGTTTTTCACCCCTCTAAAATTGTACATTTGCATGTTAAATCAAAAAAATAATGTGCCTTGGCACGTATTTACAAGCCGAGTCCCCGAGTTCATGCCTTCACTCACCGCACATGTGCAGAGCAACACCTCTTTTACTTTGGTTTCCCAACACTCATTCAGCCAGTGGGAGGGGGTGGTGGATGGTTGGTTGCATGGACCTTCAAGCAATGACATAAAAACACATGAGTTTGATTCCCACCCTCATCTGTGAGTGACGTTTTTTCTTCTTTTTTTTTTAGTTCACTTTTTTTCCCTTTGTTTTTCCACTTCACTAATGAACGGTTAGACTTAGGCTTTACTGTGAGGTTAGGGTTAGGGCCTAAGGTGTGGGTTAGTTGCTAGATGGTGAAAGACAATAAGAGTGACAGGAACACAAAACAGGCAAATGTTAAGCTGCCGTTAGATACCTTACTTAAAGCTGTAAACGTCACGTATCCACTGCACATGAAAAATCTTTTTTATGTGTCTGTGTATGATTTCTTGGAGTGTCAAAACATGCAATTTGACATTTTTTTGGGGAGTCTGGGCTGGTCCAGCAATGTAGTATCCTGCGTGCTTCTGAGACCTACTTTGTATGGCTGTTTGTTGTCAATCTGACTTCCACACACATCCTCCAACCTCAGTCTATGAGTGGGACATTGACTCCTCTGCATCCTCCAGCTCTCTACAGCTTTCACTTATTAGCCCCGAGCTTCTAAACTGCTTCTCAGCCAACTCTGGCAGTGTCTTCTCCTAGTGGTAAGTGTCTAACAGCGAGCAACCCTCAAGTACTTTGTTTGTTCGAGAAGACAGTTAAACAGAAAGAGAAATGTCCTCTTCTGGAGGGAAAAGACAACATAAGACAGTTTCATGTTATGTCACTACTAGTATGGTTGCTGTCCCGTACTAATCAGTCTGAGATGTGCAGCCACAGTAATGGAAATTGTTACCTTTTTTAAATTGTGAGGTCTTGGCACAATTTATACTTTTTTTTTCTCATCACAAAAGCTAGGGCTAGCTACTGTTGATCACAACACTTCTCCCTAATTTGTGCACAGGTGTTTCTGGTAAACATAAAATGACACAGAACTGTTTATAGGCAGGTTAGATGGAGGTGGGCTGTGTAATGAAGGTAAAGAAATGAGTAAATGGTGCACTGAGTCATGCATAATTAGTTCTTCGCTTAAAAAGGTCAAAGAAAGGCATTTATACTCAGCTAATGTGAAGCTTGGGTGTATAAAGAAGAAGCCAGAGGGGTGAAGATGCAAAATCAACTCACTGCAAGTGAGTGTGAGGCCTGTGACAGCAGCTTCAGAAAAAGTCTGCCTGACTGAGTCACTTCAGAGCAGATGGGATAACGAGGTCTTGCCAAGAGTAGCAGACTTGCAGTTCTGTATTTCCAACACAATGTGACATCTCTGTTTTTATGTGCTGTTTCCCAGTCTCTCTCCCTTTCCCCTTCCACTCCACAGCAACAAATCTCCAACTGAATCCATCTTTGCCACACATGGCCCAGTTCCTGATGGCTCACCAGGACCACCAGCTTGGCCCCGTGTACTGGGATTTCCCAAAGTCACCCCCGGTGTATCCCATTCCCCCTTAAATGACCCTCCTCCTGCAGTTCAAATCATGCCCATTCTGTTCTGGGGGTACGTGACAGAGAGCAGGTCCGTAGCTGTGCTGTCAGGCCACGATCCACAATGACTGATACAACCCTGTTGCGGTCACAACTCAGAAACCTGATTTGAACTGCAGCGTTTAATAGGCCTTGATAAAAGGCTTCATGTATTGGAGTAACACTCAGCAGTTCTAGCTCCACACACACAGCATTCGAGTCAGATGTTTTATGTGGCAAACAAACGCAGCGTGTGTCACCGGTTTCCCACACAAAACAAAAGTCTGTTTTTTTTCCGAATGTGCATGCTAATCTGTTGCAGAGCGTCAAATGAAAGGATGACAGGATTTAACAATGTATTTGAAAATCCTGTGAGGCTGGACACGAAAAAAGTTTATTCACAATGCTGACATGTGTTTACAGTGTGAGAGGAAACCAAAGGAGCCACAGGAGATGAATGCCGATGTGTGGAGTCCATACGTGATGGTCACAGGAGCACCAAAATCAACACCCACTGTGTCATGCATTTGAGAAAAAAAAAACAAAACTCAACCTAAATGGTTTTTAAATACAGTATATAGTCACACTGTTGATGTTTTCTGAAATTTTCAGTTTCAAAGCATACATTTTGAGAGCATAAATTCCAACATTCTGCTCCATTTCATTTGAAAGTGTGTTTTTTAGTTTGATTTTTGTGAATAACTTTTCCTTTGTTTTCTTATCAGTTAAGTGAATAAAAAAATTCATTGACAGGTCCTCACCTTCCATGTTTAAATAAGTTAATGTAAAAGATCTAAAACTGTCTATGCACAAGATAATTCTACCATGTTTTAAGCTTTTTTTTTCCTTTGCAAAGATACTCCATCCTGACAAATGTGGCATATCAAGATGCCATTTAAGTTGCATGAATTTTTGTACAGTTGTGTCTTGGACGAGTGATAGTAAAAGCCCAAGCTTGCAAATATTGCAAATTTGGAGAGAGTGAGAAACTGGCATTCTGACTGCAGTAGTGTCCATCAGATAAGCTTTTCAATGCCAATTATTTGTTAATTTGTTCTTTGTTTAAGGTGAAACTCAATTTAAGAGGAGCCAACAATCATTCAGTTGAATCATTTACTGTAGATATGCCACACCTATCAGATGGATTATCATGAGAAAAGGGCAACTACTCAATAATACAGCATATTTAAAGTATATGCTTAAAAATTTGATAGTAATATACCCTTTGTCTTCATAAGTCCTACATATTCTACTTCTTAAAAATCTGTTTTGTTTTTTGTTTTTTTCATTTTTGCTTGGAATAATTTCATCAGGATTGTATTTAGGATTAAACTGGATGAAATAAAGTAGCCCTTGTAACTTGTTCCTGGTAGAAACACTATGGCGACTATGACCTATGTCCTAACAGCAGATCACAGGGTGCTTTGTTGTTGGTGGCTACAGCTGTGCCCTGTGATTGGCTGTTGGAACTGAGGTCATAGTCGCCATAGATGTACAGTCCTTTCAGTGTTCCTACCAAGAACATAGCTCTTGTAAGTAATGCAGGCCCACTTAGGCCATGGGGGAAATGACATCCCCACAGGCAAAGGTTGATGTACCATTGAAATAGTTTTGGAAACATTTTAAGGTGAAAATCTTACATAGGGGTGCTTTAAAGGAAAATCCTTGATGGGCATGTGCAAACTATTGACCTGTGCATGCTATGTACCCTATTCCCCCATCAGTTTATACTACAGCATACCTGTGCATGCCCGTAGAAACCAAGTATAAGCAAGTATTTCTGCATGCCCGTAGAAAGCAAGTGTAAGCAACGGTTAAGCAAGCATATCACCACTTGTTCAATGATGCCTGCTTATGATCTTTGATGTCATAGCGAGTCCTATGATGCCTGCCTTTGATAATTTCATAGTGAGTCCTTTGATCTTTGAATAGTCATAGCGAGTCCTATGATCGTGAGTGATGCCTGCGTTTGGTTTTTGATGATGTCATAGCGAGTCCTATGATCTTTCAGCGAGTCCTATGGTTCCAAGGTTGTCATAGCCAGGAGCGGCACTGGGGTTAAGCTCCCAGTGCTCATAAAATGCTCCTTATGGCATGCGTCTCGAAAAGCCTCTGACAACTAAGTCCAACTCCTAGCCTGCCCGTGTGGTTTAGTCTCTAAGCCCGGAGGAACTGCTTTTACTAATAGGAGAAGGGGCGAGGGCGGATCTCTGGCGCCTTAAAACCAGACGCTTCAGATACATAGTGGCTCGTCAACCTGGGAAGGTAGCCCATCGAGGGGAAGGTAAACCCTGATTTCAAACCTCCGCTGCCTTGCGGCACACCCGGTCACGGGAAAGGCTTCGGGAGTCAACCCTGAGGAAAAATCCGGAGTCGGAGCCCCTAAGGCAGTTCTCTGTTGTTCTCAACATCGTTCTGGCAGCTCCTGCGACGGCGCTGGTGCCAAACTGTAGCAGCCCTGCTGTTCCTTTGGATTCATCAGTGACGTGGAGAGGGGGGACATGCTGCATGGGCAACATCTTGTCCTCCATATCTTCCTGCCCAGGCTTGAATCCTACCAACGCCCAACGCTGGAAGGTAGAACACCGGATCACTGGAGAGGACACTCCAGCTTCGCCTTTGGCATAGACAAAACACGGGGAATGACAGTTACCGGTTATAAGCCACCGCTCAATTGGCATAGAGCACGGCGCCAGGGGTTGTTCCCGACGGTGGGAGGGATCATCGGATCTCACTGGACAGCTACCGCCCACCTCAAGCTGGGCAGCCCCCAGCCAATAAGGTGTTGTCCCGCCACAGCTTGCTTTCCTCATTGGGTGCATGGGGATGAGGAGACGTCCGAACAGCAGGCTGAGAACCTTTGCACCAGGCAAGACAAAAAAACAAGAGAGACCAACTCTAAAACTGGGAACTTGAAACGTCTGCACTATGATGATAGGACTCGCTGCTAACCTCAAGGACATCAACGACACCAGGAAGACTGCCATCATCAATAATGAGCTGAAGAGACTGGGAGTAGATATCGCCACTCTCCAGGAAACACGGTTGGCTGACGCAGGCACACTGAGAGAGAAGGACTACACGTTCTACTGGCAGGGAAAGGGTAGTGACGAACACAGGGAACAGGGAGTGGGCTTTGCAGTGAAGAACACCTTGCTGAAGATTGTGGAACCGAGCAGCACTGGCTCTGCACGACTCCTCACCCTCCGCCTGAACACCACTCAAGGCCCAGTCACCCTCGTCAGTGTGTATGCCCCAACACTGACAGCCACACCAGAGGCAAAAGACAAGTTCTACGAGAATCTCGCAACAACTGTCAGGATCATCCCCAACTCTGAACAACTCATTCTCCTTGGAGACTTCAATGCCAGAGTGGGTGCTGACCACAACTCCTGGCCCTCCTGTCTTGGACCATTTGGCGTGGGCAGAATGAACGACAACGGACAGCGGCTGCTCGAGTTCTGCACATATCATGATCTGTGCATCACAAACTCATTCTTCAAGACCAAGCCCCAACACAAGGTTTCCTGGCGACATCCGCACTCAAAGCACTGGCACCAGCTGGACTTGCTCCTGACCAGGTGCACCTCACTGAAGAACGTGCTAATCACCCATTCGTTCCAGAGTGCAGATTGTGACACAGACCATTCATTGGTGTGTTGCAAGGTCATGCTGCAGCTGAAGAAATTCCATCGTGCTAGACAGCCTGGAAAGGCACGGATTGACACCAGCAAGATGGCCCAACCAGAACTTGTTGAGCAGTTTGCCTCCACCTTTGAGAAGGAACTTGGTGTACCACAAGAAGGAGAATCTTCAAAGCAGAAGTGGGAAGAGCTGCGAAACACCATCCACCGCACAGCCTTGGCTACCTTTGGGAGGAAGACCTCGAAGTCACAGGACTGGTTTGATGCCAAGTTGACCGAGATGACCCCCGTCATTGAAGCCAAGCGCTCAGCACTTGCTGAGTACAAGAAGTACCCAAACGAGAAGAATCTCCAGATTCTCAGGGCTGCGAGAAGCAAAGTTCAGCAGACTGCTCGGCGCTGTGCCAACGAGTACTGGACTCAGCTCAGCCAAGACATTCAAACCACTGCCATAACAGGGAACATCCGTGGTATGTACGATGGCATCAAGAAAGCACTTGGTCCAGCTCAGAGCAAGACGGCCCCCCTCAAATCCTCCACTGGGGAGATGATCACAGAAAAGAACAAGCAGATGGAGAGATGGGTGGAACACTACTCCGACCTCTACTCCAGACAGAACACCGTGACACCGTCAGCCCTCGATGCCATCGACTGCCTGCCATCCATGGGCGAACTTGACGCCGAGCCAACCATCGACGAACTCAGCAAGGCCATTGATAGCTTGGCCGCTGGCAAGGCACCCTGTAATGACGGCATACCCCTCGACCTGATCAAGCACTGCAAGACCGCCCTACTGCTGCCATTGCATGACGTCCTCTGCCAGTGCTGGAAGGAAGGTGCCGTACCACAGGACATGAGGGACGCCAAGATCATCACCCTCTACAAAAACAAAGGGGAGAGAAGCGACTGCAGCAATTACAGGGGCATCTCCCTCCTCAGCGTTGTTGGCAAAGTCTACGCATGAGTTGTTCTCGTTCGTCTACAGAAGCTTGCCGAACGTGTCTACCCCGAGTCTTAGTGTGGCTTCCGCGCTGAGCGATCGACGGTAGACATGATATTCTCCATCCGCCAACTCCAGGAGAAATGCAGAGAACAGAACATGCCCCTGTACGTCGCCTTCATTGACCTCACCAAAGCGTTCAATCTGGTCAGCAGAGAGGGCCTTTTCAAGATCCTGCCAAAGATAGGATGCCCACCAAAGTTGCAAAGCCTCATCGAATCGTTTCACACCAACATGCAGGGGATAGTGCAGCACGACGGCAACGTCTCAGAGCCATTCAACATACGCAGCGGAGTGAAACAGGGCTGTGTACTTGCGCCAACCCTCTTTGGGATTTTCTTTGCTATGCTCCTGAGGCATGCCTTCAGCACAGCAACAGAGGGAATCTACCTGCACACAAGATCTGACGGCAGGCTTTTCAACCTCGCCCGCCTGAAAGCCAGAACCAAAGTACGCGAGGCTCTAATCAGAGACATGCTGTTCGCAGACGACGCTGCAGTCGCAACCCACACACAGCAGGAGCTTCAGACCCTGATGGACCGCTTCTCCCAGGCATGCAAGGACTTCGGGCTTACCATCAGCCTGAAGAAGACTAACATCTTGGCGCAAGGCACGGAAGCACCACCAACCATCACCATCGATGACTACGAGCTGGAGGTCGTGAATCAGTTCACGTACCTGGGGTCCACGATCAGCAACAGCCTCTCCCTTGATACAGAGATCGACAAGAGGATTGGAAAATCAGCCTTCACACTCGCTCGCCTCACCACACGAGTGTGGAAGAATCCCAAACTCTCTGTCAAGACGAAGATGGCAGTGTACAACGCCTGCATCATCAGCACACTGCTCTATGGGAGTGAGACGTGGACAACATACGCCCGGCAGGAAAAGAGACTGAACTCCTTCCACTTGCGCTGCATTCGCCACATCCTGGACATATCCTGGCAGGACAAAGTGCCCAACACAGAAGTTCTGTCCCGCCCCGGCCTTCCCTCCATGTTCACTCTACTCAGGCAGCGCAAGCTCCACTGGCTAGGCCACGTTCACCGTATGGAGGATGGCAGAATCCCCAAAGACGTCCTCTACGGAGAACTGGCGACTGGCAGGAGAGACATTGGCTGCCCACAGCAGCGCTTTAGAGACGTCTGCAAGAGAGACATGAAGACCCTGGAGATCAACACAGAGCGCTGGGAGGACCTTGCAACGGACCGCTCCAAATGGAGAGGCACCTTGACCAGACAGCTCAAGGCGGGTGAAGAGAGACAGACTGACTGCTGCAGCAGATGAAAAAAGGACCCGCAGGAAGAACCGCCACAGACCCAGCAGCACGGAGACCACCCACAAGTGTGACCTGTGTGACAGGGACTGCCATTCGCGCATCGGCCTGTTCAGCCACAGGCGGTGCTGTTTCAGCAGAGCAGACGTTTAGGATTCTCTTCCATGGTCATCATAGACCGACGGAGGCCGACGACTACCTATGATTGTGACACACAGACACACACAGATTTTCTTGAATTATACATAGAGTGATGAATTCTTGATAAATTACCTGTCTCACAGAAAACCCCTCACTCACAGCTCCACAGTATCTGCTGCTGGCTAATATATATTTTCACTGTTGACCAGTATCACTTAATCTTATCCTACACTTTATTACATGTATAGTTTATTTCTCTTATCTTATCATGTTTAATGTTGCAGCATTGTACCGAGACAAATTCCTAGTTTGTGTACTACATGAACAATGGCAATAAACCTGATTCTGATTCTGATTCTGATTCTGACTCTAAAGCCTTATTCATGCTGCATTTCCCCTCTGGACCACTTGTGCTTTGGATGAGCCCGGCATGCACGTGGTGCTGTATGTGCTCACTTTTTTTCATCTACCAGGCCAAGCAGTTGATGTGTGTGCACAACTGTTATTTGTAGTTTCGTCCCAGTCCTATGGGTAGCGCAAATATGCTAACATGCCAGTTTGTTCACCGACTATAAACACGAGAGTGAAGAGTATTTTTTGTAGTAACAACAATGGCGTCTTTTCAAGGAAAAGGAGGAATTACCATTTTCCAGTGCTCTTCTCTGCTGAAGCTGCTGCTGCAAAAGGATTCATGTATGTTTATTCTTTTCTTCCGCTTCCTCGTTATCTTCTTTGTCTACTTTGTCTTTGTATACTGTGTTGGCCACCTCGTGAATGGGATGTTCAGTCTTGCGCATACTCTGTCAACACAGTCAGGTTGTGGGCAGGCCGCACAGTCATAAAATTTGGGCTGCACACAGTCATCCGCAGAAGAGCCCTGCGGACACTAGCGGACTGGAGTCGATGATGTAAATTTCATCACATGAGGCTTCTGGTTGTGCATACGTGGACAACAGAGGTGCAGCATGAATCCAGCTTTATACGCACATCTATGACCAATCAACCTAACATTTTCCACAATGGAAAGAAAAAATATTCGAAGTATGGAGTAAACATGCTAATTTAACCCTTCTTGCTATATGAAAATTGTGGTATCCATAGTAACACCAAGTCACTTATACTACATCAAAACCTGAACAAATTTCTCCCCCAAACTGGCCAGGAAATGAAATTCACTTACAATTCTTTTCTTTTTACCTCCGCCAAGGAGGTAATGTAATTTGGGTGGTTTGTCTGTCTGTCTTGTTCAAGAAGGTTCATTCTATCTTCTTTTTCAATTATTAGTTTTTTGTTTTCTTATTTCAGACAAGGATGAAAAGGAGATGTTTTAACTTTACCTTGACATATTTTGACTGGCGTCTGCAGTCTTTCTTAAAAGTGTCAGCTGATCACTGTGACGTGTTGTATATCAGCTGTTTTTCCCAGACATGGCTAGCCCAGCGGAACCATCAGATCCACTGGGCTGGCCATGCCCCCCACCATCCGATGGTCTCTGGAGAATGTAGTCCAAGGTGTGAGAAGGCAAAAATGCCCCCTCATCCCGATTCATGCCGTCTTTGCCCCAAGAACATCAAAACCATCAAAAACAAGAGCATGATAACCATACCATACATCCAAGGGATAACAGAACCAATTCAAAGGATCATGAAAGAAACACAAAATAAACACGGTGGTAAAACCACACAAAAAATAAGACAGTTATTAGTACACCCCAAGGACAAAATAGAACAAGGCAAAAAAAATTGCAACATAATATATGAAATAGCATACAGATCATGTACGTAACAAGACTTGCATCGGAGAAACGGGAAGCTCATTCACCACAAGACAAAGAGAACGTCAGAAGAAATTTGAGAAGGAAACACAAGGATGACTCACAAGATCGCAAAACGAAAAGGCAGAACAAGTGATACTAAAATCAGCAATATCACATCACTGCAAAAGAAATAACCATATTATGGACTGGGACAATGCCAAAATCATTGGATCGTGTCCTGTGTCTGAGGGCCAATGTCATCCCAGACCTCAGACACAGTTTATTGTTGTATTTTGTATCTCTGTTTTTGTCTGCTCATCTATCTAGGGTTTTTTCTGTGTTTTTGTCTCTGCCCCTCCCTCTCTCTCCAGGCACTTCCCACGGGCTCCTCAACCTGCTGCTGCAGTGAGGAGCTTGCAATCAATGTACCTGCTGCAGTTACGCACCTGTTTCCATTTGTGTCACTAGTTCACTGTGCATTTATACTCTGTCTGTTCATTCACTAATCGTGGCAGTGTTAGTCAGCTTCCCGTGTTCAGTCATCACTCTGTGTTTGGTCTACTCACCCTTGGACTTCGTTTGGTGTTGTTTTTCCCCGGAACCCAGTGTTTCTCTTAAACACACTACGTAAGTCTTCTTTTTTCTGTTCACTCTCTTGTTTTTCCCCAGTGGCCAGCTAAACCCTGGGGTGTGACATGAACTCTTTCCTCATAGCCAAACAGAGTCTTCTGAACCGTTTCCACCTGTTGTGTAGCTTATTATTTGATTGCTTATGTTGGATAAAACACACACTTCACCTGTAAGTGGGCTCGTCTCTTTTCATGCGTGCGCTGTGTAAAAGCGCACAAACATGACAGATCGGAGAGTAGTAGACACAAACGCTGGCTCAAGGAGGCTATAGAAATCAGGAAGCAGGGTAAAGACACCACGAATCGGAATGGGGGGGAGGCATTTATGCTTTCATTACACCTGGGATTACATTCTCCAGAGACCATCAAACTGCGGGGAGCGTGGCCAGCCCAGTGGATCTGACGGTTCTGCTGGGCTTGCCATGCCTAGGAAAAACAGCTGATATATGACACATCTCAGTGATCAGCTGACGTTCCTGACTAAGACTGCGGATGCCAGTCGAAATATGTCAAGGTAAAGTTAACATCTCTTTTTCATCCTTGTGTGAAATAAGAATAACAAACTAATGTCTGTCTGAATTTTAGCAGGATTACGCAAAAATTACTGGATGGATTTTGATGAAATTTTCACCACATGTAGCCCTGGGCCAAGGAAAAACCCATAAAATTTTGGTGATGATATGAGACTACATACCTCCACCAAGGACCTTGTTTGTATTTGTGCAGCAGGATTACACAAAAACTACTTAATGGATTTAGATAAAGTTTTCACCAGAGGTGGTCCCTGGGTTAGAGAGGAACCCATTACATTTTGGTGATGATCTGAGAACGCATACCTCCACCAAGGCCCTTATCTTCTCAGAGTGTGTTGGCAAGAATCCTCCAAAACTACTGGGCAGACTTTGATGCAATTTTCACCAAAACTGGCTCGTGGCCTACACACAAACCCATTACATTTTGGAGGTGATCCATGGGGGACAGAAGGAGCCTTGGCAGAGGTATGCACTCTCTGGGTGCTTTTCTAGTTTTATACTGTGTTTATGGTAAACTAGGGTGGGGAATAACATGCTAACCTTTTCAATTAATGTGGGCCAATGAATGCATTAAAAAAATGACACTGTCAGGTGAGGTGGTGTTGGCAGTGGTGACTGATTTGGCTTGGTAGCTGGCTCAGCTTAAAACAAGAGCAGGTCTTATTTTTCAGCGTAAATTTACACCACACTAGACTAATCCTCGGGTACTGAGGGCGACTTCATTCTGCGTGTACAAACCCCATTTAAAACAAACAAACCAACCCCCCCCCCCCCACACACACACACACACACTTGAAATAGCGTTATTATTGATTGGGACTGCTCACTCTATGAAAAGAGGTAGAGTTTCTGTCTGGAAATCAACTAAGAATTGCTTCCTTTATTCTTTTAAGGGTTAAGACAATTAGAAAAGTGACCTGGAGATTTCTTGAATTATACAGTGGGGCAAAAAAGTAGTTAGTCAGCCACCAATTGTGCAAGTTCACCCACTTAAAAGATGAGAGAGGTCGCCAATTTTCATCATAGGTATACCTCAACTATGAGAGACAAAATGAGAAAAAAAAATCCAGAAAATCACATTGAAGGATTTTTAATGAATTAATTGGTAAATTCCTTGGTAAAATAAGTATTTGGTCACCTACAAACAAGCAAGATTTCTGGCTCTCACAGACCTGTAACTTCTTCTTTAAGAGGCTCCTCTGTCCTCCACTCGTTACCTGTATTAATGGCACCTGTTTGAACTCATTATCAGTATAAAAGACACCTGTCCACAACCTCAAACAGTCAGACTCCAAACTCCACTATGGCCAAGACCAAAGAGCTGTCAAAAGACACCAGAAACAAAATTGTAGACCTGCACCAGGCTGGGAAGACTGAATCTGCAATAAGTAAGCAGCTTGGTGTGAAGAAATCAACTGTGGGAGCAATTATTAGAAAATGGAAGACATACAAGACCACTGATAATCTCCCTCAATCTGGGGCTCCACGCAAGATCTCACCCCGTGAGGTCAAAATGATCACGAGAACGGTGAGCAAAAATCCCAGAACCACATGGGGGGACCTAGTGAATGACCTGCAGAGAGCTGGGACCAAAGTAACAAAGGCTACATCAGTAACACACTACGCCGCCAGGAACTCAAATCCTGCAGTGCCAGACGTGTCCCCCTGCTTAAGCCAGTACATGTCCAGGCCCGTCTGAAGTTTGCTAGAGAGCATTTAGATGATCCAGAAGAGGACTGGGAAAATGTCATATGGTCAGATGAAACCAAAATAGAACTTTTTGGTAAAAACTCAACTTGTCGTGTTTGGAGGAGAAAGAACACCATACCTACTGTGAAGCATGGGGGTGAAAACATTATACTTTGGGGCTGTTTTTCTGCAAAGTGACCAGGACGACTGATCCGTGTAAAGGAAAGAATAAATGGGGCCATGTATCGTGAGATTTTGAGTGAAAACCTCCTTCCATCAGCAAGTGCATTGAAGATGAAACGTGGCTGGGTCTTTCAGCATGATAATGATCCCAAACACACCGCCCGGGCAACGGAGGAGTGGCTTCGTAAAAAGCATTTCAAGGTCCTAGAGTGGCCTAGCCAGTCTCCAGATCTCAACCCCATAGAAAATCTTTGGAGGGAGTTGAAAGTCCGTGTTGCCCAGCGACAGCCCCAAAACATCACTGCTCTAGAGGAGATCTGCATGGAGGAATGGGCCAAAATACCAGCAACAGTGTGTGAAAACCTTGTGAAGACTTACAGAAAACGTTTGACCTCTGTCATTGCCAACAAAGGGTATATAACAAAGTACTGAGATGAACTTTTGTTATTGACCAAATACTTATTTTACCGAGGAATTTACCAATTAATTCATTAAAAATCCTTCAGTGTGATTTTCTGGATTTTTTTTTCTCATTTTGTCTCTCATAGTTGAGGTATACCTATGATGAAAATTGGAGACCTCTCTCATCTTTTAAGTGGGAGAACTTGCACAATTGGTGGCTGACTAAATACTTTTTTCCCCCACTGTATATAGAGTGATAAGCAAAAGATATAGAGTGATGACAATCAAGTCAGTGGCGGTAATGCACCTGTAAGCTGGTTGCCAACCGCCAATCAAATCTAAAAGAAGAAGAAGAAAAGTGACCTTAAGTAGAAGCACTGACTTTCTTTTTGACTGTTTCAAAATAAAACAGGAAATGTGACAATATTAAAAATTGTAGTTTTGCAGAGAAATCAATTCCTTCTTGATAACAAATATCACAAATTTCTATCGTAAAATATTAATTGAATATAATTCATGATTATCAAGTATTGTATGTTGCTCTGGCAGTATTTTTGTTGAGTATGAGTTACAGGCATATTTTATTTAAAAAACTGCAATTAAAAGCTGCTTGAAAATACTTCTTTTTAATATTTCTTCATTGTAGTTTTAGTGATTATTTACAATTAATTATAGAAAATGTGCAATTAATTAGTTAATTTTTTAAATCAATTCCCAGCCCTACTTTAAGCATAGTTTAAAGTACTCTATAGTTGACTTATGACCCTAAAATCACAGAGGGGATGTTACTGGACCAAAATGTATATTTTCAGAACTGCAGCCATTGAGGTTCAGCTGTAAAAGTAAAAAAAGTAGCAGTTCTCCTTTTCTACTTAGTGAACAGAGACTGTGTCCAGACCATGCTGGAGGTGGTGCACATTACACATGTGTTCCTCTATCAGCCAGAAGAAAAGCTGCTCAGCCTCAAAGTCTGTGCTAGTGGTCACCAGCCACAACCTCTCTCCTTCCCCAGAGAGGAGCAGACAGACACGGAGACGAATGGACGGGCCCAAAATTACAGCTCAAGCTGCATTTTAAGGATAAACATTTCCTGCAAAAATACACCAAGCTGCCAGGAGCAGAAAAAAAAAAACTAGCAGGTTCACCCACCAGGGCACGACACGGGGAATGGAAGTCGGCTGGCTTTATTTAGAACCTGTCTTTCTAAGGAAAATCTCATCCCCTGACTTCTGCACATGGATTCCAATTTGTGGCTTCTTTGACAAACCAAGGGTGGGAGAGCCACCCTTTGATGTATTTATAAATACAGTATGTATAGCTTGTTTGTTAAACGTCCCACAAAGTAAAAGGGGAATCAGAAAGCATAGGAGAACCACAGGAAGGTCATGTGTTTCATGTTAAACAATCTTACTGGGGGGGACAATCACGGCTTTAGCTTTGAAACCTAAAGAGCCGTATTAAGTAGAGAACAAGTTTGGAAGCTGTTGTTTAAATAGGACTTCTTGATTGATGACTTTTTTTCACCAATCCGTCAAAACTCTAAGCCTCACCTGAGACAGCTCGAGACAGAATTCCATTAAAGAGTGACCGTATTGTCTAATAAGTTGAAGAGTGTCAAGTTAAATGACCCCTCTGAACCTTTGTAGCTGAACTCAGGCCCTTGTTGTACTTTGTCAATCCTGGCTCCCTCCAAGGGCCTCATTGTCTGGGGGCAGAAGCTGGAAACCCTCCCATTTCTGGCCTCTGAAGCTGGACAATGGGCAAAGACAAACCCCTGACACCCCGTCCTCCAAGGGTACAGCACTGTTGACTTTTCTATCTCCTCTCACTGTTGTGTGTCTGTGTGCGCGTGTGCATGTGGCGGTGGCTGAGCACATTTGCCTTTTCAATGAAAAGAAAAACACAGAAGGAAATACAGCAAATGAGAGGAGAGGACAAAAGATGGAGGGCCTCAATGATGAAGTGACCTGAAGAGAGGTGAGATCATTTCAAATGGGATTACACACCCACGCCCATACACAAGCATCATTGTCCCCAACCCTACAATATAGAGTAGGATACTGCTGCACTATGCAGTCTTTTCACCATGTGATCTCAAGCCTGCTGAGTAAGGTCTTTTTAGGGTCGATAAGCAAAGACAGTTCTCCTAGGTTGTACCCATTCCAGGCACGATAGTATCGTACCATGGTGTGCACTGTTTGCCTTTCCCAGCCAGCCATCGTTCACACTGTGCTTGACGGTATCACCTGAGTATTCTTCAGTTTATTTTATCCATGCTCCTTCAGTGATCTTCTCCCATCTTCAGTTTATAATTAAAAAGAGCATCTTAACATCTTTCACTCTTTCTCTTGCACCACACTTACGATGTGACAGTTTGATGTGTAAAAAGCATTCTGTCCCTGTGCACAGATAGGCAGATAGCTAAACAGTCAGTACAAAGAAGCTTCATTGAAGACTCAAGCGCTGAAGTAAAGTTCAGCCATCTTTACTTGTATGTCCTGAGTGAACATATTTTTTGGCAGTGGCTACAGGTACAGAACCGTCCGCGTAGACCGCTTGCTACAGATACAGCTCAAATCCAATTGCCACATCTTAAAGGTAGTGGCTATATGTATGGAAATCTGAGGCATTTATAGACAACTGAAGAAAGGAGATGTGAAGAAGAAGATTGTTCGGAACTCCTTATGGGAACTCCTTGTACAAAGATATAGAGTGAAGAAGATGAACAGGTTGCCGACCGAGAAGAATTCTGACTTTTGATATATAGAGTGATGTTTACTGAGTGAAGTATGTGGCGATAATGCACCTGTAGGCTGGTTGCCAACCACCAATCAAATCTAAAAGAAGAAGAAGAAGATTTCTCATATAAAAAGAAGAAATGTTGTCAAGAATACATCTGGTAGGTTTTCCAGCGTCTTTGGTTATTCTTTCAATATCTGTCTCGTTGTTGCACTTTGTAGTGTGTCCATTTCCGCCATTTTTTTTCCCATAGTCCTTCTTGCATTCTTTGTCGATATGTTAGTTTTTCCATCATACGTATATCCTCAATAATGTCAGTCCATTGCTCTTGGTCAGGAAGAACTTCTGATCGCCATTTTTTTGTGATTGTTTTTTTACATGCAATCAACAAGATTTTAACTAGATATCTGTCCTCAGCCTGTATAACATTGTCTCTTTTAAGATCACATAGGTACATCAAGTTACAGTTCATTGGTATATTATATCCTAATATCCTCTGTATTGTCACATGTATAGATTTCCAGAATGATGAGATTTTGCAGCATTTCCAAAACATATGCGAGTGGTCTGCATTTTGAGCCCCACATCCCCTCCAGCATATAGATTGGGTATTTGTATACTTTCCTTGAATCTGTGGTGTAATGAAAAAGCGAATCAGGTTTTTCCATCCAAATTCCCTCCATGTTCTTGAATTTGTTGACGTGTGTTGTGTTTTCCATATTTCCTGCCAGCTTTCTTCTGTTATGTTTAAATTGAGCTCTTTCTCCCATTTCTCCTTTATATAGTTACTTGAATGATTGTTTGCCATAAGTTTCTGATATAGCTTTGAAATAATTCTTGTTTTATTTCCTGTATATGAGCTTAAAATGAATTGTATAATCTCGCTCACATCTGTTTGGAGGTTATGCCTAATCTTCTTCATATAATAGTCTCTCATCTGCAGATATCTGAAGAATTCCGATCTTTCTAGTTTAAATTTTCTCCTGATGTTTACAAAGCTCCCGAGATCTTTTTTTCCGATATTGCCCCATGCTGTGATTCCCTTGTTCACCAGATTTTTGTATCCCCTATCTTGTTTTGCCGGTTCAAACTGACTGTCAAATGCTACCCATTTCAATAGTTTTATGTCTTCCTTTATATTATACTTTTGTACTATTTTATACCACAGTTCTAAAGTAAATTTAGTGATTGGGTCTATTTGTTTGATTTGCTTATATGCATCTTTATCTCCTATTATGCTTTGTACTGGGAGTCCCTCAATTTCCTTTTCCATTTCTTTCCATTTTGCCTCATATCCCTCGTCGCACCAACATATGATATATCTTATTTGTGCTGAGTAGTAATATTCCTTTAGACTCGGTAGGCCCATGCCTCCTTTCTCTTTTGGTAACTGGAGAGTTTTATATTTCACTCTTGGTTTTTTACCTCCCCAAACAAATCTCGATATCATCCTGTCCCACTTTGAGAATTGGGCATCTGGAATCTCTGTTGGTATAGCCTGGAAGAGGTAAAGTAATCTAGGTTGTATGCTGATTTTGACTGTCTCAATTTTTGAATTCAGATCCATATTTAAGATTGACCATCTATCAATATCTTTTTTTATTTCTTGTTCCAACCTATCATAGTTTGCTTTATAGATTTTGCTTAGATCTTTAGGTATGTTCACTCCAAGGTATTTTATTTCTTTTTGTTTCCAGTTTAGTTTGATCTTATCAGTTATCTGGTTTAGAGGGTTATAGTGGAATGTCAGTATTTGTGTTTTTGTTATGTTTATCTTGTATCCTGATAATTTTCCAAAATTTTCTATCAAGTTCATCATTTCCATTATTGATTCATCTGGTTGTTCAAGGTAAACTATAATATCGTCTGCAAATAGCCCAATCTTGTGTTCCGCCCCCTTTATTGTTACACCTTTTAATTTCTTATTTTGTCGTATCGCTTGAGCCAGTGGCTCTATGAACAGAGCAAACAAGGTGGGCGATAAGCAGCATCCCTGCCTAGTTGATCTTTGTATATTTACTTTGTCTGTTAAGCTACCGTTTATCTTGATTCTTGCCACAGGTTCTTGATACAGCGTCCTTATGCATTGTACTGATTTTTCGTTAAATCCAAAGTGTTCCAGCACACTATATAGGAATTTCCAGTTAACCCTGTCAAATGCTTTTTCTGCGTCTAAACTCATTATTACTGTGCTTTTCTTTTCTTTATGTATTTGATTAATTATATGTATTGTTCTCCTGATATTGTCATGTGTTTGGCGTCCCTCTATGAAACCAGTTTGATCATCTTCTATCAATTCCGTCAAGAATGTCTTTATTCGTTTACATATAATTGTTGTATATATTTTATAATCCACATTTAATAAAGAGATTGGCCTATAGTTTCCGCATTGTTCTCTATCTTTCCCTGGCTTTAAAATGACTGAAATGATGGTTTCGTTCCATGATGGAGGTATTTTGTTGTTGTTCAACGTCCAATTAAATGACTTTAGAAGCTGTGGCGTGAGTTCTTCTATAAACAGTTTATAAAACTCAGATGGGTATCCATCACTACCTGGTGATTTACCGTTTTTAAGTGACTTAATCACATCTCTAATCTCTTGTGTTGTTATTTCTGCTGTTAGCTTTTCATTTTGTTGATTTCCTATTGATGGCAAGTCCAATGTGCATAGAAATTTTTTAATATCTTTAGTATTTGTTTCTTCAGGTTGCGAGTATAGTTCTTGGTAGAAATTATGGAATATTTCTTCGATGTTTTCTGGGTTAACTGTGGTTTTATTTGTGGTGGGGTCTTTAATCTTATATACATTATTCATTGTTTGTTGTTTTCTTAACCGTTTTGCCAGCAGTTTTGTGGCTTTTGGTCCCGTTTCATAATATTTTTGCTTTAGATATCTATTTTTCCTTTCAATTTCATCCATTTGTGTTTCTTTTATCTTTATTTTTTCTTCTTTAATTTCTTGATATATTTTTGGGTCATTTGTGCTTTGATGTTTATGTTCTAATTCCCTCAGTCTCTCACATCTTTGTTCATATGCTTCCAGTTTAGTCTTATTTGCTTTTCCTGTTTCAACAATTAATTTACCTCTTAACACGGCTTTTAGTGCATCCCATAGTATTGTTGGGTCCACTTCTTCATTGTCATTCTCTTGGATATATTCATTTATGTTTACTTTTATTCTTTCTTTCATTTTATCATCATTTAACAGTCCTACATTAAGTTTCCATGTTGTTTGTCGTTTTCTATTGTTTAAATTTATTTCCATGTATATAGGATTATGATCTGATATTTCTGCCCCTCCAATCCAACAATTTCTCACCCTGTGTCTGTCCCCTTCATTCATAAGGAAGTAATCTATTCTAGAGTGTACTTTATGGACTGCTGAATAATGCGTATAGTCTTTTTCGAGTGGGTGCAGGTCCCTCCAAATGTCTACCATACCCATTTCTGCCAGTGAGGTTCTTATGAATTTTGTTACATGTTTTTTTGTCTTCTTAACACTTGTTGTATCAATTTCATGATCCATGACAGCATTTAAGTCTCCTCCACAAATTAGGACTCCTTCACTGTGTGTTGCTATGAGATCAAACAGATGTTGAAAAAACCCCTTGTCACTTTCTGGTGGGGCATAGATGTTCACTAATGTGATCTGCATTCCATCTATGCTACCCTTTATTATTACATACCTGCCTTCTTTATCCTGGATTTCCTGTTCACATTCAAATTGTATTTTATTTGAGATTAGTATCATAACCCCCCTTTTAGTTCCTCCCTTAAATGAACTGTAGTAGGAGTTCTTATAGCCAAATCTCTTTAGTTTCACATGTTCTGTCTTGCTCAAATGTGTCTCTTGCATAAATATAATTTCGGCTTTTTCTTTCTTGAATTTTCTTATTATTCTTTCCCTTTTAACAGGTGAGTTCAGACCATTCACGTTTAGTGTTATTATCTTAAGATTTTTACCCATAATCATGTTTTTCCATTTTTTTAACTTGTGCTCCTAGCCCCTTTAACAACAAAAATAACACATATTTATATAAAAACACATTAAAAAATCTCGACCTCCGTACTTTGGGCCTTTCTTCTGCCCACTGGTCCCTGTTGGTGGGTGGAGGGATTGTCCTCACCGAGTGTAGGGCCCTCCCTAGACCTGTATTTACTATCCAAGAAATAGTCATTAGTCTAGAAATGTCCAACAAATATCACTTAAACCTCTCCTAGCCGTCTGTTTCTCTTTTACCTTGTCTTCTTGGCCTTCATTTCTTCTGTGTCTTTCTTAATCTTTGTTATAATCTAGGCTTTCAGTTGAAAGCCTTGTAGTCTTTCCTGGGCCCGCTGCGCCACGTCTCCCCCCGTCTTTTGCCGTTCACTCGCCTCCACTCCGGCTGTCGTGATGCGTTCAGGGCCTCCGCTGCTCCTACCGTTTCCTCCGGCACGTACACCTCAAGGCCCCGCTCCATCATGTCCTGCGCTGCCTCTCTGGCTGTGTTGTAGGTTCTTACGCCGTTCTCCCAATGAATCCTCATCTTCGTTAGCGGCGTTTGGAATCTAATTTTTTTTTCTTTCAGCGTTTTTTTAATGTTGGCATATTTCTTCCGCTGCTGCACAATTTCTGCCGGGTAGTCATGATCAAAGAATATCTGCTTGTCGCCGATTCGTATCTTTTTTTTCCACGCTCGTGTCAGGATTCTTTCCTTTACATCATATTTCAGAAAGTTTACCACAACTGACCTGGGTGTAGAGTGTGGGTTCGGGTTCTGTGCCGAGGCTCTGTGTGCTCGTTGAATCTGCAGATCCGCTTCGCTGGGCAGTTCCAGCTCTTTTTTTAAGAACTGATCCATGAATTTCGTCATCGAGTTGCCTTCAATGCCCTCCGGGATCCCGAAGATGCGTATATTGCCCCGTCTGGACCTGCTCTCCAAGTCGGTTACTTTCTCCTGCATCCTCTGCATTTGTGCCGTCAGGGTCTGCAGCTGTTCGCTTGCCTCGCTATTCCAATCTTCCAGCTCTGATATTCGGGCCTGCGCTTCTGTCATACACGCCCGCTGGGAGCGCAGCTCCTCCATGTTTTCTGCTAGCTTGCGCTCCATTTCTCTTCGGAGGCCCATAATTTCTTCCTTAATCTCTTTTTTCAGCTCCTCCTTAAGAGCCGCTAAATCCTGTTGTAGCTGCCGTTTGAAGTCTCTCAACTCTTTACCCAAACTGGCGATGCCAGTGTTCATGGTATCGAGTTTTGTGTCTTCCATTTTCTCTGCTGCGGTCACCTCGTTTTTTTGGGCCCCGTGTTCAGCGGTTTCTCCTGCGTTGTTGAAGAGGAATTCTTTAATTTTACTCTGCTTTTGTCCTTGTGCCCGGCTCCTTCGTGTTTTCATCCCTTAGTTTATTGATCCGCTTATGTCGAGTTGGCCATTTACCGATGATTTTTAATCCGTCTAGGGAGAGCTCTCTGTTTAAGCATTATGTCTCTCCGCCATCTTCCCGGAAGTCGGAAATATTCAGTCTTAAGCCGACACATACAGTATAGTATGTTACAGTCTGACTACAGACTGTATAAAAGTGCAAACATGAAAAATTACAAACAGAAGGGTAAACAAACCCAAATGAAACCCATAAGACAGCCCAGTTTTCACCTATAGTAGAGCAAACATGGACATGCTGGCTGGGTTCTGCGTGGGACTGATGCCACTAAGGTGTCAATCTGAAGCTGAGGAATGTGGTCCGTTTCAGCAAGCAGCGCTGCCTCAAGCTTAGCAGCATTTGTTGGCGCAGGATCCTGACTGTGTACACGATGATCCTGAACATCCCATAGATGTTCTGATGGGGAGTTTTATGCATTGGAATGACCAGTATTATTTTATTGTAAATGCATAAAAAATGTTAAAACTAAATTTTAAAGCTCATCATCATTGTAAAGCTATGCAAGATTTTGTTTTCTTTGTATGTTGCATTTTTAATGCCTCACAGTGTAGTATTAAAGCATTATTTCCCATCTCTTAACTACGCAATGGCCTCTGTCTGTCCGTCTGTGGCATCAGTTGAAGGTGTACTATAACAACGTTGCAAAACTTCACATTTTACCTCTGCTATTGTATTTTTATGCAGATTCTACCATACAAGGTCAGCTCAAGGCACACCTGTCAAGTGTATGGATTAGACAAGTGCATTGTTACAATTTTTTGACAGATCACTCACTTTTTGCTTTGAATGTCTTTTGTAGATCTATGTGATGCAATAACCGTAAAATAACTACTTGTCCTATAGCTCCCCTGGGATCCTACAGGTAGCAGCATGTATTAATTGTGAATTAATGCCCTTTTTTGTGGAGTTTTCTTTTTTTTATCAGTGACTTATGTAGTTGATCAAAGTAAAAAATGTTTTATTATAGATGAATCACTTAAGAATGGTAGGGCTGCATGACAAGACGATACCATGGTGTTGGAAAGACTGCTAAGTGGTACAGTCGAATCTTGTGCAGGATGAACGTGATGTTCACAAATGACCAGCCTGAATCAAAGCCTTGTGCAACAAGAAGACAAAGCGCCAACTGTTAGTCAACCAAAGTCATTGCAGACAATGAATGCTTCTTCTTCTGTTAGATTTGATTGGTGGTTGGCAACCAGCTCAAAGGTGTATTACCGCCACTGACCTGATTATGTTTTCCTCATAGCTTTGTGACTTCTTACTCATAGCTTTCTGACGTCTTCCTCTTAGCTTTCTGACGTACAATGAATACTTCTACAGTATCGTTCCCATTTTGTTCTGCATGGCTGAGTCCAAATGGAGAAAGTACTGTGCTGATTTTGCTGTTTGGAAGTAGCAAAAATCAGTTTAAGTTTAGCCCTCTTTGTTGGTTGCATTTAATTAAGTAAAGTGATTAAGCATTGTGCACACTTCCATATTTCATCCTCACCAAGCAGGGTTCCCACTGTCTCCGCAACTCTGACAATTATTTGATGAATCTGACATTCAGCATTTCTCACTGCTTGCTGATACACAATACGGCAACAAGAGCGATAGTCAGCACATTTGTGCTCAAAAACAGTCTCATAAACTGCTGTCAGAACAAGCCTTTAAATAATTAACAAAGTAAGTCTTTGTGGAGATTCAAAGGATGGTTCTGACAGGGTGTGATTTTCAACATTATTAATCCCATTAAAATAAATAACAGGTTGTGTAAGAGGGGGTCATGACTGACAATGTTCACTGCAAAAAGAATATTTATAAGAACTATGCCAAAACATAGAACAAAACAACAGAGCATCTCCCAGAAGACTAATCTGTTCCAAAATGAAATGCTTTTGATCAGCTAGAGCTCCTAAACTTTACATTTTGTATTTAACTCCATTACTAGTAGTAAAGTTACCAATTGCAAATATGAGTAATGAAGGACTTATGATGCATATCAATAGTATTGAGCTGGTATTTTGGGCTCAATGGTGTCATCCAGCAAAACTGTAAATACGCAGTCACATGAGCACACATGAACACACAAACATACAGTATGTATAAGATTAGGTAACACGTGTAACGCTTCAGTCAGTTATAGTACACTGTATGTCTTATACTGCACAGAATACACCATAGAGAAATCAATTTCCCTTTGAGTGTGGGGGTTTTTTTTTCCTTTGCTTAGTGTGGAGGGTAAAATCTTTTTCTCCATACTAGCCAAAAGAATGACATCATATATAATCCAGAATGGCTACATCACTGGCTAGCACAGCCTGTCAAGGTTCAAGGTGACTTTATTAATACCCATAGGTAGATTCTTTTTACAGTCTGGAGAGGGCATCTCAAACACACAACTTTGAACATCAAAACATTAAAAACACAGGACACATACAGACAATTTAAGAACAGCACAGACTAAAGACAAGGACAGGTACTCCAGAAACTTACTGAACATGGTTAAAAAAAACCATACAAACAAAGCAAAACTAAAATAAATAGATAAAAAACCCAACTAAAATAAATAAAATCATTAAATATCACTAAGATATTATTAAAAATACCCATAAAACCCGTAGTAAGCCAGATAAAAGCATTATACCACACCAGAGACCAATAAAATAGTAGATAAGATAAACCACGTAAAAAGGCCAGACCCAACAGTTTAAATAAAATGCATTAAGGCCTGTTTAAAAGAACGATAGCAGCAGGAACAAAGCTGTTCCTGTACCGTGTGGTTCTGCATCTTGGGACTTTAAACCTCCGTCCAGAGGGTAAAAGCTGGAACTCACTGGCCAAGGGATGGGAGTCATCAGCTGTGATAGAGGTGGCCAGCCGCTGTACCTGCCTGGTGTACAGGGCCTCCAGACCTAGCTGTGACTCCCCCCAATAAGACGACTGGACCATTTAATGATCTGGGCCAGTGAGTTGCTGTCTTTGAGGGGCAGGTTTCAAAACCATGACACTAACAAGAAAGATAAAACTGATTCAATAAAAGCACGATAAGAAAAGTGTCATGATGGTCCTATCTACATGGAAATGGAACAACCTCCTCAAACAAAACAGGCGCTGGTATCCCTTCCTGTTTATGGCCTCACAATTCAATTTAAAATTCAAAGTATTATCAATAATTGTACCCAGATATTTATAAAATGTGACTTGTTCCACCATTTGTCCCTTAATCTTAGTCAGTTCAGGTGTGTTGGCATTTCGCCTAAAATCAATGACCATGTCTTTAGTCTTGCCTATATTCAGTTTTAGGTGCGAGTCCTCACACCATTGGACAAAGTCCTCTGTGACTGGGTCATGACTGTTTTCAGTCCCTTGGAGCAGGCTCATGATCACAGAGTCATCTGCATATTTTAAAATAAGTCTGTTTTTAAAAGCACTCTGACACATATTAGTGTACAGAATAAATAACAAGGGTGAAAGCACACACCCTTGTGGTGACCCAGTGGAAGAACACACCTTGTCTGATAAAAAGCCATTAACTTTAACCCTCTGTGTCCTGTCTGTTAAAAAGTTTAAAATCCAGCCCACAAGATTGTTACTTAAATTAAAATGCTCTAAAAGTCTCCGTTAAAATGTGTGGCTGAATTGTATTAAAAGCAGACGAAAAGTCAATGAATAAAAGCCGTGCATGAGCCCCACTCCCCTCCAGATGTTTAAAAAGCAGGTTAAGGAGAGTGAGAGTCGCGTCCTCAACTCCCCTCTTAGGCCTATAGGCAAACTGCAAAGGATCAAGTACATTCTCTGTGTTTTTAAGAATTTCTGAACGAACCAGTTTTTCCAGGATTTTCATAATTATGGAGGTCAGAGCCACTGGTCTAAAATCATTTATTGTTGTGGGGAGACTAGATTTAGGAACCGGGACCACGACAGCATCCTTCCAAATCCTGGGAACATGCTGCGTTTCAAGGATCTGATGAATATCTTATGAAAGACTGGACTCAGTTCTTTTGCACAGGTTTTGATTAACCGACCACAAATATTGTCAGGTCCTGGACTTTTGTTGACTTTTGTGGAATGAAAGGATCTTTCAACATCCTCCTGTGTCACAGAGAAATGCCTGCTGTCACACAGTTCAAGGCTTAATGCCTGTATTTCTCTGCTAAAATCAAACATGTTAAAACGATTATAATGTGGTGATGTGAAAATGACGAGGCAGAGTTCTCTCTCAAAGTCAGTTTTATTCACAACACCATCATCTCAAAGCAGAGAAAGAGAATGACACAGTCAACTCTCGTCCTTAAATATCAGGAACTTCACACTTCACAGATCACATGTCACACAGACCACCTTGCATTATAAAGACAGTCACAATGCATTTCTCTCCATGATATCACTTCCACTGTCTCCAATGCATCCCTTCCTTAATCCTTTAATTGAACCCCCCACAGTCTCAAGCCTTGCATACCAAGGCTAAGATTCCTGCAGCTTCCTGCCTTTGTTCTGACCTAAAATGTGAGCCACAAAACAGGTCCCATGTGTGTGTCCACCACACAGAGCCCCCCCAACATTTTAGACAAACAGAACAACAAGAGAATAACCACATGCATGCCGTGATAGTATCAATACACATCAGTCCACATGCTGTATAGGCTTCAGCCTCCTGCCGTATCTGCTGTAGCTGGGATTCAACGTCTCTGCGGGGCTGTCCTGGGGGTTTGCCGTCTGGGTGTGGAAACCTTTTGTCAGCACCTGTGGGTGTTCTGGGGAAACATTACTCTGTGAAGCCCCCCGCAGTGGTCTACCTCGCCGCGGAGCCTTCGCCAACAGCACCTGCTCATCTGCCACCACAAAAGCGGGTTTGAGTCTGTTTATGTCAATTCTCTCTTTCCTACCCCCCAAATCTATCAAAAACTGCTTGTCCCCTGTTTCTAGCACTCTGAATGGTCCGTCATAAGGCGGTCACAGCAGTGTTCGATGCGCATCGTGTCTAACAAAAACAAACTCTGCGTTCTTCAAAGTTTTAGGCACAAAAACGCGCTGAAAACTAGGGTGCGCCGGGCCGGGCAGCGTGCTTGATTCTATGTTACTCCACAACAGCTGAGACGGGGAGGCGTTTGGCGCAGGGTTATCTGGGAGAAACTCCCCAGGCAGCCGGAGTGGCTGCACAAACACGAGCTCTGCTGGGGAGGCTTCTAGATCCTCTTTAGGCGCAGAACGCAACCCCAATAACACCCACGGTATCTTGTCAACCCAATTTGTATCCGTCAGTGACGCTCTGAGAGCCGCTTTCAATGACCTATGAAAACGTTCGCATAACCCGTTAGCCTGCGGATTGTACGCGGTTGTGCGGTGAATTGTGACACCCAGGCTGCGGGCCATTGCTGACCAAAGCTCGGACATAAATTGAGGGCCTCTGTCGGACGTAATGTCCGACGGAACGCCGAAGCGCGCCACCCAAGCTGTTAAAAACACGCGCGCCACCTCCTCGGCTGTGGTTGATGCCAGCGGGACCACTTCAGGCCAGCGCGTGGTGCGGTCCACCATTGTCAGAAGGTGTGTGCACCCCTGTGACAGTGGGAGGGGGCCCACGAGGTCCACATGAACATGATCGAATCTCTTGGCCGGAATGTGAAACAGTTCCAAAGGAGCCCTCGTGTGCCTGTGTACTTTGGCTCGTTGACACGCTGTGCAGGCTGCTGCCCAATCTTTGACTTGTTTGCGGAGGCTCGGCCGCACAAATTTCTCTCCCACCATTTTGACCGACGCGCGCACTCCAGGGTGCGCCAAAGAATGAACCAAGTCAAAGACGCGGCGGCGCCACGCGGCCAGTACTACTGGACGCGGCTGTCCAGTGGAGACATCGCAGATTGGGGGGGCATACCGTCTTCCAGCACCCTGCTCTCCAGCCTTAACCCTGTTGGTCCAGACTGGAGCACGCGCACGTCCGCGTCATTAACTTGCTCCGCGGCCATGGCTGCATAATCTACCCCTACGCTGACTGGGGCCGCCACGGCGCGCGAGAGGCAATCTGCCACTACATTGAGTTTGCCTGCCACGTGCTGAATATCAGTGGTAAACTCTGATATCGCGGCCAGCTGTCTCTGCTGCCGGCCTGACCACGGTTCAGAGACCTTGGCCATCGCGAATGTTAGCGGTTTGTGGTCAACGAACGCGGTGAAAGCGCATCCTTCCAGCCAGAACTGAAAGTGGCGGATGGCCAAATGGAGAGCGAGCAGCTCCCTGTCGAACGCGCTGTATTTACGTTCGCTATCGCGCAAGGTCCTGCTGAAAAATGCGAGGGGCTGCCAAACCCCGGCTACATGTTGCTCCACAACCGCCCCTATGGCCACCTCTGATGCGTCAGTGGTGAGCGCTATGTGGGCCGTTGGGTCTGGGTGTGCCAACAACGCAGCCTTTGCCAAGACTGCTTTCACCTCCGAGAACGCTTGGTCCCGCTCCGGGGGCCACTCGATCTTATCCGCGGGTTTCTTTTTTTTGAGCGCGGCATACAACGGCTGCATGAGTTGCGCCACGTGGGGGAGAAAACGGTTATAAAAATTCACCATTCCCAAAAACTCCTGCAACGCCCTGACCGTCTGCAGCCGTGGAAAATCTGCCACCGCGCGCACCTTGTCAAGCAGCAGAACTGCTCCTTCGGGGGAGACGCGGTGTCCCAAAAAATCGATCTGCGCCACCCCGAACTGACACTTTGCTGGGTTGATTATTAACCCGTGATCTCCCAACCTTCGGAAAACTGTGGCCAGGTGTTTTTTCGTGTTCGTCTTCGGACGCGCTGGCTACTAAAATATCGTCCAGGTAGACGAACACGAAAGGGAGATCATGAAGCACCATGTCCATCATGCGTTGGAACGTCTGAGCAGCCCCTTTAAGTCCGAATGGCATGCGTAAAAACTCGAATAGGCCAAACGGAGTTATTACCGCTGTTTTGGGTATGTCTTCAGCACGCACTGGGACTTGGTGGTAACCGCGGACCAAGTCTATTTTAGAAAAAATGCACGCCCCTGCCAAATGAACGGAAAAATCTTGGATATGTGGGATTGGGTAGCGGTCGTGCGCTGTAGCATTGTTTAACCTGCGGAAATCCCCGCAAGGGTGCCATGATCCGTCAGCTTTCGGGACCATGTGTAGGGGGGAAGCCCACGGACTGTTTGAACGTTGGATAATGCCCAACCTCTCCAGGTTGGCGAACTCCTCGCGCGCTATGGCCAGTTTAACTGCGTCCAAGCGCCGAGCTTTTGCAAAAACGGGCGGTCCGGTAGTGGTAATAAAATGCTCCACCCCGTGCTTAGCGACTGTTGCCGAAAATGTGGGGACTGTGAGTGCTGGGAACTGAGTGAGCAGTGTGTGGAACTTATTGCCTGCTGCTGTGACATTGGCTTGTGCTGTTGGCGGGGCCACTCGCGCTGTACAGGGGATAGAATCAAAAGAAAGTGCATTAACCAGGCGCCTGTTAGCGAGATCAACCAACAAACCATGTGAGCACAAAAAATCAGCCCCCAACATATTGAAATTTACTGCTGCTACAACAAAAGTCCACTCAAATGTACGGCCGTGTAGAGACAGGAGCAGAGTCTTCTCACCAAAGGTCTTAATCTCCGAGCCGTTCGCTGCCATCACCCGGGGACCTCCGGAACCAGCCAGTCTGTCCGCGTAGGAAGGTGTGATGAAACTCAACTGGGAGCCTGTGTCGACGAGGAACTGCCTCCCCGAGCGTGCGTCCGACAAGTAGAGCAGCTTGTTCTCTTCCCCGAGGGCCGCTGCTGCTACCGACCCCCGGTCTTGGCGTTTCCCGAACGCCCCAACTGGCACGGCGGTACACACTTGCATGCCCTCTCTGCGAAGCGGCGATGGTAGAAACAAAGGACGTCCGGTCCACATTCCCTGGCCCCTGCCGCCGCCGTCGTCGGTGAGTCTGGCACCGCTGCCTCTGGCCCCCTGTCGTCTCCGGTCGTCACGCCGAGTTCCGCTGCAGCGGCTGTGGCTGCGCGCCACTTGGTGGCGTTGACAATCCGCTGCGCCTCTCGGCCCAGCGTGCGGTAGTCCCGTAGGGCCAACAGTGGCGAAGTGGCCAGGGTCGCTCTCGCTGCTGACGGTAGAGTTCTGAGGAAGAGGTGGGTGAAAATGAAGTGATCGTCGTCAGAGTCTTTCAACCTCAACAACTTCTCCATCAGGCTCGCGGGCATGTCGTTTTCCCCCTCCGTCAGCGCCAGGAGCCTCTCTGTTCGCTCCTCCGCCGAGGGGGTGAATTGCTGGATGAGTGCAGCCTTCAACGTGCCGTATTTGTCGCTATCTGGCGGCTGGTCGATCAGGCTCTCCACATGCTGGGCCGTGTTGTTGTCCAGCTTTGCGACTACGTGGTAGAATTTCGTGGCATCTACCGATATCCCCCGGAGGTTGAACTGCGCCTTAACCGCGTTGAACCAGGAGCGCGGGTTGTTCTGCCAGAAGTCTGGTAGCTGGACTGTAGCGGCATTCGCTTGGCTGGGGGCTCCTGACGCAGCTGGCCCGGGGGAATTTTCTTCTTGCATTATACGTCTCGGGTCACCAGTGTGGTGATGTGAAAATGACGAGGCAGAGTTCTCTCTCAAAGTCAGTTTTATTCACAACACCATCATCTCAAAGCAGATAAAGAGAATGACACAGTCAACTCTCGTCCTTAAATATCAGGAACTTCACACTTCACAGATCACATGTCACACAGACCACCTTGCATTATAAAGACAGTCACAATGCATTTTTCTCCATGATATCACTTCCACTGTCTCCAATGCATCCCTTCCTTAATCCTTTAATTGAACCCCCCACAGTCTCAAGCCTTGCATACCAAGGCTAAGATTCCTGCAGCTTCCTGCCTTTGCTCTGACCTAAAATGTGAGCCGCAAAACAGGTCCCATGTGTGTGTCCACCACAATAAAAGCCATTAAGAGCATTAGCAAATTCAATATCTGAGCTAAAACCATTTAAAGTGACACTAGTACTACTGGTTCTAGTGTTCTGGAGACCAGTGATCATTTTCATACTGGACCAGGCTGAGCCCAAGTTATTGGAAGCCATTTTGTTCTCCAGTAAGGTTTTAAAGCTCTGTTTTGCCTTTAAAATCTCTATTTTCAGCTCTTTAGTGGCTATATGTAAGTCCAATGCCCCCCCCCCTTGTTGAAAAGCTTGTTTCTTTTTCTTTATGGAGGACTTAACAGACTTGTTAACCCAAGGTTTATTATTAGGGTATATTCTGACCCTCTTACTGGGTATAAGCATATCCCGCAGAATGCTGAATATGAGCAGATGACCTCCGTCAGTTCGTCCAAGTCTTTACATGATTGCTCAAACACTCCCCAGTCCATGCAATCAAAACACTCCTGCAGAGAACACACAGCATTATCTGTCCACACTTTCACCTCCTTGGTTTGAACTTTCTCCCTCTTTAAAACAGTCTTATAAGTGGGGAGAAGATACACGCAGTTGTGATCTGCAGAGCCCGGGGGGGGGGGGTGATTTAAAAGCGTCTTTAATAGACCCATAACACCGGTCAAGTGTCTTGCCACGTCTAGTTGGACAGGAGACATATTGCTAAAAGTTGGTTAGGGTCTTTTCCAGTGACACATGGTTAAAATCACCCAGTACAAAGTTGGGAGCCTCTGGCGAGATGGTCTGCAGTTTCTGTATAACCTCATATATAGTACGGACGCGGCATCTGCCTTGGGGTGAATATATACAACTGTTATAAAAATCTGAGGAAACTCACGGGGCAAATAAAACGGGCGCAGAGACACAGACAGAAGTTCAACGTCTGGCACACATATCTGTTCTCTGACAGTGACAGAGCTGCAATATCGTCTATTCACATAGACACACACACACCCCCTCCTTGTGTTTTTCCTGTCACCTCAGCGTTGCGGTCCAATCGGTACGGGTCCCAAAACCATCCAGGAACAGATCCGAGTCCTGGTCTTGCTCACTAAGCCACGTTTCAGTGAACGCCAGGACACAGCACTCCTTAAAACCTTTTTGGAAACAAACGTTCCCCTGAAGCTCATCACTTTTGTTCCTGAGGGACTGGACATTGGCCATGATGACGGAGGGCAGAGGAGTCCTGCTGAGCCGCTGTCTCCTTAGGCGCAGTTTAATACCTCCTCGTCTCCCCCTTTTCCTTCTCTTCCTCACGCCGCTGGTAGAGAAGCCATGGTCCCTCTGGATACATGCTGGCACTCGTAGTGTAATGTCCATCATGCCCATCATTCGGGTGTTCATTTGCAACAACATGTCACGGGTGTAAACATGACGTGTCCTCTGTGGGATGACAGCTCCGCTGACATTGGCCACTGACAGAAAGTGCATTAAAAATCCCAACAGGGCCAGATAAAAAAGATCCATGTCAGAAAAGCATCGGATGAGTACTCTCACTCACAAAATAGTCACTGGATTAACATAAAAACATTTAAGAACATTAAAAAACGACATAAAAGACTCGGACAGAGACGCCAACTTTCCGCTGCTGGTCGCTGCGTGCGCTCCTCCTATTCCTCCTCGTCACCCTCCCACAGGGGTTCCAAAGCTGCAGCCCCAATTCGGCAAACCTTGGCGTCCAGCGGCGTCAATGTGGAGGCAACTGCTGCTAGTGGGCCCTCTGGACACTCCTCCTAGACAATCCGGTTTCCACCCAGAATTGCCAAACACTCTGAAAAAATGCACGGGGACACAGGGGATGCAGGTGAGGATTGAGGGATGGAGGTGGCAGCATAGAAAATGGCAGAGGTGGGTGGTGAGAGTTCAGCAGTGGCAGACGGCTGCCACCGAGTCTTCCCACCGGGAACCCGGCAAGACCTATCATTTATTGATGTTAAAAAAAAATCAACAGGTACTTGCCTGAGTTCCTGTTCTGCTTCCACTAATAGTCCAGACAACTTCCTCTGGGTGGCTCCGGAGATCATCTGGTTGGGAGCTGCGGGCGAAGAGGCAGAGCAACGAGTGGAGTGGCGTCTCCTCGTATCTTCTTTCCACCCGGGGCCCCCGAATGCCAACTTACAGCCACGAAGCTCTCTCCGCTCCGCCGGAGAAAGAACAGGGGGCCGGACAGCTGGCTCCGATGAGGAGGGGACAGCTGGTAATGGAGGTAGTGGAGGAAGCGCCAGTCTCCAAATCCGGGGGTGAGAGTGCAAACTCGGTCTAGCAATCATCAAGTTCGCTACTCCCCCCAGCAATCTCAAGCGTCCTCCGGGGAAGAGCTGCTTCGAGCGGCGGCCGTCAGATCGTCCACAGCGGCCACCACCTCTCGCTTGTTGCGACTCCACCTCCTCCTCCTCCTGCTGGGCTTGCTCGCTGGGTCCACGATTGGCTGCGTCATCCTGTCATGGTTTGCCCCTCAGGAAAAAGAACAGAACCCAGATGCATAACGAGCACTCAACATTTATTAATAAACTCAAAAAGCAGCTTGAAAGCTGAACAGGCTAACAGACAGGCAAGAAACTCACATACTTGGAAGGCAGGCAGGAGCATGGTTAAACACCAAATATTGACTAATGACGCAGCACCCAACGGAGGGGCTGCATCCTTTAAATAATACAGACACTGATAACCAAACACAATCAGGAAACACCGGACAGGTGGGGAAATCAATAATCACAGACAGCTGACAGGAGGCAAGAGGAAATGACAGGAGGGAGGCAGGGTTGAACACACACACAGAGGGAGACAACATACGCAGGGGATCAGGGGAGACACAACCATGACAGAACTGAATCCAGATCATAAATAATACTAATCAGAGCTGAGAATCAGAATCAAGAAACCAGCAAACAATGATAAGCACAGCAAATACAACATAAACACAAAGCAAGGATGTGGGTTGATTCTATGCTTTACAGAAACACAATGAAAGAAACTGCCGACATAAGACTCAACCCATGCCTTGACAATATTTCATCAGAAAAAAAGTTGTTGAAAACTGGGCAAAAAATTGTCCAATGATTGTGCTGTTTAGTCCACAGGATATCCTCAAACTAGTTTTTGCCATTTCATGATGGTGGTGGGGGACTGTCTCGCAAAAGTCAAATATACTTTTACAACCACTGGGACTCTTTGTTAAAAGTGCTTTATAAAAATGCATATAATTTTAGCAGCTTTTTTTTAAGTTCAACATTTAGCAAAATGCTTGTTACATAATATCAGGAACAATCTGAAACCGGTGTTAGTGTTATTGTGCTGCACACTTTAAAAGCACTATCTGAATACAAAATCATTCTACAAATTTCTTTTTATGTTGTATCTTTTTATTGCTAGCTGGCCCTTGGGCTATGGGTGTCCCCAGACACCCCTGGTCTTGTTTGATCTTCAGAGTTAAGCAGGGTCTACCTTGGTTAGTAGTTGGATGAGAGACTACCAGGTGCTGTGATCTGGGAATGATGCACTATGCCTCTTGCCCAGAGAGGCTTGTGTAAGTGCCACACAACTCAATCAGGATGTTGGTGACTAATATTTTTTTAAAGGCAGCTTTTCATCTTCATTTTTCAACCATATAGAGATGTCTATATGAAGACGCCTTTTCAACAACCTTAGAAAGACAGCTTTTCACCTTTCACTTTTCAACCAAATCCTTACATTTTTTTAGACGGCTGGCAAAGCCATCTTTTCAATGTTTTTTCAACCATTTTGTACTGGGAGGGTAGGTCTTCCTTAGGGAAAAATCAGGTAGGAGAGGTGGTGAGGAATTTGTGAGCAGAATAAATTATGGAGCATACTTTGTGAGAAGGTGAAAGGGTAGGCATTGTCACAGGAACCACACTCAGATAGAGTAACACCAATGACCACTCAGAAAGAAGTCCCACAGAGAAGGAGAGTAATGAGCTACTTTTTATAGGCAGGAGTTGATAAGGCTCAGGTGCATTGATTGGTGCAGTTGGAGGTAATCAGGAGAGCAATTAGCAGGTGATTGAGATGAGAAAGTGCTTACCTGACATATTACAATATGCATGCCTAAAAATATAACAGCTACATATACGCTTTTAAAAATATACACTTGATCACAAACGATCACACTAACTACTACACCTGATCACAAACTATCAGTTGCAATCTGGGTACTCTAATGTGTTACTTTATAAGACGTTACCTCTAGCATTGTAAATAAATCCATGCAACAACTACAGGGCACTGAGTTTAAGTTTAATGTTTATTTGAAAGGGACATTCAAGATTTGAGGGCTTTATTATCATGTGCACAGTTAAGAAATGCTACATTTCCTGAGCAATGAAATTCTTACTTTGCTCTCCGAACGAATGCCAAGGTAATAGGTACAGAAACAACAATTCTAATAAGGTCATGACACACAAATACAGAAACTCAATCCTAATACTAATGGATGCTAATAACACACACACCAACACACATTTAGGCAGTTAGGACTCCTTAAGCACACCTTGATACGAAATCCTAAAACTAATGATTACTAATAACACAATGTAGAGTGTGCAAATGAGCACTGTGCAACCTGATGTGAACCTGAGATGACATAGACCTATGTACAATGTGCAAATGAGCACTGTGCAATGAGCAGTGTGTAATTAGAAATTAGTACCCGGTGCTAATTTCTGCAATGGAAGTACCAGTAGACTGTACATGATAAGTAGCAGCAGAGATGATAATTAGCAGCAGTGATGATATGGACATCAGACGGGTGAGACTATATGTACTGTACAGATGAACAGCATGCAAATTTTGCCGCCAGTGTGTGAGTTCCTATATGTAAAGCTGTGTTATGGAGTTTTGTGAGTTGTTTTCTGTTCAGGAGTCTCTCGGCAGTGGGAAAGAAGGATTTCTTCAGTCTGGTTGTCCAGCATTTCACACTTCTGTACCTCCGGCCTGAGGGTAGAAGTGTGAACATCCTGTGCTGGGGGTGGGTGGGGTCCCGGAGGATGGCGTCAGCTCTCCTCTGGACTCTGCGGTGGTAGATGCTCTGCAGAGAGGGGAGTGGAGTCCTGATGATCTTCTCTGCCGTCTTCACCACTCTCTGCAGGCGTTTGCGGTCCAGGGCAGTGGCACTGCCGTACCACGCAGTGATACGTCAGGATGGTCAGGATGCTTTCGATAATGCAGCTGTACAAATTGTTGAGGATCCTGGAGGACATGCCAAACTTCTTCAGCCTCCTCAGAAAGTACAGTTGCTGTTGAGCACTCTTAACCAGCTCTGTGGTGTTGTGTGTCCACTTAAGGTCCTCACTGATGTGGATGCCCAGGTATTTAAAGCTGCTCACCCTCTCCACTTCAAGCTTCTGGATGAACAGTGGCCAATGGGGTCTCCTCCTCCCTTTCTTCATGTCCACTATCATCTCCTTTGTCTTGTCCATGTTGAGGGTGAGGTTGTTGTCCTCACACCATGACACCAGGTTGGCCACCTCCCTCCTGTAGGATGCTTCGTAATCACCAGTGATGTGTCCTATCACTGTTGTGTCATTCGCGAACTTTAGGATGATATTGTCCTTGTGGGAGGCAACACAGTCACGGGTGAAGAGGCTGTAGAGGATGGGGCTGAGAACGCAACCCTGTGGGACACCTGTGTTTGTGATGATGCTGGCTAAGGTGCTGTTACCCATCCTGGCAGACTGGGCCCTGCCAGTTAGAAAGCCCAGTAGCCAGTCGCAGAGAGTGGGGTGCAGGCCAAGTGAAGACAGTTTGTCGGTGAGTTTGTGGGGGATGATCGTGTTGAAGGCGGAGCTGTAGTCGACAAAGAGCATCCTAATGTAGGAGTCTTTATCTTCCAGATTGGAGAGAGAATAATGGAGTGCTGCAATGATGGTTTCTGAGGTGGACCTGTTGGGCCGGTAGGCGTACTGCAGGGGGTCCAGGGTGCCTGGTATGCTGTCCTGAATGAGGGGCAGCACCACTCTCTCGAAGCACTTCATGATGATTGGAGTGAGTGTTACCAGTCTGTAATCATTCAGACAGGTCGGTGGGCTCCTTTTGGGGAGGGGGATGATGGTTGTCATTTTGAAGCAGGAGGGGACTATGTTCTGAATGAGGGAGAGGCTGATGATTGCTGTGAGAACGTCGGTCAGCTCGGCAGCACATGCTCTGAGGGCCCACCCAGGTATGTTGTCTGGTCCTGCTGCATTGCGGGGGTTGATATTCCTCAGTGCTTTGTTTACCTGGCCTGGTGAGACTAAAACCGCTTTTCCACTAGCCCAGCTCGCCTCGCCTCATTTCGATTCACTACGACACGTTTCGGCCTCGGTTGTGTCTCCATTACAGCCGAGTAAAGCGGGGTTAAGCTGGGGTGGGTGGGATTTTTTTTTACAGCAAGGCGGCGCCTCATTCCCGTGACGTAAAACACGCAACCCAAGCAAAACATAACATGGCGGCTGTACAAGGCGACTCCTCGGTCTGTGGCTTTTTTCACCATAAATGCCAAAAAGGACCGCCAGACAAGGGTACAGGCAGTGAGACGAAACACTCTGGAATAGTTCTGCAGCTTCTGGGAGAGCCGAAGACTCTCCCAGTTTGTGAGGATACAAACTAGGTCATATATGACGGTAAGCTAATGGTTGCTAATGCTAGTTTGCTATAAGTACGTCGTACTACACCAGGGGTGTCCAACCATGTGCCATGGAGAGCCAAGACCCTGCAGGTTTTCTCTTCTACCCAGTCTCTTCAGCAGGTGTTTTCACTTATCAGCAATCAGTGGGAAGAAGTTCACAGAAATCTGCTGTTGAAGACACTGGTTGGAGGTAAAACCTGCAGGGTCTTGGCTCTCCATGGCACATGGTTGGACACCCCTGTACTACACTGTAATGTCTGCAAGTTATCACTGTTAGGTACTAAAATATGTATGCTGTGTGTGTTTCAGATGGCTCTGTTGTGGGAAAATTACCACTTCAAACGGTCGGTCTGGGCGTTCAGCACAGCCTGTCACTGATGTCAACACAGCTTCACAAACGATCAGTGGTTATAGAGCTTAAGAATGTCTGTAGAAACGTTTATTTCCTGTGCAACAAATTGCTCTGATCTGCGTGAAAATCATGGCAAGACTGTTGCGACATCATGGGACGTACCTGCTCCAGCAGCACCGAGTGTGAGGTGGTGTCATAGCAAAAAATAATCAGCTGACACAACTTCATCGCCAGGTTAATAACTATATTAGCCACAAAATATATATTCAAAAATTAAACAGTACTGAGTTAGGTATAATAAGATATATTTGACAGTTATGATGCATTTTAGGCCAAAACAAACTTGATCTAGGATTAAAAGCAATTAAAATAATGCAGTCACAAGGTTACATGGAAAATACTTGATTTACTAGATACATGTACTGTAGAAATATATATTCTCTGCATCATCAATGTACTATACATGCATTCATGTAGTATTGCACTGGGAATTGCACTGACAATAAACCTCTGAAGTTTTTGCAGATGTCTCTTTTTTTTATATGTGAAGGTTACCACCATGTGACATAAATTTAATACTGACAGATTGGAAAAGCTGTCTAAGAACAATCCAGCAGTTTGAGAAATCACTTTTGGTTTGGTGTAAGTCTGTCAACAGGATTATGAACCATAAAGCAGTTTGTGTTAAAATGTTAAATCCCATTAAACTCTAACCCACAAGTGTCCAATCATGTGTCATGGAGGGCCAAGACCCTGCAGGTTCTCTCTTCTACCCAGTCTCTTCAGCAGGTGTTTTCACTGATCTGCAGTCAGTGGAACAAGTTCAGTGGAATCTGCTGTTGAAGACACTGGTTGGAGGTAAAGCCTGTAGGGTCTTGGCCCTCCATGGCACATGATTGGACACCCCCACCCAAACCCATTATGATGAAGAGCAGATGCTAATATGACCCAGAATTCTTCCATATACTGGCACTATCACTAAAGTATGCAGGGTCTTCTGCAGTGGCACATCCAACAATACAGTCTTCAGTTAATAAAATAATTGTTTTGGTTACTTTTCTTAAAAATGAGCCATTATTTTCAAGGTCACCCATTAATGGTTTGTACTACTGACTCTTTTCCCACCAGTGTATTAACAGACAAAAATAGAAATCATGATGCAAACACATAAGTCACTAAATTGTTTATTACAATCAGCAGCAAATTCCAGATTATTCAGAATGTGCAAAATTCAAACTGTAAGACTGGGTCACTCAGCAGCTGGGATGTGCAGCTCACACTGGTCCCAGATCAGCAGATCTTAGGTCTGCATCTCTGTAAATAGTGACGCAAGGTCCAGTTTGGGGTGAATCGTTTACCTCTTGCCTAGACAAAAGACAGAAATGGGTGGTGGTTAAATAAAGGAAGTTTAAAACATATTTGGGAAATACACTTGTTGCTAAAAGCCAGTGGTGGAATGTGAATGAATGAATGAATCTTTATTTCAGATGGATTAAAAGAAAATAGAATAATATAACAAAGGGGAAAAAAATTTAACAAGGTCGAATTAAACAATAAATCCTCTGATTATACAGTTCAACATAGGTTATCTGAAATGGGTGATGGCTGAAGCTGCAGCTTATATTGCCCACCCATATTCCATCCAAGAATTCAAAAGAAAAACAAAACAGGAGCGATTCCAATTCCAATGTGAATATAAAGTACTTCGTTGTTGTATTTAACCACAATTTTCATGTAGCTGCACTAATGTAAAGTCGATTTTACAAGGGCTGCGTTACATTTAAAATCATCTGTTTTTACTGTGGCCTCAGCAATCAGAATGAATTAATACATTCACTTGAATGGAATCTAGTACTTTAACTGAAGGTGTGCATCACCGAGTATGGAGTCGCTCAGTCAAAATATGGAGTTTTTATCAATAAAAGTTTGTCTGGAATGTAAAAGTGTCTCTTCTTGCCCTGGCTTCAAGTGTGGGCGGTGTTTTGTACTTGTATTGCTAAAATATAAAAGGATGCACAACAATGTGTCTCAAATATTTGTAATGTGTCCTGTTACTGCATGAGTTTATTGATGATAGACTATAAACTACACATATAAACTAAATTATATTGATGACTGAACAACTGCCATTCCCCAAAAGATACAGTTGTGAACATAACTCACAAAGGATCACACAAGTGATCTGACAAAAAAATAAATACATTAGCGAGCGGTTTATTTTACAGTTGATGCGCCATTCTTTTTCAATTATTCTGTAATTAATATTCACACAATTAAATAAATCTCAGTTCAGTCCCTTTTATATTAAGTGGAAATTGTGCTACTTTGGTTTTGACACTTTACCTAAAAAAGCAAAGGATTTTAGTACGTTCCACAGTGGCGAGGTCCGTTGTGGGGCGGCTGCTTTCCTCTTGCCTAGACGAACAACAGAAATGGATTGTGGTTAGTTAAAGCAAGTTCAACACATATACAGGCACATCTCAAAAATTAGAATATCATGAAAAAGTTCAATATTTTTGTCACTCATTTCAGAAAGTGAAACCCATATATAGATTCATTACACGGACAGTGATATATTGCAAGTGTTTATTTTAATATTGATGATTATGGCTACAGCCCTTATTAACCAACACCTCAGCGGCCAACATTTATATTTAAAAACTATTTTTTAAAGTTAATTTATGTAATATTCTAATTTTTTGCCAAATTGAATTTGGGGTTTTCAGGGGCTGTAAGCCATAATCATTCAAATTAAAATAAATAAATGCTTGAAATATATCACTGTCTGTGTAATGAATCGATATAATATATGGATTTCTCTTTCTGAAATGAGTGTCAAAAAATATTGAATTTTTTCATGACATTCTAATTTTTGGAGATGTACCTGTATTAGGGAAATACACTTGTGAAAGTCAGTGGTGGGATGTGACAAAAATGCTTCGTTTCCATGGCAAGCACCACAGGAGCCACTCTGTACATCTACAAGTACATTATCAATCCAGGGATTTATGGTGGAACAGCACGACAACACTGTTCCAACACCTTTTATGGAAAATCCACAGAATAGGTGTGTGGGTCTATTCTGACGCTTTAGAAAATTATATGAATGACTTCATAAATCACTGGTTTGAAAAAGCACTTTTAATATGTTGAGATTTCGGCTCCTGTGGTCCACTTGACCTGTATCCACAATATAAACACTGAGGGAGGCTAAACCCTGGCATGTGGAAACACATTCTAGCATTAAATTGCACACAATTTAATGCGCAGCACCAAAGTGCAGCACGTACACAAACCACGACTTTAACCAGGATTAACATATTTCATTGTTTTGCTCTCACAAGCAAATAATTAGGACAAAACAAGCGCGAATCAGCAGTTGGCTACTAGCTAGCTACTAGCTAACACTCATTAGCCAGCACAGAACGGCGCTGTATGGCTAAAAAAAAGTGAGCTTACCACCAACAGGATAAATAAGCGAACAGATGCACAATGTTACAAATCACTCACCATCGATGGTTCTCTCACATTCATCTTCAGCTTGCCCGTAGTCCGGTTCTATGCTGGGCTGCATCTGTATCGGTCCGGGTCACTCCTCACTGTGGATCTGCCACTAAGCAGAGAAAACCCCGCACCTCTTTGTTGGACCACGGTGTAGATTTCTGCAAAACCTACAACGCTGTCTGTATTAATATCGTATTTACTCGGTGACCGAGTTAGTCCGTGAAATATTGCAAATGGCGGTTGTATAGATTCCACTGAAGACGGACGCTTTCATGACATTACGCCCTGACCAATCAGTGGCTCGCAGTCTGTTGACGTCACATCTCGGCTCGCTTCAGCACAGTTGTACCCTGCCCTCGAACAGGCACGAAAATAGCGCCTGTTAACTGGTGCTGGGTACAGTGGAAAAGGCTAGAAAGCGAGTTGAGTAGAAGTGAGTAAGGCCAAAGCGATACTAATGGAAAAGGGCCATAAGTGTGTGTTTGTGTGTGGGTGGGGGGGGGGGGTGCGTGAGTGCGTGTCTCTTCTCTGTGCTGTGGCTGGTGGTCTCGAAGCAGGTGTAAAAGATGTTGAGATCATCCGGCAGGCTGTCTGTGGAGCTAGTGGTGCTGCTGTTGGTCCTCTTGGAGTCTGTGATGTGTTGCAAGCCTTGCCACATGTGCCCCGGGTCAGGAGTGGAATAGAGGCTGTCCAGCTTTTCCCTGTACTGCCTCTTGGCTGTTGTTATAGCCTTTCTCAGTCCATACTTTGCAGCTTTGTACTTGACCTCACAGCCTAATTTAAATGCACAAGAGCAAGCACGCATCATCTGCGTACCTGACTGTTGATCCAGGGCTTTTGATTGGGGAACTTCCTGACCTGTACGGTGGGTACGATGATATCAACGCATATGCTGATGTACCCAGTCACATATTCAGCATAATCCTGTATGTTTACAGAAGAGTCCTCTCGGGTGGCTGCAGCTTTAAACACATCCCACTCCGTGCAGGCAAAACAGTCTTGTAGAGTGCTCTCAGTCTCTGGAGTCCAGTGCTTAATTTGTTTAATAACAGGATTTGTTTGTTTCAGCTTTTGTCTGTAAGCTGGGTACATAAACAGTGAGATGTAATCTGACTGTCCGAAGTGGGGGTGCGGTGCCGCTCTTTAGGTGCCACGTATGTTGGAATAAACATGATCCAATGTGCTTTTATCGTCGGTGGAAATGTCCACATGCTGGTAATATTTGAGGAGTACAGTCCGTAAATTGCACTGGTTAAATTTGTCAGCAACAATAAAAACAGCATCAGGATGTTTTGTCTCTACTGCATTAATGATGTCATGGAGTTTGTTTAGTGCTACTGTGTAGTTGCTCTGTGGACAAATGTAGACAGCGGCCAAAAACACAGCGGTAAATTCCCTCGGTAGATAATAGGGATGGCATTTCAGCAGTAAAAACTCCAAGTCAGGCGAGCAGTGCTTGTAGACGGTTTTTACATCTCTGCACCACGAGTGGTTTATAAACACACACACACACACACCCCTCGTCTTACCAGAGTCTCCTGTTCTGTCTGCCCGGTGTGTTGAGTGTGTCTGTAGCTGAATAGCGCTCTCTGGGACTCTGTCTGAAAGCCAGGTCTCGCAGAAAATTAGGGCACAACACTCTGTTGTGTCCCACTGGTCTTCAATCCTTGCTCTTAGTTCGTCTAGCTTTTTTTCCAAAGACCGAATGTTTGCCATTAAGAGACTGGGTAGCGGTGGCCGGTTGAGCAAGCCTTTAGCCTAACATGTGGCCCTCTTCTCTTGCCTCGCCTTCGGCCACACCTCTAACACGGTCTCTTGGGGTCAGCATGTTCATGTGGGCTCGGTGCTTTGGGGCCTTCTTGGGAGTGCTGATGGTCACCACGGGGGGGGACGATGCATTGAAGATGAAGACATTACATACTAATGAACATTAATACAACTGTAGGTATGCCAGATTTAGCAATACTGCTAATTTGCATCTGTAGTCCCCAGGCAGGTCACAAAAACACACAAACAAACAATCATACATGAGAGGCACATCTGTAATAAAACTGTGTAAAGTGGATATGCAAAAGCGCAGAGTTAAGGTACTACAAAACAAAACATTCAAATGTCACACGAGTGAAGTGCTGTGTATGCATATACACACACATGCACTCAGTCACCTCACAGCAACAACAAACAACAGCAACAAACAAGAGGCAGGGCATATGTGCATGCCGCAAAGCAACTACTAGTTATGGGTACAGTTTTGGTTGTTTAAAAAACAATTTTTACAATGAGTCTTAAAAGTGTTTAGTGTGGTACGTTGGACTGGCGATCTGTCCAGGGTGTACCCTGCCTCTCGCCCAAAGATACTGGGATAGGCTCCAGCCCCCCGCGACCCAAAAAGGATTAAATGGAAGAAGATGGAAGAAGATGGATGGATGGATGGATGGACGTTCTCTGATTGCAGGTGGTATGTTATTTCAGATCTTGGTCCCCCTCACTGATAGCACAAACTGAGCAAATGTGGTGTGTCTGTGGGGGACCTCACAGTCTCCTCTAGTGATTGCTCTGATGGTTATGCCGGTGAGAGTCCTCAGTTTAACATATTCTCCCAGGGAGTGTGGTGCAAAGCCATTTAATATTTCATAAACTGAACAGGCAAATATGAGAGTTTTATGATTTTCAAAAGACAGAAAATTGTATTTCTTGTAAATGTGATAATAATGATATGTAGGATCTTTCTTAAAGATTTTCACAGACTGAGAGTCCACATACCTCCGTCAAGGTTCTGACCTCTGTCCTTCTCTGTCTGTCCCTCCATCCATCCATACCTCCATCTGTCATCCCCTCCCTCCGTACCTCTGTCCATCCGTCCCTCCATCTGTACCTCCAAATTCTTTCAGTAGATTTTGTGTAATCCTGCTGACCGACAGACGGACTGATAATCACACTACATTGTGAAATTGAGCCTTGATGGAGGTAATCACTCATGAATCACCTCCAAAATGTAATGGGTTCATCCAAAACCAAAGAGCCACCTCTGGTGAAAGTTTCATCAAAATCCATCCAGTAGTTTTTGTGTAATCCTGCTAACAGACAGACAGACAGACAGACAGACAGACAAATGGCCCTGATCACATTACCCCTTTGGCAAAGGTAAAAATGGATTCCCTGCATTACAAGTCCACGGTGCTGTGCCTAAAGTTTATGGTACTATAATAGTTTTCCATATGGATGCACAGAATATTTCTCATTGATTCTTATAATAATCAAACCCACTATGACCCTTCACGCTTATGGGAGGCTTACCAGCCTTAAAACATACTTCACAGGTTGAGCTTTATTGCCTAAACAGTCTCTCAAAATACAAAATATGCTAGTCCACTTCCTTATAAGATGAATATAACTACAATGCACCTCTGTTTTGTTTATCTGATGCTATTATTGTTGAATGAGCCAATGAATGAGAATGTGGTCTTCACTGTGAGTGGGAAGACATTCAGCTGCATACTATTACTTAAGTAGTTCTTAAGGCAGTGTCTCTTACCCATTTGTAAATCACGGTAATGCTCTGAGCTGAGGCAGCTGTAAAAGCACACAGATGAGTTCTCAATTAGGATTCCACAGTCAATTCACTCCCAGCACCAGGACACCAAAAGACTCATGAACATCAAAATGCTCTGTTAAAACTGTATAACTGTATGACCCCCTTTTCACAGAGCCTTATTTTGCTGCTCACCCTTATCGACGTAAAGAGCCCGAACATAAAACCTGACACATTTTTAATGTAAATTTCTGGGGAATGCAAACAACGTTCACAGGCCTTAAATGTTAAGGATTTACAGATTTACTGCATTGTGGGAGGCTTCGCGTCTCCAGTGGTGTGGGCTTAAGATGATTTAATATCAATATCAAAGAGGAGAAGTTCAAGGAGGAGGTCGAAGATTGAGGAGGAGGAGAGGGGGAAGGTGTGTTAAGAGGGAGAGAGAAAAAGAAAGGTAGAAGTGTGGAGGTGAGAGTAGGGACGTTAAATGTAGGGACTATAACTGGTAAAGGCAGAGAGTTGGCTGATACGATGAAGAGAAGAAAGGTAGATACTATGTTCAAGAAACCAGATGGAAGGGAAGCAAGGCTAGGAGCATTGGAGGTGGATTTAAACTGTTACCATGGTGTAGATAGGAAGAGAAATGGAGTAGGAATAATCTTGAAGGAAGAGTCTGTGAAGAGTGTTCAGGAGGTAAAGAGGGAGTCAGACAGAATCATGAGTTTGAAGCTAGAAGTCAAAGGTGTCATGTTGAATGTTGTCAGTGCGTATGCCCTAAAAGCTGGATGTCAGGTAGAAGAGAAAGAGGAATTGTGGAGTAAGTGGGAGGAAGTGGTAGAGAGTGTTCCCAGGGGGGAGAGAGAGGTGACTGGAGTGGACTTTAATGGACATGTTGACATAATGTCCGGCTCAGGAAACACGCACGCAGGCTCAGGGAAGGTTTAATAGCTTTATTCAACAAGCAGGTGTGTATGGATGGATGTGTGAGGTATGTGTATGTGATGCGGGTGAACGCTGATGCACAGGAAACAGAGCAGTACGCCGTACAGCCAGGCAACCCTATGGAGAGAGCAGAGGACAAGGGTAAAGGGCACCACACCTAGACAGGTATAATGAGCGGAGTGCTGCTTACTTGTAGGTGACGGGTGGCTGGCGTTGGCCAAGGGAGAAGCCTGGGAGACAGCGTCCTGCTGAGCCAGTGATGACGATGAGGGAAGGAATGGCGATGACGGGGTTATCCGCCGCTGAGGAATCCACCTGTGCACAGGGCAGAAGACTTGCAAAGAGGTAAGGGGAATGATGCTTACGTGGAAGCGTAGTTCAGCTGACGTGGAGAGATGATCCAGCTGGGAGAGAGTGCCGATTGTAATGTTCTCCTGGAACCTTGTAATGTTCTCCTGGAACATGTAATGACGAGGCGCACACACACCGGGTGTCAGTTAGGACTTTTTACTTGTCACTTCAACTGCAACCAACAACTAACCACACAGTGGCTCTAGTACATCTCCTTTTATAGTCAGGTCATGGCCGGGGTCATACTGCCCTCTAGTGGTGACTCTATAGGAACTTCACATATCAATACATCTCCCTTTTTTTTTCTAGTAAGGTCATGTCCAACTATAAACTTTTTCTCTAATTTCAATAAACAAAATAAACTCCATTTCTATTTACATTTCTTTCAACCTTGTACACTGAATCACAAGTTCAAATTTTTTTTTTTTTCTGTTTACAATTCAACATCAACACATTTTTTTTTTCTCTGTTTACAATTCAACATCAACACATTTTTTTTTTCATTCATCTCAGTACTCCTTACATTTCCTCAATCAATCTTTTCGGTTTCACAATTTGCCTTTGTGAGCATCTCCTTTGTGTCACCTCAGTCTGTTCGTTAGTGTCTGTCTCTATGTTCTGGTTCTCAGCCATTTCTGGTTGTTCGGTTTGGCTGGAAATTGGCATGTCGCTTGTTTCACTGTCTGTGACTCTCATTTTTGTCTGAGGCACTTTCAGTAAGTGACGTCGGTTTCGCCTCATTGTTTTCCCATGCTCTGTGATGACTTCATATGATCTGGGAGTTGTTTCTTTAACCACTTTTGCCAGCGGTCCCCATTCTCCATCACATCTCACTCGCACTATGTCCTCATGTGCAAGTGGTCTCAGAGGTCGTGCTGTTCTGTTGTACAGTTCAGTTTGCCTCTCATCACGCCTCACATCTCTCTTTTTCATCACCTGAGATGCTGATGGAAGTCGCGTTCTGAGTTTTCTGTTCATGAGCATTTCTGCTGGGGACAGTCCATTCTCCAGTGGTGATGCTCGGTAATTCAGGATCGCCAGATGTGGGTCTTCTGCATTGTCTGCAGCCTTTTTCAGTATGCGCTTCACAATTTTTTTTTTTATTTTTTATTTTTTTTTTTGTTACTTATTTGTACCCGTAGGTAGACTTGGTTTGCAGTCTGGTGACAAGCCACTGGCTGCTGGTCGCTGCGTGCGCGAGCGCCCTAAACCTACATGTTTTTGGTATGCGGGAGGAAACCGGAGAAATCCCGGAGTAAACCCACGCAACACGGGGAGAACATGCAAACTCCACACAGCTCACTGTTGGTCGGGGGCTGGGATCGAACCCACGATCTCATGATCCCCGCGATCCCCCGGCCGAGGGTAAAACTGTGCTGCCACAGTGCTAAACCACTGCGCCACGGTGCACCCCTTTCTCTGCTAACCCATTCGACTGTGGGTACAGAGGGCTTGAGGTCACGTGCTTGAACCCATATGTGTCTGCAAAGTCTTTGAAGCACTGACTCGTGAATTGTGGTCCGTTATCACTTACAACAGTCATTGGAATTCCATGGCGTGCGAACATTGTCTTTGTATGTGCAATCACCTTTTCTGCTGTTGAGTCACTCAACCCTGCAAACTCTGGGTAGGTGGAATGATAGTCCATGACTAACAGATAGTCCTTGCCCTTAAGCTGAAATAGATCCATGCCCACTTTTCTCCATGGCCCTTGAGGCTTCTCATGGGGCTTCATAGGCTCCTTTGGCTGTTGATACCTGTGGCGCTGGCAAATCTCACAGCGCTGCACATATGCCTCAATGTCCTTGTGCATGCTGGGCCAATACAAAACATCACGTGCACGTCTTTTGCACTTTTCAATACCCAAATGCCCCTCATGCACTAATTTAACCATTTCTTATCTCATGGAAGTAGGTATGACTATCCTTGTACCTTTTAACAGAACCCCATCTAACACAGACAGTTCACCTTTAAAGTGTTGGTAAGGCTTGTCAATCATAACCTGTCCTGGTTGATGTATCTGTTCCATTACTCTTTTTAGTTTCTCATCCTTTTGTGTTTCTTTCACTATCTTCGTCCATTTTGCGTCTGACACTGGCATGTGTGCCTTAATAGAGTCTACATGTATTTGCACAGCTTCCTCTGTTGTGCTGCTGGTGTTGCTCAAGCTAGCCCTACTCAGCGCATCGGCTACAATTAGTTGCTTGCCTGGTGTAAACTCAAATTTCAAATCATATTTCTGTAATCTTAACATTAGACGCTGGATGCGCGGTGGTGCGTCACCCAGTGGCTTCTGTGAGATCGCAATCAGTGGTTTGTGGTCTGTTTCTAGTATTACTGACCGTCCATACACATATTCATGAAACTTCTCACATCCAAACACTGCACCTAGAGTCTCTTTCTCTATTTGCGCGTAATTTTTTTCTGCGCTTGTCATGGTGCGCGATGCGTATGCAACTGGATACCACTCTGTGTCATGTTTTTGCAATAGCACAGCTCCTAGGCCGGCTTTGGACGCATCTGTGGACACTTTTAGCAGTTTGTCCTGATCATAGAATTTTAACACTGGCTCCTTTATTAGACTGCTTTTGAGCCACTCCCATTCTCTGGCATGCTCTGCCATCCACTGCCACATTGTATTGGTCTCTAACAAGCTTCTAAGAGCTATTGTGTTAGCTGATAAATTTGGAATAAATTTCCCCATGTAATTGACTAGCCCTAAGGCTCTTTGCAAGTCATTTTTGTCCTGCGGTACTGGCAGCTCTGCTATGGCCCGCACTTTTTCCGGATCTGGTTGCACGCCTGCCCCAGATAATTTTTCTCCCAGGTATGTAATCTCCTGTACCCCAAATTGGCACTTACTCTTATTCAGTTTCATACCTGACTTTTGCGCCTGTGTGAGAACTCTAGCCAACCTTTCGTCGTGCTCCTCTTTTGTTTTTCCCCAGACTACCACATCATCAAGAAAAACTCCCACCCCTTCTATTCCGTCAAACAATTGCTGCACAGTTCTATGGAAAATTTCAGGGGCTGAGCTAATCCCAAACGGCATTCGTAGAAAGCAATGCCTTCCGAATGGCGTATTAAATGTGCACAATTTAGCACTTTCCTCGTCGAGCACTATTTGGTAAAACCCAGATTTGGCATCTAATTTTGTGAAGTAGCTTGCTCCACTCATTGTGCTGGTTATGTCAGATTTTGTTGGTAGCCTGTAATGCTCCCGCTGTATTACTTTATTTAGATCTTTTGGATCTATGCACAATCTCAAATCTCCATTTGGCTTCTCCACTATAACTAGTGAGTTAACCCATTCAGTTGGTTCTTCTATTTTTCTGACCACTCCGTCTGCTATCAGTGAGTCTAGTGTTTCCCTCAGCCTCTTTTTAAGAGCTATTGGCACTTTTCTTGCTGGATGTATGACTGGCTCTGCATTCTCTTTCAGCCTAATTTTTTGTTTGCCTGGTAGGCGGCCTATTCCTTTGAACACCTCTTTGTATTCTTTCACCCAGTCAGTGTGTTTGTGCTTACTTGTTGTAGCCTCTGTATTTTCTAGTGCTGTCACTTTGTCTGTATCAATGACATTCACCCTTTTGATCAGACCTAGCTGATCGCATGTTTTTAAACCCAAAATTGCTTGTCTATTTCCATCAACAAGTACAAACAATGCATTCACTGTTTTACCTTTGTTTGACAGTGTAACCCTGCACATTCCTTTAGTGGGTATTGGCTTATCGTCATATGTTCTCAGATTAATCTTTTTATCTCTTATTTTCGGTTTGTTTTTCAGTCTTTTAAAATCTTTCATTGGCAGGATGTTTACCTGCGCACCTGTGTCGAGCTTCAGTGACATGTCCGTGCCATTCATCTCCAGGCACACTATCCATTCGTCAGCGCTCGTCTCTCCCTCGATGGCGTCCACGTAAAACTGATCCTCTTCGCTGTCGCTCTTTTTCTCCACGAGTTGCACCCTCTTCTTCGAGAAGCAGGTCTTTGCGAAGTGATTCTTTCCGCCACACTTGCGACATTCCTTCCCGAATGCTGGACACTGCTTTGGCGCGTGTTGCCTTCCACACCGCTCACAGTTCCCGCGCGCGCGCTCTGGGTTTGCCTCCCTTTTTCTTGCATGCAACGTTCCTTTCGGCTTCGCGCGCCGCACTGCATCGACCTCAGCAGTCTCTTTTTCCTTGCTGCTAAAAGTCTTTAATTGTGCCTTTGTACTCTCAGACGCTTGGCAAATCTGTATCGCTTTCTCCAGCGTTAAGTTAGTCTCTTTCAGTAATTGCATCCGCAATTTGTTGTCTTGGACCCCAATTACAATTTGGTCCCGTATCATTGACTCACTCAATGTTCCAAAGTTGCATGACTGACATTTCAACCGTAGGTCTGTGACATACAGCTCGATGGACTCTGACTCTTTCTGAAGTCTTTTTCTGAACACATACCTCTCGTACGTTTCATTCTTTCTCGGTGTGCAATAATCGTCAAATTTCTTCATCACGGCGTCGAAGTTGCCTTTTTCTTCTTCCGTGAAGATGAATGTGTTGAACACATTTAGCACCGCTCGCCCTGCTACTGTTAGCAGTAATGCTATTTTCCTCTCCTCGTCACGGAGACCGATAGCAAGCAAATAAAGTTCAAAACTTTGTTTGAATGCTTTCCAGTTCTCGTTGACGTTATCGGTCAACTTTAACTCGTCCGGCTGTCGAAGAGCGTTCATCTTCGCCGTCGGTTCGTAGTTTTATCCTGGTACCATGTAATGTTCTCCTGGAACCTTGTAATGTTCTCCTGGAACATGTAATGACGAGGCGCACACACACCGGGTGTCAGTTAGGACTTTTTACTTGTCACTTCAACTGCAACCAACAACTAACCACACAGTGGCTCTAGTACATCTCCTTTTATAGTCAGGTCATGGCCGGGGTCATACTGGCCTCTAGTGGTGACTCTATAGGAACTTCACATATCAATACACCGATGCGAACAGACGGCTCCAGACCGCTGCACAGGGCTGCGTGGGCTAAATAGCCCGTGGCTGACGAGGCGCAGGTGTGCGCGCAGCTGAGGCGGATGATGAGCGGCGAGTCGTGACACATGTAGGTGAAGGAAACAGAGGTGATGAGGAGGTCCTGGGTAGGTATGGTCTTAAGGAGAGAAATGTGGAAGGACAAATGGTTGTGGATTTTGCTAAAAGGATGGAAATGGCAGTTGTGAACATATACTTCAAGAAGAGAGAGGAACATAAGGTGACTTACAAGAGTGGAGGAAGGTGCACACAGGTGGACTACATCTTATGCAGGAGAAATCTGAAAGAGATAGGAGACTGCAAGGTGATGGCAGGGAAGAATGTAGCTTGACAGCATCGGATGGTAGTCTGTAGGATGACTCTGCAAAGCAAGAAGAGGAAAAACAATGAAGGCAGAGCCAACGATTAAGTGGGGAAGTTACAGAAGGAAGAAAGTCGCACAGAGTTCAGGAAGGAGTTGATACAGGCTCTGGGTGGTTGGGAAGAATTACCAGATGACTGTGAAAGTACAGCAAATGTATTGAGGGAAACGGGTAGAAAGGTATGTAGTGTATCCAGTGGACAGAGGAACGAAGACAAGGAGACTTAGTGGTGGAATGAGGAGGTACAGGAATGCATCCAAAGGAAGAGGTTAGCAAAGAAAAAGTGGGATAGTCAGGGAGATGAAGAAAGTAGGCAGGAGTATTTGGAATCTAGGTGCATAGCAAAGAGAGAGGTGGCAAAGGAAAAGGCATATAGTGAGTTGTATGAGAGGCTGGACACTAAGGAAGAAGAAAAGGAGTTGTATCGACTGGCTAGATAGAGAGATCGAGCTGGAAAGGATGTACAGGAGGTTTGGTTGATTAAGGACAGAAAGTGTAATGTACTAATGTAAAAAATAATTTTGGACAGTTAGCAGAATCTTTTCAGTTTTCTTCTCATGTAAGATTATATGTATGTGGGTGGTATTGGATCTGTGGACAGTAAATAGAACAGTGGATAGCAGAAAAACACAATATATACATTTCAAACAATGGCCTCTCCTTCATCACTGTCAGTACCAAATTCACAGTGGTCCTTGTTGTGGAGGAGAGACCTAGAATCTTCTTGAGAGTGGACCTGGCCCATCATTTTCTGGGTTGGCTCCTTTGACATGGTGGCAACTATGTATCTCTCTAACAGCGTTCTTACGCATGGGGTGCAGCAACAGCCCACCACAAGAATCACCATTAGGGTGACAACTATCATCAGGATTACTGAGTGTACCACACCTGCCCAACGTCCAAATATTGACTGCTGCCATGCAGTAAAAGCATCTTCCTCATAATCTGCCCAAATTCTATCCTGAGGCCTTCTACGGCTTCTATAGCACGTGTAATGCTCCCATCTGGACTTGTGTGATTAGGGATGTGATGACAGAGTGTCGCCACTGTATGGTCCGTGTATGGAACGTTATATTATGTGTAAAGGATTTATATTTGCAAATGTCAACTTGTATTTGATGGTGAAAATGCACATATAATTGTACAATGTGTTCTGACTGAAGTGAATCCTTTTGTGAGATAATTATTGATTAATTATGTTAATTGGGTGAGGCAATTAATTGATCTTAAAAAACCACGTACCTTTGCCAGCATGCTTCCTGGAGGTATATGGACAAAAGACTCCTCAGGGGTTTGAGGGCCTTTTAAAGGATACCAGCAGGAAGAAATTATATGATGGTTGAGTAGAGGGGAGTTTAGCCCCTTGCACTCCGGTCAATTTCCCTAAAAATGCCAAAAAATAACGTGCCCAAAGTAAATCGAAAGCTGTTCTTCAACCCTTTGCAGCATCTTCATGGGGTTGGTCTCATTTAAAAGAAAACACTTTGAATTTTTTGGCAAAATAGTCATAATCTCTCTAAGTGCTCCGGCCACTGAGTTACAGTCATCTAAACATAGTGAACTTGAAGAAAATAAATTTGGCCTGGGTGTTTTTTTGGATACAAATGCTTGCAAATAACACACAGCTTCAGATCCGGGCTGGAAAATGCAACAGAAATGTAGAACCAAGTGTTATCCAGCTGAGGTCCAAATTTTGTAACAATACCACAAAAAATGAATATATTACACAGCTTTTTCCTCAGGTAGTTCCCAGGCGTTTTTGAACTGTGCCAAATTGTGCCAAATGGCACAGTTCGGAAAAACGTCTGTAACTTTTGAATGATTCAATATAGAAGCTTCATCTTGGGCTCTAATGAAAGGTGACACTCAGGGCTGTGTGTGTGTGTGGGGGGGGGGGTTGTCCCCCCCCCCGCTACAGAGGATGGACATCGCCTGTTGCGCCACAGTCCGTCATGCAGCGATGACGCACAGCTGTAATTTACCGATCGGTCAAAAGTCATTTTGATTACAATTTTCAGGGATAAAGAATAATTTAGCTTAGAACACTTACTCTTCACAGCAGAAGCGGAGCTGGCGAACTTCTTCCTCATTGTCAGACGAACGCGACGCTGGTCTCGCGACCCGATCAAAACATAATTCCATTATTGCGGTTTTGACAAACGATTTTCAAAACAAATAACAGTAGTAATTAAAAAAAGACTGGCGAACGCGTGTGTGTCACTCAGCCTTCGTCGTCGGCCTCCGTCGGTCTATGATGACCATGGAAGAGAATTCTAAACGTCTACGTCTACTCTGCTGGAATAAAAACAAAAAAAAGCACTGCCTGTGGCTGAACATGCCGATGCGCGAATGGCAGTCCCTGTCACACAGGTTGCACTTGTGGGTGGTCTCCGTGCTGCTGGGTCTGTGGGGTTCTTCCTGCGGGTCGTTTTTTTCATCTGCCGTAGCAGTCAGTCTCTCTTCACCCACCCTTACACAAAACAGCTCGCGAACTTCTGTGCTTCAATTGGCTCGCTGCATTCACAGCGTTGGTAGGTGGGTCCTTCTTGCTAGGTTTTCAGTCATTGGTTCTTCAAGGTTTCAGAAATCCAATTCAAGGCTCTTATTAGTCGAATGAGAGGTCAATCATATCCGATCTGTTCGCGGCTGTGTCTGTAGTGGGAGAACGGAAATCCAGCTTTTTTTTCCAGTGCGCGCTTAGGACGCAGTGCCCTCGTGCGTCCTAGAGCGCATGAGAGCGCCCTCTGTGCGCTGTAGGACACAGAGACCTGCCCGTCCGCGGTACACCGGAGTGCAAGAGGTTAATATGTAAATAGGGGTTTAAGGTATTTATTGTATTATTTATGATGTATTTATTGGTCTTATTTATTCTGTAAATATTGGGGGGAAATATTTATATATTTGACTTTTTAGATATTATTGGGTATGTGGAAAATATGAAAAATGTTTGTCTTACCTAGGGTTTTGGTATGTGCCAATTAAGTTGATGATCCCACTAAGTATATAACAGGTGTTTGTCATTTGGTTTGTGCTGTGTGGGGTGTTGGATGTGCATGGGAATTATTGCCTGTGCAGATTACTGGAATAAATGAAAAACTGCTGATTGCAAATGGTTTGGAAGCCTCCGCTCTTTCTCTGGTGCCTCTGTCCACGCGGGCATATGTGACAAGGGATGAAGGTACAGTAGACAGAGCCAAAAATTTGACACACTCCCTCTGACTCTGCTAAAAGCATGTCAAGGGCAATGCAGTTCTGATAGGTCATGAGAGAGGTTGCCTTTAGTTGCTCATGTACTCCTTTAAGCACGTCTACAGTATAATTTAACATTCTTTGTTCATTATAATACAAGTATTCAATCCAAGATTGCATTTTAATAGAGTCTATTGTGGCTCCCAACCACGTGATAATGTGTACCAGGGCTATAGCATAATGGTTTCTGCCTTTGAATTCATCAGGGACTCCTCTAACCATGCCCATTCCATCTACATATGGTGTAACTTCCCCCAAGGTGTCCTCCATCTTTCCCATAATCAAAGATACGTCTCTCTTTGGCCTATTGTGATTTCTAGTAATTGGTCCCAATGGCAGGATCATAAAAGGCATTACCAACTGAACTGGTGCACAGATTCCTTTCCACTCCTTGAGTAGGGTTGGCCACAACCTCATTTGTCCACACCAAAACCAAACATTAGCTCTTGGTCGTATCATATTTTCCAGTTCATTGTTGAAAGTATCCTTCACTGGTGAGGTGGTTAAGCAGGAAGTTAACTTCCCCATTGATAGGGACCCCAATGTTCTTTCAAAACAGGTATAATTACCCTCATAAGGCTGGAATGGTGGGGGATTTATTTCTATTGTTGGAGGAAACAAATGATGGAGGGTGATGCAGTTTTTAGTTGGAGCTTTAGTGGTAAACAAATGGAGCAAACATTTGAAACCCATAGGATCATTATAGGGATTGAGGGGAAACAGGATTGTGGCTAGACCTGGCCTAGCTGCTGCACATGCATAACAATCCACTTTATTCTGGACCACTGTCTTAACTGAATATTGAACCCAGGTTAACCACTCATTTTGGTCAGTATAACCGATTTCTGCTGCAACTCTATCTTTCATAGTTTTGACATTCATATATGCCACCACATCAGATCCCGGTTTGGATTCAACTTCATGAAGAGCTAGTGTAGTCTTGTTAACTGCTATGACTTTTACCAATCCTAGTAGTACAATTGGATCCTCTTCGTTTGCTCCTATAAATGCATCCACATATAAATAGAATGGAGAAGTCTGAGCTGAAGGAATATGGAGACTAAATCCCAATGTTTTTGCCTGCCTCACGATAGTCTTAGGCTTAAAGAATTTTATACCTTTACACCATATATCAGCCTTCCATGGTGAAGCGCAAATAGAATTTTCTAAGGTTAAAGACCATCCACATCCTTTCTGTATGCTCCATTTTTTCTTTCTTATTGGGCTTACCCTTGATCAGACACATCATAAGTGAATGTTCTCTCCAATTAAAACTCCCAACTGTGCAATCGGCTATATCACACAAATCTAATTACACTACTGTGCGGTTGCCTAGAGTTATTGTTATCTCTATTTTGGCTCCATAGGGGTCCACACTCTGAGGTGTGGCAGAATGTACAGATCTATCCTCCTGTAGTTGCTTAGGTTGTTGGAATTTCCCCCAGAAAAAGAGGGAATAAAATAATCAAAGACAGGAGCAGCAGAACACAAAGAGCTGCTCTTGTATTAACATTAGGTATGGTCGGCATTTTTATTTATTTTCTGAGTTTGCCAAGACGTCAATATTCTGGAGGAGTCGGCAATTTGGTTCTGCGGCTTTTGCACAGTGAGTTACATGTATCCAGTTACTCAACCTTCCTTTTTTCCAAACTTGCACTACATATTGTTGTGTTGGGTTCTTTTATAAATAAAGACTGCTGCTTTGGGTGAACACGGAGCCTCCTTTATTGACTGGCTGCAACACATTAACACACGAACTCCGCCATATTATTCTCCATCATGCTGTACACCTGACAACATCCGGTCTGTGTAGCCCCCTAGTGGCTCCACATATGTAATACTTAGATTACACCACATCCCCCTTACTGAAGCCAAGTTGACCCCTTTAGCTGAAAAACAAAATACATTTCCACATGAAATCATTCCTGCTCACCTTGGTCAACTAACTATGAAGGGCGATCTAACTTTTTCTAACCCTTTTCTTTTTAAACACTTGTACCATGCGTGAGAACATTTTTATGCAGAAGCCTCTTATATCACATTTTTACAACATTTCAAGAACTCAAACTCTGCATCTCAGAAATAGCAATACATAAGTTTTACAGATCCAGTCTTTGTGGTTTCTTCACTTCTCTGCCTGATCTTGTTCTCATGATGGCAGGTGTGCATTCCTGAGTCTGAGTTTCTGTGGAGGTTTTCTCAGACTGGACGTCCTGTGGAGTCTCCATTTGGCTCTCTGGAGAAGGCATAGGCACTAAATGGCTGCGATTCCTCCTCATTGTTCCTTGTGGTCCACTGATGACATAAGACCGTGGAGTTTTGTGGACAGATGTCACTGTGCCCTGTGCTTTTGCATCTGTAATCCAAACAGAGTTTCCGGGTAACAGTTTATCCAAATCTCTCGTTCTGTGTCTTTTGTTGAAACATTCTGTTTGCCTCATCCGTCTCTCCTTTTCCATGTGACGAATTTGTTGCAGATTCGGCACGCATGGCTGCAAGGCCTCTGGAAGCATTGGCAGGGTGGTACGAAGCCTACGCCCCATGAGAAGCTGTGCTGGGCTGTAGCCATTTGCCAACGCTGTGGTTCTGTAGGCTAACAGTGCTCGGTATGGATCACTGGCTTTCTTGATAAGGTTTTTGATTGTTTGGACAGCTCTTTCTGCCTCACCGTTACTTTGTGGGTACCTGGGACTACTGGTTACGTGCTCAAAACAGTACTCCTTTGCAAAGTCTTCCATTTCCTGACTTGCGAACTGCGGGCCGTTATCCGTGATCAGTATCTCCGGTATTCCATGACGTGCAAACATTGATTTTAAATGCACAATGACATTGGCAGAGCAAGTTGGGCTGAGCTGGGCAATCTCTATATACCTAGAGAAGTAGTCCACTAATAACAGATAGTTTTTGTCTTGTAGCGTGAACAAATCAGCTCCCAACTTCTGCCATGGCCTTTCTGGTAAATCTGTGGGCATTAAAGGCTCTCTCACATTAACTCTTTCCTGTATGCACTTTCTGCATTTGAGTACAACTTCACTAATCTGGTTGCTTAAACCTGGCCACCATACAGCCTGACGGGCGCGCTCTCTGCATTTAACCACCCCCTGGTGGCCCTCATGTATCTTGTCCAAAACTGCATTTCTCATGTTAGCGGGGATAACTAACCTCGTGCCTCTCAGTAGTAGTCCGTTATGCACACTCAAAACGGCTCTCTCAGACCAGTAGTGCTTCACCGCTCCCTGTAGCTGGTTACGATCCGGCCAGCCTTCTGTGCAGTATTTCATGACTTGTGAACAGACGCTGTCGGACTGCAGTTGCTCTTGGAGATCTGCAAGATATTTGCTGCTTGTAGGGAGTCCCTCTAGCACAGAGTCAACATAAATGTTAGTGTCCTCCATAAGATCTGTGTCTGTGTGAGTAACACTGTTTGTGAGCGGTAAGTGTGAGAGCGTGTCGGCAGTGGTGAGACTTTTGCCAGGGATGTGCTTTATAGTGTATGAGTACCTCATTAGGCGCATACGAAATCTCTGTATACGCGGTGGAAGCGCATCCAAAGCTTGTCCTCCCAGTAGGCTCACTAGTGGCTTATGATCAGTTTCTAGTTCAAAGTGCAGACCCAGGATAAAGTCATTGAATCTTTCGCAGGCCCACGTAAGAGCCAGCGCTTCTTTTTCCAGCTGGGCGTAGCGCTGCTCTGTAGGTGTCAATGATCGGGAAGCGTAAGCAACTGGTGACCACACATCTCTCTCCTTCTGTAGCATGACTGCCCTCAATCCGTATGAAGAGGCATCTGCAGATATTTTCTGTGGTTTGTTTGGGTCATAGAGCTGCAATACAGGAGCAGAGGACAGTTCTTGTTTGAGGTTACAAAACGCATTTTGTTGTTCATGCCCCCAGTACCACATGTTCTTTGTTGAAAGCAAGTCTCTCAATGGTTTGTCCTTTTCAGAAAGGTTCGGAATGAACTTCCCCAGCTGGTTCACCATTCCGAGAAAGCTCCTGAGCTCACTCACGTTGCTTGGCTCTGTCATGTCCTGAACAGCTTGGATTTTGTCTGGATCTGGCCTCATTCCTTCTGCTGAAACAATAAACCCAAGAAATTTGACCTCTCTTTTGCCAAACTCACATTTTGACATATTCAACGTAACGCCGGCTTTCTCCGTGCGCTTCAAGACAGCGGTCTTGCGGATCCCCAGACCAGGATATCGTCCATGTGACAGACGACTCCGTCGAGACCTGCTGTAACCTCTGTTACCATCATGTTTTGGAAATGTTCAGGAGCACTGGAAATACCAAATGGCAAACGGTTGAAGTGGTATCTGCCAAATGGCGTAATGAATGTGGTAAGAAAGGCCGACTCTTTAGACAGTGGTATTTGCCAAAATCCCATATTTGCATCAAGCTTTGAAAAATACTGAGCACCTGTGAGCATGCCTAGCGTTTGGTCCACAGACGAGAGGATGTATCTTTCGCGACACACTGACTCGTTTAAAGGTGTCATGTCCACACAGATACGCACCTTTTCTTTGTCCTTTTTGGGAGCTACAACCATGCCACAGCACCAATCTGTTGGCTGCTCCACGCGACTGATGACTCCCAACTTTTCCATCCTCTCGAGCTCTTCTTTCACTTTACCCATGAGCGGCAGTGGCACACGCCTTGGCACCTTGAGCGAAAAGGGCTTAGCATCAGGTTTCAGTTTAATTGTGTATGGCTTTTGGACAAGCCCAAGTCCATCGCATAACTTGGGGTACGCTTTTCTCACTGTCTCTTGGTCTATAGTGTCAATTCTGGCAATTAGTTTCAGTCTCACGGAAGCTGTTCTACTCAATAGTGCCATGCGCAGATTTTTGACAACATAGATTTTCTCAGTAGCGCTCTTGTCACCGTATGTAATAGTCTCTGTCATAGACCCCAACACGGTTAGTGCAGTTCCACCCGGTCCGTAGAGTGGTTTTTGTGCCTTTTCCAACTGTTCATTTTTCTTCTTAAAGATTTCAAATGTTTGGTCAGAAACCACTGTGACGTCCGCTCCGGAATCTAACTTAAAAGTCACTTTATTTCCTCTCACATTTATGTCTGCCAGCCACGGATCCTCCCCTAGATCCACTTCACCCAGAAAAAGTCTGTCTGCATTGTCAGCGACCTCATTCACAGTTGGGTTGGACCTACAGACTCTAATATAGTGTCCACGTTTTTTACAGTTATGGCATTCCGCGTTTTTAGCTGGGCACTGTACTGCTGCATGTGCTGGTGCTTTGCCACACTTGAAACAAACTTTACTGTCTTGTTTTGTCTGCTGAGGCCTTGAGGACTTAATCTGTTTTTGTTCCTTGATTATGAACTTGTTTGGCTTGGCTTTTCTGATGTGTACCGCATCCACGGCTGTTCTGTTAACGCTAGTTTCACCTCTTAGGTCAGTTTGTTGTCGTTTTATTTCTTCAGATTGTCTTGCCATTGTTATAGCTTTAGCTAGGGTAGGATCTTTGTCAAGCTGCATTCTTTCTGACAGCGACGAATCTTTTAGACCCACTACCAGCCTGTCTCTCAAGAGGTCATCATGAAGTGCACCGTACTCACAGTTTTCTGCCAGTGCATAGAGTGCTGTTATGAACGAGTCTACTGGTTCTGCCGGCTGTTGCACTCGCTTGTTGAATTTTGCTCGTTCATAAATCACGTTCTTTCTGGGAACGAAATGTCTATCAAAGGCTGTTTTAACGGCATCGTACTGCTGGCGCTGCACGCTCGTTAGCTCGAGCCCTCTTAGCACGTCGTCATCCTCATCTCCCATGCAATAAACCAGCGTATTTACTTGGTTCGCCTCAGCTGAGTTATTCAGGTTACTTGCCAGTCTAAAACGCTCAAAACGTCTTATCCACTTTTCCCACTCTTGGGGTCTCGCAAAGTCGAAGGGCTCCGGTGGTTTAATAGTGAAGGTTGCCGCTGGAGTAGCCGCCGCCATTACAGGATCAATTGGCGCAGCTGCAGCCCTTTGAGCTTCGTCTGGCATAGCCGCTAGCCGGTTGCAAAGCTGACTTTTCTCACCTCAAAGCGCACCAACTTCTGACACCATGTTGTGTTGGGTTCTTTTATAAATAAAGACTGCTGCTTTGGGTGAACACGGAGCCTCCTTTATTGACTGGCTGCAACACATTAACACACGAACTCCGCCATATTATTCTCCATCATGCTGTACACCTGACAACATCCGGTCTGTGTCGCCCCCTAGTGGCTCCACATATGTAATACTTAGATTACACCACACATATGATCTAGCTTTTTCACTTTAAAAGGTCCTCGCCACTTAGAAGAGTCCCAATGGGGCCTTATTACTTTTTGCCACACCCAGTCACCAGCTTCCAATGGGGCAGCACTCCCCTGGGTGCTTCTGTTGAGAATGTCCGGAACCTGTTGAGAGAGAGCGTCAGATATTTTCCTTAGACTCTTAATGTATTGTGACAGCTCTACAGCTTGACTATTCCTAGGAGTCAAAGGTGAATCAACAAACGGCCCTGGCATCTTTCTCCCTGTTTTGGCATGCTTCACACTCAGAAACCACTAGTTCTGCCACATCTGACAAATGAGGATGCCACCAATGTGTTTCAATCAGAGTTGATACTTTTATTTTTGAAGCATGGCCTTTTGTATGTGCGTCTTTGCACAGCAGCAACAACACCTTAGCAGGGGCTATCAATCTTCCATCTGCAGACCTCCACAGGCCCTCCTCATCTTTCTTTGCTCCTTTCTCTATCCACTTGCTCTTTTCCTCAGGACTTGTTTTCTCCTGTAACTGCTTAATTTCCTCTGTGCCTAGTTCCAGGTACACCTGATCCTCTTTCTGTATCATCATATTTGCCTGTGTAATATAGCTACCTGCTTGTTTAGCAGCTAAATTAGCGGCTTCATTTCCTTTTTTGATGCCTTTTACACTTCAGAATCGCTACCATCTTTGGTTGACCCATGGCCTCCAACAGCTCAACCATTTCTGTTAAAGTGTTTAATTGGTGTGTTCGTTGAAGTGAGAAACCCTTTCCTTCTCCAATGTGGTAAATCAGCATATGCAGCCTGGTGGGTATAAGCTGAATCAGTGTATATGTTTACCTCTTGTTGTTTTGCATATTGACATGCTTTAGTAAGAGCTACAAGTTCAGCATTTTGGGCAGAGGCAGGTTGGTCTACCATTCCTGCCTCTACAGTTTGAAATGCACCTGTCCCCTCATCATATTTTACCACTGCATATGAGGCACTCAGAGGCCCATTTGCTCTTCTGTAGCAACAGCCATCACAAAAAGGTTCAAATTTGGATGTTTGATAGGTTGAGATTGAAAATTAGGGACAATTTTCATATCAACCTCCACAGCTGCTAGACAGCCGTGAGGTTCACCTGTAAGCATGTCCTCTGCCATGTTTGTCCCTTCACTTGTGTAAATGACATTTGGTGCCTGCAGTATTCTGTTCAACCTTTGTGTTCTTTTAGCTGAGCGTGTGAACAGTACACTTTGTAGGTAGGAGGCTACTCCATGCATGGTGTGTACAATCACAGTGTGCTGCATTGTTATGTGAGAGGTTTTTTTCTAATGCCTTAGCTATTGCTGGGACATGAGGTGTGCATAGTGGGTGTCCTTTCTCTATGTTATCTAATGTTGAGCTGTAATACATTAGAACTGACCTGGACCCTGTACCTTCCCCCTTCTGATACAGTACAGCGTTCACAACGCCAGTCTGGTCAGAAACATCAAGATGGAATGGGGATGTGTAATCAGGTGGTTTGAGTGAACATGCATGTGACATCAGTTGTTTTAGTTTAATGAAAGCGCCTTCAGCTGAAGTAGTCCATTGCAAGGGTGATGTATGATTTTTGTGTCCTGCTTCCTTAAGAAGGCCGCACAGTGGTTGAATAAGCGCAGTGTAATTTGGAGCAAAATTTCTGCTGTATCCGGTAAGGCCCCAAAATGACATAATTTCCCTCACAGTGTGTGGTTTAGGGTGTGAGAGAATTGATGACCTTTGCGACGGGGATACAGCGGAGTTGCAGGATGTGATTAGCCTGCCCAAATAGTGAACTCTGGGGTGACAACACTGTACTTTTTGCAGCTTAATTTATAGCCTTTCTGATAAAGATGTTTCAGGAGGAGCTCCATGGCTGAGAGCACAGAGGCAGCAGTGGGGCCTGCTAACAGCAGATCATCAACATGCTGCAACAACCTTTCAGTACAACACTGAGTCATGCCACCTGCAGAAATTCTCTGATGACTCAGCTGTTGTGGGGTGTATAAGAGGAGGAGAGGAGGGGGAGTACAGGGCACTGGTAGACAGATTTGTGGAGTGGACGGAGCACCTGAGGGTGAATGTCAGCAAGACCAGAGAGATGGTGATTGACTTCAGGAAGAGGAAGATGCCTTCTCAGCCACTGCAGATTAGGGGGGGTGGATGTGGGAGTGGTTGAGGACTACAAATATCTGGGTGTCAGGATCAGCAGCGGGTTGGACTGGAGATCCAACACCAATGCTGCGCACAAGAAGGGGATGAGCAGACTGTACTTCCTGAGGAAGCTGAGATCCTTCAATGTGTGCAGCAGGATGCTGGAGCTTTTCTCAAAGGGGACCGATCCAAGATGGCGCCCACAGCGGTCGACATGGTGCTTCGCTGCGCTCTTTGTTTGTTTTTGTTTGTCAATTGTGTGTCTGCTTGCACTTATACCCGTGAAGAACTTTTAAATATCAGGACTTTGACCCCCACGGACCTCCTCCCAGTTTTTCTAGCCCCTGCCGCCGATCTGGTTTATTGTTTGGCTCGGAAAGTGAGACGGCGGAAGAGAGGAAGACGAGCGGGCGCTCTCGTACGACTTCGCAGGAGAGGCTCGCGAACGGCGCTGCCTGGCATATTTCTGTCCAATACCAACTCTCTCTCTAACAAGGTGGATGAACTGAGACTGCTGATGCGTTTTAAGGACCTCGCCTCCTCAGCTGTCCTCTGCTTTACTGAGACCTGGCTCCGGGAAAATATACCGGACAGCGCGCTGCGCCTCGACGGCTTTCAGCTCTTCCGTGCTGATCGTGACACAGAGCTTTCCGGCAAGACCACAGGAGGCGGTGTCTGCTTCTACATCAACTGCAGCTGGTGCTCTGATGTAACGGAAATTTCCAAACACTGTTCTCCTGCCTTGGAATTTCTTGTTATCAATTGCAAGCCCTTCTATTCCCCGCGGGAGTTTGCTTCTTTCATAATGATCGCTGTGTACGCCCCTCCCGACGCGGACACGCGCGAAGCTCAGCGCGTGCTCGCGGATCACATTCAACACACAGAGCGGAGTTTTCCAGACTCGCTGATTATTGTGGCTGGCGACTTTAATCAGTGCAATCTGAGCCACGATCTCCCCCGCTACAAACAGTTTATTAAATGCCCCACCAGAGGATTAAACACACTGGATCACTGTTACACCACAGTGAAAGACGCATATCGCGCTGTCCCTCGAGCTGCGCTGGGATTATCTGATCACGTGATGGTTCACCTCATTCCCACATACAGACAGAGATTGAAGCTCACTAAACCTGTTGTGAGCACTACGAAGATACGGACCAGTGATGCTGAGGAGAAGCTGGAAACGTGCATGGAAATATCTGACTGGGGCATGCTTAAAGGAGCCACGCATGATCTGGATGAGTACACGGACACTGTGAACTCATATATCCACTTTTGTGAAGAGAACATTCTTCCATCACGCACCAGGGTGAGTTACTCTAATGACAAACCCTGGTTCACAGCTAAGCTCAGACAGATCAGGAAGGAGAAGGAAGCAGCGCTGAAAAGTGGAGACAGGGACTGCTACAGGGAGGTTAAATACCGGTTTAACAGAGAGCTGAAGAGGGCTAAATCTGTGTACTCAGAGAGACTCCAGCAGCAGCTCACTGCTAATGATTCGGCTTCCGTGTGGAGAGGACTGAGGCAAATCACCAACTATCGGCCTCAGGCTCCTAAAGGTCAGGATGACAAAGCCCTTTGTCAAAGACTGTCCCAACACTATGCCCGTTTTGACACCTCGTCATCTGTGTCCAACTCCCCCCCTCCCTCCAGCTCCACAGCCTCCACATTCCCTACTTCATTTAAGGCACCCCCCCCTCCTCCCCCCCTCCCCTTATCATCAGTGAGCAGGATGTGCTCAAACAGTTCTCCAGACTGAACCCGCGCAAGGCCCCCGGCCCAGACGGCGTGTCTCCCTCCACCCTGAGACTCTGTGCGAAACAGCTGGCTCCTGTATTCACAGACATTTTTAACACCTCCCTTAAGTTATGCCACGTGCCATCCTGCCTCAAATCCTCCACCATCATCCCTGTCCCCAAGAAGCCACGGATCACTGGACTTAATGACTACAGACCTGTAGCGCTCACCTCTGTAGTCATGAAGTCCTTTGAGCGCCTGGTCCTGTCCCACCTCAAGTCCATCACCACCCCTCTCCTGGACCCGCTGCAGTTTGCCTACCGAGCCAACAGGTCTGTAGACGATGCAGTCAACCTGGCCCTCCACTCCATCCTGCAGCACCTGGACTCCCCGGGAACCTACGCCAGGATCCTGTTTGTGGACTTCAGCTCCGCATTCAACACCATCCGCCTCGCTCTGCTCCGGGACAAGCTGTCCCTGCTCAACGTGCCTGACTCCCTCTGCAGGTGGATCATCGACTTCCTGACGGACCGGAGGCAGCATGTGCGGCTGGGAAAGACTGTCTCAGACTATACTAGCATCAGCACCGGATCACCCCAGGGCTGTGTACTTTCCCCCCTACTCTTCTCCCTTTACACCAACTCCTGCACCTCCAGCCACCAGTCTGTCAAGTTGATCAAGTTTGCGGACGACACCACCCTCATCGGGCTCATCTCCAACGGCGACGAGTCCGCCTACAGGAGAGAGGTGGCCCAGCTGGCGTCCTGGTGCAGCAATAACAACCTGCAGCTGAACGCTCTGAAGACAGTGGAGATGATTGTAGACTTCAGGAAAGTCACTACTCCTCTGCCCCCCCTCACCCTCTCAGGCTCTCCCATCACCACTGCTGATTCCTTCCGCTTCCTAGGCACTACCATCACCAGGGACCTCAAATGGGAGCTGACCATCAGCTCACTCATCAAAAAAGCCCAGCAGAGGATGTTCTTCCTGCGGCAGCTGAGGAAGCTCAAGCTACCCACCAAGATGTTAGTGCAGTTCTACACAGCCATCATCGAGTCCATCCTCACCACCTCCATAACCGTGTGGTACGCAGGAGCCACTGCCAGGGACAGACTAAGGCTGCAGCGCGTCGTGCGCACTGCTGAGAAGGTGATCGGCTGCAAGCTCCCATCTCTCCAGGATCTGTACATCTCCAGGACCCGGAGGCGTGCTGGCCGGATCATAGCCGATCCCTCACACCCTGGTCACGTACTGTTTGCCCCCCTCCCCTCTGGTAGAAGACTTCGGTCCATCCAGACTAAAACCTCCCGTCACATGAACAGCTTCTTCCCCTCTGCCATTAGACTGCTGAACACTAAGTGACTCTCGTGCACCATGTACAGCAGCTCAACCAGACTCATGTCAATCATCACTGTTTTCTTCCTGCATTACCGACTGCACTATATAGTTCTCCACAGTATCTGCTGCTGGCTAATATATATTTTAACTGTTGACCAGTATCACTTAATCTTATCCTACACTTTATTACATGTATAGTTTATTTCTCTTATCTTATCATGTTTAATGTTGCAGCATTGTACCGAGACAAATTCCTAGTTTGTGTACTACATGAACAATGGCAATAAACCTGATTCTGATTCTGATTCTGATTCTGATTCCTTTCTATCAGACTGTTGTCACCAGCGCCATCTTCTTTGCTGCTGTCTGTTGGGGTAGCAGTATCAGGGCCAGAGACATCAACAGACTTGACAAGATTATCAAGAGGGCTGGCTCTGTAATTGGTCTCAGACCGGAGACCTATGAGACAATGGTGAAGAGGAGAACACTAAATAAACTGCGATCCATCATGGACAATCCTGATCACCCCTTCCACCACACACTAGACAGACAGCAAAGCACTTTCTCCAGTAGACTACTACAGCTTCGCTGTCAAACGGCCAGGTACAGGAAATCTTTCCTGCCACATGCAATTTCACTGTACAATAACTTACTATGATGTTGTATTCTGGTCATAACTATGCTGCCACACTGCACCTTACAGACTAACTGGCACCTCACATTTTCACTCTGCTCCTGATAGTCCTTCTTTGTGCAATGGATGACATGTTTTTACGGGTCATCATATATTAAGCTATGATGTATATAGGTTTTATAGTTGTGTTAGTTTTTACTTTCCACGGGTAATCCCTTTGTCTGTCATGTGTGTGTTTCTGTTGTTTGGTTGTCTACTGTCATGCTGCTTTTACACTGTATTTTCCCAGTTTTGGATCTATCTATCTATCTATCTATCTATCTATCTACTGTATGTATGTATCTATCTATCTATCTATCTATGTACTGTATGTATCTATCTAAATGCAAAAAGAGGCCTGCTGTTTGCGTGTAGTGGAATATTGAAAAAAGCATTAGAAATGTTGCTACTGTAAAAAACTTGTGTTGTGGGGTAATGTTATTCAGCAGCAGGTAACAATAATTAGAACAGTGTAGTTTGTAGGCACTACTACGGCATTGATCGGTCTCAAGTCATGGACCTTTCTGTAGTCCTTTTTCCCTAGTTTCTCTACAGGAAGAATAGGAGTGTTCCATGGTTCCTTGACTGTGTTGGCACAAGGACTCCTGCCTGGAGAAGACCCTGTAATGTTCCTGCTATACCTGTTTCCTTCTCCTTTGTGAGAGGATACTGGTTTCGCCATATTGGCCAAATATTTCTTTTGAGTGAGATTTTTACTGGTGTACAGGCAATCAGACCAACATCCGCAGAGCCGTCTGACAATAGAGAGGGGGGCAAAGCCTCTAACAGTGCATCAGAATCTGGAAGGTCACTGTTCTCTCTGCCATGTGTTTTGTCAAGATGCAATATTTGTGGAGTGGTCTGTATGGTTACATTGCATGAAATGTGATAGTAATCAGCAGATACTGAATAATGTAGACCCCTACACTGTGTGACAACCCAGTCAGTCAACTTAAGACACTTTTTCACCATTGGTCCTAGCACCATTGCCTCCTCCCCTGCAGACACCCCCAGTGCCACATGAGGTGCAGCAGTGTCCAAGAGGGCATACAGAGGCAACAAGTCCTTGTCTAAATAAACTGCAGTAGCAACTCCTTGTGGACCCACATAAATGTCCTTGCACACCAAGTCCTGCACCCCCATCAAAGTCTCCCACTGATCATCACACAGTTCTTGATCATCATGTGAATAGTTCATTGTGCAGTGGAGTGGATCATGGCGGGGGGGGGAGGATTATGGTTGAACAGAGTCTATCCATGGGGCCCAGGAAATGTATTTGTCTACCAGTTGATCTTTTCCAGGGTTCACATCATTCAGCTGTAGTCACTGTTGTGTTGGGTTCTTTTATAAATAAAGACTGCTGCTTTGGGTGAACACGGAGCCTCCTTTATTGACTGGCTGGAACAACATTAACACACGAACTCCGCCATATTAATCTCCGTCCTGTTGTACTCCTGACAACATCCGGTCTGTGTCGCCCCCTAGTGGCTCCACATATGTAATCCTTAGATTACACCACATCCCCCTTACTGAAGCCAAGTTGACCCCCTTTTTTTTTCCACAATATCTTTATTGAACCTTTTTTTTTTAAACAAACATGATACAAACAATCAAACACTAACACTAAAGTACTACAAAAAAAAAAATGCACTAAAAAACACCAACAACCACCAACAAAATCAAATCTTCAACAATGCTCCTCTGTTTAGTCTAGACAATCCAACACATAAGTATACATATTATGTTCACCAGTTTGGAATTTACAAGGTCCGCACATATCATTCACCTTCTTCTTCAAGAGTTATGTTTAAATTTTTTACATAATCAATAAAAGGTCTCCATATATTCTCAAACGCAATTTCCTTTGATTTCAGTATATATGTTATTCTTTCTAATGGAAGGTTTGTTAACATCTGTCTTAACCACTGAGTCACATCTGGTCTATAAGTCTTTTTCCATAATAGTGCAATACATTTTTTGGCATTAAGCAAACTGAGGTCTATGAATGTTCTTTCACTTTTATTAAAATTATGCTTTTCTGGGTACAGACCCAACAAAAACAGTTTAGGATTCAATATGATTTGTTTTGAGATATTTTTTTCAATTGTTACCCTCACCTCTTCCCAAAACATTCTTATTAATCTACATTCCCATACACAATGAAATAGAGTTCCTTTACTTTCCATACATTTTGTGCACGTATCTGGTATATTTTTGTTATATCTATTTAACTCCTCCGGTGTAACATACATCCGCATTAACCATTTGAAATGTATCAATTTAAGGCGTACATTTATTGATTTGGTTTGAGCTTCTGTACAAGCCAATTCCCATTGTTCCTCTGGAATTTCAGTTTGCAGATCTTCTTTCCAGTAGTTTAATCTTTTCAGTGAATTTTCACTTGAAAATAGTGTCAATGAGTTATAAAACTCTGAAATAATACCCTTTCTTTTACTATCTTTCATCAACATTTTTTCCAAGGATGAATAGATAGGTCGAGTGAGAGCTTTATTTTGATTTGATCGAATAAAGTTTCTAAGTTGAAGATATTTTAAAAAATGTGTTCTATTGAGATTAAATTTGATCCTCAACTCTTCAAAAGACATTATGTTTTCTGCACATGGCAAATATAAATCCTGAATCTTTTGTATCCCTTTTAAATTCCATACTTTAAATACAGCGTCCGCTCTCCCTGGTTTAAAATATTGATTACCCCATATTGGACTAAATTGTGACAATAACTGTGGTTCTTTTAAATAGTTTTTAGCTTCACACCATATTTTGATCATATGCTTTACAAATGGATTTTTAACTTGTTTTTGTAATTTTTTTGCCGAATCTGAGTATATGAATATGGGAAGAGGTAAAGGTAAATTGTATGATTCCATTTCAGTCCAGTGAGGGAGATCATTTGATGAAAAATAATATGTCATAGACCTCAGTTGTGCCGACCAATAATACAACATAAAATTTGGACATTTCAGACCTCCACGATCAAATGGTAAATATAATAAAGACAGACGTAATCTAGCCCTCCTGTTGTTCCATATAAATTCCACTAACTTTTTTTTAATTCTTGAGAATAAATCTAAAGGTGGTGGTAAGGGAATGTATTGAAATAAATAAAGTATTTTAGGTAAGATATTACTTTTAAGTATATTAATTCTCCCGATCATCGACATTGGTAGTGACATCCATCTCTGAAGTAACTCATCAATATCTGTCATTAAGGCTTCATAATTGACACTGGCGACTGATTCTAGCTTAGGCACAATTTGGATTCCTAAATATTTGAACTGATTTACAACATTGAATTGATTTACCTCAGGGGCTGGGTAATTTCTCTGGGTCTCATTTAGCATTAATATTGAAGATTTAGTTTTATTTATTTTGTATCCTGATATTTCCCCGAAATTCTTTATTAAATTCAACAAGGTCGGAATTGATTTTTTAAGATTCGACATAAACAAAATTGTCATCGGCATACAGGGAGATTTTATGTTCTGTTGGTCCAACTTTAATTCCATATATTTGTGACTGTAGACGTATCGCCATCGCTAAAGGTTCAATTGCCATAGTAAACAGTAAAGGTGAAAGTGGACAGCCTTGTCGACATCCTCTATTGATTTTTATTGATTTTGAAATATTGTTATTTGTTAGAATTTCTGCAGTAGCATTATTATATATTATCTGAACCCATTTTATAAAATTATTTCCAAGTCCAAACCTTTGTAAGACTTCAAAAAGAAAGGGCCATTCAACTCTATCAAAGGCTTTTTCGGCATCCAGTGATAAGAGAGCTGTATCCGGTGCTTCTTTATTAGAATAAATAATATTAAATAGTCTTCTTACATTATGGAAGCCTTGTCTTCCCTTTATAAAGCCATTCTGATCTTGATTAATAATATTTGGTAAAATTTCTTGTATTCGTCTTGCTAAAATTTTACAAATTATCTTAAGGTCGGCATTTAATAGGCTTATTGGTCTCATATTTTCACATTTATTAGAGGGCTTACCTGGTTTTGGCAACAGTATAATTAAGGCATTATTCATATATGATGGTAAATTACTATTTTGAAATGCTTCTAAAACCATTTCCAAAAAAGGTTTTGTTAATTTATTCTTAAATTTTTTATAAAGGTCAACTGGAAGACCATCTGGTCCTGCACTTTTTCCTGATTTCATATTATCAATGGCTAGTCCAACTTCTTCTTGACTAATTTTAGACTCCAGTATCTCCCTATTTTCATTTGGAATACACGGTATAAATAGTTCATTCAAAAACCCATGTAGTTTTGTTAAGTCAGATTCATTTTTGGTATCATATAATTTTTCATAGTAATCTCTAAAGGCTCTATTAATTTCTGAAGGATCTATAACTACCTGTCCGTTACTTATAATACTGGTAATTGGTGTTTTAGATTCTAATTGTTTAATCTGCCATGCCAATAACTTTCCTGATTTTTCACCTTGTTCATAAAAAGATTGTTTCAATCTTAGAAGACTCGAGGCAGCTCTATTCACTGATTTTTTGTCATATTCAGCTCTCAAAATCAGTAATTCGTTCTCCAACCTTGGATCTCTTCCTGCATATACTCTTTCTTGAAGAATTTTTATTTTATGTTCCAATTGGACTCTCTCCTCTCGAGTCTTCTTAGATTTTGAACCTGTATAACTAATAATATGTCCCCTAATAAAAGCTTTGAAAGCCTCCCACTTTACACATGCTGATGTTTGTGTAGTATTGATATCAAAGAACTCATCTATCTGTTTTTCTATATACTTAACAAATTCCTCATCCTGAAGCCATTTATGCTGAAATTGCCATCTACCTGGTTCCTTTGTCAATTTCTTATCTACATACATTAGACAGCAGGGTGCATGATCAGAGATCACGATGTTATCATAAAAACAGTTTTGAATCTTGGACCTTAATTCTGTGGAGATCAAAAAATAATCTATACGTGAGAATGTCTTGTAGGTATTGGAATAACAAGAGTATGCTTTAACTTGTGGTTTCATTTCTCTCCATATATCTATCAATTTCAATTCTTTCATAAAATGATTAATGGTCATCCTACATCCATTGTGCGTACAGTCCAGTCCTGTTGATCTATCTATACTGGGATTCAATGTACAATTAAAATCCCCTGCTATTATATGTTGCCCTGTAAGTGATGATAAGATAAGAAATAAATTGGCAAAGAACTTTTGATCATCTATATTGGGACCATATAAGTTCACCAAATTTATGTTTTCTAATAGCAAAGATCCTTGAATGATTACATATCTTCCAAATTTGTCTCCAATTACATTTTTCACTTGAAATGGGACTGATTTATGTATGAGAGTCATAACTCCCCTGGCTCGGGATGAAAATGATGAGGTGAAAACATTTCCTTGCCATCTACTCCTAATTCTTTTTACATCTTGCTCTATTAGATGAGTTTCTTGTAAAAACACAATTTTTGAACCCATGTCTTTTATTTTATTCATAACTTGTTTAAGTTTTTTTAAATTTTGTAGACCTCTGCAATTCCATGAAGTTAAATTAAGATTAACGCTTTGATTTATAATCAATAGGGAGTTTGGGATTACCTTGCAGTGTAAACATGCTCAAACAGAAAAGCAAAAAAATGAGTGGTTGAACATTCACCCTACAAACTACACACAAACAAATTCCCCCTTCCCACATTTGTGGCAATCCCCCCAAAAGCAAAAGAAAAATTCCGTCTCCCGATATAGCCATCGACCGTTCCACACCCACGAGGAACAGCCAAAGCCACTCCTTCTTCATCCTCCCAATCACCCTAACTCTACTGCTTTTAATAACGTAACATTAACTCTCTTCTGTAATTTTCCAATTTAACTCCAAATTTTTTTTTTTAGCAATTTTGTGCTTTTTTTTTTTAATATGTAATACATTCTATATTTTGTAATCTTGTTATATGCTTCTAATCAGTTAAATGCTCAAATATTCTACCCTATATTCTGTTCATGCTTAGCTCCCACCAGTCTCTTCCTGGATCTTCTTGATGAGCTCCTGCGCCTCCTCGGGGGTCTTGAAGATGCGTGTTCTGCCCTCATATGTGACCAGAAGTCTTGCAGGGTGAATCACTCCATGACGAATCTCAAGGTTGCGCAGTTCTTTGCGGATGGGGTCAAACTGCTTCCTTAATTGTTGGATTCCTGAGGCCAGATCTGGGTAGAACCGCACCTGCTGATCTTGGTATTTAATTTCTCCTTTGGCCCGCACCGCGTTGGAGATCGTCATCCTGTCTCTGTAGCTGAGAAACTTCATAATTAGCGTCCTCGGTGCTGCCTTGTTACCTCTCGGTGGGCCAATTCGGTGGGAGCTTTCCAAGACGACTGATGATTTTAGCTCCGCGTTGTTCAGCGCCTCCGGGATCCACCCCTCCAAAAAGGAGCATGAATCACGACCTTCGGCTCCCTCCGGTAAACCCACCAGCCTCAGGTTGTTCCTTCTGGACCGAGATTCCAAGTCCAGAACGCTATTTTCCAGATCTTTATTTTTTTTTTCCAAAGTGCGCACCTTTATTTGAAGTCCGCTAATTTCATCCTCCGCACTTGAAACACGAAGCTCCGCCTGCGTCACTCGCTCCACGCAGTCACCCAACTCCTTTCTCATTGCATCCAACGCTGCCATAATCCCATCAAGTTTAGCGGAAAAGTCTGCTCTCATTGAGCTAATGGCAGCCAGCACTGCACCTGTGCCGCCATCGTCAGCAGCAGCAGTTACCGCACCACCGCTAGTTTCATCCGCCATATCCGCAGCTTTTTCTACTGCGCCACAAACTTTAAAGTCCGTTAATTTGGACTGCTTCGGCGATTCAATTTTTCCCCCTCCTGATTTCCCAGCCTTAGTCTTCACCGGCATATCCTCACCCAAACGCTGGGAAAAGTTCTGTTCCAAATGAGAGAGTTATTTGCCGAATTTTTATTTCCAAGGGTAGAGCAGAGTGATACGTGTCCTTCTAGGCGGCCGCCATAACCGGAAGTGAGTTGACCCCTTTTAGCTGAAAACACAAAATATAACATTTCTTTTTTTTTTTTTCTCTTCAACACTGTTTTCACAAATATTAACATGCAACTCTACAGATCCAGTCTCTTTGGTTTTATCACTTCTCTACCAGACCTGGTTCTAACAACACCTGGTGTTTCCTGTGCATTGGGCTCAGAAACAGTTTCTGTAGGAGTGTCTTTTCCATTTGACTGGGTCCGTTGTGGTTCCATCTCAGTCTCTGGTATCGACATAGGCACAAGATGAGTGCGGTTCCTCCTGATTGTCCCTTGTGGTCCACTGATGACATAGGACCGTGGAGTTTTGTGGACAGATGTCACTGTGCCCTGTGCTTTTGCATCTGTAATCCAAACAGAGTTTCCGGGTAACAGTTTATCCAAATCTCTCGTTCTGTGTCTTTTGTTGAAACATTCTGTTTGCCTCATCCGTCTCTCCTTTTCCACGTGACGAATTTGTTGCAGATTCGGCACGCATGGCTGCAAGGCCTCTGGAAGCATTGGCAGGGTGGTACGAAGTCTACGCCCCATGAGAAGCTGTGCTGTGCTGTAGCCATTTGCCAACGCTGTGGTTCTGTAGGCTAACAGTGCTCGGTATGGACCACTGGCTTTCTTAATAAGATTTTTGACTGTTCTGACAGCTCTTTCTGCCTCACCGTTACTTTGGGGGTACCTGGGACTACTGGTCACGTGCTCAAAACAGTACTCCTTTGCAAAGTCTTCCATTTCCTGACTTGCGAACTGCGGGCCGTTATCCGTGATCAGTATCTCCGGTATTCCGTGACGTGCAAACATAGACTTTAAATGCACAATGACATTGGCAGAGCGAGTTGGGCTGAGCTGGGCAATCTCTATATATCTAGAGAAGTAGTCCACTAATAACAGATAGTTTTTGTCTTGTAGCGTGAACAAATCAGCTCCCAACTTCTGCCATGGCCTTTCTGGTAAATCTGTGGGCATTAAAGGCTCTCTCACATTAACTCTTTCCTGTATGCACTTTCTACATTTGAGTACAACTTCACTGATCTGGTTGCTTAAACCTGGCCACCATACAGCCTGACGAGCGCGCTCTCTGCATTTAACCACCCCCTGGTGGCCCTCATGTATCTTATCCAAAACTGCATTTCTCATGTTAGCAGGGATAACTAACCTTGTGCCTCTCAGTAGTAGTCCGTTATGCACACTCAAAACGGCTCTCTCAGACCAGTAGTGCTTCACCGCTCCCTGTAGCTGGTTACGATCCGGCCAGCCTTCTGTGCAGTATTTCATGACTTGTGAACAGACGCTGTCGGACTGCAGTTGCTCTTGGAGATCTGCAAGATATTTGCTGCTTGTAGGGAGTCCCTCTAGCACAGAGTCAACATAAATGTTAGTGTCCTCCATAAGATCCACTGTTCTCCTGCCTTGGAATTTCTTGTTATCAATTGCAAGCCCTTCTATTCCCCGCGGGAGTTTGCTTCTTTCATAATGATCGCTGTGTACGCCCCTCCCGACGCGGACACGCGCGAAGCTCAGCGCGTGCTCGCGGATCACATTCAACACACAGAGCGGAGTTTTCCAGACTCGCTGATTATTGTGGCTGGCGACTTTAATCAGTGCAATCTGAGCCACGATCTCCCCCGCTACAAACAGTTTATTATATGCCCCACCAGAGGATTAAACACACTGGATCACTGTTACACCACAGTGAAAGACGCATATCGCGCTGTCCCTCGAGCTGCGCTGGGATTATCTGATCACGTGATGGTTCACCTCATTCCCACATACAGACAGAGATTGAAGCTCACTAAACCTGTTGTGAGCACTACGAAGATACGGACCAGTGATGCTGAGGAGAAGCTGGAAACGTGCATGGAAATATCTGACTGGGGCATGCTTAAAGGAGCCACGCATGATCTGGATGAGTACACGGACACTGTGAACTCATATATCCACTTTTGTGAAGAGAACATTCTTCTATCACGCACCAGGGTGAGTTACTCTAATGACAAACCCTGGTTCACAGCTAAGCTCAGACAGATCAGGAAGGAGAAGGAAGCAGCGCTGAAAAGTGGAGACAGAGACTGCTACAGGGAGGTTAAATACCGGTTTAACAGAGAGCTGAAGAGGGCTAAATCTGTGTACTCAGAGAGACTCCAGCAGCAGCTCACTGCTAATGATTCGGCTTCCGTGTGGAGAGGACTGAGGCAAATCACCAACTATCAACCTAAGGCTCCTAAAGGTCAGGATGACAAAGCCCTTTGTCAGAGACTGTCCCAACACTATGCCCGTTTTGACACCTCGTCATCTGTGTCCAACTCCCCCCCTCCCTCCAGCTCCACAGCCTCCACATTCCCTACTTCATTTAAGGCACCCCCCCCCCCCTCCTCCCCCCCTCCCCTTATCATCAGTGAGCAGGATGTGCTCAAACAGTTCTCCAGACTGAACCCGCGCAAGGCCCCCGGCCCAGACGGCGTGTCTCCCTCCACCCTGAGACTCTGTGCGAAACAGCTGGCTCCTGTATTCACAGACATTTTTAACACCTCCCTTAAGTTATGCCACGTGCCATCCTGCCTCAAATCCTCCACCATCATCCCTGTCCCCAAGAAGCCACGGATCACTGGACTTAATGACTACAGACCTGTAGCGCTCACCTCTGTAGTCATGAAGTCCTTTGAGCGCCTGGTCCTGTCCCACCTGTACATATGTATATTAGCTGCTCTTGCTTGCTTGTTTTTTCTTGCCTTCTGATTGTTGCTCTGAGTGTTGCTATCCCTGTGCTGTTGCAATCCTGGAATTTCCCCGTTGTGGGACTAATAAAGGCTTATCTTATCTTATCTTATCTTACCTCAAGTCCATCACCACCCCTCTCCTGGACCCGCTGCAGTTTGCCTACCGAGCCAACAGGTCTGTAGATGATGCAGTCAACCTGGCCCTCCACTCCATCCTGCAGCACCTGGACTCCCCGGGAACCTACGCCAGGATCCTGTTTGTGGACTTCAGCTCCGCATTCAACACCATCCGCCCCGCTCTGCTCCGGGACAAGCTGTCCCTGCTCAACGTGCCTGACTCCCTCTGCAGGTGGATCATCGACTTCCTGACGGACCGGAGGCAGCATGTGCGGCTGGGAAAGACTGTCTCAGACTATACTAGCATCAGCACCGGATCACCCCAGGGCTGTGTACTTTCCCCCCTACTCTTCTCCCTTTACACCAACTCCTGCACCTCCAGCCACCAGTCTGTCAAGTTGATCAAGTTTGCGGACGACACCACCCTCATCGGGCTCATCTCCAACGGCGACGAGTCCGCCTACAGGAGAGAGGTGGCCCAGCTGGCGTCCTGGTGCAGCAATAACAACCTGCAGCTGAACGCTCTGAAGACAGTGGAGATGATTGTAGACTTCAGGAAAGTCACTACTCCTCTGCCCCCCCTCACCCTCTCAGGCTCTCCCATCACCACTGCTGATTCCTTCCGCTTCCTAGGCACTACCATCACCAGGGACCTCAAATGGGAGCTGACCATCAGCTCACTCATCAAAAAAGCCCAGCAGAGGATGTTCTTCCTGCGGCAGCTGAGGAAGCTCAAGCTACCCACCAAGATGTTAGTGCAGTTCTACACAGCCATCATCGAGTCCATCCTCACCACTTCCATAACCGTGTGGTACGCAGGAGCCACTGCCAGGGACAGACTAAGGCTGCAGCGCGTCGTGCGCACTGCTGAGAAGGTGATCGGCTGCAAGCTCCCATCCCCCATTTTTTTTTTTTTTTTTTTTTTTTTTTGAATGCAAAAAATGCAATAGACTTACACAATGGTCCTCTCCGGCATACAACTAGGAACATACCGGTCGCTATGGAGGGTGAGAATATGTATGGGCACATAATCATACCATGTAGGATAACTAAATAGACGGTTATGCTGTTTCATCCCACCTAGCAACAATGCTCTGCACTGTGTGTGTTTATATATTTACATATTTATTCCATCTAGCTACAATGCTCTGCACTGGGTGTGTTTATATTTATATATCTATATATTTATTCCATCTAGCTACAATGCTCCGCACTGTGTTTTTATATATCTACATATTATTCCATCTAGCTACATTGCTCCGCACTGTGTGTGTTTATATACTTGCATATTTATTCCACCTAGCTGCAATGCTCCGTACTGTGGGTGTTTATATATTTACATATTTATTCCATCTAGCTACAATGCTCTGCACTGTGTTCATATATTCATATATTTATTCCATCCAGCTACAATGCTCTGCACTGTGTGTCTGTGTGTGTGTGTGTGTATATATATATTTTATAGTAATATGTACATATGTATATTAGCTGCTCTTGCTTGCTTGTTTGTTTTTTGTTTTTGTTTTTTTTGTTTTTTTCTTGCCTTCTGATTGTTGCTCTGAGTGTTGCTATCCCTGTGCTGTTGCAATCCTGGAATTTCCCCGTTGTGGGACTAATAAAGGCTTATCTTATCTTATCTTATCTTATCTTATCTCTCCAGGATCTGTACATCTCCAGGACCCGGAGGCGTGCTGGCCGGATCATAGCCGATCCCTCACACCCTGGTCACGTACTGTTTGCCCCCCTCCCCTCTGGTAGAACACTTCGGTCCATCCAGACTAAAACCTCCCGTCACATGAACAGCTTCTTCCCCTCTGCCATTAGACTGCTGAACACTAAGTGACTCTCGTGCACCATGTACAGCAGCTCAACCAGACTCATGTCAATCATCACTGTTTTCTTCCTGCATTACTGACTGCACTATATAGTTCTCCACAGTATCTGCTGCTGGCTAATATATATTTTAACTGTTGACCAGTATCACTTAATCTTATCCTACACTTTATTACATGTATAGTTTATTTCTCTTATCTTATCATGTTTAATGTTGCAGCATTGTACCGAGACAAATTCCTAGTTTGTGTACTACATGAACAATGGCAATAAACCTGATTCTGATTCTGATTCTGATTCTGAAGATCTGTGTCTGTGTGAGTAACACTGTTTGTGAGCGGTAAGCATGAGAGCGTGTCAGCAGTGGTTAGACTTTTGCCCGGGATGTGCTTTATAGTGTATGAGTACCTCATTAGGCGCATACGAAATCTCTGTATACGCGGTGGAAGCGCATCCAAAGCTTGTCCTCCCAGTAGGCTCACTAGTGGCTTATGATCAGTTTCTAGTTCAAAGTGCAGACCCAGGATAAAGTCATTGAATCTTTCGCAGGCCCACGTGAGAGCCAGCGCTTCTTTTTCCAGCTGGGCATAGCGCTGCTCTGTAGGTGTCAATGATCGAGAAACGTAAGCAACTGGTGACCACACGTCTCTCTCCTTCTGTAGCATGACTGCCCTCAATCCGTATGAAGAGGCATCTGCAGATATTTTCTGTGGTTTGTTTGGGTCATAGAGCTGCAATACAGGAGCAGAGGACAGTTCTTGTTTGAGATTACAAAACGCATTTTGTTGTTCATGCCCCCAGTACCACATGTTCTTTGTTGAAAGCAAGTCTCTCAATGGTTTGTCCTTTTCAGAAAGGTTTGGAATGAACTTCCCCAGCTGGTTCACCATTCCGAGAAAGCTCCTGAGCTCACTCACGTTGCTTGGCTCTTTCATGTCCTGAACAGCTTTGGTTTTGTCTGGATCAGGCCTCATTCCTTCTGCTGAAACAATAAACCCAAGAAATTTAACCTCTCTTTTGCCAAACTCACATTTTGACATATTCAATGTAACGCCGGCTTTCTCCGCGCGCTTCAAGACAGCGTGCAGTCTTGCGTCGTGCTGCTCCTTGGTGGATCCCCAGACCAGGATATCATCCATGTGACAGACGACTCCATCGAGACCCGCTGTAACCTCAGTCACCATCATGTTTTGGAAATGTTCAGGAGCACTGGAAATACCAAATGGCAAACGGTTGAAGTGGTATCTGCCAAATGGCGTAATAAATGTGGTGAGAAAGGCCGACTCTTTAGACAGTGGTATTTGCCAAAATCCCATATTTGCATCAAGCTTTGAAAAATACTGAGCACCTGTGAGCATGCCTAGCGTTTGGTCCACAGACGGGAGGATGTATCTTTCGCGACACACTGACTCGTTTAAAGGTGTCATGTCCACACAGATACGCACCTTTTCTTTATCCTTTTTGGGAGCTACAACCATGCCACAGCACCAATCTGTTGGCTGCTCCACGCGACTGATGACTCCCAACTTTTCCATCCTCTCGAGCTCTTCTTTCACTTTACCCATGAGCGGCAGTGGCACACGCCTTGGCACCTTGAGCGAAAAGGGCTTAGCATCAGGTTTCAGTTTAATTGTGTATGGCTTTTGGACAAGCCCAAGTCCACTGCATAACTTGGGGTACGTTTTTCTCACTGTCTCTTGGTCTATAGTGTCAATTCTGGCAATTAGTTTCAGTCTCACGGAAGCTGTTCTACTCAGTAGTGCCATGCGCAGATTTTTGACAATATAGATTTTCTCAGTAGCGCTCTTGTCACCGTATGTAATAGTCTCTGTCATAGACCCCAACACAGTTAGTGCAGTTCCACCCGGTCCGTAGAGTGGTTTTTGTGCCTTTTCCAACTGTTCATTTTTCTTCTTGAAGATTTCAAATGTTTGGTCAGAAACCGCTGTGACGTCCGCTCCGGAATCTAACTTAAAAGTCACTTTATTTCCTCTCACATTTATGTCTGCCAGCCATGGATCCTCTCCTAGATCCACTTCACCCAGAAAAAGTCTGTCTGCATTGTCAGTGACCTCATTCACAGTTGGGTTGGACCTACAGACTCTAATATAGTGCCCACGTTTTTTACAGTTATGGCATTCCGCGTTTTTAGCTGGGCACTGTACTGCTGCATGTGCTGGTGCTTTGCCACACTTGGAACAAGCTTTACTGTCTTGTTTTGTCTGCTGAGGCCTTGAGGACTTAATCTGTTTTTGTTCCTTGATTATGAACTTGTTTGGCTTGGCTTTTCTGATGTGTACCGCATCCACGGCTGTTCTGTTAATGCTAGTTTCACCTCTTAGGTCAGTTTGTTGTCGTTTTATTTCTTCAGATTGTCTTGCCATTGTTATAGCTTTAGCTAGGGTAAGATCTTTGTCAAGCTGCATTCTTTCTGACAGCGACGAATCTTTCAGACCCACTACCAGCCTGTCTCTCAAGAGGTCATCATGAAGTGCACCGTACTCACAGTTTTCTGCCAGTGCATAGAGTGCTGTTATGAACGAGTCTACTGGTTCTGCCGGCTGTTGCACTCGCTTGTTGAATTTTGCTCGTTCATAAATCACGTTCTTTCTGGGAACGAAATGTCTATCAAAGGCTGTTTTAACGGCATCGTACTGCTGGCGCTGCACACTCGTTAGCTCGAGCCCTCTTAGCACGTCGTCAGCCTCATCTCCCATGCAATAAACCAGCGTATTTACTTGGTTCGCCTCAGCTGAGTTATTCAGGTTACTTGCTAGTCTAAAACGCTCAAAACGTCTTATCCACTTTTCCCACTCTTGGGGTCTCGCAAAGTCGAAGGGCTCCGGTGGTTTAATGGTGAAGGTTGCCGCTGGAGTAGCCGCCGCCATTACTGGATCAATTGGCGCAGCTGCAGCTCTTTGAACTTCGTCTGGCATAGCTGCTAGCCGGTTGCAAAGCTGACTTTTCTCACCTCAAAGCGCACCAACTTCTGACACCATGTTGTGTTGGGTTCTTTTATAAATAAAGACTGCTGCTTTGGGTGAACACGGAGCCTCCTTTATTGACTGGCTGGAACAACATTAACACACGAACTCCGCCATATTAATCTCCGTCCTGTTGTACTCCTGACAACATCCGGTCTGTGTCGCCCCCTAGTGGCTCCACATATGTAATCCTTAGATTGCACCACAGTCACCACACAGTTGCAGAAGAGGTTTGATCTTCCTCTGTGTCTGTTTCCTGTGCTTGCAACTGAGGAACATTTAAGGAAGTAGACAAGTCTGATGTGCACCGGAGCATAGTACCATCTGGCAGACACACAACAGTTCCAGTAGAAGCAAAGTAGATGTGTGCCTTCACTTTCAGAAGCACATCTCTTCTCAAGAGATTTACTGGACAGTCCGGAGAATACAGGAAAGACTGGACAAAATCTAGTCCAGCCAATGAACAGTTCAGTGGTATTGAGAAAGGGAGATGTTTTGGGGTCCCAGAGATGCCAACAACTGATATATAGTTAGTAGACGGGGTAGAGAAGTTGATATTGATGAGAAGCGAGCCCCTGTGTCCATCATAACTTCATAAGTTTTGTCTCCCATTTTGAGGGACAGCATCGGATCCGAAAGTGCTCCCTCTTCAGTGTGGCTCCCTGGGCCCCATCATTGTTAGCTGGGCATCATGTTCTGATTAGGAGCCATGTGTGATTGTTGTGGTTGCTGTGGAGCAGAAGACTGGTCAGGCCACACACCTGGTGCTGGAGGTGGAGTAGGCGTATAGGCTATCCAGGCACGTCCTGGACGTCCAGCCCAATGGCCTCGTCTGCCACACCTAAGGCATATATCCTGTGGTAGGCCAGGTGGTCTTCTATTTTCTCTCTATACACCTCTCCCATGCCTCTCCCATGCCCTGGTTGCGGTGGGCGAGGATACCATTGTTGCTGGGATGTCAGCACAAAGGGTTCAGCAGGGGCTGGACCAATAATGGCCTGAGGGGTTGCCACTGTGATGGCCAGAGCCTGTACAGTAGTTTTTTGTTTTTTGTCTTTATTCACTACATCCCTAGCTGCTTTCAGCTGGGCCTTTACCAGCTGATTTGATAAATCTATTGTTTCTGTGTCTTTTTCATTTTGTTTTTTATTATATTGTGCATAATGATGCACATGTGAGAGCCATTCTGCCCAGAGGTGGGTATTCAATCCCACTACACCTACCAGTGCGGCCCTGACAGGCGGGGATGTCTGTATGACACTGCGGGATACTGCTGATGTGGTATTACATGGGTTTTCTCCGGTCATGTCAGTCCAAAGTGCCAAACACCTATCCACATAGGGTCCTGTGTCCTCTCCTTTTTTCATAGGTATATCTGTTAGCTCTAGACTAATGAGATCTACAGGAAACATCTTCCTCATTACTGCAAAAATCTCATCACTGTGTTCTCTTAATGGAGCCTCATCAGGCTCATCAGTGGTGCCAGCCTCTTCCTCTATGTTCTTTTTTTTTTTTTTTTGGAGTTGAAGCATAATTTAATGAAGGAAACTATAGCATGGCAGAGACAATGATACTCACGACCAGAGGTAAAGACAGTGAAATAATGACGATGAAAAACAATGAAGGAATGATGACAATAATCATGACGCGGACCCAACAAGGGAATGAGGGGGTGAACCCCAATAAAAAAAGGAATACACAATGAGACTAATGAGTCACAGCCCTGACCAATAATGACTGACATTGGGATAAACTGTGCTCAGACAGAAGTAAACAAATGCTATCAAAATAAAAGTCCAACCAGAAACAAAAGATGACCAGGGAAAAACCAAACATACAAATGTAGCTTTGATGGAAGACAATAATAACAGTAAAGACAATAATGATAATCATAATAACAATAACGATAATAATGAGACCAGGATGTAAATCAAACCCTAAAGATGATAATAAGGAAGGCAGAATAATAAATACTGACAATCACAAAGTGTGGCCTGGTCAGACCCAGCCCAAACCACCACATTTCATTTCATAAGTTGCTATGAAATTGGCCAACTGTAACTATTTGTTTGGACTCTGTGTTTTTATATTAAAGGTTCCTGATAGAAAATTTTTGCAACACGTTACATTTCCCTATATATTCACATTTTGTCATTATTACACATTGCTTAAATCTGAGTTCATTGGAGTTCAGATGTGATTTCTTTATGTGACTTGTTCCTCTGTTTCAAGTCAGAGGTTGGTGACCTTGAGACAAGGAGATCCGGTTCAATGTGGATTCAGCAGCTAGTCTCCATGCAGAACATTCTCTCTCTCTGTCATTAGTTAGTTAATTCCCTTCCACAGCATGTGGGACACCATGTGGTGTATGGGGCGGTGCCTATCTCCGTTCATGTGACCCTAGGCCACACAGCTACTGTAAGCAGTGAATGCTACAGTGGGGGTCAGTCCTCTGGTAGCTCTGTGCCTAACTTTCCTTTCCCCATTCTATTATGCTGAGCACCAAGCTAGAAGGTGGAAAGTACCATTTTTTAATTTAAGTTTTTGTATAGGGTATTCATGTCATTACAGCATTGCATTGTTTATATTTTCATCAAATATTCCCCCTTTTTTTACAACATTGGGAAAAAATTATTACAACACCTTTTTTTTTGAAGTGAAAGAAAAGAAAAATAAAAAACAAACAAAAAAACAAAAAAACACAAAAGAGCAGAAAAATAAAAGAGAATCTGAGTAGCATTGGAACAAAGAGAGGTGCCATTATTGAAATGGTGTTTGTGCAAGATTAGGTCTGATGGAAGACACATATGGGTTCTAGGGTTGCCAAAAGTTCAAGAACCCATCCATGTCCTGTCTTAGTACGAACGTCAACTTTTCCATCAAATAATTGTCCTGAATCACGTTAATCCAATCTTCAGGTGCAGGACAGTCTTTCGACACCCATTTTTTTGTTAGAGCTTTTTTACTTGCCAATATTAAAACAGTGAATAAGTATTTTTCTCCTCGTCTTTCCAGTGATTCCGGTAGTAAACCCAGATACAAAGTTACAAAAGAAAAGGAAACTGTTACTTTGAATATTTTCCCCAATATTGTCTGTACATTGGTCCAATATTGGTGGATAACTGGGCATGACCAAAACACATGAAAATGATTTGCAGTCTTTTCACCACACAAGCGCCAACAATCAACCCTTTACGAGTAAATTTGTTTTGTGCAGGTGTTCTGAAAAATCTTACCAAATTTTTCCATCCAAATTCTCTCCACAGCAGGGATGAAGTGCTTTTCCATTGTTGTTTATTTAGCTTTTCCCATATTTCCAGTTGTAAAGTGAAATTCCCCTCTTTTTCCCATCTCTCTTTTATATATGATGTGTTGTCTCCTTTTAAATCTTGAAGACCATGGTATATTTTAGAAATGTATCTGATCCCTGGGATCCCTTTATATGCCATTAAGAAAATCTTCAGAACACCTGACTGGGCCCTTTCCAAATCCTCCTTTTTAAGTATTTCTTCCTCTATGTTCTTAAGCATAGAGGCTGAAGTGTGGGTTGCCAGTATTCTTCTAATATTTGCCAAGCACAAACGGCAACCAACTGTGGCCTTCTGTATAGCTCTAATCCACAGAGAGGCCCCCGCAGTTAGTGGAGGCAATGTGCCACAAATGCCTTTTAGGTCCTTAAGTGACCATTCTACATATTGTGCCTCCCCAGTTTCAGTAGCTATCACGGGCATTTGTTTATAGTTTACTTTAGGTATGGCTCCTGTTTGTAAATGTGTGCGCTGAGGTGTCCCTTTGGACAGATTTTCTATTGTGGATCCATAATCATCAATTTTCCACTGCTTTTGTGTGGCTGTAGGTGCGTTTTTATCTGTGTAATGAGTTACTTTTCTAAGGGTGGCTCCCTCACCAGTACTTGACATGTTTCCTAGCCTAGTTAAAGTCTGGCTCAAGTGTTCATTAAATTCATGCAAATAATAGATAGATAGATTTGTTTATTTGACAGGGACAGTGCAATAAACATAGACAATTAATCAATGACAATAAGCATCAACAGGGTCTCCAGCTACTTTTTGGTTGGGGTGGAGGCAGCAGGTATCCCTGTATTGACAGGGGATTCCTCCTCCTGTCTGTTACATTCCTGTTCAGCCTGACTCATAGGTTCCATGGGAGTGTATTGATTGATAATTTGGTGCATCTTATCTCCAGCTGTCTTGCTATCATTTTTGGATAACATTCACCTCATGTGTAAATCTCCTGTTAGTGCCTGAATTGTATCTTTATTTCCTTCAACAAAAGTAGTAAGAGGTATTTGGTTAGAGAGCATGTTTACACACTCTGTGTATGGGCTTGTCTGTGTCAGGGTGGGGGCTGAAGGGGCTGGCGGAGACGAAGCTGATGGAGGCAGGGCCATATCGTAATATTGGGGTGGTGAATCTGATACTACTTGCCGCCCCTGCGTTTGGAATATGACCCTTCCATTATCACAGACTACCAATTGTTCTCCACGCAATGCAGCCACGAGTTTAGGAATATAACACATGGCCCTAATTTTCCTCTTCTCTGAATTTTTCGGTTTTTATGTATCAATCCCCACCTGGGATTTCTTCTTGTGTCATAATTTTCCTTAGCAGTACTATGGCTTTGTATAATTATTTGCAGGATCTCTGCCAGTTTAGCTGGCAAGGGCATCAGTTTTGACGATCCTGGGAAATATCCTAGATCCTGTAACTCAGCCACCCATTTTTTTAATTTTCTTACCTCCTCTTTCCTATCTTTCTCAACTGTCTGTCTCTCAATGACTTTCTGTGTTCGCTCTACTGTTTCACCAACAGTAAATGCTGACTTTCCCGCTGCTATAACTACAGAATTTCCTTTGAAGTTAACTTGGAAGCTCAACTTGGTTATAAATTGGCTTAATAGATTCACACTTTGTTTAATTTGGAGGTAAATCTAAGAAAGAATGCAATTCTTATAGTTGACCACAAGATGGAGGCAGTTCCTTCTGCACTTAAGGAGGAGGAGATACAGTGACATTGCTTGGAGGTGGTCTAGCTGTCCAAGCTCCAAGATGGCGCCCAGGATGACTCACCCTGGTGATTTTCAAAAATGCGTTTCACTGCTTAATCTGCACATGCGCAGTTGTCATGCAGCGGGAATGCCACATGGCCGTTTCAGTCACACGCAAATGTGAATGCACAACATAGCCGCAAAGCCTGCTGACCACAAACCACACCTTGTTTTTGAGGTGGCGGAGTGGTTGGCACTGCGGCAGCACAGCAGTTCACCATTGGCCGGGGGATCCTGGGTTTGATCCCAGCCCCCGACCAACACTGATCTGTGTGCAGTTTGCACGTTCTCCCCGTGTCTAAGTGGGTTTACTCCAGGATTTCTCCAGTTTCCTCCCACATGCCAAAGGCATGCAAGATAGGTTAATTGGCATCAAAACTAGGGATTCTAAATTGTCCTTAGGTATGACTTTGAGAGTGAATGGTTGTCTGTCTCTTTGTGTTGGCCCTGCGATGGACTAGCAATCTGTCCAGGGTGTACCCTGCCTCTCGCCCAAAGATGCTGGGATAGACTCCAGCCCCTCCCCCCCCCGAGACCCAAAAATGATTAAAGCGGAAGAAGATGGATGGGCTAAAGAGCTGCCCCCCTAAATTTGGTTTTATTCATGCAAGAATAATCTTACAATTTTAACTTTGTGTACTATTCATCACTGTTACTTCAAACAATTTCCTCTCAGTAACTCTTATCATGCTTTAAACACAATTTCTCAGTTCAGCTCAGGCGAGTGGATGAACTACCCCTTCCCCTTTGTGAACAAAGACACACAGACTCACCTCCGCCTCCTGCATGGCGAAAATTGCACCATTTTAGTTAAATTAGCTACACACACACACACACACACACACACACACATATATATATATATACACACTATGGGAAAAAGAGTTAGTAGATATTTACAGCCCTGCGGTCCAAACTCCAGATCCCCCAAACCCTTTCTACAATTCTGGCTACATCAGGTTTCCACTTGGATCCTGTTGACGCAAGCGGGTGTGGCCAACTCAGAATTATAGTGGAAAACAGGATGTTTTGTTCCTGGTAGACCAAAAAAATATTTACATTCCCCGGGGGCTTTTTGCCTTTATTTCCAAACCAACAAAATGCACTTTCTCTTATTCCAGACAGCCAGAAATGGGAATTCAGGATCAGGGCTAGCCCCTTTCACCCTACGCCACTCTTCATGTCTTAAATTAGGATATAAGAGGAAACCACCCACACATTTGTCCCCACAACATTTACAGAATCAACACAGTTATTTATGTGTGTATCTGTCCCTGCCGCTTAATAAAACCAGCTTAACTACAGGTACTGTACATCTCAAAAAATTAGAATATCGTGAAAAAGTTCAATATTTTTTGTCACTCATTTCAGAAAGCGAAACCCATATATTATATAGATTCATTACACAGAGTGTGATTATATTTCAAGTGTTTATTTCTTTTAATGATGATTATGGCTTACAGCCCATGAAAACCCCAAATTCAGTTTCTCAAAAATTAGAATATTACATAAAATTTATTTTAAAAAATAGTTTTTTTAATAGAAATGTTGGCTGACTGAAAAGTATGTCCATGTACACACTCAGTACTTGGTTGGGGCTCCTTTTGGATTAACTACTGTATCAATGTGGCATGGCATGAAGGTGATCAGCCTGTGGCACTGCTGAGGTGTTATGAAGGTTTTGATACTTTTTGTAGTGTGTGTGTGTGTGGAGGGGGGTGCCAAGTCCTGCTGGAAAATGAAATCAGCTTCTCCATAAAGCTTGTCAGCAGAGGGAAGCATGAAGTGCTCTAAAATTTCCTGGTAGATGACTGCGGTGACTTTGGTCTTGATAAAACACGGTGGACCAACACCAGCTGATGACATGGTTCCTCAAAACATCACTGACTGTGGAAACGTCACACTAAACCTCAAGCAACTTAGATTCTGTGCCTCTCCACGCTTTCTCCAGACTCCGGGACTTTGATTTCCAAATGAAATGCAAAATTTACTTTTATCTGAACAGAGATCATCTGCTGGTGTTGGTCCACTGTGTTTTATCAAGACCAAAGTCACCGCAGTTGTCTACCAGGAAATTGTAGAGCACTTCATGCTTCCCTCTGCTGACAAGCTGTATGGAGAAGCTGATTTCATTTTCCAGCAGGACTTGCCCCCCCCCCACACACACACACACACACTGCCAAAAGTATCAAAACCTGGGGAAGATGAGAGACACCAGACCCAACAATGCCAACGAGCTGAAGGTCACTATCAAAGCAACCTAGACCTTCAAAACACCTCAACAGTGCCACAGGCTGATCACCTCCGTGCCATGCCACATTTTTTTTTTTTTTTTTTGTTACTTATTTATACCCGTAGGTAGACTTGGTTTGCAGTCTGGTGACAAGCCACCGGCTGCTGGTCGCTGCGTGCGCGAGCGCCCTAAACCTACATGTTTTTGGTGTGCGGGAGGAAACCGGAGAAATCCCGGAGTAAACCCGCGCAACACGGGGAGAACATGCAAACTCCACACAGCTCACTGTTGGTCGGGGGCTGGGATCGAACCCACGATCTCATGATCCCCGCGATCCCCCGGCCGAGGGTAAAACTGTGCTGCCACAGTGCTAAACCACTGCGCCACCGTGCAGCCCCACATTGATACAATAATTAATCCAAAAGGAGCTCTGACCAAATATTGAGTGTGTATATGGACATACTTTTCAGTCGGCCAACATTTCTGTTAAAAAGCTATTTTTTTAAATAAATTTTATGTAATGTTCTAATTTTTTGAGAAACTGAATTTGGGGTTTTCATGGGCTATAAGCAATAATCATTAAAAATTAAAATAAATAAACACTTGAAATATATCACTGTGTAATGAATCTATATAATATATGGGTTTTACTTTCTGAAATGAGTGACAAAAAATATTGAACTTTTTCATGATATTCTAATTTTTTGAGATGTACCTGTATATGCAGAAACTATTTACACTGAGCTGTGTCTAGTCATCAATACCAGTGATAGTTTATCAAATAGATTAGTCCAACTAATTTTAACAAACTGGCCAACACAATTACTCACTATTTGTTGATACTTAAATTTTTTGTATTTGTGTCGTACGTATATTCCTTTTATTCCATATAGTGACACAATTCACTCACTGTTTGTTTTTACCTAAGGTTCTTGTGTTGTGTCCCTTAAATTCCCATTATTATCATTCATATATCACTCACTCGCTGATTAAAATTGAGCTTCTTATAATATATAGTACTTTCTTCTTATTTCCCTATAAAAAGCGGCTCTTTAATTTGACCATAAAATGTGAATGTATGCATACTTATGAGACTATCTGCGTGTTCTTACAATCATAAAAAATAGCCACAAAATATAACATTATCTCTATATTAACCACTTGCACTCCGGGCAATTTTCCTAAAAATGCCAAAAAATAACATGCCCAAAGTAAATCGAAAGCTGTTATTCAACCCTTTGCAGCATCTTCATGGGGTTGGTCTCATTTAAAAGAAAACACTTTGAATTTTTTGGCAAAAAAAACATAATCTCTCTACGTGCTCCGGCCACTAAGTTACAGTCATCTAAACATACTGAACTTGAAGAAAAAAAAATTGGACACAGTGTTTTTTTGGATACAAATGCTTGTAAATAACACACAGCTGTCCGATCCGGCTGGAAAATGCAACAGAAATGTAGAACCAAGTGTTATCCAGCTGAGATCCAAATTTGGTAACAATACCACAAAAAATGAATATTTTACACAGCTTTGTTCTCAGGCTGTTCCCGGGCGTTTTGGAACTGTGCCAAATTGTGCCAAATGGCACAGTTTGGAAAAACATCTGTAACTTTTGAAAAATTCAATGTAGAATCTTCATTTTAGGCTCTAATGAAAGGTCACACTCAGGGCTGTGTCTGTGTGTGTGTGTGTGGGCGGGGGGTCGTCCCCCCCCGCTACCAAGGACCGAGTTCGGCCCTCGCTACATGACGGATTACACTCCTTGCATGTTTTCACAGCGGCTCCCCCCCCCCTCGCTACTGTGTGTGTGTGTGTGGGGGGGGAACCGTGAACGCGCCCCCCCCCTCGCTACAGAAGAGGGCCATCGCTACATGATGGAATAGACTCATATGCTTCCCCCCGCGGACTGGGGGGCGTTCGGACCGTGAACGCCCCCCCGCTCCTCTTCTGCAGCGGGGGGGGGGGGCATTCACGGTCCGAACACGGCAAATGAACCGTTTATCGCGGCGAACGCACTTCGTACTCCGTGTGCAGTACAGTTGTAATTTACCGATCGGTCAAAAGTCATTTTTGGATTACAGTTTTTAGGGATAAATAATAATTTAGCTTATAACACCTTACCTCTTCAAAGCAGCAGAGTCGTGGCGAACATCTCTTCCCCCATTGTCAGACGAACGCGACGCTGCTCCGCTCGTGGATCACGATCAAAACATAATTCCATTATTGCCGTTTTGGCGAATGATTTACGACTTTTGTCGTCGGCCTCCGTCTATTCTGCTGGAATGAGTGCAGGTCCCACTTGTGGGTGTTCTCCATGCTGCTGGGTGAGCCTGGGTCTGTAGTAGATTCGTCCAGCGTCCTTTGTTTTCATCTGTTGCAACAGTAAATCTCTCTTCACCCAGCCTGAATTTCTGTGCTTCAATTGGCTCCTGCGTTCACAGTAGGCGGGTCCTCCTTCCTAGATTTTCATTCATTGGTTCTTCAAGGTTTCAGAAACCCAATTCAAGGCTCTTATTAGTCGAATGAGAGGTCAATCAGATGAACTAATCTGTTCGCGGCTGTCTGCAGCTTTTTTTTTCAGTGGCGCTTGGAGGCCAGCACCATCTCCATCTGCACCATCATGCATCATGCGTCCAAGCGCGCACGAGGGCGCTCTCGTGCGCCCTAGAACGCAGAGACTTGCCCGCCCGCGGAACAACGGAGTGCAAGTGGTTAAGTATTTCAATAAAATTTAAAAAGCAGGACAAAAGGATTACTTTGACTGAATGTTGCAGATAATCCTTCAGAGATTTTTAGAAGAGATTCTCACCTTCTGATCAGTGGGCCCTGGTTTGTCTGTGACACCCTGACAAAGGCTTGTGTCCCGACGTCCGTCATCAATGAAGTTGGCTAACTGCCCGCATTGTCCACCACGAAACTGTAAAAATTAATTTTGGATGGTTAGCAGAATCTATTCAGTTAACCAACCAATAATCACAGAAGAAACACTATTTCTCAGCTTATCTTTTATTGAATCATGCAGGTGGTCAAACACGGCCGTGGGTCTTAGCAGCACAACCTGGTTAAGACTCAGAACAAAGTACTCCCCCCCACATAAAGCTTCTGAGCTGTTGGGCGTTCTCAGCAGCCCTGTGTATGTTATTTATTTATTATAATACTAACAAATGACGAGAGTGTGTTGAGAAGATGGACGTAGTACTTTGAAGAGCTGATGAATAAAGAAAATGAGAGAGAGAGGAGGATGGATGAAGGAAAGATAGTGAACAAGGAAGTCCCAAGGATTAGGCAAGGCAGAAGTGAGGGTAACTTTGAAGAGGATGAAGAATGGAAAGGTGATTGGTCCAGATGACATACCTGTGGAGGTATGGAGAATTTTATGAGAGACGGCAGTGGACTTTTCAAGCAGATTGTTTAACACAATCTTGGAGAGTGAGAGGATGTCGGAGGAGTAGAGAAAAAGTGTTTTTGGTACCAATTTTCAAGAACAAAGGTGATGCTCAGAGCTGTAGTTACTACAGAGGCACAAAGTTGATCAGCCACACTATGAAGATATGGGAAAGAGTTGTTGAAGCCAGACTAAGAGGAGAGGTGACAATCAGTGAGCAGCAGTATGGTTTCATGCCAAGAAAGAGTACTACAGATGTAATGTTTGCTCTAAGAGTGCTGATGGAGAAGTATAGAGAAGATCAGAAGGAGTTGCACTGTGTCTTTGTGGATCTAAAGAAAGCCAAGATGGGGTGCCAAGAGAGGAAATGTGGTACTGCATGAGAGAGTCAGGAGTGACAGAGAAGTATGTGAGAGCGGTGAAGGACATGTATGTGGACAGCGAGACAGTGGTGAAGTGCACTGTAGGAGTGACGGATGGTTTCAAGATGGGGGTGGGATTACATCAGGGATCGGCTCTGAGCACCTTCTTGTTTGCCATCGTGATGGACATGCTGACAGACGAAGTCAGGCAGGAGTCTCTGTGGACCATGATGTTTGCAGACGACATTGTGATCTGCAGTGAGAGTAGGGAGCAGGTCGAAGAGAGCCTGGAGAGGTGGAGGTATGCTCTGGAGAGAAGAGAAATGAAAGTCAGTAGAAGCAAGACAGAATACAAGAGTGTGAATGAGAGGGAGGCAGGTGCAACGGTGAAGATGGAAGAAGTAGCAGTAGTGAAAGTAGATGAGTTTAAATACCTGGGGTCAACCATCCAAAGCAATGGAAAATGCACAAGAGAGGTGAAGAAAGTGCAGGCAGGGTGGAGACGAGTGTCAGGGGTGATTTGTGACAGAAAAGTAGCAGCTAGAGTGAAAGGGAAGCTTTACAAGATGGTAGTGAGACCTGCTATGATGTATGGTTTGGAGAGGGTGGAGCTGACAAAAGACCGAAGGTGGAGCTGAAGGTAGAAGTGCTGAAGATGCTAAGATTTTCATTGGGAGTGACTAGGAGGGACAAAACTAGAAATGCGTATATCAGAGTGACAGCTCAAGTTGAGCGGTTTGGAGACAAAGTAAGAGAGGCAAGGCTGAGATGGTTTGGACATGTGCAGAGGAGGGATAGTGGAGATATTGGACAAAGGATGTTGAAGATGGAGCTGCCAGGCAGGAGGAAAAGAAAAAGACCACAGAGAAGATTCATGGATGTAGTGAAGGAGGACATGGAGAGGGTTTGTGTTACAGAGGAAGATGCAAGGGATAGGGTAAGATGGAGACAGATGATCCGTTGTGCCAACCCCTAAAGGGAGCAGCCGAAAGAAGAAGAAGATCAAAGAGGAGAAGTGAGGCTCATTCATGCTCACCATAGCCAATGCTTTTCTTCTTAACCCTTAAGCTGTGTGATTTTGTACAGTTTGTGGATGTAGGAGAGAAAGCTAAAATGACCAGGAGTGGACAAAATAGTGACTAGAATGCTGCAAAAGGACGCCGGTAAGTGACGAATGTCTTTGTTTGTTTGTATGCAAATTAGATGCATAAATTTACTCCTATCAGAAACTTTTGATCATATTCTACATCTTTCTAATTGACAATAAGCCATTATCTCTTACCACTTTCAAGTTATAGCTTTGGAAAGTTGTGACATCTGATCTGAATATTTTCTTGAAAAAAATCTTTACTACTGTAGCATCATCTCACTTTGGCTCAGCAACAATTATTCTTCTGCTTAAAGACATTTTTGTTTCATCCAGGAATAACGCAAAGAAATGGATTTTCTTCCCCCAGGCCACAGCTGAACCACAGGAGACCACAGGAGGCGGTGTCTGCTTCTACATCAACTGTAGCTGGTGCTCTGATGTAACGGTAATTTCCAAACACTGTTCTCCTGCCTTGGAATTTCTTGTTATCAATTGCAATTGCCGATCCCTCACACCCTGGTCACGTACTGTTTGCCCCCCTCCCCTCTGGTAGAAGACTTCGGTCCATCCAGACTAAAACCTCCCGTCACATGAACAGCTTCTTCCCCTCTGCCATTAGACTGCTGAACACTAAGTGACTCTCGTGCACCATGTACAGCAGCTCAACCAGACTCATGTCAATCATCACTGTTTTCTTCCTGCATTACCGACTGCACTATTTAGTTCTCCACAGTATCTGCTGCTGGCTAATATATATTTTAACTGTTGACCAGTATCACTTAATCTTATCCTACACTTTATTACATGTATAGTTTATTTCTCTTATCTTATCATGTTTAATGTTGCAGCATTGTACCGAGACAAATTCCTAGTTTGTGTACTACATGAACAATGGCAATAAACCTGATTCTGATTCTGATTCTGATTCTGATTCTGAAATCCCCTTTCTTTTGTTAAAACCAGCCTAAGGAATTTCCCCAATGTCCGACTTCACTTTTATTGCCCCCATAAAACATGCAACAGACCCACAACTCCGTTAATTTCCTTAAACTCTGGAAACGCTGGATTTAAACAGTGAACTTTAAAGTACATTATTACAAACTCAATTCTAAACCTTCATTCTTTTCAGAACTATGAAAATGCAGATGAACTCTGACGTTTTTGATGTGGAAAATATGTGTGAAATGCATTAATCTGTGATTTTATATATATGCATGCTAATGTTTATATGAATGTTTATTCCTGCATGTTGATTTAGAAGCACTGCTTATAATTTATACTAATCACTAAAGTTATCTTAGTTTAATACATAAAGGGAAATGTTAACTTCCAGTATGTATCAAAGTTTTGCCTCGATATCACATGTGACTCCAACAGCCAATCTCTGCATGGCAACTCTTCATTCCAAAGCGCTCCAAACAATAGACTGTTTGTTCATTGGACTAAAAGTTCATCGAGCCCGCCCACGAAGGACACTCATCGGCTGAGATTCCGGTCAGGCCGGAAACCCGCGAAACTCAACAGAGCTTATATAAAGGAGAGAGACTCTTTTCATCCCTCTTTTGCTCCAGACACTCTGTGCAGATCCTCTGTCCGACTCGCCTCCCTTTTTTCCTGATCTCCTCCATTTGTCTACACACAGCAAGGAAGAACAAAGGACCGTCTGACCACGCGTCGCTTTTCTGAACACAGAGCAGATAACTCGTAATTTGTTTATGTCACTTTGTATTTTCTTTTTCTCTTAAATGCCTAGGAATTCCTATTTCTTTGAGCTCAATTCTTAATCGGAGTTAAACTCCAATTTTTATTCATCACTTTTTCTTTGTTAAACTTTCTGTAAAACCACCGTTTGTTTGATTTTAATGTAAACTTAATCTTGACTTTATTTTATAATATTTTTCTTGACCAAGCACCCACCAGAAGCTACTATTTTTATCTAAAGTCCGAAGCCTTTTTAATTTGAGATCGGATTAGATATCTTTTAATTATTATCGAAGACCTCTTGAGAAGAAGCAGCTTCCACGTCACGTGCAGCTGAGGAATCAACGCGCAGCTGTCCCACATCACGCTGAAGAAGCATCGGCACCATCTGGCTAGAACCCGTTTCAACTGTGGGTCATACGGCCAATATCCAGCCAATATCCAGCCCCCCTCGACCGCTTGAATCTAAAGGTCGAACTGTGGACCCTGAAATATCTGCGGGCAGATATTTCCCCTAACATCCACGAAATCTTGGGCTGAGGACGGACGACAGAACTATCATCGACCGAGGAACACGTGAGCTGCAAACTTTAATTCCACTGCTGAATTAACGTCTGAGGTTCGGTAATAATTTGTATATCTAATCAGATGCAAATTAAGAAGCCCTTAACGTAACTCTTGTTTTCATTAAAATTCCGTTTTTATTTTCTTAAGATTAATTTAGGACTTTTTCATAATTAGTAAACTTTCTCCATAAATTTGCGGGGTTTTTTTTATAATCTGTTAACTCAAACTGATGGAAATTCATTTCTCAGTTTAACCCTGGTTCTGAAAATATTGACATTGTTAATCTATCATTTACAAGATTGATTTTATGATTAAGGAAATTACTGCAATGTCTGTTAATCATTTCGTTTAATAAATATTTAAAAATGAGAGAAGTTGTTGGGAATTTATTTCATTCTGAGTCTGTTTCAAGCCCAGGTATCGAATTCACGGAAAATTTTTGAGACTGATTATTGATTAATTTATTGAGTGATCAAACAGGTATAAAGTGAAATTAAAGATTAAATTGCTTCTTAAAGACAGAAGCTGGTGCCCCTTACGAGTGTTATTAACTTTTCTGATGTATATGAAATGAGATTTGAGCTCAGATTCCAATACATCAATATAAATTAAATAATTCATACCTGATCATATTTATTATTTATTAATATTCCATATTTCCGTTACATTATTTTGGTTCTTCCCGTGTGAAGGCCTGGTTGAACTTGAAACGGCTCAAGAATGAAAAATTAAGCTGTCTGTGATTTTGGTCAATTTTAACTCACAAAAAAAAAGGTGGTTCAGTTGTCTGCAGCCAGTCTATTGTCTGTCTCTGTGTCACGAGGGGGAGGGGGTGAATTCGCCCCCCTGATTGCTGTGTGTGTGTGTGTGTCTGCTGACCAAGAGAAGGTGGGGGTGAAGACCCCACTGCACTCTAGTCACTTTTTAGTTTTTTTTGTTGTTTAATGCATGCTTAAAAGTGATTACACGCTGAATAATTAAAATAGGCCTGGGAACAAAATAGCGAAGAAATCCTATTTGTTTTCCCCATTATTTCAACACCCCACAGGCGAAGCAAACCCTAGGGGATTTAATTGAATTAACCATTGTATAAACTTGTTGAATAAAGTTTAGGGAGACTAAAGTTTTCCCGCCTTTGGAAAGCAAGGCGTGGTTTTATGGACTGAAGCTTGAACTGCATCCACGTGGCACGTGCACGCTCAGTCGCGCAAGCGACCGTCAAGCTGTGCATGAAAAAAAAAAAAACTGCGCATGTGTAGATCGGCTCAGCGACGCCATCTTAAGTCTAGGTAGAGTTCCCTGTAGCCGCCATTTTGAGTAGAGATCCTTGACTCCTTGCGACGTCATTGGGTTTCCTCTTCTGGAAGTGCAGACGAAAACTGCCTCCATCTTGTAGTGAAACATAGGGACTGCAATTTTTATTTAAACTTCTAATCTTTAAAGACGATTTATAACCAAATTAAGTCTTCAAAGTAACTTCAAAGCAATTCATATTATTCGGAATAAACTAAATTTAACACTAATCCAAACTTTTATGCCAAGAATAAAAGGAAAAGGACCTGTTGGCTTCTGAAAGTTTTTTCAGTGGTGAAATCCCACTCATTGCATAGATACCTATAGCAGGAACATATACAAACACCTCTATTGTATTTAATCACTTATATAACCACATATTATGATCTCTTAAGCTAAAAGCAAACATATTTACACACTTTTAAGCAAAAAGTTGCAAACTTTGAAGCTATATGTGTGCTTATATTGCTGTTTTTAAATGTGATATGGTGTGATTCCCTTCCCACAGAAACCCAGTTTTAGCTTAAGGATTCTAATGCTGATGTTTACTCAAGAGTAACATTAAAGTAGGATTAGTCCTGTGCATTTTAACAAATTTACAGACTTATTGAATATTTATAATTTTTCCTCTTTCTCAAGTTTAGGAAACCACATTAAGCAATTAACACTTAAGCAAAGCTCTAGGTGTTATTTAAACTCATTGTGTCATTTCTGATTCATGCTTTCTCTACAGGAAAAGAAAAACATTTAACCAACCTGCAAAATTTTCAAATTTTTCCCAGGATTTAAAAGAAAAGTCAAAAAGGTGCAAACATTGATTATTCTGTAAATAAGAAATTTATATATCACAATCAAGAAAGATCACTATTGGCTTCAATCCTAAGAAATCCTTGGATATCAAATACTCAAACAATTCACTTGTTTCTAATTTGTAAATATTTTAAACATTTAATGCTTCAAAGGAAAATAGGCTTTAACAAATAAAACCAAAGGAAAGCCTTAACTTTAAAAGAAAGTGGAAACTTATAATCCTAAATCTTTAAAGCATTTAGCCTCTTTTGCTTTTGGATTTCTTTTGTAAATAAAATCCTCACTTTCAAAGTGACATTTTGCAAAATCCCAAAGCTAGTTATTGATGACAAATTCCAATACTAGACTTGAAAATCAAAGGAAGGAAGTCAATCCACACAATTGAAATTTCAGTTTTTGTTTTGCGAAACAAATTCAATCCAATTTCAATTCAACTTTATTTATCAACATACGGTTTCAACGAACGAATTATTTGAAGCATCTCTACATTTCTAAATAATTTCAAAATTCTATTTTCCCATCCTGCAAACCTACAAGTTGAAACAAATTCTAAAGGAACTTTCAACTATCACGGTTGTGAAATAAAAATCTCAAGGTTAAACCTTGTTGAACACATTTAAGAAGAATCAACAAGTTGAATTTTTTTTTTTTTTTAAAAGCTAAATAACAACAACGGTCAAACATGAGTCATCAGACAACCGACCAATTTACCAAACTGGATGACCTTCAAACAACATTGGAAGCATGGACTTCTAATTTAATTTCTAGCTTCACAACACGGGTCAAGGAAACACAGCCCGAAGAATTGGAGCAACTCACTGAAGAACTCTTGAATGAACACACTGAAAAACCATCAGAAGGCAAGGACCTCACCAGTGTGTTAGGTAAGTTTGCGCTAACATTAGTCGCAAGATTAAAGGTAGCCGAGAACGAGCTAGCAAATCAACAAACAACGATCCTATCTCTCCAAGAAGAGAACGAGACACTGAAAGGAAATTTGGAACAATGTCAAGAGGAGAATGACAAAACTCAAAACCAACTGGATGAAGCATTACAAGATTTGGACCGTGCAGAGTCAGAAAAGAAACGGTTGATGCATAACAATGACGTGCTTCATCAAGACAACAATGAACTTGAAGATGCCCTTCAAGACACAAAGAAGGAACTCAGAAGAGTTGAAGGTCAACTTGAAAATGTGAAGAAGGACTACAAGGAATGTCAACTGCTCCTAAAGGAAAGACATGAACACCGGGACATCCACCGCGCTCCCTCGCCCGATTCCCGTTTCGAATACGGACGACCGCGTGGACAGCGTGCGTGTGCCCCTTCAGACTGCGACCTTGACAAGATCGCGCGAAATATCACCAAATTTGATCCAGGACCTACGGGTTCACCTGATGCCAAAGTCTATTTACAGGACATTGATTACTACCTGCGTAAGCACCCTGATGCTACAATTGATGATCACATCTATCTGATTAAACTAACATCTAACAGGTCAGTATCAAAATTCATAGACAGACAGCCGACAAACATCAAAGCAGATTACACGCTGCTCCGCGAAGCCATCGAAAAGGAGTTCTCCGACGACTGCCTACAGGCAGGGCTAACCGCAGCCCTAGTCGTGAAGCAAGGACGCTCAGAGCCAACACAAGCCTACTACCAGAGACTCCTACTTGCATATTTTGGATCTCAAAATACACCAGGGATGGAAGAAGACCACAATTTCAAGACCCTCTTCATCCAAAACCTCCATCCCACTGTGAGTCATTACCTAGGAGTTACAGCTAACCCAAGGTCAAACTCAATAAGTCAGCTGAGAGAGTTTGCACACTATGCGTTCCAAAAACGGCAACAAAGTCGCAACAAGCACGCCGAGCCTGCCACAGTGCTAGCTACTAGCGATGCATCTAACACCTTGGAGTTGGAAGGAGCCCCTCGCTCTACTCCACCTCTTACACCGCGAGTACATCAACAGCCGAAGCATTTTCCCAAGCGACCTCATCAAGGTCAAAACCACACTAGGTCCTCTGGATACCACTTTGGACCAACTTTGCGAAAACCCAACTACAGTCGTAGACCATATCCATGGGATAGGTCACGAGAACGCGATACGGACTACCATGATGACAGATACCAATACGAAGACACGCGTAACCGCGACAAATGGTCTCCATCCCATCACAGAAGCTCAGAAGCAGAGACCGATCACAAACCTTGGAAGGAATGGAGTTGGAAGGAGCCCCTCGCTCTACTCCACCTCTTACACCGCGAGTACATCAACAGCCGAAGCATTTTCCCAAGCGACCTCATCAAGGTCAAAACCACACTAGGTCCTCTGGATACCACTTTGGACCAACTTTGCGAAAACCCGACTACAGTCGTAGACCATATCCATGGGATAGGTCACGAGAACGCGATACGGACTACCATGATGACAGATACCGATACGAAGACACGCGTAACCGCGACAAATGGTCTCCATCCCATCACAGAAGCTCAGAAGCAGAGACCTATCACAAACCTTGGAAGGAAGAAGAAACTCCTACATTCAGTAGAGAAGCTATTGAAATTGTCCAACACCTCCTAGCAGAAATTCAAAGCTACAAAGAGAATAAAACTGCTAACATTCTAGCTATATCAGCTGTGCCAACTCAAAACAAGCGTTCCAAACGAAGGAAACGCAAGAAGAAAATCCCTCATGCAAATGAGGAAGGACCAAAGGACTCAACACAGTCCAGTGCTGTTATGGCAGCCCAACCACAGGTCACAGACCACTCCTCTAACGTGTTGCAACTCTGTGTCGAACCACCGGTTCCACAATTCCTATGCGATTTAAACGAGAGGGGGGTGGCACGGAAATTCTACCTTCCACTGACCCTTGAAGACATGGTGTGTCAGGACGCTGTTTTAGACACCGCTGCTGACATCACGCTCATGTCACACACCCTTTTTGACAAACTACGTGTAGCCGCTAACCGCGCTAACAAATATTTGAAACTGGAACCCTGTTCATTAGCCGTGCGACCATATGCGCTCACTAAAACAACCCTGTTGGGCGTATCACTACTAAACATGTCCATTGGATCCATGACCTTGACACATCCGGTCTACGTGTCCAAACTTGACGCCATTCCATTGCTTGTTGGCAAAGACCTACTGAACCGTTTTGAGCCACTGATTGATTTCAGGAACCTCAAACTATGGGCTCAAACGCAACACCCTCACCCATTTGACCCAACAAGAACAACTGAATCACAGTGCTTTGTTCTGAACACTTTGGACACCCCAAGTCTCACACAACTAGCACTGTTGGAACAACTGCAACCGAGTGAAAGCGACCGCCAAGACCAAGGTGAGTACTGTCCACGAGAAGTCAAAAGTCACCTTCAAATACAAGGTCAAGCCAAACACTCAAATGATCTTGAAAACTCAATGGCCGAGCAGAAAACCCCAAACGGCCCTCTTGAAACCCTTGATACCCATGATTCAATGGTGGTGTCACATTTTGAAACCCACCCACCCGCCCATGAGGCCTGCATGGTCACAAGAGCCACACCAACCGGCTCTCTAGACCCTCTGAAATCTCAAGTTTTTGCAACAATTAAACAAACTTTTGCAAACGCAAGGCACACAGTCACTCAACCTTGCAACTAAATGATCCATGAAACCGTCAAACACCGGTCGGATAAAATGGTACATGCGCTACCCGCATCTAAACCCTATGACATACCAAAAATGAAACCACTTCATGCGACACAATCTTCTCTGCAGCTATGCAATAGCACTCCTGTTCATGCTTCCGATGAACCATCATCGCCATCGCTCAGTGTTCCTCGAAACCAGAGGGGGGTGATGACTGCCAATGCCCATAACATTCCAGCTGCAGAACACAAAAGCGTCAAAATGACATACAAAGCTCCCAAGGCTGTATTTCAAAACCATTCGGACCGAGTTGCTAAACAACAGAAAGCGTACAACAATCAAAAACTCTTGCATGACAAACTGCAAAGGGGGGACAAGATCTTCCACCCCACATTCGTACCGCAGACACCTGAAATAAATTTACAGGAAAGGAAAATCACTCCTAAATTCCTGCCCGAGTGGATGAATCCACACATTGTCAACAACAAACTTTGGCCACTCAAGAGCCAAATCCAGGACCCCATTTTCAAATGGGCTCACCAAAATCAGTGTAACCTTTACCAAAACCCCATGGGACTTGTAGGGTACAACACTGTCAAAGTAAGTCCATAAATAAGATTAAAATCAAACCTACGTCTGAGAAATAACTGTAGCTAACTACTAGCCTCAGGTACACTCAGTCAAATTTCTCCAATCAGTTAAGTGCATCAAAACCTCCAGAAAGGAAAGGGTATATTAAAACCAAATTAGCCCTTAAACTAATTTCAAAGACCTCTGTAAAATCTAATAAAATCTTCAATCAACTTACTATTACCAAATAGTATACACAAGACATTCAACACCATTAGCTTGAGCTAATAATCTTAAAACTCCCATCAAAGGTGAAAAACAAGCACAAGGTTTAGAGTTCAATCTCTTAAGCTCTATTCTGTAATTCCCCAGTTTTGGGATCAATAAAGTACATCCATCTAAAAGAAATCATTCCACCTCTAAGAGGAATTTTCATTTGCCAACCAGGTATCTAAAGAAAGATCAACAAGAAGATTAAGATCCAAAACCACTCACTTTTATGTTTGCCAAGATGATGGCCCTCCTGTTTATCAGTTTAGCCATCTGCCTAGCAATCACACCCACTGTTACCCAGTCAGAATTGGGCCAAGCCAAAACGAAAGGTCAAAGATCCTCGGATGGACTCTTAATAACAGCCTCATTGTTAGAGCCTCTAGTTAACCTTAGCATGCCCACTGTTAACTCGGTCAACACCGCTAAACCGAAACGCCAGGTTGTCAAACCACAAATGGTTACCAAAATCTTACAAGACACTGTGTTGGTTTTGAATGCTTGCTCAGAAGCTTCAGTCAAACTCAACAAGGTCTTGAACTCTTTGCTCTTTGTGTTAAAGGTTGACTATGCTCACACACAGCCAATGTCTATGTTACTCTCAGAAGTAGCTAGAAACATTAGCTTTTCAGTTAACGCTTTAGCAATGAATATGCTCTCTCATCATATCCTTTTTGCAGTAAATCCAAATTTACTTCTCATTGCCATCCAAAGAATGATAACGACATCCTATGCCCACTCAGTTTTTCTGAACAAAAGCCTCAAACACCCTATGATTTGGACATCTGTGGAACCATGGTTTAGTCTAACTAAATAAATTCAATTTGAACCTCCTTGAGTCACCTCAATATTGATTAGTCTGAATCTACCTCAAAGACGAAAGAATTTATTTTTGCTTTTGACTAAGATTTTTGGATACATGCTTGTGTATATACAAATAATCATTTATACTTTATTTAGATTTTATGCACATTTAAACAGTTTTTGAAATTTTGACTAGATATTTTTTTCAGCAAACCCAAAATATTTATATCAAGTATGTCAAAACCCACATACTTCTAGTTCACTTCTTTTTTTTTTTTTGTACCCAGAATTTTTAAGTCTTTACAGGCTTATACAGAACTTTAGTATATCCTAGACAATTATACAATGTTTATATTTGGTCATGCCAAAATTATTTTTGAAATTTCCAGAAGTTTTTCAGAAAACCAAATTTAAGGACCTACACTTTGGAACAGATACTGTTCACAAGCTTAAGACTTATCGACATCAGAACTTTAGTTCAGCATTTGGATCAAGCCTCGCCAAATTGGGATTTGATGCCTAGGATTGCTATCAACGCTGAATCAACGTCACCATTGATACCAGAGGGGGGACTGTAGCATCATCTCACTTTGGCTCAGCAACAATTATCTTCTGCTTAAAGACATTTTTGTTTCATCCAGGAATAACGCAAATAAACAGATTTTCTTCCCCCAGGCCACAACTGAAATCCCCTTTGTTTTGTTAAAACCAACCTAAGGAATTTCCCCAATGTCCGGCTTCACTTTTATTGCCCCCATAAAACCTACACAGATCCACGACTCAGCTAATTTCCTTAAACTGTGGACATGCTGGATTTAAACAACTTTAAAGTACATTATTACAAACTCAATTCTAAACCTTCATTCTTTTCAGAACTATGAAAATGCAGATGGACTCTGATGTTTTTGATGTGGAAAATAGGTGTGAAATGCATTAATCTGTGATTTTATATATATGCATGCTAATGTTTATATGAATGTTTATTCCTGCATGTTGATTTAGAAGCACTGCTTATAATTTATACTAATCACTAAAGTTATCTTAGTTTAATACATAAAGGGAAATATTAACTTCCAGTATGTATCAGTTTTGCCTCAATATCACATGTGACTCCAACAGCCAATCTCTGCATGACAACTCTTCATTCCAAAGGACTCCGAACAATAGACTGTTTGTTCATTGGACTAAAAGTTCATCGAGCCCGCCCACGAAGGACGCTCATTGGCTGAGACTCCGGTCAGGCCGGGAGCCCGCGAAACTCAACAGAGCTTATAAAAGCAGAGAGACCCCTGCCCCAGTCTCTTTTTCATCCTCTCTTTTCGCCACCACTTTTCGGCTGCTCCATTGTCTACACACAGCAAGGAAGAACAAAGGACTTCGACCACATGTCGCTTTTCTGAACACAGAGCAGATAACTCGTAATTTATGTAACTTTGTATTTTCTTTTTCTCTTAAATACCTAGGAATTCCTATTTCTTTGAGCTCAATTCTTAATCGGAGTTAAACTCCAATTTTTATTCATCACTTTTTCTTTGTTAAACTTTCTGTAAAACCACCGTTTGTTTAATTTTAATGTAAACTTTAATCTTGACTTTATTTTTATATTTTTCTTGACCAAGCACCCACCAGAAGCTACTATTTTATCTAAAGTCCGAAAGTTTTTTTTTCTCTTCTAATTTGAAATCTGATCAGATATCTTTAATTATTCCTGAAGACCTGCAGCGCTTGTCTACCAGGAAGAAAAGACGCAGCTCTCCACATCACGCGCAGCTGAGGAATCAGCACGCTTCTGCAGCATCTCAACCATCGAGATCCAACTTACGATCTCATGAATATCATTAATCGTCAAGAGAATATTTGTGGGACAAATATTCTGGGTTTTGCCCCTGAACAACACTTCAAAACTTCATGAGGACGAGGACAGAACCATCATCACCGAGAATCACGTGAGCTGCAAACTTTTAATTCAACTGCTGAATAAACTTCTGAGGTTCGGTAATAATCTGTGTATCTAATCAGATGCAAATTAAGAAGCCCTTAACGTAACTCTTCTTTTCATTAAAATTTGGTTTTTATTTTTTTTCTTAAGATTAATTTAGGACTTTTTCATAATTAGTAAACTTTCTCCATAAATTTGCATTGTTTTTAATAATCTGTTAACTCAAACTGATAGAAATTCATTTCTCAGTTTAACCCTGGTTCCGAAAATATTGACATTGTTAATCTATCATTTACAAGATTGATTTTATGATTAAGGAAATTACTGCAATGTCTGTTAATCATTTCGTTTAATAAATATTTAAAAATGAGAGAAGTTGTTGGGAATTTATTTCATTCTGAGTCTGTTTCAAGCCCAGGTATCGAATTCACGGAAAATTTTTGAGACTGATTATTGATTAATTTATTGAGTGATCAAACAGGTATAAAGTGAAATTAAAGATTAAATTGCTTCTTAAAGACAGAAGCTGGTGCCCCTTACGAGTGTTATTAACTTTTCTGATGTATATGAAATGAGATTTGAGCTCAGATTCCAATACATCAATATAAATTAAATAATTCATACCTGATCATATTTATTATTTATTAATATCTCATATATTTCCCTTACACTACTGTTGACCACTAGGGGTTATGTCGCAGTTTGGCAACATACACTGCTAGAGGGTTTTAATCTTTCATGGGGTTGACTAATGAAAGTAATGCACTTATAACTCTGACAATCGCCTATCATTCCACTTACAGAGAGATGGGGAAGGAAGCAATGACCTAACATCAAGCAGCTGTGAGGGAAACAAGCATGGCAGTGACACAGAAAGCAGCTAATATCTAATATTGTCAACCTTCCAAAAACCAAAAGTTCCCATTTAAAAACTACCACACTCTTTAAAAAAAAACATTTTAGAACTCAGCAATTTGATGTGCACTAATACAGTGTTGTAGTTTAAATAGGTTATACCCACATTCTGTTCCACAGTGTCACTGACAAATACCCTGTAATGTCACTTCCTTCTTCCCAGTTTCACTATGGCGTTACATTTGCGCCTCATTTCTGAGTGAGGAAGCGGAGATTTTGAGCAAGGAATTATTGATTTTGAGCACAAAAACATGTTTTTTACAAGAATTTAAGATTATAAAGTGTGTGCTGACAATATATTTTTCCGATTTCCTCTCTGCTCGCTTGCAGTGTTTAATTGTGCTCCACTTGCATCCTCACTCTCTTGCTCGCTCAACTTCTCTTCTCTCTTCTTGGGCTCAACTCTACCTCTGTGCTCGCTTGACATGGCACAGCATTTTGAATGTCCCACAATTTCAATCAGGAGTCAGACAGGGCGAATGAGGGCAGCGAATTCAGGGCGAATGACTGTGAGAGTGAATGGTTGTCTGTCTCTCTGTGTTGGCCCTGCGATGGCCTGGAGATCTGTCCAGGGTGTACCCTGCCTCTCACCCAAAAGATGCTGGGATAGGCTCCAGCCCCCCCATGACCCAAAAAGGATTAAGCGGAAGAAGATAGATGGATGGATGGTTTCTACTTTACCCATATTTATAAAGTCTGTAATATACACAGAAAACATTGCTTTTTCTTTAAGAGTCGGTAAATGTGCAACTAAGACACATTTTGTTAAACTGACCTTTCTTCCTCCTTCCAGTGCATAGTTTGAACTCCAGAAGATCGCTTGGACCATAGACTGTGAACAAAGATGGATGGCATGAGAACTCTTTAATAGTGAAGCCTACACATCTCTGTCGCCCTCTGGTAGCTGGCTACAGTAAGACTTTAAACCTCCCTTTTCCTCCATTAATTGTTAACTAGTCTAGTGCATACCTGTGCATGCCCGTGCATACCCTTGCATACCCGTAGAAAGCAAGTGTAAGCAAACATTTCTGCATGGGCATAGGAAGTCACTGCTACCATGCGTTGGATCTTTGACGTCACCACTCGTTCATTGATGTCTGCCTTTGATCTGTGATGGCTGCCTTTGATCTTTGATAATGTCATAGTGAGTGCTATAATCGTGAGTAATGCCTGCCTTTGATTGTTGATGATGTCATAGCGAGTGCTATGATCGTGAGTGCAGCCTGCCTTTGATCTCATATTACGTCCTATGATCTTTTAGCGAGTCCTATGATCATGACATCATGACATCGTGACAGACAGAGATTTCATGAATTATATATAGTGATTTTTCTTGTCTCCAGGGCATGTGTCCCAGCCCACATCCTCACATGAAGTTGGGATTTTCTGTATTTCACCTTACTGTTATTATCCTGTGTTGCTATTATTGTTATTATTATGACTAGTACATACTCGTGCATACCCGTCTACACCCGTAGAAACCAAGTATAAGCAAGTATTTCTGCATGCCCATTGCTGAAGGGTCTCCTCCTGTCTCAGACGGCTGTGTTGTTCACAGTCATACCTGCGGCATACTGCTGGAACCTGAGGTGTTTCATGTTCACAGCATCTTTTCTGACGTGCAGCAGTACTGCTCATTCTATTGCTCTCCATCTGGTGGGTCTTCTTCTTTTCATTCAGACCACTGGTTGAAGGATAGGTGCGTCATGATCATAAAAATAGATCTGAGCAAAAAGTGGCTTTCGACCCTGTTCAGGAAGGCCCATGCATGCCTGTAGAAACCAAGAAACCAGAGTACCTGGAGAAAATCAGCGCTTTGCTTGGCGTTTTACACATTTGTAGTGTAGACTGGCATTCTTCAAGGTTACACATTTTTACTGTGTCAGCACCTCTTTAAAAACAACATTGCTGAGAAAGCAACGCTTTTGCTTAGTTTCTTCATCTTGAGCAAGAATACGAAGACTGCTTGATCTGGCAACTCTGCTCGCGGCAACGTAGAATTGGTCATGGCTGCAGAAATCTGTTGTGCAGAAAACACAAACGTGCTGTAAAGACTGGCCCTGTGACTTATTCACCTTGCCAATTTTGAGCCATATGACATCATAAAGACACATTAGTCTAGGCATCGTGAGTGATGGTCTATTTGACATTATAAAGACACATTCGTCTATATGACGGCATCGTGAGTCCTATGTTGCCTGATACCATCGGATCATCATAGGACATCATACAGACGTCATACGGTGTTGTATGATGTGCTATGGCTATATGACATCATAGACATCATATCTTTTAGGGTCATCGTGGGACATCAGGCATCATAGGACATCATGCAGTCATCATGCATCATAGGACATCATGCAGACATCATAGGCCGTCCTATGATGTACTCTATGTGCCGTCATATAGACATCATATCTTTATGACGGCATTGTGAGTCCTATGATGCCCATCTATCTATGTGCCGTCCTATAGACAGTCCTATGATGCCTATCTGTCTATGTGCCATCATGTAGACATCATATCTTTATGACGGCATTGTGAATATCTTTATGACGGCATCGTAAGTCCTATGATGGCTGAGATCATAGGATGGCCTATGATGCATCATAGGACATCAGGCAGACATCATAGGCCGTCTTATGATGTCCTATAAACGTGACAGACACACAGACGCAGACACACAGAGTGGTGGACACCTGACTCAGCGAGGGGACACCCTCTCACACCCATCAGGGCAGGAGGAAGGGCAGGACAATAGACATACGGACAAAGAGCCCCGGGGGGGCAATCAGAATGGACTGTTAAGTATGCACCCCCCGAGAACGGGGACCAGAAGCAGTGGTCAATGCGGTGCCAGCTGATGTTAGGCTAATGCATACCTGTCAAGGCATACCTCATGCCTCCCTTATTGGGGGGGGCTTTCACACCTGTACTGAGTACTTAAAAACTGTATTTATCGGCAGATGAAAGAAAACTGAAGCAAAAAAAAACAAAAACAAAAACCAAACAAACAACAACAATTGCAACATGAACTATTTCAAACATATTTATTCAAATGTACATTTATATGGACACAATCTTGAGCCATAACTTTTTGGTAATGTGAAAATAATAAGCCAAGTAGCACAATTTTACTCATCTGCAACAAAACATTCTACAGCATGAATCAAAAAATCAACAAACAGGAACAACAGGAACTGAAAGTTTTTGAATACACAGAGCACAACCCACAGGACGTAGAATATGACATAGACCCTGATACTAATCTTTTTAACTCAATCAATAATGACTGTAATTATTACACAGATGAACAGTTTAACACAATGGTCACATCTGATTTCAATATTTCTATGATCCGCTTCAACAGCAGAAGTCTCTATGCAAACTTTAATAACATTAAAGATTATTTAAATCAGTTTAAAGGAGCCCTTCAATATTGTGGCAATATCAGAGACGTGGCTCAGTGAAGAGAAAGGAGTGGATTTTACCATGGATGGCTATGAATTAAATTATATAAATAGAAAAGTGAAAAAAGGAGGAGGAGTTGCAATTTATGTTGACAAGAGCTTGCAATACAAGGTTGTTGAAAATCTGTCAGTAACTGTGGATGATTTATTTGAATGTATTACAATAGAAATCTGTCTGGACAATGTGAAGAATGTAGTAGTGAGCTGTGTATATAGAACACCTGGATCAAACATTGACTTATTTAAGGACTGGATGGAAAAAATGTACGCAAAACTAACTCATAAAGTTATGTTCATCTGTGGGGATTTCAATATAGATCTGATGAACTCAAAACAACATAGTTTGACAGAAGAATTTATCAACACAATGTACAGCATGGGCTTACATCCAACAATTACCGGACCTAGCAGAATCATGTCACACAGTGCTACACTAATAGATAACATATTCACAAACATTATGGAAAATAATATCAGGAGTGGGCTTTTATTGAATGATATCAGCGACCACCTGCCGATTTTTGTTGTCTATCAATGTGATTATAGGAAGAAAAAGTATACCAAAAATATTAAATATAAAAGAATAAGAACCTAAGAATCAATGTATTTACTGACAAAGGAATTATTAATACAAGATTGGAAGATATGTTTATGATGAAAATGACATAAATAGAGCATATGATAAATTTTTACAAATATTTCAATCATTGTACAATAAATACTGTCCTATAAAACAATACAGTGACAGACAACAAAAAAAAAATATTCCTTGGATCACCAAGGGGTTAATAAACGCATGTAAAAAGAAGAATACATTATATAAACAATTCATTAAATGCAGAATGGTGGAAGCTGAGATCAAATATAAAAGATATAAAAATAAGCTTACCACTATAATGAGGACCTGTAAGAAAGAATATTACAACAGAATACTAGAGGATAACAAAAATAACATAAGAGGAATATGGCAAGTACTCAAGGGGATTATTAGTAATAGTCCTAAGTATGCAAATTATCCAGAATATTTTATCGAAAACGACAGTTTGATTAATAATATGGAAGATGTGGTCAGTGGTTTCAATAAATTTTTTGTAAACGTTGGTCCTGAATTAGCAAAATCAATAGTGACTCCAGAAACAAACCACAGTGGGTCTGTGAATGAAATAGAGGATAGAAACCCAAACACAATCTTTTTGGGTGCAGTTACTGAAAAGGAAATTATCGAGACTGTGAGTAAATTTAAGAACAAAAAATCAACGGACTGGAATGAAATTGACATGACAATAGTGAAAAAAGTAATTGAGGGAATTGTTAAGCCACTCACCCACATCTGTAACCTGTCATTTCAAACTGGTACATTTCCAGACAAAATGAAAATAGCAAAAGTAACACCTCTTTACAAAACAGGAGACAGTCATTGTTTCACAAATTACAGGCCAGTCTCTTTACTCTCACAATTCTCCAAAATACTTGAAAAAATATTCACTAAAAGACTGGATGATTTCATTGAAAAACACAACCTCCTTACAGATAGCCAGTATGGTTTTAGAGCAGATAAATCTACATCTTTGGCACTGATCAAACTTATAGAAGAAATTACTAGTTGTATTGACAAAAAAAAGGTTGCTGTAGGAGTATTTATAGACTTAAAGAAAGCTTTTGACACCATTGACCACAGAATACTACTAAGGAAACTGGAAAGGTATGGGATAAGAGGGGTAGGACTGAGTTGGGTGGAAAGTTATTTAAGTAACAGACAACAATTTGTACAAATTGGAGAGCACAAATCACCCTGCATGGACATCACTTGTGGTGTGCCCCAGGGGTCAGTTTTGGGACCCAAACTCTTTATCTTGTATATAAATGACATATGCCAAGTATCAAAAATTCTGAAATTTATTTTGTTTGCGGATGACACAAATATCCTTTGCACTGGTGAGAATTTGCAGCAGGTTTTAGAGGTGGTCACAACTGAAATGGAAAAATTAACGCAGTGGTTCAACAAAAATAAATTATCTCTAAATCTAAAAAAAACAAAGATTATGGTGTTTGGAAATTATAAAATAAATCATGAAATAATGATAACGATAGATGATACCAGAATACAAACAGTACAGGAAAATAAGTTTCTGGGGGTGACGCTAGACAGTAAAATCTGCTGGAAACCTCACATCAGTCACATCCGGGCTAAATTAGCAAAATGTATAGGCATAATGGGAAAGACAAGACACATCTTGGACTATAAATCATTGGTCTTATTGTACAATTCACTGTTTTTACCTTATCTTAACTACTGTGTAGAAGTCTGGGGAAACACCTACAAGACCAACCTACAAGCAATATGCACATTACAAAAAAAGAGCTATAAGGATAATAAACAATGCAGGATATAGAGACCATACCAATTCGTTGTTCTTGAAGTCACATGTCATAAAGTTCATCGATTTAGTTAAATGTAAGACAGCACAAGTAATGTACAGAGCAATTAACAATCAACTCCCAACTAATATACAAAAAATATTTAAAAAAAGAGACAATGATCATAATTTGAGAGGAGACTTAAACTTCACAAAACCCAAGATACGTACAACCAAGAAAAGTATGTGCATATCTGTCTGTGGGGTGGATTTGTGGAACAGTCTGGAGCCGGAACTGAAACTATGTATAAACAGAAATCAGTTTAAAAAGAGGTATAAGCACCATTTGTTGAAAGGTTATATGTTAGAAGGGTAGAATTTATATGTACAATTCATTATGTTCACTCTGGGACATTATGGGACACTATGGAATGGTGGGTGGGACAGCACTGTGTGTATCTGTGTCGTTTGAGACTGGTTTTGATATATGGACTTCATTGTATGTTAGAATGGACAGGTGTTAATGTTGATCTGTAAAAAATACAGTAAATTGTTTACTTGGGGTATTAATGGTAGTAATTTGTATAAAATCCACATGGGTGTATCGATGGAAAAGAGGAGTTGGAATTAATAAGTGTTCACTTCTTCCTTCTCCCTTTCGAACAGTGTATACTGTAACTTTATTGCATTTGCTATTTGCTTGTTTTTTGTTATATTTTTTGTGTTCGAAATAAACTATCTATCTATCTATCTATCACAAAAAAATAAAATAAATAAATAAATAAATTTTAAAAAATGATAATATTAATAATAAATAAATAAAAATAAATAAAAAAGCAATATTTTTCAAATTTCCATTAGCACAAGGTAGATTGCTTAATTTGAAAGTACGCAATAAGAATAATTCTGAATATAGTTCTTAATTGTCAGCTAGATACTGTATATACACTTGGATCCGTCCAGTCCCTCGATTTCCCTTTTCTGAAAGCTTTGTTTTCTTTGCCAGCGGTGCGCTACATGAAGCCATTTTGAAAATCACAAAAAGACTGCTTAGGTGCGCTTGTGGAGGATCGAAATAAGTGCAGGCGGACACGGCGAACTTAAGTTTAAAAGGGTGCTTTTTCATCCTCCATCACGAGGCTTGCCCAGCGCTGTGGCAGCGCGCTGGAGTGGGCCCTTTTTCTCAAAGTCAGCAAGAAGCAATGCGAGTGATCAAAAAGAGAGAGAGCAAGAGATATGCAGTCAACTTATATACCCGGCTACAGACAATGCATGCATGGCACATTAGCATCACAGTATACAGCAGGAAAGCATGGACATTTGCATTAGAGTCACACATATCAGCCGCAGGATTACTGGCGCCGGAATTCCTCTCTGTTCCGGAGCTGCAGGACAAAAGAGGGTGCGAGGCGCATCTGCATAATGATCAGTCCATACCTCTCACTGTTCTGATAATTGCTCATGCTGAGCACTCTGCCAGCCCCGTAGGTTGTGGGGGTCACCACACGCTCAATTTCGCCAGGCATCGAATTACTGTTCAGTTGATTTTAGGTTCTGTCAATAATTTTTTTTTTCACTGTATATTTTTCTTTTTGGCGTACAGAAATGGCAATACGCCCATATTTGCTAAAATTGCATTTTCCCAGTATTAAAATACGGCGAAACCATATCACTCGACGGGTATGCTAATGATGTGTATTGACTGACAAGCACTATGCTAATGTGCCACACATTCTCTTTGTCTGTGCAACAGTATAAAAGAGCTATGTACAGTAACCTCAGCAGCGCAGTAGTTCACACGAGCTATGAAGCGTGCCATATTATGTTGGAGAAAATAAAACCTTGTGACCTTCCAGCTCGTTGCCTCTCGCCTGTTCCATTTTCTCCACATTGGTGACCCTGGACGTGCATAGAGCATCTCTCCATTTCACCACACTGTGGAACAAAGATCACCATGCTTCACCGGCAATCCTTTTTCTCCACATTGGTGACCTGAGGGGAAATGGATTATCTCTCCCTTTCGCCGCACTATGGACTCCCTCTTCATCCACACCGGAGCGCGCTCGCCTGTTCCTCTCTCCACACTGGCTACCTAGGGCCCGAGAGAGCGAGCGGCGCTGGGACCGAGACGCACCATGATTGGCGAGACGAGCAAGCCGACGAACACAGCCTGGAAGGAGAAGATCTGCGCCGCCTGCGTGGTTTCTGTAAAGCTCCCCGACCCTGGCTGCACCTCCCGACAGTGGGGTTTCGGCGCATCAAAGACCCGTGCACACACTTCAGGATTACAAGGACTGCACCCTACAACTACGTGGCCCCTGCGCCAGAGCATGCACCACACACCAGGGACAAGCACGGATCCAAGAACTGATAAAGGTCCTTACCCGCTGCACGATCCCGGGGAACACGGCCAATCGCCACCCTCGGACCCTTTAGGCTTCGTGCATCATACCTAAAGGAGTTGGCAGCTCACCCACAGGACTTATATTGGTTTCTGCACTGCCGCTACGCATCCTCGGGGAATTGGGCCGATCGCCTTCCCCAGATCCTTGCAGGACGGAGTGCCGCGCCGAGGTGAACCCACTGAACTTATTTTTTTCACAGCCGCTGCGGATCACCGGAGGGTTTACTGGAAAGTCCCTCGCCCGAGCCTGATCCGCATGCAATTTTTGTGCGGCCCAGACGCTTCTGACGTCCCGGGCCGGCGCTCCATTGCTTACCTCACCTCCCCTTCACCCTCCACATCGTTTTTCCCGCACCTCCATCCCGAAAGCCTGCCGACTGCCAGCTTTGTTCCATTACGCACAACGCACACTGGACCCTGTGCACACACGAACCACGGCCATCACGTGTTGGAACTTGGAGTGGAGCATAAGTGTTTTTCACCCCTCCCCCTTTCCCCCCACAGACTTACATGCCCTCCTCCGACACTCCTCACCAGCAGGACAGTTCGATCGGAGTGGCACACCCCCGCTGCAGCCGCCAGGGGCACCCACTTGTGCCTAAAGGACCGGGGGGTCACAGCCCCTTCTGGGTGTTCGGGGGGGCCTGTGTGGTGGACACCTGACTCAGCGGGGGGACATCTTCTCACACCCATCAGGGCAGGAGGAAGGGCAGGACAATAGACATACAGACAAAGAGCCCCAGTGGGCAATCAGACTGGACTGTTAAGTATGCGCCCCCCGAGGATGGAGACCAGAAGCAGCGGTCAAAGCGGCGCCAGGTGATGTTAGGCTAATGAGGTGTATTGACTGACAATCACTACGCTAATGTGCCACACATTCCCTTTGTCTGTGCAACAGTATAAAAGAGCTATGTACAGTAACCTCAGTAGCACAGTAGGGTCACACGAGCTACGAAGCGTGTCGTATTATGTTGGAGAAAATAAAACCTTTTGACCTTCCAACTCGTTGCTTCTCGCCTGTTCAATTTTCCCCACAATAGAGTGATTCTGTCTTGTATATTTCTTCATTGGTCTTCCTCTTAGTTTGAGTTTATCAGCATTATTATTATTATTCTCATCATTATCATTATCATTATTGCCTTGGTCTTGTCTCCCCTCTGGTCCCCTGTGTGTGATTATCTGTGCAGCCCCACCCATCCCGTTTTCTGTAACCATGTCCTGCTGTCTCTGTTTGCCCCTGCTTATTACTTCTTCTCCTGCCTGTTACTCTTCTGTGTTTTGTGTTATGTTGATTACCTGTGTCTATATACAGTATATATGTCTTGAAGGGAGTCCTGCGGTCTGTCTGATGTCATATAGACATCCTTCAGAGATCATAGGAATGTCAGCCTTACGGTTTATCTGACGTAATATAGGAACATCAGCCTTACGGTTTGTCTGACGTCATATAGACTACGGTTTATCTGACGACATACAGTATAGACGTCATGTAGACGGTCCTATGATCGGCGGCATCATCGGAACACCATAGGACACCATGCAGACATCATAGAAACATTATAGGCGGCCTATGATCGTCACACACACACACACACACACACACACACACACACACACACACACACACACACACACACACACACACACACACACTGTGACAATGGGATGTCACCACTGTATGTCTGGTTATATTGTGTGATTATGTTGTATCTGTATTGTTGTAATGTCAGTATGATTATTTGTTTAAGACCACACAGTAGTTTAGGATTTGTCTTTAATTTGAATGCCCTGGGAGATAAATAGTATGATTAAGAATTTGGTAAAATAATTATTAAAGGATTTATTGCACATACCTTTGCCAACATGCTTCCTGTGCGTGTCCAGGCAAAAGACTCCGTTAGGAGTTGAGGGCCTTATATAGGACACCTGCAGGGAGCAAATATATCTGGTAAGTCAGAGGGGTGGTTTAATATTTGTAAATAGGGGTTAAGGTTATTTATTGAACTATTTATATGACTATTGTGTGTTATTTATATATTTATATTGTGTATGTTTGGGGAAACTATGTATTTTTAGATGTTAGTGGGTATGTGTTTAGAATAAGGAATGATGAGTGTTTTACCTGGGATTATGGTAGGGGATAATCACCTCTAATTATCTCTGTTAGTATAAAACAGGTGTGATGATTGTTAATGAGGTTGATCATTGCTGTTGAAGCAGAGCTTGAAGGATTGTGTCGGATATCTGGAACTATTTATCTGTAAGTTACTGAAAATAAAAAAAAAATTGGATTAATTGAAATCACGCATCGCCTCGCGCCGCTGTTATTATCACATTTGGTGGCAGCGGTGGTCCGTGCTGTGGACGCCGTGGCGTTCGGTGGACGGAGGAATCCATGGCCAGAAAAAAAGTGAGGCAGGAGGAGCGGTCTGACCTGGATGCAGGTATGACGAATGATGAGTCGGGAGTCAGCGGACTGGGCGAGCTCGAGGAGCTGACGAGCCTGGTGAAATCGATGGTACGTTCGCTGACGGTCAGAGACCAGCAGATGGAGGAGGACGCCGCTCTCCATGACCAAAGGTGGCAGGCTGTAAATGAACAAATTCGTCGGGTACAGTCGCAGGTTGCGGAGCTGAGAGAGGAGTACGGGAGCCGGGCGGAGCATGGCAGTGACAACGGCGCTCCGGGGGAGGACCCCAGGGTGACGGCCAGTCGGGTCGGCCCGCAGGAGGAAGATTTGCCGCTGCAGGTGCAGCCAAGGAGGACATCAGTGCACCACGAGCCCAGGCTGAATCCTCTCTCACCCGAGGACGACATAGAACATTACCTGACGACGTTCGAGAGGATCGCTACAGTCTGCCGCTGGAGGGAAGAAGAGTGGGCTATCCATCTTGCTCCTTTACTCACAGGTAAAGCGCGGAGCGCGTATGTTTTGATGGATGTGGCTGACACAGACAATTATGGGAAAGTTAAAGAAGCTATCTTGAGTAAATTTGAAATAACTTCTGACACTTATAGGAGGAGGTTTCGTTCCATGGACATTTATCAGGACGAAACCCCTCGCGAACTGTATGTACACCTGAAAGACCTGTTGTATAAATGGATTAAACCAGAGACCCTATCGTTAAAAGATATTATGGAACAGCTTATTTTGGAACAGTTTTTGCGCATGGTGAACCCGGAACTGGGAGTCTGGATACAAGAGCGGGACCCGAAGACTGCAGAGGACGCTACTTGTCTGGCAGAGGTTTTTCTGTCAGCCAGGTCTGGGAGCAGGAGACCTACTCTCGGCCGTGACAGATTTTTCACCATTCGGAGTGAGTTTAATGAGGGTGAAAGGGGTGGCCCAGCTCGAAATAGGTTGTATTCCAGGCCCAGTCAGATCACAAATAGCAAATATAATAATAGCAAAAAGTCACGAGTGGTTGCAAATAAGGATATACGCTGTTATCACTGCAATAAAATCAGCCACACCTAATATGCATGTCCTGCCATAAGGAATCAGAAACCGTCACTTTTATGTTCTGTTCCTAGACCCACTTGTTCAGCCTCAGTGTATAGTGGAGTATATAAAACAAAAGTGTTGCTTAATGGTCAGTGTGAAGAGGCCCTGTTAGATTCAGGCTGTTTTCAAACAGTTGTGCTACCTAGTTTGATCCCTAGGGATTTATGGAATGATTCAGAAATAAACATCAGTTGTGTCCATGGGGATAAGAAACTGTACCCGACCGCTGAGGTTTATTTAACAGTAGGGGGTCAAACGTATCTCCTTCCTGTAGCTCTTGTGCCTGATTTGCCGTATCCTGTTATTCTTGGCAATGATGTTCCAACTCTGTTAGACATCATACAACAGGTTAGAGAGGAACAAACGGAGGAGAGACAGGCAGGTGGCGCTGTTGAACAGAGAGTAAATACACCTGTGGTGAAAAATTGTAATATGGTGACAACTAGGGCACAGAGGGCTGCCAATGCTCTTCAGGAATTACCTTTTTATGATTCTGAGATAGAGGTAGGCCCTATTAAGCAACACAAATCCAAGGCTCAGAAGAGAAGAGATAAGGTGTTAGTGTCAGCAAAGAATTTGGGTGAAGAAACATCACAACTAAGCCAGTCAGTAGAGTCTGACATCCCTCCTGACATAGCTAGATTGCAGAAAGCTGACCCAACACTTAAGCCCTGGTTTGATAAAGTCTCGGAGATTGAGGGTGTGAAACAGGGTAAAACTGATTGTTTGGCTGAGGCCTTGTATGTCATAAAAAAGGGCATTCTATATCAACAGCACAGTGGAGTTATGGCCATAGCTTTACCACAGGACCTCACACCAAAAATTATGGAACTAGGACATGTTATTCCTTGGGCAGGTCATCTAGCATTCCAAAAAACTCTACAGAGAATTGCTAGAAGGTTTGTGTGGCCGGGAATGTATACCCAGGTAAAGGACTTCTGCACGACATGCTCAGTATGTCAGGTTACAGCATCTAGGGGAGTAGCAAGTGCCCAACTGCAACCATTACCCATTATTGGAACACCATTCGATAGAATAGGGATGGATATAGTTGGCCCCCTAGAGAGAAGCTCCTCGGGTAATAAATACATTCTTCTAATTTGTGACTATGCGACTCGGTACCCAGAAGCCTTTCCCCTGAAATCTATTAAGGCTAGGCAGGTTGCTAACTGCCTTATCCAGTTGTTTTCAAGGGTAGGCATACCTAAAGAAGTTCTGACAGACTGTGGAACAAATTTCTTGTCCAGACTGTTGCAGCAAGTGTATAAGCTGTTGGGGATTAAGGGCATTAAGACTACCCCTTATCACCCGCAGACTGATGGACTAGTGGAACGATTTAATCAGACTCTTAAAAATATGCTGCAGAAATTTGTTTCTGAAACGGGCTCAGATTGGGATCAATGGGTACCTTATTTACTGTTTGCTTATCGGGAGGTGCCCCAGGCTTCAACAGGGTTCTCACCTTTTGAACTACTCTATGGTCGTCAGGTGAGGGGCCCACTGGATTTATTAAAGGAGCACTGGGAGAGTCCACAGAGTGATCAGGACAATGTGGTCTGTTATGTCATTAAAATGAGAGAGAAACTGGATCGAATGACTGCTTTGGCTCAGGAGCACATGAGGACGGCGCAGGCCAAACAAAAAACCTGGTATGACAAGAAGGCCAGGAAAAGGGTTTTTCACCCAGGACAACAAGTTTTGTTATTGCTGCCCTCGTCTGACAGTAAGCTGTTGGCTCGATGGCAGGGGCCTTATGAAATTTCCAAAAAACTAAGTGCAGTGACATATGAACTATATATGCCTGACAGGAAGGTAAAGTATCAGACCTTCCATATTAACTTATTAAAAGAGTTTCAGCAGCCTGGTCATCAGCAGCAGCAACCTGCTCTTCAGGAGACACATCAGCTCTTGATCTGTGCGACGGAAGTGGATGAGGAGAAGGAACAGTCCTTTCCCACAAATGTGTCAGAGCCTTATGTATTTCAAGTGTCTCATTTGCAGGTGGATCAGCGGAGAGAGTTAGAGACATTACTGGATCCAGATTTGTTTCAGGAGAGACCTAGTTTCACCACGTTGGTACGTCATAAGATTTATTTGAAAGAGGAAACTGTTCCACGTAGAAAATCGTATAGGATCCCGGAACGATTGGTCCCCAAAATGAAAACAGAAATTGACTTGATGTTGCAGCTGGGAGTGATTGAGGAGTCGGTCAGTGAGTGGTGTAGCCCGATTGTGCTGGTTCCAAAAAAGGATGGCTCGTTAAGATTTTGCATTGACTTTAGATACCTTAACTCAGTATCTAAATTTGAGTCATACCCTATGCCCCGGATTGATGAATTATTAGAGAAAGTGGGCAAGGCTAGATTTATTTCTACTTTGGACCTATGTAAGGGGTATTGGCAGGTGGCATTGGCACCGGAAATAAAGGAACTTACAGCCTTTAAAACACCGTATGGCAGTTTTCAATTTAGGGTCATGCCATTTGGCCTTCAGGGGGCACCTGCAACATTTCAGCGGCTGATGGACCAAATTTTAAGGAGAGTGTCGAACTTTGCAGCTGCCTATTTGGATGACGTGGTCATTTATAGTCAGACCTGGGAAGAACATCTGATACACCTTAGGCAGGTCCTTCAGCTAATTAAGAGGGCAGGACTGACAATTAACCCACGCAAATGTGCATTCGGACAATAGCAGGTGGAGTACCTGGGACATGTGGTTGGTCAGAATCAGAATCAGAATCAGAAAGATTTATTGCCAAGTACATTCACAAGTAAATAACTAGTAAATATATGAGGGATTTGACTTGACACTGAGAACGACATAGGAGACATTTTCGGTGACGCGCCTGTCAGCAGAATGGGAACAGGAAGCAATGGGGGAGAAAGAGGATAAACACAATAGGAGAGAGAAAAAAGCATTGTTTATCAGAATACAGTTCATATATGATCAATATTATGATTACAAGAAAAAAACTCTCAATGCACAATTAGCAGACAATAGAATCCAAACAATGACACAAAGAGAGCAATGAATGAATGGATCTTCAAGTCAGTATAGTGAGTCAGTGTGAGTGAGTGTGTTGAGTGCAAACAGTGATATCAGTTAAGGACAACAAAGGCTCTTCCCGCAGCAGATGTTATGACTGGCGTCTGAGCAGAGGCGCGTGTCCTTGGCACGGCAGATGGAATAGTCTGCCAGACAGCTGGCTGTCCTTGAGAGTCAAATGCTGCCCGCCATGTTATGAAAACAAGTATACTGAAGATAATCTGGAGGACTATGTGCTGAGGGGGTCAAAACAGGTCGAATAGCACTGACTTAAGAGAAAAAAACTTTTTATTCTCTTACAGATTCAGTGCTCAAATCCTTCATGGCTGGACGTTGAAATCGAATCATGGACGGCTCTCAGCGTGATCGTGATGTAATCCATTTTCCTGTACAGTTCTCCATTAGCCGCTGTCAGAGTCCTGCCCAGTTGGTCAATTTGATGGGAGAGCCTCGCCGGGTCCGCTTTTTGATAGGCTCCGTCCATCTTCTTCAATTTGCGGTACACCAGAACAATCCCAGATCCCATTAGTAGAATTCTGATGACCATTGCTCCGAAGAGGTATAAATCTTCAACATCTTCGATAGAGAGATCACACAGGCACAAGAGTTTCCAGTTACTTGTGTCCTTCAAATAACCCGCGGCAGCTGTTCCTGCGGGGCAAATCGGCAACCCCGGGCCAGTTTTTCTCGTTGAAAAAACAGTGTCAATTGCGTTCAAAGCCCAGCTTATTAAATCCATAATTTCATTCGATAATCAGCAGTAAAGACACGCAGACAGACAATAGCAAGCTGGGATCCAGTCAGTTAGGGAAGGAGAGAGATAAGGAGCCGGAGCTGGGAGAAAAAGCGTCTGCTCTCTTTGGAGGGCGGAAGAGAAGAGGTCAGGGGGTCATTAGACCACGAATAGGTAAAGTGGATGCCATTCGGACATACCCTGTACCCACCACTAAGAAGAGAGTGCGATCATTCATGGGAATGGTAGGATGGTATAGTAAGTTCATCCCCCACTTTGCTGAAAGAGCCGCAGTATTGACTGACCTCACTAAAGCTTCAGCACCGAATAAGGTAAAATGGACAGAGGAGTGTGACAGAGCATTTGAGGATCTGAAGAGGGCTATTTCTGGGGAGAAGGTTCTCTTCAGTCCAGACTTTGCTCGCCCGTTCATTTTACAGACTGATGCTTCAGGGGTTGCATTGGAGCAGTACTTCTCCAGGAGGAGAAGGGAGAGAGACACCCAGTACTGTTCTTGAACCGTAAATTATTGGACCGGGAGACAAGATATTCTACGGTTGAGAAAGAATGTCTTGTCATAAAATGGGCAATAGGGTCCCTAAAATATTATTTATTAGGGCGTCATTTTTTGTTAGAGACAGATCATCGGGCTTTACAGTGGTTAGACAGAATGAAAGATGTGAACAGTCGTCTTACAGGGTGGTATGTGTCCCTCCAACCATATAATTTTACTGTTCGGTATGTGGCAGGGAAAACCAACCTTGTGGCTGATAGCCTCTCTAGAATACATGACTCATAAGAGTACTGTATTCTCGGGAAAGGGGGGAGGAAATGTGACGATGGGATGTCACCACTGTATGTCTGGTTATATTGTGTGATTATGTTGTATCTGTATTGTTGTAATGTCAGTATGTGACATAATGCACGGCTCAGGAGACGCACACACACAGGCTCAGAGTAGCTCAAATAGCTTTATTGACAACAGGGGTGTATGAGTGTGTGCCTGCGAGATGTGAATGTGTTGGTGGCGGCGTCTGCTTCGGGCACAGAGGCAGGAGACCGTACAGCCAGACAACCCTATGGGAAAAGCACAGGGAGAAGGGTGACGGGCACACACCAACACAGGAGATAAACAAGTTGGAGAGGAGCTTACTTGGAAAGGGCAGATGACTGGCACAGCAAGGAACGAGGTCCGGTAGACAGCCACCTGGAGAGCCCGGTGCAGCAGCGAGGAACAGGCGATGGAGAGGAATAGTCCGCCGCCGGGAAATCCACCTGTGCACAGGGGAGCAGACTTGGAAGAGAAAAAGGTAAGATCGTCTTACCGCTATGTTTGCTGAGGATGAGACGGAACTCACAGCAATCCGTAATGAAGTCTGACGGCTTCAGGCCGAAGCCCAGGGCGAGGCGGCTTAAATCCCTCGCCGCTGATGATGTGCAGGTGTGCGTGCAGGTGGCGCCGCTGATGAGCGGCGCGGCGTGACAGTACTCCCCCCTCTAGCAGCGCCTCCTGGCGATGATTTCTCTGGGTGCGCTCGGTGGAATTCAGCAATGAGCGATGGGTCCAACACAAACGACGAGGGTACCCACTGCCGATGTTCAGGCCCATAGCCCTCCCAGTCCACCAAGTACTGCAACCCACGACCCTGGCGCCGGGAGTCCAGGATGGAGGAGACAGGCCAGGCCGGATGGCCATCAATCATCCGGGGCGCGGGTTGCGCAGCAGGAGGAGGGCAAAGGGGGTCGGAGACTGCCAGCTTCACCTTGGATATGTGGAAGGTGGGGTGGATGCGGAGGGAGGGGGGAATAGCCACATGCACAGCCACCGGGTTGATGATCCTGGTGATGGGGTATGGGCCCATAAACCGCTGTGCCAGCTTCCTCCTCTCGCCCTTTAAAATCACGTCCTGGGTCGACACATAGACTTGCTGACCAACTCTGTACGCTGGGGCAGGTCTTCTGTGCCGGTCCGCCACGGCTCTGTTGCGCTCCGCCGTGCGTAAAAGCGCATTGCGCGCTGACGCCCAGATGGAGCGGAATTGCCTGAGATGCGCCCGTACTGAGGGGACAGTTACCTCACTCTCCTGCGCCGGGAACAGTGGGGGGTCGTAACCCAGGGACGCCTTAAAGGGGGACATCCCTGTAGCAGAAGAGCGAGCGGTGCTGTGGGCGTATTCAACCCAGGCGAGGTGGTTACTCCAGGACGTTGGTTTGAACGCCGTGACGCAGCAGAACGCAGCCTCCAGCTCCTGGTTGGTCCGCTCACACTGCCCGTTGGTTTGGGGGTGATGGCCGGAGGAGAGGCTCACCTTGGCTCCCAGGGCGTTGCAGAACGACCTCCAAACCTCTGAAGAAAATTGGGGCCCCTGGTCCGAGACCACGTCCACCGGAATCCCATGCAGCCTGACCACGTGCTGGACTAGGAGGTCCGCCGTCTCCAGGGCAGTTGGGAGACCTCGTAGGGGGACGAAGTGTGCCGCCTTGGAGAAGCGGTCCACGATGGTCAGGACGGTGTCGAAGGTGTTAGAGACTGGGAGTCCGGTGACGAAATCCAGGGCGATATGCGACCAGGGCCTGCCAGGGACGGGCAGAGGCTGGAGCAAACCCGCTGGAGGGGCATTTCCTGATTTGCTGGTGGCACACACTGGGCAGGCCCGGGCGTAGCGGGCAGCGTCCCTCCGCAGGCCCGGCCACCAGAAGGACCGCTGGAGGAGGTCAATCATCCGGGAGGAGCCAGGGTGGCAGGTGAGCTTGGATGTGTGCAACCAGTGGATGACCTCCCCCCGAACCGTGGATGGCACGAACAGCCTCCCCTCCGGTCCGCCGCCAGGGTCAGGTTCCACTTCCTGCGCCTTCTGGATCTTGCTCTCAATGTCCCAGGTGACGGCTCCCACGACGCACGACCTGGGTAGGATGGTGTGGACCGTGTCCTCCGACTCCTCAGGGGCGAATTGCCTAGAGAGGGCGTCGGGCAGGCCGTTCTTGGAGCCAGGCCTGAAGGTGATGGTGAATTGGAACCTGGCAAAGAACAAGGACCAGCGCGCCTGGTGGGCGTTCAGGCGCTTGGCAGATCTTAGGTACTCCAAGTTCTTGTGGTCCGTCAGGACAACGAACGGCAGGTTCGCCCCCTCTAGCCAGTGACGCCACTCCTGTAGCGCGAGCTTGATGGCGAGGAGCTCTCTGTCCCCCACGTCGTAATTCCGTTCCGCCGGGGACAAGCACCGGGAGAAGAAGGCGCAGGGCCGCTTGGTTCCGTCATCTGGCGACCGCTGGGATAGCACCGCCCCCACTCCTGTGTCCGAAGCATCCACTTCCACGACGCACTGCAGCGCAGGGTTGACTTGGCTAAGGACCCGGGAGGAGGAGAACTCCGCCTTCAGCGCCTGAAAGGCAGCCGCGGCCTCTTCGGTCCACCGGAACGGGACCTTAGGGGACGTGAGACGGGTCAGCGGGCCGACGATGGTGCCAAAATTTGGGACAAAGCGGCGGTAGAAATTTGCAAACCCGACGAACTGCTGCACCTGTTTTCTTGATGCAGGTGTGGGCCATTCCACCACCGCCTTCACCTTCTCTGGGTCCGGAAGCACCTGGTCGTGGGAGATGATGAACCCGAGGAAGGATGTTGTCTTCGCGTAGAACTCGCATTTTTCGGCCTTCACATACAACCGGTTCTCCAGCAGTCTTTGGAGGACCCGCCTCACGTGGACCCGGTGCTCGTCCCTGGATTTGGAGAAGATGAGAATGTCATCCAGGTAGACCAACACAAAAAGGCCAATGAAATCCCGGAGGACGTCATTAATGAGGCGCTGAAAGACGGCTGGAGCGTTGGTCAACCCGAACGGCATCACCAGGTACTCGAAGTGGCAGGTTCAGGGTACGGAAGGCTGTCTTCCACTCATCTCCCTCCCGGATCCGGACGAGGTGGTATGCGCTGCGTAGATCCAGCTTGGTGAACCAAGTCGCCCCCTGGAGGGAGTGGAAGGCGGTGTCCATGAGGGGCAGGGTGTAGCGATCCTTCTCCGTGATGTCGTTTAGGGCACGATAGTCAATGCAAGGACGGAGGGACCCATCCTTCTTGCCCACGAAGAAGAATCCTGCCCCCACAGGTGATGACGATGGGCAGATTATCCCAGCACTCAGCGACTCCTTGAGGTAAGCGTTCATGGTCTCCTTCTCCGGCGCTGACAGGCTGTAGAATCGCCCAGAGGGTAAGGGTGCCCCCTGGCGGATGTTAATTGCGCAGTCATAGGGCCTATGAGGAGGAAGAGACATCGCCTTGGACTTGCTGAATACCATACCCAGGTCGTGAAATTCCAATGGCACCAGGGACAGGTCCGGGGGCGCAGCGTCCGTAGGGGTAGGAGGAGAGGACGGAGAGCAGGCAGCGGACTGTAGACAGGTGCTCATGCAGAATGTGCTCCATGCCGACACCCCGGCGGACTTCCAATCCAAAACGGGGTTGTGGAGGCGTAGCCAGGGATACCCCAGGATGACGGGCGACACAGAGTTGGGCAGGACATAGAAGGTTATCTCCTCCCGGTGGTTTCCAGAGATGATAACCGGAACGGGGACGGTCTGGTGTGTTACTCTCCCCAGGGAGACACTGGAGAGGTTGACCAGGGAGATAGGGGTTCTTAACGCCTGGCAGTGGATGCCCAATCGGGTTGCCAGGCTTCGTGAAATAAAGCTGCCCTCCGCGCCCGAATCCACCAGTGCGTGAGTGAGATGCCCAGTGGAGTTGTGACAAAATCGGACGTGCAGCTTCAATTGGGTGAGGGGACTTAACCGATTGACGTCCGCGAGGCCCCCTACAGTGACTCGCCGTCCCCGCCGTTTGGCTTGTGGACAAAGCTCTACCGTGTGTTGACTGTCCCCGCAATACATGCAAAGATTCAACTCACGGCGGCGTTGTCTCTCTGCCGGGGAGAGCTTTGTCCAGCCCGTCACCATTGGCTCCGACTCCTCGGGGCGCAATGGTGGCGGCGTCGCCAGGGGGCGAGCTTGGAACGGGCGTGACGAGGCTCCACGAGGGCGAGAAGAAGACGACTTCCGCCCCGAGGAGCGCTCGCGCAGCCTGTTATCCAAACTGATGGCAAGGGACGTTAGCTCCGCTAGAGTCTCCGGGATATCCCGTCCAGCCAGTTCATCCCTCAGATCATCGTTGAGACTGCGGAGGAAAAGGCCACAGAGGGAGCGTTCCTCCCAGCCCAATTCCTCCGCCACTACCCGGAAGTCGACCGCATAGTCCGCTGCCAACCGGCTTCCCTGCTGGAGGCTGAGAAGCCGATCGACCTGGACCGTCTCAGTAAGAGAATGGTCAAAGACCTCCAGGAAGCGTCTCACGAATTGGTCATACGTGAGGGTGGCATAACTGGGCCTCGCCATTACGGCGTAAGTCCAAGTTAGTGCTCGCCCCTCTAGGAGATTCCCGATATAACCAATTCGGCTATGATCTGAAGGAAAGTCTCCGGGAACACAGTGGAACACGGACTCACACTGCATTATGAACCCCCGCGCTCCGCCGAGCTTACCGCTAAAGCGGGCGGGGGTTGGAATGGGCGTGAGCCGAGTCGGTGCTCCCGGAGCCTGCTGGACGGCCGCTGGAGCAGCAGGAGCCGCGCCACCCTGACGAGCCGGGGGGAACGGCTGTTGGGGAACCAAGCGGTCCAATCGGTTAGTTATTCTGATTAATTGATTGTCACCTGTTGCTGATAAGCTATTTGGTCCACTCGAGCCTCGAGAGTGGTAAGCCGGTGTGCGAGCCCGCCGTCTGTCGAGCCGCTCTGCTGAAGCCGTACTGACATAATGCACGGCTCAGGAGACGCACACACACAGGCTCAGAGTAGCTCAAATAGCTTTATTGACAACAGGGGTGTATGAGTGTGTGTCTGCGAGATGTGAATGTGTTGGAGGCGGCGTCTGCTTCGGGCACAGAGGCAGGAGACCGTACAGCCGGACAACCCTATGGGAAAAGCACAGGGAGAAGGGTGACGGGCACACACCAACACAGGAGATAAACAAGTTGGAGAGGAGCTTACTTGGAAAGGGCAGATGACTGGCACAGCAAGGAACGAGGTCCGGTAGACAGCCACCTGGAGAACCCGATGCAGCAGCGAGGAATAGGCGATGGAGAGGAATAGTCCGCCGCCGGGAAATCCACCTGTGCACAGGGGAGCAGACTTGGAAGAGAAAAAGGTAAGATCGTCTTACCGCTATGTTTGCTGAGGATGAGACGGAACTCACAGCAATCCGTAATGAAGTCTGACGGCTTCAGGCCGAAGCCCAGGGCGAGGCGGCTTAAATCCCTCGCCGCTGATGATGTGCAGGTGTGCGTGCAGGTGGCGCCGCTGACGAGCGGCGCGGCGTGACAGTATGATTATTTGTTTAAGACCACACAGTAGTTTAGGATTTGTCTTTGTTAATTTGAATGCCCTGGGAGATAATTAGTATGATTAAGAATTTGGTAAAATAATTATTAAAGGATTTATTGCACATACCTGTGCCAACATGCTTCCTGTGCGTGTCCAGGCAAAAGACTCCGTTAGGAGTTGAGGGCCTTATATAGGACACCTGCAGGGAGCAAATATGTCTGGTAAGTCAGAGGGGTGGTTTAATATTTGTAAACAGGGGTTAAGGTTATTTATTGAACTATTTATATGACTATTTATTGTGTGTTATTTATATATTTATATTGTGTATGTTTGGGGAAACTATTTATGTATTTTTAGATGTTAGTGGGTATGTGTTTAGAATAAGGAATGATGAGTGTTTTACCTGGGATTATGGTAGGGGCTAATCACCTCTAATTATCCTGTCCATTATATAACAGGTGTGAGATATCGAGTAAGAGTTGAATTGATGAATTGGTTATTGATGAATTTGGTATTACTTGATATGCTTCTTGGTTAAGGAAGTACATTTTGTTTTGTAAAACTGTGTCAGATGATTTTCCTGAGAGACTGGAGATTACCTGTAAGTAAAATAAACTGGACTAATTGAAAATAAACTCTGGCCTCGCTTTGCTGCACCAATCGTTCACACACACACTGACAGAGATTTCTTGAATTTATAGAGTGATAGAGTGATGTACTCTTTGCCAAACTGAAAACTAATAGCAGTCCTTGAATAAAATTTTCCAAAAGATAGTTTTTGTCCTTGTAAGTAGTTCTTATCAAGTTGATACATGTTCAAGGGTTTCTTTTTCAAATCAGTTCAGTTTCAATTAGTCATGGGATGCTATAAAAATGGGGCTGTTATTTTGATTGAGGTGTCATGATTGGATGCGAGTGAGGGAGCTGCCTATGAGTTGCAACATTGACTGTAATGGATGGCCATTTGGGCAAGAGCTAAGCACCAGTTATGCTTCAAGGTCACTACTGTGTGTAGACTCTGGCCGCAACTGAAGTCACCAGTTCAAGATGGCAGCACCCTGAGTCCAGGGGTTTCACTTCTCTCCAACAAAAGTAAGTTTTTACATGTTATCCATACCTACATACAGTCATGTATTTATATACAGTCAATTGACTGATTAGATATTTGTGTAAATGAGCAGTTAAACAAATAATGTGACTGCTGAGTCTATGTAGTACAAGTTCAAGCTGATGCATGATCAAGCTCTAACAAATACCTGCAGAAACTATTTTTCATTGTTCCCTTTTATTATTTAAGGCATTCTCATGTCTGTAAGCTGACAACAATGTAAGACAGTAACACCTCCTGACGGTGACACATACATTGGTGGCTTTGGAGACTTTTCATCTCTCTCTGATCTGCGCTCCACTTCACAAAAAACTGTCTGCAAGAGGAGCCAAACACAAGCCACAATAAATAATAACAAGAGCAACTGCACCGCACATGAGCTCATGCTTTGACAAGACCCACCCACCCTGCAGTAGTGGCGGGGAGCATCAGAGTGGTTGCACGGCTCTCCCAGTCATCTGTTACAATAGTGGCCTAACTCTGCTTGTCTGATCCCACCGACTGCTTTCAACTGCTGCCAGGACCACAGGAAGCCAGTCATCACCAGTGTGTAAGTGTGTGTATATGTGTTGGGTGGAGGTCCTGCGGGGGAAGGTGGGGAGGGGGGTCCCTTGTCTCTCGATTTTCCGCCCTGATTGGAGTGAATGAGAAGCCATTCTGTTGCTCAGCTGAATCTCTGCACCTCTCCTTTTGCTTTGAATTCACAGTGTGGAGGAAAAATGACACAGTCTTAAAGCAAGAGAGGTGACATCATCCCAGTACTGATGCTCGTGTGAGACAATTTTGCATGCCACTACAGAGTAGAGGCCTTCTGTGTACATCTTTTTTTTTTTTTTTTACACAATACAGTATATTAGTTTCTTTTATCAGTATTTATTTTAGCAGTTAATCTTTAGTTGAGAGTGGCAATTATAGAGGGAGACATTAAAACATAGTGGCAGCCTAATCTCACATTCATGCATAGAAACACCATAATTACCCACTCTCACGAAAAGTGGAATATATATAGAAAGAAATATTTTTATGTGAAATAGATACTTCCTGTTGGTAGAGACAGGTAAAGTAGTGTAAACAGTGCCTTGCAGTGGTTGTAAAAGTCAGTGCATGCAATGAGATGGAAGAGAGAAGTGGCATAAGCGCTGTTAAATGTTGTAAATGGAGCCCCCCACCCTACCATAGTCCTAATTTAACCTTACTGTAAGGAGTGCCTCCCTCGACCCATTTCCTTAACCCCAACAATGTCAAAATGTGTATTAAATTTCAAAAGAAAGTGAAATTTGAAAACAAAAGTGAACTCAGACATGTTGAGTGAGAGTATGATTTTTAATATCATAAAAATATATACAAATATACACTACCGTTCAAAAGTTTGGGGTCACCCAGACAATTATTTTGTGTTTTCCATGAAAAGTCACACTTATTTACCACCATGAGTTGTAAAATGAATAGAAAATATAGTCAAGACATTGACAAGGTTAGAAATAATGATTTGTATTTGAAATAATAATTTTTTCCTTCAAACTTTGCTTTCGTCAAAGAATCCTCCATTTGCAGCAATTACAGCATTGCAGACCTAACATGATTGCACAAGGGTTTTCTAATCATCCCATTAGCCTTCTGAAGCAATGAGCAAACACATTGTACCATTAGAACACTGGAGTGATATTTGCTGGAAATGGGCCTCTATACACCTATGTAGATATTGCACCAAAAACCAGACATTTGCAGCTAGAATAGTCATTTACCACATTAGCAATGTATAGAGTGTATTTCTGATTAGTTTAAAGTTATCTTCATTGAAAAAAAGTGCTTTTCTTTCAAAAATAAGGAAATTTCTAAGTGACCCCAAACTTTTGAACAGTAGTGTATATTCATATTTATATATAAAAACGAGTAACAAATCTGTACATATTTCAGTAACTATAATGCATTACTGAATTTTTAAACAGCAATTTCAGTACACAACAAATTACTGCAACAGTTGTGGCGTTACAGTAATGTGTTACTCCAAACACTGCCTATGGCACTGATACGGTGTGTTGGACAGAATCAAACCCAGGCCTCAGGTCCCAGTTTTTATCTCCTTAACATGGGCCACAAGATTTACAGTATAAGCTATGGGGGAGTCCCATTTTTAACTCATTCTGGCAAAGGGGAAAGGAGCTAATGCAATGACATGTCTGCATTTCATGGGAGTCACTACTTCTCAAAGGCGTTTGCCCTGATGCTCACCAAAATCACCTATAATGATCCTCAGGATGGTCTGCATCCAGGTTGTGCTCAAGGTCAAATCAACAGTCAGGAGATCTGAGCATTCTTGGGGTGATTTCTTCAGACTCGTAATGAGCTACTCCATCACTGACAGTTTGGTCTGCTTTTCTGATATTTGTGAGGGATATATGATGCCAGAGAGTGCTTTTTACTTGCAAACATTTTAAGTTAACATTTGGAATTAATTGCAAAACTTGAGGGGTCACTGACTGCACTTTTTACACATTTTAACAGCTCACTTATCACTTAATGAAGTGCTTGTGGCACATTTTGTTCACATTTTCTTTAATTTTTTAATTATTGAAGCATTTTTTTTAAAACTTTTCTTGGCTTTCTTCAAACGCTCTGATCCAAAGCCTGTCACTTTAAGAAACTGACTTCAGCTGTTCAACTCAACCCTCTCTCTTAGCCAGTTAGCCATTAGCCGAGTAGCTTCTAGCCAGCTCCTTCCAGCTTGGGTAATGTCTCGCTCCACGGTACTCCACTCCTCTCCCACAGCCAGCCGGGGGATGCTCCGTTACGAAGCAGCTCTCAGCAGCTCTGCTGGCTCTCAGCTCCCTGATTGAGAATAAGATGAGATAAGATAAGCCTTTATTAGCCCCACAATGGGGAAATTCCAGGATTGCAACAGCAAAGGGATAGCAGCACTCAGAGCAATAGTAAATAAGATAATAAGATAAGAACTGGTTAGCCAAACCAGTAAGTAAATATACAGTAGTGTGAAAAAGTGTTTGCCCCCTTCTTGATTTCTCCTTTTTTTTTTTTGCATATTTGTCACATTTAAATGTTTAAGATCATCAAACAAATTTAAATATTAGACAAAGATAGCACAAGTAAACACAAAATGCAGTTTTTAAATGAAGGTCTTGAGGGGAAAAAAATCCAAACCTACATTGCCGTGTGGAAAAGTGACTGCCCCCTAAACCCCCTAAACCTAATAATTGTTTGGGCTGTAGGAGTCAAGAATTGAGGAGACTGGATGATTTTCCAGTATCTGCTTTAATTCTCATTCATCCTACGTCCTCTCTCGATCGGAGTGAAAAGAGACAGGACGCAGTCACACACATACATTTATACACTTATCTCTAACAATACCTCACACACAAGTCACAATACATCACACAAAAGTCACACAACCCAGTTACATCCTTTCATCTGTTATAGAACATCCAGCGTCCTTCTGTTCTCCTCTCTGACCCCCAAAAGGTCAGGCCGGGTAATCTTCTCCTTTCTTCTGAGTCCACGGGGGGTGCAGACACCTCGTCCTCTTGAGGTGTGATGTCAATACACTTGGCTAGCTCAAAGTCTCTCTCAGCTGAATTCCAGCCTGCCACATGTGAGTGGCAGCTTAGCCCCTGTCTTCCCCATCAGAGAATCGTTGTCTGCTCCCTCCAAAGTAAATAAAAATATAATGTATAAGCATCCCAAAGTGATAAAGCAAAATATTGGTAAAACTCAAATTAAACATAAAGCCTCTAAATTGAATGATTTGGCCTCTGTTCCTCCTCATAATTTAAAAATTAAATGTGGTTTATTAAATATTAGGTCTCTAACTCCCAAGTCTCTGTTAGTCCATGATCTGTTAATTGATCATCAGATTGATTTAATTTCCCTTACAGAGACTTGGTTAGGACAAGAGGATTATGTTGGTTTAAATGAATCAACTCCCTCTGGTTATTTAAACTGTCAAAATCCCAGAAGTTCTGGTCGTGGAGGAGGAGTAGCAACAATTTACCATTCCAAATTACTAGTTAATGTAAAGCAAAAAACATGTTATAATTCCTTTGAGGGCCTGGTCCTCAGTATTGGGCACTTTAGCAATTCCAGGTTAAACCCAATTTTATTTGCCATAGTTTATCGTCCCCCATCAACCTATTCAGAATTTTTATCCGAATTTCCTGATTTCTTAGCTGATTTAGTGCTGAAATCTGATAGAATAATTATAGTAGGGGACTTTAATATACATGTGGATGTAGATAGTGACTGCCTTAATGTGGCTTTTAATTCAATATTAGACTCGATTGGGTTTTCTCAGAAAGTAGGAAATTCTACTCATTACCTCCACCATACATTGGACCTTGTTCTGACATATGGCATAGAAATAGAAAATCTGGTAGTGTCTCCTCATAACCCTGTACTGTCAGACCATTGTCTGTTAACCTTTGATTTTACTATTTCTGACTATTTGGCTCCTAAAGAAAAATATTATCACAGTAGATGCCTCTCAGATGATGCTGTTTCCAAATTTATGCAGATTGTTTCCTCTATGCCATGTGTCAACACAACGGAAATAAGCTATAGACAGCTTGCTCCTTCTGTAATTGATAACATGGTGGATAGTGTTTCAGCTTCTCTACATCAGGCTCTAGACTTGGTGGCCCCCTTAAAAAAGAAAAAGTCTAATCAGAGATTTTTAACTCCTTGGTTCAACACAGAAACTCGTAGCTTAAAACAGAAGACTCGTCAATTAGAAAGAAAATGGCGCTCTACTAATTTAGATGAAATCTATTTAGCTTGGAGAAATCATCTTTTAATTTATAAAAAATCTCTTAGAAAAGCTAGAACGAGTTATTACTCTGCATTAATAGAAGAGAACAAGAATAATCCCAGGTTTCTTTTCAGTACTGTAGCCAGGTTGACAAAGAGTCAGGACTCTGTCAATCCTAGCATCCCCTTAGAGCTTACTAGTCAGGACTTTATGAACTTTTTCAATAATAAAATTTCATCCATCAGAGATAAAATCAATCAGATTCTTCCCACAGTTAACTTAAATACTGTAACTACTACAACTCCTTCTATTGATGTCTGTCTTGATGAGTTTACTCCAATCGACCTTTGTGAGTTAGACAAAATAGTTTCCTCATCCAAACCTTCAACTTGTCTTTTAGACCCTATTCCTACCAGGTTATTTAAAGAAGTCTTCCCACTTATTGGTAGCTTTATTCTTCATATAATCAATTCTTCATTAACTTTAGGCCATGTACCGCAGGCTTTTAAAACGGCTGTAATTAAACCCTTACTCAAAAAGCCAACGCTAGATCCAGGAGCTTTAGCTAACTATAGACCAATCTCTAATCTCCCTTTCATTTCAAAAATCTTAGAAAGAGTTGTTGCTATGCAATTATTTGACCACCTGCAGGGAAATGGTTTATTTGAGGAGTTTCAATCTGGGTTTAGAATCCATCATAGCACTGAAACAGCCTTAGCGAAGGTCACTAACGACCTCCTCATTGCATCTGATAATGGACTAGTTTCTGTACTTGTCCTTTTAGATCTTAGTGCAGCTTTTGATACTATTGATCATAATATTCTACTTGATAGATTAGAACACTATGTTGGACTTAATGGAACTTCGTTGCAGTGGTTTAGATCTTATTTATCTGATAGGTTCCAGTTTGTTCATGTAAATGATGAGTTTTCTCTCAGCTCAAAGCTTAGTCATGGAGTTCCACAGGGATCTGTGCTTGGCCCTACTCTTTTTAGTTTATATATGCTTCCGTTAGGCAACATTATTAGAAAGCACTGTATACATTTTCACTGTTATGCAGATGACACACAATTATACCTGTCAATGAAGCCAGATGATACTAATCAATTAGCCAAGTTAGAAGCCTGTCTTAAGGAAATCAAAGTTTGGATGACTTGTAATTTCCTGCTATTAAATTCAGATAAGACTGAAGTCATTCTTGTTGGTCCAAAAAACCTTAGAAATTCCTTTCCAAATCAAACTTTCAGTTTGGATGCAGTTACTCTTTCTCTTAATAGCTCTGTGAGGAACCTTGGAGTTATTTTTGATCAGGATTTGTCCTTCAATTCACATATTAAATTTGTTTCTAAGACTGCCTTCTATCATTTGCGTAATATTGCCAAGATTAGGAGCATCTTGTCTCAGAGTGATGCTGAGAAGCTGATCCATGCTTTTGTTAGCTCGAGATTAGATTATTGTAATTCTTTATTATCAGGCTGTCCTAAAACATCTTTAAAAAGTCTTCAGCTGATCCAAAATGCTGCAGCAAGAGTTTTAACAGGTACTAGAAAGAGAGATCATATCTCTCCGGTTCTGGCCTCCCTTCATTGGCTTCCCATAGAGTTTAGAATTAAGTTTAAAATCCTTCTTCTTACTTACAAAGCTCTAAACAATCAGGCTCCTTTTTATTTAAAAGATCTGATACTACCGTATCATCCTAACAGAGCACTACGCTCCCAAAATGCAGGTTTACTTGTAATACCTAGAATCTCCAAAAGTACAATGGGAGGCAGAGCCTTCAGTTATCAAGCTCCTCTCCTGTGGAATCAGCTGCCAATCTGGATTCGGGAGTCAGACTCGATCTCTGTTTTTAAGAATAGGGCTAAAACCTACCTTTTTGATATAGCCTACAATTAGGGAGGGATCATGTGTTTTCTGAACCCTCCCTTAGTTATGCTGCTAATAGGTTTAGTCAGCCGGGGGACCTCCAGTAATGCACTGGGCCTCACTCCTTTCCTCACTCTCTATGAAATATTTTTTTTTTGCTGGTCATTAACATTTGTTTGTTCTCTCCCATAGATTGAGTCCCCATCGTGCTGTTTGCTCTCTACATGTCTGTTCTTTTCTTCTTCTCTATCCCCTCACCCCCCAGCCAGTCGCAGCAGATGACTGCCCCTCCCTGAGCCTGGTTCTGCTGGAGGTTTCTTCCTGTTAAAAGGGAGTTTTTCCTCTCCACCGTCGCCAAGTGCTTGCTCACAGGGGATCGCCTGATTGCTGGGGTCTTTCTGCAACTGTGGGGGTCCTCCCTACAGTTGATAGTGCTATGAGATGACTGTTGTTGTGAAATGGCGCTATATAAATAAAGTTGAATTGAATTGAATTGAATGTGAGTCACATAAGTTAGAATTATGGGCTCCACGTCACTCCCACCTCCCACGCAAAAGACTGGGCACACACATACAGTAATACAATGGTCATACAGTATACGTCATTCCCCCAACATAATCTCACAGCACCCTCTAAACAACCTGATCAAAAAAAACCACATCATTCTGCATGCAGCCTGGGTTTCAATCTCCTCCCGAATCTGCTGTATGCAGGTCTCCTGGTCTGTGTTGGGCCGTCCTGCTGTGCATCTGTGGAGTGAGGGGGGGAAGGGTTATTTGCCCCTCGTGGGGGGTCCAGGGGCCGCCCCTTGGGAGGCCTGCCGCGTCGAGGCGCGCCCGCCGGCCGTACAGACTCGTTATGCAACACAAAAGCAGATACTGATCGTCTCCCTCCTGCCCCCCAAATCTAGCACAAAATATTTCTCCCCGGTTTCGAGCACTCGAAATGGACCGTCGTAAGGTGGGCGGAGGCTATGCCGCTGCGCATCGTGCCTGACAAAAACAAACTCTGCGTCTCGTAAAGCCTGGGGCACGAACACACGTGGGAAAGAGTGATGAGCGGGGCCCGGGAGCATTTCTGCTCCCGTGTTACTCAGAGACCCCCGGATCGGGGAGGGCCCTGGTGCCGTGTGGTCGGGTAAAAACTTGCCTGGCAGCCTGAGCGGTTGTGCAAAGACCAATTCTGCTGGTGAGGCATCTAGATCCTCTTTGAGTGCCGAACGCAACCCCAATAAAACCCATGGTAGCTTGTTTACCCAATCTGTGTCCGTCAGTGACGCTCTGAGGGCTGCCTTCAAAGACCTGTGAAAACGCTTGCATAAACCGTTGGCCTGGGGATGATAAGCGGTCGTGCGGTGTACCGCCGCTCCTAAGCCGCTGGCCACTGCTGACCACAGTTCCGACGCAAATTGAGGTCCCCTATCAGACGTAATATCTGACGGGACCCCGAACCACGCTACCCAGGCTGTTAAAAAAGCGCGTGCCACCTCTGCCACTGTGGTCGATGTTAACGGGACCACTTCCGGCCAACGAGTGGTTCAGTCCACCATCGTCAAGAGATGCGTGAACCCTTGTGATGTGGGTAGGGAGCCCACGAGGTCCACGTGCACATGATCGAACCTCTTAGCCGGAATGTGGAACGGTTCTAAGGGCGCTTTAGTGTGCCTGTGAATTTTCGCCCGCTGGCAAACCATACAGGCTTTAGCCCACTCTTTCATGTGCTTGAGCAGGCTCGGCCAAACGAACTTCTCCGCCACCATTTTCACCAAAGCGCGCACCCCTGGGTGTGCTAGGGAGTGCACGGCGTCAAAAACGCGACGGCGCCACGCGGCTGGCACCACCGGGCGCGGTCGCCCTGTGGATACATCGCAGATAAGTGGGGGGGGAACCGGTTTGTAGACTTTTGCATTCCAGCTTTAACCCTGTTGGTCCAGACAGGAGTGCGCGCACGTCCGCGTCCTCGCTCTGCTCCGCCGCCATGGCTGTATAATCTATTCCCACGTGGACCGGAGCCGCGCGCGTGTCTGCGCTGTTACCGCGCTCTGGGTAAGCGGCCGCGCAATCCGATTCCGCGCGGACGGGTGCTGTTACTGCGCGTGACAGACAGTCTGCCACCACATTGATTTTACCGGCTACGTGCTGAATATCGGTGGTAAATTCAGACCTGACCACGGTTCTGAAGTTTTGGACATCGCAAAAGTGAGCGGTTTGTGGTCGACAAATGCGGTGAAATGCCACCCTTCCAGCCAGAACTGGAAATGGCGAATAGCCAAGTGGAGCGCCAGCAGCTCCCTGTCAAACGCGCTGTATTTTCGCTCAGCCTCGCGTAGGGATCTGCTGAAAAATGCGAGTGGCTGCCAAACCCCGGCAACCTGCTGTTCTACAACGGCCCCTATGGCCACATCTGACACATCTGTGGTTAGCGCTATGCGGGCTGCCGGGTCTGGGTGGGCCAACAGTGCCGCGTTTGCCAGTGCTTGTTTAACCTCTGTGAATGCGCGCTCCCACTCCGGGGACCACTCAATCACATGGGAGGGTTTCTGCTTTTTAAGCGCGGCGTACAAAGGCTGCATAAGCTGCGCTGCATGGGGTATGAAACGGTTATAAAAATTTACCATCCCCCAAAATTCTTGCAACGCTTTTACCGTTCGAGGCTGGGGAAAATCTGCCACTGCGCGTATTTTGGCCGGCAGAGGAACTGCTCCCTCCGAGGAAACGCGGTGCCCTAAAAAATCGATTTGTGCCACGCCAAAATGGCACTTGGCCGGGTTGATTATCAACCCATGCTCTTCTAACCTCTGAAAAACTGTCGTGAGGTGTTTTGCGTGCTCCTCCTCGGAGGTGCTGGCTACCAAAATGTCGTCTAAATAGACAAAAACGAAAGAAAGGTCGCGCAACACTGCATCCATCATCCGTTGGAAGGTTTGTGCGGCGCCTTTAAGGCCTAAAGGCATGCGTAAAAACTCAAAAAGCCCGAACGGGGTTATTACGGCTGTTTTGGGGATCAGAATCAGATTTATTGCCATTGTTCATGTAGTACACAAACTAGGAATTTGTCTCGGTGCAATGCTGCAACATTAAACATGCTAAAATAAAAGAAATAAACTATACATGCAATAAAGTGTAGAATAAGAGTGAGTAATACTAGTCAGCAGTTTAAATATATTAGCGAGCAGCAGATAATGTGGAGGACCATATAGTGCAGTTGGTAATGCAGGAAGGAAACAGTGATGATTGACATGAGTCTGGTTGAGCTGCTGTACATAGTGCACGAGAGTCAATAAGTCACTTAGTGTTCAGCAGTCTGATGGCAGAGGGGAAGAAGCTGTTCATGTGACGGGAGGTTTTAGTCTGGATGGACCGAAGTCTTCTACCTGAGGGGAGAGGGGCAAACAGTACAATGTCCTAAGGATGTCCTCTGGTCGGACCGGGACTTGGTGATAACCGCGGACTAGGTCTATTTTAGAAAAAATGCGCGCCTTCGCCAAGTGCACTGAAAAGTCCTGGATATGTGGAATCGGGTATCAGTCCTGCGCTGTGGCATTGTTCAACCTGCGGTAATCGCCACAAGGTCTCCACGAGCCGTCAGCTTTAAGTACCATATGGAGGGGGGAAGCCCAGGCGCTCTTCGAGCGGCGAATTATGCCCAACCTTTCCAGGTTGGCGAACTCCTCGTGCGCAATGGAGAGTTTAGCTGCATCCAAGCGCCGAGCCTTCGCAAAAACCGGTGGACCACTCGTGGTAATAAAGTGCTCCACCCCGTGCTTCGCCACCTTAGCTGAAAAAGTGGGAACTGTGAGTGCTGGGAACTGGTGTAGAAGGCTGTGGAACTTACCACCTGCTGTGGCAACGTTGGTCTGTACTGGCGGCGGGAACACCTGAGCTGCACAAGGGATAGAACAGAAAGAGAGTGCATTTACTAGGCGTTTGTTGGCCACATCAACTAACAAACCATGTGAACACAGAAAATCAGCACCTAACATATTGAAGCTCACTGCCGCTACGATGAAGTTCCACTCATAGGCGCAGCCGTGGAAGGACAGAGACAAGGTTCTCTCTCCGTACGTCTTGATGCTGGAGCCGTTGGCCGCTGTCGCTCCGTCTCCGCGGGGTCCAGCGACCCGATCAGCATAGGTCGCAGTGATGAAGCTCCTCTGGGCTCCGGTGTCCACCAGGAATTGCCGCCCGGAGCCCGCGTCTGTCAGATAAAGCAGCTTGTTCCGTTCACCGAGAGTGGAAGCTGCTAACGGCTCCCGGCCCGGTCGTTTCCCTGCTTTTTGAACTTGCAGGGCGGGATGCATTTGTGCGCCTTCCCAGCGAAACGTCGATGGTAAAAACAGAGGCCGTCATCTCCCCTGCCACGGAATCTTGCCGCTGCTGTCGCCGCTGAGGTGGTCACTGCTGCCTCTGGCTCCACACTGCCCCCGGCCGCCGCGCCGAGGTCTGCCGCTGCCACGGAAGCCTCTTGTTCCTCGCAGGCGTTGAGGAGCCGCTCCGCCTCTTGGGCCAGCTCGCGGAAGTCCTGCTGGTTCACACATCGTCTGCTGGACAGGGGACCTCTCGTGTGCGCTGGAAGGGTCCGCAGGAAGATGTGTTTGAATAGGAACGCGTCGTTGTCCGTCCCGATCATTTGTAGCATGTCCTCCATGAGGACAGTTGGCCTGCGTCCACCCCTGTCGCGCAGGTCCAGTAGCTGCCTGGCTCTTGCCTCAGCCGACGGCACGAAGCTCCTGATGAGGGTGGCTTTCAGCGCGTCGTATTTGCCGGCAGCGGGTGGCTGCTGCACCAGGCTCCGCACACACCGAGCCGTGCGGCTGTCGAGCATCGCGATGACATTATGGAATTTAATGTCGTCTGCTGACAATTCCCCGAGCAGGAACTGCGACTCCACATGCTGGAACCACGAGTGCAGGTCGTTTTGCCAGAACTCGGGGAGCTTAATCAGTCTTGTGCCCCTGCTGGCACTCCCCGGTGAATCCGGGTCTGAGTGGCTGTCTCCCAGCTCTTCCATATCGATCATGAGGCTGTCCTCCAGCCTCGGCGTGCTCAGATTCATGCGTAGGTCACCAATTGTAGGAGTCAAGAATTGAGGAGACTGGATGATTTTCCAGTATCTGCTTTAATTCTCATTCATCCTACGTCCTCTCTCGATCGGAGTGAAAAGAGACACGACGCAGTCACACACATACATTTATACACTTATCTCGAACAATACCTCACACACAAGTCACAATACATCACACAAAAGTCACACGACCCAGTTACATCCTTTCATCTGTTATAGAACACCCAGCGTCCTTCTGTTCTCCTCTCTGACCCCCAAAAGGTCAGGCCAGGTAATCTTCTCCTTTCTTCTGAGTCCACGGGGGGTGCAGACACCTTGTCCTCTTGAGGTGTGATGTCAATACACTTGGCTAGCTCAAAGTCTCTCTCGGCTGAATTCCAGCCTGCCACATGTGAGTCACATAAGTTAGAATTATGGGCTCCACAGGGCCACCCTTAGCAGCAACAACTGCAATCAGGTGTTTGCGATGACTGGCAGTGAGTCTTTTACAGCGCTGTGGGGGAATTTTGGCCCACTCATCTTTACAGAATTGTTGTAATTCAGCCACACTGGAGGGTTTTCAAGCATAAACCGCCTTTTTAAGTTCATGCTACAGCATCCCAGTCAGATTCAGGTCAAGACTTTGACTAGGCCACTCCCAAGTCTTCATTTTGTTTTTCTTAAGCCATTCACAAGTGGGCTTGTTGGTGTGTTTTGGATCATTACCCTGCTGTAGAACCCAAGTACGCTTCAGCTTGAGGTCACGAACAGATGGCCGGTCATTCTCCTTCAGGATTTTTTGGTAGACAGCAGAATTCATGGTCCCATTTACCACAGCAAGTCTTCCAGGTCCTGAAGCAGCAAAACAGCCCCCGACCATCACACTACCACCACCATATTTTACTGTTGGTATGATGTTCCTTTTCTGAAATACTGTGTTACTTTTATGCCAGATGTAATGGGACACACACCTTCCAAAAAGTTCAGCTTTTGTCTCATCAGTCCACAGAGTATTTCCCCAAAAGTCTTGGGGATCATCAAGATGTTTTCCGGCAAAACTGAGATGAGCTTTTATGTTCTTTTTGCTCAGTACTGGTTTTCGTCTTGGAACTCTGCCATGCAGGCCATTTTTGCCCAGTCTCTTTCTTATGGTGGAGTCATAAACACTGACCTTAACTGAGGCAAGTGAGGCCTGCGGTTCTTTGCATGTTGTTGTGGGGTCTTTTGTGACCTCTTGGATGAGTCGTTGCTGCGTTGTTGGGGTAATTTTGGTCAGCCGGCCACTCCTGGGAAGGTTCACCACTGTTCCATGTTTTCACCATTTATGGATAATGGCTCTCACTGTGGTTCGCTGGAATCACAAAGCTTTAGAAATGGCTTTATAACCTTTTCCAGACTGAAAGATCTCAATTACTTTGTTTCTCCTTTGTTCCTGAATATCTCTGGATTGCAGCATGATGTCTTGCTTTTGAGGATCTATTGGTCTTCTTCATTTTGTCAGGCAGGTCCTATTTAATTGACTTCTTGATTGAGAACAGGTGTGGCAGTAATCAGGCCTGGGTGTGGCTAGAGAAATTGAACTCAGCTTTCCAAAGATGTGACAAACCACAGTTAATTTATGTTTTAACAGTGGTGGTGGTGGGGGGGGATCACTTTTTCACACAGGGCCATGTAGGTTTGGATTTTTTTTACCCTTAAATAATAAACACCTTCATTATAAAACTGCATTTTGTGTTTACTTGTGTTATTTTTGTCTAATATTTAAATTTGTTTGAGGATCTGAAACATTTAAGTGTGACATACATACAAAAAAAATGAGAAATCAGGAAGGGGGAAAAAACTTCTTCACACCACTGTACATACAGTATGTACACAGTTATACACACAGTGCAGGAGCATTGCAGCAAGATGGTATCAACAGCATTACAGTTTGTTAAATTACCCCGGCAGAATATAAATATGTACCCAGACAGTATATTTTGCTTTTGAATCAACAGTGTTGTTGCCACCCTCAATAATAATTACCTCCGCCAAGGAGGTAATGTTTTTACCGGGGTTTGTCTCTGTCTGTCTTTCTGTTACCAACATAACTCAAAAAGTTAAGAACGGATTTTGACGAAATTTTCAGGAAAGGTGTGTAATGGCATGGGGAACAGATGATTAGATTTTGGTGATGATCTGAGAGTGCATACCTCCACCAAGGGCTTTGTTTGTATTTGTGCAGCAGGATTACACAAAACTTACTGGATGGATTTGGATGAAATTTTCACCAGAGATGGTTCTTGGGCTAGAGAGATGATCTAAGAATGCATACCTCAACCAAGGCTCTTATCTTCTCACAGTGTGTTAGCAACAATACTCCAAAACTGATGGACAGACTTTGATGCAATTTTCACCACAAGCGGCTATAGGCCTACACACAAACCCATTACATTTTGGAGGTGATCCATGAGAAACGGAAGGAGCCTTGGTGGAGGTATGCGCTCTGAGCGCTTTTCTAGTTGTAATTGTGTATTGAAGGGGACGATCTCTATTGTGCAAGGTTGTTACGTTTAGTACATTTAACACGACCTCTACGAGCAGCACCAGTTAGGTTATAAAGTCTGACAGCTTTAGGACCTGTGGAACCTCTCCCTCGTGCATTTAGGATGGCACAGTCTACCGCTAAATGAGCTCCTCAGTGCGTTCAGCATGGCCCGCTTGGGGTGGGATCCGGACTCCAGTAGAGATGACAGCTTAGCCACCATCCTCTCTCCTATCTCCTCCACTGAGTCGAGGTGTCGCCCCAGAACAGAGCTGGCTTTTTTGATTAGCCTATTCAGTCTCTTCCTGTCAGCTGCCGTGATGCTGCTGCCCCAGCAGCCCACTTCAAATGTGATGGCTGATGCCACCACCAAATCCTTGAAGGTCTTCAGGAGTGCCCCTTGCACTCCAAAACACCTGAGTCTTCTCAGGAGGTACAGCCTGCGCTGCCTCTTCTTGTAGAGCGCTTTGGTGTTGTGTGACCAGTCCAGTTTATTGTTCAGGTGAACACCCAGTTACTTGTAAGATGTCACCATCTCAATGTCTGTTCCCTGGATGTTTAGTGGTGCTGTGGGGGGTTGTCCTGGCCTGCGGCAGTCCACCACCAGTTCCTTGGTTTTCCTCACATTGATCGGAATAGCAAAATTGCAAGAAAAAAATGTTCTTAAATTTACATTAAAAAAATCTTTATAGCAAAAGCCATTACATCTGAATGTAATGGTAAATGTTGTAAAATACTGTAGCCTATTGCCTTGTGATGCACTCAATATATACCATCACATTATTCTGATTACTAAGTTTTTTTTATGGAAAATAAAATTTGACCCAAAAGATGCCCAAGCTGGGGCTCAAACTCACAAACTCTTAACTCAGACTCCAGCACTCTACTTATGTCACTAATTCTAAATGAGATGTGCTACCCTGTGTCTTTGTGCATGCGCCTCCATCTTTGGGCCGGAGTGATGCAAGTCACATTATGGATTATGGACCGCGGACCAGTGAACCAGGTGGCAACAGGGATGGTTATTAGGGTGACTACGAAAAAAAAAACAACAATATAAGCCGCGCTTGGTTTGAGCTTCCTGTTGCCAGTGTTAGCCTGGGGGCTAATAGCGCATGTCCATATACATGACAGACAACTAGGTGGGCCAATAATGGAGCAGTGGGCTGGTCTCAAGGACAGTGGTGGGTTGGCTTTTTCTAAACGTGACATTAACGATTTCCACAAAAAGGTAAAAAAATGTTTCTGCCGTTTCTGGAAGAGAAAAACAAGATAAAGGCTGTGTGGTTTTTTTAAGACAATTGAGTGTTTTGTAAATTTATAAAGAGACCCTCCGTGCTGAGGAGAAGCTGTTTCATCCCAAAAGTGGCTGTAAAACCCCCTTTTTTCTTCACCCAAGACCAAAGCTTTGAAACTACGCCATCAGTTATAAAACAGGATAAACAAACTTTCTGCTCAAGAACTGGTTTCAACTCCCCTGACATCAAACTGACAAGAGATCCAACCCAGACATTTTTATGATTTAATAACATTCTGAGGTTCTACAGACCGCTGACTCATCTCTACTCATCCATTTCCCTCAAAACTGTGAAAGTTCAATAATGCCCCCCAAAGGGAAAAGTGAAGTCTTATGCCCCATCCTCAAACCAACAAGGAACCCCCAGAAAATTAACTTTTTTCCTTTAAGACTCTCACTTTTCAGAAGATACTTCTCAGAACATACTGGAAGTTATAGCTGGACCCCGATAGACAATTATGGTTTGAAGTGTTTCATTAATTGTTGATTTGAATGTATTTTTATGTTTGAAAAGTATGTCACAAGAATATTATATTCACTGCATGCCACTACGAAACTGCATTTAATAGTTATGTGTGTTTATCATAGTAATAATGAAAAGTGGTCATGAATCACTGAAGTTTTGATTATAGATAGATGGATGGATGGATGGACTTTTTTGATCCCAAACTGGGAAATTACAGTGTAACAGCAGCATGACAGTAGACAATCAAACAACAGAAACACACACATGACAGACAAAGGGATTACCCATGGAAAGTAAAAACTAACATGACTATAAAACCTATATACATCATAGCTTAATATATGATGACCCATATAAACACATGAATCATCCCACTGCACAAAGAAGGACTATCAGGAGCAGAGTGAAATGTGAGGTACCAGTTAGTCTGTAAGGTGCAGTGTGGCAGCATAGCTATGACCAGAATACAACATCATAGTGAGTTATTGTACAGTGAAACTGCATGTGGCAGGAAAGATTTCCTGTACCTGGCCGTTCGACAGCGAAGCTGTAGTAGTCTACTGGAGAAAGTGCTTCGCTGTCTGTCTAGTGCAGTCCTTCTCAAATAGTGGGGCGCGCCCCCCTGGGGGGGCGCGTGTGACCCCGGGGAACAGGCTTTGCTTTTGCCGTGTAAAGTGTAATTGCACATCCACGGCAGCAGGTGGTGCAGTGGCGCTCTCATTGTCAAAGTCTGTGCGGGAGTTTAAAACTTTTTAAATTGCTGTCAACAAACCCCTCGAGAGACACCATGGAGAAATATTTAACAGTAACAAAAAGAAAGGCGGAGAGAGACAGAGGTAAAGAGACAAACGAAAGTCTCCCAAAAGCTAAGACGAGGAAATATGACGAAGCTTATCTAACGCTTGGCTTCACTGGGACTACGGTGGGAGACGAGGAGACCGGTGTGTTCACTGTGTCTGAAAGTGCTGGCAGCGGACAGCATGAAGCCAAATAAATTAAGACGTCACCTACAGACATTACATCCTCAACACGTTGATAAGCCGCTTGATTTCTTTCAGCGAAAACGTGCGGAGTACGGCCAACAATCATCCCACTTTGTGAACGCTACATCAGTAAACCAGCGAGCACTTTCAGCATCATTTAAAGTGGCGTACCAAATTGCGCAGTGCAAAAACCCCACACAATTGCAGAGGAGTTGATACTGCCTTTTTCTACCTTTTTCTTCAGACTAAAATGTTGAATATATTGGTACTCCTGTGTTAATGTTCCAGATCAATTTACATTTAATATTGTAGCGAACTCAATATGAGCACCCTACTTGGCTTGCCAAGTGAGTTGACCCTATTGGCGACACAGGTAGAGTGCGGGACTCCGGAGCAGGAGGCGTGAGTTCAAATCTCCCTTTGGGACATTGCCATGTTGAGCAGCACGTTACAATATTATTTATTGATTGAATTATTTTTCTCAGCATCAAATGGTTCAGTTGGTCAAAAATGTTTCTAGTTTAAATAAGGATTGACATATTTTTTATTTCAGGCACTTTGATGCACTTTAAGTTTTTTTTTTTCTGTTTTAGACTATAACAGGGTTTCTGTGTGGCAAAATAAAGTTAATATTTGTTGAAAGTTGATTTATATTGCTTTTTTCTTTTGTTAATGTTAAAAAGGATACAATTTTAGGTATACTTATACAATTTTTATAGATAATGATCTTATTTATAGTCACTGCGGCGAGTTGGGGGGGCGCGAAATATTTTCTCTTTCCTAGGGGGGGCTTTGCAAAAAATAATTGAGAAGCACTGGTCTAGTGTGTGGTGGAGGGGGTGATCAGGATTGTCCATGATGGATCGCAGTTTATTTAGTGTTCTCCTCTCCACCACTGTCTCAAAGGTCTCCGGTCTGAAACCAGTTACAGAGCCAGCCCTCTTGATAATCTTGTCAAGTCTGTTGGTGTCTCTGGCCCTGATACTGCTACTCTAACAGACAGTAGCAAAGAAGATGACGCTGGCGACAACGGTCTGGAAGTAAAGCTCCAGCATCCTGCTGCACGCATTGAAGGATCTCAGCTTCCTCAGGAAGTAGTCTGCTCATCTCCTTCTTGTGTGCAGCATCGGTGTTGGATCTCCAGTCCAACCCGCTGCTGATCCTGACACCCAGATATTTTTAGTCCTCAACCACTCCCACATCCTCCCCACTAATCTGCAGTGGCTGAGAAGGCATCTTCCTCTTCCTGAAGTCAATCACCGTCTCTCTGGTCTTGCTGACATTCAATCTCAGGTGATTCTGGTCCGTCCACTCCACAAATCTGTCTACCAGTGCCCTGTACCTCCCCTCCTCTCCTCCTCTTATACACCCCACAACAGCTGAGTCATCAGAGAATTTCTGCAGGTGTCATGACTCAGTGTTGGACTGAAAGTCAGTGGTGTATAAGGTAAAGCGAAAAGGAGAGAGCACAGTCCCCTGTGGAGCTCCCATATCACTAGCCACCACTCCAGACAAGACATTGCCCAGCCGGACAAACTGTGGCCTGCCTGTCAGGTAGTCAGTAATCCAGGAGATCATAGAGCTGTCAACCCCCATCACCCGCAGCTTCTCACCCAGCAGCAGTGGCTGGATGGTGTTAAAGGCACTGGAGAAATCAAAAAAAGTGATTCTCACAGTATCTCCTCCACCATCCAGGTGCAGATGGGCGCATTGCAGCAGCTAGATGGCAGCATCTTCAACTCCTAAATGGGGCTGATATGCAAACTGCAGAGGGTCCAGCCACGTCTTGACCTGCGGCCTCAGGTGGGCTAAGATCAGTCTCTCCAGGACCTTCATCACATGAGATGTGAGGGCAACTGGTCGATAATTGTTCTTGGGGACAGGAACCAGGCAGGATGTTTTCCACAGCACTGGTACTCTCTCCAGGTTCAGGCTCAGGTTGTACAGGTTTTTCAGTACCGGAGCTAGTTGTTTGGCACAGGTCCTCAGGGTCCTTGCGGAGATGCCATCAGGGCCCGCCGCCTTCCACTGGCAGAGTCTCTCCAGCTGTTTCTCCACCTGGTCTGTAGTCACTGTGAAGTGAGGGAGGGTCCTGGTGCCCCCTGAGGAGGAGCAGGGGGGAGATGGAGAGAGGTTCTGCACAGGAGGGTGGGGAGGGGTGCGTGGGGGTCTGGTTGTGTTGCTGGAGTGACAGACTGTGAGTTGAACCTATTAAAAAACAGATTAATTTCCTCAGCTCTCTCCTGGCTCCCAGATGGCTACCTGACTCTCCCCTTGCACCCAGTTATTTGCTTCATTCCCTCACATACATCTTTAGCGTTGTTTTGCCTGAGTTTATCTTCCAACTTCCTCCTATAATTGTCCTTGCACCTCCTCAGCATCTCATTCAGCTCATGCTGCACTCGCCTCAGCTTCTCATTGTCTCCAGCCCTAAAAGCTCTCTTCTTTTTTTTCAGAAGTGCTTTCATGTCGCTCGTGACCCATGGTCTGTTGTTGGAGAAGCAGTGTACAGTCTGAGCTGGCATGGTCATGTCTTCACAGAATATAATGTATTCTGTGATGCAGTCAGTCATATTGTCTATGTCCACCCCATGTGGTTTGCAGAGTACGGTCCAGTCTGTCGTCTCAAAGCAGTCCTGTAGTGCATCAATGTGAATTTCATACGTTACCGTTCAACCCGGGACATCTGACTTGAACAGCCAATCATCAACCAGTCTTGTTCATGTTGACACCTCTCTCATTCAAATGGTCAGTTTCAGACAAAGAAACCTTTCCTGATTAGACAAGAGGTTTGTCAAGGCCACCACTGTCTCAAGTTCTCAAATGTAATTGGTTCTTTTGACTGCCAGTCAAGTTTTTTTTTTTTTCTTGTGGAAAGCGCTCTCTTTAAGAGTTGGAAAACTCCCTGTCATGCTGCGGTCCTCGTGGACCGCAAATAAGACGCCATAGGCCACCAATGAGCTTGCATAATTTATTAGAGGAACATAAATGACAAAATAAGGAGCCACGGGGGGCAAAAACACAACTAAGGTTATAACTAGACATGGGCTACAGAGTCCCAGAGAAAACACTTACTGTGAAGAATTCAGACGAGAATTGTCAGACGATGTCAGACGAGGTCGCAGCCTGTTGTAACCAATGCTGCTCCCATAAATAGGGCCAGGGCCTGCTTCTGCTTCTGCCCTTCAGAGAGAACAGACACCTTTTTCTTTGCTCCCTCTTTTACCCTCCTTCCCTCCCTAACTGAGAATCCCAGCTTGCTGTCTTGTCTGCGTCGCTGTCTTCTGGCTGAATCTTGAACCAAACGAAAAAAAATGGATTTGGTGAGCGGCTTTAATAAAATTAACAACATTATATAAATTCGGGCCAGGGGGAGCCCCTATGGAGAGACCCATGGATTGGAACGCATGTGTCTGCACGATTCGATTGAGGATGTGGAAACATCTACCTGGTTTGGCTAGGATCACAGGATTTTCTGCGGATTGGCTCTGGAGTTTGTCCTGGTGTATCGAAAAATTAACTAGAAGAGCTAATTAAAAGCGGTCCCGGCATAGCTGCTTCTCAACAATTCGACTAGACGGGGGAGTGCACTAACTATCGGCAATGATAACATGGAAATTACCATCTGCATGCACTGTAGAGGGATGGACTCTACCGGACATGTTTACCCATGTTCTAGAAGGGAAACATCTGGAGTCGTCTTTGGTGCCTCCAAGGAATGGATTTAAAGCCTATGTATGGAAATTATGAACACAGCATTGCTGGAGATGAAAAATTCTATGCTCTGTGTGATCTGTGTCTATCAGACCTTGAATTCGATGCCCTGTTGTGTATTTTCCTCCTGGATTAAGACAAAACAGAAGATTGTGCTTCTCTTTCATAAACATACTGGGACTGCATCTGAACTCTCATTGACATGTGACTGGCTCAGGAAATTTCCATCTGCCATGCCTCAAGGACATGCTTCCGAGTTTCAGACACTAAGACATAACATCTCGGCTGGGAGAGATTTTGCTGCCTCCAGTAACTGATAAACACCCACCTGCATTCAACATACACGAACACACTGATTCATAATACTGAATTACACCCATCCATTCACTGATTCTCTCTGACTTTTGGTCTTTTGGTTTTTTGTGGTTGATTGTTGCTCTGTGCTATTGAGAGATTTTTTTTCATTGTAATCATAATCTGCTTAAATATTTATAAGCTGTATTCTGATAACGAAGTTTTTTTTCTCTCCTCCCCCCTTGTGTCGTTCCCTCCCCTCCCCTCCCTTTCTTATCTATCTCTGTTTGATGAGGCGCCTATTATGGCTGCCGTGTCGTTGTGTCGCGTGCATGCGCACCAATGTCAAGTCAAGTTCCTCGTGTGTTTTTTACATGCTTGGCAATAAAGTTTATTCTGATTCTGATTCAGGGATGAAACAGCTGATGACCCAGTCATCAACTCCATTGATTCCAGCTGTCACAGCCAGGTCTGCTCTGACAGCCGGACGCCCCACAGAGACGCTGTCAGAATAAGAGCCCTGCGGGACCATAAGAAATACTACCGAATGGGAGGAAAATACTGCATGACCCGAGCGCGGACGAGATCGGCGCTCAGGCCGTGACACTCCCATTTTGTCTTCAGTTCTTCAGTCTTCAGAGTTAGAGTTAGTTTGTTTCTTTCTCTTGAGTTCGAACCTCATATCTCTTGCCTGGAGTAAAACTCTTTTTCTTTTTTCCTATACACATTCTTCACACTTTTTACCTCTGCCAAGGGAGGAGGTAATGTTTTCGGTGGTGTTGGTTGATTTGTCTGTTTCCAACATAACTCAAAAAGTTATGAAAAGATTTTGATGAAATTTTCAGGAAAGGTGTGTAATGGCATGAGGAACAGATGATGAGATTTTGGTGATGAACTGAGAGTGCATACCTCCACCAAGGGCTTTGTTTGTATTTGTGCAGCAGGATTACGCAAAAATTGCAGGATGGATTTGGTTGAAATTTTCACCAGAGGTGGTTCTTGGGCTAGAGAGCAACCCATTACATGTTGGTGAGGATCTGAGAATGTATACCTATGCCAAGGCTCTTTTCTTCTCACAGAGTGTTAGCAACAATACTCCAAAACTACTGAATGGATTTGGATGAAATTTTCACCAGAGGTGGTTCTTGGGCTAGAAACGAACCCATTACATTTTGGCGATGATCTGAAAATGCATACCTCAGCCAAGGCTCTTATCTTATCACAGTGTGTTAGCAACAATACTCCAAAACTAATGGACAGACTTTGATGCAATTTTCACCACAAGTGGATCTAGTCCTACACTCAAACCATTACATTTTGGAGGTGATCCATGAAAGATGGAAGGAGCCTTGGTGGAGGTATGTGCTCTCTGAGTGATTTTCTATTTTTTTTTTAAGTTTTTCTTTGTTTTTTTTTTCTTAAACCACCGTGCCAAGAGGATTGATTTTGATTTTCCTCACATTTAACTAAAATTTATTCTCACTCAATTAACATGATATCGGAAGAACTCAGACTTTGTGGCTTGAGATTTTTTTCTTCTTTTCCTTCAAATTTTTTGACTCTTATCGGACCTTGAATGACCAAGGCACTACTGGAACTCGTTTGATTCCTCTGAACTCACGTTCTGGCCCATACTGACAAAGCTCAGATCGAAGAAGCCAGCCACACCGCTCATTCAGCTCCTGTTGGTCACAGCCAACAGGTGCAGCTTGTGTTTAAAAGAAATTATCTGTTGGCAGATAGTTTTCATTGTTCCACCTGACGGATCAGTTAGGATCCACTGATGTTCTGTTACTAAACCCTGCTACCAAAGTAAGCATGACCCATCTTCTGTCTGCTGTGCTCTGTCCTGATGTCAGTCCAAATTTGATTATTCCAAATTTCTCCTGTTAAGATATACTGTAGGTCTGTTCACAAATGCCAACCAGAGTTATGAAAATTTAGAAAAGTAGCATTTTTCTTTTCTTTATCAATCTCCGTGATTTTAAATTTCTCTTACAAGTTTTCCTTTTATCCCATTTTTGTCAGTAATCATTCTACTTAAATCTGCGTTTCCTTTTTATTACAGTAACCTTTGGTTTATTTCATTTCACAACTCCGTTAAGTTTTCATACACCCAATTTCATATTTCATATTCCCTTCTATGATTCCACATGAGTCCACACGGTAAATTCTCAGTAACTTGAATGTGATGTTTGATATTTGTTGATCATTTCACATTGCCTTAAAAATCACTTGAATGTAATACCTTACCCAAGCTGAGTTTTATCATCAAACTGTTAAAGGTACATTTACGTTTCTGCTTGTTTTTTTCTGTGTGTGTGTCCATTCTCTCCATTAACACAGAGAATTCATGAATGTTTGAGAGTGATTCATCACTGGTACAAATATTGAATTATTAATAAAATTATCCATTCTTTCTGGCCTGGTGCCCCAAATGAGCTTATGTTTGCTGGTAATGAAGAGAAATCGTCATTCCCACCCACATTTATAATCATTAATATTTGTACCCGCCTAACCACTACACTCTACATGCAACAGTAATCCAATACAACCTGTTGCATGGTCGAGTTGTCGGCGATTAAACCGACTCTCCCACCAGGACTTCTCCTGTTGAGGAGGGCGGCTAGACACCCAACAGGATGAAAAACAAGACCTGTCAAAGGGCGGAGGAACCCATTAGGGTCAACGGCCATCTAGCAACACCGCTTTACCTTTGGAAAAAGGAAGGCTAAGGAGTAAACCTAACAAAATCTGGAGTGGAGCCCCTAAAGGCGGTTGGATGGCATACTACACCACCATCTGGCAGCTCCTGCAGCCAAGCTGATGCCAAATGTATTGCTTTGGGTCACATCTGCAAGGCCGAGTGGGGGGTCCTGACATATGGGCAGCCCAGGATCTCCATATTTATCGCCCAGGATTGCGCCCTGGATAGGTTACTTCGGAGTTGCTGCAAAGCAGCAGAAACAACATGAGAAGCAGCAGTTATGAGTTATAAGTCTAACCTGATTGGCGCTATGGGTTGCCTCCCGACAGTGGGAGGGATCATCGTGTCCCACTGATCAGCTACCGCCCACCCAAGTCGGGCAGCCCCCAGTCAGTAAGGTGCTGATCCACCACTGTCTGTCTGCTTCAGTGGGTGCATGGAGCTTAACCTCTTGCACTCCGGTGTACCACGGACGGGCATGTCTCTGCGTCCCAGAGCGCACGAGGGTGCACTGAAAATAAAAGCTGCATTTCCGTTCTTCCACTGCAGACACAGCTGCGAACAGATTAGTTCATCTGATTGACCTCTCATTCGACTAATAAGAGCCTTGAATTGGGTTTCTGAAACCTTGAAGAACCAATGACTGAAAACCTAGCAAGAAGGACCCGCCTACCAACGCTGTGAATGCAGCGAGCCAATTGAAGCACAGAAGTTCGCAAACTGTTTTTTGTAAGGCTGGGTGAAGACAGACTGCTGCAGCAGCAGATGAAAAAAGGACCCGCAGGAAGAACCGTCACAGACCCAGCAGCACGGAGACCATCCACAAGTGCTACCTGTGTGACAGGGACTGTCATTCGCGCATCGGCCTCTCAGTCACAGGCGGTGCTTTTTTTCTTTTATTACAGCAGAATAGACGTTTAGGATTCTCTTCCATGGTCATCATAGACCGACGGAGGCCGACAGCGAAGGTCGTAAATCATTCGTCAAAACCGCAATCATGGAAGTGCAAAACCGCAATAATGGAATTATGTTTTGACCGGGTCGCCGAGACCAGAACCACGAGTCCGTAACAAGGGACCAGCGTCGCGTTCGTCTGACAATGAGGAAGAGAAGTTCGCCAGGACACTGCTGCTGTGAAGAGGTAAGGTGTTATAAGCTAAATTATTCTTTATCCCTGAAAATTGTAATCAAAAATTACTTTTGACCGATCTGTAAATTACAACTGTGCGGCACACGAAGTCCAAAGTTCGTGCGCCGCGGTACACGGGTCGTGCGCCACGTCCGGACCGTGACTGCCCCCCCCCCCCGCTACTCCTCTGTAGCAAGGGGGGGAGGGGGAGCCGCGGTGACTGCGCCGCGGTCGCCACATGACTATTCCGTCATGTAGCAATGGCCGATGTCCGTCCTCTGTAGCGAGGGGGGGGGACAACCCCCCCCCCACACACACACACAGCCCTGAGTGTCACCTTTCATTAAAGCCCAAGATGAAGCTTCTATATTGAATCATTCAAAAGTTACAGACGTTTTTCCAAACTGTGCCATTTGGCACAATTTGGCACAGTTCAAAAACGCCTGGGAACTACCTGAGGAAAAAGCTGTGTAATATATTCATTTTTTGTGGTATTGTTACAAAATTTTGACCTCAACTGGATAACACTTGGTTCTACATTTCTGTTGCATTTTCCAGCCCAGATCTGAAGCTGTGTGTTATTTGCAAGCATTTATTTTTTTCAAGTTCAGTATGTTTAGATGACTGTAACTCAGTGGCCGGAGCACTTAGAGAGATTATGACTATTTTGCCAAAAAATTCAAAGTGTTTTCTTTTAAATGAGACCAAACCCATGAAGATGCTGCAAAGGGTTGAAGAACAGCTTTCGATTTACTTTGGGCATGTTATTTTTTGGCGTTTTTAGGGAAATTGACCGGCGTGCAAGGGGTTAAATTCACATCGACAAGCAGATAGCCATCACTGCACCAGGCAAACCACAGAAAAGAAAGAAGAAACTGCCAGCCATGAGACTGGCTACTTGGAACATCAGGACCATATGTCCTGGCCTCTCTGATGACCTGCAGCAGTTTAGGGATTACAGGAAAACAGCGATCATCGACTCTGAGCTGAGGAGGCTGAACATTGACATAGTAGCACTGCAGGAGACCAGGCTTGCTGAAGACGGCAAGCTGCAAGAGAAAGACTACACCTTTTTCTGGCAGGGCAGACCTGCTGAGGAACCTTGACTGCACGGTGTTAGCTTTGCAGTAAAGAACAACGTGCTACCTATGACAGTCCCTCCTTCTAGCGGCTCAGAGCGTATCATCTCCCTCTGCCTTTCAACCTCGACCAGCAAGGTAAGCATCTTCAGTGTCTATGCCCTTACTTTAACGTCACCTCATGAAATGAAAGATCAGTTTTACGAGGAACTTGATGCTGCCATCAGCAAGATACCAGAGACCGAGCACACCATCCTGCTTGGAGATTTCAATGCCAGAACTGAATCAGACTACAACACATGGCCAGACTGCCTGGGGCATTTTGGTGTTGGTAAGATGAACGACAACGGCCAGAGACTGCTGGAGCTCTGCTCCTACTACAAGCTCTGCATCACCAACACGGTGTCACCCACGATCAGGTCATTGGCACCAGCTGGACATGATTATCACCAGATGAACTGCCCTTAACAACATGGTCATCACGTGCAGTTTCCACAGTGCCGACTGCAACAGCGACCACTCCATAGTGTACAACAAAGTCAGACTACTGCCAAAGAAGATCCATCATACTAAATGTACAGGACGCCCATGCATCAACATTGCCAGGGCAATAAACCCAGAGATATGCACCCAGCTCATCGGCCAGCTGAAAAAGGCTTTCTAAGACAACCCTGCTGAAACTATGAAGGAAGATGGCAATTCATCAGGGACAACATCTATAACACTGCCATATTAGCTCTAGGGAAGAAGGAACAGTCTAACCCAGATTGGTTTGAGTCTCATCTGTCTGAGATGGAGCCTGTCATAAATGCTAAGAGCAAAGCCCTAGTCAACTACAACAAAGATCCATCGGCAAAGAACCTTTCTTTACTGAGAGCAGCTAGGAGCGAAGCCCAAAGAACAGCAAGGTGCTGTGCCAATGAGTACTGGCAGAACCTGTGTCAGAACATCCAGGCTTGTGCCGACAGTGGAAACATACAAGGAATGTATGAGGGGTTGAAGAAGGCATTTGGCCCCACCATCAGTAAGCCCGCTCCACTGAAGTCCAAGGACAGTGTTGTCATCAGTGACCGTCCCAAGCAGATGGAGAGGTGGGCCGAACATTACCAAAACCTCTACTCCACTGAGAAGTTGGTTACTGACCTAGCTCTTGAGAACATCCCTGCCCTGCCCATGACGGAGGTGCTAGATCAACCCCCAACAGTGGAAGAGCTCAGCAAGGCAATAGATTCACTAGCCCATGGCAAGGCACCAGGTCAAGACGGCATCCCAGCAGAAGTTATCCAGTGTGGGAAACCAGTGTTGCTCAGTCATCTCCATGAGCTACTTTGCCAGTGTTTGGAAGAGGGATCAGTCCCCCAGGACATGCAGGATGCCATTATCATTACACTGTACTAGAACAGGGGGGACCACAGTGACTGTAATAATTACAGAGGCATATCCCTTCCCAGTATCATCGGCAAGGCATTCACCCGGGCGATTTTGAAGAGATTGCAAGCACTCGCCGAGCGTGTCTACCCGGAGTCTCAGTGTGGCTTCAGGGCAGAGCGGTCCACCATCGACATGATTTTCTCACTCAGGCAGCTGCAAGAGAAGAGCCGACAGTAGAGACAGCCTGTCTACGTGGCCTTCATTGACCTGACAAAGGCGTTCGACTTGGTGACCAGAAAGGGCCTATTTACTCTCCTGGAGAAGATAGGATCCCCTCCCAAGCGGCTGAGCCTCATCACTTCCTTCCATGACGGCATGCAGGCGACAGTGTACTTTGATGGTTCAACTTCTGCCCCTTTCCCCATCCGCAGCAGTGTGAAACAAGGGTGTGTCCTTGCTCCAACACTCTTTGGGATCTTCTTCTCCCTTGTTCTCTCATACGCGTTCAGGGACTCAGATGATGGAGTGTACCTACACACCAGGTCAGATGGAAAGTTCTTTAACGTTGCACGTCTAAAAGCAAAGACCAAGGTGCGCCAAGTCCTAATCAGGGAGATACTTTTTGCTGATGATGCTGGTCTGACATCTCACACACAAGCTGGTCTCCAGAGGTTGGTCAGCTGCCTAGCGCATGCCTGCAAAAAGTTTGGCCTCACCACAAGCCTCAAGAAGACAGAGATCCTGGGTTGGGATGTCAGTGAAGCTCCCAGCATAAACATTGGCGAGTACACCTTGAAAGTGGTGGAGCAGTTCACCTGCCTGAGATCTTGTCTCCAGCAACTTGTCCCTTGATCCTAAACTCAGCAAATGGATCGGGAAAGCTGCAGCTGCCATGTCCAAGCTGTCCAAAAGAGTGTGGAAAAACAGCAAGCTTACCACAGCCACCAAAGTTGCAGTCTATAGAGCCTGTGTCTTGAGCACTTTGCTCTGTGGTAGGGAGAATTCAATTCAATTCAATTCAATTCAATTCAATTCAACTTTATTTATATAGCGCCATTTCACAACAACAGTCATCTCATAGCACTATCAACTGTAGGGAGGACCCCCACAGTTGCAGAAAGACCCCAGCAATCAGGCGATCCCCTGTGAGCAAGCACTTGGCGACGGTGGAGAGGAAAAACTCCCTTTTAACAGGAAGAAACCTCCAGCAGAACCAGGCTCAGGGAGGGGCAGTCATCTGCTGCGACTGGCTGGGGGGTGAGGGGATAGAGAAGAAGAAAAGAACAGACATGTAGAGAGCAAACAGCACGATGGGGACTCAATCTATGGGAGAGAACAAACAAAAGTTAATGACCAGCAAAAAAAAAAAAATATTTCATAGAGAGTGAGGAAAGGAGTGAGGCCCAGTGCATTACTGGAGGTCCCCCGGCTGACTAAACCTATTAGCAGCATAACTAAGGGAGGGTTCAGAAAACACATGATCCCTCCCTAATTGTAGGCTATATCAAAAAGGTAGGTTTTAGCCCTATTCTTAAAAACAGAGATCGAGTCTGACTCCCGAATCCAGATTGGCAGCTGATTCCACAGGAGAGGAGCTTGATAACTGAAGGCTCTGCCTCCCATTGTACTTTTGGAGATTCTAGGTATTACAAGTAAACCTGCATTTTGGGAGCGTAGTGCTCTGTTAGGATGATACGGTAGTATCAGATCTTTTAAATAAAAAGGAGCCTGATTGTTTAGGGCTTTGTAAGTAAGAAGAAGGATTTTAAACTTAATTCTAAACTCTATGGGAAGCCATAGAATTGGACCACCTACGCAAAACAAGAGCACCGCTTCAACAGATTCCATCTGCGGTGCTTGCGTTGGATCCTGGACATCTCCTGGAAGGACCATGTGCCAAACAAGGATGTCATGGACTGAGCCAACATGCCAAGCATGCTCGCGATCCTCTCACAGCAACGTTTGCGTTGGAATGGCCACGTCCGCCGTATGCAAGATGGCCTTATTCCCAAAGACATCTTGTATGGAGAGCTGGCTACAGGAACCTGGCGTTCAGGTTGCCCGCTACTGAGATACAGGAACACTTGCAAAAGGGATCTGAAATCTGCTGACATTAGCATGGACACATGGGAGGAGATGGCAGAAAACCGGGATGCTTGGCGATACACTGTAAGCACAGGCATCACCACAGCAGAGCAGAAGTAAGTCCATCTGTGGTAAGACACACTGTAAAATCGAATAGTTTACAGGACTCAAAACTTACGTGGAAACCGATTACCTAATAAATTTTAAGTTAATGAAATGATTTTTTTTTGAGTAAACTGTACTTAAAAAATACATTTTCAGCATTTTGTTTTAAATTTTTTAATTTCAGATTACTCAAAAAAATAATTGCATGTACTTAAAATTTATTAGGTAATCAATTTCCACATGTTTTGATTTCTGTGAACTAATTCAGTTTTACAGTGCAGGAGAGAGAGGAAAAAAACAGCAGCAGTGACTCTCCAGCCGCCACCGTCAGCATTCGTGTGCAGCAACTGTGCCAAGGACTACCATTCTAGGGTTGGCTTGCTCAGTCACAGCCGGCGCTGCTCCACAATCAACTGAGCCCTCAACTAGGCCCATCCATTGTCTATCTTGACAGCGGGATCCAATGAACCACTACACTCATTTCAGACACACTGTAAAACCGAATTACTTCACAAAACTCAAAACTTATGTGGAAACCGATTACCTAATAAATTATAAGTAAATGCAGATTTTTTTTGAGTAATCTGAAATTAAAAAAATTAAAACAAAATGCTGAAAATATATTTTTTAAGTACAGTTTACTAAAAAAAAACCATTTCATTTACTTAATATTTATTAGGTAATCGGTTTCCACATAAGTTTTGAGTCCTGTTTACTATTCGGTTTTACAGCACAGTTAAAACCTACAACCACACCATTTTTCAGTCAATGACCACTTTAAATCTGAAGGATCACTTCATTTCATGTCATGAAAGGAAGGACTCCAATCTTAAGTGTAATGAAATCTGTGCTGCCCTCACAGCACGTTTCTCTGTGCTGCTAGACAGCCAGCGAACCAGTGAAGAAAACTTCGCACACAAGGCTTACTTTTCTTGTCTTTATAAAGTTTTCTTGCATGCGTGTGTAGCATGACGTGCGAGAGGTAACTGAAACATACAGAACAATGCAATCACTATCTACATATTAACATGCGGTATGCTAACACAAAGAACTAATACACGTAAATAACTAACAGAAACATCGTCGCTCAACAAAACTCATTCATGTAACACTTTAGAACATCAGCGGTCTCTATCAAGTGCTTGTACATAAAATACTCACAAAGACAAAGGTTTCCCAAGACTCAAACGAAGAAGAACAACACAGCGTACTCAAATGAACTTTTTAACTTCGTTTCTGTGTGGCTAGCTGACTGTAGCCGCGGGAAAAAACACATCAAAGATCATCTATATGCGGAAGAGCACACACTCTGCAATAACAAAAAACGATCCTTTAAGGAAAAGATGTCTCCGATAACTTTTTAAACACAGGTTTTTGACAATTTTATCACTCATTTTAACTTATTTATTCCTTTTAACCAATTTATTAACTTTATAAATTTATCAATGTCTTTTACCCAAAGACATGGCACTCCCCGCTTGATATAATCACATTATGTCATCACAAATATCAAACACAATAAAACATTTCCAGTGTTACATGACATCAAAAATACAGTATCACTCAGTCTTTGAACGTACGACTATGACCTCTGAGATGGGTCTCAGGAATACTTCTGCAGTCCCTTCTTTTATGATCCGCACTTCCACTTTGCGGACCATTTTGTCACTGCTGGGCAAAGTTTTTACAGCAAGTCCCATGGGCCATTCATTTCTGTTTACTTGTATGTCCTTCAACAGAACAACTTCTCCTTCTTTGACATTTGGTTTGCTGTCATTCCATTTTGTGCGTTTCTGCAAGGTAGACAAATATTCTCCTTTCCACCTCTTCCAAAACGTATCTGCAAGATGCTGTACTTGTTTCCACTGTTTTCCAAACAACTGTCCTCCAACTATCCAGAAACCAGCACCACGGACAGCTCCTTCAGTAACGTGTCGTCCCTGATGAGCTGAGCATTCATGGAAGTATCTTACAAGAAGTGTGGCAACATGGCTGGCAGAAAGGATGATCAGAAGGTGCTTTTCATTGTCTGTGAGATCGGAAAAGGAGAGACGTCCACCGACTCGTAGTAGTCCATCTTTGTCTACAATTGGATTGAGCTTCTTGAGTGTGTCATTTTTGGAGTTTACCTGTTTTCCTTCTTTTATCTTTTCGAATGTCTCTTTGTATGCTTCCTGCTGGACTGAATGAATGATAACGTTCTCGGCTTGAGTGAGTCCTTTCATGTTTGTACATTCTTTGAGACTTTTCCATCCTTTCTGTCCACTGGACTTTTGATTGAAAGATGCAGTAACATGAATAAGTTTGGCTACTGCCCTGCATAGCGTCGTCCAGCTTGAAAATCTTTTAAACCGCTCAGAGCTCAACTGTGACACTGATACTGCTGTTAACAGTGTTTTTACTTCTGGACGTATTTCTTTGTCCTCTTCAGGTTCCACTAGTGCATACTGATTGTCTTTGTGTGACTTATCAGGATAGTCTGTATACAAAAAGTTTGGGCCTGTGAACCATTTACTGTTTTTGAGTTCAGCGGCTGCAACAGGTCTAGTTGCCTTGTCAGCTGGATTTAGCTGAGTTGCAACATAATGCCATTGGTCAGGTTGTGTGGATAGCCTAATGCGTGCGACACGGTTGGCTACATACATGTAGAATCTTTTGGAGGTATTGTGTATGTACCCCAACACAATACGACTGTCAGTGAAAAACTTCACATTGTCTATTTTTATGTCTAACTCGTCTGTGATTAGCTCATACATCTCAACTGCAAGTACAGCAGCACAAAGTTCGAGCCGTGGTACAGTGTGTGCAGGACGAGGAGCAAGTTTAGACTTTCCCATCACAAAACCCACATGGTACTGACCGTCACTGTCTAAAGAGCGCAAGTAAGCTACAGCTCCTATTGCTACAGTAGACGCATCAGAGAAGATATACAGTTCATTACTTTTCATACTACTTAATGAACCTGGACTGAAGCACCTTTTGATTTGCAGATCTTCAAGGGCTTTTAAAGAGTCTTTCCATGTGACCCACATCTCCTCCTTTTCTGGAGGAAGTGGAGTGTCCCAGTCTCTCTCTTCAGATGACAGTTCTCTGAGTAGCGCTTTGCCCTGCATGATTATGGGAGCAACAAAGCCCAAAGGGTCATACAGACTATTGACTGTTGACAGCACTCCCCTGCGTGTGAATGGTTTGGTCTCATTGGTTACGAGGTAAGTGAAGCTGTCTGTCTGTAGATTCCAACAAAGTCCCAGACTCCTCTGAACTGGGAGAGGATCTACTCCAAGGTCCAAATCTTTTAAATCCTTTGCACGGTCCTCCACAGGAAATGCTTCCATAACTAGGCTATAGTTGGATGCAACCTTGTGAAGTCTCACATTAGATTCAGCTAACATGTTTTTGGTTCTTGTCAACAGATCAACAGCATTCTCTGGCATGGCAACTGACGTGAGTCCATCATCGACATAGAACTGTTTCTCAACAAACTGTCTTGCGTCAGTGCCATGTTCTTTCTCACCCTCTTGTGCTGCCCGTCTCATACAGTAAATGGCTACAGCGGGTGACGGGCTGTTACCAAAAACATGAACTTTCATTCTATATTCAACTACACCCTTAGTGATGTCATTATCCTCAAACCACAGATAGCGAAGATAGTCTCTCTGTTCTTCGCACACCTCAAAGCAATAAAACATTTGCTGTACGTCTGCTGTCAGGGCTACGGGCTCTTTTCTAAACCTCAATAGCACCCCTATCAAAGAGTTGTTGAGATCAGGTCCACTAAGGAGCACTTGATTTAGCGATATGCCGTCATACTCTGCACTAGAATCAAAAACAACTCGTATTTGATCTGGTTTCTGCGGGTGGTATACACCAAATGTAGGCAGGTACCAGTGTTCTTTACCTTTTGGCAGGGGTGGTGCAATTTCGGCTTGATCATTATTTAACATTTTCTGCATGAATTGGATGTAGTGACTCTTCATTTCTGGTTTCCTTTCCAGAGTCTTTTTGAGTGAGTACAGGCGTTTCAGGGCTTGCTCTCTATTGCTTGGGAGTCTCCTTCTTGGGAAGCGGAAGGGCAGAGGAGCAACCCAACTGTTCTCTTTGTTCTGGCTAACTGTATTGTCCATAAGAGTTAGGAAAGTTTTGTCATCTATGGACAGTGCAACTTTATCATCTGATTCAGATCTGTCAAACACAGAGTGACCTAGCTTGTCTGTGTTGTGAGCAAAGTCAATTGTGTCTTTACACCTTATGACTGACTGAGTGTTTTGCTCTGACAGAATGCCATAGTTTTCTTTAACTGTAATGACGTTTGGGCATGGCTCAAAATAAGATGTGCGACCACTGTCTAATGTGTGTGTCTTGTAAACATTCACCTCTGATGCGCTATGAGTCTTTCCTACACACACCTCTCCTACAATAACCCAACCCAAGTCCAGTCTTTGTGCATGAGGAGCGTTATTTGGCCCATTAATCTGCTCGCGTACCTTATGTACCCTGAGGATGTCCCTTCCCAGGAGTAAGAGGATTGGAGCGTGGTGGTCGACAGGTTGGATTTTGTTTGCGATAGGGAGCAGATGGGGAGGGTGCTGAGCAATCTCAGGTGAGGGTATTTCAGTTCTGTCGTCCGGCACTGAATCACATTCGATCAAGGGAGGCAGCCGGATATCTGTTTTTCCATCCATGGATTGTATGAAGAAGTTCACAGCTCTCCTGCCTGCAGTTTCAGCTTTGCCAGAGCAGGTTTTTAATGTGTACAGTGCAGGTGTAGCTTTAATGTCAAACAGGCTGAAGAACTCTGTCTTAGCCAGGGACTTATTACTTTGTTCGTCAATTACTGCATACATGTTCATTGCCCTGTCTTTCTGACCTTCTGGATAGGCTTTCACTAAGCAGATCTTAGAGCAAGAGCGTGGGCTATTACTTTGACCACACACCTCTGTGCACTTGGAGATGACTGAAGGAGAGCTCTCCGTTTGCTCTTCACCTTTGTTTTGTCCATCACTTCCTGATGTGGCACTTTTCAAGACAGGAGCAGGACCTGGATGAAGTGCTGATATGTGCTTGGGACTGTTGCACTCACTACACATGACTGCCACTTTACAATCTTTTGCGATGTGCTGAACTGAACCACAACACCTATAACAAATGCGATGCTCTTTGAGAAAAGCTTGACGTTCTTCTATAGGTTTATCTCTGAACAGCTTACATTTTTTGAGTGGATGTGGCTTCTTGTGAATCGGGGACTGCCGATCTGGTTCTTCTACTTTCTTAGTCTCAGAACCACTTTTCTCTGCGACATCTGTTTTGTGTACTGACACAGTGGCTTTGCGATTGTATGGAGTGGGCTTTTCTGAGCGCGTAGAAGCTTGACTGTTACAGCTAGATGTAGCAAAGCTTGGATCATTTCTCATTTTAGCTTGTTGCTGAACAAACTGCACAAAAACAAAGAAAGGGGGAAATGACACACTATGAGTCTCTTTGTATTTCGTCCCCACAGTTGTCCACTTTTCCTGTAGGTTGAAGGGAAGTTTTTCAACTATTTGTCTTACCCCTCTAGCTGTGTCTAGGTATGCTAGCCCTGGTAGTGCACCATCTACTTTGGCACACTGTAACTCTAAAAGGAGGTCACCGAGTTCTCTTAACCTGGCATTGTCTTTGTTTGTTAGCCTTGGAAAGTCCTCTACCTTTTTTAAGAGTGCATCTTCGATGGCCTCTGAGGAGCCATAACACTCCTCAAGGCGCTGCCAGACCATTATCAAACCTGCAGAGGCATTAAGGACATGTACCGCACGGATCCTTTTGGCCTGCTCTGAGGATTTTGGCCCTAACCACTTTGTGAGCAAGTCTAGTTCCTCTCTTGCTGACAGATTTAAGTCTTTAGTTGCACTAACAAATGAGGCTTTCCATGCCCAATAGTTTTCAGGCTTGTCATCGAAATGCAGTAAACCAGTACTGACTAGTTCTTTGCGGATGAGATATTTTGCAAAATCTTGTCCTCCATTAAACTCAGCCGAGTTATTGTTAAGAGGTTGAAAGGTGTGAGCTAGCGGGTTTAACAGGTGGGTGTTTGTCAGACCCTTGGTTACCTTTTGTTCTTGTTTTATGCCTGTATTCATTGGAGGAGGTACATACTGGGTTGTAGTTGTTAGCTGATCAACTGACTGATTGGTGGCTTGCACTTCTACTGCATTGTCTCTCATTTCAAGGGGCTGCTGTGGCCTCTTGGAAGCTTCTGAAGAGAGTAACTCACATTGTTGTGCAACATATTCGCTGGTGCGCCGTACTGTATCAAGAGGCTCAGTTTCAGTAGGGGGCCCTATGCTTCTCTCCCCACTCTGATTCTCTGCTTCTTCGTAGGCTGCAACTTCTGCTTCAGCTGCTGCTATAGTTTTATGACATTTTAGAATGTGGAGGCTAGCATCTAAGTCAGCCTTTTGCTTTTCTAAATCTGCTTTTTGTTTCATCATATTAGCCTCTTTTTCAGCAAAGGCTAGTTGAGCTTTAGCCGCTTGCGCCCTGGCGTAGGTCTTTATGGCTGCAGACCCTGTAGATGATGTGTGAGACTGCCTGCTGGTAACCCTGGACCTGGTGTCGAATGGCGGTGATGGTGGCTGCATGTCCAACGTTTGGTCTGCGGCGTCTGGCTTCTCCACGTCCACGTCTGGTCGTTGCTCTGCTTCGTTTCGCAGCTCATAGTTTTTCAGATAGTTTTTTCCTGAACGTAAGCTCATGTCTGCTTAATGTTGCTCTGTGTTGCTTGAATCCGCCGAGAAAACATCCCGCCCCGGACGTCTTTAATGTCTTTTTACTGTGCTGCCCTCACAGCACGTTTCTCTGTGCTGCTAGACAGCCAGCGAACCAGTGAAGAAAACTTCGCACACAAGGCTTACTTTTCTTGTCTTTATAAAGTTTTCTTGCATGCGTGTGTAGCATGACGCGCGAGAGGTAACTGAAACATACAGAACAATGCAATCACTATCTACATATTAACATGCGGTATGCTAACACAAAGAACTAATACACGTAAATAACTAACAGAAACATCGTCGCTCAACAAAACTCATTCATGTAACACTTTAGAACATCAGCGGTCTCTATCAAGTGCTTGTACATAAAATACTCACAAAGACAAAGGTTTCCCAAGACTCAAACGGAGAAGAACAACACAGCGTACTCAAATGAACTTTTTAACTTCGTTTCTGTGTGGCTAGCTGACTGTAGCCGCGGGAAAAAACACATCAAAGATCATCTATATGCGGAAGAGCACACACTCTGCAATAACAAAAAACGATCCTTTAAGGAAAAGATGTCTCACTTCGATAACTTTTTAAACACAGGTTTTTGACAATTTTATCACTCATTTTAATTTATTTATTCCTTTTAACCATTTTATTAACTTTATAAATTTATCAATGTCTTTTACCCAAAGACATGACAAAATCATTTGTTACTTCTGTTCTAGTCTACTGTAATTTTTTTTGTATCGGGGAGCCCTAAAACCCCCCAAAATTCCTCAGATAATCTGAAAAGCTGTAGTCAGAATATTAAAGGGGACCAGAAAGACAGCTCATATTTCTCCAGCTCCTTTAAATACAGAATTTATTTTATAATCCTTCTATTCACAGTCCTAAATGATCAGGCTGTCACAATCCCCTGTGCACCATAATACGGCGCACGAGGGAGAGAATGAAAAACCCAATTGCAGGAGTAGAGAGTGCCATGTTTATTTAAGTTCACCACAAAAACACGGTTCAGTAATCACCAAGTTTCAGTTCAGCTTAAGCACACAAAAGTACAGAGAGGTGTAATGGCAGGATGAGGCCACCAAACATACAGGGCGCCTACTGGATGCTCTACAGCCTGGTCAATGGAGCCTAGTGCTGCGGGACCATATGGCACAAAAAGGAAAGGCGATAAGCCTAGCGCTGCAGGGCTGCAAACAGCAGGGAAAAGAAAGGCGAAACAAAATGACACTTACAGGGCTGAAGCCATCTGAGGCAAACCGAGCAGTCTGGAGGAAGGGAAGCAGGGCCAGCCGAAACACCAAGGGAAATAATCTGACAGAAGAGATGGGCTGGAGAACAACGAAGGGAGTGGACAATATACGGGGAGAACTAGCTGCCGAGTATAGATGCGAAAGCCCCGACAATCTCCCTCCTCAGAAGCGGCAAACATATACTCCTGAAGCTAACAAGGAAAGAGATTGCCGGTGCGAAAATGCGTGGACAGAACTGATTGACACCAGGTGTGAGAGAGCGTGTGAATGAAAGTGAATGAAGTGTGTGCATGTGTGTGTGTGCGTGTGGTGTGTGTATGTGTGTGAACATCGGTGAGAGTGCAGCTGGCGGTACTTGACGGAAGGAGGGGGCGTGCCAGAGCTGTCAGGAGGAAAACTCATCGGCCTCCGTCGGTCTATGATGACCATGGAAGAGAATCCTAAACGTCTACTCTGCTGGAACAGCACCGCCTGTGGCTGAACAGGCCGATGCGCGAATGGCAGTCCCTGTCACACAGGTCGCACTTGTGGGTGGTCTCCGTGCTGCTGGGTCTGTGGCGGTTCTTCCTGCGGGTCCTTTTTTCATCTGCAGCAGCAGTCAGTCTCTCTTCACCCGCCTTGAGCTGTCTGGTCAGGGTGCCTCTCCATTTGGAGCGGTCCGTTGCAAGGTCCTCCCAGCGCTCTGTGTTGATCTCCAGGGCCTTCATGTCTCTCTTGCAGACGTCTCTAAAACGCAGCTGTGGGCGGCCAACGTCTCTCTTGCCAGTTGCCAGTTCTCCACAGAGGACGTCTTTGGGGATTCTGCCATCCTCCATACGGTGAACGTGGCCTAGCCAGCGGAGCCTGCGCTGTCTGAGTAGAGTGAACATGGAGGGAAGGCCGGCGCGGGACAGAACTTCTGTGTTGGGCACTTTGTCCTGCCAGGATATGTCCAGGATGTGGCGAAAGTGGAAGGAGTTCAGTCTCTTTTCCTGCCGGGCGTATGTTGTCCACGTCTCACTCCCATAGAGCAGTGTGCTGATGACGCAGGCGTTGTACACTGCCATCTTCGTCTTGACAGGGAGTTTGGGATTCTCCCACACTCGTGTGGTGAGGCGAGCGAGTGTGAAGGCTGATTTCCCAATCCTCTTGTTGATCTCTGTATCAAGGGAGAGGTTGTTGCTGATCGTGGACCCCAGGTACGTGAACTGATTCACGACCTCCAGCTCGTAGTCGTCAATGGTGATGGTTGGTGGTGCTTCCATGCCTTGCGCCAAGACGTTAGTCTTCTTCAGGCTGATGGTAAGCCCGAAGTCCTTGCATGCCTGGGAGAAACGGTCCATAAGGGTCTGAAGCTCCTGCTGTGTGTGGGTTGCGACTGCAGCGTCGTCTGCGAACAGCATGTCTCTGATTAGAGCCTCGCGTACTTTGGTTCTGGCTTTCAGGCGGGCGAGATTGAAAAGCCTGCCGTCAGATCTTGTGTGCAGGTAGATTCCCTCTGTTGCTGTGCTGAAGGCATGCCTCAGGAGCATAGCAAAGAAAATCCCAAAGAGGGTTGGCGCAAGTACACAGCCCTGTTTCACTCCGCTGCGTATGTTGAAAGGCTCTGAGACGTTGCCATCGTGCTGCACTATCCCCTGCATGTTGGTGTGAAACGATTCAATGAGGCTTTGCAACTTTGGTGGACATCCTATCTTTGGCAGGATCTTGAAAAGGCCCTCTCTGCTGACCAGATCGAACGCTTTGGTGAGGTCGATGAAGGCGACGTACAGGGGCATGTTCTGTTCTCTGCATTTCTCCTGGAGTTGGCGGATGGAAAATATCATGTCTACCGTCGATCGCTCAGCGCGGAAGCCACACTGAGACTCGGGGTAGACGCATTCGGCAAGCTTCTGTAGACGAACGAGAACAACTCGTGCGTAGACTTTGCCAACAACGCTGAGGAGGGAGATGCCCCTGTAGTTGTTGCAGTCGCTTCTCTCCCCTTTGTTTTTGTAGAGGGTGATGATCTTGGCGTCCCTCATGTCCTGTGGTACGGAACCTTCCTTCCAACACTGGCAGAGGACGTCATGCAATGGCAGCAGTAGGGCGGTCTTGCAGTGCTTGATCAGGTCGGGGGGTATGCCGTCGTTGCCGGGTGCCTTGCCGGCGGCCAAGCTATCAATGGCCTTGCTGAGTTCGTCGATGGTTGGCTCGGCGTCAAGTTCGTCCATGGATGGCAGGCAGTCGATGGCATCAAGGGCTGACGGTGTCACGGTGTTCTGTCTGGAGTAGAGGTCAGAGTAGTGTTCCACCCATCTCTCCATCTGCTTGTTCTTTTCTGTGATCATCTCCCCAGTGGAGGATTTGAGGGGGGCCGTCTTGCTCTGAGCCGGACCAAGTGCTTTCTTGATGCCATCGTACATACCACGGATGTTCCCTGTTATGGCAGCGGTTTGAATGTCTTGGCTGAGCTGAGTCCAGTACTCGTTGGCACAGCGCCGAGCAGTCTGCTGAACTTTGCTTCTCGCAGCCCTGAGAATCTGGAGATTCTTCTCGTTTGGGTACTTCTTGTACTCAGCAAGTGCTGAGCGCTTGGCTTCAATGACGGGGGTCATCTCGGTCAACTTGGCATCAAACCAGTCCTGTGACTTCGAGGTCTTCCTCCCAAAGGTAACCAAGACTGTGCGGTGGATGGTGTTTCGCAGCTCTTCCCACTTCTGCTTTGCAGATTCTCCTTCTTGTGGTACACCAAGTTCCTTCTCAAAGGTGGAGGCAAACTGCTCAACAAGTTCTGGTTGAGCCATCTTGCTGGTGTCAATCCGTGCCTTTCCAGGTTGTCTAGCACGATGGAATTTCTTCAGCTGCAGCTTGACCTTGCAACACACCAATGAATGGTCTGTGTCGCAATCTGCACTCTGGAACGAACGGGTGATTAGCACGTTCTTCAGTGAGGTGCGCCTGGTCAGGATCAAGTCCAGCTGGTGCCAGTGCTTTGAGCATGGATGTTGCCAGGAAACCTTGTGTTGGGGCTTGGTCTTGAAGAACGAGTTTGTGATGCACAGATCGTGATATGTGCAGAACTCGAGCAGCCGCTGTCCGTTGTCATTCATTCTGCCCACGCCAAAAGGTCCAAGACAGGAGGGCCAGGAGTCGTGGTCAGCACCCACTCTGGCATTGAAGTCTCCAAGGAGAATGAGTTGTTCAGAGTTGGGGACGATCCTGACAGTTGTTGCGAGATTCTCGTAGAACTTGTCTTTTGCCTCTGGTGTGGCTGTCAGTGTTGGGGCATACACACTGACGAGGGTGACTGGGCCTTGAGTGGTGTTCAGGCGGAGGGTGAGGAGTCGTGCAGAGCCAGTGCTGCTCGGTTCCACAATCTTCAGCAAGGTGTTCTTCACTGCAAAGCCCACTCCGTGTTCCCTGTGTTCGTCACTGCCCTTTCCCTGCCAGTAGAACGTGTAGTCCTTCTCTCTCAGTGTGCCTGCGTCAGCCAACCGTGTTTCCTGGAGAGTGGCGATATCCACTCCCAGTCTCTTCAGCTCATTATTGATGATGGCAGTCTTCCTGGTGTCGTTGATGTCCTTGAGGTTAGTAGCGAGTCCTGTCATCATAGTGCGGACGTTCCAAGTTCCCAGTTTTAGAGTTGGTCTCTTTTGTTTTATTGTCTTGCCTGGTGCGAAAGTTCTCAGCCTGCTGTTCGGACTTCTCCTCATCCCCATGCACCCAATGAGGAAAGCAAGCTGTGGCGGGACATCACCTTATTGGCTGGGGGCTGCCCAGCTTGAGGCGGGCGGTAGCTGTCCAGTGAGATCCGATGATCCCTCCCACCGTCGGGAATAACCCCTGGCGCCGAGCTCTACGCCAATTGAGCGGTGGCTTATAACCGGTAACTGTCATTCCCTGTGTTTTGTCTACGCCAAAGGCGAAGCTGGAGTGTCCTCTCCAGTGATCCGGTGTTCTACCTTCCAGCGTTGGGCGTTGGTAGGATTCAAGCCTGGGCAGGAAGATATGGAGGATAAGATGTTGCCCATGCAGCATGTCCCCCCTCTCCACATCACTGATGAATCCAAAGGAACAGCAGGGCTGCTACAGTTTGGCACCAGCGCCATTGCAGGAGCTGCCAGAACGATGTTGAGCACAACATAGAACTGCCTTAGGGGCTCCGACTCTGGATTTTTCCTCAGGGTTGACTCCCAAAGCCTTTCCCGTGACCGGGTATGCCGCAAGGCAGCGGAGGTTTGAAATCAGGGTTTACCTTCCCCTAGATGGGCTACCTTCCCAGGTTGACGAGCCACCATCTACCCGAAGCATCTGGTTTTAAGGCGCCAGAGATCCGCCCTCGCCCCTTCTCCAATTAGTAAAAGCAGTTCCGCCAGGCTTAGAGACTAAACCACACAGGCAGGCTAGGAGTTGGACTTAGTTGTCAGAGGCTTTTCGAGACGCACCCCATAAGGAGCATTTTATGAGCACTGGGAGCTTAACCCCAGTGCCGCTCCTGGCTATGACAACCTTGGAACCGGAGGAAAACTAGGCCAAAGCATAACAATAAGTCAGAATTGGGTTCGCCCTCCAAACCTGGATTTATGACAGCCCCCCCTCCCCCCAGGGGTGGATACTAGACACCCCAGTACCATCAGCAAAAAAGAAAAGAAACAACACCCCTCAAGGGAAAGTGTCCAGTGGCCTGCCCGGGCTGATAGACCACCCGATCCAAGAACCAAGTCCTTCAGGTGGCCGACTAATGTGGTGGAGCCACCAGGACCTGAGGGAAAGACAGAGAGGCAGCTTCCATACTTGGGAACATCCGCGGCCAACCCAAAGAACAGGGTGCCCCCTGCCATTCGAGGCTTGGAGAGGGGGGATCGTAGCACCCATGATGGTCCCGGTCTGGAACGTGGCTGCACCAGCGGTGGACTCCAGCTGGGGCTCTGCTGCACCGGCGGTGGACCCCGGCTAAGGCTCTGCTGCACCGGCGGTGGACCCTGGCTGAGTTTCTGCTGCACCCGCGGTGGGCTCCAGTTGGAGTACCATTGCACCTGTGGTAACCCCAATCGAGGGCCTCATTGCTCCCGTGGTGGCCTCCCCAGCGAGGGAGGTGATGCTCCTCGCATCCTCCGGAGTTGGACCCCAATCCTTGGTTGCCTCCAACAGCTCTCTGGCGACCCTGGCCAGAGGCTCCGAGCCCGAAGGGAGAAAAAGAGAAACCGGGTCAGGGTTGCTGGCAGCGGCAGAGCCCGATGTGGTGGTCCTGAGGGCTACTGTGAGCTGCCCCGGGTCCACCTCACCATGAGTTAGGCAGTGTGACATTAACACTGAAATTCCTGATATAATGGAGCACACTTGCCTGAGCTCTGGCTCCACCGCCGTCCAGGACTCTGGCGATCTTGGGTGCATGGGTTCCTCCGGTCCGCCAGGTGCCTTATCCCCGTCGACTCCTCCTCAGTTGCGTCCATGGATTGGGGAGACATGGGGGCGGGAATCCTCTCTGCCAGAGAAGCGCATCCTCGTATCTCTTCCTCGCAGCGCTCCACCTCCGTCCTGACATCCGAAGGTTGGATGGGTGCTGGCCGGGGAGATGAAGAAGATCCGAGGAGGGAGGAAATCTTCCTCCAACGGGAGCATTTCTTCTGGCGAGGAGCCGGCTCCGATCGTGGAGAGGCATCTTCCAGCTCTGCGTCTGGAACGGGAAGGATGACTGAGAGGATGGCGTCTACCCTATGGATAACCCGGAGGTGAGGGTAGTGCTGCTTGAATTCCTCCGCAATGAGTCGTGCCCACTCCCGGTCCTCGGGAAACCGAGACCACTGAAAGGCGAAGCCCACCTCCTCCAGCAAATCCTGGGCTTCCAGCTCCTCATTCGTGCAGATCATTGTGCCCAAAGGGAAAAAAAACCAAAACAAAACTCTACTCCGCTGGGTTTTTTTTTTACAGTTGGGGCATTCTGTCACAAACCCCTGTGCGCCATAACACGGCGCACAAGGGAAAGAATGAAAAACCCAATTGCAGGAGTAGAGAGTGCCGTGTTTATTTACGTTCACCACAAAAACATGGTTCAGTAATCACCAAGTTTCAGTTCAGCTTAAGCACACAAAAATACAGAGAGGTGTAATGGCAGGATGAGGCCACCAAACATACAGGGCGCCTACTGGATACTCTACAGCCTGGTCAACGGAGCCTAGTGCTGCGGGACCGTATGGCACAAAAAGGAAAGGCGATAAGCCTAGTGCTGCAGAGCTGCAAACAGCAGGGAAAAGAAAGGCGAAACAAAATGTCACTTACAGGGCTGGAGTGGTCCGAGGCGAACCGAGCAGTCTGGAGGAAGAGGAAGGGAAGCAGGGCCAGCCGAAACACCAAGGGAAATAATCCGACAGAAGAGACGGGCTGGAGAATAATGAAGGGAGTGGACAATATATGGGGAGAACTAGCTGCCGCGTATAGAGGCGAATGCCCCAACAATCTCCCTCCTCAGAAGCGGCAAACATATACTCCTGAAGCTAATGAGGAAAGAGATTGCCGGTGTGAGAATGCGTGGGCAGAACTGATTGACACCAGGTGTGAGAGAGCATGTGAATGAGAGTGAATGAAGCGTGTGCATGTGTGTGTGTGTGCATGTGGTGTGTGTATGTGTGTGAACATTGGTGACAGTTCAGCTGGCGGCATTTGACGGAAGGAGGGGGCGCGCCAGAGCTGTCAGGAGAAAAACTAGGCCAAAGCATAACAACAAGTCAGAATTGGGTTTGGCCTCCAAACCAGGATTCGTGACACAGGCCCTCTATTGTCTTACATACCTCATGTCATTTCAGTAGAACCCTTCATTGTCAGAGTGCAGGATTACTTGTAATTCCTTGTCTCCAAAAGCACAATGAGAGGTAGGACTCCTCTCCCATGGAACCAGCTTCCAGTATGGGTTCAGTGTCAACACTCTCAAGGTGCATTCAGACCAAACACGAAACAAATTTTTTGCATGTCACAAATACATACAAAGTCAATGGAAAGAGGCATGAACACGCAAATCTCGTACATTTGTGTGCTCAGATCTGAGGGCTAGTGTTAGCTAGTAATGTCCTTGAGATTCTGCCGTCCCTGGAGTAAAAGTATCAACATTGGAGAGTAAACTAGTTTGAAAAAGAGACTGACACTCACCTAGAGACAGATGGACCGGGAGCTCTGCAGCTGAATTGGAGTGTCAGAGTTTTTTACCCACGCACTCCTGCCACGGACAAGCTAACAAGGCTAGCAGGCTAGCAATGTAGACAACCCATCATCCAGGTGAAATTTTAGAGGGAGTGACACTTTTTTCAGGTGAGACCCCTTCGAATAATGGAAACCTAAGCATGACAGTGTTTTGGGAATTTCCACAGCAGGTTGAACACAGCTGCAGAAGTTATAAAGACAACTTCGCCTGTCTGCAACTCATTCAGACCATGAATTCATGTCTATTCGCGTGTTTACATTGAGTTAAAATGTAATCATGCCGTGCGAAAAATTTGCCCGTTCACGTTTGGTCTGAATGCACCTTTAAGATTAGAGTTCAAACATCCTTTTATTTAAAAATCTCGTGATCTTAAACTTTCTCTTATGGTCATGTTGCTGGGGGATTACCTTCCACTGAAAGCAGACTTGCTCTTGCAATGAAGTACTCCACTGTTATTATTCCATTTTAACATGCTGCTTGTAGTGCTTTTATTTTAATAAGACATCCACAGATGAGCCAAGCTCTGCAGACACTGATGAGCACAGGGGAGGTCCTGACTTGTATCACACCCTGGACGCCCCCGGGGTTGGTTATGGCTTACAGCTAATGAAAACCCCAAATTCAATTTCTCAAAAACATGGACTATTACATAAAATTAATTTTTAAAAATTTATTTATTTTTTATTCAAAGTCAGCACAGCCGTCTACCAGGAAATTTTTAGAGCACTTCATGCTTCCCTCTACTGACAAGCTTTATGGAGATGCTGATTTCATTTTCCAGCAGGACTTGGCACCTGTCCACACTGCCAAAAGTACCTAAACCTGGTTTAATGACCATGGCATCATTGTGACTGATTATCCAGCAAACTCTCCTGACCTAAACCCCATAGAGAATCTACGGAGTATTGTCAAGAGGAAGATGAGAGATACCTGACCCAACAGTGCAGACGAGCTGAAGGCCGCTATCAAAGCAACCTGGGCCTCCATAACACCTCAGCAGTACCACAGGCTGATCACCTCCATGACACGCCGCATTGATGCAGTAATTCATGGAAAAGGAGCCCCTACCAAGCATTGAGTGTGTACATGGACATACTTTTCAGTCAGCCAATATTTCTATTAAAAATCCATTTTTTAAAATTAATTTTATGTAATTTTCTAATTTTTTGAGAAACTGAATTTGGGGTTTTCATGAGCCACAAGCCATAACCATCAACATTAAAAGAAATAAACACTTGAAATATATCACTCTGTGTGTAATGAATCTATATAATATATGACTTTCATTTTTTTAAACTGAATTGCTGAAATCAATCAACTTTCTGATGACATTCTAATTTACTGAGATGCACCTGCATGTTGTCCTGTATAAACTATCCTTGCAGTCTTTGTGGAGATGGAGGGTGGCAGGTTAACAGAGGGGATGGTTTTGGTTCATTTTGCTGACTAGGCGAATGGCCTTTTTAATTTCTGCAATGATTTAGTCATTTGTATGAAGTTTTTAATTATTTATTTATTGAAAGAAGAGCTTTTTTCAGATTTTTGCAAAGATATTTTTATTTTGAAGAGATAATCATTTTTCGATGGAAGCTGCCCCTTTTTTTGTCATTGACCTTTACATAATTAATGACGAAGACCATGGTCTCTGTGGCAGTTGATAATTTGTAAAATTCTGTGGGGTATTAAATTAAAGTAAAATAGATACCAACTAAGTAACATGTAAAGTTGACATATATTTTTAACAAATCTCATTCCATGTGCCCTTTTTTTTAATTAATTTGTGCCCCTGCCTCTCAAATGGTTTCTGCACAGCCCTGAAATTAATTCATGTGGCCACTAAACTGAAGCTGACTACAACACATTGGAGAAAAATTATGTTACATAGCATAAGCTGTGATAACCAAATGTTGCCATTTTGGGGCTCAGTGTTTTAAAATTCAAACCGCTGCATAATTTAAGAAAAAAAACAACTTATTTTTAATGGTTTTTTTCCTCCTTTGCTCCGCTTTGAAATGTCCGCCATACTGGAGTCTGGCAGCCACAGCCAGAGGGCGACGGCATCCCGCCTGTAGAGGGTGCCCATTTACCTCAAATACACACTCAGCACACATAATTATGAATCTTTTATCATTTTTATTCTTTTGATTCTCATAGCACCCTCAAAAGAATGGCGCCCTGGGTGTCTGCCCACATGGCACACGTCTAAGTCCACCACTGGATGAGCATATGTTTTTATGTGCACTTAATGCTGTTTTGCATTTAAAAATGAGTGGAAATCTGGAAAAAGTTGATATTGCAAGATGTGCCGCACTGATAAAAGCAAGATGTGACAAAGTGGAATGGAAATGGGTCATCGAGGCCTTCGCTTCACCAACAAAAACAAACACACACTTACAAAAATGTGCCGAACAAACAAAAAAAGCCATCAATCTATGACCACATTTTCCACATATCCTTGTTTGTCTGAGAAGGGACTGGCACTCTTTTAGCCACATCCTTTCTTCTTCTGAAATGTTGCACCAGCTGTTTATTTTGTTACACACCATTCTCGACATCACGTTGGAGTAGATAGATCTAAATGTACACACAGTTCCTGTAAACACATTTAAACTTAGGCTTAAACTTTAGTGGAAACTTAGCTCATGAAAGCTACAAATAAGACAGAACAATTTGCAGTAACTGAAGTAAAAAATTTTAAAAGCCCAGTTGGTTGTCGATGTATAAATGTGTGTTACCTCTGCAGTGTCAGTGTCTATAATCCACAGGAGAGTTATTTCAGTCATAATTTTGATATAGAGTGAAATATCATGATGTCACCTTGTACTTTTGTTGCTTCAGTCTTAAAAGAGAGGAGGTTAAGGGCATTTTCACTCCTGGATGTCTGGACCAGGGTTCATATTTTTGTCACGTTGTATTCATTTGGTCTGGTTAGGTTCGGCTTCACACTGCTCCTTGTTCAAGAAAACTAAACAACTTTACATGATGTGCCGCTTTCTTGTTGCCATGACGATGTTTGTGTTGTTAGCACAGACCATTAGTTAGCAAAGGCAAGGCAAGGCAAGCTTATTTGTATAGCACATTTCGTGTACAAGACAATTCAAAGTGCTTTACATAAGAACATTAAAGCATTACAGGAAGTTGCAAAATGAATACATAAGAATTTAAAAGCAAACTAAAAAGTAAATTAAAGAGAAACAAAAACAAGTTAAAATAGAATAAGACAACATGCAAGAAATAAAAGTTACAGTACATTGTGGGAGATTAACAGTTGTTCTACTGAAAGGCCGTGGCAAATAGGAAAGTTTTTAACCTGGATTTAAAGCAGATGAGAGCTTCAGCAGCCCTAATGCTTTCTGGGAGTTTGTTCCACATGGGAGGCGCATAAAAACTAAACGCTGCCTCACCATGTTTGGTTCTATCTCTGGGCACAAATAGTAGGCCTGACCCTGCCGACCTGAGGGCTCTGGGTGGTTCGTAATGGACCAGCAAATCTAAGATGTATTTTGGCCCTCGACCATTCAGAACTTTATAAACCAACAGCAGTATCTTGAAATCTATTCTTTGACAGACAGGAAGCCAGTGTGAAGCTCTAAGGACTGCAGTTATATGATCTACTTTCTTGATCTTAGTGAGGACTCGAGCTGCAGGGTTCTGAACAAACATGCTACTCACCCTCCAAAGTGTTTTCTGCAGCTTTGAACACATCGACAACTGCACTTTAAGTGAAAATTGGAGAAGACTCCTTCATTTTAAGAGGTGAACTACTTTAGTGAGGCTAGAATATTATCCAGGTCTTCTTCTTATCAGCATTTTCTGGTAGTATTGCGTGTCCTTTTTTTTTTTTCAGAAATTCTGTCACATCCTCTGAAAATATCTTGGCAAGTTTTTGCATTTTTATTTATTTATTTTTTTTCGAAGTTCCTTTTTATTCCACTCACGACCATATTTCCTCTCTCTGAGTGCTACCACAGCTCATTTTTCCTTATCAGCTGCCTTAACTTCCTGTGTTTTTTGTGTAATTTTGGCTCTTTGGTCAGGACCGCGGTTCGGATGAGGTTTCACACTTGAAATTTTGGTCTAAATCAAACTGAAAAGTCAGAAAGTCTGGACCAAACAGGTTAGGTGTGAAAGCACCCTAAGAGGCACAGAGTCATGTTTCTCTCATAGCAAAAGGTCAGTCTGTAGGTTTTGGGGGCCCTGTCTGTTATGTCCATAACCCGTACTTCAATAATGAGGCTGGAGCTGCAGTAGAACGTAGCTTTATTAATGAACTCACAGTGTGTCACAGGCACTCTCGTCTAGGCAGAGGTCTGGTCGTAAAAAGACCATGCCTCTTCCGCATCCGCCTTTTATACCCAGGGTGGCTGCTCCACCTTTCCGGTTCTGCCACCACCCATAGCACACACAACAATATGAAATGTATCATATTTCATACATCAGCCCCCCCCCCCGAAAAGTCCAAAACACACCAATTAGGCCCTCCCAAATTTGTGACCCAAATCACACACTAACAAAAGACAAAATATTTAGACCTGTCCATGCACACAAAACAACTAAAACTAGAGGGGGAGAGGTGGACTACTGTCCCACCTCCACACAGCTAGATGGATTATTCTGCCATCTTTGTCAATATATAGTTCATAAAATAAAATAAACTGCCGTGTTCCTAATATAGCTAAAAATAACCCCATGAACTTTTATATATGCAGGCAGATTCTATTTCACTCATTAAACAGTCAATATTTACATTCACACCCTGCTACAAGCACACCCAACAAAACCACCCCATAACCCGGGCAAACCACACAGTAATATACTCTTCAAACATCACTTGGTTTTTTGTTTGTTTTTGTTTTTTTGTTCATGGGTAACTCACATAGCACTCAATGCAAAGAACATATTGACTATGTAGCTGAGGCAATTCACAACACCATATGCAGTTTAACACATCACCCCCTTACTGCCATACAGTCCCGATGGAGAAGCAACCCCCTGGAGACCCGTCTGGAGGATCCCGCCAAGAGTGCCTTCATATCTTCGCCTCTGAAGATGAGCCACGTCGGAGTCTCGACACCTCCTTCTCATTGCTGGTGCGCCGCAGCTCGTTGGGGTGTCTCCATGAGTCATCGGACAGCTGGAGGTAACCGTTCTCCTGAACAGCTACCACCTGCAGCTGCCCCTGGTCATCCCGTCGTTTTCTCTTGTCATGGGCCCCCCTTAGCCGAGCTTCAAGCCTGGGCCGAACCATGTCAGCGACCCGCAGGGGAGCTTGACTCGGCTTCAAATGTCCACGACGTTTAGAATGGGTTTCCTCTCTGGGTCAAACCACTCCATCGACCCCATACGAAGCCTGACTCGGCCTCCAGTGTTGCTGTGTGGCACATCTGTCCACCGTGCCAGCCGGTCCTGCCCCACCCTCTTTCATTTTGAATACCGGCAAAGCCGTTGCAGCCCCTTGCTTCTCGGTATCTCCAGGCCGAACTCTGGAAGCAGAGGGAGCTATCCTCTCGGCGTCATCCGCCATCACAGGCGTTCCACCCAGTTCCCACATCCAGGGCAACTTGGACTCTGGCACCAGAACCCTTCTGCAGTGGCCCTGGATGGAATTGGTCCTGGTCATCTCCCAGAATACTAGGCCAGTCTTTGTCCAATACCGCATCGTCCACCATGCTCGGAACCGGTCGGTTCCACAAACCACAGCTCAACCACTTCTCTCTGATGCCACTGGTGATCATGAAGCCCAAGCCGTAGAACATGTCGCAGCCCATCACGTTCGACCCGCTGACGGTCACCACAAATTGGACGTTGGACATCACTGCCGACTTGTATCTCACTGTCAACTCCAGCGAACCCACGGTAGCCAGCCTATTACCTCCGTAGCCCCAATATGGCGTCGACAGTCCTCTCGCTCGGTAATACGGGAACAAACTCCTCACAGTAAGCCAGTTCAACACAGAAGCCACTGCTCCCGTGTCCACAAACAACGGTACTTCCACACCGTCCAGCATCACATTACAGTAAATTCGCCCATCTGTGCTCGGGGAGACGATGTGAACAACAGTAGGAGTCATGGTGGGGGAATCCACTTGTTCCCCTAGCTCAAATTTTTTTACAGGCCCTGGCAAAATGGTGTTGGAGTCCACACTTGCCACAGCGTTTGCCCCTCGCCGGACACTCTTTTGCCTTGGATGAGTGCTTGGTGGACCCACAGCCCATACATCTGGGCTACCCCGGGGCAGACCTTATTTTAATAGCGGTAGCATATTCATCTGTGTCTTCTGTGCTATCCTTACTACCCGGGTCCACAGCCTGCGCCGCCGATTGCGATTCAGCATGCCTCAACGTAGTTCTCTCACCGAGGTCCTTGGATAGTTTATCCGCTGCTTCAAACTGTTGAGCTATCTTGACTGCCGTGGCTAATGTCAGTTCACCAGAGTGTGTGAGGAGCCTTGACCACGCCGCAGAACATAGCATGTGCTCCGCCAACTGATCGTGGACCATTTCTTCTTCCAAAGCCCCAAACTGGAATTCCCCAGCCAGCTGACGCAGGTATGCGATGTATTGCTGCGCCAACTCTCAAGTCCGCTGGCGCCGCTGCCGAAACTGCATCCTTCGGACTATGACATTTTCCGGAGCGCGAAAGTAACGTGCCATTAGCCCGACCACGTCTTCAAAACTATTACTCTCACCCAATGTGCTGAGAATGCGTTGTCCCTCCATGCCAAGATTATGGACCAATATCGCTCATGCACGTAGTTTCTCCAATTCGCCGAGGTTCAGAGCCACCAAATAATTCTGGAATGCTGCATACCACCTCACCCAGGGAACTGGCGTCTTGTCTGGGAGCTCCAAAAATGGCTGAATACTGGAAACACCCTTATCCATACTTTTATCCTCGTCGCCAAATGTTATGTTTGTGACGACGGAGTGTCGCCACTGTTATGGTCTTTGTAATTGAATATTATATTATGTGTGTAAAAGGATTTATGTTTGCAAATGTCAACATGTATTGTAATGGTTAAAATGCACATATAATTTCAGAATCTGTTTTGAGTGAATTGAATTCCTTTTGTGAGATAATTGTTAATGTTAATTATATTAATTGGGTGAGGCAATTGAACGATCTTAAAACCACATACCTTTGCCAGCATGCTTTCTGGTGGTGTCCGGGCAAAAGACTCCTCAGGGGTTTGAGGGCCCTTTAAAGGATGCCAGCAGGAGAAAGTATATGATGGCTGAGTAAAGGGGGAATTTAATATGTAAACGGGTTAAATTATTTATTGTATTATTTATGGTGTATTTATGGTGTGTATTTATTCTGTAAATATGTGGGAAAGTATTTATGTATTTATGACTTTTTTAGATATTATTGGGTATATGTAGGAAGATGGAAATATTTATTGTCTTACCTGGGATTTTGGTATGTTCTAATTAGATTGATTATCTCACTAAGTATAATAACAGGTGTTTTTCATTTGGTTTGGGTTGGGTGTCAGATGTTCACTGTAAGTTGTTGCCTACGGATTATTTGGAATCAATGGAAATTTGTGGCACATATGTTGGTTACATAATCCCCACAAATGTGTTGCTGTATTTTTATTGTGTGCTTCACGTCTCATGGAACAAAAGGGACTGAGACTCTGGGATTCAGCAGAAGAGTGTGAGATTCGGCCTTTGTTTCCGGAAGACGACCGGGGAAGATTTCCGGACCACAGAGACTAGAGGACAATGGTGTGAGATCAAAGGGGTTACTTTGTGATTGAGATTAAGTACCATATGACTGTATGTTTGATTAAACACTACGTGACTGCTGTTTCGTGCCCGGGGTATATAACCCCTGATGTGAGATGAAAACTTCCTCTTGACTTGCTTTGAGATTGATGGAGATGTGATCTGTGAATAAAGCTGAATCTGAGGAACAAACTCAGCCTCATCCTTGAACACATTCTCCACACTGGTGACCTTACGACTTAGAATGAGCAGAAATAATTCTCCCGAGCGGGGCTCGGCAGAAGCCAGCCTGATGGCTGCCTCCACACTCCGGCTGCCCGACTTCTGGCAGCATAGTCCGTGCTCCTGGTTTAGCGCGGTCGAGGCGCAGTTCAACCTCCAGAGAATCTCGAAGGACAACACGAGATTCTACCATGTGGTGGCGAAGCTGGACAGCCACACAGTCCAACGGGTGGAAGACCTCGTCAACCACCCACCGGACAGCGATAAATACGGCGCCTTGAAAGCTGCGCTTATCAGTCATTTCACCCCCTACGTGCAACAGCGAGCAGAGGGGCTCCTGGCGTTGACAGAGTCGGAGAACGACAGACCTGTAGACCTGATGGTCAAAATGCTGAGGCTGAAAGACTCCGAGGACTGCGAATTTATCTTCGCCCACCTTTTCCTCCGGACCCTGCCGCCAGCGGTGAGAGTTACCCTGGCAGATTCACCCCGGTTGGCCAAGCAAGACTACCACGGGCTGAGCAAGGAGGCGCAGCAACTCGTCGATGCCCACAAGCGAAGCACAGTTTCGGCTGCAACAGCAGAGCTAGGAGCGACGCCCGGAGACGGCACCACGTGGGTATCTTCCAGGAAGATAAAAAAAAAAGAAGCGGAATTCCGCGAATTAGCGGAAAAATCACATCCCTGATAAAAAAATCCATATCTCATATAGTCCGTGTCGTATCTGTGTTTTGCTATGCTCAATTAGCATATACATATACATACACATATACATAAACAGAAAATTCACAGCTATTGCAATCTCGGAAACCTGGCTTAATGAAGACCAGGCTCCCCTGATGGCAATAGAGGGATATCAGATGTTTAACATTAACAGATCTCAAAAAAAGGGTGGTGGTGTTGCACTGTATATTGATGACCTATATAGATGTAAGCTTGTAAATGAAATGTCCTCAGCACTACCAGGGATTTTGGAATGTGTTACTGTGAGATTGACCTAGACAAAACAAAAAATCTAATCATAAGCTGCATATACAGAACGCCGGGAACTTGCATTGAGACATTCAGAGATAAATTAGTCGAGCTGTACAATAATATTACTAGTAAGAAAATGGTAGCAATTTGTGGAGATTTCAATATTGACCTACTTAATCCACATCAACAAAATGTAGTTACAGAGTTCATGAACTCTATGTACAGCATGAGTCTATATCCCACAATAACACATCCCAGTAGAATCACAGTTCACTCTGCTACACTTATTGACAACCTGTTTGTCAATGTTCTCAATAAGAAAATAGAAAGTGGATTATTGATAAATAATATAAGCGACCACTTGCCAATCTTTGCACTTATCCATGGCCACACGGGGCCCAACTCAGAAAAAAATCTCAAAATCGTTCAGACACAAATCACCAAACGCAATCAGTTCTTTTAAAGAGGACTTGCTGAAGCAAGACTGGACAGAAGTCTATGTATCAGATGTAAATGAAGCCTATGACACATTTATAAACATTGTAACCACTCTTTATGAAAAAAACTGCCCATTAGTTAAAAAAAAGCTTAAACACAAATTTGCTGACAAACCATGGTTAACCAAAGGACTACAAAAGGCGTGTAAAAAGAAAAATTTATTGTATAAAGCTTTCATAAAGAAAAGGACAAAAGAAGCAGAGCAACGGTATAAAACATACAAAAATAAGTTAACATATATAATAAGATGCAGTAAAAGAGACTATTACAGTAAAGAACTGGAAAAAAACAAAGACAATATTAAAAATACATGGACAATAATCAACAGTATCCTTGGAAATAAAAGCAGAAATACTAGCTACCCAACTAATATTCCAAAAAATAATAAATCGACTCCGAATGTGAATATAGCTTCACCTGCAGATGAATTTAATAATTTTTTTGTTAACATTGGACCTAAACTGGCCCGAGAAATATCCACTACGGCGCCTACAGGTGATACAATATGCAATAACACTGCTGTAAAAGACACCATCTTCATAAAGAACACAGACGAAAGAGAGGTCATTGAAATTGTTAAATCGTTCAAAAGTAAAACATCTACTGACTGCGATGGTATTGACATGCTACTAGTCAAAACTGTTATCGAATGCATAGTGAAACCACTGACGTATATCTGTAACCTGTCTCTCCAATCAGGTATATTTCCCAATGCAATGAAAATAGCTAAAGTAATTCCGATTTACAAGACAGGCGACAGAGGGGAACTCTCCAACTACAGACCAATTTCACTATTACCGCAATTTTCCAAGATACTTGAAAAAATATTCTATGAGAGAATTGACAACTTCATACTGAAGAATGATTTATTGTGTGAGCAGCAATATGGGTTCAGACACAAAAGGACAACAGCATATGCCTTAATGGAATTTACAGAAAAAATATCAACAGCCATTGAAAATAAAGAGTATTCAGTTGGAGTATTCCTGGATCTTAAAAAAGCATTTGATACAGTAGATCACAATCTATTATTAAAGAAACTACAAAATTGTGGTATTAGAGGGGTAGCACTGTCCTGGTTAAGTAGTTACTTAAAGAATAGATATCAGTTTGCATGTGTTAACAGCAAAAACTCAGTGTTACTGAAAGTCACCTGTGGAGTCCCACAGGGTTCAGTTTTGGGACCATTATTATTCAATATGTATATAAATGATATATGTAAAGTTTCAGAAAAAATGGACTTAATATTGTTTGCTGATGACACTAATCTTCTATGCAGTGGAAACAATTTGGAACAACTTCTGGATACACTCGGAAAGGAATTAGGAAAGCTGAAACTGTGGTTTGATTCAAACAAATTAACGCTCAATTTAAGCAAGACAAAATTTATAGTCTTTTACAACCATCACAACTACCCAGTACCCAAACTCAGTGTAAATGGTGTAGAGATTGAAAGGGTATCCGAAACTAAATTCCTTGGAGTAATAATTGATAACAAACTGTGTTGGAAGCCACATATTAATTATATAAAAGGTAAAGTATCCAAATCAATTGCAATATTACACAGAGTGAAAAATTTGCTGAATTAACCCACACTATACACCTTGTACCATTCATTAATACTCCCATACATGACATATTGTAATGAAGTATGGGGAAATACATATAAAACAAACATATATCCACTCTTTATGCTTCAAAAGAGAGCTATTAGAATAATCAACAAAGCAGCTTACAGGGAACCAACAAACCCACTTTTTCTTAAACAAAAAACTCTCAAGTTGAAAGATCTGATTGACTTTAAAACCGCAATAATAATGTTCAAAGTGAAGAATCTATCACTGCCCGCAAATATCCAAAAGTTGTTCCAAACAAGGGAGAAACGATATCACTTCAGAGGAACATGTATATTTCAAAAGCCTACAGTGAGAACAACCACCAAGCAACACTGTATTTCAGCGCAAGGAGTCAGATTATGGAACGATTTTGGACCTGAATTAAAATCATGTACAAAGCTTGGACAATTTAAACAAAAACTAAAGGAAGAAATACTCCAAACATATTTACAAGACGACATGTAAACTCACATAAGGATTGACATTTCCAGCCTGTGTTGTGTTGTAGCTTAGTTTTTCTTTTTTTCTCTGTGATACTATGTCTTAGATTTGTTTTTGAATAGTAACCGCTTAACTTAGACTAGCTCAGTTTTCTTTTTTCTCTCAGTCACATTTTGTCTTAGCCTTGTTTTAAATTGTAATCGCTCTTGTCTTGTTTTCTCTTTTTTCTCCTTTGAATTCTTGGATGGAATATGGGTGGGCAATATAAGCTGCGGCTTCAGCCATCACCCATTTCGGATAACTCACGTGGAATTGTATAGTAGAAGGAGTCTTTGTCTAATTTGACCTTGTTGTTATATTATACAGTTTCTTTTAACCTGTAATGTACTATCCGAAATAAAATTCATTCATTCATTCATTCATTCATTCATACAAACAAACGTTGCGAGTCTTCTTCTATGATGCAAAATATGGTGTCGCCCGCCACCTACTGCCATCTACTGTTAAGGAGTGTGAATCGATGACACTATGTTAATTTATTTCTTGATATTTTATTTGCCCGGCAAAGGCCCGCGACCCACTGAAAACAGGTCCGCGACCCACTTTTGGGTCGCGACCCACCAGTTGACAATCACTGCTTTAAAGGATGCCAGGGGGAGAAAGCATGTGATGGTTGAGTAAAGATAAGATAAGCCTTTATTAGTCCCACAATGGGGAAATTCCAGGATTGCAACAGCACAGGGATAGCAACACTCAGAGCAATAATTAAGAGATACGGAAGATATAAATAAGAGCAGTGGATATACATACATACACATCAATATATAAATATATATACAAAGTGCGGAGCATTGTAGCAAGATGGAATAAACAGCATAACCTTCTACTTAGTTATCCTACATAGTATGAGTATGTACAGGAAAAAATGACAAATTTATGAGACAAACGTTGCAAATTTTTGAGAAAAAATTGCAAATTTATGAGAAAATGGTTGCAAATTTACATGAGAAAAATCCCAAATTTTTAAGAATAAAGTTGCAAATTTATAAGACAAAAGTTGCATATTTATGAGAAAATAGCTGCAAATTTTTGACAAAAAGTTGCATATTTACAAGAGAAAAAAATTACCAATTTTTGAGAAACTGCAAATTTACAAGAGAAAAATCACAATTTTTTTAAGAATAAAGTTGCAAATTTACAGGAAAAAATTGCAAATTTATAAGATAAGATAAGATAAGCCTTTATTAGTCCCACAATGGGGAAATTCCAGGATTGCAACAGCACAGGAATAGCAACACTCAGAGCAACAATCAGAAGGCAAGAAAAAACAAGAGCAGCGAGTATACATATGTACATATAAACATAAATATATAGACACACGATGCAGAGCATTGCAGCTAGATGGAATAAATATATAGATATATAAACACAGTGCGGAGCATTGTAGCTAGATGGAATAAATATATGAACATATAAACACACACAGTGCGGAGCATTGTAGCTAAAGGGGGATTTAATATGTAAATAGGGGTTTAAATTATTTATTGTATTATTTATTCTGTATTTATTCTGTAAATATGTGGGAAAGTATTGATGTATTTATGACTCTTTTAGATATTATTGGGTATATGTGGGAAGATGGAAATATTTATTGTCTTACCTGGGATTTTGGTATGTTCTAATTAGATTGATTATCTCACTAAGTATATTAACAGGTGTTTTTCATTGGTTTGGGTTGGGTGTCGGATGATCACTGTAAGTTGTTGCCTACGGATTATTTGGAATAAATGGAAATTGCTGATTGCAAACTTTGGAAGCCTCCGCTCTTCTCTGGTGTGCCTTGACCGCTCGGCAATATGGCAATGTCCATAACCCGTACTTCAATAATGAGGCCGGATGTGCAGTAGAACGTAGCTTTATTGGCAAACTCACAGTGTGTCACAGGCGCTCTCGTATAGGCAGAGGTCTGGTCATAAAAAGACTGTGCCTCTTCCGCACCTGGTTCCGCCGCCACCCATAGCACACACAGCAATATGAAATGTATCATATTTGATACATCACACTGTCCAAGATTGTTTTTGATGGCCCCTATTTTTGTAATGGAGAAGAATTAAAACCCTTTAAAATGCTCCCCCCCCCAAAAAAAAACAAAAAAACAAAAAAACAACTCTCCAATCCCAACAAAAACATAAAAAAAATAAACTTAAGTTAATGTCTAGATGAACACAAGAAAAAACACTGCACAAGAAAAAAGATGCAAAAGCTTACAAAAAAAAAGAGTTGTAGGAAATTTTACAGGGGTCATTGACTGCACTTTTTCCACATTTTAACAGCTCACATGTCTTAATGAAATGTTTGTGACATATTTTGTTCACATTTTCTTTAATTTTTTTAAATTATTGAAGTAAATTTGTTTTGTATTTTTCCTGGCTTTCTTAAAATGCTCTAATTTGAAGCCTATCACTTTAAGAAACATCCTTCACTTTTTCAACTCTGCCATTCCTCTTACATCAGTTAGCCCTTAGCTGACTAGCTTCTAACCTTCTAGCTCGGCTCGGATGAGCAGCGCTCTGGTTCCCTGATCACCAATCAATGGTGTAGCTCGCGTCAGTCTGGCCTATCTCCCAATAATTTTGCAGTGATTCCACAACAAATCATTAGCAACTATGCTGCCTGCGAGAGCAGAGCCCCGGAGGATGGTGGGGGAGCTGGCCATGAGAGCCAGCAGCATCTGGTTCTGAGCCATTTTGATTGCAGCAACCTGGAAGATGCTGGCTGTCACATCCAGCTAAAGGTATGCCTATTAGCCCCTGAGCTATTAGCCCCCGAACTAACATTGGTGTCAGGATGCTCGCTGTAAGCGCAGCTTATATTGTAATTTTCTTTGGATCTTAACCCTCTGAGTGTGTGAATTTGCATGCCTCTAGTGGCAGAGTGTTGCGCTGCACCTGTCAACTCACTCTGACATCGCTGGCTGCATTGGGATTTGTACTGATTTGTACTGATCTTCCAGTTTCAGAAGGTGGCAGACATCTGTTGGACTCATTGGATGACACGTAATACATCAAAGAAGAAGAACTCCTCATTTCCTTTTCCTGTATTCCCTTCTTTTAGCTCAGATAGCTAATACGGCTGCAATCGGTCACCGTCACTTAGTCGGCTTTGTACACGGAAAGTAGCCGCGGGATACAAGCAAAATTTATGTGGGATAATCATAAGACTTTGTAGATGTGGTAGAGCGTGTAAATGACCGACAGGACGCAAAATAACGACCACGATGGGTGATCACATCAGCAAGCAAGTCCTGGTAACTGCGGGTCAGTGATGAATTTCTTTGTTTTTTTTTAATATTGTACTTATTTCTTGTTCATATACTTTGAAGATAAGATGATGAGGTACCTCTGTACAAAAAACGGTGTCAAAAGACTGAACCATTCTTTGTGTAAATACGTCCAAAGTCCAGTTTTGACTGAGTTATGGAATTTAAAGAGGTGCCACGACATTATGCAAATTAGATGTGTAAATTTATTCCTATCTGAAACTTTGGATCATATTTTACATCTTTCTAATTGACAGTAAGCCATTATATCTTACCACTTTCAAGTTATAGCCTTGGAAATCTGAACTATTTTATTGACAAAAATATTTACCACTCTTGACCACTAGGGGTTATGTTGCAATTTGGCAACAGACACATTCAAAAGGTTAATAACGCTAATAGCCATCCCTGTTACTACCCGGTTTGAGGGTGTGCCTCGTGTCACTCCGGCCCATCTCTCAGTGGTTTTGTTGTGATTCTGCGGCAAATTGCCCACACTGGTGTTATGCCGAGAACTGCCCTGCCTGCCAAGAATTGCATCCGGTTGGAGTTCTCGGCTTAACACTGGCCAGTAGCCTCTGGTCCCGGGCCATTTTGATTGCAGCAACCAGTGTGAGCGGTACGAGCGATCTGCCGCAGAATCATGATGAAACCACTGTGAGATGGGTCGGAGTGAACCAGGTGGTAACAGGGATGGCTATTAGTGTGACTAAGATCTGAAGAAAACAACAATATAAGCCACGCTTACAGTGAGCATCCTGGCACTAGTCTTAGCTCAGGGGCTAATAAGCTACCTTTAGCCTTTAGCTGGCTGTGTGAGCCACCAGCCTCCGGTACAAGCGATCCACCGCAGAATCATGATGAAACCACTGGGAGATGGGTCGGAGTGACGCAAGGCACACCGGCAAACCAAGTGGTAACAGAGATGGCTCGAAAATAACAATATAAGCCGCACTTGGTGTGAGGCTCCTAGTACCAGTGTTAGCTCAGGGGCTAATAGGCTACCTTTCGCCATCCCTTCCATCTACATGACAGACAGCTAGGTGGGCCAATAATAAAGCAGTGGGCTGGTCTCAAAGACAGCGGTGGGTTGGCTTTTTCTAATCTTGATATATGTGGTTTACCTGGAAGAGTCAAAAATGTTTCTGGCGTTTCTTGAGACAGAAAAACGAGATAAAAGGTGTGTGTTTTTTTAAGAGAACTGACTTGAAAATTTTTTGATAATTGCATGACCAGTTGACTCATTTCAGACATTTAAAACCTACAAGCACACCATTTTTTCAGTGACCCTTTTAATGCTCCCTTCAAAAAATATTGAGGGTGAACTTGTAGTTTGGGGACCCCCTAGTGTCTGAGAGGGCCCATTGCATTTGCATGCTTTGCTTGATAGGCAGAAGCCCAGCAGTCTTTGCTTGTGAAACATAAAAGCTCAATTTTCATGCTCAACATGAGTCTAACAGGACAATGATTTTTTTTTTCCAGCTCTCTTCCTTTTGCGCCGTCTGCCTGCAGCGACCTTTAATAAATTACTATATACATCAAGGCATGTTGGGTCTTGAATGTGTGTGTCGATGTCTGTGTGTGTGTGTGTGTGTGTGTGTGTGTGTGTGTGTGTGTGTGTTACAGGGTTTTCCAGTTTTTAATGGCTTTGTTTTCACTGTAACCACGGATTGAGTTTAAATATGTCAGACTTCCACCTAATATCTCTTCAGATCCTGTGAAAATCATGACTCAGTCATTGCTCGGGGTAATGGCTGTTTACACTTTGTTTTACGGCGTGGTGTTTTAATGATCAATCTGTTTGGTGGGAGCATTAATACCCAGACCCGCATCCACGCCGCCAGGTCTTTATAGCTAAATTTCTTCTAGCGGAGAACAGATACGTTAATGAGCCTCTTGCAAAGTTGTTGGCCTGAAAAGGTATCAGCAGATATTTTATGTAAAAGTTCTGCTAAAGGTGGTGGGTCAGTGGTGAGGGTTTACAGGGAGCAAGAGTGCTGTTGGAAGCGAGCTCGCTCACATCCTCCCACGCTCAAGCAGCAAGCATTGAAGCATCCAATTTTCCTCATCTCAAGCCCAGAAACACACACTTATAGACATTTCACCATTATTAAGGTCAGTATACCACACAGATGGATTATACATGTATACATAAAATGTTTTAAAAACACATGCATACTATCAGTTGTTACAGGAAAAACTAGCAGACAAAAGTCCAGAGAGAGAAACATGATCAGGCAACCCAACTAACACGACTCTGAAGTTCTTTTGTGGCCCAAATTCTCCCTAATAAAGAGAAATCCCCTCACCTGCCACTACCATCTCTATAAACACTATGTGCACATGCAGATGCACATACCCACACGGGGACAATTACCTGCTGTCAAGCTAGAGAAGAGTCATCTAAAGAAAATCAAACCAAACAAAAGGAAGCCAGTTCTTATCTGGGATTACAAATCACAAAGAGGTGCCACAGCTTTAATGGAGTTAAACACAAAACCACTCTGTCTATCCACTCACTTATGAAGAGACATGAAAAAAATGGGTGGGAAGGAAGAATTTAAAGTCAAAGTGTTGCACGTCTTGCATGACTTTCAGAAGTTGGTTCACCACTTGCAAAAGTCGTAGTGATCTGTCAAAGACATACTGCATGTAAGAGATATACTGTACAGCCGTGGACAAAATTGTTGGTACCCCTCTGTTAATGAAAGAAGAACCCACAATGGTCACAGAAATAACTTGAATCTGACAAAAGTGATAATAAATAAAAATTCTATGAAAATTAACCAATGAAAATCAGACAATGCTTTTGAATTGTGGTTCAACAGAATTATTTTAAAAAACAAACTCATGAAACAGGCCTGGACAAAAATGATGGTACCCTTAACTTAATATTTTGTTGCACTGTGGGTGACACACATGTTGGGCCCACATTTCCACATAGATATGACTGCATGTGTATTGGGGGTTTCACGTCTGGAAGGACAAAGGACCCGAATCTGCAGAAGATAACGAGGAGGTGTGAGATTTGCCTTTTTGTCCCACAGAAGATGCCCCGGAGGGATTTCCGGTTCATCAATGAATGAGAGACAATAGTGAAGGTTCAAAGGGATGCTTTGTGACTGTATGTTTACTGAAGCACCATGTGACTTGAGTTCTGATGCTGGAAACATATAAAAGGGTGATGTGATATGATTCTTCCTCTTCTTCCTGCTTTGAGAATGCTAGACGATGTGTTCTGTCAATAAAGCTGAACCTGAGAAATAACCTCAGCCTCATCATTCGAGCACATCCTCTACAGCACAACCTTTTGAGGCAATCACTGCAATCAAACGATTTCTGTAACTGTCAATGAGACTTCTGCACCTCTCAGCAGGTATTTTGGCCCACTCCTCATGAGCAAACTGCTCCAGTTGTCTCAGGTTTGAAGGGTGCCTTCTCCAGACGCCATGTTTCAGCTCCTTCCACAGATGTTCAATAGGATTTAGATCAGGGCTCATAGAAGCCCACTTTAGAATAGTCCAATGTTTCGCTCTTAGCCATTCTTGGGTGTTTTTAGCTGTGTGTTTTGGGTCATTATCCTGTTACAAGACCCATGACCTGCGACTGAGACCAAGCTGTCTGATACTGGGCAGCACATTTCTCTCTAGAATACCTTGATAGTCTTGAGATTTCATTGTACCCTACACAGATTCAAGACACCCTGTGCCAGATGCAGCAAAGCAGCCCCAGAACATAACAGAACCTCCTCCATGTTCCACAGTAGGGACAGTGTTCTTTTCTTGGTATGCTTTATTTTTGCGTCTGTGAACATAGAGCTGATGTGCCTTGCCAAAAAGTTCCAGTTTTGTCTCGTCTGTCCATAGGACATTCTCCCAGAAGCTTTGTGGCTTGTCAACATGCAGTTTGGCAAATTCCAATCTGGCTTTTTTATGATTTGTTTTCAACAGTGGTGTCCTCCTTGGTCATCTCCCATGAAGTCCACTTTGGCTCAAACGACGATGGATGGTGCGATCTGACACTGATGTACCTTGACCTTGGAGCTCACCATGAATGTGTTTAGAGGTTGTTCTGGGCTCTTTTGTTACCATTCGTATTATCTGTCTCCTCCTGCGGTCACGTCCAGGGAGGTTGGCTACAGTCCCGTGGATCTTAAATTTCTGAATAATATGTGCAACTGGGGGGGTTTGCGTGCCCCAGTGATCCCAGGAGCTATGTTGTCCGGGGCAATTTGCCTCTGATAGGGTCTCCCAAGACAAACTGGTCCTGGGTGAAGGGCCAGACTAAGAACTATCCAACAGACTCTCATGATAAATTGTATATCAAGGATCCAGTGTACCCCGCCCGGTATGGGGTTACCGGGGCCCCACCCTGGAGCCAGGCCTGGGGGAGGGGCTCGAAGGCTAGCGTCTGGTGGCCGGGTTTCCACCCATGGGACCCGGCCAGGCTCAGCCCAAAGGAGTTACATGGGTCCGCCCTCCAGTGGGCTCACCACCAGCAGGAGGGATCATGGGGGTCCGGTGCTATGTGGATTAGGTGGCGGTCAAAGGCAGAGACCTTGGCGGACTGATCCCAAGCTTTCTAAACTGGCTTTTGGTACGTGGAATGTCACCTCTCTGGTGGGGAAGGAGCCTGAGCTGGTGTACGAGGTTGAGAGATACCGGCTAGATATAGTCGGCCTCACCTCAACACACAGCTCCGGTTCCGGAACCAGTTTCCTGGAGAGGGGCTGGAGCTTGGCCTTTTCTGGAGTTGCCCCGGGCGAGAGGCAACGAGCAGGGCTGGGTATTCTTGTATCACCCCACCTTGCTGCCTCTATATTGGAGTTTTCCCCGGTGGACGAAAGGGTTGTTTCCCTGCGCCTTCGGGTTGGGAAACGGGTCCTGACCATCATTTGTGCCTATGCACCAAATGATGTTTCAGAGTACCCACCCTTTTTGGAGTCTGTGACTGGGGTGCTGGAGGGTGCTCCTCTTGGAGACTCCATTGTCCTACTGGGGGACTTCAATGCGCACATGGGCAATGACAGTGAAACCTGGAGGGGGGTGATTGGGAGGAACGGCCTGCCCGATCTGAACCTGAGTGGTGTTCAGTTATTGGACTTCTGTGCTAACCACAGTCTGTCCATAACGAACACCATGTTCAAGCATAAGGGTGCCCATATGTGCACCTGGCACCAGGACACCCTAGGTCGCAGGTCGATGATCGATTTTGTTATCGTATCATCAGAACTGCGACCGTATGTCTTGGACACCCGTGTAAAGAGAGGTGCAGAGCTGTCAACTGATCACCACCTGGTGGTGAGTTGGATCCGGTGGCAGGGGAGGAAGCCATTCAGACCTGGTAGACCCAAACGTATAGTGAGGGTGTGCTGGGAGCGTCTGGCTGAGGCCCCTGTCCAGGAGGTCTTCAACTCCCACCTCCGGAAGAACTTCAACCACATTCCGAGGGAGTCTGGAGACATGGAGTCTGAATGGGCCATGTTCTCCACCTCTGTTGTTGAAGCGGCGGCCCAGAGCTGCGACCGCAAGGTGGTCGGTGCATCTCGTGGTGGCAACCCCCGACCCAAGTGGTGGACACCAGTGGTGAGGGGGGCCATTAAGCTGAAGAAGGAGTCCTATCAAGCTTGGTTGGCTTGTGGGACTCCCGAAGCAGCTGAGGTGTACCAGCAGGCCAAGCGGAGTGTAGCTCAGGTTGTTGCTGAAGCGAAAACCCGGGTATGGGAGGAGTTCGGTGAGGCCATGGAACAAGACTTTCGGTCGGCCTCAAAGAGATTCTGGCAAACTGACCGGCGGCTCAGGAGGGGAAAGCAGCTCCCCGTCCACACTGTGTATGGTGCGGATGGGACACTGTTGACTTCGACTGGGGATATCGTCAGGCGGTGGAAGGAATACTTCGAGGATCTCCTCAATCCCACTGATATGCCTTCCACAGAGGAAGCAGGGTTTGGGGACAAGAGGGATGACTCGCCTATCACGGGGGCTGAGGTCGCCAAGGTGGTTAAAAATCTCCTTGGTGGCCGGGCCCCGGGGGTGGACGAGATTCGCCCTGAGTACCTCAAGGCCCTGGATGTTGTTGGGCTGTCATGGTTGACACGCCTCTGCAACATTGCGTGGAGGTTGGGGGCAGTGCCTTTGGCATGGCAAACCGGGGTGATGGTTCCTCTCTTCAAAAAAGGGGACCGGAGGGTGTGCTCCAACTTAGAGGGATCACACTCCTCAGCCTCCCTGGGAAGGTCTATGCCAAGGTACTGGAGAGGAGAGTCCGGCCGTTGGTTGAACCTCGGATTCAGGAGGAGCAATGTGGTTTTCATCCTGGCCGTGGCACATCGGACCAGCTCTTTACCCTCTCGAGAATTCTTGAGGGTTCGTGGGAGTTTGCCCAACCAGTTTACATGTGTTTTGTGGACTTGGAGAAGGCATTTGACCGCGTCCCTCATGGATTTTTGTGGGGGGTGCTTCGGGAGTATGGGGTATCGGGCTTGTTGTTACGAGCTATTCGGTCTCTGTACGACAGTTGTGAGAGTTTGGTTCGTATTGCCAACACTCGGTCGGAGTCATTCCCAGTGACAGTTGGACTCCGCCAGGGCTGCCCTTTGTCACCGATCCTGTTCATAATTTTTATGGACAGGATTTCTAGGTGCAGCCAGGGAATGGAGGGTGTCATGCTTGGTGACCACAGGATCTCATCTCTGTTGTTTGCAGATGATGTTGTCCTGTTGGCCTCATCCAGCAATGACCTACAGCTCTTGCTGGGACGGTTTGCCGCTGAGTGTGAAGCGGCTGGGATGAGAATCAGCACCTCCAAGTCTGAGTCCATGGTCCTCAGCCGGAAAAAGGTGGATTGTCCTCTCCGGGTTGGGGACAGGCTCCTGCCCCAAGTGGAAGAGTTTAAGTATCTTGGGGTCTTGCTCACGAGTGAGGGGAAAATGGAGCGAGAGATCGACAGACGGATTGGAGCAGCATCTTCAGTGATGCGGACGTTGTACCAGTCTGTTGTGGTGAAGAGGGAGCTTAGTTCTAAGGCAAAGCTGTTGATTTACCAGTCAATCTACGTTCCTACTCTCACCTATGATCACGAGCTTTGGGTAATGACCGAAAGAACGAGATCGCAGATACAAGCGGCTGAAATGAGCTTTCTCCGTAGGATTGCTGGACTCACCCTCAGAGACAGGGTGAGGAGCTCAGTCATCCGGGAGAGGCTTAGAGTAGAACTGCTGTTCCTCCACATTGAAAGGAGTCAGTTGAGGTGGTATGGGCATCTGATTAGGATGCCTCCTGGACACCTCCCACTTGAGGTGTTTCAGGCACATCCCACTGGGAGGAGACCCCGGGGCAGACCCAGGACTCGGTGGAGAGACTATGTCTCCCAGCTGGTCTGGGAACGCCTTGGTATCCCCTCTGAAGAGCTGGAGCAGGTTGCTGGGGAGAGGGAAGTCTGGGCTTCTCTGCTTGAACTGCTGCCTCCGTGACCCGGACCTCCGGAAAAGCGGTAGAAGATGGATGGATGGATGGATGGATGGATGTGCAACTGTAGTCACAGGAACATCAAGCTGCTTGGAGATGGTCTTATAGCCTTTACTTTTAACATGCTTGTCTATAATTTTCTTTCTAATCTCCTGTGACAACTCTCTCCTTTGCTTCCTCTGGTCCATGTTTAGTGTGGTACACACCGTGTCACCAAACAGCACAGTGACTACTTGTCACCCTTTAAATAGGCTGACTGACTGATTACAAGTTTGTAGACACCTGTGATGTTAATTAGAGGACACATCTTGGTTGAACATGTCCCTATGGTCACATTATTTTCAATCTTTTCTTGGGGTACCGTTTTTGTCCAGGCCTGTTTCATGAGTTTGTTTTTTTAAAATAATTCTGTTGAACCACAATTCAAAAGCATTGTCTGATTTTCATTGGTTAATTTTCATAGAATTTTTATTTATTACCACTTTTGTCAGATTCAAGTTATTTCTGTGACCATTGTGGGTTTTTCTTTCATTAACAGAGAGGTACCAACAATTTTGTCCATGTCTGTAAATCAACCATTATGCCACCCAGTGGTTAATGTTATACCAATATGAAGGCTCTAGCTGAGTATGTTTACTGTCATCACATTTTTCTGTGGAAAATTCTAGATATCCTGAAGGAATGTCATCATTCTAAACTTCATGTTGTAAACTCATACGGTATTGACTAGTCAGTAATACTGTAAAGTTTCTCTAAAGCAGTGATTTTCAACCACTGTAACTGGTGTGCTGTGGGAAATTGTCTAATTGGTCCAAAAAATTATTATTTAGTTGTTGCAAATAAAGCTTCTTTCAAACCGCAACTGGTGAGCTGAAAACATGGGTCCATTAGTATAAACTAACACCTAAACATCCAGTGTATGGCTGTGTTGTGAGACATGTATATGTTGGACACTGCATATGTGATTTAACCACGATGAAGGAGAGCCAGCCCCCTGCGGTGCGGAGCCACAGAGCCTGGACCCCCTGCGGAGGACAGGGGACAGAAGACTTCCTGACCACTGAGGCTCGAGAGGAGAGAAGGGGGAGTTATGTAAATAAAAGGCTAATGAATGTGAATAAAGAGATTTTGAGATAGATGTGTGATTTCCCCCGCGAGGGAAATGGTTTGATGTCAGAATGTTTAAATGAGAGAACTTTGGTGTGTTCACTCTCTTTGTTCGCTGCTCAGGAATGAGAGCAGACAGTGGAATGATTACTTGAATAAACTGGAATGAAAGGCAATTCGGTTTCGTTATTCAAGTCTCCCCACATTGGTGACTGACGACGTTGAGAATGAACGAAGAAATTCTCAGGGTCCCGGACTCACAGCGCTCAGAGCTGGCGAGCGCAGTGGCCGTTAAGCTGCCTGATTTCTGGCAGGATAACCCACGGTCGTGGTTTCTGCAAGCAGAGTCGCAGTTCGCGCTCGCAGGAGTAACGATGGATGACACTAAGTTCCACCATGTCATCGCTAAACTGGACAACAGCACAGCTCGGTGCGTGCAAAGCTTGGTGGAGCAGCCACCCGCGACCGACAGGTACGGCAAGCTGAAATCCACCCTCATCAAGTTTTTCACCCCCTCGGCTGAAGTGAGGGCGAGGAGGATCCTGTCTTTGCTAGACCAAGGTGGACACAGGCCGAGCGCCCTGATGGAGGAGATGATACAGCTGAGAGGGTTGGACAACGATGATTTCATTTTTCAGTTCATTTTCCTCTCCAACCTCCCGGCGCATGCGAGAAGCACGCTGGCCGGCAAAAAGTGTCACACCCTGGAGGAGTTCCGGGAGCTGGCCCAGGAGGCAGATGGGATCCTGGACGCCTGCGGCGGGCAAGCAACCACAGCGGCGACCCGAGACAGCGGGGAGCCAGAGGCGGCAGAACCAGACTGGCCGACGACGGCGGCAACACGGCCGCGACGAGGTGGAGCCAATAGCCCGGCGGCAGAGGCGCGGGCACGACACAGCGGAGGAGAAGATCTCTGCTTTTACCATCGGAGGTTCACAGAGAAGGCACGCAGGTGTGTGCCGCCCTGCATCTTCAGGAGTTCGGGAAACGGCAAGACCGGGGGTCGCTAGCAGCTTCGACCCTCGGAGAACGCAACAAGCTGCTCTACATCAAGGATGCGCGCTCCGGACGAGAGTTCCTCATCGACACCGGAGCACAAGTGAGCTTCATCACCCCAACATACGCGGACCGGGTGGCTGGACCCCACGGTAGCGGAGCTACAGCGGCAAATGGCTCGAACATCAACACCTACGGGAGAAGGACCTTGCCTTTGTGCTTACATGGCCGCACATATGAATGGACTTTTGTAATAGCGGCGGTGAGTTTCAACATGTTGGGCGCGGATTTTCTGTGTTCACACAATCTGTTAGTGGATCTTGCTAATAGACGGCTGGTAAATGCACTCTCTTTTTACTCTCTCCCCTGTTCAGCTCGAGTGTCCCCGCCACCAGTACAGACCCACGTCGCTACAGCAGGTGGTAAGTTTCACACACTCCTCACCCAATTTCCAGCGCTCACTGTGCCCACTTTTTCAGCGACGGTCGCGAAGCACGGGGTGAAACACTTTATCCCCACTTCTGGTCCTCCCGTGTTTGCAAAAGCTCGGCGCTTGGATGCAGTTAAGCTTGCCATTGCGCGCGAGGAGTTCGCCAGCCTGGAGAGGCTGGGCATCGTTCGTAGGTCGAAGAGCCCGTGGGCTTCACCGCTGCACATGGTACCGAAAGCCGATGGCTCCTGGAGACCGTGCGGGGATTACCGCAGGCCAAACAACGCTACGGCGCACGATCGTTATCCCATCCCGCACATTCAGGATTTTTCGGTGCACCTGGCGGGGGCGCGCATTTTTTCAAAAATTGATCTAGTTCGCGGCTATCACCAAGTCCCGGTCCAACCGGAGGACATTCCTAAAACAGCGGTAATAACCCCGTTCGGACTTTTCGAATTTTTACGCATGCCGTTTGGTCTCAAAGGGGCGGCGCAAACATTTCAGCGGATGATGGATGCCGTGTTACGCGATCTCCCTTTCGTGTTTGTGTACCTCGACGACATTTTGGTCGCGAGTACTTCAGAGGACGAACACGAAACGCACCTCACAGCAGTTTTTAGGAGGCTGGGAGAGCACGGCTTAATAGTTAACCCAGCCAAGTGCCAGTTCGGCGTCGAGCGGATCGATTTTTTGGGTCACCGCGTCTCCCCGGAGGGAGCGGTTCCCTTACCAGAGAAAGTACGCGCGGTAGCGGATTTTCCCCGTCCACAAACGGTCAAATCACTACAGGAATTCTTGGGGATGGTGAATTTTTATAACCGATTCCTGCCCCACGCAGCTCAAATCATGCAACCGTTATATGCCGCGCTCAAAAAACAAAAACCGACCCAGGCGGTCGAATGGTCCCCGGAGCGGGAGCGCGCGTTCACAGAGGTTAAAAAAGCCTTGGCTGACGCTGCGCTCCTGGCCCACCCAGACCCTGCAGCACGGATCGCGCTGACGACAGACGCTTCAGATTTAGCCATAGGGGCCGTTATTGAGCAACAGGTAGCCGGAGTTTGGCAGCCTTTGGCTTTCTTTAGCAAATCTTTAAGCGCGGCTGAACGAAAATACAGCGCGTTTGACAGAGAACTGTTGGCGCTGCATTTGGCTATTCGTCATTTCCAGTTCTGGCTGGAAGGACGGTGCTTCACCGCTTATGTGGACCACAAGCCGCTCACATACGCCATGGCCAAAATTTCAGATCCGTGGTCCGGCAGGCAGCAGAGGCAGCTGGCCGCAATCTCGGAATTTACCACTGACATTAGGCACGTCGCGGGCAAATTCAATGTAGTAGCGGATTGTCTCTCACGCGCGTTCACGACCCCAACACGCGCAGAGGCAGAACGGGCCACCGTGAACGGGCAGGAGAGCGGCACGGTGGCGCGCGCAGCCCCGGTGCACGTGGATAGATTACGCAGCCATGGCAGCGGACCAGGGGGCGGACGCAGACGTGCGCGCGCTCCAGTCTGGACCAACAGGGTTGAGGCTGGAGAGCAAGTGTTTACAAACCGGTATGCCCCCCCCGATCTGCGACATGTCGACGGGGCGCCCGCGTCCGGTGGTTCCGGCCACGTGGCGCCGCCGTGTTTTTGACTCTGTCCACTCACTGGCGCACCCGGGGGTGCGCGCGTCGGTGAAACTAGTGGCGGAAAAGTTTGTTTGGCCGTGCCTGCGCAAGCACGTGAAGGAATGGGCAAAAACCTGCATTTCCTGTCAACGGGCCAAAATTCACAGGCACACAAGAGCCCCGTTAGAACCGTTCCGCATTCCGGCCAGAAGGTTCGACCATGTGCACGTCGACCTTGTGGGCCCCCTACCGGCATCACAGGGGTTCACGTATCTTTTGACAATGGTGGACCGCACCACACGTTGGCCGGAAGTGGTCCCACTTGCGACGACCACGGCCGCGGAGGTGGCTCGCGTTTTTTTAACGGCTTGGGTGGCGCGCTTCGGGGTTCCGTCGGACATTACGTCCGATAGAGGACCGCAATTCATCTCTGAGCTGTGGTCAGCGATGGCCAACGGCTTAGGAGCCAAAATTCACCGCACTACGGCTTACCACCCTCAGGCCAATGGTTTATGCGAGCGTTTTCATAGGTCTTTGAAGGCAGCACTCAGAGCGTCGCTCACGGATGCAGATTGGGTAAATAAACTTCCATGGGTTTTATTAGGGTTGCGTTCTGCGCCTAAAGAGGACTTAGACGCCTCCCCAGCGGAGCTGGTATTCGCACAAACTCTGAGGCTGCCGGGCGAGTTTTTACCAGAGCACCCAGAGCCCCCACCTCTCTCGGCTCTGGGACCGTTAGTCGGCACGGGGGCAGACACGCTCCCGGGTCCGGTTCATCACGCTTTTCCACGAGTTTTCGTTCCCAAGGCTTTGAAAAATGCCGATTTCGTTTTTGTCAGGCGCGAAGCCCTTAAAGCAACGCTCAAACCACCTTACGAAGGGCCATTTCGAGTGCTGGAGGCAGGTGATAAGCAATTTGTGCTAGATTTTGGAGACAGAAAAGAGACAGTCAGTATTGACAGACTAAAACCTGCTTTTGTCATGAAGGACGTGTCTGTACCGGTCGCAGTGGCGCCTCGACGAGGCAGGCCCCCGCAGGGGGCAATTAATCACTCTCTTCCTCAGTCAACAGAGCCGAAGCAGAAAAGCACCGCAGGCAAGGCGGGGCCAACGCACAGCAGATTCGGCAGACGGCTGAAGCCCAAGCGGCGCACAGACTCAATGTTGGTGTTGATTATTCAGTAGTGAGTAAGGTGCTATTAAATTTTAGGAATTAGTCTGTTCTTCATCGTTTGGGGGGGGTTATATGGCTGTGTTGTGAGACATGTATATGTTGGACACTGCATATGTGATTTAACCACGATGAAGGAGAGCCAGCCCCCTGCGGTGCGGAGCCACAGAGCCTGGACCCCCTGCGGAGGACAGGGGACAGAAGACTTCCTGACCACTGAGGCTCGAGAGGAGAGAAGGGGGAGTTATGTAAATAAAAGGCTAATGAATGTGAATAAAGAGATTTTGAGATAGATGTGTGATTTCCCCCGCGAGGGAAATGGTTTGATGTCAGAATGTTTAAATGAGAGAACTTTGGTGTGTTCACTCTCTTTGTTTGCTGCTCAGGAATGAGAGCAGACAGTGGAATAATTACTTGAATAAACTGGAATGAAAGGCAATTCGGTTTCGTTATTCAAGTCTCCCCACACAGTGCATTTCCCCAGTGTATCAATGGCAAATGGCATTCACTTGCAGTATATAGTGCTTTTTCTTCATCTCTAGATGATCAAAGTACTTTTCAGATCCTGTTATCCACCCATTCACACACTGATGACAGCGGAGTTGCCATACACAGGCACTGGCCTGACCCACCAGGAGCAACTTAGGGGTTCAGTGTAGTGATCAAGGACACTTTGACGTGCAGACTGCAGATGGAGTGGGAATCAAACCCCTGACCCGCCGATCAGTAGTCAGCCACACTACACCTGCTCCACAGCTGCCCCATCAAGTTTCATGTTCTCACATCGCTTTGTCACACAAACGCACCAAAGCTGCTGATGAATGGTCATCGGCCACTGAGCTTTATTACAATTACAACTACATTTTTACAAGTCTTTTAATTTTGTCATTTTGTGTCAAACTCAGAGCAGATCAGTGGTTGATTGGAATACACAACCTTTGTTACTTTTTCTTTTCTTTTCAGCTGAAACTAATGCATTACCCAAAGAACGCAAGTATTCCTGTCTGAAGCAGGTATCCAAATTAGACTTTACAGGCCCAAATGTAGGCTGTGTTTGAAAGTGGAATAAAGAGGTGTAGTCTATAGGCAATCACACATGTTAGTCTGACAAATATGAAAGGGACTGAACGGCACTAAGATTTATTTGATTGTGTGAATATTAATTACAGAATACCTAATTACTGAAAACAAATGGGACATCCAATATTAGCGACTATTTCGGATCCCTTGTTTATTTCTTTGTCAGATCACTTATTTGTGTTTATCACTTACATTCATAATAGTGTATCTTGCACTTTGGGGAATGGGAGTTGCTCAATCATCATTAAAATTATTTTAGTTTATATCACTTCAGTGATGGAGTTCAGTGTAATATTGAATTTCTTCTGTGTATCGTCAATAAACTCATGCAGTACTATAACAGGACACATTTATAAATATTTGAGACCCATTGTAGTGCATTGGTTTATATTGTAGCAATACTTTGTTATTAAAAGGATTTTAAAACTGTAATCAACTGAATTAACTACAAAACTGCCAACATTATTATACAAAGCAGAAGGACCCGTTTAACTTCAACTGTTGCATCAGTGTTGCCCATTTATCAGTAAATATTTAACTAAAAATGATTTATTTCGTTTTCTGGGCATTTTTGTGTCCTGTTCGGTCGTTAAGTCATTTTGGCCATTCTGCTCCACAATCACGGTGGTATTAAATTTTTAATTTTTAGATACTCGTGCAGGAAGGGGAACTCATGGTCCTGCAAAGCACAGTGGTACCACACGGGTGAAGCAGCAGTCAGGACTCCCACCTATCACTGACTGAGCAGGCTGGGCGTGCTTCCCCGTGAAGGATCGTGGTCTGCCCGGTCGGGCCGCTGCTTCTCCCAGCATGTCCCGTGTTGGATACACCGGTGTTCTTTGTCAGACCCGAGTCTTCACTGACGCTTTGCCCAGTCTGCTCACGTGCCTCGTGTTCTCCACATATGCTGAATTATCCTACGTATTCGCGGCAACTTTATGGTATAATTTTTTAAGTTTAAATCTTGAGTTTTATCTTTTCTAGTCAAATTTGTCACTTTTCACTTCCTTGTTTTATTCACGGAGCGCTGTGGTGACTGATGCTGTGATACCACGTATTATCCAACCAGTATGGAGTCAATCCAAAACCCTGTCCAGACTTCTAGAAGTCAGAACATGGAGCATGAAGTGGGAGCGATGACAAACTTTTATTAATAAAAATTACATATTTTGACTGAATAACTCCATACTCGGGGAGGCACACCCTCATAACCTCAGCAGAGCACTTATAAAATCTGAGGGTCAGTCTGATGAATGGTTTGAGAGATATGTGAGGAGGAGACACACACACAGACAGAGATTCCTTGCATTTATAGATAGATGCCCTTGCCCTTTGCAGTACTGCTTGGTCCTTCATAGTCCACATTCTGCAAGTAAATCTGTCCCTAGGAACTGTTCTGCATCTTCTTTTTCAGGCTGTCATCCTCATCTTCACCTCATCTGAATAATGTAATGTCGCCCATCCAAACTCCCCACAAACAATTTGCTTCCTGCACTCCACCACAACCTGTGTCAAGATTCTGAGGTTGAATGATGATTTCCGACTTTTTTCAAAGAAGTTGTTTCTCTTTTGTTTTTCAAATGACTTATAGACTCAGGGTACTAGTAAGGCAAGGCATGTTTTTAATCTCAGTGTCATTTATAACGATGTACTGCACAATACAAACATTGCATTCACATAGGTCTTTCATTTAAATCTTGATGTTTTTAAAACAAAAGATTAAACTTTTGGAATACACTCACTCTGCATGAAAGTTATGCAGCAGTATCTGAACCAGTAGATCTTTTGAGAGCATGGCCATATTTCAAAGGAGTTCTTCACACGAACCCGAAATAGAAAATCTTCATTAGGTCACATTGATCCTAATTGGCAGTGCTGGAGAGACAAAGGATGCTCCCTGTGGGGGTATGGTTAAGTTTTGTACTTTTGTTGTGCGAAGAACTAGCACTGTGTTGGCAGTGTAAAGGCATCTGTGCAACCCCGGTGTAAACACGGCTTTTTAATCACTTATTCATAGCATTCCTGTTGCCTCAAGGCAACCCTTGTTGGCAAACAGTGTTTTGTAAACCCACAGAAGCTCATGCAAAGTCCCAGTTTATAATGGAACCATTATTAGAGCATGCATACAGTAGTTCATTTTTAATACACACGAAAGAACCAATTAGCAGCAGACAATTCTCAGAGTGCATCCAACTGGGATACCAAAAAACTTAAAGTTTTTGGGGAAAAAAGAAAGGAAATATGGCTTATTTTCTTAGTACTGTTAAAAGAATATGTGGAAATGTTGAAATATTAACAAGAGCACTCTAAGGCGAGTGCAATATCCCCCACCTCCATTTTCTTTGAAGATCCTAATACTTAGTGACAAAGAACAGTTTTCACCTTTTCAATATAATTACGGGGGCAGAACCAAATTATGATAAATCCATCATCCATGAATATGCAACAAAGTATACAGCCCATAGTTGTAGGTCAGGATCCTGAGGTGAACCTGTGCAGCAGGTTTGGTGACCCTAGAGAGCTTTACACATTCTATAGTAAGAGGGCATGTGGGGAGTACTAACCTTGACCTTTTGACCCAAACCCATAGTCAGAGGTCGGGATCCCAAGGTGAACCTGTAGACCAAGTTTGGTGGCCCGAGCGTTACTCGTTGTATAGTAATAGTGCAAATGGAATGTTAACTTTTACCTTCTGATCCTAAATCCATAGTCGGGTTAGGGCAGGGGTGTCCAATCATGTGCCATGGAGGGCCAAGACCCTGCAGGCTTTACCTCCAACCAGTGTGTTCAGCACCAGATTTCACTGAACTTCCTCCCACTGATTGCTGATCAGTGAAAACACCTGCTGAAGCAACTGGGTAGAAGAGAAAACCTGCAGGGTCTTGGCCCTCCATGGCACATGATTGGAAACCCCTGGGTTAGGGTGTAAATCTTAGATACAACTACTGTGTCTATTTGAAAAGCCTACATCATTTCTTTCAGTAGTTATTGCATTTACAAGATTTAGGGAAAATCTGACCTTGACCTCAAGGTAATCTGATCAGAGTCAAATTGCAATATGTGCATCATCAGTACATATCAAACCCTGTTACCAAGTTTCAAAACAATCGGAACAAAACTGTAGGAGGAGTTGATTTCACAAAAGTGGGAAAGATGGATGGACAGATGGATGGATGGATGGATGGATGGACGGATGGATGGACGGACACACGGACGGATGGATGGACAGACTGCCCCATAACATAATCCCCCTTTGGTCTTTGCCCAAAGGGGTCTTCGACTGGCGAGGGATAAAAACCATAGCATTGCTAGTTCCCAATATTTGGATTTTGATCACTGACTGGATATAAATATCAATGATGAGCTGTCACATACATCTAGAAAAGTGAAGCTCTACTTCTTTTATATTAGGGCCATCTTGTACTTTTGGAACCAGAGTCTCATAGTAGAGACTATGAAGCAAATATGGCCATCATCAAAATCGTATAAGCAACTCCCTCAAATACAACCAATCTGGACCACACCCTGTTTTTTGAAAGCATCGAACAACCAAATAAAATCAAAGTGAACCAAAAAACGGTAATCTTGTCAATGGAACACTTTTGGCCCTTTTCCACTAGTACCTGTTTTGCCCTGTTCGGTTCGGTATGCTTTGTAAGCTTTTCCATTAGGAACTGTAACAGTATGGGTCCCGATTTTTCAGACCTACTCCAGACTGGTTCTAAGCGTGCCATACTGACCTCAAAATGTGACGTCAAAAGACTGCAGGCCACTGATTGGTCCAAGCATAATGAGAGCGATGTTTTAAGGATGAATTACAGAATCTCGAGCCGCCATTTGCAAAGATTGGTCCGTGAGCCAGCAAGCAAGCGTCAGTATAAACAACAACGATAAAATGGCTTCACAGAAATCAGACCCACAGAAATCAACACAGCGGTCCAGCAGAGTTTTCTGTGCCTTTTGGCTGATGAGAGGATCCAGAGGGAACTAGACGGAGCCACCCGAAATAAATTTACAGCAACAGGAGCACCCAGCTTGAGCAATTGAAAGCTGTGATATTAGGATATAGAGGATGGTGAGTGATGTGGTATGATGTGATATTATGCAGCTTTCACGTTATTTATCCCAGCAGTGGAAAGTTCACTTTGAACAGACAACAATGAGCTAGCTAGTTAGCCATCAATGCTAACTCCGTGCTCCCCTTGTATTTTGCGCTTGTGTTGACATCTGATGAAATAAGCTAGTTGTAATCCTGGTTAAAAAGGTGGGTTTTTTTTACATGTTGCAGTTTCCTGCTGTGCATGTACTTAAGTTGTGTATATTTTCATTCTAGAGTCCGTCCAGTATCTGCTGTAACACTGGCAACGTTTAGGACTACATAGAATGTGTTATGACTAGTAAGTTGCACATCCCGTTATTTTTTTAGTAGTGGTGGACAAGTACTCAAATCCTCTGCTTTTGAAGTTAAAGTACAGGTAAAGTGCCAAAATTAACGTAGCACAAGTTCCACTTAACAAGAAAGGGACTGAACTGAGATTTATTTGATTGTATGAATATTACTTACAGAATAACTGAAAATGAATGGCACATCCAATATTAGCCACTGTAAAATAAACCGCTTGTTTATTTTATTTTATTTTTTTTTTTTGTCAGATCACTTGTGTGACCCTTTGTGATTTACATTCATAACAGTGTATCTTGCACTTTGGGGAATGGGAGTTGTTCAGTCACCATTATAATTTAGTTTATATGTATAGTTTATAGTCTATTGTCAATAAACTCATGCAGTACTATAACAGGACACGTTACAAATATTTGAGACCCATTGTGGTGCTTCCTTTTATATTTTAGCAATACAAGTACAAAACACCGTCCACACTTGAAGCCAGGGAGACACAGCGGTGGCAGAGCGGTGGTTAAGCTTTTGATAAAAATTACATATTTTGACTGAGCGACTCCATACTCAGGGATGCACACCCTCAGTTAAAAGTAGTAGATTCCATTCAACTGAAGGTATCAGCTCATTCTGATTGCTGAGGCCACAGAGTAAAAAATGATTTTAAACGAAACCCAGCCCTTGTAAAATCTACTTTACTGAAGTGCAGCTACATGAAAATGGTGGTTAAATACAACAACAAAGTGCTTTATTGTCACATTCCACCACTGCCTTTTAGCAACAAGTGTATTTCCCAAATATGTGTTAAACTTGCTTTAATTAACCACCACCCAATTCTGTCTTTTGTCCAGGCAAGAGGAATGCGATCCACCCCAAACCGGACCCTGCGTCACTATTTACAGCGGTGCAGGCTGAAGATCTGCTGAACTAGGACTACCTTGTGCGGCACATCTAGTTGCTTCTCAGTGAGGCAGCATGGCTGGCGTGTGTGACGCATTCTAAGTTTTTTTTTTTTTTACAGTTCTAATTTTGCACATTCTAAATAATCTGGAATTTGCTGCTGATTGTAATGAACAATTTAGTGACTTATATGTTTGCATCATGATTTTATATTTTGTCTGTTAAGACACCAGTGGGAAAAGAGTCAACAGTACAAACCATTTATCAGTGACGTTGAAAATAGTGACTCATTTTTAAGAAAAAGTAACCAAAAACAATTGTTTTATTTACTGAAGACTGTGTTGTTGGATGTGCCAGTGCAGAAGACACTGCACACTTTTGTGATAGTATCAGTCTATGGACGAATTCTGGGCCATATTAGCGTCTGTATTTTCTAATAATGGGTTAGGATAGGGGTGTCTAATCATATGCCATGGAGGGCCAAGACCCTGCAGGCTTTACCTCCAATCAGTGTCTTCAACAGCAGATTCCACTGAATTTCTTCTACTGATTGCTGATCAGTGAAAACACCTGCTAAAGAGACTGAGTAGAAGAGAGAACTTGCAGGGTCTTGGCTTTCCATGACACATGATTGGACACCCTTGGGCTAGGGTTTAATGGGATTTAACATTTTAACACAAATTGCTTTATGGCTCTGTTGGCAGACTTACACCAAACCAAAAGTAATTTCTCAAACTGCTGGATTGTTCTTAGACAGCTTTTCCAGTCTTTTAGTATTTAATTTATGTCACTTGGTGGTAACGTTCACACATAAAACAAAAGTGGAGACACATCTGCAAAAAGTACAAATATTTATTGTCAAAATTCCTAGTGCTATACTAAATGAATAAATGTATAGTTCATTGTTGATGCAGAGAATATATATTTATACAGTATCTACATGTAGTCAGCAATACTTGATATGATATATATCCAGTAAATCCATGTATTTCTCCATGCAACCTTGGGACTGCATTATTTTAATTGCTTTTAATTCTAGATCCAGTTTGTTTTGGCTTAAAATGCGTCATAATTGTTAAATATATCTTATTATACCTAACTCAGTACTGTTTACCTGTTGAAATATATATTTTATGGCTAATATAACCCCATAACTACAATATGGCACCTGGTGATCTAGTTTTGGCAGCTGGTCACTTTTTGTCATGATACCACTGGCTGCAGGTATGTACCATGACGTCTCATCAGTCTCTCCATGATTTTCACACAGATCAGAGCAATTTGTTGCACAGGAAACTAAACATTTCTACAGATAGGCTGCATGTCCACCAAACGCGCTTTTTGTCGTCTGACTGCTCTGAGCATTTTTTTTTTTTTTCAGCGTTTGTGCGCTGCGCTCTGGGAAAAAAAAGTCTGTGCCCCACTTCCCAGCAACAGCTTGTCACCCTCAGCTCACCACTTCTGCTTTGCCCATCGAGACTTTTTTAATTGCAGTATCAACAGTCTCTAAATAACAATGTACAGGAAACACATTCTGGCATTTGCGGCAGCTCTGGATGACAAATTTGATGAAACGGAAAAGAAAATCAGAGTCTGGATACATGACATCAACAGGTCAAGAAATCAGCTGGGAGAATACCATTGTCTTGTGCATGAGTTGAGACTTGGTGGTGCCCATTTCAAAGAGTATTTTAGATTGACTAGGAGTCAGTTTTAAATTTTGATCATGATAGCCTTTTAGCGTCAAATCAAAGAATACCGGATTGTCTGATACAGCAAATATCAGTCTGTCCTCCACAATCATATCAGTTGTCTTCTTCCAGTATGTCCTGCCCTTCCTCAATTCTGATTGGCTGCTTAGAAAGGTCTGACTTTGACGAGCTCAGCTGCACTCTGAAAAGCTGAACATTTTTCAACGCTGAACGCCCTGAGCGCTGCAACAAAAAACAGCCACCGCTGAGAGCGTTTCAGTGCCATGGGCGCTCAGCGCTGTAAGTGCTGGACCACATAGAGAATGAATGGAAAATAGCCGCCCAGAGCTGAAAAAAATGTGTTTGGTGGACACGCAGTCTTATTCTGAAGTTCTGTAACCACTGCACGTTCGTGAAGGTGGGGTGACATCTCATCACTGGGAGCCTGTGTTGAACACCCAGACCCACGGTTTGAAGCGATAATTTTGCCACAAGAGTGCCATCTGAAACATACACACAGAGAATACATATTTTAGTACCTAATAGCGATAACTTGCCGACATTACAATGTAGTACGGCGGACTTAAAGCAAAGTAGCATTCGCAATGATTAGCTTACCTTCATATGTGATGTAGTTCGTATCCCCATGTCTTCTGCTTTATACTGCTCTATATGGTTTCCTAAACACTCCAGTACTTTTCCAGAATGTGTCGTCTCGCCGCCTATAGCCTTCTCTGGCTATCCTTTTTTGAATTACTCTGGCAAAAAAAGCCAGAGACCGCAGTTGCCTCGTATCCTGCCATCTTTTGTTTCACCTGGGTCGCTTGTTTTACGTAACAGGAGGGTTGCGCCGCTTCCCTGTAACAAATCCCACCCACATCAAGCGGTACTCTGGTGTAATGGAAACACAAGCAGACTGAACTGAGCTGAACTGTGCTGTGCTGTGCTGTACCGGGCTAAACAGGTACTAGTAGAAAAGGGGCATTTGTTAGTTTGTGAGAAAGTCAGTGTGTGACCCAAAGCAATCATGTGATGTAGGGGTTAACATGCTTGTTTGTCACACTGTAGACTGGGGTTCAAATCCTCCTGGTTAAGGGTTATCCTTCTGAAGTGCAGCATACCTCTTTTGTGCATTTGAAAATGATGTGTAGCACACATTATGTTTTAAATGTTGTTCTACTGCTGCTGGGAATCCTTTCATTCGAACATTTATGATTTGAGAAAGTGAGAGTGTGAATTGAAGCAGTTGTGTGGTGTTGTGGTTAAGGTGGTCACTTGATATGCTGAAGGTTCCAGAGGTTTGGATCTTGCCAGGGAAGTCTTATTCTACTGAACAGTATGTAAGACTTTCACTTCAAAATAATGTTTGCAAAATTATTTTCATGGTACACCAATATATGGCTGAGTGAATGCTACTTCCCCCATAGCCTAAATGGGCCCACATTGCCTGCAACACCTCTTTTTTTTTTGGTGGGATCAACTGGGGGACTGCAGGTGTGGTGGCTTTGGCCTCGGTCTCAGCAGCAAATCACAGGACACGACTTTAGCCACCACCAACAAAGTACTCTGTGGCTGGCTGTTTGAACTGCTGTGTTTGTGGCCTTTTCAGTGTTCCTGTAAAGAACAAGAAAGTTGCAGCATGTTGCATGAACAACTAATGTGTAGCACACCTTAGGTTTTGAATGCTGTTCCTAAACAATACAAGACCTTGGAATCAACACCTGCTTGGAGCCAGATGGTCGTCCCTTGCAGCTATATTTTTAATTTTATTTTTGGACTGAAAATCTGCTGATCTCATGACAGCCACAAAATGCACAATAATTGGTCAGTACAATGGACATTGCTAACGTCATTTTCAGGATTTTGTTAAATATTCAAGCTGTGCATAGAAACACAAATACTTAACATGCTTTTGAGTCCCAGCTACTCTAACCTTAGAGTGAAATTATTATGGAGCTATTTGGGGGACAGGAAGTGGACTGGTTCTGTAGGATGAAACTTTCTTTTGAAATGAAATGTCTGTTTTGTTTTTAATGTGCTTAGATGTAATCATAAAAAGCAATCTGTCTAATTTAATACACACATTATAGACTTGTTTGCATGTCTTGTTTTTTAAAAGTTTTAATAAATGTGTTTTTTGTATATGTATTTGACAACATACTGTATGTATCAGCATTTCAGTCTAACCTGCTGTGAGGAGAGGCTGGCCTTTTCTATGTAATTTCTTGTTGTCTCTCGCCATCTTGTGGGCTTGTATGGTACTGCTAGAAGAAAAATGAGAAAAAAATAAGCAGGCCAGTACATACTGTATAGCCAGAGTCCGCCCTTTTAAACTACTGTAATGCCCTGCTCTCTGGTCTTTGCTAAAAAGGGATGTCACATCTCTAACAGCTCCAAAATTCAACAGTACGAGTGCTGACAAGGACCAGGGGTGGGCACATATACACCAGTTTTAAAATCGCTACCTTGGCTTCCTGTTTTAGGATCAATTTTAAGGTTCTCTTACTAGTTTTTAAACACCTCAATGGTCTTGGGCCTTCTTAACTATCTGAGTTGTTTTTACTTTATGAGCCCTCGTGGATCCTGAGGTCCTATGGTACTGGCTTTTTTATGGTTCCCAAAGTCAAGACCAAGACCTTTGGTGAAGCTTCCTTTCATTATGATGGTCCTCGTCTGTGGAACAGCCTGCCAGAGAGTCTCAGGGCCACAAAGTCAACAGATGCTTTTAAGAACAGGCTCAAGACCCACCTTTTAAATTTGGCTTTCAACAAACCTGTTTAACTATTATTTCTTGAAATGTAAGTTTTTATTAAGTTTTCTTTGGAAGGCTCTGTACATGATGCATAAAATAAAAGGATAATAATACCTGACAGCTTGTTGTACATATATAATATATAAACAAACTAGGACGTAGTTATGGTTATCTCTTGGCAAATCATTAAAATTTATCCTAAACCATTAGTCAAAGGTTGTTTTCATATATATCCAAAGATGATCCCACGCTGATGTCTCATCCCCCATCTCTCCCTTCAGTCTACTGAGCATCCATTCATATGATGCCGTCTCCACCATCGCATCTGTCCATTCTCTCACTGTTGGAACTTCCGTTGTTCTCCAGTGTCTCAATATAATCCCTGTGGCCATGATTAAACCAACCATGATAACCGAAAAGTCCAGTTTTGAAATATTTGACATTTGTGATCTGTCCCCCAACAAACAAAGAGCAGGAGTCATAGGAATTCTTGAACCATACCATCCAGACATAACTGATAGTATTCTAACCCATAATGACCTTATCCGACAACAATCCCAAAGACAGTGCAAAAATGTTCCCTGTTTAACTATTATTGAAGTATAGTCATTTATGTTCCATTGTTGTATATTCTTCTTAGCACCATTTGTTTTTAGATTTTCTCATCTCTTCTTATTCATGTGTTTTTAGTTCAGTTTGTAAGTATGAGTTTTATTATGGGGGGGGCATGTTTGCAAACATGTCCCACTCTCTAAGTTATGTTTCTTTCCAGTTGTCAGTATGGTTATTCAGTCCTCGCCTTTAGTTTTCGGTTCATTCTGTGTATCATTATCACCCTTATTCTGTTATCTTGTGTTACTCATTGCGACAGTGGTCTCTGTTTATTTTGCCCATCCTATCGGTCCTTTGTTAATTCCTCACGACTGCACCTGATTGTGTCTCTCTCCCTCTTGCCCTCTCCTCCTTCCTCCTAATTAATCCCAACTATTTGTCATTAGTGTCTGTGTATATACTGTATGTTCCACTCAGTTTTCAGTTTGTCACGTCGTAACCCAAGGTTGTGTTCCTTACCTGCATTTTGTCCGGTTTGTGTTTGTCCTGTAAGTCTGCCAGTGATTATCCAGCCTAGAGCTGCACCTTTTGTTAATAGACCCTGCTGAGTCTCATCTCTGCATTTGGGGCCGTCCTGTGCCGCCGTCCTGTGCTGCCTTCCTGGCAGCGGAACATGATAGGTTTTTAGTTCCTCTTGTTTTATGTGTTCTTAGTTTCATTTTGTACCTTTTTTATTTGGCTTTTAACAAACCTGTTTAATTATTATTGAAGTAGTCATTTATGTTCCATTGTTTTACGATCTTCTTTGCTCCATTTGTTTTTAGATTTTCTTATCTCTTTTTATTTTGATGTGTTTGTAGCTTGGGTTATAAGTATGGGTTTTTAGTTCCCTTTATTTTGTGCTCTTAGTTTTAACTTGTGTTTTATGTGTTTTAGCTCCAGTGTTTCCTCAGTGGAGCCCCTCATGCCGGATGCTGCTTGACCCATCTGCAGCGGTGTTGGTCTCGTGGGTCGCTCTAACTTGGGTGGGTGGGGGCTTTATGCCATTACCTGCATCTGTGGTGTGGACCCCAGCCTGTTCTGGTCGGGGTGGCCTCTGTGGCATGTCCTGTGATCTTGGGCTATGTGGTCTCCTGGTGTGGGGGGCTCCACAGGATGGTTGCACCTTCATATGGTGCCTCGGTGCTGAGCTATCAAGCTCTGTTTTATTTTATATATCTCTTTTATTTTATATGCGCGTGAGAGAAGTAGGGAGTGGTGCATGTGCCTGTGTGTGTTTTGAGGGTGTGTGTGTGGGAGGATTGGAAGAGGCGGAATGTATCTCATAAATATATGTAACTAAATTTGTCTACTGTTTTTATCTGTGTAAAATACTTTGCACAGCATCCAATGTTTGAAAAGTGCTATACAAATAAAGTTTGAGTGATTTCTTTTAATAAAAACAAAATGTTCCACAAATGCATAAATAAGCAAATGAATACACCGCATACGCACACTTTTAAAAATACATAAAATCAGTAGCCTATCCTTTATTATTTGTTGCATTTAATTTCCCTACTGGTTATATTTGACATTGCTCACCTCAGTTTTCCCACAGGTGTGAGTAAAATGTTATAATATACAGTATATAGACAGAATGAGAAAGCTGGGCAGTGAAGCGGGAAGAAGTGAAGCCCACACTGTGGGATGATTTGACAGGGAGAGATGAAGAAGACATGGAGAGGAAGGTAAAGGGGAGGTAAAAGAGCAATGATCAGCTGACACCTTTGGTCACGCACCAACATGACACCAACAGATGTGAAGTTGTTTGAAGTGGCACATGAACCCCCCACCCCTCTCTCTGTGGAGTACTGTGGCAGACAGATAGCTCAGCAGTGGGACTGATTTATAGAATAGACCCACAACAAAGTCAGTGTGCTTAAACAAGGGAAAGTAATTGAAAAGGTACCCCTAAATCTGTAATAACGTGTTTTATCTCTCAGGATGGACAAAATCTTTAAAGGTCCCAAATACTGCACCTTTTTTCCACATGCTGACAGTTCCCACAGGTCTTAATGAAATGTTTGCAGCATATTTTGACCAAAGTGCCTTTAATTATGTTATTATTGCAGCATAATTTAGCATCAGCTTTGGCAGCCTTCCTCAGAACAGTGTGTTTCAGTGCATGTCTCTTTAAATGCCCAAGAGCTGCAGTTAACGCCACCCTTCTCTTCCGTGACACTATTGCTAATCATACCTGGCTAGCTCCTAGCTTGGGTAGCAAGCTGATCCAACTCATGTAAATTCCTTTTAAAGAATGAACGAAGTACAGTAACACTGGTGGACAGGAGTGTGTGGTTTCAGTGGTCAGTAGGAGATGAGCGGTGCCTGGAGTACAGTAAGGACAGAAGCATTTGCAAAAGAGTAAATGGTGGCACAAGGCAGCTAGCTGACACTAGCAGCTAGCATCAGCCAGCTGGTTTCAGTCAGAGAAAATGAAACTACAGTAAACTAAGCTGAAATAACATCTAAGAACAATGTACATATATGGCCATGTGTTGGTCGATCAACAAGGATTCCGGGGGGTGAACAGAATTTATTGAAAACAGTGATCAAAATAGGCTGGATTGACAATTAAGCCAACACCAGTCAGCCTGTCTATCAGCCTCTTCCCACTAAGGAGAGCTCTAATTTGGTTAGACTGACCGACTCCGACCCCCTAGCCAAGCTAATGCTAACAGTGTAGCACCTTGGGGGAGTCAGATTATTTAGCATCTCAGACAAGAGACAGTGGATAAGCATGGGAGAACAATGCTCAGGAAGCTCCTGGCGAGATAGCAGGAAGGAGTCAAGGATGTAGGGGGTTGAATGCAGTGTAATGCAAATGTCATGTTGTGTGTGGAGAAATGCCATGAAACTTGTGAGGAGAGATTTGGGTAAAAGAAAAGTGCCTGCTGAAATGTGTCAGTCTGTTCTGTGCTTGAGAGATGTGAAGTGTGTAATAAACCGTCTGCCATGAATCAGCCTCTTATTTCACACACTCCACACTGGTGACCCAAGACGTATTATGGAACACGAGGCAAGAACCCCAGAGCCGGCCCGGTCAGGAAGCTCCAGTGAGGCGGCAGCCATCCCACAGACAGCCCGGACTGGAACCCCCAGCCGCGCGTGTGCGGTTTCAGTCAAGCTACCAGATCTCTGGCAGCACAACCCGCGCTCTTGGTTCCACCACACCGAGGCCCAGTTCGCCCTCCGGGGAGTACCGGCAGACGACACCAGATTCTACCATGTGGTCGCAGCGCTGGACGCCCGCACAGCTCAGCAGGTAGCAAGCCTGCTCGATCAGCCTCCAGCCAGCAACAAATACAAGGCACTCAAGGCTGCGTTCACCCGGCGATACACGCTCTCTGACTGTGAGAGAGCAGAGAGGCTCCTGACGCGGGCCGAGTTAGGAGATGGTTCGGCCATAGACCTGATTGAGAAGATGCTGGCGTTAATGGGCACGGACGACGGGCACTTTCTGTTTGCCCACCTCTTCCTCCGGAACCTTCCAACAGTGGCGAGAGCGGTTCTGGTCAATTCGCCGCTGCTGGCCGCGCGTGACTACCGTGCGCTAGCCCAGGAGGCAGACCGGATCATCATCACCACCAGAGCGATCACAGTCAACGCAGCGGCGGCGGAGCCCAGCGAGACGACCAGAGGAGGCGAGGAGCCACCGACAGTAGCAGCAGCGGGGGCCAAGGAGCGCCAGAGAGACACGCTCTGTTTCTACCACCGCCACTTCGGAGAGAACGCATGCAGATGTGCGCCACCGTGCCAATTCAAGCGCTCGGGAAAACGCCGAGGCCGGCGGTCGGTAGCAGCTGCGACCCTCGGTGAAGAGAACAAGCTGCTCTACCTGACAGACGCGCGCTTGGGGAGGCGTTTCCTCGTGGACACCGGAGCCCAGAAGAGCTTCATCCTGCCGACCTACGCCGACCAGCTGGCAGGACCTAGCGGCCCCGAGATGTTGGCAGCAAACGGCTTGGAAATTAAAACCTTTGGTGAGAGGACACTGGTCTTATCTCTACACGGCCGTACATATGAGTGGACTTTTGTCGTAGCAGCACTGAATTACCATATCCTGGGCACTGATTTTCTGTGTGCACATGGTTTACTGGTTGATGTTGCTAACAGGCGCCTGGTTAATGCACTGTCCTTTGACTCTCTCCCCTGTATAGCTCGAGTGACCCGGCCAACAGCACAAACCAACGTCACAGCTCCAGGCGGTAAGTTCCACACACTGCTCACTCAGTTTCCAGCACTCACGGTCCCGACGTTTTTGGCAGCCATCGCTAAACACGGGGTGGAGCACTTTATCACCACCATCGGGCCGCCCGTTTTTGCAAGACCTCGGCGCTTGGACGCAGCTAAACTGGCCATAGCGCGTGAGGAGTTCGCCAACCTGTAAAGGTTGGGCATCATCAGACGATCGAACAGCCCATGGGCATCCCCGCTACACATGGTCCCTAAGGCTGAGGGATCGTGGCGACCGTGCAGTGATTTCCGCAGGTTGAACAACGCCACAGTGCACCACCGCTACCCAATTCCCCACATACAGGATTTTTCCGTTCACCTCGACGCAGCGCGCATTTTTTCCAAAATAGACCTGGTCCGCGGTTACCACCAAGTCCCAGTGTGCGCAGAGGACGTACCCAAAACAGTGGTAATAACTCCGTTCGGTCTATTCGAGTTCCTGCGCATGCCATTTGGGTTAAAAGGAGCGGCACAGACGTTCCAGCGCATGATGGATGCAGTGCTGCGCGATCTCCCGTTCGTGTTCGTCTACCTGAACAATATCCTGGCAGCCAGTGCGTCCGAAGACGAACACGAAACCCACCTCACGACGGTTTTCCGGAGGTTGGAGGAGCATGGGTTAATAATCAACCCGGCGAAATGCCAATTCGGCGTGACGGAGATTGATTTTTTGGGGCACCGCGTCTCTCCGGAAGGAGCGATCCCGCTGCCCGACAAAGTGTGCGCCGTGGCGGATTTTCCCCGGCCTCAGACGGTCAGGGCGCTGCAGGAATTTTTGGGGATGGTGAACTTTTATAACCGTTTCCTTCCCCGCGCGGCGCAGCTCATGCAACCATTGTACGCCGCACTCAAGAAACAGAAACCTGCGGATAGGGTCGAATGGACCCTGGAGCGAGAGCGGGCGTTCTCAGAAGTTAAAGCAGCCCTGGCAAACGCCACACTGCTGGCATATCCGGACCCGGCGGCCCGGATAGCGCTCACCACCGACGCTTCAGACGTGGCTATAGGGGCCGTCGTAGAGCAGTGCGTCGCCGGGGCTTGGCAGCCGCTCGCTTTTTTCAGCAGAACTTTGCGCGACAGCGAACGTAAATACAGCGCGTTTGACAGGGAGTTACTGGCTCTCCACCTGGCCATACGCCACTTCCAGTTCTGGCTGGAAGGGCGCAGCTTCACCGCATTCGTGGATCACAAGCCGCTAACATTCACGATGGCCAAGGTTTCAGAACCGTGGTCGGGCTGGCAGCAGAGACAGCTGGCCGCAATCTCAGAGTTTACTACCGATATTCAGCATGTGTCGGGTAAACTGAATGTGGTGGCGGACTGCCTCTCGCGCGCCGTGGTGGCCCCGGTCTGTGTGGGGATAGATTATGCAGCCATGGCCGCGGAGCAGATTAGCGATGCAGACGTGCGCGCGCTCCAGTCTGAACCAACAGGGTTAAGGCTGGAGAGCAGGGTGCTGCAAGATGGCGGCCCCCCCTTAATCTGCGATGTCTCCACGGGACGCCCGCGTCCGGTGGTCCCGGTCGCGTGATGCCGCTGCGTGTTTGAGTCGGTTCACACTCTGGCGCACCCAGGAGTGCGCGCGTCGGTCAAAATGGTGGGAGAGAAGTTTGTGTGGCCGAGCCTACGCAAACAAGTAAAAGAGTGGGCTGCAGCCTGCATGGGGTGCCAACGAGCCAAGGTACACAGACACACGAAGGCTCCTTTGGAGCCGTTTCGGGTACCGGCTAAGAGGTTCGACCATGTTCACGTGGACCTCGTGGGCCCCCTCCTGCCATCACAGAGGTGCACGCACCTCCTGACAGTGGTGGACCGCACCACGCGCTGGCCAGAAGCAGTCCCACTGGCGGCAACCACGTCCGCGGACATAGCACGCGCTTTTTTAACAGCATGGGTGGCGCGTTTGGGAGTCCCGAATTTGTTTCCGAACTCTGGTCCGCAATGGCCCGCAGCCTGGGTGTTACAATTCACCGCACAACCGCATACAACCCACAGGCCAATGGTTTATGCAAGCGTTTTCATAGATCACTGAAAGCAGCGCTCAGGGTTTCACTGACGGATGTAAATTCAGTCGACAGGCTGCCGTGGGTTTTATTGGGGTTGCGCTCCGCACCAAAAGAGGATCTGGAAGCTTCCCTGGCAGAGCTGGTTTTCGCGCAGCCCCTATGGCTGCCCGGGGAATTTCTACCAGATAATCCCACGCCGGGCAGCTGCCCTTCTCAGCTTTTGCAGCGTAGGGCAAACACAGGCATGCTGCCGGGCCCTGCCCACCACTGTTTTCCACGTGTTTTCGTGCCTAAAACTTTGAAGAGCGCGGAGTTCATGTTCGTCAGACACGACGCCCCCCGCCCTCCATTGCACCCACCCTATGATGGACTGTTCAGAGTGTTGGAAACAGGGGATAAGCATTTTTTGCTAGACTTGGGGGTAGGCGGGAAAAAATTGGCATAGACAGACTCAAACCCGCTTTTGTTGCGGCGGACGAGCAAGTGCCGTTGGCTAGGGCCCCTCGGCGTGGAAGACCCCCACGGAGAGCTCCCCAGGGAAACGATTCACCAGAGAAGCCACACAGACAGACCGAAGTGCCCCCCCCCCGTCACGGCCCACCCGCAGTCAGACACACTCCCAGCAGCCCCCCACCGGCACAGCAGCGCCACGGAGGCGGTAAACCCCAGTTACAGCAGATATGGGAGGAGACGGAAGCCCAAACGGTGTGTGGACTGATGTTCTATTGTTCTATCTAAGATGCTAAGGGGGGCAGTGTAGCACCTTGGGGGAGTCAGATTATTTAGCATCTCAGACAAGAGACAGTGGATAAGCATGGGAGAACAATGCTCAGGAGGTTCCTGGCAAGATAGCAGGAAGGAGTCAAGGACGTAGGGGGTTGAATGCAGTGTAATGCAAATGTCATGTTGTGTGTGGAGAAACGCCATGAAACTTGTGAGGAGAGATTTGGGTAAAAGAAGAGTGCCTGCTGAAATGTGTCAGTCTGTTCTGTGCTTGAGAGATGTGAAGTGTGTAATAAACCATCTGCCGTGAATCAGCCTCTTATTTCACACACTCCACAACAGTTCTATGTGCCATCATGGCAAAAAATATAACAAAATGAGCCAGAATGACCAGAGATATATTATTGACTGTGAATTAGTGAACCAGGAGGCGTGGATGTCTCTTAGGCCGATTGAAATTTAAAGAAAATGACAACATGCCCTTGATAAGCTAACTCCTTAGTAGCACTGTTAGCTCTAAAGGTAACGGCTTGGGATGAGAAACGCTGGGCAGGGACAGGATCATCATAGCCAATAACACGATGAGCATTTGTCAGTGACGTAGAGAAAAAAGATCCCCAAGAACAAATCCAGCTTCTGCTCATATGCCGAAATGTTAAAATATACAGTAATTATTTGTAAGTGGAGACATTTTAACATTTTTACTGTAGTCATGTGACCCAAGAAGTCATTTCAGCAGGTAAAACCCACAAACACACCATGAATGGGACCTTTGTGCTCCTAATAGAACTAAATTGTTGTTTACTTGCTATTCTTAAGCTTTAACAAGATCCAGTCTTTAATGTACAGAAATACTCATCCCAAAAGTCTCAGAAATTAAAACCGACTATTAAATCTTGCAAATGGGGATTTTTTTCAAATCCCTAATCTGCCCAACTTTAAATGATTACATTCTTCTCTATTCCTTTTGAAGCTCCATTATATGAGTAACCATGTGCTTTATCACCCAGGTCAGAGAGTAGGTTCCACTACTTTTCTTTTGGAAAAGGTGGAAGGTCATCTGCTCACCCTTGGCTCCTTTCCACAACAAGAAAAAAACAGCTGCTCTGTTGCTCTTACAGCAGCTACTTAGCATACCACACGGTGGGAAGCAAAGGTTAAGATGTGTGATAACTGCACTACAAACTGGGATAATCACTTTATTTCATAACATGGCATGATTCTGAGTGTGTGTTCATGTTTGTTTTTTATTGTCACAAAAGAAGAGCAGAATTCTAATTAATTAAGGCCTTTACATACTCCACAAGAACAGAATTATTTTTTTCTTTTTCTTGAGGTGGCAAGAACAAGTACAAAGTTCTTTCTGGCCAGGGCATTTCACACTTCACAAGAAACACAAGTGCAGAACTCTTGGGAAATTCACATTTCTGACCAATCACACAACAGTTCTTCGACACCACGCAAGAAAAAAGTTCTGCCACGATGATGTGTCAAGAACAAGCTGCAAGAACAAAATGTCATTTTGTTCTTGCAGCCCTGGGAGAGAGAACAAATTTCTCTGTTCATGTATAGGCCTTAAATGATATATATATATATTTTTTAATATTTGCCTATTTAATGCTTTGAGATCACATTTGTATCCATGAAATGTCATTCTTCCAGATCTTAGTTTCTATGGGTTTGTTACTATAAATCACCTATTTAACTTTATTATCCTACTCCAAAATGATGCAGTGGCCCCAGTCTGTCATGAAAGGCTGTTAAATGAAGAGAGATCAAGACTGACAAGCTTATAGAGCTTCCAATTGTGGTGCCATTAGCAAAAAACAGTCTCTACTAGGGAAGCACGATATATATCGGCACGCTATCAGTACTAGCAGATAAAACACTTAAAACTGTTTCTCATATTGTCAAAAAATTATATTTTTTCAGTTATTTCTTTAAAATGCATATTTCTTTGTCTCCATGGTAATGAAGATTAATAGATGAAAACACAAACAAAAGAAGCAGTTTAGATTTGCCACCAGCCATTGACCAGTGTACATACCTGTGTTATGATCCTTTGTCACATGTGTAAATTGCATCTCACAAAAGTCAGAACAAGTTGCCGAGCAGTGTTTTATTTTAGGTCCAATGTTTTCAGTACAAAATCAAATTCTACACAGCTTATGGAGCGCCATGTTCTGCAACATCATCAAAGCCGTCTCTGAGTTTTTCTAAACCCAAACAAAATGTATGGCTACTACAACACCTGTTAATATAATAAGGTTAAGTGGTATAATATTCTGCTAAACTGTCCATATTGGGTCATCTACTGCTGATTAATACTCTAAATAACTGAATTTATACATTTTTCACCACGTAAGTCATGATCGTCTGTGCTTTTACACTCGTACCCCACAGATTGCATGTATTGTTATAGGACTTTAGAATTTACTGTTGTGTTTCTGCGAGTTAAGCTCTCCTCTGTCCCACACTCCCTTTTTCTCCTCCCTGTCAACCTCCTGCAGTGAGGAGTTTCTCTCTGATGGGGTCAGGGGATGCGGTTCTTCTGCAAGTCCTCTCAAAGGTTTCCAGTCGCCTCCAGTCTGGACCAACTGCTGCGGAGATAAACACACCGCATGTGGTTGGACATAAACACCCCCCCCCCCCACATCCCTGCTCTCCTTTTCTCCTCTTTTTTTGCTCCTCATCTTTCAAGTGTCCCATGTTGTGTCAAACTTTGTGTCAGCCACCTTCTTTTACATTTCCTCCTCCTTATTTGCCCTCCTCCTTAATCATTCTCTTGAGTTTCCTCCTCACCTTCTCCTGTCCTCCTTTGTCAGTGTGCAGAAAACATTAACCCTCACTTAGGCTTAGCTGAGGACAGGGGAGAGGATTGGATTTCCCAGAAAGGATAACAGTTATCTGTAAAGTGTCCAGACTGAAAGATGGTGCTAGTATATTTATATAAATCTCACCTACTTGCCCGTGTTGCCTCTGTCTAGACACAGACAGGGAGTGTGTGAATGGGAGGATTGGTTTCCCCCTGTCATTAATCTATCCCCCCCACACCAAGGATTAAATAGTGATGTTTGACATATGAAGTTCTTACTGTACACACACACACACACACACACACACACACACACACACACACACACACACACACATATAGTGTAGTTTTTTGTGTCATGCTGAGTATCATGCTGTGTTTTGTATATATTGTTTAATGTTATGTATATGTTGATTGTTATACTTTTGCATGTTTATATCTTTTGTTGCTGTTAACAGTTATAATTCTTTGGAGTGCAGTGTTTTCTTGTTCGTTTTTAGATGCATGCCTTTGAGTGATTGAACACAGCTGGACACAGTTAATTGGGAGCTCAGGCATTGACTGACAGCCTGAACCAGCCAACTGACTTCTCCAGGTTGCAGCCATGGCCCAGGGGTGGGTTTTCCCATCTCTGATATAAGCAGGGAGAGCCCTGCATTGCCAGAGCCCTTCTTCTCCTGAATTGAGGCCCACAATCCTCCCAAGCAACTACAGAGCCCTCGGCAGCTTACAGGCAGTCCTATAGTGATGGTGAAACGGAAGCCTCATGAAGCGATGAGCAACTTTGAGACAACTGCTTCATGAACAACACACTGTTATGAAGTAGTTAATAAAGAGTGCCATCTGCTGACTTAGTGTCAGAACTGCATCTGAGTGGCAGACCTGAAAAAGCCTCAATACTCTGTATCAGAGGTTGCACTACACTTTTTTGTTATCTATCATCTTCTCAGACAAACTTGTAAAAATTCTGTCATAATCTGTTATCTATCATTTTAATTCACTTTAAGTTAGATCACCCTCCATGTAATCTGTCAAATGATAGACAGCTTTCAGAATTTTTAGTCATTGCTGGAAAAATTCTGTCAAAGAACAATTTTCAATTAACGGAACCTCTGATATATATTCATATATTAGTATGTAGAGGGAGATTGGAAAATCGATGTTGTGGAACACTGGGGAACTTAATGGTGCTTCTGCAACTGGGGAGTTATTAAGATAAGATAAGATAAGATAGGCCTTTATTAGTCCCACAATGGGGAAATTCCAGGATTGCAACAGCTCAGGGATAGCAACACTCAGAGCAACAATCATTTATTTGCCTCGAGAGTTTCCCCAACTTTTCATCACAACTGTGTACATTCATCCGAGGGCAGACGCTGACTCCGCCTCCAGCACCATCTCTGATGTGATCCAGCGGCTGCAGTCAATTTCTCCAGAGGCGCCAAACTTCATTCTTGGGGATTTTAACCATGTTTCTTTAAAGAAGACACTTAAAAATTTTCATCAGTATGTCTCCTGCCCAACCAGGCAAAAAAAGACATTGGACCTGTGCTATGGATCCATAGAGAGGGCCTATAAATCACTCCCCCTTCCTCCTTTAGGATCATCAGATCACAACTGTGTTCATTTGCTGCCCACATATAAAACTGCTCTCAGAAGAGGCAAGGTGGAGATGAGAGACATTGATGTGTGGACAGAAGATTCAGAGCACAGCCTCCAGGAATGCTTTGACTGTACAGACTGGAAGATGTTTATAATGGCCTGCGGGGATGATTTGGACTCTCTGGCTGAGCTCACATGCTCATACATGGCTTACTGTCAAAATAAGTTTGTTCCACGTAAACGTGTCAAAATATATCCCAACAACAAACCATGGGTTACTAAATCAGTTAAATCCTGCTTACAGAGGAAAGCACTTGCCTTTAAACAGGGGTCTGTTTCTGCGCTACAGGTTGCCACTAAGGAGCTAAAGGCCGAAATTTTAAGAGCAAAACAGAATTATAAATCAGAATTGGAAAGCAAGATGGCAGCAAATAAACTTGGTTCGGCCTGGGCCAGTATGAAAAAAATTGCAGGCCTTCAGAGCACAGAGCGCAGTAATCGTGTGTTTTTAGATGGTTTTAGTTCAGACACAGAGCTGGCTAATGCTCTTAATTGTTTTTATGGTCGTTTTGACTCCTTTGATTTTAGCACAGAAATCCAAGATTTGAAACAGAAACTCAAAGACAATCAGCACTTTAATATTGAGATGCAGGATGTTGAAAGGGAGTTCCGCGCTGTAAAAGTGAACAAAAGTCAGGGCCCTGATAATATATGTGGACGCCTGGTAAAGTCCTGTGCACATGAACTGAGTCCTATATTTCACTACATTTTCAATAAGTCCTTACAGACACAACATGTGCCTAAGATCTGGAAAGATGCCGTGGTTGTTCCCGTTCCAAAATCCAGCTGTCCTAAAACGGTAAATGACTTTAGACCAGTTGCTTTGACTTCAATTTTAATGAAAATTTTTGAAAAACTGGTCAGATGTGAGGTCCTAAAGCAGACTGAACATGCATTGGATCCTCTGCAGTTTGCCTATAGGCCTCACAGAGGAGTGGAGGATGCCACTGTCACTCTGTTTGACATGCTTTTTAAACATCTGGATTTTAATGGGACACACGCCAGGCTTTTATTTGTGGACTTTTCTTCTGCCTTTAATACAATCCAACCTCATATTTTAGTTGAAAGGCTCCTGCAACAATTTGATTTAAGCAATAATCTGGTGGGTTGGATTCTGGATTTCTTAACCAACAGGACGCAGAGAGTAAGGGTCAATGGCACATTGTCTGACCTAAAGTGCTCTTCTACTGGCTCTCCTCAGGGGTGTGTGTTGTCACCACTACTCTTCATCCTGTACACAAACATGTGTCGGAGCAGACATGACAACAGACACATTATAAAGTATGCTGATGACTCAGTCATTGTCAGTCTCCTCCAGGATGGTGAGAGTGGCCACGGCCCAGTAGTTGATGACTTTGTTCACTGGTGTGAGGATTCCTACCTGCAGCTGAATACAACAAAAACGAAAGATATGATTATTGACTTTAGGAGGAAAACTCCCAGGCACAAAGTCACCATACTAAAAGGCCAGACCACCGAATGTGTACAATCGTACAAATATCTTGGGACGATTATTGATAGTGGATTGAACTTTGAGGTGAACTGTGAAAGGGTGTGCAAAAAGGGTCAGCAAAATTTGCATTGTTTGAGGAAACTTGCACGCTTCCAAATTGACCGAACCATAATGACTATGTTCTATCGGGCTTTTATTGAATCTGTTTTATCCTTTTCTTTAATGTCATGGTTTGGTCAGATAAAACTGAAACAGAGGAAATCCTTGGATCAGGTAGTCAGATGGTCCAGTCGTTTGCTTGGTGAGTCACAGCTGAGCCTGGCATCCCTGTACACCAGACAAGTACAGAGGATGGCCGACTCGATTTTAAATGATGACTCCCACCCTTTGCACTGCAACTTTCAGCTTCTTCCCTCCAGACGGAGGTTTGCTGTCCCAAAAAGTAGAACCCAGCGCTACAAAAACAGCTTTGTCCCTGCTGCTGTCAAAGAGTTGAACAAGCTATAAAAATTATATTGTACATATTTTATATTTACCTATTTTGTAAGATGTGTGCCTGTGTTTGTGTCTATGTTGAATGTAATTGTGGCTTGTAAATATGGATGTCACCAACTGCAAAACAAATCTACCTACGGGTACAAATAAAGTAACCTGAACCTGAACCTGAACCTGAATCAGAAGGCAAGAAAAAAAAAACAAGAGCAGCTAGTATACATATGTACATATTAATATAAATATATATATATACACTACCATTCAAAAGTTTGGGGTCACCCAGACAATTATTTTGTGTTTTCCATGAAAAGTCACACTTATTTACCACCATGAGTTGTAAAATGAATAGAAAATATAGTCAAGACATTGACAAGGTTAGAAATAATGATTTGTATTTGAAATAATAATTTTTTCCTTCAAACTTTGCTTTCGTCAAAGAATCCTCCATTTGCAGCAATTACAGCATTGCAGACCTAACATGATTGCACAAGGGTTTTCTAATCATCCATTAGCCTTCTGACGCAATGAGCAAACACATTGTACCATTAGAACACTGGAGTGATAGTTGCTGGAAATGGGCCTCTATACACCTATGTAGATATTGCACCAAAAACCAGACATTTGTAGCTAGAATAGTCATTTGCCACATTAGCAATGTATAGAGTGTATTTCTGATTAGTTTAAAGTTATCTTCATTGAAAAAAAGTGCTTTTCTTTCAAAAATAAGGAAATTTCTAAGTGACCCCAAACTTTTGAACGGTAGTGTATATATATATATATATATATATATATATATATATATACGTATATATAGACACACAGTGCAGAGCATTGTAGCTGGATGGAATAAATATATGAGTATATAAACACACAGTGCGGAGCATTGTAGCTAGATGGAATAAATATGTAAATATATAAACACACACAGTGCGGAGCATTGTAGCTAGATGGAATAATATGTAGATATATAAACACACAGTGCGGAGCATTGTAGCTAGATGGATAAATATGTAGATATATAAACACACCCAGTGCGGAGCATTGTAGCTAGATGGAATAAATATGTAAATATATAAACACACACAGTGCAGAGCATTGTTGCTAGATGGGATGAAACAGCACAACCGTCTACTTAGTTATCCTACATGGTATGATTATGTACCCATACATATTCTCACCCTCCATAGCGACCGGTATTTTCCTAGTTGTATGCCGGAGGGGACCATTGTATAAGTCTATTGCGTCTTTTGCATTCAAAAACTATTAGGTTGTCACGTCTTTTTGCTATCTCTGCGAGCAGCCCTGCTTAGGTTGTACAGTCTGACAGCCGTGGGTAGGAAGGACCTGCGAAACCTCTCGGTTGTGCACCTAGGATGATGTAGTCTGCTGCTAAATGAGCTCCTTTAGTGCATTCAGTATGTCCTGCATAGGGTGGAACTCGGCCTCCAGCAGAGATGACAGTTTAGCCACCGTCCTTCTCTCTCCTATCTCCTCCACTGGGTCAAGGCGCTGCCCCAGGACAGAGCTAGCTTTCTTGATCAGTTTGTTCAGTCTCTTCCTTTCGGCTGCCGTAATGCCACTGCCCCAGCAGACTACTCCAAAAGTGATGGCTGATGCCACCACCGTGTCATAGAATGTCTTCAGCAGCACCCCTTGTACACCAAAAGACCTGAGTCTCCTCAGTAGGAACAGCCTGCACTGTCCCTTCTTGTAGAGTGCGTCAGTATTGTGTGGCCAGTCCAGTTTATTGTTCAGATGAACACCCAGGTACTTGTAGGATGTCACCATCTCGATGTCTGTTCCCTGTATATTTACTGGTGCTGTGAGGGGTTGTCCTTGCCTGCGGCAGTCCACCACCAGCTCCTTTGTTTTCCTCGCATTGATCTGGAGGCAGTTCCGATGGCACCAGTCCACGAAGTCCTGGATAAGCCCTCTGTACTCAGCTTCATCTCCATTGGAGATGAGGCCAACGATCGCAGAGTCGTCAGAGAACTTCTGTAGATGGCAGTGTGTTGTGTTGTGTGAGAAGTCCGCAATATAAAGGGTGAACAGGAAGGGAGCCAAAACCGTTCCCTGGGGGGCCCCCGTGCTACCGATGATCGTGTCGGACACACAGTCCCGGGTTCTCACAAACTGAGGCCGGTTAGTGAGGTAGCCCAGGATCCATGATGACAGGTGCTGGTCCACCCCTGCGCACAGCAGCTTGTCCTTCAGGGTCATCGGTTGGATGGTGTTGAAAGCACTGGAGAAGTCAAAGAACATGATCCTCACCGCATTCCCGAGCTTCTCCAGGTGGGACAGAGAACGGTGAAGGAGGAAGATCACTGCATCCTCCACCCCAATGCCATGCTGGTAGGTGAACTGGAGTGGATCCATCGCTGGTCCCACCAGGGGGCGGAGGTGAGCAAGGAGCAGTCTCTCCAGGGTCTTCATCATGTGGGACGTCAAGGCCACTGGTCTGTAGCTGTTCAGGTCTTTGGGGTGGGAAGTCTTTGGTACAGGTACCACACAAGATGTTTTCCACAGCTGTGATACCCTCCCCAGCTTCAGGCTCAAGTTGAAGATGTACTCCACAATCCCACACAGCTGGTCTGCACAGGACTTGAGGAGCTTTGCGCTGATGCCATCCGGTCCCGACGCCTTCCTCGCCTTGATCTTCCTCAGCTCCGTCCTCACCTGGGTCTTAGTCAGGGTCAGGTTGGGGGGCTGTGCGTTGGGAGTGGGGGGGTGTTGGTGGAGTGGGGAGTGGGCAGCAGGACTTGATGTCTTTAGAGGCAGCAGTGGTTGTTGTGCAGTCAGGGGGGAGGGCGGTTGGTCAAACCTATTGAAAAACAGATTCAGATTGTTCGCCCACTCCCTGCCCCCCGTGGCCTAGGGGGAGGTATTCTGGAGCCCAGAGATGGTTTTAAGGTTTCTCCAGACCCCGCTGATGTCGCTCTGTTGCAGCTTGTCCTCCATCTTCTTCCTGAAGCTGTCCTTACCTTCTCTGATCTTTCTCCTCAGCTCCCTCTGTATGGACTTCAGCATCTCCCTGTTCCCCGACCTGAAGATCCTCTTCTTCTCTCTCAGAAGTGTTTTTATCTCAGGGTTGATCCAGGGTTTGTTGTTTGAGCAACACCGTATGGTCTTGGTGGGAACGGTGTTGTCCACACAGAAGCTGAGGTAGTCCGTGATGGTGTGAGTGAGGCCATCGATGTCCTCACCATGTGGATCGCAGAGCTGCTCCCAGGCGGTGGTTTCAAAACAGCCCTTTAGAGTGTCCATTGCCTCCTCAGACCATAACTTCACTGTGCACATGGCCGGAGGTTGTCTGTGCACTAGGGGTTTGTACACCGGCCGGAGATGAACCAAGTTGTGATCCCATCTCCCGAGTGGGGGGAGTTGTAATGAGGTGTACGCCTCCTTAGTGTTTGCGTAGAATAAGTCCAGTGTTTCATTGTCTCTAGTGTGGCATGTGACATACTGGGTAAACGTGGGTAGAATGGGAGACACTGAAAAATGGTTGAAATCGCCTGAGATGAGGAGAAGAGCATCTGGGTGTTCTGTCTGCAGCCTGCCGGTTACTGAATGGATGACGTCACGCGCTGTCCCAGCGTTTGCCGTCGGATTTGCATAAACAACAATGCAGATCACGTGTGAGTATTCCCTCGGGAGATATGTAGGCTGCATGCTAACAGCTAGCAACTCAATGTCTTTGCTGCAGTGTCGTTGTTTAACAGTGATATGTCCCGGTCTGCACCAGTTGTTGTTAACATACATTATCACTCCACCGCCCCTTGCTTTGCCACTGTCTGGTGTTCGGTCTGCCCGTATCGCGTGGAAACCCTCCAGCTCAATGTTAGCATCTGCTGCTAGTTCAGATAGCCACGTCTCAGTAAACAAAAGGAGAGAGCATTCCCGGTATATGCTATCGTAGTGAGAGATAGCCGCTAGCTCATCTACCTTTCCCAGTAACGACCATACATTCCCCATGACAATGGATGGAAGGGAGGGTCTGTACCTTATATTTTTTGTCTTCCGCCTTACTCCAGCCTGGCAACCATGGCGTTTTCGCCTCAGTTCTCCCAGTATTTCGAGTTTTTCCATTAGCACCGGGTGGCGGTTGAGTGCTAGCAGCTCTTCCCTGCTGTACCGTCTCCTGCTATAAACAGTGGCTCCGTCCACTGGCTCAGGAGACATTTGGGACGATCTGTGTGTCCGTGATTAAATGGGGAGTGTTTAAAGAATTTTATTCAAAAAAAAAATTTCAACAGTGTGCAGTTTCAGTCTGCTCCTCTTTTGGCTTACTACCTCTCCAGCTTTGGAGAAGACCCGCTCACGTGGCACTGATGTTGCTGCCATGTGGAGATACTTTTTTGTCATCTTGTAAAGGTTTGGGAATATGGTTTTGCGTGTTGCCCAGTAACAGAATGGGTCTTCTCCTCTGGAGAGGTAGGGCTCAAACAAATATCGTTGAACTTCCACTGTGGCATCTGTTGTTGCACTTTGAGAGTGCTGTTTTTCACCTAAACAAAAAGAAAAATAAACTCTCTGATCTATCTATCTATCTATCTATCTATCTATCTATCTATCTATCTATCTATCTATCTTCTAGTGTGTGTGAATGAGTGTGTAATCAAGTATCTCTGTGTAATATTTGGTAAATGAAATATGTTTTTGTTTAATGTTACTGAACCTAAACCTAATTCTAACTTGTGTAAAATTCCCCCTGACTTATATTCAAATAGTGAATGCAATAATGACAACAAATCTCCTCCTTTCAAAAAACCCACACTTTGAGCAGTGAATCAGACCCCTTTTAAATCCTTGACATACCATTGAAATGCCTAACCCTCTCAATCTTCCCACGAGCCCTTGAGTCACGTGATGTGACTGACATAACGAGGCTTAGCTTGCTACAGTCACATGACAGTGGGTGTGCTGAAACAGCGCTCGATACACAGCTCACAACACTTCCGTTTCATATTACTCGAATCAGGGTTGAGTAGGCGGTGTCGAGCGTAACATCACTACAGTCCTAGTGACAGGGTCAGAAGTGTATTGGAGGCCTTGGATATGAGTGACAGAAGCAGGGGCTTCTGCCCAAAGCTGTGAGTTCCTTTAACCCAGGGGTGGGCAATCATGTGCCATGGAGGGCCATTCCACTGCAATTTTTCTGTTCTACCCAGTCTCTCCAGCAGGTGTTTCCAATGATTAGCAATCCTTGAGACTGAGTGGAACCGAAAACCTGCAGAGGAATGGCCCTCACTGCCCACTCCTGCTTTAACCCAGTACGCCAACTGTTTGAGTAGAAATAACCTTTTGGTGTGAAGAATAGACTGCTGGCCACTTTCTTTTCTTCTAGGTGTGGGAAGGGAAGACTCCTGGATGTGTGAACTCAGTGGACCTCTTGCACAATGTAGAGTATTATACAACAGTTAGTTCCGACCGAGCAATTTGATTAGACAATAGGGATTCCAGGAGTTACTAAAATCCATGATAATTGCACTCCAACAGTTTCACTGGATATGTATCACTCCGCTTCAAAGATGTTCATGTAACCATTAATTAGTGTTGGTAACACTACACTTGGTAACAGACTGCCCTTGTATAACGTCTATTCTTTATATGTTCAAAGTTTATTATAAGAGTAAATAACACACTAGTAACTGGAAGCTAGCTGCACTAATATCAATAACAGTAAGGGTGACATCAATAACCAAGGGATTCTGCATACAATTAAAAGAAGTCAGGTACCGGAGCGGTGGCCTTGGGGTACAGCATCCGCCCCACAACCAGGAGGTCGGGGTTCAAGTTCTTGCCCGGTCAAGCCAAACACCATATAAAAGTGGAACTTCCTGCTGTCCAGCTTGGTGCTCAGCAAAAATGGAACACAGAAGGAAAATGTGGGTGGCAGTGGCTTAGAAGGTAGAGCGGGTCGTCCAACAACCAGAGCGCTGGCGGTTTGAATCCCGCTCTCCCCAGCCATCCTGCCGTTGTGTCCCTGGGCAAGACACTTTACCCACCTTGCCTCGAGTGTCCATGACACTGGGTGTAAACGTGCAGTAGTGGTCGGAGAGGCCGTTGGTGTGGATTGGTAGCCACGTTTCCATCAGTCTGCCCCAGGGCAGCTGTAGGTACAGTAGTAGCTTACCACTACCAATGTCTGTGGAGTGAATGAATAATGTATTTTCATTGTAAAGTGCATCAGGTTTCTTGAAAGGCGCGATATAAATGCAAACCATTATTAACAGCTGGGACTCGGACATATGTTTCAGTGAGTTTCACAGGTCTATTAAAGCCCATGTAATAGTATTTGGAATGGCACAGACATAAACAAACACAATAGCTGCTAGTCTCTAAGCTAACTGAAGGAACTATTAAACGGCTCAGTATGACTACAAAAACTATTACAATGTGAAACATGAACTTTATAAAGAAAACGATCTGCTCGCACATGATTTCCAGTATATACAATGATAAGTGAAAGTGATAAAACAGATTTATTGATGATAAAGCACAAGTGGATGGGAAAATATAATAGAAGTAGAACCACTGTGGGCGGACTGGAATGTGGAAGTACTGTACGTTTAAGCAATATTGCCTTTATACAACAGTTCCACAAGCACAGTTTATTAAATGACAGCAATACTGGACAAAATATTATGATTTGTTTGTTTAACCAGTTATTTTGTGCAGCTGAGAAAAAAAATAGTCCCTTCTAAATGTAGCCAGTAACTGTTGCTATGCACCTAAATACATACGAGCCATCTGTTCAGTCTGTACGACAGAAGGGCCCAGATCAATGCCGGTAGCTTGTTGGCATGTTAGCGATTTGGCTTCGGCACCCTTCCTTGCTTTTTCTGGGCATTTTCAGATGAACCAAATAGTCTATCACCACAAAGGTATTGTGGTTTTCTAATAGAGTCAATAAATTCAACTCTAGCCTGTCTGTTTTGTGTAGTGTGGCCAACTACTGATCAGAGGGTCAGGGGTTCGATTCCCGCTCTGTCTGCAGTCTGCATGTCAAAGTGTCCTTCAGCAAGACACTAAACCCCCAGCTGATCCTGGTGGGTCAGGCTAGCGCCTGTGTGTATGGCAGCTCTGCCGTCGTCAGTGCATGAATGGGTGGATAGCAGGATCTGTAAAGCACTTTGGTCATCCAGAGATGAGAAAAAGCGCTATATAAGTGAACACCATTTACTATTTTAAATAGACATAAAATAAATTGCAGGATGTTTATAAGGACAGGACTTCCGGTGTTCTGCCATTTTACCAAACATTATCAGAATACCATGCCCCTATGGCAAACCAATAGATATAGCTATCAGTTTAGCATACTTTGTCAGAATCAGTTGCACTGCAAATATGCCACTAACATTACATAGGTAATTGCTTACCTTCCATCAGCTGGGCTGCAGTATGCTATTGTTTACCTTCTGTCAGCTGTATTAAGCCATTTTTAACAGCAGGAAATATACTGTATATAATATATATAAATAGACACACACTGAAAACGCGCCTCATTTTTGGATCAGTCAATCATGGTGCAGCACCATCAGCTGTTCCGCCAGCTGTATCGTATGCTGAAATTATGAGCGGAAGCGTATTTTCTGTTCTACGTATGCACAGTACCCAGGGTATGACCGTTCTGATAAGTATGGTAAAATGGCAGAACACCGGATCAGAGACAGCTGAGGCTATAGTTTCTTTTCAAACAGCGCCTCAATGTGGAAATTAAGGTATCCAAAACAGTATTGCAATTCTCAAGTATGTAGACTTGACGGTAAATTACTGTGATTAATTAACGGTTACTAGAACACCTTTGAAGCCGAGTGATACATATCCAGTGAAACATTGGAGTGCAATTGTCATGAAATATAGTAACTCTTGGAATCCCTGTTGTCCAGTCAAATTGCTCAGTCAGACCTAACTGTTGTATAATGCTTTACATTGTGCAAAAGGTCCATAGAGGGCACTGAATAACAAGGCTTTGAAGCGTGATAGTGAGCCCTTTGGACTTTTTGTTAAGATTGTTTTTAATGACTTTTGCCTCTTTAAAGGCTCCCTCATTTTTTCAGGTCATGTTCGCTTCAATTGTGATTTTATTTTATTTCATCTTGTGTAATAAATGTTTGTGCTCGTAACCTGTGTCATCATTAAGTACTGTTCACCCTCGTAAAAGGAACCTAAAAGAAATCTGTTTTTCTGGAGGTTAATAGCAGAAGTGTAGTTATTTTGTTCCAACTAATTGGGCAGCCTCCATACTTCACATTTGTTTCTCTTGCTGTGAGTCACTCGAGTGTCCACATCATTTTTATCCCCTGCCGAACGAAGCCCAAAGGGGTCAAAGGGCCCTCTGGGCGAAGGCCACAGGGGTATTATGTTAAGGGCCCATCCATCGGTCTGTCCCAACTTTTGTGAAATCAGCTCCTCCTGCAGTTTTGTTCCGATTGTTCTAAAACTTGGTACCATGGTTTGATATACACTGATGCGCATATTGCAATTTCACTCTCATCTGATGGCCTTGAGGTCAAAAGTCAGAGGTCAGATTTTCCCTTAATCTTTTAATCTAAATTGATACAGTAGTTGTATCTTATACATATCTTGGGCAATTTACACCCTGACCTAACTATGGGTTAGGGGTCAAAGTTCAAAGTTAACCATTTGAGTGTGACTGTCGCCGAATTGCGACATAACCCCTAGTGGTCAAGAGTGGTAAATATTTTTTGTCAATAAAATAGTTCAGATTTTCAAGGCTATAACTTTAAAGTGGTAAGAGATAAAGGCTTACTGTCAATTAGAAAGATGTAAAATATGATCCAACATTTCAGATAGGAGTGATTTTACACATCTAATTTGCATAATGCCATGGCAGCTATATTGAATTACATAACTCGGTCAAAAGTGGACTTTGGACATATTTACACAAAGAATGGTTCAGTCTTTTGACACCGTTTTTTTGTACAGAGGTACATTATCATCTTATCTTCAAAGTATATGAACAAGAAATCAGTACAATGTTAAAAAAAAAACAAAACAAAGAAATTCATCACTTACCGGCGGCTAAGGGGACTCGCTCACTGCCGTGGTCGCTGCGTTTCACCCATCGTGATTGTTATTTTGCATTCTGTCAGCCATTTACGTTCTCGAACCACATCTACAAAGTCTTATGATTATCCCACATAAATTTCACTTGTATCCTGTGGCTATTTTCCTTGTACAAAGCCGTCTAAGTGACAGTGCATGATGATGGACGGGAGCCGTATTAGCTTTCTGGGCTAAAAGGATGAAAACAGGAAAAGGAAATGAGGAGTTCTTCTTCTTTGGTGTATTACGTGTCATCCATTGAGTCCTCCAACGCATGTCTGCCACCTTCTGAAACTGGCAGATCAGTACAAATCAGTACAAATCTTCAGTGCAGCCAGGGATGTCAGAGTGAGGACAGGCGCAGCACCACGCTCTGCCACTAGGGGCACATAAAATCTCACACTCAAAGGGTTAACATTGCAGTGCCACTATGGTAATTGCTACATTTATTATTGTTATGAAAGGAGTAAAGTTAGGGCCACCAAACCTGGCATACAGTTTCACCTTGGGATCCTGACCTGGGACTATGGGTTTGGGATCAAAGATCAGCGTCAACATTCCCTATGCCTTATTACTGTACAACGAGTAAAGTTAGGGTCACCAAAACTTGGTACACAGGTTCACCATGTGACCCTGAAGTGTGACTATGGTTTTGGGATTGCAAGGTCAAAGGTCAACATCAAAATGGCTTAAAACTATATCTCAAAAACAAAGAAAGCTATGGTCACCAAACCTGCAACACAGGTTCACCTTGGGATCCTGACCTCTGACTATGGGTTTGGGGTCAAAAGGTCAAAGATCAAAGTTAACATTCCTTACGCCTTATTACTGTACAACGGATAAACCTAGGGCCACCAAACCTGGTACACACGTTCACCTTGGGATCCTGACCTCAGACTATGGGTTTGGGGTCAAAAGGTCAAGGGTCAAGGTTAACATTCCTTGTGCCTTTTTACTGTACAATGAAAAAGCTAGGACCACCAAACCTGGTACAGGTTCACCTTTGGATCCTGACCTCTGACTATGGGTTTAGGCTCAAAAGGTCAATGTTAACATTCCCTATGCCTTATTACTATACAAAGAGTAAAGTTAGGGTCAACAAACTTGGTACACAGGTTCACTGTGTGACACATGGTGAACCTGTGTACCCCTGAAGTCTGACTATGGTTTTAGGATCACAAGGTCAAAGGTCAACATCAAAATGACTTATAAACTATATCTCCACAACATAGAAAGCTAGCGTCACCAAACCTGGTACACAGGTTCACTCTGTGACCATGACCTCTGACTACAGGTTTGGGATTAAAAGGTCAAAGGTCAAGGTTGGCACTTCCCATGCTCTTACTATAGAATATGTAAAGCCCTATAGGTTCACCGAACTTGCTACACAGGTTCACCTCAAGATCCTGCCCTTCAGCTGTGGATTGTATACTTTGTTGTATATTCATGATTGATGGGCTTATCATAATTTGGTTCTGCCACAGTAATTATATTAAAAAGTTGAAAACTGCTCTCTCTCAGTAAGTATTGGGATCTTCAAAGAAAACAGAGGCAGGGTCTATTGCACTCACCTCAGAGTGCCCATGTTCAAATATAAGATTACTGTAAGAAAAAACAAGTTAAGAAAATTCTAAATTAAAAACTAGAAAAGCACTCATAGAGCGCATACCTCTGCCAAGGCTCCTTCCATTTCTCATGGATCACCTCCAAAATGTAATGGGTTTGTGTGTAGGCCTATAGCCACTTGTGGTGAAAATTGCATCAAAGTCTGTCCATCAGTTTTGGAGTATTGTTGCTAAAACACTGTGAGAAGATAAAAGCCTTGGCTGAGGTATGCATTCTCAGATCATCACCAAAATATAACGGATTTCCCTCTAGCCCAAGAACCACCTCTGGTGAAAATTTCATCCAAATCCATCCAGTAGTTTTTGTGTAATCCTGCTGCACAATTACAAACAAAGGCCTTGGTGGAGGTATGCACTCTCAGCTCATCACCAAAATCTAATCATCTGTTCCCCGTGCCATTACACACCTTTCCTGAAAATTTCATCAAAATCCGTTCATAACTTTTGGAGTATTGTTGCTAACACACTGTGAAAAGATAAGAGCCTTGGCTGAGGTATGCATTCTCAGATCATCAGCAAAATATAATGGGTTCCTCTCTAGCCCAAGAACCACCTCTGGTGAAAATTTCATCCGAATCCATTCAGTAGTTTTTGTGTAATCCTGCTACACAAATACAAACAAAGCCCTTGGTGGAGGTATGCACTGTCAGATCATCACCAAAATCTAATCATCTGTTCCCCATGCCATTACACACCTTTCCTGAAAATTTAGTCAAAATCTGTTCATAAGATTTTGAGTTATGTTGGTAACAGACAAACAGACAGACAGACAGACAGACAGACAGACAAACCCCAGTAAAAACATAACCTCCTTGGCGGAGGTAATAATGTTCACTGACCATTAGAGGCTAGGTTTATGTGCACCTCATAGTTATGAAGAGGTGTGTTAACCTACAGGAATACTTATAGTGCAGAATCTGGGCTGTTTCGAGCTTTTGGGGGTCTTTATACAAGACTGTGTTTGAGGTGCCCCTTTTTTGTATTGGGGAAGACCTCAGCTTTGGATAAAATGGGAAAAAAATCTCCCCTAGCAATAAAAATATGAAAAAAAAAAATCTTGGGTAATTGTCTAGATCAGTGGTTTCCAACCACCAGGCCCACAGTCTAGTACCGATTAGTAGACTATTTGGTTATTTTGGGGGGAGCAGGGGGAAGATGTGAATGAGACATTTCATGAGACCAGTGCGAGATTCAAGATGGTGGGCAACCAGAAGCCAAATGTAAACACAGCCGATTTAAAAAATATATTCTTTTTCAATTTTGCATTACTTGTTCATCCTGGAAGATATTGAAGACTACATCGAAGAATATTTCATTCAATTTTGCCACATGGATGACACAAAACCCTGCAATAAGGACAATTTTGCTTCAAGTACAGCAACACCATCCAGAGATGCCAGCAGTCTGAGTCTTATGGTGGCCCAGAGAGCGTACCAAAATGCAAAAGCCACAACACAACGGCAAATGCTGCAACACAAATACAAAAGCCGTAATACAAATATGAAGGTCACAATACAAATACAAAAGCATGCTAATGTTAGTGTCACTGCTAACATTAGTGCTAGCATCAGCATGCTAATGTTAGCATTACCGTCAATGCTAATTTTAGTGCCGTTGCTAACATTACCATGTTAGCATTATCATACAGCTGTTTCATAAGTTAGCATGTTAATGTTAGCACTGTTGCTATGTTGCTGTTCTCTTTCAGTTGCAGATATCAGGATCGTGCTGGGATCTCAGAAGCAGCAATGGTTTTTTGTTTTCCTTTGTTTTTCTTTCTTTCTCTCTCCCTCCCCACCTACTCACCCCCTACCCCTTCCGACCACTTCATATGCCTCCAGTTCCCTCCCCCACTCCCCCAAGTCACGTCCTGCATAAGTAAAACAATTTAAATAAACAAAGTTATTATACAGCAAGAGGAGTCTGTAAATACCATTTATATACAACATATATTAAATATGAACAGAGCTCTTTTTGGCAAAGTAAATGTGTTTGGCACAATCAAGCAAGCAGATACAGCCATGGACAAAATTGTTGGTACCCCTCTGTTAATGAAAGAAAAACCCACAATGGTCACAGAAATAACTTGAATCTGACAAAAGTGGTAAGAAATAAAAATTCTATGAAAATTAACCATTGAAAATCAGACAATGCTTTTGAATTGTGCTTCAACAGAATTATTTTAAAAAACAAACTCATGAAACAGGTGATAAATTGATAAATTTACAGGGGTAAATTTCAGAGAAAATAGTCAAAATTATATATGGAAATAAAATTTTGAGATGAATCAAACTGACAACAGCAACTCTTTTTCAGTGAATATATTTTTATTCTTACTCAAGTAGTTTCTTTGGTGTGTACTCTTGCCTTAAGCAAATAATATCATAAGGTACGGTAATAATATTTTTACTTAAGTACAATTTCTGGCTATTCCACCCAGATCTTTCAGTTTAAGCAAAAGGAAATCACCCTTTCCAGGTTAAATTGTCTGGGGGGAACAGGAAGTCATCCTGTACCTCTGAAACAGATGGTCATGGTGGGTGTGAGTGTGTGTTTGCGTGTCCAGGCCTGCTGCCATCATTCATACGAGACGATGATAGATGTGTGTCACCTTGGCGCTCCTCGTGACAGACGCTGAGTTATAAGGCCTCGGCGGGATGAGTGTGTCATAACATGGACAAACTGTTTTGAGTGAACTCCAACTGATGTACTGCTGTACAGCTGCCTATCAGGACACATTTGGGTTCCTTGATGCAACAATGTCATCTTTGCGCATAAAGGTGAATCAAGGTGGGGGCAGGTGGGACAATCCCCCCTCCAATATAATCATAAAACCTTCTATAACATGTTACATAACCGAATAAAATGCTTTTGAAGCACCAATTCTAAAAATAAATGCCAAAAAAAGTTGTTAATGTGCAACTTTTCTCTGAGATTTGGAACTTTTTCTTATAAATATGGAACTTGTTTTTGTAAATTTATGACTTTTGTAAATTTGTAACCATTTCTCCTAAATTGGTGACGTTTTTTCTTGTTAACTTGAAACTTTTCTCTCAAAAATATGCAACATTCTTATTGATACTGGTGTAGCATGAATCCCTTTGGCTCCAATCTATAAAATCACTCTTCACTTGGAAGGAATTATTTCACCCAAAAGTCTGGTCAAGAATTATTTTTTTTCCCTAAGCACCACAGTTTGAAAACACATTCCATGGTAAAAGGGATGATAAGGATCCTATTTCATGCCAGGAATGGATTAGACTGCAATCATAAATCCCGGAACTTCCTCCCCAACCAGGCAGTTTTATGCTTCAAGAACTGTTTGAAACATTTGAGATATTGTCTGGGTGGTGCGGTGGCACAGTGGTTAGCACTGTGGCAGCACAGCAACTCACCCTTGGCCATGGCATCCCTGGTTCGATCCCATCCCCTGACCAACAGTGATCTGTGTGGAGTTTGCATGTTCTCCCCGTGTCTGCGTGGGTTTACTCTGGGAGTCCTCTGGTTTCCTCCCACAGGCCAAAAACATGCAGGTTAGGTTAACTGGAGACTCTAAAGTGGCCCTAGGTGTGAATATGTGTGTGAATGGTAAAGGGATAGCGCCGTACTGTGGCTGCTTCATCCATCCAGGTAGATGCCCTCAATTTCCCCTCTGGGGATCAATAAAGTATACAAACTCAAAAAAAAAATCAAAAAATATTGACCACATTCTACAGGTCTCTAGGAATTATCCACAGCTCAACATTACCCCCTTGTGGACAACTCCAGAATATGTTTGCCGTTGCCTCTGCAAGCTGAACTGTGGTTACTGAATAAAATGACTTCCTTTTAACAAAAACTCTCATTTTTCAGATTATTTTCTTTTTCAGGACACCCTGGAAAATCAAGCGGGACTCTGATATACCATTCTGGTTTGAAATGTTTCATTTCAAACCAATTTCAAACCAGTTTCCCCTATAGTTGAAAGTGTTATGAGATGACTGTTGTTGTGAAATGGCACTATATAAATAAAGTTTAATTGAATTGAAAATTGAATTAATCATTGGTTTATATGCATGTTTGAAAATACTTAAAAAAACCTTATTCTAATGCATGTTAATTATAGAAGTACAAGTTTATGAAAGTGTATGTTTATTATAGCAAGAATAAAAATTAGTTATGAATCACTGAAGTTAGTTTAGCTTACACACATAAAGTGAATTTTCATTTTAATCAAGATGTGTTTCATCCTATTTGAAAAGCTTACTCAAGTCATCTGACTGGTGCCAGCCAATCACCAGCCAGTCTCTGTTGGACATCACCCCCTTTCATTCTATTGGTCGGTTACAGTCAAAGGACTGTTTTCTTATTGGACCAGAGTTCATTCAGTTCTCCCGCGATGGGAGACAATTGATTCCCTTTCATGTCAGTCAAGTTTTTTTCCTTTGAAAGTGATCAGTTTAAGGAAGAAATGCCCTAGTTCAGGCAGCTGTTCTTTCTGTAAGTTTGTCTAAGTTTGTAAAAGTTGCCAATTACGTCCTGCCTTGAATTCTCTTTCCTTTAAACGTCTGGGAAAAATACTTTTTCTTCTGTTTGAGCTCAACCTTCTCTTTTATTTGGAGTGAAACTCCATGTTCTCAGACCTTTTTTCTGTTTTATTCTGTTAAACTTTTTCTATTGATTTTTCTTAACTCACCGTGTTTTAAAGTAGAGTGATCGTTTTTCCTCACACTGGAAGCTGGTTTCATCAATCCCCGTGACATCTGAAGAACTTGGATTTCATGGCTTGAATAATAATTTTTATTATTGTTGTCTCTTCAATTCTGTGCCTTTGATCAGACTCTCAACTATCTCATCAATTTATTTTTATCCGGGAGAGCCGCTGAAAAAACCCTCTCGTGTTGTCCACATGACATACTGCTTCAGTGATCAGCAGCCTCTCATCATCGTTGTTGGATCTCAGCTTCTGACTGTTTGCCTCTGGGAAGAAATTATCTGCTGGCAGATAATTTCCAGTATCATCAAACAAAGCTTCAGCAAAGGAGCCAGCTGAAAGCCAACACAACGGGTCACGTGAGCAAGATTCCTTTGTTTCACCTGCTGAGTAATGTGATGTCCATCACCTTAAAGTATGTCAAAATTTGTCTCAGGTTTAAAACTAGTTCATAACTCTGATCAGAGCTATAGAAGTAAAGAGAAATAGTATCTCTTTATTTGATCATTTCACCTTACCAACAAGTCCGTTGAATGTAATGTCATTTAAACTGAGTCTGATCATTAAACTGTAAACGGTATATGGAAGTTTCTGTTGATTTCTTTTTCCTGTGTCTGTTTCTGAAGACACCCAGTAGAATTCACAAATATTTGAGACTGATTAGTTATTAATAAATTGTCCAAGATTTGGACTGGTGCCCCAAAAATGAGGGGTTTTTTTAGTGTGTGCGTGGACCCAAAGCAAATCTTCATTTTCACACACACCTATAGGTATAAATTAAATCATCTCTGTACCTTATCATCAATTTTCATTATATATTTAATGTGCCCCGTGTGAGGCAGTGCGCACTTTTGAAACAGAAGCAAAAAAAAAAAATAATAAGCCATAAGCTGTGTGTGTGTTTTGGTCAAATCCGATCCCCTTAAAAAAAAAAATGGAGTGTTTTTTTTTTTGTGTGTGTGTGTGTGTGTGTGTGTGTGTGCGTCTCCTGCACTCCAGGGGTCTGCAGTCACTGTGTGTGTTTCTGTGTCTTGCTGATCGCAAGGAGGAGGAGGAAATTTGGCCCGCTTCCCCCATCCGGATCACAGTCATTTCTGTTTTTTAAAAGCATGCTAAAAGTTCAGAAAAGTGTTATCATACGCTGAATTAATTAAAATAAGGCCTGAAAACACAGAAACACAACGAAATTGATCCATTTTTTTTTATTCAACTTGTTTGGCGAAATATCCCGGCAGGATAAATTGAATTGACCAGTATTTGATTCTCTCCTCACGTGAGCCACGGTAAATCCCAATCTAAAGCACGCTGGACATACAGTAATGAAATCTACTGAGAGAAAACTGTTTGAAGTAACAGTGCTGAATCATATAAAAAATAAAAAATAAACAAGAATGTACCCATGTATGAAATGATTGTCTGCAGGATGAGAGTGAATGAAGGGAAGGAATGAATGTGTTTGTTTATAGTGAGTGACGAAGGGAGGGAGGCCTGAAATAGGCAAATGTGAATCAGGTTTTTATATTGTGTATTTATAATCTTTTGCATTGATGTATGTGGTTATTGTTTATTCTGTTTTCATTTTTTCTTTTCCTTATCCTTCTTTCTTTTTACTTGTTTCTTCTTTCTAAAGCCCATCCAGGGACAAGAGTTGCAAATTAGCTAATAGCTATACACTCTTTGTGCAACACATTAGATTGATTGTCATTTGATTAATTGTCTATGTTTATTGCACTGTCCCTGTCAAATAAACATTTTTATTATTATTATATGCATAGTTAAAATTGTGAGATTATTCTTGCATGAATAATTTGCAGAATTACTAGAATAGTTACTGGAGATCGGCTCATGACAAACTGGATTAAAGGGAGCCATCCTCCATTCTTTTAAAAAGTTGCTGGCAGAAACAAGCCAGTAAAAGCGTGAAACAAGGCGTGGTTGGTGGTCGGGAGACTGCGTCCAAATCCGCGAGTGACCAAAATTGCCAATTTGCGTGTTTCATTTCTCTTTGTATGAGGTGCACATGCGCAGACTAAGCAGTGCAACCGCCATCTTAGGAACCACCATTCAGAGTCATCCTGGTGCCATTTTGGAGCAGGGACAGTCAGACTGCCTCCAAGCGACGTCACTGTGTCTCCTCCTCCTTGAGTACAGAAGGAACTGCCTCCATCTTGTGGTCAACTATAAGAATTGCATTCTTTCATAAATTTACCTCCAAATTAAAAGAAAGCGCAAATCTATTAAGCCAATTTATAACCAAATCAAGCTTCCAAATTAACCCTCTGAGTGTGAGTGTCGCACTACTGCAACTGTCAGCTGATCATTACAAACAAAGCCTGTACAGCTGAATAGAGTGTGAAATGTACAAACCTTTAAACACCACTTGGTGGCTGAGAGGTGTGGCTTTTCACTTACTGCGAGAACTGGAAGTGGTCCAATGCAATAAGTAGGTCAAATCAGCGTTTGAAGCCCGCCCCCTTTCATTCCGCTGTTTGACACGGAGGAGACAGGATGGCGAGGAAGACACTCTCAGCTGAAGAGGATTTAACGCTGGTGTTCGCTGTTCCTGGTTCAGAGGAAGAGCTTAGCCTTAGTTCGTCATCTGAGGAAGAGTCCAGCTCTGATTATGTGTCTTTGGACAATGGTGCAGGCAGTTCTGGTGAAAGTGGAGACGGACATCTTGTGCGCATCGCTGCAGCTGTGTTTTTTGTGTCCAGCCATGTCCAAAATGGCACAGGAGCCTCATCTGCAGATTGTTCTGCTTTGCCAAACCATGGTCGTGGAGTGACAAGGTCCAGAGTAGCCCGTGGGCAACGTTTGGGTGGGCAAGAACGCACAGCCAGTGTGTATCAACGTGTGCCACGTGTGCACAGTGGCAGGAGTGGCAGTGGAGATGAAGAAGTTTATCAGCCATGGCTGGAAGCATTTGAACAGCCAGTTGGATATCGTGGAGAGAAGGACCTGTCATCTGCGCCCGCCATTGATTTTGTGTCGCTGTTTTGGACTGAGGAATTCTGGAAGCTTGTGACCAGCAAACCAACAAAGCTTATGACCAAACAAACAGGTACATATTTGTTGCATAAACTGTGTTTCATTTGCTTCATTTTAGTTTAGTGTGAAACAAATGTGCCATGAGATTGGTGTTTTTTTATGATTTTTAGTAATTTTGGCAATGAAGGGACAAAGGACCACGTGTTGACAAAGTGTGAAACAATTTTTTTTAATGATTTTTAGTAATTTTGGCAATGAAGGGACAAACAGCCATGTGGTGACAGTGTGACACCAAAATTTTTTTTGAATGATTTTTTTAGTAATTTTGGCAATGAAGGGACAAAAGGCCATGTGGTAACCGTGTGACACTAAAATTGTTTTTTTTTTTTTGAATGATTTTTAGTAATTTGGGCAATGAAGGGACAAAAGGCCATGTGGTGACAGTGTGACAACAAACTGTGTTTTTTTTTTAATGATTTTTAGTCATTTTGGTTCTCTCGGCTCCAGCTCGTGTCCGAGCATTGGTTTCGTCTTAGTTTTCAGGATGTTGCCATCTGTGATCGATGTCGATGGCGGATGTGGCTCTGAAGGCCCAGCCTATGATAGAACTGTCGTGGGCAGAAGTCACATTTTATTGTGGGTGGGGGACGTGGTTGGTTTTGTTTTTCTTGTCTTCGTTTGTGTTTATCATCATCCTGTTGTTTTCTGAGCTTCTCAAATGAGTCTGTGCCTTCCCAAGTTCTTCTTCTCCAGGCTGCTCTATTGGTGGCAAGTTGTTCCCAGGATCTTTTGTCTATGTTGGCTTGCTTCAGGGAACATTTTAGCTGGTCCTTGTAGCATAGTTTTGGCCCACCATGTGGTCTTTTTCCTGTCTCAAGCTCCCCCTGGAGCATGATTCGTGGTAGTCTGGTGGGGTCCATCCGTACGACATGTCCTGTCCATCGAAGGTAGTGCTGCAAGATGGTAGCTTCCACACTAGGCAGCAGAGCACGCTTGAGAATCTCATTGTTTGAAAGTCGATCCTCCCAACGAATGCCAAGTATTTGTCTGAGCTTTCTCTGTTGGAAGTTCTCAAGGCGCTTGATATCGCAACGATACATGGTCCAGGCTTCACAGGCGTAAAGTAGGGTGGAAAGAACAATGGCCCGAAAAACCATGATTTTGGTGCAGATGGTTATCACATGTTTATTGAAGACTCAATGACAAAGGCGTCCATATGTGGAGTGTGCAGCTTTTATGCAGTTTTCGATGTCCTTTGCACAAGTTGGTATTTTTGAGAGGATGCTACCAAGGTAAGAGAAATGCTCCACTTCATCGACAGAATTTCCGTTAATCTTAAGGTTGGTCCTTGAGAAAGTTTGACCAGGTGCTGGTTGGTTGAGGATTTTGGTTTTGTCAATGTTAACTTCCATTCCAAAATGCTCATAAGAGTCATTATAAATGGTAGCTATCCTCTGGAGGTCATCAATAGTCTGAGATGGTGTGGCATTATCGTCTGCAAACTGCAATTCATGAACACTGGTGACCGAGGTTTTGGATTTTGCTAGAATGCGAGCAAGATTAAAAAGCCCCCCCATCCAAGTGGTATCGCAGATTGATACCAGGGGTTGTTGGTGGTATTTCATTTAGCATTGCAGCCATATACAACAAAAAGCAGGTTGGAGCAAGGACACATCCTTGCTTGAGACCACTAGTGATGGGAAAAGGGTCTGAGAGGGTATTTTGGTGGCAAACCCTACCAACCATGCCATCGTGGAGAGCACAAACGAGAGCGATGAAATCATCTGGACATCCAAAACGAGCAAGAACAGCCCACATAGCAGGGCGAGGAACTCGATCAAAGGCCTTCTTGAGGTCCCAGAAGATGAACATGAGTGGTTGTTGTTGTTCTTGGCTCTTTTCCTGGAGTTGTCGAGCACAGAATATCATATCTACTGTACCACGAGAGGGTCTAAAGCCACATTGGAACTCAGGAAGTATATCCTCGGCTACTACAAGAAGACGGTTGAGAAGGATACGTGCAAAGATCTTGCTTGCAATGCTCAGTAGTGAGATGCCCCGGTAGTTACTGCAGTTCTCTTTATCTCCCTTCTTGAAAATGGTGACTATATTTGCATTTTTAAAGTCACTTGGTAACGTCTTGGTTTCCCATATTTTAAGCAGAAGCTACATTAAATAGTTTTTCACCTTGGGACCTCCATGAAGATAGAACTCCAGCGGGATGTTATCTGGTCCTGGTGCTTTGCCTGTCTTCATGTGCTTTATAACTTTATTTAGCTCGTGTAGTGAAGGTGGTGTAGACATCCACTCGCGAGTGGGGTGTTGCGGGGTCTTGCAGAGGAGATCACTAGGGATGCAAAAGTGACTATTTAACAGACTCTCAAAGTGGGACTTCCAACGGTCAAGGATCCCCTTGGTGTCTGTGATAATGTTGGAGCCATTTGCATCTTTTAGGCTGCCCACAGATAATCTGGTGGGGCCAAAGATCTCCTTCGTTGCAGCATAAAAACGGCGCATATCCTGTTGGTTGGCATATTTTTGCAAATCTTCTGCTTTTTGCTGCCACCAAGTGTTTTGGGCTTTACGAATCCCTCTCTGGCATGCCGCTTTTGCTTGCTGGTGTTTCTGTTGATTCTTTGCAGACGGATCATTTTCAAACGCAAGACGTGCATGGCGTTTAGCCTCTATGAAGTCAGTGATTGTTTCATCATTCTCGTTGAACCAGTCTTGGTTTTTCTTGTGTTTGCAACCAATTGTTTTTTTGGCAGCAGCAGTCAATGCATCACGGAGAGTGGTCCATCGGTCTTCAACTGAGGCATTGTCTGGAAGGCTCAGTTCATTCATATTTCTACCAATGTCCTCTCTCTTTTTTTTTTTTTTCCAGTTCCGGTTCTGCCAGACCGGCGGCGCCACACGAGTTGGCTGCCTTTTGCAACTGCCTTTTTTTTAATCTTCCTTCTTCTTTCTACACCTTTCACTCTATATATACAGTATATCACGGACACACAGATCGCCCCAAAGGTCTCCCGAGTCGGCGGACGGAGCCTCTGTTTACAGTAGGAGACGATACAGCAGGGAAGAGCTAGTTAGAATCAGAATCAGAATCAGATTTATTGCCATTGTTCATGTAGTACACAAACTAGGAATTTGTCTCGGTGCAATGCTACAACATTAAACATGATAAAATAAAAGAAATAAACTATACATGCAATAAAGTGTAGAATAAGAGTGAGTAATACTAGTCAGCAGTTTAAATATATTAGCGAGCAGCAGATAATGTGGAGAACCATATAGTGCAGTCGGTAATGCAGGAAGAAAACAGTGATGATTGACATGAGTCTGGTTGAGCTGCTGTACATAGTACACGGGAGTCAATAAGTCACTTAGTGTTCAGCAGTCTGATGGCAGAGGGGAAGAAGCTGTTCATGTGACGGGAGGTTTTAGTCTGGATGGACCGAAGTCTTCTACCTGAGGGGAGAGAGGCAAACAGTACGTGACCAGGGTGTGAGGGATCGGCTATGATCCGGCCAGCACGCCTCCGGGTCCTGGAGATATACAGATCCTGGAGAGATGGGAGCTTGCAGCCGATCACCTTCTCAGCAGTGCGCACGACGCGCTGCAGCCTTAGTCTGTCCCTGGCAGTGGCTCCTGCGTACCACACAGTTATGGAGGTAGTGAGGATGGACTCGATGATGGCTGTGTAGAACTGCACTAACATCTTGGTGGGTGGCTTGAGCTTCCTCAGCTGCCGCAGGAAGAACATCCTCTGCTGGGCCTTTTTGATGAGGGAGCTGATGGTCGGCTCCCACTTGAGGTCCCTGGTGATGGTGGTGCCTAGGAAGCGGAAGGAATCAGCAGTGGTGATGGGAGAGCCTGTGAGGGTGAGGGGGGCAGAGGGGTTGTGACTTTCCTGAAGTCCACAATCATCTCCACTGTCTTCAGAGCGTTCAGCTGCAGGTTGTTGTTGTTGCACCAGGACGCCAGCTGGGCCACCTCTCTTCTGTAGGCGGACTCGTCACCGTTGGAGATGAGCCCGATGAGGGTGGTGTCGTCCGCAAACTTGATCAACTTGACAGACTGGTGGCTGGAGGTGCAGGAGTTGGTATAAAGGGAGTTGAGTTAGCACTCAACCACCACCCGGTGCTAACGGAGAAACTCGACATACCGAGGAACTGTAGCGGAAACGACGCGGGTGCCGGGGTGGAGTTTAGGCGGCGTGCAAGAAATATAAGACAGAATAATAAAGAGCGATGGCAAGAACCAAGCAGACCGCCCATAAAATCTACTGGAGGAAAAAGCCCCCCAGGAAGCAGCTAGCCACCAAGGCTGCTCGGAAAAAGTGCTCCGGCCACCGGCGGAGTGAAGAAGCCTCACCGTTACAGGCCCGGTACCGTGGCTCTGAGAGAGATCCGTGGCTTCCAGAAATCCACGGAGCTGCTCATCCGTAAGCTGCCCTTCCAGCGCCTGGTGAGGGAGATCGCTCAGGACTTCAAGACCGACCTGCGCTTCCAGAGCTCCGCCGTCATGGCTCTGCAGGAGTCCAGCAAGGCCTACCCGGTGGGTCTCTTCGTGGACACCAACCTGTGCGCCATCCACGCCAAGAGGGTCGCCATCATGCCCAAAGACATCCAGCTGGCCCGCCGCATCCGCAGAGAGAGAGCTTAGACTTTCTGCTGCACATTCACCAACCACAATGCTCCGCACCCTCTCTCTCTCTCTCTCGCTCTCGCTCTCTCTCTCTCTCTCTCTCTCTCTCTCTCTCTCTCTCTCTCTCTCTATATATATATATATATATATATATATATATATATATATATATATATATATACAGTATATATATATATATATATATATATATATATATATATTTATTTATAGTAATGTGTACATATGTATACTAGCTGTTCTTGTTTTTTCTTGCCTTCTGATTGTTGCTCTGAGTGTTGCTATCCCTGTGCTGTTGCAATCCTGGAATTTCCCCATTGTGGGACTAATAAAGGCTTATCTTATCTTATCTTATCTTATCTAAAGGACTGCAACATTTGGGGATCGTGGAGCTTGTCACAGTCAAAGCGACGGTGAGGAACGTTTGCCAAAATGCTCTTTGGTGGTCACCGGATCGAAATATTGAGTCGGGAGATCAAGAGGCAGTGATCTGTCAAGCAGTCATCTGCTCCAGGCATGGATTGCATGATGCGGACATCATTTCGGTCTCTTGTTTTTGTGAGGACATAGTCGAGGGTGTGCCACTTTTTGGAGCGAGGGTGTTTCCAGGTTGTCTTCTGGCGATGGGGGAGTTGGAAAAGGGTGTTTGTTACAATAAGATTGTGTTCGGCACAAAGACCCAGTAAAAGTTCCCCATTTGCATTGCATTTTTCCATACCATGGTGGCCTATGATGCCTTTCCACAGCTGGTGGTCACTGCCAACTCTGGCATTGAAGTCACCCAGAATAACAAGCTTGACGGATTCTGGGACTGTCAGAATGGTATGTGTGAGCTGTTCATAGAAGGAGGTCTTGCTTTCATCTTCAGATGTAAGTGTAGGTGCATACACTGAGATCAGAGTGAGGAAACGTTTTTGGGGGAGCGGGATTCGGATGGACTCCTGTTTAGAAAGCTTGGGATCAGTCCGCCAAGGTCTCCGCCTTTGACCGCCACCTAATCCACATAGCACCGGACCCCCATGATCCCTCCTGCAGGTGGTGAACCCACTAGAGGGCGGACCCATGTAACTCCTTCGGGCTGAGCCCGGCCGGGTCCCATGGGTGGAAACCCGGCCACCAGACGCTAGCCTTCGAGCCCCTCCCCCAGGCCTGGCTCCAGGGTGAAGAAGGAGTCCTATCAAGCTTGGTTGGCTTGTGGGACTCCCGAAGCAGCTGAGGTGTACCGGCAGGCCAAGCGGAGTGCAGCTTGGGTGGTTGCTGAAGCAAAAACCCGGGTATGGGAGGAGTTCGGTGAGACCATGGAACAAGACTTTCGGTCGGCTTCAAAGAGATTCTGGCAAACTGTTTGGCGGCTCAGGAGGGGAAAGCAGCTCCCCGTCCACACTGTGTATGGTGCGGATGGGACACTGTTGACTTCAACTGGGGATATCGTCGGGCGGTGGAAGGAATACTTCGAGGATCTCCTCAATCCCACTGATACGCCTTCCACAGAGGAAGCAGGGTTTGGGGACAAGAGGGATGACTCGCCTATCACAGGGGCTGAGGTCGCCAAGGTGGTTAAAAATCTCCTTGGTGGCCGGGCCCCGGGGGTGGACGAGATTCGCCCCGAGTACCTCAAGGCCCTGGATGTTGTTGGGTTGTCATGGTTGACACGCCTCTACAACATTGCGTGGAGGTCGGGGGCAGTGCCTTTGGCATGGCAAACCGGGGTGGTGGTTCCTCTCTTCAAAAAAGGGGACCGGAGGGTGTGCTCCAACTTTAGAGGGATCACACTCCTCAGCCTCCCTGGGAAGGTCTATGCCAAGGTACTGGAGAGGAGAGTCCAGCCGTTGGTCAAACCTCGGATTCAGGAGGAGCAATGTGGTTTTCGTCCTGGCCGTGGCACAACGGACCAGCTCTTTACCCTCTCGAGAATTCTTGAGGGTTCGTGGGAGTTTGCCCAACCAGTTTACATGTGTTTTGTGGACTTGGAGAAGGCATTTGACCGCGTCCCTCGTGGATCTTTGTGGGGGGTGCTTCGGGAGTATGGGGTATCGGGCTTGTTGTTACGAGCTATTCGGTCTCTGTACGACCGTTGTGAGAGTTTAGTTCGTATTGCCAACACTCGGTCGGAGTCATTCCCAGTGAGAGTTGGACTCCGCCAGGGCTGCCCTTTGTCACCGATCCTGTTCATAATTTTTATGGACAGGATTTCTAGGCGCAGCCAGGGAATGGAGGGTGTCATGCTTGGTGACCACAGGATCTCATCTCTGTTGTTTGCAGATGATGTTGTCCTGTTGGCTTCATCCAGCAATGACCTACAGCTCTTGCTGGGACGGTTTGCCGCTGAGTGTGAAGCGGCTGGGATGAGAATCAGCACCTCCAAGTCCGAGTCCATGGTCCTCAGCCGGAAAAAGGTGGATTGTCCTCTCCGGGTTGGGGACAGGCTCCTGCCCCAAGTGGAGGAGTTTAAGTATCTTGGGGTCTTGTTCATGAGTGAGGGGAAAATGGAGCGAGAGATCGACAGACGGATTGGAGCAGCATCTGCAGTGATGCGGACGTTGTACCGGTCTGTTGTGGTGAAGAGGGAGCTTAGTTCTAAGGCAAAGCTGTCGATTTACCAGTCAATCTACGTTCCTACTCTCACCTATGGTCACGAGCTTTGGGTAATGACCGAAAGAACGAGATCGCGGATACAAACGGCTGAAATGAGCTTTCTCCGTAGGATTGCTGGACTCACCCTCAGAGATAGGGTGAGGGGCTCAGTCATCCGGGAGAGGCTCAGAGTAGAACCGCTGCTCCTCCACATTGAAAGGAGTCAGTTGAGGTGGTATGGGCATCTGATTAGGATGCCTCCTGGACGCCTCCCACTTGAGGTGTTTCAGGCACGTCCCACTGGGAGGAGACCCCGGGGCAGACCCAGGACTCGGTGGAGAGACTATGTCTCCCAGCTGGTCTGGGAACGCCTTGGTATCTTCTCTGAAGAGCTGGAGCAGGTGGCTGGGGAGAGGGAAGTCTGGGCTTCTCTGCTTGAACTGCTGCCTCCACGACCCAGACCTCCGGAAAAGCGGTAGAAGATGGATGGATGGATGGATGGATTCGGATGGTCATTATTCGCTCATTGATTGCAGTTGGGACAAGGTTGTGTTGGTCCACAAGCTGAGATCAGATGGCAAAGCCTACACGATGGATACGTGGATCTTCTGTATCCTTTCCCTTCCAGAAAATGGTGTAGTTTGATTCAGTTTCCTTGATGTTGCCTTCCTCAGCAAGTTTAGTCTCACTTAGAACTGCTATGTCGATGTTAAAGCGTACAAGTTCTTTACATACCAGAGCTGTTCAACGTTCTGGGGGCTCGCTGCTCCTCGTGTTCTACAGTGTGGGGATGTTCCAAGCATCCAGGATGAAGTGTTTTGTAATGAGAGATCCAATCGGTGGTTGAGAATCCAGGCGGTAGTCGAGAGCGGTTGAGTTTGAGTTTTTATGGTTTTGATATGTAGGTCGACCACTGTGATGGGTAATCTGCCAGAAGGGACCAAAGGCCATGTGGTGACAGTGTGACACCAATTTTTTTTTTTTTGAATGATTTTTTAGTAATTTTGGCAATGAAGGGACAAAAGGCCATGTGGTGACAGTGATGTGACACCAAAATTGGGCTTTTTTTGAATGATTTTTAGTAATTTTGGCAATGAAGGGACAAAATGCCATGTGGTGACAGTGTGACACCAAAAAAGATTTTTGAATGATTTTTAGCAATTTTAGCAATGAAGGGACAAAAGGCCATGTGGTGACAGTGTGACACCAAAATTGGTTTTGGTTTTTTTTGAATGATTTTTAGTAATTTTGGCAATGAAGGGACAAAAGGCCAAGTGGTGACAATGTGACACCAAAATTGTTTTTTTTTTTTTTTTAGTAATTTTGGCAATGAAGGGACAAAAGGCCATTTGGTGACAGTGATGTGACACCAAAATTGGGCTTTTTTTGAATGATTTTTAGTAATTTTGGCAATGAAGGGACAAAATGCCATGTGGTGACAGTGTGACACCAAAAAAGATTTTTGAATGATTTTTAGCAATTTTAGCAATGAAGGGACAAAAGGCCAAGTGGTGACAATGTGACACCAAAATTGTTTTTTTTTTTTTTTTTAGTAATTTTGGCAATGAAGGGACAAAAGGCCATTTGGTGACAGTGTGTGAAACAAATGTGGCATGAAATGGGTTTTATTTGCCTTACAATGCTAATTTTGAGGTCAAACTTTGTGTGTCCCAAACAGGTACGCTGACCAGGTCATAAGCCAAGCCAAAGTAAATGATGCGCTGAAACCCCGGTCCCAAATTCAAAAGTGGATTGCAGTAACTGTGGAGGAGATGAAGGCATTCATGGCACTCCATCTGTCCATGGGAATATTGCAGAAGCCTGCACTGAAGGGCTACTGGGGAGAGTTTTGGCTAACATTTACTCCTGGATTTGGCAGAGTGATGACATACAACAGGTTTGCAATCATCCTGTCTTGACTTCACTTTGCAAACAATGACAACTGGGTTGAATATGGACAGCCAGGGCATGATCGTCTTTTCAAGATCCGCCCAGTCATTGACTGTGTAGTGCCACGTTTTGCCGCTGCTTATGTTCCAGGCAAGGAACTCTCCCTGGATGAAATGACAATTGCATTCAAGGGGAGGTCGACCTTGAGACTTTATAACCCGAAAAAAATGGACAAGTATGGCTTCAAGGCATTTGTCTTGAGTAAAGCCAGCACAGGCTATGTGTTGCGGTGGTCACTGCACAATGCACAAACTGGCGATGGCTGTGACAGTGTGGGCGCAACTCATCTTGTTGTGCGTCAGTTGATGGAGCCATACACCAGAAAGGGACATCACGTGTACATGGATAGCTATTACACAGGGCCAGCCATCACTATGGAGCTCTCAGCCAAGGACACTGGACTGTGTGAGACCATCAGCAGCAAGAGGAGAGGTAATTTGTTTTTATTTTTATTCATTTTTTGTGTGTTATTTATGCCGATTTATTTATGTCAGTTTATTCATGCCATTATTACCTCCACCAAGGAGGTAATGTTTTTACTGGGGTTTGTCTGTCTGTCTGTCTGTCTGTCTGTCTATTACCAACATAACTCAAAAAGTCATGAATGGATTTTAATGAAATTTTCAGGAAAGGTGTGTAATGGCACGGGGAACAGATGATTAGATTTTGGTGATGATCTGAGAGTGCATACCTCCTCCAAGGGCTTTGTTTGTATTTGTGCAGCAGGATTACACAAAAACTGCCGGATGGATTTGGATGAAATTTTCACCAGAGGTGGTTCTTGGGCTAGAGAGGAACCCATTATATTTTGCTGATGATCTGAGAATGCATACCTCAGCCAAGGCTCTTATCTTCTCACAGTGTGTTACCAACAATACTCCAGAACTGATGGACAGACTTTGATGCAGTTTTCACCACAAGTGGCTATAGGCCTACACACAAACCCTTTACATTTTGGAGGTGATCCATGAGAAACGGAAGGAGCCTTGGAGGAGGTATGCGCTCTATGAGTGCTTTTCTAGTTTGTATTTGTGCAGCAGAATTACACAAAAACTACAGGATGGATTTGGATGAAATTTTCACCAGAGGTGGTTCTTGGGCTAGAGAGGAACCCATTATATTTTGCTGATGATCTAAGAATGCATACCTCACCCAAGGCTCTTATCTTCTCACAGTGTGTTAGCAACAATACTCCAAAAGTTATGAACGGATTTTGATTAAATTTTCATGAAAGGTGTGTAATGGCACGGGGAACAGATGATTAGATTTTGGTGATGATCTGAGAGTGCATACCTCCACCAAGGGCTTTGTTTGTATTTGTGCAGCAGGATTACACAAAAACTACTGGATGGATTTGGATGAAATTTTGACCAGAGGTGGTTCTTGGACTAGAGAGGAACCCATTATATTTTGCTGACGATCTGAGAATGCATACCTCAGCCAAGGCTCTGATCTTCTCACAGTGTGTTAGCAACAATACTCCAAAACTGATGGACAGACTTTGATGAAATTTTCAGGAAAGGTGTGTAATGGCACGGGGAACAGATGATTAGATTTTGGTGATGATCTGAGAGTGCATACCTCCTCCAAGGGCTTTGTTTGTATTTGTGCGGCAGGATTACACAAAAACTACTGGATGGATTTGGATATTTTCACCAGAGGTGGTTCTTGGGCTAGAGGGGAACCCATTATATTTTGCTGATGATCTGAAAATGCATACCTCAGCCAAGGCTCTTATCTTCTCACAGTGTGTTAGCAACAACACTCCAAAACTGATGGATAGACTTTGATGCAATTTTAACCACAAGTGGCTATAGGCCTACACACAAACCCATTACATTTTGGAGGTGATCCATGAGAAACGGAAGGAGCCTTGGCAGAGGTATGTGCTCTATGAGTGCTTTTCTAGTTTATTTATGCCGTTACTGTAGGTATGCCAAGGGATCTCAGACCAGCCCTGTTGCCGTTGAGAAGGGGAGATGACCCAGTTTTATGCGGCACGACAAACTGCTGGCCTGTGCATGGGCATGACACAAAGCGTGTCACCATGCTCTCATCGATCCATGCCAACACTTGTGTCCGGAAACGCATTCGCGCAAAGGGGAGTGCAACTGGTTTCCGTGACATAAACAAGTCTGTGTGTGTGGACAGCTATAACACCTACATGGGAGGAGTACACAGGGCTGACCAATGAATGAAAACTTACCTGTTTCCACACAGGGCCAAGAAATGGTACAGCCGCATTTTCAACGCACTCATGAGCATCTGCGTTGTGAACTCCCACATCCTGTACACTAAGTGTACTGCTGGTCCACACAAGCCTCTGAAGCTATTCATTCAGGAACTCATCAGAGGTTTGTTTGAGGGGCACAAGAGGAGTGAGGGCAAGAGAGCTGGAAGGCCTTCACAGCAAGCTTTGGAGACGCCACAGAGACTGACCGAACGGCACTTTATGGCCGAAAGTACTGGTTCACGTGCAGACTGTGTAGTATGTTCAGATCAGAGCTGTCCCCAAGGTCGTCGCCAGTTGCACTTCAGGTGTGCTCAATGTGGGGTAGGACTGTGTGCTGTGCCTTGCTTTGAGCGTTACCACACACTCAAGAACTTCAAACTCTGCCACCTTGACAGATGAGGGCAGATACTGTTACTGACAAAATGACCACAATGACCAAAAACATAAAAAACTGGCTTTGTTGATTGTCATGGTAAAATTATATGTCACATTTCTTGTACTTTTTTACCAGTGCATTACTAATGTGTTTTATGCACATTGGTAAATAAAATTTATGAAATCACAACCTTCTCTGTCATCTGCGACTTTTTTCTGGAAGGCACTGAACATTTCATTGGTGCAATATGCAAATTAGGTCCAATTATGCACTATGCATGGATGCATATTCACTTGGCAGACACTTGGGTTCCTCTGCAACATTTTTGTAATTGGGACTTTACATCTAACTATAATCATTCTGAAGCTGTAGTGTTGTAAAATTTGGATTGTCACAATATTCAAATTACGTCCAATTATGCACTATGCATGGATGCAAGTTCACTTGGCAGACACGGGTTCCTCTGCAACACTTTTGTAATTGGGACTGTGCATCTAACTATAATCATTCTGAAGCTGTAGTGTTATAAAATTTGGATTCTCGCAATATGCAAATTAGGTCCAATTATGCACTATGCATGGATGCAAGTTCACTTGGCAGACACGGGTTCCTCTGCAACACTTTTGTAATTGGGACTGTGCATCTAATTATAATCATTCTGAAGCTATAGTGTTATAATAACATTTGGATTGTTGCAATATGCAAATTAGGTCCAATTATGCACAACACATGGATGCAAGTTCACTTGGCAGACACTTGGGTTCCTCTGCAACATTTTTGTATTTGGGACTTTGCCTCTAACTATTACCGTTCTGAAGCTATTGTCTTTTGAAAATTTGAGGTCAAACTCTGCGTTTTCCTGCCAAAAATTCTACACATTCAAAGGGTTAAGCCAAAAATTGAAGGTCAACTCATTGTTATTTTTTTGGCAATTTTTGAGTACTTCTTGCCGCAAAAACAGATAAGTCCACAACACATACTTTTGCAAAAACAGACATATCCCAAAAAGCATGCTAGCTTGTCTGGTGAACGAATCACTGGTTCATCTGCTTCATCAAAATTATCCATATTTGACATAAAATGCAACAAAAAAGTTAAAAAAAAAACTGGCAGGGAAATCACGCAAAGCGAGCAGACCCAAGTAGGGGTCTCTGCAGAACAGTGCCGCAGCAGATAGACACATGACTGGCTGATCCTTGCTGCACCATTGAGTCACATCACCCAAATACCAAGTGCTGATTTGCCGTGTGTGGAGTTATCTGGTTTTGTGAAAACAGGGTCCCAGCGTTTATCTGCTTTTGAAAAAAACAACAACATGAACTTCATTGTGTATATAACAGCGGATGTAGTGGATTTTTAGAAAAAAACTATTTGAACTTCTCTAAGTAGGTAATGTGAACAATTGTTGTACAGAGGGGAATTTTCTTGGAAGTGGCGTTTATCGGTTTTAGCAAACGAACTCTTCATTTCATGTGTTAAAACTGATATTCTTCTATTAAGACAAGGCAAAGGGATGTCTCATACCTTTGACATGTTTTGACTGCAGTCTTCTTCAGGAAGTGTCATCTGATGTCTGTGACGTGTCACATAAGCTGTTTTATCCTTTCCGTAGGTGTGACTGTCCTGGTCGGTCATGACCCCTGCCATGCGATGGTCTCTGGAGGAGAGAGTCCTAGGTGTGTGAGAGCATGAAGGGTCCATCATCTCAGCTCATGGTGTTGTGGGCTCGCTTCCTGATTTCAGTTGCTTCTTTGATCCAGCGTTTGTGTTTGTTGTCCTCTGATCCAAGCAGTGGTCTGATATTGCTGATTTGAAGTTTTCCTGTTCTGCCTTTTATTTTTGCGTTTTTATGAGTCACCCTGCTGGGTTTTTTTCACATTCTTTTTGGTTTTCCCTTTTTTGTGTTGCAAACATCCTCCCCGTTTCTCCTATGTATGTTTTTCCATATGATTTTCATGATATTTCATAAATTACGTTGTATTTTTGTTTGATTATATTTTGTCCTTGGAGTGAACCAAAAGCTGCTGCAGTTTTGTGCGGGGTTTTATTGCTGTGTTTATTCTGTGTTTTTCATGATTTTTTGTATGGGTTCAGTTATTCCCCAGATGTATGGTCGGGTCACTATGTTTTTGTTGTTTTCTCTTTTTGATGTGTGTGGGGTTTTTTTCCTTTTTGTTTTTGTTCTTGGTCTTTGTTTTAGACTTGACGTTTTCCTTTGTTTATTGCCCATGTTGGGTATTGACAGTCCATGAATGTGTGTCGTATGTGCCATTCTTCCTTCTGTCTGTCCTCCTCATCTGTGATGATGGTGGTCCATTCATATAATGTCCTCACAACTGATAGTTTGTGTGCCATGGAATGTTCGGATGTCCAGAGTAGGTATTGGTCCGTGTGTGTTGGTTTCCTGTGTACTATGATTTTGATACTGCCGTCGTCCTTATGGTGAATTTTTATGTCTAGAAACTTTATCGTCCGGTTTGTTTCTTCATGTGTGAATTTGATGTTCTCAATGCTGTCTGTTATTTTGGGGGTCTGTAAGTTCTTGTGTGTGTCCATGTTTTATTTTTTCCAGGATGTCGTCCACGTATCTTCTCCAGAATGTGTCTGCATGATGTGTGGGCTGTGTTGATAGCTCTGATTTCCAGGTCTTCCATGAAAAAGCTGCTCATTATTGCAGAAAGTGGGTCTCCCATTGCGAATCCTTGTTTTTGTCTGTATAGTTTGTTTTTGAATTGGAAGTAGGTGGATTTGGCAACAAACTTGAGTTGTAATATGTCGTTAACTGTTAGGTTTGTGCATTTTTTTGAGTGTTTTATCCTTCTTGAGGTGTTCCTGTACAATGTGTAAAGTGACATCAATGGGGTTTTTTGTAAATAATGACACCACATCATGAGAAATGAAAATTTTGTCTGTTTCCACTTACAGGTTGTTGAGTTCATGTGCCAGTTCTTTTGAATTTTTACAGAGATGTTCTCTTAGTCCAAGGATGGGTTTGATGATTTCTACTAGTGCTTTTGATAAATTATAGGTGACTGAACCGATACTGTCTACTATGGGGAATAGTGGAGTGTCTTTCTTGTGTATTTTTGGTGTTCCATAAATCCGGGGGGCAGTCGGTGTCAATTGGTCATATGCACCCTGAGTTATTTTATTGGTTTCCAGAAGGGGTCTGAGTAGGGCCTTAAGAGCTCTTCTTTTCTTCTGTGGGATCTTTTTTGAGGATTTATGTATCTTTATCTGCCAACATGCTTTTCTTTTGTGTTTTGTATGTTTCTTTGTCCATGATAACTGTCATCCTGCCTTTATCTGCCGATAGTGTAATGATTGTGTTATCTTTTCTGAGTGCGTCTATGGCATTTTTTTCTTCGTTTCTGGTCATGTTTTTTTTCTGGTAATTTGGCTTTTTAACACTCCCACCACAGCATTCCATATTTCTGCTTTTTTTCCCCTTGGTCTTGTATTGTCTGACGTGCCAGTTCCATTGCTAATATGTATTGTTCATGTAGGATTTTTCTTGGTGTGACCGCAAAATTTAAACCTTGGGAGAAGGCTTTCTTTTCAGTTACTGTGAGTATGCGTTTTGATAGACTGCAGATCCATTTTTCATTGATTTCCCTCGGTGTTTGTTCTTTCCTATTTTGTCTTTCAATTTTTTTTTTCAGTTTCTTTATCTGTTGGATTTTTGTGATGGTGAATTCCTCTTCTTATGTCTGTTTTAGATGTGCATCAATTTCTTTTTGCGTTTCTTCCCTCACCGGGAATCACTCATTTCCTAGTTCAGTTTTTCATTGATTTTGTTGATCTTGTTTACCGTTCCAGTTATTCTTTCTTTTATCAGGGCTTTTCTTGCTCTGTTGATAATCTTCTCCACATTACCGGCTGGAATAGGATGAAACAGGAAAACCTCAAATCAGCAATATCAGACCACTGCAAGATAAACAACCACATCATGGACTGGAACGACGCAAAAATAATTGGATCAGAGGACAACAAACACAAATGCTGGATCAAAAAAGCAATTGAAATCAGGAAGGGAGCCCACAACACCATGAACGGAGATGATGGAGCTTTCATGCTCTTGCACACCTGGAACTCTCTCCTCCAGAGACTGTCACACGGCGGGGGGGGGGGGGGTGACCGATCTGACAGATCTGTCAGGACAGTCACGCCTACGCAAAGGATAAAACAGCTGATGTGACACGTCACAGACATCAGATGACACTTCCTGAAGAAGACTGCAGATGACAGTCAAAACTAGGGCTGCAGCTAATGACTATTTTACAGCTCGGGTAATCACCCACTGTAATCGAAGATTACTCGAGTAATCTGATACTTTTTTTTTAAAGAAACTTGCATTGACCAACATTTGTGGAACTTTCTTTCCTAAAGAGAAGTAGTAATTGTACCAAACACACAATAACACAGGTACACATTTATTGCAATGCTTATTGCATAGAACTTTAAACAGTATGTTACATGTTACACCATAAAGCTCCATTTGCTAGCCATTAACATCTGCTAGCGGACGCCATTAGCATCCGGATACTAGCAGATGCTAACGGTGGTGGCTATATGTTTTTTGGTCATATAAGCATAATTGGTGTAGCTGACTACATTCTATTCATCTTAATTTAAAATCTCAATCACCTACCTTGTCTCGGGTGTGCGGGCTGTGCATGATGTGGGATGATTTCTGTCAAGACACTGTAACATCTGACGTTGTAGCATGCTAGCTCACCACTTGGCTTTACCATGTACACATTCTACAATGTTTTCCTTCAATTTGAGCTTGAAATGATTCCAGACTTGAGATACTTTTGTCGTTGTTTTTTTTAAAAATGTTCTTCATCTTTGCTGGCCCGTCACTATGCCACTCTGGCCGGAAGAAGGTAACACCTGAAGAAGGTCTTATAGACCAGAAGTGTTACATTAAATGACACATTGACACATAAATTTTGAATCTAGAATTTTTGGTACTTGAATTATTCAAATTATTCAAGTAATCATTGCAGCCCTAGTCGAAACATGTCAAAGGTATGAGACTGTCATGACCCGAGCACTAGGTCATGGTGCTCGGGTTATTCTTATCAGGGTTTGACAGCAGCGTTATTATTCTAGCTCTCCGAGCTCTTATTGTGATAGTGCTCGGGGAGGCTTCCGCTCAGCTGTCAAACCCTGAACAGCTGTGCTGCATTTGTGGTCGTTAGTGCTCGGACTATTTTAACCCACGCTGGCGACCGCATCTCTGCAGCAGTGTCTGTTCACACTCCATCACGTTACGGATGCTTTGGACTTATTCATACCATGTCTGCTTCTGGTTTGACCGTCGTTCCCCGGAACTAGTAAGTGTGCTGTATAGCCTTACCCCTCCTGGTGTGTATCGATCTCTGTGAGTCTCTGCCTTAGCAGCTTGTGTAATTATTATTTTCATCAACCTCGTCTGTCTGTGTTTTGACCGTCTCCTCCTCTGGACCTGTAATGAGCTGTTAGCCTTACGCCTCCTGTTGTGTGTAGACTCTAGCGTCATTGTCCCAGCAGCCTGTGTTGTCATTTTTTCACCGTAATAAAACTCTCACTGAACTCACTGGTGACTGTGTGGCGTCTTATGGTGGCTCACGAGAGCCACCCATGACAGTACACTGCTGCCAAAACGGCGTTTGCGGTGACGCCAACCCGAGACGCAATTCACCAGTGAGTTCGAGTTTTTTGGACAGTTGCTGTTCCCGTCTGGGTACTGAGTGCGTGGGAGGAATGCCGTCGCAGAGGGGCCGCGCTGGGAGCCCGAGCCACGAGCTGACAGGCGTTCTGGAAGTCGTGGATGAGATGCTCATCTCCGCTTCCCTGCTGGATTACCATCACAGCATACATTGGTACCTGGACGCTGCTGAAGACGTTCTTCGTCATCTCTCTCCCCGCTGGGCCGACCACCCGGAAGTCGACGCGAGGAGGGAAGATATTGCCGCACAACGCGAGATTTTCCTGATGCTGGAGGAGGAACGCGGCGTGAAGCAGGAGAAGAGGCACTCCTGCTCTTGGCCTACGGATCCTGATCCCGTCCTTGAACCAGTCCTGGAGTTCGCACCATCTGGGGGCCGGTGGAGGCGTCAGCGCCGCGGCCGAGCACGTCTTCAGCAAGCTCCTGTTCCGGATCCAGTTCCGGGCCGCCGGAATGGCCCACTCAATCAGCCAGCTGCTGAGAGTGATCTGGGTCCTGCACCGGAGGGCTCCATCCATGGGTCCTGCGTTACCATCCAGCGAGCAAGGGAAGGAGCAACGTCCTCTACAGCTGGCACCATCTTCCCTTCAGGAGACAGGCAAGTTCAATTTCACTTTCCTATCCATCATAGTGATCTGTCTTGTCTGACTCCTGGGGGTGAAGCTTGGGGTTCGCAGCTCCCCGAGTTTCCTTCTCCAGCTGTAGCCAATTATACTGAACCTGCTGCCTCTGTGTTTCCTCCTGCTGAGCGGTCCTCGGCGTCAGTTCCACGCCGTCGGACGAGGGGGAGGCCTGCAGCTCTGGGAGATATCCCCGCCCTGCAGCCTTGTGTTGGACAGAGGAGGAGAACGGACTGCGGTGAGGAGCCAGAGCCGACGAGCAAGCGTCCCCAGGTTACCTCAGTGATGCAGCCCGAATCAGCAGGTCGAGGGTCCCCTGCCTCCACGCTATGCGGGTTATTGGTGTGGACGTCAGCGCGAGAGGATCCAGCTGCAGAGACCATCAGGCCGGCTGTGGAACCCGACGCAGCCGAGTGGGAGCCCGACGACGAGCGTCTAGCTGAACCTGGATTGATGGAGTCCTGGATGGCTCCAGAGCCCGAGTGCAGGCAAGTGCTCTTCTTTGTTTTCCTTTATGGTGTGTTAGAGCATTTTTGCCTGCCTCATGGGGAGGCGAGCGAGGGGCAGCCGTCTGCTGCGCCCGAGCTCGTCTCGCTGGGCTCTGGCGCTGCCGGTGAGACTGATCCCGGTCCTCTCCTGTTCTCTGAGCCTCTCCACAGCGTTACCAGTCTGGAATCTGTCAAGGTCTCGGGACTGGAGGTCCCAGGTTCGGGGATGGAGGTTGTCACCGGTGCAGTGCTGACCCAGTCAGGGTCCGACGCGTGGGCCGAGGAGACCCAGTCGGGGTCCGACACGTGGGCCGAGGAGACCCAGTTGGGGTCCGACGCGTGGGCAGCGGTGACCCAGTCGGGGTCCGACGAGGTCCAGTGGGGTCCAGCGCGGGTGCGGCTGCGACCCAATCGGGGTCCGACGAGGTCCAGTGGGGGTCCAGCGCGGGTGCGGCTGTGACCCAATCGGGGTCCGACGAGGTCCAGTGGGGGTCCAGCGCAGGTGCGGCTGCGACCCAATCAGGATTCGAGGAGGTCCAATTTTTTGATTGTCCCCCTCTCAGGAGCCCCCAGCTGGGGGCCGTTGGGGGGTTTTGTCTGGCAGACTGGCGCTCGCATGTCTTGTCTTCGTTAGGCGGGCGGCGGCATGCAATTCCTCCACAGTCCTGGTGGTTGTGGGATGCGGGTCGGCCACCCGAGGAACTGCTTTGTGCGTTCGGCGTCTTGGGTTGGTCGCCCGATAAACTGTGGTTGCTACTGGGTGGCCTGGTTCGGCCACCAGAGGACTTATTTCTGGGAGCCTGGGACTAGGGCAGGCCGCCTGATCACGTACTGTTTTGTGGGACTATCCGTGGGCCATCGGAGGCAGGGAGGTCGCCGGAGCTCTGCCTGAGGGGCGTTGGATCTCCGCCGATCATCTTTTGTTTTGGCCCATACAGAGTCAGGGTTATGTCAAGATTATGTAGAGCAATTTTATTTGCCTCATGTGTGTTTTGCCGTCCATAGTCTGGTTAAGTTATGTAAAGCTATTTTGTTTGCCTCATGTGTGGTTGTAGTCCATAGTCTGGGTTTTGTTTTTTTGTTTTGTTTCCTCCCCTCTTCTTTTGAGGGGCTATGGTCATGTTTTGCTTTTTGTTTTGTCCTCCCCTCTTTCTTTTGAGGGGCCATAGTATGGTGTTCTCGTTTCATAGTTTCCAGGTATTTGCATGTATTTCTTGTTTCGGTTGTGTTTTTGTTTTTCTTAGTCACGGTGTGTTAGCACGTACTGTATTTCTTGTGGGTTTTTTCATAGTTACCATGTGTGCATTTATTTCTTGTTTTTTTTCCATAGTCACCATGTGTTAGTATGTATTTCTTGTCTTAGTCATCATGTGTTTGTACAGTGGTACCTCTACATACGGAATTTTCAGGTTACGAGACGCCTCAACGGGAAAATATTGCCTCTAGTTACGAACGAAATTTCAGGATACGAAAGGCAAAAAAGTACGCGCTCCTCGCAGCTTCCGTAGTTTACCGAACGTAAACATACCTGTAGCTGCTCTGCCATTGGCTATCGCCTAGCATCTTCCTGGTATCCCATTGGCCACGAAGTTTTGTTTTTTTTTTCCAAAACTTTATGCGTTTGGTTGATCTCGCCAAAGAATATGGCCGTAATACATCAACGATCAGCACGGTATTAAAACAAAACGAAGCACTTACAAGCCGACAAAAGCAAACGTCCTTGGATCAGAACATGAACCAAAGAATGCAAAAGGTGACGACGTCGACGACGATAGCAGTTAAAGGGTAAATGAACATAATTTTTATTATTCTTTCTCTTTTATTATTCTCTTTTATTATTCTTTCTCTCATTTTAAACTTTCATTTTATGTTTATTGTGCAGTAATCTAATTGTAACATGTATTTGTTACATGTTTTGATGCGTTTTTACGATTTATAAAAAATTTATGCCCGAATTTTGGGGGCTTGGAACGGATTACGGCATTTACATGTAAAACGCGCCTCTACTTACGAATTTTTCACGTTACGAGAATTCTTCCAGAACGAATTAAATTCGTAAGTAGAGGTACCACTGTATTTACGTCTTGTTTTGTTCCCATAGTTACCATGTGTTTATATTTATTTCTTGTTTCTGTGTCCTTAGTTACCGTCATGTATTTCTTTCCTTTTTGCCATGGTTATGTGTTTGCATTTATTTCTTGTTTTGTTTCTATAGTTACTGTGTGTTTGTGGGTTTATTTTTTTGAGTCAGGTTATGTACACTGGAGTTAGACGAGTTGTCTGTGGTCTCGGTGGGAAAACCTTCAGGGTCAGGTGTTTTTTGCTTTTTATGATTGTTTTTCCTTTGTTTTGTAGTCATGTTTTGGTTTGGGTTTTTTTTCCCGGGTTTGTTTTCTCTCGTCATTGTTCTGGGGGGAAATGGGATGGATATGTCAAGTGATGTATTCTTTTCCTTTTCTGTTTAGGGTGTTAGGTTTTGTTTGGCTCCCTCCTTGCCTGTTCCTCAATCCACTCGCCCTGTGGTTGGGGGGGAGGGGCAGGTGTTACTAGACGTTCGGAGCCCGTCAAGTGAGGGGGGGCTACTGTCATGACCCGAGCACTAGGTCATGGTGCTCGGGTTATTCTTGTCAGGGTTTGACAGCGGCATTATTATTCTAGCTCTCCGAGCTCTTATTGTGATAGTGCTCGGGGAGGCTTCCGCTCAGCTGTCAAACCCTGAACAGCTGTGCTGCATTTGTGGTCATTAGTGCTCGGACTATTTTAACCCACGCTGGCGACCGCATCTCTGCAGCAGTGTCTGTTCACACTCCGTCACATTACGGATGCTTTGGAGTTATTCATACCACGTCTGCTTCTCGTTTGACCGTTGTTCCCCGGAACTAGTAAGTCTGCTGTATAGCCTTACCCCTCCCAGTGTGTATCGATCTCTGTGAGTCTCTGCCTTAGCAGCTTGTGTAATTATTATTTTCATCAACCTCGTCTGTCTGTGTTTTGACCGTCTCCTCCTCTGGACCTGTAATGAGCTGTTAGCCTTACGCCTCCTGTTGTGTGTAGACTCTAGCGTCATTGTCCCAGCAGCCTGTGTTGTCACTTTTCACCGTAATAAAACTCTCACTGAACTCACTGGTGACTGTGTGGCGTCTTATGGTGGTTCGCGAGAGCCACCCATGACAGAGACATCCCTTTGCCTTGTCTTAATAGAAGAACAATATCAGTTTTATCAGTAAGAAGACAAAATGAACCTGTTTGAACATTTCATGTGTGTTGCGGCCGCTGAGCCAGCTTTATAAAATAAGCTGTTTTGGACTGTTAGCTGTCTTAATATTTATGTGGCTGCCTAGTCTGCTTTTATCAAAACTGTTTTTTGGACTGGTAAACATGTGTAGTGTACGTGAAAGCGCTGAGGCTAGGGTATATTAAGGTATTTTTCTTTTACATAGACTGTTGAGGGGCCTGTAACCTATTATAGGTGATACTTGTTTGTAGTGTGTTTGCTCTGTCAGCAGTGCTGTGTGGCCACTGTGCCAACAGTATTGCAACTGTTGGCTGTTGTAATATTGTTTGTGATGATAAGGTTGATGGTTAATTAAATGTGTGACACATTCAAGCAGGTATAGCTGGCTTATTTGGTAGTCTGTGTGTTATGGGATTTTCTCTCTGCTCACCCACTTTTTCATTTCTGGGTACGCCACTGAAATGGCGTTCACATACAGTATATAGTGCTTTTTTCTCGTCTCTGGATAACCAAAGTGTTTTACAGATCCTGCTATCTACCCATTCACACGCACATTCACACACTAATGGTGGCCTGACCCACCAGGAGCAACTGAGGGTTCAGTGTCTTGCTCAAGGACACTTCAACATGCAGAAAGCAGAGAGAATGGGAATTGAACCACCAACCCTTCAATCAGTATAGTTGGCCACACTACACCTATACCACAGTGCCCCCCTCCCCCAAGATATACAGTGTAGCATCCAGTCAATATTGAGAAGGCCAGAACTGATGGTTAAATGACTTTATTGCCATCTGTGTCATCAACCAACGTAAGAGCTATGGCAAGAACAAAATTGACAATAATTACCATATGATTATGTTTCAACCGTTACATAGCTCATACATTGTAACCCTTTTCTGTTAGCATAACCAGTTTACAACTTTTACAATAAACAATTTCTGTACAATCACCAACCTTGTTCCCCTATCGACTGAAACTAAAATCTTTGCTGTTTTTTATCCTTTTCCATAGTCTTTTCTCCGTTTTGCCCTTAACCTTTTCTTGCTTGACTGTCTTTCTTTCGTACATCAAGTTGATTTCCGTTACCTTACTTCCGCTCAAGAGGAAGTTACCAAAATAAAAGCATATCCTTGCACCATAATTACTATACATGTAAATAGAGCTAACCTTACTTTGGCTACCTTTACACTCCCACCAAATTATTTGCTCTTACACATATAAAACACAAATAATTTCTTCAAATTACTTAACAAAAACAATAACTTTGTAAACATGTTATAACTGCAACTTTCAACATTTCAAAACACCTTTTAGCATTGTACATTTACTTTTCCTAATCTTCTAATAGCAGAACTAACTTATGAACTGGGCGTTCTACTATCGACATTTTATTCACACGCTGACCCTTTTTGGTAAGATTTCTGTCTGCAAAAGCAATTTTGACCTTTCTGACAAGTCCATCTGTGTCTTTTACAGCGTCCAAGATTCGTCCAAGTTTCCATTGAGATCGCGGTTGCGTTTCATCTTTGACCATTACTATGTCTCCTATTTGCATGTTCCTTTGTTGCGTGTGCCATCTTTGTCTGACCATGATGTTTTGAAGGTACTCCTTTTTTTTTTTTCCCACAATATCTTTATTGAACCTTTTTTTTTTTTTTAACAAACATGATACAAACAATCAAACACTAACACTAAAGTACTACAAAAAAAAAAAAAATGCACTAAAAACACCAACAACCACCAACAAAATCAAGTCTTCAACAATGCTCCTCTGTTTAGTCTAGACAATCCAATACATAAGTATACATATTATGTTCACCAGTTTGGAATTTACAAGGTCCACACACATCATTCACCTTCTTCTTCAAGAGTTATGTTTAAATTTTTTACATAATCAATAAAAGGTCTCCATATATTCTCAAACACAATTTCCTTTGATTTCAGTATATATGTTATTCTTTCTAATGGAAGGTTTGTTAACATCTGTCTTAACCACTGAGTCACATCTGGTCTATGAGTCTTTTTCCATAATAGTGCAATACATTTTTTGGCATTAAGCAAACTGAGGTCTATGAATGTTCTTTCACTTTTATTAAAATTATGCTTTTCTGGGTACAGACCCAACAAAAACAGTTTAGGATTCAATATGATTTGTTTTGAGATTATTTTTTCAATTGTTATCCTCACCTCTTCCCAAAACATTCTTATTAATCTACATTCCCATAAACAATGAAATAGGGTTCCTTTACTTTCCATGCATTTTGTGCATGTATCTGGTATATTTTTGTTGTATCTATTTAACTCCTCAGGTGTAACATACATCCGCATTAACCATTTGAAATGTATCAATTTAAGGCGTGCATTTATTGATTTGGTTTGAGCTTCTGTACAAGCCAATTCCCATTGTTCCTCTGAAATTTCAATTTGCAGATCTTCTTTCCAGTAGTTTAATCTTTTCAGTGAATTTTCACTTGAAGATAGTGTCAATGAGTTATAAAACTCTGAAATAATACCCTTTCTTTTACTATCTTTCATCATCATTTTTTCCAAGGATGAATAAATAGGTCGAGTGAGAGCTTTATTTTGATTTGATCGAATAAAGTTTCTAAGTTGAAGATATTTAAAAAAATGTGTTCTATTGAGATTAAATTTGATCCTCAGCTCTTCAAAAGACATTATGTTGTCTGCACATGGCAAATATAAATCCTGAATCTTTTGTATCCCTTTTAAATTCCATACTTTAAATACAGCATCCGCTCTCCCTGGTTTAAAATATTGATTACCCCATATTGGACTAAATTGTGACAATAACTGTGGTTCTTTTAAATAGTTTTTAGCTTCACACCATATTTTGATCATATGCTTTACAAATGGATTTTTAACTTGTTTTTGTAATTTTTTTGCCGAATCTGAGTATATGAATATGGGAAGAGGTAAAGGTAAATTGTATGATTCCATTTCAGTCCAGTGAGGGAGATCATTTGATGAAAAATAATATGTCATAGACCTCAGTTGTGCCGGCCAATAATACAACATAAAATTTGGACATTTCAGACCTCCACGATCAAATGGTAAATATAATAAAGACAAACGTAATCTAGCCCTCCTGTTGTTCCATATAAATTCCACTAACTTTTTTTTTATTCTTGAGAATAGATCTAAAGGTGGTGATAAGGGAATGTATTGAAATAAATAAAGTATTTTAGGTAAAATATTACTTTTAAGTATATTGATTCTCCCGATCATCGACATTGGTAGTGACATCCATCTCTGAGTTAACTCATTGATATCTGACATTAAGGCTTCATAGTTGACACTGGCGACTGATTCTAGCTTAGGCATAATTTGGATTCCTAAATATTTAAACTGATTTACAACATTGAATTGATTTACCTCAGGGGCTGGGTAATTTCTCTGGGTCTCATTTAGCATTAATATTGAAGATTTAGTTTTATTTATTTTATATCCTGATATTTCCCCAAAATTCTTTATTAAATTCAACAAGGTTGGAATTGATTTTTTTAGATTCGACATAAACAAAATTATATCGTCGGCGTACAGGGAGATTTTATGTTCTGTTGGTCCAACTTTAATTCCATATATTTGTGAATGTAAACGTATCGCTATCGCTAAAGGTTCAATTGCCATAGTAAACAGTAAAGGTGAAAGTGGACAGCCTTGTCGACATCCTCTATTGATTTTTATTGGTTTTGAAATATTGTTATTTGTTAGGATTTCTGCTGTAGCATTATTGTATATTATTTGAACCCATTTTATGAAATTATTTCCAAGTCCAAACCTTTGTAGGACTTCAAAAAGAAAGGGCCATTCAACTCTATCAAAGGCCTTTTCGGCGTCCAATGATAGGAGAGCTGTATCCGGTGCTTCTTTATTAAAATAAATAATATTAAATAGTCTTCTTACATTATGGAAGCCTTGTCTACCCTTTATAAAGCCATTCTGATCTCGATTAATAATATTTGGTAAAATTTCTTGTATTCGTCTTGCTAAAATTTTACAGATTATCTTAAGGTCGGCGTTTAATAGGCTTATTGGTCTCATATTTTCACATTTATTAGAGGGCTTACCTGGTTTTGGCAGCAGTATAATTAAGGCATTATTTATGTATGATGGTAAATTATTATTTTGAAATGCTTCTAAAACCATTTCCAAAAAAGGTTTTATTAATTTATTCTTAAATTTTTTATAAAGGTCAACTGGAAGACCATCTGGTCCTGCACTTTTTCCTGATTTCATATTATCAATGGCTAGCCCAACTTCTTCTTGACTAATTTTAGACTCCAATATCTCCCTGTTTTCATTTGGAATACACGGTATAGATAGTTTGTTCAAAAACCCATTTAGTTTTGTTAAATCAGGTTCATTTTTGGTATCATATAATTTTTCATAGTAATCTCTAAAGGCTCTATTAATTTCTAAAGGATCTATAACTACCTGTCCATTACTTATAATACTGGTTATTGGTGTTTTAATTTCCAATTGTTTAATCTGCCATGCTAATAATTTTCCTGATTTTTCACCTTGTTCATAAAAAGATTGTTTCAATCTTAGAAGACTCGAGGCAGCTCTATTCGCTGATTTTTTGTCGTATTCAGCTCTCAAAATCAGTAATTCATTCTCCAACCTTGGATCTCTTCCTGCATACACTTTTTCCTGAAGACTTTTTATTTTATGTTCCAATTTAGCTCTCTCCTCTCGAGTCTTCTTAGATTTTGATCCTGTATAACTAATAATATGTCCCCTAATAAAAGCTTTGAAAGCCTCCCACTTTACACATGCTGATGTTTGTGTAGTATTGATGTCAAAGAACTCGTCTATCTGTTTTTCTATATACTTGACAAATTCCTCATCCTGAAGCCATTTATGCTGAAATTGCCATCTGCCTGATTCCTTTGTCAATTTTTTATCTACATATATTAGACAACAGGGTGCATGATCAGAGATCACGATGTTATCATAAAAGCAGTTTTGAATCTTGGACCTTAATTCTGTGGAAATCAAAAAATAATCAATACGTGAGAATGTCTTGTAGGTACTGGAATAACAAGAATAGGCTTTAACTTGTGGTTTCATTTCTCTCCATATATCTAACAATCTCAATTCTTTCATAAAATGATTAATAGTCATCCTACATCCAATGTGCGTACAATCCAGTCCTGTTGATCTATCCACACCTGGATTCAATGTACAATTAAAATCCCCTGCTATTATATGTTGCCCTGTAAGTGATGATAAGATGAGAAATAAATTAGCAAAGAACTTCTGATCATCTATATTGGGACCATATAAGTTCACAAGATTTATATTTTCTAATAGCAAAGAACCTTGAATGATTACATATCTTCCAAATTTGTCTCCAATTACATTTTTCACTTGAAAAGGAACTGATTTATGTATGAGAGTCATAACTCCCCTGGCTCGGGATGAAAATGAAGAGGTGAATACACTTCCCTGCCATCTACTCCTAATTCTTTTAACATCCTCCTCTATCAGATGAGTTTCTTGTAAAAACACAATTCTTGAACCCATGTCCTTTATTTTATTCATAACTTGTTTAAGTTTTTTTAAATTTTGTAGACCTCTGCAATTCCATGAAGTTAAATTAAGATTAACACTTTGGTCCATGATCAATAGAGAGTTTGGGATTACCTTGCAGTGTAAACATGCTCATACAGAGAAGCAAAAACATGAGTGGTTGAACATTCATCCTACAAACTACACACAAACAAATTTCCCCTTCCCACACTTGTGGCAAACCCCCCAAAATCAAAAGAAAAATTCTGTCTCCCGATATAGCCATCGACCGTTCCACACCCACGGGGAACAGCCTAAGCCACTCCTTCTTCATCCTCCCAATCACCCTAACTCTACTGCTTTTAATGACGTAACATTAACTCTCCTCTGTAGTTTTCCAACTTAACTCCAAAATTTTTAACAACTTTGTACATCATAGTTTTTTGTTTTTTTTTTGTTTGTTTTGTTTTTGTTTTGTTTTTTAATATATAATACAATCTATATTTTGTAAACTTACTATTTACTTCAAGTCAGTCAGACGCCTGTGCAAATGCTTAATTATTCTACCTTATATTTTGTTCATGCTTAGCTCCCACCAGTCTCTTCTTCTTCTTTGATCTTCTTGATGAACTCCTGCGCCTCCTCTGGGGTCTTGAAGATGTGGGTTCTGCCCTCATACGTGGTCAGCAGTCTCGCAGGATAGATTACACCATGACGAATCCCAAGGTTGCGCAGCTCCTTACGTACGGGATCAAACTGCTTCCTCAATTGCTGGATTCCTGTGGCCAAATCTGGGTAGAACCGCACCTGCTGGTCCTGGTGTTTAATCTCTCCTTTAGCACGTGCAGCGTTGAAGATCTTCATCCTGTCTCTGTTGCTAAGAAACTTCATAATTAAGGTCCTCGGCGGTCCCTTATCTCTCCGTGGGCCAATACGATGTGCTTTTTCCAGAACCACTGCTGATTGCAACTCCTTGCTGCCCAGCACCTCCGGAATCCACTTTTCCAGAAAGGAACATACGTCCCGACCTTCTGATTCCTCTGGAAGACCCACCAGCCTCAAATTATTCTGTCTCGACCGAGATTCCAAATCCAAAATATTATCTTCCAGAGATTTTTTTTTTTTTTTTCCAAAGTGCGCACCTTTAATTGAAGACGGGTGACGTCATCTTCAGCACTAGCGAGACGGAGCTCCATCTGCGCCGTTCGTTCTACACAGTCACCCAATTCCTTTCTTATTCCTTCCAACGCTGTCATAATCCCATCAAATCTAGAGGAAAAGTCCGCTCTCATTAAACTCATGGCAGCCATCAGCGCATCTGCGCCTCCCCGCGCAGACATCGCACCGTTGCCAGCCTCCTCCGCCATATATGGAGTTTTGTTTGCTGCGTCACAGACCTGAAAGTCCGTTAATTTGGACTGTTTCGGCGGCTCGCTTTTTCCTTTTCCTGGTTTTCCAGCCTTAGGCTTCGCCGACATATCCTCGCCCAAATGCTGAGATACGTTCTGTCCCAAATGAGAGAGTTATTTGCCGATTTTTTTTCTCCAGGAGCAGAGCAGAGCGAGACACGTCCGTCCTACGTGGCAGCCATAACCGGAAGTCCAAGGTACTCCTTTTTACTCCAAAACTGTTTGAGTAAGTACTGTACTTGACGCCATCGTTTTTGTACATACAAGTCTTCCTTAACAAACTGTCCGGGGGGAGGCAGAGCAGTTGAAGTTTTCATTGTGACAAGATGATTTGGAGTTAGTGGCTCCAAACTGTTTGGATCATTGAGACTGTCTGTTGTTAAGGAGCGGCTGTTTACTATTGCTGCTGCTTCGTAGAAGAAGGTTCTGAGTGAAGAATCTGTGAGTCAACCTGGTGTGAGAGCCAATGTTGCATTAAGAACACTTCTCACAGTCCGTATTTGCCGTTCCCATACTCCACCTGCATGACTAGCATGAGGTGTGTTTAGGACAAAATCACATTGTTTCTCTGCAAGGAAGGATGTCAGTTTGTCAGTGTCTATTTCACTTTGTGCTATGTTCAGTTCATTTTTGGCACCTACAAAGTTAGTACCCTGATCACGTTTTATTTGTCTGACAGAGCCTCTTAAAGCAATAAAGCATCTGAGTCCACTTATAAAAGCATCCATCGATAGGTCCTCTAACATTTCAACATGAACTGCACGCGAATAGAAACATGTGAGAAGGAGGCCATACCTTTTGTATTCCTTTCGTGCTTGTTTGGTCAGGAACAGGCCAAAAACATCCATACCACAGTATGTGAAAGGTGGAGAGAGCTCAATTCTTTCTTTGGGCAGATCTCTCATTTTTTGTCCTTCCACAGGTCTCCTTTGTTTCCGACAAAACCACACTGGCGAATGTAGGATGCCACTGTTTGACTTAACTTTGGAATCCAATAGCCACTGGATCGTATCTCATTCATTGTGAAGCCTTTTCCCTGATGATTGACCCTTTCGTGACAGTAAGTAATTATCAGTTTTGTGATGTGATGTTCTCTGGGAATGATTGTTGGATGTTTGAATGAGCTGGGAAGAGATGAGTGCCGCAGCCTTCCTCCCACCTTGAGCACATTGTCCTTGTCCAAGAAAACATCCAAGTCATACATTTTGTTGTTCTTTGGTAGTTGTTTGCCTTTGCTTAATGTCTCTATTTCATTTTGACATGCTTGTCTTTGTAAATCTTTGATAATCACAGTTTTTGCATTTTGTCTTTCAGTTACAGTAGTAAGTGTCTTTGGTTTGTTTTTGAGCAGATAACATCTAAGTTGTGCTACTGCGCTGACTGCACGGGACTGGGATGAGAACTTTGTGAGGCAGTCACTAAGACTTGTATGTTCAACAGTTTGTGTGCTTAGTGTCTGCACTTTTCTCACCTCTGGGTCTCCTACTGGAAGTTCAATAGTCTCTTTTGTGGGAAGCCGTATCTCCTTTTCCCACAGGAACTGAGGACCTGTGAGCCAGTTGGTTGAAAGCAGTTCATTTACTGATCAGAATCAGAATCAGAATCAGAATGAGATTTATTGCCATTGTTCATGTAGTACACAAACTAGGAATTTGTCTCGGTGCAATGCTGCAACATTAAACATGGAGTAACACTAAAGATAAAAAAAAACTATGCATGCAATAAAAGGTAGAATAAGAATAAGTAATACTAATCTATGCAATTTTTAAATATATTAACAAGCAGCAGATATTGTGGAGTTCCACATAGTGCAGTCAGTAGTGCAAAAAAAAAAAAAACAAGTGATAATTGTCATGAGTTCGGTTGAGCTGCTGTACATAGTGCACGAGAGTCTAATAAGTCACTTAGTGTTCAGCAGTCTGATGGTAGAGGGGAAGAAGCTGTTCATGTAGCGGGAGGTTTTAGTCTGAATGGACCGAAGTCTTCTGCCTGAGGGGAGGGGGGCAAACAGTGCGTGTCCAGGGTGTGAAGGGTCGGCTATGATCCGACCTGCACGCCTCCGGGTCCTGGAGATGTACAGGTCCTGGAGGGATGGGAGCTTGCAGTCGATCACCTTCTCAGCAGCGCGCACAACATGCTCCAGTCTTAGTCTGTCCCTGGCGGTGGCTCCTGCGTACCACACGGTGATGGAGGTGGTGAGGATGGACTCGATGATGGCCGTGTAGAACTGCACCAACATCTTGGTGGGCAGCTTGAGCTTCCTCAGCTGCCGCAGGAAGAACATCCTCTGCTGGGCCTTTTTGATGAGGGAGCTGATGGTCGGCTCCCACTTGAGGTCCCGGGTGATGGTGGTGCCCAGGAAGCGGAAGGAATCCGCAGTGGTGATGGGAGAGTCTGTGAGGGTAAGGGGGGGCAGAGGGGCTGTGACTTTTCTGAAGTCCACGATCATCTCCACTGTCTTCAGAGCGTTCAGCTGCAGGTTGTTGTGGCTGCACCAGGACGCCAGCCGGGCCACCTCTCTCCTGTAGACGGACTCGTCGCCGTTGGAGATGAGCCCGATGAAGGTGGTGTCATCCGCAAACTTGATCAGCTTGACAGACTGGTGGCTGGAGGTGCAGGAGTTGGTGTACAGGGAGAAGAGCAGGGGGGAAAGTACACAGCCCTGGGGTGATCCAGTGCTGATGCTTACAGAATCTGAGACAGTCTTTCCCAGCCGCACATGCTGCCTCCGGTCCGTCAGGAAGTCGGTGATCCACCTGCAGAGGGAGTCAGGCACGTTGAGCAGGGACAGCTTGTCCTGGAGCAGAGCGGGGCGGATGGTATTGAATACAGAGCTGAAGTCCACAAATAGGATCCTGACGTAGGTTCCCGGGGAGTACCCCTGGATGCCATGTCTGCAGGGTTTTCACTGGTAGGCACATAAAACCCTTGTTGTGGAGTAGTGCTGTTGTGGATTTTCTGCACTCTATTAGCAACAAATGTGTGAAAGCGTCTCGCTTCGTTATTTATGTATCCTAGAGTGACCTTTCAGTCTGTCCAAAAGAACTCCTTGACGTTGTTATAGAGCAGTTCCCCTTTTAGTATGTTGCTCACAGCGACTGACACTGCGGCTGCGGTAAGTTCTAACCTTGGGATTGTGGTGACCTTTGTGGGAGAGACACGTGCTTTGCCCATGATGAAGGTACAGTGAACGTCTTTGTTTTTGTTTATGAGTCTGAGATAAGAACATTGTCCATATCCTGTGGTGCTTGCATCGGAAAAGTGATCTATTTCTCTTTTCACTACATCTCCAAAATCTGCAGGAACATAACATCTGTTCATTTGCAGTTTTTTCAGATTGTGTAGATCTTTCCAGCACTCCCACCATGGCCTAAGAAGTTCAGGTAGTGGATCATCCCAGTCCGTTCCTTGACGACACATCTCTTGGAGAATTCCTTTGCCATTGAGCACATAGGGAGCAATGAATCCAAGACGGTCGTATATTGCTGCGACTGTGGACAAGATGCCACGCCTGGTTGGTGGTTGGTCTTTCAGCATGATGTTGAATGTAAAGCAATCTTTCTCCACATTCCAATAAATGCCATGTGCTCTTTCTGTTTGTGCTTCACCAAATGTTAAGTCCTTTGTTTTAGTATTTGTTGCATGCTCTGAAGTTGGAATACTGTTTAGAACATCAGTGTTGTTGGACACGAACTTGTGTAACGTTAGTCCACCTTTTGCACATACTGTAGTTCATGTGCTTCCTTCGCCAGTTCAGTAGCATCGTTTACTGTCTCTGCGCTGGTGACTCCGTCGTCTACATAGAAGTCTCTGGTTATGAACTGTGAGCCTACAGGATATGCAAGGCTGTTCTCTTTGGTTAAACGTTTGAGTCCATAGTTCGCACAGCCAGACGATGAGACGGCGCCAAAGAGGTGTACTGTCATCTTGTATGCTTGTAGTTGGCTGTTTATGCCTCCATCTTTCCACCATAAGAAGCGCAAGTAGTTGCGATCATTTTCTTTGACTTGGAACTGGTAAAACATTTTTTCAGTGTCGCACATCAGAGCTACTTGGTGCTTTCTGAAGCACATAAGAACACCAGTTAGATTGTTAATCATGTCAGGACCATTCAGTAAATGTTCGTTAAGACAGGTACCTTTGTGCTTTGCAGAGCAGTCGAAGACAACGCGCAACCTATCAGGTTTCTTTGGATGATAGATGCCGTGGTGCGGTATCAGAATCAGAATCAGAATCAGCTTTATTGGCCAAGTATGCACAACACATACAAGGAATTTGACTTTGGCTAAAAACTTGCTCTCATTGTTCAGGTGGAGGATTTAAATAAGGATTCAATGACAACAGAGTATGTACAGTAAATTACAGTCTGTCCACGTTTCTATAAAAGGATGCAAATATATACAGGAATATATGCAGTTATTTACTCAGACTAACCACACTTTGCAGAAATATATGAAAAAATATACAGTCACACAGTATTTCAATGTGAACTCAGATTCAGTGATATAATGTGAATGAAGTAAAAAGCAGTGCGAGAGTTATGTGCAATGTAAGAATGGATGAAAAGTCATGAGTACAGCAACAGGTAGGACTAGGTGAATGTTAGGAGTTCATCAGAGTGATGGCTTGAGGAAAGAAACTGTTCCTGTGACGGGTGGTTTTGACCTTCAGTGATCTGTAACGACGACCAGAAGATAGAAGTTCAAACAGTTTGTGGCTGGGGTGTGATGGGTCAGCACAGATGTTTCCCGCCTGTTTCCTGGTTATGGACCGATATAAGTTCTCAATGGAGGGTAGGTCAGTACCAATGATCCTCTCCGCAGACTTAATGATCCGCTGCAGTCTGGTCTTGTCCTGTTTAGTGGCAGATCCAAACCAGACAGTGATGGAAAAGCAGAGGACAGATTGGATGATGGCGGTGTAGAAGACAACCAGCAGCTCCTGAGGCAAATCAAACTTCTTGAGCTGACGCAGAAAAAACAACCTCTGCTGGGCCTTTTTCCAGACAGTGTCTATATGGGAGGACCACTTCAGGTTCCGGGAGATTGTGGTACCCAGAAACTTGAAGGAGTCCACAGTGGACACTGTGCTGTTGAGGATGGTGAGTGGGGGGAATGAAGGGGGGTGTCGCCTGAAATCCACAGTCATCTCCACCGTTTTGGCTGGGTTAAGTTCAAGATGGTTCTGGCTGCACCAGAGGATCAGCTGCTCCACCTCCCGATGTACCATGTCTCACCAGGCAGTCCATAATCATCAGTCTCTTCGGCATCACCTCTTTTGATGATGTCACTCATGTATTTCATGTAATCCTCTTTGTATTTTTCATCCTTCATGAATTTGTGTTTGAGCCGGTTGAGTCTGTTTTCAGCGAGTTGTCTGTTATCTGGCATTTGTGGCCTTTCTTTAAACGGCAATGGCATTTTATAATGTCCATTTTCAGTTTGTGTTATGTCTTGCTCAAATTTCTGGAGGAACACTAAATCTTCTTGTGACACAGTTTTTTCATTTCTGTCGGTCTCTTTAAAATCTCTTTCCAAAGCACGTATTGCATCTGCTGGAGTGGAGGGAGGGATTTCCTTAATGATCACTCGATGACAGAGACTGCTTGCCATGTCTGTTTCATTGCAAGGTACCGAGTTGCCAACTATGCTCCATCCTAAGTCAGTTTGAATGGCATAGGGCTCATTTTCTTTGCCTAAGATTACTTGTTTGGGTGCGAGAGCTCTAGGACAAGTATAACCAATGAGGAGGCTTACTTCACAACTGAGGAGTGGGGGGACCTCATCTACAATAGGCAGCAAGTGACTCCACAGTTTTGCTGTTTCACATGTTGGTATGTGTTCTCTGTTGGCAGGTATGTAGTCTTTTGTGTATGCAGTGGGGAGCTTTATGACTGTGGCTGTGTTATAATCTCTCACCAAGAGATCAGATACCTTTCCACTGCTTACAACTGCATTTTTACCCATCATAGTAGTCAGTTTCAGCTTTACTGGACAAACATTTACCTGCAGTTCATGTGTCACATCTTGATCAATGAAGACAGTGTCGCTCTGCATGTCTAATAACGCATAGACCAATTTTTCCTTGTGTGGATTGGTAGCAGTTGACAGCCACACTGGAACTATCATTGAGGTGCTGACTGTCTGCTCAAATCTGGCAACATTAAGTGACATGGCTGTTGCTGTTTCACGTGAGTTACTTTGAGTTGCGTTATGTGTACTCACATGTGTTTCTCTTTGTTGACTGTTACTGTAGTTCTCATTGTGAAGACAGGTTGGGTGTCTCTTTGTGCAGGTTTCACAAGTGAGGCGGCGTTTGCAGTCCTTATTAAATTAAATCACCCTTTATTGTCATTCAACCAATCATGTACAGTACAACGAGATTGTGTTTTTCCTATCTACAGTGTTAATCACACACACCCCATATGTAGAATCAGAGGGCCGCTGCCATGCAAGGCGCCGCCACAGATTTCCCTCTTCCATTCCATTATTGCTGAGCACCAAGCTGGACGGCAGGAAGTTCCGCTTTTATATGGTCTTCGGCATGACCCGACCAGGATTTGAACCCCTGCCTCCCGGGTGTGGGGCGGATGCTCTACCAACTGAGCCACCACTCCAGTTAGCACTGTGTCCTTGTTTTAAACAACCATAACAAAGTTTATTGTCTTTCACATGTTTCTTTCTGTTTTCTAGAGGCATTTTCAAGAGGTCTGGGCACTTGTGGAGCTGATGAGCGTCCTGGCATAATGTGCAAGGAGAGCAGTTAGGTGCTTTTGTTATTGTCCGTCTGTCACTTTGTTCAGTGGTGTTTGTGTTAAATACAGATGCCTTGTTCCTTTTGATCTCCTTTGTGTTCCTTTTATCACTATTTGTTTCAGTGCTGCGAAGTGTGTGAATGGAGGTGACTGGGTTGCAAGTGACTTCAGCTTCTAATGAGAGGAAGGAGGCAAAATCACTGAAGCTTGGAAACTCACCACCTTCTATTAAAGTCTTTGTAACCTGCCTGTTCCATCTTGCGTTTATCCAGTCCGGTAGCTTGTGCAACAGTTTTTGATTTTCTTCGCAGTCGTCAAGTATTTGTAATCCTTTTACATGTGGCATAGCGAGCATGCATGCATTTATGAAATCTGCAAAGGTCCTTAGTCCTTCAGCATCTTTAGGCTGCACCTTTGGCCAGTTTGAGAGCTTTTCTCTAAATGCCTTCTGTATCATGAATGGCTGGCCATATCTTTGGTTTAGTTTGTTCCAAGCATCGTTATATGCCTCTTCATCGTTTCTAAAGAAAGTTCCTTCAAGGCATTTGCGAGCTGGGCCAGTTACATATCGTTTCAAATAGTAGAGTTTATCTGCTGCTGAGATGCCCCTTTGTTCAATCAGTGACGGTATAGGACCTTGGGGAAGTCAGATTATTTAGCACCTCAGACAGAGACAGTGGATAAGCATGGGAGAACAATGCCCAGGGGGTTCCTGGTGATATAGCAGGAAGGAGTCAAGGACATAGGGGGCTGAATGCAGTGTAATGTAAATGTCATGCTGTGTGATGGGAAATGCTATGAAACGTGTGAAGAGTGAGTTGGGTTAAAGAGGAGCTTGCTGTAATGCTTCAGTGTTTTCTGTGCTTGTGAGATGTGAGTATGTAATAAATCGTCTGTCCATGAATCCGCCTCTTTATTCACACACTCCACAACATAAATGTAGATTTCCATTCAATAAACTTTATTGGTTCACCACTAAACACTGTTGGCTTTGGTGTAGGAAGTCTGTTCATTTTTATGCTGTCTTGAACTGCTTGTGCAAGTTGAATGACACTAGGGGGAGCTGTTTGCTCAGGAATGAAAGCGGGTGCTGGTGTGGGAGGTTTGGGTGTGAATTTTGGGCTCACCTGTTCGCCTTTTATTGACTGTACATTACCCACCTGTGATAACTCTCTGTCATATGCTTCAAATCTGGCTTGAGCTGCTTTCATATCCTTCTGTGCTTTCAAACGTTCCAACTCTGATGTTTGAATTGCAATCCTTTCTGTTATGGAGAATTATCTATCTGGTTCTGTATAGTTGTGATTGCGGAGTGGGCATCGGTTAGAATGCCATGAACTGGGCTGGATGAATTCTCCATGATTTTAATTCAGACTTGTTTCAACACTTGTTCCAACATGTGTGGGTGTGTGTGTGGTTCTGTAACAAATAAAATGGAAGAGCATATCAGATATAAATTCTACCTAATACTTCAATAACATAAATAACCAGGAAATATAACTAAAGCATTGGTGAAAATATAACAGCTTATAATAAACGAAAATAATGTTGGTCAAATCCAATATTAAATAGCAGTCACGTGCTGCCCTTATAGGTAGGCCTCAAAGCCTTAACTACTACACTAATTGTTAAAGTAAACAAAGGCACACTTCTCTCATTTACAACAATATACCCATAATTACACAAGCTTAAATACAGGTGACTGCTTTAAACAATATATATATAGACCTAAGAACCAATAACTAAAATAATAATACAGTAACAAGAACATGGTGTAGCTTAGCCCCTTAGTCTATAGCTAACAATGTAAACAGTGGAATATCATGTCCTTAAAATTATCCCGCTGAACAATATTATATATAACAATATTACAATATTAAACAATATTATTATTATATTAATATAACAATATTAAACGTCTTAATAATCTTCTACAAATCACTCACCTGTCTCATGGACGCACACTCTAATGAAAAGACAACTAAAGGGACACATGCTACCATCACCGATGCTCAGGGCAAACTAATGAACAGTGTAATAAGTTCCTTCCTCACAAAAATGGCCGCGCCCCCAGTGGTCAGTCTGAGAACTGCAACCAAACCTGTAATATCTTTAATCACAGTCATGCCTTCATAACACAGCCGCCCCCAAACTTGCTCTGGCAAGTTTGAAGACTGTTCACTGTCCATCTTGGTCTGGTACAGCTGGGAGGCGAATGAGGCGACTCACAGGTCTCACATAGGTGCGGTCCTTAACCTTGACTTCAGCCGATCGGACAAAGCCATCAGGTCCTGGAAAAACTTTACTGATCTCACCAACTCCCTTCCATCTGTTGTCATGGGAAATGTACGGTCGATACTGGGAAAGTTAGATGAGCTAGCGGCTATCTCCCGTTATGATAGCACTTACCGGGAGTGCTCTCTCCTTTTGTTTACTGAGACGTGGCTAACTGAACTAGCAGCAGATGCTAACATTGAGCTGGAGGGTTTTCACATGATACGAGCTGACCGAACACCAGAGAGTGGCAAAACTAGGGGCGGTGGAGTGATAATGTATGTTAACAACAACTGGTGCAGACCGGGACACATCACTGTTAAACGACACTGCAGCAAAGACATTGAGTTGCTAGCTGTTAGCATGAGGCCTACATATCTCCCGAGAGAACACTCACACGTGATCTGCATTGTTGTTTATGCAAATCCGACGGCGAATGCTGGGACAGCGCGTGACGTCATCCATTCAGTAACCAGCAGGCTGCAGACAGAACACCCAGATGCTCTTCTCCTCATCTCAGGCGATTTCAACCACGTTTCACTGTCTCCCATTCTGCCCACTTTCACCCAGTATGTCACATGCCACACTAGAGACAATAAAACACTGGATTTGTTCTACGCAAACACTAAGGAGGCGTACACCTCATCACAACTCCCCCCACTTGGGAGATCGGATCACAATTTGGTTCATCTCCGACCGGTGTACAAACCCCTAGTGCACAGACAACCTCCGGCCATGCACACTGTGGAGTTATGGTCTGAGGAGACAATGGACACTCTAAAGGACTGTTTTGAAGCCACTGCCTGGAAGCAGCTCTGCGATCCACATGGTGAGGACATCGATGGCCTCATTCACACCTTCACGGGCTACCTCAGCTTCTGTGTGGACAAATCCGTTCCCACCAAGACCATACGGCGTCACTCAAACAACAAACCCTGGATCAACCCTGAGATAAAAACACTTCTGAGAGAGAAGAAGAGGATCTTCAGGTCGGGGAACAGGGAGATGCTGAAGTCCGTACAGAGGGAGCTGAGGAGAAAGATCAGAGAAGGCAAGGACAGCTTCAGGAAGAAGATGGAGGACAAGCTGCAACAGAGCGACATCAGCGGGGTCTGGAGAAACCTCAAAACCATCTCGGGGCTCCAGAATACCTCCCCCCAGGCCACGGGGGGCAGGGAGTGGGCGAACAACCTGAATCTGTTTTTCAATAGATTTGACCAACCGCCCTCCCCCCTGTCTGCACAACAACCACCGCTGCCTCTAAGAAATCAAGTCCTGCTGCCCACTCCCCACTCCACCGACACCCCCCCCACTCCCAACACACAGCCCCCCATCCTGACCCTGACCAAGACCCAGGTGAGGACGGAGCTGAGGAAGATCAAGGCGAGGAAGGCGTCGGGACCGGACGGCATCAGCGCAAAGCTCCTCAAGTCCTGTGCAGACCAGCTGTGTGGGATTGTGACGTATATCTTCAACATGAGCCTGAAACTGGGGAGGGTACCACAGCTGTGGAAAACATCTTGTGTGGTACCTGTACCAAAAACTTCCCACCCCAAAGACCTGAACAGCTACAGACCGGTGGCCTTGACGTCCCACTTGATGAAGACCCTGGAGAGACTGCTCCTTGCTCATCTCCGCCCCCTGGTGGAACCAGCGATGGATCCACTCCAGTTCGCCTACCAGCATGGCATTGGGGTGGAGGATGCGGTGATCTTCCTCCTTCACCGTTCTCTGTCCCACCTGGAGAAGCCCGGGAATATGGTGAGGATCATGTTCTTTGACTTCTCCAGTGCTTTCAACACCATCCAACCGATGATCCTGAAGGACAAGCTGCTGCGCGCAGGGGTGGACCAGCACCTGTCATCATGGATCCTGGACTACCTCACGAACCGGCCTCAGTTTGTGAGAACCCGGGACTGTGTTTCCGACACGATCATCAGTAGCACGGGGGCCCCCCAGGGAACGGTGCTGGCTCCCTTCCTGTTCACTCTTTATACTGCGGACTTCTCACACAACACAACACATTGCCATCTACAGAAGTTCTCTGATGACTCTGCGATCGTTGGTCTCATCTCCAACGGAGATGAAGCTGAGTACAGAGGGCTTATCCAGGACTTTGTGGACTGGTGCCATCGGAACTGCCTCCAGATCAACGCGAGGAAAACTAAGGAGCTGGTGGTGGACTGCCGCAGGCATGGGCAGCCCCTCACAGCACCAGTAAATATACAGGGAACAGACATCGAGATGGTGACATCCTATAAGTACCTGGGTATTCATCTGAACAATAAACTAGACTGGTCACACAATACTGACGCACTCTACAAGAAGGGACAGCGCAGGCTGTTCCTGCTGAGGAGACTCAGGTCTTTTGGTGTACAAGGGGCGCTGCTGAAGTCATTCTATGACACGGTGGTGGCATCAGCCATCACTTTTGGAGTGGTCTGCTGGGGCAGTGGCATTACTGCAGCCGATAGGAAGAGACTGAACAAACTGATTAAGAAAGCTAGCTCTGTCCTGGGGCAGCGCCTTGATCCGATGGAGGAGATAGGAGAGAGAAGGACGGTGGCTAAACTGTCATCTCTGCTGGAGTCCGAGTTCCACCCTATGCAGGACATACTGGATGCACTGAGGAGCTCATTTAGCAGCAGACTACATCATCCCAGGTGCACAACCGAGAGGTTTCGTAGGTCCTTCCTACCAACGGCTGTCAGACTGTACAACCTAAGCAGGGCTGCTCGCAGAGATAGCAAAAAGACGTAACAAACTAATAGTTTTTTTGAATGCAAAAGATGCAATAGACTTACACAATGGTCCTCTCCGGCATACAACTAGGAACATACCGGTCGCTATGGAGGGTGAGAATATGTATGGGCACATAATCATACCATGTAGGATAACTAAATAGACGGTTATGCTGTTTCATCCCACCTAGCAACAATGCTCTGCACTGTGTGTGTTTATATATTTACATATTTATTCCATCTAGCTACAATGCTCAGCACTGGGTGTGTTTATATATCTATATATTTATTCCATCTAGCTACAATGCTCCGCACTGTGTTTTTATATATCTACATATTATTCCATCTAGCTACATTGCTCCGCACTGTGTGTGTTTATATACTTGCATATTTATTCCACCTAGCTGCAATGCTCCGTACTGTGGGTGTTTATATATTTACATATTTATTCCATCTAGCTACAATGCTCTGCACTGTGTGTCTGTGTGTGGGTGTGTATATATATATTTTATAGTAATATGTACATATGTATATTAGCTGCTCTTGCTTGCTTGTTTTTTTTCTTGCCTTTTGATTGTTGCTCTGAGTGTTGCTATCCCTGTGCTGTTGCAATCCTGGAATTTCCCCGTTGTGGGACTAATAAAGGCTTATCTTATCTTATCTTATCTTAACTGGCCAGGATGCTCTTGGAAGTTGGGGGTCCACTATCAGTACAACTGTGCCAACTTGAATGGGGGAGGTGTCCCTTTGCCATTTGGACCTGCTCTGGAGAGTTGGCAGGTAGTGGCGTAAAAACTGCGTCCAAAAACGGTCACTCAATACTTGACAAGTTCTCCAGTGACGACGTCCAATAAGTTCAGAATCATGGTACAACACTTGGGGAAGTGAGGAATCCAGCGGCCCATCAGCAACATGTTTGGGGTGACGGGGTCTGGATCAGCCAGGTCTGACGAGACGTACCCCAATGGTTTTGAGTTGAGGATTCCTTCTATCTCGATCAGCACCGTTTGGAGTACTTCAGCGCTTACAACTTGAGAGCCCAGAGTGGATATTAAAGCAGCCTTAATGGATCTAATCTCTCGCTCCCAAGACCCGCCAAAATGAGGAGCGCTGGGAGGGTTAAAGCAAAACTTGAGCTGGTACTCTGCAAGTTGAGCCTGCAGGGAAGGATGCAGGGCATTGAAGCCTTCTTGAAGTTCACAATTTCCACCTCGGAAATTAGTGCCTTGGTCACAAAGTATTTCAGCAGGTTCCCCACGGCGAGAAATAAACCTACGTAGTGCCATCAAGAAGGAGTTGGTGCTGATGCTGGACAATATTTCAATGTGAACAGCTCTAGTTGTCAAGCATTTAAAGAGCAGGCCCCAGCGTTTTTCGTTACGGATACCCACTTTTACTAACATGGGGCCGAAGCAGTCAATCCCAGTGGAGAAGAAGACTGGCTGCTGTAACCTGAGATGAGACACAGGAAGGTCAGAAATCTTTGGGTTCACTGGTTGGGCTCTCCACCTTTGGCACTCTGGACAGGAACGCTGCTCACTCTTTATGGCTTCACGGCCTCGCAGAATCCAAACTTTCTTCCTTAGTTCCGCAAACAACCTCTCAGTCCCTGGATGCTTCAGCTCACGGTCAGTCTGCCGGATGAGTAACCTGGTTACAGGATGCTTGGGTTCCAGGACAACAGGATGTTTAACATCAGCTTCTAGATTAGGGCAGCGTCTGAGCCTCCCGCCTACCTTGATGTCACAGAATGCCAAGTCTGGTTGTCCGTTAACTCTTGGATCTCTGCGATTCGGGTGCCCACAAATACCTTAAAGTGGCAGGAGTCAGACTTGATCCAGGTCAGGACGGTCGTGGAATCTGTCCACATTACAACTTTGGACAATGGTAGGGTTAGCTCTCTGGTCAGTAAGCTGGCAAGCTGTGCCCCTGTGAGAGCTGCGCATAACTCAAGGCGTGGCACAGAAAGATGACGTTTGGGAGCCACCCTGGATCGTGCGGTCAGGAATGCAACTTCCACCTGCCCATGTGTGTCCTCTGTGCGAAGATATGCCACACTGCCATATGCATGTAGAGAGGCATCGCAGAAGATGTGTAACTCTCTGCTGCATTCAGGCCTGTCAAGGGCTGGCCTGACGTAGCAATGAGGCAGGCAGATGTTGTCCAGTTGTGGCAGTTCCGCTTCCCATTCTTTCCACGCTGTAAGTAGATCACTAGGGAGTAGAGGGTCATCCCACTCACGTTTCTTGCTCCACAGTTGCTGGACAAGTACTTTAGCCCTTGTGGTGAATGGGATGAGGAACCCTAATGGGTCGTATTGACTCGCCAATACTCTGTAAATGTTCCTCATTGTGAGAGGACTACTCTCTAGCCGTTTAGACTTGTAGTGAAGAGTGTCAGAATGGCATGACCAACGTAAGCCTAAAGCAGGCTCTTGAGGGTTCATCTCAGTGTGATTCAGCCATTGTTCACTGCTCTCTGACCTCAGCTCCACTGGAAGGTGGCTGAGAAGGTCAGGCTTGCTGCTGGCCCACTGTCGAAGCTCAAATCCACCTTCCTTTAGCAGTGTGCTCAACCTATCCATAACATTGTTGGCTGTGTCCAGGGAGGAGAAGCTCTGCAACCAATTGTCCACATAGAAGTGCTTCTCGATGGAGTCACGCAGGTCATCTCCTTGGTGACTGTGGTCATGAACGTGTCTTTGGAGAGCGTAGATTGCGAAGCATGGTGAACATGTGGTTCCAAATGGGAGAACCTGCCATTCATACACCTTGGGAGGAGCATCTCTCTGCAGATCACGCCAGAGGAAGCGTAATAGTGGACGATCTTCCGGTAGCAGCCTCACCTGGTAGAACATCCCCCTGATGTCACTGCTAAGGGCAATGGAATGCTCTCTAAACCGTATCAGGACACCAAGTAGGGAGGCGCCAAGGTTTGGACCAGGTAACAGCAGCTCGTTCAGGTTCTGGTCTTTATAAGTGAAGGAGCAATTAAACACAACACGATTCTTATTGTTGTGTGTCACCATATGGTGAGGGATGAACCACGATTCTGATGATGACCTTACTTGCTCATCACTCACTTCTTTGGTATATCCTGCTGTCACCAACTTCGTGATTTCCGTTTCATAGGCTTTAGCCTTCTCAGGGTCTTGACTCAAGCGTTTTTCAGTGCCTCGCAGGCTGGGGAGGACTGCTTCGGGTGGCACGGACAGAGTAGGCATGTTATTGACACGCAAGAGAGGGGTTGCATATCTCTGAGTGCCTTCCACCCTCACCCTGATTGTCTTTGCTTTCAGAAGGTCCATAGCCTGTTGCTCTTTCAGAGACCGTGTAACCAGCCTTTCATTCCTGTATGGCAGAACATCAAGTTGCCATAGCTTCTCTACATGACTGAAGAGCTCTGCTGAAAGGGAGGCTGTGGACAAGAACAGACATTGTTTGGGCTGATAGTTCTGGCAAGAAGAGTTGACAGGTCCTTGTAGTGTCCAACCCAACCTGGTCTTAACTGCAGCAGGGCCTCCAGGTGGACCTAAACGTACAGGTTGGATCGGAGTAACCAGATGGGGACAGTCAGAGCCAATCAGCAGCAATGGCTGGGCATTTGTGAACGACTCCAATGGTAGCTTCTTCAAGTGTCTGTACTTCTGTTGAAGTTATTTCACAGGGTATGAATGCTCAGCCAGCCCTAAATCATCTGCGGTGAAGGCCTTATTGATGGTGAAGGTCTTCGATGGGTGGCTCACAGGCAAGACTTTAACCGTCACTGATGCCCCATGCAGTGTTCTCAGTCCTTGTCTCACAGTCCGCAGGGAGAGACTCTCTGGGGTCCCCTTTAACTTCAGCTTCTGGGTAGCCTCTGGTAGCAGGATAGTCCTCTCAGATCCGTCATCAAGTATAGCGAATGTCTCCAGCGTATGCTCACCATTTCGCAGCAGAACTTTACTGATCTTTAGAAGGACCTGGTTGCACCCTGCTTGACGATCTAGGTAGAGAACATCTGCGGATGATTTATTCTCTGGTTCTGAGGTTGCTGGGTTAATTGGTTTAGATGCAACTGTACGCAGATTCACTTTATGCAGGGCTTCTAGAAGCTTCCCTTTGCATATTTTACATTGCACTTTAAGTCGGCATTGGGCCGCTTGGTGGCGCCGACCACAACGCCAGCAGCAGTTGTTAGACTTAATCCAGTTAATCTTCTGATCCTTTGTCAGTTGCTTGAAGTTAGCACACTGATCCAGAAAATGTAGGGTATTACTGCAGTAGGGGCAGTATGCTTTGGGCTTGTCCTGTGCATCTGAGGTGTGATGAGTTTGAGCTGGAGACTCTTTGGATTCACTATCTTGCGTTGCGCCGAGGAGGACCGCTGTAGCTCTCTTAGCAGCTCTTTTATCTCTCGTTGAACTACCACTGTCTCTCTTGTTATCTCTGTCCGCTTCATCACCGCCCTCTTGGATGACCAGCTCACATTCCAGCTACTCTGCAACGTCTCTTAATGATGGCACTCCACTATTTTGTGGGTAGAGGTAGCGGCGGAAGGCAGCTCGGAGGTCTTGAGGTAGCTTCCTTGTGAGTCTCGCCACATGAGACCCACACTGTAGCTCTACTCGTCCATCTTCTCCAAGCTGCTCAAGCATCCCAACTAATGCTCGAACTCTGAGAGCAAACCTTCTGAAGCCTGCAGTGTCACTGGGACGAATATTGGGCTCATCCATCAGCTCTGCTATTCTTTGTAGGGACAGGTGGTGTGGCTGACCATAGTGCTTAATGAGAGAAGCCATTGTGTCTGTGTATGGACAAAGAGAGTTACTGTATGAGTCCGCAAGAAGAAGAGCATCCTCAAATTTAAGGTGATCACAGAGCACTTGATACTTAAATCTCTCTGTTGTGTCATTTGGGAGGATGTTGCCCAAAGCCAGTCTTAGCCGAGCGAACTGCCTAGGATCAGCCTGGGTGAATTCTGGGATTGAGGGCTTTGGGCCTCTGTAGATCTTCTCCTTCGGAATGAGAGACTGAGTGGGAGTAGACACTCGCTCTGGAGACAGAATGTTGCCCTCCAAAGGGCCAAGAGTTTGAGATGCCAGGGCAGACTGCTGCATATGGGTCTGAGTGTCTGTATTTGTAGTTACTGCCGCCGCATCTTGCTGCACTCATAACTCTTGTAGACGCTGGCTAAGCTCTTGGACGATGCCTGGTGGTTGCTGGGGTAGAGCAAATTGCACATGTGGAAGATCAGGATGATCCCTAGGGAAATAAACTGGTGGTGGAGGTTGTGGCCACTCCTCTTCCTCTTGTGCACCTCCTATTGCTGCAGGTAGGGCATCTTGATGTAGAGAGGCTTGGGTGGGCGTATCTGTGTAGAGCCACGACCCATTAGCCAAGATGTTAGTGCTTCCTGGTTCCACAGGTTGCAGACTTGTAGCAGCCAGTGTAGTAGTACCACGGTCTATCTGTCTTCTTAGATCTGTAAACATCATCTGCAGATGCCTATTGAGTTTTTGCATATGACGTCAGGGGGCGTGCCACACTGGCCCGTTAGAGTGTGCCACCATATTGGATGGCAAGAAACAGCAGCAGCAGGGTGAAACAAACCACATAGCTCACGTGTACCTACAAACTCGGCAAAATGGTGTACTCCTGTTGTTCCCCCTGATAAGGGGATAAGCGGGGAATTAAATGGCCGGTGTGAAATGCAAAAAAAAAAAAAAAAAAGTTGGATTTTTGAATAATTACCTTCACTGACGTAATCTCTCGCTTTCTCATAACGGGCTGCACGGTGGAGCAGTGGTTTAGCACTGTGGCAGCACAGTTTACCCTCGGCCGGGGGATCGCGGGGATCATGAGACCGTGGGCTCGATCCCAGCCCCCGACTAACAGTGAACTGTGTGGAGTTTGCATGTTCTCCCCGTGTTGCGTGGGTTTACTCCGGGATTTCTCCGGTTTCCTCCCGCATACCAAAAACATGTAGGTTTAGGGCGCTCACGCACGCAGCGGCCGGTGGCTTGTCACCAGACTGCAAACCAAATCTACCTACAGGTACAAATAAGTAACAAAAAAAAAAAAAAAAAACTTTGTGAGTCGGGTCTGGTTTGGGGGCGCCTCTCTGCTTGCTACAAAGGACAATGCACACATGAAAGGGGAGAAAACTATTGTAAATGTGCATAAAATCAGGTACGTTTTAACGCGGCGCGCCGTGGAGAGCCTTTAAAAAAAAAAAAAACACGCAGCGCGCTTCACTCACCTCCGAGTCCGAGGAGCTGCAGTTGTTTTCCGACTCGTTCACCAGCAAAGACTTCACATCATCCACATCCCTTTCCGCTGACACGTTTTCCGATATCTTTTCCTCCTGCTCCCCTTCGTCTTTGAAAGATATCATCTCATCGTTTGCCCCCAAATCATCCCCGCTGAGCAGATTACTGGCAGTCATTGTTCTGCTAATTGCTCCAGCTGTTACCCCACACCCACCACCTCCGTTCAACTGAGGCATTTCGGCACACCAGAGGAGCGCACGGGAGCAAGATTAAAAACACTTGTCTGCTGTTATGACTGCTGACAATAACTCCACTGAATCTGACACAGACATGGCAGACACAGTTTCAGAGGCCACAGTGTCAGTTGTTGAAGAGGATGATAGGATGTTATTATGTCAGACTGTGACTGTGTGTTCTCCTCACTCATTCTGATCGCTAAACAGTACAAGTTACACCTGGGTTGTCACAGTGCAACTGCTGCTCTTGCCATCCAAGATGGCGGCACCTACGGCATGTTTATGTTTACCCCCGCGAGTCACGTGAATTTTACGAGCCTACGCAAAAACTCTATTGTTCTCATGCAGCTGCTGTACTATGTTCATAAAGCCGTGGGGGCACCGGATAATACTGGTCCAGTGAAGGGGGTTCCAAGATAGCCAGGAGATGGGTCACTGATCTGTCCTGGGTGTTGCGGGAGGGGCATCATCTCGGCGTATCCCTCTGTGGCCCTGTACTGCTCTTGTGGGGCAGGTGGCAGCGTGTATCCCTCATAATCGTTCATCCATCCTGGTGGTCGCACTGCCCTTCTTGGACGGGCACCACCTCTCTGCGGACCATACTCCATCTTCACTCCGTAATCACCAGTTCCCAGGTTTCGGCACCAATATTCTGTTATGGAGAATTATCTATCTGGTTCTGTATAATTGTGATCACGGAGTGGGCATCGGTTAGAATGCCATTAACTGGGCTGGATGAATTCTCTATGATTTTTATTCAGACTTGTTTCAACACTTGTTCCAACATGTGTGAGTGTGTGTGTGGTTCTGTAACAATTAAAATGGAAGAGCATATCAGATATAAATTCTACCTAATACTTCAATAACATAAATAACCAGGAAATATAACTAAAGCATTGGTGAAAATGTAACAGCTTATAATAAACGAAAATAATGTTGGTCAAATCCAATATTAAATAGCAGTCACGTGCTGCCCTTATAGGTAGGCCTCAAAGCCTTAACTACTACACTAATTGTTAAAGTAAAACAAAGGCACACTTCTCTCATTTACAACAATATACCCATAATTACACAAGCTTAAATACAGGTGACTGCTTTAAACAATATATATATAGACCTAAGAACCAATAACTAAAATAATAATACAGTAACAAGAACATGGTGTAGCTTAGCCCCTTAGTCTATAGCTAACAATGGTAAATAGTGGAATATCATGTCCTTAAAATTATCCCGCTGAACAATAACCATATTAAACGTCTTAATAATCTTCTACAAATCACTCACCTGTCTCATGGATGCACACTCTAATGAAAAAGACAACTAAAGGGACACATGCTACCATCACCGATGCTCAGGGCAAACTAATGAACAGTTATAATAAGTTCCTTCCTCACAAAAACGGCCACGCCCCCAGTGGTCGGTCTGAGAACTGCAACCAAACCTGTAATATCTTTAATCACAGTCATGCCTTCATAACACTTTCTCTTTGCCTTTGTTCTCCTTTTGCAAACTCATACTCAGCCTCTGTTGCTGCTAGTTCTGCCGCTGCATCGGCTCGTTTTACGGTGAGGTGTGAAGCTGAGGACTGTTGACTGTGATTTGATGCTGCGGCTGATCCATATATGGACAGAGTGTAGTCGTGCTCTAAAAGTGCACGTAAACGAATTCTTTCATGCTCTGCATCAAAATCTCCATCGACACCACTTATTCTTTCCAGAATTATTCTTACAGTGTCATGAGTAACTGCATCACATGCATCAGTGTTTCTCCTTGTATCAGCTGAAGGTGCCATTTGGTTTCTTATTTCTGAGTACAGCTTTAGGACATCATCTCCTTTTAGTTCTAACATGTCTGCAAGTTCTGCCATCTCCTTTTCAGTGATATCGGACTTTGTAACATTTCTCTTGTTTCACGTACCTGTATTTTCCATTGTTCATAAAGAGTTAATAGCCTTTTTTTCCTTTTTACTCATTTCTTCCTTTTGATATGTTATCATCTTCTCTGTTTGTATTTTAACGCTTTCAGAACGTCTTGGCAAATCTGATATGCTTTGGGCTTTACTTTGAAGCTCACTTAATATTTGTTCTTTGCATGTGATTGAATCTTTAATGTCTTGTCTAGCCTCACTTTCATCTTTGAGTGAGTCCTTTAAATCTTGAATTTCTTGTTGTAAACTTATGATCTGTTCATTTATATCCATTTGACTTACTGGTGCAGCTTGTAAACTTTCCATTTTGAGCTCTTTTCTTTGAACCGTTTTATTTTCTGACCAACTTCTGCCATCTGCTGGATGTCGCGGGTATTACCATGGGGACCTTGAGACCACCTTGTGCAGCATGTGGCGGCGGTCAAGCTCTTACTGTAGCATCCAGTCAATATTGAGAAGGCCAGAACTGATGGTTAAATGACTTTATTGCCGTCCGTGTCATCAGCCAACGTAAGAGCTATGGCAAGAACAAAATTGACAATAATTACCATATGATTATGTTTCAACCGTTGCATAGCTCATACATTAGTAATGCGGCGGCATGAAATAAAGCAGCGTTGTTGGAGGTTTTAAGTAGAGTTTATTATATCATACCACCGTCACGGGATCCCCTCTCCAGCCCAAGTGTGTGCAGGCCGGAGCGGGATCCTCTGGCTCTCAGAGAAGGAGAGGAGAGGCGGACACGTGTGTGTCCTACAGCAGAGGTTGAGAGTGAGAGAGAGAGCATGGATTTCAGTCAGCTTAAATACCAGTTACAAACAATGCATGAAAGGCATTCACAGCAGGGAGTATGGCATTTGCATTTGAGAGGCATACATCACAATAGGCAGATTTGCTAGACTGTGCTCTAGGTGCAGAACAAAGGGGTTAACAGGCACATCTACATATTGATCTGAGTCTCTAGGTCACCGTAAGGACAGGACACATGAACACAATACATGAAAGGTGACATTATCACAGTAGTGTAGCGGAAAAAACCAGGAGTAGCGAGTTGTCTGTCCTTAGTCTGTTTGTGGGGGTTTTCCCAAACCGCCACAGTAACCCTTTTTTTAGTTAGTTACTTTATTTTTATTTCGGATAGATTAAAAGTAAAGATTAAAAAAAAAAGAAACAGCATAATATAACAAAGGGGGAAAGAAAATCCAACAAGGTCAAATTAGACAATAACTCCTCTGATTATACAGTTCAACATAAGTTATCCGAAATGGGTGATGGCTGAAGCCGCAGCTTATATTGCCCACCCATGTTCCATCCAAGACTTCAAAAGAAAAACAAATCAAGAGCGATTACAATTCAGAACAAAGCTAAGACAAAATGTGACAAAAAACTAAGCAACAACAAAACACAGAACACATTTAGTGATCTGCAAATGCTGAAGTTTCCACAATCTAAATCTTAAAAGGTGTATAAAATAAGACACATGAACACAAATGAAAAGAGGAACACTGAACACAAACACCGCTGAAATCTGTAAAACATTAATATCTAAAATGGTTTCATGTTTTTTTCATTTAAACTCACAAATTAACCAAAACGTTGCTATTTTCATTCTTCACCCTCGTGATTTATCCTTGAAGGCAAATGCAGATTATGCGCAACTATCCAGCACTGTAAGTGAATGACATTAAACTTATTTCTTCAGGTTTAACGTTGTACATCATTAGGGGGTGCACCGATCCTGGAGGTACTGCAATACCAGGTCGATGCATGTAGTGGACGGAGCAAGCCCCTATTCCATCTCCCTGTTCCAAAAATCAATTTAATATATGGTCCCCAGGTAGGGGACGTATCAGATATTAAACTGATAAGAACAGATACTACACTTGATCTTAGCCAACAGGCCGAGAAGCGATACCAGGAAAATGTCGGAGGGAATGAAGTCTTCTCACACATTATCAGTAATGGTGGACAATTTAATCAATCAACATTTCCATAATGAACAGTAACAACATGGATCTCAAAATATATAACGCCGGTAATGTGTGGTTTTACAATTAAATTGAATTTGCAGTGAATGACTATATTAAGAATGTTTCCCATAATGCAATGCTGTATCTGTCAAAAGCTAACAAAGAAAAGTCACAAATTTCATTCATTTTCCCTCACAGGAATTACAACCACCCAAACAAGATGTTCAGGTGAACCACAGAAACATCAACCCACAGCCCAATAATGTAAAATCAACCTCTGGTGTTCAGATAACAGAATTAAAAACACATGTGGCTAACATGCCAACGCCACATGGTCTTCCAGCTTTGTTCGTTGTTTACAGCAGGAGATCAGCCGTCCTGCTGCCACCTACTGGTCTCAAATGGGAATGACACCAACAAAAACAAACCACCACAGGGGTACATTTTGAATGAATGAATGAATGAATCTTTATTTTGGATAGATTAAAAGTGAAGATTAAAAAGAAACAGAATAATATAACAAAGGGGGGAAAATCCAACAAGGTCAAATTAGACAATAACTCCTCTGATTATACAGTTCAACATAAGTTATCCGAAATGGGTAATGGCTGAAGCCGCAGCTTATATTGCCCATCCATATTCCATCCAAGAATTCAAAAGAAAAACAAAACAAGAGCGATTACAATTCAGAACAAAGCTAAGACAAAATGCGGCAAAAAAAACTAAGCAACAACACAACACAGACTGGATATGACAATCCTCATGTGATTTTACATGTCATCTTGTATATTTCTTTGGAGTATTTCTTCCTTTAGTTTTTGTTTAAATTGTCCAAGCGTTGTACATGATTTTAATTCAGGTCCAAAATCGTTCCATAATCTGACTCCTTGCACTGAAACACAGTGTTGCTTGGTGGTAGTTCTCACTGAAGGTTTTTGAAATATACATGTTCCTCTGAAATGGTATTGTTTCTCCCTTATTTGGAACAACTTTTGGATATTTGCGGGCAGTGATAGATTCTTCACTTTAAACATTATTACTGCAGTTTTAAAGTCAACCAGATCTTTCAACTTGAGAGCTTTTAATTTAAGAAAAAGTGGGTTTGTTGGTTCCCTGTAAGCAGCTTTGCTTATTATTCTAATAGCTCTCTTTTGAAGCATCAAGACTGGATATATGTTTGTTTTATATGTATTTCCCCATACTTCATTACAATATGTCATGTATGGGAGTATTAATGAATGATACATAGTACAGTATATAATGTGGGTTGATTCAGCAAATATTTCGCTCTGTGTAGTATTGCGATTGATTTAGATATTTTACCTTTAATATAATTAATATGTGACTTCCAACACAGTTTATTATCAATTATTACTCCAAGAAATTTAGTTTCAAATACCCTTTCAATCTCTACACCATTTACACTGAGTTTAGATACTAAGTTGTTGTGGTGGTTGTTAAAAACTATAAATTTTGTCTTACTTAAATTGAGCATTAATTTGTTTGAATCAAACCACAGTTTAAGCTTTCCTAATTCCGTTCCAAGTGTATCCAAAAGTTGTTCCAAATTGCTTCCACTGCATAATAGATTAGTGTCATCGGCAAACAATATTAAATCCATTTTTTCCGAGACTTTACATATATCATTTATATACATATTGAATAACAATGGCCCCAAAACTGAACCCTGTGGGACTCCACAAGTAAGCTTCAGTAACTGTGAGTTTTTGTTACCAACACATATCTATATATGTTACCAACACATATGATATCTATTCTTTAAGTAACTACTTAACCAGGACAGTGCTACCCCCCTAATACCACAATTTTGTAGTAGTTGTAGTAACCCTTGTAGTTGTAGTAACCCTTTTCCGTTAGCATAACCAATTTACAACTTTTACATAAACATTTTCTGTACAATCACCAACTTTGTTCCCCTATCGACTGAAGCTAAAATCTTTGCCGTTTTTATCCTTTTCTGTAGTCTTTTCTCCGTTTTGCCCTTAACCTTTTCTTGCTTGACTTTCTTTCGTATGTCAAGTTGATTTCCGTTACCTTACTTACGCTCAAGAGGAAGTTACCAAAATAAAAGCATATCCTTGCACTGTAATTACTATACATGTAAATAGAGCAAACCTTACTTTGGCTACCTTTACAAACAGGATAAAAACATGGTGAAAATAACATTTTTTCTACTAGTATTGTATTTGTATTTTGAGAGCTGCAGCTGATCCAGAGGACTGTTAGTTACTTCCCCCTGGTGACACTTTGAAAATGTGACGTAGCTTAACATGTCTGTGTTTGTAGTTTTTTAAATTTACTTATTTTCACAACCTTATACAGTGGTACCTCTACTTACGAATTTAATTCGTTCCGGAAGAATTCTCGTAACGTGAAAAATTCGTAAGTAGAGGCGCGTTTTACATGTAAATGCCGTAATCCGTTCCAAGCCCCCAAAATTCGGGCATAAATTTTTTATAAATCGTAAAAACGCATCAAAACATGTAACAAATACATGTTACGATTAGATTACTGCACAATAAACATAAAATGAGAGTTTAAAATGAGAGAAAGAATAATAAAAGAGAATAATAAAAGAGAAAGAATAATAAAAATTATGTTCATTTACCCTTTAACTGCTATCGTCGTCGACGTCGTTTGAGATGAAAAAAAAAAAAAACGTCGTCACCTTTTGCCTTCTTTGGTTCATGTTCTGATCCAAGGACGTTTGCTTTTGTCGGCTTGTAAGTGCTTCGTTTTGTTTTAATACCGTGCTGATCGTTGATGTATTACGGCCATATTCTTTGGCGAGATCAACCAAACGCATAAAGTTTTGGAAAAAAAAAAAAAAAACTTCGTGGCCAATGGGATACCAGGAAGATGCTAGGCGATAGCCAATGGCAGAGCAGCTACAGGTATGTTTACGTTCGGTAAACTACGGAAGCTGCGAGGAGCGCATACTTTTTTGCCTTTCGTATCCTGAAATTTAGTTCGTAACTAGAGGCAATATTTTCCCGTTGAGGCGTCTCGTAACCTGAAAATTCCATATGTAGAGACGTTCGTAAGTAGAGGTACCACTGTACTTTAACAGACAACAGCTTGGTGGCACAATGGTTAGCACTGTGGTAGTACAGTAAGAATGTCGTGGGTTTGATCCCACTCCCTGACCATCGGTGACCCTTCTGTGTGGAGTTTGCATGTTCTCCTCGTGTCTGCGTGGGTTTACTCCGGGTACTCTGGTTTCCTCCCACAGGCCAAAAACATGCAAGTTAGGTTTATTGGAGACTCTAAAGTGGCCCTAGGTGTGAATGTGTGTGTGAATGGTAAAGGGATTGGCGCCGCACCGTGGCTGCCTCATCCATCCACGTGGCTGCCCTGAATTTCCCTCTGTGGATCAATAAAGTATACAACAACAAAAAAAAACCTACACTATTATTTATGTGGAAAATGATCTTTTAAATTGATAAACATCATATGTGTAACTTGCGGCAAAATTCGATCAGGATCAAAAGATAATTTTGTTCTTGCCTTTCATTTCAATGGAGCTTTTTTTCTGATTTAAGGTCCCATATGTGGAGAGGGGGCGTGACTTAGGGTGCTTTCACACCTAAATTCATTTGGACTTTGGTCCAAATCAGTTGATAAGTTTGTTACTTTGTATAATTTTCTCCTTGTTTTGGTTCCCTTTCTCACAGGCAAAAATTCAAGCTCACCAAAGTGCATCACGTTAAATCCAGCGAGACTTGCGTCAGAACGTTCTCTGTTCTTACTGGTCCGATTTTTTGGCTGTGAGAATAGGAAAGGCAAATATAGGAAGTAGGATGACTACTGTGCATTTATGCATTTCTGTGAAGAAAATCATACAAATCATAGCATAATCTACGAGGGGTTTTCATCACCCTGGTTATCATTTCTTTCATTACGTGCATTTTCCACTTTCGGCAAATTGTATAGTTTGAAAATGAAGCACAGCTACGGACTGAAAATAACATGTTAATATTCATTAATCCTCCAGAGCCGTGACATGCTCAGTCACAGATACTTTTGAAGATCCATCAGGTATGTACAGTGGCATAAAATGTTTTACCATTTGCCACTGGTCCTGTTTTAGTATGGTCCCTTCCTCACCTGGAGGACCGCACCAGAGTTTGCCATTTGATTTGAATTGAGATCACCTCTTTCAGGTGGTCTCAGTATGGTTGGTTTGGTGCACACCTGAGTGCAATTACTGTGTTCTCACCAGACACAACGAACCGCACTAACAGAGGAAATGAACTCGAGTTCAATTGAAACAAACTAAAGCCTGTAGATGTGAAAGCACCCTTAGGCTCTAGGGGTAAGGCCAGCTAATCTTTAGCTGGTTAACTTCTAGCTCGGATAGCAAGCCTGAGCCAACTAACGTAAATTTGTCTTAAAGAATGAATGAAATAGCTGCTAAAGCTGTGAGCTCAGCACTGACAACATAATTGTGATTGTGGAAAAAAAACGGCCATATCCATATCATATGTGGCCACACAGCACGTGCATGGTGTGAGCATAGTAAAACCGGCAAGGCACAGGACTGGCACCCCACATTTTTTCATATCTGGATGTCAGCCATGAAGTCAGCCATCACGGTAGCATTAGATTTTAATTTTATTGGCATTAGATCTTCATTATGCTGTTTATCTGGTCAAATTTGGCACTTCTCATTTCCTTGTTTTGTGTACGTAGCACTCCGTGAGCAGTCAAACTTGTGCCCTGCTGTAGGTTATGCCTCCTCGCTTGTGATTAAGTTTCTGAAATTTGATGCTAGCCCACACAGGTCGCCAGGGTCAGGCCTACTATCTGTGCCCAAAGTATGAACCAAACATGGTGAGGCAGTGTTCAGTTTTTATGCTCCTCATATGCAGAACAAACTCCTAGAAAGCATCAGGGCTACTGAAACTCTCAGCTGCTTTAAATCAAGGTTAAAAACCTTTCTATTTGCTGCAGCCTTTCAGTAGAACAATTGTTAATCTCCCACAATGCACTGTAGCTTTTATTTCATGCACTTTATCTGTCTTATTCTGTTTTAGCTTGTTTCTGTTTCTCTTTAATTTAGTTTTTAGTCCATCCATCTATCCATTTTCTACCACTTTTCTGGAGGTCTGGGTCGTGGAGGCAGCAGCTCAAGCAGAGAAGCCCAAACTTCCTTCTCCCTGGCCACCTGCTCCAGCTCTTCAGAGAGGATACCAAGACGTTCCCAGGCCAGCTGGGAGACATATAAGGCCCTTTTCCACTAGCATGCTTTAGCGCGACACGGGACGGCTCAGCACGCTTTGTACGCTTTTCCACTAGCCCCAACACGGTTTAACAGCCGCGATTCTCAGCCCCACTCAAGGGCAGGGTACAGCAGTGCTGAGCTGGGCCGTGTTGTGACGTTAACAGACTGGTCGCCGCTGATTGGTCAGGTTGTAACCGGCGCTGATTGGTCAGGCTGTAACCACCCCTCTCCTCCTCCTCTTCTGCCGAATCTTCACGACCTTCTCAATAAAGTTTTGGAAAAAAAAAAAAAAAAGAATCTTCACGACCGCCATTACTCAGCGCGCAACCACTGTTGGCGGTTTATTTTCAGTGTATTGCTGTGCTATTTTCATTTATTCTCTATCAAAAATGGCTTCGCGTAATAAGGGTGTTCCATGGACCAATAAGGAGCTGCAGTGTCTGCTCACTGCATTGTCAGACGAACGCATCCAGCGCGAGTTAGACGGAACCACCCGGAATGAAAAAATATACCGGGAGGTCTCGACATCGGAGTCCTTTAACGGTGAGTTTTAAATTTTTTTTATTGTGCGTTTTTTCGCAAATATATTCGGTAAGACGCTCAGTTTATTTATGCAATAAAAAAGCTGTTCATTTGTGGATGATGATCGCTCTGCTTTATTGCAGCACACTGCGGACTCACGCTTTTCTTTTAATTATTCATGTGAACAATACGCTGAAATAAGCTTATGTAATCTTGTTAAAAACTATTGTCTTTTCTGTATATCTTGCACTTTCGTGCTGTATTTTATTGTGTGCATTTTCCTTGTAGAATCATCCCACGCGTCTGCCGCGCCAGCACGCCCGGATTAATGTGAATCTGTCCCGCCACCAGGCGCAAAATCTATTCAATGATAAATATTTGCAACATTTAAATGAGGTTGCAGAAAACACGAGGGTATCCCAGGAGCAGGATGTTGCCTTGAGAAGGCAGGAGCTGGCAGAGACGGCTTCATTCAACCGAGCCTTCCTGACCCAGGAGCTGGCAGAGACGGCTTCATTCAACCGAGCCTTCCTGACCCAGTTTGGGAAGCTGGTAGAGGCACTCAGTGGTCGGCGTGTATAAAATGTTGATTAACCTTCATGTTGTGTTGCAAAGTTTTTTTTTTTATTTTAATATTTTGTATATAATAAAATGGAATTGTTTTGGAAAGTGTGGTTTGTCTGTTATAACACTGAATTATAAAACAGTATAATTACATAGAAATTCCATTGCCTAGTCTGATCAAAATGATGCTGATCATCCTGTCAGGGGTCAACCATTGTAAAGATAAAGTAATTTTTAACTAGACCAAAAAAACAAATGTTTTTGTAAGCTTTCTGTTCTTTTTATTGAAATATCATAAAAAATTAGCACCACATGATCCAGTTCTAAACTTTGGGTACATTTTTTATGTTAACTTATAAGAAGTTGCACAGTTGGACTTTAAAATGTAGCAGGAGAGACTGATCAAGCTTACAAGTCAAAGTAGGTAAAAAAGTAAGTATATGTAAATTGAATGTTCTATCGCCATTCCAAATTCAGAGAATTACAATACTTTAGAAGGAGTGTAGCATCATCTAAACGGAAAATACTAATACTAATACTAATACTGTTGTTCCACCTGAAGGTGTGAATGTGTTTCACCTGAAGGTGAAAAACATGAATTTTTTTTATTCAGTACATCCAAAATGCCCTAGGATGTAAAAAATAATGCAATTTGGTGTTGGCCAGTGTGCCACTGTCTCAATATTTAATACGAATAAAAACAAGTTTCAGCTCATTATTTCTAGGTCATTTGGCAGTTAATTCAAACCAAAAGTGACTTGTGTTGTTGCAGCTTTTTTATCAGAGAGTTTCTCAGGTTTTGGAGCATATAATCATCCGTCCCTTAACTGTTAAACATTAAATAACAGCAGACAGATTGGCAAAGGATACACAATTGTGTTGCTGTTGCCCAAAACCGTTATGAACCACTGCTTGTGGTGCTACCTTTTTCATGTGTGTGCTTTTTATGAATATTCACACTTTTTTGTAAGTACAAGTGGGATAGTATTAAATTGAAATATAACATATTTCTAATAATGTCTGCTTTTTGCAAATATTTACACTTATTTTGAAAGTAAAAGTTGGATAGGATTAAATTGACATATAAAACGTTTCTCAATAGTGACAGTACCAGTATATGGAGGAATTCTGGGTCATATTAGCATCTGCTCTTCATCATAATGGGTTTGGGCGGGGGGGGGGGGGTGTCTAATAATGTGCCATGGAGGGCCAAGACCCTGCAGGCTTTACCTCCAACCAATGTCTTCAACAGCAGATTCCACTGAACTTCTTCCACTGACTGATCAGTGATAACACCTGCTGAAGAGACTGGGTAGAAGAGAGAACCTGCAGGGTCTTGGCCCCCCATGACACATGATTGGAAGCCCCCGGATTAGGTTTAATTGGATTTAACATTTTAACACAAACTGCTTTATGGTTCATAATTCTGTTGACAGACTTACACCAAACCAAAAGTGATTTCTCAAACTGCTGGATTATTCTTAGCTTTTCCAATCTTTCAGTATTTAATTTATGCCACATGGTGGTAACCTTCACATATAAAAAAAGAGACATCTGCAAAAACTTCATAGGTTTATTGTCAGTGCAAATCCCAGTGCAATACAACATGAATGCATATCTAGTACATTGTTGATGCAGAGAATATACACTCACCGGCCACTTTATTAGGTACACCTGTCCAACTGCTCGTTAACACTTAATTTCTAATCAGCCAATCACATGGCGGCAACTCAGTGCATTTAGGCATGTAGACATGGTCAAGACAATCTCCTGCAGTTCAAACCGAGCATCAGTATGGGGAAGAAAGGTGATTTGAGTGACTTTGAACGTGGCATGGTTGTTGGTGCCAGAAGGGCTGGTCTGAGTATTTCAGAAACTGCTGATCTACTGGGATTTTCACGCACAACCATCTCTAGGGTTTACAGAGAATGGTCCGAAAAAGAAAAAATATCCAGTGAGCGGCAGTTCTGTGGGCGGAAATGCCTTGTTGATGCCAGAGGTCAGAGGAGAATGGCCAGACTGGTTCGAGCTGATAGAAAGGCAACAGTGACTCAAATAACCACCCGTTACAACCAAGGTAGGCAGAAGAGCATCTCTGAACGCACAGTACGTCGAACTTTGAGGCAGATGGGCTACAGCAGCAGAAGACCACACCGGGTGCCACTCCTTTCAGCTAAGAACAGGAAACTGAGGCTACAATTTGCACAAGCTCATCGAAATTGGACAATAGAAGATTGGAAAAACGTTGCCTGGTCTGATGAGTCTCGATTTCTGCTGCGACATTCGGATGGTAGGGTCAGAATTTGGCGTCAACAACATGAAAGCATGGATCCATCCTGCCTTGTATCAATGGTTCAGGCTGGTGGTGGTGGTGTAATGGTGTGGGGAATATTTTCTTGGCACTCTTTGGGCCCCTTGGTACCAATTGAGCATCGTTGCAACGCTACAGCCTACCTGAGTATTGTTGCTGACCATGTCCATCCCTTTATGACCACAATGTACCCAACTTCTCATGGCTACTTTCAGCAGGATAATGCGCCATGTCATAAAGCTGGAATCATCTCAGACTGGTTTCTTGAACATGACAATGAGTTCACTGTACTCAAATGGCCTCCACAGTCACCAGATCTCAATCCAATAGAGAATCTTTGGGATGTGGTGGAACGGGAGATTCGCATCATGGATGTGCAGCCGACAAATCTGCGCCAACTGTGTGATGCCATCATGTCAATATGGACCAAACTCTCTGAGGAATGCTTCCAGCACCTTGTTGAATCTATGCCACGAAGAATTGAGGCAGTTCTGAAGGCAAAAGGGGGTCCAACCCGTTACTAGCATGGTGTACCTAATAAAGTGGCCGGTGAGTGTATATTTCTACAGTACATGTTTCCATGTAAACTTGTGACTGCATTATTTTAATTGCTTTTAATCCTAGATCAAGTTTGTTTTGGCCTAAAATGCATGATAACTGTCAAATATATCTTATTATACCTAACTCAGTAAAGTTTACTTTTTGAATATATATTTTGTGGCTAATATTAACCTGGCGATCAAGTTGTGTCAGCTGATCATTTTTTTCTATACAATCTCAGAATCTGCTGCAGAAGCAGGTAAGTCCATGATGTCTCAACAGTCTCTCCATGATTTTCAAGCAGATCAGAGCAATTTGTTGTACAGGAAATAAAACGTTTCTACAGACATTCTTAAGCTCTATAACCACTGATCGTTTGTGAAGCTGTGTTGACATCAGTGACAGGCTGATCACATCCGTGACAGGCACGCCCAGAGCGAATGAAGCAGTAATTTCCCCACAACAGAGCCATCTGAAACACACACAGCGTACATATTTTAGTACCTAACAGCGATAACTTGCAGACATTAAAGTGTAGCACGACGTACTTATAGCAAACTAGCATTAGCAACCATTAGCTTACCGTCATATACGACCTAGTTTGTATCCTCACGCCTTTGGCTCTCCCAGAAGCTGCAGAACTATTCCAGAGTGTTTTCATCTCGCTGCCTGTACCCTTGTCTGGCGGTCCTTTTTGGCGTTTACGGTGAAAAAAGCCACAGACCGAGGAGTGGCCTTGTACAGCTATGTGTTATGTTTTGCTTGGGTCTTCTCAATAAAGTTTTGGAAAAAAAAATGTTTTGCTTGGGTCGCGTGCGTTACGTCACGGGAGTGTGGCGCCGCCTCGCTGGGAGTGTGGCGCCGCCTTGCTGTTATAAACCCACCCACCCTAGCACAACACCCATGCCCAACACCGTGCTAATGGAGACAGAAGCATTCCGAGCCATACTGAAGTGAATCGAGCCGTACCGAGGTGTGCTGGGCTAGTGGAAAAGAGGCTATAATATAGTCTCTCCAGTGTGTCCTGGGTCTACCCCAGGGTCTCCTCCCAGTTGGATGTGCCCAAAACACCTCAAATGGGAGGCGTCCAGGAGGCATCCTGATCAGATGCCCAAATCTCCTCAACTGGCTCCTTTCGATATGGAGGAGCAGTGGTTCTACTCTGAGCCTCTCCCAGATGACTGAGCTCATCACCCTATCTCTATGGGTGAGTTGAGCAATCCTAAGGAGAAAGCTCATTTCAGCCACTTGTATCCGCAATCTCATTCTTTCAGTCATTACCCAAAGCACATGACCATAGGTGAGGGTAGGAACGTAGACTGACCGGTAAATCGACAGCTTTGCTTTAGAGCTCAGCTCCCTCTTCACCACAACAGACAGGTACAACGTCCACATCACTGCAGAGGCTGCTCCAATCCATCTGTTAATCTCTTGCTCCATTCTCCACTCACTCGTGAATGAGACCCCAAGATACTTAAACTTCTCCACTTGGGGCAGGAGCTTGTCTCCAACCTGGAGAGGACAATCCACCTTTTTCCAGCTGAGGACCATGGACTCGGAAGTGGAGGTACTGATTCTCATCCCAGCGACTTCACACTCAGTAGCAAACCATTCCAGCAAGGCCTGTAGGTCATTGCTTGATGAAGCCAACAGGACAACATCATCCGCAAACAGCAAAGTTAAAATCCTGTGGTCACCGAACATGACACCCTCCGTTCCTTGGCTGCACCTAGATATCCTGTCCTTAAAAATTATGAACAAGATTGGTGACAAAGGGCAGCCCTGGTGGAGTCCAACTCTCACTGGAAACAAGTTTGACCGGGTGTTGGCAATACAAACCAAACTCTTGCAATGGTCATATAGGGACTGGATAGCTCGTAACAATGAGCCTGATACCCCATACTCCTGCAGCAGCCCCCACAAGACACCACAAGGGACACAGTTGAATGCTTTCTCCAAGTCCACAAAACATATGTGGACTGGCTGGGCATACTCCCACAAACCCTCAAGGATTCTTGAGAGGGTAAAGTGCTGGTCCAATGAGCCATGGCCAGGACAAAAACCACATTATACGTCAAAAACAAAAACCACATTGCTCCCCCTGAATCCGAGGTTCGACCAGGGGTCGGACTCTCTTCTCCAGTACCCTGGCATAGACCTTCCCAGAGAGGCTGAGAAGTGTGATCCCCCTAAAGTTGGAACACACCCTCCCATCCCCCTTTGTAAAAAAAGGAACCACCACCTTAGTTTGCCATGCCAAAGACACTGTCCCCAAATTCCATGCAACACTGCAGAGGCATGTGAACTATGACACAACTTCCAGGTACTCAGGGTGAATCTCGAACATCCCTGGGGCCTGGCCACCAAAGAGTTTTTTAACCACTTCAGCGACTTCAATCCCTGTGATGGGCAAGTTGTCTCCCTCATCCTCAAGCCCTGCTTCTTCTATGGAAGGTATGTCAGTGGGCTTGAGGAGATCCTTGAAGTATTCCTTCCACCGCTCAACAATGTCCCCAATCGAAGTCAGCAGCACCCCAACTGCACCTCTCTTTACCTGAGTGTCCAAGCCATGTGGTCGCAGGTCTGATGACACAATAACAAAATCGATCATCAACCTGCGACCTAGAGTGTCCTGGTACCAGGTGCACATATGGACACCCTTATCCTTGAACATGGTGTTCGTTATGGACAAACTATGGTTGGCACAGAAGTCCAATAACTGAACATCACTCGGGTTCAGATCAGGCAGGCCGTTCCTCCCAATCATGCCCCTCCAGGTTTCACTGTCATTGCCCATGTGTGCATTGAAGTCCCCCAGTAGGACAATGGAGTCTACAAGAGGAGCATTCTCCAGCACCCCAGTCAGAGATTCCAAAGAGGGTGGGTACTCTGAACCATCATTTGGTGGACAGGCACAAATGATAGTCAGGACCAGTTTCCCAACCTGAAGGCACAGGGAAACTACCCTTTCGTCCACCAGGGAGAACGCCAATGTCAAGGCAGCAAGGCAGGGGTATATAAGAATGCCCACCCTTGCCCGTCAGCTCTCACCCGGGGCAATTCCAGAGTAGGCCAAGCTCCAGCCCTTTTCCAAGAAACTGGTTCCAGAACTGGAGCTGTGCGTTAAGGTGAGCCCAACTGTATCTAGCCAGTATCGCTCAACCTCGTGCACCAGCTCCAGCTCCTTCCCCACCAGAGAGGTGACGTTCCACGTTCCAGAAGCCAGTTTCAAAAGCCGGGGATCAGAACGCGAAGGTCTCTGACTTTGCCTGCCACTTGAGCCACATAGCACCGGACCCCCATGGTCCCTCCTGAAGGTGGTGAGCCCACTGGATGGCGGACCCATGTAACTCCTTCGGGCTGAGCCCGGCTGGGTCCCATGGGCAGAAACCCGGCCACCAGGCGCTAGTCATTGAGCCTCTTCCCCATGCCTGCCTCTAGGGCGGGGCCCCGGTAACCCCATACCAGCTGGGTACACTTTTTTTAATCATCATGGGAGTCTGTTGGATCACTCTTAATCTGGCCCTTCACCCAGGACCAGTTTGTCTTGGGTGACCCTACCAGAGGCAAATTGCCCCAGACAACATTGCTCCTGGGATCATTAGGGCATGCAACCCCCCCACCACGATAAGGTGGCAATACATGTGGGGTTATTTTTTTTTAATTTGCTTTAAAATTCCTATGTATTTCTTTTGCAAGTTGCTGTAATGCTTTAATGCTTTATGGAAATGCTTTAATGTGTTTATGTAAAGCACTTCGAAATGTCTTGTACATGAAATGTGCTATACAAATAAACTCTCCTTACCTTGCCCACATGCAAAGACATAGGCAGATATTTCCTTTGGTGGGGAACAATAAACTTTTAAAATTTGTTAGAGTAAATATTGAGGAGGACTTTAAGTATTATTGTGGTCAGGGTCATTTCTAGATTTTTTAGGGGGACCTTTGCAAGATTGTATTTAGGGGACATGTTTTTGTAATAGAGAAGAGTTCAAATCGTTTAAACTGAAAAAAAAGAAAATAAGATTGGGTCATTGTCAAGATACAGAAAAAACAATACATAGTATAAAAACTTACCCAGTGTAGGGAAAATTGGTTATAAGGTACAAAGATTATTTAATTTATACCTATAGGTGTGTGTGAAAATGAAGATTTGCTTCGGGTCCATGCACACACCGGGAAAAAACTTGTTTCTGGGGCACCAGTCCAAAACATGGACAATTTATTAATAACTAATCTTTATACCTTCAATCAATCAGTCTCAAATATTCATGAATTCTACTGGGCGACTTCAGAAACAGACACAGGAAAAAGAAATCAACAGAAACTTTCATATACCGTTTACAGTTTAATGATCAGACTCAGATTAAATGTCAATACATTCAACAGACTTGTTGGTTAGGTGAAATGATCAAATATCAAGCATCACATTCAACTTGTAGCTGATTATTGAGCAAAAAGAGTGTAATCACATTTGTGGAACCAAGAAAACCTTAGTGTGAATTTGTAACTGTGATGAAAATGGAGACTGAAATAGCTATAACCAAAATATGAAGAAAATTGGACGTAAATTTTATGAAGAAAATGACAAAAGCTGATTATATGGAAAAAGAAATTCTGGGTTACTCTAAAAAGGGAAAACATAATTTAATGAAAAGAGGGATAATATTTCTCTTTACTTCTATAGCTCTGATTAGAGTTATGAACTAGTTTTAAACCTGAGACAAATTATGACATACTTCAAGGCAATGGACATCGCATTACTCAGTTGATGAAACAAAGGAATTTTGCTTACGTGACCCATTGCATTGGCTTTCAGCTGGATCCTTCGCTGAAGCTTTATTTGATGATACTGGAAATTATCTGCCAGCAGGCAATTTGTTCCCAGAGGCAAACAGTCAGGAGCTGAGATCCAACAACGATGATGAGAGGCTGCTGGCCACTGAAGCAGTATGTCATGTGGACAACACGAGAGGGTTTTTTCAGCGGCTCTCCCGGGTCCAAATAAATTGATGGGATAGTTGAGAGTCTGATCAAAGGCACAGAATTGAAGAGACAACAGTAATAAAAATTGTTATTCAAGCCACAAAATCCAAGTTCTTCAGATGTTGTGAGGATTGGCGAAACCAGCTTCCAGTGTGAGGATGAGGCGCCTTGCATGGCTGCCGTGTCATTAGGAAGCGCTTATCGAGCGCACCTAATGTCAAGTCAAATTCCTCGTATGTTTTTAACATGCTTGGCAATAAAGCTCATTCTGATTCTGATTCTGATTCTGAGGAAAAACGATCAGTCCACTTTAAAATACGGTGAGTTAAGAAAAATCAATAGAAAAAGTTTAACAGAATAAAATTTTAAAAAAAGTCTGAAAACATGGAGTTTCACTCCATATAAAAGAGAAGGTTGAGCTCAAACAGAAGAAAAACTATTTCTCCCAGACATTTAAAGGAAAGAGAATTCAAGGCAGGATGTAATTGACAACTTTTACAAACTTAGACAAACTTACAGAAAGACCAACTGCCTGAACTAGGGCATTTCTTCCTTAAACTGATCACTTTCAAAGGGAAAAAAAACAACTGACATGAAAGGGAACCAATTATCTCCCATCGCGGGAGAATTGAATGAACTCTGGTCCAGTAAGAAAACAGTCCTTTGTCTGTAACCGACCAATAGAATGAAAGGGGGCGATGTCCAACAGAGACTGGCTGGTGATTGGCTGGCACCAGTCAGATGACTTGAGTAACCTTTTCAAATAGGATGAAACACATCTTGATTAAAATGAAAATTCACTTTATGTGTGTAAGTTAAACTAACTTCAGTGATTCATTACTAATTTTCATTCTTACTACATTAAACATGCACTTTCATAAACTTGTCCTTCTATAATTAACATGCATTAGAATAAGGTTCGCTTAAGCATTTTCAAAAATGCAATTCATTTAAACCAATGATTAATGAAACATTTTAAATCCAGAATGGTATGTCAGAGTCCCGCTTGATTTTCCAGGGTGTCCTGTAAAAAAAATAATCTGAAAATTGAGAGTTTTTGTTAAAAGGTGACATAACGCACGGCTCAGGAGACGCACACACACAGGCTTAGAGTAGTTCAAAGAGTTTATTTACAGCAGGAGTGTATGAGTGTGTGTCTGCGGGATGTAGATGTGTTGGTGGTGGCGTCTGCTTCAGGCACAGAGGCAGATGACCGTTCGGCCGAGCAACCCTATGGAGAGAACACAGGGAGAGGGTGACGGGCATACACCAACACAGGGTGAATTATGGCAAGAGAAGATCTTACTTGAGTTGTCAGGATAGCTGGCACAGCAAGGGGGACGTAGCCCGGGAGACAGCCACCTGGAGAGCTCCGTGCAGCAGCGAAGGATGGGCGATGGAACGGAGACGTCCGCCGCCGGGGAATCCACCTGTGCACAGGGGAGCAGACTGGAAAAGGAGGTAAGGGTTCTTACCCAGAATAGTGATGCTGAAGAAAGGAATGCTCACGACGGTGAGGGAACGAAGTCTGACGGCTTCAGGCCGAGCCTCCGGGCGAGGCGGCTTTTATCCCTCGCCGCTGATGAGGATCAGGTGTGTGAGCAGGTGGCGCCGCTGATGAATGGCGCGGCGTGACAGTACTCCCCCCCTCTAGCAGCGCCTCCTGGCGATGGCTTATCCGGGTGCGCTCGGTGGAAGTCCGCGATGAGCGATGGGTCCAACACAAACGACGGGGGCACCCATTGTCGATGCTCGGGCCCATAGCCCTCCCAGTCCACCAAGTATTGCAACCCACGACCCCGGCGCCGGGAGTCCAGGATGGAGGAGACGGACCAGGCCGGATGGCCACCAATCATCCGGGGCGCGGGTTGCGCTGCAGGAGGAGGGCAAAGGGGGTCGGTGACTGCCAGCTTCACCTTTGATACGTGGAAAGTGGGATGGATGCGGAGGGAGGGGGGAATAGCCACGCGCACAGCCACCGGGTTGATGATCCGGGTGACGGGGAAGGGACCCATGAAGCGCTGTGCCAGCTTCCTCCTCTCGCCTTTTAGGGTGACGTCCTGGGTGGAAACGTAGACAAGTTGCCCAACTCTGTACGCCGGGGCAGGTCTTCTACGCCGGTCCGCCACGGTCTTGTTGCGCTCCGCTGTGCGTAAAAGCGCATGACGCGCGGCGGCCCAGGTGGAGCGGAACTGCCTCACGTGCGCCCTAACTGACGGAACAGTTACCTCGCTCTCCTGCGCTGGAAGCAGCGGGGGGTCGTAACCCAGGGACGCCTTGAAGGGGGACATCCCCGTTGCAGAAGAGCGGGCGGTGTTGTGGGCGTACTCCACCCAGGCGAGATGGTTGCTCTATGACGTCGGCTTGGATCTTGCAACACAGCGGAGCGCAGCCTCCAGCTCCTGATTGGTCCTCTCACACTGCCCGTTAGACTGGGGGTGATGGCCGGAGGAGAGGCTCACCTTGGCTCCGATGGCGTTGCAAAAGGATTTCCAAACCTCGGATGAAAATTGGGGGCCCCGGTCCGAGATCACGTCCACCGGGATCCCATGCAGCCTGACCACGTGTTGGACGAGGAAGCCCGCCGTCTCCAGGGCGGTAGGGAGACCTCGCAGGGGGACGAAGTGTGCCGCCTTGGAGAAACGGTCCACGACGGTCAGGATGGTGTCGAATGAGTTGGAAACTGGGAGCCCGGTGACGAAATCCAGTGCGATGTGCGACCATGGCCTGCCAGGGACGGGCAGAGGCTGGAGCAGACCCGCTGGAGGGGCGTTTCCCGATTTGCTGGTGGCACAAATTGGACAAGCCCGGGCGTAGCGGGCTGCATCCCTCCGCAGGCCCGGCCACCAAAAGGACCGTTGGAGGAGGCTGATCATCCGAGAGGTGCCGGGATGACAGGTGAGCCGGGAGGTGTGGAGCCAGTGGATGACCTCTCCTCGGACCGCAGACGGAACGAACAGTCTTCCTTCCGGTCCGCCGCCAGGATCAGGTTCCACCTCCTGTGCCTTCCGGATCTTGTCCACAATGTCCCAAGAGATAGCTCCCACGACGCACGACCTGGGCAGGATAGTGTGGGGCGTCTCCTCAGCCTCCACGGGGGTGAACTGTCTAGAGAGGGCGTCAGGCAGGCCGTTCTTGGAGCCTGGCCTGAAGGTGATAGAGAACCGGAACCTGGCGAAGAACAGAGACCAGCGTGCCTGGCGGGCATTCAGGCGCTTGGCAGATCGTAGGTACTCTAAATTCTTATGGTCCGTCAGGACCACAAACGGCAGGTCCGCCCCCTCTAGCCAGTGGCGCCACTCCTGTAGGGCGAGTTTAATGGCCAGGAGCTCTCTGTCCCCCACATCATAGTTCCTCTCCGCCGGGGACAGGCGCCGGGAGAAGAAGGCGCACGGTCGCTTGGCGCCATCGTCCGGTGATTGCTGGGATAACACTGCTCCCACTCCTGTGTCCGATGCGTCCACCTCCACAATGCACTGCAGCGCGGGGTCGACCTGGCGAAGGACCCGGGAGGAGGAGAACTCCGCCTTCAGCGCCTTAAAGGCAGCATCGACCTCTTCGGTCCACCGGAACGGGACCTTCGGGGACGTGAGGCGGGTCAGTGGTCCGACGATCCAGCTGAACTTCGGGACAAAACGGCGGTAAAAATTGGCGAAGCCAACAAACTGTTGCACCTGCTTCCGGGATGTGGGAGTAGGCCACTCCACCACCGCCTTCACCTTCTCTGGGTCCGGGAGCACCTGGTCTTGGGCGATGATGAATCCCAGGAAGGATGTGGTCCTAGCGTAAAACTCGCACTTCTCAGCCTTCACGTACAGACGATTCTCCAGCAGTCTTTGGAGGACCCGCCTCACATGGACCTGGTGCTCGCCTCTGGACTTAGAGAAGATCAGAATGTCGTCCAGGTAGACGAACACGAAGAGGCCGATGAAATCCTGGAGGACGTCATTGATGAGGCGCTGAAAGACGGCAGGAGCGTTGGTCAGCCCGAACGGCATGACGAGATACTCAAAGTGGCCGTTCGGGGTACGGAAGGCTGTTTTCCATTCATCTCCCTCCCGGATCCGGACGAGGTGGTAAGCGCTGCGGAGATCCAGCTTGGTAAACCAGGTCGCCCCCTGGAGGGAGTGGAAGGCAGTGTCCATGAGGGGCAGGGTGTAACAGTCCCTCTCAGTGATGTCATTAAGTGCTCGGTAGTCAATACAGGGACGGAGGGAACCATCCTTCTTCCCTACAAAGAAAAACCCCGCCCCCACGGGTGATGACGATGGGCGGATAATCCCAGCGCTCAGTGATTCCTTCAGGTACGTATTCATAGTCTCCTTCTCCGGCGCCGACAGGCTGTAGAGCCGACCAGATGGCAGGGGGGCCCCCTGGCGGAGATTGATGGCACAGTCATATGGTCGATGCGGGGGAAGAGACATAGCTTTCGACTTGCTGAATACCATACCCAGGTCGTGAAAATCTGGGGGCACCAGTGACAGGTCCGGGGGTGCTGTATCCGCCACAGGAGGAGCCGCGGACGGGGAGCAGGCAGCGGACTGAAGGCAGGTGCCCATGCAGAAGGTACTCCACGCCGACACCCCAGCTGACCTCCAGTCCAGGACAGGATTGTGGAGGCGTAGCCAGGGATACCCCAGGATGACGGGCGACACAGAGTTGGGCAGGACGTAGAAAACCATTTCCTCCCGGTGGTTCCCTGAGATGATGACTGGGACAGGAATGGTTTGATGGGTAACTCTCCCAAGGGAGGCACGGGAGAGATGGACCAGGGAGATGGGGTGTTTGAGTGCCTGACAGCGGATGCCCAATCGGGTTGCCAGGCCTTGTGAAATGAAGCTGTCTTCTGCGCCCGAATCCACCAGTGCGTGGGTGAGGTGCCCAGTGGGATTGTGGCAGAAACGGATGGGCAGCTTCAATTGGGTAAGTGTGTTTAACCGGTGGAGATCCGCGAGGCCCCCTACAGTGATCCGTGGACCCCGCCGACTGGCTTTCCATGGGCAACGCTCCACGGTGTGTTGGTCACCTCCGCAATACATGCAGAGGCCCAGCTCACGGCGGCGTTGTTTCTCCGCAAGGGAAAGCCTGGTCCAGCCCGTCACCATCGACTCCGACTCCTTGGGGCACGATGCTGGCGGCGCCGCCAGGGGGCGAGCTTGGAACAGGTGCGGTGAGACTCCACGAAGGCGAGAAGAAGAAGACTTCCGCCCCGAGGAGCGCTCACGCAGCCTGTTATCCAAACTTACAGCTAAGGATGTCAGCTCCGCTAGCGTCCCAGGGATATCCCGTCCAGCCAGTTCATCCCTAAGATCATCGTTGAGGCTGCGGAGGAACAGGCCGCAGAGGGAGCGTTCCCCCCAGCCCAATTCCTCCGCCGCTACCCGGAAGTCGACCGAGTAGTCCGCTGCCGACCGGTCTCCCTGCTGGAGAGCGAGAAGCCGATCGACCTGGACAGTTTCGGTTAGAGAATGGTCAAAGACCTCCAGAAAGCGCCCCACGAATTGGTCATAGGTGAGGGTGGCATAACTGGGCCTCGCCATTACGGCGTAGGCCCAAGTTAACGCACGCCCCTCCAGGAGATTCCCTATGTACCCAATTCGGCTATGATCCGAGGGAAAATCTCCAGGCACACGGTGGAACACGGACTCACACTGCATAATGAACCCCCGCGCTCCGCCGAGCTTACCGCTAAAGCGGGCGGGGGTCGGAATCGGTGTGAGCCGAACCGGTGCCACTGGAGCCGGCTGGACGGCCGCTGGAACAGCAGGAGCCGCGCCACCCTGACGAGCCGGGGGGAATGGCTGTTGAGGATCCAAGCGGCCCAACCGGTTAGTTAAATTCAATAATTGATTAAGGATCACCTGCTGTTGATAAGCTATTTGATCCACCCTAGCCTCGAGAGTGGAAAACCGGTGTGCGAGCCCGCCGTCCGCCGAGCCCGCCGTCCGCCGAGCCGCTCTGCTGAAGCCGTACTGACATAACGCACGGCTCAGGAGACGCACACACACAGGCTTAGAGTAGTTCAAAGAGTTTATTTACAGCAGGAGTGTATGAGTGTGTGTCTGCGGGATGTAGATGTGTTGGTGGTGGCGTCTGCTTCAGGCACAGAGGCAGATGACCGTTCGGCCGAGCAACCCTATGGAGAGAACACAGGGAGAGGGTGACGGGCATACACCAACACAGGGTGAATTATGGCAAGAGAATATCTTACTTGAGTTGTCAGGATAGCTGGCACAGCAAGGGGGACGTAGCCCGGGAGACAGCCACCTGGAGAGCTCCGTGCAGCAGCGAAGGATGGGCGATGGAACGGAGACGTCCGCCGCCGGGGAATCCACCTGTGCACAGGGGAGCAGACTGGAAAAGGAGGTAAGGGTTCTTACCCAGAATAGTGATGCTGAAGAAAGGAATGCTCACGACGGTGAGGGAACGAAGTCTGACGGCTTCAGGCCGAGCCTCCGGGCGAGGCGGCTTTTATCCCTCGCCGCTGATGAGGATCAGGTGTGTGAGCAGGTGGCGCCGCTGATGAATGGCGCGGCATGACAAAAGGAAGTCATTTCATTCAGTAACCACAGTCCCGCTTGCAGAGGCAACAGCGGACATATTCCAGAGTTGTCCACAAAAGGGTAATGTTGAGCTGTGGATAATTCCTACAGATCTGTGGAATGTGGTCAATATCTGGAATGTTTCAAACAGTTCTTGAAGCATAAAACTGCCTGGTTGGGGAGGAAGTTCCGGGATTTATGATTGCAGACTAATCCATTCCTGGCACAAAATGGGATCCTTATCGTCCCTTTTACCATGGAATGTGTTTTCAAACTGTGGTGCTTAGTAAAAAAAAAACAACAACAATTCTTGACCAGACTTTTGGGTGAAATAACTGTAATTTTTACATACCTGAGGTAAATGTTTTGGCTAAGTAATATTGAGGTAACTCAAGGAGGTTCAAATTGGATTGGTTTAGCTGGACTAAACCATGGTTCCACAGATGTCTGAGTCATAGGGTGTTCGAGGCCTTTATTCTGGAAAACTGAGCGACCATGGAATGTCATCATTGTTCTTTGAATGGCAACGAGTAAATTTGTGACCAGTGAAAAGGGGGCAAGATGAGGTGAAATCAGGTTCATCGTTAAAGTGTTAACTGAAAAGCTAATGTTTCTAGCTACCTCTGAGAGTAGCATAGACACCAGCTGTGTGTGAGCATAGTCAGCCTTTAACACGAAGAGCAACAAGTTCAAGGCCTTGTTGAGTTTGACTGAAGCTTTGGAACAAACATTCAAAACCAACACAGTATCTTGCAAAGTTTTGGTAACGGTTTGTGGTTCAACTACCTGGCGTTTTAGTGTAGTGGTGTTGACCGGGTTAACAGTGGACGTGCTAAGGCTACCAAGAGGCCCTAATGCTGAGGCTGTTACTGAGAATCCACCTAAAGATTGTTGACTTTTTGTCTTGGTTCTGCCCAGTTCTGGCTGGGTGACAGTAGGTGTGATTGCTAGGTGTAGGGCTAAACTGAAAAAACAGGAGGGTCATCATCCTGGCAACCAAATATCAGTGAGTGATTTTAATTTCAACCTTCTTCTTGTTTTTTTCTTTTAGATGCCTTAGTGGCAGATGAAAATTATTCTCAGAAGTGGAACAATTTCTTCTTGAGATTGAACTCTAAACCTTAGATATTTTACCACCTTTAGTTGGGATTTTGATGTTGTTAGCTCAAGCTAATGGTATTGGATGTTTTGCATGTACTATTTGAGAATAGTAAGTCGATTGAAATGGATTAGACTTTACAGAGGCCTTTAAGATTAGTTTAAGGGATAATTTGGTTTTAATTTACCCTTTTTCTTTTTGGAACTGTTGGTGTAGTTCACTGATTGGTTTTAAAAGATGCAACTGAGTGTACCTGAGGCTAATCATTAACTAACACTTATTTCTCAGATGCAGGCCTGATTTTAATCTTGTTTATGGACTTACTGTGACAGTGTTGTACCCAACAAAACCCATGGGGTTTTGGTAAAGTTTACTCTGATTGTGATGGGCCCATTTGAAAATGGGATCCTGGATTTGGTACTTCAGTGGCCAAAGTTTGTTGTTGACAACGTATGGATTCATTCACCCGGGCAGGAATTTAGGAGCTATTTTCCCTGCCTGTAGATTGATTTGTTGTTTTTGCGGTACAAATGTGTAGTGGAAGACCTTGTCCCTCCTTTGAGGTTTGCTATGGGAGACTTTTTGGTCATTGTACCCTTTGTGTCGTTTGGCAGATTGGTCCCAGTGTTTTTGAAATGTGGCCTTGGGAGCATTGTACATCGTTTTAATGCCTCTGTGTTCTGCAGCTGGAAGGTCATGGGCATTGGCAGTCATCACCCCCTTCTGGTTCCGAGGAACTAAGAGCAGTGGCGATAAATGTTCATCAGAAGCAGGAATACGAGTGTCATTGTGTAGCTGCAGAGAAGACTGCATCGCAGGAAGTGTTTTCGATTTCATCATATTAGAGAAATTTGACACGGGGAGAGCATGTATGGTCAGGTCCAAACGGTATGTGAAGGTTTTATAGACCACGGGGTCACGGGCTTGAGTAAATGCATGCCTAGTGTTCACAAAAGTTGGGTCCACCAGTGCATATCCTTGAGGTTGCAGGGGTTCCGGGTAGCTGGTTGATTTGGCTTCAGTGACCACACAGGCCGCAGGGGTGGGTGGGTGGGAGGGATTCGGAAGGTAACACCAACGATGCATCAAAGGTATCAAAGGGGTAAGCGGAGCTTTCTGCTCAGCCAGTGAGTTCCCAAGGTCATTCACTTCTCTGTCTTGACCTTGTGCTTGAAGGTGACCTTTGACTTCTTGAGGACAGTGTTCACCTTGGTTTTTGCGGTTGCTTTCAATTGGTTTTGGTTGTTCCAACAGTGCTAGTTGTGTGAGACTTGGGGTGTTCAAAGTGTCAAGAACCAAGCATTGTGATTCAGTTGTCCTTGTTAGGTCGAATGGATGAGGTTGTTGAGTTTGAGCCCACAGTTTAAGAGTCTTAAAATCAATCAGTCTCTCAAAGCGGTTCAGTAGATCTTTGCCGACGAGCAATGGAATGGAGTTGAGTTTGAACACATAGACCGGATGAGTCAAGGTCATGGGTCCAGTGGAGACTTTCACTAATGACACGCCCAACAGGGTGGTTTTAGTGAGCACATGTGATCAAACGGCTCACGAACAGGGTTCCAGTTTAAAGTCCTTGTGAGCGCAGTTAGCAGCTACACGTAGTTTGTCAAAAAGGTTGTGTGACATAAGAGTGATGTCAACGGCGGTGTCTAAAAGCGGGTCCTGACACAACATGTCTTCAAAGGTCAGTGGAAGGATTTTCACTCCACCCCCTTCTCATTTAAATCACACAGAAATTGTGGAACCGGTGATTTGACATGGATGTGCGAAACGTGTTTGGAGGAGTGGTCTTTGACTTGTGGTTGGGCTGCCATAACAGCACTGGACTGCATTGGGTCCTTTGGTTCTTCTCCAGTTGTAAGAGGGATTTTCTTTTTGCCTTTTCTTTGTGATTTAGAGCATTTGTTCTGAGTTGGCACAGCTGCGATAGTTAGGATGTCAGTAGTTTCATTTTCTTGTTTTGAATCTCCGCTAGAAGGTGTTTGGCAATTTCTTTATCTTCTCTACTGAGAGTAGGCATTCCTTTCTTCTTCCAAGGTTTGTGATTGGTCTCTGCTTCTGAGCTTATGCGACAAGGTGGAAATTGTTCCTTTGTACATTATTATTGCAGTTTTATATTCCACCAGATCAAATAATTTCAAACTTTTAGACTGTAAAAATAAACAGTTTGTGTGATCATGGAAACCAGCACCATGGATGGTTCTTATTGCTCTTTTTAGTAAAATAACAAGTGGCTCTGATGAACTTTTATATGTATTTCCCCAAACTTCTGAATAATAATTTAAATATGGTAAAACTAGTGAACAATACAAAGTATAGAGTGATTTCTGACCCAGTATGTACTTTGTTTTGCTGGATGCCCAGTTTCACCCTCCACGTCCTCGGAAGGGCGGGGGTTGCCGGTTGAGTCGCCGACGGCCCGACTCATGAGACAGGTAGTACCGGTTTTCATGGTTATCTGGTAGCGAGCAAACCAGTGCCTGACCTGACATGAACTAAAAACAATATCTGTCACAGGTCTGTGATGGACCACTCCCAATTACACGGGGTGAGACTGGACATCCTGGTAGATAAGCACATCTGACACAAGGTCTGTGGTGGACTTTTGTCAGTCAGTGCATCTCTCGAGGGGTGTCTCTCGAGGGGTTTGTTGACAGCAATTTAAAAAGTTTTAAACTCCCGCACAGACTTTGACAATGAGAGCGCCACTGCACCACCTGCTGCCGTGGATGTGCAATTACACTTTACACGGCAAAAGCAAAGCCTGTTCCCCGGGGTCACACGCGCCCCCCCCCGGCAGCCCCACTATTTGAGAAGGACTGCCGTAGGTAGATTTGTTTTGCAGTCAGGTGACATCCATATTTACAAACCACAATTACATTCAAGGGAGTCCATAGGGAGTCATATGATTGTGAGTCATGCCTGCGTTTGATCTTGGAAGCTGTCCTATGTCCTATGATCTTTGCTGATGGCATAGCGAGTCCTATGATGCCTGCATTTGATCCTGGTTTAAATTAGTGTGTCCTATTCTTAATCGGGTGATGAGTATCTGTTCTTTCCTGTTTCTGGCAACTCCCATTCAGTTTCAAGTGCTGTGTCCTATTGGTAATCGGGTGATGAGTATCTCTTCTTTGGTGAGTGATGATGTATATGACATCGAAAAGACTTGAAGGCAGGCATCGTGAGTGATGGTCTACATGCCATCATAAAGACATCAAGGCAGGTATCGTAGGACCTCATGCCTACATCATAGGTAGCCAGTCCTATTGTGTATATGATGGCATCGCAAGTCCTATGTTGCCTGATATCATAGGATCGTCATAGGTCATCATGCTAACATCACAGGCCGTGCTATGATGTGCTGTGATCGTGACACACAGACATGATGTACTGCTTCAAATGGGTGTTGTTTAAAGTAGTGTGTGCTATTGTTAATCAGGTGATGAGTAAGATTTGGCAATATAAGCTGCGGCTTCAGCCATCACCCATTTCGGATAACTCACGAGGAATTGTTTAGTAGAAGGAGTCTTTGTTTAATTTGACCTTGTTGTTATATTATACAGTTTCTTTTAACCTGTACTGTATTATCCGAAATAAATTCATTCATTCATTCATTCATTTCCAGATTCACACCGAAACTGAGAGATTTCTTGAATTTATAGTGATATTTTGTAAGATTTCCAGATTGACTGCTTCGAATGGGTGTGCTTTAAAGTGCTGTGTCCGATTGTGTATATGACGGCATCGTCCTTTTGTCTATATGACAGCATCGCGAGTCCTGATGGGTCTATATGACATCATAAAGGCATTGTCCTTTTGTCTATATGACGACATCGCGAGTCCTGATGACATCATAAAGACATCAAGGCATAGGGACATTATAGGCGCATCACAGGCTGTCCTATGATGCAGACATCATAGGGACATCACAGGCACATTATAGGCCATCCTATGATGTCCTATGATCGTGACACACAGACAGACAGACAGACAGACAGACAGACAGACAGACACACACACACACACACACACACACACAAACAGAGATTTCTTGAATTTATAGATTAAAACAAATGGACTTATATCTGTTTTTGCAAACGAACTCTTCAAATAGACTTCATAGTCCAAAAATGATTTACATTTGTTGATTACAGTCAGAGATGATGAGGCTTGGTGTTGAACACTGTAATGATATTCTGGTTAGTCCATCGATTCAGTGAGATCTCTTCCAATGGAGAACAGGGACAGAATTCAGCCTGTCTGTCAGCACTGATGCTATAATAGCAGATTTATATAAGAAATCACCTTGGTAACAGTTTATATTGTAATATTCTCATCACAAATGGCTGTATCTAAAATAATTTTAGTAAATTAATCATCTTATTTTATTGAGACTAGTGTTGATATGGTTCCTCATAGGCTCCGGAGCAAATTATAATAATAGCTGCACAAATGGTTATGTATGTGTGTTTTTAAAATTAGGTTCCTGGATGTTTTATCTAATGTATAGTTGTGCTCATTTTCTACTGCAAACTAAATTATCCCTTTTGGGGCATTTAATAAAATCAATCTGAATCTGAATCTAGCTTTGTAACTTGGAGAGAGTCAAATTTACAGTACATCGGGAAGTATTCACAGCGCTTCACTTTTTCCACGTTATGTTACAGCCTTATTCCAAAATGGATTCATTTTTTTCCTCAAAATTCTACACATAATACCCCATAATGACAATGTGAGAAAAGTTTTTTTTTTAGATTTTTGCAAATTCAATAAAAATAAAAAACAAAGAAATCACACACTCAAAAGTATTCACAGCCTTTACCATGAAGCTCAAAATTGAGCTGAGGTGCAGCCTGTTTCCACTGATCATCCTTGAGATGTTTCTACAGCTTAACTGGAGTCCACCTGTGGCAAATTCAGTTGATTGGACATGATTTGGAAAGGCACACAGCTGTCTATATAAGGTCCCACAGTTGACAGTATATGTCAGAACACAAACCAAGCATGAAGTCAAAGGAATTGTCTGTAGACCTTCGAGACAGGACTATCTCAAGGCACAAATCCGGGGAAGGGTAGAGAAAAATTTCTGCTGCTTTGAAGGTCCCAATGAATGCAGTGGCCTCCATCATCCATACATGGAAAAAGTTTGGAAGCACACGATGTACAGCCACCGGGCAGGGGTATTGGCAAAGAGGCCAAACCCGGATACCCGCTGATATTTATAGGGACGGTGTAGTGGCAGAAACGGAAGTGGGCGCCGCTAAACCACACCTCACAAATAAAAGCATAAATTGCTATACGACAGGGAGTATTTGTACAACTTAAATCAACTGGAGAGTTTTTGGCCACGTCATATAACATCACATGACAAGCACAGCGCTGTGTCTGTGGCAGTGGGGGCGCTATCTGTTCCTTGAAACTTTGCCACAATAAGGGTTAAGTTAGTAGAAGTGGTCATCATAATTTATTTTAGTGATACCTGATGCTTTGACAAGTTCTTCTGCCATATCTCATCTTAGTTTTTGAAGAGATTTCTTTGATGAATCAATGGAATCAATGTGAAATCTTTAGGGTCTATTCGGAAATTCCATCACTGTTACTGTGTCTTTGTCATCTGTACAGATGTCAGAATGGCACAATTATTGTAAATGATCAAACACCTTAAGAACTACATATTTTATTATTATAACCCCCCAAAGAAATTCTGGAGGGTATAAAGTTTTTGATCCGTCCATCTGTTTCACATTTTATGTTGTCATTGGTACAGCTTCTACACTTCTGATTGGATTTACTTCAAATTTATATGAGCCTGAACCCATCAATTCTTTGGATGAGTTGGGTTTTGATATACAGTACATCTAATAGGTTAACCTCCAAGGTAAACCAACAATGAAAAGGACTTGAATGTGAACTTTTATATTGAAAAAGACACCAATTCATTTAGCTACATGCCTGGTTTATATTCGGGTCAGATGAGCGCCTGCATTAATATGTTCAGTGAGAACTCGGATGTGGGGATGAGTGGGGTATATGCGCTTGCTCACTATGGTTTTCATAGATCATAAAGACGTTACATGCAATCACCTGCATCACAAAGACACCGCAACTGGTGCCATCTTTATGGAAGGTGTGGGTTATCTTACCAGGCTGCCACTTGATGTTATTAACACAGTCCTTCTTTCCACGTCTATTGTGGCACATCTTGAAGTACTGTCTACAGGATGAGAAGAAAATCAATTTTGGTAATCGGTTTCACATTATTACTTACTGGATGGCTTCTCTAACTATGTGTAACCTATTTATTTTCCATAATTGATTTGTCATTACCCAAATCTGTAGGCAGCCTTTCTGGAATCCTCAATTTCATTTGACCCTTGCAGTGGATCAACCACAAAAATGTGGTTTGAAAGGGCATGAAGATACTGTTTCTAAACAATAACATATCACACCATACCATTATCAAATGTGTTAGTAACAGGGAAAAAAACATGTACAGCACCAAAAAAAGACTTGCTAGTGTGATTAGAAAAAAAAAGGAGTCATTTTAAAAGGGCATTTTTAAAAAATCAACTTAAAAATACTGAAACGATCATACTTAGATTTTTAAAGGCACATATTGAAGCTGTAATCTCACCACAAACTTTCAGTGCACATTTCTGATATTGACAAATCCAATGATTCCATCATAGTCCTCAAATGTGACCTGACAAGTAGTGACAAAATGTAAAAACGACTGTAAGACTTTATGTACACAGTGAGCCTTATGTCTTTTCCTCCACAGGTCTAAACAGTAAAGGGAAGCTGATATTCCCCATTTACTAGTTAACCCCTTGCACTCTGGTCAATTTCCCTAAAAACGCCTAAAAATAACGTACCCAAAGTAAATCAAAAGCTGTTCTTCAACCCTTTGCAGCATCTTCATGGGGTTGGTCTCATTTAAAAGAAAACACTTTGAATTTTTTGGCAAAACAGTCATAATCTCTCTAAGTGCTCCTGCCACTGAGTAACAGTCATCTAAACATACTGAACATGAAGAAAATAAAGTTTGCCTGGGTGTTTTTTTTGGATACAAATGCTTGCAAATAACACACAGCTGTCAGATCCGGGCTGGAAAATGCAACAGAAATGTAGAACCAAGTGTTATCCAGCTGAGGTCAAGATTTTGTAACAATACCACAAAAAATGAATATATTACACAGCTTTTTTGTCAGGTTGTTCCCAGGCGTTTTTGAACTGTGCCAAATTGTGCCAAATGGCACAGTTTGGAAAAACATCTATAACTTTTGAATAATTCAATATAGAAGCTTGATCTTGAGCTCTAATGAAAGGTGACACTCAGGGCTGTGTGTGTGTGTGGGGGGGTTGTTTATTCATTCATGAATGAATGAATGAACAAACAAGCCCCCACACACAAAGAAGCATGCCACGTAAAAAATGTGTGGCTTTTTTTTTTTACAAGAAAAAATAACCTACAGTGCAATAAAAATTATACTAAAATATCTGTAATGTAGAGGATAACAACTACCACCCCCCCCATCATGTGGCGATGGACATTGACCATGCCGTGTGCCGCGGTCTACTACGCACAGTTGTACTAAAATATCTGCAATATATCTGCAATCCACTACAGAGAAGTAGCGGGGGGGGGCCGTTCATGGTCCAGATGTGGCGCACGAGTTCGTGCGCTGCGGTCCGTCATGTGGCGATGACGCACAGTTGTAATTTACTGATCGGTCAAAAGTCATTTTGATTACAATTTTCAGGGATAAAGAATAATTTAGCTTATAACACTTACCTGTCCACAACATGCTTTCAATCGTCGAACTTCTCTGCTTCAATTGGCTCGCTGTATTCGCAGCCGTTGGTAGGCGGGTCCTTCTTGCTAGGTTTTCAGTCATTGGTTCTTCAAGGTTTCAGAAACCCGATTCAAGGCTCTTATTAGTCGACTGAGATGTCAATCAAATCTAAACCAATCAAAGCACTCCTTTGGCTTTCTGTTCGCGGCTGTATCTGTAGTGGAAGAACGGAAATGCAGCTTTTTTTTTTCAGTGCGCTCTGAGACGCACAGTGTGCATCCTAGTGCACACAAGGGTGCGCTAGGACGCAGGGACGTGACCGCCCGCGGTATCCCGGAGTGCAAGAGGTTAAAACAATATTTTCCAGTATCACATCAAGGATTACTATAACACTAGATGGTGTATATGTACACATTTCAAAACTTTCAGTGTCCTGGCCTACTGACACCCCACCAGACTACACCACTAAAGTAAAAAACAAAGTAAATGACTATAGTTACACTAACCTTTTTTAAACCTTGCCTGGCCATCTGGTCAGGACCATCAAACTGGTCCTGGGTGAAGGGCCAGACGAAGAACGATCCAACAGACTCTCATGATAAATTGTATATCAAGGATTCAGTGTACCCCGCCCGGTATGGGGTTACCGGGGCCCCACCCTGGAGCCAGGCCTGGGGGAGGGGCTCGAAGGCTAGCGTCTGGTGGCCGGGTTTCCACCCATGGGACCCGGCCGGGCTCAGCCCGAAGGAGTTACATGGGTCCGCCCTCCAGTAGGTTCACCACCTGCAGGAGGGATCATGGAAGTCCGGTGCTATGTGGATTAGGTGGCAGTCAAAGGCGGAGACCTTGGCGGACTGATCCCAAGCTTTCTAAACTGGCTTTTGGTACGTGGAATGTCACCTCTCTGGTGGGGAAGGAGCCTGAGCTGGTGTACGAGATTGAGCGATACCGGCTAGATATAGTCGGCCTCACCTCAACACACAGCTCCGGTTCCGGAACCAGTCTCCTGGAGAGGGGCTGGAGCTTGGCCTTTTCTGGAGTTGCCCCGGGCGAGAGGCGACGAGCAGGGGTAGGTATTCTTGTATCGCCCCACCTTGCTGCCTCTATATTGGAGTTTTCCCCGGTGGACGAAAGGGTTGCTTCCCTGCGCCTTCGGGTTGGGAAACGGGTCCTGACCATCATTTGTGCCTATGCACCAAATGATGTTTCAGAGTACCCACCCTTTTTGGAGTCTGTGACTGGGGTGCTGGAGGGTGCTCCTCCTGGAGACTCCATTGTCCTACTGGGGGACTTCAATGCGCACGTGGGCAACGACAGTGAAACCTGGAGGGGGGTGATTTGGAGGTACGGCCTGCCCGATCTGAACCCGAGTGGTGTTCAGTTATTGGACTTCTGTGCTAACCACAGTCTGTCTATAACGAACACCATGTTCAAGCATAAGGGTGTCCATATGTGCACCTGGCACCAGGACACCCTAGGCCGCAGGTCGATGATCGATTTTGTTATCGTATCATCAGACCTGCGACCGTATGTCTTGGACACCCGAGTAAAGAGAGGTGCAGAGCTGTCAACTGATCACCACCTGGTGGTGAGTTGGATCCGATGGCAGGGGAGGAAGCCATTCAGACCTGGTAGACCCAAACGTATAGTGAGGGTGTGCTGGGAGCGTCTGGCTGAGGCCCCTGTCCGGGAGGTCTTCAACTCCCACCTCCGGAAGAACTTCAACCACATTCCGAGGGAGTCTGGAGACATGGAGTCTGAATGGGCCATGTTCTCCACCTCTGTTGTTGAAGCGGCAGCCCAGAGCTGCGGCCGCAAGGTGGTCGGTGCATCTCGTGGTGGCAACCCCCGAACCAAGTGGTGGACACCAGTGGTGAGGGGGGCCATTAAGCTGAAGAAGGAGTCCTATCAAGCTTGGTTGGCTTGTGGGACTCCCGAAGCAGCTGAGGTGTACCGGCAGGCCAAGCGGAGTGCAGCTCGGGTGGTTGCTGAAGCAAAAACCCGGGTATGGGAGGAGTTCGGTGAGGCCATGGAACAAGACTTTCGGTCGGCTTCAAAGAGATTCTGGCAAACTGTTCGGCGGCTCAGGAGGGGAAAGCAGCTCCCCGTCCACACTGTGTATGGTGCGGATGGGACACTGTTGACTTCAACTGGGGATATCGTCGGGCGGTGGAAGGAATACTTCGAGGATCTCCTCAATCCCACTGATACGCCTTCCACAGAGGAAGCAGGGTTTGGGGACGAGGGGGATGACTCGCCTATCACAGGGGCTGAGGTCGCCAAGGTGGTTAAAAATCTCCTTGGTGGCCGGGCCCCGGGGGTGGACGAGATTCGCCCCGAGTACCTCAAGGCCCTGGATGTTGTTGGGTTGTCATGGTTGACACGCCTCTGCAACATTGCGTGGAGGTCGGGGGCAGTGCCTTTGGCATGGCAAACCGGGGTGGTGGTTCCTCTCTTCAAAAAAGGGGACCGGAGGGTGTGCTCCAACTTTAGAGGGATCACACTCCTCAGCCTCCCTGGGAAGGTCTATGCCAAGGTACTGGAGAGGAGAGTCCGGCCGCTGGTCGAACCTCGGATTCAGGAGGAGCAATGTGGTTTTCGTCCTGGCCGTGGCACATCGGACCAGCTCTTTACCCTCTCGAGAATTCTTGAGGGTTCGTGGGAGTTTGCCCAACCAGTTTACATGTGTTTTGTGGACTTGGAGAAGGCATTTGACCGCGTCCCTCGTGGATTTTTGTGGGGGGTGCTTCGGGAGTATGGGGTATCGGGCTTGTTGTTACGAGCTATTCGGTCTCTGTACGACCGTTGTGAGAGTTTAGTTCGCATTGCCAACACTCGGTCGGAGTCATTCCCAGTGAGAGTTGGACTCCGCCAGGGCTGCCCTTTGTCACCGGTCCTGTTCATAATTTTTATGGACAGGATTTCTAGGCGCAGCCAGGGAATGGAGGGTGTCATGCTTGGTGACCACAGGATCTCATCTCTGTTGTTTGCAGATGATGTTGTCCTGTTGGCTTCATCCAGCAATGACCTACAGCTCTTGCTGGGACGGTTTGCCGCTGAGTGTGAAGCGGCTGGGATGAGAATCAGCACCTCCAAGTCCGAGTCCATGGTCCTCAGCCGGAAAAAGGTGGATTGTCCTCTCCGGGTTGGGGACAGGCTCCTGCCCCAAGTGGAGGAGTTTAAGTATCTTGGGGTCTTGTTCACGAGTGAGGGGAAAATGGAGCGAGAGATCGACAGACGGATTGGAGCAGCATCTGCAGTGATGCGGACGTTGTACCGGTCTGTTGTGGTGAAGAGGGAGCTTAGTTCTAAGGCAAAGCTGTCGATTTACCAGTCAATCTACGTTCCTACTCTCACCTATGGTCACGAGCTTTGGGTAATGACCGAAAGAACGAGATCGCGGATACAAGCGGCTGAAATGAGCTTTCTCCGTAGGATTGCTGGACTCACCCTCAGAGATAGGGTGAGGAGCTCAGTCATCCGGGAGAGGCTCAGAGTAGAACCGCTGCTCCTCCACATTGAAAGGAGTCAGTTGAGGTGGTATGGGCATCTGATTAGGATGCCTCCTGGACGCCTCCCACTTGAGGTGTTTCAGGCACGTCCCACTGGGAGGAGACCCCGGGGCAGACCCAGGACTCGGTGGAGAGACTATGTCTCCCAGCTAGTCTGGGAACGCCTTGGTATCCCCTCTGAAGAGCTGGAGCAGGTGGCTGGGGAGAGGGAAGTCTGGGCTTCTCTGCTTGAACTGCTGCCTCCGCGACCTGGACCTCCGGAAAAGCGGTAGAAGATGGATGGATGGATGGATGGCCATCTGCCCTCTTGTCCCATGTAAAACTGCACCCATGGTGTAGTGATCCATGTGGTATAGTCGGCCAGCAGTATCCTTCGAAATCAGAATGGCTCTGATATAACACTCAATCACCTTTTGCAGAAATTGAAAGGAAAAATTAATGCAAAAATTTCAAAAATGAATTTAACAATATGGTACAGCAACAGTTTAAAAGACAAACTTGCCTCGCCTGCAACGAGTTCATCAGGCCTCAAAGTCTGAAACTCCATGTGCCGCAGGGTGAAATTCTGTTCAGCGTGTTATGACAGCCCCAACAACTTATGTTTGTTTGCATTTCCAAAGGGTGTCAAACTGTAAGTACAGTATAATATATACTATAAAACTCCAACCTTTTTTAAATATTAATGAGTTTTATCATCAGTATTATTAAAAACCCCCTCATGGATCGTCACCTTATCGTGGTGGGGGGGTTTGCGTGCCCCAGTGATCCCAGGAGCTATGTTGTCCGGGGCAATTTGCCTCTGATAGGGTCTCCCAAGACAAACTGGTCCTGGGTGAAGGGCCAGACGAAGAACGATCCAACAGACTCTCATGATAAATTGTATATCAAGGATTCAGTGTACCCCGCCCGGTATGGGGTTACCGGGGCCCCACCCTGGAGCCAGGCCTGGGGGAGGGGCTCGAAGGCTAGCGTCTGGTGGCCGGGTTTCCACCCATGGGACCCGGCCGGGCTCAGCCCGAAGGAGTTACATGGGTCCGCCCTCCAGTAGGTTCACCACCTGCAGGAGGGATCATGGAAGTCCGGTGCTATGTGGATTAGGTGGCAGTCAAAAGCGGAGACCTTGGCGGACTGATCCCAAGCTTTCTAAACTGGCTTTTGGTACGTGGAATGTCACCTCTCTGGTGGGGAAGGAGCCTGAGCTGGTGTACGAGATTGAGCGATACCGGCTAGACATAGTCGGCCTCACCTCAACACACAGCTCCGGTTCCGGAACCAGTCTCCTGGAGAGGGGCTGGAGCTTGGCCTTTTCTGGAGTTGCCCCGGGCGAGAGGCGACGAGCAGGGGTAGGTATTCTTGTATCGCCCCACCTTGCTGCCTCTATATTGGAGTTTTCCCCGGTGGACGAAAGGGTTGCTTCCCTGCGCCTTCGGGTTGGGAAACGGGTCCTGACCATCATTTGTGCCTATGCACCAAATGATGTTTCAGAGTACCCACCCTTTTTGGAGTCTGTGACTGGGGTGCTGGAGGGTGCTCCTCCTGGAGACTCCATTGTCCTACTGGGGGACTTCAATGCGCACGTGGGCAACGACAGTGAAACCTGGAGGGGGGTGATTGGGAGGAACGGCCTGCCCGATCTGAACCCGAGTGGTGTTCAGTTATTGGACTTCTGTGCTAACCACAGTCTGTCTATAACGAACACCATGTTCAAGCATAAGGGTGTCCATATGTGCACCTGGCACCAGGACACCCTAGGCCGCAGGTCGATGATCGATTTTGTTATCGTATCATCAGACCTGCGACCGTATGTCTTGGACACCCGAGTAAAGAGAGGTGCAGAGCTGTCAACTGATCACCACCTGGTGGTGAGTTGGATCCGATGGCAGGGGAGGAAGCCATTCAGACCTGGTAGACCCAAACGTATAGTGAGGGTGTGCTGGGAGCGTCTGGCTGAGGCCCCTGTCCGGGAGGTCTTCAACTCCCACCTCCGGAAGAACTTCAACCACATTCCGAGGGAGTCTGGAGACATGGAGTCTGAATGGGCCATGTTCTCCACCTCTGTTGTTGAAGCGGCAGCCCAGAGCTGCTGCCGCAAGGTGGTCGGTGCATCTCGTGGTGGCAACCCCCGAACCAAGTGGTGGACACCAGTGGTGAGGGGGGCCATTAAGCTGAAGAAGGAGTCCTATCAAGCTTGGTTGGCTTGTGGGACTCCCGAAGCAGCTGAGGTGTACCGGCAGGCCAAGCGGAGTGCAGCTCGGGTGGTTGCTGAAGCAAAAACCCGGGTATGGGAGGAGTTCGGTGAGGCCATGGAACAAGACTTTCGGTCGGCTTCAAAGAGATTCTGGCAAACTGTTCGGCGGCTCAGGAGGGGAAAGCAGCTCCCCGTCCACACTGTGTATGGTGCGGATGGGACACTGTTGACTTCAACTGGGGATATCGTCGGGCGGTGGAAGGAATACTTCGAGGATCTCCTCAATCCCACTGATACGCCTTCCACAGAGGAAGCAGGGTTTGGGGACGAGGGGGATGACTCGCCTATCACAGGGGCTGAGGTCGCCAAGGTGGTTAAAAATCTCCTTGGTGGCCGGGCCCCGGGGGTGGACGAGATTCGCCCCGAGTACCTCAAGGCCCTGGATGTTGTTGGGTTGTCATGGTTGACACGCCTCTGCAACATTGCGTGGAGGTCGGGGGCAGTGCCTTTGGCATGGCAAACCGGGGTGGTGGTTCCTCTCTTCAAAAAAGGGGACCGGAGGGTGTGCTCCAACTTTAGAGGGATCACACTCCTCAGCCTCCCTGGGAAGGTCTATGCCAAGGTACTGGAGAGGAGAGTCCGGCCGTTGGTCGAACCTCGGATTCAGGAGGAGCAATGTGGTTTTCGTCCTGGCCGTGGCACATCGGACCAGCTCTTTACCCTCTCGAGAATTCTTGAGGGTTCGTGGGAGTTTGCCCAACCAGTTTACATGTGTTTTGTGGACTTGGAGAAGGCATTTGACCGCGTCCCTCGTGGATTTTTGTGGGGGGTGCTTCGGGAGTATGGGGTATCGGGCTTGTTGTTACGAGCTATTCGGTCTCTGTACGACCGTTGTGAGAGTTTAGTTCGCATTGCCAACACTCGGTCGGAGTCATTCCCAGTGAGAGTTGGACTCCGCCAGGGCTGCCCTTTGTCACCGGTCCTGTTCATAATTTTTATGGACAGGATTTCTAGGCGCAGCCAGGGAATGGAGGGTGTCATGCTTGGTGACCACAGGATCTCATCTCTGTTGTTTGCAGATGATGTTGTCCTGTTGGCTTCATCCAGCAATGACCTACAGCTCTTGCTGGGACGGTTTGCCGCTGAGTGTGAAGCGGCTGGGATGAGAATCAGCACCTCCAAGTCCGAGTCCATGGTCCTCAGCCGGAAAAAGGTGGATTGTCCTCTCCGGGTTGGGGACAGGCTCCTGCCCCAAGTGGAGGAGTTTAAGTATCTTGGGGTCTTGTTCACGAGTGAGGGGAAAATGGAGCGAGAGATCGACAGACGGATTGGAGCAGCATCTGCAGTGATGCGGACGTTGTACCGGTCTGTTGTGGTGAAGAGGGAGCTTAGTTCTAAGGCAAAGCTGTCGATTTACCAGTCAATCTACGTTCCTACTCTCACCTATGGTCACGAGCTTTGGGTAATGACCGAAAGAACGAGATCGCGGATACAAGCGGCTGAAATGAGCTTTCTCCGTAGGATTGCTGGACTCACCCTCAGAGATAGGGTGAGGAGCTCAGTCATCCGGGAGAGGCTCAGAGTAGAACCGCTGCTCCTCCACATTGAAAGGAGTCAGTTGAGGTGGTATGGGCATCTGATTAGGATGCCTCCTGGACGCCTCCCACTTGAGGTGTTTCAGGCACGTCCCACTGGGAGGAGACCCCGGGGCAGACCCAGGACTCGGTGGAGAGACTATGTCTCCCAGCTAGTCTGGGAACGCCTTGGTATCCCCTCTGAAGAGCTGGAGCAGGTGGCTGGGGAGAGGGAAGTCTGGGCTTCTCTGCTTGAACTGCTGCCTCCGCGACCCGGACCTCCGGAAAAGCGGTAGAAGATGGATGGATGGATGGATATTATTAAAAAAATTGTACAGTTCAACCATATTTATAAACGCACAGCAGGAGGAATTAACAAAGTTTTTGAATAATGTAGAGGTACCTAAGTTGCAGGCTGAGATGGCAGAAGGGTTGGAATCCCCAATCACGGAGGAGGAGATAAAAATGGCAATTTTACATATGAAAAATGGGAACTCATCTGGAAATGATGGCCTTCCGGTAGAATACTATAAGGAATTCATAGATATATTCTCTCTCCAATATTAAAGAAAGTGTACAAAGAAATATTTTTCAAGGGAAGGCTGCCTCCAACATTTAATGAGGCTTTGATAACATTGATTCCTAAAGTGGATAGGGATGTAACCGATCCCTCAAATTATAGACCTATAAGTTTGTTAAATTTGGATTGTAAAATACTGACAAAAATTTTAGCTTTAAGATTACAAAAGGTACTACCAAGTATTATTCATCCTAACCAAGTGGATTTTGTGAAAAATAGATCATCTTCTGATAACATAAGAACACTACTACATCTGATATGGCAGAGTCAATCACAAGATGTTCCTATAGCTGCTGTTTCCTTAGATGCTGAGAAAGCTTTCGGTAAGGTGGAAGTGGAATTTCTTTTCTCTGTCTTGTCACACTTTGGAATAGGATCTGGTTTTATTAAATGGGTGAGGGCATTGTATAATGAGCCAAAAGATGCAGTAATGACAAATCGAGTAACATCTTCCTTTTTTACACTTTCTAGAGGGACAAAATAAGGCTGTTCTTTAAGCCTGCTGCTGTTTATAATTTTTGGGGGGAAATACTAGCCATAACCATTAGGACTAATTCACATATTCAAGAGGTTGAGGAAGGTGGCACAGAACATAAACTACTGCTTTACACAGATGGCATTCTGGCTACAATAACAAACCCAGTGACCTCTCTACCGCATTTAATGGACACAATACAATCCTTTTCAAAATTATCAGGTTATACAATTAATTGGACTAAGTCAGAGGCTATGCCAATTTCAAAAAGTTGTTACTCTAATATGTTAAAGAAATTTAACTTCAGGTGGATTCCATAAGGAATGAAGTATCTAGGGATAAAACTGAGTTGGGACTTGGAGGAGATATCACAGTTAAATTTTAATCCTTTGCTGCAAAAAATGAAAACAAACTTAAGTAAGTGGGAAAAGATTAAACTTAGCTTATGAGATAAAACAAACATTATAAAGATGGTGATAGCCCCTCACTTTAATTATATTGTTACAATGCTATTAATTAAAATACCAGACATAATTTTTCAAAGGTATGAAAACACAGTCAAACATTTTTTGTGGGAGGGGAAAAGACCAAGAATTAGATTAAGCAAATTGTATGCCCCTAAGGAGAAAGGAGAGCTAGGTCTGCCTAGTCCTAGACTATACTACATATCATTTGAATTAGCTAAACTGGCAAAACACTGGAAGACTATGGACAGAATTGGTTGGATAAATATAGAGTCAGAACTGTGTTCTCCATTCGGTGTTTTTGATATGTTCTCTCAAAATCTAGGAAATATAAAAAATCCCATCCTCAATCATGCAAGAGATGTTTGGGATAAATGTCATAGAATGTATAAGCTGTCAGTGTATGTTCAGAGTTATTCATCATTATGGATTAATCCTGCAATCTGCATTGGGAAGACAGCTGTATACTGGGAGCAGTGGCGTTCCAGTGGCATACGTACTATAGAAGACCTATATAGTGACGGAATATTCTTATCTTATGAAAATTTAATTCACCGATATGGCTTGGAGGACAAGGGTCAATTTTGGAGGTACCTACAGATAAGAAATTGTGTGACATCTGTTTTCAAAAGAGCTGATAACAGTTTTATATCCTTTTTTGATCTGCCGCTGAAACGCTGCACAGCTTCACAGTTTTATAAAATCACTAATAATTTTATAAGTAATGACTGAACCAGAATGAAAAGGCTTTGGCAGAAAGATTTAGGAGAGGAAATGGATGATGACAGATGGTGTAGAATTGTGGAAGAATGTGGAAAATTTGTGAAAGAAGCTAAAGGGAAGTTTACACAGTACAAAATATTGCATAGGTATTACCATACACCACTGAGATTGTACAGAATGAAACTGGCAAAAAATAATTTATGTTGGAAATGTCAAACGACAATGGGAACATTTTTGCACTGTCTCTGGGATTATTCTTGGATAAGGCCATTTTGGGTTAGAATCTTATCACTTATGTCAGGATGGTATGGTTCAAAAATTCCTGTGACTCCTGCTCTTTGTTTGCTGGCGGACAGATCGTAAATGTCAAACATTTCAAAAATGGATTTTTGAGTTATCGTGGTTGGTTTAATCACGGCATCAAGGATTATATTGAGACATTGGAGAACAATGGAAGTTCCATCAGTGAGAGAATGGACAGATGCGATGGTGGAGACGGCATCATATGAATGGATGCTCAGTAGACTGAAGGGAGAGATGGGGGGTAGACCCTCAGCATGGGACCTTCTTTGGACACATAAGAAAACAACCTCTGACTAGTGGTTTAGGGTAAATTTTAAGGATCTGCCAAGAGATAACCATGTCCTAGTTTATACATCAGTATTTTGTATATTCACCATATGTACAACAAGCTGTCTGGTATTATTTCTCTTTTACATACCATGTACATGACCATCCAAAGAAAATTTAATAAAAAAATTAAATTTCAAAAAACTGCAACTTTTTAATTCAGCATTCATAAATACATTACATTGGAAATTTTTCAGTACTCAAGTTGAATATTCTATTGCCCTATACAGAAAGCTGTCAATGACCTAGACCAGGGGTGTCCAACCATGTGCCATGGAGAGCCAAGACCCTGCAGGTTTTACCTCCAACCAGTGTCTTCAACAGCAGATTTCAGTGAACTTCTTCCCACTGATTGCTGATAAGTGAAAACACCTGCTGAAGAGACTGGGTAGAAGAGAAAACCTGCAGGGTCTTGGCTCTCCATGGCACATGGTTGGACACCCCTGACCTAGACCATCTTACTTTGTATTTCTGAACATTTCTTTCATGTCTATCGTGATGGACTCCAACAGAACTGTGTTCTTAGGTGAACACAGCTGTCTCATAAATACGAGGGGGGCTGAAAAGTTCATAGGCTTACTAAGAAATGGATGCTCAAGAAGAGAGCTTCTCTACCGCAGGGATCCAAACACTGCAACACTGATGGAAGAAGTGTGTGGCCCAAAGAGGAAACTGCTCTTTGCATGTTATTTGCAATATTTGCATCATGGTCCGCCTATGAACTTTTCAGCCACCCCCCCCCCCCCATAGTTAATGTTTTTCATGTGTCCTTAATAATTTCAAAGTCCAACAACATGTCTAATTTTTTCTGGCTCTACACATTAAAATTACTTCATCTTATCTTTAGACTGAATACATTCGATTGTAGTGAGCAGCCAAAACAAAATAATAAACTAGCAGTATCAGAGCTGGTGACACCAACAGACTTGACAAGATTATCAGGAAGGCTGGCTCTGTAATTAGTCTCAGGCTGGATACCTTTGAGAATGTGGTGGAGGGGAGGACACGGAACAAACTGTTATCCATCATGGACAACCCTAATCACCCCCTCCACCTCACACTGGACAGACAGCGGAGCACTTTCTCCAGCAGGCTGCTACAGCTCCGCTGCCAAACAGTCAGGTACAGGAAATCTTTTCTGTCACGTCATTTCGCTGCACAGTAATTCACTCTGATGTTGAATTCTCATCATAACAATGCTGCCATACCGCACCTTGCACCTTGTCTAATTGGTGCCTCACATTGCACTCTGCACCTGATAGTCCTGTATTGTACAGTGAATATGATGTATCCATCTATATGGGTCATCATCTGCGATGTATATAAAGTTATCTAGGCAGTTTTACTTTCCCTGGGTAATTCCTTTGTCTATTACTTACATAAATGGTCCCCTCCAGTATACAACTAGGACAATATCAATCACTACGGAGGGTGACAATATGTATGGGTACATATTCATACTATGTGGGGTAACTAAATAGACGGTTATGCTGATTATTCCATCTAGCTACAATGCTCCGCACTGTGTATATATATTTATATATTTATGTGTGCATATGTATATTCACTGCTCTTATTTTCTTATCTTCTAAATTATTGCTCTGACTGTTGCTATCCCTGTGCTGTTGCAATCCTGGAATTTCCCCATTGTGGAACCAATAAAGGATTATCTTACTCTTACTTACTCTTATTATGCTGTGTGTTTTTCTGTCGTTTTGGTCATCTGCTGTCATGCTGTTGTTGCACTGTAATTTCACAGTTTGGGATCAATAAAGTACATCTATCTATCTATCTAAACCAGGTGTAGCATTAACCCTTTTGGTTCCAATCTATAAAATCACTCTTCACTTTAAAGAAATTGTTTCACCCATAAGTCTGGTCATGAACTGCTTCTCTCACCCAAGGACCAGAGTTGCAACACGACCCATCGGCCATAAAGTGAAAGTTAATCCCTTGTTCAGGATTTATAGTCATTCTCCCTTTTCTGCTCTTTGGCAAAGGAATGCCCCAAATGACAGATTTATGGTTGATACAGTGGGGAAAAGAAGTATTTAGTCAGCCACCAATTGTGCAAGTTCTCCCACTTAAAAGATGAGAGAGGTCTCCAATTTTCATCATAGGTATACTTCAACTATGAGAGACAAAATGAGAAAAAAAAAATCCAGAAAATCACATTGAAGGATTTTTAATGAATTAATTGGTAAATTCCTCGGTAAAATAAGTATTTGGTCACCTACAAACAAGCAAGATTTCTGGCTCTCACAGACCTGTAACTTCTTCTTTAAGAGGCTCCTCTGTCCTCCACTTGTTACCTGTATTAATGGCACCTGTTTGAACTTGTTATCAGTATAAAAGACACCTGTCCACAACCTCAGTCAGACTCCAAACTCCACTATGGCCAAGACCAAAGAGCTGTCAAAGGACACCAGAAACAAAATTGTAGACCTGCACCAGGCTGGGAAGACTGAATCTGCAATAGGTAAGCTGCTTGGTGTGAAAAAATCAACTGTGGGAGCAATTATTAGAAAATGGAAGACATACAAGACCACTGATAATCTCCCTCGATCTGGGGCTTCATGTAAGATCTCACCCCGTGGGGTCAAAATGATCACGAGAACGGTCAGCAAACATCCCAGAACCACACGGGGGGACCTAGTGAATGACCTGCAGAGAGCTGGGACCAAAGTAACAAAGGCTACCATCAGTAACACACTACGCCGCCAGGGACTCAAATCCTGCAGTGCCAGACGTGTCCCCCTGCTTAAGCCAGTACATGTCCAGGCCCGTCTGAAGTTTGCTAGAGAGCATTTGGATGATCCAGAAGAGGATTGGGAGAATGTCATATGGTCAGATGAAACCAAAATAGAACTTTTTGGTAAAAACTCAACTTGTCGTGTTTGGAGGAGAAAGAATTTCCCCTCTGGGGATCAATAAAGTATACAAAATCAAATCAAATCAAATCAAAAACACCATACCTACTGTGAAGCATGGGGGTGGAAACATCGTGCTTTGGGGTTGTTTTTCTGCAAAGGGACCAGGATGACTGATCCGTGTAAAGGAAAGAATGAATGGGGCCATGTATCGTGAGATTGTGAGTGAAAACCTCCTTCCATCAGCAAGGGCATTGAAGATGAAATGTGGCTAGGTTTTTCAGCATGACAATGATCCCAAACATACCGCCCGGGCAACGAAGGAGTGGCTTCGTAAGAAGCATTTCAAGGTCCTGGAGTGGCCTAGCCAGTTTCCAGATCTCAACCCCATAGAAAATCTTTGGAGGGAGTTGAAAGTCCGTGTTGCCCAGTGACAGCCCCAAAACATCATTGCTCTAGAGGAGATCTGCATGGAGGAATGGGCCAAAATACCAGCAACAGTGTGTGAAAACCTTGTGAAGACTTACAGAAAACGTTTGACCTCTGTCATTGCCAACAAAGGATATATAACAAAGTATTGAGATGAACTTTTGTTATTGACCAAATACTTATTTTTCACCATAATTTGCAAATAAATTCTTTAAAAATCAGACAATGTGATTTTCTGGATTTTTTTTTCTCATTTTGTCTCTCATAGTTGAGGTATACCTATGATAAAAATTGGAGACCTCTCTCATCTTTTAAGTGGGAGAACGTGCACAATTGGTGGCTGACTAAATACTTTTTTACCCCACTGTATAATCCAGACTTGGGAGTCAAGATTCCTCATTAACCAACCAGATAGTTTTACAGTGCCATCTGGTGGATGACTCAAGACTATTTAATATTTTTTTTCTCTCTCTCTGAAATAGATTCTCTGCAGTTGTGAACAATAAATTGATTAACATTCTTTCTCTCAAGACAGCATCCGCTACTGAAGACATGGTTGAACTCTGGAATGGACAATTGTGGTTTCAAATGCGTTTATTGTTATGATTTGATATGTGTTGCTTTATTTTCAGGAAGAAATTAATTTTTGTACACTTACTCTCACAAATTAATTACAGTTACAATGTAGAGACATTGTATGTTCCCTTATTATTGAGTAGAACATGTTAGTCACTAAAGTTTAAGGAATTCATGCTTTATTCAGCAACATATGTGTCTTAAGGGGGGTCTCACTTCTAATATAAAATGTCTCCCTCCCCCCCTTTCTGCTGGAAGACCCACAAAGCCCTGAACTTTGAAATGACCAATGGGCCTTCAAGCTCCCTTGCATTTCCTTTTTTAGTTTGAGTTTATGACTTCTGCCAGAACAAGAAGCAATGTAATTGGCCCAGCTCAGATTTCATGAAAGCTAGTGAAATTCTGCCACACCCGGAAAAAAATCTCCTTTTGTTTCAGGTTTTGGGCGTGGGCAAGCTGTAAGGAGCAGACATCTCTGCTCTCCCATTTTTCTATCTTCCAAGTAAGGCCCAGAGTATCCCATGCTCTGTGAAAATTCTTTTTCTTTTCTTTAAAGTTCACTTTTTCTTCTTTTAATCTTTTTCTATTACCGTGTAAGAAGATTTTGTTTGATTTTTTTCTAAACTTAAACCAACTCATTCCAGCCACAATACATGGGAAGAAACAGATCTGTGGTGTGTTCTTGTCCCAATTTGACTCTCTGATGGGACTTTGTACAATAAACAAACTCCTTCTTCAGTGCATAAGAGAAAACCGCAGCCAGCCTGCTGAAGAACCAGCCCCTTTGTGATCTCGGGAGTAGGCCATAACCGTGGTAAAGAGTCTGTCTGCCAGTCTTCCAACGGAACCCATGCCGGTCCAATTGACACAGAATCCAATGGACCACCTGCTACCCACTGGGACACAATGATTCTGCTTGGCTGATGGTCTGTTGTTTAATTTAACTTGATTATTCCTGATGTAAGTTCTTTAAACTTACCTTCATGCAACTCTTATCAGAATTTCAAAATGCATTTTTGTCCTTTCATTAATTTATGTTCTTTTTCGGAGAAACACCAATTTTCCATTTTTATAAATAGTTTACTCATCATTTTCTTCATAAAATTGCATCCACTTTTCTTAACCAATGCTATTTATGGTTTTCCAATTTCCAGGATATTGTCAAGTCAAGCTATGGCTTATTTGGTTCCACAAATGTTTGATTCACAGGTAATGCTCAGTAATTCAATAAACGTCTATGATACTCATGACACATGTTGAATTCTTTGTTTTAAAATTATCCGAATGTGTTAACCTATTCTGACATTTCTTGTGAAAAATACTGAAAGACGTATGGGAGTTACTGTTTGATTTCATGTCCATTTTCTTGATTATCAGCAGACAAGAACTCACAAGGGTTTTTTTTGTTTGTTTGGGTTTTTGTGTTTTTTTTTTTTTTTGACTGATTCATAATTGATACAAATAAAGAACTTTTAATAAAACTGTCCATTATCTGAACTGGTGCCCTACGAGGACATGGCTGTGTAATAGTAGGAAATGTTCATTCATATTATATTAATACTTGTGCCAACAATAAAACACCTATAAAACCCAAAAATCCACTACACAGGGGTGTCCAATCATGTGCCATGGAGGGCCAAAACCCTACAGGCTTTACCTCCAACCAGTGTCTTTAACAGCGGATTTCACTGAACTTCTTCCCACTGATCGCTGACCAGTGAAAACACCTGCTTAAGAGACTGGGTAGAAGAGAAAACCCGCAGGGTCTTGGCCCTCCATGGCACATGATTGGACACCCCTGATCTAAACAATACCTCTGTGGCCAGCATGGACACTTTACTTGTGAGTTTACTGCTGCTGTCCTTCTCAGCTGTGCTTCTCTGTGAATCTTTGCCAGTGGTCAAAGTCAACTTTGCTGTCATTGGAACTGGAACAGTAGATGGAACATTGTCAAATTTGAGGTGGTATTGTAGGGCTTTGCTTCATCTCTCTTTGCCCAACCCTCCTGATATTGAGTGATGTCTTTTGGTAGTATGGATTTAAGAAGCAACTGCTCAGACAAGTTATGAGACATGATATAGGTAGGTATGGCTGTCTTTCGTTGCCGAAGATGACTGTCTTCTCTTGTGTTTGAGTTGAGGTCTATCTCAAGCAGGCTCTTGTGTGGGCAATCAGACCCGCTCGGGATCTGCAGAAGCGCTGACAGTTGTTGCACCGGAAAATGCTTGAAGTAGTTGCTGAATGTCGTTGGTCATGTGCACGCTGATATTCTTGCTGGCGTTGCTCTTCTACAGCTGATATTGCTTTCCTCAACAGTCCTCACCAACTGACTTTCCGGAGTGCCTCTTCCTCCCAGGTATTGTAGGGGATGCTAGTTCTCTTTATATGCCGCTTTAGGACATCTTTGAAATGCAATTTTTGTCCTCCATGGCTTCTTTTTCCTTGGCTCAGTTCCGAGTAGAACACAACTTTTGGCAGTCTCCTGTTGGCCATCCAACGTACATGCCCTGCCCAGCGAAGCTGTGACACTGTTATTAGGGCTTCAACACTGACTGTGTGTGCACGATGCAGTACCTCAACGTCTGGAATACGGTCTTGCCACTTGATGTTGAGGATGGAGCGTAGGTGGCGAAGCTGGAGTCTTGTCAGAGCCCTGATGTGTCTGCGGTGAAGAGTGGCACACTCTGTGGAATACAGCAGGCAAGGAAGAACTGCAGCTGCATAAACCTTCACTTTGGTTTTTGTACTGATATCATGACAACTCCAAAATCTCTTGTATAGCGCACCATAAGCCTTTGTGGCAGACTGGATCCTTCTTTCCACCTCCAAATCTACAGAGTTGGTGTTTGTGACAGTACTGCCCAAGTAAGTGAAAGACTCAGTTGTCTTCAGTGGTTCATCGTGGACTGTAATCGTTTCTAGCAGTTCAGTGGACATTGGAGGAGGTTGGTAGAGCAGCTCGGTCTTAGATATGTTGATCTTTAGGCCAAACATATCAGCTGCAAAGGAGAAACGATCCACAATCTGCTGCATATCATCTGTGTTACTGGCCACAAGGGCGGAGTCATCAGCAAAAAGCAGTTCTCTGATGCACATCTCCTGTGTTTTTGTATGTGCACGAAGCTGGGCAAGGTTGAACAATTTGCCATCTGTCCTTGTGCGGAGATGGCTCCTGTGTACCACACGGTGATGGAGGTGGTGAGGATGGACTCGATGATGGCCGTGTAGAACTGCACCAACATCTTGGTGGGTAGCTTGAGCTTCCTCAGCTGCCGCGGGAAGAACATCCTCTGCTGGGCCTTTTTGATGAGGGAGCTGATGGTCGGCTCCCACTTGAGGTCCCGGGTGATGGTGGTGCCCAGGAAGCGGAAGGAATCCGCAGTCTGTGAGGGTAAGGGGGGGCAGAGGGGCTGTGACTTTTCTGAAGTGCACGATCATCTCCACTGTCTTCAAAGCGTTCAGCTGCAGGTTGTTGTGGCTGCACCAGGACGCCAGCTGGGCCACCTCTCTCCTGTAGACGGACTCGTCGCCGTTGGAGATGAGCCCGATGAGGGTGGTGTCATCCGCAAACTTGATCAGCTTGACAGACTGGTGGCTGGAGGTGCAGGAGTTGGTGTACAGGGAGAAGAGCAGGGGGGAAAGTACACAGCCCTGGGGTGATCCGGTGCTGATGCTAACAGAGTCTGAGACAGTCTTTCCCAGCCGCACATGCTGCCTCCAGTCCGTCAGGAAGTCGGTGATCCACTTGCAGAGGGAGTCAGGCACGTTGAGCAGGGACAGCTTGTCCTGGAGCAGAGCGGGGCGGATGGTATTGAATGCAGAGCTGAAGTCCACAAACAGGATCCTGACGTAGGTTCCCGGGGAGTCCAGGTGCTGCAGGATGGAGTGGAGGGCCAGGTTGACTGCGTCGTCCACAGACCTGTTGGCTCTGTAGGCAAACTGCAGCGGGTCCAGGAGGGGAGTGGTGATGGTCTTGAGGTGGGGCAGGACCAGGCGCTCAAAGGACTTCATGACTACAGCGGTGAACGCTACAGGTCTGTAGTCATTAAGTCCAGTGATCCGTGGCTTCTTGGGGACAGGGACGATGGTAGAGGTTTTGAGGCAGGCCGGCACGTGGCATGACTTCAGGGAGGTGTTAAAAATGTCTGTGAAGACAGGAGTCAACTCCTCCGCACAGTGTCTCAGGGTGGAGGGAGACACGCCGTCCGGACCGGGGGCCTTGCGCAGGTTCAGTCTGGAGAACTGTCTGTGCACGTCCAGCTCACTGATGGCAAGGGCAGGGAGGGAGGAGGGGGAGGCCGCCTTTGATGAAGTGGGGACCATGGAGGCAGTGGCGCTGGGGGGAGGGGGGGAGTTGGACACAGCTGACGAGGTGTCAAAACGGGCATAGTGTTGGGACAGTCTTTGACAAAGGGCTTTGTCATCCTGTCCCTTAGAAGCCTGAGGCCGATAGTTGGTGATTTGCCTCAGTCCTCTCCACACAGAAGCAGAGTCGTTAGCAGTGAACTGTTGCTGGAGTCTCTCAGAATACACAGATTTAGCTCTCCTCAGCTCTCTGCTAAACCGGTATTTGGCCTCCCTCTAGCAGTCCCGGTCTCCACTTTTCAACGCTGCTTCCCTCTCCTTCCTGATCTGTCTGAGCTTAGCTGTGAACCAGGGCTTGTTGTTGGAGTAACTCACCCTGGTGCGGGATGGAAGAATGCTCTCCTCACAAAAGTGGATATATGAGGTCACAGTGTCCGTGTACTCATCCAGATCATGCATGGCTCCTTTAAACATGTCCCAGTCAGTTATTTCCAAGAACGTGCTCAGCTCCTCCACAGCTTCACTGGTCCATTTCCTCGTAGTGCTCACAACAGGTTTTGTGAGCTTCAGTCTCTGTCTGTATGTGGGAATCAGGTGGACCATCACGTGATCAGATAGTCCGAGCGCAGCGTGGGGAATAGCGTGATACACGTCCTTAACTGTAGTGTAACAGTGATCCAGCGTGTTCTCTCCTCTGGTGGGCATTTAATAAACTGTTTGTACCGGGGGAGTTTGTGGCGCAGGTTGCTCTGGTTAAAGTCGCCAACCACAATAACCAGAGAGTCCGGGAAAGTCCGCTCCGCTTGCTGAATGTGATCCGCAAGCGCGCGCTGAGCCTCGCGCACGTCCGCGTCGGGCGGGACGTAAACAGTGGCCAGGATGAATGAAGCAAACTCACGCGGGGAATAAAATGGCTTGCAGTTGATGAATAAATATTCCAGAGCGGGAGAACAGTGTTGGGAGATCACAGTTACATCGGAGCACCAGCTGCTGTTGATGTAGAAGCAGACTCCTCTGCCTGTGGTCTTGCCGGAGAGCCCCGTGTCGCGGTCTGCACGAAACAGCTGAAATCCCTCGAGGAGGAGCGTGCTGTCCGGTGTCTTTTCCTTGAGCCAGGTCTCAGTGAAGCAGAGGGCACACGAGGTGGAGAGGTCCTTAAATCGCATCAGCAGTCTCAGTTCATCTACCTTGTTATAAAGAGAGTTGACGTTGGACAGAAAGATCCCAGGCAAGGCCGTGCGCATGCCTCTCCTGCGAAGCCGCACGAGGGTGCCCACTCGTCTTCCTCTCTTTCGCCGTCTCACTTTTTGGGCTAAAAAGTGAACCAGATCAGCGGCAGGAGCCAAAAAAACTGGGAGTAGGTCCGTGGAAGTGAAAGTCCTGATATTTAGTAGCTCTTCATGGGTGTAAGAGCAGACACACACACAATTGACGAACAAAAACAAACAAAAAAAAGCGCAGCGAAGCACCATGGCGACCACTGTGGGCGCCATCTTGGATCTCATCTTGGATCTTGCCGTTGACTTCAGAGCTTTCTTGAGTTCCTCCATGCTGATTTCCCCACACAACTCATTCCTTGTGGGTCTCCTCTTCAGCTGCTGACATCATGCATCTGGGTGTGCAAATCCTTCTTGGTTTAGCAGACCACTAAAATGTTCCTTCCACCTGGCCTTGATATCTTGAAGGTCTGTGAGCAGCTTACTACCATCCGCTGACTTCACTGGGGCGACAGTGTAGCTCTTGGGTCCATAGATGGCTTTCAACCCGGCAAACAGTCCATGATAATTATGGTTGTCCGCCATACGCTGCAATTCTTCTGCTCTCCTCTGCTACCAGTCATTCTTAAGAGCTCTCACTTTCCTCTGCACCTTGGTCTTGATTTCAGCAAGTGCCCTCTTGCTCCTCTCAGAGCTCTCTTAAAGATTCCGAAAATGCTTGCTCCTCTTCTCTTCTAGGAGCCTCTCAATTTCATTGCCATGCTCCCAAAACCAATCAGGAATCTTTCTATCGGGGTGGCCTAGCGTTTCCTTGCTTGCAGAGTACACCGCTTCTTTCAGGGCTTTCCAATGCCGATCTACCTCCTCTCCAGGTGGCTGAACCCTCTCCAAAGTGGCTTCTATTGCTCTCGTCAGCTCTCGACAGTTCTCTGTGTTTGTCAGCTGTAGGTATTGTAGGGCTTTGCTTCATCTCTCTTTGCCCAACCCTCCTAAGATCGAGTGATGTCTTTTGGTAGCATGGATTTAAGAAGCAACTGCTCAGACAAGTTATGAGACATGATACAGTAAGTTCTCTACTGTATATCTCCCTTGTAGAGAGCCATACATTTTCCTGACAAACGTTGCAGGCCTCAGTCGCTTTTGCTTTTCAACATGGACTGTTTAACAATTCCAGACCATCTTTCCATGTGACAGTTTGTGTGCCTTGTTTTACATGGGCCAAAATGTCATCTTCTTTGTCAGAAGCACACCTTTGCAAGTTTCCCAACAACAGTCCACTCCAAAGGGGAAAAATGCTTAGGTTGTTCCCAAAAAGGATGTCAATAATCCCTTGGCAGAAGTATGGATTTTCATCAGTACATGGGGACCCAACATCCTCTGTTGCAAGCTCTCCCTGAAGTTCATTCAAGATCTTCTTGAACTCATGTGTGAAAGGAGATCTGCCAACAGTTGTATGGACATTTCTTCTGTCTTCATCCTCCTCCTCATAAACTAAGGGACTCCTCTAATTTTTCAGTCTTGTCCATGTCAGTGATCTTGCATTCTTTTATCAAATCCTCCATGGCCTTCAGATTCTTAAGGACAGTATCGGTGTTGTGTTTGCTGATTAACATAGTACAAAGTAATCAGAATATTCTGAGTCCCATGTCCATGGAGGTAGCGTTTTGCAACCTTGCAAATACAAATGTTGCAAAGTCCTTCAGACCTTTGTCTGTTGTTTTTTTTCCCCCAATTGATTAACAGCTTTGAGCACATGTGCAGAGCAGATGTGCAGTATTGTAAATGTTTTGATGTCCTTCCATGTCTTCAGTTTTGAACAGATGGCAAAAGCCCTGTCCAGGTAGCTCATAATGTTCTCCCTGTTGAATGACAGAAGAACATTTTGGAGTAGTGCCCAGCTGTAATCAGTTTCAACTTGAGCTACTCTTAATTTGGTATACTATGATAGTTTTCTGAGGAATTGCATAAGCCAGAATGTGATTGGTGGTATAAAGTGTTAATTTGTCAGTATTTCACAAACTGGGAGGGGAGGTGCATTCTGACCACCTCCAGGAAGAGTGAGAGAGTAGTAAAGGAGCCTTTTCATTTGCCCAGGAACTTTAGATGCAGCATTACTGGTGGCATTTAGGTATAAGGTAAGTTGGTCCTTTTTCTCAGGTGTTGCACATTCATGCTTACTCCTGTTTCTGTGTACATATGTACACCAAAGTGGTCAACTTGAAAGTGTTGTATGTATCTAGTCATCTTGTGAAATATAATATCACATTCTCTCATGATATTCCGGGTGAGGTACATCTCCATAAACACATCATCATGAATCCTTTTACTTTGTCTAACCTCAGAACTAATCACTTTAAGAACATTTTTGTTCAGACTTTGCGCTATGTTTCCTGAAATGAGTTCAGCAACTGGTGTTTCCTTAAGTTTACTATAGTATAATTTGCTTACTCCCTTATGTAACGCTCTTGCAATTGTCCCTCTTCTTGTGCTTGCAGATGGTCTGAATTTTTTCACTTTTCTTGTAGGCCATTTTTTTTCTCTTTGAAGCACAAATATCTTGACACAACTGTTGCCCACAGGCTTATTTTTCCTTTTGAAGTAGTATTTAGCACCACAGGATGGGAATGTACAAACTGCAGTGATGTTTAAATATGGACTATTAATTTTTTGACTATGGAGCTTTGATATGCTAGCTCTTGAAGGCAAGGGTACAGCAGGGATTTTTCTTTTGACAACTGTTGCATAAGATGTTAGTCCATGGTTGCCTTAATTTTGATGAACCAGGCCGTGGAATAATTTTATGCCATTTTTCTATAATGTAATTGTAAACCTCTTTGATGTCACTGGCAACTTTCTCCATTGTGTTTGGCTCCTGTTTTTTCTACTTTCTGCAGGGCCTCCACTCTGGAGTGGCATCTTGTCATCCTCATTCATCTGTGGATCTTCAGCTCTGCCTTCTTCTTCTGCTGGAACTTCAGTCTGCAGTGACATCTTGCCATCCTCATTCTTCTGTGGATCTTCATCCATTTCTGTTTCTTCTGGTTGAACCCCACTCTGTAGCGACTTAAACTGATTTTTCTTCTTTATGTGGGCTTTAGTCATCTCGACCGCTTCATGTGGTTCCCTAACCAAATCCTGTATTTGCCATTTCTGTTTCTCGTCCACATGGCACAACCAGTGACAGTTTTTGTTAATATCAGCATCAAATAGGGATAGCGAGAGAGCAATCCAGATATCTGAAGAATTACTTGTATCTTTGAAATTCTGGAATTTCCCCGTTGTGGGACTAAAAAAGGCTTATCTTATCTTAATATTAAAACTCTTCATTGTTTTGACAAAAACCTCCATCCCACCAGCCACTGACAGTAAGTCTTTCCTCTGAGCTCTGCCTCCTTTTTAATTCTTTCCATTCTCCAAACTATCTTCAACTCTAACCTAGGAAAAGGGGGAAAGAGAAAGCGAGAGCATCTTTTCAAGATTGCAGTAAAATCTTTTGGCAATAAGACAAGGTAGGCCTCTGTATAAATGTGCAGTATGTATTTTAAATCAACAGTGGTTGAAATTAGCAGTAGCGATAAGTTGTTAAATAGGGACATCGTGTCTTTGCATGCTATGCATTTACATGTTGAAATAATGCTTTTCTTTGTTCATTTCTGTAACATTTTCCTGGTTCAAACATACTGAATAGCAAGCTCATTTTTATAATTTCTGAGACCGATAACATTAAGCAACTAAAAAACTAAAATATGGAAAAAAAAAAAGGAATAGACTTCTTGCATATACCCATGAATGTAATAAATAACTGCTTTGGAAGGCAGTTGCGTTTTTAAAGTGGGACCCACGGTAGCAGGCCTGATTTGGTGCAATAATGATTTTTCTGCGGAGAGGCAGAGGAAGGCAGAGGAGAGGAAGCATCACCCCGTGGGCCTCACCATCAGCTGGGCAAAGACAAAGATCCAGTCACTGTCAGACTTCTAGCCACCACCACCACAAGCCATCACCATCAAAGACAAGCCGGTTGAGACTGGTTGTATAAAAGTAGGATAAATTAAGCCCAGTCAAGTTGCTATAGAGATTTATTCTCTACACCTAGCCTGGTCCAGAGCAGGCCAAGAGTCAGGCTAAGATTAATCCAAGTGACTTACCTGTCAGTGCAGGGGTCAGTCCTATGAGAAATCGAAATCTGTGCTTTTCTGTGTCAATAAATGGTCTACTGATGCAGTCTGACTAGTAGATGAAGGATGGCGTGTGAGGTGATTTTGGTGAAGCTGCACTTAATACCTGAGAAGCTACTGAATTTTATTTCAAATAAATATTTCCAAAAAATATGAAAAAATGTTGGGGTGTTTTACCCAAACTAAGTGATATAGTCTGACCATCAAATGATAGATGATGTGTGAGGGGATTTTTTTTTTTTTTTTTTGTTTGTTACTTATTTGTACCCGTAGGTAGATTTGGTTTGCAGTCTGGTGACAAGCCACTGGCTGTCGGTCGCTGCGTGCGCGAGCGCCCTAAACCTACATGTTTTTGGTATGCGGGAGGAAACCGGAGAAATCCCGGAGTAAACCCACGCAGCACGGGGAGAACATGCAAACTCCACACAGCTCACTGTTGGTCGGGGGCTGGGATCGAACCCACGATCTCATGATCCCCACGATCCCCCGGCTGAGGGTAAACTGTGCTGCCACAGTGCTAAACCACTGCGCCACCGTGCAATGGTGCACAATCACAATTCACCACAATCCCCAATCACAATCACAATCACAATCCACAATCCACCACAATCCTGCACCGCCACGGTGCAGGATTGTGGTGAATCTGCACTCAATTATTTAGAAGTTCTTAACTATCATTTCTAATAAATATTTCCCTAACCTATGATTTTTTTTTTATCCAACTAGCAAGTGTTACTAACAGGAGACCTTAGTGGCTGGGCAGCATTTAGTGGCACTAACCATGGTGATGCTGAAATTTAATCCTAATAAATATTCCCAAAAGCTGTGAAAAAATTTCTTTAATCCAAACTATGTGCTGTAGTCTGACTAGAAGAAGATGGATTGCATATGAGGTGATTTTGGTGAAGCTACACTTTGTAATTTTCAAGTTATTGGATTTTTTTTAAATAAATATTTCCCCAAACTATGAAAAATAAAATTTATGCAAACTAAGCATTTTAGTCTGACCAAAACGACACAAATGACATATGAACTGATTCTGGTGACATTACACCTTATGATCATGACCAGTGTTGGGAGTAACGCATTACTGTAACATCACTATTTTTGCAGTAACGTGATATGTAATGAAATTACTGTTTAAAAATTCAGTAATGTGTTACAGTTAATGAAATTTGATCAAATGTGTTACTCGCATTACTCGTTTCATTAATATGGATAGATATTTTTAGTGCAAATAAATACAAACTGACCCTACGCAGCTGACACAGCCGTCAGCCAACCTGTTGCAAAGAGCCTGTTCACTGCTGCAGCCAGCAGCCACAAATGGAGTTTGCTCCTGCTGGGAAAAGATGAAGCTGCTTTGTTTTTGTGGATATAGACAGATTATTTTTCCTTTGTCATGGTTAAGGACAAAAGCATATTGTTGGGCTGTGTGAGACGGACTGCAATCTTCAGAAGCTCCTGAACAAGATCAAAGCTAGTGCTATGCTAACAACACTGTGTTATTAGTGGATTTTTTTTTAGTGGTTATTAGTGGATTTTTGGGGGTTGTGGCAGAGGGGTAGTACCTTGGTAGGAGGACAGGTGCCCTGTCCCCTCGGGTGGTTCAAATACCCTGGTCCCCACGCCCACCCCAGCTCATATGCATGGCTCCTCGTAGCTGCTGTGGGTACAGCAGCGGCCACAACCCAGGCAATGGTGTTGCCTCGCCAGCTAAACTACATACAGGTACCCAGCATAGGGGACCTCACTGGGGAATGGAAGAACATCTGTCCTCCCCCTCTTGTACCCCCCAGTCATGGGTTAAATGATCAGCTTTTGCAACAGCTGTGAGGGCAGTCCTTGGAATGAGGATCCTAGTCGGTTGCTGCACCTGCCCCTGTGTCTGCACGTTGCGGTTTCTGCCCCTGCTGCCGAAGCTGGGTGTCAGGAAGAGAGAGTGTCCTTGGGCTTGCACACTCCATCACCACCATAATCATCAGGTGCAGGTGTCTTCTTTTGGCTGCTGCATCACTTACCATCAGCATCATTATCACATGCACTAAGAAGTTCTGCGGTGAGGAATGAGGGGGCGAGGGAGGCAGGAAGAGGTTGCTTCTGAGAGCCTCTAGTCACGTCTCCCCACGCATGGTGGTCCGGATGTGATGGTCGCTCTGCTGTCGACCCGGAGCAACGGCCCAGTTCGTATCCTGCCCGATGACAAGGCAGCCCTTTTTAGGGATAGCGCTGCCTTCTTGGAGACGGAGCGAGGGGGAGAAAAGGACTCCTAAAGAAAGATTGCTCTACTTTGGCTTGCTCCCTGGCTGCAGCGGGCTGGTTATCCAAGTCTACGGTCAAAAAATGAAAGAAATGAAGAAAGTGAAAAACACAATAAACATAGCCGCTTGGAATGTCAGTACCCTCCAAGACAGTGAAAACAACCTGCGACGTCGGACAACCATTGTGGCTCAAGAATTACTCCGCTACAACATCGCAATAGCTGCCCTTAGTGAGACTCAGTTGCCTGACTCGACACAGATCACTGAGCACGGGTGTGGCTACACGTTCTATTGCAGTGGGTTCCCAGTTGGCGAGGCACGACAGTCAGGAGTCAGCTTCGCCATCAACTCATGTTACATCAACCTGCTTGACTCCCTGCCACATGGGGTCAGTGATCGACTTATGGTGCTCCGTCTGAAGCTCGATACTGGGTACATAACATTTATTAGTGCATATGCACCAACTATGACACACACAGACGAGAGCAAGGAACAGTTCTATGAGGAACTAGACCGTGTTATTCAAGCCACTCCTCACCCTGACAAGCTGGTGGTCCTAAGGGACTTCAACGCTCACGTGGGAGCCACATGGACCACCTGGGAGAACGTTATTGGCCACCACAGTGTTGGAAAGGAGAATTCCAATGGCACCTTGCTCCTTTCCTTGTGTGCCCAGCATCAGCTATCCATTACCAACACGTTCTTCCAACAGGCAAACAAACTGAAACCCACAAGGATGCACCCGCGTTCAGACCACTGGCGTCAGACTGACTTTGTCATTACATGACAGTGGGACATCAAGGATGTGCACCTTACCAGAGCAGTGAGGGAAACAACATGTCTCTCGGACTTCCATTGTTGTGGTCGAGAGTTGCATTCTCCTTCAAGCCCCCACGGCACAGGGTTCGGAAGGCACCTGTGAAGAAGCTCAACATGACCAAGCTCGGCTCTCTGGAGGCCAAGACCGAACTGAAACAGCAACTTGTCATGAAACTTACTGACTTGACGATGCCCTTTTTGAGACTGTTGACAGCCACTGGACTTTACTTCATGATAATATCTATGAAGCGGCGGAGGAAGTTCTCGGATTCATCAAATGTAAACACCAGGATTGGTTTGATGAAAATGATGTAGTAGCCATCCAATTGTTGGACCGTCTTTGTCATGCCCATCTTGAGTATGTGAATGATAAGAGCTTGATTGCAAAGAAGGATACCTACCACCATGTCCAGCAGACAGTGCAGGTCTTGCTGCATAGTGTGATGAACCAGTGGTGGATCGCTAGAGCTGAGGACCTCCAGGAAGCTGCTGACAAGAACGATGTGAAAGTGATCTACGATGGCCTGAAGACGGTCTACGGTCCGACATCGCAGGGCAGTACACCAATGTACTCTTTGGATGGTCAGACGCTCATTAGGGAGCCGGCTCTCATCCTGGAGCGTTGGGTAGAACACTAATGGTGTCCTGAATCGCCAATCTGTGATCTCTGATGAAGCCATCACGCAGCTCCCTCAGGGATCCATCGTAGAGAAGCTGAATGTCCCATCGACGGTCACTGAGATTAAAGATGCCATCAAACAGACATCTAGTGGTAAGGCAGCTGGTGGAGACGGTATCCCGCCAGAGATCTACAAGTGTGGCGGTAACATCGTTGTCGCCCGTCTCGCCCAGTTATTTGCCACCATATGGGAGCAGGATGTGGTTCCACAAGACTTCAAGGACGCAATGATTGTTCACCTGTACAAGCATAGGGGAAACCACCATTGCTGCAACAACCACAGAGGAATATCACTCCTCACCATCGCTGGCAAGATTCTCGCACATGTGATCATAAACCGTCTCAATCACTATGTTGTCGACAACATCGTTCCCGAGAGTCAGTGCGGCTTTCAGGCAGGACAAGGCACCATTGACATGATGTTTGCAGCCAGGCAAATACAAGAGAAGTGCCGAGAACAAAACTGTGATTTGTTCATAGTGTTCGTAGACCTGACTAAGGCCTTTGACTGTGTTGGGAGAGAGGGCCTGTGGAAGCTGCTCACTAGGGTTGGGTGCCCTTCTAAGATCGTCAATATCATCCGCTCAGTCCATGATGGCATGGTCGGGTGGGTGGTTGAGAGTGGTTCAATCTCTGATGCATTCCCTGTCATCAACAGCACTAAGCAGGGGTGCATTATGGCCCCGCTGCTCTTTAGTATCGTCTTCGCCGCAATGCTCCTTGACACCTTCAAGAACTGCGACAAAGGTGTAAGCATCCAGTTTCGCACTGATGGCAATGTATTCAACTTGCAACGTTTAAAGGCTAAAACAAAGACATCATGCATGATGCTGCAAGATCTTCTCTACGTTGACGACAGCGCGCTAATCGCTCACACTCTTGAAGACACACAGTTCATCGGTGACCAGTTTGTTAGAGCAACAAATCATTATGGACTCACTAAGTATCAAGAAGACAGAGGTTTTACATCAACCTCATCCTAGTACACTCCCGACAAATCCTGTTATTACCATCGGTGGTGAACCCCTCAAGGCAGTTGACAAATTCTGCTACCTGGGAGGCACCATCTCGCAGAACTCTAAGATTGATGACAAAGTTATCCACCGTATCAGCAAGGCTAGTGCATCCTATGGATGCCTACAGCATCGTCTATGGTCGAAGCGTGGCATCTGTCCAAGATCAAGGTCTGTCACACCGTTGTTCTATCTACCCTTCTTTATGGGTGCGAGTTGTGGACAACTTATCGCCCCCATGTGAAGAAACTTGAACAGTTTCACATGCGGTGTTTAAGGAAGCTGTGTGGAATCACGTGGCAAGACAAAGTTGCCAACACTGAAGTCCTCCGTCAGTACAATATCACCAGCATCGAGTCATTCATCATACGTGCCCAGTTGCACTGGACCGGCCACATTGTTCAGATGACAGATCAGCGCATTCCTAAAATCCTGTTATTTGGCCAGTTGACGAAGGGCGGGGGTCGTAGGGTGGTCAACGGAAGCAGTATAAAGACATCCTCAAAGCCTCACTCAAGTTGTGCGGGATTGATCCTATGACATAGGAAATGAAGGCCAAGAACCGCTCCCTCTGGAGAAAGATCTGCCATGAAGGTGTTGACCTCTTCAAGAGAGACAGAACTGCTTTATGCTATTTGAACACCCACGACTGGATGTGAAGTGGAAATACTCTTACCTGAACATCCACGGCTGGATTTCAAGCACAGGTATGCATCTGGACTGTTGGTGACCCAGCAAGGATTAAACCAACTGATTGCCAGATACGTCGTTACAGAATGAAGATCTGATAACAGTCATTTCCCATCAGACAGCTGAGACTGTAATCCACTGAAGCTAAAACACATTTACATGCTACCTGGATAAAGATTATTCAAAAATGGATTTTGATCTCCAAAAGGAATTTAAGAGACCGGATCATGTCTCTGTCACAGCAGACATTTGGACTGTGGATAATGGACATTTTCTTTGGATCACTGCACATTGGATTAAATCCATAATACAAAGGTAAGAAACATTGACAGCTTTATGCAGTGTTGCCAACTCACTCTTTTGGAGCAATTCTCATTCTTTTTCCCTCTCTCACACTCCACACACCCTATTTCTCACTCCAAAGTGAGGAAATTACTGGCAATTTTGTGTTGATTTTCTTCAGATTTTTCCAACAATAAGAGCGCTCAAGGCAAGATAAAGGAGACTGAACATGTTCTAAAAGCTCTGTCTGAAACAGTCTGTTTTCAGCCTGACATTAATAAGCCCATAGTGTAATCCATTAATTAAATTATCTTGCCATGTGTGCAAGATGATTTAAGTATGCATTTAAAAGTAACAAGAAAGTTACTTTTCCAAGTAACTAGTTACTTTAATCATGCAGTAATTGGTTAGTAACTTAGTTACTTTTGAAAAGAAGTAACCAGTAACTGTAACTAGCTACTTTTTTATTAACTTTTGTTCAGGAGTTATTGATCTGCCAAGTCCAAATCTGTGAATATCTGAGCAACTTTACCGAAGTAAACTATCTGGCTGCTGCTTGATATGTGTATTGCACAGTCTTCCAGACAGGTGAAGACAAAGAAGGAGCACCGGCTGCTCACATTCTGATTGGCAGTTGGGGTAGACAAACAAAGGAAGCCTTCTGATTGGGTGGGCAAGATTGACAAGTGGGTGGGCAAATGCCACCCAGAACCACCTGTAGCTACACCTCAGCACCATTTACCATTTCTCCCCAGGCACTGACTTACCCTGTACAAGCAGAAACAAATAAAGGCCCTCTTTTACCATCCATCTATCTTCTTCCACTTAATCCTTTTTCGGGTCATGGGGGGGCTGGAGCCTATCCCAGCATCTTTGGGCGAGAGGCAGGGTACACCCTGGACAGATCGCCAGTCCATCGCAGGGCCAACACAGAGAGACAGACAATCATTCACTCTCACATTCATACCTAAGGACAATTTAGCCCTCTTTTGCCCTCTTCAGTAAAAGATTTTCTCTGAAGAACCAATTAAGAACCATTATATTTTTCTGTGTGGACTCACCCTGTATATTGCAGACTGTATTATAAAGTGATACTGTCTTGATGCGTGCTTAAAGACAATTTGTCACAACCTTATTATTTTTACTTTTAAAAGCTGCTAAATGATCCCTGAGAAGATTTAGTTTGAGTGCGTCTGAGTCTGGGAATAAAAAGGTGGTAAAAATGACATGAGAAATCATGCAATTCCTAGAAGATTTTCCTTCTATAACAGAAGGAGAAAACAAGCAAAAAAGCACTGTACACCATAGGTATTTATGTGTGACTTCTTCCAGAACATTATAAGGATCCACTGTGTTAGAACGGCAGAACTGCTTTGGTAGCACAATGGGGACCAATATATCAACAAAACAGTTGTGGCTGTCTGAATGAATACAACCTGTACAGTTCCCCTGTGGCCAACTATCAGTGGACTGAACACTTTACTGTGTCATTCTAAATACAGTCTGACATTCACTTACATCCCAAACCCAGATAACATCAGTGGAGGAGACTGAGGACGCCTGCTGCATTACAGCAGGAGGTGTGATCAGGATGCAGATGGAGGGAATGCTGTCTTCACTGATTCAACTGTCAGTCAGATCAAAACACGTGTGGCTTATGTAATTATTTATGACCAAATTTTACAGAAATGTTTCTGGGTTTAATGATGTTCAATGTGAGTAGACGTGTATGTCCTTATAAAGAATAAACATGTCACACATCCATCTTTATCCATAAGACAAAATGTTACTTTCCAGTTATTTTAAAGCAGTCCATCCATCTTCATTCATTAATTCATTCATCTTCTTCCACTTAATCCTTTTCGGGTCACGGGGGGGCTGGAGCCTATCTCAGCATCTTTGGGCGAGAGGCAGGGTACACCCTGGACAGATTGCCAGTCCATCGCAGGGCCAACACAGAGAGACAGACAACCATTCACTCTCACAGTCATACCTAAGGACAATTTAGAATCCCCAGTTTTGATGCCAATTAACCTAACGCATGTTTTTGGCATCCATCCATCCATCCATCCATCTTCTACCGCTTTTCTGGAGGTCCGGGTCGCGGAGGCAAGCAGAGAAGCCCAGACTTCCCTCTCCCCAGCCACCTGCTCCAGCTCTTTAGAGAGGATACTAAGGCGTTCCCAGACCAGCTGGGAGACATAGTCTCTCCACAGAGTCCTGGGTCTGCCCCGGGGTCTCCTCCCAGTGGGATGTGCCCGAAACACCTCAAGTGGGAAGCGTCCAGGAGGCATCCTAATCAGATGCCCATACCACCTCAGCTGACTCCTTTCAATGTGTAGGAGCAGCGGTTCTACTCTGAGCCTCTCCCAGATGACTGAGCTCCTCACCCTATCTCTGAGGGTGAGTCCAGCAATCCTACGGAGAAAGCTCATTTCAGCCACTTGTATCTGTGATCTTGTTTTTTCGGTCATTACCCAAAGCTCGTGACCATAGGTGAGAGTAGGAGCGTAGATTGACTGGTAAATCGACAGCTTTGCCTTAGAACTAAGCTCCCTCTTCACCACAACAGACCAGTACAACGTCCTCATCAGTGCAGATGCTGCTCCAATCCGTCTGTCAATCTCTCGCTCCATTTTCCCCTCACTCGTGAATAAGACCCCATGATACTTAAACTCCACCACTTGGGGTAGGAGCCTGTCCCCAACCCAGAGAGGACAATCCACCTTTTTCCGGCTGAGGACCATGGACTCGGACTTGGAGGTGCTGATTCTCATCCCAGCCGCTTCACACTCAGCGGCAAACCGTCCCAGCAAGAGCTGTAGGTCATTGCTGGATGAAGCCAACAGGACAACATCATCTGCAAACAACAGAGATGAGATCCTGTGGTCACCAAGCATGACACCCTCCATTCCCTGGCTGCGCCTAGAAATCCTGTCTATAAAAATTATGAACAGGATCGATGACAAAGGGCAGCCCTGGCGGAGTCAAACTCTCACTGGGAATGAGTCCAACTGAGTGTTGGCAATACGAACCAAACTCTCACAACGGTCGTACAGAGACCGATTAGCTCGTAACAACAAGCCCGATACACCATACTCCCGAAGCACCCCCCACAAAAACCCACGAGGGACGCAGTCAAATGCCTTCTCCAAGTCCACAAAACACATGTAAACTGGTTGGGCAAACTCCCACGAACCCTCAAGAATTCTCGAGAGGGTAAAGAGCTGGTCTGATGTGCCATGGCCAGGACGAAAACCACATTGCTCCTCCTGAATCCGAGGTTCAACCAACGGCCGGACTCTCCTCTCCAGTACCTTGGCATAGACCTTCCCAGGGAGGTTGAGGAGTGTGATCTCTCTAAAGTTGGAGCACACCCTCCGGTCCCCTTTTTTGAAAAGAAGAACCACCACCCCGGTTTGCCATGCCAAAGGCACTACCCCCGACCTCCACGCTATGTTGCAGAGGAGTGTCAACCATGACAGCCCAACAACATCCAGGGCCTTGAGGTACTCAGGGCGAATCTCGTCCACCCCCGGGGCCCGGCCACCAAGAAGATTTTTAACCACCTTGGCGACCTCAGCCCCTGTGATAGGCGAGTCATCCCCCTCGTCCACAAACCCTGCTTCCTCTGTGGAAGGCGTATCAGTGGGATTGAGGAGATCCTCGAAGTATTCCTTCCACTGCCCGACGATATCCCCAGTCGAAGTCAACAGTGCCCCATCCGTACCATACACAGTGTGGACAGGGAGCTGCTTTTCCCTCCTGAGCCGCCGGACAGTTTGCCAGAATCTCTTCGAGGCCGACCAAAAGTCTTGTTCCATGGCCTCACTGAACTCCTCCCATACCCGGGTTTTTGCTTCAGCAACAACCCGAGCTGCACTCCGCTTGGCCTGCCGGTACACCTCAGCTGCTTCGGGAGTCCCACAAGCCAACCAAGCTTGATAGGACTCCTTCTTCAGCTTAATGGCCCCCCTCACCACTGGTGTCCACCACTTGGTTCGGGGGTTGCCACCACGAGATGCGCCGACCACCTTGCGGCCACAGCTCTGGGCTTCCGCTTCAACAACAGAGGTGGAGAACATGGCCCATTCAGACTCCATGTCTCCAGACTCCCTCGGAATGTGGTTGAAGTTCTTCCGGAGGTGGAAGTTGAAGACCTCCCGGACAGGGGCCTCAGCCAGATGTTCCCAGCATACCCTCACTATACAGTGGGGCAAAAAAGTATTTAGTCAGCTACCAATTGTGCAAGTTCTCCCACTTAAAAGATGAGAGAGGTTTCCAATTTTCATCATAGGTATACCTCAACTATGAGAGACAAAATGAGAAAAAAAAATCCAGAAAATCACATTGAAGGATTTTTAATGAATTAATTGGTAAATTCCTTGGTAAAATAAGTATTTGGTCACCTACAAACAAGCAAGATTTCTGGCTCTCACAGACCTGTAACTTCTTCTTTAAGAGGCTCCTCTGTCCTCCACTCGTTACCTGTATTAATGGCACCTGTTTGAACTCATTATCAGTATAAAAGACACCTGTCCACAACCTCAAACAGTCAGACTCCAAACTCCACTATGGCCAAGACCAAAGAGCTGTCAAAGGACACCAGAAACAAAATTGTAGACCTGCACCAGGCTGGGAAGACTGAATCTGCAATAGGGAGCAATTATTAGAAAATGGAAGACATACAAGACCACTGATAATCTCCCTCGATCTGGGGCTCCACGCAAGATCTCACCCCGTGGGGTCAAAATGATCATGAGAACGGTGAGCAAAAATCCCAGAACCACACAGGGGGACCTAGTGAATGACCTGCAGAGAGCTGGGACCAAAGTAACAAAGGCTACATCAGTAACACACTACGCCGCCAGGGACTCAAATCCTGCAGTGCCAGACATGTCCCCCTGCTTAAGAAAGTACATGTCCAGGCCCATCTGAAGTTTGCTAGAGAGCATTTGGATGATCCAGAAAAGGATTGGGAGAATGTCATATGGTCAGATGAAACCAAAATAGAACTTTTTGGTAAAAACTCAACTTGTCGTGTTTGGAGGATAAAGAACACCATACCTACTGTGAAGCAAGGGGGTGAAAACATCATTCTTTGGGGCTGTTTTTCTGCAAAGGGACCAGGACGACTGATCCATGTAAAGGAAAGAATGAATGGGGCCATGTATCGTGACATTTTGAGTGAAAACCTCCTTCCATCAGCAAGGGCATTGAAGATGAAACGTGGCTGGGTCTTTCAGCATGACAATTATCCCAAACACACTGCCCGAGCAACGAATGAGTGGCTTCGTAAGAAGCATTTCAAGGTCCTGGAGTGGCCTAGCCAGTCTCCAGATCTCAACCCCATAGAAAATCTTTGGAGGGAGTTGAAAGTCCGTGTTGCCCAGCGACAGCCCCAAAACATCACTGCTCTGGAGGAGATCTGCATGAAAGAATGGGCCAAAATACCAGCAACAGTGTGTGAAAACCTTGTGAAGACTTACAGAAAATGTTTGACCTCTGTCATTGCCAACAAAGGGTATATAACAAAGTATTGAGATGAACTTTTGTTATTGACCAAATACTTATTTTACCGAGGAATTTACCAATTAATTCATTAAAAATCCTTCAATGCGATTTTCTGGATTTTTTTTTCTCATTTTGTCTCTCATAGTTGAGGTATACCTATGATGAAAATTGGAGACCTCTCTCATCTTTTAAGAAGGAGAACTTGCACAATTGGTGGCTGACTAAATCCTTTTTTCTCCCCACTGTACGTTTGGGTCTACCAGGTCTGAATGGCTTCCTCCCCTGCCATCGGATCCAACTCACCACCAGGTGGTGATCAGTTGACAGCTCTGCACCTCTCTTTACCCGAATGTCCAAGACATACGGTCGCAGGTCTGATGACACAATAACAAAATCGATCATCGACCTGCGACCTAGGGTGTCCTGGTGCCAGGTGCACATATGGACACCCTTATGCTTGAACATGGTGTTCGTTATGGACAAACTGTGGTTAGCACAGAAGTCCAGTAACTGAACACCACTCGGGTTCAGATCAGGCAGGCAGTTCCTCCCAATCACCCCCCTCCAGGTTTCACTGTCATTGGCCACGTGCGCATTGAAGTCCCCCAGTAGGACAATGGAGTCTCCAAGAGGAGCACCCTCCAGCACCCCAGTCACAGACTTCAAAAAGGGTGGGTACTCTGAACCATCATTTGGTGCATAGGCACAAATGATGGTCAAACGGGTCCATGTTTTTGGCATGTGGGAGGAAACTGGAGAAATCCTGGAGTAAACCCACACAGACAAGGGGAGAACATGCAAACTCCACACAGATCACTGTTGGTCAGGGGCTGAGATTGAACCCAGGATCCCCCGGCCAACTTCTTCCGCTTAATCCTTTATGGGTTGCGGGGGGGCTGGAGCCTATCTCAGCATCTTTGGGCGAGAGGCAGGATCGCCAGTCCATTGCAGGGCCAACACAGAGAGACAGACAACCATTCACTCTCACAGTCATACCTAAGGACAATTTAGAATCCCCAGTTTGATGCCAATTAACCTAGCTTGCATGTTTTTGGCATGTGGGAAGAAACCGGAGAAATCCCAAAGTAAACCCACGCAGACACGGGGAGAACATGCAAACTCCACACAGATCACTGTTAGTCAGGGGCTGGGATCGAATCCAGGATCCCCCGGCCAAGGGTGAGTTGCTGTGCTGCTGCAGTGCTAACCACTCCGCCACCACGTTTGCATTTTTAATTAGTTTTCTAATTAATTTGCTTTGTTTTCCATTTTCTTTTAATTAATGAAAGAACCGTATTGAGCAAGCTCACATACCCCACACATCTGCATATCAGACACGGGCCCCTAATGAGAACTGTGATCAACATAAAATGGCCTGGAAAAAAGAAATCCCCCTCCCCAAAAATGAAACGCCTCATTTGAGTCAAAGCTTCTGTATAAATAGGAAGTTGGTGTGATCAGAAATGTAGAAGCTATACAGGTGACAACATAAAATGGACCCTCTCCAAAATAGATAGGACCCCTCATTACAGTGATCTGTGTGGAGTTTGCATGTTCTCCCTGTGTTGCGTGGGTTTACTCCGGGATTTCTCCGGTTTCCTCCCACATGCCAAAGACATGCTTGTTAGGTTAATTGGCTGTTCTAAATTGTCCCTAGATATCTGTTTCCTATAGGCCCTTAGAATAGAGGGTTAGTATTAATGAAAGCGCTTTGAGTGGTCTTTGTGACTAGAAAAGCGCTATATAAGTGCAGGTTAGTTAGTTAGTTAGTTAGATGCGTCTGAAAATCAAGTGCATCCAAAGTATTGATGAATCAAAATTTCTGTATAAATTTGAAGTCAATCTGATCAGAAATATAGAAGTTATAGTGGCAACAACAGAAAATGTCAAACAGACAGACAGGTCAGAAACATCACACCCTCTTCCAGGTATAGTTAATTTCCAACTCAAACGTGGAGGAGTAAAAATGACTCCAGCAGGACCAGGAATTTCAGGATTATTTATCATTTTGGATCATCAAATTTTACACTTCTTAAGACTTTTCTCTGACCCACAGACACTGTGAGCTGATTTTTTTTTTTTTTAGCCCATATATGAAGCAAATCAAGGGGTTGGGTCTTACACCTGTCATTTACCCATAGACAGACATAATTGCATGGCTGTGCCACAGTGTTTTAGTTAGTCACTCCCTCAACCTGGCAGTCATTGGGGGTACCTGAGGGCAATAGAAGCAGATGTGCTCATCCACGCTGTGGCTGTCAGGAGCTCTGGCACAGTTATATCCATCCATTCTTTGATGTTGTCTAACCAGCTCTTGCATTGACGTCCCCGCCTGCATCCGCCCTCCACTGTACCTTGCATGATGGTCTTTCAAAGGCTGTCATGCCGGGTGACATGTCCAAACCATGCCAGAGGTTCCTGTGGGCTCACAAGACTTTCGGCCTTGCTCCGTACATAGATATTCGTTTTGCGCTCCAAATAGTGGATCAGGAGGAGTTTTGTCAGGCACGTGTTCTCAAACACCTGGATCCTTCTTTCTGATTCATCCAGGAGCGCCCAGGTCTCGTACCCATAGAAGAGGCTGGAGAGGACCAGTGATTTGTGCACCTTGTACTTGGTCAGGAAGCTGATGTTGATGGTCCATACTCTTGAACAACCATAGTGTTTGGGCTGCAAAAATTCAGCCCATTTACACACATCCAGTGTTTTTGTGTGACTCTTAAAAATGCAAACTTTCACAAAAACAAATCAAACCATAACATGTTCTGATTATTTTTTTTCATCAATTTATATTTTTCTCATGATTTTATCTAAATGGGGGGAGGGGTCTTATCCCCTCTAGCCCATTGACACCAGCTGCACCTGTATGTGATGTAATAAAAATACATATACAGTGCATACAGAAAGTATTCACAGCACTTCACTTTTTCCACATTTTGTTATGTTACAGCCTTATTCTAAAATGAAATAAATTCATTTTTCCCCTCAAAATTCTACACACAATACCCCATAATGACAACATGAAAAAAGTTCAGGGTTTTTGGGGGGTTTTTTTGAGATTTTGGGAAATTTATTAAAAAGAAAAAACTAAGAAATCACATGTACATAAGTATCCACAGCCTTTGCTCAGTACTTTGTTGATGCACCTTTGGCAGCAATTACAGCCTCAAGTCTTTCTGAGTATGATGCCACAAGCTTGGCACACCCATCTCTGGGCAGTTTCACCCATTCCTCTTTGCAGCACCTCTCAAGCTCCATCAGGTTGAATGTCAAGCGTCGGTGCACAGCCATTTTCAGATCTCTCCAGAGATGTTCAATGGGCTTCAAGTCTGGGCTCTGGCTGAGCCACTCAAGGACATTCACAGAGTTGTCCTGAAGCCACTCCTTTGATATCTCTACTCATTTACTCCAAGATGGTGGCGCGTTCACATGCAACGGCTAGACACTCTGGTCTACTGCACCCCTTCTTGTGTTTTTTCTGCCTTTATCTGTGCAACTTCAGTGATGGACTAATTACCTACAGGAACTTATAGGCATTGGCCGCCAACTCTCCTCCATTATATCCATCGTCCATTCCAGTGACTTCCACCAGATCCCCGAGGAGATTGCCAGACCTCCGGGCGCTCTATGGTTTGTTACGCCCCGCAAGCGCAGACGACGACGGAAGAGGAAGCAGAAACAAGGCTGCAGGGCTGGCCTTCGTGCCCAGCTGAGCAAACTTCGCTCCAAACCACCGTTACCTTCAATTTTTCTCACCAACGCCAGATCCCTCACCAACATAATAGACGAGCTGCGCAAGGAGATAGCCTATAATCGCTATATCCTGGACTGTTGTATTCTGATTGTGACCGAGTCATGGCTGAATGAATGTTTTCCATATGCTGCTGTGGAATTACCTGGCCAAATTACACACCGTCTCGACCGCAATACTGATTCTGGTAAGGGAAGGGGGGAGTGCTCTGTGTTTATGTGTTTCAGACTTGGTGTAAAAACAGCAGAATAATTCATAGCCACTGTTCACCGGACTTAGAGGCCATGTCCTTCCTATGCAGGCCTTTTTATCTCCCCTGCGAGCTAATGGCAGTAATTTTAACAGCCGTTTACACGCCTCCTGATGCTAACATTAGCTTAGCACTCAATCACCTCCAGCACATTGTCAGCAGGCAGCAAAGATATCACCCCAACACAGTCCACATTATTGCAGGGGATTTTAACAAAGCATGCTTAAAGACTGTACTCGCCAAATTCTACCATGTTAAGTGTCCCACAAGAGGGGAAAGAACACTGGATCATGTTTATAGCAACTTTAAGCATGCTTACAGAGCCGCCCCCTCCCCCACCTTGGACAATCAGACCATCTCTCTCTGTTACTGATTCCTGCCTACACCCCCCTGAGGAAGAGTCCTCCCCCCAACCAAGCAAACAATTAAAACCTGGCCTGAAAACACTCTTCTCCAGCCACAAGACTGCTTTGCCTGCACTGATTGGAGCATGTTTGAACAGCAGGACCTGGACTCCTACACTGAATCTGTCCTTTTCTACATCAAATGCTGTGTAGAAGATGTGACAGTCACCAAACACATACGGGTATTTCCAAACCGCAAACCCTGGATGACCAGTGAAGTCCACATTTTCCCACATTCCCCTTGGCTCACTACCCAAAATTCCCTTGCAAAGATATGGGAACTCTAAAGGTGCATTCGCACCAAACGCGAACGGGTGAATTTTTCAGGTGGTGCGATTACGTTATAACTCAATATAAATGCATGAATAAACATGAATTCAGCGTCTGAGTGAGACGCAGACAGGCGAAGTTGCCTTTATAACTTCTGCAGCAGTGTTCAGCCTACTGTGGAAATCCCCAAAATAATGTCATGCTTTAGGTTTACATTATCCGACAGAGGGCTCACCTGAAAAAGTTGTCCCTGTCTCCAAAACTTTATAAGATGATGAGTGTTTCCGTTGCTAGCTTGCTAGCACGTCCATGGCAGGAAACCATGGATAACTAAATCCAAAATCCCGATTCAGCTGAAGAGCTCCCGGTCCTTCTGTCTCCAGCTGAGTGAGTCTCATTTCAAACTAGTTTACTCTGCGATGGTGATACTTTTACTCCGGTAACAGCAGAATCTCAAAGCTAGCATATTACCTCGGACATGAATGCACGAATGCACAATTTCATGTGTACTCACATCTTTCCATTCACTCTGTATGGATTTGCGCCGCCCGTTCACATTTGGTCTGAATGCACCTTAAGATTGCGATTGTGGGCACTGTGTGTCTACCTGTCAGCTATGGCAAAAAAACACATGCCTTCCTTCCCCTTTGGAGTGGTGCATCAGGGAGCCAACCTGCTTGGCCCGGACCTTTTTATGGACTTGGGCTTCTCACTAGTGGACAGTAGTGGCCACGCTACAATGCAGGTCTTGCCCACAACATTTTGAAAACAGTCAGCACTGTTTAATGGGCTATGCTGCTTGGCTGCATTCATTCATCGCCCTCGGGTGGACCCCAAAGTGACACCAGTGATCCAGCCCCTCTGACAGCTACCGCTTGCTTTCCGGGATGGTGTCACAGTTGAACTTTCCTGGAGGAGGGAATCCTCAAACCCGTAGATGCATCCCTGTGGGTCTCAAATCTGGTGGTTGCTTAGAAGAACACAGGAGGCCTCCGGATTTGTGTGGACTTATCCCAGGTTAACAAGACCATCATTCTGGACAAGTATCCCCTGCCTACAGCAGAGGAGCTCACCACTCTCTTCTATGGCTCAAAAGTGTTTTCAAAGTTGGATCTGTGACAAGGTCACCTTCAAGTACTTCTTCGACCAGCCAGCTGTGACCTGACTGCATTTGTGACACACGCTGGTGTCTTCAGGTACACGTGTATGCCGTTCGGCCTCTGCTCAGCTGCTTCCAAAAAATAATGTCTATAGTCCTGGCTGGGATCACAAGGACATCAGTGTACCTGGATGACATTATTGTGCACGGGCCAGACCAGTTCACTCATGATGCCTGCCTCCACAGTGTGTTTGAGGCACTTACCAGACATCACCTCACCCTGAACAAAGACAAGTGTATCTTCTCAGCACCTGTCATGGACTTCCTGGGATTCCGCCTCTCAGCCAAAGGAATTCGGCCCCTGTGGTGCAATGTTGAGGCAATGCGAAACATTGCTGAACCCACTTCCGCTGCTCAGGTTGCCTCATTCCTGGTGATGACCGCGTATTATCTGCACTTCCTGCCCTACTACTCCAACATGACAGCACCCCTGCGCCGACTTCTGAGGAAGGATGAGCCTTGGGCTTGATCATCAGAATGCACAGAAGCCTTCTCTACACTAAAAGCACAGTTAACCTCTCCCCCTGTTCTTGCCTATTTTGGCACCTCTAGCCCCATTCTACTCACCTGTGATGCTTCCAGGGCTGTAGTAGGAGCTGTCCTGTCTCAGGTGCAAGGAGGCATTGAGGCCAATAGCTTTTGCATCTAAGGCCCTGACGGAGACAGAGGACAGAGCAACACTACTCAGTGGGTGAGTGTGAAGCACTGGCCTGTGTGTGGGCGTGTGAGCGATGGCACATGTTCCTCTATGGCCACCATTTCACCATCAGAACTGACCATCAGGCCCTGACTACAGTACTTTCCACCTCTGGCACAGGACACAAGCCATTGCGACTTCATCATTGGGCCAGTCATCTTCATCAGTACTACTACGATCTTGTCTTCACACCAGGGACAGACAATGTGGTGTCGGACTTCCTCTCTCGTGCCATTGCAGCCCCACCACCTTCTGTCCCACCAAACCCCTCTGCCTTGTGGGGCGATGAGGAGCCAGCCCTCATTTAAACACTCTATAGTCCTCTGCACATTGTTGTCACACTTGAGGAACTACAAGCAGGGTCGGAGAAGGACCAAGTATTGTCTAAACTGTGCAAATACATCAGGAATGGCTGGCCATCCAAAATCCCAGAAGATTTGAAACTGCTTGCCAAGATGAGGAATGAGCTGTCCTGGGCAGACATCTGCATCTCAAGTGGTCTCTGCACAATCATCCCAAGTACCCTACATACCTGCATGTGGGCGACGGCACACGAGGGGCACCTAGGAGTTGTCAAAGTCAAGCAGCGGTGCTGTGAACTAGTATAGTGGCCAGCCATCGATCGGGATATTGAACACCTGGTCCGGGACTGCCCAGTGTGTCTCCTCAGCAGCAAAACTGGTACGCCACCCTGTGCACCACTACAGCCACTTCCGTGGCCTTCTCGTCCCTGGAACCAAGTAGAGCTCAACATCTGTGGTGAAATTCATGGCCGGGGTGTTCCTCATCACCAACGTTTTCTTGAGGTTGTTTACGATCTCCACTCAAAGTGGCCCGAGGTGGTACCAGTGGGAATGGTGATGTCACAGGTCATAGCCCGGATATTGGACAGTCTATTTGCATGATGGGGGCTGCTGAGGGCTGTGACAACTGATAATGGACCCCAGATGACATCTGCTGAGTTCTCGGACTTCCTGGCAAGCAGGGGCATCAAAACACATCAGGACTGTGTTCTATAACCCTCAGGCCAATGGAGGGGTGGAACATTTCAATGGTCTGCTGAAAAATGGAATCCGAGCACACCTGGCCCAAGGCTGAACATTTGAGGTGGCACTGAACCAAATGATGCTGCACTACGGAGCAAGTATACACTGCACCTCTTAGGCATCACCAGTGTTTCTAATGCTTGACCGTGAACTGGAACTGACATTGAACAGGCTCCGAGCACCCACTGAGGCACCCAACAAGCCCTCTCTCACTCAGATTCAGAAGACCGTGGTCTCACGGCAGCAGGAGATAAAGGAAAAGGTGGACAAATGGCTCAGGGCCCGACCACCCTCAATTCAGGTCTCAGACTGGGTCAGAGTTTGACGTCCACAACACCACAACAAAATGGCTTCATTCTGGTCTCAGCCCAGGCAGGTCATTGGCATTCTCGGACCTGTAACTTTCCTCCTTGATGATGACACGCAATGGCATGCCTGCAGATTGAGGAAGGTACCAGCGCCCTTCTCCAGGAATCATGTAGCAGCAGCGCCAGCTCAGTCACTGTCTTCTCCCAACCTAGGCGCTGGACCAGCCCCCATTCCAGTGTTGCTTGCACCAGATTGGCCGGATGTACCACACCATCAGGAGCTGATGCTGAACCCTAGGCCAGTGCGGGTAAGAAAACGGCCTTTGGCCCTACAGGACTACATCACAGAATATTATACTTATGCCCCTTTTCCACTAGTACCTACTCAGCCCTACTTGCTTTGACTCTGCTCGGTTTGTAGGGTTTTCCTTTTTCGGGACCTACTTCAGTGAGGTTCCAACCATGCTGAGTCGAGCTCAAAATGTGATGTTAACAGATTGCAGGCCATTGATTGGCCAGGGCGTAACATCAGTGGACAACAGCGACGTATTCACAAGACTCAAAACCGCCATTGGTAAATTCGGCCCTGAGTTTTTATTATTTCTGTGATAATCAATGAAATCAATGGCTACACACAAATCAACACCATCACAAAACACTTACCATCTTCCCCGTGAGCAGCCATCAGCTCGGAGGCCTCCTGGTATTTCATTTTGGAATGCTCTGCTGGCTGAAAAGTTCATAGGCTGAAAAGTTTGTATAGTGGTCAAATTTGATCAAATGGGGTTATTTTTCAACATTCTTCCTGTCGGTGCATGCAGTTCTTCCATTGGTGTTGCAGTGCTTGGATCCCTGCACTTGAAAAATAAACTACATTTGGTTAAATTTGACAACTATGAACTTTTCAGCCTATGAACTTTTCAGCCTCCTTGGCCCTGTTGCAGCGGAGCAAGCCGAAATGAAAGTACACCAAGGAGGTCTCTGAGCTCATGGCTGCTCACAGGGAAGATGGTGAGTGTTTTGTGATTTTAAGCATCTTTTACGTTATTTATCAGGGAAAACGTCAGCATGGAAAGAACACAACGGGATAACGGGCCGCCTTCCTGTAATGAACCCAACTCCACCCACTTGAGGTGGTACTCAGTTGAAATGGAAAACCAACCACACCGTGTCGGGCTGAGTAGAGTCGAGTAGAGTCGAGGCAAGTCAGGCTGAGTAGGTACTAGTGGAAAAGGGGCTTTAGGCTGAAGTGGGGGGTTGTTGACAGTTCTGTGGACATGGTTCTTGGGGACTGTTGTCACTCTGCTATTCCTTCAGTTCCGTTAGTTACATATTCATTGCCATGCTTCTTTTCTTCTTTTTTTTTTTTTTGGGTGGGAGGATGTTGTGTCTAGGTTTGCCTTTCAGAGGTGTGGTTATCTGACACCAGTGTGTGTGCATTGTGAGTGTGCATGGCATACGAAAGTAGAGCAGAGCATGGTCTGACTTTCAACGGTGTGCACATGTTGATCTGTTCCCACATAACAGTTATGTCCATTCACTATTACATGTTCTCTGTTTGGCTTCACTCTCTCTTCACCATCAAGACCATATAGCATGTTGGTGCAGTCTTCCTCACCTTCACCATGCTCCAGCATGTGAACTGCCCCACATGCTTTTCCCTTTTTCTGTTTGGAATGACTGGAGCTCCAGCACTTTCTGGCCAAGTGCCCCCTCTTTTGGCAGTTGTGATACACTACATCTTTGAATCTACAGTCCCATGGTCTGTGATTGCCACCGCACCTGCAGTATCCCTGTGGAAATGATGGATGGTAAGTTCAGCCGGGTCGTAGTCTGTGAACGGCAGCCTCTGCCCCTATCTGTTGCAGCTCCGCTACGTCCTTGGCCGCTGCTTCCATAGATGACACTCTCTCTCCGTTGCCCTCACCAAAGTCAATTTGTCATCAGCCTCTGACAATAACTGCCGCTGAATGTGGTCATCATTAATACCACATACAAGGCGGTCTTAGATCATGTCATCCAGTGCAGTGCCGAATTCACAGTGCTCTGTAAGTCTCCTCAGTTCAGCCAAAAATGCTGTGACAGATTGCCCTTGCTGTCTGACTTTGGAGTGGAATTTAAAACATTCCACTATTGTGCTGGGTTTTGGCATGAAGTGGTCACTCAATAATAAGTCTTCAATAATAAGTCTTCAGTGAGTCTTTTAATGGGAAATCCACTGGCTTACCCGGTTGGCACAGATCTCAGAAGACAGCATATACCGTACTTTCACCCCGCATGCACTCAGGAATATGGCTTGCCTTTGTTCTTCATCCACAATTTTGTTAGCTGCAAAGTAAAAACCCAGCCATTCAGCATACTGCTGCCACTCATCCATTTCTCGGTCAAACTCAGTGATGCTGAAATACGTTGCCATAATTACCATTTATCCTCATCGCCAATGTAATAAAGTGATGCTCATGGAAATGAAGACAACCTTGAGTTCACCCTGTAACTTATGGCTTCTTTATTTAGCCTTTGTAACCCCAGAGACTTACAATGTGCTCCCACTACTTTATATTTACTCCTACATCCGTGCCTGCCTCTAAGGACCCTCGGGCCCCCTACCTGGCCACTTTGTTGTCTATAGTACTGCCTAACTAAAACACTGAATGACTAACAGTCACTTAATACTCCCATAACATTACAACACCTTTGGTGGTGGTGGTGGTGTTACAGTCTGGATAAGTGTGTCTAGTCAATACAGAACTGCCCTACACCTTGTGAATGGTACAGGGACAAGTCAATACTACCTGAACATCATTAATCCAGTCACTGTGCCCCTGCCTGAACAACACAGGCCTAATTTCATCTTCATGGATGACAATGCTCCAGCTCGTTGAGGTCGCATCATTAGGGAACGGCTGCTGGAGGCTGGGGTGCCTCCAGTGGAGTGGTCCGCACTTTCTCCAGACCTGAATCCCATAGAAAACCTATGGGATCAGCTGAGTCGCCATGTAGAGGCTCATAACCCTGCACCCCACAACCTCAACGACCTGAGGGCCGCCCTTCAAGAAGAGTGGAATGCCATGCCTCAGCAGACAATAAGTCGACTTGTGAACAGCATGAGACGTCGTGATCAAGCTGTGATTAATGCTCAAGGGCACATGACACGTTATTGAGACACTGACATTTTATGTTGTGGTATACCCACCACTCTTGTTGGCTTTTGTATCAATAAATTGTTTGAGATGAGGAAATCACCATTGCATGCTTCTACTTAAAATGCCCTACTTTCACGATATATCATCACTGTAGCATGAACTTTTTACATTTTCCATAAATTTCACCCAAAAGCCAAATATCCTTGACTTTTTGTGAGTAGTGTATGTTTCAGAACAATTCAATTTCATGAGATCACTTATTTAAATTGTCTAGTCAAAATGCATCTATTAAATTAAAAAGAAAGAAAAATAAAAAAAATATAAATACCTTTATGAAAATGAAAATGGACTTCACCTCTTATTTCTTAAATTCTGCTGCATCCTATTGGGCTGGTGGAGGGTTGAGCTTTAGTCTTCAGCAGCACAGAAACATTAGTCAGAGTGTAATACCAATAATCATATTTTGTGTAGTGATTTAGCTGGCAGTAGAGGAAGCCTAGATGCTTTAACTTGTTTTCTTATTTATCACTAAGATATCTTCTGGAGTGGTTACAGAAGACAGACTAGTGATGTGCCTCATCAGTCGTAATCCATCTCCATGAGTGGGATTCCCTTTTAAAAAATCTCTTGAGAGGAGATATCACTCTCCATGAAACTATGACCCTTTAGCTTACATCCCAGAGAGTATTACTAATTGGCAACAAAACCTCTTCCAGGTTCCTCACTTGCATCAATATTAAGAGAAACATTTTTAGGTTTTTTTTTAGATTCATCTTGGTGGAGCAAAGATTTACTCAACAAGACAGACACAAACTCTTCTCACTGGCCTGCGAGTCAATTTGAATATACTGAGTGTGAGCCAGAGCTCATCCATCTTCTCTTGGCTCTCACCCACCTCTCCACCTGTCTCTGCCAGTCAGTTAGTTCATGTGGCAAGACAAAACACAAAACTTCAGCGCAGAGATCCAGATTAATGAAGAAGTCCGGGCACCATGAGTGGGAGTAACTGGTAGGATCCCAAACAATCTCAAACACACTCCTTATGCCAGTTCTGTGTATTCCAGCTTTTTTCAAGGAACATAACATTTCGTCATTACATGTCTATATTTCAAATAACTTAAAAGTACAATCCCCAGTTCCAATGAAATTGGGACATTGTGTAAAATGTAAATGAAAACACAATACATTGATTTCCTTTTCAACCTATATTATTTGTATACACTCTAAAGGCAAGATATTTAAGTTTAGGTTTAATGGCTGTCCAGGGTGTACCCTGCCTCTCGCCCAAAGATGCTAAGATAGGCTCCAGCACCGCCCCCCCCACCCGCGACCCGAAAAGGATTAAGCAGAAGATGATGGATGGATGGATGGAGGGTTATTTGAAAGGGACATTATATACTAATGAACATTAATACAAATGTAAGTATGCCAGATCTAGCAATACTGCTAATTTGCATCTGTAGTCCTCTGGCGGGTCACAAAAACACACAAACGAGCATACACAAGAAGCACAACTACAATGAAACTGTACAAAGTGGATATGCTAAAGTGCAAGGTGTTACAAAACAAAACATAATGTCACATGAGTGAAGTGCTGTATATGCGTACACACACACATGCACCCAAGCACCTCACAGCAACAAACAAGACGCAGGACATATGTGTGTGATGCACAGGCACATATATACAGTATATATATGCGTATACCGCAGAGCAACCACTAGTTATGGGTACAGTTTTGGTCGTTTTAAAGCCAATTTTTACAATGCATCTTAAAAGTATTTAGTGTGGTACATTCTCTGATTGGAGGTGGTATATTATTCCTGACCTTGGTGCCCCTCACTGATGGCACAGATTGACCAAATGTGTTGTGTCTATATTTAATGTTCAAGCTCATAAACTTTGGGGTTTTTTTTGCAAATATTCACTCATTTTGAATTTGATGCCTGCAACACATTCCATAAAAACTGGGACAGGAGTAAGAGAAAATGGGAAAGTTGAGGAATGCTCGAAAAACACCTTTTCGGAGCATTCCACAGGTGAACAGGTTAATTGGAAACAGGTGAATGTCATGAGTGACAGCACGGTGGTACAGTGGCTAGCACTGTTGCCTCACAGCTAGAAGGTTTCTGGCTCAAATTCCATGGCTGGTAGGCGTGGGAACCTTTCTGTGTGGAGTTTGCATGTTGTGCTGCATGGGTTTACTCTGGGGCTCCGGTTTACTCCCACAATCCAAAGACATGCATGTTAGGCTAATTGGTGACTCTAAATTGTCCCTAGCTATCTGTCTCTGATAGGCCCTTAGAATAGAGGGTTAGAGCAGCTACTAGTTAAGCACTTTGGGTCTTTTTGATGAGAAAAAGCACTATATAAGTACAGATCCGTAACCTTATCCCATAATTGGGTATTAAAGGAGCTTCCCTGAAAGGCTCAGTCATTCACAAGCAAGGATGGGGCAAGGTTCAGCACTTTGTGGACAACGGCATGGCCAAATAGTCCAACAGTTTAAGAATGTTTCTCAATGTACAGTTGCAAGGAATTTAGGGATTTTATCATCTACAGTCCATAATATCATCAAAAGATTCAGAGAATCTGGAGAAATTTCTGCATGTAAGCAGTAAAGCCGAAAACCAACATTGAATGTCCGTGACCTTTGATCCCTCAGGCGGCACTGCATTAAAAATCAACATCATTCTATAAAGGGCATTACCATGTGGGCTCAGAAATAGTTTGGAAAACCACTGTCAGTAAACACAGTTTGTTGTTACATCTACAATTGCAAGTTAAAACTCTACTATGCGATAAGATGGACTGACACAAAGTGAAAAAGTGTGCTGTGGTCTGATGAGTCCACATTTCAAATTGTTTTTGGAAATCATGGATGCCATGTCCTCTGGGCTAAAGAGGAAAAGGACCATCCAGATTGTAATCAGCACAAAGTTCAAAATCCAGCATCTGTGATGGTATGGGGGGGGTGTTAGTGCCAATGGCATGGGTAACTTGCACATCTGTGAAGGCACCATTAATGCTGAAGGGTACATACAGGTTTTGGAGCAACATATGCTGCCATCCGAGCAACGTTTTTATAAGGGATGTCCCTGCTTATTTCAGTAAGGCAATGCCCAGTGGCGTATCCAGAAAGTCTTTACTGGAGTGGCCAAGATCGGACTCAGAGTTTATATGCAGTGGCCAAGTCAAGAAGAGGTTTAATAATTTATTGCCACAAGACTATGTTTAAATATCACATTGCTTTTCTTCAACATATTTATAACTATTAATTTAACTCATAAACTCATGTTCACATACAACAAATGTTTTTATTGAATTATTGATTTATTGATTGACTTCTCCTGTCAAAGTGCTGTCACAAACTATAATACAAGCAGGCTCTGTGTTAACCCACCTAAAAGAGACTGTTTTGGTGATGGCTTACAAAAACTTTGATGAACCTGTCCACGTCAAGTGATTTAGCTCTACTGGCCTCAATGCTAAGGACACCCAGGTTGCTCAGTCTGTTTCCTGACCGGAGTGGTGGCTCAGTTGGTAGAGCATACGCCCCACACCCGGGAGGCAGGGGTTCAAATCCCGGCCGGGTCATGCCGAAGACCATATAAAAGCGGAACTTCCTGCCGTCCAGCTTGGTGCTCAGCAATAATGGAATGGAGGAGGGAAATCTGTGGCGGTGCCTTGCATGGCTGCGGCCCCTCTGATTCTATATATGGGGTGTGTGTGATTAACACTGTAGATAGGAGAAACACAACTTTGTTCTACTGTACATGATTGGTTGAATGACAATAAAGGGTGATTTAGTTGTGCACAAATGAGTTTTGATCAGTTTAAGAGCAGCGAAGCTTCACTCACATGCTGCAGTACTTACTTGTAGGGCTAAAGCTATCTTGTACAGATGACAAAGTTCATGAAAAATGTACAAACTTTCAGCTGTTTGCAATAAACAAATCAAACAAGAACAATTTAGACAGCACAACACAATATTTTAAGTGGTTTCTCCCAATTCAACACAAAATGTCACTTTTAATGACTATTGCAGTCTCACAATTATTCAACCCCTTCATGACATGCATCTTTAGTGCTTAGTAGAGCACCCTTTTGCTGTTATGACCTGCTGCAAATGTGATCCATAGCCAGACACTAGCTTCCGGCAGTGTTGCGAGGAATCTTAGCCTATTCCTCATGGGCAAAGGCCTGCAGTTCACTAATATCCTTGGGTTTGTGCTGCAACAGCCTTTTTCAAATCTCACCAGAGATTTTCAATAGAGTTCAAGTTAAGTGACTGTGATGGCCACGCTAGTATCTTTCGTGACTTCCAAACCTTGGTGGACTTTGAGTGAAGCATGGTGGTGGCTCAGTGATGCTCTGGGGCTGCTTCACTTCCTTTGACACTGGAAACCAGCAGCACGTGGGGGGGCAATGTGGATTCAATCAAGTATCAGGAAATCCTGGGAGAAAATGTCATGCGGTCTGTGAGGAAGCTGAGGCTTGGGCATCATTGGATTGGACCTTCCAGCAGGACAATGATCCCAAGCATACCTCAAAGTTGGTCTCAGAAGAAGTCCTGGAAGATACTAGAGTGGCCATCACAGTTGTCTGACTTATACCCCATTGAAAAATCTCTGGTGGGATTTAACAAAGACTGTTACAGTACACAAACCAAGAATATTAGTGAACTGGAGGTCTTTGCCCATAAGGAATGGGCTAACATTCCTCACAACACTGCCACAAGCTGATGTCTGGATATGGATCATGTTTGCAGAAGGTCGTAACAGCAGAAGGGTGCTCTACTAAGTACTAAAGATGTTTGTCATGAAAAGAATAAATATGAAACTACAGTAGTCATTAAAAGTGGAATTTTGTGTTTAATATTGAGAAACCACTTGTAATATTAGTTGTGTTGAGCTATTTTAATTCTTCATGTTCGATTTGTTTATTGCAAACAGCTGCTAATTTGTATATTTTGCCAATAAACCTCATTTGCTGTGGGGGTTGAATGACTGACTGCAAGTGCAACTGTATGTTACAAGGTGAAGCAGTAGTCAGTATTACACAATTAACCATGATATTTTCATAGAAGGCACATTGAACATTGCCACATACCATCAGGACCAGGTGGGGCAGCATTTGTGTTTGCAGCATGAATGTCTACCTCATCCTTCTCAGCGTGACCTGTTGGCATGGTCTCAGACGTCTTCACTCGGTCAAGTACCTGAAATATTCCTTTATCTTTCAGTTTTCTGTTTAGGTCTAAGTAATAGCATGTGTAAACTAAGATCTGGATTTGATTTACCAAGATAAGCCAGTGGACTTTCAGACACTGCTGGCTGGTTCAGTGGAGCTGATTCTTCTTCACCTAAATTCACAGAGAAATATCATTAGACGTTTTGCTTCAAATGCATTTTCAGAATGTGGCAACATGATGTTAATCACATTCTATGGCGCATATTTAGGGCGCATATATTGTATCCATATTTCCCACATATACCTAGTAAGCATGACGGTGCATATTTTGGAGGCTTCACGTCTTAATGGACAAAGAGGACCTGACCCTGCAGAGACCTAGGGGAGGTGGGAAGTTGGTCCTGCAGGAGGTGGGAAGTTGGGGAGAATGTCCCAGCAGGAGCCCCGGAGGCTAGAAGGATAAGAGACAATGGGGACGCCAAGGAGTCTCGGGGGCTGTATGTTTGCTGAAGGACTGTGGGGTTGGGGGTGTATGACTTGGGGAGAGTATAAGAACTGTGAAAGACGATTGTTCTCTCTCTTTTCGAGATTCTGAGATTGCTAGAGGATGTAACCTTTCAATAAACCAATCCTGAGAAATAAACCCAGTCTCGTCTGTGAAAGGCATCCTCTACACTGGTGACCTATGACAAATTATGGCCGGTGGCAACGATCTTCCCGCACCGGACTCTTCAGGAGCCAACCGGGTTAACGCAGCTACCACACTACAGCTGCCCGATTTCTGGCAACATAACCCGCGCTCCTGGTTTACCACTGTGGAGGCGCAGTTCCACCTTCGGGGAATTTCAGCGGACACAACGAGGTTCTACCATGTCGTTGCGAAGCTGGACAGCCTCACAGTGCAGCGGGTGGAGAGCCTGACCAACCACCGGCCCCAGGACGACAAGTATGGTGCGCTGAAAGCCGCCCTCATTCGTGCCTTCACCCCCTCGCAGGGAGAGCGAGCAGAGAAGCTTCTGGCGTTAACAGAAGGCGAAGCAGACAGGCCGGCGGATCTGATGGCGAGGATGATGAACCTGAGAGGCGAAGACGACAACAATTTTATCTTCACCCACCTCTTCCTCAGAACACTACCGCCAGCAGTGAGAGTCACCCTGGCCAGCTCACAGCTGCTGAACAACCGTGACTACCACGGGCTGGGCCAGGAAGCACAGCGGCTCGTCGACGCCCATACACGACACGCAGCCACGACGGCGGCAATGGAGCTGAACGCATCCCCGCGAGACGAGGGGAGACCAGAGGCCGCAGCACCGGACCCACTGACGTCAGCAGCGGCAGAGACCAGGAGGAGCGGAGCGGATGGCACCCTCTGCTTTTACCATCGACGTTTCGCCGAGAGGGCGCGCAGATGCATCCCACCGTGCCGACACAAGTGCCAGGGAAACGCCAAGACCGAGAGCTGGTAGCAGCTGCTGCTCTCGGCGCGAAGAACAAGCTGCTTTTCGTGACGGATACGAATTCAGGGAAGGATTTCCTGGTGGACACAGGCTCCCAGCTGAGCTTCGTCAAGCCTTCCTATGCGGACCTGCTGGCGCCTTCCAGCGGACCCCTGGTGCTAGCGGCAAACGGCTCGACGATCAAAACCTATGGGGAGAAGACGCTCCTCCTATCCTTCCACGGTCGCACCTTCGAGTGGACTTTCGTCGTAGCTGCGGTCAGCAATAACATGCTAGGTGCTGATTTTTTGTGCTCAAATGGTTTATTAGTTGATCTTACTAATAGACGTATGGTTAATGCACTGTCTTTCCACTCTATCTCCTGTACAGCTCGGGTGGCCCCGCCTTCTGCACATCCCAATGTCACAGCTGCGGGTGGTAAGTTTCATGCACTGCTCAATCAGTTCCCAGCACTCACAGTCCCAACATTTTCAGCGTCAGTAGCCAAACACGGGGTCGAGCACTTCATAACTACCTCTGGCCCCCCTGTTTTTGCAAAAGCTCGGCGCTTGGACCCAGCTAAACTGGCCATCGCGCGTGAGGAATTCGCCAACTTGGAAAAACTGGGCATCATTAGGCACTCTAACAGCCCTTGGTCTTCACCGCTGCACATGGTGCCTAAGGCCGACGGCTCGTGGCGGCCTTGCGGTGATTTCCGCAGGTTAAATGACCGCTACCCGATTCCGCACATCCAGGATTTTTCGGCACATTTGGCGGGGGCGCGCATCTTTTCCAAAATAGATTTGGTGCGCGGTTATCACCAAGTCCCAGTCCGCGCTCAAGACATACCCAAAACGGCAGTAATAACCCCCTTTGGGCTTTTCGAATTTTTGCGCATGCCTTTTGGCCTCAAGGGCGCCGCACAGACGTTCCAACGTATGATGGATGCGGTGTTGCGCGGCCTCCCTTTCGTGTTCGTCTACTTGGATGATATTTTAGTAGCCAGTACATCCGAAGACGAAACGCCACCTCACGGCAGTTTTTTAGAGGCTGACAGAGCATGGGTTAATAATTAACCCAGCGAAATGCCAGTTCGGGGTGGCGCAAATCGATTTTTTGGGGCACCGCGTTTCTCCAGAAGGAGCGGTCCCGCTGCCCGATAAAGTACGCGCGATAACGGGGTTTCCTCAACTGCAGACAGTTAAAGCATTGCAAGAATTTTTGGGAATGGTCAATTTTTATAACCGTTTCCTCCCCAGCGCGGCACAGCTCATGCGCCCACTGTACGCGGCACTAAAGAAACAAAAACCTGCAAGTAAGGTCGAGTGGTCCCCGGAACGGGAGCGCACTTTCTCCCAGGTCAAGTCGGCCCTGGCGAACGCTGTGTTGTTGGCACACCCGGTGCCAACAGCTCGCATGGCGCTAACCACGGACGCTTCCGACGTAGCAGTTGGGGCGGTCGTCGAGCAACTGGTAGCAGGGAGCTGGCAACCGCTTGCATTTTTCAGCAAAACATTGCGCGATAACGAGCAGAAATACAGCGCGTTCGATAGGGAGCTTTTAGCCCTGCATTTGGCCATCCGCCACTTCCAGTTCTGGCTGGAAGGGCGCCGTTTCACCACGTTTGTAGATCACAAACCCTTAACATTTGCAATGGCCAAGATTTCAGAGCCTTGGTTGGGCCGACAGCAGAGACAGCTGGCCGCGATTTCGGAGTTTACCACCGACATTCAACACGTAGCGGGAAAACACAATGTAGTGGCAGATTGTCTTTCGCACGCAGTTGCAACACCAGGCCCCCAGGGGGCAGACACGGTGGCCGTGGACGCGGGCCAGGTTTGCGGCGCGGAAGCGCTCGCAGCCCCGGTCTGCGTGGGCTTAGATTACGCAGCCATGGCCGCTGAGCAGGTTAGCGATGCGGATGTGCGCGCGCTCCAGTCTGGGCCAACAGGGCTAAGGCTGGAGCACAGGGTGCAGCAGAAAGGTATGCCCCCTCTAATCTGCGATGTCTCCACGGGGCGCCCCCGCCCCGTGGTCCCAGCTGCGTGGCGCCGCCGCGTTTTTGATTCAATCCATTCGCTGGCACATCCGGGGGTTCGCGCATCGATCAAAATGGTGGGAGAAAAATTTGTTTGGCCGGGGTTGCGTAAACAGGTCAAAGAATGGGCCGCAGCCTGCGCAACGTGTCAAAGAGCAAAAATACACAAGCACACGCGGGCCCCTTTAGAACCTTTTCACATCCCGGCCAAATGCTTCAACCACGTGCATATCGACTTGGTGGGACCCCTCCCGCTGTCGCAGGGGTTCACACACCTTCTAACCATGGTGGACCACACCACGCGCTGGCCAGAAGCGGTCCCCCTGGTGTCAACTACAGCAGCAGACGTTGCGCGCGCGTTTTTAACGGCTTGGGTCGCGCGTTTTGGAGTCCCGTCAGACATAACGTCTGACAGAGGTCCCCAATTCGTTTCCGAGCTCTGGTCATCCATGGCACTCAGTCTGGGGGTGAAAATTCACCGCACGACCGCTTATAACCCTCAGGCCAATGGTTTGTGAGAACGCTTTCACCAGTCATTGAAAGCAGCCCTCAGAGCGGCTCTCACAGACACAAATTGGGTTGATAAACTTCCATGGGTTTTATTAGGGTTGCGTTCGGCACCTAAGGAAGATTTGCAAGCCTCTCCGGCTGAGCTAGTTTTTGCCCAACCACTCCGGTTACCGGGCAAATTCCTTCCAGAGAACCCCGCACCAAATCGCCCCCCCGCTCAGCTGTTGCAGAGCGACACGGGACCAAACACCCTCCTCGGCCCAGTTCATCACAGTTTCCCACGCGTTTTTGTGCCTAAAACCTTAAAGAACGCAGAATTTGTCTTTGTCAGACACGACGCTCAGAGGCTGGGTTTAAGACCACCTTATGATGGACCTTTCCGAGTGTTGGAAACTGGGGAAAAACATTTTTTGCTCGATTTGGGTGACAGGAGGGAATTAGTCTGCATTAACAGACTCAAACCCGCTTTTGTTTTGGCTGATGAACAAGTGCAGTTGGCCAGGGCCCCCTGTCGCGGCAGGCCGCCGGGGAGACACTGTTCTAAGCCTTCACAAGGATGTACTAACGACTCCAATCCACAGATGCAAGAAACAGCTGCAGTCAGATCGAAACCTGTTTACAGCAGATATGGCAGGAGGTTGAAGCCCAAGCAGTCGGAAGTGTGATATGTTGTGCCATTTTCTGTTCTGTGTGATATGAGATGATTCTGTTTGCTATGCATCTTGGGGGTGTACTTTGTCCTTATTTAGACGTTTGGGGGGGGGTTATATGGCGTATATTTAGGGCGCATATATTGTATCCATATTTCCCACATATACCTAGTAAGCATGACGGTGCATATTTTGGAGGCTTCACGTCTTAATGGACAAAGAGGACCTGATCCTGCAGAGACCTACGGGAGGTGGGAAGTTGGAGAGAATGTCCCAGCAGGAGCCCCGGAGGCTAGAAGGATAAGAGACAATGGGGACGCCAAGGAGTCTCGGGGGCTGTATGTTTGCTGAAGGACTGTGGGGTTGGGGGTGTATGACTTGGGGAGAGTATAAGAACTGTGAAAGACAATTGTTCTCTCTCTTTTCGAGATTCTGAGATTGCTAGAGGATGTAACCTTTCAATAAACCAATCCTGAGAAATAAACCCAGTCTCGTCTGTGAAAGGCATCCTCTACAATTCTCTCTCTCTCTCTCTCTCTCTCTCTCTCTCTCTCTCTCTCTCTCTCTCTCTCTCTCTCGGCTGTTTAATACTGTTCCTCTGTCTTTAAAGTTACCTTCATTTTTTCTTCAGTAATTGTTTAAGAAAAATTGTCTTACTGGAGTGACAACTTGAATGAAAAAGAACATGGCATATTCCTGGATATTTACCCAGGACACACAGGAACTATCTGAACATAAACTACCATGTTGTGCAGATGGAGCTGACTGCTCTTCATCCCTACTGTCTCTAGGCTGCTCACTTCATTCTGACTCCCTTCTTTTGTTGAAGAAGCTTTGAATGTCCCAGGGCTTTTCATGTCTATTTCTCCATTATGCCTGGGAAAAAAACAATACCAGTCATTAACAATCAACAATACACAGAGCAGGATTAAATTTAACGTTGGTTAGTGGTTAGTGTGTGAAATACAGGGATTCTTGGGTGCCTGGAAACCCTTAAATAACAGATTTAAGAACGGTTTAATGATTTAAAAAAAGCTCGTTTTTACTCAGGTTTGTTTTGCATAAGTTTTGGTAACTTCAAAGACTTCAGACTTGATCATTTTTTAACATTGCAAAATAAAAAGGTGAAAAAATATTGCAGTCACACCATCTGGCATTTAAATCAAAACTGTAAAACAAAGAATTTTCTTATACAGTCTTTTAAAATGCCCTTTTGCCACTTTAGAACTAATTGGTATTACAAAGAAAAACTAATCAACACAACTGCTGTTCTTTGTTGTAGCCATTTGAATCTACGGGCGAAAGTTCAGGAGTGGATATTATTTATTTAGATTTACTCAAGTAACATTTGTGCAAAATTGCACTTTTGTGGCGCAGATATTGAGTTCATATCTCCCCACAAATGCATGATTGTATGTGTATTGGTGACTCCACGTCTGGTGGGACAAAAGAGGTCTGGACCTGCAGGGATCTACAGGAGATGACGAGTAGGTGTGAGTCTTGACCTTTGTCTCCGAGAGGATGTCCCAGGAAGATTCCCGGAACACTGTAGGACAAGAGACAATAGTGAGACATGAAAGAGTGCATTGTGACTGAGGCTATGTGCCATGTAATTATATGTTTGCTTATGTAACATGTGACTGTGGGTTGTGGCCCCAGCAGAGTATAAGAATGTGGTATTCGATTGCTCAGCCTCTTTTCCTGCATAGAGATTGATAGAGCATGTGTTCACTCAATAAAGTTGACTCTGAGAAATAAACTCAGCCTCATTCTTGAACGCATTCTCTACACTTTGATTAATTTCATTGCAGGACACTTTTTACTCTTACTTGATTACATTTATGAAGAAAAAAAACTGTACTTTTACTGAAGTACATTTAGTGATACTCTGAGTAACTTCGTTTCACTGATTTGTAAACAGGTTAGACATGTTCTTGTTATACTGCAATAAATGGTTCTTGCCAGAAATGACTCCATCTTTAGTAATGTAATCTGAATTTAAATCCAGGATCAGCAAATATTATTTTTTGTCTACTCTTTCTTTATCTAATTTGGTTTGATGTGGGTTTAAAAAAAAAAAAATTATCAGTCCAAACCAAATTTGTCTAATTTGGTTTGATGTGGTCCCCTCATGGATCATCACCTTATCGTGGTGGGGGGTTTGCGTGCCCCAGTGATCCCAGGAGCTATGTTGTCTGGGGCAATTTGCCTCTGGTAGGGTCACCCAAGACAAACTTGTCCTGGGTGAAGGGCCAGACTAAGAATGATCCAACAGACTCTCATGATGAATGCTAGAACAAGGATTCAGTGTACCCCGCCCGGTATGGGGTTACCGGGGCCCCACCCTGGAGTCAGGCCTGGGGAAGGGGCTCGATGGCTAGCATCTGGTGGCCAGGTTTCTGCCCATGGGACATGGCCGGGCTCAGCCCGAAGGACTTACATGGGTCCGCCCACCAGTGGGATCACCACCTACAGGAGGGACCATGGGGGTCCGGCGCTATGTGGATCAGGTGGCGGTCAAAGGCGGAGACCTTGGCGGTCTGATCCCAAGCTTCCTAAACTGGCTTTTGGGACATGGAATGTTACCTTTCTGGTGGGGAAGGAGCCTGAGCTGGTGCATGAGGTTGAGAGATACCAGCTAGATACTGTATAGTCGGCCTCACGTCAACACACAGCTCCGGTTCCGGAACCAGTCTCCTGGAGAGGGGCTGGAGCTTGGCCTACTCTGGAGTTGCCCCGGGCGAGAGGCGATGAGCAGGGGTGGGTATTCTTGTATCCCCCCACCTTGCTGCCTCTATATTGGAGTCTTCCCCGGTGGACGAAGGGGTTGTTTCCCTGCGCCTTCGGGTTGGGAAACGGGTCCTGACCATCATTTGTGCCTATGCACCAAATGATGGTTCAGCGTACCCACCCTTTTTGGAGTCTCTGACTGGGGTGTCGGAGAGTGCTTCTCTTGGAGACTTCATTGTCCTACTGGGGGACTTTAATGCGGACGTGGGCAATGACAGTGAAACCTGGAGGGGGGTGATTTGGAGGAACGGCCTGCCCGATGTGAACCCGAGAGGTGTTCAGTTATTGGATTTATGTGCTAACCACAGTTTGTCCATAACAAACACCATGTTCAAGCATAAGGATGTCCATACGTATGTGCACCTGGCACCAGGACACCATAGGTCGCAGGTCGATGACCAATTTTGTTATCGTGTCATCAGACCTGCGACCATATGTCTTGGACACTCGGGTAAAGAGAGGTGCAGAGCTGTCAATTGATCACTACCTGGTCGTGAGTTGGATACGATGGCAGGGGAGGATGCCATTCAGACCTGGTAGACCCAAATGCATAGTAAGGGTGTGCTGGGAACGTCTGGCTGAGGTCCTTGTCCGGGAGGTCTTCAACTCCCACCTTCAGAAGAACTTCAACCACATTCCGAGGGAGTCTGGAGACATGTAGTCTGAATGGGCCATGATTTCCACCTCCATTGGTGAAGCGGCTGCCCAGAGCTGCAGCCGCAAGGTTGTCTGGGCATCCCGTGGTGGCAACCCCCGAACCAAGTGGTGGACACCAGTGGTGAGGGGGGCCATTAAGCTGAAGAAGGAGTCCTATCAAGCTTGGTTGGCTTGTGGGACTCCAGAAGCAGCTGAGGTGTACCGGCAGGCCAAGCGGAGTGCAGCTCAGGTGGTTGTCGAAGCAAAAACTCGGGTATGGGGGGAGTTCAGTGAGGCCATGGAACAAGACTTTCAGCCAGCCTGAAGAGATTCTGGCAAACTGTCCGGCAGCTCAGGAAAGGGAAGCAGCTCCCCGTTCACACTGTGTATGGTGCGGATGGGGCACTGCTGACTTTGACTGGGGATATCATCAGGCGGTTGAAGGAATACTTCGAGGATCTCCTCAATCCCACTGACACACCTTCCACAGAGGAAGCAGGGCTTGTGGACGAGGGGGACGACTTGCCAATCAAAGCGGCTAAGGTCGCCAAGATGGTTAAAAATCTCTTTGGTGGACAAGATTCGCCCTGAGTACCTCAAGGCCCTGGATGTTGTAGGGTTGTCATGGATGACACACCTCTGCAACATTGCGTAGAGGTCGGGGGCAGTGCCTTTGGCATGGCAAACCGGGGTGGTAGTTCCTCTCTTCAAAAAAGGGGACCGGAGCGTGTGCTCCAACTTTAGAGGGATCACACTCCTCATCCTCATTGGGAAGGTCTATGCCAAGGTACTGGAGAGGAGAGTCCAGCCGCTGCTCGAACCTCAGATTCAGGAGGAGCAATGTGGTTTTTGTCCTGACCGTGGCACATCAGACCAGCTCTTTACCCTCTCAAGAATCCTCGAGAGTTCGTGGGAGTTTGCCCAACCAGTTTGCATGTGTTTTATGGACTTGAGGAAAGCATTTGACCATGTCCCTCATGTTTTTTTTGTGGGGGGTGCTTCAGGAGTATGGGGTATTGGGCTTGTTGTTCCAAGCTATTCGGTCTCTGTACGACCGTTGTGAGATTTTGGTTCGTATTGCCAACACTCAGTTTGACTCATTCCCAGTGAGAGTTGGACTCCACCAGGGCTGCCCTTTGTCATCGATCCTGTTCATAATTTTTATGGACAGGATTTCTAGGTGCAGCCAGGGAATGGAGGGTGTCATGCTTGGTGACCACAAGATCTCATCTCTGTTGTGTGCAGATGATGTTGTCCTGCTGGCTTCATCCAGCAATGACTTACAGGTCTTACTGGGATGGTTTGCCGCTGAGTGTGAAGCGGCTGGGATAAGAATCAGTGCCTCCAAGTCCGAGTCCATGGTCCTCAGCCGGAAAAAGGTGGATTGTCCTCTCTGGGTTGGGGACAAACTCCTGCCCCAAGTGGAGGAGCTTAAGTATCTCAGGGTCTTATTCATGAGTGAGGGGAGAGAGATTTGACAGATGGATCGGAGCAGCATCTGCAGTGATGCGGACGTTGTACCGGTCTGTTGTGGTGAAGAGAGAGCTAAGCTCTAAGGCAAAGCTGTTGATTTACCAGTCAATCTATGTTCCTACCCTCACCTATGGTCATGAGCTTTGGGTAATGGTAAATGGCATTCAGTTTTATAGCGCTTTTATTCTCATCTCTAGATGACCAAAGCACTTTACAGATCCTGCTATCCACCCATTCACACACTGATGGCGGCATAACAGCCCAAACCCACCAGGAGCAACTGGGGGTAAAGTGTCTTGCCCAGGGACACAACGGCAGGATATCTGGGGAGAGCGGGATTCGAACCGCCAACCCTCTGGTTATTGGACGACCTGCTCTACCTCCTGAGCCACTGCCGGATACAAGTGGCTGAAATGAGCTTTCTTCATAGGATTGCTGGACTCACCCTCAGAGATAGGGTGAGGAGCTCAGTCATCTGGGAAAGGCTCAGAGTAGAACCGCTGCTCCTCCACATTGAAAGGAGCCAATTAAGGTGGTATGGGCATCTGATCAGGATGCCTCCTGGACGCCTCCCACTTGAGGTGTTTTGGGCACATCCAACTGGGAGGAGACCCCGAGGCAGACCCAGGACTCGCTGGAGAGACTATGTCTCCCAGCTGGTCTGGGAATGCCATGGTATCCTGTCTGAAGAGCTGGAGCAGGTGGCTAGAGAGAGGCAAGTCTGGGCTTCTCTGCTTGAACTGCTGCCTCCGCAACCTGGACCTAAGGAAAGGCGGTAGAAGATGGATGGATGGTTTGATGTGGTACATGTTGCTCAGTTTTCCCAAGACCAACACATGTAAGAACTTTCCACATTGGTTCAGCGTAAAGTCACAAATATACAAGAAAACGTAGCAAGGTTTACAAATAAATGGTGAATTTATGGCAGAAATGTCACACATTTTTGATTAGAGGTCACAAATTATTAAGAAATAAGTTAAAGGTTTGCTGGAAAAATGTCTCAAATCAATGAGAAAACCTCAAATTCTGTCAGAAAGGTACAAGAAAAAAAGTCACATTTTGTGGTAAAAATTTGCACATTTAGAACAAGACTTGCAGATTTATGAGTAAAAATTTGTAGTTAAAAGAAAAAAGGTTAAAATTTATGAAGGCCACAAATTTAGAGCAACTATCCAAATTTATGAGAAAATAGTTAAAAAAGAGAGGAAAAAATTACAAATTGGCAAATGTTAGTCACTATCTTTTCCTTTTTTAGATTACAGTTTCCTCATATTTTTATGACTGCTCTTACTTTCATTTGAGTAAAGAATATCACATTTTACCTTTACTTGATTGCAATTTCTGATTACTCTGCCCACCTCTGCTGACTTAACTCCGTTTTAAATTCACACCGATTAGCCATAATGTTAGCCTGATTGAACAAATGCATCTGTATTCTGTATGATTTTTAATACACCTTCTGTCATTATTTCAGAAAATAAATGTTCATAATTCAAGGTAATACCCAATCAAGGGAAACAGAAACAAACAAAATGCTGATTTTCATAAACGTTTCATGCTAATGCTAGTGCAAAGCTAGCTAAGCTAATGTTTGTACAATCTTTATTCAGACCCACAGGTAGTGATGCAAAGACAGGCTCTGGAGCGCTGAACTTATCCAGGAAATATTTGGCGAGGTGCTTTTTGAGGCGTGCATTGTGACGTAGGTGTTGGTGTCGGACCATGTGACTGGGTCAGGAAGCCGTTCATGCTTTTGCACGCAACATGAAATAAAGTGAGCAGCGGTACCCAATGGAAATCCCTGTCCCTCACGTTTTGTCTTGTCATTTTTGACTGTGTAAGGGATTTGTCACTGCCATTTTTCAGACGGAGCCAGCACCAAAAACACGGACTTCTCCCGTTCAGGAATAATTTGAGCGCATTTCTCCCATTGATGTATTTTTGACAAATAGCGGCTATTGATTAAAGCTGAGGTGATGGTTTAGCGGTAATGCATCTATTTAGCAAGTGGGAGTCCTGGGTTCAAATCCCAGCTATGTCATTCTTTTAATTTCATTTTTATTTGCAAGGTGAAGTGTCTGTTGTGTTCCAAAGAGCTTGGATCATTATTACGCATCATTATGCAGAGGCACTATTGCCATTGTGCCCTGCATGAGAATAAGGCCAGAGTTGAAAATACTGAGACAGTATAAGACTGTTGAAAATTTATTTCTTAATAAAAATGGATAAGCAGTACAAGCACACCAAGTAACACAGACACATTCACTGTAGTCACCTCAGTTTTATTATTTTTTTGCTTTATGATCATTGAGATTTCTTAAAAGACAGTGCATTTATTGAAATGAAAAAAAAAACACATTAAACCAATAATACCCTTGTAAAAATCAGCATGTTGTATACGTTTTGTCCACTGGTAGAGAAAATGAAGTCCCACATGAGGCCTCGTCTATAAGAGCCATTTTGATGAACAGCCTCAAGTCTTCCAGAAAGCCTCATTTGGCCATCACTACTCACAGGTCCCCAGTTTAAAAACAAACACAAAAAGTTTTCACACATGCAGACAGAAGTTTGACACTGAATTACCATACCTATCAGAGGACAGACTTCGTGTTAAACAGATGGCATAGCGACAAGCATCCTTTCCTGGTCACCGGCTGCAGGTAATCAATGGAGGATGATGAAACATCTATGCATGTGCCTTCTTCCTCAGGTCCCAAAAGACCCATAAAGCATGCATCCATCTGACCAGAAATCACCTCTGACAACTCAATTTGCATGTAGCTTTGAACTAAACTGGCCCCAAATCAACAAATCACCTGAGCTGTCATGATTGGTTGATAGGTGTTTCCCTTTGGTCTGACAAACGTGTAAAACTGCCTATCAACTCAAGGGTGGCCACAGGGGTGAATTGCCACTGGCAATGCCAAGCCACATCCTGGACGTTTTACAATAGTGTGGCTCCGTAGTAAAAGGGCGTGGGTACTAGACTGGCCTGCCTGCAGTCCAGATGTGTCTCCCATTCAAAATGTGTGACGCATTACGATGAACAAAATACAACAATGGAGACCCTGGACTGTTGGGCAACTGAAGTTGTACATCAAGCAAGAACGGAAAGAATTCCACCTACAGTATAAAGCTTCAACAATTAGTGTCCTCAGTTCCTAAATGTTTATTGACTGTTGTTCAAAGGAAAGCTGATGTAACACAGTTGTAGACATGCTCCTGGCCCAGCTTTTTTGGAACGTGCTGCAGGCATCAAATTCAAAATGAGTGAATATTTGCAAAGCAAACAAACAAAAAACCATAGTTTATCAGTTTGAACATTAATTATTTTGTCTTTGTAGTGTATTCAATTGAATATAGGATTTTTAAGTAACTGTATTCTGTTTTTATTTATGTTTTACACAATGATCCAACTTCATTGGAACTGGGGTTTGTAAAAGGTTTTATATAAAGGCGCAGGAAGAGACTCAGAGACAGAAAGCACATTAATAGTTCACAATAACTTTATTCAATCACAGCTTTGCGTTAAAAATACTCAAACACAGACACACAATTACTGACATTGTGAAGAGGTTAAGAGGCTTCATCACATTTTTGATACTTAGAGAGGCACACTTTAAAATCTCATATCTATCTAGAGACTGCAGCAATCGCTTCTGTTGCCCATATTGGGGAGAAAAAAAACAGCAATTGGTAAAGGGTGTTCAGTGCCTGGACTTCAGATGAGCAGCAGTCGTTGCCATTAGGAAGCCTACTGTGCAAATCAAAACTCACTGAAACTCTGCTCTACAGTCTATAATATTCAAAGTAGCCTTCACAATGGTTATGACAAACTGACATTATTGTCATGCAGCAGACTCTGCATGCAAATAAGAAGAGACAGCGTTCTTTAAAGAGAATTTCAACTTACAACAAACATCCAACTCCAACGTGTTTAGATTTTAGGTTCAGTAACATACTACAGTAAATAAAAAAATCAAGAATTACGTGAGATGATTCTAGGCCCATTAATTTCAGTCACCCAAAGACAGTTTTACGGAGGGTTATAGTTGCAAACCTACACCTATTTTTATGAATTACACTGGTCAACACAAAATTTATTGTCTAAGTTTTTTTTAGCTGATTTAGGACAATTTTGACGTGCTGAATCCAAAAATCACATTGGTTTTGCTCAATCAGGTCAACTTTTTGAACTATGGCCACATGTTTGTTTTTTACATTTTTGTTTACATGTACGGGTTTTTTTTTCACTGTATACGATGCAAAATTCTTTTATATTTCTTGAAATTTCTCGAACTCTGAAGAGTTTGCATGCGCCAATTTATGATATGATGCATAAATTGTCATGATGGCTGATTGCTGCTGGACTCTGAACAGAGACATCCCTGCCGCTGAGCATTCTAGAGGTTTGAATAAACGGAAGTTGAAGCTCAGAATTTTGAACAATGATGACGTAACATTCAGTTTACATGTACTTACCTTTATCAGCATCTACTATTCAATTTACAGTAATCAAAGTTTGTAACATTTAATCAATAAATTGTGTTCAAAAATGATTTTTTTCTCTTAAAAATTTATTTCGGATGAGAACTATTAACAAAAATCACCCCATAATGTCCCAAAAATGTAATCAATTTAGTCAGAAGATCAGATTTTTTAAAAATTAACTTAGCATAAAAACCTGACCTGATCGAAAGAAATGGATGTCATTTTCGGATTCAGCGGTGCAAAATTGTCTTAAATCAGTTGAAAAAACACAGAGAAGTTACAAAAAAAAATATTTTTGTAACCCTGTGTTATATATGAACAATCTGCAGAATGAACCTCTTTCTTTTTCAGGCGAAGAGTTTAAAGCCCCAGGAGGTTCAGTGTGCAGAATCAATTTCCTTATGATTTAATAAGACCTGAAAACAGCTCCTTAACAGATGAAGAATATTGCTGGTGAGAAATAATGTACAGTACGTATATTTCTGAACCCTGTTCATTTATCAGAGTTATGCAGTCATCTCTCTTTTAATAATCTCAAGAGAGAAGACAACATGGATTTTGACATTAAACGTAACATGAAAGCACTGAGACCCATCTGTTTTCAGACAGAATGATGCAGTTATACAAACAATAGTGGCTAGTCAGCTTTGATTAGCATGCCAGGTTACTCATTTTCATACTTTTGTTGCCAAATATTCCTCACCTGTGTGCTCCGAACTTCAACTTGCTTTTTGGGGATTTTGGGCTCTAATAAAAATAAATATGCAGAAGTAAAAAGAACAGGGAGTTTATGATACCGTTAGCTTGAGTTACAACTAGACAATTCATTCTCCTATCTTTAATTTTATTGCTGATTTAGGCTAAGCTAACCACAAATATTTCTCACCTGAGTGTATTTAACTCAATTTTTTGTATTTTTTCCCAACTTTTCTTAAGACTTGTGATGACATGCTAATCAATAACATCCACACACGGTAAAGAGAGCTAGCTAGTTTGAGATGACATGAGCAACTTTTATGATATGACCAAAAAAATAACTTTTCAGCTAACAAATTAGAAATACATATGTAGAAGTGAAAATAACATGGAGCCGATTTTGTGACTAGTCGATTAGCATGCTTGTTTAACTTTGGTGAGAACCACGTGACAAATTCTCTTATTTTAAGTTTTACTGCTAAGCTAGCCTATGCTAGCTGGAAATATGGAGTACCTGGGAGTTCTTAAATTCAGTTTATTTTGATTTTCTTACTATTTTAAAATATTTGCTAACTGTTCCTCACCATGACAACTGTCTGCTGAATTACTGAACACATAGCACCTTTAAGAACATCCAACATAGTAAGAATAGCTAGCTCGTTTTGGAGTTAATTTAGTAAGAGGGAATTAATGAAGGAGTCTGAACTATAACAAATATAGCTAGAACTGAAAGGAAGAGGAAGCATGTGGCGTGTGAGTGTTAAGGTGTGTTCACACCAAACGTGAACAGGCGGCGCAAATCCATACAAAGTGAACGGGAAGACGCGAGTACGCGTGAATTTGCATAGTTGCGCATTCGCGTCTGCTAGCTTTGAGATTCTGCTGTCACCGGACTAAAATTATCACCATTACAGAGTAAACTAGTTAGAAAATGAAACTTGCTCACTGGGAGACAGGAGGACCGGGAACTCTTCAGCTGAATCAGGATTTTGGAGTTATTTACCCACGGTTTCGGGCCACGGACGTCCTAGCAAGCTAACAAGGTAAACACCCATCATCTGTGAAGTTTTGGAGGCTTGAGACGGCATTTTCAGGTGAGCCCCCGGTCGGATAATGTAAACCTAAGCATGACGTTATTTTGGCAATTTCCACAGCAGGTTGAACCCAGCTGCAAAAGTTTTAAAGACAACTTCGCCTGTCTGCATCTCACTATTCATGTCTGTTGGCGTGTATACACTGATTTATAATGTAATCGTGCCACACGAAAAATTCGCCTGTTCGCGTTTGGTGTGAACGCACCTTTATTCCTTATATTTTACTTCCCATTGCAAAGTGCAGACATACTAATCTATGCTAACAGAAACTTGTGCTCACACCCTCTTAAAATATAACTTGCTGTGGAGGTCCTGAGGGCCAGAAACTGAAACTAAAGTGATATCTTAATAATGCATGTGGCTGAGCTGTGACAGCCCACACCGGGCCATCACTCTGCAGCTGCTAGGGATCAATGGGGTTAGAAATGCTCTAAATCTAACTAACAGAACAGGGGTCATCTTTGCAGAGTTTCAGGTCTCCCTGCAGTAACTGGATCATAACAGCCTTGGTCAGGTAGCTGGAGGTGCCTCTTACTCCCACCGGTGGTGTGTTGTAGAAGGCCTCCATGTCATCCTGGGACAAAAAACAGATGATGGAACAACTCTTTATTTAAATTTAAAAGGGGGGGGGATTAAAAATATCTTAAATACATCTTTAAAAAATTGAAATCCCAATATAACAAAGCTCTGATTAACTGACAAATGGCAATAAAAACAATTAAACTAACTTTTTGTTAAACTGGTGTTTTTGTTTTTTCATACACTTTAAGATTACTTCTACATTCATCAGAGAAAATGGTTTAATATAAATTAAGGGAAGATGCTCCACCTGTTTTTCCATTCCTTCAAAGTGGCTGCGATCCTTCTGGAAATCATTAAACGCTGCCTTCACCAGGCTGTCCAGCTCCACCTTGTCACCGAACTCCAGCTCTGGGTTTCTCTCAAGTACTATGGACACCACCATAAGCAGCTGTTTAAAGAGTGGGGAGAGGAAGACAAGGAAACATTAAATGCAGTCTGAAGAATTCCCGAAGTAGTCATTTTAAAACCAGGGTTTACTGTTCCTGGAAGGCAGAATCAGCTCTTGATTTGGGTTAATTTGCTGCCCTCTGCTGGTGTTAGTTTGCCTTTTTTACCTCCACTATGATTTGTCTGTATTCAGGCAGGACGATGTTCTTCAGCATGTCCTCAACCAGCAAAGAGAAGTTCATCTCATACATGGTCATGTCAGACAGCGTGGGTTGCTGCAGAGACAGGACAATGTGTTCGTGGGCATTAAAATATCCTACTCTACAGTGCCGTATCAGTCATCATTCACTTTATTCATTAAATGTTTGTGATGCTAACTGAAAGGAGATGTGAATATACGGTGGTGTGAAAAAGTGTTTGCCCTCTTCCTGATTTCTCTTTTTTTTTGTATGTTTGTCACACTTAAATGTTTCAGATCATCAAACAAATTTAAATATTAGTCAAAGATAACACAAGGAAAGACGAAATGCAGTTTTAAATGAAGGTGTTTATTATTAAAAGAAAAAAAAAATCCAAACCTACTTGGCCCTGTGTGAAAAGTGATTGCCCCCTAAACCTAATAACTGGTTGGGCAACTCTTAGCAGCAACAACTGCAATCAAGTGTTTACGGTAACTGGCAATGAGTCTTTTACAGTGCTGTGGAGGAATTTTGGCCCACTCATCTTTGCAGAATTGTTGTAATTCGGTCACATTGGAGGGTTTTCCAGCATAAACTGCCTTTTTAAGGTCATGCTACAGCATCTCAATCAAATTCAGGTCAGGACTTTGACTAGGCCACTCCAAAGTCTTTATTTTGTCTTTCTTAAGCCATTCAGAGGTGAACTTGCTGGTGTGTTTTGGATCATTGCCCTGCTGCAGAACCCAACTGTGCTTCAGCTTGAAGTCATGAACAGATGACCGGACATTCTCCTTCAGGATTTTTTGGTAGACAGCAGAATTCATAGTTCCATTTACCACAGCAAGTCTTCCAGGCCCTGAAGCAGTAAAATAGCCCCAGGCCATTACACTACCACCACCATATTTTACTGTTGATATGATGTTCCTTTTCTGAAATGCTGTGTTACTTTTACGCCGAATGTAATGGGACACACACCTTCCAAAAAGTTCAACTTTTGTCTCATCAGTCCACAGAGTATTTTCCCAAAAGTCTTGGAGCTCATCAAAATGTTTTCTGGCAAAACTGAGATGGGCCTTTATGTTCTTTTTGCTCAGCAGTGGTGTTTGTCTTGGAACTCTGCCATGCAGGCCATTTTTGCCCAGTTTCTTCCTTATGGTGGAGTCATAAACACTGACCTTAACTGAGGCAAGTGAGGCCTGCAATTCTTTGAATGTTGTTGTGGGTCTTTTGTGACCTCTTGGATGAGTCGTTGCTGCACTCTTGAGGCTGCACGGTGGCGCAGTGGTTAGCACTGCGGCAGCACAGTTTACCCTTGGCCGGGGGATTGTGGGGATCGTGGGATCGTGGGTTCGATCCCAGCCCCCGACCAACAGTGATCTGTGTGGAGTTTGCATGTTCTCCCCGTGTTGCGTGGGTTTACTCCGGGATTTCTCCGGTTTCCTCCCACATGCCAAAGACATGCATGTTAGGTTAATTGGCTGTTCTAAATTGTCCCTAGATATCTGTTTCCTATAGGCCCTTAGAATAGAGGGTTAGTATTAATGAAAGCGCTTTGAGTGGTCTTTGTGACTAGAAAAGCGCTATATAAGTGCAGGTTAGTTAGTTAGTTAGTAATTTTGGTTGGCCGGCCACTCCTGGGAAGGTTCACCACTGTTCCATGTTTTCACCATTTGTGGATAATGGCTCTCACTGTGGTTCGCTGGAGTCCCAAAGCTTTAGAAATGGCTTTATAACCTTTTCCAGACTGACAGATTTCAATTACTTTGTTTCTCATTTGTTCCTGAATTTCTTTGGACTGTAGCATGACATCTAGCTTTTGAAGATCTTTTGGTCTACTTCACTTTGTCAGGCAGGTCCTATTTAAGGGATTTCTTGATTGAGAACAGGTGTGGAAGTAATCAGGCCTGGGTGTGGCTAAAGAAATTGAACTCAGCTTTCCAAAGATAAACCACAGTTAATTTATGTTTTAACGGGGGGGGGGGGGATCACTTTTTCCACACAGGGCCATGTAGGTTTGGATTTTTGTTTTACCCTTAATAATAAACACCTTCATTTAAAAACTGCATTTTGTGTTTACTTGTATTATCTTTGTCTAATATTTAAATTTGTTTGATGACCTGAAACATTTAAGTGTGACATAAAAAAAAATGAGAAATCAGGAAGGGGGCAAACACTTTTTCACACCACTGTATTCCATTTATTAAGCAACAATAAGACAATAGTGTGAGCAGGAATTCATGAAAATAGCAAGTTTGGGAATAAAAACAGACACAACCAAAAGCTATACCTTTGTTTTCTACACATTAATTGTATTTCATTAACTAAACTTAAAGCCAAGAGGGTAAATTTGAAAGATCCCAACATGGTGTGTTTGTGGGTTTTAACCTTCTATATTGCTTTCTTGGGTCATATGACTGCAGTAAAAATATTATAAAATCTGTCTTCACTTAGAAATAATTACATTTTTAGCATTTCAGCAGAATGGACAGAAGCCAGTTTTGTTCTTCTGGATCTTTTTCCCTACATCACTGACACATGCTTTGGTCTTCAGTTACAACTCATCACTGTGCTATTGGCTGTGACAATCCAGTCCCCACCTAGATAAGCAGGAAGCCCAAGGCGTTAGCTGCAGCGGTAACAGTACTACTAGGGAGTTAGCTTACCAAACGCAGCTCATATTGTTATTTTCTTTCAGTTTCAGTCACCTTAACAGACATCTCCGTTTCTACCTGGTTCACTAATCCACAGCCGATAATCTAGTTTGCATCATTCTGGCTTATTTTGTGATTATATTTTTGGTGTGAAACTACATTGTATCATTAACATTAGCTTGGCTAGGCGGCTGGAGTCGGTCAGTCTAATCGCATTAGCGCTCACCTCAGCGGAGAAAGGCTGACAGGCTGCCTGATGTTAACTGTTGACCTGGCTGGTTTTATTAGCCATTTTCTCTAAATTCTATTCACCCCCACCAAAATCCTTGTTCATCTACCAACACTTGACCATATACGTCATTCTTTTTTTTTTTCCACAATATCTTTATTGAACCTTTTTTTTTTTTTTTTAACAAACATGATACAAACAATCAAACACTAACACTAAAGTACTACAAAAAAAAAAAAATGCACTAAAAACACCAACAACCACCAACAAAATCAAGTCTTCAACAATGCTCCTCTGTTTAGTCTAGCCAATCCATTACATAAGTATACATATTATGTTCACCAGTTTGGAATTTACAAGGTCCACACACATCATTCACCTTCTTCTTCAAGAGTTATGTTTAAATTTTTTACATAATCAATAAAAGGTCTCCATATATTCTCAAACACAATTTCCTTTGATTTCAGTATATATGTTATTCTTTCTAATGGAAGGTTTGTTAACATCTGTCTTAACCACTGAGTCACATCTGGTCTATGAGTCTTTTTCCATAATAGTGCAATACATTTTTTGGCATTAAGCAAACTGAGGTCTATGAATGTTCTTTCACTTTTATTGAAATTATGCTTTTCTGGGTACAGACCCAACAAAACCAGTTTAGGATTCAATATGATTTGTTTTGAGATTATTTTTTCAATTGTTACCCTCACCTCTTCCCAAAACATTCTTATTAATCTACATTCCCATAAACAATGAAATAGGGTTCCTTTACTTTCCATGCATTTTGTGCATGTATCTGGTATATTTTTGTTATATCTATTTAACTCCTCCGGTGTAACATACATCCGCATTAACCATTTGAAATGTATCAATTTAAGGCGTGCATTTATTGATTTGGTTTGAGCTTCTGTACAAGCCAATTCCCATTGTTCCTCTGAAATTTCAATTTGCAGATCTTCTTTCCAGTAGTTTAATCTTTTCAGTGAATTTTCACTTGAAGATAGTGTCAATGAGTTATAAAACTCTGAAATAATACCCTTTCTTTTACTATCTTTCATCATCATTTTTTCCAAGGATGAATAAATAGGTCGAGTGAGAGCTTTATTTTGATTTGATCGAATAAAGTTTCTAAGTTGAAGATATTTAAAAAAATGTGTTCTATTGAGATTAAATTTGATCCTCAGCTCTTCAAAAGACATTATGTTGTCTGCACATGGCAAATATAAATCCTGAATCTTTTGTATCCCTTTTAAATTCCATACTTTAAATACAGCGTCCGCTCTCCCTGGTTTAAAATATTGATTACCCCATATTGGACTAAATTGTGACAATAACTGTGGTTCTTTTAAATAGTTTTTAGCTTCACACCATATTTTGATCATATGCTTTACAAATGGATTTTTAACTTGTTTTTGTAATTTTTTTGCCGAATCTGAGTATATGAATATGGGAAGAGGTAAAGGTAAATTGTATGATTCCATTTCAGTCCAGTGAGGGAGATCATTTGATGAAAAATAATATGTCATAGACCTCAGTTGTGCCGACCAATAATACAACATAAAATTTGGACATTTCAGACCTCCACGATCAAATGGTAAATATAATAAAGACAGACGTAATCTAGCCCTCCTGTTGTTCCATATAAATTCCACTAACTTTTTTTTTATTCTTGAGAATAGATCTAAAGGTGGTGATAAGGGAATGTATTGAAATAAATAAAGTATTTTAGGTAAAATATTACTTTTAAGTATATTGATTCTCCCGATCATCGACATTGGTAGTGACATCCATCTCTGAGTTAACTCACTGATATCTGACATTAAGGCTTCATAGTTGACACTGGCGACTGATTCTAGCTTAGGCATAATTTGGATTCCTAAATATTTAAACTGATTTACAACATTGAATTGATTTACCTCAGGGGCTGGGTAATTTCTCTGGGTCTCATTTAGCATTAATATTGAAGATTTAGTTTTATTTATTTTATATCCTGATATTTCCCCAAAATTCTTTATTAAATTCAACAAGGTTGGAATTGATTTTTTTTAGATTCGACATAAACAAAATTATATCATCGGCGTACAGGGAGATTTTATGTTCTGTTGGTCCAACTTTAATTCCATATATTTGTGAATGTGAACGTATCGCTATCGCTAAAGGTTCAATTGCCATAGTAAACAGTAAAGGTGAGAGTGGACAGCCTTGTCGACATCCTCTATTGATTTTTATTGGTTTTGAAATATTATTATTTGTTAGGATTTCTGCTGTAGCATTATTGTATATTATTTGAACCCATTTTATGAAATTATTTCCAAGTCCAAACCTTTGTAGGACTTCAAAAAGAAAGGGCCATTCAACTCTATCAAAGGCCTTTTCGGCGTCCAATGATAGGAGAGCTGTATCCGGTGCTTCTTTATTAAAATAGATAATATTAAATAGTCTTCTTACATTATGGAAGCCTTGTCTACCCTTTATAAAGCCATTCTGATCTCGATTAATAATATTTGGTAAAATTTCTTGTATTCGTCTTGCTAAAATTTTACAGATTATCTTAAGGTCGGCGTTTAATAGGCTTATTGGTCTCATATTTTCACATTTATTAGAGGGCTTACCTGGTTTTGGCAGCAGTATAATTAAGGCATTATTTATGTATGATGGTAAATTATTATTTTGAAATGCTTCTAAAACCATTTCCAAAAAAGGTTTTATTAATTTATTCTTAAATTTTTTATAAAGGTCAACTGGAAGACCATCTGGTCCTGCACTTTTTCCTGATTTCATATTATCAATGGCTAGCCCAACTTCTTCTTGACTAATTTTAGACTCCAATATCTCCCTGTTTTCATTTGGAATACACGGTATAGATAGTTCGTTCAAAAACCCATTTAGTTTTGTTAAATCAGGTTCATTTTTGGTATCATATAATTTTTCATAGTAATCTCTAAAGGCTCTATTAATTTCTAAAGGATCTATAACTACCTGTCCATTACTTATAATACTGGTAATTGGTGTTTTAATTTCCAATTGTTTAATCTGCCATGCTAATAATTTTCCTGATTTTTCACCTTGTTCATAAAAAGATTGTTTCAATCTTAGAAGACTCGAGGCAGCTCTATTCGCTGATTTTTTGTCATATTCAGCTCTCAAAATCAGTAATTCATTCTCCAACCTTGGGTCACTTCCTGCATACACTTTTTCCTGAAGATTTTTTATTTTATGTTCCAATTTAGCTCTCTCCTCTCGAGTCTTCTTAGATTTTGATCCTGTATAACTAATAATATGCCCCCTAATAAAAGCTTTGAAAGCCTCCCACTTTACACATGCTGATGTTTGTGTAGTATTGATGTCAAAGAACTCGTCTATCTGTTTTTCTATATACTTGACAAATTCCTCATCCTGAAGCCATTTATGCTGAAATTGCCATCTACCTGATTCCTTTGTCAATTTTTTATCTACATATATTAGACAACAGGGTGCATGATCAGAGATCACGATGTTATCATAAAAGCAGTTTTGAATCTTGGACCTTAATTCTGTGGAAATCAAAAAATAATCAATACGTGAGAATGTCTTGTAGGTACTGGAATAACAAGAATAGGCTTTAACTTGTGGTTTCATTTCTCTCCATATATCTAACAATCTCAATTCTTTCATAAAATGATTAATAGTCATCCTACATCCAATGTGCGTACAATCCAGTCCTGTTGATCTATCCACACCTGGATTCAATGTACAATTAAAATCCCCTGCTATTATATGTTGCCCTGTAAGTGATGATAAGATGAGAAATAAATTAGCAAAGAACTTCTGATCATCTATATTGGGACCATATAAGTTCACAAGATTTATATTTTCTAATAGCAAAGAACCTTGAATGATTACATATCTTCCAAATTTGTCTCCAATTACATTTTTCACTTGAAAAGGAACTGATTTATGTATGAGAGTCATAACTCCCCTGGCTCGGGATGAAAATGAAGAGGTGAATACACTTCCCTGCCATCTACTCCTAATTCTTTTAACATCCTCCTCTATCAGATGAGTTTCTTGTAAAAACACAATTCTTGAACCCATGTCCTTTATTTTATTCATAACTTGTTTAAGTTTTTTTAAATTTTGTAGACCTCTGCAATTCCATGAAGTTAAATTAAGATTAACACTTTGGTCCATGATCAATAGAGAGTTTAGGATTACCTTGCAGTGTAAACATGCTCATACAGAGAAGCAAAAACATGAGTGGTTGAACATTCATCCTACAAACTACACACAAACAAATTTCCCCTTCCCACACTTGTGGCAAACCCCCCAAAATCAAAAGAAAAATTCTGTCTCCCGATATAGCCATCGACTGTTCCACACCCACGGGGAACAGCCTAAGCCACTCCTTCTTCATCCTCCCAATCACCCTAACTCTACTGCTTTTAATGACGTAACATTAACTCTCCTCTGTAGTTTTCCAACTTAACTCCAAAATTTTTAACAACTTTGTACATCATAGTTTTTTTTTGTTTTTGTTTTTTTTTTTTTTTAATATATAATACAATCTATATTTTGTAAACTTACTATTTACTTCAAGTCAGTCAGATGCCTGTGCAAATGCTTAATTATTCTACCTTATATTTTGTTCATGCTTAGCTCCCACCAGTCTCTTCTTCTTCTTTGATCTTCTTGATGAACTCCTGCGCCTCCTCTGGGGTCTTGAAGATGTGGGTTCTGCCCTCATACGTGGTCAGCAGTCTCGCAGGATAGATTACACCATGACGAATCCCAAGGTTGCGCAGCTCCTTACGTATGGGATCAAACTGCTTCCTCAATTGCTGGATTCCTGTGGCCAAATCTGGGTAGAACCGCACCTGCTGGTCCTGGTGTTTAATCTCTCCTTTTTTAGCTCGTGCAGCGTTGAAGATCTTCATCCTGTCTCTGTTGCTAAGAAACTTCATAATTAAGGTCCTCGGCGGTCCCTTATCTCTCCGTGGGCCAATGCGATGTGCTTTTTCCAGAACCACTGCTGATTGCAACTCCTCGCTGCCCAGCACCTCCGGAATCCACTTTTCCAGAAAGGAACATACGTCCCGACCTTCTGATTCCTCTGGAAGACCCACCAGCCTCAAATTATTCTGTCTCGACCGAGATTCCAAATCCAAAATATTATCTTCCAGAGATTTATTTTTTTTTTCCAAAGTGCGCACCTTTAATTGAAGACGGGTGACGTCATCTTCAGCACTAGCGAGACGGAGCTCCATCTGCGCCGTTCGTTCTACACAGTCACCCAATTCCTTTCTTATTCCTTCCAACGCTGTCATAATCCCATCAAATCTAGAGGAAAAGTCCGCTCTCATTGAACTCATGGCAGCCATCAGCGCATCTGCGCCATTCCCCGCAGAAATCGCAGCGTTGCCAGCCTCCTCCGCCATATATGGAGCCCTGTTTGCTGCGTCACAGACCTGAAAGTCCGTTAATTTGGACTGTTTCGGCGGCTCGCTTTTTCCTTTTCCTGGTTTTCCAGCCTTAGGCTTCGCCGACATATCCTCGCCCAAACGCTGGGATACGTTCTGTCCCAAATGAGAGAGTTATTTGCCGATTTTTTTTCTCCAGGAGCAGAGCAGAGCGAGACACGTCCGTCCTACGTGGCAGCCATAACCGGAACGTCATATACGTCATTCTTAGCTGTTATTTTAGCTTATATACGTGAAGTTTATTTTCTCTGACTGCGACTCTAGGCAGCTAGCCAACGCTAGCAGTTTAGCCACATCTATTATGTGTATGTGGAGTGCAAAACCCTGTTGGACAATTACTTTATTTGTGGACAATACTAAAGCTTTTACATTAAGCTAATCTGTACCTCTGTTAATGAGTTATAAGTTTAGCTAAAAGTGTCTGAAGCAAAGTTGTGGGAGAATGAAAGAATGATGATCAGACAACTAGTCTGTGCACATACACTCATGTATTTCAGTGTTTAGACTGTGACCACAACTTTTTAACAATCCTTCCAACTCCAACTTAACATCCAGAAACATCATTTTCACATCATATATTGTGGATTAAGAAATTTTAAAAAATGACACTCTTGATGTACAATATCTACTCAGTTAGAAGACAAACATCTACATCTTTGAGGCACTTAAAACTTTTTTTAAACCTAATGTCATGTATATCACCAGTGTGAATGAGTGAAGGTACGCAGTAGTGTCAGAGGAGGTGTGTACCTGTGGCAGGTGAGCCCCAGCCACCTTAATCCCATTGGGAGTCCTCTCCAGGATCTGCCACACACGGTCATAAAAGCCCAGAGGGGTTCTGTTCAGAGAACCATTGATTTGACGTCTGTTCAGCCAGGACCTGAGGTAAAAACGAGGGAGAAGCTGCAGAGCCCGATCTTTTAAACAGTCAGAATATAATGATAATGATGATCGGTGCTGTGTGAAAGGAAATTGTCTATGAGCCATTGTGTTTTAGATTAGATGGGATAAGATAAAACTTTAATAATTTCCGAGAGGAAATTGGGTTGTGGCAGCACTAGATGATAAGATATGAATGCAGACAAGTAGGGAGATAAAATAATTAAATCTAAAGAAGATTATACAAGAAGTAAATGCATTCAGATAACGACATGGTGTCTTCAAAGGCAGATTGGTGGGTTGAAAGGTAGGAAAAAGCATGGCTAATGTTCTTGATAATAACATGTGCGTGTGTCTCAGAGCACCTGCCAGTATGCTGTGGCTGCAGCACGTCCAGCAGGAGCTGCTTGATGTCACTGGGTGAGAGCTGGTAGATGTCCTGGGGTGGCATGTCTCCCGCCCGGATCTCCAGCTCATGCTTCATGGCCTGGACAATCCACCTGAACATCCACAAGATGCATGGTGTTAGCAGCCAAATCATTTACACTTTTACTGCTCATACCAGCATTGCCACTTATAGGCTAATTTACTGTTGCCATTTCCTATATTTATAGACACTTGTCCTGCTTAGTCCTGGATTTGTTCATAGGCCCCCACAACATACAGTGGTGTGAAAAAGTGTTTGCCCCTTCCTGATTTCTCATTGTTTTTGTATGTTTGCCACACTTAAATGTTTCAGATCATCAAACAAATTTAAATATTAGACAAAAAATAACACAAGTAAACACAAAATGCAGTTTTTAAATGAAAGTATTTTGCCACCCATAGCAGCAACAACTGCAATCAGGCATTTGCAATAACTAGCAATGAGTCTTTCACAGCACTGTGGAGGAATTTTGGCTCACTCATTTTTGCAGAATTGTTGTAATTCAGCCATATTTGAGGGTATTCCAGCATGAACCGCCTTTTTTAAGGTCATGCCACAGCATCTCAATCAGATTCAGGTCAGGACTTTGACTAGGCCACTCCAAAGTCTTCATTTTGTTTTTCTTAAGCCATTCAGAGGTGGACTTGCTGGTGTGTTTTGAATCATTGTCCTGATGGCCGGACATTATCCTTCAGGATTTTTTGGTAGACAGCAGAATTCATGGTTCCATTTACCACAGCAAGTCTTCCAGGTCCTGAAATAGCAAACCAGCCCCCGACCATCACACTACCACCACCATATTTTACTGTTGGTATGATATTCCTTTTCTGAAATGCTGTTACTTTTACGCTGGATGTAATGGGATGCACACCTTCCAAAAAGTTGTCTCATCAGTCCACAGAGTATTTTCCCAAAAGTCTTGGGGATCATCAAGATGTTTTCTGGCAAAACTGAGACCAGCCTTTATGTTCTTTTTGCTCAACAGTGGTTTTTGTCTTGGAACTCTGCCATGCAGGCCATTTTTTGCCCAGTCTCTTTCTAATGGTGGAGTCATGAACACTGACCTTAACTGAAGCAACTGAGGCCTGCAGTTCTTTGGATATTGGTGTAGGGTCTTTTGTGACCTCTTAGATGAGTCGTCACTGTGCTCTTGGGGTAATGTTGGTCGGCTGGCCACTCCTAGGAAGGTTCACCACTGTTCCATGTTTTCACCATTTGTGGATAATGGCTCTTAACTGTGGTTCACTGGAGTCCCAAAGCTTTAGAAATAGCTTTATAACTTTTTCCAGACTGACAAATTTCAATTACTTTGTTTCTCATTTGTTCCTGAATTTCTTTGGACTGTAGCATGATGTCTAACTTTTGAGGATCTTTTGTTCTATTTCACTTTGTCAGGCAGGTCCTATTTAAGGGACTTCTTGATTGAGAACAGGTGTGGCAGTAATCAGGCCTGGGTGTGGCTAGAGAAACTGAACTCAGCTTTCCAAAGATGTGATAAACCACAGTTAACTTATGTTTTAATAGGGAGGGCAATCACTTTTTCACACAGGGCCATGTCGGTTTGGATTTCTTTTTTTTACCCTTAATAATAAACACCTTCATTTAAAGACTGCATTTTGTGTTTACTTGTGTTATCTTTGTCTAATATTTAAATTTGTTTGATGATCTGAAACATTTAAGTGTGACAAACAAAAAAATGAGAAATCAGGAACTGGACAAACACTTTTTCACACCACTGTACATTTTGGAGCAATGGTTGACTTCCTGGATGAAGATCCTCCTGTCTTAGATCATCGACAGTGGATTGCACTTGAAACTGCAGGTGGCACAAATGCAACTACAAATGCTCACTGCAGAACAAAGGACTAAAAACTAAACACTTAATTTTATGGAGTTTTGCCTATAAGAGGATATTAACATACCATCTTCCAGTGTCCACCAATATTCCAAACACGCATTCACACTTGAATTTTTTAATGGTACAAATGTGGCCTGAGGGAAGGCTGAACGTTTTAAACATTTACAACTGCAAACTTGGGATAGTTAGAGGATTTTCTTTTTGATTTGCACAGGGAACAATAATGATAATAGTAGTGTCCAACCCCAGGGAAATATCAGCATGGCTCATTCATGTTAGCAAATCATTTACATCTTTAGTAGTGCAGATAAAATGACTGGCCAACATGCTCACGCAGGCCGCTTCTTTTATGTATTAGTATGATCTCCAGCTATTCTAATAACAACTGGGCAGTGGTGGCCTAGTGGTTAGGGATGCCAGCTGGTGACCAGGTCAATCCCTGGACCTGCAGGATCAGATCTGGGTGGGACAGATAACACAGTGTATAACATAGTGCTTGCCCCACCCCTCTTAATTCCATTGTGGCGCCCTTGAGCAAGGCGCTTAACTCCAACTGCTCCAGTGAAGCTGCTCAGTGGCCACAGTCAGTCTGTGGCTGTACTGGACAGCTTCAAGTGTGAATGTGTGTCTATGTGAGTGTGAACGGGGTGTCACTGAAAAAGAGAGGTTACCTCTCAGTGGACCTTCTCTGTATAAATAAAGGTAAATAAAAAAATAACATTTTATTTGTAGACACGCACAATGTTAGATTTTTTGCTGATAACCGATATTTTGAACATAGTTTTTGACAACTGCTGATGCTGATACCTATATATGCTCACATTTTTCCACCTATTTACATCTCCTTTGTCTTACAGTGATGATCAACTGTCATACAAAACACATTCCTCAAGGAAAATAAGACGACTGCCACCACTGACATAGAAGCTGGGGTTCTACTGGTCCATTTTATTGATATTTTATGCTACATCAGAAACTTTTCATCATGAATATTTTAAACCTTGACTGCTTTTAATGACCTTGTGGCGTGAGGATCTTTTTTTTTGGTTAACTGGCATCAAACTGGGGATTCTAAATTGTCCTTAGGTATGACCGTGAGAGTGAATGGTTGTCTGTCTCTCTGTGTTGGCCCTGCGATGGACTGGCGATCTGTCCAGGGTGTACCCTGCCTCTCGCCCAAAGATGCTGGGATAGGCGCCAGCCCCCCCACGACCCAAAAAGGATTAAGCGGAAGAAGTTGAATAATGAACATTTATAAGGTGAGGAACAGACCAACTGTCAGCACAGACTGCTGAATATTATTGTGAAAAAGGACCAAACAAAGGGTATGGTTCCCTCCATGTTAGTTGCTGAGATAAGGAGTGAGCTAGCCTCCACTGAGCAGCTCATCTCAGATCTCCTTCAGCATCAGACCATGCTCAACTCCTGGCAATCCTCACTAGAATGTCTCAAGGTGACTAGCATACCGGCTAGCACACAGCACTCAGTCAACCTGTCTCCTGGCTGTTCTACTGAGGCCTTGGTGGTTAAAGTCAAGGAAAGATGGTCCCTTCCTCTCTTTGATTCCCAAGATGATTTCACTGATCTGCAGTTACCCAACTTCTTCACTACTCTGGCTGTTCTACCAACTTCGTCGCCTGTCACCGTTATGAGGTTGTAACGAAGGTAACGGCAAGGCGAGTGCTACCTCCAAGACTGCTGGTTTTCTTGTGTGTGTGTGTGTTTGCTGTTGTGTTTTTCTCTTGTTTGAGCGTTGTGGATTCCTCGTGTTGTGTTTTTGCTCCTCCTCGCATGGCAGTGTGGAGGCAGACATGTTTGTTTTGAAACGCTCACCCGATGAGATGACGTCATTCTCTCGTGCCGCTGGAAAAGCACAGTGCTGTTATACAGTATGCATCAGTTGTAAATATTTACTTTTGCCAATGCCAATATATAATTTTACATGATTTATCGGCCGATATTATCACTCATCCCTAATTTTTAGATGAAGACTTTAACCATGCACAAATTCATATTCAAGTTTTTATAAAAGAGATAGAAATACTATATGAAAATGTGATTTGCAGTTCATCTGCTGATTCAGCTGCCCTGATGGATTAAAGAAGGCTGTTTTAGTGTTTGCAAGCAACAACCTCAAAAACAATGCCAAATCTGGATTTGTTATAGGCACACAGTGAACAATGTAATGCCAAGTCCACATGCCACAAGAGTCAAAAACTGTTTTAATAAACTGTACTGACGTTGTTAGAGCACCAGTGCCGCGGCACTGAATTCAACTTTCTCTTACCCGACTCTGATCTTGAGCATGCCGCTGAAAAGCTCAGGGTTGTTGGAGATAATCCATCCGATGTGGATAACCAGCTCCTGCTGCAGAACAGCCTCTCGCTCCCCACCCTGAGGGGAGCACTTACTGTAGATGATGCCCTGGATCACCCCTGGAGACAGCGGGTTAGAGATCACCTCCTCTTCATGCCCGAATACGCCGAGGGTCACCTGGCACGCACGGGAAAGAAAGCAGCCACATATGGTTAGAAGGTTCACTGCACATGAGTGTGTGCATACATAGATTGGTGTGTGAATGTTACCTTCCCTAAGGTGAAATTCATGAAAGTATCTTTGTACTATTACTCTGAAATTGGCCTCCTCTCCCAGAGCCACATAAAAGTATCTTAAGATAGTACTTTTGTATTGGCTTCTTCTGAAGACGTCTCGTGGAAATTACTCCTCAGGAATCCCACTGATGGGAGAACGCAGTTTTCACCCGTGCTTTAGCTGATGAAATCTGGCTCTGAGATGTGTCTATACATTTAAACCCATTCTATCTGTGCAAAGAGAATCCTGGGGAAAGATATAAAGTTTGGAAAAGGCTGGCTTTGATTTTGAAGCAGAATGCTTTGCTGGATTTCAACAAGAAATGTAATCAAAACTAAAGTCAGAACTGACTTCAATGCTCCCCCCCCAAAAAAAACTGAGCTGTTATTGTCAGAGGAACACAAGCGACTCAAATTTTAAATCAGCTTTTCCAATCATGTCGAGAGGAGCATTCCACACAGCAGGCAATCTATATGCAGATTCACACCTTGAGCTACTCCAGCATAATGAAATGCCTAAAAACTGTTGAGAAGGGCAAAAATGAGGCAAGGTAACTGACACTCTTGAGAGGAGGCTAATCTCTGAGTAACACTTGACAGGAAATGATGCGACCAAACCCATCCGCTGCCGGGAAGTGGCATCAGACAAATTCACGGGTCACAATAAATCAGCGGGTGTGTCTAGACGGGGTGCACATTAGGATTCTATTCTATGCAAGTCACGCTCGCCAGCCGTGCTACAACTACAGCTTAGGTACACACACAATGGAGGTGAACCGTGATGGGACCATGCAGCTGGACTTATTCCCATAGGAAGACGGCACGAGGAGCTTATAAAAAAAAACATTTCCAATTTTATTATTTTTAATCAGTGAACATTAAAATCAATGTTGCAACATGCCACTTGCATTTTCATATAGAAGGTATAGTCAGGACTTCCTGTCTGGACATCCACTTACCTGCTTGCCATGCACTAAAACACTAGTAATACTGGGGGCAAGGCTGTCCACTAGCTTAGTTAAGAGACAGGCAGCAAGACGGACAACGGACCTAGTGGGCGAAAAGACACAAGAGCATTCTTGGAATCATGGCAGGTAACAACTAACAGCTAGGAATTTTGAGAATGTTACTGCAGCATCATAATCAGTGGATTGTTTCCACTGAAAAACTTATAAAACTGAAAAAAAAAAATGTCCAAGTAGGGCTGGGCGATATACCAAATATACTCAATGTACAGGTACATTTGTCCGTGTGCGATCCATAAAATGCCCGTATCTCGCCTACTGAATAGAATTTGTCATGTTACTATAACTCGACAACGTGATTCATCTTACTTCTCTCTTTCCGTCTCCTGCTGCAGCTCCTGCAGCAGCCCTCTCACCCAGCCATTCCAGCCAGAAAAAAAACCAGGATGTGTTTTTAATTGCAGCTCAGGGAATGTCTTTCTTCAGAAAATTACTTTTGCACATTCATGCTTTCACGTATTTCATGTTAGAAGTACTTTATGACACTGCTTTACGAGGCAGTGCTCGGACTGAACAAACGTGTCTGCCTGTATGGAAAGCCATCCTGCTCAAAAATACACCAGTCACAAATCATTCTTCTGCCACTTGTTATTTGACTATTGAGTATTAACTATATGTGGTAAAAGGAAATAGTTAAACCTATGTGGATAAACTTGATTAACTGATAATGCGCTTTGTTAAGGGGAAAAAAAAGACTTGTAATTTCATCAGTTACAATCATGTGAAAAAAATAGGATACCCTGTATAAGCCTGTGAGGGATTTTTGTTTTACATATTTGGACATATGGATATTGAATATCAATGTTCAAAATACTGGGAGATTCATGTAAAACAACTAAACAATTAAAAAGGAATTAAAGACTTTTTTCAAATTTTCTGTAAAATGTAATTCTAAACAAATAGTGAGGAATAAATTAGGACACCCCCTGTAGAAGAGCTTGAAAGAACGAGGCGATGTGATATATAAACCAAAGTTTATTATCAGCTCCTCTAACAAGTCTCATCTAGGTGCAGCAGCAGAAGAAGGAAAGAGAGCGAACACCTTCGGCTCTACGAACTTATACTCGCACATAACAAAAGACATGCATATCAAAAGCTGACATCCCTCATTATCTTAATCCCCCCATTGTCTTCGTACTCCTCCGCCTGGCCCTGGGGGGTCAGGGCAACCCATCCGGTCTCCACCGCAGTGCCTCGGATGCTCTTTGATCTTCACTGGCGGTTGAGACTCTTTGTCCTGTTCTGAGGTGTGAAGTCGCCTTACATATGTAATCACCAAACTTCTCACATGCTTAAACATATGTTGGTTATGGAATATATGATTAATATAGACCACAGCCCCCCCCAAACGACTAAGAAAAGGACAATAGAAAAATTCACAGTTTAAGATAATTATTATGACATACTAACTGCTACACCTCTTGCCACAGAAGAAACTTTCCAGTAGCCATGCTCCTAAGAGAGTTCAGTGGTAATCATAACAGCATAGTAAAATCACAAGTCAGTCCTAAACTGTCACAGCACAATTAGTGAACAACTGTTGAGTAGTTTGCATCAGTCCCTGTGCCGTCTGGGTTTTAATCTTCTCCCGAATCTGCTGTGGGTCCGCTTGGGCGTCCTGCTGGGACCTTCCTGTAAGGAATCTGCAGCTTGGAAAGGAGAGTGATTATTTGTTCCCTGCAGGGGGGCTGAGTCTTTTCTCTTGGGGGGTCTACCCCGCCGAGGTGCTCTCGCCAACCGTGCAGGCTCGTCTCTCAACAAGAAGGCAGGTTTAAGTCTGTCAATGCTGACTGTTTCTTTTCTATCCCCAAAATCAAGCACAAAGTGTTTATCACCAGGTTCCAGCACTCTGAATGGCCCATCATATGGTGGGCGGAAAGTTGGTTTTAAAGCTTCACGCCTAACAAAAACGAATTCAGCGTTCTTTAAAGCTTGTGGGACAAAAACCCGTGGAAAAGAGTGATGTGCCGGTCCGGGGAGAGAGTCCGGTCCGTTGCTGCCTAAAAACCTCGGGGCAGGGAGATGCCCTGGTTCTGGGTTCTCTGGTAAAAATTCACCCGGGAGCCTGAGAGGTTGTGCAAAAACTAATTCTGCTGGAGAGGCGTCTAGATCCTCTTTGGGCACAGCACGCAACCCCAATAAAACCCAGGGAAGTTTATTTACCCAATTTGTATCCGTTAGTGAGGCTCTGAGGGCGGCCTTTAAAGATCTGTGAAAACGCTCGCATAACCCATTAGCCTGAGGGTGATAAGCGGTGGTGCGGTGAATTGTCGCCCCTAAGCTGCTGGCCATGGCTGACCAAAGCTCCGAGACAAATTGAGGCCCCCTATCGGACGTGATGTCCGATGGGATGCCGAAACGTGCCACCCAGTTTGTCAAAAAAACGCGAGCGACTTCCTCCGCTGTAGTTGAAGCCAGAGGGACTGCCTCTGGCCAGCGCGTGGTGCGGTCTATCATTGTTAACAGGTGTGTGAAACCTTGGGAGGAAGGTAGCGGCCCCACGAGGTCGACATGAACGTGGTCGAACCTTCTAGCAGGGATTGGAAAAGGCTCCAGAGGGGCTTTTGTGTGTTTGTGTATTTTGGCGCGCTGACAAGAAATGCAAGTTTTTGCCCATTCTTTTACGTTTTTGCGCAGGCCAGGCCACACAAACTTTTCGACGACCATTTTAACCGAAGCGCGCACACCTGGGTGCGCGAGGGAGTGAATCGAGTCGAAAATACGGCGGCGCCATGCAGCTGGGACTAACGGGCGAGGTCGGCCGGTTGAGATATCGCATATTAGGGGGGGCACACCGTCTCGTAAACCCCTTTCCTCCAGCCTTAACCCTGTTGGTCCAGACAGGAGTGCGCGCACGTCCGCGTCACCACTTTGCTCCTCTGCCATGGCTGCATAATCTATCCCTGCGTGGATTGGTGCTGCGTATGTGTCCGTGTTGGTGAAAAGCTCTGCGGCTGCGGTAGTATAATCTGTCTCCTTGCGCTCTGGCGATGTCACAGCGCGAGAGAGGCAGTCTGCTACCACGTTAAGTTTGCCTGCCACATGTCGAATGTCTGTGGTGAACTCTGAAATTGCAGCTAGCTGTCTTTGTTGCCTGCCTGACCACGGTTCGGAAATTTTAGCCATCGCAAAGGTGAGCGGTTTGTGGTCTACAAAAGCCGTGAAACGCTGCCCTTCTAACCAGAACTGGAAGTGGCGGATGGATAAATAGAGCGCTAGCAGCTCCCTGTCAAAAGTGCTGTATTTACGCTCAGTTTGGTTTAGCGATTTGCTGAAGAATGCCAAAGGTTGCCAGATTCCGCTGACGTGTTGTTCTACAACTGCCCCTATGGCCAGGTCCGAAGCGTCTGTGGTTAGCGCAATGCGGGCCGTGGGATCGGGGTGAACCAACAATGTGGCATTAGCTAGGGCACTTTTTACTTCCGCGAAGGCGCGTTCGCTCTCCGGGGTCCATTCGACCGCGTTGGAAGGTTTTTGTTTTCTGAGCGCGTCATATAGGGGCTGCATGAGCTGAGCTGCGTGGGGGAGGAAACGGTTGTAAAAATTAACCATTCCTAAAAATTCTTGCAGCGATATGACCGTTTGTGGCCGTGGGAAACTTTTTATCGCGTGAACTTTGTCTGGCAGTGGGACTGCCCCCTTCGGAGAAACTCTGTGTCCTAAAAAATCAATTTGTGACATGCCGAAATTTGCATTTGGCTGGATTGATTATTAACCCGTGCTCTTCTAGCCTCTGAAAAACCATAGTGAGATGCTGCTCGTGTTCTTCCTCAGACGAGCTGGCTACCAGCATATCGTCGAGGTAGACGAAAACAAAAGGGAAGTTGCGTAATACTGCGTCCATCATCCGCTGAAAGGTCTGAGCAGCGCCTTTGAGGCCGAAAGGCATCCGCAAAAATTCAAAAAGGCCGAAGGGGGTTATTACAGCTGTTTTAGGAATGTCCTCTGCTCGAACTGGGACTTGATGATAACCGCGGACCAGGTCTATTTTTGAAAAAATGCGCGCACCCGCCAGATGTAGTGAAAAATCTTGAATGTGAGGAATTGGGTAGCGGTCATGCGCTGTCGCATTGTTTAATCTGCGGTAATCGCCGCACGGTCTCCAAGAACCGTCGGATTTCGGGACCATGTGAAGTGGTGACGCCCAGGGGCTTTTCGAGCGTCTGATAATGCCTAATTTTTCAAGGGTAGTAAACTCGTCCCGAGCTATGGCGAGCTTGGTCGCGTCTAAGCGCCGAGCTTTGGCGAATACGGGTGGGCCCGTTGTGGGAATAAAGTGTTCGACCCCGTGTTTAGCCACCGTGGCTGAGAATTTGGGAATTGTGAGTGCTGGAAATTGGGTGAGGAGTTGATCAAACTTACCTCCTGCTGTGGTGACGCTGGCCTGCACGGGTGGTGGAGAAACTCGAGCTGCGCAGGGAATAGAAGCAAAGGACAGTGCATTAACCAAGCGTCTGTTCGCTAGATCAACTAATAACCCGTGTGCACACAAAAAATCTGCGCCCAACAAGTTAAAACTCACCGCCGCTACAACAAATGTCCATCTGTAGTTGCGGCCGTGGATGCGGAGGTGCAGGCTCTTTTCGCCAAAAGTGTCGATGCTGGAGCCGTTGGCTGCCACCGCTCCATTGCCCCGGGTGCCCATGGCCCGATCTGCTTGGGAGGGCATGACAAAACTTAGTTGCGCTCCCGTGTCAATAAGGAACTGCTTGCCGGTGTGTCCGTCCGTCACATATAACAGCTTGCTTTTTTCGCCGAGAACCGCTGCTGTTAACGGCTCTCGGCTTTGGCGTTTCCCGAAATCGTGAATTTGCAGGGGGGGACGCATTTGTGAGCCTTCTCGGCGAAGCGGTGGTGGTAATAACAAACGTCGCTCCGTCTGTTACGTTTTGGCCGTGTCGCTGTCACCGCGGGCTGGTTCTGCTCGGTGGTTTGTGGCTCCCCGTGGCTCCAGGCATCAGCGTTGAAGTCTGCGGATGTTGCTGTGGGTGTCTGCTCCTTGCAGGCGTTGACGAGCCGTTGAGCTTCGTGAGCCAGCACGCGGAAGTCTTGCTGGGTGCTGCATCGCATGTTGGCAAGCGTCCCTCTCATGTGTGGCGGCAGCGTACTGAGGAATATGAATTGGAAGAGGAAGTTGTCATTGTCCTCTTCTTTAAGCTGCAGCAAGTCCTCCATGAGGGCCTTGGGTCTGCATCCTCTGTGGCCGTAGACCGCCAGGATCCTCTCGGCTCTCTCGTCGGCTGAGGGGACATAATTTGCCATGATGGTTGCTTTCAGTACTTTATATTTGTCTTGGGCCGGCGGCCGCTGGATAATGCTCCGCACACACCTCGAAGTGGCGGCGTCGAGTTTGGCGACGATGTGATAGAACTTCGTATCGTCAGCCGTGATGCCCACCAGTGTAAACTGGGCTTCAGCTTGCTGAAACCACAAGGCGGGGTCTTCCTGCCAGAAGTCCAGCAGCTTGACAGTGACGGCGTTTGCGTGGACCGTCATTGATGTGTCCGCAGGGTGAGAGTGCCTTGCTTCGGCTCTCTCAGCGGCGCTGGTGCTCGGTTGAGCCCTCTCTATCACTTCTGCCGAGGGGGAACGTCGTCCATCTGTTCCCCTGTCTGCGTGGGCGCCGGCGTCTGCCTGGGTCGCCACAGATGAGTCGATTGCGGGGGAACGCCTCTGGTCCATGCTCGCGTCAGGGTCACCAGTGTAGAAGAGCTTGAAAGAACGAGGCGATGTGATATATAAACCAAAGTTTATTATCAGCTCCTCTAACAAGTCTCATCTAGGTGCAGCAGCAGAAGAAGGAAAGAGAGCGAACACCTTCGGCTCTACGAACTTATACTCGCACATAACAAAAGACATGCATATCAAAAGCTGACATCCCTCATTATCTTAATCCCCCCATTGTCTTCGTACTCCTCCGCCTGGCCCTGGGGGGTCAGGGCAACCCATCCGGTCTCCACCGCAGTGCCTTGGATGCTCTTTGATCTTCACTGGCGGTTGAGACTCTTTGTCCTGCTCTGAGGTGTGAAGTCGCCTTACATATGTAATCACCAAACATTCTCACATGCTTAAACATATGTTGGTTATGGAATATATGATTAATATAGACCACACCCCCCATCTTTTTAGGACACCTCCACATTCATTCCTACTTAAAGTGGCTAAAATAAATGATAAAAAAAATGCAAATTAAAAACAAAAACAAGGTTAGCCATAGATATGTGAACATTTCTTAATAAAGAACTGAATATTTAATGGGGTGTCCAAATTTTTTTCACATGACTGTACATATTGTTGTGAAGAACTTTCTCTGAGGTGGGCTTTCATTTCCTTTATTGTGTGTGTGTATTGATGTGTACTGAATATAATATGAATGTTTATCCCCTTTTCTTATAAAATATAAGTAAAATGAAACCTCAGAGGGCATTCTGTGCACCAAATGTATATTGTGTATCGAGATATAGAGAAAATATATCGCAGGGCAATTTTTTAGCTATATCACCCAGCCCTACATCTAAGGATACAAAGTTCTGTGTTATACGCAAGTCATAATGCCATTTATAAAATGTGCAATAAAAGGTTTGCTTATCCAAGAAAATTTTAATGTTCACTAATTTCTGATTAATTGTTTAAGCGATTCAGTGTGACTCCAATCTGGCCCCTCTTGCCTGCAGGAATCCTATGAGAAAAAGAAAACAATCAGCACACACACACACACAAAAAAAAAACTATGGTCATCTACACATGGCAGCCCACACAACCAGGGTTGCTACATGCACACACACACACACACACACACACACACACCATCCTCACAGGAGCGATGAAAAAACAAAATCACTTCACTGATGGGGTCATAAATATAATCAGGTGAAACACAACCTCCTGTTATTATATGCTGAGAGCGTTTCATTTACTGTTTATGTGCTTACATCAGTGCTCAAACCTGCAGAGATACAAAAGCACATCCTGAGCACGACGGATAGAAGAAGGCAACAAAGCTTTTAGACGGCATGATGTGGTGTCAACCCGCCGATGCTTTGTTGGGGAACCTATTTCAAGCTTCACTTCCTGGCCCGTGTTAGGTAAATAAGAAAGTAAATTGAACTGAGAGCATTGATGTGATTTTCCAGGAAGCTGAAAACCTGCCTGCAGGCATTTTTTTTTCTTCACTTGACAGTATAATCAAATTTCTTTATGCTGAAATCTTATTAATTAATAAAACAGCATACAATGAAAATTGTCATGTCAGTCACCATGGCACACAATTCAATTCAAACAGTAGACACAGGCCCATGGCTACAAAATGAGGGAAACAAATTTGTGACACCATGATTAATATTTGGTCAGGTTTTGTTGTGAGAGAAGCTAGCAGTAAACCACAAATAACGAGGAATTCTGGCTGTTTTGTGATAAAACATGAAAATGAAATGTGAACATTGCTTGGACGTGTGCACTCAATCACCTCCAGTTTTATTGGCACCCTTTGTAAAAAGTGTTTAAAAAACAAACAGTTTGGTAAAATAGCTTCATCTCAGTGCAAAATTTAAAGAAAATGTAAACTTTATTTAGAAAAGCCATAATGAAGAAATAATTTTGCCAAAACAGGAATATTTGGGTCTTCTAAATCATAGACTTTATCATATTAAATCGGAAAACCAACTAAGAGTGTTTTCACACCTGACCAAGGTTCATTTTTTAGTTACACTGTATACATTTGGTCCAGTTAGGTTTGGTTTCACACTGCTGCTTTTCCAAGTAAACTAAACAACTTTATGTGACGCACCTACAGTACATGTTGTCATGACGACATCTGTATTGTTAGTACAGACTGGCAGATAGCAAACATGCTACTCATTCTCCAAGGTGTTTTCTGCAGCTCTGGGCACATCGGTAACCACACATTAAGCTGAAACTTAAAAAGGACATCTGTCCTTCTCATCAGTTATGACTAGTGCATGCATGCCCGTAGAAAGCAAGTATTCTCGTCTGAGAACAGGTAGCCCAATTAGGCTTTACTGGCCCAAATGTAGGCTGTGTTTGAAAGTGGAATACAAAGAGGTGTAGCCTATATGCAGACAATCACACGTGTTAGACTGACAAATATGAACGAGACTGAACACTAAGATTTATTTGATTGTGTTAATATTAATTACAGAATAATTGAAAATGAATGGGACATCCAATATTAGCGACTATTTCGGAACCCTTGTTTATTTTTTGTCAGATAACTTATTTGTCTGATCTTTTACTTATATTCATAGGTGTTGTATCTTGCACTTTGGGGAATGGGAGTTGTTCAGTCATCATTGTAATTGTTTTACTTTATATGTAGTTTATAGTCTACCATCAATAAACTCATGCAGTACTATAACAGGACACGTTTACAAATATTTGAGACCCATTCTAGTCCATCCTTTTATATTTTAGCAATATTACGGACATTATACACAGCAGAATGACCTGCCTGGCTGCAACTGTTGCATCAGTGTTGCCCATTTGTCAGTAAATATTTAAATAAAAATTATTTATTTCGCTATTTGAGTGTTTTTGTGTCCAGTTTGGTGACGGTCATTGTTTAGTCAAACCATGCATGTGGCTGCATATGATATGCAGGCGATCTGGGCATTCTGCTCCACAACTATTAACTTTTAATTTTTAGATAGCTGTGCAAACACACCGAGATGAGTGCCATTGGCAACGGCGAGTCATGGTCCTGCAAAGGGACTCCTGTCTACCGCTGACCAGATGGGTTGGGCTTGCTTCAATGCGAAGGACCGCGTTCCACCCGCTACTTCTCCAACACCAGTGTTGGAGAAGGCAGACACCGAGTCCCTGCTGGCATTCCCTGAATTATCCTTGAGACGTACGGTCCATCGTACAGTGGGCGCAGCGGGGTTCTTTGTGCATCGTGCCTGACAAAAATGAACTTGGCACTCTGTAAGCTCTTTGGGTCAAAAGTGTGGGGAAAACAGTGGTGGGCCAGGCTTGGCAGGCAAGCAGCCTCTGTACTGTAAAAAAATTGTGTGGGTGGGTCAATCCTGGGTGTGGGGTTTTCCGGTAAAAATTCCCTGGGGATCCACAGCGGCTGAGAAAAAAACGAGTTCTGCCAGGGATGCTGCCAGATCCTCCTTAGGCGGGGAGCACAACCCTAATAGGACCCAGGGCAGGCGGTTGACCCAATTTGCATCCGTGAGTGAACTTCTGAGCACTGCTTTAAGCAACCTATGAAAATGTTCGCATAACCCATTAGCCTGGGGGTTCTACACGGTGGTGCGGTGGATTTTGACCCCCAGGCTCTGGGCCATCGCAGACCAGCGCTCCGAAATGAATTGCGGACCCCTGTCGGAAGTGATGTCCGACGGGGATCCGAACCGTGCAACGCAAGCCGACAAAAAGGCACGAGCCACTTCCACGGATGTAGTGGAAGCCAGCGGAACCACTTCAGGCCAAGGTGTGGTGCGGTCCACGATAGTCAAAAGGTGCGTGAAACCTTGTGACAGTGGGAGGGGGCCCACCAAATCCACATGGACGTGGTCAAACCTGCTGGCTGGGATTTAGAGTTCTTGTGCACTTTGGCCCGCTGGCACACGATGCATGCTGCAACCCACTCTTTCATGTCCCTGCGTAAGTGAGGCCAGACAAATTTCACCCCCACCAGCTTAACCGAGGCGCGCATGCTGGGATGTGAAAGGGAGTGGACTGACTCAAAAATGCGGCGGAGCAAAGAGCTCGGAACCACCGGGTGCGAGTGACCGGTGGAGACGTCGCAGAGCAAGGGGGGGGGGGCACCCTTCTTGCACCATGCTGATCTCCAGTTTTAACCCCATAGGCGTGAACTGCAGCACGCAAATGTCCGTGTCCCCGGTTTACTCCGCGGCCATGGTGGGGAAATCTATTCACATGTAGACTGGGGAGACTAACACGTGCGACAGGCAGTTGGCCACAACATTACGCTTACTGGCTGTGTGTTGAATTTCGGTCGTGAACACCGAGATCACGGCCAAATGTCGTTGCTGTTGGGCCGACCACAGTTCCGGGACTTTGGACATTGCGTATGTTAGCGGTTTATGATCAACAAACGAGGTGAACTCGCGCCCTTCCAGCCAAAACTGGGAGTGGCACATCGCCAGGTGGAGGGCCAACAGCCCTCTGTCAAACGTACTGTATTTGTGTTCGCTGTCGCGCAAAGTACGGCTGAAAAACGCGAGTGGCTGCCATGAACCAGAGACGTACTGCTCCACCACTGCCCCTATGGCAACGTCAGATGCATCGGTGGTGAGTGCTATCTGCACTGACGGGGCTGGGTGGGCCAGCAAAATGACATTAGCGAGCGCTGTTTTGGCGTTTGCGAAAGCCTGGACTCGCTTGGGGGTCCAGTCGATGTTTTCCACGGGCTTCTTTTTTTTGAGCGCGGTGTACAGTGGTTGCAGCAGCTGGACTGCTCGGGGAAGGAAACGGTTGTAAAAGTTGACCATGCCCCAAAATTCCTTTAGGGCCCTCACGGTCTGCGGACACGGAAAATCCGCCACGGCGTGCACCTTATCGGGCAGCGGAATCGCGCCCTCCAGAGAAATGCGGTGACCCAAAAAATCAATCACTGGCACACCAAACTGCCACTTCGCCGGGTTAATTGGTGCAGTGGTTAGCACTGTTGCCTTGCAGCTAGAAGGTTCCTGGTTCGAATCCCCAGGCTGGCAGGGGTTGGAACCTTTCTGTATGGAGTTTGCATGTTCTCCCTGTGCTGCGTGGGTTTACTCCGGGGGCTCCGGTTTCCTCCCACAATCCAAAGACATGCATGTTAGATTAAATGGTTGTTCTAAATTGTCCCTAGATATGTTTCCTATAGGCTTTTAGAATAGAGGGTTAGTACTAGTGAAAGCGCTTTGAGTGGTCTTTGTGACTAGAAAAGCGCTATATAAGTGCAGGTTAATTAGTTAGTAGTTAGTTAATGATAAGCCTGTGTGCTTCCAACCTCTGGAAAACCAGTTTGAGATGGGCGAGGTGCTCCTCCTCAGACACGCTAGCCACCAAAATGTCATCTAAGTAGACAAAAACGAAAGGCAGGTCACGGAGCACCGCGTTCATTATTCTTTGGAAGATTTGTGCCGCGCCCTTTAACCCGAACAGCATGCGTAAAAACTTGAAAAGGCCAAAAGGAGTTATTATTGCTGTTTTGGGCACGTCCTCCGCATGTACCAGGACCTGGAGGTAACTGCGGACCAGATCCACTTTCGAAAAAACACGCGTCCCAGCCATTTTTTTCGTGCATCTGCACGAAAAAAATCCTGGATGTGCGGGATGGGGTACCGATTGTGTTCCGTGGCATTGTTCAAGCGCTGGAAATCGCCGCACGGTCACCACGACCCATCAGCCTTGGGCACTATGTGTAGCAGGGATGCCCATGGGCTGTTGGAGCGCCTAACGATGCCCAGTTGATCTAAGTTAGCAAACTCCTTGCACGCGCTGGCCAGCTTAACTGCGTCCAGGCGCCAAGGGTGTGCAAACACCGGCGGACCTTTTGTCGTTATGAAATGGTCGACACTGTGTTTAGTTACCGTAGCAGAAAAAGTCGGAACTGTGAGTGCTGGAAACTGTGAAAGCAAATGCTGGTACTTACCCCCTGAAGCTATAACGTTAGCATGTGTTGTTGGCCCAACTCCCCAAGCTGTGCAGGGCAAGGGGGAAAAAGAAACAGCATCCACTAAACGTCTGGTGGCAACATCGACTAACAATCCATAAGCACATAAAAAATCAGTGCCTAAAATGGGGACAGAACATGCAGCTACCACAAAGTCCCACTGGTAATTGCGTCTGTGTAAGCATACTGTCAACGTTTGTTCGCCAAATGTCCTGATGTTGGATCCATTGGTGGCAGTAAGCTCAGGGCTGCAGCCTTCTGCCGACCTGTCTGCATTGACCGGCAGAACGAGGCTGTTCTCGGAACCGGAGTCCACCAAGAAACATCTCCCCGAATGTGTGTCTGTGATGAAGCAGCTTGTTCCTGTTGCCAGCGGTTGCAGCTGCTACTGACTGCTGGCCGTGCCATTTCCCTGGCTTCTTGAATGGGCATGGTGGCAGACAGCGTTGAGCATACGAGCCAAACCGGCGATGACAGAAACAGACTGTCCCGTTCCTGCGTCTCTTGGCGTCCGTCCCAGTTGCCCCCAACGGCTCCTCAACCTCGCTGGAGTCCTTCATGGCTGCTGGTGTTGTTGCGTGCATGCTGAGAGCTCTGTTCGCCAGGATGATGCGGTCCGCTTTTTGAGCCAGGTTGTGGTAGTTCTTGGCCACCAGCAGCAGTGAGTTGGACAGGATCGCCCTCGCTGTAGCTGGTAGGTCCCTGAGGAATAGGTGGGCGAACAGGAAAGGTTCGTCATCCTTCCCCCTCAGCGCTAACATGCTCTCCATCAGCTCCACAGCTGACCTGTCACCCAATTGTGAGCACGTGAGGAGTTTCTCTGCCCTCTCACTGTCCGACAGGGTATAACATTGAAGTAGCATCTGCTTGAGCGCGTCATATTTTCCCTGGGCTGGAGGCTCCTGGAGCAGGCTCGTTACTTGTTGTGTGGCACACACATCCAGCGCAGTGACCACATGGTAATATTTGGTGTCATCTGTGGAGAGCCCGCAGAGTGCGAATTGGGCTTCCACATGTAGAAACCAAGCGGTCAGATTGTGGAGCCGGAAGTGCGGGAGCTTGATTGTAATAGCGCATGCTGCGCTGGTGTTCTCCCTCTGGGTTGTCTCCGGGGCGGTGCTCAGCTCGTTCTCCATTGCACATCTTAGGGTCACCAATGTGGAAGATGAAAGCAGATGAGACAGCAAGCTGGATGACACGCAAACTTTATTCACCTCCCAACATAAAACATAGAAAACTTCTCCCACTCTAGCAAATACCAGTGTCTCCTGACTCCCCGGGGTGTGGCCAGTCCTTTCTGTTGCATCTGAGACCCCCCGGTGCCACTTCCTCCTTCAGTCCTCTATTCCATCCCCCTCCGACTTCCGACTCCGGGTGGAGAACCCCCCCACTCAGTGCCACCACAACATTACAGTATAATTTTTTTAAGCATTACATCTTCACTATTCTCTCTTTTTTGTCAGATTTGTCGCTTTTCACTTCCTTTTGTTTGCGAAGGGCTGTGGTGACTGACTGGTCATATTATCCAATCAGCATGGTCGTGATGCCGCGTATTATCTAATCAGCACGGAGTCAATCCGACACCCTGCACACACTGAAGGGCATGAAGAGACAGAGTGGTGGCAAAACATTTGATAAAAATTGCATATTTTGACTGAGCGACTTCATACTCAGGGATGCACACCCTCGTAACCTCAGCAAAGCAGTTATAAAAGCTGAGGCCAGTCTGATGAACGGTTCAAGAGATATGCGTGGAACAGACAGCCAGACAGACACATACACAGAGAGATTTTGTGCATTTATAGATGATTTTCAGGTGGGATTGCTCATCCAATTTTTTTTTAAATAAACTTTTACATCCTCTTTGAAAACATCTAGTAAGTTTCTGCATTGTTATGATATTTTTTTTTTTGCTAATGGCCATATTTCCTCTCTCCGAGTGCCACCACGGCTCATTTTCACTCTTATCAGCTACCTTAATTTCCCACATTTGGTCCGAAAGTCTGAAAATTGCTTTCACACAAACAAACTGGACCAAGGTTCAGTTTGAGCCAGACCGAGACCACCTCTTTTTGCTGGACCAGATTTCTACTCTTTGGTCCGAACCATGGTTCAGGGATGGTTTCACAACTGAAATTTTGGTCTGAACCAAACTAAAGAGTCTGAATCAAATGGGTTAGGTGAGAAAGCATCCTGAGAGACAAGGCAAAACAGAAGAAAAAAATGGATCCAAATATCATCACTCTATTAAAGCAAGAAATCTGTGTGCGTGTGTCTGTCTGTCACATTTATAGGACATCATAGGACGGCCTATGATCTCTGCCTGAACATCATAGGACATCCTATGAACTCAGGCATCATAGAACTCGTGATACCGTCATAAAGATATGATGTCTATTTGACGTTACATGTCTATATGACGGCACATAGACAAATGTGTCTTTATGATGTCATATACACCATCACTCACGATGCCTAGACTAATGTGTCTTTATGATGTCATATGGCTCAAAATTGGCAAGGTGAATAAGTCACAGGGCCAGTCTTTACAGCGTGTTTGTGTTTTCTGCACAAGATTTTTTTTTTTTTTTTTGTTACTTATTTGTACCCGTAGGTAGATTTGGTTTGCAGTCTGGTGACAAGCCACTGGCTGCCGGTCGCTGCGTGCGCGAGCGCCCTAAACCTACATGTTTTTGGTATGCGGGAGGAAACCGGAGAAATCCCGGAGTAAACCCACGCAACACGGGGAGAACATGCAAACTCCACACAGCTCACTGTTGGTCGGGGGCTGGGATCGAACCCACGATCTCATGATCCCCGCGATCCCCTGGCCGAGGGTAAAACTGTGCTGCCACAGTGCTAAACCACTGCGCCACCGTGCAGCCCCATTTCTGCAGCCATGGCCAATTCTACGTTGCCGCGAGCAGAGTTGCCAGATCAAGCAGTCTCTGTATTGTTGCTCAAGATGAAGAAACTAAGCAAAAGCATCGCTTTCTCAGCAATGTCGTTTTTAAAGAGGTGCTGACACAGTAAAAATGTGTAACCTTGAAGAATGCCAGTCTACACTACAAATGTGTAAAATGCCAAGCAAAGTGCTGATTTTCTCCGGGTGCGCCGGTTTCTTGGTTTCTACGGGCATGCACGGGCCTTCCTGAACAGGATCGAAAGCCACTTTTTGCTCAGATCTATTTTCATGATCCTGCCCATGAACTGGAATTACAATGTACCTATCCCTCAACCAGTGGTCTGAACAAAGAAGAAGATGATCTACCACACGGAGAGCAATAGAATGAGGAGAACTGCTGCACGTCAGAAAAGATGCCGTGAACATGAAACACCTCAGGTTCCAGCAGTATGCCGCAGGCATGACTGAACAACACAGCCGTCTGAAACAGGAGGAGACCCTTCAGCAACGGGCATGAAGAAATACTTGCTTATACTTGGTTTCTACGGGCATGGACGGGTATGCACGGGTATGTACTGGTAAATTTTAAAGTTTGTGCTCTTTTACCTGCATGCTCATCACTCTATAAAAGCAAGAAATCGCTGTCTGTCACACTTCATAGGACATCATAGGACGGCCTATGATCTCTGCCTGAAGATCATAGGACACAGACAAATGTGGCTTTATGATGTCACACATAGATTTGTCTGTGTCGACAAATGTGTCTTTATGATGTCACACAGACCAGACATCATAGGACGATTTGTCTTTATGATGTCACACATAGATTCATCATAGGACACATAGACAAATGTGTCTTTATGATGTCATATGATCTCTGCCTGAGCATCATAGGACGTCCTATAGGACAAGACAAATGTGTCTTTATGATGTCATAGACTGTGTCTTTGATCTCAGGCATCATTGGACACATAGACAAATGTGTTTTTATGATGTCATATATACCATGTGTCTTTATGATTTTCATGATCCTGTCCATGAACTGGAATTACAACGCACCATCAATACAGCCTATGAGTTTAGAGACTCTCAGCTTTAATTTGAGGGTATTCACATCCAGTGCTTAAGAATTACAACCATTTTTATACAAAACCTCATTTCAAGGGATCAAAAGTAATTTATAATTATTATTACGTAATCTCGGGGTCTAATTCATGAGTGACAGGAAATGCAGCAGGAGATTGACAGATGGATCGTAGCAGCATCTGCAGTGATGTGGACATTGTACTGGTCTGCTGTGATGAAGAGAGAGCTGGACTCTAAAGCAAAGCTGTCGAGGAGATCCCAGGGCAGACCCAGGACACGCTGGAGAGACTATGGGGCAGATTTACTAAAGCAGCACAAATTAGCAAGTGCGCAATTTAAACAGAGCGCCTAAGGGAGTGGGCAATTTTTGCCAGTGATCTACTAATAACACACAGAATTATGAACACAGACGCAGACACTTCATTTCAATAATGACCACCCATCCACCAAGAGCAGTGCAAAATTGCACACAAGCACACCTGAGGAAGCGGGTCATCTGTATGTCCACTGCAGGTAGGAAGGGCTCCTATAGCCTATCTTATGGATGCAAATTCATGTAGTAGTCTATATACAGTATAAACAAATGAAATTAAAAAAAACAAACTGCCAGCTGCTATCCAGTTCAGCATAACACCGATCTCTGTGAGACCGTATAATCTTCTGTTCTGTCATGCCAAATAAAGTCCCGCGCAGAGAAACGCTTCAGTGACAGGCAGGAGAAGAAGTAACAAGCAGGGGCAAACAGCCCCAGATGGCAGGGCACATTTTGTGTGATTTTTATGTTTTGCTGCATACAAAAGCCATCGCATGTGATTGCCACTTAGTGCTGTGTTGCTATACCAACTGCCATGTAACTGGCAAGAATTCTGTTCCAATGCATCCCCTCTACGGGCATGCACAGGTTTCTACGGGCATGCATGGGTATGCACTAGTTTTAAATAATATAAACTGTCTCTAATCAGTGTGAAAGAAGTGCATTCCATTATTCATATGACTTACTGAATTTAAAACAAAACAGATACCAGCACTGAATTGTGATTTGTAGTTTACAGCCAGCCTCAGAGCAATGGTTGATTCTAAAAAAAAATCATTAAAAAAATGCAGAGAGGAGGTGTCCGGCGACTGTGATGGTTAACAAGGAGAGCGAAAGCCAACATAAAAATACATAGACTACAAGTTCCTGAACATCTGCACAAGGTGCCTGCTAGTTTGGCCTAGCTGGCTCTGCAGAACTTATGAATGTGTGAGTGTTAGCCATGATGATGAGTCTTGTGTAAATGTGGTGGTAGATTCAGTTTCAGCTAACTTCTTTTCTAAAACTATTAAAAGAGTCAGTACACTTAAGATGAAAAATGCTTATGAGAATTTAAACAGTGAAATGTAACATGATGCCAAGTGGGTAAGTCTGTATGGAGTTGGGTCAGTTGGTAGTAACAATATTATTTGATGTATCACTAATTTGCACCAAATTGATGGAAATTACACATACCCATTTAAAAAGTCTCATTTAGATTTGCTAATACAACCCCAATTCCTGGTGCTGCGTAGAATCTAAATAAAACAGAAATTCCATTGATTTGTAAATTTCGTAAACCAGCATTTTATTCACAGTAGAATATAGACAACATCAAATGTTGAACTCCGGGAGACATTTCACAATTTCATGAAAAACATTAAAACATCTTGAATTTGGTGGCAGAAGCACATCTTAAAAGAGTTAAGACAGAGGCAGAAAAAGGATGGAAAAGTCAGTGGTACTAAAAAGAAACAGCAGGAGAAACGTATTGCCAGTAATTATGCTAATGGGCAACAGGCCAGCAACACAACTGGGTATGAAAGGAGCACCTTAGAGTGGCACCTCTCAGAAGAAAACATGGACAGAGGTTCAGCAGTCTGCAGGAAACGGCATCTACAAGTTGTGGAGCAATTTCAGAATAATATTCCTCATCATAAAGTTGCCAAGACTTTAAATACTATCATGTACAGTACATAATATCACAAAAAAATTACGAGTCTGGACTCTGGAGACATCTCTGTACACAAGGGACACAGCTGAAAGTCAATACTGGATGCCCGTGATCTTCGGGCTCTCAGGCAGCACTGCAACTAAAAAGGGCATAATTTTCTCACAGATATCACTACATGGGCTCAAAAACACTTCCAGAAATCATTGTCTGTGAACACAGTCTGCCGTGCCATCCAAAAAAAGCAAATTAAAGCTCCAGTAGGACAAGAAAAATCTGCATGTGAACATGATCCAGAAAGGCTTCAATCTTCTCTAGGTTACAGCTCATTTAAAATCGACTGAGGTAAGACAAATTGAAATGTGAAATTCTTTATGGAAATCATGATCACCACGTCCTCCCAACTAGAGGATAGGGACCATTTGCCTTCTTTTCAGAGCTCAGTTCAAAAGCCTGCATTTTTGATGGCATGTGGATGCATTAGGGCCTATGAAATTGGCAACTTAAACATTTGGAAAGACACCACCAAACCTGTACTGTATATACATCTTTTTCAGGGAAGGCCTTTCATATTTTAGCAGGACAATGTCGAAACCACACAGTGCCCCACCCACATTCTGGACAGGCACGCCTGCAGTCCAGATGTTTAACCAGCTGAAAACGGCACATCCTAAAAAGCTAAATACAATACAGCTAATAGAAGCTAAATACAATACAGGTAAGATGTTAGAATCCTACATCAGACCAGATATACTTTTTTGAGATGAGCTAAAATTTTTCATGAAATAGTAAAATGTCTCACTTTCAACATTTGATATGTTTTATATGTTCCATTGAAAATATACAGTAATAGGTGTGTATAAGGGTTGTGGATCCTATACGCCCATGTGTTTTGTTTTACAGTATTTAGATTTTACACAGCATGCTTTTATTATTTTTTGCAATTGGGGTTGCTAAAATAGTGAGGCAAGCTTCAAACTTTGGCCTCACATCTGTGGACGCCTTATACAGTTTGGTTGTGCTCATCATTGGCTGTACCTCACACAACTCTCAAGCTTGATAGCCAGCTAACTGGTGTTACCACATGCGGATTCTTCACTCCGGCTCAGCCTGAACATTACCTGTTTTCCATGCACCAGAATAGTGGTGATGTGAGGAGCTATAGAGCTGGCGAACTTCTTGATAATGGCAGCAGCGTGGCGGACTGCCAGCCTACAGTCCAGCCAGATTACATAACAGTTATCTCATAATGGCACAACAGGTATGAAGACAAAGTGTTTGGTTAAGAGAAGGTCCACAAAAACTCACCAAGAAAACAACTGGCTCTTAAAATTTCTGTAACAATTTCTCAAATGCTTTTAAAATGCGTAAAAATGTACTGAACGTTACAGTGTAAAAGATTTTTAGTCTCAAAAATAAAATTCAGGAACAAGATGCTGCAAAGGCTGAAAATGAGCACATGAAACTTATGAATTTGTGCGTGAATATCAGACCAAAGTTTTCTGCTGCCTGCTCTTCTGTAGATTCTCTCCAATTCATCCATCATGTTCTCTGTAATCACAGAAAGGATTGTGGTTGAAAACATCACATGACTTACAGTATATACAGTGAATATAAAAAGTCTACACACCCCTATTCAAATGCCAGGTTTTTGTGATGTAAAAGAATGAGACCAAGATAAATCATTTCAAAACTTTTTCTACCATTCATCATCATCGTCATAGCAGTCTGTCGCAGGCAACAATGACTGTTTCATTTAGGTCTGATCAGATTCCTCTACGCAGCTCTGTCCCCCGCCCTCTCCTGCCAGGAACTCTCGACCCTGCAAACCCAGGCAATGTCCGAGTCGGTATGAGTTACTTTCTGACTGACCACTTCATGAAACTGCTTGCAAAGTATTTGAGTACCGCTAGCTTTTGCTGGACTAGCAGCACATTCTTGGCAGATAGAGAGGTATTATCAGTGGCAAGGACAGGCCAAGACAAACTGACTCCAGTATCTGTTGCAGTGACTGACCAGATGATAGGTTTGTTTATCTCTGCTCTTTATGTAGTGCATGTCACAATGCACTGACTGGCAAATGTCCACCACAGACCTTGCGACAGATGTGCTTATCTGCCAGGATGTCCAGTCTCACCCCATGTACAGTGGGGCAAAAAAGTATTTAGTCAGCCACCAATTGTGCAAGTTCTCCCACTTAAAAGATGAGAGGTCTCCAATTTTCATCATAGGTATACTTCAACTATGAGAGACAAAATGAGAAAAAAAAAATCCAGAAAATCACATTGAAGGATTTTTAATGAATTAATTGGTAAATTCCTCAGTAAAATAAGTATTTGGTCACCTACAAACAAGCAAGATTTCTGGCTTTCACAGACCTGTAACTTCTTCTTTAAGAGGCTCCTCTGTCCTCCACTCGTTACCTGTATTAATGGCACCTGTTTGAACTCGTTATCAGTATAAAAGACACCTGTCCACAACCTCAAACAGTCAGACTCCAAACTCCACTATGGCCAAGACCAAAGAGCTGTCAAAGGACACCAGAAACAAAATTGTAGACCTGCACCAGGCTGGGAAGACTGAATCTGCAATAGGTAAGCAGCTTGGTGTGAAGAAATCAACTGTGGGAGCAATTATTAGAAAATGGAAGACATACAAGACCACTGATAATCTCCCTCGATCTGGGGCTCCACGCAAGATCTCACCCCGTGGGGTCAAAATTATCACGAGAATGGTGAGCAAAAATCCCAGAACCACACGGGGGGACCTAGTGAATGACCTGCAGAGAGCTGGGACCAAAATAACAAAGGCTACATCAGAAACACACTACGCCGCCAGGGACTCAAATCCTGCAGTGCCAGACGTGTCCCCCTGCTTAAGCCAGTACATGTCCAGGCCCGTCTGAAGTTTGCTAGAGAGCATCTGGATGATCCAGAAGAGGATTGGGAGAATGTCATATGGTCAGATGAAACCAAAATAGAACTTTCTGGTAAAAACTCAACTTGTCGTGTTTGGAGGAGAAAGAACACCATACCTACTGTGAAGCATGGGAGTGGAAACATCATACTTTGGGGCTGTTTTTCTGCAAAGGGACCAGGACAACTGATCCGTGTAAAGGAAAGAATGAATGGGGCCATGTATCGTGAGATTTTGAGTGAAAACCTCCTTCCATCAGCAAGGGCATTGAAGATGAAATGTGGCTGGGTCTTTCAGCATGACAATGATCCCAAACACACCGCCCGGGCAACGAAGGAGTGGCTTCGTAAGAAGCATTTCAAGGTCCTGGAGTGGCCTAGCTAGTCTCCAGATCTCAACCCCATAGAAAATCTTTGGAGGGAGTTGAAAGTCTGTGTTGCCCAGCGACAGCCCCAAAACATCACTGCTCTAGAGGAGATCTGCATGGAGGAATGGGCCAAAATACCAGCAACAGTGTGTGGAAAACCTTGTGAAAACTTACAGAAAACGTTTGACCTCTGTCATTGCCAACAAAGGGTATATAACAAAGTATTGAGATGAACTTTTGTTATTGACCAAATACTTATTTTACCGAGGAATTTACCAATTAATTCATTAAAAATCCTTCAACGTGATTTTCTGGATTTTTTTTTTCTCATTTTGTCTCTCATAGTTGAGGTATACCTATGATGGAAATTGGAGACCTCTCTCATCTTTTAAGTGGGAGAACTTGCACAATTGGTGGCTGACTAAATACTTTCTTACCCCACTGTAACTGGGAGTGGTCCACCACAGACCTGTGACAGATAATGTTTTTAGTTCTGCCAGGATGCCCAGTTTCACCCTCCGCACCGTGACCTATAACCTGTACAACCCAACTGAAAAACAAACTGAAATCTTTTATGTGGAAAAATAAAAAAACTTACAATAATCTGTTTACACAAATATGCACATCCTTAAACTAATACTTTGTTGCAGCACCTTTGACTTTTATTACAGCACTCAGTCTTTTTGGGTAGGAGTCTTATCAGTGTGACACATCTTGATGCAGCAATATTTGCCCACTCTTCTTTGCAAAAACCCTCCAAATCTGTCAGATTACAAGGGCATCTCCTGTGCACAGCCCTCTTCAGATCACCCCACAGATGTTCAATCGGATTCAGGTCTGGACTCTGGCTGGGCCATTCCAAAACCTTAATCTTCTTCTGGTGAAGCCATTCTTTGTTGATTTGGATGTGTGCCTAGGGTCATTGTCATGCTGAAAGATGAAGTTCCTCTTCATCTTCAACTTTCTAGCCGAAGCCTGAAGGTTTTGAGCCAACACTGACTGGTATATGGAACTGTTAATAATTCCCCAACCTTGACTAAAGCCCCAGTTCCAGCTGAAGAAAAACAGCCCCAAAGCATGATGGTGCCATCACCATGCTTCACTGTAGGTATGGTGTTCTTTTGGTGATCAGCAGTGTTGTGTTTGCGCCAAATACTATACCTTTTGGAATTATGGCCAAAAAGTTCAACCTTGGTTTCACTGCACCATAACACAAATTTTTCCATGTGTTTGGGAGATTTCGCGTGTTTTTGTAAAATGTAGCTGGGCTTGGATGTTTTTCTTTGTAAGATAAGGCTTACGTCTTGCCACCCTAAGTGGGAGATTGTTGTCACATGTACTAAATAGCCAGTACTTGCCAGAAATTCCTGCAGCTCCTTCAGTGTTGCTGTTGGCCTCTTGGCAGCCTCCCTGACCAGTTTTCTTCTTGTCTTTTCATCAACGTTGGAGGAATGTCCAATTCTTGGTAATGTCACTGTTGTGCCATATTTTCTCCACTTGACGATGACTGTCTTCACTGTGTTCCATGGTATACTGTATTTAATACCTTGGAAATTTATCGGTACCTTTCTCCTCACTGATACCTTTGAATAATGAGATCCCTCTAATGATCTGGAAGCTCTCTGTGGACCATGGCTTGTGCTGTAAGATGTGACTACAAAAATGTCAGGAAAAGCCTACTACAACAGCTGAACTTTATTTGGGGTTAATCAGAGACACTTTAAATGGTGGCAGGTAGTGTGCTGATTCCCATTTAACATGAGTTTAAATGTGATTGGTTAATTCTAAACATAGCCACATCCCCAGTTATAAAGAGGGTGTGCATATTTATGCAACCAGGCTATTGTAAGTTTTTATTTTTTATTTTTCCCTTTAAAAGATGTTAATTTGTTTTTCAATTGGATTGAACATGTTGTAGGTCACATTAATGGGGGAAAAAGTTTTGAAATGATTTATCTTGTTCTCATTTTTTTACATCACAAAAACCTGGCATTTGAACAGGGATGAGTAGACTTTCTATATCCACTGTAGTATAACCCTTTAACAGGTTTTAAAAAATGCATGAATTAAAACGTTAGCAAAGTGGCTGACTGGCAAGGCTACCCAATTCCTAATTAAATGCACTCTGCATGCTCACCGTCTTTAGCAAGGAAATCTGGTCCTTCTCTCCTAACAAGGATGCTGGCAAGCTGAGCCTGACTCGCCAGGCAGTCAGTGTCCTGTACAAAGAACATATAGAGATGCAGGTGAGTACAGACCTGGACTGTGCTCAGTCAAATCAACCACAACAATCTTCATCTTGATTAAATAATTCATTGTGCCAGAGCACAGTATTTACTGATGTGTAACTAGTCCCACAGGCTTAAGAAACCCACCACAACATGTATATTATAAAATGTACAACTGGAGTGGGAGAACTGTGCTTCTGTATGGAATTTTGCTTTTTTTTCCCCCAGTTTCAAAAACACCATCTGACAAGTTGCAATTTTCCCATGTTTAATTAGTCCCACAGGGTTGACTCCCCCAATCATGTACTGTATATAGAAACATGCGGTTCAAATGGGAAAACTGTACTCCTGTCTGAATTTTTGATTTTTTCACCCACACAATTTCAAAATTATTGTATGAAATATCAAATTTTTTAACAACTTTACCCAACCCATCATAGTATACGTGTCAAAACTTACAGCTCAATTGGAAGAACTGAACCTCTATATGGATTTACGCATAATAGTTTTTTCATGCGGTTTTGAAATAGTCATATGAAAAATGAAAATTTTCAACAATTTTGCCAAACTCCTCATAGTATACAGGTGAAAATGTAAGGCTTGATCAACAGAACTAAGATTCTGTGTCAATTTTTTATGTCTTTTACAGTTTCAGAATTATAGTATTGAATGTTTTTCAACAATTTTGCCAACCCCATCATAATATACATGCCAGAAGGTGCAGCTTGATCAGCTGAGCTTTTGTCTGGACTTTCAATTCTTTTGCATAGGCTTGAAATCATCATCTGATATGAAAGATTTTTCCACAATTTTGCCCAACTGCTCATAACACACATGCTAAAACGTGCAGCTGGATTGGGAGAACTGAGTTTAGTATGTGTGCAGTTTTAATTTTTCCACACAGTTATCCCAAATGACGGATTTTTCCACAATTTTGCCAAACCTCAAATGGGTGAACTGAGCCTAGCTTCTTTTTTTTTTTTAACTTTTCACAGGGTTTTGAAAACATTATCCGAAATGTGGATTTTGGACAATATTTTTCTGCAACTTTGCCAAACTCCTTATAATACACAGTGCATGTAAAACATGTGGCTCATTTTGAAAAAAAAAAAAAAAAAAAAAAAGCTTTTGTCTGGATCTTTGAGGTGCTTTGGTTCACTAAAAATTTCCTTTGGGAATTTTCTAGTTTATACTTAGCCACCTTGTCTATGTGAGAACCCTGAACACAGAACATCAAGGATCGTATAAAAGAGATTGATTTAGTCAGAAACAGTAAGAATAGGATGGGTTTGGGTGGGCTGCAAAGTAGCTTGCAGTAAAGGCAGCAAAGTAAGCAGTCTATAGCAACATAAATGGGCAGATCTTGACTTTTTTTTGCTTTAACTTGAAGGAGTTTTTAGAATAATGCCCCCTTTGCAGTGGCAATTCTGTCTGGTAACCAAAAGAAAATAGAAAGATGATGGCACTCATATTCTTGTTAAGACAGTAATTGGTAGCCTTCTCCAGATGAACACAGAAAGTAAAGTAACTGCAGAAACTCTACCAGAAAAAAAACAACTCTCAGTTTCAAACCTAGCAAGGAACTCAAAGAGAAAAGCTCTGGACAGTTGTAGGTACAGATGTAATGTCATTCAAGTAAGAAGAGGCACTGTCACCGTCGTCTTCTGCTGAAGTCATTTAACTCACGTGAAACTTCTGAATGATCTCATAGGTGGGTTTGTGCAGCCACTCCTCCACGCTGATCTCAGGCTGCTGCTCCAGGTCGGAGGCGTTGGGCGTGCTCGTCTGTCTCTTCACCTTGGAGTGCTTAGGCAGCTCCAGCTCCTCAAAGCTCTTAAACTCTGGGATCCTGTGCACAGGAGAGCACGAAATAGATGCACAGACACAGATGAGTTACATTTTTCCTGTGTGTGTTTTCTTCTGTCCTTTTTATCAAATGCAAAACTGTTTTCATAGAACATCCAACAAACACAAAATTAACAGTCAAGTGCAAAAATTATTCATGAACTAACCCATATACTTCTGCATATGTATGTTTCATACCTACTCTTCTACTTCTTACATTTATTCTCTCAGCTGTTACTTTTCACCTCATGTTGATCTGCACATTTTTATTGCATGCTAATCATGCTAGTGCAGCTCATAAATAGAATATTGTGAAAGAGTTATTCTTAAAATCATTCAATTCAAAACGTGAATCTTATCCTATATTACATATAAAATCAGCTATTTCCATGTTTTTTTGTTTCACATATCGATGATTATGACTTAGCTCTTTGAATTAAGTTATGAATTATGACCATGTTTTTTTGTGATGCAATAGTATTAATGTAAATATTGTTACAATTAAATAACAATAAAGAATCATAACATATTGAAATTTTAATGGATGCCAAGGACTCAGTTACACAGGCTGCACCTGTGAATACCTGCAAATACCTACAAGGCAGGTGGGTAAAGGTGATTGTGCATAACTGCAAGTATATGGAAATGGCATGCAGGTGTGGGCAGGTAGAAACATTTTAAAAAGTTTTCCATCTGCCCACACCTTTATACCACATGTGTGTACTACATTTCCCTATACTTGCACTTACGTACATATCATTACCTCGACCACTTGCACTGCATTTGGACAGAGGCATTCACAGGTGCAGTCTATCTATGTGACTGCGCCTTAAAGGACCAATTATGGGAAAATAACAAAAAAGAACTCATGCTAACACTAGAGGAAGCCCTTACTCTGCCTCGTTAACACGCAGGAAGTCCAGCTGCTCCACAACTGCTCCAGATATCAGCGTCTAAATGGATGATAAGAAATAATAAAAACTTGTCAAATTTGCTCTAACTGCAAAGAGATGAGTCTGTAGTCGCATGCCACAATGAACAAGACAGCCTATAATAATAATTTTCCTGATATTATCTCAGAAGTCTCAGTAGGAATCAGAATAATGTAGGGGAAGAGGGAACAGCTGCATAAATCCCTGCAAAGTTTGTCGAGTGGGTGTTTACAAAACAACTGTTTGAATAACACCGCTCACCCCAGGCAGCAAATGGAGCAGCGAGGTGTGAGCCAAGTTCATGACTTCAAATTACAAAAGTGTACAGCTGCAGGAACAAGTGAAGTGCCTAACGCAGGGAAGTGATGATAAAAGTTTGAGTGTTTTAAAAGCAGAGCTGTGTAGGAGTGGGGAGCGCAGTTCATGTCGCCTTTCTCCTGTGGTCTAAATGTAATATTAGCCATTCCAACTGAATTCAGCTCAAAAAAATAAATAAATAAAAAAACAAGAGGCGTAGGAGAGGAGCAGTCCTGCTCCCCATAACAATGAGATGATGAAGAGCAAAAGTGTTTCAAAGCTGTAGGAGTTAAATGTGATGTGAATGGCATAAAGTGTAAAGGGAAGAGAAAACTTTAAACACACACACACACACACACACACACAGGTGGGGGTGCTCATATATATGGAAGTCTCTGCTGAACACTACAAACACACAAGGAGAAAAGTATAGAAAACCTTTCATAAGTTTGACAAGGCAGTTGGTAACCAGTGTGAAAATATGTCTAGCTACCTGCCTCATTAAAAAAAAAACCCAACAACATAGTATTAACCCATTAACATACTAATTCAACCAAAGAAATTCTATTTAGGCCTTTTAACTGTGATTATCTGCAGTAAAGTTTAGCTGTAAACTGGAAAGAGTAGCATGAGGATTCAAATGTATTCGGCTTACTGAAAAACCTAATTATGTTAATCATTACTTATAGTAAACACAAGTGTTGTTTGACAATATCATCACTGATCCTTTCTCTTTTCTTTTTTTTTTCCTTTCTTTATGGCTTACTTAAATCTTCAGTATGTATTATGTTCTAGATGCATTTGGTTTTTTTTTGGGGGGGGGGGGTTTGTTTTTTTTTGTCAAACGTCCTGACAGCCATCAATAAACCAGATTGTCAATGATGGAGTAGTTCATTCCGACCTGATGAAACCACCCCAAGAGTACTCTGATCTCATGACTGTTGACCTTGATCTTAAAGATGCACTCCAGTGGATATACGTAAATCCCCTAAAAAACAAATATACATTGTCTAAAATGGTCTCTTATGCCCCCCTTTTCTTACGAGTTGCTTGTAAAAAATGTTGCCCTTTTCCACCTCATTCAAATGCTAGGATCTACTTAGGCCTACGCACACCCTGCCTACCAATACACAGAAGTCTGTAAGTTGGCAAATTTGAACAGCCAGTGCTTAGTCCTGATTGGGTCACCTGTTGTAGTGACATCACCAAAAACGCTCCATCTAAACTTGCCTTTTTCTAAGGGGAGGAGTTTAACTGAACTTTCGCAGCTAAAAAACAGACATGACACATAAGAATGATTTAGCTCTTGATACGTCTTGTAAGTCATAAAAAACACGTTAGTGACATGTTTAAAAAACTTGATTTTTGGTGGAGTGTCACTTTAAGCACAGCTAAGATGCAGACCGATCTAGCATGCGCTTAAGGCCAAGGTCAATGGCCTAGGAGAAGTAATGGTTTTTGTGAAATCATAAATGCCCAGATCTCCTGTCCTTTGATAATGAACTTGACCTCAACCTGGATGCAGACCCAACTGAGGATGATTGTGAGTGAGTTTGGTAACCATTTGGGCAATTGCCTAGAAGGAGCACCAATTCCTGTGAAATGTGGACAGATGGACAACTGACGCCACATCATCACATTACTCTAAACATGATGGTCAAAGACATGAGGCCACTTTCCATGGTTGACGGTGAAGGATTTCAACAAATGATTCACCAGTTCAACCCTGACTATACGCTGCCATCCAAAACCCATTTCTCCCACTTGATGGAGAAGAAATGCACTGCATCTGGAAAGTCTTCACAGTGCTTCACTTTTTACACATTTTGTTATATTGCAGCCTTGCCACAATGCTTGGCACACCTATCTTTGGGCAGTTTCGCCCATTCCTCGCTCCATCAGGTTGAATGGGAAGTGTCAGTCCATTTTCAGATCTCTTCAGAGATGTTCAATTGGATTCAAGTCTGGGCTCTGGCTGGGCCACTCAAGAACATTCACAGAGTTGTCCTGAAGCCGCTCCTTTGATATCTTGGCTGTGTGCTTAGCGCTGTTGTCCTGCTGAAAGATGAACCGTTGCCCCCGTCTGAGGGCGCTCTGGAGCAGGTTTTCATCCAGGATGTCTCTGTACATTGCTGCATTCATCTTTTCCTCTATCCTGACTAGTCTCCCAGTTCCTGTTACTGAAAAACATCCCCACAGCATAATGCTGCCACCACCATGCTTCACTGTAGGGATGGTATTGGCCTGGTGATGAGCAGTGCCTGGTTTTCTCCAAACATGACACATGCACGTCATGTTTGGATTGAACTCTTTGGCATTCATGTCAAAGAGTTCAATCTTTTACTCATCAGACCAGAGAATTTTGTTTCTTTGTGGTCTGAGAGTCCTTCGGGTGCCTTTTGGCAAACTCCAGGCAGGCTGCCATGTGCCTTTTTTTCCCTCCAAAATATATTTATTAATTTTCATTTTTCCAAAGCAAAAACAACACAAGATAAAACACACACACACACACACACAAATTGCTCAGCAGCAAAAAAAAAACAAAAACAAAAAAAAAACAAGGAAGCAGGCAACATAATCAGCACAAAAAAAAAGAATACATTTTAAGAGCAAATAAAAGCTGTGGACAAAATAGTGGACAAATTTCCTTTGATATAGTCTAGAAACTGTTTCCATATATGGCTAAATACATCAGTTTTAGAATGTACAAGGCAAGTCAAAAAGTCAAGTGGAATGTGCTCCATAATTAGCCTCCTCCATCCAGAAACTGTATGTCAAATCCATTGCAACAAAATATTTTTCTGGGCACAGTAGGTTAGAATGTTATATAATTTACTGTTAAATTTTTTTCCAATATGTTTACTTGGTAAACCAAGGAGAAGAGACAGTGGATCAAGATCAAAGTTAATTTTCAGAATTTTCTTAATTTCAAGAAGACTGGACTCCCAATATCCCTGAATCTTGACACATGACCATAAAACGGTGAGTGAGGCTGCCATCATGAATTCTACATTTAGGACACAGTGAAGAGGAGCTTGATTTAAATTTAGACACTCTGTTTGGGGCTAGATGGGCTCCATGTAATATTTTAAGTTGTAAAACCCAGGTACGGTTACAAATAGTAATTTTTTTGGCGGCATTCGAGATCTTACACCACATTTCTTCTGTAATATCAATATCCAATTCTCTTCCCCAGGTTCGAGCCAAAATAGGAAAATCAACATTATAATAACCTTTCAATACCTTATTGCACATACTAAGTGACATTCCCTTGGAACTAAAAAACAACTTTTTAATATCAGAGATTTCAGTGTCCACAAATAATGATGTATCTTTTTTGATAAAATTCCTAATTTGAAAAAAACAAAAGAGATTATTTTTATCTAATTTAAAATCCTCAACCACCTGATCAAAAGACAAAAGAATTCCTTCCTTAAAAAGACAACCAAATGTGGAAATACCCTTAGAAACCCACTCCCCAAAACCAGAATCCAGCAGTCCAGGAGGAAATTCTGGATTATTGACAATAGGAATGAAAGTGGAGGTTATCCCAGCTCTCCCCTCAATGCGCTGTACTGCTCTCCAGGCCTTGACAAGTGTTAACAGATATCGGGTTACTACAGCATTTCTTTATAGTTTTCATACTTTTTAAAAAGAGCAGAGTATTAAGAGGACATTCACATTCAATTCAATTCAATTCAACTTTATTTATATAGCGCCATTTCACAACAACAGTCATCTCATAGCACTATCAACTGTAACACACATAATGATGCTTCTATATCCAGCCATAATGCAGAAGTATTTTTGCAAACCCACTCTCATGCATACAACAAAAGACAACTTAATTGATATTTTTTGAGATCTGGGAGATCTAAGCCACCCATATGGCCGGGAATTTCAGGTGTCTCTTGGCAAACTCCAGGTTGGCTGCCATGTGCCTTTTACTAAGGAGTGGCTTTCGTCTGCCCACTCTACTCTCCACAGAGGAATGCTGGAGCTCTGACAGAGAGACCATCGGTTTCTTGGTCACCTCCCTGACCAAGGCCCTTCTCCCTTGATCGCTCAGTTTAGACGGCTGGCCAGCTCTAGGAAGAGTCCTGGTGGTTCCGAACTTCTTCCATTTACGGATGATGTGCTCATTGGGACCTTAAAAGCAGCAGAAATCTGTACGCTTCCCCACATTTGTGCCTCAAGACAATCCTGTCTGGGAGGTCTACAGACAATTCCTTTGACTTCATGCTTGGTTTGTACTCTGATGCACTGTCAACTGTGGGGCCTTATATAGACAGGTGTGTGCCTTTCAAAATCATGTCCAATCAGCTGAATTTGCCACAGGTGGACTCCAGTGAAGCTGTAGAAACATCTCAAGGATGATGAGTGGAAACAGGATGCACCTGAGCTCAATTTTGAGCTTCATTGCAAAGGCTGTGAATACTTATGTACATGTGATTTCTTAGTTTTTTATTTTTAATAAAATTGCAAAAATCTCAAAAAAAACCTTTATTGACATTGCACTGTATGAGACAACCCTTACAAATGGAAGTTCTCTCTCTCTCTCTCTCTCTCTCTCTCTCTCTCTCTCTCTCTCTCTCTCTCTCTCTCTCTCACACACACACACACACACACTTGTAATAGAATGTAAAGATTGCACTTTAAAAAAAAATATTGCTGATTGCAATTCTTGTTGAAATAGTTGTTAGTTGCAGCCCTAAAGGCTACTGAGGTGTGTCACAAGTATTCAGAAGATAATCTAATGTTAAAATCTGAAAAACTGATGACTAGGCAAACCAAGGCAAATATTCAACAAATATGGTTAATATCAGGGCATTAATTCTGCATGATAACACAGATCTGCATTTTTAATAAGATGAGAATTATTTTGTGACACCTTGGCCTTTTCATTACATATTAATGCAGTGGTGTTGTTTTTTTTAAAGTCTATCCTTCTGCTCCAGAAAACAAGATAGCTAAGAGTGAGTCAACTTAAAATTGACCTATTATGCTCATTTCCAGCTCCTTAATACTATTCTTGAAATCTGCAATAACTGTTTGGCATGAGTCATAGTTCAAAATATCACCAAATTATTTCATTTTGTACTGTAGTTGGACTTGATGCAGCCCCCTCAGAACATCCACTGCCTCCAGCCTATTAAAGGGCCTACATTGTGCAAAATGGTGTTCTCTTGGCTTTTAACCTAATAAAATACTGACATAGACCACATACACATAGTTAAAATGTTCATTATACAAAGAAATACACACTGCCTTTATTTGGTTAAGTTCTTAAAGAAATGGGCTGATTGCTGTTCCTGGATTTAATAACATCACAAACCAAAAATCCCTGCTTTCTGTTCTGTTTAAAACAACTGCACCCTGACTGATAGCTTACTTGTGCAAAAGAGCCACCCAAACAGTTAAAACTCTGTGATGAAGAATGAGTTGAAGACTCACTTTATAATTTGAAAGTCTGGGTGTGCTTCCTTGTATTCCTTGTTTTTTGTGACAGAAAATGTAGAACAAGAATGGGTCCACTTCAACAGAAGACTAACATAGCAGACTTCTGTATAGTAGCAGTGCTGAGCTGCTTTAATAATATCTGACACTTTAGTCAAAAGCTCCACTGGACAGAACGAGGTGCCATCTATTAATTAACTTATAATTTGTCAGTGTCATTTAGAGTCCTCCATTTTTCTTAAAATTAACCACAAAAGTCTCACCTCCAATAACTTTCTCCTCCCTTTTCTTTAAGCAGCTCAAGCACAAACCGGCTTACCTTTTCCAGACAAACAATACATTTTTAAATTGAATCTGACAGACCGAGGCCAAGCACAGATAAACACTGGTTTGCTGCTGCAATAAAGAAGGATCTTAGATTAAACTGTGAAACTTTGGTCTGTACCCAAAGACAAAGATGAAGCCCCTTGGAAACAAACTATCAGGACATTTGTAATATTAAATAAATGTTGGTTTCAAACACAGGCATAATATCCGCTCTAACTGAGCCGACAGGGGAGAGCAGGTGGTATATTTCTTCCTTCCACAGCTACTTTTATTAAAACTATCAAAAGTGAATATATGAACAGCATCTTGAAGAGAATGAAAACATACACAGAAGCCCGATGGCTGAACATGGCACAATCATCCTAATTTCCAACCCACCAGCTGCAGTGACATTTTATATTTTCTCGTTTCTTGCTGAAGTAGGAAAAATGAGTTTGACTTTGATTTAAGTGCCTGTTTTCCCATTTGTTACAGCCTCATTTTATTTATGTTCTCAAGTGATGCCTCTGGGCTGGGTGGCATTATTTGTCATATTTAATATATTGACTTACACAGTAAAAACGTGACAAAATGTAGCCAGCGCAAGGCAATTTAAAATCTTTTTTTATTCCTAGTGAATTGGACTTCCTATGAAAGGAACAAGCTACCATCAAAATCTCATGTGTGACTGCATCCTAAATGACAAAAAAAAAAAAAAAAACCCTCTAAAAATCAGTAAGGGGGACAAGGGAGAAGAAACAAAAAGACAAGGACAGAGGTGGGAAATGTAGAGGAGATAAAAGGAGAAAGAAAATGAGCAGAGCCACAGAGGAGGGAGTGATTAGGAGATGAGAGAGGAAGAATAAGAAACAGAAGAAAATGGGGAAATAAAAGGAGAGAAATATAAAATGTGGAGAATGAGTACGGGGGAAGAAAAGACATCAAGGAGATGATAGAGGTTATATCATAAAATTTGGTGAAATGCCAGGTTTTTGTGATGTAAAAAATGAGACCAAAATAAATAATTTCAAAACTTTTTCCACCATTAATGTGATCTATAACCTGTACAATCCAACTGAAAAACTGAACTGAAAACTGAAATCTTTTAAGGGGAAAAATAAAAAACTTACAATAACCTGGTTGCATAAATATGCACACCCTCTTATAACGGGGGATGCGGCTGTGCTCAGAATTAACCAATCCCATTCAAACTCATGTTAATGGGAGTCAGCACACACCTGCCACCATTTAAAGTGCCTCTGATTAACCCCAAATAAAGTTCAGCTCTTCTAGTAGGCTTTTCCTGACATTTTTGTAGTCACATCTTCCAGCACAAGCCATGGTCTGCAGAGAGCTTCCAAAGCATCAGAGGGATCTCATTTTCAAAGGCATCAGTCAGGAGAAGGGTACAAAAGAATTTCCAAGGCATTAAATATACCATGGAATACAGTGAAGACAGTCATCATCAAGTGGAGAAAATATGGCACAACAGTCACATTACCAAGAACTGGACGTCCCTCCAAAATTGATGAAAAGACGAGAAGAAGACTGGTCAGGGAGGCTGCCAAGAGGCTGACAGCAACATTGAAGGAGATGCAGGAATTTCTGGCAAGTACTGGCTGTTTAGTGCATGTGACAACAATCTCCTGTCTTCTTCATATGTCTGGGCTATGGGGTAGGGTGGCAAGATGGAAGCTTTATCTTACAAAGAAAACATCCAAGCCTGGCTACATTTTGCAAAAACACATTTAAATCTCCCAAACACATCAGAATCAGAATCAGATTTATTGCCAAGCACATTTACAAGTAAACAAGTAAACATACGAGGAATTTGACTTGACATTGGGCGCGCACGAAAGGCGCATCCCAATGACGCGGCAGCCATGACGAGGCGCCTGTCATATGGGGGGGGGGGGTGAAGAGGGGGAAGGGGGGGAAGGATAGGGAAAAACACAATAGGAGAGAGAAAAAAGCATTGTTGATCAAAATAGAGCTCATTTTATGACCAAAATTTTGATTACAAGAAAAAAACTCTCAAATGCACAATTAGCAGACAATAGATCACACAATGACAAAGCAGTAGTTGAGAGAGTCAGTGTATGTGAATATATATCAGTAATTGTATCAGTAGTGTAATGTTGAATGCAAGTGTAGGTGTGTCAATTGCTAGTGAACAGCAGAGGGCGCCTCCTGGCAGTGGATAGATGTTAAAGTCATGTGATCTAAGCAGTCTAGAGTCTCTCGCTCTTGCTTGCAGATGGTAAATTGTCACATGGTGCACTGTCCTTGAGCGTTCATCTGCTGAAACAATAACAACTGTGTCGATTGTTTGGGTTAGCAGGCAGAGCAGCTCCTTCCGCTTATCTTCATCAGGAGGAATGTAAATACAGGGCACCAAAGACAAGGTCAAATCAAATCTGCACAGTGCACTCAGAGAATAGATTTTTCCTCACCCGTGCAATTCTGTGCTTTCATAATTTCCATGTGCAGGCTTACACTTTAATTCCATGGAAAGCACAGGGCTCCAGATGTATTCCTCCGCTGAATCACTGTCATTCAGTTCACCGTTTGCCGCTACTCGTGCCCTCCCCAACTGGTTGAATTTGATGAAGGAGCTTGCCGGGTCCGCTTTGATCAGCTCTCTCACCTTCCTTCAATTTCTGATACATCAGGGAACTTCACAGCCAAAAATAGAAGTCCTGAGATCATAACCAATAATGTTTCCACAGACGCATGAATTCCAATGTCCATGAGTCTCCTCGCAGGTTCCAATTCTTGGGCTCCCCCTTGGCCCGATTCTTGTTGAAAAATAGTGACAATAGCACATTTAAGCCGCTTCCAAATCCATAATTTCCATTTAGATTAAGATTCAACAGAAGAAGAGCGACTAAACACAGACAAAACGCAACATTGCAAAGCTGGGAATAGGTCAGGAAGGCAGACGGGAGGAGGGAAGAAAAATGCGACTGCTCTCTCTCAGAGCAAGAAGAAGAAAAACATGTGAGAAAAGGTGTCATGGTTCGATGAAACCAAGGTTGATTTTTTTTTTGCCATGATTCCGAAAGGTATATTTGGTGCAAAAACAACACTGCTCATCACCAAAAGAACACCATACCTACAGTGAAACATGGTGGTGGCACCATCATGCTTTGGGGCTGTTTTTCTTCATCTGGAACTGGGGCTTTAGTCAAGGTGGAGGGAATTATGAACAGTTCCAAATACCAGTCAGTATTGGAACAAAACCTTCAGGCTTGTGCTAGAAAGCTGAAGATGAAGAGGAGTTTTATTTTTCAGCATGACACTGACCCAATGCACATATCCAAATCAAAAAAGAATGGCTTCACCAGAAGAAGATTAAGGTTTTGGAATGGCCCAGCCAGAGTCCAGACCTGAATCCATTCGAACATCTGTGGGGTAATCTGAAGAGGGCTGTGCACAGGAGATGCCCTCACAATCTGACAGATTTGGAGCATTTTTGCAGAGTGGGCAAATATTGCCACATCAAGATGTGCCACGCTGATAGACTCCTACCCAAAAAGACCGAGTGCTGTAATAAAAGTCAAAGATGCTGCAACAAAGTATTAGTTTAAGGGTGTGCATATCTATGCAACCAAGTTATTTTAAGTTTTTTTTATTTTTTTTCCCTTAAAAGATTTCAGTTTGTTTTTCAATTGGGTTGTACAGGTTATAGGTCACATTAATGGCGGAAAAACTTTTGAAATGATTTATCTTGGTCTCATTTTTTTAAATCACAAAAACCTGGCATTTGAACAGGGGTGTGTAGACTTTTTATATTCACTGTAGTATCCTGCTACCATGTTTAGATCCAGCTACTCAACGTGTGTTCCTTTGTTTTACCTGAGTCACTGTTGCCCTCTGGGAATAAATTATTGCTCAACACCAATGAGAAACAACTTGACAAAACTCTGATAAATAAAATTTAAAAGCCAGAGAAAAAAATATGCAAATGCAGTAAACTAGTAAGCAGTTGAATTAATTTACACACACACACACACACACACACACACACACACACACACACACACACACACACACACACACACACACACACACACTCTTCACGGTATATTAATGAGCACAGTGCAGGTAGGTATGGTTTTAAGGAGAGAAATGTGGAAGGACAGATGGTTGTGGATTCTGCTAAAAGGATGGAAATGGCTGTGGTGAATACATACTTTAAGAAGACAGAGGAACATAGGGTGACTTACAAGAATGGAGGAAGGTGCACACAGGTGGACTACATCCTATTCAGAAGGAGAAATCTGAAAGAGATAGGAGACTGCAAGGTGGTGGCAGGGGATAATGTAGCTTGACAGCATTGGATGGTAGTCCGTAGGATGACTTTGCAAAGCAAGAAGAGGAAGAGACTGAAGGCAGAGCCAAAGATTACGTGGGGAAAGTTACAGAAGGAAGAAGGTCACACAGAGTTCAGGAAGGAGTTGATACAGGCTCTGGGTGGTAGGGAAGAATTACCAGATGACTGGGAAAGTACAGCAAAAGTATTGAGGGAAGCGGGTAGAAAGGTATGTGGTGTATCCAGTAGACAGAGGAAAGAAGACAAGGAGACTTGGTGGTGGAATGAGGAAGTACGGGAAAGTATTCAAAGGAAGAGGTTAGCAAAGAAAAAGTGGGATAGTCAGGGAGATGAAGAAAGTAGACAGGAGTATTTGGAATCTAAGCGCATGGCAAAGAGAAAGGTGGTAAAGGCAAAGGAAAAGGCATATAGCGAGTTGTATGAGAGGCTAAACACTAAGGAAGGAGAAAAGGACTTGTATCGACTGGCTAGACAGAGAGATCAAGCTGGAAAGTATGTGCAGCAGGTTAGGTTGATTATGGACAGAAATGGTAATGTACTAACAAATGACAAGAGTGTGTTGAGAAGGTAGAAGGAGTACTTTGAAGAGCTGATGAATAAAGAAAATGAGGAGTATGGATGAAGGAAAGCTGGTGAATAAGGGAGTCCCGAGGATGAGCAAGGCAGAAGTGAGGGCAGCTTTGAAGAAGATGAAGAATGGAAAGGCAGTTGGTCCAGATGACATACCTGTGGAGGTATGGAGATGTTTCGGATAGATGGCAGTGGAGATTGTAACCAGATTGCGTAACACAATCTTGGAGAGTGAGAGGACGCTTGAGGAGTGGAGAAGAAGTGTTTTGGTACCAATTTTCAAGAACAAAGGTGATGCTCAGAGCTGTAGTAACTACAGACGCATAAAGTTGATCAGCCACACTATGAAGATATGGGAAAGAGTTGCTGAAGCAGGGTTAAGAGGAGAAGTGACAATCAGTGAGCAACAGTACGGTTTCAAGCCAAGAAAGAGTACTACAGATGCAATGTTTGCTCTAAGAATGCTGATGGAGAAGTATAGAGAAGGTCAAAAGGAGTTGAACTGCATTGCCATGGGGTGGTCCTCCCGGACCACTATTGGGACCCTATAGGCAGCCGTTGAGTTTGCATATTTATTAAAGAAAGGCACACTATACAAAATAAAGAGCCACGTGGGGCAAAACAAATAACAACTACAGCAAAGACACATTAATAATACACTCAGGATAACGGGAGTAAATTTATTTAGAATGAGGCGAACACGAGCATGACTGGAGCCGGGGGCTAGGGACTCCAGCCGAACGTTGGGGAGACCAGCGTTATGCGTGTGAGGTCGCAGCCCGGAGTAACCATAGATGCCATAGATGGCTGGCAGGGGGAAAAGAATAAGTTCAGGTGGCCTACCCCAGTCCCAGGCCCAGAGAAACAGTACCTCTGGCGGCCGGACCAGGTCGCCGAACAAAGAGTCCAGTTTGTCGGGTGGCCGACCCAGAATGCCAAACCGGTGAAGCCGTTTCCCAGGCGGCCGACCCGCATCATCAGGCCACCAGGACCGCAGGGGAGAACTCAGAGGTGGCCTCCCTATCACGAGGAATAAAGAGAGAGAGCCGAGCCGATTACGGGGAATCCCTGCGGCACCCGATGGAGGGAAAAAGCAAACGGGGAAAAGATGAGGGACCAGTCCGGCGTCGATCGGTGGAGGATCTGCAGCTCCTTCTCCAAACTCCACTCGGACTGGCGCTGCACTCCTATACGTTCCCAAGCGGGACCGTGCTGCACTCACGACGGACCCCGATTGGGTCAAGGTTGCACCCACAACGGACCCTGACTGGGCCGGAAAAATACCCACGACGGACCCCGACTGAGCCGGCGCAGCACCAGGGATGACCTCCAGACACAAACCCAGAACCTCCAAGGTGATGACCGGAGCAGGCTCGTCACCGGTGACCCTGGGAGAAGGCTCAGAGGAGAAAAGAAAACCAGAATCAGAATTACCGGCAGCGACAGAGCCCAGCGAGACAAGCTCAGATTCAGCGGATGGCTGCGCCCGGCTCGTCTCCCCGAGAGACAGGCAAAAATGCTCCAGAATAGAGGAAAGGAAGACAAAATAGAGCACTGGCCTGATCTTGGGCTCTACCGCAGCCCAGGACTTTGATGATCCGGGTTCAGCGCGCTGAAGGTCCAGTTCTGGTTCCCACTCGACTGCGGCGGGCTCCGCAGCTGGCATGATGGTGTCCACAGTCTGGACATTCCCTGACGCTGACGTCCACACTGAAGGCCCGCACAGCGTGGTGGCAGGGGATCCGTGACCTGCCGGGTCGGACTGTTCCTCCGTGGAGACCCGGGGACATGTACTCGTTGGTGCAGGCTCCAGTTGGCAGTCCGCCCTCCTCCTCTGCCCATGTCGTGGCTGCGGGGCTGGAACCAGGCTCTCCAGGGCCACAGGCTCCTCCCTCGTCCAGCGGTGTAGTCCTGGCACCGGGGAACGCTCAGGGAAAGGAGACACAGAGGTAGCAGGTTCATAATTACTGGCTACAGCAGGTGGAGGAAGCTCGGGAGACTGTGAACCCCGAACTCCACCCCCAGGAGTCAGACAAGGCAAATCACAATAAGGAGGAGAAGAATGAAATTGCACTTGCTTTTCCTCCAGAGGGCTGATGGCGCCTGCTGTAGCGGGCTTGGTTCTTCCCTTCCCCCGATGGATGGTGATGGAGGGTCCCCCGGGAAGACGAAGAGGAGCCGCTTGCACCGGATCAGGAATGGGAGCAGCCGGAGGCGGACTCGTGGAGCTCACAGCAGCTGGGGAGAGCGTTGAGGAGGAGGAAGGAACAGCAGAGGTGGTCTGGGGACGAGGAACATACAACCCGGAGGAGGCTGCTGTCTTACTCCTCTGATGAGACGCAGAGGCTACAGCTGGCTGGGAGACAGAGTTCGTACGGCTACCCGGAACTGGATCTGGACGGGGTTCTCGCTGAGGCTTCCCGGCTGACGTCCTTCTCCGCCGGGAAGGGCGCTGGGGTGGAGTAAACTCCTGGACTGGATAGGTGACAGGAGTGGGATCCCGAGGTGAGGAGCGAGTATGCCTCCGCTTCGGCTTCCTGCCGGAGTTTCCCTCCAGCCCATGGAGCTTCTCCCGGAATGCAGAGATCTCCGCCTTCCTTATCACGATTTCGGGATGGCCAGCGTAGCGAGGATGACGGTTGATCGGCGTCTCAGCGAGGTCCAGGTACCAGCGTGAGGCGCTGGGGACGGTGTGATGGCGAGCGCCGGAAATGATCCCATCAATCTCGATATGGGCCATTACCAGCTCGTAGCCCAAGCTCATGGCATAGCCCTTGGGTGGCGACGCCATCTCCCCGCACACTGGTACGCGGAAAAAGGGAAAAACTACAAGCCCAAAACTAAGCAAACTCACGGTCACCGGTGTCTCGTTTGGCTGCGACCTACTGTCATGGGGTGGTCCTCGCGGACCACTACTGAGACCCTATAGGCAGCCGTTGAGTTTGCATATTTATTAAAGAAAGGCACACTATACAAAATAAAGAGCCACGTGGGGCAAAACACAAATAACTACAGCAAAGGCACATTAATAATACACTCAGGATAACGGGAGTAAATTTACTAAGAATGAGGAGAACATGAGCGTGACTGGAGCCGGGGACTAGGGACTCCAGCCGAACGTTGGGGAGACCAGCGTTATGCATGTGAGGTTGCAGCCCGGAGTAACCATAGCTGCTCCCTTAAATAGGGCTAGAGGATTAACCAGCTGATGAGGACGTCATCAGCGGAATGACAATCAGCTGTTACCATGGAGTTCGGCTCTGACAGCCGGAAGTCCCGCAGAGACACTGTCAGAATAAGAGCCCGGGAAGGCCATAAGGAAAACTAACACACAACGGGAGGAAAATACTGCATGACCCGAGCGCAGACAATATCAGTGCTCTGACCATGACATGCGTCTTTGTGGATCTAGCGAAAGCATATGATAGGGTGCCAAGAGAGGAAGTCTGGTACTGTATGAGAAAGTCAGGAGTGGCAGAGAAGTATGTGAGGGTGGTGCTGGACATGTATGAGGACAGCAAGACGATGGTGAGGTATGCTGTAGGAGTGACAGATGGGTTCAAGATGGTGGTGGGGTTACATCAGGGATCGGCTCTGAGCCCCTTTTTGTTTGCCATGATGATGGACAGGCTGACAGATGAGGTCAGGCAGGAGTCTCCATGGACCATGATGTTCTTCTTCTTCTTTTAGATCTGATTGGCAGTTGGCAACCAGCTTACAGGTGCATTACTGCCACTGACTTGATTATCATCACTCTCTTTCTTTCTATAAGGAGTTCTGAACAATTCCTTATGGGTGAAAAAATTATCCGCCCTTGGACTGTGTCCTCTCGGCGTCTTAATAGGTCACACTGCTTCTTCTTACACTATTCGCTGTACACCACACTATATGCAGACAACACTGTGATCTGTAGTGAGAGTAGGGAGCAGGTGGAAGAGAACCTGGAGAGGTGGCGTATGCTCTGGAGAGAAGAGGAATGAAAGTCAGTAGAAGCAAGACAGACTACATGAGTGTGAATGCGAGGGAGGCAGGTGTAATGGTGAAGATGGAAGGAGTAGTGGTAGTGAAAGTAGATGAATTTAAATACTTAGGGTCAACCATTCAAAGCAATGGAAAATGCACAAGAGAGGTTAAGAAGAGAGCGCAGGCAGGTTGGAGTGAGTGGAGACGAGTGTCAGGGGTGATTTGTGACAGAAGGGTAGCAACAAGAGTGTAAAGGAAGATTTACAAGATGGTAGTGAGACCTGCTATGATGTATGGTTTGGAGATGGTAGCGCTGACAAAAAGACAGGAGATGGAGCTGGAGGTGGCAGAGTTGAAGATGCCAAGATTTTCATTGGGAATGACTAGGAGGGACAAGATTAGAAATGAGGATATCAGAGGGACAGCTCAGGTTGAGCGGTTTGGAAACAATGTAAGAGAGGCAAGGCTGAGAGGGTTTGGACTTGTGCAGAGGGCCAATAGTAGATATATAGGACAAAGGATGTTGAAGATGGAGCTGCCAGGCAGGAGGAAAAGAGGAAGATCACAGAGAAGATTCATGGATGTAGTGAAGGAGGACATGGAGAGGGTTGGTGTTACAGAGGAAGATGCAAGGGATGGGGTGAGATGGAAGCAGAAGAGCCGCTATGGTGACCCCTAAAGGGTGCAGCTGAAAGAAGAAGAAGAATGAGCACAGTGCAACCTTCAATAATAATGATATTAACAGTGGACTGGAAAGGAACATTCCTTATTTGTGCAAAGTAGTAGTGTTATGCGAGGTCTCTATGAGCAGTGCAGATTGTAAAGTCTGACAGCAGCGGGAGGGAAAGACCTGCGAAACATCTCCCTCATGGGGTGTGACTCGGACTCTAGCAGAGATGAGAGCTTAGCCACCATCCTCCTCTCCTCTGTCACCTACACTAGGTTGAGGCAGCACCCCAGAACAGAAATGGCCTTCTTAATCAACCTGTTCAGTCTCTTCCCGTCAGCAGCTGTGATGCTGCTGCCCCAGCAGACCACTCCATACATGATGGCTGATGCCCCCACAGAGTCATAGGAGGTTTTTAACAGTGCCCCCTGCACTCCAAAAGATGTGAGTCTCCTCAGAAGGAACAGCCTGCTCTGCCCTTCTTATAAAGTGCATTAGTGTTGTGTGACCAGTCCATTTTATTGTTAAGTTGAACACCCAGGCACTTGTAAGATGTCATGAACAAGGATGTCTAGTGAGAATAGACAGAATATATAGAAAATAAGACCCAATCATGAGCCGACAGCCAGGCTGGCATGAGGCGAAGTGAGCTCTCAAACAGACAGACCAAATCAGACCACTTAGCCAAGCTAATGCTAATGGTTCAATCTACCGACTGTTACAGCCAAAATATCACAAAATAAGCCAGAATGGCCCAAAACACATTGACTGTAGATTAGTGAGCCAGGTGGGAACAGAGGTGTCTAGTGGAGTGACTGGAATTTAAAGAAAAACAACAATAACCACACTTGTTAAACTAATGCCATTGTTGCATTGTAGCCTGAATGCCTTTGGGTGCGAAATTTTGTGTGAGCACTGATCAGTATCATAGCCAATAGTACGGTGAACGGTAGTATCTAAAGACCGGGTTATGTTAGCGATATAAGGAAATGTAACCCAGAAGAACTACATATACTGGCTTCTGCCCATTCTGCCAAAATGTACAAATATAAATATTTCTAATTGAGGAGAAATTTTAATAATTTAACTGTAATCATATGACCCAATAAAGTATTTTGGAAGGTTAAAACAGACAAACACACCATGTTTTAGTGAATGGGATCTTTATAGACTTTGTGCCTGTTTAAACTGATTTCATTAACCGGATCTACAAACCTGGAGTCTGTCAACGTGAACTTTGACTCCTCCGATGTTGCCTTTTTTGAACGAGGCCAGCATGTCCAAGACTGGATTGAAGCGGCTCCCTCTGGTGAGACAGAAATTGAAAAAAAAAAAAAGTCTTACAAACATTTCTTCTTCTTTACACAAGTGCGAATGTTCATATTTTACAAATTACACCTCCATTAGATGCAATATTACAATGTGTTACAGCTGAAACTTTTGAAGAGTTCAGCCTCACCCTGTCACATTTAAGAAGAATCATAATCCCAATCAACAGAAAGCTAAATACTATTGAATTGCGTCTATCAGAGCCCACTGACTCATTCCCGATGCTGTGCTGCTGCTGTTTAAATGACTAGCACATTTAACATACGGCTCCCTGGATAATTGTCAATACTGCTGTAATCAGCCCACCGGCTTGGCTACAGTGATACAAATGAGACACATTATCGTCCAATCAGCAGGCAAACGCAGTAGCACCTTTCTGCTATGAAGATGAATGGTACACGTACAAGAGTAGGAGGTGGGGGGAAGAAAGGGAGAAGGGAAAATGAAATGAATTAACTGTCAGGGTGTTAGGTAGCAAGCCTGAGCCACTATCAGACAGGCAAAAGGCAGATAGCGAATGATGTAAGAGATAAGAGAAGGGCGGAAGTGGAGGAAAGACAAAAAAGACAAAAGAGCTATTATAGGAGGAGGACGGGGCAATATTACTTGATGTTATCCTCGCGGATGAGAACCAGGAAGAGAGGACGTCCCTGCATCTTCCAGCACTGCTTGATGAACTGCAGGGCATTCTGCACACACACGCACACACACGCGCGCGCACACACACACACACACACACACACACACACACACACACACAGAGGAACAGTTTCAGTTTGGCATGGACACACAATTCAGTTTTCAAGATTTTTGCACAATGACTGACCCAGTGACACTTCTGAAAGTTTAGTCTGCTAAAGCTGAGGATTATCTTATGAATGACTGGATATGGATATGGTGGGCTTTGTGCATCTCATGCATGAGCACATGTATAACTAAAAGTGGACAGGTGGAATGGACAGGTGTTAATGTTGATCTGTAAAAATACAGTAAATTGTTTACTTGGGGTATTTAAGGTAGTAATTTGTATAAAATTCACATGGGTGTATCGATGGAAAAGAGGAGTTGGAATTAATAAGTGTTCACTTCTTCCTTCTCCCTTTCGAACAGTGTATACTGTAACTTTATTGCATTTGCTATTTGCTTGTTTTTTGTTATATTTTTTGTGTTCGAAATAAACTATCTATCTATCTATAAAGTTGCTAATTTACTATTACAAAAACCTCACAAACTTAAAAAGAACAAATCTGCAAGAAAAGCAGCAAATTTAGGATCACAAAAGTCTGAGAAAAAAGCTGCACATTTATATTAAAAAAATGAATACTGTGTTTGAAATCACTTGCTACTCACAATAAAGGGCACCATATAAGTGTTTGCTTTTTTTTTTTTTTTTTAGAGGTGTCCAAATGTCTTTTTAGCCCCTATAGAGTGCAGTCAAAATATTCCACAGTGTAATGGGTCATAAGCAGAGCAGTGAGGCAAGAATCTGGCATCACAATCAACTGCTGCAAAGTATTTTAATTTCTTAAAATGATAAATTTGGACTTCCTGTTATGGCGGCCACATAGGAAGACGTGTTTCACACTGCTCTGCTCCTAAAAATAAAAAGTTTACTAAAACTCTCTTAACTGGAACAAAAACCCATCCCAGCGTTTAGGCGCGGATATGGTAAAGACCAAGGCTGGGAAATTAGGTGGAGGAAAAAGTAATTCAACAAAACAACCCAAGCTAATGGACTTCCACGCTCGAGGCAAGGCAGGGAAAACTCCAGAGACTATGGCGGAGGATGTAGCCAGCGGCGGAGCGGGAACTGCTGAAGAGGGGACAAACGCAGTGTTCACTGCCATCAACTCCATGACAGCAGAGTTTTCGTCTAAATTTGATGGAATTATAGTAGCGACAGAAGGAATGAGAAAGGAAATAAGCGACTGTATGGAATGAGTATTGCAGGCGGAGCTCCGAATTTCAAGCGCTGAAGATGACATCACCAGCCTACAATCAAAGTTGCAAACACTGGAATTAAAATGGAAACGTTTGGAAGATAACGTCCTGGACTTGGAATCCCGCTCGCGACGGAATAATTTGAGGCTGGTGGGCCTCCCGGAGGGAGCGGAGGGACAGGACTCATGTTCCTTTTTGGAAAAGTGGATTCCAGAAGTGCTGAACAACGCGGACGTGCAGTCATCGGTCGTCTTAGAGAGCGCTCACCGAATCGGCCCACCGAGAGATAATAAGACACCACCGAGGACGCTGATTATGAAGTTCCTCAGCTACAGAGACAATATGACGGTCACCAACGCGGCGTGAGTTAAAGGGGAAATTAAATACCAGGATCAACAGGTGCGGCTCTACCCAGACTTCGCCACAAGAATTCAACAATTAAGGAGGCAGTTCGACCCCGCCCGCAAAGAACTGCGCAACCTCGGGATTTGTCACGGAGTGATTCATCCGGCAAGACTGCTGGTCACATATAAAGGGAGAACCCACATCTTCAAGACCCCTCAAGAGGCGCAGGAGCTCATAAAGCAGATTCAAAAGGAAACTGGTGGGAGCTAAGCATGAACATGACAAAGGTAGAACATTTAAGCATTTGTACAGGCATCTGATTGATCAGAAACATATAATAAGTCTACAAAATACAGACTGTATTTATAAAAAAAAAAGAGCTATGATGTACAAAGTTGCTATAAAACTTTGAAGTTATGTTGAAAAAACTACAGAAGAGAGTTAATGTCATAAAAATAGTAGTAGAGTCAGGGTGATTGAGAGGAGAAAGAGAGACTGGTTTGACTGATCCTCGCAGGTGTGGAACAGTCACTAGCTATAACGGGAGACAGAATTTTTTTTTGATTTTGGGGGGATAACCACGAATGTGGGGAAGGGGAATTTGTTTTTGTTTTTGTTTGGTTTGTAGGATGAATGTTCTGTCATCCATGTTTTTGCTTCTCTGTATGAGCATGTTCATATTGCAAGGTAATCTCAAACTCCTTATTGATCATAGATCAAAGCGTTAATCTTAATTTAACTTCATGGAATTGCAGAGGTCTACAAAATCTAAAAAAAACTTAAACAAGTTATGAATAAAATAAAAGACATAGATTCAAAAATTGTATTTTTACAAGAAACTCATCTAACAGAGGAGGATGTAAAAAGAATTACAAGAAGATGGCAAGGTAACGTGTTCACCTCATCATTTTCATCCCGAGCTAGGGGAGTTATGATTCTCATACACAAAACAGTCCCATTTCAAGTGAAAAATGTAATTGGAGACAAATTTGGAAGATATCTAATCATCCAAGGATCTTTGTTATTAGAAAATATAAATCTGGTGAACTTATATGGCCCCAATATTGATGATCAAAACTTCTTTGTTAATTTATTCCTTACTTTATCATCACTTACAGGGCAACATATAATAGCAGGGGATTTTAATTGTACATTAAATCCCAGTATAGACAGATCAACAGGACTGGACTGTACGCACAATGGATGTAGGATGACTATTAATCATTTTATGAAAGAATTGAGATTGCTAGATATATGGAGAGAAATGAAACCACAAGTCAAAGCCTATTCTTGTTATTCTAATACTTATAAGACATTCTCACGTATTGACTACTTTTTGATCTCTACAGAATTAAGGTCCAAGATTCAAAATTGTTTCTATGATAACATTGTGATCTCTGATCATGCACCCTGCTGTCTAATATATGTAGATAAGAAATTGACAAAGGGCCCAGTTAGGTGGCATTTTCAGCATAAATGGCTTCAGGATGAGGAATTTGTTAAGTACATAGAAAAACAGATAGATGAGTTCTTTGATATTAATACTATACAAACAACGGCATGTATAAAGTGGGAGGATTTCAAAGCTTTTATTAGGGGGCATATTATTAGTTATACAGGTTCAAAATCTAAGAAGACCCGAGAGGAGAGAGTCCAATTGGAACGTAAAATAAAAATTCTTCAAGAAAAGGTGTATGCAGGAAGTAACCCAAAGTTAGAGAACGAATTACTGATTCTGAGAGCTGAATATGATAAAAAATCAGCGAATAGAGCTGCCTCGAGTCTTCTAAGATTGAAGCAAACTTTTTATGAACAATGTGAAAAATCAGGAAAATTATTGGCATGGCAGATTAAACAATTAGAATTTAAAACACTAATTACCAGTATTATAAGTAATGGACAGGTAGTTATAGATCCTTTAGAAATTAATAGTGCCTTCAGAGATTATTATGAAAAACTATATGATACAAAAAATGAAACTGACTTAACAAAACTAAATGAGTTTTTGGGTGGATTATCTATACCGTGTATTCCAAATGAAAACAGGGAGATACTGGAGTCTAAAATTAGTCAAGAAGAAGTTGGGCTAGCCATTGACAATATGAAATCAGGAAAAGGAGCAGGACCAGATGGTCTTCCAGTTGACCTCTATAAAAAATTTAAGAATAAATTAATAAAGCCACTTTTGGAAATGGGTTTTAGAAGCATTTCAAAATGGTAATTTACCATCATACATGAATAATGCCTTAATTATACTGTTGCCAAAACCAGGTAAACCCCCTAATAAATGTGAAAACATGAGACCAATAAGCCTATTAAATGCTGATCTTAAAATAATCTGTAAAATTTTAGTAAAACGACTACAAGAAATATTACCAAATATTATTAACAGAGATCAGAATGGCTTTATAATGGGAAGACAAGGCTTCCATAATGTAAGAAGACTATTTAATATTATTTATTCCAATAAAGAAACACCGGATACAGCTCTCCTATCATTGGACACCGAAAAGGCCTTTGATAGGGTCGAATGGCCCTATCTTTTTGAAGTCCTACAAAGGTTTGGACTTGGAAATAATTTCATAAAATGGGTCCAGATAATATACAATAATGCTACAGCAGAAATCCTAACAAACAGCAATATCTCAAAATCAATAAAAATCAATAGAGGATGTCAACAAGGCTGTCCACTTTCACCTTTACTGTTTACTATGGCAATTGAACCTTTAGTGATGGCAGTACGTTTACATCCACAAATATATGGAATTAAAGTAGGACCAACAGAACATAAAATCTCCCTGTATGCCGATGATATAATTTTGTTTATGTCGAATTTTAAAAAATCAATTCCTTCCGACCTTGTTAAATTTAATAAAGAACTTTGGGGAAATATCAGGATATAAAATAAATAAAACAAAATCTTCAATATTAATGCTAAATGAGACCCAGAGAAATCACCCAGCTCCTGAGGTAAATCAATTCAATGTTGTAAATAAGTTTAAATATTTAGGAATTCAAATTTTGCCTAAGCTAGAATCAGTCGCCAATGCCAACTATGAAGCCTTAATGACAGATGTTAATGAGTTACTTCAGAGATGGATGCCACTACCAATGTCGATGATCGGGAGAATTAATATACTTAAAAGTAATATTTTACCAAAAATACTTTATTTCAAAACATTCCTTTACCACCACCTTCAGATCTATTCTCAAAAATTAAAAAAAAAGTTAGTGGAATTTATATGGAACAATAGGAAGGCTAGATTACGTTTGTCCTTACTATATTTACCATTTGATCGTGGAGGTCTGAAATGTCCAAACTTTATGTTGTATTACTGGTCAGCACAACTGAGGTCTATGACATATTATTTTTCATCAAATGATCCTCCTCACTGGACTGAAATGGAATCATACAATTTACCTTTACCTCTTCCCTTATTCATATACTCAGACTCGGCTAAAAAATTACAGAAACAAGTTAAAAATCCAATTGTAAAGCACATGATCAAAATATGGTGTGAAACCAAAAATATTTAAAAGAACCACACTTACTGTCACAATTTAGCCCAATATGGGGTAATCAATATTTTACACCAGGGAGAGCGGATGCTGTATTTAAAGTATGGAATTTAAAAGGGATTCAAAAGATTCAAGACTTATATCTGTCACGTTCAGATAACATAATGTCTTTTGAAGAACTGAGGATTAAATTCAATCTTAATAGAACACATTTTTTTAAATATCTTCAGCTTAGAGATTTTATTTGATCAAATCAAAATAATGCTCTCACCCGACCTACTTATTCATCCTTGGAAAAATTTTTGACGAAAGATAGTAAGAGAAAGGGTATTATTTCAGAGTTTTATAACTCATTGACACTATTCTCAAGTGAAAACTCACAGAAAAGACTGAATTATTGGAAAGAAGATCTGCAAATTGAAATTTCAGAGGAACAATGGGAAATGGCTTGTGCAGAAGCTCAAACCAAATCAATAAATGTAAGTCTTAAACTGATACATTTTAAATGGTTAATGTGGATGTATGTTACACCAGTGGAGTTAAATAGATATAACAAAAACATACCAGATACATGCACAAAATGTATGGAAAGTAAAGGAACTCTATTTCACTGTTTATGGGAATGTAGAAAAATTAGAATGTTTTGGGAAGAGGTGAGGGTAACAATTGAAAAAATAATTTCAAAACAATTCACATTGAACCCTAAACTGTTTTGTTGGGTCTGTATCCAAAAAAACACAACTTTAATAAGAGTGAAAGAAGATTCATAGACCTCGGTTTGCTTAATGCCAAAAAATGTATTGCACTACTGTGGAAAAAGACTCATAGACCAGATGTGACTCAATGGTTAAGACAGATGTTAACAAACCTTCCACTAGAAAGAATAACATATATACTGAAATTAAAGGAAGGTGTGTTTGAGAATATATGGAGACCTTTCATTGATTATGTAAAGAAATTAAACATAACTTCTGAAGAAGAAGGTGAATGATATGTGTGGACCTTGCAAATTCCAAACTGTTGAATGTATATTATGTATTCTTATGTAATAGATTACCTAGACTAAACAGAGGAGCATTGTTGTTGACTTGCTTTTGTTAATGGTTGTTGTTGTTTTTAGTACATTTTTTTTTCTTGTTAGTGTGTTTTTTTTTTAATTTTTAAATTACTTTAGTGTTAGTGTTTGACTGTTTGTGCCATGTTAGTAAGAAAAGGTTCAATAAAAAATATTGTGGAAAAAAAAATGATAAATTTGATTTGCTACAGTATTTGTAAAACATACATATAGGTATGTATTTATTTTTTTAATGACATTAATCTGTTACATTTTACTGACTCCCCATAATAACGTAATCAACAGTGGATAGAATAGCCCAAATTTACGAGACAAAAATTGCAAATTTCCAACAAAGCTGCATGTTTACAAGAAAAGAGATGCAAATTTAAAAACGTATTGTGATTAGCGAGTGACAATTTAGCACAGAAAATAATTTTTATGGAAAAGACAAAATGGGGTACACCCTTTCTCATCAAGGTAACTTTTTCCATTGATACTTAGTGCTGCTTCTGATTGAGTTGAACAGTGTTTTGTCCTTGCTACCACCCATACTTCTCTACATGTTCAACTGATATGGTAAATTGAGGAGCTGTTCACAGAAGACACTGGGTGATCACTCTCTTCCAGGATGAACTCTTTCCTGGAGGTTGAATGCACAGTTGCTGGTTTTATTTTATCGCTCTGCTATTGAGAGCATTTTGTCATATGGCATCACGGTTTGGTATGGGGGCTGTTCAGCTGCAGACCGCAAAGCCTTACAGAGAGTGATCAAGACTGCGCAAAAAATCACTGGCTGTTCTCTCCCTTCTTTGGAAGAGATTTCCAGGTCTCGGTACCTCAGCAGAGCTACTGCCATTACTAAGGATTGCACTCATCCATGTCATGATTTCTTTCACTTGCTCCCCTCAGTAAGCGGTACAGATCCCATAAAACCCGGACTACCAGGTTTAATCAGTTTTTCCCAACAGCAGTACGTATTTTGAATGGATTTACTGTATGTAACACACACAGACTGCTGATGTTATTTTGTGGCAATAACCTTGTGTATAAGATGGTCTTATTTATTTATTGTGCAGTATGTTTTTATAATTGCTATGTACACATTGTATTTAACTTTTTTTTAGATATTATTGTTTTAGGCATTATTTATTGTTGTAATTATGAGAATGTTAAATTCATGAATGAACTGTGAGTGTGATAGTTTGTTTTTGGGAGCAGCAGCTCAGTTTCATTGTATTGTTTTTTTAGCAATGGAATGACAATAAAGGCACTTTGACTTTTGACACTTTGAGGTTGCCAAGTTGAATTATATGGGAAAATGAATGTCACATTGGGGACAAAACAAATCATCTTAAGACAAGATTAGTTTTTAGTTTATTGGTTTATTTGTCAGGGACCATTGTTATGGACCCCTCCTTAAGGAGTTAGTCAGTGGTGCAGTTCCTGACACCTAATGGTACACCTCCACTACTAGCTCAGTGCTAGAAGAGGAATTCCTCTTTGGCTCGGTGGTAGAATAAGAGGTTTCAGATCACGCTGTCATGGGTTCAAGTTTCGGCCTGGGACATTAGGAGGTGTACAGTGGGGCAAAAAAGTATTTAATCAGCCACCAACTGTGCAAGTTCTCCCACTTAAAAGATGAGAGAGGTCTCCAATTTTCATCATAGGTATACCTCAACTATGAGAGACAAAATGAGGGGAAAAAAATCCAGAAAATCACATTGAAGGATTTTTAATGAATTAATTGCTAAATTCCTTGGTAAAATAAGTATTTGGTCACCTACAAACAAGCAAGATTTCTGGCTCTCACAGACCTGTAACAACTTCTTTAAGAGGCTCCTCTGTCCTCCACTCGTTACCTGTATTAATGGCACCTGTTTGAACTCGTTATCAGTATAAAAGACACCTGTCCACAACCTCAAACAGACTCCAAACTCCACTATGGCCAAGACCAAAGAGCTGTCAAAGGACAACAGAAACAAAATTGTAGACCTGCACCAGGCTGTGAAGACTGAATCTGCAATAGGTAAGCAGCTTGGTGTGAAGAAATCAACTGTGGGAGCAATTATTAGAAAATGGAAGACATACAAGACCACTGATAATCTGCCTCGATCTGGGGCTCCACGCAAGATCTCACCCCGTGGGGTCAAAATGATCACGAGAACGGTGAGCAAAAATCCCAGAACCACACGGGGGGACCTAGTGAATGACCTGCAGAGAGCTGGGACCAAAGTAACAAAGGTTACCATCAGTAACACACTACGCCGCCAGGGACTCAAATCCTGCAGTGCCAGACGTGTCCCCCTGCTTAAGCCAGTACATGTCCAGGCCTGTCTGAAGTTTACTAGAGAGCATTTGGATGATCCAGAAGAGGATTGGGAGAATGTCATATGGTCAGATGAAACCAAAACAGAACTTTTTGGTAAAAACTCAACGTGTCGTGTTTGGAGGAGAAAGAACACCATACCTACTGTGAAGCATGGGGGTGGAAACATCATGCTTTGGGGCTGTTTTTCTGCAAAGGGACCAGGACGACTGATCTGTGTAAAGGAAAGAATGAATGGGGCCATGTATCGTGAGATTTTGAGTGAAAACCTCCTTCCATCAGCAAGGGCATTGAAGATGAAACGTGGCTGGGTCTTTCAGCATGGCAATGATCCCAAACACACCGCCCGGGCAACGAAGGAGTGGCTTCGTAAGAAGCCTTTCAAGGTCCTGGAGTGGCCTAGCCAATCTCCACATCTCAACCCCATAGAAAATCTTTGGAGGGAGTTGAAAGTCTGTGTTGCCCAGCGACAGCCCCAAAACATCACTGCTCTAGAGGAGATCTGCATGGAGGAATGGGCCAAAATACCAGCAACAGTGTGTAAAAACCTTGTGAAGACTTACAGAAAATGTCTGACCTCTGTCACTGCCAACAAAGGGTATATAACAAAGTACTGAGATGAACTTTTGTTATTGACCAAATACTTATTTTCCACCATAATTTGCAAATAAATTCTTTAAAAATCAGACAATGTGATTTTCTGGATTTTTTTTTCTCATTTTGTCTCTCATAGTTGAGGTATACCTATGATGAAAATTGGAGACCTCTCTCATTTTTTAAGTGGGAGAACTTGCACAATTGGTGGCTGACTAAATACTTTTTTACCCCACTGCATGTCTACCTTGCCTGAGGGCGAAAGTGACTTGGGTCTGTCCACCTTCACTGAGGGTCGAAACGGACTTTGGAGATCCCATGCTGAATAGGCAATTCTGGCCTTGGCCCAGAAAGTGGGTCGTAACAGAAAGTGGGGACTCGTCCAGGATTTGACACCTGCACCACTTCCTTGGGGGGGGGGGGGGGGGAGGTGTTACAGACCCCTCCTTAAGGAGTTAGTCAGTGGTGCAGTTCCTGACACCTAATGGTACACCTCCACTACTAGCTCAGTGCTAGAAGAGGAATTCCTCTTTGGCTTGGTGGTAGAATAAGAGGTTTCAGATCACGGTGTCAGGAGTTCGAGTCTCAGCCTGGGATATTAGGAGGTGTATGTCTACCTTGCCTAAGGGTGAAAGTGAGTTGGGTCTGTCCACCTTGACTGAGGGTCGAAACAGACTTTGGAGATCCCAGGCTGAATAGGCAATTCTGGCCTTGGCCCAGAAAGTGGGTCGTAACAACCATGTACAGAAAAAACATTAAACACAGGGTAAAGATGCTCTGTACCAGATTATAGCATTCTCACTAATTTCCATCTGTAGTCCCTGAGGCAGGCAAGAAGATTTTAACTAACTAACTAACTAACTAACTAACCTGCACTTATATAGCGCTTTTCTAGTCACAAAGACCACTCAAAGCGCTTTCATTAATACTAACCCTCTATTCTAAGGGCCTATAGGAAACAGATATCTAGGGACAATTTAGAACAGCCAATTAACCTAACATGCATGTTTTTGGCATGTGGGAGGAAACCGGAGAAATCCCGGAGTAAACCCACGCAACACGGGGAAAACATGCAAACTCCACACAGATCACTGTTGGTCGGGGGCTGGGATCGAACCCACGATCTCACGATCCCCACAATCCCCCGGCCAAGGGTAAACTGTGCTGCCGCAGTGCTAACCACTGCGCCACCGTGCAGCCCAAGAAATGTCTCCGCTAAAAGCAGAAGAGCTGGCGACTCTAATAGAGTAGTCTCTAAACTGTATTGTTTCAATGCAAAAAAATGTAATTATTTAAAATAAATCTTGTAATTAAATATAATGGTAAATCTGGGGACCAGGCTTCCCCATGAAGGCATGCTGTTCTTAAAATTAGATCTACCTAGTATATTAAAATTAAACCAAAATAAATGTTTAGATCATTTGAAAAGAGAAATTTATCCACCATGCACTTAAAATTCTAGAACTAGAAAGAAATATAGAATTCCTCATATAATTTTTGCAATTATTTCATTAATAGTACAAATATGAATATGTGCAGGACCTTTATTTTGATGGCTATACTGATTATTTTCTATTCTTCTGTGTTTCTCTTTAATACTGGACTGGTCGCCTAGTGGTAGCACATCTGCCCCACAGCTGGGAGGTTGTGGGTTCAAGCCACGGTTGGGTCATACCAAAGATCATATAAAAATGGTACTTCCCACCTTCTAGCTCGGTGCTCAGCATAATAGAATGGGGAAGGGAGCTCTGGCCTCACTACTGATAGTAGCTGTGTGGCTTAGGATCATAGAGATGGAGACAGATGCCAGCCCATACACTGCATGGTGTCCTACATGCTGTGGCAGGGGTATTTCTCCTTGTGCCAATTTACAGGCAAATACAGTATGGTGTACATGTACAGAACATATAATAAACTATCCATGCATCTTCTACTATTTATTTGGGGGTCCGGATCATGAGGGCAGAACTACAAGCAGAGAAGTCCATACTGCCTGATTTACACGGCACTGTGATCCCCATGATCCCTCCTGCAGGTGGTGAGCCCACTGGAAGACAGACCCATGTGGGTCCTTTGGGCATACTGGGTCCTTGATGCAACTTTTTAATCATTGGGATCCAGTGAACCCCTCTTTGTCTGACCCTTTACCCAGCATCAGTTTGTCTTGGGAGACCCTACCAGGGACAGGTTGCCCCCGACAACATAGCTCCTGGGATCATGAGAACACCTAAACCCCTCCATCACGATAAGGTGGTGATCCATTTAGGGAATGTCAAACTGCACATGGCAAAAATTTGGTCATTTCTTCACGGAATGAAGAAGATTACAGAAGTAAGTAAATACACTACAAATATGGGCAGATTTGCTAAGGCAGTGCCAATTAGCGAGTGTGCAAATTAGACAGAGCGCCTAAGGGAGTGGCCAATTTTTGCCAGTGATCTACTAACAACACACAAAATTATGAACACAGATGCAGTCACTTCATTTCAATAATGACCACCCATCATTTGCGCTACCACTAGGCGACCAGTCCAGTATAAAAGAGAAATACAGAAGAATAAAAAATAATCAGTATAGCCATCAAAATAAATGCCCTGCACATATTGATATTTGTACGATTAATGAAATAATCAGGAGGTCGGGGTTCAAGACCCAGCCAGGTAATGTCAAAGACCATATAAAAATGGAACTTCCTGCTGACCAGCTTGGTACTCAGAAAAACGGAACGGAGGAGGGAAATGTGGGCGGCAGTGGCTCAGGAGGTAGAGCGGGTCATCCAATAACCAGAGGATTGGAGGTTCCAATCCCACTCTCCCCAGCCATCCTGCCGTTGGGTCCCTGGGCAAGACACTTTATACATCTTGCCTCCACTGTCCATGACACTGCGTATGAATGTGTATAAATGTTCAGTAGTGGTCGGAGAGGCCGTTGGCACAGATTGGCAGCCATGTTTCCATCAGTCTGCCTCAGGGCAGCTGTGGCTACAGTAGTAACTTACCACTATCATTGTCTGTCTGGAGTGAATGAATAATAGGCTCACTTTAAGCGCTTTGAGATGTCAATTGACATGTAAAGAGCCATATAAATCTAATCCATTATTATTATCCACCAAGAGTACCACAAAATTGCGCACAAGCACACCTGATGAGGAAGCAGGTCATCAACACAGATACAGCCAGTTCTGAGGAGCATAATATGAGGGGTAGAACCCAGTAAAATAGTTTATTTTTGCTTGTCAAATATCAAAATTTTGATTTTCATTTCACATGGCAAGACTCCTTTGTTTAATATGTATATAGTAAATTAAGTATTTGTACATAATTTTAAAAAGGACTACTCATGAATAAATTGATTATTTGACCAACGTGTTTATTTTATTAACACAAGAACCATCAAGATGGTCTGATGGAGATTCTAGGGTTTTATTATGTGAATAACTTTGTTTTAACAAAATCTACAGGTCTCCCAGTCCATGACTTTTCATAAATATGTGTGTTTTATGTTTTCTGAAGTCTGGAATGTAATAAAATTAAACACACACGATTTCACTTATTTCACGGACAGTCACAGCAGAGACTGCTGTCATTGAATTATTACGATGTTGTAATTTCGGGGGATGTTATGGATCTGTGCTCTTTTTGTCCACTCCAGGTAGGAAGGCCTATCCTATTTTATGAATATAAATTAATTGTTTAGGAAAGCTTTTTAATGTCATGGTGTGTCATCATTTGTACTATCTCTGAATGTTTGCTTTTATTCTTGTTCTTAATCCTATTTGTGTAGCACTTTGAGATTTTGCCCCGAAAAGTAAAGTGCATTATAAATTAAATAAATAACAACAACAACAACAACAACAACAACAATAATAATAATAATAATAATAATAATAATAATTATTATTATTATTATTATTATTATTATTATTATTATTATTATTATTATTATGAGGCTATATATAAACAAATGAAATAAAAAAAAATCTTCTGCCGATCTCTGTGAGACCGTTTCTGTTCATATATCTGTTCAATAATATAATATCATGTCTCTTCGGCCACGTGCCCTCGGTTTTCGCTGGCATCTCGGCACCAACAATTGCTGTCATGTCAGGTGCAGATGAATTAAGACATGCTTTTTTGGGGCGTTAAATCCTGGCACATTTTGCAGGAGACTGACAACCGCAAACCTTAGTAAATTACCTTGCGCCAGTCATTTAAATACTCTCCTCCCTCAAATTTGCGCTTTGACATGACAACTCCTACAAATACATATGCAATGAGGCCAGGCGCAAAATCAACATAGTCCACACCTTTCCATTGCAAATTCTGCCCTACACCCTTTAGCAACTCTCGACAGTAGCTTTTTAATGCAAAAACAGGGTTTTGCAATGGCGCAGCATGTTAGTAAATCTGCCCCATAGTTTAACACAGTATAAATCAATCCTTTATATTCCAAAGGAAACGTCTTGATATGCAGAATAGGTACTTTTTGATAAATGTACAGTACTTTGGGTGCAGTGCTCATGATGTAATTATTGAAGAAAAGTAGAGTTTTAAATACAGTGTTAACACGAGGTTCAATTCATTAATCACATACCTATTAAAAAGCTGTACAGAGTTCTGCCAAGTATCTGTAGTTAAAAACTATTTAAAATGACCATATTTTTCCTTTAAGAAAATTTTTTGCAACTACCACAAATTACTGTGTAGGCAATCTATTTTTTTAAACTGAGATTAGATTAACCCAGTATATATCCCTTTACACTGGCTGCGGTGGTGCATGCCATTTTTGAGATCTCTGTATGCAATCAAACCAAATCAGACGATTTATGTCTTTTGAACAAATGTCTTCCTATTTAAATAAGAGAAACAGGATGGCTCAACGTTATTTAAGTTCCTAAAAGTACATTAAACGTGGCTCACCGTGGAGCCCTGAGACTGGTAAACTTTGTAATGTGACCCTGACTTACCTTAATGTCATCAATGAGCAGCATAACATCCTGGGACAAGTAGAAGTCACTCAGATCAAACACGATCGGGTAACACACCACCGTCTTGCCCAGGATACGATAAATCTGGAGGGACACACACACACACACACACACACACACACACTAAAGCGTTAGAAGATGGATGGCTCACAAGTAGCCATGTACACGTTATTCTGGGGAGGGTATAAAACAAGCCATCAGTCCTTGGTTGGGGGGGCACTTTGGAGTTACAAAACCCCACACAGACACAGCAAATACACATGAATGGTACAAAGTTCATTTTCACACACAGAGATTTTCACAGAGGAGCACACAGACACACTGATGACGATAATGTCCTCTGGCAGTCAACCATCTTCACCATAAATGTTCCATTATAACATTGTCTCAGAAATGCGTTGGGAGCTTTGATTCATTTGTTTGGCAATGCTGTGGTTTGACAAAGCTGCTGTGGCTCAAATTATTTGGTGGCACTGTGACGTTCATTTGGGAGAAACCGCAAACAGCATCAGCACAAGTGCTCAGACACACAAACGCAGACGGCAGAAATTCTCAATTCTACAGCTGCACTGCCTGGCAGGAGCTCAGCATTTTAAAATACGGTAAGTACTGAGACTAAGCAAATTCTATCCAGCACTCACTGATGCATACTGTAAGTGTGAAGAAGAGGAAAAAAAAATATTCTAAGTGAATTTTTTTCTCTCTCTATGCCAAGGTCGTGAGAAGCTGTCAAACTCTTCCAGCTTTAACAAATTTATGCGGGTCAATATGTTGGAGCTGCGTTAGTGGTTACCCATGACCTGTGCAGCAGTGCTACATGGAGTGCGCATATGTGGAGTGCAGGCAGGCGCACATGAGTGGGCTAGTGTGTGTAGAGATTCAACTACCTTGCAGGTCCCGATGCAGCCCACTGGCCTCTCTGGACGCCCACTCAACCCCAGCTTTTTATTGATGGCCAGGAAGCGGTACGCCTGCGGAAAGACATGCACACACAATCACATACAGACCCAAACAGTTTCCTGCATGCATTTGTGATTTCACAGAAAACAACAACAACCTACATCTGGCACCACTTTGGGATACATTTGATGTGAAATGTCATGCAGCACAGCTCTATTCCACATTGTAATCGCCAACATCAGTGTGTCCCACTGAGACATTTTTGTTGGTGTTGTTGCAACTCATAAACTGAAATTACCTCCATATGGAAGAGCCACCGACTGATAGTGGCGCAGTGTAAAGTTATGAGACATGGAGATAATAAAAGGTCCCTGTACTGCCATCAGCAATGTACTTAGTGCAGCCAAGCATGCCCATGGGCACCAGAGCTGATAACATTGTAGTGGTGCCATGCAGAGGGCGCCAAGATGACGAGTGGCAGTATGGATTATTTTCATGTTTAAGCTGCCAGTTGTCACTGCTGGAAATAAAGTTTTTCAGGCTAAAGATTAAAGTTTGAGGATTATATCAGCTTTAAAGAGCAAATATTATGTTCTTTTTCCACAGGTTGACAAAGTTCCCAGAGGTGTTAATGAAATGTCTGTGGCATGGTTTGGTCAAAACTATCCATTCATCTTCTACCGCTTTTCCGGAGGTCCGGGTCTAAATTAAAACTTTTAAGATTTAATTATTGCAGTAAATTGTCAGGTCCAGCACAAGTAAGACAATTTAAATAAAGTATTAAAGGTATTATAAAGCAAGAGGAGTCTAGGAATACTATATATATACAGCATATATCAAATACAAGCGGAATTCTCCTTTTGGCAAAGTAAATATTAGTTTGGCACAATAAGGCAAGCAGCTATTATGTTCTGCTTGCCAAGCTGTTGGACAAGACAAGGGGAAGGAAAAAAAAATAATAATTATTGAAGTAAATTTTTATACAAGGGTAAGAAACTCCTCAAATACTGTAGGCTGTGTTGTAGTATGCTGCTCTAAATGCTAATGGACCTCCATTCACCACATCCTCTCTCTTTTATCAATTCTCCGGGATCATTTTTGATCTCAACACCATGTTTGATGTTAGCTTTTCAATTCGGTTGTCAGACTAAATAAAATGCTAACAACTACTGGCTAAATGGTAGAGTTTAAAAGCTGAAATAAAGCATTATCAGAGACGACTGCTTGAGTGGTTGATGAAAAAATGACCAGTTCCTGGTCTGTAATAAGCACAGAAATCAACCTGAATAAGTGAATAGCTAATGCTGCTAACAGCAGCTAATCACTGTTGCATGAGTGGATGCCTGGTCAAGCGTACCATATATTATGAATTTTTAAAAAATTTAAACATCTATGAATGAAATATATGGCCAAGGGTTGCACGGTGGCGGAGCGGTTAGCACTGCAGCAGCACAGCAACTCACCCTTGGCCGGGGGATCCTGGGTTCGATCCCAGCCCCCAACCAATAGTGATCTGTGTGGAGTTTGCATGTTCTCCCCGTGTCTGCGTGGGTTTACTCCGGGATTTCTCCGGTTTCCTCCCACATGCCAAAAACATGCAAGTTAGGTTAACTGGCATCAACTGGAGATTCTAAATTGTCCTTAGGTATGACTGTGAGAGTGAATGGTTGTCTGTCTCTCTGTGTTGGCCCTGCGATGGACTGGCAATCTGTCTGGGTGTACCCTGCTTCTCGCCCAAAGATACTGAGATAGGCTCCAGCCGTCCTGCGACCCAAAAAGGATTAAGTGGAAGAAGATAAATGGATGGATGGGTTGGTAGATGATAGGCCTTGGATAACAGATGTCTTGTGGAAATGGATTCAATATATAGAAAATAGACATAAACAACATCTAGCAGCTAGGCTAGCAGACTACTCTTTCAGTTTGTACCTGGCAACTCAACCTCAAAGTCAGTCAGAAATCCTGGCTGTGGCCATTTAGAAAAGGTAGTGTTAGTAGTGAGAAATACTGCGGTATCATGGCCAAAATGTAATATAATATGCCAGACTGTGGTTTAATGAATGAGCTGGTCTAGTTGTGATTTCCATCCATCCATCCATCCAGCCATCCAGCCATCCAGGGATCATCTGCTATTTATTCGGGATTCAGGGTTGCGAGGGCAGCAATCCAAACAGAGTAGCCCAGACTGCTGCCTGGTTCACATAGCACCATGACCCTCATGGAGGTGGTGAGCCCACTGGGGGGCTAACCCATGTGGCTCCTTTGGATCCTTGTTTTTTCATAGGGATCGACTGAACCACTCTTGGTCTGGCCCTTTACTCCAGACAAATTTGTCTCGGAAGACTATACCAAGGTCAAGTTGTCCACTACATCAAACTGTAGCTCTTGGGATCATTAGGGCATGCAAACCCTAATGATCTGTGATAAGGTGGTGATCCATGCAGAGGAATAGTGACTACGATTTACAAAAAAACCCCAAACATAAAATCCCTGTTTGTGGTAATTCATATTGCAAAGGCAGCAATGATAACATCATCAGTGTTTTTTTCAAGCTGGAGAAAAAAACCCCAACAAGATAGGCCCAAATGACCAGTGAGCAAGTGAGATGTATTATCGGCTGTGCATTGATGAATGAGCTGGGAATTTACAGGGAAGAGCTCCAAAACCCTGATCGTTCTATTAGCTAAGCTAGCTCCACTGTGGCTATGTGAGCGCTCAGACTCAGTGCAAAACTTCCGTTTCTCTGTCAAGGAGAATTTATGTGAAAAAAATTGCATAATTACTAACATAATTACTCACTATTCAAATACCTTTTAGGAGATACTTTCTTATTTTTACTCAAGTATGTTTTTGTTTGTTTGTTTGGTGACTATTTTCAGTTGTTCTTGAGCAATTAATATCATAAGGTAATGCCACTTTTACATGAGGACAATATCTAAATAATTTAAAATATACAGTGGTGTGAAAAAGTGTTTGCCCCCTTCCTGATTTCTCATTTTTTGTATGTTTGTCACACTTAAATGTTTCAGATCATCAAACAAACTTAACCTCTTGCACTCCGGGATACCACGGGCGGTCACGTCTCTGCGTCCTAGGGCGCACTGAAAAAAAAAAAAAGCTGCATTTCCGTTCTTCCACTACAGACACAGCCGCAAACAGAAAGCCAAAGGAGTGCTTTGATTGGTTTAGATTTGATTGACCTCTCATTCGACTAATAAGAGCCTTGAATTGGGTTTCTGAAACCTTGAAGAACCAGTGACTGAAAACCTAGCAAGAAGGACCCGCCTACCAACGGCTGCAAATACAGCGAGCCAATTGAAGCACAGAAGTTCGAAAGCGTGCGTCCCATGCGTAAAATCTGTTTTGTGTAAGCCGCTGGGTGACACACACGCGTTCGCCAGTCTTTTTTTCTTACTACTGTTCTTATTTGTTTTGAAAAATCGTTCGCCAAAACCGCAATCATGGAAGCGCAAAACCGCAATAATGGAATCATGGTTTGACCGGGTCGCGTGACCAGAACCATGAGTCCTAACAAGCGGACCAGCGTCATGTTCGTCTGACAATGAGGAAGAGATCTTCGCCAGTGACACTGCTGTTGTGGACAGGTAAGTGTTATAAGCTAAATTATTCTTTATCCCTGAAAATTGTAATCAAAATGACTTTTGACCGATCGGTAAATTACAACTGTGCGTCATCGCCACATGACGGACCGTTGACGGACCGGTCCGTGCACCGCGTCCAGACCGTGAACGCCCCCCCCCCCGCTACTCTTCTGTAGCGGATTGCAGATATTTTAGTACAACTGTGCGTAGTAGACCGTCCGTATGTAGCGATGGACGATGTCCGTCCTCTGTAGCGGGGTGGGGGTGGGGGAGTTGTTATCCTCTACATTAGATATTTTAGTATAATTTTTAGTGCACTGTAGGTTATTTTTTCTTGTAAAAAAAAAAAAAGGCCACACATTTTTTACGTGGCATGCTTCTTTGTGTGTGGGGGCTTGTTTGTTCATTCATTCATTCATGAATGAATAAACACCCCCCACACACACACACACACAGCCCTGAGTGTCACGTTTCATTAGACCCCAAGATCAAGCTTCTATATTGAATCATTCAAAAGTTACAGACGTTTTTCCAAACTGTGCCATTTGGCACAATTTGGCACAGTTCAAAAACGCCTGGGAACAACCTGAGGAAAAAGCTGTGTAATATATTCATTTTTTGTGGTATTGTTACAAAATTTTGACCTCAGTTGGATAACGCTTGGTTCTACATTTCTGTTGCATTTTCCAGCCTGGATCTGACAGCTGTGTGTTATTTGCAAGCATTTGTATCCAAAAAAACACCCAGACAGACTTTATTTTCTTCAAGTTCAGTATGTTTAGATGACTGTTACTCAGTGGCAGGAGCGCTTAGAGAGATTATGACTGTTTTGCCAAAAAATTCAAAGTGTTTTCTTTTAAATGAGACCAACCCCATGAAGATGCTGCAAAGGGTTGAAGAACAGCTTTTGACTTTCTTTGGGTACATTATTTTTAGGCGTTTTTAGGGAAATTGACCAGAGTGCAAGGGGTTAAATATTAGACAAAATAACACAAGTAAACACAAAATGCAGTTTTTAAATGAAGGTGTTTATTATTAAGGGTAAAAAAAATCCAAACCTACATGGCCCTGCATGAAAAAGTGATTCCCCACCCCCACCCCGTTAAAAAAATAAATTAACTGTGATTTATCACATCTTTGGAAAGCTGAGTTCAATTTCTCTAGCCACACCCAGGCCTGATTATTGCCACACCTGTTCTCAATTAAGAAATCACTTAAATAGGACCTGCCTGACAAAGATATAGAGTGTAATATTACTGAAATATGTAGGCCAAATGGACAAGGAAATATTTAGCTGATTAGTTATTACAACCCAAGTAAAGTTAACAGCAGATACTTTTAGTGTTATGGCAGGGGAAGGGCAAATGAAAGAGCTATGGTGTGGAGACTTTAATGCCCACAATAGCTTGTGGGGAAGCACACATACAGATAGCAATGGAAATGTTGTGGAAGAGATGTTAGATGAAAGATCGTTAATTTGTCTAAACAGTGGTGAAGGTACCAGGGTGGATGTGCATAGGGGCACATTATCATGTATTGACGTGACTCTGGAATCTGATTCTTTAGTGAGCACCTGTGAATGGATGGTTATGAACAGAGGACAACTATGGGAAGTGATCACTTCCCAATACTTACAGTCATTAAAACTGAAATGTGTATACAAGAGGGAAGATGTTTTACAAGATGGTGTTTTGACAAGGCAGATTGGTGAAAATTTAGGCAATACTGTGTTCAATCGTGTCATTTGGTAACATTAGAAGGTGGCATAGAAGAGTGTTCAAGTCAGGTAACCAATCATATTCTGAATGCGGCAATAGCAAGTATACCTAAGAAAACAACACAGGGTAGGAAGAAGGTTGTACCCTGGTGGAATGACGAATGTAGTATTGCAATAAAAGAGTGACACAAGGCATTCAGAGAGCTGAGGAAGAATATGACTAGTGAAAACTTAATAGAGTATAAAAGGAAAAGGGCAGTAGCTCGAAGGAATATTAAAAACAGGAAAAGGTCAACATGGAGAGAATTTTGTTCCACCCTTGGTAGGAAAACAGAATTAGGTGATGTCTGGGGTATGTTTAAAAAATGAGTGGGAAAAGGGTATCAGTTAAAATTCCAGCTTTAGTGGATGGAAACAAGATGGCTGTATCAGACAAAGAAAAAGGCAGAAGTCCTAGGTAGAGCATTTGCAGCAGTGCATAGAGAAGAACATCTTGGTGAGAGTCATATATAGCAAAGGAAGCATAAACTCAGAGAAAATGCAAACTTAAAAAATGAAGTGAAAGAGGACATGACTGTGTTAGACCTCGAGCTCACAATGTCGGCGCTTAAGAGAGCTTTGCAAGACAGTGGATACACAGCTCCAGGATATGATCAATTAAGCTATACTATGTTCTGGCAGTTGCCTATGCAATCAATGCAACTGGTGCTGAAATTGTTTAACAGGATATGGAAGGAGGGGGTTATCCCAAGTGGGTGGGAAAAGGCTGTAATTTTACCATTTAATAAGCCAGGGAAAGATCCAGCTCATCCAGGCAACTACAGGCCAATAGCATTAACGTCACATTTAGGGAAATGGATGGAGAAGGTGTTAGTTTACAGAATCTCATATGTACTAGAGCAAAAACGATTAATACACGACTATCAGAATGGTTTTAGAAGAGGAAGATCCACAGTGGATGCTCTAGTTAGGGTAAGTAATGATATTGAAAAGACTCTCAAAATGAAAGAAGTAATGGTTATAGTTTATCTGGATATTGAACTTATGACTCACTGTGGGGGGATGGTCTTCTTATGAAATTGAATAAAATGGACATTGGAGGAAGGATGTATAATTAGATAATGGATTTTTTAACACACAGGACAAATAGGATTAAAGCAGGATCAGAAGTTTCTAATGACTTTGAAATAGAAAATGGTGTTCCTCAGGGGAGTGTGATAAGCCCTGTTTTATTCAATGTAATGATTAATGACATGTTTGAGGATCAAGAGGGATCCATCAAAACAACACTATATGCAGATGATGGGAGCCATATGGCCGAAGGGAAGAAATGAGAAATTTGTGTTCAAAAACATCAGGAAAGCAATAGAGAAAGTGGATAAGTGGTCATATGAGTGGGGATTTAAATTTTCAAACAGTAAAACCTGCTATATGACTTTCACAAAAAAACGCAGAACTGGTACAGAACCATTAACATTTTATAATCAACCAATAGAGAAAGTGAGTGAGTTCAAATATCTAGGATTGTGGTTTGATAGTGCATACACATGGAGAGTTCATGTTGAAAATTTGGAAACAAAATGCAAAAAAGTCATTAATCTCATAAAAGCTGTAGCTGGACATGAATGGGGTGCAGATAAACAGGCATTAATTGACATTTACAGAGCACTAATGCGATCGACAATAGCCTACGATGCATGATTTATGGAGCAGCGGCAAAGACGACTCTGGAAAAAATAGAATGCAGCATAGAGCACTTCACCTGTGCATTGGAGCCATCAAAACAACACCAAACAATACAGTTTTAATAGAAGCAGGAGAAATACCAATGGATTTGAGAAGAGATAAACTCACATTATCATACTGGGTCAAGCTGAAAGGAAGTGACAAAGCAAATATTTCAAAAACAATACTACAAGACTGCTGGGAATACTGTAATTTCCAGGGACATGGGTTTGGGTGGACAACTGAAAGAAGGACCAGAATGTATGGGCTGCACACGATTGATATAGCTAACACCAGTCCAGTGAGTAATGTTCCCCCTTGGCTGTTTCCGGGAATAGAAGTAGATGCTAGTGTGCTAATGAAGAAAAAGGATTGGCATATGAGTGAAGTTGGTGTTAAAACAAGCATTTACCTCAGGAACAATTACAATAACTTCTTACAGCTCTATACTGACGGTTCAAAGAATAAAGAGGGCTCTGTTGGAGTTGGAGTATACATCCCAGAATTTAAAGTGACCATCGCAAAAAGACTCTCCCAACAATACATCCGTGTTTACAGCAGAAATGGTAGCATTAATTATTGCTTTGCAGTGGGTGGAGGAGATCAGACCGGACCAGGTGGTGGTGTGCACGGCCTCATTTGCAGCGCTAAAAACCATACAGACACTAAAATCGACAAGGGAAGACTTGGTGATTGAGCTATATCACAGTTTATTTAGGGTACACAGGGGTGGTGGAGAAGTTCAGTTTTGTTGGGTTCCTGCACATGAAGGGTTGAAAGGGCATGACTGTGCAGACAAATTAGCAAAAAGTGCTCTTGGAAAAGAGATAACTATACCATTGTCTCTTGGAAAAGGTGAAAGGAAAGCAGTAATCAAGAAAAAAGGAACTGAGCTATGGCAAAAAAGATGGGATGAAGATCATAAAGGTAGATCGTATTACACAATACAAAAATCTGTTGCAATAAAGAATTTCATAATAACCAAAAGGAGGGAAGACATCATTATGGTAAGACTCAGACTGGATCACACAGGTTTAAACGGCACTTTATTCACAATGGGGAAAAGCGAAAGTGACAAATGTAGAGAATGTGGCGTAAAAGAAAATGTCAAGCACATCTTATTACACTGTCACAAATACGGAAATGAAAGACAGATAATGGAAAATGAAGTTTGAGAGGCCAGTAGGGAATGGGATTTAACTGGGATTCTGGAGAGATGGAGATGGAGAGGCAATAAGAATCACGAGAAGGGCTCTTTTCTCTTTTTTAAATAACACAGGATTAAGTTATAGAATTTAGGGGTCGGGCTCAGATGACATAATGTTACACACTCTTGTACAGTAGGTGGCGGTATGCACCTTTCAGTTGTTTGCTATCTGCCAGTAACTGAGAGAAGAAGAGAAGAAGAAGAAGAGTAGTAGTAGTAGTAGTAGTGAAGTAGACCAAAAGATACTCAAAAGCTAGATATCATGCTGCAATCCAAAGAAATTCAGGAACAAAGGAGAAACAAAATTATTGAGATCTATCAGTCTGCAAAAGGTTATAACGCCATTTCTAAAGCTTTAGGGCTCCAGTGAACCACACTGAGAGCCATTATCCACAAATGGCAAAAACATGGAACAGTGGTGAACCTTCCCAGGAGTGGCCGGCCAACCCAAAATTACCCCAAGAGCGCAGCAACGACTCATTCAAGAGGTCACAAAAGACCCCACAACAACATCCAAAGAACTGCAGGCCTCACTTACCTCAGTTAAGGTCAGTGTTCATGACTCCACCATAAGAAAGAGACTGGGCAACAATGGCCTGCATGGCAGAGTTGCAAGACAAAAACCACTGCTGAGCAAAAAGAACATAAAGGCTCATCTCAGTTTTGCCAGAAAACATCTTGATGATCCCCAAGACTTTGGGGAAAATACTTTTGCTGACTGACGAGACAAAAGTTGAACTTTTTGGAAGGTGTGCGTCCCATTACATCCGGCGTAAAAGTAACACAGCATTTCAGAAAAGGAACATCATACCAACAGTAAAACATGGTGGTGGTAGCGTGATGGTCTGGGGCTGTTTTGCTGCTTCAGGACCTGGAAGACTTGCTGTGGTAAATGGAACCATGAATCCTGCTGTCTACCAAAAAATCCTGAAGGAGAATGTCCGGCCATCTGTTTGTGACCTCAAGCTGAAGTGCACTTGGGTTCTGTAGGAGGACAATGATCCAAAACACACCAACAAGTCCACCTCTGAATGGCTTAAGAAAAACAAAATGAAGACTTTGGAGTGGCCTAGTCAAAGTCCTGACCTGAATCCGATAGAGATGCTGTGGCATGACCTTAAAAAGGCAGTTCATGCTTGAGAAACCTCCAATGTGGCTAAATTACAACAATTCTGCAAAGATGAGTGGGTCAGAATTTCTCCACAGTGCTGTAAAAGACTCATTACCAGTTATTGCAAATACTCGATTGCAGTTGTTGCTGCTAAGGGTGGCCCAACCAGTTATTAGGTTTAGTGGGCAATCACTTTTTCACGCAGGGCAATGTAGGTTTGGATTTTTTTCCCCCCCTTAATAATAAACATCTTCATTTAAAAACTGCATTTTGTGTTTACTTGTGTTATCTTTGTCTAATATTTAAATTTATTTGATGATCTGAAACATTTAAGTGTGACAAACATACAAAAAAATGAGAAATCAGGAAGGGGGCAAGAACATTTTCACACCACTGTATGCAGTATTCTGGGGCACTTTCTCCAGTACCAATGTACCTTAACAGGCAACACAATGATTAAATACAATGATTATTGTTTTTTAAATGTCATGGTTGATCGTCTCAACAATTAGGAAAGCACTGACCAATCAGCTGATGACATGAAAATTTTGTGCACTGAGTTCAGTGGGTCTGCGGGATAATAGTTCAATCTAATATAATATTCCTGGTGTTGTTATTAAGTTTAATGGATACTCAATGGCACCCATACAGTCTTATAAAAGCCACTCACTGCTGACTGGCTCGTTACACACAGGAAAATGATTAAATAACCAGGTTGTTCCTTGTTATGTTGAAACAAATATATATATATATATATATATATACAGTATATATATATATATATATATATATATATATATATATACACTGTATATACAGTATATATATGTTTGTGCGCGCACACACACACACACACACACACACACACACACACACACAGTATGTTGTTCCTTAATGACAAAAAAATGCTTTTACAGGTTTTAATTTTACACCTAACCACTGCATTTTTGCTTGGAGACTGAGATACAACATTTTTTGAAAATTGTTTGACAGACGTCAATATAACTCACCCACAATTAATGAAGTATGAAGCAATTCTTTTGGTTTCCCAATCTTGTGAATCCCTCTACTTTAGTGCAGCATTTCTGTAACTTTAAAAATTCAAAACATCTTTTCTTCCTTTCAATTTCTGGACTGAGGTTCAGTATATGACCTTTTTTGACACAAGCTGAATTGGAAATATATCAAATTAATCACCTAAAAGATGCTTAACACTTCATCTCTGATTGACGTTTCTCTCCGACAGGCCCAGCACCGCACTTTCTACTCAATAAACTGCCACAAGACTACTCGCACAACTAGGATTGATATAGATTGGCTGAGGGAGGTGGAGAACCTTTATTTTGGGCCAGGGAGTGGATGGTTTCTGCTTCTGGTCAATGTGTAATATGCTCACACTGTAAATCCATCTCCTTCGGTGCCACAGAAGTGCAGGAGTGCTGTAGTTTAATCAAGTCAGAAGTCGAGTTTCAGAACTCAGCTCAGTCCCATGGTGTCAAGGTGAAAATACTGAGTCAGATCTCAAGTATGAAGCAGAATTATGTGGCGAAAAACTTTTGCATCAGCAGAGCAGGATGTCCAGCATGCGAAGGCTAGTGGGGATCTTGACATTAATGCTTAACTCCAACATACCTTGGCCAAAGAGGAAAGCTGAGGTTGAGTTTCTTGGTAAATAAGTGAGTTGGAACTCCTGAAGTAAAATTCAAGCCACAGAGAAAGCCAGACAAAAAAGCTTTAATACCACATACAGCCATGGATCACCTGTATACTGTTAAAATTAAAAAAAAAAAAAAAAAAAGCTAAATGATGACTGTTCAAAGAAATGCACCCTGCCTTTACGAGTTAAGTTCTTAAAGAAAGAACAGATTCCACTTCCTGGTTTTTATGATGTCACAAATCAACAAGCCCCACCTTCAGTCCTCAAAGTTGGAAAAAACACACCCTCCCCCTTACATGTGATTGGTTAGAGTCTTTTTGAGTGAGCCAATCAGATTAGGGCCTCATTAATACTAATGAAAGGCTGAAGTATACAAAATCAAATCAAATCAAAATCAAAACTGACTGCTTCAGACAGAACTTTAAAGACAGCTATAAAAAATTATATAAAACAACAATCAAAGGGTTTTTGATCTGTAAATTTTTTTGATATACGGTATGTTCTTCTGGATTTCAAAAGAAGATTATTACCTAGCATATTCACTATATGGGACCTTTTAAGAAAGTGTATGAAATCTTGAAATTCTGATTTTTAGGGACATCTTCAAGCAGCCACATACTCAATTCCAACAAGACAACAAACTAATACATAAAAATATGTGGACTCCTAACCTCATAGTACAATCATATGGGCCTTGTCAAAGATGGTGTCACCACTGCATTTTACAGTTTTGTAACTGCTTAAATGCTCATGGAGAGGATGGAGGGAGGATGGGGAAGGCATTAAAATGTGCACTCATTCACTGGTGTCCCATTTTGCCTTTTAGTCACCACTGTCTGTATTTAACAGGTGGGTAGTTAACTAGTTACATTATTCAGGTTCATGTACTCCAGTAACTTTTATACAGAACTGGACTTTGAGTAGTTTTAATATGCAATACTCTTCACTCGTGTACAATTTTGGAGAAAAAAAAACCCCAGTATTTTACTCAGGTACATTTGGACGTACTATTTGAATTACTTTTGATTTTAATGATGTGAAAACTGTTTAGAAATGTGCTTATTACTAATGAAAAAAACAAAACATTATGTATATTTAGTCATTTTTGTGAACTTTAATAATAATTTTATATGATTTGGATTAAATAAATAAGAAAGAAAGAAAGAAAGAAAGAAAGAAAGAAAGAAAGAAAGAAAGAAAGAAAGAAAGAAAGAAAGAAAGAAATTCATTCATTCATTATATTTGAGGGTGTTATATTTTCCTGAGGATAACACATTTACAGGAAAAACATATTGTTAATATTAAAGTCTCAAATTTATAGGGAAAAAAAGTTGAAAATTTACAGACAGAAACTTGTAAATTTCAGGAAAACTCACAAATTTATAGTAAAAAAAAGTTGCTATTTTACAAGAACAAATATCTCAAAAAACTGAGAAAAAACAGATTTATAAGAATAAAGTTTCATATGTATGAGACAAAAACAAACAAACAAAAAACCGTCAATGAACAGACCTTTCAAGCACAACCTGAAGTCCCACCTGAGGATCACTGTGTGCGCGTCTGGTGACTATGGGTGACAAGGCCTAGGAGGAGGAGTAATTCCTGTGAAATGTGGTCAAACAGACAAACAGACGCCACGCCATCGCATTAGCGCATTTCGGCTTTGCCAGAATGAGCTAAAAACACAAATGAGAAGAAAAAAATTTAACAAGTTTCAAACGTCAATGAAAAGTTTCAAATTTACAAGGAAATGGTCATTTTGAGAAAACAACCACAAATTTTAGAGAAAAACTTCACAAATTGGCAAGAGTGAAGACATTACTCAAGTAACTTTTGATCAGATACCTTCTTGTACTTAAGTAATTTCTTTAGTGACTGACTGGTATTCAGTAATTAATATCATCATGCAATGTTAAGGCCCCTTTACACAGCACAGAGATCGGGCCAATTTTTGATCTTAAAGACATACTCCGGTGGCTCTAAAACCACCTCAAAAACAAGTGTGTATTACACGAAATAGTATATTGTGGCTTTTTATACACAAAAAAACTTTCATTGCCTTAGAATTGTTTAGAAAGAGCTTTTAAATCTTTCACCTACCTAAGTATGTGCAGATCTATGAACATTCTAATTAGCGGCCTGCAGGGCTTGCCGCAACTCCTGGTGGATGGGCTGCTAGTCTGTTCACGGCGCTTCCAGACATTAAAGTTTTTCTTATATCTTCAAAAGTATAAAGCAAAACATTTTTCTGAAAACGGTTGAGGCGAGCGATAAATGTGTAGTTGCCAAATACACTACTCACAAAAAGTGAGGGACATTTGGCTTTAAGGTGAAATTTATGGAAAATGTAAAAAGTTCATGCTACAGTGATATTATAGTATGAAAGTAGGGCATTTAAGTAGAAGCATGCAATGGTGATTTCCACATCTCAAACAAATTACTGAAACAAAAGCCAGCAACAGTGGTGGGTATACCACAACAAAAATGTCAATGTCTCAATAATTTGTCATGTGTCCTTGAGCATCAATTACAGTTTGACAACGATGTCTCATGCTGTTCATAAGTCTGCTGAGGCATGGCATTCTGCTCTTCTTGAAGGGCGGCCCTCAGGTCATTGAGGTTGTGGGGTGCAGGGTTACGAGCCTCTACACAGCAACTCAGCTGATCCCATAGGGTTTCTATGGGATTCAGGTCTAGAGAAAGTGCAGGCCACTCCATTTGAGGTACCCCAGCCTCCAGCAGCCATTCCCTAAAGATGCAACCTTGATGAACTGAAGCACTGTCACCCATGAAGATGAAATTAGGCCTGTGTTGTTCATGCAGGGACACGATGACTGGGTTAATGATGTTATTCAGGTAGTATTGGCTTGTCACTGTAACATTCACAAGATGTAGGGCAGTTCTGGATTGACTAGACGCACTTGCCCAGACTGTAACACCACCACCACCACCACCAAAGGCTCATCTAGTAACAACAGTGGCTGATGCATAGTGCTCTCCTTGACGTCGCCAACATTGCTGGCGGCCACCATTTCTGCTCATCGTGAAAAGACCTTCATCAGAGAACAGCAGTGAAGCCACACAGTCTCTTGTCCAGTGTAAATGCTCCCTGGTCCATTAAGACAATGACACCTGTGCCTGGTGGTGTGGCCAGTTACCCTTGCAGGTCACCTAGCACGCAGACCACGCTGATGTGAATGGTTTCGAATGGTCTGATGTGACTCTTGGATGCCTCTCACCTCCCTTAAATGTGCCTGGGGTTGAGTGGCATTCATTATCTGGTTCTGCAGGACACTGTTCACAGTGAAGCAGTCATTAGCGTGGGATGTGGCCAAAGGACGTCCACTGCTATGCCTTTCTGTGACTCTTCCAGTCTCTCTGTATCTCTGTTGCAACCTGCTGATGACACTGTGAGACTCTAAGCTCAGTGACCACTTCCCTTGGAGAACATCCTGTTTGAAGCCTCGCAATGGCGAGGTAATGCTAATCAATTGTTAGGTGTCGTCTTGGTCTCATGATGTCAAAATGTGAACAGCATGATGGAGAGGACTGTTTAAATACCAATTCTTATTGAACCAGAAAATTTATTGGTCAATTCATGGATCAGACAGCTGTTGTGAATTTTGCCGTTAAGCACCCTGTTAGAGAACAGCAAGTTATGCAGAAAGTATTGAAACATTGAACAGTTGGACATGTGCATTCAAAAGGTTAGAGAAGGTCAAATTAAGTTAATCTGTAAAGAGATATAGTGCATTTTAGGTGCATCCTGAAATTTCACCTGAAAGCCGAATATCCCTAGCTTTTTGTGCGTAGTATATTTGTTTACTTTTTACTAACAACCAGTCCCCTGTCCGCCGGTGACTGAGCGGGGGATGTGGCTGCTCTCAGCTTACAGCACGGTGCCCCATCTGCCAAAGGTATAAAGGTAGGTTAATGGTATAACCAACCTGTCATGAGCAGCAGGAGCGCGCCCCTCCCCTCCGGTCCCATCTCCTCTAGCTCATCACGGCCCCTGAGGCAGAAGAAACACCTGCGCCCGCTCATCAGCCAGCGTACTTAAGGAGGTTCCCTCCGCGCAGTCTACGCTGGCTCGTCTGGGTATACTGCCCCTCCTACGGACTAGCAGTTAACTGGAATCGTTAACACATCGTTAACCTCCTTGTTCTCCTTCCTTTCAGGTTGCTGCCACCATGTAGGTGTGTTCTCGGGACTGTGCACGCTCTCCTGCTTCACCGCACAACCCATCAGTAACTTCTTCTCCCCAGTCAGGCACCATCAGCTTCACTACTCCCCCCTACCCTACTGGTTCGTCTATTCCCCTCTGGGTCCTGCCGGTCATCCCTGGATTTCCCAATTAAGTTGCAATTTGGCTCGCCCATTTTCCCCTTACTCCACTCTTAAGCTCACGGCTCTCATCTTCTCTCCGCAGGTCCATTTCCTCTGGCGAGTGACTGTTTCTGTAGCTGTGCAGTGCTGTGTTTTGAGATTAATAAAACTGTCAAACATGCCCCTCTGTGTGGTTCACCCTGTGTTTGGCATCATGCGCGTGAGCTGTCAAAAACTAACACGTCATGACACAACCAGGCTAAGCAGGAATGCTTACGTAGATAGAAACGGTCTGTCCAAACCTGCCTGTTTCAGGGGGGCGTTATCAAACTGGAAATTCACAACAAAAAAACACAGACTTGTGACTGTGGTGAGATTTTGCGCTTGATATGTCTTTTGCACTTGATAAGTCACAAACATGTTACAGACATGTTAAAAACACAAAAAACTTGATTTTTTGCCGGAGTGTCACTTTAAGGATTGGGAGATCCTTGTGTGCTCAGAACTTTGAGGAGACCGTAGCAACTGTGGAGATCATGGGAAGATCATTGATAGATCAAAAATTGGCCAGATCTCTCAACCATCTCTCAGTGATATCCACCCCCATATAAAGGGGGTATTACTTTTATCTGAGTTGAATTTCTGTCCACTCTACCCATCTCTACTGTTCACTTTTACATTCTCATTCACAAAGCACTTCTGGCTTTGTGATCATCTTCTTTTAGGCATTAAATACACATTTTTAAGTGGTTAATATCAGGATTAAGGGTAGGGTTAGAAGAATGTGAGGGTCTCATTTACAGTGCATCCGGAAAGTATTCACAGCACTTATATTTTTTCCACATTTTGTTATGTTACAGCCTTATTCCAAAAGGGATGAAATTCATTTTTTTTTCCTCAGAATTCTACACACAATACCCCATAAGGACAATGTGAAAAAAGTTTTTGTTAGATTTTTGCAAATTTATTAAAAATAAAAAACGAAGAAATCACATGTACATAAGTATTCACAGTCTTTGCCATGATGCTCAAAATTGAGCTCGGGTGCATCCTGTTTCCACTGATCATCCTTGAGATGTTCCTACAGCTTAATTGGAGTCCACCTGTGGTAAATTCAGTTGATTGGACATGATTTGGAAAGCCACACACCTGTCTATATAAGGTCTCACAGTTGACAGTGCATGTCAGAACACAAACCATGCATGAAGTCAAAGGAACCATCTGTAAAACTCTGAGACAGGATTGTCTTGAAGCACAAATCTGGGGAAGGATAGAGAAAAATTTCTGCTGCTTTGAAGGTGCTAATGAGCACAGTGGCCTCCATCATTCCAAAATGGAAGAAGTACGGAACCACCAGGACTCTTCCTAGAGCTGGCTGGCCGTCAAAACTGAGCGATCGGGGGAGAAGGGCTTTAGACAGAGAGGTGATCAAGAATCTGATGGTCACTCTGTCAGAGTTTCAGCGTTCCTCTGTGGAGAGAAGAGAACCTTCCAGAAGGACAACCATCTCTGCAGCAATCTACCAATCAGGACTGTATGGTAGAGTGGCCAGACGGAAGTCACTCCTTCATAAAAGGCACATGACAGCCTGCCTGGAGTTTGCCAAAAGGCACCTGAAGGACTCTCAGACCATGAGAAACTAAATTCTCTGGTCTGAAGAGACAAAGATTGAACTCTTTGGCATGAATGCCAGGCGTCATGTTTGGAGGAAACAGGCACCGATCATAACCATGCTAATGGTGGTGGCAGCATCATGCTGTGGGGATGTTTTTCAGCGGCAGAAACTGGGAAACTAGTCAGGACAGAGGGAAAGATGAACGCAATAATGTACAGAGACATCTTGGATGAAAACCTGCTCCAGAGCGCTCTTGACCTCAGACTGGGGTGACGGTACATCTTTCAGCAGGACAACAACGCGAAGCACACAGCCAAGATATCAAAGGAGTGGCTTCAGGACAACTCTGTGAATGTCCTTGAGTGCCCCAGCCAGAGCCCAGACTTGAATCCAATTGAACATTTCTGGAGAGATCTGAAAATGGCTGTGCACCGACGCTTCCCATCCAACCTGATGGAGCTTGAGAGGTCCTGCAAACAGGAATGGGAAAAACTACCCAAAGATAGGTGTGCCAAGCTTGTGGCATCATATTCAAAAAGACTTGAGACTGTAATTGCTGCTAAAGGTGTATCAACAAAGAATTGAGCAAAGGCTGTGAATACTTACATACATGTGATTTCTTAGTTTTTTATTTTTAATAAATTTGCAAAAATCTAAAAAAAAAACTTTTTCACATTGTCATTATGGGGTATTGTGTGCAGAATTTTAAGGAAAAAATGAATTTCATCCCTTTTGGAATAAGGCTGTATCATAACAAAATGTGGAAAAAGTGAAGCGCTGTGAATACTTTCCAAATGCACTGTACATACAGTGAAACTGTAACCCTCCATAATTGCCTAATGTCACCTTTTTCATGGATACCACAGATTGCTTAATGTCAAAACATACATACAAGTTATAATTACTGCTGGTAAAAATGGCCATATACTGTCAGGTAATTTTAGTTGGAGGACAGTCTCAAGTCCTTAGTGACTAAATGGTGTTATTACAAGAGGTTATCAACAGTTCCATGCAGTGCTTTTAAGCTGAATGCACTAATTCCTGAGTTACTAGTATTGATGCACACTTGAACAAATAGAAAAAGAAAAAGCACTGGTCACTAATTTCTAAAATTCCCAACCAATTATGGGCTCAATTGGATCAAAAGTCTCCCCAGTTTGTCAACATGAAGCTGATGAGAGTCCATCCCCCTCTCTTGTGGCCATCTCTGAAGGGTGTTTAGAGAAGAGAACACGGGAGCCGCGGCCCTACGGAGAGTTTCCTGGTGTTTGTCTTGTGCTTAAGATAAAAGCTTTCCACTGCTGTGCTGCCTGCTGTCAAAATGCACTGATTCAAAGATGCACAGAGAAAGAAGGTGGGCATTGATTTCCTGCTGCTGCTGGATCGAAGCCCAGCAGTGTGACACAATCACAACAGAGTATCATTACTGTGTGTAGGAGAGATAGACATGAATTATTTTCACCATTTCTGCTCAGAATGCTTAGTCCCGTTGTGAATACTTGCAAATTCTAATTCTGACTACCTTTCCACTTTTTTTTTGGGGGGGGGGGGGTATAAATCATGAAAACACACGCAAGTGGCACTGCAGGACATCTGCTCGTCAAGCTCTTGCACCTGCAGTGCACACCTTTGACCAAAAGGTGGTGCTCTGCCACTCCTCTATACTTCCCAGCTATTTTGAAACACTTGTGCCAAGCTACAAGAGGGTGGAACCAATTAAAAGAAATTGCACTAAAAGAGGGGAAAGTAGTTCTTATAAATGTATATTTACAAAAGGGAAAGATGTTAATTAGGGATTAAGCAACACTGCAAACTGCTGCCCTAACAGGCGGTGGATGAGACCTGGAGGAGAAAAGCCGAGGGAGGCTGGAAGAACCTCTGCACCCAGTACTTCCTGTGTGCAGAATGCCAATGAAGAACACCACAACGCAGGCAGCCTATCAAAGCATCCTTTCATTCCCTCGCATTCCCACTGGCTGGACCACAAACCGTAAGCCTGACAGGTGGAGAAACGTTACAAAAAGTCTCAGTATTTTACAACACCACAGCACGAGAAGTGGGGACTGTTTAGTGGGACATCTCTGAAAGTTTGAATTTATTATAGGAACTGCATAAATCAGGAAGTCTTCCAATGGAAAACAAAAGGAAATGAACTCAAGTGATTACAAAAGAGGGTGCCATTTTCAGTAAGATTATCCTCAAAAGATTTATAAATAGTTAATAAGTTGGCTACTAATTAAGCTGTAAACCCTTCAAAAATCATTAAGCTTTTATAATATGAAATAAAAGAGGAACTAGGAACCAGTTCCCTGGCAAATAGAGCTACACTTATCTGTTCCCTCAAACCTCAGATATCAGTTTATTAAGGTCACTCTGTTTTCTAATCAGCTGGATTTTCACCATCAGATATTTGTCAGGAGGTTATTTAAAGTCAAGAGACCTTTTGGTTAAAAATGCTGACAGTACTTAAGCACTGTAAGAATTTTTAGCCAAAGGGCCTCCTGATCATGCCAAATAGTAAGCCTGCGTGATGTGTAACAGCTTTACAACTGCTTATTCACCATTTATAAAGCATTTATAAACTGCTTCTAAACAGTAAACCCTTATTAGGGCAAACTTATCATGCATTCAGGCCCAACAAGCAGCAATTTCAGACAAATTCAACGGAATTACACAAACACACAGCTGGGCGACACAAACCCATGTCCGCGCAAGTTGGATTTTTGATCAACTTGGGCAAAAAAACAATTGCTTGATGCTTGGTCACGAAACACAATCAGCAGTGAGAGTCTACCATCATCAGGTTAGTATCAATAATGGAGGATAAAGTGCTTGAAAATGAGACTCAGATTCATTCACTCTAGACAGATGAACCGGCATTCCACAGCTGAGACAGAGTGTCTGTCGCTGGTATCCATCTGTGAAATCCTGCCACCAATCTGCTCAGGGCTAACAGCTCATCAAACTGGACAACAGTCAGCCTCAGTTAGGAATGAAAACAGCCATCTTCGAGATACAGTTTCTGGAGGAGGCAGGGACATTTTTCCCAACTGGGTGCACCGCTGGACAATGATGCTGTTTTGGGGAATTCAATAGCAAGTACAAGGCAGCAGCAGAGGTTATGAAGGTTTTTACTTTCAACTCTGGTGACTGTATACAAATTTTTGCTTCACGTTTGGTTGGAATGTACCATGATGGTAAAGTGGTACCTACAGTAAAAGTGTTTACTGAAGTTGTACAGTATATAACATAAGTAGTAGTAACTCAGAGAGACATGATTAGACTGTCTATCTGCAAATAGCAAAATTGCTCGCTGCTGATTACTAGAATCAATGCACTTTTAGCACATTTCTGCATTGGGTTCGCTTTTAAGACCTGGACATTACATTCATCTTTTTAAAAAAAACTAAAGTCTCGGTTTGAGCTTTGTGGCCTTTGCAGCTGTGTGCTTTTTACACACGTGGACAGAATTGCTGGTACCCCTCTGTTAATGAAAGAAAAACCCACAATAGTCACAGAAATAACTTGAATCTGACAAAAGTGGTAATAAATAAAAATTCTATGAAAATAACCAATGAAAATCAGACAATGCTTTTGAATTCTGGTTCAACAGAATTATTTTAAAAAACAAACTCATGAAACAGGCCTGGACAAAAATGATGGTACCCCTAGAAAAGATTGAAAATAATGTGACCATAGGGACATGTTCAAACAAGATGTGCCCTCTAATTAACATCACAGGTGTCTACAAACTTGTAATCAGTCAGTTGGCCTACTTAAAGAGTGACAAGTAGTCACTGTGCTGTTTGGTGACATGGTGTGTACCACACTAAACATGGACCAGAGGAAGCAAAGGAGAGAGTTGTCTCAGGAGATTAGAAAGAAAATTATAGACAAGCATGTTAAAGGTAAAGGCTATAAGACCATCTCCAAGCAGTTTGATGTTCCTGTGACTACAGTTGCACATATTATTCAGAAATTTAAGGTCCACGGGACTGTAGCCAACCTCTCTGGACGTAGCCGCAGGAGGAAACTTGATGAAAAATGGAAGAGACGGATAATACGAATGGTAACAAAAAAGCCCAGAACAACCTCTAAATACATTCATGGTGAACTCCAAGGTCAAGGTACATTAGTGTCAGATCGCACCATCTGTCGTTGTTTGAGCCAAAGTAGACTTCATGGGAGACGACCAAGGAGGACACCACTGTTGAAAACAAATCATAAAAAAGCCAGACTGGAATTTGCCAAACTGCATGTTGACAAGCCACAAAGCTTCTGGGAGAATGTCCTATGGACAGACGAGACAAAACTGGAACTTTTTGGCAAGGCACATCAGCTCTGTGTTCGCAGACGCAAACATGAAGCATACCAAGAAAAGAACACTGTCCCTACTGTGAAACATGGAGGAGGTTCTGTATGTTCTGGGGCTGCTTTGCTGCATCTGGCACAGGGTGTCTTGAATCTGTGCAGGGTACAATGAAATCTCAAGACTATCAAGGTATTCTAGAGAGAACTGTGCTGCCTAGTGTCAGACAGCTTGGTCTCAGTCGCAGGTCATGGGTCTCGCAACAGGATAATGACTCAAAACACACAGCTAAAAATACCCAAGAATGGCTAAGAGCGAAACATTGGACTTGCGGCGGCATGAAATAAGGCGGCGTTGTTGGAGGTTTTAAGTAGAGTTTATTATATCATACCGCCGTCACTAGCTCCACTCCCGGCGCCGTGCATGAGCGCCGAGAGCGAGCCCACGGCTCTCAGAGAAGGGACACAAAGTCTGTGTCCTGCAGCAGGGTTGAAGTCAGATTGAGAGTGAGAGGAAGTGTTACAGAACCTGTGCAGTATTTATACCCAACTCAAACAATACATTAAGGCAGTGTCACAGCAGTTGGTCTGATCAAAGGGACTGCAGAACAGGCATGAGATATTTGCATTTGTGAGACATACATCACAATAGGCAGATTTGCTAGACTCTGCTCCAGGTGCAGAACAAAGAGGTTAACAGGCACATCTACATATTGATCTGAGTCTCTAGGTCACAGTAAGGACAGGACGCATGAACACAATGCATGAGAGGCAACATTAACATCACAAGGCATGAATGGCACATTACGTCTCAGTAGTGTAGCGGAAAAAACCAGGAGTAGCGAGTTGTCTGTCCTTAGTCTGTTGTGGGGGTTAACCGAACCGCCACAGACTATTCTAAAGTGGCCTTCTATGAACCCTGATCTAAATCCTATTGAACATCTGTGGAAGGAGCTGAAACATGCTGTCTGGAGAAGGCACCCTTCAAACCTGAGACAACTGGAGAAGTTTGCTCATGAGGAGTGGGCCAAAATACCTGCTGAGAGGTGCAGAAGTCTCATTGACAGTTACAGAAATCGTTTGATTGCAGTGATTGCCTCAAAAGGTTGTGCAACAAAATATTAAGTTAAGGGTACCATCATTTTTGTCCAGGCCTGTTTCATGAGTTTGTTTTTTTAAAATAATTCTGTTGAACCACAATTCAAAAGCATTGTCTGATTTTCATTGGTTAATTTTTCATAGACTTTTTATTTATTACCACTTTTGTCAGATTCAAGTTATTTCTGTGACCATTGTGGGTTCTTCTTTCATTAACAGAGGGGTACCAACAATTTTGTCCATGTGTGTATGTTTAGAAATGCTCAAAAAGGCACAGAGACAAACAGTTTGAGAACAGTCAAGAGAAGTTTTAATACCTCAAGCAGCTGTGGTGAAGTCCAATCCACAATCACCATTATGCTGTAAAATTATAGAAATTATGGCTATTATGAAAAGAGAAAGTGCCTAAAAATGCTGTGAACATGTGCTTTATCTCTTCTTCATCAGGGAGTCATCTGAATGAAGCTTGAAAGCAGCAATTCGAGAAACTGCAGTTTGTGGGCCGTGTGGGATTTCCCTTTAAAACTTTAGGACCTATGGGTTTGCGGGGTCCCTTCTGGAAGAGTCTGCTGTAACTTGCAGCATGTGGAGAAAGTCAACGAGCATCTCAACGAGTAAACATCAGTGTTGACAACCAGATATGAAACAGCTAAGAGGGGAGGCTATTTTTGGGCAAAGCCGTGATTTGAAAGGGGAATTAAGCTTTTGGGCGTATGGCTGGGGATAACACATTGCCAAAAAAAAAAAAAAAATATGTAATTGCCACTCTCCTGTTGTCAGGCAGCTGTTGTCAACACAAACGGCGGCGAAAAGCGAGGTGAGGTGAGCAAATGCAGCCCGCAGCACCAGAGATGGCGGTGATGCCGAGATAAACAGATTCTGTCGAGGAAGAAATGCCTGTCTGGGCTTCAGATTTAATATTCAGCACAGCACCCGCTCTGACTCACAACTGCATACCCATCTGAGAGGCACAGCAGACAGATTGGGGGGGGGGGGGGTAACAGGTATGACAGTTCAAAGGCAGATGATAGACTCTGGAGGGGGGAGCTTCTCGATGTAATGGACATAACGGGGGCGGGGCGGGATGTAGGCCTAGAGGGGAGACCGAGGTTGGAGAAGAGAAAAGGGATAGATATATCAGTGGAGGGACACAGAGCAGAATCGCCTTAAAAAAGTAAGAACGCCGCCCGGAGACAACTTGATAGGGGAAAATTGCTGTTTATAGAACACGGTGTGGAGACTAGACGCCACGTACAAGACATGACAGATGAGGAACAGAGGCTAGGGAGGAGACCGAGGTTTGATTGACGGATATGACAAGGGAGAGACAGATGACATGGAGATGGAGCACTTCAAACAACAGACATGCAGATGAGGGACAGTATCTCGCAAAGAGGCACAGATCTGAGTGACGGATATGATGGGAGTGAAGCAGAAGTAAGGAAGGCGGCAGTGCTTGGTGTCAGAGATACGCCTGTGCAAATAGTGTAATCTGAAAAAGATGAAAGAAGCAAAGTGGACAGGAAAAAAAATAGCAGATAGCCTTGGATTTGTTACTTGCACAAGAGATTCATTCCCTTTATATGACATCCACAGCTTTAAGGAAGCTAAATTTAAAGCAACACTATGGAAGATCTGCTCTGGAATTGCTCTCCTCCTACAGTTGTGGGGCGTAGTTGTCTGTTACCGCTGTCATTGTTGTGGCTTGACCCTTGCATGTTGGGAGTGGTCGCACCCGCATGACCACTCCAGTCACCAGGCAGAGTGTCTCGCTCACGTCACTGTCCGAGAAAAACATGAGCTTATTAAAGTACTTTAAATGCGGAAAAAATCAGAAGAGGTATGTAAGCACTGGAGGCATTTATCATGGCTTTAACCCACTGGTAACGGGGGCAATAATGGAAGAGTCGCTTAGCTAACAGATGTGGTTAACAGCATGAGTTGGCTCATTTTGTTTTCTTTTTAATCATTAGTTTTTTGTTTTTCTTATTTCAGACAAGCATGAAAAGGAGCTGTTTTTACCTTTACCTTAGCCCTTAAGTTGTGTGATTCCCTGTGCCCCTAGTGGCAGACCGCGCCACTGCGACTGTCGACTGATATAATGTGCCAAACACTCCCCAGCTGGACTGAGGATTTGTACTGATCATGCCAGTTCACAAGGTGGCAGGCACGCGTTGGAGGACTCATGGATGACACGTAATACACCAAAGAGGAAGAAATCCTTCTTCTTCTTTGTCGTCTTTGAGATTACAAAACAAAATGGACGGCACCCATCGTTGTGGACATACGCAATCGCAGACGGACGAGCAAATTTGTAGGATTTGGTCCCGATTTTGCCAACTATGATTCTAAAAAGAGATTATTTAGCTTATGAAGGTAGATGTTTACATGTTCCTATAACACAGGGAGCGCAAAGCTCGTTGATTTCACCTGCCGGCGCCCGGAGAGCCATGTGACTGTAGAGCAATCGCCAGTTGCATGTCATCATATAAGGTAAATTGCCATGGAATGAAAGCAAAATTAAGGTGGAATAATCAATAACAGTTTCTGGAAGTAGGAGAGAAAGTTAAAATGACCAGGAGAGGACAAAATAACAGCCAGAATGCGGCAAAAGGACGCCGCCTTGCCAGCGGTAAGTGATGAATGTCTTTGTTTGTATGCAAATTAGATGTGTAAATTCACTCCTATCTGAAACTTTGGATCATATTCTATACAGTATTTTTCTAATTGACAGTAAGCCATTATCTCTTACCACTTTCAAGTCATAGCCTTGGAAAGTTCTGACATCTGATTTGAATATTTTCTTGAAAAAAATCTTTACCACTCTTGACCACTAGGGGTTATGTCACAGTTTGGCAACATACACAGTTAAGAGGTTATTATTATTAGGATATTAATTAACTAATTTATGTTCACTATTATGTGCCTGGAAAGTTAAGATGACCGAAATTCGTGAAGTCAATGACTTTAATCCGTCAGCAGCCTTCAGACAAACTAAACGTGCCAACATTTGAATTTCAAAATAAGGGAGGTTTTCCTGTTGAGGAGAGTTCTAAAAAAAAAAAAACTATAAATATATAAAAATATCATAACAGAAATAACTGCATCTTTGGTCATTTAAGTTAATTTTTTTTTCCCACAATAATTTTTATTTAACCTTTTTTTTTTACAACCATAGCACACAGAGTCAGACACTAACACAAAAGTAATTTAAAAATTAAAAAGAACAATAACAAAATAACAAAAAAAATGTAATAAAAACAACAGCCATTAACAAAACCAAGTCAACAACAATGCTCCTCTGTTTAGTCTAGGTAATCTATTACATAAAAATACATAATATACATTCACCAGCTTGGAATTTGCAAGGTCCACACATATCATTCACCTTCTTCTTCAGAAGTTATGTTTAATTTCTTTACATAATCAATGAAAGGTCTCCATGTATTCTCCAACACATTTTCCTTTGATTTCAGTATATATGTTATTCTTTCTAGAGGAAGGTTTGTTAACATCTGTCTTAACCACTGAGTCACATCTGATCTATGAGTCTTTTTCCATAGTAATGCAATACATTTTTGGCATTAAGCAAACTGAGGTCTATGAATGCTCTTTCACTCTTATTAAAGTTATGTTTTTCTGGATACAGACCCAACAAAAACAGTTTAGGATTCAATGTGATTTGTTTTGAAATTATTTTTTTAATTGTTACCCTCATCTCTTCCCAAAACATTCTGATTTTTCTACATTCCCATAAACAGTGAAATAGGATTCCTTTACTTTCCATACATTTTGTGCATGTATCTGGTATGTTTTTGTTATATCTATTTAATTCCACTGGTGTAACATACATCCGCATTAACCATTTGAAATGTATCAGTTTAAGACGTACATTTATTGATTTGGTTTGAGCTCCTGCACATGCCATTTTCCATTGTTCCTCTGAAATTTCAATTTGCAGGTCTTCTTTCCAGTCATTCAGTCTTTTCTGAGAGTTTTCACTTGAGTATAGTGTCAAGGAGTTATAAAACTCTGAAATAATACCCTTTCTCTTACTATCTTTCGTCAAAATTTTTTCCAAAGTTGAATAAGTAGGTCGGGTGAGAGCATTATTTTGATTTGAACAAATAAAATTTCTAAGCTGAAGATATTTAAAAAAGTGTGTTCTATTAAGATTGAATTTAATCCTCAGTTCTTCAAAAGACATTATGTTATCTGAGCGTGACAAATAAGTCTTGAATCTTTTGAATCCCTTTTAAATGCCATACTTTAAATACAATATCCGCTCTCCCTGATGTAAAATATTGATCACCCCATATTGGGCTAAATTGTGACAGTGAGTGTGGTTCTTTTAAATATTTTTTGGTTTCACACCATATTTTGATCATGTGCTTTACAATTGGATTTTTAACTTGTTTCTGTAATTTTTTTTAGCTGAGTCTGAATACATGAATAAGGGAAGAGGTAAAGGTAAATTGTATGATTCCATTTCAGTCCAGTGAGGAGGATCATTTGATGAAAGATAATGTCATAGACCTCAGTTGTGCTGACCAGTAATACAACATAAAGTTTGGACATTTCAGACCTCCACGATCAAATGGTAAGTATAGTAAGGACAAACGTAATCTAGCCTTCCTATTGTTCCATATAAATTCCACTAACTTTTTTTTAATTCTTGAGAATAGATCTGAAGGTGGTGGTAAAGGAATGTTTTGAAATAAATAAAGTATTTTTGGTAAGACACTACTTTTAAGTATATTAATTCTCCCGATCATCGACAATGGTAGTGACATCCATTTCTGAAGTAACTCATTAATATTTGTCATTAAGGCTTCATAGTTGGCATTGGCGACTGATTCTAGCTTAGGCAAAATTTGAATTCCTAAATATTTAAACTTATTTACAACATTGAATTGGTTTACCTCAGGAGCTGGATGATTTCTCTGGGTCTCATTTAACATTAACATTGAAGATTTTGTTTTGTTTATTTTATATCCTGATATATCCCCAAAGTTCTTTATTAAATTTAACAAGGTCGGAATTGATTTTTTAAAATTCGACATAAACAAAATTATGTCATCGGCATACAGGGAGATTTTATGTTCTGTTGGTCCTACTTTAATTCCATATATTTGTGGATGTAAACGTACTGCCATCGCTAAAGGTTCAATTGCCATAGTAAACAATAAAGGTGAAAATGGACAGCCTCTTCGACATCCACTATTGATTTTTATTGATTTTGAGATATTGCTGTTTGTTAGGATTTCTGCTGTAGCATTATTGTATATTATCTGGACCCATTTTATGAAATTATTTCCAAGTCCAAACCTTTGTAGGACTTCAAAAAGATAGGGCCATTCGACCCTATCAAAGCCCTTTTCGGCGTCCAATGATAGGAGAGCTGTATCCGGTGCTTCTTTATTGGAATAAATAATATTAAATAGTCTTCTTACATTATGGAAGCCTTGTCTTCCCATTATAAAGCCATTCTGATCTCTGTTAATAATATTTGGTAATATTTCTTGTAGTCATTTTGCTAAAATTTTACAGATTATTTTAAGATCAGCATTTAATATGCTTATTGGTCTCATATTTTCACATTTATTAAAGGGTTTACCTGGTTTTGGCAACAGTATAATTAAGGCATTATTCATGTATGATGGCAAATTACCATTTTGAAATGCTTCTAAAACCATTTCCAAAAGTGGTTTTATTAATTTATTCTTAAATTTTTTATAGAGGTCAACTGGAAGACCATCTGGTCCTGCTCTTTCTCCTGATTTCATATCATCAATGGCTTGCCCAACTTCTTCTTGACTAATTTTAGACTCCAGTATCTCCCTGTTTTCATTTGGAATACCTGGTATGGATAATCCACCCAAAAACCCATTTAGTTTTGTTAAGTCAGTTTCATTTTTTGTATCATATAGTTTTTCATAATAATCTCTAAAGGCACTATTAATTTCTAAAGGATCTATAACTACCTGTCAGTTATTTATAATACTGGTAATTGGTGTTGTAGATTCTAATTGTTTAATCTGCCATGCCAATAATTTTCCTGATTTTTCACCTTGTTCATAAACAGATTGCTTCAATCTGAGAAGACTCGAGGCAGCTCTATTCGCTGATTTTTTATCATATTCAGCTCTCAGAATCAGTAATTCGTTCTCTAACTGTGGGTTACTTCCTGCATACACCTTTTCTTGAAGAATTTTTATTTTACGTTCCAATTGGACTCTCTCCTCTCGGGTCTTCTTTGATTTTGAACCTGTATAACTAATAATATGCCCCCTAATAAAAGATTTGAAAGCCTCCCACTTTATACATGCCGTTGTTTGTGTAGTATTGATATCAAAGAACTCATCTATCTGTTTTTCTATGTACTTAACAAATTCCTCATCCTGAAGCCATTTATGCTTAAAATGCCACCTAACTGGGCTCTTTGTCAATTTCTTATCTACATATACTAGACAGCAGGGTGCATGATCAGAGATCACAATGTTATCATAGAAACAGTTTTTGAATCTTGGACCTTAATTCTGTAGAGATCAAAAAGTAGTCAATATGTGACAATGTCTTATAGGTATTAGAATAACAAGAATAGGCTTTGACTTGTGGTTTCATTTCTCTCCATATATCTAGCAATCTCAATTCTTTCAAAAAATGATTAATGGTCATCCTACATCCATTGTGCGTACAGTCCAGTCCTGTTGATCTATCTATACTGGGATTCAATGTGCAATTAAAATCCCCTGCTATTATATGTTGCCCTGTAAGTGATGATCAAGTGAAGAATAAATTAACAAAGAAGTTTTGGTCATCAATATTGGGGCCGTATAAGTTCACCAGATTTATATTTTCTAATAAAGATCCTTGGATAATTAAATATCTTCCAAATTTGTCTCTAATTACATTTCTTTTTTTCCACAATGTCTTTATTGAACCTTTTTTTTTAACAAACATAATACAAACAATCAAACACTAACACTAAAGTACTACAAAAAAAAAAAAAATGCACTAAAAAACACCAACAACGACTTCCGGTCTGGACGCCATGGCGACTGCAGCTTAACACTGAAGTTCTCAGACCCAATCCAGGATAACACCTTGAAAATCAAACTTAACGGATTTTTGGAGGAGTGAAAATCAAAAGACAAAATCATCATGTCTAAAGGAAAACAGAAGAAACTGAAATTCTCCAGGCCAGGACACGTATCGGCCGGAGAATCCGAACTGGAAGATCTCCGTTCAGAAGACGAGGAACTGGTGATAGCTAACAAAAGGGTTAGCCTGAAATCACTATTTGAGGAGCTACGACGATTTCGCCGAGATGTTACGGCCGAATTTCGGGAATTCAGAGAAGAATTGAAAAGGACAAACAGCAGAGTGGACCAGGCCGAGAACCGAATCTTGGAAACAGAGGATCGAATAAAAGTGCTCGAAGATTCTGTGCTAGACCTACGCAAAAGACAAGCAGCTATAGAGGCTAAGCTAACCGACCAAGAAGGAAAACAAAGAAGAGACAACATAAGAATTCATGGTCTGATAGAAGGAACCGAAAATGGTTTTAACTCAATGGCAGAATGCGTGGAATCCTTACTAAGAGAGAAATTGGATATTCCACAAACCACCGACTTGAAGATAGAAAAGGCACATCGTTCATTAGCCGCTAGGCCGGCGGCGGAAGCGCCCCCACGTTCGGTGTTGGTAAGATTTTCCAATTTCAAAATAAAACAAGAGGTTGTAAGACTGGCCTGGCAGAAAAAAGGATTTATGCACCAGGAGAGAAAAGTCTACGTGGAACACGATTACGCCCCGGAGGTCCTTAAAAAGCGCAGGGAATACAATGACGCGAAAAAGGTGTTAAGAGAGAAGAAATTGCGCTTTCAGACACCATTTCCTGCGAAGTTAAGGGTCTTCTACGGCGATGAAACGTGTCTCTATAATTCGGCGGAAGAAGCAACAGCTGACATGGCGAAAAGAGGCCTCCCGGTAACGGTATTTAAACCCCCAGCAGACCCGAGTGAAAAGATCAAAACGCAAACATGGACAACACAAAGACCTTCAAAATCCACGGACCAGCAGCGGGAAACCCAGCACCAGAGCATCGCGGATAAACTATCCGTTTTCAGGTTGGAATAGCGACCTTTTTTTTTTTTTTTTTTTTCTCTCGAATCAATCCGCACATCCAACCCCCCTCATACAAGGTAACAAACATTAAAGGAGATGCATATTCAGCATGTGGTAAAACATTTCATGGAACAATCATATTATTTGAAACAAATAAGTCTTTGTAATAAAAAAATAAAAAAAAAAAACTTGTTAAAATAGAAATGTGACAATAATCCACATGTTCTCCTCATACTAACAAATACTGTTTTTGCGTGAATGTTTGATGTGATGGGGGTGGGAGGGTGCACACAATTTCACAGGGTTTAGGCATAAAAGGAAAAAAAAAAAATCATTACAAGTTTGGATTGGGTTCTGAAACTCACGTTAAAAGCATGGGACTACTTTCAGTGGTAAGAGAGGGCCCTCAACACGTAACAGAGTTTGAGGAATTTCCCTCAGAGCCTTCACTCCATCAAGGCTCTTACAGGGTCTTTAAAAAGACCTCAGCTCAGGAAGTTCTTATGACAGCTTTTTGTTTTAAAGTTTTTTACACTATGTTCTTAATGTTTTTCTTGTTTTTAATGTTCTTTCAGTTTCTGAGTAGCACAAAAGAGGGCCACCACACAGTTATACTAAACAAAACAACACAATGGAGAAACAGGGTGTAACCAAAATAATTTCATATAATGTAAAAGGAATCCTGAATCCAGTTAAAAGATCCAAGATTCTAGGCAAAATGAAAAAAGACAAAGCAGGAATAATACTTTTACAAGAAACCCACCTAACAGACGTGGAACACAATAAACTCAGTAGACAAGGGTTTAAAATGATCTCTTCATCTTCATATAAATCAGGGAGGAGGAGGGGAGTAGCGACATTGATATCAACCAAAATTACATTTGAAAAAAAATCAGAACACAAAGATAAAGAAGGGAGATACAGTTTGGTAACTGGGCGGCTAGAGGGAGAAGATATCACCCTGCTGAATGTGTATGCTCCCCCAGGGGCTAACTGGAAATTTTATAAAAATGTATTCGACCTAATGATAACTAAAGCTCAAGGTTTAGTGATATGTGGTGGGGACTTCAATCTTAGACTGAATCCATACTGGGATGCTTCTGGTAATTCCCCACATCAAAATAACACCCAAAACAGGAAGACTCGGATGCTACTAAAAGAATTGGGAATCTGTGACGTGTGGAGGGAACTCAACCCCAGTGTAAAAGACTATACATTTTACTCAACTCCACATTCATCTTACTCAAGGATTGACTATTTTTTTATGTTTAATAGAGACATTGGAAGAGTAAAAACATGTAAAATAGGACTGATGGATCTCTCCGACCACAGTCCGATCTACATGGACTTAAAAATCCAAAAATACACAAATAATACATTTTCTTGGAGGTTAAATTCAAATGTCCTGAAAGGACCATTGAAAGATGAATTGGAATCAGATATTCTCAGATATTTGGAAGATAACGATAATGGAGAAGTATCCCCTTTAATACTGTGGGATGCATGTAAAGCTGTAATAAGAGGAAAGATTATTGCAAAACTGGCAACCCAAAAGAAACTAAGACAAGAAAAACTATCCACATTAGAGTCAGAACTTAGGAACCTAGAAAAAGAACACAAAGGCAACACTCATTCTACTGACTCGCTCAAGATTAAGGAAATTAAAAACCAAATAAATGAGAGCTACACAATAGAAATCCAGAAGAAACTTACATTTCTGAAACAAAAATACTATGAAGCAGGCAGTAAATCGGCAAAATTGCTAGCCTATAAATTGAGGAAACATCAAACAGAAAGAGCAATCTACAAAATCAGAGACCCAGTATCAAAGGAAATAAAATTCAGAATTCAGGATATTCTTAAAAACTTCGAGAATTACTATAAGAACTTATACTCCCACAAAAAACATAAAAACGCATCCGAGGCATTCCTAAACACATTAAACCTTCCCCAACTTACGGAGTCACAAAATAAAACACTACTGTCAGAAATACATCCTAAAGAATTGGAAAAAGCAATTATGAAACTTAAAGCTAACAAATCCCCAGGAGCTGATGGCTATACAGCAGAGTGGTACAAAACCTTTAAACAGCAACTATCTCCTCTCCTCCTGAAAACATTTAATTATGTCCTCCACACAGGGGAAATCCCCCCCTCCTGGAGAGAAGGGGTCATTGCAGTTATACCTAAACCTGAAAAGGATAAACTAGAGTGCTCCAACTACAGACCAATCAGTGTACTAAATCAGGACTATAAGCTTTTTACCATTATCCTTGCCAAAAGGTTAGAAAATATACTGACAGACCTAATTCATTTAGACCAAACAGGTTTTATAAGACAAAGACAGACACAAGACAACATTCGACGCACTTTACACATAATTCATCATATAAAAAAATATAACGTAAATGCAGTCATATTGGGATTAGATGCTGAAAAAGCATTCGATTCGGTTGACTGGTCTTTTCTATATAGAATCTTATCCAGTTTCAATTTTCATAACAACTTCATTAGAACTATACAGGCATTATATAAAAAACCAACAGCTAAAATAAGGATTAACGGTAATTTATCATCATCTTTTGAACTGGAAAGAGGATGTCGTCAGGGCTGCCCCCTGTCTCCACTGCTCTTTGCAATCTTCATAGAACCTCTGAGCCAATGGATAAGACAAAACCAAAAAATTCAAGGTATTACACTTGGTCAGAAGGAACATAAAATAGCACTCTTTGCTGATGACATTTTAATATACCTAGGGCAGCCGGACACTTCTTTACCAGAACTAACCTCAGTTTTTTCAGAGTATGGAGATTTATCGGGGTACAAATTAAACATGCATAAAACCCAAGTTTTAACATTCAACTATGACCCAAATCATTTTTCACTAAGTGAACTCAAAACTAACTGGGAGTTGGAATCTATGAAATATCTGGGGGTCAATATCCCGAAACAACTCAACAAAATTATATCACTAAACTATGATCCACTGGTGACAAAAATAAAATCTGACCTAGCAAGATGGAATATGATACCATTCTTGGGTACTGCACAAAGAATTGAAGCAGTCAAAATGAATATACTTCCACGTCTTCTATACCTTTTCCAAACAATACCGGTAGAACCTCCCAAAAAAACATGGCAGGAGCTGGACAGAAGGATCTCAAGATTCATATGGCAGGGCAAGAGACCTAGAATCAGATATAGAACCCTACAGCTAAACAAAGACAAAGGTGGGCTCGCGCTGCCAAATATCAGGGACTACTTTAAAGCCGCACAAATTAAAACTTTAGTAGAGATATGTAACCCAGTCTACACTGCACAATGGAAGGAGATCGAATGCCAAATAACAAGTGACATCCCCCTACAGGCGATAATAGGGAACAATGTCTTACCTAAGCTTTTGAATAACACTAACCCGTGGATAGAGACCCCACTAAAAATTTGGTTTAAGATAGTCAGAGAGAATCAAACTAAAGAGCCCTATCGACTTCTGCAATGGATCGCCTATGATCAGGACTTTACTCCTAATAAAACAGACACCAGATTTAAAAAGTGGAAGGAGAAAGGGCTGATAAAATATTACGATTTTTTTAAAGGGCAAATCTTAAGAAGTTTGGAAGATTTGAAAAAACAAGGCCTAATAAATCAAGACCTTTACAGGTTCTTCCAGCTTAGACACCACATAAACAATATACTTAAAAAGGAGGTTTTGGAAAGGGCCCAGTCAGGTGTTCTGAAGGTCTTCTTAATGGCATATAAAGGGATCCCAGGGATCAGATACATTTCTAAAATATACCAAGGTCTTCAAGACTTAAAAGGAGACAACACATCTTATATAAAAGAGAGATGGGAAAAAGAGGGGAATTTCACTTTACAACTGGAAATATGGGAAAAGCTAAATAAACAGCAATGGAAAAGTACCTCATCCCTGCAGTGGAGAGAATTTGGATGGAAAAACTTGGCAAGATTTTTCAGAACACCTGCACAAAACAAATTTACCCATAAGGGATTGAACTGTTGGCGCTTGTGTGGTGAAAAGACTGCAAATCATTTTCATGTGTTTTGGTCATGCCCAGTTATCCACCAATATTGGACCAAGGTACAGACAATATTGGGGAAAATATTCAAAATTACAGTTCCCTTTTCTTTTGTAACTTTGTATTTGGGTTTACTACCGGACTCACTGGAAAGACGAGGAGAAAAATACTTATTCAATGTTTTAATATTGGCAAGCAAAAAAGCTCTAACTAAAAAATGGATGTTGAAGGACTGTCCTACACCTGAAGATTGGACTAACGTGATCCAAGACATTTACTCGATGGAAAAGTTGACATTCGCACTGAGACAGGACATGGATGTGTTCATGAACTTTTGGCAACCCTGGACCGCATATGTGTCTTCCATTAGATCTAATCTTTGACAAATACCATTTCAATAATGGTTCCGCTCTTTGTTCCAACACTACTCAGATGCTCTTTTATCTTTATTTACTTACTTTTTCTTTTTGTTTGTTTTTTACTGGTTTGTTTGGTTTTTTTTGTTATTTGTTTCTTGTTTTTTTTTTCTCTTTAATTTCACTTTTTCTTTCACTTTAAAAAAAAAAAAGGGGTGTTGTAAGAATTAATCTTCCAATGTTGTCAGATATCAGAAAATAAGGGAACATGTGATGAAAATGTAAACACTGCATTGCTGTAACGACCTGTATACCCTTTACAAAAACTTAAATAAAAAAAAAAAAAAAAACACCAACAACCACCAACAAAATCAAATCTTCAACAATGCTCCTCTGTTTAGTCTAGACAATCCAATACATAAGTATACATATTATGTTCACCAGTTTGGAATTTACAAGGTCCACACACATCATTCACCTTCTTCTTCAAGAGTTATGTTTAAATTTTTTACATAATCAATAAAAGGTCTCCATATATTCTCAAACACAATTTCCTTTGATTTCAGTATATATGTTATTCTTTCTAATGGAAGGTTTGTTAACATCTGTCTTAACCACTGAGTCACATCTGGTCTATGAGTCTTTTTCCAAAATAGTGCAATACATTTTTTGGCATTAAGCAAACTGAGGTCTATGAATGTTCTTTCACTTTTATTAAAATTATGCTTTTCTGGGTACAGACCCAACAAAAACAGTTTAGGATTCAATATGATTTGTTTTGAGATTATTTTTTCAATTGTTACCCTCACCTCTTCCCAAAACATTCTTATTAATCTACATTCCCATACACAATGAAATAAAGTTCCTTTACTTTCCATGCACTTTGTGCATGTATCTGGTATATTTTTGTTATATCTATTTAACTCCTCCGGTGTAACATACATCCGCATTAACCATTTGAAATGTATCAATTTAAGGCGTACATTTATTGATTTGGTTTGAGCTTCTGTACAAGCCAATTCCCATTGTTCCTCTGAAATTTCAGTTTGCAGATCTTCTTTCCAGTAGTTTAATCTTTTCAGTGAATTTTCACTTGAAAATAGTGTCAATGAGTTATAAAACTCTGAAATAATACCCTTTCTTTTACTATCTTTCATCAACATTTTTTCCAAGGATGAATAAATAGGTCGAGTGAGAGCTTTATTTTGATTTGATCGAATAAAGTTTCTAAGTTGAAGATATTTTAAAAAATGTGTTCTATTGAGATTAAATTTGATCCTCAGCTCTTCAAAAGACATTATGTTGTCTGCACATGGCAAATATAAATCCTGAATCTTTTGTATCCCTTTTAAATTCCATACTTTAAATACAGCGTCCGCTCTCCCTGGTTTAAAATATTGATTACCCCATATTGGACTAAATTGTGACAATAACTGTGGTTCTTTTAAATAGTTTTTAGCTTCACACCATATTTTGATCATATGCTTTACAAATGGATTTTTAACTTGTTTTTGTAATTTTTTTGCCGAATCTGAGTATATGAATATGGGAAGAGGTAAAGGTGAATTGTATGATTCCATTTCAGTCCAGTGAGGGAGATCATTTGATGAAAAATAATATGTCATAGACCTCAGTTGTGCCGACCAATAATACAACATAAAATTTGGACATTTCAGACCTCCACGATCAAATGGTAAATATAATAAAGACAGACGTAATCTAGCCCTCCTGTTGTTCCATATAAATTCCACTAACTTTTTTTTAATTCTTGAGAATAAATCTAAAGGTGGTGGTAAGGCAATGTATTGAAATAAATAAAGTATTTTAGGTAAGATATTACTTTTAAGTATATTAATTCTCCCGATCATCGACATTGGTAGTGACATCCATCTCTTAAGTAACTCATCAATATCTGTCATTAAGGCTTCATAATTGACACTGGCGATTGATTCTAGCTTAGGCACAATTTGGATTCCTAAATATTTAAACTGATTTACAACATTGAATTGATTTACCTCAGGGGCTGGGTAATTTCTCTGGGTCTCATTTAGCATTAATATTGAAGATTTAGTTTTATTTATTTTATATCCTGATATTTCCCCAAAATTCTTTATTAAATTCAACAAGGTCGGAATTGATTTTTTAAGATTCGACATAAACAAAATTATGTCATCCGCATACAGGGAGATTTTATGTTCTGTTGGTCCAACTTTAATTCCATATATTTGTGACTGTAGACGTATCGCCATCGCTAAAGGTTCAATTGCCATAGTAAACAGTAAAGGTGAAAGTGGACAGCCTTGTCGACATCCTCTATTGATTTTTATTGATTTTGAAATATTGTTATTTGTTAGGATTTCTGCAGTAGCATTATTATATATTATCTGAACCCATTTTATGAAATTATTTCCAAGTCCAAACCTTTGTAAGACTTCAAAAAGAAAGGGCCATTCAACTCTATCAAAGGCTTTTTCGGCATCCAGTGATAAGAGAGCTGTATCCGGTGCTTCTTTATTAGAATAAATAATATTAAATAGTCTTCTTACATTATGGAAGCCTTGTCTTCCCTTTATAAAGCCATTCTGATCTCGATTAATAATATTTGGTAAAATTTCTTGTATTCGTCTTGCTAAAATTTTACAGATTATCTTAAGGTCGGCATTTAATAGGCTTATTGGTCTCATATTTTCACATTTATTAGAGGGCTTACCTGGTTTTGGCAACAGTATAATTAAGGCATTATTCATATATGATGGTAAATTACTATTTTGAAATGCTTCTAAAACCATTTCCAAAAAAGGTTTTGTTAATTTATTCTTAAATTTTTTATAAAGGTCAACTGGAAGACCATCTGGTCCTGCACTTTTTCCTGATTTCATATTATCAATAGCTAGTCCAACTTCTTCTTGACTAATTTTAGACTCCAGTATCTCTCTATTTTCATTTGGAATACACGGTATAAAGAGTTCGTTCAAAAACCCATGTAGTTTTGTTAAGTCAGATTCATTTTTGGTATCATATAATTTTTCATAGTAATCTCTAAAGGCTCTATTAATTTCTAAAGGATCTATAACTACCTGTCCATTACTTATAATACTGGTAATTGGTGTTTTAGATTCTAATTGTTTAATCTGCCATGCCAATAACTTTCCTGATTTTTCACCTTGTTCATAAAAAGATTGTTTCAATCTTAGAAGACTCGAGGCAGCTCTATTCGCTGATTTTTTGTCATATTCAGCTCTCAAAATCAGTAATTCGTTCTCCAACCTTGGATCTCTTCCTGCATATACTCTTTCTTGAAGAATTTTTATTTTATGTTCCAATTGGACTCTCTCCTCTCGAGTCTTCTTAGATTTTGAACCTGTATAACTAATAATATGTCCCCTAATAAAAGCTTTGAAAGCCTCCCACTTTACACATGCTGATGTTTGTGTAGTAGTGATATCAAAGAACTCATCTATCTGTTTTTCTATGTACTTAACAAATTCCTCATCCTGAAGCCATTTATGCTGAAATTGCCATCTACCTGGTTCCTTTGTCAATTTCTTATCTACATATATTAGACAGCAGGGTGCATGATCAGAGATCACGATGTTATCATAAAAACAGTTTTGAATCTTGGACCTTAATTCTGTGGAGATCAAAAAATAATCTATACGTGAGAATGTCTTGTAGGTATTGGAATAACAAGAGTATGCTTTAACTTGTGGTTTCATTTCTCTCCATATATCTATCAATTTCAATTCTTTCATAAAATGATTAATAGTCATCCTACATCCATTGTGCGTACAGTCCAGTCCTGTTGATCTATCTATACCGGGATTCAATGTACAATTAAAATCCCCTGCTATTATATGTTGCCCTGTAAGTGATGATAAGATAAGAAATAAATTAGCAAAGAACTTTTGATCATCTATATTGGGACCGTATAAGTTCACCAAATTTATGTTTTCTAATAGCAAAGATCCTTGAATGATTACATATCTTCCAAATTTGTCTCCAATTACATTTTTCACTTGAAATGGGACTGATTTATGTATGAGAGTCATAACTCCCCTGGCTCGGGATGAAAATGATGAGGTGAAAACATTTCCTTGCCATCTACTCCTAATTCTTTTTACATCTTCCTCTATTAGATGAGTTTCTTGTAAAAACACAATTTTTGAACCCATGTCTTTTATTTTATTCATAACTTGTTTAAGTTTTTTTAAATTTTGTAGACCTCTGCAATTCCATGAAGTTAAATTAAGATTAACGCTTTGATTTATGATCAATAGGGAGTTTGGGATTACCTTGCAGTGTAAACATGCTCAAACAGAAAAGCAAAAAAATGAGTGGTTGAACATTCACCCTACAAACTACACACAAACAAATTCCCCTTTCCCACATTTGTGGCAATCCCCCCAAAAACAAAAGAAAAATTCCGTCTCCCGATATAGCCATCGACCGTTCCACACCCACGAGGATCAGCCAAAGCCACTCCTTCTTCATCCTCCCAATCACCCTAACTCTACTGCTTTTAATAACGTAACATTAACTCTCTTCTGTAATTTTCCAATTTAACTCCAAAATTTTTTAGCAATTTTGTACTTTTTTTTTTTTTTTAATATGTAATACAATCTATATTTTGTAATCTTGTTATATGCTTCTAATCAGTTAAATGCTCAAATATTCTACCCTATATTCTGTTCATGCTTAGCTCCCACCAGTCTCTTCCTGGATCTTCTTGATGAGCTCCTGCGCCTCCTCGGGGGTCTTGAAGATGTGTGTTCTGCCCTCATATGTGACCAGAAGTCTTGCAGGGTGAATCACTCCATGACGAATCTCAAGGTTGCGCAGTTCTTTGCGGATGGGGTCAAACTGCTTCCTTAATTGTTGGATTCCTGAGGCCAAATCTGGGTAGAACCGCACCTGCTGATCTTGGTATTTAATTTCTCCTTTGGCCCGCACCGCGTTGGAGATCGTCATCCTGTCTCTGTAGCTGAGAAACTTCATAATTAACGTCCTCGGTGCTGCCTTGTTACCTCTCGGTGGGCCAATTCGGTGGGAGCTTTCCAAGACGACTGATGATTTTAGCTCCGCGTTGTTCAGCGCCTCCGGGATCCACCCCTCCAAAAAGGAGCATGAATCACGACCTTCGGCTCCCTCCGGTAAACCCACCAGCCTCAGGTTGTTCCGTCTGGACCGGGATTCCAAGTCCAGAACGCTATTTTCCAGATCTTTATTTTTTTTTTTCCAAAGTGCGCACCTTTATTTGAAGTCCGCTGATTTCATCCTCCGCACTTGGAACACGAAGCTCCGCCTGCGTCACTTGCTCCACGCAGTCACCCAACTCCTTTCTCATTGCATCCAACGCTGCCATAATCCCATCAAGTTTAGCGGAAAAGTCTGCTCTCATTGAGCTAATGGCAGCCAGCACTGCACCTGTGCCGCCATCGTCAGCAGTTACCGCACCACCGCTAGTTTCATCCGCCATATCTGCAGCTTTTTCTACTGCGCCACAAACTTTAAAGTCCGTTAATTTGGACTGCTTCGGCGATTCAATTTTTCCCCCTCCTGATTTCCCAGCCTTAGTCTTCACCGGCATATCCTCACCCAAACGCTGGGAAAAGTTCTGTTCCAAATGAGAGAGTTATTTGCCGAATCTTTATTTCCAGGAGCAGAGCAGAGTGATACGTGACCTTCTAGGCGGCCGCCATAACCGGAAGTCCCCTCTAATTACATTTCTCATTTGAAATGGGACTGTTTTAAGATAAGATAAGATAAGCCTTTATTAGTCCCACAACGGGGAAATTCCAGGATTGCAACAGCACAGGGATAGCAACACTCAGAGCAACAATCAGAAGGCAAGAAAAAAAACAAGCAAGCAAGAGCAGCTAATATACATATGTACATATTACTATAAAATATATACATATACACACACACACACACACAGACACACAGTGCAGAGCATTGTAGCTGGATGGAATAAATATATGAATATATGAACACACAGTGCAGCGCATTGTAGCTAGATGGAATAAATATGTAAATATATAAACACCCACAGTACGGAGCATTGCAGCTAGGTGGAATAAATATGCAAGTATATAAACACACACAGTGCGGAGCAATGTAGCTAGATGGAATAATATGTAGATATATAAAAACACAGTGCGGAGCATTGTAGCTAGATGGAATAAATATATAGATATATAAATATAAACACACCCAGTGCTGAGCATTGTAGCTAGATGGAATAAATATATAGATATATAAATATAAACACACCCAGTGCAGAGCATTGTAGCTAGATGGAATAAATATGTAAATATATAAACACACACAGTGCAGAGCATTGTTGCTAGGTGGGATGAAACAGCATAACCGTCTATTTAGTTATCCTACATGGTATGATTATGTGCCCATACATATTCTCACCCTCCATAGCGACTGGTATGTTCCTAGTTGTATGCCGGAGAGGACCATTGTGTAAGTCTATTGCATCTTTTGCATTCAAAAAACTATTAGTTTGTTACGTCTTTTTGCTATCTCTGCGAGCAGCCCTGCTTAGGTTGTACAGTCTGACAGCCGTTGGTAGGAAGGACCTACGAAACCTCTCGGTTGTGCACCTTTTTTTATGTATGAGAATCATAACTCCCCTAGCTCGGGATGAAAATGATGAGGTGAACACGTTACCTTGCCATCTTCTCCTAATTCTTTTTACATCCTCCTCTAATAGATGAGTTTCTTGTAAAAATACAATTTTTCAGTCCATGTCTTTTATTTTATTCATGACTTGTTTAAGTTTTTTTTAGATTTTGTAGACCTCTGCAATTCCATGAAGTTAAATTAAGATTAACGCTTTGATCTATGATCAATAAGGAGTTGGAGATTACCTTGCAATATGAACATACTCTTACAGAGAAGCAAAAACACGGATGATGGAACATTCATCCTACAAACTAAACAAAAACAGATTCCCTTTCCCCACATTCGCGGTAATCCCCCCAAAATAAAAAAAAATTCTGTCTCCCGTTATAACTAGTGACTGTTCCACACCTGCGAGGATCAGTCAAACCACTTTCTCTTTCTCCTCTCAATCGCCCTGACTCTACTACTATTCTTATGACATTAACTCTCTTCTGTAGTTTTTTCAACATAACTTCAAAGTTTTATAGCAACGTTGTACATCATAGCTTTTTTTTTATTACAGTCTGTATTTTGTAGACATGTTTATGTTTCAGATCAATCAGATGTCTGTACATATGTTTAAATGTTCTACCTTTGTCATGTTCATGCTTAGCTCCCACCAGTCTCCTTTTGGATCTGCTTGATGAGCTCCTGCGCCTCTTGAGGGGTCTTGAAGATGTGGGTTCTCCCCTTATATGTGACCAGCAGTCTTGCCGGATGAATTACTCCGTGACGAATTCCGAGGTTGCGCAGCTCTTTACGGGCGGGGTCGAACTGCCTCCTTAATTGTTGTATTCCTGCAGCCAAATCCGGATAGAACCGCACCTGTTGGTCCTGGTATTTAATTTCCCCTTTAGCTCGCGCCGCATTGGTGACTGTCTTGAGGAACTTCATAATCAGCGTCCTCGGTGGTGTCTTATTATCTCTCGGTGGGCCGATTCGGTGAACTCTCTCTAAAACGACCGATGACTGCAGATCTGCGTTGTTCAGCGCTTCTGGAATCCACTTTTCCAAAAAGGAACATGGGTCCCGTCCCTCCGCTCCCTCCAGGAGGCCCACCAGCCTCAAATTATTCCATCGCGAGCGGGATTCCAAGTCCAGGACGTTATCTTCCAGACGTTTCCATTTTAATTCCAGTGTTTGCAGATTAGTTTGGAGGCTGGTGACGTCATCTTCAGCGCTTGAAATTCGGAGCTCCGCCTGCGACATTCGCTCCATACAGTCGTTTATTTCTTTTCTCATTCCTTCTATCGCTGTTATAATCCCGTCAAATTTAGACGAAAACTCTGTTCTCATGGAGTTGATGGCAGTGAGCACTGCGTTTGTCCCCTCTTCAGCAGTTCCCGCTCCGCTACTGGCTCCATCCTCCGCCATCGCCTCTGGAATTTTCTCTGTTTCGCCTTGAGCGTGGAAGTCCGTTAGCTTGGGTTGTTTTGTTGAGTTACCTTTTCTTCCACCTAATTTTCCAGCCTTAGTCTTTACCATATCCGCGCCAAAACGCTAGGATGGGTTTTTGTTCCAATTAAGAGAGTTATAGTAATTGTTTTTTATTTTCAAGAGCAGAGCAGTGTGAAACACGTCTTCCTACGTGGCCGCCATAACCGGAAGTCCATTTAAGTTAATTTATTTCATTAAGTACATTTTTATTATTTTTTTTCTTTGAAATCAGAGTTATGTTGTTCTGTTCTGACTGCAAAGTTATGGTCAAAAATGTAAATTGTTATAAGGAAAAAGTTTTTAAAAAAATGCCGTCGTCTGTTTCAAATTTATTTAAAAAAAAGAACAGTAATTTTATTTTTAAAAATACACAAAAATCAGTCATAAAATAATCCACAAACTTACAATAAAGTCTCAAATGTACAAGAAAAATCAATTTTACAAGAGGAAATTACAAATTTGAGGAAAATGGTTTCAAATTTTGATAAATTTACAGAGAAAAGTAGAAAACTATAAGAAAATTGGTATAAATCTTGGAGAAAAACCTCAAACCTTCAAGACTGAAGTCATTACTCAAGTTTTTAAGTGGGTGCTGCTGTGAGATCACCTATTCCTCTTCTTCTTCTCCTTTTCCCTGCTGATTAGTGCAGAGCTGCAGGATTTAACACCACCAAACACCACCGTTTAGTTCCTCCTCACCGCCGTCATTCAAAAATGGCCAACACATGCCAATTTATCACATCCTTTTTCATGTAAATTAGAAACATTCTGTTGTAAATGTGAGGATTTTTTTCATAAATTTGCAGGATTTTCCTGCAGAGTTACAGCCATTTTACTCAGAAATGTGCAGCTTATAACTTGAAAATTTGCAGCTTTTTATTATTCATAATTTTGAAGCTTTTTCCTCATGAATTTAGAACTTTTCTTACTCTTGAATTTGCAGTTTTAAAAAAAATGCTTAAATTTGCATCATTTTTTTTCTCCACAATATCTTTATTGAACCTTTTTTTTTTTAACAAACATGATACAAACAATCAAACACTAACGCTAAAGTACTACAAAAAAAAAAAATGCACTAAAAACACCAACAACCACCAACAAAATCAAGTCTTCAACAATGCTCCTCTGTTTAGTCTAGACAATCCAATACATAAGTATACATATTATGTTCACCAGTTTGGAATTTACAAGGTCCACACACATCATTCACCTTCTTCTTCAAGAGTTATGTTTAAATTTTTTACATAATCAATAAAAGGTCTCCATATATTCTCAAACACAATTTCCTTTGATTTCAGTATATATGTTATTCTTTCTAATGGAAGGTTTGTTAACATCTGTCTTAACCACTGAGTCACATCTGGTCTATGAGTCAAATTTGCATCATTTTACTCAAATCTTATAATTGCAGTGTTTTTGTTTGTAAATTTACAGCACTTTAGCTGGTAAACAGTTGGTAACTTACACCTTTTTGTTTTTTTGCTAAAGTCACAGCTTTTTACCCATAAAATTCCACTTTTTTGGTCAGAATTTACACCCCCCCCTTTTTTTTGTCAGGTCAGGCATTGGCTTGCTTGCTACTGGATAACCATGAAAACCTGTCTCATGGGTTGGGCCGTTGGCGACTCAACCGGCATCCCCGCCCTTCCGAGGGCGTGGAGGGTGAAACAGGGCATCCTGGCAGAACTAAAAACAATATCTGCCACAGGTCTGTGATGGCCCACTCCCAGTTACACGGGGTGAGACTGGACATCCTGGCAGATAAACACATCTGTCACAAGGTCTGTGGTGGACTGTGCCAGTCGGTGCATAGTGACATGCACTACACAAAGAGCACTACACAAACCTATCATCTGGTCAGTCACTGCAACAGATACTGGAGTCAGTCTGTCTTGGCTTGTACTTGCCACTGATAATACCTTTATCTGCAGTTTTATGAAATGGTCATTCAGAAAGCAACTCATACCGGCTCGGACGTCGCCCGGGCTAACAAGGTCCGCACTGATTTGTTCACACTCCGACAAGCAGCGAAAACTAATCTAGGAGCAGGAAGACAAAAGAAGAGGAAAACAGCAGCCTTGTGTGTAGCAGAATGGAATGTACGCACTCTGTTGGACAGAACAACATCACAGTGCCCAGAAAGACAGACTGCGCTTGTGGCCCTGGAAATGAATAGGTACAATGTACACATAGCTGCACTTAGTGAAACAAGATTGCCTGGATATGACAGCTTGGAAGATCATGGGTACATCCTCTTTTGGATTGGGAAATCAACACAAGAAAGGAGAGAAGCAGGAGTGGGCTTTGCAATTAGAAAGGAGATAGCAGCAATGCTTGATGAGGAACTGGTGCCAATCAACGACAGGATAATGACTATGAGATTCCCACTACAGCAATCTGAAGATGTATGCCACACTCATCAGTGTATATGCCCCAACAATGACCAACACAGAGGAGGTAAAGGAAAAGTTCTACAGTGATTTACGTGAGACTATCAGGCATGTACCGACTGATAACAGGCTGATACGCATTGGAGATTTTAATGCCAGAGTTGGCTCGGACACTGAGAAATGGAAAGGAGTGCTAGGCAATCATGGAGTAGGCAAGTGCAATGCTAATGGAGAACCTCTACTTGCACTATGTTCAGAGTACAACCTTGTGAGCACAAGGACACACACAAGAAGACATGGATGCACCCAAGATCCAAGCACTGGCACTTGTTAGACTACATCATAGTAAGGCAGTGAGACATAAGGCATGTATTGGACACCAGAGCAATGAGAGGTGTGGACTGTGGTACTGATCATGTTATGCTGAGATCTAGATTAAGGATTTGCAGACGAAAACCGCACTGCAGGATGGGTGCAAAGCCACCACGGAAGATAAACACTAGTGCACTGAAAGGCCAAAAGAAGCAGGAAGAACTTACACAGGAAATGGATGAAAACTTGAAAGACTGGGACAGCAACAACTCAGAGAATGACAAGAAGAGAAATGGGCAACAATGAAGGATACGGTGTATCAGACTGCGAGTGATGTATTAGGCCACCCTGAGAGGAAACATCAAGATTGGTTTGATGAGCATGATGAACATCTGAAGAAACTACTAGAAGCAAGGAATACAGCTAGACAGGAAAACCTACAGTTTAACACAAGGTCGAAAAAGAAGAAATACTCAAAGGCTCAGAGTGAGCTACAGAAGTACACCAAAGAGATGAAGTCCAACTGGTGGGATAAAAAAGCGGAAGAACTTCAAACTGTAGCAGACAGGCAGGACATGAAAACATTCTTCACAGGTTTGAGAGAAAACTATGAAACCAAGAGGACTGATCCAACTAAAGGCTATGGATGGTGAAACGGTTTTTGCTCCTAGGAGAAAGACAAGATCCTGGAAAGATTTGTAGACCACTTTGACCAACTACTAAACAACCCTGGAGATCTCACTGAACAAGCTAAAGCTCTAGTGCAGCAACCAGCTGTATCAAGTCTGGCTGAACCACCAAATCTTGATGAACTAATGGCAGCTATCAGGACAACACAGGATGGTGAAGCTCCAGGAAGGGATGGAATTCCAGCAGAAGTGTGGAAATTTGGTGGTGTTCAGCTGATCAACTGCCTGCACAAGCTCATCCAAGAGATATGGGAAGCCCAGAAAGTGCCTCAAGACTGGAAGGATGCAAGTATTGTGCCTTTGTTCAAGAAAGGTGACAGGAAAGATTGTGGAAATTACCGAGGTATATCACTGCTAACCACTGTTGGTAAGATTCTCTCACGTGTACTACTGAACAGACTCAATGAACACATCTCGCAGAATGTACTACCGGAAACCCAGTGCGGCTTTAGAAGTGGAAGAAGCACAATGGACATGATTTTCTATTTGAAACAGGTTCAAGAAAAGTGTATCGAACAGAACATGCCGCTTTATGTAGTCTTCATAGACTTCAGTAAAGCCTTCAATACTGTTTTGCGACAAGGACTTTGGCAGGTACTCAAGAAGTATGGCTGTACAGAGAAGTTTGTTAGCCTGATCGAGGCACTCCATACAGGTATGCTAACTAACTAACTAACTAACCTGCACTTATATAGCGCTTTTCTAGTCACAAAGACCACTCAAAGCGCTTTCATTAATACTAACCCTCTATTCTAAGGGCCTATAGGAAACAGATATCTAGGGACAATTTAGAACAGCCAATTAACCTAACATGCATGTCTTTGGCATGTGGGAGGAAACCGGAGAAATCCCGGAGTAAACCCACGCAACACGGGGAGAACATGCAAACTCCACACAGATCACTGTTGGTCGGGAGCTGGGACCGAACCACGATCCCACGATCCCCACAATCCCCCGGCCAAGGGTAAACTGTGCTGCCGCAGTGCTAACCACTGCGCCACCGTGCAGCCATGCACCGTATGCAAGCAAATGTGGCAATGAGTGGTTCAGTATCTCAAGACTTTTCAGTCAGCAACGGGGTGAAACAAGGGTGTGTGCTGGCGCCGACACTCTTCTCGCTATATCTGGCAGCCATGCTTGAGGTGGCCTTCAAAGACACTTCAGAAGGAGTATACAGTCAAACAAGGAAAGAAGCAGACTTGTTCAATGTGGCACAATTTAAAGCCAAGATAAGACATCGATAAAGGTAGTAAGAGAAATGCTCTTTGACGATGACAGTGCTCTAGTTGCACACAGTGTGGAAGATATGCAATCTTTAGTGGAGAAATTTGCAAGAGCAGCTAGCCAATTCAGCCTCAAAATCAGCATCTAGAAGACAGAGTGACTTTATCAACCACCAGAGTTCCAGTTATCAACATCACTACTAGAAGAGATCAGCATTGGTACAGAGCCACTAGTCAAGTGCAAGACTTTCAAGTATCTAGGAAGTACTGTTTCAGAGAATGCTAGGCTGGAGGACGAACTATCTCTCAGAATGGGAAGAGCGAGTGCTGTGTTTGGAAACTTGAGGGACAGACTGCGGAACAATCGACATCCGTGTGAAATGCAAAGTGTACAGAGCGACAGTAATGGCTACTCTATTGTACGGTGCTGAAACTTGGACAGTCTACAGAGTGCAGGTAAAGAAACTCCACACGTACATGATGAGACACCTTCAAGCCATAATGAACATCTCATGGAAAGACAAGATAACTAACATAGAAGTGTTGAAACGAGCTGGTCTACCATCAATGGAGGACACGCTAATACAGATGAACCTGAGATGGCTCGGACATGTTGAGAGGATGGACCACCAGCGTCTCCCTCGGAAGCTACTCTACTCACAGTTATGCAAGGGCAAATGCAATCAGGGTAGACCAAGGCTCAGATTTAAAGACACTGTAAAAAGAAACTTGAAGAAGCTGGATATAGACAGGAGTTCCTGGCAGAGGAAGGCTAAGTACAGAACTGCGTGGAGGAATCTGATCAGACCTAAATGAAACAGTCATTGTCACCCACAACAGACTGCTATGCTATGCTATGCTATGCTGTACTATGCAATGCTATGCTCTTTGTACCCTTAACTCAATTAGAAATTTTTGGTTGTCTACTTTTAACCCTTCTTGTGTCTTGGTTTCATGGACATGGAAAGTACCCTCACTATGTCGCAGTTCTGCGCCTGTCATGTGATGTGGCCATAAACCATAAAAAATCCCCAGGTGTACTAAGTATTCCTCCTCACAAGGTAACTGACACATATAACTTACTGCTCTTGCCTTGGAGGACTTATGTCTCCCAAATAACCATCCAAAAACCTCACTTCATTGGACACCAACGAAGAAGAGTTTGTAAACAAATGCTGATGTGCTCTATCACAACACGGAGGAGGCTTTGCTCCCAAATTTGCCATCACTCTATAAATTCAAGAAATCTGTGTGCGTGTGTGTGTGTCTGTCATGATCATAGGACATCATTAGGACAGCCTATGATGTGCCTATGATGTCCTTATGATGTTCCTATGATGTTCCTATGACCTCTGCATGTCTTTATGATGTCATATACAGTGATGCCTGCCTGACAGTGTATGACATGTATGACAACTGGAGGAGCTAATCAAAATGCGGACCCGGCGGAGCTGCTTCTCAATAATTCGACCAGATGGGGAGTGCACGAAATAGCGGCAAATGACCAACATGGAATTTACCATCTGCATGCACTGTAGAGAGATGGACTCTACCGGACATGTTCATCTGTGTTTAGAAGGGGAAACATCTGGAGTCGCTTCGTGCTCTCCAGGGAATGATATGAATTTAAAGCCAGTGAATGTTAATTTGAATTGTAAGCTCAGAATATGACAATAGGGAAATCCTATACTCTGTCTGAGCAGATTCGGCCTTGATCGGCGCCCCTGGATAACTCACTCCTCCAGAGTTGAGATAAGCGGATGTGTCAGCTGGCTCGCTAACCCAAACACCGCTGCTGTGCAATAAACAGAACTCTTCAGGGACAGCGTTCATGAACTATAACATCTATCGTTGCCTAGGAGACTATTTGTTGTGCTCCAGTAACTGATACACTCAACACTGCACACACACTGATATCATCATACTGATATACATACACTGCTCTCCCCCTGCTGTGTGATTTGTCTACTAAATGTCTGCTAAATAAGCATTGAGGGTTTTTTTGCCTGCAATCAAAATTTCGCTTACTTAAGCGTCAATTTGATAAAACATGTTTTTTTCTCTCGCCTACTGTGTCATATCCTCTCTTTTTCTTTTTTTTCCTTTCTTCTTTATGACTGGCGCCTAGCGGCTGCCCCGGCCTTGGATGCGCTCTGCAGAGCGTGCCCAAATGCCAAGTCACGTTTCGTTACCTTGTATTCATACATGTGTGATGACAATAAAGTTGAATCTCATCTCTCATCTCATGACATCATGCTGTCCTTGATGTCTTTATGATGTCATATACAGTGAACATCAGGACTCGTGATGCCGTCATATAGACAAAAGGACCATGCCATCATATACACAATAGGACACAGCACTTTAAACCACACCCATTCGAAGCAGTACATCATTGCTATGCCATCATCAAAGATCATAGGACATAGGACATCTTCAAAGATCCAACACAGGCATGACTCACGATCATAGCACTCACTATGACATCATCAAAGATCATGGGACTCACTAACACACCATCAAAGATCAACAGCAGGCATCACTGAATGAGTGCTGACATGCTTGCTTACACCCTTGCCTATACCTCCTTTCTACGGGCATGCAGAAATATTTATACTTGGTTTCTATGGACCTATGCATGGATCTATGCATGGACATGCACGGGTATGTACTAGTGATTCTAAAAAGAGATTATTTAGCTTATGAAGGTAAATATCTACATTTTGTTATAACAGAGGGTGGCCGAAGCTGGTTAATTTTCACCTGCCATCGACCCCAGTGCCATGTTACTGGACAGAACAATCGTGCCAATTCCGTGTCATATAAGATAAATTGCGGCGGAATAAAAGTGAAATTGAGGTGGAATAATCATAAGAGTTTCTGGATGTGGGAGAGAAAGCGAAAATGACCGACAGAAGACAAAATAATGACGAAAATGGACGAAACAAGCCGCCTGGCCAGTGTAAGTCTGACGAATTTCTTTGTTTACATTGTACTGATTTTCTGGTTCATATACTTTGAACATAAGATAACAAAAAACCCAAAACAAAAAATGGTGACAAAAAAACAAAACCATCCATTGCATAAATATGTCCAAAGTCCACTTTTGACTGAAAGCTATGTAATTTGATATGGCTGCCGTGGCATTATGCAAATTAGATGCATAACTTTTACGCCTATCTCAAACTTTGGATCATACTCTACGTCTTTCTAATTGGCAGTAAGCCATTATCTCTGACCATTTTAAAATTATAGCCTTTGGAAATTTGACATCTGAACTGAATATTTTCTTGAAAAAAATCTTGACCACCAAGGAGAGAGGTTGCTGGAGCAAAAGTGTGCCACAGACAGTCATTGGGTATTAATTTCAAAGCACTGCTTTTGCATGAGTAGAATTTCTGCTGACTATACCCACCTCTGATCATATAATTTAAGTATGCATGAGTAAATTACTATTATGAATGTTTTTTTCCCTTCTCTACTCTCTCAATGGAAAAAACAAGAAACACTAGAATAAAAACACAAAAAATACACATATTTTTGTCATTTATGTAAACCATGACAAAAAAATCCTGCAGGACAAAACATGACACGATATTTTCTAACCTGTTTGTATCCCACCATAGACAGAGAGAGAACCTGAATTAGACACGGCTCAGAGAGGGCAAGATGAGACAGAAGAGATGAGTCAAGGAGAGGAAAGTGTTCAGGCAGAAGGTCCAGGACAGGTGAGAGCAGAGTAAGGAGAGAAGGATGACAGCACTAAAAAGTCCAAACACAGGATACCTGGATGGGACCCCAACTGGCCCAATATTCCAACATTCAAGCCTCGGTTGTCCAATACTTCACATGGTAAGTTCCATATGCAAAGTTACTGTGCAAAATTAAAAAAAGAAATAAATACTGTAGTATAAAATTAACATATTGTCATGTCATGTGTTTTCTGCCCCACCCCCGGAAAAATATGTTGCCGCCGTGCCAAGCTCTTTAAGCCAGAGGAAACACTGAATCAGCAGTATTGCTAAATCTGGCATACTTACATTTGTATTAATGTTCATTAGTATGTAATGTCCCTTTCAAATAAACATTAAAGTAAACCCTCTTGCTTTTGTTTCTTTTTTTTTTCCTCCCAGCAAGATCCTCTCTGGCCTTTACTGGCTCTGTCAAAATGTCCATTCTGAAAATACCTAGCTAGAGATCTTCACCTTATTAGTGGTTGATTAACAGCATACCATACGACTGGCCATTAGGACGCAAGCTGTCAAATGTGTCAGTTGCAGTCTTTTCAGTGCTCTACCTGAGCAGCAAAGTTAGACAGCACTGTGACAGGACATGTGGGACACCCAGGCTAAGATGGAAGTCATGTTTACCCGGTCAAAGGAAGATGTACAATCAAAAAATACTAGTGCATACCTGTGCATACCCGTAGAAACCAAATATAAGCATTTCTGTATGCCCGTAGAAAGCAGATGTAAGCAAGAGTGTAAGCAAGCACGTCAGCACTCATTCAGTGATGCCTGCCTTTGATCTTTGATGGTGTCATAGCGAGTCCTATGATCTTTGATGATGCCATAGTGAGTCCTACCATTGTGAGTCATGCCTGCCTTTGATCTTTGATGTCCTATAAGATAAGATAAGATAAGCCTTTATTAGTCCCACAATGGGGAAATTCCAGGATTGCAACAGCACAGGGCATGTGGGAGGAAACCGTTAATTGGCATCAAACTGGGGATTCTAAATTGTCCTTAGGTTTGACTGTGAGAGTGAATGTTGTCTGTCTGTCTGTCTGTGTTGGCCCTGTGATGGACTGGCAATCTCTCCAGGGTGTACCTTGCCTCTCACCCAAAAGATGCTGGAACAGGCTACAGCCCCGCGACCTGAAAAGGATTAAGAAAGCAAGAGCACAGGGATAGCAACACTCAGAGCAATAATTTAGAAGATAAGAAAATAAGAGCAGTGAACAGTATATACACAGTGCGGAGCATTGTAGCTAGATGGAATAAACAGCATAACCGTCTATTTAGTTACCCCACATAATATGAATATGCACCCATACATATTGTCACCCTCCGTAGCGATTGATATTATCCTAGTTGTATACTGGAGGGGACCATTTTGTATAAGTCTGCTGTGTCTTTTGTATTCAATACTATTAGGTCATCACGTTTTTTTGCTATCTCTGCGAGCAGCCCTGCTTAGGTTATAAAGTCTGACAGCCGCAGGTAGGAAGGACCTGCGAAACCTCTCGGTTGCGCACCTAGGATGATGTAGCCTACTGCTAAATGAGCTCCTCAGTGCGTTCAATATGTCCTGCATAGGGTGGGACTCAGACTCCAGCAGTGATGACAGCTTAGCCACCGTCCTTCTCTCTCCCATCTCCTCCACTGGGTCAAGGCGCTGCCCCAGGACAGAGCTAGCTTTCTTGATCAGTTTGTTCAGTCTCTTCCTATCGGCTGCTGTGATGCCGTTGCCCCAGCAGACCACTCAAAAAGTGATGGCTGATGCCACCACCGTGTCGTAGAATGTCTTCAGGAGCACCCCTTGTACACCAAAAGACCTGAGCCGCCTCAGTAGGAACAGCCTGCGCTGCCCCTTCTTGTAGATTGCATCGGTATTGTGTGACCAGTCTAGTTTATTGTTCAAATGAACACCTAGGTACTTGTAGGATGTCACCATCTCAATGTCTGTTCCCTGGATGTTGACTGGTGCTGTGAGGGGTTGTCCTTGCCTGTGGCAGTCCACCACCAGCTCCTTAGTTTTTCTCGCATTGATCTGGAGGCAGTTCCGATGGCACCAGACCATGAAGTCCTGGATAAGTCCTCTGTACTCAGCTTCATCTCTGCTGGAGATGAGGCCAACGATCGCAGAGTCGTCAGAGAACTTCTGTAGATGGCAGTATGTTGTATTGTGTGAGAAGTCCGCAGTATAAAGGGTGAACAGGAAGGGAGCCAAAACCATTCCCTGGGGGGCCCCTGTGCTGCCAATGATCGTGTCATGATCGTGTCAGACACACAATCCTGGGTTTTCACAAACTGTGGCTGGTTTGTGAGGTAGTCCAGGATCCACGATGACAGGTGCTGGTCCACCCCTGCGCACAGCAGCTTGTCCTTCAGGATCATCGGTTGGATGGTATTGAAAGCACTGGAGAAGTCAAAGAACATGATCCTCACCGCGTTCCCAGCCTTCTCCAGGTGGAACAGGGGACGATGAAGGAGGAAGATCACTGCATCCTCCACCCCGATGCCATGCTGGCAGGCGAACTGGAGTGGATCCATCGCTGGTCCCACCAGGGGGCGAAGGTGAGCAAGGAGCAGTCTCTCCTGGGTCTTCATCAGGTGAGACGTCAGGGCCACTGGTCTATAGCTGTTCAGGTCTCTGGGGTGGGAAGTCTTTGGTACGGGTACCACACAAGATGCTTTCCACAACTGTGGCACTCTCCCCAGCTTCAGCCTCAGGTTGAAGATGTGCTCCACAATCCCACACAGCTGGTCTGCGCAGGACTTGAGGAGCTTCGCGCTGATGCAGTCCGGGCCTATAATCGTGAGTGAGCATGAGTGATGCCTGCCTTTGATCTTTGATGATGTCATAGCACACTACTTTAAACCAGACGCTACATAGAATAGGTAAACACCCAACTGGCAGCTGTGCACATTGTGGTTCTCCGGAAACAGTTCAGCACATTTTGTTGGAATGTCTTCTTCTTCTTTTAGATTTGATTGGCGGTTGGCAACCAGCTCACAGGTGCACCTCCTCACGCATTCCACTCTAAATCATGATTCCATATCTCTTCTGATGTTCAGCTTGTCACTCTATACAGTATATATTTCAAGAAATCTCTGTCTCTCTGTGTCTCTTGTTGGAGTGTCAGGGATACCAGGAACAAAGGAAACATCTGATTGCAGTAATGGGAAGGGCTAATTTAAGTTTTGTTTTGGAAAACATGTTAGGAACTACAGTCAAAGAAATATATGTAGGTCTATTTAGATATTTAAGTGCAACTGGATTAATTAAAAGAAATTAGTTCCCCCCCCCCCCCTTCCATTCTCTTGTCCACACGCCAACCTGGTAGGTGGTCATTATGTATCTGTAAGCTGGTTGCCAACCACCAATCAAATCTAAAAGAAGAAGAAGCAGAAGAAGAAGAAGGTGAAAATGTTAAACACTGTTGCTTTAGGACTTCTAAAGACTTTAAGGTCTCTGAAGGTCTCTGGGACAAATTTAAGAGCTTATTGGCCTTGTCCAAATACTCAGCAGAACTGAAATTACAGCAAAGGTCATCACTACAGTGCTCATTAAAGTTGGACTTTCCCAGGATTGATGCAGATACCCAAAACTAGTGCCTATCCTCACAACCAAAAGTTACAATTTAATGGCCAAAAACACACATTTATATAGGAAAAAAGGTCACACATTTATGAGAAAAAGGGTCCAATTTTTACAAGAAAAAAAGCTCAATTTTCTTTGCAAAAGGTTGCAAATATACAAGTTGATAAAAATTCAGGTGTTTGTTCTACTTACTCACTTTTAAATTCCCAACAAGACTTTTTAAGATTTTGCAGACATCTAGAAAATATACTATTTGTAGCTAAAAAAAAAAAAAAACAACAACCAATGATTCTGTCATCACTGCAATTACTAATATCTCTTTTAATGTAAGACAGTTGAAGTATTCAGATAAATTTTTATGATTTTTAACCTGTTTCTTTCACTGTTGTCTCCCACAGCCACCACAGGCTCTGATTACAACAAATCAACAAATTATTTTCTCCCATTTTCATTGCTAAAAGCCCATCTGAATGTTAGATGAACATTTGATACACAATCTTCCAGTATTCCTCTTCAACATTAAATGACTCGTGGCTTCTGTGACTTAAAGCTAAACCTGAAAAGATCCACCATGGATTTGAAGGGATTTAGATTTGACAACCAGATTCACAGTTTAATAACACTTTTGATTAAATGCTACTAAACCTTTTGTGGAGCAAAAAAAAAAAAAAGTTTTATAATAAAGAAACAACATCAAGGACTTTTACAGCTCTTAGTTTTTGAATGATACACAGGCCTTGTTTGATTTGAAAGAGCAGGATTACTGCAGAAATCAAATACAGTACACTGTTTATCAATTCCCATAAAGTGTTTTTTTTAAAACAAATTAACATTTAGGTGGGCTTTGAGGAGTACCACTCATTCTCTATTTGTTGTTGAGATGTAGTTTATATGACATTTTGACCTTGACCTTTGACCTTGCAATCCCAAAACCATAGTCAGAAGTCAAGAGTCACAGGGTGAACCTGTGTACAAAGTTTAGTGACCCTAGCTTTACTCATTCCATAGCAATAAGGTATAGGGGAAACTATCTGTGACCTCTGACCTTTTGACCCCAAACCCATAGTCAGAGGCCAGGGTGTCAGGGTGAACATGTGTACAAAGTTTGGTGACCCTAGGCTTCATTGTTGTTGACATATATTTTATAGGGCATTTTGACCTTGACCTTTGACCTTTTGACCCCACACCCATAGTTGTGTGTCGGGGACCCAAGATGAACCTGTGTACCAACTTTGGTGACTCTAGCTGTCTTTGTTGTTGAGATATAGTTTAAATGGCAATTTGACTGTGACCTTTGACCTTGTAATCCCAAAACCATAGTCAGGGGTCAGGGCAATAGGGCGAATCTGTGTACAAACTTTGGTGACCCTAGCTTCACTCGTTCTATAGTAATAGTGCAAAGGAAAGGTTAACATTGACCTTTGACGCCAAACCCATAGTCAGGGGGTTGGGTCTAAGCCATCCAAGACCTGTCTTAGACATGATGGCAATGTGAAAAGGCTACATCACTCTTTTGTGTAGCTATCACATTCACAAGATTTTGGAAAAAAGTCTTTGGAAAAATCTGGATCAGACTTGGGAAAAACTGACCCAAATTTGAACTCATCCAAGATTTTTCATAGATGCGTACACTCATAATATCAATTTGAAAGCCCACGTCATTTCTTTCTCTAGTTATTGATACCACAAGGAAGGTGTTGATGCCACCACCCAGCCGCCCGGTGGGGTGATGACAATACCCCTTAAGCCTTTAGAGGCAGAGCAGTGTGAGTGACTAACGAGCAAGGTGATTAAAATGAAAAAAAGTAAATCAAGTTTAACCAACAGTTAACTAATGTCACCACTCTATAAATTCAAGAAATCTTTGTGTCAGTGTGTGTGTGTCACGACCAAAGCTCATAGGACCACCTATGATGTTCCTATGATGTCTGCATGGTGTCCAATGATGTTCCTATGTACTATAACGACTCCTTGTGTGTGAAATGTCCTATGATGTTCCTGTGTTTATATAATGACTCCTTATGTGTGAAAAAATTATCCATCCTTGGACTGCATCACTCACGATCATAGAACTCGCTATGACATCATCAAAGATTAAAGGCAGGCATCACTTATGCTCACTCACAATCATAGGACATCAAAGATCAAAGGCAGGCATCACTCACGCTCAGGACATCAAAAATCAAAGACAGGCATCACTCACGATTATCGGACTCATTATGACATCATCAAAGAGCAAATGCAGGCATCACAATCATAGAACTCGCTACGACATCAACAAAGATCATAGGATTCGCTATGACATCATCAAAGATCAAAAGCAGGTATCAGGAGTTGCTAGGACATCATCAAAGATCATAGGACTCACTATGACATCATCAAAGATCAAAGGCAGTCATCACTCATGATCATAGGACTCACTACGACATCATCAAAGATCAAAGGCAGGCATCACTCATGCTCACTCACAATCATAGGACATCAAAGATCAAAGGCAGGCATCACTCATGATCATAGGACTATGACATCATCAAAGATCATAGGACGTGCTGTGACATCATCAAAGATCAAATGCAGGCATCATAGGACTTGCTATGCCGTCATCAAAGATCATAGGGCTCACTATGACATCATCAAAGATCAAAGGCAGTCATCACGATCATAGGACTCACTATGACATCATCAAAGATCATAGGACTCACTATGACACCATCAAAGACCAAAGGCAGGCATCACTGAACGAATGCTGACATGCTTGCTTACACCCTTGCTTACACCTGCTTTCTACGGGCATGCAGAAATACTTCCTTATACTTGGTTTCTATGGGCATGCATGAGTATGCACTAGTATTTAATAAAGTGGAATGACACAGGGAATAAATATTGAACACATGAAGAAAAAGAGGTGCAAAAAGGCATAGAAAGCCAAGAAACCAGCTGAAATCCACCAGAATTTAGGAAGCTATCCTACCCCCATCAGTGCAAATTCATTTCAGCTGGTTAAGTCTTGATGGATAGCCTTTAAAAAGGTTTGTGAATATCAGATTGTCACACCACAAAGAACTCATGATGGATAGAAGTAAAGAGTTCTCTCTAGACCTTCACAACCTTATTGCTGCAAAACATAATGATGGCACTGGTTAGAGGTGCATTTCTAAACTGCTGAATGTTCCAGTGAGCACTGTTGGAGCCATCATTCGGAAGTGGAAAGAACATCATTTTACCATAAACCGGCCACGACCAGGAGCTCCTCGCAAGATTTCTGACAGAGGAGTCAAAAGAATTATCAGAAGAGTTATCCAAGAGCCAAAGACCACTCGTGGAGAGCTCCAGAAAGACTTGGGAGTTAGCAGGTACTGCTGTTTCTAAGAAAACAATAAGTAATGCACTCAACCAACATGGGCTCTACGCCCGCTCACCTCGCAAGACTCCACTGCTGAAGAAAAAGCATGTTGAAGCTTGTTTAAAGTTTGCCACACAACATATGGGCAAGCTAGTAAAATACTGGGAGAATATAGTCTGGACAGATGAGACCAAAATTGAACTTTTTACATTCCACAACACGCAGAATGTTTGGAGGAGAAATGGCATTGCACATCAGCCCAAAAACACCATACCAACAGTGAAGTTTGGAGGTGGAAGCATTATGGTGGTGGTGGTGGGGAGTTTCAGCACATGGTACAGACAGACTTCATATAATTGAAGGAAAGATGAAGGGACAAATGTACAAGGCAAATGTCTGACAAGAAGCTGAAGATGAAATGAAGGTGGACTTTTCAGCAAGACAATGATACCAAACACACAGCCACGGAAACTCCGCTGGCTCCACAGAAGGAAAATAAAGCTGCCAGAATGGCCCAGTCAGTCACCTGACCTGAATCCAATTGAATATCTATGGAACGAACTGAAGATCAGAATTCACAGAAGACACTCACAGAACCTTTAGGATTTGACAGTTTGTGTAGGGGAATGGGCTAAAATCACTTCTGAGCAATGCCTGCGCCTAGTGTCTCCATACAGGAGGCATCTGGAAGCTGTTATTACCAACAAAGGCTTTTCTACTAAATATTAAATGAATTTCAGCAAGCATGTTCAATACTTATTCCCTGTGTCATTCCACTCGATTAAATATAACTTGTTTTGTGAACACAGTTGCCTTGATTTCTTTGTATGTATGGATTACTTGGGTTGTTACTGATATCTGGTGAAAATCTCAGGTCAAAGGCTTGATCAAAAATATGTATAATGAGAAAAATGTTGAGGGCAGCAGGGTGGTGCAGTGGTTAGCACAGTGGCAGCACAGCAAGAAGGTCATGGGATCGATTCCACCCTTGACCATCGTGGGTTCGATCCCACCCCCAGACCATCGGTGACCCTTCTGTGTGGAGTTTGCATGTTCTCCCCGTGTCTGCGTGGGTTTACTCCGGGTACTCCGGTTTCCTCCCACATGCCAAAGACATGCAGGTTAGGCTAATTGGCATCAACTGGGGATTCTAAATTGTCCTTAGGTGGGGATGTGAGAGTGAATGGTTGTCTGTCTCTCTGTGTTGGCCCTGCGATGGACAGGCGATCTGTCCAGGGTGTACCCTGCCTCTCACCCAAAGATGCTGGGATAGGCTCCAGCCCCCCTGCGACCCGAACGGATTAAGCAGTAGAAGATGGATGGATGGAGAAAAATGTTGACATGTTCAATACTTATTTTCCCCGCTGTAGACAAAAACAGTAGACAAATTTAATTACATATATTTACGCGATACATCCCACCCCTTCCAACCCTCTGTCACCCACACCCACACCCACACACCACCCCCTACATCTCTCACACATCTATAAATACAGCTCGGCACCAAGGCACTAGGTGAAGGAGCAACCATACTGTAGAGCTCCCCACGCCGGGAGATCACACAGCCCATAACCACAGGGCATGCCACAGAGGCCACCCTGAACAGGACAGGCCGGGGCCCACGCCACAGCTGTAGGCAATGGCATAAACCCCCCACCCACAGCAGCATCCGGCATGAGGTCAAGCAGCATCCGGCATGAGGGGCTCCACTAAGGAAACACTGGAGCTAAAACACATAAAATACAAGATAAAACTAAGAACACATAAAACAAAGGGAACTAAAAACCCATACTTATAAACTGAGCTAAAAACACACCAAAATAAAAAGAGATAAGAACATCTAAAAGCAAATGGAGCTAAGAAGAATGTAAAACAATGGAACATAAATGACTACTTCAGTAATAGTTAAACAGGTAGAGTGTTTTAGCAAGTAAGCGACGCCCCTCGGACACAGTCCAAGGACGGATAATTTTTTCGCACACAGAGAGTTGTTCAGAACTCCTTATACAAAGATATAGAGTGATGATAATCAAGTCAGTGGTGGTAATGCATCTGTAAGCTGGTTGCCAACCGCCAATCAAATCTAAAAGAAGAAGAAGAAGGTTTGTTAAAAGCCAAATTAAAAAGGTACAAAATGAAACTAAGAACACATTAGGGTCAATGAAAGGACTAGCTGTTACAATCCCTGATGTTTGCACCACTTCTGAGTCTGTGGGGAGTTCTTCTTCTCCTTTTAGATTTGATTGGCGATTGGCAACCAACATACAGGTGCATTACCGCCATGTACTTCACTCTATATCATCACTCTTTCTGGTCAGGATCTCTTGAGAGATGGCTACTATAAGGCTTCACCACTGGGACACATCGTCAGTTGTGTACCTCAGCATCACAGGGTGTTTCAGCCATTGATCACAAGACACCCTCCACTGAAGCAGGCCCACCACAGATTGATCAAGCCTGGGTGTGTGTCCAGCGGTTTAAAGGTTTGCCTTTGAAGACCACTCCTGGTATCACTCCTTTTCATTCCCTGCCAGCAACTGGTCCTCTCGGCGGTGTCGACCAGCTCTTGATAGCCCATAGATCATAGGAAATGATCCGTAGGCTATATGATGTCCTATGATGTCCGAGACATCCTATATGATGTCATAGACATCCCACATGATCATATATGATGTCATAGACTATTAAATGCCGGAATCCTTTGATGTTGACGATTAATGCTGGAATCCTTTGATGACAAAGTTATAGAGGAGAGATATAGAGTGATGATATAGAGAACTAGGACTATGACTCACTGTGGAGGGATGGACTTCTTATCAAATTGAATAAAATGGGCATTGGTGGTAGGACTGAAGTAGGATCAGAAGTTTCTAATGACTTTGAAATAGAAAATGGTGTTCCTCAGGGGAGTGATTAATAGCATGTTTGAGGATCAAGAGGGATCCATCAAAACAGCATTATATGCAGATGATGGAGCCATATGGATGAGGGGAAGAAATGAAAAATCTGTGTTCAAAAACATCAGGAAGAGCAATGGAAAAAGTGGAAAAGTGGTCATATGAATGGGGATTTAAATTTTCAAACAGTAAAACCTGCTATATGATTTTCACAAAAAAAACACAGAACTGGTACAGAACCATTAACATTATATAATCAACCAATAGAGAAAGTCAGTGAGTTCAAATATCTAGGATTGTGGTTTGATAGTGCATACACATGGAGAGTTCATGTTGAAAATCTGAAGACAAAGTGCTAAAAAGTAATTAATCTCATAAAAGCTGTAGCTGGACATGAATGCGGTGCAGATAAACAGGCATTAATTGACATTTACAGAGCACTAATGAGATCGACAATAGACTATGGATGCATGATTTATGGAGCAGCAGCAAAGATGACATGAGATGACAGAGATGATATTCTCTGGGCCCCTCCCCAATCTGACCAGTGATGACATGTTTAGTCGCTCGTCATCCTTGAACCGCTGGCTGTCTGTGTGGTGTCCTAAAAATGACGTGGGCTACATTGACAATTGGAGCTCTTTTTGGGGAAAACCTGGTCTTATGAGACGAGACAGCATTCATCCCACTTTGGATGGTGCTTCTCATTTATCTAACAATCTGGCATCTTTTTTATCCAAATTTCCAAAACCATGACTACTCAGAGTTGGGACCAGGAAGCAGAGTCGCAGTCTTACACGCCTCTCTGCAGCTCCTCTTCATCCGCCACCCCTCAACTTAGCCCCTGTCTTCCCCATCAGAGAATCGTTGTCTGCTCCCTCCAAAGTAAATAAAAATATAATGTATAAGCATCCCAAAGTGATGAAGCAAAATATTGGTAAAACTCAAATTAAACATAAAGCCTCTAAATTGAATGATTTGGCCTCTGTTCCTCCTCATAATTTAAAAATTAAATGTGGTTTATTAAATATTAGGTCTCTAACTCCCAAGTCTCTGTTAGTCCATGATCTGTTAATTGATCATCAGATTGATTTAATTTCCCTTACAGAGACTTGGTTAGGACAAGAGGATTATGTTGGTTTAAATGAATCAACCCCCTCTGGTTATTTAAACTGTCAAAATCCCAGAAGTTCTGGTCGTGGAGGAGGAGTAGCAACAATTTACCATTCCAAATTACTAGTTAATGTAAAGCAAAAAACATGTTATAATTCCTTTGAGGGCCTGGTCCTCAGTATTGGGCACTTTAGCAATTTCAGGTTAAACCCAATTTTATTTGCCATAGTTTATCGTCCCCCATCAACCTACTCAGAATTTTTATCAGAATTTGCTGATTTCTTAGCTGATTTAGTGCTGAAATCTGATAGAATAATTATAGTAGGGGACTTTAATATACATGTGGATGTAGATAGTGACTGCCTTAATGTGGCTTTTAATTCAATATTAGACTCGATTGGGTTTTCTCAGAAAGTAGGAAATTCTACTCATTACCTCCACCATACATTGGACCTTGTTCTGACATATGGCATAGAAATAGAAAATCTTCTAGTGTCTCCTCATAACCCTGTACTGTCAGACCATTGTCTGTTAACCTTTGATTTTACTATTTCTGACTATTTGGCTCCTAAAGAAAAATATTATCACAGTAGATGCCTCTCAGATGATGCTGTTTCCAAATTTATGCAGATTGTTTCCTCTATGCCATGTGTCAACACAACGGAAATAAGCTATAGACAGCTTGCTCCTTCTGTAATTGATAACATGGTGGATAGTGTTTCAGCTTCTCTGCATCAGGCTCTAGACTTGGTGGCCCCCTTAAAAAAGAAAAAGTCTAATCAGAGATTTTTAACTCCTTGGTTCAACACAGAAACTCGTAGCTTAAAACAGAAGACTCGTCAATTAGAAAGAAAATGGCGCTCTACTAATTTAGATGAAATCTATTTAGCTTGGAGAAATCATCTTTTAATTTATAAAAAATCTCTTAGAAAAGCTAGAACGAGTTATTACTCTGCATTAATAGAAGAGAACAAGAATAATCCCAGGTTTCTTTTCAGTACTGTAGCCAGGTTGACAAAGAGCCAGGACTCCGTCAATCCTAGCATCCCCTTAGAGCTTACTAGTCAGGACTTTATGAACTTTTTCAATAATAAAATTTCATCCATCAGAGATCAAATCAATCAGATTCTTCCCACAGTTAACTTAAATACTGTAACTACTACAACTCCTTCTATTGATGTCTGTCTTGATGAGTTTTCTCCAATCGACCTTTGTGAGTTAGACAAAATAGTTTTCCTCATCCAAACCTTCAACTTGTCTTTTAGACCCTATTCCTACCAGGTTATTTAAAGAAGTCTTCCCACTTATTGGTAGCTTTATTCTTCATATAATCAATTCTTCATTAACTTTAGGCCATGTACCGCAGGCTTTTAAAATGGCTGTAATTAAACCCTTACTCAAAAAGCCAACGCTAGATCCAGGAGCTTTAGCTAACTATAGACCAATCTCTAATCTCCCTTTCATTTCAAAAATCTTAGAAAGAGTTGTTGCTACGCAATTATTTGACCACCTGCAGGGAAATGGTTTACTTGAGGAGTTTCAATCTGGGTTTAGAATCCATCATAGTACTGAAACAGCCTTAGCGAAGGTCACTAACGACCTCCTCATTGCATCTGATAATGGACTAGTTTCTGTACTTGTCCTTTTAGATCTTAGTGCAGCTTTTGATACTATTGATCATAATATTCTACTTGATAGATTAGAACACTATGTTGGACTTAATGGAACTTCGTTGCAGTGGTTTAGATCTTATTTATCTGGTTCCAGTTTGTTCATGTAAATGATGAGTTTTCTCTCAGCTCAAAGCTTAGTCATGGAGTTCCACAGGGATCTGTGCTAGGCCCTACTCTTTTTAGTTTATATATGCTTCCGTTAGGCAACATTATTAGAAAGCACTGTATACATTTTCATTGTTATGCAGATGACACACAATTATACCTGTCAATGAAGCCAGATGATACTAATAAATTAGCCAAGTTAGAAGCTTGTCTTAAGGAAATCAAAGCTTGGATGACTTGTAATTTTCTGCTATTAAATTCAGATAAGACTGAAGTCATTCTTGTTGGTCCAAAAAACCTTAGAAATTCCTTTCCAAATCAAACTTTCAGTTTGGATGCAGCTACTCTTTCTCTTAATAGCTCTGTGAGGAACCTTGGAGTTATTTTTGATCAGGATTTGTCCTTCAATTCACATATTAAATTTGTTTCTAAGACTGCCTTCTATCATTTGCGTAATATTGCCAAGATTAGGAGCATCTTGTCTCAGAGTGATGCTGAGAAGCTGATCCACGCTTTTGTTAGCTCGAGATTAGATTATTGTAATTCTTTATTATCAGGCTGTCCTAAAACATCTTTAAAAAGTCTTCAGCTGATCCAAAATGCTGCAGCAAGAGTTTTAACAGGTACTAGAAAGAGAGATCATATCTCTCCGGTTCTGGCCTCCCTTCATTGGCTTCCCATAGAGTTTAGAATTAAGTTTAAAATCCTTCTTCTTACTTACAAAGCTCTAAACAATCAGGCTCCTTTTTATTTAAAAGATCTGATACTACCGTATCATCCTAACAGAGCACTACGCTCCCAAAATGCAGGATTACTTGTAATACCTAGAATCTCCAAAAGTACAATGGGAGGCAGAGCCTTCAGTTATCAAGCTCCTCTCCTGTGGAATCAGCTGCCAATCTGGATTCGGAAGTCAGACTCGATCTCTGTTTTTAAGAATAGGGCTAAAACCTACCTTTTTGATATAGCCTACAATTAGGGAGGGATCATGTGTTTCTGAACCCTCCCTTAGTTATGCTGCTAATAGGTTTAGTCAGCCGGGGGACCTCCAGTAATGCACTGGGCCTCACTCCTTTCCTCACTCTCTATGAAATATTTTTTTTTTTTTTTTGCTGGTCATTAACATTTGTTTGTTCTCTCCCATAGATTGAGCCCCCATCGTGCTGTTTGCTCTCTACATGTCTGTTCTTTTCTTCTTCTCTATCCCCTCACCCCCCAGCCAGTCGCAGCAGATGACTGCCCCTCCCTGAGCCTGGTTCTGCTGGAGGTTTCTTCCTGTTAAAAGGGAGTTTTTCCTCTCCACCGTCGCCAAGTGCTTGCTCACAGGGGATCGCCTGATTGCTGGGGTCTTTCTGCAACTGTGGGGGTCCCCCCTACAGTTGATAGTGCTATGAGATGACTGTTGTTGTGAAATGGCGCTATATAAATAAAGTTGAATGAATTGAATTGAATTGAATGACTCTGGAAAAAATAGACAAAATGCAGCATAGAGCGCTTCTCTGTGCATTGGAGCTGTCAAAACAACACCAAACAATGCAGTTTTAATAGAAGCAGGAGAAATGCCAATGGATTGGAGAAGAGATAAACTTGCATTATCATACTGGGCCAAGCTGAAAGGGAGTGACGAAGCAAATATTTCAAAAACAACACTACAAGACTGCTGGGAATATTCTAATTTACAGGGACACGGGTTTGGGTGGACAATTGGAAGTAAAGCTAGAATGTGTGGACTACACACTATTGATATTGCTCACACCACTCCAGTGAGTAATGTTCCCCCTTGGCTGTTTCCGGGAAAAGAAGCAGACATTAGTCTGCTAATGAGGAAAAAACATTGGCATATGAATGAAGTTGGTGCTAAAACAAGCATTTACCTCAGGAACAATTACTATAACTACTTACAGCTCTATACTGATGGTTCAAAGAACAAAGAGGGCTCTGTTGGAGTTGAAGTATACATTCCAGAGTTTAAAGTGACCATCTCAAAAAGACTCTCCAACAATACATCCGTGTTTACAGCAGAGATGGTGGCAATAATTATTGCTTTGCAGTGGGTGGAAGAGGTCATCTTATTACACTGTCACAAGTATGGAAATGAAAGAGAGAATGAAAAATGCAGTTTGAGAGGCCAGTAGAGAATAGGATTTAACTGGGATTCTGGGAACAGACGGAAAGGCACTAAGAATCACAAGAAAGGCTCTTTTTTCTTTTTTAAATAACACACGATTAAGTCATAGAATTTAGGGGTTGGGCTCAAATGACATAATGTTACATACTCTTGTACAGTAGGTGGCGGTATGCACCTTTCAGTTGTTTGCTATCTGCCAGTAACCGAGAGAAGAAGAAGAAGAAGAAGAAGAAGAAGAAGAAGAAGAAGAAGAAGAAGAAAGAAGAAGAAGAAGAAGAAGAAGAAGGAGAAGGAGAAGGAGAAGAAGACTTTGACTTTTAAAAAAGGCTTTATTGTACATTCCAAAAATGCAAAAAGACCAATATCACTGGCCCAAGTGTGTCACATTTCAAAAGTGCAAACATAACTCATCCCCCTGACCCACAGAACACAAAACGTTCCCTACAGTCCATCTATTGATGAATGCCTCCAAATTGTCCACCATTTGATAGTAAGCGAACTCCACCTGGAGTCTGACTTTCAACAAGACCTTGAAAGCAGACACCGGATCCAAATTGCCAATGTTGCTAGCCCGATTTTTCCTCGTCAGCCAGATGGCAAGTTTAGCAGTACCAAATAGGAAGTTCATCAAAGTGTGGGCAGCCTTCCTTGCCACTTTATACTTTGGACTGTAAATGAACAGACCAAAAGAGAAACGTTCACCCAAAAGCCTGAAACCACTTGCGCAAAATATCAAAAAGTCCAGATAAACAAAAACATTGGACAAACAAATGCTCCAGGGTCTCAACTTGGGAACAAAACAAACACCCCCCCCCCACAGTCGGATCAAGGCGTGCTCTGTATTTATTCGGAGCTATTTCCCTATGCACAATCCTCCACTGGAGATCTGCTGTCCGTTTTTCAATAGGTAGCTTGTACATGCACCGCCAGCTGCCTTTCGGGGAGACCTCTGGCCCCAAAAAACCCACCCACCTCGACTCTGTGACATCCATCAGAGAGCGCAGATTCAGAACCTTCACACAGATGTGATACACCGCCCTTGTCCCGACAAACTGGAACTTGCCCTGGCGAGGAATTCTCAAGGTCAGCAGGTGATCCTCTCCTCCCTGCCACTCCCCCACAGCTGGAGTTATGGAAATTGCAGGAAAGGTGGACACAGCATCGTCATCTCATTGACAGGAAAGAGTGCGGTTTGTCGCAAACGCTCGAAGCGGTTGTGGCAGGGCGGCGCACACGTCCCCCACCACCCTTTGCAGCAGTCTGACAGATGTAATGTTGGCACGCCGCCTCAGCGTATCCATCGATGCGGTCGACATATTTATAAGATGACCAAGCTTGGTACAGCGTGCCTCCCGCAAACAAGTCCGCAGGTTGTCAGACTGCAGCACCTCAGCGTCGATGAATCGATTGAAAAACAGTGGTTCCTCAAACAGCCACATTCCCGGTGTCTCGTCATGGAAGCGGGCCACGGTGAAGACTCGCCATGCATGCAAGACGGACGTGTAAAAAGCAGATAGTCCAGTAAGGTCCACCTCCCCAGATGTCACGAGGAAGAGCTGCTTATCATAGCCCAAGCGACCAACTCTCCTCAGGAGCAGTTTAGCAGTGTCCATCCAGCAGGGTCCGCATCCGTAAAGGAGGCGTTGTGCAGTTCGAAGCCTGAAGCAGGCGATCTTGGAATGTATGTCCACCAGGCCCTGTCCCCCCTCGGCCACAGGCAGGTAGAGAACAGGCGCACGGACCCAGTGGCGACCAGACCAAAAGAAGTCCACGATGATGTTCTGAATCTCCTCCACGAGGCTCCTGGGTGGTGTCAAAGCCACCAGCCTATGCCAAAGAGCCGAGGCGACCAGATTATTTGCGACCAGAACCCTGCCCCTATATGACAGCTGTGGTAGCAACCATTTCCATTTAGAAAAGCGAGCACACACCTTGTCCTTAACACCCTCCCAGTTCTTTCGTTCAAAAGCCTCCGAACCCAGAAAAACTCCCAACACTTTGAGACCGGCCGTCCCCCACTGAAGACCGCCGGGTAGGCGAGGGACGCCTTGACGCGACCAGTGGCCCACCAATAGACCCTCACTCTTGGCCCAATTCACCCGTGCAGAAGTTGCCCTTTCATAAACTGACAAAGTGTCCACCAGACGCTGCACATCCCCGTGGGAGGTGATGAAAACGTTGACGTCATCTGCATAAGCAGACAAGACGATCGGGCGGCAACAGCTTGATGGCCCCGGCAGAACCAGACCACCCAGCCGAGCGCGCAACCTGCACAGCAAAGGCTCAATAGCCAAGCTGTACAGCTGACCCGAGAGTGGACACCCCTGGCATATTCCCCGGTGTACAGGGATTGGCCGACTCAGGCCTGCCCCCATCTTTACCAAACACTCAGCTCCAGTATATAGCAGATTGACCCACCTCAAAAACATATTGCCAAAACCAAACCCCCTCAGGGTGGAAAACAAATAGGAATGGTCAACCCTATCAAAAGCCTTTTCTTGGTCCAAAGACACAATCCCGAACTGTAAGTCATGACATTTACTGAGCTGGAGAACGTCACGTATGAGGAAAACACTGCCCATAATGTTTCGGTCAGGAATACAAAATGTTTGATCCTTATCTACGATCAAACCCAAGACAGTGTTCAGTCTGTTTGCCAGGGCTTTAGAAAGCACCTTGTAGTCCGTGCAAAGAAGAGCCACGGGCCTCCAGTTTTTCAGCAGGGCCAAGTCCCCCTGCTTAGGCAACAGAGACAGCACTGCACGGTGGCAGGAGACAGGTAATGTTCCCTTCCTGTAACAGGCAGTCAGAATGTCATAGAAGTCTGATCCAATAATATTCCAAAAATGCTTAAAAAATTCTGAAGAAAGGCCATCAAGTCCAGGCGCGCGTCCCAGAGCCAACTGATTTACAGCCACAGTCAACTCATTCAAAGTCAGGGCACAGTCCAGAGCGGCCCTGTCCTCCGGGCCGAGCACCGGAAGGGCTTCGAAGAGCTGAGTTTGAGATTCCTTGCAGCACGTTCTCGCAGCAAACAGGGTCCTGTAGTAATCCACTGCATGGCGCCGCATCTCGGATGGGTCCGTAGTCAGCCGACCATCTGGGAGTGTCAAGCAGGCCATCAACTTCTTTTTTGCAGTAGACTTCTCCAAATTGAAGAAGGAGGACGTTGGTGCATCCATGTCCTGCAGGCGAGTGAAGCGTGACCTCACTAGCGCCCCCTCCACTCTGTCCTGCAAGAATGTGCGCAGGGCCGATCTCTTCTCCTGCAGCAAAGGACCAGTGGTAGAATCCCGACCCGTAACCAAGCTGGCCTCCAGCCTCTTGACAGCGTCCTCAAGTTCACTGACCTTGGCCTTGATGATGGCAGTTGAGTTCGCAGCGTACCGTTGACAAAAAAGGCGAATTTGCACTTTGCCAACGTCCCACCACTGTTCGAGGGAACTAAAACGAGCCTTTGTGGTCCTCCAGTGTTCCCAGAAGCACACAAAATACTGACAAAAGGCATTGTCCTGTAGGAGCTTGTTATTGAAGTGCCAATAAGATTTTGTCCGTTTCCCTGGTGAGTTCAGTAACACCGCAGTAGCCAGGTGATGATCCGTGAAGCCGACGGGACTTATGTTACTGTGAAGGAGTCCGGGGCTAAAGGTTCTAGAAACATATATCCTGTCTAATCTAGCAGCACTGACAACACCGTCAGTGACCCTGACCCAGGTATACTGTCTCGCATTTGCATTTTTAGACCTCTACGTGTCCACTAAGTTGAACTGCACAGTGAAATTTTCCAAGATTCTAGAAGACTGCAGATGAGGTTCTGCATTAGTGTGATCTACAGTGAAGTCCAAGGTACAGTTAAAATCACCAGCAACAAGTTGTTCTTGGTGATAGCGCTGCAATTCAGTAGTCAGTATATTAAAAAAGGCAACCCTTTCAGCGCTGTTGTTTGGCGTGTAAACATTAACCAGGCAAAACACGGAGTCCCCTCTTTGGGCCCTAACAAGAAGCAGCCTGCCCCTCACTATCTCCACCACCAATAAAACTTGTGCATTTGCTGATTCCCCAAACAAAATGGCCACTCCTGCGCTTAGATTGGTGTCGTGACTGAGTGAAAAAGGGCCTTTCCACCACAAGCCCCAGTCCACTTCATCTGCCGAAGTGGTATGAGCTTCCTGCAAAAACAAAACGTTGAGACCTTTCCGTCTGAACAGGTCACTAATGAATCCCCTCTTACGATTACCCCTCCCACCATTGATGTTTAAGGACCCTAATTTTATGTTCTGCATTAGGCGATCGATGTGAGGAGCACCGTGCTGTTGCCATGGAAATCATTCCATCTTTGCGCGCTTGGCCTTTTTTCCCCCTGCTGATTTACGCAGGGCTGTGAGGTGCTTTTTCAGGCGGAAGCGTTTTCTTTCATCCAGGAGGTCAACACCAACCTGCTTCATCAGTACATTAACAGACTGAATGAATTTGTCAGTGTCACTGAAGTAATCAGCGACGTTAACGGCCCTATTATTATAGGTTCCATCCAGGAAAGCATTTACTTCATCTAGTGAATACAATTCCGCATTGGCTTTGCCAGTTGCCCCAATAGACTCATTTTTAGCAGACACAGTGTCAGATTCACACTCCATTGGCTCGTCAGCACAACTTTGCTGACTGTTAGATCCAGCCGGCACGTCAGCTGGTGCAGCTGATCCTTCATCAGCCACGTGTGCCACGTGTTCCGGGGCGGTGCCTATATCAGGCGACCGGCGTTGTTCCGCCTGCTGCTCTGAAGTGGAAGCAGGCTGCGGAAGCACAGCCACTGATGTCACACAGCGCGATGCTGAGTCAACGCCATTGACTGCTTGGGCGCCATCACCAGTCATGCCCCCAGCTGCAGGCCGCACTGCGGGCGCCACAGGGCGACTGTCCACAGACACAGTGGCAGGCTCTGGAGCAGGAGCGGCGGAAGGCCCCGCAACGTCGTCCGCAGCAGCGGCGGGTGTGGAGGCCTCGCTGGCAGGCTGTGCGGCCCTGCCGGGCTCCGCCGTGGCAGAAGCCCCCGCAACGCCATCCGCAGCAGCGTCGCGAGCGGAAGCCGCACCGGCAGCCTCAGCCGCGGCTCCACCAGAGCCCCCCACCGGGCGCCTGTGCAGGCAGGCGAAACGTTTATGGCCCACGTCGCCACATTCAAAACACTTCATCTGTCCCGAGTTTGCATACACCATATAGTAGCCGTCCTCGTGTTTGACCCGGAAGGACACTACCAGAGTTTGTGTGGGCGAGTCTAGAAACATGAACACCTGTCGCCTGAGTGATTTCACATGTTTAAACTCGGCTTCCCTGAGTCCCAAACTCACATGTTTAAACGGGCCCGCAAACTTCCCGAATCTGCGGAGCTCCGCCGCCAACTGCTCGTCAGTAATGAAAAGTGGAACACCCGAGACGGTGATAAGCGTTGATAGAACTGATAAGGGGGACACCTGTACAGACACGTCCCCGATTACAATACCACTCGCAACCAGAGCGTGGACATTCTCCCCAGTAGCCAGAAACACAACTACAGCTCTATTCATCCCGGACGCATAGCGGATCGCATCAGGGCCCACCTGGGCACCCACAGCCATAAGGACCCCCTTCACAGTAACAGTGTCGTCCGGGGGAACGATCCGCACCCCCTGGCAGATAGATGGAGGTGGCATTTCCAAGGTCGCCATCCTCCTCCCCAAAAATCAAAAGTTTATTATGCGGGCAGTGATGGGAAAACGAAAAAAAAGTCCAAAATACCACGGAGTTCCCTATTTCCGTCCTCCTCCTTCAGCCGACGTAGATAGAGAAGAAGAAGAAGAAGAGTTTGAGTTTTAAAAAATGGCTTTATTGTACAATTCAAAAATGTAAGAACACCAATATCATGCCCCCAAGTGTGTCACATCTCAAAAGTGCAAACATAACTCATCCCCCTCTCCCACAGAACACAAAACATTCCCCACAGCCCATCTATTGGTGAATGCCTCCAAATTGTCCACCATTTGATAGTAAGAGAACTCCACCTGGAGTCTGACTTTCAACAAGGACTTGAAAGCAGACACAGGATCCCCATTGCCAGCGTTGGTAGTCCGATTTTTCCTTGTCAGCCAGATTGCAAGTTTAGCAGTACCAGATAGGAAGTTCATCAAAGTGTGCGCAGACTTCTTTGCCACTTTATACTTTGGACCGTAAATGAACAAACCCAAAGAGAAACATTCACCCAAAGCCTGAAACCACACTCGCAAAAGATGAAAAAGGCCAGATAAACGAAGAAGAACTAGGAGGAGCTATAGAGTGATACGATAGAGTGATGACCTGAAGAATATAGAGTGGGACCAGACAGTGTTATAGACATCATGTAGACATGGAAATCTCACTGTTTGAAGAAGAAGAAGATTGTTCTGAACTCCTTATAAGAACTCCTTATACAAAGATATAGAGTGAAGAAGACAAAAAAAAGGTTGCCAACCAAGAAGAATTCTGACATTTAATACATAGAGTGATGTTTACTGAATGAAGGCAGTAAGGACTACAGCTCCTGACCAGATAGAGCGATGATATAGAGTGAAGTACGTGGTAGTAATGCACCTGTAAGCTGGTTGCCAACTGCCAATCAAATCTAAAAGAAGAAGAAGAAGATGTTGACGATTAAAAATTGTAGCTCTGATGCTGGAATCCTTTGATGACAAACAAGAAGAACTAAAAACCCATACTTACAAACTGAACTAAAAACACATCAGTAAGAAAAGATGAGAAAATCTAAAAACAAATGGCACCAAGAAGAAAAAACAACAGAACATACACTAGCGTTCAAAAGTTTGGGGTCACCCAGACAATTATTTTTTGTTTTCCATGAAAAGTCACACTTATTTACCACCATGAGTTGTAAAATGAATAGAAAATATAGTCAAGACATTGACAAGGTTAGAAACAATGATTTGTATTTGAAATAATTTTTTCCTTCAAACTTTGCTTTCGTCAAAGAATCCTCCATTTGCAGCAATTACAGCATTGCAGACCTAACATGATTGCACAAGGGTTTTCTAATCATCCATTAGCCTTCTGACGCAATGAGCAAACACATTGTACCATTAGAACAGTGGAGTGATAGTTGCTGGAAATGGGCCTCTATACACCTATCCAGATATTGCACCAAAAACCAGACATTTGCAGCTAGAATAGTCATTTACCACATTAGCAATGTATAGAGTGTATTTGTGATTTTTCTTTCAAAAATAAGGAAATTTCTAAGTGACCCCAAACTTTTGAACAGTAGTGTAAATGACTACTTGAATAATAGCTAAACAGGTTTGTTAAAAGCCAAATTAAGATAAGCCTTTATTAGTCCCACAACAGGGAAATTCCAGGATTGCAACAGCACAGGGATAGCAACACTCAGAGCAACAATCAGAAGGCAAGAGAAAAAAAAAAAAAAAAAGCAAGCAAGCAAGAGCAGCTAATATACATATGTACATATTACTATAAATATATATATATACACACAGACACACAGTGTAGAGCATTGTAGCTGGATGGGATAAATATATGAGTATATAAACACACAGTACGGAGCATTGCAGCTAGATGGAATAAACATGTAAATATATAAACACAGTGCGGAGCAATGTAGCTAGATGGAATAATATATAGATATATAAACACAGTACGGAGCATTGCAGCTAGGTGGAAAAAATATGTAAATATATAAACACACAGTGCGGAGCAATGTAGCTAGATGGAATAATATGTTGATATATAAACACACAGTGCGGAGCATTGTAGCTAGATGGAATGAATACATAGATATATAAATATAAACATAAACATAAACACACCCAGTGCGGAGCATTGTAAAAGGTGGGTCAAAAAGGTGGGTTAAAAAGGTGGGTCTTGAGCCTGTTCTTAAAAACATCTATTGACTTTGCAGCCCTGGGGCTCTCTGGCAGGCTGTTCCACAGACAAGGACCATAACAATGAAAGGAGGCTTCACCGTAGGTCTTGGTCTTGACTTTGAGAGCCATTAAAAGGCCAGTACCAGAAGACCTCAGGGTCCACGAGGGTTCATAAGATAAAAACAACTCAGATAGATAATTCATCTCAGCCACACCTTGGACACAGTCCAAGAACGAATCATTTTTTCACACAATCCTTATACAAAGATATAGAGTGATGATAATCAAGTCAGTGGCGGTAATGCACCTGTAAGCTGGTTGCCAACCACCAATCAAATCTAAAAGAAGAAGAAGATAATAATAATAATAATAATAATAATAATAATAATAATAATAATGATGGATAAGATTTACAGTATATGGCACTTTACATGTCAAGTGGCATCTCAAAGCGCTTACAGTGAGTCCATTATTCATTCACTCCAGACAGACATTGATAGTAGTACAGTAGCCACAGCTGCCCTGGGGCAGACTGACGGAAACATGGCTGCCAATCCACGCCAATGGCCTCTTTGACCACTACCAAACATTTATACACATTCATACCCAGTGTTATGGAAACTGGAGGCAAGGTGGGTTAAGTGTCTTGCCCAGGGACACAACAGCAGGATGGCTGAGGAGAGTGGGATTGGAACCTCCAACCCTCTGGTTATTGGATGACCCGCTCTATCTCCTGAGCCACTGCCACCATTTCACTCCTCCATTCCATTTTTTGCTGAGCATGATAAGAAGGCCCAAAACCACAGAGGCATTTAAAAACTACTAAGAGAATCTTAAAATTGGGAAAGGTTACATCAAAACCAATCAAAACCATCTTTGGGCACCAGAATACCTCCTCCCAGGCCACGGGGGGTAGGGAGTGGGTGAACAACCTGGACCTGTTTTTAACAGGTTTGACCAACCGCCCTCTTCTCCACCTGCCGACCAACCATGCTGCCTCCATCTTCATCTAGTCCCGCTGTCCACCATCCTCCCCCCACCCCCCTCATGCATCCCCCACAGTTTTTCCCCCCACAGACCCCCCCCCCCCCAGGCACACAGCCCCCTTGCCCCAACCTGACCCTCACTAAAACCCAGGCGAGAGCTGAGTTGAGGAAGATCAAGGCGAGGAAGGCTGCAGGTCCGGATGGCATTAGCTCAAGGCTCCTCAAGTCCTGCACAGACCAGCTGTGTGGGATCGTGGAGCACATCTTCAGCCTGAGCCTGAAGCTGGGGAGGGTACCACAGCTGTGGAAAACATACTGTTTGGTACCCGTACTGAAGACCCCTCACCACAAGGATCTGAACAGCGACATAACAGTAGCCCTCACATCACACCTAGTGAAGACCATGGAGAGGCTTCTCCTCGCCCACCTCTGCCCCTTGGTGGGACCAACAATGGATAAGATAAGATAAGATAAGCCTTTATTAGTCCCACAACGGGGAAATTCCAGGATTGCAACAGCACAGGGATAGCAACACTCAGAGCAACAATCAGAAGGCAAGAAAAAAAACAAGCAAGCAAGAGCAGCTAATATACATATGTACATATTACTATAAAATATACAGTATGTATACACACACACAGACACACAGTGCAGAGCATTGTAGCTGGATGGAATAGATATATGAGTATATAAACACACAGTGCGGAGCATTGTAGCTAGATGGAATAAATATGTAAATATATAAACACCCACAGTACGGAGCATTGCAGCTAGGTGGAATAAATATGTAAATATATAAACACACACAGTGCGGAGCAACGTAGCTAGACGGAATAATATATAGATATATAAACACACAGTGCGGAGCATTGTAGCTAGATGGAATAAATATATAGATATATAAATATAAACACACCCAGTGCGGAGCATTGTAGCTAGATGGAATAAATATGTAAATACAGTGGGGCAAAAAAGTATTTAGTCAGCCACCAATTGTCCAAGTTCTCCCACTTAAAAGATGAGAGAGATCTCCAATTTCCATCATAGGTATACCTCAACTGTGAGAGACAAAATGAGAAAAAAAAATCCAGAAAATCAAATTGAAGGATTTTTAATGAATTAATTGGTAAATTCCTCGGTAAAATAAGTATTTGGTCACCTACAAACAAGCAAGATTTCTGGCTCTCACACACCTGTAACTTCTTCTTTAAGAGGCTCCTCTGTCCTCCACTCATTACCTGTATTAATGGCACCTGTTTGAACTCGTTATCAGTATAAAAGGCACCTGTCCACAACCTCAAACAGTCAGACTCCAAACTCCACTATGGCCAAGACCAAAGAGCTGTCAAAGGACACCAGAAACAAAATTGTAGACCTGCACCAGGCTGGTAAGACTGAATCTGCAATAGGTAAGCAGCTTGGTGTGAAGAAATCAACTGTGGGAGCAATTATTAGAAAATGGAAGACATACAAGACCACTGATAATCTCCCTCGATCTGGGGCTCCACGCAAGATCTCACCCCGTGGGGTCAAAATTATCACCAGAACAGTGAGCAAAAATCCCAGAACCACATGGGGGACCTAGTGAATGACCTGCAGAGAGCTGGGACCAAAGTAACAAAGGCTACATCAGAAACACACTACGCCGCCAGGGACTCAAATCCTGCAGCGCCAGACGTGTCCCCCTGCTTAAGCCAGTACATGTCCAGGCCCATCTGAAGTTTGTTAGAGAGCATTTGGATGATCCAGAAGAGGACTGGGAGAATGTCATATGGTCAGATGAAACCAAAATAGAACTTTTTGGTAAAAACTCAACTTGTCGTGTTTGGAGGAGAAAGAACACCATACCTGCTGTGAAGCATGGGAGTGGAAACATCATACTTTGGTGCTGTTTTTCTGCAAAGGGACCAGGACGACTGATCCGTGTAAAGGAAAGAATGAATGTGGCCATGTATCGTGAGATTTTGAGTGAAAACCTCCTTCCATCAGCAAGGGCATTGAAGATGAAACATGGCTGGGTCTTTCAGCATGACAATGATCCCAAACACACCGCCCGGGCAACAAAGGAGTGGCTTCGTAAGAAGCATTTCAAGGTCCTGGAGTGGCCTAGCCAGTCTCCAGATCTCAACCCCATAGAAAATCTTTGGAGGGAGTTTGAAAGTCCGTGTTGCCCAGCGACAGCCCCAAAACATCATTGCTCTAGAGGAGATCTGCATGGAGGAATGGGCCAAAATACCAGCAACAGTGTGTGAAAACCTTGTGAAGACTTACAGAAAACGTTTGACCTCTGTCATTGCCAACAAAGGGTATATAACAAAGTATTGAGATGAACTTTTGTTATTGACCAAATACTTATTTTACCGAGGAATTTACCAGTTAATTCATTAAAAATCCTTCAATGTGATTTTCTGGATTTTTTTTTTCTTATTTTGTCTCTCATAGTTGAGGTATACCTATGATGAAAATTGGAGACCTCTCTCATCTTTTAAGTGGGAGAACTTGCACAATTGGTGGCTGACTAAATACTTTTTTACCCCACTGTATATAAACACACACAGCGCAGAGCATTGTTGCTAGATGGGATGAAACAGCATAACCGTCTACTTAGTTATCCTACATGGTATGATTATGTGCCCATACATATTCTCACCCTCCATAGTGACCGGTATTTTCCTAGTTGTATGCCGGAGGGGACCATTGTGTAAGACTATTGCATCTTTTGCATTCAAAAAACTATTACTTTGTTACGTCTTTTTGCTATCTCTGCGAGCAGCCCTGCTTAGGTTGTACAGTCTGACAGCCGTTGGTAGGAAGGACCTGCGAAACCTCTCGGTTGTGCACCTGGGATGATGTAGTCTGCTGCTGAATGAGCTCCTCAGTGCATTCAGTATGTCCTGCATAGGGTGAAACTTGGACTCCAGCAGAGATGACAGTTTAGCCACCGTCCTTCTCTCTCCTATCTCCTCCACCGGATCAAGGCGCTGCCCCAGGACAGAGCTAGCTTTCTTGATCAGTTTGTTCAGTCTCTTCCTATCGGCTGCAGTAATGCCACTGCCCCAGCAGACCACTCCAAAAGTGATGGCTGATGCCACCACCGTGTCATAGAATGTCTTCAGCAGCGCCCCTTGTACACTAAAAGACCTGAGTCTCCTCAGCAGGAACAGCCTGCGCTGTCCCTTCTTGGAGAGTGCGTCAGTATTGTGTGACCAGTCTAGTTTATTGTTCAGATGAACACCCAGGTACTTATAGGATGTCACCATCTCGATGTCTGTTCCCTGTATATTTACTGGTGCTGTGAGGGGCTGCCCATGCCTGCGGCAGTCCACCACCAGCTCCTTAGTTTTCCTCGCGTTGATCTGGAGGCAGTTCCGATGGCACCAGTCCACGAAGTCCTGGATAAGCCCTCTGTACTCAGCTTCATCTCCATTGGAGATGAGGCCAACGATTGCAGAGTCATCAGAGAACTTCTGTAGATGGCAGTGTGTTGTGTTGTGTGAGAAGTCCGCAGTATAAAGAGTGAACAGGAAGGGAGCCAGCACCGTTCCCTGGGGGGCCCCCGTGCTACCGATGAGCGTGTCGGACACACAGTCCCGGGTTCTCACAAACTGAGGCTGGTTCGTGAGGTAGTCCAGGATCCATGATGACAGGTGCTGGTCCACCCCTGCGCGCAGCAGCTTGTCCTTCAGGATCATCGGTTGGATGGTGTTGAAAGCACTGGAGAAGTCAAAGAACATGATCCTCACCATATTCCCGGGCTTCTCCAGGTGGGACAGAGAACGGTGAAGGAGGAAGATCACCGCATCCTCCACCCCAATGCCATGCTGGTAGGCAAACTGGAGTGGATCCATCGCTGGTTCCACCAGGGGGCGGAGGTGAGCAAGGAGCAGTCTCTCCAGGGTCTTCATCAAGTGGGACGTCAAGGCCACCGGTCTGTAGCTGTTCAGGTCTTTGGGGTGGGAAGTTTTTGGTACAGGTACCACACAAGATGTTTTCCACAGCTGTGGTACCCTCCCCAGCTTCAGGCTCAGGTTGAAGATGTACGTCACAATCCCACACAGCTGGTCTGCACAGGACTTGAGGAGCTTTGCGCTGATGCCATCCGGTCCCGACGCCTTCCTCGCCTTGATCTTCCTCAGCTCCGTCCTCACCTGGGTCCTGGTCAGGGTCAGGATGGGGGGCTGTGTGTTGGGAGTGGGGGGGTGTTGGTGGAGTGGGGAGTGGGCAGCAGGACTTGATTTCTTTAGAGGCAGCAGTGGTTGTTGTGCAGTCAGGGGGGAGGGCGGTTGGTCAAACCTATTGAAAAACAGATTCAGGTTGTTCGCTCTCCAGACCCCGCTGATGTCGCTCTGTTACAGCTTGTCCTCCATCTTCTTCCTGAAGCTGTCCTTGCCTTCTCTGATCTTTCTCCTCAGCTCCCTCTGTACGGACTTCAACATCTCCCTGTTCCCCGACCTGAAGATCCTCTTCTTCTCTCTCAGAAGTGTTTTTATCTCAGGGTTGATCCAGGGTTTGTTGTTTGAGCAACACCGTATGGTCTTGGTGGGAACGGATTTGTCCACACAGAAGCTGAGGTAGCCCGTGAAGGTGTGAGTGAGGCCATCGATGTCCTCACCATGTGGATCGCAGAGCTGCTTCCAGGCGGTGGCTTCAAAACAGCCCTTTAGAGTGTCCATTGTCTCCTCAGACCATAACTCCACTGTGCACATGGCCGGAGGTTGTCTGTGCACTAGGGGTTTGTACACCGGCCGGAGATGAACCAAGTTGTGATCCGATCTCCAGAGTGGGGGGAGTTGTGATGAGGTGTACGCCTCCTTAGTGTTTGCGTAGAATAAGTCCAGTGTTTTATTGTCTCTAGTGTGGCATGTGACATACTGGGTGAACGTGGGTAGAATGGGAGATAGTAAAACATGGTTGAAATCGCCTGAGATGAGGAGAAGAGCATCTGGGTGTTCTGTCTGCAGCCTGCTGGTTACTGAACTGATGACGTCACGCGCTGTCCCAGCGTTCGCTGTCGGATTTGCATAAACAACAATGCAGATCACGTGTGAGTGTTCTCTCGGGAGATATGTAGGCCGTATGCTAACAGCTAGCAACTCAATGTCTTTGCTGCAGTGTCGTTGTTTAACAGTGATATGTCCCGGTCTGCACCAGTTGTTGTTAACATACATTATCACTCCACCGCCCCTTGCTTTGCCACTGTCTGGTGTTCGGTCAGCCCGTATCATGTGAAAACCCTCCAGCTCAATGTTAGCATCTGCTGCTACTTCAGTTAGCCACGTCTCAGAAAACAAAAGGAGAGAGCACTCCCGATATGTGCTATCGTAACGGCAGATAGCCGCTAGCTCATCTACCTTTTCCAGTAACGACCGTACATTTCCCATGACAACAGATGGAAGGGAGGGTCTGTACCTTATATTTTTTGTCCTCCGCCTTACTCCAGCCCGGCTGCCGCAGCGTTTTCGCCTCAATTCTCTCGGTATGTCGAGTTTTTCCAATGGGACCGGGTGGCGGTTGAATGCTATCAGCTCTTCCCGGCTGTATCGTATCCTGCTATAAACAGTGGCTCCGTCCACCGGCTCAGGAGACATTTGGGACGATCTGTGTGTCCGTGATATAAGTGGATCCACTTCAGATTGCCTACCAGCATGGCATCGGGGTGGAGGATGCAGTGATCTTCCTCCTACATCGTTCCCTGTCCCACCTGGAGAAGTCTTGGAGCCCCGTGAGGATCATGTTCTTTGATTTCTCCAGTGCTTTCAACACCATACAACCAGTGATCCTGAGGGACAAGCTGCTGTGCACAGGGGTGGACCAGCACCTGCCATTATGGATCCTGGACTACATCACAAACCAACCACAGTTTGTGAGAACCCAGGACTGTGTGTCTGACACTATCATCTGCAGTACGGGGGTTCCCAGGGAACAGTTCTGGCTCCCTTCCTGTTCACCCTCTACACTGCTGACTTTTGACACAATACACCACACTGCCATCTACAGAAGTTCTGACGACTCTGCGATCGTCGACCTCATCTCTGATGGGGATGATGCGGAGTACAGAGGACTTATGCAGGACTTTGTGGACTGGTGCCTATGAAACTGCCTCTAGATCAATGCGAGGAAAACTAAAGCACTGGTGGTAGACTGCTGCAGGCGAGGACAACCCCCCACAGCACCAGTAAACATCCATTGAACAGACATTGAGATGGTGACATCTTAGAAGTACATGGGTGTTCACCTGAACAATAAACTGGACTGGTCACAAAACACCAACACACTCTACAAGAAGACGCAGCACAGGCTGTTCCTCCTGAGGAGTCTCAGGTCCTTTGGAGTGCAAGGGGCACTCCTGAGGACCTTCTATGTTTCGGTGGTGGCATCAGCCATCACATTTGGAGTGGTCTGCTGGGGGAGCAGCATCACAGCAGCCGACAGGAAGAGACTGAACAGGGTGATCAAAAAAGCCAGCTCTGTTCTGGGGCGATGCCTCGACCCAGTAGAGGAGACAGGAGAGAGGAGAATGGTGACTAAGCTGTCATCTCTGCTGGAGTCCGATTCCCACACCATGGAGGACACGCTGAACGCACTGAGGAGCTCATTTAGCGGTAGGCTGCGCCATCCTAGGTGCACAACAGAGAGGTTCCGCAGGTCCTTCCTACCTACGGCCTACGGCTGTCAGACTTTATAACCTAACCAGGGCTGCTCGTAGAGGTCATATTAAATGTACTAAACATAACAACTTTGCACAACAGAGATCGTCCCCTCCAATACACAACTAGGACAATAACAATCATTACTGAGGGTGGCAACAACACTGTGATTCAAATGCAAAACATACTGTCTGGGTACATATTCATATTCTGCAGGGTAATTTTAACAAACCATACTGCTGTTTATTCCATCTAGCTGCAATGCTCCTGCACTGTGTATATATCTGAACATACACACGTGGACAAAATTGTTGGTACCCCTCTGTTAATGAAAGAAAAACCCACAATGGTCACAGAAATAACTTGAATCTGACAAAAGTGGTAATAAATAAAAATTCTATGAAAATTAACCAATGAAAATCAGACAATGCTTTTGAATTCTGGTTCAACAGAATTATTTTAAAAAACAAACTCATGAAACAGGTCTGGACAAAAATGATGGTACCCTTAACTTAATATTTTGTTGCACAACCTTTTGAGGCAATCACTGCAATCAAACGATTTCTGTAACTGTCAATGAGACTTCTGCACCTCTCAGCAGGTATTTTGGCCCACTCCTCATGAACAAACTACTCCAGTTGTCTCAGGTTTGAAGGGTGCCTTCTCCACACGGCATGTTTCAGCTCCTTCCACAGATGTTCAATAGGATTTAGATCAGGGCTCATAGAAGGCCACTTTACAATAGTCCAATGTTTCGCGCTTAGCCATTCTTGGGTGTTTTTAACTGTGTGTTTTGGCTCATTATCCTGTTGCAAGACCCATGACCTGCGACTGAGACCAAGCTGTCTGACACTGGGCAGCACAGTTCTCTCTAGAATACCTTGATAGTCTTGAGATTTCATTGTACCCTGCACAGATTCAAGACACCCTGTGCCAGATGCAGCAAAGCAGCCCCAAAACATAACAGAACCTCCTCCATGTTTCACAGTAGGGACAGTGTTCTTTTCTTGGTATGCTTCATTTTTGCGTCTGTGAACATAGAGCTGATGTGCCTTGCCAAAAAGTTCCAGTTTTGTCTCGTCTGTCCATAGGACATTCTCCCAGAAGCTTTGTGGCTTGTCAACATGCAGTTTGGCAAATTCCAGTCTGGCTTTTTTATGATTTGTTTTCAACAGTGGTATCCTCCTTGGTAGTCTCCCATGAAGTCCACTTTGGCTCAAACAACGACAGATGGTGCAATCTGACACTGATGTACCTTGACCTTGGAGTTCACCATGAATGTGTTTAGAGGTTGTTCTGGGCTCTTTTGTTACCATTCGTATTATCCGTCTCCTGCGGCCACGTCCAAGGAGGTTGGCTACAGTCCCGTGGATCTTAAATTTCTGAATAATATGTGCAACTGTAGTCACAGGAACATCAAGCTGCTTGGAGATGGTCTTATAGCCTTTACCTTTAACATGCTTGTCTATGACTTCCGGTTATGGCTGCCACGTAGGACGGACGTGTCTCGCTCTGCTCTGCTCCTGGAGAAAAAAAATCGGCAAATAACTCTCTCATTTGGGACAGAACGTATCCCAGCGTTTGGGTGAGGATATGTCGGCGAAGCCTAAGGCTGGAAAACCAGGAAAAGGAAAACGCGAGCCGCCGAAACAGTCCAAATTAACGGACTTTCAGGTCTGTGACGCAGCAAATAAAACTCCATATATGGCGGAGGAGGCTGGCAACGGTGCGATGTCTGCGGGGGGAGGCGCAGATGCGCTGATGGCTGCCATGAGTTCAATGAGAGCGGACTTTTCCTCTAGATTTGATGGGATTATGACAGCGTTGGAAGGAATAAGAAAGGAATTGGGTGACTGTGTAGAACGAACGGCGCAGATGGAGCTCCGTCTCGCTAGTGCTGAAGATGACGTCACCCGTCTTCAATTAAAGGTGCGCACTTTGGAAAAAAAAAAAAAATCTCTGGAAGATAATATTTTGGATTTGGAATCTCGGTCGAGACAGAATAACTTGAGGCTGGTGGGTCTTCCAGAGGAATCAGAAGGTCGGGACGTATGTTCCTTTCTGGAAAAGTGGATTCCGGAGGTGCTGGGCAGCGAGGAGTTGCAATCAGCAGTGGTTCTGGAAAAAGCACATCGTATTGGCCCACGGAGAGATAAGGGACCGCCGAGGACCTTAATTATGAAGTTTCTTAGCAACAGAGACAGGATGAAGATCTTCAACGCTGCACGAGCTAAAGGAGAGATTAAACACCAGGACCAGCAGGTGCGGTTCTACCCAGATTTGGCCACAGGAATCCAGCAATTGAGGAAGCAGTTTGATCCCGTACGTAAGGAGCTGCGCAACCTTGGGATTCGTCATGGTGTAATCTATCCTGCGAGACTGCTGACCACGTATGAGGGCAGAACCCACATCTTCAAGACCCCAGAGGAGGCGCAGGAGTTCATCAAGAAGATCAAAGAAGAAGAAGAGACTGGTGGGAGCTAAGCATGAACAAAATATAAGGTAGAATAATTAAGCATTTGCACAGGCATCTGACTGACTTGAAGTAAATAGTAAGTTTACAAAATATAGATTGTATTATATATTAAAAAAAACAAAACAAAAACAAAACAAACAAAAAAAAAACTATGATGTACAAAGTTGTTAAAAATTTTGGAGTTAAGTTGGAAAACTACAGAGGAGAGTTAATGTTACGTCATTAAAAGCAGTAGAGTTAGGGTGATTGGGAGGATGAAGAAGGAGTGGCTTAGGCTGTTCCCCGTGGGTGTGGAACGGTCGATGGCTATATCGGGAGACAGAATTTTTTTTTTGATTTTGGGGGGTTTGCCACAAGTGTGGGAAGGGGAAATTTGTTTGTGTGTAGTTTGTAGGATGAATGTTCAACCACTCATGTTTTTGATTCTCTGTATGAGCATGTTTACACTGCAAGGTAATCCCAAACTCTCTATTGATCATAAACCAAAGTGTTAATCTTAATTTAACTTCATGGAATTGCAGAGGTCTACAAAATTTAAAAAAACTTAAACAAGTTATGAATAAAATAAAAGACATGGGTTCAAAAATTGTGTTTTTACAAGAAACTCATCTAATAGAGGAGGATGTTAAAAGAATTAGGAGTAGATGGCAAGGAAGTGTATTCACCTCTTCATTTTCATCCCGAGCCAGGGGAGTTATGACTCTCATACATAAATCAGTTCCTTTTCAAGTGAAAAATGTAATTGGAGACAAATTTGGAAGATATGTAATCATTCAAGGTTCTTTGCTATTAGAAAATATAAATCTTGTGAACTTATATGGTCCCAATATAGATGATCAGAAGTTCTTTGCTAATTTATTTCTCATCTTATCATCACTTACAGGGCAACATATAATAGCAGGGGATTTTAATTGTACATTGAATCCAGGTATAGATAGATCAACAGGACTGGATTGTACGCACATTGGATGTAGGATGACTATTAATCATTTTATGAAAGAATTGAGATTGTTAGATATATGGAGAGAAATGAAACCACAAGTTAAAGCCTATTCTTGTTATTCCAGTACCTACAAGACATTCTCACGTATTGATTATTTTTTGATTTCCACAGAATTAAGGTCCAAGATTCAAAACTGCTTTTATGATAACATCGTGATCTCTGATCATGCACCCTGTTGTCTAATATATGTAGATAAAAAATTGACAAAGGAATCAGGTAGATGGCAATTTCAGCATAAATGGCTTCAGGATGAGGAATTTGTCAAGTATATAGAAAAACAGATAGACGAGTTCTTTGACATCAATACTACACAAACATCAGCATGTGTAAAGTGGGAGGCTTTCAAAGCTTTTATTAGGGGACATATTATTAGTTATACAGGATCAAAATCTAAGAAGACTCGAGAGGAGAGAGCCCAATTGGAACATAAAATAAAAAGTCTTCAGGAAAAAGTGTATGCAGGAAGTGACCCAAGGTTGGAGAATGAATTACTGATTTTGAGAGCTGAATACGACAAAAAATCAGCGAATAGAGCTGCCTCGAGTCTTCTAAGATTGAAACAATCTTTTTATGAACAAGGTGAAAAATCAGGAAAATTATTAGCATGGCAGATTAAACAATTAGAAATTAAAACACCAATTACCAGTATTATAAGTAACGGACAGGTAGTTATAGATCCTTTAGAAATTAATAGAGCCTTTAGAGATTACTATGAAAAATTATATGATACCAAAAATGAACCTGATTTAACAAAACTAAATGGGTTTTTGAACGAACTATCTATACCGTGTATTCCAAATGAAAACAAGGAGATATTGGAGTCTAAAATTAGTCAAGAAGAAGTTGGGCTAGCCATTGATAATATGAAATCAGGAAAAAGTGCAGGACCAGATGGTCTCCCAGTTGACCTTTATAAAAAATTTAAGAATAAATTAATAAAACCTTTTTTGGAAATGGTTTTAGAAGCATTTCAAAATAATAATTTACCATCATACATAAATAATGCCTTAATTATACTGCTGCCAAAACCAGGTAAGCCCTCTAATAAATGTGAAAATATGAGACCAATAAGCCTATTAAACGCCGACCTTAAGATAATCTGTAAAATTTTAGCAAGACGAATACAAGAAATTTTACCAAATATTATTAATCGAGATCAGAATGGCTTTATAAAGGGTAGACAAGGCTTCCATAATGTAAGAAGACTATTTAATATTATCTATTTTAATAAAGAAGCACCGGATACAGCTCTCCTATCATTGGACGCCGAAAAGGCCTTTGATAGAGTTGAATGGCCCTTTCTTTTTGAAGTCCTACAAAAGTTTGGACTTGGAAATAATTTCATAAAATGGGTTCAAATAATATACAATAATGCTACAGCAGAAATCCTAACAAATAACAATATTTCAAAACCAATAAAAATCAATAGAGGATGTTGACAAGGCTGTCCACTTTCACCTTTACTGTTTACTATGGCAATTGAACCTTTAGCGATAGCGATACGTTTACATTCACAAATATATGGAATTAAAGTTGGACCAACAGAACATAAAATCTCCCTGTACGCCGATGATATAATTTTGTTTATGTCGAATCTAAAAAAATCAATTCCAACCTTGTTGAATTTAATAAAGAATTTGGGGGAAATATCAGGATATAAAATAAATAAAACTAAATCTTCAATATTAATGCTAAATGAGACCCAGAGAAATTACCCAGCCCCTGAGGTAAATCAATTCAATGTTGTAAATCAGTTTAAATATTTAGGAATCCAAATTGTGCCTAAGCTAGAATCAGTCGCCAGTGTCAACTATGAAGCCTTAATGTCAGATATCAATGAGTTAACTCAGAGATGGATGTCACTACCAATGTCGATGATCGGGAGAATCAATATACTTAAAAGTAATATTTTACCTAAAATACTTTATTTATTTCAATACATTCCCTTATCACCACCTTTAGATCTATTCTCAAGAATAAAAAAAAAGTTAGTGGAATTTATATGGAACAACAGGAGGGCTAGATTACGTTTGTCTTTATTATATTTACCATTTGATCGTGGAGGTCTGAAATGTCCAAATTTTATGTTGTATTATTGGTCGGCACAACTGAGGTCTATGACATATTATTTTTCATCAAATGATCTCCCTCACTGGACTGAAATGGAATCATACAATTTACCTTTACCTCTTCCCATATTCATATACTCAGATTCGGCAAAAAAATTACAAAAACAAGTTAAAAATCCATTTGTAAAGCATATGATCAAAATATGGTGTGAAGCTAAAAACTATTTAAAAGAACCACAGTTATTGTCACAATTTAGTCCAATATGGGGTAATCAATATTTTAAACCAGGGAGAGCGGACGCTGTATTTAAAGTATGGAATTTAAAAGGGATACAAAAGATTCAGGATTTATATTTGCCATGTGCAGATAACATAATGTCTTTTGAAGAGCTGAGGATCAAATTTAATCTCAATAGAACACATTTTTTAAAATATCTTCAACTTAGAAACTTTATTCGATCAAATCAAAACAAAGCTCTCACTCGACCTATTTATTCATCCTTGGAAAAAATGATGATGAAAGATAGTAAAAGAAAGGGTATTATTTCAGAGTTTTATAACTCATTGACACTATCTTCAAGTGAAAATTCACTGAAAAGATTAAACTACTGGAAAGAAGATCTGCAAACTGAAATTTCAGAGGAACAATGGGAATTGGCTTGTACAGAAGCTCAAACCAAATCAATAAATGCACGCCTTAAATTGATACATTTCAAATGGTTAATGCGGATGTATGTTACACCGGAGGAGTTAAATAGATATAACAAAAATATACCAGATACATGCACAAAATGCATGGAAAGTAAAGGAACCCTATTTCATTGTTTATGGGAATGTAGATTAATAAGAATGTTTTGGGAAGAGGTGAGGGTAACAATTGAAAAAATAATCTCAAAACAAATCATATTGAATCCTAAACTGTTTTTGTTGGGTCTGTACCCAGAAAAGCATAATTTTAATAAAAGTGAAAGAACATTCATAGACCTCAGTTTGCTTAATGCCAAAAAATGTATTGCACTATTATGGAAAAAGACTCATAGACCAGATGTGACTCAGTGGTTAAGACAGATGTTAACAAACCTTCCATTAGAAAGAATAACATATATACTAAAATCAAAGGAAATTGTGTTTGAGAATATATGGAGACCTTTTATTGATTATGTAAAAAATTTAAACATAACTCTTGAAGAAGAAGGTAAATGATGTGTGTGGACCTTGTAAATTCCAAACTGGTGAACATAATATGTATACTTATGTATTGGATTGTCTAGACTAAACAGAGGAGCATTGTTGAAGATTTGATTTTGTTGGTGGTTGTTGGTGTTTTTAGTGTATTTTTTTTTTTTTGTAGTACTTTAGTGTTAGTGTTTGATTGTTTGTATCATGTTTGTTAAAAAAAAAAAAAGGTTCAATAAAGATATTGTGGAAAAAAAAAAGTGAAAGAACATTCATAGACCTCAGTTTGCTTAATGCCAAAAAATGTATTGCACTATTATGGAAAAAGACTCATAGACCAGATGTGACTCAGTGGTTAAGACAGATGTTAACAAACCTTCCATTAGAAAGAATAACATATATACTGAAATCAAAGGAAATTGTGTTTGAGAATATATGGAGACCTTTTATTGATTATGTAAAAAATTTAAACATAACTCTTGAAGAAGAAGGTGAATGATGTGTGTGGACCTTGTAAATTCCAAACTGGTGAACATAATATGTATACTTATGTATTGGATTGTCTAGACTAAACAGAGGAGCATTGTTGAAGACTTGATTTTGTTGGTGGTTGTTGGTGTTTTTAGTGCATTTTTTTTTTTTGTAGTACTTTAGTGTTAGTGTTTGATTGTTTGTATCATGTTTGTTAAAAAAAAAAAAAGGTTCAATAAAGATATTGTGGAAAAAAAAAACATGCTTGTCTATAATTTTCTTTCTAATCTCCTGAGACAACTCTCTCCTTTGCTTCCTCTGGTCCATGTTTAGTGTGGTAAACACCATGTCACCAAACAGCACAGTGACTACTTGTCACCCTTTAAATAGGCCAACTGACTGATTACAAGTTTGTAGACACCTGTGATGTTAATTAGAGGGCACATCTTGGTTGAACGTGTCCCTATGGTCACATTATTTTCAATCTCTTCTAGGGGTACCATCATTTTTGTCCAGGCCTGTTTCATGAATTTGTTTTTTAAAATAATTCTGTTGAACCACAATTCAAAAGCATTGTCTGATTTTCAATGGCTAATTTTCATAGAATTTTTATTTATTACCACTTTTGTCAGATTCAAGTTATTTCTGTGACCATTGTGGGTTTTTCTTTCATTAACAGAGGGGTACCAACAATTTTGTCCACGTCTGTGTGTACAGTATATTCATCTACTGCTTTGGCTAACCAGTGCTTATTATCTTATTAACCCCTTGCACTCTGATCAATTTCCCTAAAAACGCCAAAAAATAACGTGCCCAAAGTAAATCAAAAGCTGTTCTTCAACCCTTTGAAGCATCTTCATGGGGTTGGTGTCAATTAAAAGAAAACACTTTGAATTTTTTGGCAAAACAGTCATAATCTCTCTAAGTGCTCCGGCCACTGAGTAACAGTCATCTAAACATACTGAACTTGAAGAAAATAAATTTCGCCTGGGTGTTTTTTTGGATACAAATGCTTGCAAATAACACACAGCTTCAGATCCGGACTGGAAAATGCAACAGAAATGTAAAACCAAGTGTTATCCAGCTGAGGTCAAAATTTTGTAACAATACCACAAAAAATGAATATATTACACAGCTTTGTTCTCAGGTTGTTCCCAGGCGTTTTTGAACTGCCAAAATGTGCCAAATGGCACAGTTTGGAAAAACGTCTGTAACTTTTGAATGATTCAATATAGAAGCTTCATCTTGGGCTCTAATGAAAGGTGACACTCAGGGCTGTGTGTGCGTGGGGGGGTTGTTTATTCATTCATTCATTCATGAATGAACAAACAAGCCCCCACACACAAAAAAGCATGCCATGTAAAAAATGTGTGGCTTTTTTTTTTTACAAGAAAAAATAACCTACAGTGCACTAAAAATTATTCTAAAATATTTGTAATGTAGAAGATAACAACTCCCCCCACCCCCCACCCCCCCGCTACAGAGGACGGACATCGGCCATCGCTACAAGACGGAATAGTCATGTGGCGATGTGGCGACCGCGGCGCACAGTCACCGCGGTCACCGCAGCCCCCCCCTCGCTACAGAAGAGTAGCGGGGGGGGGCATTCACGGTCCGGACGCGGCACACGAACCGTGTACCGCGGCGCATGGACTTCGGACTTCGTGCGCCGCACAGTTGTAATTTACCGATCGGTCAAAAGTCTTTTTTTTTTTTCCACAATATCTTTATTGAACCTTTTTTTTTTTTTTTTACAAACATGATACAAACAATCAAACACTAACACTAAAGTACTACAAAAAAAAAATGCACTAAAAACACCAACAACCACCAACAAAATAAAGTCTTCAACAATGCTCCTCTGTTTAGTCTAGACAATCCAATACATAAGTATACATATTATGTTCACCAGTTTGGAATTTACAAGGTCCACACACATCATTCACCTTCTTCTTCAAGAGTTATGTTTAAATTTTTTACATAATCAATAAAAGGTCTCCATATATTCTCAAACACAATTTCCTTTGATTTTAGTATATATGTTATTCTTTCTAATGGAAGGTTTGTTAACATCTGTCTTAACCACTGAGTCACATCTGGTCTATGAGTCTTTTTCCATAATAGTGCAATACATTTTTTGGCATTAAGCAAACTGAGGTCTATGAATGTTCTTTCACTTTTATTAAAATTATGCTTTTCTGGGTACAGACCCAACAAAAACAGTTTAGGATTCAATATGATTTGTTTTGAGATTATTTTTTCAATTGTTACCCTCACCTCTTCCCAAAACATTCTTATTAATCTACATTCCCATAAACAATGAAATAGGGTTCCTTTACTTTCCATGCATTTTGTGCATGTATCTGGTATATTTTTGTTATATCTATTTAACTCCTCCGGTGTAACATACATCCGCATTAACCATTTGAGATGTATCAATTTAAGGCGTGCATTTATTGATTTGGTTTGAGCTTCTGTACAAGCCAATTCCCATTGTTCCTCTAAAATTTCAATTTGCAGATCTTCTTTCCAGTAGTTTAATCTTTTCAGTGAATTTTCACTTGAAGATAGTGTCAATGAGTTATAAAACTCTGAAATAATACCCTTTCTTTTACTATCTTTCATCATCATTTTTTCCAAAGATGAATAAATAGGTCGAGTGAGAGCTTTATTTTGATTTGATCGAATAAAGTTTCTAAGTTGAAGATATTTAAAAAAATGTGTTCTATTGAGATTAAATTTGATCCTCAGCTCTTCAAAAGACATTATGTTGTCTGCACATGGCAAATATAAATCCTGAATCTTTTGTATCCCTTTTAAATTCCATACTTTAAATACAGCGTCCGCTCTCCCTGGTTTAAAATATTGATTACCCCATATTGGACTAAATTGTGACAATAACTGTGGTTCTTTTAAATAGTTTTTAGCTTCACACCATATTTTGATCATATGCTTTACAAATGGATTTTTAACTTGTTTTTGTAATTTTTTTGCCGAATCTGAGTATATGAATATGGGAAGAGGTAAAGGTAAATTGTATGATTCCATTTCAGTCCAGTGAGGGAGATCATTTGATGAAAAATAATATGTCATAGACCTCAGTTGTGCCGACCAATAATACAACATAAAATTTGGACATTTCAGACCTCCACGATCAAATGGTAAATATAATAAAGACAAACGTAATCTAGCCCTCCTGTTGTTCCATATAAATTCCACTAACTTTTTTTTTATTCTTGAGAATAGATCTAAAGGTGGTGATAAGGGAATGTATTGAAATAAATAAAGTATTTTAGGTAAAATATTACTTTTAAGTATATTGATTCTCCCGATCATCGACATTGGTAGTGACATCCATCTCTGAGTTAACTCACTGATATCTGACATTAAGGCTTCATAGTTGACACTGGCGACTGATTCTAGCTTAGGCATAATTTGGATTCCTAAATATTTAAACTGATTTACAACATTGAATTGATTTACCTCAGGGGCTGGGTAATTTCTCTGGGTCTCATTTAGCATTAATATTGAAGATTTAGTTTTATTTATTTTATATCCTGATATTTCCCCAAAATTCTTTATTAAATTCAACAAGGTTGGAATTGATTTTTTTAGATTCGACATAAACAAAATTATATCATCGGCGTACAGGGAGATTTTATGTTCTGTTGGTCCAACTTTAATTCCATATATTTGTGAATGTAAACGTATCGCTATCGCTAAAGGTTCAATTGCCATAGTAAACAGTAAAGGTGAAAGTGGACAGCCTTGTCGACATCCTCTATTGATTTTTATTGGTTTTGAAATATTGTTATTTGTTAGGATTTCTGTTGTAGCATTATTGTATATTATTTGAACCCATTTTATGAAATTATTTCCAAGTCCAAACCTTTGTAGGACTTCAAAAAGAAAGGGCCATTCAACTCTATCAAAGGCCTTTTCGGCGTCCAATGATAGGAGAGCTGTATCCGGTGCTTCTTTATTAAAATAAATAATATTAAATAGTCTTCTTACATTATGGAAGCCTTGTCTACCCTTTATAAAGCCATTCTGATCTCGATTAATAATATTTGGTAAAATTTCTTGTATTCGTATTGCTAAAATTTTACAGATTATCTTAAGGTCGGCGTTTAATAGGCTTATTGGTCTCATATTTTCACATTTATTAGAGGGCTTACCTGGTTTTGGCAGCAGTATAATTAAGGCATTATTTATGTATGATGGTAAATTATTATTTTGAAATGCTTCTAAAACCATTTCCAAAAAAGGTTTTATTAATTTATTCTTAAATTTTTTATAAAGGTCAACTGGAAGACCATCTGGTCCTGCACTTTTTCCTGATTTCATATTATCAATGGCTAGCCCAACTTCTTCTTGACTAATTTTAGACTCCAATATCTCCCTGTTTTCATTTGGAATACACGGTATAGATAGTTCGTTCAAAAACCCATTTAGTTTTGTTAAATCAGGTTCATTTTTGGTATCATATAATTTTTCATAGTAATCTCTAAAGGCTCTATTAATTTCTAAAGGATCTATAACTACCTGTCCATTACTTATAATACTGGTAATTGGTGTTTTAATTTCCAATTGTTTAATCTGCCATGCTAATAATTTTCCTGATTTTTCACCTTGTTCATAAAAAGATTGTTTCAATCTTAGAAGACTCGAGGCAGCTCTATTCGCTGATTTTTTGTCGTATTCAGCTCTCAAAATCAGTAATTCATTCTCCAACCTTGGGTCACTTCCTGCATACACTTTTTCCTGAAGATTTTTTATTTTATGTTCCAATTTAGCTCTCTCCTCTCGAGTCTTCTTAGATTTTGATCCTGTATAACTAATAATATGTCCCCTAATAAAAGCTTTGAAAGCCTCCCACTTTACACATGCTGATGTTTGTGTAGTATTGATGTCAAAGAACTCGTCTATCTGTTTTTCTATATACTTGACAAATTCCTCATCCTGAAGCCATTTATGCTGAAATTGCCATCTACCTGATTCCTTTGTCAATTTTTTATCTACATATATTAGACAACAGGGTGCATGATCAGAGATCACGATGTTATCATAAAAGCAGTTTTGAATCTTGGACCTTAATTCTGTGGAAATCAAAAAATAATCAATACGTGAGAATGTCTTGTAGGTACTGGAATAACAAGAATAGGCTTTAACTTGTGGTTTCATTTCTCTCCATATATCTAACAATCTCAATTCTTTCATAAAATGATTAATAGTCATCCTACATCCAATGTGCGTACAATCCAGTCCTGTTGATCTATCCACACCTGGATTCAATGTACAATTAAAATCCCCTGCTATTATATGTTGCCCTGTAAGTGATGATAAGATGAGAAATAAATTAGCAAAGAACTTCTGATCATCTATATTGGGACCATATAAGTTCACAAGATTTATATTTTCTAATAGCAAAGAACCTTGAATGATTACATATCTTCCAAATTTGTCTCCAATTACATTTTTCACTTGAAAAGGAACTGATTTATGTATGAGAGTCATAACTCCCCTGGCTCGGGATGAAAATGAAGAGGTGAATACACTTCCCTGCCATCTACTCCTAATTCTTTTAACATCCTCCTCTATCAGATGAGTTTCTTGTAAAAACACAATTCTTGAACCCATGTCCTTTATTTTATTCATAACTTGTTTAAGTTTTTTTAAATTTTGTAGACCTCTGCAATTCCATGAAGTTAAATTAAGATTAACACTTTGGTCCATGATCAATAGAGAGTTTGGGATTACCTTGCAGTGTAAACATGCTCATACAGAGAAGCAAAAACATGAGTGGTTGAACATTCATCCTACAAACTACACACAAACAAATTTCCCCTTCCCACACTTGTGGCAAACCCCCCAAAATCAAAAGAAAAATTCTGTCTCCCGATATAGCCATCAACCGTTCCACACCCACGGGGAACAGCCTAAGCCACTCCTTCTTCATCCTCCCAATCACCCTAACTCTACTGCTTTTAATGACGTAACATTAACTCTCCTCTGTAGTTTTCCAACTTAACTCCAAAATTTTTAACAACTTTGTACATCATAGTTTTTTTTTGTTTGTTTGTTTTGTTTTTGTTTTGTTTTTTTAATATATAATACAATCTATATTTTGTAAACTTACTATTTACTTCAAGTCGGTCAGATGCCTGTGCAAATGCTTAATTATTCTACCTTATATTTTGTTCATGCTTAGCTCCCACCAGTCTCTTCTTCTTCTTTGATCTTCTTGATGAACTCCTGCGCCTCCTCTGGGGTCTTGAAGATGTGGGTTCTGCCCTCATACGTGGTCAGCAGTCTCGCAGGATAGATTACACCATGACGAATCCCAAGGTTGCGCAGCTCCTTACGTACGGGATCAAACTGCTTCCTCAATTGCTGGATTCCTGTGGCCAAATCTGGGTAGAACCGCACCTGCTGGTCCTGGTGTTTAATCTCTCCTTTAGCACGTGCAGCGTTGAAGATCTTCATCCTGTCTCTGTTGCTAAGAAACTTCATAATTAAGGTCCTCGGCGGTCCCTTATCTCTCCGTGGGCCAATACGATGTGCTTTTTCCAGAACCACTGCTGATTGCAACTCCTCGCTGCCCAGCACCTCCGGAATCCACTTTTCCAGAAAGGAACATACGTCCCGACCTTCTGATTCCTCTGGAAGACCCACCAGCCTCAAATTATTCTGTCTCGACCGAGATTCCAAATCCAAAATATTATCTTCCAGAGATTTATTTTTTTTTTCCAAAGTGCGCACCTTTAATTGAAGACGGGTGACGTCATCTTCAGCACTAGCGAGACGGAGCTCCATCTGCGCCGTTCGTTCTACACAGTCACCCAATTCCTTTCTTATTCCTTCCAACGCTGTCATAATCCCATCAAATCTAGAGGAAAAGTCCACTCTCATTGAACTCATGGCAGCCATCAGCGCATCTGCGCCATACCCCGCAGATATCGCACCGTTGCCAGCCTCCTCCGCCATATATGGAGTTTTGTTTGCTGCGTCACAGACCTGAAAGTCCGTTAATTTGGACTGTTTCGGCGGCTCGCTTTTTCCTTTTCCTGGTTTTCCAGCCTTAGGCTTCGCCGACATATCCTCGCCCAAATGCTGGGATACGTTCTGTCCCAAATGAGAGAGTTATTTGCCGATTTTTTTTCTCCAGGAGCAGAGCAGAGCGAGACACGTCCGTCCTACGTGGCAGCCATAACCGGAAGTCCAAAAGTCATTTTTGATTACAATTTTCAGGGATAAAGAATAATTTAGCTTATAACATTTACCTGTTCACAGCAGCAGCGTAGCTGGCGAACTTCTCTTCCTCATTGTCAGACGAACATGAAGCTGGTCCGCTTATTACGGACTCGTGGTTCTGGTCTCGCGACCCGGTCAAAACATAATTCCATTATTGCGGTTTTGCGCTTCCATGATTGCGGTTTTGGCGAACGATTTTTCAAAACAAATAACAGTAGTAAGAAAAAAAGACTGGCGAATGCGTGTGTGTCACCCAGCCTTCGTCGTCGGCCTCCGTCGGTCTATGATGACCATGGAAGAGAATCCTAAACGTCTATTATGCTGGAATAAAAAAAAAAAAAACACCCCCTGTGGCTGAACAGGCCGACGCGCGAATGGCAGTCCCTGTCACACAGGTCGCACTTGTGGGTGGTCTCTGTGCTGCTGGGTCTGTGGCGATTCTTCCTGCAGGTCCTTTTTTCATCTGCTGCAGCAGTCTCTCTTCACCCAGCCTTACACAAAACAGCTTTCAAACTTCTGTGCTTCAATTGGCTCGCTGCATTCGCAGCGTTGGTAGGCGGGTCCTTCTTGCTAGGTTTTCAGTCATTGGTTCTTCAAGGTTTCAGAAACTCAATTCAAGGCTCTTATTAGTCGAATGAGAGGTCAATCATATCTAATCTGTTCGCGGCTGTGTCTGTAGTGGAAGAACGGAAATGCAGCTTTTTTTTTTCAGTGCGCTCTTGGACGCAGCGCCCTCGTGCGCTCTAGGACGCAGAGACGTGCCCGTCCGCGGTACACCGGAGTGCAAGAGGTTAACTATTGGTCTGAGTACTGCTATCCCTTTGCTGCTGTAGTCTGTGAATTTCTCCATTGTGGGACGAATAAAGGCTTATCTGTTGTGATTCCAACCTCTCAGAATGAAAAACCACACATACTAGAATTTTTCACTCTGTTACAGAAGAGGCGACATGTTTAGAAACTGTTCTGCTCCCATGCATCTCCAATTTGCCTGAGTGAAAGCTCCTCTATTATGCTGATCAATCCATGTGAACAATCACTGTTTGACTAATCAATCCCTTCAACTACTCCACAGCCCCACTGTGATTGATGGGACAATCAAGAGGAAAATCTTAAAAGCAGCAAATCCTGGATTGACATGCAGATGGACTGACTGAGCCGAGATGTATCAGGGTATCAATAGTTGACTGCTGAAATGTAATCCATCTGACTGCAAGATTGATTTGTCCAGTCGTGGTGAGGGTTGGCTTCAGCAGTCTGTCACATAAAATCTCCTGTGAGATTTTCTTTAAATTACTAAGGAAACAAAGTTGGGACTCTTATGCTTGATTTAAGGTCTTAACCCTTGTCATCCAATTTCCTGGAGCCAACTGTATTGGGTAAAGTTGCCAAAGGAACAGGAATACGACTGCAAAATTATGGGGATTTTCAAAGTTGGAGACTTTTCATAAAATTAATGAGAATAATCTGGAAATTTGTGAAAATACAGGTTAGCCAATAACAGAGACTCATAACTCATTTCAGAAGTTCTATAAGGTTGAATTTTAACAGTTGTTGAATACCCACGCCCCTTGGATTCATATTTCTAACTGTATTATGTTGGACAGCTGGCATCATACCAAGTAATCAGTTATAAGGATTAAAAATGACTGTACCCAGCATCAACAGCAAGTGGAAGTTTAAGTAAAATGTATTTATTAGCACTTCTGACAGAGCAAGAAAAAAATGGCAGCTTTCCTGGAGGTGCCTAGGGTGGTGTGGGGGGGAAAGAGGGGATTGATAGATCATAATATCGCAATACTTTGAGCTGGTGAGATTGAATTGATTCAGAGACACCAGTATTGTATTAAAATTACTAAATGTTGCAAATACAAACTTACCGATTTAGGTACCAGAGTAGTAAAAACAATTGACTTTTCAGTTCAAAAGATGGTGCTAATTGCTCACACAGCAACACAGCAAAGGCTTGACTCTTGACATCTAGCCAAGAGTTGAACAAGACAAAGATTGGGATGGGAAATCGCAATATATTACAACGTTTTACTCAAGGTATCGCAAGATCATGATAATACTGCATCGTGAAACAAGCATCATGAAAATATGGTATTGTGGGGCCTCTAGTGATTCCCACACATCGTTCTATCAGTTTTCTGACTTTTTGAAACTGTTGGAACACATTTATTTTTCTTCAAAGTCTCAATTAAAACTGAAAATGCAAATAAAAATAAAAGCTACTCGGTGTTTGATCATATTAGAATTAAAATTACTATTAAAATTATATCATGACCTAATTTTTAAAACTTTCTCCATCAAAATAACGAGCAAAGAGAAATTTTGGATGGTAATTAATAAAAAAGCCAAGAAGTAAAGAAAATATGACGATGAAGAAAAATGTTTTTAAAATATTAGAAGAATACAATCAAAGTAAAAAATAGTTTTACTGATAAATATGCTACATTTCTGGTTTAAATTAGCCTTTTTTTGCAAATCTACAGTGGTGTGATTTGACAAAGATGACGCCCACCGTTGGTGAACGTCTTTGCTCGTTCCGCTCCCGAATGCCGACTTTTCTCCTTTTTTGCATAGTTGCTGTTCTTTCTACAGTGCATGGAGGTCATGCACTGCCAACATATGACCGACAGACACTACTGGATATCGCCAAGTCAAGCAGCCACATGGAGTTCACTGGCTTTATCCCACCCGACCTGCAATGCATCATCCGCCCCCGCAGTGACCATCAGCACCCCCAGGAAGGCCCCGAAGCACCAAGCCTGCGTGAGCATGCTGACCACAAGAGAGCGTGTTGTTCTCGATCAAGAAATCACTTAAATAGGACCTGCCTGACAAAGTGAAGTAGACCAAAAGATCCCCAAAAGCTAGACATCATGCTACAATCCAAAGAAATTCAGGAACAAATGAGAAACAAAGTAATTGAGATCTATCAGTCTGGAAAAGGTTATAAAGCCATTTCTAAAGCTTTGGGACTCCAGTGAACCACAGTGAGAGCCATTATCCACAAATGGTGAAAACACGCAACAGTGGTGAATCTTCCCAGGAGTGGCCGGCTGGCCGACTGACCAAAATTACCCCAACAGCGCAGCAACAACTCATCCAAGAAGTCACAAAAGACCCCACAACAACATCCAAAGAACTGCAGGCCTCACTTGCCTCAGTTATGGTCAGTGTTCATGACTCCACCGTATGAAAGAGACTAGGCAAAAATGGCCTGCACGGCAGAGTTTCAAGACAAAAACCACTGCTGAGCAAAAACAACATAAAGGCTCATTTCAGTTTTGCCAGAAAACATCTTGATGATCCTCTAGACTTTTGGGAAAATACTCTGCTGACTGACGAGACAAAAGTTGAACTTTTTGGAAGGTGTGCGTCCCATTACATCCGGCATAAAAGTAACACAGCATTTCAGAAAAGGAACATCATACCAACAGTAAAACATAGTGGTGGTAGTGTGATGGTCTGGGGCTGTTTTGCTGCTTCAGGACCTGGAAGACTTGCTGTAGTAAATGGAACCATGAATCCTGCTGTCTACTAAAAAATCCTGAAGAAGAATGTTCGGCCATCTGTTCGTGACCTCAAGCTGAAGCGCACTTGGGTTCTGCAGAAGGACAATGATCCAAAACACACCAGCAAGTCCACCACTGAATGGTCTAAGAAAAACAAAATGAAGACTTTGGAGGGGCCTAGTCAAAGTCCTGACCTGAGATGCTGTGACATGACCTTAAAAAGGCGGTTCATGCTCGAAAACCCTCTAATGTGGCTGAATTACAATTTTGCAAAGATGAGTGGGCCAAAATTCCTCCACAGCACTGTAAAAGACTCATTCTCAGTTATCGCAAATGCTTGATTGCAGTTGTTGCTACTAAGGGTGGCCCAACCAGTTATTTAGGTTAGAGGGCAATCACTTTTTCACACAGGGCCATGGATGTTAAACATCATTAAAAACTGCAATTTGTGTTTACTTGTGTCATCTTTGTCTAATATTTAAATTTGTTTGATAATCTGAAACATTTAAATGTGACATACAAAAAAATGAGAAATCAGGAAGGGGCAAACACTTTTTCACACCACTGTATATTTTATTTTGGTATTAGACGGGCAAGATTCTCCTGATAAATTTGAATCATTTTATTTAAATTTTTTTTAACTTTTTAGCTGTACTCGGGTTTTTCCTAAATTAGCGTTTTTCTGTTGGAAATTTGCTGTTTCTTATATAAATTTGCCTTTCAGTTTGAAATTTGTTACTGTAAATACTCCTCAGTGAGGAGCTGTAGCATTTATTGTTGTTTAATTAAAAGCAGCTTACTCTGTACATTGGCTTCTGTACAAGGCCTATGAATTCCGCAAGAACTGCCATCTCTACATAGCCTTTATAGATCTTAAGGCTGCCTTCGACACTGTGGACCATGCTTCTCTTTGGAGTATCCTGCAGACCCTCGAAGCCCCACCCAAGATCGTAGCCCTGTTTAAGCAGCTCTACAGCAGCTTGGAAAACTGTGTCTGTGTGAACGGAAAGGAGTCCGGCTGGTTTCCCATCAACAGCGGGGTTCGACAGGGCTGCATCCAACCTTATTACACAGTGAAGTATCCGCTGGTTTGGCCATGTCCTCCGCCTCCCACCAGAACACCCGACAAAAACCATCCTCATGTTCGACCCCAGGGCCTCAGGGTAGAAAAGGCCCTGGGGCAAACCACGCACCAGATGGCTCGATGTAATGGAAAGAGACCTCCGACAGCTTGGAGTCGCTGTTGATGATGCAGAGAAGCTGGCCCAAAACTGGCAATGTTGGCATGTACTGGTTAACCTGATTGTCTCTACGCATGGTGACGGCCACCAGCCCTCATCTCGCTGGAGTAGTAAGTAAGTAAGTGGCGACCCACGGGCCGCATGCAGCCCGTGGGTCGCCAGTTGCCCATCCCTGATCTACAGTATTGTGCAAAACTCCATGTGCATTATATGGATACTGAAGGTTGGGTGAAATAGACAAGAGCAGCAGAGTACTTGACCAGTGTTACCTTGACCAATTCCTTCTGAGGCCAGATCTGGATAGGCTCCACTTGCTGGGGTGTCTGGGTCTGAATGCCATAGGTGTTCAAAAAAACCTGCAGTCTGCAAACACAAAGAAGAACAAAATAACACTAAAAACTTTTATTTCTTTTCAAATTTACAATTAAGAAACCACCACCACACTTTGCCTTTAGTGCTTTTGCTCAAATGACCAATGTTTTTCCAAATGTTCTGAATTGATTACTGTAATTTCACCTGTTCTAGGCAAGAATCAAATTACCTGTTGGATAACTGCTCTTTTTTCAGTTGCAAAAACATTAAATTCCAACTTTGATTAAAAAAATACATTTAAACTTTCGTAAGATCAAAAACCCACTATCAGCTGCATCTAGACATTATCACTGATACAACTTCAGGTGTACAGTTGAACATTTAACTTTATTTAAGATCTTAAATACACTATCTAAAACCTCAATAACATAACTGCACCTTCTCCTAGTCATAATCTGTCATTCAGATTAAGCCACAGGTGTATTCTTAAACATATCACTTTGATGCAATGTGTATGCAACAAATTTGGGTAATAATGAGGTTTGTCTGTCCCTCCTAACAAATCCAAATGAAACCCGAATAAGGACTGCAAACTCTCCGACATGTTCAGGCTGCTGTAACATGCAATAAGAAGGCAGTGAGCTATGACCGCTGGTGAGCGTCTCCTGAAAAACTGCCTTCTGTAGTCACTTCAGTCAAAAAAGGCCTGGATTAGCCCATCAGATCACACCAGTACCACAGCTTTTGATATGTTGAGTAGCAAAAAACAATTGTGATCCGACTTCATTGATTAATAGGTACTCCTCTCATAAAGATTAAGTTTTGTGCATTTTCTTTCTGATTGACAACTTAGTTGAAAATCTTGTGATTAAATCTTTATGGATCAAGTGTCTGCTCTTGGTTGTTATTTATTAGAGACGCCTGTCCAAGAAAAAAAAAAAAATCATCCAAGCTGGAAATTTATACCCACTTTATTTATCTTCCAAGGGAACTAGGAATTTAAAATAATTTAGGGGGCTTTTTAATGCCAAACTGGCAAGCATACCATCTTGTCTGACGTCATTAGGTGGCTGTTTAGATCTTAGATGAACACATGCCACATGTTTGGTAATTAAGTAAAATGTGCTCTTATAGTTTTTCCAATGCTTTGGATCAAATCTGTAATCCCTGAATATAATTTATGGATAGACGTATGCACCCATGAAAGGGATTTGTTCATCGCTTTATTTCAATTATTATTTTTAAATAATCATATTTATCAGTGCCGTGAGCAGGCATCAAATATTTGCTCCTTCAAATGCTGAAAAAAGCAAACATTTTCAATGTGATTAACTTACTTTTTCTACATGACTAGTGTCTAATCTCAGCAAGCTTTTCTGCATTAATAAAGCTGAACTGACTAAATGATTAAATTTAGAATTTCATGCCTTCAGACTCTAGTTGTTGCCAGTTTAAAGCTGATAAGCAGCTTCCTCAGCTTGCTCCTTAGAAAATCCACAAACCACACTAATCTGATACTTGATCTAATTACACAGAAATACTGTAATGTTTTGAAATTCACTTCCAGATTGATTATTAGTGATTCCACTGGTGGCTGTTTCAATACAACACTAAAACTAATTTAATCCTTGGTTGTTTTTTTGTTTGTTTTTTTTGCAAATGGTAAAAAGAAAATTCAATGTAAAGCTTAAATGGGACATATGAGGAGAATTTCACCATTTTATTTGCTTTTGTGCATTTTTGGGTGTCTTTTGAGTGGCTACTCGTAGAAAACATTTGAAAAAACACAGCCCTGTCACTTTATTGGGGTAGGCTTTTGTCTAAGTTCTCTCTCTAAACGAACGGTTTTGATTTTGCTCTGGTTGTGACGTGAGAACCAGAGTTCATTGGAATGATGCCACCCTCCCAGCCTCGTCTGCACAAATTACAACGACAGCAGAAAGGTTCTCATGAACATCTAAACCCACACTGACTGTGCTACTCTGGCTGTTACCCTGTTATGGAGTTATTTTGATGGCCATGGTCTATATTGCTATTTTCTTTAAATTCTAGTCACCCTGCTAGACATCCCCGTTTCCACCTGGTTCACCAAACCCTAGTCAATAATATACCTCGTATCACTCTGGCTTATTTTCTTATTACCTCCGCCAGGCCGAAAAGGCCAGGAGGAGGTTATGTTTTTGCCAGGGTTTGTGTGTTTGTCTGTTTGTCTGTCTGTTTGTCTGTCTGTTTGTCTGTTGGTTAGCAAGATAACTCAAAAAGTCTTGGACGGATTTGCATGAAACTTTCAGGCGTTGTTGGAAATGGTACAAGGAAGAACTGATTAAATTTTGGGGGTGATCCGGTTCACCGTCTGGATACAGGAATTTTTTTAAAGCATTTTTCAACACTGTGACATAGGGCCATTTTCAACATGTGCGCAGGCGCAATGGAGGCCGCTGGGCGTCGTGTCTGACCAACACAAACTCCGCCTTCGTCAACGTTTTAGCCACAAAAGCATGCGGAAAACACTGCTGGCCTCGGACCCCCAGCGTGCCTGTGCCAGCCATAGGCGCTGCGCACATTGCGCTGGTCGTCGTGTGTGACCAACACAAACTCCGCGTTCTTCAACGTTTTAGGCACAAAAGCACGCGGAAAACACTGCTGCCCTGGGCCCGCCAGCGTGACTGCTTTTGCGCCACGCTGCAAAACCTGACACGGACACCTGTCCGCCGCCCCATTATTTGCCACAAATTCCCCGCCCAGCTATAGGCGCTGCGTAAAAACGACCTCTCTGCCGGGGAAGACTCTAAATTCTGTTTTGCCGCGGAGCGCAACCCCAATATAATATAAAACCCACGGCAACCTGTCTAACCAATCTGCATCCGTCAGTGGAGGAGATGGACACACCAACACTTCAGTTTATTACCTCCGCCAAGGAGGCAATGCTTTTACAACCGTAAAACGGGGCTATAAGGGACGGCGGGGTAATATGGGACACTTTTCTAAATGTAATTCTGTAGGAGCATGCTCAAATAACGAGGCTGAGTTTTAGTCATAAACCAGCTTTATTTGACAGAACACAAGCTCCTAGCATTCTCAAAGCAGGAAAGCGAAAGAATCATACTTCAACCCCCTTTTATACATTTCCAGCATCAGAATTCAAGTCACATGGTGTCTTCAGTCAACATACAGTTACAAAGCATCCCTTTGAAGCTTCACCATTGTCTCTCATTTCTTGATGAACCGGAATACCCTCCGGGGCGTCTTCTGTGGGACAAAGAGACAAATCTCACACTTCCTTGTTACCTCCTGTAGATTTGAGTCCTCAGTCCTTGCAGACGTGACACTCCACAATACACATTCAGTTCTGTCTCTGTGGCAGCGTGAGCCCACAATGTGTGTCGGCCACACTACCCCCCCCAAACGTCGAGTAAGGCAAAATCTGCATGGCATAACAAAAAGAGAAACACAAAACACTCCATACATCGCTAATCAATCCACCAACTGCCTGGGTTTTAATCTTCTGCCGAATCTGCTGCAACTTGGCTTGGCTGCCTCTGCAACATCTCTCTGCACCTGTGGATTAAAGCTGTTAGCACCTCTCTGTGAAGACTTTGGAGAATGTCTTCTCAGCGGCCTGCCCCGGCGGGGGGGCCTCGCAAGCTGCACCTCCTCCTCAGCCAGAACAAAAGCGGGTTTGAGCCTGTTAATGCAAATCAGCTCCCTTCTGCCCCCTAAATCTAGCAGAAAATGCTTCTGCCCGGTCTCCAGCACTCGAAACGGTCCGTCGTAAAACGGCCGCAAACTTAGACGCTGGGCGTCATGTTTAACAAAAACAAACTCTGCATTTTTTAAAGCCTTGGGCACAAAAACGTGTGGGAAACTGTGATGGACCGGGCCAGGAAGCGTGTTTGCTCCTGAGCCGCTCTGCCACGGCTGAGCGGGGGGGCCATTAGGTGCGGGATTATCAGGAAGAAATTCCCCAGGCAAACGGAGCGGCTGAGCGAAAACTAATTCAGCCGGGGAAGCATGCAAATCTTCCTTAGGTGCAGAACGCAACCCTAATAACACCCATGGACGTTTGTCTACCCAATTTGTATCCGTTAGCGACGCTCTGAGGGCTGCTTTCAATGACCTGTGAAAGCGTTCGCATAAACCATTGGCCTGGGGGTTATACGCGGTGGTGCGATGAATCTTCACCCCCAAGCTGCGGGCCGTCGATGACCATAGCTCGGAAATAAATTGGGGACCCCTGTCGGACGTTATGTCCGACGGTACACCAAAACGCGCAACCCATGCTGTTAAAAATGCTCGCGCAACTTCTTCCGCTGTGGTTGATGTCAGAGGAATCGCCTCTGGCCAACGCGTGGTGCGGTCTACCATTGTCAAAAGATGTGTGTGCCCGTGTGATAACGGAAGCGGGCCGACCAGGTCAATATGCACGTGATCAAAACGCTTAGCGGGGATGTGGAAAGGTTCTAACGGGGCCTTAGTGTGTCTGTGTATTTTAGCTCGCTGACACGCTACGCAGGCTGCTGCCCATTCCTTGACCTGTTTGCGCAACCTGGGCCAAACAAATTTCTCCCCCACCAATTTGATCGATGCGCGCACCCCCGGGTGCGCGAGAGAATGGACCAAGTCAAAAACACGGCGACGCCACGTGGTTGGCACCACAGGGCGGGGCCGTCCCGTGGAGACATCGCAGATTAGCGGGGGCATACCGTTTTGTTGCACCCTGTGCTCCAGCCTTAACCCTGTTGGTCCAGACTGGAGCGCGCGCACGTCCGCGTCGTTAACCTGCTCCGCAGCCATGGCTGCATAATCTAACCCAACACAGACCGGGGCTGCGCGCGCTCCCGCGTCGCTGCCCGGGCCCGCGGCCATGGCTACAGAGTCTGCCCCTATAGGGCTTGGTGGTGCTATTGCACGCGAGAGGCAGTCTGCTACAACATTGTGTTTACCCGCGACATGCTGAATATCAGTAGTAAACTCCGATATTGCGGCTAGTTGCCTTTGTTGCCGGCCTGACCAGGGTTCTGAAATTTTGGCCATCGCAAACGTTAGCGGTTTATGATCCACAAAAGCGGTGAAACGTCGCCCCTCTAACCAGAACTGAAAATGACGGATGGCCAAGTGTAGGGCCAAAAGCTCCCTGTCAAACGCGCTGTATTTCCGTTCACTATCGCGCAAGGTCCTGCTGAAAAACGCGAGGGGTTGCCAGGTACCTGCCACAAACTGTTCAACTACCGCCCCCACCGCTACATCGGAAGCATCAGTGGTGAGCGCCATGCGGGCCGTTGGAACTGGGTGCGCTAACAAAACTGCATTTGCCAGGGCTGATTTGACCTGGGCAAAAGCGCGCTCCCGCTCCGGAGACCATTCGACTTTATTTGCGGGCTTTTGTTTTTTTAACGCGGTGTACAATGGCTGCATGAGTCGTGCTGCGCTTGGGAGGAAACGGTTGTAAAAATTAACCATCCCTAGAAACTCCTGAAGCGCCTTAACCGTTTGAGGTTGCGGAAAATCTGTTATGGCACGCACTTTATTTGGAAGGGGAACTGCTCCCTCTGCCGAAACGCGATGTCCCAAAAAATCAATCTGCGCCACCCCAAACTGGCATTTCACTGGGTTCACTATTAACCCGTGCTCTGCCAACCTCTGGAAAACTGCTGTGAGGTGTTTTTCATGTTCGCCTTCGGACGTGCTGGCTACCAAAATATCGTCCAAATAAACGAACACGAAAGGCAGGTCGCGTAAAACTGCATCCATCATGCGTTGGAAAGTCTGCGCGGCCCCCTTGAGGCCAAAAGGCATGCGCAAGAACTCAAAAAGGCCGAAAGGAGTTATGACCGCTGTTTTGGGTACATCCTGCGCGCGCACTGGCACCTGGTGATAGCCGCGCACCAAGTCTATTTTAGAAAAAATGCGTGCCCCCGCCAAATGAACAGAAAAATCCTGAATGTGCGGAATCGGGTAGCGGTCATGAGCTGAAACGTTGTTCAACCTGCGGAAATCGCCGCAAGGCCGCCACGAGCCGTCAGCCTTTGGGACCATGTGTAACGGCGAAGCCCAAGCGCTCTTGGAGCGTCTAACGATGCCTAGTTTTTCCAGATTAGTGAACTCCTCGCGCGCGATGGCCAGTTTAGCTGGGTCCAAACGCCGAGCCTTTGCAAAAACGGGAGGGCCTGTGGTTGTTATGAAATGTTCTACCCCATGTTTGGCCACCGTTGCTGAAAAAGTGGGGACTGTGAGTGCTGGAAACTGAGCAAGCAGAGTGTGAAACTTACCACCCGCGGCTGAGACGCTGGCATGTGCAGTTGGCGGGGCCACCCGAGCTGTGCAGGGAATAGAATGAAAAGACAGTGCATTAATCAGACGTCTATTAGCAAGATCAACCAATAAACCATGAGAGCACAAAAAATCAGCCCCTAACATGTTGAAACTGACTGCTGCTACAATAAATGTCCACTCAAATGAACGGCCTTGTAAGGACAGAAGCATGGTCCTCTCACCAAACGTTTTAATTGTGGAGCTGTTCGCTGCTGACACTGACACCCAGGGGGCTTTAGAAGGTGACAGCCGTTCCGCGTAGGTGGGCGTGACGAAGCTCAGCTGCGAGCCCGTGTCCACGAGGAACTGTTTCCCCGAGCGTGCATCCGTCAGGTAAAGCAGCCTGTTCTCATTGCCGAGAGTCGCGGCTGCCACCGGCCCTCGGTCCTGGCGTTTAAAATTGCACGGTGGGACGCACCTGTGCGCTCTCTCTGCAAAACGGCGGTGGTAGAAGCACGAGCCGTTCTCCGCTCCGCGTCGTCTGGCTCCGGTCGCCGCCGTTGTTGGTGCGTCTGGTGCCGCTGGACCCAAGCTGTCTCCGGACGCCGTTCCCGAACTAGCCGCTGCGGCCAAAACCGCGTTCTGCTTGTGGGCGTCGACCAACTTCTGCGCCTCCTTGCTCAACCCATGGTAGTCTCGCTTGGCCAATCGGGGTGACTCTGCCAGGGCCACTCTCACTGCTGGTGGCAGGGTTCGAAGGAATAGGTGGGCGAAAATGAATTCGCCATCCTCAGAGGCTTTGAGCTGCAGCATCTTCACCATCAGGTCCGCAGGTCTATCGTTTTCTGCCTCCATCAGCGCCAGGAGCCCCTCTGCTCTTTGTTGGACTGAGGGGGTGAAATGGCTGATCAGCGCGTCTTTCAATGCGCTGTACTTGTCGCTGTCTGGTGGATGATTAACCAAATCCTCCACTCTCTGGACCGTGTCGCTGTCCAGTTTCGCTACCACGTGGTAGAATCTTGTGTCGTCGTTGGAGATTCTCCGGAGGTTGAACTGCGCCTCGATTGCGCTAAACCATGAGCGCGGGCTGTGCTGCCAGAAATCGGGCAGCCGGAGCGTGGAGGCGGCCATCAGGCTGGCTTCCACCGAGCCCGGTTCGGAAGAATTCTCATTGCTCATTCTCCGTCGTAGGTCACCAGTGTAGGAGCATGCTCAAATAACGAGGCTGAGTTTTAGTCATAAACCAGCTTTATTTGACAGAACACAAGCTCCTAGCATTCTCAAAGCAGGAAAGCAAAAGAATCATACTTCAACCCCCTTTTATACATTTCCAGCATCAGAATTCAAGTCACATGGTGTCTTCAGTCAACATACAGTTACAAAGCATCCCTTTGAAGCTTCACCATTGTCTCTCATTTCTTGATGAACCGGAATACCCTCCGGGGCGTCTTCTGTGGGACAAAGAGACAAATCTCACACTTCCTTGTTACCTCCTGTAGATTTGAGTCCTCAGTCCTTGCAGACGTGACACTCCACAATACACATTCAGTTCTGTCTCTGTGGCAGCGTGAGCCCACAATGTGTGTCGGCCACAATTCTGCTTTTTTCATTTTGCTTCCGCCTTGATTTGATGAAGGATTCATGGATATTTGACAATAACAACACAACTCAGCGTCCTGCTCAAAATAAAAAAAGCAGAATTACATTTAAAACATTTCCCACAAAAGTGTCCCTTATTAACCCGCCGTCCCTTATAGCCCCGTTTTACACTACTGAACCACTAATCCTATCACTATCACATTGATTGTCATTCATTAATTGTCTGTTTATTGCACTGTCCATGTCAAATAAACAAATAATCACTGTGAATCCAATTGCTAGTCATATCTTTTCATGCTCAGGGAATCTGAAAACGTACACACAAACACTCTATGGGGGGAACTGTGCCACTTGGCGGAGGTCTGTGCTCTCCGAGTGCTTTTCTAGTATTATGGATGCAATAGGCTTGCACATCGGGCCACTAGTACCTTGGCTAGCCGGCCAAAGTCAGTACGTCTACCGCCTCAGAGAGTGTCTCGGTAGGGAGAAGCCAATGGACGACCCCACCTGGAGCAAGGTTAGCTGTCAAATCATGGTTTGGTCAAAAAGTTCTTTTCTATGCATGTATATCGCTCGCACGTCATAAGATGTGTGAGGCTTGCGCCCACATTCATACACACAATACTTTGGCTCAGATTCACGTGTTGGTGAACTGATGTTCATGCTGACTGTGGAGAGTCGTGTAATGCCACGCAACTTGACATGTGACATGTAAGAAAGCTTAAAGGAAATTAAGATCAGTTGAATCAAGTGATTTACATGAGACTTAAGATTCAAATGTTGGAATTTCCTGGCATAGAGCTGGGATTCAAATGTTGGTGAGACTCCAATTTCTCTCCCATGTGTTTTTGGCCAGATGACCTTGAGATCACTTTTGTTTCTCTGATTTTGCAGTGTTTTTGATTTAGTGCTTAAATCGGATAGAATAATTATAATAGGGGACTTTAAATACATATAGATGTAGATAATGATAGCCTTAATATGGCATTTAATTCCATATTAGACTCAATGGGGTTTTCTCAGAAAGTAGGGAGTTCTACCCACTATCTCCACCACACTTTGGACTTTGTGATGATACAGTATATGGCATAGAAATAGAACATTTGGTAGTGCCTCCTCATAACCCTGTACCGTCAGACCATTATCTGTTCACTTTTGACTTTACTATTCGATACTCTTGACTGATTTGGCTCCTAAAGAAAAATATTACTACAGTAGATGTCTCTCAGATGATACTGTTGCCAAATTGAAACAGATTATTTGATAGCATGGTAGAAAGTGTTACAGCTTCTCTCTGCATAAGACTCTAGACATGGTGGCTCTTTTAAAAAAGTAAAAGTCTAATCAGAGATTTGACTCCTTGGTTCAACACAGAAACTCGTAGCTTAAAACAGAAGACTCGTCAATTACAAAGGAAACGGCGCTCTACTAAATTAGATTAACTTTTTTTAGCTTGAAGAAATCAACTTCTAATTTATAAAAAAAAATCTCTTAGGAAAGCCAGAACAACTTATTATTCTGCACTCATAGAAGAGAGCAAGAATAATCCCAGGTTTCTTTTCAGCACTGTAGCCAGGCTGATGAAGAGTCAGGGTTCTGTCAAATCTAGCATTCCCTTAGATCAGGGATGGGCAACTTTGTTGGTAATGAGGGCAACAAAATTTTTTCCTCACTTCCCAAGGGCCAGATTTACATGTAAACCTACCATTTGGGGGGATGGGGGGCATTATTTCCTGCAAAGTTAAAAGTTCCACAATTAAAACTCAAAATTCAATTGAAAATAAAAGCTACACAGTGGTCTATCATATTAGAATTAAAATTACTGATAAAATTAGTATATCTGCCCGACAATGGACCGGCGATCTGTCCAGCGTGTACCCTGAGGTTCCTACTCACACATGTGGTGATTTAAAACAAAACAAACCACAATAGTGGATGTGCAATGTTTGTTAATGTTATCAATCTTTTCTTGGGGGGTTTGTGCACTGAAGTGTCAGACAGTTCTTTTTTTATTCAACTAAATGCACTTTGTGATGTGTCAAGGTCAGTTATGACCAGGATGTAGTATACTTTATTTCAAAAGGGAAACAAATGTTAATGCTACTAACAGTGCACTCTGAGTTTTTATGCACTTCGAGATTTGCCTGAGTAAGGTGTGACCAAAATGGTCATTTACAGAATTTTTTTCATTCTATTTATTTAATTGTTCAAGAGGCAAAAATATTTCTACTTCTTCAAGTTCTGCTCAACCCCAGCACTGCTATTGTGTTTTTATGCACTTCAAGCCAATGAATAAAAAGTGCAAATTTTTTGTCATATTGATCTGTGTTGGTTTGAAATTTGACATACTAGTGCCTACCTGCACATGCCCGTAGAAAGAAGGTGGAAGCAAAGGTGGAAGCAAGCACGTCAGCACTCATTCAGTGATGCCTGCCCTTGATCTTTGATGGTGTCATAGCGAGTCCTATAAACTTTGATGATGTCATAGCAACTCCTATTATTGTGAGTGATGCCTGCCTTTGATCTCTGATGTCCTATGATCGTGAGTGAGCGTGGCCGTGCCAACTGCCACCGGTTGGCTCTTGAATCTTGAATTCCTCTTCTTCTTTCTACATCATCACTCTATATATCCTGGCCGTATCACTCTATATCTGTGTCTGTTTTTCCTCATAGCTTTGTGACATTTTCCTCATAGCTTTGTGATGCTCTTCTTCTTCTTTAATCTCGTATCTGTGTCTCATCTCATTATTATTCTTCTAGCTGTAGTCCGCATCTGCATCTCATCTCATTATTCTTGTTCCTCTTTTAGACTTGATTCTTTGTATTCATGTACTTCACTCTATATCATCACTCTATCTTCTTCTGGTCCATCACTGAACCCCGTAACTTCTTCTTCTTCTTTTAGATTTGATTGGCGGTTGGCAACCAGCTTACAGGTGCATTACCGCCACAAACTTCACTCCATATCATCACTCTATCTGGTCAGGAGCTGCAGTCCTTCTATCATCATTGCTTCACATGTCACTCTATCACTCTATATATAATTCAAGAAATCTCTGTGACGACATCATTCTTCTTCTTTTAGATTTGATTGGCGGTTGGCAACCAGCTCTCTTCTTCTTCACTTTCACTCAGTAAACATCACTCTATGTATCAAAAGTCAGAATTCTTCTCGGTTGGAAACCTCTTCTTCGTCTTCTTCACTCTATATCTTTGTATAAGGAGTTCTTATAAGTTCTGAACAATCTTCTTCAAACAGTGAGATTTCCATGTCTACATGATGTCGAAAACACTATCTGGTCATTATTCTATAAGGAGTTCTGAACAATCTTCTTCTTCTTCTTCAAACAGTGAGATTTCCATGTCTATATGATGTCTATAACACTATCTGGCCTCTATATTCTTCAGGTCATCACTCTCTTCACTGCATGTTCTCGGCAGCATCCTGTCTCTGCATGCCTGTAGAAAGTTCTTGTTACCATGGCAACAGTAACCATGGTGAAACCTGCCTTTCCTGCCTTTGAGCTTTGACGTCACCCCTCGTTCAGTGATTCCTCCCTTTGTTCTGCGATGCCTGCCTTTGATCTTTGATGATGCCATAGCGAGTGCTATGATCATGAGTGATGCTTGCCTTTTATCTTTGATGATGTCATAACGAGTCCTATGATCATGAGTACAGCCTGCCTTTGAACTTTGATGATGTCATAGCAAGTCCTATGACCTTTTCACGAGTCCTATTATCATGATGCCTGCCTTTGATCTCATAGCAAGTCCTATGATCTTTTTGCTAGTCCTATAATCATGACATCGTGACTGACAGAGTCCTGCCTTTGATCTTTGACATCACCACTCGTTCAGTGATACCTGCCTTTGATCTTTGATGCCTGCCTTTGATCTTTGCCGATGTCATAGCGAGTCCTATGATCGTGAGTGAAGCCTGCCTTTGATCTTTGATGATTTCATAACGAGTCCTATGATCGTGAGTGAAGCCTGCCTTTGATCTTTGATGATGTCATAACGAGTCCTATGAGCTTTTAGAGAGTCCTATGATCGTGATGCCTGCCTTTGATCTCATAGCGAGTCCTATGATCTTTTAGCAAGTCCTATGATAGTGCGTGCCATCATGACAGAGATTTCTTGAATTATATATAGAGTGAAGTAATATATGCTTCCATTAGGTAATACTGCTGAAAAGCACTGTATAAATTTCCAGTGATGATAATCAAGTCAGTGGCAGCAATGCACCTGTAAGATGGTTGCCAACCGCCAATCAAATCTAAAAGAAGAACAAGAAGATATAGAGTGATGATAATCAAGTCAGTGGCAGTAATGCACCTGTGAGCTGGTTGCCAATCGCCAATCAAATCTAAAAGACTAGTACATACCTGTGCATGCACGTAGAAACCAAATATAAGTATTTCTGCATGCCCGTAGCAAGTAGGTGTAAGCAAGGGTGTAAGCAAGCACGTCAGCACTCGTTCAATGATGCCTGCCTTTGATCTTTGATTGTGTCATAACAAGTCCTATGATCTTTGATGTTGTCATAGCGAGTCCTATGATCGTGAGTGATGACTGAGTTTGATCTTTGATGATGTCATAGAGTCCTATGATCTTTGATGATGTCATAGATAGGCTCCAGCCCCCCCGCGACCCTATACAGGATTAAGCGGAAGAAGATGGATGGATGGATAGCGACTCCTATGATGCCTGCATTTGATCTTTGATGATGTCATAGAGAGTCCTATGATCTTTGCTGATGTCATATTGAGTCCTATGATCATGAGTGATGCCTGCGTTTGATCTTTGATGTCATAGCAAGTCCTATGATCTTTGATGCCTGCCTTTGATCTTTGATGTCCTATGATCGTGAGTGAACGTGAGTGATGCCTGCCTTTGATCTTTGATGGTGTCATAGTGAGTCCTATGATCGTGAGTGATGCCTGCCTTTGATCTTTGATGTCCTATAATCGTGAGTGAGCGTGAGTGATGAGTGAGTGATGGTTCACACCTAAGGAGTCGTGATACATAGGAACATCATAGAAACATTATAGGCGGTCCTGTGATCTTTCAGCGAGGCCTATGATCGTGCCACACAGACACACTGACACACACAGACTTCTTGAATTATACATAGAGTGAAGAAGAAGATGACACACAACTATATTTGTCATTGAAGCCAGATGACAGTCATCAATTAATCAAATTAAACGCTTGTCTTAAAGAAATCAGAGCGTGGATGACTTGAAATTTCTGACTATTCTAGTTGGTCCAAAAAAACCTTAAAAATACTTTTCCAAATCACACTCTTACTTTGAATGGGGTTACTCTATCTCCTAACAGTTCTGTGAGGAACCTTGGAGTTATTGTTGATATATGCAAGTTATTTTTAATTCACCTATTAAACTTGTTTCTAAGACTGCTTTTTATTATTTGCGTAATATTGTCAAGGTTAGGAACATCTTGTCTCAGAGTGATGCTGAAAAACTAATCCCTGCTTTTGTTAGCTCTACATTAATTTTTTTAACTATTATCAGGCTTCTTCTTTTTCTTCTTTTAGATTTGATTGGCAGCTGGCAACCAGCTTATAGGTGCATTTCCGTCACTGACTTGATTATCATCACTCTATATCTTCTTCTTCTTCTTTTAGATTTGACTGGCAGTTGGCAACCAGCCTACAGGTGTATTACCGCCACTGACTTGATTATCATCACTCTATATCTTTGTATAAGGAGTTCCCACAAGTTCTGAACAACTCCCTGTGTGTGAAAAAAATATCCGTCCTTGGACTATGTCCAATACCTCTTCGGAAGCAGGTCAAGCTAGTCGAGTGAACCCCAGAGGCATCACTCTGTATCTTCTTTTTAGATTTGATTGGCGGTTGGCAACCAGCTTATAGGTGCATTCTTCCTTTAGAGTTGATTGGCGGTTGACAACCAGCTTACAGGTGCTTTACTGCCACTGACTTGATTATCATCACTCTATATCTTTGTATAAGGAGTTCTGAACAACTTCTTCTTCTAGACCTAATTGTTGGTAGGCAACAAGCCCACAGAAGCACCACCGCCACACACCCCATATACAGTATGTGTGTCTTTCTGTGTGTCTGTTTTTCCTCATAACTTTGTGACATTTTCCACATAGCTTTGTGACGTTTTCCTCATCACTTTGTGACATTTTCCTCAGAGCTTTGTGACGTTTTCCTCATAGCTTTGTGACGTTCTTTTTTAATCTTGTATCTGGGTCTCATCTCATTAATTCTTCTTCTAGCTGTAGTTTGTATCTGCGTTTCATCTCATTCTTCTTCTTCTTTTAGACTAGATTGGCGGTTGATCCACCACCCCATGATGTCTTTGAACTTAAAGATCCCCCACTTAACAAGTCTTCAGCTGCTTCCCACTGTAATCCCTTAATGCCAAGATATTTTTCTGCTGCTTTCACAATAATTTTGATTTTTTCTGTTTTCTTGGAAGTCTAGGCAGTGCAGTTTATCACATCTACCACAAGTAAGACAAAATTATTTTCCTTCAAAACCAGAGTATCGTCCTTAATTCTGCACACACAGGAAGTCTGCACACTTTCCCTGCTCGAGTCCACTCCCACTTTTTTAGCTGGCACCTTTTTCGCAGCTTCTGCATATGTTAGTCCTTGGGAGACTTTTATCTGCTGAATTTCTGCTACTCTTTTGCTGGCTTCACAACCTCGCTATGCAGAGCTGTGTTCACCACCGCAGTTACTGCACTTTAACTTGGCTCCTCTTTCACACTTGCCATATTCATGTTCACCGGAGCATCTGGCACATCGTTGTATACCTTTGCATATCACTGCTACATGACCAAACTTTTGACATTTGAAACATCTGAGTGGAGGAAGAACGTAAAGTCTGACTTCATAGCTCATGTAGCCAATATACACCTTACTTGGCAGTCTTGTTTCATCAAATTTTAACATTACTGACAGACTATCACATTTTTCGCCATTTCTATTAGCTTTCAATCTCTGTACCTCTGTCACTTTTGCTCCAGTTAAGTTCCTCATTATTTCATCAGTTGAGACAGCCGTTGAAACGCCTAATATCACTCCTCTCATTGCCTTATTCCCTTCCAATACTAAACACTGCAAATTTTTCCCTCCATCTGAGTGACTCTGATTACTTTTCCTTGTTGAACACTATCTTTACATGCAACCAGCAACGAACCACTATGAAGAACCCTTGCATTTAAAACTTCTCCAAGTAACCCCTTAATTGAATTTGTGAGCTTAATTGGGTTCCACTCACAAAACGATGCCCCTTCCTGAGTAAGTTTAATGATTACTTTCCACTCCTTCTGTTCATTCCGGGATCGTTCATCCTCTGATTCCTCACCACTTGATAACGGTGTTGACTGAGTTTCTTGATGTCTACTTTTCTTTCTCTTAGACTCCACTGTGCTCCAAACTTCCTCGTCCTTGCTTCGCACCTCCATTCCTCCTAGTTGAATTTGTGTCCTGATCAAATCGCCTTCTTCTTCTTCAGCAGAGAGTTGCCGCCTCTTCATGCCGTGGCTACTCGGTTACCACCAATGAGTTCTTATAAGGAGTTCTGAACAACTCCTTATGTGTGAAAAGTCCTAAAACATCTCTTAAAAAGTCTTCAGTTGATCCAAAATGCTGTGGCAAGAGTTTTAACAGGTACTAAAGACAGAGATCATATCTCTCTGGTTCTGGCCTCCCTTGACTGCCTTCTTCTTCTTCTTCTTCTTCTTCTTCTTCTTCTTCTTCTTCTTCTTCTCTTGATTACTGGTGGATAGCAAACAACTGAAAGGTGCATACCACCACCTACTGTACAAGAGTGTGTAATATTATGTCATCTGAGCCTGTCACCTAAATTCTATGACTTAATCCTGTGTTATTTAAAAAAGAGAAAAGAGCCCTTCTTGTGATTCTTATTGCCTCTCCATCTGTTCTCAGAATCCCAGTTACAGACGTGGACAAAATTTTTGGTACCCCTCTGTTAATGAAAGAAAAACCCACAGTGGTCACAGAAATAACTTGAATCTGACAAAAGTGGTAATAAATAAAAATTCTATGAAAATTAACCATTGAAAATCAGACAATGCTTTTGAATTGTGGTTCAACAGAATTATTTTAAAAAACAAACTCATGAAACAGGCCTGGACAAAAATGATGGTACCCCTAGAAAAGATTGAAAATAATGTGACCATAGGGACATGTTCAACCAAGATGTGTCCTCTAATTAACATCACAGGTGTCTACAAACTTGTAATCAGTCAGTCGGCCTATTTAAAGGGTGACAAGTAGTCACTGTGCTGTTTGTTGACATGGTGTTTACCACACTAAACATGGACCAGAGGAAGCAAAGGAGAGAGTTGTCTCAGGAGATTAGAAAGAAAATTATAGACAAGCATGTTAAAGGTAAAGGCTATAAGACCATCTCCAAGCAGCTTATGTTCCTGTGACTACAGTTGAACATATTATTCAGAAATTTAAGATCCACAGGACTGTAGCCAACCTCCCTGGACGTGGCCGCAGGAGGAGACGGATAATATGAATGGTAACAAAAGAGCCCAGAACAACCTCTAAACACATTCATGGTGAACTCCAAGGTCAAGGTACATCAGTGTCAGATTGCACCATCCGTCATTGTTTGAGCCAAAGTGGAGGGAGACGACCAAGGAGGACACCACTGTTGAAAACAAATCATAAAAAAGCCAGACTGGAATTTGCCAAACTGCATGCTGACAAGCCACAAAGCCTCTGGGAGAATGTCCTATGGACAGACGAAACAAAACTGGAACTTTTTGGCAAGGCACATCAGCTCTACCGTATGTTCACAGACACAAAAATGAAGCATACCAAGAAAAGAACACTGTCCCTACTGTGAAACATGGAGGAGGTTCTGTTATGTTTTGGGGCTGCTTTGCTGCATCTGCCACAGGGTGTCTTGAATCTGTGCAGGGTACAATGAAATCTCAAGACTAACAAGGTATTCTATAGAGAAATGTGCTGCCCAGTGTCAGACAGCTTGGTCTCAGTCGCAGGTTATGGGTCTTGCAACAGGATAATGACCCAAAACACAGCTAAAAACACCCAAGAATGGCTAAGAGCGAAACATTGGATTATTATATGAGTTTGTTTTTTAAAATAATTCTGTTGAACCACAATTCAAAAGCATTGTCTGATTTTCATTGGTTAATTTTCATATAATTTTTATTTATTACCACTTTTGTCAGATTCAAGTTATTTCTGTAACTATTGTGGGTTTTTCTTTCATTAACAGAGGGGTACCAACAATTTTGTCCACGTCTGTAAATCCCATTCCCTACCGGCCTCTCAAACTTCATTTTCCATTATCTGTCTTTCATTTCTGTATTTGTGACAGTGTAATAAGATGTGCTTGACATTTTCTTTTACTCCACATTCTCTACATTTGTCACTTTGGTTTTTCCCCATGGTGAATAAAGTGCCGTTTAAACCTGTGTGATCCAGTCTGAGCCTTGCCATAATGATGTCTTCCCTCCTTTTGGTTGTTATGATTGTTATGTTTCCGGTTCCGGTTCCGCCGGACCGGCGGCGCCACACGAATCGGCTGCCTGTTGCAACAGCCTTTTTTTTTTATCTTCCTTCTTCTTTCTACACCTTTCACTCTGTATGTATATCACGGACGCACGGATCGCCCCGGGGGTCTCCCGGGTCGGCGGACGGAGCCACGGTTTGCAGCGGGAGACGTTACAGCGGGGAGGAGCTAGTGCTAGCTAGCACTTGGCCGCCGCCCGGTGCTAATGGGAAACTCGACATACCGGGAGCTGTAGCGAAAACGAAGCGGGTGCCGGGCTGGAGTTTAGGCGGCGTGAAAGAAATATAAGACAGAATAATAAAGAGCGATGGCAAGAACCAAGCAGACCGCCCGTAAAATCTACTGGAGGAAGAAGCCCCCCAGGAGACAGCTAGCCACCAGGGCTGCTCGGAGAGGCGCTCTGGCCACCAGCAGAGTGAAGAGGCCTCGCCGTCACAGGTCCGTGGCTCTGAGAGAGATCCGTCGCTACCAGAAATCCACGGAGCTGCTCATCCGTAAGCTGCCCGTCCAGCGCCTGGTGAGGGAGATCACTCAGGACTTCAAGACCGTCCTGCGTTTCCTGAGTTTCGCCGTCATGGCTCTGCAGGAGACCAGCGAGACCCACCTGGTGGTCTCTTCTTCGCTAAGGGGGTCACCATCATGCCCAACGACTTCCAGCTGGCCCGCTGCATCCGCGGAGAGAGAGCTTAGACTTTCTGCTGCACATCCACCAGCCATAATGCTCTGCACTGTGTGTCTATATATATACATTTATAGTAATATGGACATATGTTTACTAGATGTTGTTTTTTCTTGCCTTCTGATTGTTGCTCTGAGTGTTGCTATCCCTATGCTGTTGCAATCCTGGAATTTCCCCATTGTGGGACTAATAAAGGCTTATCTTATCTTATGTTATCTTATGAAATTCTTTATTGCAATAGATTTTTGTATAGTGTAATACGATCTACCTTTATGATCTTCATCCCATCTTTTTTACCATAGCTCAGTTCCTTTTTTCTTGATTACTGCTTTCCCTTCACCTTTTCCAAGAGACAATGGTATAGTTATCTCTTTTCCAGAGAACTTTTTGCTAATTTGTCTGCACAGTCATGCCCTTTCAACCCTTCATGTGCAGGAACCCAACAAAACTGAACTTCTCCACCACCCCTGTGTACCCTAAATAAACTGTGATATAGCTCAATCACCAACTCTTCCCTTGTAGATTTTAGTGTCTGCATGGTTTTTAGCGCTGCAAGTGAGTCCGTGCACACCACCACCCGGTCCGGTCTGACCTCCTCCACCCACTGCAAAGCAATAATTATTGCCACCATCTCTGCTGTAAACACGGATGTATTGTTGGAGAGTCTTTTTGCGATGGTCACTTTAAATTCTGGGATGTAAACTCCAACTCCAGCAGAGTCCTCTTTATTCTTTGAACCATCAGTATAGAGCTGTAAGAAGTTACAGTAGTTGTTCCTGAGGTAAATGCTTGTTTTAACACCAACTTCACTCATATGCCAATCCTTTATCCTCATTAGCAGACTAGCATCTACTTCTATTCCCGGAAACAGCCAAGGGGGAACATTACTCACTGGACTGGTGTTAGCTATATCAAGAGTGTGCAGGCCATACATTCTGGTCCTTCTTTCAATTGTCCACCCAAACCCATGTCCCTGGAAATTAGAGTATTCCCAGCAGTCTTGTAGTGTTGTTTTTGAAATATTTGCTTCGTCACTCCCTTTCAGCTTGACCCAGTATGATAATGCAAGTTTATCTCTTCTCCAATCCATTGGCATTTCTCCTGCTTCTATTAAAACTGCATTGTTTGGTGTTGTTTTGATGGCTCCAATGCACAGGCGAAGCGCTCTATGCTGCATTTTGTCTATTTTTTCCAGAGTTGTCTTTGCCGCTGCTCCATAAATCATGCATCCGTAGGCTATTGACGATCGCATTAGTACTCTGTAAATGTCAATTAATGCCTGTTTATCTGCACCCCATTCGTGTCCAGCTACAGCTTTTATGAGATTAATGGCTTTTTTGCATTTTGTCTCCAGATTTTCAGCATGAACTTTCCTTATTTATGCACTATCAAACCACAATCCTAGATATTTGAAGTCACTCACTTTCTCTATTGGTTGATTATATAATGTTAATGGTTCTGTACCAGTTCTGTGGGGTTTTTTTGTGAAAGTCATATAGCAGGTTTTACGGTTTGAAAATTTAAATCCCCACTAATATGACCACTTTTCCACTTTTTCCATTGCCTCCTGATGTTTTTGAACACAAATTTCTCATTTCCTCCCCTCGTCCATATGGCTCTATCATCTGCATATAGTGCTGTTTTGATGGATCCCTCTTGATCCGCAAACATGTCATTAATCATTATATTGAATAAAACAGGGCTTATCACACTCCCCTGAGGAACACCATTTTCTATTTCAAAGTCATTAGAAACTTCTGATCCTACTTTAACCCTAATTGTCATGTGTGTCAAAAAAATCCATTATCAAATTAAACACCTTTCCACCAATGTCCATTTTATTCAATTTCATAAGAAGACCATCCCTCCACAGTGAGTCATAAGCCTTTTCAATATCCAGATAAACTATAACCATTACTTCTTTCATTTTGAGAGTCTTTTCAATATAGATAGATAGATAGATAGATACTTTATTTCGAACAAAAAAAGCATAACAAAAACAAAACAAATGACAAATGCAATAAAGTAACAGTATACACTGTTCGAAAGGGAGAAGGAAGAAGTGAACACTTATTAATTCCATCTCCTCTTTTCCATAAATACACCCATGTGAATTATATACAAATTACCACCTTTAAGACCCCAAGTAAACAATTTACTGTATTTTTTTACAAATCAACATTAACACCCATCCATCCTAACATACATTGATGTCCATACATCAAAACCAGCCTCAAACAACACAGATATACACAGTGCTGTCCCACCCACCATTCCGTAGTGTCCCATAATGTCCCAGAGTGAACATAATGAATCGTACATATAAATACTACCCTTCTAACATATATCCTTTCAGCAAATAATGTTTATACCTCTACCTAACTAGAGCATCCACTGTGGATCTTCCTCTTCTAAAACCATTCTGATAGTCGTTTATTAATCGTTTTTGCTCTAATACATATGAGAGACTGTAAATTAACACCTTCTCTATCCATTTCCCTAAATGTGACATTAATGCTATTGGCCTGTAGTTGCCTGGATGAGCTGGATCTTTCCCTGGCTTATTAAATGGTAAAATTACAGCCTTTTTCCAACCACTTGGGATAACCCCCTCCTTCCATATTCTGTTAAACAATTTCAGCACCAATTGCACTGAATGCACAGGCAACTGCTGGAACATAGCATAGCTTAACTGATCATATCTTGGAGCTGTGTATCCACTGTCTTGCAAACCTCTCTTAAGCTCTGACATTGTGAGCTCGAGGTCGAACACAGTCATGTCCTCTTTCACTTCATTTTTTAAGTTTGCATTTTCTCTGAGTTTATGCTCCCTTTGCTGTCTATGACTCTCACCAAGATGTTCGCCTCTATGCACTGCTGCAAATGTTCTACCTAGGACTTCTGCCTTTTCTTTGTCTGATACAGCCATCTTGTCTCCATCCACTAAAGCTGGAATTTTAACTGATACCCTTTTCCCACTCATTTTTTTAAACATACCCCAGACATCACCAAGTTCCGTTTTCCTACCAAGGGTGGAACAAAATTCTCTCCATGTTGACCTTTTCCTGTTTTTAATAATCCTTCGAGCTACTGCCCTTTTCTTTTTATACTCCATTAAGTTTTCACTAGTTATATTCTTGTGTTGGTGTTGCTGGACTCCGCCAGGGCTGCCCTTTGTCATTGATCCTGTTCATAAATTTTATGGACAGGATTTCTAGGCGCAGCCAGGTAATGGAGGGTGTCTTGCTTGGTGACCACAGGATCTCATCTCTGTTGTTTGCAGATGATGTTGTCCTGCTGGCTTCATCCAGCAATGACCTACAGTTCTTATTGGGACGGTTTGCCGCTGAGTGTGAAGCGACTGGGATGAGAATCAGCACCTCCAAGTCCGAGTCCATGGTCCTCAGCTGGAAAAAGGTGGATTGTCCTCTCCGGGTTGGGGACAGGCTCCTGCCCCAAGTGGAGGAGTTTAAGTATCTTGGGGTCTTATTCACGAGTGAGGGGAGAATGGAGCGAGATATCGACAAACAGATCGGAGCAGCATCTGCAGTGATGCGGACGTTGTACCAGTCTGTTGTGGTGAAGAAGGAGCTGAGTTCTAAGGCAAAGCTGTCGATTTACCAGTCAATCTACGTTCCTACTCTCACCTATGGTCACGAGCTTTGGGTAATGACCAGAAGAACGAGATCGTGGATACAAGCAGCTGAAATGAGTTTTCTCCGTAGGATTGTTGGACTCACCCTCAGAGATAGGGTGAGGAGCTCAGTCATCCGGGAGAGGCTCTGAGTTGAACCGCTGCTCCTCCACATTGAAAGGAGTCAGTTGAGGTGGTATGGGCATCTGATTAGGATGCCTCCTGGACGCCTCCCACTTGAGGTGTTTCGGGCATGTCCCACTGGGAGGAGACCAGGGGCAGACCCAGGACTCGGTGGAGATACTATGTCTCCCAGCTTGTCTGGAAACACTTTGGTATCCTCTCTGAAGAGCTGGAGCAGGTGGCTGAGGAGAGGGAAGTCTGGGCTTCTCTGCTTGAACTGCTGCCTCTGCAACCCAGACCTCCGGAAAAGCGGTAGAAGATGGATGGATGGATGGAGAGTCATATTCTTCTGCAGCTTTCTGAATGCCTTGTTTCACTCTTTTATTGCAATACTACATTCGTCATTCCACCATGGTACAACCTTCTTCCTACCCTGTGTTGTTTTCTTAGGTATACTTGCTATTGCCGCATTCAGAATATGATTGGTTACCTGACTTGAACACTCTTCTATGCCACCTTCTAATGTTACCAAATGACATGATTGAACACAGTATTGCCTAAACTTTTCCCAATCTGCCTTGTCAAAACACCATCTTGTAAAACATCTTCCCTCTTGTATACATACTTCAGTTTTTATGACTGTAAGTATTGGGAAGTGATTGCTTCCCATAGTTGTCCTGTTCATAACCATCCATTCACAGGTGCTCACTAAAAAATCAGATACCTGAGTCTAGCCACTGGGCGCAGTGGCTAGACTTTGGCTCTGGAGCCGGTCTAGAATGGAGAAGTAAGACAACTCCTTCCCTCCACTAGTCTGAGGGTTCACCTTGGGCAAGTGATAGCACCCTCTTGCCTCCCTACCTCGGGATACAGGTCCTGACATTGGCAACAGGATGTCCGGTGGTGCAAGCGGCAGAAGAACTCTTCACAGAGCCAATGGCGTGAACACCAGATGGCATGCGGATTAGCCTCAATCGAGATAAACGGATGGCATCAACTAGCAAGTGAGCTGCTACTGCGGGGCATCCTCCTAGTCAACAATGTATGTTGCACGCTTGTGCACCACATTGCATCTGGCGTTGAGGCCCAGAGAGGCAGTCTGGTGGAGGCACAACACCAACTGGCTTTGGAACTGTGCAAGGTGTTGTGTTTGAGATTGCGACGGAGTGAATGCGTTGGCAGCAGGTTTGAGTAGCTGGGAGCTGCTAGCAGGAGCTCTGCACACAGGCGGCTCGCATCTGATGATCGTAACTTCAGCTGACTTTTGAGCATCAGCTTGTTGGGGCAGCAATGCAAGTGTCCAGGCAGCCCTTTTTAGGGATAACACTGCCTGCCCTGGAATGGGAAGCCCCTAGAAAAGGTGGGGTGAAGAAAGCATGCTCAGATCACACCTGGCTGGCTAACCGCGGTCAGGGGGACTTCACTTTTAACGGTAGAAACTGGAAGAAGAAGATAACTGTAACATGGAATGTGCGAACTATGTTAGACAGAGACAACCGACCAGAATGAAGGACTGCATTGACTGCAAGGGAATTGCAGCTGTGTGGCATTGAGATTGCAGCTCTCCAGGAAACACATTTAGAGGCACAAGGCCAACTTCAAGAAGAGGAATACACATTCTTCTGGGTTGGCAAGACTGCAGGACCCAGAGAGGCTGGAGTTGCCTTTGTGGTTCACAACACGGTTGCCAAGAAGTTGACATCACTTCCTATAGCAATCTCACCTCAGCTTATGTCTATGAGAGTGCCTATTGAGAAAGGAACATACTTGACTCTGGTGAACATGTATGCCCCCACGATGACTTACACTGTTGAGGAGAAGGAGACTTTCTATCAAGAACTCACTCAAGTGGTGCTCAAGGTCCCAGAGAAGACAAGCTCCTAATATTAGGTGACTTCAACGCTCGAGTCGGGACGGACTGGGAAACTTACACTGGCATCATTGGCAAGTTTGGCAAGAAGAAAAAGAAACTCCAATGGGGAGCTCCTGCTGAATTTGTGTGCACAACTAGAGCTCAGCATTACTAACATGTTTTTCTGCCAGCCCGATAAGAACAACTTCACCTGGAAGCACCCACACTCAGGTCACTACCCCTTGCTCGACTATGCCATCACGAGAAAGTCAGACCTGGCAGATGTACTATGCACAAAAGCAATGTGTGGACCAGAATGTTCTACTGATCACGATCTTGTGAGATGCCAACTCGGAATGAAGATCACTATGCCTCACAGGAAAACTCCTGCTAGTGCCAAGCCTAAGAAACTGGACATTAGCAAGCTGACAAACACCGAGCACTGTCGAGAGCTGACGAGAGCGATAGAAGCCACATTGGAGAGGGTTCAGCCGCCTGAAGAGGAGGTAGATCGGCATTGGAAAGCCCTGAAGGAAGCGGTGTACTCTGCAAGCAAGGAAACACTAGGCCACCCCCATAGAAAGATTCCTGATTGGTTTTGGGAGCATGGCAATGAAATTGAGAGGCTCCTAGAAAAGAAGAGGAGCAAGCGTTTTCGGAATCTTCAGGAGAACTCTGAGAGGAGCAAGAGGGCGCTTGCTGAAATCAAGTCCAAGGTGCAGACGGAAGTGAGAGCTCTTAAGAATGACTGGTGGCAGAGGAGAGCGGAAGAATTGCAGCGTATGGCGGACAACCATAATTATCGTGGATTGTTTGCCGGGTTGAAAGCCATCTATGGACCCAAGAGCTACGCTGTCGCCCCAGTGAAGTCAGCAGATGGTAGTAAGCTGCTCACAGACCTTCAAGACATCAAGGCCAGGTGGAAGGAACATTTTAGTGGTCTGCTAAACCAAGAAGGATCTGCACACCCAGATGCATGTCAGCAGTTGAAGAGGAGACCCACAAGGAATGAGTTGTGTGGGGAAATCAGCATGAAGGAACTCAAAATAGCTCTGAAGTCAATGGCAAATGGCAAAGCACCGGGACTGGATGGTATTTCCTCAGATATCCTGAAAAATGGTGGTGAAAAGTTGTGCGAAGCTCTACTAGACCTTTTCAACAGATGTCTACTCTCTGGTACTGTGCCCCAAGACTTTCGAGATGCTTTAATTGTCACCATTTACAAGAGAAAGGGCGACCGTGCAGAGTGTGGAAACCATCGGGGAATATCACTACTGGCCGTAGCTGGCAAAGTCCTTGCCAAAATTGTCTTGAATAGACTGAAAATCATTCTGGAAGAAGTTCTCCCCGAATGTCAGTGTGGATTTCGGGGTGGCAGTTCCACTGTTGACATGATATTCACTCTACGGCAGCTCCAAGAGAAGGCAGCAGAGCAGCACCAGCCATTGTATGTTGTCTTTGTTGACTTCACAAAGGCATTTGATACCGTGGACCGCACAACCCTCTGGAAGGTCCTTGAAATTTAAGATAAGATAAGATAAGCCTTTATTAGTCCCACAATGGGGAAATTCCAGAATTGCAACAGCACAGGGATAGCAACACTCAGAGCAATAATTTAGAAGATAAGAAAATAAGAGCAGTGAATACACATACGTACACATAAATATATATATATATATATATATATATATATATATATACTGTATATATACTGTATATATATACTGTATATATATATATATACACAGTGTGGAGCATTGTAGCTAGATGGACTAAACAGCATAACCATCTATTTAGTTACCCTACATGGTATGAATATGTACCCATACATATTGTCACCTGATACTGTCCTAGTTGTATACTGGAGGGGACCATTTGTGTAAGTCTGTTGCGTCTTTTGCATTCAATACCATTAGGTCGTCACGTTTTTTTGCTATCTCTGCGAGCAGCCCTGCTTAGGTTATACAGTCTGACAGCAGTAGGTAGGAAGGACCTGCGAAACCTCTCGGTCACGCATCTAAGATGATGTAGTCTACTGCTAAATGAGCTCCTCAGTGCGTCCAGTATGTCCTGCATAGGGTGGGACTCGGACTCCAGCAGAGATGACAGTTTGGCCACCATCCTTCTCTCTCTTATCTCCTCCACTGGGTCAAGGCGTTGCCCCAGGACAGAGCTAGCTTTCTTGATTAGTTTGTTCAGTCAAATTTATGGATGCCCTGACAAGCTTGTTAACATCATCAAGCAGTTCCACTATGGAATGAAGGCACAAGACTCAGTCAGCGGTGAACCCAGTGATGCCTTTGTGGTCAACCACGGTGTGAAGCAGGGGTGTGTGCTGGCATCAACTCTTTTCTCCCTCTACCTCACAGCTGTGCTGGACACTATGAACGAAGGGGTCAACAAGGGCATGTTTCTCCGTAAAAGGACAGATGGCATATTGTTTAACCCTGCCCGGCTTCATGCCCATACAAAAACACAGGAGATGTGCATCAGAGAACTGCTTTATGCTGATGACTCCGCTCTTGTGGCCAGTAACACAGCTGATATGCAGCAGATTGTGGATCGTTTCTCCTTTGCAGCTGATATGTTTGGCCTAAAGATCAACATATCTAAGACCGAGCTGCTCTACCACCTCCTCCAATGTCCACTGAACTGCCAGAAATGATTACGGTCCACAATGAACCACTGAAGAAACCCGAGTCTTTCACTTACTTGGGCAGTAACGTCATTAACACCAACTCTCCGGTGTCCGTTGTCTCCCATGAAGTCCACTTTGGCTCAAACAACGACAGATGGTGCAATCTGACACTGATGTACCTTGACCTTGGAGTTCACTATGAATGTGTTTAGAGGTTGTTCTGGGCTCTTTTGTTACCATTCGTATTATCCGTCTCCTCCTGCAGCCACGTCCAAGGAGGTTGGCTACAGTCCTGTGGATCTTAAATTTCTGAATAATATGTGCAACTGTAGTCACAGGAACATCAAGCTGCTTGGAGGTGGTCTTATAGCCTTTACCTTTAACATGCTTGTCTATAATTTTCTTTCTAATCTCCTGAGACAACTCTCTCCTTTGCTTCCTCTGGTCCATGTTTAGTGTTGTACACACCATGTCACCAAACAGCACAGTGACTACTTGTCACCCTTTAAATAGGCTGACCGACTGATTACAAGTTTGTAGACACCTGTGATGTTAATTAGAGGACACATCTTGGTTGAACATGTCCCTATGGTCACATTATTTTCAATCTTTTCTAGGGGTACCATCATTTTTGTCCAGGCCTGTTTCATGAGTTTGTTTTTTAAAATAATTCTGTTGAACCACAATTCAAAAGCATTGTCTGATTTTCATTGGTTAATTTTCATAGAATTTTTATTTATTACCACTTTTGTCAGATTCAAGTTATTTCTGTGACCATTGTGGGTTTTTCTTTCCTTAACAGAGGGGTACCAACAATTTTGTCCACGACTGTACCTGTGCATGTCCGTGCATACCTGTGCATGCCTGTAGAAACCAAGTTTCAGCATGTATTTCTGCATGCCCGTAGAAAGCAGGTGTAAGCAAGCACGTCAGCACTCATTCAGTGATGCCTGCCTTTGATCTCTGATGGTCATAGTGAGTCCTATAATCTTTGATGATGTCACAGTGACTCCTATGATCATGAGTGATGACTGCCTTTGATCTTTGATGATGGCATAGCAAGTCCTGTGATCTTTGATGATGCCATAGCAAGTCCTATGATTGTGAGTGATGCCTGCCTTTGATCTTTGATGATGTCATAGCGAGTCCTATGATCTCTTAGTGTGTCCTATGATTGTGACATCGTGACAGAAATTTCTTGAATTATATATAAACTAGTGCATACCTGTGCATGCCCGTGCATGCCCATAGAAAGCAAGTGTAAGCAAACATTTCTGCATGCCCGTAGAAAGTTACTGTTACCATGGCAACAGCAACCATGGTGATATCTGCCTTGGATCTTTGACATCACCACTCGTTCATTGATGCCTGCCTTTGATCTGTGATGCCTGCCTTTGATTTTTGATCATGTCATAGCGAGTGCTATGATCATGAGTAATGCCTGCCTTTGATTTTTGATGATGTCATAACGAGTCCTATGATCGTGAGTGAAGCCTGCCTTTGATTTCATAGCAAGTCCTATGATCTTCAGCGAGTCCTATGATCGTGACATTATGACATCGTGACAGAGAGAGATTTCTTTATATATATAGATGATATTCCTTGTCTCCAGGGCATGGGTCCCAGCCCACATCCTCGCTTTAAGTTGGGATTTTCTGTATTTCACCTTATTATTATTATCATCCTGGGCTGCTGTTATTGTTATTATTCTTATTCTGTCTTGCATATTTATTTCTTCATTGGTCTTCCTCTTAGTTTAAGTTTATCAGTATTATTATTATTATCATCATTATCATTATTGCCTTGGTCTTGTCTTCCCTCTGGTCCCCTGTGTGTGATTATCTGTGCAGCCCCGCCCATCCCGTTTTCTGTAACCATGCCCTGCCGTCTCTGTTTGCCCCTGCTTGTTACTCCTTCTCCTGCTTGTTACTGTTCTGTGTTATGTTGATTACCTGTGTCTATATACACAGTGTCTATATAGACAGTCCTATGATGCCTATCTGTCTATGTGCCGTCAAATAGACATCATATCTTTATGACGGCATCGCAAGTCCTATGATGCTTGAGATCATAGGACGGCCTACGTCAAATAGACATCATATCTTTATGACGGCATCGCGAATATCTTTCTGATGGCATCGCAAGTCCTATGATGCCTGAGATCATAGGACATCAGGCAGACATCATAGGTCATCCTATGAGGTCCTATAAATGTGACAGACACACAGATTTCTTTAATTGTCCATGCCCGTAGAAACCAAGTATAAGCAAGTATTTCTGCATGCCCGTTGCTGAAGGGTCTCCTCCTGTTTCAGACGGCTGTGTTGTTCACAGTCATGCCTGCAGCTTACTGCTCGAACCTGAGGTGCTTCGTCTTCACAGCATCTTTTCTGATGTGCAGCAGTTCTCCTCACTCTATTGCTCTCCATCTGGTGGGTCTTCTTGTTCTTCTTCCTCTTTGTTCAGATGACTGGTTGAGGGATAGGTGCATTGTAATTCCAGTTCATGGACAGGATTGTGCAAATAGATCTGAGCAAAAAGTGGCTTTCGACCCCGTTCAGGAAGACCTGTGCATGCCCGTCGAAACCCAGAAACCGGAGCACCCGGAGCACCCGGACAAAATCAGCGCTTTGCTTGGCATTTTACACATTTGTCGTGTAGACTGCCATTCTTCATGGGTACTGCTTCAAACGGGTGTGGTTTAAAGTGCTGATGACACTTTTTTGACATTTTTTAGCATGTTGTGTAAACCCAAAAGTCATTGTCTATGATCGATATAATATTTACAACAGCGCCTGCATAAACTAGTTATCATCAAAAAAACCGCAGCCGCTGACTGGACTGTGGTACTGCCCACCGAATTAAGGGCGGCATCTCAATGACATAATCAATAGAACGGACTCCGGTGTTGTTAACTAGAATGACAGCAGCTTTGTAGCTCACAGTTTCTCTGGGTTCTTGTTTTAATTTTACGGCTATGCCTTCGCGTTGTGTCACAGGCTTAGATAAACAGCAGGCAATGAAAGACCACAACACACACTTCAGCTACAACTGTCATAAGCCTGCGCTCCTCGTGCGCTTTTATGCAGGAGGAGCGCACGAGGAGGGGAAGGATTAATGGATTTATGTGCTGCTTTGACCTACTTTCTCTGATCGCACGCCAATCTGGGCACATCCCCTCTCTCATTATCAACAGCTGATTCTCCTCCCGCTGATCATGTTTCCCGGTCCTCGCCCAGGTGCTTCATCACCATCACCAGCAGTGCATGTACTTCGCAGCCATTTGCCAGTCATCTGTGCTGTTTGTCTGCCAGTATTTTCAGCACTCTCATGATGTGTTAAGTCACTCTATGGTCGCTGTGGTTCTTGTGCATCCTTGAAGCAATGTCGGCCCTGCGTAAGAGCGCACGGAGGGTCACGATGAATGGATTTACGTGCAGAATTCACCACAGCACATGTATTGAACATAAGAATGATGACAACAGTTCCCAAAAAGGTGAAGACTTACAAAAATAAACACAAACACTTACAGTTGGCGTTCGGGGCTGACATCACCCAGCGAACATGGAGAAGAGACGTGTTAATCACGGTTGCGCCCCAGGGCCGACATTGCTTCAAGGGGCACAACAGAACCACGGCTGTGTGGAGTGGCTAACACGTCGTGATAGTGTTGGCAATACTGGCTGGCTGACAACACAGTAGATGATGCACACAAAATATGAACAGCTGACTGTCAAAGAGAGAGGGTGCGTGTGTTTGGACCGGCGAATCTTAGGACAGTGCCCACCTCAAAGTGGCTCAAAACGCACATAAAACACATGTACAAAACAAAAACACCAAGAACTCAAAATATAATCCATAATAAACCCGATGCCTGAGCCACAGAGAATACATTGCTATGATTTTATTGAAAAATTGGGTTTAAATAAATTATATTTATGAACAAATAATTTGTTGCAATATCTGTAACAAAAGAGTAACACTGGTGTTCCCCTGCCGTGTGTTTGTCACTGCTGCTGCGGCGGGCATGTGTGCCTCTCCACCGTCACTCTCTGAGTCTGGCTGGCTTGGCACAATGCCCGCTTGGCACGGCTCAAACCTATAAGGTCTGATGCCCCCATATTCTTCATTATCATCCCATTGTTCGGAACTATAATTGTCTGAAGATTGGACAACACAAACCAATTCCAGACTACATGTGCTGGAACCATGGTCGATGCTTTCAACCGCTTCCATCCTGTGTGTACAAAGGGCAGCCAAGTGCTGTGTTCCGTTGATGACGTTACAACATGGCCGGGGGGTTTTCGTGCCACTGACGCAATGGGTGCCGTTGCACTCATGAAAACGTCGGATGTTCGTGTGAAAAAAATCCTGTTTGACTTAGAACTGCACAGACCAACTTATTTCGTCATATTGTATTATGTGTTGAAAAATTAGAGGAAGTCAAGAACGTGTCATCAGCACTTTAAAGTAGGGTGTCCTATTCTTAATGGGGTGACAGACTGACACGCTGACAGAGATTTCTTGATTTTATAGGGTGCCTTTTGCCTTACTGAGTGAGATTTCCAGATTTACTGCTCCGAATGGGTGTGGTTTAAAGCAGTGTGTCCTATTCGGTCTCAGCTTCTCTGTGCCTTGCCTGGTGTGCAGCATTGGCGGCCAGCCAACTATTCTGCATCTCCTGGGTCTCAGTTTGTCTGTGCCTTGCCTGGTGTGCAGCGTTGCTCGTTTTGCGGGCGTTTCGGGCTTCAAGTGACTCAGCACGTGCATGGCGCACTGCCACACATTTCCTGTCTGTCTGTGCATCCCTTGTCTGTAGTACCCTATGCTGGTAAAGGGTCTCCTCCTGTGGCAGGTATCATAGGACACTACATCATAGGTAGGCAGGCATCGTGAGTGATAGTCTATATGACATCATAAAGACATCAAGGCAGGCATCATAGGACACTACATCATAGGTAGCGAGTCCAATTGTCTATATGACGGTATCGCCTATATGACGGCATCGCGGATGCTATGATGCCGAGCTCATAGGATCATCAATAGGCTGTCCTATGATGTGCTTTGTCTATGTGCCGTCATATATGTCCTGAGATCATAGGGTGATGTCCTATGACATCATAGGCCGTCGTATGATGTGCTCTATGTGCCATCATAGAGACATCATATCTTTATAACGGCATTGCCTGCTCTGTCTATGTGCCGTCATATAGACATCATATCTTTCGCGTGCTCTGTCTATGTGCCGTCATATAGACATCATATCTTTATGACGGCATCGCAAGTCCTATGATGCCCTGAGATCATAGGATCATCATAGGCCGTCCTATGATGCCCAAGGCAGACATCATAGGTGTGTTTATATATCTACATATTTATTCCATCTAGCTACAATGCGCCACACTGTGTGTGTTTATATATTTACATATTTATTCCATCTAGCTACAATGCTCCGTACTGTGTGTTTACATATCTACATATTTATTCCATCTAGCTACAATGCTCCACACTGTGTCTATATATTTATATGTACATATGTATACTTGCTGCTCTTGTTTCTTTTTTTTTCTCTTGCCTTCTGATTGTTGCTCTGAGTGTTGCTATCCCTGTGCTGTTGCAATCCTGGAATTTCCCCATTGTGGGACTAATAAAGGCTTATCTTATCTTATAGGCCGTCCTATGATGTCCTATAAATGTGACAGACACACACACACACACAGATTTCTTGAATTTATGGATAATATAGAGATAGATACAGATATATAGATATAGAAGTGATGATGAAAATGAGTGATGGCTGCCTTTGATCTTTGATGATGTCACAGTGAGTCCTATGATCTTTGATGATGTCATAGCAAGTCCTATGATCGTGAGTGATGACTGCCTTTGATCTTTGATGATGGCATAGCGAGTCCTATGATGCCTGCATTTTATCTTTGATGATGTCATAGTGAGTCCTATGATCTTTGATGATGCCATAGCGAGTCATATGATCGTGAGTGATGCAGTCCAGAGACGGATAATTTTTTTCACACGAGTCGTGATACATAGAAACATCATAGGAATATCACAGGCGGTCCTATGATCTTTCAGCGAGTCCTATGACCGTGACACACTGACACACACACAGAGATTTCTTGAATTTAGAGAGTGATATTCTGGTTGCCAACTGCCAATCAAATCTAAAAGAAGAAGAAGACTGGACCCTCACTAGACATCAGTGTTCCCACCTGGTTCAGTAGTGAGCAGTCGACAGTATATTTTGCATCATTCTGGCTTATTTTGTTGTTTTTAGACATAACAGGTCAGCACATCGGCTCAGTCAGCGCCGGGCGAGGTTGGGCTGTCCACTGCTTCAGGGAGAGGGTGACAGATTGCCCGCATAGCATTAGCAGAGTTCAGTGTTATTACTGTGCTTCTTGCACATTAGGGACCAGCCCAGCCATATCCTTTCAATCTCTCACATAACACACTCCTGTACCCAATAATGCTTTAACTGGGCTTTTACATAATCACATTCAGCCGTTAGTGAGATCAGACTGTCTTCACAGTTAACAGCTAACCAACTACCATTATCCTCAAAATGGCACCTGCCACACCTCCCTTAATCAAACCTTTCACTGAAATGAAAAAGGAAGGGTGAAGGAGCATTTCTAGAAACATGCACCAAAACAAGCCATTTTGAGGAAGTCTGGTCAAAATGGGTCGAAATTGGTGCTGAAATAATTAAAGGTCATGTATTTTGACCAAAACATGTCACAGATATTTCATTAAGATCTCTGCGAATGGTGTCAACATGTGGAAAAAAGTGCATTATATTCCCCCTTTATTTTACAAGCTACATACAGAATGACAAAGTACATAAAAGCAGAAAAAGACCATGCAGGAGTCCGGCAGCAGTAATTGCAGCTTCAGGTTAACAAGTTTCACGCAGCTGTTTGACCCTGTTTAACACACCCCCACACTTTCACACATGTATCGAAGCTTTCATACACAGGGACACGTACTCTTCACAAAACCCACAATGGGAAGAGTGACAGACAATGGCAGAGGTTGCCCTGAGCCTCGGCTTTATGAGTGGACCGCAATTACAGCGCTGACTAGGACAGCCGAGTCGAAAATAGCCTCCCTTTTTATGGCATAAAACACAGGAGATACACATTTATACACACACACACACACACACACACACACACACACACACGCACACACACGTTACCTCTGGCTTTCAGCTATCAGGGCCACGTGAATCACAACATCATTCTCTATGGGGCCCTGTGAAAGAGAGAGAAAGAGAGATTCACATACCAGTCAGCTTTCTGCTACATGTCACATTAGTATTACTAGTGCATACCCATGCATGCCCGTAGAAACCAAGTATAAGCTAGAGTGGGACCAGATAGTGTTATAGACATCATGTAGACATGGAAATCTCACTGTTTGAAGAAGAAGATTGTTCAGAACTCCTGATAAGAACTCCTTATAGAGTAATGACCAGACAGAGTGTTATAGACATCATGTAGACATGGAAATCTCAGAACAAGAAGAAGAAGAAGATCTTCTTCTTCTTTTAGATTTGGTTGGCGGTTCGCAACCAGCTTACAGGTGCATTACCGCCACTGACTTGATTATCATCACTCTGTATCTTTGTATAAGGAGTTCTTAAAAGGAATTCTGAACAACTCCGTATGTGTGAAAAAATTATCTGTCCTTGGACTGTCTTCAGCGGTGTCAATAGCTGTGCCAGCCAGCCGGCCCAAGCAGAACTCCTTATAAGAACTCCTTATTCAAAGATATAGAGTGAAATAGACAAAGAAGAGGCTGCCAACCGAGAATTCTGACTTTTGATACATAGAGTGATGTTTACTGAGTGAAGTACGTGGCAGTAAGGACTACAGCTCCTGACCAGAGTGATGATATAGAGTGAGGTACGTGGCGGTAACACACCTGTAAGCTGAGTTGCCAACCGCCAATCAAATCTAAAAGAAGAAGAAGAACTACAGTGAAGTATATGGCGGTAATGCACCTGTAAGCTGGTTGCCAACCACCAATCAAATCTAAAAGAAGAAGAAGAAGCAAGTATTTCTGCATGCCCGTAGAAAGTAAGTGGAAGCAAGCATTTCTGCATGCCCGTAGAAAGTTACTGAGTCCTATGATCTTTGATGATGTCATAGCGAGTCCTTTGATCTTTAATGTCACAGTGAGTCCTATGATTTTTGAAGATGTCACAGTGAGTCCTATGATCGTGAGTGATGCTTGCCTTTGATCTTTGACAATGACATAGCAAGTCCTATGATATTTGATGATGTCATAGTGAGTCCTATGATCATGAGTGATGCCTGCCTTTGATCTTTGATGATGTCATTGCGAGTCCTATGATCTCTGATGATGTCACAGTGAGCCCTATGATCGTGAGTGATGCCTGCTTTTGAGCTTTGATGATGTCATAGCGAGTCCTATGATCGTGAGTGATGCCTGCAAGTACTCGCCAATGAAAACAAAGAGCCGCACCTAGGACGCAGTCCAAGGACGGATAATTTTTTTCACACATAGGGAGTTGTTCAGAACTCCTTGTACAAAGATATGGAGTGATGATGGTCAAGTCAGTGGAAGTAATGCACCTGTAAGCTGGTTGCCAACCGCCAATCAATCTAAAAGAAGATGAAGTGATGCCTGCCTTTGATCTTTGATGATGTCATTGCGAGTCCTGTGAGTGTGAGTGATGCCTGCCTTTGATCTTTGATGATGTCATAGCAAGTCCTATGATTGTGAGTGATGCCTGCCTTTGATCTTTTATGTCGTATGATCGTGAGTGATGCCTGCCTTTAGAGCAGTTGGTGAGAGTGATAGGGGAAGTCGCACCTCGGACACAGTCCAGGGACGGATAATTTTATCACACATAAGGAGTTTGTTCAGAACTCCTTATACAAAGATATAGGGTGATGATAATCAAGTCAGTGGCGGTAATTAGCACCTGTAAGCTGGTTGCCAACCGCCAATCAAATCTAAAAGAAGAAGAAAATGTCTGCCTTTGATCACAAACAGACATACACAGATTTTCTTGAATCACTCTATGTATAGAGTGATAGAAACTATAGTATTGAGTCTATACTATGTCGTCTTCTTCTTCTATTAGATTTGATTGGCAGTTGGCAACCAGCTTACAGGTGCATTACCGCCACTGACTAGATTATCATCACTCTACAGTGGGGCAAAAAAGTATTTAGTCAGCCACCAATTGCGCAAGTTCTCCCACTGTAAAAGATGAGAGAGGTCTCCAATTTTCATCATAGGTATACCTCAACTATGAGAGACAAAATGAGAAAAAAAAAATCCAGAAAATCACATTGTCTGATTTTTAAAGAATTTATTTGCAAATTATGGTGGAAAATAAGTATTTGGTCAATAACAAAAGTTCATCTCAATACTTTGTTATATACCCTTTGTTGGCAATGACAGAGGTCAAACGTTTTCTGTAAGTCTTCACAAGGTTTTCACACACTGTTGCTGGTATTTTGGCCCATTCCTCCATGTAGATCTCCTCTAGAGCAGTGATGTTTTGGGGCTGTCGCTGGGCAACACGGACTTTCAACTCCCTCCAAAGATTTTCTATGGGGTTGAGATCTGGAGACTGGCTAGGCCACTCCAGGACCTTGAAATGCTTCTTACAAAGCCACTCCTTCATTGCCCGGGCGGTGTGTTTGGGATCATTGTCATGCTGAAAGACCCAGCCACGTTTCATCTTCAATGCCCTTGCTGATGGAAGGAGGTTTTCACTCAAAATCTCACGATACATCGACCCATTCATTCTTTCCTTTACACAGATCAGTCATCCTGGACCCTTTGCAGAAAAACAGCCCCAAAGCATGATGTTTCCACCCCCATGCTTCACAGTAGGTATGGTGTTCTTTGGATGCAACTCAGCATTCTTTCCCCTCCAAACACGACAAGTTGAGTTTTTACCAAAAAGTTCTATTTTGGTTTCATCTGACCATATGACATTCTCCTAGTCCTCTTCTGGATCATCCAAATGCTCTCTAGCAAACTTCAGACGGGCCTGGACATGTACTGGCTTAAGCAGGGGGACATGTCTGGCACTGCAGGATTTGAGTCCCTGGTGGCGTAGTGTGCTACTGATGGTAGCCTTTGTTACTTTGGTCCCAGCTCTCTGCAGGTCATTCAGTAGGTCCCCCCATGTGGTTCTGGGACTTTTGCTCACCGTTCTCGTGATCATTTTGACCCCACGGGGTGAGATCTTGCGTGGAGCCCCAGATCGAGGGAGATTATCAGTGGTCTTGTATGTCTTCCATTTTCTAATAATTGCTACAGTTGATTTGTTCACACCAAGCTGCTTACCTATTGCAGATTCAGTCTTCCCAGCCTGGTGCAGGTCTACAATTTTGTTTCTAGTGTCCTTTGACAGCTCTTTGGTCTTGGCCACAGTGGAGTTTGGAGTCTGACTGTTTGAGGTTGTGGACAGGTGTCTTTTATACTGATAACGAGTTCAAACAGGTGTCATTAATACAGGTAACGAGTGGAGAACAGAGGAGCCTCTTAAAGAAGAAGATACAGGTCTGTGAGAGCCAGAAATCTTGCTTGTTTGTAGGTGACCAAATACTTATTTTCCACCATAATTTGCATTCCCTACCGGCCTGTCAAACTTCATTTTTCATTCTCTCGCTTTCATTTCCATACTTGTCACAGTGTTATAAGATGTGCTCGACAGTTTCTTTGACTCCACATTCTCTACATTTGTCACTTTCGCTTTTCCCCACGGTGAATAAAGTGCCATTTAAACCTGTATGATCCAGTCTGAGTCTTGCCATAATGATGTCTTTCCTGCTGTTTGTTGTTTCATAATTCTTTATTGCAATAGATTTTTGTATTTTGTAATACGATCTTACCTTTATGATCTTTATCCCATCTTTTTTGCCATAGCTCAATTCCTTTTTTCTTGATTACTGCTTTCCCTTCACCTTTTCCATGAGACAATGGTATAGTTATTTCTTTCCCAAGTGCACTTTTTGCTAATTTGTCGCACATCATTCCCTTTCAACCCTTCATGTGCAGGAACCCAACAAAACTGAACTTCACCACCACCCCTGTGTACCCTAAATAAATTGTGATATAGCTCAATCACCAAGTCTTCCCTTGTAGATTTTAGTGTCTGTATGGTTTTTAAAGCTGCAAGTGAATCTGTACACACCACCACCCGGTCCAGTCTGACCTCCTCCATCCACTGCAAAGCAATAATTATTGCCACCATCTCTGCTGTAAACACGGATGTATTGTTGGAAAGTCTTTTTGAGATGGTCACTTTAAACTCTGGAATGTATACTCCAACTCCAACAGAGCCCTCTTTGTTCTTTGAACCATCAGTATTGAGCTGGAAGTAGTTATAGTAATTGTTCCTGAGGTAAATGCTTGTTTTAACACCAACTTCACTCATATGCCAATCTTTTTTCCTCATTAGCAGACAAATGTCTACTTCTTTTCCCGGAAACAGCCAAGGGGGAACATTACTCACTGGACTGGTGTTAGCCATATCAAGAGTGTGTAGTCCATACATTCTGGCTTTTTTTTCAATTGTCCACCCAAACCCGTGTCCCTGAAAGTTAGAATATTCCCATCAGTCTTGTAGTGTTGTTTTTGAAATATTCACTTCTTCACTTCCTTTCAGCTTGACCCAGTATGATAATGCAAGCTTATCTCTTCTCAAAACTATTGGCATTTGAGAAAGGGACTGAAGGTTGAAAGGAACTTTTTCAGGATCGTGCCAATGAACTGGAATTACGAAGCACCTATCCCTCAACCAGTGGTCTGAATGAAGAAGAAGAAGAAGACCCACCAGATGGAGAGCAATAGAATGAGGAGAACTGCTGCACATATCAGTAGTGTGTAGTCCATACATTCTGGCTTTTTTTTCAATTGTCCACCCAAACCCGTGTCCCTGAAAGTTAGAATATTCCCATCAGTCTTCAATTCAATTCAATTCAATTCAACTTTATTTATATAGCGCCATTTCACAACAACAGTCATCTCATAGCACTATCAACTGTAGGGGGAACCCCCACAGTTGCAGAAAGACCCCAGCAATCAGGCGATCCCCTGTGAGCAAGCACTTGGCGACGGTGGAGAGGAAAAACTCCCTTTTAACAGGAAGAAACCTCCAGCAGAACCAGGCTCAGGGAGGGGCAGTCATCTGCTGCGACTGGCTGGGGGGTGAGGGGATAGAGAAGAAGAAAAGAACAGACATGTAGAGAGCAAACAGCACGATGGGGACTCAATCTATGGGAGAGAACAAACAAATGTTAATGACCAGCAAAAAAAATATTTCATTGAGAGTGAGAAAAGGAGTGAGGCCCAGTGCATTACTGGAGGTCCCCCGGCTGACTAAACCTATTAGCAGCATAACTAAGGGAGGGTTCAGAAACACATGATCCCTCCCTAATTGTAGGCTATATCAAAAAGGTAGGTTTTAGCCCTATTCTTAAAAACAGAGATCGAGTTTGACTCCCGAATCCAGATTGGCAGCTGATTCCACAGGAGAGGAGCTTGATAACTGAAGGCTCTGCCTCCCATTGTACTTTTGGAGATTCTAGGTATTACAAGTAATCCTGCATTTTGGGAGCGTAGTGCTCTGTTAGGATAATACGGTAGTATCAGATCTTTTAAATAAAAAGGAGCCTGATTGTTTAGAGCTTTGTAAGTAAGAAGAAGGATTTTAAACTTAATTCTAAACTCTATGGGAAGCCAATGAAGGGAGACCAGAACCGGAGAGATATGATCTCTCTTTCTAGTACCTGTTAAAACTCTTGCTGCAGCATTTTGGATCAGCTGAAGACTTTTTAAAGATGTTTTAGGACAGCCTGATAATAAAGAATTACAATAATCTAATCTCGAGTTAACAAAAGCGTGGATCAGTTTCTCAGCATCACTCTGAGACAAGATGCTCCTAATCTTGGCAATATTACGCAAATGATAGAAGGCAGTCTTAGAAACAAATTTAATATGTGAATTGAAGGACAAATCCTGATCAAAAATAACTCCAAGGTTCCTCACAGAGCTATTAAGAGAAAGAGTAACCGCATCCAAACTGAAAATTTGATTTGGAAAGGAATTTCTAAGGTTTTTTGGACCAACAAGAATGACTTCAGTTGTATCTGAATTTAATAGCAGGAAATTACAAGTCATCCAAGCTTTGATTTCCTTAAGACAGGCTTCTAACTTGGCTAATTGATTACTATCATCTGGCTTCATTGACAGGTATAATTGTGTGTCATCAGCATAACAATGAAAATGTATACAGTGCTTTCTAATAATGCTGCCTAACGGAAGCATATATAAACTAAAAAGAGTAGGGCCTAGCACAGATCCCTGTGGAACTCCATGACTGAGCTTTGAGTTGAAAAGAAAACTCATTATTTACATGAACAAACTGGAACCTATCAGATAAATAAGATCTAAACCACTGCAACGAAGTTCCATTAAGTCCAACATAGTGTTCTAATCTATCAAGTAGAATATTATGATCGATAGTATCAAAAGCTGCACTAAGGTCTAAAAGGACAAGTACAGAAACTAGTCCATTATCAGATGCAATGAGGAGGTCGTTAGTGACCTTCGCTAAGGCTGTTTCAGTACTATGATGGATTCTAAGCCCAGACTGAAACTCTTCCAAGTAAACCATTTCCCTGTAGGTGGTCAAATAATTGCGTAGCAACAACTCTTTCTAAGATTTTTGAAATGAAAGGGAGATTAGAGATTGGTCTATAGTTAGCTAAAGCTCCTGGATCTAGCGTTGGCTTTTTGAGTAAGGGTTTAATTACAGCCGTTTTAAAAGCCTGCGGTACATGGCCTAAAGTTAATGAAGAATTGATTATATGAAGAATAAGGCTACCAATAAGTGGGAAGACTTCTTTAAATAACCTGGTAGGAATAGGGTCTAAAAGACAAGTTGAAGGTTTGGATGAGGAAACTATTTTGTCTAACTCCACAAAGGTCGATTGGAGTAAACTCATCAAGACAGACATCAATAGAAGGAGTTGTAGTAGTTACAGTATTTAAGTTAACTGTGGGAAGAATCTGATTGATTTGATCTCTGATGGATGAAATTTTATTATTGAAAAAGTTCATAAAGTCCTGACTAGTAAGCTCTAAGGGAATGCTAGGATTGACAGAGTCCTGACTCTTTGTCAACCTGGCTACAGTACTGAAAAGAAACCTGGGATTATTCTTGTTCTCTTCTATTAATGCAGAGTAATAACTTGTTCTAGCTTTTCTAAGAGATTTTTTATAAATTAAAAGATGATTTCTCCAAGCTAAATAGATTTCATCTAAATTAGTGGAGCGCCATTTTCTTTCTAATTGACGAGTCTTCTGTTTTAAGCTACGAGTTTCTGTGTTGAACCAAGGAGTTAGAAATCTCTGATTAGACTTTTTCTTTTTTAAGGGGGCCACCAAGTCTAGAGTCTGATGCAGTCAGACTCTAGACTTACAGTCTTGTAGTGTTGTTTTTGAAATATTCACTTCCTTTCAGCTTGACCCAATATGATAATGTGAGCTTATCTCTTCTCAAATCCATTGGCATTTGAGAAAGGCAACTGAAGGTTGAAAGGCACTTTTTCAGGATCGTGCCCATGAACTGGAATTACGAAGCACCTATCCCTCAACCAGTGGTCTGAATGAAGAAGAAGAAGACCCACCAGATGGAGAGCAATAGAATGAGGAGAACTGCTGCACATCAGAAAGGATGCCGTGAACATGAAAAACCTCAGGTTCCACCAGTACGCTGCAGGTATGACTGTGAACAACACAGCCATCTGAGACAGGAGGAGACCCTTCAGTGGTCTGAACGAAGAAGAAGACTCACCAGATGATGTCTATATGACGGCACATAGACAGAGCACATGACTCACTAAATGACGATGTCTATATGACGTCACATAGACAGAGCACATGACTCCCTACAAGACATACACTGTATATAGACACAGGTAAGCAACATAACACAGAACAGTGACAGGCAGGAGAACAAGTAACAAGCAGGGGCAAACAGCCCCAGATGGCAGGGCATATTTTGTGTGATTTTTATGTTTTGCTGCATATAAAAGCCATCACGTGATTGCCACTTAGTGCTGTGTTGCTATACCAACCGTCCTGTAACTGGCAAGAATTTTGTTCCAATGCATCCCATCTACGGGCATGCACGGGTTTCTACAGGCATGCACAGGTATGCACTAATAATAATAATGTTGATAAACTTAAACTAAGAGGAAGACCAATGAAGAAATAAATATGCAAGATAGAATAATAATAATAATAACAATAATAGCAACCCAGGGTAAGAATAATAAGGTGAAATACAGAAAATCTAAACTTAAAGCAAGAATGTGGGCTGGGACCCATGCCCTGGAGACAAGGAATATAACTCTATATATAATTCAAAGAAATCTCTGTTGGTCACGATGTCATGATGTCACGATCATAGGACTCGCAAAAACATCATAGGACTTGCCATAAGATCAAAGGTGGGCTGCACTCATGACTTGCTATGACATCATCAAAAATCAAAGGCAGGCATTACTCATGATCATAGCACTCGCTATGACATTATCAAAGATCAAAGGCAGGCATCAACGAACAAGTGGTAATGTCAAAGATCCAAGGCAGGTTTCACCATGGTTGCTGTTACCATGGTAACAGTAACTTTTGATGGACATGCAGAAATGTTTGCTGACACCTGCATTCTACGGGCATGCACAGGTATGTACTAGTGTTGAATAAAACTGGGCTTATCACACTCCCCCGAGGAACACCGTTTTCTATTTCAAAGTCATTAGAAACTTCTGATCCTACTTTAACCCTAATTGTTCTGTGTTAAAAAATCCATGCTCCAGTTATACATCCTACCACCGATGCCTATTTTATTCAATTTGATAAGAAATCCATCCCTCCACAGTAAGTCATAAGCCTTTTCAATATCCAGATAAACTATAACCTTTACTTCTTTCATTTTGAAAGTCTTTTCAATATCGTTACTTACCCTAACTAGAGCATCCACTGTGGATCTTCCTCTTTTAAAAACCATTCTGATAGTTGTTTATTAATCGTCTTTGCTCTAGTACATATGAGAGTCTTGTAAACTAACACCTTCTCCATCCATTTCCCTAAGTGTGACGTTAATGCAGTTGGTCTGTAGTTGCCTGGATGAGCTGGATCTTTCCCTGCTTATTAAATGGTAAAATTACAGCCTTTTTCCACCCACCTGGGATAACCCCCTCCTTCCATATTCTGTTAAACAATTTCAGTACCAGTTGCATTGCTTGCATAGGCAACTGCCAGAACATAGCATAGCTTAACTGATCATATCCTGGAGCTGTGTATCTACTGTCTTGCAAAGCGAGTCTCTTAAGCTCTGACATTGTGAGCTTGAGGTCTAACGCAGCCATATCTTCTTTAACTTCCTTTTTTAAGTTTGCATTTTCTCTGAGTTTATGCTCCCTTTGCTGTCTATGACTCTCACCAAGATGTTCTCCTCTATGCACTGCAGCAAATGCTCTACCTAGGACTTCTGCCTTTTCTTTGTCTGATACAGCCATCTTGTCTCCATCCACTAAAGCTTGTCTAGCTTCCCTCTGCACAACACATCTTCCATATGCAGCACTGTGGACCCCCGCAGTTGCAACACATTACTTTAGCGTCCTTTTCACATTTACCACATCCGTGCTCCCCTCCACATCTAGCGCATCTTAACTTTCCCTTACATTGCTGAGCAGTGTGACCCATCCTTTGACATTTGTAGCACCTGAGTGGCTTTGGGACATATTCTCTAACACTGTAATACAGGTATCCTATTTGGACTGATTTAGGAAGTGTTTTCTCAAACTGGATCATTACAGACAGTGCATCCTTCAGTGAACCTTCTCTTCTACTCTTTAGCCTTTTCACATCCTTCACCTTTCCTCCTTGGATGTCGTTTTTCACTTCTTCCATAGACATGCTCAAAGGGACACCTGATATAACTCCCCTCAAGTTTGCCATTGCGCCAGGAGCATGCAACTTCATTTGTTCTCCGTTTAGACATGTCATTGCCAGCATTGCTGTTGTTTACTTGATGCATGAATTAACAGGCCGGTTATTATATAAGAACTTTGCAAACTTACTCTCCCAATTTCTTTCTCATTGCTTTTGTTAGCTTAACAGGGTGATAGTGCCCCCCCACCCCTGACCTGAACTCAATGACAACCTTCCACTCATTCCCAACATCATCAAACTTCCATCCATGTTGGCTAGTTCGTGTTTTAGTCGCATTGTTACTTCCTCCCAACGTCACTCTCATCTTGACCCACTTCTACACTCTTGATGCTCCCCAGCTGCTTGTTTCCGCCCTCCTGGGTAGTGTCCAGTTCCTCTCCATCTTATCGAGACTGTCAGAGCTAGATGCCCATAATGTTACAGTCAGAGTACAGCACAAACCAAATCAACTCCTACCGCCAACCGAACACGGACGCAAATGCCGTCTCAAAACCTTCCACCTGTCAAAGTCCGTCCACCGCCCCAATGGTCCAACTGGTCTTCTTTACAGTGTTTATAAAGTGTTCTTCAGCTGTAGGCAAGTGCATTACCCATTACCGCCACACACTCTTCTCCTTTAGCGACGAGTCCTGCGATACAGAACATATAGCTCTGAGGAGTGAAGTTCATGTCAGTAATGCAACTGTAAGCGGGTTGCCAACCGCCAATCAAGTCTAAAAGAAGAAGAGAGGTGGCATTGAGATTGGTTAAAAGAAGAAGAGTGATGGAGAAAGGATTTTGGTGTGGCGGTAGACCGGCCGTAGACTGAGGTGATGATGTCGAGTGAAGTGTGGGGGGACGAGGAGGAGTGATGTCTGGGAATGGAGTTGGGGTCGATTGGACACGGCGGTGATGGTGGAGGGGCTGCAGCTCCTGACCAGATGGGGTGGTGATGTGGAGTGGGGTGCGAGGAGACAGAAAGGAGTGATGTCTGAAGATAGAGTTGAGTAGGTGGCGGTATGCACCTTTCAATTGTTTGCTATCCGGTAACCGAGAGGAGGAGGAGGAGGAGGAGGAGGAGGAGGAGAAGAAGGAGAAGAAGAAGAAGAAGAAGAAGAAGAAGAAGAAGAAGAAGAAGGAAGAAGAAGACCTTTGACCTTAAAATAAGTCTTTATTGCACACTTCAAAAAATGTATGCACACCAACATCATTCCACCAAGTGTGTCACATTGGAAAAAAGTGCAAACTGAAAATGTTCCCCCCCCCCCACACACACACAGAGCATTCCTTTGCAGCCCACCTAGGTCAAAGATCCAGTCTGTGACAGTCAATTACAGTCAATTAAATGTCATATACAAGTCTGTTCAAACAATATCCCAAAAATGTGTGAAACAGGCAGAGGAACGACCGCCATTCATTCCTCCTGTCGGGCGCGCTTGACCGGCGTTCCCCCCTGCTAGCCTTTACGCAGGGCTGTCAGGTGTTTTCTTGAGGCGATAACGTTTCCTTTCATCCAGGAGGTCCAGACCAACCTGCCTTCTTAGCACATCAATAGACTTAATGATTTTATCAGTGTCACTGAAGTAGTCGGTGACCCTAAATGGCTTTGTTATAGGTTTCATCCAGAAAAGCATTGATTTCGTTCCAGTGAGTACAAACTCGTGTTTGTACTGGCATTTTGCCCTCAATAGACCCAGTATTAGACACAGCGTCGTTATCAGATTCGCATTTTCCTTCGGCAGCACAACTCAGCTGACTGCTTGGTTCTCCGCGGGCCAGTGGATTCATCATGGCCACATTTTCCTGGACGCCACCCTCAGCAGCTGACTGTCACTGTTCCATCCCCCGCTGTGTAACGGTAGCATCCTCCGAATCACAGCCGCTGATGTCACACAGCAAGATTCTGATGCACCATCAGGCGGTGTTCCGTCCCCTCCTCCGAAGCTGTAGCAGCTGCTGGAGGCCCAGCTGTTGACGTCACACAGCGAGATGATTGTGACGCATCCATCAGTGACCCTTGTGGCGCCATCGCCAACAACACTCCCGGCCGCAAGCTGGGCCGCGTGCAGCACAAGCCGGGCCGTCCACAGGACAACAGCGGCAGGCTCCGGAGCAGGGGTAGCGGGAACGAGGCCGCGCCGCCGATCCGCAGCTGCGGCGTGAGTGGAGGCTCGCCGCTGTGCACCATCCGTGGCCCCATCAGGGCCCTCCGCCCGCTGCCTGTGCGGACAAGCGAACCGTTTATGGCCCACGTCTCCACATTCAAACACTTCATCTGTCCCGAGCTCGCATACACCATATAAGATCCGCCCCGTGCTTGACCCTGAAGGAGACTTCCAGAGTCTGAGTGGGCGAGTCGAGAAACATGAACACCTGTCGCCTGAGTGATTTCACATGTTTGAACTTGGTGGCCTTGCATCCCAAAGGCAGAGTTGTAAACGGGCCCGCAAACTTCCCAAATCTGTGGAGCTCCATCGCCAACTGCTCATCAGTGATGAAAGGTGGAACACCTGAGACGGTGATTCTCGTTGATGGGACAGATAAGGGGGACACCTGTACATACGTTTCCCCGATAACCACACCGCTTACAATCAAGGTGTGGACATCGTCTTCAGCTGCCAGAAACACAACCACAGCTCTATTCATTCGGGAAGCAAAGCAGACCGCGTCAGGGCCCACCTGCTCGGCCACAGCCTCCAGGACCTCCTCCACAGTAACAGCGCTGTCCGGGGGAACGATCCTCACCCCCTGGTGGATAGATGGAGGTGGCTTTCCCAAGGCCGCCAAGAGACCGCCAAGAGGACCAGTTGATATGGAGATAGAGTGATGACCTGAACAATATTGAGTGGGACCAGATAGAGTGTTATAGACATCATGTAGACATGGAAATCTCATAGAAGAATAAGAAGATTGTTCAGAACTCCTTATAGAGTAATGACATGATAGAGTGTTATAGACATCATGTAGCCATGGAAATCTCACTGTTTGAAGAAGAAGAAGAAAAATGTTCAGAACTCCTTATAAGAACTCCTCGTACAAAGATATAGAGTGAAGAAGATGAAGAAGACGTTGCCAACCGAGAAGAATTCTGACTTTTGATATATAGAGTGATGTTTACAGAGTGAAGTACGTACGTGGTGGTAAGGACTACAGCTCCTGACCAGATAGAGTGATGATACAGAGTGAAGTACGTGGCGGTAATGCACCTGTAAGCTGGTTGCCAACCGCCAATCAAATCTAAAAGAAGAAGAAGATGATAGAAGGACTACAGCTCCTGACCAGATAGAGTGACGATATAGAGTGAAGTACGGGGAGACGAAGAAGAGTGATGTCTGAAGATAAGAGTTGAGGTTCGATTGGACACAGCAATGATGATAGAAGGACTACAGCTCCTGACCAGATAGATTGATGATATAGAGTGAAGTATGTGGTGGTAACGCACCTGTAAGCTGGTTGCCAACCGCCAATCAAATCTAAAAGAAGAAGAAGAAGAAGATTCTATGACCTCATATCAGAAACATAGTGTGTCTATGAGAACATAGTGTGTCTATGGACGTTCATTAAAGATTCCCCCTCCTAAACTTCCGCATATCCGGGGAGGCTGAAATTTGGGGATGCGCACCATCATAACCTCAGCACAGCACATGTAAAATCTGAGCTCACGCCGACAAACATTTCAGGAGATATGCGCAGAACCGACACACACACAGAGATTTCTTACATTATAATGTGATGATATACCTCCATTTTGGAAGAAACACAAAAAACACACCGTGCAGTGCTAACCACTGCACGGTGGCGCAGTGGTTAGCACTGCGGCAGCACAGTTTACCCTTGGCCGGGGGATTGTGGGGATCGTGGGATCGTGGGTTCGATCCCAGCCCCCGACCAACAGTGATCTGTGTGGAGTTTGCATGTTCTCCCCGTGTTGCGTGGGTTTACTCCGGGATTTCTCCGGTTTCCTCCCACATGCCAAAAACATGCATGTTAGGTTAATTGGCTGTTCTAAATTGTCCCTAGATATCTGTTTCCTATAGGCCCTTAGAATAGAGGGTTAGTATTAATGAAAGCGCTTTGAGTGGCCTTTGTGACTAGAAAAGCGCTATATAAGTGCAGGTTAGGTAGGTAGGTAGGTAGGAAGCAGGGTTTACTAAAGCAGCTAATGCAATGCTTTGTGTCTGAGAGACTGAAGGGCGAATGTTTTTTGTTTACTGTCTTATGAAGCATCACAATACTTCTAACTTCATTCTCACACAAAGTTAAACTAAACTGAAACATAAATAATCAGTGGCATGTATGAGATTTACACAGATACCTGGCTGGAAAGAAAGAAGAATGTAATTATGAAGGACTGCAGAGATGTAAGTGGGAAGACGAAAGAACACGAGGCTATTAAACTAATGTTTTCTCTGCTTAGGAAACCCAAATGGTGAAATTAAATTACATTGAATTGATTAGCAGAAAACCAACATTAGATTTTCCCAGTGATGCAAGAATCATGCTTTTGTTCCCAAGCCACACTTGCATACAGTGCTCAGCTGCAAGGTTGTATGGAGTCAAATGTGTATAATTTATTACCAAAGATAATCCTGTACAAACAAAATGTTTAGTAATGTTTACTGAACACTGCAGTGTCCACCAATGCTACTGGCTGAAAAGACAAATGCAAAATATCTTAAATGTCTCTAAATTAATCCTTTTTAAACATTGCATATTAAAAGAATCTTTTGTGCAAAATTGTGGTTTGTGGGTTTTAACCATAAAATATTAAAATGCTCAGTTCATCATCACTCTAAATATAATTCAAGAAATCTCTGTGTGTCTTTCTGTGTGACACGACCATAGGACTCGCTAAAAGATCATAGGACCACCTATGGCGTTTGTACGATGTCTACATGATGTTTATATGATGTCATATAGACTATAGGACTCACTAAAAGATCATAGACAGCCTCACCTGTTGGTTGCAACATCTGTGTTTGGTGTTAATGCTGGACGCACTCTCCTGATTCCAAGAATCACACTCACACCATCTGACATGTTTCCATTCACCTTGCGATGTAAACATTTTCCAGAAAGACTCTGTTTTGCCATGAATGTGAATGAGTCACAGGGTCAGTCTTTACAGTGCGTTGATGTTTTCTGCACAAGAGATTTCTTCAGCCATGGCCAATTCTACGTTGCCGCGAGCAGAATTGGCAGATCAAGCAGTCTTCGTATTCTTGCTCATGATGAAGAAACTAAGCAAAAGTTTCACTGTCTGAGCAATGTTGTTTTTAAAGAAATGCTGACACAGCAAAAATGTGTAACCTTGAAGAATGGCAGTCTACACTACAAATGTGTAAATTGCCAAGCAAAGCGTGGATTTTCTCCACGTACTGCGGTTTCCTCCCATATTCAAAAAAATGATCATGCTGTCCATTTATCACTGAACGAGAGGTGAATGGCAGTCTACACTACAAATATGTAAAATACAAAGCAAAGTGTGGATTTTCTCCTGGTGCTCTGGTTTCCTCCTAAATTCCCCCCACAAAAAAAAGGATATCCATTCACCACTGAGCGAGTGGTGACGTGCTTGCTTACACCTGCTTTCTACGGGCATGCAGAAATACTTGCTTATACTTGGTTTCTACGGGTATGCACGGGCATGCACAGGTATGGACTAGTATTATATTATTCAAAGAAATTACCTGCTTGCAATTCCTGATTTTTATGACATCACAAATCAATAAGCCCTGCCTCAAGTTCTTCAAGTTAAAACAAACACACCCCAACAGCATTTTCACTTGTGACTGGTCCACTCCAAAAACCTTTACCCAGTCAGATTAAGGTCTTATTAATATTAATGAGCAGGTGTAAAAATGACAGTTTTGACAGAAGAAGGGTGTCTAAAGATGGCTTTTTAAAGGAGCAGCAAATACAACACAAATGTTTTGGTTTTTTTTAAACCTTTTCCAAAATAGACTTATTTTTGTAAATCCTGCTCAAAAATAGCATGCCCAAAAATAATTGAGCATACAACGGGGAAATAAGTATTGAACAAGTCAACATTTTTCTCATTAAACATATTTCTGATGGAGCCACTGACCTGAGATTTTTTTTTTTCCACAATATCTTTATTGAACCTTTTTTTTTTTTTTTTAACAAACATGACACAAACAATCAAACACTAACACTAAAGTACTACAAAAAAAATGCACTAAAAACACCAACAACCACCAACAAAATGAAGTCTTCAACAATGCTCCTCTGTTTAGTCTAGACAATCCAATACATAAGTATACATATTATGTTCACCAGTTTGGAATTTACAAGGTCCACACACATCATTCACCTTCTTCTTCAAGAGTAATGTTTAAATTTTTTACATAATCAATAAAAGGTCTCCATATATTCTCAAACACAATTTCCTTTGATTTCAGTATGTATGTTATTCTTTCTAATGGAAGGTTTGTTAACATCTGTCTTAACCACTGAGTCACATCTGGTCTATGAGTCTTTTTCCACAGTAGTGCAATACATTTTTTGGCATTAAGCAAACTGAGGTCTATGAATGTTCTTTCACTTTTATTAAAGTTATGCTTTTTTGGGTACAGACCCAACAAAAACAATTTAGGATTCAATATGATTTGTTTTGAAATTATTTTTTCAATTGTTACCCTCACCTCTTCCCAAAACATTCTAATTATTCTACATTCCCATAAACAATGAAATAGGGTTCCTTTACTTTCCATGCATTTTGTGCATGTATCTGGTATGTTTTTGTTATATCCTGACCTGAGATTTTCACCAGATATTAGTAACAACCCAAGTAATCCATACGTACAAAAAAAATTGAGGCAACTGTGTTCATAAAACAAGTTATATTTAATAAAGTGGAATGACACAGGGAATAAATATTGAACACATGAAGAAAAAGAGGTGCAAAAAGGCATAGAAAGCCAAGAAACCAGCTGAAATCCACCAGAATTTTGGACACCATACATTCTCCATCAGTGCAAACTAATTTCAGCTGGTTAAGTCCTGACTGAGAGACTTTAAAAAGGTCTGTGAATATCAGATTGTCACACCACAATCATAATGGGTAGAAGCAAAGAGCTCTCTCTAGACCTACACATCCTTATTATTACCAAACATAATGATGGCATTGACTGCGGGCGCATTTCTAAACTGCTGAATGTTCCAGTGAGCACTGTTGGAGCCATCATTTGGGAGTGGAAAGAACATCATTTTACCATAAACAGGCCACAACTAGGAGCTCCTCGCAAGATTTCTGACAGAGGAGTCAAAAGAATTATCAGAAGAGTTATCCAAGAGCCAAAGACCACTCGTGGAGTGCTTCAGAAAGACCTGGAGTTAGCAGGTACTGTTGTTTCAAAGAAAATAATAAGTAATGCATTCAACTGACATGGGCTCTATGCACGCTCCCCTCGCAAGACTCCAACATTTGGGAAAGCCAGTAAAATACTGGGAGAATATAGTCTGGTCAGATGCAGTTTCATGAAATGGTCAGTCAGAAAGCAACTCATACCGGCTTGGACGTTGCCCGGGTTAACAAGATCAGGAGTTCCTGGCAGCGGAAGGTGAAGGACAAAGCTGCGTGGAGGAATCTGATCAGACCTAAATGAAACAGTCATTGTCGCCCCCGACAGACTGCTATGATGATGATGATGAGACCAAAACTGAAGTTTTTGGATTCCACAACACACAGCATGTTTGGAGGAGAAATGGCACTGCACATCCCATCATGGCGTGGAGGTGTTTTTCAGCACATGGTACAGGCAGACCTCACATAATTGAAGGAAAGATGAATGGACAAATGTACAGAGGCATGCTTGATAAGAATCTGTTGCCATCTGCCAAGATGCTGAAGATGAAATGAGGGTGGACATTTCAGCAAGACAATGATCCCAAACACAATGCCAAGGAAACTCTCAGCTTGCTCCAGAGAAGGAAAATAAAGCTGCTAGAATGGCCCAGTCAGTCACCTGACCTGAATCCAATTGAAACTCTATGGAACAAACTGAGGATCAGAGTTCATAGAAGACTCCCACAGAACCTTCAAGACTTGAAAACTGTGTGGAAGAATGGGCTAAAGTCACTCCTGAGCAATGCCTGTGCTTAGTTTCTCCATACAGGGGGCATCTGGAAGCTGTTATTACCAACAAAGACTTTTCTACTAAATATTAAATGAATTTCACCAAACGTGTTCAATACTAATTCCCTGTGTCATTCCACTTTATTAAATATAACTTTTGTGAACACAGGTGCCTTGATTTCTTTGTATGTATGGATTACTTGGGTTGTTACTGATATCTGGTGAAAATCTCAGGTCAATGGCTCCATCAGAAATATGTTTAATAAGAAAAATGTTGAGTTGTGTTCAATACTTATTTTCCCTGCTGTATCTCAGCAGCCACAAGGTTTATTTGCATATTCTTGGTGTCCTTGTGAGATTATTTCAGGGATGCAAGAGTCATTGGATATGCTACTGGGTCAGAGTAAATGAAGATGGCACACATCAAAAAAACCGAAAAATTTCATTCTTGCCTAAAAGACATTGACATTATTACAGTGAATATTCTTTTTGCTGTAGTAGCTCAGAACCTCTAGCAAGCCAGTACAGAACATATAACCATCACCTACACCAAAATTAAAGTAGAAATGATGAAAAAATTTGTTGTTTTAGAGCAACATTAGTAAAGTAAAGAAACAATTATGCGCACTCTATAAAACTGGCCCCTTTTGACACATTTGGCACCATTTGTACTTTTTTTTAGTCCCTGAAAAATGCACAATGTGGGACCTTTAAAGCTGTGACTAAATGCCACATGTGGAGAGATGTGTTAACAGAAGATGAAACCACACATGTCACATCTGAATATCTGTGTTTCCAAGGTCACATTTTCTTAAATTTTAATAATTGTTTTGCATTGCAAACACACAGTAATCTGTTTGCAAATAAGAGAAGAACTTGGTTAGGAGAGCAGAGCTGTAGTTGATATAAAAAATCTACACACCCCTGTTCAAATGCCAGGTTTTTGTGATGTAAAAAAAATGAGACCAAGATAAATCATTTCAAAACTGTTTCCACCATTAATGTGACCTATAACCTGTACAACCCAATTGAAAAACAAATAAAAAATAAAAAACTTACAATAACCTGCTTGCATAAATATGCACACCCTTAAACTAATACTTTGTTGCGGCACCTTTGGCTTTGATTACAGCACTCAGTCTTTTTGGGTAGGAGTCTATCAGCATGGCACATCTTGATGTGGCAATATTTGCCCACGCTTCTTTGCAAAACCTCTCCAAATCTGTCATATTGCAAGGGCCTCTCCTGTGCACAGCCCTCTTCAGATCACCCCACAGATGTTCGATCAGATTCAAGTCTGGACTCTGGCTGGGCCATTCCAAAACCTTAATCTTCTTCTGGTTAAGCTATTCTTTTGTTGATTTGGATGTGTGCTTTGGGTCACTGTTGTGCTGAAAGATGAAGTTCCTCTTTATCTTCAGCTTTCTAGCAGAAGCCTGAAGGTTTTGTGCCAACACTGACTGGTATTTGGAACTGTTCATAATTCCCTCCACCTTGACTAAGGACCCAGTTCCAGCTGAAGAAAAACAGCCCCAAAGCACGATGGTGCCACCACCATGCTTCACTGTAGGTACGGTGTTCTTTTGGTGATGAGCAGTGTTGTTTTTGCACCAAATATATCTTTCGGAATTATGGCCAAAAAGTTCAACCTTGGTTTCACTGGACCATAACACATCTTCCCACGTGTTTGGGAGATTTCAAATGTGTTTTTGTAAAATGTAGCCAGGCTTGGATGTTTTTCTTCATAAGATAAGGCTTCTGTCTTGCCACCTTACCCCATAGCTCAGACATATGAAGAAGATGGGAGATTGTTGTCACATGTACTGAACAGCCAGTACTTGCCAGAAATTCCCGCAGCTCCTTCAATTTTGCTGTCGGCCTCTTGGCAGCCTCCCTGACCAGTTTTCTTCTCGTCTTTTCATCAATTTTGGAGGGATGTCCAATTCTTAGTAATGTCACTGTTGTGCCATATTTTCTTCACTTGATGTTAACTGTCTTCACTGTGTTCCATGGTATATTTAATACCTTGGAAATTCTTTTGTACCCTTCTCCTGAATGATACCTTTGAACAATGAGATCCCTCTGATGCTTTGGAAGCTCTCTGTGGACCATGGCTTGTGCTGTAAGATGTGACTATAAAAATGTCAGAAAAAGCCTACTAGAGCAGCTTAACTTTATTTGGGGTTAATCAGAGACACTTTAAATGGTGGTAGGTGTGTGCTGACTCCCATTTAACATGAGTTTGAATGGGACTGATTAATTCGGAACACAGCCACATCCTCAGTTATAAGAGGGTGTGCATATTTATGCAACCAGGTTATTGTAAGTTTTTTTTGTTTTGTTTTTCCCCTTAAAAGATTTCAGTTTGTTTTTCAATTGGGTTGTACAGGTTATAGGTCACATTGGGGGGGGAGTTTTGAAATGATTTATCTTGGTCTCATTTTTTTACATCACAAAAACCTAGCGTTTGAACAGGGGTGTGTAGACTTTTTATGTCCATTGTATATGGTTTGGCTTAAAAAAAGATCATGTTCTGGATTAGGATGTATCTGTTTACATATGTTATAAATGACTTTATCACTAACTTATAACATTCATCCTAGACACCAGACTCCCTCATAATCCATGTTGCTTTCAGTTTATTAATGACTACTGTGGATGAAAACACCCTCTTAAAAGTTAGAGAAGTATATTTACAGGACTGATAACTACTGTATCAGTAAGAGAACTTCAGTGTAATAATAGCATCACATTTGGGTAAAAATCACTGAATAATCATTGTGAACAGACAGCTTTGTGATATATTCATCCTGCTACAGTTATTATTTTCATCAGTTTGGGCACCCAGTTTTAACATTTTAACAATATTGCTGTACAAAAACATATTTGCCAACACAAATACTCAGTAATAAAACTGAACAATGATTTACAGTATATACAAATACAAAATAAAGGCATATAGCTCTGGCATTATGTACAGTCATGGACAGTGTTGGGCAACTTACTAAAAAATAGTAGCTAGTTACAGTTACTAGTTACTTCTTTTCAAAAGTAACTGAGTTACTTTTGAGTTACTCCATGATTAAAGTAACTAGTTACTTGGAAAAGTAACTTTCACATTACTTTTAAATGCATACTTAAATCCTCTTGCTCACATAGCAAGATCAAGGGGCCCCTTGTTCTCATCAGAAAAAACAAGAAAAAGAAAAGTGATGAGAAAAATTCTCATACTACAGAGAAAAAAAATGTCTCAGATTTACACAAACTATTGTAATCAGTGGAAAGTCAGAAATTTACTAGAAATAAAGCTGTAAATTCACAGAGAAAATTTTGGACCCCTGGTGGGCCGTTTTTGGCACACGAGCTATATGTTTGACACCCTGGACCAGCCCATTAAAAATGCATATTTAGCGGATTTACTTCCATGAAATAGTTGCATACCACAACAGCATGTAAATGAATAAGATAAAATAAAATAGAAAGCACAGATAAATGAAAGTTCACCGCTTACAAGAAGCTGTTCTTTACTGCAACAAATCAGTCATTTTTCTCTGTGCGTAAGAAAATTTACACAATTATTTACACAACTTACACATTTACACAACTGCATACAAATGCAAGCTTCTTGCTCAAAAATACTCAGTTTAACCACAGAGGTTGGAGCTGTTGGGGGCTACTCACGCTGAGACAACAGGTGATTAGGGCTCCATATGAGAAGTTGCCACTGCCACAGCATTACTTCCCACTGGGTTGCGTGATTGGAGCAGGACAGGAAACCGACCGGTGTTCAGCTGGGTCACGGTATGCTATTGCTTATCTTCCATCAGCTGTATTGGGGTAATTTTTAATGGCAGGAAATATATATAAATAGACACACTGAAAACGCGCCACATTTTTGGACCAGCCAATCACGGTGCAGCACCGTCAGTTGTTTCTGTCAGCTGTATGGTATGCTGAAATTATGAGTGGATGCATATTTCCTGTTACTACACATGCGTGCACATGCCGCACATGTGTAGTAACCCAGGGTATGGCCGTTCTGATAAGTATGGTAAAATGGCAGAACACCAGAGGAGGAGACTGACAGCTGCGCTTCGGTAGGATCAGCTTATATTTATTTGAGCTAAAAATATCTATCCATATTAATAAAATGAGTAACACGAGTAACACATCTGATCAAATTTCAGTAACTGTGATGCATTACTGAATTTTTAAACAGTAATTTCGTTATGCAGCACGTTACTGCAAAAGTAGTGGCGTTACAGTAACGCATTACTCCCAGCACTGGTCATGGACAATATAAAGTCATTGGCACCATTAGGACACAAAATCTGTGTGATCTATAACTGTTATTTTCATGCTGATTACACTCTGCAATTCACTATGATGCTTCTGATAACTGCAGAACAACACAAAGTTTGAAAACCACAATATTTGTGCCATTCCCAAATCTTTGGGCAACAGCTGGCCAGAAAGAGCAAGAATCATTCACTCATGATGACTACTGTTTGAATGGAGGGCTCAATGTTGGGCCACAATATTTGCTGTTCTTGTTATGGAGTGCTGAACAAATCACATAAAAATGAACCACAAAACAAATTTCAAATACTGTGTTTGTGTTTTGTTGAGAGGAAATGATTGCTGCCATCTTCAGCAAAGTGAAACATTATACTCATTTTGTAACCTACACTGCCAAATACACTTTATGTCTGTCAATCCATGTAATGGGTTTTTATTTATATACAGTATATTAGTACATAAACCTCACAAAATTGCTATACAGCAGGCTTATGTGTGCTAATCTGCTTTTCCCCATGCAGTATTTGATTCTATAGTCATCTTCATGCAAATGCATAGTTGAGTCCTTCAGAGCCTTTCATCTTCTTGCTATTTATTCTGTGAAAGCTCCATTTATATGAGTAATTTGTATGTGGAGTAGATGCAAAAGCAAAACTGTAAGCAGAGCCGATCATCTCCATCGCTCGCAGTAACTATTCAGGGCCATTTAGGAAGCCGGCAGCAGCTTGTGACTTACAGGAGCAGAGGCCTTTTATCTTGTTCTCATTGTCATACAGAAACGGATATACACATACGCTCAAAACATGGTAACATGGGCTTGAATGCAAATATGCACAGATTCTCAAATTCAAAGTAATGGAAAACACAGTAAGGGAAACTTACATAAAGCACTGTTACTTCATGAACATGCAAACCCACAGAAAACACTGGGGTTTTGTTTGGTTGTGTAGCATCAGCTTCTCCTCAGGCTAGTTCAGGAAATCACTCTTCTTCATCTTAAAGAAACTCTCACTCAACTCTGGTCAAGAATTGCTGTGTCTCTTCATCAGGACCCCAGTGTAAACAATTTCCCTTTTGTAGAGAAACCTGATAAGGACTTGCTTTTAAAGGCTTAAGTGGACTATAAACTTCTGGAGTAAAACCCCAACTCGACAGTTCATGCTGATAGCATCCATTCGTACCAGGAACTGATACTCTTAAAAAGTCATAAACTTCCCAACTTTCACTCCTTAACCTGTCAGGTTATGCTGATAAACTCGTGGAGCTTTTCCAGAAGCCTCATAAAACTCTCTAGGCTGCCCTCCCTGCTCACATTTCAAGACCTAAAAATTATCTACAGCTCAACAGTACCTCCTAGTGGACATCTACGGAATATGTTTCATTACTCGTGCAATCTGGAACTGTTAATTCTGATTGAACATTAAACTATTCTTCCAGCTCTCACTTCTCAGGATTCTAAGGACACAGTGGAGATAATCACCAATAATGGTTTGCAATAATTCATTAATCCTTGATTTAAATGTGAGTGCATGTCTTAGGAATGTTTTTTCATGAATGTTATTCAAATGAATGTTAAAATTATTAGTAATAGTATAAATGCATGGTCACTGAATATTAGCCTTGAGTCACTTAACTTAGTTAGATTTTATATTGAGTGTGTGTGAATGGTAAAGGGATAGCGCCGTACCGTGACTGCTTCATCCATCCAGGTGGATGCCCTCAATTTCCCCTCTGGGGATCAATAAAGTATACAAAATCAAAAAAAATCAAAATAATGAATTTCATAGGAACTGAATGAATGTTTTTCTGAAACTTGTGAGTCAGCTATTTCTGACCAATCCCCCAGGCTGCTTCTCTGTTGGATAATGCCCTTGCATTTGAATGGCTGTTCACAAAGAACTATTCCCTCATTGGACAAAAGCCCATTCAAACTCCTCTTTATGGAAGATAATTGGTCTGTCTTGCTGCCAGTCACACTTTTATGATATCAGAAGCGCGACCCTTTAAAAACAGAGAGGGAGCAACCCTAGGCAGTCTTTGAGTCTTTGCGTTGTCTTTAGGTTGTTTTCAGTTGTCTTTGTCTAAGTTGTTCTGTGAGTTTTAAGAAGTCTTTTGTATGTGTGTCTGACCCTTGTCAAGTCCTGTGCTAGCTTTCTTAAATCGCATTTTGATAGGCTTTTGCCTGTTTTCTGGTTAACTGAGGAGAAACTATTCTTTTCCTATGAGCATTGCCTTTAAAGAGAGTTAGACTCTCAAATCCTTTTTTTTTTCTTCACCTCAGAAGCCGTTCTTATTCTACTGAATGTTTTTTGTTGGACTTTTTGACTTTTCCTGCTGTTAAAGTAGACTGATAGAGATTTTTGGACCTGCTTTTCCTGCCTCATCCACATATGACAATGTTAAGAAACAGGAGCTCATGGGTGAAACTGACTAAAAACATTTTTCCTTCAGTCTTTGGGTTTGTCCTGCGGGCCGGGGACATATTAAATTTCGGACTGGTTGCCAAAGGACGTCACACCTGGCCCATGGCTTAGCCGCTAACTCCACCGGCTACACTCCCCCCCCCCACTAGGTTGAGTCCTGTGTTCCGAACGCTGTCTGGAAGAGCCGCTGAACCTTCCCAAACAATACCACCGGCTGGTGCTGACCACCACTGAATACTTGGACCTACAGCTGTTTGCAAGTGAGACTCCCATTTTCCTATCTGCTGGGTTTAAATGAGATGTTGTGGTGACACACATTGTGAACTGCTTGGTGACTCACATTTTAGACCAGAACAAAGGCAGAGCTTCCTTGGTGATTACAGGAAGCTGCAAGAGTGTTAGCTTTGGTACGCAAGGCTTGAGACTGTGGGGGTATAATTAAAGGATTAAAGAGGGGGATGCATTGTAGACAGTGGGGTGATATCATGGAGAGAGGATGCATTGTTACTGTCATTATAATGCAACGTGGTATGTGATACATGTGACTTGTGAACTGTAAGAGTCCTGGTTTTTTAAGGAGGAGAGTTCCCTGTGTGGCTCTTTTTTCTGCTTTGAGATGTTGGAGATGTGAATAAAGCTGACTTGAGAGAGAACTCTATCTCGTCATTCACACATTTCCACACTGGTGACCCAAGACGTATCATGCAAGAGGAGAATTCCCCCGGGCCAGCCCCGTCAGGAGCCCCCAGCCAAGCAAATGCCGCTACAGTCCAGCTAGTGGACTTCTGGCAGAACAATCCGCGCTCCTGGTTCAACGCGGTTGAGGCGCAGTTCAGCCGCGGTAGACGCGGTAGACGCCACAAAATTCTACCACGTAGTCGCAAAGCTGGACAACAACACGGCCCAGCATGTGGAGAGCCTGATCAACCAGCCGCCGGACAGCGACAAATATGGCACGTTGAAGGCTGCACTCATCCAGCAATTCACCCCCTCGGCGGAGGAGTGACCAGAGAGGATCCTGGCGCTGACGGAGTTGGAAAATGACATGCCCGCGAACCTGATGGAGAAGTTGTTGAGGTTGAAAGACTCTGACAACGATCACTTCATTTTCACCCACCTCTTCCTCAGGACTCTACCGTCAGCAGTGAGACCAACCCTGGCCAGTTCGCCACTGTTGGCCCAACGGGACTACTGCGCGCTGGGCCGAGAGGCGCAGCGGATTGTCAACGCCACCAAGCGGCGCGCAGCCACGGCCGCTGCAGCGGAACTTGGCGCGACGACCGGAGACGAACAGGAGGCCAGAGGCAGTGGTACCAAACTCACCGACGACGGCGGCGGCAGGGCCAGGGAACGCGGATCGGACGTCCTTTGTTTTCTACCATCGCCGCTTCGCAGGGAGGGCACACAAATGTGTACCACCGTGCCAGTTCGGGCGTTCGGGAAACGCCAAGACCGGGGGTTGGTAGCAGCCGTGGCCCTCGGGGAGGAGAACAAGCTGCTCTACTTGTCGGACGCACGCTCGGGGCGGCAGTTCCTCGTCGACACAGGCTCACAGTTGAGTTTCATCACACCTTCCTACGCGGACAGACTAGCTGGTTCTGGACGTCCCCGGGTTACAGCAGCGAACGGCTCGGAGATTAAGACCTTTGGTGAGAAGACTCTGCTTCTGTCTCTACACGGCCGTACATTTGAGTGGACTTTTGTTGTAGCAGCAGTAAATTTCAATATGCTGGGGGCTGATTTTTTGTGCTCACATGGTTTGTTGGTGGATCTCGCTAACAGGCGCCTGGTTAATGCGTCTGAAGACGAACAAGAAAAACACCTGGCCACAGTTTTCCGAAGGTTGGGAGATCACAGGTTAATAATCAACCCAGCGAAGTGTCAGTTCGGGGTGGCGCAGATCGATTTTTTGGGACACCGCGTCTCCCCCGAAGGAGCAGTTCCGCTTCCTGACAAAGTGCGCGTGGTGGCAGATTTTCCCCGGCCGCAGACGGTCAGGGCGTTGCAGGAGCTTTTGGGAATGTTGAATTTTTATAACCGTTTTCTCCCCCGCGCGGCACAACTCATGCAGCCGCCGTATGCCGCGCTCAAAAAAAAAGAAACCCGCGGATAAGGTTGAGTGGTCCCTGGAGCGGGACCAAGCGTTCTCGGAGGTGAAAGCAGCCTTGGCAAAGGCTGCATTGTTGGCACACCCAGACCCAACGGCCCGCATAGCGCTCACCACTGACACATCAGAGGTGGCCATAGGGGCGGTCGTGGAGCAACATGTAGCCGGGGTTTGGCAGCCCCTCGCCTTTTTCAGCAGGACCTTGCGCGATAGCAAACGTAAATACAGCGCGTTCGATGGGGAGCTGCTGGCTCTCCATTTGGCCATCCGCCACTTTCAGTTCTGGCTAGAAGGACGCTCTTTCACCGCGTTCGTTGACCACAAACCGCTAACATTCGTGACGGCCAAGGTTTCCAAACCGTGGTCAGGCCGGCAGCAGAGACAGCTGGCCGCGATATCAGAGTTTAACACTGATATCCAGCATGTGGCGGGCAAACTCAATGTAGTGGCAGATTGCCTCTCGCGCGCCGTGGTGGCCCCAGTCAGCGTAGGGGTAGATTACGCAGCCATGGCCGCGGAGCAGGTTGGTGACGCGGAGGTGCGCGCGCTTCAGTCTGACCAACAGGGTTAAGGCTCGAGAGCATGGTGCTGCAAGACGGTATGCCCCCCCTAATCTGCGATGTCTCCATCGGACGGCCGCGTCCAGTGGTACTGGCTGCGTGGCGCCCGCCGCGTTTTTGACTCGATTCATTCTTTGGCGCACCCGGGAAGTGGCGCGCGTCGGTCAAAATGGTAGGAGAGAAATTTGTGTGGCCGAGCCTCCGCAAACAAGTTAAAGAGTGGGCCAGCAGACTGCACGGCGTGTCAACGAGCCAAAGTACACAGGCACGAGGGCTCCTTTGGAGCCGTTTCACATTCCGGCCAAGAGGTTGCGATCACGTTCATGTGGACCTCGTGGGCCCCCTCCCGCCGTCACAAGGGTGCAAACACCTTCTCACAATGGTGGACCGCACCACACGCTGGCCTGAAGTGGTCCGCTGGCATCAACCACGGCCGAGGAGGTGACGCGCGCGTTTTTAACAGCTTGGGTGGGCGCGCTTCGGCGTTCGTCGGACATTACGTCCGAAGAGGCCCTCAATTTGTGTCCGAGCTTTGGTCGACAATGGCCCACAGCCTGGGTGTCCACAATTTCACCGCACAACCACGTACAATCCGCAGGCTAACGGGTTATGCAAACGTTTTCATAGGTCATTGAAAGCAGCTCTCAGAGCGTCACTGACGGTTTGCAAACTTGCGTAGACAAGTTACCGTGGGTGTTATTGGGGTTGCGTCTGCGCCTAAAGAGGACTTAGAAGCCTCCCAGCGGAGCTCGTGTTTGCGCAGCCACTCCGGCTGCCTGGGAGTTTCTCCCAGATAACCCTGCACCAGACGCCTCCCGTCTCAGCTGTTGCGGAGTACATAGATCAGGCACGCTGCCTGGCCCGAGCACCCACAGTTTTCGCGCGTTGTTTGTGCCTAAAACTTTGAAGAATGCAGAGTTTGTTTTTGTCAGAACATGATGCCATCGAACCCTGCTGCGACTGCCTTATGACGGACCCTTCAGAGTGTTAGAAACAGGGGACAAGCAGTTTTTGCTAGATTTGGGGGTAAGAAAGAGAAAGTTGGCATAAACAGACTCAAACCCGCTTTTTGTGGGTGGCAGATGAGAAGTGCTGTTGGCGAGGCCCGCCGGCGAGGTAGACCCCCGCGGGGGGCTCCACAGAGTAATTTTCCCCAGAACACCCACAGGTGCTGAAAAAAGGTTTCCACCCCCAGACGGCAAACCCCCCAGCGTGACAGCGCCGCAGAGACGTGGAAGCCCAGCTACAGCAGATACGGCAGGAGACTGAAGCCTAGACAACATGTGGATGATGTTGTATTGATACTATCACGGCGTGCATGTTGTTATTCTCTTGTTTTGTTCTAAAATGTTGGGGGGGGCTTTGTGTGGTGGACACACATTGTGAACTGCTTGGTGACTCACATTTTAGAACAGAACAAAGGCAGAGCTTCCTTGGTGATTGCAGGAAGCTGCAAGAGTGTTAGCTTTGGTATGCAAGGCTTGAGACTGTGGGGGTATAATTAAACTAAATATAAATTAAACTTTTTTTTTCTCTTCTTGCCTTGAGAGAGAGCAGTCGCATTTTTCTTCCCTCCTCTCGTTTGCCTTCCTGACCTATTCCCAGCTTTGCAATGTTGCGTTTTTTGTCTGTGTTTAGTTGCTCTTCTTCTGCTGAATCTTAATCTAAACGGAAATTATGGATTTGGAAGCGGCTTAAATGTACTATTGTCACTATTTTTCAACAGAATCGGGCCAAGGGGGGAGCCCAAGAATTGGAACCTGCGAGGAGACTCATGGACATTGGAATTCATGCGTCTGTGGAAACATTATTGGTTATGATCTCAGGACTTCTATTTTTGGCTGTGAAGTTCCCATGATGCATCAGAAATTGAAGGAACGGTGAGACAGCTGATCAAAGCGGACCTGGCAAGCTCCTTCATCAAATTCGACCAGTTGGGGAGGGCATGAGTAGCGGCAAACGGTGAACTGAATGACAATGATTCTGTGGAGGAATACATCTGGTGCCCTGTCTCTCCATGGAAACAGTTAAGCCCTGCACATATGAAAGCACAGAATTGCACGGGTGGAGACAAATTCTATCTCTGAGTGCACCTGTGCTGATTTGATTTGACCTTGTCTTTGGTGCCCCGTGTTTTACATTCCTCCTGATGAAGATAAGCGGAAGGACTGGCTCTGCTAAACCCAAACAATCGACAATCAGTTGTTGTCGTATCAGCGGATTGGACCCTCAAGGACAGTGCCATGTGCCTTCTGCAAGCAAGAGAGATAGATCTGGACTGGTTTATAAGTCACATGATTATAACATCTATCCACTGCAGGAGGCCGCCCCTCTGCTGTCTCACTAACAACTGTCACATTTACACTACACAATGCCATACAACATTACATGACTGATACAAATACTGACTCATACAAATACACTGCCCCTCTCAACTTTTGTGTGTGATCTCCTGCTAAATGTCTGCTAAATGTGCATTGAGGGTTTTTTTGCCTGCAATCAAAATTTCGCTCACTTGCAGAGCGCCATTTTGATAAAACATGTATTTTTCTCTCGCCTACTGTGTCATATCCATTCCCTTTTTCTTTTTTTTCCTTTCTTCTTTATGACTGGCGCCTAGCGGCTGCCCCGGCCTTGGATGCGCTCTGCAGAGCGTGCCCAAATGCCAAGTCACGTTTCGTTACCTTGTATTCATACATGTGTAATGACAATAAAGTTGAATCTCATCTCATCTCATCTCAAAGGATTAAAGAGGGGATGCATTGTAGACAGTGGGGGTAATATCATGGAGAGAGGATGTATTGTTACTGTCATTATAATGCAACGTGGTATGTGATACATGTCACTTGTGAACTGTAAGAGTCCTGGTTTTTTAAGGACGAGAGTTCCCTGTGTGGCTCTTTTTTCTGCTTCGAGATGTTGGAGATGTGAATAAAGCTGACTTGAGAGAGAACTCTGTCTCATCATTCACACATTTCCACAATGTCCTAAATATCAATTATAATTGAACATAACCAATATTTCATTGTACAATTAGTCCCTCAGCCATAGGACAAAGCTATAAACTGAAGGAAATTCTTATTATTTTTTTTTATATAACATCCGGTAATTTTTGTAGAGTAAATCATAAGTTCCTTTTCCAGATAATCAGCTTATGTAATTTTTCACCTTAAAGTTGCGTTCTGATTTTGGTTAGATACCTTAGCCTTCCATTGCATACAGTTGAAACATAAATCTGGTTTTCTTGACTTCCGTCTGGACGCCATGGTGATAGCAACCTAACGCTGAAACTCCCATACCCCAATCCAAGGAAAACATCTTCAAAATCAGACCTAACGGATTTTGGAAGATTAAAATCAAAAGACAATAACACCATGCCTAACCAAAAGCAGAGGAAACTGCGACTATTCCCAGGTCAGGACGCACAGCGAACCGCAGAATCTGAACGGAGGACCTCCGTTCAGAAGACGAGGACCTGGGCCTAGCTAACAAAAGGTATTAGCTTGAAATCGCTATTTGACGAATTACGACGATTTCGGGTCGAATTTCTTGAATTCAGAGAGGATCTAAAAGGCGAACAGCAGAATGGACCAGGCCGAAAACCGAATCTTGGAAGCTGAAGAAAGAGTAAAAGTGCTTGAAGATTCTGTGCTGGATTTACAACAGAAAACAGTCAAGGCTGGAGGCTAAGCATAACCGACCAAGAAGGAAGACAGAGACGAGATAACATCAGATTTCTCGGTCTGAAAGAAGGAGCTGAAGATAGTTTCAACACAATGGCGGAATGCGTGGAATCCTTATTGAGAGAGAAGTTGGATATTCCACAAACCACCGATTTGAAGATAGAAAAAGCCCATCGTACATTAGCCGCTAAGCCAGCGCCGGAAGCGCCCCCACGTTCCGTGGTGGTGAGATTCACCAATTTCAAAATAAAACAAGACGTGTAAGACGGATTGGCAGAATAAAAGGATTTATGCATCATGAGAGAAAAGTCTTCGGTGGAGCACGATTACGCCTCTGTGGTTCTTAAAAAGCGACGGGAATATAACGACGCCAAAAAGGTTCTACGGGAACAGAATCTACGCTTTCAGACGCCATTTCCGGCGAAGTTAAGGGTCTTTTACGGTGAAGAGTCATGTCTCTACAATTCAGCGGAAGAAGCAACAACTGACATGGCAAGGAGAGGGCTCCCGGTAACGGTGTTTAAACCCGCAGCGAATCTGAGTGAGAAAATCAGAGCTCAAATGTGGTCCACTCAGAGACCTTCAAAATCCACGGGCCAACAGCGGGAAACCCAGCCCCAGAGCTACAAAGATAAGCTTTCCAGTTCCAGGAAGGAATAGCGACCTTTTTGTCTTTTTTTTTCTTCTTTTCATTCACTCTGCACTTCAACCCCCCCCCTCCTACAAGGTAACAAACATTAAAGGAGATGCAGAATCAGCATGTGGTAAAACCTTTCATGGAGCAGTTTTAGCATTAGAAACAAATGCCTTCTTAATTTAAAGGGGAAAAAAAAAAAATCATGTTAAAATAGAAACGTAACAATGACCCACATGTTCTCTCCACACTAACAAATACTGTATTAGAGTGAATGTTTGCTGTGTTGGGGGTGGGAGGGTGCACACAATCCCATAGGGTATAGGCATAAAAAAAAAAAAAAATCATTACAAATTCGGATTGGGATCTGAAATTCACGTTAAAAACATGGGACAACTTACAGGGGTAAGAGAGGGCCCTCAACACGTAACAGAGTTTGAGGAATTTCCCTCAGAGCCTACACTCCATCAGGGCTCTTACAGGGTCTTTAAAGAGACCCCAACTCAGGAAGTTTTTTTGACAGTTTTTTGTTTTAAAGTTTCGTACACTATGTTCTTAATGTTTTTTATGTTCTTAATGTTCTTTCAGTTTCTGAGTAGCAAAAAAGAGGGCCACCACACTGTTATACTAAATAAGAAAATACAATGGAGAAACAGGGTGTAACCAAAATAGCCTCATATAATGTAAAAGGGATCCTGAATCCAGTTAAAAGATCCAAGATTCTACGCAAAATGAAAAAAGACAAAGCAGAAATAATATTTTTACAAGAAACCCACCTAACAGACGTGGAACACACTAAACTCAATAGACAAGGGTTTAAAATGATCTCTTCATCTTCATATAAATCAGGGAGGAGGAGGGGAGTAGCGACATTGATATCAACCAAAATTACATTTGAAAAAAAATCAGAACACAAAGATAAATAAGGGAGGTACAGTTTGGTAACTGGGCGGCTAGAGGGAGAAGATATCACCCTGCTGAATGTATATGCACCACCAGGGGCTAAATGGAAATTTTATAAAAATGTATTCGACCTAATGATAACTAAAGCCCAAGGTTTAGTGATATGTGGTGGAGACTTCAATCTAAGACTGAATCCATACTGGGATGCGACAGGTAATTCTTCACATCAAAATAACACCCAAAATAAGAATACTCGGATGCTACTAAAAGAAATGGGAATCTGTGACGTATGGAGGGAATTCAACCCCAATGTAAAAGATTATACTTTTTATTCAACGCCACATTCATCTTACTCAAGGATTGATTACTTTTTTATGTTTAATAGAGACATTGGAAGAGTAAAAACATGTAAAATAGGACTGATGGATCTCTCTGACCACAGTCCGATCTATATGGACTTAAACATCCAAAAATACACAAACAATACATTTTCCTGGAGGTTGAATTCAAATGTCCCGAAAGGACCACTGAAAGATGAATTGGAATCAGATATTCTCAGATATTTGGAAGAAAACGATAATGGAGAAGTATCCCCTTTAATACTGTGGGATGCGTGCAAAGCTGTAATAAGGGGAAAAATTATTGCAAAACTGGCAACCCAAAAGAAACTGAGACAAGAAAAACTAATCACACTAGAGTCAGAACTCAAGAACCTAGAAAAAGAACACAAAGACAACACTCATTCTAATGGCTCGCTCAAGATTAAAGAAATTGAAAAATCAAATAAATGAGATCTACACAATAGAAATCCAGAAGAAACTTACATTTCTGAAACAAAAACACCATGAAGCAGGCAGTAAATCGTCAAAATTACTAGCCTATAAATTGAGGAAACAACAAACAGAAAGAGCAATCTACAAAATCAGAGACCCAATATCAAAGGAAATAAAATTCAGAACTCAGGATATTCTTAAAAGCTTCGAGAATTACTACAAGAACTTATACTCCCACAAAAAACATAAAAACGCATCCGAGACATTCCCAAACACATTAAACCTTCCCCAACTTACGGATTCACAAAATAAAACCCTACTGTCAGAAATACAACCTAAAGAATTGGAAAAAGCAATTATGAAACTTAAAGCTAACAAATCCCCAGGAGCAGATGGCTATACAGCAGAATGGTACAAAACCTTTAAACAGCAACTATCTCCTCTCCTCCTGAAAACATTTAACTATGTCCTCCACACAGGGGAAATCCCCCACTCCTGGAGAGAAGGTGTCATTGCAGTTATACCTAAACCTGAAAAGGATAAACTAGAATGCTCCAACTACAGACCAATCAGTGTATTAAATCAGGACTATAAGCTTTTTACCATTATCCTTGCCAAAAGGTTAGCAAACATACTGACAGACTTTATTCACAAAGAAAGACACAAGACAACATTCGACGCACTTTACACATAATTCATCATATAAAAAAATATAACTTAAATATAGTCATATTGGGATTAGATGCTGAAAAAGCATTTGATTCAGTTGACTGGTCTTTCCTATATAGAATCTTATCCAGTTTGAATTTTCATAACAACTTCATTAGAACTATACAGGCATTATATAAAAAAACAACAGCTAAAATAAGGATTAACGGTAATTTATCATCATCTTTTGAGCTGGAAAGAGGATGTCGTCAAGGCTGCCCCCTGTCCTCCACTGCTCTTTGCAATCTTCATAGAACCTCTGAGCCAATGGATAAGACAAATCAAAAAATTCAAGGTATTACACTTGGTCAGAAGGAACATAAAATAGCACTCTTTGCTGATGACATTTTAATATACCTAGGGCAACCAGACACTTCTTTACCAGAACTAATCTCAGTTTTTTCAGACTATGGAGATTTATCGGGGTACAAATTAAACATGCATAAAACCCAGGTTTTGGCATTCAACTATGACCCAATCATTATTCACTAAGTGAACTCAAAACTGGCTGGGAGTTGTAATCTATGAAATATCTGGGGATCAATATCCCGAAACAGCTCAACAAGATTATAACACTAAACTATGATCCACTGGTGACAAAAATAAAATCTGACCTAGCAAGATGGAATATGATACCATTCTTAGGTTCTGCACAAAGAATTGAAGCAGTCAAAATGAATATACTCCCACGTCTTCTATACCTTTTCCAAACAATACCGGTAGAACCCCCCCAAAAAACATGGCAGGAGCTAGACAGAAGGATCTCAAGATTCATATGGCAGGGCAAGAGACCTAGAGTCAGATATAGAACCCTACAGCTAAACAAAGACAAAGGTGGGCTCGCGCTGCCAAATATCAGGGACTATTTTATAGCTGCACAAATTAAAACTTTAGTAGAGATATGTAACCCAGTCTACACTGCACAATGGAAGGAGATGGAATGCCAAATAACAGGTGACATCCCCCTACAGGCGATAATAGGGAACAATGCCTTACCTAAACTCTTGAATAACACTAACCCGTGGATAGAGACCCCGCTAAAAATTTGGTTTAAGATAGTCAGAGAGAATCAAGCTAAAGAGCCCTATCGACTTCTGCAATGGATTGCCTATGATCAAGACTTTACCCCCAATAAAACAGACACTAGATTTAAAGAGTGGAAAGAGAAAGGGCTGATAAAATATTACGATTTCTTTAAGGGGCAAACTTTAAGAAGTTTTGAAGATTTGAAAAAACAAGGTCTAATAAATCAAGATCTTTACAGGTTCTTTCAGCTTAGACACCACATAAACAATATACAGTGGTACCTCTACTTACGAACGTCTCTACATACGGAATTTTCAGGTTACAAGACACCTCAACGGGAAAATATTGCCTCTAGTTACGAACGAAATTTCAGGATACGAAAGGCAAAAAAGTACGCGCTCCTTGCAGCTTCCGTAGTTTACCGAACGTAAACATACCTGTAGCTGCTCTGCCATTGGCTATCGCCTAGCATCTTCCTGGTATCCCACTGGCCACGAGGTTTTTTTTTTTTTCAAAAAATTTTTGCGTTTGTTTGATCTCGCCAAAGAATATGGCCGTAATACATCAACGATCAGCACGGTATTAAAACAAAACGAAGCACTTACAAGCCGACAAAAGCAAACGTCCTTGGATCAGAACATGAACCAAAGAAGGCAAACGGTGACGACGTCGACGACGATAGCAGTTAAAGGGTAAATGAACATAATTTTTATTATTCTTTCTCTTTTATTATTCTCTTTTATTATTCTTTCTCTCATTTTAACTCTCATTTTATGTTTATTGTGCAGTAATCTAATTGTAACATGTATTTGTTACATGTTTTGATGCGTTTTTACGATTTATAAAAAAATTTATGCCCGAATTTTGGGGGCTTGGAACGGATTACGGCATTTACATGTAAAATGCGCCTCTACTTACGAATTTTTCACGTTACGAGAATTCTTCCGGAACGAATTAAATTCGTAAGTAGAGGTACCACTGTACTTAAAAAGGAGGATTTGGAAAGGGCCCAGTCAGGTGTTCTGAAGGTCTTCTTCATGGCATATAAAGGGATCCCAGGGATCAGATATATTTCTAAAATATACCAAGGTCTTCAAGACTTAAAAGGAGACAACACATCATGTATAAAAGAGAGATGGGAAAAAGAGGGGAATTTCACTTTACAATTGGAAATATGGGAAAAGCTAAATAGACAGCAATGGAAAATTACCTCATCCCTGCAGTGGAGAGAATTTGGATGGAAAAATTTGGTAAGATTTTTCACAACACCTGTACAAAACAAATTTACCCATAAGGGGTTGAACTGTTGGCGCTTGTGTGGTGAAAAGACTGCAAATCATTTTCATGTGTTTTGGTCATGCCCAGTTATCCACCAATATTGGACCAATGTACAGACAATATTGGGGAAAATATTCAAAATAACAGTTCCCTTTTCTTTTATAACTTTGTATTTGGGTTTACTACCGGACTCGCTGGAAAGACGAGGAGATAAATACTTATTCAATGTTTTAATATTGGCAAGTAAAAAAGCCCTAACTAAAAAATGGATGCTGAAGGACTGTCCTACACCTGAAGATTGGATTAACGTGATTCAAGACATTTACTCGATGGAAAGTTGACATTCGCACTGAGACAGGACATGGATGGGTTCATGAACTTTTGGCAACCCTGGATCGCATATGTGTCTTCCATTAGATCTAATCTTTGACAAATACCATTTCAATAATGGTCCCGCTCTTTGTTCCAACGCTACTCAGATGCGCTTTTACTTTTAATTACTTAATTTTCTGTTTGTTTGTTTTTTGCTGTTCTCTTTGTTTGTTTATTATTATTTTTTTGTTTGTTTGTTTAAATTTAATTCTCTTTAATTTCACTTTTTCTTTCACTTTAAAAAAAAAGGGGGTGTTGTAATAACTATCCTACCAATGTTGTCAAATAGCAAAAAATAAGGGAACATGTGATGAAAATGTAAACAATGCAATGCTGTAATGACCTGTATACCCTTTACAAAAACTTAAATAAAAAAAAAAAATCTGGTTTTCTCTTGGTTCCACAAAGGTTTAACTATAGATTTTATGCTCAGGAATCCATTAACAGTTGATGTGATATCTAACACCTGTTTATCATTTGAACCTCTTTATCCATCATTTGAATGCCATGTCATGTAACCTGAATGAGTTTCATTTAATAAACTTGTAAACAAGAGAAGTTGATGCATTTTCCTTTGCATATACAGTATGTTTTCCTGGGTCACGGCAGTAAAAGAACTCACTAAATTTTGAGACTGAATTCATTAAGTAATTGAAGGTATGGGAATTAATTAATTAAAATTAATTAATTAACAATTCATTCTTTTAGACCTGGTGCCCCCTTTTTACGAGTGCTTTTCTATTTTATTTAGTGAGTGTTGCGGTGACTGTTTAACTCTGTCCCCTCGCACACCCACTATTAAATAAAATAAATAATTCCTGTACCTTATTACACTATATTTTATTAAACATCGCTACAGTCGATAAGAGCAGGTTGTAGCCAACCACCTGGTTATCATCAATCAGAGCACAGACAGACAACAGAGAAAAGGTAGTGGCTAAGTAGGAAAAAAAATCTCTCCTGATTAATAGGGGAGCAATGGCTTTGAAAATGCTGCAATGCAAATCTCTCATTAATGCCAATCTCTAAGCTGACAAAGGACTCACTTTCGCAAAGGTGAGGATATGGAAATGTATGAACAATGGAGACACAATAAAAGTGTACTAAAGCTGCTTCTCCTTATCCTCAAAAAAACTGTTCAACCACAGAGAGGAAAAGATTAATCTTCAAATGTTTCTTTAAACAACCTTTTCAGAAGCACTCAAAAAACACCAATGTTGTGTGATCGAAATGCTGTCAAGAAAGAAGCACCAAAAAAGTGTTTCTCTGCAGGGACTCCTAGACAGTAGTAAAAAAAAAAAAAAAACCCCACACTGGACACCGGGTGTACCTGATGGAATGGCTAATACAGCTTGAGCACTCCAGTAAATTGGATTTGATTAAGTTACTTACAATGGAGCATATACTAAGTCAAAACTGAACATATTTCTCACTGTCCTGTGAAAACCTCATATCCAAAACAAATATTTTTTTTTCAGTAAATGGGAAAAAAAATTGTGTTTTCTCATTAATCTAGCAGATACAAGATGTATTTGCATGTTTGTTTTTTTGCAGCTTATATTTGGATTTAAATTAATTAAAAAAAATGGTGGGCCATCAGGGCCAGGAAAGCCTTTTCTGTTGGCCTAAACACTACATTTACACCATACATTCTTATAATTGTTACATGATGATGTGTGAAATTATTCCCAATAGTCTAGTCTCTTCAATTCCTAGATTTTCTCTTGGCTGCACTGCTTCCAGTAGTGTAATGCATGTTAAGAGTTTTTGTCCAATCATATTTTAGCCATCATGTGCTGCCAGGGTCAAATAAATCTGCTTTGGATGTGCAGGGATCACACATTCAGTCTCCATTATAATACAATGGAATGAAAACTGTTCCTTTAACCAATCAGAGTTCGGGTTTACCACACGGGGCCGCACACGCAGCGAGGAAAATAAGTATTGAGCACGTCAACATTTTTCTCATTAAACATATTTGTAATGGAGCCATTGACCTGAGATTTTCACCAGATGTCAGTAATAACAAGAGAGAGAGAGAGAGAGAGAGAGAGAGAGAGAGAGAGAGAGAGACAGAGAGACTGTGAAAAAGCCTTTATTGCACACTTCAAAAAAAAATGTAAGCACACCAACATCATGCCTCCAAGTGTGTCACATTGGAAAAAGCGCAAACTGAAATGCCCCCCCCACACACACAACACAGAGCAGTCCCTGCAGTCCACCGAGAGAGAGAGAGAGAGAGAGAGAGAGAGAGAGAGAGAGAGAGAGTTTTTGAGTTTTAAAAAATCCCTTTATTGTACAATTCAAAAATGTAAGATCACCAATACCATCATTCCACCAAGTGTCTCCCTCTCTCCCACAGAACACAAAATATTCCCTACAGTCCATCTATTGGTGAATACCTCCAAATTGTCCACCATTTTATAGTAAGAGTATTCCACCTGGAGTCTGACTTTTAACAAGGCCTTGAAAACAAACACAGGATCCACATTGCCAGTGTTAGTAGTCTGATTTTTTCTTGTCAGCCAGATGGCAAGTTTAGCAGTAACCAGATAGAAGTTCATCAAAGTGTGCACAGACTTCTTTGCCACTTTATACTTTGGACCGTAACTAAACAAACCAAAAAGAGAATCATTCACTCCAAATTATGAAACCGTCACACTTTCAGAAGATCAAAAAGGCCAGATGAACGAAACATTGAACAAACAAATGCTCCAGGGGTCTCACTTGGGAACAAAACAAACATTCCTCTCCCCACATTAGGATCCAGGTGTGCTCTGTATTTATTCGTAGCTATTGCCGCCATGTAACAATCCTCCACTGGAGATCTGGCCGTCCGTTTCTCAATAGGGAGCTTGTACATGGACCGCCAGCTGCCTTTCGGGGAGAATACCGCCCCAAAACCCCGCCCACGTCAACTCTTTCACCTCCATCAGAGAGCGCAGATTCAGAACTTTCACACAGATGTGATACACCGTCTTCTTCCCTACAAACTGGAACTTGCCCAGTACGAGGACTTCTGAAGGACAGCAGGTGATCCTCTCCCTCCTGCCACTCTCCCACAGCTGGACTTAATGGAAAGGGCAGGAATGTTGGACACAGTGTCCTCTGACCGGTTTCTTTGTATGTATGGATTACCTGGGCTGTTACTTATATCTGGTGAAAATCTCAGGTCAATGGCTCCAGTCAGAAAATATATTTAATGAGAATAATGTTGACTGTGTTCAATACTTATTTTAAGATAAGATAAGATAAGCCTTTATTAGTGACCCTAATGAATATACATATGTACACAGATATATACACAGTGCGGGAGCATTGCAGCTAGATGGAATAAACAGGAGTACAGTTTGTTAAATTACCCTGCAGAATATGAATATGTACCCAGACAGTATATTTCACATCATACTGCAGATGATGGTGTCAGACACATTTTCTTCACTGTAGAAGGCATTCTATAATGTTACGATTTTCACGTCCTTTGATTGGATGGTCATGGCTATGTGTTCACTGGTCTGGATCTATTCAAGACCATCATTGGGTCTGTTGCTGAGAACACAAAGGCTGTACCTGATTGGTCAACGTAACCAGCGATGGGTGGTCTTTCACCAGGACTCCAGCTCTGGGACAAGATGGCGGATCACTTATAAACTTTCAGTGAAACTCTTACTGAAAACTTTAAAACAAACCAGCAACATCTCTTCATCTGAGAAATAGTAGATGCAGTTTATGAATCTGTTGCTGTTTGACATTAAAACCGCTGGTTTAAATGTTCTGCACCACATCCTCGTGGACTGATGGTATCTGTCCATGCGCACGTGTGTTCCACTTAACTGTCTATGTAGGACACGGGTGTATGGCAATGATCATTTCTTCATGCTGAACTCTTAAAATAGTGGTTGTTAGTAAAAAAAATCCAGAACATAATCAGCAACTACACCACTTATTGCTAGCCACAATTGTTCAGAAACACGTTTTGCTGTTTACTTTTGAAGATATAGGCAAAGGTTTACAAGATGGTAATGAGATCTGCTATGATGTCTGGTTTGGAGACGGTGACACTGACAAAAAAGAGGTGGAGGTGGCAGAACTGAAGATGCTAAGATTCTCATTTGGGGTGACTAGGAGAGGCATGAAAGGGACAGCTCAGGTTGAGCAGTTTGGAGACAAAGTAAGAGGCAAGGCTGAGATGGTTTGGACATGTGTAGAGGAGGGATAGTGGATATAATGGACAAAGGATGTTGAAGCTGGAACTGCCAAAAGAAGGAAAAAAGGAAGACCACAAATAAGATTCATGGATATAGTGACAGAGGATATGGACAGGGTTGGTGTTACCCATGAACATGCAAGGGATAGGGTGAGCTGGAGGTAGATGATCTGCTGGGAGGAGGAGGAGGAGGAGGAGGAGGAGAAGAAGAAGAAGATGTAGTGAGAGATGATGTCATTACTATGTTGGGTCCATGGCAATGCTATTGCACCATGTAAGGCTGTATAAACACCAACCAAAACAATTATATAAAATACACGGCCTGCCATTGGTAAGAAAAACATCCAGAGACATAAAGGGTGAACACTAGAATTGATTTATTAAAAAATTAAAAAAAAGATTAAAGACTTGCACTGGACAATGACAATATGTAAGTTCATAAATTTTGATGAATTTTATTGTACAACAATAGATGTATACATAAATGAGTTAATAACGCTTCTTTCAGACATTTTTCTTGATTAGAAAGACATGCACTTACTTAGCTTTTCTCTCAACTGCACATTAATGTATAAATACCACAAAATAAATTACTTTCTCTCAGGTAACTCTACTGGAAGCCTGGAAAGAAGACAAGGTTTGCTTGAGTGTGTCGTGTATGCCCGTCCGGGACAGATGAACAGACTCACTCACAGGGTGAAGCTGAAGCATAATTTAATGAAAGTAAACTGCACCATGAAAGCTGAACATAAAGTAATACATTAGATAAGATAAGATAAGGTAAGATAAGCCTTTATTAGTCCCACAATGGGGAAATGCCAGGATTGCAACAGCACAGGGATAGCAACACTCAGAGCAATAATTAAGAAGATGCAAAAAACATAAATAAGAGCAGTGGATATACATACGTACACATAAATATATAAATATATATACAAAGTGCGGAGCATTGTAGCAAGATGGAATAAACAGCATAACCGTCTACTTATTTATCCTACATAGTATGAATATGTACCCATACATACTGTCACCCTCCGTAGCGACTGATATTGTCCTAGTTGTATACTGGAGGGGACCATTTGTGTAAGTCTGTTGCGTCTTTTGCATTCAATACTACTAGGTCGTCACGTTTTTTTGCTATCTCTGCGAGCAGCCCTGCTTAGGTTATACAGTCTGACAGCCGTAGGTAGGAAGGACCTGCGAAATCTCTCGGCTGCGCACCTAGGATGATGTAGTCTACTGCTAAATGAGCTCCTCAGTGCGTTCAATATGTCCTGCATAGGGTGGGACTTCGGACTCCAGCAGAGATGACAGTTTAGGCCACCATCCTTCTCTCTCCTATCTCCTCCACTGGAGGAGATAGCCTCATCTCCAACATCTCTGTTGGAGATGAGGCAGACAATCGCAGAGTCGTCAGAGAACTTCTGTAGATGGCAGTGTGTTGTGTTGTGTGAGAAGTCCGTAGTATAAAGGGTGAGCAGGAAGGGAGCCAAAACCGTTCCCTGGGGGGCCCCCGTGCTACCGATGATCATGTCAGACACACAATCTCGGGTTCTTACAAACTGTGGCCGGTTTGTGAGGTAGTCCAGGATCCATGATGACAGGTGCTGGTCCACCCCTGGCACACAGCAGCTTGTCCCTCAGGATCATCGTTGAATGGTGTTGAAAGCACTGGAGAAGTCAAAGACATGATCCTCACCGCACCCCCGGGCTTCTCCAGGTGGGACAGAGAACGGTGAAGGAGGAAGATCACTGCATCCTCCACCCCAATGTCATGCTGGTAGGTGAACTGGAGTGGATCCATCGCTGGTCCCACCAGGGGGCGGAGGGGTGAGCAAGGAGCAGGTCTCTCCAGGGTCTTCATCATGTGAGACATCAGGGCCACTGGTCTGTAGCCGTTCAGATCTTTGGGGTGGGAAGTCTTTGGTACAGGTACCACACAAGATGTTTTCCACAACTGTAGTACCCTCCCCAGCTTCAGGCTCAGGTTGAAGATATGCTCCACAATCCCACACAGCTGGTCTGCACAGGACTTGAGGAGCTTCGCGCTGATGCCGTCCGGCCCCGAGGCCTTCCTCGCCTTGATCTTCCTCAGCTCCGTCCTCACCTGGGTCTTAGTGAGGGTCAGGTTGGGGGGGCTGTGTGTTGGGAGTGGGGGGGGTGTTGGTGGAGTGGGGTATGGACAGCAGGTCTCGATGACTTTAGAGGCAGCAGTGGTTGTTGTGCAGTCGGGGGGGGGAGGGCGATTGGTCAAACCTATTAAAAAACAGGTTCAGATTGTTCGCCCACTCCCTGCCCCCCGTGGCCTGGGGGGAGGTATTCTGGGGCCCAGAAAAGGTTTTAAGGTTTCTCCAGACCCCGCCGATGTCGCTCTGTTGCAGCTTGTCCTCCATCTTCTTCCTGAAGCTGTCCTTGCCTTCTCTGATCTTCCTCCTCAGCTCCCTCTATACGGACTTCAGCATCTCCCTGTTCCCTGACCTGAAGATCCTCTTCTTTTCTCTCAGAAGTGTTTTTATCTCAGGGTTGATCCAGGGTTTGTTGTTCGAGCAACACCGTATGGTCTTGGTGGGTACGGTGTTGTCCACACAGAAGCCGATGTAGTCCGTGATGGTGTGAGTGAGGCCACTGATGTCTTCACCATGTGGATCGCAGAGCTGCTCCCAGGCAGTGATTTTGAAACAGTCCTTTAGCGCATCCATTGCCTCCTCAGACTATAACTTCACCGTGCACATGACCGGAGGTTGTCTGTATACTAAGGGTTTGTACACCGGCAGAAGATGAACCAAGTTGTGATCTGATCTCCCGAGTGGGGGGAGTGGTGATGAGGTGTACGCCTCCTTAGTATTTGCATAAAATAAGTCCAGTGTTTTATTGTCTCTAGTGTGGCATGTGACATACTGGGTGAACGTGGGAAGAATGGGGGACAGTGAAATATGGTTGAAATCACCTGAGATGAGGAGAAGAGCATCTGGGTGTTCTGTCTGCAGCCTGCCAGTTACTGAGTGGATGACGTCACGCGCTGTCCCAGTGTTCGCCGTCGGATTTGCATAAATAACAATGCAGATCACGTGTGAGTATTCCCTCGGGAGATATGTAGGCCGCATGCTAACAGCTAGCAACTCAATGTCTTTGCTACAGTGCTGTTCCTTAACCGTGATATGTCCCGGTCTGCACCAGTTGTTATTGACATACATTATCACTTCTCCATTACAGCTGAAGCATGTTCGCTGGGGGACGAAACCCAAACAGCAAATAACAGCTGACACAGGAATGCTGAGGGACAAAACCCAAACAGCAAATGACAATAATAATAAGTGTGAAACCCAAACAACGATACTCACAACTGAAAGTAATGACGAGGACCCAACAATGGAATGAGGGAGTGAAACCCAATAAACAGAAAAGAACATAATGAGACTAATGAGCAACAGCCATGACCAATAATGAATGACATAAGGATAAGCTGTGCTCAAAAGGAAGTAAACAAACACTGTCAAAATAAAAGCCCCATCAGAAACAAATAACGAACAGGAAAAACCAAACAACATACAAATGCCCCTGGAGATGGAAAATAATAATAATAAGACTGAGATGGAAATAAAACCCCAATAATGACAATAATGAAGACAAATACTAAATACAGAGGACACCAAAGTGTGGCCTGGTCTGGCCCAGCCCAGACCACCACAGTGTGAAGCAGAGTAAGCCATAAGCATCAGATGCATCATTTCAACATGAAACAACTTCTGGAATCCACTCAGCATCACAGACGGATGCATCTAACAGGGAGAAGGATCCAAGTAAGTCCTTTGCGTCAATGCCAAAAAGTGAGAATTCAACTCTTAACAGCTAAAGGCATGCACAACTGATCTAACCAGGAAGATAAGGTTACACATAGAACTATAAAGCTTTGAAGTATCTGCACCAAACATGTTCTGTTATTTAAAGATCTTTGGAAAACTCAGTTTAAGAATTTGAATTAACCCAAAATTTTAAAGTTGTCCACACTGCTTTAACAAATGAAACCTAGTTCAACTTAACTCAGTGACTAGTTAAATGACTAGTTCAATAGCTTTGGAAAAATACAGTACTTAAGTATTACAACCAGACCAGTAATGACGGGAGTTGTTTATTCTGGCCTGAGTCTAACAAGGTCAACAACAGCCTCCATTTCTCTGGATGCGGACTCACCAGAGGATCACTGTGAGTGAGGCTGGTGATTATCCAGACAATTGCCTCGAAGAAGTGGCAATTTTCTTGAAATCACATAAGTGCCACGGTCTGCTGACCTTTAACTTTGACCTAGGTATTGATCACAAACTGGGTGCAGAGCCACCTGACCATCTAGGCAACTGCCTACAAGGAGTGAAATGCAGGTGGACTTTTAGATGGACAGGTGAGGCTCCAAGGCATTATCCCATTTTGATTACGCTGGAATGCACTAATAAAGGATAAGACTGTAAATACTGTACGTCACTAAAGTCACAGTAAGTTGGCATGGAATAAGCAAAATTTTAGGAGATTACTGATCAAGACAAAGCAGTGTTAATGAGGTATGGCTGCTCAGATTTATTAAGAGAAAACTATTATTCTCAAACTAAAAAACTTACTGTGACAGACTTACAGTATCTCACAAAAGTGAGTACACCCCTCACATTTTTGTAAAGATATTATTATATTTTCTCATGGGAAAAGATATGACACTTTGATACAATGTTAAGTAGTCAGTGTACAGCTTGTATAACAGTGTAAATTTGCTGTCCCCTCAAAATAACTCAACACACAGCACATTAATGTCTAAACTGCTGGCAACAAAAGTGAGTACACCCCTAAGTAAAAATATCCAAATTGCACCCAAAGTGTCAATATTTTGTGTGGCCACCATTATTTTCCAGCACTGCCTTAACTCTCTTGGGCATGGAGTTCACTAGAGCTTCACAGGTTGCCACTGGAATCCTCTTCCACTCCTCCATGACGACATCACAGAGCTGGTGGATGTTAGAGACCCGGCGCTCCTCCACCTTCTGTTTGAGGATGCTCCATAGATGCTCAAAAGGGTTTAGGTCTGGAGACATGCTTGGCCAGTCCATCACCTTTACCCTCAGTTTCTTTAGCAAGGCAGTGGTCATCTTGGAGGTGTGTTTGGGGTCGTTCTCATGTTGGAATACTGCCCTGTGGCCCAGTTTCCGAAGGACTGCTTCAGTATGTCATGTTGGCATTCATGGTTCCCTCAATGAACTGTAGCTCCCCAGTGCCCGCAGCACTCATGCAGCCCCAAACCATGACACTCCAACCATCATGCTTGACTGTAAGCAAGACGCACTTGTTTTTGTACTCCTCACCTGGTTGCCGCCACACACGCTTGACACCATCTGAACCAAATAAGTTTATGTTGGTCTCATCAGACCACAGGACATGGTTCCAGTAATCCATGTCCTTAGTTTGCTTGTCTTCAGGAAACTGTTTGCGAGCTTTCTTGTGCAGTATCTTTCAAAAAGGGGCTTCCTTCTGGGATGACAGCCATGCAGACCAATCTGATGCAGTGTGCGGCGTATGGTCTGAGCACTGACAGGCTGACCCCCCCACCCCTTCAACCTCTGCAGCAATGCTGGCAGCAGTCATACGTCTATTTTCAAAAGACAACCTTTGGATATGACACTGAGCACGTGCACTCAACCTCTTTTGTCAACCATGGCGAGACCTGTTCTGAGTGGAACCTGTCCTGTTAAACCGCTGTATGGTCTTGGCCACCGTGCTGCAGTTCAGTTTCAGGGTGTTGGCAATCTTCTTATAGCCTAGGCCATCTTTATGTAGAGCAACAATTCTTTTTTTCAGATCCTCAGAGAGTTCTTTGCCATGAGGTGCCATGTTGAACTTCCAGTGACCAGTATGAAAGAGTGTGAGAGCGATAACACCAAAATTTAACACACCTGCTCCCCATTCACACCTGAAACCTATTAACACTAATGAGTCACATGACACCGGGGAGGGAAAATGGCTAATTGGGCGCAATGTGGACATTTTGACTTCGGGGTGTACTCACTTTTGTTGGCAGCAGTTTAGACACTAATGGCTGTGTGTTGAGTTATTTTGAGGGGACAGCAAATTTACACTGTTAAACAAGCTGTTCACTGACTACTTTACTGTCATGAACCGAGCCCGTGTTTCCTGTGGGCTCGGTTCTGATCAATCCTGGTGGCTCAGGCAGTGGGTTTATTATGTGGAGTTGTGTTTTGATTTCTTGTTGTTGTCATGTCCGTGCACCATTTCTGTTCCTGCCTGTAGCTGCTGCTCTGGCCTGTCCGGCCACGCCCCCCTCTTTCTGACAGTCAGCTGTCCGCCCCGGTAATCATCTTTCCCACGCTCACCCAGGTGTTCCCAATTTGCCATGCCAGCGGTGTTTGTACAAAAGCAGCTCTTTGCTAGACAAACGCCGCTGGATTATTGCACGTGTTGGATGTCTGAGCTTCACCATCTAACCGTCACGTCAATGAAGGACTGTTTTCGCTCGCTGGACTGCTGGACGTTTTGGGACTGCTCCCCCTGTGAGTAAACTGTTAGTGTTTGCTTTGTGCTGCCTTTATGCTGTGCCAGAAGCGTTCCTGTTCTCGGTTCAATTCCGCTTCGCTTCTGGCGGCATTTCCTGTCCGCAGCGCCATCGTTACGCTTTGGATTAGCCCAGTTTACGTTTCCCACAGGTGTGTAGAGCTACCCTCTGTTTTCCCTGCTTCCCCGAGTGCAGCCATCATTCACTAGTCACTGTAACTGGTCTGTCAATAAATCTGTGTGTGGTGAATCCCTGCGTTTAAATCCTCATTCTTCCTTCTCTCCACCGTGCGTAATAGTAGAGGCTGCACGGTGGCGCAGTGGTTAGCACTGCGGCAGCACAGTTTACCCTTGGCCGGGGGATTGTGGGGATCGTGGGTTCGATCCCAGCCCCCGACCAACAGTGATCTGTGTGGAGTTTGCATGTTCTCCCCGTGTTGCGTGGGTTTACTCCGGGATTTCTCCGGTTTCCTCCCACATGCCAAAAACATGCATGTTAGGTTAATTGGCTGTTCTAAATTGTCCCTAGATATTTGTTTCCTATAGGCCCTTAGAAGAGAGGGTTAGTATTAATGAAAGCGCTTTGAGTGGTCTTTGTGACTAGAAAAGCGCTATATAAGTGCAGGTTAGTTAGTTAGTTAGTTAGTTAGAACGCACGGCAGAGGTCGTGACACTTTACATTGTATCAAAGTGTCATATCTTCAGTGTTGTCTCATGAAAAGATATAATCAAATCTTTACAAAAATGTTTGGGGTGTACTCACTTTTGTGAGATACTGTATCAAGTTGAGAAGTGAGGTTGTTGAATCAGTCAGATAATCGTCTGGTGGCAAGCATAGCAAAAGCCCAAAGGGTTAGTTAGGAAAGGACTTTTAGGTGAACTCTGCATAATGACAATTCACAAAAGAAAAGCAGGGTTGAGTTAAATCACATATAGAGGAAGAAAAAATTCTAAACCTCACTGTAATTGTCAGAGAAGGGCACTTGGAACTTGCAAACCTGAACAACAGATCTACGTTAGTGAAGTGGCTAGAGTTTAATGCTATATTGTATGGCATTCTGCAGGCAAAATCCTGTTTTTACCGTATGACTCTGGTGTTTGGTTTTAACAGCTGATGATTCTTTGATGCCTCCAATTTGTAAATGCTCTCCATAGTCTTTCACTACTTGCTTCTTGCAGAGGTCGCCAGGTTGGAACATGCTGGGACAACGCACATGTGTAGACCGTCAAAATGGTGCAAAGACACCGCTGTAAACATTCTATTTGCACCACCCCAATATAAACAATAGTGTAATAAGAAATGACAGACTTTTTTTATCTTGTCATCAGAGACGATTTTACACACACACACACACACACACACAAAGTATATAAGTGATGTTGGCATTATCGCGTTAATCGCCCGTTAACACTTCGCCCCCGTTAACAGCGACAATTTTTGCGACCATGGTTAATGGCAGTTAATGGTAGAAAGTGCAAACCGTACCTTTTTTAGCCTCGCGGCACTCCGCAAGGCTGAGCTCTGCAGCCGCTGACATTCGCCGCACCATACAGACATTGTGAAGTCAAACAAGCTGGATTACAGCAATGAAAAATCCCCAAAACGCTGTCATGTTTAAGTTTACAATGTTATCTGTCAGAGCTCTCCACCTGGATAATTGTCACAGTCTCCTCCAAAACTTCACCTAGATGTCGGGTTGTTTCTTCTGTGGAAGCAAGCTAGCCAGCTAGCAGCTACGTATAACAGCTATGTGCTTTGTAGGTCACTGACACAGCAGCTGACACAGAAACTTGGCCCGTTTCATCCTCAGCTTTGGGTCCAACCGTCGGCAGGTGAGTACCATACTACCAGTCTAAAATTCTCAAGCTGTGTTTGTAATGTCCATTTACTCCCACCCCTGTTTTTGCGGCGTGGTGGGGACGTCATGTGGCGAGATAGTTTGTTCTGTTTATGTTTACAATTTTTCTGCTAAAAGGGAAATTGTGTGCTGTTGTGACACACAAGGTCCATTGTTTTGCGTTGAGCTGCGTAAAAAGTTGTGGATGTTTGCTATGGGAGAAAGAGCAAGCTTCATTTGTGGCTGCTGGCTGGTTGGATGCAGAGTTGTGTGCAGTGACATTCTGAGCCCCAGCATTCTTTTGTTTACACATGCAGTAGTTACTTTTGTGATTTTATGGAGAATATTCTGGATAGTTTGTCATTTTGGATATGTTGAGAGCCTTAATAAACCTGCAGGTGAAGAAAGAAAGCATATTTTGTCCACTCCCATGTTCATAACAGTATGAAAAACTTGAAAAAATTACCAACTTAAGGTACACTGTACACACACACACACACACACACACACACAGAGTATCCCAGTATATTGTCATACTACACAACCCTAATTGTCTAATTAGCTGTAAACCCAAACTGTCTTAGCATTAGGGGAAGTTTCAAACATATTTTTGTCAAAAAAAAAAAACAGCAAAGGGCACAAGTTTCTCACTAAGGCACTGGATGTTGGGGAATTAACATTTAAGTTAATTCTTAGATAAGTCTAAGTCTAAGTCTAAGTCTATTTGGTCAGTCTCGTCCAACATGCTTCTTAAGGGCTGTAAGGCAGTCAAGGGCAGAGTCAATTGCCTACAAACTTGGGAGCTGCTTTCTATTTCTCAAAGAAAGAAAAAGATGGAAACGAGTGCCACTACTGACTGAACCTCATACTCCTAAAATGACTTTTAAAGCTCAGTCAGATTTGTTCACCACCAGACATGAAAAATAGACCAGACTTTATTAAGGTCACTGGATTTGCTTCTCCAAATGTGTTTTGTAGACTCTGAGAATACATACAACTGTGTACACAACCACTCGTGGGCAGACTTCAGCTGCAGAAATATGGAGTGCAGGGGTCTTCGCAAAAAGCCACAACGTCCCTTATACAAGTGAAGTGAGAGCTGTGCTGGTATGCTCAGCGGGGAGGTCAAAAGTGTTTTCACTGAATGTTGTGCTCTACCAATTCTGTTTATGATTTTCATGGAGAGGATCTCAAGGTGCTGCCATGTGGGAGAGTGTCAAGTAAGGAGAACTCAAAACGGCTTATCCTCTCTTTTCAGACAATGCGATTCTATTGGTTTCATTCCTTGGTATTACCCCAGAAGGAGCTAGAAAATGTTACTGGAGTCCAGGGATGTCTGTCTCAACTACCTTATTAAGTCTGTTACCATCGCAACCTTCCAGTGAGAAGCAAGCAAAAATGGATGAAAAGGTAAATTTGCCATCTTTGGATTGAGCCACACATGAATTTTCCTCAAAGTTTATCATGTTCTTCTCCTATTAATACACTAAGTTATAAAACTCTAAATTCAACAATAAACAACGTGTCAGCTATGACTGAATGATTTGGAAATATAATCATTTCCCCATGAAACTGTTATTACTATTAAAAATGCATATTTAAGTTTCTTATTTTCTGTATTATTAAGCAAACACAAGCAATAAGACATTCTATATCATGACTAACATAATATTAAATTATGAGGGTAAAGCGTTAAGTTTCAAAGCTTTTGCAATACCTGGGTTTATTTCCTACCAACCCCAAACACCTCAAATGAATTGCATCTTTGATAATAAGGTCTAAAATTGAAAAGAAGTTGGTCAATATACTGTCTGTAGAAATGCAGTCACAGTCAAATTTGATAACTAATAAAATGTAGATGCTTGTGCAATAAACAACAAAAAAGTATTAAATTCAAAGTGGAAAACAGAGACAGACATGGGGAAATAAAGGGAAAATTACTCATATAGGTGAGGGTCAGAGTAATAGACTGTTTTCCCTTAGTCTAATAATGCTGCCTGTTTCAACCGTACGTGTGTGTGTGTTTCTGCGTCTGTTTGTGTGAACAGAATGTGTTTAACAGTCTCAGGCACTTCTCCGTGACAGGAAGAACAAACACTCTGGTTTACCTATGTGTTCACAGGCAAACAAACAATGACTAATGAGGGGGGAGCATTAATAAACTGAGATGGCAAGCAACTGTCAAGTAAACCAAACAAATTAGAATGAATAACTCCACGACTTCCTGACAAGGAAGAAACTCACTTCAGGATAACAAACAAACACTGTCATTATGTATTAATGCCTAAAGAAGCATTTGGTTTAGAAAAGGAAATATGTCAGCTTTTCTGAATTGGCAGCAGGCTAAAAAATAAAATGGTGAAACAGATCCCCCAACTCCCCCCCCAAAAAAAGTCTGGCCTTTGACCAACAAAAAGCAGCATGAAACCACAATACGTACAGATAAGTAGATGGTAAAAGAGAAGTAAAAGCCGTGTTGAAATGGGACATGCTGTTAAGTGCTGTGGTACATCTCGTGCTGCAGGGAGGAGCCATGGTAGTTTGCAGTCGGGCCCCGACGAGCGCTGCCCCCTCAGAGATATGGCCGCACTAAATTTGACAAACTGAAAAGCCATTTGCCGGAGAATGGCACTGCGAGTCCCCGCAGAACAGAAATGAATTTCAGCTCCGCTTCATTTGACTTTTTCTCCAAAATTAAAAGCACTGAGTTGTGACACAAAATGAAAAGTGCATCTCAGACCCTTCTCGCTTTACTTTCTTTCTTCCCACTTTTTTTTTTTAAACTTTCAGGGACTTTTTTCTTTTCGTCACTCCATCCTACTTCTCTTCACCTATTGGCAGTTGCATAGTTCCTTCATTGCATCCTTTTCTAACATCCCTTTATAATTCTTTATTTCAGTAAATTACATCATTGCTTCCCTCTCCTCTTTGATTGATTATATCACACCTTCCTTTCGTTCCATTTCTTCCAACTCATCCATCCCACCCTACCCTTCTATGATATATATCTTACTTCCCTCTCTCCAAGATTTGTGTGTCTTTATTCACAAATATTTTACAGATTTACCCAAACTGATGATTAAGTCTGGCAGGGATAATGTTTGTTTGGATGCATGCATGTTTGTAACTTGAGATCCACAGGTGCTACAATCCCCATTCATGTCCCCATGATAAGACTTACAGTTTTGATTTAAAAGGACAACAGATTTTCACATTTTTTGTGCCTATTATGTTCTTGCCATTGGTGCTCAATCATCTGGAAGTGCTTTGAACCTGACCTAGACTTTTGGTCAAAAGATTAAGGATCAATGTTGTCGTCTTTGTAGAATTTCCCATTTATGACCATTATGTTACTGCTATTAACACCAGTATCACCCAACTTCGTAAGTGTCATTTCAAGGTCGTCTTGAACCTGACCAGCTTTCTAGGTTACAAAGTCACACCTGCTCTCTAACAGGAGCAAATGAAGCCTGGGTCACCAAACTTTGGCCAGACGTTGACCTTGAGGCCCTCACCTGTGACTGTGGTTTTGGGGTCAAAAGGTCAAGGTCTATCAACGTGGATTATGTATATCGGCTCATATCTTTTGAAAGATGAGAATAAGATGGGGGAGCAACTCAGAGCTTTTGGAAGAGCATGCAGAGAAGGGCTGTGGGTCTGCATGTCTGTTAAGTGTAATTATAGTTTTTTTTTTACTTTGTTTTATTTTTTTTTTCTTATCTCTGTTTCCTGCAAAAAGAGAAATCAAAGTACAGGGATTTTATCATAAAGGTACAAATGTCTTGTGGCCTCAGCAATACCCTAATAGGGTATGAGCACCATACCTTCTTAAATTGTACATTTTTGTATATTCTTCACCTTTTTTCTTCATGAGAAGATGTAGTCAATCAAAGTTAAGTACTTCAGCTGTGACTCTCTACTATCTAGGTGCTAATTAATCCAACTGTTGAAAAAGTGGGTGTCACACGAGTTAGCAGGGGCTCCTCATGGTCAGCAGTGGGTTTGTACCTTGAAGGAACCCACACCATATACTGTACCCTGTAGACCATTTCTATTACTTTGGTGAAAAATCTACTGATAGAATAATTTTGTATTCTTTATCTTTGGTACCTCAGAGTCTGGGTGAAAATGTACAAGGACAACCAGCTGGACATTTATCTATGTTTTTCTCATGTGAATGCTCTGTGTTGTTATGATTATGTCTGAGGAAGGGAGGCAGTCTGGAAGAACAAGCCTGAACTAGATATTCTCTCATGGACGGTTTTGATAGCAGGATGCTTAAAGACTGAAAGTTGTGTATGTGATTCAGAACAATTTCCAGACGTGACTCTTGAGTGTATCACTTATTGTTCTCCACCGATCAGTGCAAATTAAATTAACTATCTTGCCTGATTCTTTGAGTACTGGTTGAAGAGAATTTTTCCAACATATTTGACACACCGAAAAGGGACTCCAGAAATCTTTCTCCACACCTGCGGCGCTTTGGACTGGTCTCACAGTTAGTGTACAGGCTGCTGATAAGACCTCCCGCCCGCATCCCAATTGGAGCAGTTTGTCTGAAGTGAGGCGACAGCAGGGGCGGTCTGGAGCACCGAGGCGGGGAGAGTGACGGAGCAGAACCGAGGCAGATTGAAGTGAGTAAATTTAATTATTAAATAAATAGATAAATAAATTTAAATAATAATATCTAAATAACAAATAAATTGAATTATTCAGACGTCTGGTATGGCGGCTTCAGTCCGGCCGTGGGATTATGCGTAGAATTTGGTACCGGCAGGTTCGAGTTCGGTCGGGAGAAGTACCACAGTTAAACGGAACCGCTCAGTAATAAATGCATTTTTACTGGATTTTAGTTCGAGTTTAAAATCAGGAAATAGGCGCGCAGAAGGACACATAGTATCACGGAGTGAAATCAGTGCAGAGTGATATTGGTGAGGAGTGCAGACTGCGGAGGGGTATCAGTGGTGAAAGGAACAGTACCCACGGAGTGATACCAAGGTGGAGTGCACACCGCGGAGCAATGTCGGCACGGAAGGTCACAGCAGCAGTGGAAGGTATAGTACCCGCGGAGTGATATTAACAGCCGAAATAAACTAGAAAAAAATACAGAGAAAAAAATAGAAGAAAAAAGTTATAATGTGGGGGACATAGGTGTTACATTCTCCACCCAGAGATGATGGACCAGGAGAAGAGAAGCCGACGGGGGGTCCAGACAGAACAGCAGAGGTGGAGACGCTGGTTGCCGGGAGAAGGAAGAAGCACGGCACCAGCGGACTGTTATGTTAATGCGCCGTGCAGGCTTTGTCTGTAATGTGTATTGAGGTGTGAGCCCCCAGGCCACTAGGCAAGGCATTAAAGGTATAAAAGAGAGATGCCCTGTGGCCTGGCAGCTATTCTTGTCAACTCAACTGTTAAAGAGAAATAAAGTCTGTGCTGATCCAGCTTGTTGTCTCGATTGCTCTATTCTCTCTACACTGGTGACCCTTGACGTGCAACGGAAGACGAGGCGAACACCCTGGAGATGTCCAGGACTGGAAGCGCCAGCACTGCGTGTGCTGTTTCAGTCAAGCTCCCGGACTTTTGGCTGCACGACTCGACAGCGTGGTTCCTCCACACAGAGGCCCAGTTCGCGCTCCATGGGATAACGGTGGATGACACCAGATATTTCTATGTCATCGTTGCACTGGACGCACGCACAACACAGCAGGTGGCAGGCCTGCTCCAACAGCCCCCAGCCCACGGTAAATACGACGCGCTCAAGACCATGCTCACCCAGCGCTACATGCTCTCCGATGGCGAGAGAGCGGAAAAGTTCCTGACGCGCTCCGAGTTGGGGAACAGGTCAGCGGTTGAGTTAATGGAGGACATGTTGGCGTTAATGGGCAGAGATGGTGAGCCATTCCTGTTCGCCCATCTATTCCTAAGAAACCTCCCGACAGTGGCCAGAGCAATCCTTGCCAACTCACCACTGCTGGCGGCACAAAACTACCTCGCAAGAAGCGGCCCAGATCATCCTGGCGACCAGAACCTTCGCTGTGAACACAGCAGCGCCGGAGCCCACGGAGATGACCAGCGAGGGCAAGGAGCCATTGATGGTGGCCGGGGCGGATGCCAGGAAGCATGGGAAGGGCACGGTCTGCTTTTATCACCGCCGTTTCGGAGCAGACGCACGGTGCTGCATGCCACTGTGCCAATTCAAGCGGTCGGGAAACGCCAAGATCGGCAGTCGGTAGCAGCTGTGGCCGCCGGTGACAGAGACAAGCTGCTGTACATTACGGACTCACGTTCAGGCAGACGGTTCCTGGTGAGCTCTGGCTCCCAAAAGAGCCTCATCCTGCCGTCCAACTCAGACAGGCTGGCTGGAAGTAGCGGTCCCGAGCTGGCAGCCGCCAACAGCTCTGACATTAAGACATTTGGTGAGAGGACTCTAACTATATGTTTGCACGGCCGTAACTTCCAGTGGACCTTTGTCATAGCGGCATGCAACTCCCCCACTGTGGGTGCAGACTTTCCGTGTGTGCACGGTTTATTAGTTGACGTTGCTAATAGACGCCTGGTTAATGCTCTTGCTTTTGATTCTCCCCCCTGTACAGCTCGAGGAGCCAGGTCGTCAACACTTGCTAACGTCACAGCTCCAGGAGGTAAGTTCTAACAACTACTCACCCAGTTCCCAGCACTCATGGTTCTGAAGTTTTCAGCGGCTGTCACTAAGCATGGGGTCGAGCACTTTATTACCACCAAAGGGCCGCCCGTTTTTGCACGACCTCAGCGCCTGGATGCAGCTACACTGGCCAGCACGCGCCAGGAGTTCGCCAATTTGGAGTGGTTAGGCATCATCAGGTGCTCAAACAGCCCGTTGGCGTCCCTGCTGCACATGGTGCCTAAAGCCAATGGGTCATGGCGACCATGCTGCGATTTCCGGAGATTAAACAACTCTACAGCACACGATCGCTACCCCATCCCCCATATTCAAGATTTTTCCATCCACCTGACCGGGGCATGCGTTTTTTTCCAAGGTGCACCTGATCCACGGTTACCACCAGGTCCCGGTGCACGCAGAAGATGTTCCCAAAACAGCGGTGATAACCCTGTTTGGCCTTTTCAGGTTTCTGTGCATGCTGTTCGGGTTAAAAGCCATGGCGCAGACCTTCCAATGCATGATGGCTGCGGTGTGGCACGATCTGCCTTTTGTCTTCGTTTACCTGGATATCATCCTGGTAGCCAGTGCGTCCGAGGACGAACATGTCGCCCACCTCAGGACGGTTTTCCAGAGGTTGGAAGTGCACGGGTTAATACTCAACCCAGGGAAGTGCCAGTTTGGAGCAACGGTGATTGACATTTTGGGCCACTGCATCTCGCCGCAGGGCGCGATCCCGTTACCGGACAAGGTGAGCACAGTGGCAGATTTTCTGCATCCTCAGATGGTAAGGGCGCTTCAAGAGTTTTTAGGGATGGTTAACTTTTACAACCGTTTCCTCCCCCGCGCAGCTCAGCTCATGCAGCCGTTGTACGCCATGCTTAAAAAAAGGAAACCGGCGGACAGCATCAACTGGACCCCCGCGCAGGTTCAGGCCTTTTTGGATGCCAAAACAGTGCTAGCGAAGGCCGCAATACTGGCGCACCCAGATCCGTCGGCATGGATAGCGCTCACTACCAACGCATTGGACGTGGCCATAGGGGCCATCGTGGAGCAGTGCGTCGCAGGCTCTTGGCAGCCGCTCGCCTTTTTCAGCAGGTTTTTGCACGACAATGAGCGTAAATACAGTGCGTTCAACAGAGAGTTGCTGCCTCTCCACCTGGCCATACGCCATTTCCAGTTCTGGCTGGACGGGCACAGCTTCACCGCGTTTGTGGACCACAAGCTGCTAACGTACGCCATGGCCAAGGTTTCTGAACCATGGCTGGCCTGACAGCAGAGACAACTGGCTGCAATCTCAGGAGTTTACGACCGACATTCAGCATGTGGCATGTGTGCGAGAAATCTGTGTCTGTGTGTGTGTGTGTGTCTCACGTTTATAGGACATCAGGCATCATAGGACTCGCGATGCCTACATTTGCTTTCTATGGGCATGCAGAAATACTTTCTCATACTTGGTTTCTAAGGGCATGCACGGGTATGAATGGGCATGCATGGGTATGCACTAGTATAGACAAAAGGACGATGCCGTCATATACACAATAGGACACAGCACTTTAACCCACACCCATTCGAAACAGTAAATCTGGAAATCTTACAAAATATCACTCTATAAATTCAAGAAATCTGTCACCGTTTGTGTGTAAATCTGGAAATCTGACTTATCACCCGATTAACAATAAGACACACTAAACTACACCCATTCGAAGCAGTACATCATGTCTGTGTATCACGATCATAGCACATCATAGCATGGCCTATGATGTCTGCATGATGTCCTATGATGATCCTATGATATCAGGCAACATAGCACTCGCAATGCCGTCATATAGACAATAGGACTGGCTACCTATGATGTAGGCATGAGGTCCTATGACGCATGCCTTGATGTTTTTATGATGTCATATAGACCATCACACACCAAAGAAGAGATACAGCACTTGAAACCGAATAGGAGTTGCCAGAAACAGCAAAGAAGAGATACTCATCACCCGATTAAGAATAGGACACACTAAATATAAACCAGGATCAAATGCAGGCATCATAGGACTCGCTATGCCATCATCAAAGATCATTGGACAAAGGACAGCTTCCATGATCAAATGCAGGCATGACTCATGATCATAGGATTCGCTATGACATCATCACAGATCACAGGACTCACTATGACACCATCAAAAATCAAAGGTAGGCATCACTGAATGAGTGCTGACATGCTTTCTTACACCCTTGCTTACACCTGCTTTCTACAGGCATGCAGAAGTACTTGCTTATACTTGGTTTCTATGGGCATGCATGGGTATGCACGGGCATGCACGGGCATGTACTAGTTTTAAGTAAAATTATCTGCCAGCAGAGAAATAAAATTTGATTTTTCTTTTTTTTTTGTCTGGGCTGTCTGGAGGCAGGTTAAACAGCATTAGTTTATTTCATTTGACTTATATTTGACTTTTTGCAGTGTAATTGTATTCTCTAGCTCACAGTTTCATTATCTCTCCAACTGAGGGGCAACAGTGGCTTGAGATGGAAAAAATACGACAGGCTGACTTGGACCTTGTGATGGTAAAATCTAAATCTGATGATAAATCTGAAAAATTGACCATGGGAAAAAAAGGATTTGACTAATATGTGTTCTGTCTCTTCTATGGTGCATGACGAGTCTGGCGTGGGGGCGAGGGGCCGTGTTTCTGCTCCTCCTCCTCCATATCCCTCCGCTGTTCAGCCCATATACCCCGACACCACAGAACACCTCCAGACTGGGGGGCTGTGGCTGACATCACCTTGCCTCCGCTTGTCTCCACCCCTCTACCCGCTGACGCCAAACCCAAAGTGAGAAGGAGTGGAGTACCCGGAAGCAGCCACGCTGGGGCACTCAAAGAGTTAAGTAGATATGAACACATATCCACTCCACACTCACCATCAATACGATCAATAAAACTGAAGATTATGAAACATGTTGTCACTGAACAATATCCTATGATTAAACTTTCAAATACAGCTCATACAGGACGATCCAAACCACAAAACAAGGTAAAGGTGAAGGTGTTGAAGCTTATAGAACCAGGTTACATGAGGTTTTTGATAGCCATTCTGGTTTAACTAAGGCTGATAATGATTCAGATGTAGACCCTTATTGGCAGCATTTGAAAAGTGTCTCTTTGCAAAACATGCACCCACACCTGGCTGATTACGTCCGCCAACATTTGGTCACATACAGCACCTGTGCATTCGGTGATGTGTTAACCTATGCCAAACATGCAGAGACAATAAAGGAGGAAAGGAAAAAAGGGGAAAAAAACTGAAAGAAAACCCAAGTCCTGTTTATGTGATTATAGACACGGGGGGGGGGGGGGCAGAGCTTCCCCTGATTCTATTTTTCAGGGTGGCACCGGAACTGGACCTCAGCGGTGGAGGGGGGACAGAACGAGGCGTGGGGCGGGCTGGCTGCGGCAAGGGGAGTATGATGTTTGTCACAAATGTGGACAAAGGGGCCATTGGCGGAAGCGATGTCCTGAACGCCAGCAGTGGCGGGGAGGGGATGGAGGACCTCACCAGCCAACTGCCCGATTGACCACACCAAAGATAAGTGCAACTATTGACGCCAACACTGACATAATGAACATGGCAGACATAACAGACTACCTGACTTTGATCTGATGTTGACAATGCAGTGTTTACTTGTGAATGTGTGAATTGTGTAATTGTGAGGGATTACTGTTGTACTTTTATCCCTGAAAATGATGCAGATGGTCACGTGATTGCCTCAGCCATACAGCACTTGACTGCTTTGCAAGCTGCCATAGCCAAGGACAATGTCACTGATTAAAATACCTGGTTTAGTTGGTTATTCTCTTGATGGAAAGGTCTCATCATGAACTTGTTAATGATTTTTGTGGTAATATTTCTGGTCTTTTCTTGTGTCATTCCCTGCATCCGTAGTATGATGATGAGACTTGTGCATGTTAATTTAGTGATGCACCATAGAGCAGTTGCAGGGGATGATGGGGATGATGAACAAACAGTGTGAGCTCAAAGTGTCTCTCCATGACCCAAGTACAGAGTAAAAGTATGATTGACATGCAGGAAAACCGAAAGAAGTTGCATGATCATGATGTGAAGTTGAAATGTACTAAATACATTTAAGATTGAAACATTATTTTATTTTATGTTACTTTTATTTCTGTTTTTATATTGGGTTTTTTTTTAGTTATTTTCATCATTTGTTTTGTTTTTATACAAGCTGCAATGACACATATATCCTCATTATATCCTCACTATCATCTTTACTTCATTATCATTTTGATTTTAATGTTTTTTATCATTAACTACTTTTATCATTATTTAATAAGTTTTACTGTTAAGATAAGCCTTTATTAGCCCCACAATGGGGAAATTCCAGGAAATTCCTGTTCTATATTTCCTCCAAAAGGTCTAAATGTCAGGCGGCGCCTGGGGCAGCAGGGTCGATGGTGGACTTTCCCCATCACTAGCTAGTTAGGGTCTGTTGCACATCAATGCACTGGAGCTTAGCGTAGCTGCCAGATGGGGTTTTAGATGCTACTTTTCATTTATGATGCCTTGCATGTTATCAAAGGGGGGAAAATGATAGAATAATTTTGTATTCTTTATCTTTGGTACCTCAGAGTCTGGGTGAAAATGTACAAGGACAACCAGCTGGACATTTATCTGTTTTTTTCATGTGAACGTTCTGTGTTGTTATGATTATGTCTGAGGAAGGGAGACAGTCTGGAAGAACCAGCCTGAACCAGATACTCTCTCATGGACAGTTTTGATAACAGGATGCTTAAAGACTGAAAGTTATGTATGTGATTCAGAACAATTTCCGGAGGTGACTCTGAGTGTATCACTTATTGTTCAGTGCAAATTAAATTTACTGAAAACTTTAATCCTACCTGATTCTTTGAGTACTGGTTGAAGAGAATTTTTCCAACATCTACCTTTAGGCATAGAAATGAGAAGCTTATTACTGTCTGTCAATATGGCTTTGTATCTTTCCTTAGTTTGGACCATCAAAGGCTCTGTCCTCGAATCCTTCCTTATTTTTTGTGGCTTCCCTTTGTTTCTCCCACTCCTTCTGCGTACTCCGACAGTCACACTACTTGTTTTCATTCTCCTCACCGTCTCAGCCTCGCTGTCACTCAGGTGTCTCACAAGTCAGGAGAGAGACAATTGCAAACAAACTGAATTTCACAGAGTCGAATTTCACAGGTTTTTGTCAAAACACTGCCAGCAATACAATCAAAAACTCGCACGCATACAAACACCGGATGCAAATGACTTAAAACCAGCAGTGGATCTGTGTACACAGCTGTAGGTCTGGGAGTCAGGCAGCTGACAAAGCAGTGCCACATCTAATTTACACTCTTCATACTTGCACAAAACATCTGACTAATTGGTAAAATGAAATGTTATGGTATACATACCGTAAGAACAAAATTCTGTTATGGAACTGCTTGCTGTGTATATACTCACACCCAGCTATGCTTAAATGTTGGGTGCTATACCTTATTTCCATCCATCATAGTAAATGTTCTTTAGTGAATTATCTAAAAATAAAAAATAAAGTATGTTTGCAATTTATACCACCAAATACAGCTGATTTTTTTAAAAAATGGGAGCAACTGAAATACAGGTCTTCGCAAACCACCAGCAAACGTCATAGCAGCTATGTTCATCCATAATTTAAAGGGGTTTTTTTATGAGTAATCCCTCTGAGCTAAAAGTTCAGGTTTCAGACTGCTCCAAATAACTTGTCAGTCAAACAAAAGTTGGACTGCAGGTACTGAATGCAACTTTTGAAAACTCAGATTTTAGAAGCACCTTGTAGCCCTGTTTACTTCATTAATACATCTCACAGCCTCAGCTGCTTTGACGGAAAATAAACTCGCTCTTAAAAATGGAGTGAATAGTGCACTTCACTTAGTGACCATAAGGTGTCACTAAAATCAGTTTTCAAAACATCCACACAGTACCTTTAAAAGGAGAGGAGTTAAAACTGCTTTTTTGGATCACTGGAAGAACTGAGAGACTGCACCAAGGTCCATGTTAAGATTTTAAGAAAAGAAAGGAATACTGATATTGAACTGGATGAGTACCTTGTGGACTTGGGAGAAAGCATTTGACTGTGTCCTTTGTGGTTTCTTGTGGGGACTGCTTCAGGAATATGGGGTATCTGGCTCGATGCTACAAGCTGTCCGTTGTGAGACTTTGGTTCATATTATCAACAATCAGTCAAACTCATTCCCAATGAGAGTTGGGCTCTGCAGGGACTGCACTTTGTCAATGATCCTGTTCATAATATTTATGGACAGGATTTCTAGATGCAGCCAAGAAACAGAGGGTGTCATATTTGGTGACCACAGGATCTCGTCTCTGCTGTTTGCAGATGGTGTCCTGTTGGCTTCATCGAGCAATGACCTACAAGTCTTACTGGTATAGTTTGCTACTGAGTGTGAAGTGGCCGGGATGAGAATCAGTACCTCAAAGACCCATTCCATGGTGCTAAGCCGGAAAAGGGTGGATTGTCCTTTCTGGGTTGGAAACGAGGTCCTTCCCTCCACTGGTAGGAGACCTAGCAGTAGACCCAGGACACGCTGGAGAGAATGTCTCCCAGCTGGCCTGGGAATGGCTTGGTGTCCCCTCTGAAGGTGGCTGAGGAGAGGGAAGTCTGGGGCTTCTGTACTTAGATTACTACCTCCCCAGAAAACCATTAAGTGGATGGATGGATGGATGGATGGAGTAACTGATCCAAGAGCTCTCTCAGACAAATATTCCTTTCCCACAGATGCCGGGGCTAGAGCCAGTTTGAACACTGCTCTCTACATTTCCACCACAGAAACACTGGTGTGCAACCAGAGCAACTGGTGCCACATCTTTTCAGCTCCAGTACAAAGCAGACCTTGGCTTGAAGCACCAGTGATCCCTGAGCATGGCCACATCATTAAAGTTGACATCATCACATTATCAGTTCGGCTCCACTGGTGGAAATGCAACCAGTTACCCTCAGGAGCTGAGCACCTGTCCAGCTACCAGTTGAGCACCGGGTCAGGCACTAGCATGCTTGCTGCCTTGGTGGAAAACAGGCTAACAAAATGATTTAGTAATATTAGCAGTAAATTATTTCCTTCAATATTTCTGGCATACACTCATGTTTTCATAAAAACAACAACAAAATAATAAAGTTTCTGTGTCAGTTTCTCATACAACTTGCATATTTAGAAATTTATTTTAAAAAGTAAAATACAAAAAACCTCCTGCTGAAACGAATAACACTCTGATGCCGTTTCAAGGTCAGATCCCTCCCAGTGGGGCGGTTGGCAAAGCGCAGCATGAGGGAGAAAGCCTCAAGCGAGCATCACATCACAAAGGAACAAAACATCCAAAGACTTTCATAAAGTTAAAAAGCAAGCAGTGGAATTTATCCAACGCCACCCCTCCAAAAAAATATGTGAATGAAATATAATCCCTCCTTTTCATGCCCCTGCACAGACGAATGACTCCGGGCTCCGTATCGTCCTCGGGAAGACGGTCCCTGAGCAGCTCAAAGATTCATATTTTGATGAGGGAATTTCAAAGTGTCAGTAGAGGGGGGTTAGCAGAAATACACTTGGGGGGGCATGAAAGAGGTGAAATGAAAGAAGTCATTTTCAAACTGGCCTGTGGGAGAGGGAAATGTCTCCTGTGTTCTGGTTTTAAAGTTGGATCTATTCAAAAGGTCACGGTGTGATAATAAAGACAAGACCATGGTGCGAGTTTGAGGTGAACACGATAGGCAGTAAGGGGGCTGATGAGTCGGACTTTTGATTTAGGGAAATGTTTCCATGTGACAATGTGGCGGAAAAAGCAGCCAGCCGATCAGGAGATGGAGAGACTGACAAAAAAAAAAAAAGGAGAGAGGGAAGGGAGGGCAGAATCCCCTCTACAGAGGAGAACCAAACTGAAGAATTGGATTGCATGCTGCTGGCTGCTATAATTGCAAAGGCGCCCTGACTGAGAAAGCGATACATTGTTCCTGCGAGTCGGGCTCAAAATATTATCCTCTGTCACAGGAATTCTTATGAGTGAAAGAGAAAAAAAATCAATTGGTATTAAAGGCGAGGCGCGGCTTGTCATTGAAGCCCTGTTTGATATCAAGCCTAAAGAGCCGGGGAGGCCAGGGAAGAAAAGTGGTCTGATTATTATTACTGTCTGAGCACGTGTGTGGAGGGGGTTGGGGTGACGGAGGTGGCAGTAATGATACTGCCACAGCAAAAAATAAATATACATGCTGCCACTTATGAAAATTGAATGCATGGCAGTGAGAGGCTGCCATACAGACTGGTACGTGCAATTTTATTCTGGGTAATACATAAACTTTCCACCTACTTTGCAAGCCATTCCAAAACATTAACTGACAAACCAGCAAATCTTGCCGGCATGTGTTATTGTGAGTGGCTTCTAATGCACAGCAGCCTGACAATGACCCTGGGACAGTAATGTGGTCCCAGTTACGGTGCCAGGTCCGCATGAAAAATGATGAGCAGCAGCAAGCACACATAATTACAAAATCTGGGAACAGATGGGCATTGTGGATTTTATGTGCTCTCCCTCGCCCTCTTTAGACAAGCTTTAAAAACCTAGACAAACAGCCTTCACTGCTGTGCTCTTGTAGTCAGACAACCAGCTATAAACACGTCCCTGTGCGTCTCTCTGTGTATATGCAAGCCAAGGTAAAGTCGGGTGTTTCTGTAAATGCTGAACCTTAAAGTACAAAAAACTTAATACATTGGTGGCATGCCAGCTATGTTAGTATTGTAAGGACACGGTGCCAAGGCTGTTACAGCTGCTGGAGTTTGTGGTTTGCATGCCATCCTAAGGTCATGTTGTTTTTAAAATATTCAAATAGATATTATTAGTTAAATATGAAATTATTTAGCTACTTCTTCAACTGCAACTTCATAATAAAAGTGGGTTGCAAAACCAAACGTGGCAGGTTTGAAAAAAGTTCAGGAAAAAATACATGAAAATGCATACATTTCTAATGGTCACTCAAAACTTAACTGACATACAGTAACAAGAATGTTTGGACTGTGGGACAACACCTTTGTGGGCACAGGGAGAACAACAGGCTCCACAAAAATGGCTTTAAAAATCAGTCAGGTTAAAAGAAAACATTTAGGTGAACAGTCTTCAAAAACTATTGACTGGTTCAGTGTGAATATTTAGAGTAACGGAATGCTTGAAATCACTGGAGTGGTGGTCTACTGGTACAGCATCCATCCCACAGCAGGGAGGTTTTGTGTTTGTACCCTGGTCAGGTAAAAGAAAAGACTACATAAAAAAAGAGCATTTTCTGTATTCCAGCTTGGTACTCAGCATAGATAGAATAAAGAAAGGAAGTTAATGCACAGAGCTACCAGAAGACTGACTTCCATTTTTAAACAATACAGTGCTGTGAAAAAGTATTTGCCCCCTCCCGATTTCTTATATTTTTACCTCCGCCAAGGAGGTTATGTGATCATCGGCGTTGGTTTGTCTGTTTGTCTGTTAGCAAGATAACTCAAAAAGTTATGGACGGATTTTCATGAAATTTTCACAGATTGTCAGAAATGGGGTATCCTACAAATGATTAGATTTTGGTGGTGATCCGGATCACCGTCCAGAAGAAAACCGCCATTACGGAAAATGTGATTTTCGTGAATAACTACTAAACCACTAATCCTATCATTGTGAATCCAATTGCTAGTCATATGTTTTCATGGTCAAGGAATCTGAAAACATACACACAAACACTGTATGGGGGGAACTGTGGCGCTTGGCGGAGGTCTGCGCTCTCCGAGTGCTTTTCTAGTTGCATATGTGTCACATTTAAATGTTTCAGATCATCAAACAAATATTAATATTAGACGAAGATAACCAAAGTACAAATACAAAATGCTGTTTTGAAATGATGATTTCATTTATTAAGAGAAAAAAGCTATCAAAACCGACCTGGCCCGTCTTGTTACATAATGATTTTAATTGTGATTAACCACATTTTTTGGAAAGCTGAGATCAACTTCACTAGCTACACCCAGGCCAGATTACTGCCAGAACTGTTGAATCAAGAAATAATTTAAATAAAACCTGTCTGAGAAGTGAAGTAGGTGAAAAGGTATCAAAAAGCAACACATCATGCTGGGATCTAAAGCAATTTAAGGGATAAGGGTCTGTACTTATATAGTGCTTTTCTAGTCTCAAAGACCACTCAAAGCACATCACTAGTAGTAACCCTATATTCTAAGGGCCGATCAAAGATGGATACCTAGGGACAATTTAGAATTACCAATTAACCTAACATACATAGGCTGCACGGTGGCGCAGTGGTTTAGCACTGTGGCAGCACAGTTTACCCTCGGCCGGGGGATCGCGGGGATCATGAGATCGTGGGTTCGATCCCAGCCCCAGACCAACAGTGAGCTGTGTGGAGTTTGCATGTTCTCCCCGTGTTGCGTGGGTTTACTCCGGGATTTCTCCGGTTTCCTCCCGCATACCAAAAACATGTAGGTTTAGGGCGCTCGCGCACGCAGCGACCGCCAGCCGGTGGCTTGTCACCAGACTGCAAACCAAATCTACCTACGGGTACAAATAAGTAACAAAAAAAAAAAAAAAAAAATACATGTCTTTGGATCGTGGGAAGAAACCAGAGCACCCGAAGTTAACCCACATAGCACAGAGAGAACATGCAAGCTCCACACAGAAAGGTTCCTATGCCTGCCAGTCCGGGGATTCAAACCTGGAACCTTCTAGCTGTTAAGGAACAGTGCTAACCACTGTACCACCATGCTGTCATCAAGAACAGATGAGAAATAAAAACCCAGAACAACATCTAAAAAACTGCAGGCCTCACTTCCCTCAGTTTGAACACTGGTTTATGATTCAACAATAAGGAGACTGGGCAAAAATGGCATCCATGGGAGAATTGCAAGGTAAAAACCACTGCTGACCAAAAAGAATGCAAAGGCTCATCTCACATGTGCCAAAAAACATGATGATCCTCAAGACTCTTGCAAAAATATTCTGTGGACTGATGAGACAAAAGTTTACAAAGTACATCTGGCATAAAATTAAGACAGCATTTCATAAAAAGAACATCATACCAACAGTCAAACATGGTGGTGGTAGTGCAATGGTCTGGGGCTCCCTTGCTGCTTCAGGACCTGGATGACTTGCTGTAATTTATGGAAACATGAATTCTGCTGTCTACAAGAAAATCCTGAAGGAGAATGTCCAGCCATCAGTTTGTGACCTCAAGTTCAAGCCCTCCAATGTGGCTGAATTAAAACAATTGTGTAAAGAAAAGTGGAATAACTGGTAATGAGTCTCTTAAGCAAACACCCAAAAAGAGAATCCAAGGCACTCTCATTTCAAAAGTAAAGTCTTTATTGAAATGGCTTTGGTCATACAAACCTATTAAAAACAATTAAAAGCTCCTACACATTTTGGCAGTCAGCCTTCATCAGGGAGTCAAACAGATATCAAGAAGAGAGGAGGGTTCTTATAAAAAAAAAAAAAAAAAAAAGGTCCACTAATCAGAAACCTCCACCTGGCTGCTGCAGTGTCCTGGTTCAAAATGCTCAGTGTAAACACCTACCACATCCAGCAGTCATCCCTACCACCTTCCAACCAACAAAATTCAAAACATAAACAATATGCCCACACAACACACTGTATATACAGTGGGGAAAAAAAGTATTTAGTCAGCCACCAATTGTGCAAGTTCTCCCACTTAAAAGATGAGAGAGGTCTCCAATTTTCATCATAGGTATACCTCAACTATGAGAGACAAAATAAGAAAAAAAAATCCAGAAAATCACATTGAAGGATTTTTAATGAATTAATTGGTAAATTCCTCGGTAAAATAAGTATTTGGTCAATAACAAAAGTTCATCTCAATACTTTGTTATATACCCTTTGTTGGCAATGACAGAGGTCAAACGTTTTCTGTAAGTCTTCACAAGGTTTTCACACACTGTTGCTGGTATTTTGGCCCATTCCTCCATGCAGATCTCCTCTAGAGCAGTGATGTTTTGGGGCTGTCGCTGGGCAACACGGACTTTCAACTCCCTCCAAAGATTTTCTATGGGGTTGAGATCTGGAGACTGGCTAGGCCACTCCAGGACCTTGAAATGCTTCTTACGAAACCACTCCTTCGTTGCCCGGGCGGTGTGTTTGGGATCATTGTCATGCTGAAAGACCCAGCCACGTTTCATCTTCAATGCCCTTGCTGATGGAAGGAGGTTTTCACTCAAAATCTCACGATACATGGCCCCATTCATTATTTCCTTTACACGGATCAGTTGTCCTGGTTCCTTTGCAGAAAAACAGCCCCAAAGTATGTTTTCACCCCCATGCTTCACAGTAGGTATGGTGTTCTTTTTCCTCCAAACATGACAAGTTGAGTTTTTACCAAAAAGTTCTATTTTGGTTTCATCTGACCATATGACATTCTCCCAATCCTCTTCTGGATCATCCAAATGCTCTCTAGCAAACTTCAGACGGGCCTGGACATGTACTGGCTTAAGCAGGGTGACACGTCTGGCACTGCAGGATTTGAGTCCCTGGCGGCGTAGTGTGTTACTGATGGTAGCCTTTGTTACTTTGGTCCCAGCTCTCTGCAGATCATTCACTAGGTCCCCCCGTGTGGTTCTGGGATTTTTGCTCACCGTTCTCGTGATCATTTTGACCTCACGGGGTGAGATCTTGCGTGGAGCCCCAGATCGGGGGAGATTATCAGTGGTCTTGTATGTCTTCCATTTTCTAATAATTGCTCCCACAGTTGATTTCTTCACACCAAGCTGCTTACCTATTGCAGATTCAGTCTTCCCAGCCTGGTGCAGGTCTACAATTTTGTTTCTGGTGTCCTTTGACAGCTCTTTGGTCTTGGCTATAGTGGAGTTTGGAGTCTTGACTGTTTGAGGTTGTGGACAGGTGTCTTTTATACTGATAATGAGTTCAAACAGGTGCCATTAATACAGGTAACGAGTGGAGGACAGAGGAGCCTCTTAAAGAAAAGGTTACAGGTCTGTGAGAGCCAGAAATCTTGCTTGTTTGTAGGTGACCAAATACTTATTTTACCAAGGAATTTACCAATTAATTCATTAAAAATCCTTCAATGTGATTTTCTGGATTTTTTTTTCTCATTTTGTCTCTCATAGATGAGGTATACCTATGATGAAAATTGGAGACCTCTCTCATCTTTTAAGTGGGAGAACTTGCACAATTGGTGGCTGACTAAATACTTTTTTCCCCACTGTAGCCACTAAATCCTGCAGACAAGGCAAAGTCTTTTTGGCTGTTTGTATGAAGTTTCCCACCCAAAGAGCACCTCAGAGAACCTAAAGTTTGTTCTTTAGTCCAGGAAACACCCCTCTACATACCTTTAATGAGTCTCTTATGTTAAGGAATTTTGCCCCAAACGCTTGATTGCATTTATTGCTGCCAAGGGTGGCACAACCAGTTATTAAGTTTAGGGGGCAATTACTTTTTCCTCATAGGGCCAGGTTGGTTTGATAGCTTTTTCCCCTTAATAAATGAAATCACCCTTTACATACAGCATTTTGTATTTACCCAGTTATCTTTATCTAAATATTAACCTTTGTTTGATGATCTGAAACATTTAAGTGTGACAAGTATAAGAAATCAGGAAGGGGGCAAATATTTTTCACAGCACTGCATAACTGACATGTATTTTAAGCAATAAATTCACTAGAGGGCACCTCTCGGAGCCAAAAGTTACCACAAACAAGAAAGAAAAATCAAAAGTTTCTGGCAATAAAACATGGCAACAGTGGAGGAGCTACTGATATTGCCAGTCCACTCTTTACAATATTCTTTTTTGTGCTTTGCTGTTCTTGCATGAACTGTTGGCTTTACTGAGCGGTGATGCCCCCACTATTCCTTCTGGTATTGCAGTGTTTGGTCGGTATGTGTAAGCTTTTGAAAACATGCAGAAATACAGACAAAATGAATGAGTATGGGAAGAAGGCTCTCCCTGTCTCTGTATACAGGTGTATCTCAATAACTTAGAATGTCATTGAAATGTTGATTATGCCTCGGTGCAATGGCAGCATACAATAATCACTCAGTGTGTCTGTGTGTGGTTGTGTGTGTATATCCATTTGTTACCAGCTTTTCAGCACACCTGGTGAAAATCAAGTAAAGGCTTCTATCATTATATCACCATATTTTCTTGACTTTTAATTTACCAGAATTTCGAGATAAGGCTTTGTTTTCAAAATAAACAAATTTAACTCACCATTATACCCTCAATGGAGCAGCAAAAAAAGGTACTGTAGTAACTAGGCCAGGCCAATAGAGGTTGCACCGAGGAAGTTGCACCTTGGTGCTTTCATTGAGTTCAGTAATTCAATTAAATAAATGAAACCCTTATATTATGTAGATTCAGTACACACAGAGTGATACATTTCAAGTGCTTATTTCTTTTAATTTTGATGAGTGTGGCTTATGGGCAGGTCGGTGGTGCAGTGGTGAGCACTGTGGCAACACAGTAAGAAGGTCATGGGTTCAATCCCACCCCTGACCATCGGTGACCCTTCTGTGTGGAGTTTGCATGTTCTCCTCATGTCTGTGTGGCTTTTCTAAAGGTATTTCAGTTTCCTCCCACAGGCCAGAAACATGCATGTTTGGTTAACAGGCATCAACTGGGGATTCTAAATTGTCCTTAGGTAAAAATGTGAGAGTGAATGGTTGTCTGTCTCTGTGTTGGCCCTGCAATGGACTGGTGGTCTGTCTAGGGTGTAACCTGCCTCTCAACCAGAGATGCTGGGATAGGCTCCAGCCCCCCACAACCCAAAAAGGACTAAGCGGTAGAAGATGGATGGGATGGATGGATTATGGCTAATAGCTCATCAAGATCCCAAATTCAGTTTTTCAAAAAATTTAATATTCCATAAATTAATTTTGAAAAAATGGATTTTTAATAGAAATGTTCGGCAACTTAAAAGTATATCCATGTACACACTCAATACTTGGTCGGGGTTCCTTTTGCATGAATTACTGCATAAAGGCAATCAGCCTGTGGTACTGCTGAGGTGTTATGAAGGCCCAGGTTGCTTTGATAGCAACCTTCAGTTCGTCCGCATTGTTGGGTCTGATGTCTTTCATCTTCCTCTTGACAACGCCCCATAGATTGTCTATGGGGTTTAGGTCAGGAAAGTTTGCTGGCTAATCAAGCACAGTGATGCCATGGTCATTAAACCAGGTTTTGGTGATACTGGCAGTATGGGCAGGTGCCAAGTCCAGCTGGAAAATGAAATCAGCATCTCCATAAAGCTTGTCAGCAAAGGAAAGCATGGAGTGCTCTAAAAATTTCCTGATAGATGACTGCATTGACTTTGGACTTGATAAAACACAGTGGACAAACACCAACAGGTGTTTCTTTTCAGATGAAAGTAAATTTTGCATTTCATTTGGAAATCAAGGTTCCAGAGTCTGGAGGAGGAGCAGAGAAGCACATAATCCAAGCTGCTTGAAGTCCAGTGTGAAGTTTCCACAGTCAGTGATGATTTGAGGAGCCATGCTATCTGCTGGTGCTTGTCCACTGTGTTTTATCATCTCCAAAGTCAGTGCAATCATCTACCAGGAAATTTTAGAGCTCTTCATGTGTCCCTCTTCTGAAAAGCTTTATAGCAGGGGTGCCACACTCATTCCATCGAGGGCCAAGACCCGGCACATTTGACCTCCACCCAGTAGCTTCAGCAGGTGTTTTCAATGATCAGCAATCAGTGGGAAGAAATTCAGTGAATTTACCTGTTGAAGATACTGGGTGGAGGTAAAACATGAAGGGTCTTGACCCTCCATGGAATGAGTTTGACACCCCTGCTTTATAGGGATGCCGGTTTCATTTTCCAACAGGACTTGGTACCTGCCCACACTGCCAAAAGTACCAAAATCCAGTTTAATGACCATTACTCTGCTTGATTGGCTAGCAAACTCTCCTGACCTGTTTTGTCAAGAGGAAGATGAAAGACACCAGACCTAACAATGCAGACGAGCTGAAGGCTGCTATCAAATCAACCTGGGCCTCCATAACACCTCAGCAATTCCACAGGCTGATCACCTTCATGCTATGCCCCATTGATGCAGTAATTCATGCAAAAGGAACCCCAAACAAGTATTGAGTGTGTACATGGACATGCTTTGCGGCCGTCAAACATTTCTATTAAAAATCAATTTTTAAAAATTGTTCCACATGTCCCACAATTCCATTGCACTGTACAACTGTACAATGAACAAAAAGCATATTCTATTGTATTCCATTCAATGTTTTGAAAATCTCAGCAAGCCTTGATAAAAGATGTATGTCATGATTTCTGGATGATCTCAGGAGAACTTTTGAAGTTAACCTCTGGATAAAGATAAAAGCCAGTTTGATGATTTAGTAAATACATTTCTACACCACAAAAGGATTATGTGACAGCCATTTTAATCACACGAAGAAGATATTTGCTCAGTTTCTTTGTTTTCAGTGTCAATTTCACATGAGTGTATCCCATGTGCATGTCGAAGCACAAGAAAAGCCAAGCAATTCATCAAAATGGAAGGAAAACTACAGGGAATTTAACCACTCTACAAATAATCAAGCTAGGAATAAGGTGGGACACAGCTGGAGAATACAGGTAAGGAAATAAGGAGAGAAACTGGCGTTGACAGAGTAAACTGACAGCTAAAAAGTGGAACACAGATGAAACCAATAAAGGGAATATACAAACTCAAATTTTTCATCTTCTTGTTCCATCAGCTGCTCCCTTTAGGGATAACTGCAGTAGATTATCTGCCTCCATCTCACTCTCTCTTTTGCATCCTCCTCTGCCATCCTGTCTATGACCATGTTCTCCAAACCCAAATATAACCAACTAATTTAAAAAGAAAATGAATATAAAAGATAGAGGAACACCACACAAGGGCAAACAGAAATAGGCAGGAAAACAAACATGCCTCAAAGAATGTTTCTACCCTCTTATTGCCCTATTCAACTTTTACTTCCCTCTGCTTCCTCAAGGGTTTAGAAGAACAACTTACTTCTCTCTAATGTGAGATCTGTCCTTCACTGCTCTACAGTATATGGTGCTCTTCCTGTTGCTGGGCAGCATCGGGGGAGCTGCTCTGGGTGCATTCTGTCGGTCCTTTTCCCAATTTCTCCCACCCACTGAAGAGAAAAGGCTGTCATCACTGAGAATTTCCAGGAAGTAAATTACTATGATTAATCAGTGATTTGTCCCATTTGCTAACATATACTTACAGACCCAATGTGGTCATTTTGCAGTGGAAGAATCGATCAGTTATCTTAGTTTTTTTTTTTTTTTTTTTTTTCAGGATTTCGCTTTGCCCTGGTTTAGAGTAGACATACAGGGGAGGCAGAGTGTAATAATAGTAGTAATAGTAGTATTTACTAGCAATTCTCTATGGGATTTCACAGGATTCAGCATGACATTTTACATGTGTGTTCATGTCATGTCATTGCATATCAAAACAGAAAAAAGTTTCATTTATTTGTACCAGTGCATGCCCGTAGAAAGCAAGTATTCTTGTCTGAAAACAGGTAGCCTAATTAGGCTTTACAGGCCCAAATGTAGGCTGTGTTTGAAAGTGGAATACAAAGACGTGTAGGCTATATGTAGGCAATTACATATGTTCGACTTCAACAAATATGAAGGGGAGTAAATGGCACTAAGATGTATTTGATTGTGTGAATATTAATTACAGAACTATTGGAAATGAATGGGACATCCAATATTAGTGACTGTTTAAGAACCCTTGTTTGTTTGTCAGACTTATTTGTGTGATCTTTTATGACTTATATTCTTAATAGTGCATCTTGCACTTTGGGGAGTGGGAGTTGTTCAGTCATCATTATAACTTTTTTAGTTTGTATTTGTAGTTTATAGTCTATCATCAGTGGACTCATGCAGTACTATTACAGGACACGTTTACAAATATTTGAGGCCCATTGTAGTGCATCATTTTACATTTTAGCAATATTATAAGTACGAAACAGAATATTATTGTACTCAGCAGAATGACGTGTTTGGCTGCAACTGCTGCATCAGTGTTGCCCATTTGTCAGTAAATAAAAATGACTTTGTATATCATTATTTGGGTGGTTTTTGTCACGGTTGTCATTAAGTCAAAGTGTGTGCATGTGTGTCCACATATGATATGCAATTGATCTGGCCATTCCACTCCACAATCATGGTGGTATTATCCAGCCATCCATCCATCCATCCATCTTCTTCCACTTAATCCTTTTTGGGTCGGGGGGGGGGGGGGCGCTGAAGCCTATCCCAACATCTTTGGGCGAGAGGCAGGGTACATCCTGGACAGATTGCCAGTCCATCGCAGGGCCAACAGAGAGACAGACAACCATTCACTCTCCCAGTCATACCTAAGGACAATTTAGAATCCCCAGTTTGATGCTTACCTTTTAATTTCCAGATAGCCGTGCACCCAGAGGAGCACCATGTTGAACCTGGGGGGCTTTAAAGGACAGCGGTGGCACACAGGTGAAGCAGCAGCCGAGACTCCGTCCCATTAATTGGGTGGGCTTGGCTTGGCTCCCTGAGAAGGACTGCGATAAGCCGGTCCGGCGGCTGCCCCCCCTGCGCACCCCGTGCTCTACACATACCGGTGGCCAAAACGCAAAGCGTCCTATCTGAAAAATGCACTTTTTTGAGAAAACTAAAAAACTTTTTGTTTTCTTGCAGAATGCTATGCTATTTTGTTTAATCAGAATAATTTTCTGTCACAATAAAGGGCAGGGCTGTCTTGCAGACAGATATGAGCAGCCTTCCATGTTATCATCCAAAGTGAAATCCACAAATCAGAAAATCCAGCAGATAGAGGAGGTTTTGCATTTCAACCATCGATATGCCGAATTATCCTTTAGAGCTACGCAATCATGGCAACATTATAGTATAATGTTTTAAGCATTAAATCATCAGTATTCTGTTTTTCTGGTCAAATTTGTCACTTTTCACTTCATTGGTTTGTTTGTGGAAAGCTCTGGTAACTGGTCATGATGCCACGCATTATCCAATCAGTACAGAGTCAATCCAAAGCCCCGCCCACACTGCTAGAAGCCAGGGCATGAAGGAACGGAGCAGTGGCTATTGACTAAACTTTTACTGATAAAAATTACATATTTTCACGGAGCAACTCCATACTCAGGGATGCACCCCCGTAACCTCAGCAAAGCACTTATAAAACCTGAGGTTCAGTCTGACGAACAGTTTGGGAGATATCTGAGGAACACACACACACACACACACACACACACACACACACACACACACACACAGACACACACAAAAAGACAGAGATATCTTGCATTTATAGATCGATAGGAACAAGTATTTTACATGAACCACGCCACAAAAATGAAGCCAACGCATTTTTATCACCCTCTAGTGGCTGGCTGCAGTAAGACTTTAAGCTTCACCCCCTCCCCATTACTGTGTACTACATTTTGCCAAAATGAAAACTAAAAATGCTTCTTGAATAAAATGATTTTTTCCAAAAGAGGTTTCTGTACTAATAGGTAGTTCTTATCATGCTGAATTATGCACACATGTCCCTTTTTCTGATGTTATAAAAACAGGGATGTGTTCACAATTGAGAGTGACTGTGATTAGTCAGGACTGGGGGAGCTCCCTATGGACTGCTGCGTAGACAGTAACAGGCAGCTGTGTGGGCTTAAACTTGACAAAATGGCTGCTCTTCATGGTCACTACTGCATAGACTGGTTGCAAATGATGTCAACAGTGCAAGGTGATGGCACCCTAAGTCCAGAAAGTAGAATTTCACTTGTCTGCAGTGGAACTGACTGGCAGCACAAAATCCATATTTATATACTTCAAGCTATTTCAAGCCTTTGTGTTTTTGAATTTTGTTGACTATGCCTTTGAATTAAATGATGAATCATGACATTCATTTTTTAACCAAACTAGTACAGTCTATGGTCCCACATCACATGATTTACACTTTACTTTTGAGTTTATTCTTGTGATTCTTCTTAGCTATGTTTATTCCTGGTTTTATGCTCTATTTTGGCCTTAGGTCCTCTTCTGAGTGTTAATAATCCCTTTGTGTTTGTGTTTCCTTCTGTTCGTTTTTGTCTGTCCGGTCATGCATCTCTGACTCCCTCATTAGCATAACTCCCTTCATCTGTGTGTTCTCGTGTGCTGTTGAATACCTTGACTGTCTCCTTTTAAAACTTAAAGTCTTGTCTTTTGCCTCGCTGCTGCGTCATTGTTTGATGTATGTTATGGTGTTCCTCTCATGCCCCCTGATTCCCTGTGTTCCCTGGCTCCTTTGTTCTCCTAAAGGTTTGTTTATTCATAGTTACCCTCAGCGTTCAGTTGTTGTTTAGTTAACTCAGTGTTAAGTTTATGTTGGTGAGTTCTTCTAACCCCTGAGACACACTTTGATTTTCTTAGTAATCTCAGTATTAGTTAGGTTATTTTGCCTGTCTACCACAGTCTTGGTTTGTTATTATTACCTCCACTAACTGTTAATCGTGCCTCGGTGAAATGGAGAGACATACGGTAATCATTCAATGCATCTGTGTGTGGTTGGTTGGTTGGCTGGCTGTATCTGTCCGCTTCTCTGTTTCAGCTCGCCCGGTCAAAATTAAGTAGAACTAAAGGCTTGTATCATTGTATCACCATATTTTCTTAACTTTTAATTTGCCAGAATTCCGAGATAAGACTTTGTTTTCGAAATAAACACAAATTCAACTCACCTTTACTGTCAATGGAATGGTATTGTAATAACTATGCCGGGCCACTAGAGGCGGCAGTACAAGTCCCAACATTCCTCGCCCGCAAATGGTCACAGTGAACTGTGCATGCACAAGGAAACTCCTACCAGAGAGAAGTACTGAGTAATCTGCCAATACTGGGTGAACAAATGTCCGTCTTTTTGCCCGTCTGTTTTCTTCCTCTGCCACTAAACAGCAAAAGCTCCTGTTCGTCTTGATTGTCATCATATTCATGTACCTCCATCGCTACTGCCATTTAAAATGTCTGCCATCATGCTTTTCTTTTGTGTTTGGATTGCAGCTGTTCAAATCGGTTTGGTGGCTCTTGGTTGCCGCCAACAGTATGGGCATGTAAAATGCAGATTATTTTCACTGCACATGCGTGTACTCCAAAACTACTGGATGGATTTGGATGAAATTTTTACCAGAGGTGGTCCCTGGGCTATAGAGGAACCCATAACATTTTGGTGATGATTCCAGAACGCATACCTCCACCAAGGCTCTTATCTTTTCAAATCAAATCAAATCAAAATCAAATCAACCTTTATTGTCATATTGCTGTACATACAACTGTAGTGCAGGCAAGATGAAATTGCGTTTCTCTCGGCATCCATATAAGTAAAAAGAACATGATTTAAGACACACTCACACGTACACTCACCCCCCACCCCACCACAGCTATACACACTTCCCTGAGACATACTTGAAAACTAACCAGAACTATAATATATAAATAATATACATAATTTCCATAGGTGCAGTAGTATGTATGAGAGATTCCGGATCAACTGTTCAGCATCCTAACAGCTTGTGGAAGGAAGCTGTTAATCAGTCTGGTGCTTCTGCCTCTGATGCTCCGGAATCGTTTGCCAGATGGCAGAAGTTCAAAGTGTTTATGCAGAGGGTGAGTGTGGTCCTTGACAATGTTCGGTGCCCTGCTCCCACAACGGTTCTGAAAAAGTTCTTGGACAGAGGGGAGGGAGACTCCAATTACCCTCTCAGCTCCCTTTTAACTATCCTCTGCAGGGCTTTTTTTTCTGACATACTGCAGCTGGAGCACCATGTAGCAATGCAGTACGTCAGAACACTCTCCACCACACCTCTGTAGAAGGTCCTGAAGATGCAGATGGGGAGAGAGGCCTGTTTTGAGTTTCCTCAAGAAGTGCAGTCTCTGCTGGGCCCGCGTCCTGATCCCCAAGGAATTCCTGCTCCAGGTCAGGTCCTGCGAGATCTGCACTCCGAGGAACTTGATATTCTCCACTCTCTCCACTAAACGGCCGCCCATGCTGAGATGGACGTGTTCAGGCTGTGACCGCCGGAAGTCGATAATCATCTCCTTCGTTTTGTCCACGTTGAGCACCAGATTGTTCTCCCTCCACCAGCCCTCCAGGTCTCTCACTTCTTCCCTGTACAATGATTCCTCATCCCTCTGAATAAGTCCCACCACCGTGGTGTCATCTGCAAACTTAATAATCTGGTTCCCCTCGTGTCTGGATACACAGTCATGTGTCAGAAGTGTAAACAACAGTGGACTGAGTACGCAGCCTTGAGGGGATCCGGTGCTCAGTGTGATAGAGTTGGAGATGTTATTTCCAACCCGAGGTCTCTCAGTCAGGAAATCCAGGAAATCCAGGATCCAGAGACATGTGGCGGTGTTCAGACCAAGAAGGAGTAATTTCTCCATCAGTCTCTGGGGAATAATGGTGTTGAATGCTGAACTGAAATCAATGTACAGGAGTCTGGCGTAGGTGTCTTTCTGATCCAGGTGGGTGATGACAGAGTGCAGGGTGGTGACTATAGCATCCTCTGTGGAGCAGTTTGAACGATATGCAAAATGGAGCGGGTCATGTGATGCAGGGAGGCAGGCTGTGATGTGTGGTTTGACAAGCCGTTCAAAACACTTCATCACAATTGGTGTCAGTGCAACAGGACGATAGTCATTCAGACAGGACACAACTGGTTTCTTTGCCACCGGTACTATGGTAGAGGTCTTGACGCATCTGGGAACGATGGCCTGACTCAGGGAGATGTTATAAATATCAGTCAGGACATCCGCCAACTCGCTCGCGCAGTCTCGGAGCACATGTCCCGGGATGTTGTCCGGACCTGCAGCTTTACGTGGGTTGACCCTGGTTAGGGTCCCCCGTGTGTCTGCTGTGTTGATGGTGACAGCTGGCCCGACCGATGGTGAGGATGGGCCAGCCCTCCCTTTGATTGTCAGGTTTGATGCTTCAAAACGTGCAAAGAAATCATTGAGCTTGTCTGGAAGCGAAGCGTCATCATCATCGACCCCCTGCCTAGACTTATAGCCCGTCAGTGTCCGAACTCCCTGCCCCATCCGCTTGGTGTTCCTAGTGTCACAGAGGTGTCCCTGGATTTTCTCCGCATAGGCGCGCTTCGCCGTCTTAATTCCCTTTGAGAGCACAGACCTGGCTGAGTGGAGGGCGATCCTGTCCTTCGCTCTGAAGGCTGCATCTCTGGCTGTGAGCAGCAAGCGCACCTCTGCAGTCATCCAGGGCTTATGGTTTCCCCGTACAGTGATGGTCTTCACTATAGCGACATCCTCCGTGCACTTCGCGATGTAGCTGGTGACCGTTTCAGCGTACTCCTCCACATCTGTCTTGTCTTCCTGGGAGGCTGCCATTTTGAAGACCTCCCAGTCTGTGTGCAGAAAACAGTCTTTAAGTGCTGAGGTTGCACTCTCTGGCCAAATCCTGATTTATTTCACTACTGGCCTGCTGTGCTTCAGTAAGGGTTTGTAGGCAGGCACCAGCATCACGGATATGTGGTCAGAAAGGCCAAGGTGGGGGCGAGGTGTTGCCTTATAAACATCTGTGTTTGTGTACACCAAGTCCAACATATTCTCTCCTCTGATCTTAAAGTCTACACATTGTTTAAACTTGGGGAGCACAGTCTTTAAACTGGTGTGGTTAAAATCCCCCGCAACCTCCACAAAACTGTCTGGGTGTGAAGTTTGGATTTCACTAATAGCATCGTGCAGCTCTCCGAGTATCTCTTTAGCATTAGCTTTAGCATTAGTGCTCGGCGCTATGTAAACAGCAGCTACAAACACGTTGCTGAATTCCCTCGGCAGATAATATGGCCGACAATTTACAATAAGGAACTCCGCCAATGGACAGCAGTGTTTAGATACTAACGTGGCGTTAACGCACCAGTTCTTGTTAACATGAGCCTGTTTTCCACTAGCCCAGCACACCTCGGTACGGCTCGATTCACTTCAGTACGGCTCGGAATGCTTCTGTCTCCATTAGCACGGTGTTGTGCTTGTGCTGTGATGGTTTGTGTTAGGAGGTTTTAGAAGCGGGGCGGCGGCAGATTCTCAGCGAGGCGGGGCCACACTCCCGTGACGTTACGCACCCGACTGAGTCCTTATTTACACGAGACAAAAAAGGATCCAAGGATTATTGCCTTGCTCGCTCTGTGGTTTTATCTCACAATTAATTTTATCTCATAATTAAGCTGCAACAACACAAGTCACTTTTGTTTTGAATTAACTGCCAAATGACCGAGAAATAATGAGCTGAAACTTGTTTTTATTCGTATTAAATAATGAGACGGTGGCACACTGGCCAACACCAAATTGTATTATTTTTTACATCCTAGGGCATTTTGGATGTACTGAAATAAAAAAATTCATGTTTTTCACCTTCAGGTCAACGTTTGGAACAACAGTATTATTATTTTCCGTTTAGATGATGCTACACTCCTTCTAAAGTATTGTAAATCTCTGAATTTGGAATGCCGATAGAACATTCAATTTACATATACTTGTACCTACTTTGACTTGGTGCTAATTTTTTATGATATTTCAATAAAAAGAACAGAAAGCTTACAAAAAGATTTCTTTTTTGGTCTAGTTAAAAATTACATTACCTTTACAATGGTTGACCCGTGACAGGAAGATCAGCATCATTTTGATCAGACTAGGCAATGGAATTTCTATGTAATTATACTGTTTTATAATTCAGTGTTATAACAGACAAACCACACTTTCCAAAACAATTCCATTTTATTATATACAAAATATTAAAAGAAAAAAAAAACTTTGCAACACAACATGAAGGTTAATCGACATTTTATACACGCCGGCCACTGAGTTCCTCTACACCAGCTTCCCAAACTGGGTCACGAAGACTCGGATGAATTAATCCGTCTCTGCCAGCTGTGGTTCAGGAAGGCTCGGTTGAATAATCCGTGCGGGCTGTCGCGGCGGACGCATGGGATGATTCTACAAGGAAAATGCACACAATAAAATACAGCACGAAAGTGCAATATATACAGAAAAGACAATAGTTTTTAACAAGAATACATAAGCTTATTTCAGCGTATTGTTCACATGAATAATTAAAATAAAAGCTTTAGTCCGCAGTGTGCTGCAATAAAGCAGCGATCATCATCCACAAATGAACACCTTTTTTATTGCATAAATAAACTGAGCGTCTTACCGAATATATTTGCGAAAAAACGCACAATAAAAAAAAATTAAAACTCACCGTTAAAGGACTCCGATGTCGAGACCTCCCGGTATATTTTTTCATTCCGGGCGGCTCCGTCTAACTCGCGCTGAATACGTTCGTCTGACAATGCAGTGAGCAGACACTGCACCTCCTTATTGGTCCATGGAACACCCTTATTACACGAAGCCATTTTTGATAGAGAATAAAAGAAAATAGCACAGCAATACACTGAAAAGAAACCGCCAACAGTGGTTGCGTGCTGAGTAAAGGCGGTCGTGAAGATTCTTTTTTTTTTTTTTTCAAAAACTTTATTGAGAAGGTTGTGAAGATTTGGTAGATGACGAGGAGGAGAGGGGCGGTTACAACCTGACCAATCAGCGCCGGTTACGACCTGACCAATCAGCGGCGACCAGTCTGTTAACGTCACAACACGGCACAGCTCAGCACTGCTGTACCCTGCCCTGGAGCGGGGCTGAGAATCGCGGCTGTTAAACCGTGTTGGGGCTTGTGGAAAAGCGTACAAAGCGTGCTGAGCCGTCCCGTGTCGCGCTAAAGCGTGCTAGTGGAAAAGGCCCTATAGATACATAGCCCCCCTCCCCCCACCATGGCTCTTACTGGAGCTCGCAGTTTCTCTGTCTGCGGAACACTGTCGTACCTTCCAGTTGAATGGCCTCGTCAGGGATGTTGTCGTGGAGCCAAGTCTCCGTGAACGCAAGCACACAGCAGTTCCTCCACTCTCTCCGGGTTTCTCTCAGCAGACGCAGCTCGTCCAGCTTGTTGTCGAGGGAGCGGACGTTAGAGAGAAGGAGCGACGGTACTGCTGGTCTGGAGGGGTTAGCCTTTAGCCTAGCATGAATCCCGGCTCTTTTTCCTCACTTTTGCTTGCATTCACTCCGCTTATGCTTCCTCCTCTCCTAGTTAGCCTTCAGCGGGGACTCCGACAGAATTCCATGCTGGCGTAGAATGTCCAAGTCACAACCGAGCGCCGCGATTCTTGCAGCGTGCAGTACCTTGATGTTTAATAAGGTCTCACGGTTATAAGTTTTACAGAATGTATGTCTGGGATGATCAAAACACTCAAAACTCTCACACTCGCTGATGCCAAGAGGGGGCGGCTGCGTCCATGTGCCACCATCACAATGTGATGTTAGCACATCACATTGTGATGTTCACAGTGTGTTAGCAAGAATACGCCAAAACTACTGGATGGACTTGGATGAAATTTTTCCCAGAGGTGGTCCTTGGGCCAGAGAGGAACCCATAACATTTTGGTGATGATCCGAGAACACATACCTCCGCCAAGGCTCTGGCACCGAGGCATCAGCACCTTGGTGTTTTCACTAGGATCAGTAATTTACTGTCAAGTCTGCAGACTTGAGAATTGCACTATTTTGTTGCATACCTTAATTTCCACAGTGAGGCACTGTTTGAAAACAATTATACATCCATGACCTGGAAGTCCCACTCTTTTGAAAAAGTCTTTATTGAGTTTACAAAGTCTGCCCTTGTATAAACATTGTTAAGCTATTTCACATCTGTTTAAAAAAAATTGGCAGTGCTTGAGCTGTATTTATTGTCTCAATTAACAAATCACAATACCTTTGTGGTGATGAACTCTTTATTTCATCTGAAAATGCCAAAAAAAAGCAAGCAAAGTGCGCCAAAGCCAAATCGCTAGCATGCTAACGAGCCACCAGCAATGATCTTGACCCTTCTGCGGTACTTACTCAACAGGTGCTTAGCAATAGTTACTGTGTACATTTAAAAGGGACTATTTTTTCCTCAGCTGTACAAAATAACTGGTTAAACAAATAATATTTTGTCCAGTTTTGCTGTCATTCTGACTCTGTTGAAGTTCACGACTAACACAGAGTCAGTTGTTAAGCGTGGGCAACAAAGAATTTACTTGTTGCAAAAACTGAAATCTGAATATTATAAGATAAGATAAGATAAGATAAGATAAGCCTTTATTAGTCCCACAATGGGGAAATTCCAGGATTGCAACAGCACAGGGATAGCAACACTCACAGCAACAATCAGAAGGCAAGAAAAAACAACATCTAGTAAACATATGTCCATATTACTATAAATGTATATATATAGACACACAGTGCAGAGCATTATGGTTGGTTGGTGAATGTGCAGCAGAAAGTCTAAGCTCTCTCTCCGCGGATGCAGCGGGCCAGCTGGAAGTCTTTGGGCATGATGGTGACCCCCTTAGCGATGAAGAGACCACCAGGTGGGCCTCGCTGGTCTCCTGCAGAGCCATGACGGCGAAGCTCAGGAAACGCAGGACGGTCTTGAAGTCCTGAGCGATCTCCCTCACCAGGCGCTGGACGGGCAGCTTACGGATGAGCAGCTCCGTGGATTTCTGGTAGCGACGGATCTCTCTCAGAGCCACGGGCCTGTGACGGCGAGGCCTCTTCACTCTGCCGGTGGCCGGAGCGCCTCTCCGAGCAGCCCTGGTGGCTAGCTGTCTCCTGGGGGGCTTCTTCCTCCAGTAGATTTTACGGGCGGTCTGCTTGGTTCTTGCCATCGCTCTTTATTATTCTGTCTTATATTTCTTGCACGCCGCCTAAACTCCAGCCCGGCACCCGCGTCGTTTTCGCTACAGCTCCCGGTATGTCGAGTTTCCCATTAGCACCGGGCGGCGGCCAAGTGCTAGCTAGCACTAGCTCCTCCCCGCTGTAACGTCTCCCGCTGCAAACCGTGGCTCCATCCGCCGACCCGGGAGACCCCCGGGGCGATCCGTGCGTCCGTGATATATATACAGAGTGAAAGGTGTAGAAAGAAGAAGGAAGATAAAAAAAAAGGCTGTTGCAACGGGCAGCCTACTCGTGTGGCGCCACCGGTCCAGCGGAACCGGAACCGGAATTTAAACTGTGCTTATAAACTGTGCTTGCAGAACTGTTGTATAAAAGCAGTATTACACTCGAGGCCATACGGTATCAATGAATATACTAACTATGAGTGTGATACGTATAACACCCGCAGTTACTATATTCATTGATAACATACTTCCTCTCGTCTAACATTGCTTAAATAAATCATCATCCTGCATTCCTGCCTGTATCGGAGTCCGACTTTGCCTGCTCCTTACTTCAAAACATAACAAGTTGCTATTTTTTCTTTTAAATTTGTGATATTTTTATTCAAAATTTGCAGGGTATTTCATTTTTTTAATTTACTTTTATTAAAATCAAGCCATTTTGATGAAAAAGCAAATATGTGAATACTAAATTTGAAACCCGAATACCAGTGTAATCAAATATCTAAAGTAGATATTCGAATATTTGGGTACAGTTCTACAATTCACAAATATAGAAAATTCAAGATAAATACTGTAGTATAATGACAGATCAGAAACATAAGCTTCTTTAAAAAAATGTTTCAGTTCATATTTAAAATAAACAGCCACAGCAGGATCCAGTGCAAATTCTGCTGGTAAGGAATTTATACATATTGATTACTGGAGAGATAAAGAACGGTATTTGTCCAAATGCAGATTTATGCATTGATACCTTGCTGAAACAGTTCCTAAGGTATGAACAGCAGGAAAGCCTCCAACTGCAGAATACTGTCAAGAATACCTATCAACAAGTAGCTAATACAAGCTGCTACATCTCAGCACACCTGGCTGAAAAAAAAACAAAAAACAAAAACAAATCCCACATCACCTAATGCTTTGAATCTAGTTGTCTAGAAGTGTAGATAAAGCTTAATGTACGTGGGATGTGACAGCCTTTAGCTGGAGTGAAGGTTTGGATCAATCCCGCACAGCAGGTTCACATATTTGATCTACACACTGATCTTTTTTGCCATCCTCCCTCAGGTTTTGTATCCTGCCAGCCTGCCAGCATGCTCTTCCCATTGTTTCACAGAGGCACAATATGTCAGCCTTAAACAGGAAGACTCTGCACAACAGAGCGGGCCAATAACAGTGACAGTGAGGCCGAGAGACACGAGGGGCCGAGCCAATCAGGCACCAATAATGGGGCCCCTGCCACAGAGAACAGCTTGTAACTCGGACAAAGAAGCACAGATGAGCACACAAACATCTTGAGAGGGTACCCAGAGAAAAAAAAAGGGGGGGGGAAGCAGTGGATGTGTTGGTATGAGTGAGGAGGGGGATGGATTAGAGCATGGGTGATGTGTCAAGTAGTAATGCATGCAAAGTGCATGAGGGCGTGTGAGTGATGCCCATTTCTCTGCAGGTTAAGGTCAGCAGCCATCTCTCCGGGGCTTTTACTGTCACAGACCACTGGGCTCGACATTTCCTGCCTGCCACCAGGCCATTTGGCAAACAGCGGGGTTTAGCACACTCTCAATCTGTGTGTGTATCTGAGTGCCTGTATGTGCGTATGTCTGAGCGCGTGTCAGGGTGTGAGCGGGGCAAAATGAGAAATGTGTGCATGCTGGTGCAAAAATGCGCAATCCAGTATGAGGCTTCCGTGAAGTAGACGCTGCACATGTCCACTGGAATATGGTGGCTTTTGGGGAAGGAGAACTCAAACACAGATCCGTTTCTGCTGCTCAAGGTATCACTTCAGAAATGGAGTCTATAGATTGATGAACAGCCTCCTCTAAGTGACTTTTAATCTCCGTTCTGATAAATCTGAGTCGCTTATCTTAACAGGTGTGGTGCCTTATGATCATCTAGCACAGGAATTAAAATGACTTGTGCATTAGTGTTGCTCTGGGATGCAATGAGATGATGATGTTGCCATAAAATGTACTTTCTCAAATTTAAAAAATGGCATTTGCACTTTAAAAACCCACATTATGAATGTACAGCATAACTGCCTGTATGCAGTTGCTTATAAACCCCAACCGGGTTGGGGACAGGCTCCTGCCCCAAGTGGAGGGGTTTAAGTATCTCGGGGTCTTATTCACGAGTGAGGGGTGAATGAAGCGAGAGGTTGACAGATGGATTGAAGCAGCATCTGCAGTGATGCAGATGTTGTACCGGTCTGTCGTGGTGAAGACGGAGCTGAGCTCTAAGGCAAAGCTGTCAATTTACCGATAAATCTACATTCCTACCCTCACCTATGGTCATGAGCTTTGGGTAATGGCCGAAAGAATGAGATCACGGATACAAGCGACTGAAATGAGCTTTCGTCGCAGGATTGCTGGACTCACCCTCAGAGATAGGGTAAAGAGCTCAGTCATCTGGGAGGGGCTCAGAGTAGAAGTGCTGCTCTTCCACATCAAAAGCAGCCAGTCGAGGTGGTTTGGGCATCTGATCAGGATGCCTCCTGGATGCCTCCCACTTGAGATGCTTCAGGCACGTCCCACTGGGAGGAGACCCCGGGGCGGACCCAGGACTCGCTGGAGAGACTATGTCTCCCAGCTGGTCTGGAAATACCTTGGTATTCTCTATGAAGAGCTGGAGCAGGTGGCTGGGGAGAGGGAAGTCTGGACTTCTCTGCCTGAATTGCTGCCTCCACGACCCAGACCTCCGGAAAAGTGGTAGAAGACGGATGGATGGATGGATGGATATTAACCATATTTTTTATCAGCCAAAACAATAAAAACGGTTTTATTTTCATCTCATATTATTTTGTAACAGTGAATTTCACTGAGTTACTACTTCTTGTAATCAACAGTTAATCTAACCAAGCCTGAACATACTGTAGTTAGCTTTGGTTGTTTGGTTAGGGCAGGGGTCTATGACTTGCAGCTGATGAACCGCATGGGACTTTTTCATTCATAACCAGGGGCTACCTATGGCTTTGATTAAAAAAAAAAAAAACAACTAAAAGACAGCGAGGAGGAAAAAAGTGACGTATCAAATTTAAGCATGTAGACGCAAATGTGAGAAAAAAACTCTAAAAATGTGAAAGTTAAGAGCATATTTTCACATTTTTCACAAAAAAATGTTGACAAGCCACTCTATTCTTACAACTCATTTGTTTTATCTTTTTAAAAAATCTTTATTTTAAGGATCAAATTTTTAATAGAAAAAAAAAGACAAACTCAAATTGGACCCCCCCCCCACAAACCCCCCCCCCAAAAAAAAACAAAAAAACAAAACAAAACAAAAAAACCCTCAAAATTGGTCCTTCCCTGATAAAGGGTGCTGACCCCAGTGTGAGGGTTACATCTCACCCATGACTGCATCCATATCAATAGAAGACCTCAAAAATAATAAAAAGCACTTTGCATGGAAATGATCCTAACCCTACCAGTCTGGGGATTTGAACCAGGAACTTTCTCACTACGAGGTACTAACCTGCAATGTGGCACATAACTGCCACTTGGGATTTATCCAGCAAACATAAAACAGAAATGGTTTTAAGACGTTAAATTTCGACCTTGAATAGAATGCATTATAAACACATTAGCGCTTGAAAAAGCTGAAAGACATTATATGTACATAAGAACCTAGAATTGCTCTCGGCCCCATGCTGGGCTCAAGGGGATAATCTCCACATCAGAGACTCTCAAAGAATGCCAACACATTCCTTAAGTGATGACTCCAAATCTAAGTGCTGCTTTTACCATCAAATCTACTAATAACCAGCTGTTTTATTGTCAGTCAGCACATAGTCAGTCATCCATCTATTGCTCAAAAATGAAATGATGTGCTGTGTGGTTCGGTGAATCAATTGTCTATCAGCTATTGCAAGGCCACTGCATAGATATTTTTGTCTGCTCCATTTGTGTTGGAGTATCAAACTGCTGATGAAGCAGCAGTCGCCAGTTCATTACGCCACGTTTGCCTTTCTGTAAAAGTCACCACACACTTTGAATATCAAGTCATGAGAGAGAGCTATAGATAAAAAAATAATAATTTCCTATTTTTTTTAAGCAAGCAGCTTTTCAGTTGCAATAAACTCTGTGACAGAAACCATGCACATAGTATGATATGACCAAAAGAATATCCTGATGTGTCATCCAAAAAACTTGTAGAATGCACATAAAGGGAAACACAATAGACTTAAAATTGGGATCAGACACCACCCCCCGTGTACTAAATAATTACGAAAATTTAGGTATTAATCAAAATTAATGGAAAACCCTTTTCTTCTTTTTGCTCAGCACATATCTGAAATTACTTCAAGCATCCATCTTAGCTTATTAATAATCAAATATATGCAGCTAGGCACTTGAAACTTTAATGAAAATGTACTGAATTTGGGTTTTCTGTGGTATGATGGGTTTTTTTCTTTTAGTTATTCAACTACAGCAGTGTACAGAACAAAGTTGCCAGCATGTGATCACAATGTCCAACATACAGTGGGGCAAAAAAATATTTAGGTCAGCCACCAATTGTGCAAGTTCTCCCACTTAAAAGATGAGAGAGGTCTCCAATTTTCATCATAGGTATACCTCAACTATGAGAGACAAAATGAGGGAAAAAAAATCCAGAAAATCACATTGTCTGATTTTTAAAGAATTTATTTGCAAATTATGGTGGAAAATAAGTATTTGGTCACCTACAAACAAGTAAGATTTCTGGCTCTCACAGACCTGTAATTTCTTTAAGAGGCTCCTCTGTCCTCCATTCGTTACCTGTATTAATGGCACCTGTTTGAACTCGTTATCAGTATAAAAGACACCTGTCCACAACCTCAAACAGTCAGACTCCAAACTCCACTATGGCCAAGACCAAAGAGCTGTCAAAGGACACCAGAAACAAAATTGTAGACCTGCACCAGGCTGGGAAGACTGAATCTGCAATAGGTAAGCAGCTTGGTGTGAAGAAATCAACTGTGGGAGCAATTATTAGAAAATGAAAGACATACAAGACCACTGATAATCTCTCTCGATCTGGGGCTCCACGTAAGATCTCACCCCGTGGGGTCAAAATGATCACGAGAATGGTGAGCAAAAATCCCAGAACCATGCGGGGGGACCTAGTGAATGACCTGCAGAGAACTGGAACCAAAGTAACAAAGGCTACATCAGTAACACACTACGCTGCCAGGGACTCAAATCCTGCAGTGCCAGACGTGTCCCCCTGCTTAAGCCAGTACATGTCCAGGCCCGTCAGAAGTTTGCTAGAGAGCATTTGGATGATCCAGAAGAGGATTGGGAGAATGTCATATGGTCAGATGAAACCAAAATAGAACTTTTTGGTAAAAACTCAACTTGTCATGTTTGGAGGAGAAAGAATGCTGAGTTGCATCCAAAGAACACCATACCTACTGTAAAGCATGGGGGTGGAAACATCATGCTTTGGGGCTGTTTTTCTGCAAAGGGACCAGGACAACTGATCCGTGTAAAGGAAAGAATGAATGGGGCCATGTATCGTGAGATTTTGAGTGAAAACCTCCTTCCATCAGCAAGGGCATTGAAGATGAAACGTGGCTGGGTCTTTCAGCGTGACAACGACCCTAAACACACCGCCCAGGCAACAAAGGAGTGGCTTCGTAAGAAGCATTTTAAGGTCCTGGAGTGGCCTAGCCAGTCTCCAGATCTCAACCCCATAGAAAATCTTTGGAGGGAGCTGAAAGTCCATGTTGCCCAGCGACAGCCCCAAAACATCACTGCTCTAGAGGAGATCTGCATGGAGGAATGGGCCAAAATACCAGCAAGTTTGACCTCTGTCATTGCCAACAAAGGGTATGTAACAAAGTATTGAGATGAACTTTTGTTATTGACCAAATACTTATTTTCCACCATAATTTGCAAATAAATTCTTTAAAAATCAGACAATGTGATTTTCTGGATTTTTTTTCCTCATTTTGTCTCTCATAGTTGAGGTATACCTATGATGAAAATTGGAGACCTCTCTCATCATTTACAGTGGGAGAACTTGCACAATTGGTGGCTGACTAAATACTTTTTTACCCCACTGTACTTTATAGCATGAAGACAAGACAAAAAAAAAGTAAATACATCCTTTTAACCTTCTTTCACATCTGGCATCTTTTTTATCCAAATTTCCAAAACCGTGACTACTCAGAGTTGGGACCAGGAAGCAGAGTCGTAGTCTTACACGCCTTTCTGCAGCTCCTCTTCATCCGCCACCCCTCAGCTTAGCCCCTGTCTTCCCCATCAGAGAATCGTTGTCTGCTCCCTCCAAAGTAAATAAAAATATAATATATAAGCATCCCAAAGTGATAAAGCAAAATATTGGTAAAACTCAAATTAAACATAAAGCCTCTAAATTGAATGATTTGGCCTCTGTTCCTCCTCATAATTTAAAAATTAAATGTGGTTTATTAAATATTAGGTCTCTAACTCCCAAGTCTCTGTTAGTCCATGATCTGTTAATTGATCATCAGATTGATTTAATTTCCCTTACAGAGACTTGGTTAGGGCAAGAGGATTATGTTGGTTTAAATGAATCAACCCCCTCTGGTTATTTAAACTGTCAAAATCCCAGAAGTTCTGGTCGTGGAGGAGGAGTAGCAACAATTTACCATTCCAAATTACTAGTTAATGTAAAGCAAAAAACATGTTATAATTCCTTTGAGGGCCTGGTCCTCAGTATTGGGCACTTTAGCAATTTCAGGTTAAACCCAATTTTATTTGCCATTGTTTATCGTCCCCCATCAACCTATTCAGAATTTTTATCCGAATTTGCTGATTTCTTAGCTGATTTAGTGTTGAAATCTGATAGAATAATTATAGTAGGGGACTTTAATATACATGTGGATGTAGATAGTTACTGCCTTAATGTGGCTTTTAATTCAATATTAGACTCGATTGGGTTTTCTCAGAAAGTAGGAAATTCTACTCATTACCTCCACCATACATTGGACCTTGTTCTGACATATGGCATAGAAATAGAAAATCTTCTAGTGTCTCCTCATAACCCTGTACTGTCAGACCATTGTCTGTTAACCTTTGATTTTACTATTTCTGACTATTTGGCTCCTAAAGAAAAATATTATCACAGTAGATGCCTCTCAGATGATGCTGTTTCCAAATTTATGCAGATTGTTTCCTCTATGCCATGTGTCAGCACAACGGAAATAAGCTATAGACAGCTTGCTCCTTCTGTAATTGATAACATGGTGGATAGTGTTTCAGCTTCTCTGCATCAGGCTCTGGACTTGGTGGCCCCCTTAAAAAAGAAAAAATCTAATCAGAGATTTTTAACTCCTTGGTTCAACACAGAAACTCGTACCTTAAAACAGAAGACTCGTCAATTAGAAAGAAAATGGCGCTCTACTGGAGGAGGCGGTCGGAGCACGCCATGAAGGCAGCAGCATAGAACCTCTGCTCCCGGCGCGGTCATATTGAAAAAGCCCTTAAAACGCGAAAACCTATAGAACTACCAGCTCAAGACGATCAACTAAAAGGGCAATGGTAAAAGGCAAGTCAAAAACCAAGAAACAGGCTGAAACTACGGAGTTTGATACCGAAGAAACTGAAGCTAACGACGACAGCGTCGGTTTGGCTAGTGCTGGTGCCAGCAAAATGGAGGAAGACGACAGCATTGATTTGAAGGCGATACTGATGGAAATCAGGGACTTCAGGAAAGAAAATATGCAACAGTCGAATGAAGTTAAAGCAGAAATCAGCAAGATTAATGCAAGACTCGAAACAGCGGAGGGACGCATTTTGGAAACGGAGGAACGAGTGGAAACAATAGAGGAGGTGATTACAGAGCTCGTGAAACTCCAGTCTAAGCTACAGGCCCAAATCACTGACCAGGAGGGGCGTTCTAGTAGAAATAATGTACGGATATATGGTGTGATTGAAAACGAAGAGAAAGGTGCTCCGACTATGAGAGATTTTGTTGAAAATCTTCTGAGGGAAAAGCTCCAACTGCCCTCGACACTGGACTTGCATATTGAACGCGCACACCGCGCCCTGGCGGCAGTTCCCCCAGCCGGAGCACCACCTCGATCCATCATTGCACGCTTTACCAGTTACAAGAGCAAGGAAGAGGTGCTCAGGAAAACTTGGCAAATGAGGGGATTCCAGTGGAAGGGCAAACAGATCAACCTTGATCACGATTATGCACCTGACGTCCTTAAGCAGAGACAGACGTACGCAGAGGCTAAAAAGATCCTAAAACAACGAGGGGTACGTTTCCAGACCCCGTTTCCAGCTAAACTCCGAGTGTTCTACCCAGACGAAACAAAACTTTATAACACCGCTGAAGATGCAACTAAAGACATGTTTGACAGAGGATTCCCAGTCACTGTCTACAAGCCACCGGAGACACTGATGGCACGGATTCAGAAAACAGCGTGGACCACTAAACGAAGCACAAGAGGAGAGCGACGCACACCGCTGGATCCGGGTCAGACTGGACCGTCATCAATAAAGAAGAAACTGCAACAATACAGAAGGGAATCCATGTAAAAACGGCAATATAAATCTGCTGTTCAATTTATAACCCAGTTACAGGTAATCTGATTTAATAATGACTTATCCGTAGTTTATTTTATTTTATTATTTTTTTTTTAATTTTTTTTTTTTTTTTATATATACTGTACATGGTTTTTCTATTAAGAGATAATACAATAACTAAACACGAGAAATGAGTGAAACCTAAGACTTATTGCCAATCTAAATCAGCTACCGGGAAATGACTGTTCAGGCATAATATGGAGGAAAGGCGTGATGATAGACGCTCCACTAGAGGGCCTACCCTGACGCAAGTGGCTTACCCTCTTAAAGACTCACAACATCAGGTCTTACAGGGTTTGTTTTTCTTTAAACCCCACAAACGGAAATCCTGGTTTATTTCCTCAAATGTTTGTTATTGTTTTGTTTGGCTGCAGTTCAGAGCAGCACTGTTTGGACAAGTGGTATACTTATGTTTATTAAGGAAGAGAAAAAGAAAAACAAATTATAGCCAATAATCAGACTATCAATGTCATCTCCTTTAATGTAAATGGAATTATCAGCCCACAAAAAAGGTCCAAAATACTCTCCAAACTCAAAAAAGAAAAGATACATGTGGCCCTTCTACAAGAAACACATGTATTAGACCAAGAACTCAAAAAGCTTAAACGAGGTTTTTATAAGTATGTCTATGGATCATCATACAAACTTGGCCACCGTAGAGGTGTTGCAATTCTCATTTCACGACAGATTTGTTTTGAATATTTATCTGACAAGAAGGATAAAGAGGGGCGATATACAGTATATTGGTAAAAGGAAAAATTGATGGCTCATTAGTAACTATTCTCAACATATACGCACCACCAGGAAGTAATTGGAATTTTTATAAACAGATGTTTGAAATGATGGTATCTGAAACTGAAGGAATGTTGATATGTGGAGGGGACATGAATGTACGGTTGTCAAAACTGGACAGTTCTAAGAATGATCTAGCACAAAAAAAATCAATAATAAAGAAAATAAACAGTATCATGAGTGAAACCGGAATTATCGATATCTGGAGAGATTTTAACCCTTCTGGACGCGATTATACACATTTTTCTGCCCCCCATTCTACATATTCGAGAATTGATTACTTCTTCACATTTAATAAAGACAGATATAAGATTAAAACAAGTGATATTGGCACAATTGATCTGTCAGATCACTCTCCAATATATCTATCTATCTGTATGAATGATACTCGCAAAACCACAACTTGGAAACTTAATTCCAATATTTTGAATGATTCAAAAATGAAAGAGAAATTAAAAGAAGAAATTGATGAATACTTTAAGGAAAATGATAATGGGGAAGTGTCACCATCCATTTTATGGGATGCTTTTAAAGCGGTTGTAAGAGGCAAAATTATTGCCAGCACCTCTTTCATTAAAAAACAAAAAAAAGAAAAACTCGAAAAATTACAAATGGATCTTAAGGAACTACAAAGACAACACAAAATTACTTTAAACAATGACAAACAATATGAAATAAAAAGATTACAAAAAGAAATTGATAACATATTCTGATGAAACGCAAAAAAAGCTTATCTATCTTAAACAAAATTATTATGAGGCTGGAGGGAAATCAACGAAATGGCTAGCTTTTAAACTAAGAAAACAACAGGCTGATAACACAATTTATAGAATAAAAAATCCCAAAACTGGGATTACACATGATGATATTACAGAAATTCAGGAGAGTTTTGTAACCTATTACAAAGACCTTTACTCACAGCCTAAATTAAACAATGGTGACCACATTGAAATCTTTTTAAGTTCACTAAATCTCCCCGGTGTCACGGAACAGGAGAACAGTAACCTAATAAAAGAAATCACAAATAAAGAAATCAATGATGCAATTACAAGACTAAAACCACATAAAAGCCCTGGCCCAGACGGCTACTCTGGTGAATGGTATAAGACCTACAGGGAGGAATTAATTCCAAGACTGAGGGAAGTGTGTAACTGGGTACTGAAGGGAGGGGATCCACCTCCCTCATGGAAAGAAGCGATTATCACTGTCATCCCAAAAGAGGGAAAAGATAAATTGAATTGTAGCCAGTATCGACCAATATCAGTCTTAAACTTAGACTACAAAATATACACGTCCATAATAGCAAAGCGACTTGATAATTTTATACCCAGACTTATTAATCATGATCAAACTGGTTTTATCCGCCAGAGGCAGACTCAAGACAGTATTAGAAGGACCCTCCACGTTATACACCATATTAAAAAAAATAAGATTGAGGCATTGTTTATGGGTTTAGATGCTGAAAAAGCATTTGACTCAGTGAGATGGGCATTTCTTTACAAAGTTTTGAATAAATTTGGATTTCACCATATAATCATTAAGGCCATCCAGGCAATTTACCACAAACCAACAGCCAAAATAAAAATAAATGGTAGTCTTTCAAAACCAGTCTCACTTGAAAGATCATGTCGCCAGGGCTGCCCCCTTTCACCAATTTTATTCACTTTATTTATTGAACCGCTTAGTCAATACATTAGACAAGATAATTTAATTGAGGGAATTGATATACATGGGGACACTCAGAAGATATCACTTTTTGCAGATGATGTCCTAATTTATTTAGGTCAACCAAATAAATCTCTACCTAGATTGATGGAGATATTAGAGCATTTTGGATCACTTTCAGGTTACAAATTAAATATTGAAAAAACACAAATTATGACCTTAAATTATCAACCCTCAATGGAGTTAAAAAATAAATACGATTTTAAATGGGACAAAGACTCCATGAAATATCTTGGCGTGATATTAAATAGAGACACTAGAAAGTTGTTTGAAAAGAATTATGGCCCATTAAATTCCAAAATAAAATCGGATTTAAGAAAATGGAGTCTAATACCAACTTTAGGACTAATTAATAGAATAGAATCAATAAAAATAAACATTTTACCCCGATTACTTTACCTTTTCCAAACTCTCCCAATTGAAGTGTCAAAACAACAATTTGTAGAATGGGACAAGTTGATTTCCCGCTATATATGGCTTGGGAAAAAACCTCGAATAAGATACAGTACATTACAACTGCCAAAGGACAGAGGTGGCTTATCTTTGCCATGTATGAGGGACTACTACTACTCTGCCCAATTAAGACCATTGGTTTGCTTATGTGATCCAATGTTCAAATCTAGGTGGAAAGATATAGAGGAAAATGCCACTAAGGGCCCTCCTATACAAGCAATGATAGCAGACAGGAAATTGCAATCACATTTGAAAGACCCGGATAATCCCTGGCTAAAATTCACTTTTAAGATTTGGAATGACGTAAGTAGAGAGAACAAACTAACCAAGACTGAAATGATGTTAAGATGGTGCGCTTACGACACAGAATTTTTACCAAACCGTAATGACACAAGATTTCAAAAATGGACGTCAATGGGACTCACTTCATACTTCACATTTAACCACAAGGGGGAGCTAGCAGACTTCCAAACCCTTAAATCAAAAAAGGGGCTAAATAACCAAGACTTTTTTAGATACCTACAGTTGAGACATAGATATAATGAAATTATAAGGACCAAGACTGATAAGGAGGATAATAAAATTCTAAATATATTTCAAATGGCCTTTAGCACTACTACTGTTCAGAAAATTATAGCAAGATTTTATCAGGGACTTCAAGCAAACAAATCCACCAAAACCCTATATATTAAGAAGAAATGGGAAAAAGAAATAGGATCAGCAATAGATGATAGTGACTGGGAATCATTATGTACAGTGCAATGGAAAACTACTTATTCAACTATTTGGAGGGAATTTGGATGGAAAAATTTAATTTGTTTCTTTATCACCCCAGTCCAAAAAAAACACCAAAATCTAGGTACCGGTTGTTGGAGACTATGTGGAAATGAAGAGGCTAATCATTATCATGTATTCTGGGCCTGCCCAAAAGTTACCCCATTTTGGAAAGACACACATAAGTGCCTGGAAAAGGTTTTCTCTACCCATGTCCCCTTTGACTTCCTGTACATGTTCTTAGGTTTGGAAATTCCTAACATAGCCTCATCTGCAGATAAATATTTAATGAGAATTGTACTATTGTCAGCAAAGAAAGTCTTAACGAGAAAATGGCTCCAAACAGACATACCAAAAATTCAGGATTTACATGATATGGTATACCAGATATTTATGATGGAAAGGATTACCATGTCTTTACGACTACAAAGAGATAAATTTGATAAATACTGGCTTAAATGGACCCAATATACAGGAAATCAAAGGAGAGACTTTAAGTAATCTATCCCATTGAAGGGAAGAAAAGAGCGAAAGCGAAAAAATTTAATACCACTTGTCCACTGTTCAGTTTATTTGTTTATATGTTATTTTTTATACTGAAAAAAAAAAAAAACTTATGGGAAGATTAATCGAGGGCATTTTCTTGTGTATTATTTTTTTTTATTTATCTTTTCTTTGTAATAAAGTACTGCTCTCAATGTAAACAATCTGACCAAGATCACCAATAAAAATATAATTGAAAAAAAAAAAAAAGAAAATGGCGCTCTACTAATTTAGATGAAATCTATTTAGCTTGGAGAAATCATCTTTTAATTTATAAAAAATCTCTTAGAAAAGCTAGAACGAGTTATAACTCTGCATTAATAGAAGAGAACAAGAATAATCCCAGGTTTCTTTTCAGTACTGTAGCCAGGTTGACAAAGAGTCAGGACTCTGTCAATCCTAGCATCCCCTTAGAGCTTACTAGTCAGGACTTTATGAACTTTTTCAATAATAAAATTTCATCCATCAGAGATAAAATCAATCAGATTCTTCCCACAGTTAACTTAAATACCGTAACTACTACAACTCCTTCTATTGATGTCTGTCTTGATGAGTTTACTCCAATCGACCTTTGTGAGTTAGACAAAGTAGTTTCCTCATCCAAACCTTCAACTTGTCTTTTAGACCCTATTCCTACCAGGTTATTTAAAGAAGTCTTCCCACTTATTGGTAGCTTTATTCTTCATATAATCAATTCTTCATTAACTTTAGGCCATGTACCGCAGGCTTTTAAAACGGCTGTAATTAAACCCTTACTCAAAAAGCCAACGCTAGATCCAGGAGCTTTAGCTAACTATAGACCAATCTCTAATCTCCCTTTCATTTCAAAAATTTTAGAAAGAGTTGTTGCTACGCAATTATTTGACCACCTGCAGGAAAATGGTTTACTTGAAGAGTTTCAATCTGGGTTTAGAATCCATCATAGTACTGAAACAGCCTTAGCGAAGGTCACTAACGACCTCCTCATTGCATCTGATAATGGACTAGTTTCTGTACTTGTCCTTTTAGATCTTAGTGCAGCTTTTGATACTATTGATCATAATATTCTACTTGATAGATTAGAACACTATGTTGGACTTAATGGAACTTCGTTGCAGTGGTTTAGATCTTATTTATCTGATAGGTTCCAGTTTGTTCATGTAAATGATGAGTTTTCTTTCAGCTCAAAGCTTAGTCATGGAGTTCCACAGGGATCTGTGCTAGGCCCTACTCTTTTTAGTTTATATATGCTTCCGTTAGGCAACATTATTAGAAAGCACTGTATACATTTTCATTGTTATGCAGATGACACACAATTATACCTGTCAGAAGCCAGATGATACTAATCAATTAGCCAAGTTAGAAGCCTGTCTTAAGGAAATCAAAGCTTGGATGACTTGTAATTTCCTGCTATTAAATTCAGATAAGACTGAAGTCATTCTTGTTGGTCCAAAAAACCTTAGAAATTCCTTTCCAAATCAAACTTTCAGTTTGGATGCAGTTACTCTTTCTCTTAATAGCTCTGTGAGGAACCTTGGAGTTATTTTTGATCAGGATTTGTCCTTCAATTCACATATTAAATTTGTTTCTAAGACTGCCTTCTATCATTTGCGTAATATTGCCAAGATTAGGAGCATCTTGTCTCAGAGTGATGCTGAGAAGCTGATCCACGCTTTTGTTAGCTCGAGATTAGATTATTGTAATTCTTTATTATCAGGCTGTCCTAAAACATCTTTAAAAAGTCTTCAGCTGATCCAAAATGCTGCAGCAAGAGTTTTAACAGGTACTAGAAAGAGAGATCATATCTCTCCGGTTCTGGCCTCCCTTCATTGGCTTCCCATAGAGTTTAGAATTAAGTTTAAAATCCTTCTTCTTACTTACAAAGCTCTAAACAATCAGGCTCCTTTTTATTTAAAAGATCTGATACTACCGTATTATCCTAGCAGAGCACTACGCTCCCAAAATGCAGGATTACTTGTAATACCTAGAATCTCCAAAAGTACAATGGGAGGCAGAGCCTTCAGTTATCAAGCTCCTCTCCTGTGGAATCAGCTGCCAATCTGGATTCGGGAGTCAGACTCGATCTCTGTTTTTATGAATAGGGCTAAAACCTACCTTTTTGATATAGCCTACAATTAGGGAGGGATCATGTGTTTCTGAACCCTCCCTTAGTTATGCTGCTATTAGGTTTAGTCAGCCGGGGGACCTCCAGTAATGCACTGGGCCTCACTCCTTTCCTCACTCTCTATGAAATATTTTTTTTTTGCTGGTCATTAACATTTGTTTGTTCTCTCCCATAGATTGAGTCCCCATCGTGCTGTTTGCTCTCTACATGTCTGTTCTTTTCTTCTTCTCTATCCCCTCACCCCCCAGCCAGTCGCGGCAGATGACTGCTCCTCCCTGAGCCTGGTTCTGCTGGAGGTTTCTTCCTGTTAAAAGGGAGTTTTTCCTCTCCACCGTCGCCAAGTGCTTGCTCACAGGGGATCGCCTGATTGCTGGGGTCTTTCTGCAACTGTGGGGGTTCCCCCTACAGTTGATAGTGCTATGAGATGACTGTTGTTGTGAAATGGCGCTATTGTAGAAGCATGCTCAAATAATGAGGCTGAGTTTCAGTCATAAAACCAGCTTTATTTGACAGAACGCAGCTTCTAGCATTCTCAAAGCAGGAAAGAGAAAGAATCATACTTCAACCCCCTTTTATACATTTCCAGCATCAGAATTCAAGCCACATGGTGTCTTCAGTCAACATACAGTTACAAAGCATCCCTTTGAAGCTTCACCATTGTCTCTCATTTCTTGATGAACCGGAATACCCTCCGGGGCGTCTTCTGTGGGACAAAGAGACAAATCTCACACTTCCTTGTTACCTCCTGTAGATTCGAGTCCTTAGTCCTTGCAGACGTGACACCCCGCAATACACATTCAGTCCTGTCTCTGTGGCAGCGTGAGCCCACAATGTGTGTCGGCCACACTACCCCCCCCCCCCCACAAGTCTAGTAAGGCAAAATCTAAATGGCATAACAAAAAGAAAAACACAAAGCACTCCATACATCGCTAATCAATCCACCAACTGCCTAGGTTTTAATCTTCTGCCGAATCTGCTGCAACCTGGCTTGGCTGCACCTGCAACATCTCTCTGCACCTGTGGATTAAAGCCATTAGCACCTCTCTGTGAAGACTTTGGAGAATGTCCCCTCAGCGGCCTGCCCCGGCGGGGGGGCCTCGCGAGCTGCACCTCCTCGTCAGCCAGAACAAAAGCGGGTTTGAGTCTGTTAATGCAAATCAGCTCCCTTCTGCCCCCTAAATCTAGCAGAAAATGCTTCTGCCCGGTCTCCAGCACTCGAAACGGTCCATCGTAAAACGGCCGCAAACTTGGACGCTGGGCGTCATGTTTAACAAAAACGAACTCTGCATTTTTTAAAGCTTTGGGCACAAAAACGTGTGGGAAACTGTGATGGATTGGGCCAGGAAGTGTGTTTGCTCCTGAGCCGCTCTGCCACGGCTGAGCGGGGGGGCCACTAGGTGCGGGATTATCAGGAAGAAATTCCCCGGGCAAACGAAGCGGTTGGGCGAAAACTAATTCAGCCGGGGAAGCGTGCAAATCTTCCTTAGGTGCAGAACGCAACCCTAATAACACCCATGGAAGTTTGTCTACCCAATTTGTATCCGTTAGCGACGCTCTGAGGGCTGCTTTCAATGACCTGTGAAAGCGTTCGCATAAACCATTAGCCTGGGGGTTATACGCGGTGGTGCGATGAATCTTCACCCCCAAGCTGCGGGCCGTCGATGACCACAGCTCGGAAATAAATTGGGGACCTCTGTCGGACGTTATGTCCGACGGTACACCAAAACGCGCAACCCATGCTGCTAAAAATGCTCGCGCAACTTCTTCCGCTGTGGTTGATGCCAGAGGAACCGCCTCTGGCCAGCGCGTGGTGCGGTCTACCATCGTCAAAAGGTGTGTGTGCCCGTGTGATAACGGAAGCGGCCCGACCAGGTCAATATGCACGTGATCAAAACGCTTAGCGGGGATGTGGAAAGGTTCTAACGGGGCCTTAGTGTGTCTGTGTATTTTAGCTCGCTGACACGCTACGCAGGCTGCTGCCCATTCCTTGACCTGTTTGCGCAACCCGGGCCAAACAAATTTCTCCCCCACCAACTTAATCGATGCGCGCACCCCCGGGTGCGCGAGAGAATGGACCAAGTCAAAAACACGGCGACGCCACGCGGTTGGCACCACAGGGCGGGGCCGTCCCGTGGAGACATCGCAGATTAGCGGGGGCATACCGTTTTGTTGCACCCTGTGCTCCAGCCTTAACCCTGTTGGTCCAGACTGGAGCGCGCGCACGTCAGCGTCGTTAACCTGCTCCGCAGCCATAGCTGCATAATCTAACCCAACACAGACTGGGGCTGCGCGCGCTCCCGCGTCGCTGCCCGGGCCCGCGGCCATGGCTACAGAGTCTGCCCCTATGGGGCTTGGCGGTGCTACTGCACGCGAGAGGCAGTCTGCCACAACATTGTGTTTACCCGCGACATGCTGAATATCAGTAGTGAACTCCGATATTGCGGCTAGTTGCCTTTGTTGCCGGCCTGACCAGGGTTCTGAAATTTTGGCCATCGCAAACGTTAGCGGTTTATGATCCACAAAAGCGGTGAAACGTCGCCCCTCTAACCAGAACTGAAAATGACGGATGGCCAAGTGTAGGGCCAAAAGCTCCCTGTCAAACGCGCTGTATTTCCGTTCACTATCGCGCAAGGTCCTGCTGAAAAACGCGAGGGGTTGCCAGGTACCTGCCACAAACTGTTCAACTACCGCCCCCACCGCTACATCGGAAGCGTCAGTGGTGAGCGCCATGCGGGCCGTTGGAACTGGGTGCGCTAACAAAACTGCGTTTGCCAGGGCTGATTTGACCTGGGCAAAAGCGCGCTCCCGCTCCGGAGACCATTCAACTTTATTTGCGGGCTTTTGTTTTTTTAACGCGGTGTACAATGGCTGCATGAGTCGTGCTGCGCTTGGGAGGAAACGGTTGTAAAAATTAACCATCCCTAGAAACTCCTGAAGCGCCTTGACCGTTTGAGGTTGCGGAAAATCCGTTATGGCACGCACTTTATTTGGAAGGGGAACTGCTCCCTCTGCCGAAACGCGATGTCCCAAAAAATCAATCTGCGCCACCCCAAACTGACACTTCGCTGGGTTAACTATTAACCCGTGCTCTGCCAACCTCTGGAAAACTGCTGTGAGGTGTTTTTCATGTTCGCCTTCGGACGCGCTGGCTACCAAAATATCGTCCAAATAAACGAACACGAAAGGCAGGTCGCGTAAAACTGCATCCATCATGCGTTGGAAAGTCTGCGCGGCCCCCTTGAGGCCAAAAGGCATGCGCAAGAACTCAAAAAGGCCGAAAGGCGTTATGACCGCTGTTTTGGGTACATCCTGCGCGCGCACTGGCACCTGGTGATAGCCGCGCACCAAGTCTATTTTAGAAAAAATGCGCGCCCCCGCCAAATGGACAGAAAAATCCTGAATGTGCGGAATCGGGTAGCGGTCATGAGCTGAAACGTTGTTCAACCTGCGGAAATCACCGCAAGGTCGCCACGAGCCGTCAGCTTTTGGGACCATGTGTAACGGCGAAGCCCAAGAGCTCTTGGAACGTCTAACAATGCCCAGTTTTTCCAGATTAGTGAACTCCTCGCGCGCGATGGCCAGTTTAGCTGGGTCCAAGCGCCGAGCCTTTGCAAACACGGGAGGGCCTGTGGTCGTTATGAAATGTTCTACCCCATGTTTGGCCACCGTTGCTGAAAACGTGGGGACTGTGAGTGCTGGAAACTGAGCAAGCAGAGTGTGAAACTTACCACCCGCAGCTGAGACGCTGGCATGTGCAGTTGGCGGGGCCACCCGAGCTGTGCAGGGAATAGAATGAAAGGACAGTGCATTAATCTGACGTCTATTAGCAAGGTCAACCAATAAACCATGTGAGCACAAAAAATCAGCCCCTAACATGTTGAAACTGACTGCTGCTACAATAAATGTCCACTCAAATGAACGGCCCTGTAAGGACAGAAGCATGGTCCTCTCACCAAACGTTTTAATCGTGGAGCCGTTCGCTGCTGACACTGACACCCAGGGGGCTTTAGAAGGCGACAGCCGTTCCGCGTAGGTGGGTGTGACGAAACTCAGCTGAGAGCCCGTGTCCACGAGGAACTGTTTCCCCGAGCGTGCATCCGTCAGGTAAAGCAGCCTGTTCTCGTTGCCGAGGGTCGCAGCTGCTACCGGCCCTCGGTCTTGGCGTTTCCCTGGCGCTTAAAATTGCACGGTGGGAGCGACTTCCGGGAAGATGGCGGAGAGACATAACACTTAAACAAAGAGCTCTCCCTAGCCGGATTAAAAATCATCGGTAAATGGCCAACTCGACATAAACGAATCAATAAACTAAGGGATGAAAACACGAAGGAACCGGGCACAAGGACAAAAACAGGGTAAAATTGAAGAATTCCACTTCCGGTTATGGCTGCCACGTAGGACGGACGTGTCTCGCTCTGCTCTGCTCCTGGAGAAAAAAAATCGGCAAATAACTCTCTCATTTGGGACAGAACGTATCCCAGCATTTGGGCGAGGATATGTCGGCGAAGCCTAAGGCTGGAAAACCAGGAAAAGGAAAAAGCGAGCCGCCGAAACAGTCCAAATTAACGGACTTTCAGGTCTGTGACGCAGCAAACAAAACTCCATATATGGCGGAGGAAGCTGGCGGCGGTGCGATGTTTGCGGGGAATGGCGCAGATGCGCTGATGGCTGCCATGAGTTCAATGAGAGCGGACTTTTCCTCTAGATTTGATGGGATTATGACAGCGTTGGAAGGAATAAGAAAGGAATTGGGTGACTGTGTAGAACGAACGGCGCAGATGGAGCTCCGTCTCGCTAGTGCTGAAGATGACGTCACCCGTCTTCAACTAAAGGTGCGCACTTTGGAAAAAAAAAATAAATCTCTGGAAGATAATATTTTGGATTTGGAATCTCGGTCGAGACAGAATAATTTGAGGCTGGTGGGTCTTCCAGAGGAATCAGAAGGTCGGGACGTATGTTCCTTTCTGGAAAAGTGGATTCCGGAGGTGCTGGGCAGCGAGGAGTTGCAATCAGCAGTGGTTCTGGAAAAAGCACATCGTATTGGCCCACGGAGAGATAAGGGACCGCCGAGGACCTTAATTATGAAGTTTCTTAGCAACAGAGACAGGATGAAGATCTTCAACGCTGCACGTGCTAAAGGAGAGATTAAACACCAGGACCAGCAGGTGCAGTTCTACCCAGATTTGGCCACAGGAATCCAGCAATTGAGGAAGCAGTTTGATCCCATACGTAAGGAGCTGCGCAACCTTGGGATTCGTCATGGTGTGATCTATCCTGCGAGACTGCTGACCACGTATGAGGGCAGAACCCACATTTTCAAGACCCCAGAGGAGGCGCAGGAGTTCATCAAGAAGATCAAAGAAGAAGAAGAGACTGGTGGGAGCTAAGCATGAACAAAATATAAGGTAGAATAATTAAGCATTTGCACAGGCATCTGACTGACTTGAAGTAAATAGTAAGTTTACAAAATATAGATTGTATTATATATTAAAAAAACAAAACAAAAACAAAACAAACAAACAAAAAAAAACTATGATGTACAAAGTTGTTAAAAATTTTGGAGTTAAGTTGGAAAACTACAGAGGAGAGTTAATGTTACGTCATTAAAAGCAGTAGAGTTGGGGTGATTGGGAGGATGAAGAAGGAGTGGCTTAGGCTGTTCCCCGTGGGTGTGGAACAGTCGATGGCTATATCGGGAGACAGAATTTTTCTTTTGATTTTGGGGGGTTTGCCACAAGTGTGGGAAGGGGAAATTTGTTTGTGTGTAGTTTGTAGGATGAATGTTCAACCACTCATGTTTTTGCTTCTCTGTATGAGCATGTTTACACTGCAAGGTAATCCCAAACTCTCTATTGATCATGGACCAAAGTGTTAATCTTAATTTAACTTCATGGAATTGCAGAGGTCTACAAAATTTAAAAAAACTTAAACAAGTTATGAATAAAATAAAGGACATGGGTTCAAGAATTGTGTTTTTACAAGAAACTCATCTGATAGAGGAGGATGTTAAAAGAATTAGGAGTAGATGGCAGGGAAGTGTATTCACCTCTTCATTTTCATCCCGAGCCAGGGGAGTTATGACTCTCATACATAAATCAGTTCCTTTTCAGGTGAAAAATGTAATTGGAGACAAATTTGGAAGATATGTAATCATTCAAGGTTCTTTGCTATTAGAAAATATAAATCTTGTGAACTTATATGGTCCCAATATAGATGATCAGAAGTTCTTTGCTAATTTATTTCTCATCTTATCATCACTTACAGGGCAACATATAATAGCAGGGGATTTTAATTGTACATTGAATCCAGGTGTGGATAGATCAACAGGACTGGATTGTACGCACATTGGATGTAGGATGACTATTAATCATTTTATGAAAGAATTGAGATTGTTAGATATATGGAGAGAAATGAAACCACAAGTTAAAGCCTATTCTTGTTATTCCAGTACCTACAAGACATTCTCACGTATTGATTATTTTTTGATTTCCACAGAATTAAGGTCCAAGATTCAAAACTGCTTTTATGATAACATCGTGATTTCTGATCATGCACCCTGTTGTCTAATATATGTAGATAAAAAATTGACAAAGGAATCAGGTAGATGGCAATTTCAGCATAAATGGCTTCAGGATGAGGAATTTGTCAAGTATATAGAAAAACAGATAGACGAGTTCTTTGACATCAATACTACACAAACATCAGCAGGTGTAAAGTGGGAGGCTTTCAAAGCTTTTATTAGGGGACATATTATTAGTTATACAGGATCAAAATCTAAGAAGACTCGAGAGGAGAGAGCTAAATTGGAACATAAAATAAAAAGTCTTCAGGAAAAAGTGTATGCAGGAAGTGACCCAAGGTTGGAGAATGAATTACTGATTTTGAGAGCTGAATACGACAAAAAATCAGCGAATAGAGCTGCCTCGAGTCTTCTAAGATTGAAACAATCTTTTTATGAACAAGGTGAAAAATCAGGAAAATTATTAGCATGGCAGATTAAACAATTGGAAATTAAAACACCAATTACCAGTATTATAAGTAATGGACAGGTAGTTATAGATCCTTTAGAAATTAATAGAGCCTTTAGAGATTACTATGAAAAATTATATGATACCAAAAATGAACCTGATTTAACAAAACTAAATGGGTTTTTGAACGAACTATCTATACCGTGTATACCAAATGAAAACAGGGAGATATTGGAGTCTAAAATTAGTCAAGAAGAAGTTGGGCTAGCCATTGATAATATGAAATCAGGAAAAAGTGCAGGACCAGATGGTCTTCCAGTTGACCTTTATAAAAAATTTAAGAATAAATTAATAAAACCTTTTTTGGAAATGGTTTTAGAAGCATTTCAAAATAATAATTTACCATCATACATAAATAATGCCTTAATTATACTGTTGCCAAAACCAGGTAAGCCCTCTAATAAATGTGAAAATATGAGACCAATAAGCCTATTAAACGCCGACCTTAAGATAATCTGTAAAATTTTAGCAAGACGAATACAAGAAATTTTACCAAATATTATTAATCGAGATCAGAATGGCTTTATAAAGGGTAGACAAGGCTTCCATAATGTAAGAAGACTATTTAATATTATTTATTTTAATAAAGAAGCACCGGATACAGCTCTCCTATCATTGGACGCCGAAAAGGCCTTTGATAGAGTTGAATGGCCCTTTCTTTTTGAAGTCCTACAAAGGTTTGGACTTGGAAATAATTTCATAAAATGGGTTCAAATAATATACAATAATGCTACAGCAGAAATCCTAACAAATAACAATATTTCAAAACCAATAAAAATCAATAGAGGATGTCGACAAGGCTGTCCACTTTCACCTTTACTGTTTACTATGGCAATTGAACCTTTAGCGATAGCGATACGTTTACATTCACAAATATATGGAATTAAAGTTGGACCAACAGAACATAAAATCTCCCTGTACGCTGATGATATAATTTTGTTTATGTCGAATCTAAAAAAATCAATTCCAACCTTGTTGAATTTAATAAAGAATTTTGGGGAAATATCAGGATATAAAATAAATAAAACTAAATCTTCAATATTAATGCTAAATGAGACCCAGAGAAATTACCCAGCCCCTGAGGCAAATCAATTCAATGTTGTAAATCAGTTTAAATATTTAGGAATCCAAATTATGCCTAAGCTAGAATCAGTCGCCAGTGTCAACTATGAAGCCTTAATGTCAGATATCAATGAGTTAACTCAGAGATGGATGTCACTACCAATGTCGATGATCGGGAGAATCAATATACTTAAAAGTAATATTTTACCTAAAATACTTTATTTATTTCAATACATTCCCTTATCACCACCTTTAGATCTATTCTCAAGAATAAAAAAAAAGTTAGTGGAATTTATATGGAACAACAGGAGGGCTAGATTACGTTTGTCTTTATTATATTTACCATTTGATCGTGGAGGTCTGAAATGTCCAAATTTTATGTTGTATTATTGGTCGGCACAACTGAGGTCTATGACATATTATTTTTCATCAAATGATCTCCCTCACTGGACTGAAATGGAATCATACAATTTACCTTTACCTCTTCCCATATTCATATACTCAGATTCGGCAAAAAAATTACAAAAACAAGTTAAAAATCCGTTTGTAAAGCATATGATCAAAATATGGTGTGAAGCTAAAAACTATTTAAAAGAACCACAGTTATTGTCACAATTTAGTCCAATATGGGGTAATCAATATTTTAAACCAGGGAGAGCGGACGCTGTATTTAAAGTATGGAATTTAAAAGGGATACAAAAGATTCAGGATTTATATTTGCCATGTGCAGACAACATAATGTCTTTTGAAGAGCTGAGGATCAAATTTAATCTCAATAGAACACATTTTTTTAAATATCTTCAACTTAGAAACTTTATTCGATCAAATCAAAATAAAGCTCTCACTCGACCTATTTATTCATCCTTGGAAAAAATGATGATGAAAGATAGTAAAAGAAAGGGTATTATTTCAGAGTTTTATAACTCATTGACACTATCTTCAAGTGAAAATTCACTGAAAAGATTAAACTACTGGAAAGAAGATCTGCAAATTGAAATTTCAGAGGAACAATGGGAATTGGCTTGTACAGAAGCTCAAACCAAATCAATAAATGCACGCCTTAAATTGATACATTTCAAATGGTTAATGCGGATGTATGTTACACCGGAGGAGTTAAATAGATATAACAAAAATATACCAGATACATGCACAAAATGCATGGAAAGTAAAGGAACCCTATTTCATTGTTTATGGGAATGTAGATTAATAAGAATGTTTTGGGAGGAGGTGAGGGTAACAATTGAAAAAATAATCCCAAAACAAATCATATTGAATCCTAAACTGTTTTTGTTGGGTCTGTACCCAGAAAAGCATAATTTCAATAAAAGTGAAAGAACATTCATAGACCTCAGTTTGCTTAATGCCAAAAAATGTATTGCACTATTATGGAAAAAGACTCATAGACCAGATGTGACTCAGTGGTTAAGACAGATGTTAACAAACCTTCCATTAGAAAGAATAACATATATACTGAAATCAAAGGAAATTGTGTTTGAGAATATATGGAGACCTTTTATTGATTATGTAAAAAATTTAAACATAACTCTTGAAGAAGAAGGTGAATGATGTGTGTGGACCTTGTAAATTCCAAACTGGTGAACATAATATGTATACTAATGTATTGGATTGTCTAGACTAAACAGAGGAGCATTGTTGAAGACTTGATTCTGTTGGTGGTTGTTGGTGTTTTTAGGGTATTTTTTTTTTTTTGTAGTACTTTAGTGTTAGTGTTTGATTGTTTGTATCATGTTTGTTAAAAAAACAAAAAAAAGGTTCAATAAAGATATTGTGGAAAAAAAATTGAAGAATTCCTCTCCAACAACGCAGGAAAAACCGCTGTACGCAAAGCCCAAAAAAACGAGATGTCCACAGCAGAGAAAATGGAGGACACCAGACTCGACAACATGAACGCTGGCATCGCCAGTTTGGGTGAAGAGTTGAGAGAATTCAAGCGACGGCTACAACAGGATTTAGCGGCTCTTAAGGAGGAACTGAAAAAAGAAATTAAGGAGGAAATCATGGACCTCCGAAGAGAAATGGAGCGTAAATTAACGGAAAACATGGAGGAGCTGCGCTCCCAGCGGGCGTGTATGACAGAAGCGCAGACCCGAATTTCGGAACTAGAAGATTGGAAAAGCGAGGCAAACGAACAACTACAGACCCTGACGACGCAAACGCAGAGGATGCAGGAGAAAATAAACGACTTGGAGAGCAGATCCCGACGAAGCAATATGCGCATCTTTGGAATTCCGGAGGGCATTGAAGGCAACTCGATGACAAAATTCATGGATCAGTTCTTAAAAAAAGAACTGGAAATATCCGGAGAAACGGATCTGCAGATTCAACGGGCGCACAGAACACCGGCACAGAACCCGAAAACAAACTCTCCACCCAGGTCAGTTGTGGTAAACTTTGTGAAATATGACATAAAGGAAAGAATCCTGACGCAAGCATGGAAAAAAAAGATACGAATCGGCGACAAACAGGTATTTTTTGACCATGACTACCCGACAGAAATCGTGCAGCAGCGGAAGAAATATGCCAATATTAAAAAAACGCTGAAAGAGAAAAAAATTAGATTCCAAACGCCGCTAACGAAAATGAGGATTCATTGGGAGGAAGGCACAAGAACCTACAACACGGCCGAAGAGGCAGCGCGGGATATGATGGAGCGGGGCCTTGAGGTGAGCGTGCCGAAGGAGACGGCTGGAGCAGCGGCGGCCCTGAACGCACCACGACAGACGGAGTGGAGACGAGTGAACGGCGGAAGAAGGGGGAGAGACGTAGAGCAGCGGGCCCAGGACAAGCTACAAGGCTTTCAACTGAAAGCCTAGATCATAACAAAGATTAAGAAAGGCACAGAAGAAATGAAGGCCAAGAAGACAAGGTAAAAGAGAAACAGACGGCTAGGAGAGGTTTAAGTGATATTTGTTGGACATTTCTAGACTTATGACTATTACTTTGATAGTAATTAGAAGTCTAGGGAGGGCCCTTCACTCTGTGAAGACAAACCCCCCACCCACCAACAGGGACCAGTGGGCAGAAGAAAGGCCCAAAGTACGGAGGTCGAGTTTTTTTAATGTGTTTTTATATAAATATATGTTATTTTTGTTGTTAAAGGGGCTAGGAGCACAAGTTAAAAAAATGGAAAAACATGAATATGGGTAAAAATCTTAAGATAATGACACTAAACGTGAATGGTCTGAACTCACCTGTTAAAAGGGAAAGAATAATAAGAAAATTCAAGAAGGAAAAAGCTGAAATTATATTTATGCAAGAGACACATTTGAGCAAGGCAGAACATGTGAAACGAAAGAGATTTGGCTATAAGAACTCCTACTACAGTTCATTTAAGGGAGGAGCAAAAAGGGGGGTTATGATACTAATCTCAAACAAAATACAATTTGAAAGTGAACAGGAAATCCAGGATAAAGAAGGCAGGTATGTAATAATAAAGGGAAGAATAGATGGTATGCAGATCACATTAGTGAACATCTATGCCCCACCAGAAAGTGACAAGGGTTTTTTTCAACATCTGTTTGATCTCATAGCAACACACAGTGAAGGAGTCCTAATTTGTGGAGGAGACTTAAATGCTGTCATGGATCATGAAGTTGACACAACAAGTGTTAAGAAGACAAAAAAACATGTAACAAAGTTCATAAGAACCTCACTGGCAGAAATGGGTATGGTAGACATATGGAGGGACCTACACCCACTCGAAAAAGACTATACACATTATTCAGCAGTCCATAAAGTACACTCTAGAATAGATTACTTCCTTATGAATGAAGGTGACAGACACAGGGTGAGAAATTGTTGGATTGGAGGGGCAGAAATATCAGATCATAATCCTATATACATGGAAATATATTTAAACAATAGAAAACGACAAACAACATGGAAACTTAACGTAGGACTGTTAAATGATGAGAAAATGAAAGAAAGAATAAAAATAAACATAAACGAATATATCCAAGAGAATGACAATGAAGAAGTGGACCCAACAATACTATGGGACGCACTAAAAGCCGTGTTAAGGGGTAAATTAATTGTTGAAACAGGAAAAGCAAATAAGACTAAACTGGAAGCGTATGAACAAAGATGTGAGAGACTAAGGGAATTAGAACGTAAACATCAAAGCACAAATGATCCAAAAATATATCAAGAAATTAAAGAAGAAAAAACAAAGATAAAAGAAACACAAATGGATGAAATTGAAAGGAAAAATAGATATCTAAAGCAAAAATATTATGAAACGGGGCCAAAAGCCACAAAACTGCTGGCAAAACGGTTAAGAAAATAACAAACAATGAATAATGTATACAAGATTAAAGACCCCACCACAAATAAAACCACAGTTAACCCAGAAAACATCGAAGAAATTTTCCATAATTTCTACCAAGAACTATACTCGCAACCTGAAGAAACAAATACTAAAGATATCAAAAAATTTCTAGACACATTGGACTTGCCATCAATAGGAAATCAACAAAATGAAAAACTAACAGCAGAAATAACAACACAAGAGATCAGAGATGTGATTAAGTCACTTAAAAATGGTAAATCACCAGGTAGTGATGGATACCCATCTGAGTTTTATAAACTGTTTATAGAAGAACTCATGCCACAACTCCTAAAGTCATTTAATTGGACGCTGAACAACAACAAAATACCTCCAACATGGAACGAAGCAATCATTTCAGTTATTTTAAAACCAGGGAAAGATAAAGAACAATGCGGAAACTATAGACCAATCTCTTTATTAAATGTAGATTATAAAATATACACAACAATTATATGTAAACGAATAAAGACATTCTTGACGGAATTGATAGAAGATGATCAAACTGGATTCATAGAGGGACGCCAAACACATGACAATATCAGGAGAACAATACATATAATTAACCAAATACATAAAGAAAAGAAAAGCGCAGTAATAATGAGTTTAGACGCAGAAAAAGCATTTGACAGGGTTAACTGGAAATTCCTATATAGTGTACTGGAGCGCTTTGGATTTAACGAAAAATCAGTACAATGCATAAGGACGCTATATCAAGAACCTGTGGCAAGAATCAAGATAAACGGTAGCTTAACAGACAAAGTAAATATACAAAGATCAACTAGGCAGGGATGCTGCTTATCGCCCACCTTGTTTGCTCTGTTCATAGAACCATTGGCTCAAGCGATACGACAAAATAAGAAATTAAAAGGTGTAACAATAAAGGGGGCGGAACACAAGATTGGGCTATTTGCAGACGATATTATAGTTTACCTTGAACAACCAGATAAATCAATAATGGAAATGATGAACTTGATAGAAAATTTTGGAAAATTATCAGGATACAAGATAAACATAACAAAAACACAAATACTGACATTCCACTATAACCCTCTAAACCAGATAACTGATAAGATCAAACTAAACTGGAAGCAAAAAGAAATAAAATACCTTGGAGTGAACATACCTAAAGACCTAAGCAAAATATATAAAGCAAACTATGATAGGTTGGAACAAGAAATAAAAAAAGATATTGATAGATGGTCAATCTTAAATATGGATCTGAATTCAAAAATTGAGACAGTCAAAATCAGCATACAACCTAGATTACTTTACCTCTTCCAGGCTATACCAACAGAGATTCCAGATGCCCAATTCTCAAAGTGGGACAGGATGATATCGAGATTTGTTTGGGGAGGTAAAAAACCAAGAGTGAAATATAAAACCCTCCAATTACCAAAAGAGAAAGGAGGCATGGGCCTACCGAGTCTAAAGGAATATTACTACTCAGCACAAATAAGATATATCATATGTTGGTGCGACGAGGGATATGAGGCAAAATGGAAAGAAATGGAAAAGGAAATTGAGGGACTCCCAGTACAAAGCATAATAGGGGATAAAGATGCATATAAGCAAATCAAACAAATAGACCCAATCACTAAATTTACTTTAGAACTGTGGTATAAAATAGTACAAAAATATAATATAAGGGAAGACATAAAACTATTGAAATGGGTAGCATTTGACAGTCAGTTTGAACCGGCAAAACAAGATAGGGGATACAAAAATCTGGTGAACAAGGGAATCACAGCATGGGGCAATATCGGAAAAAAAGATCTCGGGAGCTTTGTAAATATCAAGAGAAAATTTAAATTAGAAAGATCGGAATTTTTCAGATATCTGCAGATGAGAGATTACTATATGAAGAAGATTAGGCATAACCTCCAAACAGATGTGAACGAGATTATACAACTTATTTTAAGCTCATATGCAGGAAATAAAATAAGAATTATTTCAAAACTATATCAGAAACTTATGACAAACAATCATACAAGTAACTATATAAAGGAGAAATGGGAGAAAGAGCTCAATTTAAACATAACAGAAGAAAGCTGGCAGGAAATATGGAAAACACAACACACATCAACAAATTCAAGGGCATGGAGGGAATTTGGATGGAAAAACCTGATTCGCTTTTTCATTACACCACAGATTCAAGGAAAATATACAAATACCCAATCTTTATGCTGGAGGGGATGTGGGGCTCAAAATGCAGACCACTCACATATGTTTTGGAAATGCTACAAAATATCATCATTTTGGAAATCTATGCATGTGACAATACAGAGGATATTAGGATATAATATACCAATGAACTGTAACCTGATGTACTTATGTGATCTTAAAAAAGACAGTGTTATACAGGCTGAGGACAGATATCTAGTTAAAATCTTGTTGATTGCATGTAAAAAAACTATCACAAAAAAATGGCGATCAGAAGTTCTTCCTGACCAAGAACAATGGACTGACATTGTTGAGGACATACGTATGATGGAAAAACTAACATATCGACGAAGAATGCAAGAAGGAATATGGGAGAAAAAATGGCGGAAATGGACACACTACAAAGTGCAACAACGAGGCAGAAATTGAAAGAATAACCAAAGACACTGAAAAAACCAGAAGAATTAAGAGATGGAAACTAAAAACTTGATGCTCCAACATTTGTCCCCCCCCCTTTTATTTTTTATTTTTTTTTATTTTTTATTTTTATTTTGTTTATTTTTTTTTATTTTTCCCTACCCTAACCCCTTTGTTTTTTAAATGTAGAATGTGATCTGAATGCATTATATATGATGAAAAATGAATAAAAATCTAAGTTACAAAAAAAAAAAATTGCACGGTGGGACGCGCCTGTGCGCTCTCTCTGCAAAACGGCGGTGGTAGAAGCACGAGCCGTTCTCCGCTCCGCGTCGTCTGGCTCCTGTCGCCGCCGTCGTTGGTGCGTCTGGCGCCGCGGCCGCTGGACCCGCACTGTCTCCGGACGCCGTTCCTGGACTGGCCGCCGCGGCCGAGACCGCGTTCCGCTTGTGGGCGTCGACCAACCTCTGCGCCTCCTTGCTCAACCCATGGTAGTCTCGCTTGGCCAATCGGGGTGACTCTGCCAGGGCCACTCTCACTGCTGGTGGTAGGGTTCGAAGGAAAAGGTGGGCGAAAATGAATTCGCCATCCTCAGAGGCTTTCAGCTGCAGCATCTTCACCATCAGGTCCGCAGGTCTATCGTTTTCGGCCTCCGTCAGCGCCAGGAGCCCCTCTGCTCGTTGTTGGACTGAGGGGGTGAAATGGCTGATCAGCGCGTCCTTCAATGCGCTGTACTTGTCGCTGTCTGGTGGATGATTAACCAGATCTTCCACTCTCTGGACCGTGTTGCTGTCCAGCTTCGCTACCACGTGGTAGAATCTTGTGTCATCGTTGGAGATTCTCCGGAGGTTGAACTGCGCCTCGATTGCGCTAAACCATGAGCGCGGGCTGTGCTGCCAGAAATCGGGCAGCCGGATCGAGGAGGCGGCCATCAGGCTGGCTTCCACAGAGCCCCGCTCGGGAGAATTCTGTCTGCTCATTCTCCGTCGTAGGTCACCAGTGTAGAAGCATGCTCAAATAATGAGGCTGAGTTTCAGTCATAAAACCAGCTTTATTTGACAGAACGCAGCTTCTAGCATTCTCAAAGCAGGAAAGAGAAAGAATCATACTTCAACCCCCTTTTATACATTTCCAGCATCAGAATTCAAGCCACATGGTGTCTTCAGTCAACATACAGTTACAAAGCATCCCTTTGAAGCTTCACCATTGTCTCTCATTTCTTGATGAACCGGAATACCCTCCGGGGCGTCTTCTGTGGGACAAAGAGACAAATCTCACACTTCCTTGTTACCTCCTGTAGATTCGAGTCCTTAGTCCTTGCAGACGTGACACCCCGCAATACACATTCAGTCCTGTCTCTGTGGCAGCGTGAGCCCACAATGTGTGTCGGCCACACTATATAAATAAAGTTGAATTGAATTGAATTGAATTTCACATACACTTTTACTGCTGTCATTTGGGAACATTTATGCATAATATAAACCCTAACCCTTTTCTAATAAAAACACAACAGAATGATTTGCAGATCCTTTTCAACCTATATTCAATTGAATGCACTACTAATACAAGATATTTAATGTTCAAACTGATAAATTTATTGTTTTTTGGGGTTTTTTTTGCAAATATTCACTCATTTTGAATTTGATGCCTGCAACACATTCCAAAAAAGCTGGGACAGGGGCAAGAAAAGACTGGGAAAGTTGAGTAATACTCAAAAACACCTTTTTGGAACATTCTACAGGTGAACAGGTTAATTGGAAACAGGCGAGTGTCATGGGTTTAAAAGGAGCATCCCCAAAAGGCTCAGTTGTTCACAAGAAAGGATGGGGTGAGGTTCACCACTTTGTGAACAACTGCATGGGCAAGTAGTCTAAAAGTTTATGAACAACGTTTTGCAACATACAATTGCAACAAATTTAGGGATTTCATCATCTACAGTCCATAACATCAAAACATTCAGAGAATCTGGAGAAATTTCTGCACGTAAGTGGCAAGGTTGAAAACCAACACTGAAAATCCCTCAGGTGGCACTGCATTGAAAAACATCATTCCCTGAAGGATATTACCACATGGGCTCAGGAACACTTCAGAAAACCATTGTTAGTTCACTCAGTTTGTTACTACATCTACAAATGTAAGTTAAAACTCTACAAAGCGAAAGCCATATATCAACACCACCCAGAAACGCTGCCAGTAGCTCTGGGCAGAGCTTATCTTAGATGGACTGACACAAAGTAGAAAAGTGTGCTGTTGTCTGATGAGTCCACATTTCAAATTATTTTTGGAAATCATGGATCGACATCCTTCTAGGCTGAAGAGTTCAAAAGCCAGCATCTGTGATGATATGGGAGTGTGTTAGTGCCCATGGCATGGGCAACTTGCACATCTGTGAAGGCACCATTAACGGTGAATGGTACATACAGGTTTTGGAGCAACATATGCTGCCATCCAAGCTACATCTTTTTCAGGGATGTCCCTGTTTATTTCAGCAAGACAATGCCAAGCCAAATTCTGCACGTGTTACAACGTGGCTTCATAGTAGAAGAGTGTGGGTACTAGACTGGCCTGCCTGCAGTCCAGACCTTTCTCAAATTGAAAATGTGTGGCACATTATGAAGCACAAAATATGACAACTGAGACCCCAAACTATTGAGCAGCTGAAGTCGTGCATCACGTAAGAATGGGAAAGAATTCCATCTACAAAGCTTCAACAGTTAGTGTCCTCAGTTCCTAAACGCTAACTAAGTGTTGTTAACAGGATAAGTGATGTAACACAGTGGTAAACATGACCCTGCCCCAGCTTTTTTTGGAATGTGCTGCGGAAGTCAAATTCAAAATGAGTGAATCTTTGCAATATTTGTATCTTTGTAGTGTATTCAATTGAATATAGGTTGAGAAGAATTTGCAATTTTCTGCATAGGTGAATGTACACTAACTAACTAACTAACTAACCTGCACTTATATAGCGCTTTTCTAGTCACAAAGACCACTCAAAGCGCTTTCATTAATACTAACCCTCTATTCTAAGGGCCTATAGGAAACAAATATCTAGGGACAATTTAGAACAGCCAATTAACCTAACATGCATGATTTTGGCATGTGGGAGGAAACCGGAGAAATCCCGGAGTAAACCCACGCAACACGGGGAGAACATGCAAACTCCACCGTTCAAAAGTTTGGGGTCACTTAGAAATTTCCTTATTTTTGAAAGAAAAGCACTTTTTTCAATGAAGATAACTTTAAACTAATCAGAAATACACTCTATACATTGCTAATGTGGTAAATGACTATTCTAGCTGCAAATGTCTGGTTTTTGATGCAATATCTACATAGGTGTATAGAGGCCCATTTCCAGCAACTATCACTCCAGTGTTCTAATGGTACAATGTGTTTGCTCATTGCGTCAGAAGGCTAATGGATGATTAGAAAACCCTTGTGCAATCATGTTAGGTCTGCAATGCTGTAATTGCTGCAAATGGAGGATTCTTTGACGAAAGCAAAGTTTGAAGGAAAAAATTATTATTTCAAATACAAATTATTTCTAACCTTGTCAATGTCTTGACTATATTTTCTATTCATTTTAAAACTCATGGTGGTAAATAAGTGTGACTTTTCATGGAAAACACAAAATAATTGTCTGGGTGACCCCAAACTTTTGAACGGTAGTGTATAAAGTGTAATTTTACTTTGAAATTAATTATAACTAGAGGGCGCTCAGAGAGTGCTTCTTCTACTTCCGCCAACGCTCCGTCCCTCCCTCCCTTTGTCCTCCCCTCCATCCCTTTGTTTGTCCATATCGCCATCCATCTGTACATTGCAAAATAGGGCCTTGGTTGCGGTATGCACTCATGGATCACCTCTAAGATCTAAAGAGTTCATCGTCGGGCCAAGAACCACTTCTGGCGAAAATTTCATCCAAATCCATGCTAACACTCTGAGAAGATAAGAGCCTTGGTGGAGGAATGCATTTTGAGATCATCACCAAAATCTAATCATGTGCTCAGTGTGCCATTACATACCTTTCCTGAAAATTTCAATGAAGGGCACTATATAAATGCAATCCATTATTATTATTATTATTATTATTATTATTATTATTATTATTATTATTATTAACAGACAGAGAAATGACAGCAAAAACAATATGACTAAATTATATGACTACATAATAATAATAATAATAATAATAATAATAAGACTGTCATAATTGTATTGACCATACATTGGGGCTGGGCAATTCCACCTTAAATCAACATCATGGTTTATTGAATCTTTCAGGTCGGTTTTCATTTTTTTCCCCCTCCTCTCTTCTCCCTTACAGTTTACTGACAAGGTTCATAATTATTAAGCAATATTACACAACAGTGTGGTGTCATACCATTTTTTTGCAGTTACATCATCATCATGCGGTCAGTCGGTTTCGACTTTGACTGTTCAATTGGTTTCACTTTGGATAAATTCCTCCATAGTGGACATTTGTCTGCATCGGCTTGCCATCTCTTGTGATCTATAGCAATTGTTTTGCAGTTATCAACTACAAATTTACATAGTATCCAGACTATCTACCGCAACAAACTTGTAAGAAATATGCCCATGACAAAGGCACAAACGCTAACCTGGCACGCTGACGGATACAGACATGTTCCTCCAAATTTTGATCATGATATCCTTGTAGTGTCAGATCAAAGAGCACCGGGTTGTTTGATGCAGGAAAGTTCAGCCTCCTCCACCATCACCTCCCGTTCTCGTCTTCCTGTACTGGCGTCGTATGTCCCGCCCTTCCTTAATTCTGACTGGCTGCTTAGAAAGGTCTGACATTGATGAGCGCAGTTGTACAGTAGTCTGACAAGTTGAACTTTTTTCAGCCCTGAGCACCGTGAAAAAAGCGGCCACCACTCAAAGCGTTTCAGCACCGAGGGTGCTCAGCGCTGTAAACGCTGGACTAATAAATAGAAAATAGTCACCCACAGCAGAAAAAATGAGTTTGGTGGACACGCCTCCTAATACTTTTTTGCAGCATTTTTTTTTTTTTTAATTGAAACATTGAGAAAATACAAACTCTCGTGAGAAACACGGGGGGTAATCAAAGTGTCTAAAACAGAGAAGAGAACCAACTTTAGAACAAAAAATAACACCAAAAAAACCCCAAAAAAACAAACACTCAACTAGAGGGTTGAATTAAAAAAAGACCATATATACTGTATATATAAGCTGGATGAAGCATAGGGATAAGACATACATCATCTTTTCACACATTAAGACATTTTTCCCCTCATGCTGGCATAGCACATATAAGGGAAGAGCAAAAAGAACAATAAAGAGAAATAAAAGTCTCAAGGTTATAAATCAAAATAATAAAAAAAACGAGCAATGTCTCTGTGTATTTTTCTGCCTATTGTTGTGTTCACTCTCTTGAGGGATGAAAAAAAGGATTTAACATCATTTATAAACCAGGCAAGAGGGCTTACTGTTTCTTCACTTGCAACAATGAATATGGTATTTACCCATAAGGATAATCATGTTGATCATGTCAGAGCAGCTCTGCTCCAGGTGCTCCATATAGAACAAAATGTCTGAGAGGTTAAAAGAAGGGATATTAACTAATTTGAGAGACAACCACTTATTTATGTCCAACCAAAACCTCTTTGAAATGGGACGTGAGGAAAAGAAATGTTCTAAGGTTTCATTTGATATATTACAAAAGTTACAAGGATCAACTTCAAACTCAGGGGTGTAAATCCCGGGGGGGATGCAGGGGTCATGTCCCCCGCTTCCATAAAGCTGTCCCCCCAAAAAAATCACATTGTAAACACAAACATGTTTTATTTGAACGGCATAGTAATGTTCGTTGAAGGCACAATACAAGTGGTGCGACTTAAAAACACATTGACATTTATAACTATTGAAACATTAGAACCCCCCACCATCCTCATAGTGGTTTAGTTCAATCTGTTTCTCTCCCATGGGCGGGGCTGCTGCAGCTCCTTACACACACACTGACAGAGAGGCAGAGAGCGGTAAGGACGTGCATTGAAAGCTTAACCTGTTGAACTCTGTTCAACTTCCCTAAAAACGCCTAAAAATAACATGCCCAAAGTAAATCAAAAGCTGTTCTTCAACCCTTTGCAGCATCTTCATGGGGTTAGTCTCATTTAAAAGAAAACACTCTGAATTTTTTGGCAAAACAGTCATAATCTCTCTAAGTGCTCCTGCCACTGAGTAACAAGAAAGTTCGCCTGGGTGTTTTTTTAGATACAAATGCTTGCAAATAACATACAGCTGTCAGATACTGGCTGGAAAACACAACAGAAATGTAGAACCTGTGGCACACATATGCACATATGTATATCACTTCATGCTATATGTATACCACTTTAGGCTTCACATCTTAGATTGAACAAAGAACTGGGTCTCTTTGGAGATAACAGGAGGATGTGAAAGTTTAGGCTTTGGTATGCAAAGAGACGGCCTGGGGGGATTTTCCTGGCCACCAGAGGTTGGGGGTGGAGGTGATAAGATCTAAAAGAAGATGCATTGTTACTTGGGATTAAATACAATGTGACTGTGTGCTTTGAAGTCCTGAGGTATTTAAAGGACGAATGTCTGGGTTTCTTCCTCTTTCTGTTTTTGATGATGTTGGAAGATGTGAATAAACCTGACTTGTGAGATGAACTCTGCCTCGTCATTTTCACATTTTCCACACTGGTGACCCTAAGACGTATCATGAGTGAAAGAAATTCCCCTGAGCCAGCCGGGTCAGGAGCTCCCAGCCAAACATATGCCGCCACCGTCCAGCTACCGGACTTTTGGCAAGACAACCCGCGCTCCTGGTTCCACTTGGTCGAAGCACAGTTCGCCCTCCGGGGGATAACGGTAGATGACACGAAGTTCTACCATGTGATTGCCAAGCTCGACAACCGCACGGCTCGGCATGTGCAGAGCCTTGTGGAGCAGCCACCGGCCGATGACAAATACGGCGGGTTGAAGGCTGCGCTCATCCAGCGCTTCACTCCCTCAGTCCAGGAGAGAGCGGAGAGGCTCCTGGCTCTGAACGACTTGGGAGATGGCACGCCCGTTGACCTGATGGAGAACATGCTGAGCTTGAGGGGCTCAGACAACGATGACTTCATCTTCGTTGACTTGCTTCGTTGTCGAACGGCCAGGTACAGGAAATCTTTCCTGCCACATGCAATTTCACTGTACAATAACTCACTATGATGTTGTATTCTGGTCATAACTATGCTGCCACACTGCACCTTACAGACTAACTGGTACCTCACATTTCACTCTGCTCCTGATAGTCCTTCTTTGTGCAATGGGATGATTCATGTGTTTATACGGGTCATCACCATATATTAAGCTATGATGTATATAGGTTCTATAGTCGTGTTAGTTTCTTTTTTACTTTCCATGGGTAATCCCTTTGTGTGTTTCTGTTGTTTGGCTGTCAACTGTCATGCTGCTGTTACACTGTAATTTCCCAGTTTGGGATCAATAAAGTACATCTATCTATCTATCTATCTATCTATCTATCTATCTTCACCCACATTTTCCTGAGAACCCTACCTTCGGCCACGAGAGCGACCCTGGCCAGTTCGCCGTTGTTGGCCCAGCGGGACTTCTGCGCGCTGGCCCAGGAGGCACACCGGATTCTCAACGCCAGCAAACAGCGCACAGCTACCGCGGCAGCTACGGAGTTCGGCGCGACGGCCGGAGATGGCGAGGGGCCAGAGACGGCGGTAGCAGACCCACCGACGACAGCGGCGGCGGGGGCCAAGGATTGCGGAGGAGATACCCTTTGTTTCTACCATCGCCGCTTTGCAGAGAAGGCACGCAAATGTATACACCGTGCCAGTTCAAGCGCTTGGGAAACGCCAAGACTGGAGGTCGGTAGCAGCTGCAGCCCTCGGTGAAGAGAACAAGCTGCTCTACTTGACGGATGCGCGTTCGGGGAGGCAATTCTCGTGGACACAGGCTCCCAAGTGAGTTTCATCACGCCTACCTCCGCTGACCGGCTGGCGGGCCCCGGAGGTCACGGGGCGTCAGCAGAGAACGGCTCGGAGATTAAGACCTTTGGTGAGAGGAACCTGCTTCTGTCCCTACACGGCCGTACATTTGAGTGGACTTTTGTTATAGCTGCAGTGAGTTTCAATATGTTGGGGGCTGATTTTCTGTGCTCACATGGTTTGTTGGTTGGTCTTGCTAACAGGCGCCTGGTTAACGCACTTTCCTTTTATTCTATTCCCTGTGCAGCCCAAGTGACCCCGCCCACAGCACAAGCCAACGTCGCAATGGCAAGCGGTAAGTTCCACACACTGCTCACTCAGTTCCCAGCACTCACGGTTCCCACGTTTTCAGCAGCCGTTGCTAAACACGGAGTGGAACATTTTATTACTACCACCGGACCGCCCGTTTTTGCAAAAGCTCGGCACTTGGATTCAGCTAAACTGACCATAGCGCGCGAGGAGTTCGCCAACCTGGAAAAGTTGGGCATCATCAGGCGTTCGAACAGCCCATGGGCTTCCCCGCTTCACATGGTCCCGAAAGCTGATGGCTCGTGGCGACCTTGCGGAGATTTCTGCAGGTTGAACAACGCCACAGCGCACGACCACTACCCAATCCCGCATATCCAAGATTTTTCCGTTCATTTGGCGGGGGCGCGCGTTTTTTCTAAGATAGACTTGGTCCGTGGTTACCATCAAGTCCCAGTGCGTGCTGAGGACATACCCAAAACAGCGGTAATAACTCCGTTTGGCCTATTCGAGTTTTTGCGCATGCTGTTTGGGCTTAAGGGCGCTGCGCAGACGTTCCAACGCATGATGGACGCGGTGTTGCGCGATCTCCCCTTCGTATTCGTCTACCTGGACGACATCTTAGTAGCCAGCGCGTCCGAAGACGAACACGAAAACCACCTCACGGCAGTTTTCCGGAGGTTGGGAGAGCACGGGTTAATAATCAACCCAGCGAAGTGTCAGTTCGGGGTGACGCAGATTGATTTTTTGGGGCATCGCATCTCCCCAGAAGGAGCGGTTCTGCTGCCTGACAAAGTGTGCGCGGTAACAAATTTTCCCCAGCCACAAACAGTCAAGGCGTTACAGGAGTTTTTGGGAATGGTGAATTTTTATAACCGTTTCCTCCCCCGCGCAGCGCAGCTCATGCAACCATTGTATGCCGCACTAAAAAAACAAAAACCCACAAATAAGATTGAATGGTCTCCGGAGCGAGAGCGAGCATTCTCTGAGGTCAAAACAGCCCTGGCAAACGCTGCGTTGTTAGCACATCCAGACCCAACGGCCCGCACAGCGCTCACTACTGACGCGTCAGATGTGGCCATAGGGGCGGTCGTGGAGCAGCATGTAGCCAGGGCTTGGCAGCCGCTCGCCTTTTTCAGCAGGACTTTGCGCGATAGTGAACAAAAATACAGCACATTCGACAGGGAGTTGTTAGCTCTCCACTTGGCCATTCGCCACTTCCAGTTCTGGCTGGAGGGACGCCGTTTCACCGCGTTCGTTGACCACAAGCCGCTGACATTTGCGATGGCCAAGGCTTCAGAACTGTGGTCAGGCCGGCAGCAGAGGCAGCTGGCCGCAATCTCAGAGTTTACTACCGATATTCAGCATGTGGCGGGTAAACTGAATGTAGTGGCAGACTGTCTCTCGTGTGCCGTGGCGGCCCCAGTCCGCGTAGGGATAGATTATGCAGCCATGGCCGCGGATCACAGTAGCGACGCGGATGTGCGCGCGCTCCAGTCTGGACCAACAGGGTTAAGGCTGGAGAACAAGGTGCTGCAAGACGGTATGCCCCCCCTAATCTGTGATGTCTCCACCGGGCGACAGCGTCCTGTGGTACCGGCCGCGTGGCGCCGCCGCGTTTTTGACTCGATTCATTCTCTGGCGCACCCGGGAGTGCGCGCGCCAGTCAAAATGGTGGGAGAGAAATTTGTTTGGCCGAGCCTGCGCAAACAAGTTAGAGAGTGGGCGGCAGCCTGCATGGCTTGTCAACGAGCCAAGGTACACAGACACACGAGAGCCCCCTTGGAGCCGTTCCACATCCCTGCTAAGAGGTCCGATCATGTTCACGTGGACCTCGTAGGCCCCCTCCCGCCGTCACAGGGGTGCACACACCTTCTGACAATGGTAGACCGCACCACGCGCTGGCCGGAACTGGTCCCACTGTCATCAACCACAGCCGAGGAGGTGGCGTGCGCGTTTTTAACAGCATGGGTAGCGCGCTTTGGAGTCCCGTCGGACATTACGTCCGATAGAGGTCCCCAATTTGTTTCCGAGCTTTGGTCAGCAATGGCCCGCAGCCTGGGGGTAACGATCCACCACACAACCGCGTACAATCCGCAGGCTAATGGGTTATGCGAACGTTTTCATAGGTCATTTAAAGCGGCTCTCAGAGCATAGCTTACGGATGCAAATTGGGTAGACAGGCTACCGTGGGTTTTATTGGGGTTGCGTTCTGCACCTAAAGAGGATTTAGAAGCCTCCCCGGCTGAGCTAGTTTTCGCGGAGCCACTTCGGCTGCCCGGGGAATTTCTCCCAGATAATCCTGCGCCAGAATGCTCCCCGGCCCAGCGGTTGCAGAGTGGCACGGAATCGGGCACGCTGCCTGGCCCCGTTCACCACAGTTTTCCGCGCGTTTTTGTGCCTAAGGCCTTAAAAAACGCGGAGTCTGTTTATGTCAGACACGATGCCCATCGCCCACCGTTGCGACCACCTTATGATGGACCATTTAGAGTGCTGGAAACAGGGGATAAGCATTTTTTGCTCGATTTGGGGGGCAGGAAAGAAAAGATTGGTATAAACAGGCTCAAACCCGCCTTTGTGGTGGCAGACGAGGATGTGCTTGTGGCCAGGGCTCCTCGGCACGGCAGACCCCCTAGGGGACATTCCCCAGAACACCCACAGCGATTGACTAACAGTTCTCACCCTCAGACAGCAGCTCCCCAGCAGGATGGCGCCGCGGAAGTGATAAAACCCGCTTACAGCAGATACGGGAGGAGACTGAGGCCCAAGCAGCACGTGGACTGATGTGTAATGGTTTAACATGACATGCAGACTGTTATTCCGTTGTTCCATCTTAGACATTTGGGGGGGGGGGTCATGTGGCACACATATGCACATATGTATATCACTTCATGCTATATGTATACCACTTTAGGCTTCACATCTTAGATTGAACAAAGAACTGGGTCTCTTTGGAGATAACAGGAGGATGTGAAAGTTTAGGCTTTGGCATGCAAAGAGACGGCCTGGGGGGATTTTCCTGGCCACCAGAGGTTGGGGGTGGAGGTGATAAGATCTGAAAGAAGATGCATTGTTACTTGGGATTAAATACAATGTGACTGTGTGCTTTGAAGTCCTGAGGTATTTAAAGGACGAATGTCTGGGTTTCTTCCTCTTTCTGTTTTTGATGATGTTGGAAGATGTGAATAAACCTGACTCGTGAGATGAACTCTGCCTTGTCATTTTCACATTTTCCACAAACCAAGTGTTTTCAAGCTCAGGTCAAAATTTTGTAAAAATACCACAAAAAATGAATATATTACACAGCTTTTTTCTCAGGTTGTAACAAGGCTGTGTCTGTACTGGAAGATCGGAAATACAGCATTTTTTTTTCAGTGCGCACTGAGACGCACTAAGATGCAGAGACGTGACCGCCCGCGGAATACATAGAGTTCAAGGGGTTAATGAGTGAACGGTTAATAAGTTATTTATCAGTCCATGTTTTCAACAGTCACATACAGAACATGAAAAGAGATATTTCATAGAATTGTTCACTTGCCGAAAATTGCATCCCATACTGTCAAAGTCAATACAACTACACAGAGAATTGCTCGCATGCTGAGAATTGCACCCCATCGTTGCAAACAGGTGTTTAGTTTAAGTCAATACAACTATATACTTTGAAAATACTTTGAAAAAATGATTATCCTTTTTACCGACAATGCATAATCTTGACTTTGAAGATTGTAAAACGTGGAGCTGGATCACAATGATTTCTAACCCTCTTTGAAACACTAAAACGTCTGGCGAATAAACATAATTTACAAGAGGTGATAACAATTTTTACTTCTAAAAATGTATAATGGGTACTTCTAAAACTGCACAAATGATTACAAGCCTGGCTATAGTGTTATATTTTATAGTTTTGGCGGATGGAATGCAATTCTCGGCAAGTAAGCAATTCTCGGCACAACACCAGCATGTTTTACATAAACTTAACTGATGCATTTTTGTCTATATTTGTTTACTTCTTCAGTCATGAGTCGTTTGCCTCCACAAAAAGAAACATAAGTAATAATGGATGGGTATTAATCATGATTACTGTAAATTAATCCACAGTATCACTATGATGAATCAAATTAAAAAATGTTATTGTTTGACAGCCCTAGTTTTCAGACATATAGATTTTTTTGTTGTTGTTGCTTGTTAATAAATACATATTTTTGAAGGATAGTTTGATGTAGTTTAGTTATTCATTAAGGTATTTCTTCTAGTTTTAGAACTTATTATGAGCTTTAAATTATTGTAAAGCTGCTGTGGTGGGGATCAGACCAGTGTTCATGGTGAGCAAATACATTTTGTTAGATCATATATGGTATAATCAACACCGACGACCCAACGTAACTTTTGGTATTGGTCTATATGGACTATTAAGGAACAATGATTACAGCCGTGGACAAAATTGTTGGTACCCCTCTGTTAATGAAAGAAAAACCCACAATGGTCACAGAAATAACTTGAATCTGACAAAAGTGGTAATAAATAAAAAGTCTATGAAAATTAACCAATGAAAATCAGACAATGCTTTTGAATTGTGGTTCAACAGAATTATTTTAAAAAACAAACTCATGAAACAGACCTGGACAAAAATGATACTACCCTTAACTTAATATTTCGTTGCACAACCTTCTGAGGCAATCACTGCAATCAAATGATTTCTGTAACTGTCAATGAGACTTCTGCACCTCTCAGCAGGTATTTTGGCCCACTCCTCATGAGCAAACTGCTCCAGTTGTCTCAGGTTTTAAGGGTGCCTTCTCCAGATGGGATGTTTCAGCTCCTTCCACAGATGTTCAATAGGATTTAGATCAGGGCTCATAGAAGCCTACTTTAGAATAGTCCAATGTTCCGCTCTTAGCCATTCTTGGGTGTTTTTAGCTGTGTGTTTTGGGTCATTATCCTGTTGCAAGACCCATGACCTGCGACTGAGACCAAGCTGTCTGACACTGGGCAGCACATTTCTCTCTAGAATACCTTGACAAGATAAGATAAGATAAGCCTTTATTAGTCCCACAATGGGGAAATTCCCGGATTGCAACAGCACAGGGATAGCGACACTCAGAGCAATAATTAAGAAGATAAGAAAAATAAAAATAAAAATAAAATAAGAGCAGTGAATATACATACATACACATAAATATATAAATATATATACACAGTGCGGAGCATTGTAGCTAGATGGAATAAACAGCATAACCGTCTACTTAGTTATCCTACACAGTATGAATATGTATCCATACATATTGTCACCCTCCGTAGCGACTGATATTGTCCTAGTTGTATACTGGAGGGGACCATTTGTGTAAGTCTATTGCGTCTTTTGCATTCAATACTACTAGGTCGTCACGTTTTTTTGCTATCTCTGTGAGCAGCCCTGCTTAGGTTATACAGTCTGACAGTAGGAACTCTGACAGGTTATACAGTCTGACAGGTTATACGGTATATATAACTCTGACAGGTTATACAGTCTGACAGTAGGAAGGACCTGCGAAACCTCTCAGTTGCGCACCTAGGATGATGTAGTCTACTGCTAAATGAGCTCCTCAGTGCGTTCAGTATGTCCTGCATAGGGTGAGACTCGGACTCCAGCAGAGATGACAGTTTAGCCACCATCCTTCTCTCTCCTATCTCCTCCACTGGATCAAGGCGTTTCCCCAGGACAGATCTAGCTTTCTTGATCATTTTGTTCAGACTCTTCCTATCGGCTGCTGTAATGCCACTGCCCCAGCAGACCACTCCAAAAGTGATGGCTGATGCCACCACCGTGTCGTACAATGTCTTCAGCAGCGCCCCTTGTACACCAAAAGACCTGAGCCTCCTCAGTAGGAACAGCCTGCGCTGTCCCTTCTTGTAGAGTGTGTTGGTATTGTGTGACCAGTCTAGTTTATTGTTCAGATGAACACCCAGGTTCTTGTAGGATGTCACCATCTCAATGTCTGTTCCCTGTATGTTTACTGGTGCTGTGAGGGGTTGTCCTTGCCTGTGGCAGTCCACCACCAGCTCCTTAGTTTTCCTTGTGTTGACCTGGAGGCAGTTCTGATGGTACCAGTCCACGAAGTCCTGGATAAGTCCTCTGTACTCAGCTTCATCTCCGTTGGAGATGAGGCCGACGATCGCAGAGTCGTCAGAGAACTTCTGTAGATGGCAGTGTGTTGTGTTGTGTGAGAAGTCCGCAGTATAAAGGGTGAACAGGAAGGGAGCCAAAACCGTTCCCTGGGGCACCCCCATGCTACCGATGATAGTCTTGAGATTTCATTGCACCCTGTACAGATTCAAGACACCCTGTGCCAGATGCAGCGAAGCAATCCCAGATCATAACAGAACCTCGTCCATGTTTCACAGTAGGGACAATGTTCTTTTCTTGGTACTGTATGCTTCATTTTTGCATCTGTGAACATAGAGCTGATGTGCCTTGCCAAAAAGTTCCAGTTTTGTCTCGTCTGTCCATAGGACATTCTCCCAGAGGCTTTGTGTCCATGTTTCACAGTAGGGACAGTGTTCTTTTCTTGGTATGCTTCATTTTTGTGTCTGTGAACATACGGTAGAGCTGATGTGCCTTGCCAAAAAGTTCCAGTTTTGTTTCGTCTGTCCATAGGACATTCTCCCAGAGGCTTTGTGGCTTGTCAGCATGCAGTTTGGCAAATTCCAGTCTGGCTTTTTTATGATTTGTTTTCAACAGTGGTGTCCTCCTTGGTCGTCTCCCAAGAAGTCCACTTTGGCTCAAACAATGACGGATGGTGTGATCTGACACTGATGTACCTTGACCTTGGAGTTCACTATGAATGTGTTTAGAGGTTGTTCTGGGCTCTTCTGTTACCATTCGTATTATCTGTCTCCTCCTGCGGCCACGTCCAGGGAGGTTGGCTACAGTCCCGTGGATCTTAAATTTCTGAATAATATGTGCAACTATAGTCACAGGAACATCAAGCTGCTTGGAGATGGTCTTACAGCCTTTACCTTTAACATTCTTGTCTATAATTTTCTTTCTAATCTCCTGAGACAACTCTCTCCTTGCTTCCTCTGGTCCATGTTTAGTGTGGTACACACCACGTCACCAAACAGCACAGTGACTACTTGTCACCCTTTAAATAGGCCAACTGACTGATTACAAGTTTGTAGACATCTGTGATGTTAATTAGAGGACACATCTTGGTTGAACATGTCCCTATGGTCACATTATTTTCAATATTTTCTAGGAGTACCATCATTTTTGTCCAGGCTTGTTTCATGAGTTTGTTTTTTAAAATAATTCTGTTGAACCACAATTCAAAAGCAATGTCTGATTTTCATTGGTTAATTTTCATAGAATTTTTATTTATTGCCACTTTTGTCAGATTCAAGTTATTTCTGTGACCATTGTGGGTTTTTCTTTCATTAACAGAGGGGTGCCAACAATTTTGTCCACGTGTGTAATTATATCATATCATTATATAAGACATTATTTATTAAAACCTGTTTGTCCAGAGATAGCTCAGACTTGGAGCATAAATTATTTATCTCCTTAATAATATCGTATTGCCTTTGTTTTTAATGTGTCGCTAAAAGTTTGCTTATTCTAATTGCAGTTTCTCTGACTTTAAACTTGAACCACTCCCATTTACTCAGACATGACAGTTCTTCATTTGCGACATTGTTAGCTAACTGTTTGATCTCGTTGCAAAACTCAGTATTTTCCAAGAGATGGTTATTAAATTTCCAGACTGAGTTATGAATAATCTTAACGTGAGTCAAGGACAGGCTCAGGGAAATAATACAATAATCAGTTAAGGGGAATGCAGAAATATCACAACTAGAGGCTCTGTCAATTAAATTGTCAGTAACTAGCCAGAAATCTAACCTTGAGCTTACGTCGTTATTAGATGAGTGAAACCAAGTGTACTGAGTAGAAAAGGGGTTTTTCATTCTCCAAAACTCAATCAGTTTTGTTTCAGTCACCAACTCAGAATGCTATCAAAATTATGGCAATGGCCTCTAGGTGGGCATCTGTCCAGCCACAGATCTGGAACTAAAGTCTCCACCCATTATAACTTTATCAGACTTATAGAATATTTTCCATTCCTTTAACATCTTTGACTTCAGTAAAAAAAAGTTCTTTGTTTTGAGCTCTCGTATTGTATCCATAAACACATATCAAAATGAGGTTGACACCATTAATTTCAGTTACCACCATTATCCAATGACCATTTGAGTCACTCTTATAGTCAATTACTGTACCTGGAAACCTGTTCAACATAATCATCACACCCACTGAGTGTGAAGTTCCATGGCTAAAGAAGACAATATCACCCCATTGAATTCCAGAAATTAGCATCCGATAAGGATGAGTGAGTCTCTTGTAAAAAGTGACAATTAGCCCTTTATTCTTTACAAAAAAGAAAAATTGCCTTAAACTTAACATTATCCTTGAACCCCCTAGTATTTAAGGTAATAAGAGAAAACAGTTCAAAAATGAAAGGCTTTGAAAAAAGAACCAAAGAACGCTGGTATCATACAGGTGTCATGTGCGGGGTTGTTCTCAACACCGCCCATGATCTGTGGCTGTAGGTCTTTGATTGTTGCTTATTTTTTCCAGCTGGCAGATTATTTGAGCCTGGCTCTCTGCCAGTCCTATGGCCACGCCTCCTCCTCTCGCTCTTCCTCCATGCCAGACATTCACCGGATGTGTGTTTTCACCACACACATTCACACACATGCACGTAAGCACACCCTTTCACACACATATTCAGTCATTCATGCACCTGCTTAGCCACAATGCTATGTCCACTTGCCCTCATTAGCGATCTATGTACTTACGTGAGGCAGTGTGATCAGTCAGTGTGGCGGCTTAGTCAACATTGGACATCCAGGCTCGGTTGTGGTTGGCTCCTTTCCCGTTGGACTATATGGTGTTGTTTATTCCAGAGCTTTCTTGCCCCTACGCTCATGTAAATCATCCTTTAATTATGCCCTTCCTCTCCGCTTCTGTTCCACCTGGAGCGTGTGCGATATTTCTCCCTAGCCAACATAGTTTGAAGCCGGTTGTCTCATCATTACTACTCTGTTTGGACTGTTACATGGACATGTTGTTCTTTTCTCTTCTCTGTCAATAAACACGCTGACTTTACTGCACTTTGGGCTCGCATTAGTTCATGTGTTCACTGCGCAATTACGCAGCGGACATGACAGCAGGGATTATTAAGTCTTAGTCCTCACAACATACTCACAATAACCCACTTCAAACAAATGAAAAAGAAGGCGCAGCTCTTCTTGCTTATTTCAGCCTATCAGTTCACAACAATAAGAACATGTGCTTTAAATGGGATCCACTCTTTGGTTGTCGATCCATGCATATCCCTCCCTCAGGAATGCTCGCTTTCCTTTCTTCCTTGCTCCCTGGACCAGTGGCCACAGCTTGGCACGTGCATCTGTGTCCTCCTTGGAGAAATCCTCCTTGAAGCGTATGTGCATCTCATTACAGATTCTTGCATCTTTTGATCGTCTCCATACCTCGTCTCGGACAGTTCTCATTCCAAAATGAATTATGATCGCTCGGGGGAATTGTTGGAGGCAGCAGCTGTGCCCTTTTTTCCAAGACAGTGGACTGCATTCACTGTTTCTTTCAGACGATCCACAGACAGCGGTATAACTCTGGTGAGGATGCCAATCACAACTTCTCTCGTATCTCCTCCATCTTTTTCAGGGAGACCCATCAACTTTAAGTTCAATTTTCTCTTGTATCGATCGTGTTCCTTACAAGAGTTTTTTATACTTCTGTTTTCATTTTGGAGCTCATCAACTGTTTTCTTCAGTGCCACTATTTTCTCCTTATTTTCTTTAATCCCTGCAGTATTAGCTTCAATATGGTGCTCAAATTTTTTGGGAAGTTTGGTCTGTTCATCCATTTTCTGCGTCAGAATCTGTACGACATGGAGGATAGCAGTTCCGGTATCTTCATTCCACTCACTACTCAGTGCTCTCGCTACTTTCTGCTCTGGATTTTTAATTGGTCTGTGAGACCAGTTAATCTTTTTTTTCCACACCCAGACTTTCATCCACTTCAATTTCCTCAAAGTCTGCATCATCACAGGCCTCACAGAGAGCTTTCAAATCATAGTCGTGGTCATCTATGCTAACCAGAGTGTTGTTTCAGGGTAGGCCACAAAGTTGTTTTCAAGTCTATGACCTGGTATTTGAAGCTATTTTTTGACAGAATTAAAGAGTTGCAACTCACTCTGGGTTAAGGTGTGTAGAAAAAGTCACATATGTAGCATGAAAAAGACTAAAAAATAACATGTAAGCTGAGCCTGCGAGATTGAGACCACTCACTCCGCCATCTTGAATCCTCCCCCACGCCCCCTAATACTTTTTCTGCAGTGTTTGGCTTCCGGGTTGCCAAGGCACGTGGCCCTATGGCGCGGCCACGCACGTAACTCAGTGGACATGTCTTAAAGGGGCAGTACATGAAAAGTGCCAGATTAATATATAAAACAATCAAAAAATTCCTGCATCCACATCGTGATCTGAATCACCAACAAAATCTAATCATCTGTTCCCCGTGCCATTACACACCTTTCATGAAAATTTCATCAAAATCCATCCATAACTTTTAGAGTAATGGTGCTAAAAGACAAACCAACAAGCCAACGCCACTAAAAACATTACCTCCATCCTCCCTTGGCAGAGGTAACAATGACAAAAAGAGAATTTTAGTTGTGAAAAATATGTTCAAAACGAGGATGATGATGATGAATAATATTTAAGTTTGTGAGAACCAAACTTGAATGCATCATTTTCTTACTCTTCTTCCATTTGGCAAATATTGTGCATCTTTTTTGCACTAGGGTGTTTTATTTTTGTTCCTATGAACATATCCATTTCACGCATTTGAGATTTTGTACTTCAGTTAAAAAATCTCATTTAGTGTTTTCTATTCAGTATCTCATGAAATGCATGCAATAAATGTTTTATGTATCTCATGGGGGTCATTTTCATGATTAGAGACAAGCCAGCTTTCACTAATGCAGATGTCATGAATGGTTAAAGCCTTCATTAGTGTTTTAGCTAATCATCAATTACCTGGGGGGGGGGGGCTGCAATCACAGGTTCATTATTTGTTTTTTGTTAGATGTTGTTGTTGTGTTTAGTAAATTGTTAGATGGAATATTCAGCATTTCTAATCAACCATCATGTAAAGAATGAAATGAATAGTAATTTCTCTCATGGTCCTTCACTTGACGTACCTTCAACACCCACTTGTTTTTCTTCCCCTCCTCGCCAATCCTTTTCATCTTTATCACTCTCCCACATTTCTCCCTCTAAGCATTCATGTTTGTTGGTGTACAATCCAATTGGGCCCCTCCCGACCCACGCCTTATCTGTGATTGACGACTGACAGCTCCCACAATGGGGACCACAGCGCGGTATTTCGATTAACCTTGTTCCCAAACACTGCTAGATATGTGCGTAGGTGCGTGAGAGAGTGTACTGTATATATCCTTTTGGGGGGGGGGGGGGGGATCTGACAAAACCCAAAATGAGTCTGGAGTTTCATGACATACTAACTGATTGGGTTGCTTTGTTTGAAATCCATACATACTGCTCTTCCTTCAGAAATATGTGGGAACAAAACTAAAAAAGACAGATTTAGCATGAAAAAAAGACTAAAAGAGTGTAACTGTTATGTAGCTGAGCCTATTAAAGGCACGACATTAATAGCAAATGTGTGGCATAAGCTGCATTAGCAACAAAATCACTTTCACAGGCATTCATGACTTCGTGGATCCCCAAATTGCTATGCCCGCTGCGTGTTATTGCATGTTTGTCAGTGGGATGTCACCCCATGCGCTGCGGGGAAGCGCTTGATCTGGCTTACCCCCACCGCCCTGGGAGCGCCTCGCCTCTCATGTGGAAAAAAACAAACATAGTCGGCCGTTGATCTTTGCTGAGCTGCTGCGTATATCAAGGAAGGCTGCACAAATTCACAGGGTCCAGTTCTGAAAATAATCATTCATTTTGCAGTTCTTTTCAGCACGCAGAAGCACCAGCAGCACTGCAACAACACACTTTTGCTGATGTGTCACTATTCGCCACTTGAGTTACATCTATATTTAAGCTGCTATAAAGCTTTATTTTACAGCTTCATCCTCTATAACAGGTGTGCAGTTTATTACAGTCATAAAAACTTCCCGACATCAACAACGCATTAAAGTTGCATAAATTCCACGGCTAAACCACAATTTAGTTTCCCTCAAAAAGCTTTTTATTGGAGGCAAAACCCACACTTCCTCTCCGTCGCGGTGCACACATTATGCAGTTTTAATGCATGGTGCCTTTGCCTATGCATAAAATGGAAATGCATGCTGTACATTCAGTCTAAATATAGACTCAGCAACCAGAAAAAAATTAATGGTGTGTATTGCTGAATTAAGAAAGTAACACTGAAAGATAAAGAAAGAAGTGAAAACATCAGAAAAGAACTAGGTGTAAACGACATTAATGAGGAGGTGAGGGAGATCAGGATGAGATGGTATGGCCATGTGATAAGGATGGACGATGGAAGCCCAGTGAAGAGTGTGATGAACATAAAAATTGAAGGAAGAAGGCCGAGAGGAAGGCCAAAGGAGAGGTGGCTGGATAATGTTGGGAAAGATATGGACCATTTCCAAGTGGCACCAGAGGAAGCCATGAACAGACAGCTCTGGAAGACCAAAACGAGGGCAGGCAACCCTGCAGGTTTGCGGGACTATGTGGCTTAGGAGAGAGACAGAGAGAGAGAGAGAGAGAGAGATTGTACATTACAGACAGAAGAATTTTTTTTTCTCTCTTGCCTCTACTTAACTCAAGATTGCTTCAATTGCAGAGTTTGAGTTATCGTTTCGATTCTTTAATCGAGCTACAAAGTCAGATCAACAGGATATAGCTCTCTGCACCTCCTTATACTGTGGTTCATGGGCAGTGATTTATGCTAATTACTGACCATCAGGAGTGTGAATGTTTGACATTCATGAACTTTCACACGGATCTACAAACAACTCGGAGCTTTACGCAGCGTTCTTGAATCCAAAGTAGGTTTTAGTACCGACGTGATTTACTCGCTTCGTTTCATGAATAAGGCCCAGTAAGTGGAAAAATTAAGTGTTGCCTTGTCAGCTCCAACTGCTTCAGAGAGGTTTTGGATTAAAAAGATTATACCAAAAGGCTTGTAAAAAAAAAAAAAAAACTAAACAAAACAAAGAAATAGCACTATAGCTGTAAGACTAAAGGTGTCAATAAGCAAATATTTACAGGATAATTGAAGAGAAAAAAAACTGAAATAACATTTTATCATATAAAGGGATCTAAAAGGAAGTAGACAGATGACTTAGAACAATAGAAATCCCTACCAGAGTGGACTACTACCACTGCAGACAGATGGAGCTGGACAGATCTGGTGTATGCATCCATGGGGCCCGACCTTTATGGGACAGGATGATGATGTTATCATGGCAGCAGAGGGAAGACTTTCTTGCATGGTTTGCAGTGACACATTTTTGTGAATTTGGTTTTTAGTTTGTGTGAAAGAAAACCAACCAAATCCTCCAGTGATTTGACCAGGAGAAACAAATTGAGGCGTGAAAGAACCCTTATTTTCTGTTGTCTTGTTTAAAGAGTTGGTATGAGTTCAGCTGACTGAGACTTGGCTCCGGTAATTAGTCCTGGATTATTGCAACATGCTCCTCATCGGAATCCCCAGTGACAGTCTCCAGAGACTGCAATACATCCAAAACTCTGCAGCTAGGATCCTGGTGAGAGTGTGAAAATACAAACATATAACACCCATTCTCAAATCCCTCTACTGGCTTCCTGTCTCCATCAGGACTGAAAACAAGGTCTCCTTCTCACTCAAAAATGCATCCATGTACGTACATGCCCCATGACCTGCAACTGAGACCAAGCTTTTTGATGTTGGGCAGCATATTTCAATTGAAAATGCCTTAATAGTCTTGAGATTTCAGTGCACTCTGCACAGATTCAAGACACCCTGGGCCAGAGGCAGCAAAGCAGCCTCAGAATATAGCCAAGCCTCCTCCATGTTTCACAGTAGGTACAGTGTTCCTGATTTTTCCTTCTGTAAACAAAGAGCTGATATGAGTGGCCAAAAAGCTCCAATTTTGTCTCATCAGTCCAAAGGACATTCTCCAAGAAACTTTGTGATTTGTCAATATGCATTTTGGCTGGCTTTTTAAATATTTTCTGTCAGTAGCGAAGCCCTCCTGGTCTTCTTTCATGGAGTCCATTATTGTTCATGATGCACTTAGAAAGTGAGAGTACCTTGGCCTTGGAGTTCAGGTTGAATAATTCTGGATGGTTTCCTATAGGCTCTTTTTCTACCATATGCAGTATTCTTCTGATCAACCTGGGGTTGCATTTCCTCTTGCGTCCATGTCCTGGGGTTGATTGCAGTCCCATGAACCTTATACTTTTTTTTTTAAATAATATTAGCAACTGCGGTCACAGGAACATCAAGCTGCTTGGAGATGGTCCTATAGCCTTTATCTTAAAAATGTTTGTCTATAATTTTCCTTCTAATCTCCCGAGACAATCTCCTTAGCTGTTTGTGATCCATGTTCAGTATGGTACACACCATGATACCAAACAAAACACAGTGACTACTTCTCACCCTTTTAAATAGGCAAGCTGACTGATTACGAGTTTGAAGACACCTGTGATGCTAATCACAGGACACACCTTAGTTTAACATGTCCCTGTGGTCAAATTAGTTCTAATCTTTTCTAGGGGTGTCATCAGGGCTTGACATTAACACCGACCAACCGGCTAATGGCTGGTGGATTTCAGCAGTGGCCGGTAAGACAACCACACCCACTAACCACTTTGGCTGGTTGTAGTTTTTCTCAAACGGTATCTAAAATAATAAACCTATTGCAGTGTGAGACTATGAAACTACAACAGCCATAAGTACTGTGGGTTTTCTTTTCTAATCAGTTTTCATTTTCTTTCTCTTCTTTTTTCCTGGTGAAAACAGGTAGTGACTATTTAGGTTAAATCCATCAGCAACTACTAATGAGGTGGTGCAGCCATGAAGGGGTGTCCCAAATGACAGGGGTAGGCAAAGGTGTAGGGGTACAAATGAGAATTGGGACAAATCCAAATCTACCTGGATTTCACTCATATTGCAAATATTTTTTCTCTACTGTTTTACAGTATTTACTGCTCTTCATAAATAAACAGTTTTTCTCTTGCTATCTTTTTATATATGTATATAGGTACTGTAATTTACATTGAAAAAGGTTATACATTTAGTTCAAGTAAAGGCCTTTGTCACATTTGATCATATTACACATACAAACAAAAAATTGTGGCTAGTGAAAAGGCTGAGTGGCTAGTAACTTTGGAAAATCACTAGCCACAGTGGCTGGTGAACAAAAAAGTTAATGTGAAGCCCTGGGTATCATAATTTTTGTCCTGGCCAGTTTCATTAGTTTGTTTTTTTAAATGACAACGTTAAACCAAAATTCAAAAGCAAGTCTGATTTTCATAAGTTAATTTTCAGAAAATGTTTATTTATTATTACTTCTATACTTCTGTACTCTGCCTCTCGCCCAAAAAGATGCTGGGATAGGCTCCAGCCCCCCCGCGACCCGAAAAGGATTAACCTCTTGCACTCCGGTGGACCGCGGGCGGGCATGTCTCTGCGTCCTAGGGCGCACGAGGGCGCCCTAGGACGTACACTGTGCGTCCTAGTGCGCACTGGAAAAAAAAGCTGCATTTCCGTTCTTCCACTACAGACACAGGCGCGAACAGAAAGCCAAAGGAGTGCTTTGATTGGTTTAGATGTGACTGACCTCTCATTCGACTAATAAGAGCCTTGAATTGGGTTTCTGAAACCTTGAAGAACCAATGACTGAAAACCTAGCAAGAAGGACCCGCCTACCAACGGCTGCGAATACAGTGAGCCAATTGAAGCACAGAAGTTCGAAAGCGTGCGTCCCTTGCCTAAAATCTGTTTTGTGTAAGCCGCTGGGTGACACACACGCGTTCGCCAGTCTTTTTTTCTTACTACTGTTCTTATTTGTTTTGAAAAATCGTTCGCCAAAACCGCAATCATGGAAGCGCAAAACCGCAATAATGGAATTATGGTTTGACCGGGTCGCGTGACCAGAACCACGAGTCCGTAACAAGCGGACCAGCGTCATGTTCGTCTGACAATGAGGAAGAGAAGATCGTCAGCAACACTGCTGTTGTGGACAGGTAAGTGTTATAAGCTAAATTATTCTTTATCCCTGAAAATTGTAATCAAAATGACTTTTGACCGATCGGTAAATTACAATTGTGCGCAACATGACAGACCCGGACCGCTCCGGTCCGGACGGCGCACAGACCGTGTCCAGTCCGTGCGCCGCGTCCGGACCATAAACGCCCCCCCCCCCCGCTACTCTTCTGTAGCGGATTGCAGATATTATTGCAGATATTTTAGTACAACTGTGCGTAGTAGACCACGGCATGTGCCGCGGTCCGTCATGTGGCGATGGACGATGTCCGTCCTCTGTAGCGGGGGTGGGGGTGGGGGGTGGGGGAGTTGTTATCCTCTACATTACAGATATTTTAGTATAATTTTTAGTGCACTGTAGGTTATTTTTTTGTTTGTTCATTCATTCATGAATGAATGAATAAACAACCCCCCACACACACACAAACAGCCCTGAGTGTTACCTTTCATTAGAGCCCAAGATGAAGCTTCTATATTGAATCATTCAAAAGTTACAGACGTTTTTCCAAACTGTGCCATTTGGCACAATTTGGCACAGTTAAAAAATGCCTGGGAACAACCTAAGAAAAAAGCTGTGCAATATATTCATTTTTTTGTGGTATTGTTACAAAATTTTGACCTCAGCTGGATAACACTTGGTTCTACATTTCTGTTGCATTTTCCAGCCCGGATCTGACAGCTGTGTGTTATTTGCAAGCATTTGTATCCAAAAACACACCCAGGCGAAATTTATTTTCTTCAAGTTCAGTATGTTTAGATGACTGTTACTCAGTGGCAGGAGCACTTAGAGCAGGGGTGTCAAACTCAAATTCACAGTGGGCCAAAATTAAGCAGTGAAGTAAAGTCACGGGCCAAACTCAATATTTATTGAAAAATTAACCGCAACTGATATGTAATGTTTAACCTTTTCATATGGAAACAAACTTTAGTTTTGCTTAAACACAGAATCTGGAACAACCAAAGGTGGTGGTTGGCTATCCTGGCATCATCTCTTAATGAGAAATTAAATTTGAAATAGAAGACACATCAGTGGTATTCATTTCTTATTTAAATAAATAAATAAAGTATGTCTCTCCCCGTATCCTTTCAAGTTCCTTTTTAAAGTAAATCTTTTTCAAAGCCAACAACAAAAGAACCAAAAATAATAATGTCATTCAATAAAAATCCAACAATTCAACTATTAACATACCATGCCTTGCAGTAGAAAAAGTGCATAAATAACAGATATATTCAAGCTCAGTTTGCTACACTCTGATTTACTCTGCACATTGGTCTAAGCCAGATACCTGGCATCTTTTCTTAGATGCAAGTTCATCAATGTCTGGGGTCAGGCTCTGAGCTGAGGAAAACCTCAGGACGGAGTAAAGGTGTTCATCAGTGAGTCGACTTCTGTGAGGTGTTTTGTTCACCTTCATCATAGAGAACAGTTGTTCACATAGATATGTGCTGCCGAATATTGAGAGCATCTGAGCAGCTTGGGTGCGTAATTGAGGCATTGTGTCGGGGAGGAAACATGGAAACCGCGCAGCACCAACAGAGTCATATTTTGATTTCAGCATGTCATTACATTGGAGTTCAATTAGCTCCATTTGGAGGCTGGTTGGTACGCTTTCCACGTCGATCGCAAACGGGTTACTGAGCAGTTCAAATCTCCCTTTCTGAGCCTCAAAGTCGGCAAATCGCCGGGAAAACTCGGCGCTGAGCGCGTTGATTTTTTTCAGCAAACTGTGCGCTAGGCAGCACGGCAGGAGAAATTTGCTCTACCATGGTTTGGCAGCACGGAAAATGACCCAAGTTTCCTTGCAGCATCTGAGTCTTCCACAGACACAACTTAGTTTTAAAGGCCCTCACTGCTGCGTACATGTCTGTGATGATGTGGCCCCGTCCCTGAAGCTGCAGGTTAAGCACATCGAGATGGCTCACAATGTCAGACAGAAATGCAAGCTCACAAAGAAACTTTTTATCTCTCAGCTCTGTTGTGTCCTTCCCTTTGTTTTCCATAAACTGACAGATTTCCTCACGTAGCTCAAAACATCTGTTCAGTACTTTTCCTCTGCTTAGCCATCTCACCTCTGTGTGATAGGGCACATCTCTGTATTCCGAATCCAACTCCTCCAGAAAAGACTTGAACTGCCGGTGATTCAAACCTTTGGCACTTATGAAGTTGACTACTCGTTTTATAGAGCTCATAACATGTTCCATTTGCAGAGCTTTGCCACAGAGCGCTTCCTGATGTATGATACAGTGATAAACTGTAAGTTCACCTGCATCTTCCTCCCGCATCTTCTCCTGAATCCTGCCGACTAATCCACTCTTTTGACCGCACATCGCGGGCGCACCATCTGTCGTCAGTCCCACAAGTTTATCCCAAGGCAGGCTCATTTCAGTTATACATTTGGATACCTCTTCAAAGATATCTTTTCCTGTTGTGGTGCCATGTATTGATTTTAATCCTAAAAGTTCCTCTGTGACGCACAGGCTCGAGTCTACTCCACGGATGAAGATTGACAGCTGGGCAGTATCAGACGTGTCGCTGCTCTCATCCACAGCAAGGGAGTATGCAATAAAATCTTTTCCCTTTTTTATTAGTTGTTCATGTAGATTAGTGGAAAGCTCACACACGTGCTCAGCCACGGTGTTTCTGCTCAGGTTCACATTTAAAAATTCTTGCTTTTTATCTGGGCACACGATGTCGCAAACTTTGACCATGCACTTTTTGACAAACTCTCCCTCATTAAAGGGCCGGGCTCATTTTGCTATCTCTGCTGCCACAATAAAGCTGGCCTTTACAGCAGCTTCACTTTTTGATTTTGCTTTCATGAACATAGTCTGCCGGCAAACCAGACTTCTTTTCATCTCCTCCACCTTCTGCAGCTTCTGCTTTACGTCCAGGTCCTTGTACTTTTCATAATGTTTTGTTTCATAGTGTCTTCTTATGTTATATTCTTTCGTTGCAGCCACGTTAGCTCCGCACACAAGACAAACAGGTCTGTCCTTTATATTCGTGAACAGATAATCTGCCTCCCACCTGTCTTGAAAGCTCCTGTTGTCCATCTTTCGTTTGGCCATTTTTGTGGAGGGTGAAATTAATTTGTCCGATGTGACTGGAGCACGTACCAGCCTCCCTGGGAAGGTCTATGCCAAGGTACTGAAGAGGAGAGTCCAGCCGTTGGTCGAACCTCGGATTCAGGAGGAGCAATGTGGTTTTCGTCCTGGCCGTGGCACATCGGACCAGCTCTTTACCCTCTCGAGAATTCTTGAGGGTTCGTGGGAGTTTGCCCAACCAGTTTACATGTGTTTTGTGGACTTGGAGAAGGCGTTTGACCGCGTCCCTTGTGGATTTTTGTGGGGGGTGCTTCGGGAGTATGGGGTATCGGGCTTGTTGTTACGAGCTATTCGGTCTCTGTACGACCGTTGTGAGAGTTTGGTTCGTATTGCCAACTCTCGGTCGGAGTCACTCCCAGTGAGAGTTGGACTCCGCCAGGGCTGCCCTTTGTCACCGATCCTGTTCATAATTTTTATGGACAGGATTTCTAGGCGCAGCCAGGGAATGGAGGGTGTCATGCTTGGTGACCACAGGATCTCATCTCTGTTGTTTGCAGATGATGTTGTCCTGTTGGCTTCATCCAGCAATGACCTACAGCTCTTGCTGGGATGGTTTGCCGCTGAGTGTGAAGCGGCTGGAATGAGAATCAGCACCTCCAAGTCCGAGTCCATGGTCCTCAGCCGGAAAAAGGTGGATTGTCCTCTCCGGGTTGGGGACAGGCTACTGCCCCAAGTGGAGGAGTTTAAGTATCTTGGGGTCTTGTTCACGAGTGAGGGGAAAATGGAGCGAGAGATCGACAGACGGATTGGAGCAGCATCTGCAGTGACGCGGACGTTGTACCGGTCTGTTGTGGTGAAGAGGGAGCTTAGTTCTAAGGCAAAGCTGTTGATTTACCAGTCAATCTATGTTCCTACTCTCACCTATGGTCACGAGCTTTGGGTAATGACCGAAAGAAAGAGATCGCGGATACAAGCGGCTGAAATGAGCTTTCTCCGTAGGATTGCTGGACTCACCCTCAGAGATAGGGTGAGGAGCTCAGTTATCCGGGAGAGGCTCAGAGTAGAACCGCTGCTTCTCCACACTGAAAGGAGTCAGTTGAGGTGGTATGGGCATCTGATTAGGATGCCTCCTGGACGCCTCCCACTTGAGGTGTTTCAGGCACGTCCCACTGGGAGGAGACCCCGGGGCAGACCCAGGACTCGGTGGAGAGACTATGTCTCCCAGCTGGTCTGGGAATGCCTTGGTATCCCCTCTGAAGAGCTGGAGCAGGTGGCTGGGGAGAGGGAAGTCTGGGCTTCTCTGCTTGAACTGCTGCCTCCGCGACCCGGACCTCCGGAAAAGCGGTACAAGATGGATGGATGGATGGATGGTGACTGGAGCATGGTTGTCAATGACTGTCAACAGAAAAAAGGAGCGCTTGCCGGTTTCGACTGCGCGCCAACATACTAGCAAAGCATTGTGGGATTTGTAGTATTAGCGGTACAGTATATACCGCGGGCCAGCTCTAATGCACATTTGATATGATCTCGCGGGCCAATTATAATTACACTGTGGGCCAAATTTGGCTCGCGGGCCTGAGTTTGACACATGTGACTTAGAGAGATTATGACTGTATGCCAAAAAATTCAAAATGTTTTCTTTTAAATGAGACCAACCCCATGAAGATGCTGCAAAGGGTTGAAGAACAGCTTTTGATTTACTTTGGGTACGTTATTTTTTGGCGTTTTTAGGGAAATTGACCAGAGTGCAAGGGGCAGAAGAAAAGGAATGAATGAATTAATTACTTCTGTAACCCAACCACAGGGGGGCGCACAAGCCAGTGTACTCCTAGTGCCGGTCCCAAGCCTGGGTAAATGGGCAGGGTTGTGTCAGGAAGGGTATCCAACTTAAAACCTTTGCCAAATCAAACATGCGGATCATGACGAATGAGACTTTCATACCGGATCAGTCGAGACCCGGGTTAACAACGATCGGCCACCAATGTTGTTAACCGACAGGGTACCGGTGGAAATTGGGCTACTGTTGGTCGAAGATCAAGGAGGAGGAGAGGGAGAAGGCGTATTAGGAGGGAGAGAGAGAAAAGGAAAGGTAGAAGGTGAGTGTAGGGACGTTAAATGTATGAACTATGATTGGTAAAGGCAGAGAGCTGGCTGATATGATGGAGAAAAGAAAGGTACATGTACTGTGTTCTAGAAACCAGATGGAAGGGAAGCAAGGCTAGGTGCATTGGAGGTGGATTTAAACTGTTCTACCATGGTGTAGATGGGAAGAGAAATGGAGTAGGAATAATCTTGAAGGATGAGTATGTGAAGAGTGTCCAGGAGATAAAGTGGGAGTCAGACAGAATCAATGAGTTTGAAGCTAGAAGTCAAAGGTGTGATGTTGAATGCTGTCGGTGTGTATGCCCCACAAGTTGGATGTCAGGTAGAACCTGTACCAGGTTTTAGCAAACCTGGTACAATGCATCTCTCCTTGTTCTAAGCAAGATTAATGTTTTATTGTACATTGTCCCCTGTATAAGCGGTAGAGTGTGTTCCCAGGGGGAATAGAGTGGTGATTGGCGCGGGCTTTAACGGACATGTAGGTGAAGGGAACAGAGGTGATGAGAAGGTCCTAGGTAGGTATGGTCTTAAGGAAAGAAATGTGGAAGGACAGATGGTTGTGAATTTTGCTAAAAGGATGGAAATGGCTGTGGTGAACACATACTTCAAGAACAGAGAGGAACATAGGGTGACTTACAAGAGTGGAGGGAGGTGCACACAGGTGGACTACATCTTATGCAGAAATAGAAATCTGAAAGAGATATGTAGGAGACTGCAAGATGGTGGTAGGGGAGAATGTAACTAGACAGCATCAGATGGTAGTCTGTAGGATGACTTTGCAAAGCAAGAAGAGGAAAACAGTGAAGGCAGAGCAAAGATTAAGTGGGTGAAGTTACAGAAGGAAGAAGGTCACACAGAGTTCAGGAAGGAGTTGATACAAGCTCTAGGTGTTAGGGAAGAATTACCAGATGACTGGGAAAGGACAGCAAAAGTATTGAGGGAAACAGGTAGAAAGGTATGTGGTATATCCAGTAGACAGAGGAAGGAAGACAAGAAGACTTGGTGGTGGAATGAGGAAGTACAGCAAAGTATCCAAAGGAAGAGGTTAGCAAAGAAAAAGTGGGGTAGCCTGGGAGATGAAGAAAGTAGACAGGAGTATTTGGAATCTAGGTGCATGGCAAAGAGATAGGTGCATGGCAAAGAGATGCATATAGTGAGTTGTATGAGAGGCTGGACACTAAGGAAGGAGAAAAGGAGTTGTATCGACTGGCTAGACAGAGGGATCAAGCTGGAAAGGATGTACAGAAGGTTAGGTTGATTAAGGAATGGTATAATGGTAATGTACTAGAATGGTAATGTACTATCAAATCACGAGAGTGTGTTGAGAAGGTGGAAGGAGTACTTTAAAGAGCTGATAATCTGATCAGACCTAAATCAAACAGTCATTGTCGCCCCCGACAGACTGCTATGATGATGATGATGATGATGATGATGATGATGAATAAAGAAAATGAGAGCGAGAAGAGAGATGGATGAAGGAAAGATTGTGAATAAGGAAGTCCCGAGGATTAGCAAGGCGCAAGTGAGGGCAGCTTTGAAGAGGATGAAGAATGGAAAGGCGGCTGGTCCAGATGACATACCTGTGGAGGTATGGAGATGTTTAGGAGAGATGGCAGTGGACTTTTTAACCAGATTGTTTAACACAATCTTTGAGAGTGAGAGGATGCCCGAGGAGTGGAGAAGAAGTGTTTTGGTACCAATTTTCAAGAACAAAGGTGATGCTCAGAGCTGCAGTAACTACAGTTATGGAATAGATTTTAAAGTTCTTTTATTAGTTTATAAAACACTTAATGGTCTTGGTCCGTCTTATTTATTGGATCTGCTTTTACCATATCGTCCCTCACAGACCCTGAGGTCCTCTGGTACTGGCCTTTAAATGATACCTAAAGTTAGGACAAAAACCCATGGTGAAGCATTGTTCCAGTTTTTCGACCCACGTCTGTGGAACGACCTGCCAGAGGACCTCAGGGCTGCAGAGAGCGTTGATGTTTTTAAAAGGACGCTCAAGATCCACCTTTCTAGTTTAGCTTTTAACCAATTTTATCATTTATGTTTATATACTTATTTGGCTATTGTATTTATTTTTAAATCTTTATATTTTTTTTGATTATTTCCACCCAGTTTTCCATTACAATATATATAAGGATATATTTATTATTCCTTTAACCATTTTATTCTCTTTATTTATTTTTATTGATGATCTTATTCTGCTTCTTCCATCCATCCATCTTCTTCTGCTTAATCCTTTTTGGGTCGCGGGGGCGGGGGGGACTGGAGCCTATCCCAGCATCTTTTGGGCGAGAGGCAGGGTACACCCTGGACAGATCGCCAGTCCATTGCAGGGCTAACACAGAGAGACAGACAATCATTCACTCTAACAGTCATAGTTAAGGACAATTTAGAATCCCTAGTTTGATGCCAATTAACCTAACTTAGATAGATAGATAGATTAGTTTATTTGCATGTTTTTTGGCATGTGGGAGGAAACTGGAGAAATTCCGGAGTAAACCCACGCAGACACGGGGAGAACATGCAAACTCCACATAGATCACTGTTGGTCAGGGGCTGGGATTGAACCCAGGATCCCCCGGCCAAGGGTGAGTTGTTGTGCTGCTGCAGTGCTAACCACTCCGCCACCGTGCTGCCTCTCATTCTTATTCTGCTTCTTATCGTATTTTATTGTATTTTATTTTATCTTATGGTATTTGTAGCCCTAGTGTTTTCTCATTGGGGGACTCTCAGCACTTGGAGCTGCAATTGGCTCTGGCGGTGGGGATGCTGCTGTGGTGGTGGCCCTGGCTTGGTGGGATGGGGGAGTCCAGTCACGGCCTGTTGGTTGCCAAAAGAAGGAAAAAAGGAAGACCACAAATAAGATTCATGGATGTAGTGACAGAGAATATGGACAGGGTTGGTGTTACCCATGAAGATGCAAGGGATAGGGTGAGATGGAGATAGATGATCCACTGGGAGGAGGAGGAGGAAGAGAAGAAGACGACACAGTGAGTGCCGGACAGGAGCAAAAGAGGAAGACCACAGAGAAAATTCATGGAGGGAGTAACGGAGGACATGGAGAGGGTTGGTGTTACAGAGGAAAATACAAGGGATAGAATAAGATGGAGACAGATGATCCACTGAGGCAACCCCTAAAGGAAGCAGCCGAAAGAAAAACAAGAAGACTTACTTACGTAAGTTTCAAATTATTTCAGTGACCACTGTGGGATTTTCTTCCCTTAATGGAATATTACTAACAAATTTGTCCATGTCTTTATATGTATCTGTGTGTATTTATGTATACGTACATGTAATTGTGCACGCACACACACCCACACACAAAATGTGTCTGAGTATATTTCTGTTTACATGAAGATAATTGTTGTTCCTGTGAAGCATTCTGTAACTCTGGTTTAGAAAAGTGTGATATAATAAAGTTTATTATTATTATTTTAATTATTATAATTTTAATTGCAGCCATATGTCCCATCTGGGACAACATGGATAAGCAAGTAAATAATTATTATTGTAGCTTGAGGGCATCACAAGCCACATCCACAGTTTTAAAAAAGGACTAACATTTCTTTTAAGCAGGACATTTGATTTTTAAACTTTCCTCGTTGCTGTTTTAATCTTTTCCATTTCTTATCTTGGCTTTATCCCTATTCTGTTATGAAGGGGATAATATGAATGATCTAATATCATTCCACTACCTAAGTCAGGCAATCTCTCATGCACTGATAACTACAGGGGAATAAGCCTCACATGCGTCATAGCTAAGATGTATAATCGGATGATACTGAACCGAATCCAAGGATCTCTAGACTCTCACCTCCGATTCAATCAACATGGGTTCCACCAAAATAGATCTACCACTATTCACATTCTTGCCCTGCACTGGATTCCAGAGGAGGTACAGAAAAACAACCTCCCTGCAGTTCTGACATTCCTTGACTTTAGGAAAGCCTTTGATTCAATTAGCCGTGAAATTATGTTCAAGATACTGAAGGCTTACAGAATTCCATCAAGGCTGTGTAATGCTATTCGGGCGATATATACCAACACACACGCCAAGGTTGTCACCCCAGATGGTGAATCGGATGAATTTGATATCATTTCAGGAGTACTCCAGGGCGATACTTTGGCCCTATTCCTGTTTGTTATCGTCCTAGACTATGCCCTGCGGAAAGCCATTGATGGGAGAGAAGCAGAGTTGGGTCTAATGTTAACACCTTGTAGATCGTGAAGAATACCGGCGAAAGCAATAGCAGATCTGGATTATGCAGATGAAATTGTTTTCCTGTCAAAGAACATCTTACAGCCACAGAGATTGTTGTCGCTTGTGGAGTTGTAATGCTCTCAGATCGGTCTCACCATTAATGATCAGAAGATCAAGGCGATGACGCCGAGGGATGCTTTTAACTCTATATCTCCACTGTTGACAAGTGCCCGCAACCCTCTGGAAGTAGTTAACAATAGGTCTTGGATAGGATCTACTAGTCATAATATGAAGGTGCGCAAGGCACTTGCATGGGGTGCGCTCAATGACATGCGAGCTGTATGGCACTCAAACATGTCAAGAGAGCTAAAAGTTAAATTCTTCTGTGCAACAGTGGAATCCATATTGCAATACATAAGTGAGTGCTGGTCATTAAACGTCTCCCTTCAGAGGTCATTGGACGGCTCCTACACCTGGATGCTGCGCACCGTCCTCAATGTAAACTGGCAAGACCACGTCTCCAATGAAGATCTCTATGGGCACCTTCCCAGAATATCAGACAAGGTGGCTTGGCGAAGACTTGACCTTGCGGGGCACTGTTACCATCACCAAGAGCTCCCAGCAGGCCACCTGGTACTCTGGAAACGCCCAGGATGGCCATTAACATAATTCGAGGACACACTGAAGGGAGACACTGGGGCGGCCGACACTGGCGAGCTTGCCGCCTGTATGCTAGACCGTCAAGACTGAACCACTAGACATACAGCTCAGCTGAGGCCGATTTGACTAATTGACTGACTGTTGTGAATGTGATTTTCATGCTTTTTCTCCGTAGCACTTTTTTTTAAATCTAAAGTGTGCTATAAATAAAACACATTATTATTATAATTACTATTAAATGAAGATATTTGGTGGAAGCGACTTATGTGTGTTCACTACATACAGGTACATTTCAGAAAATTAGAATATCATGAAAAAGTTCAATATTTTTTGTCACTCATTTCAGAAAGTGAAACCCATATATAATATATGGGTTTCACTTTCTGAATTATATAGATATTTCTGAAATATTATATAGATTCATTACACAGAGAGTGATATATTGCAAGTGTTTATTTCTTTTAATTTTGATGATTATGGCTTACAGCCCATGAAAACCCCAAATTCAGTTTCTCAAAAAATTAGAATATTGCATAAAATTAATTTAAAAAAAAATGTGTTTTAATGGAAATGTTGGCTGACTGAAAAGTATGTCCATGTCCACACTCAATACTTGGTCGGGGCTCCTTTTGGATTAATTACAATATCAATGTGGCGTGGCGTGGAGGTGATCAGCCTGTGGCACTGCTGAGGTGTTATAGAGGCCCAGGGTGCTTTGATAGTGACCTTCAGCTCGTCTGCATTGTTGGGTCTGGTGTCTCTCATCTTCCTCTTGACAATACTCCATAGATTGTCTAAGGGGTTTAGGTCAGGAGAGTTTGCTGGCCAATCAAACACAGTGATGCCACGGTCATTAAACCAGGTTTTGATACTTTTGGCAGTGTGTGTGTGTGTGTGTGGGGGGGGGGGGGGTGCCAAGTCCTGCTGGAAAATGAAATCAGCTTCTCCATAAAGCTTGTCAGCAGAGGGAAGCATGAATTGCTCTAAAATTTCCTGGTAGAAGACTGGGCGAACTTTGGTCTTGATAAGACACAGTGGACAAACACCAGCTGATGACCTCTGTTCAGATAAAAGTAAATTTTGCATTTGATTTGGAAATCAAAGTCCAAGAATCTGGAGAAAGAGTGTAGAGGCACAGAATCTAAGTTGCTTGAGGTTTAGTGTGATGTTTCCACAGTCAGTGATGATTTGAGGAACCATATCATCTGCTGGTGTTTGTCCACTGTGTTTTATCAAGATTAAAGTCAACGCAGTCGTCTACCAGGAAATTTTAGAGTACTTCATGCTTCCCTCTGCTGACAAGCTTTATGGAGAAGCTGATTTCATTTTCCAGCAGGACTTGGCACCCCCCCCCCCGACACTGCCAAAAGTATCAAAACCTGGTTTAATGACCATGGCATCACTGTGATAACCATGGCATCATTGGTCAGCAAGCTCTCCTGACCTAAACCCCATTGAGAATCTATGGAGTTTTGTCAAGAGGAAGATAGAGAGACACCAGACTCAACAATGCAGATGAGCTGAAGGTCACTGTCAAAGCAACCTGGACCTTCATAACACCTCAGTAGTGCCACAGGCTGATCACCTCCATGCCACACCACATTGATACAGTAATTAATCCAAAAGGAGCCCAGACCAAGTGTTGAGTGTGTACATGGACATACTTTTCAGTTGGCCAACATTTCTATTAAAAAACAGTTTTTTTTAGTTAATTTTATGTAATATTCTAATTTTTTGAGAAACTGAATTTGGGGTTTTCATGAGCTGTAAGCCATAATCATCAAAATTAAAAGAAATAAACATTTGAAATATATCACTTTCTGTGTAATGAATCTATATAATATATGGGTTTCACTTTCTGAAATGAGTGACAAAAAATATTGAAGTTTTTCATGATATTCTAATTTTTTGAGATGTACCTGTATATGGGGCATTTATATGATGTATGGAGGAAGGCATCCTTGCAAGCCCCATTTCTTTTTTCCAACTCTTAGCTGAATGTCAAAGCTGATGTCAAATAACCCAGTAGGAGCCTTTTATTATGGGCTTATATGTGGAACCAAACAGTACAACACAACACCCAATTCATGGGTGCAGGATCTCATTTGCCCCAGTGGGATGAACTGAGTCAGACTTGGCGCGCACAAACACGCATGTTTGTCTGTATGAAATAGGACTCGGAGAAAAATACATACAAATACCTTAAATAATGACTGAGACAGTAATACAAAAAAAAAATGCATGGATGCATGTATAACATATACCTCCTATTGAATACAAAATATGTAAAGCTAATTACAAAACAGACCTCCTCTCCATGTGAAAGTACAGCCTACCTCAGTGACGTTTGTGCCTGCAGACCAAACATGATGTCAGTGATACAGAGACAATAAGACAGCTACTGCAAATATACACAAATGCACAGGATGCAAGAATTTTTCCATAAAACACAAAACAATAAAAAAGTCAATTCCTTCACCCAATTCAACCCTTTTCTTATCTTGTCACTTTTTTTTGTTCTTCTACATACATTTCAGGCCTTTTTGCCAGTGCAACATGAAACCTAAGCTTCTAGCCGAGACAGAAAAGGTGTGAGTGAGAGAGATACCAAAGTGTTAAAAAATCCATGTAAACAGCAAGTAGAATAAAAGACTCTGAGCCAAGGAGAGATGATAAAAAAGCAATGGAACTGGAAAAAAAAAAAAGGAAAAAGGTGAGAGAGGCAGTGGAGGATGAAGGGGAATAAAGAGTGAAGCCAGAAAATCATGTGGCTGACCCCGTGAGGTGCTCAGCTTAGCACCCGCTGCATGAATAAACAGCCGTCCCTAATTTCCCATGGCATTCATGTCTGAGAGGAAAATAAAACTCTCTTCACAACAGCTTTCAGGTGATCCCACTTTAAACCTCTGTATGGCCGAAATCTGTGAGGAAGATTTCTCACATTTACTCAAATTCTTAAGACATCACCCATGACAACTCGGATAGCCTCCTTCTTTTCAAAATAGTCTCACAGCTTTTCAAATGAGTACCAGCACTTCTGAAATGTGTTGCCATGATATATACATTTTTTGTTTCATTTTGTTTGAGACAACCAAATGGGAAGAAATTAATCAGCCGTTTTCAAGGAAACTGTAACTCATCTACAGATTTGGGCCCTGGGGTTTCAAAATGCTTAATAATGCTGCCGTGATATACATTCGTTAATGCAAAAGTTGAATTTCAAGGAACCTATTAATTCTGCCTCCACAGCATGGTCAGTTGCTGCTTCACCTCTTATGCAAATTTTCAGGAGACCAGATTTTCTCAATACAGAAGCATCAGTTCAGTTTGACACACACACACACACATACACACAAAAAAAACAAAAAAACAAAAAACAAGACATCTCTTGACTGGATGCACTAGAACTGATATCTAGGGCGTCCTTCCACAAAAAGAATTTTTAAAGCTTGAATCAAAACTCTGTTAATTCAGGTTCAGATCAGCTAATCTTTTCACCCTAAAGGTAATATAAACAGTTGCCAGGAAAACAGCCATGAATATAAACAAATCAGTGCATTATAGCTGACACTTCAGAAATTTTTACTAAAAATAAAAGACAGAGAGAGAACTTTTCTTAAAAATTCCTATCACTGACTTCATAGTCTCAGTTTGGCCTGCAGACTTTACATAACATATTGGCGAAATAACTTTTGGCTTATGTTATAATTTACTGGAAGAAATACTAAACTTAAAGTATTTGTCACGACAAACCTCTGGCAGGCAGGAAAGAATGGACTCAGATGCAGGTATTTCTCCTGTCACACACGATTTAACTCAAAGAAACACAAAAGAACAAACAGCATGGGGGCTGTAACACTGGGAAATAAACAAGGTAAACACTCACTAGGATCCACCACACCAGAATACAAACTCAGGCAGACAAATATAGGGTAACTAATAATTACATGGATGCAAGACAGTTGGGAGACAATCAGTGGCTTACCAGCAACACACGTGAGGGAACACAATACAATGTCAACAGAGAATGATGCAGGATATCACACAAGACCAGAGACCACAGAAGACAATAATAAACAACAGAGACCAACACGGGAGACAATAATGAAAAATAATAATGACAAGGGAAAACACAGAGAACCCAAAATGATCAAAAAACGTGGACAAGGTCTAAACCCATGTCCAGATCCTAACAGTACTTCAGCAGCTACATCTTGGCAACATTGAGAGAGAGAGAGATCTCCCTCTAAAGCCTCCTTCACACTAGATCAAGACACGTTACACTTTCCACAACTTACACAACCTATTAGAACATGACTGGATCGCGGAAAAAAAAAATGGAAAACCTCCTTCACTGTGTAGGCAATCATGATTCTGCTATGTTTTCTCCCCTGCCATTTTCCACTTCCTGAGATGATCTTCTGAGGCTTCCACCAAGCACTATGTCAGCAGCACATTCCCTCAATGATTCTACCATGTAAGCCCACAACCACACCACACTCCAGACACGCTCTGGCCTGACGCTCTTTGGACCGTGTCAGGATGCAGCTACCCACTAGAAGATAACCCCACACTAGCATGATTCTACTGCCATGTTTATCAGCGTGGTTAGGCCTCAAATTCTTGGTAACCAAGCCCAGCCATGATTTTGATACAATGCCACCACTTCCACTAGGGACCACCCATGACTCTGATATGATTCCACCACAATCATTAACCACGACAACCTATCCATGCAAGTTTTGTGCATGTTTAAAACTCTCCACTTTCTAGTGCACTCTATCACACATAATGGGGATCCTAGTATGTTCTTAATACACTCCCAAAGACCTCGCCAGGACCCTTCAAAGCCCATCCAAATTCTGGCTGAATTCTTAGGTCATAATGCAGTCTTCATTCAGTGTGAGGAAGGTTTAATCAGTCTTGCAAAACAGGTTTTCAAAGGCTGTAGAACATAAAGAAGTCTTCAGCCTTGCATAATAGAACCAAGCTAAAAATCAACAAGTCAAATAACCTAAATACCTCAGAGACCTTGAGGGCCAACAAGAAAAAGAGTCTTTATCTAGTCTTCGGAATCCTCTGGGAACGGCGTGTCACATAACATAGAAGTGAGCAGATTGATAGCCATCAATATTGATGACGAGGTAAAACAAAGATGCTGTATGAGGGTAATGTACGTTCTGCAGATGAGCTAGATCAGACATCCACATGTGGCACTCAGACAACACACCACCAGGAAAAAGGAAGAGGGTTATGGGGTGGCTGTGGCACAGGTGTAGTGTGGCCAACTACTGATTGGAGGATCAGGAGTTCAATTCTCACTCTCTCTGCAGTCTGTATGTTGAAGTGTCCTTAAGCAAGACACTGAACCCCAATTGCTCCTGGTGGATCAGGCCAGCAACTGTGTACATGGCAGCTCTGCCACCATCAGTGTGTAAATGTGTGTGTGAATGGATAAATAGCAGGATCTGTGAAGCGCTTTGGTCATCCAGAGATAAGTAAAAAAAAAAAAAAAAAAGTGCTATTTAAGTAATTACCACTGACTATTAGATTGATGGGGAGGAGATGAAAGTGTAGGGCAAGATTTGGAATGACATCTGCTGGCTCATTTGGGAATGCAATAGTTGGAGAAGACTTGTTGGTGCCTTATGCTCCAATCAAAGGAATGATGATTACGCTTAAACTACACTTGATTTTTTGGGTCTACAGAAGAAAAAATCAAAGGTAGCAACTGTGATGTTGCACGACTGCCTTGTGGACAATAGTTTCAGCATGCCAAGCTGGGCGTTGTGATTACTGGCATTCTTTTTTGAGGAAACAGCAGACAGACAAGAACAAATACAGCAAGCATATAAGTTGGGAAGGTGTCCTTGACAGGCCTGCATATGTGGCATTCACAACCAAAGACACAATTTTTTATCATCTATTCCACCCTAAATAGGATGATTAATGAAATGAATAGCATCCATATAACGTAAGACATGCAATATACTTCCAAGAACAGGATTTACTGAAGTCATAAATCAAGAGAGTAGTGGAGAAGAAAATTTTCTGTAACTACAAAAGTTGCCTCCTGCCAGCCAACAGTCATTTGTCACAACAACAAGCAGCATTCATCTTTTATATCCTGTAGAGTCTTTAAATTCAAGTTTCTGTATGGGTGGTACCTTGGCCATCCAATGGAAGTCCTGGTACAGTAAATGCAGATGAATAAATAAACATGAAAAAGATTAATGAACTTCAAACTTGGAATACAAGCAATCTTAGGTGGCATTTAAATTTGTTTTCTTGACTTATCCTCACTCAGCCCTGTTATAAGCTCCTGCATCTGATCAAATGGTTCCTCGATGCATTAATACATTTCAAGTTGAAGACTGTGCAAATGAAACTATCGGATGTGCTATAATTTTTTACTTTTGGATATTTTCCTTAAAAACATCCTAAAGTTGCTTGTGATATTCACATTTATAAACCATAATCCTGAGTAGATGCACATGAATTCTGAAGGGCGTCAGGTTGCTCTTTACTAAAGCAATCGAATGGTCTTTCCCCCAGTCGCACATGTGCCTCAAAATTATTAGTGTCTTACATGATTTCCTATGTGACCAGGAGTAAGCGAACAGTTGGGATTAACTTTTAACATGTATTGCAGATAGTGAAATTGATTTGTCGTGTCCCTCCCAATTACAAAACCTCACAAATGATGAAAGCCCACAAGCCATCAATTTTAGTATTATTTGAACTCTTGAGGCAGAAATTTGTCTGCTCTTGAATAACCTAATTGTGCAGTCTCAAAATCCAATCTTACATGGTCATGAAAAGAGTCTCCACTGTTACAAAATCACTGGTGTCTCAGTCTTTTCCACATATGTCAAAGTAAAACCACAATTTGACCCCCGCGCAGCTGAAAAGATCAAACTCAACATGATGGGATTTTGTTGATAGGTCGCACACTGAATCGTGCCCCCTACCACGAGGTGCAAGCTTCAAACACATCTATCACACAGACTAAAAATCCAGTTTCACCACAGTGTAACTGTGACAAAACTTGTGATCATCTCCACAAAATAGGCAGCCTACTTCATAGGAGGTCCACAACAGTCAGCAGTAGTTTACATGGCGATTTTATAAAAATAATGCTGGCAGAACAACAGGGCCCACATGTTAAAATCCTGTTTTCCTACTGAAAACAATCACTCCACATACAAGTAAGCTGTTGATATGCTGATATCTTATTAACAAAGGCAAGATTTTAAATCCTTTTCGTTTGCTCAGGACGAACAAAAACAGTAGTTAATCCAAAACACACATTTTAGGCAGATCTAGATAAACGCCTAATCTACTCTTTCAGCAACCCACAGGATTATAATAAATGAAACTTTTCAGTGGAGCTGCAAGGAAGGATTGAGGTATGGGTTCACTGAATGAACCCACAGTAAAAAGAACACAGCACAATATTCCCATGAAGTATTCATTATTTTGAACATCTGTACATTGTAACCTACAAAGCATTTATAGGTTTAGTGTGCTAATTAACTTATTGAATATACAGGTCTGTTGAAAAATCTTCTAAAATCTTTGAACTGGATCCATCATTTTAGATCAAAATTCAAATCCACTGACTAACAGAATAGCTGTTTTTGTGTATAAGCAATAAAAGAAGCAGTTTTAGCTCCTCTCTTGTTAAGGACATGGCTCTATTCACACATAATTTTGTTGTACTGTACAACTGCACAACAACAATAAAGCCTATTCTATTCTATTAAGCTGACTTTTTTCTGACAGAAACAGAAAGTTTGAAAAGCAGGTGAACCGGGTAAGACATGCTTGCTTTTGTTTCATATACACTCACATCTTGCCTTATTTTCTAATTACTCTTCTTGACTTTTATTTTCTGATTGTTCTCTGTATCTCATTTCCCTGTTGTGACCCTTCTCTCATACATTCCCACCAGAAGTTCTTTTGTTGTGTTCCACATGTTCCCATTTTGTTTGTACTCCCTTTCCTTCAGACTCTTTATTTAGCGCACATTCTCATTGGTGCCAGGTGACTTGTTCCATTAAAGTGAAATTGTCCTTTGCTCCCCAGTCAGCAGAGGACCTGCATCGGCCCACAGTGAAATGTTTTGTTTAGCACCGTTCCCTTCAGTACTGACGACTGCTGTCAGCAACTCTACCCGTGTGTGGCTCCAGCAGGTGGTGGACAGGCTTGAAGCGGTAACCCCTGATCAGACTTGTGTTTTCACTACAGGCATGCTGCATGGGTGGATGGTGGCAGTCATTCAGCTTGAGCATTTTAAAAAGTAGTTACAAGTTTGTAGTTAATAGTTCAAGAGTAATAACAAAACACACTACTTACTTTTTCTCTTCCTCAGGCAATGGAGATCAACAGAATGGGGGGCAGACGCACTGTTTACACATGCGCCCAGCTGATTGCGCTGAGGAGGCCAGTGCTGCTGCCCAGAGTGAAGCCCCTCATCCTGGATGAGCTAAAGCGGAGACGCCGCAGGTGAAGGGCTGGAACTAAGGTGATGTAGCGGATTGCAGATATATTGCAGATATTTTAGTACAACTGTGCGTAGTAGACCGCGGCGCACCGTCCCCGCTGTCCGTCATGTGGCGATGGACGATGTCCGTCCTCTGTAGCGGGGGTGGGGGGTGGGAGTTGTTATCTTCTACATTACAGATATTTTAGTATAATTTTTAGTGCACTGTAGGTTATTTTTTCTTGTAAAAAAAAAAAGCCACACATTTTTTACGTGGCATGCTTCTTTGTGTGTGGGGGGCTTGTTTGTTCATTCATTCATTCATGAATGAATAAACAACCCCCCCCCCCACACACACACACACAGCCCTGAGTGTCACCTTTCATTAGAGCCCAAGATCAAGCTTCTATATTGAATCATTCAAAAGTTACAGACGTTTTTCCAAACTGTGCCATTTGGCACAATTTGGCATGGTTCAAAAACGCCTGGGAACAACCTGACAAAACAGCTGTGTAATATATTCATTTTTTGTGGTATTGTTACAAAATTTTGACCTCAGCTGGATAACACTTGGTTCTACATTTCTGTTGCATTTTCCAGCCCGGATCTGACAGCTGTGTGTTATTTGCAAGCATTTGTATCCAAAAAAACACCCAGGCGAACTTTATTTTCTTCAAGTTCAGTATGTTTAGATGACTGTTACTCAGTGGCAGGAGCACTTAGAGAGATTATGACTGTTTTGCCAAAAAATTCAAAGTGTTTACTTTTAAATGAGACCAACCCCATGAAGATGCTGCAAAGGGTTGAAGAACAGCTTTTGATTTACTTTGGGTACATTATTTTTAGGCGTTTTTAGGGAAATTGACCAGAGTGCAAGGGGTTAAAGTAAATTGTCAAATTTCTCATCTAAATATAACACAAGGGATACGGACCTGTACTTTTATAGTGCTTTTTCTAGTCTCAAAGACCACTCAAAGCACTTCACTAGTACTAACCCTCTATTCTAAGGGCCTATTGGAGACAGATACCTAGGGACAATTTAGAATGACCATTTAACCTAACATGCATGTCTTTGGATTGTGGGAGGAAACCAGAGCTCACGGAAGAAACCCACACAGCACAGGGAGAACATGCAAACTCTACACAGACAGGTTCCTACCCCTGCCAGCCTGGGGATTCGAACCTGGAACCTTCTAGCTGTTAGGCAACATTGCTAACCACTGCATCACCATACTGACCACAAGGCAAACACATCACCTGAAAGGCTGCACTGCTCATTATAATTTGAGAGAATGAAATAACTCTCACACACAGCAGGTTTCTCTGCTGCATGGGAGTCTACAGCGACTTGAAAATTTGTGTACCCAAATTCAGAGCTGACACAAGATTTGAGCGCATCATGCGATCACGTTCAGATTGCTAAATACCCATCTGCACGTTGAAATGATCATACAACCACTTTTCTGTCTTACGCACGTTTGGTAAATGAAGGTCAGTGTTAATCTGTGCAGCAGGATTTTTATTTTATTGTTTAACTTTTATTTATACAGCAGAGGTCCATTGAGAGACAACCTCTCTTTTTCAAGGATGCCCTGTTCACACTCACACATTCACACCTGGAAGCTGCCCAGTACAACCACAGACCGACCTGTGGCCACTGAGCAGCTTCACTGGAGCAGTTGGGGTTGAGAGCCTTGCTCAAGGGCACCACAGTGGGGTTAATGAGGGTGGGGCAAACACTGCTATGTCATCTGTCCCACCCAGTTCTGATTCCTGCCGGTTCTGAGATTGAACCAGCAACCCTCCGCTCACCAGTCCACGGCCCTAACCATTAGGCTACCACTGCTTATTTGATGGAACCTCCTCCTGCTCTTTGGGTTAAATTAAGAATCAGGATATTGTAGGTTTTTTTTTTAGATGTACTTGTGGCGGTTTGATTTAACCCCCACAACAGGCTAAAGACAATCACCTCACATTCTGGTTTTTTCTGCTACAATCTGCTGGTTATGCATGTCACTGCTTTGAGTTAATTTATCATCCATGTGTTATCCATGCATTGTGCTCATGCATCCTGTCTGTTCCTTTGATATGCAAATGCCAGATTGACTGCTGTGAAGGTCCTTTGATCTATTGTTTGAGTTGGGTATAAATGCTGTGCCAGGTTGTGATTCTGCCGCTCACTCTGACTACTGCATCTTGATTTCTGTACTGTGAGGAGACACACACGTGTCTCCTCTTTGAGAGCTGGAGGAATGAAGTTGCAGCCTGCTCAAGCCATGGACTGCAGCCGAGTTCTGATGAAGGCGGATGATAATAAAGCTATTTAAAAATCCAACGTTGCCTTTATTCCATCATCCTCTTCACTGGTGACCCCGAAGACGCACACGCTTTGTGCGACGCAACCTTCTGGTCTGGACATCCACGCTGAACCGGCCGAGGGACACAAGACGTCTCCTTCCTCTCGCCGCTCCAACGCACCATGACCTGAAGGCAGAATAGAACACGCTGCCAGTGAACGCTTCACTGGTGACCCCGAAGACGCACACGCTTTGTGCGAAGCAACCTTCTGATCTGAATAGCCACGCTGGCGACCCGAGACTGAAGAAAACGAGCGGCCAGCGAACGCAGCACCCGGGCATGAATGCTCCGTCGCAGTGGCCTGACTGGTCTGCCCTCCCTGCTGCCTCAGGGAGGCCTCGAAGCAGGGCCCACGGCGGGCGAGCTGCTCTCAGGACATCAACCAAGACCGGGTAAGCGGCAGAGAACGTCATGGCACGTCCTCGCTGAGATCGGCACATCCACGCGGGACCGGCCGCACAGCTCCGACGGAGCACACGTGGACCTGAACGCACCATGACTAATCTGCAGCCACGGCTCGTCAGAGATGTTTTTCGGCGCAGACTGCGCCGATCTCCACCAAGTTTCCGACCCTGGTTTCCTCTCCAGCGGGCCCACCCACGCACGGAGCCCTGGTACACGCACCGGGGGTGACGAGGATGGCGCACCACGCACGGGACAAATACGGCTCTTCTGACCGCCTTCCTTCTGCTGCACACTGGCCCTTCAGGCTTGCTCGTTCACCTGAGGCCCGCAGCTTGCTCACTGGATTTTATGGTCTTAGCCACGGCACACAAGGGGAGTTCAGCTGTCTGCGGTTCCCGAGGCTTTAGGGTTGCGCCTGCCCTAAAGTCAACACGCCAGTCCCTCTGCTTTTATTTTTTTCTTACTGCCGCTCCTGCTTTTCTTCATGGCCACGAGAGGAGTCAGAGACTAATTTTTTTCTTCTTCTGATCTCCGCATGTTCAGACGGGATATCGCGGAGCAGCAAACACTTTTGGCGCAACTCGAACGATTTTCCCGCGCCCGGTCAGCATTTGCTACCCCCCTCCCCCTCCTCCTGCACAGAGCTTTTCTCTGCTCGCTGCCCAAACTGCAACATCGAGGTCACGGTCCCCTACCGTGCCCTCTGGGGGGGAGCAGTGTGGCGGTTTGATTTAACCCCCACAACAGGCTAAAGACAATCACCTCACATTCTGGTTGTTTCTGCTACAATCTGCCGGTTATGCATGTCACTGCTTTGAGTTAATTTATCATCCATGTGTTATCCATGCATTGTGCTCATGCATCCTGTCTGTTCCTTTGATATGCAAATGCCAGATTGACTGCTGTGAAGGTCCTTTGATCTATTGTTTGAGTTGGGTATAAATGCTGTGCCAAGTTGTGATTCTGCCGCTCACTCTGACTACTGCATCTTGATTTCTGTACTGGGAGGAGACACACACGTGTCTCCTCTTTGAGAGCTGGAGGAATGAAGTTGCAGCCTGCTCAAGCCATGGGCTGCAGCCGAGTTCTGATGAAGGCGGATGATAATAAAGCTATTTAAAAATCCAACGCTGCCTTTATTCCATCATCCTCTTCAGTACTAGTATATTAAGGGAGGAGAAAAAGCACCGACACATTTAAATTATTTATCAAAGTCAGTATTTAAATTGAAGTCAGAATTTAATAGTGGGCAGAATGTAGTGGGCTGGATCTAGCTCCTGGTTGATAGTGACACATGTAGTCGACAGTTTTCTCTAAGGACATGTGGCTACATAACATGTCTACATCTGTCCTTAATGTGGAGACACCAAACCTACTGATGGAAACTAAACAAATCTGTTCATTTGAATAAGTGGCAACATCTGGCCTTTTGTCGATCCTGTATTCAAAGCAAAAATGGCCAAATCTCCTTGTCAGCACAGGACTGATGATATTTCAGTCCAGTCTTCATCGGAACTCCAAGGAGAAGACATCACAGCAAGGCAAAAAGAGATGGCACACGATGACATTTAAGTTTAAACTTTAACGTTTCATTCAGAATTTTCATCTCTGTAAGCAGGTAAAAATGATCAATATTTTCTGTTTTACATTTGATGAAAGTTCTACGATTGGGTTAGGATCTGTTTATATAGCAGATATTAAAATGTGTAATTTTGTTAAATAGTTTTGGCAGGAAGGGCATTTAAATAGCAGAAACTGATCCAATTTAACCGAGTGGCCTGCAAACTTTTCAGGTTAAATTTTGACCAAAAATTTCTCAGACAGCAGCTGCTACTGTGTTTACACCCACAATTAAACTATATTAATCTAAACTAATAAATTACATAACACTATATATAACTTGTATTTTCCTACAGACAGACGTATTTCTCCAGTTCCTTAATCATAATATGTTCTTGTTCGTCTAATTTGCATATTTGCTTCCTTGTTGTATTCTGCTTCCTTGAACATATTCTCTGTTAACTATTTTTAAAATTAATTTTAGACAGGATAAAACTAAATATATACTGTATTTTCGTCAATCAGATCACAGATGGAGTGGAGACTCTTTCTGCTTATTTTGTTGGGTAAGTGAATGATTCTGTATTATCAGTTACGAGGGCATGCCCAGGTATGAACTCCTCTGGATGGGGTTAAAAAAAAAAAAAGGGAAATAAAAAGGACCTCTTGGGTCTTATTATTGTCTATTTGTGTGTGTATATATACTATATATATATATATATATATATATATATATATATACACGTATATATATATATATATATATATATACACTACCGTTCAAAAGTTTGGGGTCACCCAGACAATTATTTTGTGTTTTCCATGAAAAGTCACACTTATTTACCACCATGAGTTGTAAAATGAATAGAAAATATAGTCAAGACATTGACAAGGTTAGAAATAATGATTTGTATTTGAAATAATAATTTTTTCCAGATACTCAACCTGCTCAAAGGAAGGTCAGTTTTATAGCTTCTCTAACCAGCTAAACTGTTTTCAGCTGTGCTAACATGATTGCACAAGGGTTTTCTAATCATCCATTAGCCTTCTGACGCAATGAGCAAACACATTGTACCATTAGAACACTGGAGTGATAGTTGCTGGAAATGGGCCTCTATACACCTATGTAGATATTGCACCAAAAACCAGACATTTGCAGCCAGAATAGTCATTTACCACATTAGCAATGTATATTAGCTATTAGAGTGTATTTCTGATTAGATTAAAGTTATCTTCATTGAAAAAAACAGTGCTTTTCTTTCAAAAATAAGGAAATTTCTAAGTGACCCCAAACTTTTGAACGGTTTCAAAAGTTTGGGGATAGAAATTTCCTTATTTTTGAAAGAAAAGCACTTTTTTTCAAGGAAGATAACTTTAAACTAATCAGAAATACACTCTATACATTGCTAATGTGGTAAATGACTATTCTAGCTGCAAATGTCTGGTTTTGGTGCAATATCTAGATAGGTGTATAGAGGCCCATTTCCAGCAACTATCACTCCAGTGTTCTAATGGTACAATGTGTTTGCTCATTGCGTCAGAAGGCTAATGGATGATTAGAAAACCCTTGTGCAATCATGTTAGGTCTGCAATGCTGTAATTGCTGCAAATGGAGGATTCTTTGACGAAAGCAAAGTTTGAAGGAAAAAATTATTATTTCAAATACAAATCATTATTTCTAACCTTGTCAATGTCTTGACTATATTTTCTATTCATTTTACAACTCATGGTGGTAAATAAAAGTGTGATTTTTCATGGAAAACACAAAAATTGTCTGGGTGACCCCAAACTTTTGAACGGTAGTGTGTATATATATATATATATATATATATATATATATATATAAAGCAATTCTACAGTGTGGGTATGTATGTATGTGGCAACTCTGTCCCCCTGCTAACTTGGAGGCCACTTGACCGCGGGCTCTTATCTCTTGCATGGTGATGTCACAATACCTGAAGAATGCACTTGACATGGTTTCACTGACTGCTTGACCATAAAAGAGGCCAAAGGTGACCTTTTTAACCAACCTTTACCAGTGGAGGTGTATGCCAGGGAAGGAATCAAGTGCACCTGACACGGTCAGTGAAGTTTAGGATCCGCGGGTCTCTCTCCACAGTATAGGTGCTGTAAACTGATGGGGAGATGGAGGTACAGGTTACCGCAGGTGCACTGAAGCTATATTTATTAGATTTACCTATTTTCACTTCTCTATTTTAATCCTCTCATTATAACCCCCTAGAGGTGTATGCCGGTGATAGAATCGAGTGCACCCTTGATTGGTAATTGGTAAGTTTGAGAAAGTTTTTCCATTACAAGGAAAAAAGCTAATTTGAGGGGGAAAAAATGCAAGTTTATGAGAAAAGTTTCAACTCTGTAAGAAAAGCTGCAAATTTCCAAGAAAAAGTCAAATTTGTAAAAAAAAAAAAAAGTTGCAAATTTATGAGACACAAATTTAAGTGGGAAAAAAGTCAAATTTTTAAGACAAAAGCACACAATTTACAACAAACAAGTAGCAAATTTCAGATAATAAATTAATTTCACTAAAGTTAAACAGTAGTCAAAATGAAAGGACATACAAGAGTAAAACACTATATCATCACTTCCGGTTATGGCTGCCACGTAGGACGGACGTGTCTCGCTCTGCTCTGCTCCTGGAGAAAAAAAATCGGCAAATAACTCTCTCATTTGGGACAGAACGTATCTCAGCATTTGGGCGAGGATATGTCGGCGAAGCCTAAGGCTGGAAAACCAGGAAAAGGAAAAAGCGAGCCGCCGAAACAGTCCAAATTAACGGACTTTCAGGTCTGTGACGCAGCAAACAAAACTCCATATATGGCGGAGGAGGCTGGCAACGGTGCGATGTCTGCGCGGGGAGGCGCAGATGCGCTGATGGCTGCCATGAGTTCAATGAGAGCGGACTTTTCCTCTAGATTTGATGGGATTATGACAGCGTTGGAAGGAATAAGAAAGGAATTGGGTGACTGTGTAGAACGAACGGCGCAGATGGAGCTCCGTCTCGCTAGTGCTGAAGATGACGTCACCCGTCTTCAATTAAAGGTGCGCACTTTGGAAAAAAAAAATAAATCTCTGGAAGATAATATTTTGGATTTGGAATCTCGGTCGAGACAGAATAATTTGAGGCTGGTGGGTCTTCCAGAGGAATCAGAAGGTCGGGACGTATGTTCCTTTCTGGAAAAGTGGATTCCGGAGGTGCTGGGCAGCGAGGAGTTGCAATCAGCAGTGGTTCTGGAAAAAGCACATCGTATTGGCCCACGGAGAGATAAGGGACCGCCGAGGACCTTAATTATGAAGTTTCTTAGCAACAGAGACAGGATGAAGATCTTCAACGCTGCACGTGCTAAAGGAGAGATTAAACACCAGGACCAGCAGGTGCGGTTCTACCCAGATTTGGCCACAGGAATCCAGCAATTGAGGAAGCAGTTTGATCCCGTACGTAAGGAGCTGCGCAACCTTGGGATTCGTCATGGTGTAATCTATCCTGCGAGACTGCTGACCACGTATGAGGGCAGAACCCACATCTTCAAGACCCCAGAGGAGGCGCAGGAGTTCATCAAGAAGATCAAAGAAGAAGAAGAGACTGGTGGGAGCTAAGCATGAACAAAATATAAGGTAGAATAATTAAGCATTTGCACAGGCATCTGACTGACTTGAAGTAAATAGTAAGTTTAAAAAATATAGATTGTATTATATATTAAAAAAACAAAACAAAAACAAAACAAACAAAAAAAAACTATGATGTACAAAGTTGTTAAAAATTTTGGAGTTAAGTTGGAAAACTACAGAGGAGAGTTAATGTTACGTCATTAAAAGCAGTAGAGTTAGGGTGATTGGGAGGATGAAGAAGGAGTGGCTTAGGCTGTTCCCCGTGGGTGTGGAACGGTCGATGGCTATATCGGGAGACAGAATTTTTCTTTTGATTTTGGGGGGTTTGCCACAAGTGTGGGAAGGGGAAATTTGTTTGTGTGTAGTTTGTAGGATGAATGTTCAACCACTCATGTTTTTGCTTCTCTGTATGAGCATGTTTACACTGCAAGGTAATCCCAAACTCTCTATTGATCATGGACCAAAGTGTTAATCTTAATTTAACTTCATGGAATTGCAGAGGTCTACAAAATTTAAAAAAACTTAAACAAGTTATGAATAAAATAAAGGACATGGGTTCAAGAATTGTGTTTTTACAAGAAACTCATCTGATAGAGGAGGATGTTAAAAGAATTAGGAGTAGATGGCAGGGAAGTGTATTCACCTCTTCATTTTCATCCCGAGCCAGGGGAGTTATGACTCTCATACATAAATCAGTTCCTTTTCAAGTGAAAAATGTAATTGGAGACAAATTTGGAAGATATGTAATCATTCAAGGTTCTTTGCTATTAGAAAATATAAATCTTGTGAACTTATATGGTCCCAATATAGATGATCAGAAGTTCTTTGCTAATTTATTTCTCATCTTATCATCACTTACAGGGCAACATATAATAGCAGGGGATTTTAATTGTACATTGAATCCAGGTGTGGATAGATCAACAGGACTGGATTGTACGCACATTGGATGTAGGATGACTATTAATCATTTTATGAAAGAATTGAGATTGTTAGATATATGGAGAGAAATGAAACCACAAGTTAAAGCCTATTCTTGTTATTCCAGTACCTACAAGACATTCTCACGTATTGATTATTTTTTGATTTCCACAGAATTAAGGTCCAAGATTCAAAACTGCTTTTATGATAACATCGTGATCTCTGATCATGCACCCTGTTGTCTAATATATGTAGATAAAAAATTGACAAAGGAATCAGGCAGATGGCAATTTCAGCATAAATGGCTTCAGGATGAGGAATTTGTCAAGTATATAGAAAAACAGATAGACGAGTTCTTTGACATCAATACTACACAAACATCAGCATGTGTAAAGTGGGAGGCTTTCAAAGCTTTTATTAGGGGACATATTATTATAGGAAGAGATCCAAGGTTGGAGAATGAATTACTGATTTTGAGAGCTGAATACGACAAAAAATCAGCGAATAGAGCTGCCTCGAGTCTTCTAAGATTGAAACAATCTTTTTATGAACAAGGTGAAAAATCAGGAAAATTATTAGCATGGCAGATTAAACAATTGGAAATTAAAACACCAATAACCAGTATTATAAGTAATGGACAGGTAGTTATAGATCCTTTAGAAATTAATAGAGCCTTTAGAGATTACTATGAAAAATTATATGATACCAAAAATGAACCTGATTTAACAAAACTAAATGGGTTTTTGAACAAACTATCTATACCGTGTATTCCAAATGAAAACAGGGAGATATTGGAGTCTAAAATTAGTCAAGAAGAAGTTGGGCTAGCCATTGATAATATGAAATCAGGAAAAAGTGCAGGACCAGATGGTCTTCCAGTTGACCTTTATAAAAAATTTAAGAATAAATTAATAAAACCTTTTTTGGAAATGGTTTTAGAAGCATTTCAAAATAATAATTTACCATCATACATAAATAATGCCTTAATTATACTGCTGCCAAAACCAGGTAAGCCCTCTAATAAATGTGAAAATATGAGACCAATAAGCCTATTAAACGCCGACCTTAAGATAATCTGTAAAATTTTAGCAAGACGAATACAAGAAATTTTACCAAATATTATTAATCGAGATCAGAATGGCTTTATAAAGGGTAGACAAGGCTTCCATAATGTAAGAAGACTATTTAATATTATTTATTTTAATAAAGAAGCACCGGATACAGCTCTCCTATCATTGGACGCCGAAAAGGCCTTTGATAGAGTTGAATGGCCCTTTCTTTTTGAAGTCCTACAAAGGTTTGGACTTGGAAATAATTTCATAAAATGGGTTCAAATAATATACAATAATGCTACAGCAGAAATCCTAACAAATAACAATATTTCAAAACCAATAAAAATCAATAGAGGATGTCGACAAGGCTGTCCACTTTCACCTTTACTGTTTACTATGGCAATTGAACCTTTAGCGATAGCGATACGTTTACATTCACAAATATATGGAATTAAAGTTGGACCAACAGAACATAAAATCTCCCTGTACGCCGATGATATAATTTTGTTTATGTCGAATCTAAAAAAATCAATTCCAACCTTGTTGAATTTAATAAAGAATTTTGGGGAAATATCAGGATATAAAATAAATAAAACTAAATCTTCAATATTAATGCTAAATGAGACCCAGAGAAATTACCCAGCCCCTGAGGTAAATCAATTCAATGTTGTAAATCAGTTTAAATATTTAGGAATCCAAATTATGCCTAAGCTAGAATCAGTCGCCAGTGTCAACTATGAAGCCTTAATGTCAGATATCAATGAGTTAACTCAGAGATGGATGTCACTACCAATGTCGATGATCGGGAGAATCAATATACTTAAAAGTAATATTTTACCTAAAATACTTTATTTATTTCAATACATTCCCTTATCACCACCTTTAGATCTATTCTCAAGAATAAAAAAAAAGTTAGTGGAATTTATATGGAACAACAGGAGGGCTAGATTACGTTTGTCTTTATTATATTTACCATTTGATCGTGGAGGTCTGAAATGTCCAAATTTTATGTTGTATAATTGGTCGGCACAACTGAGGTCTATGACATATTATTTTTCATCAAATGATCTCCCTCACTGGACTGAAATGGAATCATACAATTTACCTTTACCTCTTCCCATATTCATATACTCAGATTCGGCAAAAAAATTACAAAAACAAGTTAAAAATCCATTTGTAAAGCATATGATCAAAATATGGTGTGAAGCTAAAAACTATTTAAAAGAACCACAGTTATTGTCACAATTTAGTCCAATATGGGGTAATCAATATTTTAAACCAGGGAGAGCGGACGCTGTATTTAAAGTATGGAATTTAAAAGGGATACAAAAGATTCAGGATTTATATTTGCCATGTGCAGACAACATAATGTCTTTTGAAGAGCTGAGGATCAAATTTAATCTCAATAGAACACATTTTTTTAAATATCTTCAACTTAGAAACTTTATTCGATCAAATCAAAATAAAGCTCTCACTCGACCTATTTATTCATCCTTGGAAAAAATGATGATGAAAGATAGTAAAAGAAAGGGTATTATTTCAGAGTTTTATAACTCATTGACACTATCTTCAAGTGAAAATTCACTGAAAAGATTAAACTACTGGAAAGAAGATCTGCAAATTGAAATTTCAGAGGAACAATGGGAATTGGCTTGTACAGAAGCTCAAACCAAATCAATAAATGCACGCCTTAAATTGATACATTTCAAATGGTTAATGCGGATGTATGTTACACCGGAGGAGTTAAATAGATACAACAAAAATATACCAGATACATGCACAAAATGCATGGAAAGTAAAGGAACCCTATTTCATTGTTTATGGGAATGTAGATTAATAAGAATGTTTTGGGAAGAGGTGAGGATAACAATTGAAAAAATAATCTCAAAACAAATCATATTGAATCCTAAACTGTTTTTGTTGGGTCTGTACCCAGAAAAGCATAATTTTAATAAAAGTGAAAGAACATTCATAGACCTCAGTTTGCTTAATGCCAAAAAATGTATTGCACTATTATGGAAAAAGACTCATAGACCAGATGTGACTCAGTGGTTAAGACAGATGTTAACAAACCTTCCATTAGAAAGAATAACATATATACTGAAATCAAAGGAAATTGTGTTTGAGAATATATGGAGACCTTTTATTGATTATGTAAAAAATTTAAACATAACTCTTGAAGAAGAAGGTGAATGATGTGTGTGGACCTTGTAAATTCCAAATTGGTGAACATAATATGTATACTTATGTATTGGATTGTCTAGACTAAACAGAGGAGCATTGTTGAAGACTTGATTTTGTTGGTGGTTGTTGGTGTTTTTAGTGCATTTTTTTTTTTTGTAGTACTTTAGTGTTAGTGTTTGATTGTTTGTATCATGTTTGTTAAAAAAAAAAGGTTCAATAAAGATATTGTGGAAAAAAAACACTATATCATGACTGAAGAATAAAGTTATGCATAAGTAATGAGGTAAATAAATGTCAACTATGTGTTTAAAGCCTGGATGCTATTATCAACCTGTGGTGCATTTTATTTTGTGCAATAAAAAACTAATATGAAAACATCAATACATGTTTCATGCTTTACATACCCTTGAGAACATAAGAATACTGGAACAATCATCCTCCTTGAATGCTATAACAAAACAATGCATTACAGACATTTGGAAACATCAGCTTTTTATAAGTCGTGTTGCCAAATTCTACCCTGTAGAGATTACATGACATTATGTAATGCTGACATTGTTACAGGTAGGGTGCTGTCTGGGAAAGGGACCAATTATATGCAAGGCCATCCTGTTCAAAATGTTGCCACAATGTGTAGTTGCATTTCTGCAAAGGTGCATGTCAGGTATAAGCTATGTTTTCATTGCAGCCCAGCTGAGCTCTAGGAGGAGCGGAGGTTAGTCAGTGGTTCCTTCATATCGCTTTTGTAGTATCATCAGGGTTAAACACTGCATCCGTATTCACCAGGTGTTACTGCTAGTAGTAGACTATAACTGCTGATATTAGACCAAAGAAAATCATTACATGGGGGCTCTTTATACAGCAGAGATTGTTGAGAAATTGGGCAAATTTTTCATCCAAGTTTAAGTTTAATTTATTTATAAAAGGGACAATGCATATTAATGAACATACACATGTAAATATGCAAGATTATAGTCAGAGCTAATTTCTATCTCCAGTCCCTTGGCAGGCCAATGCCAGCCACATAAAACAACCCAACACAACAATAACAATAGCAACAGCAGGAGATTAAAGTTCATCATAATAGGAAAAAAATGTTAAAAAAAAAAAAGAAAAAAGAAAAAGAAGGAAATCTTGATCTCAGACCAGGTTAAAAATACCACAGTGACCAGGATGTTAAGATATTTCTGTAATTTCCCAGTTTGGGATCAATAAAGTACATCCATTTTGATTTGATACTATTTATTTCGAACGAGCAAGACAACATAAAAAAAGAATAAAAACAAAAAATCCAATGCAGTCCAAAAAGGAACAGGATTGAAGCCAAAAGCTTTTCTTGTCCTGTCTCATTCTTAACCAACCAGGAAGTATTCACAGCGCTTCACTTTTTCCATTTTTTATGTTACAGCTTTATTCCAAAATGGAATAAAATCATTTTTCCTCAAAATTCTATACACAACACCCCATAATGACAATGTGAAAAGCTTTTTTTTTTTTTGAAAATTTATTAAAAATAAAAAACTAAGAAATCATATGTACATAAGTATTCACAGATTTTGCTCAATACTTTGTTGATGCACCTTTGGCAGCAATTACACAGCCTCAAGTCTTTTTGAATATGATGCCACAAGCTTGGCACACCTATCTTTGGGCAATTTCGCCCATTCCTCTTTGCAGCACCTCTCAAGCGCCATCAGGTTGGATGGGAAGCGTCAGTGCAGCCATTTTCAGATTTCTCCAGTGATTTTCAATTGGATTCAAGTCTGGGCTGTGGCTGGGCCACTCAAGAACATTCACAAAGTTGTCCTGAAGCCACTCCTTTGATATCTTGGCTGTGTGCTTAGGGTCACTGTCCTGCTGAAAGATGAACCATCGCCCCAGTCTGAGGTCAAGAGCACTCCAGAGCAGGTTTTCAACCAGGATGTCTCTGTACATTACTACAGTCATCTTTCCCTCTATCCTGACTAGTCTCCCAGTTCCTGCTGCTGAAAAACATCCACACAGCATGATGCTGCCACCACCATGCTTCACTGTAGGGATGGTATTGTCCTGGTGATGAGCGGTCACTGGTTTCCTCCAAACATGACCCCTGACATTCACGCCAGAGTCCAATCTTTGTCTCATCAGACCAGAGAATTTTGTTTCTCATGGTCTGAGAGTCCTTCAGGTATCTTTTGGCAAACTCCAGGAGGGCTGCCATGTGCCTTTTACTAAGGAGTGGCTTCCATTTGTCCACTCTACCATACAGACCTGATTGTTGGATTGCTGCAGAGATGGTTGTCCTTCTGGAAGGTTCTCCTCTCTCCACAGAGGAACGCTGGAGCCCTGACAGAGTGACCATTGGGCTCTGGCCACCTCCCTGACTAAGGCCCTTCTCCCCGATCGCTCAGTTTAGACAGCCGGCCAGCTCTAGGAAGAGTCCTGATGGTTCCAAACTTCTTCCATTTATGGATGATGGAGGCCACTGTGCTCATTGGGACCTTCAAAGCAGCAGAAATTTTTCTGTACCTTTCCCTAGATTTGTGCCTCCAGACAATCCTGTTTCAGAGGTCTACAGACAATTCCTTTGACTTCATGCTTGGTTTGTGCTCTGACATGCACTGTCAACTGTGGGACCTTATATAGACAGGTGTGTGCCTTTCCAAATCATGTCCAATCAACTGAATGTACCACAGGTGGACTCCAATTAAGCTGTAGGAATATCTCAAGGATGATCAGTGGAAATAGGATGCACCTGAGCTCAATTTTGAGCTTCATACCAAAGGCTGTGAATACTTATGTACATGTGATTTCTTAACTTCACCGCACTTGAAAAATGACCTCTCTACATATACTGCGGAGGAACAAACTGAATCACTTGCCAATCCAGAGGAAACTTGTGGTAAAGATGCCGTTTAGGAAATCCAGCAAGATATGGAACTGAACGCATCAACATCTGTGACAAGTGAAAGTGAAAAGGACAATAAGGCAAGTGATTTGAGCATGAATGGATCTACTCGTAAATCCGAGAGACCAAAACGACCCCCAGATTGTTTTCACTACATTCAGATTGGAAAACCCGTCATCTCTTTTGCAGAGTATCTTAGAGAGCTTTGATCACACACTCAACACCATTGTTGACTATGAAAGTACCCCTAAATACCATAGAGGTGTGCATGAAGGGACTCATGCTGAATCAGGAGGGGAGGGTGTAACCCATGTGGAAAATAGGGTTACTAGACGTATATATGTTATTTAGACCTGCAGTACACTGTTTGTCCTTTTGGGGGCGCTGTGGCCTTTAAGTATAAAACCGGGGCAGCAAGCTGTGCAACCTTCTTTTCCCCACTTCTGCCACCAGGATCAGACATGCTCTACTAAACCTCTTATGAAAATACAATAAAATAGCCTTTTAGTGCAAATACCTTGATGTTCATGTGCTTAAAAGGTATTTTTGTTATTAGAGGCTGAACAGTGAGCACTGAGAGACAATAACTGCTGAGCAGTTTGTCGTTGGAGACTCCTTTGAGTCAGATCACTATGGTTCTTACTGACGTGGCTAGCTTCTCTGAACAAAGAAATGTACTTTAGCTTCAATGTTTAGATTCTTTTCACACAACCAGTTGGAGTTATGAAAATGTTGTTCGACATTACTGAACCTTGGTGTGTATTATATTTCTGTCATGCTCCAAGAATGTTAAGAGACGCCACTTGCTAACGGCTGATGCTAACCATGATCAGTCCAAGCTAACGGTTAATGCTAAACCACGGTTGGGATAAGCTAACAGCTAAGGCTTGCGGCAATTGATACAAGCTAATTGCTAACTCATTAGTCTTTATTAGCTGGACTGTGAAACGATGTGAAACCTAAAGAATCACTGTTCTTCAGTGGTTTACGTGCAAATGGTTTTATTTGGACAATTTTGTCATGAGCCGAGGGCTGGAGATCTCCGCCAGACTTGGTCTCATGGCTTTTTCTGCTTATTTACTTATCTGTTGCACTTATGCCTTTTGGGGTTTAAGTATTAATGTTCTGCTTGCCATTTTTCTGTTTGTGTTAATGTTATAATTTTATTTTTGTACTTATTTATAATTATACTTTGGCATGTTATTTTATTCTTTACATCCTTAGTATGGTCCTTTTACTGTTGACAGCTGTCAGGGGCGTGAAGCTTCGTGTGGGCGTGCCCTGTCAGCTGTCCGTGTGGGTTTGCCTCTCTCTCACTGCCTCAGCTGATCCCAATTATGTATCCTTGCTTTCTCCTGCCCGTTCAGATACCCACACCTGTTGTTTATTATGTTAACGGGTTCTGATCCCTATTTAAGGGGCTGCACACTTTTGTCTAGTGCAGCACCCTACTTGCAGCTTTTCTCCACAAGCCATATGTGTCTCTTTACATTCTATTTTTTCCTAGCGTGTGTCCCATGACTAGCTCTCCCAGGTTTAGCCGGCGAATCCAGTCGCCTTTGCTTTCACTATTCTTGCTTCACCTGTGTCCCCAACTGCCAACTAATTTTTGGTTTGGTTCTGTTTGCTCTTTTGTGCCTTTTGTTATTAAAACTTGCAAACTCACAGCCAGCACGTGGTGCCTTTATTCTGCCCTGGAGGACGTTTATGACAAATTTAACACATTGTTAAATGTTTAAAGCTGCAATTTTAAAACTGTTTTACAAAGTTTGTTATAAAATACTTGTTGGTTAAATGAAAGCGATTTAAATTCATTTTAATGCTTGAAATGTACTCATGTAAGAAGTTAATTTATAATGAAGTTCATTTAATGATAAAAATGCTCATTTTTGAGACAACTCATAACAAAGACATTGTCTAATTAAAATGTTATGGTGAATTGTATTTCATGATAAATGAATATACAAAATGTTTAAATTAAAAGGTTTCTAGTGTATTTGGTAACTATTATACAAAGCAAACTAAGAATATTAGTTTTAAATGTATAGACTGAATTTAAGAAATTGATGAGTACTCATGATTTGAAGAGAGATAGAACAGATTATTCACCATTTGGACTGTTTGTGTAGACTGGTTTCTTTGATACCCCCTGAGAGAACCTGGATTCTGAAATGGCAAGGCCAGCCCAACAAGCTTGTGGACAGTTAAGGATGTGGTCTGGCCAGCCATAGGACCTACCCACAAGAGGATACCAGATCATCTGATTCCCCATTCACTCGACACTAGATAAGCCCTAAACACACTACAATACCTGCCCCATAGTTGTAGTTGTAGGAACTCCCACACACAGAACATTCCCCTCAGACACAGAACCGAACCCTTTCCATGGTTATTTTTGGGGAGCTCCATTTTCTTTATGAAATTGCAGCGTTGCACACATTTGTTTTGTCGATGTCTGAGTAACTGTTGTAAATAAAAGTGTTACTTGTTCAACCTATAGCAACTCTCTGCAAGTTACTAGAGTAACTGCTAACTGAACCTAGAGAGACGTCTAGTGCTCCTAAAGATGGGGCCGGCTAGGAACTACAGGGGGTGCTACACAGAAATGGCCATATTTGGTATTGCAGATAGAGGACATTCAACGATAAGGAAAAGATATAAAAACATCATTGCTTTTACAACGCTACTTGCACGAAGAAGAATATTATTATATTGGAAATCTAAAAAAACACCTAATGTGTCTCTGTGGTTTAGAGGCCTAACACAATTTAAACAATTACAGAAAATAAAATACACTCTCAGGGGGTCCAGGGACAAATTCTTATCTGTTTGGGATCCAATGTTGACATACTTGAATAAACATAAAACTGCACCCACTTAGCAGCCCTCTTACACTTACATTTGCGATATGTGCCCATATGAACCATAGAGCACAGTGCAGTGCACAACTCTAGCAATGGTGAGCTTTTGTATGTTTTTTTTTTTTTTGGGGGGGGGGGGTAGAAAGGCATATTGTCTGTTCTGGGTGGGGAGGGGTTCTAAAAAAAAAAAAAAGGGAAAGACTTTTTACCTTTATTTAACCAGGTAGGTCAGTTGAGAGCCAATTCTCATTTCCAAAGATAACCTGGCCAAGATGCAGCATAAAAAAGGACAAACAAAAAGAAATACATACAAAACAAACAATACAATATCATACCACAAAATAGTGAAAGCAACTAAGACTAAAAGCAAGTACAACAATCACAGATTATTTCCTTTATCAAATTTTTAAAGGATGAGAGTGGTATAAAATAATTGAGCTTTAGTTTTTGTTGCAAATGATTCCAATCGTCTGCAGCAGAAAACCAGAAAGACCAGAAGTAGTGCGGGCTTTGGGAACAAAAGGACGAATGTAGCTGCTTGAGCGAAGGGAATTGCTAATGTTATGGAAATTGAGCAATAAGCAAAGATATGATGGTATTTTGCCAATTAAGGTTTTGTAAATCAACATTGGTAAATCAGATCACTGCATGGTCATGTTAACACCCAAGTATGCAGGGATGGCAACAGGAAATTCTGATTTCAGCTGAAATCTAATTTGGTTGATTGACTTATGGGGGGGCGCAGCCCCCCTGAAGCTGGGAGGTTTTCAGTAAAACAGAAGTAATTTAGACTGAAAAAAACGATTTAAAAAAATGAAATACTAGACTTAGATAAATCATTAAATTTAATGAAAAGTTAACTTACTTTTTCTTCAATGTTGTCTCACTGTCTTTAGTCCAACATATGTAACAGTTCTATAAGAGTTTTTTACACTATTTACACTGGTCACCAAGTCACTTCTAATGTGAAACTTTCTTCCTTTTGGCAGCAAGCTGTGTCAGTCTCTGAACTTTGAACTTCATCTCCTTTTCTGGTTTCTTCAGAAACTGTCCGAGTGTTTCTGTTACCTCATTGAACTTTGAGCCAATTTTCACCTTTACTGTCACTTCGCCCCCCGAAGCTCCTGGGTTTTTATGATTTTTAAGTACCAGAACTGTGCTTACATGACATAAAACAAACAGCTGAATGCCACTTATTACTGTATAATATTGACTTATGTTCCAAGAAGATAGCATTCCTAAACTAGAAAAGCACTCAGAGCGCATACCTCCGCCAAGGCTCCTTCCGTTTGTCATGGATCAACTCCAAAATGTAATGGGTTTGTGTGTAGGCCTATAGCCACTTGTGGTGAAAATTGCATCAAAGTCTGTCCATCAGTTTTGGAGTATTATTGCTAACACACTGTGAGAAGATAAGCGCCTTGGCTGAGGTATGAATTCTCAGATCATCACTAAAATATAATGGGTTCCTCTCTAGCCCAAGAACCACCTCTGGTGAAAATTTTATCCAAATCCATCCAGTAGTTTTTGTGTAATCCTGCTGCACAAATACAAAAAAGCCCTTGGTGGAGGTATGCACTCTCAGATCATCACCAAAATCTAATCATTTGTTCCCCGTGCCATTACACACCTTTCCTGAAAATTTCATGAAAATCCGTCCATAACTTTTCCTTGCTAACAAACAGACAGACAGACAAACCAACGCCGATGAAAACATAACCTCCTTGGCGGAGGTAAATATTCCAACAAGCATTATCCATCACATGCTTTAACACTTGATCAAATCAAAATCAGTTAATTTTATCTATTCCATAATAGAAATAAAATTCCAACATACCATTACTTTTTATAATTTCAGCATTCATTTCAGATCACCAGTTTCAATCTCCATTGAGTCTTGAGCAGTTCATTTTCCTCCCCCGCGCAGCCCAGCTCAAACAGCCTTGTACGCTGCACTCAAACGGAAACCGGTGGACAGAGTCGACTGGACTCCTGAACGGGAGCAGGCGTTCTGAGGTTAAAACAGCGCTCATTACCGACGCCTCGGACATGGGCATAGCGGCCGTCGTGGAGCAATGCGTTGCCGGTTCTTGGCAGCCGCTCAACTTTTTTTTAAGCAGGTCTTTGCACGACAGTGAGCGTAAATACAGCGTGTTTGACAGAGAGTTAATGGCTCTCCACCTGGCCATACGCCACTTCCGGTTCTGGCTGAAAGGGCGCACCTTCACTGAGTTCATGGACCACAAGCCGCTAACGTACTTAACATACTTTATCTTCCTGGAAGATAAAATAAAGCGAAATTCGGCGAATTAGCAGAAAATCACATCCCTGAGAACACGCCGCCATGAATCTTTGAAAAAGCATACAACGAGCCATTTGATTGGTCCAATCGCAGGGCTGTCAAGATACTGCAATATAGCAGTAGCTTGAACACAACACATCCGGGTTATCGCGGGAGACGACTTCCGGGGAAGCGCCGAGCGCTTATGTACTCGTGTTGATTTTCGCTAAAATCGGTAACAATAAGGTACCTTACCCCCCCTAAAATTTTCTCAACGGATTTAGACGATTCACAGAAATGATCAATTTGAAAATAAATCGGCGGAAATCCGCAGATCGGCAGAAAATTGCCATCCCTGAAGTATGTCCCCCTTGTGCAAAGGCAGCCTGCTTATACACGGACTGTGAGGAGGTGGACACAGGAGGCTGCTGACGCACTGCAGGACTGCTTCGAGACGACGGACTGGAGCATACTCTGTGAACCACATGGGGTGGACATAGACAGTATGACTGACTGCATCACAGAATACATTAGATTCTGTGAAGACATGACCATGCCAGCTCAGACTGTACACTGCTTCTCCAACAACAGACCATGGGTCACCAGTGACCTGAAAGCACTTCTGAACAAAAAGAAGAGAGCTTTTAGGGCTGGAGACAAGAAGAAGCTGAGGAGAGTGCAGCATGAGCTGAGAGAGATGCTGAGGAGGTGCAAGGACAATTATAGGAGGAAGTTGGAAGAGAAACTAAGGCAAAACAACACTAAAGATGTGTGGAAGGGAATGAAACAAATAACTGGGTACAAGGGGAGAGTCAGGCAGCCATCTGGGAGCCAGGAGAGAGCTGAGGAACTGAATCTGTTTTTTAATAGGTTCAATTCACAGTCTGTCACCCGAGCAACACAACCAGAACCCCATGCACCCTTCCCCACCCACGCTCCCGTGCAGAACCTCTCTCCATCTTCCCCCTCCTCCTCCTCAGGGGGCACCAGGACCAACTAACTTCACGATGACTACAGATCAGGTGGAGAAACAGCTGGAGAGACTCCGTCAGCGGAAGGCTTTGGGTCCTGATGGCATCTTCGCAAGAACCCTGAGGACCTGTGCCAACCAACTAGCTCCGGTACTGAAACACCTGTACAACCTGAGCCTGAGTCTGGAGAGAGTACCGGTGCTGTGGAAGACATCCTGCCTGGTTCCTGTCCCCAAGAAGTCATCTCCATCGGATTTGAATGACTACCGACCAGTTGCCCTCACATCTCATGTGATGAAGGTCCTGGAGAGACTGGTCTTAGCCCACCTGAGGCCGCAGGTGAAGCTGTGGCTGGACCCTCTGCAGTTTGCATATCAGCCCCATTTAGGAGTTGAAGATGCTGTCATCTACCTGCTGCAACGAGCCCATCTGTACCTGGATGGTGGAGGAGATACTGTGAGAATCACTTTTTTTGATTTCTCCAGTGCCTTTAACACCATCCAGCCATTGCTGCTGGGTGAGAAGCTGCAGGTGATGGGGGTTGACAGCTCTGTGATCTCCTGGATTACTGACTACCTGACAGGCAGACCACAGTTTGTCAGGCTGGGCAGTGTCTTGTCTGGAGTGGTGGCTAGTGATACGGGAGCGCCACAGGGGACTGTGCCCTCTCCTTTTCTTTTTACCTTATACACCACTGACTTTCAGTACAACACTGAGTCATGCCACCTGCAAAAATTCTCTGATGACTCAGCTGTTGTATAAGAGGAGGAGAGGAGGGGGAGTACAGGGCACTGGTAGACAGATTTGTGGAGTGGACGGAGCAGAATCACCTGAGGTTGAATGTCAGCAAGACCAGAGAGATGGTGATTGACTTCAGGAAGAGGAAGACTCCTTCTCAGCCACTGCAGATTAGGGGGGAGGATGTGGGAGTGGTTGAGGACTACAAATATCTGGGTGTCAGGATCAGCAGTGGGTTGGACTGACGATCCAACACTGATGCTGCGCACAAGAAAGGGATGAGCAGACACTACTTCCTGAGAAAGCTGAGATCGTTCAACGTGTGCAGCAGGATGCTGGAGCTTTTCTACCAGACTGTTGTCGCCAGCGCCATCTTCTTTGCTGCAGTCTGTTGGGGTAGCACTATCAGGGCCAGAGATACCAACAGACTTGACAAGATTATCAAGAGGGCTGGCTCTGTAATTGGTCTTAGACTGGAGACCTTTGAGACAGTGATGGAGAGGAGAACACTAAATAAACTGCGATCTATCATGGACAATCCTGATCACCCCCTCCACCACACACTAATAGACAGCGAAGCACTTTCTCCAGTAGACTACTACAGCTTCGTTGTCGAACGGCCAGGTACAGGAAATCTTTCCTGCCACATGCAATTTCACTGTACAATAACTCACTATGATGTTGTATTCTGGCATAGCTATGCTGCCACACTGCATCTTACAGATTAACTGGTACGTCACTTTTTCACTCTGCTCCTGATAGTCCTTCTTTGTGCAATGGGATGATTCATGTGTTTATACGGGTCATCATATATTAAGCTATGATGTACACTACCGTTCAAAAGTTTGGGGTCACTTAGAAATTTCCTTATTTTTGAAAGAAAAGCACTTTTTTTCAATGAAGATAACTTTAAACTAATCAGAAATACACTCTATACATTGCTAATGTGGTAAATGACTATTCTAGCTGCAAATGTCTGGTTTTTGGTGCAATATCTACATAGGTGTATAGAGGCCTATTTCCAGCAACTATCACTCCAGTGTTCTAATGGTACAATGTGTTTGCTCATTGCGTCAGAAGGCTAATGGATGATTAGAAAACCCTTGTGCAATCATGTTAGGTCTGCAATGCTGTAATTGCTGCAAATGGAGGATTCTTTGACGAAAGCAAAGTTTGAAGGAAAAAAATATTATTTCAAATACAAATCATTATTTCTAACCTTGTCAATGTCTTGACTATATTTTCTATTCATTTTACAACTCATGGCGGTAAATAAGTGTGACTTTTCATGGAAAACACAAAATAATTGTCTGGGTGACCCCAAACTTTTGAACGGTAGTGTATATAGGTATTATAGTCGTGTTAGTTTTTACTTTCCATGGGTAATCCCTTTGTCTGTCATCTGTGTGTGTTTCTGTTGTTTGGTTGTCAACTGTCATGCTGCTGTTACACTGTAACTTCCCAGTTTGGGATCAATAAAGTACATCCATCCATCCATCCATCCATCCTCCATCCATCTATCTATCTAAACCAGTGTGTTTGATGGCGAGAATGAAGAGATGGCCAATGTACCAGAGAATACAAGCTGCAGTGGTGAGTGCTGAAAGGAGCTCTGGTAACAAAGTGAATAGCAGCATGGTAATTGGTGTCAAGTTTATGGAGAAGTGTTTTAGAGGCCGATCTATAAATTACATCACCATAGTCTCTGATTGGGAGGACTATCATTTTGACCAAAAGATGTTTAGCAGAGTGTGTTAAAAAGGACTTATTACGATACAGAAACTTATTCTAGATATAACTTTAGAGAGCAGAGTATTAATGTGTGTTTCAAATGAAAGTGAGTAGTCTAGCCAGGTGCCTAAATACTTGTAAGAGTTGACAAACTGAGTCTTGGACCAGTTCAATGAAAGAATTTTACTAGGACACTCAATTTGTGGAAGAGTTCTGTTGAACATTATACATTTTGTTTTGCTTGTGTTCAGTGTTAAATGAAGATCAAGAAAAGCATGCTGAATATTGGTGAAGCTAGTCTGCAGTGCAGACAGGGCAGTGTTGAGAGAGGAGCTGAAAGTGTAGACAATAGCATCATCAGCATACAAGTGAATATGGGCGTTAGTTGTAGCATGGGTTATGTTGTTGTAAATGTTGAATAACGTTGGATTGAGTATAGAACCTTGGGGGACACCTTTATGAAGGGGCAGCGGATCCGATAGAAGACCTTCCACCCTCACTGACTGCATACGTCTGGAACAATAACTAGTGAACCAAGCTACACAGCTCTCTGAGAGACCAATAGATCGCAACCTTTCCAGCAGAAAGGGATGACCTACAGAATCAAATGCCTTAGCCAGACCAACAAATACAGCAACACAGTACTGTTTGTTGTCAATGGCACATACGATGTCATTTACAACCTGGAGTGTGACAGAGATGCAACTATGTCCCGATCTAAAACCAGACTGTAAGGGGTTAAGGATATTGTGGGTCTCCAGATGGTCTGTAAGCTGTTTGTTGAACAGTTTCTCGAGAAGTTTGGAGGGGCAGCGCAAAATGGAAATTGGCTGATAGCAGTTGGGGTCAGCAATGTCACCTCCTTTAAAAAGTGGGGTGACTGCGGCAGATTTCCAGTCCTGAGGGAACACTCCGGTTTGCTGCAAAAGATTGAACAAGTCACAGATTGGGGTTGCAATGGCATGAGCTCCACTTTTCAGAAAGAATGGATCAAGCCCATTAAGACCTGCAGATTTATGGATGTCTAGGCTAAAAAGCTCAGCCAGCACCTCAGAGATGTGTACAGACTAGGAATGAGCCAATCCGATACGCGGTATCGGTACTGGGTCTGATCCAGGCAAAATGGCTGGATCGGTATCGGTAAGGAATAAAAGTAATTTACCGATCTGATATTAAAATAAAGGCACGATCCTGTTCTCAGCTGTGCTGCGCAGGGCTTCTGTAATCAGACAAAACGAGCGTCACATCACTGGAGTCTGTCTGTGAGACTCACCTCAGTATGTTGCTGTGTGGTAGAAGCATTTACAATTTTACACCACTAACTTGATAAAACACTTGCAAAAATATCATGGCAAAGGATTACGCTGAACTCCGTCAAGAACCGGGCAGATAGACGCGAGTTCTGCAGCAGCAGCCACTGCTTTTCCAGCTCAGGAGGCTGGGCGCTAAAAGTGAAACCTAAAAAAAAAAAAAAAAAAAAAAAAAAAAAAACTGTGGAGAGAAATGAGCAGGCGAGGCAGTGAGCTGGATCAGCGTGGACTTTATTTCTCTCTACTCTCAAGTCAACAAGAATAATCCCAGGTCGCTGGCCATCTCTATATGTTACATGCCTTGCCTAGCAATCTGGGGACTCACACCACAATACACATTATTACAATCTCTGTCGGTGCATTAACATACAGTCCCTTAGCGCCTCCACCTCCGCTGTCCCTTCTCGAACCCCCGTCGGCTTCTCTCCTCCTGTGCCCTTCAGTGTGAGTGGAGAATGTGACGTCTAGGTCCCCCACATGCCCCCCCCCCCCCAAACACTCAGAACGGGCCTTAACCCTCATGTCCTCTGGGCTTCAGCTGACGTCCGTAGTGGCTGTAATGGGGGGTTGTCGGCTCCGTGGTGCTGCTGTGCCGGTGGGGCGCTCCTGGAGGCGCGTCCGTCTGTGAGGGAACATTGGGGAGGGGGGAAAACACATCTACATCATGTCGTTGTGACTGAGCTGACGAGTCATTTACCTGGGGAGCTCTCAGTGGGGGTCGTCCGCGCCGAGGAGCTCGGGCCAAAACCACCTGCTCGTCTGCTAATACGAAGGCGGGCTTATGCCTGTCTATGCAGACTGTTTCTCTGCGTCCCCCCAAGTCTAACTCGAAATGTTTAGCCCCAGGTTCCAACACTCTGAATGGGCCATTGTAGGGCGGGCGCAATGGGGTCCGGTGGGCATCGTGCCTGACAAACACGAACGACGCATCCTTCAAAGTCCTTGGGATGAAAGCACGGGGAAAACAGTGGTGGGCCGGGCCCGGTACCGTACCTGCCTCTGCGCTACGTAGTGAAGGTGGGGATGGGTCGGTGTTCGGCGCGGGGTTGTCAGGCAAAAATTCACCGGGGAGCCACAGTGGCTGGGAAAAAACAAGTTCTGCTGGGGAGGCAGCCAAATCCTCCTTCAGTGTAGAACGCAACCCTAACAGAACCCACGGCAACCGGTCCACCCAATTTGCATCGGTAAGCGAAGCCCTGAGCGCTGCTTTAAGCGACCTATGGAAACGCTCACATAACCCGTTGGCCTGGGGGTTGTACGCGGTTGTGTGATGAATGGTGACATCCAGGCTCCGGGCCATGGCGAACCAGAGGTCGGAAAAAAAACTGCGGGCCCCTGTCGGACGTGATGTCCGAAGGGGCGCTGAAGCGTGCCACCCATGTCGCCAAAAAAGCGCATGCGATTTCTGTACACGTGGTGGAAGGTAGCGGCACTACTTCGGGCCAGCGCGTGGTCCGATCCACCACTGTCAGGAGGTGCGCCTCCCTGCGCCTCCCCGTGGGGCCCCTCCCTGCGATGGTGGGAAGGGTTCCACGAGGTCCACGTGAACGTGGTCGAACCTCTTAGCTGGAACGTGGAACGACTCGAGGGGGGCCTTTGTGTACCTGTGTACCTTGGCTCGTTGGCACGCTACGCAGGCTGCAACCCACTCTTTCACCTGTTTATGCAGGCGCAGCCAGATGAACTTTGCTCTTACCATTTTGACTGACACGCGCACTGCCGGGTGTGCCAGGGAGTGAACCGACTCGAAAACGCGGCGGAGCCGAGCGCATGGAACCACCGGGCGCGGACAGCCTGTGGAAACATCACAGAGTGGGGGGGGTGCCCATCTTGCAGTACTCTGCTCTCCAGCCTTAAAGGTGAACTGAACTGAATGGCATTGAACAGCACTGGGTGATAGTACATACAATTATAAAGATAATTTATCATTGGCACCCCCTCCACTAATCCCGGAATCTTGGAGAAAATCGCGATTTTGAATTTCCTGCCCTGAAAAATTAGATGAATCCGCCGATTATCCGGAAGTGCAGCCGGAGTTCCGTGTGACGTCACGAGTGTGACCCAGTCCTCATGTTTACCATTGCGAGCACGTCGACACTGGTTGTTTTTGGTGCATTTTGTCTTGATAGTCGACTACAAAATACTTCCAACACCTGGGAAGATCTGTTCAGTGGCCAAGGAAAGCTGTCATGGCGACGAAAGAAAAGAAAGGGGGAGGAAAAGCGACCGGGAAGCAATGCGTTTCTAGATATAGATATTATTTATAAATAGCACAGTCAAATGCAGAGGCCAGTTCTGTTCATGTGTATTGCCACTATAGTCTGTAGAAGTATTGTAATACATAACCCATGGTCTATATATGTATGAATGTATAAATATGTATAAATAATAAGTTGGAAAAATGCTGATGGGGTTTTTTTTCTTTCTTTTTTATTGTTAATTTTCCTTATCCTGACACCCCAAACATGCCAAAGTAGAGAAGTAAAGACTCACCATTCTGTATTCAATAAGCGACTCTCCTCCCCATCACTGCTGCGGTCTGACTCTGAGTTGGTGCCGGAATCTACCGACAATTTTTTGAATGAATGAATGAATTTATTTATTTCGGATAGTACAGTACAGGTTGAAAGAAACTGAATGATATAACAACAAGGTCAAATTGAACAATGACTCATCTGATTATACAATTCAACGCAAGTTATCCAAAATGGGTGATGGCTGAAGCCGCAGCTTATATTGCCCACCCATATACCATCTAAGAATTCAAAAGAGAAAAAAGAGGAAACAGGCAAGAGCGATTACAATTCAAAACAAAACTAAGACAAAATGTGACAGAGAAAAAAGAAAACTAAGCTACAACACAACACAGGCTGGATATGTTACAACTCGCCGCTCATTAGCGGCGCCAGCTGCGCGCACACCTGCGCCTCGTCAGCAGCGTGGGATATAAGCCACTCTGCCCTGGGCTTCGGCCTGAAGCCATCTGATTCCTTCAGCCCTCTTGCTGCAGAGGAACCCCCTCATCTCCCAGCAAGATCTACAGCGTAAGCATACCTACCTTTGCCTTTCCAGTCTCTCCCCTGTGCACAGGTGGATTCCCCGGCGGCGGACCTCGCCTCTGCATTGCCGTCTGCCAGCTGCTGTCACAGGTGCATCAGGTCGCTGTCTCGCGGGCTCGCCCTTGTGCACGCCTGCCACCTGCCACACTCCTGCATCCTCCTCTGTCTCGTCACCGATCCTGAATGCCTCTTCACTCTGAAAACTCTGGTGTTCTTGACTGCTGGAACTGCTATCATCTGCCATTGTTGTTTTGATAAGGGTCACACTCATGACGTCACGCAGCATTGTCTGCACTACTTCCGGTTTGTTTGGCACTGCCAGCCAGAGGCAAAAGTTTATCGGCTTATAGCTTGGCCATCGCACGGCCTAAAAATTTCTTTTATGTGTTGAAAAATACAATAGGTAATAAGGAATTAATCTGCTATTCTACTTTTTCGGCAAAAAGGTGGGTTCAGTTCTACTTTAACCCTGTTGGTCCAGACTGGAACGCGCAAACGTCTGCGTTGTCGACTTGCTCTGCATGGTTCCGGTTCCGCCGGACCGGCGGCGCCACACGAGTCGGCTGCCCGTTGCAACAGCCTTTTTTTTTTTATCTTCCTTCTTCTTTCCACACCTTTCACTCTGTATATATATCACGGACGCACGGATCGCCCCGGGGGTCTCCCGGGTCGGCGGACGGAGCCACTGTTTGCAGCGGGAGACGTTGCAGCGGGGAGGAGCTGGTGCTAGCTAGCACTTGGCCGTCGCCCGGTGCTAATGGGAAACTCGACATACCGGGAGCTGTAGCGAAACAACGCGGGTGCCAGGCTGGAGTTTAGGCGGCGTGCAAGGAATATAAGACAGAATAATAAAGAGCGATGGCAAGAACCAAGCAGACCGCCCGTAAAATCTACTGGAGTAAGAAGCCCCCCAGGAGGCAGCTGGCCACCAGGGCTGCTCGGAGAGGCGCCCCGGCCACCGGCGGAGTGAAGAAGCCTCGCCGTTACAGGCCCATGGCTCTGAGAGAGATCCGTCGCTACCAGAAATCCACGGAGCTGCTCATCCGTAAGCTGCCCGTCCAGCGCCTGGTGAGGGAGATCGCTCAGGACTTAAAGACTGACCTGCGCTTCCAGAGCTCCGCCATCATGGTTCTGCAGGAGGCCAGCGAGGCCTACCTGGTGGGTCTCTTCTTCGCTAAGAGGGTCACCATCATGCCCAAAGACTTCCAGCTGGCCCGCCGCATCCGCGGAGAGAGAGCTTAGACTTTCTGCTGCACATTCACCAACCATAATGCTCCGCACAGTGTGTCTATATATATATATATTTATAGTAATATGTACATATGTTTACTAGATGTTCCTTGTTTTTTCTTGCCTTCTGATTGTTGCTCTGAGTGTTGCTATCCCTGTGCTGTTGCAATCCTGGAATTTCCCCATTGTGGAACTAATAAAGGCTTATCTTAAAATGGGGGAGTTGCCGGTTATGGCTGCCACGTAGGACGGACGTGTCTCGCTCTGCTCTGCTCCTGGAGAAAAAAAATCGGCAAATAACTCTCTCATTTGGGACAGAACGTATCCCAGCATTTGGGCGAAGATATGTCGGCGAAGCCTAAGGCTGGAAAACCAGGAAAAGGAAAAAGCGAGCCGCCGAAACAGTCCAAATTAACGGACTTTCAGGTCTGTGACGCAGCAAACAAGGCTCCATATATGGCGGAGGAGGCTGGCGGCGGTGCGATTTCTGCGGGGAATGGCGCAGATGCGCTGATGGCTGCCATGAGTTCAATGAGAGCGGACTTTTCCTCTAGATTTGATGGGATTATGACAGCGTTGGAAGGAATAAGAAAGGAATTGGGTGACTGTGTAGAACGAACGGCGCAGATGGAGCTCCGTCTCGCTAGTGCTGAAGATGACGTCACCCGTCTTCAATTAAAGGTGCGCACTTTGCAAAAAAAAAATAAATCTCTGGAAGATAATATTTTGGATTTGGAATCTCGGTCGAGACAGAATAATTTGAGGCTGGTGGGTCTTCCAGAGGAATCAGAAGGTCGGGACGTATGTTCCTTTCTGGAAAAGTGGATTCCGGAGGTGCTGGGCAGCGAGGAGTTGCAATCAGCAGTGGTTCTGGAAAAAGCACATCGTATTGGCCCACGGAGAGATAAGGGACCGCCGAGGACCTTAATTATGAAGTTTCTTAGCAACAGAGACAGGATGAAGATCTTCAACGCTGCACGTGCTAAAGGAGAGATTAAACACCAGGACCAGCAGGTGCGGTTCTACCCAGATTTGGCCACAGGAATCCAGCAATTGAGGAAGCAGTTTGATCCCGTACGTAAGGAGCTGCGCAACCTTGGGATTCGTCATGGTGTAATCTACCCTGCGAGACTGCTGACCACGTATGAGGGCAGAACCCACATCTTCAAGACCCCAGAGGAGGCGCAGGAGTTCATCAAGAAGATCAAAGAAGAAGAAGAGACTGGTGGGAGCTAAGCATGAACAAAATATAAGGTAGAATAATTAAGCATTTGCACAGGCATCTGACTGACTTGAAGTAAATAGTAAGTTTACAAAATATAGATTGTATTATATATTAAAAAAACCAAAACAAAACAAACAAAAAAAAAAAAACTATGATGTACAAAGTTGTTAAAAATTTTGGGAGTTAAGTTGGAAAACTACAGAGGAGAGTTAATGTTACGTCATTAAAAGCAGTAGAGTTAGGGTGATTGGGAGGATGAAGAAGGAGTGGCTTAGGCTGTTCCCCGTGGGTGTGGAACGGTCGATGGCTATATCGGGAGACAGAATTTTTCTTTTGATTTTGGGGGGTTTGCCACAAGTGTGGGAAGGGGAAATTTGTTTGTGTGTAGTTTGTAGGATGAATGTTCAACCACTCATGTTTTTGCTTCTCTGTATGAGCATGTTTACACTGCAAGGTAATCCCAAACTCTCTATTGATCATGGACCAAAGTGTTAACCTTAATTTAACTTCATGGAATTGCAGAGGTCTACAAAATTTAAAAAAACTTAAACAAGTTATGAATAAAATAAAGGACATGGGTTCAAGAATTGTGTTTTTACAAGAAACTCATCTGATAGAGGAGGATGTTAAAAGAATTAGGAGTAGATGGCAGGGAAGTGTATTCACCTCTTCATTTTCATCCCGAGCCAGGGGAGTTATGACTCTCATACATAAATCAGTTCCTTTTCAAGTGAAAAATGTAATTGGAGACAAATTTGGAAGATATGTAATCATTCAAGGTTCTTTGCTATTAGAAAATATAAATCTTGTGAACTTATATGGTCCCAATATAGATGATCAGAAGTTCTTTGCTAATTTATTTCTCATCTTATCATCACTTACAGGGCAACATATAATAGCAGGGGATTTTAATTGTACATTGAATCCAGGTGTGGATAGATCAACAGGACTGGATTGTACGCACATTGGATGTAGGATGACTATTAATCATTTTATGAAAGAATTGAGATTGTTAGATATATGGAGAGAAATGAAACCACAAGTTAAAGCCTATTCTTGTTATTCCAGTACCTACAAGACATTCTCACGTATTGATTATTTTTTGATTTCCACAGAATTAAGGTCCAAGATTCAAAACTGCTTTTATGATAACATCGTGATCTCTGATCATGCACCCTGTTGTCTAATATATGTAGATAAAAAATTGACAAAGGAATCAGGTAGATGGCAATTTCAGCATAAATGGCTTCAGGATGAGGAATTTGTCAAGTATATAGAAAAACAGATAGACGAGTTCTTTGACATCAATACTACACAAACATCAGCATGTGTAAAGTGGGAGGCTTTCAAAGCTTTTATTAGGGGACATATTATTAGTTATACAGGATCAAAATCTAAGAAGACTCGAGAGGAGAGAGCTAAATTGGAACATAAAATAAAAAATCTTCAGGAAAAAGTGTATGCAGGAAGTGACCCAAGGTTGGAGAATGAATTACTGATTTTGAGAGCTGAATACGACAAAAAATCAGCGAATAGAGCTGCCTCGAGTCTTCTAAGATTGAAACAATCTTTTTATGAACAAGGTGAAAAATCGGGAAAATTATTAGCATGGCAGATTAAACAATTGGAAATTAAAACACCAATTACCAGTATTATAAGTAATGGACAGGTAGTTATAGATCCTTTAGAAATTAATAGAGCCTTTAGAGATTACTATGAAAAATTATATGATACCAAAAATGAACCTGATTTAACAAAACTAAATGGGTTTTTGAACGAACTATCTATACCGTGTATTCCAAATGAAAACAGGGAGATATTGGATTCTAAAATTAGTCAAGAAGAAGTTGGGCTAGCCATTGATAATATGAAATCAGGAAAAAGTGCAGGACCAGATGGTCTTCCAGTTGACCTTTATAAAAAATTTAAGAATAAATTAATAAAACCTTTTTTGGAAATGGTTTTAGAAGCATTTCAAAATAATAATTTACCATCATACATAAATAATGCCTTAATTATACTGCTGCCAAAACCAGGTAAGCCCTCTAATAAATGTGAAAATATGAGACCAATAAGCCTATTAAACGCCGACCTTAAGATAATCTGTAAAATTTTAGCAAGACGAATACAAGAAATTTTACCAAATATTATTAATCGAGATCAGAATGGCTTTATAAAGGGTAGACAAGGCTTCCATAATGTAAGAAGACTATTTAATATTATTTATTTTAATAAAGAAGCACCGGATACAGCTCTCCTATCATTGGACGCCGAAAAGGCCTTTGATAGAGTTGAATGGCCCTTTCTTTTTGAAGTCCTACAAAGGTTTGGACTTGGAAATAATTTCATAAAATGGGTTCAAATAATATACAATAATGCTACAGCAGAAATCCTAACAAATAACAATATTTCAAAACCAATAAAAATCAATAGAGGATGTCGACAAGGCTGTCCACTTTCACCTTTACTGTTTACTATGGCAATTGAACCTTTAGCGATAGCGATACGTTTACATTCACAAATATATGGAATTAAAGTTGGACCAACAGAACATAAAATCTCCCTGTACGCCGATGACATAATTTTGTTTATGTCGAATCTAAAAAAATCAATTCCAACCTTGTTGAATTTAATAAAGAATTTTGGGGAAATATCAGGATATAAAATAAATAAAACTAAATCTTCAATATTAATGCTAAATGAGACCCAGAGAAATTACCCAGCCCCTGAGGTAAATCAATTCAATGTTGTAAATCAGTTTAAATATTTAGGAATCCAAATTATGCCTAAGCTAGAATCAGTCGCCAGTGTCAACTATGAAGCCTTAATGTCAGATATCAATGAGTTAACTCAGAGATGGATGTCACTACCAATGTCGATGATCGGGAGAATCAATATACTTAAAAGTAATATTTTACCTAAAATACTTTATTTATTTCAATACATTCCCTTATCACCACCTTTAGATCTATTCTCAAGAATAAAAAAAAAGTTAGTGGAATTTATATGGAACAACAGGAGGGCTAGATTACGTTTGTCTTTATTATATTTACCATTTGATCGTGGAGGTCTGAAATGTCCAAATTTTATGTTGTATTATTGGTCGGCACAACTGAGGTCTATGACATATTATTTTTCATCAAATGATCTCCCTCACTGGACTGAAATGGAATCATACAATTTACCTTTACCTCTTCCCATATTCATATACTCAGATTCGGCAAAAAAATTACAAAAACAAGTTAAAAATCCATTTGTAAAGCATATGATCAAAATATGGTGTGAAGCTAAAAACTATTTAAAAGAACCACAGTTATTGTCACAATTTAGTCCAATATGGGGTAATCAATATTTTAAACCAGGGAGAGCGGACGCTGTATTTAAAGTATGGAATTTAAAAGGGATACAAAAGATTCAGGATTTATATTTGCCATGTGCAGACAGCATAATGTCTTTTGAAGAGCTGAGGATCAAATTTAATCTCAATAGAACACATTTTTTTAAATATCTTCAACTTAGAAACTTTATTCGATCAAATCAAAATAAAGCTCTCACTCGACCTATTTATTCATCCTTGGAAAAAATGATGATGAAAGATAGTAAAAGAAAGGGTATTATTTCAGAGTTTTATAACTCACTGACACTATCTTCAAGTGAAAATTCACTGAAAAGATTAAACTACTGGAAAGAAGATCTGCAAATTGAAATTTCAGAGGAACAATGGGAATTGGCTTGTACAGAAGCTCAAACCAAATCAATAAATGCACGCCTTAAATTGATACATTTCAAATGGTTAATGCGGATGTATGTTACACCGGAGGAGTTAAATAGATATAACAAAAATATACCAGATACATGCACAAAATGCATGGAAAGTAAAGGAACCCTATTTCATTGTTTATGGGAATGTAGATTAATAAGAATGTTTTGGGAAGAGGTGAGGGTAACAATTGAAAAAATAATCTCAAAACAAATCATATTGAATCCTAAACTGTTTTTGTTGGGTCTGTACCCAGAAAAGCATAATTTTAATAAAAGTGAAAGAACATTCATAGACCTCAGTTTGCTTAATGCCAAAAAATGTATTGCACTATTATGGAAAAAGACTCATAGACCAGATGTGACTCAGTGGTTAAGACAGATGTTAACAAACCTTCCATTAGAAAGAATAACATATATACTAAAATCAAAGGAAATTGTGTTTGAGAATATATGGAGACCTTTTATTGATTATGTAAAAAATTTAAACATAACTCTTGAAGAAGAAGGTGAATGATGTGTGTGGACCTTGTAAATTCCAAACTGGTGAACATAATATGTATACTTTTGTATTGGATTGTCTAGACTAAACAGAGGAGCATTGTTGAAGACTTGATTTTGTTGGTGGTTGTTGGTGTTTTTAGTGCATTTTTTTTTTTTTTGTAGTACTTTAGTGTTAGTGTTTGATTGTTTGTATCATGTTTGTTAAAAAAAAAAAAAAAGGTTCAATAAAGATATTGTGGAAAAAAAAAATGGGGGAGTTACATGCCCCTATGACGAAGGACCATTGGTAGTTACAGCCGTGCAAACATATGGTCAGTGTCCTCTCACCAAAAGTCTTAAAGTCTGAACCATTTGCGGCTGCCAGCTCGGGGCCGCTACTTCCAGCCAGCCAGTCGGCGTAGAGCGGCAGGATGAGGCTCTTTTGTCGTCTTCCCGAGCGTGAGTCCGTCACATAGAGCAGCTTGGTTGTGTCACCGGTAGTCACAGCTGCTACCGACTGCCAGTCCTGGCGTTTCCTGAGCGCTTGAACTGGCACGGTGGCACGCATCACCGAGCGTCTTCTCCGAAGCGGTGATGGTAAAAGCACAGCGTGCCCCTCCGGTGCTTCTTGGCCTCTGCGGCGGCCACTATCGATGGCTCCTCGCCCTCGCTGGCTGTTTCACTGGGTTCTGGCGCCGCTGCACTCACAGAGAAGGTTATGGTCACCTGGATAATCCAGTCCACCTCTTGTGCCAGCGCCTGGTAGTTCTGCGGGGCCAGCAGCGGTGAATTGGCGAGGACCGCTCTGGCCGCTGTCAGGAGGTTTCGGAGGAAAAGGTGGGCAAACAGGAACGGCTTGCCACCTGTGCCCATCAACGCCAACATTTTCTCCATTAATTCTACCGCCGACCCGTCTCCCATCTCAGAGTGTGTCAGGAGCCTTTCCGCTCTCTCGCAGTCCGAGAGCATGTAGTGCTGGGTCAGCGCTGTCTTGAGAGTGTTATATTTGCTGTGAGCTGGGGCCGTTGGCATAGGCTCGCCACCTGCTGTGTTGTGCGTGCGTCCAGCACTGCAACCACATAGTAGTACTTGGTGTCATCCGCCGTCACTCCACGGAGCGCGAACTGGGCCTCAGTGTGGAGGAACCAAGCCAAAAGCCAAAAGTCTGGGAGCTTGACTGAAATGGTGCACACGATGCTGGCGTTTCCAGTCCAGGCCATCTCTGGGGTGTTTGCCTCGAATTCCATTCAACGTCAAAGGTCACCAGTTTGGAGAGAAATGAGCAGGCGAGGCAGTGAGCTGGATCAGCGTGGACTTTATTTCTCTCTGCCCTCAAGTCAGCAAGAATAATCCCAGGTCGCTGGGCATCTCTCTTTTATATGTTACATGCCTTGCCTAGTGACCTGGGGGCTGACACCACAATACACATTATCACAATCTATGTCGGCGCATTAACATACAGTCCCTTAAGGGCCTTTTCCACTAGCACGCTTTAGCGCGACACGGGACGGCTCAGCACGCTTTGTACGCTTTTCCACAAGCCCCAACACGGTTTAACAGCCGCGATTCTCAGCCCCGCTCCAGGGCAGGGTACAGCAGTGCTGAGCTGTGCCGTGTTGTGACGTTAACAGACTGGTCGCCGCTGATTGGTCAGGTCGTAACCGGCGCTGATTGGTCAGGTTGTAACCGCCCCTCTCCTCCTCCTCTTCTACCGAATCTTCACGACCTTCTCAATAAAGTTTTTGGAAAAAAAAAAAAAAAAATTATCTTCACGACCGCCTTTACTCAGCACGCAACCACTGTTGGCGGTTTCTTTTCAGTGTATTGCTGTGCTATTTTCATTTATTCTCTATCAAAAATGGCTTCGCGTAATAAGGGTGTTCCATGGACCAATAAGGAGGTGCAGTGTCTGCTCACTGCATTGTCAGACGAACGTATCCAGCGCGAGTTAGAAGGAGCCGCCCGGAATGAAAAAATATACCGGGAGGTCTCGACATCGGAGTCCTTTAACGGTGAGTTTTAATTTTTTTTTATTGTGCGTTTTTTCGCAAATATATTCGGTAAGACGCTCAGTTTATTTATGCAATAAAAAAGGTGTTCATTTGTGGATGATGATCGCTGCTTTATTGCAGCACACTGCGGACTAAAGCTTTTATTTTAATTATTCATGTGAACAATACGCTGAAATAAGCTTATGTATTCTTGTTAAAAACTATTGTCTTTTCTGTATATCTTGCACTTTCGTGCTGTATTTTATTGTGTGCATTTTCCTTCTAGAATCATCCCACGCGTCCGCCGCGACAGCCCGTCCGGATTAATTCAACCGAGCCTTCATGACCCACAGCTGGCAGAGACGGCTTCATTCAACCGAGTCTTCGTGACCCAGTTTGGGAAGCTGGGAGAGGCACTCAGTGGTCGGCGTGTATAAAATGTCGATTAACCTTCATGTTGTGTTGCAAAGTTTTTTTTTCTTTTAATATTTTGTATATAATAAAATGGAATTGTTTTGGAAAGTGTGGTTTGTCTGTTATAACACTGAATTAGAAAACAGTATAATTACATAGAAATTCCATTGCCTAGTCTGATCAAAATGATGCTGATCATCCTGTCAGGGGTCAACCATTGTAAAGGTAATGTAATTTTTAACTAGACCAAAAAAGAAATCTTTTTGTAAGCTTTCTGTTCTTTTTATTGAAATATCATAAAAAAATTAGCACCAAGTCAAAGTAGGTACAAGTATACACTACCGTTCAAAAGTTTGGGGTCACTTAGAAATTTACTTATTTTTGAAAGAAAAGCACTGTTTTTTTCAATGAAGATAACTTTAAACTAATCAGAAATACACTCTAATATCTAATATACATTGCTAATGTGGTAAATGACTATTCTAGCTGCAAATGTCTGTTTTTTGGTGCAATATCTACATAGGCGTATAGAGGCCCATTTCCAGCAACTATTACTCCAGTGTTCTAATGGTACAGTGTGTTTGCTCATTGCCTCAGAAGGCTAATGGATGATTAGAAAACCCTTGTGCAATCATGCTAGCACAGCTGAAAACAGTTTAGCTGGTTAGAGAAGCTATAAAACTGATCTTCCTTTGAGCAGGTTGAGTATCTGGAAAAAATTATTATTTCAAATACAAATCATCGTTTCTAACCTTGTCAATGTCTTGACTATATTTTCTATTCATTTTACAACTCATGGTGGTAAATAAGTGTGACTTTTCATGGAAAACACAAAATAAATGTCTGGGTGACCCCAAACTTTTGAACGGTAGTGTATGTAAATTGAATGTTCTATCGGCATTCCAAATTCAGAGATTTACAATACTTTAGAAGGAGTGTAGCATCATCTAAACGGAAAATAATAATACTGTTGTTCCAAACGTTGACCTGAAGGTGAAAAACATGAATTTTTTTAATTCAGTACATCCAAAATGCCCTAGGATGTAAAAAATAATACAATTTGGTGTTGGCCAGTGTGCCACCGTCTCATTATTTAATACGAATAAAAACAAGTTTCAGCTCATTATTTCTAGGTCATTTGGCAGTTAATTCAAAACAAAAGTGACTTGTGTTGTTGCAGCTTAATTATGAGATCAAATTAATTGTGAGATAAAACCACAGAGCGAGCAAGGCAATAATCCTTGGATCCTCCATTTTTTGTTTCGTGTAAATAAGGACTCAGTCGGGTGCGTAACGTCACGGGAGTGTGGCCCCGCCTCGCTGAGAATCTGCCGCCGCCCCGCTTCTAAAACCACCTAACACAAACCATCACAGCACAAGCACAACACCGTGCTAATGGAGACAGAAGCATTCCGAGCCGTACTGAAGTGAATCGAGCCGTACCGAGGTGTGCTGGGCTAGTGGAAAACAGGCTTTAGTGCCTCCACCTCCGCTATCCCTTCTCGACCTTCCGTCGGCTTCTCTCCTCTTGTGCCCTTCAGTGTGAGTGGAGAATGCGATGTGATGTCCCCCACAACAGAAAGTAAAAACCAGACTGAAGCGTACTATCGGGGGGTACAGCTGAGGAGAGGCAGGTGACAGAAACATAAATAGCAATTTTTTTTGTATTTTGTTTGTATTTTGTGTACTTTATTAATCCCAGAGGGTGCAAGGCTACATAAACACGAAATGGAACAGGAATGACTTCAAAATAAGAGCAAACCTAAAATCTAAATATGAACAGAGTGTGGCGATGTTATAATAAGGCACGGCGACTGGAGTTTTTAAGGAAGTTTATTCATCAAATCATCGCCATCACGGAGCTCACCCCAGCTGCTGTATAAGCAGGCTGGGGATCACTCTCAGGCTCTCATGAGCAGTAGTCAGAAGCAGTCAGAAGAAGAACAGAGGGTGAACATATGAATTCAGCCACTTAAATACCCAGCAACAGACAATACATCATAGGCATTTTATCATCAAAGGAAATGCATTCAGGCATTTGTACCACAATGAGAGCAGGAAGCATGAATGTTTGCATTTGAGTCATATATATCCACAGGATACTGGCGCCTGAACTAGACACGGAGAGGCTGCCTATTGATCTCAACACACACATCTCATTGCTCTGCTAATTGCCCCAGCTGAGCGCTCTGTTTGTCCATGGCTGTTGTGGGGGTTACCCCATACACTCCCCCCAGAGGGCTTAACGGGGAGCTGAGACCTCGATCGTCCAGCCTGGGAGTGAGCAGCTGGGAAGGTCTGTGCCGGGGGAGGGAGGAGGGTGGGGGTAGCAAGTGCCAGGGGATGTCCGTGGCTGTGGGAAGAAAAATTAGTCTCTGATTCCTCTCGTGATTCAGTCCGGCAATGAAGAAAAACAGGAGCTGAAGCTGTGTGAGGGACTTGGCGTTTAGGCTTTAGGTGCGTTCGCGGCCCTAAAGCCCTCGGGGACAGCTGACGGCTGGATTCCCGTTGTGCGCCGTGGCTGAGACCTACACCGAATCCTGTGTGTGGGCTGCATGTGTGCTTCAGGTGTGTGAGCAGTCCTGAAGAGCCGTGTGCAACGGCGGAGGATGATGTATAAGTCTGTAGAGCCAGCTTGTCTCTGGTACGCGGCACGCACTGCGGCCACGTGCCTTCCAGCTGCGCTGTTCTGATGCGAGGCTTCTGTGCATGGCCGGTCCACTGTCGCGAGGCGAATCAGGGTCAGGGGGCTTGATGGAGATCTGCGCAGTCGGCGCCGATGGTCTCCCCTGTTCGGGCTGTTGGTCGTCGCTCGTGCCGGGTCATGGTGCGTTGGGGCGGTGAGAGGGAGTAGACGATCTTCGTCCCTCGGGCTCGCGTAGACGCGTAGGAGCGGTGAGAGGGAGGAGACGATCCTTGTCCCTCGGCCGGTTCCAGCGTGGGTGTGCAGATCTCAGGCGTGGATCGCACAATGACGCTTTCTGCAGCTTTCCCGGTCATGGATGATCTCCGAGGGAGTTTGCCTGATGTCGGTTCTGCGTCAAGGTCTCCCGTGAGGCAGAAGGGAGGGCAGTGCTCTTGCGTCAGGCTGCTGTGTTCGCTTGTTGTTGGAGATACCATCGGGGCTGCATTCGTTGTCAGCGTGTTCTTTTCAGCGTCGGGTCACCAGTGTGGCGATGTTATAATAAGGCACGGCGACTGGAGTTTTTAAGGAAGTTTATTCATCAAATCATCGCCATCACGGAGCTCACCCCAGCTGCTGTATAAGCAGGCTGGGGATCACTCTCAGGCTCTCATGAGCAGTAGTCAGAAGCAGTCAGAAGAAGAACAGAGGGTGAACATATGAATTCAGCCACTTAAATACCCAGCAACAGACAATACATCAAAGGCATTTTATCATCAAAGGAAATGCATTCAGGCATGTGACATTTGTACCACAATGAGAGCAGGAAGCATGAATGTTTGCATTTGAGTCATACATATCCACAGGATACTGGCACCTGAACTAGACACAGAGAGGCTGCCTATTGATCTCAACACACACATCTCATTGTTCTGCTAATTGCCCCAGCTGAGCGCTCTGTTTGTCTGTGGCTGTTGTGGGGGTTACCCCATACAGAGAATAATATCATAAACACTGCTAAATAAACTGAGGACCATAGAATACTTATGATAATGGATGACAAAAATACAGCTTAAAGGGTTAGTTCCTTTATTTTCAGATCTACAGCATTTACTTCATGCATAAAGTGGCACTTTGAACTTCATCTGAATGCTTACTTAAATACTCAGCTTCAAAGTTTTGTATAAACTTGCACTTAAAACTTCAGAATGCATGTTTACATGGTTCTGACCAGTGAAATGCTGCCAATGTTGCAAAGTTTAAAATAAAAAAAAGCAGCAGCATTGCTGAACTGAGTCAAATTTGTAATATATTCTTTGACTTTTAGATTTCTGTTTTTATATGTGTACAAAATGCAACTAGTGATTAACAAAGTATGTTCTGTACTTTTGTTGTTTTAAATAAGAGAGACGGTATTGGGTTTGGATCGGTATCAAATCAGTATCGACCGATACGCAAAGTCACAGTATCGGTATCAGTCTTGAAGAAGTGGTATTGGCTCATCCCTAGTATAGACTGAAAGGAAAAAGGAGGGTGTCCTTGAGGCTGTAAATGAGATACAAATACTGAAACGCAGAAGAATCAACAGGAGGAGATATTTTGCTGTCATATGAACAACCAGCTTTAACGAAATGTTTGTTGAAGGAATGCACCATTTTGGTTTTGTCTGTGATAATGATACCGTCAGATTTAATTATAGAGGGGAGGTGTGGGGGTGTATTTTTGTTTTCAAGTGTTTTGATCGTTTTCCAAATTTTTTGAGAATTTGTGCCACTGGAAAGTAATTGCTGTTTGAAATAACCAGTTTTTGCTTGTCTTACGGACTGAGTACATTTGTTTCTGAGCGCCCTGTATAACTGCCAGTCAGATGTTGTATTAGATGTCTTAGCTCTTCGCCATAGATGGTGCTTTCTGTGAATGAGCTCAGACAGATCACGACTGAACCAGGAACTGAGACCATTTTTTACTCTAACCTTTCTAAGAGGAGCATGTTTGTTGAGAACAGCAGTAAAGGATGTTTTAAAGTATGACCAGGCATCTTCGATAAGAGGGATTAAGCTAATTCTGTGCCACTGTATAAAAGCAATGTTATGCAAGAAAGCCTGTTCATTAAAATTTTTTAACAGGTGTTTGCAAATAACCAGTGGTGGGTGTCTTGAGACAGTGCCTTTGCAAACACAAGCTATGGTACAGTGGTCACTAAGGCTTTGACAAAAAACTCCAGATGTGTACCTGTCTGGTCTATTGGTAACTAGGATGTCAATTAATTTGCCAGATACCATTGAGTTGGTGTTGTATCTGGTAGATGCCTGCACAATCTGGGACAGATTTAATGCATCGAACTGCAGCTGTATGGAGGATGGAGGATTGAACATATGTCAATTTAAATCCCCTAGCAAGATAAACTCAGAGGAAGTGTGAGGGGTAATCAATTCACAATGATCAATTCAGATTTTTCACAATTCAAAAATGTGTTAATAATACATGCACACTGTTGTAAGAATACTTCTGACTTCTAATATCTGTACACTCTTTATTATCGATGTTCAATTAAAAAATAAATTAAAAAAGAGTAAAAAACCAGCATCAGCAGCCATTAAAATGCCATTAGCAACTTTAAGGAGAGATGTTTCAGTGGAACGCATTTTATGAAAACCAGACTGAAATTTATCTAAAGGATTATGTGTCTCCAAAAATGACAAAAGCTGATTAGCAACTACCTTCTCCAAAATCTTTGATAAACTAGAGGACACTCAGAGCACATACCTCCACCAAGGCTTTGTCCCTCCCTCCCTTTGTCCTTTCTCTGTCCCTTTGTCCATCCATATTGCCATCCCTCTGTACATTGCGAGATAGGGCCTTGGCAGAGGTATGCACTCACAGATCACCTCCAACATCTAATGAGTTCATCTTTGGGCCAAGGGCCACCTCTGGTGAAAATTTCATCCAAATCCATCAATGAGTTTTTGTGTGATCCTGCTAATAGACAGAGAAACAGCCGCAAAAACAGTATGACTACATTATATGACTACATTATAAAAACAAGCCTGTCATAATGTCATAATTGACCATACATTGGGGCTGGGCAATTCAAGCTTAAATCAGCATTATGGTTTATTGAATCTTTCAGGTGGATTTTCACTTTTTTTTCCCTCCTTGCTTCTCCCTCACAGTTTACTGACAAGGTTCATAATTATTAAGCAATATTACACAACAGTGCGGTATCATTACTGGGGTGCGCAGGAAACAAGCATAATAGAACAGGCCTATTGTGATTTCGCAAACAAAAACATAAACATTGTCCAATGCTGTAGCTTACTGTGTTTACATACTGTGTGGGTCATGTGGCTTGCATCCTTGTCTGCCGGCCGGAGTTGCATCCACACACATTCCAAACCCCATCTTAAACCACACACTTTTCTTGCTTTTTCTTGGTACCTTCAGATGAAATAATGTCAATCATCATACACTATGTGGATGGAGACCACATTCCTTTTCATTCCAAGCAATTTTACTTTTTAGTGTTTGGTGTTAAGGCTGCACTGCTTCTGGGTTGCAGAGGTGCGTGGCACGTAACTCCGTGGACCCGTTTTAAAGGGGTAGTACATGAAAAGCGCAATATTAATATATAAAATAATTTTCAAAAAATTCCTGGATCCAGGTCGTGATCCAGATCACCACCAAAATCTAATCATCTGTTCCCAGTGCCATAACACACCTTTCCTAAAAATTTCATCAAAATCCATTCAGAACTTTTTTAAGTAATGTTGCAGACAGGCAGACAAAACAACAAACAAACAAACCAACCAACCAACAAACCAATACCGGCAAAAACATTACCTCCTCCCTTGGCGGAGGTAAAAAGGCAACTTGGAAACAGGCCTATAATTTTCTGGCAGAGATGGCTGCAAGGGGTGCTAAAAGTAGCCTATTAGGCTGGAAGGTGCCCTCGTTTCATGTTAGAGCAACAGCAAAAAAAAAAAAAAAAAAAGTGCACAATCCTGAGCAGCTGCACAAGAAACTGTTTTTATTCACTACACTTTAATGTGATCACATTAACACTTTTGTGATGCTATTTAGAAAATTATAAATCTAATCATAATGTGTTTCAGGACACAGTTCCTTGTTCGGAAGCCAACAGTTTCACTACCACTTTATTGCGGATCCAAAAACCTGGGATGAAGCGCAGAGCTACTGTAGAGAGAAATTCACAGATCTGGCCACGGTTCCTAACATGACCAACATGAAAACACTCCAAGATTCTACAGATGATGGAAGTGAATCCTGGATTGGTTTGAACACCATCTTTGGAAAAGACAACAGAGTGCTTCACTGGTCACTTCCAGGAGAAGAACTTGATCATGATAGAGCTAGATGGGGGGCATGGGAGCCTGGTGATTGGGGAACCAATCTTGACAACTGTGCGGCAATGAGACGTCATGAATGGATTGATGATGACTGTAATACGAACCTGAAGTATGTCTGCTATGAAGGTAATGTATGACAATTTTAATTAATGGTGTATGTTTATCAAATTATACCTCATAGTTGTTACGCCTTAACCTTTAAATACCAGTGTGACATTTTAGATTGAGCTGATAACACTATACACTGGCGATCAAAATTAAAGAGCAATGTATTAATACATGATTTATTCTGAAATATTGTTATTCTTCATTGCTCAGAATCTGACAGAATATCAGCTCTGTGGCTATACCACTGTTGTGCTAGCATACTGTTTTAATAACCGAGGCACATTTACTTTGTAAAAAAAAACAACAACAACAAAAAAAAACAGTGACCACTGTGTCAGAAGAGAAGATGTAAAAAATGTTTTTTTAGGGCTACAGCATTCAAAAATTAATAGGAAGTGTAGAGGCCCTTGCTTTGAATGACTTCAGCACATCTGCGCCCACAGGACATCACTAGTTTCTCACACTGCTCTGGCTTGATTTTAGTCCATTCTTCTTGCAGTCTCATTCACAGTTCAGTAACTGTAGGGGATCTCTTAGACATTACTTTGTCGCCAAGGATTTTCCAGAGATTCTCTATGGGGTTTAGATCTGGACTCTGGACTGGTCATTTCATTGTTTCAATATTGGTAGATTCAAGAAACTGTTTAATTCATTTTGCAATGTGACAGGTGACATTATCTTGCATGGAAATTGCGGGCTGATTGGGAGACAACTGCAGTGAAGGAATTGCATGTTGCCAAAGGAAGTTCACATAAACATTTGCATTCACCCTGCCATGTAGCTGTACAAGAGGCCCAACTCCTTCTGCAGAAAACATCCTCCAAACTATGACACTTCCACCTCCAAATTTAACTGACTTCTTTATACACTTTGGGTTCACCCTCTCCCCAGTTTGATGCTGAACATATCGTTTCCCATCAGACCCAAATAAATTGAACTTGAATAAATTCTGGAGCAATTCTCCTCTGTCCACAGAACATGCTCCTCAGCAAAAGCAAGTCTAGCCTTTTTATTCTTTCTGCAGATGAGAGATTTGGTTACTGCACAGTGAGCTTTGAGTCCAAATTGCCTTAAATGGAGAGACACTGTGTGGTGAAAAAGATCCTTGCCCTGTTCAGCAGTGAACTGGCGAGTATGAAATGTATTACACAAACAGAAAAGGATGAAAAAAAAAAGGTGGGGTTGTTTTCTACATAGAAAAAAAAAACTACAAAAGTAAAATCACTTAAAAAATGTCAGTGTCACTTGATAACTTCATCATCATCATCATCATCACTGCAGTCTGTCAGGGGCGACAATAACTGTTTCAATTAGGTCTGATCAGATAATGAAATGCATAACCATTGAAATGGAACTTGAGAAGTCAAAAAATATAATAGTAAGCTTATTTATAGAGCTCCTGGAACATGCATAAAATCTTTTACTGAAAAATTATTAGAACTATTTGAAACAATAACAAAAAACATTTATATCTGGGGGACTTTAACATAGACACTTTACCCAAGGCAAGGCAAGTTTATTTGTATAGCACATTTCATGTACAAGACAATTCAAAGTGCTTTACATAAAAACATTAAAGCATTACAGCAAGGTGCAAAAGGAATCTACACATTAGAAGGCCTCGAACCTCCTTTCCAACCCAACTGACAACATTACAACTACAGAATATATACAAGCAAGCTACACCATGGGATTTTATCCTTTAATCACTTGCCCATCAAGAATAACCTCACATGGTGCTACACTTATTGATAACATATTCACAACTGTCCTTGATAACCAAATTACAGAGTGTTTACTAGTAAATGACGTTAGTGATCACCTACCAGTTTTTGCAATCATACCGAGCTGGACCACGACAAATGGAGACAAACTCATCATAAAAACATTTACACAAAAAAAAAAAAAAAAAAAAATGAAGATGCAATCTTCCGATTAAGACAACACCTACTAAATTACAATTGGACAACCATCTATACTGATGATGTAAATGAATCATTCAACATTTTTCTGTCCACGATATTAAACTTTTTTATAATACTTACTGTCCAATGGGCAGTAAAACAATAAGTCAGAAAGGAAACCATGGCTGACCAAGGGAATACTAAATGCATGTAGGAAAAAGAATCTTTTATATAAAGATTTTTTAATGAAAAGAACAACTGAAGCAGAGAAAAGCTATAAAAATGCAAAAATAAGTTGACAGACATTGTGAGAAATTGAAAATGACATTACTATAGTAAATTATCAGAAGAAAATAAGATAATACAAAAAATACATGGAAACTATCTGCAGAAATTCTAAACAACAGAACCAAAAAAACTGAATATCCAAATATTTTTCAGTTACAAAAACACAATCACGAACAATAATGGTTTTAATGACTTTTTGTCAATGTTAGTCCAGGTCTGACCAGACAAATTGCAGGAAATGAGGGAGAAGAGCCTGCTGGAAATCTAAGAAACTGCAACACTGTTACCAACTCTATGTTTTAAGAGGCACAGATGTAAAGGAAATAACAGACATTAAGATAAGATAAGATAAGCCTTTATTAGTCCCACAACGGGGAAATTCCAGGATTGCAACAGCACAGGGATAGCAACACTCAGAGCAACAATCAGAAGGCAAGGAAAAAAAAAAAAACAAAAAAAAAAACAAGCAAGCAAGAGCAGCTAATATACATATGTACATATTACTATAAAATATATATATACACACACACACACACAGACACACAGTGCAGAGCATTGTAGCTAGATGGAATAAATATGTAAATATATAAACACCCACAGTACGGAGCATTGTAGCTAGATGGAATAAATATATAGATATATAAATATAAACACACCCAGTGCTGAGCATTGTAGCTAGATGGAATAAATATATAGATATATAAATATAAACACACCCAGTGCAGAGCATTGTAGCTAGATGGAATAAATATGTAAATATATAAACACACACAGTGCAGAGCATTGTTGCTAGGTGGGATGAAACAGCATAACTGTCTACTTAGTTATCCTACATGGTATGATTATGTGCCCATACATATTCTCACCCTCCATAGCGACCGGTATGTTCCTAGTTGTATGCCGGAGAGGACCATTGTGTAAGTCTATTGCATCTTTTGCATTCAAAAAACTATTAGTTTGTTACGTCTTTTTGCTATCTCTGCGAGCAGCCCTGCTTAGGTTGTACAGTCTGACAGCCGTTGGTAGGAAGGACCTACGAAACCTCTCGGTTGTGCACCTGGGATGATGTAGTCTGCTGCTAAATGAGCTCCTCAGTGCATCCAGTATGTCCTGCATAGGGTGGAACTCGGACTCCAGCAGAGATGACAGTTTAGCCACCGTCCTTCTCTCTCCTATCTCCTCCATCGGATCATTGTTAAATCTTTCAAAGGGAAAAAAAAATCAAGACTCTGATGGCATAGATATGGATTTTGTGAAAAATATTACAGACTGTGTGGTGGAACCATTTACTTATATCTGTAACCTTTCTCTACAAATTGGTGTATTCCCAGACAAAATGAAAATTGAAAAGATCCTTCCAGTCTACAAGGCTGGAGATGTACAACAATTCACAAACTACAGACGCATTTCATTACTGTCCCAGTTTTCAAAGATCTTAGAAAAACTATTTCAAAAGAGGTTGTATGAATTTATCATAAAAAATAATATCTTACATGAACAACAATATGGTTTTAGACCAAATAGAACAACTACACATGCTCTGATTGACTTTGTCAATAAGGTAACAACTGCTGTTGAAAATGAGTTTGCCACTGGTGCTTTCCTTGATCTAAAAAAGCTTTCAACACTGTTCACCACAGACTATTATTTAAAAAATTAGCCACATATGGGGTCAGAGGAGTTTCGCTGTCTTGGGTTAAAAGTTACCTCACTAATTGAAAACAATTTGTGCAAACTGAGGAAGTTAACTCACAATATCAAACAATAACATATGGAGCGCCAGAGGGGTCTGTACTGGGGCTCTTCTTATTCATTTTGTACATAAACGACATCTGTGATTACTGTGGGTCCCTACAAACAATATTATTTGCTGAAGACACTAACCTCCTGTGTAGCGGTAATAACTTGGAACAGCTCCGGAATTCACTGGAAAATGATTTAATAAATTAAAAACCTGGTTTGACTACAATAAATTAACGGTGAATTTAATTAAAATGAAATGCATAATATTTGCTAACCAACCAACCGATACCAGTAAAGTTGAGTTGGAAAAAGTTACAGAAATCAAGTTCCTTGGAGTAATTATAAATAAACTAAGCTGGAAGCCGCATATCAAACATGTTAAAAACAAAATTTCCAAATCAGTTGCAATATTATATAAGGTAAAATATTACTGTATATCAATACTAAATCTTTATACACACTGTACTGTTCTTTCATACTCGACTTACATACATACTTGACATACTGTGTGGAAGTATGAGGGAACACTGACAAAACCAATACGCAAACATTATCCATACTGCAAAAACAAGCAATAAGAATTATAAACAAAACAGATTATAATCAACAACCTAACTTTTTCTCTATCTTAAAACCTTAATATTTCATGACCTAGTTGACCCTGAAACAATCCAAATAATGGATAAAGTAAGGCATTGTACATTGCCCAGCAACATTCAGAATCTGTTCCAAGCTGGACAAAAACGCCACGCATTGAGAAGAATTCACATATTCAATAAACCGGCTGAAAGAACGAATACTAAATACCATAGCATCTCAGTCAGGTTGAGTGATACTGTGGAACAGTTGCTCAGAGGAAATGAAGAACTGTCTGTCCTTTTCTAAATTCAGACATACGAGTGCATACCCGTGCATGCCCGTAGAAACCAAGTATAAGCATGTATTTCTGCATACCCGTAGAAAGCAGGTGCAGAAAAGAATAATAATAAGTGAACTTATAATGTTGCGAACAACACCAAGTACGTGGCAGTAATGCACCTGTAAGCTGGTTGCCAACCACCAACCAAATCTAATAGAAGAAGAAGAAGAAGAAGAAGAAGAAGAAGAAGAAGAAGAAGAAGAAGAAGAAGAAGAAAGCAGATGTAAGCAAGCATGTCAGCACTCGTTCAGTGATGCCTGCCTTTGATCTCTGATGGTGTCATAGCGAGTCCTATGATCTTTGATGTCATAGTGATGGCTATGATCATGAGTGATGACTGCCTTTGATCTGTGATGATGTCATAGCAAGTGCTTTGATCTTTGCTGATGTCACAGCGAATCCTATGATCGTGAGTGATGCCTTCCTTTGATCTTTGATGATGTCACAGCAAATCCTATGACCGTGAGTGATGCCTGCCTTTGATCTTTGATGATGTCATAGCGAGTCTCATGATTGTGAGTGATGCCTTCCTTTGATCTCTGATGATGTCATAGCGAGTCCTATGATTGTGAGTGATGCCTGCCTTTGATCTTTTAGCGTGTCCTATGATCGTGACATCTTGACAGACAGCAGTTTCTTGAATTATATGATCTTTTGGTGAGTCCTATGGGTTATATGACGTCAGGATACATCATGTAGAAATCATAGGAACTTTTTTTTTTTTTAACCTGTAGGTAGATTTGTTTTTGCAGTCTGGTGACAAGCCACCAGCTGCCGGTCGCTGCGTGCGCAAGCGCCCCGTATCCCTAACCTGCATGATTTTTTTGGCGTGTGGGAGGAAACCGGAGAAATCCCGGAGTAAACCCACGCAACACAGGGAGAACATGCAAACTCCACACAGATCACTGTTGGTCGGGGGCTGGGATCGAACCCACGATTCCCGCGCTCCCCCGGCCGAGGGTAAAACTGTGCTGCCACAGTGCTAACCACTGCGCCACCGTGCAGCCATTAGAACGTCGGTCTAATGACTTATATGACGTCATACAGCAGACATCATAGGCACATCATAGGCCGTCCTATGATCGTGACACACTGACAGAGATTTCTTGAATAATATATACTAGTACATACCCGTGCATACCCGTCCATGCCCATAGAAACCAAGTATAAGCAAGTATTTCTGCATGCCCGTTGCTGAAGGGTCTCCTCCTGTCTTAGACGGCTGTGTTGTTCAGTCATGCCTGCGGCGTACTGCTGGAACCTGATGTGTTTCATGTTCACGGCATCTTGTTTGACGTACAGCAGTTCTCCTCATTCTATTGCTCTCCATCTGGTGGGTCTTCTTCTTCTTCGTTCAGACCACTGGTTGAGGGACAGGTGCGTCATAATTCCAGTTCATGGGCAGGATCATGAAAATAGATCTGAGCAAAAAGTGGCTTTCGACCCTGTTCAGGGAGGCCCGTGCATGCCCGTAGAAACCAAGAAACTGGAGCACCCGGAGAAAATCAGCGCTTTGCTTGGCATTTTACACATTTGTAGTGTAGACTGGCATTCTTCAAGGTGACACATTTTTACTGTGTCAGCACCTCCTTAAAGACGACATTGCTGAGAAAACGACGCTTTTGCTTAGTTTCTTCATCTTGAGCAACAATACGAAGACTGCTTGATCTGGCAACTCTGCTCGCGGCAACGTAGAATTGGCCATGGCTGCAGAAATCTGTTGTGCAGAAAACACAAATGCGCTGTAAAGACTGGCCCTGTGACTTATTCACCTTGCCAATTTTTTTTTTTTTATTTAAGTTTTTGTAAAGGGTATACAGGTCGTTACAGCAATGCAGTGTTTACATTTTCATCACATGTTCCCTTATTTTCTGATATCTGACAACATTGGAAGATTAATTCTTACAACACCCCCTTTTTTTTTTTTTAAAGTGAAAGAAAAAAGAGAAAAAAAAACAAAAAACAAATAACAAAAAAAACAAACAAACCAGTAAAAAACAAACAAAAAGAAAAAGTAAGTAAATAAAGATAAAAGAGCATCTGAGTAGTGTTGGAACAAAGAGCGGAACCATTATTGAAATGGTATTTGTCAAAGATTAGATCTAATGGAAGACACATATGCGGTCCAGGGTTGCCAAAAGTTCATGAACACATCCATGTCCTGTCTCAGTGCGAATGTCAACTTTTCCATCGAGTAAATGTCTTGGATCACGTTAGTCCAATCTTCAGGTGTAGGACAGTCCTTCAACATCCATTTTTTAGTTAGAGCTTTTTTGCTTGCCAATATTAAAACATTGAATAAGTATTTTTCTCCTCGTCTTTCCAGTGAGTCCGGTAGTAAACCCAAATACAAAGTTACAAAAGAAAAGGGAACTGTAATTTTGAATATTTTCCCCAATATTGTCTGTACCTTGGTCCAATATTGGTGGATAACTTTCCGGTTCCGGCTCTGCCGGACCGGCGGCGCCACACGAGTCGGCTGCCTGTTGCAACAGCCTTTTTTTTTATCTTCCTTCTTCTTTCTACACCTTTCACTCTGTATATATATCACGGACGCACGGATCGCCCCGGGGATCTCCCGGGTCGGCGGACGGAGCCACGGTTTGCAGCGGGAGACGTTACAGCGGGGAGGAGCTAGTGCTAGCTAGCACTTGGCCGCCGCCCGGTGCTAATGGGAAACTCGACATACCGGGAGCTGTAGCGAAAACGAAGCGGGTGCCGGGCTGGAGTTTAGGCGGCGTGAAAGAAATATAAGACAGAATAATAAAGAGCGATGGCAAGAACCAAGCAGACCGCCCGTAAAATCTACTGGAGGAAGAAGCCCCCCAGGAGACAGCTAGCCACCAGGGCTGCTCGGAGAGGCGCTCTGGCCACCGGCAGAGTGATGAGGCCTCGCCGTCACAGGTCCGTGGCTCTGAGAGAGATCCGTCGCTACCAGAAATCCACGGAGCTGCTCATCCGTAAGCTGCCCGTCCAGCGCCTGGTGAGGGAGATCGCTCAGGACTTCAAGACCGTCCTGCGTTTCCTGAGTTTCGCCGTCATGGCTCTGCAGGAGACCAGCGAGACCCACCTGGTGGTCTCTTCTTCGCTAAGGGGGTCACCATCATGCCCAAAGACTTCCAGCTGGCCCGCTGCATCCGCGGAGAGAGAGCTTAGACTTTCTGCTGCACATCCACCAGCCATAATGCTCTGCACTGTGTGTCTATATATATACATTTATAGTAATATGGACATATGTTTGCTAGATGTTGTTTTTTCTTGCCTTCTGATTGTTGCTCTGAGTGTTGCTGTCCCTGTGCTGTTGCAATCCTGGAATTTCCCCATTGTGGGACTAATAAAGGCTTATCTTATCTTATCTTATCTTATCTTATCTTAACTGGGCATGACCAAAACACATGAAAATGATTTGCAGTCTTTTCACCACACAAGCGCCAACAGTTCAATCCCTTATGGGTAAATTTGTTTTGTGCAGGTGTTCTGAAAAATCTTGCCAAGTTTTTCCATCCAAATTCTCTCCACTGCAGGGATGAGGTACTTTTCCATTGCTGTTTATTTAGCTTTTCCCATATTTCCAGTTGTAAAGTGAAATTCCCCTCTTTTTCCCATCTCTCTTTTATATAAGATGTGTTGTCTCCTTTTAAGTCTTGAAGACCTTGGTATATTTTAGAAATATATCTGATCCCTGGGATCCCTTTATATGCCATTAAGAAGACCTTCAGAACACCTGACTGGGCCCTTTCCAAAACCTCCTTTTTAAGTATATTGTTTATGTGGTGTCTAAGCTGGAAGAACCTGTAAAGGTCTTGATTTATTAGGCCTTGTTTTTTCAAGTCTTCAAAACTTCTTAAGATTTGCCCTTTAAAAAAATCGTAATATTTTATCAGCCCTTTCTCCTTCCACTTTTTAAATCTGGTGTCTGTTTTATTAGGAGTAAAGTCCTGATCATAGGCGATCCATTGCAGAAGTCGATAGGGCTCTTTAGTTTGATTCTCTCTGACTATCTTAAACCAAATTTTTAGCGGGGTCTCTATCCACGGGTTAGTGTTATTCAAAAGCTTAGGTAAGACATTGTTCCCTATTATCGCCTGTAGGGGGATGTCACTTGTTATTTGGCATTCGATCTCCTTCCATTGTGCAGTGTAGACTGGGTTACATATCTCTACTAAAGTTTTAATTTGTGCGGCTTTAAAGTAGTCCCTGATATTTGGCAGCGCGAGCCCACCTTTGTCTTTGTTTAGCTGTAGGGTTCTATATCTGATTCTAGGTCTCTTGCCCTGCCATATGAATCTTGAGATCCTTCTGTCCAGCTCCTGCCATGTTTTTTTGGGAGGTTCTACCGGTATTGTTTGGAAAAGGTATAGAAGACGTGGAAGTATATTCATTTTGACTGCTTCAATTCTTTGTGCAGTACCCAAGAATGGTATCATATTCCATCTTGCTAGGTCAGATTTTATTTTTGTCACCAGTGGATCATAGTTTAGTGATATAATTTTGTTGAGTTGTTTCGGGATATTGACCCCCAGATATTTCATAGATTCCGACTCCCAGTTAGTTTTGAGTTTGCTTAGTGAATAATGATTTGGGTCATAGTTGAATGTTAAAACTTGGGTTTTATGCATATTTAATTTGTACCCCGATAAATCTCCATACTCTGAAAAAACTGAGGTTAGTTCTGGTAAAGAAGTGTCCGGCTGCCCTAGGTATATTAAAATGTCATCAGCAAAGAGTGCTATTTTATGTTCCTTCTGACCGAGTGTAATACCTTGAATTTTTTGGTTTTGTCTTATCCATTGGCTCAGAGGTTCTATGAAGATTGCAAAGAGCAGTGGAGACAGGGGGCAGCCCTGACGACATCCTCTTTCCAGTTCAAAAGATGATGATAAATTACCGTTAATCCTTATTTTAGCTGTTGGTTTTTTATATAATGCCTGTATAGTTCTAATGAAGTTGTTATGAAAATTGAAACTGGATAAGATTCTATATAGAAAAGACCAGTCAACCGAATCGAATGCTTTTTCAGCATCTAATCCCAATATGACTGCATTTAAGTTATATTTTTTTATATGATGAATTATGTGTAAAGTGCGTCGAATGTTGTCTTGTGTCTGTCTTTGTCTTATAAAACCTGTTTGGTCTAAATGAATTAGGTCTGTCAGTATGTTTTCTAACCTTTTGGCAAGGATAATGGTAAAAAGCTTATAGTCCTGATTTAGTACACTGATTGGTCTGTAGTTGGAGCACTCTAGTTTATCCTTTTCAGGTTTAGGTATAACTGCAATGACCCCTTCTCTCCAGGAGGGGGGGATTTCCCCTGTGTGGAGGACATAATTAAATGTTTTCAGGAGGAGAGGAGATAGTTGCTGTTTAAAGGTTTTGTACCACTCTGCTGTATAGCCATCAGCTCCTGGGGATTTGTTAGCTTTAAGTTTCATAATTGCTTTTTCCAATTCTTTAGGATGTATTTCTGACAGTAGTGTTTTATTTTGTGACTCCGTAAGTTGGGGAAGGTTTAATGTGTTTAGGAATGCCTCGGATGCGTTTTTATGTTTTTTTGTGGGAGTATAAGTTCTTATAGTAATTCTCGAAGTTTTTAAGAATATCCTGAATTCTGAATTTTATTTCCTTTGATACTGGGTCTCTGATTTTGTAGATTGCTCTTTCTGTTTGATGTTTCCTCAATTTATAGGCTAGCAATTTTGCCGATTTACTGCCTGCTTCATAGTATTTTTGTTTCAGAAATGTAAGTTTCTTCTGGATTTCTATTGTGTAGATCTCATTTATTTGGTTTTTAATTTCCTTAATCTTGAGCGAGTCAGTAGAATGAGTGTTGCCTTTGTGTTCTTTTTCTAGGTTCCTAAGTTCTGACTCTAATGTGGATAGTTTTTCTTGTCTTAGTTTCTTTTGGGTTGCCAGTTTTGCAATAATCTTTCCTCTTATTACAGCTTTACATGTATCCCACAGTATTAAAGGGGATACTTCTCCATTATCGTTATCTTCCAAATATCTGAGAATATCTGATTCCAATTCATCTTTCAATGGTCCTTTCAGGACATTTGAATTTAACCTCCAAGAAAATGTATTATTTGTGTATTTTTGGATATTTAAGTCCATGTAGATCGGACTGTGGTCGGAGAGATCCATCAGTCCTATTTTACATGTTTTTACTCTTCCAATGTCTCTATTAAACATAAAAAAATAGTCAATCCTTGAGTAAGATGAATGTGGAGTTGAGTAAAATGTATAGTCTTTTACACTGGGGTTGAGTTCCCTCCACACGTCACAGATTCCCAATTCTTTTAGTAGCATCTGAGTCTTCCTGTTTTGGGTGTTATTTTGATGTGGGGAATTACCAGAAGCATCCCAGTATGGATTCAGTCTAAGATTGAAGTCCCCACCACATATCACTAAACCTTGAGCTTTAGTTATCATTAGGTCGAATACATTTTTATAAAATTTCCAGTTAGCCCCTGGGGGAGCATACACATTCAGCAGGGTGATATCTTCTCCCTCTAGCCGCCCAGTTACCAAACTGTATCTCCCTTCTTTATCTTTGTGTTCTGATTTTTTTTCAAATGTAATTTTGGTTGATATCAATGTCGCTACTCCCCTCCTCCTCCCTGATTTATATGAAGATGAAGAGATCATTTTAAACCCTTGTCTACTGAGTTTATTGTGTTCCACGTCTGTTAGGTGGGTTTCTTGTAAAAGTATTATTCCTGCTTTGTCTTTTTTCATTTTGCCTAGAATCTTGGATCTTTTAACTGGATTCAGGATTCCTTTTACATTATATGAAATTATTTTGGTTACACCCTGTTTCTCCATTGTGTTGTTTTTAGTATAACTGTGTGGTGGCCCTCTTTTGTGCTACTCAGAAACTGAAAGAACATTAAAAACAAGAAAAACATTAAGAACGTAGTGTAAAAAACTTTAAAACAAAAAGCTGTCATAAGAACTTCCTGAGCTGAGGTCTTTTTAAAGACCCTGTAAGAGCCTTGATGGAGTGAAGGCTCTGAGGGAAATTCCTCAAACTCTGTTACGTGTTGAGGGCCCTCTCTTACCACTGAAAGTAGTCCCATGCTTTTAACGTGAGTTTCAGAACCCAATCCAAACTTGTAATGATTTTTTTTTTTTTCCTTTTATGCCTAAACCCTGTGAAATTGTGTGCACCCTCCCACCCCCATCACATCAAACATTCACGCAAAAACAGTATTTGTTAGTATGAGGAGAACATGTGGATTATTGTCACATTTCTATTTTAACAAGTTTTTTTTTTTTTTTTTTATTACAAAGACTTATTTGTTTCAAATAATATGATTGTTCCATGAAATGTTTTACCACATGCTGAATATGCATCTCCTTTAATGTTTGTTACCTTGTATGAGGGGGGTTGGATGTGCGGATTGATTCAAGAGAAAAGAAAAAAAAAAAAAAAAAAAAAAAAAAAAGGGTCGCTATTCCAACCTGAAAACGGATAGTTTATCCGCGACGCTCTGGTGCTGGGTTTCCCGCTGCTGGTCCGTGGATTTTGAAGGTCTTTGTGTTGTCCATGTTTGCGCTTTGATCTTCTCACTCGGGTCTGCTGCGGGTTTAAATACCGTTACCGGGAGTCCTCTTTTCGCCATGTCAGCTGTTGCTTCTTCCGCCGAATTATAGAGACACGTTTCATCGCCGTAGAAGACCCTTAACTTCGCAGGAAATGGTGTCTGAAAGCGCAATTTCTTCTCTCTTAACACCTTTTTCGCGTCATTGTATTCCCTGCGCTTTTTAAGGACCTCCGGGGCGTAATCGTGTTCCACGTAGACTTTTCTCTCCTGGTGCATAAATCCTTTTTTCTGCCAGGCCAGTCTTACAACCTCTTGTTTTATTTTGAAATTGGAAAATCTTACCAACACCGAACGTGGGGGCGCTTCCGCCGCCGGCCTAGCAGCTAATGAACATGTGCCTTTTCTATCTTCAAGTCGGTGGTTTGTGGAATATCCAATTTCTCTCTTAGTAAGGATTCCACGCATTCTGCCATTGAGTTAAAACCATTTTCGGTTCCTTCTATCAGACCATGAATTCTTATGTTGTCTCTTCTTTGTTTTCCTTCTTGGTCGGTTAGCTTAGCCTCTATAGCTGCTTGTCTTTTGCGTAGGTCTAGCACAGAATCTTCGAGCACTTTTATTCGATCCTCTGTTTCCAAGATTCGGTTCTCGGCCTGGTCCACTCTGCTGTTTGTCCTTTTCAATTCTTCTCTGAATTCCCGAAATTCGGCCGTAACATCTCGGTGAAATCGTCGTAGCTCCTCAAATAGTGATTTCAGGCTAACCCTTTTGTTAGCTATCACCAGTTCCTCGTCTTCTGAACGGAGATCTTCCAGTTCGGATTCTCCGGCCGATACGTGTCCTGGCCTGGAGAATTTCAGTTTCTTCTGTTTTCCTTTAGACATGATGATTTTGTCTTTTGATTTTCACTCCTCCAAAAATCCGTTAAGTTTGATTTTCAAGGTGTTATCCTGGATTGGGTCTGAGAACTTCAGTGTTAAGCTGCAGTCGCCATGGCGTCCAGACCGGAAGTCCCCCCACCTTGCCAATTTTGAGCCATATGACATCATAAAGACACATTAGTCTAGGCATCGTGAGTGATGGTCTATATGACATCATAAAGACACATTTGTCTATGTGCTGTCATATAGACATCATATCATTATGATGGCATTGTGAGACCTATGATGCCTGAGTTCATAGGACGTCCTATGATGATCAGGCAGAGATCATAGGCCGTCCTATGATGTCCTATAAACGTGACGGACACACACACAGACACAAAGAGATTTCTTGCTTTAATAGAGTGACAGAGTGATGATATACATGTATACATATACAGTATATATATATATACACTCACCGGCCACTTTATTAGGTACACCATGCTAGTAACGGGTTGGACCCCCTTTTGCCTTCAGAACTGCCTCAATTGTTCGTGGCATAGATTCAACAAGGTGCTGGAAGCATTCCTCAGAGAGTTTGGTCCATATTGACATGATGGCATCACACAGTTGGCGCAGATTTGTCGGCTGCACATCCATGATGCGAATCTCCCGTTCCACCACATCCCAAAGATGCTCTATTGGATTGAGATCTGGTGACTGTGGAGGCCATTTGAGTACAGTGAACTCATTGTCATGTTCAAGAAACCAGTCTGAGATGATTCCAGCTTTATGACATGGCGCATTATCCTGCTGAAAGTAGCCATCAGAAGTTGGGTACATTGTGGTCATAAAGGGATGGACATGGTCAGCAACAATACTCAGGTAGGCTGTAGCGTTGCAACGATGCTCAATTGGTACCAAGGGGCCCAAAGAGTGCCAAGAAAATATTCCCCACACCATTACACCACCACCACCAGCCTGAACCATTGATACAAGGCAGGATGGATCCATGCTTTCATGTTGTTGACGCCAAATTCTGACCCTACCATCCGAATGTCGCAGCAGAAATCGAGACTCATCAGACCAGGCAACGTTTTTCCAATCTTCTATTGTCCAATTTCGATGAGCTTGTGCAAATTGTAGCCTCAGTTTCCTGTTCTTAGCTGAAAGGAGTGGCACCCGGCGTGGTCTTCTGCTGCTGTAGCCCATCTGCCTCAAAGTTCGACGTACTGTGCGTTCAGAGATGCTCTTCTGCCTACCTTGGTTGTAACGGGTGGTTATTTGAGTCACTGTTGCCTTTCTATCAGCTCGAACCAGTCTGGCCATTCTCCTCTGACCTCTGGCATCAACAAGGCATTTCCGCCCACAGAACTGCCGCTCACTGGATATTTTTTCTTTTTCGGACCATTCTCTGTAAACCCTAGAGATGGTTGTGCGTGAAAATCCCAGTAGATCAGCAGTTTCTGAAATACTCAGACCAGCCCTTCTGGCACCAACAACCATGCCACGTTCAAAGTCACTCAAATCACCTTTCTTCCCCATACTGATGCTCGGTTTGAACTGCAGGAGATTGTCTTGACCATGTCTACATGCCTAAATGCACTGAGTTGCCGCCATGTGATTGGCTGATTAGAAATTAAGTGTTAACGAGCAGTTGGACAGGTGTACCTAATAAAGTGGTCGGTGAGTGTATATATATATATATATATATATATATATATATATATATATATATATATATATACAGTATATATATATATACAGTATATATATATATATATATATATATATATATATATATATATATATATATATATATATATATATATATACTGTATATACTGTATATATACATATATACGTATATATGTTTGTTATATATAAAAATATGTTACTGGAAAAATTAAAAAAAAACAGGCTCAGTTGGTAGAACATCCACCCCACACCCGGGAGGCCGGGGTTCTAATCCTGGCCGGGTCATGCCGAAGACCATATAAAAGCGGAACTTCCTGCCATCAAGCTTAAAGACGTCATATCTTTATGACGGCATTGCACGTCTTTATGATGGCTACTGTATATGATGTCATATAGATACCAATGACTTATTCACCTTGCCAATTTTGAGCCATATGACATCATAAATACACATTTGTCTATGTGCCGTCATATAGACATCATATCTTTATGACAGCATCGCGAGTCCTATGATGCCTGAGTTCATAGGATGTCCCATGATGTTCAGGCAGAGATCATAGGCCGTCCTATGATGTCCTATAAACGTGACAGACACACACACAGAAACACAGACACACAGAGATTTCTTGCTTTAATAGAGTGATGTACGAAAAAACTGATACTACGAGAATATGAGTTAACCACTTGCGCTCCGTTGTTCCGCGGGTGGCCAAGTTTCTGCGTCCTAGGACGCACTCGGATGCATAGTCCAGATTGTGGTGTTGTAGGTGGTGTTGGCGTCCAAGCGCCACTGAAAAAAAAAGCTGCAGACACAGCCGCAAACAGATTAGTTCATCTGATTGACCTCTCATTCGACTAATAAGAGCCTTGAATTAGGTTTCTGAAACCTTGAAGAGCCAATGAATGAAAACCTAGGAAGGAGGACCCGCCTACTGTGAATGCAGGAGCCAATTGAAGCACAGAAGTTCAGGCTGGGTGAAGAGAGACTTACTGCTGCAGCAGATGAAAACAAAGGACGCTGGACGAATCTGCTACAGACCCCGCAGCATGGAGAACACCCACAAGTGGGACCTGCACTCATTCCAGCAGAATAGACGTTTAGGATTCTCTTCCGTCATCATAGACCGATGGAGGCCGACGACAAAGGTCGTAAATCATTCACCAAAACCGCAATATTGGAATTATGTTTTGATCGGGATCCACGAGCGGAGCAGCGTCGCGTTCGTCTAACAATGGGGAAGAGAAGTTCGCCAGGACTCTGCTGCTGTGAAGAGGTAAGGTGTTATAAGCTAAATTATTATTTCTCCCTGAAAACTGTAATCCAAAAATGACTTTTGACCGATCGGTAAATTACAACTGTACGGCGCACGCACTTCATACTTCGTGCGCCGCGATAAACGGTTCATTTGCCGTGTTCGGACCGTGAACGCCCCCCCCCCCCCGCTCCTCTTCTGCAGCGGGGGGGGGGGGCGTTCACGGTCCGAACGCCCCCGGTCCGCGGGGGGAAGCCGCTCTGACTGCGCAGCGGTCGTCACATAGACATATGAGTCTATTCCTTCATGTAGCAATGGCCGTCCTCTGTAGCGAGGGGGGGACAACCCCCCCCCCCCCACACACACACACAGGAGCGAGGGGGGGAAGCCGCTGTGACAGCGTTGCTGTGGAAACATGCAACGAGTGTAATCCGTCATGTAGCGAGGGCCGAACTCCGTCCTTGGTAGCACAGACACAGCCCTGAGTGTGACCTTTCATTAGAGCCTAAAATGAAGATTCTACATTGAATTATTCAAAAGTTACAGACGTTTTTCCAAACTGTGCCATTTGGCACAATTTGGCACAGTTCCAAAACGCCTGGGAACTACCTGAGAACAAAGCTGTGTAAAATATTCATTTTTTGTGGTACTGTTACCAAATTTGGATCTCAGCTTGATAACACTTGGTTCTACATTTCTGTTGCATTTTAGCCGGATCAGACAGCTGTGTGTTATTTGCAAGCATTTGTATCCAAAAAAAACACCGTGTCCAAATTTATTTTCTTCAAGTTCAGTATGTTTAGATGACTGTAACTCAGTGGCCGGAGCACGTAGAGAGATTATGTTTTTTTTGCCAAAAAATTCAAAGTGTTTTCTTTTAAATGAGACCAACCCCATGAAGATGCTGCAAAGGGTTGAATAACAGCTTTCGATTTACTTTGGGCACGTTATTTTTTTGGCATTTTTAGGAAAATTGCCCGGAGTGCAAGGGTTTAAAATCTGCTTGTTAAAAACTTTTTTTATTTATCACTACCCTTTCTTTTATTTGTTCATTCCTTATTATATACTGTTGGTTGACCTGTTGCACAGATGTTAACATAAGCATTGTTATAATTAGGATCCCATACAAAGAAATAAGAATGTTGGCTGCTTTGTAACCTTTGCTTATGTTTTTTGTTTGGACTTGATAGCCCCAAGTGGAGGAGTTTAAGTATCTTGGGGTCTTATTCACGAGTGAGGGGAGAATGGAGCGAGAGAGTGACAGACGGATCGGAGCAGCATCTCCAGTGATGCGGACGTTGTACCAGTCTGTCGTGGTGAAGAGGGAGCTGAGTTCTAAGGCAAAGCTGTCGATTTACCAGTCAATCTACATTCCTACTCTCACCTATGGTCATAAGCTTTGGGTAATGACCGAAAGAACGAGATCGCGGATACAAGCAGCTGAAATGAGCTTTCTTCGTAGGATTGCTGGACTCACCCTCAGAGATAGGGTGAGGAGCTCAGTCATCCAGGAGAGGCTCAGAGTAGAACCGCTGCTCCTCCACATTGAAAGGAGTCAGTTGAGGTGGTATGGGCATCTGATTAGGATGCCTCCTGGACGCCTCCCACTTGAGGTGTTTTGGGCATGTCCCACTGGGAGGAGACCTTGGGGCAGACCCAGGACTCGGTGGAGAGACTATGTCTCCCAGCTGGTCTGGGAACGCCTTGGTATCCTCTGTGAAGAGCTGGAGCAGATGGATGGGGAGAGGGAAGTCTGGGCTTCTCTGCTTGAACTGCTGCCTCCGTGACCCGGACCTCCGGAAAAGCGGTAGAAGATAAGATAAGATAAGATAAGCCTTTATTAGTCCCACAACGGGGAAATTCCAGGATTGCAACAGCACAGGGATAGCAACACTCAGAGCAACAATCAGAAGGCAAGAAAAAAAACAAGCAAGCAAGAGCAGCTAATATACATATGTACATATTACTATAAAATATATATATACACACAGACACACAGTGCAGAGCATTGTAGCTGGATGGAATAAATATATGAATATATGAACACACAGTGCAGAGCATTGTAGCTGGATGGAATAAATATATGAATATATGAACACACAGTGCAGAGCATTGTAGCTAGATGGAATAAATATGTAAATATATAAACACCCACAGTACGGAGCATTGCAGCTAGGTGGAATAAATATGCAAGTATATAAACACACACAGTGCGGAGCAATGTAGCTAGATGGAATAATATGTAGATATATAAAAACACAGTGCGGAGCATTGTAGCTAGATGGAATAAATATATGAATATATGAACACAGTGCAGAGCATTGTAGCTGGATGGAATAAATATATGAATATATGAACACACAGTGCAGAGCATTGTAGCTAGATGGAATAAATATGTAAATATATAAACACCCACAGTACGGAGCATTGCAGCTAGGTGGAATAAATATGCAAGTATATAAACACACACAGTGCGGAGCAATGTAGCTAGATGGAATAATATGTAGATATACAGTATAAAAACACAGTGCAGAGCATTGTAGCTAGATGGAATAAATATATATGGATGGATGGATGGATGGATGGACTTGATAGACGGGGGTAGGTCTTGATGATAAGTCTTTGACTTCTACCTACTCTCATTCGGACATATGAATGTCTCTCACTACGAGTTTGTGCACATTCAACACAAAACTCAAATATTACTGTTTTCACTGCATTTTACTCACTTGCTCGAAATAAACTTAAACTTAATTCCAGCTGCAGTGTTGAACTGATTCCCCATTGAAAGTCTTTGCATAATCCTGTCTCCCAAACCAGAGCAGTGTGAGAAACTAGTGATGTCCTGTGGGCACAGATGTGCTGAAGTCATTCAAAGCAAGGGCCTCTACACTTCCTATAGCCCTAAAAAAACAAAACATTGTTTACATCTTCTCTTCTGGAACAGTGGTTACTGTTCTCCAATTTTGCTCACTGCCTTTTTTTTTTTTTTTTAACAAAATAAATGTTTGTGTTGAAGTACCTTGGTTATTAAAAAAACATGCGAGTACAGCAGTGGTATAGCCACAGCTGATATTCTGTAAAACTCAGAACAATGAAGAATAACAATATTTCAGAATAAATCAAGTATTAATACATTGTTCTCTAATTTTGATCTCCACTGTAGCTGTTGTTACCAACATTCTTTATGTAACAGTACATGTATAATACCAAAAACATTTTAAATTCAATTGATTCCATGAATGTGATGAAATATGTTATAACAGCGTTTAAAAAAAGGGTATTTTTCTGAGTTAAATTCTGGTCTTCTTTACCCTCAGAAACAACCAAAACATTCCATTTAATTCAAGAAGGAAAAGCTTGGAGGGAGGCTGAGAGGTTATGCAGAGAAAATTACACAAACCTGGCCAGTGGACACAAACAGCTAGATGATGAGACAGTCAGGGCAATATATGATACATTTTGGTTCGGACTGTACCGCGACACCTGGAAGTGGTCAGATGAGAGCAATTACTCCTACAGAAACTGGGCCAGTGTTTATGAGCCAAAGGAAGAATACTCTCAATCTGATAATTATGTAGGGACAAGGAAATGTGCGACAACTGTATTAACCAATCAGGGAAGATGGAACAGTATTGACTGTGGTGAAAGAAAACCCTTCTTCTGCTATGACGGTGAGATTTCTATGATATTCTTCTACATCTAAAACATTGGTATCATAGAGCTGGTTAACAATTTTCTCTTCATACCTTGTTTGTTCTTTGTTTAGGACTGTCCATATCAAGTTTTCACTTCAGAACAAATGTGACATGATTGCCATATTGCTAACATTTTATGGAAGAAAAAAAATAAAAGCCAGATGATTAAGTAGCCATCACTGTACAAGTCAACTAATGGGAAACAATTAACTATTAACATTTTGCAATTTACATTATGGAAATATTGATTGACTGGTTGTGTGTTTGTGTTTGTATCATTATCAAAAATAATAGACGCTGTTGACAACGGAAACCCCACCACACTGATTCAACCACAGACTGATCACACTATTCCTCCATCATCTACAGGTAAAGCAATAACTGCTTATAATAATAATAAAAATATTTTTATTTTATTGACTTTTTTTTTTTTACATCTATTTACATGCTTGCAATAAAGATGCTGACAAATGATAATTATTTTTTCCTTGAGGCAGTATTAAGGGAGGTTTTTATTATTTTGTGTGTTTGAAGTATTTCATTAGACTTTTGGGGCTGTATTATGACATTCTATTCATGCATCTGTTGTCAACTCAAGTGTCAACTGAGGAACATGACTAAGGAATAACAGGAAGTGCCTTTCAGCCAGACAAGAAATTAAGTTTAACCAGATTAACCAAGAACACAACAGGAAGTATCTAAAGTCAAATTATAGAAAATAAAGAAAATCTTCATCTTCTTCTTCTGGCTGCTCCCTTTCGGGGTCACCACAGCAGATTATCTGCCTCCATCTCACCCTATCCCTTGCATCTTCCTCTGTAACACCAACCCCCTCCATGTCCTTCTTCACTACATCCATGAATCTTCTCTGTGGTCTTCCTCTTTTCCTCCTACGTGGCAGCTCCAGTTTCAGCACATGTCCAAACCATCTCAGCCTTGCCTCTCTTACTTTGTCTCCAAACCGCTCAACCTGAGCAGTCTCTCCGTACAAATTTCTAATCTTGTCAATAAAGTACATCTATCTATCTATCTATCTATCTAGTCACTCACAATGAAAATCTTAGCATCGTCAACTCTGCCACCTCCAGCTCCATTTCCTGTCTTTTTGTCAGTGCAAACATTTCCAAATCATACTGTACATCACAGCAGGTCTCAATACCGTCTTGTAAATCTTCCCTTTCACTCTTGGTGCTACTCTTCTGTCACAAATCACCCCTGACACTCGTCTCCACCCACTCCCCCCTGCCTGCACTCTCTTCTTCACCTTTCTTGTGCATTTTTTATTGCTTTGGATGGCTGACCCCAGGCATTTAAACTCATCTTCTTTCACTACCTCTACTCCTTCCATCTTCACCGTTACACCTGTCTCCCTCTCATTCACACTCATGTATTCTGTCTTGCTTCTAATGAGTTCCATTCCTCTTCTCTCTAGAGCATACCTCCACCACTCCAGGTTCTCTTCCACCTGCTCCCTACTCTCACTACAGATCACAATGTCATCTGCAAACATCGTGGTCCACAGAGACTCCTGCCTGACCTCATCTGTCAGCCTGTCCATCACCATGGCAAAAAAGAAGGGGTTCAGAGCTGATCCCTGATGTAATACCACCCCCACCTTGAACCCATCTGTCACTCCTACAGCACACCTCACCACTGTCTCTCTGTCCTCATACATGTCCTGCACCACCCTCACATACTTCTCTGCCACTCCTGACTTCCTCATACAGTACCACACTTCCTCTCTTGGCATCCTATCATATGCTTTCTCTAGATCCACAAGACACAGTGCAACTCCTTCTGACCTTCTCTATACTTCTCCATCAGCACTCTTAGAGCAAACATTGCATCTGTAGTACTCTTTCTTGGCATGAAACCGTACTGCTGCTCACTGATTGTCACCTCTCCTCTTAACCTGGCTTCAACAGCTCATTCTCATATCTTCATAGTGTGGCTGATCAACTTTATGCCTCTGTAGTTACTACAGCTCTAAGCATCACCTTTGTGCTTGAAAATTGGTACCAAAACACTCCTTCTCCACTCCTCGCACATCCTCTCACTTTCCAAAATTGTGTTGAAGAATCTGGTTAAAAAGTCCACTGCCAATATCTCCTAAACATCTCCATACCTCCACAGGTATGCCATCTGGACCAACCGCCTTTCTATTCGTCATCCTCTTCAAAACTGCCCTCACTTCTGCCTTGCTAATCCTCTGGATTTCCTTGTTCAGCATCTTTCCTTCATCCACCCTCCTCTCTCGCTCATGTTTTTTATTCATCAGCTCTTCAAAGTGCTCCTTCCACCTTTTCAACACACTCTTGTCATCTGTTAGTACATTACCATTTCTGTCCTTAATCAACCTAACCTGCTGTACATCTTTTCCAGCTTGATCTGTCTGTCTAGCCAGTCGATAAAAGTCCTTTTCTCCTTCCTTAGTGTTTAGCCTCCCATACAACTCACTATATGCCTTTTCCTTTGCCACCTCTCTCTTTGCATTGCACCTTGATTCCAAATACTCCTGTCTACTTTCTTCATCTCCCTGACTATCCACTTTGTCTTTGCTAACCTCTTCCTTTGAATACCTTCAGGTACCTCCTCATTCCACCACCAAGTATCCTTGTCTTTCTTCCTCTGTCCACTGGATACACCACATACCTTTGTACCTGTTTCCCTCAATATTTTTGCTGTACTTTCCCAGTCATCTGGTAATCATTCCCTACCACTCAGAGCCTGGATCAACTCCTTCCTGAACTCTGTGTGACCTTCTTCCTTCTGTAACTTCTTTCACTGAATCTTTGGCTCTGGCTTCACTCTCTTCCTCTTCTTGTTTTCCAAAGTCATCCTACAGACTGCCATCTGATGCTGTCTAGCTACATTCTCCCCTGACACCACCTTGCAGTCTCCTATCCCTTTCAGGTTTCTCCTTCTGCATAAGATGTAGTCCACCTGTGTGCACCTTCCTCCACTCTTGTAAGTCACCCTGTGTTCCTCTCTCTTCTTGAAGCATGTATTTACATGTATTCACCACAGCCATTTCCATCCTTTTAGCAAAATCCACAACCATCTATCCTTCCGCATTTCTCTCCTAAAGACCATACCTACCCAGAACTTCCTCATCACCTCTGTTCCCTTCACCTACATGCCCATTAAAGTCTGCTTTAATCACCACTCTCTCCCCCCTGGGAACATTCTCTTCTACCTGACATCCAACTTGTGGGGCATACACACTGTTAACATTCAACATCACACCTTTGTCTTCTAGCTTCAAACATGATTCTGTCTGAGTCTAATCACACTATTCCTCCATCCTCTATGGGTAAAGCAATAATTACTTTTAACAATAATTTAATTTTATTGACCTATTAGAATGGTGGAGGGCGACCAACCCAACACGCTGCATAAAAGCTGTTAGGAATTGTGATATGCTGAAAAGGAAAATTTTAAAATTTTTTCACTTGTGTACAATTTCCTTTTTAAAACTCACAAGTTTTCAAGAAATAGAAAAACAGTTACTAAGCTAAACCTACTTCTTCATTTAACAGTAGTATTTTATGGCAAATCAGTTGATGTAATTTTTTAAAAATAAAACCTCCCCAAAACATCAACAAACTGTACTCTGCTTTCAAGCTTACCTCAGCATTTTTTGCAGGGCAGTGGACTTTTTTTTTCTGAGATTAGTGGGTTTTCGTATTGAACTCAAGAGACAAATATGAATTGAAAATCATTTTGAATCGTGACCTCAAAAATCGGAACCGAACTGAATCGTGTGACTTCTAAAGATTCACAGCCCGACCCACCTTATTCCTAGCCCCCATGATGCCTTGCGTGAATTATGTGGGCAACTTCCAGTACTAGCTTAGAATGTGGAGTTGTCACTGAAACGGGACACTTTTCCTTGTTAAAAACAATGACTTTGTCATAAAAATGTGGGAACACAGCCTTTTGCACCTCAAAAAGAGAAATATAATCACACCACTTGCCAAGACTATGGAGGGATGGGAAGATGCCCTTGAAAAGTGGCCTCACAGACAGTAACTCCGTTAGTTAGCTCCACTAATACAATGCTAACGCTGTAAACAAATAAAAGCTCTGAGATATATCAATGTTTCCACCACAATAAAGTCAGCTGCATTTTGCTAAAATATGATGGACATAATCAAATTTACCTCATGAGCAGACAGAGAATCTAGTCAGAGCCACAAAAAACCACAACATCATGCTTGGATGTTTTAATGTCGGGGTAAATACAGACAGCTGCAGCTGTTCGTTTCACCCTGAAATTAAAATGCTCATGCTGCTGTCGTGCCGTGAATGCTTGTTATTTAACTTAACATGTACAGACCTTTTCTGACAATTACTCAAAATTTTATTGACCTATATTTTGTCCATCCATCCACCGATGGATCTGTACCACCGATCACACCAACAGTGCTTTTTAGTTTTCGGTGCATCATCTACGCATTGCTGTTGAAGCCACAGATTTAGCTGTGCTTGTTTGTGAGGAGCCTCACACTACTAACAGCAGCAACAAGTAGAACTATGCAAAAACATTCAAAAATACAAAAACTATAAGTGCTGAAATTAGCTGCCACTTGACTGCAAAACATGTGAACTTTTAATTAAAATGAATTTCAAAAACTTTTAAAAATGCTATTTTAAATGCCCCACTACTCCACTCTTGCTGAATGATTTAACATTACTTCAGCCCAAAACTGGAAGTTGCCCTCATAATCGTTTCTACAGCAGCACCCTCAGGAATAAGGTGGATTAACCGCGATTAAAAATTTTAATCGTCCGACATCACTAATATTTTCACAACCTCATACAGTTAGGCCCAGAAATATTTGGACAGTGACACAATCTTCATGATTTGGGCTCTGCATGCCACCACACTGGATTTGAAATGGAACAACTACAACGGAATTGAAATGCAGACTTTAAGGTTTAATTCAAGGGGTTGAACAAAAATATATGATTAAACATGTAGGAATTGTAGCTATTTTTATACAAACGCTCCTCATTTCAGGGGCTCAAAAGTAATTGGACAAATAAACATAACCCTAAGTAAAATGTTACTTTACAATATTTTGTTGAGAATCCTTTGCAGGCAATGACTGCCTGAAGTCTGGAACCCATGGACATCACCAAACGCTGGGTTTCCTCCTTTGTGATGCTTTGCCAGGCCTTTACTGCAGCTGTCTTCAGTTGTTGCTTGTTTGTGGGTCTTTCTGCCTTAAGTTTTGTCTTGAGCAAGTGAAATGCATGCTCGATTGGGTTGAGATCTGGTGACTGACTCGGCCATTGCAGAATATTCCACTTTGTTGCTTTAAAAAAACTCCTGGGTTGCTTTTGCAGTATGTTTTGGATCATTGGTGAAGCGCCGTCCAATCAACTTTGCTGCATTTGGCTGAATCTAAGCAGAAAGTATATCCCTGTACACTTCAGAATTCATCCGGCTGCTTCTGTCTTTTGTCACATCATCAATAAACACAAGTGACCCAGTGCCATTGGAAGCCATGCATGCCCATGCCATCACACTGCCTCCACCATGTTTTACAGAAGATGTAGCGCTTTGGATTATGAGCTGTTCCAGTTCTTCTCCAAACTTTCTTCTTCCCATCATTCTGGTACAGGTTGATCTTAGTCTCATCTGTCCAAAGAATGTTGTTCCAGAACTGGGCTGGCTTCTTCAGGTGTTTTTTGGCAAAGTCAATTCTGGCCTTTCTATTTTTGAGGCTGATTCATGGTTTGCGCCTTGTGGTGAATTCTTTGAATTTACTCTCATGAAGTCTTCTCTTTATGGTAGACTTAGATACTGATACACCTACTTCCTGGAGAGTGTTCTTCACTTAAGTGGATGTTGTGAAGGGGTTGTTCTTCACAGTAAAGGATTCTGTGATCATCCACCACTGTTGTCTTCCGTGGACATCCAGGCCTTTTTGAGTTCCCAAGCTCACCAGTGCACTCTTTTTTTTTCTCAGAATGTACCAAACTGTTGATTTGGCCACTCCTAACATTTCTGCTATCTCTCTGATGGATTTCTTCTTTTTTTTCAGCCTCAGGATGGTCTGTTTCACCTTCATTGAGAGCTCCTTTGACCGCATGTTGTGTGTTCACAGCAACAGCTTCCAAATGCAAACACCACACCTGGAATCAACTCCAGACCTTTTAACTGCTTAATTGATGACAGGTTAACGAGGGAAGAGCCCATGCAGCCTTGTTATTTTTTTTTTTTTGCAGTCTTCTGAGTCAATTGTCCAATTACTTTTGGTCCCTTGAAAAAGAGGCGGCTACGTAAAGAGCTGTAATTCCTAAATCCTTGCTCCAATTTGGATGTGAATACTCTCAAATTACAGCTGAGAGTCTGCACTTTAAGCCCATATTGATTATATAACTGTATCCTGAATATGTTTTCGTAAACAGCTAAAATAACAAAACTTGTGTCACTGTCCAAATATTTTTGGGCCTAACTGTACCTTAACAGTTAGACAACAACCCACACTGTTATTTACGTGGAAAATTATCTTTTAAATTGACAAACATCATATGTGTAACTCGTGGCAAAATTCGATTGGGATCAAAAGATAATTTTGCTGTTGCCATTCGTTCCAATGCAGAATTTTTCTGATTTAAGGTCCCATATGCAGAAGTAGAGGCGGCGTGACTTAGGCTCTCCATTACGACATTCTATTCATGCATCTGTTCTCAACGCAAGTGTCAACTGAGAAACGTGACTAAGGAATAACAGGAAGTGCTTTTTAACAGCCAGACAAGAAATTAAATTGAACTAGATTAACCAAAAACACACAGGAAGTATTTAAAGTCAAATTATAGAACATAAAGTAAAATTTTGCAACATTTTGCAATTTACATTATGGAAACATTGATTTTTTTCAGCATTACATTTAACAAAAGGCTGTTTGGAGAGTCCTCCTTAGCCCTGTTTACTTTAATCTGACTGGTTCTGTGTTTGTGTTTGTATCATTACACAACATAACAAAAATAATTTTTTTGTAAGTTGTCTGTGTTTTTTCAACTGATTTAAGACAGTTTTGCATTGATGAATCCGAAAATGACATCCGTTTCTCTCGATCAGGTCAGGTTTTTATGCTAAGTTATAAGCAGTTGTACAGTAGTTGTACAGTTGTACTGTAAATTGAATAGTAGGCATTGATAAAGGCAAGTACATGTAAATTGAATGTTATGTCATCATTGTTCAAAATTCAGAGAATTTCAAGAAATAAAAGACAAAAAATTTTGCATCATATAAAGCGAAAATTCCTGTACATGTAAACAAAAATATAAAAAACATGTGGCCATAGTTCAAAAAGTTGACCTGATTGAGCAAAACCAATGTGATTTGGGGATTCAGCACATCAAAATTGTCCTAAATCAGCTAAAAAAAACTTAGACAATAAATTTGGTGTTGACCAGTGTTATCAAAAATAAGAGATGCTGCTGAGAATGGGAACCCAACCAAACAGATTCAACCATGGACTAATCTAACTATTCTTCCATTCTCTATGAGTAAAACAATAATTTCTTTTAATAATAATAATAATAATAATAATAATAATAATTATTATTATTATTATTATTATTATTATTATTATGAAATCCATTAGGAATGGATTTCAGATAGTGTCGTCACAAACACCTAATAAAACACCTAATAATAATAATAATAATAATAATTATTATTATTATTATTATTATTATTATTATTACTATTATTATTATTATTATTACTTTATTGACTTTTTTTTACATTTATTTACATCCCTGTAATAAAGATGTAGAGCCAGACAAGAAAAGAGCCAGACAAGAAATTAAATTTAACCAGATTAACCAAGACTACAACAGGAAATATTTAAAGTGAAATTATAGAAAATAAAGTAAAATAATAGAATATAATTAACTGTGCAACATTTTGCAATTTACATTATGGAAACATTGATTTTTTTCAGTATTACATTTAATAAAAGGCTGTTTGGACAGTCCTCCTTAGCCCTGTTAACTTTAATCTGACTGGTTCTGTGTTTGTGTTTGCATCATTATCAAAAATAATAGATGCTGCTGAGAATGGGAACCCCACCGCACAGATTCAACCATGGACTAATCTCACTATTCCTCCATCCTTTCTGGGTAAAGTAATAATTGCTTTTAATAATAATTTTATTTTGTTGACTTTTTTCAATCGATTTACATGCCTACAATAAAGATGTTGATGAATGCTAATTATCTTTCCTTGAAGCGGTATTAAGGGAGTTTTTTATTATTCTGTGTGTCTGAGGTATTTCATAAGACTTCGGGGGCCATATAGAGAGCCGAGGTCACGCCCCCTCTACTTAATAATAATAATAAAAATAATAATAACAAATTAGATTTATATGGCGCTTTACATGCCAAGTGACATCTCAAAGCACTTACAGTGAGTCCATTATTCATTCACTCCAGACAGACATTAATAAGCTACTACTGTAGCCACAGCTGTATTGGGTCTAACTGTACATTGTAGATGAATAGATGATGACCCATATAGATACGTGAATCGTACTCGCTGTACAATGCAGGATTATCAGGCGCAGGGTGCAATGTGAGGTACCAAATAATAAACCTGCAGGTGAAGACAGCAAACATATTTGTCCACTCCCATGTTTATAACAATATCAGAAACTTGAAAAATTATCAACTTAAGGTACACTGTATGGAAAAACATGTGATTAATGCGCTATTAATCGCGATTAACTCAACAGTCCAAAGATTAATTGGTAGGGGTGTTGAGAAAAAAAAATTGATTCTCATTTTACACGATCCAGAATCAATTCACAAAAATTAAGAATCAGTTTCTATTATTATTTTTTTTTTGCAGTGGTGCCGGTGTCCCATCATGTGACAAGTATTGCCGCTTCGTGATACACAGTTACACATTAATGCTGTTGACACAGGAGAACCATGCAGAGTAGCTTACTAGCTAGCAGCTGGATCAAACAGTCAGAATCAAGAAAAAATGGAGCAGCAAGAAATTCAGCCAGTCCCATCTTCAGTGAAGGCAAGTGTGTGGGCACATTTTTGTCTCTACAACATTCCGGGAAAGAAAGCGCTAGACATGACACATGTAATATGTGAGGTTTGCAAAATGAAAGTCAAGTACTTTGGTAACACCACAAATGCCGGGGCTCACATCAACCACCGTCACCCAGAGTTGAAAGAACAGGAAAAAGTTGTGAGTCCTCCTGCTGAACAACACACACTGCATCACTTTAGCAAACTCCCAGCAAATTCTGAATGGGCAAAAAAAATAAAATAAATACAAATCATTAAATCTTGTAACAGCACTTTATTTTGTTTTATAACTATAATTTGCTTTTTTTATATCTCCAAAGAATTTAGATACTTAAGTTTTTATTTGTGCAGGTTTAAAATTAATGTTACTTATCTTATGCATCAACTGCATTCAGTTCTTATTGAATTTGTTCATTGCATTAAGTTACTGTATAGGTAACTGTACACTGACTGCATACAGTCAGGTAGCACTAGTATCTAAATGGATGTTCAAATTATTTGTGATAGAATTTACTTTTGTTTTTAAATGAATAGCTTATATTTCTAGAATGGTGGAGGGCGACCAACCCAACACGCTGCATAAAAGCTTTTAGGAACTCTGATATGCTGAAAAGGAAAATTTTAAAATTTTTTCACTTGTGTACAATTTCCTTTTTAAAACTCACAAGTTTTCAAGAAATAGAAAAAGTTACCAACCTAAGCCTACTTCTTCATTTAACAGTATTTTATGGCAAATCAGTTGATGTAATTTTTTAAAAATATAACCTCCCCAAAACATCAACAAACTGTACTCGGCTTTCAAGCTTACCTCAGCATTTTTTGCAGGGCAGTGGACTTTTTTTCTGAGATTAGTGGATTTTCGTACTTAACTAAGAGACAAATACGAATCGAAATTCATTTTGAATCGTAACCTCAAAAATCGGAACTGAACTGAATCGTGTGACTATTATTTTACTTCATGCTGCCTTGCATCTGATGACACAAATGACACATTAACGTCAGATCTGTGACATCCATACAAGTGAAAACATACCTGGTGCTCTTGTGTCTGTACCACCGATCACACCAACAGTGCTTTTTTTTTTTTTTTTTTCCCACAATATCTTTATTGAACCTTTTTTTTTTTTTAAACAAACATGATACAAACAGTCAAACACTAACACTAAAGTACTACAAAAAAAAATGCACTAAAAAACACCAACAACCACCAACAAAATCAAATCTTCAACAATGCTCCTCTGTTTAGTCTAGACAATCCAACACATAAGTATACATATTGTGTTCACCAGTTTGGAATTTACAAGGTCCACACATATCATTCACCTTCTTCTTCAAGAGTTATGTTTAAATTTTTTACATAATCAATAAAAGGTCTCCATATATTCTCAAACACAATTTCCTTTGATTTCAGTATATATGTTATTCTTTCTAATGGAAGGTTTGTTAACATCTGTCTTAACCACTGAGTCACATCTGGTCTATGAGTCTTTTTCCATAATAGTGCAATACATTTTTTGGCATTAAGCAAACTGAGGTCTATGAATGTTCTTTCACTTTTATTAAAATTATGCTTTTCTGGGTACAGACCCAACAAAAACAGTTTAGGATTCAATATGATTTGTTTTGAGATTATTTTTCAATTGTTACCCTCACCTCTTCCCAAAACATTCTTATTAATCTACATTCCCATACACAATGAAATAGAGTTCCTTTACTTTCCATACATTTTGTGCACGTATCTGGTATATTTTTGTTATATCTATTTAACTCCTCCGGTGTAACATACATCCGCATTAACCATTTAAAATGTATCAATTTAAGGCGTACATTTATTGATTTGGTTTGAGCTTCTGTACAAGCCAATTCCCATTGTTCCTCTGAAATTTCAGTTTGCAGATCTTCTTTCCAGTAGTTTAATCTTTTCAGTGAATTTTCACTTGAAAATAGTGTCAATGAGTTATAAAACTCTGAAATAATACCCTTTCTTTTACTATCTTTCATCAACATTTTTTCCAAGGATGAATAGATAGGTCGAGTGAGAGCTTTATTTTGATTTGATCGAATAAAGTTTCTAAGTTGAAGATATTTAAAAAAATGTGTTCTATTGAGATTAAATTTGATCCTCAACTCTTCAAAAGACATTATGTTTTCTGCACATGGCAAATATAAATCCTGAATCTTTTGTATCCCTTTTAAATTCCATACTTTAAATACAGCGTCCGCTCTCCCTGGTTTAAAATATTGATTACCCCATATTGGACTAAATTGTGACAATAACTGTGGTTCTTTTAAATAGTTTTTAGCTTCACACCATATTTTGATCATATGCTTTACAAATGGATTTTTAACTTGTTTTTGTAATTTTTTTGCCGAATCTGAGTATATGAATATGGGAAGAGGTAAAGGTAAATTGTATGATTCCATTTCAGTCCAGTGAGGGAGATCATTTGATGAAAAATAATATGTCATAGACCTCAGTTGTGCCGACCAATAATACAACATAAAATTTGGACATTTCAGACCTCCACGATCAAATGGTAAATATAATAAAGACAGACGTAATCTAGCCCTCCTGTTGTTCCATATAAATTCCACTAACTTTTTTTTAATTCTTGAGAATAAATCTAAAGGTGGTGGTAAGGGAATGTATTGAAATAAATAAAGTATTTTAGGTAAGATATTACTTTTAAGTATATTAATTCTCCCAATCATCGACATTGGTAGTGACATCCATCTCTGAAGTAACTCATCAATATCTGTCATTAAGGCTTCATAATTGACACTGGCGACTGATTCTAGCTTAGGCATAATTTGGATTCCTAAATATTTGAACTGATTTACAACATTGAATTGATTTACCTCAGGGGCTGGGTAATTTCTCTGGGTCTCATTTAGCATTAATATTGAAGATTTAGTTTTATTTATTTTATATCCTGATATTTCCCCGAAATTCTTTATTAAATTCAACAAGGTCGGAATTGATTTTTTAAGATTCGACATAAACAAAATTATGTCATCGGCATACAGGGAGATTTTATGTTCTGTTGGTCCAACTTTAATTCCATATATTTGTGACTGTAGACGTATCGCCATCGCTAAAGGTTCAATTGCCATAGTAAACAGTAAAGGTGAAAGTGGACAGCCTTGTCGACATCCTCTATTGATTTTTATTGATTTTGAAATATTGTTATTTGTTAGAATTTCTGCAGTAGCATTATTATATATTATCTGAACCCATTTTATGAAATTATTTCCAAGTCCAAACCTTTGTAAGACTTCAAAAAGAAAGGGCCATTCAACTCTATCAAAGGCTTTTTCGGCATCCAGTGATAAGAGAGCTGTATCCGGTGCTTCTTTATTAGAATAAATAATATTAAATAGTCTTCTTACATTATGGAAGCCTTGTCTTCCCTTTATAAAGCCATTCTGATCTCGATTAATAATATTTGGTAAAATTTCTTGTATTCGTCTTGCTAAAATTTTACAAATTATCTTAAGGTCGGCATTTAATAGGCTTATTGGTCTCATATTTTCACATTTATTAGAGGGCTTACCTGGTTTTGGCAACAGTATAATTAAGGCATTATTCATATATGATGGTAAATTACTATTTTGAAATGCTTCTAAAACCATTTCCAAAAAAGGTTTTGTTAATTTATTCTTAAATTTTTTATAAAGGTCAACTGGAAGACCATCTGGTCCTGCACTTTTTCCTGATTTCATATTATCAATGGCTAGTCCAACTTCTTCTTGACTAATTTTAGACTCCAGTATCTCCCTATTTTCATTTGGAATACACGGTATAAATAGTTCATTCAAAAACCCATGTATTTTTGTTAAGTCAGATTCATTTTTGGTATCATATAATTTTTCATAGTAATCTCTAAAGGCTCTATTAATTTCTGAAGGATCTATAACTACCTGTCCATTACTTATAATACTGGTAATTGGTGTTTTAGATTCTAATTGTTTAATCTGCCATGCCAATAACTTTCCTGATTTTTCACCTTGTTCATAAAAAGATTGTTTCAATCTTAGAAGACTCGAGGCAGCTCTATTCGCTGATTTTTTGTCATATTCAGCTCTCAAAATCAGTAATTCGTTCTCCAACCTTGGATCTCTTCCTGCATATACTCTTTCTTGAAGAATTTTTATTTTATGTTCCAATTGGACTCTCTCCTCTCGAGTCTTCTTAGATTTTGAACCTGTATAACTAATAATATGTCCCCTAATAAAAGCTTTGAAAGCCTCCCACTTTACACATGCTGATGTTTGTGTAGTATTGATATCAAAGAACTCATCTATCTGTTTTTCTATATACTTAACAAATTCCTCATCCTGAAGCCATTTATGCTGAAATTGCCATCTACCTGGTTCCTTTGTCATTTCTTATCTACATACATTAGACAGCAGGGTGCATGATCAGAGATCATGATGTTATCATAAAAACAGTTTTGAATCTTGGACCTTAATTCTGTGGAGATCAAAAAATAATCTATACGTGAGAATGTCTTGTAGGTATTGGAATAACAAGAGTATGCTTTAACTTGTGGTTTCATTTCTCTCCATATATCTATCAATTTCAATTCTTTCATAAAATGATTAATGGTCATCCTACATCCATTGTGCGTACAGTCCAGTCCTGTTGATCTATCTATACTGGGATTCAATGTACAATTAAAATCCCCTGCTATTATATGTTGCCCTGTAAGTGATGATAAGATAAGAAATAAATTGGCAAAGAACTTTTGATCATCTATATTGGGACCATATAAGTTCACCAAATTTATGTTTTCTAATAGCAAAGATCCTTGAATGATTACATATCTTCCAAATTTGTCTCCAATTACATTTTTCACTTGAAATGGAACTGATTTATGTATGAGAGTCATAACTCCCCTGGCTCGGGATGAAAATGATGAGGTGAAAACATTTCCTTGCCATCTACTCCTAATTCTTTTTACATCTTGCTCTATTAGATGAGTTTCTTGTAAAAACACAATTTTTGAACCCATGTCTTTTATTTTATTCATAACTTGTTTAAGTTTTTTTAAATTTTGTAGACCTCTGCAATTCCATGAAGTTAAATTAAGATTAACGCTTTGATTTATAATCAATAGGGAGTTTGGGATTACCTTGCAGTGTAAACATGCTCAAACAGAAAAGCAAAAAAATGAGTGGTTGAACATTCACCCTACAAACTACACACAAACAAATTCCCCCTTCCCACATTTGTGGCAATCCCCCCAAAAGCAAAAGAAAAATTCCGTCTCCCGATATAGCCATCGACCGTTCCACACCCACGAGGATCAGCCAAAGCCACCCCTTCTTCATCCTCCCAATCACCCTAACTCTACTGCTTTTAATAACGTAACATTAACTCTCTTCCGTAATTTTCCAATTTAACTCCAAAATTTTTTTAGCAATTTTGTACTTTTTTTTTTTAATATGTAATACTAATACATTCTATATTTTGTAATCTTGATATATGCTTCTAATCAGTTAAATGCTCAAATATTCTACCCTATATTCTGTTCATGCTTAGCTCCCACCAGTCTCTTCCTGGATCTTCTTGATGAGCTCCTGCGCCTCCTCGGGGGTCTTGAAGATGCGTGTTCTGCCCTCATATGTGACCAGAAGTCTTGCAGGGTGAATCACTCCATGACGAATCTCAAGGTTGCGCAGTTCTTTGCGGATGGGGTCAAACTGCTTCCTTAATTGTTGGATTCCTGAGGCCAGATCTGGGTAGAACCGCACCTGCTGATCTTGGTATTTAATTTCTCCTTTGGCCCGCACCGCGTTGGAGATCGTCATCCTGTCTCTGTAGCTGAGAAACTTCATAATTAGCGTCCTCGGTGCTGCCTTGTTACCTCTCGGTGGGCCAATTCGGTGGGAGCTTTCCAAGACGACTGATGATTTTAGCTCCGCGTTGTTCAGCGCCTCCGGGATCCACCCCTCCAAAAAGGAGCATGAATCACGACCTTCGGCTCCCTCCGGTAAACCCACCAGCCTCAGGTTGTTCCTTCTGGACCGAGATTCCAAGTCCAGAACGCTATTTTCCAGATCTTTATTTTTTTTTTCCAAAGTGCGCACCTTTATTTGAAGTCCGCTAATTTCATCCTCCGCACTTGAAACACGAAGCTCCGCCTGCGTCACTCGCTCCACGCAGTCACCCAACTCCTTTCTCATTGCATCCAACGCTGCCATAATCCCATCAAGTTTAGCGGAAAAGTCTGCTCTCATTGAGCTAATGGCAGCCAGCACTGCACCTGTGCCGCCATCGTCAGCAGCAGCAGTTACCGCACCACCGCTAGTTTCATCCGCCATATCCGCAGCTTTTTCTACTGCGCCACAAACTTTAAAGTCCGTTAATTTGGACTGCTTCGGCGATTCAATTTTTCCCCCTCCTGATTTCCCAGCCTTAGTCTTCACCGGCATATCCTCACCCAAACGCTGGGAAAAGTTCTGTTCCAAATGAGAGAGTTATTTGCCGAATTTTTATTTCCAGGGGCAGAGCAGAGTGATACGTGTCCTTCTAGGCGGCCGCCATAACCGGAAGTCCCAAACAGTGCTTTTTAGTTTTCGGTGCATCATCTACGCATTGCTGTTGAAGCCACAGATTTAGCTGTGCTTGTTTGTGAGGAGCCTCACACCACTAACAGCAGCAACAAGTAGAACTATGCAAAAACATTCAAAAATACAAAAACTATAAGAGCTGAAATTAGCTGCCACTTGACTGCAAAACACATGTGAACTTTTAATTAAAACAAATTTCAAAAACTTTTAAAAATGCTATTTTAAATGCCCCACTACTCCACTCTTGCTGAATGATTTAACATTACTTCAGCCCAGAACTGGAAGTTGCCCCCATAATCGTTTCTACAGCAGCACCCTCAGGAATAAGGTGGATTAACCGCGATTAAAAATTTTAATCGTCTGACACCACTAGTATTTTCACAACCTTATACCTTAACAGTTAGACAACAACCCACAGTGTTATTTACGTGGAAAATTATCTTTTAAACTGACAAACATCATATGTGTAACTCGTGGCAAAATTCGATTGGGATCAAAAGATAATTTTGCTGTTGCCATTCATTCCAATGCAGAATTTTTCTGATTTAAGGTCCCATATGCAGAAGTAGAGGCGGCGTGACTTAGGCTCTCCATTATGACATTCTATTCATGCATCTGTTCTCAACTCAAGTGTCAGCTGAGGAACGTGACTAAGGAATAACAGGAAGTGCTTTTAACAGCCAGACAAGAAATTAAATTTAACAAATTATAGAACATAAAGTAAAATGTTGCAACATGTTGCAATTTACATTATGGAAACATTGATTTTTTTCAGCATTACATTTAACAAGAGGCTGTTTGGACAGTCCTCCTTAGCCCCGTTAACTGTAATCTGACTGGTTCTGTGTTTGTGTTTGTATCATTATCAAAAATAATAGATGCTGTTGAGAATGGGAACCCCACCGCATGGAGTCAGCCATGGAATAATCTCACCATTCCTCCATTCTTCACGGGTAAAGCAATAACTGCTTATTACAATAATTATCTAATTTTATTGACTTTTTTAAATCTATTTCCATGCCTGCAATAAAGATGTTCAGGGGTACACGGGAAAACCATGTGGGTTGTGACTGGGCTGCAGCCGTAGGGAAGAGTGGAGGGCATAAATGGGTCAGAAAAGCTGATTCTGAAACTTTTAACTTCATATGTTCTGTGGAAGAATGTATCATAGCACTTAAGTGCTATGAGGCTTTGGAGTCTGCTCTACAGTACGTGCAGCACACAAATACAGCAGATTACAACTGGTTTATTTATAAAGGGAAACATGTCAGGTAATCATTTGTCATTTATGTTTGGTTTCTACTCTCATATGATTACTGACATTTCTCTTTTTCATTTATGTACAATATCAGTCTCAAATAGCACAGCATCATACAGTAGTAGCTAATATGCATTAATAATATAAATGCTGCTTTGTAGTTTATATTAATGGGTGGGTCTTTCCAATAATGACCTTTGTCTTGCATTCACTGTAATGTAACATTTTGATGAAAGCCTTATTTAACAGAAAAACAGACAACTATGTAAGAGAAAGAATATTAAATACCTGAATGGAGCTAAGAAAAAATGATTAAAAATGAACTATGGAATGTATGAGTAGAAATTAGAGTCTTAATGTGTAGTTAAATATGGAAAATTTGTCAAAACATTTCATCAAAACTACTAAAACATTAAACAATCAGAATGTGTTTTTGATGAAGTCATCAGGTTGCATTTGAGCAAAACTTACCAGTAAATTCATCAGATTATCATAAATATTCAAAACAATGTCAGATCTGACAACATGAAAATACTGATTTCTTCTATGACACTTTTTGATAAGGTTTGCTGTGAATTTTCTTATTATGCATTTATTTTATGTGACGATCATGCATGTTGTTAATGTTATATTCTCTGTAGCACTGTAAACAAAACTGTTCAGATTTGTAGAAAACATCTGCATGCATGTTCTCTTGGAAGGTTTACTGTATGTTGTTCAGTAGAGATGTTTATTAATGATCATTAGTGATGGAACCTGTATAATCCTTGTAACTTTTCTTTGTTTTTGTTCTTTTAAGTGTGGTACAAAATCCAATACCATGTAAACGCTGTTTCAAACCAGCTTTTCAAGTTGTTCCCTTTCTTATTTGTATTATTACCCCCAACCCCTTACCCTGGGTGTATAAATAAAGTATGAATAAAGTTTGAACCCTTGTATGGATGTTTATTACACAGAGGGGAAAAATGCAAAGAAGGATGCAGAGAGGAGTGAGTTAAAAAGGCAAAATGCACGGTCTACCCAAAATGCACTATGGTAAACGCCACTTCCTCTTTTCAGACTACGCGTTGCTATGGTTACACAAACGCAGAGGGGCACTTACGCCCTTTGGTCTGCTGGATAGTCTGTTTGCATTCACACTGCAAGTGAAGCATACCAGAGTTTATTTGCAAGCGAACTGAGACCCCTGTTTTCAGGCGGACCAGAGTTCACTTGTTTGGTGCGCACCACAGCTTGAATGTGTGTTCAGACTACACCAAACGAACCAAACTATCCATGGAAGTGGACCGGAGTTCCTTTGGTCCGGACCAAACAGTGGCCGTGTGAATGTGCCCTATGATAGATATCACTCCCATCACATACACAATGCCCTTGATGAAGCAAATTATCACCAACAGCTATTTACACTTTTTCAGTGTAAAGGTTTTCTTAGCTGTTGATACATATTTTTAAAAACTATCCTCTTTAGAATATTTAATACATTTCTCAACATTGCACATCATTTACAAATGTGGATCTAGTGAGAGCAAGATGAACAGCTGATTGGAAATCAGCAGGATTTTACTTGAGTGCTTAAGAACATTTTTGAAAAAAATCTGAAACTTGCAAATATTATGGTATGCTTCTCTATATTTTGGCTAATTGTGCCTCGAGAGGAAAAAAAACAGAAAACACGGAAAAGTCATTAAGACAGTGTGAACATGGACTTATAACAGGAACATTGCAGCTACACTCTTTGTAAGAGATTTGTCAATAGAAGTTTCAATGTCTGCCAGCATTTAACATTTCAGTCCAAATTTATGCAAATTACGCTGCAGAGTGACAAAAAGACAGAAGGAAGCGGTGGCAGAGCTGCAGATGCTAAGATTCTCATTGAGAGTGACTAGGAAGAACAGGATTAAACTAAGTATATCAGAGGGACAGCTCAGATTGAGCAGGTTGGAGACAAAGTAAGAGAGGCAAGGCTAAGATGGTTTGGACATGTGCAGAGGAGGGACAGTGAATACACTGGACAAAATATGATGAGGAGGACAGAGCTTCCAGGTTTTAGAGAAAGAGGAAGACCACAGAGAAGATTCATGAATAGACGGGATCAAGGTGGACCCCTGTGGTGACCCCTGAAGGAAGAAGCTGAAAGAAGATGAAAAAGAGAAAAATGCATCATTGTTCCAGCTGTTTTATCTAGAAATTGTAAGTATGAATGAGCTTTTTTTGACAACCCCAGTACTTTTACATTTGTATACATCCAAGAGATTGGGGTTTACACTTTTATTTAATTGACCATTGTTTAATCAGGTGGTCCCACTGAGATCAGAAATCTCCTTTGCAAGAGAGATCTGGCCAAGGTAGCAGCCTTACAGAATCAAAACTATAATATAGCCACAAGCGGCAATCATTGGGTTCCAAGCAGGTGTCCCCCCAGTAATGACACCAAAAAAAGAGCTGTTGAATGCAATGTGGGCCCACTCAGGCTATGGATGAAGTGATATTCACTTTGTGAAATCTTGATGTACCATCAAAATAATTTTGCAAACATTATCTTGAGGTAAAAATCTAACATAGTGCTGCATTAAGATGCACAGAAGAGTCATGCTGTACTTCAGTTGTTGTTTAGAAGAACAAGACCTCCCTGGCAAGATTTGATCCTGGGACCTCCTGCTTTCCAAGAACCCACCATGACTACAACACCCCACAACTGCTTTTGCTTGCACTCGGACTTTCTCAAATGATAAATGTTCAATTGAAAGGAATTCCCAGCAGCAGTAGTACAACATTTAAAACTTAATGTTAACTATATATTGTTTTCAAATGCACAGAAGAGGTATGGTACACTTTAGAGGAATGACACTTTACCTGAAGGATTTGAACCCAGGGCTCCTTCATGACAGCCGAGTGTCTACCCCACACTACTGCTTTGGGTTACAAGATCAAAAAAATGTTCCACTGACGAGACAAAATGGCTGACACACATTTCATAAACATGCTTTTTTGAACATTAACAAAATTGCATGAAATTTGGTGGTTAGCTGAAGAATACTGTTGTGATTACGAGTCTGAAGTTTCATCAAATTCGAACCAGTATACTGTATCTGGAGTTAAACCCAAAACTACACACCACAGAGAAATTGTACAACTTGACTGGCCTAGAAAATCAAAACGGATTGAAATTTTTGGATAATTTTAACAACTTGACATTATCAATGTCTGTAGATGATCTCTGCTTAATTTTGGATTAATGGCCTAGGAGGAGTTCATTTTGAGTTCACTTGCACATTTGCGACCCGTGCTGGCAAAATGAGTCACAATGAGGAAATTTTCAAAACTGAGGTAATGTTATTTTCATATTCTAGTAGTAGTAGTAGATTAGTTTATTTGACAGGGACAGTGCAATAAACATAGACAATTAATCAAAGACAATCAATCTGATGTGTTGCACATAGAGTGTATAGCTATTAGCTAATTTGCAACTCTTGTCCCTGGATGGGCTTTAGAAAAAAGAATCAATATTCTGTATTGAAAGACCTTCAAAATGACATTTAATTTGTATGAACTGCACAAAAGCGGACCAGCAACAAGCCGATTTTGTTTATATTTTGGCTGGTTGAAAACTCACGTTCAATCTGTCCTGAGTTATGTCTTCCACAAAAACATGTACAGTGGTGTGAAAAAGTGTTTGCCCCCTTCCTGATTTCTCATTTTTTTGTATGTTTGTCACACTTAAATGTTTCAGATCATCAAACAAATTTAAATATTAGACAAAGATAACACAAGTAAACACAAAATGCAATTTTAAAATGAAGGTGTTTATTATTAAGGTAAAAAAAAAAATCCAAACCTACATGGCACTGTGTGAAAAAGTGATTGCCCCCCCATGTTAAAACATAAATTAACTGTGGTTTATCACATCTTTGGAAAACTGAGTTCAATTTCTCTAGCCACACCCAGGTGTGATTACTGCCACACCTGTTCTCAATCAAGAAATCACTTAAATAGGACCTGCCTGACAAAGCAAAGAAGACCAAAAGATCTTCAAAAGCTAGACATTATATTCAGGAACAAATGAGAAACAAAGTAATTGCGATCTATCAGTCTGGAAAAGGTCTTCACCCCAAGAGCACAGTGACGACTCATCCAAGAGGTCACAAAAGACCCTACAACAACATCCAAAGAACTGCAGGCCTCACTTGCCTTGGTTAAGGTCAGTGTTCATGACTCCACCATAAGAAAGAGGCTGGACAAAAATGGCATGCATGGCAGAGTTCCAAGACGAAAAACACTGTTGAGCAAAAACAACATAAAATCTTGCATCAGTTTTGCCAGAAAACATCTTGATGATCCCCAAGACTTTTGGGGAAATACTCTTTACTCTGACCTTAAGCTGAAGTGCACTTGGGTTCTGCAGCAGGACAATGATCCAAAACACACCAGCAAGTCCACTTCTGAATGGCTTAAGAAAAACAAAATGAAGATTTTGGAGTGGCCTAGTCAAAGTTGTGACCTGAATCCGATTGAGATGCTGTGGCATGACCTTAAAAAGGCAGTTCATGCTCGAAAACCCTCCAGTGTGGCTGAATTACAACAATTCTGCAAAGATGAGTGGGCCAAAATTCCTCCACAGTGCTGTAAAAGACTCATTGCCAGTTATTGCAAACGCTTGATTGTAGTTGTTGCTGCTAAGGGTGGCCCAAGCAGTTATTAGGTTTAGGGGGCAATCACTTTTTCACACAGGGCCATGTAGGTTTGGATTTATTTTTTTTTGCCCTTAATAATAAACACCTTCATTTAAAAATTGCATTTTGTGTTTACTTGTGTTATCTTTGTCTAATATTTAAATTTGTTTGATGATCTGAAACATTTAAGTGTGACAAACACAAAAAAATGAGAAATCAGGAAGGGGGCAAACACTTTTTCACACCACTGTATATTTTTAGAAAGTAGGAGTTCCAAGCTTTACAATGATACCAGGCACTGACGGGGGTTTTCCCGGGACTTGCCGCCAGCAAACAAAGAAAGTATCGTGATTTATGATTTCACTTGCCTGTAGCTCATAATTACCCGGTGCACATTATGACTCATTTTGCCAGCACAGGTCACATTTTTGAAAATATGGTGCAGAAAACTTCAATTTTAGAGTTTGTTGCAGAAGGTTTCAGTGAATAGAAGGATGATACAATTTTTTGTCTAGGCCCAGCCATTCAAGATATTTGCAAAAACATAAAAGTGTTTATAATAGTGCCACCTATGTATGCAGTGCCTTGATTTTTTTTTTTTTTTTTGTCTCTGAGCAGTGAGGAGAGTTTCTGATCAGACTGCAAAATGATAAGTTTCCACGTATTACAGTTTTTGCCCACCCGCTCCCCATGCACTTTTAGCAGAGAAGGAGAAGAAGGAGGAGAAGAAGAAGATTCTCGCAGCTTAGCAGCTTGGAACCCCCATAAAACACTTACATGACCCACAAATGAACAATAAAACCAAAAGACAGCTATTCAAGCACAGTAGCCTCTCAAAAAAAAAAAAACACCACAACATTCCTCCCAAGCTGCATTCTTTAATTAAGATAGTTTTGAAATCATTAATGGATATGAATGTTATTAATTTAAGAATATTTTGAAGATTACTCCATGACCATGGTGCATAGCAGGAAAACACTGTTTTGCCAAAATCTGTCAAAGCCTGGGACAACATTCATGAGCAAACACTTGGAGGCGTGCAGATGGTAGTTACTCGAGCTGACAGACTGCTTGAGCCTCCCTCAAAGTGGTTCTTACAAATTTTTTTTATCTCCTAAAACACTGGCAACACCTTTACCTGATGACCAAAGGTGCCCATTTAAAACCTTGTGGAATCCCTGCATTCAGTGGTTGGACTATCTCATGTTTTCAGAAAACATTTTTACATTAAATAAGGGGGAGAAATGAGAAAATACTTTGTAGATGGCTTTGCAGAAATTAGCAGTCTAAAATGGGCACTGGAGTTCCTGGGTTGCTTCTGGCACAGATGTCATAAGTGTTCAAATGAGAATAATGTGTGTCCAATGTGACCTTTGGGCTCTGGGGGTTGTCTGTTCCTCCTCGGCTGTAGTGATGTTACGTTCAATACTGCCCACTCAACACTGATTCGAGCAATATAAAGTGGAAGTGTCATGAGCAGTACATCAAGCACCGTTTCAGCACGCCCACAGTCACGTGACCATAGCAAGCGGGGCCTCGTTATGTCAGTCACATCACGTGACTTGAGGGAAATTTGAGAGGGTTCTATTGGAAATAGGTTTTTTTTGTTACTTGAATTACTTTATCCACTCAAGTCTCCCTTTTTGTTGCAATCGCATAGCCAGATCGTGACACCAATGAGAGGTGATATATTTGAAGTTTTACACCAGGACAGTGAGGAGAAATTCCAGAAACTGCAGTCTGAGCAGGGTGAACTGCAGACAGCCATGAGAGAAAATGATTTGTTTGAGATTAAGAAAAAAAAAATCACATCAAGGGTGCAGGAGTTCCTCAAACAATACAATGCTCAAACTCCACTGGCACCAAGGAATGGTTTGTGCAGTACCACTATGCAAACAGCAACTTTCATTACCATCAAGGATACCCTGAAATTAGATATTTTACATTAGATACTAGACTTTGGTGACATCAAAACTATTGTGAGATAATCAGCGCATGTGTTTATTCTCTTGGGTTGTTATTTCCTGCACTGTTTTACAAGACATTGGGTGGGAGGATAGGTTTTGCATTGTGTTCTACTTGTGCTGAGCTTAATTACTGAGAAGGTCAATGGATGTATGGTGATCAAGACTGAGCATTATCAATGGTTCGGATTACAGTTGAGATGAATCGTGCAGTTCAGTCATGATACAAGATTGTCAAAATCCTAGAGTTTGCCATTTCAACAGAAAAAGGTGATTCTACCTTAGTTAAATACATGCACACTCTTCTCAAACAGAAGCAGGAAGTTTGTGGGTATCCACTGGGGGTCTCATGTATATGTAAATGGTGCACATGCACAAAAACACGGCATACGCTGATTCTCACGCACACAGTGGGACATATAAAAACAAACGGGACGTGAGAATCTGTGGGCTGAGCAGCAAACTTTTCACCTGCTGTGAGAATTTGTGGGCTCTTCACAAAATTCTCTGTTTGACTCCATCAGGTCAATCTGCCAAACTACAAAACAGCTGAAATTCACAAAATCTGTTAATGTTTCTACTTCAGTTAAAATTATTTTTCTATGAATAAATCTGTGAAAAACATAATTACTTATTTATTATTATGTGATTTATCTTCGTAACTCAGCTTATTGAGCACAATGAAACCCCAATGAACAATAATTTCACTCAGATAACCCTCACTCATGCAGCCAGCACTGCTGTAAACTGATTCTGAAAATGTGACAGAGATAATAACATTTATCAGAGACTATACAGTTGACTCATGAGGCAACGCACACAGATCCATCTCTTGTGGGTGGAATTCTGCTCAGCAAAATGCCCTTTTGAATTAATCAATCCCCAGTTCCAATACATGCCGTGAGGCAGAGGACAGGCGGATCCCTGCAGGTGAACCCTGGTAACTGCAGCAGAGACATTTGCATACACACAGCTGACTCAGACTGAGAAGATGTTTCCATGGTCCAAAACATCTCTGTTTGGAGATTACAATCTGGAAATGAAAGACTTTCATATTGTGCAGCTCCATGTGTTTCGCCTGGTTATCGTGTGTAATTTGGATTCTGACACTGACAGGTAACTGTGATGATCTGCTCTGCCTGCCTGTTGCCTTATCCTCCACAGCTGCGCGCACACCTCCTCTCCTCATCAGCTTGACTATTTAAGCCGTACTGCCCTCTGGTCTGCACGGAGTCGTCTTACTCCCTGGTCTGATGAGACCGTACACCACTTCGTCACCTTCCAGAGATTCCTTCTCTTCGTCGTTGTTCTCCAGAGAATCCCTCTCTACCTCATCGTTCTCCAGTGAATCCTTCCCTGCTTCATCGTTCTCCTGGAAGCTCCAACTCCCCAACGTCAAGTAAGCCATCTTCATCATTATCACCACTCTACGCCCTGCTCTCCTGTGCACAGGTGGAAATCCGTGGCGGCATACCTCTTCCTCCTGACGGTGAACCGAGCACACCCTGCACCTCAACAACTCCTCCCTTCACTCCCTCAGTAACCGGGCCTGTAGACACTGTCTCCCTGGCTGGAGCCTTCGGGGCCAAGCCTGAGCTGTTCTCCAGCTCGTCAAAGTAAGACCAAACATAATTGAACCATCTCTCCAGAGTGTTGCCATTAATCACCCTTGTCTCTGCTCTTCCATAGGGTTGCCAGGCTGTACGGTGCTCTGCTTGCCCCGGCTACTACATTCATACATACACGTACACACCCATACATACACAACACAATAAAGGTAACGGAGTTTATTTCTGAGTCTGTGTCTGCTTCCTGGGTCTCAAATCATGTCAGTAACTAGTATAAATTCAGCTGTGAGATTGGAGTGATATTCAGTGGTCTTTACTTACTTTGTTTACTGACTTTATTTACCTGTTTGCCTGTCTGTCTGAGCCTCGTGTGTGGATTGCTGAGGTCTTTCTTTCACAGCATTATTTTTTCCTGTGTCAGCACCGGCTCCTCCCAGTCGCCCCAGCAACACTCTTGTCTATGAGCAGTGATCCACCTATTGAATTTAATGCCATTTTATTTCATTTATGTTTATTTCAGTAGCTGCGTTCCGATCACCCAATAGTATACTCCAACGTGGACTGCACAGGGTAGCTGCCATATTAACTGAGATTCCAAATCACAGGGAGCAAATGGTCTTCAGTTTAGTGGAAACTGAGAACTGTGCAGGGAAGAAGTGAACAACCATACATCACTTCACCAGACAAGAAGATTACCCATAAGCCATTGCACCTCAAATACGAGTAAAACAAACCATTGTTGCTAACGTTATTAACAAGCTAAACTGATGTTGATTATTGTTTATATCAACTGATAGTAATAAAAGTATATTTGTATGAATATTTTATTTAACAAATATTAATTATCCACCATAGCATCAGTACGTGTCTATGGTTACCGTGGTAACTCGCAGAGGAGGGAGCCGACGGCTACAAGGTGTTTCAAATGGAGAAATTTTGTGAAGGGCTGTTAACTGATATTCCCTGAGAGTGGAGCAGGGAGTAGGGAATACAGTTTAAAGTACACTGTGGATCGGAACATAGCCTGTCTCAGCCAGCTGCATTAACTGCCATTGTAAGATGGAACACTTGGTAAACTTAGGTTTATTGTTGTTTCCAGAGGGTCAGAACAAAAAATATTTTTTTCTGACCTCCTCCTCTGTTATCAACAACTCAGTGTCACACTCTGTGAAGTTATTCTTGTTTTATGTTGCCCTTCCCCGCAGGATTGACGATCACTGTTTGACAGAACAGCAACAGAAGGGGCATTTTTAAGTCATTTACAGTCATCAGTGGGAAGAACCAAAGCGGAGTAAAGAGATTGTGCACATGTACTGGTTTTCACGGTGAAGTGGGATTTATAAAGAAAAGGAGTGGAGAATCTGGCGTGCGAACAGTTTTATATATCTGAAAATTTCTGTGTGCATGCACTTTTCAGATTTTGTGAGTATGCCATCTTTCAGCATGAAAGCTGTGCAGTCCTTTATACATGAGGCCACTGAAGCTTTGGAAGCACAGGGCCACAAATATTAGAGAATATCAGAAAAATAAAGGTATTTTATTGGATTCCTCCGCTAGTCCAGCAAAAACTAGCGGTACTCAAATACTTTGAAAGCAGTTTCATGAAATGGTCAGTCAGAAAGCAACTCATACCAACTTGGATGTTGCCCGGGTTTGCAGGGTCGGATCCTGGCAGCAGAGGGCGGGGGACAGAGCTGCATAGAGGAATCTGATCAGACCTAAATGAAACAGTCATTGTCGCCTGCGACAGGCTGCTATGATGATGATGAAAATTGCACCCAACACCGCAAAAAGGTCTCTGAAAAAAAAATAAATAAATCAGGCTCTGAAGTGCTCAATATACTGGTTTCTGGAGAAAACGTATTATACTGACTCAAAAGGATTTTCATTTTACTTTTGCTCACTTCAGTTTTACAATTTGATAGTCAAGCTGTCAGCAGTCTTATACTAATGTAAAAATCAACAAGTAAAAAATGTACTGGATCTCCCCGGCCCAATTCAGCCATCTCCACCAAATGCAGACAAACACACGGCAGCCTGATATGTGACAAAAAGCTCAAATTCACAATGCACTTTGACAATGAAACTAGAGAAATCACTCTTTCCCTCCAGAGAGAACTTAAAACATGATGAGAGTCAGACATGGATAAATATGGATATCTTTAAGAAGGTAGTCAACAGTGTAAATCAGCATTTTCAGAAGTATGCAGACTATATTCTAAGAAAAAATGACTCAAAGGGGTTGGGAGAACAGAATAAGGATGGTGAATTTGTGTATCAAAGTACACCCATAAAAGGGAGTCACTTCTTTGACCTCATGAGGCAACTGACAGCTTCTCATAAAACTGAGCAGAGTCATCAACTCCTGGGATGGAATGCGTTGTTGAAAGTAAAATCTGAACTAAAGATGCACCCTTAAACTGTGACCTATCAACATGCAAACCAGCAGATTTCAAGTCTTTGAACATGAGGGAAAGATGAAGACATCATTTTTTCAGCATGCAACAAAGCCCTTTTAAAGGGGCATTAGCACCTGAAGATGACTGTTTGCCCAAGAAAAAACTGAAAAATATTTTGTTTTCCCTTAAGATCAACTCATAAATAACTAGAAAAGCACTCGGAGAGCGCAGACCTCCGCCAAGCGCCACAATTCCCCCCATACAGTGTTTGTGTGTACGTTTTCAGATTCCTTGAGCATGTAAACATATGACTAGCAATTGGATTCACAATGGTTATTTGTTTATTTGACAGGGACAGTGCAATAAACACACAATTAATCAATGACAATCAATCTGATAGTGATAGGATTAGTGGTTCAGTAGTAAAAGCATTGCCTCCTTGGCGGAGGTAATAAACTGAAGTGTTGCTGTTGTGTCCATCTCCTCCACTGACGGATGCAAATTGGGTAGACAGGTTGCCGTGGGTTTTATATTATATTGTAACGTGCTGCTCGACATGGCGACGTCCCACCGGGAGGTTCGAACTCACGCCTCCCGCTCCGGAGTCCCGCACTCTACCTGTGTCGCCAATAGGGTCAACCCACTTGGCAAGCCAAGTAGGGTGCTCATATTGAGTTCGCTACAATATTATTTTTTTGGGGGTTGCGCTCCGCGGCAAACAAGAATTTAGAAGCTTCGCCGGCAGAGAGCTCGTTTTTGCGCAGCGCCTATGGCTGGCCGGTGAATTTCTGCCAAATGCGCAGCTCCTATGGCTGGCCGGGGAATTTCTGCCAAAGAATCCGTCGGCGGACAGCTGCCCGTGTGAGGTTTTGCAGTTACGCGCAAACACAGGCACGCTGGCGGGACCAGGCCAGCAGTGTTTTCCACGTCCTTTTGTGCCTAAAACGTTGAAGAACGCAGAGTTTGTGTTGCAGACACGACGACCAGCGCCCTCCATTGCGCCTGCGCACATGTTGAAAATGACTGTATGTCACAGTGTTGAATGAAAAATGCTTTAAAAAATTCCTGTATCCAGACGGTGAACCGGATCACCCCCAAAATTTAATCAGTTCTTCCTTGTACCATTTCCAACAACGCCTGAAAGTTTCATGGAAATCCGTCCAAGATTTTTTGAGTTATCTTGCTAACCAACAGACAAACAGACAGACAGACAGACAGACAGACAAACACACAGACAAACCCCGGCAAAAACATAACCTCCTCCTGGCCTTTTCGGCCTGGCGGAGGTAATTACACCTGATTTTATATACTAAAGTACAGTACTTGTATAATGAAAGATATACAGTATATCAGTGTATAGTATTTTTTTCTTACTCGGTGCTGTACAAATCAACAGACTACGGCTACGGTCACACTGCAGGTCTTGATGCTCAATTCCGATTTTTTTGCACAAATGTGACCATATCTGATTTTTTAATGACTGTCTGAACAGCACATATCCGATTTTTTCACACCAGACCCAGGCCACTTTCATATGTGGTACTAATTCAGATACGTATCTGATATTTTTCAAAGCGACCTCCGTCTGAACTGTCATGTCGCATTTCATCCGACTTTTTCCTCACTGAAGTGAGACAGATGCTACAATTCTGCTGTGGAGGATGCAGCAAGCACAGCAGATACAGCTGATTTGTGCTCTCTGATTTTTTTTTTGGGGGGGGGGGTCGGGGCTGAAACCGCGAGACAAGCAGACGCACTAATGGCACATTTACTGGACGCTGCAAATTCCTTTTTCCCCGTAAACAGCACACCGCGAGTTCTGGCTGCTGTAATATCTAAAATGTAAAGTTAACATGGACATGACTGTGGAGCAGAAAGGCCAAATAGGAGGACACCCAGGAGAGGGGAGTCGCTTGCGGCTCCTCCTTTCTGCAGCAGGACCAGTGTTACGCCGCTAGTATGAGCCGTGTAGTTTATTATTAACCTTATTTACTGTATATAGCTAATCTCATTGAGACACGGGGTCTCATTTTAAAGACAGCTGTTTAATCAATCATTTCTGTTAAAGCAAAGCTGATCACAGCAGTCATCTGGTGTGTAGAGGAAGGGAGCTGGTCTCATATTTATGATTTTAACATTTTATTTTGCTGCGCTGCATCAAGGTGAAGAAGTTCTGTCCTCCTCAATCGTTTGGGGCTCATATTTACTTCCGTAAACACAACGCTGTGTCTGACGTTACGTTTTCTTCTGCGCATGCGGGTCACTTCACAGCTGAAGACCATTCACACTGGAGTCTAATGGGGGTCGCATTTAAATTATAATGTGAATGCCCACACAAAAAAATCCGATCTCGACAAAAAAATCAGAACTGAGCATTAAGACCTGCAGTGTGACCGTAGCCTAACACATTCCATTCATTCAGTCCCATAAGAATCAAAAAACATTTTGATTAAACACACATTGTGGTTGAAGGTCCCGGTATATTGATTCTTAACAAAGTCGCCAGATTTTTTTTTTTTCCAAAATGTGCCACTAGGAAGATACATTCATTCAACCAATTACAAAATGACAAGCATAGAAAAGGCAGTGAAATTTCTGTATAATAGCAGCATACAAAATGCCAGATAATGTTCTCTAACATTAACATAACATTCAGCTAATGTTATGTGGCGCCAAACTGGAGCAGGCCACGGTGGGGGAGGAAAAAGCGATGGGTCTCATCACTGGCTGAGGCTGCCTGTGTCGGGAAGAGCTGGAGGAAATGACACTATCCAGGTGTCTCCACCTGATGGAAAAAAAAAAGGGGTGCTGAAAGCGAGTAGGGATCTGCTCCAGTCAGAAGAAGATGTGTGGAGTTTCTGACTGCAGGCAGGTGTGAGCCTCCACTACAAGGTCACCTAAGCCTTTGGTCATCTAAAATGTAAAAATCTGCCATTGCAGAGAGTTTTCAAAGTTCACATCAGACCACTAACCGAATGCCAGTGAAAACTGGCTATGGCCTGCAGGTCATTTTCTCTTATGATACAACTCGCATGAGCATCTAGATACACTGCCCGATCAATTTTTAGACCAGAGAGACAAAAAAACATGACAGTCAACTCTGAAAGCCTCATACTGTGCATTTTCCAGGGACTAATGTTAACCTTTGACATCCTCAAGGGCATATACAGTAGATGTTTTTCAGATCAAAATCCCTATGTTTTGTTACAGCTCCTCAAAAAAGCTGTAAAAATATTTTTTTTAACTTGCTTATTAATATTAGCAAGCCCCTAATCTGATTGGGTAAAGCAGTTTTGAGTGGGCCAAGCACAAGGAAGCAGTCAGGGTGTGTTTGTTTTGCTAAGAAAACTGAAGGTGGGGCTTGTTGGTTTGTCATGTTATGCAGACATGGACCAAATTGTTGGTACCCCTCTGTTAATTAAAGAAAAACCCACAATGGTCACAGAAATAACTTGAATCTGACAACAGTGGTAATAAATAAAAATTCTATGAAAATTAACCAATGAAAATCAGACAATGCTTTTGAATTGTGGTTCAACAGAATTATTTTAAAAAACAAACTCATGAAACAGGCCTGGACAAAAATGAGGGTACCCTTAACTTAATATTTTGTTGCACAATTTTTGAGGCAATCACTGGAATCAAACAATTTCTGTAACTGTCAATGAGACTTCTGCACCTCTCAGCAGGTATTTTGGCCCACTCCTCATGAGCAAACTGCTCCAGTTGTCTCAGGTTTGAAGGGTGCCTTCTCCAGAAGGCATGTTTCAGCTCCTTCCACAGATGTTCAATAGGATTTAGATCAGGGCTCATAGAAGGCCACTTTAGAATAGTCTAATGTTTCGCTCTTAGCCATTCTTGAATGTTTTTAGCTGTGTGTTTTGGGTCATTATCCTGTTGCAAGACCCATGACCTGTGACTGAGACCAAGCTGTCTGACACTGGGCAGCACATTTCTCTCTAGAATACCTTGATAGTCTTGAGATTTCATTGCACCCTGCACAGATTCAAGACACTCTGTGCCAGATGCAGCAAAGCAGTCCCAGAACATAACAGAACCTCCTCCATGTTTCACAGTAGGGACAGTGTTCTTTTCTTGCTATGCTTCAATTTTTGCGTCTGTGAACATAGAGCTGATGTGCCTTGCCAAAAAGTTCCAGTTTTGTCTCGTCTGTCCATAGGACATTCTCCCAGAAGCTTTGTGGTTTGTCAACATGCAGTTTGGCAAATTCCAGTCTGGCTTTTTTATGATGTGTTTTCAACAGTGGTGTCTTCTTTGGTCGTCTCCCATGAAGTCCACTTTGGCTCAAACAATGACGGATGGTGCGATTTGACACTGATGTACTTTGACCTTAGAGTTCGCCAAGAATGTGTTTAGAGGTTGTTCTGGGCTCTTTTGTTACCATTCGTATTATCTGTCTCCTCCTGCGGCCACGTCCAGGGAGGTTGGCTACAGTCCCGTGGATCTTAAATTTCTGAATAATATGTGCAACTGTAGTCACAGGAACATCAAGCCGCTTGGATATAGTCTTATAGCCTTTACCTTTAACATGCTTGTCTATAATTTTCTTTCTAATCTCCTGAGACAACTCTCTCCTTTGCTTCCTCTGGTCCATGTTTAGTGTGGTACACACCACGTCAACAAACAGCACAATGACTGCTTGTCACCCTTTAAATAGGCCGACTGACTGATTACAAGTTTGTAGACACCTGTGATGTTAATTAGAGGACACAGCTTGGTTGAACATGTCCCTATGGTCACATTATTTTCAATCTTTTCTAGAGGTACCATCATTTTTGTCCAGGCCTGTTTCATGAGTTTGTTTTTTAAAATAATTCTGTTGAACCACAATTCAAAAGCATTGTCTGATTTTTATTGGTTAATTTTCACAGAAATTTTATTTATTACCACTTTGTCAGATTCAAGTTATTTCTGTGACCATTGTGGGTTTTTCTTTCATTAACAGAGGGGCACCAACAATTTTGTCCACATCTGTAAAATCCAAGAAGTCCAATCCACTTGTCTCTTTAAGACCTTAGCTAAATAAAGGCCATGTGTGATTCCTTGCAAAATGAGAATCTTGATATTTTAATGTTAATATTCTATGGAAAACATGTGACACATTTATACAGTAAGGCTAAAACCCATAAAAATACATTTTCACATAATAGGAAAAGTATAAGCCACACTGTCTGGCGAACAAAAAACAGTTAAGGTTAAGCCTTGATATATTATGCAAGTAAAAAGAAAATAAAAATAGTGTGTTACATCCACATTAAATTACGTGTGCATTTTGTTGCACTGCAGAAAAAAAAACTATGTCAAGGAAAAGACCTTTGTACATCTTCAAGGCAAATATTTGTTATTGTTGCTTTCTACCAGCTGGCATGATTTTATTCCATTTTATTTCCTCCAGTCTTTGTTCTTTCTGTTGATCTTTTGTTTAGTCTGGAGTCCATCACACCTCTGAGGACACATCCCCTATAGTGCCATGTTCTTTATTGACCAAGCTACAAAATACACATTTCAGGAAAGGTCAAACCTATCACTGGTACAACAAAGCAGAATATAAAATACTCTGTTGTTTGTGTAACTCCATTTGTCATCTGCATTACTTTCAAGGTTGCCAGTTATCTCAGGCGCAGAACTGAATTTTAGACACAATTTCCATTCAAGAGGCATTGTTTGCTGAGAAAACTGACTGGGTTTTAATCTGCATCTACAAGCCAGGCCCTCGGCAAGGTAAAATAAGATTCAGCTTGCTTGGGTGTTGATGAATGAGCGGTAATTAAACTTCACACATGAATAACACAACAGAGTGGTTAGCAGGACTGAGTAGTGGGATTCGGCTGGTGTTGACTGGATCTCTTTCAAGATTATGCATGCAGCTGCTACAGCTGGACAATAGACAATACCATACCTAGTGTACACCTCTTCAAAAATGGAACTACGCATCAATGAATACTGAAGCAAAAAGAACATAAGAATTTGAGAACTTTTATACCAGTCACAGATCTTTTATATATTTCTCATGCTTGTGGAATGACCTCATTGGCAAATTAAGGCAGCTAGGGCCAAACTTTGGGATTTTTACCAAAGTCAAACATCCTTTCTGACAAATACTTTTTATTGTTGGGGTGAAGGATGGCCAGTTCTTCTGATTTTAGTGGCAGGCCAATCTGAAGACACATTTTGAACAAATGCGCTCAGAATCAAACACAAAAATTGGAGTAGTAGCTGGACCTGACACATCAGGCGATTTCTTATACAGTGAATTATGAAACAGTGCCACTTCCTAGACCGCTGCATTCTCTGCATCCTGTGACAAACACAAACATACAGTACCCACCCATGCATCAACCTGCACAGGTCAGAATAGTCCCAAATTGAAAGGTGCTGACAAGTGACATCATTCACACATGACACGTTCCGCTCATTTGCTGACTATAGATTAATATGATGTGCGTGAAGGAAGATAAAGAAACTGGGCTTGTAGTTCTTCCTCCCTCCATGGGAGGTAATATTCTAGCCAATATAGAAATGTTTGCTCCTCTGTCTTGTTCCTGTTGTTTCTATGATTCCATCTCATCTTAACATATGCCGTTAAATAATAATATACAAACGCCACCCCACCAGCTGGTTATGTCCTTTTGCTCTTTGGTATAAAAGCAATATTACTCACCTATTCTTACAAACCCATATTTGTAAACTGCAGTTTATAATCTGAGAGTTGAGCCTTTTTTTTATACCACCTCCGCCTACCTATTGTGCCTTCCACCCTTTTGCTTGTTCACCTCTGCTGCAGGTGTTTGTTGTTCTGAAGTCATCTACTAGGAAAGAAAAAACTCCTGAGAGGATTACATAAATGTTTGAAAAAGTCTTATGAAAGCAGTGGTGTGGTCCAACTTCAAACCCGTTTGAGTCTTCAGTTTGAAGACAAAACAAATGACAGTGAGGTGACGAAAGAAGGCTTTTGAAAGAGCCAAAGTGAAGTTGGTAGGTGATAACATTAAAAACTGAAAGCTTATGTAGAGTAAATGCTTTCTGATCAACAAGCTCAACCTTAGCAATCCAAAGATGTACCCATTATAGCAATCTATGTTATGTTTTTTAACTACAAAAAAAATATATATTTTTTTAATGGAGTGGGCAATCCACTCAGTGCCCACTCTGTCGCTACAGCCGCATGCACTTAGTGCCACTTGACATCGAAAATAAAATAACAACCAGTAGATTATTATTATTTCTGCTGTGTGCGAGTTGCTATTACTTTGTTGGCCAAAAACACTTAAATGCTTGGATTCCAGTCATATTTACAAGGTTAAGTACACATTTTCAAGGAGCACTAGACCATAATGCTACACAGAACAAATGCACAAAGTGTGTATGAGCAAATTAGAGCTGATGCAAAGTGAGTGGTCAGAAAGCAGATTAGACCCAAGCAACAGTGAACATTAAAAAAATAATAATAATGAAAGCTTACTTGGTTGGAGTACCGCATGCTGACATTGCGCTGGTCCTGCCTTGGCACATAGCGGTGGATGGGATCGATATCTTTTGGGCTAATCAGCTCATCCACTGGAAAATCAGCACACATGCACCACAAAAGATAGATATGCAAAGTATATAAGCCACAGAAGAGGAAAAAAAAAGCAAGTTCATAAGAAAAGTATAACAACAATATGAAAATATATTGTGTAACACGTGGTATAAATCTCACTGCCAAGACCACATTTTCTTTGTTTTATTTATGAGCTTACAGACTGATAGAATACAGCCAATGAACGCATCAGTTCAAATCAACACACACATACACCCATCGACATACCCAGCAGCTTGGCAATGTTGTAGAGGGCCTGACCCCACAGGAAGACCTTCCCATCACGGCCAGAGTTGCTAGGGAAACGCTTCTGGGTTCCACGCTTGTTCTGCTCTGCCTCCACAAAATCAGCCGGCACATAGTAGTACTTGGGGATGATAGCATGCCCTGGAATTAAAAACAAGCGACGTGAGCACTGTGTGTGTGTGTGTCTGAAAGACGGCATCTTTTCTGGAGAGGTCTGACAGAGTAGAGAAAGATAACCAAAAGCAGTTAAAGAATACATTATTAAAGCAGCACTCTATACGATTTTTCACCTTAAAATAACGTTTCCAAAATCATTTTGAAAGTACATCAACTTTTGATTGGGTAAATGTCACCTCCACCATAGCCTGAGCGGGCCTGTATCACTTGCAACGCTATGAAACTTTCACTGGTAGGAACACTAGAAGACAGCTGGCATGTTTTACAGCTAGAATCTCATTAGCCAATCCCATGGCACAACTTTAGCCACCAACTAACAAAGCATCCTGCGATTAGCTATCGTGTCAGGCCATAAAATGTGCAGTAGTCTTGTAGTCTTTTTGACGTTCCTGTGAGGAACAGGCGAAAATTCATGAGCTCTCAAACAATGCAATTTTTTACAAACAATGTATCAGCAAACAACACAACTGTACTTTTAGCTTAATGCTAAAGACAAAATGCTAACATGTGCACAACCACACAGATATACTGCTGATATTTAGGCAGTATTGTGCTGAGTGGGTTTCCCCCCACAATCCAAAGACATGCATGTTAGGCTATTTATTGATTCTAAACTGGGAGATAGGTATCTGTCTCCGATAAGCCCATAGAATAATGGGTTAATGTAGTGACTAGTTAAAGCAACACTATGGAAGATTTTCCAAAATTATTTTAATGGTAGATCAACCTTGTCCTCTCTGGGTTGGGGACAGTCTCCTGCCCCAAGTGGAGGCAGGAGACTTGGGGTCTAAGTATCTTGGGGCCTTGTTCACGAGTGAGGGGAGAATGGAGCGAGAGATTGACAGACGGATCGGAGCAGCATCTGCAGTGATGCGGACGTTGTACCGGTCTGTCGTGGTGAAGAGGGAGCTGAGTTCTAAGGCAAAGCTGTTGATTTACCAGTCAATCTATATTCCTACTCTCACCTATGGTCATGAGCTTTGGGTAATGACCGAAAGAACGAGATCGCGGATACAAGCGGATGAAATGAGCTTTCTCCGTAGGATTGCTGGACTCACCCTCAGAGATAAGGTGAGGAGCTCAGTCATCTGGGAGAGGCTCAGAGTAGAACCACTGCTCCTCCACATTGAAAGGAGTCAATTGAGGTGGTATGGGCATCTGATTAGGATGCCTCCTGGACCCCTCCCACTTGAGGTGTTTCAGGCATGTCCCACTGGGAGGAGACCCCGGGGCAGACCCAGGACTCGGTGGAGAGACTATGTCTCCCAGCTGGTCTGGGAACGCCTTGGTATCCTCTCTGAAGAGCTGGAGCAGGTGGCGGGGGAGAGGGAAGTCTGGGCTTCTCTGCTTGTACTGCTGCCTCCGTGACCCGGACCTCCGGAAAAGCGGTAGAAGATGGATGGATGGATGGATGGTAGATCAACCTTTCACAGGTTGAATGTCACTTCCCCATAGCCTGTGTGGGCCTGCATTGTTTGCAACAGCTAACTAACAGCAACTATGGTGACTATGACCTCACTCCCAACAGCCAATCACAGGGCATAGCTGTAGCCAACAACAACTAAGCACCCTGTGATTGGATGCTGGACCTGAGGTCGACAATATTTACACTACTTTCAGTGTTACAGCCCAGAACAAGAAAGTTATATAGTGCTGCATTAAGGGCTATGAGTGGCTTTTGAGACCAGGAAAAACAATCTCTGTAAATACAGGTCCTTATGCTGCAGTGTTGCTTTAGCAATTTTTGTGTCACTGGTGGATACTGCACACTATCAGCTGCTCACTGATTACAGTAAACAACTAACCATACTGTATGCACAAGAAAAACACAAGTGTAATCAAAGTCTGACCAAGTCTTACTACTTTTTAACACCTGACATTACTATACACTGAAAGCCTAATTTGACCCATCACACAGATTCATGAGATAATAATAATAATAATAATAATAATAATAATAATGCATCAGATTTATACAGTGCCTCATCACAGACACTCAAAGACGCTTTTACAAATAGATACATTATTCATTCTCTCCAGACAGACAATAGTAGTGGTAAGCTACTACTGTAGCCACTGCTGCCCCGGGGCAGGCTGACGGAAACGTGGCTGCCAATCCGTGCCAATGGCCTCTCCCGCCACCACCGAACATTTATACACATCCATACCCAGTGTTATGGACACTGGAGGCAAGATTCATTGCAGGTGCATTGTTTTGCATACATGGCACTTTTCACCAGTCATACAGTTCAGCGCCCTGCAAAAAACATTTGTGATTTTGAAAATGAACCACAATGAATGGACAGCCACCACATTTTCTTTACACTGGAAGCCTTTTGACAGCTGTGAGTACCCAATGACACAGTGAAGTGGTCTAAAATATACTTTTTTAACCTTTATTTATATAGGTTATCTCCCTAAGACGCAGGGTCTCATTCTGAAGTGAGACCCGTTTTAGTCAAACATACAACATAACATTTATTTACAGACAGCTTTAACAAAAATGTCAATGAGAAAAAACTGTCAAAATGGAAGCTAATTAAAAGATGCTAAAACAGTAACAGGTTACATTAATTGTACAATGTAAATGGTCCAGTCTGAGTGCAAGATTACTCATAAAATTTACAGACTGAATAGATAGCAAAACTGCAGTAAATGCTGCTTATCCACTGCAGTATAGCAGCATGTCTCCCAGAGGCCAGCCTGCAGATATCTATGTATCATCAAAACAATGGGAGCCCATGACTCCTGGGAGGTCAGGTGAACACACAGCAGGAGAAACAATAGCGGCTTCTAACGCAGCTGCCATATACTTTCAGGCTTAGAATTTTCATGATTATGGATGGTGAAATAAGTATGCAGGTGTTACTCTCTAAAACCCAGCCAATTAACTTCTGGAGTTTTGTTAATTCATACAGAACCACGACAAAGGTTCCGCAGAGACATCCGGGGCAACTTAAGTCAACTCTGTCTCACATCATTATCCTTTCTGCTCTCCAATTATTCCTGTCCTATTATGAACAGACCAATAAAAACTCGAAGCTCTTGACATCCCCATCATTTGTCTGCCTTCCCTCACAGCAATGGCTACAGGTGAGCTTAGAAGCCAAGTTCTCTGCTTATGAGCAGAAGCCGGGTTCACTTGAATGGAACGCAGCCAACAGCCTCGGTCACAGTATGTGGCGCATGAATATGTATAGCAGAATTTAATAACAGAAACTTTTTTCATTGCCGGAGGGGGAGATAGTTCAGGCAGAATCAAACACACCAAAGTGAACCATATTGATATGCCAAGTGAGATGGAGTTTTGTGTGTGTGTGTGTGTCTGTGTCTGTGTGTCTGTGTGTGTGTGTGTGTGTGTGTGTGTGTGTGTGTGTGTGTGTGTGTGTGTGTTTTGAGGGTGGGGGTAATTTTCCATTCACCGGTCACTGCACACGCGTGTGTATTTATGTAATCACTCACCCTCATAAGACTGGAAAATGATGGGTTGAAGCAGGTCTTGGTATTCTTTGACCTGAGCCTGATTTCCTCTAAAAACTCCTATTAAGACACAAGCACATAAACATGTTAATAAGGCTTGTGTGACCATTAATTTTTTGTAATTTTCAATGCAATGGATTGATGCAGAGCAGACATGACATATTTTCATACCACTTCACTTATGAAAATCAAATTTCAACACATGCACCCATTTCAGATATACATTGATTTTCTATTTGTTCTATGCTGCATAGTGTTAAACATGGGAGTTTTTACAATACTTTTGTTCCGGTCAAGAAATATTTCAAGTGCAGTGAATTCAGACCAGACCGTCAATGACGGAGTAGCTCATTCTGGTTTAATTAAACCCCCATGAGAATGCTCAGATCTCCTGACAGTTGATCTCAACCGTAAACACAACCTAGATGCAGACCCGTGTGAGGATCATCGTGCATGAGTTTGCTGAACACTGGAGAAACTGCCTAGGAGGAGTACTGATTTTTGTTAAATTGTAAGTGCCCAGATCTCCTGACCTTTGACAATCACATCAACCTAGAACTCATCCTGGATGCAGAGCATCCTGTGGAGCCTTGTGAATGAGTTTGGTGAGCATTAAGGTAATTGCCTAGGAGGAGAACTGACTTTTCTGAAATCACATAAGTACCTAGATCACCTGATTATTCACTCTGATCTTGCCTTTGACCACAACCTGAATGCAGATCCACCCGAGAATCCTTGAGAGTGAGTTTGTTTACCACTGAAGCAATCATCTAGGAGGCGTAGCAATTTTTATCAAATCACCTCAGTGTCCAGATCTCCTGGACACAACCCGGATGCAGACCCATCTGAGGATCATTGTGAGTTTGGTGATCATCAAATGCCTGAGAGTCATGTTTCCAGTGAAATGTAGGCAGACAGAAAGATGGATGGACGATGGATGCCATGTCATCGCATTAGCTTTCTTCAGCTGTACCAGAATGAGGTAAAAAAATCCATTTATCAAATAAATTTTATTTTTCCTCCCCCTTTTCTTCAATTTAAACACAAAAATCCATGATGAAGTACAGTACAATGTAGAGTATACAATGTAAGGTTTCCAAATTTAGAGCACAAAATCAATACAACAGGAGTAGTTTTTTCTACTTAAATTTAGACTTGCAATGATCTGATCCCTTTAATGCAAGCAACTTCAGATTAGCCTGTATTTCATTGTTTGAATAATAAACAATGTTACAATGCAACACGAAGGATAAACGAGCAAGATAAAGTTCAGAAACACCTTTAATTTCTTGGCTATTTCGCACAGAGAATATCTTTCTTGTCTCACTACAATTATAGATTGATGAGTTCCTACTGAAAGTTGTTTATGTTTGACTATTTCTAACCAAATTTAACACTGGAAACTTCAGATGACTCTTACTGTACTTTAAAGTGAAGGAAAAGAAAATTCACAAGTTTTAGAAGCTGAACTAGCTCTGTGACAACCTGTGACAAACGTGATTACTTTGCGGTTAACACATCTGAACACCAATACAACTAAACACATTAAAGTCTGCAAATAAAACATGGATGAAAAGGCGCAGGGTATTTGCCGGGAAGCAATTTATGGTTGAAGGTTTTGATCAATGTTGCTGAAAAATTTTGTTGAAGATCAATTGTTAATCAATTGTTAATCAATTGTTAATCAAGGCATAAGCCTTGTCACGGATCCAAAGACCAAACTCCAACGATGGCGGGAGCACTACATGAGCGTCCTCTACACGCCCCCTCCTCCCACCTCAGATAAGTTGCAGCAGTATGCTGATGTCGGTGTTGAAGACAACTCAATCAGCCTAGCCCCAGCCATAATCAGCGAGCTGTCAGATACCGTCAAGAAGCTCCCCTCTGGGCGAGCCCCTGGCGCTGATGAAGTAATGGCAGAGATGATGAAAGCCACCCTCACCTCTGTCATCCCTCGGCTGGAACATTTGTGTCACTTCATCTGGGCAGAAGAACGCATCTCTGGGGAGTGTAGGAATGGGGTCAGTCTGTCCTTCTACAAGAACAAGGCTGACCGTCGTAGCACAGCCAGCTATCGTCTCATCACGCTGCTTTCCATCCCTGGCAAGGTAATCACCACTGTCATCCTGAGCCACACCCGCCCCCTGTTCCTCACCAAGTGCCGCCACCAGCAGGCTGGCTTCACCCCTCGCCGGTCCACAGCGGACTGCATCCTTGTCTTGAGTATCCTGGCGCAGCAACAGAGGGAGTATTGCCAGCCTCTTTATGCATCCTACATCTGCCTCAAAGATGTCTTTGACTCCCTAGACAAGAATTGGAGTCCCGTCCAAATATATCAACATTCTCTGGGACCTCTAAACCAACACCACGTGCAGGGTACGTGCCGAGGGTGATATGTCCTTTTGTCACCACCTCTGGAGTCCGGCAGGAATGTGTTGTGGCGCCAAACCTCTTTAATGTTGCGGTTGACTACTGGGTCAAGAACACGATGGAACAATGCCCCAGTTTCAGAGTTGACTTCCACTCCCACTTCACAGACCTGTGCTATGCGGACGACATGGTGCTTTTCACCATGCATATAGACATAATTGCTGAGGCACTGGAGCTGCTTACAGAGGAAGCATCACCCCTGGGCCTTACCATCAGCTGGGCAAAGACAAAGATCTAGTCGCTGTCAGACTTCTTGCCACCACCACCACCACAAGTCATCACCATCAACAATGAGCCAGTTGAGATTGTCAATGACTTTGTCTACCTTGGATCTAAGATCGCCAGCTCCTGCTCGTCAGACCCAGAGAGTACTCGCCGCTTGCAGCTGTCTCGCAGTGCTTTCGGCCGCCTCCAGAGAGTCTGGCAGATGGGGAAGATCCGCACAACCACAAGGTTGTGAATCTTTAACACCTGTGTGATCCCCGTCCTCCTTTACGGGTCTGAGACGTGGCTCCTCTACACCACAACCACCCACCATCTGGATACATTCCATCAGACCTGCCTTCGTAACATCCTCGGCATCCGATGGTTCCACCACACCACAAACAATGAGGTCTACAGGAGGGCTGGCTGCCCCATCCCCATCGTCATCAGAAGAGGGATGCCACGTCATTAGAAGAGGGACACCTGGCCACATGGCCAGGTTGGAAGACAGGACATCGGCCAAGCAGGCCCTCTCGGCCAGCACTCGTCTGCCCCTCCAGGGCTGGCAATGCCTCCGAGGTTGGCCCAGACTGTCCTGGATGACCCAGGTTGCAATGATAAGACCTCTGGCCTACCTAATTGCCCTAGCCCAAGATCGCCCCTGTCTTCAGACGATTAGCCTCAATAATCACTTAAGTGGCCAGGCAAGGATTAAGTTAAGTAAGTCAATTGTTAAACATATTTTTTGAGTTTTGGTATTTATCGCTTCACAGTTGAGCACATGCAGCTCTGGAAAAAATTAAGAGACAAAGAGACCACTGCAAAATTATCACTTTATCTGGTTTAACTATTTATATGTATGTGTTTGAGTAAAATGAACAATTTTGTTTTATTCTCTAACCTACTGATGTGCCATCGTTTTGCACTGCAAATTGTGTATATATGTATATATTTAAGTTCTTTTCTTTTTTTATTACTGTGCTGTTGTTGATTGCTGGAGCTACCACATAAGATTCGTTGTACTTTGCACAATGACAATAAAGCCTCTAATCTAATCTACTGAAAACAACTCACCCAAATTCCAAGTCAGAATGTCATCATTTAGAGCATTTATTTACAGAAAATTACAGCTGGTAAGACAACAAAAAGGTGTTGCTTTTTGGATCCTCAAGAAAAATGGCCTGAATGCACAGTTGCTGGTTTTATTTTATCGCTCTGCTATTGAGAGCATTTTGTCATATGGCATCACGGTTTGGTATGAGGGCTGTTCAGCCGCAGACCACAAAGCCTTCCAGAGAGTGATCGAGACTGCGCAAAAAATCACTGGCTGTTCTCCCCCTTCTCTGGAAGAGATTTCCAGGTCTCGGTACCTCAACAGAGCTACTGCCATCATTAAAGACTGCACTCATCCAGGCCATGATTTCTTTCACTTGCTCCCCTCGAGAAAGCGGTACAGATCCCATAAAACCCGGACTACTAGGTTTAATCATAGTTTTTTTCCCAGCAGCAGTACGTATTTTGAACGGATTTAATGTAACACGTACAGACTGATGTTATTTTAGGTTATTTTGTGGTAATAACCCTGTGTGAATAAGCTGGTCTTACATATTTATTGCTCAGTATGTTTTCATTATTGCTATGTACATATTGTATTCAACTTTTAGGTAATATTGTTTAAAGCATTATTTATTGTTGTAATTATAAGAATGTTAAATGCATGAGTGAACTGTGAGTGTGATAGTTTGTTTTTAGGGAGCAGTATCTCAATTTCATTGCATTGTTTATTATCAATGGAATGACAATAGAGGCACTTTGACTTTGACTTTTAGATCAAATAATGCAAAGAAAACAAGTTCATGTTCATTCTTCAACAGGATAATATTTAATTAATCCATATTTGTGGAATAACTGATTTTTATTCACAGCTTCCATGTGTTTTACCATGCTTAGATGATCACCTAATCAGTACTTCCTTAAGTAGACTGAGGTGTCCTTGTGCTGGAATTCAACAGATACTCAAATTGAATAGCTGCCATACATGTAGAGATACTAATTTAGGAAAGACTTTGCAGTGGTCTCTTATTTTTTTCCAGAGCTGTACATTTATTTTGCTTTACCTAAATACAAAAACGTGTTTGTGTTTCCATACTTTCCTTGCCAGTGTATTCATTTCCCAGAGAAATGCCAACATGAAAATTCATACTTGGACTTCTTGTCATATACCCTGAAATATTTTTTTATTTAGATGACTTCAGTAGAATATATTGAATATTACACTGAAAAATTCTCCAATTGTTAGTTTTTTTGTTTATTTTTTTGATAGAGACAGATAAAGATGACAAAGGACACATTTGCTTTGGTAGTGCCCATTTATTTAGTGTATGTCTACCTATTCACTGTTTTTTCCAAGCATTTCTCTTTTATTTAATTCACCCAAAGTTTCTTTTAGTTAACTAATTAAATTTTAAGATATCTTTTTTCCTGGTTTTTAATTGTTGTATTTTGTATTGTATGCTGTTGGCATCATTTTGCCAAAAACACAATGCAAAACTAGACAAAATATACACTAAAGAACCTACTGTTAAACATATCAAATCTTCTAATTATAATGTAAATGAACCATTCTAAAATTTTAACAGGAACAATGAAATAGGTTGTTTTAGAACAATTTATAGCAAATTTATGTTTTGGTGACTATGTTTTAAATTGGCTTGTTTCTAAGTTGATCCTACACAACTCATGCGTGAAAACAATAGAATGACAGAAATTATACAAGCTTTTTCTTTGGAAACTTCTCAGATACTACTAGTCTGTCTTCTATCTTTCCAGTGACCCACTTGAAACACCATAACAGCATCGATGGATTGAACAAGGCTTACCGTCAATCATCATGTAGATGAAGAACATGGGAAACTCACACTCAATTCCATCAAAGAGCTGGAAAAACACAGAGAGAGCAGGAATTATTGCTTTTCCATTTCACAAAGGGGAGTGAGGAATGGGGACTTTAAAGCAGCGGATGGCTGAACTTTAGCAGCACTGAATATGGAAAGCATGGCAAAGAGAAAAGACATAGAAGATGTGACATTTTGACCATGTTTACATGGTCACGAGTAAACTGATTACTAGAGTAAACCGATAAAGGTAATAAACAGCTTATGGTGTTTACATGCACTGAGTAAACGGTTTACTGGGCAAATAAACTAGGTGTGTTAAAGCGAGGTAGTCGGATACCCAAAAGCCGATGGTGTATAGAACACGTATATTAGGATTTGTATTCCTGTGGAATCAGCTGCCAATCTGGATTCGGGAGTCAGACTCGATCTCTGTTTTTAAGAATAGGGCTAAAACCTACCTTTTTGATATAGCCTACAATTAGGGAGGGATCATGTGTTTCTGAACCCTCCCTTAGTTATGCTGCTAATAGGTTTAGTCAGCCGGGGGACCTCCAGTAATGCACTGGGCCTCCTTTCCTCACTCTCTATGAAATATTTTTTTTTGCTGGTCATTAACATCTGTTTGTTCTCTCCCATAGATTGAGTCCCCATCGTACTGTTTGCTCTCTACATGTCTGTTCTTTTCTTCTTCTCTATCCCCTCACCCCCCAGCCAGTCGCAGCAGATGACTGCCCCTCCCTGAGCCTGGTTCTGCTGGAGGTTTCTTCCTGTTAAAAGGGAGTTTTTCCTCTCCACCGTCGCCAAGTGCTTGCTCACAGGGGATCGCCTGATTGCTGGGGTTTTTCTGCAACTGTGGGGGTTCCCCCCTACAGTTGATAGTGCTATGAGATGACTGTTGTTGTGAAATGGCGCTATATAAATAAAGTTGAATTGAATTGAATTGAATTAAATTTGTATGTGAAATTTCGGCATCAAAACTGCTCCCGTTTAGCTGTAATTAATATTCAAAAATGATATTTTCGGGACGAAAGAATTCAAGCGTCCCTGCATTTGTTTACTTCTCGGGGCCGCTGCTGGAGAGCGAGTCGTGTGCAAAATGCGATCGTGTTGTTAATATAGCACATTTTTTGTGGAAATGTTACTATTATTAGTTGTGAAATGTGTTATAAAACGATTAGACGACGATACTATGGCTCTTCCTGCTGTTCCCGTTTCACTGTTTTTTTCCGGATGTAAAATACGGGATCCCTACAGCCCATTGGAGCACGAAGTATCCTGGCCGATGTAAACAGCCACGGACCAAAAAAACGTACATTCGCTCGTGGAACAGGTCATTCACACTCGCAGACAATCACACTATATGTGTCTATAGGATTTTCTTTCCATGCACGCAAAAATTTTTTTTTTTCCCGGATCTGACTACCTCGCTTTAATCTGTTTTCTCATAAACCATTAATGAGTCTTTGACCCTGTTTACATGGTCATAAGTAAACCAATTACTGGAGTAAACCGATAAAGGTAATTGGATTACTCTGTTTACATGACAGTTTGAATAATCAGGTAACTCCAGAAAGCTGATTGTAATCAGTCTACTCACAACTATGTAAACAGGGTCTTTAACTGATAAAGATATCCGGATTACTCTGCTTACATGATGGTTTGAATAATCAGGTAACTCCAGAAAGCTGACTGTAATCGGTTTACTCGTGACCATGTAAACAGGGTCATTGTGACTGAAAACTGACGGAACAAAGTAGAATAATACTGCTCCCTCCTGAAGGTTATTCTTTAAAAATTTAAAGCTGTGTTGTTTGATTTTGAGGACATTTGAAAGTCTGAAGTGTATGAAAGTTTATGAAATAAATATGGTACATGCATCAAACTGGGGATTCTAAATTGTCCTTAGGTATGACTGTGAGAGTGAATGGTTGTCTGTCTCTCTGTGTTGACCCTGTGGTAAACTGGTGATCTGTCCAGGGTGCACCCTGCATCTCACCCAAAGATGCTGGGATAGGATCCAGCCCCCCCGCGACCCGAAAAGGATTAAGCGGAAGAAGATGGATGGACATTTAAAACATACTGAGAGAAAAGTTTGATCACTAGAATGTTTTGTGTCTTTTGCTATTCTACTACTAGTATAGTATATTTAAAACCAGACTGTCTGGTCTGACAAAATCACCACAAGAGTGCTCAGATCTCCTGACCGTTGACCTTGACCTTAAGCACTGCCTAGATGCAGACCTATCTAGGATGTGCAGACCAAGGTCAGTGGCCTAGGAGAAGAAACGTTTTTCAGGAACTCATCAATGTCCAGCGTTTCTGACCTTTGGCAATGACAATGACCTTGACTTCAACCTAGATGCAGACAAATCTGAGGATCATTGTGAGTGAGTTTGGTGAGAACCGAGGTAAATGCCAAGGAAGAGTAGTGATTTTTCTAAAATCATGCAAGTGCACAGATCTCCTGACCTTTGACCTTGACTGCAACTTTTCAGCTTCGCCGGAAGGACAGAAACTATTACAAGCGACAACTTTTTGAAACTGTTTTTAGAGGCACCTTATGTCTGCTAAGTGAACTGCAGTACCACACAATTCATTCATGCATTTCACTTAGAAGCAAATAAGATGAATATAATCATAATGTATTTGTATTGCACAGTTCATGCAGTTTAGTACCATTCAGAGTACTCAACAGATGATTGATAGGCTGGCAATAAGAGAGAGCCTAAGTGACACCCCTCTACTTCCACATATGGGACCTTGCTACGGAAATTATCTCCACTGGAATGAATGGTAAGAGAGAAATTATCTTCTCGATCCTGATCAAATTTTGCCACAAGTTACACATACGATGTTTGTCAATTTAAAAGATATTTTTCGATATAATTAAAGTTGTAGGTTGTTGTATAATAAAAGAATAATATTTATTTATTTTTAAACCATTTAGTGGACTACATCATCTTGTCTCAGACTATACACGTCAACAAACACGATTATGTTGGTTCCCCTCTTAAAGCTCACCTCCTGTCTTGTGACATGAGAAAAACAACTCAAATGTATTGTATTGGATTAGTTTGAGAATTGCAGGTAATCCAGAGGACTATTAGTTACTTCCTCCTGGGTGCTCTTTGAAACAATGACATAATTTGCGTGAGTGTGTGTTTGTAGTCTTTCAATTTACATATTCTCACAAACTTATACTTTAACAATTAGACAACAACCTACACCACTATCGATATGGAAATTTATCTTTTAAATTGACGAACGTATGTGGAACTCGTGACAAATTTCGATCAGGGCCAAAAGATAATTTCTCTCTTGTCCTCAAGCACCCTCTGATACACGGTAGAATTCATGGTGGATTCTATGATGATGAGTTGGCCAGGTCCTGCTGCAGCAAAGCATCCCCAAACCATGACACTTCTACCTTCATGCTTCACAGTTGGTATGAAGCCATAGTATTTCCTGCCGGTTCCTGTCAACCTGCTGTCAACCTGCTGTCAGATCCTGTCAGTTGGTGGATTTCTGTGTTTTGGTGCTCGGTTTTTGACTACTTTTTTTTGGCTTTTGAGAACTGAATTTGGATTACGGACTGGACATTTTAGTTTTGACCCCTGTCTGATTTAAAACGACAATACCGGCATCTTCGGACTGGGAAACGAGAGCGGAACAGAGCGGCCTGCCATTCATCTAGCTAAAGAGCTGTTTATTAGCTGTTTAGTCAATGTACATTGGCGGGGATCATTGGTCCCAAGAAAGCTCAGCAGACTGAGGAGGTGGACGAAATTAAAAGATCTCTCGACTTCTTGGCTGAAGAGATTTCTGCTGTTAAGCTGCAGCAAAAAAACATCCTGGGCCTGATCGAGGAGGTGAAAGCGCTGCGGACCCAGAACGCCGAGAACGACAAGAGGCTGGCGTATCTGGAGAGCAGAGTGTCGGACCTGGAGCAGTACACCAGGGTGAACGACGTGATCATCACTGGGCTCCACATTAACCCTTGAGCATATGCTCGGGCGGTGGCTGCAGACAGCGGAGGGAGGCTCGACGCGCTGGAAGATGAATCCACGGAGCAACAAGTGGCGGCCTTCCTGCAGTCCAAAGGAATCCAGCTGGACTGTGACACCATTGAGGCCTGCCACCCTCTGCCCACGAAAAACAGCGACAAACTGGCTGTAATCATGAGGTTTGTGAATAGGAAACACAAGACTGCGCTGCTAAAACAAGGTAGAAAACTGAAAGGAACGAACATTTACATAAACAAGCACCTCACAAAAGAAAACGCAGAAATAGCCAGAAAAGCAAGATACCTGAGAAAGCAGAAAAAGATTCAAAACACCTGGACATCAAACTGTAAAATATACATTAAAATTAAATGGATCACCTGAAGAAGCCAAGGTCATTAACATCCGAAATATTATGGAACTGGACAAATATCAATGAATATTACAGTGGGGTAAAAAAAAAAGTATTTAGTCAGGCACCAATTGTGCAAGTTCTCCCACTTAAAAGATGAGAGAGGTCTCCAATTTTCATCATAGGTATACTAACTAACTAACTAACCTGCACTTATATAGCGCTTTTCTAGTCACAAAGACCACTCAAGGCGCTTTCATTAATACTAACCCTCTATTCTAAGGGCCTATAGGAAACAAATATCTAGGGACAATTTAGAACAGCCAATTAACCTAACATGCATGTTTTTGGCATGTGGGAGGAAACCGGAGAAATCCCGGAGTAAACCCACGCAACACGGGGAGAACATGCAAACTCCACACAGATCACTGTTGGTCGGGGGCTGGGATCGAACCCACGATCCCCACAATCCCCCGGCCAAGGGTAAACTGTGCTGCCGCAGTGCTAACCACTGCGCCACCGTGCAGCCAATACCTCAACTATGAGAGACAAAATAAGAAAAAAAAATCCAGAAAATCACATTGAAGATTTTTAATGAATGAATTGGTAAATTCCTCGGTAAAATAAGTATTTGGTCAATAACAAAAGTTTTTTTTTTTTTTTTTAGTTTAGTTTATTTGAAAAGGGACAATGCAATTTCATAAAACCCATGATTACACATGGTTAAAAAAGCTAGAATTAGCCAAAAGGCTAGTTTTCATCTGTAGTCCCCTGGCCAAGATGTAAAAAAGCAGTAAAATGCATCTACAAGAAAAAAACATGGTTGGACAAAGTTCATCTCAATACTTTGTTATATACCCTTTGTTGGCAATGACAGAGGTCAAACGTTTTCTGTAAGTTTTCACAAGGTTTTCACACACTGTTGCTGGTATTTTGGCCCATTCCTCCATGCAGATCTCCTCTAGAGCAGTGATGTTTTGGGACTGTCGCTGGGCAACACAGACTTTCAACTCCCTCCAAAGATTTTCTATGGGGTTGAGATCTGGAGACTGGCTAGGCCACTCCAGGACCTTGAAATGCTTCTTACGAAGCCACTCCTTCGTTGCCCGGGCGGTGTGTTTGGGATCAGTGTCATGCTGAAAGACCCAGCCACGTTTCATCTTCAATGCCCTTGCTGGTGGAAGGAGGTTTTCACTCAAAATCTCATGATACATGGCCCCATTCATTCTTTCCTTTACACGGATCAGTCGTCCTGGTCCCTTTGCAGAAAAACAGCCCCAAAGTATGATGTTTCCACCCCCATGCTTCACAGTAGGTATGGTGTTCTTTCTCCTCCAAACACGACAAGTTGAGTTTTTACCAAAAAGTTCTATTTTGGTTTCATCTGAACATATGACATTCTCCCAATCCTCTTCTGGATCATCCAAATGCTCTCTAGCAAACTTCAGACGGGCCTGGACATGTACTGGCTTAAGCAGGGGGGCACGTCTGGCACTGCAGGATTTGAGTCCCTGGCGGCGTAGTGTGTTACTGATGTAGCCTTTGTTACTTTGGTCCCAGCTCTCTGCAGGTCATTCACTAGGTCCCCCCATGTGGTTCTGGGATTTTTGCTCACCGTTCTCGTGATCATTTTGACCCCACAGGGTGAGATCTTGCATGGAGCCCCAGATCGAGGGAGATTATCAGTGGTCTTGTATGTCTTCCATTTTCTAATAATTGCTCCCACAGTTGATTTCTTCACACCAAGCTGCTTACCTATTGCAGATTCAGTCTTCCCAGCCTGGTGCAGGTCTACAATTTTGTTTCTGGTGTCCTTTGACAGCTCTTTGGTCTTGGCCATAGTGGAGTTTGGAGTCTGACTGTTTGAGGTTGTGGACAGGTGTCTTTTATACTGATAACGAGTTCAAACAGGTGCCATTAGTACAGGTAACGAGTGGAGGACAGAGAAGCCTCTTAAAGAAGAAGTTACAGGTCTGTGAGAGCCAGAAATCTTGCTTGTTTGTAGGTGACCAAATACTTATTTTACTGAGGAATTTACCAATTAATTCATTAAAAATCCTTCAATGTGATTTTCTGGATATTTTTTTTTCTCATTTTGTCTCTCATAGTTGAGGTATACCTATGATGAAAATTGGAGACCTCTCTCATCTTTTAAGTGGGAGAACTTGCACAATTGGTGGCTGACTAAATACTTTTTTGCCCCACTGTATGTACTGGAGTCGACAGCAATAAGACACAATTGTAGGACACTGAAGGATCACGCTCATCTGCAACAGGACATTTAACAACATGAAACAAAAGATCAACAAACAGGAACAACAGGAACTGAAAGTTTTTGAATATACGGATCACAACCCAAACGACGCAGAATATAACATAGATCCTGACAATAATTTATTTAGCTCCATCAATAATGACTGTAGTTACTACATGGATGAACAGTTTAACACAAGGGTCACATCTGATTTCAATATTTCTATGATCCACTTCAACAGCAGAAGTCTCTATGCCAACTTTAATAACATTAAAGATTATTTACATCAGTTTAAAGAGCCATTCAATATTGTAGCAATATCAGAGACGTGGCTCAGTGAAGAGAAAGGAGTGGATTTTACCATGGATGGCTATGAATTAAATTATATAAATAGAAAAGTGAAAAAAGGAGGAGGAGTTGCAATTTATGTTGACAAGAGCTTGCAATATAAGGTTATTGAAAATCTGTCAGTAACTGTGGATGATTTATTTGAATGTATTACAACAGAAATCTGTCTGGACAATGTGAAGAATATAGTAGTGAGCCGTGTATAGAGAACACCTGGATCAAACATTGACTTATTTAAGGACTGGACGGAAAAAATGTATGCAAAACTAACTCATAAAGTTATGTTCATCGGTGGGGATTTCAATATAGATCTTATGAATTCAAAACAACATAGATTGACAGAAGAATTTATCAACACAGTGTACAGTATGGGCTTACATCCAACAATTACCGGACCTAGCAGAATCACGTCACACAGTGCCACACTAATAGATAACATATTCACAAATATTATGGAAAATAATATCATGAGTGGGCTTTTATTGAATGATATCAGCGACCACCTGCCGATTTTTGTAGTCTATCAATGTGATTATAGGAAGAAAAAGTATACCAATAATATTAAATATAAAAGAATAAGAACTGAAGAATCTATGTATATACTGGCAAAGGAATTATTAATACAAGCCTGGAAGATAGTTATGATGAAAATGATATAAATAAAGCATATGATACATTTTTACAAATATTTCAATCATTGTACAATAAAAACTGTCCTATAAAACAAAACAGTGACAGATAACAAAACAAAAATATTCCTTGGGTCACCAAGGGGTTAATAAATGCATGTAAAAAGAAGAATACATTATATAAACAATTCATTAAGTGCAGAATGGTGGAGACTGAGATCAAATATAAAAGACAAAAATAAGCTTACTAATATAATGAGGACTTGTAAGAAAGAATACTACAACAGAATATTAGAGGATAATAAAAATAACTTAAGAGGAATATGGCAAGTACTCAATGGGATTATTAGTAATCGACCTAAGAATGCTAATTATCCAGAATATTTTATTGAAAATGGCAATTTGATAAATAATATGGAGGATGTGGTTAGTGGCTTCAATAAATTTTTTTGTAAACGTTGGTCCTGAATTAGCAAAATCAATAGTGACACCAGAAACAAACAACAGTGGTTCTGTAAATGAAATACAAGATAGAAATCCAAACACAATCTTTTTGGGTGCAGTTATTGAAAAGGAAATTATCGAGACTGAGTAAATTTAAGAACAAAAAATCAATGGACTGGAATGAAAATGACATGACAATAGTAAAAAAAGTAATTGAAGGAATTGTTAAGCCACTCACCCACATCTGTAACCTGTCATTTCAAACTGGTAAATTTCCAAACAAAATGAAAATAGCAAAAGTAATACCACTATACAAAACAGGAGACAGTCATTATTTCACAAATTACAGGCCAGTCTCTATACTCTCACAATTCTCCAAAATGCTTGAAAAAATCTTCACTAAGAGACTGGATGATTTCACTGAAAAACACAACCTCCTTACAGACAGCCAGTATGGTTTTAGAGCAGATAAGTCTACATCTTTGGCACTGATCAAACTTATTGAAGAAATTACTAGTTGTATAGATAAAAAAAGTTTGCTGTAGGAGTATTTATAGATTTAAAGAAAGCTTTTGACACCATTGACCACAGAATTCTACTAAGGAAACTGGAAAGGTATGGGATGAGAGGGGTCGGACTGAGTTGGGTGGAAAGTTATTTAAGTAACAGACAACAATTTGTACAAATTGGTGTGCACAAATCACCCTTCATGGACACCACTGGTGGTGTGCCCCAGGGGTCAGTTTTGGGACCCAAACTCTTTATCTTGTATAAAAATGACATATGCCAAGTATCAAAAATTCTGAAATTTATTTTGTTTGCAGATGACACAAATATCCTTTGCACTGGTGAAAATTTGCAGCAGGTTTTAGAGGTGGTCACAACTGAAATGAAAAGGTTAACGCAGTGGTTAAACAAAAATAAATTATCTCTAAATCTGAAAAAAACAAAGATCATGTTGTTTGGAAATCATAAAATAAATCATGAAATAATGGTAACGATAGATGATACCAGAATAGAAACAGTACAGGAAAATAAGTTTCTGGGGGTGACGCTAGACAATAAAATCTGCTGGAAACCTCACATCAGTCACATCCGGGCCAAGTTGGCAAAATGTATAGGGATACTGGGGAAGACAAGACACATCTTGGACTATAAATCATTGTTCTTACTGTACAATTCACTGTTTCTACCTTATCTTAACTACTGTGTAGAAGTCTGGGGAAACACCTACAAGACCAACCTACAGTCAATATGCACATTACAAAAAAGAGCTATAAGGATAATAAATAATGTAGGATATAGAGACCATACCAATTCGTTGTTTTTAAAGTCACATGTCATAAAGTTCATGGATTTAGTTAAATTTAAGACAGCACAAGTCATGTACAGGGCAATTAATAATCAACTCCCAACTAATATACAAAAAATATTTAAAAAAAGAGACAATGATCATAATTTGAGAGGAGACTTAAACTTTACAAAACCCAAGATACGAACAACTAAGAAAAGTATGTGCATATCTGTCTGTGGGGTGGATTTGTGGAACAGTCTGGAGCCGGAACTGAAACTATGTACAAACAGAAATCAATACAAAATGAGGTATAAACATTATTTGCTGAAAGAATGTATGTTAGAAGGGTAGTATTTATATGTATGATTCACTATGCTCACTCTGGGACACTATGGAATGGTGGGTGGGACAGCACTGTGTATATTTGTGTTGTTTGGGGCTGGTTTTGATGTATGGACTGTATGTATGTTGGGATGGATGGGTGTTAATGTTGATATATACAAAATATAGTTAATTGTTTACTTGGGGTCTTAAATGTGGTAATTTGTATATATTTCACATGGGTTGTATTTATGGAAAAGAGGAGTTGGAATTAAGTGTTCACTTCTTCCTTCTCCCTTTCGAACACTGTATACTGTTACTTTATTGCACTTGTGATTTGTTTTGTTTTTGTTTTACTTTTTTGTTCGAAATAAAGTATGTATCTATCTATCTAAGTTCTTTTCCTGGAAGGCTATATTTGGTCTACACCAAACACGTCCTCTGTTCTAGTGTCCAAATAATTTAATTTTAGAATCATCTGTCCAAAGAACATTATTCCAGAAGTCCTGGTCTTTGTCTATGTTCTCTCTGGCAAACTTCCGTCCGACCTTCACGTTTCTCTTAGAGAGCAAAAGTTTCCTCCTTGCACGCCTCCCATACATGTTAAACTTGTGCAGTCTCTTTCTGAATGTAGAGGCATGCACTTTCACATCAACACACAATGCACCATTTGTCCTCTAATTTGAAGCATCTTTGAGTGGCTTGGAAAGCGCTATACAAATAAAATGTATTATTATTATTATTATTAACAGTAGCGACTTCCGGTTATGGCGGCCACGTAGGAAGACGTGTTTCACTCTGCTCTGCTCCTAAAAATAAAAAGTAGGCTAAAACTCTCTCAATTGGAACAAAAACCTATCCCAGCGTTTAGGCGCGGATATGGTAAAGACCAAGGCTGGGAAATTAGGTGGAGGAAAAAGTGATTCGTCAAAACAATCCAAGCTAACAGACTTCCACGCTCGTGACGAAGCAGGAAAATCTCCAAAGACAATGGCGGAGGAGGGAGCTAGCGGCGGAGCGGTGACTGCTGAGGAGGGGACGAGTGCGGTACTTGCTGCCATCAGCTCCATGAGAGCAGACTTTTCGTCTAAATTTGATGGGATTATAGCAGCGATAGAAGGAATGAGGAAAGAAATAAGCGACTGTATGGAGCGAGTATCGCAGGCGGAGCTCCGAATCTCAAGCGCTGAAGATGACGTCACCAGCCTACAATTAAAGGTGCAAACATTGGAATTAAAAAATAAACGTCTGGAAGATAATGTCCTGGACTTAGAATCCCGGTCGCGACGGAATAATTTGAGGCTGGTGGGCCTCCTGGAGGGAGCGGAGGGACGAGATACATGTTCCTTTTTGGAAAAGTGGATTCCAGAAGCGCTGAACAACGCGGATCTGCAGTCATCGGTCGTCTTAGAGAGCGCTCACCGAATCGGCCCACCGAGAGATAATAAGACACCACCGAGGACGCTGATTATGAAGTTCCTCAGCTACAGAGACAAGGTGATGGTCACCAACGCGGCGCGAGCTAAAGGAGAAATTAAATACCAGGATCAACAGGTGCGGTTCTACCCAGATTTGGCCACAGGAATTCAACAATTAAGGAAACAGTTCGACCCCGCCCGTAAAGAGCTGCGCAACCTCGGGATTCGTCACGGAGTGATTCATCCGGCAAGACTGCTGGTCACATATAAAGGGAGAATCCATATCTTCAAGACCCCTCAGGAGGCGCAGGAGCTAATCAAGCAGATCCAAAAGGAGACTGGTGGGAGCTAAGCATGAAGCATGAACAAGATATAAAGGTAGAATATTTAAGCATTTGTACAGGCATCTGATTGATCTGAAACATATAGTATGTCTACAAAATACAGACTGTATTATATATATAAAAAAAAGCTATGATGTACAAAGTTGCTATAAAATTTTGGAGTTATGTTGGAAAAACTACAGAAGAGAGTTAATGTCATGTCATTAAAAAGTAGTAGAGTCAGGGTGATTGAGAGGAGAAAGAGAGAGTGGTTTGACTGATCCTCGCAGGTGTGGAACAGTCACTAGCTATAACGGGAGACAGATTTTTTTTTTTTTTGATTTTGGGGGGATTACCATGAATGTGGGGAAAGGGAATTTGTTTTTGTGTAGTTTGTAGGATGAATGTTCAACCATCCGTGTTTTTGCTTCTCTGTATGAGCATGTTTATATTGCAAGGTAATCTCAAACTCCTTATTGATCATAGACCAAAGTGTTAATCTTAATTTAACTTCATGGAATTGCAGAGGTCTACAAAATCTAAAAAAACTTAAACAAGTTATGAATAAAATAAAAGACATAGGTTTAAAAATTGTGTTTTTACAAGAAACTCATCTAATAGAGGAGGATGTAAAAAGAATTAGGAGAAGATGGCAGGGAAATGTGTTCACCTCATCATTTTCATCCCGAGCCAGGGGAGTTATGACTCTCATAAATAAAACAGTCCCATTTCAAGTGAAAAATGTAATTGGAGAAAAATTAGGAAGATATCTAATCATCCAAGGATCTTTGTTATAAGAAAATATAAATCTGGTGAACTTATACGGTCCCAATATAGATTATCAAAACTTCTTCGTTAATTTATTTCTTACTTTATCAGCACTTACAGGGCAACATATAATAGCAGGGGATTTTTTTTTCCACAATATCTTTATTGAACCTTTTTTTTTTTTTTAACAAACATGATACAAACAATCAAACACTAACACTAAAGTACTACAAAAAAAAAATGCACTAAAAACACCAACAACCACCAACAAAATCAAGTCTTCAACAATGCTCCTCTGTTTAGTCTAGACAATCCAATACATAAGTATACATATTATGTTCACCAGTTTGGAATTTACAAGGTCCACACACATCATTCACCTTCTTCTTCAAGAGTTATGTTTAAATTTTTTACATAATCAATAAAAGGTCTCCATATATTCTCAACCACAATTTCCTTTGATTTCAGTATATATGTTATTCTTTCTAATGGAAGGTTTGTTAACATCTGTCTTAACCACTGAGTCACATCTGGTCTATGAGTCTTTTTCCATAATAGTGCAATACATTTTTTGGCATTAAGCAAACTGAGGTCTATGAATGTTCTTTCACTTTTATTAAAATTATGCTTTTCTGGGTACAGACCCAACAAAAACAGTTTAGGATTCAATATGATTTGTTTTGAAATTATTTTTTCAATTGTTACCCTCACCTCTTCCCAAAACATTCTTATTAATCTACATTCCCATAAACAATGAAATAGGGTTCCTTTACTTTCCATGCATTTTGTGCATGTATCTGGTATATTTTTGTTGTATCTATTTAACTCCTCCGGTGTAACATACATCCGCATTAACCATTTGAAATGTATCAATTTAAGGCGTGCATTTATTGATTTGGTTTGAGCTTCTGTACAAGCCAATTCCCATTGTTCCTCTGAAATTTCAATTTGCAGATCTTCTTTCCAGTAGTTTAATCTTTTCAGTGAATTTTCACTTGAAGATAGTGTCAATGAGTTATAAAACTCTGAAATAATACCCTTTCTTTTACTATCTTTCATCATCATTTTTTCCAAGGATGAATAAATAGGTCGAGTGAGAGCTTTATTTTGATTTGATCGAATAAAGTTTCTAAGTTGAAGATATTTAAAAAAATGTGTTCTATTGAGATTAAATTTGATCCTCAGCTCTTCAAAAGACATTATGTTATCTGCACATGGCAAATATAAATCCTGAATCTTTTGTATCCCTTTTAAATTCCATACTTTAAATACAGCGTCCGCTCTCCCTGGTTTAAAATATTGATTACCCCATATTGGACTAAATTGTGACAATAACTGTGGTTCTTTTAAATAGTTTTTAGCTTCACATCATATTTTGATCATATGCTTTACAAATGGATTTTTAACTTGTTTTTGTAATTTTTTTGCCGAATCTGAGTATATGAATATGGGAAGAGGTAAAGGTAAATTGTATGATTCCATTTCAGTCCAGTGAGGGAGATCATCTGATGAAAAATAATATGTCATAGACCTCAGTTGTGCCGACCAATAATACAACATAAAATTTGGACATTTCAGACCTCCACGATCAAATGGTAAATATAATAAAGACAGACGTAATCTAGCCCTCCTGTTGTTCCATATAAATTCCACTAACTTTTTTTTTATTCTTGAGAATAGATCTAAAGGTGGTGGTAAGGGAATGTATTGAAATAAATAAAGTATTTTAGGTAAAATATTACTTTTAAGTATATTGATTCTCCCGATCATCGACATTGGTAGTGACATCCATCTCTGAAGTAACTCATTAATATCTGACATTAAGGCTTCATAGTTGACACTGGCGACTGATTCTAGCTTAGGCACAATTTGGATTCCTAAATATTTAAACTGATTTACAACATTGAATTGATTTACCTCAGGGGCTGGGTAATTTCTCTGGGTCTCATTTAGCATTAATATTGAAGATTTAGTTTTATTTATTTTATATCCTGATATTTCCCCAAAATTCTTTATTAAATTCAACAAGGTTGGAATTGATTTTTTTAGATTCGACATAAACAAAATTATGTCATCGGCGTACAGGGAGATTTTATGTTCTGTTGGTCCAACTTTAATTCCATATATTTGTGAATGTAAACGTATCGCTATCGCTAAAGGTTCAATTGCCATAGTAAACAGTAAAGGTGAAAGTGGACAGCCTTGTCGACATCCTCTATTGATTTTTATTGGTTTTGAAATATTGTTATTTGTTAGGATTTCTGCTGTAGCATTATTGTATATTATTTGAACCCATTTTATGAAATTATTTCCAAGTCCAAACCTTTGTAGGACTTCAAAAAGAAAGGGCCATTCAACTCTATCAAAGGCCTTTTCGGCGTCCAGTGATAGGAGAGCTGTATCCGGTGCTTCTTTATTAAAATAAATAATATTAAATAGTCTTCTTACATTATGGAAGCCTTGTCTACCCTTTATAAAGCCATTCTGATCTCGATTAATAATATTTGGTAAAATTTCTTGTATTCGTCTTGCTAAATTTTTACAGATTATCTTAAGGTCGGCGTTTAATAGGCTTATTGGTCTCATATTTTCACATTTATTAGAGGGCTTACCTGGTTTTGGCAGCAGTATAATTAAGGCATTATTTATGTATGATGGTAAATTATTATTTTGAAATGCTTCTAAAACCATTTCCAAAAAAGGTTTTATTAATTTATTCTTAAATTTTTTATAAAGGTCAACTGGAAGACCATCTGGTCCTGCACTTTTTCCTGATTTCATATTATCAATGGCTAGCCCAACTTCTTCTTGACTAATTTTAGACTCCAATATCTCCCTGTTTTCATTTGGAATACACGGTATAGATAGTTCGTTCAAAAACCCATTTAGTTTTGTTAAATCAGATTCATTTTTGGTATCATATAATTTTTCATAGTAATCTCTAAAGGCTCTGTTAATTTCTAAAGGATCTATAACTACCTGTCCATTACTTATAATACTGGTAATTGGTGTTTTAATTTCTAATTGTTTAATCTGCCATGCTAATAATTTTCCTGATTTTTCACCTTGTTCATAAAAAGATTGTTTCAATCTTAGAAGACTCGAGGCAGCTCTATTCGCTGATTTTTTGTCGTATTCAGCTCTCAAAATCAGTAATTCATTCTCCAACCTTGGGTCACTTCCTGCATACACTTTTTCCTGAAGACTTTTTATTTTATGTTCCAATTTAGCTCTCTCCTCTCGAGTCTTCTTAGATTTTGATCCTGTATAACTAATAATATGTCCCCTAATAAAAGCTTTGAAAGCCTCCCACTTTACACATGCTGATGTTTGTGTAGTATTGATGTCAAAGAACTCGTCTATCTGTTTTTCTATATACTTGACAAATTCCTCATCCTGAAGCCATTTATGCTGAAATTGCCATCTACCTGATTCCTTTGTCAATTTTTTATCTACATATATTAGACAACAGGGTGCATGATCAGAGATCACGATGTTATCATAAAAGCAGTTTTGAATCTTGGACCTTAATTCTGTGGAAATCAAAAAATAATCAATACGTGAGAATGTCTTGTAGGTACTGGAATAACAAGAATAGGCTTTAACTTGTGGTTTCATTTCTCTCCATATATCTAACAATCTCAATTCTTTCATAAAATGATTAATAGTCATCCTACATCCATTGTGCGTACAATCCAGTCCTGTTGATCTATCTATACCTGGATTCAATGTACAATTAAAATCCCCTGCTATTATATGTTGCCCTGTAAGTGATGATAAGATAAGAAATAAATTAGCAAAGAACTTTTGATCATCTATATTGGGACCATATAAGTTCACAAGATTTATATTTTCTAATAGCAAAGAACCTTGAATGATTACATATCTTCCAAATTTGTCTCCAATTACATTTTTCACTTGAAAAGGAACTGATTTATGTATGAGAGTCATAACTCCCCTGGCCCGGGATGAGAATGATGAGGTGAAGACACTTCCTTGCCATCTACTCCTAATTCTTTTTATATCCTCCTCTATTAAATGAGTTTCTTGTAAAAACACAATTTTTGAACCCATGTCTTTTATTTTATTCATAACTTGTTTAAGTTTTTTTAAATTTTGTAGACCTCTGCAATTCCATGAAGTTAAATTAAGATTAACACTTTGGTTTATGATCAATAGAGAGTTTGGGATTACCTTGCAGTGTAAACATGCTCATACAGAGAAGCAAAAACATGAGTGGTTGAACATTCATCCTACAAACTACACACAAACAAATTTCCCCTTCCCACACTTGTGGCAAACCCCCCAAAATCAAAAGAAAAATTCCGTCTCCCGATATAGCCATCGACCGCTCCACACCCACGGGGAGCAGCCTAAGCCACTCCTTCTTCATCCTCCCAATCACCCTAACTCTACTGCTTTTAATGACGTAACATTAACTCTCCTCTGTAGTTTTCCAACTTAACTCCAAAATTTTTAACAACTTTGTACATCATAGTTTTTTTTGTTTGTTTTGTTTTTGTTGTTTTTTTAAAATATATAATACAATCTATATTTTGTAAACTTACTATTTACTTCAAGTCAGTCAGATGCCTGTGCAAATGCTTAATTATTCTACCTTATATTTTGTTCATGCTTAGCTCCCACCAGTCTCTTCTTCTTCTTTGATCTTCTTGATGAACTCCTGCGCCTCCTCTGGGGTCTTGAAGATGTGGGTTCTGCCCTCATACGTGGTCAGCAGTCTCGCAGGATAGATTACACCATGACGAATCCCAAGGTTGCGCAGCTCCTTACGTATGGGATCAAACTGCTTCCTCAATTGTTGGATTCCTGTGGCCAAATCTGGGTAGAACCGCACCTGCTGGTCCTGGTGTTTAATCTCTCCTTTAGCACGTGCAGCGTTGAAGATCTTCATCCTGTCTCTGTTGCTAAGAAACTTCATAATTAAGGTCCTCGGCGGTCCCTTATCTCTCCGTGGGCCAATACGATGTGCATTTTCCAGAACCACTGCTGATTGCAACTCCTCGCTGCCCAGCACCTCCGGGATCCACTTTTCCAGAAAGGAACATACGTCCCGACCTTCTGATTCCTCTGGAAGACCCACCAGCCTCAAGTTATTCTGTCTCGACCGAGATTCCAAATCCAAAATATTATTTTCCAGACATTTATTTTTTTTTTCCAAAGTGCGCACCTTTAATTGAAGACGGGTGACGTCATCTTCAGCACTAGCGAGACGGAGCTCCATCTGCGCCGTTCGTTCTACACAGTCACCCAATTCCTTTCTTATTCCTTCCAACGCTGTCATAATCCCATCAAATCTGGAGGAAAAGTCCGCTCTCATTGAACTCATGGCAGCCATCAGCGCATCTGCGCTGCTCCCCGCAGACATCGCACCGTTGCCAGCCTCCTCCGCCATATATGGAGTTTTATTTGCTGCGTCACAGACCTGAAAGTCCGTTAATTTGGACTGTTTCGGCGGCTCGCTTTTTCCTTTACCTGGTTTTCCAGCCTTAGGCTTCGCCGACATATCCTCACCCAGACGCTGGGATACGTTCTGTCCCAAATGAGAGAGTTATTTGCCGATTTTTTTCTCCAGGAGCAGAGCAGAGTGAGACACGTCCGTCTTACGTGGCAGCCATAACCGGAAGTCGGCATGGCAGATTAAACAATTAGAATTTAAAACACCAATTACCAGTATTTTTTTTTTTTTTTTTTGTTACTTATTTGTACCCGTAGGTAGACTTGGTTTGCAGTCTGGTGACAAGCCACCGGCTGCTGGTCGCTGCGTGCGCGAGCGCCCTAAACCTACATGTTTTTGGTATGCGGGAGGAAACCGGAGAAATCCCGGAGTAAACCCACGCAACACGGGGAGAACATGCAAACTCCACACAGCTCACTGTTGGCCGGGGGCTGGGATCGAACCCACGATCTCATGATCCCTGCGATCCCCCGGCCGAGGGTAAAACTGTGCTGCCACAGTGCTAAACCACTGCGCCACCGTGCAGCCCATAAGTATTATAAGTAACGGACAGGCAGTTGTAGATCCTTTAGAAATTAATAGTGCCTTTGTGGGAATCATGAAATGATGAGACTGGATGATTTCTCAGTATTGGTTTATTCCATCTCACGTCCCACAGCTCTCTCTCTCAGTCAGGAAAACAGAGGAAGAGCTGCAGTCAACCACATACATTTATACCTCCACATCAAAAACAGAATCACATTTACATTTAATCCCCCCATTGTCCTCTCGGCTCCTCTGTCTGACCCCAGGAGGTCAGACAGTCCTTTCAGGCTCTCGCTCCAGTTCTTCTCACTTCCTTCCAAGTTCGCAGGTGGTCCACACTCATTGTCCATCTGAGGCATGATGTCAATACACACCGCGAGCTTAAAGTCCTTCCATGCTTGGGTCTCTGCCATGTCATATGTGAGCTACATAATGTTACTGTTATGGGCGCCACATCACTCCCCCCGAAACGCCAAAGAGTGGACACACACCAACATTACCCTAACGGCCATACGTCATATATCACCCCCCCCCTTTGCAGAATCTAAAGCACAATCTACACGGGTTGATCAAAACACACATCACTCTGCCCGTAGTCTAGGCTTCAACCTCCTCCCGAATCTGCTGTACGCAGGTTTCGCAGTCTGTGTTGTGCCGTCCTGCGGCGCACCTGTGGAATGAGGGGAAGAAGGGTTAATTGCCCCCTGCGGGGGATCCAGGGGCCGTTCCCTGGGAGGTCTGCCGCGTCGAGGCGCCCCCGCCGGTCGTACAGATTCATCACGCAACACAAAAGCGGGCTTTAATCTGTCAACACTGATTGTTTCTTTCCTGCCCCCCAAATCTAGCACAAAATATTTCTCCCCGGTTTCCAGCACTCGAAATGGACCATCGTAAGGTGGGCGGAGGCTGTGACGCTGAGCGTCGTGCCTGACAAAAACAAACTCTGCGTTTTGTAAAGCCTTGGGAACAAAAACAAGCGGAAAAGTGTGATGCGCGGGGCCTGGGAGCATTTCTGCTCCCGTGCCACTTAGAGGTCCCCGCACCGGGGGGCGCTCTGGTGCCGCATGGGCTGGCAGGAACTCGCCGGGCAGCCTGAGAGGTTGTGTAAACACTAATTCAGCGGGTGAGGCATCTAAATCCTCTTTGGGTACTGAACGCAACCCCAATAAAACCCATGGTAGTTTGTTTGCCCAATCTGTATCCGTGAGCGACGCTCTGAGGGCTGCCTTCAACGACCTGTGAAAACGCTTGCATAAACCGTCGGCCTGGGGGTGATAAGCGGTAGTACGATGGGCTGCCGCTCCTAAGCCGCTGGCCATTACTGACCACAGCTCCGACACGAATTGTGGACCCCTATCGGACGTAATATCTGACGGGACTCCAAACCGCGCTACCCAGGCTGTCAAAAAAGCGTGAGCCACCTCTGCCGCTGTGGTCGATTGTAATGGAACCACTTCCGGCCAACATGTGATCCGGTCCACCATTGTCAAGAGATGTGTGAACCCTTGTGATGGCGGTAGGGGGCCCACTAGGTCTACGTGCACATGATCGAATCTCTTAGCCGGAATGTGGAACGGTTCTAAAGGGGCTTTCGTGTGCCTGTGAACTTTGGCCCGCTGGCAAGCCATGCAGGCTTTCGCCCACTCCTTCACGTGCTTGCGCAGGCTCGGCCAAACAAACTTCTCCGCTACCATTTTCACCGAAGCGCGTACTCCCGGATGCGCTAGGGAGTGCACCGCGTCAAAAACGCGACAGCGTCACGCAGCAGGTACCACCGGGCGCGGTCGCCCGGTGGATACGTCGCAGATTAGAGGGGGTGAACCGGTTTGTAAACTTATGCTCTCCAGTCTTAGCCGTGTTGGTCCAGAAAGGAGCGCGTGCACGTCCGTGTCTTCGCTCTGCTCCGCTGCCATGGCTGCATAATCTATCCCCACGTGCACCGGAGTCACGTGCGCGTCCGCGCTGTTACCTTGCTCCACGTCTGCGGCATTACAGTCCGCATCCGCGCGGACAGGCGCTGTTACCGCTCGTGAGAGGCAGTCCGCTACTACATTAAGTTTACTGGCTACGTGCTGTATATCGGTGGTGAACTCTGAAATTGCAGCCAGCTGCCTCTGCTGTCGGCCTGACCAAGGTTCTGAAATTTTGGACATTGCAAAAGTGAGCGGTTTGTGGTCGACAAACGCGGTGAAACGCCGTCCTTCCAACCAGAACTGAAAATGGCGAATGGCCAGGTGGAGCGCTAGCAGTTCCCTGTCAAACGCGCTGTTTTTCCACTCAGCATCGCGTAGGGACCTGCTGAAAAAAGCGAGTGGCTGCCAAACTCCGGCGACCTGCTGCTCCACAACGGCCCCTATGGCCACATCTGACGCGTCTGTGGTTAGCGCTATTCGGGCTGATGGGTCTGGGTGAGCCAGCAGTGCTGCGTCTGCCAGTGCTTTTTTAACCTCTGTGAACGCGCGCTCCCGCTCTGGGGACCACTCGATCACATTGGAGGGCTTCTGCTTTTTGAGTGCGGCGTATAACGGTTGCATGAGCTGCGCTGCGTGGGGTATGAAACGGTTATAAAAATTTACCATTCCTAAAAATTCTTGCAACGCTTTTACCGTTTGTGGCTGGGGAAACTCCGCCACCGCGCGTACTTTGGCCAGCAGAGGGACTGCTCCCTCTGGGGAGACGCGGTGCCCTAAAAAATCGAATTGCGCTGCGCCAAAATGGCACTTGGCCGGGTTGATTATCAACCCATGCGCTCCCAACCTCTGAAAAACTGTCGTGAGGTGTTTTTCGTGTTCCTCCTCGGAGGCACTGGCGACTAAAATGTCGTCTAAGTAGACAAAAATGAAAGGGAGGTCACGCAACACGGCATCCATCATCCGTTGGAAGGTTTGCGCTGCGCTTTTAAGGCCAAAAGGCATGCGTAAAAACTCAAAAAGCCCGAACGGGGTTATTACCGCTGTCTTGGGAATGTCCTCTGGTCGGACCAGGACCTGATGATAACCGCGGACCAGGTCTATTTTAGAAAAAATGCATGCCTTCGCCAAGTGCACTGAAAAATCCTGGATATGCGGAATTGGGTAGCGGTCCTGTGCTGTGGCATTGTTTAACCTGCGGTAATCGCCACAAGGTCTCCACGAGCCGTCAGCCTTAGGCACCATATGCAGGGGGGAAGCCCAGGCGCTCTTCGAGCAGCGAATTATGCCCAACCTTTCTAGGTTGGCGAACTCCTCACGCGCAATGGAGAGCTTAGCTGCATCTAAGCGCCAAGCCTTCGCAAAAACTGGTGGGCCACTTGTGGTGATAAAGTGCTCCACCCCGTGCTTCGCCACCTTAGCTGAAAACGTGGGAACTGTGAGTGCTGGAAACTGGTTTAGAAGAGTGTGAAACTTACCGCCTGCTGTGGCGACGTTGGTCTGTACTGGCGGTGGGGACACTCGAGCTGCACAAGGGATGGAACAAAAAGAGAGTGCATTAACCAGGCGTCTATTAACCAGATCTACCAACAAGCCATGTGAGCACAAAAAGTTTGCGCCTAACATGTTGAAACTCACCGCCGCTACTATGAAGGTCCATTCATAGGTGCGGCCGTGCAAGGACAGGCGCAGAGTCCTTTCGCCAAAAGTCTTGATAGACGAGCCGTTTGCGGCCGTTGCCCCGTCTCCGCGGGGGCCCGCCACACGATCTGCATAGGTCGCGGTGATGAAACTCCTCTGTGCTCCGGTGTCTACGAGGAATTGCCGTCCGGAGCTCGCGTCTGTCAGGTACAGCAACTTGTTCAGTTCACCAAGAGTCGAAGCTGCTAACGACCCCCGGCTCGTGCGTTTCCCTGTTTCCTGAAGCTGCATGGTGGGATGCATCTGTGCGCCTTCTCAGCGAAGCGTCGATGGTAAAAACAGAGGCCGTCCCCTCCTCTGCTTCGGGACCGCGCCGCTGCCGTCGTCGCTGGAGTTGTTTCTGCTGCCCCTGGCTCTCCACCGCCCTCGGCCGTCGCGCCGAGGTCTGCTGCTGCCACTGAAGTCTCCTGCTCGTCGCAGGCGTCGAGGAGCCGCTCTGCTTCCATGGCCAGCTCGCGGAAGTCCTGCTGGTTCACGCACCTCATGCCGGACAGGAGACCCCTCATGTGCGCTGGGAGGGTCCTCAAGAAGATGTGTTTAAACAGAAACGCATCGTTGTCCGCCCCGATCATCTGCAGCATGTCCTCCATGAGGACGGTTGGCCTGCGTCCTCCTCTGTCGCGCAGGTCCAGAAGCCGCCTGGCCCTCACCTCGGCTGATGGCACAAAACTCCGAATGAGGGCGGCTTTCAGGGCGTCGAATTTGCCAGCAGCGGGCGGCTGCTGCACCAGGCTCCGCACACATCGAGCTGTGCGGCTGTCGAGTCTTGCGATGACATTATGGAACTTGATGTCATCTGCTGATACTCCTTCGAGCATGAACCGCGATTCCACATGTTGGAACCATGAGTGCGGGTCATCTTGCCAGAACTCGGGGAGCTTAATTGAGCTTGCGCCCGTGCGGGCGGTCCCCGGTGAATCCGGGTCGGAGAAACGGTCTCCAAGCCTTTCCATATATCTCACGTGTGGGTCACCAATGTGGGAATCATGAAATGATGAGACTGGATGATTTCTCAGTATTGGTTTATTCCATCTCACGTCCCACAGCTCTCTCTCTCAGTCAGGAAAACAGAGGAAGAGCTGCAGTCAACCACATACATTTATACCTCCACATCAAACACAGAATCACATTTACATTTAATCCCCTCGGCTCCTCTGTCTGACCCCAGGAGGTCAGACAGTCCTTTCAGGCTCTCTCTCCAGTTCTTCTCACTTCCTTCCAAGTTCGCAGGTGGTCCACACTCATTGTCCATCTGAGGCGTGATGTCAATACACACCGCGAGCTTAAAGTCCTTCCATGCTTGGGTCTCTGCCATGTCATATGTGAGCTACATAATGTTACTGTTATGGGTGCCACACCTTTACAGATTATTATGAAAAACTATATGATACAAAAAATGAAACTGACTTAACAAAACTAAATGGGTTTTTGGACGGATCATCTATACCGTGTATTCCAAATGAAAGCAGGGAGATACTGGAGTCAAAAATTAGTCAAGAGGAAGTTGGGCTAGCCATTGATAATATGGAATCAGGAAAAAGTGCAGGACCAGATGGTCTTCCAGTTGACCTCTATAAAAAATTTAAGAACAAATTAATAAAACCACTTTTGGAAATGGTTTTAGAAGCATTTCAAAATAGTAATTTACCACCATACATGAATAATGCCTTAATTATACTGTTGCCAAAACCAGGTAAACCCTCTAATAAATGTGAAAACATGAGACCAATAAGCCTATTAAATGGTGACCTTAAGATAATCTGTAAAATTTTAGCAAGACGACTACAAGAAATTTTACCAAATATTATTAACCGAGATCAGAATGGCTTTATAATGGGAAGACAAGGCTTCCATAATGTAAGAAGACTATTTAATATTATTTATTCCAATAAAAAAGCACCAGATACAGCTCTCCTATCATTGGACACCGAAAAGGCCTTTGATAGGGTCGAATGGCCCTTTCTTTTTGAAGTCTTACAAAGGTTTGGACTTGGAAATAATTTCATAAAATTGGTTCAGATAATATACAATAATGCTACAGCAGAAATCCTAACAAACAGCAATATCTCAAAATCAATAAAAATCAATAGAGGATGTCGACAAGGCTGTCCATTTTCACCCTTATTGTTTACTATGGCAATTGAACCTTTAGCGATGGCAGTACGTTTACATCCACAAATATATGGAATTAAAGTAGAACCAACAGAACATAAAATCTCCCTGTATGCCGATGACATAATTTTGTTTATGTCGAATTTAAAAAATCAATTCCGACCTTGTTAAATTTAATAAAGAACTTTGGGGAAGTATCAGGATATAAAATAAATAAAACTAAATCTTCAATATTAATGCTAAATGAGACCCAGAGAAATCACCCAGCGCCTGAGGTAAATCAATTCAATGTTGTAAATCAGTTTAAATATTTAGGAATTCAAATTGTGCCTAAGCTAGAATCAGTCGCCAGTGCCAACTATGAAGCCTTAATGACAGATATTAATGAGTTACTTCAGAGATGGATCGATCCAAGATGGCGCCCACAGCGGTCGACATGGTGCTTCGCTGCGCTCTTTGTTTGTTTTTGTTTGTCAATTGTGTGTCTGCTTGCACTTATACCCGTGAAGAACTTTTAAATATCAGGACTTTGACCCCCACGGACCTCCTCCCAGTTTTTCTAGCCCCTGCCGCCGATCTGGTTTATTGTTTGGCTCGGAAAGTGAGACGGCGGAAGAGAGGAAGACGAGCGGGCGCTCTCGTACGACTTCGCAGGAGAGGCTCGCGAACGGCGCTGCCTGGCATATTTCTGTCCAATACCAACTCTCTCTCTAACAAGGTGGATGAACTGAGACTGCTGATGCGTTTTAAGGACCTCGCCTCCTCAGCTGTCCTCTGCTTTACTGAGACCTGGCTCCGGGAAAATATACCGGACAGCGCGCTGCGCCTCGACGGCTTCCAGCTCTTCCGTGCTGATCGTGACACAGAGCTTTCCGGCAAGACCACAGGAGGCGGTGTCTGCTTCTACATCAACTGTAGCTGGTGCTCTGATGTAACGGTAATTTCCAAACACTGTTCTCCTGCCTTGGAATTTCTTGTTATCAATTGCAAGCCCTTCTATTCCCCGCGGGAGTTTGCTTCTTTCATAATGATCGCTGTGTACGCCCCTCCCGACGCGGACACGCGCGAAGCTCAGCGCGTGCTCGCGGATCACATTCAACACACAGAGCGGAGTTTTCCAGACTCGCTGATTATTGTGGCTGGCGACTTTAATCAGTGCAATCTGAGCCACGATCTCCCCCGCTACAAACAGTTTATTAAATGCCCCACCAGAGGATTAAACACACTGGATCACTGTTACACCACAGTGAAAGACGCATATCGCGCTGTCCCTCGAGCTGCGCTGGGATTATCTGATCACGTGATGGTTCACCTCATTCCCACATACAGACAGAGATTGAAGCTCACTAAACCTGTTGTGAGCACTACGAAGATACGGACCAGTGATGCTGAGGAGAAGCTGGAAACGTGCATGGAAATATCTGACTGGGGCATGCTTAAAGGAGCCACGCATGATCTGGATGAGTACACGGACACTGTGAACTCATATATCCACTTTTGTGAAGAGAACATTCTTCCATCACGCACCAGGGTGAGTTACTCTAATGACAAACCCTGGTTCACAGCTAAGCTCAGACAGATCAGGAAGGAGAAGGAAGCAGCGCTGAAAAGTGGAGACAGGGACTGCTACAGGGAGGTTAAATACCGGTTTAACAGAGAGCTGAAGAGGGCTAAATCTGTGTACTCAGAGAGACTCCAGCAGCAGTTCACTGCTAATGATTCGGCTTCCGTGTGGAGAGGACTGAGGCAGATCACCAACTATCGGCCTCAGGCTCCTAAAGGTCAGGATGACAAAGCCCTTTGTCAGAGACTGTCCCAACACTATGCCCGTTTTGACACCTCGTCATCTGTGTCCAACTCCCCCCCGCCCTCCAGCTCCACAGCCTCCACATTCCCTACTTCATTTAAGGCACCCCCCCCACCTCCCCCCCTCCCCTTATCATCAGTGAGCAGGATGTGCTCAAACAGTTCTCCAGACTGAACCCGCGCAAGGCCCCCGGCCCAGACGGCGTGTCTCCCTCCACCCTGAGACTCTGTGCGAAACAGCTGTCTCCTGTATTCACAGACATTTTTAACACCTCCCTTAAGTTATGCCACGTGCCATCCTGCCTCAAATCCTCCACCATCATCCCTGTCCCCAAGAAGCCACAGATCACTGGACTTAATGACTACAGACCTGTAGCGCTCACCTCTGTAGTCATGAAGTCCTTTGAGCGCCTGGTCCTGTCCCACCTCAAGTCCATCACCACCCCTCTCCTGGACCCGCTGCAGTTTGCCTACCGAGCCAACAGGTCTGTAGACGATGCAGTCAACCTGGCCCTCCACTCCATCCTGCAGCACCTGGACTCCCCGGGAACCTACGCCAGGATCCTGTTTGTGGACTTCAGCTCCGCATTCAACACCATCCGCCCCGCTCTGCTCCGGGACAAGCTGTCCCTGCTCAACGTGCCTGACTCCCTCTGCAGGTGGATCATCGACTTCCTGACGGACCGGAGGCAGCATGTGCGGCTGGGAAAGACTGTCTCAGACTATACTAGCATCAGCACCGGATCACCCCAGGGCTGTGTACTTTCCCCCCTACTCTTCTCCCTTTACACCAACTCCTGCACCTCCAGCCACCAGTCTGTCAAGTTGATCAAGTTTGCGGACGACACCACCCTCATCGGGCTCATCTCCAACGGCGACGAGTCCGCCTACAGGAGAGAGGTGGCCCAGCTGGCGTCCTGGTGCAGCAATAACAACCTGCAGCTGAACGCTCTGAAGACAGTGGAGATGATTGTAGACTTCAGGAAAGTCACTACTCCTCTGCCCCCCCTCACCCTCTCAGGCTCTCCCATCACCACTGCTGATTCCTTCCGCTTCCTAGGCACTACCATCACCAGGGACCTCAAATGGGAGCTGACCATCAGCTCACTCATCAAAAAAGCCCAGCAGAGGATGTTCTTCCTGCGGCAGCTGAGGAAGCTCAAGCTACCCACCAAGATGTTAGTGCAGTTCTACACAGCCATCATCGAGTCCATCCTCACCACCTCCATAACCGTGTGGTACGCAGGAGCCACTGCCAGGGACAGACTAAGGCTGCAGCGCGTCGTGCGCACTGCTGAGAAGGTGATCGGCTGCAAGCTCCCTTCTCTCCAGGATCTGTACATCTCCAGGACCCGGAGGCGTGCTGGCCGGATCATAGCCGATCCCTTACACCCTGGTCACGTACTGTTTGCCCCCCTCCCCTCTGGTAGAAGACTTCGGTCCATCCAGACTAAAACCTCCCGTCACATGAACAGCTTCTTCCCCTCTGCCATTAGACTGCTGAACACTAAGTGACTCTCGTGCACCATGTACAGCAGCTCAACCAGACTCATGTCAATCATCACTGTTTTCTTCCTGCATTACCGACTGCACTATATAGTTCTCCACAGTATCTGCTGCTGGCTAATATATATTTTAACTGTTGACCAGTATCACTTAATCTTATCCTACACTTTATTACATGTATAGTTTATTTCTCTTATCTTATCATGTTTAATGTTGCAGCATTGTACCGAGACAAATTCCTAGTTTGTGTACTACATGAACAATGGCAATAAACCTGATTCTGATTCTGATTCTGATTCTGATGTCACTACCAATGTCGATGATCGGGAGAATTAATATACTTAAAAGTAATATCTTACCTAAAATACTTTATTTATTTCAATACATTCCTTTACCACCACCTTCAGATCTATTCTCAAGAATTAAAAAAAAGGTAGTGGAATTTATATGGAACAATAGGAAGGCTAGATTATGTCTGTCCTTACTATATTTACCATTTGATCGTGGAGGTCTGAAATGTCCAAACTTTATGTTGTATTACTGGTCAGCACAACTGAGATCTATGACATTATTTTTCATCAAACGATCTCCCTCACTGGACTGAAATGGAATCATACAATTTACCTTTACCTCTTTCCTTATTCATATATTCAGACTCAGCTAAAAAAATTACAGAAACAAGTTAAAAATCCAATTGTAAAGCATATGATCAAAATATGGTGTGAAACCAAAAAATATTTAAAAGAACCACACTTATTGTCACAATTTAGTCCAATATGGGGTAATCAATATTTTACACCAGGGAGAGCGGATGATGTATTTAAAGTATGGAATTTAAAAGGGATTCAAAAGATTCAAGACTTATACTTGTCACGTTCAGATAACATAATGTCTTTTGAAGAACTGAGGATCAAATTTAATCTTAATAGAACACATTTTTTTAAATATCTTCAGCTTAGGAATTTTATTCGATCAAATCAAAATAATGCTCTCACCCGACCTACTTATTCATCCTTGGAAAAAATTTTGACGAAAGATAGTAAGAGAAAGGGTATTATTTCAGAGTTTTATAACTCATTGACACTATCCTCAAGTGAAAACTCACAGAAAAGACTGAATTATTGGAAAGAAGACCTGCAAACTGAAATTTCAGAGGAACAATGGGAATTGGCTTGTACAGAAGCTCAAACCAAATCAATAAATGTACGTCTTAAATTGATACATTTTAAATGGTTAATGCAGATGTATGTTACACCGGTGGAGTTAAATAGATATAACAAAAACATACCAGATACATGCACAAAATGTATGGAAAGTAAAGGAACCCTATTTCATTGTTTATGGGAATGTAGAAAAATTAGAATGTTTTGGGAAGAGGTGAGGGTAACAGTTGAAAAAATAATTTCAAAACAATTCACATTGAACCCTAAACTGTTTTTGTTGGATCTGTATCCAGAAAAGCATAACTTCAATAAGAGTGAAAGTGCATTCATAGACCTCAGTTTGTTTAATGCCAAAAAATGTATTGCACTACCATGGAAAAAGACTCATAGACCAGATGTGACTCAGTGGTTAAGACAGATGTTAACAAACCTTCCACTAGAAAGAATAACATACATACTGAAATCAAAGGAAAATGTGTTTGAGAATATATGGAGACCTTTCATTGATTATGTAAAGAAATTAAACATAACTTTTGAAGAAGAAGGTGAATGATGTGTGTGGACCTTGCAAATTCCAAATTGGTGAATGTATAATATGTATACTTATGTAATAGATTACCTAGACTAAACAGAGGAGCATTGTTGATGACTTGCCTTTGTTAGTGGTTGTTGGTGTTTTTAGTCCATTTTTTTTCTTGTAGTTAGTGGGTTTTTTTTAATTTTTAAATTACGTTAGTGTTAGTGTTTGATTGTTTGTGCCATGTTTGTAAAAAAAAAAAGGTTCAATAAAAAATATTGTGGAAAAAAAAAACCAGTAGCAACAGCCTGCTGTAGGTCCCATGATGACATTTTACGGGTTTTGGAGACTTCTTTTAACATCCTGCAGTCTGCTCTTGGGGTGAACTTGCTTGGATAGCCAGAACTGGGCATGTTGGCAGTTGTTTTGAATGTCCTCCACTTGTAGACCATTTTCCGGGCAATGGAATGGCTGATTTCAAATTCTTCTGAGATCTTTTTAAATCCCATAAGCTGCTACAATCTTCTTTCTGAAGGCCTCAGACAGCTCTTTCGATCTGACCATGGTGTTCACTCTCACTTCAGCAGTCAGGAGCACAGCAAATTAAATGTCTGAGGTTAAAATAGGACAAGTCTCCTTCAAAATGCTGAGTAACGATATTCTAATCATGTGCACCTGATGTGATACACCTGCGTGTGATTTTAGACATTTTAAGTGGGAATAAATGTGGGGGTGTCCAAATTTATTCCTTACCAGAAATTGCATGTTTTTAGAATTACATTTTACAGAAAATTTTAAAAAGTCTTTACTTCAGTTTTAATTGTTTAGTTATATTACTTGAATCTCCCAGTACTGTTAAAACTGACAGTAAATATCCATATGTTCAAATATGTTTAAAAAAAACACATACAGGCTTTCATAGGGTGCCCTAACTTTTTCATGACTGTGTGTGTGTGTGTGTGTGTGTGTGAAAATATATACAGTATATATATATATATATATATATATACACACTACCGTTCAAAAGTTTGGGGTCACTTAGAAATTTCCTTATTTTTGAAAGAAAAGCACTGTTTTTTTCAATGAAGATAACTTTAAACTAATCAGAAATACACTCTAATATCTAATATACATTGCTAATGTGGTAAATGACTATTCTAGCTGCAAATGTCTGTTTTTTGGTGCAATATCTACATAGGCGTATAGAGGCCCATTTCCAGCAACTATCACTCCAGTGTTCTAATGGTACAGTGTGTTTGCTCATTGCGTCAGAAGGCTAATGGATGATTAGAAAACCCTTGTGCAATCATGCTAGCACAGCTGAAAACAGTTTAGCTGGTTAGAGAAGCTATAAAACTGACCTTCCTTTGAGCAGGTTGAGTATCTGGAAAAAATTATTATTTCAAATACAAATCATCATTTCTAACCTTGTCAATGTCTTGACTATATTTTCTATTCATTTTACAACTCATGGTGGTAAATAAGTGTGACTTTTCATGGAAAACACAAAATAAATGTCTGGATGACCCCAAACTTTTGAACGGTAGTGTATATATACACACACATACATACACATACACAGTGGTGTGAAAAAGTGTTTGCCCCCTTCCTGATTTCTCATTTTTTTGTGTTTGTCACACTTATGTAAATGTTTCAGATCATCAAACAAATTTAAATATTAGACAAAAACAACACAAGTAAACACAAAATGCAGTTTTTAAATGAAGGTGTTTATTATTAAGGGGAAAAAATCCAAACCTACACTACCGTTCAAAAGTTTGGGGTCACTTAGAAATTTCCTTATTTTTGAAAGAAAAGCACTTTTTTTCAATGAAGATAACTTTAAACTAATCAGAAATACACTCCATACATTGCTAATGTGGTAAATGACTATTATAGCTGCAAATGTCTGGTTTTTGGTGCAATATCTACATAGGTGTATAGAGGCCCATTTCCAGCAACTATCACTCCAGTGTTCTAATGGTACAGTGTGTTTGCTCATTGCGTCAGAAGGCTAATGGATGATTAGAAAACCCTTGTGCAATCATGTTAGGTCTGCAATGCTGTAATTGCTGCAAATGGAGGATTCTTTGACGAAAGCAAAGTTTGAAGGAAAAAATTATTATTTCAAATACAAATCATTATTTCTAACCCTAATTTTACAACTCATGGTGGTAAGTAAGTGTGACTTTTCATGGAAAACACAAAATAATTGTCTGGGTGACCCCAAACTTTTGAACGGTAGTGTACATGGCCCTGTGTGAAAAAGTAATTGCTCCCTAAACCTAATAGCAGGTTGGGCCACCCTTAGCAGCAACAACTACAATCAAGCGTTTGCGATAACTGGCAATGAGTGTTTTACAGTGCTGTGGAGGAATTCTGACCCACTCATCTTTGCAGAATTGTTGTAATTCAGCCACACTGGAGGGTTTTCGAGCATGAACCACCCTTTTAAGGTCATGCCACAGCATCTCATTCAGATTCAAGTCAGGACTTTGACTAGGCCACTCCAAAGTCTTCATTTTGATTTTCTTAAGCCATTCAGAGGTGGACTTGCTGGTGTGTTTTGGATCGTTGTCCTCCTGCAGAACTCAAGTGCGCTTCAGCTTGAGGTTACAAACAGATGGCCGGACATTCTCCTTCTGGATTTTTTGGTAGACAGCAGAATTCATGGTTCCATTTACCACAGCAAGTCTTCCAGGTCCTGAAGCAGCAAAACAGCCCCAGACCATCACACTACCACCACTATATTTTACTGGTGGTATGATGTTCCTTTTCTGAAATGCTGTGTTACTTTTACACCAGATGTAATGGGATACACACCTTCCAAAAAGTTAAACATTTGTCTTATCAGTCCACTGAGCATTTTCCCAGAAGTCTTTGGGATCATCAAGACGTTTTCTGGCAAAACTGAAATGAACATTTATGTTCTTTTTGCACAACAGTGGTTTTTGTCTTGGAACTCTGCCAGGCATGCCATTTTTGCCTAGTCTCTTTCTTATGGTGGAGCCACGAACACTGACCTTAACTGAGGCAAGTGAGGCCTGCAGTTCTTTGGATGTTGTTGTAGGGTCTTTTGTGACCTCTTGGATGAGTCGTCACTGCGCTCTTGGGGTAATTTTAGTTGGCCAGCCACTCATCTGAGAAGGTTCACCACTGTTACTTGTTTTCACCATTTGTGGATAATGACTCTCACTGTGGTTTGCTAGAGTCCCAAAGCTTTAGAAATGGCTTTATAACCTTTTCCAGACTGATAGATCTCAAATACTTTTTTCTCATTTGTTCCTGAATTTCTTTGGATCACAGCATACTGTCTAGCTTTTGAGGATCTTTTGGTCTACTTCACTTTGTCAGGAAGGTCCTATTTAAGTGATTTCTTGATTGAGAACAGGTGTGGCTAAAGAAATTGAACTCAGCTTTCCAAAGATGTGATAAACCACAGTTAATTTATGTTTTAATGGGGGGCGGAAGGGAAGGGAGGGATCACTTTTTCACACAGGACCATGTAGGTTTAGATGTTTTTTAACCTTAATAATAAACACCTTCATTTTAAAACTGCATTTTGTGTTTACTTGTGTTATCTTTGTCTAATATTTAAATTTGTTTGATGATCTGAAACATTTAAGTGTGACAAACATACAAAAAAATGAGAAATCAGGAAGGGGGCAAACACTTTTTCCCACCATTGTGTGTGCGTGTGTGAGAGAGAGAGAGAGAGAGAGAGAGAGAGAGAGAGAGAGAGAGAGAGAGAGAGAGAGAGAGAGAGAGACTTTGACTTTTAAAAAAGGCTTTATTGTACAATTCAAAAATGCAAGAACACCAATATCACGGCCCCAAGTGTGTCACATCTCAAAAGTGCAAACATAACTCATCCCCCTGACCCACAGAACACAAAACGTTCCCTACAGTCCATCTATTGGTGAATGCCTCCAAATTGTCCACCATTTGGTAGTAAGAGAACTCCACCTGGAGTCTGACTTTCAACAAGGCCTTGAAAGCAGACACAGGATCCACATTGCCAGCGTTGGTAGTCCGCTTTTTCCTCGTCAGCCAGATGGCAAGTTTAGCAGTACCAGATAGGAAGTTCAGCAAAGTGTGGGCAGACTTCCTTGCCACTTTATACTTTGGACCGTAAATGAACAAGGCAAAAGAGAAACATTCACCCAAAGCCTGAAACTACTCCCGCAAAAGATCAAAAAGGCCAGATAAACGAAAACATTGAACAAACAAATGCTCCAGGGTCTTAACTTGGGAACAAAACAAACATTCTTCCCCCCCCCCCCCCACAGTTGGATCCAGGCGTGCTCTGTATTTATTTGTAGCTATTGCCCCATGCACAATCCTCCACTGGAGATCTGCTGTCCGTTTCTCAATAGGGAGCTTGTACATGCACCGCCAGCTGCCTTTCGGGGAGACCTCTGGCCCCAAAAAACCCGCCCACCTTGACTCTGTCACATCCATCAGAGAGCGCAGATTCAGAAACTTCACACAGATGTGATACACCGTCCTCGTCCCGACAAACTGGAACCTGCCCAGGCGAGGAGAGAGATCCTTGTGTTTGGGGATACTGTAACGGCTGACTTTGGTACCCGGTCTTTAAGGCTCAATTCAGCTGTCATTTAAATTTTGACAAACAGACTGACAATGTAGTCAAGATGAGCTTTTATCGATTATGTCTGTTATCCAAAGCCAAACCTTTTCTGAGCCGTCATGACCTCGAGATAGCCATTCATTCTTTAATCACTTCTAGCTTGATTACTGCAATGCACTTTATGTTGGCGTCTCTCAGTCCTCTCTCAGTCGCCTTCAGCTTGTGCAAAACGCAGTGGCCTGTCTTTTAACCAACACAACTAGACAAGAGCACATTACACCTATTCTTTTTTCGCTCCAATGGCTTCCAGTCCATTTTAGAATTAATTCTAAACTTTTACTCTTTGTTTTTAAAGCTCTTAATGGCCTTGCTCCAGCTTAATTATCTGAGATTTTAACTGTCCGTGACCAAGGCAGAGCTTTGAAGTCATCCAGTCAGCTCTTGCTGGATGTGCCCAGGTCAAGGTATAAGCACTGGGGTGACCGTACCTTTTCTGTCATCGCCCCGAGGCTCTGGAATAATCTCCCCCCTGACTTACATGCTATCTCTGATCTGGCCCTTTTTAAATCAAAACTTAAAATATATTTATTCAGGATGGTTTTTAATACCCAGTAGTAGTGACACTTAATTCTTTTTTTTTCATTTCACCTGTTTTACTGTGCTTTTACTTGTATTTACTGTATGCTTATTCCTTTGTTGATGCAATCTGTTTTTATGCTGTGTGTGTCTCAAATGCTGTTCAAATTGTCTGTAAAGCACTTTGGCCACCTACAGGTTGTTGTAAAGGGCTATATAAATAAAGTACATTACACACACACACACACACACACACACACATATATATATATATATATATATATATATATATATACTGTATATATTATATATAAAATACACACACACATATATACACTATATATACACTGCTCACAAAAAGTCAGTGATACTTGGCTTTCGGGTGATTTTCATGGAAAATGTAAAAAGTTCACACTACAGTGATATTATATCATGAAAGTAGGGCATTTAGGTAGAAGCATGCAATGGTGATTTCCTCATCTCAAACAATTTATTGAAACAAAAGCCAACAACAGTGGTGGGTATACCACAACAAATAATGTCAATGTCTCAATAACTTGTCATGTGCCCTTGAGCATCAATTACATCTTGACAATGGCATGTCATGCTGTTCACAAGTCGACTTATTGTCTGCTGAGGCATGGTATTCCACTCTTCTTGATGGGCGGCCCTCAGGTCATTGAGGTTGTGGGGTGCAGGGTTACAAGCCTCTATCTACACGGCAACTCAGCTGATCCCATAGGTTTTTTATGGGATTCAGGTCTGGAGAAAGTGCAGCCCACTCCATTGGAGGCACCCCAGCCCCCAGCAGCCATTCCCAAATGATGCGACCTTGATAAGCTGGAGCATTGTGGTCCATGAAGATGAAATTAGGCTTGTGTTGTTCATGCAGTGGCACAATGACTGGATTAATGATGTTATTCAGGTAGTATTGGCTTGTCACTGTACCATTCACAAAGTGTAGGGCAGTTCTGTATTGACTAGACACACCTGCCCAGACTGTAACAAGGTGACAACAGTGGCTGATGCATAGCGCTCTCCTTGACGTCTCCAACATCGCTGGCGGCCATCATTTCCGCTCAGCTTGCACTGACTTTCATCAGAGAACAACACTGAAGCCCACTGATCCCTTGCCCAGCGTAAATGCTCCCTGGCCCATGCAAACAATGACACCTGTGCCTGGTGGTGTGGTCAGGTACCCTTGCAGGTCATCTAGCATGCAGACCACGGTGATGTAAACAGTTTTGAATGGTATGACGTGACACTTGGGTACCTCTCACCTCCCTTAAATGTGCTTGGAGTTGAATGGCATTCATCATCCGGTTGCGCAGGGCACTGTTCACAATGAAGTGGTCACCAGCATGGGATGTGGCCAAAAGACGTCCACTTCTATGCCTTTCTGTGACTCTTTCAGTCTTTCTGTATCTCTCTTACAACCTGCTGACAACACTCTGTGACACTTTAAGCTCAGTGGCAACTTTCCTGTGAGAACATCCTGTTTGAAGCCTCGCAATGGCGAGGCACTAGTGATCAATTGCTAGGTGTCATCTTCATTTCATGATGTCAAAATGTGAACAGCATGATGAAGAGGACTGTTTAAATACCAATTCTAATTGAACCAGAAAATTTATTGGTCGATTCATGGATCAAACACTTGTTGTGAATTTTGCCATGAAGCACCTTGTTAGAGAACAGCAAGTTATGCAAAAAGTACTGAAACATTAAACAGCTGGACATGTGCATTCAAAAGGTTAAAGAAGGTCAAATTCAGTTCACCTGTAAAGGTTATAGTCCGTTTTAGGTGCATCCTGAAATTTCACCCGAAAGCCGGACATCCCTAACATTTGTGAGTAGTGTATACACATATATGTATATGCATATATACATTCATACATATATACAGTGGGGAAAGTTAAGTATTGTAGAGGATGTGCTCGAATGATGAGGCTGAGTTTAGTTCTTAAATCAGCTTTATTGACAGAACACATCGTCTAGCATTCTCAAAGCAGGAAAGAGAAAGAATCATATCTCATCACCCTTTTATATGTTTCCAGCATCAGAATTCAAGTCACATGGTGTTTTCAGTAAACATACAGTCACAAAGCATCCCTTTGAACCTTCACCATTGTCTCTCATTTCTTGATGAACCGGAAATCTCTCCTGGGCATCTGCTGTGGGACAAAAAGACCAATCTCACACCTCCTCGTTATCTTCTGCAGATTCGAGTCCTTTGTCCTTCCAGACGTGACACCCTCAATACGCATGCAGCCATGTCTCTGTGGAAATGTGAGCCCACAATGTGTGTCACCCACACTACCCCCCCCCCAAACGTCTAGTAAGGGCAAAACCTGCATGGCATAAAAAAAGAAAAACACAAAGCACTCCATATATCGCTAATCAATCCACCAACTGCCTGGGTTTTAACCTTCTGCCGAATCTGCTGCAACCTGGCTTTGCTGCCCCTGCAACATCTCTCTGCATCTGTGGATTAAAGCTGTTAGCACCTTTCTGTGAAGATTCAGCGGCCTGCCACGGCGGGGGGGCCTCGCGAGCTGCACTTCCTCATCAGCCAAAACAAAAGCGGGCCTGTTTATGCAAATCAACTCCCTTCTGCCCCCTAAATCTAGCAGAAAATGCTTCTGCCCGGTCTCCAGCACTCTGAGTGGTCCGTCGTAAAACGGCTGCAAACTTGGACGCTGAGCATCATGTCTAACAAAAACAAACTCTGCATTTTTTAAAGCCTTTGGCACAAAAACGTGTGGGAAACTGTGATGGACCGGGCCAGGGAGCGTGTTTGCTCCCGAGTCGCTCTGCCACGGCTGAGCAGGGGGGCCATTTGGTGCGGGATTATCGGGGAGAAATTCCCCCGGCAAACGGAGAGGTTGTGCAAAAACTAATTCAGCCGGGGAAGCATGCAAATCTTCCTTAGGTGCAGAACGCAACCCCAATAAAACCCATGGAAGTTTGTCCACCCAATTTGTATCCGTCAGCGACGCTCTGAGGGCTGCTTTCAATGACCTGTGAAAGCGTTCGCATAAACCATTAGCCTGGGGGTTATACGCGGTAGTGCGATGAATCTTCACCCCCAAGCTGCGGGCCATCGATGACCATAGTTCGGAAATAAACTGGGGACCCCTGTCGGACGTTATGTCCGACGGTACACCGAAACGCGCAACCCACGCTGCTAAAAATGCTCGCGCAACTTCTTCCGCTGTGGTTGATGTCAGAGGAATCGCCTCTGGCCAACGCGTGGTGCGATCCACCATCGTCAAAATATGCATGTGCCCGTGTGATAATGGGAGCGGGCCCACCAAGTCAACATGCACGTGATCAAAACGCTTAGCGGGGATGTGAAAAGGTTCCAACGGGGCCTTAGTGTGTCTGTGTATTTTGGCTCGCTGACACGCTACGCAGGCTGCCGCCCATTCCTTGACCTGTTTGCGCAACCCGGGCCAAACAAATTTCTCCCCCCCCAACTTAACCGATGCGCGCACCCCCGGGTGCGCGAGAGAATGGACCGAGTCAAAAACGCGGCGACGCCACGCGGCTGGCACCACGGGGCGGGGCCGTCCCGTGGAGACATCGCAGATTAGTGGGGGCATACCACTTTGTTGCTCCCTGTGCTCCAGCCTTAACCCTGTTGGTCCAGACTGGAGCGCGCGCACGTCCGCGTCATTAACCTGCTCCGTAGCCATGGCTGCATAGTCTAACCCTACACAGACTGGGGCTGCGCGCGCTCCCGCGTCGCTGCCCGGGCCCGCGGCCACGGCTACAGAGTCTGCCCCCATGGGGCTTGGTGGTGCTACCGCGCGCGAGAGACAGTCTGCCACAACATTGTGTTTACCCGCGACATGCTGAATATCAGTAGTGAACTCCGATATTGCGGCTAGTTGCCTTTGTTGTCGGCCTGACCAGGGTTCTGAAATTTTGGCCATCGCAAACGTTAGCGGTTTATGATCCACAAACGCGGTGAAACATCGCCCCTCTAACCAGAACTGAAAATGGCGGATGGCCAAGTGTAGGGCCAAAAGCTCCCTGTCAACCCTGTCACCTGTGCGCTCTCTCTGCAAAACAGCGGTGGTAGAAACATCGGCCGTCCTCCGCTCCGCGTCGTCTGGCCCCCATCGCTGCCGTCGTTGGTGCGTCTGGCGCCTCGGCCGCTGGACCTGCGCTGTCTCCGGATGCCGTTCCTGGGCTAGCAGCCGCGGCCGAAACCGCGTTCCGCTTGTGGGCGTCGACAAGCCGCTGCGCCTCTTTGCTCAGCCCATGGTAGTCTCGCCTGGCCAATCGGGGCGACTCTGTCAGGGCCACTCTCACTGCTGGCGGCAGGGTCCGAAGGAAAAGGTGGGCGAAAATGAATTCGCCATCCTCAGAGTCTTTGAGCCTCAGCATCTTCACCATCAGGTCCTCAGGTCTCTCGTTCTCTGACTCCATCAACGTCAGGAGCCCCTCTGCTCGCTGTTGGACTGAAGGGGTGAAATGGCTGATCAGCGCATCCTTCAATGCGCTGTACTTGTCGCTGTCTGGTGGATGATTAACCAGATCCTCCACTCTCTGGACCGTGTCGCTGTCCAGCTTCGCTACCACATGGTAGAATTTTGTGTCGTCGTTGGAGATTCTCCGGAGGTTGAACTGCGCCTCGACTGCGCTAAACCATGAGCGCGGGCTGTGCTGCCAGAAATCGGGCAGCTGGATCGTGGAGGCGGCCATCAGGCTGGCTTCCGCCGAGCCCCGCTTGGGAGAATTCTGTCTGCTGATTTCTTGTCGTAGGTCACCAGTGTAGAGGATGTGCTCGAATGATGAGGCTGAGTTTAGTTCTTAAATCAGCTTTATTGACAGAACACATCGTCTAGCATTCTCAAAGCAGGAAAGAGAAAGAATCATCTCATCACCCTTTTATATGTTTCCAGCATCAGAATTCAAGTCACATGGTGTTTTCAGTAAACATACAGTCACAAAGCAGCCCTTTGAACCTTCATCATTGTCTCTCATTTCTTGATGAACCGAAAATCTCTCCGGGGCATCTGCTGTGGGACAAAAAGACCAATCTCACACCTCCTCGTTATCTTCTGCAGATTCGAGTCCTTTGTCCTTCCAGACGTGACACCCTCAATACGCATGCAGCCATGTCTCTGTGGAAATGTGAGCCCACAATGTGTGTCGCCCACAGTATTAAACATGTCAACATTTTTCTCATTAAACATATTTCTGATGGAGCCACTGACCTAAGATTTTCACCAGATATCAATAACAATCCAAGTAATCCATACATACAAAGAAATCAAGGCAACTGTGTTCACAAAACAAGTTATGTTTAATAAAGTGGAATGACACAGGGAAGAAATATCGTCCATGAGAACTGACATCCTCAGGTTGAGTCCCAAATGTTTGGTCTAAGTCTCTCCGTCTGCCCTCCACCCCGTTTCCTATCTTTGTCTACTGTTGCCATCCCAAAAAGCAACAGAAACTCAAAAAAACAGACGTCTGATGAATTGGGGCATGTCCTCCATTTTTTTTTTTTATTACTTATTTTGTACCTGTAGGTAGATTTGTTTTGCAGTCTGGTGACAAGCCACCAGCTGCCAGTCACTGCATGCGCAAGCGCCCCTTAACTCCCTAACCTGCATGTTTTTGGCATGTGGGAGGAAACCGGAGAAATCCCGGAGTAAACCCAAGCAAACACAGGGAGAACATGCAAACTCCACACAGATCACTGTTGGCCGGCGGCAGGGATCGAACCCACGATCTCACGGTCCCCGCGATCCCCCGGCCGAGGGTAAAACTGTGCTGCCACAGTGCTAACCACTGCGCCACCGTGCAGCCCATGTCTCTTCTCCTTGAAGAGACAACGATTAAAATCAGGAATTTTTTTGTGATTGAATAGGTGCGATAAACAAATCTGTATTGATTTTCAGGGAATATTAAGTGAACAAGTACACCCAAACCACACCACCAAATTACCACACAGAGTGTAACAGAAGCAACAAATTCAGTCTTCTCATGGGTCTTTTATAATTGCTTATACAGATTAGACGTTCCAGTTCACACTTCAGAGACTGATTTAATGACAGTTTGGCTTTAAAATTTGTATCAAATGATAATGTTTATCGAAATTCTGTGACTGGTCCACTTCCACCACAACAAACTGGGTACAGATTGCTTCGTTTTGGTCCAGTTGTTTTGTCAACAACTGAATTTGATTGACAGCTCAGATCCCATCTGGAATAGTCAAACCCAGGCAGTTTGAAGCATTGCTTAAAAACATAGTAAGAACTTCCAGTAACCTCCAGGGCTTCATTTTCTTATACTATTCAGGGAGATGAACACATTCAATATAAATATCAGTCATGGGTGTTCTGCTTGGATATGAATCCTTTCAAGGTTACTGCATGTGATTTACAAGCTTTTGAGACTCAAACTACTGGTTCTGTATGGCATGAATGTGAATCCAGTTTATTTAGGTTGTTTATTTAATCAAACCTCTTTCTTAAACATTTCAGAGGCAAATGACTGACTGACTACCAATAATGTAAGCAAATCAAAGGCAGTATAAGGAAACTAAAGTTAAATACAGAGATAAACCTTGGATTACCAAGGGCCTGCAAAATGCTTGTAAAAAGAAAACCTTGTTATACAAAATGTTCCTGAAATTAAGAACTGTGGAAGCAGAAAAGAAATACAAGACATAAATAAAAATAAACTCATTAGTACTTTAAGATTGAGTAAAAAAACATATTACAGTAAATTATTGGAAAATAACAAAACTAATACATGTAATATATGGAAGGTGTTAATATAACAAAGAGAGGAAAACTAAATTCCAACCACATCTCTTATTTAAATTCAGAAAATGGAATAATCAATGGAAATAGCTTGATCTCCAACACGTTTAATGAATATTTTGTCAATATAGCAAAAAAGATCACCAACTCCACTGTATCATCAGCAAGTACAAGTGGCGCTGACAATGTCAACATAAACGTTTACTCAATGTTTATGAAAGAAACAAGATGAAAAAGAAATTCTTGACATTGTTAACAAATTCAAAGACAAAACTAGAAAAGCACTCGGCGAGCGCAGACCTCCGCCAAGTGCCACAGTTCCCCCCCGTACAGTGTTTGTGTGTACGTTTTCAGATTCCTTGACCATGAAAACATATGACTAGCAATTGGATTCACAATGATAGGATTAGTGGTTCAGTAGTAAAAGCATTACCTCCTTGGCGGAGGTAATAAACTGAAGTGTTGGTGTTGTGTCCATCTCCTTCATGTGCAAAGTCCCAGGCTGCGAGCGTTTTCATAGATCACTGAAAGCAGCACTCAGGGCTTCAGTGACGGATGCAAATTGCGTAGACAGGTTGCCGTGGGTTTTATTGGGTTTGCGCTCCGTGGAAAAAAAGAGGATTTTGAATCTTCCCCGGCAGAGAGCTGGTTTTTGCGCAGCCCCCATGGCTGGCCGGGGAATTTCTGCCAAATAATCCGGCGGCGGACAGCAGGCCGTCTCAGTTTTTGCAGCGTAGCGCAAACACAGGCACGCTGGCGGGCCCGGGCCACCACTGTTTTGACGGATGCAAATTGGGTAGACAGGTTGGCGTGGGTTTTATTGGGTTTGCGCTCCGCGGAAAAAAAGAGTATTTGAAGCTTCCCCGGCAGATAGCTGGTTTTTGCGCAGCCCCTATGGCTGGCCGGGGAATTTGTGCCAAATAATCCGGTGGCGGACAGCTGCCCGTGTCAGCCTGTGCAGTGTGGCGCAAACACAGGCACGCTGGCGGGCCCTGCCCACCACAGTTTTCCGCGTGCTTTTGTGCCTAAAACTTTGAAGAAGGCGGAGTTTGTGTTCATCAGACACGACGACCAGCGCCCTCTATTGCCCCTGCACACATGTTGAAAATGGCCGTATCTCACAATGTTAAAGAATCCTTTTAAAAATTCCTGTATCAAGACGGTGATCGGTATCATCCCCAAAATTTAATCAGTTCTTCCTTGTACCATTTCCAACAACGCCTGAAAGTTTCATCGAAATCCGTCCAAAAGTTTTTGAGTTATCTTGCTAACCAACAGACAGACAAACAAACAGACAGACAGACAAACCCCGGCAAAAACATAACCTCCTCCTGGCCTTTCGGCCTGGCGGAGGTAAAAATCAACTGATTGTAATGATTTCATTATGTTCTTGGTTAAATGTATTATTGATTGTATTGTTAAACACTTCACTTACATATGCAACATGTCACTTACTGCTGGTAAATTTCCAAAGAAAATGAAAATAACAAGAGTCATTCCTCTGTATAAGACTGGTGACAAAGACTTATTGTCAAACTACAGACCCATCTCCTTGTTACCTCAGTTCTCCAAAATACTGGAAAAAATATTTGTTAAGAGACTAAATGATTTCATTCATAAGCACAATATACTCTGCGAACAACAGTATGGATTCAGGAAGAACCGGACCACCTCACTGGCACTCATGGACTTTGTTGAACAGATTACGGATGCAACAGATAAAAGAGAATACACAGTTGGAATATTTCTGGACTTACAAACGGCATTTGATACAGTTGATCATAAATTACTCCTCAGTAAATTACATAAGTATGGCATCAGAGGAATTGCTTTTGACTGGTTACACAGCTATTTAGAAGACAGATATCAATATGTTCACGTGAATAATACAGACTCAGGTTCAGGTTCAGGTTACTTCAGCAACTCTGAGTTGCTGAAGATGACGTGTGGGGTACCACAGGGTTCTGTGCTTGGTCCATTGCTGTTTATTTTGTATATTAATGATTTATGTTCTGTGTCTAAATTGTTCAAGTGTATTTTATTTGCAGATGACACAACTTTTTTTTGTAGTGGAGAAAATCTTAAGCAGCTTCTGGATTCAGTAGAAAATGAACTTAAACAAATCAATCAGTGGTTCACTGCCAATAAATTATCTACTCAACCTTGTAAAAACAAAATGTATAATATTTGGAAACCACAAATTATATAATCACAGAAAAATTAAAATAAACAATGTTGGACTTCCGGTTATGGCGGCCGCCTAGAAGGTCACGTATCACTCTGCTCTGCTCCTGGAAATAAAGATTCGGCAAATAACTCTCTCATTTGGAACAGAACTTTTCCCAGCGTTTGGGTGAGGATATGCTGGTGAAGACTAAGGCTGGGAAATCAGGAGGGGGAAAAATTGAATCGCCGAAGCAGTCCAAATTAACGGACTTTAAAGTTTGTGGCGCAGTAGAAAAAGCTGCGGATATGGCGGATGAAACTAGCGGTGGTGCGGCAACTGCTGACGATGGCGGCACAGGTGCAGTGCTGGCTGCCATTAGCTCAATGAGAGCAGACTTTTCCGCTAAACTTGATGGGATTATGGCAGCGTTGGATGCAATGAGAAAGGAGTTGGGTGACTGCGTGGAGCGAGTGACGCAGGCGGAGCTTCGTGTTTCAAGTGCGGAGGATGAAATTAGCGGACTTCAAATAAAGGTGCGCACTTTGGAAAAAAAAAAATAAAGATCTGGAAAATAGCGTTTTGGACTTGGAATCCCGGTCCAGACGGAACAACCTGAGGCTGGTGGGTTTACCGGAGGGAGCCGAAGGTCGTGACTCATGCTCCTTTCTGGAGGGGTGGATCCCGGAGGCGCTGAACAACGCGGAGCTAAAATCATCAGTTGTCTTGGAAAGCTCCCACCGAATTGGCCCACCGAGAGGTAACAAGGCAGCACCGAGGACACTAATTATGAAGTTTCTCAGCTACAGAGACAGGATGACGATCTCCAACGCGGTGCGGGCCAAAGGAGAAATTAAATACCAAGATCAGCAGGTGCGGTTCTACCCAGATTTGGCCTCAGGAATCCAACAATTAAGGAAGCAGTTTGACCCCATCCGCAAAGAACTGCGCAACCTTGAGATTCGTCATGGAGTGATTCACCCTGCAAGACTTCTGGTCACATATGAGGGCAGAACACACATCTTCAAGACCCCCGAGGAGGCGCAGGAGCTCATCAAGAAGATCCAGGAAGAGACTGGTGGGAGCTAAGCATGAACAGAATATAGGGTAGAATATTTGAGTATTTAACTGATTAGAAGCATATAACAAGATTACAAAATATAGATTGTATTACATATTAAAAAAAAAAAAAAGTACAAAATTGCTAAGAAATTTTGGAGTTAAATTGGAAAATTACAGAAGAGAGTTAATGTTACGTTATTAAAAGCAGTAGAGTTAGGGTGATTGGGAGAATGAAGAAGGAGTGGCTTTGGCTGATCCTCGTGGGTGTGGAACGGTCGATGGCTATATCGGGAGACGGAATTTTTCTTTTGTTTTTGGGGGGATTGCCACAAATGTGGGAAGGGGGAATTTGTTTGTGTGTAGTTTGTAGGGTGAATGTTCAACCACACATTTTTTTTGCTTTTCTGTTTGAGCATGTTTACACTGCAAGGTAATCCCAAACTCCCTATTGATCATAAATCAAAGCGTTAATCTTAATTTAACTTCATGGAATTGCAGGGGTCTACAAAATTTAAAAAAACTTAAACAAGTTATGAATAAAATAAAAGACATGGGTTCAAAAATTGTGTTTTTACAAGAAACTCATCTAATAGAGGAAGATGTAAAAAGAATTAGGAGTAGATGGCAAGGAAATGTTTTCACCTCATCATTTTCATCCCGAGCCAGGGGAGTTATGACTCTCATACATAAATCAGTCCCATTTCAAGTGAAAAATGTAATTGGAGACAAATTTGGAAGATATGTAATCATTCAAGGATCTTTGCTATTAGAAAACATAAATTTGGTGAACTTATATGGTCCCAATATAGATGATCAAAAGTTCTTTGCTAATTTATTTCTTATATTATCATCACTTACAGGGCAACATACTGTATAATAGCAGGGGATTTTAATTGTACATTGAATCCTGGTATAGATAGATCAACAGGACTGGACTGTACGCACAATGGATGTAGGATGACCATTAATCATTTTATGAAAGAATTGAAATTGATAGATATATGGAGAGAAATGAAACCACAAGTTAAAGCATACTCTTGTTATTCCAATACCTACAAGACATTCTCACGTATAGATTATTTTTTGATCTCCACAGAATTAAGGTCCAAGATTCAAAACTGTTTTTATGATAACATCGTGATCTCTGATCATGCACCCTGCTGTCTAATATATGTAGATAAGAAATTGACAAAGGAACCAGGTAGATGGCAATTTCAGCATAAATGGCTTCAGGATGAGGAATTTGTTAAGTACATAGAAAAACAGATAGATGAGTTCTTTGATATCAATACTACACAAACATCAGCATGTGTAAAGTGGGAGGCTTTCAAAGCTTTTATTAGGGGACATATTATTAGTTATACAGGTTCAAAATCTAAGAAGACTCGAGAGGAGAGAGTCCAATTGGAACATAAAATAAAAATTCTTCAAGAAAGAGTATATGCAGGAAGAGATCCAAGGTTGGAGAACGAATTACTGATTTTGAGAGCTGAATATGACAAAAAATCAGCGAATAGAGCTGCCTCGAGTCTTCTAAGATTGAAACAATCTTTTTATGAACAAGGTGAAAAATCAGGAAAGTTATTGGCATGGCAGATTAAACAATTAGAATCTAAAACACCAATTACCAGTATTATAAGTAACGGACAGGTAGTTATAGATCCTTTAGAAATTAATAGAGCCTTTAGAGATTACTATGAAAAATTATATGATACCAAAAATGAATCTGACTTAACAAAACTACATGGGTTTTTGAACGAACTATTTATACCGTGTATTCCAAATGAAAATAGGGAGATACTGGAGTCTAAAATTAGTCAAGAAGAAGTTGGACTAGCTATTGATAATATGAAATCAGGAAAAAGTGCAGGACCAGATGGTCTTCCAGTTGACCTTTATAAAAAATTTAAGAATAAATTAACAAAACCTTTTTTGGAAATGGTTTTAGAAGCATTTCAAAATAGTAATTTACCATCATATATGAATAATGCCTTAATTATACTGTTGCCAAAACCAGGTAAGCCCTCTAATAAATGTGAAAATATGAGACCAATAAGCCTATTAAATGCCGACCTTAAGATAATCTGTAAAATTTTAGCAAGACGAATACAAGAAATTTTACCAAATATTATTAATCGAGATCAGAATGGCTTTATAAAGGGAAGACAAGGCTTCCATAATGTAAGAACACTATTTAATATTATTTATTCTAATAAAGAAGCACCGGATACAGCTCTCTTATCACTGGATGCCGAAAAAGCCTTTGATAGAGTTGAATGGCCCTTTCTTTTTGAAGTCTTACAAAGGTTTGGACTTGGAAATAATTTCATAAAATGGGTTCAGATAATATATAATAATGCTACTGCAGAAATCCTAACAAATAACAATATTTCAAAATCAATAAAAATCAATAGAGGATGTCGACAAGGCTGTCCACTTTCACCTTTACTGTTTACTATGGCAATTGAACCTTTAGCGATGGCGATACGTCTACAGTCACAAATATATGGAATTAAAGTTGGACCAACAGAACATAAAATCTCCCTGTATGCCGATGACATAATTTTGTTTATGTCGAATCTTAAAAAATCAATTCCGACCTTGTTGAATTTAATAAAGAATTTTGGGGAAATATCAGGATATAAAATAAATAAAACTAAATCTTCAATATTAATGCTAAATGAGACCCAGAGAAATTACCCAGCCCCTGAGGTAAATCAATTCAATGTTGTAAATCAGTTTAAATATTTAGGAATCCAAATTGTGCCTAAGCTAGAATCAATCGCCAGTGTCAATTATGAAGCCTTAATGACAGATATTGATGAGTTACTTCAGAGATGGATGTCACTACCAATGTCGATGATCGGGAGAATTAATATACTTAAAAGTAATATCTTACCTAAAATACTTTATTTATTTCAATACATTGCCTTACCACCACCTTTAGATTTATTCTCAAGAATTAAAAAAAAGTTAGTGGAATTTATATGGAACAACAGGAGGGCTAGATTACGTCTGTCTTTATTATATTTACCATTTGATCGTGGAGGTCTGAAATGTCCAAATTTTATGTTGTATTATTGGTCGGCACAACTGAGGTCTATGACATATTATTTTTCATCAAATGATCTCCCTCACTGGACTGAAATGGAATCATACAATTTACCTTTACCTCTTCCCATATTCATATACTCAGATTCGGCAAAAAAATTACAAAAACAAGTTAAAAATCCATTTGTAAAGCATATGATCAAAATATGGTGTGAAGCTAAAAACTATTTAAAAGAACCACAGTTATTGTCACAATTTAGTCCAATATGGGGTAATCAATATTTTAAACCAGGGAGAGCGGACGCTGTATTTAAAGTATGGAATTTAAAATGGATACAAAAGATTCAGGATTTATATTTGCCATGTGCAGAAAACATAATGTCTTTTGAAGAGCTGAGGATCAAATTTAATCTCAATAGAACACATTTTTTTAAATATCTTCAACTTAGAAACTTTATTCGATCAAATCAAAATAATGCTCTCACTCGACCTATTTACTCATCCTTGGAAAAAATGTTGATGAAAGATAGTAAAAGAAAGGGTATTATTTCAGAGTTTTATAACTCATTGACACTATTTTCAAGTGAAAATTCACTGAAAAGATTAAACTACTGGAAAGAAGATCTGCAAACTGAAATTTCAGAGGAACAATGGGAATTGGCTTGTACAGAAGCTCAAACCAAATCAATAAATGTACGCCTTAAATTGATACATTTCAAATGGTTAATGCGGATGTATGTTACACCGGAGGAGTTAAATAGATATAACAAAAACATACCAGATACATGCACAAAGTGCATGGAAAGTAAAGGAACTCTATTTCATTGTGTATGGGAATGTAGATTAATAAGAATGTTTTGGGAAGAGGTGAGGGTAACAATTGAAAAAATAATCTCAAAACAAATCATATTGAATCCTAAACTGTTTTTGTTGGGTCTGTACCCAGAAAAGCATAATTTTAATAAAAGTGAAAGAACATTCATAGACCTCAGTTTGCTTAATGCCAAAAAATGTATTGCACTATTTTGGAAAAAGACTCATAGACCAGATGTGACTCAGTGGTTAAGACAGATGTTAACAAACCTTCCATTAGAAAGAATAACATATATACTGAAATCAAAGGAAATTGTGTTTGAGAATATATGGAGACCTTTTATTGATTATGTAAAAAATTTAAACATAACTCTTGAAGAAGAAGGTGAATGATGTGTGTGGACCTTGTAAATTCCAAACTGGTGAACATAATATGTATACTTATGTATTGGATTGTCTAGACTAAACAGAGGAGCACTGTTGAAGATTTGATTTTGTTGGTGGTTGTTGGTGTTTTTTAGTGCATTTTTTTTTGTTGTAGTACTTTAGTGTTAGTGTTTGATTGTTTGTATTATGTTTGTTAAAAAAAAGGTTCAATAAAGATATTGTGGAAAAAAAAAAATAAACAATGTTGAAATTTGCACAGTTTTCAAAACCAAGTTCCTAGGGGTCATTGCTGATAACAAACTAAACTGGAAATCACACATAAATTATGTCAAAACTAAAATGTCTAAATTCATTGCTGTACTGTATAAAGTTAAGGGTTTCCTGTGTCAGAAATCTCTTTGCATTTTACATAATTCACTGATAGTTCCTTATATGACATACTGTGTGGAGATCTGGGAAAACACATATAAAACAAACACAAATTTAATCTACTACAGAAAAAAGCCATATGCATTGTATCAAAGACACCTTACTGTGAACCAACAAATCCAATATTCATTCAATTACATACTCTTAAATTTAGTGATCTAGTAGATTATAATGTCATTCAAATCATGTACAAAGCAAATAATAACCAACTACCTGTTAATATTCAGAGACTTTTTTTTTTTTAAAAAAAAAAGGGAAAGCAAATATGAGCTAAGCGGTAACTCTGTTTTTAATATGCCAAAGGTTAGGACAAATACAAAATATCATTGCATGTCTGTCACTGGAGTGAAACTGTGGAACTGTTGCTCTGAAAATATTAAAACACGTTCAACTCTGAAGCAATTCAAAAAATTGTACAAAGATGAGAAAATCTCCCAGCATCTCACTGTAAATGCTGGGAGATAAACTTGTAATAACTTAAAGGTTTTTGTTTGTTTTCTTGTCTATTTGTTCTATTTGATTTTCTTTGTTGATTTTGGGTATGACTTAAATTCTTATGCTATTGATTTTAAAATTGTAATGGGGTAGGCACTATATAAGCACTAGCTTCAGCCTACATCCTTTCGGTTGTTCTTTTGTGTGTTCTTATTGTATTGTATTGTATGTATGTTTATTATTACTGAATAAAAATTCATTCATTCAGTATGTGACAGCAACTGTTAAAAATTTTCAAACAAATATTATGAATAACATCATGTCTTAAAGGACTACCCTGTCAAGCTCACTTAAACAGTATGGGCCCTATTATGATGATTCAAAGCACAAGTCTGGGCCAGGCTTTGTACCTTCTGCCAGTGGGTTGGGTAATTTCTAGCGGCACATTACTCATTTTCACACTTGGGGCCCTCATCATCCAAATAAATGAAGAAGAGTGATGACTTCTAAAAGGCTCGGTGCAAATGCAGAGCATTGTTAGTTTACGGCAGTGCAATGACATTGTGCTTTTGATCAACTAACACCATATCTAAAATCAGTGCATTATCAATCACTATTTAAGCAGGTTTTGGACAGAGGGGCACATCAAGACACATTCCCTACTACTTTATCCCATACCTGCTTCACCTTGAAAGGTTTAGGTGGATATTTGATGCTCCTGTAAATGATGTTCTCATACATTTTCACTTCTCACATAAACACGTCTGTTTCCTCAGCAGAAACTCTTACCAGGTAAACACAGCACTATAATAGCAATACATCATAGATAATGTGCACTTCACTTTTAAAGGTTAAGACAACCTTTTTGTGCTTTTTGCCAGTGAAAAACCTGTTTTTTCCACTGCCGTACAAGCAAACTGGCCATAAGTGATTGCACTTTTGACAAAGCACTTCTGATTACACCACGTGCACAAACACACAACTACAGTATAAAGGGACAGATCATCCCAAAAATTGGGGTTTGCCATGGCCCAAAGCTTTGTCTAACAAAATGTTTTATTACTGTTTTAACTACTTCAGCTTGATTTGACTAATTTTGTTACCACACAGTTGTGTAGCTAAAGTTATTTTTATTCATGAAATTGTTCATAACAATGTTTATGGATCTTTTTAATAACCATATTTCCAGAAAGAGAGGTTGGTTTTAAGTTATCCAAATGCATTTTTAAAGCACTGCAGTTACTCAAGTGCCATTGAGTATGGCTATATTGAAAAAGGGCAGACATTAATACAGCCAATATCCTTAAAACTAAACAATATGCATCAAACAATATAAACCAATAGTAAGCACAACTGGGAAAGGGAAGATATGTGGAGGTTTTTTTGGTCAGGCATGAAAAGTGCTTTTAAGTCATTAGGTTAGACAGGTCACATGTAGGGAAGTAAGTTGAACAAGTTTGAGTGACTCATACAAATGATTCTATCATGTTCACATGCATTAAATCAAAACCCCTGTGCCTGCATGATAACTTGTGTTTTCTCACTAAATTGGTATAAACACCACAAATCATCAAGGTCAGCTTGTATAAAGATCATTCAGATACCAACTTGTATATGCACCTCTTTAAAATCCATCTTTGTGTGTGCATGTGTGTGTGTATTTTAGCGCCCATCCATAAATGTAATTAGTCCTGACTATCTTTGAACCACATCTTTTTCAATAATCTCCACACTGATGGATGATAACAGGGGCATCCTAATGCAATAACAAATCCCGGGTTGAGCTGACACATGCACACACACAAGCTGCTTTTATTCTCACTAAATCACTGACCAGATACTCCTGTCTGTAAGAATGTGCCCCTTTAAATCATTAATGTCGACAGTCTTTGATTACGCACATATGTCTGGCCTAAAGCTGCATATTTTACTAAAGCTGAGAAACAGCAGTGGTTATCAGGTGGTGCGATAGAAAGACAAAATGAAAAGAGGCGAGTGGATGAGGAGACAGAGAAGGAGGAGAATATGCTTAGTGGCCGGGGAGAGAGAATACGAGAGAAGAGGAGAGTTGAGGCAGTCACCCACTGAGGCCTGCGCTTTTTGGCCCGATGAGGCTGTAAACAGGCAGGGATCCCTGGTGTTTTGTGCTTGAGCAGCTCGACTGATTGGTAAAACTGTCTATCACAAGGCTGCCATTGCTCTCTGTCAATGGTAAACAGGCAGGGAGCAGAGACGCGTGGCCCTGCTGTGAATTCGCTCCTAAACACCAACAACAACTTCAGACAATGTCTTCTTCAGGGAGACCCGGCCTACCTGTGATTTCTCTCTATAGAGACAGAGCTCAAACTGTGTCAGACACCTTCATGGCATATCATTGTTGAGCGTGGTGGCTTATCACTCAGAGCAGGTAACATTTCGCTGGGGTTTGTAACACTATTTAGTCTGCTGTACCTCTGAACTGGCAAGAGCTTCTTTTCCAACATGAATAAAACTGCAGCACTGAATATTAATAGTGAATATCTGTAATGTTTAGATGATATTTATTGCATGGTGTAATAAATGGCCATTTGGCATGGCTTCCTCTCTAACTGGATTCTTTTCAAATGCAATATTTGCTGATGCAGTAGCAAATATTTCACAGCCAATAGAGGGAAAGGAAAAAGCGATAGGAGGAATGGCAGGTGTAAGTTATCAAACTTAACTCGCAGCAGTGACTTTCACAATAAATTTGTCAGCCTGGTGGCAGAACTGAGGGCAGGATGGAGCCTGGAGGCACTGAGGCATTAAATACTGTTTGATAATTCTCAGCCTGAGAGTCTTTAAAGTCTTTGTATCGTATTAGCTGCAGGATTAAATAAAGCTTATTTAAAAGTGGTTCAGAGTTGGTGCTCCACAAGTGTCCCCGGTGCTATATCAAGCAACTACTTCCATCATCAGCATCTTGTCTGATTTCACCTCCATCTGTCAGTTGAAAGCAATCAAATAAAAAATTAACTTTTTCTGTCTGGACTGATGAATTCAGAAATCTCTTAATGAAGGTTATGTAAAGATTCACATCTAAAGTGTCACTGAGAGCACCTGGCTGTCATAAGTACTCAAGCTTCCATCTATTTCTGCCTTGTCCTTAGTTTCTGTCATACACCGTGTATAGACATTCTTGTTTTTTTTTATTTTTTTCCCATGTATGTGCAATAGAAAGGCTGGGGAAATAAACAGGCATCACAGTGCACTGGTGAGGAAAACCACAGTTCTGCTGTCAAAACAACTTGCAAAATTTGGTGAATTTGGGTTGGCAAGAAACACAAAAGCCTAAAAAGTGAAGATGAACAATTGAATGATCCAGACAGCATGAAATCGAATGACAAGCTAACAGGGTTTATACATGCAGCATTGGTTTTTTGGTTCCTGTGAACAGGCAGAAAACCCTTTTTTTAAACCCAACTGTTTCATCTGACTGTTTTGCTGATAACTGCATTAATCAGCTGCCTGTTTAATGTGACCTTTACTGCAGCTTCTCTCGGTTGTGTCCATTATAAACTAATATAATTTTGAAGTTACTCAGTTAAAGTACAGCATTGGTGACCAATAGCAGGATGAGGCTAAGTAATTAGCATGTGTTCCAGAAGAGCACAGTCAGTAGATACCTCATGTCACAACATATTAGCATCTCTGCCGTCTTCAGTTACCTTGGTCATGGTGATGGGGTGTTGTGCTTATTATGAAACATAACCCTCTTAGCAAGCTGTCGATCATGAAATGTTAGAAATAGACACTGAATCATTCCTAAAAGGCTGTGTGTGTCACAGAGTGCAACAGCTTATCAGTATGTCCATCAGTTGCAATGCTTGCATCCATCCTCTACCACTTATCCAAGGGTCCTGGCTATGGGGGCAGCAGTCCAAGGAGGGAAGCCCAGACCTCCACCCAGCTGACATAGCACCATGATCCCCATGGTCCTGCCGATGGTGAGCCTATTGGAGGGTGGACCCATGTGGTTCATTATGTACACTGGATCCTTCTTGTATCCTCTTCATGGGGATCCACTGGACTTCTCTTAGTCTGGCCCTTCATCTAAGACCAATTTGCTATGGGAGACCTTACCAGGGGCAAGTTGCCCCTGACAATGCAGCTCCTGGAATCATTAGGGCATGCAACCCACCCCCCCAAAAAAAAATTCCACGATGAAGTAACAATCCACAGAGGGGCCATCAGTTGCAGCAAACCTGACGTACTAGGTCACTCGTGAATGTGTCTATAAGTAGTATTACAGTTGCAGAGGCATGTACTGATGTAGATAAAGCACAAAACAAGCAATATTGTTAAACAGAAGCAATCTCAGTGACACTGCAGACTAATCACCAGGTGATATGGTCAATTGGTGATATTGTGGTGACCCACAACACTCTACAGGAACATTCCTCACACTCAGCATGTCTGCAGGAAGCAGAGGTTTACCGGGAAAGTCCCTCACCATCGCGGATCCACACGCAATTTTTGCGCGGCCCAGACACCTTTGACGTCCCGGGCCGGCACTCATTTACTCCCAACCCCCTCCCCCTCCTTCTCCACAGCGCTCTTCCCGCACCTCACTCCCTAAAGCCAGCCGATCGCCATCTTGTTCCATTACGCATGACGCGCACCGGCCCCGGCACCCACGATCCATGGCCATTCAACGTGCTGGAAACCAGAGCTGGAGCCAAACAATTGGGGGGGGGGGGGTCACACCCCCTACTGAGTGTTCTGGGGGGGGGGATCCCTGTGGTGACCCACAACACTCTACAGGAACATTCCTCACACTCAGCATGTCTGCAGGAAGCAGAGGACAATTTGCATACGGACAGAGAGCCCCTGGGGGACAACCAGAACAATGGACTATTGTTTATATATCCCCGGATTAAGAAGAGGACGTCTGGGCGCCAGTTGGTCATGCTAATCATGTGTATTGACTGATATGTATACCAATATTCTAATGTGCCATGCATTCTCTCTGTCTGTATAAAAGAGCTTACTATACATGCCTCAACAGCACAGTACAACACAGTAGCTCAGAGCTACAATGTGTGTCCCATTTTGATGGAGGAAATAAAACTCTGCAACCTTCCAGCTCGTCGCATCTCATCTGGTCTTATTCCACCACAATATATCCTTTACCCTTTCCCAATGTAAAGAGTAGTGTGAAGAAAGTTGAAACAGCTAATTTCAGACAGGATGAACTGCAACACAAAGCCACTCTAGTAAAGCATAAGAATAATTATAATTAAATAATTAGAATACATTCATTTTAAATGTATGTGACAGCAAAATTGATGAAACTCTTGACGGAGTATTTCAGTGTCTGCAGACTAAAAAGAAACTCCAGTTGCATTTGAATCTGTGGCTGAACATGTCTATTGTGCTCACCGTATGCCTCTCCGAGCTTACTAATTCTGGAAGGTTAGTTCTATAGCTAGAACAATGATTTGTTTAGCATTAAGACTCCAGCCTGTGAGTCACTCATGGTTTATTCACTGGCTGATCCTGAAGAGACTGTTCTGTCATTTTGCCAGGATAACAGTAGACTCATAAAAGGACAATGGCTGCTCGGTCATATATATATATATATATATATATATATATATATATATATATATATATATATATATATAGACACATGGAGGAGTGCGCACACACCAATAAGGATTGATTCAGTCACACACACGTAACTGCACACCAAGATTTTGGGTGAAATACCTGGGGGATTAGACAAACTTGAAATAGGAGAGGCTAAGTCGCAGGTAGATCTCTTAGCATTATCATAAAAGGGTAATACCTTTGCAGGATTATACATCTCAAAAACTTTTGAAAGGTCAAGCACTTCGAAGCTGAACTTTTTCATAATTCTGGATTGCCCAGTGTTTTCTAGACCTAACACAGTTACCTGGAAAACATTGGTATAATGTGCATAGAGCAATAGAACATAATGTGATAATTTCATAATAAAAAGAATTGACATCACAATGGAGAGACGTGCACTATGTATGAGCACTTCCATGAAACTGTTGCTAGTTGACATCAGCAGAATGTTACTGTATTTACTGGTTTGGAAAACAAAAAGTTTAAGCACAATGGATTGCACAATTGCAATAAGCAATCAAAAATGATCAGTATCCTTAAAAATGTGTCTTATGTGGTGTTTTCCCAAGACTCTAAAATAGATTCTTAAAGTTGTTTTGATAGTCTATTTGACGCATTCAAACGTGAATAGGTAACAAAAGAAAGTACCTTCATTTCAGCTGGTTTGTAGTAGCGACGATTCTTGTCTTCGTTTGCTGTGCGGTAGCCATCGCGGAGGAAACGTTTGAAGCCATATTTACCCCGTAGCTTGCGGACAATCTTGTCAAGTGTCTGACTGTAGAGAGCATCATCATCGACCGCAAAGGCGGGGTAGCTGATGGTGGGAAGCAAGGCTGCATCTGTGTTCTGCACAGGAGAAGAAGAAAAAAAAGATCATCACACATCTAACAAGGCCTGAGCCACATCTTTGTTTTTCACTACAAATAAACACTGTTCCGAGTTTTATTAAAAATACCAAAAACAGATAATTGATCAAGTAAAACATTTGTACTATAATGACTCTGATCTTGTTCTTCTTCTGTCGGCTGCTCCCTTTAGGGGTCGCCACAGCGAATCATTCGCCTCTATCTTGCCTTATCCCTTGCATCCTCTTCTCTCACACCAACCCTCTCCATGTCCTCCTTCACTACACCCTTGAATCTTCTGTGGTCTTCCTCTTTCCGTCCTGCCTGGAAGCTTCATCTTCAACATCTTTTATCCAACATATCCACTATCCCTCCTCTGCACATGTTCAAACCATCTCAGCCTTGCTGCTCAGCCTGAGCTGTCCCTCTGATACACTCATTTCCCTTCCTGCCCCTCCCAATGAGAATCTTAGCATCTTCAACTCTGCCACCGTCTCCAAACCATACATCATAGCAGGTCTCACAACTGACTTGTAAATCTTCCCTTTCACTCTAGCTGCTATCCTTCTGTCACAAATTACACCTGATACTCAACTTCACCCACTCCACCTTGCCTACATTCTCTTCTTTGCCTCTCTTGTGCACTGTCCACTGCTTTGGATGGCTGACCCCAGGTATTTAAACTCACTACCTACCTTCACTACCTTTGCTCCTTGCACCTTTACCATTATAACTGCCTCCCTTCCTCTTTTACACACATGTATTCTGTCTTCTTCTTCTTCTTCGTTTAGATTTGATTGGCGGTTGGCAACCAGCTTACAGGTGCACCACCGCCACCGCCCCGACCATCACCACTCCACATCCCTGCACAAGGAGCTCCCACACAGCATTCCAAACAACTCCCCGTGTGCAAAAAAATTATCCGTCTCTGGACTGCCTAGCCTTGCTTCTACTGACTTTCATTCCTCTTCTATCTAGTGCATACCTCCACCTTCCACCTGCTCTTGCTACATATCACAAAGAGTAAAAAAGAAAGCGTAAGTACTTGTGTGAACTTTCTTTTAGAAGTACAATTGTGTAGTAATTTAAACTAACAAGAACCAGTCTCAAACTAAATTCACACTGAAATCAAGTTTAGTAATAAATATTGTATCAGACTTGACAAACTAATATGACTGGGCATCTAATGATCTTGTTCTGTTTGGTTTGTTTTATAAAGTGCTTGGAATGGAATATATTAGTTCCCCACATCAGGGCAAACATCTATGAATATTTAATGTTTATTAATAGATTAGAATTTCTAAAAATAAATACCCTTTTTTCTGCATCTTGTACGGACTCTGCTGTCTAGGCAGTGAAGTCCCTAATAACTGCAGTGACATGCTCGCTGACATCGACAGCTATGAACTCACTTGTCAAACAGTAAAAAAAAGACTAGGTTTCTGTTTTCCACTGATTTCTGCTGCTCTGCTTTGTAATGGATTCTTTTTTTCTTCTCGTTTGCACACATCCCTGTGGTTTACAAAGGAGCCAGGTGCAGCTCTGTCTGCTCCAATCCTTTTTCATTCTTTGACTCCTTGTTACCACTCCAATCTACATGTTAACATTCTCGGCAGCTGCAGCTAAAACGGGATATCAGCTTTCAACACAGCCCTGTGCAGGTATTGAATGTGTCTGGAAGTGAATACTGAACTTCACTCTTTTGACATATTACAAGGTAGTGATATATGAATATTTCTGCCATCTCGACATAATCTTACACAATGCTGGGTCTCGCACTCTCTGCTGCACTCCTTCCAGCTTCTTAGTGTCAGTCTCCTATGGCTATAATGCCACACTGATCGTCTAATTACATTCATTTCCTTGTAAGCTGATGGCGGCTATTCTGCCTGCCACATTCAGCATGCGCACAGTGAGAGGGATCTGATCACTTAAGTGTCTTTGAGTGGTGGACTGGAGAGACAGAGTGATTTTGCTACTGATCTGTCTTCATTCTGCTCCCCCCCCACCCCTTTCTCCCTGCAGCTCTGAAAGCACTTTTAGCTTTTGCACTGCTCATCAGTGCTGAAGCATCAATAGCTCAGGTATGGGCTGAGCAGTGACTGGACAATGAGGGGAATACAGTGCTGAATTGATATGTGGTGGCATATTGAAGCAAGAGCATGGTCTGTTTCACATGTGCAATTAACCTTTTAGGTATTTCACAAATGCATGACCGGCAATTGTTTCGGTCTGGATTATGCACATGGCTGCTTCTCTGAGTAGGAACATGGAGATTAGAACAAAGGGAGAAGTCAAAGGTTAATCAATATTTGAACATTACTGTAACTTTTGAGGATGTTTCACACTAAGTGCAAAATTTCATGAAAAACCCCCCACAGATATTCCTTTTGAGTACTCAGCTGGTTCCCATTAGCATATACTCAGTGCTGCAGAACATCTGTGTGGGTAAGAATATCCACACGGACCTCTGTTCAAGCTGACTTTTGCTGTGTACACCTTGGACTACTGAGATCCCGTGTTTTAGGTGATCTCATTTTCAGGTCAAAATAAGAGGGAAAAACATACAATTTTATACAATAACCACTGCAAAGAGTACCTGGATAATCAGGTCAGGGACAACATGTGGCTCACAATCACCTAGAAGCTCTGCACAGTCACAGCAACTAGCATTAATGTCACATCTGACATTCATAGGGAATTTAACACACTTTGTAGCCCTGTTATGGGCCTTATTCATGAAATGTAAATTACCTTGGGACTAGCATACCGAAACTACTCCACTGTCAGTTAAAAATGTTTTCCAGAGCAGCCAAAGTGCAATAAAAATAGAATGCCAACATGTCAGAAATTCTGCACTGGACCAGTGTGAATATTTGACAAATATAGTGGCAATGACAAAATGAAAGAAGTTAAACTGCTGAAGCCACTGGCATATAAGGACTGTGCTCAGAGACACATGTTTGACTACTGCTTATTTCCTGACATCGCCAATTTGTTTAGGAGGTCCGGGGGTGGAGGGGGGGACTTGTCAAGAAGGGGACAGCCAATGAAAATTACATAAATGGGAGCAATGATTTATGAAAATTTAAAAAGCAAGAGTAAACTTTATTGTCACCTAAGGGAAATTTGTCTTGGGCAAAGTGCTACATCTATTGCTTCACAAAGGTAAAAAGGAAAAACATCATTCCAGGATAATAACTATTTCACAAAGACATAAAGGCAACACAGAAACTTCACATAAAATATCCTAAAACCATTTCACATTGACAGCACAAAGACACACTGAGCATACAGTGCTGTGAAAAAGTATTTGCCCCCTTCCTTTGCTTATATTTTTGCATATTTGTCACACGTTTCAGATCAAACAATTTTTAATATTAGACAACGATAACCCAAGTAAATCCAAACTGCGTTTTTTTTAAATGATTTCATTCATCAACGGAAAAAAGCTATCCAGACCTACCTGGCCCTATGTGTAAAAGTAATTGCCCCCCTTGCTACCTCATGAATTAACTGTGATGAACCACCTTTTTTTTAAAGCCGAGTTTAATTTCACAAGCCACACCCAGGCCTGACAGACCTGTTGAATCAAGAAATCACTTAAATAGAACCTGTCCAACAAAGTAGGCTTAAATGTCACAAAAAGCAACACGTCATGTCGCAATCTAAAAAAAAAAAAAAATTCAAGAACAGATGAGAAACAAAAACTCAAAACAACATCTAAAGAACGGCAGACCTCACTGGCCTCAGTTTAGATACTGGTCCATGATTCAACAATAAGAGTCTAGGAAAAAAAAATGGCATCCATGGGAGAGTTCCAAGTTGAAAACCACTGCTGACCAAAAAGAACCCAAAGGCTCATCTCACATTTGCCAAAAAAAAAACCCAACATCTTGATGATCCTCAACACTTTTTGGAAAATATTCTGCTGACTGATGAGACCAAACTTGAACTTTTTAGAAAGCGTGCATCCAGTTACATTTGGCATAAAACTAACAGCATTTTATAAAAAGAACATCATACCAACAGTCAAACATGGTGGTGGTGTTGTAATGATCTGGGGCAGCTTTGCTTTTTTTGAACCTGGATGACTTGCTTTAATTGGTGGAATGATGAATTGTGCTCTCTACCAGAAAATCCTGAAGGAGAATGTCCAGCCATCAGTTTGTGACCTCAAACTCAAGCCCTCCAATGTGGCTGAATTAAAGCAATTCTGCAAATAACAGTGGGCCAGAATTCATCAACAGTGATTAAAGACTCAGTGCCAGTTATCACAAATGCCTGATTATAGTTGTTGCCACCATGGGTGGCCCAACCAGTTATTAGGTTTAGGGGGCAATTACTTTTTCACACAGGGCCAGGTAGGTGTGGAGCATTTTTTCACTTAATAGATGAACTCATCATTTTAAAACATACACTTTGTATGTACTTGGGTTTGTTGGATGATTAGAAACATTTATCCATCCATCCATCCATCCATCCATCCATCCATCCATCCATCTTCTACCACTTTTCCGGCGGTCCGGGTCACAGAGGCAGTAGTTCAAAGTGAGAAGCCCAGACTTCCCTCTCCCCAGCCACCTGCTCCAGCTCTTCACAGAGGATACCAAGGTGTTCACAGACCAGCTGGGAGACATAGTCTTTCCAGCAAGTCCTGGGTCTGCCCTGGGGTCTCCTCCCAGTGGGACGTGCCCAAAACACATCAAGTGGGAGGTGTCCAGGAGGTATCCTGATCAGATGCCCAAACCACCTCAACTGGCTTCTTTCAATGTGGAGGAGCAGCGGTTCTACTCTGAGCCTCTCCCGGATGACTGAGCTCCTCACCCTATCCCGAAGGGTGAGTCCAGCAATCCTATGGAGCAAGCTCATTTCATCTGCTTGAATCCGCAATCTCATTCTTTCGGTCCTTACCCAAAGCTCATGACCATAAGTGAGGGTAGGAACATAGATTGACCGGTAAATCGACAGCTTGACCTATGAGCTCAGCTACCTCTTCACCACGACAGATTGGTATAACGTCCATGTCACTGCAGATGCTGCACCAATCTGTCTGTCAATCTCTTGCTCCATTTTCCCTTCACTCGTGAATAAGACCCTGAGAGACTTAAACTCCTCCACTTCGGGCAGGAGCTTGTCCTCAACCCGGAGAAGACAATCCACATTTTTCTGGCTGAGGACCATGGACTCCGACTTCTGGAGGTGCTGATTTTCATCCCAGCCGCTTCACACTAGGCAGCAAACCATCCCAGCAAGACCTGTAGGTCATTGCTGAATGAAGCCAACAGGCAGGACAACATCATCTGCAAACAGCAGAGATAGGATCCTGTGGTCACTAAGCATGGCACCCTCAGGTCCCTGGCCACGCTTAGAAGTCCTGTCCATAAAAATTATGAACAGGATTGGTGACAAAGGGCAGCCCTGGCGGAGTCCAACTCTCACTGGGAATAAACCCGATCAAGTGGTGGTAATACGAACCAAACTCTCACAACAGTCGTATAGAGACTGGATAGCTCGTAACAACAAGCCCGATACCCCATACTCCTGAAGCACCCCCCACAAAAAACCACAAGAGACGCGGTTGAATGCCTTCTCGGCATCCACAATATGCATGTAAACTAGTTGGGCAAACTCCCACTAACTCTGGAGGATTCTTGAAAGGGTAAAGAGCGGGTCCGATGTGCCATGGCCAGGCCGAAAACCACACTGCTACTCCTCAATCCGAGGTTCGAACAATGGCCAGACTCTCCTCTCCAGTACCTTGGCATAGACCTTCCCAGGGAAGCCGAGGAGTATGATCATTTTAAAGTTGGAGCACACCCTCCAGTCCCCCTTCTTGAAGAGAAGAACCACCACCCCAGTTTACCACACCAAAGGCGCTGTCCCTGACCTCCATGCAATGTTGCAAAGGTATGTCAACCATGACAGCCCTACAACATCTAGGGCCTTGAGGTACTCAGGGCAAATCTCGTCCACCTCCGGCGCCTGGCCACTGAAGAGTTTTTTAACCACTTCGGTGACCTCAGCCCCTGTGATGGGCGAATCGTCCCCCTCGTCCACAAGCCCTGCTTCCTCTGTGGAAGGTGTGTCAGTGGGATTGAGGAGATCCTTGAAGTATTCCTTCCACCACCCAACGATATCCCCAGTCGAAGTCAGCAGCACCCCATCTGCACCACACACAGTGTGGACAGGGAGCTGCTTCCCCCTTCTGAGCCGCCGGACAGTTTGCCAGAATCCCTTCGAAGTGGACCGAAAGTCTTGTTCCATGTCCTCACCGAACTCCTCCCACACCCGAGTTTTTGCTTCAGCAACCACCCGAGCTGCACTCTGCTTGGTCTGCTGGTACACCTCAGCTGCTTCGGGAGTCTCACAAGCCAACCAAGCTCGATAGAACTACTCCTTCAGCTTAATAGCCCCCCTCACCACTTGGTTCGGAGGTTGCCACCACGAGATGCACTGACGACCTTGCGGCCGCAGCTCTGGGCAGCTGCTTCAACAATGGACGTGGAGAACATGGCCCATTCAGAGTCCATATCTCCAGACTCACTTGGAAAGTGGTTGAAGTTCTTCTGGAGGTGGAGTTGATGATCTCCCAGACAGGGGCCTCAGCCAGTCGGTCCCAGCACACCCTCATTATACATTTGGGTCTACCAGATCTGAATGGTATCCTCCTCTGCCATCAGATGCACCACCAGGTGGTGATCAGTTGACAGCTCTGCACCTCTCTTTACTCGAGTGTCCAAGACATGTGGTCACAGGTCTGATGACACGATAACAAAATTGATCACGGCCTGCGACCTAGGGTGTCCTGGTGCCAGGTGCACATATGGATACACTTATGCTTGAACATAGTGTTTGTTATGGACAAAGTGTTGGTTAGCACATAAGTCCAATAACTGAACACCGCTTGGGTTCAGATCGGGCAGGCCGTTCCTCCCAATCGCCCCCCTCCAGGTTTCACTGTAGTTGCCCATATGCTCATTGAAGTCCCCCAGTAGGACAATGAAGTCTCCAAGAGGATCACTCTCCAGCACCCCAGTCAGAGACTCCAAAAAGGGTGGGTACTCTGAACCATCATTTGGTGCATGAGCACAAATGATGATCAGGATTCGTTTCCCATCCCGAAGGTGCTGGGAAACAACCCTTTCATCCACTGTGAAAAACGCCAATTTCAAGGCAGCAAGGTGGGGGGATACAAGAATACCCACTCCTGCTCGCCGCCTCTCGCCTGGGGCAAATCCAGAGTAGGCCAAGCTCCAGCCCCTCTCCACGAGACTGGTTCCGGAACCAGAGCTGTGTGTTGAGGTAAGGCCGACGATATCTAGCCGGTATCTCTCAACCTTGTGCACCAGCTCAGGGTCCTTCCGCACCAGAGAGGTGACATTCCATGTCCCAAAAGCTAGTTTAGGAAGCTTGGGATCAAACTGCCAAGGTCTCTCTCTGCCTTCGACTGCCTCCTAATCTTCATCGCACTGGACCCCCATGGTCCCTCCTGCAGGTGGTGAGCCCACTGGAGGGCGGACCCATGTAACTCCTTTGAGCTGAGCTCGGCCAGGTCACATGGGCAGAAACCCAGCCATCAGTCACTTGCCATCGAGCCCCTCTCCCAGGCCTGGCTCCAGGGTGGGGCCCCGGTAACCCCATACCGGGAGGGGTACACTGAATCCTTGCTCTTAAATTCATCATGGAAGTCTGTTGGATCATTCATTCATTCATTCATCTTCTTCCGCTTAATCCTTTTCGGGTCACGGGGGGGCTGGAGCCTATCCCAGCATCTTTGGGCGAGAGGCAGGGTACACCCTGGACAGATCGCCAGTCCATCACAGGGCCAACACAGAGACACAGACAACCATTCACTCTCACAGTCATACCTAAGGACAATTTAGAATCCCCAGTTTGATGCCAATTAACCTAACTTGCATGTTTTTGGCATGTGGGAGGAAACTGGAGAAATCCCGGAGTAAACCCACACAGACACGGGGAGAACATGCAAACTCCACACAGATCACTGTTGGTCGGGGGCTGGGATCGAGCCCAGGATCCCCCGGCCAAGGGTGAGTTGCTGTGCTGCCGCAGTGCTAACCACTCCGCCACCGCTCCGCCGTCTGTTGGATCGTTCTTAGAAATTTGTCATGTTCGGCGATCCTCGCAGATCACCATAAGACGCCAAAAGTCACCGGTGAGTTTTGCAAGATGTTTTATTTCCAAGTTCCAACTAATTTGATTCATTTAAAAAGAGATAAAATTAGTGATTAAGGTGTGCCACCGAGCTAGAGCAGCTCATGGCACAGTGGAAACACAGTAAGAAGGTCACAGGATCGATTCCACCCCTGACCATTGTGGGTTCGATCCCACCCCCTGATCATCGGTGACCCTTCTGCGTGGAGTTTGCATGTTCTTCCTGTGTCTGTGTGGGTTTATCCTGGGTACTCTGGTTTCCTCCCACAAGCCAAAAACATTCAAGTTAGGTAAACTGGAGACTCTAAAGTGGCCCTAGGTGTCAATGTGTGTGTGAATGGTGAACGGATTGGCCCTGTAATTCCCTCTGGAATTAATAAAGTATACAAAATACAAAAATCATCACAAAATGTGACACGCTAGTAAAGTTGTCATAGCTCTTAAATGTGCATTAAAAATGTATGCTGTTAAGAGATAGGGGAAACTCCTGAATCACTTCAGACTAAAAGCAAACTCGATGGAAACAGTTGATGCACATAAACCGTGACATCACAGGTGTACACGACATGTGACAGTGGTTGCATCCCAGACACAAAAAAACAGCTGCTGAAGACATTGGCAGTTGGTGTCTTGATCTCCTCGTGGCACTGAGCAATGAGATGTTTCTTTCCACACAAATAGGATTTAATTAATGTTTTCATTTAGGCACTCCATCTTGTATTTTCATGATGACAATTGATTAAGCAGAATGGTAATGCAGCTGATGGAAACAAATACTTCATAAGACTAATTATTGCAAATAAACATCAAAATTGCAAATATATTGGATGGAAACTTAATAATAGACAGTATACTGTTATGAATTAATAGTGTGGAAGATCAGTAGTGGAAGCATTATGTATTTCTAGCTTTGACCATAAATGCTAGACTAAAAATTTATTGAGAAAGTTGCTTGAAATATTTCACATAAATGCTAAATTGTGTGAGGTGCATGCAAGTATGATACCAACAGATTATAAACTGGCAAATGTATGGATGGCATAAAATACTCATACATCAACATATCTAATTGCTTCCTCCTGTGATAAAAAATTCCCAGCCAATTGAACTTAGAGTCACTCCATCATGACTCCAAGTGCAGACAATTAATAAATGAATGAGGGTAAATTAGGCAGATGATAACCAACATACAATTCAGAACAAACTTAGAAGGCAGAAAGCAAAAGGAAACAAATCAGACAGGCAAATAAATGGCACTTTACCAACATTGAAAACACTAATATACAACACAGCAATGCAGTGAATACATAAAATACTACTTTTCGCTATATTGGGCCATTTTTTTCCCCGTTATTTACTGTAGTTACATTTGCATCATATCTTTTCAGCAGTGTGCATCAGGAATGTGAAGCTACCACTTGTATCAGTTGTATTGCTCTGTGTATTGTGTTGCTCTCTCTCAACCCGACTTTGTTCTTTTGAGTTCCAGGTGTCTGTTGGTCATTGAATGGTGTCAGATGGCTGATCCTCTAAATTGAGGACCTGACTAGGCCAGCCAGGGCTTCACCACCTCTGACTCCCAGCAAGACAGTTTGTTTTTTATTAGACAGCTTTTATATTAGCCTATGACCTTTACCTTAAAAGATTTGCTAGTATGTGTGTTGTGTAGATACTGTAAATACTGTAAATAGTCAAGGCATCATGCTATAAAGTTTATTATACCGCAATTAGTTCCGACCAAGCAATCTGATTGGATGATTCCACGAGTTTACTACATTCCCCAATAATTGCACTTGGACGTTTCACCAGATATGTATCACTCTGCTTCAGCTACGTTTAATAATCTTTAAATTATAGTTAATATAGTTATATATAGTTAATATAACCGCCCTCCCTCCCGACTACACAACAACCACTGCTGCCTCTAAAGACATTGAGTCCTGCTGTCCACACCCACTCCACCAACACCCCCACACTCCCAACACACAGCCCCCCAACATGACCCTCACTAAGACCCAGGTGAGGACGGAGCTGAGAAAGATCAAGGCGAAGAAGGCGTCGGGACCGGATGGCATCAGCGCAAAGCTCCTCAAGTCCTGTGCAGATCAGCTGTGTGGGACTGTGGAGCTCATCTTCAACCTAAGCCTGAAGCTGGGGAGGGTACCACAGTTGTGGAAAACATCTTGTGTGGTACCTGTACCAAAGACCTCCCGCCCCAAAGACCTGAACAGCTACAGACCAGTGGCCCTGACGTCCCACATGATGAAGACCCTGGAGAGACTGCTCCTTGCTCACCTCCGCCCCCTGGTGGGACCAGCAATGGATCCACTCCAGTTCGCCTACCAGCATGGCATTGGGGTGGAGGATGCAGTGATCTTCCTCCTTCACCGTTCTCTGTCCCACCTGGAGAAGCCCGGGAATGCAGTGAGGATCATGTTCTTTGACTTCTCCAGTGCTTTCAACACCATCCAACCAATGATCCTGAAGGACAAGCTGCTGTGCGCAGGGGTGGACCAGCACCTGTCATCATGGATCCTGGACTACCTCACAAACCGGCCACAGTTTGTGAGAACCCGGGACTGTGTGTCCGACACGATCATCGGTAGCACGGGGGCCCCCCAGGGAACCGTTTTGGCACCCTTCCTGTTCACCCTTTATACTGCGGACTTCTCACACAACACAACACACTGCCATCTACAGAAGTTCTCTGACAACTCTGCGATCGTTGGCCTCATCTCCAATGGAGATGAAGCTGAGTACAGAGGGTTTATCCAGGACTTTGTGGACTGGTGCCATCGGAACTGCCTCCAGATCAACGCGAGGAAAACTAAGGAGCTGGTGGTGGACTGCCGCAGGCAAGGACAACCCCTCACAGCACCAGTAAACATACAGGGAACGGACATCGAGATGGTGACATCCTACAAGTACCTGGGTGTTCATCTGAACAATAAACTAGACTGGTCACACAATACTGATGCACTCTACAAGAAGGGACAGCGCAGGCTGTTCCTACTGAGGAGACTCAGGTCTTTTGGTGTACAAGGGGCACTGCTGAAGACATTCTACGACACGGTGGTGGCATCAGCCATCACTTTTGGAGTGGTCTGCTGGGGCAGTGGCATTACAGCAGCCGATAGGAAGAGACTGAACAAACTGATCAAGAAAGCTAGCTCTGTCCTGGGGCAGCGCCTTGACCCAGTGGAGGAGATGGGAGAGAGAAGGATGGTGGCTAAACTGTCATCTCTGCTGGAGTCCGAGTTCCACCCTATGCAGGACACACTGAATGCACTAAGGAGCTCATTTAGCAGCAGACTACATCATCCTAGGTGCACAACCGAGAGGTTTCGCAGGTCCTTCCTACCAACGGCTGTCAGACTGTATAACCTAAGCAGGGCTGCTCGCAGAGATAGCAAAAAGATGTGACAACCTAATAGTACTGAATGCAAAAGACGCAACAGACTTACACAATGGTCCCCTCCGGTATACAACTAGGAAAATACCGGTAGCTACGGAGGGTGACAATATGTATGGGTACATAATCATACCATGTAGGATAACTAAGTAGACGGTTATGCTGTTTCATTCCATCTAGCTACAATGCTCCGCACTGTGTGTGTTTATATATTTATATATTTATTTCGTCTAGCTACAATGCTCCGCACTGTGTGTTTATATATTTAAATATTTATTCCATCTAGCTACAATGCTCCGCACTGTGTGTGTTTATATATTTACATATTTATTCCATCTAGCTACAATGCTCCGCACTGTGTGTTTATATATTTAAATATTTATTCCATCTAGCTACAATGCTCCGCACTGTGTGTTTATATATTCATATATTTATTCCATCTAGCTGCAATGCTCCGCATCGTGTGTCTATATATTTATGTTTATATGTACATATGTATACTCGCTGCTCTTGTTTTTTCTTGCCTTCTGATTGTTGCTCTGAGTGTTGCTATCCCTGTGCTGTTGCAATCCTGGAATTCCCCCATTGTGGGACTAATAAAGGCTTATCTTATCTTATATCTTATAACTAAGTAGACGGTTATGCTGTTTATTCCATCTCGCTACAATGCTCCGCACTTTGTATATATATTTATATATTGATGTGTATGTATGTATATCCACTGCTCTTATTTATATCTTTCGTATCTTCTTAATTATTGCTCTGAGTGTTGCTATCCCTGTGCTGTTGCAATCCTGGAATTTCCCCATTGTGGGACTAATAAAGGCTTATCTTATCTTATCTTATAATATCAGTGGCTTCTCTTAACCAACCATAATAACTTTGGGGTGATGAACTCTTTATTTGATCTGAAAATGCCAAGAAAAAGTGAGTGACATACACCAAAGCTAAATCGCTAACAAACTAACCAGCCACTGCTATAGTCATGGTGACCCACAAATCCCTACTCAACATGTGGACGGTACGCATTATAAACACTGACTTCTGCACAGGACAATATTTCATTTTGTTACATGTTTGTGAAATGACAATAGACCTATTCTTTTCTGTATTATGCTCATAGAAATGCTTAGCAACATGTTCATTCAGAAGGGACTGTTTTTCTCAGTAGAAAAAAAATTACTGGTCAAACAAGCAAAAATTACAGTATCTTGTTCTGTATTGATGCTATTTAATAAACTGTCTTCTGGAAGTGTTGTATGAAAGCAATATTACACTTGTTTTCTTTTGTTATTAGTTATGAGAAGTAACCACTGAGCTAAACCAGTGCAAAGCACTGGACTGCGCTCGTGGTACGAACCCCTGTCGGGGCGGAGTAACTGAATTCTGAATAAGGATTAGTTATGAGAAGTAACCACTGAGCTAAACCAGTGCACGGTGGCGCGGTGGTTAGCACTGCGGCAGCACAGTTTACCCTTGGCCGGGGGATTGTGGGGATCGTGGGATCGTGGGTTCGATCCCAGCCCCCGACCAACAGTGATCTGTGTGGAGTTTGCATGTTCTCCCCGTGTTGCGTGGGTTTACTCCGGGATTTCTCCGGTTTCCTCCCACATGCCAAAAACATGCATGTTGGGTTAATTGGCTGTTCTAAATTGTCCCTAGATATTTGTTTCCTATAGGCCCTTAGAATAGAGGGTTAGTATTAATGAAAGCGCTTTGAGTGGTCTTTGTGACTAGAAAAGCGCTATATAAGTGCAGGTTAGTTAGTTAGTTAGTTAGTTAGTTGTTATTAGACACGTTGATGTCTTTGGCCCTCTGCTTCCCATTGGGTCTACAACGAATCATCGCAATTATATACCACACTCCTTGTTGTGTAATATTGCCTCATTACTTGAAGGGATAGGAACTATTTATCGTTTGAAGATAATTTCACCTGTCAGGTTAGAATGTTGTTTTTTTATGTTACACTGAAAACTAATTAGTGTTGAGTAGTAGTTTTGTTTGTTATTTTAACCAATATAACCATCAAGTTTGTGCTCAAAGATGAATAAGTGCAGTCTGAAGAAAGATTAAAGTCTTATGTTACATAATTAGGGGGCTTGTCCAGAATTGAACCCAGGACCTCCAAAATGTTTTGGGTTTAGAGATTTATTCCATGGTTTGATTTTATTTATTACCTCAAAATCCATGCCACTAATTTAAGGGGAAAAAACACAGGGGTAGTACGCTGATAAGCCATTCTAGTATAATCTCCTGTATATAAAAGTAATACAATTCTCAAGTGTTTTTTTTTTTTTTAAGGAGACGCATAGAAGAGATAAATGCACTCACATGGGAGCGAGACTCTCGTGGCAGCAGTGAGCAGAGAGTTTGCCTATTCCTGTTGTGGGCATCCAGATCCACAAATATCACAGACCAGGAGCAGCCCTGCAGCACAAAACATACATAATTATATCATGCAAGTTAAAGGTGAATAATTCAGTCTTCACAGTTACAGAAGTGGCATACAGTTACTTATTTTGTACATCTCCAAACATGTAATCAGATGCAAAAGAATGCCTTTGGTCTAAGCTTCAAAGCTCTCACTATTACACCTCTGCACATCTGAATACATCTGTTCCCTGCAAAACCAGCCAGATATATTTGGTTTGTACACACTTCTGAAGTATAGTGTGGGAGTGCTTGTTGAACAACAGTCAATAGTCATCCTATCACTTTTTTTTTTTTTTTTTTTTTTTTTTTTTTTTTTTTTTTTTTCTCTCGGCGCCACACGAGTCGGCTGCCTTTTGCAACAGCGGCTCGATTCCGAGTCTTTTTCCCTTCCTCTCTCTTTTGATCCGTCTTTTTTTTTCACCCCACTTATATCACGGACACACAGATCGTCCTAAATGTCTCCTGAGCCGGTGGACGGAGCCACTGTCTATAGCAGGATACGATACAGCAGAGAACAGCTGCTAGCATTCAACCGCCACCCGGTCCCATTGGAAAAACTCGACATACCGAGAGAACTGAGGCGAAAACGCCGCGGCTGCCGGGCTGGAGTAAGGCGGAGGACAAAAAATATAAGGTACAGACCCTCCCTTCCATCTGTTGTCATGGGAAATGTACGGTCGATACTGGGAAAGTTAGATGAGCTAGCGGCTATCTCCCGTTATGATAGCACATACCGGGAGTGCTCTCTCCTTTTGTTTACTGAGACGTGGCTAACTGAACTAGCAGCAGATGCTAACATTGAGCTGGAGGGTTTTCACATGATACGAGCTGACCGAACACCAGACAGTGGCAAGGCTAGGGGCGGTGGAGTGATCATGTATGTTAACAACAACTGGTGCAGACCGGGACATATCACTGTTAAACAACGACACTGCAGCAAAGACATTGAGTTGCTAGCTGTTAGCATGAGGCCTACATATCTCCCGAGAGAACACTCACACGTGATCTGCATTGTTGTTTATGCAAATCCGACGGCGAACGCTGGGACAGCACGTGACGTCATCCATTCAGTAACCAGCAGGCTGCAGACAGAACACCCAGATGCTCTTCTCCTCATCTCAGGCGATTTCAACCATGTTTCACTGTCTCCCATTCTACCCACGTTCACCCAGTATGTCACATGCCACACTAGAGACAATAAAACACTGGATTTATTCTACGCAAACACTAAGGAGGCGTACACCTCATCACAACTACCCCCACTCGGGAGATCGGATCACAACTTGGTTCATCTCCGGCCGGTGTACAAACCCCTAGTGCACAGACAACCTCCGGCCATGCACACTGTGGAGTTATGGTCTGAGGAGACAATGGACACCCTAAAGGGCTGTTTTGAAGCCACCGCCTGGAAGCAGCTCTGCGATCCACATGGTGAGGACATCGATGGCCTCATTCACACCTTCACGGGCTACCTCAGCTTCTGTGTGGACAAATCCGTTCCCACCAAGACCATACGGCGTCACTCAAACAACAAACCCTGGATCAACCCTGAGATAAAAACACTTCTGAGAGAGAAGAAGAGGATCTTCAGGTCAGGGAACAGGGAGATGCTGAAGTCCGTACAGAGGGAGCTGAGGAGAAAGATCAGAGAAGGCAAGGACAGCTTCAGGAAGAAGATGGAGGACAAGCTGCAACAGAGCGACATCAGCGGGGTCTGGAGAAACCTCAAAACCATCTCGGGGCTCCAGAATACCTCCCCCCAGGCCACAGGGGGCAGGGAGTGGGCGAACAACCTGAATCTGTTTTTCAATAGATTTGACCAACCGCCCTCCCCCCTGACTGCACAACAACCACTGCTGCCTCTAAAGAAATCAAGTCCTGCTGCCCACTCCCCACTCTACCAACACCCCCCCACTCCCAACACACAGCCCCCCATCCTGACCCTGACCAGGACCCAGGTGAGGACGGAGCTGAGGAAGATCAAGGCGAGGAAGGCGCCGGGACCGGACGGCATCAGCGCAAAGCTCCTCAAGTCCTGTGCAGACCAGCTGTGTGGGATTGTGACGTATATCTTCAACATGAGCCTGAAACTGGGGAGGGTACCACAGCTGTGGAAAACATCTTGTGTGGTACCTGTACCAAAAACTTCCCACCCCAAAGACCTGAACAGCTACAGACCGGTGGCCTTGACGTCCCACTTGATGAAGACCCTGGAGAGACTGCTCCTTGCTCACCTCCGCCCCCTGGTGGAACCAGCGATGGATCCACTCCAGTTCGCCTACCAGCATGGCATTGGGGTGGAGGATGCGGTGATCTTCCTCCTTCACCGTTCTCTGTCCCACCTGGAGAAGCCCGGGAATATGGTGAGGATCATGTTCTTTGACTTCTCCAGTGCTTTCAACACCATCCAACCGATGATCCTGAAGGACAAGCTGCTGCGCGCAGGGGTGGACCAGCACCTGTCATCATGGATCCTGGACTACCTCACGAACCGGCCTCAGTTTGTGAGAACCCGGGACTGTGTGTCCGACACGATCATCAGTAGCACGGGGGCCCCCCAGGGAACGGTGCTGGCTCCCTTCCTGTTCACTCTTTATACTGCGGACTTCTCACACAACACAACACACTGCCATCTACAGAAGTTCTCTGATGACTCTGCGATCGTTGGCCTCATCTCCAATGGAGATGAAGCTGAGTACAGAGGGCTTATCCAGGACTTCGTGGACTGGTGCCATCGGAACTGCCTCCAGATCAACGCGAGGAAAACTAAGGAGCTGGTGGTGGACTGCCGCAGGCATGGGCAGCCCCTCACAGTACCAGTAAATATACAGGGAACAGACATCGAGATGGTGACATCCTATAAGTACCTGGGTATTCATCTGAACAATAAACTAGACTGGTCACACAATACTGATGCACTCTACAAGAAGGGACAGCGCAGGCTGTTCCTGCTGAGGAGACTCAGGTCTTTTGGTGTACAAGGGGCGCTGCTGAAGTCATTCTATGACACGGTGGTGGCATCAGCCATCACTTTTGGAGTGGTCTGCTGGGGCAGTGGCATTACTGCAGCCGATAGGAAGAGACTGAACAAACTGATTAAGAAAGCTAGCTCTGTCCTGGGGCAGCGCCTTGATCCGATGGAGGAGATAGGAGAGAGAAGGACGGTGGCTAAACTGTCATCTCTGCTGGAGTCCGAGTTCCACCCTATGCAGGACATACTGAATGCACTGAGGAGCTCATTTAGCAGCAGACTACATCATCCCAGGTGCACAACCGAGAGGTTTCGTAGGTCCTTCCTACCAACGGCTGTCAGACTGTACAACCTAAGCAGGGCTGCTCGCAGAGATAGCAAAAAGACGTAACAAACTAATAGTTTTTTGAATGCAAAAGATGCAATAGACTTACACAATGGTCCTCTCCGGCATACAACTAGGAACATACCGGTCGCTATGGAGGGTGAGAATATGTATGGGCACATAATCATACCATGTAGGATAACTAAGTAGACGGTTATGCTGTTTCATTCCATCTAGCAACAATGCTCTGCACTGTGTGTGTTTATATATTTGCATATTTATTCCATCTAGCTACAATGCTCCGTACTGTGGGTGTTTATATATTTATATATCTACATATTATTCCATCTAGCTACATTGCTCCGCACTGTGTGTGTTTATATACTTGCATATTTATTCCACCTAGCTGCAATGCTCCGTACTGTGGGTGTTTATATATTTACATATTTATTCCATCTAGCTACAATGCTCTGCACTGTGTGTTCATATATTCATATATTTATTCCATCCAGCTACAATGCTCTGCACTGTGTGTCTGTGTGTGTGTGTATATATATATATTTTATAGTAATACGTACATATGTTTATTAGCTGCTCTTGCTTGCTTGTTTTTTTTTCTTGCCTTCTGATTGTTGCTCTGAGTGTTGCTATCCCTGTGCTGTTGCAATCCTGGAATTTCCCCGTTGTGGGACTAATAAAGGCTTATCTTATCTTATCTTATCTTATCTTAAAAGTCTCACAGCACAAAAAAAGAAAAATAAAACTAAGTGCTACTACCATAATGCATTTTGTCCATCCAGGGCACTTAAACACCCTTAGGAGAAAAAGAGGGTGAGCAGTTTAGGCTTTTTACTCCATAAGGGAAGTGACCAAACCTTTTCTGGTTCTAAAAAGCTGGTCCACTGCATCCATCCATCAGCAATGCTTACACAAAACCAATGGAGCAATTTCCCCAACTTGCTAAGCAGTTTCTAATGTAAGTCAGATGCATTATGTATGAATATTGCCAGAGTCTATTTTTTCCCTCCCCCCAACAACAAGTCTGGCCTGGGCTTTTAGCAAAATCAGCAAGCTTTCCTTTAGCAAATTACATAGTGCAGCAAATTACTGGCCACCAATGTAGGCAGTTCTGTGACAAGTTAGCAAATGGGCCTTGTAGAGAAAGTTTTTCCCCTATGAGGTCCTTTTCACAGTGACACAGTAAAAGCAAGATTAGGAAGATTAGTAGATATGGAATTCACATTTCAAGGTAAAAGCTAGCTGTCAAAACAGTTAGTGCATGCTAGATTTTACATTTTTAATGTATTTCTGCTGCATATAATGGAAAAAAAAAACAGACTGCATGTACCAGTATGTGAGCTATGCTGTGATTCAACATACCCAAGGCTAAACCTAGAACACTCGTCACTTTAATGTGGCTGTCAAGTCAGTAGGTCAACGTATGGTTACACAATCTAGCTAAAAGTGGTAGATTCTGATATAGAAAAGGGGCTGTCTTTGCAAAGTGTAAGCATTTACAAATATGGACAAGTCTCCTGTTAGTCAAGTAGATGCTTTTCCTTCTAAACTTACTTTTAAAACATTTATTTGAGGGTGTAGCATGCAACAAAATACTTTGAATATAGTACATAGTATACACTCCCTTCTAAAAGTAGTGGAATATTACATAAGTTTTGTTATTTTACACATTTTTCAAAACATATTCAAGATGCAGTTTTATAATCAGTATGGACTTAAAGTGCAGACTCTCAGCTTTAATTTGAGGGTATTCACATCCAGATTAGCTACAGTCGAGGAAATGCAGCTATTTTAATACTCAGTCTCCTCATTTCAAGGGTTCAAAAGTAATTGGACAAATTAACATTATGAATTACAATCATAATATACTCATTTTTAATTCTTTGTTGAGAATCCTTAGCAGGCAGTGACTGCCTGAAGTCTGGAACCCACGGACATCACCAAATGAAGGGTTTTCTCAACTGTGATGCTTTGCCAGCCCTTTACTGCAGCTGTCTTCAGTTGTTGCTTGTTTGTGGGCCTTTCTACCTTAAGTTTTGTCTTCAGCAAGTGAAATGTATGCTTGATGGGGTTGTGATCTGGTTACAGACTTGGTCATTGCAGAATATTCCACTTCTTTGCCTTAAACGCCTGAGTTGCTAACGCAGTATGTTTTGGGTCACTGTCCATCTGTACTGTGAAATGCTATTCAATCAACTCTGCTGCATGCAGCTGAATCTGAGAAGACAGTATGTCTCTATACACTTCAGAATTCATCTGGCACCGTCTGTCTTCTGCCACATCATCAATAAACGCTAGTGAACCAGTGCCATTGGAAGCCATGCATACCCATGCATCACACTGCCTCCACCATGTTTTACAGATGATGCGTTGTGCTTTGGATCATGATCCGTTCCAAGCCTTCTCCACAAGTTCTTCTTCCCATCCTTCTGGTACAGGTTGATCTTGGTTTCTTCTGTCCAAAGAATGCTGTTACTGAACTGGGCTGGCTTCTTCAGATGTTTTCTGGCAAAGCCTAATCTGGCCTTAATATTTTTGAGCCTGATTAATGGTTTGCACATTGTGAACCCTCTATTTGCTCTCATAATTTTTCTCTTTATGGTAGACTTAGATACTGATACATCTACTTCCTGGAGAGTGTTGTCAAGGGGTTTTTCTTCACCATGAAAAGGATCCTGGAATCATCCACCACTGTGTCTTCCATTGAGGTCCCGGACTTTTTGAGCTCCCAAGCTCAATAGTGTGCCCTTTTTTCTCAGCATGCACCAAACTTTTGATTTGGCCCCTTTTTCTAGCCTAAGGATGTTCTAATCCAAAAGGGTTCATAATGTCTTCTAAATTAATTATAGAAATAATCTCTTTTCTATCAGACAGTGAATAAGGTTGTTTTTACCTTAACATGTTTTGGCCACTTCTTGCAGCCTTCCTCAGAAGGGTCATGTGATGTTGTTGTGACAATCAGCCATCCTTTGCTGTCTGGTAAACCTGGACAAACGGCTGATAAAAACAGCTGATTGTCACAACAACATCACATGACCCTTCTGAGGAAGGCTGCAAGTAGTGGCCGAAACATGTTAAGGTAAAAACAACCTTATTCACTGTCTGATAGAAAAGAAGTTATTTCAAAGCACGTTCTGTTTCACTTCCATCAAGACCTCCTTTGACCACATGTTGCAGGTTCACAGCAACAGCTTCCAAATTGCAAATGCCACACCTGGACTCAACTCCAAACCTTTTACCTGCTTGATTGATGATGGATTAACAAGGGAATAGCCCATGAAGTCCATGAAGTGCCTTTTGAGTAAATTGTTTAATTACTTTTAAGCACCTGAAATAAGGATATTACATATAAAAATGGTTAAAAATTTCTAAACCGTGACTCTAATTTGGATGTGAATACCCTCAAATTAAAGATGAGAGTCTGAATTTTAAGCCCATATTGATTATATAACTGTAACCCAGCCACATGCGGTGCAAAAGTCAATATACTCCTAGTGCTGGTCCCAAGCCCGGGTAAATTGGGAGGGTTGTGTCAGGAAGGGCATCTTACATAAAACCTTTGCCATATCAAACATGCAGATCATGACGAATGAGACTTTCATATTGGATCGTCGAGGCCCAGGGTTAATAATGACTGTCACCAGTGCTGTTAACTGACAGGGTGCCAGTGGAAATTTGGCTACTGCTGGTCAAAGATCGAGAAGGAGGACAGGGGGAAGGCATGTTAGGAGGGAGAGAGAAAAGGAAAGGTAGAAGTGTGGAGGTGAGAGTAGGGACGTTAAATGTAGGGACTATGACTGGTAAAGGCAGAAAGTTGGCTGATATGATGGAGAGAAGGAAGGTAGATATACTGTGTGTTCAAAAAACCAGATGGAAGGGAAGCAAGGCTAGGAGCATTGGAAGGGGATTTAAACTGTTCTACCATGGTGTAGATAGGAAGAGAAATGGAGCAGGAGTAATCTTGAAGGAAGAGTATCTGAAGAGTGCTCAGGAGGTAAAGAGGGAGTCGGACAGAATCATGAGTTTGAAGCTAGAAATCAAAGGTATAATGTTGAATGTTGTCAGTGCATATGCCCCACAAGTTGGATGTCAGGTAGAAGAGAAAGAGGGAGGAATTCTGGAGCAAGTTGGATGAATTGGTAGAGAGTGTTCCCAGGCAGAAAAGAGTGGTGATTGGAGCGGACTTTAATGGACATGTAGGTGAAGGGAACAGAGGAGATGAGGAGGTCCTGGGTAGGTATGGTTTTAAGGAGAGAAATGTGGAAGGACAGATGTTTGTGGATTTTGCTAAAAGGATGGAAATGGCTGTGGTGAACACATACTTCAAGAAGAGAGAGGAACACAGGGTGACTTACAAGAGTGGACGAAGATGCACACAGGTGGACTACATCTTATGCAGAAGGAGAAATGTCAGATAGGAGACTGTAATGGTGTGTTAACACCAAATGCGAGCGCACAGCGAAAATCCACACAAAGTGAATGGGAAGACGCGAGTACACGCGAATTTGTGCATTCGCTTCCACTAGCTAGCTAGCTGCTAGCTTTGAGATTCTGCTGTCACCATTGCAGAGTAAACTTGTAAGAAAATGAAACTCACTCACCGGGAGACAGGAGGACCGGGAACTCTTCAGCTGAATCGGGATTTTTGAGTTATTTACCCACGGTTTCCGGCCACGGACATCCTAGCAAGCTAGCAACATAAACACCTGTCATCTGTGAAGTTTTGGAGGCTTACGACGACATTTTCAGGTGAGCCCCCAGTCAGATAATGTAAACCTAAGCATGACGTTATTTTGAGAATTTCCACAGCAGGTTGAACACAGCTGCAGAAGTTTTAAAGACAACTTTGCTTGTCTGCATTTCACTATTCATGTCTGTTGGCGTGTTTACATTGATTTATAATGTAATCGTGCCGCGTAAAAAATTCGCCCGTTCGCCTTTGGTGTGAATACACCTTTAGTTGGTAACAGGGGAAAATGTAGCTAGACAGCATCGGATAGTAGTCTGTAGGATGACTTTGCAAAGTAAGAAGAGGAAAATGGTGAAGGCAAAGCCAAAAAATTAAGTGGGAGAAGTTACAGAAGGAAGAAGGTCACACAGAGTTCAGGAAGGAGTTGATACAGGCTCTGGGTGGTAGGGAAGAATTACCAGATGACTGGGAAAGTACAAAAGCATTGAGGGAAATGGGTAGAAGGGTATGTGGTGTATCCAGTGGACAGAGGAAGGAAGACCAGGAGACTTGATGGTGGAATGAGGAGGTACAGGAAAGTATTCAAAGGAAAAGGTTAGCAAAGAAAAAGTGGGATAATCAGGGAGATGAATAAAGTAGACAGGAGTATTTGGAATCTAGGTGCATGGCAAACAGAGAGGTGGCAAAGGAAAAGAAATACAGTGAGTTGTATGAGAGGCTGGTCACTAAGGAAGAAGAAAAGGACTTGTATCAACTGACTAGACAGAGAGATCAAGCTGGAAAGGATATACAGCAGGTTAGGCTGATTAAGGACAGAAATGGTAATGTACTACAAATGACAAGAGCGTGTTGAGAAGGTGGAAGGAGTACACTGAAGAGCTGATGAATAAAGAAAATGACAGAGACAGGAGGATGGACGAAGGAAAGATAATGAACACGGAAGTCCCGAGGATTAGCAAGGCGAAAGTGAGGGCAGCTTTGAAGTGGGTGAAGAATGAAAAGCGGTTGGGCCAGATGACATACCTGTCGAGGTATGGAGATGTTTAGGAGGGATGGTAGTGGACTTTTTAACCATGTTGTTTAACATAATCTTGGAGAGTGAGAGAACGCCTGAGGAGTGGAGAAGTGTTTTGGTACTAATTTTCAAGAACAAAGGTGATGCTCAGAGCTGTAGTAACTACAGAGGCATAAAGTCGATCAGCCAAACTATGAAGATATGGGAAAGAGATGTTGAAGCCAGGTTAAGAGGAGAGGTGACAATCAGTGAGCAGCAGTACAGTTTCATGCCAAGAATGAGAACTACAGATGCAATGTTTGCTTTAAGAGTGTTGATGAAGAAGTACAGAGAAGGTCAGAAGGAGCTGCACTGTGTCTTTGTGGATCTAGAGAAAGCATATGATAGGGCGCTCAGAGAGGAAGTGTGGTCCTGTATGAGGAAGTCAGGAGTGGAAAAGAAGTATGTGAGGGTGGTGCAGGACATGTATGAGGACAGCAAGACAGTGGTGAGGTGCGCTGTAGGAGTGATGGACGGATCCAAGGTGGGGTGAGATTACATCAGGGATCAGCACTGAGCCCCTTCTTGTTTGCCATGGTGATGGACAGGCTGACAGATGAGGTCAGGCAGGAGTCTCTGTGGACCATGATGTTTGCAGATGACATTGTGATCTGTAGTGAGAATAGGGAGTAGGTGGAAGAGAACCTGGAGAGGTGGAGGTATGCTCTGGAGAGAAGAGGAATGAAAGTCAGTAGAAGCAAGACAGAATACATGAGTGTGAATGAGAGTAAGGCAGGTGTAATGGTGAAGATGGAAGGAGTAGCGGTCACCAAAGTAGATGAGTTTAAATACCTGGGGTCAACCATCCAAAGCAATGGAATATGCACAAGAGAGGTGAAGAAGAAAGTGCAGGCAGGGTGAAGTGGGTGGAGACGAGTGTCAGGGGTGATTTGTGACAGAAAAGTAGTACCAAGAGTGAAAGAGAAGATTTACAAGACAGTAGTGAAACCTGCTATGATGTATGGTTTGGAGATGGTGGCACTGACAAAAAGAGAGGAGGTGAAGCTGGAGGTGGCAGAGTTGAAGATACTAAGATTTTCATTGGGAGTGACTAGGAGGGACAGGATTAGAAATGAGTACATCAGAGGGACAGCTCAGGTTGAGCAGTTTGGAGACAAAGTAAGAGAGGCAAGACTGAGATGGTTTGGACATGTGCAGAGGAGGGATAGTGGATATATAGGACTAAGGATGTTGAAGATGGAGCTGCCAGGCAGGAGGAAAAGAGGAAGACCACAGAGAAGACTCATGGATGTAGTGAAGGAGGACATGGAGAGGGTTGGTGTTTCAGAGGAAGATGCAAGGGATAGGGTGAGATGGAGGCAGATGGCCCACTGTGGCGACCCCTAAAGGGAGCAGCCAGAAGAAGAAGAGGAAGAAGAAGGTTGATTATATATTGGTACCCTGAATATGTTTTGGTAAACAGCTAAAATAACAAAACTTGTGTCTGCGTTCCAATACTTTTAGAGAATCAGAATCAGAATCAGAATAAGTTTATTGCCAAGCACATTTACAAGTAAATAACAGGTAAATATACGAGGAATTTGACTTGACACTGAAAACGACATAAATGACATTCTCAGTGACGCGGCGAGCCATGGAGGCGCCTGTCAGCAGGAGGGGAACAGAAGGCAGTGGGGAGGAGGGAGGGGTGGACACAGTAGGAGAGAGAAAAAAGCATTGTTTATCAGAATAAAGTTCATATATGACCGATATTATGATTACAAGAAAAAAAACTCTCAGTGCACAATTAGCAGACAATAGAATCCACACAATGACACAAAGAGAGCAGTGAGTGTATATCTTCAAGTCAGATATACAGAGGGGAGTGTAAGCACAGGTTGAGTACAAATCAAAACCAATCAGTACAAGTCCAAATGTCTACACAAAAGTGACAGTATAAGTTCATAATGATTTGTCATCAGTGTCCAAATGTTAAAGTAAAAAAAGCAGATCTGTGTAGAATTAAATTGTGCATCCCTCTGTTAATTTATTATTATTATTATTGTCACATATAAGACTTTCATCTACTGCCCTGACAGTGTTGGTCTGATACCAAGTGAAGAACAATTTAATAACAGAAGTCAAACAATTAAGCTGGCTCACTTACAAATTTCATACAAGGTTGCCAAATAGACTGCAAGGCTTTTAATTTTATCTGTTGTATTATTTTGATCACTTTGAAAGAATAAAAATATGTTTGAAACTGCTAGCAGCGTGCAGTAAACAAATTAAGGACGAATTTCTCTTGGCTAATAATCTTTCACTGTTGCTAATTAGCGGAAGCCAAATGGGGCTTAGATTTATTTTTCCTTGTCAAACATACAACTGCTTACAATTTATGTACTGAGGTCCACAGGATCTTCTAATGATGATGATGTTTTGTTTTAAATCCAATGCAAAGACTTTTGAGAAATAGCTGCAATATGAACTTAAATGATATTTAAAAACAATATGTAGTTCAGCATTGTCATGGTGTGCCATTGACCTGCATTTAAACTAGGAGTGATTGAAAAAAATAACTAATTAATTGCATTTTTCATAATTAATTGTGTTTAATCACTAGATTTACAATATAGAAACAATGAAAAAGTATTTTTAAGCAATTTGTATTTTTTTCACAAGATATACCTGTGAACCTCATATTAACAAAAATACTGCTAGAGCAACATAAAACACTTGATAATCATGAATGTATATTCAATTAAATGTTTTTTTTTTTTAAATGACAGCAATTTGTAAAATCAGAATCAGAATCAGCTTTATTGGCCAAGTATGCACAACACATACAAGGAATTTGACTTTGCCTAAAAACTTGCTCTCGTTGTTCAGGTGGAGGATTTAAATAAGATTTAAATAAGGATTCAATGACAACAGAGTATGTACAGTAAATTACAGTCACACCACATTTCTATAAAAGGATGCAAATATATACAGGAATATATGCAGTTATTTACTCAGACTATCCACACTTTGCAGAAATATATGAAAAAATATACAGTCACAGTATTTCAATGTGGACTCAGATTCAGTGATATAATGTGAATGAAGTAAAAAGCAGTGTGAGAGTTATGTGCAATGTAAGAATGGATGAAAAGTCATGAGTACAGCAACAGGTAGGACTAGGTGAATGTTAGGAGTTCATCAGAGTGATGGCTTGAGGAAAGAAACCGTTCCTGTGACGGGTGGTTTTGACCTTCAGTGATCTGTAACGACGACCAGAAGATAGAAGTTCAAACAGTTTGTGGCCGGGGTGTGATGGGTCAGCACAGATGTTTCCCGCCCGTTTCCTGGTTATGGACCGATATAAGTTCTCAATGGAGGGTAGGTCGGTACCAATGATCCTCTCCGCAGACTTAATGATCCGCTGCAGTCTGGTCTTGTCCTGTTTAGTGGCAGATCCAAACCAGACAGTGATGGAAAAGCAGAGGACAGATTGGATGATGGCGGTGTAGAAGACAACCAGCAGCTCCTGAGGCAAATCAAACTTCTTGAGCTAACGCAGAAAAAACAACCTCTGCTGGGCCTTTTTCCGGACAGTGTCTATATGGGAGGACCACTTCAGGTTCCGGGAGATTGTGGTACCCAGAAACTTGAAGGAGTCCACAGTGGACACTGTTCTTTTTCAGTTCATTATAAAGAACTTTCTCTGCTAAACTACCATTTTTAACATTGTCACATTTTCTGTTTTATGTTAAAATGGTAAAAGAGGAAGTCCGGGCTTCTGCTTAAAAGTACAAACAAATGAAGCAGTTTTTAATTGATTTCCAGAGCTCCTGACCTTAATGATAAGTCAGAAGCTTTTATTCACTTTACATTGGAATGTGTGCTTTTCTCCACTCGTTCTGATAGAAAATGCTCCCTCTTTCACACTTCTGAGCGAGAAGCCCCAATCAATAACACTGCATCAAGTGTGCCTGTGTGTGTGCACAGGACAGGGCACCCTGAGTACCGCTGGATCAGTTTAGGGTGGTGTAAAATTAAAAGCTGAAAACAAGGCTTACTCTTGTTTTAAGCTGAGCCAACTGCTGAGACAATCCCACCTTAAGGAGTGACCTGACAGCATTTTTTTTTAAATGTGTTAACTGGCCCACATTAATCAAAAAGTTAAAGCAGTAACATTCCCAGCCACAGTTTAAACACAACAAAATTTGGTTCCATGAATTAGATAGATATACTTTATTGAGCCCAAACTGGGAAATTACAGTGATCTTGCAAGTGATGTGTTGTAAATAGTAAAATTAAAGAGATTACTGGAACTTTTGATAGTCTTCTAAATCAGTAAGATTTTTAATCCTCACACCCAAATTGAGGAATCAGCTCGTCTCCTAGGGGAACTCAGTGATGTTGGCATTGTTGTTATTATTAGCAGCTAAAGAACATTAAGACAACATAAATTCTATAACACCTCTTTCACAGACCCAATAACCATTTTTCCTGGTAGACTGGGTAAGGGTTGCGTCTCCTCTAACATTTACTTAAGAGTACATCCTTGCTTTAGACTGGGCATGACTCTGGTGACATTCCCTTGATAGAAAGAGTAACCTGTTAGAATTCGATTGTACAGCTGCGTGCAAACAGCTCTGAATTTAAAGATGGCCTTCAGAGTGGAACGATCCCCTTCCTCCCGGCGAAATCAATTTTTACCCTCCCAGTTCAATTTGCAACACCGGGAAGCTGCTATCTTCCATCCACAGTAAGACGCAGAGGGGAATGGAGGCTGGAGGGAGGTGGGGTCAGAACTTCCCGAAACTGAGGGCTGCATGCCGATTCATCTAGCACAAAGGCTAAATGTGATACTGAGCCACAAGGGTCTTGCGGCGGGTGGAAAGTGTGACAGCCAAGTTCAGAATGAACTAAATGTTCTGGTTTAAGGGCTGGGAGAAGATGGTGGGGAGGGAGGTTCCATTTGGTGTTGAAAGGATGAGAGTCAACAGGGAAATCAAGATTGATAGAGATCATTAATAAGCAACTCGAAGGCTTGTAGCACTCCCAGTCCCACAGAGGGACAAGAGACATGAGGACAGACACAAATACTGGCACGTACAGGAGCCCCACACAGCATGGATCATAAAGCAGCCCCCCTCAATAAAATGATTCTTTCAACAAGCAGAACTCGATGAGAAAATCCATTTTCAGGCCGGTTAAACATCTTGGTTCGCAGGTGTGCGGGAGAAAAACACAAACAACAACTTTACAATAATACACTGAGAAGATAAACACTTCAAGTTTAGCTGCACAGAATAGCCAAGAGAAACCCACATTGGCAAACACCCATATGGAGAAATGAGGAAGAAAAGATAATAAAAGAGGAAGCTTGCTAAGTGTGGGGCTGCATTTTCCAATCCATTAGCAGGTGCATTGAATGTCCTTGTTTTTTGTCTCTTACACAGAAGCAGGAAAAAGAAATATCTGCTAATGGATTTAGCAAAAGAAAAAAAAAAAAGAAGGCTGGGAGATTCAGAGGAGAACCGGGATCAACTGTGGCCATCGATCAACGTCTGGAAAAGCACAAACTATTTGCGGACACACACACACACACATGTCCTGATGGACGAGCATCCACTCAGAGGAAGATTCTGGCATCATTGACAGCAGCACTGATTACACTGATGATGCCTCTGGTCCTTCAACCTAAACAAGTCTGCAGGACATCACATATCATTTTGTTTCTGGGCTAAATCTAACTGACCAATCAGCTTTACTTAACCCCACAATATTACAGTCTTTTTGGTCAAAATTAAGAAAATGATCACAAATAAACAACAACAAAAACCTGTTGAAGAGATAGCAGTTTTTCATAATATATGATTGTCACTATTAATACATGGGAAAAGAGGACATTTTAAAAAACAATGTAGGGTGAAACTCATGAATTACATCATTTTTAATATCTTTAGTCACACAGTTTAAGTCTTCTTTCAAGTTTATCATATACGAAGGCTGTTCATTAAAGATTTCTTCTGACTCTTTACCTATGGACTGAGAGGAACCAAACTTGGCACAGTTATTATTCTTTCTCTACTTACTATGTACCACCAAGGGTCACACAATTCTCAAAGTGCTTTATGCAGCTGTGGAGACCTTGTCTGTAAAAGTCTGCGTCAGAAGCCATAACTTGACCTTGGAAATCAGCATTTCATCATCTTGGAAGTGCTTGCCCTTCAAAAATTGTTTCATGGTTGGAAAGAGATGGAAGTCAGATGGTGGGAGATCAGGAGAGTAAGGAACGTGAGGAAGGATTTCATAGTCGCTGGACCGTGCTTCCATCTGGGCAGCATGCGAGTTGTGAACAAGATGTTGTCTTGCATGAGGCACACACCTTTAGTCAGCATGCCACACCTCTCCATTTTGATGCCGTTTCAAAACTTCTGCAGTAGGAAAGACTATTAAGTCCCAGTAATTGTGGTACCCTTTGCCAGGAAATCCATCATCAGTACTCCATGTCGGTCCCAGAAGACTGTGAGCATGACCTTGCCTGCCAAGTGTTGGACACATGCCTTCTTCGAAGGTGGTGAGTCATAATACTTCCACTGCTTGGACTGGGCTTTAGTCTCTGGATCATAGTGATGGACCCCTGTTTCATCCTGTGAGATCAATCTGTCAAAGAAGTCCTCCTGGTTTTTGTGGCACAAAAAAGCCTGGGAGCACGTGACTTGTTTCTGCTTCTGGAAAGGCGTGAGCAACCATGGAATCCATCGTGCAGACATGCAAATGGCTATGGATGATTTTTTTTCCAAAAACCCCACACTGATCTTGACATTTGGGGCTACTTGGCAAATGGTTGTGTGGCAATCCTCCAAAATGGTGGCCTCCACTTGCCAGATGGTGTCTTCATCAATGGTGCACTGTGGTTCCCTGGGAATGGGTGCCGTTTTTATCGATCTCTGACAACACTTGAACGGTCGATGCCAGTGCATGACTACACCATATGATGGAGCATCTTTTCATAAGTCTTTTTCTTCTCATTGAACATCTCCCGTGGTGTGAGGCCTCTCAAGTACAGGAACCCAATGACTGCTCTGAATTCAACAGGCTTCATTATCACACCTTACTCCATCTTAGCACCTGTAAAAGAAACTCTTCGGAATTCAGAGCTGCAAATTACTTTGTGACTTATAAAGATATGTATTATTATACATGTGCAATTTCAGCCTCCTACAATAACCCGAAGAGGCTCACCGGAAATCTTTAATAAGCTGCCCTTGTACTTACTCCCTTTACTTTCACCTTAATCTTCTCATTAGTTTTCCTTTCATGTTTTATTTTTTTGTTCAGTGAAGACTTTAGGGTGAAGGCCCTGCACACATCAAGCATAAACCCCTGTTGTATGAAGGTGTACAATCTTGATTAATGTGGCATAGCTAGACAAGAGACAAACACACCCATCAGCTTGTCTTAAAAGTCAATGTGTGTAGGCAGTTATGATTGAAATACCTGGTTTCCAAACAAGTTGAATCCATTGATGGCCTCCAGAGCAGCTTTAGCAAGGCCCACAGAGCTGCAAAGTAAAACAGATTCATGCAAAAACACTGAATGACAATTTAAATGAATTTCCTGCATTTCATGAGAGACAGCAAATCTGGTGCTTTGACGCAAAACTGAACGCGAGTCAGGATGCTATTTCTTTTTTGGAGAAGATATGGGGCGGAGCTTGTGACAATTCAGAGTCACATTTGAATCTTTAATGGTTATCATTTAGGGTTCAATAAAGGTGAAGGCTCCTGAAATTGCGGTCTAGTCCAGATAAAGGACGATGGGGAGAAAGAAAAAAAAGGAATTTCACAGTGGCTGGCTACTGTGATTGCCATGCAGCCTAAAAGTGAATCAGTTTCACTGTCATGTTGTTTCCCTTTCTACCCTGCCAAGATTTCCCTAGATAAGAGAAAAAAAAGAGGAGGGGGGAAACGGGTGGGGAATCATGGGAAACTTGGCCATGACTGGCAGTAGATTTGCTGACAAATCAAAATGCATTCAGTACCATTAGTGAAGCCTGAGCCAATGCTAAAAATACAGATGAGGACTGGCAGATTCAGTTTGTCCTATGTTGCATGCACATACGTTGGAAAAAAAAAGGACCATTCAGGTCAGCAATGCTGTCAGCGCCGCACATGTTCAGTAGACAAATGAGAGTTAATGTTTGGGGAAAGTGGAAACGCAAGGAAAAGTCATATGAGGAAAGGGGGCTACAACAGTATGATGATGCAACAGTTCTAGTTGACAGTTGGAGGGAAAAGATTCACATGACGAAAATGTTGCCATAGACTGTTGCCTCATGTGTTCACGCTACAGCTTGAATAACAATAGTCTGCTATTCTGACAACTTCTTTTACTTCATGGTTTATTTTCAGGTCATATGGGGCCATTGTCTTCATTTCTACAGTATGTATGGAATCATATGTAGTTCATAATTATATTCCAAGATGATCCCATTTCTCACTAATTTACCACAGTCAGTCACAGGATGATACAATTACCATATACTGTGGCCATATTTACCTAAAAAACAATCTTCAACATAGCAAATGTAACAAGAGCACACTGAGGTGAGTGTCTCCATTTTCTTTGAAGATCCCAGTAACTTACTGAAGGACAGTAGTTTTCAACTTTTCCATATAATTATTGGGGGAGAATGAAATGATTATAAGCCTATCATCCATGAATTCAACAGGAGATTTTCATGAGATGATACAAGTAGTTTCTGCCAAACAAAGTGAAATAAACATATCAAGGTATGGGGCAAAATTATAAACTGAGGTGAAAATATAACATTGTAAGTAAGGGGCTATAACCCCTACAAAAGTCCTCCAATCAGAACCAAATTGCAATATGCGCATCATCAGTGTATACCAAACCCTGGTACCATGTTTCAAAACATTTGGAACAAAACTGTAGGAGGAGTTGATTTCACAAAACAGGTTCCTTTTGTGGGACGGACAAGCAGAGGGACGGACATTGCCGTAGCCTAATCCCCTCTGGTCTTTGACTGATGGCAGACAAAAAAACTCCAGCAAAGTATAATCATGTCAGAGAGAATCTTGAGATGTTGTTTGCACCACTTTCAGTTTTGTCATACTTGACATGGAAGTACCACTACATATTTTTTACCAATACATGTTCCAATGCCCAACCAAAATATAAAGAAAACCACAAGATGGTAAATATGAAGGTAAAGACACAGACTGACTTGCAGAACTTTAAAATATAAAGCCCCCCCCACCCCCCGCTGCCAAAAAAAGCAAGCTTCCAAAAGTTCCAGACAATAACTTCCAGATGCAGAGACTCTCTCACTATCTCTCTCTCTCTCTCAATAAGCCCCGATAGAATTACCTTTCATTAAAAAAAACAAAACAAAAAAGGTTCATAATGGTTCTCTACCTTCACTTTTACATTTGTAATCATGTGAGGATTGCCACTTCAGAAATAACAGGACTGAAAAATGTTCCAAAATCAACCTGAGTAATTCTGTCTAAAATCTAATTTCTCTCTGAGCCGTTTTTCATAACTTTATCAAAGTCAAATATTATCCTCACCAGCCACCTACTGACTAACTTTCCATGCCTCATACAGTAAAATAAAAAACATTTTTTTTAGATTGTTAAAACAATTAGGAGAGAGTAGTGTTGCAATGAATCGACTTGTTGATCCACAGAAAATTAATTGACAACCAATTTGATAGACCACTGTTTTTCAACTGGGGGTCCATGAGAGCACGCTTAGGGTTCTGTGGGAAAATGTCTACTTTCACATCTGAATTGGTCAAAAAAAATTGCAAATCATTTGCCACTGTTGTCCACTGGTGCTTGCAGTGGCTCCTCCATGTCAGTCTGCGGCAGCATGAGTGTAATGCTGCCGGTCCTTCTCTTCTTCTTCATCCTCCTGACTGTCCTGAGAAGATCCGTGGCCCACCTCCACAATCCACGCAGCAGCCCTGCATCTTCCACAAAAATCCAAAAAAGCGAGGAGCCGTGAAAAGAACCCCCTTCATGGGAGCGTGTGCCTGACAAGAGATGTCTCCGATAAGTCGTTGTCTCATTTTCAAACTAATTCCAACACAAAAGCCGAAAGCATCAACCAAACTCCTGACCTGAGTTGAGCAGAATCCAACTTGCAGAGACGCAAACCCGTGTGCACTCAGGTCATCCACAGCATATCCGCGTGCGTCCGCCTCTTTCCACTGACTTTGTACATAATCGCGCTAGACAAAAAAAAAAATCTAAAAATATGATTGTTTCACATTCTCCAACATGAAAATTTGGCACTTTTCCTGTTTTTGCATTACAAGTTGAATCATTTTGGTTTTCCACCGTTTATTTGACAAACCAAGACATTCAAGGGAATCACCTCCATTGACAGTTTATTAAATATTTTATAGACCAAATGATTTTAAACTAATTGAAAAAAATAACTAACAGAAAAGTCTAACAAAATTAACCATTAGCTGGAGCTCTAGTAGAGTTGCCACTATAATGTTGAGGGGAAGTGTAGTTGGGCAACAATTGTGAATTTCTGGCTAACAGACTGAGACATGTCAAATAACCTATTCTTAATATTTGAGGGTTTTAAACTTCTATTCTGAGCCCAAGTATCGCAACAAGAAAAGGTCAAGATTTTCTACTATAAAGGCCCCTGTGATTGAATGTATAGTAGCAGGAATTGGTGTCAGATTTATAATAACGCACAACGTGTGACAGCAGATTAACAGGATTTTAGTCTCTGTTGTTAGTAAATAATCATGACCATATAACCCATATGTTCTAGTTTTTATAATTGCAATATAATGTATTTTAACTCATCAAAAACCAAAGCTTACGATATTAGATATGCTCCTTTAAATAAACCCCACATAGTCTATCAATTTGAGTGAGGACGCAGAAGCAAATAAAATGCATCACTTCATTTAAGGACAAATGAACCCTTCTTTTCCCGTCCATTTCCACTGATGCTTCTTTCCACCCACTGGCAATCTGGGAGTGGGAATTACTTCACAGCGTGATCCTTTACAGAGCTCTTGTTTACATGGAAGCCTTCAGAAACGACCTGTGACACAGATGGGTATTTGGATACGACATGATAATTGGTATTACACGACTACATGTATAAGCTAGCCGACTTAATTGTGAAAATCCAAGCCATGGCCACGAGGGGAGGAAACACAAGAAGCCCAACACACAGAACCCCTCAGTACATGGAATTTGTTATCGTTTCTTGAGGATATCTTGGCAAGCTGCTGCCAATCGTGCTGGATTGTTGGCAAAAGAAAAAAAAAACATCCTTCCTGGAGATAAGCAACGGCAGAAATTGGGGATCTTTATCGAGACACTGAGGGAGGAGAGGGAGATCAGTTTGACCTTGGATGATAAATCAGTTAGGGAACATATAATAAAAAAGCCAAGGTGCTGGTGTTTGAACATGTGGTTCACAATCCTTATCTTTTAGAGGTTAATAATTCAAACAGCTGATTCTGTGCATTTTTCCTCAGTAGGGATTATTCACTCTATGATTGAGGCTATGCACCTGTCAAGTTGGGCAGTTCTGTTATTTTCATCAGCGAACATGCTTCAAAACTCACACAATGACCCCAAATACACCTCGTCAGATAAACGAGTCTGTCTCAGTTTTCAGTTTTCTCTCTCTCACCCTTAAGAAAATCAATCTGCTGCTGCAAAGAGGCTGCTTTTGCCTTCCTTGTCTGGTGTTGCTCCACTGGAAAGGCAGATAGAATGAGTCAACCTTCCATTACGGAAACCATGTATGACCATAGAATACCAGGTTTTAAAGGTGATAGATCATAAAAATGTAACTTTTGGAATATTTTGCACATAAATTTTGGTATCACTGCAAAAACTCAGCCCTGCCACTTTACTAGCATCTGCTTTGGTCCCTGAACATCTCACTCAGTGATCCACTTTCATTTGCCTCCAAATGGGACATAACAACTGGAACTCTCTGACCCTCCCCCCTTCCCGGATGTCTTTATCTCCACCTAGTTTAATGATCATGGGAGTAGACGTATCGTTGTGAGTTTCTGAGGTCACAAAACGACAGCACAAATATCCTACTTAGCTTAGCAGAGTGATCACTGTTTTTATGGCTATTCTCTATATACTGTATTCTATTCACCCCACTAGACATCCATATCCCCAGCTGGTTCAGTCATTCAAAATTCAATTATATATCTCGCTTCCATGCCTTATTCTGTCCTATTTTATTATATTTTGGCCAGGAATGTCCTATAAGCGCATGCTAATTGAGTTAGCCTAGCTTAGCTACTGCTTGTGCCCCCCTTGACACAATTCACCCACCCCGTCTAGTAAGGGCTGGGCAATTAACCAAAATAAAACTGAAACCAACGTTCGGGACATAAAACTGACACAATCTTACTCATGGTGTGTTTGGTTTTTTTTTCCCCCCTCTCCCTGTTGTGTGGGTTGCGCAAGGTTTCATGTACTGCCCCTTTCTAATGTCTCCTGTGTGTGGTCATGTGACTCCGCACCCCAGAAGCAACGCAGTCACCGCTGTTAGGAAGCAGCAGAACACAGCGGAAAAATTAAAACGGCTTGTACTGGACAAAAAAAAATGCAGTGTCTGTCCACATAGTATGTGATGACTGACTATTTCATCTGACAATAACAAGAAAAGCAAGCAAAGTGCATGTAAACTAACATGGAACTGTGCCGCTAAATCGCTGTTAGCCTTTAACCACTATCCATGTCAGCTTGACCATTTTACAGTGGGAATGGATGACAAAATGTACAAGCTAGGGCTGATCAGACTCTTAATCACTATGTGGTGATAACCTAATCATGGCTGCATAAAGGACTCCCCCAATGCAGCTAACAAACTAATTAGACTGCTGGTCCAAGTCATGTGACCCACGAACCCTCAAGAGGTATGTAAATAAACAATGACTTCTGCACTGGACAATATTTAATTTGCAGTGTTTCCTCAGGCTTAAAGACCTTGGTGCGGTGGCAACATATTTTTCCGGGGTGGGGGGGAGCAGAAAACACATGACATGATTGTAACCAGAAATGTTAATTTTACACTATTTCTTTTTTTTTTTAATTTTGCACAGTAATACTGCATAATGGAACTTACCATTTGAAGTATTGTACTACCAAGGCTTGAATATTGGAATATCGGGCCAGTTGGGGTCCCACCAGGATGCCCTGTGGTTGGATTTTTTACTGGTGTCATCCTTCTTTCCTCCCTCTGCTCTCACTCTCCTGGACCCTCTGCCTGAACACTTTCCTCTCCTTGGCTCCTCTCTTCTGTCTCATCTTTCCCTCTCTGAGCCCTTTCTAATTCAGGTTCCCTCTCTGTCTATGGTGGTATAGAAACAGGCTAGAAAATACCAAGTGTCATGTTTTGTCCTGCAGGATTTTTTTTCATGGTTTACCAAATAACCAAAATGTGTATTTTTTGTATTTTTATTCTAGTGTTTCTTTTTTTCCATTGACAAAGAGTACAAAAGGGGGAAAAAAACATTCACAATAGTGATTTACTCATGCAAACTGAAATTATATGATCAGAGGTGGGTATGGTAGCCAGAAATTCTACTCATGTAAAAGCAGTGCTTTGAAACTAATAACACAGGGTTACAAAAATATTTTTTTGTAAGTTGTCTGTGTTTTTTCAACTGATTCAAGACAATTTTGCACTGCTGAATCCAAAAATGACATCTGTTCCTCTCGATCAGGTGCTAAGTAAAAACCTGTACTTACTTAGTACTTACTTAATACTGTGCATGTGTTTACCTTTATATAAAGGTAAATAGATGTAAATTGAATGTTACATTATCATTGTTCAAAATTCAGAGAATTTCAAGACATAAAAAAGAATTTTGCATTACATAAAGCAAAAATACCCGTACATGTAAACAAAAACGTATAAAACAACATGTGGCCATAATTCAAAAAGTTGGCCTGATTGAGCAAAACCAATGTGATTTTTGGATTCAGCACATCAAAATTTTCCTAAGTCAGCTAAAAAAAAACTTAAGACAATAAATTTGGTGTTGACCAGTGAAATTAAAAGTAGACAACCAAAAATTTCTAGTTGAGTTAAGGGTACAAAAAGCAGCCCCTTAAAAACTTGAGTAATGACTTCAGTCAAGGTTTGAGGTTTTTCTCCAGCATTTATAACAATTTTCTTATAGTTTTCTACCTTTCTCTGTAAATTTATCTAAATTTGCAACCATTTTCCTCAAATTTGTAATTTTCTCTTGTAAAATTATGACTTTTCTTGTACATTTGAGACTATTATAAATTTGTGGATTATTTTATGACTAATGTTTATCTTTTTTTAATCCAATCCAACTTTATTGATAAAGCTCTTCAAAAACGACAGTTGATACAAAGTGCTGTACATCAATGATAAATAAAATGTGAAAACAATAAAATACAGCTAAAGTACAAAACTGCACAAACAAAACAACAGTCATACAATAGAGACAATAAGAGCAAATAAAATCAATGTCTCCAACTGGGTCAAAAGCCAGAGAATAAAAATGGGTTTTAAGAGGAGTTTTAAAACTGGACAGTCAAGAGGCCTGTCTGGATAAAGGCAGATTATTATAAAATTGCTGTTTTCTTTTTTTTTTTTTAAATAAATTTGAAACAGAATGTGGCAAATTTTTTACTTTTTTCCTCATACAATTTAAACTTTTGACCATAATTTTGTAGAGCCAGAACAGAACAATAACTTTAACTCTGAATTCAAAGAAATATAATAATTAAAATTATATTTAAAGAAATAAATTAACTTAAATGACCAAATACGCAGTTATTTCTGTTAGAATATTTCTATGCATTTATAGTTTTTTAGAAATCTCCTCACCAACCAGACAGCAGAAAAAACCTCCCTTATTTTGAAATCCAAATGTTGGCACATTTAGCTTCTCTGAAGGCTGCTGACGGACTAAAGTCATTGACTTCGTGAATTTCAGTCATCTTAACTTGCCAGGTACATAATAATGAACATAAATTATTAGTTAATATTGTAGTAGCTGGTGAAGTAAATCCTCAGCGATTCATCAGTCACTCTTGCCTTTCCAAGAGTGACTTAGAGTTTGAAGCCTAACCAGACCTGTTAGCTAAGTGAGTCCTCATTGTTGTTCCAGTTACCAGCAGGTTAAAACAACCATAAATGTCTCCACTTCTTATCTCGTGTACTTTTTTCCACATTCAAAGTACTTTAATAAGCTCATGCTTCTCTCGGACAGCAACGCTAGAGAGACACACTCTGTCTGCAGAAATGGTCACGCGGGCGCCGGGCAGGCAGGGTGCTTCCGCGCGGATGACAGTCACGCACGTTGTTCGAGTGTGCGCTCGCAGAGCATTTCTTTCATATTTAATTTCTCTTAAATTAATATATTATAGGCGCGGCGGCATACGGGCTGCCACACAGAAATGTTACCAGAGGAAACCCTGAATTTGGTTACGTGTGTGAAAAAACAATATGTCTATTCTTTGTTATATTATGCTCATTTACTACCGAATCACTGCAGTGATATATTCATTGATATCACACTCTTTTGTAATATTGCTTAATTACATGCCTTGTCAGTGAACTATAAAGCAGAAGAAGGGAGGAAAAAAGAGAAGCCGAAGGTTCAGTTAACCTTGATGCCAATTTAAGATCAAACTGCCCAGTCCTACCATCTAATATCCGTGATTCCAGCCAAATTATCTACCAACACTTGATCATCCAGTTCATTTGAGTTTATTTTACTAGTTTATAATACTCTGGCCGACATAGCTCCCCTGCCAACTATGGGTTAGCTACAGTTAGCAGAGCCAGCCATTCACTCATTTGGGCTTGTTTCTGTGCTCATTATACCCCAGTGACCACTCCTGTCCTACCAACCACCCAATCCACACAGCCTGATCATCAATAATGCTTTATTTGGGCTTTCCAAAGCATGCCACAGACTGTCATCATGCGGGAAAATGATATATATGTCCCCTTTAAAGAAGGTATATCTTGACTGTTGTCATTGTTTTTGGTTTTAAATTGTGCTTGGCAAACAACCACTGAAAGGAAAGGCATCTTGGTGAGTTTTTGTGTCAAAAGATAAGCCTACAATCTCTCCTTTTTAATTAACTTCATAATTTTCTTCCAGGTTCTATGTCGCCCCACTTATAACATTTATTTTGCATAGCCACTGTTTTTCTTTAGGTTTTCCCCTTCTTTTCCCTCTTCCTAGTTACATGTATGCAGTATTCTATTACATCAGTCTTTAAATATTCATTGAATGAAATCCCTCATACACATATTTTGGTTTTCAGGTTGCTCGCCTAGTGACTGACCTGGAATGCAGCTCGGTGCTGCCGTTATTATATTTGCTGCCTCTCTCCCACATGCCGTAGTCAGGCACCCTGTAGGCTCTCTCCACACAGAAAACCAGGTTTTGGATGAAGGAAACCTGCACAGAGAAAAACAAACATCAAACAGGAGATGGCATGGGGAAACTGGGAACAAACGCAGCACAGACACTCACATGCACACGCAGTGAATGAACACATGAAGATACACACTTAGCTGCAGGTGAAAAAAAAAACATGCTTCCATGAAAAATGCAATCCCAGTACATGTTTTAAGCTACAGCTGCACATGTATGAACGACGACACAGAAATCCAATAATGAACGACCTTTGATATTGATCTGGGATGATGTGTGTAACTCTCTCATTATAAAGGTTACAAGGGTGGACAAGAAAGCAACTTTTCTCATCAATGTTCAAGGTGAAACTGACCCTGTGGTTACAGACAAGGTGGAATTAATCAATGGAGTGCATGTGCCTAGAGCTTCATCGTCTAGTCAGTTAACCACAACAATGAACTGGCATATACCAAACACTCAGTGAAAGAAAAGTTTCAATTACCAACCCATAATTGTGGAATTGGAAACAAAGAACTCATCAGCAAAGTCATTCAGACATAATTTTATTTCAAAGTTGCAATTAAGGCTGTGTCAAACTCAATGGCTACATGCAGAAATGACTAAAATGGAGCGGGTGCAGAATGTGTGATGACTTAAAGGGCTTGAATCATTAAAAAGACCTGAAAGTAGAAGTGCCCGGGTGCATGCGCTTGAGTGATGGGAGATTTAATCGGAGATGACAAAGTGGGAGAGAGAGAAAAAACAAGACAGATGAGAGAATGAAAGAGACAGAGAGGAGCAGAGAGAACCTGTGTGGGACTGAAATAGGCCAGCCTGCAAAGGAGGCCGAGGGAGCGGGAGCAAAAGCGGCATGAGGTGGGGACAATGAGAAAGGTGTTTACTGGGTCTCTTATTTGGAGTTTTATTAGACAAGAGATTAACAAGGAGAACGTTGTAGTATCTTAATAGTATCTTAATGAATGTTACTGCCCATCAGCCAAACGAGTCCCTCCATCTATCTGCCATGAGGCAACCATCTTCATTCGATTTGCCGTATTTGGAAGCAATTTCTAAGCGGGAGCACATTTGCAAAAGCGAGCTTCTGCTTTAAACCCACATGTCTGCAGTGCTCACACAGAAAAAAAACAAAACAGCTACACCTGTGTCTGAAAACAAAAAAAAAAACAAGCTAATGAGTCGCTCCATTTCATGTTGCATGAAACTGAAAATGGCATTTGGAAGGAGGTCGATAGTGTATCTTCTCAGAGGACACGCAGGAGCCTTTCTATGCCACTTCAAGGAAAAAAAAAACACTGCAATGCAGCTTCCAGCTCAGTCAAGTGGACGAAGATGGACTTCACAAGCAGTGATGGCTAACAACACACTAATAAACAGTGTAATAATGTGATTAGGCCAAATGGAACACATTTCAAAGACGTTCTGCCAGAACATCAATCACAAGTCTTTATGCTCAGTGAATCTGTTTGTTATAATAAAAGAATGTGTGGGGGGCAGAACATTTCAGTTTGAATCACGTAACCTAATAAGCACTGTTTAACCATGCAAATTAAGGGCACTGCACAAACAGGGCTGCCCCTCATAAAGAAATTACTTCATCAGCTTGTGTTGACTGAAGGAATAAAGGAAGCTGAAGGGTGAAAAGGGGGTGAGGCTCTATAAGCTAATAAAGAGTGTGCACACTAATTAGTTAGCCGTATAATGTTTTACCCTGTTCCTTCTTTCTTCAGATAAGCGCAATTTAGTAAACAAATGGAATCCTTCACCAGAGGCACAAATTTCACTGCTCTGTGGCAGTAAGTAAAGCTGCGACTGAGCGAGCTGTAAAACTAACAGAATTAATGATGTCCCAACAACTCCTGGGGGCCGCACGATAAACAGCAGTGGGTAAACTTAACAGCCAAGTTGTCTTGTTGTTGTTTTATAAAGAGACAAACAAAAAATGAGACATTGGGAAGATACATCAAACCTAGATGAAACCATTCAAAGCTGCTTTTTAGCAGTGGTGGGGCTGGTGCGCTGCCAAATACGATGTTACCCAGGAGGACGTTTAAGCTCCCACAATGAAATCATGTAAACGTTTCCCCAGCTGAAAGTCAATTGAGCAGCTCAGCAAAAATATAAATGTGAGCCAGGCTATAAAAGTGAGATACTGTCCCCTGATCCTGCATTTGTGCCGGATCTACGGTGTCTGTGGAGGATTTAGGGTGCAGCTAAGTGGCTTTAGAGACCCCTTTGGTCTTACTTTATAGCAGCATGTTCAATCTTCAGAAGGCAGCATCAGATAACTCTGAAATATATATACACTCTATCTCATTAGGCTCAACATTTGTTTAAAATACAGATTTATGATATAGTTACAAAAGGAATTTTCACGGTGGTGGAAAACCTCTGAAGGGGGAAATGTGCACGCGCGCGCACACACACACACACACGCGCACACGCACACACACACACACACACAGAGACAAAAGAATTTTGACTATCATAGTTACTGTAGCCTGAAACTGTGACATATATGTAGTATGCTCTAAACTGACAGCACTGAAACATCATGGAATCAGAGGAGGAATACTAAACAAACGTCAGTCAGAAATGTGAACATGCCCAAGTTAGTTATGCAAGTATACTAATGTTCTACCAGGAACTTTTACCTTTTGATCTCTTAACTTGGACTGTAACAGTTACTAAATATCACCAAACACATCCGCCATACCAGGATATGACCATTAGTATAAATACTGTATGATAAAATATTGATATTATTGCAAGTTTTTCAGTGCCAGACACATACTGACTGACATTTAAAGGTATTATATTGTACAAAATGGTGCTTTTTGTGGGTTTTAACATTATGAAATGCAACAATGGGTCATTAACTTTAGTTAAGCTTTTAAAGTGCATTCAGACCAAATATGAAACCGTGATTTTTTTGCGCAACATGATTACATGTTAGCTCAATGTAAACATGTGAACAGGCATCTGAGCGAGCTGCAGAGGGGCGGGGTTGCCTTCATAACTTCTGCAGCTGCTTTCTACCTGCTGGGGAAATCCCAAAAAGGCCGACATCTTTAGGTTTACAACATCATCTTGAGGGGCACACAGCTGGGAGAATGTCACTGCCTCCTCCAGAAACTGCACCTGGATGATGGTTGTTTGCATTGCTCGCCCTCGTTAGCACGTCCATAGCAGGACTAAGTGGATGGATAAACAACAGAAACTCTGTTTCAGTTGCAGAGCTCCTGGTTCATCTGTCTGCAGGTAAGTGGTAGTCTCATTTTTAAACTAGTTTGTTCTCCAGTGTTGATACTTTTACTCTTGTGACAGTGGAATCTCAAGGCTGACTAGCTGGCCACCTCCCTCGGATGTGAAGGCGCAAATTTGTGTGTATTTGCATCTTTACCTTAACTTTACATGTACAGTGGGGAAAAAAAAGTATTTAGTCAGCCACCAATTGTGCAAATTCTCCCACTTAAAAGATGAGAGAGGTCTCCATTTTCATCATAGGTATACTTCAACTATGAGAGACAAAATGAGAAAAAAAAATCCAGAAAATCACATTGAAGGATTTTTAATGAATTAATTGGTAAATTCCTCGGTAAAATAAGTATTTGGTCACCTACAAACAAGCAAGATTTCTGGCTCTCACAGACCTGTAACTTCTTCTTTAAGAGACTCCTCTGTCCTCCACTCATTACCTGTATTAATGGCACCTGTTTGAACTCTTTATCAGTATAAAAGACACCTGTCCACAACCTCAAACAGTCAGACTCCAAACTCCACTATGGCCAAGACCAAAGAGCTGTCAAAGGACACCAGAAACAAAATTGTAGACCTGCACCAGGCTGGGAAGACTGAATCTGCAATAGGTAAGCAGCTTGGTGTGAAGAAATCAACTGTGGGAGCAATTATTAGAAAATGGAAGACATACAAGACCACTGATAATCTCCCTCGATCTGGGGCTCCACGCAAGATCTCACCCCGTGGGGTCAAAATGATCATGAGAACGGTGAGCAAAAATCCCAAAACCACACGGGGGGACCTAGTGAATGACCTGCAGAGAGCTGGGACCAAAGTAACAAAGGCTACATCAGTAACACACTACGCCGCAAGGGACTCAAATCCTGCAGTGCCAGACGTGTCCCCCTGCTTAAGCCAGTACATGTCCAGGCCCGTCTGAAGTTTGCTAGAGAGCATTTGGATGATCCAGAAGAGGATTGGGAGAATGTCATATGGTCAGATGAAACCAAAATAGAACTTTATTGTAAAAACTCAACTTGTCGTGTTTGGAGGAGAAAGAACACCATACCTACTGTGAAGCATGGGGGTGGAAACATCATGCTTTGGGGCTGTTTTTCTGCAAAGGGACCAGGACAACTGATCCGTGTAAAGGAAAGAATGAATGGGGCCATGTATCGTGAGATTTTGAGTGAAAACCTCCTTCCACCAGCAAGGGCATTGAAGATGAAACGTGGCTGGGTCTTTCAGCATGACAATGATCCCAAACACACCGCCCGGGCAACAAAGGAGTGGCTTCGTAAGAAGCATTTCAAGGTCCTGGAGTGGCCTAGCCAGTCTCCAGATCTCAACCCCATAGAAAATCTTTGGAGGGAGTTGAAAGTCTGTGTTGCCCAGCGACAGCCCCAAAACATCACTGCTCTAGAGGAGATCTGCATGGAGGAATGGGCCAAAATACCAGCAACAGTGTGTGAGAACCTTGTGAAGACTTACAGAAAACGTTTGACCTCTGTCATTGCCAACAAAGGGTATATAACAAAGTATTGAGATGAACTTTTGTTATTGACCAAATACTTATTTTACTGAGGAATTTACCAATTAATTCATTAAAAATCCTTCAATGTGATTTTCTGGATTTTTTTTTTTCTCATTTTGTCTCTCATAGTTGAGGTATACCTATGATGAAAATTGGAGACCTCTCTCATCTTTAAAGTGGGAGAACTTGCACAATTGGTGGCTGACTAAATACTTTTTTCCCCCCACTGTATTTGCACCATGCAAAAAATTTGCTTCGCGTTAAGTTAGGTGCTTTCACACCTCACCCATCTGGTCTAGACTTTCTGACTTTTCAGCTTGACTTGGACCAAAATTTTAATTGTCAAACCTCCCCTGAACCACGGTCCAGACAGTGAAATTTGGTACAGCAAAAAGAGGTGGTCTCAGTCCAGATCAAACTGAATCTTTATCTGGTTCATTTAGAGTGTGAAAGCAATTTTCAGAAAGGTTCAGACTTTTGGACCAAACACAGGAAGTTAAGGCATCTGAGAAGAGGGAAAATGAGCCATGGTAGCACTTGGAGAGATGAAATACGGTCATTGGCAGCACAGATGATCAATGGAAAAAAAAAAAATCATAAAAATGCAGAAACTTACCAGATAAGAGGATATGACAGAGTTTAAAAAAAAAAAAAAATGGCTGAGCAATGGCACCTGAAAATCATCACGGCCGATGATAAGGACAAACTTCCTTTTGAATGAAGACCAAGATAATATTACACCAGTCCACTGACTAATATGATGGAGTCTTCCGAATTTTTAATTTAAAGTGTGATTACTGTTGTGTCCAGAACTGCAGAAAAAACCTTGGAGGGGGAGTAGCATGTTTGCTATGCATTCCGATTACCTGCAGAGAGATGAACCAGGAGCTCTGCAGCTGAGATGGAGTGTCTGTAGTTTATTCACCCACCTACTGATGTTCTAACAAGGGCTAGCAAGGTCAACAACCATAATCCAGGTGCAGTTTCTGGAGGAGGCAATGGCATTTTCCCTGCTGTGTGCGCTGCCAGATAACGTAACCTAACAGAATAGTGTTTTGGGGATTTCTACAGCAGTTGGAAAGCAGCTGCAGAAGTTATGAAGGCAACCCTGCCCCTCTGTAACGAATTTGCATGTATTCATGTCTTTACATTGACTATACATGTAATTGCACCACACAAAAACTGCGTTTGGTCTTAATGCACCATACAAGTGAGGTTTAAGGATTGGAATGCAGCTTGATTTTTATTTAAAAAAATAAAAAAGGTAACTGTTTTGGTATGAAATTATACAGTGAGTTAAACTTTTTGTTAACTATGACACTTCTCTTTTACGATCAAAACTATGTTTTGTTTCTGACTAAAGATGAGCAGAGGGAGCAATTCACACAAGTGCATGTCATATTTCTCAGTCATCAATAATCACAGAGGTTTCAAGAGTTTGTGGTGAGAATAGAGGGTTAGCATTAATGAAAGTGCTTTGAGTGGTCTTTGTGACTAGAAAAGCGCTATATAAGTGCAGGTTAGTTAGTTAGAAATAAGAAACACAAACTGCAATCTTTGAAAACACTTGAAATAGTGTCAGCAAAGTTGTTCCATTCTTCTAGCATTTTTATTTCTATCTAGAGGATGCTTTAACTCATTTGTTTGGGATTAAGTGAATGCAATGAATGTTTGTTAGTTGAGTTAACCCCTTACCACTTAATAGGATAAGAAATTATCCTGTTGTTTAAAATCATCATGCCATCATTAACAACAGCATTAAATGATATTTGACCACATGATAAATCAGCTTAAGGTATACTGTAACATTATTTTTCCCCATTTACATCACTTTCTTTGTGGGGATTTTTTAACAAATGTTCAAGAAGATCAACCAGTTTGTTTATACAGGTCTCAAGTTCACAAAATGTAAATCAAGTTATGCAGATAAATCAAACTTTCTTTTAAAGAAAAAAAGTCCAGTATGGTTTTCTTCTTGTTCAGCAGTCAGGAATCATTAGACCGATAAATAGTGTATGATGTAGATCTTTCACATAAAATCGATCGTTTACCTCATCTGTGTTGTAAATGATTTGCAGACCAGAGCAGATCATCTCCACCAGGTACAGCAGGAACAGGGAAACAGCATCGATCTGCAGCAGCCATGGGGAAGTGGGTCGGGGGGGGGACACCATTAAAGAAAACATGGCCATTTTCCATGTAGTTTCTGATGCTCATAAAGTTATCAATACAGCAGAGTTCAATTTCCAACATTAAGTTGAGACAGGAGCTTTCTAATTGGTAATCATTTGGACTTGGACTGGCATCATCAACAAAGGTGAAGTTATTGGAAAAGAAATAACAGCCAAGGAACAAATGAATGCAATTTTGATTATTTCTGAGTCACAGGAAACTAACCTTGTAGATTTATTTTGATTTTCTATCTCCAGCTCACTTGATAAATCGGGCACCCCTTACTAGAGAAATCCACTATCCAGCCAAACACTGCACACAAAATTGACCTCTGTCAATACTACTGACAAAATAACAGGCCTTTTAGTGCCGATTAATTGTACACACACCTCTCTGAGAAAAATCATTTTCTCAAACGTGCATACACATGAGGTAGAGAGCTGAGGCAGAGATGCATTTAAAAACTAAACTGCCACAAAAAGACTGACTCATTTATTCATCCAAAGTGTTGTTCTTTCATTTTTTGTAAGGGTTGCTTGTCACCAAATTTCATCCCTGACATCAGCCATTTAGACTATTATAGTCACTTCAAACATCAGAGTGGGTTTGGTGAGTCTTTTAAAAGACATCACATTTCACACAAAGTCACCGTTAGAAAATTTCCAATCAGACAGATCTCTATATGAGTACTACATGGACCACTAATAATATTAACAATATAGTGTCTTTAAATGCGGATCGCATCAGTTCTGCTTTTATAAATATATTGGCTGACCTGCAGGTGGTGGTAGTCTTCATAAGCTTGAACCTCGTCACCGGTGTCCACGTGGAACACGGAGTGCAGGCACTTCATTGGACTGGGATCCTGTTTAAACTCTTCCACCTGGTACAAAAATGAAGGAGAACAGACAGAAAACTGAGACAAAGGAAGGGTCAAGCATGATGAGAGAGCGGAACGAGACAAAAGGAGAGACATTCATTTCCTCCTTTAAGATTCAGTACACCACAGTAGCTACTTCCAGCCAATTCAAAAGCGCATACAGGTAATGAAGTGAATACATAATGACTGTCATGGTCAGACTGTATTTAGTTACCAGGGGTCAGTTTAGTTACACCTCAACTGAAACTTGAGAGAATCTGTCACTTCGAGTTCTTAGAGTGCTTCTTCCTCAATGTTTTTAATACTTGTCACTAAACTCCCAGCAGAACACAGACTCCAACACAAACTCCACAATAGCAAATCTAATGTAGCGTCACAGTATTTTGCTAATGACAATGTCAGCAAGGAGACAAGCCAAGCTCAGCCAGCTTGCCACTGCTTATGTGGACCGTCTGTACACATTAGCAGTTAAGATCAGGTTAACCAACATCACCCAGAAGAAAAACAGTTTTAGCCAGTGAAACTCATCTGTACAATCAAGGACTTGAATAATGCACCTGAGAAATGACTGCCACCATTAGCAGGGGTCTGTCATTCATGGACTTGAGAACTCATTTGCAAATGAAGGCAAGTTGTTAAAAAATGCCTTTTTTGCTTGTTATATCTAATAAAATTATATAAGCAGAAATGCTATGCAGTAGTTTACCAACTTGATCAAATGATGCTGTAAAATTAACAATTCTATTCTACACCAATAGCCAAGAGCAATTCACGCAAAAGATAAGTTTACCGGCTAGCTGTACTGTAACTTGGCTAAAAATGATAGCTTGCTCATGTGCAAGTCTTGTTGACTTGCTCATGTGCAAGTCAACATACAAATACAAAATACACACAGTATATATAGTATTCAGCAATTCAACAGTAGGGGACTGACGTGTGCATGTGTCATTACTGTTTTGGTCGACGCTAGGTCACATGGTGTGCATAAATGTCAAACACACTATGCAAGAGCTCACTTTAGAAAAAGACTGTCAATGATGGAAGAGCTCATGAAATCACTCCAAGAATACTCTGATCTCCTGACCTTTGACCTTGACCTTGAGCACAACCTGAGTACAGACCCTCCTGAAGATCCTTGTGTGCATGTGTTTTGAGCATCGGAGCAAATGCAGTACCCAGGAGGAGTCTGTATAGCCAGTTGGACACTAAGCCATCACCTTAGCTCCTTTCAGATATGCCGGAATGAGCTAACAATGGGTATTAATTGCAACACAAATTTTTGTCTTTGTCTTTCGGTTTCTTAACTTATGACCACCTTAGAGTCATACTAAGCAAGAGAATGGCAATGTTCATATCCCGGACGACCCCCCCCATTTGTTACCAACACCATATAGTTTGCAACAACTGAGTCAACATTACTAATTTGCCTAATCAGTAGTGTTTGGACTGCATGGATTCTAGAAGGTGTGCGTAGATGTACAAATATAATGCTATAAGAAGACTTCAAAGACTTTATATTTCTAGTGAATTTAAGCTGCTTCAAATTTGGTTCCCAGGAACAATCACCCCCTTGAAATACTAGACCCTCAGGACACACATTCTGGTGTCGCCAAGTGTAAAATGCTGCATTTTAGGTCAAATAAAGCTTCAACATGTCTTCCCCATGAGCAGTAACACACAGAGATATAGAATAAAGTAAGAGTTTCCTCTGAGCTGAAAAGGCTCAGATTCAGGGTGAACAACTGACACGTTGGTTGGTTTTGTCTGCACTGGTTCGTTGGTGATTTTGTGCGCGTTTGCTGCATTGCTTCGACTGCACACCAAAGCACAGCTGGGCCGCCCAGCCTGTCGCACACTTATAAATAATTGGCCCTTTGTCCCATTTTTGGATCGTTTGTCTTCACTCAACCCTTTCCCTGCACTCTCCATCCTCAAACTCCTCCTTTGTTGTTCATATTGTTTTTTCCTCCCATTTCCCATTGCTTCCCATGACTTACTTCTACCGCTCTACTTCAAATACTTTGCAACATTTTCCGTCATTTTTTGTTCTTCCCTACATTTCCTCTGCTTCTTTTTTCTCACCCTCCAGTCTTTTTTTTTCAGCACACCTTCTCTACCCCCACCTGTTTCTGTCTCTCTCTTTTTCGCCATATAGCTGGGTCAGAGTGGAGACCCGCTGTCCCACTTTTACTAAACCTGCTCCACTTCCCGCTACCCCGCAGTGGCTAATTTTAGTTCATGTGTGAAGAGCGCTACTGCTGTTAGGAGTCAGCACTGTTGTTTATGTGTCTATAAAGCCTACTTTTGTGCAGCAGTCTTAATAATTTTTGCTCTAGCAGAGCAACAGTGTCAAGTGGCTCCTCCACTCTTCAGAGAGGCCCCTGATCTTGCTTATTGTTTCAAGTGCTGCAAATTAGTAAAACACTTGAGCTTCTGCTGTTATAATTTTCAACAATCATGTATTAATTTTACATCCTTAGCTATAAAAAACCACTTTTGAACATAATAAAATCCACACAGTATACAACAGTTTTTAAAAACACATTTGAAAATAAAATAGAAAATCACATCCAAACCCACATCAATTCTTTTTTTCCTCTTTGATGAAGCACTACAAGCTGTGCAACATTAAAGGCTAATCTAGACTTCCTGCAGCTGCTGAGCGAAACATCAAGTTTGAGGGAAGTGGAAGCTGACTAGCAAGTTTTCATCAAGTACAAAACAATCTCTCAGCGATCACCAAAGGGAAAGGATCTCTCAACAAACTCTCAAGGAGCACTCAACAATCTCCCAGTGATAAGATAAGATAAGATAAGCCTTTATTAGTTCCACAATGGGGAAATTCCAGGATTGCAACAGCACAGGGATAGCAACACTCAGAGCAACAATCAAGAAGACAAGAAAAACAAGAGCAGCAAATATAAATATGTACATATAAATATATGATCTCTAAGCGGTTTCTGTCGCAGTCTTTCAATGAACTCTAATGGTCCTCAGCAATCTCTCACTGATCTCTGAGCCATCTCTACCTTCAAGTTACAAAAATCCTCACCATGAAAGTTGATGAGGATTGAATTTTTAATCGCACAACGGTCTCCCAAATATTTACACAGAAAAAGCTTTTTGAGGCTTTAGATTGCTGAGAGATGGTGCTGATTTTTGATCCCTCAGTGGTCACTCAATGATTTCTGAGCTGTGTAAAGGGGCCCATACAAAGTAAAACCTTCACTCTCATAGTTACAGTATGATGTTAATGTTTAAAAATCTTCAGTTACATTTATGTGCATGATGGGCAGACTGAAACAAACAAACAAAAAAAAAAGATGCAGGGCTTTCTGTATGCTTTTGCACAACAATCAGCTGATCTCTCTTTGTACAGGAGCGATAACAAGGATGACAGCGATTCAAAGCTCTTCACAAGATAATATTAATAGCTTATTAAATGAAAAAGAGATTACACCCACCCCTGAGATGATGACATTAAATCCACAGACGGCTACAGAACAACAGCTACAACTGTAATGTGATGAGAACTTTTTTTTTAAAATCAAGAAAAATGTAAAGAAACATTGATCAATGTGAAAAAGTTTCACAAGAAAAACACCACAAGTATGAATGAATACTTTGTTTCTGTAAAGGACAGGGCAGAAGAGTGTGGCTCTGTTGCTGTACTGGCTGTGCAATATTTGTCCTGCGGTGGCCCCCTTGTCACATCTTCAATAAAAACGGCGTGTTCTCCTTAAGTGTTGGAGACGGGGGCCGTAGCAAACGCTGCCCTGTGTAATTAAGTGTGTAAACGGAGCTTTGTAATTAAGACACCAAAAACCTCTCCCATAAATTAGGTCAAGGTCGAGGCAGAATGAAAGAGCAGCTTTCAAGAAAAGGTTCATGCTGTACATGTGTACACACACGGTGACACAGCGGGCTGGTCTATTTAAAGATCCTGCTCGCGGGGGAATAAAACATGCATTCAGGGGACATATCGGGATCCGTTGTGGGTACAGATGGTGCATGTTGCCATTTTTGATTCACTGCCTACTCCACACATTCATCAGCTTTCTTGTAGACATGCCGTGAAATTCCCCCTTCAGAGCACAAGTCTTCGGCAATTAACAGATTGCCGGCTGTTAAGCTCTTGGGACTAAAGCAACTGGCTTCCATTGTCATTTGTTGTGATATGAAAGAGGCAGCAGATGCGTCCAGTGCTCCAGCTCGAAGAGGCTTTGATGAGTACGGATACACCTTTGATCTGTAATACTGTGTGTAATTGCGGGGGTGTGTTACGTAAACATGCGGTAGCTGTATTGAGGCAGGATGAAAACTCACCTTATGAGCCTGTCTCATGTAACAGTAGAGAATCCCTCTCATGCATTTGATGGCAGAATGCTCCAACTCATGGGTCCGCCCCAAATCATCATCGATGCGCCTGGAAGGGAGAAAATAAATAAATAAATGACTAAACTAGAATGCACTTAACTGAGATGCAGACCCACGCCTTTTTACAGCCCTATAGATTTCGTTGTACTGTACAGCTGTACAATGACAATAAAGCCTATTCTATTCTATTTAAAATCTTGACCATTGACCTTTTGACCCCAAACCCATAATGAGAGGCCAGGATGAATCTGTGTACCAAGTATGGTGACCCTAGGTTTCACTGTTTGTGTGATACAGTTCATATGGCTTTTTGACCTTGACCTTTAACCCTGCAATCCAAAACCAGCAGTCAGAGTTTGGGATCCCAAGTTGAACCTGTGTACCGAAGTTTGGTGACCCTAGCTCGACTTGTTCTATAGGGCATAACTCAGCTGTTTTTCAACTAGGGTGCCCTGGTACATTTAAGATTCTGTGGGATACTATGCAATTTCAGTTGTTAATTGGTCAAAAAAACAAAAAAAAACAAAGGCAAACTTGTAATTGTTGTGCACAAGTGCCTACAGAACCCAAGCACAACAACAGCAAATTCTTTGCAATTTTTTGGACCAATTAACAAGTGAAATTACATAATTTCCCAGAGAAACCTGAACGTACCAGGGTACTCTGGTTTTAAACCACTGGCATAGGGAATGCAGACCTTGACCTTTGACTCCAAACACAGTCAAAGGTCAAGATGTCAGGGTGAACCTGTGTGCAAAGTTTGGTGACCCTAGCTTGACTCGTTCTATAGTAACAGGGCACAGTGAATACAAATGTTGAACTTTGACTATTTAACCCCAAACCCATAGTTCTAGGTCAGACTCCCAAGGTGAACCTATGTACTAAGTTTGGTGGCCCTAGCTGCCTTTGATGTTGAGATAGTTTATTTGGCATTCTGACCTTGATCTTTGACCTTTTGACTCCAAAAGTACAGCCATGGGTGCTAGTTCCAAGGTCATTCCATGTACCAAGTTTGGTGGCTGTACCCTCATTCCCTGTTGAGTCAGAGCACGGACATAGCCAGCCGTAGATGGCACCGACAGCCATACCCAAGCTGTCTTATAGTCAGCATGGGCAAATACACAAGGACAGACTGTGGCTGGAGGAGCAAGTTCAAGTGTTTTAAGAATCTATTAGCAACTCTGTCTTTGACCTTGACCACAACCAGGATGCTGACCCATGCGAGAATCATTGTGAGTGTTTTTGGTGACCCTCAGGGCAATTGCCTAGGAGTGATTCCAGTGAAGTAAAGCTGTCGATTTACCAGTCAGTCTACGTTCCTAACCTCACCTCTGGTCATAAGCTTTGGGTAATGACTGAAAGAACAAGATCGCGGATACAAGCGGTTGAAATGAGCTTTCTTCGTAGGATTGCTGGACTCACCCTCAGTGATAGGGTGAGGAACTCAGTCATCCGGGAGAGGCTCAGAGTAGAACCGCTGCTCCTCCACATTGAAAGGAGCCAGTTGAGGTGGTTTGGGCATCTGATTAGGATGCCTCCTGAACGCCTCCCTCTTGAGGTGTTTCAGGCACGTCCCTCTGGGTGGAGACCGCGAGGCAGACCCAGGACTTGCTGGAGAGACTATGTCTCCCAGCTGGTCTGGGAACGCCTTGGTATCCTCTCTGAAGAACTGGAGCAGGTGGCTGAGGAGAGGGAAGTCTGGGCTTCTCTGATTGAACTGCTACCTCTGTGACCCGGACCTCCGGAAAAGCGGTAGACGATGGATGGATGATTCCAGTGAAACGTGGATGGACGGACGGACCTTTCATTCATCTTCAACCGCTTAATCATTTTCAGGTTGTGAGGGGTGCTGGAGCCAATCCCAGTGTCTTTGGGCGAGAGGGGGGGTACACTCTGAACAGATCGCATTCCATTGCAGGGCCAACACTCACCCAACTCACTTTAATACCTATGAAAAGTGAGAGTGAAAACTACCTAGATAGGTAGGTGTGGACAGTAGGTAGTCCAGTCCAAGTGTCAATAATGCTTGGACAGGACTGTTGATCAGCTTTATCTAAACTCTGATTTAATTATTTCTCTTGAAATCTATCGTATAAGTAGTCACTCTGCATATGCAGCACTGATCTTGCATTCAACCCATCATCACAGAGGCTGACTAGAAAAGCATCATCCCGTACAACCTGAACAGACTGGTAAAATGTTCAACAAACTGTTTAACAGAAAGCCATTAATTAAAAACAAATCCATTCAATTAAAAGCATTTTGTATTCAGAGTAAAAACGCATTAAAAAGGAAACCCTTGTGGAGGAACAATTAAGCTTCAACTCCACTTTGAGTTGGTTTGAGTGAATTAATCAGCTATGGCTGCATTGACCGGCGGGGGAGTTGGTGCATTCTTGTTGATGCTTGCAGATCTCAGACGTACGCAACACAGGTCATACTAATAATGACTTGAGTTATCGACAGAGGAGAGCCACGCTGCTGAGGTGAAACTCGTTTAAATTTCAGTGGCATGAGGCACATTAATCACATTGTCTTTAAAACCGCTAACAGAAGGTGAAACTTCAGAAAGCCCCAATGCAAGACACAGATCACAAGATGAATACAAAACAATCATTGATCACATAAAAAAAAAAAATCGCAGGCTTCAGAATGCGGTTGCAGAAGAGGACCATTTCTGTTTATGCCACTATCCATTTGAGCTGTTAAAGATTAAACGATGTTTTTCACCTACGGCTCCGATGTGATGGTGACTGCTGTCAGCCCCTACATAGAGCCGAGGCATCCACCCCGCCTGTTGATTCGCTGACTATTTACACTACTGGACTGTCATCCCACTTCTCTAACACCATTCCCTTGAAACTGTTGGCCCACCTCTCATATACAGTATGTATATACAGTAATAGAGAGAGAGGGCGAGTCTCCTCTACATGCTTGATACACAAAGCAATGGCTAAGGGTTCCCAACGAAGTGGAGGAGCTCTTCCAAGCTTTTTCCTCTACCAAAAACAAAACACGTAACTATGGCTCTCTTGTAGTGAGCACATGATCCTCCCACATTTTTAATTTTTAAGTTATTGTTTTGGTGCAGAAGACATAACTAGCAGCGGTGATAACACTCTGTGCAAAAAGGAGCAACGACAGTACAACACACTGTAGAGGGAGTCGCGGTAGACGGCAAGCCACACACAGTGATGTCATCATGGGTCTTATTGGCTGTCCAGATATTCACTGGTGGTAATAATGCTTACATCCCATTAATAAAACTAATACTGTACATATTTTACTGGCAGCATAGCGATGCAGTGGTTAGCACTGTTGCTTCTTAGCGAGAAGGTCCTATGTTCAAACCCAAGAGCGGGTTAACTGGGGCCTATTTGTGCGGCATTTGCATGCTCTCTCCATGTCTGTGCAGGCTCCCCCTGGGTACTCAAGCGCCCCCCCCCCACACACACACACACACACACAGTCCAGAGACATACATTTGGTTAAATAGCATTAGCTGTAGGAATGAATGTGAGAGAATCTGTGCTGGCCCTGCAATGAACTGGTGAACTATCCAAAATTAAGCGGCTTAGAAAATTAAAATAATAATAATATATTAATGTTCTACTGCCATTGCCAAACTATTCTGAATTACTAACCACAATAAGCCTATAATTTCATGCCATCTTTTCTTTTGATTTTTTTAGTAGATGCCATAACAGCAGTGACATTATGTTATGTTTTGGATCTGCCAGGAAGGCAGACAGGACGGGCTCAAATGCAGAAGTGAATTTCAACAGTTTAATAATGAACTAATGGCACAGCTCGAGCATAGGCAGATGTAGGGGGTGGCTAAATGGACTCAAGCCCCAAATGTGGTCCCAAAAGCCCCAGTTCTGAAAATCAAAACATGTGGTCTACTTAGTATCAGGCGAGAAGAGCTGTGTTCCATCGGAGAAAGCTGAGAAGAGCCGAGTCCTATCCTGGAGAACTGCACACTATGTGGCCAATCACATGCAAGGACAGACTCGGCTCATACCATTGTGAAAGAAGGAAAGGCTGGGGGGTGGGGGCGCTCTCCTTCAATAGTGGCCACCTCACCACAGAGGCTTCACCGATGTTGAAAAAAGATGGATATCCAAAGTTTTTTTTTCGAAGCCAGCAGCAGAAGCCCCAAAACTCTTCAGCAGCATCAGGACCAGGAGCAGTGGCAGCAGCAGCAGAAGAAACCGCTGATATTTAAGGTTTGTGAATTGTGAACCTCCAGATTTGTGATAAACTACTCACTGAGTTAGTCAGGTGACAGGTATGATTTGCTAACTGGTGCTACCCATTAATTAACTAAATTGTGCCGCCAACGTTAAATAATGACACCAAAATGTTTCTACACTTTTCATAAAAGAAACTATAAATATATTATACATTCTATATCATCACTCTGTTCATCGCGCAAGTGATGTTCAACCCATCATCAAGTGATGTTCAACCCGGTTGAACATCTTAGCGAGCTGCTCAACCGGATCAACCCATTTGATGCTACCTTCATAGACGGCCTCCCTACTCTTCCCCTGATGCTCGAGCTCGACAATTCTCCATCGTTTGTTGAAGTCCATAAAGCCTGCAGAAGCCTTAAGAAAAACAAGACTTCCGGCCCGGACGCTCTCCCGGGGGAGATATTCAAGTACGAAGGGTACTGTGTGATACGTCATCTCCACCGCTTTATCAGCAAAGTCTGGCTCACCGAGACCCTGCCCCAGCAGTGGAAAGACGCCAACATTGTTACCGTCTACGAAAGGAAAGGAGATAAAGCAGCATGCGGCAACTACCACGGCATCTCGCTTCTTGCAGTTGCTGGAAATGTTCTTGCTCGTGTCCTCCTTGCCAGACTCCTTAATTCTGTCACGGAAGTCATTCTCCCTGAATCGCAGTGTGGCTTCCGGAAGGATCGTAGTACCACCGACATGATCTTCGCCGCTCGTCTTCTCCAGGAGAAGGGCAGGGAACAACACCAGGACCTCTTCATGGCCTTTGTCGATCTCACCAAGGCCTTCGACACCGTGAACCAAGATCTTCACTGGGTCATCCTAACCAAGTGTGGCTGTCCCCCCAAGTTCACCGCCATCCTGAGAGACTTCCACACAAATAAGTTTGCACATGCTGTAGCTGGAGGTGTGGTCACTGAGCCCTTTGCCGTCAATGTAGGAGTCAAGCAAGGATGCGTCCTGGCACCCATCATCTTTTAACATCTACCTGGCGGCGTTACCCTCCTCTCTCGACACAGGCTTGACTTAGCCGACAGTATCTCTATTAGATACCGGTTGGATGGCAGCGTGTTCAACCTCCGTAGGCTACTCGCTAACACCAAGACCAGTACTACCACAGTATTGGATCTCCAGTATGCAGATGATGCTGCCTTTCCTTCACTAACTGCGCAGGGCCTACAACGTACCCTTAACATCATGGATGCTTTGTATAGCAATGTCGGCCTAGTCATTAATGCACGAAAGACTGAGGTCCTTTGCCAACCTTCATCAGGCGGACCTCAGACCGAGCATAACTTCCTGGTTGGAGAAGAGCCCATCCTGAAGGTGTATCACTTCACTTACCTGGGCAGCATCCTGTCCTCCTCATGCTCGCTCGGTGATGAGATTCAGAGCCGCATCCGGCAGGCCACCTCAGCGTTTGGCAGGCTCAGTGCTAGGGTATTCCTGAATAGGAATCTCTCCCTGAGAACTAAGACCACGGTTTATACGGCTGTCTGCATCTCCGTCCTGCTTTATGGCAGTGAGGCCTGGACCCTGTACAGGGCAGATGCCTGGAGCCTTGAGGCATTCCACATCAGATGTCTCCGGCGGATCCTTGGCGTCACGTGGAAGGACCGCATACCACATGTCCAGATCCTGCAGAGAGTTAACCTCCGTAGTGTCGAGGCACTTGTGGTGCAACACCAGCTTTGCTACGTCGGCCATGTTATTCGGATGCCGGAAAACCGCCTCTCCCGCCAGATCCTCTACAGTGAGCTCACCTCCGGACGGCACTCTCAAGGAGGGCAGAAGAAGCGGTTCAAGGACCACCTACATGCATTCCTGAAGAAGTGTAATGTCCGACTTTCCGATCTGGAGACCGCTGCCGCCTCCAGGACACTTTGGCGCACAATCTGCCACCAGGCTGTCAACATTTTTGAAAGTGACCGTACCCACACCCGTGAGGAGTGCCGCCAGTGCAGGTGCGAGCGTCAGGAGTGTCAACCTGCCCCACCCGGTGACGCCATCCCTTGCCCCACTTGTGGACGGAGGTGTGCCTCCGAATTCGGCCTTCGCTCCCATCTGAGGAGTCATAGGCGGCGCAACACCACTTCATAGTTTTTTTATCTTTACCCCAGGAGAGGTGGATGTCATCATCGACCACCGATGGACTTCCATAACTAACTAAACTATCTATCTATAAATCAAGAAATCTCTGTCTGTCTGTCAGTGGCTATGTTTACATGGACACAAGTAACCGGATTAAAAGCCTGATTGGAATAAAAATGCTTCATGTAAACACGGCAATCTGAATATTCTAACCTGATCACGCTCATTCGGATCAAAATTTCATTCCGATTGAGAGGGGTGGGTTATGCCGATTGTTAATCGGAATGGTGCGCATGAAAACACTTATTCCGAATGTAGGGCAGAAAATATGTTTACTGTGCACGTCTGTACACCAGCCGCACGTCGACGTGATGTATTTCTGCCTTAGCAGCAGCTAGCGGAAAGCATAGCAGGAGTAAAACAAAACTGGTCTGTATCGTCCTGCTGTCTCCCTCTGTTCGCCAAATGCAGAAGTATGTACTTGTAGCTTCATTACGGAGACCAGCAGAAGCAAAAGTACAGTCTGAATAACACAATACAGGTCAATTTTGACACGAAGCAGGGCTTGCTAACACCGGAAGCTGCTTCTTCTTCTACTATTTTCGGAATGTCGAAATGTCGACGTGCGCATGTCAAAATGATTTATTCCGTTCAAACGTGTGACACATGGAAATGCACATCCTAATCAGATCAGCTTTTGTAATCAGACTGAAGAAATTTTGCCCATGTAACCGTGGCTAGTGTGTCACGATCATAGGACCGCCTATGATGTGCCTGTGATGTCTGCATGATGTTGGATGATGTTCCTATGATGTCGACGATCATAGGACCGCCTATGATGTTCCTACGATGCCTACGTGATGTCTATATGACATCATATAAGCTATTAGACTGATGTTCCTATGATCTCTACACGATGTCTACATGACGTCATATAGCCCATAGGACTCGCCAAAAGACCACAGAATTCAAGAAATCTGTCTGTTAAGATGTCACGATCATAGGACTCGCTAAAAGATCAAAGGCAGGCATCACTCACGATCATAGGACTCGCTATGACATCATCAAAGATCAAAGGCAGCCATCATTCATGATCATAGGATTCGCTAAGACATCAGCAAAGATCAAAGGACTCACTATGACATCACTACTTCTTCTTCTTCTTTTAGATTTGATTGGCGGTTGGCAACCACCTTACAGGTGCATTACCGCCACATACTTGGGTGTTGTGGACAACATTGTAAGTTCACTTCTTCTTCTTCTTCTTTTCTACACCTGCCTTCTATGGGCATGCAGAAATACATGCTTATACTTGGTTTCTCCGGGTAAGCACGGGCATGCACTAGTATCTTTTAATATAAAAAAACAGAAACTAACACGTGTGTTCGGCCCCGTTGATTCAGCATCATTCCGTCTCAGTTGCCTCTATTTTACTGTTGCATTAATATGTACTGTATGTGCTTTTAGTACTGTAGATGTTTAAGGTAATGGTAATTTTAACTACTTAATATATTATTGGGTAGGCTAAACTACAATAATAATAAGTAAGCATGACATTCTCGCCCTCAACTCAAAGAAATAATCCTTAAAGGAAACCTGTACTGGTCATTATAACAACATTAATCCTGCTTTAGGTATTACTTATAAACAAAAAAATGTGTTTATTCAGTAAAAATAACCCTCTAGAGTCAGTATACTGAATAATTTTATCCCATGAAAACCGCTTGGTCAAAACCAATGGAGAGCAGCCATCGCCAGTCGGAAGTGAGGTACAATCGTTGTTTCCGGCTTTAGCGTGGAAGAGTAATGCGTTTACCACAGACGAGTAAATGGGTTTACCGCAGCAGAGTAAACGTGTTCGGCAAATGTTCAGTGTGTTGAGATATGAGTTGAAAATGGCGTAAAATCTGCACGGATATAGACTGCACAAACTGTCCTTGGAAATGGCCTTCATTGATGGCATGATCCGCAGGTACGTCCGGGGACCAGCAGCTGAAGGGGACCTGACGAGCAGGCAAGTTCCCAGTCAATTAACTTCAGAACACGTTGAATAAACCATGATATAGTACAATTTTATTTCATTAAATTATATGCGGGTAGATTTGCTTGTACATGGTTGTAAAAAAAAAAAAAAAAATTCTGATGTTGAAACTTTGTTGACTGCTAAACTGCAGTCCAGTCAATCGGGTAAAGCAACAACTGTGCGTCACTACCGTGCTGAAACTGGCCATGGAGGAGGCAAGATGTCCATGACCATGACTGACTGAGAGAGCAGTGACTTGAAACTTGTGCATATTTGAGAAAGAATCATGACCAAAATTACTAGAGGGAGCCACAAGTATCATATGTGATCATTTGAAATAGCTTTTGGATAAAATTCACTACATGTACCCTTTAAGTTTATTACAGACATTTAAAATCAACACATCTGGAGATGCATGGTTTTCACTGGACTGGAAGAGTATGAAAAATTGTAATCTGAAAAGTAACTAAAGCTGTCAAATATGTCATTGTAGTGTCATAGAAAGTAAAACATTTCCCTCTGAAATGCAGTGGAGTAGATGTACAGTGGGGCAAAAAAGTATTTAGTCAGCCACCAATTATGCAAGTTCTCCCACTTAAAAGATGAGGGAGGTCTCCAATTTTCATCACAGGTATACCTCAACTATGAGAGACAAAATGAGAAAAAAAAATCCAGAAAATCACATTGTCTGATTTTTAAAGAATTTATTTGCAAATTATGGTGGAAAATAAGTATTTGGTCACCTACAAACAAGCAAGATTTCTGGCTCTCACAGACCTGTAACTTCTTCTTTAAGAGGCTCCTCTGTCCTCCACTCATTACCTGTATTAATGGCACCTGTTTGAACTCTTTATCAGTATAAAAGACACCTGTCCACAACCCCAAACAGTCAGACTCCAAACTCCACTATGGCCAAGACCAAAGAGCTGTTGAACGACACCAGAAACAAAATTGTAGACCTGCACCAGGCTGGGAAGACTGAATCTGCAATAGGTAAGCAGCTTGGTGTGAAAAAATCAACTGTGGGAGCAATTATTAGAAAATGGAAGACATACAAGACGTGTCCCCCTGCTTAAGCCAGTACATGTCCAGGCCCGTCTGAAGTTTGCTAGAGAGCATTTGGATGATCCATAAGAGGATTGGGAGAATGTCATATGGTCAGATGAAACCAAAATAGAACTTTTTGGTAAAAACTCAACTTGTCGTGTTTGGAGGAGAAAGAACACCATACCTACTGTGAAGCATAGGGGTGGAAACATCGTGCTTTGGGGCTGTTTTTCTGCAAAGGGACCAGGACGACTGATCCGTGTAAAGGAAAGAATGAATAGGGCCATGTATCATGAGATTTTGAGTGAAAACCTCCTTCCATCAGCAAGGGCGTTGAAGATGAAACGTGGCTGGGTCTTTCAGCATGACAATGATCCCAAAAATACCGCCCGGGCAATGAAGGAGTGGCTTCGTAAGAAGCATTTCAAGGTCCTGGAGTGGCCTAGCCAGTCTCCAGATCTCAACCCCATAAAAAAATCTTTGGAGGGAGTTGAAAGTCCATGTTGCCCAGCGACAGCCCCAAAACATCACTGCTCTAGAGGAGATCTGCATGGAGGAATGGGCCAAAATACCAGCAACAGTGTGTGAAAACCTTGTGAAGACTTACAGAAAACGTTTGACCTCTGTCATTGCCAACAAAGGGTATATAACAAAGTATTGAGATGAACTTTTGTTATTGACCAAATACTTATTTTTCACCATAATTTGCAAATAAATTCTTTAAAAATCAGACAATGTGATTTTCTGGATTTTTTTTTTTCCTCATTTTGTCTCTCATAGTTGAGGTATACCTATGATGAAAATTGGAGACCTCTCTCATCTTTTAAGTAGGAGAACGTGCACAATTGGTGGCTGACTAAATACTTTTTTACCCCACTGTATAAAATAACATCAAGTGGAAATAGTCAAGTATTTCAAATGTGTGCCTAAGTAGCACTTGAGTAAAAGATAGATAGATGATAGATAAATGAATACTTTATTAATCCCAAGGGGAAATTAAGTAATTCTCAGCAATTAAATGTACTTGACTACTACTGATGTTACTGTTATAGTAAACATACAGAAGACTAAAATAAATAAGATAAGATAAGATAAGATAAGATAAGCCTTTATTAGTCCCACGACGGGGAAATTCCAGGATTGCAACAGCACAGGGATAGCAACACTCAGAGCAACAATCAGAAGGCAAGAAAAAAACAAGCAAGCAAGAGCAGCTAATATACATATGTACGTATTACTATAAAATATATATATATACACACACACACAGACACACAGTGCAGAGCATTGTAGCTGGATGGAATAAATATATGAATATATGAACACACAGTGCAGAGCATTGTAGCTAGATGGAATAAATATGTAAATATATAAACACCCACAGTACGGAGCATTGCAGCTAGGTGGAATAAATATGCAAGTATATAAACACACACAGTGCGGAGCAATGTAGCTAGATGGAATAATATGTAGATATATAAATATATAAACACACCCAGTGCTGAGCATTGTAGCTAGATGGAATAAATATGTAAATATATAAACACACACAGTGCAGAGCATTGTTGCTAGATGGAATGAAACAGCATAACCGTCTACTTAGTTATCCTACATGGTATGTTTATGTGCCCATACATATTCTCACCCTCCATAGCGACCGGTATGTTCCTAGTTGTATGCCGGAGGGGACCATTGTGTAAGTCTATTGCATCTTTTGCATTCAAAAAACTATTAGTTTGTTACGTCTTTTTGCTATCTCTGCGAGCAGCCCTGCTTAGGTTGTACAGTCTGACAGCCGTTGGTAGGAAGGACCTACGAAACCTCTCGGTTGTGCACCTGGGATGATGTAGTCTGCTGCTAAATGAGCTCCTCAGTGCATTCAGTATGTCCTGCATAGGGTGGAACTCGGACTCCAGCAGAGATGACAGTTTAGCCACCGTCCTTCTCTCTCCTATCTCCTCCATCGGATCAAGGCGCTGCCCCAGGACAGAGCTAGCTTTCTTAATCAGTTTGTTCAGCCTCTTCCTATCGGCTGCAGTAATGCCACTGCCCCAGCAGACCACTCCAAAAGTGATGGCTGATGCCACCACCGTGTCATAGAATGACTTCAGCAGTGCCCCTTGTACACCAAAAGACCTGAGTCTCCTCAGCAGGAACAGCCTGCGCTGTCCCTTCTTGTAGAGTGCATCAGTATTGTGTGACCAGTCTAGTTTATTGTTCAGATGAATACCCAGGTACTTATAGGATGTCACCATCTCGATGTCTGTTCCCTGTATATTTACTGGTACTGTGAGGGGCTGCCCATGCCTGCGGCAGTCCACCACCAGCTCCTTAGTTTTCCTCGCGTTGATCTGGAGGCAGTTCCGATGGCACCAGTCCACGGAGTCCTGGATAAGCCCTCTGTACTCAGCTTCATCTCCATTGGAGATGAGGCCAACGATCGCAGAGTCATCAGAGAACTTCTGTAGATGGCAGTGTGTTGTGTTGTGTGAGAAGTCCGCAGTATAAAGAGTGAACAGGAAGGGAGCCAGCACCGTTCCCTGGGGGGCCCCCGTGCTACTGATGATCGTGTCGGACACACAGTCCCGGGTTCTCACAAACTGAGGCCGGTTCGTGAGGTAGTCCAGGATCCATGATGACAGGTGCTGGTCCACCCCTGCGCGCAGCAGCTTGTCCTTCAGGATCATCGGTTGGATGGTGTTGAAAGCACTGGAGAAGTCAAAGAACATGATCCTCACCATATTCCCGGGCTTCTCCAGGTGGGACAGAGAACGGTGAAGGAGGAAGATCACCGCATCCTCCACCCCAATGCCATGCTGGTAGGCGAACTGGAGTGGATCCATCGCTGGTTCCACCAGGGGGCGGAGGTGAGCAAGGAGCAGTCTCTCCAGGGTCTTCATCAAGTGGGACGTCAAGGCCACCGGTCTGTAGCTGTTCAGGTCTTTGGGGTGGGAAGTTTTTGGTACAGGTACCACACAAGATGTTTTCCACAGCTGTGGTACCCTCCCCAGTTTCAGGCTCATGTTGAAGATATACGTCACAATCCCACACAGCTGGTCTGCACAGGACTTGAGGAGCTTTGCGCTGATGCCGTCCGGTCCCGGCGCCTTCCTCGCCTTGATCTTCCTCAGTTCCGTCCTCACCTGGGTCCTGGTCAGGGTCAGGATGGGGGGCTGTGTGTTGGGAGTGGGGGGGTGTTGGTGGAGTGGGGAGTGGGCAGCAGGACTTGATTTCTTTAGAGGCAGCAGTGGTTGTTGTGCAGTCAGGGGGGAGGGCGGTTGGTCAAATCTATTGAAAAACAGATTCAGGTTGTTCGCCCACTCCCTGCCCCCTGTGGCCTGGGGGGAGGTATTCTGGAGCCCCGAGATGGTTTTGAGGTTTCTCCAGACCCCGCTGATGTCGCTCTGTTGCAGCTTGTCCTCCATCTTCTTCCTGAAGCTGTCCTTGCCTTCTCTGATCTTTCTCCTCAGCTCCCTCTGTACGGACTTCAGCATCTCCCTGTTCCCTGACCTGAAGATCCTCTTCTTCTCTCTCAGAAGTGTTTTTATCTCAGGGTTGATCCAGGGTTTGTTGTTTGAGTGACGCCGTATGGTCTTGGTGGGAACGGATTTGTCCACACAGAAGCTGAGGTAGCCCGTGAAGGTGTGAATGAGGCCATCGATGTCCTCACCATGTGGATCGCAGAGCTGCTTCCAGGCGGTGGCTTCAAAACAGCCCTTTAGGGTGTCCATTGTCTCCTCAGACCATAACTCCACAGTGTGCATGGCCGGAGGTTGTCTGTGCACTAGGGGTTTGTACACCGGCCGGAGATGAACCAAGTTGTGATCCGATCTCCCGAGTGGGGGGAGTTGTGATGAGGTGTATGCCTCCTTAGTGTTTGCGTAGAATAAATCCAGTGTTTTATTGTCTCTAGTGTGGCATGTGACATACCGGGTGAACGTGGGTAGAATGGGAGACAGTGAAACATGGTTGAAATCGCCTGAGATGAGGAGAAGAGCATCTGGGTGTTCTGTCTGCAGCCTGCTGGTTACTGAATGGATGACGTCACGTGCTGTCCCAGCGTTCGCCGTCGGATTTGCATAAACAACAATGCAGATCACGTGTGAGTGTTCTCTCGGGAGATATGTAGGCCTCATGCTAACAGCTAGCAACTCAATGTCTTTGCTGCAGTGTCGTTGTTTAACAGTGATATGTCCCGGTCTGCACCAGTTGTTGTTAACATACATTATCACTCCACCGCCCCTAGCCTTGCCACTGTCTGGTGTTCGGTCAGCTCGTATCATGTGAAAACCCTCCAGCTCAATGTTAGCATCTGCTGCTAGTTCAGTTAGCCACATCTCAGTAAACAAAAGGAGAGAGCACTCCCGGTATGTGCTATCATAACGGGAGATAGCCGCTAGCTCATCTAACTTTCCCAGTATCGACCGTACATTTCCCATGACAACAGATGGAAGGGAGGGTCTGTACCTTATATTTTTTGTCCTCCGCCTTACTCCAGCCCGGCAGCCGCGGCGTTTTCGCCTCAGTTCTCTCGGTATGTCGAGTTTTTCCAATGGGACCGGGTGGCGGTTGAATGCTAGCAGCTCTTCCCTGCTGTATCGTATCCTGCTATAAACAGTGGCTCCGTCCACCGGCTCAGGAGACATTTAGGACGATCTGTGTGTCCGTGATATAAGTGGGGTGAAAAAAGAAGACGGATCAAAAGAGAGAGGAAGGGAAAAAGACTCGGAATCGAGCCGCTGTTGCAAAAGGCAGCCTACTCGTGTGGCGCCGAGAGAAAAAAAAAAAAAAAAGAAAAAAAAAAAAGTGTACACATGTGACTTAATGCCCTCCCTAACATAAATATATTTACATTTGTGCTTGTTCACTGTATATATATATATTTTTATACAGGTCAGCGGCCATCCTGCAGTACAGAAAAAACGGATGGTGTTTCATGTTTGTGAATCTGCAGGTGTCACTTTTCTTTGCTTTCATACTGTAAGTGTATCGTTCTAGACTTGCTCTCTAACATCATAAGATAACTTTTGTTCATTTGAGTTATATGAATTAAATTAGATTGACTGGGCGTGGTGGTAAGTTGATGAGGTGAGGTTTAGCTAATTTTATTTGATTTGACTGTGATGTTAGGACTTTGTTTTTGTCACACAGACAACACAGCAACATCTGAAGACCAGCAAGGGACAGCTGCAGGTGCATTGCCTCCTATTGATTTAGGGAACCCAGAAAGTAGCCTAAAGCAAGTGTCTCTATCCCAGTACCCCCTCAGCCAATTTGGTACCTAGCAGAGAGCATTTACAAGGCTTGGTTCAAGCAGTTTTAAGTGGCTGGAGTACTCTGTAGTCAGAAACTCTACATTTTGTTTTTCATGCTGACTGTATGGAAAGCAGAATATTTGCACCAACAAAGATGCTCTCCTTAGTATCTTCAGATTTTCAAATTGGAAAAGGGCTTTGGATACCTTCTGTGAACATGATAAAAGTGCCCCCCACAAGTCAAGCATGACATGTTGGCAGAGCTTTAAAAGCACACTAAGGAATGGAGATGTGATCGAGCAGCTGAATACTGCGAGCGCAGCAGAAATATCAGAGAGGCACCAATACCTTCAGGGTATTGTGAGTGTAACCACACTTTTAGGGAAGCAAGCCATTCCATTCCATGGGCATAATGAGCAAGATGCTAGCCAGAATCAAGGCAACTTTCTCGATTGCATGAAACTCCTCAAAACATTTTACCCATTTCTCGAAAAGTATAAGCCTCCTTCTAATGCTACCTATCTCTCCCATTCAACCCAAAAAGAAATGATTACCAGCATTTCAAAAGAAATAGCTGAGAACATCTCAAAACAAATTAAATCCTCCAAAATATACTCTGTGATGGCAGATGAAGCCAGAGACCACCACAAAGAGCAGCTGGCTGTCTGTGTTCGTTATGTTACACAAGAGGGTAGCCCTAAAGAGGCTTTTCTTGGGCTACAGAAGTTAGACAGATTTGACGCAAAGTCCATTGCAGATGGAATAGAGAATGTGCTGAGGTCTCACAACCTGGCTGACATCATGTGCATTGCACAAACGTATGACGGAGCATCACTGATGAGTGGAGCAGTGGGGAGGACGGGGGGTGGGGGTGGGGTGTCCAGGCCCGCTTCAGAGAACGACACCCTGAAGCAGTGTATGTACACCGTTATGCACACGAGCTTAACCTTGTCCTGTGCTACACATGCAAAGCCATACCTGAAGCCGCTGCATTCTTCGACCTGCTAGAAAACATGTACATTTTTCAGCAACTCCCTTGTTAACCACAACAAGTTTATAGAAATCTAAAACCAACTTGGATTAAAGCCATCTGAACTTATGAAGCTCTCCACAACAAGATGGGCTAGCCAGACTAGGTCTGTCAGAGCTGTTGTGAACAACCCTACTGCCATTCTAGCATGTCTCAGCACCATGAAGACAGCCATGGCCCAAGGGATCCTGTCAAAGCTCTCCAAGCCAAAGACAGTCTATTTGCTGTTGATTTTTGCAAAACTCTTCAGTATAACTGAAGGGCTTCACCGGTACCTGCAGGGGGAAAGTTTGGACTTGGGCAGAGCAGCTCAGTATAAGATGGCAACCATTCAAACTTTCACAAATCTCCACACAGATGCTGGGGCTGAAGATGTCTTCAAGAGGGCCATGACCTTATGTGACGAAAATCACATCCAGCTTCCTGTTGATCCCAAGCAGAAAAAAAAAAAAAGAATGGATGGCTTTGTCATCCTCCAATCCAACCACCTCTAATGATTTCAGATATCAGCTTTTTTTACCCTTGCCTGGACAGGATGATACAGGAACTCACCCATTGGTTTTCAGATGTTGGAGAAGAGCTCATGTCAGACATTCAAGCCTGTGACCCAACCACAGCAAACTTTCTCTCTAAAGATGCTCTCAAAAGCCTTGCTACCCATTACAAAATTCAGCTGAAGCCAGAAGAAGTCCTGGTGGCTAAAAATTTCATCAAGGCAAGGATGGAGAAGGAGAAAGTCCCTGACACAACCACTGTCTTCAAATTACTTGATGGAGACATGTTTCCCAGCCTGAAGACAGTCCTCCAAGTGGCCCTGACGATTCCAGTAAGCAGCTGTAGCTGTAGCTGTGAACACTCCTTCAGTGCCTTGGGCCATCTTCACACATGGTTATGGAGGACCATGGGCCAGTGACCTAGCCATCATGCCAACTGAAAAGGACAACTTGGATGCCATCACCCCTGTCAATATTATTGACAGATTTGCTTGACTGAAACCACGCCAGCACAGCCTTTTGTTGCCACCACAACAAAAAAGGTAGGAAAAAAAGATTGAGAGGGAATTGTAGAGAAGGGCTTGGGAGTAAGGGAAGATGAAGAAGAAAGGGAGGAGAGGAGTGAAGGAAAAAATTAGGAAAAGAATGGAGAGTTTTGAGTTTTAAAAATGTCTTTATTGCACAATTCAAAAATGTAAGAGCACCAATGGAGAGAAATGGAAATGAGACATAAAAACATGTGGCGAAAGCAGAGGAAGAGAGACAAGAGATGAAAAAGATGTTGAGTTCAGTTTAATGAAGAGGGACCAAGCGCAGAGGACAGCAGTAAGAAAGAACAGAGTGAAGAGAAAGAAGAGTGAACAGTGAAGAACAGAGCAGTAAAGGACAGGTGAGAGAAGTCCCAACCAGGATCACGTGTAAGACAATAATATGCATGTCATGTTTGTTTGTTTTTTATATATGAAGTTTATAGGGTGCCAGCCAGGTGAACATGCAGCTGCTGTAAGAGAATAAGATGCATTAAGATGACATCTTTAGTTTATGATCAATCTTAACTTTTTTTATTTTATATTTTCTTCTTTCAGTGGAGTGAGGTGGATCAAGGCATCATCTCCTGGATCATCAAAACAATGAGTTCTACCAGCTATTGAGACTAATTTTATTTTTACTTATTTAGCCAAACCTGTCAAGTCTTTGAAGTTTATTTACTTATTTTAATGACACGTGCATAATTAAAATGTCAGAATTTATGTGTTCTCCTGTGTCTTTTGTCCACTTCAAATTGGTGGTAAGTTAAATTGAAAAAAATGTTATTTTGGTTATTTTCAACTCGCACACTTGTCCTTGGGGCGGCTGTGGCGCAGGTGTAGTGTAGGCGACTACTGATCGGAGGATCAGGGGTTCGATTCCTGCTCTGTCTGCAGTCTGCATGTCGAAGTGTCCTTGAGCAAGGCACTGAACCCCCAGCTGCTCCTGGTGGCTAGGCTTGCGCCTGTGTGTGTATGACAGCTTTGCTGCCATCAGTGTGTCAATGTGTGCGTGAATGGGTGGCTAGCAGGATCTGTAAAGCGCTTTGGTCATCCTGAGAAAAAGTGCTATATAAGTGAATGACATTTACCATTCCTAAAATCCTAGATCCGCCCCTGAGCTTGAGGGCTGGTAAACATACAACTAAACATGAATGCAAAATGGTTTACCAGTCTCATTAAGGGAGTCTTCCTCACTGTTTACATTCAAAGTACACCTCCAACAATGATTGAAGGAACATCAAATCTGTCATCCATCCATCCATCCATCTTCATCATTTTTAAATTTGAATTTCATAATTTTTAAAGTTGTTTATTTTTGCTTATTTTAACTGGATGTGCCTCTTGTTTGTTAGTTATGTGTTGTCCTAAATTATTTGTTTTATGTTTGTGTAATTTATGGTATTGACTTTGTCCTGCCAAGGCACTATGGATGGAAATTAGCCAATTTGATGCAATCTGGCCTATTTACTTCTACAACTTGATAGAAGTTCATTAATGGGTACTGTCCCTTTTAAATAAATTATTAAATAAAAAAAATGGAGTGCAGAGGAAATAACCAGAGGGAAGCGTGGACAGGAATAACCAAGGGTATAACGTGGGTTCGTCTTCTTCTTTTAGATTTGATTGGTAGTTGGCAACCAGCTTACAGGTGCATTACCGCCACAGGAATAAGGGGAACCTACTGTATATACAAACACTGAGGGCAGGCAAGAAACAGCTGATGGGAGTTAGGTAACAAAATGACGGCAAACCAGAAGGAGGACTACAACAATAAGAGAACAGGAAATGTAACAGGAATGCTTTAAAAATAAAACCAAACAAAGACACTAATACAACTAAGCAGCAATAATAATAATAACAACAATAATACACAAAAATACACAAGGTGCTGGGCATAACCAGGAGTCAAGCCCAGACACTACACATTATGAGACTGTATTAAAAACACATCTCTCATAATATGACGGGAGCATGCAGCAAACACCAAACAGGGGATTTTTAAATTTCATCTTTTTCCATCCACTAGTCTCCTTAGCTGGTGAGACAAATACTTGATTTTGATAGTGGGAGAAAATTTTTGTTGTCATAACCACAGGCATCACCACAATTATTTTTTCATTACTTACCTGGGACAGAACATCAACAGCTGGCAACTAACATCCCATTTCAAAGACGGGATTCATTACCAAAATGCAATTATCTATAGTTATAGTAGTCATGAGGCTATTCAACACCGACCGGGGCAACAGTGTCATGTCAAGCTTCTCAAATGGCATTAGGATTATTCAGAGAAATGCAGTGAGTGTCAGAAAGGTTAAACAGGTACAAGAAAATGTGAATGGATACTTTCGTATGACTGGCAGCACACTCATATTTTAAAGAAAGATACACAACGGATTTAATCAAATAAAAAAAATTTAATTAAAATACAACTAGAGGAAGATATCATGTAACTTAAAATTGAAGGTTTTTTTGGCAAATTCAGCAGCCAGTCAAGTGACTACATTATACACACACACACACACAGATACGGGCACACAGCAGCTGAGTGTGAAGTAAGTAATGGCACTAGCCGAGCCTGTCAGATGAAAATCATCTTAATTAAATCCTAGTGACAATTCTAATAGGAGGCAGCCATGACTGATGACTGGGATCTGCCGCTGGACACATCACTGCAGTACACTCTATTTTTACCCTTCTCCCTCCGTCTTCCCCCGCCATCTAATTTCCTCATTCAGCCTTTCCCTCATCTTCCATTTCTTCTTATTTCTCTTATCTCTTTATTCATTTATTCTTCCAACTTTACCTCCTAACTCCCTTCCCATATCTGCCTTTCCCTTTCTCTTTCTTCCCTCTCCTACTTTTCCCTTATTTCTCTCAATCTCCCTCCCATTATGGGTTCATTTCGGTGAAGCGCTCTTTTCCCTAGAGACTAATCACAGAGGAATGGCTGCATCAACAGTGGGAGCAGTTGATAAAGGAGTTTAGTGGGGGTGCTTAGTGGAAATTTCAAATGTGCTTCTTGAAGTAATAACTCCTGTGTAGTTCAGGAGCAGAGCCTTCAAATGACAGCGGCAGATTAAAGATCAAGTTCAGCAAGCATGAAACGGGAGAGAGTGGAAGAAAAAACAAAAAGTCAGGAGGAGGAGGATGCAGAGGGCAGAAAGATGTGAAGCCACTTTAACTGGGGATTTCTTGGTCAGTTCTGCACATAATGCTGTATGAGCACACTATAAATAATCTTTAATCCATTGCAGTGTTTCTGTTGAGTCGTTTTTGGAGGGAAAAAAATGCTAGACTTTCTAGTCTTGCAGGACAAATCTGGAGACCTGCATTACACTTCAAGTTCACTCATATTTGGAACAATACAAATACATTCAGTCATTCATCAGCATGTAATAGAAGGGAAGAACTCTGTCCAAGTAAAGCTGGACTTACTGCAACGATGCACGCTTAGTGCAGAGTGAGATGGGTTGTCATCTTTGGTGTGAGGGCTTCCAGTCGTCACAGACTGTAAATATGGACGATGCGTCACCACTTGCTTCCATTGTAGAAAAGTGAAGCGCTACTTCCTGGATTTAAGGTGCTAACATTTCATACTTTGGCAGCCAGAGTTTGAGCAGCAGTTACCCTAAAGTGGATCCATGGTGTTGCGTTCCAGCCCACTTGACTGCTCATTACAGTCTCTGCAGCAGCCCATAGGCAGCTCCCCTCAGACTCAACCAATCATGCCCACCCACAATCTCGACCCAAACCCTGCTTTTATGACATCAAATAACTAATTTATGCCAAACTCAAATAAAACAAAAACCCTTTAACATGTATTAACATGATAAGAACCAACTATGAGAACAGAAGCCAGTATCCACCACTCTGTGAGGTACTAGCTTGATTTTCACCAATATTCGTCAGAAAAGTTGGCGAATCCAAAAATCGCTACATTCGTCAGCATTCATCACTCCATGAGATACTATCCTTACTGTTTTACAGAGTTAAGAAAGGGAGGTAAGTAACTCATTTCTAATGGAGACATCTTCTTTTGATGACTTGCATATTTTTTCTCTCATAAAATATGCATCTCTTAACCATAATTTAGTTTGCTGTGAAGGACTGCATATGAACATAGATAACATGAAAGCTCTCCAAAAGTGAAGCCTGCACATCATCTAAAAATAATCAAATATTTTCTCCCAAAATATGGTGAACATAGCAACTTTTGGGTTTTGTAAGATTTGTAAAAGATGCAAAACAGTTTGCACACAATTTTTAAGGTCGCAAACAGTTTCGTCATAAAGGTTCTTAACCACTTGCGCTCCGTTGTTCCGCGGGCGGGCAAGTCTCTGCGTCCTAGGGTGCACGAGTGCGCTCTCGTGCGCCCTCGTGCGCACTCGGACGCATGATGCATGATATACTGATGATGGTGCAGATGGAGATGGTGCTGGCCTCCAAGCGCCACTGAAAAAAAAAGCTGCAGACAGCCGCGAACAGATTAGTTCATCTGATTGACCTCTCATTCGACTAATAAGAGCCTTGAATTGGGTTTCTGAAACCATGAAGAGCCAATGAATGAAAACCTAGGAAGGAGGACCCGCCTACTGTGAATGCAGGAGCCAATTGAAGCACAGAAATTCAGGCTGGGTGAAGAGCTATTTACTGTTGCAGCAGATGAAAACAAAGGACGCTGGACGAACCTGCTACAGACCCAGGCTCACCCAGCAGCATGGAGAACACCCTCAAGTGGGACCTGCACTCATTCCAGCAGAATAGGATTAGGATTCTCTTCCGTCATCATAGACCGACGGAGGCCGACGACAAAGGTCGTAAATCATTCACCAAAACCGCAATATTGGAATTATGTTTTGATCGGGATCCACGAGCGGACCAGCGTCGTGTTCGTCTGACAATGAGGAAGAGAAGTTCGCCAGGACTCTGCTGCTGTGAAGAGGTAAGGTGTTATAAGCTAAATTATTATTTCTCCCTGAAAACTGTAATCCAAAAATGACTTTTGACCGATCGGTAAATTACAACTGTACCGCGCACGAAGTACGAAGTGTGTGCGCCGCGATAAACGGTTCATTTGCCGTGTTCGGACCGTGAACGCCCCCCCCCCCCCCGCTGCAGAAGAGGAGTGGGGGGGGGGGGCGTTCACAGTCCGAACGCCCCCGGTCCACGGGGGGAAGCATATGAGTCTATTCCATCATGTAGCGATGGCCGTCTTCTGTAGTGAGGGGGGGGACAACCCCCCCCCCCCACACACACACACAGTAGCGGGGGGGGGGGAGCTGCTGTGGAAACATGCAAGGAGTGTAATCCGTCATGTAGCGAGGGCCGAACTCCGTCCTTTGTTGCGGGGGGGGGGGGACAACCCCCCACACACACACACACAGCCCTGAATGTGACCTTTCATTAGAGCCCAAAATGAAGATTCTACATTGAATTATTCAAAAGTTAGACATTTTTCCAAACTGTGCCATTTGGCACAATTTGGCACAGTTCCAAAACGCCTGGGAACAGCCTGAGAACAAAGCTGTGTAAAATATTCCTTTTTTGTGGTATTGTTACCAAATTTGGATCTCAGCTTGATAACACTTGGTTCTACATTTCTGTTGCATTTTCCAGCCGGATCGGACAGCTGTGTGTTATTTGCAAGCATTTGTATCCAAAAAAACACTGTGTCCAAATTTATTTTCTTCAAGTTCAGTATGTTTAGATGACTGTAACTCAGTGGCCGGAGCACGTAGAGAGATCATGTTTTTTTTGCCAAAAAATTCAAAGTGTTTTTTTTAAAAAGAGACCAACCCCATGAAGATGCTGCAAAGGGTTGAATAACAGCTTTCGATTTACTTTGGGCACGTTTTTTTTGGCATTTTTAGGAAAATTGCCCGGAGTGCAAGGGGTTAAACATTTGCTGGTATTCCCTAATTTGCAAGCCAAAAAGAACTTTACCCCTGTAACTCATGGAGTGGCAAATGCTGAGGAATGTTCACTAATGTTGCACTTCGTCAGGTTTGTCAGAGTTCATAAAAGGTTGCCAAACAGTTCGCCAACAGTTTTTCTTGTCACCAAAAATGTTAACATGTTCCAAAGATTTTTTCCCTATCTATTTTTCCGCAAACAGTTGCAAAATAGTTTTAAGCTTTTGTAAATGGTTGTAAAACGTGTCACTTAAGTTATTTTTGGTCTGCCTAATAGTGAACACTAGCAGACGTTTAAGACCCTTTACGACAAAACTGTATGCGACCTTAAAAACGGTATGTAAACTGTTCAGCCTTTTACAAACCTTGATGAAACCCAAAAATCGCAATGTTCTTGAACATCCCTCAGCATCCGCCGCTCCATGAGACAGCTTGATTTTCTCCAACATCCGTCTGAAAAGTTGGCGTATCCAAAAATCACCACGTTCGTAAGGATTCACAACACTGTGAGATACTACCATTACCCCTGTATTTCATGAAGCGGTGAATATTGGGGAACATAGCAATTTTGAAAGTTGCGAACAATTTTTCTAGTCGGCAAAAAATGTTTAAAACGTTCAACATTTTTGGTGAATGTATTTTGCCACAAAAACAGTTGCAAACATTTGCAGGTGGCTGGAACACATGTTGCTGAAGTTCTTTTTGGTTCGCCAAGTAGTGAACACTATCAACTGTTTAAGAATCTTTTCGACAAAACTGCTTGCGACCTTAAAAACTGTGTGTAAACTGTTTTGCAAGCTTTTATGAACCCTGCTGAAATCCAAAAAGTGCAGCATTCTTGAATGTTCCTCAACATTCGTCGCTCCGTGAGAAACTACCCTTTGCGACACATTACAACATTTGCAAAGTTATAATCACTCGTAAAGTGTTACAACCATTTGCAGATGCTTACAACTATTTTTCAAATGCTTGCGGAAAAGACAACAAAAACTGTTTGTGACCTTAAAATCTGTTAGCGAGACTTCCGGTCTGGACGCCATGGTGATAGCAACCTAACGCTGAAACTCCCAGACTCAATCCAAGGAAAACATCCTCAAAATCAGACCTAACGGATTTTTGGAAGATTAAAAATCAAAAGACAATAACACCATGCCTAACCACAAGCAGAAGAAACTGACATTCCCCAGGTCAGGACGCACAGCGGCCGCAGAATCTGAACCGGAGGACCTCCGTTCAGAAGACGAGGACCTGGGCCTAGCTAACAAAAGGATTAGCTTGAAATCGCTATTTGACAAAATACGACGATTTCGGGCCAAATTTCTTGAATTCAGAGAGGATCTAAAAAGGGCGAACAGCAGAATGGACCTGGCCGAAAACCGAATCTTGGAAGCTGAAGAAAGAGTAAAAGTGCTTGAAGATTCTGTGCTGGATTTACACAGAAAACAGTCAAGGCTGGAGGCTAAGCTAACCGACCAAGAAGGAAGACAGAGATGAGATAACATCAGAATTCACGGTCTGAAAGAAGGAGCTGAAGATAGTTTCAACACAGTGGCGGAATGCGTGGAATCCTTATTGAGAGAGAAGTTGGATATTCCACAAACCACCGATTTGAAGATAGAAAAAGCCCATCGTACATTAGCCGCAAAGCCAGCCCTGGAAGCGCCCCCACGTTCTGTGGTGGTGAGATTCGCCAAATTCAAAATAAAACAAGAGGTTGTAAGACGGGCTTGACAGAAAAAAGGATTTATGCATCATGAGAGAAAAGTCTTCGTGGAGCACGATTACGCCCCTGAGGTTCTTAAAAAGCGACGGCAATATAACGACGCCAAAAAGGTTCTACGGGAACAGAATCTACGCTTTCAGACGCCATTTCCGGCGAAGCTAAGGGTCTTTTACGGGGAAGAGTCATGTCTCTATAATTCAGCGGAAGAAGCAACAACTGACATGGCAAGAAGAGGACTCCTGGTAACGGTGTTTAAACCCGCAGCGGATCTGAGCGAGAAAATCAGAGCTCAAACGTGGTCCACTCAGAGACCTTCAAAAACCACGGGCCAGCAGCGGGAAATCCAGCCCCAGAGCTACAAAGATAAGCTTTCCAGTTCCAGGAAGGAATAGCGACCTTTTTGGGGTTTTTTTTCTTTTCAGTCACTCTGCACTTCCACCCCCCTCCTACAAGGTAACAAACATTAAAGGAGATGCAGAATCAGCATGTGGTAAAACCTTTCATGGAGCAGTTATAGCATTAGAAACAAATGTCTTCTTAATTTAAAGGGGAAAAAAAAAATCATGTTAAAATAGAAACGTAACAATGACCCACATGTTCTCTCCACACTAACAAATACTGTATTAGAGTGAATGTTTGCTGTGATGGGGGTGGGAGGGTGCACACAATCTCATAGGGTATAGGCATAAAAAAAAAAAAAAAAAAAAAAAATCATTACAAATTCGGATTGGGATCTGAAATTCACGTTAAAAACATGGGACAACTTACAGGGGTAAGAGAGGGCCCTCAACACGTAACAGAGTTTGAGGAATTTCCCTCAGAGCCTACACTCCATCAGGGCTCTTACAGGGTCTTTAAAGAGACCCCAGCTCAGGAAGTTTTTTTGACAGTTTTTTGTTTTAAAGTTTCGTACACTATGTTCTTAATGTTTTTTATGTTCTTAATGTTCTTTCAGTTTCTGAGTAGCAAAAAAGAGGGCCACCACACTGTTATACTAAATAAGAAAATACAATGGAGAAACAGGGTGTAACCAAAATAATCTCATATAATGTAAAAGGGATCCTGAATCCAGTTAAAAGATCCAAAATTCTACGCAAAATGAAAAAAGACAAAGCAGAAATAATATTTTTACAAGAAACCCACCTAACAGACGTGGAACACACTAAACTCAATAGACAAGGGTTTAAAATGATCTCTTCATCTTCATATAAATCAGGGAGGAGGAGGGGAGTAGCGACATTGATATCAACCAAAATTACATTTGAAAAAAAAATCAGAACACAAAGATAAAGAAGGGAGGTACAGTTTGGTAACTGGGCGGCTAGAGGGAGAAGATATCACCCTGCTGAATGTATATGCACCACCAGGGGCTAAATGGAAATTTTATAAAAATGTATTCGACCTAATGATAACTAAAGCCCAAGGTTTAGTGATATGTGGTGGAGACTTCAATCTAAGACTGAATCCATACTGGGATGCGACAGGTAATTCTTCACATCAAAATAACACCCAAAATAAGAATACTCGGATGCTACTAAAAGAAATGGGAATCTGTGACGTATGGAGGGAATTCAACCCCAATGTAAAAGATTATACTTTTTATTCAACGCCACATTCATCTTACTCAAGGATTGATTACTTTTTTATGTTTAATAGAGACATTGGAAGAGTAAAAACATGTAAAATAGGACTGATGGATCTCTCCGACCACAGTCCGATCTATATGGACTTAAACATCCAAAAATACACAAATAATACATTTTCCTGGAGGTTGAATTCAAGTGTCCTGAAAGGACCACTGAAAGATGAATTGGAATCAGATATTCTCAGATATTTGGAAGAAAACGATAATGGAGAAGTATCTCCTTTAATACTGAGGGATGCGTGCAAAGCTGTAATAAGGGGAAAAATTATTGCAAAACTGGCAACCCAAAAGAAACTGAGACAAGAAAAACTAATCACACTAGAGTCAGATCTCAAGAACCTAGAAAAAGAACACAAAGACAACACTCATTCTAATGGCTCGCTCAAGATTAAAGAAATTAAAAATCAAATAAATGAGATCTACACAATAGAAATCCAGAAGAAACTTACATTTCTGAAACAAAAACACTATGAAGCAGGCAGTAAATCGGCAAAATTACTAGCCTATAAATTGAGGAAACAACAAACGGAAAGAGCAATCTACAAAATCAAAGACCCAGTATCAAAGGAAATAAAATTCAGAATTCAGGATATTCTTAAAAGCTTCGAGAATTACTACAAGAACTTATACTCCCACAAAAAACATAAAAACGCATCCGAGACATTCCTAAACACATTAAACCTTCCCCAACTTACGGAATCACAAAATAAAACCCTACTGTCAGAAATACAACCTAAGGAATTGGAAAAAGCAATTATGAAACTTAAACCTAACAAATCCCCAGGAGCAGATGGCTATACAGCAGAATGGTACAAAACCTTTAAACAGCAACTATCTCCTCTCCTCCTGAAAACATTTAACTACGTCCTCCACACAGGGGAAATCCCCCCCCTCCTGGAGAGAAGGGGGTTATACCTAAACCTGAAAAGGATAAACTAGAATGCTCCAACTACAGACCAATCAGTGTATTAAATCAGGACTATAAGCTTTTTACCACTATCCTTGCCAAAAGGTTAGAAAACATACTGACAGACTTAATTCACTTAGACCAAACAGGTTTTATAAGACAAAGACAGACACAAGACAACATTCGACGCACTTTACACATAATTCATCATATAAAAAAATATAACTTAAATGCAGTCATATTGGGATTAGATGCTGAAAAAGCATTCGATTCGGTTGACTGGTCTTTCCTATATAGAATCTTATCCAGTTTCAATTTTCATAACTTCATTAGAACTATACAGGCATTATATAAAAAACCAACAGCTAAAATAAGGATTAACGGTAATTTATCATCATCTTTTGAGCTGGAAAGAGGATGTCGTCAAGGCTGCCCCCTGCCTCCACTGCTCTTTGCAATCTTCATAGAACCTCTGAGCCAATGGATAAGACAAAATCAAGAAATTCAAGGTATTACACTTGGTCAGAAGGAACATAAAATAGCACTCTTTGCTGATGACATTTTAATATACCTAGGGCAGCCAGACACTTCTCTACCAGAACTAATCTCAGTTTTTTCAGACTACGGAGATTTATCGGGGTACAAATTAAACATGCATAAAACCCAAGTTTTAACATTCAACTATGACCCAAATCATTTTTCACTAAATGAACTCAAAATTAACTGGGAGTTGGAATCTATGAAATATCTGGGGGTCAATATCCCGAAACAACTCGACAAAATTATAACACTAAACTATGATCCACTGGTGACAAAAATAAAATCTGACCTAGCAAGATGGAATATGATACCATTCTTAGGTACTGCACAAAGAATTGAAACAGTCAAAATGAATATACTTCCACGTCTTCTGTACCTTTTCCAAACAATACCGGTAGAACCTCCCAAAAAAATATGGCAGGAGCTGGACAGAAGGATCTCAAGATTCATATGGCAGGGTAAGAGACCTAGAATCAGATATAGAATCCTACAGCTAAACAAAGACAAAGGTGGGCTTGCGCTGCCAAATATCAGGGACTATTTTATAGCTGCACAAATTAAAACTTTAGTAGAGATATGTAACCCAGTCTACACTGCACAATGGAAGGAGATGGAATGCCAAATAACAAGTGACATCCCCCTACAGGCGATAATAGGGAACAATGCCTTAACTAAACTCTTGAATAACACTAACCCGTGGATACAGACCCCGCTAAAAATTTGGTTTAAGATAGTCAGAGAGAATCAAGCTAAAGAGCCCTATCGACTTCTGCAGTGGATTGCCTATGATCAAGACTTTACCCCCAATAAAACAGACACTAGATTTAAAGAGTGGAAAGAGAAAGGGCTGATAAAATATTACGATTTTTTTTAAGGGGCAAACTTTAAGAAGTTTTGAAGATTTGAAAAAACGAGGTCTAATAAATCAAGATCTTTACAGGTTCTTTCAGCTTAGACACCACATAAACAATATACTTAAAAAGGAGGATTTGGAAAGGGCCCAGTCAAGTGTTCTGAAGGTCTTCTTAATGGCATATAAAGGGATCCCAGGGATCAGATATATTTCTAAAATATACCAAGGTCTTCAAGACTTAAAAGGAGACAACACGTCATATATAAAAGAGAGATGGGAAAAAGAGGGGAATTTCACTTTACAATTGGAAATATGGGAAAAGCTAAATAAACAGCAATGGAAAAGTACCTCATCCCTGCAGTGGAGAGAATTTGGATGGAAAAACTTGGTAAGATTTTTCAGAACACCTGCACAAAACAAATTTACCCATAAGGGGTTGAACTGTTGGCGCTTGTGTGGTGAAAAGACTGCAAATCATTTTCATGTGTTTTGGTCATGCCCAGTTATCCACCAATATTGGACCAACGTACAGACAATATTGGGGAAAATATTCAAAATAACAGTTCCCTTTTCTTTTGTAACTTTGTATTTGGGTTTACTACTGGACTCACTGGAAAGACGAGGAGATAAATACTTATTCAATGTTTTAATATTGGCAAGTAAAAAAGCCCTAACTAAAAAATGGATGATGAAGGACTGTCCTACACCTGAAGATTGGATTAACGTGATTCAAGACATTTACTCGATGGAAAAGTTGACATTCGCACTGAGACAGGACATGGATGGGTTCATGAACTTTTGGCAACCCTGGATCGCATATGTGTCTTCCATTAGATCTAATCTTTGACAAATACCATTTCAATAATGGTCCCACTCTTTGTTCCAATGCTACTCAGTTGCTCTTTTACTTTTAATTACTTAATTTTCTGTTTGTTTGTTTTTTGCTGTTCTGTTTGTTTGTTTATTCGTTTGTTTTTTTGTTTTTTTTTATTTAATTCTCCTTAATTTCACTTTTTCTTTCACTTTAAAAAAAAAAGGGGGGTGTTGTAATAACTATCCTACCAATGTTGTCAAATAGCAAAAAATAAGGGAACATGTGATGAAAATGTAAACAATGCAATGCTGTAATGACCTACCCTTTACAAAAACTTAAAATAAAAAAAAAAAAAAATCTGTTAGCGAACTGTTTTGCAACCTTTTACAAACCATTACGAAACCCAAAGATCACTACTTTAATCAGCATTCAATGCTCCATGAGGTGCAGGCTTAAGCAGTGTAGAGTGTAGCAACTGTTAGCACTGTTGCCTCACATCTAGAAGGTCCTGGTTTGAGCCTCCTCATTAAAAGGTGCTGTGGTGTGTGAATTTTCTCCCTGTATGAGTATGGTTTTACTCCCAAAGTCCAAAGACTTGTCATTCGATCAACTGGGGATTCTAAACTGCCCTCATGTGTAAATGCATTTATCTCTTCAGGGAGTACCCTGTCTCTCACCAGCTACCACAGGACAGCTGGAATATGCTATGGTCTCCTCACGAACCTGAACTGGATGGATGATAAACATTAGGCACAGAGCGAGCTCCCATTTCAGTCCAGTACATAGGATTGCAGTGGGCTGAATATGAAGGAGGATCTGCTCACATTTGAACCAGAAAAAAAAATATGTCAAATTGATGACTACTGCAGTTGGCTTTGAAAGAAGCAAATGGTAGTGGTAATGATTGGGATTCAAAATGTTACATACAGTATATACTTTCTAAATAAAGGTGTACTGATTTGTTATTTCAAACACCAAGGTTATCTTAAAAAAAGAACGTAGAACAACATGTGGCTGCCAGTAGTAGTTTTGTTCTACTCTGCTCCCTCAAAGAGCTTGATTAATAAAAATGGTCATCTGGAACAATATGTAATTTACATAATTTATGCAACAGAATTTAGGCATCAAAGTCTACAGATAAGAACTGCATTTTTGGAGTTTTAGATTGGATTCAACCTTACTGTCAACAGAGAGTACAAGCATAATAAATATTGTGAATTCATACATAAAAACTTGTTTTATAAACTTGGACATAGACAAGTCACTGGAATTAGAAAATATTCACACTCCTGTACTAAGAACAACTTTTAAAACAGGGTTTCCTCAAATGATATACAGTACAATTCAATTTCCTTTTGTTCATTATATCAAATAGAAACATGGATGCAAATTTGAACACACACTAACCAGACACAGCATTAGAGATGCTTAATTATGCATGCGAGTTTGTGTCTTTACACTAACCGGTATGCCATAGCCAGGGCCCAGGCACTTGCAGCGCAGTACAGAGAGTCTCGGACCTTGGCTTCTTTGCAGGTGGTGCATGTTTTTACTGGGAAAAGGCCAGTGGTGGGACTCTGGTAGTTCAGAATGGTTGTCTTGACTAGATTGAGAGACAGACACACAGAAAAAAGCGAGAGTGAAGGGGGTGATTTCACAGTTCTTTCAAAATTGTTGGTATTGCAATCATCTGCTGAAATACCCGTGAAGAAAGCACTAGATGGGCAAACAGTAAATCAATCAGTCAATATTGAAAGTACATAAATACTATTTTAGCAGCTTGAGCAGCCTAATGCATTCTAAACTTCCAAGACTGCCATCAGTGCACTGATTCTGGTGTTCCCAACCATTTTTTTCTGTTTTGCTGTGTAAACCAGTCATAGTTGTGCAAGAGTTGGACAGCAGTCACCCAACGACAGACCATCAAACGCATTCGGTACTGCTGCTCTTTTTTCCCCGATGCTTGTCTGCATTTGTGAAGTGCAAAGACATATTGTTTTACAAGCTGCTAGAGCGAAGTTACAGCTCTCTTCTTCTGGCTATGCCCGACCCATGACATTTCTCAGGCTGTGTATTTGTTGCTGACTGTCTTCATCCCTTTCTTTTAGTTCTTTGTATGCAAATCCACGTACAAAAAAATAAATAATCAATCAAATGAAATCAAGTTATTATAACTTTCATTTTGGGAAGAAGAAATGTTGGGCTAAGAATTTCGGCAGTCATCTTTCATCTCTGATCAGAACAAGCAAGACTAATGTAATTAGCTCACTTGGAGCAGAGCTCTTTCTGTGTCAGTGGAACGACAGATGGATGCCTTACAACTGCAAAGACGGGCAAAAGCTCCTTGAATAATATGATGTCTGGGACTTGTGATATCACTGTTTTGTTTGTTTGTTTTTTCCACAATATTTTTTATTGAACCTTTTTTTTTTTTTTACAAATATGGCACAAACAATCAGACACTAACACAAAAGTAATTTAAAAATTAAAAAGAACAATAACAACAACAAAAAAATGTGTAATAAAAACAACAACAACCATGAACAAACACAAGTCAACAGCAATGCTCCTCTGTTTAGTCTAGGTAATCTATTACATAAGAATACATAATATACATTCACCAGCTTGGAATTTGCAAGGTCCATGCATATCATTCACCTTCTTCTTCAGAAGTTATGTTTAAATTCTTTACATAATCAGTGAAAGGTCTCCATATATTCTCAAACACATTTTCCTTTGATTTCAGTATATATGTTATTCTTTCTAGTGGAAGGTTTGTTAACATCTGTCTTAACCACTGAGTCACATCTGGTCTATGGGTCTTTTTCCACAGTAGTGCAATACATTTTTTGGCATTAAGCAAACCGAGGTCTATGAATACTCTTTCACTCTTACTAAAGTTATGTTTTTCTGGATACAGACCCAACAAAAACAGTTTAGGGTTCAATGTGATTTGTTTTGAAATTATTTTTTCAACTGTTACCCTCACCTCTTCCCAAAACATTCTGATTTTTCTACATTCCCATAAACAGTGAAATAGGGTTCCTTTACTTTCCATACATTTTGTGCATGTATCTGGTATGTTTTTGTTATATCTATTTAATTCCACTGGTGTAACATACATCCGCATTAACCATTTAAAATGTATCAGTTTAAGACGTACATTTATTGATTTGGTTTGAGCTCCTGCACAAGCCATTTCCCATTGTTCCTCTGAAATTTCAATTTGCAGGTCTTCTTTCCAGTAATTCAGTCTTTTCTGTGAGTTTTCACTTGAGAATAGTGTCAATGAGTTATAAAACGCTGAAAAAATACTCTTTCTCTTACTATCTTTCATCAAAATTTTTTCCAAAAATGAATAAGTAGGTCGGGTGACAGCATTATTTTGATTTGATTGAATAAAATTTCTAAGCTGAAGATATTTAAAAAAGTGTGTTCTATTAAGATTAAATTTAATCCTCAGTTCTTCAAAAGACATTATGTTATCTGAGCGTGACAAATATAAGTCTTGAATCTTTTGAATCCCTTTTAAATTCCATATTTTAAATACAGTATCCGCTCTCCCTGGTGTAAAATATTGATTACCCCATATTGGGCTAAATTGTGACAGTGAGTGTGGTTCTTTTAAATATTTTTTTGGTTTCACACCATATTTTGATCATGTGCTTTACAATTGGATTTTTAACTTGTTTCTGTAGTTTTTTAGCCGAGTCTGAGTATATGAATAAGGGAAGAGGTAAAGGTAAATTGTATGATTCCATTTCAGTCCAGTGAGGAAGATCATTTGATAAAAATAATATGTCATAGACCTCAGTTGTGCTGACCAGTAATACAACATAAAGTTTGGACATTTCAGACCTCCACAATCAAATGGTAAATATAGTAAGGACAAATGTAATCTAGCCTTCCGATTGTTCCATATAAACTCCACTAACTTTTTTTTTAATTCTTGAGAATAGATCTGAAGGTAGTGGTAAAGGAATGTTTTGAAATAAAGTATTTTTGGTAAGATATTACTTTTAAGTATATTAATTCTCCCGATCATCAACATTGGTAGTGACATCCATCTCTGAAGTAACTCATTAATATCTGTCATTAAGGCTTCATAGCTGGCACTGGCGACTGATTCTAGCTTAGGCAAAATTTGAATTCCTAAATATTTAAACTGATTTACAACATTGAATTGGTTTACCTCAGGAACTGGATGATTTCTCTGGGTCTCATTTAGCATTAATATTGAAGATTTTCTTTTGTTTATTTTATATCCTGATATATCCCCAAAGTTCTTTATTAAATTTAACAAGGTCGGAATTGATTTTTTAAAATTCGACATAAACAAAATTATGTCATCGGCATACAGGGAGATTTTATGTTCTGTTGATCCTACTTTAATTCCATATATTTGTGGATGTAAACGTACTGCCATCGCTAAAGGTTCAATTGCCATAGTAAACAGTAAAGGTAAAAGTGGACAGCCTTGTCGACATCCTCTATTGATTTTTACTGATTTTGAGATATTGCTGTTTGTTAGGATTTCTGCTGTAGCATTATTGTATATTATCTGGACCCATTTTATGAAATTATTTCCAAATCCAAACCTTTGTAGGACTTCAAAAAGATAGGGCCATTCGACCCTATCAAAGGCCTTTTCGGCGTCCAATGATAGGAGAGCTGTATCCGGTGCTTCTTTATTGGAATAAATAGTATTAAATAGTCTTCTTACATTATGGAAGCCTTGTCTTCCCATTATAAAGCCATTCTGATCTCGGTTAATAACATTTGGTAATATTTCTTGTAGTCATTTTGCTAAAATTTTACAGATTATTTTAAGATCAGCATTTAATAGGCTTATTGGTCTCATGTTTTCACATTTATTAGGGGGTTTACCTGGTTTTGGCAACAGTATAATTAAGGCATTATTCATGTATGGTGGTAAATTACCATTTTGAAATGCTTCTAAAACCATTTCCAACAGCGGTTTTATTAATTTATTCTTAAATTTTTTATAGAGGTCAACTGGAAGACCATCTGGTCCTGCTCTTTCTCCTTTTCTTTATCAATGGCTTGCCCAACTTCTTCTTGACTAATTTTAGACTCCAGTATCTCCCTGTTTTAATTTGGAATACACGGTATAGATAATCCACCCAAAAACCCATTTAGTTTTGTTAAGTTAGTTTCATTTTTTGTATCATATAGTTTTTCATAATATTCTCTAAAGGCACTATTAATTTCTAAAGGATCTATAACTACCTGTCCGTTACTTATAATACTGGTAATTGGTGTTTTAGATTCTAACTGTTTAATCTGCCATGCCAATAATTTTCCTGATTTTTCACCTTGTTCATAAAAAGTTTGCTTCAATCTTAGAAGACTCGAGGCAGCTCTATTCGCTGATTTTTTTGTCATATTCAGCTCTCAGAATCAGTAATTCGTTCTCTAACTGTGGGTTACTTCCTTCATACACCTTTTCTTGAAGAATTTTTATTTTACGTTCCAATTGGACTCTCTCCTCTCGGGTCTTCTTAGATTTTGAACCTTTATAACTAATAATATGCCCCCTGCGGTTATGGCTGCCACGTAGGACGGACGTGTCTCGCTCTGCTCTGCTCCTGGAAAAAAAAAATCGGCAAATAACTCTCTCATTTGGGACAGAACGTATCCCAGCATTTGGGCGAAGATATGTCGGCGAAGCCTAAGGCTGGAAAACCAGGAAAAGGAAAAAGCGAGCCGCCAAAACAGTCCAAATTAACGGACTTTCAGGTCTGTGACGCAGTAAACAAAACTCCATATATGGCGGAGGAGGCTGGCAACGCTGCGATATCTGCGGGGAATGGCGCAGATGCGCTGATGGCTGCCATGAGTTCAATGAGAGCGGACTTTTCCTCTAGATTTGATGGGATTATGACAGCGTTGGAAGGAATAAGAAAGGAATTGGGTGACTGTGTAGAACGAACGGCGCAGATGGAGCTCCGTCTCGCTAGTGCTGAAGATGACGTCACCCGTCTTCAATTAAAGGTGCGCACTTTGGAAAAAAAAAATAAATCTCTGGAAGATAATATTTTGGATTTGGAATCTCGGTCGAGACAGAATAATTTGAGGCTGGTGGGTCTTCCAGAGGAATCAGAAGGTCGGGACGTATGTTCCTTTCTGGAAAAGTGGATTCCGGAGGTGCTGGGCAGCGAGGAGTTGCAATCAGCAGTGGTTCTGGAAAAAGCACATCGTATTGGCCCACGGAGAGATAAGGGACCGCCGAGGACCTTAATTATGAAGTTTCTTAGCAACAGAGACAGGATGAAGATCTTCAACGCTGCACGAGCTAAAAAAGGAGAGATTAAACACCAGGACCAGCAGGTGCGGTTCTACCCAGATTTGGCCACAGGAATCCAGCAATTGAGGAAGCAGTTTGATCCCGTACGTAAGGAGCTGCGCAACCTTGGGATTCGTCATGGTGTAATCTATCCTGCGAGACTGCTGACCACGTATGAGGGCAGAACCCACATCTTCAAGACCCCAGAGGAGGCGCAGGAGTTCATCAAGAAGATCAAAGAAGAAGAAGAGACTGGTGGGAGCTAAGCATGAACAAAATATAAGGTAGAATAATTAAGCATTTGCACAGGCATCTGACTGACTTGAAGTAAATAGTAAGTTTACAAAATATAGATTGTATTATATATTAAAAAAACAAAACAAAAACAAAACAAACAAACAAAAAAAAAACTATGATGTACAAAGTTGTTAAAAATTTTGGAGTTAAGTTGGAAAACTACAGAGGAGAGTTAATGTTACGTCATTAAAAGCAGTAGAGTTAGGGTGATTGGGAGGATGAAGAAGGAGTGGCTTAGGCTGTTCCCCGTGGGTGTGGAACGGTCGATGGCTATATCGGGAGACGGAATTTTTCTTTTGATTTTGGGGGGTTTGCCACAAGTGTGGGAAGGGGAAATTTGTTTGTGTGTAGTTTGTAGGATGAATGTTCAACCACTCATGTTTTTGCTTCTCTGTATGAGCATGTTTACACTGCAAGGTAATCCCAAACTCTCTATTGATCATGGACCAAAGTGTTAATCTTAATTTAACTTCATGGAATTGCAGAGGTCTACAAAATTTAAAAAAACTTAAACAAGTTATGAATAAAATAAAGGAGATGGGTTCAAGAATTGTGTTTTTACAAGAAACTCATCTGATAGAGGAGGATGTTAAAAGAATTAGGAGTAGATGGCAGGGAAGTGTATTCACCTCTTCATTTTCATCCCGAGCCAGGGGAGTTATGACTCTCATACATAAATCAGTTCCTTTTCAAGTGAAAAATGTAATTGGAGACAAATTTGGAAGATATGTAATCATTCAAGGTTCTTTGCTATTAGAAAATATAAATCTTGTGAACTTATATGGTCCCAATATAGATGATCAGAAGTTCTTTGCTAATTTATTTCTCATCTTATCATCACTTACAGGGCAACATATAATAGCAGGGGATTTTAATTGTACATTGAATCCAGGTGTGGATAGATCAACAGGACTGGATTGTACGCACATTGGATGTAGGATGACTATTAATCATTTTATGAAAGAATTGAGATTGTTAGATATATGGAGAGAAATGAAACCACAAGTTAAAGCCTATTCTTGTTATTCCAGTACCTACAAGACATTCTCACGTATTGATTATTTTTTGATTTCCACAGAATTAAGGTCCAAGATTCAAAACTGCTTTTATGATAACATCGTGATCTCTGATCATGCACCCTGTTGTCTAATATATGTAGATAAAAAATTGACAAAGGAATCAGGTAGATGGCAATTTCAGCATAAATGGCTTCAGGATGAGGAATTTGTCAAGTATATAGAAAAACAGATAGACGAGTTCTTTGACATCAATACTACACAAACATCAGCATGTGTAAAGTGGGAGGCTTTCAAAGCTTTTATTAGGGGACATATTATTAGTTATACAGGATCAAAATCTAAGAAGACTCGAGAGGAGAGAGCTAAATTGGAACATAAAATAAAAAGTCTTCAGGAAAAAGTGTATGCAGGAAGTGACCCAAGGTTGGAGAATGAATTACTGATTTTGAGAGCTGAATATGACAAAAAATCAGCGAATAGAGCTGCCTCGAGTCTTCTAAGATTGAAACAATCTTTTTATGAACAAGGTGAAAAATCAGGAAAATTATTAGCATGGCAGATTAAACAATTGGAAATTAAAACACCAATTACCAGTATTATAAGTAACGGACAGGTAGTTATAGATCCTTTAGAAATTAATAGAGCCTTTAGAGATTACTATGAAAAATTATATGATACCAAAAATGAACCTGATTTAACAAAACTAAATGGGTTTTTGAACGAACTATCTATACCATGTATACCAAATGAAAACAGGGAGATATTGGAGTCTAAAATTAGTCAAGAAGAAGTTGGGCTAGCCATTGATAATATGAAATCAGGAAAAAGTGCAGGACCAGATGGTCTTCCAGTTGACCTTTATAAAAAATTTAAGAATAAATTAATAAAACCTTTTTTGGAAATGGTTTTAGAAGCATTTCAAAATAATAATTTACCATCATACATAAATAATGCCTTAATTATACTGCTGCCAAAACCAGGTAAGCCCTCTAATAAATGTGAAAATATGAGACCAATAAGCCTATTAAACGCCGACCTTAAGATAATCTGTAAAATTTTAGCAAGACGAATACAAGAAATTTTACCAAATATTATTAATCGAGATCAGAATGGCTTTATAAAGGGTAGACAAGGCTTCCATAATGTAAGAAGACTATTTAATATTATTTATTTTAATAAAGAAGCACCGGATACAGCTCTCCTATCATTGGACGCCGAAAAGGCCTTTGATAGAGTTGAATGGCCCTTTCTTTTTGAAGTCCTACAAAGGTTTGGACTTGGAAATAATTTCATAAAATGGGTTCAAATAATATACAATAATGCTACAGCAGAAATCCTAACAAATAACAATATTTCAAAACCAATAAAAATCAATAGAGGATGTCGACAAGGCTGTCCACTTTCACCTTTACTGTTTACTATGGCAATTGAACCTTTAGCGATAGCGATACGTTTACATTCACAAATATATGGAATTAAAGTTGGACCAACAGAACATAAAATCTCCCTGTACGCCGATGATATAATTTTGTTTATGTCGAATCTAAAAAAATCAATTCCAACCTTGTTGAATTTAATAAAGAATTTTGGGGAAATATCAGGATATAAAATAAATAAAACTAAATCTTCAATATTAATGCTAAATGAGACCCAGAGAAATTACCCAGCCCCTGAGGCAAATCAATTCAATGTTGTACATCAGTTTAAATATTTAGGAATCCAAATTATGCCTAAGCTAGAATCAGTCGCCAGTGTCAACTATGAAGCCTTAATGTCAGATATCAATGAGTTAACTCAGAGATGGATGTCACTACCAATGTCGATGATCGGGAGAATCAATATACTTAAAAGTAATATTTTACCTAAAATACTTTATTTATTTCAATACATTCCCTTATCACCACCTTTAGATCTATTCTCAAGAATAAAAAAAAAGTTAGTGGAATTTATATGGAACAACAGGAGGGCTAGATTACGTCTGTCTTTATTATATTTACCATTTGATCGTGGAGGTCTGAAATGTCCAAATTTTATGTTGTATTATTGGTCGGCACAACTGAGGTCTATGACATATTATTTTTCATCAAATGATCTCCCTCACTGGACTGAAATGGAATCATACAATTTACCTTTACCTCTTCCCATATTCATATACTCAGATTCGGCAAAAAAATTACAAAAACAAGTTAAAAATCCATTTGTAAAGCATATGATCAAAATATGGTGTGAAGCTAAAAACTATTTAAAAGAACCACAGTTATTGTCACAATTTAGTCCAATATGGGGTAATCAATATTTTAAACCAGGGAGAGCGGACGCTGTATTTAAAGTATGGAATTTAAAAGGGATACAAAAGATTCAGGATTTATATTTGCCATGTGCAGACAACATAATGTCTTTTGAAGAGCTGAGGATCAAATTTAATCTCAATAGAACACATTTTTTTAAATATCTTCAACTTAGAAACTTTATTCGATCAAATCAAAATAAAGCTCTCACTCGACCTATTTATTCATCCTTGGAAAAAATGATGATGAAAGATAGTAAAAGAAAGGGTATTATTTCAGAGTTTTATAACTCATTGACACTATCTTCAAGTGAAAATTCACTGAAAAGATTAAACTACTGGAAAGAAGATCTGCAAATTGAAATTTCGGAGGAACAATGGGAATTGGCTTGTACAGAAGCTCAAACCAAATCAATAAATGCACGCCTTAAATTGATACATTTCAAATGGTTAATGCGGATGTATGTTACACCGGAGGAGTTAAATAGATATAACAAAAATATACCAGATACATGCACAAAATGCATGGAAAGTAAAGGAACCCTATTTCATTGTTTATGGGAATGTAGATTAATAAGAATGTTTTGGGAAGAGGTGAGGGTAACAATTGAAAAAATAATCTCAAAACAAATCATACTGAATCCTAAACTGTTTTTGTTGGGTCTGTACCCAGAAAAGCATAATTTTAATAAAAGTGAAAGAACATTCATAGACCTCAGTTTGCTTAATGCCAAAAAATGTATTGCACTATTATGGAAAAAGACTCATAGACCAGATGTGACTCAGTGGTTAAGACAGATGTTAACAAACCTTCCATTAGAAAGAATAACATATATACTGAAATCAAAGGAAATTGTGTTTGAGAATATATGGAGACCTTTTATTGATTATGTAAAAAATTTAAACATAACTCTTGAAGAAGAAGGTGAATGATGTGTGTGGACCTTGTAAATTCCAAACTGGTGAACATAATATGTATACTTATGTATTGGATTGTCTAGACTAAACAGAGGAGCATTGTTGAAGACTTGATTTTGTTGGTGGTTGTTGGTGTTTTTAGTGCATTTTTTTTTTTTTGTAGTACTTTAGTGTTAGTGTTTGATTGTTTGTATCATGTTTGTTAAAAAAAAAAAAAGGTTCAATAAAGATATTGTGGAAAAAAAAATAATATGCCCCCTAATAAAAGCTGTGAAAGCCTCCCACTTTATACATGCCATTGTTTGTGTAGTATTGATACCAAAGAACTCATCTATCTGTTTTTCTGTGTACTTAACAAATTCCTCACCCTGAAGCCATTTATGTTGAAAATGCCACCTAACTGGGTCCTTTGTCAATTTCTTATCTACATATACTAGACAGCAGAGTGCATGATCAGATATCACAATGTTATCATAGAAACAGTTTTGAATCTTGGACCTTAATTCTGTAGCGATCAAAAAGTAGTCAATACTTGAGAATGTCTTATAGGTATTAGAATAACAAGAATAGGCTTTGACTTGTGGTTTCATTTCTCTCCATATATCTAGCAATCTCAATTCTTTCATAAAATAATTAATGGTCATCCTACATCCATTGTGCGTACAGTCCAGTCCTGTTGATCTATCTATACTGGGATTCAATGTACAATTACAATCCCCTGCTATTATATGTTGCCCTGTAAGTGATGATAAAGTGAGGAATAAATTAACAAAGAAGTTTTGATCATCAATATTGGGGCCGTTTAAGTTCATCAGATTTATATTTTCTAATAACAAAGATCCTTGGATGATTAGATATCTTCCAAATTTGTCTCTAATTACATTTTTCATTTGAAATGGGACTGTTTTATGTATGAGAATCATAACTCCCCTAGCTCGGGATGAAAATGATGAGGTGAACATGCTACCTTGCCATCTTCTCCTAACTCTTTTTACATCCTCCTCTAATAGATGAGTTTCTTGTAAAAATACAATTTTTGAATCTATGTCTTTTATTTTATTCATAACTTGTTTTAGTTTTTTTAAGATTTTGTAGACCTCTGCAATTCCATGAAGTTAAATTAAGATTAACGGTTTGATCTATGATCAATAAGGAGTTTGAGATTACCTTGCAATATGAACATACTCTTACAGAGAAGCAAAAACATGGATGATAGAACAGATATCACTGTTTTACTTCAGAATATATGGAGTGTATTAAGCGCAGTGACAAGACTTAGTTTATGTCCACGGCAGTGTTCTGTAGCACATAGTTTTAATGAGGGGAGAAAGACACGGCCATCATTCTGTTTCAGTATTTATTGCATAAATGTTCTAGTGTTTTGGGGTGAGGTATTACATATATACTCAAACTTTAACGACTGACATTTTTTTAGGAAAACATTTACTGGATTCTGAATATAATCATGATCTATAGTTGACCTCGACCTCTGTTTTCCCCGAGAAACTGTTATTCATGGAGCATTTCGAAAATAACACTTATGACCTACTGCATTTTCATTCCACTTGTGCATCAGCATTAAAGTGAAAACTGGAAAAAAAAATACCACGAGACTTCCTCATGCATTGCATATTTGGACCTTAAATATAAACTTCATCCCAACACTTTGCTCTATAAAAATTACTGGAAGAAAAAAAAAAAACAGCATACAGATGCCTCATCAATAGGAGATTGGCCTTCCAACTATTTAATCCGTAGTTCATGTCTATTCAAACTCCTGATATATAGTTTGTAATAAAGACTTAAGAATTTAATTAGGTGGACATCCAAGGTTAGGGGCACTAATTTAGTATCTGTGTCAGTGTGAAACGCTCATAATCTCCCCTTCAGCTCCTGAGTTACTATGTTTAATAAAAGCCAGAAAAGGCTTTTGCAGAACATCGTGATGTCAAAGCAATGTTGACCGTTGATCTTTTTGGATATAAAATGTCATCACTTCATAATTTTGTCTGTGTGAAATACTGTCATAATTAGCAGTGGCCTTGGCGGAGGATGTGCTCTTCATATGCCCTTTGAGTCCCAGCTGCAGCAGTAACTTACAGCGTGGTCTCCTGTTATGCAACAGGAACACGAGACTTTTCCTTTCAAAGTCATGGTCTCTAAATTTAACAGCTGAGCTCAAAAGTGGAAAGTCATTGAAAAGTGAGTTGTTGTTAATGCAGTTAATTAGTCAGATTTTAGTTGGGGTGGGAATCACCAGTCCTCAAGATACGATGTAATCCTGGTACTTGGGCCACAATACAATAATATCACAATCTTATGATACTTTGAGTATTGCAATATTATATATCATGGCTTCCCATCTGGTTCAGTGTCTTGCTCAACACCTGGCTAGAGCTCATGAGTCTCTCCTGTGATGTGCTGACCTAACCAGTGAGTTTTAAGCACCATCTACCGCACCGAAAAGTCAATTGGTTTTTATTACTCTGGTATTTACAACATTTAAGTATCATGATACTGGTTTCTTTGAATTGACACAATATCATCAACACAAAGTATCGTGACACTATACTGTACCACAATTGTATTGTACATTACAACTGCACAACGACAATAAAGCCTATTCTAGTCTATCATTTTTTTTTCATCCACCTCTAAGTTTTAGTGACACCTTTTGGCCACTAAGTTAAGTTAAATTCAGTCAAATTCACCCATGCCATTGGACTGAAGACTGGAGTACAATTTCTGAGGAGGACATGGTCAACATTCCCTCTCAGAAAAAGAGGTTAGTAGGGTCTGCTGTTTAAATAGCAAAATAAGGTGTCACCAACACCCAAATTTCCAAATGTTACACATGGTGCGTTCAATCAGGACACATTTTGTTTAGCGATATTTAAAACTGTCAGTACAGCAATAGATTGACTGCATATTTTTTTCCATCCACAGTTAATATTACCAATTTATTAGTGCAAGTTATGGTAAGCACTCAGGCAGGTTCACTGACTTTTTTATGGTCCAGTCTGTAGTAGATAGTTACCGAGACTTTTCTATCCTTACAGAAATTTTTCTTGAGATTACGACCAGACATCTACAATCACAACACAAAAGACAAACACTGCATACACCGACGACAGTATTCCCATACCAAAACCAGCAACAAATTACCATCACCTACAGTCAAAACACCTCCCTATACAAACACCACACAATATATTACCAGTTTATTCAGCAGAGAAACACTAAAAGGTAAAAGGATCTCTGGGCATGAGAAGTCAGTACATATGTATTTTGGCCTGAATCTTCGTCTTCATAGCCTTAACTCATATTCATCATACAGAGGGCGCGATACATCACAGAGGATGGCTTGCCCTTTCCCCACCACTCGGGACTCACAAAGTTGTGTCATATTGTGCTGCTGTTGACCTATAAAGTACCGAAGTACTGGGGGGAAATTGCAGCTTTTACCAAAGAAATAAACTGGTGAAAAAAAATTACTCTTGAAATCAAACATTAAGCCTCTTCAACATATTGGGAGAAACATTCAAGTAACCAATTTACACTGCTGTGATATTTGACCTCAAACAATACAGCAATTCGAATGAGGATGTGAAAGCCATACTAGACATCACATGAACACCAACTTTATTCTGTCATTATCATTTTATTAACCTACACAGCTGCAACATTTGAAATCATGTCATCTACAAATATTTTCTAAAAGGACAGAATCAGAATCAGAATCAGAATCAGAATCAGGTTTATTGCCATTGTTCATGTAGTACACAAACTAGGAATTTGTCTCGGTACAATGCTGCAACATTAAACATGATAAGATAAGAGAAATAAACTATACATGTAATAAAGTGTAGGATAAGATTAAGTGATACTGGTCAACAGTTAAAATATATATTAGCCAGCAGCAGATACTGTGGAGAACTATATAGTGCAGTCGGTAATGCAGGAAGAAAACAGTGATGATTGACATGAGTCTGGTTGAGCTGCTGTACATGGTGCACGAGAGTCACTTAGTGTTCAGCAGTCTAATGGCAGAGGGGAAGAAGCTGTTCATGTGACGGGAGGTTTTAGTCTGGATGGACCGAAGTCTTCTACCAGAGGGGAGGGGGGCAAACAGTACACGACCAGGGTGTGAGGGATCGGCTATGATCCGGCCAGCACGCCTCCGGGTCCTGGAGATGTACAGATCCTGGAGAGATGGGAGCTTGCAGCCGATCACCTTCTCAGCAGTGCGCACGACGCGCTGCAGCCTTAGTCTGTCCCTGGCAGTGGCTCCTGCGTACCACACGGTTATGGAGGTGGTGAGGATGGACTCGATGATGGCTGTGTAGAACTGCACTAACATCTTGGTGGGTAGCTTGAGCTTCCTCAGCTGCCGCAGGAAGAACATCCTCTGCTGGGCTTTTTTGATGAGTGAGCTGATGGTCAGCTCCCATTTGAGGTCCCTGGTGATGGTAGTGCCTAGGAAGCGGAAGGAATCAGCAGTGGTGATGGGAGAGCCTGAGAGGGTGAGGGGGGGCAGAGGAGTAGTGACTTTCCTGAAGTCTACAATCATCTCCACTGTCTTCAGAGCGTTCAGCTGCAGGTTGTTATTGCTGCACCAGGACGCCAGCTGGGCCACCTCTCTCCTGTAGGCGGACTCGTCGCCGTTGGAGATGAGCCCGATGAGGGTGGTGTCGTCCGCAAACTTGATCAACTTGACAGACTGGTGGCTGGAGGTGCAGGAGTTGGTGTAAAGGGAGAAGAGTAGGGGGGAAAGTACACAGCCCTGGGGTGATCCGGTGCTGATGCTAGTATAGTCTGAGACAGTCTTTCCCAGCCGCACATGCTGCCTCCGGTCCGTCAGGAAGTCGATGATCCACCTGCAGAGGGAGTCAGGCACGTTGAGCAGGGACAGCTTGTCCCGGAGCAGAGCGGGGCGGATGGTGTTGAATGCGGAGCTGAAGTCCACAAACAGGATCCTGGCGTAGGTTCCCGGGGAGTCCAGGTGCTGCAGGATGGAGTGGAGGGCCAGGTTGACTGCGTCGTCTACAGACCTGTTGGCTCGGTAGGCAAACTGCAGCGGGTCCAGGAGAGGGGTGGTGATGGACTTGAGGTGGGACAGGACCAGGCGCTCAAAGGACTTCATGACTACAGAGGTGAGCGCTACAGGTCTGTAGTCATTAAGTCCAGTGATCCGTGGCTTCTTGGGGACAGGGATGATGGTGGAGGATTTGAGGCAGGACGGCACGTGGCATAACTTAAGGGAGGTGTTAAAAATGTCTGTGAATACAGGAGCCAGCTGTTTCGCACAGAGTCTCAGGGTGGAGGGAGACACGCCGTCTGGGCCGGGGGCCTTGCGCGGGTTCAGTCTGGAGAACTGTTTGAGCACATCCTGCTCACTGATGATAAGGGGAGGGGGGGAGGTGGGGGGGGGTGCCTTAAATGAAGTAGGGAATGTGGAGGCTGTGGAGCTGGAGGGAGGGGGGGAGTTGGACACAGGACATCAGAAGTTCAAATTTGTGGGAGATCCCATGGCTGAACAGATACAAAGCACAACTATCAAGGCACAAATGCCTTCAAAAGGAATATCTAGCTGGATTTCTGCAGAGCATACATGTAATTTTACAGCTTTCTTCCCTGTCCTATCTAAGTGTACAATACAGCTACATGAATTTGGAAACCAGTCTGTCAATGGCGGGCGAGCTCATTCCGGTTTAAGGAACTCACCCCAAGAGTGCTCAGATCTCCTGATCATTGACCTTGAGCACAACCTAGATGCAGAGCCACTTGAGGATCATTGTGCATGACTTTGCTGAACACTGGAGAAATTGCCTAGGAAGAGTAACAATTTTCACTAAACATTAAATGTCCAGCTTGTCATGGTCCGTGCGCCGATTTCGTCCATGCTCGAGCCATGCATCATCTCCGCCAGGTTTGACAGCAGTATTTACCTTCTGGCTCCCCGAGCTCTTATTGTGACAGCTCTCGGAGGGGCTTCCTGCTGTCAAAGCCTGACAGCTGTGCTGCATTTGCGGCTCATCAGCAGCCCTGTACTTAAGCAGGCGCTAGGAGCAGTATGATGCAGCAGTCTCGTCAATAATTGTCAAAGGAACGTCAATGAGTATTCCATGTTCATGATCGTAAGTGTGCTTTGTGTCAGCCTTATGATCTCCTGTCTAGTGTTGTGGGTTTTAGCCCACCGTGGCTCATTACTTTGTGTGTTCTTGTGTTCGTGAATAAACATCAATGCAAACCTCACTGCCGACTTTTGGCGTCTTATGGTGGCTCGTGAGGGCCACCGCATGACAGTAGACTGCTGCCAACAAGGTGCCCAAATTGACGCCGAACCGAGACGCCATTCCCGGTGAGTTTGCCTAACTGGACAATTGTTCTTCCCTGTCTGGGTAACTGCGTGCTGGGAGAATGCCGTCGCGGAGGGGCAACGCTCGGAGTCAGGACTACGAGCTGGCGGAGGCTCTGGACTACGTGGACGAAACGCTCATCGCTGCCTCCCTCCTCGACTGTCACAGCGACGTACGCTGGTACCTGGACTGCGCTGAAGATGTTCTAAATCATCTTCCCCGCTACACCGACCACCCTGAAGTCGGCGCGAGGAGGGACGACATCGCCGCACAGCACGAGATACTCCGTATGGTGGAGGAAGATTACGGCAGGAAGCAGAGGAGGAGGCATCCTCGCTCCCCGCTTTGGGATCCCGTTCCTGTCCCCGATCCAGTCCAGGAGTTCACGTCATCCAGGGGCCATCCGAGACGTCAGCGCCGCGGCGAAGGTAAACCTCAGCAGGACCCCTGTCTGAATCCGCTCCGGTGAAGGCCGTTAGTGAACCTTTGCGAGCGGCTCCTTCTCGATCTTCCAGGGGGCCCTTTGTCGCCATCCAGTGGGGAAAGGGAGGAACAACGTCCCCTACAGCAGGCACCATCCTTCCTCCAGGAAACAGGCAAGTGCGAGTTCCTTCTTCTCATCATAGTTGTGATTTGCCTTGTCTGACTCCTGGGGGCAGAGTTCGGGGTTCGCAGTCCCCTGAGCTCCCACCACCTGCTGTAGCGCTTATTACTAAACCTGCTGCCTCTGTGTCTCCCTCCGCTGAGCGGTCCACGACGCCAGGCCTACATCGTCAGACGAGGAGGGGGCCTGCGGTTCTGGAGGGCCTGGTTCCAGCCCCGCAGCCACGTCGTAGGCAGAGGAGAAGAGCAGACTGCAGCCTGGAGCCTGCGCCGACGATAAAGCGTCCCCGGGTCTCCACGCTGGAACAGTTCGAGCCAGCGGGTCGAGGGTCCCCTGCTACCACGCCATGTGGATTATCGGCGTGGATGTCAGCGCCGGAGGATCCACAGACTGCAGTGACCATCATGCCAGCTGTGGAACCCGCCGTAGCCGAGTGGGAGCCTGAAGATGAACTTCTCCGCCCTGAGCCTGGATCGATGAAGTCCTGGACAGCGACAGAACCCAAGTGCAGGCAAGTGCAAGTGCTCTACCTTGTGTTTCTCCTTTCTGTCTTGGAGCATTTCTGCCTGCCTCTCGGGGAGGCGAGTCAGGGGCAGCTGCCTGCTGCGCCCGAGCTCGTCTCGCTGGGCTCTGTCACTACCGATGATTCTGATCCCGGTCCTTTCTTGTCTTCTCAGCCTTCTTGCAGAGTCACCGGTGCAGAGCCAGTCGTGGTCGCTGTGCTGGAGGTTCCAGGTTTGGGGTCAGAGAACCGGTGCTGCACCGACCCAATCGGGGTCCGACGCGGGTGCAGCCGAGACCCAGTGGGGGTCCAATGCGGGTGCAGCCGAGACCCAGTTAGGGTCCAACGAGACCCAGTGGGGGTCCGTCACGGGTGCAGCCGAGACCCAATCGGGGTCCGACGCGGGTGTAGCCGAAACCCAGGCGCTTTGTCTTAATTATGATTTGTGCATTTGAGAGTATTGTATTTTCTGTTATCGTGCCCTGTGATTGTCTCATTTGTACTCTGTCTTAATTATGATTTGCGCATTTGGGAGCATCATATTTTTTCTGGTTATCTATGTGCCTCTGTTATCATCATGGTTTTTGGTCTGTGGCTGACCCTCTCCCTCCAGGCTTGTTCCCCCATCCGCCCACCCTGGGGGGTGGAGGGGGGGCTTGGGTGTCATTGGGCGTTCAGGAGCCCGCCCTCGGGGGGGAGATACTGTCATGGTCCGTGCGCCAATTTCGTCCGCGCTTGGGCCATGCATCATCTCCGCCAGGTTTGACAGCAGTGTTTACCTTCTGGCTCCCCGAGCTCTTATTGTGACAGCGCTCGGAGGGGCTTCCTGCTGTCAAAGCCTGACAGCTGTGCTGCATTTGCAGCTCATCAGCAACCCTGTACTTAAGTGGGCGCTGGGAGCAGTATGATGCAGCAGTCTCGTCAATAATCATCAACGGAACATCAACGAGTATTCCATGTTCATGATCGTAAGTGTGCTTTGTGTCAGCCTTATGATCTCCTGTGTCTAGTGTTGTGTTTTAGCCCACCGTGGCTCATTACTTTGTGTGTTCTTGTGTTCGTAAATAAACATTAATGCAAACCTCACCGGCGACTTTTGGCGTCTTATGGTGGCTCACGAGGGCCACCGCATGACACAGCTCTCCTAATCTTTGACAATGACCTAGACATTGAGGTCAACCTGAATGCAAACCAACCTGAGGATCATTGTGCGTGACTTTATTAAGAATTAGGGCAATTACCTAGGAGAAGTAGCAACTTTCATAAAATCCACAAGATTTTATGAAAATTGCCCTTTGACCCTGACCTTGAGCACAACCTTGATGCAGACCCACCTGATAGCTATTGTGCAAGAGTTTGTTTAGAATTAGGGCAATTGCCTCACAGGAGTATTGCCTTTTTCCTAAATCAAAAGAAGGCCGAGGTCTCCTGACCTTTTATCTTAACCTTATGAGTTTTCTTTCAACTCAAAGCTCAGTCATGGAGTTCCACAGGGATCTGTGCTAGGCCCTACTCTTTTTAGTTTATATATGCTTCTGTTAGGCAACATTATTAGAAAGCACTGTATACATTTTCATTGTTATGCAGATGACACACAATTATTCCTGTCAATGAAGACAGATGATAGTAATCAATTAGCCAAGTTAGAAGCCTGTCTTATGGAAATCAAAGCTTGGATGACTTGCAATTTCCTGCTATTAAATTCAGATAAGACTGAAGTCATTCTTGTTGGTCCAAAAAACCTTAAGAAATACTTCTCCAAATCAAACTTTTAGTTTGGATGCAGTTACCCTTTCTCTTAATAGCTCTGTGAGGAACCTTACAAGTTATTTTTGATCAAGATCTGTCTTTCAATTCACATATTAAATTCATGTCTAAGACTGCCTTTTATCATTTGCGTAATATTGCCAAGATTAGGAGCATCTTGTCTCAGAGTGATGCTGAGAAACTGATCCATGCTTTTGTTAGCTCTAGATTAGATTATTATAACTCTTTATTATCAGGTTGTCCTAAAACATCTTTAAAAAGTCTTCAGTTGATCCAAAATGCTGCAGCAAGAGTTTTAACAGGTACTAGAGAGAGAGATCATATCGCTCTGGTTCTGGCCTCCCTTCATTGGCTTCCCATAGAGTTTAGAATTAAGTTTAAAATCCTTCTTCTTACTTACAAGAATCTAAATAATCAGGCCCCTTTTTATTTAAAAGATATGATACTACCGTATTATCCTAACAGAGCACTACGCTCCCAAAATGCAGGATTACTTGTAATACCTAGAATCTCCAAAAGTACAATGGGAGGCAGAGCCTTCAGTTATCAAGGTCCTCTCTTGTGGAACCATCTGCCAATCTGGATTCAGGAGTCAGACTTGATCTCTGTTTTTAAGAATAGGGTTAAAACCTTCCCTTTTGATATAGCCTACAATTAGGGAGGGATCATGTCTCTGAACCCTCCCTTAGTTGTGCTGCTAATGGGTTTAGACAGCCGAGGGACCTCCAATAATGGACTGGGCTTCACTCCTTTCTTCACTCTCAATTTTTTTTTTTTTTTGCTGGTCATTAACATCTATTTGTTCTCTCCCATAGACTGAGTCCCCATCGTGCTGTCTGCTCTCTACACGTCTGTTCTTTTCATCTTCTCTATCCTCTCACCCCCCAGTCAGTCGCAGCAGATGACTGCCCCTCCCTGAGCCTGGTTCTGCTGGAGGATTCTTCCTGTTAAAAGGGAGTTTTTCCTCTCCACCGTCGCCAAGCACTTGCTCACAGGGGATTGCCTGATTGCTGGGGTTTTTCTGCAACTGTGGGGGTTTCCCCTACAGTTGGAAGTACTGTGAGATGACTGTTGTTGTGAAATGGCGCTATATAAATAAAGTTGAATTGAACCTTTACCTTCAGCACAACAGACCCACCTGAGGATCATTGTGTGAGCAATTTTAGCATTTTTTCTGAAATCACATAAGTGCCCAGATCCCCTTACCTCTGACCTTGAGCAAAACCTACATGTAGACCCACCTGGTGATCATTGTGAATGAGTTTGGTGACAATTGGGGCAATTGTGTAGGAGTAGCAAGTTGCATGAAATGTGGACAGAAAGACAGATGGATGGCAGGCCATTGCATTAGCTCCTTTTGGCTTGGCCAGAATGAGGTAAAAATTACCTTAGATATAGTAAACATGGCAATTGCATCTGTAATTTCAATCCCTACTACAAAAATCTATTTTGTTAATATTAGTAATATACTGTATTTACATTATACAAAGTTTCGATTCTAGTGGTACACATTTCAGTTTGTTATAAATTACTTTTATAAACTTCAAAAGATACATTTGTGTGCTCTGATGACTAGGTTTCAGTAACTTTTCTTACACAGCACTTACAGTTAGGCCCAAAAATATTTGGACAGTGACACAAGTTTTGTTATTTTAGCTGTTTACGAAAACATATTCAGGATACAATTATATAATCAATATGGGCTTATACAGCTCTTTAATACGTAGCCGCCTCTTTTTCAAGGGACCAAAAGTAATTGGACAATTGACTAAGAAGGCTGCAAAAAAAAAATAACAAGGCTGCATGGGCTTTTCCCTCGTTAACCTGTCATCAATTAAGCAGTTAAAAGGTCTGGAGTTGATTCCAGGTGTGGCATTTGCATTTGGAAGCTGTTGCTGTGAACACACAACATGCGGTCAAAGGAGTTCTCAATGGAGGTGAAATAGACCATCCTGAGGCAGAAAAAAAAGAAGAAATCCATCAGAGAGATAGCAGAAATGTTAGGAGTGACCAAATCAACAGTTTGGTACATTCTGAGAAAAAAAAGAGTGCACTGGTGAGCTTGGGAACTCAAAAAGGCCTGGACGTCCACGGAAGACAACAGTGGTGGATGATCACAGAATCCTTTCCATGGTGAAGAACCCTTCACAACATCCACTCAAGTGAAGAACACTCTCCAGGAAGTAGGTGTATCAGTAAGTCTACCATATCTATCTAAGTCTACCATAAAGAGAAGACTTCATGAGAGTAAATACAAAGGATTCACCACAAGGTGCAAACCATGAATCAGCCTCAAAAATAGAAAGGCCAGAATTGACTTGGCCAAAAAACACCTGAAGAAGCCAGCCCAGTTCTGGAACAGCATTCTTTGGACAGATGAGACTAAGATCAACCTGTACCAGAATGATGGGAAGAAGAAAGTTTGGAGAAGAATTGGAACAGCTCACGATCCAAAGCACTACATATTCTGTAAAACATGGTGGAGGCAGTGTGATGGCATGGGCATGCATGGTTTCCAGTGGCACTGGGTCACTTATGTTTATTGATGATGTGACAAAAGACAGAAGCAACCGGATGAATTCTGAAGTGTATAGGGATATACTTTCTGCTCAGATTCAGCCAAATGCAGCAAAGTTGATTGGACGGCGCTTCACCAATGATCCAAAACATACTGCAAAAGCAACCCAGGAGTTTTTTAAAGCAATGAAGTGGAATATTCTGCAATGGCCGAGTCAATCACCAGATCTCAACCCAATCGAGCATGCATTTCACTTGCTCAAGACAAAACTTAAGGTAGAATGACCCACAAACAAGCAACAACTGAAGACAGCTGCAGTAAAGGCCTGGCAAAGCATCACAAAGGAGGAAACCCAGCGTTTGATGATGTCCATGGGTTCCAGACTTCAGGCAGTCATTGCCTGCAAAGGATTCTCAACAAAATATTGAAAAGCAACATTTTACTTAGAGTTATGTTTATTTGTCCAATTACTTTTGAGCCCCTGAAATGAGGAGCATTTGTATAAAAATAGCTACAATTCCTACATGTTTAATCATATATTTTTGTTCAGCCCCTTGAATTAAACCTTAAAGTCTGCACTTCAATTCCGTTGTAGTCGTTTCATTTCAAATCCAATGTGGTGGCATGCAGAGCCCAAATCATGAAGATTGTGTCACTGTCCAAATATTTCTGGGCCTAACTGTATCTATTCCAAGTTTTTGCCTTTTTGATTTACATGCATGACCAACTACCTACGGCTCAACCTACATAGCACAGTCAACACAACAATTAGTATTTAGCTCAATGAGTCAATTTAATTACAATTTTTTTTAAAATTATCTTAAAACAATATTAATTATAACAGTTTATGGATTCTTACAATGTGACCAAGATCCTAAGAAGGTTTTTTGACAAAATTTGAAACAGTTGTTTGATTATCTTGACCTCATCAACATGGATTCCTGGGATGGTGGTGCAAGACAAAAATCCACATGAATCTGCAGCAGCAGCTGGTGTGAAGGAAAACTACCAGCAGCTATTAATTATTTTGGTGTCCACTACGGTGTGCGAGAATCCCTACAGTAGGGTACCAAGGTCATTTCTTTGTAAGTAATGGCAATATTTTCCTTTTTTTCCCAGCAGGAGCCGTTACTGTAAATGTCTGACTGCACTAAATGGATGAGTAAAGATAAAATGAGATGCTTCAAGTTCACCAAAGTTCATGCTCGGCATTAGTTAGAAAGGACAGAACAGTGGTTCAAAGCTTTTAATACAAAAACAGATCGTAGCCCCCCAATAATATATTCTGAAATATTTCATGCCGCAACAGAAGGCCTCCAGGAGAGTAATTTATCTGTTCTACACACACACACACAGGCGCGTCCTGCAGAGGTCCCCTCACTGATGACTAATCTGTCTAGAGGGATCACTTCATTTTTCATCAGAACATTATGCCAGTGCAGATGAAGGGGACATCCATTCTGAGATGTCGTTTGTTACGCAGTAAAATAGAGACAGACAGGAAGGAGAGTGATAAAAGGAGAGATGGAGGGAGACCAGGACGAGGGGAAAATAGGAGATCTTGAAGATATGAGAGTGTGGAGAACAGGACATATGAGTAGTCAGGAATTAAAAAATTGGCAGTGATGGGGATAGAGGCAGGGTTGGTGGGAATGTCACTATGTGTGTGTTTTCTGTATATACTGGTCATGGAAATTGAATTAGAAGTCATACTGCTAGAAAGATGGGGAAGTTGATTGGCTAAATTTGTAATAAATAACAGGGCACTTGGAGGGCACAGTTCTCTGCACAAGACAAATGCACTAGATCTAGAAACAGTGAATTATTTTCTTGGAGGATTTCAGCATGCAAAAAAACTTTCTTAATGCCAGTTTCTGCTGGGGAAAAAACAAAAAACTAATTCCACCTTAGCTAGGCTTAGCAGGGGGTAAGTGCATACTCACATGCATACATATGTGAACAAATAAGTCTTATCAGACAATTAGTATAACTGCATTTGTAAAGATAAATCAAGATCATAAAGAGGTACCTGTGCAAGGACAAAGACCCTCCACAGATTTACTAGTGATGCCTACTTTTGCATCAAGTGAAGTAAAAGCTAATGAAGCCCTCATGATTCATCCTGCAACATACTAATAATAAATCAGTGTGGTCATATATTAACTCCTCTTTACATAGGGGTGAAGATCACTGAGTGATGAAAAACTCATCAAATCTCTCAACAATCTTTCACTTATTTCTCAGTGATTGCCAAGATCTCTCAGTGATTTTCAGTGACCTCCACAGTCTTGAAAGTTTTGACTCACTCCAAAAAAAGTCTCTCAATGATCACAAAAAGGGAAGCGAATTCTCAACAAATTCTCAAGGACAGCGCAACCATCTCATCCCCGAGCTCAAATCAAATCAAACTTTATTGTCATATTGCTGTACATACAACTGTAGTGCAGGCAAGATGAAATTGCGTTTCTCTCAGCATCCATATAAATAGAAGCAGCATGAGCTCAGCAGCTCAGCTCAGCTCAGCCTATGGTTTGAGAAATAAATATTTACTGTAACATTACATCTGAGTTCCAATTCACTTCAACAGTCTCTGTGAACAGAAGACCTCCAACTTTTCCTAAATAAACCATTTGAATGCCACATTCCTTGCTTGACTTAAGACCCCCAAGAATCCTCTTCGTGCCAGGAGACTCCTGGACTGTAATCATAAATCCCCTAGAACACTTCCCCTCAGACAGCTTTATGTGCTCAGAGCCTTTTGATACAAGCCAAATCATCAACCACATTCCTGAAATCTCCTACAATTATCCAAAGCCCAACAGTGCCCCGTTTTGGACAACTCAGGAACATGTTTTGCTGGTACTCTGGTCAACATTGGACTGTGTTTTATCTGATGGAAAATAATCCCCTCTCAATACTTTGATATTTTTCCAGGAAATATTTCTCAGAACACTGTTGAAGATGGCCGCCCCTGTGTTGGACAATTATATACTGTTTGAAACATGTTTGAAATGTTTCATTAATCACTGATTTGAAATGTATTGCATGTCTGAAATATGTTTAAACGAGTTTATGAAAGTGCATGCTCACTATAGTAATAAGGAAGATTAGTCAGGTATCAGTGAAGTTAGCTTAGCTTATCTATATACGTATATATGAGTTTCAAGATGTGTGTATGTGCCTCCTAAAAGCTTATGTAAGCCATCTGACTGGTATCAGCCAATCACCAGTGCATCTGTGTTGGACGACGTCCCTTTCATTCTATTGGTCAGTTACAGACAAAGGGCTGCTTCCTTATTAGACCATAGTCCCTTTGAATCTCCCGCGATAAACAATAATTGTTTTTTTCTCTTGCCAGTCAAGTGTTGTGGCCAAGGAATTGCTCTCATTTAAAAGAGGAAAACTCCCTAGCTGTCTTTGAGTTATCTTTCTGTAGTCTTTTCTGTTGGTCTGAATTCTGTCTTTTTCTGTGAAGAGGTCGTCCTGTCTTAATTTTTGAACTCAAAACTTTCTCTTGCATGGAGTAAGACTCCAACTCAGTTTTTCCCCTCTCCTCAGATGCTGTGTTTTACTGTGCTACACTTTTTCTAATGATTTTCTTTTAACTCACCGTGAAAGTGGACTGATAGTGATTTTTGAACTTTTCCCTCGAGACTGCCTCACCCACGCACCACTACATCGGAAGAACTCGGAATTTGAGGGTGGAACCTTTTTACATCCATTTTTCCTTCAGTTCTGTGATTCCTCTTGCCGCTGGACATCACAAAGTTGCAGGCCAGGGAAGGATCTGTTGCCCAGGATAAGACGTCACCTGCCTGGGGGCCTGCCGCCCACTCTCTCGCCTGCTCCGCTGCCTACTCTATGGCGGAGTCCAAGCTTGAACCGCTATACGGACCAGGAAGTGCTGCTGGCAGTCACTTTCCCTCTGCTATCTGCTGGCTTTAGCAAAGGATCCTCGCTGAAGACACAGCTGGTCATAAGCTAGACTCCAATTTTTCTATCTGCTGGGCTAAATGTGATGTCTAATTTTAATTGAATATGACCAATTTCTCTCGTTGTAAGCTAGTCCATAAGCTACGATAGGAGCTATAAAACTGAAGGAAAATAAGATCCTTCTTTTCATTAACCTCCATTCTTTTTTTAGAGTAACCCAGAATTTTCTGTTTCATATAATCAGCTTTTATCATTTTCTCCATAAAATTGCGTCCAATTTTATGTATATTTTTGTTAGTTATGTCACAGTCTCCCGTTGCATTAGTTACAAATTCAAAATCTGGTTTCTCTTGTTTCCATAAAGGTTTGACTACATACTTTATGCTCAGTAATCCATTACAAGTTAATATGATGCTTGATACTTGTTGATCATGTTACCGTGCTTACAAATCAATTGAATGTAATGTCATTTAACCTGAGTTTGATCATTAAAACTGTTAACAGTATATAGAAGCTTCCGCTTGATTTTTTTTTCTGTGTCAAGTTTTTGGGGTCATGCAGAAGAATTCACAAATGTTTGAGACTGATTGATAGAGGGTATAAAGATTAGTTATTAATAAAATTGTCCAGGCTTTTGGACTGGTGCTCCAAACAAGTTTATCTGTGTGTGGTCCCGAAGTAAACATTCGTTTCCACACCCATCCATATGTATAAATTAAATAATCTTTGTACCTTATACCACTAATTCTTCTACATTACCATCATAGTTGTTACAAGCTGCACGGTGGTGGCTGCACGGTGGCGCAGTGGTTTAGCACTGTGGCAGCACAGTTTTACCCTCGGCCGGGGGATCGTGGGTTCGATTCCAGCCCCCGACCAACAGTGAGCTGTGTGGAGTTTGCATGTTCTCCCCGTGTTGCGCGGGTTTACTCCGGGATTTCTCCGGTTTCCTCCCGCATACCAAAAACATGTAGGTTTAGGGCGCTCGCGCACGCAGCGACCAGCAGCCGGTGGCTTGTCACCAGACTGCAAACCGAATCTACCTATGGGTACAAATAAGTAACAAAAAAAAAAAAAAAAAAAAAAAAAAAAAAAAAAAAAAGCAAATAAACAACACCATGTAAAAATCTGTTTAAACGAATATATGTAAAGAATAATTATTACCTGTGAAAGAAAGTCAACCATACAATATATAAGTTGCAAGTGCTGCAATTGTTAATTTTTAAAAGAGTAGTTTGTGTTTACAATTTCTATCCACAACAATAAAAATACATTTAAAAGGACAAGAAAAACATACATTGTATTTTCAGTCAATAATTTATTAGTTTTTGGCCTGCTTTTTGAATTTATGCATTTTAGTTAATTCCCAAATTTATTTTTTTGCCTTTAAATTTTGTCTTCATTCAAAGAAAGTAAATAATTTCTAATGCTTTTTTAAGCAGTTTCTACTCCACATTTGTTGCCCGATTAACTTGTACAAATATGTATAACCTATTGGATTTATGCAATAATTTGGGCTTTTGAATACTTGCTGCTGCCCTGAATTTCTGTTTGAACAAAAAATCACATTGAAGCTCCAAGGATGAAGAAATGCATCTTGCTACAAATTTACAGCTAATGTATTTCACAAAAACAAACGACCGGAAAGTCTTGCAGGATACAGTGAACGCAGATGGTGTGATATGGCTAAATTTGTGACTGCAAAGGTCTGAGCCCTTCATTTCTTCAGTGACACAGTGCTGTAGAAGTCATCATTAGATGCACAACATAAAAGATAAAGGGCTGAACTTCGCTCAGAGTCGGTCTGCAGGTTTTTCTGGATGCAAATCAACTGTTGTTGAGAGTTTTCTGCCTAGCCATCCATCAAGCTAATGTCCCACTAAATCAGCAGCTAATGTCTCAGACGCACACAGTCTGCTCCGTTAGAATGGGCCATTTCACTGCACTGACAGTGTGTAGAAAATGAGAGAAGATGATGAGAATAAGAAAATAAAGAAATTGAAAAGGGAAAAAGGGAATGAGAGAGTAGAGATACAGAGAGCAAGATGTTATCTGTACAGTTCCACAGCAGATGCCAGAGAGAAAATGTTAATACGCAAACTGAGATATTCATCAAGCATGCCAGTCTTAACAAGAACTTCTCTACTCCTGCTGACGCTGGAATAATGTTTCTGGCAATACAACATCTGTGACATGAGTTACTGCTGAATGAAAAACAAATGAGTTGGCAGCAACCCCCCCAGCTTTAAAATGCTGAGCGGGTAAAGAAAGCCAACATATGCTTGAGAGTGTGAAGTATGCTTTTTAACTTTTTGGTGAAGAGAATAAATGCCAAGTATTTGATTTCTATCACAGAGTAAAACACAAAGCTTGTAATTTTCCATTTAACAGAAAAATAAAACTACTTGATGGGGTGGGTAGTTTCACTTAGGGTAAAGGGGAGAAAACATCTGTTTTGTTTCAGTTTGTTCATATCTACTAAATAGTAAAGTGTTTGCCAACTACAAATGAAGAAACAGCATACAACACACTAACAAATATGATGAGTTTTGTTTTGGACAGCATTTCAGTTTGCTCAGCATTTATTATGACATTTAAAAAAAATTAAGTGACAGTAACATTACCATAGGATATTATTTCTTCAAGTATAATAGCCGTCTCCAAAAATCCTTTGAGTAAGATAAAGAACAAAAAACAAATGTGCTTGCAGTTAAAGCATATGCAGATGGAAAGGCCAGGGGTCTACAACCTGTGTCTCTTTAGCCCATAGACAGTGGCTCCCTGAGGCCATCAGGGAACATTCATAAGAAAAATATCCTAAAGAGTAGAAAATGAGAAAATCTGATAACTTGTTAAAAAAAAAAATCACAAATTCAGCGAAATTTGTTGCAGTTTTCTGAGGAAAAACACACAAATTCAAAAAAAGTCAACAAAAACATCACAAATTTACTGGAAAAAGTTTGTGTGTTATATGGGGAAAATGAAAGAAATTCATGAAAGAAATGCAGCAGTTTTGCCCATGAAAGCTAATAAATTTACAAAATATAATTCATGAGACTAGCTGAAACTTATGGAATAAACATTCTCGAAATTTAAGGAAAATGTTACTTTTATGAGGGCAAAAAAACCCCACAAACTGGCAAGAAAAAAGTCACAAATTTACCCAAAAAAGCAATAATTTTATTAGAAAACAGTTGTAAATTTATATGAAAAAGGCAGCATTTTTACCTGAAAAGGGTAACAATCAGATAAGACAATCTTATGAGAAAAGCAGATGCCAAAAAATATCAAAATTTATGAAAAATGCTTATAACTTCATTGAGGAAAATGTAAGAAATTTACATAGAAAAACTCTTCAATTTTACTGAATAAAGATTGTAAACTTGCAAAGGAAATATGCCAAATATAGGGGGGAAAAAAGCAAAACAATTGTGGCAAAAATAAAAAAAAAATTCTGAAAAAATTAAGTTTGAGGAAAACCACGAAATTTTGCAACAAAAAAGGCAAACTTTTCGCAATCAAAAAACTACCAGAAAAAGTAGCAATTTTGCGAGAAAAAGATAATTTTATAATAAAAAAAGCTTCAAATCTAGATGAAAAAACAATCGTGGTGTTATCAGGCCAGATTGTAGCTGTTATTCTGCTGTTATACTGCAGTTTTTAGGCTCAGATATGTTTGTGGTTCCATGCAAACTTTTTTAAATACAAAAATCACAGTGGCTCAGTGGCAACTCACAGGCTGCCCACCCCTACGTCCCACGCGTTTGAGTGGAGATGCACTTGCACATTGGCGGTCTTTACCACCTGATGTGCAGCATGATAAATGTGCAGCTAAGACAAATCAAGCTTTTGGAAGAAAGGAATTTCAGCTTCACTTTCAGACATTTGTGAATGTTATAGACAGTGTTTGCCTAAAGAGCCTTTAGAAACTTGTGCTGCAGAAATTGCAGGGCTAGTATTGCAGTCATTCCCAAATTATTCTCAGACACAAAGAAAGAAAACATACAGTGCGCATCCGGAAAGTATTCACAGCGCTTCACTTTTTCCACATTTTGTTATGTTACAGCCTGATTCCAAAATGGATTAAATTGATTTTTTTCCTCAAAATTCTACACACAATACCCCATTAATGACAACATGAAATAAGTTTTTTAATTTTTTGCAAATTTATTAAAAATAAAAAACTACAAAATCACATGTACATAAGTAGTCACAGCCTTTGCTCAATACTTTGCTGATGCACCTTCGGCAGCAATTACAGCCTCAAGTTTTTTTTTTTGAATAGGATGCCACAAGCTTGGCACACCTATTTTTGGGCAGTTTTACCCATTCCTCTTTGCAGCACCTCTCAAGCTCCATCAGGCTGGATGGGATGTGTCGGTGCACAGCCATTTTCAGATCTCTCCAGAGATGTTCAATTGGGGGCTCTCGCTGGGCCGCTCAAGGACATTCACAGAGTTGTCCTGAAGCCACTCCTTTGGTATCTTGGCTGTGTGCTTTGGGTCGTTGTCCTGCTGAAAGATGAACCTTCGCCCCAGTCTGAGGTCAAGAGCGCTCTGGAGCAGGTTTTCATTCAGGATGTCTCTCTGCATTGCTGCATTCATCTTTCTCTCTATCCTGACTAGTCTCCTAGTTCCTACCGCTGAAAAACATCCCCACAGCATGATACTGCCACCACCATTGGCATGGTTATGAACAGTGCCTGGTTTCCTCCAAACATGACGACTGGTATTCACGCCAAAGAGTTCAATCTTTGTCTCATTAAACCAGAGAATATTGTTTCTCATGGTCTGACAGTCCTTCAGGTGACTTTTGACAAACTCCAGGTGGGCTGCCATGTGCCTTTTACTAAGGAATGGCTTCCATCTGGCCACTCTACCATACAGGCCTGATTGGTGGATTGCTGCAGAAATGGTTGTCCTTCTGGAAGTTTCTCTTCTCTTCACAGAGCAACACTGGAGTTCTGACAGAGTGCCCATCGGGTTCTTGGTCACCTCCCTGACTAAGGTCCTTCCTCCCCGATTGCTCAGGTTAGACGGTCGGCCAGCTCTAAGAAGAGTCCTGGTGGTTCTGAGCTTCTTCCATTTATGGATGATGGGAGCCACTGTGCTCATTGGGACCTTCAAAGCAGCAGAAATTTTTTCTCTACCCTTCCCCAGATTTGTGACTTGAGACAACCCAGTCTCAGAGGTCTACAGACAATTCCTGACTTTATGCTTGGTTTGTGCTCAGCAATGCACTGCCAACTGTGGGACATTATATAGACAGGTGGGTGCCTTTCCAAATCATGTCCAATCAACTGAATTTACCACAGGTGGACTCCAGTTAAGCTGTACAAGCATCTCAAGGATGATCAGTAGAAACAGGATGCACCTGAGCACAATTCTGAGCTTCATGGCAAAGGCTGTGAATACTTATCTACATGTGATTTCTTAGTGTTTTATTTTTAATAAATTTGCAAAAATCTCAGAACTTTTTTCATGTTGTCATTATGGGGTTTTGTGTGTAGAATTTTGAGGAAAAAAATGAATTTAATCCCTTTTGGAATAAGGCTGTAACATAAAATGTGGAAAAAGTGAAGCGCTGTGAATACTTTCCAGATGCACTGTAATGTGAGCTTCAATAAAGACCCCTCAAACCAGGTAAGCCAGTGCTAGCAGATGCTGTGATTGCTTTTACTGGGAACATTGCTTCCAATGTACACTTACAGATTCAGATTTAAGAGTTGTTAAGTGTGAGAATTTTCGTGCCCCCAGTGGCAGAGTGCAGCACTGCACCTGTCTTCTCACTCTGACATCATCGCCTGCCTTTGTGGCAGACATCCATTGGAGGACTCAGTGGATAACACGTAATACACCAAAGAAGAAGAACTCCTCATTTCCTTTTCCTGTTTTAGCATTTAGCCCAGATATGTCCGCGATCGCCACCATCACTTTTTTGGCTTTGTACGCTGAAAATGGCCGCGGGATACAAACGAAATTTATGTGAGATAATCATAAGACTTTGTAGATGTGGTACAGACTTTAAATTACCGACAGAATGCAAAATATGGACCATGATGTGTGAAAACGCAGCGATGCCAGCCAGCCATCCACCCAGCCAGCCAGCCCCCTTTGTCAACAGTAAGTTACTTATTTCATTTTTTTTTTAATGTATTGATTTCTTGTTCATATACTTTGAAGATAAGATGATGAGGTACCTCTGTAAAAAAAAATGCCAGGTGTCAAAAGACTGAACCATTCTTTGTGTAAATACGTCCAAAGTCCAGTTTTGACTGAGTTATTGAATTTAAAGAGGTGCTGCAACATTATGCAAATTCCTATCTGAAACTTTGGATCATATTTTACATCTTTCTAATTGACAGTAAGCCATTATCTCTTGCAACTTTCAAGTTATATAGCCTTGGAAATCTGAACTATTTTATTGACAAAAAATATTTACCACTCTTGACCACTAGGAGTTATGTCGCAGTTCAGCAACATACACACTCAGAGGGTTAAATTTATTAGAAAGCCACAACACTGCCTGGAAGAATTTGCCAATTTACCAGAAAAAAAAGTTACACATTTCCAAGGAAAAATGTTACAAGTTTACAGAAGCCTCACAAATTGAGGAGAATTTGGAAAATTTACAAGGGAAAAAAGTCATACATGTATAAAGATGGTGTTTCAAGATTTTAACTATGCAGACCATCTGAAATGCTCTTCACACTAGTCACATTCTTAATGCTTTTTCTAGTGTGGATTCGCTGATGACACTTCAGGTTCTGTTGATGTCTGAATTTCTTCTCACACTGGTCACACTGGTAAGGCCTTTCTTTAGTGTGGATTCGCTGATGACACTTCAAGTTCTGTTGATGTCTGAATTTCTTCTCACACCGGTCACACTGGTAAGGCCTTTCTTCAGTGTGGATTCGCTGATGACACCTCAAGTTCTGTTGATGTCTGAATTTCTTCTCACACTGGTCACACTGGTAAAGCCTTTCTTCATTGTGGATTCGCTGATGACTCTTCAGGTTCTGCCGATGTCTGAATCTCTTCTCACACTGGTCACACTGGTAAGGCCTTTCTTTAGTGTGGATTCGCTGATGACTCTTCAGGTTCGCCAGCTGTATGAATCTCTTCTCACAATGGTCACACTGGTAAGGCCTTTCTTCAGTGTGGATTCGCAGATGACTCTTCAGGTTTGCCAGCTGTATGAATCTCTTCTCACACTGGTCACACTGGTAAGGCCTTTCTTCAGTGTGGATTTGCTGATGACGCTTCAAGTTCTGCTGATGTCTGAATTTCTTCTCACACTGGTCACACTGGAAAGGCCTTTCTTCAGTGTGGACTCGCTGATGACACTTCAAGTTCTGCTGATGTCTGAATTTCTTCTCACACCGGTCACACTGGTAAGGCCTTTCATCTGTGTGGATTCGCTGATGACACTTCAAGTTCTGCTGATGTCTGAATCTCTTCTCACACTGATCACACTGGTAAGGCCTTTCATCAGTGTGGCTTCGCTGATGACTCTTCAGGTTTGCCAGCTGTGTGAATCTCTTCTCACACTGGTCACACTGGTAAGGCCTTTCATCCGTGTGGATTCGCTGATGACTCTTCAGGTTTGCCAGCTGTGTGAATCTCTTCTCACACTGGTCACACTGGTAAGGCCTTTCTCTAGTGTGGATTTGCTGATGAAACGTTTGCACTGATGTGCATAAAAATCTCTTCTCACTCTGGTCGCAGGGATGAGACTTTTCTGCAGGGTCAATGCACTGATGAGTCTGTGTGGCTTTGGCTTGTTGCTTACTCCAACCAGGATTGTCCACATCATCAGGTTCTTCTGGGATTTGGCAGAGCTGATTCAGTGAAGCAAAAAACAGAAAGGGAGAGAAACAGCAGTGTGAGATGATTACACATCACAATCAAGATAAAGAAGCTGAGATAAAAGTAGATTACTAACAGGACAGAGAACCAAAGATAGAACATGTTGTCAACAGTGATTTTTTTTTCTCTTCCTCAAGTTGAGGAAATTGTGACTTCATGGAAATTTACAAACCTTAAATTTGTCATTTTTTTCCTCTTTTTTTTTGGCTTTTAATTCTTGTTAATATGTGGTCATGTATGGAGCTACATTACCAGTTTGTTTTTAATTCTAGAAATAAAGTCACATATTGTGTATTGGTTAGAATTTCCTATACTATACAGAGTCATTATGATCAATTTTCAGGAGGGAAATAATTTGTAAAATATATCTAGTCTTAAAATGGAGGTAAAACTGCCAAGCAGAAACGGACCTGTAAAGAATAGAAAAAAAAAATTTTCCCCCTATAAAGTTCTAAGCATTCTCTTATATTCGTGGTGTTCTTGAATATTTTTTTTTGTGTGTGTGCGTTTCTTCTTGGTTGTCCATCGATCCGATGATGACCGTCCCTCATGTGTTAAGTCCTCTTCTTGCGTGTGCATGGAGATGGCTGATCCTTGATCAGCAGAGACAGCTGTAGTAGGGACAAGAAAACTGCCCAGGTAATGACGCCTTTCTTCATGCCCGTGCTTCAGCTGCATCAGCTCACCTCTTCTCTTCAAAGTAGTCTTGTGTCTGGGTAGTGAGGGTGCACCAGCCTGGCCTGTCCATAGCCCGCAGCTCTAATTGTTTGGGAAGGATGCCAGTGTGTCTGATGTTGAGCTTCACGCAGTCTTTGAATCTTTTGGTCTGCCTTGGTTCCGCTTCCCAGAGCAGAGTTTGCCATACATGAGCTGCTTGGGCAGCCTGTGGCCATCCATCCGGATCACATGACCAACCCATCGGAGCTGGGCTTTCAGAATCATGGCCTCGATGCTAGTCATCTCAGTTCTGTCCAGGACCTCAAGGTTTGTGACCCGGTCTTGCCAGTCAATGTTCATGATCATCTGTAGGCTTCTCATGTGGAACTTCTCCATCTGCTTCAGGTGTTTTTTGTACACAGTCCACGTCTCACATCCGTAAAGAAGGCTGGTGAGGACAACGGCCCTGTACACTTTTTGAGCTTCGTGGACAGCTAGATGTTGTGCTGGTTCAGGATGCAAGCTCGGAGATGACCAAGAGCTTGACTGGCCTTGCAGACTCTGGCGTTGATCTCCTTATCCAGGCTGCCGTCATTGCTGATGGTGCTGCCGAGGTACTTAAAAGTCATCTACCATTCTTCAGTTGGGTACCCTCGATGGAGACGGAGCGGGGGAGGGACGGTGGAGGTGGGTGCTGGTTGGAACATTACCTCTGTCTTGCTGAGACTGATGGTGAGACCAAAAAGGCGGGAGGCTTCTGCAAACTTATTCACGATGATCTGGAGGTCAAACTCCGTGTGGGCCATGAAGGCAGAGTCGTCAGCAAAAAGCGCTTCCAGGACAAGCTTTTCTGCGACCTTGGTCTTAGCCTTCAGTCGGCGGAGGTTGAATAATGAGCCATCAAGTTTGTATCGTAGGTATACCCCCAGGTTCAAGTCCCTGATGGCATGGTTGAGGACGCCAGAGAAAAAGAGATTGAAGAGGACCGGGGCCAGAACGCACCCCTGCTTAACGCCGTTGCTGATATTGAATAGCTCCGATACCTCTCCACCTGAGAGAACCTGCCCAGTCATGTTGTCATGAAACTGGCGTATGAGGTTTCCAAACTTGTCTGGGCATCCAAGCTTGAATAGGATGATCCAGAGGGCCTCCCTGTTTATCGTGTCAAAGGCCTTAGTCAGGTCGATAAAGACCGCATATAAGTCCATGTTTTGTTCTAGACATTTCTCCTGCACTTGAGAAGATCATGTCCACGGTGCTGCGGTTTGGGCAGAATCCACACTGTGTTTCTGGCAGGTTCCCTTCAGAGATGTTGTTATTCAGTCGGTTGAGGAGGACCCGTGCCAGTATTTTTCCGGCAATAGATAGAAGGGAGATACCTCAGTAATTGCCGCAGTCAGACTTGCTACCCTTATTCTTGAACAGGGAGACAACAGTGGTATCCCTGAATTCTTTGGGCAGTTGTTCTTCATCCCAGATGCTGGTGAGGAGGGAATGGAAGGTTTCAAGGGCCACAGGACCGGCTGACTTGAATATTTCCACCGGGATTCCATCCATCCCAGGTGCTTTGCCTGAATTGGTCTGCCTAATCACGTTCAAGACTTTGTCCATTGTAGGGAGGAGGGCGAGGCAGTGGATGGTAGGTTTTTGTGGGATCAGATCGAAGGCGTGGGGGTCTACAGTGGAGGGCCTGTTGAGCAGGTAGCTGAAGTGCTCTCTCCATCGCGTATTGACGCTGCTCTTCTCCTTCAGCAGAATTGAGCTGTCTGCCGACAGGAGTGGGGTGGTACATGGCTTGGCAGGTCCATATACGTCCTTGATGACACTGAAGAACATCTTGGAATTCTGCGTGTCGGTGTATCTCTGCACCTCATCTGCCTTCTTCTCCCACCATTCATTCTGCAGCTTCCGCAGCGCTGCTTGTGCCTGTCTCTGGAGGTGCTTGAAGCGATCACGCTTGGAAATGGAAGCGGGGCGATTTTGCCACTCAACAAAGGCCTTCTGCTTGTCATCCAGGAGTGTCTTGATGTTCTCCTCGTTCTCGTCAAACCAGTCCTGGTGCACTTGTTTCCTGGGGCCTATGGTGTTTTTTTCTGAATCCATCATCACTGCTCTAAACTGTTCCCACCTTTGTGTTGGGCAGCCAGTCAGGGGCCCATGGGCAATCAGTTGGCCGTCCAGATCTTCTGCAAATTCACTACGTCGCTGAGGTTGTTCAAGTTTGGCGACGTTGAACACTGGCCTGATGACTTTTGGCATCTTGCGTTGTGTTGGGGCAATGTGCAGGGATAGGATGGATCTGACTAGACGGTGGTCCATCCAACACTCTGCTCTGCACATGGCCCTGGTGATCCTAACGTCACGGATGTCTCTCTGACGACAAATGGCAAAGTCTATCAAATGCCACTGCTTGGATCTTGGGTGCATCCATGTTGTCTTATATTTGTCTGCTTGCCGGAACAGTGCGTTTGTGATAGCGAGGTGGTTTTCAGCACAAAGGCTCAAGAGCATCAAGCCATTGGAGTTCAATTTTCTAGTGTTGTGTGGTCCCAGCATGCCTTTCCAGTTACAGCAGTCTGTTCCGACTCTGGCGCTGAAATCACCTAGCAGAATGAGTTTGTCATTGGGAGGAGTGTCCTTCACGAGGGTACTGAGCTCCTCATAAAAGGCTTCCTTTCCTTCATCACTGCTGGTGAGAGTTGGGGTGTACGCGCTGATGAGGGTAATGGGATTTTCATCAGCCATTCATTAACTGACGTTGGTAGGTCAGGAAGTTGCTTGAGAACTGATGTCTTGATGGCCAGTCCTACTCCATGGATCCTGTCTTCATCTTTGGCCTTTCCTTTCCAGAAGAAGGTGTGGCCGCCTTTTAGTTTGGCCACAGATCCTTCGGCTAGTCTGGTCTCACTGAGGGCCGCGATGTCAATGCGGTAGCGGGCCAGTTCCCTAGCAATGAGGGCTGTTCTTCTCTCAGGCCTCGAGGAGGCCTCTCTGTCCATGAGCGTGTGTACATTCCACACACCAAGAATTAGTTTCTTTCTTCTTTGGTTTCGACCACTTGGGGGGTAGAACTGCCAGCCGCAGTATGCTGGCCAGTTGGAAGGGACAAGCATTTGTTTGGGACACATTTTCTAGTCCCCTCCCTTATGTGAGGGTGAGCAGTGCTGTCCTAAAGAGGCTGCTCAGTCGCCTGGGGGAACGCCAAACTCCACTGTTGTCCCAGGGTCAGAAGGAGAGCGACTATTACCGCCAAGCCGCCTGCGTGCAGGGTTCAAGCTACAACTGCCAGTGGCTACCTCCACCTGTTGCTTCACTCGTTCTCCATCGCTGCAGGACTGTTTTCGATATAGGGTTGTGACGACTAACACACATGAGGAAAACCTGTGCGAGAAAGTTTTTTAAAAGTGGGAAAGTCGATGCGCAGGGGCAATCCCACTCTCTCGGCCTCAAAAGCCAGGATCTGGTGGTACAAAAAGAGCCATCACGACCAGGGACTTCCTCGGCTGCTGTGGATGACCATGACGTCTATAGTGCTTTGCCGTGCCCTTGCATTCCACAACGCCTGCAGTCACTGCCTTCATGACCGTTGGGACAAAAGATGACCTCATCCGCTCAATCCGTCAACTACAGTCTTCACATGCTTGGGTAGGCATACCCTGTTTAACTCACTGGAGGGTTTGCTACAGCTTCGAGGAGCCACAGGTGAGAGTTGGGTGCCAGGTGGGAACCAATGTAGAATGAGCTGTCCAAAAAAGGTGCATGTAAATTCATGCATTCTCACCATTTTTTCCTCGTAATTTACTCTTTTTAAAATTAGCAATTTTTTTCATAGCTGTAACTAAATTAGACTTTTCCAAAAATTGATATTTTTCTTTTAAACTTGTAAAGCTTTTCTTTATTCTTTGACATATTTCTTGTCATTAGAAAGTTATAGCTTGCTTTGTTCATGAATCAGAATTATTTTATAATGAAAAACTTGTTTTGCAGCCTCCATAGTTACAGTACCAGTTTAAAAACAAATTCTAAAAATACACAGTAATAACTGTAAAAGACAGTAATTTAATTCAGCTTTATTTATATTGTGCCTAATCACAACAAAAGCATGAATACTACCAAACAGAAGAACTTAAAGTGACAATGTTAGAGCAGGTTTAACCTGATTTACCTGCAACCATATGGGCATGTCGATGGTGGAGAACGTCTCCTCTTTGTTATCTGAAGGGTCCATTTGTGAATCTGATGTGATGAAATAACACAACGAGCCAGTAGAAAAACAAAATATTTCTGTACTACTTAAATTAAAACATGTAAATGTGTGTAGTGTGAAGATTTGCCAGTGAAAACAGGACAAAAACATCAGAAATGCAGCCGTAAAATGTCCTCAATTTAAAGGATTCCTGTTTAAATTGTTCACTCCTGTAAATTACTGAGCTTCAGTTACAACTGAAACAGCTAAAAATACATTTTAAAAAAGTTTTGTCTTTTCTTACCTTCTGGGGTGAAAGATGTTTGGTTTCTGTCCTCCAATTTCAGTGTCCTCCAAAAATTCAGACTAACACAAGTTTATGAGATGCACTGAATATTTCCATGGTAGTGAAAGCTGAATCCATTATGAAAGGTGCTGTATCTTCTTCTTCTTTTAGATTTGATTGGCGGTGGGCAACAAGCTTACAGGTGCATTATCGCCACGTACTTAACTGATACATACTGTATATCTGGCATATACAGGTGCATTACCACCACTGACTTGATTATCATCACTCAATATCTTTGTATAAGGAGTTCCCACAAGGAGTTCTGAACAACTCCCTATGTATGAAAAAAAAAATTATACGTCCTTGGACTGTGTCCTAGGAGCAGCTGAAGAGTTCCCAGTCCTCCTGTCTCCCGGTGAGGTATCTTCTTCTTTTAGATTTGATTGGCGGCTGGCAACCAGCTCACAGGTGCATTACCACCATACTTCACTCTATATCATCATTGTTAAGTGTCCAATGAGTATCCTTCTTCTTCTTTTAGATTTGATTCTTCTTCTTCTCCTCTCGGTTACTGGCGGATAGGCAATTCTTCTTCTTTTAGATTTGACTGGCTGTTGGCAACCAGCAGTTGGCACCCAGCTTACAATTCAAGAAATCTCTGTCTGTCTGTGTGTGTCTGTCACGATCATAGGACTCTCTAAAAGGTCATAGGACAACCTATGATGTCTACATGATGTCCTATGATGTTCCTATGATGTCTTACATGGTCTATATGATGTCATATAGACCATAGGACTCGCTAAAAGATCACAGGATCGCCTATGGTGTTCCTATGATGTCTACATGATGACTACATGACGTCATATAGCCATAGGACTGATGTTCCTATGATCTCTACATGATCTCTATATACCATATAGACCATAGGACTTGCTAAAAGATCATAGGATTGCCTATGATGTTCCTATGATGTCTACATGATGTCTACATGACGTCATATAGACCATAGGACTGATGTTCCTATGCTCTCTACATGACGTCTGTATTACGTCATATAGACACTGTCACGACCACAGGACTCGCTAAAAGATCATACGATCGCCTATGGTCTATATGATGTCATATAGACACCATAGTATATAGAGTGATCAAAGGCAGGCATTACTGATTGAGTGGCATCATAGGAGTCGCTATGACATCATCAAATATCATATGACTCACTATGACATCATCAAAGATCAAAGGCAGTCATCACTCACGATCCTAGGACTTGCTATGACACAATCAAAGATCAAAGGCAGGCATCACTAAACGAGTGCTGACGTGCTTGCTTTCACCCTTGCTTACACCTGCTTTCTACAGGCATGCAGAAATACTTGCTTATACTTGCGTTTCTTCTTCTTCTTTCAGATTTGATTGGTGGTTGGCAACCAGCTTACAGGTGCATTATCGCCACTGACTTGATTCTTCGTATAAGGAGTTCTGAACAACTCCTTATGTGTGAAAAAATTATCCGTCCTTGGACTGTGTCCTCGGTGGCGTCGACCAGTCTACTAGATTTCTACGGGCATGCACGGGTATGCATGGGCATGCACAGGTATGCACTAGTAAATTTAAAAAATATCAAAACAATCCAAAACAGTAAATGAAAGTCTCTATTATTATTATTATTAACTTGAAGGTACTGGATAAAAATTTTAGAAGCTTAACCCTCCGATGGAGCATACATGAATTATGAAAGCCCGATTTTTTTTCTTAAGTGTCTTTATTCTTCTTTGGGCAATTTTTTTTTTTTTTCAAAAACTTCTTTTCAAAAATGCTATTTTTTTTTTCCAGAAAGTTACAGATCACAAGTTTGGGACCACAATGGAAATAAGTGCTTGCACTTAATTGTGTTATCCTAATTTATAGAATATATTTATAGATATATGTTGTATGCACAGCATTTATATGAAATTTTTTTATTGAATAAATTCAAATCAGACCTCTCCAATCCAGTGTACTACATGTGCCTGATCACTGAACATAAAACAGTATGAACTTAATGTAAAACTGAATTAAATTGTGTTTTATGATAAATACATGAACTGCTATTTCTTTTTATGGTTTGAAAAACAAGTTAACATATTTTCACATATTTTATTGTTGTATAGGCCCTACCTTTTAGGCCTGAATAATAAAATAAATGACACAACTGTGAAACTTGCACCTAAGCTAACCCCAACAGCACAAATACATCTGCCTAATGTACAAAGTTCTTCTCCTTCTTCTCTCGGTTACTGGCAGATAGCAAGCAACTGAAAGGTACATACCACCACCTACTGTACAAGAGTGTGTAACATTATGTCATTTGAGCCCAACCCCTAAATTCTATGACTTAATCCTGTGTTATTTAAAAAAGAGAAAAGAGCCCTTCTTGTGACTCTTATGGCTCCTCCATCTCCATCTCTTCCCAGAATCCCAGTTAAATCCCATTCCCTACCAGTCTCTCGAACTTCATTTTTTATTCTCTCTTTCATTTCCATACTTGTGACAGTGTAATAAGATGTGCTCAACATTTTCTTTTACTCCACATTCTCTACATTTGTCACTTTCGCTTTTCCCCATGATGAATAAAGTGCCGTTTAAACCTGTATGAGCCAGTCTGAGTCTTGCCATAATGTCTTCCCTCCTGTTTGTTGTTTTATAATTCTTTATTGCAATAGATTTTTGTATTTTGTGCTTATGCCCCAAATGATGGTTCAAAGTACCCACCCTTTTGGGAGTCTCTGACTGGGGTGCTGGAGGGTGCTCCTCTTGGAGACTCCATTGTCCTATTGGGGGACTTCAAAGTGCACGTGATCAATGACAGTGAAACCTGGAGGGGGGTGATTGGGAGGAATGGCCTGCCCGATCTGAACCCGAGTGGTGTTCAGTTATTAGACTTCTGTGCTAAACACAGTTTGTCCATAACAAACACCATGTTCAAGCATAAGGGTGTCCACATACTGTATGCACCTGGCACCAGGACACCATAGGTCGCAGGTCAATGATCAATTTTGTTATTGTGTCATCAGAACTGCAACCGTATGTCTTGGACGCTCGGGTAAAGAGAGGTGAATAGCTGTGCTGTCAACTGATCACCCCCTGGTGGTGAGTTAGAGCCGATGGCAGGGGAGGATGCCATTCAGACCTGGTAGACCCAAATGTATAGTGAGGGTGTGCTGGGAACGTCTGGCTGAGGCCCCTGTCTGGGAATTCTTTAACTCCCACCTCTGGAAGAACTTTGACTACATTCCAAGGGAGTCTGGAGACATGGAGTCTGAATGGGCCATGTTGTCCACCTCCATTGTTGAAGCGGCTGCCCAGTTGTCGATGTATCTCGTGGTGGAAACCCCGAACCAAGTGGTGTACGCCAGTGGTGAGGGGGCCATTAAGCTGAAGAAGGAGTCCTATCGAGCTTGGTTGGCTTGTGGGACTCCCGAAGCAGCTGAGGTGTACCAGCAAGCCAAGCAGAATGCAGCTCAGGTGGTTGCTGAAGCAAAAACTCGGGTGTGGGAGGAGTTCGGTGAGGCCATGGAACAAGACTTTCGGTCGGCCTCAGAGAGATTCTGGCAAACTGTCCGGCGGCTCAGGAGGGGGAAGCAGCTCCCTGTCCACACTGTGTATGGTGCGGATAGGGCACTGCTGACTTCACCTGGGGATATCATCAGGTGGTGGAAGGAATACTTTGAGGATCTCCTCAATCCCACTTACACACCTTCCACAGAGGAAGCAGGACTTGTGGACGAGGGGGGCGACTCGCCCATCACAGGGGCCGAGGTTGCCAAGGTGGTTAAAAAGCTCCTTGGTGGCCGGGTCCCAGGGGTGGACGAGATTCGCCCTGAGTACCTCAAGGCCCTGGATGTTGTAGGGCTGTCATGGTTGACATGCCTCTGCAACATTGCGTGGAGGTCGGGGACAGCGCCTTTGGCATGGCAAACCGGGGTGGTGGTTCCTCTCTTCAAGAAAGGGGACCGGAGGATGTGCTCCAACTTTAGAGGGATCACACTCCTCTGCCTCGCTGGGAATGTTTATGCCAAGGTACTGGAGAGGAGAGTCCAAGCGTTGGTCGAACCTCGGATTCAGGAGGAGCAATGTGGTTGTCGTCCTGGCCGTGGCACATCGGACCAACTCTTTACCCTCTCAAGAATCCTCGAGGGTTTGTGAGAGTTTGCCCAACCAGTTTACATGTGTTTTGTGGACTTGGAGAAGACATTCGACCGCATTCCTCGTGGTTTGTTGTAGGGGGTGCTTCGGGAGTATGGGGTATCGAGCTTGTTGTTACAAGCTATCCGGTCTCTATACGACTGTTGTGAGAGTTTGGTTCGTATTGCCAACACTCGGTCGGAGTCATTCCCAGTCAGAGTTGGACTCAACCAGGGCTGCCCACTGTCACCGATCATGTTCATTATTTTTATGGACAAGATTTCTAGGCGCAGCCAGAGAATGGAAGGTGTCATGCTTGGTGACCACAGGATCTCATCTCTGTTGTTTGCAGATGATGTTGTCCTGCTGGCTTCATCCAGCAATGACCTACAGGTCTTACTGGGACGATATGCCACTGAGTGTGAAGTGGCTGGGATGAGAATCGGCACCTCCAAGTCTGAGTCCATGGTCCTCAGCCGGAAAAAGGTAGATTGTCCTCTCCGGGTTGGAGACAAGCTCTTGCCCCAAGTGGAGGAGTTTAAGTATCTTGGGGTCTTATTCACGAGTGAGGGGAGAATGGAGCGAGAGATTCACAGATGAATTGGGGCAGCATCTGCAGTGATGCAGACATTGTACCAGTCCATTGTGGTGAAGAGGGAGCTAAGCTTTATGGCAAAGCTGTCGATTTACCAGTCAATCTACGTTCCTACTCTCACCTATGGTCATGAGCTTTGGGTAATGACCGAAAGAATGAGATCGCGGATACAAGTGGCTGAAATGAACATTCTTCGTAGTATTGCTGGACTCATCCTTAGAGATAGGGTGAGGAGCTCAGTCATCCGAGAGAGGCTCAGAGTAGAACCGCTGCTCCTCCACATTGAAAGGAGCCAGTTGAGGTGGTTTGGGCATTGATCAGGATGCCCCCTTGATACCTCCCACTTGAGGTGTTTTGGGCACGTCCCACTGGGAGGAGACCCTGGGGCAGACCCAGGACTCACTGTAGAGATTACGTCTCCCAGTTGGTCTGGGAATGCCTTGGTATCACCTCTGAAGCGCTGCAGCAGGTGGCTGGGGAGAGGGAAGTCTGGGCTTCTCTGCTTGAACTGCTACCTCCGCAACCCGGACCTCCGGAAAAGCGGTAGAAGATCAATGGATGGATGGGTGGATGGATGGATGGATGGCTGGATGGATGGACGGACAGATGGACGGATGGATGGATGGATGGACAAAAAATCCTAAGTCATTCCATTCACAAGTTATGACATTTACGTTCAAGGTTTTCTGAGTTGACCTCTGTCACCAACCTGAGGACAAGGTTGCCCAAATTCAAACTCGGTCGCAATTTTTCAAAGATAGAACTACGGTTTCAATGTGAAACATGTATGTCATTACCTTTGTGAGATATGTATAATGTACAATGTACATAACAGTGTTTCCTCTGGCTTAAAGACCTTGGCACGGTGGCAATATATTTTTCCGGGGGGGAGGGGGTGGGGGGAGAGAAAACACATACAGTGGGGGAAAAAAAGTATTTAGTCTGCCACCAATTGTGCAAGTTCTCCCACTTAAAAGATGAGAGAGGTCTCCAATTTTCATCATAGGTATACCTCAACTATGCGAGACAAAATGAGAAAAAAAAAATCCAGAAAATCACATTGAAGGGTTTTTAATGAATTAATTGGTAAATTCCTCAGTAAAATAAGTATTTGGTCAATAACAAAAGTTCATCTCAATACTTTGTTATATACCTTTTGTTGGCAATGACAGAGGTCAAACGTTTTCTGTAAGTCTTCACAAGGTTTTCACACACTGTTGCTGGTATTTTGGCCCATTCCTCCATGCACATCTCCTCTAGAGCAGTGATGTTTTGGAGCTGTCGCTGGGCAACACGGACTTTCAACTCCCTTCAAAGATTTTCTATGGGGTTGCGATCTGGAGACTGGCTAGGCCACTCCAGGACCTTGAAATGCTTCTTACGAAGCCACTCCTTCGTTGCCCAGGCAGTGTGTTTGGGATCATTGTCATGCTGAAAGACCCAGCCACATTTCATCTTCAATGCCCTTGCTGATGGAAGGAGGTTTTCACTCAAAATCTCACGATACATGGCCCCATTCATTCTTTCCTTTACACGGATCAGTCGTCCTGGTCCCTTTGCAGAAAAACAACCCCAAAGCATGATGTTTCCACCGCCATGCTTCACAGTAGGTATGGTGTTCTTTCTCCTCCAAACATGACAAGTTGAGTTTTTACAATAAAGTTCTATTTTGGTTTCATCTGACCATATGACATTCTCCCAATCCTCTTCTGGATCATCCAAATGCTCTCTAGCAAACTTCAGATGGGCCTGGACATTTACTGGCTTAAGCAGGGGTGGACACGTCTGGCACTGCAGGATTTGAGTCCCTGGCGGCGTAGTGTGTTACTGATGGTAGCCTTTGTTACTTTGGTCCCAGCTCTCTGCAGGTCATTCACTAGGTCCCCCCGTGTGGTTCTGGAATTTTTGCTCACCGTTCTCGTGATCATTTTGACCCCACAGGGTGAGAGCTTGCATAGAGCCCCAGATCGAGGGAGATTATCAGTGGTCTTGTATGTCTTCCATTTTCTAATAATTGCTCCCACAGTTGATTTCTTCACACCAAGCTGCTTACCTATTGCAGATTCAGTCTTCCCAGCCTGGTACAGGTCTACAATTTTGTTTCGGGTGTCCTTTGACAGCTCTTTGGTCTTGGCCATAGTGGAGTTTGGAGTCTGACTGTTTGAGGTTGTGGACATGTGTCTTTTATACTGATACAGAGTTCAAACAGGTGCCATTAATACAGGTAACGAGTGGAGGACATAGGAGCCTCTTAAAGAAGAAGTTACAGGTCTGTGAGAGCCAGAAATCTTGCTTGTTTGTAGGTGACCAAATACTTATTTTACCGAGGAATTTACCAACTAATTCATTAAAAATCCTTCAATGTGATTTTCTGTTTTTTTTTTTTTTCTCATTTTGTCTCTCATAGTTGAGGTATACCTACGATGAAACGTGGAGACCTCTCTCATCTTTTAAGTGGGAGAACTTGCACAATTGGTGGCTGACTAAATACTTTTTCCCCCCACTGTATGTATGAATATGTTAATTTTATACTATTTATTTCTTTTTTAATTTTGCACAGTAACTTTGCATATAATAATAATAATGCATCAGATTTATATAGCGCTTTATCATAGACACTCAAAGATGCGTTTTACAGATACAATATTCATTCACTCCAGACAGACAATGGTAGTGGCAAGCTACTACTGTAGCCACAGCTGCCCTGGGAAAGGCTAACAGAAACATGGCTGCCAATCCGGGCCAACGGCCTCTCCGGCCACCACCGAACATTTATACACATTCACAGTGTTATGGACACTGGTGGCAAGGTGGGTAAAGTGTCTTGCCCAGGAACACAATGGCAGGATATCTGGGGAGCGGCATTCAAACTGTCAACCATCCAGTTAATGGACAACCCGCTCCACCTCCTGAGCCACTGCCATGCATATGGAACTTACAGTTTGAAGTACTGTACAACCAAGGCTTGAATGTTGGAATACTGGGCCAGTTGGGGTCCCACCCAGACCTGTATTTGGACTTTTTGCTGGTGTCATCCTTCTCTCCTTCCTCTGCTCTCACCTCTCCTGGACCCTCTGCCTGAATACTTTCCTCTCCTTGGCTCCTCTCTTCTGTCTAATCTTGCCCTCTCTGAGCTCTGTCTAATTCAGGTTCTCTCTCTGTCTATGGTGGTATACAAACAGGTTAGAAAATATCAAGTGCCATGTAAATTAAAGGCGATAACCAAAAATTTCTAGTTAAGGGTACAAAGAGCAGCCACTTAAAACTTGAGTAATGACTTCAGTCTTGAAGGTTTGAGGGTTTTCTCCAAAATTTATAACAATTTTCTTTTAGTTTTCTACTTTTCTCTGTAAACTTATCTAAATTTAAAACCATCTTCCTCAAATCTGTAATTTCCTCTTGTAAAATTGACTTTCTTGTACATTTGAAACTTTATCATAAATTTGTGGATTATTACCTCCGCCAGGAGGGTATGTTTTTGCCGGGGTTTGTCTGTTTGTCTGTCTGTCTGTTTGTCTGTCTGTTGGTTAGCAGAATAACTCAAAAAGTTTTGGACGGATTTCGATGAAATTTTCAGGCATTGTTGGAAATGGTACAAGGAAGAACTGATTAAATTTTGGGGATGATCCGGATCACCGTCCAGAAGAAAACCGCCATTATGGAAAATGCCATTTTCGTGAATAACTACTGAACCACTAATCCTATCATTGTCAATCCAATTACTAGTCATATGTTTTCATGGTCAAAGAATCTGAAAACGTACACACAAACACTGTATGGGGGGAACTGTGGCCGCCATTACGGAAAATGCCATTTTCGTGAATAACCACTGAACCACTAATCCTATCATTGTCAATCCAATTACTAGTCATATGTTTTCATGGTCAAGGAATCTGAAAACGTACACACAAACACTGTATGGGGGGAACTGTGGCCACCATTACGGAAAATGCCATTTTCGTGAATAACTACTGAACCACTAATCCTATCATTGTCAATCCAATTGCTAGTCATATTTTTTCCTGGTCAAGGAATCTGAAAACGTACATACAAACACTGTATGGGCGGAACTGTGGCCGCCATTACGGAAAATGTCATTTTCGTGAATAACTACTGAACCACTAATCCTATCATTGTCAATCCAATTGCTTGTTATATGTTTTCATGGTCAAGGAATCTGAAAACGTACACACAAACACTGTATGGGGGGAACTGTGGCGCTTGGCGGAGGTCTGCGCTCTCCGAGTGCTTTTCTAGTTTTATGGCTTATTTTTGTCTGTTTTTTAAAATAAAATTACTGTTTTTTAAATAAATTTGAAACAGACTGTGGTGTATTTTTTTTTTACTTTTCCTTATAACAATTTATATTTTTGACCATAACTTTACAATCAGAACAGAACAATAATTTAACTCTCATTACAAAGAAAAAAATAGTAATAAAATTGTATTTAATGATGATTTAAATTAACTTAAATGACCAAGGATGACATTATTTCTGTTATAATATTTCTATATATTTAGAGGGTTTTTTTTAGAAATCTCCTCACCGCCAAGAAAAACCTCCCTTATTTTGAAATCCAAATGCTGGCACATTTAGTCTGTCTGAGGGCTGCCGACGGATTAAAGTCACTGACTTTGTGAATTTCGGTCATCTTAACTTGCCAGGTACATAATTGGGAACATAACTTAATATTGTAGTGGCTGGTGAAATATATCCTCAGCAATTCAGTACCCCCTTGCCTTTCCCTTCAGATGAAGTTGGCTGCATTTGAATTCTAACCACATCTCTTAGCTAAGCGACTCTCAGGTTCAGGTTCAGGTTCAGGTTACTTTATTTGTACCCGTAGGTAGATTTGTTTTGCAGTTGGTGACATCCATATTTACAAGCCACTAATTACATTCAACATAGACACAAACACAGGCACTCTTCCATTATTGCTCCCATTTCCAGCCGGTTAAAACCATGATAAATGCCTCCAGCGCTTACATACCTCTTCAGATTTTTTTTTTTTTTTTTTTTTTTTACATTTAAAGTACTTTCATAAACTCATGTTTCTGTCAGACAGTCAAGCCTTATTCATGCTGCATTTCCCCTCTAGTCTGCCTTGGTCCGCGTACGCTTTGGATGAGCCCGGCACGCACGCGGTGCTGTACATGCTCACGTTTTTCATCTACCCAGACCAAGCGGTTGACGCATGCACACAACCATCATTTGTAGTTTCACTCCCGCCTGATACGCTGACGCACCAGGATTTTTACCAACAAAGAAACGGCGGACTTCTTCACAAAGTTTCTCTTCAAATAGAGTCCATTTCTGCTGTTTGACTTCCCGGTTTTCACTCCTTTTCCACAAAGATGCTGCTGCTGCTAGCGAGACACTGCCTGCTGACTGACTGGAAAGCTTGTGTGGGCGGGGCGCTTCCAAACTCCGCGTGGATGACGGCCATGTGCATTGTTCGTGTGCGTGCTTGTGGAAAGTCATTGCTTCATATATTTTTCTTAAATTCATCTCTCCTTCTTGGGGTGGTGGTAAATTTTCTGGCGAGGCGGGCCGCCACCCACAAATGTTACCACAGAAAACCTTGCATAATAATGTACAAACTAAAATAATACAAAATAATGTAAATGTATAGAAATGAAAATCAAAAACCTTGACCTTTGACGTTTTGACCCCAGACTCAGTTTGAGGTCAGAATCCAAAGATGAACCTGTGTACAAAGTTTGGTGACCACAGCTTTACTCGTTCTATAGTAATCGGGCATAGGGAATGCTTACCTTGACCTTTTGACCCCAACCCCATAGTCAGAGGTCAGGATCCCAAGGTGAACCTGAGTACCAAGTTTGGTAAGTCCAGCTTTCTCTGTTCTTGAGCTATAATTTATAAGATATTTTGACCTTGACCTTAAGGTTAGAGGTTACCCAAATTCAAGCTTGTTCAAGATTTTTCTTAGATACAACTATGGTATCAATTTGAAAAGCCTAGACTTGAGGAAATAATGTGGAGGTACTTTTTACCCCTCAGCCTTTTAGAGACTGAAGGCTAAAAAATACCTGCACATTTTGGTATACCTACGTATGCAGACGGCATACTGTTTGTATACCACAGTACTGCTGATGTTTTAATGTAAATAAAGAAGCTTTTTCAGACTAGTTTGTGTAAGGTATGGTATGCTACTGTAATTACTTTAGAGTTGAAGACATTGTGTGACAATGAGATAAGAACTGGATACAATTTAAATAAATAGGGGCTAATCAAAGTAAAGTCCAATAAACTTGAGCAAAAGTACATGTTTTCACTATTACACATACAATTAAAATAAGGTTTAATGGACTTCCGGTTATGGCGGCCGCCTAGAAGGACACGTATCACTCTGCTCTGCTCCTGGAAATAAAGATTCGGCAAATAACTCTCTCATTTGGAACAGAACTTTTCCCAGCGTTTGGGTGAGGATATGCCGGTGAAGACTAAGGCTGGGAAATCAGGAGGGGGAAAAACTGAATCGCCGAAGCAGTCCAAATTAACGGACTTTAAAGTTTGTGGCGCAGTAGAAAAAGCTGCGGATATGGCGGCTGAAACTAGCGGTGGTGCGGTAACTGCTGATGATGGCGGCACAGGTGCAGTGCTGGCTGCCATTAGCTCAATGAGAGCAGACTTTTCCGCTAAACTTGATGGGATTATGGCAGCGTTGGATGCAATGAGAAAGGAGTTGGGTGACTGCGTGGAGCGAGTGACGCAGGCGGAGCTTCGTGTTTCAAGTGCGGAGGATGAAATCAGCGGACTTCAAATAAAGGTGCGCACTTTGGAAAAAAAAAATAAAGATCTGGAAAATAGCGTTCTGGACTTGGAATCCCGGTCCAGACGGAACAACCTGAGGCTGGTGGGTTTACCGGAGGGAGCCGAAGGTCGTGATTCATGCTCCTTTTTGGAGGGGTGGATCCCGGAGGCGCTGAACAACGCGGAGCTAAAATCATCAGTCGTCTTGGAAAGCTCCCACCGAATTGGCCCACCGAGAGGTAACAAGGCAGCACCGAGGACGTTAATTATGAAGTTTCTCAGCTACAGAGACAGGATGACGATCTCCAACGCGGTGCGGGCCAAAGGAGAAATTAAATACCAAGATCAGCAGGTGCGGTTCTACCCAGATTTGGCCTCAGGAATCCAACAATTAAGGAAGCAGTTTGACCCCATCCGTAAAGAACTGCGCAACCTTGAGATTCGTCATGGAGTGATTCACCCTGCAAGACTTCTGGTCACATATGAGGGCAGAACACACATCTTCAAGACCCCCGAGGAGGCGCAGGAGCTCATCAAGAAGATCCAGGAAGAGACTGGTGGGAGCTAAGCATGAACAGAATATAGGGTAGAATATTTGAGCATTTAACTGATTAGAAGCATATAACAAGATTACAAAATATAGATTGTATTACATATTAAAAAAAAAAAAAAGTACAAAATTGCTAAAAAATTTTGGAGTTAAATTGGAAAATTACAGAAGAGAGTTAATGTTACGTTATTAAAAGCAGTAGAGTTAGGGTGATTGGGAGGATGAAGAAGGAGTGGCTTTGGCTGATCCTCGTGGGTGTGGAACGGTCGATGGCTATATTGGGAGACGGAATTTTTCTTTTGTTTTTGGGGGGATTGCCACAAATGTGGGAAGGGGGAATTTGTTTGTGTGTAGTTTGTAGGGTGAATGTTCAACCACTCATTTTTTTGCTTTTCTGTTTGAGCATGTTTACACTGCAAGGTAATCCCAAACTCCCTATTGATCATAAATCAAAGCGTTAATCTTAATTTAACTTCATGGAATTGCAGAGGTCTACAAAATTTAAAAAAACTTAAACAAGTTATGAATAAAATAAAAGACATGGGTTCAAAAATTGTGTTTTTACAAGAAACTCATCTAATAGAGGAAGATGTAAAAAGAATTAGGAGTAGATGGCAAGGAAATGTTTTCACCTCATCATTTTCATCCCGAGCCAGGGGAGTTATGACTCTCATACATAAATGAGTCCCATTTCAAGTGAAAAATGTAATTGGAGACAAATTTGGAAGATATGTAATCATTCAAGGATCTTTGCTATTAGAAAACATAAATTTGGTGAACTTATATGGTCCCAATATAGATGATCAAAAGTTCTTTGCTAATTTATTTCTTATCTTATCATCACTTACAGGGCAACATATAATAGCAGGGGATTTTAATTGTACATTGAATCCCGGTATAGATAGATCAACAGGACTGGACTGTACGCACAATGGATGTAGGATGACCATTAATCATTTTATGAAAGAATTGAAATTGATAGATATATAGAGAGAAACGAAACCACAAGTTAAAGCATACTCTTGTTATTCCAATACCTACAAGACATTCTCACGTATAGATTATTTTTTGATCTCCACAGAATTGAGGTCCAAGATTCAAAACTGTTTTTATGATAACATCGTGATCGCTGATCATGCACCCTGCTGTCTAATATATGTAGATAAGAAACTGACAAAGGAACCAGGTAGATGGCAATTTCAGCATAAATGGCTTCAGGATGAGGAATTTGTTAAATACATAGAAAAACAGATAGATGAGTTCTTTGACATCAATACTACACAAACATCAGCATGTGTAAAGTGGGAGGCTTTCAAAGCTTTTATTAGGGGACATATTATTAGTTATACAGGTTCAAAATCTAAGAAGACTCGAGAGGAGAGAGTCCAATTGGAACATAAAATAAAAATTCTTCAAGAAAGAGTATATGCAGGAAGAGATCCAAGGTTGGAGAACGAATTACTGATTTTGAGAGCTGAATATGACAAAAAATCAGCAAATAGAGCTGCCTCGAGTCTTCTAAGATTGAAACAATCTTTTTATGAACAAGGTGAAAAATCAGGAAAGTTATTGGCATGGCAGATTAAACAATTAGAATCTAAAACACCAATTACCAGTATTATAAGTAATGGACAGATAGTTATAGATCCTTTAGAAATTAATAGAGCCTTTAGAGATTACTATGAAAAATTATATGATACCAAAAATGAATCTGACTTAACAAAACTACATGGGTTTTTGAATGAACTATTTATACCGTGTATTCCAAATGAAAATAGGGAGATACTGGAGTCTAAAATTAGTCAAGAAGAAGTTGGACTAGCTATTGATAATATGAAATCAGGAAAAAGTGCAGGACCAGATGGTCTTCCAGTTGACCTTTATAAAAAAATTAAGAATAAATTAACAAAACCTTTTTTGGAAATGGTTTTAGAAGCATTTCAAAATAGTAATTTACCATCATATATGAATAATGCCTTAATTATACTGTTGCCAAAACCAGGTAAGCCCTCTAATAAATGTGAAAATATGAGACCAATAAGCCTATTAAATGCTGACCTTAAGATAATCTGTAAAATTTTAGCAAGACGAATACAAGAAATTTTACCAAATATTATTAATCGAGATCAGAATGGCTTTATAAAGGGAAGACAAGGCTTCCATAATGTAAGAAGACTATTTAATATTATTTATTCTAATGGAGAAGCACCGGATACAGCTCTCTTATCACTGGATGCCGAAAAAGCCTTTGATAGAGTTGAATGGCCCTTTCTTTTTGAAGTCTTACAAAGGTTTGGACTTGGAAATAATTTCATAAAATGGGTTCAGATAATATATAATAATGCTACTGCAGAAATCCTAACAAATAACAATATTTCAAAATCAATAAAAATCAATAGAGGATGTCGACAAGGCTGTCCACTTTCACCTTTACTGTTTACTATGGCAATTGAACCTTTAGCGATGGCGATACGTCTACAGTCACAAATATATGGAATTAAAGTTGGACCAACAGAACATAAAATCTCCCTGTATGCCGATGACATAATTTTGTTTATGTCGAATCTTAAAAAATCAATTCCGACCTTGTTGAATTTAATAAAGAATTTTGGGGAAATATCAGGATATAAAATAAATAAAACTAAATCTTCAATATTAATGCTAAATGAGACCCAGAGAAATTACCCAGCCCCTGAGGTAAATCAATTCAATGTTGTAAATCAGTTTAAATATTTAGGAATCCAAATTGTGCCTAAGCTAGAATCAGTCGCCAGTGTCAATTATGAAGCCTTAATGACAGATATTGATGAGTTACTTCAGAGATGGATGTCACTACCAATGTCGAGGATCGGGAGAATTAATATACTTAAAAGTAATATCTTACCTAAAATACTTTATTTATTTCAATACATTCCCTTACCACCACCTTTAGATTTATTCTCAAGAATTAAAAAAAAGTTAGTGGAATTTATATGGAACAACAGGAGGGCTAGATTACGTCTGTCTTTATTATATTTACCATTTGATCGTGGAGGTCTGAAATGTCCAAATTTTATGTTGTATTATTGGTCGGCACAACTGAGGTCTATGACATATTATTTTTCATCAAATGATCTCCCTCACTGGACTGAAATGGAATCATACAATTTACCTTTACCTCATCCCATATTCATATACTCAGATTCGGCAAAAAAATTACAAAAACAAGTTAAAAATCCATTTGTAAAGCATATGATCAAAATATGGTGTGAAGCTAAAAACTATTTAAAAGAACCACAGTTATTGTCACAATTTAGTCCAATATGGGGTAATCAATATTTTAAACCAGGGAGAGCGGACGCTGTATTTAAAGTATGGAATTTAAAAGGGATACAAAAGATTCAGGATTTATATTTGCCATGTGCAGAAAACATAATGTCTTTTGAAGAGCTGAGGATCAAATTTAATCTCAATAGAACACATTTTTTTAAATATCTTCAACTTAGAAACTTTATTCGATCAAATCAAAATAAAGCTCTCACTCGACCTATCTATTCATCCTTGGAAAAAATGTTGATGAAAGATAGTAAAAAAAAGGGTATTATTTCAGAGTTTTATAACTCATTGACACTATTTTCAAGTGAAAATTCACTGAAAAGATTAAACTACTGGAAAGAAGATCTGCAAACTGAAATTTCGGAGGAACAATGGGAATTGGCTTGTACAGAAGCTCAAACCAAATCAATAAATGTACGCCTTAAATTGATACATTTCAAATGGTTAATGCGGATGTATGTTACACCGGAGGAGTTAAATAGATATAACAAAAATATACCAGATACATGCACAAAATGCATGGAAAGTAAAGGAACTCTATTTCATTGTGTATGGGAATGTAGATTAATAAGAATGTTTTGGGAAGAGGTGAGGGTAACAATTGAAAAAATAATCTCAAAACAAATCATATTGAATCCTAAACTGTTTTTGTTGGGTCTGTACCCAGAAAAGCATAATTTTAATAAAAGTGAAAGAACATTCATAGACCTCAGTTTGCTTAATGCCAAAAAATGTATTGCACTATTATGGAAAAAGACTCATAGACCAGATGTGACTCAGTGGTTAAGACAGATGTTAACAAACCTTCCATTAGAAAGAATAACATATATACTGAAATCAAAGGAAATTGTGTTTGAGAATATATGGAGACCTTTTATTGATTATGTAAAAAATTTAAACATAACTCTTGAAGAAGAAGGTGAATGATGTGTGTGGACCTTGTAAATTCCAAACTGGTGAACATAATATGTATACTTATGTATTGGATTGTCTAGACTAAACAGAGGAGCATTGTTGAAGACTTGATTTTGTTGGTGGTTGTTGGTGTTTTTAGTGCATTTTTTTTTGTAGTACTTTAGTGTTAGTGTTTGATTGTTTGTATCATGTTTGTTAAAAAAAAGGTTCAATAAAGATATTGTGGAAAAAAAAAAGGTTTAATACAGAAAAACTACCCAATAAATTTTGTGAAAATTTTAAGCATATGTACTTAAATAAATGTACTGCATAACATTCCAATCCACTAACATTAAGACGTACTATCCAGCTCAACCTTTTCATATTATATTATGTAAGTGGGATGCATGGATTGTGAAATTCTGGGGTAGCACTGATGTTGAAGATAAGTTCACTGATGGCCGATACCTTTTTTTTTATTTAATTTTTTTCCTTCATCTATTGCATCTTTGATGTTGGGGAAACAAAGAAACATGCATTATAAAAAAAATAACTGGACTGAAATACTTAAAAAAATGGTTCAGTCCATGATGTTTCCTAAACTTGCAGTTGCAGTCTACTGTTGTCTGTTTCAGGGAAAAATCAGTGGCATACAGAAAAAAGTACCGGCCACCGCCAATATCTTATTTGCTGATGATATCAGTCAATAAGGTGAACATCAACCGATACCGATCTAAGATAGTTGTACATCAGTGAGTGAATGTGTGTGTGAATGGGTGGATAGCAGGATCTGTACAGTGCTTTGGTCATCTAGAGATGAGAATAAAAGTGCTATGTAAGTGAATGCCATTTACCATTTACATCCCTTGTATGTTTGCGTATACATATTAACAAATTATTTGTTAGGTTCAAAGTTTCGTTCCAGTGGTACTCCAAACAAATCGTTAGTGTCTGTGTGTACAGTAAGTGTCAATTGTGAAAAAAAGTATAATTAAGAAGGATTTTTTAAAAAATCAGTGATTGTGAAATTAACCCTGTGTTTCTTACAGAAAACAACCAATTAATCATAATTAAATATTTTAATTGGCAGTACTAGTTAAAACACAAGAAAACACTGTTTTACATAATATTGGCCCTTTAATTGATTTAAATGCAAGATATAGCAAGACAAAAAGATAGTAAAAAAAGTAAGCCACAAGTCTTCCCCCACAGCAAGCACACAATTATGCTAAAAGGGGAAAAAAAACCCCACAATATTTGTTTCCTCCATTCTTTAATCAGTGCGAACCAGAAGGCACAGAGGTAGAGCCTCCTGCTGCCAGTATTATCAGGAAACAGTCCCAGCCAGTGGAGTGTGGTCACATTGCCACATAAATAAGAATCCCTAGAGTGGTTAGAGACTTTAAGAAGAGAGAAAGAATGGACGAAGAAAGAGAGAGGGGAGATGATGATGATGGAGAGATGAACTATGATATCATTTTTATGTTTTTGCTTTGATCTTTATCTTTTTGTGTGAAGCTCTTTGTGACATACTTTGTGATTTCTGTCTGTGAAAGGTGCTATATAAATACATTTTTCTTGCTTGCTTGCTATGAGAGATGGAGGTAAGCCTTCACTGGTTCTTTTTCTTGATAATGGAAAACAAGCTCATAATCACAACAGCACAGCGTAAGCTTAATACCGCAGCCTTCGATGGGGTTGGGGGCGACAATACAACAACAGACAAAGAGAGAGAGGAAGAAAAATGTAACCAGTTTGATTTGTCATTGTCACCCCGGCCTCACCGCTCTCCACCACTTCTCCTCCATGAAACTGAAAGAAAGAAGGTATACTGGCAGGCAGCTCTGGGTACAGGCGATAACAATGTTGGCTTTGTTCCCTACTCGAATTGGACAAGCGCCTCCAATCGCCACCCAGCACAACAATTAAACTCAAGCTCAATGTCCAACGCTGATATTTTTTCGACATACTGCTTTTCAGTGGGAGGTTTTCCCCCGTAAATCTATGGACGTCTCAATGACGCTGATGCTGGGAGCAAATGCTGCGCCCACTGATAGCAGCAAATCGTTTTCAGCTGAGTGGCGCACCTGTTGCATGCTAAGCATGGTTTATTGTCTCCAGTCATTTTCTAAAAAACACACACAAACTCGCAGCTATGCGCCCCACATTAATGGGCACACAAACAAATACATAAGCTGCCTTGGCTTCATTCGGGATGCCCAATGGGCCATGTCACATCTGTTAGGACAGTGCTCGTGCAAGAAAACAAAAGCACCAAGCCCCAAACTGACACTTTCACATACAGCACATTAACAACTCTCACCTGGTTTGGTGGCAGTTATACCTCTTTTTTTCCTGCTACAATGGTAGCCTAATGAAACCAGACTCACAAAAATATATGAGCCTACTTCTGCAGTAGAGAAAGTCTTGTGAGCCAAATCCTGACCCACAGCGGTGATTTGTCTGTCTTGTTTGTGCCAATAAACATAATTTTTTTCGGAAGTTATTGATAACTGTCATTCCAAAATGCAATAGAGCACAAGAAATTGACATAAGCAAAATTAGAAGGAACAAATGGACATTTTGGGAGGAACAGACCACACATGTAATGACTCTTCTTTGAACCACTGCCAAATTTTCAAATGTACAACTCAAGCTGACAGAGATAAAGACGGGGTTTTACAGAATACTGCAAAAAGTGACCAGCCAAGGTTAAATGACAGAGGAATTGAAAAAGTGTGAATAGAACCGTTGAAAGTGGAATTGTTGCTCATTGGTTTTCACCAATAAAAATATGAGGACGACATGGTATTGACCTTATGTTTAGAAAAATATAAAATTTGGGAAAACAAATGGTTTTGAGCCACCATTAAAAGGTCTCATATTGTTTATTTTTCCACGGATCAAGTTTAAATTTTGACACTCGTTATATACAATTATGTAGTTTTAAAAGACTAAAATCCATGTTTAAGATGTTTTACAGCTCAACAAAACAGCTTTCTTTAATGTTCAGTCTGAAACAGTTTTCAAGCTGTTCATTAAGATTACATTATTTATTTACATATTTATTCCATCTAGCTACAATGCTCAGCACTGGGTGTGTTTATGTTTATATTTATATATCTATATATTTATTCCATCTAGCTACAATGCTCCGCACTGTGTTTTTATATATCTACATATTATTCCATCTAGCTACATTGCTCCGCACTGTGTGTGTTTATATACTTGCATATTTATTCCACCTAGCTGCAATGCTCCGTACTGTGGGTGTTTATATATTTACATATTTATTCCATCTAGCTACAATGCTCTGCACTGTGTGTTCATATGTTCATGTGTTTATTCCATCCAGCTACAATGCTCTGCACTGTGTGTCTGTGTGTGTGTGTGTGTATATATATATTTTATAGTGGTATGTACATATGTATATTGGCTGCTCTTGCTTGCTTGTTTTTTTTCTTGCCTTCTGATTGTTGCTCTGAGTGTTGCTATCCCTGTGCTGTTGCAATCCTGGAATTTCCCCGTTGTGGGACTAATAAAGGCTTATCTTATCTTATCTTATCTTATCTTATAGCACTTTTAAAACATTAGATGCTGCACAAAGTACTTTACATAGATAAAAACAATAGACACATTTAATTACATATTTTACATGATACAGCCCCACCCCTTCCACCCCCCCGTAAACATACACTACTGTTCAAAAGTTTGGGGTCACTTAGAAATTTCCTTATTTTTGAAAGAAAAGCACTTTTTTTCAATGAAGATAACTTTAAACTAATCAGAAATACACTCTATACATTGCTAATGTGGTAAATGACTATTCTAGCTGCAAATGTCTGGTTTTTGGTGCAATATCTAGATAGGTGTATAGAGGCCCATTTCCAGCAACTATCACTCCAATGTTCTAATGGTACAATGTGTTTGCTCATTGCGTCAGAAGGCTAATGGATGATTAGAAAACCCTTGTGCAATCATGTTAGGTCTGCAATGCTGTAATTGCTGCAAATGGAGGATTCTTTGACGAAAGCAAAGTTTGAAGGAAAAAATTATTATTTCAAATACAAATCATTATTCCTAACCTTGTCAATGTCTTGACTATATTTTCTATTCATTTTACAACTCATGGTGGTAAATAAGTGTGATTTTTCATGGAAAACACAAAATAATTGTCTGGGTGACCCCAAACTTTTGAACGGTAGTGTACCTACAAACACAATACACACAGACATATACATACATCACCCCCTACTTCTCATTACACACATATAAAATAAAGGAGATATTGCTTGGCACCGAGGCACCACGTGAAGGATCAACCATCCTGATATGACACAACAGTGATAGGACGCATCACTGGTGATGACGAAGCATCCCACAGGAGGGAGGTGGCCAACCTGTTGTCATAGTGTGAGGACAACAACCTCACCCTCAACACGGACAAGACAAAGGAGATGATAGTGGACATGAGGAAAGGGATGAGGAAACCCCATTGGCTGCTGTTCAACCGAAGGTTGAGGTGGAGAGGGTGAGCAGCTTTAAATACCTGGGCCTCAACATCAGCGAGGACCTTAAGTGGACACACAACACCACAGAGCTGGTTAAAAGAGCTCAACAGTGACTGTACTTTCTGAGGAGGCTGAAGAAGTTTGTCATGTCTTCCAGGATCCTCAACAGTTTCTACAGCTGCATCATCGAGAGCATCCTGACCAACTGCATCACTTCGTGGTACGGCAGCACCACTGCCCTGGAGCACAAACACCTGCAGAGAGTGGTGAAGACAGCGGAGAAGATCATCAGGACTCCACTCCCCTCTCTGCAGAGCATCTACCACCGCAGAGTCCAAAAGAGAGTTAACACCATCCTTTGGGGACACCCCCCCCCCCAAAAAAAAGCACAGACTGTTCACACTTCTACCCTCAGGCCAGAGGTACACAAGTGTGAAATGCAGGACAACCAGACTGGAAAAACTCCTTCTTTCCCACTGCCATCAGACTCCTAAACAGATAACAACTTCCAAAACTTTGTAACACAGCTTTGTAATAGGAACTCACACCAGCTGCTAAATTTGCACACTGCTCACCTGTACAGTAGATATAGTCTCACCTGTCTGATATCCATATCATCTCTGCTGTTACTTATCATGCACAGTCTACTGGTACTACCATTACAGAAAATAGAAAAGCACTCGGAGAGCGCAGACCTCCGCCAAGCGCCACAGTTCCCCCCATACAGTGTTTGTGTGTACGTTTTCAGATTCCTTGACCATGAAAACACATGACTAGCAATTGGATTCACAATGATAGGATTAGTGGTTCAGTAGTAAAAGCATTACCTCCTTGGCGGAGGTAATAAACTGAAGTGTTGCTGTTGTGTCCATCTCCTCCATCTCCAAACTCCCAGGCTGCGGGCATTGCAATTCATTGCACAACCGCGTACAACAACCCACAGGCCAATGGGTTATGCGAGCGTTTTCATAGATCACTGAAAGCAGCACTCAGGGCTTCACTGACGGATGCAAATTGGGTAGACAGGTTGCCGTGGGCTTTATATTGGGGTTGCGCTCCGCGGCAAAAGAGGATTTGGAAGCTTCCCCGGCAGAGAGCTTGTTTCTGCACAGCCCCTATGGCTGCCCGGGGAATTTCTGCCAAATAATCCTGCGCCGGACAGCTGCCCGTCTCAGCTTTTGCAGCGTAGCGCAAACACAGGCACGCTGTTGGGCCCGACCCACCACTGTTTTCCGCGTGCTTTTGTGCCTAAAACTTTGAAGAACGCGGAGTTTGTGTTCGTCAGACACGACGACCAGCGCCCTCCATTGCGCCTGCACACATGTTGAAAATGGCCGTATCTCACAATGTTAAAGAATCCTTTAAAAAATTCCTGTATCCAGACGGTGATCCGGTTCATCCCCAAAATTTAATCAGTTCTTCCTTGTACCATTTCCAACAATGCCTGAAAGTTTCATCGAAATCCGTCCAAAACTTTTTGAGTTATCTTGCTAACCAACAGACAGACAGACAGACAGACAAACCCCGGCAAAAACATAACCTCCTGTGGCCTGGCGGAGGTAATTAGCACCGGGTGCTAATTTGTAATTTGTAATTACACACTGCTTGTTGCACAATGCTCATTTGCACACTGTACATAAGTCTATGCCATCTCAGGTTCACATCAGGTTGCACAATGCTCATTTGCACACTGTACATAGGTTCATGCCATCTCAGGTTCACATCATCTCTGATATCAATATACCACTATCACTTCAGTCATCCAGTGAATTTTCAGTTTCATTCCTCTTGTCTGACTGCTTTAACTGCTTCAACTGCCCAAACTGCCTAGTGTGTGTTATTAGTACTCATTAGTTTTAGTATTTAGTATCAAGGTGTGCTTAAGGAGTCCTAACTGCCTAACTGTGTGCTGGTGTGTACGTTATTAGCATCCATTAGTAATAGGACTGGGTTACTGTGTTAGTGTGTCATGACCTATTAGAATTGTTGTTTCTGTACCTTTTACCTTGGCATTTGTTCAGAGAGCATGCTCAGGAAATGTAGCATTTCTTAACTGTACACAAGATAATAAAGCCTTTGAAGCTTGAATCTAATGTAATTTGAGAAAGGTTTTTTTTTCTTTTTCATTTGGTCAATTACTAGTGAGGCAGTGCTTTTGCTAACTTGAAGAACTGAAAGTGGGCCTTGTTGGTTTATCTAGTCCTAAAACCCAGGAAGTCCAATTTGCTCATTTCTTTAAGAATAAAGGTAGTGTGCATTTCTTTGTGAACAGTGTATTTTGATATTTTAACAGTATACATGTGACTTATGGCTGTATTCTATAAGGTTAAAACCCACAAAAACACAATTTTTAACAATATGGTACCTTTAACTCTGGCGCTTTGTATATGCTTGGTATTTAGCTCTAAGGTTCACCAAGACTGACTTGAGTTAATTTGGATTCAGTTAATAACTCCTTAGGAGATGTCAGGGATCAGCTGTCACCAGTCTAGTCAATGCCAGCTGGAGTAAACAAAGACTGCGGAGGAAATTAATGAAGCTGAGGTTGTGTAGCTCAAAATAGTGCACATATATTTTTGGAGGAATTCCAGTTGAGGATGGGTGCTTGTTAGACCTTGCAATCATGATTTATAACAACCAAGGGAACGTGCATCTTGCATTATACTAATGAATATGAAACCTGCTATATCCATAATTTGAGACAGACTTTTTCTTTTAAGGTGTACTAGATGGTATTTTCACAAAAACTTTTTTTTCCACATAACATGACAAAATGCTTAGAAAGGTGCAGAATTAAAGCCTTTATGTTCTTCAAAAAATAAATGGGCGAAAACATAAAATTTACATACACGCAGTTGGATGATGAGACTATGATAGATAGATAGATAGATAGATAGACAGATAGATAGATAGACAGATAGACAGACAGACTTTATTGATCCCAAACTTGGGAAATTATAGTGTAATAGCAGCATGACACAGACAACCCAACCAACAGAAATACACACAGCACAATAGAAAAGGAGTTACCCAGGGAGGTCAAGCAAAGATGCTTAGATAACTTTATATACAACATAGGCTACTACTAGGTTAAACAGATGATGATCCTTATGAGTCTATGGATAGTACTGACTGTACAAAGAAGGATTATAAGGTGCAGGGTGAAATACGAGGTACCAATTATACTGTAAGGTGCAATGGGCTGCATGGTGGCGCAGTGGTTTAGCACTGTGGCAGCACAGTTTTACCCTCGGCCGGGGGATTGTGGGGATCATGAGATCGTGGGTTCGATCCCAGCCCCCGACCAACAGTGAGCTGTGTGGAGTTTGCATGTTCTCCTCGTGTTGCGCGGGTTTACTCCGGGATTTCTCCGGTTTCCTCCCGCACACCAAAAACATGTAGGTTTAGGGCGCTCGCGCACGCAGCAACCAGCAGCCGGTGGCTTGTCACCAGACTGCAAACCAAGTCTACCTACGGGTACAAATAAGTAACAAAAAAAAAATAAATAAAAATATGGCAACATTGTTATGACAAAAATTCAACATTAGAGTCAGTTATTGTACACTGAAATGGCATGTGGCAGAAAAGATTTCCTGTACTTGGCCGTTCGTTCGGCAACAAAGCTGTAGCAGTCTGCTGGAGAAAGTGCTCTGCTGTCTGTCCAGTGTGTGGTGGTGGTGGTGGTGAGGGGTGATCAGGATTGTCCATGATGGATCGCAGTTTGTTCAGTGTCCTCCCCTCCACCACAGACTCAAAGGTCTCCGGCCTGAGACCAATCACAAAGCCAGCCTTCTTGATAATCTTGTCAAGTCTGTTGGTGTCGCTGACTCTGATACTTCTACCCCAACAAACGGCAGCAAACAAGATGGCACTGGCAATGACAGTCTGGTAGAAAAGCTCAAGCATCTCGCTGCACACATTGAAGGTTCTCAACTTCCTCAGAAAGTAGAGTCTACTCATCTCCTTCTTGTGTGCAGGCAGCATTGGTGTTACATTTCCAGTCCAGGCCGTTGCTGATCATGACACCCAGGTATTTGTAGTCCTCCACTACCCCCACATCCTCCCCCCTAATCCGCAATGGCTGTGAAGGTGTCTTCTTCTTCCTGAAGTCAATCACCATCTCTCTGGTTATGCTGACGTTCAGCCTCAGGTGATTCTGCTCAGTCCAGTCTACAAATCTGTCTACCAGTCCCTGTAACCCCCCTCCCCCTCTTATACACCCAACAACAGCCGAGTCATCAGAGAATTTCTGCAGGTGGCATGACTTGGAGTTGTACTGAAAGTCATTGGTGTATAAGGTGAAGATAAAAGGAGAAAGCACAGTCCCCTGTGGCGCTCCCATATCACTCACCACCACATCAGACAAGACACTGCCCAGCCAGACAAACTGTGGCCTGCCTGTCAGGTAGTCAATAATCCAGGAGATCACAGAGTTGTCAGCCCCCATCACCCACAGCTTCTCACCTAGCAGCAGTGGCCGAATGGTGTTAAATGCACTGGAGAAATCAAAGAACATGAGTCTCAGTGTCTCCTCCTCCATCCAAGTGCAAATGAGCTTGTTGCAGCAGGTAGATGACAGCACCTTCAACTCCTAGATGGGGCTGATATGCAAATTGCAGCGGGTCCAGCCACCTCTTCACCTGTGGCCTCAGGTGGGCTAAGACAAGTCTCTCCATAACCTTCATCACGAGATGTAAGGGCAACTTGTCGATAGTCGTTCAGGTCCAATGGAGACAAATTTTGGGGGACAGAAGCCAGGCAGGACGTCTTCCACAGCACTAGTACTCTCTCCAGCCTCAGGCTCAGATTGCGTAGGCGCTTCAGTACCAGAGCTAGCTGGTTGGCACAGGTCCTCAGGATCCAGGCGGAGATGCCATCAGGACCCACAGCCTTCCACTGGTGAAGTCTTTCCAGCTGTTTCCTCATCTGGCCTGTAGTCACAGTGATGTGGGAGTTGGTGCCGATGTCTTCAGTGGAGAGGAGGGGGGTGAGGGGGAAAGAGGTGCTGCGCAGCGGAGTGAGGGGAGAAGGGTGTCCGTCATCTTGAAGCAGTTCTGTAGTGCATCAGCTGCCTCCTGTGTTCACCTCCTCACAGTCTGCGTGTGAGCAGGCTGCCTTTGCACAAGAGGAATGTACTTGGGTGTTAACAGAACCAGGTTGTGATCAGATCTGCCAAGGGGGATAGAGCTGTGGCGCTGTATGCATCTCTGACGTTGGCATACAGAGGAGATCCAGCGTTTTATGCTTCTCTGGTGGGACAGCCAACAAAACGGTGGAAGTTTGGTAGTGTTTTATCCAGTGAGACATGGTCAAAATCTCCCGTGATGGCCATAAATGCGTCAGGGTGCTGGGCCAATAGAGTGGCAGCAGTGAAGCTGATGACATCACAGGCCGCCGCTGCATCAGCTGACGGATGAATGTAAACAGTGAGAACAACGGCACATGTGAGTTCTCTTGGCATGTAATAAGGTCGCATACTCACGGCAAGCAGTTCAATGTCCAATCTGCAGAGGCGTTCCTTTATGTAAATGTGTCCGGGATTACATCATCTCTCGTTCACAAAAAGCACAATTCCTCCTCCCTTCCTTTTACCGCTCCCTTTTACCCTTTTATAGCATAACTAGGTTGACGTCATGTGTCTCTACCAACCAGTTGGGGCAAGCTTAAATGTGACACCTACTGGCCAGGAGGTAAGAATGGACTCCATTTCACCTTCAAAGCAGCACTATGCAACATTCTTGTTCTAAGTAAGAACACTGAAAAGATTATTAGTGTCACTTCCCCCATAGCCTGAGTGGGCCCGCATTACCTGCAACAGCTCTGTTCTTGGTAGAAACTCTGAAAAGACTACAACTATGGCAACTATGACCTTAGTTCCAACAGGGTGCTTAGTTGATGGTGTCTAAAGTTGCACCCTGTAATTGGCTGTTGGGGTTGAGGTCACAGTGGGGATAGTTGTAGTCCTTTCAGTGTTCCTACCAAGAATAGAGTTGTTGCAGGCAATGCGGGCCCACTCAGGCTATGGGACAAGTGACATTCACCCCGTCAAAGGTTGATGTACCCTCAAAATAATTTTGGAAACATTATTTTGAGGTGAAAATTTACACAGTGTTGCTTTAACAGGAAGGGTACACCCTACACCAGGGGTCTCCAACCTGGGGTTCCTAGAACGTTCAGGTTTCTGTGAGAAATTTTCTAATTTCACTTCTTAAATGGTCCAAAGATTTGCAAACAATTTGTCATTATTGTGCATGTATTCTGTAGGCACCCTTGCACAACAGCAGCAAATTATTTGCAAATCTTTGGACCAATTAAGAAGTGAAATTAGAAAATTTTCCACAGAAACCTCAAAGTTCCAGGAGCATCAAGTTGAAGACTCCTGTCCTACACAGATCACCAGACTATTTCAGGGCCAATCTGACATCCACATCTGTGGCAAATTTAGAATCATCAGGTAACGATGGCATGCAGATATTTCAGCTGTGGTAGGAAGGTTGGACTACCCAGTGGAAAAATGAAGATTCTAACTAAAAAGGCCCCAGCTGGCTGACTGGCATGAACATGAGACTGGCTTGCTGAAAGGTGACAGTGCTAATCACTGTACCACTGTTTAAAACTCCTTATAGCTTTAAACAGCGGTGCCAGCAATTTGTGAGCAACTGCACAGGCTGGTGTTGTATATGAACAGCTCAAACTGATCAAATTTGTCACAGATATCTTACTAGGCCCAAGCAATGCATGTACAGCTTTCAAAATGTCACAAGTTTGAACCACGTAGCTACAGCCACTCTTAAAGATATTGGTACGCCTGCATTTCTATCATATAGTACACCACTTCTCCCAGAAAACTGCTACAATGACAAATATTTTGGTGTTCTCATGTTTATATCTTTTGTTCGGACTGGAATAACACAAAAAAATCTATTTCACACAGAACTCCACTGGACAAAATTAATGATGCTCTCAACTTAATATTTGTTAGCACATCCTTTGAAAGAAATAACTGAAATAACTATCGTGGTCTGGACAGGGCTACAGCCCCTGTCCATGTTTTATGTTCCCTTTTTTACTCATTTATCATGTTTGGTGTATATGCCCCCTGCGTTTGTTCAGCCCCGCCCATCCTGTGCCACCTGATGGCCTTGATGGTGCTCACCTGTTCTGTTTTGCCTTGATTGCGCCCCTCTCTATATATTTGCGTTTTCAGTTTGTGTTCTTTGCTGTGTCCTTGTGTTGACTTCACCAGTATCTGCACCACAGAGTATGAGTTATTGTTGTTTTTCTTCCACGCTGTCTGGTTTAAGAGTTCTTATTATTTCTGCCCACCTGTAGTGTTTATTTTGTCATTAATAAATCATGGTTTACCAGCTCTGCCTGGCGAATGGGTCCTCCTCTCCTTCTTTGCCCACGAGGGGCAAACACTTCCATGACAATAACTTGCTTCCTGTAATAGTCCCTGAGTTTCTTACACTTTCCTACTGGAATGTCGGACCAGTCTTGTTTGGTAAACTGCCTCAGGTATCTCCCATTTGAAGGGTTCCTTCCCCCAACTGCTGTTTGGAGATCTTTTTACAAGCCCTCTAAGGAATTTACATATGAACTCATTGCTGGCCTCTTAAGAAATCTCCAGCGCTTTGTCTTAAATCATTCTTGGTGCCTTTAGATATATGCTTTGGGTAATTGTCTAGCTGTTAGACCATGACCTCTGGTGGAATCTTTGTGACGGTGGTTCCTAGTATAATGCACCCTTAAATTCTCCAGATTCCATAATGCCATTCACACAGTCAAGACATTCGGGGGCTGAAGCAGCAAAACAACCCTAAAACATCAATGAATGTTCACTATGTTTTACTGTTGGGAGCAGATTCTTGTCTTTGAAGGTTTCCTTTCTTTTCTGTAAACGGTCCAGAGGACATGCTCCCAGAAGGATTTTGGTTTTCTCAGATAAGTTTTGGCAAACTCCAACGTGAATTTTTTTATGTTTCTGTGTGAGTAGTGGGTCCTCCAGAGTCTCCTACCACCGCGCCATAGTGTCCCTATTCACACGATGAGACATGTCTAATTGACAAAACACCATCAGTTTAAATAGTTGGTGAAGGCAGGTATGTTGTGAAATTCATATGTGAAAAGATGCTTAAAAAAGTAGAAAAAGGATGCATCCTACCCTTTTTTCCCCCAACGTTCAGGTTTTAAAATATAGCAATTTAGGTAACCTTTAAAAAAAGCTCTTAGTTGAAGGTCACAGCTAGAAAGGTACAAATCCATGCATGTGCTATAATCCCTCAAATGTCATAGGTAAGGACTGAGTCTCTAACGTATTGCAGTATTTCTGCAAATATACATACATCTAAAAACACACATGATTACATATAATTTGCCTGAAAAAATCTTGTAAGAAATAAGAATGCCCTAAAATAGAATGTCATTGCTTTTGAAAAGACCATGGGATTTGTATTCTGTACAGTACAGTGAGTTTTAGTCATTTCAGCAGTAGCACTGTGAAAAGTCCAGCTTATGTCCACAGTGGCCGCATCAGCACTGATCCTTGGGGACAGCATCCTGAGCTGTATTACAGAACCTAATAGCCACACACAGCCAGAGGCAATGCATGATCCTGCCTCTTGCACACCAAAGCCAACTATCTCCTCAGATAAAGTGATGCATTTGGCTCTGTGGCTGTACTTGTATTGATTTTAGTGCAAAAATAAAAAATGGGGGTGAATCCAGCTTGTCATTACGAGGTAAAACAAACACAAAAGAAACCTTTGGTGTAGTTTCAAACAGGCTTTAATAACTTCAGTGTACATTATGTACTCAAGCTTATTTTGAATTCACATAGTCTTTCCCAACTGCTCAGGTTGTTGTGCACCGAGGAAACATCCAAAGCAGACATTTTTGACTTGCCTGTAACTAACAGGTAATGACTGATGTATTCAGTTTAGGTGATGCAGTTCCAGGACTCTGCTATTGTGCATACAGGCCCACCTAAGTGGAACGGACCCATCATTGCTGCCATTAGTTACACTTCTGCCTTTAATGAAATGAGTCAAAACCTCTGCCAGGTAAAGGTTGTCATTAAGCAAACAAAAGTTGTGTTTGCAGTAAGCCCAATGACACTGCAGCAACAAAGTTGACAGCAACTTACTACAATTTTGCTCTGGTGCCAGTTAAATAACCATCTTAAACACTTTTATGTGAATATCAAAATCAATGATGGTATATGTAGAGCAGCATAGGAGGGTGGTGTGGTTTCCTTGTGTGCATTGGGACTCTGCTGGCTGCCATAGCACTGCAGCTGCAGGTAATTCAGTAATCAGTACTAATGTGTATTTATGTCTCCTACGGGGATGCTGGAGCCTCCTCTATTGATTACACATACCAGAATTATCAGCTGGACCGGGCTGTGCCAACCATCCGTCACTAACTTAATATCCCTCCTGTGTTCATAGCATAACCATTCGCTACAGTGGTGTGACACCACAGAAGACAGTTTGCAAATATAGGTGTAACTTATTTATTATGTACTTTTGTGACAGTTTTCAGATTGAACAATGGGTTTCCCTAAAATTATAGTAGATGTTAATTGCCACATTCACAATCATATGGATGGCACTGAAATCAAAGGTGGTGACTTTTTTGTAGATAGATCTAACTGTACTCCCTTTCAAACAGAAAGTGGAGAAGTTATACACATGTGACCCATAATCTAACCGCATCATTGAAAATAATAAGTGCTGTTGTGTTAAAGCAGCATCATAACTTTCTTGTTCTGGGTAGGAACACTGAAAAGACTACAGCTATGATGACTATGACCTCAGTCCCTTCAGCCAATCTGGGTGCTTAGTTGTTGGTGGCTAAAGCTATGGCCTGTGTTTGGCTTTTGGGACTTATAGGTCATAGTCGCCATAGTTGTAGTCTTTTCAGTCTTCCTACCAAGAACAGAGCTGTTGCAGGCAATGTGGGCCCACTATGGGGAAAGTGACATTCATCCAGTCAGAGGTTGATGTACCATCAAAATAATTTTGGAAACATTATTTTCAGGTGAAAATCTTATAGTGGTGGAGGGGTTTGTGTGCCCTCATGGTGTCAGGAGCTATGTTGTCCCAGACTACTTGCCCCTGGTAGGGTCTCCCAATGCAAACTGTTCCTGGGTGAAGGGCCAGACCAAGAACAGTCCAGCGGATCCCCATGAAAAAGTTACAACAAGGATCCTGCATACCCCACCCATTGTGGGATTACCAGGGTCCTGCCCTAGAGCCTGGCTGGGAGGAGGTGCTAAACGGCCAGTGCGCAGTGACCAAGTTTCTATCCATAGGACCTGGCAGGGCTCAAACGGAATGAGCCACATGGATCTGGCCTCCAGTGGGTTCATGGAGAACATGGTGCTATGTGAACTGGGAGGCAGTCTGGGCTTCCTTGCTTAGAATACTGCCCTGGCGACCCGGAACCCCAGATAAGCAGTAGAAGAGGGATGGATAGGTGAATCTTACATTGCGGTACTTATAGTAATACACACACAGTAGGTCACGTTTCACTTATTCTGGCTGCCTTTTTACAATCCAATAAGAGCAACTGTTCTTTTCGTTTTTGTACAGTTACATACGTAGTATTAATAAAAAAAAAGTTCAAGATCAAGTTGATAGACAGGATTATTATTATATTTTGTGTTCACATTCATATAAACATGTGACATGAATCTCATTAATGGGTATTAAATTATAATGACTAGAAGTGCGCAAATTTCTCGATTCCTAGAAGCATTGCGATGTAAGCTTCTTAGCCGATGCAGAATGTTATTGATCTAGATGTTACCATGTGCACAAAAACCTGAAGCACTAATCTTGATTGCCACTTGTCCAACCTCTGCTAGTCAATAAAGTTGTTAACTTACATTGTGACATTAAAAACTGTGATCGCATGTTGCATCATGGTGGACAGGGGCAGAAAACTGCAAGAGGTGATAGAAAATGCACCTGGTGTCTTGAAAGAAGAGGTCTGGGCACATTTTGGATTTTATGAACTCGGTAGGAAGCATGAACTGGACAAGATGCACACTGCCCTTAAAAGACCCAGGGAAACGTGGAAGACACCCCCATCTAAATCCAATGGTGGAGACCTCATCTAAGCTCCCATCATGAAGCTACTCTAAAGACAAGACTGCCCCCCCACTGCACAACAAAGCCAAAGAATAGGTAATGGAGTCTCTGCATAAAGCCAATTCTGTAGCCATCTATACACAGTTTGTATTGTGTAACAAGTATGCATTACATACATGCAGATGGATGGATGGAAGTATGTATTATGTAATAAAATGTGTATGTATGTACGTACGTATGTACTGGGAATCAAAACGCCAACCAAAAAAAGTTGAAGATAAATGTGAACCTTACATCTAAGCAAATTTGAAACACTGAATGCTAAAGCCAGTGTCTGAATATGAATCAAAATGATCATATTGACTGTTGATGTGTAAATAAAAATGTTAACTTCATGTTGCTTTCTTTTTCATAGTACATGGAAACACCAAAGTGATAATCAGCTAGTTGTGTTTATTTTTTTTTTATTTATTTTTTTTTGACACGGAAGAATTCATGGCTAGAAGTTTATTTTAGTGTCAAAATATAGATAAAGATGGAGAAGCCGGTCTGGACACCATGGTGGTAGCAGCTTAACGCTGAAGCTCCCAGATCCCATCCTTGAAAATACCATGAAAATCAGATTTAATGGATTTATGGAAGAGTGAAAATCAAAAGACAAAGTCATTATGCCTAAAGGAAAACAGAAGAGATCGACATTTACCAGGCCAAGACACGCATCGGCCGGAGAATCTGACCTCGAAGACAACAACCACTCGGAAACAGAGGAGCAAAATGAGGCTAGCAACACGGTTAGCTTAAAAACGGTACTTCAAGAATTAAGAGAATTTCGCCGAGAGTGTTGGGCTGAATTTCGTGAAATTAAAGACGAAATAAAAAGGACAAACAACAGAGTGGACCAGGCTGAGGCCCGAATCATGGAAGCAGAGGAAAGAATAAAAGGGCTGGAAGAAACCACGCTGGAATTACTCAAACGACAGACAAGACTGGAGGCTAAGCTAACCGACATGGAAGGAAGACTAAGAAGGGACAACATAAGAATTCATGGTCTGAAAGAAGGAGTCGAGGACGGTTTCACCACAATGGCTGCATGCGTGGAAACCATACTGAGAGAGAAGTTGGAAATTCCCCAATCAACCGATTTGAAAATAGAAAGGGCGCACCGTTCATTAGCCCCAAGGCCGTCGGCGGAAGCTCCCTCGCGATTGGTGGTGGTGAAGTTTTCCAACTTCAGAACAAAAGAAGAGGTTTTGAGACTGGCTTGGCAGAAAAAAGGATTTATGCACCAAGAAAGAAAAGTTTTTGTGGAGCATGACTACGCCCCAGAGGTCCTTAAAAAGCATCGGGAACACAACGACGCCAAAAAGGTACTAAAAGAGAAGAAACTGCGCTCTCTACAACTCGGCGGAAGAAGCAACCACGGATATGGCGAGAAGAGGGCTCCCGGTAACAGTGTATAAACCCGCAGCAGACCCGACTGAAAGAATCAAGGCTCAAACATGGTGCACACAGAGACCCTCAAAATCCACGGGCCAGCAGCGGGAAACCCAGCGCCAGGGCTATAAGGAAAAACTGGACGCTTTCAGGAGGGAATAACGATATTTTTAGTCAATCTGCACATCCAACCCTCCTCTTACAAGGTAACAAACATTAAAGGAGATACAGAATCAGCAAATATGAAGGGGTAAAACATTTCATGGAACAGTCATAATATTAGAAACAAATAAGTCTTTTAAAAAAAAAAACTTGTTAAAATAGAAATGTGGACTTCCGGTTATGGCTGCCACGTAGGACGGACGTGTCTCGCTCTGCTCTGCTCCTGGAAAAAAAAAAATCGGCAAATAACTCTCTCATTTGGGACAGAACGTATCCCAGCATTTGGGCGAGGATATGTCGGCGAAGCCTAAGGCTGGAAAACCAGGTAGAGGAAAAAGCGAGCCGCCGAAACAGTCCAAATTAACGGACTTTCAGGTCTGTGACGCAGTAAACAAAACTCCATATATGGCGGAGGAGGCTGGCAACGGTGCGATGTCTGCGCGGGGAGGCGCAGATGCGCTGATGGCTGCCATGAGTTCAATGAGAGCGGACTTTTCCTCTAGATTTGATGGGATTATGACAGCGTTGGAAGGAATAAGAAAGGAATTGGGTGACTGTGTAGAACGAACGGCGCAGATGGAGCTCCGTCTCGCTAGTGCTGAAGATGACGTCACCCGTCTTCAATTAAAGGTGCGCACTTTGGAAAAAAAAAATAAATCTCTGGAAGATAATATTTTGGATTTGGAATCTCGGTCGAGACAGAATAATTTGAGGCTGGTGGGTCTTCCAGAGGAATCAGAAGGTCGGGACGTATGTTCCTTTCTGGAAAAGTGGATTCCGGAGGTGCTGGGCAGCGAGGAGTTGCAATCAGCAGTGGTTCTGGAAAAAGCACATCGTATTGGCCCACGGAGAGATAAGGGACCGCCGAGGACCTTAATTATGAAGTTTCTTAGCAACAGAGACAGGATGAAGATCTTCAACGCTGCACGAGCTAAAAAAGGAGAGATTAAACACCAGGACCAGCAGGTGCGGTTCTACCCAGATTTGGCCACAGGAATCCAGCAATTGAGGAAGCAGTTTGATCCCGTACGTAAGGAGCTGCGCAACCTTGGGATTCGTCATGGTGTAATCTATCCTGCGAGACTGCTGACCACGTATGAGGGCAGAACCCACATCTTCAAGACCCCAGAGGAGGCGCAGGAGTTCATCAAGAAGATCAAAGAAGAAGAAGAGACTGGTGGGAGCTAAGCATGAACAAAATATAAGGTAGAATAATTAAGCATTTGCACAGGCATCTGACTGACTTGAAGTAAATAGTAAGTTTACAAAATATAGATTGTATTATATATTAAAAAAACAAAACAAAAACAAAACAAATAAAAAAAAAACTATGATGTACAAAGTTGTTAAAAATTTTGGAGTTAAGTTGGAAAACTACAGAGGAGAGTTAATGTTACGTCATTAAAAGCAGTAGAGTTAGGGTGATTGGGAGGATGAAGAAGGAGTGGCTTAGGCTGTTCCCCGTGGGTGTGGAACGGTCGATGGCTATATCGGGAGACAGAATTTTTCTTTTGATTTTGGGGGGTTTGCCACAAGTGTGGGAAGGGGAAATTTGTTTGTGTGTAGTTTGTAGGATGAATGTTCAACCACTCATGTTTTTGCTTCTCTGTATGAGCATGTTTACACTGCAAGGTAATCCCAAACTCTCTATTGATCATGGACCAAAGGGTTAATCTTAATTTAACTTCATGGAATTGCAGAGGTCTACAAAATTTAAAAAAACTTAAACAAGTTATGAATAAAATAAAGGACATGGGTTCAAGAATTGTGTTTTTACAAGAAACTCATCTGATAGAGGAGGATGTTAAAAGAATTAGGAGTAGATGGCAGGGAAGTGTATTCACCTCTTCATTTTCATCCCGAGCCAGGGGAGTTATGACTCTCATACATAAATCAGTTCCTTTTCAAGTGAAAAATGTAATTGGAGACAAATTTGGAAGATATGTAATCATTCAAGGTTCTTTGCTATTAGAAAATATAAATCTTGTGAACTTATATGGTCCCAATATAGATGATCAGAAGTTCTTTGCTAATTTATTTCTCATCTTATCATCACTTACAGGGCAACATATAATAGCAGGGGATTTTAATTGTACATTGAATCCAGGTGTGGATAGATCAACAGGACTGGATTGTACGCACATTGGATGTAGGATGACTATTAATCATTTTATGAAAGAATTGAGATTGTTAGATATATGGAGAGAAATGAAACCACAAGTTAAAGCCTATTCTTGTTATTCCAGTACCTACAAGACATTCTCACGTATTGATTATTTTTTGATTTCCACAGAATTAAGGTCCAAGATTCAAAACTGCTTTTATGATAACATCGTGATCTCTGATCATGCACCCTGTTGTCTAATATATGTAGATAAAAAATTGACAAAGGAATCAGGTAGATGGCAATTTCAGCATAAATGGCTTCAGGATGAGGAATTTGTCAAGTATATAGAAAAACAGATAGACGAGTTCTTTGACATCAATACTACACAAACATCAGCATGTGTAAAGTGGGAGGCTTTCAAAGCTTTTATTAGGGGACATATTATTAGTTATACAGGATCAAAATCTAAGAAAACTCGAGAGGAGAGAGCTAAATTGGAACATAAAATAAAAAGTCTTCAGGAAAAAGTGTATGCAGGAAGTGACCCAAGGTTGGAGAATGAATTACTGATTTTGAGAGCTGAATACGACAAAAAATCAGCGAATAGAGCTGCCTCGAGTCTTCTAAGATTGAAACAATCTTTTTATGAACAAGGTGAAAAATCAGGAAAATTATTAGCATGGCAGATTAAACAATTGGAAATTAAAACACCAATTACCAGTATTATAAGTAAGGGACAGGTAGTTATAGATCCTTTAGAAATTAATAGAGCCTTTAGAGATTACTATGAAAAATTATATGATACCAAAAATGAACCAGATTTAACAAAACTAAATGGGTTTTTGAACGAACTATCTATACCGTGTATACCAAATGAAAACAGGGAGATATTGGAGTCTAAAATTAGTCAAGAAGAAGTTGGGCTAGCCATTGATAATATGAAATCAGGAAAAAGTGCAGGACCAGATGGTCTTCCAGTTGACCTTTATAAAAAATTTAAGAATAAATTAATAAAACCTTTTTTGGAAATGGTTTTAGAAGCATTTCAAAATAATAATTTACCATCATACATAAATAATGCCTTAATTATACTGCTGCCAAAACCAGGTAAGCCCTCTAATAAATGTGAAAATATGAGACCAATAAGCCTATTAAACGCCGACCTTAAGATAATCTGTAAAATTTTAGCAAGACGAATACAAGAAATTTTACCAAATATTATTAATCGAGATCAGAATGGCTTTATAAAGGGTAGACAAGGCTTCCATAATGTAAGAAGACTATTTAATATTATTTATTTTAATAAAGAAGCACCGGATACAGCTCTCCTATCATTGGACGGCGAAAAGGCCTTTGATAGAGTTGAATGGCCCTTTCTTTTTGAAGTCCTACAAAGGTTTGGACTTGGAAATAATTTCATAAAATGGGTTCAAATAATATACAATAATGCTACAGCAGAAATCCTAACAAATAACAATATTTCAAAACCAATAAAAATCAATAGAGGATGTCGACAAGGCTGTCCACTTTCACCTTTACTGTTTACTATGGCAATTGAACCTTTAGCGATAGCGATACGTTTACATTCACAAATATATGGAATTAAAGTTGGGCCAACAGAACATAAAATCTCCCTGTACGCCGATGATATAATTTTGTTTATGTCGAATCTAAAAAAATCAATTCCAACCTTGTTGAATTTAATAAAGAATTTTGGGGAAATATCAGGATATAAAATAAATAAAACTAAATCTTCAATATTAATGCTAAATGAGACCCAGAGAAATTACCCAGCCCCTGAGGCAAATCAATTCAATGTTGTAAATCAGTTTAAATATTTAGGAATCCAAATTATGCCTAAGCTAGAATCAGTCGCCAGCGTCAACTATGAAGCCTTAATGTCAGATATCAATGAGTTAACTCAGAGATGGATGTCACTACCAATGTCGATGATCGGGAGAATCAATATACTTAAAAGTAATATTTTACCTAAAATACTTTATTTATTTCAATACATTCCCTTATCACCACCTTTAGATCTATTCTCAAGAATAAAAAAAAAAGTTAGTGGAATTTATATGGAACAACAGGAGGGCTAGATTACGTTTGTCTTTATTATATTTACCATTTGATCGTGGAGGTCTGAAATGTCCAAATTTTATGTTGTATTATTGGTCGGCACAACTGAGGTCTATGACATATTATTTTTCATCAAATGATCTCCCTCACTGGACTGAAATGGAATCATACAATTTACCTTTACCTCTTCCCATATTCATATACTCAGATTCGGCTAAAAAATTACAAAAACAAGTTAAAAATCCATTTGTAAAGCATATGATCAAAATATGGTGTGAAGCTAAAAACTATTTAAAAGAACCACAGTTATTGTCACAATTTAGTCCAATATGGGGTAATCAATATTTTAAACCAGGGAGAGCGGACGCTGTATTTAAAGTATGGAATTTAAAAGGGATACAAAAGATTCAGGATTTATATTTGCCATGTGCAGACAACATAATGTCTTTTGAAGAGCTGAGGATCAAATTTAATCTCAATAGAACACATTTTTTTAAATATCTTCAACTTAGAAACTTTATTCGATCAAATCAAAATAAAGCTCTCACTCGACCTATTTATTCATCCTTGGAAAAAATGATGATGAAAGATAGTAAAAGAAAGGGTATTATTTCAGAGTTTTATAACTCATTGACACTATCTTCAAGTGAAAATTCACTGAAAAGATTAAACTACTGGAAAGAAGATCTGCAAATTGAAATTTCGGAGGAACAATGGGAATTGGCTTGTACAGAAGCTCAAACCAAATCAATAAATGCACGCCTTAAATTGATACATTTCAAATGGTTAATGCGGATGTATGTTACACCGGAGGAGTTAAATAGATATAACAAAAATATACCAGATACATGCACAAAATGCATGGAAAGTAAAGGAACCCTATTTCATTGTTTATGGGAATGTAGATTAATAAGAATGTTTTGGGAAGAGGTGAGGGTAACAATTGAAAAAATAATCTCAAAACAAATCATACTGAATCCTAAACTGTTTTTGTTGGGTCTGTACCCAGAAAAGCATAATTTTAATAAAAGTGAAAGAACATTCATAGACCTCAGTTTGCTTAATGCCAAAAAATGTATTGCACTATTATGGAAAAAGACTCATAGACCAGATGTGACTCAGTGGTTAAGACAGATGTTAACAAACCTTCCATTAGAAAGAATAACATATATACTGAAATCAAAGGAAATTGTGTTTGAGAATATATGGAGACCTTTTATTGATTATGTAAAAAATTTAAACATAACTCCTGAAGAAGAAGGTGAATGATGTGTGTGGACCTTGTAAATTCCAAACTGGTGAACATAATATGTATACTTATGTATTGGATTGTCTAGACTAAACAGAGGAGCATTGTTGAAGACTTGATTTTGTTGGTGGTTGTTGGTGTTTTTAGTGCATTTTTTTTTTTTTGTAGTACTTTAGCGTTAGTGTTTGATTGTATCATGTTTGTTAAAAAAAAAAAAAGGTTCAATAAAGATATTGTGGAAAAAAAAAAATAGAAATGTGAAAATGAACCACATGAACTCTCCACACTAACAAATACTGTATTAACATGATTGTTTGCTGTGATGGTGGTAGGAGGTTGCACACAATTTCATAGGGTATAGGCATAAAAAAAAAAAAATCATTACAAGTTCGGATTGGGATCTGAAATTCACGTTAAAAACATGGGACATGTTGGGTCTGTACCCAAAAAAGCATAACTTTAATAAAAGTGAAAGAACATTCATAGACCTCAGTTTGCTTAATGCCAAAAAATGTATTGCACTACTGTGGAAAAAGACTCATAGACCAGATGTGACTCAGTGGTTAAGACAGATGTTAACAAACCTTCCATTAGAAAGAATAACATACATACTGAAATCAAAGGAAAGTGTGTTTGAGAATATATGGAGACCTTTTATTGATTATGTAAAAAATTTAAACATTACTCTTGAAGAAGGTGAATGATGTGTGTGGACCTTGTAAATTCCAAACTGGTGAACATAATATGTATACTTATGTAATGGATTGTCTAGACTAAACAGAGGAGCATTGTTGAAGACTTCATTTTGTTGGTGGTTGTTGGTGTTTTTAGTGCATTTTTTTTTTGTAGTACTTTAGTGTTAGTGTTTGATTGTTTGTGTCATGTTTGTTAAAAAAAAAGGTTCAATAAAGATATTGTGAAAAAAAAAAACATGGGACAACTTACAGGGGTAAGAGAGGGCCCTCAACACGTAACAAAGTTTGAGGAATTTCCCTCAGAGCCAACATACCAACCACAAGGTTCTTCTAAGGTCGCTAAAAAGACCTCAGTTCAGGAAGATCTTTTGACAGTTTTTTGTTTTAAAGTTTTATATACTAAGTTCTTTATGTTTTTTATGTTCTTAATGTTCTTTCAGTTTCTGAGTAGCATAAAAGAGGGGCATTACACTGTTATACTAAATAAGACAATACAATGGAGAAACAGGGTGTAACCACAATAATCTCATATAATGTAAAAGGGATCCTGAATCCAGTTAAAAGATCCAAGATTCTAGGAAAAAGGAAAAAAGACAAAGCAGGAATATTTTTTACAGGAAACCCACCTAACAGACTTGGAGCACACTAAACTTAATAGACAAGGGTTTAAACTGATCTCTTCATCTTCATATAAGTCAGGGAGGAGGAGGGGGTAGCGACATTGATCTCAACCAAAATTATATTTGGAAAAACTTCAGAACACAAAGATAAAGAAGGGAGATTTAGCATGGCACTTGGTTGGCTAGAGGGAGAAGATATCACCCTGCTGAATGTATATGCACCTCCAGGGGCTAACTGGAAATTTTATAAAAATGCATTTGACCTAATGATAACTAAAGCCCAAGGTTTAGTGATATGTGGTGGAGACTTCAGTCTAAGACTGAATCCATACTGGGATGCATCAGGTAATTCTCCACATCAAAATAACACTCAAAGTAGAAAAACTCGAATGCTACTGAAAGAAATGGGAATCTGTGACATGTGGAGGGAATTCAACCACAGTGTAAAAGATTATACATTTTACTCAGCACCACATTCATCATACTCAAGGATTGACTATTTTTTATGCTTAATAGAGACATTGGAAGAGTAAAAACATGTAAAATAGGACTGATGGATCTCTCTGACTTCAGCCCGATCTATATGGACTTAAATATCCAAAAATACACAAATAATACATTTTCTTGGAGGTTAAATTCAAATGTGCTGAAAGGACCAATGAAGGACGAATTGGAATCAGATATTCTCAGATATTTGGAAGAAAATGATAATGGAGAAGTATCCCCTTTAATACTGTGGGACGCATGCAAAGCTGTAATAAGGGGAAGGATTATTGCAAAACTGGCACTCCAAAAGAAACTGAGACAAGAAAAACTAACCACATTAGAGTCAGAACTTAAGAAACTAGAAAAAGAGCACAAAGACAACACTCAGTCTAATGACTCGCTCAAAATTAAGGAAATTAAAAAACAAATAAACGAGATCTACACAATAGAAATCCAGAAGAAAATTACATTTCTAAAACAAAAATACTATGAAACAGGTAGCAAATCGGCAAAATTACTAGCCTATAAATTGAGGAAACAACAAACGGAGATAGCAATCTACAAAATCAGAGACCCAGTATCAAAGGAAATAAAATTTAGAATTCAGGAAATTCTTTAAAACTTCGAGAATTACTACAAGAACCTGCACTCCCTCAAAAAACACAAAAACGCATCCGAAGCCTTCCTAAATACATTAAATCTTCCCCAACTTACTGAGCCACAAAATAAAAAACTACTGGCAGAAATACAACCTAAAGAATTAGAAAAAGCAATTATGAAACTTTACAGCTAACAAATCCCCAGGAGCAGATGGTTATACAGCAGAGTGGTACAAAACCTTTAAACAGCAACTATCTCCTCTCCTCCTGAAAACAGTTACCTGTCCTCCACACAGGGGAAATCCCCCCCTCCTGGAGAGAAGGGGTCATTGCAGTCATACCTAAACCTGAAAAGGATAAACTAGACTGCTCCAACTACAGACCAATCAGTGTGTTAAATCAGGACTATAAACTTTTTACCGCTATCCTTGCCAAAAGGTTAGAAAATATACTGACAGACTTAATTCATTTAGACCAAACAGGTTTTATAAGACAAAGACAGACATAAGATAACATTAGACGCACTTTACACATAATTCATCATATAAAAAAATATAATTTAAATGCAGCCATATTGGGATTAGATGCTGAAAAAGCATTTGATTCGGTTGACTGGTCTTTCCTATATAGAATCTTATCCAGTTTCAATTTTCATAACTTCATTAGAACTATCCAGGCATTATATAAAAAACCAACAGCTAAAATAAGGATTAACGGTAAATTATCATCATCTTTTGAACTGGAAAGAGGATGTCGTCAGGGCTGCCCCTTGTCTCCACTGCTCTTTGCAATCTTCATAGAACCCCTGAGCCAATGGATAAGGCAGAATCAAAAAATTCAAGGTATTACACTTGGTCAGAAGGAACATAAAATAGCACTCTTTGCTGATGACATTTTAATATACCTGGGGCAGCCGGACACCTCTTTTCCAGAACTAATCTCAGTTTTTTCAGAGTATGGAGAGTTATCGGGGTACGAATTAAACATGCATAAAACCCAAATTTTAACATTCAACTATGACCCAAATCAATATTTACTAAGCAAATTCAAAACTAACTGGGAGATGGAATCTATGAAATATCTGGGGGTCAAGATCCTGAAACAACTCAACAAAATTATAACACTAAACTATGATCCATTGATGGCAAAAATAAAATCTGATCTAGCAAGATGGAATATGATACCATTCTTGGGTACTGCACAAAGAACTGAAGCAGTCAAAATGAATATACTTCCACGTCTTCTATACCTCTTCCAAAAAATATTGGTAGAACTTCCCACAAAAACATGGCAAGAACTGAACAGAAGGATCTCAAGATACATATGGCAGGGCAAGAGACCTAGAATCAGATATAGAACCCTACAGCTAAACAAAGACAAAGGTGGGCTCGCGCTGCCAAATATCAGGGACTATTTTAAAGCTGCGCAAATTAAAACATTAGTAGAGATACGTATGTAATCCAGTCTACACTGCACAATGGAAGGAGATAGAATGCCAAATAACAAGTGATTTCCCCTACAGGCGATAATAGGGAACAATGCCTTACCTAAACTTTTGAATAACACTAACCCGTGGAAAGAGACCCCGCTAAAAATTTGGTTTAAGATAGAGAGAATCAAACTAAAGAACCCTATCAATTATTGCAATGGATTTCCCATGATCAGGACTTTACTCCTAATAAAACAGACACTAGATTTAAAAAGTGGAAAGAGAACGGACTGATAAAATATTACGATTTTTTTTAAAGGACAAACTTTAAGAAGTTTTGAAGATTTGAAAAAACAAGGTCTAGTAAATCAAGACCTTTACAGGTTCTTCCAGCTTAGACACCACATAAACAAAATACTTAAAAAGGAGGATTTGGAAAGGGCCCAGTCAGATGTTCTGAAGGTTTTCTTAATGGCATATAAAGGGATCCCAGGGATCAGATACATTTCTAAAATATACCATGGTCTTCAAGATTTAAAAGGAGAGAACACATCATATATAAAAGAGAGATGGGAAAAAGAGGGGAATTTCACTTTACAACTAGAAATATGGGAAAAGCTAAATAAACAACAATGGAAAAGTACTTCATCCCTGCTGTGGAGAGAATCTGGATGGAAAAATTTGGTAAGATTTTTCAGAACACCTGCACAAAACAAATTTACTCGTAAAGGGTTGAATTGTTGGTGCTTGTGTGGTGAAAAGACTGCAAATCATTTTCATGCGTTTTGGTCATACCCAGTTATCCACCAATATTGGACCAATGTACAGACAATATTGGGGAAAATATTCAAAGTAACAGTTCCCTTTTCTTTTGTAACTTTGTATTTGGGTTTACTACCGAAATCACTGGAAAGACGAGGAGAAAAATACTTATTCACTGTTTTAATATTGGCAAGTAAAAAAGCTCTAACCAAAAAATGGATGTCGAAAGACTGTCCTGCAGCTGAAGATTGGATAAACGTGATTCAGGACATTTATTTGATGGAAAAGTTGACATTTGCACTGAGATAGGACATGGATGGGTTCTTGAACTTTTGGCAACCCTGGAACGCAGGGTTCCAGGGTTGCCAAAAAGGGAATATGTGATGAAAATGTAAACAATGCAATGCTGTAATGACATGTATACCCTTTACAAAAACTTAAAATTAAAAAAAAAAAATATAGATAGATAGATAAAGACGAGTTCTTTCAAATGACCTAGCTTTCACTGACCAATAAGCTATCCCACATGGCGTTATGAGTGGTCAATGATTGCCCAAAATTAAGTTTTTCAAGTTTCCATCTTCCTGTAATTATATAACAAATCATTAATGCAGGATAACCAGGCTTATTTTTATTTCTCTGCATCTTAGGCATTAAACTGATCATAGCTCTATTTATCAAACTTACATATTTCCAAAGATATAGATGCCTGAAGTTGGCCGCTGAGAAAATCGCAATTAAAAATTGTCAAAATTTGACTTCATGTTGTGAGCTCCAAATGCACATGGCAGTATTACAATTATTGTTTTCAACAGAGCTGGTATGGGTCTTTCAACCCTGAAATTTTCATTCATCTATATCGCATACAAAGTTATGAGGGCTCAAAAATGCCCAAAAAATTATGCAAATTTGAAGCTCCAAATTTCAACCTACCCCTGTCTCCTTCAGAAGTAGAGAACTCCAAAGGTTTTCATCCCATCAAAGAAAAATTTGGTATGGGTTCATCAAATATGTTGTAGTTACTGTGCTAAAAATTTCAGCTGAATTGGAAAGGTTGGTGCGGGAACGTGTGGTGAGCCGCGCTGCGTGTACCCTTTGCCCTAATTATCTTTCACAGCTGTGGGCACACCTGCGTCTCCTCATTAAGTACCCTTTATAAGGAACGCTGCCCAGAAGGCAGCACGGAGATGTCTACACTTTCTCCCAGGAGGAGCTCCACTCCAGAGTCTTCCTCCACTGCTCTTCGCCTTGAGAGTTCCACCTCTCATCTCCTGCTTCTCACCTTACGGGAGTCACTTCTCCCCAACGTTACGTAAGCTTTTCCAGAGTGATTCTCTGCACCTGCCTACTCTCCCTTTTGTTCCCTGTGCACAGGTGGACCACCCTCCAGGCGCACCTCTTCTTCCTTCTGGCGGCGGACCGGACCTTGTCTGTGGACAGCATCTTTCCCATCTCGCAGACTGGTGAGCTGGAGCGCACAACACGTTTTCTTCATCCTAAGCTGCACTGTAAATATTCTGCACTTGCACCACAGCGGGACGCTGGGCCAGTCTTGGACAGTCATCTATTCAGAGCCAGATTAACTCTTCGCTGCCGTAAGACTGTAAGATCTCTGTTAACATCATTACCTGCCAGCCTGAGTCTAATCCCTCTGTCTCTACTGTCATTGCAGGGTTGCCAGATCCGCCCTGCTGTTCATGCTCCTGCTCCCACCACACACACACACACACACACACACACACACACACACACACACACACACACACACACACACACACACTCCTTCACTTTCACTCGATAAAGATCATTATTGTTGGTGAGCCAGTGTCTGCTTCTGGGTGTTTCTGAAATCATGTCAGAACATTTCTCAGAATATGTTGATTTTATATGGAATGACCCTGATTAGTCCCACCATGGGTAAATTTACATGAATCAAGATGCATCGCAAATTGTTTTGCATTTGAATTGTTAATGGCTGAATCGTAATCGAATCTCAAGATAACTCAAGATTCACACCTATAATAATGACCGCTTTTAAACATGGTACATTGTAATTTCAATACTTCTCAGCTAAATCCTGGGAAATGGTACACCTCTACAGTTACTTAATTTTACAATGTGGTATTGTTTTATATCAGCGGAAAACTAACAGGCAGACTTAATAATGTGCTGCACCATCGCAAAACCTTGTTTTGGCAGTAAAAAACTACTGTCAAGATTTACGAAAGGGCGCAGTGGAAAGGCGTGGACTATACTAATTATGCGCCTGGCCTCACTGCATATGTATTTGTACGAGTTGTCATGTCAAAGGGCAAATTTGGGGGAGGAGAGTATTTAAATGACTGGTGCAAGGTGATTTACTAAGGTCTGCAGTTGTTGCTGTCCTGCTAATTGTGGAACGATTTAACGCCCAAAAAAAGCATGTCTTAATTCATCTGCACCTGACATGACAGCGATCATTGGTGCCAGGAGGATACACTGGCGAGAACTGAGGGCGTGTGGCTGAAGAGACAAAAGCTTCTCTCTGCGAGTTACTTTATTTGACATGACAGAACAGATTATATGAACAAAAACGATCTCACAGAGATTGGTGTTGTGCTGAACTGGACATCAGCCAGCAGAGGTTTTTTAATTTCATTTGTTTATATGTAGCCTACTAAATGAATTTGTATCCATAAAATAGGATACAATAGGAGCCCTTTCTACCTGCAGTGGACATCCAGATGTGTCAGCAGACAGTGACTTTTTTCCTTTTCTGCAGAGGTTCACACTCTGAGCCCGGAGTTTCCTCTCCTCTCCATCAGACTCCCCCACGCACTTGGAACAAAGGCTCTTCCACATTGTCAATTTTCTTCATTTTTTTCCCCTCTATCCATATTTCTGCCACCGGAGTGGTAGCCTAGTTGATAGAGCATCTGCCCCACAACCGGGAAGTTGGGGGTTCAAGTCCTGGCCGGGTCATATCAAAGACCATATAAAATGATACTTCCCGTCTTCTAGCTTGGTGCTCGACATAACAGAATGGGGGAAGGAGAAGTTGTTTGTGGCGGCGCCTTTCATGGCAGTGACCCCTCTGATTCTACATGTGATTAACACTGTAGATAGGAGAAACGTAATTTCGTTCTACTGTACATGATGGACTGAATGACAATAGAGATGGCTTCTTCTATATTTGTTTCTTTTTGCTGTGCATAAAACAGAAATTCAGTTCCCTCTTCTTCTCTCTATTTCCCTCTTCTCAGTTCAGGATACACAATAGGAGGAAAACAACAACAAGATTATTTTTTAAAAAAGAGCACAGACCCATAGAAACGTCCCCCAAAATTGCAACATCGTAGTAACTCAATGACTGCAGTCTCTGCTGTGGCGGTCCGAGGAATAAGTAAAATCATGTGTGTTTAAATCATGTGTGTTTGGGCTGCACGGTGGCGCAGTGGTTAGCACTGCGGCAGCACAGTTTACCCTTGGCCGGGGGATTGTGGGGATCGTGGGATCGTGGGTTCGATCCCAGCCCCCGACCAACAGTGATCTGTGTGGAGTTTGCATGTTCTCCCCGTGTTGCGTGGGTTTACTCCGGGATTTCTCCGGTTTCCTCCCACATGCCAAAAACATGCATGTTAGGTTAATTGGCTGTTTTAAATTGTCCCTAGATATCTGTTTCCTATAGGCCCTTAGAACAGAGGGTTAGTATTAATGAAAGCGCTTTGAGTGGTCTTTGTGACTAGAAAAGCGCTATATAAGTGCAGGTTAGTTTGTTAGTTAGTTAGTTTAATTTTATTACGTTCCAGACTCCAGAAAACATAAAATGCACATAAAAAGTCGTGAACTGGGAGACCTGTAGATTTTGTTAAATCAAAGTTATTCACATAATAAAATGCCAAAGGTCCATTAGACCATATTGACGGTTCAAGCCTTAATAAAATAAACATGTTGGTCAAATAATCAATTTATTCATGAGTAGTTCTTTTATAAATTATATACGAATATTTAATTTATACATATTAAACAAAGGAGTCTGCCATGTGAAATAAAAGTCGAAACTTTGAAATGTGACAAACAAAAATAAACTATTTTACTGGGTTTTGCACTTAAACAAAAGCTTAAAAAAGCTTTATATATTGTGCTCCTCCAAACTGGCTGTGCCTGTGTTGATGACCCACTTCCTCATCACTTGTGCCTGTGTGCAATTTTGCACTGCTCTTGGTGGATGGGTGGTCATTATTGAAATTAAGTGACTGAGTCTATGTTCATAATTTTGCGTGTTGTTAGGAGATCACTGGCAAAAATTGCCCACTCCCTTAGGCGCTCTGTTTAAATTGTACACTCGCAAATTTGCGCTGCCTTAGTAAATCTGCCCCTAAATCCTTTTTCCCCTCAGTTGTAGGGTTGTGGGAGCTGCTATAAATATTTTTACATCCAAACCAGCATGCCTGCTTGTATTTTGCCAGCCAAGAACAATATCTCTCTAAACACTGTGTATGTGCAAGATGTAATCACTATACCCAAGGCTTCAATTTGAGATTATTGGCAAAAACAAAACAAATGCAGCTTTTACAATGGTATATTTCAGCCCAGCAGTGTTGTCATGAATTAGGTTGGCCACACGTTCAGAATAGAAAATACCTAAAGTATACCTGAAACACTGAATTTATTTCCTCTTCCTTTACATAGCAGCAAATTACAATAAACAACAAGTAAAGGTATTTTGAAAGCTAATGACCCTAAAGCATAGAACACAATATTAAGTATTTTCTATCCAACCAAAGCAGTGAATCACACCTACTTTACAAAAAAACCCTGGAATGATGACAATTATCTACAATGGTCTGTTAAAGCATAACTAAAAGGAAAAACAATATCCCCAAACTGATTTACAAGAGGGATCAGCACCCATTTCAGCACTTTCATTAGTAGTCATCAGCCATAAATTAAGACTACATTCTCCCAGACAGATAACTTCATCCCCACTGAGTGGGTGACCCTTCTAAGCCATTACAGCGGCGGTCAGCTTCAGTTAATCATACATTAAGGAGCAGCAGTGAAAGATGTGGGCAGGGTGTCACTCTGCATCAGCTTTTGTGACATTTAATAGGTGAACCCTGCTGCGGCTGTTTTGTTAGAAATCTGTTGATGCTGGGATTAAAGTTTTCCTGTCTAAATCCCTCTGCATTGAAAGTGACCCTTTGAAGAAATATGTGAGAGCGTTTGCAAGATGTTTAGGAATTTTAATGAAGACCTTAAAAGAAATGCACTCTAAGTTACTGGGCAAAAAAAATATATTAAATTATTTATTAGACCAGTTTTACAGGAAATTCCCCATGATGTGTGTCCCCACTACGGGAACCTCCCAAAAAGTCAAAGTTTTCAGGAACCTGTAGCAGTGTTAATTTCGTCAACGAAAACTTGTTTGTTTGTTAACTAAATCTAGACTAAATCTATTGATAATTAACAGAATAAAACAAAACTGTAACTGACAAAAAATCAACGAATAGAGCTGCCTCGAGTCTTCTAAGATTGAAGCAAACTTTTTATGAACAAGGTGAAAAATCAGGAAAATTATTGGCATGGCAGATTAAACAATTAGAATTCAAAACACCAATTACCAGTATTATAAGTAACGGACAGGCAGTTGTAGATCCTTTAGAAATTAATAGTGCCTTTAGAGATTATTATGAAAAACTATATGATACAAAAAATGAAACTGACTTAACAAAACTAAATGGAGTTTTGGATGGATTATCTATACCGTGTATTCCAAATGAAAACAGGGAGATACTGGAGTCTAAAATTAGTCAAGAAGAAGTTGGGCTAGCCATTGATAATATGAAATCAGGAAAAAGAGCAGGACCAGATGGTCTTCCAGTTGACCTCCATAAAAAAATTTAAGAATAAATTAATAAAACCACTTTTGGAAATGGTTTTAGAAGCATTTCAAAATAGTAATTTACCATCATACATGAATAATGCCTTAATTATACTGTTGCCAAAACCAGGTAAACCCTCTAATAAATGTGAAAACATGAGACCAATAAGCCTATTAAATGCTGACCTTAAGATAATCTGTAAAATTTTAGCAAGACGACTACAAGAAATATTACCAAATATTATTAACCGTGATCAGAATGGCTTTATAATGGGAAGACAAGGCTTCCATAATGTAAGAAGACTATTTAATATTATTTATTCCAATAAAGAAGCATCGGATACAGCTCTCCTATCACTGGACGTCGAAAAGGCCTTTGATAGGGTCGAATGGCCCTATCTTTTTGAAGTCCTACAAGGGTTTGGACTTGGAAATAATTTCATAAAATGGGTTCAGATAATATACAATAATGCTACAGCAGAAATCCTAACAAACAGCAATATCTCAAAATCAATAAAAATCAATAGAGGATGTTGACAAGGCTGTCCACTGTCACCCTTATTGTTTACTATGGCAATTGAACCTTTAGCGATGGCAGTACGTTTACATCCACAAATATATGGAATTAAAGTAGGACCAACAGAACATAAAATCTCCCTGTATGCCGATGACATAATTTTGTTTATGTCGAATTTTAAAAAATCAATTCCGACCTTGTTAAATTTAATAAAGAACTTTGGGGAAATATCAGGATATAAAATAAATAAAACTAAATCTTCAATATTAATGCTAAATGAGACCCAGAGAAATCACCCAGCACCTGAGGTAAATCAATTCAATGTTGTAAATCAGTTTAAATATTTAGGAATTCAAATTGTGCCTAAGCTAGAATTAGTCGCCAGTGCCAACTATGAAGCCTTAATGACAGATATTAATGAGTTACTTCAGAGATGGATGTCACTACCAATGTCGATGATCAGGAGAATTGATATACTTAAAAGTAATATCTTACCCAAAATACTTTATTTATTTCAATACATTCCTTTACCACCACCTTCAGATCTATTCTTAAGAATTAAAAAAAAAGTTAGTGGAATTTATATGGAACAAAAGGAAGGCTAGATTACGTCTGTCCTTACTATATTTACCATTTGATCGTGGAGGTCTGAAATGTCCAAACTTTATGTTGTATTACTGGTCAGCACAACTGAGGTCTATGACATATTATTTTTCATCAAATGATCTCCCTCACTGGACTGAAATGGAATCATACAATTTACCTTTACCTCTTCCCTTATTCATATACTCAGACTCAGCTAAAAAATTACAGAAACAAGTTAAAAATCCAATTGTAAAGCATATGATCAAAATATGGTGTGAAACCAAAAAATATTTAAAAGAACCACACTTATTGTCACAATTTAGCCCAATATGGGGTAATCAATATTTTACACCAGGGAGAGCGGATGCTGTATTTAAAGTATGGAATTTAAAAGGGATTCAAAAGATTCAAGACTTATATTTGTCACGTTCAGATAACATAATGTCTTTTGAAGAACTGAGGATTAAATTCAATCTTAATAGAACACACTTTTTTAAATATCTTCAGCTTAGGAATTTTATTTGATCAAATCAAAATAATGCTCTCACCCGACCTACTTATTCATCCTTGGAAAAAATTTTGACGAAAGATAGTAAGAGAAAGGGTATCATTTCAGAGTTTTATAACTCATTGACATTATTCTCAAGTGAAAACACAGAAAAGACTGAATTATTGGAAAGAAGACCTGCAAACTGAAATTTCAGAGGAACAATGGGAAATGGCTTGTGCAGGAGCTCAAACCAAATCAATAAATGTACATCTTAAATTGATACATTTTAAATGGTTAATGCAGATGTATGTTACACCAGTGGAGTTAAATAGATATAATAAAAACATACCAGATACATGCACAAAATGTATGGAAAGTAAAGGAACCTTATTTCACTGTTTATGGGAATGTAGAAAAATCAGAATGTTTTGGGAAGAGGTGAGGGTAACAATTGAAAAAATAATTTCAAAACAAATCACATTGAACCCTAAACTGTTTTTGTTGGGTCTGTATCCAGAAAAGCATAATTTTAATAAGAGTGAAAGAGCATTCATAGACCTCAGTTTGCTTGATGCCAAAAAATGTATTGCACTACTGTGGAAAAAGACTCATAGACCAGATGTGACTCAGTGGTTAAGACAGATGTTAACAAACCTTCCACTAGAAAGAATAACATACATACTGAAATCAAAGGAAAATGTGTTTGAGAATATATGGAGACCTTTCATTGATTATGTAAAGAAATTAAACATAACTTTTTTATTTTTAAATTGCTTTGGTGTTGGTGTTTGATTGTTTGTGCCATGTTTGTAGAAAAAAGGTTCAATAAAAAATATTGTGGGAAAAAAAAATAAAACTAACTAAAAAAATCATCACAAGACTAAATCTGGACTACAATTAGGTGTCAAAAGTAATGCGTAAATGTTAATTTTTGTTTAATTTCTAGGTTTAGAAAAGCCTGAGCCTGGTTCTGCTGGAGGTTTCTTCCTGCTAAAAGGGATTTTTTCCTCTCCACCATTTCCAAGTGCTTGCTCGCAGAGATCGCCTGATTGCTGGGGTCTTTCTGCAATTGTGGGGTTTTCCCCTACAGTTTGAAAGTGCTATGAAATGACTGTTGTTGTGAAATGGTGCTATATAAATAAAGTTGAAATGAACTGGAATGTGGAGATGGAAAACAGAAACTTGACAAGGAGAATGCAGCAACTTAATGTTCAATATGAATACGGCTAAAGCAGAATAAGTTAAATGAGGGAATAATTTTCATGAAAATGATCAAAGTAAGGCTGTGAGCCTCAAATAACACTTGTCATGTTCATCAGTGGAACATTTCATCTTAAAACCCAAATTTCCAGAGACCCTCCTGAAAGCCATAAGTTTCAGAAAGGTTTACATATAATATGATATACAGTACCAAGGTGTAATGATACACGGTACAAACCATTCAGTACAATACATGCATGTACTGAATGGGAACTGATATGAGGTTTTTTCATATGAAGTACAAAAATTGTGTAAGGGCATTGTATTTACAGTGGTATGTTAAAACTTGGCCACCCCTTGACAAACAGCATATTTTTAAATGAAAAGACGTAAAAATCATCCCTGTAGGATATAGAAATCATTACTATATTACAAGCAAACATAATACATGGTTACTTTTTATTTCACGGACTTAAAAAAAAAAGAAGAATTTAGAAAGAGAACTACATAATTGTGGCATGTACATAGGTCTGGGGACCCTACACTCCTAAACACACTAAAAAAATACATCACCAAAATATGCTATTTGTCAAGGAATAGCCAAATTTTTGTATATGACGAATGTACATGTCACACACAGAGATATCTCTCTCCCTCTCTCTCCCTCTCTCTCTCTGTTAAAGGTTGTCATGTTGCATTTGTATTCTTCTGGGCAAAAGAAGTTATTTCTTTAGTTTCCCTTAAACATCGGCAGAACTGGGCATTGCAATGTTTCAGACTGGCCTACCACAACACTGTGGCCAAACGTCTGTCCATCCCCTCAAAAGAGAAAGTTGAGAAAAGTGGTGTGAGATGAAGCAAAACAAGCAAGCACGAGGTCAGCAGCTAACCCAAGCCCAACTATACGGATTTATCATCCGTACAACCAAACATCAACAGTTCAACAGCCTTTCAATGTTAAGTTTTTACAGCTGATGGCTGTGAAAGATCATGACAGACGAGCAGTTTTATGTTTTGCAGTGTTCTTCCTAACTGTACCAAAAATGAGCCACACTGTGACTTCAAAACCGAGGCATGCACCAAACCAAAATTTATGTGTACCATTACATCTGCTTTCTTTTTTTTTAACCTTACATTCCACAGGGCTGCTAATATTGAGTACTTGTGCTTACTAGCATTGTAGTAACGGTCCAGCTTTTCCCACAGAGGTTCATCTTCCCGCTGCAAAATGGACAGCTTGAGAGGTTCATAGATGGAGCCTGAGAAAATACACAGCAGTTAAAACAGAGCAGTTTTACAAATGTGCTACTCTAAAACATCTAACAAACTCAAATACTGTCATGACTGATCTCAGTTCCATACCCTCATTTTCATTGGAAGTATGCCTAAATTACTTGATCAATGTGCAATGAATAAGGAATATTCATCTTTGCTTTAAAGTCACCGGCCCTCATTAATCAAAGGTGTGTAAAACAGAAAACTGATGGTAATAATAATGGATTGCATTTATATAGCGCCTTTCATGATACCCAAAACGCTTTACAATGAGTCCATTAATCATTCACACCACAGACAGAAAATGGTAGTGGTAAGCTGACAGAAACGTGGCTGCCAATCCACATCTCTCCAACCACTACCGAAAATTTATCCACATTCATACCCAGTGTCATGGACGCTGGAGGCAAGGTGGGTAAGGTGTCTTGCCCAGGGACACGATGGCAGGATGGTGGAGAAGACCAGAATTCAAACTGCCAACCTTCCGGTCATCAGATGACCCTCTCTACTTCCTGGGCCACTGCCGCCCCATTTCAACACAAAGATCGGTATTTATTAATGTGAATGTAATGGGAGGATATGCTCAAATGCCACAACAGGTTTCACCTTGTGTTTACCAAGTTTCTAAGTCAGTTTAAATGTCAGAGCAGCAGAGAAACCTGGCTGTGTGGAAGAATTATATGATCATATCAAATTACACTGAGCAGCGCAACCTTTCAGGTGATATTTGTCTTTTTATAGTTAACTGATGACTTGGAGGAGTCCTGCTGTACACACCAGACAACATGTGGGAAATCCATCCATCCCTCTTTTACTGCTTATCCCGGGATCCGGATCGCGACAGCAGCAGTCCACGCGAAACAGCCCAGAGTGCCACCCGGGCCACATAGCACTGTGATCTCCATGACCCATGCTACAGGTGGTGAGCCCACTGGAGGGCAGACACATGTTGCTGCTTTGGGTACCCTGGGTCCTTGCTGTAACATTTTTCCATAGGGATCTTCTGGACCGCTCTTAATCTGGCCCCTCACCCAGGACCAGTTTATCTTGGGAGACCCTACCAGGGGCAGGCTGCCCCCGACACCATAGTTCCTGGGATCATTAGGGCATGCAAACCCCTCCACCACGATAAGGTGGCAATCCATGAAGGGGTTGTGGGAAATCATTTTATAAAAATGTTTTATTTTGGCCTCTGTGGTTCTGCAGAATACTGCAATAACCAGGTGGGCTGTGGCCAGATCAGCCAAACGCACAGAGCGTACAGCTGGGATCTGTGATGAAGACTTCATCCTGCACTCTTACAATCATTTCTACACCCAAATACACACTGATTTCTACGCACTTTTGATAAACAAGGGCCAATGACACAATAGCCTTGTTGACATACTAATAATGATATTCAGAGAAATGTCCAAACTTAGAAGTGGGAAAGTTTGACGTCTTTCAAAGAAGGAGAAGATAGGCCAAATCCCGAAATTTTTAAATAACTTCATTTCCTCATGTTATGGTTAGATTCCACTATTTATTTACAAAATTTCTGCCATAATTACAACTCGTGTTTTTGAATTGTATGTTCTGTGAGTCTACAGAAATAATTTAACTCTCCAATCCCAGTGCATAAAGAGCATCATATTTCAAGAATCTCAGGTGTTTGCTATATAAAATAGTGCCCCTGACAACGGGACAGAACTACATACAACCCAAAAACATACAGCAGTCCAGGCGGCGTAGCTTCGCTTTGCACAGACAAATAAAATGGCGTCAAACAGGCAGCAAGACAAATAAAGAACAACAGACACATGCCATCAATGATCCCTTTTTTGTTTTTTTCACTGCAACTCACTGTATCACACAGGGCTCGGCACACCAAATACTATTCAGGCCCAGATCCACAAATTCAAACTATATTACGACTTGTGACAAAACATTTTCTTATGAGCTGAGAGAGAGAAGCGGTTTTAAAGGAAGCCCTTCCATTTGTTAGAATTTCTGTATTTTCAGACACTTTCACTTTGCTAAGATTTGCATTTTAATAGTTTCAACCTTGGGTCAATACCACAGGTGCTGAAAAAAAAAAATCACATTCTCACCAAAATTAGCATAATTTCCATCCGTGTAAAAAGTTGCAGGGGGACAAAGCCAATCCATCTCTTTTAACAGATAACACTTTAAATGAGCTCAGAGGGAGTCTAATATTCCAATTTTAATTTTTAACAGGAGTATCAAAAAAAAGTGAGCCGCCAGTGTTTAGTGGCGTTTTAAACGAGCCCCCGGGTAACTCTGGTGACTTCATTACGCCCGTACGTTTATTTTGTGCCTCTTCAGGGTCTCTCCTGTGCAGTGTGGAGGAAAAATATGACATTTCTCACAGATGAATCCACACTGTTAACCACACTATATCAACAGTGGAAGCTTAGACTAGATTGTGGCTAATACTCTTCTTTACAGATAAGTGTTTTCTAACAGGTCGCGAGGGCACGTGGCAAGTGGTCCTCTCATAATTGTGAAATAAAAAAGGTTATTTATAGTGCGACCTATAATAAATGCCTTATGTTCAGCTATCTTCACTCGTTCTCCCCCTCTGGCTGAATTCTGCCACCACTACTTACCGAATCTGTGAACTTTCCGATGAGGCTGGGCGACCTCAGCCGCTGAACTGGCCATTCTCAAAAGGTGAACTTAAGGTCAATCGTCTCTCTCAGCTAAATCACAAATCTACAGCAATTCACAGGGAGGAGTTAGTAGCACAGAGTTAAGATTTTTAGACATGCATGAATCAGCAATAAATGAAACCCTGGGGAGATGATGATGATGATCATGAACAACGTGCAAGAGAATTACAATGCATTGCACTAAAAAAAAGGATGTTATTTCTACCCATCAGTAATATGGTCATAATGATTTACTGGACTGTGTTATTGTTATTTTTTAAATTACATAAGCAGAATAATTGCATCACTAAATTAGGACTGGAATGACTCACTATTGCTGTTTTTGTTGTCCAGCATAAAATTCACTTCTGTGGTCTCAGAATGCTTTTAAAGCAACAGTATGTAATATTTTCTTTTTAAAATAATGTTTCTAAAATGACTTTGCAGCTTCTGACCAAGTGGATCTCCCTTCACCCATAGCCTAAGTGGATCCGCATTGCTTACAGCAGCGCTGTTCTACACACGTGGACAAAATAATTGGTACCCCAAATGAAAGAAAAACCCACAATGGTCACAGAAATAACTTGACTCTGACAAAAGTGGTAAGAAATAAAAATTCTATGAAAATTAACCAGTGAAAATCAGACAATGCTTTTGAATTGTGGTTCAACAGAATTATTTTAAAAAACATACTCATGAAACAGGCCTGGACAAAAATGATGGTACCCTTAATATTTTGTTGCACAACCTTTTGAGACAATCACTGCAATCAAACGATTTCTGTAACTGTCAGTGAGACTTCTGCACCTCTCAGCAGGTATTCTGGCCCACTCCTCATGAGCAAACTGCTCCAGTTGTCTCAGGTTTGAAGGGTGCCTTCTCCAAACGGCATGTTTCAGCTCCTTCCACAGATGTCCACTAGCATTTAGATCAGGGTTCATAGAAGGCCACTTTACAATAGTCCAATGTTTTGCTCTTAGCCATTCTTGGGTGTTTTTAGCTGTGTGTTTTGGGTCATTATCCTGCTGCAAGACCCATGACCTGTGACTGAGACCAAGCTGTCTGACACTGGGCAGCACATTTCTCTCTAGAATACCTGGATAGTCTTGAGATTTCATTGTACCCTGCACAGATTCAAAACACCCTGTGCCAGATGCAGCAAAGCAGCCCCACAACATAACAGAACCTCCTCCATGTTTCACAGTAGGGACAGTGCTCTTTCCTTGGTATGCTTCATTTTTGCGTCTGTGAACATAGAGCTGATGTGCCTTGCCAAAAAGTTGCAGTTTTGTCTCGTCTGTCCATAGGACATTCTACCAGAAGCTTTGTGGCTTGTCAATATGCAGTTTGGCGACTTCGGTTATGGCGGCCACGTAGGAAGACGTGTTTCACACTGCTCTGCCCCTAAAAATAAAAAGGTTACTAAAACTCTCTTAATTGGAACAAAAACCCATCTCAGCGTTTAGGCGCGGATATGGTAAAGACCAAGGCTGGGAAATTAGGTGGAGGAAAAAGCAATTCGACAAAACAACCCAAGCTAACAGACTTCCACGCTCGAGGCGAAACAGAAAAAACTCCAGAGACGATGGTGGAGGAGGGAGCCAGCGGCGGAGCGGAAACTGCTGAAGAGGGGACAAATGCAGTGCTTACTGCCATCAACTCCATGAGAACAGAGTTTTTGTCTAAATTTGATGGAATTATAGCAGCGATAGAAGGAATGAGGAAAGAAATAAATGACTGTTTGGAGCGAGTATCCCAGGCAGAGCTCAGAATTTCAAGTGCTGAAGATGACGTCACCAGCCTACAATCAAAGTTGCAAACACTGGAATTAAAATGTAAACGTCTGGAAGATAAGATAAGATAAGATAAGATAAGATAAGCCTTTATTAGTCCCACAACGGGGAAATTCCAGGATTGCAACAGCACAGGGATAGCAACACTCAGAGCAACAATCAGAAGGCAAGAAAAAAACAAGCAAGCAAGAGCAGCTAATATACATATGTACGTATTACTATAAAATATATATATATACACACACACACAGACACACAGTGCAGAGCATTGTAGCTGGATGGAATAAATATATGAATATATGAACACACAGTGCAGAGCATTGTAGCTAGATGGAATAAATATGTAAATATATAAACACCCACAGTACGGAGCATTGCAGCTAGGTGGAATAAATATGCAAGTCCTGGATTTGGAATCTCGCACGCGACGGAATAATTTGAGGCTGGTGGGCCTCCCGGAGGGAGCGGAGAGAAGGGACTCATGTTCCTTTTTGGAAAAGTGGATTCCAGAAGCACTGAACAACGCGGATCTGCAGTCATCGGTTGTCTTAGAGAGCGCTCACCGAATCAGCCCACCGAGAGATAATAAGACACCACCGAGGACGCTGATTATGAAGTTCCTCAACTACAGAGACAAGATGACGGTCACCAATGCGGCGCTAGCTAAAGGGGAAATTAAATACCAGGAGTAACAGGTGCGGTTCTACCCAGACTTCGCCACAGGAATTCAACAATTAAGGAGGCAGTTCAACCCCGCCTGCAAAGAGCTGCGCAACCTCGGGATTCGTCACAGAGTGATTCATCCGGCAAGACTGCTGGTCACATATAAGGGGAGAACCCACATCTTCAAGACCCCTCAAGAGGCACAGGAGCTCATCAAGCAAATCCAAAAGGAGACTGGTGGGAGCTAAGCATGAACATGACAAAGGTAGAACAATTAAGCATTTGTACAGGCATCTGATTGATCTGAAACATATAACTTGTCTACAAAATACAGACTGTATTAAATAAAATTAAAAAAAAAAAAAGCTATGATGTACAAAGTTGCTATAAAACTTTGAAGTTATGCTGAAAAAACTACAGAAGAGAGTTAATGTCAAAAATAGTAGAGTCAGGGTGATTGAGAGGAGAAAGAGAGAGTGGTTTGACTGATCCTCGCAGGTGTGGAACAGTCACTAGCTATAACGGGAGACAGAATTTTTTTGATTTTGGGGGGATTACCATGAATGTGGGGAAAGGGAATTTGTTTTTGTTTGGTTTGTAGGATGAATGTTCCATCATCCATGTTTTTGCTTCTCTGTAAGAGTATGTTCATATTGCAAGGTAATCTCAAACTCCTTATTGATCATAGATCAAAGCGTTAATCTTAATTTAACTTCATGGAATTGCAGAGGTCTACAAAATCTTAAAAAACTTAAACAAGTTATGAATAAAATAAAAGACATAGATTCAAAAATTGTATTTTTACAAGAAACTCATCTATTAGAGGAGGATGTAAAAAGAATTAGGAGAAGATGGCAAGGTAATGTGTTCACCTCATCATTTTCATCCCGAGCCAGGGGAGTTATGATTCTCATACATAAAACAGTCCCATTTCAAATGAAAAATGTAATTAGAGACAAATTTGGAAGATATCTAATCATCCAAGGATCTTTGTTATTAGAAAATATAAATCTGGTGAACTTATACGGCCCCAATATTGATGATCAAAACTTCTTTGTTAATTTACTCCTCACTTCATCATCACTTACAGGGCAACATATAACAGCAGGGGATTTTAATTGTACATTGAATCCCAGTATAGATAGATCAACAGGACTGGACTGTATGCACAATGGATGTAGGATGACCATTAATCATTTTATGAAAGAACTGAGATTGTTAGATATATGGAGAGAAATGAAACCACAGGTCAAAGCTTATTCTTGTTATTCTAATACCTATAAGACATTCTCACGTATTGACTACTTTTTGAGCTCTACAGAATTAAGGTCCAAGATTCAAAACTGTTTCTATGATAATATTGTGATCTCTGATCATGCACCCTGCTGTCTAATATATGTAGATAAGAAACTGACAAAGGACCCAGTTAGGTGGCATTTTCAACATAAATGGCTTCAGGATGAGGAATTTGTTAAGTACATAGGAAAACAGATAGATGAGTTCTTTGATATCAATACTACACAAACATCAGCATGTATAAAGTGGGAGGCTTTCAAAGCTTTTATTAGGGGGCATATTATTAGTTATACAGGTTCAAAATCTAAGAAGACCCGAGAGGAGAGAGTCCAATTGGAACGTAAAATAAAAATCCTTCAAGTGTATGCAGGAAGTAACCCACAGTTAGAGAACGAATTACTGATTCTGAGAGCTGAATATGACAAAAAATCAGCGAATAGAGCTGCCTCGAGTCTTCTAAGATTGAAGCAAACTTTTTACGAACAAGGTGAAAAATCAGGAAAATTATTGGCATGGCAGATTAAACAATTAGAATCTAAAACACTAATTACCAGTATTATAAGGGCAGTTATAGATCCTTTAGAAATTAATAGTGCCTTTAGAGATTATTATGGAAAACTATATGATACAAAAAATGAAACTGACTTAACAAAATTAAATGGGTTTTTGGGTGGATTATCTATACCATGTATTCCAAATGAAAACAGGGAGATACTGGAGTCTAAAATTAGTCGAGAAGTTGGGCAAGCCATTGATAATATGAAATCAGGGAAAAGAGCAGAACCAGATGGTCTTCCAGTTGACCTCTATAAAAAATTTAAGACTAAATTAATAAAACCACTGTTGGAAATGGTTTTAGAAGCATTTCAAAATGGTAATTTACCACCATACATGAATAATGCCTTATTTATACTGTTACCAAAACCAGGTAAACCCCCTAATAAATGTGAAAACATGAGACCAATAAGCCTATTAAATGCTGATCTTAAAATAATCTGTAAAATTTTAGCAAAACGACTATAAGAAATATTACCAAATATTATTAACCGAGATCAGAATGGCTTTATAATGGGAAGACAAGGCTTCCATAATGTAAGAAGACTATTTAATATTATTTATTCCAATAAAGAAGCACCAGATACAGCTCTCTTATCATTGGATGCCGAAAAGGCCTTTGATAAGGTCGAATGGCTCTATCTTTTTGAAGTTCTACAAAGGTTTGGACTTGGAAATAATTTTTTCATAAAATGGGTCCAGATAATATACAATAATGCTACAGCAGAAATCCTAAAAAAAAGCAATATCTCAAAATCAATAAAAATCAATAGAGGATGTCGACAAGGCTGTCCACTTTCACCCTTATTGTTTACTATGGCAATTGAACCTTTAGCGATGGCAGTACGTTTACATCCACAAATATATGGAATTAAAGTAGGACCAACAGAACATAAAATCTCCCTGTATGCCGATGACATAATTTTGTTTATGTCGAATTTTAAAAAATCAATTCCGACCTTGTTAAATTTAATAAAGAACTTTGGGGATATATCAGGATATAAAATAAACAAAACAAAATCTTCAATATTAATGCTAAATGAGACCCAGAGAAATCACCCAGCAACTGAGGTAAACCAATTCAATGTTGTAAATCAGTTTAAATATTTAGGAATTCAAATTTTGTCTAAGCTAGAATCAGTCGCTAATGCCAGCAATGTAAAATAAGTATTTGGTCAATAACAAAAGTTCATCTCAATACTTTGTTATATACCCTTTGTCGGCAATGACAGAGGTCAAACGTTTTCTGGTCTACCATCAATGGAGGACATGCTAATACAGATGAACCTGAGATGGCTCGGACATGTTGAGAAGATGTACCACCAGCGTCTCCCTCGACAGTTACTCTACTCACAGTTATGCGAGGGCAAACGCAATCAGGGTAGACCAAGGCTCAGATTTAAAGACACTGTAAAAAGAAACTTGAAGAAGTTGGACATAGACAGGAGTTCCTGGCAGCGGAAGGCTAAGGACAGAGCTGTGTGGAGGAATCTGATCAGACCTAAATGAAACAGTCATTGTCGCCCACGACAGACTGCGATAATGATGATGATGATGATGATGATGAGTCACAGGAACATCAAGCTGCTTGGAGATGGTCTTATAGCCTTTACCTTTAACATGCTTGTCTATAATTTTCTTTCTAATCTCCTGAGACAACTCTCTCCTTGGCTTCCTCTAGTCCATGTTTAGTGTGGTACACACCATGTCACCAAACAGCACAGTGACTACTTGTCACCCTTTAAATAGGCGACTGACTGATTATAAGTTTGTAGACACCTGTGATGTTAATTAGAGGACACATCTTGGTTGAACATGTCCCTATGGTCACATTATTTTCAATCTTTTCTAGGGGTATCATCAATTTTGTCCAGGCTTGTTTCATTTTTTAAAGTAATTCTGTTGAACCACAATTCAAAAGCATTGTCTGATTTTCATTGGTTAATTTTCATAGAACTTTTTTTTTTATTACCACTTTTGTCAGATTCAAGTTATTTGACCATTGTGGGTTTTTCTTTCATTAACAGAGGGGCACCAACAATTTTGTCCACGGCTGTAACACTGAAAGGACGACTACTATGGTGACTAGGACCTCAGTCCCAACAGCCACAGGGCACAACTTTAACCATCAACAACGAAGGACCCTGTGAATGTCTGTTAGGACTGAGGTCACAGTCTTCATAGGCGTAGTCTTTTCAGTGTTCTTGGTGAAAGAAAGCTACATAGCGCTGCTTTAAAACTTGCTGAGAGGAAGCTTATGGGGCTGTATTTAATTCACACTCTTATGCTCTGATGCTCTTTTGCTCATAAATATAGATACAGTCAGCATCAAAACGAATGTACACACATCCGGTTTGGAACAAGGGGGGAAAACAAACCACTAGCCTCAATGCCACAAAGCTGCAGTGTGCCCTTTTGCGCTACATATAAACTTAAAAAAAAAAATCCAAATGTTAAGTTTTGTTTTTTACCCAAATAAAGCAAAGGGCTTTCTCTACCTTAAAAGGGTCATCGACTGAAAACAATTTGTACTTGTAGGTTTTAATCTCATCAAATGGGCCATTTTCAGAAAGGTTGAGGAAAAAACTAATTTGCTGCAATATAAATAAAGAAAATTCAAACAAAATATGTCAAACATTCCATTAACCCCTTGAACTCTGTGAATTCCGCGGGCAGTCACGTCTCTGCATCTTAGTGCGTCTCAGTGTGCACTGAAAAAAAAAGCTGTATTTCCGGTCTTCCAGTACAGACACAGCCTTGTTACAATCTGAGAAAAAAGCTGTGTAATATATTCATTTTTTGTGGAATTTTTACAAAATTTTGACCTGAGCTTGAAAACACTTGGTTCTACATTTCTGTTGTGTTTTCCAGCCAGTATCTGACAGCTGTATTTTATTTGCAAGCATTTGTATCTAAAAAAACACCCAGGCGAACTTTCTTGTTACTCAGTGGCAGGAGCACTTAAGAGAGATTATGACTGTTTTGCCCAAAAATTCAGAGTTTTTTCTTTTAAATGAGACTAACACAATGGAGATGTTGCAAAGGGTTGAAGAACAGCTTTTGATTTACTTCGGGCATGTTATTTTTAGGCATTTTTAGGGAAGTTGAACGAAGTTCAACAGGTTATGTGAGCTGCTAAAATGTAGAAAAAAGTGCAATCAATGACCCCTTTAAAATAACAGCAGCCGCATGGGAACACTGGTGCACACCGTCAACAACAAGAAGATGAATGTACATCCCTAAAACATACTAGTCTATTTAGTGTTGTCAATGGTTGTCATGGACTGATATTATGTTACGTTTAATACATAGTAACACATCAAATGTGAGACTGTCTTATCAGATAATTTTAACCAATATTTTTTTACATAATTCTTTCCACGGTTTCTGATTTCATGTATACATTTTTATGGTTATTTTGTGTATATTATTTCAATGCTTTTATGTATACATTTTTATATTGTGACACCAAGATTGCCTGTAATGAAAAGTGCATTATAAATATAATAATACATTATCATCATTATTATTATTATTACTATGGGTTTTTCTTTTAAATATGGGCCATTAAGTGGGATCATTTGTCCAGTCTTTTATACGGTATGAACGATCTGATCGTATTCTGTTCAGTTTTGCACTGTATCCTTCTCTGTCAGTTGAGTCCAATGATTCAGTGTAGGATATTACAGCTTGTTAGCTTTAACAGTTGTTCTTTTAGCAGATTTCAAAAAGTCCCACTTTCACAGCATTTCAGGCTGAGAGAAAAGATTCTTTTCCCCCACGCCTCCTAGCACCTTCATCTAATCATGTTCGAACATGAAAACAAACTATTGCTGCATACAGAAGTAGCAGGTGAGACCATGAATGCATTCTTGTTGCAAAATGTCTTATTAGAATTTATTTTATAACAAATATATTAAATAGCCTTCCTACATACAGTATGGAGTAGGGTGTCATAAACTGCTATTTGCACCACTCATAAAGATTTAGAAAAAAATGAAAAAAATTCAAAATTCAAGTGAAGCAGCTTTACAATAAGTCTAGTCTTTAATTCCTTCATAGAAAATAATTTAAATCAAAAATAAATGTTGGTACTTCTCAAAATTAAGATGAACACAGCATACACAGTGGATATAAAAAGTGTAAAAAACGAGACCAAGATAAATAATTTCAAAACTTTTTTCCACCATTAATGTGACCCATAACCTGTACAACCCAATTTAAAAACAAACTGAAATCTTTTAAGCGGAAAAATAAAAAACTTACAATAACCTGGCTGTATAAATGTGCACACCCTTAAACCAATACTTTGTTGCAGCACCTTTGGCTTTTATTACAGCACTCAGTCTTTCACATCTTGATGTGGCAATATTTGCCCACTCTTCTTTGCAAAAATGCTCCAAATCTGTCAGATTGTGAGGGCATCTCCTGTGCACAGCCCTCTTCAGATCACCCCACTGATGTTCAGTCGGATTCAGGTCCAGACTCTGGCTGGGCCATTCCAAAGCCTTAATCTTCTTCTGGTGAAGCCATTCTTTTGTTGATTTGGATGTGAGCTTTTCGTCATTGTCATGCTGAAAGATGAAGTTCCTCTTCATCTTCAGGTTTCTAGCAGAAGCCTGAAGGTTTTGTGCCAACACTGACTGGTATTTGGAACTGTTCATAATTCCCTCCACCTTGACTAAGGCCCCAGTTCCATCTGAAGAAAAACACCCCCAAAGCATGATACTGCTACCACCATGCTTCACTGTAGGTATGGTGTTCTTTTGGTGATGAGCAGTGCTGTGTTTGCACCAAATATACCTTTTGGAATTATGGCCAAAAAGTTCAACCTTGGTTTCATCGGACCATAACATATTTTCCCCCATGCAACAGTGATCTGTGTGGAGTTTGCATGTTCTCCCCGTGTTTGCGTGGGTTTACTCCAGGATTTCTCTGCTTTCCTCCCACATGCCAAAACATGCAGGTTAGGGAGTTAAGGGGCGCTTGCGCACGCAGCGACCGGCAGCTGGTGGCTTGTCACCAGACTGCAGAACAAATCTACCTACGGGTACAAAATAAGTTAAAAAAAAAATGCATTTGGGAGAGTTCAAGTGTGTTTTTGCAAAATGTAACTGGGCTTGGATGTTTTTCTTCATAAGATAGAGCTTCTGTCTTGCCACCCTAGATGGGAGATTGTTGTCATGTGTACTAAACAGCCAGTACTTACCAGAAATTCCTGCAGCTCCTTCAGTGTTGCGGTCAGCCTCTTGGCAGCCTCCCTGACCAGTTTTTTTCTTGTCTTTTCATCAATTCTGGAGGGACGTCCAGTTCTGGGTAATATCACTGTTGTGCCATATTTTCTCCTTTTGATGATGACTGTCTTCACTGTGTTCCACGGTATATTTAATGCCTTGGAAATTCTTTTGTACCGTTCTCTTGACTGATACCTTTGAACAATGAGATCCCTCTGATGCTTTGGAAGCTCTCTGTGGACCATGGCTTGTGCTGTAAGATGTGACTAAAAAAATGTCAGGAAAAGCCTACTAGAACAGCTGAACTTTATTTGGGGTTAATCAGAGGCACTTTAAATAGTGGCAGGTGTGTGCTGACTCCCATTAACATGAATTTGAATGTGATTGGTTAATTCTGAACACAACCACATCCTCAGTTATAACAGGGTGTGCATATTTATGCAAACAGGTTATTGTAAATTTTTTATTTTTCCACTTAAAAGATTTCAGTTTGTTTTTCAATTGGGTTGTACAGATTATAGGTCACATTAATGGGGGAAAAAGTTTTGAAATGACTTTTTTTTTTTTTGATTTTGTATACTTTATTGATCCCCAGAGGGGAAATTGAGGACATCCACCCGGATGGATGAAGCAGCCACAGTACGGCACTATCCCTTAACCATTCACACACACATTCACACCTAGGGCTACTTTAGAGTCTCCAATTAACCTAACCTGCATGTTTTTGGCCTGTGGGAGGAAACCGGAGAAATCCCGGAGTAAACCCACGCAGATATGGGGAGAACATGCAAACTCCACACAGATCGGGCTGGGATCGAACCAGGGATCCCATGGCCAAGGGTGAGTTGCTGTGCTGGCGCAGTGCTAACCACTGCGCCACTGCGCAGTGCTAACCACTGCGCCACCGCATGTTGATGATATGACTTTAAAATGATTATTGCTGATCATTTTGGTCATGACTGTACATCCTTACATTGTTGGCAAGGCATTTTAAAGTAGAGTTAAGGGGTCACTTCCCCGTGCAAGCACAAGAGCAGCACAGTCCTATCAGTTGTGATAGGCAAGTAAATTAATACACTGCACTACAATGAGGACAATGGAAATGGTGGCAAAATTCCCAATGATTATTATTGGTGAATTAGAATTAAACAGTAAAAGCTTGGAATTACCAAGACTCCAAAACCATCTCCAATGCCAACTTATTATTTGGAGAGTACACCAGGGAAAAATGGCTTTTTGCGCCAGTCCAGTCAGTTAAGAAATCTACTGAATATAATCATTTTAAATAGATGTTGGATTTTTCTCATTTTTGCAGATTGGGATGGAGCAAAAAGGTGCATTCTTTGAAAAGTTTTTACAAGGGGTGCTAATCGGTGTTGAGTTAACTGTAAGTGATTCTTTTGTTGTTACATGCTAGGTATGGGATTTTAGGTTTTAATTAATGGGTTCATACCCCTTCACTTGGCACGGTGAGAAGCAGCAGGCCTGTATAATATCATTAGTTAGAGACTATCACCCCACCCAGGGTGAAGGCCATCGACAAGAGCCCTCCAGAGCTTTCTGTCCTGCGCATTTGCTTCAAGATGGCTCCAGGTGAAGACCTGTTAACAAAGTTGTACATAGTAAGGCTGCGATTAATGATTACTTTTGTTACCGGATGACCTGCTGATCTTTTTTTTTTTTTTTTTTCTTCGATAAGTTGACTAATCATTTGGTCTACAAAATATTTACAAGACTGTCAAAAATGTCCAAAGAGTTCAAGGAAACCTCATCCAGTGTTTTGGTTTGTCAAACAAATAGTACAAAGCCAAACATTATCCAACTTAATAATGCAAAAATACGTTTGAGAACCTGAAATAATCATAGTTTAAGAATTTTTACTGGGTAAAAAAGGGGGAATAGGTGATCAGTCGACTATCAAATTCGTTGTCGATTAAGTTTCTGTCAACTGACTAGTCGATTAATCAACTTATCATTGCAGCACTACTACACCGGGTTCGGTTTTTCTGAAGCAAATGACTAATTTTGGTTTACCTTAATAGAAAGTTGTTTGTTGCAGTTTCAGATGAAGACCCTTGCCAAAAATGTGGATTTTTGTCAAGCCTCCTACCCCGCTCTCATATTTCCTCATCTTTATTAGTGGTGCAAATAAAGTACAACACTTTTTTTTTTTTTCCCACTTTAACCCTGAATTAAGGGGTGACTTCCCTTTGCTTGCCACAGTAGTGTCAATTGTCTCGGGCCGGCTGAGATAACACGGCAAACCTGTACTATAACACGGTTCAATTCACTGTTGGTGACATGTAAAAGCGAACAGACACCTGCTGTGAAGCTTAAAATAGCCCTCACACACATTTCCACCTCTGACCTTTTCATGCTAGTAGCCTCAGCAACATGAACGAGGCAGATTTGAGGCTTCGCTCGGAGCTTCAACAAACAACAGAGAAAGGCAACAGAGCTCTCACACTCAACGAGATCGTGCAAAATTACGTGTCCGACCTGAACGCTTTGATCTGGCTTTAAATTCCAGGAGTTTCCAACCGACATCAGCCAGACTCGCCATGTTTACACTGTGAGGAAATACGGCTAAAAATTAAATAAGTACCGGTGTTATTCTTCAAAATAAAACGAGAATGCTCCACACCTTGTAAGAAATACTCCCAACTTCACATGTAGCTAAACAGCCGATGTACCCGCGAAAAATGCATATGAAACATGTTTAAATAAGTTAAGTTCACATCAATTTGAACCCTCCCCCCCAAAAAAACACAAATGTCGTGCTTTTGTATTGAAGAGAGCATCCATCCGTTTCCGATTTTGTACCAGCTCGAACTTGATTTTAAATTGTCGCCTGTCAAGAATCCGACAGCACGACACTGACGTAAATATCCATCGCAAATATAGCAGTTTTTAATCTTTAAATTGGGATTTTATCTACATTAATTTTTCAGGCTAATTAAAAAAAATATCCTTCAACATATCTGAAAAATCGCACGGACGTTAAATGTTTAAATATTCAATGCCGATAACGCCTCTGTGCTGTAAAGCAGCGTGCCGTGTTACGTCTGGTGTTGTGGAAGCCGAGCCAGAAGCAGGATGTGGGCCTTTAAGTTAAATATTTTGGCCTTTCTGTTGCTTTTTGTTCTCCAAAAACACACGCACGCTCTTCAGGATGTAACGGCCGACCTTTTTGGTGCCGCGAATTACGGGACGGTAGCAGCGTTTGGAGATTTTAACGCTGATAAACAGACGGACATCTTCATCATCAGAGAGCGTACGTTTACGTCTCACTACTCTATATGTTGTTGTATTTTCAGATAATTAAGTCACCTAAAATACCTGCTGTCGACTGTTGTTAAGGTTAATCAAATAACCACCTCCACACAGCTTATTTCATGTCTATATCTGCATCTCTCTTCTTGGCATATGAGCAATGAGTCTTAACTGAGGGAAATGCTTTAATTATTGATTATTAGTTCAACACAGCTGTGCCTTTTTAATCATGGCAGATTATTATCCTAATTTTCCTTATTTAATGGGAGCATTCCGTCTCAGGCCCCCACTCAAAAACGGCCATTTCTAGCTTTTGGGATTTTTAATGCTTCTTCTGTCAAAAAGTTTAAGGGTGAATTTGTAGCTTGGGGGCTCCCTAGTAACTGGATTATTTTACGAGGCTGTGTTTATTTCACAATGCTTGTTAATCAGTAAATAGGCATAGACAGCATGGTGGTTAGCGATGTTGCCTCACAGCTACAGTGGGGCAAAAAAGTAGTCAGCCACCAATTGTGCAAGTTCTCCCACTTAAAAGATGAGAGAGGTCTCCAATTTTCATCATAGGTATACCTCAACTATGAGAGACAAAATGAGAAAAAAAAAATCCAGAAAATAACATTGAAGGATTTTTAATGAATTGATTGGTAAATTCCTCAGTAAAATAAGTATTTGGTCAATAACAAAAGTTCATCTCAATACTTTGTTATATACCCTTTGTTGGCAATGACAGAGGTCAAACATTTTCTGTAAGTCTTCACAAGGTTTTCACACACTGTTGCTGGTATTTTGGCCCATTTCTCCATGCAGATCTCCTCTAGAGCAGTGATGTTTTGGGGCTGTCGCTGGGCAACACAGACTTTCAACTCCCTCCAAAGATTTTCTATGGGGTTGAGATCTGGAGACTGGTTAGGCCACTCCAGGACCTTGAAATGCTTCTTACAAAGCCACTCCTTCGTTGCCCAGGCGGTGTGTTTGGGATCATTGTCATGCTGAAAGACCCAGCCACATTTCATCTTCAATGCCCTTGCTGATGGAAGGAGGTTTTCACTCAAAATCTCACGATACATGGCCCCATTCATTCTTTCCTTTACACGGATCAGTCGTCCTGGTCCCTTTGCAGATAAACAGCCCCAAAGCATGATGTTTCCACCTCCATGCTTCACAGTAGATATGGTGTTCTTTCTCCTCCAAACACAACAAGTTGAGTTTTTACAATAAAGTTCTCTTTTGGTTTCATCTGACCATATGACATTCTCCCAATCCTCTTCTGGATCATCCAAATGCTCTCTAGCAAACTTCAGGTGGGCCTGGACATGTACTGGCTTAAGCAGGGGTACACGTCTGGCACTGCAGGATTTGAGTCCCTGGCGGCGTAGTGTGTTTCTGATGTAGCCTTTGTTACTTTGGTCCCAGCTCTCTGCAGGTCATTCACTAGGTCCCCCCGTGTGGTTCTGGGATTTTTGCTCACCGTTCTCGTGATCATTTTGACCCCACGGGGTGAGATCTTGCGTGGAGCCCCAGATCGAGGGAGATTATCAGTGGTCTTGTATGTCTTCCATTTTCTAATAATTGCTCCCACAGTTGATTTCTTCACACCAAGCTGTTTACCTATTGCAGATTCAGTCTTCACAGCCTGGTGCAGGTCTACAATTTTGTTTCTGGTGTCCTTTGACAACTCTTTGGTCTTGGCCATAGTGGAGTTTGGAGTCTGACTGTTTGAGGTTGTGGACAGGTGTCTTTTATACTGATAACGAGTTCAAACAGGTGCCATTAATACAGGTAACGAGTGGAGGACAGAGGAGCCTCTTAAAGAAGAAGTTACAGGTCTGTGAGAGCCAGAAATCTTGCTTGTTTGTAGGTGACCAAATACTTATTTTACCGAGGAATTTACCAATTAATTCATTAAAAATCCTTCAATGTGATTTTCTGGATTTTTTTTTCTCATTTTGTCTCTCATAGTTGAGGTATACCTATGATGAAAATTGGAGACCTCTCTCATCTTTTAAAAGGAACTCTGATTATATTGGCATGTTAGCTCTATATGCTTTATTTTTATGTTACTAACATAACTATAATATAATTTTTTTGAAAATAATTCCCAGTTTTATATATTTTTAAAAAACTTTATTACGATTTTTGTTTGTTGCAATGCATTCTGGGTAGTGACGTAGAATGGTTGCAGCCGTTTTTTCTGTCTTATACAAGCCAAGAAGCGAAGCTACGAACTACTGTCATTTGTCAGTGAAAATGCCACATTGCGCGGCTTTTGGATGTAATTTCCAATCAAAGGGAAATAAAGAGAGCGGGGTAAGCCTCCATAGCTTTCCTAAAGAGGGAAAGTGGAGGAAAAAGTGGGGCGGCAGCGGCTCAGCAGGTAGTCTAATAACCCGATGGTTGGCGGTTCACATCACGCTCTCCCCAGATATCCTGCCGTTGTGTCCCTGGGCAAGACACTTCACCTGCATTGCCTCCAGTGCCCATAACACTGGGTATGAATGTGTAAAAATGTTTAAATGCTCGGTGGTGGCCGGAGAGGCCGTTGGCGCGGATTGGCAGCCACATTTCCCTCACTCTGAGTGTCTGTGATCACGCGCTGTAGCGCATGCCTGATGAAGCTGACATATGTATTAATCACGCTGTGATAATAGCACAATATCGCTCAAAGCGCGTGCATGAGACATGTCTGTGATCGCACGCTTGTGTTGACCGTTCCTGCCTTTCGTCTCCTAACCGTGGTTTTGGGACGCAGGGGAGATGTATCTTCCTCCGCGGTTTAATTCCCGAGTAAACCTCACTCTTGTGGTACACAGAAGCACAGGCCGTTTTGCTGAAGCGTTGGGGCTTTATTTATATACCGCACTGTTGTCAGCAAGAAATTCTACCTGCTCTGGTCGCCTCGCTCTTTCTACTTATCCGCACCAAATCACACACCGTTCGCCACACACACCGGGGGGCGCCTCGGCTGCGCAAACACCATCACTCACTCACTGGTGCGCAAAGCGCACGCCGTGTGGCGGATGAAATAAGGGAACCCAGTGTGGAGGCACGGAATAATTGCAGGCAGGACACGGCAAACTGAAGTTTAAAAGGGTGTTTATTTCATCCTCCAGCACGAAGCTCACTCCAGCGCTTTGGAGCGAGACCTTTTTTTTTATTACTTATTTTGTACCCATAGGTAGATTTGTTTTGCAGTCTGGTGACAAGTCACCAGCTGCCAGTCGCTGCGTGCGCAAGCGCCCCTTAACTCCCTAACCTGCATGTTTTTGACATGTGGGAGGAAACTGGAGAAATCCCGGAGTAAACCCACGCAAACACGGGGAGAACATGCAAACTCCACACAGATCACTGTTGGCCGGGGGCAGGGATCGAACCCACGATCTCCGCTATCCCCCGGCCGAGGGTAAACTGTGCTGCCACAGTGCTAACCACTGCGCACTCTGGTTAGTACAAAATAAGTAATAAAAAAAAAAAAAAAAAAAAAAAAAAAAGGGCTCGCTCCACAGCGCTGGAGTATGAAATAAACACCATTTTAAACTTCAGTTCGCAGTGTCCTGCCTGCAATTATTCCGTGCCTCCACACTGGGTTCCCTTATTTCATTTGCCACACTGGTGCACAAAGCGCACGCTCGTGCGCTTTGGGCGATATTGTGCTATTATCACAGCGTGATTAATACATATGTCAGCTTTATCAGGCATGCGCTGCGTGTGATCACAGACTCAGAGTGAGGGAAATGTGGCTGCCAATCCACGCCAACAGCCTCTCCGGCCACCACCAGTGTTATGGGCACTGGAGGCAATGCGGGTGAAGTGTCTTGCCCAGGGACACAACGGCAGGATATCTGGGGACAGCGTGATGCGAACCACCAACCATCGGGTTATTAGACGACCTGCTCTACCTGCTGAGCCGCTGCCGCCCCACTTTTTCCTCAACTTTCCCTCTTTAGGAAAGCTATGGAGGCTTACCCCGCTCTCTTTATTTTCTTTTGATTGGAAATTACATCCAAAAGCCACGCAATGTGGCATTTTCACTGACAAATAGCAGTAGTTCATAGCTTCGCTTCTTGGCTTGTATAAGACAGAAAAAACGGCTGCAACCATTCTACGTCACTACCCAGAATGCATTGCGACGTAAACAATAATGGCGATTTACATTGTAATAAAGTTTTTTAAAAATATATAAAACTGGGAATTATTTTCAAAAAAATTATATTATAGTTATGTTAGTAACATAAAAATAAAGCATATAGAGCTAACATGCCAATATAATCAGAGTTTCTCTTAAGTGGGAGAACTTGCACAATTGGTGGCTGACTAAATACTTTTTTCCCCCACTGTAGAAGGTTCATGGTTCGAATTCCTAGGCTGGGAGGAGCATTTCTGTGGAGTTTGTATGTTTTCCCTGTGCTGCGTGTTTTTTTTTTTTTTTTTCCTGGCTAATCCTCCCACAACCCAAAGATACACATGTTAAGTTAACTGGTAATTCTAAATTGACCCTAGATACAGTATCTGTCTCTGATAACCCTTTAGATGTGACGGTTAATGTAGTTACTAGTTAAGCGTTCTCTGCTTAGTCTTATCCTGAAAGTGTGTACTGTACCATGTCCGTCTTTTTTCAGCAAGAAATTTCCAAACCTCTGTGAGAGCCACTGTTTAAACTAAAAGCAAAAATGTTGTGCTCTTTGTTTTTCAGAGTCTGAAGTGTTAATATTCTTGGCTGACCCAAAGTCACCTTACTTCAAGCCCAAAATTAACATAACTAAAGGGATACCAAGGTATCTAATTGACCTGTGTTTGTTTGCTGAAGGTTTTATTTATAATTCTCTATTTTCTTTTGTTTGCCAGTACGAGGCAGCTGCATATAACCTTATGCCTTACCTGATTTCATTTTGGTCAAACTTGTTGTTTTTCAGGGATGCCAAAATCAGCAGTGTGGTTCCTGGAGACTATGATGGGGACTCCCAGATGGACGTTCTTCTTACTGCTCAGCTCAAGCCTTCAGCAGAAGCGGTTTACATCTTCTGGGGGAACAACCAGACCTTAGGTACAGCTCTTAAAATTAAATGCAAATAGATTTTAGGTAATTGCACAGGTATTTAAAGCATTTTTATCTCTTCCCCCCTAGATTTAAAATGTAATTTTACATTTTAGTATACAGCCGTGGACAAAATTGTTGGTACCCCTCTGTTAATGAAAGAAAAACCCACAATGGTCACAGAAATAACTTGAATCTGACAAAAGTGATAATAAATAAAAATTAAACAATGAAAATCAGACAATGTTTTTGAATTAAAAAAATAAACATCCAAGATAAACCAAGATAAACATCCAAGATGGCGCCCACAGCGGTCGACATGGTGCTTCGCTGCGCTCTTTGTTTGTTTTTGTTTGTCAATTGTGTGTCTGCTTGCACTTATACCCGTGAAGAACTTCTAAATATCAGGACTTTGACCCCCACGGACCTCCTCCCAGTTTTTCTAGCCCCTGCCGCCGATCTGGTTCATTGCTTGGCTCGGAAAGTGAGACGGCGGAAGAGAGGAAGACGAGCGGGCGCTCTCATACGACTTCGCAGGAGAGGCTCGCGAACGGCGCTGCCTGGCATATTTCTGTCCAATACCAACTCTCTCTCTAACAAGGTAGATGAACTGAGACTGCTGATGCGTTTTAAGGACCTCGCCTCCTCAGCTGTCCTCTGCTTTACTGAGACCTGGCTCCGGGAAAATATACCGGACAGCGCGCTGCGCCTCGACGGCTTTCAGCTCTTCCGTGCTGATCGTGACACAGAGCTTTCCGGCAAGACCACAGGAGGCGGTGTCTGCTTCTACATCAACTGCAGCTGGTGCTCTGATGTAACGGTAATTTCCAAACACTGTTCTCCTGCCTTGGAATTTCTTGTTATCAATTGCAAGCCCTTCTATTCCCCGCGGGAGTTTGCTTCTTTCATAATGATCGCTGTGTACGCCCCTCCCGACGCGGACACGCGCGAAGCTCAGCGCGTGCTCGCGGATCACATTCAACACACAGAGCGGAGTTTTCCAGACTCGCTGATTATTGTGGCTGGCGACTTTAATCAGTGCAATCTGAGCCACGATCTCCCCCGCTACAAACAGTTTATTAAATGCCCCACCAGAGGATTAAACACACTGGATCACTGTTACACCACAGTGAAAGACGCATATCGCGCTGTTCCTCGAGCTGCGCTGGGATTATCTGATCACGTGATGGTTCACCTCATTCCCACATACAGACAGAGATTGAAGCTCACTAAACCTGTTGTGAGCACTACGAAGATACGGACCAGTGATGCTGAGGAGAAGCTGGAAACGTGCATGGAAATATCTGACTGGGGCATGCTTAAAGGAGCCACGCATGATCTGGATGAGTACACGGACACTGTGAACTCATATATCCACTTTTGTGAAGAGAACATTCTTCCATCACGCACCAGGGTGAGTTACTCTAATGACAAACCCTGGTTCACAGCTAAGCTCAGACAGATCAGGAAGGAGAAGGAAGCAGCGCTGAAAAGTGGAGACAGGGACTGCTACAGGGAGGTTAAATACCGGTTTAACAGAGAGCTGAAGAGGGCTAAATCTCTATACTCAGAGAGACTCCAGCAGCAGTTCACTGCTAATGATTCGGCTTCCGTGTGGAGAGGACTGAGGCAAATCACCAACTATCGGCCTCAGGCTCCTAAAGGTCAGGATGACAAAGCCCTTTGTCAGAGACTGTCCCAACACTATGCCCGTTTTGACACCTCGTCATCTGTGTCCAACTCCCCCCCTCCCTCCAGCTCCACAGCCTCCACATTCCCTACTTCATTTAAGGCACCCCCCCCCTCCTCCCCCCCTCCCCTTATCATCAGTGAGCAGGATGTGCTCAAACAGTTCTCCAGACTGAACCCGCGCAAGGCCCCCGGCCCAGACGGCGTGTCTCCCTCCACCCTGAGACTCTGTGCGAAACAGCTGGCTCCTGTATTCACAGACATTTTTAACACCTCCCTTAAGTTATGCCACGTGCCGTCCTGCCTCAAATCCTCCACCATCATCCCTGTCCCCAAGAAGCCACGGATCACTGGACTTAATGACTACAGACCTGTAGCGCTCACCTCTGTAGTCATGAAGTCCTTTGAGCGCCTGGTCCTGTCCCACCTCAAGTCCATCACCACCCCTCTCCTGGACCCGCTGCAGTTTGCGTACCGAGCCAACAGGTCTGTAGACGATGCAGTCAACCTGGCCCTCCACTCCATCCTGCAGCACCTGGACTCCCCGGGAACCTACGCCAGGATCCTGTTTGTGGACTTCAGCTCCGCATTCAACACCATCCGCCCCGCTCTGCTCCGGGACAAGCTGTCCCTGCTCAACGTGCCTGACTCCCTCTGCAGGTGGATCATCGACTTCCTGACGGACCGGAGGCAGCATGTGCGGCTGGGAAAGACTGTCTCAGACTATACTAGCATCAGCACCGGATCACCCCAGGGCTGTGTACTTTCCCCCCTACTCTTCTCCCTTTACACCAACTCCTGCACCTCCAGCCACCAGTCTGTCAAGTTGATCAAGTTTGCGGACGACACCACCCTCATCGGGCTCATCTCCAACGGCGACGAGTCCGCCTACAGGAGAGAGGTGGCCCAGCTGGCGTCCTGGTGCAGCAATAACAACCTGCAGCTGAACGCTCTGAAGACAGTGGAGATGATTGTAGACTTCAGGAAAGTCACTACTCCTCTGCCCCCCCTCACCCTCTCAGGCTCTCCCATCACCACTGCTGATTCCTTCCGCTTCCTAGGCACTACCATCACCAGGGACCTCAAATGGGAGCTGACCATCAGCTCACTCATCAAAAAAGCCCAGCAGAGGATGTTCTTCCTGCGGCAGCTGAGGAAGCTCAAGCTACCCACCAAGATGTTAGTGCAGTTCTACACAGCCATCATCGAGTCCATCCTCACCACCTCCATAACCGTGTGGTACGCAGGAGCCACTGCCAGGGACAGACTAAGGCTGCAGCGCGTCGTGCGCACTGCTGAGAAGGTGATCGGCTGCAAGCTCCCATCTCTCCAGGATCTGTACATCTCCAGGACCCGGAGGCGTGCTGGCCGGATCATAGCCGATCCCTCACACCCTGGTCACGTACTGTTTGCCCCCCTACCCTCTGGTAGAAGACTTCGGTCCATCCAGACTAAAACCTCCCGTCACATGAACAGCTTCTTCCCCTCTGCCATTAGACTGCTGAACACTAAGTGACTTATTGACTCTCGTGCACCATGTACAGCAGCTCAACCAGACTCATGTCAATCATCACTGTTTTCTTCCTGCATTACCGACTGCACTATATAGTTCTCCACAGTATCTGCTGCTGGCTAATATATATTTTAACTGTTGACCAGTATCACTTAATCTTATCCTACACTTTATTACATGTATAGTTTATTTCTCTTATCTTATCATGTTTAATGTTGCAGCATTGCACCGAGACAAATTCCTAGTTTGTGTACTACATGAACAATGGCAATAAACCTGATTCTGATTCTGATTCTGAATTGTGGTTCAAAAGAATTACTTTAAAAAACAAACTCATGAAACAGGCCTGGACAAAAATGATGGTACCCCTAGAAAAGATTGAAAATAATGTGACCACAGGGACATGTTCAACCAAGATGTGTCCTCTAATTAACATCACAGGTGTCTACAAACTTGCACAGTTTGCACGGTGGCGCAGTGGTTAGCACTGTGGCAGCACAGTTTACCCTCGGTCGGGGGATCGCGGGGATCATGAGATCGTGGCTTCGATCCCTGCCCCCGGCCAACAGTGATCTGTGTGGAGTTTGCATGTTCTCCCTGTGTTGCGTGGGTTTACTCCGGGATTTCTCCGGTTTCCTCCCACATGCCAAAAACATGCAGGTTAGGGATACGGGGCGCTTGCGCACGCAGCGACCGGCAGCTGGTGGCTTGTCACCAGACTGCAAAACAAATCTACCTACGGGTACAAAATAAGTAATAAAAAAACAAACAAACTTGTAATCAGTCAGTCAGCCTATTTAAAGGGTGACAAGTAGTCACTGTGCTGTTTGGTGGCATGGTATGTACCACACTAAACATGGACCAGAGGAAGCAAAGGAGAGAGTTATCTCAGGAGATTAGAAAGAAAATTATAGACAAGCATGTTAAAGGGTACCTGTGGTGGTCGTCTAAACGTATTCAACTTGAAAACATTAGGCAAAGTATTCGTTATTTGGTTAAATAATTATTGCCAGCTATATACCACCAGAGAAATATGCAAATACGACGGCAGGCATGGCCAGCCAATGAAAACTCTGCGCGCAGCCATGACACATGTGGATGTGACGTCATTACGTTGATACTGAAAAGTCAATACTTCGTCTTTATGAGCGACTAGGATGCTGTTGTGAGTGTTTTTATTCTATTATGGCTGAATTGTCGGACTCTGAGGAAGAATTCGTCCAACATGGCTACAGGTTTGAGCCAGAAAGGTCTTCTGAGGGTGAAAGTGACGAAGTGGTCCTCACACACAACACAATTTCGTCTGAAAGGATTCGTCTGTGCCCTGTTCCGAGATTGCACAATCACTTTTTCGCTACGATCTTCTGACAAGGTGAGCTGGGTTTGGGTACACAAAAGAAGTGTTTATCTTTGTTTTTTCGCTTATTATTGAGACATCCAAAGGCTTTACATTCCGCTATGTTGCGATATCCATATCGCATTGTATGTTTTTGTTCAATTCAATTAAGGTTTATTGTCAATACTACCGTACGTGCAAGACATACAGGAGAATTGAAATTTGACTTGACATTGGGCACGCTCTATAAGCGCATCCCAGCGCCGCGGCAGCCTTGAGGCGCCAGTCGTACAGTGGGGGTAAAGAGGGGAGGGGTAGGGAATGACACAGTAGGCGAGAGAAAAAAAACATAGTTATCAGAATAGCGCTCAGTGAGCGAGATTATGATTACAAGAAAAAAAAAAACCTCAATGCACATTTAGCAGTCAAACAATACACACGTTGACAAAGAGCGATGAGAGACCAGTGTATGTGTAATCAGCATATATAATCAGTGTGAGTGCAGTGTTGAATTTATCATTTGTTGATGTACAACAGAGGGCGCCTCCTGGCAACGGATAGTTGTTATAATCATGTTTTCAAAACACAGATAAGCATGTCCAGAGTCTCTCTCTCTTCGTGCATGCCAGATGGCAAAGTTCTGTATTAGACACATGATAGCGCTGTCCTTGAAGAGTCCAGTCTGCTGAACAACAGCAATTGATGTTAATTGTTTGGGTTAAGAGAAGCCAAACTCTTCTTCTGTTTTGTCTTCATCCAGGAGGAGAGGGCGCCGAATCAAGGTCAAGGCACAGTACACTCAGAGCATAGAATTTCCATCTCTCTTGCGATTCTGTGCTTCATAATTTTCATATACAGGCTTTAAAATCATTCCCTGGAGAGCACCAACGACTCCAGATGTATACCATCTTCTGCATTCAGTTCACCATTGCCGCTATCAGTGCACTCCCCGACTGGTCGAATTTGTTGTTGAAGGAGCATTGCCGGGTCCGCTTTGATCAGCTCTCCCAACTTCTTAATTTCTGATACATCAGGAACTCCAGAGCCAAAATAGAAATCCTGTGATCAAGCCAAACAAATAGAGATGTCTTCCGCATCTCAGTCGAATCACACAGACACATGAATTCTCAATTGTCCATGAGTCCTGGGCTCCCCCTAGCCCGATCTTCTTTTGAAGTGGTGTCAATTGCATATAAAGCCCATCAAATCCATAATTTTCCATTTGGAATAAGATTCAGCCAGAATAAGAGCGACACAGACAGAGACAGGACACAGCAAGCTGGGATAGTGAAGAGGGGAGAGGAGTGGGGAGGAGGGAGAGAAAATGCGACTGCTCTCTCTGAAGGCCGGAAGAAGAAGTTGTTGTCTTGTTGTTGTCTTATTGAAGTTGAAGTCTTGTTGCTACAAGAGCGCCGAGTGTCTGCTGCTCTGTATAACGGCGAGGGAGGAGCCGAATCATCTGCCGTCTGGCGGCCGTTACGACCTCAGATCAGACGAGACGACCCGCTGAATTTAAGCATTTATTTATTTATTTTCTACCCGTTTTAGTTCTGCGTTTAATATGAACCCTGAGTTTGAAATAAATGTTTGAATTTGAATATCCCGAAAGCCACTGCTCATCTGGGCACTCCAGGCTCAGCCAATATTGATCCAGATCGCGGTATCCACGCTACTACGTCACAGGAAGCGTCCTGGCAGGCCATGTAGCCGCTAGTATGGCTGCACCCATGTTTTGCTGACATAGCTGAACCAGCGCATCAGCAATGGATTTATATCACATTGCTTTGAACTTGAACTTAAACTTGAACTAGAACGTGAGACAGGGGCTCAATATAATATCTTTTTTTTCACGACCACCACAGGTACGCTTTAAAGGTAAAGGATATAAGACCATCTCCAAGCAGCTTGATGTTCCTGTGACTACAGTTGCACATATTATTCAGAAATTTAAGATCCACGGGACTGTAGCCAACCTCCCTGGACGTGGCCGCAGAAGGAGACGGATAATATGAATGGTAACAAAAGAGCCCAGAACAACCTCTAAACACATTCATGGTGAACTCCAAGGTCAAGGTACATCAGTGTCAGATTGCACCATCCGTCGTTGTTTGAGCCAAAGTGGACTTCATGGGAGACGACCAAGGAGGACACCACTGTTGAAAAAAAATCATAAAAAAAGCCAGACTGGAATTTGCCAAACTGTATGTTGACAAGCCACAAAGCTTCTGGGAGAATGTCCTATGGACAGACGAGACAAAACTGGAACTTTTTGGCAAGGCACATCAGCTCTATGTTCACAGACGCAAAAATGAAGCATACCAAGAAAAGAACACTGTCCCTACTGTGAAACATGGAGGAGGTTCTGTTATGTTGTGGGGCTGCTTTGCTGCATCTGGCACAGGGTGTCTTGAATCTGTGCAGGGTACAATGAAATCTCAAGACTATCAAGGTATTCTAGAGAGAAATGTGCTGCCCAGTGTCAGACAGCTTGGTCTCAGTCACAGGTCATGGGTCTTACAACAGGATAATGACCCAAAACACATAGCTAAAAACACCCAAGAATGGCTAAGAGCAAAACATTGGACTATTCTAAAGTGGCCTTCTATGAGCCCTGATCTAAATCCTATTGAACATCTGTGGAAGGAGCTGAAACATGCCGTTTGGAGAAGGCACCCTTCAAACCTGAGACAACTGGAGCAGTTTGTTCATGAGGAGTGGGCCAGAATACCTGCTGAGAGGTGCAGAAGTCTCATTGACAGTTACAGAAATCGTTTGATTGCAGTGATTGCCTCAAAAGGTTGTGCAACAAAATATTAAGTTAAGGGTACCATCATTTTTGTCCAGGCCTGTTTCATGAGTTTGTTTTTTAAAATAATTCTGTTGAACCACAATTCAAAAGCATTGTCTGATTTTCATTGGTTAATTTTCATAGAATTTTTATTTATTACCACTTTTGTCAGATTCAAGTTATTTCTGTGACCATTGTGGGTTTTTCTTTCATTAACAGAGGGGTACCAACAATTTTGTCCACGTGTGTATTTTTAACCACACTTTCAAAGTGAATTTTTTTGTTGTATTGAGATACATGTTGTACACACACAATGAACCCAGTTACATGGCCACAACAATCCCATAACTGGTAATAATCAGATAATGGCAATAATCAGATTTTACATGTTTACATACACTGAATAAACAAATTATTGGACAATGACCTATGTGTGCTTATGTAAGTTCTCATAGCCCAATAATGGCCTTTATCTGATTATTCTGTTTACGTGACTACTTGAATAATCAGATAACTGGAAATCTGATAATAATGGGTTTATCAGTGTGCATGTAAACATAGCCAATGGTGCTGGGTTAATTTTGTTGCCATCATGGTTAAGGAGTTTGCCCTCACTGTGTTTTCATCTTAAAAGTGAGCATTTTTCTTCACAGCTATGGTTGTTTAATGGCTGGAATTAACAATGTTAATTGTTATGTATATATGTAGTTACTATAAATCACACTTAGGATACAAGGAGTGGTCCAAAACATGAGGAGAATTGACAGTATTTTGCCTGTGATTGTTACAGACTCCACATGCTACCTTTTTAAACAGTTAAAATGATTTAGAGCTTGTCAAAGAACGTTGTCACATTTCTCCATTTTATAGATCTCAAAATACCTTTTTTTTAAGCAGAGTGAAAACTGAAAATTGTTAAAATTATCTGTCCCATTTTCAGTCTTTCATCTTTGTTTATTTCTATAAATTGTAGAGTTTAATCATTTTGGATTGAAGTAATTTTCTCATTCACTGTCTCTGCTTTTTCTGACAGACCATCATGAGCCTCTCAGGCTGAATAAGAGCTTCACTGATCAGCCTCTTGTTATGGAGTAAGTAACAGGCTACCTGTTTGCATCAAGTTTTTATTATTTTTTTACTGATTTTGTTTCCCCCTCTGTATATTCATTTTCAAGTTTTGCATTTAATTTACATTGCTCTATGTTGTGAGTTTAATTGAGCTTTTGTAAAACGATGGAAAATGGCTTCTGTGTGTTTTATACTGTAGCTTGAACATGATATTTGGAGAACAATGTATTCCAACAGAGCACCACTTTTAATGAAGCTTTTTTAATTAATATTCTGCACTTGAAGGTTCATATAAATGTACTTTAATTCTCGGGCAGCTCGGTGGGACAGTGGTAAGTGCTGTTGCCCTCACAGCAAGAAGGTCCTGGGTTCAAACCCAAGAGCTGGCCAGCAGGGACCTACTGTATCTGCGTGGAGTTTGCATGTTTGCCCCGTGTATGCGTGGTTACTCTGGTTTCCTCCCTCGGTCCAAAGGCATACATGTTAGGTTAACTGGCATTAACTGGGGATTCTAAATTGTCCTTGGGTATGAATGTGAGAGTGACTGGTTTTCTGTCTCTCTGTGTTGGCCGTGCGTTGGACTGGTGATCTGTCCAGGGTGGACCCCACCTCTCGTCCAGAGAAGTTGGGATTGGCTCCAGCTCCCACGGCCTGAATGGATTAAGTGGTTAAGAAGATGAATGAATGCTTTAATTCTTAATAAATTGTGCTTATTTAATAATAATTATCCTTCCACAGCTTTAATGGGGACATGATCCCGGATATTTTTGGAGTCACTGAGTTTTCCACCACAGAAGTCTGTTATCTCAAGGACAGGTAAACTTTCATCAAGTTTTTGTCTAATTTTGCTGTTTTCGTATTTCAGAAGACTTTCAAAAACCAGTTTTAAGTAATATTTTTCTTCTTTTTAGGGTTCAAAAGTGGGAGACTGTCCTTCCATCTGTCAGCCTGTATGTCCCTCACTCTAATGCTTTCATTGACCTCAACAAGGACTTCACAGCCGGTAAGTGTGTTTGATTTCTAAACAATTACTTGCAGTGAGAGAGAGAAAAGTATCCTCAATACCAAAAAGAGAGAGGGGAAAAAAATGTGCATATCAAAAATAAGCACATAGTTTTTTTGTTCTCTTCCACTTTCGATTTAGTCAGAATTGAATATATAACAGATTGCCATTTAAAATGTAATAAAATTTCTGTTTAATTCTGTCCAGGAGTTCATTCTATGCATTGCAGGGTTAGGGAATGATGCATTTTCTCTCTGTGTATGTTTGGCAGTTGAGGTAGTTGCTAAACAAAGTCAGAGGAAGAAAAAAACCCAGAAGGTAACTTTTCACTGCAGGAACTCGGAGGTCAGGTGTAAGGTTGTGTGAATAGTTTCAACAACTGTGGTTGGAACAAGTACATAGTGAAAATATGCTTGTTGCACCCCTGCCTCAAACCCAACATTGCTTCTCACTTTGCATTTTTGACTGAACAGTGCACTGTTGGTCAGCAGTTAGCTGCACACACGTCGTTAATTTGTTTTTTAGCTCATTCCAGCAAAGGCAAAAGGAGCTAATGTCATGGTGCTGCACCTGTCCCTCCATCCATTTGTCTGTTCGTCTGTCTGTCTGCCCACATTTCATGTGAGTTGCTACTTCTACTAGGCAGTTGCCCCAATGTTCACCAAAGTCTCACACAGTGATGGGTCTGTATCCAGGTTGTGCTCAAGGTCAAAGGTCAAATGATCTGAGCACTTGCTGTGGCTTCATCAGGTCACAATGAGCTGCTCTGTCTCTGACAGTCTTGTTGTATATACACTTAAGGGATGTAATAATGCACCACTCTAGTTTTGGCCCAGTTTGGGAAGAGCTTTTCTCTATTAAGAAAGCGAGTTATACAAATGCATGTAGGGGGATTCCCAGCATTTGGGATTTGGTCACGCCTGATTGATTATTGTGTCACAATGTGCCACAATGCCTCCATGTATGGTGCTTACGTTTCTTGGCATTTTTTTTGTCCTTTTCTTGTTTTTTGGTCAGTGATTAAATTATGATATTCATTAAAAGGTAATGAGAAGCAATATATGAGTGGTCATTTCCATACGACTCAAACTACGCAAGTGAGTTTAAAAATAAATGTAGTGGTGTGTTAGGAAATCTCTTGAATGTGCACTTTTTTTTTTTTTTTTTTTACTTGAAAGTCAGTTTTTTACCAGAAATGGTTCCTGACTAATGAGTGGCCAGTATATGGAGAACAAACTTTGTGAGATTCTTGCACGAGTCACAATATAATGGGAATATAGTTAAAATTGTTTCAAACACGCATTATGGTAAACTGTGAAATTATTCTTTATAATAAGCTTTTATACTGGAAAAATGGAACGATACAGGCACGAGTGAATAGAGTTATTAATGGTCTCATGTTGTGTAAAATGCTGATTTTGTGTGTTTTAACCTCATCCACGTCTGGAATTTCCCCATTGTGGGAGTAATAAAGGCTTATCTTATCATAAACTGTGGCAGTGGCACATGTTTGTAGACCATTAAAACGTGAAATTGGTCACTTCACAAAGACATACACACTACTGCTGTTCAAACTCTTAACACAACAAGCTGACTGCCCTTCCTGGGTTTTATAACATCACAAACTAACAAGCCCTGCTTTCACCTTCTGACTGTTCATTACTTGTGATTGGCCCTTTCAAAAACTGTTACTGAAACAGATTAGGATCTCATTAGTGATAACGGGCAGGCTGAGCATCATCGACTGATGTGGACAGACAGCACTTCAGAGATGGGTTTTTTTTGAGGAGTTGTAGAGTAACAGAAATTATTACCCTATGCCAACCGGCTGGCTGTGTCCATGCACTAACTCACCATTGAATGAGGCTACTGCCACCAAACTTGGTACATAGGTTGACCTTGGGACTAGCATTTATGACTATACTTTTGGGGTCAAAATTTCAATGGTCAAGGTCAGAATGCGATAGTCAGAATGCGATATAAATTATACCTCAACAACAAAGCTAGGGTCACCAGACTTGGTACACAGGCTCACACTGGGATCCTAAACCATGACTGGGGTTTTGGGGTCAAAAGGTCAAAGGTTGAGGTCAAAATAAACGATATCTCAAGAACAACCAAAAGTAGGGTCACCAAACATGGTACACAGGTTCACCCCAACATCCTGACCTCTGACTATGGGTTAAAGGTTAAAAGGTCAAAGGTCAAGGTTCTAAAGCTACAGGGCTGCAAAAAGTGTGAGTCTGCATCTTGATTGAGTGTATTTTTAAAACTTCTTTTGTCTTTCGGCTGCTTCCTTTCAGGGTCGCCACAGCATATCATGCATGACCTTATATTGCGATGAGCCGCATGTTGATTTAGCAAGGGTTTGTTTTATGCCAGATGCCCTTCCCGACACAGTTCCCACCCTTCTACAGCATGTGGGACACCATGTGGTTTATGAGGCGGCACCTACACTACCGTTCAAAAGTTTGGGGTCACTTAGAAATTTCCTTGTTTTTGAAAGAAAAGCACTTTTTTTCAATGAAGATAACTTTAAACTAATCAGAAATACATCTATACATTGCTAATGTGGTAAATGACTATTCTAGCTGCAAATGTCTGGTTTTTGGTGCAATATCTACATAGGTGTATAGAGGCCCATTTCCAGCAACTATCACTCCAGTGTTCTAATGGTACAGTGTGTTTGCTTATTGCGTCAGAAGGCTAATGGATGATTAGAAAACCCTTGTGCAATCATGTTAGGTCTGCAATGCTGTAATTGCTGCAAATGGAGGATCCTTTGACGAAAGCAAAGTTTGAAGGAAAAAATTATTATTTCAAATACAAATCATTATTTCTAACCTTGTCAATGTCTTGACTATATTTTCTATTCATTTTACAACTCATGGTGGTAAATACGTGTGACTTTTCATGGAAAACACAAAATAATTGTCTGGGTGACCCCAAACTTTTGAACGGTAGTGTATCTCCATTTCACTGACCCTAGGCCACACAGCTACTGTGAGTAGTGAAAGCTACGGTGGGGGGTCAGTCCTCTGGTAGCTCTGTGCGTTAACTCTACTTTCCCCATTCTATTATGCTGAGCACCAAGCTAGAAGGCAGAAAGTACCATTTTTATATGGTCTTTGGTATGACCTGGCTGGGATTTGAACCCACGACCTCCTGGTTGTGGGGTGGATGCTCTACCGCTATTCGACCACTCTGGTAAATGTATAAAAATAAATAATTTAATTAATTAAACCCTGAAAAATGCCTAATCTGGAATCTTTATTTTCCTTCATGGATAAATCTGTCATGTTTTCAAATAAATGATGATAAATAGAAAAAGTTTTCAAATTTATTACATTTAAAAGTTAGTTTCATTGTTACATGAAGATCCAGATTTATTTATCGTCTTTTTGCAGCTGTCAACTTCTGGCTGGTTAGAGACATGAGAACTGTAATTTATACAATTTATCCACAGTAATGATGACTGCTGTTCTTGTAGCAAAATCTTGTAAGAGTCAACAGTCGTCTAAGTAAAGTCTACCAAAACTTTTGGAAAAAAGTGTGGGGGGGGGAACCGTTTTCAGCTTGACTAGGAGAGGACATGATCGCTATTTTCTTTACCAGTGAATAGAGAAATCCCCTTATTGTTGTTTAACAGCATCTCTCACCTTTCCTTCTGCCCACTGTGTTTAGCGCTGTCACTTAGCCTTATGGGAGGATTTTTTTTCCCTCTCTGGAAACTAATCCTTGTGTTTAAGGTAATCAGAGAGGATTTAGTCGTGTCATACTCGCTGCAGGTATCTGTGAGGTTTTATTCCCAGGGCTGTTACGCTTTAACCAGAGCACATTTTAATTCATATTAAATCTGTTTAGGGATTAGAAGGAAGTTAATAAACTCCCTCTATATGCCATACTTTGAGTCCATTTTGAAGTTTGTTTAGCACAGGTTGAAATGTGTTGCTTCATATCTTGCAACTTGTCAGTCAGAGTGATGGACCAAATGCCCTTTCCTTCCTTTAGGAAACAATTTCTTGAAATACACATGTAGAGTAAATAAACACATTGGGTTATAGACATTGCAGAAGAAAACTTGTAACTTTTTAAGTTTATTTAGCTGTGGATTTCCATAGGCTGACTGCACTGTCGGGACAACAGAGCTTAGGGAGGAGAACCTGTGGGGGGAAAGTATGCAGTACATCTGTTGGATGTCAGACTCTTTGGCTGCTACCGTCTGTGGGGGCATGCAGATGGAGGAAGAGAGGGATGGTGAAAGTAAACAGGAAGTGATGGAGCGATAAAGCCCAACCGGAAAGGATGGATGGTTTGAAATAAAAGGATGCCTGGAAAGATAAAGGGTGGGGGGGGGTGAGCAAAGCGGTGGGTGAATCTTACGAATGGCTCAACTCGCTGTCTGCTGTGACCACCTGCTCCTCTAAGCTGTACCGGCTGGAGAGGCACAGTGCGGTTTAAGCAGGGAAAAGTGAGTTTTAAAGACAATCTGGATCTTGTTAGTTACCCAGTTCAAACTGAATTCCTTTTGAAAGGCTTTCAAGTGTCATTTAGAGTTTTATAACTTCGGGTTGCTTTATGATAAGAGGCTAATTTCTTGTTAATATGGTAATGTGAATGGCTTTTAATACAGCATTTAATGGAAGAGGATGTAATCTTGACAACTAGCATTTCAGTGCGTAGTGTTTACGACAGGACTGAAAATGTGCACAAACCAGCAGAAGTTGGAGCACACAATGGCAATTCATACCCAGTAAGTTGTTCTGCTAATATACTGTAGTTGTTACATTGTTAGCGTTATTTAGCCAAAGCCTCACATTAGTTCTTACCTTTCATTCATTCATTCATCTTCTTCTGCTTAATCCTTTTCGGGTCGCGGGGGGGCTGGAGCCTATCCCAGCGTCTTTGGGCGAGAGGCAGGGTACTCCCTGGATAGATCGCCAGTCCATCGCAGGGCCAACACAGAGAGACAGACAACCATTCGCTCTCACAGTCATGCCTAAGGACAATTTAGAATCCCCAGTTTTGATGCCAATAAACCTAACTTACATGTTTTTGGCATGTGGGAGGAAGCTGGAGAAATCCCGGAGTAAAGCCACGCAGACACGGGGAGAACATGCAAACTTCACACAGATCACTGTTGGTCGGGGACTGGGATCGAACCCAGGATCCTCCGGCCAAGGGTGAGTTGCTATGCTGCCGCAGTGCTAACCACTCCTCCACCGCACCGCCCATTAGTACTTACTTGTCCAGAAAAAACTTTGCTAGCTGGGCATCAACCTTAAAATCCATTTTGACTCAGACTTCTCCGTCTTCCAAAAGGCTCTCCAATATTGACCCTCATTTATTACACCTCTGGTCTTGGACTTGTTTTGCTAGGTGGCAAGGCTTTTTAGGCCAGGTAGAAATGATTTCTTGTTCCGTTCTTTTACTTGTCTCCTTACTGCAGCACACTGTGTTTTCTTCCACAGAAGTTTGCCCATATCTGATCTGACATAATAGGTGGTTACAACTCAAATGGCTCTGAAGTATTCTATGTTATCACAAAACAAACTTTGCTGGGATAGTTTGTGAAATTTTCCATTAGGAAAATCCAGGCTGTAGCATTGTTGTTGGAGAAGCCTGTTTTTCAGCTTAAATGTTGAATTAATCTCATGGGACACCTTATTGTTACTGTTACGATTTATCAATCTATCCATCCATCTCCTACCACTTTTCCGGAGGTCCGGGTCGTGGAGGCAGCAGTTCAAGCAGAGAATCCCAGACTTCCCTCTCCCCAGCCACCTGCTCCAGCTCTTCAGAGAGGACACCAAGGCGTTCCCAAACCAGCTGGGAGACATAGCCTCTCCAGCGAGTCCTGAGTCTGCCCTGGGGTCTCCACCCAGAGGGACGTGCCCGAAACACCTCAAGTGGGAGGCGTCCAGGAGGCATCCTGATCAGATGCCCATACCACCTAAATTGGCTCCTTTGAATGTGGAGGAGCAGCGGTTCTACTCTGAGCCTCTCCCGGATGACTGAGCTCCTCACCCTGTCTCTGAGGGTGAGTCCAGCAATCCTACGGAGAAAGCTCATTTCAGCCGCTTGTATCCGCGATCTTGTTCTTTTGGTCATTACCCAAAGCTCGTGACCATAGGTGAGAGTAGGAGCGTAGATTGACTGGTAAATCGACAGCTTTGCCTTAGAACTAAGCTCCCTCTTCACCACAACAGACCGGTACAACATCCTCATCAGTGCAGATGCTCCTCCAATCCGTCTGTCAGTCTCTCGCTCCATTTTCCCCTCACTCGTGAATAAGACCCCAAGATACTTAAACTCCACCACTTGGGGTAGGAGCCTGTCCCCAGCCCAGAGAGGACAATCCACCTTTTTCCGGCTGAGAACCATGGACTCGGACTTGGAGGTGCTGATTCTCATCCCAGCCGCTTCACACTCAGCGGCAAACCGTCCCAGCAAGAGCTGTAGGTTATTGCTGGATGAAGCCAACAGGACAACATCATCTGCAAACAACAGAGATGAGATCCTGTGGTCACCAAGCATGACACCCTCCATTCCCTGGCTGCGCCTAGAAATCCTATCCATAAAAATTATGAACAGGATCGGTGACAAAGGGCAGCCCTGGCGGAGTCCAACTCTCACTGGGAATGAGTCCGACCGAGTATTGGCAGTACGAACCAAACTCTCACAACGGTTGTACAGAGACCGAATACCCCATACTCCCGAAGCACCCCCCACAAAAACCCACGAGGAACGCAGTCAAATGCCTTCTCCAAGTCCACAAAACACATGTAAACTGGTTGGGCAAACTCTCACAAACCCTCGAGAATTCTCGAGAGGGTAAAGAGCTGGTCCAATGTGCCACGGCCAGGACGAAAACCACATTGCTCCTCCTGAATCCGAGGTTTGACCAACGGCCGGACTCTCCTCTCCAGTACCTTGGCATAGACCTTCCCAGGGAGGCTGAGGAATGTGATCTCTCTAAAGTTGGAGCACACCCTCCGGTCCCCTTTTTTGAAAAGAGGAACCACCATCCTGGTTTGCCATGCCAAAGGCACTGCCCCTGACCTCCACGCAATGTTGCAGAGGCGTGTCAACCATGACAGCCCAACAACATCCAGGGCCTTGAGGTACTCAGGGCGAATCTCGTCCACCCCCGGGGCCCGGCCACCAAGGAGATTTTTAACCACCTTGGCGACCTCAGCCCCTGTGATAGGCGAGTCATCCCTCTAGTCCACAAACCCTGCTTCCTCTGTGGAAGGCGTATCAGTGGGATTGAGGAGATCCTCAAAGTATTCCTTCCACTGCCTGATGATATCCCCAGTCGAAGTCAACAGTGCCCCATCCGCACCATACACATTGTGGACAGGGAGCTGCTTTTCCCTCCTGAGCCGCCGGACAGTTTGCCAGAATCTCTTCGAGGCCGACCGAAAGTCTTGTTCCATGGCCTCACTGAACTCCTCCCATACCCGGGTTTTTGCTTCAGCAACCACCCGAGCTGCACTCCGCTTGGCCTGTCGGTACACCTCAGCTGCTTCGGGAGTCCCACAAGCCAACCAAGCTTGATAGGACTCCTTCTTCAGCTTAACGGCCCCCCTCACCACTGGTGTCCACCACTTGGTTCGGGGGTTGCTACCACGAGATGCACCGACCACCTTGCGGCCGCAGCTCTGGGCTGCCGCTTCAACAACAGAGGTGGAGAACATGGCCCATTCAGACTCCATGTCTCCAGACTCCCTCGGAATGTGGTTGAAGTTCTTCCGGAGGTGGGAGTTGAAGACCTCCCGGACAGGGGCCTCAGCCAGACGTTCCCAGCATACCCTCACTATACAGTGGGGCAAAAAAGTATTTAGTCAGCCACCAATTGTGCAAGTTCTCCCACTTAAAAGATGAGAGAGGTCTCCAATTTTCATCATAGGTATATCTCAACTATGAGAGACAAAATGAGAAAAAAAAAATCCAGAAAATCACATTGAAGGATTTTTAATGAATTAATTGGTAAATTCCTTGGTAAAATAAGTATTTGGTCACCTACAAACAAGCAAGATTTCTGAGTCTCACAGACCTGTAACTTCTTCTTTAAGAGGCTCCTCTGTCCTCCACTCGTTACCCGTATTAATGGCACCTGTTTGAACTCATTATCAGTATAAAAGACACCTGTCCATAACCTCAAACAGTCAGACTCCAAACTCCACTATGGCCAAGACCAAAGAGCTGTCAATGGACACCAGAAACAAAATTGTAGACCTGCACCAGGCTGGGAAGACTGAATCTGCAATAGGTAAGCAGCTTGGTGTGAAGAAATCAACTGTGGGAGCAATTATTAGAAAATGGAAGACATCCAAGACCACTGATAATCTCCCTCGATCTGGGGCTCCATGCAAGATCTCACCCCGTGGGGTCAAAATGATCATGAGAACAGTGAGCAAAAATCCCAGAACCACACAGGGGGACCTAGTGAATGACCTGCAGAGAGCTGGGACCAAAGTAACAAAGGCTACCATCAGTAACACACTACGCCACCAGGGACTCAAATCCTGCAGTGCCAGACGTGTCCCCCTGCTTAAGAAAGTACATGTCCAGGCCCATCTGAAGTTTGCTAGAGAGCATTTGGATGATCCAGAAGAGGATTGGGAGAATGTCATATGGTCAGATGAAACCAAAATAGAACTTTTTGGTAAAAACTCAACTTGTCGTGTTTGGAGGAGAAAGAACACCATACCTACTGTGAAGCATGGGGGTGAAAACATCATACTTTGGGGCTGTTTTTCTGCAAAGGGACCAGGATGACTGATCCGTGTAAAGGAAAGAATGAATGGGGCCATGTATCGTGAGATTTTGAGTGAAAACCTCCTTCCATCAGCAAGGGCATTGAAGATGAAACGTGGCTGGGTCTTTCAGCATGACAATGATCCCAAACACACTGCCCGGGCAACGAAGGAGTGGCTTCGTAAGAAGCATTTCAAGGTTCTGGAGTGGCCTAGCCAGTCTCCAGATCTCAACCCCATAGAAAATCTTTGGAGGGAGTTGAAAGTCCGTGTTGCCCAGCGACAGCCCCAAAACATCACTGCTCTAGAGGAGATCTGAATGGAGGAATGGGCCAAAATACCAGCAACAGTGTGTGAAAACCTTGTGAAGACTTAAGGCGCTTTTCCATTTGGAACTCAAAGGCCTCTTTTGGCCTGGAACGGAACAGTACAGTTCGGCACCCATGTTTTTCCACAGCACAAGGCTCACTGTAGCATGGGTGGGAGAAGGAGGGAGTCGGAGGCGGGATTTGGAGGGAGTTGGAGGCGGTGCTACGCTCCCCATGAGGCGGCGCCATACTCCTGTTCAGTAAAATCAACATCAAAACATGTAGCAATACATCTCCAAAAATAATGCAAAAGTTAAATATTTTTGGACACTCATGTCAGAAAGTGATACCCATATATTATCCAGAATCATTAATCAGACAGTGAAGTATTGTTAGATTTTAATCATTTATTGGCTCACAGCGCATGAATATCAAAAATTACTTTTCTCGACAAATAGATGGTTAGGTAAAAATACATGATCTATGTCAAAATCATGGAGAGACTGTTGAGACGTCATGGAATTTATCTGCTCCAGCCAGTGGTGTCGTGGCAAAACATGGATCAGGTGCCATATGAGCCGTTAAATATATATTTCAACAGGTAAACAGTACTGAGTTAGGCATAAGATATATTTAGCAATTATGATGCATTTTAAGCCAAAACAAATGGATCTAGGATTAGAAGTAATTAAAATAAAGCAGTCCCAAGGTTACATGGAGAAATATGTGGATTAACTGGAAATATATCGTATTGAGTATTGCTGACTACATATAGATACTGTATAAATATATATTCTTTGCATCAACAGTGAACTATACATGTATTCATGTAGTATTGCCCTGGGAATTTTGACAATAAACCTTTGTACTTTTGCAGATGTCTCTATTTTGTTTTACAGTCTTCAGCAAATAATTGTTTTGGTTACTTTTCTTAAAATGAGCCATTATTTTCAAAGTCACTGATAAATGGTTCGTACTGTTGACTCTTTTCCCACCGGTGTCTGAAGAGACAAAATAGAAAATCATGATGCAAACACATAAATCACTAAATTGTTTATTCCAATCAGTATCAAATTACAGATTATTTAGAATGTGCAAAATTCAAACTGTAAAAAAAAAAAGAAACTGAGACAAAACGTGACAAAAAATAAGCAACAGCACAACACAGACTGGATATGATAATCCTTGTGTGATTTTACATGTCGTTTTGCATATACAGCCGTGGACAAAATTGTTGGTACCCCTCTGTTAATGAAAGAAAAACCCACAATGGTCACAGAAATAACTTGAATCTGACAAAAGTGGTAATAAATAAAAATTGTATGAAAATTAACCAATGAAAATCAGACAGTGCTTTTGAATTGTGGTTCAACAGAATTATTTTAAAAAACAAACTCATGAAACAGGCCTGGACAAAAATGATGGTACCCCTAGAAAAGATTGAAAATAGGCCATAGGGACATGAACATGATCATAGGGACATGTTCAACCAAGATGTGTCCTCTAATTAACATCACAGGTGTCTACAAACTTGTAATCAATCGGCCTATTTAAAGGGTGACAAGTAGTCACTGTGCTGTGACCATTGTGGGCTTTTCTTTCATTAACAGAGGGGTACCAACAATTTTGTCCACGTGTGTATGTTTGGAGTATTTATTCCTTTAGTTTTTGTTTAAATTGTCCAAGCTTTGTACATGATTTTAATTCAGGTCCAAAAGCGTTCCACAGTCTGACTCCTTGCACTGAAACACAGTGTTTCTTGGTAGTAGTTCTCAGACCCCAGGGTAGACCCAGAACTCACTGGAGAGACAACATCTCCCAGTTGGTCTGGGAACACCTTGGTATCCTCTCTGAAGATCTGGAGCAGGTGGCTGAGGAGAGGGAAGTCTGGGCTTCTCTGCTTGAACTGCTGCCTCTGCGACCTGGACCTCCGGAAAAGTGGTAGAAGATGGATGGATGGATGTCATGTATGGGAGCATTAATGAATGATACAAAGTCTATAGTGTGGGTTGATTCAGCAAATATTTCACTCTGCGCAGTATTGTGACTGATTTGCATATTTTACCTTTAATATAATTAATATGTGACTTCCAACACAGTTTATTATCAATTATTACACCAAGGATTTTAATTTTGGAGACCCTTTCAATCTCTACACCATTTACACTGAGTTTAAATACTGAGTTGTTGTGATGTTGTGAAATAACGTTATCAATAAAATTTAGCCACCGCTGTGTCGCCCTGGTTTCAAGTGTGGGTGGTGTTTTGTGCTTGTATTGCTAAAATATAAAAGGAAGCACTACAATGGGTCTCAAATATTTGTAATGTGTTCTATTACTGAATGAGTTTAAAGATGAAATACTATACACATATAAACTTAATTCTAATGGTGACTGAACATCTCCCATTCCCCAAGGTGCAAGATACACTATTATGACTAGAACTCATAAAGGATCACAGAAATGATCTGATAAAAATAAATAAACAAGCGGTTTATTTTATGGTGGCTATTATTGGATGTGCCATTCATTTTCACTTACTCTGTAATTAATATTCACACAAATAAATCTCAATTCAGTCCCTTTCATATTAAGTGGAAATTGTGCTACTTTAAATTTGGCACTTAGTCGGATCCGGGGGAAAAAATGCTTTTTTTGCATGCATGGAAAGAAAATCCTACAGACACATATAGCGCGATTGTCTGCAAGTGTGAATGACCTCTTCCATGAGCAAATGTACGTTTTTTGGTCCCTGGCTGTTTAAATTGAATTCTTTCCTCCCGAAAATATCATTTTTGAATATTAATTACAGCTAAATGGGAGCAGTTTCGATGCCGACATTTCACATCCTAATATACGTGTTCTATACACCATCGGCTTTTGCGTATCCGACTACCTCGCTTTAAAAAGCAAAAGATTTGACTATAAATATGATGTGTTGTTTACCTGTCAAAATACATTGGTGTCAAAACGTCGCCATTCTGAGCAGATCCGGTTTGGACTCTACAATGAAATACACACAGATTAAGTACATGCACAGCACGAAAGTGCAACATGTAAAAAAAAAAATAATAAAAAAAATAAAAAATAAAATAAACTTTTTAACCAGGATTACAACTAGCTTATTTCATCAGATATTGTCAACACAAAAAAACAACATACAAGGACGGACATAGCATTAAGTTAGGTCATCGTTTAAACACGATTAAGTTTTCGTCTGTCCTAAGTGAACTTTCCACTGTTGGAAAAAATAACATAAAGCATGAATATCACATCACTCACCGTCCTGTATATCACAATATCACGGCTTCAACTGCTGAAGTTGGGTGCGTCGCGGCTGTACATTCAATTCAATTCGGGTGGCTGGGTCTAATTCCCGGTGTGTCTCCGTTTAATTTCTGGTGCGTCTGTGCGCACCACTGCAAGCTCAGTCTGCTTCCCTCTGCATTCTCTCATCAGCCAAAACGTACAGGAAACTCTGCTGGACTGCGGTGTTAGATTTCTGCTGATTTCTGTTAAGCCATTCTATCGTTGTGGTTTATAATATCACTTGTTCGCGGGCTCACTGACGAAAAATTGCAAATGGCGACCAGCAAGCGATTCTTGAAAGTCAGCGTAACGCCCACTCTCATGACGCTACGCCCAGACCAATGAATGGCCAGCAGTGGCGTGACGAAACCGTCCCGGTACCCTTCAGACCTACTTTTAACGGTGCCGAAAATAGTGTCGATAAAAGTGAAACAGTTCCGAAAAAACGAACTGTGAGGCCATTGGGTTCCAAAAGGAAAAGCGGACAATGGAGCCCGAACCGTTCTAAAGGAGGCTTTTGAGTTCCAAATGGAAAAGCGCCTTTACAGAAAACGTTTGACCTCTGTCATTGCCAACAAAGGGTATATAACAAAGTATTGAGATGAACTTTTGTTATTGACCAAATACTTATTTTACCGAGGAATTTACCAATTAATTCATTAAAAATCCTTCAATGTTATTTTCTGGATTTTTTTTTTCCTCATTTTGTCTCTCATAGTTGAGGTATACCTATGAGGAAAATTGGAGACCTCTCTCATCTTTTAAGTGGGAGAATTTGCACAATTGGTGGCTGACTAAATACTTTTTTTCCCCACTGTACGTTTGGGTCTACCAGGTCTGAATGGCTTCCTCCCCTGCCATCAGATCCAACTCTCCACCAGGTGGTGATCAGTTGACAGCTCTGCACCTCTCTTTACCCGAGTGTCCAAGACATACGGTCGCAGGTCTGATGACACAATAACAAAATTGATCATCGACCTGCGACCTAGGGTGTCCTGATGCCAGGTGCACATATGGACACCCTTATGCTTGAACATGGTGTTCGTTATGGACAAACTGTGGTTAGCACAGAAGTCCAATAACTGAACACCACTCGGGTTCAGATCGGGCAGGCCGTTCCTCCCAATCACCCCCCTCCAGGTTTCACTGTCATTGGCCACGTGCGCATTGAAGTCCCCCAGTAGGACAATGGAGTCTCCAAGAGGAGCACCCTCCAGCACCCCAGTCACAGACTCCAAAAAGGGTGGGTACTCTGAACCATCATTTGGTGCATAGGCACAAATGATGGTCAAACGAGTCCATGTTTTTGGCATGTGGGAGAAAACTGGAGAAATCCTGGAGTAAACCCACACAGACACAGGAAGAACATGCAAACTCCACACAGATCACTGTTGGTCGGGGGCTGGGATTGAACCCAGGATCCCCCGGCCAACTTCTTCCGCTTAATCCTTTTCGGGTCTCGGGGGGGGGGGGGGGGGCTGGAGCCTATCTCAGCATCTTTGGGCGAGAGGCAGGGTACACCCTGGACAGATCGCCAGTCCATCGCAGGGCCAACACAGAGAGACAGACAACCATTCACTCTCACAGTCATACCTAAGGACAATTTAGAATCCCCAGTTTGATGCCAATTAACCTAGCTTGCATGTTTTTGGCATGTGGGAAGAAACCGGAGAAATCCCAAAGTAAACCCACGCAGACACGGGGAGAACATGCAAACTCCACGCAGATCACTGTTGGTCAGGAGCTGGGATCGAACCCAGGATCCCCCGGCCAAGGGTGAGTTGCTGTGCTGCTGCAATGCTAACCACTCCGCCACCACGTTTGCATTTTTAATTAGTTTTCTAATTAATTTGCTTTGTTTTCCATTTTCTTTTAATTAATGAAAGAACCGTATTGAGCAAGCTCACATACCCCACACATCTGCATGTCAGACACGGGCCCCTAATGAGAACTGTGATCAACATAAAATGGCCGGGAAAAATGAAATCCCCCTCCCCAAAAATGAAACCCCTCATTTGAGTTAAAGCTTCTGTATAAATAGGAAGTTGGTGTGATCAGAAATGTAGAAGCTATACAGGTGACAACATAAAATGGACCCTCTCCAAAATAGATAGAACCCCTCATTAGATGCGTCTGAAAATCAAGTGCATCCAAAGTATTGATGAATCAAAATTTCTGTATAAATTTGAAGTTAATCTGATCAGAAATATAGAAGTTATAGTGGCAACAACAGAAAATGTCAGACAGACAGACAGGTCAGAAACATCACACCCTCTTCCAGGTATAGTTAATTTCCAACTCAAACGTGGAGGAGTAAAAATGACTCCAGCAGGACCAGGAATTTCAGGATTATTTATCATTTTGGATCATCAAATTTTATACTTTTTAAGACTTTTCTCTGACCCACAGACACTGTGAGCGGATTTTTTTTTTTAGCCCATATATGAAGTAAATCAAGGGGTTGGGTCTTACACCTGTCATTTACCCATAGACAGACATAATTGCATGGCTGTGCCACAGTGTTTTAGTTAGTCACTCCCTCAACCTGGCAGTCATTGGGGGTACCTGAGGGCAATAGAAGCAGATGTGCTCATCCACGCTGTGGCTGTCAGGAGCTCTGGCACAGTTATATCCATCCATTCTTTGATGTTGTCTAACCAGCTCTTGCATTGATGTCTCCGCCTGCATCCGCCCTCCACTGTACCTTGCATGATGGTCTTACAAAGGCTGTCATGCCGGGTGACATGTCCAAACCATGCCAGAGGTTCCTGTGGGCTCACAAGACTTTCGGCCTTGCTCCGTACATAGATGGTCGTTTTGCGCTCCAAATAGTGGATCAGGAGGAGTTTTGTCAGGCACGTGTTCTCAAACACCTGGATCCTTCTTTCTGATTCATCCAGGAGCGCCCAGGTCTCGTACCCATAGAAGAGGCTGGAGAGGACCAGTGATTTGTGCATCTTGTACTTGGTCAGGAAGCTGATGTTGGTGGTCCATACTCTTGAACAACCGTAGTGTTTGGGCTGCAAAAATTCAGCCCATTTACACACATCCAGTGTTTTTGTGTGACTCTTAAAAATGCAAACTTTCACAAAAACAAATCAAATCATGTTCTGATTATTTTTTTTTTCATCAATTTATAATTTTCTCATGATTTTATCTAAATGGGGGGAGGGGTCTTATCCCCTCTAGCCCATTGACACCAGCTGCACCTGTATGTGATGTAATAAAAATACATATACAGTGCATACAGAAAGTATTCACAGCACTTCACTTTTTCCACATTTTGTTATGTTACAGCCTTATTCTAAAATGGAATAAATTCATTTTCCCCTCAAAATTCTACACACAATACCCCATAATGACAACATGAAAAAAGTTTTTTTTTTTTTTTTTTGAGATTTTGGGAAATTTATTAAAAATGAAAAACTAAGAAATCACATGTACATAAGTATCCACAGCCTTTGCTCAGTACTTTGTTGATGCACCTTTGGCAGCAATTACAGCCTCAAGTCTTTCTGAGTATGATGCCACAAGCTTGGCACACCCATCTCTGGGCAGTTTCACCCATTCCTCTTTGCAGCACCTCTCAAGCTCCATCAGGTTGAATGTCAAGCGTCGGTGCACAGCCATTTTCAGATCTCTCCAGAGATGTTCAATGGGCTTCAAGTCTGGGCTCTGGCTGGGGCACTCAAGGACATTCACAGAGTTGTCCTGAAGCCACTCCTTTGATATCTCTACTCATTTACTCAGGGCCCTCCTCACCACTGGTGTCCACCACTTGGTTCGGGGGTTGCCACCACGAGATGCCTCAACGACCTTGCGGCCACAGCTCTGGGCAGCTGCTTCAACAATGGAGGTGGCGAACATGGCCCATTCAGACTCCATGTCTTCAAACTCCCTCGGGATGTGGTTGAAGTTCTTCCGGAGGTGGGAGTTGAAGACCTCCTGGACAGGGGCCTCAGCCAGACGTTCCCAGCACACTCTCACTATACATTTGGGTCTACCAGGTTTGAATGGCATCCTCCCCTGCCATCAGATCCAACTCACCACCAGGTGGTGATCAGTTGACAGCTCTGCACCTCTCTTTACCTAAGTGTCCAAGACATACGGTCGCAGGTCTGATGACACAATAACAAAATCGATCATTGACCTGCGACCTACGGTGTCCTGGTGCCAGGTGCGCATATGGACACCCTTATGCTTGAACATGGTGTTCGTCATGGACAAACTGTGGTTAGCACAGAAGCCCAATAACTGAACACCACTCGGGTTCAGATCAGGCAGGCCGTTTCTCCCAATCACCCCCTCCAAGTTTCACTGTCATTGCCCACGTGTGCATTGAAGTCCCCCAGTAGGACAATGGAGTCTTCAAGAGGAGCACTCTCCAGCTCCCCAGTCAGAGACTCCAAAAAGGGTGGGTACTCTGAACCATCATTTGGTGCATAGGCACAAATGATGGTCAAGATCCGTTTCCCAACCCGAAGGCGCAGGGAAACAAGCCTTTTGTCCACCGGGGAAAACTCCAATATAGAGGCAGCAAGGTGAGGGGATACAAGAATACCCACCCCTGCTCATCACCTCTCGCCCGGGCAACTCCAGAGTAGGCCAAGCTCCAGCCCAATAACATAACCATAAGGTTATTGTTACCTTAAATCGTCAAAATAACCTTATGGCTATTGTTACGATTTATTACTTAGTTAAAAATGCATGATGTAGTCTTAAAGTGCATTCTTTTTTCTGTTTGAGATTGAAAGCTTTCTGTATCAACAGCCTGGAAAACCAACATCCTTTACTTGTGTTTTCAGGCAAATTTAAAAGAAATACATGATCATTTGGGTGATTTTATTCAGTGTAAAATTATTTTAATTCTTTGACTTTTCTTTTATAATTTTCACTTCAGATTGTTACTTTTTTAACTTTTGTGTCACGGTGTAAGGTGGGGGAATTAGCCATTGGTCATTGGAAGCAGTGCCCGCTTAATCAAACACAGTATACTGCAGTTTGAATATAAATACTCCATAGCAGCATGTTCAGAGATACAAGTTAGCCAGTACTGTCTATACAACTTGGTATGTGGACCTCAGGAAGATTAGCTGGTGTCAGCTAATGGGGGATCCTTTTGCAAAAATAAATAAACAGCTGACTAATAGAGACATCAAAGCGATGTGCTAATAAATAGTGCATTTGCACTTACCATGAGCAAAAAACAACAAGGTATGCACTGTAATCCCTTGAAGAAGAAAGGCTCAAATGTGTTCATGCTGCTCATTTTAAACAGTATGCATCTGGATTAATAGAATTCTTTGTTCATTGAGAGGCGTATGGGTTACTGAAAGGTTACGATCATTTCAGAGCTCTTTACTGAATATTGCATTGATTTTTCTAATTCATTGTATGACTGATATTTCCCCTCAGTTTTGCTTATACTTTGTAAGTGTTCACGATGTTGTTCTGAGGATAATTTTCCCATCATGTGTATTTATCATTGGCGCTCTGGGTGTTCATTCTTCCAATGTTTGTTTTTTAAAGATTTTTACTTAGTTATTTGAGGCACTTCCAACCACATAATTTAGTGTCTCGTAGCTATTAATGATGCCTACAAAACTGTTATATTCCTGAATGTAAATGAGAACATTAATCTTAATTTGCCTTAGTCAATTTACTTTAGGGAATAAGAGCACAACACTTGAAAGGAGCATGAAGGGGAGGGGAGTAATTATACAGAGGATCTTGAAGATTCATGTTTGACTCAGTTTTTCTGTGATAAATTTTAGCTTTATCTATTTCGATTACACCTATTGTTTTGTGCAAGAGTTTCTGCTGAAGGGTGTTGCCTCTTGCCCACAGTACAGTTATACAGTGAGGTATTCTCTTAGTGTGGTTCAAGGAGAATGAGGCCTGAACCAGGGCGGTGTCGTGACTCCAATCTGAGTCTAGTGTCATCGCTGTAAACAGTCCCAGGGTAGTGTATTGGCTGACCTTAGTGCATCAGCACTGCCAGCAAAAAAAAAAAAAAAAAGACTTTGGAATTGTTTCCTGGCTGGTGTCAGGGCCTCATTTTGTTCGCTTATTGGGTACTCCAGGCAACCAACCTGGTGGCTGCATATTACATATGGCTCATAATCTCTTTTGTTATTATCATCCTTCACCAGGCAGTGTCCCTAAAAGCACCACATTTGTAACTGCTTTGTGTTCACACTCTTTTGCTTCTCTGCTACTTTTTTTCCTCAGACTTCACACTGTGAGGGACTTGGGGACTTTTTCTTTCTTGTTTAATCACAACCCATTAAATGACTTTTGTAGCTCTGTCAATAATATAAATACACTGGGCCAGGAGATGAGGGTATAATGGAAAGTAAGACAAAGAACAGCATAGTGGTGCACTGGATAGAGCTGTGGTTTCTCATCAGGATGGTGATTTCTTTGAGCAAGATCAGCTGTGACCTGTGTGGAGTTTGCATTTTGCACTTGTAGGTTCTGTTTTAGTTTTCTGACAAGTCCAAAGACCTAAAAGGCGAGTTAATTGGAGATTCTCAGTTTGTGGCTGTGGATGTAAGCATGAACACTTGTCTCTTTTTGTGTGCTCCCACCTGTGATGGGCTGATGCCCTCTCTGTTATCTGTTCATTCTTCTAGATCTTGACCCAGTCTTTGACATATCAATCATAATATTTTACTTGACAGATTGGAATACACAGTTGTACTATTAATCATTCCATCGATTCCAGTTTGTTCACATTAACAATTAAGGTTGTTTCACACTGCTAAAATGTTAAAATGTGGTGTGGCCATGAGTAAAATCTACCTGATTTTTTTTTCCATGTGTAAACTATTCATAATAATCCAGTCTGAAATTTCCTGCATACAGACTTTAATTTTCATTCTCCTTTGGCTCCTTCAGGCAGTATTTTGAACTGACAGTGGAGCAATTTGGGCATGCTAGCCCCAAGGTCATTTACAATTTTTGTATGAGGCCAATAACAATGTGTGAAAATGTTTTAAATTCACTGTGAATGTCAAAAGAGATGCTTATGTTGGCTGTTGTGGCCACTGTTGGCTCATTTCTCTTCCATGATAGAACATTTATAAGCAAACATTAGCTCACTGCCATTATACACATCTTCTTGGTGATCTCGAGCCATAGGCTGTCCTTGATCTGATTCAAATACTCATCGTGGTGCTTATCATATAAAATTCTACCAATCTCATTAGTCCGTTGTATGGGGAAGGGGGGTGCTGAAAAGTTCACAGTGGTAAAATTTGACCAAATGTGGTTTATTTTTCAACATAGTCTCCCCTTCTGTCTACACACTTCTTCCATCGGTGTTGCAGTGCTTGGATCCCTGCGGTTGAAAAATAAACTGTAGTGATCTGGACAGGGTCAGACCCTGTCCACGCTTTATTTGTTGGACTTGTAGTAGTAGTAGTAGTAGTAGTATCATCACTGGTATTTTCACTCTCATTATCACTGTTATATCACCTTCTCAGTTATATTGTATGTTGTATATTTTCCCAGCATCATCATCATTTCTGAGTTGGCTTTTATTTTGACAGTGTTGTTTGTTTACTTTTCTAGCATAGCTCATCCTCGGTTACTAATTATTGTTCATGGCTGTTCCTCATCAGCTAATTATGTTCTCCCCTATTTATTGATGTCACTCCCTTATCTCTGTGTTGGGTCCTTGTCATATTTCATGTCACAGCACGTATCCTCCTGTCTCAGACGGCTGTGTTGTTCACAGTCGTGCCTCATTCTATTGCTCTCCATGTGGTGGGTCTTCTTCTTCTTCGTTCAGACCACTGGTTGAGGGATAGGTGGGTCGTAATTCCAATTCATGGGCAGGATCATGAAAATGGATCTGAGCAAAACGTGGCTTTCAACCCTGTTCAGGAAGGCCCGTGCTTACCCGTAGAAACCGGTGACAAGTAGAAACGGGTATGTGTCTTTTAAATCCTGATATAAACGATGCAGTTTTCAATGAAACGGTAGACATTTTTTATCGCTTTACCAATATATATATAGTCATATCGCACAGTGCTACAAAGTATTATAAAAATAACTCTAACTATAAAATTATAGTTTAAAAAATGGTTCTAACAAACTGCTATAGTGTGGACACTGCCATCCGCTTGAGTTAGAACAATTTCTAAAACTATAAATTTATAGTTATCTTTATAGTGCTTGCTGTGGACAGCCCCTTAGTCTTCCTTGCCAACAAATGTCACATGTGGAGTTCCACAGGGCTCTATGTTAGGTCTATCATATGGGTACACCCTCCCTTTCATTATTCTGCTGAAGGATGATACCTGTTAAGAGATAATTTTTCTTCCCATCTTTGTGAGGTGCTGGCTCGTAAAGGATCATAAATGATTATTATGGCGCTTTATATCAGTCTAAGGTCTTTACCCTTCAATTACCATTAAACTGGTAAAGATTGATGTTGTGAACTTGTGCTATAGAGGAGGTGGGATGTTTGAAAATCTGTAAACATCTTAGTTTACAGGCCCACTGTGAATTCCATCTGCCAGAACAAACCATTCTGATGATCCTTTTGACTTAAAAATTGTTTTCTCAAAAGACTTGGGTACAGTAATTTGTTTTGTCATTGTTGTTTTCTCTGTCCTCTCGGCGCCACACCAGTAGGCTGCCTTTTGCAACAGCGGCTCGATTCCGAGTTTTTTTTTTTTTCCCTTCCTCTCTCTTTTGATCACTTTTTTTTTTTCACCCCACTTATATCACGGACACACAGATCGTCCCAAATGTCTCCTGAGCCGGTGGACGGACCCACTGTTTATAGCAGGATACGATACAACAGGGAAGAGCTGTTAGCATTTAACCGCCACCCGGTCCCACTGGAAAAACTCGACATACCGAGAGAATTGAGGCGAAAGCGTCGCGGCTGCCGGGCTGGAGTAAGGCGGAGGACAAAAAATATAAGGTACAGACCCTCCCTTCCATCTGTTGTCATGGGAAATGTACAGTCGATACTGGGAAAGTTAGATGAGCTAGCGGCTATCTCCCGTTATGATAGCACTTACCGGGAGTGCTCTCTCCTTTTGTTTACTGAGACGTGGCTAACTGAACTAGCAGCAGATGCTAACATTGAGCTGGAGGGTTTTCACATGATACGAGCTGACCGAACACCAGAGAGTGGCAAAGCAAGGGGCGGTGGAGTGATAATGTATGTTAACAACAACTGGTGCAGACCGGGACATATCACTGTTAAACAACGACACTGCAGCAAAGACATTGAGTTGCTAGCTGTTAGCATGAGGCCTACATATCTCCCGAGAGAACACTCACACGTGATCTGCATTGTTGTTTATGCAAATCCGACGGCGAACGCTGGGACAGCGCGTGACGTCATCCATTCAGTAACCAGCAGGCTGCAGACAGAACACCCAGATGCTCTTCTCCTCATCTCAGGCGATTTCAACCACGTTTCACTGTCTCCCATTCTGTCCACTTTCACCCAGTATGTCACATGCCACACTAGAGACAATAAAACACTGGATTTGTTCTACGCAAACACTAAGGAGGCGTACACCTCATCACAACTCCCCCCACTTGGGAGATCGGATCACAACTTGGTTCATCTCCGGCCGGTGTACAAACCCCTAGTGCACAGACAACCTCCGGCCATGCACACTGTGGAGTTATGGTCTGAGGAGACAATGGACACTCTAAAGGACTGTTTTGAAGCCACTGCCTGGAAGCAGCTCTGCGATCCACATGGTGAGGACATCGATGGCCTCATTCACACCTTCACGGGCTACCTCAGCTTCTGTGTGGACAAATCCGTTCCCACCAAGACCATACGGCGTCACTCAAACAACAAACCCTGGATCAACCCTGAGATAAAAACACTTCTGAGAGAGAAGAAGAGGATCTTCAGGTCGGGGAACAGGGAGATGCTGAAGTCCGTACAGAGGGAGCTGAGGAGAAAGATCAGAGAAGGCAAGGACAGCTTCAGGAAGAAGATGGAGGACAAGCTGCAACAGAGCGACATCAGCGGGGTCTGGAGAAACCTCAAAACCATCTCGGGGCTCCAGAATACCTCCCCCCAGGCCACGGGGGGCAGGGAGTGGGCGAACAACCTGAATCTGTTTTTCAATAGATTTGACCAACCGCCCTCCCCCCTGTCTGCACAACAACCACTGCTGCCTCTAAGAAATCAAGTCCTACTGCCCACTCCCCACTCCACCGACACCCCCCCCCCACTCCCAACACACAGCCCCCCATCCTGACCCTGACCAAGACCCAGGTGAGGACGGAGCTGAGGAAGATCAAGGCGAGGAAGGCGTCGGGACCGGACGGCATCAGCGCAAAGCTCCTCAAGTCCTGTGCAGACCAGCTGTGTGGGATTGTGATGTATATCTTCAACATGAGCCTGAAACTGGGGAGGGTACCACAGCTGTGGAAAACATCTTGTGTGGTACCTGTACCAAAAACTTCCCACCCCAAAGACCTGAACAGCTACAGACCGGTGGCCTTGACGTCCCACTTGATGAAGACCCTGGAGAGACTGCTCCTTGCTCATCTCCGCCCCCTGGTGGAACCAGCGATGGATCCACTCCAGTTCGCCTACCAGCATGGCATTGGGATGGAGGATGCGGTGATCTTCCTCCTTCACCGTTCTCTGTCCCACCTGGAGAAGCCCGGGAATATGGTGAGGATCATGTTCTTTGACTTCTCCAGTGCTTTCAACACCATCCAACCGATGATCCTGAAGGACAAGCTGCTGCGCGCAGGGGTGGACCAGCACCTGTCATCATGGATCCTGGACTACCTCACGAACCGGCCTCAGTTTGTTAGAACCCGGGACTGTGTTTCCGACACGATCATCAGTAGCACGGGGGCCCCCCAGGGAACGGTGCTGGCTCCCTTCCTGTTCACTCTTTATACTGCGGACTTCTCACACAACACAACACATTGCCATCTACAGAAGTTCTCTGATGACTCTGCGATCGTTGGTCTCATCTCCAACGGAGATGAAGCTGAGTACAGAGGGCTTATCCAGGACTTTGTGGACTGGTGCCATCGGAACTGCCTCCAGATCAACGCGAGGAAAACTAAGGAGCTGGTGGTGGACTGCCGCAGGCATGGGCAGCCCCTCACAGCACCAGTAAATATACAGGGAACAGACATCGAGATGGTGACATCCTATAAGTACCTGGGTATTCATCTGAACAATAAACTAGACTGGTCACACAATACTGACGCACTCTACAAGAAGGGACAGCGCAGGCTGTTCCTGCTGAGGAGACTCAGGTCTTTTGGTGTACAAGGGGCGCTGCTGAAGTCATTCTATGACACGGTGGTGGCATCAGCCATCACTTTTGGAGTGGTCTGCTGGGGCAGTGGCATTACTGCAGCCGATAGGAAGAGACTGAACAAACTGATTAAGAAAGCTAGCTCTGTCCTGGGGCAGCGCCTTGATCCGATGGAGGAGATAGGAGAGAGAAGGACGGTGGCTAAACTGTCATCTCTGCTGGAGTCCGAGTTCCACCCTATGCAGGACATACTGGATGCACTGAGGAGCTCATTTAGCAGCAGACTACATCATCCCAAGTGCACAACCGAGAGGTTTCGTAGGTCCTTCCTATCAACGGCTGTCAGACTGTACAACCTAAGCAGGGCTGCTCGCAGAGATAGCAAAAAGACGTAACAAACTAATAGTTTTTTTGAATGCAAAAGATGCAATAGACTTACACAATGGTCCTCTCCGGCATACAACTAGGAACATACCGGTCGCTATGGAGGGTGAGAATATGTATGGGCACATAATCATACCATGTAGGGTAACTAAGTAGACGGTTATGCTGTTTCATCCCACCTAGCAACAATGCTCTGCACTGTGTGTGTTTATATATTTACATATTTATTCCATCTAGCTACAATGCTCCGCACTGTGTTTTTATATATCTACATATTATTCCATCTAGCTACATTGCTCTGCACTGTGTGTGTTTATATACTTGCATATTTATTCCACCTAGCTGCAATGCTCTGTACTGTGGGTGTTTATATATTTACATATTTATTCCATCTAGCTACAATGCTCTGCACTGTGTGTTCATATATTCATATATTTATTCCATCCAGCTACAATGCTCTGCACTGTGTGTCTGTGTGTGTGTGTGTGTGTGTGTGTGTGTGTGTGTGTGTGTGTGTGTGTGTGTATATTTTATAGTAATATGTACATACTGTATGTATATTAGCTGCTCTTTCTTGCTTGTTTTTTTTTTGTTTTGTTTTTTTCTTGCCTTCTGATTGTTGCTCTGAGTGTTGCTATCCCTGTGCTGTTGCAATCCTGTAATTTCCCCGTTGTGGGACTAATAAAGGCTTATCTTATCTTATCTTATCTTATTCTGTTTTCTTGTCAACACAATTGCATCTAACTAGCAGGAAAGCTGCTTTTGCAGGACAGCCAGGAGGTTTGGGGTACATGGTGAGCAAGTGCTCAAAACCACTGTAATCAAAGTTAAATGACTGACTGCAGGAGATGTCCTTATCATTTGAATGATATTCTCTGGGTGTACTCACTGTGTTAAGATCAGGATCACGGTGACTCCCCTGGGGCCACAGCAAGCTGTGCCATTCAGAAAGAGCACCACTAGGGAGAAGGCTATCAGGAGCATGATAAGAACTTATTTGAGTCAAACGGTATTAATTGCATAGTAATTATCGATGTAGTTTTAGGGGAAAAAGCCATGCAGAAAGGCAGCATAAGGAACCATTGCTAGGCAACAGTCATGGTAATGGTCTATGCCGCTTCCTCTACCTCTGTGGAGAGGAAGCGGCATAGAGGTAGCACTACCTCTGTGTTAAAGTGGCTTGTTGATTGTCTGACTAATAATGTGGTGGTGATGAGGGAGGGAGGGAACAGATTTACCTCCTAATGGAGGGTGGGGGGGGGCAAGAAGAAGAAGTGATTATACAGGGATTAAGTTTTCATTTCGTGAGGCATTTTAATAGTAATTTTGGAATCAGGACATCACCACAGAAAGAGGCATTCACTGACTGAGAGGATATTACAGGAATTTTTACAACAAAAACACCTCAAGCTACTCAAAATACTTCCTGGATATAGGCAGTCATCATGAAGAATGAGTTTTAGTTAGTAAAACTCGAGAATCTTTGATCATGGTAGATATTTATCTATTTCCATTGTTACCTTTTTTTTAACAAGACACATACTTGTCATGTTATATATAGTCAATTTGCAGACTGTTGTAAGCTTAAAGAGAGACTTTTTTTTTTTTTTACCAGGAGAAAACACAAAAACTATTCAGTGTGAAGCATTGAACACTTTACAGCAAAGATCAACTGCTCAAGAATTAATTCTCTTCAAAGTTCTAAATGGTTGGACAGCTGTCTTACAAAGGTAGAAAATTAAAGAATATCACCGATAAATCTCTCAGTGCAATGTGCTTAACTACGCAGACCCCAAATAAGATTACTAAGCCATTCCATGCTGTTTCTGGCAGTTAGATGACGGTAATAGACCTGTGTTTTTGTAAAGTTAAGCATCCCCAGGAACACACATTTGGCTGATTGCTTACAAAGCTCAGTTTTCAGTGGAGAAAAATCTGGCATAGTGTGGATAGAGTCCAAAACAAAACATAGTTTATTTATCTATTGTGTGTGTGTGTACATTTTTTTTCTGCACTAAAATATGACATTATGTGGCAGTGCACAAATATTGGTAATGACAGACATATGCGGTTTGCATCTTGATTAAGATATTATTTGGATTTTTTTGTCAGAGTTTTTGCATGATGTTACAGGTATGTTTGAACCCCTAATGTCAAGCAGGGAAAAAGAGCACTGGTAAGGAAGTTTCTGCAGACAGCTACAGACGTGGACAAAATTGTTGGTACCCCTCTGTTAATGAAAGAAAAACCCACAATGGTCACAGAAATAACTTGAATCTGACAAAAGTGGTAATAAATAAAAATTCTATGAAAATTATCCAATGAAAATCAGACAATGCTTTTGAATTGTGGTTCAACAGAATTATTTTAAAAAACAAACTCATGAAACAGGCCTGGACAAAAATGATGGTACCCCTAGAAAAGATTGAAAATAATTTGACCATAGAGACATGTTCAACCAAGATGTGTCCTCTAATTAACATCACAGGTGTCTACAAACTTGTAATCAGTCAGTCGGCCTATTTAAAGGGTGACAAGTAGTCACTGTGCTGTTTGGCGACATGGTGTGTACCGCACTAAACATGGACCAGAGGAAGCAAAGGAGAGAGTTGTCTCAGGAGATTAGAAAGAAAATTATAGACAAGCATGTTAAAGGTAAAGGCTATAAGACCATCTCCAAGCAGCTTGATGTTCCTGTGACTACAGTTGCACATATTATTCAGAAATTTAAGATCCACGGGACTGTAGCCAACCTCCCTGGACGTGGCCGCAGGAGGAGACGGATAATACGAATGGTAACAAAAGAGCCCAGAACAACCTCTAAACACATTCATGGTGAACACCAAGGTCAAGGTACATCAGTGTCAGATCGCACCATCTGTCGCACCATTCTGTCGTTGTTTGAGCCAAAGTGGACTTCATGGGAGACGACCAAGGAGGACACCACTGTTGAAAACAAATCATAAAAAAGCCAGACTGGAATTTGCCAAACTGCATGTTGACAAGCCACAAAGCTTCTGGGAGAATGTCCAATGGACAGATGAGACAAAACTGGAACTTTTTGGCAAGGCACATCAGCTCTATGTTCACAGACGCAAAAATGAAGCATACCAAGAAAAGAACACTGTCCCTACTGTGAAACATGGAGGAGGTTCTGTTATGTTGTGGGGCTGCTTTGCTGCATCTGGCACAGGGTGTCTTGAATCTGTGCAGGGTACAATGAAATCTCAAGACTATCGAGGTATTCTAGAGAGAAATGTGCTGCCCAGTGTCAGACAGCTTGGTCTCAGTCGCAGTTCTTGGGTCTTGCAATAGGATAATGACTCAAAACACACAGCTAAAAACACTCAAGAATGGCTAAGAGTGAAACATTGGACTGTTGTAAAGTGGCCTTCTATGAGCCCTGATGTAAATCCTATTGAACATCTGTGGAAGGAGCTGAAACATGCCGTGTGGAGAAGGCACCCTTCAAACCTGAGACAACTGGAGCAGTTTGCTCATGAGGAGTGGGCCAAAATACCTGCTGAGAGGTGCAGAAGTCTCATTGACAGTTACAGAACTCGTTTGATTGCAGTGATTGCCTCAAAAGGTTGTGCAACAAAATATTAAGGGTAGCATCATTTTTGTCCAGGCCTGTTTCATGAGTTTGTTTTTTAAAATAATTCTGTTGAACCACAATTCAAAAGCATTGTCTGATTTTCATTGGTTAATTTTCATAGAATTTTTATTTATTACCACTTTTGTCAGACTCAAGTTATTTCTGTGACCATTGTGGGTTTTTCTTTCATTAACAGAGGGGTACCAACAATTTTGTCCATGTCTGTATGTAACAGCAGTAATTGTTGGGACAGTGTGTGTTGTCAGCAGTGTGGCCACAGCCGGAGGTTTTATTCTAGTTCCATACTTGGCTTCAAAAGAAGTCATGTGAAAACTGAAATCAGACTTTTTTCTTTGATCCCGCCGTACTAATGAGATGCATGTTAGTAAATCAAAAACGTTTTTAAACCGATCTTTTAAAAGCTGAAAAGGGAGGCCGTTGCTCAGGAGGTAAAGTTGATGACTCTCAGGATGCCGAGTTGGCATACCAAGTGTCTTTGAAGAACGTACTGAATCTCAAATTACCACTAATACATTTTTTTTTTTGTGTGTGTACGCATGTCCTTTTGTGCATGGCACCCTAATTTTAAAAGAACCTATGACTGATGTGTTTGAATTTATATAAATTGCATTGGTTTGCTAGGATGCTGTGGTTGTGGCATGTTTCTTGCTATACCCCAGACCTTGTGAACTATGTGAAAGGACATGCATAATCATGAGTTTCCTGTGTGCCTTTTTTTAATGTATTTGTTTTATTTTTCGGCACCCTCCCAGAATTAACTTGAGCCCTGGGGGGGGGGGGGGCAAAATATATTTGTATTATTTTTAGTTCATTTACTCAAGCATATGACATTTCTGTTTATCTGATTGCACAAATGGGGAAAATGCAGAGATTCTTGACTGAATCATGTGCTGAACACATCTCCCCAAGTGACCCTTCAGAGTTTCATATTCATATTAAAAAAAAAAAAAAGTTTCATATTTATTTGCAGAGTAAAAACAGAAAAGAAGGGGGAAAAAAGATAAAAATACATGAATAGTAAGCTATACTAAAGTGCAGTGGGAGGTAAAAAAAACCAGCAACCAGCAACAAAGAGTTAATACATGTCAAAAAATGTATAACAAAATTACAACAATTATATTTAGAAACCATCCATCCATCCATCCTCTTCCGCTTAATCCTTTTTGGGTCGCGGCGCAGGGGGGCTATCCCACCATCTTTGGGCGAGAGGCAGGGTACACCCTGGACAGATCGCCAGCCCATTGCAGGGCCAACACAGAGAGACAGACAACCATTCACTCTCACATTCATACCTAAGGACTATTTAGAATCCCCAGTTTGATGCCAATTAACCGAACTTGCATGTTTCTGGCATGTGGGAGGAAACTGGAGAAATCTCGGAGTAAACCCACACAGACACGGGGAGAACATGCAAACTCCACACAGATCGCTGTTGGTCGGGGACTGGGATCGAACCCAGGATCCCCCAGCCAAGGGTGAGTTACTGTGCTGCCGCAGTGCTAACCACTCCGCCACCACACTGCCCATATTTAGAAACCTAAGTACAAAAACAAAAATGCAAATTAATAATAGGCTGAAAACCATAAAGTATCCACACTGTCTACAACAACTTAAGTTCAAATATTTTAACAACAGGACATTTTTAAGAGTCCTTTTGAATACTGGCAATAAAGCAAATGAATCATTTGTGGGGTCTTTTATGTGTTCCATAATTTGACTGCATAATATCTTATAGCACACTGTCCACGGGATGTTTTATAGCAAGGAGAATGAAGATCCTTTACCTGTCCAGTTGCATGACTATTGAAATAGTAATTATTTGAGAAATGATAAGTGGTAAGTCTGTGCTGTTATTGATTAGTTAAAGACAAATGGAAAAACTGAGACACTTTGGACTGATAACCTCTCTCTGTAACTGGGTGCTGGACTTTCTCACAGGGAGGCCACAGAATGTGCAGGTCGGCAGCAACACCTCCAAGACCATCACATTGAGCACCCACAAGGGTGCGTGTTCAGCCCACAGCTCTTCACCCTGCTGACCCATGACTGCGTACCAGCCTACAGCACCAACCACATCATCAAGTTTGCGGATGACACAACTGTGGTGGGCCTCATCACAAACAATGAAGAGGCCAACTACAGAAATGAGGTGAGCCAACTGGTCCAGTGGTGAAAAGGCAATAATCGCTTCCTGAACGTGGGAAAAACCAAAGAGATTGTGGTCAACTTTAGGAGAGGACACACACCTCTCTGATCATTGATGGAGCAGCTGTTTTGAGGGTGAGCAGCACCAAGTTCCTGGGGGTGCACATCTCTGAGAACCTCTCCTGGTCCAACAACACCACATCACTGGCCAAGAAGGCTCAAACTCTCCTCCATTTCTGCCACAAACTGAGGAGGGCACAAGTCCCACCCCCCCATCATGTGCTCATTCTACCGGGCCACCATTGAGAGCATTCTCACCAGCTGCATCACGGTGTGGTATGGAAGCTGCACCGCTTCCTACCAGAAGACACTACATCGCACATTGAAAGCAGCCAGGAAAATCATCAGTGCCCCTCTGCCCCCCTCTCGACCATCTATCACACCCGCCTCACCCGCAGGCCATCGACATTGCAGGCGACACCTCCCACCCCTCACACTCCCTCTTCAGCCCTCTGCTCTTGGGGAAGAGGTACCGGAGCCTCCGGGCTCACTCCACAAGACTGCTTAACAGCTTTGTTCACCAGGCCATCAGAACCTTGAACTCTGCTCACCCCCCCCAACCCCCCTGGACTGCAACACACTCACCCACGCAATAACTACCTCAGCTGTTTGCACAGAAAGACTTGGCACACCAACAGTAATGCATTTTCTGCTGTATGTCTCTGCACCTTCCTGCAACCATTTGCACACATGCCATACCTGCTGCTCTCTGTTATTGAAATATTGATCACGCGCAGTCCTGTCTGTCACTGTCTGCACCTACACTACCGCATTGAACTTGCAATTACAGGTATTACAACTCCACTTTTTCTGTATATAGGATTGCTGGGTTTTATCATTCATCTTTATCTGCACTGTGGGATTGCTGGGTTTTATCTTTTATCTTCATTTGCTAACTATGGGTAGCATTACTGTACATCGACTGCTGTTGTTGTTTTTCATCCTCACTCCTTCTTTTTTTATATATTGCACACTCCACTAAGAGAGAGAGAGGAAAAACTGCATTTCAATTCTCCTGTATGTCATGTAGGTATAGAACAATGTTTCTCAAAGTGCGGCCCCCGTGCCAATGGCGGCCCGCGAAAACATTTCTGGCGGCCCGCGGCCAATCTGTTAACGTCTTAACCAATATATGATCTGAACTAATTGCTTTGGAAAAATTCCGATACACATCTACGTTTAGTGGTCTTTGGCGCCATCTGTAGGCACAAGCCGTAATTACATGTGTTGTCGACCTTGCGATCACTTCATTGCAGCAGCTAGTCCAATTGTATTATGGGAGATGGAACGTTCAGCGCACAGTGCAGAAGTGTTGGTTGGCAACGGTTTCGGAGCACCATTTTGAGTCAGAAGAAGAATAAGAAATAAATATTAGTGCTTGTGGAAGTCGAAGTGTGGAAATAAAGATGGATCAGCGAGAGAAAGAGGCAGAGATGGAGACCGCTCACTCGAGGAAACCGAGAACTGTCAGCGAGGAAAAAAGGCAGTTTCAGGGAAAATGGACTTTGGACTACTTCGTTGAACCTCACGGGTCAGATAAAGTTGTATGCCTCATCTGCAGACAGGTAATCGCAGTGCGAAAAGACTTTAACATCAGGCGCCATTACGAAACAAAACACAAAAATTATGAAAAATTCAGTGGCAAGGATCGCACCACAAAGATGGAACAACTTAAAAGGGGCTACACAGCACAACAGTCAGTCTTCACGCAATTTTCAAAAACCAGCGAAGCAGTAACAGAGGCTAGCTATGTGGTAGCTCATGAAATAGCTAAACGGGGCAAGCCGTTTAGTGACAGAGAATTTGTTCGAGACTGTATGCTAAAAGTGGCAGAGCGTGTATGCCCAGACCAAAAAACAAAGTTCCGTGACGTAAGTTTGTCGAATGACACAGTCACAAGACGAATCGAAGATCTGGCAAATGATTTGAAGGACCAACTGGCGATACGTGTGGAGGGGCTAGAAAAGGGAGCGTTTTCCATCGCACTGGATGAAAGCACGAATATTAAAAAAAAGCACGGACGGATGAAAGCACGGACAAACTAAAATTGTATTTTCATCAGTCCCAATTTCTTACTGTTAATATGACTTTACCCAAACTAATTAAATCTGATAATTAAAAGGATTACAAATGGATTTGAATTTTCAGTCTTTTTTTTTTTTTTGCCTCCGTCCCTTTGGTGGCCCTCGGTTCAACTTTGGATTCCCAAATTGGCCCTCACCCATCAAAACTTTGAGAACCCCTGGTATAGAAGTATTGACAAATAAAAATCTTTGAATAAACTAAATGTATAATGTACAAGGTGTGTCAGAAAAGTAACAGGACTTGGTATGCTGTGTGAGCTATGATTGGGGTTGGGATTATTGTGTTGCCTCAGGGCCAGACAGTCAGCCAGCATATCTACAGAGAGATCCTGTGGCATTTGCTTCGTTTGGTGTGTGAGAAGAGGTGAGACTTGTGACAAAATGGCTCATGGCTGCTTCACCACGACAACACTCTGAGCATCTGGCTGTTCCTAGCTGAGAAAAACATTGCTGTGCTGGAGCAACCTCCCTACTCACCTGACCTGGATCCATTTGGATTTTTTTTTTCTCCTTTTCCCCAAGCTCAAAGGGGTCATCAAGGGGACACATTTTTCAGACATGGAAGCCATCAAAAGGGCCGTGACAATGGAGCTGCGGAGAATCCCGACAGAATCCTTCCAGGAGTGCATGGAGAGGTGATGAGAAGGATGGAAAGTGCATTAGACTCGAGGGGGATCTGCGTGGGTTTACTCCGGGATTTCTCCGGTTTCCTCCCACATGCCAAAAACATGCAGGTTAGGTTAATTGGCATCAAAACTGGGGGATTCTAAATTGTCCTTAGGTATGACTGTGAAAGTGAATGGTTGTCTGTCTCTCTGTGTTGGCCCTGTGATGGACTGGCGATCTGTCCAGGGTGTACCCTGCCTCTCGCCCAAAGATGCTGGGATAGGCTCCAGCCCCCCCCGCGACCCAAAAAGGATTAAGCGGAAGAAGATGGATGGATGGATGGATGGATGGATGGATGGATGGATGGATGGATGGATGGGATTATTTTTCAAGGAAAACTTGTAGTTGTTTTGTTTACATTTGAAATAATTTTTTTATGACCCAGTCCTGTTTCTTTTCTGACACACCTTGTAATTGGCCCCATATATGTTTTTAAGGAATAAGCAACATTGGCTTGTCAAGCACTGTGGAGTATCTGAAGGTTACCTTGTGTGTTTTATATGCTTTTTGGCCTAAAATATTCTTAATGTACAATAGATAGCATAGCTAGTGAGGAGGAACACACATGGACACAAACATTCTCAGAGTAATGTATTGACTGCAAATAAAATGCCCATAGTTCTTCTTTTGTTGGTATCCTCAGTGATGACCAGTGTTGGGAGTGTAACGCGTTACTGTAACACCACTACTTTTGCAGTAATGTGCTCTGTAATGAAATTACTGTTTAAAAATTCAGTAATGCGTTACAGTTACTGATATTTGATCAGATGCGTTACTCGCGAATTTTAGCGAAGATAAACTGACTTCACCATAGCTGGTGCAGCCGTCAGTCTCTTCCACCGCGGGTTGGTTTCCTGTCCTGCGGTGGGAAGAAATGCCATGGCGGCTTCTCATATGGAGCCCTGATCACCTGTTATCCGAGCGGTGAGTAGCCCTCCAACAGCTCCTACCTCTGTGGTTAAACATGAGTATTTTTTGAGCAAGAAGCTCCCATTTGTCCACAGTTGTGTAAATGTGTAAGTTATGTAAGTAATTGTGTGTAAGTTTTCTTATGCACAGAGAAAAAGTGACTCGGTTTGTTGCAGTGAAGAATAGCTTCTCGTAAGCGGTGAACTTTCATTCATCTGTGCTTTCTATTTTATTTTATCTCATTCAGTTACATGCTGTTGTGATATGCAGCTATTTCATGGAAGTAAATCCTCTAAATATGTGTTTTTAATGGGCTGGTCCAGGGGTGTGAATCATATAGCTCATGGGCCAAAAATGGCCCACCAGGGATCCAAAATTTTCTCTGTGAATTTACAGCTTTATTTTTAGTAAATTTCTGACTGTCTACTGATTACAATAATTTATGTAAATCTGAGACATTTTTTCTCTGTAAGATGAGTTTTTTCTCATCAGTTTTCTTTTTCTTCTTTTTTTCTGATGAGAACAAGGGGCCCTTGATCTTGCTGTGTGTGCAAGATGATTTAAGTATGCATTTAAAAGTAAGGTGAGAGTTAGTTTTCCAAGTAACTAGTTACTTTAATCATGCAGTAACTGAGTTATTTTCGAGAAGAAGTAACTAGTTACTATTTTTAGTAACTTGCCCAACACTGCTGATGACACACACACACACACACACAGAGGTGCAGTCTTGACAATGAGCTTTTCTATGTTTGTACCAGTTCAAAAGGAGTTTCCATTTCCCACGCACACACACACACCTGTTGTTGTGTTTGGCATAAATAAAGTGTTGTGAGCAAAATACAGTGGGAATTCTGTATGTATGAGAAGGTTTGGCTGTAATCCGCCCTGTAGCTACTGCACCTACGTTGTTCCCTGTAATGGTTTTAGGAGATTATTTCTTCCGGGAATAGCAGTTGCTCCATTCTGCGCTTGTGTGTTTTGCCATGTTTGTAAATCAGCCATTTTGATGGATTGGGGTGGAAGTAGCGGCGTGTGGAGTGGGGCTACATATTGGCTTAGAGACGGATTTATTCTACAGAGCCTTTCACTTTGTCCGTGGCCTTATTTCTGTATTCTATCCAGACGTGTGGTGGTCATACAGTGGAGACAGTTATTTATTGATGTTTGAGAGGGAGTCGTGTTCTGGTGTCATACCCATTGCTGCTGTGCAAATACTGTATTTATGTGTGCCACTGTGGTGTCAAGTGTCTACATTTGTGTGAATCAGTGGAGCTGGAATGACAGTGATAGACAGAATTCATTCTGTATTAAAAAATGTTGTGACAGAGTTACCAAGCAGAGATGTCGTAGCCATTGAGAGAAAAAAAAAAAAAAAAACCACAGAAAAAGATGAGCATCTTTGAGGAGAATCATCTAACCTTCTCAGGTTTTTTCAGACATTTTAACAGAGGGTTGAAAGTCACTGTGATATTTCACTGCATTAACAAGTGAGGGATATGTGATATACTGGCAGTGCAAATGTATTTCTTTCAAGTTTTTTTTTTTTTTTCTGGCCCATCCTTCAACATATAGTAAATCGTCTTTGTGGGCTTTGGGCAAGTTTGGAAAAGCTCGTTTCACACTTCAGTGGTTCCCTGCTAGCAGAGGGACAGAGCCACATATCAGTGGAAGTGGTCAGAGAACCCACCTCCCCATATATTACCCTGCTACCCCACACTTTTTAAAGGGACACTTTGACATTGTGCATTTGACTATAAATTTTGACATAATGCTGAAAAACTTTTCGTGATGGAGCATTATTTCAGTAAATACAAAATAACTCGCCTCGCTGTGTGAAAATCTCACAAACCTCAATTCCAGTGAAGTTGAGGTGTTGTTTAAAATGTAAATAAAAACAGAATGCAGTGAGTTGCAAGTCCTTTTCAACCTATATTCAACTGAATATAGAAGAATATAGGAAGGTGTGGCGGCATGATAAAATAAATGCAGCGATGAGGTAGTTTTAAGCAGAGTTTATTGAATCATACCGCCGTCACGAGCTCCGCTCCCGGCGCCGTGCATGCGCGCCGGGAGCAAGCCCAGCGGCTCTACAGAGAGACACAATGTGTCAGCAGTAGCAGTTGCAGAATCAGAACGAGAGAGAGTTTGAGTTACAGAGTTGCAGCATATATACCCAACTACAACGATACATCAAAGAGCATTCCCCAGCAGTTGGTATGATTAAAGAGATTGCAGAACAGGCATGAGACATTTGCATTTGAGAGATATACATCACAATAGGCAGATTTGCTAGACTCTGCTCCAGCTGTAGAACAAAGAGGTTACAAGGCACATCTACATATTGATCTCAGTCTCTAGGTCACAGTAAGGACAGGACGCATGAACACAATGCATGAAAGGTGACATTAACATCACAGTAGAGAGCCAGAAGAAGCGGGGCTGCCTGTAGACATTAATACACACATTTCACTGTTCTGTTAATTGCTCTAGCCGAGCGCTGTGTCTGTCCAGTCTGTTTGTTGGGGTTTACACCAAACCGCCACATGCTCCCCCCCAGAGGGCACGGCAGGGGGCCGAGACCTCGATAATCCATCTATGGGAGCGAGCTGTGGGAGAAGCTTGCTGCAGGCGGAGGGGGAGGGAGGAGGGGGGTAGTAAGTGCCGGCAGGGGACGGTGAAATCGTCCGAGCCGCGCAAAAATTGCTTGCTGCTCCGTGACGTCGAGGGGCTGTCCTGTTGCACGTGCGGAGATCACAAGAAGAAAAATTTGTCTCTGACTCCCCTCGTGGCCATGAAGAAAAGCAGGAGTGGTGGTAAGAAAAAAAGGAAGCAAAGGGACTTGGCGTGTTTGACTTTTAGGTGCAGGCGCAACCCTAAAGCCTCGGGAACTGCAGACAGCTGAATTCCCCTTGTGTGCCGTGGCTAAGACCATTAAATCCAGTGAGCAAGCTGCGTGCCTCAGGTGTACGAGCAAGCCTGAAGGGCCAGAGGGCAGCAGAAGGAAGGCGGTCAGTGGAGCCGAATGTGTCCCGTGCGTGGTGCGCCGTCCTCGTAACTCCCCGGTGCGTGCGCCAGGGCTCGTGCGTGGGTGGGCCAGCTGGTGAGGCGAGTCAGGGTGCAGAATCTTGGTGGAGATCAGCGCAGACGGCGCCGATAATATCCAAGTTGAGCTGTGGCTGCAGATTGGCCATGGTGCGTTGGGGCGGTGAGAGGGAATAGACGATCTTCGTCCCTCAGGCTCGTGCAGATGCGTTGGAGCGGTGAGAGGGACTAGACGATCTTTGTCACCGCTCGGCCGTGGTGCGTTCAGGTCCACGCGTTGCGTTCTCCGCCGGCCATGGAGGTCGCCGTCGTGGAGAGGGGACGAGGTGCCTGCGCTCTCGTGTGGAGGAGCTGCGAGCGCGGCCGGTCCAGCGTGGATGAGCAGATCTCTAGACGTGCAGATCTCATCATGAAGAACGGGTCACCAGTGCAGCTGTACAGATCAGAAGGTTGCTTTGCACAAAACGTGTGCATGTTCGGGGTCACCAGTGAAGCGGCATGAAAAAATAAGCAGCGATGCTGAGGTTTTAAGTAGAGTTTATTAAATCATACCGCCTTCACGGGAACTCGGCTTCAGCCCATAGTGTGAGCAGGCTGAAGCCGAATTCCTCAGGCTCTCAGAGAGGAGACACGGTGTGTGTCTGCAGCAGCAGCTGAAGAGTGAGTGAATGAGAGAGTGAGCATGGGTTACAGGGCAGTAGATATACCCAACTACAACAATACATCAAAGAGCATTCCCCAGCAGTTAGTATGATTAAAGAGATTGCAGAACAGGCATGAGACATTTGCATTTGAGAGACATACATCACAATAGGCAGATTTGCTAGACTCTGCTCCAGCTGCAGAACAAAGAGGTTACAAGGCACATCAACATATTGATCTCAGTCTCTAGGTCACAGTAAGGACAGGACGCATGAACACAATGCATGGAAGGTGACATTAACATCACAGTAGAGAGCCAGAAGAAGCGGGGCTGCCTGTAGACATTAATACACACATTTCACTGTTCTGTTAATTGCTCTAGCCGAGCGCTGTGTCTGTCCAGTCTGTTTGTGGGGGTTTACACCAAACCGCCACAAAGGCAAGATATTTGATGTTCAAACTGATAAACTTTGTTTTTTGCAAATATTTACTAATTTTGAATTTGATTCTTGCAACATGTTCCATAAATGCTGGGACAGGGGTTAGAAAAGACTGGGAAAGTAGAGGAATGTTCAAACACCTCTTTGGAGCGTTCCACAGGTGAACAGGGTATTTGGAAACAGGTGAGTGTCATGATTGGGTATAGAAGGAGAATCTCCAAAAGGCTCAGTCATTCACAAGCACAGATGGGGTGAGGTTCACCACTTTGTGAACAACTGTGTGGGCAAATATACCAACACTTTAAGGACAATGTTTCTCAGTGTACAATTGCAAGGAATTTAGGGGTTTATCATCTACAGTCAATAATATCATCAAAAGATTCAGAGAATCTGGAGAAATTTCTGCATGTGAGCAGCAAGGTCGAAAACCAACATTGAATGCCAGTGACCTCTGATCCCTCAGGCACCACTGCTTTAGAAACAGACATCATTCTGTGAAAGATATTACCACATGGGCTCAGGAACGCTTCAGAAAACCATAATTAGTTAACAGAGTTCGTTGCTGCATCTACAAGTGCAAGTTAAAACTCTACCATGCAAAGTGAAAGCCGTATATCAACAACACCCAGAAATGCCACTGGTTGCTCTGGGCCCAAGCTCATCTGAGATGGACTGACGCAAAGTGGAAAAGTGTGGTGCGGTCTGATGAGTCCACATTTCAAATTGTTTTTGGAAATCATGGATGTTGTGTCCTCCGGCCTAAAGAGGAAAGGACCATTCAGATTGTTATCAGCACAAATTTCAAAAGCCAGCATCTGTGATGATTTGGGGGTGTGTTAGTGCCCATGGCATGGGTAACTTGCACATCTGTGAAGGCACCATTAATGCTGAGTGGTATATACAGGTTTGGAGCAACATATGCTGCCATCCAAGCAATGGCTTTTTCAGGGATGTCTCTGCTTATTTCAGCAAGACAGTTCCAAGCCACATTTTGCACATGTTACAACAGCATGGCTTTGTAGTAAAAAAGTGTGAGTACTAGACTGGCCTTCTGCAGCCCAGACCTGTCTCCTACTGAAAATGTGTGGCGCGTTATGAAGTGCAAAATATGACAACAGAGACCCTGGACTGTTGAGCAACTGAAGTCGTACATCAAGCAAGAATGGTAAAGAATTCCACATACAAAGTTTCAACAATTAATGTCTTGAAATCCTTAAGGATTACTGAGTGTTGTTAAAAGGAACGGTGATATAACACAGTTGTAAACATGCCTCTGTCCCAGCTTTTTTGGAATGTGTTGCACATGTCAAATTCAAAATGAGTTAAAAGATAAAGTTTATCAGTTTGAACATTAAGGGGTAGATTTACTAACATGCTGTGCCATCGCAAAACCCTGTTTTGGCGTGAAAAAAAACTACTGTTGAGATTTACTAAAGGACGCAGGGCAAAATTTGTGGTGAAAAGGTGTGGACTATGTTAATTTTGCCTCATTGCATACGTATTTGTGGGAGTTGTCATGTCAACGCGCAAATTTGTAGGGAGGGGAGTATTTAAATGACTGGTGCAAGGTGATTTTTAAGGTTTGCGGCTGTCAGTCTCCTGCTAAATGCACCAGGATTTAACGCCCCAAAAAAGCTTGTCTTAATTCATTTGTGCCTGACATAATAGAGGGCATGCAATGACGTCACTTCGCTTACAGCCATGCCCCCCTCCTTCCAGATTGAGTGGCAAAACAAATCAAAGATGGCTATGTGTAGCAGTAAAAATGCCGACACAGAGAGGAATACTCAAACTGAAGGCAGCTGGACTCAGCAGCGACCCTCATAGCTTTCAAAAGAATCAGTGGTCTGCTAATATCTACATGTGGCCAGAAATTGGGTTTCCTGATATTTATATGTACTTAATTTTGATACTAGGAAAATATACAAAGTAAAGCTTGAAAACATTTAAAAGCCTGAACGCTCGGTCATACTTCAAGGCAGGATTTGTAGGTGAAATTAAAGTAACGAAGACACCTATGGATATTCTGGTTGTCTGGGGACAGGTATGTATATATCATGATGACTATTGTTTTTTTTAAAAAATGTTGCTACCGTTAGCTAACCTCGCATTAGCTAGCTATCATTTCACATGTTTTTCCCCACATCTAACGGTTACTCATTAACTGTGCAGGTAAAACACAGCCAGTGAGTGGCTTTAATAAGCTATTAAATCACCATTCTCTTTACAATAAATAAATCCACCATACCTGTGGCAAAATGAGAAGAACAAAGCCATGTTTTGGTGCATAGTTTCCAGATGGGAACAGGTCAAGTGGACCCTTACCAAGTGAGCACTCCATGTGCGCACCCCAAGTGGACCCTGGGGTCCAATCTGTACATGTACAAGTACATTTTCAATCCAGTGATTTACACACTTGACTCAAAGCTTCCTAAAGCTTCATACAGAACATTCTAGTCCCACATACCTATTCTGTGGACTTTCATCTGCAGGCAGCCAGCGGTGACGGGCAGCAGCAGTGGAGAAGAAAAGTCTTGTGAAAGCAGAAACGGAGCCAAAACCTTCTCCGGGTCAGCTTAGTTGTCATCACACACACACGCACGCACGCACGCACGCACACACACATAAATACATACATACATACATACATATATATACTGTATGTATATGTATACTGTATATACTGTATACTGTATATATAACACTTCTTGGTGACTGGGAAAAGTCTTTCCTACAGTTTTACACAAATTCTTGTTTTTGTTCTCCTTCTTTGCATTTACAAATCACTGGATTGAGAATGTACATGTACAGATTGGATCCCAAGGTCCACTTGGGGAGCTCACTTGGTCAGGGGTCCACTTGACCTGTATCCTTCCAGATGCTTCTGCTGATTGCATCAACCCATGGAAAGTGGCAGAAATACCAGTAGCAGTGTTAGCTGGATTGCCTTGAAAACCAAAAGAATCCCCAGACAAAGTTGCAGTATCCATTATGTCACAGGCACCTAGAAAAGCATCCAGTTGAGCCCTCTCCTCAGGTCGGTGCGACCGACTGTGCCGGGAAGCTACAGTATGTTAAGCTAGGCTAACGCACAGTTAGCCACTAACTAACAAAACCGGACTTTCTGGGTGACCTTACACTGTAAAAAAAATAAATAAATAAATAAATTTAAAAATATCTAAAAATTTTGAAAATTAGAGCATACACAAGATTTCAAACATGTTGCTTCAAAAGTTTATTAAACCAGCCCGTCCTCATTTTAGGTGTTTTCTGAAAAAACACTTTCTTTTTGCCACTCAGTGCTGAGTAAACACCATAACTTCCTGGATTGTGACATCATGCGACGTCATGCGCATGCCCTCTATAGTGATCGTTGGTGCCAGGAGGAGACATTGGCGAGAACCGAGGGCGCGTGGCAGAAGCTTCTCTCTGCCCTTAAACCCACAGTGGACATACAGATGGGGTCAGCCGATAATGACACTTTTTTTTTTTTTCTTTTCTCCGGAGGGTCAGACTCAGATCTTTCTCAGCTCTCCCTTGCTCTTGAAGCAAAATCTTCCACTTTGCCAATTATCTTCATTTTTTCCCCCTCTCTGCATATTTCTATATTTACAGTATTTCTTTGTGGTGTGCATAAAACTCTTATCTTATCTTCTAAATCATTGCTCTGAGTGTTGCTATCCCTGTGCTGTTGCAGTCCTGAAATTTCCCCCATTGTGGGACTAATAAAGGCTTATCTTATCTTAATTCAGTTCCCTCTTCTCTCTATTTCTCTCTCCTAGTTCAGGATACACAATATAGGAGGAAAACAACACGATTCTAAACAAAAAGAGCACACAGATCCATAAAAATGTCCCCCGAAATTGCAACACCGTAACTCAATGGCATTTATAAAAAGTTGTGAACTGGGAGACCTGTAGATTTTGTTAAAACAAAGTTATTCACATCATAAGACCCCAGAGTCTCCATCAGACCATCTTGATGGTTCTAGTGTTAATAAAATAAGCCCGTTCGTCAAATAATGAATTTATTCATGAGTAGTCCTTTATTAAATTATGTACAAATGCTTCATTTATACATATTAAACAAAAAAGTCTGCCATGTTAAATGAAAATCTAAATTTTGAAATATAATCAACAAATCCGGGAGAGGCTCAGAGTAGAACCGCTGCTCCTCCACATTGAAAGGAGTCAGTTGAGGTGGTATGGGCATCTGATTAGGATGCCTCCTGGACGCCTCCCACTTGAGGTGTTTCAGGCACGTCCCACTGGGAGGAGACCCCGGGGCAGACCCAGGACTCGGTGGAGAGACTATGTCTCCCAGCTGGTCTGAGAACGCCTTGGTATCCGCTCTGAAGAGCTGGAGCAGGTGGCTGAGGAGAGGGAAGTCTGGGCTTCTCTACTTGAACTGCTGCCTCCGCGACCCGGACCTCCGGAAAAGTGGTAGAAGATGGATGGATGGATGGATGGATAATCAACAAAAATAAGCTATTTTAGTGGGGTTTGCGCTCAAACAAAAACTTAAAAAAAAAAAAGCTTTATATACAGTATTATGCTCCTCCGAACTGGCTGTGCCTGTACACAATTTTGCGGTGCTCTGTGTGGATGGGTGGTCATTATTAAAATGAAGTGACTGCATCTGTGTTCATAATTTTGCGTGTTGTTCGTAGATCACTGGCAAAAATTAGACACTCCCTGAGGCACTCTTTTCTAATTTGTGCACTCGCAAATTTGCAGTGCCTTAGTAAATTTGCCCCTAAATATCTTGTCTTTGTAGTGTATTAAAAGAAATATAGATTAAAAAGGATTTGCAAATGATCGCATTCTGTTTTTGTTTGTTTACACAACATCCCAACTTCATTGGAGTTGTTGTCTGTATAAGACAGGGTGTTAAATGTTTACTTCAGAAGCATGTTTTGTTTTAAGTTAAGATAAAATTTTTGATAAATGTATTTTTTTAAATTGCTGAATATTCTTTGGACTCTGAAGTCTTCAGAGTCACTTTACAGAGTCTTAAAGCTGAATGAGGGTCAGGCATTTACTGGTGTCTGTATACTTGGGCACTGGTTGAGCCAATGGTCATTCGCAGAGGCACATAAAAATGCCTTAGGCTAATAGGGTCACTGTCAAATATCATTATCCAAAAATGTTGGCTACTCTTGTCCCTGTTGTTGATTTTGGTCTGCTGTTGCCTTTGTTCCACAGGAGAGAAATCAGTGGATAACCCAGCAGTTTTCCATCATTACCAGCATGTTTATTTGTTTTGTTTTTTCTACCATTCTTCCTCATTGTGGAGACCTCTGTTGCACTTCCTTCTGTGATTTGAGCCTCAGCCCCTTAACATTTACCCTCCAAGTAGCGTTGTGCATGTCTGTCTGGCTGGGTGCAGCAGGGATGTTCAGGGACTTCACATTTTTGTGTCAGTGTCAGATGCTTAGAACTCTGCGTTGGTAAAAACCTAGTCAAGTGAATGGTTTTGCTTGAAATTGACTTTTAGCTTCCACATCTTGGAAAACTGGTTACAGTGCAGACTACACCCACATGGGTATGTGACAGAGCTTATCACACACCTGTCCTATACTGTATGTGCATGTACAGTGATGCAAAGTTGGGAAACTCTGCAAGTGGAATTATAACTTTTACTGTTGAAATACTTAGTGTTTTTTTTCTAAAGTTGACAAGTGTCTCTTAGGAAAGGGAGTTGTTGCATGTATTCTCTTTTTTTGTGTTGTAGAGGGATACATTTTATTGAGTTATGCACCAGTTGAATAACTGACTTCATGCTGTTGGGGAAGCTTTTTTTCATGCTTCAACAAGTATCTCAGAAAAAAAAATGGTGGATTCCAAGTGCATAAATAAGCAGTTTCTTGGTCTGTAGGCTAAAAAGTGAATGCCACAATTGTGTTTTCTGCACATTTTTTGTTTGAATTCAGTTCTAATCATGCATTCTGTGCTCAATCTACCCTTTTTCCCCAAATAAACTAAATATGTAATTTGTTTTTACTGGTTTTAAAACTGGCTGCTGTTAATAACTGAGTCTGCTTAAGCCTGCCTCCAAGCACCGCATGAGGCAGAAAGTCAATTTCTGGTGAAGTTGAAGTATCTGTTTCACTGTTTACGACGATGACATTTCCTTCAGAATGCCAAAAGGTCTTCTCTCTGTCCAGCTGAGCCATGGATCAGACTGAGGGTTAAAGACAGGGAACAAATCGATGCAAACAAACACAGAGGGTTTGACTGATCGGCTGCAGAATGGCTCAGAGCAGGAATATGGGCAAATATGTATACACAAACACTAAAAAACCAAGTGTGCATGCACAGTTACTTTGTGCCTTCCTCCTTCTCGTTGTGTTTCATTACTATCAGTTTCATTCATATGCAATAACACACCCACAACAGTTGAAAGACACACAAAGTGGACATTTGTCCCCCAGCCTCCACAAACTGAGCAGTGAGATCGGTCAGCGGGGCGGCCTTCCTTAGCCCATCTCCACTGCAGCCCCGCGGGGTTAGACTACACAACTGTGTTTCTTCATGTGTGGCTGTCTGCATGCATTTCTATGTGAGCTTCTTTGACAGCACACGGGGAATAAAAGTCACAGCTTGTTTGCTGAGTAACAGGCTAACAAATTACCTGCTTTGGGGCAGTAGAGACATAAAGAAAATATTAGCTCTGCCTCTTCCACTCTTTTCTATCACTCCAAAATGATATCTCTTTAATGTCTATTTCTCCTCTCCTTCCTTCTTGAGGTTATTTTTTCCTCTCCATTCTACCCTCATTTCATCCGGACTACATTGTAATTTTTCTGTAGAAAACTTACTTAATTTTTTTATTTACCCCCACCAATGCATGCATAACCTTAATAGCTTGGAGCATGTTGGCGGTGGGGTGGGGTGACAGTACACATGCACACAAACACTCAGCAAATCAGACACTAATGCAGCATTCGTGTTGCAAGCTGTCAGATCTGCTCTGTGCTGCTGCCAGGATAAACCACAGCGAGTGGCTGCTGCAAGCCTTTTTCAGGTAGAAGGAGAAGGGCTGCTGTTGTTGGCCTCAGATTACTCATGTTGACTACAGAAAGATCACACAAGGCTTTAATGGTAAAGTTGGCGCTTGTTGGGCGGAGGGTTGGTGAATTCCATAGTTAAGGCTCAAGACTGATGCAAGAGTGGCTTGTCACTTTGTCAACTTGGATTTCTTTTCAGTGAAATATATTAATGGCTATAATATAAAAGAGAACAGCAGTTGGTTCTGTAAGTTAATGATGTGTTGAAAGCTGGAGATGTAGTTAAGCATGCAAATTTGATGGTCTGATTGGTTGAGACAACTGCAACTCTGTAAACAGGTAAACATATGACATTTTTTCACTAATTTTGTGCTTTGCACCAACCTGGAAATGGTCCATGGAAAGGAAACATGTGAGGCTACAGATTCATAAAAGTACCCAAGCTGATCACGTTACAATAAAAGCACCTAAAGGTCTGAAAATTGACACACTGAAAGAAGTAGTGCCATTGATGTATAGAGAAGAAGCAAGAGAGAAAACACAGACGGTGAATCAGTCTGTTATTGTATGCAAATTAAAGAAAGCAAGGTTGAGAGAAAGTCTACACATTGTTCTGATGTTCAGTGTCTTGTGTTAAAAAATGTTTCTTAGGGATCCAGATACTGTGTGTTGTGGCACGGTGTTGCCATTTATACGCTACGCCAGCCTCGGAAACGATGACCTGACTTTTCGTGCGAATCAGTGCGGAGAATTAACCGTGCCCTGACTGCACCATAAAAGCGCACCAGCACTTTTAACAAGCTGTTAATTGGGAGCTCGCAAGTGCCGGCTGTGAAAATCAAATGACTGCTCATTTTAGTGAACGTGTGTGTGCGGTGTCACCACAGTGCAGAAAGCAAGTTGAAGCATGTGGGTAGGGTGCTGTGGATGAGTTGCTACTGTGTGTGTTTAAGTAGGTACTGTTTATGTAGAACTGGTGAGAACAGAGTAATTAACTTCTACTGGAAGCACAAACTCTCTTCCACTTCGTTTTCTTCCCCGCTCTTTGTTCTTTTAGCAGATTTCCTTCTGCAGCATAAATAGGCTTCAGTGACTGTATGTGTGCAACTTATGATGTCAGGATAACCTCAATGATTTTCTTCAGAATGTGAGTTACCAAGGCTTTAGTAACATAAAGAGTTTATTTTTTAATATAGTGTATATTTAAATGTATAATAAGGGAGTGTAAAGCATCCAGCTCATGGAAGGTTTTAGACTCGTGATTTTTTTTTTTTTTTTTTTTTTAAAGTGATCCAAGGAAGATTGGTTCCTCTCCACCATGAAAGTGGTATAAAAATGTTATGTTTATCTGAGAGAGATATCTGCAACACTGTTAGTACTGCAGCCCTCCCTAAACTCAACTGGAGGAGATGGAAATTATACTTTTACACTTAAACACTTTTTCTCATGAGCAACGATTGTTGTGGTTGTGAGTGCTCTTACTCTGATACTGCTGGTGAACCATTCATGGGTTTTTTTTCCCACAATATCTTTATTGAACCTTTTTTTTTTAACAAACATGATACAAACAATCAAACACTAACACTAAAGTACTACAAAAAAAAAAAAAAAAAGGATGCACTAAAAACACCAACAACCACCAGCAAAATCAAGTCTTCAACAATGCTCCTCTGTTTAGTCTAGACAATCCAATACTTAAGTATACATATTATGTTCACCAGTTTGGAATTTACAAGGTCCACACACATCATTCACCTTCTTCTTCAAAAGTTATGTTTAAATTTTTTACATAATCAATAAAAGGTCTCCATATATTCTCAAACACAATTTCCTTTGATTTCAGTATATATGTTATTCTTTCTAATGGAAGGTTTGTTAACATCTGTCTTAACCACTGAGTCACATCTGGTCTATGAGTCTTTTTCCATAATAGTGCAATACATTTTTTGGCATTAAGCAAACTGAGGTCTATGAATGTTCTTTCACTTTTATTGAAATTATGCTTTTCTGGGTACAGACCCAACAAAACCAGTTTAGGATTCAATATGATTTGTTTTGAGATTATTTTTTCAATTGTTACCCTCACCTCTTCCCAAAACATTCTTATTAATCTACATTCCCATAAACAATGAAATAGGGTTCCTTTACTTTCCATGCATTTTGTGCATGTATCTGGTATATTTTTGTTATATCTATTTAACTCCTCCGGTGTAACATACATCCGCATTAACCATTTGAAATGTATCAATTTAAGGCGTGCATTTATTGATTTGGTTTGAGCTTCTGTACAAGCCAATTCCCATTGTTCCTCTGAAATTTCAATTTGCAGATCTTCTTTCCAGTAGTTTAATCTTTTCAGTGAATTTTCACTTGAAGATAGTGTCAATGAGTTATAAAACTCTGAAATAATACCCTTTCTTTTACTATCTTTCATCATCATTTTTTCCAAGGATGAATAAATAGGTCGAGTGAGAGCTTTATTTTGATTTGATCGAATAAAGTTTCTAAGTTGAAGATATTTAAAAAAATGTGTTCTATTGAGATTAAATTTGATCCTCAGCTCTTCAAAAGACATTATGTTGTCTGCACATGGCAAATATAAATCCTGAATCTTTTGTATCCCTTTTAAATTCCATACTTTAAATACAGCGTCCGCTCTCCCTGGTTTAAAATATTGATTACCCCATATTGGACTAAATTGTGACAATAACTGTGGTTCTTTTAAATAGTTTTTAGCTTCACACCATATTTTGATCATATGCTTTACAAATGGATTTTTAACTTGTTTTTGTAATTTTTTTGCCGAATCTGAGTATATGAATATGGGAAGAGGTAAAGGTAAATTGTATGATTCCATTTCAGTCCAGTGAGGGAGATCATTTGATGAAAAATAATATGTCATAGACCTCAGTTGTGCCGACCAATAATACAACATAAAATTTGGACATTTCAGACCTCCACGATCAAATGGTAAATATAATAAAGACAGACGTAATCTAGCCCTCCTGTTGTTCCATATAAATTCCACTAACTTTTTTTTTATTCTTGAGAATAGATCTAAAGGTGGTGATAAGAGAATGTATTGAAATAAATAAAGTATTTTAGGTAAAATATTACTTTTAAGTATATTGATTCTCCCGATCATCGACATTGGTAGTGACATCCATCTCTGAGTTAACTCACTGATATCTGACATTAAGGCTTCATAGTTGACACTGGCGACTGATTCTAGCTTAGGCATAATTTGGATTCCTAAATATTTAAACTGATTTACAACATTGAATTGATTTACCTCAGGGGCTGGGTAATTTCTCTGGGTCTCATTTAGCATTAATATTGAAGATTTAGTTTTATTTATTTTATATCCTGATATTTCCCCAAAATTCTTTATTAAATTCAACAAGGTTGGAATTGATTTTTTTAGATTCGACATAAACAAAATTATATCATCGGCGTACAGGGAGATTTTATGTTCTGTTGGTCCAACTTTAATTCCATATATTTGTGAATGTAAACGTATCGCTATCGCTAAAGGTTCAATTGCCATAGTAAACAGTAAAGGTGAGAGTGGACAGCCTTGTCGACATCCTCTATTGATTTTTATTGGTTTTGAAATATTGTTATTTGTTAGGATTTCTGCTGTAGCATTATTGTATATTATTTGAACCCATTTTATGAAATTATTTCCAAGTCCAAACCTTTGTAGGACTTCAAAAAGAAAGGGCCATTCAACTCTATCAAAGGCCTTTTCGGCGTCCAATGATAGGAGAGCTGTATCCGGTGCTTCTTTATTAAAATAGATAATATTAAATAGTCTTCTTACATTATGGAAGCCTTGTCTACCCTTTATAAAGCCATTCTGATCTCGATTAATAATATTTGGTAAAATTTCTTGTATTCGTCTTGCTAAAATTTTACAGATTATCTTAAGGTCGGCGTTTAATAGGCTTATTGGTCTCATATTTTCACATTTATTAGAGGGCTTACCTGGTTTTGGCAGCAGTATAATTAAGGCATTATTTATGTATGATGGTAAATTATTATTTTGAAATGCTTCTAAAACCATTTCCAAAAAAGGTTTTATTAATTTATTCTTAAATTTTTTATAAAGGTCAACTGGAAGACCATCTGGTCCTGCACTTTTTCCTGATTTCATATTATCAATGGCTAGCCCAACTTCTTCTTGACTAATTTTAGACTCCAATATCTCCCTGTTTTCATTTGGAATACACGGTATAGATAGTTCGTTCAAAAACCCATTTAGTTTTGTTAAATCAGGTTCATTTTTGGTATCATATAATTTTTCATAGTAATCTCTAAAGGCTCTATTAATTTCTAAAGGATCTATAACTACCTGTCCTTACTTATAATACTGGTAATTGGTGTTTTAATTTCCAATTGTTTAATCTGCCATGCTAATAATTTTCCTGATTTTTCACCTTGTTCATAAAAAGATTGTTTCAATCTTAGAAGACTCGAGGCAGCTCTATTCGCTGATTTTTTGTCGTATTCAGCTCTCAAAATCAGTAATTCATTCTCCAACCTTGGGTCACTTCCTGCATACACTTTTTCCTGAAGATTTTTTATTTTATGTTCCAATTTAGCTCTCTCCTCTCGAGTCTTCTTAGATTTTGATCCTGTATAACTAATAATATGCCCCCTAATAAAAGCTTTGAAAGCCTCCCACTTTACACATGCTGATGTTTGTGTAGTATTGATGTCAAAGAACTCGTCTATCTGTTTTTCTATATACTTGACAAATTCCTCATCCTGAAGCCATTTATGCTGAAATTGCCATCTACCTGATTCCTTTGTCAATTTTTTATCTACATATATTAGACAACAGGGTGCATGATCAGAGATCACGATGTTATCATAAAAGCAGTTTTGAATCTTGGACCTTAATTCTGTGGAAATCAAAAAATAATCAATACGTGAGAATGTCTTGTAGGTACTGGAATAACAAGAATAGGCTTTAACTTGTGGTTTCATTTCTCTCCATATATCTAACAATCTCAATTCTTTCATAAAATGATTAATAGTCATCCTACATCCAATGTGCGTACAATCCAGTCCTGTTGATCTATCCACACCTGGATTCAATGTACAATTAAAATCCCCTGCTATTATATGTTGCCCTGTAAGTGATGATAAGATGAGAAATAAATTAGCAAAGAACTTCTGATCATCTATATTGGGACCATATAAGTTCACAAGATTTATATTTTCTAATAGCAAAGAACCTTGAATGATTACATATCTTCCAAATTTGTCTCCAATTACATTTTTCACTTGAAAAGGAACTGATTTATGTATGAGAGTCATAACTCCCCTGGCTCGGGATGAAAATGAAGAGGTGAATACACTTCCCTGCCATCTACTCCTAATTCTTTTAACATCCTCCTCTATCAGATGAGTTTCTTGTAAAAACACAATTCTTGAACCCATGTCCTTTATTTTATTCATAACTTGTTTAAGTTTTTTTAAATTTTGTAGACCTCTGCAATTCCATGAAGTTAAATTAAGATTAACACTTTGGTCCATGATCAATAGAGAGTTTGGGATTACCTTGCAGTGTAAACATGCTCATACAGAGAAGCAAAAACATGAGTGGTTGAACATTCATCCTACAAACTACACACAAACAAATTTCCCCTTCCCACACTTGTGGCAAACCCCCCAAAATCAAAAGAAAAATTCTGTCTCCCGATATAGCCATCGACCGTTCCACCCCCACGGGGAACAGCCTAAGCCACTCCTTCTTCATCCTCCCAATCACCCCAACTCTACTGCTTTTAATGACGTAACATTAACTCTCCTCTGTAGTTTTCCAACTTAACTCCAAAATTTTTAACAACTTTGTACATCAGTTTTTTTTTTTTTGTTTGTTTTGTTTTTGTTTTGTTTGTTTTTTTAATATATAATACAATCTATATTTTGTAAACTTACTATTTACTTCAAGTCAGTCAGATGCCTGTGCAAATGCTTAATTATTCTACCTTATATTTTGTTCATGCTTAGCTCCCACCAGTCTCTTCTTCTTCTTTGATCTCCTTGATGAACTCCTGCGCCTCCTCTGGGGTCTTGAAGATGTGGGTTCTGCCCTCATACGTGGTCAGCAGTCTCGCAGGATAGATTACACCATGACGAATCCCAAGGTTGCGCAGCTCCTTACGTACGGGATCAAACTGCTTCCTCAATTGCTGGATTCCTGTGGCCAAATCTGGGTAGAACCGCACCTGCTGGTCCTGGTGTTTAATCTCTCCTTTTTTAGCTCGTGCAGCGTTGAAGATCTTCATCCTGTCTCTGTTGTTAAGAAACTTCATAATTAAGGTCCTCGGCGGTCCCTTATCTCTCCGTGGGCCAATGCGATGTGCTTTTTCCAGAACCACTGCTGATTGCAACTCCTCGCTGCCCAGCACCTCCGGAATCCACTTTTCCAGAAAGGAACATACGTCCCGACCTTCTGATTCCTCTGGAAGACCCACCAGCCTCAAATTATTCTGTCTCGACCGAGATTCCAAATCCAAAATATTATCTTCCAGAGATTTTTTTTTTTTTTCCAAAGTGCGCACCTTTAATTGAAGACGGGTGACGTCATCTTCAGCACTAGCGAGACGGAGCTCCATCTGCGCCGTTCGTTCTACACAGTCACCCAATTCCTTTCTTATTCCTTCCAACGCTGTCATAATCCCATCAAATCTAGAGGAAAAGTCCGCTCTCATTGAACTCATGGCAGCCATCAGCGCATCTGCGCCATTCCCCGCAGAAATCGCAGCGTTGCCAGCCTCCTCCGCCATATATGGAGCCCTGTTTGCTGCGTCACAGACCTGAAAGTCCGTTAATTTGGACTGTTTCGGCGGCTCGCTTTTTCCTTTTCCTGGTTTTCCAGCCTTAGGCTTCGCCGACATATCCTCGCCCAAACGCTGGGATACGTTCTGTCCCAAATGAGAGAGTTATTTGCCGATTTTTTTTCTCCAGGAGCAGAGCAGAGCGAGACACGTCCGTCCTACGTGGCAGCCATAACCGGAAGTCCCGGTGCTTCTTTATTAAAATAAATAATATTAAATAGTCTTCTTACATTATGGAAGCCTTGTCTTCCCTTTATAAAGCCATTCTGATCTCGATTAATAATATTTGGTAAAATTTCTTGTATTCGTCTTGCTAAAATTTTACAGATTATCTTAAGGTCGGCGTTTAATAGGCTTATTGGTCTCATATTTTCACATTTATTAGAGGGCTTACCTGGTTTTGGCAGCAGTATAATTAAGGCATTATTTATGTATGATGGTAAATTATTATTTTGAAATGCTTCTAAAACCATTTCCAAAAAAGGTTTTATTAATTTATTCTTAAATTTCTTATAAAGGTCAACTGGAAGACCATCTGGTCCTGCACTTTTTCCTGATTTCATATTATCAATGGCTAGCCCAACTTCTTCTTGACTAATTTTAGACTCCAATATCTCCCTGTTTTCATTTGGAATACACGGTATAGATAGTTCGTTCAAAAACCCATTTAGTTTTGTTAAATCAAATTCATTTTTAGTATCATATAATTTTTCATAGTAATCTCTAAAGGCTCTGTTAATTTCTAAAGGATCTATAACTACCTGTCCGTTACTTATAATACTAGTAATTGGTGTTTTAATTTCTAATTGTTTAATCTGCCATGCCAATAATTTTCCTGATTTTTCACCTTGTTCATAAAAAGATTGTTTCAATCTTAGAAGACTCGAGGCAGCTCTATTCGCTGATTTTTTGTCGTATTCAGCTCTCAAAATCAGTAATTCATTCTCCAACCTTGGATCACTTCCTGCATACACTTTTTCCTGAAGACTTTCCATTTTATGTTCCAATTTAGCTCTCTCCTCTCGAGTCTTCTTAGATTTTGATCCTGTATAACTAATAATATGTCCCCTAATAAAAGCTTTGAAAGCTTCCCACTTTACACATGCTGATGTTTGTGTAGTATTGATGTCAAAGTACTCGTCTATCTGTTTTTCTATATACTTGACAAATTCCTCATCCTGAAGCCATTTATGCTGAAATTGCCATCTACCTGATTCCTTTGTCAATTTTTTATCTACATATATTAGACAACAGGGTGCATGATCAGAGATCACGATGTTATCATAAAAGCAGTTTTGAATCTTGGATCTTAATTCTGTGGAAATCAAAAAATGATCAATACGTGAGAATGTCTTGTAGGTACTGGAATAACAAGAATAGGCTTTAACTTGTGGTTTCATTTCTCTCCATATATCTAACAATCTCAATTCTTTCATAAAATGATTAATAGTCATCCTACATCCATTGTGCGTACAATCCAGTCCTGTTGATCTATCTATACCTGGATTCAATGTACAATTAAAATCCCCTGCTATTATATGTTGCCCTGTAAGTGATGATAAAATAAGAAATAAATTAGCAAAGAACTTTTGATCATCTATATTGGGACCATATAAGTTCACAAGATTTATATTTTCTAATAGCAAAGAACCTTGAATGATTACATATCTTCCAAGTTTGTCTCCAATTACATTTTTCACTTGAAAAGGGACTGATTTATGTATGAGAGTCATAACTCCCCTGGCCCGGGATGAAAATGATGAGGTGAATACACTTCCTTGCCATCTACTCCTAATTCTTTTTATATCCTCCTCTATTAGATGAGTTTCTTGTAAAAACACAATTTTTGAACCCATGTCTTTTATTTTATTCATAACTTGTTTAAGTTTTTTTAAATTTTGTAGACCTCTGCAATTCCATGAAGTTAAATTAAGATTAACACTTTGGTTTATGATCAATAGAGAGTTTGGGATTACCTTGCAGTGTAAACATGCTCATACAGAGAAGCAAAAACATGAGTGGTTGAACATTCATCCTACAAACTACACACAAACAAATTCCCCCTTCCCACACTTGTGGCGAACCCCCCAAAATCAAAAGAAAAATTCCGTCTCCCGATATAGCCATCGACCGTTCCACATCCACGGGGAACAGCCTAAGCCACTCCTCCTTCATCCTCCCAATCACCCTAACTCTACTGCTTTTAATGACGTAACATTAACTCTCCTCTGTAGTTTTCCAACTTAACTCCAAAATTTTTAACAACTTTGTACATCATAGTTTTTTTTGTTTGTTTTGTTTTTGTTTTTTTTTTTTAATATATAATACAATCTATATTTTGTAAACTTGCTGTTTACTTCAAGTCAGTCAGATGCCTGTGCAAATGCTTAATTATTCTACCTTATATTTTGTTCATGCTTAGCTCCCACCAGTCTCTTCTTCTTCTTTGATCTTCTTGATGAACTCCTGCGCCTCCTCTGGGGTCTTGAAGATGTGGGTTCTGCCCTCATACGTGGTCAACAGTCTCGCAGGATAGATTACACCATGACGAATCCCAAGGTTGCGCAGCTCCTTACGTATGGGATCAAACTGCTTCCTCAATTGTTGGATTCCTGTGGCCAAATCTGGGTAGAACCGCACCTGCTGATCCTGGTGTTTAATCTCTCCTTTAGCTCGTGCAGCGTTGAAGATCTTCATCCTGTCTCTGTTGCTAAGAAACTTCATAATTAAGGTCCTCGGCGGTCCCTTATCTCTCCGTGGGCCAATACGATGTGCTTTTTCCAGAACCACTGCTGATTGCAACTCCTCGCTGCCCAGCACCTCCGGAATCCACTTTTCCAGAAAGGAACATACGTCCCGACCTTCTGATTCCTCTGGAAGACCCACCAGCCTCAAGTTATTCTGTCTCGACCGAGATTCCAAATCCAAAATATTATCTTCTAGACATTTATTTTTTTTTTCCAAAGTGCGCACCTTTAATTGAAGACGGGTGACGTCATCTTCAGCACTAGCGAGACGGAGCTCCATCTGCGCCGTTCGTTCTACACAGTCACCCAATTCCTTTCTTATTCCTTCCAACGCTGTCATAATCCCATCAAATCTAGAGGAAAAGTCCGCTCTCATTGAACTCATGGCAGCCATCAGCGCATCTGCGCCATTCCCCGCAGATATCGCACCGTTGCCAGCCTCCTCCGCCATATATGGAGTTTTGTTTGCTGCGTCACAGACCTGAAAGTCCGTTAATTTGGACTGTTTCGGCGGCTCGCTTTTTCCTTTACCTGGTTTTCCAGCCTTAGGCTTCGCCGACATATCCTCGCCCAAACGCTGGGATACGTTCTGTCCCAAATGAGAGAGTTATTTGCCGATTTTTTTCTCCAGGAGCAGAGCAGAGTGAAACACGTCCGTCTTACGTGGCAGCCATAACCGGAAGCCCCCCATTCATGGTTTTTGGTTCTAAACTAGAACTCAATAGAAATGCACAAACATAGGAACTGCAATGGATAGTCCTCGTTACTCAGAAAGTACTGGAGTGGTATCCTAGTGGTAGAGCATCCCCCCCCAGTTGGGAGGTTGGGGGTTCACACCCCAGCCTGGTCATACCAAAGACCATATGAAAATAGTACTTCTGCCTTCTATGTGGTGCTCAGCATAATAGAATGGCGAAAGGTGAAGTAAACAGCTGTTGAAGATGAAACACATCAATTCTAGGGTACTGGCTGCAAAATGGGATATCTATGCATCTACGATCATATGCCCATGCAGTTAATAGCATGGCTGATGGAATCCACACCAACAACAATCCAAAGAGAACTACAGTGCGCAAGTATTTGCCCCCTTCCTGAGTTCTTATTCTTTTTGCAAATTTGTCACACTTAAATGTTTTAGCTCATCAAACAAATTTTAGACAAAATTAGGCAAAGTAATTTCCCGAGTAACCCGAGTAATTTCAAAATGCAGTTTTTAAATGATTTCTTTTATTAAGGGAAAAAAATCTCTCCAAGCCTACCCAGCCTTGTGTGAAAAAGTAATTGCCCCCAAAACCTAATAACTGGTTGTGCCACCCTTGGCGGCAACAACCACAACCAAGCAATTGTGATAGCTGGCAGTGAGTCTTTCACATCGCTGCTGAGGAATTCGGGCCCACTCTTTTATTTTAATTCAGCCACATCAGAGGGTTTGAGCTTGAGGTCACTAGGTGATGGCCGGACATTCTCCTTCAGGATTTTCTTGGTAGAGAGCAGAATTCATGGTTCCATCAACACAGCAAGTCGTCCAGGTCCAAAAGCAGCAAAGCAGCCCCAGAACATCATACTACCACCACCATGTTTGACTGTTGGTATGATCTTTTTATGAAATGCTGTTAGTTTTACACCAGATGTAACAGGGCACATGCCTTCCAAAAAGTTGTGGGTTTTTGAATGTTGTTTCATCTGTTTTTGGATTTCTTTAAATCGCAGCATGATGCTTTGCCTTTTGAGATCTTTTACCCTACTTCACTTTGTCAGATAGGTTCGAGTTAAGTGATTTCTTGATTCAATAGGTCTGGGACTAATCAGGCCTGGGTATGGCTAGTAAAAATTGAACTCCATCCATCCATCCAGCCATCCATCCATCCATCCATCTTCTACTGCGTTTCCAGAGGTCCGGATCCCAGAGGCAGCAGTTCAAGCAAGAAGACCAGACTTTCCTCTCCCCAGCCACCTGCTCCAGCTCTTCAGAGAGTGGGGAGACATAGTCTCTCCAGCAAGTTTTGTGTCTGCCCCAGGGTCTCCTGCCAGAGGGACGTGCCCGAAACACCTCAAGTGGGAGGCATCCAGGAGGCATTCTGATCAGATGCCCATATCACCTCAACTGGCTCCTTTCAATGTGGAGGAGCAGCAGTTCTACTCAGAGCTTCTCCCGGATGACTGAGTTCCTCACCCTATCTCTGAGGGTGAGTCCAGCAATCCTACGGAGAAAGCTCATTTCAGCCGCTTGTATCCGCGATCTCGTTCTTTCGGTCATTACCCAAAGCTCATGACCATAGTTGAGGGTAGGAACATAGATTGACTTGTAAATCGACAGCTTTGCCTTAGAGCTTAGCTCCCTCTTCACCACAACAGACCGGTACAACGTCCGCATCATTGCAGATGCTGCTCCGATCCATCTGTCAATCTCTCGCTCCAGTCTCCCCTCACTTGTGAATAAGACCCCAAGATACTTAAACTCCTCCACTTGGGGCAGGAGCTTGTCTCCAACCCGGAGAGGACAATCCACCTTTTTCTGGCTGAGGACCATGGACTCAGACTTGGAGGTGCTGATTCTCATCTCAGCCACTTCACACACAGTGGCAAACCATCCCATTAAGACCTGTAGGTCCCATTAAGACCTGTAGGTCATTGCAGGATGAAGCCAGCAAATTGAACGTCACCCTCCGTTGACAGGCCGTTCCCTGGCTGCGCCAAGAAATCCTGTCCATAAAAATTATGAACAGTATCTGTGACAAAGGGCAGCCCTGGTAGAGTCCAACTCTGTCTGGGAATGAGTCTGACCGAGTGTTGGCAATATGAACTATACTCTCCCAACGGTCTTACAGAGACCAAATGGCTGATAACAAGCCCGATACCCCATATTCCCGAAACACCCCCCCACAAAAAACCACGAAGGACACAGTCGAATGCCTTCTCCAAGTCCACAAAACACATGTAAACTGGTTGGGCAAACTCCCACAAACCCTCGAGGATTCTCGAGAGGGTAAAGGGCTTGTCTGATCTGCCACGGCCAGGACGAAAACCACATTGCTCCTCCTGAATCCAAGGTTCGACCAACGTCCGGACTCTCCTCTCCAGTACCTTGGCATAGACCTTCCCAGGGAGGCTGAGGAGTGTGATCCCCCTGAAGTTGGAGCACACCCTCCGGTCCCCTTTTTTGAAGAGAGGAGCCACCATCCCGGTTTGCCATGCCAAAGGCACTGTCCCCAACCTCCACACAATGTTGCAGAGGCGTGTCAACCATGACAGCCCTACAACATCCAGGGCCTTGAGGTACTCAGGGTGAAACTCGTCCACCCCCGGGGCCCGGCCACCAAAGAGATTTTTAACCACCTTGGCAACCTCAGCCCCTGTGATAGGCGAGTCGTCCCCCTCATCCACAAGTCCATGTTCCTCTGTGGAAGGCGTCAGTGGGATTGAGGAGATCCTCGAAGTACTTCGTCCACTGCCCGACGATATCCCCAGTCGAAGTCAGCAGTGCCCCATCCGCACCATACACAGTGTGGACAGGGAGCTGCCTCCCCCTCCTGAGCTGCCGGACAGTCTGCCAGAATGTTTTCGAGGCTGACCGAAAATCTTGTTCCATGGCCTCACCGAACTCCTTCCATACCCGAGTTTTTGCTTCAGCAACCACCCGAGCTGCACTCCGCTTGGCCTGCCGGTACACCTCAGCAGCTTCGGGAGTCCCACAAGCCAACCAAGCTTGATAGGACTCCTTCTTCAGCTTAATGGCCCCCCTCAGCACTGGTGTCCACCACTTGGTTTGGGAGTTACCACCACGAGATGCCCCGATGACCTTGCGGCAGCAGCTCTAGTCAGCCGCTTCACCAATGGAGGTGGAGAACGTGGCCCAGTCAGACTCCATGTCTCCAGACTCCCTCGGAAGGTGGTTGAAGTTCTTCCGGAGGTGGGAGTTGAAGACCTCCCGGACAGGGGCCTTAGCCAGACATTCCCAACACACCCTCACTATACGTTTAGGTCTACCAGGTCTGAATAGCATCCTCCCCTGCCATCGGATCCAACTCACCACCAGGTGGTGATCAGTTGACAGCTCTGCACCTCTCTTTACCTGAGTGTCCAAGACATACGGTCGCAGGTCTGATGACACGATAACAAAATCGCGCATCGACCTGCAACCTAGGGTGTCCTGGTGCCAGGTGCACATATGGACACCCTTATGCTTGAACATGGTGTTCATTATGGACAAACTGTGGTTAGCACAGAAGTCCAATAACTACTGAACACCACTCTGGTTCAGATCAGGTAGGCCGTTCCTCCCAATCACCTCCCTCCAGGTTTCACTGTCATTGCCCATGTGCGCATTGAAGTCCCCCAGTAGGACAGTGGGGTCTCCAAGTGGAGCACTCTCCAGCACCCCAATCTGAGACTCCAAAAAGGGTGGGTACTCTGAACCATCATTTGGCGCATAGGCACAAATGATAGTCAGGACCCGTTTCCCAACCCGAAGGCGCAGGGAAACAAGCCTTTCGTCCACCGGGGAAAACTCCAATATTGAGGCAGCAAGGTGAGGGGATACAAGAATACCCACCCCCGCTTGTCACCTCTCACCCGGGGCAACTCCAGAGTAGGGCAAGCTCCAGCCCTTCTCCAGGAGACTGGTTCCGGAACTGGAGCTGTGTGTCAAGGTGAGGCCGACTATATCCAGCCGGTATCTCTCAACCTCACGCACCAGCTCAGGCGTCTTCCCCACCAGAGAGATGACTGACATTCCACATCCCAAAAGCCAGTTTAGGAAGCTTGGAATCAGACCGCCAAGGTCTCCACCTTTGACCACCACCTGATGCACATATCACTGGACCCCCATGGTCCCTCCTGCAGGTGGTGAGCCCACTGGAGGGCGGACCCATGTAACTCCTTCGGGCTGAGCCCGGCCGGGTCCCATGGGCAGAAACCCGGCCACCAGACACTAGCCATCGAGCTCCTCCCCAGGCCTGGCTCCAGGGTGGGGCCCCAGTAACCCCATACTGGGCGGGGTATACTGAATCCTTGTTCTAGCATGCATCATGAGAGTCTGTTGGATCGTTCTTAGCTTGGCCCTTCACCCAGGACCAGTTTTTCTTGGGTGACCCTACCATCAGCAAATTGCCCCGGACAACATAGCTCCTGGGATCACTAGGTCACGCAAACCCCCCACCACGATAAGGTGACGGTCCATGAGGGATCGTCAATTTGCTTCAAGCCAGCAAATCGTCAAAGCTAAATTGAACTCAGCTTTCCAAAAAATATATAAATAAAAACCCTATCTCTCTCCTTTCTTGAAATTATAGCAGTTATGTTTTTCCTCTCACATCTATAAATGTTTCCGTTAGCTCACCCTACATCCACTTACTATAAATGCACAAAAAGAAGCATTGGTTAAAATGTGAATTCTGGCAAAAGTGCATAAAACCCAGTAATTTGTTGGTTACAGCTCTGGGTCTGGGTGGAAGTGTTTGGGTCAGGGTTTGAATCATGGCCCATCTATTAGTGACCCCTGCTATCGGGGAAAACAGCTATTGAAGCACAGTGAACTTTGAGTTTTCCATGTGATGAAGAATAAATGCAAAACCTTTACCAGTGGGTTCCCTCATTTGGTCACAAACTCTGCCTTTTAATGTGCTCCTGCTTTTGTCCCAAGTTACAGATCATTAAATGCTCAGATCTTAATGTGCTTGGGAGTCATAACACACTTTGATCCACAACAATGATGCTACACTCTAGTTGTGTAGATACGGGGGTATGTGTGTGCAGACAGAAACAGATCGAAGGAAGGTGATAGTGAGACAAAGCAAGAAGATGGTATAGGGTGCCTCCTGCTGCAGTCTCTTCTCCTCAGTGTCAGTGTTCTCCTTCTTGGCGAGGCTTAGCACCCGCCTAGCATCACCCTATCTGTTTATACAGAGGCTAATAGGAAGCCTGGTCTTTATCCCCACACTGCAGCTCCACATAATGGAATAGAGAGACATAATGCTGCTCGAGTCAAACAGTCAGTGGAGGCCTTTAAATTGCTTCCAATCCCTTTAACAAATCTGATGGAGAGGCTATGAATAACTCAAGGACTACTCATGTTCTCTTCTCTTCTCTTCTCTTCTCTTCTCGTCTCTTCTCTTCTCTTCTCTTCTCTTCTCTTCTCTTCTCTTCTCTTCTCCCTTTACTTCCCCCATTTCTTTTGATATTCCTTTTTTTAATTAGGAAGTCCCTTCCTGTATTTAAAAGACTAATCTGGTTCAAGCCTGGGGAATATTTCTAAAGGAATATCTTAAAGAAATATCAGTTTTGTGAAAGTGTAACCGTAAGTTTCTGTCTCTCTCTCCCTTTGTCAAGAAACTTTGTTCCTTTTTAGATTCTGAGAAATCCAGTCTTATGATGTAGAATAACTTGTCTGATGCAGAGCTTCTTTGAAGTTAAAATGTTGGTGATTTCTTTGTGTTCCAGTCATGTCGGCATTTTATTTCAAATCATGATCTTCAGTATTGGTGTCTTTATTATTGACAATTTGCTTCATGTGATTAGGGTTTATTTACATTGCCTCTACTAGTTAGAGGAAGGGAGAAATTTACGTATGTACAGTAAATTTTTTTCCCCTCTAGTCTGATGATGAGGTGTAAGTAGTCTAGAAGCTTTATTTACGATGTTGTTTGTTTCAAAAAGCCTATGGTGGATGCCTTGTTCACTCTCAGATCAGAAACTGGACTTAAAATCAAGTCTGCTACATTTTGTTGGAACAAATTGGACAACCCTTATTCTATTGTTTGCCACTGTTGGCAACTCTGAGTAAAAACAGTGTAGTATGTGGTAATGTTCATCAATAGAAGCTGGGTAGTACTGACTGTACAACCGGCTAGAAGAGACATGGAGCATAATTTTGGTAAATGGGAAAACTACTTTTCATGACTTTTTTTTTTTCCACAATATTTTTTATTGAACCTTTTTTTTTTTTTTAACAAACATAACACAAACACTCAAACACTAACACTAAACACTTCATACTCTCGGCGCCACACGAGTAGGCTGCCTTTTTGCAACAGCGGCTCGATTCCGAGTTTTTTTCCCTTCCTCTCTTTTTTGACCAGTCTTTTTTTTTTTCACCCCACTTATATCACGGACACACAGATCGTCCCAAATGTCTCCTGAGCCGGTGGACGGAGCCACTGTTTATAGCAGGATACGATACAACAGGGAAGAGCTGCTAGCATTTAACCGCCACCCGGTCCCATTGGAAAAACTCGACATACCGAGAGAATTGAGGCGAAAGCGTCGCGGCTGCCGGGCTGGAGTAAGGCGGAGGACAAAAAATATAAGGTACAGACCCTCCCTTCCATCTGTTGTCATGGGAAATGTACGGTCGATACTGGGAAAGTTAGATGAGCTAGCGGCTATCTCCCGTTATGATAGCACTTACCGGGAGTGCTCTCTCCTTTTGTTTACTGAGACGTGGCTAACTGAACTAGCAGCAGATGCTAACATTGAGCTGGAGGGTTTTCACATGATACGAGCTGACCGAACACCAGACAGTGGCAAAGCTAGGGGCGGTGGAGTGATAATGTATGTTAACAACAACTGGTGCAGACCGGGACATATCACTGTTAAACAACGACACTGCAGCAAAGACTTTGAGTTGCTAGCTGTTAGCATGAGGCCTACATATCTCCCGAGAGAACACTCACACATGATCTGCATTGTTGTTTATGCAAATCCGACGGCGAACGCTGGGACAGCGCATGACGTCATCCATTCAGTAACCAGCAGGCTGCAGACAGAACACCCAGATGCTCTTCTCCTCATCTCAGGCGATTTCAACCACGTTTCACTGTCTCCCATTCTACCCACGTTCACCCAGTATGTCACATGCCATACTAGAGACAATAAAACACTGGATTTATTCTACGCAAACACTAAGGAGGCGTACACCTCATCACAACTCCCCCCACTCGGGAGATCGGATCACAACTTGGTTCATCTCCGGCCGGTGTACAAACCCCTAGTGCACAGACAACCTCCGGCCATGCACACTGTGGAGTTATGGTCTGAGGAGACAATGGACATTCGAAAGGACTGTTTTGAAGCCACCGCCTGGAAGCAGCTCTGCGATCCACATGGTGAGGACATCGATGGCCTCATTCACACCTTCACGGGCTACCTCAGCTTCTGTGTGGACAAATCCGTTCCCACCAAGACCATACGGCGTCACTCAAACAACAAACCCTGGATCAACCCTGAGATAAAAACACTTCTGAGAGAGAAGAAGAGGATCTTCAGGTCGGGGAACAGGGAGATGCTGAAGTCCGTACAGAGGGAGCTGAGGAGAAAGATCAGAGAAGGCAAGGACAGCTTCAGGAAGAAGATGGAGGACAAGCTGCAACAGAGCGACATCAGCGGGGTCTGGAGAAACCTCAAAACCATCTCGGGGCTCCAGAATACCTCCCCCCAGGCCACGGGGGGCAGGGAGTGGGCGAACAACCTGAATCTGTTTTTCAATAGATTTGACCAACCGCCCTCCCCCCTGTCTGCACAACAACCACTGCTGCCTCTAAGAAATCAAGTCCTGCTGCCCACTCCCCACTCCACCGACACCCCCCCCACTCCCAACACACAGCCCCCCATCCTGACCCTGACCAAGACCCAGGTGAGGACGGAGCTGAGGAAGATCAAGGCGAGGAAGGCGTCGGGACCGGACGGCATCAGCGCAAAGCTCCTCAAGTCCTGTGCAGACCAGCTGTGTGGGATTGTGACGTATATCTTCAACATGAGCCTGAAACTGGGGAGGGTACCACAGCTGTGGAAAACATCTTGTGTGGTACCTGTACCAAAAACTTCCCACCCCAAAGACCTGAACAGCTACAGACCGGTGGCCTTGACGTCCCACTTGATGAAGACCCTGGAGAGACTGCTCCTTGCTCATCTCCGCCCCCTGGTGGAACCAGCGATGGATCCACTCCAGTTCGCCTACCAGCATGGCATTGGGGTGGAGGATGCGGTGATCTTCCTCCTTCACCGTTCTCTGTCCCACCTGGAGAAGCCCGGGAATATGGTGAGGATCATGTTCTTTGACTTCTCCAGTGCTTTCAACACCATCCAACCGATGATCCTGAAGGACAAGCTGCTGCGCGCAGGGGTGGACCAGCACCTGTCATCATGGATCCTGGACTACCTCACGAACCGGCCTCAGTTTGTGAGAACCCGGGACTGTGTTTCCGACACGATCATCAGTAGCACGGGGGCCCCCCCAGGGAACGGTGCTGGCTCCCTTCCTGTTCACTCTTTATACTGCGGACTTCTCACACAACACAACACACTGCCATCTACAGAAGTTCTCTGATGACTCTGCGATCGTTGGTCTCATCTACAACGGAGATGAAGCTGAGTACAGAGGGCTTATCCAGGACTTCGTGGACTGGTGCCATCGGAACTGCCTCCAGATCAACGCGAGGAAAACTAAGGAGCTGGTGGTGGACTGCCGCAGGCATGGGCAGCCCCTCACAGCACCAGTAAATATACAGGGAACAGACATCGAGATGGTGACATCCTATAAGTACCTGGGTGTTCATCTGAACAATAAACTAGACTGGTCACACAATACTGACGCACTCTACAAGAAGGGACAGCGCAGGCTGTTCCTGCTGAGGAGACTCAGGTCTTTTGGTGTACAAGGGGCGCTGCTGAAGTCATTCTATGACACGGTGGTGGCATCAGCCATCACTTTTGGAGTGGTCTGCTGGGGCAGTGGCATTACTGCAGCCGATAGGAAGAGACTGAACAAACTGATTAAGAAAGCTAGCTCTGTCCTGGGGCAGCGCCTTGATCCGATGGAGGAGATAGGAGAGAGAAGGACGGTGGCTAAACTGTCATCTCTGCTGGAGTCCGAGTTCCACCCTATGCAGGACATACTGGATGCACTGAGGAGCTCATTTAGCAGCAGACTACATCATCCCAGGTGCACAACCGAGAGGTTTCGTAGGTCCTTCCTACCAACGGCTGTCAGACTGTACAACCTAAGCAGGGCTGCTCGCAGAGATAGCAAAAAGACGTAACAAACTAACAGTTTTTTGAATGCAAAAGATGCAATAGACTTACACAATGGTCCTCTCCGGCATACAACTAGGAACATACCGGTCGCTATGGAGGGTGAGAATATGTATGGGCACATAATCATACCATGTAGGATAACTAAGTAGTCGGTTATGCTGTTTCATCCCATCTAGCAACAATGCTCTGCACTGTGTGTGTTTATATATTTACATATTTATTCCATCTAGCTACAATGCTCAGCACTGGGTGTGTTTATATTTAGTAGTAGATTAGTTTATTTGACAGGGACAGTGCAATAAACATAGACAATTAATCAAAGACAATCAATCTGATGTGTTGCACATAGAGTGTATAGCTATTAGCTAATTTGCAACTCTTGTCCCTGGATGGGCTTTAGAAAAAAGAATCAAGATAAAAAATATACACAATAACCACATACATCAATGCAGAAAAATTATAAATACACAATTATAAATATTATAAATATTATAAATACACAAATATAACAGCCTGACTCACATTTAACATAAATATTATAAATATTATAAATACACAAATATAACAGCCTGACTCACATTTAACACATATAACATAACTCACATTTGCCTATTTCAGGCCTTCCTCCCTCCGTCACTCACTATAAACAAACACATTTATTCCTTCCCTTCATTCACTCTCACTTTGCAGACAATTAATTCATACATGAGTACATTCTTGTTTATTTTTCAGCCAGTTTTTAACATTTTTAGTGAATGTTTTAAAGTCCGTTATTATTTTAATTTCATTTGGCATTGTGTTCCAGATGTGACTGCCCTTTATAGAGAAAGCTGTTTGTCCAAATGTGGTTCTGCGGTGGAATATTTTACAGTTATTGTTAACAGAACTCCTGGTGGCTCTGCTGCTGTCCTGTCTTTGGACAAAACCAGCAAGTGGCTCGGGTGCTGATTTATGGAAACATTTGAACGTTAATTTCAGAAGACAGAGGTCAATGAAGCTCTCAAAACTCAATAGGTTGTATTTTTTTAAAACATTACAGTGATGCCACCTAATGGGCTTTTTGTCCAAGATTTTTAGGGTTTGATTATATAATGAACCTATATGTCTTATTGTGGAAGGGGCTGCTTGAGCCCAGACTGTCAAACAGTATGATATATGAGAAAAAACCATAGAATGCATATACAGTGCAGCTGCTTCGTAAGGTATGTAATATCTAATTAATTTAAAGCAGTTCAGATTTTTTTTTACTGTTTTTGAAATTTTCTTTATATGAAGATTAAATTTGAGTTGAGGATCTAGTACAATGCCAAGGTATTTGAATTCTGTAGCTAAACTGATGTCATGATCATGTATATTAACTTTAAAATGTTGCAGGTTACATTTTTTGATTGAAAAGCACATTGAGACTGTTTTCTGAAGGTTCAGCAATAGATGGTTCTTGAGGAGCCACTCTTGGACATCAACCATACTTGTAGACAGTACATCTGCAGCCTGTGCTGGAGTCTTGGCAGCTGTGTAAATAACTGCATCATCTGCATAAAGTTGGCATGTTGCAGCTGAGCAGTGTAACGGCAGGTCATTAATAAAAATGCTGAAAAGTAAAGGACCAAGAATGGACCCTTGTGGGATACCCATGCGGTTGTTTAAAAATGAGGATTTATCCTGGTGAACTTTTACACACTGTTCTCTATTCTGGAGATAAGATGCAAACCATTCTAATGTATTTGGGGAGAAGTTAAAAGATACCATTTTGGATAAAAGCAAACTGTGGTTTACAGTATCGAAAGCCTTTTTGAGATCTAGAAAAACAGCTCCTACCACATTACCCCTGTCCAAGGACTGTTTGACGTTTTCAATAAGGCAACAATTTGCTGTTTCTGTTGAGTATCCTGGTCTAAAACCAAATTGATGTGGATGAAGAAGTTGATTGTCTTGTAAGTAGTCTATCAGCTGTGTAGCTACAACTTTTTCAAGAACCTTAGATAGGACTGGTAAGATAGAGATTGGGCGGTAATTGCATATATCGTCTTTACTGCCTGATTTATGAACTGGTATGACGACAGCTTTTTTCCAGCCAGATGGAAATGTACTAGACCTAATGGAGAGATTAATGAGATGAGTCAGTGGTTTGATTAATATTTTGCTGTGCATTTTGAGAAAGGAGGTGCTCATATTGTAGATATCATTAGTTTTTGAGTTTGACAGTGTTTTAACAATACCAGCAATTAACTTCTCATTTACCTCATCGATGTGAAAAGTATCTGTTGGAAGTATGGAATTTGTGTTGTTGAGCACATTTGGCAGCACAAAAATTTTTGTTAAGTCTTCCACAGAGCCCACAAAGTGTGAATTAAATTCATTTGCCAAAGTAGCCTTGTCACTGACGGTCTTGCCATTGATTCTAAGTTCCTTTACCCCCTTCTGATCGTTTTTTTTATTAGTTAAGTTATTTAAATGCCTCCATAGGGAACTGTTGTTACCCTTTGCATGATCTATCAGTTTATTGTAATAAGATATTTTTGATTTTCGCAGCTCATGTACCACTTTATTTCTTAAACTTTTGTACACAAGGTGATCATTTTGTAGTTTGGAGGTTAGTGATGTTTTCAGTGCATAGTCTCGCCTCTTCATAAGTTTTCTTATTTCATTATTTAACCATGGTAGGCTAATCTTCTGTTGTCTACTTTTAATTTGCTTTGAAAATTTTTCTATAGACTTTGTCATTGTTGCAGTTATAAAATTACAACAATCATCTACTTCACATGTTGACATGAGCTGCTCCCAATTTTGATTCTCTAAGTAATGTTCAAACTCCTCATTTTTTGATTTGGGGATAATAAAATTTGATTTGTCAATATCGACTCCCCCAAAATACTGTAGTCGCTTTTTAGTAAGTTTCCTGACAGCAAGAACCATGTTATGATCTGAGAGACCAGTTACAAGATTATAGGTTCTGGTTATTCGTTCTGGTTTATTAGTAAATACCATGTCAATAAGTGTTCTGGATTGTTTGGTTATCCTGGTGGGTCCTTTGATGATTTGCTGGTAATTAAATTTAGTCATGAGGCTTTTCAGTTTTTGTTTGTCTTTTTTATCAGACCAGTTGATATTAAAGTCACCATGAATTATTGTTTCTCTGTTCTTCTCAAGTTGTTTAACCAGATCACTTAATTCATTATAAAAGGAAGAGTTGTGTGATGGTGGGTTGTACACTACTGCAATGTTGAAATTCATTACCGGAGAGAGACATACATTAACAGCTAAACATTCAAGTGAAGTATTCAAATCAACCAGTTGACATTTATATTTGTCTTTGATGTAAATTAAAACACCTCCTCCCCTCCCTACCTGCCTGTCTTTTCTAAAACACTGGTAGCCCACAATATCGATCATATTAGTGTCTATGTTACTGTGTAGCCAGCTTTCTGAGAGACAAAGGTAGTCCAGATTTGAGTCCAACAGCAACACCGAAATCTCATCTCTTTTGGGGATTATGCTCCGTATGTTTAAATGTCCGCCGAGGATCCCCTTTGGTTTAGCCTTGGTGTCCCAAAGAACTCGTGCATGATTAACAGTTTGGAAAAATAAATGTTGTTTTTGCTTTTGTACAGCTCGGTTTTGTGCTAACCCAGTGGTCTGCTGTTTAATAGTGGCAGGTCCAGGGTTAAGGTGAATATCTCCTGCCAGAAGTAGCAGAACTAACAGAACTTTAACTGTATATCCTCTGCCATATTGTGATTTTTGCTTAACAGCCATGTTTGCCTTAATTTGGAAGTTTTTGCTCAGGGCTTTTAAAGACCACATAGAGTGTAGGGTGAGATGTCCAAGCCCAAATCCATACAGATAAAACTTTTTAACTTCACCTTTGGTTGAGTTTGTCGGAAAATCCTTCTTGTTGCAGGTCCAGACACACAAAGACAAAACGAAGAGGAAGTAGAGAAGTAGAGAAGGCTTATTAGTGGTGCCCATCAGCCCACTTTTTAATCCGGTGGCCGCCATCTTCAGTCTTTCTTGGAAAGAAGGAAAAAGAAAATCTGTGGATAGTAAAATAAATTCTGCTTATATCGCCAGAATCTGATCCGATCGTCCTCGAATCCAGCTGGGCCTCAGCTAGCCAACTAGCCCCTTCCGTTGCTGGTCTCGTTGCTCATAGTCGCCGTAACTGGTCTCCCGTCCCGCTCCTCCAACCGAGTCTCGTCACACACCGCCGCTGCCACCGAGCTCCGCTGAGGTCACGGTAAGTCCTCCGCTAGGCACCGCCACCTACCGTTGTCTGCCTGGGTGAAATCTCTGCTGAGCCCCGTCAACAAATAGCCGCTTGCCTGGTAGTATCTCCGCTGGGCCTCGCAGCTGGGCTTCGATTCCGGCTGGTGTAAGGTGGAATGACTGGCGCCAGCATTAAGCTAACTAGCGTTAGCTTAGCAATCGCTTCGGGTAGTCTCGTCGCACACCGCCGCTGCAGTCACGGTAAGTCCTCCGCTGGGCACCGCCGCCTACCGCCGTCTGCCTGGGTGAAATCTCTGCTGAGCCCCGTCAAACAAATAGCCGCCTGCCTGGTAGTATCTCCGCTGGGCCTCGCAGCTGGGCTTTGATTCAGGCTGGTGTTAGGTGGAATGGCTGGCGCCAGCATTAAGCTAACTAGCGTTAGCTTAGCAATCGCTTCAGGTAGGGCACATCAGTGAATCACAAGGAAGCGCTGGAATCGTTGGTCAGTTTACTCACAGTGGCCGGATAAAAGCGATCAAAGGGGTAATCCACCGGAGGTATATCCGATCGCTGTAGGTTAGATTTTTAGAGACTGGCGCCAGCATTAAGCTAACTAGCGTTAGCTTAGCAATCGCTTCAGGTAGCATTAAGCTCTATATTATATATCTATATATTTATTCCATCTAGCTACAATGCTCTGCACTGTGTTTTTATATATCTACATATTATTCCATCTAGCTACATTGCTCCGCACTGTGTGTGTTTATATACTTGCATATTTATTCCACCTAGCTGCAATGCTCCGTACTGTGGGTGTTTATATATTTACATATTTATTCCATCTAGCTACAATGCTCTGCACTGTGTGTTCATATATTCATATATTTATTCCATCCAGTTACAATGCTCTGCACTGTGTGTCTGTGTGTGTGTGTGTATATATACTGTATATCTTATAGTAATATGTACATATGTATATTAGCTGCTCTTGCTTGTTTTTTTTCTTGCCTTCTGATTGTTGCTCTGAGTGTTGCAATCCTGGAATTTCCCCGTTGTGGGACTAATAAAGGCTTATCTTATCTTATCTTATCTTAAACTAATTTTTAAAAAAAATGTACTAAAAACGCCAACAACCACTAACAAAGAAAGGTCTTCAACAATGCTCCTCTGTTTAGTCTAGGCAATCCATTACATAAGTATACATATTATATACATTCACCAGTTTGGAATTTACAAGGTCCACACACATCATTCACCTTCTTCTTCAAAAGTTATGTTTAAATTCTTTACATAATCAATGAAAGGTCTCCATATATTCTCAAACACAATTTCCTTTGATTTCAGTATGTATGTTATTCTTTCTAGTGGAAGGTTTGTTAACATCTGTCTTAACCACTGAGTTGCATCTGGTCTATGAGTCTTTTTCCACGATAGTGCAATACATTTTTTGGCGTTAAGCAAACTGAGGTCTATGAATGCTCTTTCACTTTTATTAAAGTGATGCTTTTCTGGATGCAGACCCAACAAAAACAGTTTAGGATTCAGTATGATTTGTTTTGAAATTATTTTTTCAATTGTTACCCTCACCTCTTCCCAAAACATTCTAATTTTTCTACATTCCCATATACAATGAAATAAGGTTCCTTTACTTTCCATACATTTTGTGCACGTATCTGGTATGTTTTTGTTATATCTATTTAACTCCACCGGTGTAACATACATCCGCATTAACCATTTAAAATGTATCAATTTAAGACGTACATTTATTGATTTGGTTTGAGCTTCTGTACAAGCCAATTCCCATTGTTCCTCTGAAATTTCAGTTTGCAGGTCTTCTTTCCAATAATTCAATCTTTTCTGTGAGTTTTCACTTGAGGATAGTGTCAATGAGTTATAAAACTCTGAAATAATACCCTTTCTCTTACTATCTTTCGTCAAAATTTTTTCCAAGGAAGAATAAGTAGGTCGGGTGAGAGCATTATTTTGATTTGATCGAATAAAGTTCCTAAGCTGAAGATATTTAAAAAAGTGTGTTCTATGTAACGTGAAATGGAATATTAATAAATAATAAATATGATCAGGTATGAATTATTTAATTTATATTGATGTGTTGGAATCTGAGCTCAAATCTCATTTCATATACATCAGAAAAGTTAATAACACTCGTAAGGGGCACCAGCTTCTATCTTTAAGAAGCAATTTGATCTTTAATTTCACTTTATACCTGTTTGATCACTCAATAAATTAATCAATAATCAGTCTCAAAAATTTTCCGTGAATTCGATACCTGGGCTTGAAACAGACTCAGAATGAAATAAATTCCCAACAACTTCTCATTTTTAAATATTTATTAAATGAAATGATTAATAGACATTGAAATAATTCATTAATCATAAAATCAATCTTGTAAATGATAGATTAACAATGTCAATATTTTCGGAACCAGGGTTAAACTGAGAAATGAATTTCTATCAGTTTGAGTTAACAGATTATTAAAAACAACGCAAACTTATGGAGAAAGTTTATTAATTATGAAAAAGTCCTAAATTAATCTTAAGAAAATAAAAACGGGATTTTAATAAAAAGAAGAGTTATGTTAAGGGCTTCTTAATTTGCATCTGATTAGATATATAAATTATTACTGAACCTCAGAAGTTAATTCAGCAGTGGAATTAAAGTTTTTGCAGCTCACGTGCTCTCCGGTGATGATAGTTCTGTCGTCCGTCTTTTTGTGGATGTTAGAGGAAATATCTGCCCGCAGATATTTCAGGGTCCACAGTTCGACCTTTAAATTCAAGCGGTCGAACGGGGCTGGATCTTGGCCGTATGACCCACAGTTGAAACGGGTTCTAGCCAGATGGTGCCGACGTTTCTTCAGAGCGATGTGGGACAGCTGCGCGTTGATTCCTCAGCTGCACGTGACGTGGAAGGCTGCGTCTTTCTTCAAGAGGTCTTCGATAATAATTAAAAGATATCTAATCCGATTTCAAATTAGAAAAGAAACTTTCGGACTTTAGATAAAAATAGTAGTTTCTGGTAGGTGCTTGGTCAAGAAAAATATTATAAAAATAAAGTCAAGATTAAAGTTTACCTTAAAATTAAACAAACGGTGGTTTTACAGAAAGTTTAACAAAGGAAAAAAAAAGTGATGAATAAAAATTGGAGTTTGACTCCGATTAAGAATTGAGCTCAAAGAAATAGGAATTCCTAGGCATTTAAGAGAAAAAGAAAATACAAAGTTACATAAATTACAAGTTATCTGCTCTGTGTTCAGAAAAGCGACATGTGGTCGAAGTCCTTTGTTCTTCCTTGCTGTGTGTAGACAATGGAGGAGATCAGAAAAAAGGGAGCAGGCGAAAAGAGAATCCGGAGCAGAAAGAGAGACGAAAAGAGAAGAGTCTGACGAAAAAAAAGCAAAAGGGCTGAAACCGAGTCTCTCTCTCCTTTTTATAAGCTCTGTTGAGTTTCGCGGGATTCTGGCCTGACCAGAGTCTCAGCCAATGAGCGTCCTTCGTGGGCGGGCTCGATGAACTTTTAGTCCAATGAACAAACAGTCTATTGTTCGGAGTCCTTTGGGGTGAAGAGCTGTCGTGCAGCGATTGGCTGTGGGAGTCACATGGTTTTAGAGGCAAACTTTGATACATGATATCAGTCCACAGGAATACACAGTTTTAAATACATTGGAATGTACTGTTACACTCTTATGTATAACTAAACTAACCTTAGTGTATCTTATAAGCAGTGCTTCTGAATCAACATGCAGGAATAAACATTCATATAAACATTAGCATGCATATATATATATATATATATATATATATATAAAATCACAGATTAATGCATTTCACACATATTTTCCACATCAAAAACATCAGAGTCCATCTGCATTTTCATAGTTCTGAAAAGAATGAAGGTTTAGAATTGAGTTTGTGATAATGTACTTTAAAGTTGTTTAAATCCAACGTTTTCACAGTTTAAGGAAATTAGCTGAGTGTGGATCTGTTGCATGTTTTATGGGGGCAATAAAAGTGAAGCCGGACATTTGGGGAAATTCCTAAGGCTGGTTTTAACAAAAAGGGGATTTCAGCTGTGGCCTGGGGGAAGGAAATCCATTTATTTGCGTTATTCCTGGATGAAACAAAAATGTCTTTAAGCAGAAGAATAATTGTTGCTGAGCCAAAGTGAGATGATGCTACAGGCCCCCCTCTGGTATCAGTGGTGACGTTGATTCAGCGTTGATAGCAATCCTAGGCATCAAATCCCAATTTGGCGAGGCTTGATCCAAATGCTGAACTAAAGTTCTGATGTCGATAAGTCTTAAGCTTGTGAACAGTATCTATTCCAAAGTGTAGGTCCTTAAATTTGATTTTCTGAAAAACTTCTGGAAATTTCAAAAATAATTTTGGCATGACCAAATATAAACATTGTATAATTGTCTAGGATATACTAAAGTTCTGTATAAGCCTGTAAAGACTGAAAAAAAGAATATGAACTAGAAGTATGTGGGTTTTGACATACTTGATATAAATGTTTTGGGTTTGCTGAAAAATATCTATTCAAGGTTTCAGAAACAGTTTAAATGTACATAAAATCTAAATAAAGTGTAAAGGGTTATTTGTATATACACAAGCATGTATCCAAAAATCTTAGTCAAAAGCAAAAATAAAATTCTTTCATATTTGAGGTAGATTCGGACTAATCAATATTGAGGTGACTCAAGGAGGTTCAAATTGAATTTGTTTAGTTAAACTAAACCATGGTTCCACAGATGTCCAAATCATAGGGTGTTTGAGGCTTTTGTTCAGAAAAACTGAGTGGGCATAGGATGTCGTTATCATTCTTTGGATGGCAATGAGAAGTAAATTTGGATTTACTGCAAAAAGGATATGATGAGAAAGCATATTCATTGCTAAAGCGTTAACTGAAAAGCTAATGTTTTTAGCTACTTCTGAGAGTAACAGACATTGGCTGTGTGTGAGTATAGTCAACCTTTAACACAAAGAGCAAAGAGTTCAAGACCTTGTTGAGTTTGATTGAAGCTTCGGAGCAAGCATTCAAAACCAACACAGTGTCTTGTAAGATTTTGGTAACCATTTGTGGTTTGACAACCTGGCGTTTCGGTTTAGCGGTGTTGACCGAGTTAACAGTGGGTATGCTAAGGTTAACTAGAGGCTCTAACGATGAGGCTGTTATTAAGAATCCATCCGAGGATCTTGGACCTTTCGTTTTGGCTTGGCCCAATTCTGACTGGGTAACAGTGGGTGTGATTGCTAGGCAGATGGCTAAACTGATAAACAGGAGGGCCATCATCTTGGCAAACGTAAAAGTGAGTGGTTTTGGATCTTACTCTTCTTGTTGATCTTTCTTTAGATACCTGGTTGGCAAATGAAAATTCCTCTTAGAGGTGAAAGGATTTCTTTTAGATGGATGTACTTTATTGATCCCAAAACTGGGAAATTACAGAATAGAGCTTAAGAGATTGAACTCTAAACCTTGTGCTTGTTTTTCTCACCTTTGATGGGAGTTTTAAGACTGTTAGCTCAAGCTAATGGTGTTGAATGTATTTGCGTGTACTATTTGATAATAGTAAGTTGATTGAAGTTTATTAGATTATACAGAGGTCTTTGAAATTAGTTTAAGGGCTAATTTGGTTTTAATATACCCTTTCCTTTCTGGAGGTTTTGATGCACTTAACTGATTGGAGAAATTTGACTGAGTGTACCTGAGGCTAGTAGTTAGCTACAGTTATTTCTCAGACGTAGGTTTGATTTTAATCTTATTTATGGACTTACTTTGACAGTGTTGTACCCGACAAGTCCCATGGGGTTTTGGTAAAGGTTACTCTGATTTTGGTGAGCCCATTTGAAAATGGGGTCCTGGATTTGGCTCTTGAGTGGCCAAAGTTTGTTGTTGACAATGTGTGGATTCATCCACTCGGGCAGGAATTTAGGAGTGATTTTCCTTTCCTGTAAATTTATTTCAGGTGTCTGCGGTACAAATGTGGGGTGGAAGATCTTGTCCCCCCTTGGCAGTTTGTCATGCGAGAGTTTTTGATTGTTGTACACTTTCTGTTTAGCGACTCAGTCCGAGTGGTTTTGAAATACAGCCTTGGGGGCTTTGTATGTCGTTTTGACGTTTTTGTGTTCTGCAGCTGGAATGTTATAGGCATTGGCAGTCATCACCCCCTCTGGTTTCGAGGAACTCTGAGCGGTGGCGATGATGGTTCGTCGGAAGCATGAACAGGAGTGCCATTGCATAGTTGCAGAGAAGATTGTGTCGCATGAAGTGGTATCAATTTTGGTATGTCATAGGGTTTAGATGCGGGTAGCGCATGTACCGTTTTATCCAACCGGTGTTTGACGGTTTCATGGATCATTTGGCTGCAAGGTTGAGTGACTGTGCGCCTTGCGTTTGCAAAAGTTGGGTTCGTTGTCGCAAAAAGTTGAGGTTTTAGAGGGTCTAGAGAGCTGGTTGGTGGGCTCTTGTGACCATGCAGGCCTCATGGGCGGGTGGGTGGGTTTCAAAATGTGACACCACCATAGAATCATGGGTATCAAGGGTTTTAAGAGGGCCGTTTGGGGTTTTCTGCTCAGCCATTGAGTTTTCAAGATCATTTGAGTGTTTGGCTTGACCTTGTATTTGAAGGTGACTTTTGACTTCTCGTGGACAGTACTCACCTTGGTCTTGGCGGTCGCTTTCACTCGGTTGCAGTTGTTCCAACAGTGCTAGTTGTGTGAGACTTGGGGTGTCCAAAGTGTTTAGAACAAAGCACTGTGATTCACTTGTTCTTGTTGGGTCAAATGGGTGAGGGTGTTGCGTTTGAGCCCATAGTTTGAGGTTCTTGAAATCAATCAGTGGCTCAAAACGGTTCAGTAGGTCTTTGCCAACAAGCAACGGAATGGCGTCAAGTTTGGACACGTAGACCGGATGTGTCAAGGTCATGGGTCCAATGGACATGTTTAGTAGTGATACGCCCAACAGGGTTGTTTTAGTGAGCGCATATGGTCGCACAGCTAATGAACAGGGTTCCAGTTTCAAATGTTTGTTAGCGCGGTTAGCGGCTACACGTAGTTTGTCAAAAAGGGTGTGTGACATGAGAGTGATGTCAGCAGCGGTGTCTAAAACAGCGTCCTGACACACCATGTCTTCAAGGATCAGTGGAAGGTAGAATTTCCGTGCCACCCCCCTCTCGTTTAAATCGCATAGAGATTGTGGAACCGGCGGTTCGACACAGAGTTGCGACATGTTAGAGGAGTGGTCTGTGACCTGTGGTTGGGCTGCTATAACAGCACTTACTGCGTTGAGTCCTTTGGTCCTTCCTCATTTGCATGAGGGATTTTCTTCTTGCGTTTCCTTCATTTGGAACGCTTGTTTTGAGTTGGCACAGCTGATATAGCTAGAATGTTAGCAGTTTTATTCTCTTTGTAGTTTTGAATCTCTGCTAGGAGGTGTTGGACAATTTCAATAGCTTCTCTACTGAATATAGGAGTTTCTTCTTCCTTCCAGGGTTTGTGATAGGTCTCTGCTTCTGAGCTTCTGTGATGGGATGGAGACCATTTGTCGCGGTTACGCGTGTCTTCGTATCGGTATCTGTCATCATGGTAGTCCGTATCGCGTTCTCGTGACCTATCCCATGGATATGGTCTACGACGGTAGTCGGGTTTTCGCAAAGTTGGTCCAAAGTGATATCCAGAGGACCTAGTGTGGTTTTGCCCTTGATGAGGTCGCTTGGGAAAATGCTTCGGCTGTTGATGTACTCGCGGTGTAAGAGGTGGAGTAGAGCGAGGGGCTCCTTCCAACTCCAAGGTGTTAGATGCATCGCTAATAGCTAGCACTGTGGCAGGCTCAGCGTGCTTGTTGCGACTTTGTTGCTGTTTTTGGAATGCATAGTGTGCAAACTCTCTCAGCTGACTTATTGAGTTTGACCTTGGGTTAGCTGTAACTCCCAGGTAATGACTCACAGTGGGATGGAGGTTTTGGATGAAGAGGGTCTTGAAATTGTGGTCTTCTTCCATCCCTGGTGTATTTTGAGATCCAAAATATGCAAGTAGGAGTCTCTGGTAATAGGCTTGTGTTGGCTCTGAGCGTCCTTGCTTTACGGCTAGGGCTGCGGTTAGCCCTGCTTGTAGGCAGTCGTCGGAGAATTCCTTTTCGATGGCTTCGCGGAGCAGCATGTAATCTGCTTTGATGTTTGTCGGCTGTCTGTCTATGAATTTTGATACTGACCTGTTAGATGTTAGTTTAATCAGATAGATGCGATCGTCTGTTGTAGCATCAGGATACTTACGCAGGTAGTAATCAATGTCCTGTAAATAGACTTTGGCATCAGGTGAACCCGTAGGTCCTGGATCAAATTTGGTGATATTTTGCGCGATCTTGTCAAGGTCGCGGTCTGAAGGGGCACACGCACGCTGTCCACGCGGTCGTCCGTATTCGAAACGGGAATCGGGCGAGGGAGCGCGGTAGATGTCCCGGTGTTCATGTCTTTCCTTTAGGAGCAGTTGACATTCCTTGTAATCCTTCTTCACATTTTCAAGTTGACCTTCAACTCTTCTGAGTTCCTTCTTTGTGTCTTGAAGGGCATCTTCAAGTTCATTGCTGTCTTGATGAAGCGTGTCTTTGTTATGCATCAACCGTTCCTTTTCTGACTCTGCACGGTCCAAATCTTGTACCGCTTCATCCAGTTGATTTTGAGTTTTGTCATTCTCCTCTTGAGATTGTTCCAAATTTTCTTTCAGTGTTTCATTCTCTTCTTGGAGAGATAGGATCGTTGTTTGTTGATTTGCTAGCTCGTTCTCGGCTACCTTTAATCTTGCGACTAATGTTAGCGCAAACTTACCTAACACACTGGTGAGGTCCTTGCCTTCTGGTGGTTTTTCAGTGTGTTTATTCAAAAGTTCTTCAGTGAGTTGCTCCAATTCTTCGGGCTGTGTTTCCTTGACCCGTGTTGTGAAGCTAGAAATTAAATTAGAAGTCCATGCTTCCAATGTTGTTTGAAGGTCATCCAGTTTGGTAAATTGGTTGGTTGTCTGTTGACTCATGTTTGACCGTTGTTATTTAGCGTTTAAAAAAAAATTCAACTTGTTGATTATTCTTAAATTTGTTCAACAAGGTTTAACCTTGAGATTTATTTTACAACCGTAATAGTTGAAAGTTCCTGTAGAATTTGTTTCAACTTGTAGGCTTGCAGGATGGGAAATAGAATTTTGAAATTATTTAGAAATGTAGTGATGCTTCAAATAATTCGTTCGTTGAAACTGTGTTGTTAAATAAAGTTTAATTGAAATTGGATTGAATTTGTTTCGCAAAACAAAACTGAAATTTCAATTGTGTGGATTGACTTCTTTCCTTTGATTTTCAAAGTCTAGTATTGGAATTTGTCATCAATAACTAGCTTTGGAATTTTGCAGAATGTCACTTTGAAAGTGAGGATTTTATTTACAAAAGAAATCCAAAAGCAAAAGAGGCTAAATGCTTTAAAGATTTAAGATTATAAGTTTCCACTTTCTTTTAAAGTTAAGGCTTTCCTTTGGTTTTATTTGTTAAAGCCTATTTTCCTTTGAAGCATTAAATGTTTAAAATATTTACAAATTAGAAACAAGTGAATTGTTTGAATATTTGGTGTCCTAGGATTTCTTAGGATTGAAGCCAATAATGATCTTTCTTGATTGTGATCTATAAATTTCTTATTTACAGAATAATCAATGTTTGCACCTTTTTGACTTTTCTTTTAAATCCTGGGAAAAATTTGAAAATTATGCTGGTTGGTTAAATGTTTTCTTTTCCTGTAGAGAAAACATGAATCAGAAATGGAACAATGAGTTTAAATAACACCTAGAGCTTCTCTTAAGTGTTAATTGCTTAATGTGGTTTCCTAAATTTGAGAAAGAGGAAAAATCATAAATATTCAATAAGTCTGTAAATTTGTTAAAATGCACAGGACTAATCCTACTTTAATGCTACTCTTGAGTAAACATCAGCATTAGAATCCTAAAGCTAAAACTGGGTTTCTGTGGGAAGGGAATCACACCATATCACATTTAAAAACAGCAAAATAAGCACACATATAGCTTTAAAGTTTGTAACTTTTTGCTTAAAAGTGTGTAAATATGTTTGCTTTTAGCTTAAAAGATTATAATATGTGGTTATATAAGTGATTAAATACAATAGGAGTGTTTATATATGTTCCTGCTATAGGTGTCTATGCAGTTAGTGGGGTTTCACCACTGAGAAAAAACTTTCAGAAGCCAACAGGTCCTTTTCCTTTTATTCTTGGCATAAAAGTTTGGATTAGTGTTAAATTTAGTTTATTCCGAATAATATGAATTGCTTTGAAGTTACTTTGAAGACTTAATTTGGTTATAAATCGTCTTTAAAGATTATAAGTTTAAATAAAAATTGCAGTCCCTATGTTTCACCACAAGATGGAGGCAGTTTTCGTCTGCACTTCCAGAAGAGGAAACCCAATGACGTCGCAAGGAGTCAAGGATCTCTACTCAAAATGGCGGCTACAGGGAACTCTACCTAGACTTAAGATGGCGTCGCTGAGCCGATCTACACATGCGCAGTTTTTTCATGCACAGCTTGACGGTCGCGTGCACGACTGAGCGTGCACGTGCCACGTGGACGCTCAAGCTTCAGTCCATAAAACCACGCCTTGCTTTCCAAAGGCGGGAAAACTTTGGTCTCCCTAAACTTTATTCAACAAGTTTATACAATGGTTAATTCAATTAAATCCCTAAGAGTTTGCTTCGCCTGTGGGATGTTGAAATAATGGGGAAAACAAATAGGATTTCTTCGCTATTTTGTTCCCAGGCCTATTTTAATTATTCAGCGTGTAATCACTTTTAAGCATGCATTAAACAACAAAAAAACTAAAAACTGACTAGAGTGGGGTCTCTTCACCCCCACCTCCTCTTGGTCAGCAGACACACACAGCAATCAGGGGGGCGAATTCACCCCCTCCCCCTCGTGACACAGAGACAGACAATAGACTGGCTGCAGACAACTGAACCACCTTTTTTTTTTTGTGAGTTAAAATTGACCAAAATCACACACAAGCTTATGTATTAATTTCCTTCTGAGTCGTTTCAAGTTCAACCAGGCCTCCACGCGGGGCATCAAAAGATGTAACGTGAAATGGAATATTAATAAATAATAAATATGATCAGGTATGAATTATTTAATTTATATTGATGTATTGGAATCTGAGCTCAAATCTCATTTCATATACATCAGAAAAGTTAATAACACTCGTAAGGGGCACCAGCTTCTATCTTTAAGAAGCAATTTGATCTTTAATTTCACTTTATACCTGTTTGATCACTCAATAAATTAATCAATAATCAGTCTCAAAAATTTTCCGTGAATTCGATACCTGGGCTTGAAACAGACTCAGAATGAAATAAATTCCCAACAACTTCTCATTTTTAAATATTTATTAAATGAAATGATTAATAGACATTGAAATAATTTCATAAATCATAAAATCAATCTTGTAAATGATAGATTAACAATGTCAATATTTTCGGAACCAGGGTTAAACTGAGAAACGAATTTCTATCAGTTTGAGTTAACAGATTATTAAAAACAACGCAAACTTATGGAGAAAGTTTATTAATTATGAAAAAGTCCTAAATTAATCTTAAGAAAATAAAAACGGGATTTTAATAAAAAGAAGAGTTATGTTAAGGGCTTCTTAATTTGCATCTGATTAGATATATAAATTATTACTGAACCTCAGAAGTTAATTCAGCAGTGGAATTAAAGTTTTTGCAGCTCACGTGCTCTCCGGTGATGATAGTTCTGTCGTCCGTCTTTTTGTGGATGTTAGAGGAAATATCTGCCCGCAGATATTTCAGGGTCCACAGTTCGACCTTTAAATTCAAGCGGTCGAACGGGGCTGGATCTTGGCCGTATGACCCACAGTTGAAACGGGTTCTAGCCAGATGGTGCCGACGTTTCTTCAGAGCGATGTGGGACAGCTGCGCGTTGATTCCTCAGCTGCACGTGACGTGGAAGGCTGCGTCTTTCTTCAAGAGGTCTTCGATAATAATTAAAAGATATCTAATCCGATTTCAAATTAGAAAAGAAACTTTCGGACTTTAGATAAAAATAGTAGTTTCTGGTAGGTGCTTGGTCAAGAAAAATATTATAAAAATAAAGTCAAGATTAAAGTTTACCTTAAAATTAAACAAACGGTGGTTTTACAGAAAGTTTAACAAAGGAAAAAAAAAGTGATGAATAAAAATTGGAGTTTGACTCCGATTAAGAATTGAGCTCAAAGAAATAGGAATTCCTAGGCATTTAAGAGAAAAAGAAAATACAAAGTTACATAAATTACAAGTTATCTGCTCTGTGTTCAGAAAAGCGACATGTGGTCGAAGTCCTTTGTTCTTCCTTGCTGTGTGTAGACAATGGAGGAGATCAGAAAAAAGGGAGCAGGCGAAAAGAGAATCCGGAGCAGAAAGAGAGACGAAAAGAGAAGAGTCTGACGAAAAAAAAGCAAAAGGGCTGAAACCGAGTCTCTCTCTCCTTTTTATAAGCTCTGTTGAGTTTCGCGGGATTCTGGCCTGACCAGAGTCTCAGCCAATGAGCGTCCTTCGTGGGCGGGCTCGATGAACTTTTAGTCCAATGAACAAACAGTCTATTGTTCGGAGTCCTTTGGGGTGAAGAGCTGTCGTGCAGCGATTGGCTGTGGGAGTCACATGGTTTTAGAGGCAAACTTTGATACATGATATCAGTCCACAGGAATACACAGTTTTAAATACATTGGAATGTACTGTTACACTCTTATGTATAACTAAACTAACCTTAGTGTATCTTATAAGCAGTGCTTCTGAATCAACATGCAGGAATAAACATTCATATAAACATTAGCATGCATATATATATATATAAAATCACAGATTAATGCATTTCACACATATTTTCCACATCAAAAACATCAGAGTCCATCTGCATTTTCATAGTTCTGAAAAGAATGAAGGTTTAGAATTGAGTTTGTGATAATGTACTTTAAAGTTGTTTAAATCCAGCGTTTTCACAGTTTAAGGAAATTAGCTGAGTGTGGATCTGTTGCATGTTTTATGGGGGCAATAAAAGTGAAGCCGGACATTTGGGGAAATTCCTTAGGCTGGTTTTAACAAAAAGGGGATTTCAGCTGTGGCCTGGGGGAAGGAAATCCATTTATTTGCGTTATTCCTGGATGAAACAAAAATGTCTTTCAGCAGAAGAATAATTGTTGCTGAGCCAAAGTGAGATGATGCTACATCTATTAAGATTAAATTTGATCCTCAGTTCTTCAAAAGACATTATGTTATCTGAACATGACAGATATAAGTCTTGAATCTTTTGAATCCCTTTTAAATTCCATACTTTAAATACAGCATCCGCTCTCCCTGGTTTAAAATATTGATTACCCCATACTGGGCTAAATTGTGACAATAAGTGTGGTTCTTTTAAATATTTTTTGGTTTCACACCATATTTTGATCATATGCTTTACAAATGGATTTTTAACTTGTTTCTGTAATTTTTTTGCCGAGTCTGAGTATATGAATATGGGAAGAGGTAAAGGTGAATTGTATGATTCCATTTCAGTCCAGTGAGGGAGATCATTTGATGAAAAATAATATGTCATAGACCTCAGTTTTGCTGACCAGTAATACAACATAAAGTTTGGACATTTCAGACCTCCACGATCAAATGGTAAATATAGTAAGGACAGACGTAATCTAGCCTTCCTATTGTTCCATATAAATTCCACTAACTTTTTTTTAATTCTTGAGAATAGATCTGAAGGTGGTGGTAAAGGAATGTATTGAAATAAATAAAGTATCTTGGGTAAGATATTACTTTTAAGTATATTGATTCTCCCAATCATCGACATTGGTAGTGACATCCATCTCTGAAGTAACTCATTAATGTCTGTCATTAAGGCTTCATAGTTGGCACTGGCAACTACTTCTAGCTTAGGCACAATTTGAATTCCTAAGTATTTAAACTGATTTACAACATTGAACTGATTTACCTCAGGAGCTGGGTGATTTCTCTGGGTCTCATTTAACATTAATACTTTTCATGACTGTTGATGTGTGACTGCATGGGCAGTCTCCTATTGAATTTTTAAGTTAGTCTTGTTCAGCCTTTCCTGACTTCAGAAGTGAAAAACCAACCCAGAAGTACTTGTTGGGAACACCTTAAATATGGCTTATTGGAAGGCGAAGGTATACACCATTAAGTTTCTGCATTTCTGTTAGAGCAGTTGTTAAAAGCAAAGGAAGGAAGTTATGGTTATACTGGTAAAAAAGAAGTTTCGTTTGCTCATTGAAAGCATGTCAAATTTACCTTGTATTTTGTCACTATTATGCAGGCTAAATGTTGCATCATTGTGCACAAGGAGTAGAGGTAGTGAAGGTACATGAGTTTAAATACCTGGGGTTAACCATCCAAAGCAATGGAAAATGCACAAGAGAGGTGAAGAAGAGAGTGCAGGCAGGGTGGAGTGGGTGGAGATGAGTGTTGGGGTGACTTGCAACAAGACAGCAGCTAGAGTGAAAGGGAAGGTTTACAAGACATTAGAGACAGTGGCACTGACAAAAAGACAAGAGTTGAACTTGCTGAGATTCTCTTTGGAGTGGGAGTAGGTGGAAAAGACAGGAGGTGGCAAAGTTGGAGATGCTAAGATTCTCAATGGGAGTGACTAGGAGAGACAGGATTAGATATGAGGATATCAGAGGGACAGCTCAGGGTGAGCAGTTTGGCAACAAAGTCAGAGAGGCAAGACTGAGATGGTTTGGACATGTGCAGAGGGATAGTGGATATACTGAACAAAGGATGTTGAAGATGGAGCTGGCAGGCAGGAGGAAACGAGGAAGACCGCAGTGAAGATTCATGGATGTAGTGAAGGAGGACATGGAGAGGGTTGGTGTTACACAGGAAGATGCAAGGGATAGAGTGAGATGGCGGTAGATGATCCTCTGTGGTGACACCTAAAGCGAGCAGCTGAAAGAAGAACAACATACCACAGTACACTTAATCTGGTCTCATAACACAAAGTTATGAACACACTTGTCTATGTATTTACAGCGGGGAAAATAAGTATTGAACACATCAACATTTTTCTCATTAAACATATTTCTGATGGAGCCATTGACCTGAGATTTTCACCAGATATCAGTAACAACCCAAGTAATCCATAAATACAAAAAAAAATCAAGTAACCTATGTTCACAAAACAAGTTATATTTAATAACGTGGAATGACATAGGGAATAAATATTTAACACATGAAGAAAAAGCGGTGCAAAAAGGTATAGAAAGTCAAGAAACCAGCTGAAATCCATCAGAATTTAGGAAGCCATCCCATTATACATCAGTGCAAATTAATTTCAGCTGGTTAAATCCTGACTGATAGCCTTTAAAAAGGTCTGTGGATATCAGATTGTCACACCACAAAGAACTCATGATGGGTATAAGCAAAGAGCTCTCTTTAGACCTTCGCAACCTTATTGTTGCAAAACATAATGATGACATTGGTTACAGGCGCATTTCTAAACTGCTGAATGTTCCAGTGAGCACTGTTGGAGCCATCATTCAGAAGTGGATAGAACATCATTTTATCATAAACCGGCCACGACCAGGAGCTCCTTGCACGATTTCTGACAGAGGAGTCAAAAAAAATATCAGAAGAGTTATCCAACAGCCAAAGACCAGTCATGGAGAGATTCAGAAAGACCTGGATTTTGCAGGTACTGTTGTTTCAAAGAAAACATTCAGCAATACACTCAACAGGCATGGGCTCTATGTCCACTCACCTCGCAAGACTCCACTGCTGAAGAAAAAAGCATGTTGAAGCTCATTTAGAGTTTGCTGCACAACATTTGGGCAAGCCAGTAAAATACTGAGAGAATATCGTCTGGTCAGATGAGACCAAAATTGAACTTTTTGGATTCCACAACACACAACATGTTTGGAGGAGAAATGGCACTGCACATCCCATCATGGTTTGGGGGTGTTTTTCAGCACATGGTACAGGCAGACTTCACATAATTGAAGGAAAGATGAATGGGCAAATGTACAGACATCCTTAATAAGAACCTGCTGCCATCTACCAAGATGCTGAAAATGAAATGAGGGTGGACATTTCAGCAGTGATCCCAAACACACAGCCAAGGAAACTCTCAACTGGCTCCAGAGAAGGAAAATAAAGCTGCAAGAATGGCCCAGTCGGTCACCTGACCTGAATCCAACTGAAAATCTATGGAACAAACTCAAGATCAAAGTTCATAGAAGACACCCACAGAACCTTGAAGATTTTAAGAATTTGTGTGGAAGAATGCGATAGAATCACTCCTGAGCAATGCCTGTGCCTAGTTTCTCCATACAGGAAGCATCTGGAAGCTGTTATTACCAAAAAAGGCTTTTCTACTAAATATTAAAATGAATTTAACCAAGTGTGTTCAGTACTTATTCCCTGTGTCACTCCACTTTATTAAATATAACTTGTTTTGTGAACACCGTTGCCTTGGTTTCTTTGGATGTATGGATTACGTGGGTTGTTACTGATATCTGGTGAAAATCCCAGGTCAATGGCTCCATCAGAAATATGTTTAATGAGAAAAATGTTGACGTTGTGGAAGATGGAAACAGACAAGGCAGTGAGCTGAATGACACACAAACTTTATTCCACTTCCAACATAAGCACAGAAACTCTAAAACCTGAGTGCCTGAGCGAACCCCTTTATACACTTTAATTCTCGCCTCCGTCACTCAGGGTAACCACATTAACATTCAGACTGCAAGGCATGCACATACATTAACATAACATTGATCCACTCGCTACAGAGCAGATCTTGCTACAATACATTTGCACCCCTGCGTCCTCAGATGTCAGCCTGGCACAGCAGGGGGCGAAAGGCACACCTTTGTTTGGTTGGCTCCTCTCAGCCATCCCCATTAGCATCTCTAACCATCTTCTCCCCCACCAACCCCCTTGTCCTGGGTGGAGTGCCATGTGTATTGTGTCCACCACAATGTGTTCAATACTTATTTTCCCCGCTGTAAATACATACACAAGTGTGTTCATAATTGTATTATGAGACCAGATGTAGACATCAATTATCCCAGTTGAAGGAAGTCATTTGACACAGAGTGAGGAGATTCAAACTCTGAAAATATGCCATTATGTTGAACATAAACTACAAGAGATGGAGAATGATATTGATCCTGATAACCACTTTTTCAATAATATTAATAATCATTGTGAATATTACACTGAAAAGCAATTCAAAAGTCAAGTGCAACCAGATGGTAAACTATCAATAATACACTTCAACAGCAGAAGTCTAAACAAAAACTTTCCACAGATTCAGGACTATTTAAAACAGCTAGACAGAAAATTTACAGCCATCACAGTCTCTGAAACTTGGCTTAATGAAGAGCAGGCTCCCCTGATGGCAATAGAGGGATATCAGATGTTTCATATTAACAGATCTCAAAGAAAGGGTGGTGGTGTTGCACTGTATATTGATGACCTGTATAGGTGTAAGCTTGTAAATGGAATGTCCTTTGCACTACCAGGGATTTTGGAATGTGTTACTGTTAAGAATGACCAAGATAAAACAAAAAATCTAATTATAAGTTGTATATATAGAACGCCGGGAACTTGCATTGAGACATTCAGAGATAAATTAGTCGAGCTGTACAATAATATTACTAGTAAGAAAATGGTAGTAATTTGTGGAGATTTCAATATTGATTTACTAAATCCATATCAACAAAATGTAATTACAGAGTTCATGAATTCTATGTACAGCATGAGTCTATATCCCACAATAACACATCCCAGTAGAATCACAGTTCACACTGCTACACTTATTGACAACCTGTTTGTTAATATTATTGATAAGAAAATAGAAAGTGGATTATTGATAAATGATATAAGTGACCATTTGCCAACCTTTGCACTTATCCATGGCCACACAGAGGCCAATACAGAAAAAGTTTTAAAATCATTCAGATTCAAATCACAAAATGCAATCAGTTCTTTTAAAGAAGACTTGCTGAAGCAGGACTGGACAAAAGTCTATGTATCAGATGTAAATGAAACCTATGACACATTTATTAACATTGTAACCACTCTTTATGAAAAAAAATTGTCCATTAGTAAAGAAAAAGCTTAAACATAAATTTGTCGATAAGCCATGGTTAACCAAAGGATTACAAAAGGGGTGTAAAAAGAAAAATTTATTATATAAAGCTTTTCTAAAGAAAAGGACAAAAGAAGCAGAGCAGCGGAATAAAACATACAAAAATAAGTTAACATATATAATGAGATGTAGTAAAAGAGACTATTACAGTAAAGAAGTGGAGAAAAACAGAGACAATATTAAAAATACATGGACAATACTTAACAATATTCTTGGAAATAAAAACAGAAATACAAGCTGCCCAACCAATTTTTCAAAAAATAATACAACGACTCAGAGTGTGAATGCAGTTTCACCTGCAGATGAATTTAATAACTTTTTTGTTAACACTGGTCCTAATTTGGCTCGAGAAATACCCATTACGGCACCTACAGGTGATACAATAAGCAAAAACACTGCTATAAAAGACTCCATTTTCATAAAGAACACAGACGAGAGAGAGGTCATTGAATTTGTTAAATCGTTTAAAAGTAAAACATCTACGGACCAGTCACCATTTAGCCCAATATGGGGTAATCAATATTTTAAACCAGGAAGAGCGGACGCTGTATTTAAAGTATGGAATTTAAAAGGGATTCAAAAGATTCAAGATTTATATTTGCCATGTGCAGATAACATAGTGTCTTTTGAAGAGCTGAGGGTCAAATTTAATCTTAATAGAACACATTTTTTTAAATGTCTTCAACTTAGAAACTTTATTCGATCAAATCAAAATAAAGCTCTCACTCGACCTATTTATTCATCCTTGGAAAAAATGTTGATGAAAGATAGTAAAAGAAAGGGTATTATTTCAGAGTTTTATAACTCATTGACACTATCCTCAAGTGAAAATTCACAGAAAAGATTAAACTACTGGAAAGAAGATCTGCAAATTGAAATTTCAGAGGAACAATGGGAATTGGCTTGTACAGAAGCCCAAACCAAATCAATAAATGTACGTCTTAAATTGATACATTTCAAATGGTTAATGCGGATGTATGTTACACCGGAGGAGTTAAATAGATATAACAAAAATATACCAGATACATGCACAAAATGCATGGAAAGTAAAGGAACCCTATTTCATTGTGTATGGGAATGTAGAATAATAAGAATGTTTTGGGAAGAGGTGAGGGTAACAATTGAAAAAATAATCTCAAAACAAATCATTTTGAATCCTAAACTGTTTTTGTTGGGTCTGTACCCAGAAAAGCATAACTTTAATAAAAGTGAAAGAACATTCATAGACCTCAGTTTGCTTAATGCCAAAAAATGTATTGCACTACTGTGGAAAAAGACTCATAGACCAGATGTGACTCAGTGGTTAAGACAGATGTTAACAAACCTTCCATTAGAAAGAATAACATATATACTGAAATCAAAGGAAATTGTGTTTGAGAATATATGGAGACCTTTTATTGATCATGTAAAAAATTTAAACATAACTCTTGAAGAAGAAGGTGAATGATGTGTGTGGACCTTGTAAATTCCAAACTGGTGAACATAATATGTATACTTATGTAATGGATTGTCTAGACTAAACAGAGGAGCATTGTTGAAGACTTGATTTTGTTGGTGGTTGTTGGTGTTTTTGGTGCATTTTTTTTGTAGTACTTTAGTGTTAGTGTTTGATTGTTTGTGTCATGTTTGTTTAAAAAAAAAATAAAGGTTCAATAAAGATATTGTGGAAAAAAAAAAAACATCTACGGACCATGATGGTATTGACATGCTCTTAGTCAAAACTATTATTGAATGCTTAGTGAAACCACTGACGTATATTTGTAACCTGTCTCTCCAAACAGGTATATTTCCCAATGCAATGAGAATAGCTAAAGTAATTCCGATATACAAGACGGGTGACAGAGGGGAACTTTCAAACTATAGATAAATTTCACTATTGCCACAATGTTCCAAGATACTTGAAAAAATATTCTGTGAGAGAATTGACAACTTCATAATGAAGAATAATTTATTGTGTGAGCAGCAATATGGGTTCAGACACAAGAGGACAACTGCATTTGCTCTAATGGAATTTATAGAAAAAATATCAACTGCCGTTGAAAATAAAGAGTATTCAGTTGGGGTATTCCTGGATCTTAAAAAAGCATTTGATACAGTGGATCATAATTTATTATTAAAGAAACTACAAAATTGTGGTATTAGGGGGGTAGCACTGTCCTGGTTAAGTAGTTACTTAAAGAATAGATATCAGTATGTATGTGTTGGTAACAAAAACTCACAGTTACTGAAGGTTACTTGTGGAGTCCCACAGGGTTCAGTTTTGGGGCCATTGTTATTCAATATATATATAAATGATATATATAAAGTCTCGGAAAAAATGGATTTAATATTGTTTGCCGATGACACTAATCTATTATGCAGTGGAAGCAATTTGGAACAACTTTTGGATACACTTGGAAAGGAATTAGGAAAGCTTAAACTGTGGTTTGATTCAAACAAATTAACGCTCAATTTAAGTAAGACAAAATTTATAGTTTTTAACAACCATCACAACAACTTAGTATCTAAACTCAGTGTAAATGGTGTAGAGATTGAAAGGGTATCTGAAACTAAATTTCTTGGAGTAATAATTGATAATAAACTGTGTTGGAAGTCACATATTAATTATATTAAAGGTAAAATATCTAAATCACTCGCAATACTACACAGAACGAAATATTTGCTGAATCAACCCACATTATACACTTTGTATCATTCATTAATACTCCCATACATGACATATTGTACTGAAGTATGGAGAAATACATACTGTATAAAACTAACATATATCCAGTCTTTATGCTTCAGAAGAGAGCTATTAGAATAATAAACAAAGCTGCTTACAGGGAACCAACAGACCCACTTTTTCTTAAATTAAAAGCTCTCAAGTTGAAAGATCTGGTTGACTTTAAAACTGCAGTAATAATGTTTACAGTGAAGAATCTATCACTGCCCGCAAATATCCAAAAGTTGTTCCAAATAAGGGAGAAACAATATCATTTCAGAGGAACATGTACAGTGGGGCAAAAAAGTATTTAGTCAGCCACCAATTGTGCAAGTTCTCCCACTTAAAAGATGAGAGAAGTCTCCAATTTTCATCATTGGTATACCTCAACTATGAGAGACAAAATAAGAAAAAAAAAAAATCCAGAAAATCACATTGAAGGATTTTTAATGAATTAACCCCTTGCACTCCGGGCAATTTTCCTAAAAATGCCAAAAAATAATGTGCCCAAAGTAAATCGAAAGCTGTTATTCAGCCCTTTGCAGCATCTTCATGGGGTTGGTCTCATTTAAAAGAAAACACTTTGAATTTTTTGGCAAAAAAAACATGATCTCTCTACGTGCTCCGGCCACTGAGTTACAGTCATCTAAACATACTGAACTTGAAGAAAATAAATTTGGACACGGGTGTTTTTTTGGATACAAATGCTTGCAAATAACACACAGCTGTCCGATCCGGCTGGAAAATGCAACAGAAATGTAGAACCAAGTGTTATCAAGCTGAGATCCAAATTTGGTAACAATACCACAAAAAATGAATATTTTACACAGCTTTGTTCTCAGGCTGTTCCCAGGCGTTTTGGAACTGTGCCAAATTGTGCCAAATGGCACAGTTTGGAAAAACGTCTGTAACTTTTGAATAATTCAATGTAGAATCTTCATTTTAGGCTCTACTGAAAGGTCACACTCAGGGCTGTGTGTGTGTGTGTGGGGGGGGGGGTCGCCCCCCCCCCCGCTACCAAGGACGGAGTTCGGCCCTCGCTACATGACGGATTACACTCGTTGCATGTTTCCACAGCAACGCTGTCACAGCGGCTCCCCCCCCCTCGCTACTACTGTGTGTGTGTGTGGGGGGGGGGGTTGTCCCCCCCCCGCTACAGAGGACGGCCATCGCTACATGAAGGAATAGACTCATATGTCTATGTGATGACCGCTGCGCAGTCAGCATGGCTTCCCCCCGCGGACCGGGGGCGTTCGGACCATGAACGCCCCCCCCGCTCCTCTTCTGCATCGGGGGGGGGGGGGCGTTCACGGTCCGAACACGGCAAATGAACCGTTTATCGCATAATTTAACCGTTTATCGCAAATTACAACTGTACGGCGCACGCACTTCGTGCGCCGTACAGTTGTAATTTACCGATCGGTCAAAAGTCATTTTTGGATTACAGTTTTCAGGGAGAAATAATAATTTAGCTTATAACACCTTACCTCTTCACAGCAGCAGAGTCCTGGCGAACTTCTCTTCCCCATTGTCAGACGAACGCGACGCTGCTCCGCTCGTGGATCCCGATCAAAACATAATTCCATTATTGCGGTTTTGGTGAATGATTTACGACCTTTGTCGTCGGTCAATGATGACGGAAGAGAATCCTAAACACTCTGCTGGAATTAAACAAAATAAATAAATAAACCACTGCCTGTGGCTGCTGAAAGTCTCTCTTCACCCAGCTTTAGACAACAGCTCAGCGAACTTCTGTGCTTCAATTGGCTCGCAGCCGTTGGGAGACGGGTCCTTCTGGCTAGATTTTCATTCATTGGCTCTTCATGGTTTCAGAAACCCAATTCAAGGCTCTTATTAGTCGAATGACAGGTCAATCAGATGAACTAATCTGTTCTGTGTCTGCAGCTTTTTTTTTCCCAGTGGCGCTTGGAGGCCAGCACCATCTCCATCTGCACCATCATCAGTATATCATGCGTCATGCGTCCGAGCGCGCACGAGTGCGCTCTTGTGCGCCCTTGTGCGTCCTAGGACACAGAGACTTGCCCGCCCACGGAACAACGGAGCGCAAGAGGTTAATTGGTAAATTCCTCGGTAAAATAAGTATTTGGTCAATAACAAAAGTTCATCTCAATACTTTGTTGTATACCCTTTGTTGGCAATGACAGAGGTGAAACGTTTTCTGTAAGTCTTCACAAGGTTTTCACACACTGTTGCTGGTATTTTGGCCCATTCCTTCATGCAGATATCCTCTAGAGCAGTGATGTTTTGGGGCTGTCGCTGGGCAACACAGACTTTTAACTCCCTCCAAAGATTTTCTATGGGGTTGAGATCTGGAGACTGGCTAGGCCACTCCAGGACCTTAAAATGCTTCTTACGAAGCCACTCCTTCGTTGCCCGGGTGGTGTGTTTGGGATCATTGTCATGCTGAAAGACCCAGCCACATTTCATCTTCAATGCCCTTGCTGATGGAAGGAGGTTTTCATTCAAAATCTCACGATACATGGCCCCATTCATTCTTTCCTTTACACGGATCAGTCGTCCTGGTCCCTTTGCAGAAAAACAGCCCCAAAGCATGATGTTTCCACCCCCATGCTTCACAGTAGGTATGGTGTTCGTTCTCCTCCAAACACGACAAGTTGAGTTTTTACCAAAAAGTTCTATTTTGGTTTCATCTGACCATATGACATTCTCCCAGTCCTCTTCTGGATCATCCAAATGCTCTCTAGCAAACTTCAGACGGGCCTGGACATGTACTGGCTTAAGCAGGGGGACACATCTGGCACTGCAGGATTTGAGTCCCTGGCGGCGTAGTGTGTTACTGATGGCAGCCTTTGTTACTTTGGTCCCAGCTCTCTGCAGGTCATTCACTAGGTCCCCCCGTGTGGTTCTGGGATTTTTGCTCACCGTTCTCATGATCATTTTGACCCCACGGCATGAGATCTTGCGTGGAGCCCCAGATCGAGGGAGATTATCAGTGGTCTTGTGTGTCTTCCATTTTCTAATAATTGCTCCCACAGTTGATTTCTTCACACCAAGCTGCTTACCTATTGCAGATTCAGTCTTCCCAGCCTGGTGCAGGTCTACAATTTTGTTTCTGGTGTCCTTTGACAGCTCTTTGGTCTTGGCCATAGTGGAGTTTGGAGTCTGACTGTTTGAGGTTGTGGACAGGTGTCTTTTATACTGATAACGAGTTCAAACAGGTGCCATTAATACAGGTAACGAGTGGAGAACAGAGGAGCCTCTTAAAGAAGAAGTTACAGGTCTGTGAGAGCCAGAAATCTTGCTTGTTTGTATGTGACCAAATACTTATTTTCCACCATAATTTGCAAATAAATTCTTTAAAATCAGACAATGTGATTTTCTGTTTTTTTTTTGGTTTTTTTCTCATTTTGTCTCTCATAGTTGAGGTATACCTATGATGAAAATTGGAGACCTCTCTTATCTTTTAAGTGGGAGAACTTGCACAGTTGATGGCTGACTAAATACTTTTTTGCCCCACTGTATATTTCAAAAACCTTCAGTGAGAACTACCACCAAGCAACACTGTGTCTCAGTGCAAGGAGTCAGATTATGGAACGATTTTGGACCTGAATTAAAATCATGTACAACACTTGGACAATTTAACAAAAACTAAAGGAAGAAATACTCCAAACATATATACAAGATGACATGTAAAATCACATAAGGATTGTCATATCCAGTCTGTGTTGTGTTGTTGCTTAGTTTGGTTTTTTTTGTCACATTTTGTCTTAGCTTTGCTCCGAATTGTAATCGCTCTTGTTTTTCTTTTGAATTCTTGGATGGAATATGTGTGGGCAATATAAGCTGCGGCTTCAGCCATCACCCATTTCAGATAACTTATGTTGAACTGTATAATCAGAGGAGTTATTGTTTAATTTGACCTTGTTGGATTTTTTTTTCCCCTTTGTTATATTATTCTGTTTCTTTTTAATCTTTACTTTTAATCTATCCGAAATAAAGATTCATTCATTCATTCAGATTAAGTGTACTGTGGTATGTTCTTTTCAGTTGCTCACTTTAGGTGTCACCACAGAGGATCATCTCCCGCCATCTCACCCTATCCCTTGCACTGAACAACATTGAAAAATTTTGACGTGTTCCGTACTTATTTTCACTGCTGTATGGTTGTTAATAATTTTTCTCTTCATGAGATACAATGCATGTGTTGGAGCAGGGGTCCAGTAAACTGATAATCTCCCACTTTATCGCAGCTTTTTATGCCATTGCTCACAGGTAGCCTCCACAGAGTCTTCCACTGCTTGTTTTTTTTCTAGTCCGTATCCAAGTTATTCCATGTTTCTCCACGATCCCAATCAAATGTTTACACAGCATCCTACCCTTTGCCCCAAAAGAAACCATTCACCACTTTCCAGCTCCTCCCGTATACAGCATCATGCTGGTATGCTCTACAGTTTAACCTGTAGCATTGTTTGTTTTGTGATACTTGAGGTGTTGTGGCTGTTGCTAATAGAAGCCTGTTATTACTATCAATAGACACAATCACAATTAATCTTGGTGTGAAAGAACCAGCTGATTATAGATGATTGGCTGAAACCCAAACTGATGACAAAGAAACTGACAGATGCACACGCAAATATTTAAATGATTTACTGAAATCAGCCATGTGATGCGGGGGTGAGTGGGCATGTGTTTTCAGCTCCTCATACTCCGTTATGTGGCTATGACGCACGCGTTTTCTGAGGAGTGTTGTTGTTTGGAAAGACATTATTTAATAAGATGAAAAAATGTGTGTAAGAGGATTGCAAAAGAAATAATCACATGATTAAAGTAGCTTCTCTTGCAATTAAGGATTAATATTTTATATTAATCCTAATTATACTGTTGTTGCTTAAATGTGTTTATTTGGATATATTTTAACATTAGATGATCTCAGCATCAATTACTAGTCTCCTTGTACTCTATTTTTAAATGCCTAGCATAGCAACTGCTCCACTGTCACCACAGTTAGTATGTCCTCAATTATCCAGTGACATGACAAACCATTTAGAGCTCTGACTCCCTATTGCTGTTACGCAATCTCACCCTCCCACACACAAACACATTTATATACCTCAATTATGCATTTTTCCCCAGTGGTGAAGGGTGACAGCTTCATTAGCTTACACTTTAAATGTGTGCATGTGCTCATACTCCAAAGGACCAGATCAGTAGTGTTAAAATCTTGACTGATTTGACTCCAGTGTTGTGTACTTGTTGAAGATGATGTACAAAATGTATGATGTTATACAGCGAAGACCAAAAGACCAAGTGATGTAGCATTTGGTGGTGCCAAGCACACAATAATAAATTATAGTACTTCAAACACCAGACACTTGGATATCAACACACACTGGTAATAGTTAGAAAAAGCATCAACTTTTGTTCAGATAAGGGGGACTGCATTAATATTTAACCAAGACAACAAAGATTTAGGAGTTTCTCTTCTTCAACACTTCTGAATAGGAAAATTGTGTTTACAGATGAGGCTGCTTCTTGATGCTAATGTTAAATAGGCCACTGCATCAGGATCTAGTGAAATAAGAGTTGTATTATTCAGTACAATTTAAATTCAAACTAATTCAAATCAAAAGTTATGGAAGTTTGAACTAAGGACCTCATGTTTATACAGTATATTTTTAAAAACGGGCAAAGAAAATTATGGTAATTACAACAGTATAGTTTGTTGCCTTTATTTCATGCACAGTAGGTCATGGGTTAGCAGAGTTACCAAGCAACTAGAAGGTTAAGGGTTCGATTTCTGGGTCTTTGTGAAGTTTGCATGTCATACAGGTTGTCTCTTTTTTCCTGCCAGTTGTGGCAGCTTATGGCTGCACCTCCCTAACTAACTAACTAACTAACTAACCTGCACTTATATAGCGCTTTTCTAGTCACAAAGACCACTCAAAGCGCTTTCATTAATACTAACCCTCTATTCTAAGGGCCTATAGGAAACAAATATCTAGGGACAATTTAGAACAGCCAATTAACCTAACATGCATGTTTTTGGCATGTGGGAGGAAACCGGAGAAATCCCGGAGTAAACCCACGCAACACGGGGAGAACATGCAAACTCCACACAGATCACTGTTGGTCGGGGGCTGGGATCGAACCCACGATCCCACAATCCCCACAATCCCCCGGCCAAGGGTAAACTGTGCTGCCGCAGTGCTAACCACTGCGCCACCGTGCAGCCTCCCTGAGCCTGGTTCTGCTGGAGGCTTCTTCCTGAATTTATAAGGGAGGTTTTTTTGTTCCCACTGTTGTCTATTGCTTGCTTAAAGGGGATCGCTTGATTGTTGGGGTTGCTGGTTTGATTTACTTATGATTTGTGCCGTATGCATGTAATGCCTTTGTTGTGATTAGGTGCTATACAAATAAAGTTGAATTTGTTACGAATCCTTCCATAAGAAGGTAATCAGAGCAGTGTTTCCTCTGGCTTAAAGACCTTGGCGCGGTGGCAACGTATTTTTCCCGGGGGGGAGGGGCAGTAAACATAGTGGAATATGTTAATTTTATACTATTTATTTCTTTTTAAAATTTTACACAGTAACTTTGCATATGGAACTTACCATTTGAAGTATTGTACAACCAAGGCTTGAATATTGGGCCGGTTGGGGTCCCACCCAGACATCTTGTGTTTAGACTTTTTAGTGGTGTTATCCTTCTCTCCTTCCTGAACACTTCCCTCTCCTTGGCTCCTCTCTTCTGTCTCATCTTGTCCTCTCTGAACTCTGTCTAATTCAGGTTCTCTCTCTGTCTATGGTGGTATACAAACAGGTTAGAAAATATCAAGTGTCATGTTTTGTCCTGTGGGATTTTTTTTTGTCGTGGTTTACATAAATGACAAAAACGTGTATTTTTTGTATTTTTATTCTAGTATTTCTTTTTTTTTATTGAGAGAGTAGGGGAGGGAAAGAAACATTTATAATAGTATTGTACTCATACATGCTTAAATTATATGATCAGGTGGGTATAGTAACCAGAAATTCTACTCAGGTAAAACCAGTGCGTTGAAATTAATAATTAAAAGTAGACAACCAAAAATTTCTACTTAAGTTAAGGGTACAAAGAGCAGCCACTTAAAAACTTGAGTAATGACTTCAGTCTTGAAGGTTTGAGGTTTTTCCTCAAAAATTTATAACAGTTTTCTTATAGTTTTCTACTTTTCTCTGTAACTCTATCTGAAGTTGAAACCATGTTCCTCGAATTTGTAATTTCCTCTTGTAAAATTGACTTTTCTTGTACATTTGAAACTTTTATTTTAAATTTGTGGATTATTTTATGACTAATTTTTGTCTGTTTTTTTTTTTTAAATAAAATTACTGGGTTTTTTTGTTTTGTTTTTTTTAGTTAAATTTGAAGCAGACTGTGGTAATTTTTTTTTTTTTTTTTTTTTTTTACTTTTTCCTTATAACAATTTACATTTTTGGCCATACTTTTGCAGTCAGAACAGAACAGTAATTTAACTCTGATTACAAAGAAAAAATATTAATAAAATTGTATTTAATGAAATAAAATAAATGACCAAGGATGCCATTATTTCTGTTATATTTCTTTATATTTATAGTTTTGGGTTTGTTTGGTTTTTTTTTTAGAAATCTCCTCACCACCCAGACCCAGGAAAAACCTCCCTTATTTTGAAATCAATTGTTGGCGCATTTAGTTTGTCTGAAGGCTGCTGACAGATTAAAGTCATTGACTTCATGAAATTCGGTCATCTTCACCTGTCAGGTACATAATGGGGAACTGTAGCGGACTCTAAAAACGTAATTCACCACAATATGTGTTCATGTACAGAATGATCTGTTTAGGCAGTTATAGTTGTGTTCTCAGGCTTTCTCATCAGGCACCTCTCTAGGCAGCCTCTGAAGGACCTCAGTTTAGAGTGAAAAGAGAGCTAGCGTTTTTAGCTGTTGCTTTTAGTCACTGCCACTGGAGAATAAAAACGGCATGCCTGCTCGTGCGAGAAAAGAGAAATTTCCAGTCTCTTCATTCCTGCAATTCCTACAGAACATAACTTAATATTGTAGTGGCTGGTGTAATATCAGCAATTCATCAGTCCCCCTTGCCTTTCCCTTCATATAAAGCCAGCTGCATATGAATTCTAACCACATCTCTTAGCTAAGCAACTCTTCCATTATTGCTCCCGTTTCCAGCGGGTTAAAACCATGATAAATGCCTCCAGTGCTTACATACCTCTTATGATTTTTTTCTGCATTTAAAGTACTTTAATATAACTCATGTCTCTGGCGGACAGTCGCGCTTAGTGAGACACTGCCTGCTGACTGACTGGAAAACTTGCGTGGGCGGGGCACTTCTAAACTCCACGCGGATGACGACCATGCACGTTGTTCGTGTGCGCACTTGCAGAAAGTCATTGCTTCATATATCCATCCATCCATCCATCTTCTTCTGCTTAATCCTTTTCGGGTCGCGGAAGGGGGGGGGGGGGCTGGAGCCTATCCCAGCATCTTTGGGCGAAAGGCAGGGTACACCCTGGACAGAATGGTTGTCTATCTCTCTGTGTTGGCCCTGTGATTGACTGGCGATCTGTCCAAGGTGTACCCTGCCTCTCGTCCAAAGATGCTTCATATATTTTTCTTAATAAATTCATATCTCCTTGGCGCGGCGGTAAAATTTCTGGCGACGTTACCAGAGGAAACCCTGCAGTGGTGCAGTTTCCTGATACAGTAAGATTCACCTCCACTACTAGGTCACGGCCAGAGGAGGAATTCCTTGTTAGCTCAGTGGTTGGCGTGTGAGGGTTTGGATCACAATGTCATGGGTTCAAATCCCGGCATGGCTATATAGGTGTGAGTCTACCTTTCCTAAGGGTAAAAAAGACTATAGGTTTGTCCACTTTGACGTTAAAGGGTCGAAACAGGCGATTAGAGTTCCGGGGAAATAGGCAATTCCGGCCTTGGCCTAGTAGGGTCGTAACAAATTGAATTGAATCTTTATGCCACAGCACTCCAATTTCCTTGCACATCTGATTAATTCCTGAGTCTTATTACCTTAGGTGGAGATGTGAATGCCAGTCTGTTCTGACCTTGTAATTTACAGGTGATCTATCTATGGTTTACCATGCCTCTAAATCTATGATAGCTCTTGACCCTGATTCTGATAAGTGGCGAAGAAAATGGATCAGAATTCGCCACAATTGTTGTACTTCTCACATGAATCTGCACCACTAATAAGAGTCTTTGCTGACACTAAAGGCACTGAAGACTTCCTGCAGCTTTCTACAACCCAATCAAATGCACATCTTTGAGGCATAGAACTAAATGTAGTCAAATGGTAATATCTGTAAGGGGTACACGTTCATAGAATAAACTACCAGCACATATCAGGGACTGTGATAATTGTGACCTTCTAAATAACAGTTTAACACTGGTTGAAAACTGGTACCCCCTTTACACAGGGGTGGAGATCATTGAGAGATCTGGTCAGTCTTTGATCTATCAATGATCTTCAGTGATCTTCACAGTCACCATGGCTCAGTCCAAAACACGCAATTATCTTCCAAATGGTCCTAAGATCAAAAATTGGCTCAGTCTCTCAATCTCCGTGCTGTGTGAAGGGGCACTAACCAGTGATGTTCCCATACAATTTTTATGCATTTTTCTTCCCTCCTCTCCTGCCTTCCTGATCTATTCCCAGCTTTTGCAATGTTGCGTTTTTGTCTGTGTTTAGTCGCTCTTCTTCTGCTGAATCTTAATCTAAACGGAAATTATGGATTTGGAAGCGGCTTAAATGTGCTATTGTCACTATTTTTCAACAAGAATTGGGCCAAGGGGGAGCCCAAGAATTGGAACCTACGAGGAGACTCATGGACATTGGAATTCATGCATCTGTGGAAACATTATTGGTTATGATCTCAGGACTTCTATTTTTGGCTGTGGAGTTCCCTGATGCATCAGAAATTGAAGGAAGGTGAGAGAGCTGATCAAAGCGGACCCGGCAAGCTCCTTCATCAAATTCGACCAGTTGGGGAGGGCACGAGTAGCGGCAAACGGTGAACTGAATGACAGTGATTCAGTGAAGGAATACATCTGAAGCCCTGTGCTCTCCATGGAAAAACAGTTTAAGCCTGCACATATAATGGAAGCACAGAATTACACGGGTGAGGACAAATTCTATTCTCTGAGTGCACTGTGCTGATTTGATTTGACCTTGTTTGCCCCGTGTTTACATTCCTCCTGATTGAGATAAGCGGAAGGACCGGCTCTTATGTCTACCCATACAATCAACAATCAGTTGTTGTCGTCAGCGGATTGGACCCTCAAGGACAATGCCCATGTGCCTTCTGCAAGCAAGAGAGAGAGCAAGAGAGATAGACTGTTGACTCTGGACTCTGGACTTGTTTATAAGTCACATGATTATAACATCTGTCCACTGCCAGGAGGCGCCCTCTGCTGCTCACTAACAACTGTTACATTTACACTACACAATGCATACAACATTACATGCATACAATACACTGCCTCTCAACTTTTGTGTGTGATCTCCTGCTAAATGTCTGCTAAATGTGCATTGAGGTTTTTTTTTGCCTGCAATCAAAATTTCGCTCACTTGCCGAGCGTCATTCTGATAAAACATGTTTTTTTTTTCTCTCGCCTACTGTGTCATATCCATTTTCTTTTTCTTTTTTTTCCTTTCTTCTTTATGACTGGCGCCTAGCGGCTGCCCCGGCCTTGGATGCGCTCTGCAGAGCGTGCCCAAATGCCAAGTCGCGTTTCGTTACCTTGTATTCATACATGTGTAATGACAATAAAGTTGAATCTCAATCTCAATCTCAATCCAAAGTTGTTGTTTTTTGTCTTCTTCAGCATTGCCCATTCCCAGGGCCTTTGTACATTATCCTGTATTTTAACAGTTAATTGCAGATAGCATTTATCATTTTTTAGTCTGACTAGTACATACCCGTTCATGCCCGTAGAAAGCAAGTGTAAGCGAGCATTTCTGCATGCCCATAGAAAGTTACTGTGACCATGGAAACAGTAACTATGGTGATGCCTGCCTTTGATCTTTGACATCACCACTCGTTCAGTGATGCCAGCCTTTGATCTTTGATGATGTGTCTGCCTGGCAACAGTAACCATGGCAACATCTGTGCATCTGTGATGCCATAGCTATGAATGCCCATAGCGCCCCAATGGACGTTTATTAAAGATTTCCATTCCTAAACTTCTGCATATCCAGGGAGGCTGAAAGTTGGGGGTGGACACCCTCGTAACCTCAGCACAGCACGTATAAAATCTGAGGCCAGTCTGACGAATGGTTCAGGAGATATGCACGGAACACACAGAGATTTCTTAAATTACTAGTGCATACTGGTGCATGCCCGTAAAAAGCACGTATAAGCAAGCATTTCTGCATGCCCGTAAAAAGTTACTGTTACCATGGCAACAGTACTCATGGTGATGCCTGCCTTTGATCTTTGACATGGTACCATGGCATCAGTAACCATGGTGAAACCTGCCTTTGATCTTTGACATCACCACTCGTTCAGTGATGCCTGCCTTTGATCATTGATGATGTGTCTGCCTGGCAACAGTGACCATGGCAACATCTGTGCATCTATGATGTCATAGCTATGAACACCCATAGCTCCCCTATGGACGTTCATTAAAGATTTCCCCTCCTAAACTTCTGCATATCCGGGATGCTGAAATTCGAGGATGCACACCTTTGTAACCTCAGAACAGCACGTATAAAATCTGAGGCCAGTCCGGCGAACGGTTCGGAAGATATGCACGGAACACACAGACAGAGATTTCTTAAATTACTAGTGCATACCAGTGCATGCCCATAGAAAGCAAGTATAAGCAAGTATTTTTGCTTGCCCGTAGAAAGTTACTGTTACCATGGCAACAGTAACCATGGTGATGGTTTCTCAATTTCATTGCATTGTTTATTAGCAAAGGAATGACAATAAAGGCACTTTGGTGATGCCTGCCTTTGATCTTTGACATGGTTACCATGGCAACAGTCGGCGGTGGCCTCCGTCGGTCTATGATGACCATGGATGAGAATCCTAAACGTCACCTCTGCTGGAACAGGCCGATGCGCACCGGTGTTCTACCTTCCAGCGTTGGGCGTTGGTAGGATTCAAGCCTGGGCAGGAAGATATGGAGGACAAGATGTTACCCATGTAGCATGTCCCCCCTCTCCACGTCACTGATGAATCCAAAGGAACAGCAGGGCTGCTATCGTTTGGCATCAGCGCCGTCGCAGGAGCTGCCAGAACGATGTTGAGCACAACAGAGAACTGCCTTAGGGGCTCCGACTCCGGATTTTTCCTCAGGGTTGACTCCCGAAGCCTTTCCTGTGACCGGGTGTGCCGCAAGGCAGCGGAGGTTTGAAATCAGGGTTTACCTTCCCCTAGATGGGCTACCTTCCCAGGTTGACGAGCCACCATCTACCCGAAGCATCTGGTTTTAAGGCGCCAGAGATCCGCCCTCGCCCCTTCTCCTATTAGTAAAAGCAGTTCCGCCGGGCTTAGAGACTAAACCACACGGGCAGGCTAGGAGTTGGACTTAGTTGTCAGAGGCTTTTCGAGACGCACGCCGTAAGGAGCATTTTATGAGCACTGGGAGCTTAACCCCAGTGCCGCTCCTGGCTATGACAACCATGGCAACAGTAACCATGGTGAAACCTGCCTTTGATCTTTGATGTCACCACTCGCTCAGTGATGCCTGCTTTTGATCTTTGATCACCCTCGTAACCTCAGCACAGCACGTATCAAATCTGAGGCCAGTCCGGCAAACGGTTCGGGAGATATGCACGGTACACTCAGACACACAGAGATTTCTTAAATTACTAGTGCATACCGGTGCATGCCCGTAGAAAGCAAGTATTTCTGTATGCCTGTAGAAAGCAAGTGTAAGGCTGCGTGTCCACAAAACGTGTTTTTTGTCACCTGACCGCCCTGAGCATTTTTTTTTTTCAGCATTTTTTTCAGCACTGAACGTCATGCGTTGCCACAGCATGATGCTGTGGGGGAAAAAAGGCCTGTGCCCTGTATCCCAGCAACAACTTGTCACTCTCAGCTCAACACTTCCACTTTCCTATGGTCAGACTTTCTTCTGATTTTTTAATAGCAGTCTCTAAATAACAATGGACAAGAAACGTGTTTTAGCAGCTCTGGATGTGAAATATGATGACACGGAAAGCAGGAGTCTGAGTACAGACGAGTACCGGGGTCCTATGTCCCACCCAGGCAGCAGTTCTGATTGGCCACTTAGGTCTGACATTGATGAGCTCAGCTGCAGTCTCTGAAAAGTTGAACTTTTTTCAGCTCTGAGCGCCGCAACAAAAAACGGCCACCACCGAGAGCGTTTCAGCGCTGTGGGCGTTCAGCTCTGTAAACGCTGGACTACATAGAGAATGAATGGAAAATAGCCACCCAGAGCTGAAAAAACACGTTTGGTGGACACGCAGCCTAAGAAGCATTTCTGCATGCCCGTAGAAAGTTACTGTTACCATGGCAACAGTAACGATGGTGAAATCTGCCTTTGATCTTTGACGTCACCACACGTTCAGTGATGTCTGCCTTTGATCTTTGATGATGTATCTGCCTGGCAACAGTAACCCTGGCAACATCTGTGCATCTATGATGTCATAGCTATGAACGCCCATGCTCCCCTATGGACGTTCATTAAAGATTTCTTCTTCTAGACTTCTGCATATCCAAGGAGGCTGAAATTCGGGGATGCGCACCCTCGTAACCTTAGCACAGCACGTATCAAATCAGAGGCCAGTCCGGCGAACGGTTCGGGAGATATGCGCAGAAAACACACACACACACACACACACACACACACACAGATTCCTTGCATTATAATATGATGTGTAATGTATTGTTTGTGACTTGTTTGTGTGATATCCTGTGATCTGTTTTAGGTGGTGTTTGTCTTGTGTTTCATGGTTCCTGCCTTAGGACTATGGATGAAATCTAGCGATTGTGCTGTTTCCAGCACATTTTCATTGATCCTTTTCCTGATAGGTTGATCAATATGCACCGTTCTAATTCAGTAAATTTGATAAACTAGTACATACCCGTGCATACCCATCCATGCCCGTAGAAACCAAGTATAAGCAAGTATTTCTGCATGCCCATTGCTGAAGGGTCTCCTCCTGTGTGAGACGGCTGTGTTGTTCACAGTCCTGCCGCAGGCATCACTGACAGAGATTTCTTGAATTTATAGAGTGCCTTCTGCCTTACTGAGTGAGATTTCCCAATGTCCTGGTTTGAATGGGTGTGGTTTAAAGTAGTGTCGTATTCGGTCTCAGCTTCTCTGTGCCTTGCCTGGCGTGCAGCGTTGGCGGCCAACCGGCTATTCCACATGTCCTGGGTCTGAGCTGGTCTGTGCCTGGTGTGGTGTACAGCGTTGCTGGCTTTGCAGGCATTTCGGGCCTCAGGTGACTCAGCACGTGCATGGTGCACTGCCACACATTTCCTGTCTGTCTGTGCATCCCTTGTCTGTTGTACCCTTTGCTGGTAAAGGATCTCCTCCTGTGGCAGGCATCATAGGACACTACATCATAGGTAGGCAGGCATCGGGAATGATGGTGTATATGACAGCACAAAGTCATCCAGGCTGGCATCGTAGGACACTACATCACAGGTAGCCAGTCCTATTGCCTATATGACGGCATCGCCTATATGACATCATTGCGAGTCATATGTACCCTGAGATCATAGGATCATCATAGGACATCCTACAGTCATCATAGGCCGTCCTGTGATGTTCTATGATCGTGACAGACACACAGACATTTCTTGAATTTATAGAATGATAGAGTGATAGTGATGATAACACTGGTCAACACCAAATTTATTGTCTAAGTTTTTTTAGCTGATTTAGGACAATTTTGATGTGCTGAATCCAAAAATCACATTGGTTTTGCTCAATCAGGTCAACTTTTTGAACTATGTCCACGTTTTCTTATGTTTTTGTTTACATGTACGAGTATTTTCATTTTATATGATGCAAAATTCTTTTTTTTTCTTGAAATTCTCTGAATTTTGAACAATGATAACGTAACATTCAATTTACATGTACTTACCTTTATCAATGTCTACTATTCAATTTACAGTACAACTGTACAACTGCTGTACAACTGCTTACAACTTAACATAAAAACCTGACCTGATCGAGAGAAACGGATGTCATTTTCGGATTCAGCGGTGCAAAATTGTCTTAAATCAGTTGAAAAAACAGACAACTTACAAAAAAATTATTTTTGTTATGTTGTGTAATAATAATAGAAATCTCTAATGCATGCAGCCATCTGTCTTCTACCACTTAATCTTTTTTGGGTTGCAGGGGCTTGGAGCCTATCCCAGAATCTTTGGGCGAGAGGCAGGGTACACCCTGGACAGATCACCAGTTTATCGCCGGGCATGCATACAACCATGTTCTCCAAATTCTAAAGTTCCAGTCCATAGGAAGGATGTATTCTGTTATCAATCCTGTTAAGGTTACTATTGGTTGCATTGGTCCCGCAAGATTGTTGCAAAAGAAGTAGGTACCCATAATTACTGTGGGAGACTGAATATGAATTTATTATTAAACCTAAATAATTAGGTCTGTTTAAAACAGCACTGGTAGAAGCATTTAATATATCTGAAAAAAGCAACCGGTGCCAACAGGAAGAAAAATTAAGATATGTTCCTGAGGCAGAGAGAGTAATTTAAAATATGGACTCTGTTATTAAAAAGAATCCATTGTTAAGCGGTTAAAACAAATGTACTGTTTAATTATATGAACGTCTTTTCACTTATCCATTGTCTTCCCTCCCCCCAAATGCTCTTTTTTTGTTCTCGTCTTTATATTATCTTAACTTAAATGAGTCCCTAAAAGATAATACGGACACCAGTTATACATCCCCAAAACAATAAAATCGTGTTAGAGTGAGTGATGGTGACAACCTGTAGGTTTATATTGGTAGCTGGTTCTCTTTATGAGACTGCATTGAATAGTTTCTGGGGAAAAAGGAAATGTGAATGAGAGTGGATGAAGACGGTGTGATGAAGAAAGAATCAGTTATGACATGGCTGTAGTGTTTAGCTTATTAGGTTTAACATTACTGTCCATAAACCCATTTTCTTATAGTGTAAATCACAGCCACATTTTGTGCAGTGTCCAAGGAGAGAGTAAGAGGAGGTTTAGTCACTGTTCAAGAGCACTTTGCACTTTGAAGTTGTTGGTTTACACCCCCATACAGTGCTTGACAGCGGTGGGGATTGAAGCAAAGCGCAGTGACCTTTCTCGTTGGACTGGATTTAGTAACAGGCTGAAGTAAAATGGAGGAGAGGCTTTAACTGTGGCAAATGAGTAGAAAGAAAGATGAGGCAATTGATGAAATGAGTGAAAAGAGGAAGGGCCCCCACAGCGAGAATGTTAAGTGTTTACAAGATGAACGTCTCTGTGCATCTCTGCGCTCTTCTGTATGTGTCTGTCTCTCTCGCTGACACAAACGCCAAAGCACATAATTAGCCAATCACGGCTGGGTTCTGTCTAAGAGGTTTGATTGGATGATTAGCCAAGATCATCAACACACCACCTGCAGTGACTCAGCACAAACACCCCCCCCACACACACACACACAATCTATGCATGCATTCATTATCATTTTTGCATTTATAAAAAAGTTGTGGGTCTGTGTGGGCACCATGTCTGCAAGTCCACAAAGATTAAGTTTTAGCTGAACTTATCTACCCCTTCAAGCACCTTTTTGTTAAGGTAGCTTCATTATGCAACAGCAGTACAGCTGGGTTTATATAAGCAAGAGTGTAAACCTTGTGTCACAGGATTTAAAAGGAGCAGTTACCCTCAAAACCAAAAAAAATAGATTTTTTGTTTTCCCCCAGTCCTCCTTGTTCTGATTTTTATCCCCCGCCGGTCAAAACCCAAAGGAGTTGAAGCTCTCTTTGGACGAAGACCGAAGGGGGATTATGCTATGGGTCAGTCAGTCCATCGGTCTGCCTGTCCCACTTTTGTGAAATCAACCCCTCCTACAGTTTGGTCTCGATTGTTTTGAAACTTGGGACCATGGTTTGATTTACACTGATGATGCGCATATTGTAATTTCACTCTCATCGGATGACCTTGAGGTCAAAGATCAGAGGTCAGATTTTTCCCTAAATCTTCTAAACACAATAACTACTGAAAGAAATTATGTAGGCTTTTCAAATCGGTACAGTAGTTGTATCTAATACACATCTTGGACAATTTACACCTTGACCTAACTATGGGTTTGGGGTCAAAGTTCAAAGTTAACACTGCAGTTGCACTATGGTAAATGGTAAATGCTATGTTTACTATTACTATAAAATGAGTAAAGCTAGGGCCACCAAACCTGATATACAGGTTCACCTTGGGATCCTGACCTCTGACTATGGGTTTGGGGTCAAAAGGTGTCATTAAAAACAAAGGTTTTTCAGGGTTTTAGATATGGTCCAGTGGGGGGGGGGGAATGGCCCCCAAGCTGATTACCTTTTTTACACAAACTTACAACTTTTTTTTTTCCACAATATCTTTATTGAACCTTTTTTTTTTTTTAACAAACATGATACAAACAATCAAACACTAACACTAAAGTACTACAAAAAAAAAAATGCACTAAAAACACCAACAACCACCAACAAAATCAAGTCTTCAACAATGCTCCTCTGTTTAGTCTAGACAATCCAATACATTAGTATACATATTATGTTCACCAGTTTGGAATTTACAAGGTCCACACACATCATTCACCTTCTTCTTCAAGAGTTATGTTTAAATTTTTTACATAATCAATAAAAGGTCTCCATATATTCTCAAACACAATTTCCTTTGATTTTAGTATATATGTTATTCTTTCTAATGGAAGGTTTGTTAACATCTGTCTTAACCACTGAGTCACATCTGGTCTATGAGTCTTTTTCCATAATAGTGCAATACATTTTTTGGCATTAAGCAAACTGAGGTCTATGAATGTTCTTTCACTTTTATTAAAATTATGCTTTTCTGGGTACAGACCCAACAAAAACAGTTTAGGATTCAATATGATTTGTTTTGAGATTATTTTTTCAATTGTTACCCTCACCTCTTCCCAAAACATTCTTATTAATCTACATTCCCATAAACAATGAAATAGGGTTCCTTTACTTTCCATGCATTTTGTGCATGTATCTGGTATATTTTTGTTATATCTATTTAACTCCTCCGGTGTAACATACATCCGCATTAACCATTTGAAATGTATCAATTTAAGGCGTGCATTTATTGATTTGGTTTGAGCTTCTGTACAAGCCAATTCCCATTGTTCCTCTGAAATTTCAATTTGCAGATCTTCTTTCCAGTAGTTTAATCTTTTCAGTGAATTTTCACTTGAAGATAGTGTCAATGAGTTATAAAACTCTGAAATAATACCCTTTCTTTTACTATCTTTCATCATCATTTTTTCCAAGGATGAATAAATAGGTCGAGTGAGAGCTTTATTTTGATTTGATCGAATAAAGTTTCTAAGTTGAAGATATTTAAAAAAATGTGTTCTATTGAGATTAAATTTGATCCTCAGCTCTTCAAAAGACATTATGTTGTCTGCACATGGCAAATATAAATCCTGAATCTTTTGTATCCCTTTTAAATTCCATACTTTAAATACAGCGTCCGCTCTCCCTGGTTTAAAATATTGATTACCCCATATTGGACTAAATTGTGACAATAACTGTGGTTCTTTTAAATAGTTTTAAACTTACAACTTTTACTCTTAAATTTGCAACTTTTTTTTTCTTATAAATTTGCACAGACTTTTTTGTAGGTTGCAACTGCACTCTCACCAGTTTGTGAGGTTTTTCAAGTAGATGTGTTAGTCTGAGAAAAAAAGTAATTTTATCAGCTTGCCACATGTGCCCTTATGCAATCCAAATCCTGCAAAATAGCAGTAATAAATATTCCCTGAGCCAGAACAGAAAAAAAAAACAATTTCAGTTCGCATGGGAAGAAAAGCTGATGGGAGAAAACCCGGCTAGCACTCAGTTCAAATCAGTGAAAGCAAAAGTAACCCAAAGAGTATGACCAAATGAACTTGAGTAAAAGCATAGGTTTTTTGGGGTTTTTTTTTGAAAAGTAAGAGTAAAAAATATCCTGCAATAAAAATCCCCAGTTTTTATTTTGCAGTTTCAAAATTAACATCTGAAATGTTAAAATTTTCAGTTTTGCCAGACCCAGGAATGTGTCTGCAAGCATGCACATATGTGCACACACTTTTGAAAAGTTTCCAAAGCTGTTTACCCGTCTGCTTTTTGTGATATAATAAGTAACGTCAGACAGAGGTTCTGAAAGCTCAGAACAACCATTAGCAGTTGGCAGGTGTGCCGGCACACTGCCAGAGTTTTCTTTGGGAATTTTCTTGGTGTACCTTACTTTTTAGCTCCTAGTATCTGCCAACAAAAGTATGCATTTATGTATCATTAAGATAGATGTCATACTGTATTTCAAGGGTAATTTGGTCAAGCATCATAAAACTAAGTATCATTAACAAAATAAATTAAGAGACACTCAAATTCATAAAGTACTTACAGTAGTAGCAGCACTGTGGAATGTGGAAATCCTGACACTTTTGGGAGTTTGTTGGAAGCGTGAAGCACACGCTTTTCAAAATCTAGAGTGAAAAATAAAATTGATACCCAAGTCAAGCGTCCTTGCATGAGGTGGTACGATATTTCTTGACAGTTGAGCTTGCACAAATAAGGTCCTCCCCTATGCTTGGAGTAAAAGCAGAGGAATTGTAGGATTACCTTGTCATGCACATCTGTTAGGAGTAAAATGCTTCTGCATTTGTGGTGCTCAAAGACCACTCCTGTTAGTGACTACAGAATTTGGCATGCAGCCATTGACAGAGAGAAGGATGGTTTCTACTGTATGTAGACTGTTTCCTGCAATATGAATATATTTTCAATTTTGTCAGGAGTCACATTGCAGAATTCTTTTTTTTTTTTTTTTTACTTGGTGTTGGCTTCAGTGGTCGCTGCAGAACAGACCCCCTTTTCCCCCTACATCATATACAGGATTCCCTCAGTGTCCTCTATCATTACACACCGCCATCATTCTTCCTTTCAGCATTGGTTCACCTTTTCATCAATTCACTTTCCCCTCATTTCATTATCATATATGTTCTCCAATGTAGAGCACACCAACCCACAGCGAATGAGCTTGGCCCTAAGGCAGATCAATGCCAATATTTATTTCATGTCCAATTACTGGGGCAGAACCTTGATGCACAGAACGAAGCAGTGAAAGTCAACGTCCTCTCGCAGAGCGGCTCGGCGAAACCACATTAGAAGTGCAGCCAGCAGCCTAAGCTGTGAGAGCAAGAAATACAAGCACAAGTGGAGGTTATAGGATTCCAATAGTGCGAGCTACAGGCATTACCGGGGGGTGAAGACTCCAGAAAGCCGAGTAAAATCCTGCTGCTTTGAGCGAGAGATCCCAGCATCCCTTTTTCTTCACTTGACCTGTTCTTCCTTCTACTGCCTTAAGAAGTTATTTCATCTTCATTCCTTTAGAAATCCTACCTGGACTTTGTTACTGACAGGCAGTTCTTGTCTGATATAAAGTGAGAAAACAATGGGCAATAATGTATTAAACTATGCATGGCTGACATGTTAAAATTTCCACACATACATTTTCTTATTGTGTGTCATTTGTTTGGTAAACTGTTTAGTCAGGGAAAACTGACCAAACATATTTTGATGTAGTCCTGCATATTTAGCATTACTGGGCACCAGAATGATAAAGATGCATTTTATAAATTAGTTTTTTGTTTCCCCAAACCATTGATTTAAAAAAAAAAAAAAAAAATTCAACCTCACAAATCTCAATTATTGTCTGTTTCAAATATTGGTTCTACTCAGTAAGTAAGGCGGCATTAGTAGTCCAAGCAGTTACCAGCTCATTTTTTTTCTATGATCAATTCATTAAGTCCATATTGTACAAAGGTTCATGGCTAGAGCACACACTTCATTTCCGGTGCTGTCTTTCCTGATAATCCTAGAGCATTTAGTTTACTGGGGATCAGGAGTGCTTGCTCCATGTTTTGTTAGAATTGTCTAATGACCTATTGCATTTCTTAATGACTTGTATTGTTCATGTCCACATGTTTTTTTCTCATTTCAGATTTGTTTCTGACGGTTGAAAAGGACCCCATGTTTGAGACCTGGCTCAACAAGGTAGTGAGCATTTTTGGATCAATTTACCTTCTTATTTCAGATCTCCCATTTAGTCCTTGAGTGTTTCCAACAGTATGTCATGAAGAGACTGACTGATACTAGACTTCTGGGTAGGAACTAGCAATTTATGGTAAATGGAACTCCTTGTGCCCTCATTCTACATGTTAACAAAGTTCCCAGAGGTCGTAATGAAATGTCTGTGACATGTTTACGTCACACCTCAATACCTCAGGATGCTGCCATTCCCACCCACAATCATTGAAAAAAAAAGTAGTGGGCTTTTGGCCCTGCGATGATGGACTGGCAACCTGCCCTGTAAGTACCTCGGCACTCACCCAAAGAAGCTGGGATAGATTTCATCCCCTGTTCCCTGTTTGACCCCAAAAGATTAAGTGGTTAAGAAAATGAATGAACGTGAGAGAGCCCTGGGGGGGGAAGTTAAATAAGCTACAGTCTACGACAATGACGTGTTCACTGTGTTGTCCGCATTTCTTGTAAATAAAGGCTGATTCCTGATGATGTAAAGCCTTGTGCGTGTCATATCACATTAGGTACCTGCAAGAGGTGTTTAGGCATGGCTGCACTAAATATAATAAATACAGTGTGAGTGAAAGGTGGTGTTCAACGTGGGAGGAGGTACAGTGACTTTTGGCATGTCATGGACAAACTAGCCCAAGTGAGAGTGTGCCTTTAAGTGCAGCCAAACGTATTGATCTGGAGGTAGGAAAAGGATCATCCACACATCACTCGTCTCTTCATTTCCTTAATGCAACAAACAGGTCTGCAGAGCTTTGGTGGGCTTAGGAATGCAGGATTATTGGCACTGCTGCAGGACTATTTAATATTCTGGGAGAGCAAGAAGGGGAAACTGTGGCTCTGGGTTTTTGTCAAAGGGGCCTATTTGAAATTCAGCAGGTCGAGGCACAAGCCGAACAGTAGTCTATCTTATCACAGAGTGGGGGAATGGAAGAATAGAGGGGGAGGAGAAAAGAAGAAGAGGCAAACGGGGAGATTGAAGGATGTAGCAGGCAGAATAAGCGTGGAGGGAGAGAGGGACCAAGCAGGAGCAAAACAGAGCAAATAAACTGCCAACCAGTGGAATGAAAGGAGAATTTTATACAACATTTAAAAATAATTTTGATATTTAAATGTTAAAAAGCCTATTTCCTCAAAATTACATTTCATAAAGTCAAACTGGAAAACTTAACCCTCTTTCAAATGAAAACCTACAAGCAACTGACTTGACTGAAGGAATGAAATCGGCCCAGTATGTTTGTTTAGATTAAAGAGAAGACTGTTTTGACGTGCAAAATCTTTGCCATTCAACCAATGCCGTCGGTGTCACAGACATGTGCAGAGGGTGATAGTGGGCAGAAGACCTGTGACGTTAGAACTGGAGCTCGCTAGGATGATACCACCCTCACCTCCACCCATTTCAGTAACCATTGTGAGCATCTAAATCTACACGCTGAAAATACTTGTATGGAATTGTTTTTATTGTTATTGTCTTTAAAATGTAGTCACCTCACCATATTCTCCTCTTCCCACCTGTTTCACTAATCCATACTCTTAGACAATTTTTTGTTTCATTCTGGCTTTTTTTTTTTTTTCATTTTGGCTGTGATAGCTGGCCGATTGGGCTTGACTAAGTGGTTGGAGTTGGTCTGCCTACAGCATTGGCGCTCACCTCTGTGGCTCAAGCTGATAGGTCAGGCAGCCTAGCGTTAGCTTAGTTGTCAGATCATGGTTGAGTCCTAGCAATGCTTTCTATATTCCCTCACTACACATCCTTGTTCATCTACCAGGTTTGCCTGGTTCTGCTGGAGGTTTCTTTCTGTTAAAAGGGAGTTTTTCCTCTCCACCGTCGCCAAGTGCTTGCTCACAGGGGATCGCCTGATTGCTGGGGTCTTTCTGCAACTGTGAGGGTTCCCCCTACAGTTGATAGTGCTATGAGATGACTGTTGTTGTGAAATGGCGCTATATAAATAAAGTTGAATTGAACTGAATTGAATCTACCAACACTTGACCATATATGTCATTCTAAGGCATAATTTTTTGCCATTTATTTTACTATAGATTATTATACTGTGATGGAACAACAGCATTTAGTCATTCAGGGTTGTTCCTGTGCTTATTGTGCTCCAGGGACATGTCCGGTTGTATCAGCCACTGAAACCACACACCCCTGTTCACCAGTGATGCTTTATTTCATTCTTTCTCTCAGCTAATTTTACATTAATTAGTGACGAGAGAGTGGGCCTGTAGTAATTTGGCACACTATGCCCCTACATGCTGTGTGGCCCGAGACTGTCACTTACCTTGGTCACCTCAAACTAATCTCAACACTGGCAGCTAGACTGTGCGAAACTGAAGCTACGTTGGGGCGGGCGAGATTTTAATAAAAGGGAAAACCTGCAATTTTTCGATGCAAGTTTAATCCCTTTCCCCAATTAGTTTTCTTTTTAAACATACACATGCTTTTATTCTGCAGAGAGTTTGCTCATCTTCAGCGCTTCTCTGTTTCCATTCACAAGTGTGTGTTACATGGATTCTGTCTATTTCGGCTCTTCCAAAAGCAGAGCTTGTAACTTATTTTAAACTCCGGAGTTTTATCTTATCTTGAATGGTAATAAATTTTTACATTTAGAGTGTGGAGAATGGTCATGAGGGCTGTCTTTGATGATTACCTCCTAGCTCAAAAGATTTAGAAAAACTAACTTATACCTCACTATCTTTACCTTTGACCTTAGTGCTCTTAAATTAGATCAGCACACAGAATTGATTTACTCACCCAAGTAAGTACAAAAAGGAATGAGATTGGTCAAAGGTTTAATGTGTCAATAAATGTGAAATTTTATAAAAGAGCACACACAAGAAAAACAAGAAAATGCAAAAAGCCAAAAATGGTGCATGATATCTGTGAAAAATGATTGCAGGCAGTGAAAAATATAGAAAAGTCGCTGTTCTCTAGAGAAAAGCAGAGCTGTGAGACTCGCGTGCTGAGATGACCCCCTAGGCTGTACCCCTGTGGTCCGAGTTTCACACACAAAACTCACAGGCAGAGTGAAGCATGGTAGAATGAGTTGAAAATCTCAGTAAAACATCAAAAAGTGAATTTGATTCAAAAGTGTAACACATGAGCATGGATTAAATCAAAAAAGTGAGAACACTCATAAATGATTCTAAGGTGAAAATGCGCAAATGATTTTTAATCAGTAAGTCTAAAATGTGGATTTAAATCAAAAGTGAAAACACACAAATGTTTTTGTTTTTAATCAAAAGGTGAAATGAACTCAATTTAAAGATGAAGGTAACATGAGTGAATACAGATTGAGATTGCATTACAAGAAAATCTAAAGGTTAATACTGCCATTGAGAATACTTGACCAAAACTCATTAAAGTAATGAATCATGAAAAATCGGAAAACGTGACAGACAAACATCCCAAAAAATCTGCAAAAATCGCAGAACTGAAGTCCACGGCTGAACTTGAAAGGTCCAGCATGCCCCCCCCCCCCCCGCCGCATTAAGGGCCAAAGCCTCAAAAAAAGACCGCACTGAAGTTGTCTGCTGGTTTTATGGAGCTGATCTGCAGTCTCCACCCCTGGCCCAATCCTGTAGTTTGGCTGATGCAACTTTGGAGGAAATCTCTTCCATATTTGACTGTCGTTCCGGTCCTGAAGCTGCAGAGTCATCTCCGGCTGGATCTGGTTCTCTTCAGTTGTGTCCAAGATGGCAGTGCGTTGTCTCTGGCAGGAAGTTGACCATATATTCTGTCCAGCGGAGAAGCTCTGGGATTCTCCATGAGCCGTGCTCCTCTGTGACTGTACAGAGAACCCATTGTGTGTGGTGACCTTGAAGCTTGGAAACAGCCAGGGAGAGAAGAAAGTGTGCAGCAGGTTGAGTGAGGTCACAAGTAGGCCTTTATTATCTCCGCCAAGGAGGTAATGTAATAGGGGTGGTTTGTCTGTCTGTCTGTTAGCAGGATTACACAAAAACTACTGGACAGATGTTGGTTAATATTTCACCAGCAGTAGCCCTTGAGCCAAAGATGAACCCATTAAATTGTGGTAATGATCTGAGAGTGCATACCTCCAGCAAGGACCTTGTTTGTATTTATGCAGCATGATTACACAAAAACTACTGGATGGATTTGGATGAAACTTTTACCAGAGGTGGTCCCTGGGCTAGAGGGGAACTCATTACATTTTGGTAATGATCTGAGAACGCATACCTCCACCAAGGCTCTTATCTTCTCACAGTGTGTTAGCAAGAATCCTCCAAAACTATTGCATAGACTTTGATGCACTTTTCACCATGAACTGGCTCGTGGCCAACACATGAACCTGTTACATTTTGGAGGTGATTCATGAGGGCAGAAGGAGCCTTGGTGGAAGTATGTGCTCTCTGAGTGCTTTTCTAGCTGTCACATGAAATTCATCTAAGGCCATAAGATTTTCACCATATGTCACGCTCTCAACAATTATTCAAGTCTTTTTGAATCCATCCAGTGATGAATGGATTCAAGGTGGGGGTGGGATCAGCCCTGAGCCCCTTCTTGTTTGCTGCGGTGATGGACAAGCTGACAGACAAGGTCAGGGTGGAGTCTCTGTGGACTCTGCTGTTTGTGGATGAAATTGTGATCTGTAGTGAGAGTAGGGAGCAGGTGGAAGAGAACCTGGAGAGATGAGTTTAAATACCTGGGGTCAACCATCTGGCAAAAGACAATGAAAAAGAGAGGTGAAGAAGCGAGTGCAGGCACGATGGAGTTAGTGGAGATGAGCGTCAGGGGTGATTTGTTGACAGTTGGATAGCAGCTAGAGTGAAAGGGAAGATTTACAATATGAAAAGACAGGAGGCAGTAGCGAGTAGTACTATTTCTATTCTCACTGGGAGTGACTCGGAAGGACAGGATTAGAAGAGTATGTCACAGGGACAGCTCAGGTTGTGTGGCTTGACAACAAAGTAAGAGAGGCAAGGCTGAGATGGTTTTAACATGTGCAGAGAAGGGATGGTGGATACATTGGACAAATGATATTGAAGATGGAGCTGCCAGGAAGGACGACATGGAAAGGGCTGGTGTTACAGAGGGAGATCCAAGGGACAGGGTGAGATGGAGGCAGTTGATCTGCTGTGGCATCCCCTAAAGGGAGCAGCTGAAAGAGGAAGTAGTAGTCAGCTCACTACCGGAGCTATGAGCTAGCCTGCTAATATTAGCAAAATGGCATCAATAACAGACCTCAGCAGTGACAAAAGAGACAAAGTGGGATGAACTGGGGCTTATGGGCATTTAAAGCGACATGCACTGAAATGAACCATTCCAAGGAAGACTGCAAGAGAACGGTCAAACTAGTGCTGCAATAATTAAACCCAGAGGCATTTTGACCAAAGCATGTCACAGACATTTCATTCACACCCTTCAACAGCATCTATTCAGGTTATGCAACATCCTGTATGCATCAACTGTGAAACATCTCATCTTTGATAATGTGTTTTTGCTGTTTAGTATGTCAGTCTCGCTTTAGAACTTAACATCTTTCACACAATTCAAAGTGTTCACTACATGCATTATGGGTCTGAACAGAAAATGGGAGTACATTCTAACTTGTAGGGTTGACAGGGACATACAAAAACAAGATGATATGCTTCAGGTTCTGTTACTGTTTCCTGTTCATTTTATGTGTCTTCTTGCAAGTTATTGCACCCACACACACTTAAAATAATTTGAAAGTCCTGTTCTTCCAAAGGCAGGGAATGGGGAAAAAAAAGGGCAGGGAATGAATGCCCACATATATACTTGTGCATTTATACACAAACACAGAAAACCAATCCATTTCCCAGCATCTGCAGTGCATTAGACCCCTGTTAATCCCTTCATGGTCTTCGGTTCACTGCGACTGTATCTATTGGTCACAGGCCAGCACGTTCCTCTTTCTCCAGTGCTGTTTTAATTACTTTTCTCTTTTTCTCACCCTAAGTCTCCTTCCATCCCTCCATGCGCCCCTGTTTTTTTTTTTTTTTTTTTTGAGATTCCACTAGAAGAAGCAGAGGCGGAATAAAATCGAGCCACACACTAGTGTAGAACGGTGTTTTCATTGGCCGTGAAGTGGTTTAAAAGGTCACTTCTGCACTGACTGCTATCTTTACTGTAGTTCATTAATTAGAAAGAGGTGTTTTTTTTTACCTTGCTACACTGTTACATGCACACAATTTAAAAAATACTACTTTATACAAATATTTAAGTATTACAGTGCATCCAGAAAGTATTCACACCGTGTCACTTTTTCCACATTTTGTTATGTTACAGCCTTATTCCAAAATGAAATAAATTCATTTTTTACTCAGAATTTTGGACACAATACCCCATAATGACAATGTGAAAAGAGTTTGGGCTTTTTTTTTAGATTTTTGCAAATTTATTAAAAATTAAAGAATAAAAACCTAAGAAGTCACATGTACATAAGTATTCACAGCCTTTGCTCAATACTTTGTTGATGCACCTTTGACAGCAATTACAGCCTCAAGTCTTTTTGAATATGATGCCACAAGCTTGGCACACCTATCTTTGGGCAGTTTCGCCCATTCCTCTTTGCAGCACCTCTCAAGCTCCATGAGGTTGGATGGGAAGCATTGGTGCACAGCCATTTTCAGATCTCTCCAGAGATGTTCAGTTGGATTCAAGTCTAGGTTCTGGCTGGGCCACTCAAGGACATTCACAGAGTTGTCCTGAAGCCACTCCTTTGATATCTTGGCTGTGTGCTTAGGGTCATTGTCCTGCTGAAAGATGAACCGTCACTCCAGTCTGAGGTCAAGAGCACTCTGGAGCAGGTTTTCATCCAGAATGTCTTTGTACATTACTGCATTCATCTTTCCCTCTATCCTGACTAGTCTCCCTGTTCCTGCTGCTGAAAAATGTCCCCACACCATGATGCTGCCGCCACCACCATGCTTCACTGTAGGGATAGTATTGGCCTGGTTATGAGCGATGCCTGGTTTCCTCCAAACATGACGCCTGGCATTCACACCAAAGAGTTCAATCTTTGTCTCATCAGACCAGAGAATTTTGTTTCTCACGGTCTGAGAGTCCTTCAGGTGCCTTTTGGTAAACTCCAGGTGGGCTGCCATGTGCCTTTTACTAAGGAGTGGCTTCCGTCTGGCCACTCTACCATCCAGGTGTGATTGGTGGATTGCTGCAGAGATGGTTGTCCTTCTGGAAGGTTCTTCTCTCTCCACAGAGGAATGCTGGAGCTCTGACAGAGTGATCATCGGGATCTTGGTCACCTCCCTGACTAAGGACCTTTTCCCCTGATTGCTCAGTTTAGATGGCCGGCTAGCTCTAGGAAGAGACCTTGGGACCTTCAAAGCAGCAGAAATTTTTCTGTACCCTTCCCCACATTTGTGCCTCGAGACAGTCCTGTCTTGGAGGTCTACAGACAATTCCTTTGAGTTCATGCTTGGTTTGTGCTCTGGCATGCACTGTTAACTGTGGGACAGATGTGGACAAAATTGTTGGTACCCCTCTGTTAATGAAAGAAAAACCCACAATGGTCACAGAAATAAGTTGAATCTGACAAAAGTGGTAATAAATAAAAAGTCTATGAAAATTAACCAATGAAAATCAGACGATGCTTTTGAATTGTGGTTCAACAGAGTTATTTTAAAAAACAAACTCATGAAACAGGCCTGGACAAAAATGATGCTACCCTTAACTTAATATTTTGTTGCACAACCTTTTGAGGCAATCAATGCAATCAAACGATTTCTGTAACTGTCAGTGAGACTTCTGCACCTCTCAGCAGGTATTTTGGCCCACTCCTCATGAGCAAACTGCTCCAGTTGTCTCAGGTTTGAAGGGTGCCTTCTCCACACGGCATGTTGCAGCTCCTTCCACAGATGTTCAATAGGATTTAGATCAGGGCTCATAGAAGGCCACTTTAGAATAGTCCAATGTTTCGTTCTTAGCCATTCTCAGGTGTTTTTAGCAGTGTGTTTTGGGTCATTATCCTGTTGCAAGACCCATGACCTGCAACTGAGACCAAGCTGTCTGACACTGGGCGGCACATTTCTCTCTAGAATACCTTGATAGTCTTGAGATTTCATTGTACCCTGCACAGATTCAAGACACCCTGTGCCAGATGCAGCAAAGCAGCCCCAGAACATAACAGAACCTCCTCTATGTTTCACAGTAGGGACAGTGCTCTTTTCTTGGTATGCTTCATTTTTGCGTCTGTGAACATAGAGCTGATGTGCCTTGCCAAAAAGTTCCAGTTTTGTCTCGTCTGTCCATAGGACATTCTCCCAGAAGCTTTGTGGCTTGTCAACATGCAGTTTGGCAAATTCCAGTCTGGCTTTTTTATGATTTGTTTTCAACAGTGGTGTCCTCCTTGGCCGTCTCCCATGAAGTCCACTTTGGCTCAAACAACGACGGATGGTGAGATCTGAAACTGATGTACCTTGACCTTGGAGTTCACCTTCAGTGTGTTTAGAGGTTGTTCTGGGCTCTTTTGTTACCATTCGTATTATCCGTCTCTTCCATTTTTCATCCAGTTTCCTCCTGCGGCCACGTCCAGGGAGGTTGGCTACAGTCCCGTGGATCTTAAATTTCTGAATAATATGTGCAGCTGTAGTCACAGGAACATCAAGCTGCTTGGAGATGGTCTTATAGCCTTTACCTTTAACATGCTTGTCTATAATTTTCTTTCTAATCTCCTGAGACAACTCTCTCCTTTGCTTCCTCTGGTCCATGTTTAGTGTGGCACACACCATGTCACCAAACAGCACAGTGACTACTTGTCACCCTTTAAATAGGCCGACTGACTGATTAAAAGTTTGTAGACACCTGTGATGTTAATTAGAGGACACATCTTGGTTGAACATGTCCCTATGGTCACATTATTTTCAATCTTTTCTACAGGTACCATCATTTTTTCCAGGCCTGTTTCATGAGTTTGTTTTTTAAAATAATTCTGTTGAACTACAATTCAAAAGCATTGTCTGATTTTCATTGGTTAATTTTCATAGAATTTTTATTTATTACCACTTTTGTCAGATTCAAGTTATTTCTGTGACCATTGTGGGTTTTTCTTTCATTAACAGAGGGGTACCAACAATTTTGTCCACGTCTGTATAGATAGGTGTGTGCCTTTCCAAATCATGTCCAATCAACTGAATTTACCACAGGTGGACTCCAGTTAAGCTGTAGAAACATCTCAAGGATGATCATTGGAAAGTGGATGTACCTGAGCTCAATTTTGAACTTCATGGCAAAGGCTGTGAATACTTTCTGGATGCACTGTACAGTATGTACTGTACTTTATAGAGACAAACTATACTATATCTGGTCTCTATTTTTCACATGTAACTAAAGCAGAATAACTTTGGTTACTTTTTAATGGCTACACTTTGCCTAGAAAAGCATTGCCTACCTTCAGAGTCACGTTTTGTTGCTTTGCAGCCTGAAATGAAGACACACAATTTTTGTTTTATCCAGCTGTATTTACTCAGTGCAACTCATAACATCCAACTGAAAGATAACAGTAACAGGTCAGAAAAATAAAAAGGCAAAGTCAGTGAGAATTTCAGTCCTTGATGGTGCAACTGTGGCAAACAATCAACTGTAGGTGAAAAAGCACTGTCAAAACATCTTTGAGATAAAGTTGTGTATGGGCACAAGTCAGGAGATGGATCAAAAAAATCAAAGGCATTATCAGTTCCTGGAAGCACAGTGATGTCTATTATTAAGAAGTGGAAGGTGTTAAGTACAACTGAAACGTCCCTGGAACTGGTCATAGAAGCTGCCAAAGGTCCTACAGGCCCTTTGAAGCAGTTAGAGGAATTTATGATGAAAAGTGATTTACATGTGCATTTGAGAGCAATATCAGATATTCTCCACAAATGTGGCTTGTATAGGAAAGTTGCAAGAAAAAACATTCCATAAGAGAGGTCTCATGCAGATTTGCCAAAAGGCATCTTCAAGGAAAAAGGTGTTATGGTCAGATGAGACTAAAATCAACACATTTAGCCTCAACACCAAACAATATAATTGGTCCAAAGCCAATACAGTTCACATTCAAATTACGTAATTTGTACAGTAAAGCATGGAGGTGGTTATATCCTGTTGGGGGGGTGTTGTTCTGCTGCAGGGACCAGAGGTCTTGTCAGGATAGAAAAAATACAGTCAAATTCTTGAAGAAAACCTGCTGCCCTCTGCCAGAAATGTGTTCACCTTTCAACATGACAATGGCCCAAAGCACTCAGCAGAACTGATCATACAGTTGAAGGTTGAAGGGAGTAGGCTGGAAAAGGTGAATGTCTTTGGATGGCTTAGTCAGAGCCAAGTTCTAAACCCCTTTGAAAATTTGTGGAATGACTTGAAGATTACAGTCCACCAATGGTCACCACCATCAAATTTAACTGGACTCAGGTAGTTCTGTAAACAAATGTGGGCAAAGTCAAGGGCTTTAGAGATGTATCCCTAAAGACTAAAGGCTTTAATCAAAGCCAAAGGATAGTTGTATACCGTATTTAAAAAAGGCTTATTTACAACATCGAATTTAAGTTCCACTTCAGTTGGTTTTTAAAAGCAATTGTGTCCATTCAGAATTCTACCAAAGCAAGAATTGCACCATGGCAACAGTGACTTCCTTAATTCATTATAATTAATTATGCCTAACATGGAATCACAGTGCAAAATTATTTTAACAGCAGGTGAGATTTCTCCTGAAGTATAATTGTATTTCCATGACAATGGGGACATTGTTATTATCAAAGAGGCTTTTAAAACGAGCCAGTAAATTTACTTGCAATCTAACACATTATGTTACTTGATAATTTGTCAAATTTTGCACAGAATGATACCAGATGGGGGCTTGTAGCCGTTTCTGTTAATGCTGGTGAAGTGTCTGAATGGGGAAAAAAAATACACATTTTATCAACAATGTTCCTCTAAAAAGAGCAGTTATTTCATAGATCGCATGCATAATGATATGTACATGACTGCACAAATATGCACCATATGTATTGTTGAAACTGTGGCTGCAGACATCAGTTAGTGTTGATTGTTGCTTTGTAGGATTGGTACAGTATAATGAATTATAAGATGTAGTAACGACTAAGGTATAAGACCACTGTTTTGTTTTGTTTTCTTTCTGGAGAGATACTAGACCTGGTTTTCTAGCTCCATTTATAACTGAATTCACTCTTTTTTTGTAATGGCAAACAAGTTTCAGTAAAAATATTAGAACCAGTCACCAAAAATACATAATTCTTAGAACTGCACTTAATTGGAAATTAATTGGATCCTGGGCCATATGTATGCCAACTTTTATGTTTTAAGCAGATGAAAACTGTTGAGATGGACAAAGAACAGATGGAGAGCTGTAATTATTAGTTAGATCATCACTTTTAAGATCAGCCCACACGTTTTTTTTCCACCACTCTTTTAAAAATGCAGGAAAAATATTAGTATTTTACAGGAAAGAGGAAATATATTCCTGCCCTGCCAAGTATACAAGGTAAAAAGATCAGTTTAAGATATGATTTCTGGTACCAATAAACAAACTTTTAGGCTGGCATATTCTTTATTTATTCATAACTAAAGGAATTAAATATTTACTATCATGGTAATGTAGAATTATGATGGTCCCTCTAAATGTTTCCTTAATGTATATTATGTACCTAATAGAATAATTGCTGAAGCTGGTGTAGATTTTACAGGGCATCAAAATATAGTTTCACACATTTATTTTCATTGTCTGTATGCTCTAACTGCAATGTGTCTTTTAAATAAATGCCTTCAGTACTCTTGTTAAAGTGTACACAAACTCATAGGACCAATGTATAATTATGATGTGCAACCATCACCAATTATGCTCAAACAATTTTTCTTCGTGTGCATAAAATTAACACTTTATTGCAGTGCGTGTGTGTAATTTGAAATGGTTTCCATCTAATTAAGCTGAATTGGTCCTCCCTGCTTTTGAAGAGATCATCTTGAAAGTATTTGTTGGTTTGTTTTTGTCAGTTAAACAAAAAGCATTGCAGTTTTTCTTTCATATTTGTATATCGGTCCCTTGCTTGAAGTCGTGCATTCATTACAGAATGTTTATAACCAGTTATTCTTTAGAAATTGAAATCAAAAAGACTTGAGAAAAATAACTCCACAGTATTTTGGATTAGTTATTGTTGGGAGCTTTGCCCAAAGTGTCTCCACATTTGTCCCTTGATGACAATTAGAAGCATTAAGCATGCTGCACAAACACGAATCATATGCCTTAAGTCATCAAAATTGAATCTAATTCTGTTTTATAATGATGGCCCATGAATACTCAAGGAACAACACCTTCAACACGCCACCATTTACATCATGTGAACACATACTTTGGCCTGCAGGCTTGGTAGCACAGTGCAAACTGGGAATACAGTAACTGATGCAGTAGCTGCATTAGGATTTTTATGGCTCCTGTCACAGTCTGAATACAGAAATAAGAAATATGGATCTATCTAGACTCTCTGGAGCCATGTTTTCTGTTTGCTTAAATTAACAGTTTGAATGCAACTTGGGCAGAATGTTGCCACGAAGGCAAAAACAGAACTGTGTTAAAAGTTCATCAGATGAGTTTATTTTCATTTTTTTCTTCTCTGTGCATGTATGTCATCTGTTTCTAAAGCACTTTGAATAGACAGGGGTAATATGCTTATCACTGGTCCACACATTATTTCTCCTGTTACTACACATTTTCTTTAAAGTGCTCTTCTTACCCCTTTTCCCTTTAACAATATCTATATTCTGACTATACTTTGATACTTTATCATGATACAATCAAGTCATCCTCATTCACATGTCAAAATACTGAAGTACTGACTGGCATAAAGAGGACTTCCAACTTTGCAGTCATAAATCTCATAAGGATTTCACTGGCAGGACTATTCATTAGTCTCCTAATCTTAATGTCTCAGGGTGCAGACTGCGAAGCTGCCATTAAGATGATCAAGTGTGGTCCTTCAATGATAGTTTTGTGGGAGAATTAAATGCTCTACACTTACCAAAGGCTAAGCAACTGTTTTCACCACTGTTCCATATGAATCCCCCTGCCTGATCTCTGTATACGGTCAGCACAAGTTGCACAGTGAGCTTACAAACTGTTAAATAGACCTTATACTTTCAAGATAATTTGATGTGATTGAGAATATAAAATAGAATATAAAATATAATCTGTGATTAAGTAGTTGAGTGTAACTGTCTTGACTTGAGCATTGTTGTGTCTCCTCCTGCTTTCGGCTGCTCCCTCTGGGGATCCTCACAGCAGATCATCTGCCTCCATCTCACCCTGTCCCTTGCATCTTCCTCTGTAACACCAACCCTCTCCATGTCCTCCTTCACTACATCCATGAATCTTCTCTGTGGTCTTTTTTCCTCCTGCTTGGCAGATCCATCTTCAACATCCTTTGTCCAATATATCCACTATTCCTCTGCACATGTCCAAACCATATCAGTCATGCCGCTCTTTGTCTCCAAACCGCTCAACCTGAGCTGTCCCTCTGATATACTCATTTGTAATCCTGTCCCTCCTAGTCTCTCCCATTGAGAATCTTAGCATCTCCAACTTTGCCACCTCTAGCTCCACGTCCTGTCTTTTTGTCAGCACCACCGTCTACAAACAATACATCGTAGCAGGTCTCACGACCGTCTTGTGACTCTTCTCTTTCATTCTAGCTTCTATCCTTCTTCTTCTTCTTCTTCTATTAGATTTGATTGGCGGTTGGCAACCAGCTTACAGGTGCATTACCGCCACTGACTTGATTATCATCACTCTATATCTTTGTATAAGGAGTTCATGTCTTCTTCTTTTAGATTTGATTGGCAGTTGGCAACAAGCTTACAGGTGTATTACTGCCACGTACTTCACTCTATATCATCACTCTATCTGGTCAGGAGCTGTAGTCCTTCTATCATCATTGCTGTGTCCAATCGAACCTCAACTCTATCTTCAGACATCACTCTTCTTTGTCTCCTCGTACTTCACTCTATATCATCACTCTACACATCTTGGCTGTGATAACTCTGCTATCCTTCTGTCACAGATCACCCATGACACTACTCTCCACCTGTTCCACTCGGCCTGCACTCTTTTCTTCACCTTTCTTGTGCGCTGTCCATTGCTTTGGATGGTTGACTCCAGGGGCCTCACGCATAAACGGTGCGCGCACACAAAAACATGGCGTATGCTGATTTTCATGCACACAGTGGGATGTATAAAAGCAAACGTGATGTGAGAATCTTCGAGCCGAGCCACAAGGTTTCCACCTGCCGTGAGAAGTTGCGGGCTCTCCGCAAAATTCTGTTTGACTCTATCAGGTGGGTCTGTTAAACTACAAAACAGCTGAAACTCACAGAACGGGTTAAAATAATGTGTCATTTAAAATAATTTGTCTACGAATTAGTGGTTGAAAAACATGATTGTTATTATTACATGATTTATCTCCACAACTCAGCTTATTGAGTGCAGTGAAACCCCAATGAATAACTAATTTCCCTCAGATATAACCTGCCTTATTCATGGTCCCAAACCAGGGCCACTGATGACTGGATCCCGTCTCTGTAAATGTGACATAGAGATTAAAAAAAAAAAAATTACCAGAGACTATACAGTTGACTCACAAGGCAACACGCACAGATCCATCCCTCCTGGGAGGAATTCCGTTTGGCAAAATGCACTCTAATTGAGCCCCGGCTCCTGCACAATATGTGCTGAGGCAACGAGAACCCCCTAACTGCAGACTACTTGGAAGCAACTGGATTGTGGATCCCTGCAGGTGAACCCCGGTAGCTGCAGCGGGGACATTTGCAGCTGTGTCGGACTGAAGAGATGTTTCCATAGTCTAAAATATCTCTGTTTGGGAGATTACAATCTGGAAATAAAAGGCTTCTTATAAATATCTAAATAAATATACAGTATATATAAATAAAATAAAAGGCTGTTGTGTGTAATTTGGATTCTGACACAGATTTCAGCTGTAAGATTGGCGTGGTATTTATTTATTTATTTTACTCAGTAACATCACGTCTGTCTGTGCGGATTACCGAGGGCTTTCTTTCACAGCATTTTTTTCCCGCGTCAAACACCCCCCCCCCCCCCCCGGTATAGACTTTAACTTTAATGCCATTTTATTTTATTTCAGTTTGAGCCAGCTGCATTAACTGAGGTGTAGGCACAAGTTGTTGCTTCAGCCACACCCTTTCTGTCTGAAATATGTTGTCTTTTTCTCTTTCCTTTTCTTTTTTGTCTTGTTTTATTTTAAAAAAAATGAATGAATGAACTGTCACTGTGTCACGGTCCACTCGGTAAACTTGGGTTTATTGTTGATTCCGGAGGGTCAGAACAAAATAAAATATTTTTTTTCTGACATCCACGATCAACATCTCAGCATCACGCTCCATTAAGTTATTATTTTTTTATGTTGTGCTTTCCCGCAGGATTGACGATCACTGTTTGACAGAAGGGGTATTTTTCTTCATTTACATAGTCAATAGTGAGAGGAACTTAGGCAGAGTAAAGAGATGGTGCACGTGCGCTGACTTTTCACGTGAGGTGGGATGTATAAAGAAAAGGAGCGGAGAATCGGGCGTGTGGACAGTTTTACAAATCTGAAAATTTTTGTTCGCACATACTTTTCAAATTTTGTGAGTATGCCATCCTTCAGTGTGAAAGCTGCGCAATCCTTTATACATGAGGCCCCTGGTCTTTAAACTCATCTACCTTCACTACCTCTACTTCTTGTATCTTCACCGTTACACCTGTGTCCCTCTCATTCACACACGTGTACTGTCTTGCTTCTACTGAGTTCCATTCCTATTCTCTCCAGTGGATACCTCCGCCTCTCAGGTTCTCTTCCACCTGGTCCCTACTCTCACTACAGATCAGTATCTTCTTCCAGACCTTATCTGTCAGCCTGTCCATCACCATGGCAAACAAGAAGCATCGTGTAGGATTTCATATTTTTTTTTTTTTTACTTGAACAAAGTCCAAGACCATGCATATTAGATGATTTTTCCAGCCCCTCAGTTCATTGACTGAGTAAAAAGTCATTTTTGTTACCCAACTTACAGAGCAATCCTGTTTTTAAACCAAGCGAGGTTATAAACAGAGTTCTGAAATAGCAGAAATAGGGACTACAATGCAGCATTACCCTTCTCTTCAACATTACTAATACAGGAAAAAAAAACTCTTGGAAACCAAGCAATAAAAGCAATATAATTCTAAACCCTCTGGTTCACTGGAATAACTTGCTCATGTGCTGACCTTATTATACTGTATATAAACTCTGGAAATGTAGAAAATCAAAATGATGCACTTGGATATAAAATATTGCTTGCCGATATCAAACTACCTCTGACAACAAACAAATAAATGAATAATCTTGTTGCTCATGAGTTTTTATGTCAATGCAAAATGTTGATTTTCAGCTTAATTATCTTGAGTTATGTCAGTGTAAAGTATCTAGTTTGAGTGGAATAAGATTATAATTTAACTAAAGTAACAAGATGAGCCTGTGTGATGCATTTTGTGCAGAAACACAGAACTACACGAACAGGAACTGATGTTTCTCCCATTAAGCTCCCTTTTTGTACTAATAATCTGTATTTATAGAGCACTTTTGTGTTTTACCTGTCAGAAAATATAACGTACAGGTGATAAAATCTTCAGGTCAAAAGGAGACTGATGAATCACAGGCCCTCTGTAATTGGACTCATCACTGGTGATGTTACATCAGGCCAAAATGTGCTGCTCACTGCGCCACCAGGGTGATGTCAGCAGGCTCATGAAGGCTGTTGACATCACCCCCGCGGCACAAAGAGCAGCACAGTGAGCACCTTTCTCTACAGCAGTCATCGTCTGGTCCGAGGTAACTGAGGCTATGTTAGCCACGGCCCAGGCTGCCTCAGACAATGCCAGAAAACTAACAAACCTTGTGATAAGGTCTGCAGAAATGATGCTGTCAGTAGTTGGGTGCTTTTCTCTGGAGAGCAGTTTTCTGGATGCCTGCTGCTGATTGTCTAGATTTTGGCTGTTTACGCCGTCTAAAATGCTCTCTCCACAACAGAGCTGGGATTTCTCTCTTGGAGGGTAAAGCTCAACTTTTAGTGTTTCTTCAGTTCAGGGTCTGAGCACTTTCCTCTGTTCTTTACAGTTGTACATCGACTTCCCCTCTCTTGTGTCTTGGCAAGTTTCCCTTTGTTTCTAAACTGGTTGAGTTGAGCTCTGCTGCTGTTGCCAGCTGACATTGTTGGCCATGATACCTGACAATCAATTTGTGATATATTATGTGTAAAAAAGATACTGTAAAAATAAAAATACTTATCACCTTAAATACCATCCATCTGCTTAATCCTTTTCGGGTCGCGGGGTGGGGGGGAGGTGTGTGGCTGGAGCCTATCCCAACATCTCTGGGCGAGAGGCAGGGTACACCCTGGACAGATTGCCAGTCCATCGCAGGGCCAACACAGAGAAACAGACAACCATTCACTCTCACAGTCATATCTCAGAACAATTTAGAATCCCCAGTTGATGCCAATTAATCTAACTTGCATGTTCATGACATGTTTGAGGAAACCGGAGAAATCCCGGAGTAAACCCACACAGACACGGGGAGAACATGCAAACTCCACACAGATAACTGTTGGTCAGGGGCTGGGATCAAACCCAGGTTTCCCCGGCCAAGGGTGAGTTGCTGTGTTTCCGCAGTGCTAACCACTCCGCCACTGCGCTGCCCACCTTAAATACCATAAACTCTTAATAAGACAGTGTAATGTCTTAATAAGACATTCAGTTAATTATAGCTACCACAGTAATTGATTAATTTCATTTTAATGATTCTGATATTTTAATATGATATGTACCCTTTGGAAAGATTATTGCTCAAACAAAGACTTCCTTCTGTAACAGTGGTAAGAGTAGATTGTCTTTTTTTTTCCCTTGTGCTGTATTTTTTTCTCTTGCCATACAAAATTAAAAAAAAAATCTACATTCTGCTGAAGACCTTGCACTGCACTAGTTGGACAATAGTTTTACTAGCATCTACATGGGTCCTTACATTGAGAAATGTAGCTTGAAAAATATATACACTACCATTCAAAAGTTTGGGGTCACTTAGAAATTTCCTTATTTTTGAAAGGAAAGCACTTTTTTTCAATGAAGATAACTTTAAACTAATCAGAAATACACTCTATACATTGCTAATGTGGTAAATGACTATTCTAGCTGCAAATGTCTGGTTTTTGGTGCAATATCTACATAGGTGTATAGAGGCCCATTTCCAGCAACTATCACTCCAGTGTTCTAATGGTACAGTGTGTTTGCTCATTGCGTCAGAAGGCTAATGGATGATTAGAAAACCCTTGTGCAATCATGTTAGGTCTGCAATGCTGTAATTGCTGCAAATGGAGGATTCTTTGACGAAAGCAAAGTTTGAAGGAAAAAATTATTATTTCAAATACAAATCATTATTTCTAACCTTGTCAATGTCTTGACTATATTTTCTATTCGTTTTACAACTCATGGTGGTAAATAAGTGTGACTTTTCATGGAAAACACAAAATAATTGTCTGGATGACCCCAAACTTTTGAACGGTAGTGTATGTATTTTAAAACAATTTACTGTCTTTATCTGCACAAATGTGCATATATTGCTGTCTGTTTTCAAATTCCTTTTTGTCTCCCTTGGTAATTTACTCAGACTTCCTTGATACAGTTCATGATGGACAAAAAAATAGCTGAAGTTGATTTCCTGTTTTTGATTACTTAAAATAATATGACATTGTTGCCACTGTGGTCTTTTGAATGCTGCCTAGCTAACCTCATAATGTACTGTCTGTTATTTCATTTTTTTTTTTGCTGGATTGTAGGATACGTTATCATTAATACATCATCAAAATACCCTTTATAATGTTTGTAAATGACATTGTGATCTGTAGTGAGAGTAGGGAGCAGATGGAAGAGAACCTAGAGAGAGATAGAGATATGCACTGGAGAGGAGAGGAATGAAAGTAAGACAGAATACGTGTGTGAATGAGAAGAAGGCAGGTGTAATGATGAAGATGTAATTAGGAGTAGAAAGTGTGAAGGTGGATGAGTTTAATACCTGGTGTCAACCATCCAAAGCAGTGGACAGTGGCACAGGAAAAGGGAAGGGTATAGGCATGGTAGAGTGTTAAGTGATGAATGTTGGGGGGATTTATGGCAGCAAGAGTGAAAGGAAAGGTTGACAAGATGGCAGTAAGACCTGCTCTGATGTATGTTTGGAGATGGTGGCACTGACAAAAAGACAGTAGGTACAGCTGGATGTGGCAGAGCTGAAGATGATAAAATTCTCATTGGGAGTGACTAGGAGGGACAGGATTAGAAATGAGTGTATCAGAGGGACAGCTTCGGTTGAGCAGTTTGGAGACAAAGCAAGAGAGGCAAGGCTGAAATGGTTTGGACATGTGCAGAGGAGGGATAGTGGATATATTGGACAAAGAGTGTTGAAGATAGAAGTGGCAGGCAGAAGAAAAAAGTGGATTACCACTGAAGTTTCATCATGGATTATTGTTTGTGGGACAGAAGAGGATTACTTTTCATGCAGTACTAACATTATTTACCACACATACATGTCCGTACAGTGTGTGTTTGCTTCTGGCTGAATTATAAAATCTTTTCCCAGCCTGTATTCCTGTAATTTTAACACTCCCTGTCTCTCATAAATCATTAATATAGTAGGTATCAGCAAGAAGCTGTTTCCCACTGCACATATCAGATATGTTCCAATTCACACACACCTCATCAGGTTTTATGCGCATATCTCCCCTTTGCTGATAAACTTATACCACTGTCTTCCCCCTTTGTTCGGCACACAGTAAAGTGGAGCACAAACCCGAATCATCCACAGATTAACACCTATGTAAACCTACGTAAACAAATACTTGTTTGTTGTTTTTGTTAATCATTTGGGCTATTGCATTCAGTTTTGTTGTGTAAAGCTGTTAGCTGTTTTGTTCTTTGAAGAGCAAATAATGCTGCATTGTTATCTCTGATAAGGATTAGTCTGCATTTGCTCATTTTAGCCACCATTGGTAGCTGATTTTGATCTTTTATCATATGCATTTTTTGCTGTAGAAGGAAATTGAAAGTATAACTCAATGACTTCCTCAACGTGAGATTTTGTTCGAACCTCGGATTCAGGAGGAGCAGTGTGGTTTTTGTCCTGACCGTGGCACATCGAACCAACTCTTTACCCTCTCAAGAATCCTCGAGGGTTGGTGGGAGTTTGCCCAACCAGTCCACATGTGTTTTGTGGACTTGGAGAAAGCATTCAACCACGTCTCTTGTGGTCTCTTGTGACGGGTGTTGTGGAAGTATGGGGTATCGGGCTTGTTGCTCCGAGCTATCCAGTCCCTATACAACCATTTTAAGAGTTGGGTTGGTATTGCCAACACCCAGGTGATTTCTTTCCAGTGAGAGTTGGACTCCGCCAGGGCTGCCCTTTGTCACTGATCCTGTTCATAATTTTTATGGACAGGATATCTAGGTGCAACCAAGGAACTGAGGGTGTCATGTTCGGTGACCACAAGATCTTGTTTCTGCAGATGGTGTTGTCCTGTTGGCTTTATCAAGCAATAACCTATAGGTCTTGCTGGGGTGGTTTGCTGCTGAGTGTGAAGCAGCTGGGATGAGAATCAGCACTTCCAAGTCCGAGTGCATGGTCCTCAACCGGAAAAGGGTGGATTGTCCTCTCCGGGTTGAGGATCAGCTCCTGCCCCAAGTGGAGGAGTTTAGTATCTCGGGGCCTCATTCAGAAGTAAGGGGAGAATGGAGCGAGAGATTGACAGATGGATTGGAGCAACATCTGCAATGATGCGGACTTATACCAGTCTGTTGTGGTGAAGAGGGAGCTGAGCTCTAAAGCAGAGCTGTTGATTTACCAGTCAATCTACGTTCCTACCCTCACCTATGGTCATGATCTTTGGGTAATGACCGAAAGAGTCAGAGTAGAACCGCTGCTCCTCCACATCGAAAGGAGCCAGTTAAGGTGGTATGGGCATCTGATCAGGATGCCTCTTGATCGTCTCCCACTTGAGATGTTTTGGGCACTTCCCACTGGGAGGAGACCCCAGGGCAGACCTGGCCTGGCCTGGGAAAGTCTTGGTATCCTCTCTGAAGAGCTGGAGCAGGTGGCTGGGGAGAGGGAAGTCTGGGCTTCTCTGCTTGAGTTGCTGCTTCCACAACCCAGACCTCTGGAAAAGCGGTAGAAAAAGGATGGATGGATGGAGTTTTTTTCCCCCTTTCCTATGCCTCTACATGGTCAACAGCAGTCACTGGAGGTGTTAATTTTTTTTTAACTTTTCATGTTTTCTACGTGCTTGTTATTTTTACAAAGGAACTCTCTCATAAACCCCACGTTTAATGCTAGTGTTGACCTCTACTTCGAGCTAAGTAGTTTTAATTTTGGTGGTCATAGGTGAAATCACTCTGATTTTCTGATTTCACAAAATACAGTCATCCACAAGTGAACTTGTTAATGCAATATTTCAGAAATGATAATTTCTATGTCTTTCTATGTCAGGAATGCTTAATTACTCACAAACGTTTACTGTGTTGTACCTTAATTAGTTGGCAGAGGTATGCAAAATCAAGGTGATAGGTTTCAGTATAATTGTCAATGAATTCAAGTAGTGTGATAATGTTAATGTATCTTTCAATAGATGTATGTGTTTAAAGTTTTTGACCTTGGATTTTTCTTTCTTCTCAGTCCCTTGGACCTTTGTCCTATAAAGAAATTTTATAGCTTCTGTAATAAAACCTGTATCTGCTGGATGTGTCACTGTGTATGCACTATGTTTAAGCCACAATTGACATTTTTTTTTTAAAAATTGACCATCCATATTCTAATAGCTGCAATATGTGTAAAGTATATGCTCTGATGGAACGTTATAATATTTCTTATTCATGTTTCCATTTCTTTTGTTCTTAGGATGGAAACTTCAGCAAAACCAATGCCAGACCAAAACCGTCACAAGCGAAAGTTATTGGACAGTCCTCCTTTGCTGACTTTGGTAAGAAAGACAAAATATATGTCCATTGGCTGTCTTCATGAGGGATTTTATGAGTAGAAGAGAGATCCAGTTCACACCAAGAAGTGGTTCAGTTGTGAAGCTGTAAAATGTAAACACACTCAAGATGCTCAGAAACCTCCAAAGCATACTGTGCTTAAGAGTGTCTTACTCCATATAGGGGTGTGTGTGTGTGTGTGTGTGTGTGGCATATCCATTCCTCCTCTAAGTCCTTTAAGCTCCTGCTGCATTTGAAGCCGTGTAGCTTCAAATGCCTCCAAATAGGACTATCTGGTCTTTTTTGGTTTTAGCAACCACACTGCTGCTCCCTCTCATCGGTTCTTTCCCTATATGCGCACGCACACACCGGAAATGCTGGCTTCTTACCCGACAGGCTAATCTCAGATGTGCGGAGACACACAATTTCACACAACATAGCCTGATACAAACTCACAATCCCTACATAGAGCCAGATTTTTGTGAACGTCTTATCCCCTTTAACAATCTGAGCCTGTAGTATTCATTGTTCAGCTTGGCTTTATATTTATCCTCAGCAAATCTCTACTGGCTCTAATCTCCAGCCTGGACTCCACAAAGTGACCTCTGATCATCTTCTCAGAGCTGCCACTTCAACAAAAAAAAGTTTCCCCCTTTTTAAAATGTCATTTTAATTAACAGTCAGTGCGCAAAAACCTCATGAAATATGGGGAGTGAGAATTTAGTGAGTTATATTGATATTCTCTTGAGATTTTGCTCTATCTCCATTTGCTACAAAAATGTTTCCAGGTGTGTATTTCTGAGTCCAACCCTTGAGAAAAGTGGATATTTTACATGAACGGCTCAGACACATGGTTTGAATGTAGAAAATAGACCTGTAAGATGCTCATCACCAACAGTGATAAACATCTCCAGCTTGAAATGAATCATGGCTAACAACAGAGGTCAGTGGCTTGGATTTGAGTAGCATCTACAGATAGATTTTAGTGGCTAAATTTGTATTTGTGCCCAAGTGTTATAAATGTGCAGATTTTTATTGTATGTACAGTATGTGTGTGGGGAGCTGTCTATACAACCATTTTGAAAATAGGAATAATTCAAATATTAATAATAAAATAAGAAGTAAAGTAATGTAATAAGTAAAGTAAGTAATGAAATAAGAAGAATAATGCATAATCTGGGTCCAGGTTGGTAGAGGCTGATTTTTCTTCGCTTACTTAAATTTCCTCCATTTTCAGTGTAAAGTCATTCATCTGCTTTTTTGTGCTGCACTTCTCATGAAATCTGCACATTTCCAAAACCCTGGTTATTCAGGAATAGTGAGTAAGAATTTCACTGTCCAGCATTTGCTGTACAGGTAATGAGAAATGTTTTCAGTTTTTTCATAACTACTGAGTAAATGCCACAGATTATTCACTTTTGTCAGGTCTACTACAGATTTGTTTTTATTTTGGATAGCATTGATCTGTAAAAAACTTAAGGTTTAAAAAGGTATGATAAAAGGTAGTTTTAATCTGTGACTCTATACTGATGTAGAGAATGGGCATTGACGTCATGCCGCGCTGCATTCTGGGCCATTGTCGCCATCGTCATGGTCTGGCTTCTTTGTTTACCTGTAGTCTAGGCAGCTGCTAACGTGGACAGACATACGTTTGATGGAACCCAGCAAACAGAAAATTAAAATTCCTTATTCAGAGAAGCTGAATAAGGAAGTAAACGAGCGCTACCTCTAAAGAATTTAAGAAATAAATGGGATAGATCGATATGAGCACAAGAAATGGACCACGGATCTCGACCAACTGCCTGGAGTCACGCTGTCAGATGTGTTTGCCTGCCTGATTTGTGGGGTGAGCGCATAAACCCATGAGCAATTTAAAAACTGTAAATCATTAAAGGCTTGTTCAGTTAACCAATGGATGGGTCCAGCCACCTCAAATCTTCTGGATGAACGACCAGAAAACCATTGTTTAACACAAAGGTACGCAGTCATTATTTTTACAAAAACAGGAATACGTCTAGATTAATGTCTAGCGTACCCAAAAATTATTTCTAACATATGAGTAACGCTCTTTGAACCCAGACCAGCTGGGACTGGTCTGGGAACGCCTTGGTATCCCCTCTGAAGAGCTGGAGCAGGTGGCTGGGGAGAGGGAAGTCTGGGCTTCTCTGCTTGAACTGCTGCCTCCGCAACCCGGACCTCCGGAAAAGCGGTAGAAGATGGATGGATGGATGGATGGATCTTTGAACCCATGTGTAACTTACTGAACAGGTTTCTAACGTACAGCTACCATATAATGGTGTATTTGCAGCGTACAGATCTCTGCTGCTGCCTGCAGCGTGTACACACACACACACACACACACACACACACACACACACACGTGCTGTTCGTATAATGGAAACTGTCAGGGATGTGTCTGAGCATTTTCAAGCTACAGGATAAAGATTTTGACCTTTTACTGCAGTCTGTAGCATCAGCTGTCCAGTGTTGTTTTGATAAAATGCCAAAATGTCAGAACACCGGAGGAGGTGGATCCAATCAGCTGATCACGCTCGCGCCCAGAAAAAAATTACTGGTATAATTAGCTGCTATAAAAACATCCTAACAGTGACGTTTTTATAGTCACCTGAAAGAGGAGAATCTGCTTAATTTAACAATATCAAGCAGTCTATGGACTTCAGTCACCAGCTGATATTAAATCCATGCATAATTAAGGCAACAAGTAATCACAAGTTCAAGAAAAAAAATCAAAGAAAATCAGCAACACGAAAAGCTCCAATTAAAAAAAAAATTGCTTCAGATTAGCAAGAGAAATTGGGAATAGCAGAGATGATGTGGGGAAATTATTTGATTTTGCCCTGTGTGTTTTTACACATTATTGAGAGATGACAGAGCTGTGGCTGAGGTACAGCCAAAGGCACAGTGTGCAAGACATCTGCTTTGGAGAGGGAATGTCTTTCTGCAATAATAAATATTTTTTAAATCACAACTTACCTTGGTGAAAATGCCATGAACACAACCATGTGTGCAGGAATATTGTCAATGCTGATGTATTTCCTTCTGACTGCTGCAATCAATAACATCCCACGCCTCTTTTTTAGCTCAGAGACCCATTCTCTCCACTTTTCTTCCAAGTTTGGAAGTTAAAAAAAAAATCGTACGCCATTATCAATCTTTTTCCGCGCCAATTGTGAGAGCAGTTGTTGTATTTGATAACACAGCAAAACTTCCCCATTCTAACGTTGCATGGTATTCGGAGGAATAATAATGTGATTGAAAGGACCACATTGGAAATAAGTGTTTTCACTTTCTTGTGTCATCCTGGATTTTGTATGATGATTTATATGTATATTTACATTTCCTGTGTTTGAATAACATATTCAGTGTAATTTTAATAAGGCTGCATGTCCACAGGGAAAGTAAAAACGCTCTCAACCTGTTTTCCTGAGCACTTTTCATACATATATTTTAAAAAAAAAAGTACTCTGCCCGGTGTCCTGGCAACCGCTTGACCTGTCACTCAAAGCATGCCGGGGATTTCAGATTTTGCTCTGAAACGCTGCACTCACTGGAATAAATCGCATCAAACTGGTAAGAAAATACACGTCCCTCCAAGCTTTGGCTGTTAAATATTGATCATGGTGTACTTTTAGGCTGATTGTGATCGGCTGGTGAGAGAGGTGTGCAGCTGATGAGCGCTGCTGCACTCCGAGAGTTGAACTTTTTTTCAGCTTTCAGTGCCTTGACTGCTGAGAGCATTTTTGCACCGAGGGCGCTGAGTGCATTAAATACAGGACTACATAGAAGATGAACAGAAAATAGTCACCCACAGCAGAAATAATGCATTTGGTGGACACGTAGCCTAACCACATTCATTGCTCACTTCTAAGTGCCCATTCTCTATATTATGTGCAAATATACTTTTTTTAAGTGGCATTCACACACATGGGTATCTTCAGGCAGTGGCTTACACGTGAACACACCCTTATTGGCAAGATTAATCTGTTAATCTCATCGCAGCAGCGGGTGTCCATCAATTATGTGGTGAACAAACTTTCTCCTTCCAAAACTGACAATAATGTATGAGCCACGGGGAAAATGACCTACATGCTGAAGGTGTTTGTGTGCCCCTGTATGTCAGGAGAAAAAGTATGTATGAACGTGTTTAATTTGTCATCTTTGAGGGTGACAACCTTTTTTTCAGCTCAAGCTTATCTTGACAAAAACTTCTCTTTTCTTTAATCTTTTTCCTCATTTCTTTACTTCCTTCCTCCGGCTTAAAAATGTCACTTCAAGACGTTTCCCTCATTAGCTGGGGAATAAAGCGTTTGAGGGTCATGCTTTTAACAATCTGCCAAATTCAGGAATATATGCCTTGCAGGATGTAGCATTTTTTCCCTTCTTTCATTCTGTTTTGTCTGCTTCACTCAGCCCCTCCTCAGCTGTCAGTGTCTATCTTTATTTTTCATGATCTGCTGTATATCTCCTATTTCTAGCTTTTATCATTTTCCACTTTTGTTTCCCATTCTCCTCTCTCCATTCTTCATCTGAACCACTCTGTACACAGCTGCCCACTCTCTCTGGTTTTTGCTTTTCTTTTACCTAGACTATGTATGTTTGTTTCACTTTACCGGAGAGATCATATATGGTCATGGTGTTATATTTTATATAGTATACAGTGGTGTGAAAAAGTCTTTGCCCCTTCCTGATTTCTCATGTTTTTTTGTATGTTTGTCACGCTTAAATGTTTCAGATCATCAAACAAATTTAAATATTAGACAAAGATAACACAAGTAAACACAAAATGCAGTTTTTAAATGAAGGTGTTTATATTAAGGGGGAAAAAAAATCCAAACCTACATGGCCCTGTGTGAAAGAGAGATTGCCCCCTAAATCTAATAAATGGTTGGGCCACCTGTGGCAGCAACAACTGCAATCAAACGTTTGCAATAACTGGCAATGAGTCTTTTACAGCGCTGTGAAGGAATTTTGGCCCGCTCATCTTTGCAGAATTGTTGTAATTCAACCACATTGGAGGGTTTTCGAGCATGAACCGCCTTTTTAAGGTCATGCCACAGCATCTTAATTGGATTCAGGTAAGGACTTTGGCTAGGCCACTCCAAAGTCTTCATTTTGTTTTTCTTAAGCCATTCAGAGGTGGATTTGCTGGTGTGTTTTGGATCATTGTCCTGCTGCAGAACCCAAGTGCCCTTCAGCTTGAGGCCATGAACAGATGGACGGGCATTCTCCTTCTGGATTTTTTGGTAGACAGCAGAATTCATGGTTCCATTTAGCACAGCAACTCTTCCAGGTCCTGAAGCAGCAAAACAGCCCCAGACCATCACACTACCACCACCATATTTTACTGTTGGTATGATGTTCCTTTTCTGAAATGCTGTTACTTTTACGCCGGATGTAATAGAACACACACCTTCCAAAAAGTTCAACTTTTGTCTCCTCAGTCCAAAGAGTGTTTTCCCCAAAGTCTTGGGGATCATCAAGATGTTTTCTGGCAAAACTGAGATGAACCTTTAATGTTCTTTTTGCTCAGCAGTGGTTTTCATCTTGGAACTCTGCCATGCAGGCCATTTTTGCTCAGCCTCTTTCTTATGGTAGAGTCTAGAGTGAGGCCTGCAGTTGTTGTTGTTGTAAGGTCTTTTGTGACCTCTTGGATGAGTTGTCGCTGCGCTCTTGGGGTAATTTTGGTCGACTGGCCACTCCTGGGAAGCTTCACCACTGTTCCATGTTTTTGCCATTTGTGGATAATGGCTCTCTCTGTGGTTTGCTGGAGTCTCAAAGCTTTAGAAATGGCTTTATAACCTTTTCCAGGCTGATGGATCTCAAATTACTTTGTTTTTCATTCATTTCTGAATTTCTTTGGATCGCAGCATGATGTCTAGGATCTTTTGGTCTACTTCACTTTGTCAGGCAGGTCCTATTTAAGTGATTTCTTAATTGAGAAGAGGTGTGGCAGGAATCAGGCCTGGGTGTGCCTGGAGAAATTGAACTCAGCTTTTGAAAGATGTGATAAACCACAGTTAATTTATGTTTTAACATGGGGGACAATCACTTTTTTCACACAGGGCCATGTGGGTTTGGATTTTTTTTTTTTTTTACCCTTAATAATAAACACCTTAATTTAAAAACTGCATTTTGTGTTTACTTGTGTTATCTTTGTCTAATATTTAAATTTGTTTGATGATCTGAAACCACCTCAGATGCTTCGGGAGTCCCACAAGCCAACCAACTTAAATCTGAAACATTTAAGTGTGACAAACATACAAAAAAATGAGAACTCAGGAAGGGGGCAAACACTTTTTCACACCACTGTAGAATTTGTTGGTTAGAAGTCATAGATCATAGGTGGAGTACATAAGATAATTTTTTTTCTTCTTTTCTTTTTTTTTTGCCGGTGTTTTTCTCTACATCTCAAAGTTCCCAAATGTCAGAAAAAGACAGAGAGATGCTCTTTGATGTGGAGCGTGAAGTTAAGGGTTTGTTATAAAATCAGTGTGGCTGACTAAGTTAGAGGGAGCTGACAAAAGCCTGATAGAAGAACCTCAACTGCTATTTTATTTAATGCCATATGTTGAAAATGGATACATTTCACCCTAGAGCATACTGTGTTCTTTTCTGTTTGTTCTGTGGGAGCTAAAAACACAGACATAGCTTAAAAAAAACAGACCTATGTGACACAATTGAATTATCTATCTTTCTTTTTATGTTGGTGTTATTAGAGTACTCCTTAGTTTATGTCAAGTACAGTATGTCCTTTTTATTAATGGATAAATGAATAGATATTTTTTATATTGGGCATTCTCCATATGCTTAAGTGATCACTGTGAGTATAAATATAGATGGACAACATGAGAGCTCTCCAAAAGTGAAGCCTGTGCATCTCACTTGCCCTCTGGTGGCTGGCTGTAGTAAGACAATAAGCCACACCTTCATCCATTATTGTGTGCAGTACTTTGCCAAACTGCTAGCTAAAAATTATCATCAAATACATTTTCAAACCGATATTTTCTGTCCTCATTCAGTCATTCAGTTGATTGAGCGAACTGGGGCTCCCATGACCCTGGCCTTCCATCCCTCTCTGTCCAAAATTGCAACAGGCAGTTCTTCTGGTAGGCAGCCCATGTCGTCCCACAGTTGATCGATGAAGTACGCGTGGGACAACCCATTGAGGTGGTGCTGTTTACCAAAGCAGTAGGTCACAAGTGAGTTCTTCTCTTTTTTTTTTTCCACAATATCTTTATTGAACCTTTTTTTTTTTTTTAACAAACATGATACAAACAAACACTAACACTAAAGTACTACAAAAAAAAAAAAATGCCCTAAAAACACCAACAACCACCAACAAAATCAAGTCTTCAACAATGCTCCTCTGTTTAGTCTAGACAATCCAATACATTAGTATACATATTATGTTCACCAGTTTGGAATTTACAAGGTCCACACACATCATTCACCTTCTTCTTCAAGAGTTATGTTTAAATTTTTTACATAATCAATAAAAGGTCTCCATATATTCTCAAACACAATTTCCTTTGATTTCAGTATATATGTTATTCTTTCTAATGGAAGGTTTGTTAACATCTGTCTTAACCACTGAGTCACATCTGGTCTATGAGTCTTTTTCCATAATAGTGCAATACATTTTTTGGCATTAAGCAAACTGAGGTCTATGAATGTTCTTTCACTTTTATTGAAATTATGCTTTTCTGGGTACAGACCCATCAAAAACAGTTTAGGATTCAATATGATTTGTTTTGAGATTATTTTTTCAATTGTTACCCTCACCTCCTCCCAAAACATTCTTATTAATCTACATTCCCATAAACAATGAAATAGGGTTCCTTTACTTTCCATGCATTTTGTGCATGTATCTGGTATATTTTTGTTATATCTATTTAACTCCTCCGGTGTAACATACATCCGCATTAACCATTTGAAATGTATCAATTTAAGGCGTGCATTTATTGATTTGGTTTGAGCTTCTGTACAAGCCAATTCCCATTGTTCCTCTGAAATTTCAATTTGCAGATCTTCTTTCCAGTAGTTTAATCTTTTCAGTGAATTTTCACTTGAAGATAGTGTCAATGAGTTATAAAACTCTGAAATAATACCCTTTCTTTTACTATCTTTCATCATCATTTTTTCCAAGGATGAATAAATAGGTCGAGTGAGAGCTTTATTTTGATTTGATCGAATAAAGTTTCTAAGTTGAAGATATTTTAAAAATGTGTTCTATTGAGATTAAATTTGATCCTCAGCTCTTCAAAAGACATTATGTTGTCTGCACATGGCAAATATAAATCCTGAATCTTTTGTATCCCTTTTAAATTCCATACTTTAAATACAGCGTCCGCTCTCCCTGGTTTAAAATATTAATTACCCCATATTGGACTAAATTGTGACAATAACTGTGGTTCTTTTAAATAGTTTTTAGCTTCACACCATATTTTGATCATATGCTTTACAAATGGATTTTTAACTTGTTTTTGTAATTTTTTTGCCGAATCTGAGTATATGAATATGGGAAGAGGTAAAGGTAAATTGTATGATTCCATTTCAGTCCAGTGAGGGAGATCATTTGATGAAAAATAATATGTCATAGACCTCAGTTGTGCCGACCAATAATACAACATAAAATTTGGACATTTCAGACCTCCACGATCAAATGGTAAATATAATAAAGACAAACGTAATCTAGCCCTCCTGTTGTTCCATATAAATTCCACTAACTTTTTTTTTATTCTTGAGAATAGATCTAAAGGTGGTGATAAGGGAATGTATTGAAATAAATAAAGTATTTTAGGTAAAATATTACTTTTAAGTATATTGATTCTCCCGATCATCGACATTGGTAGTGACATCCATCTCTGAGTTAACTCATTGATATCTGACATTAAGGCTTCATAGTTGACACTGGCGACTGATTCTAGCTTAGGCATAATTTGGATTCCTAAATATTTAAACTGATTTACAACATTGAATGATTTACCTCAGGGGCTGGGTAATTTCTCTGGGTCTCATTTAGCATTAATATTGAAGATTTAGTTTTATTTATTTTATATCCTGATATTTCCCCAAAATTCTTTATTAAATTCAACAAGGTTGGAATTGATTTTTTTAGATTCGACATAAACAAAATTATATCATCGGCGTACAGGGAGATTTTATGTTCTGTTGGTCCAACTTTAATTCCATATATTTGTGAATGTAAACGTATCGCTATCGCTAAAGGTTCAATTGCCATAGTAAACAGTAAAGGTGAAAGTGGACAGCCTTGTCGACATCCTCTATTGATTTTTATTGGTTTTGAAATATTGTTATTTGTTAGGATTTCTGCTGTAGCATTATTGTATATTATTTGAACCCATTTTATGAAATTATTTCCAAGTCCAAACCTTTGTAGGACTTCAAAAAGAAAGGGCCATTCAACTCTATCAAAGGCCTTTTCGGCGTCCAATGATAGGAGAGCTGTATCCGGTGCTTCTTTATTAAAATAAATAATATTAAATAGTCTTCTTACATTATGGAAGCCTTGTCTACCCTTTATAAAGCCATTCTGATCTCGATTAATAATATTTGGTAAAATTTCTTGTATTCGTCTTGCTAAAATTTTACAGATTATCTTAAGGTCGGCGTTTAATAGGCTTATTGGTCTCATATTTTCACATTTATTAGAGGGCTTACCTGGTTTTGGCAGCAGTATAATTAAGGCATTATTTATGTATGATGGTAAATTATTATTTTGAAATGCTTCTAAAACCATTTCCAAAAAAGGTTTTATTAATTTATTCTTAAATTTTTTATAAAGGTCAACTGGAAGACCATCTGGTCCTGCACTTTTTCCTGATTTCATATTATCAATGGCTAGCCCAACTTCTTCTTGACTAATTTTAGACTCCAATATCTCCCTGTTTTCATTTGGAATACACGGTATAGATAGTTCGTTCAAAAACCCATTTAGTTTTGTTAAATCAGGTTCATTTTTGGTATCATATAATTTTTCATAGTAATCTCTAAAGGCTCTATTAATTTCTAAAGGATCTATAACTACCTGTCCGTTACTTATAATACTGGTAATTGGTGTTTTAATTTCCAATTGTTTAATCTGCCATGCTAATAATTTTCCTGATTTTTCACCTTGTTCATAAAAAGATTGTTTCAATCTTAGAAGACTCGAGGCAGCTCTATTCGCTGATTTTTTGTCGTATTCAGCTCTCAAATCAGTAATTCATTCTCCAACCTTGGGTCACTTCCTGCATACACTTTTTCCTGAAGACTTTTTATTTTATGTTCCAATTTAGCTCTCTCCTCTCGAGTCTTCTTAGATTTTGATCCTGTATAACTAATAATATGTCCCCTAATAAAAGCTTTGAAAGCCTCCCACTTTACACATGCTGATGTTTGTGTAGTATTGATGTCAAAGAACTCGTCTATCTGTTTTTCTATATACTTGACAAATTCCTCATCCTGAAGCCATTTATGCTGAAATTGCCATCTACCTGATTCCTTTGTCAATTTTTTATCTACATATATTAGACAACAGGGTGCATGATCAGAAATCACGATGTTATCATAAAAGCAGTTTTGAATCTTGGACCTTAATTCTGTGGAAATCAAAAAATAATCAATACGTGAGAATGTCTTGTAGGTACTGGAATAACAAGAATAGGCTTTAACTTGTGGTTTCATTTCTCTCCATATATCTAACAATCTCAATTCTTTCATAAAATGATTAATAGTCATCCTACATCCAATGTGCGTACAATCCAGTCCTGTTGATCTATCCACACCTGGATTCAATGTACAATTAAAATCCCCTGCTATTATATGTTGCCCTGTAAGTGATGATAAGATGAGAAATAAATTAGCAAAGAACTTCTGATCATCTATATTGGGACCATATAAGTTCACAAGATTTATATTTTCTAATAGCAAAGAACCTTGAATGATTATATATCTTCCAAATTTGTCTCCAATTATATTTTTCACCTGAAAAGGAACTGATTTATGTATGAGAGTCATAACTCCCCTGGCTCGGGATGAAAATGAAGAGGTGAATACACTTCCCTGCCATCTACTCCTAATTCTTTTAACATCCTCCTCTATCAGATGAGTTTCTTGTAAAAACACAATTCTTGAACCATGTCCTTTATTTTATTCATAACTTGTTTAAGTTTTTTTAAATTTTGTAGACCTCTGCAATTCCATGAAGTTAAATTAAGATTAACACTTTGGTCCATGATCAATAGAGAGTTTAGGATTACCTTGCAGTGTAAACATGCTCATACAGAGAAGCAAAAACATGAGTGGTTGAACATTCATCCTACAAACTACACACAAACAAATTTCCCCTTCCCACACTTGTGGCAAACCCCCAAAATCAAAAGAAAAATTCTGTCTCCCGATATAGCCATCGACCGTTCCACACCCAAGGGGAACAGCCTAAGCCACTCCTTCTTCATCCTCCCAATCACCCTAACTCTACTGCTTTTAATGACGTAACATTAACTCTCCTCTGTAGTTTTCCAACTTAACTCCAAAATTTTTAACAACTTTGTACATCATAGTTTTTTTTTGTTTGTTTGTTTTGTTTTTGTTTTGTTTTTTTAATATATAATACAATCTATATTTTGTAAACTTACTATTTACTTCAAGTCAGTCAGATGCCTGTGCAAATGCTTAATTATTCTACCTTATATTTTGTTCATGCTTAGCTCCCACCAGTCTCTTCTTCTTCTTTGATCTTCTTGATGAACTCCTGCGCCTCCTCTGGGGTCTTGAAGATGTGGGTTCTGCCCTCATACGTGGTCAGCAGTCTCGCAGGATAGATTACACCATGACGAATCCCAAGGTTGCGCAGCTCCTTACGTATGGGATCAAACTGCTTCCTCAATTGCTGGATTCCTGTGGCCAAATCTGGGTAGAACCGCACCTGCTGGTCCTGGTGTTTAATCTCTCCTTTAGCACGTGCAGCGTTGAAGATCTTCATCCTGTCTCTGTTGCTAAGAAACTTCATAATTAAGGTCCTCGGCGGTCCCTTATCTCTCCGTGGGCCAATACGATGTGCTTTTTCCAGAACCACTGCTGATTGCAACTCCTCGCTGCCCAGCACCTCCGGAATCCACTTTTCCAGAAAGGAACATACGTCCCGACCTTCTGATTCCTCTGGAAGACCCACCAGCCTCAAATTATTCTGTCTCGACCGAGATTCCAAATCCAAAATATTATCTTCCAGAGATTTATTTTTTTTTTCCAAAGTGCGCACCTTTAATTGAAGACGGGTGACGTCATCTTCAGCACTAGCGAGACGGAGCTCCATCTGCGCCGTTCGTTCTACACAGTCACCCAATTCCTTTCTTATTCCTTCAACGCTGTCATAATCCCATCAAATCTAGAGGAAAAGTCCGCTCTCATTGAACTCATGGCAGCCAACAGCGCATCTGCGCCATTCCCCGCAGACATCGCACCGCCGCCAGCCTCCTCCGCCATATATGGAGTTTTGTTTGCTGCGTCACAGACCTGAAAGTCCGTTAATTTGGACTGTTTCGGCGGCTCGCTTTTTCCTTTTCCTGGTTTTCCAGCCTTAGGCTTCGCCGACATATCCTCGCCCAAATGCTGGGATACGTTCTGTCCCAAATGAGAGAGTTATTTGCCGATTTTTTTTCTCCAGGAGCAGAGCAGAGCGAGACACATCCGTCCTACGTGGCAGCCATAACCGGCAGTGAGTTCTTCTTTACTGCACCAACATTGACCGGCAAACTGCAACCTCCACTTCCGAATGGTTTCGGAGGAGGGTGGTATAAATCTGTAGAGGTCATTGTTTGTTAGATGGTCTTTCCAGGAGATGTTTAAGGCTGCCTCAGCATTTGTGTAAAGACACTGTCAAGTGAGGATTGAAGTTTAAAAGTAAGTCTCCAGGATGTTGATCTGTAGACCAGGACAGATTCATCAGTGACATGAAGGAAGCTCTGTTTTAAGGTCTGCAGGTAAATTACATTTCCAGACTTTTTCCAGGCTGTTTAGGGCTTCCCAGCTTCATAGGTAATGATCATGCTGATTTATGGTCAAGTGTTTTGTTTTTTTGGATCAAATAGGTTTTAATTATTTATTTGATGCTGTAAACATGGAGTTATGGTTACAGTTGAGCATGGTCATGATTGGTCGCGTTTGACAGAGCTACCTGTAAACTGTTACATAAGCTGTAATGAATGGTCATATATGCAGGAACTCAGCTCCACTTCATGGTTGCTACTGCACAGACTGGCTGTAAATGACATCAAAAGTACAGTGCACTAAATCCAGGAAGTAGAGCTTCACTTTTCTAAAACGGAAGTGAGTGGCAGCACATCACCGATAATTATATACAGTAGAGGCATCTTAATAAATTAGAATGTCATCAAAAAGTTAATTTTTTCAGTAATTCCATCCATCCATCCATCTTCTTTTTTTTTAGTCCTCTTTGGGGTGGGGGGGTCTGAAGCCTATCCCAGCATCTTTGGGTGAGAGGCAGGGCACATCGCAGGGCCAATACAGAGAGACAGACGACCATTCACTCTCACATTCGTATCTAAGGACAATTTAGAATCCCCAGTTGAAGCCAATTAACCTAACATGCATGTTTTTGGCCTGTGGAGGAAACCAGAGTACCCAGAGAAAACTCACGCAGACACCAGGAGAACATGCAAACTCCACACAGAAGGGTCACCGGGTGGTCAAGGGGTGGGATCGAACCCACGATGGTCAAGGGTAGGATCGATCCCATGACTTTCTTGCTGTGCTACCATAGTGCTAGCCACTGTGTCACCAAGCTGCCCTATTTCAGTAATTCAGTTCAAGAAATGAAACTCCTAAATGATTTCAATTCATTACACACAGAGTGTTATATTTTAAGTGTTTATTTCTTTTAATTTTGATGGTTATGGCTTATAGCTCATGAAAACCCCAAATTCAATTAAAAAAAAAAAAAAAAAAAAAAGAATATTACATAAAATTATCTGAGACCTTGATTTCCAAATGAAATGCAAAATTTACTTTCATCTGAAAAGAGGTCATCTGATAACAGACAGTGGACCTCTTTTCAGATAAAAGTAAATTTTGCATTTCATTTGGAAATCAAGGTCTCTGGAGGAAGAGTGGAGAGGCACAGAATCCCAGTTGCTTGAGGTCCAGTGTGAAGTTTCCACAGTCGTGATGATTTGAGGACCCCATTTCATCTGCTGGTGTTGAGCCACTGTGTTTTATTCAGTGCAAAGTCAGCATAGTTGTCTACCAGGAAATTTTAGAGCTCTTCATGCTTCCCTCTGCTGATAAGCTTTATGAAGATACTGGTTTCATTTTCCAGCAAGTCTTGTCACCTACCCTCACTGCCAAAAGTACCAAAATCTGGTTTAACCATGGCATCACTGTGCTTGACTGGCCAGCAAACTCTCTAGGCTTAAACCCCACGGAAAATCTATGGAGTATTGTCAAGAGGAAGATGAGAGACACCAGTTGTCATGGGCTGCCTCCGGCAGACAGTAAATGACTCCTTAAGGCAAGCACGATGTAGAGCCCAAAGGATTTATTCCAAAACAAAAGATGATGAGGACATGAAGGGAGGCTGAGCTGTCAAATAAACACATAAACTTGAGTTTAACTAAATGATAAACAAAGACAGATGCCAGAGTTACAACCCATGCATGATCTGCACTACGACTAACAACGTTCCAGCACCAGGCAACAGAAGAGGACGGCTAATAAAGCAAACATGTGATTACTCTACACAAAACGGGTTACACTTATGTAGCATCAAGCCATGTGGCTCCAATTTAGAAAATCACTCTTCACCTTAAAGAAATTGTTTCACCCAAAAGTCTGGTCAAGAATTGTTTCCTTCACCTAAGGACCACAGTTTGAAAACACATTCTGTGGTAAAAGGGCCGCCGATAAGGATCCCATTTTGTGCCAGGAATGGATTCTTTTACGAGTCATAAATCCCGACGCTTCCTCCCCAACCAGGCAGTTTTATGCTTAAATTACTCTGTGAGATATCCCAGATCTCTTGACTGCATTCTACAGGTCACTAGGAATTATCTACAGCTCAACATTGCCCACTTCTGTCAACTCAGGGACATGTTGGGTTTAATCAACATTGGAATTTTGGATTTTACCAGCTGAAATAATCCTTTCTCCTTAAGACTTTATTTTTCCAGGAAATACTGCTTAGAACACTGTTGAAGATGACCGCCTCTGTGTTGGCAATGATGGGTTTGAGATGTTTCATTAATCATTGATTTTTAAGCTTGTTGCATGTTTGAAAATGCTTAAATGAACCTTATTCTAATGCATGTTAATTATAGAAGGACAAGTTTATAAAAGTGCATGCTCACTGAAAGTTAGCCATGAATCACTGAAGTTAGCTTAGATTTTATATTAAGTATATAATGAATTTCACACTTAAAATGTGTATATGGCTTCTGAAACTTATGCCAGTCATCTGACTGGTACCAACCAATCACCAGGCCGTCTCTGTTGGATGATGCCCCTTTCATTTTATTGGTCGGTTACAGACAAAGGACTGCTTTCTTATTGGACCATAGCCCATTCGAATCTCCCACGATAGCTGATAATTGGTTCTTCCTGCTGCCAGTCATATTTTATGATCCAAGGACCGCGCTCAGTTAAATAGAGAGAACCACCCTAGTAGTTCAGTTTTTTTCTTTATTACCTCCACCAAGGAGGTAATGTTTTTACCAGGGTTTGTATGTCTTGTCTGTCTGTCTCTCTGTCTGTTACCAACATAACTCCAAAAGTTATGAACGGATTTTGACGAAATTTTCAGGAAAGGTGTGTAATGGCACGGGGAACAGATGATTAGATTTTGGTGATGATCTGAGGGTGCATACCTCCACCAAGGGCTTTGTTTGTATTTGTGCAGCAGGATTACACAAAAACTACTGGATGGATTTGGATGAAATTTTCACCAGAGGTGGTTCTTGGGCTAGAGAGGAACCCATTATATTTTGGTGATGATCTGAGAATGTATACCTCAGCCAAGGCTCTTATCTTCTCACAGTGTGTTAGCAACAATACTCCAAAAGTTATGAACGGATTTTGATGAAATTTTCAGGAAAGGTGTGTAATGGCACGGGGAACAGATGATTAGATTTTGGTGATGATCTGAGAGTGCATACCTCCACCAAGGGCTTTGTTTGTATTTGTGCAGCCGGATTACGCAAAAACTACTGGATGGATTTGGATGAAATTTTCACCAGAGGTGGTTCTTGGGCTAGAGAGGAACCCATTATATTTTGGTGATGATCTGAGAATGTATACCTCAGCCAAGGCTCTTATCTTCTCACAGTGTGTTAGCAACAATACTCCAAAAGTTATGAACGGATTTTGATGAAATTTTCAGGAAAGGTGTGTAATGGCACGGGGAACAGATGATTAGATTTTGGTGATGATCTGAGAGTGCATACCTCCACCAAGGGCTTTGTTTGTATTTGTGCAGCCGGATTACGCAAAAACTACTGGATGGATTTGGATGAAATTTTCACCAGAGGTGGTTCTTGGGCTAGAGAGGAACCCATTATATTTTGGTGATGATCTGAGAATGTATACCTCAGCCAAGGCTCTTATCTTCTCACAGTGTGTTAGCAACAATACTCCAAAAGTTATGAACGGATTTTGATGAAATTTTCAGGAAAGGTGTGTAATGGCATGGGGAACAGATGATTAGATTTTGGTGATGATCTGAGAGTGCATACCTCCACCAAGGGCTTTGTTTGTATTTGTGCAGCAGGATTACACAAAAACTACTGGATGGATTTGGATGAAATTTTCACCAGAGGTGGTTTTTGGCCTAGAGAGGAACCCATTATATTTTGGTGATGATCTGAGAATGCATACCTCAGCCAAGGCTCTTATCTTCTCACATTGTGTTAGCAACAATACTCCAAAACTGATGGACAGACTTGGATGCAATTTTCACCACAAGTGGCTATAGGCCTACACACAAACTCATTACATTTTCGAGGTGATCCATGACAAACGGAAGGAGCCTTGGCAAAGGTATGCGCTTTATGAGTGCTTTTCTAGTTCAGTTTTTGTCTTTGTTCAGTTCAGTTTTTGTCAAGTTTTCTGTGAGTTTTGTCAGCTTCAGAAGTCTTGTGTTCCTAAAGTTGTCTTTTGTTAAGTCTTTTTCTGTTTTCTGGTATTTGAGGAGAGATTATTCTTTCTTGTTGAGCTCAACCTTCCTACTTGGAGTGAAACTCCAAAACGCCTTTTTCCCTCTCCTCAGATGCCGTGTTTATTCTGCTCAAGTTTTCCTATTGATTTTCTTTAACTTGCCGTTAAAGTGGACTGATAGTGATTTTTGGACTTTTTCCCTGCCTCATCCATGTATCACGAAGTCAGAAGAACTAGGATTTTGTGGGTGGAACTGTTTACATCCATTTTCCTTCAGCCTGTGGTTTTCTTATCGGCTGGGCATCCTAAATTTGCGGGCCAGGACAGGATCTGTTGCCCAGAGGAGACGTCACACCTGCCCAAAGGGCCAGCCGTTCATTCTGCCGCCGGCTCCACTCCGGACATCCGCTGCTAAGTCTGTGCCATCACCGTTGTAATTGAAAGGACTGCTGGCAGTCTTTCCTCCTTTTTGCCATCTGCTGGTGTTCAAGATCACTGCTGGACTCTGAAGACATAGCTGTTCATAAGCCAGACTTCTACTTCCTATCTGCTGGGTTAAATGTGATGTCTAATTATAATTGAATATGACCAGTTTTTCATGTTAAAAGTTAGTCCATAAACTATGATAGGAGCTATCAAGATGAAGGAAAATTATTATTCCCCCTTTCAATAACCTCCGGTTTTTTTAGAGTGACTCAGAATTTTCTTTTTCATATAATCAGTTTCATTATTTTCTCCATAAAATTGCGTCCAATTTTATGCATATTTTTGTTGTAGTTATTTCAGTCTCCCATTGCATTACAGTTACAAAATCAAAATCAGTTTTCTCTCATTTCCACAGACATTTAAGTATAGACTTTATGCCCAGGAATCTGTTACCAGATAATACATTTGATACTTGTTGATCATTTCACCTCCTTACAAATCACTTGAATGTAATGTCATTTAACCTGAGTCTGATTATTAAAACTGTTAACGGTATAGAGACGTTTCTGCTTGATTTGTTTTGTGTGTGTGTTTTTCTGGATCATGGCAGAAGAATTCACAAATATTGAGACTGGTTAATGAAAGGTTCAAGGATTATTTATTAATAAATTGTCCAAGTTGGACTGGTGCCCCTTTACAAGTGTTTCTCTCTTGTTTTGTGAGTGTTTGTGGTCACGAAGTAAACCTCCGTCCCCACACACAACTCTAAATATAAATTAAATAATCCTTGTACCTTATCACACTTATAATCAATTGTTAAGATAAGATAAGATAAGCCTTTATTAGTCCCACAATGGGGAAATTCCAGGATTGCAACAGCACAGGGATAGCAACACTCAGAGCAACAATCAGAAGGCAAGAAAAAACAAGAGCAGCTAGTATACATATGTACATATTACTATAAATATATATATATATAGACACACAGTGCGGAGCATTGTGGTTGGTGGATGTGCAGCAGAAAGTCTAAGCTCTCTCTCCGCGGATGCGGTGGGCCAGCTGGATGTCTTTGGGCATGATGGTGACCCTCTTGGCGTGGATGGCGCACAGGTTGGTGTCCTCAAAGAGACCCACCAGGTAGGCCTCGCTGGCCTCCTGCAGAGCCATGACGGCGGAGCTCTGGAAGCGCAGGTCGGTCTTGAAGTCCTGAGCGATCTCCCTCACCAGGCGCTGGAAGGGCAGCTTACGGATGAGCAGCTCCGTGGATTTCTGGTAGCGACGGATCTCTCTCAGAGCCACGGTACCGGGCCTGTAACGGTGAAGCTTCTTCACTCCGCCGGTGGCTGGAGCGCTTTTTCGAGCAGCCTTGGTGGCCAGCTGCTTCCTGGGGGGCTTTTCCTCCAGTAGATTTATGGGCGGTCTGCTTGGTTCTTGCCATCGCTCTTTATTATTCTGTCTTGTATTTCTTGCACGCCGCCTAAACTCCAGCCTGGCACCCGCGTTGTTTTCGCTTCAGTTCCCCGGTATGTTGAGTTTCTCCGTTAGCACCGGGTGGCGGTTGAGTGCTAGCTAGCTCTTCCCTGCTGTATCGTCTCCTGCTGTAAACAGTGGCTCCGTCCGCCGACTCGGGAGACCTTTGGGGCGATCTGTGTGTCCGTGATATATATAGAGTGAAAGGTGTGCCAGATCAGAAAGAAGAAGGAAGATAAAAAGACTCAGAATTGAGCCGCTGTTGCAAAAGGCAGCCAACTCGTGTGGCGCCGGAACCGGAAGATGATTACTATGCGCTATACTTAATAAGCGGCCAACAGATAACAGGGGATCAACTACAGGTGAGGGAGATGGGACGAGCGGGGCTGTGCAAATAATGGATACCGGGGAGCTAGAGAATGGTAATAAACATATACACCAGAACAAAACTACAGAACATAATTAGAGACATGATAATGAAAAATAAATGCAATGATCAACCAAGACTAAGGTAGGGAAACCCAGAGAAAACATACGAAAGTAACAACTGGCACTGGTCATCCATCCATCCATCCATCCATCTTCTAAAGAACTTAAATAATATGAATGATAACATGACGATAATAATGGTGCAAATGATTCAAAAAACAACAAGGCAAGTTTATTTGTATAGCACATTTCGTGTACAAGACAATTCAAAGTGCTTTACATAAAAACATTAAAGCATTACAGCAAGTTACAAAAGGAATACAAGTACATCTCAAAAAATTAGAATATCATGAAAAAGTTCAATATTTTTTGTCACTCATTTCAGAAAGTGAAACCCATATATTATATACATGTAGATTCATTACACAGTGAGTGATATATTTCAAGTGTTTATTTATTTTAATTTTGATGATTATGGCTTACAGACCATGAAAACCCAAAATTCAGTTTCTTAAAAAATTTGAATATTACATAAAATTACTTTTAAAAAATAGTTTTTTAATACAAATGTGGACCGACTGAAAAGCATGTCCATGTACACACTCAGTACTTGGTCGGGGATCCTTTTGGATTAATTACTGTATCAATGTGGCATGGCATGGAGGTGATCAGCCTGTGGCACTGCTGAGGTGTTATGAAGGTCCAGGTTTTAAATTTTAAATCACCCTTATTGTCATTCAACTGTACAACCAATCATGTACAGTAGAACGAGATTGTGCTTTACCTATCTACAGTGTCAATCACACACACCCCAGTGCAGAATCAGAGGGCCGCTGCCATGCAAGGCGCCGCCACAGATTTCCCTCCTCCATTCTGTTATTGCTGAGCACCAAGCTCTGGACGGCAGGAAGTTCCACTTTAATATGGTCTTTGGCATGACCCGGCTGGGATTTGAACCCCTGCCTCCCGGGTGTGGGGCGGATGCTCTACCAACTGAGCCACCACTCCGGTGGTTGCTTTGATAGTGACCTTCAGCTCGTCTGCATTGCTGGGTCTGGTGTCTCTCATCTTTCTCTTGACAATACTCCATAGATTCTCTATGGGGTTTAGGTCAGGAGAGTTTGCTGGCCAATCAAACACAGTGACGCCATGGCCATTAAACCAGGTTTTGATACTTTTGGCAGTGTGTGTGGGGGGGTGGGGTAACCAGGTCCTGCTGGAAAATGAAATCAGCTTCTCCATAAAGCTTGTCAGCACAGGGAAGCATGAAGTGCTCTAAAATTTCCTGGTAGATGACTGCGCTGACTTTGGTCTTGACAAAACGCAGTGGACCAACAGCAGCAGATGACATAGTTCCTCAAATCATCATTGACTGTGGAAACTTCACACTAAACCTCAAGCAACTTAGATTCTGTGCCTCTCCGCTCTTTCTCCAGACTCTGGGACTTTGATTTCCAAATGAAATGCAAAATTTACTTTTATCTGAACAGAGGTCGTCTGCTGGTGTTTGTTCACTGTATTTTATCAAGACCAAAGTCAGCGCAGTCGTTTACCAGGAAATTTTAGAGCACTTCATGCTTCCCTCTGCTGACAAGCTTTATGGAGAAGCTGATTTCATTTTCCAGCAGGACTAGGTACCCTCCCACACTGCCAAAAGTATCAAAACCTGGTTTAATGGCCATGGCGTCACTGTGTTTGATTGGCCAGCAAGCTCTCCTGACCTAAACCCCATAGAGAATCTATGGTGGATTGTCAAGAGGAAGATGAGAGACACCAGACCCAACAATGCAGACAAGCTGAAGGTTACTATCAAATCAACCAGGAACTTCATAACACCTCAGCAGTGTCACAGGCTGATCATCTCCATGCCATGTCACATTGATACAGTAATTAATCCAAAAGGATCCCCGACCAAGTATTGAGTGTGTACATGAACATACTTTTCAGTTGGTCCACATTTGTATTAAACAACTATTTTTTAAAATTAATCTTATGTAATCTAATTTTTTGAGAAACTGAATTTGGGGTTTTCATGGACTGTAAGCCATAATCATCAAAATTAAAATAAATAAACACTTGAAATATATCACTCTCTGTGTAATGAATCTACATAATATATGGGTTTCACTTTCTGAAATGAGTGACAAAAAATGTTGAATTTTTTCATGATATTCTAATTTTTTGAGATGTACCTGTACATAAAAAATTTAAAAACAAGCTAAAAAGTAAATTAAAGAGAAACAAAATGAGCTAAAATAGAATACGACAAAAATAAAATTTACAGTGCATTGTAGAAGATTAACAATTGTTCTTCTGAAAGGCTGTGGCAAATAGGAGGGTTTTTAATCTGGATTTAAAGCAGCTGAGAGTTTCAGCAGCCCTGATGCTTTCTGGGAGTTTGTTCCATATGTGAGGGGCATAAAAACTAAACGCTGCCTCACCATGTTTGGTTCTAACTCTGGGCACAGATAGTAGGCCTGACCCTGATGATCTGAGGGCTCTGGGTGGTTCATAATGGACCAGAAGATCTAGAATGTATTTTGGCCCTAAACCACTCAGAGTTTTATAAACCAACAGCAGTATTTTGAAATATGTTCTTTGACAGACAGGAAGCTAGTGTAAAGATCTGAGAACTGGAGTTATATGATCCACTTTCTTGGCCTTAGTGAGGACTCGAGCTGCAGCATTCTGAACTAACTGCAGCTGTCTGATGGACTTTTTACAAAGACCTGTGAGGACAGCATTACAGTCCAGTTTACTGAAGATAAATGCATGGACAAGTTTTTCTGGATCCTACTGAGACATCAGACTTTTAATCCTCGCTGTGTTCTTTAAGTTATAATAGGCTGATTTCACTAATGTCTTAATGTGGCTGTTAAAATTCAGGTCTGAGTCCAGAACCACACCCAGATTTCTGGCTTGACTGTTGGTTTTTAGCATCATTGATTGAAGCGGAGTACTAACTTTGAGTCTTTCTTCTTTGGCTTCAAAAACTATTATTTCGATTTTGTCTTCATGTAACTGAAAAAAATTCTGGCACATCCATTCTTTAATTTAACCAGTACATTTGATCAGGGTTTTAATTGGACCATTGTCTCCTGGTAAGACGGTTATGTAGATTTGTGTATCATCTACATAATTATGGTAATATATTTTGCTGTTTTTTATGAGTTGAGCTAGTGGGAGCATATAGATGTTAAAAAGCAAAGGTCCCAAAATGGAACCTTGGGGAACTCCACAGGTTATTTTTGTTCGCTTGGATTTGTAGTTACCTATAGACACAAAGTAGTCCCTGTCTTTTAAATAGGGCTCAAACCAGCTAAGCGCTTTATCTGAAAGTCCCAACCAGTTTTTCAGCCAGTCTAGTAAGATGTTATGGTCGACCGTGTCGAATGTAGCACTGAGGTCCAGTAGAACCAAGACTGAAATGTTGCCATTATCTGTATTAGAGTGGATGTCATTAAGGACCTTAACTAGAGCTGTCTCAGTGCTGTGGTGTGGCTGAAAACCTGACTGGATGACATCAAAACAGTTATTTAATGTCAGGAAGTTGTACAATTGTTGAAAAACAGCTTTTTCTATTATTTTACGAAGAAAGGGGAGGTTTGATATGGGCCTAAAGCTGTTCATGAGTGGGGTGTCTAGGTTGCTCATTTTTAGAAGTGGCTTGATAACAGCTGTTTTAAGGCATTGAGGGAAGACACCTGAATGCAGAGACATATTTATGATCTGTAGTAGATCTGAGGCCATACAATATGAAATGGTTTTTTTTTTTAAATGGGTGTAAACCATAACCATCAAAATTCAAAGAAATAAACATTTGAAATACATTGCCTGGCAAAAAAAAAAAAAAAAAAGGTCATCACCATTGGTTAAAAAAAAAAAAAAGGCTTCAGTTTGCTAGGGAGCATAAAGATTGGACTCTGGAGCAATAGAAGGTCATGTCATCTGAGTCCAGATTTACCCTGTTCCAGAGTGATGGGTGCATCGGGGTAAGAAGAGAGGTGGACGAAGTGATGCACCCATCATGCTTAGTGCCTACTGTATAAGCCTGTGGGGGCAGTGCTGTGATCTGGGGTTGCTGCAGTTGGTCAGGCCTAGGTTCAGCAACATTATGTGCCCAAAGAATGAGATCAGCTGAGTACCTGAATATACTGAATAACCAGGTTATTCCATCAGTGGTGATTGATGCTGTAATCAAAGCTAAAGGTGGTCCAACGAAATATTAGTGTGACTTTTTTTTGGCCAGGCAGTGTATTTCATAATTCAAAAGAGCCAAGCAGTTCAATTCACACACACACACACACACACACACACACACACACACACACACACACACACACACACAGAGACAGTATATACTTACAGATGTCTCTAACATACAAGTACAGGTCTTTTGCTTCCAAACTCCTCTGGAATTTATTTTGTGAACTGTAATTCAGACATCTGCCACTTCTCATGTAACAAATCAAAGTGACACATTCCCTTGACAGTGGATTTGTTTTCATTGAAATGGATCACATATTTTAAGTTTTTGTTGTGGATCAGCATTCTGTGCTTTTTTAATATTGTGGTAAACACAGAGCCCCTAGAGGTGAACCTGGGAAATTTAGCCTCCTCCTTTAATGCTCTCAAGGATAGAGAATCAGGGCCATTACTCGATGGTGTTTGTTTACTGTTTTACGTAATATGGACAACATGGGGATAGTTATTCCTTGAGACAAACATCTCACTCATGGTCAAAAGCAATGGTTTAATATTAACCTGGGAAAACACGATGAGAACAGCAGGAATAATTTTCCACCAAGTACATAATTCACAGTATATGTAAGAACCATTGCTCTCTCTGCAGTTTGCATACTTAAAAGTAGGGCTGGCTGATTTTACATTAAATCAGCATCATGGCTATTTGAAGCTTTCAAGTTGGTTTCTTGTTTTTTTGTTTTTTTTCCCCTCTTTCCTTTCTTCTCCCTTATAGGTCACTGACAAGACTCATAATTAAAGCACGAGTGTGGCATTAGTGAATACATCACTGCATTGATTTGGCTGAAAATGAGCATAATCTAATAAAGAATTGACCCATTGTCACCTCTCGCATGTGGCCAAACTAAACACTGTCAAGTGCAGAAGTCATTGTTCACACATACCTCTTGAGGGCCCATGGTCCACATGACTTGCACCGGCAGCCAGCCAGCTGCCAGATGCTCTGGAAGAGCCCTTCACACAGTCACAACCATGCTATCACCACACAGGGACCACAAATCTCTGATCGAGTTCTTAAATACAGTCTAAGCTCGTCCACCCTGTCATCCACCCCCACTGCAAAACAGTCGATAAAATAAAGAGCAGTCAGAGACCAAGAGCGGCCCAGCCTCTGCACTCCCCACTCACCCCCTCCCAGCATCCCCAGATGAAACAAAGAGTCACTCATCTCATACCATGTGGATGGACACTGCATTTCTTTTTGGTAAAAGCTGTTTTAATTTTTCCACCACTTTCTGTCGCTTCTGAACAGCACCGATTGTGCTACTTCCAGGTTGTGGAGTCATGCAACCACACACACAGGAGACTTCTTAAAGGGACAGTACATGAAAGCTCAGTTTTATGTTCCCACTGTAGTGGATGCGTTCGAATGATGAGGCTGAGTTTTATTTCTCAGGTTCAGCTTTATTGACAGAACACATCCTCTAGCATTCTCAAAGCAGGAAAAACGAGAAAGAATCATCTCACATCACCCTTTTATACGTTTCCAGCATCAGAACTCAAGTCACATGGTGCTTCAGTAAACATACAGTCACAAAGCATCTCTTTGAACCTTCACCATTGTCTCTCATTCATTGATGAACCGGAAATCCCTCCAGGGCATCTTCTTTGGGACAAAAAGGCAATTCTCACACCTCCTCGTTATCTTCTGCAGATTGGAGTCTTTTGTCCTTCCAGACGTGAAGCCCCCAATACACATGCAGTCATACCTCTGTGGAAATGTGAGCCCAACATATGTGTCACCACATATAACCCCCCCCCCCCAAACGTCTATTAAGGGCAAAACATGCATGGCATAAAAAGAGAAAAGAAAAAAACACAAAACACTCCACGTATCACTAATCAATCCACCAGCTGCCTGGGTTTTAACCTTCTGCCGAATCTGCTGCAACCTGGCTTTGCTACCCCTGCAGCGTCTCTCTGCATCTGTGGATTAAAGCTGTTAGCACGTCTCTGTGAAGATTCTGGAGAATGTTTCCTCAGCGGCCTGCCACAGCGGGGGGGCCTCGCGAGCTGCACTTGCTCATCAGCCAAAACAAAAGCAGGTTTGAGCCTGTTTATGCAGATCAATTCCCTTCTGCCCCCTAAATCTAGCAGAAAATGCTTCTGCCCGGTCTCCACCACTCTGAAAGGTCCGTCATAAAACGGCCGCAAACTTGGACGCTGAGAATCGTGTCTAACAAAAACAAACTCTGCATTTTTTAAAGCCTTTGGCACAAAAACACGTGGGAAACTGTGATGAACCGGGCCAGGGAGTGTGTTTGCTCCTGAGTTGCTCTGCCACGGCTGAGCAGGGGGGCAATTTGGTGCGGGATTATTGGGGAGAAATTCCCCCGGCAAATGGAGAGGTTGTGCAAAAACTAACTCAGCTGGGGAAGCATGCAAATCTTCTTTAGGTGCAGAACGCAACCCCAATAAAACCCATGGAAGTTTGTCCACCCAATTTGTATCCGTCAGCGACGCTCTGAGGGCTGCTTTTAATGACCTGTGGAAGCGTTCGCATAAACCATTAGCCTGGGGGTTATACGCGGTGGTATGATGAATCTTCACCCCCAAGCTGCGGGCCATCGATGACCATAGTTCGGAAATAAATTGGGGACCCCTGTCGGACATTATGTCCGATGGGACTCCGAAACACGCAACCCACGCTGTTAAAAATGCTCGCGCAACTTCTTCCACTGTGGTTGATGTCAGAGGAATCGCCTCTGGCCAACGCGTGGTGCGATCCACCATCGTCAAAAGATGTGTGTGCCCGTGTGATGGCGGAAGCGGGCCCACCAAGTCAACATGCACGTGGTCAAAATGCTTAGCGGGGATGTGAAAAGGTTCCAACGGAGCCTTAGTGTGTCTGTGTATTTTGGCTCGCTGACATGCTACGCAGGCCGCCGCCCATTCCTTGACCTGTTTGCGCAACCCGGGCCAAACAAATTTCTCCCCCACCAACTTAATCGATGCGCGCACTCCCAGATGTGCCAGAGAATGGACCGAGTCAAAAACGCGGCGACGCCACGCGGCTGGCACCACGGGGCGGGGCCGTCTCGTGGAGACATCGCAGATTAGTGGGGGCATACCAATTTGCTGCACCCTGTGCTCCAGCCTTAGCCCTGTTGGTCCAGACTGGAGCGTGCGCACGTCCGCATCATTAACCTGCTTCGCGGCCATGGCTGCATAATCTAACCCTACACAGACCGGGGCTGCGCGCGCTCCCGCGTCGCTGCCCGGGCCCGCGGCCACGGCTGCAGAGTCTGCCCCCATGGGGCCTGGTGTTGCTACCGCGCGTGAGAGACAATCCGCCACTACATTGTGTTTACCCGCGACATGCTGGATATCAGTGGTGAACTCCGATATCGCGGCTAGTTGCCTTTGTTGCCGGCCTGACCAGGGTTCTGAAATCTTGGCCATCGCAAACATTAGCGGTTTGTGATCCACAAACGCGGTGAAGCGTCGCCCTTCCAACCAGAACTGGAAATGGCGGATGGCCAAGCGTAGGGCCAAAAGCTCCCTGTCGAACGCACTGTATTTACGCTCACTATCGCGCAGGGTTCTGCTGAAAAACACGAGAGGTTGCCAGGTACCTGCCACAAATTGTTCAACAACCGCCCCCACTGCTACATCGGAAGCGTCGGTGGTAAGCGCCATGCGGGCGGTTGGAACTGGGTGCGCTAACAAAACTGCGTTTGCCAGGGCTGATTTGACCTGGGCAAAAGCGCGCTCCCGCTCCGGAGACCATTCAACTTTATTTGCGGGCTTTTGTTTTTTTAACACAGTGTATAATGGCTGCATGAGCCGCGCTGCGCTTGGGAGGAACCGGTTGTAAAAATTAACCATTCCCAGAAACTCCTGTAGCGCCTTGACCGTTTGAGGTTGCGGAAACTCTGTTATTGCGCGCACCTTATCGGGCAGAGGAACCGCTCCTTCTGCCGAAACGCGATGCCCCAAAAAATCAATCTGCGCCACCCCAAACTGGCACTTCGCTGGGTTAATTATTAACCCGTGCTCTGCCAGCCTCCGAAAAACTGCTGTGAGGTGGCTTTCGTGTTCGCCTTCGGACGTGCTGGCTACTAAAATATCGTCCAAATAAACGAACACGAAAGGAAGGTCGCGTAAAACTCCATCCATCATGCGTTGGAAAGTCTGCGCGGCCCCCTTGAGGCCAAAAGACATGTGCAAAAATTCAAAAAGGCCGAAAGGAGTTATAACCGCTGTTTTGGGTACATCCTGCGCGTGCACTGGAACTTGGTGGTAACCGCGCACCAAGTCTATTTTAGAAAAAATGCGTGCCCCCGCCAAATGAACAGAAAAATCCTGAATGTGCGGAATCGGGTAGCGGTCATGTGCTGAAATGTTGTTCAACCTGTGGAAATCACCGCAAGGTCGCCACGAGCCATCAGCTTTTGGGACCATGTGTAGCGGTGAAGCCCAGGGGCTTTTGGAGCGTCTAATAATGCCCAGTTTTTCCAGGTTGGCGAACTCCTCGCGCGCGATGGCCAGTTTAGCTGGGTCCAAGCGCCGAGCTTTTGCAAAAACGGGGGGCCCGGTGGTGGTGATAAAATGCTCCACCCCATGTTTAGCCACCGTCGCCGAAAACGTGGGGACTGTGAGTGCTGGGAACTGAGCGAGCAATGTGTGAAACTTACCACCCGCAGCTGAGACGCTGGCATGTGCAGTCGGCGGGGCCACCCGAGCTGTGCAGGGGATAGAATGAAAAGACAGTGCATTAATCAGACGTCTATTAGCAAGGTCAACCAATAAACCATGTGAGCACAAAAAATCAGCCCCTAACATGTTGAAACTGACTGCTGCTACAATAAAAGTCCACTCAAATGAACAGCCCTGTAAGGACAGGAGCATGGTCCTCTCACCGAACGTTTTAATCGTGGAGCCGTTCGCTGCTGACACTGACACCCAGGGAGCTTTAGACGGCATCAGCCGTTCCACGTAGGTGGGTGTGACGAAACTCAGCTGGGAGCCTGTGTCCACGAGGAACTGTTTTCCCGAGTTTGCATCCGTCAGGTAAAGCAGCTTGTTCTCGTCGCCGAGGGTCGCAGCTGCTACCGGCCCTCGGTCTTGGCGTTTCCCTGGTGCTTGAAGTGGCACGGCGGGACGCACTTGTGTGCTCTCTCTGCAAAATGGCGGGGGTAGAAGCACAGGCCGTCCTCCGCTCCGCGCCGCCTGGTCTCCATCGCCGCCGTCGTTGGTGCGTCTGGCGCCGCGGCCGCTGGTTCCGAGCCGTCTCCAGACGTCGTTCCTGGGCTAGCTGCCGCGGCCGAAACCGCATTCCTCTTGTGGGCGTCGACAAGCCGCTGTGCCTCCTTGCTCAGTCCATGGTAGTCTCGCCTGGCCAATCGGGTCGACTCTGCCAGGGCTACTCTCACTGCTGGCGGCAGGGTCCGGAGGAAAAGGTGGGCGAAAATAAATTCGCCATCCTCGGAGTCTTTTAGCCTCAGCATCTTCACCATCAGGTCCGCAGGTCTATCGTTCTCCGACTCCGTCAACGTCAGGAGCCCCTCTGCTTGCTGTTGGACCGAAGGGGTGAAATGGCTGATCAGCGCGTCCTTCAATGCGCTGTACTTGTCGCTGTTCGGTGGGTGATTAACCAGATCCTCCACCCTCTGGACTGTGTGGCTGTCCAGCTTCGCTACCACATGGTAGAATCTTGTGTTGTCGCTAGAGATTCTCCGGAGGTTGAACTGCGCCTCGACCGCGCTAAACCATGAGCGCGGGCTGTGCTGCCAGAAATCGGGCAGCCGAATCGTGGAGGCGGCCATCAGGCTGGCTTCCGTCGAGCCCCGCTCGGGAGAATTCTGTCTGCTCATTCTTAGTCGTAGGTCACCAGTGTAGTGGATGCGTTCGAATGATGAGGGTGAGTTTTATTTCTCAGGTTCAGCTTTATTGACAGAACACATCCTCTAGCATTCTCAAAGCAGGAAGAATGAGAAAGAATCATCTCACATCACCCTTTTATACGTTTCCAGCATCAGAACTCAAGTCACATGGTGCTTCAGTAAACATACAGTCACAAAGCATCTCTTTGAACCTTCACCATTGTCTCTCATTCATTGATGAACCGGAAATCCCTCCGGGGCATCTTCTTTGGGACAAAAAGGCAAATCTCACACCTCCTCGTTATCTTCTGCAGATTGGAGTCTTTTGTCCTTCCAGACGTGAAGCCCCCAATACACATGCAGTCATACCTCTGTGGAAATGTGAGCCCAACATGTGTGTCACCACACCACCATCTTTTTGTTTCATTTCAGTTAATATCCCAGCTCTGCTGAGAAGTCCATACCTAGGAAGTGTTTGTGGCTATGCCCACACAGAGACTGTAGTATTTTCTAAAATTTTGCCTCTCTGTGAGCTAGCTTTATGCTACAGAATTTCATGTCTCCTTTATTTGCTTTTCTCGCACACCCACTTTTTTGCATTTAAATAACTGAGAGCTTTAAAATGGATAGATCCCATAACAACATAATTGATATTGACAGTGAAGGGCTACCCACCAAGCCTGTCATGTGATAAATATAAAATATTTTAATCTACATGCAGAAATCATGCAAACCTACTGTATGACAGTTCAGGAAAAAAAGGGTGTTGCTCAAAATTTGCATAATCAGTCATTTAGACATGTGAGGTCTGGCTCAGCTGATCTAACCCATTGATCTGTTTTGGGAAAAGAGGAAAACTAGAATTTAGAAAAGGTATTCAGTCTTTGTTTGCTTGTTTCTTTCCCTTCGAAGGCATTGATCCCCCCCCCCCCCCAAAAAGGCCAAAAATGTTATTTTTTTTTCTGGTTAAAAAAAATCACCAGGTTAACTGAGTCAGTACTGGTAGCATGCAATGTCTGTTTTCCATTTTGTAGCCATTTTTAAATCTAACCATCCATCTATCCATCTTCTTCCGCTTAATCCTTTTCGGGTCGCGGGGGGGCTGGAGCCTATCCCAGCATCTTTGGGCGAGAGGCAGGGTCCACCCTGGACAGATCGCCAGTCCATCGCAGGGCCAACACAGAGAGACAGACAACCATTCACTCTCATATTCATACCTAAGGACAATTTAGAATCCCCAGTTTTGATGCCAATTAACTTAACTTGCATGTTTTTGGCATGTGGGAGGAAACCGGAGAAATCCCGGAGTAAACCCACGCAGACACGGGGAGAACATGCAAACTCCATACAGTCGCTGTTGGTCTGGTGCTGGGATCGAACCAAGGATCCCCCGACCAAGGGTGAGTTGCTGTGCTGCCGCAGTGCCAGTGTTACCCTAAACTAATTTAAGAATACTTTATTACCTTTGCCTATCATGAAGAAATTTCAGTGAGACCAATGAAGGAGTGAGGGCAAAAATGTGGAAAAAAGTGATGGAATGGAACACAAAATATATAAAAATGTGCCAAGGTGGATGATCTGGGGGCGAGGAAGAGAAGATGGCAGAGAGGATGATAAAAGCAATAGGAGGCAAGGAGAGAATGAGATAGAGCGGCATTGCATCCCTCTGTGATCTGGAGTGGGAATTATTTCCATCACACATCACAATGTCAATTCTCACTCTGTCCTGCCTCTATTTTCCCTCCTTGTATTTCACCACATTTCCTCCTACAGCTTAACACTCATGTTTACCTTCCCCTACATCTTCTCTGTGTCTGTTGGTCTCACCATCTCCTGAAAGTTGAATGTTTCTTATTTGAAAGATGGGATGACATAATGCAACAGAAATACTAACTTATAACTGGTCAGAGTTAAAAAAAAATAAATAAAAAAAAATGATGGTGCAGTGTCATATTGATGGATTTGGGAAGGGTTCTTGAGAATATTGGGTTGTATATTTTATTTGTATCATTATCAGGCTGTTCCTATAGCCATGAAAGTCTGGAAATATAGTTATTTATTTATTCATTCATTTATTTATTTATTTATTGATATGTTTAAAAACAGTTTTCACATACATTGAATTTTCATGCATGAATTAGAGGTTCATTTGTTGTCTCTCTGGTTTGAGATTGTGGCAGTGGAAATGGAATATGGCAATGTTTGCTATAGTAGCTGTGAATTCAAAGTGGAGTTTTATGTACTTTGCATTGTAATGTTGAATGTCCTGAATAAGGAGCTCTATGCTTATATGTTTTTGGTGGCTGGACGGTTTAGAGACGAGTATTTTTGCATCTCTTTGTGAGCAATGCTTTGTGCTGCTTGGTTTTAAATGGGAAACTGCAGTGGTGCAGAGTACCTCAAAGAACCATCAGTAAACCATTAGGGTTATTCTACTGGTGCATAACACATGGCAACATACTGGAATGTTATTTTAGATAATTCTCTGCAAAAATTAAAAGAAGACACAAGTTTGCCTTTTTGTCCATTCACACCCCAATGAGTTTATTGTGCATTTGTAACATTTTCTGCTGTACAGTTCAAAATGGGTTTTTAGTGTTGTGGTAACTGACTCTTAAGGTGTGAGCTTAAATGGTATGAAACATGACTGGGCTGCATGGTGGCGCAGTGGTTTAGCACTGTGGCAGCACAGTTTTACCCTCGGCCAGGGGATCGCGGGGATCGTGAGTTCGATTCCAGCCCCCGACCAACAGTGAGCTGTGTGGAGTTTGCATGTTCTCCCCGTGTTGCGCGGGTTTACTCCGGGATTTCTCCGGTTTCCTCCCGCATACCAAAAAAAAAAAAACATGTAGGTTTAGGGCGCTCGCGCACGCAGCGACCAGCAGCCGGTGGCTTGTCACCAGACTGCAAACCGAATCTACCTACGGGTACAAATAAGTAACAAAAAAAACAAACAAAAAAAAAAAAAGACTTGTGAATCATCATTTTCGATGACATTTTGCCTATGATGCCAGAAATGTTTTTCTTTTTTCCATTTTTTTTCCAGCCATAGCGGCTCTTTTGTTTCTCAAATCATCAAACACATCAATAAATTGGTCATTCTCTGCCACAAGTACCCTAAATGCCATGTTCTTTCATCCTCATTGTGAAGGCATGATGGTGAATTGCCAGCAGGAACACAGAGTATAACCATTCCTTAGCTGAACCCTGCTTTTTCAGCAGTTCACCGTACTTGCTTCCCAAAACACCTTTCTGCATGTGTTTTTAGCTCATTCCGACAAAGGTGAATTGAGTGATCCCCATGGTGCTGCAACTGTTGGTCTGTTCATCCAGCCACAATTCACGAGAATCACTCCTCCTCCTGGGGAATAGCCTGGGTGCTCACCAAACTCATACACAGTCATCCTCAGGTGGATCTGCATTATGGCTGGGAATCACCAGAGACCGCACGATACTTGGGCCATGTTGCGATATTATCACGATCCCGTGATACACTGAATATTGCAACATCATATATTGCAATTTCCCATCCCGATCTTTGTCTTGTTCAACTCTCAGCTAGATCTCAAGAGTCACTCTTTTGCTGTAGTGACCTAACCAAAGAGTGAGCATTTAGCACCATCTAATGGACTGAAAAATTAACTGGTTTTTCATTACTCTGGTACTAAAGCCTGCTTCATGCTGCATTTCCCCTCTAGTCTGCCTTGGTCCGCGTATGCTTTGGACGAGCCCGGCACGCACACGGCGCTGTACGTGCAAACTTTTTTCATCTACCCAGGCCAAGCGGTTGACGCATGCGCACAACCATGATTTGTAGTTTCACTCCTGCCCTATAGGTAGCGCCAAGGCACTGACGTGCCAGGATTTTCACCAACAAAGAAACGGTGAACTTCTTCACAAAATTTCTCTTCAAATATACTGTAGAGTCTATTTCTGCTTTTTGACGTCCCGGTTTTCATTCCTTTTCCACGAAGATGCTGCTGCCACTGTGAAAGTAAGTATGTACATATGTATGATTCATGTATGTTTTTATTCTTGTTTTTCTGCCTCCTTGTTGTCTTCTTCGTCTACTGATGTATGCTGTGTTGATATCATCACCTCGTGAATGGGACGTTCAGTCTTGCACTTGCGCTTTTCAACGCGTTCAGGTCGTGGGCAGGTGGCGCGGTCAAAAAATTTGGGCTGCACGCGGTTGTCCGCGGTCGAGCACTCCAGACTGTAGCAGAGTGGAGACGATGACATAAATTTCATCACACAAGGTTTCCGGTTACATGTACACGGACAGCAGAGATGTAGCATGAAGCAGGCTTCATAGATAAGTTTGTGTTTTCAACATACATCCATCTTCTTCTCCTTAATCCTTTTCAGATCATGGGGGGTGGGGGTGGGCCTGGAACCTATCCCAGCATCTTTGGGTGAGAGGCAGGGTACACCCTGGACAGATCACCAGTCCATTGCAGGGCCAACACAGAGAGACAGACAACCATTCACTCTCACAGTCATACCTAAGGACAATTTAGAATCCCCAGTTTGATGCCAATTAACCTAACTTGCATGTTTTTGGCATGTGGGAGGAAACTGGAGAAATCCTGGAGTAAACCCATGCAGACATGGGGAGAACATGCAAACTCCACACAGATCACTGTTGGTTGGGGGCTGGGATCGAACCCAGGATCCCCCGGCCAAGGGTGAGTTGCTGTGCTACCGCGGTGCTAACCACTCCGCCACCGTACTGCCCTAATGTTTTCAACATTTGTTAATAATTCTTAATGAAGTATCACAATACTCGTGTCTCTGAATCTACGCAGTATCACCACCACAAAGTGCCCTCCACCCCCAGTCTGCATACAGGTTGTACTCAAGGTCACAAGATATGAGTCTGTGTCAGTTAAGCCTTCAGTGTTCAGATAAACTAAGGCTCGTGGTGACCTCATGGTGTGTTCTTCAGGCCAGTATTGGGTAGTTTATCATTGACGATCTGGTTTCCTGCCCCAGTTCTAAAAATATTCATTTGTTTTATCTTCTAGGTTTCCTTTTGTGTTTTAAGTTTGAATTCATGTCCTGAATCTCCATTTTTTTTTTCTGAGAATAGAAGTTGAATTAAAAATCCTCTGTGGTGTAAAGCAATAGAACGTGGAAGGAATCATTCAAAAGCCACACTTTTTCTTGGTATAAATGCTCCCAGCTTGTATTGGATTGATCTTTTGCTGTTGCTAGTCCTGGCCGACTTGTAACACCCCTGCTGGGTTTATTGCCAGATGTGTCACAGATTTTAGTGCCGCATAGGTTTTTGATTTAATAACCACCACTGCTTGCAGTCAGCTGAATTGGACTTTCAGAAATGTCATAAATGGGGAGAACATTTTTCTGCCAGTCTTTGTGCCGTCAAATACAGCAGTGATTTCCAGCTCAGCAGATTTGATCAAGATGGTACATGGTGTAAATACAAAACAGTAACAATGCATTTGGATCTGCGCAGCATCCACTGACAGATCTTAGTGGCTAAATTTGTATATGTGTATATGTATTGTGAATGTGCAGATATGCATGTATGTGTTTGGGGATCTGTCCAAACAACCGTGTTTGTGGGGTAGCAGTTTTCTTTCCAGCACGGCACTTTTAATAGATGCACAGCATATGCCAGACAAAACAGGCCCATCTGCCTTATCACTGAGGTAATTGCATTTTTCAAAGTGACAGCGGCCAATGCATAATTCATCATTAGGTAAAGCACAACGAAGTCCCACAACCGAGTGTGTCAGCTCGCGTCAGTGCAGGCAGGATGCGGGAGGCTGCTCCGTGACCAGCAGCTCACTGAAATGGGGAGATTTTTCAGACAGCGAGACGCGGATGTGTTTGGAAGTGATATTTAAAATTGGAAAGGCTGTCATCATGCTGTGTGCGTCTGTGAGTGTGTGAGGGAATGTGTGTGCGTGCGTGCAGGTAAGTCAGTATGTTAACAGCCTATTTCTCTATGCTCTCCCCTCAGGCGTTCTTTCTCCACTCATCTTATTATATTGTGTTACAGCCAACCTCTGGCCTTCTCTCTCTTTTCTGTCTGCCTCGTTCTCCCCTCAACCACTGCGCACCTTTCACACCATCTTTTGTGTCTCCCTCCCCCCGCTTTTACAAGCTGTCTTGTCATGTTTTCAGCCAGTCTACACTGCATTGCTGTTTTACTCTGGCATTCTCTTTCACTTTACCTCTGTCTCGGCTCATGCACATGTGGGTGTATCTGTAAAAATGCAGGTACCCATGTACTGCTTGGCTAGCTGAGATCAGAGTGGGTTTTGCAAAAAGTTTAACTTATCAGCATAAATTGTTATTCCTGTGCAATTCATCCATCCACAGCATGATAATGAAGTGAAAATGCAGCACTAGGAAAATAAAACAATTCAATCAAGCAGCATTTGTGGTACTGCTTCCATTTCGAGATGTTCAAATTCAAATGCAGAAGTCTCCTGGGCTTAAAGTTTCTGAGTTCAGATATCAATTTGCACATTTTTAAAAAGCAATTCAATGCAAATCGAAAAGTATATCTTCTCACAAAAGTGCTCTTCGTTGAAGGCAATACCTTGAGAGTTCCTCTCTTATTTCCATGTCTGGTGTTCAGTAATTATGAATAAGTAGTTCTCTCAATTAAACGACTCAACCTTCAACAATCTACTCTCCAATTAGCACTTAATTTTGTTAAATGAAGTTCAATTTGTTATAGTGTTTCTCTAGTTCAAAGTTCTGTGTGTGGAGGGAGAACACTAATGCTTCTATTTTGCTACTGCATCCAACATCATAACATGAAAGAGCTTTTCAGGTGGGGATGTGCACCCCACTGGGAATATGTGGGTGGGCTGAAGGTGGGGTGAATGGTGTGAATGCGTGCAGATAAAACATGAGTTACTGAGTTATTAGTTTGGACTATTTACACATAATCAACAATTAGATTTGCAGCAGTGCCAGTGACGCACAACTCATATAGGCAGATGTACTGTGTATGTGTGTCTGTGTTTTTACATTAGTAGAGGCTTCTTGCAAATAGATGGTTTGATCACCGGGTTTGTGCTCACAGTCAGATATGTATATCTGAGATGAATTATTTTACCTTTTTGGTATAGAGTATAAATAAACTGTTTTAGATCAGTTTAAAGCCTGAGCTGTTGCTTATAGTCATTTATATAGCAAATGCACCTTTATTTTTTAAATCTTACCAGTGTTCAATGTGAGCATCCACTGTTTGATGACAAAAAGTCAAAAACATAAAGAAATCGTAATAGGACTCTATTTAATGCTACAAATGATGACTGCAGTCAACAGTGGGTACAGAGCAAATAGTAAATATAAGCCCATACAAATTCTTTGAGTCACCACTTTTCCAAAAGATGGACAAATGCGTTACAGTATCCACTAAATCGCCTGAATTGTAGAAATTGTTGAGACTGGAAGAATCCTTGAATACATACCATGTTTTTGCACTGTGCTTCAACCCAAGAACATCGAAATTGGGTAAATTGGCTGTAAATTAGTGTGTCTCTCAGTGTTGATCTTGTGATGGACTGATGGTGTCCAGGGCATACTATGCCTCTCACATGTCAGCTGGGCTAGGGCCCAAACTCCTATAACACTAATACCTTTTTTCACTTTAAATTTTTATTGAAAAATCCCTGTAGTTAGTATTGAGGAAAAAAAAGGTTCTGAACTTATTCCAAAGATGGCATAGTATTGCATTGCATAGATCTGTAGTGAACTTAAACCCAGGACCTCTCTGGACATTCTGTAGTGTCATGGTTTTACCTGCAGGGGGGTGAGTGTCTCGGGCCTTAGCAGTGTTCAGTGTGATCTGCCCAGTCACTTTTTGGCACAGTGCTGCCACCCAGTTTTGATACATAGATTTACCTGAATAGTATAAATAGCTCTTGTAAACTAATGGAACTACCTGAAATGAAATTGATGTACAGTAATTACAAAAAATCAAGCTGAAAACTGGTGCTACAACTTGGATATTCCCATTTGAAAAGTTCACAAACTGTTACAGAATGATTTGTTATTATTGTTCCTAGAATTGGAGTCAACCATACTGTGATCCCCTGCATTGCCAGATAAGAGACAGGCAAATATGTGCAGTTAAAAACATGGTTTGCTTCAGTCAAGGGGACAGGAAAGAGAATGGGAACAGAAATCATTTATACCCAACCTATAAACACTGTAGTAGTGTATACAGAACAACTTCCTGTGTAGGAGTCATCATCACTTGCCATTGTGCGCTACACTCCTACTGGTTTGCGTGCGTTCATAGTCCTTTCCTCAATTTGGCAACCTACATGATTCTGCGCTCTCCACTGTTTTGTTGTAGGGTGCAGTGCCATGTTAAAATGCTAGTTGTCAGGATTACATCATATGATCATTTAAGACCCCTCTGTGTATCACCACTTTATCATGGTGGAGGGGTTTGGATGCCCTAATGATCCCAGGAGCTATGTTGTTGGGGGCTCCCTGCCCCTGGTAAGGTCTCCCAAGACAAATTGGTCCTGGGTGAAGGACCAGACTAAGAGCGGTCCAGCATATCCCTCTATTTAGGAAAAAAAAAAAAAAAAGTTACATCAAGGATCCAGTGTACCCAAAGGAACCACATGGGTCCACCCTGCAGTGGGCTTACCACCTGCAAGAGGGATCATGGGGATCACAGTAGAATGTTAACTGAGCTTCAGTCCAGGCTGTTCTTTTTGGACTGCTGCTAGCATAACCCCAACCTCCAGATAAGCAGTAGATGGATTGATTATTTAAGAATGATTACATAATGCATGCCTCACCTTATGCAGTTTGACTTGATGAAAATCCATCACTCTTGACCTTTAGGGATTTATGATGCATGCAGAGCCCCCCTTTTATGCTTTTTTCTTCTCAAAGATGTTTTTCTCTGACTCAGTTTTCCCATATCAAGCACAGAGCTCTAGAAAAAAACACTAGTGTTTATTGTAACTTATGACTTTCCACCGTACATTGTGATTTGCATTGCAATTGATACACTGTACTCTGAATGCCAGTGTCTTTGTATGCTTGGTGTGTTTTTCTGTCTTTGCTACTATTCAGATCTCTTTTCCTTGCTTCCCCATGACCCTTTTACCAGACCGTCCTGCTTGCCACAGTCTTCTGGGTCTTAACCTGTACCTGCTGTTTTCCCCCCATGAGACTCTCTCAAGCAATCTCCATCACAACATGCATCATCAGTGGGGTGGGGGTGTGTTAAAAAAGGAAGGCATGAAAGGAGGAGGGCCATAAAGTATGATGGTTAAGAAAGTGGGGGGGAAAGACTCAGTGAGAAAACTTTTAGACTTTGAAATGAGTAATAGGGAAAGGTGATCTGGGAAGGTGGGGGAAGAGGAGGGTGAGTGGAGACGAGTGAAGGAGAGCATAACATGAATAAAAGAGACAGATGAGTAGATAGATGAAAGGAGGTATTCGTGGAGGAAAGGACAGGTGGGACAGAGGGAGGGAAGGCTGGTGTGTGTGAAGCAGAGCTGACAGTAAGCATCAGAGACAGAATGCCAAACGACAACCTCTGTAGGACTAAATTAGCGCTCATTCTCCCCCTCACTAGCGCTGCCTGTTTCTTCCTTCTCTCCCTACAGCATATCAACTTGTATCTTTGCTGATCTCCATTACACTCAATAAAAATGTGCATTTCCCAAATCAGTATGCTGGCTTTCTGACACTGGAAAAAAGATGAGGCACACAGACTTTTAGTTGGACTGTCACCAAAAGTACTGGGCCCTACAGTTTCAGTAACGGTATAATGCATTTTTAAAGCACTTTCCTGTATTTCTTTCCCCATCCATCCTTACAGATTCCTGTACAACTCCACACCTCCACCGTAGTGTTCAAGGATGGAGCCGTTCCCTTTAGGAGACAAGTGGAAAAGTCTGTTCATTCTTACAGAAACTATACATTTTAGCACTGTCTCTGTCTGAGATATCCCACACTAATATTTAGCTTTTAACAAAACAGTATGGCATGACTTCAACTTAAATATTTTAAACAATTAAAAAGTCAAAAATCTCCCAATATTCCATTGCAAAAATGATTTCAACCATTATTCAAAAGTTGGTCACAACATTTAGGTTGATATATCCAACACTTTTAGATTAGATTCAACTTTATTGTCATTACACATGTATGAATACAAGGTAACGAAACACAGTTTAGCATCCAATCAGAAGTGCAAAGGACAGACAGCAGTACAGTATATACAGTAATTGACAGTATGTGCAATTTAAGCAAATATATGCAAATATATGCAGCAGTGCAGAAAGTTAAGAGTACTGTTATGTGCAAATAATGTACAATAAGTTAGATGGGCAGTTATGTACAGGTGAGGATGGTAAGAGATGATGGTAAGAGAGTCAGTGGGGAACTAAGTTCAATAACGTGACAGCTGTTGGAAAGAAACTGTTCCTAAACCTGCTGGTTCTAGTCCGAAGGCTTCTGAAACGCCTTCTGGAGGGGAGAAGCTGGAACAGTCCATGAACAGGATGGTTGGAGTCCCTAAGAATGCTGCGTGCCCGGCGCAGACATCTTTTCCTGTAGACGTCCTCTATAACTGGAAGTGGAGTCCCTGTGATGCGCTGGGCGGTTTTCACCACCCGCTGCAGCGCCTTACGGTCAGCAACAGAGCAGCTCCTATACCAGACTGTGACACAGTTGGTCAGGGTGCTCTCTATCACGCAGCGGTAGAAGTTGCCCAGGATGTCAGTTGACAGATGGTTCTTCTTCAGTGTCCTCAAGAGGAAGAGGTGCTGATGGGCCTTCTTGATCAGGCTGGTGGTGTTAACTGACCAGGACAGGTCCTCCGAGATGTGGGTCCCCAGGAATTTGAAGCTGGGGACACGTTCAACAGCTATGCCATTGATATGGATGGGGTCATGTGTCTCTCCCCTCTCCCTCCTGTAGTCCACTATGAGCTCCTTGGTTTTGCTGGTGTTAAGGAGCAGGTTATTGTCAGCGCACCAAGTAGCCAGGTGCTCAACCTCTGCCCTGTAATCTGACTCATCGTTGTCCCTGATGAGTCCGATCACCGTGGTGTCATCTGCGAACTTTATGATGGAATTGGATCCATACATAGGCCTGCAGTCATGGGTTCTATCTATTATCTATTATTATCTATACTATCTATTATCTATTATTATCTAACCCTCGATCTATCTACATCTATTATCTATATTTCCCTGTTTGTTGTCTGCCTCTCTCAAACGTCTTGTTTGGACTTATTTTTGTGTCCTTTAAAGCCTTCTTTGAAACTTAAATATTTTGAAGAAGCACAAAACTGTGTCCTTGCTTTCATCTCTTTTCACACACCAGCATATAAAGAATACACATTTTGCCCTTTGAATGTTTTTATTTTAGCTTGATATTTACCAAGTTGTGGAATTACTAGGGCTGTACCTAAATATCAGATTATCTGGATATTTGTTCACTTCATTGGTATTTGATTAACTTCTGTGATATTGTCTAATTCTTGTAAAAGTGAATTAATGCAATTTGCAATAAGTAGCAAATTGATGATATAAAAAGCCACAGATTTACTGGAATGGATTTAGAAATAAACAAGGAAAAAAGGTCAATATTACATGAAAAAATGACTGAATGAATCGAAAGGGGCAGCTCAGTGGTGCAGTGGTTGGCAAGAAGGTCCTGGGTTCAAAACAAAGAGCTGGCCATGGGCTTTTGCCAGTTTCCACCAGCAGTACAGAAACATGCACATTAGGTTAATTGGCATTAATGGGGGATAAATTGTCCTTAGGTATGAATGTGATAGTGAATGGTTGTCTGTCTCTCCATGTTGGCTCTGCGATGAGCTGGCAATCTATCCAGGTTGTACCCCACCTCTCCCTGGGATAGGCACCAGTCCCCCGTGACTTGAAAGGATTAAGCGGTTAAGAATATGAATGGATGGAGAATAAGGATGAGGAGGACACTGGCTTGTGCTTCCCCCTTTGGCTGGGGAACCAACTTTCCTTCCCCCCCCCCACCAATTCCATCATGCTGACGAGCAAGCTAGGAAGTGGAAAGTACCTTTTTTAAATGGTCTTTGGTATGACCCAACCAGGGCGTGAACGCACGACATCCCGCCTGTGGAGAGATGCTCAACCACTCGGTCACCACTCCAGTCCTTTGTTAAGCTTAATATAATGTTCTAATAAACTGTCTTTTTTTTTCCAGTTTTCTGCAACACTTCACAATATTTGCCCCCATCACCATCTCCCATCGCTCAGTTGCCTGTGACAGCCACATTGGATCTCTTCACCTCCCCTGCTTTGTACTGTCATTCATTATCAGTGTCATTCAGTTCTCCCCATCCACATGGTGGAGCAGCTGTTTGGGAGTGTTGTCCTGTCCTGTTGAAATGTATTCAGATAAGCTATGCAATGAGAAGCCTGGAAGGAGTGTCACCTCTTTGTCTGGTGTCACTTTACATGCCAAACGCTAAACAAGAGGGTGCATGTGTGGTGTCATTTACAAACAAGCCAAATCTGTTTTTAAGACACAGAATTGCAGTGTAACAATTCAAGCCATTGTGGAAATGTTTTAAACATAAACCTGCAGATGTTCCCACTTCATTTTTGGATGCAAAAAGCAAATCCGTTATGCCTGGTTCAGACTACATGAATTCAGTAAGATTATGGCCAATTATCATTGATAGTCGACCCTTTTACAAGATCAACTGCAATCATGAATATCGAGCAGCTGAGTAGATGGTGTGTTGCATCACCTCATGGCCAAAGCTTGACAACCTGAGAGTGTCAGAATATTTTTGTACTTTTTAGCCTAATTTGACGGTTCTCAGTGACTGTCAAATAGGCCTTTTCCACCAAAGTGGTTCCAGTGCTTAACTGGAGCCAGAGCCTGACTTGGCACCAGTTCTTTGGATTTTGACAGGCTAAGCACTAGTCCCAGGCTCTCAAAAGTGGCACTAACCTGGCCCCAACTCCTACCTTGGCCAGAGCTGAGAACCAGTTGACGTTGTTAACGTCCACTACCGTGGGCGTGGTTACCTGACCAGCTTCACAACATTACTGACCGCCATGTTGCATTCCAAACAGCAGTGGATTCCAAAACCAAACAGATTTGAAGTGAAGAGGAGACACATTTCCTGGCTCCGTCCCTGGCTCTATGGACATGAGCAGAAGTACAAGATAAGCTGGAGGGGGCCACTTGGACAAAGCCCATTTTGATCTGATGAACTGCTTTTGGGGATAGGCCAGCCAACTGGGACCATCCTAACTGCCATGAATGAGTTGTACAAACTGCTCAAAATGCTACTGGTAAGTGTATTGTCTTTAAAATGCCAAAAGTTAACACACACACACACACACACACACACACACACACACACACACACACATATATATATATATATATATATATATCCACTTGTATTGCTATGTAAAGACCAAAGTGCAAATATTTTTTACTCACTCTTGTGCCTATAGTATTTTCCGTTAGCTATGCTAACAAGCGAACAGTGCTTTTACCACGATCAAACGTTTGTCCTCGCCTTAAAGAAATGCTCGTTTGATAAGATAAGATAAGATAAGATAAGCCTTTATTAGTCCCACAATGGGGAAATTCCAGGATTGCAACAGCATAGGGACAGCAACACTCAGAGCAACAATCAGAAGGCAAGAAAAAACAACATCTAGTAAACATATGTCCATATTACTATAAATGTATATATATATAGACACACAGTGCAGAGCATTATGGCTGGTGAATGTGCAGCAGAAAGTCTAAGCTCTCTCTCCGCGGATGCAGCGGGCCAGCTGTAAGTCTTTGGGCATGATGGTGACCCCCTTAGCGAAGAAGAGACCACCAGGTGGGCAAACACAAAGTTTTTTCAGACAGACTTACGTGTGTTCTGTCCGTTTTTCTGCGGATTCTATATTATATAGAATATACTGTATATATATTCTATATATTATATAGAGGCGGGTCCCGGAGCAGTCCCATCATACGACGAGTAGTGGCAGAATCCAAAGCTACGACGACATGGAAATACTTCGTGTCATCTGTGGTTATTCCGCGCAGATGGAACTGAGCCTCGACATGCTGAAACCAGGGCTCCGGGTCGTGCTGCCAAAAGTCCGGTAATTTAATGGTAGCCGCAAAAACAGCCGGTGCGGGAGCCGCAGTGGATACAGACGCCGTGGCGGCGATATCAGAAGAGGTCGCTTGAATAGACATTCTTCAAACGTCAGGGTCACCAATATAGAATCCGCAGAAAAACGGACAGAACACACGTAAGTCTGTCTGAAAAAACTTTATTTACATTTCTACACTTCCTCCTTTTATCTCCGTCCAAAACGGAAAAACTCCGCCTTCACATTAAAACATCAAATTTGTGTGTGAGACCAACAGCTAATGTCACCACACCTGTAAAATATATACATACACCATGAATACTTCAAAACAGAGTACACTGAGGATCGATTGTCAGTTGAATTTTTTTATTCAGTAATGCTTTTGCACTGCTTCACATATGTTATATTTTGTAAATGATATGGCAGGCACTAAACAGGTCATTGTTCCCCACTGTTAAAGTACTCCATTAAAGCCACTCTAATGTCATCCCCTTCTACACTGGCATGGGCAGCTAGTGGTTGAACTGGAGGCTGACTGCGAGTCCAAAGTTGCCACCATGTTCCTCACAAATATCATCAAGTATGCAGCAGGTGAACACCATTTTTTCTCAGCTCCAGTTCATTCCTTGTCAGGAGGGACCTCCATTGTCCTTTCAAGCCGCCGAAAGCCATTTCCACAACTGAACGTGGACGGCTCATCTGGTAGTTGTAGTTACGTTGTTCAGGGGTAAGTCTGCCTATGTCCAAAAAGGGTTTCATCAGCCACTTCTGCGTGGGGTCGGCTGGGTGGTGAAATCCGGTGTCGTGCCAAAAGGTGATCACGTCTACAGGAGCCAGGAGCACCGGCTTGTTAAGGTATCAGGACACTCCATACCCTTGCCACTCCGTGCCCAAATCGCAACGTACCCTAGCCACTCCGTACCCACTTCCGTACCTGTGTAATTAAATACTTACCAACACAAAATGTTGTTGTGATTTCTAAGCACACCATATAAGGCTGATGCTCTTAAGGTGCCTTCACACCAAACGCGAGCAGCCGAATTTTTCGCACAGCATGATTACATTATAACTCAATTGTTACGACCCACTTTCTGGGTCAAGGCCAGAACTGTCGTCACACCTCCCCACTTAAGGAAGTGGTGCAGGTGTCCTATCCTGGACGAACCCCCATTTCTGTTATGACCCACTTTCTGGGCCAAGGCCAGAGCTGCCTACCTCAGCCTGGGATCACAAATCATGAAGTCTGTTTTGACCCCTCAGTTAAGGTGGACAGACCTATGTCACTTTCACCCTCGGCGGGGGTAGACACACACCTCCTAATATCCCAGACTGAGTCTCAAACCCATGACACCGTGATCTGAAAACATCTTACGCTACCACTGAGCCAAAGAGGAATTCCTCCACTAGCTCTTGGCTAGTAACAGAGGTGTACTCTAAGATGTCAGGGACTTCACCACTGACTAATTACCCATGGAGGGGGCCATCACACAATGTAAACGCACGACATGAATTTGCTATTTGAGTGAGATGCAGACAGGTGAAGTTGCCTTTATAACTTCTGCAGCTGTGTTCAACCTACATTTGTAAACTAGTTTACTCTCCAACGTCGATGCTTGTATTTAATTATGCAGGTACGGAAGTGGGTACGGAGTGGCTAGGGGATGCTGTGATTTGGGTACGGAGTGACTTGGGACAGTGATGCAAGGCAACGGAGTGTCCAGTAACCCTTGTTAGAGGTGTACTGCCTGGTCTCAGTCCACCTACAATGTGTCTAAATATTTTGAGGTTTTATCGCATCTGAAAAATTATAGTGTTGGCCAAAGTGTTGCAGTTTGGATAACGACGTATAGAATTTATCAGAGTGCAATTTATCAGATTACAATTGATTGTAATATTTATGTGCAAAAACCTCATTGTTTTGGAGGTGCGTAGAATATATATTTATACAGTATCTACATATATATGTATATATATTTGATATACCCAATATATATCCGATCAAAGGTGCTGGGGGACAAGGGGAATTGCCATGGGGGGTTGATATGTAAATACAGCACCTCAGGTAGTGGAGGAGGGTTAATATAAAAGAGAGTGCCTGCAACCTGTGTTTCTACTGTTTTGGATTCTGGTGGATGTGAGAGGAAGAGAATAAAGCTTCATCTGCTCTGAACGCTCGGCCTGATTATTCATCTCTCCACACTGGTGACCCTTGATGCACAATGGAACGTGAGGCAAACACCCCGGAGACAACCCGGACGGGAAGTGCCAGCAACGCGTGCGCCGTTTCGGTCAAACATCCCAGACTTTTGGCTACACAACCCCAAATCTTGGTTCCTTCACACCGAGGCCCAGTTCGCGCTCCGGGGAATAACAGCAGATGACACCAGATACTACTACGTGGTTGCAGCACTGGACGCACGCACAACCCAGCAGGTGGCGAGCCTGCTCCAACAGCCCCCAGCCCGCAACAAATACGGTTCTCTCAAAACCACGCTGACCCTGCGCTACACGCTCTTGGACTGTGAGAGTGCGGAGAGGCTCCTGACGCGCTCCGACTTGGGAGACGGGTCAGCGGTCGAATTGATGGAGAAGATGTTGGCGTTGATGGGCACAGATGACGGGCATTTCCTCTTTGCCCACCTTTTCCTCGGGAACTTCCCGACAGCGGCCAGGGCGGTCCTTGCCAATTCGCCGCTGCTGGCCGTGCGCAACTACCGGGCTCTAGCCCAAGAGGCAGGTCGGATCATCCTCACCACCAGAGCCCTCACAGTGAATGCAGCAGCGTCGGAACGCAGCGGCGTCGGAACCCAGCGAGATGGCCAGCGGAAGTGAGGAGCCAGCGACGGTGGCTGGAAGGCCAAGAAGCACTGGAGAGACATGCTCTGTTCCTACCACCGCCGTTTTGAAGAGGACGCACGCCAATGCGTGCCACCATGCCAATTCAAGAGCTCGGGAAATGCCAGGGCCAGCAATCGGTAGCAGCTGCGACTGCTGGTGAAGCAAGCAAGCTGCTGTATGTGACAGACTCACGCTCGGGGAGATGGTTCCTCGTTGACTCCGGCTCCCAAAAGAGCCTCATCCTACGCCGACTGGCTGGCGGGAACTAGCGGCCCCGAACTGTCGGCCGCAAACGGCTCAGACATTAAGACTTTTGGTGAGAGGACACTGACTATATCCTTGCACGGCCGTACTTACCAATTGACATTGGTCATAGCGGCATGCAGCTTCCCCATTTTAGGCGCTGATTTTTTGTGTGCACACGGACTACTAGTCGATGTTGCTAACAGACACCTGATTAACGCAATGTCTTTTGATTCTCTCCCCTGTACAGCTAGAGGAGCCGGGTCCACAACACTAGCCAATGTCACAGCTCCAGGGGGTAAGTTCCACACACTACTCACCCAGTTCCCAGCACTCACGGTTCCGACGTTTTTGGTGACCGTCAGTAAACACGGGGTGGAGCACTTGATTACCACCACGGGGCCGCCCGTTTTCGCACGACCTCAGCGCCTGGATGCAGCTAAACTGGCCATAGCGCGCGAGGAGTTTGCCAACTTGGAAAAGTTGGGCATCATCAGGCGCTCAAACAGCCCATGGGCATCCCCGCTACATATGGTTCCTAAGGCCAAGGGATCGTGGCGACCTTGCGGTGATTTCCGCAGATTAAATAACGCTACAGCGCATGACCGCTACCCCAGCCCGCATATTCAGGATTTTTCCGTTCACCCCACCGGAGCGCGCATTTTTTCCAAGATAGACCTGGTCTGCGGTTACCACCAGGTCCCGGTGTGCACCGAGGACATACCTAAAACGGCAGTAATAACCCCGTTTGGTCTGTTTGAGTTTTTACGCTTGCCTTTTGGGTTAAAGGGCACGGCGCAGACATTCCAACGCATGATGGATGTGGTGTTGCACAATCTGCCGTTTGTGTTCGTCTACCTGGACGACATCCTGGTGGCCAGCGCGTCCGAGGACGAACACGTAGCCCACCTCAGGACAGTTTTCCAGAGGTTGGAGGAGCACGGGTTAATAATCAACCCGGCGAAGTGCCAGTTCAGGGTGACAGGGAATCAGTTTTGTGGGCCGCCGCATCTCACCGGAGGGAGCGATACCATTGCCGGACAAGGTGCGTACAGTGGCGAATTTTCCCCGGCCACAGACGGTCAGGGTGTTGCAGGAGTTTTTGGGGATGGTTAACTTTGACAACCGTTTCCTCCCCCGCGCAGCCCAGCTCATGCAGCCGTTGTATGCTGCGCTTAAGAAACGGAAACCGGCGGACAGAGTCGACTGGACTCCTGAACGAGAGCAGGCGTTTTCCGAGGTTAAAACAGCCCTGGTGAACGCCGCACTGCTGGCGCGCCCGGACCCGGTGGCTCAGATAGCGCTCACTACCGACGCCTCAGACGTGGCCATAGGAGCCATCGTGGAGCAGCACGTCGCTGGTTCTTGGCAGCTGCTCGCCTTTTTTAGCAGGTCTTTGCACGACAGTGAGCGTAAATACAGCACGTTCGACAGAGAGTTTCTGGCTTTCCAACTGGCCATACACCACTTCCAGTTCTGGCTGGAAGGGCGCACCTTCACTGCGTTCGTGGACCACAAGCCGCTAACGTACGCGATGGCCAAGCTTTCAGAACCATGGTCGGGCTGGCAGCAGACACAGCTGGCCGTGATCTCGGAGTTTATGACTGACATTCAGCATGTGGCCGGTAAACTCAACGTGGTGGCGGACTGCCTCTCGCGCGCATTAGTGGCCCCAGTCTACGTGGGGATAGATTACACGGCCATGGCCGCTGAGCAGATCGGCGATGCAGACGTTTGCGCACTCCAGTCTGGACCAACAGGGTTAAGGCTGGAGAGCAGAGTACTGCAAGACGGGGGGCCCCCCTAACCTGTGACGTCTCCATGGGCCGCCCGTGCCCGGTGGTCCCACGTGCTTGGCGCCTCCGCGTTTTTGAGTCGGTTCACTCCCTGGCACACCCAGGAGTGCGCACGTCAGTCAAAATGGTGGGAGCGAAGTTCGTCTGGCCGAGCCTGCAGGTGAAACAGTGGGCGGCAGCCTGCGTAGCGTGCCAAAGTGCTCAGGCACAAAAAGGCCCCCTTGGAGCCATTCCATATCCCGGCTAAGTGGTTCGACCACGTTCACGTGGACCTCGTGGGCCCCCTCCCACCATCACAGGGGTTCACGCACCTCCTGACAGTGGTGGACTGCACCACGTGCTGGCCTGAAGTTGTTCCGCTAGCTTCCACCGCGTCCACAGAAGTTGCATGTGCTTTTTTGACAACATGGGTGGCATGTTTCGGCGCCCCTTCGGACATCATGTCCGAACGGGGCCCACAGTTTGTTTCCGACCTCTGGTCCACCATGGCCCGGAGCCTGGGCGTCACAATTCATTGCACGACCACGTACAACCCACAGGCCAATGGGTTATGCGAGCGTTTCCATAGATCGCTTACAGCAGCACTCAGGGCTTCGCTTATGGATGCAAATTGGGTGGACTGGTTGCCGTGGGTTCTATTAGGGTTGCGTTCAGCATCGAAGGAGGATTTGGTGGCCTCCCCAGCAGAGCTGTTTTTTCCCCAGCCGCTGCAGCTCCCTGGGGAATTTTTGCTAGATAACCCCACTCCAAACACCGATCCGTCCCCGCGTTCATGACATAACAAAGGGGCAGGGACGCTACCCGGCCCAGCCCACCACTGTTTTCCCCGCGCTTTTGTGCCAAAGACCTTGAAGGACGTGTTGTTTGTATTTGTCAGGCACGATGCCCACCGGACCCCATTGTGCCCGCCCTACAGTGGCCCGTTCAGAGTGCTGGAACCCGGGGACAAACATTTTGTGTTAGACTTGGGGGAATGCAGAGAAACAGTCTGTATAGACAGGCTTAAGCCCGCCTTTGTTTTAGCAGACAAACAGGTGGTGTTGGCCCGAGCTCCTCGGCGCGGAAGACCCCCACTGAGAACTCCCCAGGTAAATGACTCGTCAGATCAGTCACAAGAGCATGCTGAAGGTGTCCCCCCCCCCCCCATTGTCCCCCCACAGACGGACGCACCCCCAGGAATCCCCCACCGTCACAGCAACGCCTCGGAGCCGAAGATCCCCCGTTACAGCAACTGTGGATGGAGGCCGAAGCCCAAAGGACATGAAGGTTAAAGCTCAGTCTGAGAGTCTGGGGGGGGGGGGGGGACGGAACCCACTCAGTAGTTTTCCCTCAGACTGAAGAGATGGCAGATCAAAGGTGCTGGGGGACAAGGGGAATTGTCATGGGGGGATTGATATGTAAATACAGCACCTCAGGTAGCGGAGGAGGGTTAATATAAAGAGAGTGCCTGCAACCTGTGTTTCTACTGTTTTGGATTCTGGTGGATGTGAGAGGAAGAGAATAAAGCTTCATGTGCTCTGAACGTTCGGCCTGATTATTCATCTCTCCACAATATATGTATACGTATATACCCGATATGTACAAGGTAAATATATATATACAGACGTGGACAAAATTGATGGTACCCCTCTGTTAATGAAAGAAAAACCCAACAATTTTGTCCACGTCTGTATATACACATATACAGTATATGAGGGGTGTGTGTGTAATATGCATTTTTCCATGTAACCTTGTGACTGCATTATTTGAATTGCTTTTAATCCTAGATCAACAAATTGTTGGTACTCCTCTGCTAATGAAAGAAAAACCCACAATGGTCACAGAAATAACTTGAATCTGACAAAAGTGGTAATAAATAAAAAGTCTATGAAAATTAACCAATGAAAATCAGACAATGCTTTTGAATTGTGGTTCAACAGAATTATTTTAAAAAACAAACTCATGAAGCAGGCCTGGACAAAAATGATGGTACCCTTAACTTAATATTTTGTTGCACAGCATTTTGAGGCAATCACTGCAATCAAACGATTTCTGTAACTGTCAATGAGACTTCTGCACCTCTCAGCAGGTATTTTGGCCCACTCCTCATGAGCAAACTGCTCCAGTTGTCTCAGGTTTGAAGGGTGCCTTCTCCAGACGGCATGTTTCAGCTCCTTGCACAGATGTTCAATAGAATTTAGATCAGGGCTCATAGAAGGCCACTTTAGAATAGTCCAATGTTTCGTTCTTAGCCATTCTTGGGTGTTTTTAGCTGTGTGTTTTGGGTCATTATCCTGTTGCAAGACCCATGACCTGCGACTGAGACCAAGCTGTCTGACACTGGGCGGCACATTTCTCTCTAGAATACCTTGATAGTATTGAGATTTCATTGTATCCTGAACAGATTCAAGACACCCTGTGCCAGATGCAGCAAAGCAGCCCCAGAACATAACAGAACCTCCTCTATGTTTCACAGTAGGGACAGTGCTCTTTTCTTGGTATGCTTCATTTTTGCGTCTGTGAACAGAGCTGATGTGCCTTGCCAAAAAGTTGCAGTTTTGTCTTGTCTGTCCATAGGACATTCTCCCAGAAGCTTTGTGGCTTGTCAACATGCAGTTTGGCAAATTCCAGTCTGGCTTTTTTATGATTTGTTTTCAACAGTGGTGTCCTCCTTGGTCGTCTCCCATGAAGTCCACTTTGGCTCAAACAACAACGGATGGTGCGATCTGACACTGATGTACCTTGACCTTGGAGTTCACCATGAATGTGTTTAGAGGTTGTTCTGGGCTCTTTTGTTACCATTTGTATTATCCGTCTCTTCCATTTTTCATCCAAGTTTCCTCCTGCGGCCACGTCCAGGGAGGTTGGCTACAGTCCCGTGGATCTTAAATTTCTGAATAATATGTGCAACTGTAGTCACAGGAACATCAAGCTGCTTGGAGATGGTCTTATAGCCTTTACCTTTAACATGCTTGTCTATAATTTTCTTTCTAATCTCCTGAGACAACTCTCTCCTTTGTTTCCTCTGGTCCATGTTTAGTGTGGTACACACCATGTCACCAAACAGCACAGTGACTACTTGTCACCCTTTAAATAGGCCGATTGACTGATTACAAGTTTGTAGACACCTGTGATGTTAATTAGAGGACACATCTTGGTTGAACATGTCCCTATGGTTACATTATTTTCAATCTTTTCTAGGGGTACCATCATTTTTGTCCAGGCCTGTTTCATGATTTTGTTTTTTGAAGTAATTCTGTTGAACCACAATTCAAAAGCATTGTCTGATTTTCATTGGTTAATTTTCATAGAATTTTTTTTTATTACCCCTTTTGTCAGATTCAAGTTATTTCTGTGACCATTGTGGGTTTTTCTTTCATTAACAGAGGGGTACCAACAATTTTGTCCACGTGTGTAAGTACTGTTTACCTGTTGAAATACATATATTTTACCGCTAATATAACCCCATAACAACAATATGGCACCTGGCGATCATTTTTTGGCAACTGATCACTTTTTGGCATGACATAACAGGCGACCTCTGTCTGGTAATGCACCGTAACACCACCTATTATAAAACTGATATAAATACAGTGTTTAAAAGTGTAGTCAGTGCTAGCTAGTTGAGCTACAGACTTTAGCGACAAATGGCTGATAACTGAAATATTGATAATTACCCGTCTCCTTAAACATAACCGCCGTTCTCTGCAATTAAGAATAAAACTGTTTTTGGATGGTAATACAGGTTTGGAATAATAAAAGCAGCGCTCCCAAAGAGACAACAAATTCATATTGACAAGGGATACAGATCAAGTGGACACCTGACCAAGTCAGCACCCCAAGTGGACCCCAGGATCCAATCTGTACATGTACAAGTACATTTTCAATCCAGTGTTTTATAAAGTGATTCATCTGTCTGGGTGTGTGGTACGCCAGCACCACGGCCGAGAACAGGAAGGCTGTGCAAAGGGTCATCAACACCGCCCAAAAAATTATCAGCAGCCCAAAAATTATCAGCAGCCCTCTGCCCTCCCTGGAAGACATCTCCAGAGCCTCCTTTCTCAGAAGGATCCAGGCCATCAAAGGAGACCCCTCACATCCCGCCTTCCACCTGTTGGCCTGCTGCCCTCTGGGTGACGGTTCAGATCAATCAGGTCCCACACCTCCAGACTGACTAACAGTTTCTTCCCCTGGGCCATCCAAACTGCAAACAGTCAGAATCCCCCCCCCCCCAATGCTCACATGCACTGAACTGAGAACCTTTTTAATTATCACAATAACACACCTGTCTTGCACTCCACACTTTCATGTATATTGACCCATCTTTGAAGCAACTACTATGTATATTTTCCATAGTCCTTGGGCCATTTTATACTCCATTATGTGTTCTGTACTCTGCACTCTTATGTACTGTACATAGTCCCACCTGTGTAGCCACTACCATACCTGTGTATATTTCCATAATCCTGGGCCATTTTTATTTTTATTTCAGTCATGCGTTTAATCGTGTGTTCTGTAACCATGTTTTATGTAATCCTTCTCTCTTACTTTATTGCACAGTAGCCTGGTGGAACACCCACAATTTTGTTGTACTGTACAACTGTACATTGACATTAAAGCCTATTCTATTCTATTCAATGCAAAATGCTGAATATTTTGGGGTCTTTCTGAAATTATTTGGTAGAGTAGAGAATGCTATACCTGCCAATATTTAGGTTTCACTGGGATGTGAGGGATTTGGCATAAAAACTCATATCATAGGCTACTGTATCAGAAAAGATATCTTTGGCCATTTTAATTTATGAATTTATTTTACTTATTTTTGAGAACCATAGTTGAAATCATTGTTCTCTTCAGGCTCTGCAAATTAAGGTTGATAGGGTATACAGTATGTGGGAAAAGTAACAATTTCACCACAAGCTTTACAAATTTGTTAGGAAGAACATAGTAAGTTAATTTTAAAATAGACAAAAATTTAGTGAAAAATCCACAGACTGATATGGGAAAAGTAATAAATTTACAAGAAAAATGTCTCAAATTTATGAGAAAACCCCTTACAAATTTATGAGAACAGATCTCAAATGTCAGAAGTTCACAATTTAAGTGAAAAAAAATCTTTCAAATTTACAGCAGAAAAGTCCTTAATTTACAAGATAACTGTCACAAATTCAGGAGAAAAACCCCTCAAACCGTCAAGAATAAAATCACATCTCAAATTGTTTTTAAGTACATGCTTTCTTGCTCTTACTCATACTCATCTAAAAAAAAAAAAAACAAATTTGGAAGAAAAATTAATTGATCAAATAATAATATATTACTTAAGGCGTGATATTAATTTTATTTTACAAGAGCATCTGGCCCTCACAGTGTCGGCCAAGAAAAATTCTGGCTCTTGGACGAATGTAGTTGATGACCCCTGCAATAGAGTGACAGCTGTGTGCATATTTTTCTCCTGCTGGGGACCATCTATTTACATGGTGTAGTGAACCACTAGCTTGCTAATATTGGTGCTACAGCTGTGGATGAGGGAGTCTGGATTATTGCAGCACACTCCTCATTGAGATCCCTGGCAAGAGTCTCTAAAAATTGCAATACATCCAAAATTCTGCAGCTAGGGTCCTGATGAGGGTGCGAAAATAGGAACATATCACACCTATTCTTAAATCACTTCACTGGCTTCCCGTTTGCCTCAGGATCAAATATAAGGTCTCCTTTCTCACTCACTCAGACCACCTTCATGCACCCAGGACAAAACTCAGCACCATGGGGGATAGGGCTTTTGTGGTGCTGCCCCACATCTGTGGAGTGCCCTCCCTGACACCTTGAGGGCACTACAATCCACAGACGGGTTTTAAGTCCGCATTTAAAACTTTCTTTTTAGCAGGACATTTGATTATTGACCATTTTTATGTTGCTGTTTTAGCCTCTTCTCTTTCTTTTTTTGGTTTTGTCTTCTTATCCCCTTTTTTCTTTTATGAATTTGAGTTTTATGCTTTTTACATGTAGCACTTTGAGATTTTTTTTAATGTCAAGTGCGTTACAAATAAAATCTATTATTACTATTAATCCAGTGAGAACACTGATGTCTAGTGAGGGTAGCTAGAATATATACAGAAGATCCTCCCACTGCAGTTAAAATGGGTGCAGATGAAGCTGGGTTTGCGGTACCATTCCAGTGAGCTCTGGTTCTCGAATCACAGCTGGAGCAACATCAAAACTGCTCTTTTAGAAAGGGGTACTGAGACAAGGGCTGACCCAAACAGTCAGGGTTGTGGGGTTTTATTACCTCCGCCAGGCCGAAGGCCAGGAGGAGGTAATGTTTTTGCCGGGGTTTGTTTGTTTGTCTGTCTGTCTGTCTGTTTGTCTGTTGGTTAGCAAGATAACTCAAAAAGTTTTGGACGGATTTCGATGAAACTTTCAGGCCTTGTTGGAAATGGTACAAGGAAGAACTGATTAAATTTTGGGGATGATACGGATCACCGTCTGGATACAGGAATTTTTTAAATGATTCTTTAACATTGTGAGATACGGCCATTTTCAACATGTGTGCAGGGGCAATAGAGGGCGCTGGTTGTTGTGTCTGACGAACACAAACTCCGCCTTCTTCAAATTTTTAGCCACAAAAGCACGCAGAAAACTGGTGGGCAGGGCCCGCCACAGTGCCAGTGTTTGCGCTACGCTGCAAAAGTTGACACGGGCAGCTGTCCGGCGCCGGATTATTTGGCAGAAATTCCCTGGCCAGCCATAGGGGCTGCGCAAAAAACAGCTCTCTGCCGGGGGAGGCTTCCAAATCCTCTTTTTTCCGCGGAGCGCAAACCCAATAAAACCCACGGCAACCATTATCGCACCTCATTTTGTCCCGTGGCTCCGCAACAGACAGGAATCCCGGTGCGAGTAATGCTGCGCCTGATAGGCGTCAGGGACTTTCCACCTGAAGTCGCACTTTGCTACACAGCGCCACAAAAACTGTGTAGCCAAATTCCATCGATGGATGAACATTTTCAGCCAGTGACAGAACCGACGCCTTCCAAATCCAATGCATCACTAGCAGAAGTGATGTTTGGTCATTTTGTGGCAGAGCACAATCTACCCCCATTGGTGGCAGATCTCTTCAGTGATTTGGTGCCAACATTGTTTCCTGACAGCAAGAGCACTCAATTTTTTTGTGCTACTTGGCTTATTATTTTCACATTACCAAAAACTTATGGCTCAACATTGTGTCCATATAAGTGTACATTTGAATAAATATGTTTGAAATAGTTCATGTTGCAGTTGCTGTTTGCTTAGTTTTTGTTTGTTTGTTTTTGCTTCAGTTTTCTTTCATCTGCCGATAAATACAGTTTTTAAGTACTCAGTACAGGTGTGAAAGCGCCCCCCCCCCAATAAGGGAGGCATGAGGTCAGTACAGGTGTGAAAGCCCCCCCAATAAGGGATGCATGAGGTATACCTTGACAGGTCGCAGCCTGGCACTTTGCACATGGAGGAGATGCACACAACAGCAACACTTCAGTTTATTACCTCCGCCAAGGAGGTAATGCTTTTACTACTGAACCACTAATCCTATCATTGTGAATCCAATTGCTAGTCATATGTTTTCATGGTCAAAGAATCTGAAAACCTACACACAAACACTGTATGGGAGGGAACTGAGGCGCTTGGCGGAGGTCTGTGCTCTCCAAGTGCTTTTCTAGTTTTGTTTTTTTTTTGTTTTTTGTTTTTCCAGTTTTTCTTTTGGTAGCTTCTCCAGATACCCAAATAGTTTTGCAAATGCACTGGAAAAGCCAAATTTTCATCATATGACTGCTTTGTTGTTAATCCAACGTAAAATGCCTGAAGTGGTTCGTATCGTGATTAGAAAACAATGACATAGACACCAGTCTATTTCCATTTTTTTTAACATCATTTTTTTTTTCATGCTCTTTTTGGTTCAACAACAAAACAAGAAACCAGATAGATCATAGTAGGGTCTGTTCTCAAAAAAGTAAATGTAGTTAAAAAAAAAGATTTATTGTTCAATCCACATTGCTTAACCAAAGACTGTATTGCCATTTTAAGTGCATGTGTGTGTGGTTTGTATAACTTGAAGCTGAACCCAGTGCTCTGAAGTGTTTGTGCTTTGAGGATCTGTTGTTTTGATTCGGGATGCTCTGTCCCCGTTTGTACATTAGAAGAAGCCTGCATAGCATTATGATTAGAATAATTAATGGTGATGAAAATCAGTGGAGAGAAAGATACTTCAACTTGACTGACATTATTAAGACATCAATAACACAAGTACTGCTTGGATTTGTGTTTGCTCCTGAAAAACAAGGCGTTTCTGTGATGCGACTCACACATGGAAATAAAAGGCAACATTTTTTTTCCCCACTTTGACAGACGCAGTGTTGTCCTCAGAGTTGACATCGTGATTGAATGGCAATTTTAAAATAGAACAGTTTTAGAAAACAAAGCATCACACTTCAATCCAGCCTTGTTGCTTCTCGATCTAATAATCTGTGTCTGTTTCTGGCAGATGGAGATGGCTACCAGGACCACCTTCTACCCGTATGTTTGGATGAAACCTGTCAGCACAGTGCCATCTACCTCGCCAAGTCAAACTCAGAAGAGGTATGCACACAACTGCACTGACAGCTAGGTGTGAAGTAATTTTAATTGATTAGTTTGCTTTTCTCCTCAGAAAGATGCTCTTTTGTCAGCTGGCCTTTACACCACTCTTCCTCTGTCTTTACATTCTTATCAAACCTCTACTTTTTGGCACTACATTTTTTTGGTTTTTGTTTACATATCAGTGAAAATCTTGTTTTGTTTTGGGGGGTTTTGGAAAGTGTACCTTTTTTTTTTTTTACTCCCAGGGGAAGCGATTGTCTTATCTCTTTTTCTGAAGAGGATTGCTGGCATTTACTGTAACATGGAATAGCCAATAGTTCTGTTAAATTAGCTAATTCTCTTCCACAGCATGTGGGACACCATGTGGTGTGCAGGTGCATCTCAATAAATTGGAATGTCATCCAAAAGTTGATTGATTTCAGTAATTCCATTAAAAAAATGAAACTCATATATTACATAGATTCATTACACACAGTGATATATCAGCTACAAACTGGCTGTTCACAGGGTGCTGTATCCAAGCATAGTAATGGGAAGTTGAATGGAAGGAAAAAGTGTGGCAGAAAAATGTGCACAAGCAACAGGGGTAACCGCAGCCTTGAGAAGATTGTGAAGCAAAGAACCATTCAAGAATTTGGGGGAGATTCACAAGGAGTGGATTGTGGTTGGAGTTGGTGCTTCAAGAGCCACTACACACAGACGTATCCAGGACATGGGCTGCAACTATCACATTCCTTGTGTCAAGTCACTCCTGAACCAGAGACAGCGTCAGATGCGTCTTACCCGGGCTAAGAAGAAAACAGACTGGACTATTGCTCAGTGATCCAAAATTTTCTTTTCAGATAAGAGTAAATTTTGCATTTCATTTGGAAATCAAGGTTCCAGAGTCTGGAGGGAGAGTGGAGAGGCACAGAATCCAAGTTGCTTGAGGTCCACTGTGAAGTTTCCACAGTCACTGATGATTTGGGGAGCCATGTTATCTGCTGGTGTTGGTCCAAAGTCAGTGCAGCCATCTACCAGGAAGTTTTAGAGCACTTCATTCTTCCCTCTGCTGACAAACTTTATTGACATGCTGATTTCATTTTTCAGCAGGACTTGGCACCTGCCCACACTGCCAAAAGTACCAAAACCTGGTTTAATGCCCATGGTATCACTGTACTTTATTGGCCAGCAAACTCTTCTGATCTCGACTCCATAGTGAATCTATGACATATTATCAAGAGGAAGATGAGCGACACCAGACCCAGCAATGCAGACAAGCTGAAGGCCGCTATCAAAGCAACCTGGGCCTTCATAATACCTCAACACTGCCACAGGCTAATCACCTCCATGATACACCGCACTGATGCAGTAATTTATGAAGAACGAGCCCCGACCAAGCATTGAGTGTGTACATGGACATACTCTTCAGTCAGCCGTTTCTATTAAAAAAATCAATTTTTTTAAATAAATTTTATGAAATCAAATTTTTTTGAGAAACTGAATTTTGGGTTTTCATTAACTGTAATCCATTATCATCAAAATTAAAAGAAATAAACACTTGAAATATATCACTCTGTGTTTAATGAATCTAAATGCAGTGATGATCAAAATTAGAGAACAATGTATTAATACTTCATTTATTCTAGAGTATGTTACTCTTCATTCTTCAGAATTTGACAGAATATCAGCTGTGGCTATACCACTGCTGTACTGACATGTTTTTTTTAAGTAACTAAGGCATTTCAACACAAACATTTATTTTGTAAAAAAAACAAAAAAACTGAGCAAAATTAGAGAACAATGGCCACTGTGTCAGAAGAGAAAATTTAAACAATGTTTTTATGGCTGTAGGATTACAAAATTCATAAGAAGTGCAGAGGCCCTTGCTATGAATGACTTCAGCACATCTGCGCCCACAGGACATCACTAGATTCTCACACTTCTCTGGTTTGGGGGACAGGATTATGCAAAGACTCAATTGGGAATCTGTTCAACACTGCAACTGGAATTACTCGCCAGTTCACTGCTGAACAGGGCAAGGATCTGGCTCAGTACATAGTGTCTTGTCATTTAAGACAATTTGGATTCAAAGCTCACTCTGCAGTGACACAACCTCTCATCAGCAGGAAGAATATAAAGGCTAGACTTGCCTTTGCTGAGGATGTTGTGTGGACAGAGGAGAACACTGAACATTTCAGTGATGAGAGTAAGTTCAATTCATTTGGGTCTGATGGGAAACAATATGTTTGGCATCAAACTGGGAAAGACTGAACCCAAAGTGTGTAAAGAAGTCAGTTAAATTTGGAGGAGGAAGTGTCATAGTTTGGGGGATGTTTTCTGCAGTAGGAGTTGGATCTCTTGTACAGCTACATGGCAGGATGAATGCAAATGCTTATGTGAACCTTCTTCGGCAACGTGCAATTCCTTCACTGCCATTGTCTCCCAATCAGCCCACAATTTTCATGCAAGACAATGCCCCCTTCACACTGCAAAACAGGTAAAACAGTTCCTTGAATCTAACAATATTAAAATAATGAAATGGCCAGCCCAGAGTCCAGATCTAAACCCCATGGAGGATCTCTGGAAAATCCTTGGCAACAAAGTAATGGCTAAGAAACCACTACAGTTACTGAAGTGTGGAAGAGACTGCAATCGATAGATACATGTACTTTATTGATCCCATCCATCCATCCATCCATCCATCCATCCATCCTCTACTGCTTTTCCAGAGGTCCGAGTCGCGGAGGCAGCAGTTCAAGCAGAGAAGCCCAGACTTCCCTCTCCCCAGCCACCTGCTCCAGCTCTTCAGAGAGGATACCAAGGCGTTCCCAGACCAGCTGGGAGACATAGTCTCTCCACCGAGTCCTGGGTCTGCCCCAGGGTCTCCTCCCAGTGGGACGTGCCCGAAACACCTCAAGAGGGAGGCGTCCAGGAGGCATCCTAATCAGATGCCCATACCACCTCAACTGACTCCTTTCAATGTGGAGGAGCAGTGGTTCTACTCTGAGCCTCTCCCGGATGACTGAACTCCTCACCCTATCTCTGAAGGTGAGTCCAGCAATCCTACAGAGAAAGCTCATTTCAGCTGCTTGTATCCGCGATCTCGTTCTTTCGATCATTACCCAAAGCTCGTGACCATAGGTGAGAGTAGGAATGTAGATTGGTAAATCGACAGCTTTGCCTTAGAACTCAGCTCCCTCTTCACCACAACAGACTGGTACAACGTCCGCATCACTGCAGATGCTGCTCCAATCCGTCTGTCAATCTCTCGCTCCATTTTCCCCTCACTCGTGAATAAGACCCCAAGATACTTAAAGTCCTCCACTTGGGGCAGGAGCCTGTCCCCAACCCAGAGAGGACAATCCACCTTTTTCCGGCTGAGGATCATGGACTCGGACTTGGAGGTGCTGATTCTCATCCCAGCCGCTTCACACTCAGCAGCAAACCGTCCCAACAAGAGCTGTAGGTCATTGCTGGATGAAGCCAACAGGACAACATCATCTGCAAACAACCGAGATGAGATCCTGTGGTCACCAAGCATGACACCCTCCATTCCCTGGCTGCGCCTAGAAATCCTGTCCATAAAAATTATGAACAGGATCAGTGACAAAGGGCAGCCCTGGCGGAGTCCAACTCTCACTGGGAATGAGTCCGACCGAGTGTTGGCAATACAAACCAAACTCTCACAATGGTCGTACAGAGACCAAATAGCTCGTAACAACAAGCCCGATACCCCATACTCCCGAAGCACTCCCCACAAAAAACCACGAGGGACGCGGTCGAATGCCTTCTCCAAGTCCACAAAGCACATGTAAACTGGTTGGGTAAACTCACACGAACCCTCGAGGATTCTTGAGAGGGTAAAGGGCTGGTCCGATGTGCCACGGCCAGGACGAAAACCACATTGCTCCTCCTGAATCCGAGGTTCGACCAACGGCCGGACTCTCCTCTCCAGTACCTTGGCATAGACCTTCCCAGGGAGGCTGAGGAGTGTGATCCCTCTAAAGTTGGAGCACACCCTCCGGTCCCCGTTTTTGAAAAGGGGAACCACCACCCCGGTTTGCCATGCCAAAGGCACTGCCCCCAACCTCCCCGCAATGTTGCAGAGGCGTGTCAACCATGACAGCCCAACAACATCCAGGGCCTTGAGGTACTCAGGATGAATCTCGTCCACCCCCGGGGCCCGGCCACCAAGGAGATTTTTAACCACCTTGGCGACCTCAGCCCCTGTGATAGGTGAGTCGTCCCCCTCGTCCTCGTTATTTTTTTCCACAATATCTTTATTGAACCTTTTTTTTTTTTTAACAAACATGATACAAACAATCAAACACTAACACTAAAGTACTACAAAAAAAAAAAAAATGCACTAAAAACACCAACAACCACCAACAAAATCAAATCTTCAACAATGCTCCTCTGTTTAGTCTAGACAATCCAATACATAAGTATACATATTATGTTCACCAGTTTGGAATTTACAAGGTCCACACACATCATTCACCTTCTTCTTCAAGAGTTATGTTTAAATTTTTTACATAATCAATAAAAGGTCTCCATATATTCTCAAACACAATTTCCTTTGATTTCAGTATATATGTTATTCTTTCTAATGGAAGGTTTGTTAACATCTGTCTTAACCACTGAGTCACATCTGGTCTATGAGTCTTTTTCCATAATAGTGCAATACATTTTTTGGCATTAAGCAAACTGAGGTCTATGAATGTTCTTTCACTTTTATTAAAATTATGCTTTTCTGGGTACAGACCCAACAAAAACAGTTTAGGATTCAATATGATTTGTTTTGAGATTATTTTTTCAATTGTTACCCTCACCTCTTCCCAAAACATTCTTATTAATCTACCTTCCCATAAACAATGAAATAGGGTTCCTTTACTTTCCATGCATTTTGTGCATGTATCTGGTATATTTTTGTTATATCTATTTAACTCCTTCGGTGTAACATACATCCGCATTAACCATTTGAAATGTATCAATTTAAGGCGTACATTTATTGATTTGGTTTGAGCTTCTGTACAAGCCAATTCCCATTGTTCCTCTGAAATTTCAGTTTGCAGATCTTCTTTCCAGTAGTTTAATCTTTTCAGTGAATTTTCACTTGAAGATAGTGTCAATGAGTTATAAAACTCTGAAATAATACCCTTTCTTTTACTATCTTTCATCATCATTTTTTCCAAGGATGAATAAATAGGTCGAGTGAGAGCTTTATTTTGATTTGATCGAATAAAGTTTCTAAGTTGAAGATATTTAAAAAAATGTGTTCTATTGAGATTAAATTTGATCCTCAGCTCTTCAAAAGACATTATGTTATCTGCACTTGGCAAATATAAATCCTGAATCTTTTGTATCCCTTTTAAATTCCATACTTTAAATACAGCGTCCGCTCTCCCTGGTTTAAAATATTGATTACCCCATATTGGACTAAATTGTGACAATAACTGTGGTTCTTTTAAATAGTTTTTAGCTTCACACCATATTTTGATCATATGCTTTACAAATGGATTTTTTACTTGTTTTTGTAATTTTTTTGCCGAATCTGAGTATATGAATATGGGAAGAGGTAAAGGTAAATTGTATGATTCCATTTCAGTCCAGTGAGGGAGATCATTTGATGAAAAATAATATGTCATAGACCTCAGTTGTGCCGACCAATAATACAACATAAAATTTGGACATTTCAGACCTCCACGATCAAATGGTAAATATAATAAAGACAAACGTAATCTAGCCCTCCTGTTGTTCCATATAAATTCCACTAACTTTTTTTTTATTCTTGAGAATAGATCTAAAGGTGGTGATAAGGGAATGTATTGAAATAAATAAAGTATTTTAGGTAAAATATTACTTTTAAGTATATTGATTCTCCCGATCATCGACATTGGTAGTGACATCCATCTCTGAGTTAACTCATTGATATCTGACATTAAGGCTTCATAGTTGACACTGGCGACTGATTCTAGCTTAGGCACAATTTGGATTCCTAAATATTTAAACTGATTTACAACATTGAATTGATTTACCTCAGGGGCTGGGTAATTTCTCTGGGTCTCATTTAGCATTAATATTGAAGATTTAGTTTTATTTATTTTATATCCTGATATTTCCCCAAAATTCTTTATTAAATTCAACAAGGTTGGAATTGATTTTTTTAGATTCGACATAAACAAAATTATGTCATCGGCGTACAGGGAGATTTTATGTTCTGTTGGTCCAACTTTAATTCCATATATTTGTGAATGTAAACGTATCGCTATCGCTAAAGGTTCAATTGCCATAGTAAACAGTAAAGGTGAAAGTGGACAGCCTTGTCGACATCCTCTATTGATTTTTATTGGTTTTGAAATATTGTTATTTGTTAGGATTTCTGCTGTAGCATTATTGTATATTATTTGAACCCATTTTATGAAATTATTTCCAAGTCCAAACCTTTGTAGGACTTCAAAAAGAAAGGGCCATTCAACTCTATCAAAGGCCTTTTCGGCGTCCAGTGATAGGATAGCTGTATCCGGTGCTTCTTTATTAAAATAAATAATATTAAATAGTCTTCTTACATTATGGAAGCCTTGTCTTCCCTTTATAAAGCCATTCTGATCTCGATTAATAATATTTGGTAAAATTTCTTGTATTCGTCTTGCTAAAATTTTACAGATTATCTTAAGGTTGGCGTTTAATAGGCTTATTGGTCTCATATTTTCACATTTATTAGAGGGCTTACCTGGTTTTGGCAGCAGTATAATTAAGGCATTATTTATGTATGATGGTAAATTATTATTTTGAAATGCTTCTAAAACCATTTCCAAAAAAGGTTTTATTAATTTATTCTTAAATTTTTTATAAAGGTCAACTGGAAGACCATCTGGTCCTGCACTTTTTCCTGATTTCATATTATCAATGGCTAGCCCAACTTCTTCTTGACTAATTTTAGACTCCAATATCTCCCTGTTTTCATTTGGAATACACGGTATAGATAGTTCGTTCAAAAACCCATTTAGTTTTGTTAAATCAGGTTCATTTTTGGTATCATATAATTTTTCATAGTAATCTCTAAAGGTTCTATTAATTTCTAAAGGATCTATAACTACCTGTCCGTTACTTATAATACTGGTAATTGGTGTTTTAATTTCTAATTGTTTAATCTGCCATGCTAATAATTTTCCTGATTTTTCACCTTGTTCATAAAAAGATTGTTTCAATCTTAGAAGACTCGAGGCAGCTCTATTCGCTGATTTTTTGTCGTATTCAGCTCTCAAAATCAGTAATTCATTCTCCAACCTTGGATCACTTCCTGCATACACTTTTTCCTGAAGACTTTTTATTTTATGTTCCAATTTAGCTCTCTCCTCTCGAGTCTTCTTAGATTTTGATCCTGTATAACTAATAATATGTCCCCTAATAAAAGCTTTGAAAGCCTCCCACTTTACACATGCTGATGTTTGTGTAGTATTGATGTCAAAGAACTCGTCTATCTGTTTTTCTATATACTTGACAAATTCCTCATCCTGAAGCCATTTATGCTGAAATTGCCATCTACCTGATTCCTTTGTCAATTTTTTATCTACATATATTAGACAACAGGGTGCATGATCAGAGATCACGATGTTATCATAAAAGCAGTTTTGAATCTTGGACCTTAATTCTGTGGAAATCAAAAAATAATCAATACGTGAGAATGTCTTGTAGGTACTGGAATAACAAGAATAGGCTTTAACTTGTGGTTTCATTTCTCTCCCTATATCTAACAATCTCAATTCTTTCATAAAATGATTAATAGTCATCCTACATCCAATGTGCGTACAATCCAGTCCTGTTGATCTATCTATACCTGGATTCAATGTACAATTAAAATCCCCTGCTATTATATGTTGCCCTGTAAGTGATGATAAGATAAGAAATAAATTAGCAAAGAACTTCTGATCATCTATATTGGGACCATATAAGTTCACAAGATTTATATTTTCTAATAACAAAGAACCTTGAATGATTACATATCTTCCAAATTTGTCTCCAATTACATTTTTCACTTGAAAAGGAACTGATTTATGTATGAGAGTCATAACTCCCCTGGCTCGGGATGAAAATGAAGAGGTGAATACACTTCCTTGCCATCTACTCCTAATTCTTTTAACATCCTCCTCTATTAGATGAGTTTCTTGTAAAAACACAATTTTTGAACCCATGTCTTTTATTTTATTCATAACTTGTTTAAGTTTTTTTAAATTTTGTAGACCTCTGCAATTCCATGAAGTTAAATTAAGATTAACACTTTGGTTTATGATCAATAGAGAGTTTGGGATTACCTTGCAGTGTAAACATGCTCATACAGAGAAGCAAAAACATGAGTGGTTGAACATTCATCCTACAAACTACACACAAACAAATTTCCCCTTCCCACACTTGTGGCAAACCCCCCAAAATCAAAAGAAAAATTCCGTCTCCCGATATAGCCATCGACCGTTCCACACCCACGGGGAACAGCCTAAGCCACTCCTTCTTCATCCTCCCAATCGCCCTAACTCTACTGCTTTTAATGACGTAACATTAACTCTCCTCTGTAGTTTTCCAACTTAACTCCAAAATTTTTAACAACTTTGTACATCATAGTTTTTTTGTTTGTTTTGTTTTTATTTTGTTTTTTTAATATATAATACAATCTATATTTTGTAAACTTACTATTTACTTCAAGTCAGTCAGATGCCTGTGCAAATGCTTAATTATTCTACCTTATATTTTGTTCATGCTTAGCTCCCACCAGTCTCTTCTTCTTTGATCTTCTTGATGAACTCCTGCGCCTCCTCTGGGGTCTTGAAGATGTGGGTTCTGCCCTCATACGTGGTCAGCAGTCTCGCAGGATAGATTACACCATGACGAATCCCAAGGTTGCGCAGCTCCTTACGTATGGGATCAAACTGCTTCCTCAATTGCTGGATTCCTGTGGCCAAATCTGGGTAGAACCGCACCTGCTGGTCCTGGTGTTTAATCTCTCCTTTAGCTCGTGCAGCATTGAAGATCTTCATCCTGTCTCTGTTGCTAAGAAACTTCATAATTAAGGTCCTCGGCGGTCCCTTATCTCTCCGTGGGCCAATACGATGTGCATTTTCCAGAACCACTGCTGATTGCAATTCCTCGCTGCCCAGCACCTCCGGAATCCACTTTTCCAGAAAGGAACATACGTCCCGACCTTCTGATTCCTCTGGAAGACCCACCAGCCTCAAGTTATTCTGTCTCGACCGAGATTCCAAATCCAAAATATTATTTTCCAGAGATTTATTTTTTTTTTCCAAAGTGCGCACCTTTAATTGAAGACGGGTGACGTCATCTTCAGCACTAGCGAGACGGAGCTCCATCTGCGCCGTTCGTTCTACACAGTCACCCAATTCCTTTCTTATTCCTTCCAACGCTGTCATAATCCCATCAAATCTAGAGGAAAAGTCCGCTCTCATTGAACTCATGGCAGCCATCAGCGCATCTGCACCTCCCCCCGCAGACATCGCACCGTTGCCAGCCTCCTCCGCCATATATGGAGTTTTATTTGCTGCGTCACAGACCTGAAAGTCCGTTAATTTGGACTGTTTCGGCGGCTCGCTTTTTCCTTTTCCTGGTTTTCCAGCCTTAGGCTTCGCCGACATATCCTCGCCCAAATGCTGGGATACGTTCTGTCCCAAATGAGAGAGTTATTTGCCGATTTTTTTTCTCCAGGAGCAGAGCAGAGCGAGACACATCCGTCCTACGTGGCAGCCATAACCGGAAGTCTCGTCCTCGTTATTGATCCAAAATTGGGAAATTACAGTGTAACAGCAGCATGACACAGACAACCCAACCAACAGAAATACACTTAGCATAATAGAAAAGGAGTTACCCAAGGAAGTAAAGTAAAATGCTTAGATAACTTTATATACAACATAGGCTACCACTAGGTTAAATAGATGATGATCCTTATCAGTCAATGGATAGTACTGACTGTACAGAGAAGGGTTATAAGGTGCAGGGTGAAATACGAGGTACCAATTAGACTGTAAGGTGCAGTATGGCAGCATTGTTATGACAAAAATTCAACATTAAAGTGAGTTATTGTACAGTGAAATGGCATGTGGTCGGAAAGATTTCCTGAACCTAACCATTCGGCAGCAAGGCTGTAGCAGCCTGCTGGAGAAAGTACTCCGCTGTCTGTCCAGTGTGTGGTAGAGGAGGTGATCAGGATTGTCCATGATGGATTGCAGTTTGTTCAGTGTCCTTCTCTCCACCACAGATTCCAAGGTCTCTGGCCTCAGATCAGTTACAGAGCCAGCCTTCTTGATAATCTTGTCAAGTTTATTGGTGTCGCTGGCTCTGATACTGCTACCCCAACAGACAGCAGCAAAGAAGATGGTGCTGGCAACAACAGCCTGGTAGAAAAGCTCCAACATCTTGTTGCACACGTTGAAGGATCTCATCTTCCTCAGAAAGTAGAGTCTACTCATCCCCTTCTTGTACACAGGATCAGTGTTAGATTTCCAGTCCGCCGCTGATCACGACACCCATGTATTTGTAGTCCTCCACTACCCCCACAACCTCCCCCCTAATTCGCAATGGTTGTGAAGGCGTCCTCTTCTTCCTGAAATCAGTCACCATCTCTCTGGTCTTGCTGACGTTCAGCCTCAGGTGGTTCTGCTCAGTCCACTCCACAAATTGTCTACCAGTGCCAGTGTACTCCCCCTCCTCTCCCCCTCTTATACACCCAACAACAGCCGAGTCGTCAGAGAATTTCTGCAGGTGGCATGACTTGGTGTTGTACTGAAAGTCAGTGGTGTAAAGATGAAGAAAAAAGAGAAAGCACAGTCCCCTGTGGAGCTCCCATATCACTAACCACCACATCAGACAAAACACTGCCCAGCTGGGCAAACTGTGGCCTGCCTGTCAGGTAGTCTTACTCCAAGAAGAATGGAGTAAGATCAAACCAGAGCAGTGTGAGAAACTAGTGATGTCCTGTGGGTGCAGATGTGCTGAAGTCATTCAAAGCAAGGGCCTCTACACTTCCTATTAATTTCTGAATGCTATAGCCCTAAAAAACAAAACAAAACAAAAAAAAACCAAACAAACAAAAAAAAAACATTATTTAAATCTTCTCTTCTCACAGTGGTCACTGTTCTCTAATTTTGCTCACTGTTTTTTTGAACAAAATAAATGTTTGTGTTGAAGTGCCTTGGTTACTAAAAAAAACGTGCCAGTACAGCAGTGGTATAGCCACAGCTGATATTTTGTCATATTCTGAACAATGAAAAATAATATACGTATGTTAGAATAAATGAAGTATTAATACATTGTTCTCTAATTTTGATCTTCACCGTAATGTTTCATTTTTAAATTGAATTACTGAAATAAACATTTTGATGACATTCTAATTTACTGAGACACACTTGTATAGGGGCTGGGCCTATCCTTGTTTCTGTGACCCTAAGACACACATGTACTGTAAGTCATGAAAGCAACAGTGGGGATCAGTCCTCTGGTAGCTCTGTGTGTTGACTTTCCTAGCCACATTCTACTAGCTGGGCAGAAATTATCATTTTTATCAGGTCTTTCATATGACCTGGTTGTGTAGCAGGTGCTCTACCACTAGGTAGTGTTGTAGTAAAGACCTCGTCAAGACCAGAGTGTCCTCAGACAAGACAAGACCAGATGAGACCAAAACTAAGACCAAGATAAGAGACCAAGACCCACACACACATTGGTTTTGGTTTTGATTTGGTCTCTGCTTGACTTGGTCTTGACCCCTTAAAGTCTTGGTCTTTTTGCACTTGGTCTGGTTTCGACTACAGCATTACCACTAGGCCAACCCTTGGTTTTATAGTCAACAGTACATCACCTAAAAATGTAAATATCAGTTGTATGTTTTATGAGGTGTGACAAAAAAGAAACCAGACTTTTCTCATAAAGTTTTATTACAAAATCTACAAAATATACTCATTGTCCATTTCAAAGTAGGACATGTGCTCCTTCATGGGTCTGGGTGAATTTGGGGTCTTCCACTGCAGACTCTGTCTCTTGGTTTCTGGGTCATACTGGAAGACCCAAGTCTCATCTTTTGTGATGACCCAGCCAAGGAACTCCGGATCTTCCCCAGTCTTCTCCAGCAAGTCTCAACAAACATTAACCCGCTGCTCCTTCTGGTCGTCCAACAAAAGCTTGGGCACCAGACTGAAGTGAGAGTGTGACAAAGTACGACAGCAGTATGTTAGAGAAAACCCTGGAAAAAGAAAGCATAGAGTGAGTGAAGTGAACAATATTATAGCAGAGTAGGGGTGAGATATTGCACAACCCTGTGACATAAGCAGTTAGCCAGTTGGCATTGAGTCATGAGCCTTACTGACACAGTCTTGTTTCTTTATTGTCACACTATATACACACTCATATATACTGTATAAAATCCTGATACATTATATCAAAAAATCATACTTATACATATGATCATTTTTTTCAAAGAAGCAGTAGAAGCCCTATGATTGGATTACATCTGCCTCAGAGGTCATGCTTTTGTAGTGTGGGTTTATTTTTCGTTCTTGGCAGAAACACTTGTTTGGCACGATGAACAAATCTGATCTTCTAAAACTGAGTTTTTAAAGGATTCAAACCAGGGTAATGCGGCGATGCACTGCCTTGCTGGATGTTGTGGTGCTGTCTTTTTAGAGCAAAAGGGCTTTAGCGATAAATTAATACACATGTGGACAAAATTGTTGGTACCCCTCTGTTAATGAAAGAAAAACACGCAATGGTCACAGAAATAATTTGAATCTGACAAAAGTGGTAATAAATAAAAAGTCTATGAAAATTAACCAATGAAAATCAGACAATGCTTTTGAATTGTGGTTCAACAGAATTATTTTAAAAAACATACTCATGAAACAGGCCTGGACAAAAATGATGGTACCCTTAACTTAATATTTTGTTGCACAACCTTTTGAGACAATCACTGCAATCAAACGATTTCTGTAACTGTCAATGAGACTTCTGCACCTCTCAGCAGGTATTTTGGCCCACTGCTCATGAGCAAACTGCTCCATTTGTCTCTGGTTTGAAGGGTGCCTTCTCCAGACGGCATGTTTCAGCTCCTTCCACAGATGTTCAATAGGATTTAGATCAGGGCTCATAGAAGGCCACTTTAGAATAGTCCAATGTTTCGCTCTTAGCCATTCTTGGGTGTTTTTAGCTAGCTGTGTGTTTTGGGTCATTATCCTGTTGTAAGACCCATGACCTGCAACTGAGACCAAGCTGTTTGACACTGGGCAACACATTTCTCTCTAGAATACTTTGATAGTCTTGAGATTTCATTGTATCCTGCACAGATTCAAGACACCCTGTGCCAGATGCAGCAAAGCAGCCCCAGAACATAACAGAACCTCCTACATGTTTGACAGTAGGGACAGTGTTCTTTTCTTGGTATGCTTCCATTTTTGCGTCTGTGAACATAGAGCTGATGTGCCTTGCCAGAAAGTTGCAGTTTTGTCTCGTCTGTCCATAGGACATTCTCCCAGAAGCTTTGTGGATTGTCAACATGCAGTTTGGCAAATTCCAGTCTGGCTTTTTTATGATTTGTTTTCAACAGTGGAGTCCTCCTTGGTCGTCTCCCATGAAGTCCACTTTGGCTCAGACAACGAAGGATGGTGCGATCTGACACTGATGTACCTTGACCTTGGAGTTCACCATGAATGTGTTTAGAGGTTGTTCTGGGCTCTTTTGTTACCATTCGTATTATCCGTCTCTTCCATTTTTCATCAAGTTTCCTCCTGCGGCCACGTCCAAGGAGGTTGGCTACAGTCCCGTGGATCTTAAATTTCTGAATATGTGCAACTGTAGTCACAGGAACATCAAGCTGCTTGGAGATGGTCTTACAGACTTTACCTTTAACATGCTTGTCTATAATTTTCTTTCTAATCTCCTGAGACAACTCTCTCTTTTGCTTCCTCTGGTCCATGTTTAGTGTGGTACACACCATGTCACCAAACAGCACAGTGACTACTTGTCACCCTTTAAATAGGCCGACTGACTGATTACAAGTTTGTAGACACCTGTGATGTTAATTAGAGGACACATCTTGGTTGAACGTGTCCCTATGGTCATGATCTTTTCTAGGGGTATCATCATTTTTGTCCAGGCCTGTTTCATGAGTTTGGTTTTTTTTAAATAATTGTGTTGAACCACAATTCAAAAGCATTGTCTGATTTTCATTGGTTAATTTTCATAGAATTTTTATTTATTACCACTTTTGTCAGATTCAAGTTATTTCTGTGACCATTGTGGGTTTTTCTTTCATTAACAGATGAAAGAAAAACTGAGGGTTTCTGAGGGTTTCATTTTTTGGCGTGTCCTTGTCAGTACTGTTAATTCCCTGAACTAAATCTACACTCAAAAATGTAAAATATTTAGCATTAGGACATGGAGAGAGTTATTGACATTAACTTTATTTAAGTGGGTGGCTGTGGCGCAGGTGTAGTGTGGCCAACTACTGATCAGAGGGTCAGTGGTTCAATTCCCGCTCTGTCTGCAGTCTGCATGTCAAAGTGTCCTTGAGCAAGACACTGAACCCCCAGTTGTTCCTGGTAGGTCAGGCCAGCGCCGGTGCATGGCAGCTCCACCGCGATCAGTGTGTGAATGGGTGGATAGCAGGATCTGTAAAGCGCTTTGGTCATCTAGTGATGAGAAAAAAGCGCTATATAAGTGAATGCCATTTACCATTTATTTAGCTATTAAATGAATACAGATCTTAAATGTTTCAATAAGAACCTATTTTCTGACCTACATCGATCTTTTTAAGTTACATACTGAAATCTAAACAAAACAGTTATTCTAAGTTTAATTAGAAATCTTGGGAACTTTGCCTGTGGTCTTAGGCTGACTCAGTTTTTGCTTCTTGTTCATTTTGTGATTAAGGATTATTATTTATGCCTTTTGATGACATGACCATATACAGTGGGGCAAAAAAGTATTTAGTCAGGAATTTACCAATTAATTCATTAAAAATCCTTCAATATGATTTTCTGGATTTTTTTTTCTCATTTTGTCTCTCATAGTTGAGGTATACCTATGATGAAAATTGGAGACCTCGCTGATCTTTTAAGTGGGAGAACTTGCACAATTGGTGGCTGACTAAATACTTTTTTCCCCACTGTATCTGTATTGACATGCTGCTTGGAGTTTAGGATTGACAGACACTTCCTCAACGGTATTGTCAGACCAGAACCAATTATCTTAACTGTCACTATTATAAATGGTTTTTCCTATTCTCGGTTACTTGACACGACTGCTCAAATCCCCAAATACCTCCTCAGCTAATCCCCTAAAAAGTGACCACATGTGAGCATGATCAATCTGCATAAAGTGAATGCTCTGCAGGAAATAACCCTAAATGAGCAAAACTGCGGGTAGCCAATCACTCTTCTTCTTAGCAGAGCCGTGTTTGCCAATACAATGTCTCTCTATTTCAGGAAGGCATCAGCCACGTGGCTCACTGCAGGAGGCTCTTGTGCTTAGAAAGGCGTCAGGACCGATCCAGCGCATGTCAATGTGTTTGCAGAGACATGCGAGATAAAAAAAGGGATATGCACACACATACGTGCAGTCCCATCCAATTAATCCACTCATGAAGAAATGAATATATGTGTGCAGACATGTTTTTACATTCGTGTGAACACACACCATCTCCACCACCACCTACGTACCATCTTGTTTGACTCCTTTCAGTCACATCCTACCATTTGGCAGGAGTCTTCCTGCCTTTTTTTTATTCCTTCCTCTTCCATCACAGAACCAGCTTCCACATTTTTTCAGTCCGAAATAGAAATATTACAAGCTTATCTGCGTGTCCACCCCCACAAACACATATGCACACAAAAGACACACATGCAGATACACACAGATGCGCAGTCCCCCTGGACAAGTCTTCTTTTGTTTGCCTGTCAGAAACAACAACAAAAAAAATGACTGAAGAAAGAAGTGAACGGGGAGCTGTTAAAGGAAAGGGAGGGAGGCCGACAGAGGAGGACTTATCGGCACTGATGGATGAAGTGAACACATGTTCGTGTTCTGGGCTGCTATATGCTTGAGAGACAGTAATCACTGTCAAAGAGAGGCAGAGAGGAAGGGCTGGGTGGTGTGAGGAGAAAAGCAAAGTACCTCTAAGCTTCCACATGGCCATGAATAAGTTTGCGTACCCCTGGGGAAATTACATTTTTGTTTACTTTTGAAGAAAAAAGTAAATCCCACCCTGTCTGCAAACAGATATGGAAATGAGACTTTTTTCAAATGTCAGTGCACGGTCACTTCATAAGAAAAGAGAGTAAATAATGCGGTGGTACAGTGGTTAGCACAGTTGCCTCACAGCTAGAATGTTCCAGGTTCAAATCCCCAGCCTGGCAGGGGTGAAAACCTTTCTGTGTGGTGTTTCTCTGTTTTCCCTGTGCTGTGTGGGTTTACTCCAGAGGCTCTGGTTTCTTCCCACAATCCAAAGACATGCATGTTAGGTTAATGGGTGACTAAATTATCCCAAGGTATCTGTCTCTGATAGGTCCTTATGGTACATGTCCACTACTCCATTAAAGGCATCACATCGCAGCATGTGTTGAGTGCGGGAATGAGGTGTAACCAGGTGGAGTGACAAAAAGTGGTTGACGTAGAGGAAAACCAATAATCAAAGAGCTCTGTCCTGGGGGAAAGACTCATTGGTGCTGCTGCTGAGAACTCAAAGGCTACACCTGATTGGTTGATGGATCTGGCCGTGGGCAGTCTTCCAGTTTTCCCGTACAGTGGGGCGGATCATGAGTAAACTTTGTCTGATATCTTTAAAACAAACAAAAGTGTTTCTAACAACTTGTCAGGTAAGAAACAGGAGGTGCAGTTAATGAATCCATCATTATTTGACATCGACAACTGCTGATTTAAACTTTCAGCACAATGTCACTGCAGCTGACGCATCCCAGCTGCCAGAACTAATTTGCATAAAGTTAAAAATATCAACTGTATGCGAATGAGGGGTACGGACAACTTGACACACCGCAGCCTGAATCGCACTGCACCATAGCCAAATGCTTTGCATTGTGTTTCACACAGACACTGAATAGGAAGCCATTAAGGTGCGTTCACACCAAACGCAAACGGGTGAATTTTTTGGGCAACACGATTACATTATAACTCAATGTAAATGCGCGAATAAACATGAAGTCAGCGTCTGAGTAAGATGCAGACAAGCGAAGTTGCCTTTATAATTTCTGGAGCAGTGTTCAGCCTACTGTGGAAACCCCAAAATAACGTCATGCTTTATTTACATTATCCAACAAAAGGCATACCTGAAAAAGTTGTCCCTGTCTCCAAAACTTTATAAGATGATGAGTGTTTCCGTTGCTAGCTTGCTATCCTCATCAGCACAACCGTGGCAGAAAACCATGGGTAAATAACTCTGAAATCCCGATTCAGCTGAAGAGCTCCTGGTCCTCCTGTCTCCAGGTGAGTGAGTCTTATTTTTAAACTAGTTTACTCTGCAATGGTGATACTTTTACTCCAGTGACGACAGAATCTCAAAGCTAGCAGCTAGTTAGCTAGCCTCAGATGCGAATGCGCAATTTCGCATGTACTCGCCTCTTTCTATTCACTTTGTATGGATTCGTGCCACTCATTCGCGTTTGGTGTGAATGCACCTTTAGAGCAGAGGGTTTGTGTATTTACTAGTTAAAACACTTTGAGTGGTCTTTGTGAGTAGAAAAGGCACTATATATGTACAGCTCCTTATCCCTCAAAATTCCATGATTTACAGTGCATCTGGAAAGTATTCACAGCACTTCACTTTTTCCACATTTTGTTATGTTACAGCCTTATTCCAAAAGGGATTAAATTCATTTTCCCCTCAAAATTCTACACACAATACCATAATGACAATGTGAAATTTTTTTTGAGATTTTTGCAAATTTATTAAAAATTAAAAGCTAAGAAACCAAATGTACATAAGTATTCACAGCTTTTGACATGAAGCTCAAAATTGAGTTCAAGTGCATCCTGTTTCCACTGATCATCCTTGAGATGTTTCTACAGCTTAACTGGAGTCCACCTGTGGTAAATTCAGTTGATTGGACATGATTTAGAGAGGCACACACCTGTCTATATAAGGTCCCGCAGTTGACAGTGCATGTCAGAGTACAAACCAAGCATGAAGTCAAAGGAATTATCTATAGACCTCCGAGAAAGGATTGTCTTGAGGCACAAATCTGGGGAAGGGTACAGAAAAATTTCTGCTGCTTTGAAGGTCCCAATGAGCACAGTGGGCTCCTTCATCCGTAAATGGAAGAAGTTCAGAACCACCAGGACTCTTCCTACAGCTGGCCGGTCGTCTAAAGTGAGCGATTGGGGGAGAAGGGCCTCAGTCAGGGAGGTGACCAAGAACCCGATGATCACTCTGTCAGAGCTCCAGCATTCCTGTGTGGAGAGAGGGGAACCTTCCAGAAGGACAACCATCTCTGCAGCAATCCACCAAACGGGCCTATATGGTAGTATAGCGTATTTATGGGTTTTATAGGTATTTTTTTGTTGGTGGAAGTATTTATGTAAATATGAATGTGAGTAGGAATGAAGATTTATTTTCATTACGCTCATATCCTCATGGGGCACCAGTCCAGATAATGGACAATTTTATTAACAATTCTTCATTTGTACCAATTATGAATCAGTCTAAAAACAAAACCCTTGTGAGTTCTTGAATACTGATAATCAAGAAGATGGGAATGAAATCAAACAATAACTCCCATATGTCTTTCAGTGGTTTAATAAGAAATGTCAGAATAGGTTAACATATTTGGATAACTTTAACCCTTTAACTGTCCAGATTAAATGGATGGGTCGCATGCCCCCAGTGGCACAGTGCAGCAACTGCACGTGTCAACTTATTGACTTGAGTTATGTAATTTATATAGCTGCCGTGACATTATGCAAATTAGATGTGTAAATTTATTCCTATCTGAAACTTTGGATCATATTCTACATCTTTCTAATTGACAGTAAGCCATTATCTCTTGTAACTTTCAAGTTATAGCCTTTGAAATCTGAACTATTTTATTGACAAATTTTTTACCACTCTTGACCACTTGGGGGGGGGGGCTTGACTTGCCTTGCATTCCCCCAGGCGCCACATGGCACCTAGGGCAGTTAAAGGGTTAAAACAGAGAATTCAACATGTATCATGGGCATCATAGACTGAGTTACTGTGTATCACATGTGAATCAAACCTTTGTGGAACCAAAGAACCCTAGTTTAACTTGTCAGTGTACTGGAAATTGAAAAGCCATAAAATAGCATTGATTCAGAAAAGTAGATGCAATTTTATGAAGAAAATGATGATTAAACTATTTATAAAAATGGAAAATTGGTGTTACTCTTAAAAGAACATAAAATAATGAAAGGTCAAAATGCATTTTGAAATTCTGATGGGGATTTGCATGAAATTAAGTTTAAAGAACTTATACCAGGAATATTCTGAAGAATTAAGTTTAAATTAAACAACAGACCGTCGGCCACAGAGTCAGATCACGTCCCTGGTGGCAGCAAGGCCCCCACGTGCCAACTTTGATTCAGCTGGATGTCCATGGATTCTGTTGATGGAGAGGCTGATGGACAGATTCTCCCACAAGGCCAAGCCCTTGAGATCGCAATTGGGCTGTTCTTCAGCAAGCTGGGCGAGGTCTCCTCTTATGCACTGAAAGAATTTTTTTTATTGCACAACATCCCATCAGAGAGTCAATTTGAGAATTAGTCCACAGAGTCCACTGCCTGAAAGCCTCTGTCCCCTGTCATGTACAAAGAACAACTAACAAATTTTGAAAAGTGTGCAGCAGTGTGTTTAAAGGAGAAGATGGAATAAACAATCTGGAGCTTGGCCATTTAGTGCTGTCATATTTAAGTGTGAGAGAAGAACGAATCATAAAATCTACCAGGAGCCAATATGAGGAGTATAAATTAGGCTCTCGTGGCCTTGATTTGTACAAAATTTAGTAGATCTTTAACATGCACTTAAACATATTCTAGGATGTTTAAGTAATCTGCAAAGAATACTGGGTCAAACTGTCGATATCAAAAAGATTTTTTTTTTTTTCTGGATGCACAAATCTTTTTTAGAGATGAGATAACTGCCTCGTAGCAGTACCTTGGAGAGTGCATTTACTTTTCACATGCCACAATTACCATTTATGTTATTGAATAATACATCAAATCAGAAACAAATTTTTTTTTTTTAATGTCTAAAAACAAAGTATGAGTACAATTTACCTATAGGCGTCCAAATGTTTCCACGTTAGAGTGTACTTTTAAGGTTCTGTAACAATCTGCAGTCATACAAATGTATAAAAACATGCACACAGCTTTGATTTTTGTGACCTCTGTGTTGTTAACTAATCAGTTCTTAATTATCTGTGTAAACTCTATGGCTGTTATGATTGATTATACTGATCTTACATCACACTGGAGTGTTAGGAAGTGTGTAGCTTGCCGTTCCATTACAATTGCTCCCTTATGATTTTAATGAAGCAGCTACTTAACAGATAGCTGCCTTTGGTATCTGTCCAATGGCAGTAAAATGATGGGACAGCTGAAGGGAGGGGGGAGATGGAATAAAAGAGCTATTTCTGGTGTCCTGTCATTCCCACTTTGAGGGAAACAACCCATCAAATAGGAAGAGAATGGTTGAAGCTGAATGGAGGAATAGAGATGGAAAACACGCTGTGATATGTATATACAGGCAAAGATGAGATGAGATGCCTTCAGGTGTGCAAGGAAACCCTGCTGAGCAGAAATGAGGTGCGTGTTTGTAGTTCATCTCCAAACGGTGGTTCTTTCCTTCCTTGATTGCCATCTCTGCCTCCGTAGCAACTCCAGGCCTTTAGTTCACCATATTGAAAGAAGCTGCAGGAGGCTGTCAAGAATTTCTCCTGCTTCAGGCTCTGTCCGCACTGACACTGAGCACATATATTATTCTTTGGACCTTCTGATTATTATATTCTATCTCATTCTAAAGCATGCTGGAATATTGCTGTGGAAAATTGCAACACACCATGAAAAAAAGGATACAGTTGATACAGTTGAAACCAGAAGTTCACATACACTGTATAAAAAGACACATAACCTTTTTTCTGACATTAAATCAGACTGAACTTTTCCTGCTTTAGGTCAGTTAAGATACCAAAAGTATTTCTACTTGCTAAATATTTTTTTATTTGCTCAATAATTTTTTTTGAGAATTTTTTTTTTTGTTACTTTCTTTAAAGTCAGAAGTCTGCATACACTTATATCAGGAAGAGAACTGTGGACCTCAACAAGTCTGGTTCATCCTTGGGTACAATTTCTAGATGCCTGAAGGTGCCACATTCATCTGTTCAATTATACACAAGTATGAACACCATGAAAATTAATTTAATTAATTTAATTAATTTAAAAATGTCCAGCCATCATACCATTCAGGACGGAGACAAATTCTTGTCCCAGAGATGAATATGTTTTGATGTGAAATGTGCTATCAACTCCAGAACAAACTCAAAAGACCTTGTGAAGATGCTGGCTGAAGCTGGTGAAAGTGTCATTATCCACAATGAAAGGAGTTCCATACTGACATGGGCTGAAAGGCCATTCAATGAGGAAGAAGGCACTACTCCAAAAGCAACATTAAAAAGCCAAATTACAGTTTGCAAATGCACACAGGGATAAAGACCTTGATTTTTTTTTTTTTGAGAAATGTCCTGTGGTCTGATGAAACTAAAATTGAACTGTTTGGCCTAATGACCATTGTTACATTTGGTGGAAAAACAGGGAAGCTTGCAAGCCTGAGAATACCAGCCCAGCTGTGAAGTACGGAGATGGCAGCATCATGTTGTGGGGGTGTTTTGCTGCAAGAGGGACTGGTGCCCTTCACAAAATAGATGGCATCATAAGGAAAGAACATTATTTGGAAATACTGAAGCAACATCTCAAGACATCAGCCAGGAATTTAAAACTTGGGCACAAATTGGTCTTCTACATTCACAATGACCCTACTGCTGTAAAGTGGCTTAAGGGCAACAAAGTCAATGTTTTGGAGTGGCAATCACAAAGACCTGATCTCAGTCCCATAGAAAATTTGTGGCAGAGCTGAAAAGATGTCTGTGACTAAGGCGGCCTACAAACCTGACTCAGTTACACCAGTTCTGTCAAAAGGAATGGGCCAAAATTCCAGTAAGCTATTGTGAGAAGCTTGTGGAAACATACCCAAAACATCTGACCCAAGTCATACAGATTTAAGGCAATGCTACCAAATACTGAGGAAATGTATGTAAACTTCTGACTTTGAACAAAGTAATAAAACATTCTCTAAAATAATTTTTTAAATTATTAAATATTATTTAGCAAATAAAAATCATTTTTGGAATCCTAACTGACCTAAAACAGGAAAAGTTTAGTCTGATTTAATGTCAGACACTATGTATTTAATATCATGCCTTAAGTCATGCTGTTTTCTGGTGGATCGGCACCTTGTCGCGGATGGGGAGCTTGAGTACCTCTTTGAACCCGAGAGCTATGCCGGCTGGAGCATAGCTCATGGTAAAGTCACCCTTGCCAGATAGGTCAAGGGGGAGAGACCAGACGAAGAATGGTCCTACTACTAGCAGAGGGATCAACTACAACTGTGTGTGATGGCTGTAGTATCATCAACTGGATCCAAATTTATAAAATTACTCTTTGTTGAGGAGAAATTGCTTCACCCAAAAGTGTGGTCGTAAACCCCTCCTTTTCACCCAAGACCAGAGCTCTGAAGCCCTTTGCCATCGGTCATAAAGTGGATAAGTAACTCTCTGCTCAGGATCTGGAGTCATTTCCCCTCACATCTATTTGCCAAAAGAATGCCAAAGTGACACTTTTACAATCTGATGTTCCACAGAGTCTTAACCAGGGTTCCTCTCATTAGGACTCAGAAAGTCCAACATTGCCCTCCGATGGATAGCGTAGGAATATTTACCCTGAGGACTGAATATTTTCTCTCTGGAGCTTTAAACTATGAACTGGGAACAATGAACTAACTTGTCATTCCCCACAGACAACATCAGCTATTGAAGACTATGGCCTGACCCTGTGGTGGATAATTGCATGTCTACTATAAAAAATTATTACATTAACAATGTAGACATATTGTTTTGTTCCTTTATGGTTAAGTAGACTATCTTAGTCACTAAAGTTTTAAAGAAGTTGTGCTTTAATAGGCAGTATACGTACATGTTTCAAGATAATTTCTACTCTTCATATCAGATACTATGCATCCTATCTCCCTGTGTGAGGCTCACATTCCAAAAACTATGAACTGACCAATCAGCTTCCAAGTCTCTATGCCTCTCCTTTTGGGAAACTTTACAACCCTTGGCTCAAACAAAGGAACTCTGTGCAATTGATCAAAAGTTTATGCTCATGGGCAGATCCAATCCTAATCTTTGAATGTAATTGGTCAGGCTCAATTCTCATTCATGGTCAGTGGGCCCTTCTGCCACACCTAACAAGTTGGAAAACTTTCCCTTTGTTTGAGGACAGTCTTGAGAAAGTCTGGAAGAGTCAACAATGTTCTCCTTTCTAAGCCCAGGACAAGAGCGCAAGCTTTGCATTCTTCATGTAACTTTTTCAACTTTTTCTTTAGAATTCACCTCATTCCTATTTTACACCTTTTTCTTAAATTGCCGCGCTAAGAAGATTTTGTTTTGATTTTCACCAAGATTAAGTCGACTTTGTTCTGACCACGACACATCGGAAGAATCGGCTTTTGTGTTGTTTTTTTTTATTTATCAAGTTTGTTGTTCTGATCAGACTTTGAACGATAAACAAATATTATTTGAATTTGACAACTGACCAGACGTCAAATTACTTTTTCTGTGTATAAACTGAGATGACAACCGGTGTGACCAGCATCCAGCTTCTATGGTTGTGACCCAAAGTGGCTGTGGCTGGTACCAGACCATTCTGTGGCAGAACCTGCCCTTTTCTCTTAACTTAACCAGCGAACATCCATCTGGACCAAGGTTGGTACCAAAAAGGACTGCTACCACCAAGAAGGCACAGTCAGATTCTGCTGTGCTTGTCTGTTGTCCAGATTAAATTTAATTCTTCAGAATATTCTTTTTATAAGCTCTATAAACCTAATATCTTTGAACTCCTTTCAGAACTTCAGATACATTTAGCTTTTCATAAATCTCCATTCCTTTTCAGAGTAACACACATTTTCCTTTTTATAAACTAATTTTTTTCATAATTTTTGTCATAAAATTGTGTCCATTTTTTCTAACCATTCTGTTTTACAGCTATTTTATGTTTGGGGTTTTTTTGTTTGTTTTTTTTTCATTTTCCGTTACAATGCCAATTTAAGCTATGTTTTTCTTTGGTTCCACAAATGTTTGATAATGCACTTTATGCTCAGTAATCCATTAACAGTTTAACCTCTTGCACTCTGGTGTACCGCGGACGGGCACGTCTCTGCGTCCTAGAGCACACGAGAGCGCACGAGTGCACTGCGTCCAAGAGCGCACTGAAAAAAAAAAAAAAGCTGCATTTCCGTTCTTCCACTACAGACACAGCCGCGAACAGATTAGATATGATTGACCTCTCATTCGACTAATAAGAGCCTTGAATTGGGTTTCTGAAACCTTGAAGAACCAATGACTGAAAACCTAGCAAGAAGGACCCGCCTACCAACGGCTGTGAATGCAGCGAGCCAATTGAAGCAGAGAAGTTCGAAAGCTGTTTTTTGTAAGGCTGGGTGAAGAGAGACTGACTGCTGCAGCAGATGAAAAAAGGACCCGCAGGAAGAACCGCCACAGACCCAGCAGCACGAAGACCACCCACAAGTGCGACCTGTGTGACAGGGACTGCCATTCGCGCATCGGCCTGTTCAGCCACAGGCGGTGCTGTCCCAGCAGAGTAGACGTTTAGGATTCTCTTCCATGGTCATCATAGACCGACGGAGGCCGACGACGAAGGCTGGGTGACACACACGCGTTCGCCAGTCTTTTTTTATTACTAGTTATTTGTTTTGAAAAATTGTTCGCCAAAACTGCAATCATGGAAGCGCAAAACCACAATAATGGAATTATGTTTTGACCGGGTCGCGAGACCAGAACCACGAGTCCGTAATAAGCGGACCAGCTTCATGTTCGTCTGACAATGAGGAAGAGAAGTTCGCCAGCTATGCTGCTTCTGTGAACAGGTAAGTGTTATAAGCTAAATTATTCTTTATCCCTGAAAATTGTAATCAAAAATGACTTTTGACCGATCGGTAAATTACAACTGTGCGGCGCATGAAGTCCGAAGTCCGTGCGCCGCGTCAGGACCGTGAAGGCCCCCCCCCACCGCTACTCTTCTGTAGCGAGGGAGGGGGGGGGCGCAGGGACCGCGGGGACTGTGCGCCGCAGTACACGGTTTGTGCGCCGCGCCCGGACCGTGAATGCCCCCCCCCCGCTACTTTTCTGTAGCGGGGGTGGGGTGGGGTGACTGTGCGCCGCAGTCGCCACATGGCCACATGACTATTCCGTCATGTAGCGATGGCCGATGTCTGTCCTCTGTAGCGGGGGGGTGGGGTGGGGTGGGATTGTTATCTTCTACATTACAAATATTTTAGAATAATTTTTAGTGCACTGTAGGTTATTTTTTCTTGTAAAAAAAAAAAGCCACACATTTTTTACGTGGCATGCTTCTTTGTGTGTGGGGGCTTGTTTGTTCAATAAACAAACCCCCCCCACACACACACAGCCCTGAGTGTCACCTTTCATTAGAGCCCAAGATGAAGCTTCTATATTGAATCATTCAAAAGTTAGACGTTTTTCCAAACTGTGCCATTTGGCACAGTTCAAAAACGCCTGGGAACTACCTGAGAACAAAGCTGTGTAATATATTCATTTTTTGTGGTATTGTTACAAAATTTTGACCTCAGCTGGATAGCACTTGGTTCTACATTTCTGTTGCATTTTCCAGCCCGGATCTGAAGCTTTGTGTTATTTGCAAGCATTTGTATCCAAAAAAACACCCAGGCGAAATATTTTTCTTCAAGTTCAGTACGTTTAGATGACTGTTACTCAGTGGCCGGAGCACTTAGAGAGATTATGACTGTTTTGCCAAAAAAATCAAAGTGTTTTCTTTTAAATGAGACCAACCCCATGAAGATGCTGCAAAGGGTTGAAGAACAGCTTTTGATTTACTTTGGGCATGTTATTTTTTGGCGTTTTTAGGGAAATTGACCAGAGTGCAAGGGGTTAATGTACTCATGGTGCATGTTGAATCCATTGTCTTAAAGTCATCTGAATGTGTTCATCTATCCTGAAATTTCATATTAAACTGTTAGAAAGGCGATATTGGAGTTATTGTTTAATTTCACATCCATCTTCTTGATTAAAAGCAGAAAGAACTCACTGGTTTTGAGACTGATTCATCGCTGGTACAAATATTGAATTATTAATAAAATTGTCCATGCTTTCTGGACTAGTGCCCCAATGAGTTTACTTGTGCTGGTAATGAAGAGAAATCTTCATTACCACCCACATATATATTTAAAACAATATTTGTACCCACATAACCGCTACATGGCCTTTTAGAGTCTCTCCAAGAGGCTTGTATGTATAGCAGTGGTGAAAGCTGCAAGGAAGCCACTAAAAGGGAAGACCGAAGTCCTGAACACTAAGACCAGAATCCGGACTCACAGCTGAGACATCACTGAGAAACTGGCCAAACACAGAAAGAAGTGGAAATACCATTTTGTTGCCCTACATGCCAGTGGGCATAATGGGTAGAAGGAAGGAAAGACTCAAGTCAAGTTGAGTAAAATAAAATTTATGTGGAAGAATGATGTCAGTATTTTAAGCCTCAATAAAATGGCTTTAGATATTCATGTTTCTTATACTGATATCAGACTTTCAGGAGTAACATTTAATTTCCTGTACAATCCATTAAATAGTAACTGTAATATTTTTTGATTAAAACAGTTATTTTTTGCTCATTCCGGCAAAGCCAAAAGGAGCTAATGTGTGATGGTGTAGTGTCCGTTGTCTGTCTGTCTGTCCGCCCATTCACACTTCATGGCAATCGCTGTTTCTCCTAGACAATTGCCCAGATGGTCACCACACTCACTCACAATTATTCTCAGGTGGGTCTGCATCCAGGTTGAGCTTAAGGTCAAATTTCAGGAGATCAGAGCACTTTGTTGTTTCAGAAAAATCAATACTCCCAGGCAATTGCGCCGATGATCACCAAACTCACAATGACCACTGAGTAGGTCTGCATCAAGGTTGTAGTCAAGGTCAAAGGTCAGGAGAGCTGGGCACTTATGTGATTTCAGAAAAATTAATACTCCTCCTAGGCAATTGTCCCAGTATAGAACTAACTATATCAATCCTCATGAATAATGAGCATTTATTTTTGCACTTATTTGCTACTGTTTCATACAGTTTGCAGTGTTTTGATGCATGCTGTGTTTTGATGTACAGGGTCATTTCATTATTTCTTTTTATTCTCTTTTTTTTTTTTGCAGAAATGCATAGAACCGTGCAACCTTTTTTTTATTTTCTCTTAAAATATACAAGATATATTTATGTGTACAATATCTATTGATGCACGCAGCAGCTAAGACACTTGTAGAAAAACAAATTGCTGGTATATATGAACTGAGCAGAGCAGCAGTTTACTTTAAAATCTTGATTTAATTATGGTGTAACCCCAGACTGCAGCTGTTCAGCCATATGTTGTCACCTGACTCTGCAGCTAAAATGTTCTTAATTGATTGACTTTTTTTGGATGTCTTTGTTCTTCTTTGGCACCAGCTAATGTTGACTAAATTGATGCACGGAAACATCATGGCCAGACTTCAGACGATGAATAATGTTGATGACCTTATGCAAACAATTCATGCCAAAGTCTGGGGCAGATTAATAATGAGTTGGTAGGTCTTCAGAATGTAGAACAGAGAGAAAAAAACACTGAGCAACAATGACTGTGGCCAGAAAATGGTCACTTGTTGCTACTCATTTGTCGTAAGAATGGACCAACCATGAACGACTGACGGGGTATTGAGTGATATCCCTGAACTAGTTTCATATTCTGATTTTCTAGTTCACTGGATTAGACTTAATAGTTTATACCTCCACCAAGGGGAGTTAGGTGTTCATTATGGTTTGTTCATTACGCAAAAACCACAGGATGAATTTTGATAAAAATTTCTATCACAGGTGGCCCTTGGCCCAAGAATGATTAGATTTTGAGGGCAGATTGGGATCACTATGTATGTTCTGAATCACATTTTCACATGTTTTAATTGCAAAACAAGGGATTTTTTTTTTCCAATAGATTTTTGCTAAAATGAAAAATAACAGGCTGATCATCCTCAAAATACACAGACACAGGACAGTGTATAATTTCCTGTAGGGTGGGTGGGGGAATCGATGTATCGTGATACTTTGTTGTGGTGATGCTACACAACGAAGAGACACATTGTTGTGATACTTTATTAAAAATTATTAATAAATTTTAGAAATACAAACTAGCTTTTCTGTCCATTATAGGGTGCTGGGGTGGGGCCAAAGATTGATTTGGTGTAATATTGCAATACTTTACATCCGCGATGATCTACCGATCCCTGAATGCATGTACCAATCTTTTATTACTTATGTATATAATATATGGTATTACAATACTTAAGGAATCGTAGTATTGTATTGTGAGGTCCCTCATGATTCCCACCCCTAATTTTCTGTCATTTGACATATTTTAATCACATTTATTTGGTGGACAGACAGCCTTGTTGGAGGTATGTGCTCTTTGAATCCCATTTAATTTACTGCTGTAAATTAAATCTGCTGTAAATCTCCTTCAGAGATTTTTGATGAATCCTAAAATGTTAAACTAGAGGGCACTCGGAGCGCGCATACAGTGAAGCAAAAAAGTATTTAGTCAGCCACCAATTGTGCAAGTTCTCCCACTTAAAAGATGAGAGAGGTCTCCAATTTTCATCATAGGTATACCTCAACTATGAGAGACAAAATGAGAAAAAAAATCCAGAAAATCACATTGAAGGATTTTTAATGAATTAATTGGTAAATTCCTTGGTAAAATAAGTATTTGGTCACCTACAAACAAGCAAGATTTCTGGCTCTCACAGACCTGTAACTTCTTCTTTAAAAGGCTCCTCTGTCCTCCACTCGTTACCTGTATTAATGGCACCTGTTTGAACTCTTTATCAGTATAAAAGACACCTGTCCACAACCTCAGACAGTCAGACTCCAAACTCCACTATGGCCAAGACCAAAAAGCTGTCAAAGGACACAAGAAACAAAATTGAAGACCTGCACCAGGCTGGGAAGACTGAATCTGCAATAGGTAAGCAGCTTTGTGTGAAGAAATCAACTGTGGGAGCAATTATTAGAAAATGGAAGACATACAAGACCACTGATAATCTCCCTCGATCTGGGGCTCCACGCAAGATCTCACCCCGTGAGGTCAAAATGATCATGAGAACGGTGAGCAAAAATTCCAGAACCACATGGGGGGACCTAGTGAATGACCTGCAGAGAGCTGGGACCAAAGTAACAAAGGCTACATCAGTAACACACTACGCCGCCAGGGACTCAAATCCTGCAGTTCCAGACGTGTCCCCCTGCTTAAGCCAGTACATGTCCAGGCCCGTCTGAAGTTTGCTAGAGAGCATTTGGATGACCCAGAAGAGGATTGGGAGAATGTCATATGGTCAGATGAAACCAAAATAGAACTTTATTGTAAAAACTCAACTTGTCGTGTTTGGAGGAGAAAGAACACCATACCTACTGTGAAGCATGGGGGTGAAAACATCATACTTTGGGGCTGTTTTTCTGCAAAGGGACCAGGACGACTGATCCGTGTAAAAGAAAGAATGAATGGGGCCATGTATCGTGAGATTTTGAGTGAAAACCTCCTTCCATCAGCAAGGGCATTGAAGATGAAACGTGGCTGGGTCTTTCAGCATGACAATGATGCCAAACACACTGCCTGGGCAACGAAGGAGTGGCTTCGTAAGAAGCATTTCAAGGTCCTGGAGTGGCCTAGCCAGTCTCCAGATCTCAACCCCATAGAAAATCTTTGGAGGGAGTTGAAAGTCCGTGTTGCCCAGCGACAGCCCCAAAACATCACTGCTCTAGAGGAGATCTGCATGGAGGAATGGGCCAAAATACCAGCAACAGTGTGTGAAAACCTTGTGAAGACTTACAGAAAACGTTTGACGTCTGTCATTGCCAACAAAGGGTATATAACAAAGTATTGAGATGAACTTTTGTTATTGACCAAATACTTATTTTACCGAGGAATTTACCAATTAATTCATTAAAAATCCTTCAATGTGATTTTCCGGATTTTTTTTTTCTCATTTTGTCTCTCATAGTTGAGGTATACCTATGATGAAAATTGGAGACCTCTCTCATCTTTTAAGTGGGAGAACTCGCACAATCGGTGGCTGACTAAATACTTTTTTGCCCCACTGTACCTCCGCCACAGCTCTATCTGTCCCTCCCTTCTTCCATCTGTCCCTCCATCCCTCTGTACATTGTGAGATAGGGCCTTGGTTGAGGTATGCACTCATGGATCACCTGGAGGCAACAGGTTATTAAAAAAATATGCAACTGTTTATACCACTACAAGAATCTCCTGTTTTTGTTTTATTATCCACGCCTTGTTTTAAGTCGCTTGTTTTTGTATTGATCACCAAACACCAACGAAGCAGCTTTTAAAGCATTTACTGTATTTCTCAACACCAACCATCCATGCCAGTGAAACCAACTGTTTGTTATGCTTGTGGCGATACAATTATGATCAGGTGTTGTTTAGAATGCTCCATTAGTTAGATGAATTAAAGTAGTTTTGAAGCTGGCTTGTTTAAGTTAGTTGCAGGAAATTGGATCATATGAGTGGACCGTTTGATGATGCAGACAAGACCCCTGTTGTGTCCTGTGATACCCCGCTCTGGGATATTGGAATCGGCTTCCTTGCCTCCTTTGGAACTTGTGGCCTCTGTGGTTTGGCCTCATTCCTACCAGTGCTTGATTAAATCAGGACTGACAAAGTTTAAAGGCTGGGTTAATAACATTGGCTCTTTGTCATTTCCTCAAGCTGTCTACTTTCAGTTCCATGGGGTGTATTATCCATCTGGAGGAGCAGCTGCCGTCACACAGTGTGCAGTGATTGGTCTGCCTTAATATAGAACAATGCAACTGACCAATGTTATTCACCTGTGAGGGATTTTTATGTTGTTGCCTATATACTATACTGAAAGTTTTCTTGCAAATTACCCCAAACTACTTTCACGACGACCATGCCAGTGGTCTACTGTTCATGCCCAGACAGTGGTAGGGCAGCTAGTGTCAGACAGCATACTTTCAGTTTTTCCAGCCGGTCAGTCGGTGGTCAAACAGGTGAACACTAACAGCAGGTACCAGGGTACATACCCTGCCTCGATGACACAAAGACATATGGTCTCACTCCATTTCTGGCTCTGATTCTTGGCTGCTTATTTTTCCAGAGACCAGCTATTACCTCCTTTTTCATGTGATAAAAATAACCATTTGTGTTTTAAATATATACAAATCATTAAGAGATGTGCTAATAGAGTATGTAAGGAAGTATGTGTGGGAATCTTTTGGCACCCCACAGTTTGAGCCTGAATTGATCTTGATGCATCTTTTTTTTCTAACATATACGTAAATATTGGAATTCTAATGAAAAATAGAAGCATTTACAGCCGTTGTCTTTGTGACCATTGTGGCCTGTTCAAAATTGTGTTAGGGAATGGGAACTGGTCTGAAAGGTTACAACAGTCAAATGTGTGCAGATTTTCTATTTGAGGATTAAACTTGCTGCATTAGCAAGTAATGCTAGCCCTTTCTGCTAGTGAATCAAATGTTAATTTGTTTATTTTCAAAAAAATAGGTAAAGGCTGCTTGAATTTATGCACATTTAGCCCATGATACTTCACACATAAAAAAGTCATTTGTATAGAACTGTTTCTTTAAAATGTTTAGAAAACCAGCTTGGTGTTCTTTGAAAAATTTTAAATATTTGGTTAAAACTAATTTCGAGGTTACATCACCTAGGAAACACACAAATATAACCCATGAATAGAGCTGTGCTCTAAACAGTTATGGTAGAATAAGTCTAATTTCTTTCTTTCTGTGAGGTCATGTGCTTTTCCTCCCACTCCTGTGTGTTAAGTCCCATGCTGCCTTTTAGTGCCAGTTCTGGTGTGATAAGCATTATAGTCATTGTGTCACTGGGTGCATAAAAGCCATCGCTTCATTACACTCTTGTTTTTGATTTTTTTTTTTTAATTGCATTGGACAGGCTCGTTGTCTGTCGACTTTACAGCGCCTCCCCACATCACCCCATAAACCTCACCACCACCTCCCACCTCCACCGCAGGCTGCCCACATTTTAATTTCTTGGCCTAATGAAGCGGGAGCTCTCTCCGCCAACTTGAATCAATGGGAGTCTGTGAGCTTGCTGTGGATTTTTTCACTTTAGTCATCAGCAGAGCCAGGAGAGCGATTTTTATGTCGGTCTGCACTCATGCCCCTTTGTGTTTCCATGTGCGAGCTTCGGTGTTTTGTATGTGAGCCTGCATGCAGATGTGTCTATTTGCGTGCACATACACACAATAAGCAGTTAGCTGTTTTCCTAGCATTTGGATAAAAAGCCATTTATATGCAGGATCCCCCCCCCAAAAAAACAACCATTAAAGGTATCAGATTACCACACAAGCGTAAATCCCATCATCGTCTTCATCTCCATTAACTAGGTCGTTTGGATCTCATTCACGTACCCACTAGCTCACACACACAATTTTTTGTTAATATGTTGACATTCGAACCAGCGAATATTATCAGCAAGTTATTTAGGCTTACAAGCTCCCTGTTTCACTGGGAGGACTCTAAGCCACTGATTAATCCGTTAAGACACACACTTGACATTATTCAAATATGCAGCTATATTTAGTGACTAAATGTCAAAACTCTCCAGCCACATAACTCCCTCATGATTTATTTAAGCAGCTGCTCTGTCAGGTTGTCTTTTTTTTGTGTGTGTTGTAGTTTCTCAAATAAAAATGATTTGATGAGACTAGAAACCTTTAATATCCTCTCTGAGCTTTGTGCAAGTTCCCCCAGACTCCCCACTCATTACTGCTTTGCAGTAAAAAAAAAAAAAAAGCAAAACGCAGAGAAAATACTGTCCTATCTGACTGTGGGAAAATTTCCACCAAATTTCTGTTTACCCTTCTGATTACAAATGACTTATCCTGGGATTTCCATTTTTTGTTGTTGTGCTTTGAGATCTGATATGCTAATTTCCCTCCATTTATCTTGTGGCTTTGTTCTGCCATATGGTCATACAAAATGATCGCTCATAAAAAGCTATAATGGAAGACGATAAGAATGCATCACCTCAGCATATTCAAAGCTGTTGTTTAATGATGATCTGTGGACAGGTTGTAACATGTTAAATGAGACCTTAACTTTTGAAAGGCTGAAATTATACAGGGAAGACATTTGGCAAAGATATGAAGAATGTGATGCTTTTGCTAACATCTGAATATCTTTGCTCCTCCCAACATCACCATTAAGGAACACTCATATTGGACAACACAAAACTCAAAATTAAACTCTGCAATAAAGACAAAAAAGATGCATAGATTAGATAGAATTTTGCAAACAAAGTGAGTTAAAGTTAAGCTGCTAACTGCAGTGTTAGGTCTGAAGTAGGATGTCATGAAATCAAATTTTCCATTACACAACTGTTATGCCCTACAATGCCATGCTAACAGCATTGCTACATTATCTGTGAAAATTTTGAAAACAAAGAAAAGTAAAATAATCCTTTTGGGCCAATTGAGCTTTACCTTTGTTTAAAGCAACTATATGTAAAATTTTCACCATAAAATCAATCAGTCAGTCAAAGCTTTATTTATATAGCACTTTTCATACAAAAGTTGTAACACAAATTTCTTCACACATTAAAATAAAGCACAATTAATCTCCCCATACACATACATGCACACATCTGCATACGTACACGCACCCACTTGCATACATACACACACCCACACACAACCTTTCCTCTGTGTGAGACTTGTGACTGAGCACCAGGGATCCAAGTGAGAAAGCACCATCACTAGGGAGCCATCACCAGCAGGGAAAGGGCTGAGTCCACAGCTACAGGGACACCACCTCTGAGACCACCCACGTCCAATCCAAGGGGTCGACACTGCAGTTGTGGTGCTGCAGTGTACGATCCTCTCAGCCAGGTAGACCAGGGCCAGCACCCTGCAGCCAGAAAACAGACACAATTCCCTGTGGGAGGACTCCCTATGAGGAAGCACTGAAGCTTAAACAGGATGATAAAAAATAAAGCAATCACTGATAAATAATAATAAGATAATTTGTTGGTAAAAAAGACTAGAGAGTTAAGATAACTAAAAGAATAAAACAACACTTAAATACAAACAGACATAAATTCAAAAGTATTAATAATTAGTAGTAAAATAAATAATTGTGACCAGAACATCATAAAGTAGGTTTAAAATCATAAATTAAGACAATTAAAATAGGAAACTAATCAAAAGCTAAGTAAAATAGTAGGTCTTGAGTCTGCTTATAAAACACATGAATATTCTCGGCAGCCCTGATGTTCTCCGGCAGGCTGTTCCACAGACGTGGGCCGTAGTAACTAAAAGCAGCCTCACCATGGGTGTGTGTTCTGGCAGTAGGGATAATTAAAAAGCCAGTGTCAGAGGACCTCGGGGGCCATGGGGGCTTATATGTTAAAAGCAATTCTGATAAATAAGAAGGCCCAAGACCGTGCAGACATTTATAAACCAGTAAAAGAACCTTAAAATTGATCCCAAAGGACACCGGGAGCCAGTGCAGTGACTTAAAAACCGATGTCTGGTCTTTGTCAGAACACGTGCAGCTGAATTCCGCAATAACTGCAGATTTGAAATTGTCTTTTTGAAAAGACCAGAGAGCAGGGCATTACAGTAATCAATATGGCTGGTGATAAAAGCATGCACCAGTATCTCCATGTTTGCTCAAGAGAGAAGTGAGCAGACTCTGGCTATGTTCTTTAGGTTGTAAAATCCTGTTCATGTTACATTTTTAATGTGTGAAATAAAACAAAGCTTAGAGTCTAAAATGACACCCAAATTCTTGACATATTGAGATGGGGTAAAGGACAGACTATGTAATTTTGGTAAAATTTCTCTCTGAGCTTCAGGACCAATGACTAAAACTTCAGTTTTGTCCTGGTTAAGCTGAAGAAAGTTTGCTACCATCCATGATTTAATGTCTAAAATACAGTTATAAAGGGTATTGATTAGTTCTATGTCATCAGGAGACAATGATATGCAGTTGGGTGTCATCAGCATAACTATGGTAATTAATGCTGTGTCTCCTGATAACATCCCCAAGGAGCAGCATGTCCAGATTAAAAAGTACTGGATCTAGAATCGATCCTTAGGGCACACCATAATTTATTTTGTAGTCTCTTGAAGAACATGTATCCATACTTACCAAAAAGTTCCTGTCTGTGATGTAGGACTGGAACCAACTGAAAACAGTACCAGAGAGGCCAACCCGGTCCTTTAGTCTGGTTAAAAGAATATGGTGGTCTACTGTAGCAAAGGCAGCGCTTGGATCTAGTAGAACCAGGATTGAAATTCTGTGCGAGTCCATGTTGTGCCTTAGATCATTAACAATCCTGACCAGGGCTGTCTCTGTACTGTGGTTTGTCCTAAAATAAGACTGGTTTTCATCAAATATATTATTTGATATTAAAAATAATTAACTGCATAGAATCAGGTTTTTCTAAAATTTTGCTTGAAAATGGTAAGTTGGATACTAGTCTGTATTTGTTAAGGTTATCAGGATCTAAATTACTCTTCTTCAGGAGGGGTCTCACCACTGCCGTTTTAAAGGCAGCAGGGAAAACACCCGTCTGGAGAGAGTAATCCATTATGTTTAAAAGTTCCTCCTGGAAAAATCCACAAAATGTTTTTTTTTTTGTAACTTAAGATTTTTATTCATTTTTCATTATATATATTGCATTCAGATCACAGTCTACATTTAAAAAAACAAAGGGGCTAGAGTAAAAAAGAAAAAGAGAAAAAAAAAAAGGGGGGGGGGGACAAATGTTGGAGCATCAAGTTTTTAGTTTCCATCTCTTAATTCTTCTGGTTTTTCCAGCGTCTTTGGTTCTTCTTTCAATATCTGTCTCGTTGTTGCACTTTGTAGTGTGTCCATTTCCGCCATTTTTTTTCCCACAGTCCTTCTTGCATTCTTTGTCGATATGTTAGTTTTTCCATCATACGTATGTCAATAATGTCAGTCCATTGCTCTTGGTCAGGAAGAACTTCTGATCGCCATTTTTTTGTGATTGTTTTTTTACATGCAATCAACAAGATTTTAACTAGATATCTGTCTTCAGCCTGTATAACATTGTCTCTTTTAAGATCACATAGGTACATCAGGTTACAGTTCATTGGTATATTATATCCTAATATCCTCTGTATTGTCACATGTATAGATTTCCAGAATGATGAGATTTTGCAGCATTTCCAAAACATATGTGAGTGGTCTGCATTTTGAGCCCCACATCCCCTCCAGCATAAAGATTGGGTATTTGTATATTTTCCTTGAATCTGTGGTGTAATGAAAAAGCGAATCAGGTTTTTCCATCCAAATTCCCTCCATGTTCTTGAATTTGTTGATGTGTGTTGTGTTTTCCATATTTCCTGCCAGCTTTCTTCTGTTATGTTTAAATTGAGCTCTTTCTCCCATTTCTCCTTTATATAGTTACTTGAATGATTGTTTGCCATAAGTTTCTGATATAGCTTTGAAATAATTCTTGTTTTATTTCCTGTATATGAGCTTAAAATGAATTGTATAATCTCGCTCACATCTGTTTGGAGGTTATGCCTAATCTTCTTCATATAATAGTCTCTCATCTGCAGATATCTGAAGAATTCTGATCTTTCTAGTTTAAATTTTCTCCTGATGTTTACAAAGCTCCCGAGATCTTTTTTTCCGATATTGCCCCATGCTGTGATTCCCTTGTTCACCAGATTTTTGTATCCCCTATCTTGTTTTGCCGGTTCAAACTGACTGTCAAATGCTACCCATTTCAATAGTTTTATGTCTTCCTTTATATTATACTTTTGTACTATTTTATACCACAGTTCTAAAGTAAATTTAGTGATTGGGTCTATTTGTTTGATTTGCTTATATGCATCTTTATCTCCTATTATGCTTTGTACTGGGAGTCCCTCAATTTCCTTTTCCATTTCTTTCCATTTTGCCTCATATCCCTCGTCGCACCAACATATGATATATCTTACTTGTGCCGAGTAGTAATATTCTTTTAGACTCGGTAGGCCCATGCCTCCTTTCTCTTTTGGTAATTGGAGAGTTTTATATTTTACTCTTGGTTTTTTACCTCCCCAAACAAATCTCGATATCATCCTGTCCCACTTTGAGAATTGGGCATCTGGAATCTCTGTTGGTAGAGCCTGGAAGAGGTAAAGTAATCTAGGTTGTATGCTGATTTTGACTGTCTCAATTTTTGAATTCAGATCCATATTTAAGATTGACCATCTATCAATATCTTTTTTTATTTCTTGTTCCAACCTATCATAGTTTGCTTTATAGATTTTGCTTAGATCTTTAGGTATGTTCACTCCAAGGTATTTTATTTCTTTTTGTTTCCAGTTTAGTTTGATCTTATCAGTTATCTGATCTAGAGGGTTATAGTGGAATGTCAGTATTTGTGTTTTTGTTATGTTTATCTTGTATCCTGATAATTTTCCAAAATTTTCTATCAAGTTCATCATTTCCATTATTGATTCATCTGGTTGTTCAAGGTAAACTATAATATCGTCTGCAAATAGCCCAATCTTGTGTTCCGCCCCCTTTATTGTTACACCTTTTAATTTCTTATTTTGTCGTATCGCTTGAGCCAATGGCTCTATGAACAGAGCAAACAAGGTGGGCGATAAGCAGCATCCCTGCCTAGTTGATCTTTGTATATTTACTTTGTCTGTTAAGCTACCGTTTATCTTGATTCTTGCCACAGGTTCTTGATACAGCGTCCTTATGCATTGTACTGATTTTTCGTTAAATCCAAAGCGTTCCAGCACACTATATAGGAATTTCCAGGTAACCCTGTCAAATGCTTTTTCTGCGTCTAAACTCATTATTACTGCGCTTTTCTTTTCTTTATGTATTTGATTAATTATATGTATTGTTCTCCTGATATTGTCATGTGTTTGGCATCCCTCTATGAAACCAGTTTGATCATCCTCTATCAATTCCGTCAAGAATGTCTTTATTCGTTTACATATAATTGTTGTATATATTTTATAATCCACATTTAATAAAGAGATTGGCCTATAGTTTCCGCATTGTTCTCTATCTTTCCCTGGCTTTAAAATGACTGAAATAATGGCTTCGTTCCATGATGGAGGTATTTTGTTGTTGTTCAACGTCCAATTAAATGACTTTAGGAGCTGTGGCGTGAGTTCTTCTATAAACAGTTTATAAAACTCAGAGGGGTATCCATCACTACCTGGTGATTTACCGTTTTTAAGTGACTTAATCACATCTCTAATCTCTTGTGTTGTTATTTCTGCTGTTAGCTTTTCATTTTGTTGATTTCCTATTGATGGCAAGTCCAATGTGCATAGAAATTTTTTAATATCTTTAGTATTTGTTTCTTCAGGTTGCGAGTATAGTTCTTGGTAGAAATTATGGAATATTTCTTCGATGTTTTCTGGGTTAACTGTGGTTTTATTTGTGGTGGGGTCTTTAATCTTGTATACATTATTCATTGTTTGTTGTTTTCTTAACCGTTTTGCCAGCAGTTTTGTGGCTTTTGATCCCGTTTCATAATATTTTTGCTTTAGATATCTATTTTTCCTTTCAATTTCATCCATTTGTGTTTCTTTTATCTTTATTTTTTCTTCTTTAATTTCTTGATATATTTTTGGGTCATTTGTGCTTTGATGTTTATGTTCTAATTCCCTCAGTCTCTCACATCTTTGTTCATATGCTTCCAGTTTAGTCTTATTTGCTTTTCCTGTTTCAACAATTAATTTACCTCTTAACACGGCTTTTAGTGCATCCCATAGTATTGTTGGGTCCACTTCTTCATTGTCATTCTCTTGGATATATTCATTTATGTTTACTTTTATTCTTTCTTTCATTTTATCATCATTTAACAGTCCTACATTAAGTTTCCATGTTGTTTGTCGTTTTCTATTGTTTAAATTTATTTCCATGTATATAGGATTATGATCTGATATTTCTGCCCCTCCAATCCAACAATTTCTCACCCTGTGTCTGTCACCTTCATTCATAAGGAAGTAATCTATTCTAGAGTGTACTTTATGGACTGCTGAATAATGTGTATAGTCTTTTTCGAGTGGGTGCAGGTCCCTCCAAATGTCTACCATACCCATTTCTGCCATTGAGGTTCTTATGAACTTTGTTACATGTTTTTTTGTCTTCTTAAAACTTGTTGTATCAATTTCATGATCCATGACAGCATTTAAGTCTCCTCCACAAATTAGGACTCCTTCACTGTGTGTTGCTATGAGATCAAACAGATGTTGAAAAAAACCCTTGTCACTTTCTGGTGGGGCATAGATGTTCACTAATGTGATCTGCATTCCATCTATTCTACCCTTTATTATTACATACCTGCCTTCTTTATCCTGGATTTCCTGTTCACATTCAAATTGTATTTTATTTGAGATTAGTATCATAACCCCCCTTTTAGTTCCTCCCTTAAATGAACTGTAGTAGGAGTTCTTATAGCCAAATCTCTTTAGTTTCACATGTTCTGTCTTGCTCAAATGTGTCTCTTGCATAAATATAATTTCGGCTTTTTCCTTCTTGAATTTTCTTATTATTCTTTCCCTTTTAACAGGTGAGTTCAGACCATTCACGTTTAGTGTTATTATCTTAAGATTTTTACCCATAATCATGTTTTTCCATTTTTTTAACTTGTGCTCCTAGCCCCTTTAACAACAAAAATAACATATTTATATAAAAACACATTAAAAAATCTCGACCTCCGTACTTTGGGCCTTTCTTCTGCCCACTGGTCCCTGTTGGTGGGTGGAGGGAATGTCCTCACCGAGTGAGGGGCCCTCCCTAGACCTGTATTTACTATCCAAGAAATAGTCATTAGTCTAGAAATGTCCAACAAATATCACTTAAACCTCTCCTAGCCGTCTGTTTCTCTTTTACCTTGTCTTCTTGGCCTTCATTTCTTCTGTGTCTTTCTTAATCTTTGTTATAATCTAGGCTTTCAGTTGAAAGCCTTGTAGTCTTTCCTGGGCCCGCTGCTCCACGTCTCCCCCCGTCTTTTGCCGTTCACTCGCCTCCACTCCGGCTGTCGTGATGCGTTCAGGGCCGCCGCTGCTCCTACCGTTTCCTCCGGCACGTACACCTCAAGGCCCCGCTCCATCATGTCCTGCGCTGCCTCTCTGGCTGTGTTGTATGTCCTCATGCCGTTCTCCCAATGAATCCTCATCTTCGTTAGCGGCGTTTGGAATCTAATTTTTTTTTCTTTCAGCGTTTTTTTTAATGTTGGCATATTTCTTCCGCTGCTGCACAATTTCTGCCGGGTAGTCATGATCAAAGAATATCTGCTTGTCGCCGATTCGTATCTTTTTTTTCCACGCTCGTGTCAGGATTCTTTCCTTTACATCATATTTCAGAAAGTTTACCACAACTGACCTGGGTGTAGAGCGTGGGTTCGGGTTCTGTGCCGAGGCTCTGTGCGCTCGTTGAATCTGCAGATCCGCTTCGCTGGGCAGTTCCAGCTCTTTTTTTAAGAACTGATCCATGAATTTCGTCATCGAGTTGCCTTCAATGCCCTCCGGGATCCCGAAGATGCGTATATTGCCCCGTCTGGACCTGCTCTCCAAGTCGGTTACTTTCTCCTGCATCCTCTGCATTTGTGCCGTCAGGGTCTGCAGCTGTTCGCTTTGCCTCGCTATTCCAATCTTCCAGCTCTGATATTCGGGCCTGCGCTTCTGTCATACACGCCCGCTGGGAGCGCAGCTCCTCCATGTTTTTCTGCTAGCTTGCGCTCCATTTCTCTTCGGAGGCCCATAATTTCCTCCTTAATCTCTTTTTTCAGCTCCTCCTTAAGAGCCGCTAAATCCTGTTGTAGCTGCCGTTTGAAGTCTCTCAACTCTTTACCCAAACTGGCGATGCCAGTGTTCATGGTATCGAGTGTGTCCTCCATTTTCTCTGCTGCGGTCACCTCGTTTTTTTGGGCCCCGTGTTCAGCGGTTTCTCCTGCGTTGTTGAAGAGGAATTCTTTAATTTTACTCTGCTTTTGTCCTTGTGCCCGGCTCCTTCGTGTTTTCATCCCTTAGTTTATTGATCCGCTTATGTCGAGTTGGCCATTTACCGATGATTTTTAATCCGGCTAGGGAGAGCTCTCTGTTTAAGCGTTATGTCTCTCCGCCATCTTCCCGGAAGTCCCACAAAATGTTTTTAAAAGTGATGTGAGAATGGTATGAAAAAGACAGGTTGCTGGATTGACTTGGGAGAAAACTCAACCAAGAGCTTCAGCATCAACCAGGCCAAAACTCTCCAGTGTTTCCTCAGGTAAAACAAAGGTCCACAGTACTAGAAACAGTATCTTGAATAAAAGATTGGCTCTAATAACCTCAATTTTACTTCTGAAGTGGTCTGCAAAGTCCTCACATAGTGAGTCTGTTGGCATCCTGCTGGACTTCTTAATATCAGGGTTGATCAAGTGATCAATGGTGGAGAAAAGGATTCTGGAATTGTTGTCATGGGTATTTATTATTTGGAGAAGTGGGAATTTCTGGCTTGTTTGACTGTGTATCCCAAATCATTTTGGTGTTACACAAACCTTTGACAAGGTGGATGTCTCTTCAATTAAAGTGATACTAGTGCATGCCCATAGAACGCAAGTATTCCTGTCTGCAGCAGGTATCCCAATCAGGCTTTCCAGGCCCAAATGTAGGCTGTGTTTGAAAGTAGAGGTGTAGCCTATATATAGGCAATCACATGTTAGACTTTGACAAATATAAAAGGGAGTGAATGGCACTAAGATTTATTTGATTGTGTGAATATTAATTACAGAATACCTAAACACTGAAAATGAATGGGACATCCAATATTAGCGACTGTTTCAGATCCCTTGCTTATTTGTTTGTCAGATCACTTATTTGTCTCATCTTTTATCACTTATATTCATAATAGTGTATCTTTCACTTTGGGAATGGGAGTTGTTCAGTCATCATAATTATTTTAGTTTATATCACTGTTCAGTGATGGAGTTCAGCGTAATATTGAATTTCTTCTGTCTATCGTCAATAAACTCATGCAGTACTATAACAGGACATGTTTACAAATATTTGAGACCCATTGTAGTGCATCATTTTATATTTTATCAATATTTTGTTATTGAAAGGTTTTTTGAAACTTTAATGCTAAGATTGAGGTGGTGCTTATATCGTCACGTTGGGGCAATACTGAAGCCAATGATCTGAACCTTGAGGGTGTGACTGACAAAGACTGAGTGCTGTCGCTCTATTGTAAGCGTTTGTTTTTTATTGATGCAAGAAGATTATTTATTATTATTATTATTATTCCGCTTAAACGATCAAATTTTTTGACCCTCTAAACGTTAGCCAAAACACATTTTTTTCATGCACACCTCAGACTCAGTGAAAAATTTTGTAAACTGGAAAAAATATGTGTCCCATGCTGAAAATTTATCCAGCATATGGTTGCTACGTCGTGGAGCAAAGGTTGGTAGGGTCTTCCCCCCCGATGTTGTTTTTTGTACTTTTACCTTTGGATCCACTTTTTTTTTTTTTTTTTTACCAATCAGCTGATCGCTGGAACCACAGAGCTCAGCAGTTTTCCATGATAAATCAGCCTCAGGGAAAAAGCACACACCATGCATTATCTTTCTTTTACTTTACTGAAAATAACTTGCAAATAACAATGTGAACGCTGCAGCTCTGTTGTAAGCGGTTTGTTTTTTATTGATCAAATTTGTCACATTTCACTTCCTTGTTTTGCACACGGAGCTTACCCATGGTGGCAGCGATTCAGCTGCTGCTCCCCCCATCCCCTTTCCCCAGCAGCACCTCGTGTTCTCCATTGCCAAATTATCCATTAGACCCATGCAATCACAGCAACTTTATGGTATCATTTTTTTAAGCATTAAATCTTAAGTACTATCTTTTTCTATTTAAATTTGTCACGTTTCGCTTCCTTGTTTTGTACATGGAGTGCTGTGGTGGAGTCGATCCGAAACCAAACCCCGCCCACACTACCTGGGCACAAGACAGAACGGTGGCTAAACTTTTATTGATAAAAATTTCATATTTTGACTGAACGACTCCATATGTTCTCCATGCCAAATTATCCATTAGACCTATGCAATCACAGCAACTTTATGGTATCATTTTTTAAGCATTAAATCTTAAGTACTATCTTTTTCTGGTCAAATTTGTCACGTTTTGCTTCCTTGTTTTGCACACGGAGCGCTGTGATGGAGTCAATCCAAAACCAAACCCCGCCCACACTACCAGAAGCCTGGGCATTAGACACAGCGGTGGCTAAACTTTTATTGATAAAAAATTACATATTTTGACTGAGCAACTTCATATTCAGGGATGCACACCCTCATAACCTCAGGAAACCACGTTTAAAATCTGAGGCCAGTCTGACAAACGGTTCGAGAGATATGCGTGGAACAGACAGACAGACACACAAACACACAGACAAGAGATTTTGTTAATTTGTAGATAGACTAGTGCATTGCCCGTAGAACCAAGTATTCCTGTCTGAAACAGGTATCCCAATCAGGCTTTCCAGGCCCAAATGTAGGCTGTGTTTGAAAGTGGAATACAGAGGTGTGGCCTATATGTAGGCAATCACGTTAGACTTTGACAAATATAAAAGGGAGTAAATGGCACTAAGATTTATTTGATTGTGTGAATATTAATTACTGAATAACTGAAAATGAATGGAGCATCCAATATTAGCCACTGTTTAAGAACCGCATGTTCATTTTATTTTATTTTTTTGTCAGATCACTTATTTGTGTGATCTTTTATGAGTTATGAGCATTTTTGTGTCCAGTTTGGTGACGGTCGTTGTTTAGTCAAACCGTGCATGTGGCCGCATATGCTATGCAGTTAATCTGAGTATTCTGCTCCACAATTATTGACTTTTAATAATTGTGCGAGCACATCGACAGCAGTGCCACTGGCGACAGCGACTCATGGTCCTGCAAAGGGACTCCCGTGTACCGCTGACTGGGGCAGGCTGGGCGTTTCTCCCCGCGAAGAACTGTGGTCCGCCCGGTTAGGCTGCTGCTTCTCCCGCCATGTTCTGTGTTGATACACCAGTATTCTTTGTCAGACCCGGTCTCCACTGACGCCCCGTCCAGTCTGCTTGCACACCTCATGTTCTCCACATTTGTCGAATTATCCTTTTATAGTATAATTTTTTTAAACATTAAATCTTCAGTATTATCTTTTTCTGTGGGCAGGCTGGGCGTGCCTCCCCGCGAAGGACCGGCGTCTGCCCGGTTAGGCTGCTGCTACTCCCGGCATGTTCTGTGTTGATACACTGGTATTCTTTGTTAGACCCGGTCCCCACTGACACGCCGCCCAGTCTGCTTGCACACTTCATGTTCTCCACGTATGTCAAATTATCCTTTAGATCTACGCAATCACAGCAACTTTACAGTATTATTTTTTTTAAAGCATTAAATCTTCAGTATTATCTTTTTCTAGTCAAATTTGTCATTTTTCACTTCCTTGTTTTGTCCAGGGAACACTGTGTGGTGACTGACAGGTCGTGATGCCACGTATTGTCCAATCAGCATGGCCGTGATGCGGCGTCTTATCCAATGAGCACGGAGTCAAGCACCCCGTTCACATTTCTTGAAGCCAGGACACAGCGAGTGGTCACAGAGCGGTGGCTAAACTTTTATTGATAAAAATTACATATTTTGACTGAGCGACTCCACATTCGGAGATGCACACCCTCGTCACCTCAGGAAACCACGTTTAAAATCTGATTGTAGTCTGACAAACGGTTCGAGAGATATGCGTGTCAAAAAGCATGCATGTTCTCCCCGTGTCTGCGTGGGTTTACTCCTGGATTTCTCCGGTTTCCTCGTACATGCCAAAAACATGCAAGTTAGGTTAATTGGCATCAAAACTGGGGATTCTAAATTGTCCTTAGGTATGACTGTGAGAGTGAATGGTTGTCTGTCTCTCTGTGTTGGCCCTGCGATGGACTGGCAATCTGTCCAGGGTGTACCCTGCCTCTCGCCAAAAGATGCTGGGATAGGCTCCAGCCCCCCCGCGACCCGAAAAGGATTAAGCGGAAGAAGATGGATGGATGGAAAAAGTAATTTTGACAGAGCTAATGTTTGCTGTTCATGCTAGTTTGTCATTTTTTTTTAAATACATCAACATCACCAAGAAGATCATTGTTTAGCTTTGGGGGTTAAAAAGGACTTTTAACGCTAACGTGTGCTAACACATAAACATTGCCTGTTATCCTATGTAGTAGATTATTGTATAAACACTATATAATCACCTAAATCATTCAGATTCACTTGTGGCTGCATTGACGGGCAAATTAGTGGCCAACCGGTGCCATCCGTACTGTCATTATCAATAAATCATATATTTTATTTTTTGAATATATTTTTGAATTTAGCAGTCAAAAATTAAGTTTTTTTGTAAATATAGCAGCCCCAGTGTTGAGCTGCTGTATGTGAAGTATATCTTGATATGATTAATTACATGTACTTTTTGTATACACGCATATACATGATCATTTTTTATCACTGTGAAGTGATATTTTTTTTTTCTGTGTTGATTTTAATTTGTTTCATTTTCTTTCCCCATAAACAGATGCTCTTCACTAAGGCTGTCTTTAAGTAATGAAGATTTATTTTGAGACTAAAGATTCAATCTGAAATACAGTCAACAGCAATCATGTTGTCATCGTGCTTACAGATGAATCTCTTTATCCCAGTGTTTGATAGACACTTGGCTTGTGTGCATGTCTGCATTTTCTGCCACATTGCCTGGATGTTGTTGGTATTCTCCGTGTCTTTCTGCTCTCCTCTTCTAATCAGTGTTGGAAAGGAGCAACAGACAGTATACTGATTGCCTCAGGGCCAACACCAGCACAGTGGTCTGCTGATAAGGCTTGCGGCCAGGAAAGTCCTCTCTCTGTCCTGAGAGAGAATGTCATCTTTGTGCGGAGCAAAGACCACTGGACTCCAAAGTGAAGAATTCACCTGTGAATTAATTTGCCTTCAGGGCGAGAAGTTAAAGTGTAAAGAGGTCGACAACTTTTGAAAACAGTCAAAATACCTGCTCAATTGGGATTTAATAGTTACTATATATACACTGTATGCTCAAGTGTTGTTGTTTTTTTGTTTTTTTTTACTTACGTAGCATTGTAGTTTTAGTTTTAAGCCAGAAAGAGCTAATGCAATGGCGTGCCATCCATCATCCATTCATCCGCCCGTCTGTCTGTCTGACCGGGGTGTCATCTTGCAGGGCGTTGACATCTTTGGTCATCATGCCGTACATCTCTGTTTTGATGGCCTTATGCAATTTCTGCAGCAGTAAAGTGTGATAAGCCCCGGTAACTGTGGTACCCGTTTCTAGCAAATCCATCGTCAATACTTCATGCTGGTCCCAAAAGACCATGAGCATGACCTTGTCCACCAAGAACTGGACACTGGCCTTCTTTAGAAGTGGGGAATCATAATGCTTCCATTGCTCCAACTGGGCTTTAGTCTCTGGATCAAAGTGATGGACCCATGTTTCATCCTCTATGATTAGTCTGTCAAAGAAGTCATCTTGTTTTTTTGGCACATGGCCAAAAGAGCCTGGGAGCATGTGATTCATTCTAGAAAGGTGTGAGAAACTGGAGAATAAATCGCACAGACAACTTCTGCATGTGCAAATGGTTATGAATGATTGCTTCTGCAGACTCCACACTGATCTTGACGTCTTGGGCTAGTTGGTGAACGGTTATGCAGCGATCCTCCAAAATGGTGGCCTCCACTTGCCGGATGGTGTCTTCATCAAATGCGCACTGTGGTCACCCGGGAATGGGTGGTGTTTCCACCAGTGTCCTCCCCATAAATCTTTTTCTTCTCATCAAACCTCTGCCATGGTGTGCACCTCTCAAATACAGGAACATGATGACCGTTGTGCGTTCAACTGGCTCAGTTATCACACCTTACTCCCCTTTAGCACCTGTAAAAGGAAGCTCAGTTCAGAGCTGCAAATTACCACATGACCAATGGAGGTACAGTATGTATTATTATACATGTGCAATTTCAGCCTTCTGTAATTACGGGAAGTAGGTCAGAGGAAATCTTTGAGCAGCTCTTGTATTGTGAAAATTGTTACTCCTCCTAGGCAATTGCCCTAATTCTCAACCAACTCACACACAAAGATCCTCAGGTTTTTTCTGCATTCAGGTTGAGCTCAAGGTCATTGCCAGAGGTCAAGGGACCAGGGCATTTATGATTTCTCAAAAATCATTACTCCTCTGAGGCAGTTGCCCCAGTATTTGATAAACTCATGTACAAGGATCCTCAAGTGGGTCTGCATCTAGTGGATCAAGGTCAATGGTCAGGAGATCTTTGCACCGCCATAGTGATTTCATCAGGCCAGAATGAACCAGTCCATCATGGGTTTTTCATTAAGACTAAAACCCAGTGGCTCCGTAATGACGAGTGGCCCAAGTCGTCATTATAAATGAGAACTGGTTCTCAGTTGACTTACCTGGTTAAATTAAAAAAATAAAGAGGTACCTGTCCTTTCAGTAATATATTAATGTATAACTATCATTTTATCACTAGAGATAAAGTCTTAATTCATTGCACATTCTTCCAAACTGTAGTATAGGCAGTCGTGTGATTTTTCGTTCCCATTTTTACGTCCCTCTTTGCTCTAGCCATTTTCTTATTGGTCACGTCCTTGAGAGAAAAGCTGTAAACAACTAAGATTAACATGTTTGCCCCTGGCAATGTGTTGGGAATAATTGTCCCACATGCCCAAATATGAATAATTGTGTGTGGGGACAGTGTACCATTCCGTCCATCCATGTCTAGCATTGTATTCACTGGGCACAGAAGAGCACTGGCAGGCACCGCTCAGGTCTCGCTCTCTGTTCACGTGTGTCTGCCAGCCAGTGCACGGCAGCCATCTCCAGCACTTCCATCCACCCTGAATGGCAATCATCATAGCCAACTTTACGGCCATATGGCAGGCAGTCAGCCTCTTAAACTGCATCTCAACATCACTCAGCAGTCATTTAATGAGAGTTTGCCTGGGCTGTATTGCATTGATGCTCCAAGTTTAGTACTATCTCTGAAAAAAGGATGACACCTTGTTTTTAGTCTGGCTGAATATAGGGGAGTAGAATTATTGTTTTCTTCAGTGACTGCCTACTTTAGGTTTGCCCAGGTTTCTGCACCTAGAGGTTATTTAAATTTTTATTTAGAGTATACATGTCAGTGCAGCATTGTATAACATACAGTACATTTACATCCCATACTCCCTTTTTTTTGTATATAGGACAGAATTGTGAATTTTTTGAAAAAAAAAAAAAAGAGACAAACATTTGTAATTGAATCATCATTTTTTTAAAGAGAAAGAAAAAACGAATGAGCCAAAAAAAAAAAAGAAAAAATAAACAACAACCAACTGTGAGTAGCTTTGGAACAAAGAGAGGTACAGTTATTGAAGTGGTGTCTGTCAGAGATCAGATCTGATAGATGACACATATGTGTTCCAGGGTTGCCAAAAGTTTAAGAACTTGTCCATGTCCTGCCTCAGTGTAAATATTCAACTTTTCCATTACATAAATGTCATGAATCACATTGGTCCATAGTTCAGGTGAAGGAGAGTCTCTCATCAACCATTTTTTGTCAGTGCTTTCTTACTTGCCAATAATAAAATGTTGAATAAGTATTTTTCTCCTCGTCCTTCCAGTGATTCCGGTATCAAACCCAAATACAAAGTTTCAAAGGAAGAGGGGATTGTTACTTTGAATATTTTCCCCATTATTGTCTGTGCATTAATCCAGTATTGCTGAATAACTGGGCATGACCAAAACACGTGAAAATGATTTGCAGTGTTTTCAACACAAGAGTGCCAGCAATTCAACCCTTTATGAGTAAATTTGCTTTGTACAGATGTTCTGAAGAATCTTACCAGGTTTCTCCGTCCAAATTCTCTCCACAACAGGGATGAAGTACTTTTCCACTGTTGTTAATTTAGTTTTTCCCCGTATTTCCAATTGGAAAGTGAAATTCCCCTCTTTTCCCATTTTTCTTTTATGTATGATGTGTTGTCTCCTTTTAATTCTTGGAGACCATGGTGTATTTTAGAAATGTATCTGTCCCCTGGGATCGCTTTATATGCCATTATAAAGACCTTCAGAACACCTGACTGGGCCCTTTCCAAATCCTCCTTTTTATGTATTTTGTTTATGTGGTGTCAAAGCTGAAAGAACCTGTAGAAGTCTTGATTTGTTAGACCTTGTTTTTTCAAATCCTCAAAACTTTTTAAAGTTAACCCTTTAAAAAAATAATATTTTATCAGTCTGTTCTCCCTCCATTTTTTAAATCTAATATCTGTTTTGTTAGGAGTAAAGTCCTGATCATAGGAAATCCATTGCAGTAATCGATAGGGTTCTTTAGTTTGTTTTGTTTTCTTTGACCACCTTAAACCAAATCTTTAGCGGGGTCTCTATCCACGGGTTAGTGTCATTCAAATGTTTAGGTAAGGCATTATTCCCTATTATTGCCTGTAGGGGAATGTCACTGATTTGGCATTCTATCTCCTTCCATTGTGCAGCATAGGATGGGTTACATATCTCTACTAAGGTTTTAATCTGAGTGGCATTGAAATAATCACTGATATTCGGCAGCGCAAGACCACCTTTGTCTTTGTTTAGCTGTAGGGTTCTATACCTGATTCTTGGTCTCTTGCCCTGCCATATGAATCTTGAAATCCATCTGTCCAGTTCTTGCCATGTTTTCCTGGGAGGTTCTACTGGTATTGCTTGGAAAAGTTATAGAAAACGCGGTAGTATATTCATTTTGACAGCTTCAATTCTTTCTGTGGTACCTAAAAAGGGTATCATGTTCCATCTTGATAGAGCGGATTTTATTTTTGCCATCAGAGGGTCATAGTTTAGTGTTATAATTTTGTTGAGTTGCTTAGGGATATTAACCCCTAGATATTTCATTGATTCCATCTCCCAGTTAATTTTGAATTTGTCTAGTAAATATTGGTTTGGGTTATAGTTGAATGTTAAAATTTGGGTTTTATGCATGTTCAATTTGTATCCCGATAATTCTCCATACTCTGAAAAAACTGAGATTAATTCTGGAAAAGAGGCGTCTGGTTTCCCCAGGTATATTAGAACATCATCCGTGAAGAGTGCTACTTTATGTTCCTTCTGGCCAAGTGTAATACTTTGAATTTTTTTGATTCTGTCTTATGCATTGGCTCAAAGGTTCTATGACGATCGCAAAAAGCAGTGGAGACATGGGGCAGCCCTGACTACATCCTCTTTCAAGTTCAAAAGATGATGATAATTTACCATTTATCCTTATTTTAGCTGTTGTTTTTTTTGTATAGTGCCTGGATAGTTCTAATGAAGTTGTTATGAAAATTGAAACTGGACAAGATTCTATATAGGAAGGACCAGTCAACCAAATCAAATGCTTTTTCAGCATCTAGTCCCAATATGACTGCATTTAAATTATATTTTTTTTTATGTGATGAATTACGTGTAAAGTGTGTCTAATATTATCTTGCGTCTCTCTGTCTTATAAAACCCATTTGGTCAAAATGAATTATGTCTGTCAGTATATTTTCTAACCTTTTGGCAAGGATTACGGTAAAAAGTTTATAGTCCAGATGTAACACACTGATTGGTCTGTAGTTGGAACATTCGAACTAATCCTTTCCAGGTTTAGGTATGACTGCAATAACCCCTTCTCTCCAGGAGGGGGGGATTTCCCCAGTGTGGAGGACATGTTTTCAGGAGGAGAGGAGATAGTTATTGTTTAAAAGTTTTGTACCACTCTGCTGTATAGCCATCTGCTCCTGAGGATTTGTTAGCTTTAAGTTTCATAATAGCTTTTTCTAATTCTTTAGGTTGTATTTCTGCCAATAGTTTTTTATTTTGTGATTCAGAAAGTTGGGGAAGATTTTAATGTGCCTAGGAAAGCTTCAGATGTGTCTCTTTTATATTTTTGGGTGGAGTACAAGTTCTTGTAGTAATATCTCAAAGCTTTTATGAATTTCCTGAATTCTAATTTTTATTTCCTGTGATATTGGGTCTCTAATTTTGTAAATAATTCTCTCTGTTTGCCGTTTCCTCAATTTATAGGCTAGTAATTTTGCTGATTTGCTACCTGTTTCATAATATTTTTGTTTCAGAAATGTAAGTTTTTTTCTGAAAAAAACTGCATATGCCCTAATGGAATTTACAGAAAAAATATCAACAGCCATTGAAAATAAAGAGTATTCAGTTGGAGTATTCCTAGATCTTAAAAAAGCGTTTGATACAGTAGATCACAATTTATTATTAAAGAAACTACAAAATTGTGGTATAGTGGGGTAGCACTGTCCTGGTTAAGTAGTTACTTAAAAAATAGATATCAGTATGTATGGTGTTAGCAACAAAAATCAGAGTTACTGAAGGTCACCTGTGGAAGTCCCCACAGGGTTCAGTTTGGGACCCATCATTATTCAATAGTTTATAAACGATATATGTAAAGTTTCAGAAAAAATGGACTTATATTGTTTGCCAATGACACTAATCTGCTATGCAGTGGAAACAATTTGGAACAACTTCTGGATACACTCGGAAAGGAATTAGGAAAGCTTAAACTGTGGTTTGATTCAAACAAATTAACGCTCAATTTAAGTAAGACAAAATTTGTAGTCTTTAACAACCATCACAACAACCCAGTACCCAAACTCAGTGTAAATGGTGTAGAGATTGAAAGGGTATCTGAAACTAAATTTCTTGGCGTAATAATTGATAACAAACTGTGTTGGAAGTCACATATTAATTATATTAAAGGTAAAGTATCCAAATCAATTGCAATATTACACAGAGTGAAATATTTGCTGAATCAACCCACACTATACACCTTGTATCATTCATTAATACTCCCATACATGACATATTGTAATGAAGTATGGGGAAATACATATAAAACAAACATATATCCACTCTTTATGCTTCAAAAGAGAGCTATTAGAATAATAAACAAAGCAGCTTACAGGGAACCAACAAACCCACTTTTTCTTAAACAAAAAACTCTCAAGTTGAAAGATCTGGTTGACTTTAAAACCGCAATAATAATGTTCAAAGTGAAGAATTTATCACTGCCCGCAAATATCTAAAAGTTGTTCCAAACAAGGGAGAAACGATATCACTTCAGAGGAACATGTATATTACAAAAGCCTACAGTGAGAACAACCACCAAGCAACACTGTATTTCAGTGCAAGGAGTCAGATTATGGAACGATTTTGGACCTGAATTAAAATCATGTACAACGCTTGGACAATTTAAACAAAAAACTAAAGGAAGAATACTCCAAACATATTTACAAGACGACATGTAAACTCACATAAGGATTGACATATCCAGCCTGTGTTGTGTTGTAGCTTAGTTTTTTTTTTCTTTTTTTTTTTTTTTTCTCTGTGACATTTTGTCTTAGATTTGTTTTTGAATAGTAACCGCTTAACTTAGCCTAGCTTAGTTTTCTTTTTTCTCTCAGTCACATTTTGTCTTAGCTTTGTTTTAAACTGTAATCGCTCTTGTCTTGTTTTCTCTTTTTTCTCTTTTGAATTCTTGGATGGAATATGGGTGGGCAATATAAGCTGCGGCTTCAGCCATCACCCATTTCGGATAACTCACGTGGAATTGTATAGTAGGAGGAGTCTTTGTCTAATTTGACCTTGTACAGTTTCTTTTAACCTGTACTGTACTATCCGAAATAAATTCATTCATTCATTCATTCATTCAATTTCTGTAGAGTTTATCTCGTTTATTTGGTTTTTTTATTTCCTTAATTCTGAGTGCATCATTAGATGGAGTGTTGTCTTTATCCTCTCTTTCCAGTTTCTTTAGTTCTGATTCTGATGTGTTTAATTTTTCTTGTCTCAATTTCTTTTGAAGTGCCAATTTTGTAACAATCTTTCCCCTTATTACAACCTTGCATGCGTCCCACAGTATTAAACGGGACACTTCCCTGCTTTCATTTTCTTCCAAATATCTGACTCCAATTCATTTTTCAGTGGTCCTTTCAGCACATTTGAATTTAACCTCCAAGAAAATGTATTTGTATTCTTTTGAATATTTAAATCCAAATAGATTGGACTGTGGTCAGAGAGATCCATCAGCCCTATTTTACACATTCTTACTCTCCCGATGTCTCCATTAAACAAAAAAAAGGTCAATCCTAGAATATGATAAGTGGGGTGCTGAGTAAAATGTATAATCTTTTGCACTGGGGTTGAATTCCCTCCACACATCGCAGATTCCCATTTCATTTAGTAACATCCTAGTTTTTCTTCTTTGAGTGTTATTTTGATGTGGAGAATTGCCTGATGCATCCCAGTATGGATTCAGTCTTAGATTGAAGTCTCCACCACATATCACTAAACCTTGGGCTTTAGTTATCATTAGGTCAAATACATTTTTATAAAATTTCCAGTTGGCCCCTGGAGGTGCATATACATTCAGCAGGGTGATATCTTCTCCCTCTAGTCGACCAAGTACCATGCTAAATCTCCCTTCTTTATTTTTGATTTTGTATACTTTATTGATCCCCAGAGGGGAAATTGAGGGCATCCACGGTACGGCGCTATCCCTTTACCATTCACACACACATTCACACCTAGGGCCACCTAGGGCCTAGGGCCACTTTTAGAGTTTCCAATTAACCTAACCTAACCTAACCTTTATCTTTGTATTCTGAGTTTTTTCAAATATAATTTTGGTTGAGATCAAAGTTGCTACCCCCCTCCTCCTCCCTGACTTGTACAAGGATGAGGAAATCAGTTTAAACCCTTGTCTATTAAGTTTAGTGTGTTCAAAGTCTGTTAAATGAGCCTCGTGTAAAAATATTATTCCTGCTTTGTCTTTTTTTTCATTTTGCCTAGAATCTTGGATCTTTTAACTGGATTAAGGATCCCTTTTACATTATATGAGATTATTTTGGTTGAACTCTGTTTCTCCATTAAGTACTACCACTGAGAACTCCCCAGGTAAACGATTCATCAGAGCAGCCACACGGGCAAATCGAAGTTTCCTCCCCCCTCGCCAGGGCCCACCCGCAGACAGACACACCCCCAGGAGCCCCCCGCCGGCACAGCAGCACCGCGGAGGCGGTTAACCCCCGTTACAGCAGATATGCGAGGAGACTGAAGCCAAAAGGATGTGAGGACTGAAACTCTGTCTGAGATTCTAGGGGGGGCAGTGTAGAGACTGGGTTAATCATCTCAGACTGGATGCAGAGGGTAAACAGAGGAGACCAATAGCTAGGGAGATCATGTTGAGATAGCAGGAAGAAGGAGTTGGGGGGAGAAAGGATGAATGTATTGTGATGTGAAATGTCATGCAAATGTGATGTATGGTGATGTGAAATGTCATGCAAATGTGAGATGAGCGGTTGGTATAAAAGGAGAACCCATGGTGTATTGAGACATGCTTTTTCTGTGTATGACTGATGAGAGAGTGAATAAAGTTGTCTGCTGCATGAAGAGTGAATGGTTGTCTGTCTCTGTGTTGGACCTGCGATGGACTGGTGATCTGTCCAGGGTGTACCCTGCCTCTCGCCCAAAGATGCTGGGATAGGCTCCAGCCCCCCCCCCTCCCTCCGCAACCCGAAAAGGATTAAGCGGAAGAAGATGAATGAATGAATGAATAGTACGATAGTATAGTGACCCTCTCTTATGCTACTCAAATACTGAAAAAACACCAAGAACATAGTATAAAGAACTTTAGAACATAAAACTGTCAGAGGATCTTCCTGAATTGAGGTCTCTGTAGTGGCCTTAGACGAGCCTTGATGGTGTGTTGGCTCCAAGGGAAATTCCTCAAACTTTGTTACATGTTGAGGGCCCTCTCTTACCCCTGTAAGTTGTCCCTCGTTTTTAAGATTACTTTCAGATCCCAATCCAAACATGTATAGAATATTTTTTTATGCCTATACTCTATTTATGTGCTCCTGCCCACCACCATCACAGCACCAATCACAGTAATACAATATTTGTTAGTGTGGTGAAGTCACAAGGTTCATTGTCACATTTCTATTTTAGCAAGTTTTTTTTTACATATTTGTTTCCAATATTATGACTGTCCCATAAATTGTTTTACCACCTTCTGTTTGGGGATTTTGCATCTCTTTTAATGTTTGTTATCTTGTAGGAGGAGGATTGGATGTGCATATTAACTAAAAGTATTGTCTTTCCCTCCTGAAAGCATCCAGTTTTTCCTTATAGCCCTGGCGCTGGGTTTCCACCTATTGGCTCATGGATTTTGAAGGTCTCTGTGTGCACCACATTTGAGCCTTGATTCTTTTGATCGGGTCTGCTGCGGGTTTCTACACCGGTACTGGGAGCCCTCTTCTCACCATATCCCTGGTTGCTTCCTCCGCAGAGTTGTAGAGACATGTCTCTTCCCCATAAAAACCCTCAGCTTCGCCGGGAATGGGGTTTGAAAGCGCAGTTTCTTCTCTCTTAATACCTTTTTAGCTTCACTGTATTCCCGGCGTTTTTTAAGGACCTCTGGGGCGTAGTCATGCTCCACAAAAACCTTTCTTTCCTGATGCATAAACCCTTTTTTCTGCCAGGCCAATCTCAAAACCTCTTCTTTTGTTTTGAAGCTGGAAAATTTCACCACCACCATTCACAAGTGGGCTTCCGCTGATGGCCTTGGGGCTAATAAACGGTGCTCCCTTTCTACTTTCAAGTCGATTGTTTGGGGAATTTCCAACTTTTCCCTCAATATAGTTTCCACGCATACAGCCATTGTGGCGAAATTGTCTTTGACTCCCTCTTTTAGATCATGAATTCTTATGTTGTCACTTCTTAGTCTCCCTTCCTGGTGGGTTAGCTTAGCCTCCAGTCTTGTCTGTAGTTTAAGTAATTCCAGCATAGTTTCTTCCGGCCCTTTTAATCTTTCCTCCGCTTCCAAGATTTGGTCCTCAGCTGGGTCCACTCTGTTATTTGTCTTTTTTATTTTGTCTTTAATCTCACGAAGTTCGGCCCCACTTTCTCGGCAAAAGTCTCTTAACTCTTGGAGTATCGTTTGTAAGCTAGCCGTGTTACTAGCCTCAGGTTTCTCCTCCATTTCTGAGTGGCTGTTGTCTTCGAGGTCGGATTCTCCGGCTGATGCGTGTCTTGGTCTGATAAATGTTGATCTCTTCTGTTTTCCTTTAGGCATAATAACTATGTCTTTTGATTTTTACTCTTCCATGAGTCTGTTAAATCTAAATTTTATGGCATTTTCACGGATGGGATCTGGGAGCTTCAGCATTAAGTGGTCACCACCATGGCATCCAGACCGGAAGTCCTGCACCTAGAGGTTTTGACAACAATATTCAAGGTCTTGAGAAGACAATTAATGTTTTACTTAATTTTACAAAATATTAATGCAATATTTACGAGGCATAATTGCTTCACAGTAGGTGTGAGATAATATTCTTCATCACAAAGACTAAAGATAAATGATTAAAATAAAATCAAATGATTAAATCAAATTTGATCAAATGATTAAAATTTAATTTAAAAAGATTTGGATAAATGTATAAATCCATTCCTAAGACTCCAAGTGAAGCATTTTTTTCTATATATTTTCTTCAGAAATAGGAGAAATATCATTCGCTGCCCTGTTACATCATTAGATTATTGACAGATTTTGTGTCCCTTTATAACTCCTGTAAAGAAACACCATTGAACTTCCAAATTGTGGCTAACATCCATCATCATCATCATCATAGCAGTCTGTCGGGGGTGACGATGACTGTTTCATTTAGGTCTGATCGGATTCCTCCACGCAGCTCTGTCCTTCGCCTTCCGCTGCCAGGAACTCCTGACCTTGTTAGAGTCCGTCACTACAGTTGCTTTGGTGGAGTGGCCTGCTTATTATGTTGTATAATAGTAGCTGTGCTCAGGATTCCTGGATGAAGCCACAGTTCTGTTATCATCAGGCAGCTAGCCAGAGGGGGGCAATTGGGATGATAAATCTAACCTTCGCTCTTTGATCTTGTTTGTAAAGAACCTCATGTTTTCAACAAAGAGCTTGGGGAGTGATGGTTTGTATGGAGGCATCAACTTCCTTGCTTTTATTTTACATTCCCTTTGCTCGCTTTTTCTTGTCTTGGCATCTTCATATGAAGTAGAGTTGGAAACACACATTACGCTGTGAGTCCTGAATAAAAATGATTCACTGTGAGGCTTTAAAAGAAAGTGTACTGCAACTCATTTTTAAAGAGGCAAAACACAGCTGCTGTAAGGGGCTAAATTTTAGCATGAACTGGAAGGAAAGGAAAGCAAGCAGGCACAACCTATTAGCGAAGCCCATCTCCTGTCAAACTGCTCTCCACTACAGAAAGAAGGTATACTACACAGCATGACCTTGAGCTTATTTCTAATTAACAGTTACTGTAATTAACAATTATTAGAACACCACTGAAGCCGAGTGAAACTTCCGAGTGTGGTTATCAGGGTATAAGTGCTCATTTGGAACTAATTGTTGTATAATTGTCAGCAGTGTAACTTGAAGTATCTCTAGATGATTTAAATTTTCCTTTGGCAAAACATGAGTTGCAATATTGTTGATTTAGTGATGACTGAGGTATTAATTAGATTTATTTTGCACACCAATAATGAAACACAATTAACAGAACATGCTTCACTAAATGGCAATACATGCTACTTTTGCCCTGCTTTTCACAGTGCGAGAATTCGGGGTGTTAACTGTCATGATTCAGACAAGTGAGGCTCAAACGCAGAGCTGCCAGAACGAACACTCAGACACAGATGTAAAAGTTCACCAGTTTATTGTGAAAATAACACCTAACACACAAATCTAAATAAAAGTGCATAAATAAAGAAAAGCACAAAACAAAAACACACAGTTAAATTTAATACAAAAACCGGTGACACTGGAGCGCACGCAGCCTACGGGAAAAGAGCAGAAAGAGATGATTAGGGACAGAATCTCCACAAGAGGAGAATAAGATGAGCAGAGGAGCCCAGTGGGGAACTTCTACGTGGGTCCAGGGAAACGGGGGAAGACGGTTAACTTGGGTGGATGTCCGCTGTCTTCTGGTCAGGCGAGCGTGATGAGCCCCGGAGTGCACACCACGAAAGTGGCAGCAAACCTGAGAAGAGAGGAAGACACGGGGAGTGAAAACACAGATCAACTGAGAGAAAATAATGCAATGTGGCTTAGATTCCTCGGTGGCAAACCTAACGATTGAACAATGAGTTCTTCACACGCTGGCTCTTAAATATGCTGGTCCATTAGGAAGCAGCAGGTCTGTAATCACGCAGGTGCAGGTAATGCTCCGGAGCCGGGAAGACAGGAACAGGAGGGGAGGGGAAGCATGCTCGCCTGCTCATCACAGTTAACGGTGTCCTACTCTTTCTCTGTATGTCACTACCTATCATTTTGAAGTGGGAAAATTTGGGCAATTAGATTCAATATTTATTTTACGAGCTATTTTTCTTTCCTAGCATTTGGTGGCATCATAACAGGCAGAGTAAGAGGAGTAACATGACAAATGGATAATAATCAAGGCAAGTCCATTGAATGTTGACTATGCTGCAGAAATCGGGCCGCTACCAGTTGAATTTATACTAAGTGAGAGGTGTTAATGCTGTCAAGCAAGGTCTTCAGAATGTAGTTTCCAATGTGTGGTTTGATCACCTTTTTATATTAAGTGCTTTCCTCTATAGATACACTGTGCTGTGAAAAAGTATTTGCCCCTTCCTGATTTCTTCTACTTTCAAGATTCAAAGGCTTTATTATCATGTGCACAGTTAAGAAATGCAACATTTCCTGAGCAATGAAATTCTTAATCTGCTCTCCGAACAAATGCCAATCTAATAGGTACACAACATACTAATAAGGTAATAACACACCTAATACTAACGGATAATAATAACATACACTATACACACAGTTTGGCAATTAGGACACCTTAGCACACCTTGATACTAAGTACTAATACTAATAACACACATTAGGCAATTTGGACAGCTAAAGCAGTTAAAGCAGTCAAACTAGAGGAAACAAGAAGAATGAAATTTGAAAGTTCACTGGATGACTATAGTGGACAGTGGTATATTGATATCAGAGATGATATGAAGTTGAGATGCATAAGCCTATGTACAGTGTGCAAATGAGCAGTGTGCAAATAAGCAGTATACAAATTAAAAATTAGCACCCAGTGTGAGAATTTCTCTGTAATGATAATACCAGTAGACTGTACATGATAAATAGCAGCAGAGATGATATGGACATCAGACGGGGTGAGACGATGTACACTGTACAAGTGAGCATTGTGCTAATTTAGCAACCGGTGTGTGAGTTCCTATTTGCAAAGCTGTGTTGCCGAGTTTTGGGAGTTTATTTGTTCAGGAGTCTGATGGCAGTGGGAAACAAGGCGTTTTTCAGTCTGGTTGTTCTGCATTTCACACTTCTGTACCTCCAGCCTGAGGGTAGAAGTGTGAACATTCTGTGATGGAGGTTGGTGGGGTCCCGGAGGATGGCTTCAGCACTCCTTTGGACTCTGCGGTGGTAGATGCTCTGCAGAGAAGGGAGTGGAGCCCTGATGATCTTCTCCACTGTCTTTACTACTCTCTGCAGGCATTTGCGGTCCAGGGCAGTGGTGCTGCCATACCACGCCATGATGCAGTTGGTCAGGATGCTCCCGATGATGCAGCAGTAGAAAGTGTTGAGGATCCTGGGGGACATGCCAGACTTCTTCAGCCTCCTCAGAAAGTACAGCCTCTGTTGAGTTTTCTTAAACAGCTCTGTGGTGTTGTGTGTCCACGTAAGGTGCTCGCTGATGTGGATGCCCAGGTATTTAAAGCTGCTCACCCTCTCCACCTCAAGCTCCCGGATGAACAGCGGCCAATGGGGTCTCCTCCTCCCCTTCCTCATGTCCACTATCATCTCCATTGTCTTGTCCGTGTTGAGGGTGAGATGCTTGTCCTCACACCATGACACCAGGCTGGCCACCTTCCTCCTGTAGGATCCTTCGTCATCACCAGTGATGCGTCCTGTCACTGCTGTGTCATCCGCAAACTTAAAGATGGTATTGTCCCTGTGGGAGGCAACACAGTCATGGGTGAAGAGGCTGTAGCGTCTTTGAGTATTTAGAAAAGCGCTATATAAGACTGATGTATTATTATTATTATTATTAGAGGGTGAGGCTGAGAACACAACCCTGTGGGACACCTGTGTTTGTGATGATGCTGGCTGAGGTCTTGTTACCCGTCCCGACAGACTGGGGCCTGCCAGTTAGAAAGTCCAGTAGCCAGTCGCAGAGGGTGGGGTGCAGGCCAAGTGAAGACAGTTTGTTAGTGAGTTTGTGGGGGATGATCATGTTGAACGTGGAGCTGTAGTCGACAAAGAGCATCCTAATGTAGGAGTCTTTATCTTCCAGGTGGGAGAGAGAATAATGGAATGCTGCATCAATGGCATCTGAGGTGGACCTGTTGGGCCGGTAGGCATACTGCAGGGGGTCCAGGATATCCAGTTTGCTGTCCTGAATGAGGGGCAGCACCACTCTCTCGAAGCACTTCATGATGATTGGAGTGAGTGCTACCGGTCTGTAATCATTCAGGTAGGTTGGTGGGCTCCTTTTGGAGAAAGGGATGATGGTTGTGGTTTTGAAGCATGAGGGGACTATGTTCTGGTTGAGGGAGAGGTTGAAGATGGATGTGAGAACATCAGTCAGCTTGGCAGCACATGCTCTGAGGTCCCGCCCAGGGATGTTGTCTGCCTGCTGCCTTGCAGGGGTTGATATTCCTCAGTGTTTTATTTACCTGGCCTGGCGAGACTTTTAGTGGAGGGGGAGGGTGCCTGAGTGTGTGTCTCCTCTCTGCAATGTAGCTGGTGGTCTCAAAGCGAGTGTAAAAGATGTTGAGATCGTCCGGCAGGCTGTCTGTGGAGCTAGTGGTGCTGCTGTTGATCCTCTTGTAGTCTGTGATGTGTTGCAGGCCTTGTCACATGCACCCCAGGTCAGGAGTGGAGTAGAGGCTGTCCAGCTTTTCCCTGTACTGCCTCTTGGCTGTTGTTATAGCCTTCCTCAGTCCATACTTTGTAGCTTTGTATTCGACCTCCTTGCCTGATTTAAATGCAAGAGAGTGAGCACGCAGCATCTGATGTACAGTACCTGAATGTTGATCCAGGGTTTCTAGTTGGGGAACTTGCTGACTTGTATGGTGAGTATGATGGTATCAACACACGTGCTGATGTACCCAGTCACATACTCAGCATATTCCTGTATGTTTACAGAAGAGTCCTCTCTGGTGGCTGCAGCTTTAAACACATCCCAGTTTGTACAGGCAAAACAGTCTTGCAGGGTGCCCTCAGCCTCTGGAGTCCAGCGTTTAATATGCTTAATAACAGGGTTTGTTTGTTTCAGCTTTTGTCTGTAGACTGGGTACATAAACAGGGAGATGTGATCTGACTGTCCGAAGTGGGGGCAGGGTGCCGCTCTGTAAGCACCATGTATGTTGGCGTAAACATGATCCAGTGTGTTTTCATCGTGGGTGGGAATGCCCACATGCTGGTAATATTTGGGGAGTACAGTCCGTAAATTGCACTGGTTAAAGTTACCAGCAACAGTAAAAACAGCATTGGGATGGGTCGTCTCTACTGCACTGATGACGTCATGGAGTTTGCTTAGCGCTACCATGTAGCTGCTTTGCGGGCAAATGTAGACTGCGGCCAAAAACACAGCGGAAAATTTCTTTAGTAGATAACAGGGACGACATTTCAGCAATAAAAACTCCACATCAGGCGAACAGTGCTTGTAAACAGTCTGTACATCTCCACACCACGAGTTGTTTATAAACACACACACCCCTCCCCTCATCTTACCCCCGGCTCCAGTTCTGTCTGCTCGATGTGTTGAGTGTGTCTGTAGTTGAATGGTGCACTCCGGGACTATGTCCGAGAGCCAGGTCTCACAGATAATTAGGGCTCAGCACTCTCTTACCTCCCACTGTTCTCCAATCCTTGCTCTTAGTTCGTCTAACTTGTTTTCCAAAGACCGTACATTAGCCAGCAAGGGGCTGGGCAGTGGGGGTCGGCAGGTGCGAACCTTTAGCCTAGCATGTAGCCCTCTTTCATCTCGTCTCCGGCGCCGCCTCCAACGCGCTATCTTGGGATCACCATGCTCACGCGGGCTCAGTGCTTTGGGGCCTTTATTATGCAAATAGGATTTTAGTGTCATCAGCATTCAATTTTTTGTTTTTCAATTAAACTCATGAATGGTATTGTGTCTCAGGGCTCTTTGGATCACTGATATCAATCTCAGACACCTGTCATAATTAGTTTGCCAGGTGAGCCCAATTAAAGGAAAATTACTTAAGAAGGATGTTCCACATTATTAAGCATGCCGCAGGTTTCAAGCAACATGGGAAAGAAAAAAGGATCACTCTGCTGCCGAAAAGCATCAAATAGTGCAATGCCTTGGACAAGTATGAAAACATTAGATATTTCACAAAAACTTAAGCGTGATCATCATACTGTGAAGACATTTGTGGCTGATTCAGAGCACAGATGGGTTCCTGCAGATAAAGGCATAATGAGGAAGGCTGCCAGACAAATTCATCGGATTAAGAGAGCAGTTGCTAAAATGCCATTACAAAGCACCAAATGGGTATTTGAAGCTGCTGGTGCCTCTGGAGTCCCTCGAACCTCAAGGTGTAGGATCCTACAGAGGCTTGCAGTTGTGTATAAACCTACTATTCAGCCACCCCTAACTAATGCTTACAAGCAGAAACGGTTGCAGTGGCTCAGAAAAACATGAAGACTAATTTTCAAACACTTTTGTTTACTGATGAATGCCGCCCAACCCTGGATGGTCCAGATGGATGGAGTAAGGGATGGTTGGTGGATGGCCACCATGTCCCAACAAGGCTGCGACATCAGCAAGGAAGTGGCGGAGTCATGTTTTGGGCCGGAATTATGGGGAAAAAGCTGGTAGACCCCCTTAGGGTTTCTGAAGGTGTGAAAATGACCTCAGCAAAGTATATAGTGTTTCTGAGTGACCACTTTCTTCCATGGTACAAAAAGAAGAACCATGCCTTCCGTAGCAAAATTATCTTCATGCATGATAATGCACCATCTCATGCTGCAAAGAATACCTCTGTGTCATTGGCTGCTATGGGCATAAACCAGTCCCTCCAGGATTTCGCGATGTTGCGATCGTCTCAATTCACACGAAATTAGCCAATCAGCGCGACTATTGCGCAACCTTACAACTTTGTCCAATCACCACAACATTCCCACAATTTTGGCCAGTCCTCATCAACTTGCGCCAGTTTCACCAATCAGCACGGTGGTGGAGTGCTTAGCACTGCAGCAACACAGCAACTCACCCTTGGCCGGGGGATCCTGGGTTTGATCCCAGCCCTGGACCAACAGTGATCTGTGTGGAGTTTGCATGTTCTCCCCGTGTTTGCGTGGGTTTACCTCCGGGATTTCTCCCGGTTTTCCTCTCACATGCCAAAAACATGCAGGTTGGTTAATTGGAGACTCTAAAGTGGCCCCAGGTGTGAATGTGAGTGTGAAGGGTGACAGGGCTGGGTGCCGCACCAGTGGCTGCCTCATCCATTCATGTGGATGCCCTGTAATTTAATCCTAATAAAGGATTCTAAATCTAAATTTGTCCCTGAGTGGCGCTCAAACGGTCGGTCTAACAAATCAAATGTGTCGCTGCACCACGTTTACTTCCGTGTTTACAGTGAGTATTAACGGAACACATCACCAAAAACAGCGTGTGTGATTTTCAAAAAACACTCATCCACGAGATTTCCAACACTGTCCCTTCCTCCGTCTCCCCCAGCCTGCCAGTGGACGTCTCACCACATCTCCGTCCTGACCGCGTGTACGAAGCGCTGGGTTTGTGTTGGAAAAACGTTTGCCTGCCCCAAAAGCACCCCGTCGCGAGAGCGAGCATGAAGAGAGACGCCATAAAACCACAAACAAAACGAGCAAATCTAACACTACAGCCAGCAAATCTCCAGTCTGGACACGGAACAAATCCTCCCCCCCCCCCCCAAATGAAAGATGAGTGTCTTATGAGACAGGTATGTGTCAAGACGTGCAGCAGATAGACAGGTAGGAGTTAGGCACAGAAGGAGAGAGAATATTGTCTCTTTTTAAACACAGACTCCGATAGACAATACAGAGTAAAAGAATAAATTATTTATTTTTTCTCCGCTCGGTACAGTGTTTGGGGACCATAGTGAGTTTTCAAATGAAGGTGCTTGTGAGGTAACCCCCACAGCCACGGACAAGCAGAGCGCTCAGCTGGGGCAATTAGCAGAACAATGAGATGTGTGTATTGAGATCAATAGGCAGCTGCTCTTTGTCTAGCTTCTTCCTGCCAGTTCCGATGTTGATATGTATGACTCAAACGCAAACATTCATGCTTCCTGCTCTGACTGTGATGCAAATGTCCCATGCCTTTCATGTATTGTCTGTAACTGGGTATAAAAACTGCATATGCTCTGTAGCTCACTCTCTCTCTCACTGCTCATCTGACTGCACGCATTGCCTATCTGCTGGAGAGCCTCCGAGCTCGTTCTGGCGCGCATGCACGGCGCCGGAGTGAGTTGTCGTGATGGCGGTATGATTAATAAACTCCCTCAAAAACCCTCAGTTCGCCGCTTATTATTTCATGCCGCCACATTGGTGACCCCGAGAAAGCACACGCTTTGTGCAACACAACCTTCTGGTCTGGACATCCAAGCTGAACCGGCCGAGGAACACAAAACGTCTCCTCCCTCTCACCGCTCCAACGCACCATGACCTGAACGCAGAAAAGAACACGCTGACAATGAACGCAGCACCCGGCGGTGATTCTTCGACGACAAGCGAACGCAGCAGCCTGACGCAAATGATCTGCCCTCCCTTCTGCTACAGGGAGACCTCGACGCAGAGCCACCACCAGGCGAAACTCTCCGGAGATCACCCACGACCGGGAAAGCTGCAGAAAGCTTCATGGTGAGATCTGCACATCCACGCTAGGACCGGCCGCTCTCACAGCTCCTCCACACGAGAGCGCACGCACCTCGTCCTCTCTCCACGACGGCGACCCCCAAGGCCGACGGAGAACGCAGCGCGTGGACCTGAACGCACCATGACCCGACACAGCGAACTACACCAACAACTTCAACAGGATGACCATCGGCGCCGACGACGCTGATCTCCATCAAGCTCCCTGACCCTGACTCGCCTCTACAGCGGACCTGCCAAGCACCGAACCCCACATGCACACCGGGGGGTTACGAGGACAGCGCACCACGCACGGGACAATACTGGCTCCACACAGACCGCCATCGTCCTTCGCCGCTGCACACAGAACCTTCAGGGCTGCTCACACACCTGAAGCACGCACGCAGCTCGCTCACAGGATTTTGTACGGGTCTCAGCCGCGGTGCACAAGGGAATTCAGCCGTCAGCTGTCCCCGAGGACTTTAGGACTGCGCGCGCACCTAAAGTCAACACGCCAAGTCCCTCACAGCTGCAGCTCCTTTTTTTTTTTTCTTCATGGCCGCGAGAGGAGTCAGAGACAAATTTTCTTCAAACAGCTGCTGTGGACCTCCGCACGTTCAACGGGACAGCCCCTCAACATCGCGGATCCACAGGCAATTTTTGCGCGGCCCAAACAACTTCGCCGTCCCGGGCCGGTACTTGCTACCCCCACCCCCCTCCCTCCACCTCCGCCTGCACAGAGCTTTCCCTGCTCGCTACCAAAGCCGGACTATCGAGGCCTCAGCTTCCTGCTGAGCCCTCTGGGGGGGAGTATGTGCCACGGACAAGCCACGGACAAGCAGAGCGCTCAGCAGAGCGCTCAGCTGGGGCAATTAGCAGAACAATGAGATGTGTGTATTGAGATCAATAGGCAGCCGCTCTTTGTCTAGCTTCTTCCTGCCAGTTCCGATGTTGATATGTATGACTCAAATGCAAATGTTCATGCTTCCTGCTCTGACTGTGATGCAAATGTCCCATGCCTTTCATATATTGTCTGTAACTGGGTATAAAAACTGCATATGCTCTGTAGCTCACTCTCTCTCTCACTGCTCATCTGACTGCACGCATTGCCTATCTGCTGGAGAGGCTCCGGGCTCGCTCTGGCGCGCATGCACGGTGCCAGAGTGAGTTCTCGTGATGGCGGTATGATTAATAAACTCCCTCAAAAACCCTCAGTTCGCCGCTTATTATTTCATGCCGCCACAGTGCTGCCAATAATTTCGAAATCTATACTCTTTAACATGCATTCAATGCAATTTAGCTGTTGTAATGGATATTGTGTCTCTATGTGTAAGTCTGTATTTGCTGTTGCACAAGAGTTTTTCTGTATAGCTGAAGTTTTTGCTTAATTTACAAATTACTGTTTAATAGGAAATTTTTGACAATCCTGTGCTTTTCTTGCGTTGTTATATTGAATATCACTGCAGTAAACTGGACAAAAACCATCTGCTTTAAAATTTGTAATTCTTCCCATAACTGTTAGTGCAAAACAAAAAAAAAAATCTCCAAACATCGCAACTTTTATTGCAGCTTTTTAAAAAAAGCTCCTGTGAATTCAGGCTTTTTGGGCCACAACAATCCTAAAAACATCCTGCGAAATCCTGGAGGGACTGATAAAAGGGGAGAAACTCATGGTGTGGCCCCTATCCTCCCCTGACCTCAACCCTATTGAAAACCTTTGGAGCATCCTCAAGCAAAAGATCTATGAGGGTGGGAGGCAGGTCACATCAAAACGGCAGCAGTGGGAGGCTAGTCTGACATCTTGCAAAAAAATTCAAGCAGAAACTCTCCAAAAACTCACAAGTTCAATGGATATAAGAATTGCTAATGTTATGTCAAAGAGGGGTCCTATGTTAACATGTAACTTGGCCTTTTAAGATGTTTTTGATTGAAATAGCTTTTGATTTCAGTAAATATGACCTCCTAATGCTGCAAATTCAACAAATGACCATTTTCAGTTCTTTACAACCAATAAAATGTTTTTAAACTCTGTTGTGCATAATTTGGAACAGTGCACTTTGAGTTTTTTTTATTTTTACAAAAAAAAAATAATTGTCATTGAGAGGTTTGTTCAATAAAGTTTGAATTATGCTGTCACAGTTGCTGACTTGAAAATTATACTGTCATTTGCATCAACTATTAAGAAATTCAGAGACAAATATCATTTGCACAATAATTTGTAACGCGGTGTAAATGATTCAAGTCATCAAATTTTAATGTTAGATTACCTAATTAATGTTAGGTAATCTAACATTAATTAGGTAATTAGGTCATATTTTAATGTTAGGTTACCTAATTACTTTTTCACATAGGGCCAGTTAGGTGTGTATAGCTTTTTCCCTTACTACATAGTAATTTAAAAACTGCATTTTGTATTTATTCAGGTTATATCTTTGTTTCATATTAACATTTGTTGATTATCTGAAACATTGAAGTGTGACAGTTATGCAAACATATGAGATCAGGAAGGAGGGAAATACATTTTCACATAGCTGTGTATAGATACCAATCCGTAGCAGTATCACAACAAGAATAGCTTATTAAGAATGTTATTACGTCAGTATTTCAGTATTTAATTTAGAGAATGGTGCCTTATTCGTTTTTGGTTGATAGGTTCAGATGCTTTTTTGTTACTCTGATGTCAAGAAAATGATATTGAAGATATGGCTGCAGGCTGTGAGAACATTCATGACACTTTGTTTCTACAATCCAGCTTTATTAGGCTAAATTACTTTTTTTCCTTTTATTGATGTAAGTTGAATGTAGACCAACTTCTGTGTCTTGTGGTTGTTTTGGCTCTTTGGTCCAATATGATTAAGGTTATTGTTGCTAAATTGATTCAATCTCTGCAATATGATGCAGTTTGCTTTTTACCTTCAACGTAAATGGGTTTCTTGAAGTAATTCTGATGTATTGCTAGAGTCTCTGAAGGAATCACAAGGGATTTTAAAGATTAGAAGTCCCTATTTGGTGGGCAATTTTGGATTGTGTTTGTGATTAAAAGTTTCAAAGAAAATTAAGTGTATACTGTAGGTTTAGACTCTTGAAATTGGAATTAAAGTTAAATCCTCTTTGTCGACTAATCTAACACATGAAACCATTAAATTATAGTCATTACATAATTAGTTTTAGTAGCTATTTTCAGTATTTTGAAATTGCATTGAATAAGAATATCTACTGTACATAAGTGTAGGTGTATACTGCTGTAAATGCTGAGAGTGTGACACAGTTCATCTAATTTTTGATGCCTGAAATAGCAGGCATAAGGTTCCACTCATTTTAATAACATGTTATTTCTCTGTCTTTGTCCTACCTTCACTGTCACCTACATCTGCTTGAGCATCTCACTTATGACTGTTAACGTGCCCTATTATTCCTCCCATCAGCCAAATCATGTAGGGCAAATGAGCAAGGATTGGAAGACGTTGAGTTGAGTCACTTCTTTTCTAAGGCACACAATATGAGTGTTACACATCTAAATTGCACTTTAGAACACACTTTCTCTTTTTATTTATTAGCACACTTCTCAGCATGTATTGCCTAGAGAGTAGTGCTCTTTTGCTGCAGTACTCCATACTGTATGTTTTTTTTGTTTGTTTTGTTTTTTTACTGTTTTTTAAGAGGCAAAAGCAATTGAAGCAAAGTTCTCAATGGCCAGTGAACAGTCAAGTCATTAATCAGAGTAAATGGAAATCTGTCAGAAATGTTGCCCATTGTGACTGAACTGACTGACATGACTTCCTTTTTACTACCTCTTTTTAACTGAGTCATTGATGAGATTTCATTTGAACTGATTTTGGAAACCAGTGATGTTTGATATTGGTGTTTCACCTGTTTAAAGTAGCATTTTATTCCTCTTTTTTTGTTAAATCAACTATATGTTGTGTATTTTTAATGTAATTGACAAGTAAAGTTCTAATTATGTACTGCAGATACTATTTTATTGTCCAACCGGAATGGTGTCCTATAGGTAGAGCATCTGCCCCACAGCCAGGGAGTTTTGGGTTCAACCCCCCAGCCCCGTCATACCAAAGAACATATAAAAATGGTTGGTGTTCAGCATAATAGAATGGCGAAAGGAAAGCTGGCTACCCAGCCACGAGGGGAGCACAAGTCAGTGGGCTCCTAGTGTCGGTCCCAAGCCCGGGTGAATGGGGAGGGTTGAGTCAGGAAGGGCATCTGGCCTAAAATTCTTGCCCAATCAAATGTGCAGACTGTGATCCTCTGTGGCGACCCCTGATAAGGGGACAGCCAAAAGAAGGCGAGAAATAATATTTTATTGTCCCATAGGTGCCAGGGAGTACAACCAAGGTTTCCTGGTTGTACTGTCCTGGAATGAGCTCGATACCTTTTGCAGAATTCCTTACAACTATTAGTAAACACAAAGAATTACTTTCCCTTAAAGTTCCTGTTAATGTATCCAGTGTTGTATTGTTAATTTCTGATTTTTCACAGTGTCTGTGTGGTGGTTCTTTCTTCACAGTGGGTATCAGTTCTGTTAGAATTTCAGCATAAGGATACCATTTGGGGCTTTGTGCCTGGAAGCTCAAGCACACCCCTGGTCCTGCACGTTGGAGACTATAACCTAGACGGATTCCCAGATGCCCTTGTGGTTCTCCGGAATACCAGTGGAAGGTAAGAGAAAAACACTCCCATGCTCTGCTTATTATTTATCTGTGGTCATTTGAAGAGTGTGGTGTGGTGCTGTGGAAAAAAAAATCCTTGCTGTTAAAAGATATTACCATGATCTTTATTGAAAATGATGTCTAGTAAATGAATGAGATATTGCTAAAATTAAACTAATCCTTCCTTGGCAAGAGATTGCTTGAATTTCTGCCAAGTACATCTCTGAACCCCAATCCAGCTATTTTTTTTTTTTCAGTTAGTTGAGTCTATCTGGCACAGCAGAGAAATACAGAGTCGGTAGACAAATCCAGGGGTTTCCTGTTGTATGCAGTGTAGGGGGGGTGTACAGACTCCTTTGCATACTCATTACTCTGGTGTCCTGACATTATTGTTACAGGATTTATAGTTTGCATGTAATTGCATATCCGCTCAATTCTCATTAATTCCCGCTTCACTTGCTTCCCACATTTGAATGTTTCTTGTAGGTTTCCTCCATATGGGATTTACTAACTGGTCTTCCAAATAAATGAGGAAAGAAATTAACTGGAACCTAATAATTTGCGATGCATACATAAACAGCTTATGTAAATCTATTTAGGGTTGAGAAATTACAAGTTTTTTCTATGTCCTCAGACAAAATAACACATGATAGATTTATTTATTGAATTACTGTGAAAGTTTTTTTTTTTTTTTGCTTGCAGTTGCGTTCTGATACTATTAAGAAGTGTTGCTTATAGTTGTTAAATATGGTATTCTGTAACAATAATCTAGCCATAAGGGTTGGAAATTTGATCCCAGAGGAATAGCTGAGGGGGGACATCGCTTTTCATTTAATTTGAAATTATATTTTAGTCTAATTTTGGCAACATCATCACTGCGAAGAAAGCTTTGTGTCCCCCTTGAGACATTGGGGCCAAGGCTCAAGTTTGGAAATACAGTATAATAGCAACATGATACAGTTGCCGTCAGATTAATATAGTAAATACTGTGTTGGATGAATCAGAGGTAGGCTTTAATTAGTATGACATCCCTGTTCTTAAAACTACACTTGGCTTTTGGGATATGCAGTTTTAAAAGAATCTGTCCTGAACAACAGGAGTCTTTGACATTGTGTATGATGAAGAAGTCGTTATTGTCTGGTTTTATTACAGCACAGCCAAGGAGGGAAGACAGGTAAGGTTAGTGTGTTCTTCAGCTTACAAACAACTGATAAGCCATTGCTTTAAAAATCAGTGTGCCATGTGCAAGGAGACGGCCACCAGAAGCACTAGGAATAAGACTATGTGTTTATTGAAGGACGTGTCTCTTTTGGATTATCTGGCCACAAAGATAAGGATGGCTGAAGGGTCAGAGTTGTGATTGTTTCTGCATACTGATTGCAGCTGTGAGTGATTGTGTGCTTGCTCTGTCAGAAAGACTAAAGGCAGCCACACACCAAAAGATTATCGGACCGATTTTGGGCCCGATTCTTCCCTTCTGACAAGTGTAAAGAAAGGGACAATCAAGTTGGTGATCCCACTGATTGTCTTGTCATATTTTCCTGTAGTGTGAGGTGGGCTATGAGTGGTCCCATCTGCTCAGAAGAAGGTCAAGACGGCTCTGATTTACAGTCGTAAATATCCAGCAAGTTGATTATTTACAGTCAGAAATCCTTTTGTGTGGGGATCCTCAAAGACAGGAAAGCACACTCTCTTCAGATTGTCATTTGATCAAAACAGTAATAAGTTAGAAAGTGAAATGATGGAAGTGTTTTGATGTTGGATCAACAGAATTACTGGTTCCACATTTTTCCTCCAACTCTGGGCTTGTTTTTTTAGATAGTCGCTTGTCAAAATGAGTAGTTGATGTTTGTAGTTTTTTTGTGGAGCCAAAATAGACAAAAGCTGATCTAACAAAATGCAGCAGAGAAAATAAGTATTGGACACGTCAACATATTTCTCTTCAAACATATTTCTGATGGAGCCACTGACCTGAGATTTTCACCAGATATGTATGACTGTGAGAGTGAATGGTTGTCTGTCTCTTTGTGTTGGCCCTGTGATGGACTGGCGATCTGTCCAGGGTGGACCCTGCCTCTCACCCAAAGATGCTGGGATAGGCTCCAGCCCCCCTGCGACCCGAAAAGGATTAAGTGGAAGAAGATGAATGAATGAATGAATGTATCAGTAACAGCCCAAGTAATCCATACATACAAATAAATCAAAGCAACTGTGTTCACAAAACAAGTTATATTTAATAAAGTGGAATGACACAGGGAAAAAGTATTGAACATGCTTGGTGAAATTCATTTAATATTTAGTCGAAAAGCTTTGTTGGTAATAACAGCAGCAGCAGCGAGATCAGTGGCTCCATCAGAAAAATGTTTGAGAAAAATGTTGACATGTTCAATACTTATTTTCCCCACTGTATATGCAAGAGAGACTGGATGGATGTGCAAGACAAACTTAAAGTGCCTGTGAGTCGTATTGCATTAACTTCTTATCAGAGATTGGGGTCACTTATTCGTCACACAAAATCTGACAACACTGACTGGAACTCTGGTTGTTTCTGAATGGAATCTGTTGGGAGCTTTCACACCTGCAGGCTTTAGTCTGTTTTAATCGAACTGGAGTTTATTTTCTCATTTAGCACACTCAGTTTCATCTGATGAGAACACAGTAGTCACACTCAGTTGAGCATCAAAACAACCATACCAAGACTCACACGAGGCGGTTTCGATCCAAGTAATCTGGAGAACTCTGGTGTAGGCCCCCAATTGGGACAGCATACTGAACTAAGGTAGGACCAAGAAGGTATTAGGTAGGTTATGGTAGGAATCATGAGAATATGTTGGTGACATAATAGTCTGACAGTTTTGACTTGACACAGCACTGCAAAGTAAAATCTGTTAAAATCATACAGCAATGCACAAAATAAATGTAAAGTGTAGTGCATGGGACCAGCTTGCCATTGTTGTAGTCTAATAACTGGTCTAATTTACCACTTTTCATTTCCGTGTGTTTTGTCACGCAAAGTCAGACCCGTACAAAGTCCTCTGGTCGAGTTCTATCCAGTCAGCATAGAGTCAATCCGAAACCCCACCCAGCAGTTTTCAGAGCTGCACTGAAGTACTTACTCCTAACCAAGAACTTACTTCAGCTGCTAGAGATTCCTGTAAACTCCCCGTTACAGGGAGGTTCCTGGTAGTGGAGACACTCACATGGGGGAAGTTCCTGCAAAATTGGTTCCTGGTAGTGGAAATGGGGCTAAATATTATTCAAATTTTGAAAAAATTTTAAGGCGTGCTGCCCAACTCTCACATAAACCAGACACATCTATTCTACTGTTTTGACCCCATATTCTGATGGGTCACAGATTTCCATGCAACTCTCTAGTCAGGAAAGCAAGTTCCTGTTTTTCTTGTAACAGCAATAACATCAGACCAATAAGTGGAAAAAATATTCTCGTGTGATCATAAGTGACTTATTTTGGTCTGCTTGGATTTTTTCCTGTGTGAAAGTAAAGCAAACCAAAGGGAAAATGACGCAAATTAAGAAACTCAGCAACTGATTTGGGCCAAAGCAAATGAAGTTGGGTGTGAATGTAATTTTTGGTGAAACATAAACAATTTTAACCACCTGTTACACAAAGTCTTGCTCACATTTCTATACTCCACACACTATAGGGACAAAACTGTTAAAACTGTGTTTTTCACTGTGATGTGACATTTTGTTTTTTGTTTTTTTTTATTTAAGTTTTTGTAAAGGGTATACAGGTCGTTACAGCAATGCAGTGTTTACATTTTCATCACATGTTCCCTTATTTTCTGATATCTGACAACATTGGAAGATTAATTCTTACAACACCCCCTTTTTTTTTTTTTTAAAGTGAAAGAAAAAGTGAAATTAAAGAGAAAAAAAAACAAAAAACAAATAACAAAAAAAAAACAAACAAACCAGTAAAAAACAAACAAAAAGAAAAAGTAAGTAAATAAAGATAAAAGAGCATCTGAGTAGCTTTGGAACAAAGAGCTGAACCATTATTGAAATGGTATTTGTCAAAGATTAGATCTAATGGAAGACACATATGCGGTCCAGGGTTGCCAAAAGTTCATGAACACATCCATGTCCTGTCTCAGTGCGAATGTCAACTTTTCCATCGAGTAAATGTCTTGGATCACGTTAGTCCAATCTTCAGGTGTAGGACAGTCCTTCAACATCCATTTTTTAGTTAGAGCTTTTTTGCCTTGCCAATATTAAAACATTGAATAAGTATTTTTCTCCTCGTCTTTCCAGTGAGTCCGGTAGTAAACCCAAATACAAAGTTACAAAAGAAAAGGGAACTGTAATTTTGAATATTTTCCCCAATATTGTCTGTACCTTGGTCCAATATTGGTGGATAACTGGGCATGACCAAAACACATGAAAATGATTTGCAGTCTTTTCACCACACAAGCGCCAACAGTTCAATCCCTTATGGGTAAATTTGTTTTGTGCAGGTGTTCTGAAAAATCTTGCCAAGTTTTTCCATCCAAATTCTCTCCACTGCAGGGATGAGGTACTTTTCCATTGCTGTTTATTTAGCTCCTCCCATATTTCCAGTTGTAAAGTGAAATTCCCCTCTTTTTCCCATCTCTCTTTTATATAAGATGTGTTGTCTCCTTTTAAGTCTTGAAGACCTTGGTATATTTTAGAAATGTATCTGATCCCTGGGATCCCTTTATATGCCATTAAGAAGACCTTCAGAACACCTGACTGGGCCCTTTCCAAAACCTCCTTTTTAAGTATATTGTTTATGTGGTGTCTAAGCTGGAAGAACCTGTAAAGGTCTTGATTTATTAGGCCTTGTTTTTTCAAATCTTCAAAACTTCTTAAGATTTGCCCTTTAAAAAAATCGTAATATTTTATCAGCCCTTTCTCCTTCCACTTTTTAAATCTGGTGTCTGTTTTATTAGGAGTAAAGTCCTGATCATAGGCGATCCATTGCAGAAGTCGATAGGGCTCTTTAGTTTGATTCTCTCTGACTATCTTAAACCAAATTTTTAGCGGGGTCTCTATCCACGGGTTAGTGTTATTCAAAAGCTTAGGTAAGACATTGTTCCCTATTATCGCCTGTAGGGGGATGTCACTTGTTATTTGGCATTCGATCTCCTTCCATTGTGCAGTGTAGACTGGGTTACATATCTCTACTAAAGTTTTAATTTGTGCGGCTTTAAAGTAGTCCCTGATATTTGGCAGCGCGAGCCCACCTTTGTCTTTGTTTAGCTGTAGGGTTCTATATCTGATTCTAGGTCTCTTGCCCTGCCATATGAATCTTGAGATCCTTCTGTCCAGCTCCTGCCATGTTTTTTTGGGAGGTTCTACCGGTATTGTTTGGAAAAGGTATAGAAGACGTGGAAGTATATTCATTTTGACTGCTTCAATTCTTTGTGCAGTACCCAAGAATGGTATCATATTCCATCTTGCTAGGTCAGATTTTATTTTTGTCACCAGTGGATCATAGTTTAGTGATATAATTTTGTTGAGTTGTTTCAGGATATTGACCCCCAGATATTTCATAGATTCTGACTCCCAGTTAGTTTTGAGTTTGCTTAGTGAATAATGATTTGGGTCATAGTTGAATGTTAAAACTTGGGTTTTATGCATATTTAATTTGTACCCCGATAAATCTCCATACTCTGAAAAAACTGAGGTTAGTTCTGGTAAAGAAGTGTCCGGCTGCCCTAGGTATATTAAAATGTCATCAGCAAAGAGTGCTATTTTATGTTCCTTCTGACCAAGTGTAATACCTTGAATTTTTTGGTTTTGTCTTATCCATTGGCTCAGAGGTTCTATGAAGATTGCAAAGAGCAGTGGAGACAGGGGGCAGCCCTGACGACATCCTCTTTCCAGTTCAAAAGATGATGATAAATTACCGTTAATCCTTATTTTAGCTGTTGGTTTTTTATATAATGCCTGTATAGTTCTAATGAAGTTGTTATGAAAATTGAAACTGGATAAGATTCTATATAGAAAAGACCAGTCAACCGAATCGAATGCTTTTTCAGCATCTAATCCCAATATGACTGCATTTAAGTTATATTTTTTTATATGATGAATTATGTGTAAAGTGCGTCGAATGTTGTCTTGTGTCTGTCTTTGTCTTATAAAACCTGTTTGGTCTAAATGAATTAGGTCTGTCAGTATATTTCTAACCTTTTGGCAAGGATAATGGTAAAAAGCTTATAGTCCTGATTTAGTACACTGATTGGTCTGTAGTTGGAGCACTCTAGTTTATCCTTTTCAGGTTTAGGTATAACTGCAATGACCCCTTCTCTCCAGGAGGGGGGGATTTCCCCTGTGTGGAGGACATAATTAAATGTTTTCAGGAGGAGAGGAGATAGTTGCTGTTTAAAGGTTTTGTACCACTCTGCTGTATAGCCATCAGCTCCTGGGGGATTTGTTAGCTTTAAGTTTCATAATTGCTTTTTCCAATTCTTTAGGATGTATTTCTGACAGTAGTGTTTTATTTTGTGACTCCGTAAGTTGGGGAAGGTTTAATGTGTTTAGGAATGCCTCGGATGCGTTTTTATGTTTTTTGTGGGAGTATAAGTTCTTATAGTAATTCTCGAAGTTTTTAAGAATATCCTGAATTCTGAATTTTATTTCCTTTGATACTGGGTCTCTGATTTTGTAGATTGCTCTTTCTGTTTGATGTTTCCTCAATTTATAGGCTAGCAATTTTGCCGATTTACTGCCTGCTTCATAGTATTTTTGTTTCAGAAATGTAAGTTTCTTCTGGATTTCTATTGTGTAGATCTCATTTATTTGGTTTTTAATTTCCTTAATCTTGAGCGAGTCAGTAAAATGAGTGTTGCCTTTGTGTTCTTTTTCTAGGTTCCTAAGTTCTGACTCTAATGTGGATAGTTTTTCTTGTCTTAGTTTCTTTTGGGTTGCCAGTTTTGCAATAATCTTTCCTCTTATTACAGCTTTACATGCATCCCACAGTATTAAAGGGGATACTTCTCCATTATCGTTATCTTCCAAATATCTGAGAATATCTGATTCCAATTCATCTTTCAATGGTCCTTTCAGGACATTTGAATTTAACCTCCAAGAAAATGTATTATTTGTGTATTTTTGGATATTTAAGTCCATGTAGATCGGACTGTGGTCGGAGAGATCCATCAGTCCTATTTTACATGTTTTTACTCTTCCAATGTCTCTATTAAACATAAAAAAAATAGTCAATCCTTGAGTAAGATGAATGTGGAGTTGAGTAAAATGTATAGTCTTTTACACTGGGGTTGAGTTCCCTCCACACGTCACAGATTCCCAATTCTTTTAGTAGCATCCGAGTCTTCCTGTTTTGGGTGTTATTTTGATGTGGGGAATTACCAGAAGCATCCCAGTATGGATTCAGTCTAAGATTGAAGTCCCCACCACATATCACTAAACCTTGAGCTTTAGTTATCATTAGGTCGAATACATTTTTATAAAATTTCCAGTTAGCCCCTGGGGGAGCATACACATTCAGCAGGGTGATATCTTCTCCCTCTAGCCGCCCAGTTACCAAACTGTATCTCCCTTCTTTATCTTTGTGTTCTGATTTTTTTTCAAATGTAATTTTGGTTGATATCAATGTCGCTACTCCCCTCCTCCTCCCTGATTTATATGAAGATGAAGAGATCATTTTAAACCCTTGTCTACTGAGTTTATTGTGTTCCACGTCTGTTAGGTGGGTTTCTTGTAAAAGTATTATTCCTGCTTTGTCTTTTTTCATTTTGCCTAGAATCTTGGATCTTTTAACTGGATTCAGGATTCCTTTTACATTATATGAAATTATTTTGGTTACACCCTGTTTCTCCATTGTGTTGTTTTGTTTAGTATAACTGTGTGGTGGCCCTCTTTTGTGCTACTCAGAAACTGAAAGAACATTAAAAACAAGAAAAACATTAAGAACGTAGTGTAAAAAACTTTAAAACAAAAAGCTGTCATAAGAACTTCCTGAGCTGAGGTCTTTTTAAAGACCCTGTAAGAGCCTTGATGGAGTGAAGGCTCTGAGGGAAATTCCTCAAACTCTGTTACGTGTTGAGGGCCCTCTCTTACCACTGAAAGTAGTCCCATGCTTTTAACGTGAGTTTCAGAACCCAATCCAAACTTGTAATGATTTTTTTTTTTTCCTTTTATGCCTAAACCCTGTGAAATTGTGTGCACCCTCCCACCCCCATCACATCAAACATTCACGCAAAAACAGTATTTGTTAGTATGAGGAGAACATGTGGATTATTGTCACATTTCTATTTTAACAAGTTTTGTTGTTTTTTTTTTATTACAAAGACTTATTTGTTTCAAATAATATGATTGTTCCATGAAATGTTTTACCACATGCTGAATATGCATCTCCTTTAATGTTTGTTACCTTGTATGAGGGGGGTTGGATGTGCGGATTGATTCAAGAGAAAAGAAAAAAAAAAAAAAAAAAAAGGTCGCTATTCCAACCTGAAAACGGATAGTTTATCCGCGACGCTCTGGTGCGGGTTTCCCGCTGCTGGTCCGTGGATTTTGAAGGTCTTTGTGTTGTCCATGTTTGCGCTTTGATCTTCTGACTCGGGTCTGCTGCGGGTTTAAATACCGTTACCGGGAGCCCTCTTTTCGCCATGTCAGCTGTTGCTTCTTCCGCCGAATTATAGAGACACGTTTCATCGCCGTAGAAGACCCTTAACTTCGCAGGAAATGGTGTCTGAAAGCGCAATTTCTTCTCTCTTAACACCTTTTTCACGTCATTGTATTCCCTGCGCTTTTTAAGGACCTCCGGGGCGTAATCGTGTTCCACGTAGACTTTTCTCTCCTGGTGCATAAATCCTTTTTTCTGCCAGGCCAGTCTTACAACCTCTTGTTTTATTTTGAAATTGGAAAATCTTACCAACACCGAACGTGGGGGCGCTTCCGCCGCCGGCCTAGCGGCTAATGAACGATGTGCCTTTTCTATCTTCAAGTCGGTGGTTTGTGGAATATCCAATTTCTCTCTTAGTAAGGATTCCACGCATTCTGCCATTGAGTTAAAACCATTTTCGGTTCCTTCTATCAGACCATGAATTCTTATGTTGTCTCTTCTTTGTTTTCCTTCTTGGTCGGTTAGCTTAGCCTCTATAGCTGCTTGTCTTTTGCGTAGGTCTAGCACAGAATCTTCGAGCACTTTTATTCGATCCTCTGTTTCCAAGATTCGGTTCTCGGCCTGGTCCACTCTGCTGTTTGTCCTTTTCAATTCTTCTCTGAATTCCCGAAATTCGGCCGTAACATCTCGGCGAAATCGTCGTAGCTCCTCAAATAGTGATTTCAGGCTAACCCTTTTGTTAGCTATCACCAGTTCCTCGTCTTCTGAACGGAGATCTTCCAGTTCGGATTCTCCGGCCGATACGTGTCCTGGCCTGGAGAATTTCAGTTTCTTCTGTTTTCCTTTAGACATGATGATTTTGTCTTTTGATTTTCACTCCTCCAAAAATCCGTTAAGTTTGATTTTCAAGGTGTTATCCTGGATTGGGTCTGAGAACTTCAGTGTTAAGCTGCAGTCGCCATGGCGTCCAGACCGGAAGTCCGTGATGTGACATTTTGTAATAAAGGACTTGTATATATTTGGATCACTCTTCACTTTCTATTTGACTTAATTATCATTAAGTCTTGCTGGGCTCCTTTCTGTCGTATTTAAAAAGGTCATCTCCAGTCACACAAACACTAGCTTTTCTTTGTTACTCCACTTTTTCATATACTCTGATTTTTATTTTTTTTTTTTAATCTGTGGGCATTTTTTCTTGAACCTACCAATCGATCTGGTCATAGGGGTTAGATTTAAAATCATATCATCAGCATAGGAAAAAATGGTGGGCAGGAGAGAGGAGGAATGACAAACGAGAGAAGTCAGTGTGGTGAGATGGAAAAATTGTGTAGAGGTCAGAGAGTACTTTAGATGCTTTCTGCTTGGATTTTTATAGCAGTAACATCTGACCTCTTATCGCCCATCACCTTTTAGTGCATGCTGTTCTGGTAAATGTGTTTAAGTTACATTATTTCAAACCTGTATTGCTTTTGCCAAGGAAAAGGCCAAGGTTTCACAGTGCATCCTTAATGTGAGCAGATGTGCTTGTTTTCATATGAAATGCCTCCTGCCTTAGACGCTTTGCATTTACTTTTGCCCAAATGCCTGTCTTACCATTTAACTCCCCCTACTTTAACTCCCGCGTTCCCCTTGATCCCACTCCCTTTCCTCATCCCTCCATTTTTTCGCCTTTGTCCAGCCAGCTGGTTATTTATAGCCATTTTTTCAGATAAAGATCCCGCCATCCTTGTCACTCCTCCGCCCAGCAAAATGAATGTTGATTTAAGTGTTTAAAACAGGAGGACGGAGGAAGAGAGGGTGCAAGATGAGCGTAATCGGGTGAAATGAATGGAACAATGAGCAGATGGAGGCAGCAGAAGGAATAAATACAGAGTTGGAAGGTCACTTAAGACTGCACGAAGCCATTTAGTGTTACTGCTCTAGTACAGACGTGGACAAAATTGTTGGTACCCCTCTGTTAATGAAAGAAAAACCCACAATGGTCACAGAAATAACTTGAATCTGACAAAAGTGGTAATAAATAAAAATTCTGTGAAAATTAACCAATAAAAATCAGACAATGCTTTTGAATTGTGGTTCAACAGAAACTCATGAAACAGGCCTGGACAAAAATGATGGTACCCCTAGAAAAGATTGAAAATAATGTGACCATAGGGACATGTTCAACCAAGATGTGTCCTCTAATTAACATCACAGGTGTCTACAAACTTGTAATCAGTCAATCAGCCTATTTAAAGCGTGACAAGTAATCACTGTGCTGTTTGTTGACATGGTGTGTACTACACTAAACATGGACCAGAGGAAGCAAAGGAGAGAGTTGTCTCAGGAGATTAGAAAGAAAATTATAGACAAGCATGTTAAAGGTAAAGGCTATAAGACCATCTCAGCAGCTTGATGTTCCTGTGACTACAGTTGCATATATTCAGAAATTTAAGATCCACGGGACTGTAGCCAGCCTCCCTGGACGTGGCCGCAGGAGGAGACGGATAATACGAATGGTAACAAGACAGCCCAGAACAGCCTCTAAACACATTCATGGTGAACTCCCAAGGTCAAGGTACATCAGTGTCAGATCGCACCATCCGTCATTGTTTGAGCCAAAGTGGACTTCATGGGAGACGACCAAGGAGGACACCACTGTTGAAAACAAATCATAAAAAAGCCAGACTGGAATTTGCCAAACTGCATGTTGACAAGCTACAAAGTTTCTGGGCGAATGTCCTATGGGCAGACGAGACAAAACTGGAACTTTTTGTCAAGGCACATCAGCTCTATGTTCACAGACGCAAAAATGAAGCATATCAAGAAAAGAACACTGTCCCTACTGTGAAACGTGGAGGAGGTTCTGTTATGTTCTGGGGCTGCTTTGCTGCATCTGGCACAGGGTGTCTTGAATCTGTGCAGGGTACAAAGAAATCTCAAAAGACTATCAAGGTATTCTAGAGAGAAATGTGCTGCCCAGTGTCAGACAGCTTGGTCTCAGTCACAGGTCATGGGTCTTGCAACAGGATAATGACCCAAAACACACAGCTAAAAACACCCAAGAATGGCTAAGAGCGAAATATTGGACTATTCTAAAGTGGCCTTCTATGAGCCCTGATCTAAATCCTATTGAACATCTGTGAAAGGAGCTGAAACATGCCGTCTGGAGAAGGCACCCTTCAAACCTGAGACAACTGGAGCAGTTTGCTCATGAGGAGTGGGCCAGAATACCTGCTGAGAGGTGCAGAAGCCTCATTGACAGTTACAGAAATCGCTTGATTGCAGTGATTGCCTCAAAAGGTTGTGCAACAAAATATTAAGTTAACCCCTTGCACTCCGGGCAATTTTCCTAAAAATGCCAAAAAATAACATGCCCAAAGTAAATCGAAAGCTGTTATTCAACCCTTTGCAACATCTTCATGGGGTTGGTCTCATTTAAAAGAAAACACTTTGAATTTTTTGGCAAATAAAACATGATCTCTCTACGTGCTCCGGCCACTGAGTTACAGTCATCTAAACATAGTGAACTTGAAGAAAATAAATTTGTACACGGTGTTTTTTTGGATACAAATGCTTGCAAATAACACACAGCTGTCCGATCCGGCTGGAAAATGCAACAGAAATGTAGAACCAAGTGTTATCAAGCTGAGATCCAAATTTGGTAACAATACCACAAAAAATGAATATTTTACACAGCTTTGTTCTCAGGTAGATCCCAGGCGTTTTGGAACTGTGCCAAATTGTGCCAAATGGCAGTTTGGAAAAACGTCTGTAACTTTTGAATAATTCAATGTAGAATCTTCATTTTAGGCTCTAATGAAAGGTCACACTCAGGGCTGTGTCTGTGTGTGTGTGTGGGGGGGAGTCGTCCCCCCCCCCCGCTACCAAGGACGGAGTTCGGCCCTTGCTACATGACAGATTACACTCGTTGCATGTTTCCACAACAGCGCTGTCACAGCGGCTTCCCCCCCTCACTACTGTGTGTGTGTGGGGGGGTGGGGTTGTCCCCCCCCCCTTGCTACAGAGGACGGCCATCGCTACATGAAGGAATAGACTCGTATGTCTATGTGACGACCGCTGCGCAGTCAGCGCGGCTTCCCCCCGCGGACCGGGGGCGTTCGGACTGTGAACGCCCCCCCCCCGCTCCTCTTCTGCAGCGGGGGGGGGGCGTTCACGGTCCGAACACGGCAAATGAACCGTTTATCGCGGCGCACGAAGTGCGTGCGCCGTACAGTTGTAATTTACCGATCGGTCAAAAGTCATTTTTGGATTACAGTTTTCAGGGAGAAATAATAATTTAGCTTATAACACCTTACCTCTTCACAGCAGCAGAGTCCTGGCGAACTTCTCTTCCCCATTGTCAGACGAACTCGACGCTGGTCCGCTCGTGGATCCTGATCAAAACATAATTCCAATATTGCGGTTTTGGTGAATGATTTACGACCTTCGTCGTCGGCCTCCGTCGGTCTATGATGATGGAAGAGAATCCTAAACACTCTGCTGGAATTAAATAAAATAAATAAATAAACCACTGCCAGCCGTTGGGAGGCGGGTCCTTCTGGCTAGATTTTCATTCATTGGCTCTTCATGGTTTCAGAAACCCAATTCAAGGCTCTTATTAGTCGAATGACAGGTCAATCAGATGAACTAATCTGTTCTGTGTCTGCAGCTTTTTTTTTCAGTGGCGCTTGGAGGCTAGCACCATCTCCATCTGCACCATCATCAGTATATCATACGTCATGCGTCCGAGCGCGCACGAGAGCGCTCTCGTGCGCCCTCGTGCGCCCTAGGACGCAGAGACTTGCCCGCCCGCGGAACAACGGAGCACAAGTGGTTAAGGGTACCATCATTTTTGTCCAGGCCTGTTTCATGAGTTTGTTTTTTAAAATAATTCTGTTGAACCACAATTCAAGAGCATTGTCTGATTTTCATAGAATTTTTATTTATTACCACTTTTGTCAGATTCAAGTTATTTCTGTGACCATTGTGGGTTTTTCTTTCATTAACAGAGGGGTACCAACAATTTTGTCCACGTCTGTATGTTTGACCTTGCCAGAACCATTTTTTTTTTCTCTTTTGTGTAGCCTCAGAAGGAGAAACTTGCTTTAATAACGCTTTTTCATTTTGATTGCACTACCTATAGTATTTGATTATTTATAAGGGTCATCACACAACTGCTATTCATAGTTTGTATGTGGCACTTCATCAACACAGGAAAACTCACCTAAAGGGCAAAAAAAGACTTTTCCATCACCAATTTATTCAGCCACGGTTCCGATAGCTGTCAAGGAGAATCACTTATGGCACTTAATGTAAACACTTTTGTCTTAATCAGTCTTCCTTTTTCATTGGTAGATCAGGTTTTCAATTGTAGTTCATTTACTGTACGCTGGCACTGGAAACTGCTTTTACTGCTTTTGTCACTTTTGCCTTTGAGCGCTTACTACACTGACTCTGAAACTAACATCCAGTGGATCGGTGTTTGATAGCTTGCCAGTATTAACTAGTTGGCTTTGTCCAACTGGCAGCATTTGTCTTTTTTCCATCCTAGGAAGTTTAAAGTGTTAAACAGTGATCTCGCTGAACTGAACTGTCAAGAATAATTCCTCAGTGATGGAAATTCCCCAGTAGTTGCCTCTATATGGGGTTTAATATGTGACAACCTTTTCTTATAAAAAGGGTTTAATGTCACTCTTGATAAAAGCTAAAGATATTAGGTGTGGACATGTACAAATAAATTGAATCTGAAGGGAGAGGCACATTTATATCAGACTCTTCAAGTTTTCCAACACAAAGATTAACAGTTTGTTTTCTCAGCCTGTGTTATAACTCAGGAGGTCTAAATTTCAGTTTTTGATCAAATGTGCTCTAATAGCATAACAGTGTGTGTGATCTTAATTATACCATTAAACCACTTGGACACTCTGAAAAATCAATGGAATTGTGATATAAGCTACTCTTGCATACTGTTGTCCATTTTTTTATACTTTAGCTTAACCTCTTTCAAAAATGGCAAATCTATATTTGAGTACACTGTATGTCATGTTACAAATACTAGTGCAATGGCCATAGAAAGCAAGTATTCCTGTAGAAAACGGTTAGGCCAGTTAACGTTTACGTGTCCAAATGTAGGCTGTCTTTGAAAGTGGGACACAAAGAGGTTCACATGTAGGCAACCACACATGTTGTCACTCACAGACAGACCACATACTGTGACAGACAAAGACACACAGACATGCAGACGTAGTTAATCAAAGAAAAAGGCAAACACATTCACAAAATGTGGTCGGACATATGTATGCACACACAGACAAAAGCACAGGAATATACACACTACACACAACTTTTCAAAGGCTATACCAAAGTGAAATGCTGAAGGCCATATGCAGCAAATGGAAGATGTTTTAGATGCTAGCAAATGTTTAACAGGCCATGTTTTAGATATAAAAATGTTTAAGTTGGCAAACAAGTATACGATAAGTAACAGATGAGAATAGGAACTTCAGAAATAGTTCAAGGTGTACTACAGTGTAACTTGCGAATTTTAACTGGCCATGTTTTAGATGCTAGGCCTAATAGCGTAATGAAAGTTTGTTAGTAAACACAATGGGTAAAACACATCTGAGATGAAAGTTAGCCTTTAGGGTGTACGGTGTATGATCAGCTTACAGATTCAATGAGTGAAGGCTATGAATTCAAAGAACATCCAGAGTGTGTAGGGTTAAGATGCAGTCTCCATTGTTCCACGATCTTCCAAATCATTTGTTACAAACATTGATGATTAGCGCCGAATCTCGAAATAAGCACTATCCACAAAACACCTAGCAGTTCAAAAGCTCTCACAGAAAATCACTTTTAGCTCCCTGAGAAGTTGCAAGATTGCATGATGGTGTAATTTGCATAGATAAACAACGGCTCTGTAGAGCAAAAAATTCCATGTAGTTGGTGTTGTGGTTCCAACATACAGCAGTCATTACTTCTAGAAGCTTGGGCATGTCGTTTGAGGCACCGGAGGAGACAGAGCGATGGCTGACAGCAATGAGGCAAACTTTTAATGATGATAATTGCATATTTTGTCTGAACAACTCCATAGTCAGGGATGCACACCCTCGTAACCTCAACAAAACACGTACCAAATCTTAGGGCGCATTCAGACGGCCACTGTTTGGTCCGGACCAGAGGAACTCTGCTCCGCTTCTGCGGATAGTTTGGTTCGTTTGTGCCTGAATGCATGTTGGAACTCTGGTGCGCACCAAACAAGCGAAGTCTGGTCCCCCTGAAAACAGGAGTCTTGGTTCACTTGCAAACAAAGTCTGGTGCATTTGGGCGGAAGTGCCCCTCAGCGTTTGAGTAACTATAGCAACATTTAGTCTGAGAAGAGGAAGTGGCGTTTACCGTAGTACATTTTGTTTAGAAAATAACAATAAAGACAACCGCGCGAGTCCAAGAAATCCTTTTACCGGAGAAAGACGAGGAGAGTAGTTAAAAAAATATCTTGTTTGTGGCGGACAAACAACCCGGTTGAAGGGAACAGTTTTTAATTTTCGGTCCTGGCCAATCGCTGAGCCTGATTTTTCTTCTTTCCCGAGATTTTTTTTTCTTCCTTGTCAGTGGTGGTTTCGGCTACAGTGTCCCAAACAAGCAGTTGTAACTGCGTGAGGTTGTCCAGGCAGTTTGGGCTGCTGCAGTGTGAATGCAAATCAAACCAAACGAAGGTGTGAAAATTCTCGGCATTCCCCACCCAATCGAACTGAGACCCCCGGACTATCCTGGTCTGAATGCAGCCCTAGATCATTCTGATGAACGGTTTGAGATATGCGAGGAAGACACACAGACAGACATTCCTTGCATTAATGTGTGGATATTATGCAGATGTATTTGTGTTTCATGGTTAAGTAAATTGGACAGAATCCATGAAATCTTGAAAGTTGCCATTGGCTGCATCGTTTTGTTTTTTTTGTTTTTTTTGTTTGTTTGTTTGTTTGCTTTTTTTTGGGGGGGGGAGCTTCTTCCTTTGACCACGAATTGTGTTTTGCTCACCAAATTGAAAAGCATGTTGCAGTAATTGGCAACAGCCGGAAATGACTCCAGCCCCATTTGGCCCTGAATTTGAAAGTGGTTAAGAAAAATGGATACATTTACTGATTTTGCAGTATTCACTCTTTAAACAAGCATGTCCTTATTCTTAAGGTAGCAGTAACTGAATTGATCTTAATCTTTTTTTTTTTGTTCATCTTAACTTCAAGGAAAGAAATCTTTAGTACTTCACTTTGAGTAATGAACAAACTAAATAATCTAAAGTGACCAAAAATGTCATTTTATTATTCCTTTTCTGTTCATACTGTTATAAATGCATAGTCTCTTTTGCACTGTAGCTGATCTAAGTTGATTTTTTTCCTCACCAGCGTTTGTGTGCATGTTTTTTATGTAAAGTTGTAGATTATCTGGACAGCTTGGTGGAGCATTGGTTAGCACTGTCACCTCATAGCAAGAAGCTCATGAGCTCAAACCCAAGAGCTGCCCAGCGACCTTTCTGTTTGCATGTTCTCCCCGTGTCTGTGTGGGTTTTCACTGGATACTCCAGTTTCCTCCTACAGTCCAAAGACATGCACATTAGGTAATTGGCAGCAACTGGGGATTCTAAATTAGTGTGAGAGTGAATGGTTTTCTGTCTCTGTGTTGGCCTTGCGCTGGCCTGGCAGTCTGTCCAGTTTGTACCCCACCTCTCGCCCAAAGATGGTGGGATAGGCTCCAGCATCCCTCGTGGCCTGAGAAGGATTAGGTGGTTAAAAAGATGAATGAATGCAGATTATCTCATTACTGCAAAGCTGTCCAATTGTGTTTTTATGGAATTTAGAACGCTGTCATGATTGCTCCAAAATTCTGGAATGTTTGTGTCTACGTGTCCTGGGTCATGTTGTCACATCAGTGTAGTGTTATGTCAGTCGGCATCTCCTAAAACTGCAAACATCCACACTATGTACAGGTCACAGGACAGACGGTCCCTCCAGTCTCACAGCTCTGTCTCACATGCACACACTCACATTCTAACACAGAAAACATCACAATAAAGAATGCACGGCCGTTGCTCCTCACTCAAAGGAGGTCCTGTAGGTGTTTCACTGATTGCAGGAACGCAAGGACTTGGAATGCTGAAGAGACGAGAAGCAGCAAAATGAACACGATAGCAATGCAAGCTCTGAGAATGTGTGAAGCATAGGAACGACTCCCCCCGTCCTTTTTTCCTTTGTTGCCTTGTATCTGAGGAGGAAACTTTCCGCAGGAAGACCCCCCCCACACACACACAGAAGTAGATGACACAGTATCACTTGTGCACCAGATACGTTATTGTCTTCAGATGTACATGCTGTAGAGTTCTGTAATTTATTCACAAGGTTTTAGTTGTCATTTTCTTGATAACCTTTTAAGCTTCTTATACTGGAAATAACATTTTGAACGATTCTAGAAAAAAAAAAACAGTATGTATGTTCTCATCCCAAGGTGCTTTAATTGTGCAATGTTTGTAATCTGACTAACACCTTATTAGTCACAGCAGAAAATATCTCTAGTTTAATCATCCTGAACTATTCAGTTGGAGTTGTGCAGTATTGATATTGTCCAGTGCCATTGTTATTTGAAATGTTTATACAGTTGGAATTTATTTTAAACAAAGATATAATAGTTGTTGGTTTCAGAAAGCAATATGGAATATGTTTATTTTACAAAGAAATAAAACTTGTGATATCCATAAATGAGACAAAACTCATGCATCCATACATCTGCCCATGCATCTTCTATCATATATTATACTTGTAATAACACAGTCATTGTGTTGAGCAAGTTATTTTTATCCCCCACTGGTCAAAGGCGAAGACCAACGCGGGATTATGTTATGAGGCAGTCTGTCCGTCCGTCCCTCTGTCTGTCCCACTTTTGTAAAATCAAGTCCTCCTACAGTTTTGTTCTGATTGTTTTGAAACTCAGCACCAGGGTTTGATGCACATATTGCAATTTGGCTCTGATCGGATGATTTTTGCAGGAGTTGTAGCCCCTGACTTATGATGTCCTATTTCACCTTAGTTAATAGACAGTAACTGTCTTGTGAAATCAACTCCTCCTACAGTTTCATTCCAAATGTTTTGAAACTTGGCACCAGGGTTTGATATACGATAATGACGTGCATATTGCAATTTGACTCTGATCGCATGACCTCGAGGTCAAGGTCAGAGGTCCATTTTTCCCTAAATCTTGTAAAAACAATAACTACTGAAAGAAATGATGTAGGCTTTTCAAATCGATCCAGTAGTTGTATCGAAGACCAATCTTGGATGACTTACACCTTGACCTGACTGTGGGTTTGGGGTCAAAAGGTCAAAGTTAACATTCCATTTGCACCACCACGGTGGTGGCTTAGTTGGTAGAGCATCCGCCCCACAACCGGGGGGTCGTGGGTTCAAGCCCCGGCCAGGTCATACCAAAAGCCATATAAAAATGGTACTTCCCGCCTTCTAGCTTGGTGCTCAGCATAATAGAATGGGGGAAGGAAAAGTTGTTTGTGGTGATGCCTTGAATGGCAGTGACCCCTCTGATTCTACATGTGATTAACATTGTAGATGGGAGAAACGTAATTTCGTTCTACTGTACATGATTGGCTATATGGATTGAATGACAATAAAGTTGACTTCTTCTTCTGTTACTATACAACAAGTAAAGCTAGGGCCACCAAACCTGGTACATACGTTCATCTTGGGATCCTGACTTCTGACTATGGGTTTGGGGTCAAAAGTCAAGATTAACATTCCCTATGCCGGTTCGCCCTGTGACCCTGAAGGGTGACTATGGTTTTGTGATCATAAGGTCAAAATAACATATAAACTAGATCTCAACAACAAAGTAAGCTAGGGTCACCAAACATGCTACTCAAGTTCACTTTGGGATCCTGACCTCTGGCTATGGATTTGTGGTCAAAAAGTCAAATGTCAATGTTACAGTTCCATTTGCACTATTACTATAGAATGAGTAAAACTATAGTCATCAAACTTGGTACACAGGTTCACCTTAGGATCCAGATCTACAGCTATGGGTTGGAGAATAGAATAGAATAGGCTTTATTGTCATTGTACAGTTGTAAAGTACAATGAAATTGTGGGTGCTCCACTAGGCTACTATGCAGTAAAAGTATGAAAAATTTAAAAACAGAGATATAAAGCACACATTTGAACAAAATAGTATACATTAAGTAGAATCAATAAGAAGTGTAAAAATCCACACTTTGGTAGTGGCTCAACGGATGGATCAATGTACTGTAAGTGCTGAGTGCAAAAAAAAACAAAACCAAAAAAAAACACGTTTTTTTTTAGATAATAATTTTAAAAGTCCTCAGTTCAACATACAGTGGTGTGAAAAAATGTTTGCCCCCTTCCTGATTTCTCATTTTTTTGTACTATGTTTGTCACACTTAAATGTTTCAGATCATCAAACAAATTTAAATATTAGACAAAGATAACACAAGTAAACACAAAATGCAGTTTTTAAATGAAGGTGTTTATTATTAAGGGGAACAAAATCCAAACCTACATGGCCCTGTGTGAAAAAGTGATTGCCCCCTAAACCTAATAACTGGTTAGGCCACCCTTAGCAGCAACAACTGCAATCAAGCATTTGCGATAACTGGCAATGAGTCTTTTACAGCGCTGTGGAGGAATTTGGGCCCACTCATCTTTGCAGAATTGTAATTCAGCCACATTGGAGGGTTTACGAGCATGAACTGCCTTTTTAAGGTCATGCCACAGTATCTCAATCAGATTCAGGTCAGGACTTCGATTAGGCTACTCCAAAGTCTTCATTTTGCTTTTCTTAAGCCATTCAGAGGTGGACTTGCTGGTTTGTTTTCAATCATTGTTCTGCTGCAGAACCCAAGTGCGTTTCAACTTGAGGTCACAAACAGATGGCTGGACATTCTCCTTCAGGATTTTTTGGTAGACAGCAGAATTCATGGTTCCATTTCCCACAGCAACTCTTCCAGGTCCTGAAGCAGAAAACCAGCCCCAGACCATCACACTACCACCACCGTATTTTACTGGTGGTACTGTATGATGTTCCTTTTCTGAAATGCTGTTACTTTTACGCCGGATGTAATGGGACACACACCTTCCAAAAAGTTCAACTTTTCTCTTGTCCAGTCCACGGAGTATTTTCCCAAAAGTCTTGGGGATCATCAAGATGTTTTTTGTCAAAACTGAGACAAGCCTTTATGTTGTTTTTGCTCAGCAGTGTTTTTCATCTTGGAACTCTGCCATGCAGGCCATTTTTGCCCAGCCTCTTTCTTATGGTAGAGTCATGAACACTGACCTTAACTGAGGCAAATAAGGCCTGCAGTTCTTTGGATGTTGTTGTGGGGTCTTTTGTGACCTCTTGGATGGGTCACTGTTGTGCTCTTGGGGTAATTTTGGTTGGCCGGCCACTCCTGGGAAGGTTCACCACTGTTCCATGTTTTCGCCATTAGTGGATAATGGCTCCCACTGTGGTTTGCTGGCGTCCCAAAGCTTTAGAAATAAGATAAGATAAGCCTTTATTAGTCCCACAATGGGGAAATTCCAGGATTGCAACAGCACAGGGATAGCAACACTCAGAGCAACAATCAGAAGGCAAGAAAAAACAACATCTAGTAAACATATGTCCATATTACTATAAATGTATATACAGTATATAGACACACAGTGCAGAGCATTATGGCTGGTGAATGTGCAGCAGAAAGTCTAAGCTCTCTCTCCGCGGATGCAGCGGGCCAGCTGGAAGTCTTTGGGCATGATGGTGACCCCCTTAGCGAAGAAGAGACCCACCAGGTGGGCCTCGCTGGTCTCCTGCAGAGCCATGACGGCGAAGCTCAGGAAACGCAGGACGGTCTTGAAGTCCTGAGCGATCTCCCTCACCAGGCGCTGGACGGGGCAGCTTACGGATGAGCAGCTCCGTGGATTTCTGGTAGCGACGGATCTCTCTCAGAGCCACGGGCCTGTGACGGCGAGGCCTCTTCACTCTGCCGGTGGCCAGAGCGCCTCTCCGAGCAGCCCTGGTGGCTAGCTGTCTCCTGGGGGGCTTCTTCCTCCAGTAGATTTTACGGGCGGTCTGCTTGGTTCTTGCCATCGCTCTTTATTATTCTGTCTTATATTTCTTTCACGCCGCCTAAACTCCAGCCCGGCACCCGCATCGTTTTCGCTACAGCTCCTGGTATGTCGAGTTTCCCATTAGCACCGGGCGGCGGCCAAGTGCTAGCTAGCACTAGCTCCTCCCCGCTGTAACGTCTCCCGCTGCAAACCGTGGCTCCGTCCGCCGACCCGGGAGACCCCCGGGGCGATCCGTGCGTCCGTGATATATATACAGAGTGAAAGGTGTAGAAAGAAGAAGGAAGATAAAAAAAAAAAAAAAAAAGGCTGTTGCAACAGGCAGCCGACTTGTGTGGCGCCGCCGGTCTGGCGGAACCGGAACCGGAAAAAAAAAAAAAAATGAGCTCAGACGTAATACAGCAGAAGTGTTTGAGGTAAGTCAAAGAAATCCAACAGAGCAGATGAAAGTCTGAGGACCGTTCCACACGAGCGTAAACTCCTCCTGACTGGTTTCACTGCAATCAGTCTGCAATGGCTAGAAAATTGAACTCAGCTTTCAAAGATGTGATAAACCACAGTTAACTCATGTTTTAACAGGGGCGCAATCACTTTTTCACACAGGGCCATGTAGGTTTGAATTTTTTTTTTTTTACCCTTAATAATAAATACCTTCAATTAAAAACTGCATTTTGTGTTTGTGTTATCTTTGTCTAATATTAAAATTTGTTTAATGATCTGAAACTTTTAAGTGTGACAAACATGCAAAAAAATGAGAAATCAGGAAGGGGGCAAACACTTTTTCACACCACTGAACATTGTCGGGGGAGGGGGATGTACCTCCAAAAACTGTTTGTCAGTCTGGAGGTGTGGAACCTGATTGAGCTGAACCTTTGTCCAGAGGGAAGCAGGTCATACAGGTGGTGGGCGGGATATGAGGGGTCTCCTGTGATGGCCTTGGTCCTTCTGAGACAGGAGGATCTGGAGATGTCCTCCAGGGAGGGCAGAGGGCCGCTGATGATTCTTTTGGCAGTGTCGATAACCTTCTGCACATCTTTCCCATTCTCAGCCGTGGACCCGGCATACCACGCACCCAGACAGTAGGTGAGCATGCTATACAGCTATAGTGTTGTATATTTATGAATAATAGGCTCATCATAATTTGGTTCTGCCCCAATAATTATATGGAAAAGAAGAAACCTGCTCTCCTTCAATAACATAATGGGGTCTTCAAAGAAAAAGGAGGTGAGAGAAATTCCACTCACATCTGAATGCCCTTGTTGTGCATAACATTCATTCATTGTGCTATTTATAAACAATTTTGAATGAAAAGCATGATTTCATTTTACAAATGCACCCTCAGTATTTCTTATCTTCGTGGAGAAGCCCTCTATGTTATGAGGTTTGTTTTTTTTAAGCTTGCATACATGCCAAAGCTTCAGCTGACAGATGCTTGTGTCTAGAGAATTTACTCACCTGCTGCTTCAGTCTGCTATTTGATACACCAGTAAATATCTTGGAATAACATCAATTACAGGCCACACATAAATTGCTTGTGTGCTTTTCTGCATCTGTGTACGATATAAGATTGCTTGTGTGCGCCACCAGCTCTCACAGAATGAGATTATCCTCCGTTGCCATCAACACCCTTACCAAACCGTTACACCCAAGTATATTGCCTCCATGTACTGATTAAAAGCCTCAAAGGTCAGCTCTAAACTGTGATCGGCCTGAAGCGACTTAAATATAATTACAAGTGTGTGCGTGTGTCTGATGCGCACATCAACATGTGTTTCTGAAGCAAGTGGAGCCAGCAGCCGGATCAGCTGCTCCTCAGCCTGTTTGTCAGTCAGATCCTCAAGCTGTGAGACTTTTGCAACCCCGGAGGTGTCATAATTCTCTGTGGCCTTTAACTTCAACAGATGACTGCAAATCAGATTGAGCCACTAGATTACAAAGGGCTGTCATTCTATCATGCTCATATACACAAATATAGTGGTTTGAAACTTTAATATCAAATTTGAGTAAACATAATGGGCCTTCAAAAACCAATGTTCCTTTTGCACATTCAAGGATTATTGCACTCTTTGAACTTATTCTCTAAATGTTGTATATTGAATACATCCATAGTGTGTATGTGTTATTTTATTTTTAAATGTAGCAAATTTCACTTCTTTCCAAATATGAGGTTTTCCATGATAAAGCAGAATGTGGAAAAAAAAACAGCTTTTCAGCTCATTTTTCAGCCCTACCACCCCCATCATTCTCATCACATGAAACCTTCAAAACAGCCAGCCTCTGAATTCAGTGAGCACTAACTTGGCACAGCAGTGACAAGCTCCAACTCTTCTTCAGAGACATCACAGTCAAGTCCCAGAAATTGAACTAGATTTATTTTAAAGAATACAGAAAGAAGCTATATCATGTGCTGCAATTCCAATAAACAGATTAATAATGCAGCATCAATATTAATATATTCTCTATCTCCACCACTGGCTGATGCATGTTGTATTGTGTCGTAGTTGCTTTAGGTTATCTCATTCATGTTTTAAATATAACGTATAACTCGGGATTGCCACAAGACTATCTCTTCTACCTGGGTCCCTGCCATGCATGCGCGACACCCATCAAAGCTGGCTGATGCTTCCTGTGCAGGAATCTATTTGTCTTTAGGACCTTGAGGACCTGTGTTCCTCATGGAACACAGGTCTACTAGTAGCTTGCTCCTCCATCTTTCACAGTATCTCGTTTCCCAAGCTTCTGCCAAAATTAGAGTCACCTGAGCTACACTGTTTATTTTGCCTCCTCAGTTGCTCCTCATGGTGCCCAAAGATCAGCATTGGCCTCTAAACTCAGAGGGCACGCAACACTCTGTTTTCAGCCACAAAGTGCTCTTGTACACAGTTTCCTACATTGACCATGAGCATGTTCAGTGTGTGGCAGTATGTCATCTTATAGTAAACACTGTGCAATGTTCAAACAAGGCTCTGTGCATCACCAACTTGCCTATGCCGGGAAGGGTAGTGACTGGGCTCTCCCTGCTGCCGCCACTCAGAAAGAGCCACACATCCTTTTCCATTGTGTGTCGATGGTCACTCACGCATAGAATCTTCCTGGTCACAACAGAGCCTGCCTTGCACCTAACTCTTCACATTTGGCCTGCCAGAGATTGTTAAATGTGCATAATGTTCAGTTTCCTCGTCCATGTTTTAAAAAATGTTGCTTTGTGCTCAGCAAATGTCTGTTCTGCCAAACACAGGTGTTTGCAATTTCTCTAATGTGCTCATTGCCCTAATAATGATGCAGAGCACACACGCAAAGAGAGATACAACCTGCAGAAGGAGAAACATATGGTTATGTTTGTAACTACTGTTTCCCAAAGGAGGGGAACTCGGTCACTATAGAACCAACTTTGCAGAGTCAGCCATCAAGCAGGTAAGTTACCTGCAAGCTTCCTTGGTGTGCCACTCCTGCACCCAGTTTTCTCCTGATGGATTTATGGTCCCATTACACCCTGCTTATCTGAACAAATTAATTCTCTCTGACTGTTGCTCTACTGTGTTCGAGCTTCTGAGCTCCCCCCTCCCTTTTTAGTTGAACAAGCAGGAGAAGCTGCCCTTCCTTTGTTCAGTACATGCACTGTGCACCTGCATTGACCGCGCCCGGAAGGTGCGCGCCATTGAGCAGCTGTTTGTGGGCTTTGGTTATCTGGTCAGGAAAAAACTGTTGTTCTACCTGAGCCCTTCTCACTGGATTGTTGAGGCCATTTCTGTTGCCTACTCCAGTAAAGGCCTTTTCCTACTCCAAGGTATAAGAGCATACTCAATGAGGGGCATGGCCATTTCCTGGGCTTTAATTAAGGGCATGCCTCTGGTTAACAACTATGCTGCAGCAAATTAAGTACACTAAGCTTTTGTCTGGTTTGATTCTTTGGATGTGATGGTCCTTTCAGTGACCTAATTCATTTTTTGGATGTTACCTCCCTGCCCTGAGGCACAGGTGTCCAGTCCCAGCTCTATTAGCCTGCTCAGTGAGGAGCATACAGTATATTGGGCAGCTCAGTGGAGCAGTGGTTAGCACTGTGGCAGCACAGTAAGAAGGTCACAGGATTGATTCCACCCCTGACCATTGTGGGTTCGATCCCTTCCCCTGACCGTCAGTGACCCTTCTGTGTGGAGTTTGCATGTTCTCCCCGTGTCTGCGTGGGTTTACCCTGAGCAATCCGGTGTCCTCCCACAGGCAAAAAACATGCAGGTTATGTTAACTGGAGACGCTAAAGTGGCTTTAGATGTGAATGTGTGTGTGTGAATGGTGAAGGGAATGGTGCTGTACCGTGACTGCCTCATCCATCCAGGTGGATGCCCTGAATTACCCCTCTGGAGATTGATAAAGTATACAAAAATGCAAATAAACAGATGCATCTCAATAAATTAGAATATCCCCTAAATCATCACTGACTGTGGAAACTTCGCACTGGACCTCAAGCAAGTTGGATTCTGTGTCTCTCCAATCTTCTACCAGACTCTGGGACCGTGATTTCCAAATGACAGAACTTGGCACCTGATATGGGCACCCATGTCACCTGCTGGTGTTGATGCACTGTGTTTTATCAAGTCCAAAGTCAGTGCAGCTGTCGACAAGGAAATTTTAGAGCACTTCATGCTTTCCTCTGCTGACAGGCTTTATGGAGATGCTGATTTCATTTTCCAGCAGGACTTGGCACCTTCCCACACTGCCATGAGTACCATTTCCTGGTTTATTGACCATGGTATCACTGTGTTTGATTGGCCAGCAAACTGTCCTGACCTAAACCCGATATAGAATCTATGGAGTATTGTCAAGAGGAAGATGAGAGACACCAGACCCAACAATGCAGATGGACTGAAGGCCGCTATCTAAGAAATTTTGGCTTCCTTAACACCTCAGCAGTGCCACAAGCTGATCACCTCCATGCCACACCACACTGATGAAGTAGTTCATGCAAACAGAGTCCCGGCCAAGAATTGTGTGTACATGGACATACTTTTCAGTAGGCCAATATTTCTATTAAAAATTCACTTTTTAAATCGATCTTATGTAGTCAATTTTTTTGAGAAACTGAATTTTGGGTTTTCATTAGCTGTAAGCCATAATCATCAAAATTAAAAGAAACAAATGCCTGAAATACTGTATATATGCCATGAAATATATATGGGGACGGCAGTGGCTCAGGAGGTAGAGCAGGTCGTCCAATAACCACATGGTTGGCGGTTCGAATCCCGCTCTCCCCAGATATCCTGCCGTTGTGTCCCTGGGCAAGACACTTCACCCCAATTGCCCCTGGTGGGTCTGGAAGCGCCATGTTAGGCAGCATGCCACCATCAGTGTGTGAATGTGTGTGTGAATGGGTGAATAGCAGGATCTGTAAAGCGCTTTGGTCATCAAGAGATGAGAATAAAAGCGCTATATAAGTGAGTGCCATTTACCATTTACCATATATCACTCTGTGTGTAATATGAGTTTCACTTTTTGAATTGAATTACTGAAATAAATCATTTTTTGATGATATTCTAATTTATTGAGATGCACCTTTAAATCCAACGCTCAGATGTACTGAGTGACTGTGTGTGGGGAAACGTAAAGTTATGAATATGATCACTGTTCCCCAAAAGAGCAAACTCTGTACAATTCGCTTCAGCCCCGCCTTGTGCTGGGTTCACTGAAGAGTAGCTAGGGACTGAAGATGGTACGTGATTTGGGGGGTTTATAGGGTGGGGGCAGTTCAGCCTCACTCTTGTCTTCACGCGCACTGCCTGAATAAAGGTTTGCTTCAGTGATGTGTCCAAAGAACTATGTTTCCGATACTTAATAGTATCAGGTTTCTTCCTTTGGGGAGCAGTGGTTATTTTCATAACCTTTACATCACTAGTCAGCTATGCATGTTTTTCTTAGATGGGCTTTAATTATTCTCTTTACAAATTGCAGTCAGAAAATATCACAGTGAATTTGTTAGACAGGCAGGATCTCCTTGACATCTGTCTTTCCTTGTCTTTACTCAAAGGACATTTGTGAGGCAGCATGTTTACACCAGTCTGAATCTCTGCTATGCTGTGCTGCTGCACTTCTAAATGGGCTAAACTCTGCTCTGATAATGAAGTGTGAGTGTTTTTGTTGGGTGTTTCTATTGAAGTTAAGTGCAGTGTGGGCAGCAGTTAGCAGATCTAACTGTCTGCCTCTGATCTTTTAGCTTTGACCAGCTGTCAGAGTAAAAATACTAATCCATCCATCCGTCTTCTTTCGCTTAATCCTTTTCGGGGTGGGGGGATGCTGGAGCCTATCCCAGCATCTTTGGGTGAGAGGCAGAGCACACCCTGGACAGATCGCCAATCCATCACAGGGCCAACACAGAGAGACGGACAACCATTCACTCTCACATTCATACCTAAGGACAAGTTAGAATCCCCAGTTGATGCCAGTTAACCTAACTTGCATGTTTTTGGCATGTGGGAGGAAACCGGAGAAATCCTGGAGTAAACCCACGCAGACACGGGGTTTACTCCAGGATTTCTCCATGAGACCTTTAAAATTAACCTTTCACTACATGCTACCTTTTGTACAAGCATGCAAGCAAAAGCAGATGCTGCCTACAAAAAGAGCTTAACTACATGAAGTTATATTCAGTTTATACAAATGGGAATTCTGTCAGGCCATCAAAGCCTTTTTGCTAATTGAGTCAGTGTTGTACTCCATACTAACAAGTTACCATTGGTCCTCAGAATATGTCATATTTCATCTCAAAACATTCCAGAGATTAGTCAGACCTTTCTCAACAGTGCTTTCCTATCATTTTGATATGGTTACACACTATTTTTAATCTGATTCTGATTCTGAATTCTGATTCTGATTCTGATTTTCAAATTGTATTTATTTAAAGCATGACCATGTTTAATGTGTTAACTGTTAAAAAAAAAACACAGTCAAACTTATTTTTTGCACAAAGTACAAATGTGATCCATGCTTAGTCTTTAATTGGTCTTTAAACATCCATGTCTGTCCTTCAGCATATTACTAGGAAGCTCCAGGTTCTGAGAATGTGGTCAAAGTGTTTAGGCATAAAACAATCAAAAAGGTAAGTAATTTCCCCATTATGGAACTAATAAAGGCTTATCTTATCTTATCTTAATCTGCTCGATCTTTTGCTCTTTGCTACTGTGAGAAGACTTAGGTTTGTATTTTCACCTGAGAAGGAACCATTGGTTTGTTTTTGACGTTTTGGAGTTGGCAGTGTGATAAGACTGTACTTTCCAATTGCTCCTGGTGGGTGAGGAAGCACCATGTTAGGCAGCATGCCACTATCAGTGTGTGAATGGGTGGATAGCAGGATCTGTAAAGCGCTTTGGTCATCAAGAGATGAGAATAAAAGCACTATATAAGTGAATGCCATTTACCATTTTGTAGGGAAAAGAAGACATATATCTATGTGAGTTTGCTAGCTGTGTTGTAGTGATGTGTCAACTTGACAGTTTGTTTGAAAGCACAACAGGTTGAAATTTCATTGTTAAAGGAACTATCTGTAGAAGAACGTATCTAATGAACTGCAAAATTAGCCATGTTGTGTCACCAGAGATTGATGAAACATTTAAGCTGAGAAACTGGCTTCTCCAGCAACATTACATACCAGATACAGTGGGGTAAAAAAGTATTTAGTCAGCCACCAATTGTGCAAGTTCTCCCACTTAAAAGATGAGAGAGGTCTCCAATTTTCATCATAGGTATACCTCAACTATGAGAGACAAAATAAGAAAAAAAAAAATCCAGAAAATCACATTGAAGGATTTTTAATGAATTAATTGGTAAATTCCTCGGTAAAATAAGTATTTGGTCAGTAACAACAGTTCATCTCAATACTTTGTTATATACCCTTTGTTGGCAATGACAGAGGTCAAACGTTTTCTGTAAGTCTTCACAAGGTTTCCACACACTGTTGCTGGTATTTTGGCCCATTCCTCCATGCAGATCTCCTCTAGAGCAGTGATGTTTTGGGGCTGTCGCTGGGCAACACAGACTTTCAACTCCCTCCAAAGATTTTCTATGGGGTTGAGATCTGGAGACTGGCTAGGCCACTCCAGGACCTTGAAATGCTTCTTACGAAGCCACTCCTTCGTTGCCTGGGCGGTGTGTTTGGGATCATTGTCATGCTGAAAGACCCAGCCACGTTTCATCTTCAATGCCCTTGCTGGTGGAAGGAGGTTTTCACTCAAAATCTCACGATACATGGCCCCATTCATTCTTTCCTTTACACGGATCAGTCGTCCTGGTCCCTTTGCAGAAAAACAGCCCCAAAGTATGATGTTTCCACCCCCATGCTTCACAGTAGGTATGGTGTTCTTTCTCCTCCAAACACGACAAGTTGAGTTTTTACCAAAAAGTTCTATTTTGGTTTCATCTGACCATATGACATTCTCCCAATCCTCTTCTGGATCATCCAAATGCTCTCTAGCAAACTTCAGACGGGCCTGGACATGTACTGGCTTAAGCAGGGGGACACGTCTGGCACTGCAGGATTTGAGTCCCTGGCGGCGTAGTGTGTTTCTGATGTAGCCTTTGTTACTTTGGTCCCAGCTCTCTGCAGGTCATTCACTAGGTCCCCCATGTGGTTCTGGGATTTTTGCTCACCGTTCTCATGATAATTTTGACCCCACAGGGTGAGAGCTTGCATAGAGCCCCAGATCGAGGGAGATTATCAGTGGTCTTGTATGTCTTCCATTTTCTAATAATTGCTCCCACAGTTGATTTCTTCACACCAAGCTGCTTACCTATTGCAGATTCAGTCTTCCCAGCCTGGTGCAGGTCTACAATTTTGTTTCTGGTGTCCTTTGACAGCTCTTTGGTCTTGGCTATAGTGGAGTTTGGAGTCTGACTGTTTGAGGTTGTGGACAGATGTCTTTTATACTGATAACGAGTTCAAACAGGTGCCATTAATACAGATAATGAGTGGAGGACAGAGGAGCCTCTTAAAGAAGAAGTTACAGGTCTGTGAGAGCCAGAAATCTTGCTTGTTTGTAGGTGACCAAATACTTATTTTACCAAGGAATTTACCAATTAATTCATTAAAAATCCTTCAATGTGATTTTCTGGATTTTTTTTTTCTCATTTTGTCTCTCATAGTTGAGGTATACCTATGATGAAAATTGGAGACCTCTCTCATCTTTTAAGTGGGAGAACTTGCACAATTGGTGGCTGACTAAATACTTTTTTGCCCCACTGTATTTCCATTTTAAAAGTTTGCAAATTGCCCTGGAAATGTTTGTTCTTGTTTCGTGCTCACCTAGACTATTTCCTAGAACCAGACCCATGTTTTGACCCCATGTGTTGCCTGATAAGAGGCGGGTAAACTTCTGCAAGAGAAAACACAGTATGCTGGAGTCATGAAGCCGAGCAAGAAAATGAGCGCAGCAACTGTTTTTTACTTACTTATTTCCTACCTGTTATACCTCCTAGCACAGGAGTGGGCAGTGAGGGCCATTCCACTGCAGGTTTTTGGTTCCACTCAGTCTCTTCAGCAGGTGTTTGCTCTGATCTGCTTCAAGGATTGCTAATCATTGGAAACACCTGCTGGAGAGACTAGGTAGAACAGAAAAACTGCAGTGGAATGGCCCTCCATAGCACATGATTGCCCACCCCTGTCCTAGCATGTAGGGTAGCAACAAATGTTCTCCACTCCTGCCAGTCTTAGACTAATCTTTGGAACCTTCCCCAGATCTGTTTGAATCTCTTCAGTTCACTTGCTACTGTATGCCATGATATTCTTAGGGTACCCCCCCACCCACCCGCCGGGATCCACTTCAGAGCTGTTCCAGTGATATCATCACGGTCCTTGGTCAGTACATGCCCACTCCACCTCCAACTTCTTTTCATAAGTTTGTCTTCCATACTCACCTGATGGTATTTTGTCTTGTAATTCCTCATTTCAGATATTATTAGGCCAGAAAATGTGGTGTATGTGTCTTAGGTTCTTACAGTGGAAGAACTGAAAACTTCTGAAGGTCACTTCTTGTTATTCTCCAACATTCAGAACCATACATAATGATAGATGAGACACACTTCTGCTATCCGTGACCATTTCTGTTTGATGTAAAAAAAAAAAAAAAGTCTTGTTATTCACTAAAACAGCATCATGACAGCATATTAAAATGAGGATCAGTATTGGAGAGTCTTATGAAAGATGGAGAAGTCTTAAAGCAAAAAGATCTCAAGTATGATACCCAGCTAAAAGGTTTTTCCTGTACAGATGAGCATTGCAACATACAGATGTGGACAAAATTGTTGGTTAGTTAGTTAGTTAGTTAATTCCCTTCACACCATGTTGGTGTATGGGGTGGCGCCTATCTCCATTTCTCTGACCCTAGGCCACACAGCTACTGTAAGTAGTGAAAGCTACAGCGGGGGGTCAGTCCTCTGGTAGCTCTGTGCGTAACTTTACTTTCCCCGTTCCATTATGCGGAGCACCACGCTAGAAGGCAGAAAGTACCATTTTTATATGGTCTTTGGTATGACCCGGCCGGGATTTGAACCCCTGCCTCCCGGGTGTGGGGCGAATGCTCTACCAACTGAGCCACCACTCCGGTAATGCGGCGATGCACTGCCTTGCTGGATGTTGTGGTGCTGTCTTTTTAGAGCAAAAGGGCTTTAGCGATAAATTAATACACATTATTTCATGAGTTTGTTTTTTAAAGTAATTCTGTTGAACCACAATTCAAAAACATTGTCTGATTTTCATTGGTTAATTTTCATAGAATTTTTATTTATCACCACTTTTGTCAGATTCAAGTTATTTCTGTGACTATTGTGGGTTTTTTTTCATTAACAGAGGGGTACCAACAATTTTGTCCACGTCTGTATATTAGCAGAACAACTGACTGTGTAGAAGTCATTATTGCTTGTCATGGTGTGCTTGAACTCTGACTAGTATTTGTACTGTATGTTCTCATTTCTCTCTCCAACTTGTTAACCTGCGGGACTTTGCTGTTCTGAATCTGCAATACCATTTTAAAATCCATTACATAATGTTCTTTTGAGTATTACTTTTACAGACTGGCTCAGGAAAGACACAAAAAGGATACTTTCTGTAATATGGAACCATTGTTTTACAACTATGTCATGGTGCTTTTTAGCAAATAGTGGTTGGGACATTTTTGACTTTTTGACCTGGCTGCGATAAATCACTTCATGATTTCTTTACCAAGGCCATACAAAGAGCAGAGAAGATGAGACCACTGTGCTTTTTTTGAGTTTGTGAAAAAGGTTAAAAAAATAAAAAGTTTTGCCCTGGAAAGAAACTTTAGCAGTTTAATTGTGTATAAATAATGTTTTGCTGTCAATATCTGCCGTGTGCACAATGATCTGTCATACATTTTTGAAAGCAAGAAAAATGTGCTTCCCACAGATTTATCCATTTTATTTTCACTTAGATTCTTCCGAGCACAAAATATCCAGTATAAACGTCACTTGACTTGTTTTCTTCTATTGCTCTTTTCTAAAATTGAATTGTACCAGTTTCTTCTAGATGCCATATTGCAGTTTCAAAAGGCAATAAACAAAAAATAAGATGGCAAGCTAACGTGAGAGCTTTTTTTTGTCTGCACTCTATTTAGACTCTGCAGTCTTCTTTGTTAAAGCAGCTGTCTTTTTTGAAGGGCCGCTATGATGAATTGTAATGATCTCCATTTTTATCCCCCGCCGGTCGAAGCCCAAAGGGGTCAAAGAGCCCTTTGGGCAAAGACTGAAGGGGGATTTTGTTATGGGTCAGTCCGTCCATCCATCTGTCCCACTTTTGTGAAATCAACGCTTTCTACAGTTTTGGTCCAATTGTTTTGAAACTTGCTACCATGGTTTGATATATACTGAGGATACATATATTGCAATTCGGTTCTGATCAAATGATTTTTGCAGGAATTGTAGCCCCTGACCTATGACCTCCTGTTACACCTCACTTCTTGTGTCTTGTGAAATCAGCTCCTACAGTTTTGTTCCAATTGTTTTGAAACTTGGTACCATGGTTTGAGATACTCTGATGATGTACGTATTTCAATTTCATTCTCATCAGATAACCTTGAAGTCAAAGGTCAGACGTCAGATTTTTCCCTAAATCTTTTAAACACAATAATGACTGAAAGAAATGATGTAAGCCTTTCAAATCGATACAGTAGTTGTATCCAATACACATCTTGGATGACTTACACCCTCACCTAACTATGAGCTTGGGATCAAAGGGTCAAAGGTCAAAGTTTAAAGTTAACATTGCAGTTGCACTGTGGTAAATGCTACATTTACTATTAATATAAAACAAGTAAAGCTAGGGCCACCAAACCTGGTATACAGGTTCACCTTGGAATCTTGACCTCTATGGGTTTGGGTCAAAAGGTCAAAGGTCTTTTTACTGTACAATGAGTAAAGCTAGGGCCACCAAACTTGGTACACAGGTTCACCCTGACCCTGAAGTCTGACTGTGGTTTTGGGATTGCAAGGTCAAAGGTCAACATCAAAATGCCTTATAAAGTGTATATCAACAACAAATAAAGCTAGGGCCACCAAACCTGGTACACAGGTTCACTCTGAGACATAACCTCTGACTACAGGTTTGGGGTCAAAAGGTCAAAGTTTAAGGTTGGCACCTCCTATGATCTTACTATAAAACATGTAAATCTCTCTGGGATTCCCATACTTGCTACACAGGTTCACTTCGGGATCCTGCCCTACAACTATGGGTCGTATACTTTTTTGTATATGGGTGTTTTTATTTATTAGGGGTCCAATGTGTGACATTGGTGGCAAAATTTAAAATTGATCAAATCTGCACATGAAATTGACTAATCACTATCCAATTGTGTCAGGTTTATGAAACTATTAACTATTTTCGTAACGGCATTCGCGTTCAGGAACTCTTGAGGATGAGCGCTCACTTCAACTACTTGTAAATGGAGACGTAAACGGGACACTCGGGCTTTTGTTTCCCCGTGTGCCAATGCACTTTGCAATGGCACACGTTTTACACGAAACAACTTCAACACTTCCAGTATTTTTCACGCATCAAAACTCATCAACAGCTACATTTTCATGACATATTAAGATGTGATAACGTGTATATATACCTTCAAATTCTCCCTGTTTGTTGGATAAGACGTAAAATCACACAAGGCGTAAATGTGGGACACGGAAGTTTGGACCTTCGATAACTTCAATATAAAGTGACTACGGTTAATCCTCTCCACATGGGTTGAGCACATCCGGGGTAGAGAAAATAAAAGTGCTTTCCCAGGGCGGTCACCTCGCCAGACGGGGCTGCGCGCGGCCGACCAAGACCGAAGACGTAAATTTTTTAAAGGACACCATATTCGATGTGTCATAAATGTTTGAGATTTTATTGAAATATTCTACATCTGAGCTTCACAAAGACTGATCTCCTTTTAATGTGTATGGTTTGGGATTTGAAAGGTGCAAAGTGAAAAGCATCAGCACTTCCTTTTTTCTTGTTACTTTACCAAATAACTTGCATGTTGCTGTGTAAATTCGGGGACACGGAAATTTACGTCGTACAAGTAAATTTGCAGGGGTCGCCGTACAAAAACCATAGATCCGATCACATTGGGGAATGTTTTATTTTGAATTTGCATTACAACTCTGTTATCTCTTGCATAAATGAGTAGAAAGAGTTACTCAGAGATCACTTTACAGTACTTTGAAATTGATGCGATTTTCATGTCACAAAAACTGGGAAAAATGAGGGGACATGACCAATAGTTTCGATTCTAACGGCAAAATCAATGATTTTTTTTAAAAATTGCAATGCAAGTCTGAAACTCTTTTATGTTCCCTTGCATATTATAAAAATGAAACCGACATCTGCAAATTACAGAAAAAGAGAGAGCGCTTGAAAGTCGGATACCCCTGATATAGTGCACTGGACCCCCCCCCCAAAAAAAAACCCACCCATATTCGTGGATGATGGGCTTATCATTAATTTGATTCCGCCACAGCAATTATATTGAAAAGCTGAAAACTGCTCTCTTTCAGTAAGTATTGGGATCTTCAAAGAAAACGGAGGTGGGAGATATTGCACTCGCCTCAGTGCTTTTGTTATGGTATGGTTTCCTGTCATACATTGTATGAGTTAACACATGTGAAGAACTACACAATTAAAGCACTTAGTTGTTGCAGTTACCTTTGATACTTGTTTGTCGTTTGCCAGAGCCTATAGTGTTGTAGTCAAGACGAGAGCGTAGAAAGACCAAGACTTTAAATGGTCAAGAACAAGCCAGACAGAGACAAAGTCAAGACTAAGACCACTGTTTATGTAGGACTTGATCTTGACCCCTTGGTTTTGTCTGGTCTTAGGAAACAGTTTTCCTGCTGTGGTCTTGACAAGGTATTGACGATACTACCAAAGCCAATATCAGTTACTTGTCTTGATTCAAGAAGTTGACACATTAGTTACACATATTTTTTCAAGGATATAAAACTTCAACAACCCTAATGAGTTCTTGTCGTTTACACACAATTGCACATACTCTATGTTGACGTCATATTTTAACTTGGTTTGCAGAGATGCACAGTTACGCAAGATACAAGAATTTGTGATTCAGGGATAAAACTTGAAGAGACTGAGTGGAGGTGCATTCCCATGTCAATGTTGGCCTCTTGATCTTTTGACCTCACAATGGATGTATGTCTAGAGCTTTTCCTGTACTAATCCTGTGTCAGTAACTACAGTCATTCTTGCTGTATAGTCCAAAAAAAAAAAAAAGAGTGATATAAAACCCCATTCATGGCCGTCAGCATGGGTAATTACTGGCCATTTCTGTCCTTGCCTGTATACAGATGCAGGGCAGCAAACAGCTTTTGCTCGAGCTTTCGGGCAACTTTTCCTCTCTTCATTCATTACACTACAGCCGCTGTGTTTTAGTGAATGCCACCAGAGATGCTCTGTCCATGGGAATAAACAGCTCTTGCCTTTCAGCACAAAGATAATAGCTCCTTCTTTGCTCACCCATTTATTTGGAAAACTAATTAAATCTTTCTCGTTTAGGAATTAGGACCCTCTCAGGGATAGAGCAGCATTGTGAGGGACTGTGTATGTTTGGAGAATGTGTCCCATAGACAAGGTGACAGGACGTGTGTGTGTGTGTGTGTTTCTAGGTACATAAACATTTAATGTTTGTGGAAGACGTGGAATAAATACAGGGAGGTGAGGAAGAAATGTAATACATGGGCGCAAAAATGTGTTTGGGCTTAATTTTCACCCCTCTGTAGATTGCCACCTTATTGTGGTGTATGGGTTTGTGTACTGTAATGATCCCATGATCTGTGTGGTCAGTGGCAACTTGCCCCAGGTAGGGTGCCTAAAGGCAAATTGGGCCTAGCTGAAGGGCCAGACCAATTGCAGTCTAGTGGACCACCCTGGAAAAGTTAAACAAGAAGGTGTTTAATGAAGTGTACCCTACACGATATGGAGTTACCGGGGCCCGGTCCTGGAGCCAGGTTGGGGAGAGGAACTTGACGGCAGGTGCCTGGTGGCCGGGATTCTGCCCATGGGATCCAACCAGGTTCAGCCGAAATGAGCCACACAGGCCCGCCCTCCAAATGAGAAATTTCTTATTGTCTTCTAATATTTCTTGGTTGAAGAATGTTTTAGCAGCTGTTTCATGTAATGTAAGATAAGCTGAAGTAAGGGCTTGATGTGAGCACACCATGAGTGTGTTTTTGATTTTTATTTCAAGCGCTAACTTGAAAGCATCTGACAGATAGCACATTTAAAAATAATTATAATAAAGAGTTTGAGTAAAAGCATTTTAGATACATAAATTAAGGGCTTTGTGCTAGGTCTTTTGGATTGCGGCACTGTTTTTGCAGCTATGGCAACTAGTCATTAGGTAAAAAAAAGCACTTATGAAGCACCTTGATTTCCATATCTCCACAATTGGATGCAGTATTCCTGTGCTTTACTTCATATCAAACAAATGAAAATATCAGAGCAACCAAAAGCCCAGCACCTGTCTGTGCTCAGGTAGGCGTTATATTCACAGTGAAACATGCACACACCCCTTCTCTCCATTCATTTGCTGCCCTCAGGGAGAAAGTGTGTCCTGCTGGCTGCCAGTGTTTGATGTTGAAATGGTCCACCTCGTCTTCATAAGAGTCCCCATTCACTGGAGGAATGTCTAAATGTCACACTCCACCTTCCACCGGGCTGTTCTGTGTAGGTGTGAATATGTCCCACGCAGCAGTGAGAGAGAGCTATTTCTGGAATACAAAATGAGGTCACTGATGGAAAGAGCTGAACTTAAGAGCTTTCTGTTGTACCTCACACACATCATGACAGCTCAGTGATGACTGGTGATCACAGATACGTGCGACTAAAACTGTTATTGCCCTTCAGGATGCACCTTCAGATGTCACAGAGGGAACACAAATCAACAGGACAGCACAAGCCTTGGGGAAGTGTGGCGACGCGGGCTTGCTAACGTAACCCGTACACACATTCATGTGTAGAATTCTTCAGGCTATAGGTCAGTGAGTGTCTTGACAGTAATAGAATAATGTTGTTAACCTCTGCTTCAGGTTGTTCCCCTGCACAATCACAAAATACCTGTCACCACTCATGTCTCCCTCAAAACAATAAACATTTTATTTATTATTTTAAAACATCAGAAAGCTTTTTTTTCTAAAAAGTTAGGACTGTCAGCCTTCCTGTCTTACCCTCATTATTTTGACTGTTGTTATTGTGGGCCCTATTTTAGCGGTGTAAAACAAGCTTTTGCACCTTGCTTTGTGCCTTGCGCCGGTGCTTTTATTAGTTTCTGACAGCACGCCGCCTGGTTTTCTGCTGTGCGCCCTGGCCACCTAATTAGGAAATGGCTGTTTGCGTACCTTGCACTTGAAGGATGGGACTGTTTTAAAGTGGGTAAGGTTTGGCACTTTAAGGTGGTTTCTCTGTCAATGTGCCTTTGATTACCAGAAAGCAAGTCTGAAATCAGGAGCGCATTATCAACCAGTGTTTCCGCAACACGTTTAGACGGCATGAATGTGAACTATGCCTGTTCAAAAGCCGGGGCTAGAATTTCTTTGTCCCTTATTTTGATGGACACATTTTGTAAAAATCTCATAATTCCTTACCTGATTACGCCGCCTCTTGCCCAAAAATGTTGGGATAAGCTCCAGCCACCTGTGACCTGTAAAGAACCGTTAAGAAGATAAATGAATATACTAGCATCAGCACCGGATCACCCCAGGGCTGTGTACTTTCCCCCCTACTCTTCTCCCTTTACACCAACTCCTGCACCTCCAGCCACCAGTCTGTCAAGTTGATCAAGTTTGCGGACGACACCACCCTCATCGGGCTCATCTCCAACGGCGACGAGTCCGCCTACAGGAGAGAGGTGGCCCAGCTGGCGTCCTGGTGCAGCAATAACAACCTGCAGCTGAACGCTCTGAAGACAGTGGAGATGATTGTAGACTTCAGGAAAGTCACTACTCCTCTGCCCCCCCTCACCCTCTCAGGCTCTCCCATCACCACTGCTGATTCCTTCCGCTTCCTAGGCACTACCATCACCAGGGACCTCAAATGGGAGCTGACCATCAGCTCACTCATCAAAAAAGCCCAGCAGAGGATGTTCTTCCTGCGGCAGCTGAGGAAGCTCAAGCTACCCACCAAGATGTTAGTGCAGTTCTACACAGCCATCATCGAGTCCATCCTCACCACCTCCATAACCGTGTGGTACGCAGGAGCCACTGCCAGGGACAGACTAAGGCTGCAGCGCGTCGTGCGCACTGCTGAGAAGGTGATCGGCTGCAAGCTCCCATCTCTCCAGGATCTGTACATCTCCAGGACCCGGAGGCGTGCTGGCCGGATCATAGCCGATCCCTCACACCCTGGTCACGTACTGTTTGCCCCCCTCCCCTCTGGTAGAAGACTTCGGTCCATCCAGACTAAAACCTCCCGTCACATGAACAGCTTCTTCCCCTCTGCCATTAGACTGCTGAACACTAAGTGACTCTCGTGCACCATGTACAGCAGCTCAACCAGACTCATGTCAATCATCACTGTTTTCTTCCTGCATTACCGACTGCACTATATAGTTCTCCACAGTATCTGCTGCTGGCTAATATATATTTTAACTGTTGACCAGTATCACTTAATCTTATCCTACACTTTATTACATGTATAGTTTATTTCTCTTATCTTATCATGTTTAATGTTGCAGCATTGTACCGAGACAAATTCCTAGTTTGTGTACTACATGAACAATGGCAATAAACCTGATTCTGATTCTGAATAGTAAACTTACAGACAAAGCATTCATTTATCTATTTATCCTCTCCTTGAGTGAATAAAATGTGGGTCACCGTTTTGTTTTAAACTACCGGACTTCCATGTTGTCATGTAGCAGGACCAATGTACCCTACGTTGAGAAAAGAGCTGTCACTGCGGCTAGAGGAGAGCCAGCAGATGCGTGCAAAACAGACATTGTCATTATCTAATTTCTGACAGTTTTTACAATTTTTTAAACCTCATTCTGTCATGGACCTCCCCATGCACTTTTATGCAGCACACGGAGAGGAGAGAAAAGATGAGGATCAACGTGCAGGGTTACACCACAACACATTTATTTAAGTAATGACAAACAGTCCAAAAAGGTGAAGACTTACAAAAACACAAAGAAACACTTACGGTTGGCGTTAGTGGGCTGGCATCGCCCGATGAACGCAGGAGGAGAGACGTGTACCCATGCCGGCGTCCTTACAGCTGGTATTGCTGTGTGAACGTGGACCACGATTAACGTAGAGTGGCTACACGTCGTTACAGTCCAGACAACAGACTATACACTGAATATTCAATGCAGACAATACAATGACCCAGCAATGTGTGACTGGCAAAAGGCTGCTTAAGTACACGCATTGCTGGTGATGGTGAGATTACAAGCACCTGGGCGAGAGCGGAGAGATGGAAACGGGAATGGGAACAGCTGGTGATAATGAGTGAGGGGGCATGGTCGGACCGACAGGCTGTCAGCCAGCACTCACAGAAGAGTGAGCCAAAGAGAGCTGCCTCACAGCTGCCGGCCAGAGAGCAGTGGCTAAGGATAGGGAAGCACACTGAAATGCATAATAAACACATACACAGCAGCACTTAGCCCCACAGGGAGGTCACGACCAATCCGGGGAAACCAAGCCTGCTCGGCTCCTGACACATTCACTGTAATTCTTTTAACAGAAGGATTCAGAATGAAAGTATCCCGACTGTTGTTTTGAATTAATATACAACAGTTTTGCATTCAGCAGAGGAGGGAGCATTAAAGTTGCGTTCACACCAAACGCGAGCGGGCAAATTTTTTGCGTGGCACGATTACATTATAATTCAATGTAAACACGCGAACAGACATGAATCCCCCCTCTGCGTAAGATACAGACAGGCAAAGTTGCCTTTAAAACTTCTGCAGCTGTGTTCAACCTGCTGTGGAAATTCACAAAATAACATTATGCTTATGTTTACATTATCTGACTGGGGGCTCACCTGAAAATGTTGTCTCAAGCTTTCAAAAGTTCACAAGATGAGGGGTATTAACATTGCTAGCTTGCTAGTTTGTCCATGACAGGAAACCGTGGGTAAATAACAACGACATCCCGATTCAGCTGAAGGACTCCCGGTCCTCCTGAGTCTCCAAGTGAATGAGTCAAATTTTCAAACTAGCTTACTCTGCAATGGCGATACCTTTACTCCGGTGACGGCAGAATCTCAAAGCTAGCTGCTAGTTAACTAGCTAGCCTGGGCGCGACTGCTCATCTTCCCATTCACTTTGTATGGCTTTGCGCCGCCCGTTCGCGTTTGGTGTGAACGCACCTTAATGGATCTCAGGGCGAGAAGAACGACTCGCTCGTTCTCTGTTTAAAAGAGAAGTTCAGATAAAGGTTCTGATAATATGATTTAAGGTATTTTTACAGCTCTGTCTATCAAAATCATGGACAAAGAGAAAGACTGGCATAATATTGGAACTGTAGCCTACAGCTCTTATCCATGTAGAACTATAATCGTCTACCCAGTGCAAGCAGGGCTGTGGAGTAGGTGGTTAAAAAGCTCCTTAAAGCTCCTTGCCCTTAAATACATTTTCACCTTGTGAAAGAGCCCACATTGTCATCAGCACAAAACAGATTTGTCCTGGCATTTAAACACTGTCATATTAGTGTTAAGCTTTGATCTTTCACCCCTGTTTATTAAAGGGAACGAGAGAGCAAAGACAGTAATTGGTTTATTTCATGTTATCCCCCAAACACACCTCTGAATAATTAAGAGCATTAGGACAGCCTCTTTGCACTTTGCACCCAGAGTAGAATTGGTTTTTATGCTGCTGTAATAGTGAAATGGACTTAGACACACCCACAAATAAGCTCTGCACATCAGAATATAGACTGCCGACTGGATCATTGAATCAGAGCCCCGAATGTTCAAGCATGATAATGCTCACTCAAAAGAGTCAGTAGCCCATTGTCTTGGTGTGCTCGTGTCCAGCCCAAGCAAGAGATTGTTTCAGAAGTAGCTGCGTTATGCCTGATGTTGTGTAACAAAAGTGACGTCACCTCCGCTGGCACGCGACATGCTTTCCTGTTACTTTGGTTGATAGCACACCTCTTGATTTTTTTTTTTTTTTTTAATAACCTGGCACATGCAGCACAGCTAGTCCATTTAACATAGTTGGTGGGGGGGGGGGACTTTTTTCCAACATTTTTCTAATATCTAAGCATTTGTATCTGCACAAATTCATTATTATATAATCGCTATGTGATGTTTACAGATTTGTTTTTGCAGAGATGCTTTTGTTTGTACATTGAAAAACATTTTTTTAATTAAACAGGTGTTTTATTGAGCAAAGATGTACAGATGTGGACAAAATTGTTGGTACCCCTCTGTTAATGAAAGAAAAACCCACAATGGTCACAGAAATAACTTGAATCTGACAAAAGTGGTAATAAATAAAACTTCTATGAAAATTAACCAATGAAAAATCAGACAGTGCTTTTGAATTGTGGTTCAACAGAATTATCTTAAAAAACAAACTCATGAAACAGGCCTGGACAAAAATGATGGTACCCCTAGAAAAGATTGAAAATAATGTGACCATAGGGACATGTTCAACCAAGATGTGTCCTCTAATTAACATCACAGGTGTCTACAAATCTTGTAATCAGTCGGCCTATTTAAAGGGTGACAAGTAGTCACTGTGCTGTTTGTTGACATGGTGTGTACCACACTAAACATGGACCAGAGGAAACAAAGGAGAGAGTTGTCTCAGGAGATTAGAAAGAAAATTATAGACAAGCATGTTAAAGGTAAAGGCTATAAGACCATCTCCAAGCAGCTTGATGTTCCTGTGACTACAGTTGCACATATTATTCAGAAATTTAAGCTCCACAGGACTGTAGCCAACCTCCCTGGATGTGGCCGCAGGAAGAGACGGATAATATGAATGGTAACAAAAGAGCCTAGAGCAACCTCTAAACACATTCATGGTGAACTCCAAGGTCAAGGTACATCAGTGTCAGATCGCACCATCTGTCGTTGTTTGAGCCAAAGTGGACTTCATGGGAGACGGCCAAGGAGGACACCGCTGTTGAAAACAAATCATAAAAAAGCCAGACTGGAATTTGGCAAACTGCATGTTGACAAGCCACAAAGCTTCTGGGCGAATGTCCTATGGACAGACAAGACAAAACTGGAACTTTTTGGCAAGGCACATCAGCTCTATGTTCACAAACGCAAAAATGAAGCATACCAAGAAAAGAGCACTGTCCCTACTGTGAAACATGGAGGAGGTTCTGTTATGTTCTGGGGCTGCTTTGCTGCATCTGGCACAGGGTGTCTTGAATCTGTGCAAGGTACAATGAAATCTCAAGACTATCAAGGTATTCTAGAGAGAAATGTGCTGCCCAGTGTCAGACAGTTTGGTCGCAGGTCATGGGTCTTGCAACAGGATAATGACCCAAAACACACAGCTAAAAACACCCAAGAATGGCTAAGAGTGAAACATTGGACTATTCTAAAGTGGCCTTCTATGAGCCCTGATCTACTGTAAATCCTATTGAACATCTGTGGAAGGAGCTGAAACATGCCGTCTGGAGAAGGCACCCTTCAAACCTGAGACAACTGGAGCATTTTGCTCATGAGGAGTGGGCCAAAATACCTGCTGAGAGGTGCAGAAGCCTCATTGACAGTTACAGAAATCGTTTGATTGCAGTGATTGCCTCCAAAGGTTGTGCAACAAAATATTAACCCCTTGCACTCTGGTCAGTTTCCCTAAAAACGCCTAAAAATAACGTACCCAAAGTAAATCAAAAGCTGTTCTTCAACCCTTTGCAGCATCTTCATGGGGTTGGTCTCATTTAAAAGAAAACACTTTGAATTTTTTTGACAAAACAGTCATAATCTCTCTAAGTGCTCCTGCCACTGAGTAACAGTCATCTAAACATACTGAACTTGAAGAAAATAAAGTTCACCTGGGTGTTTTTTTGGATACAAATGCTTGGAAATAACACACAGCTGTCAGATCTGGGCTGGAAAATGCAACAGAAATGTAGAACCAAGTGTTATCCAGCTGAGGTCAAAATTTTGTAACAATACCACAAAAAATGAATATATTACACAGCTTTTTCCGCAGGTAGTTCCCAGGCGCTTTTGAACTGTGCCAATTTGTGCCAAATGGCACAGTTTGGAAAAATGTCTGTAACTTTTGAATGATTCAATATAGAAGCTTGATCTTGGGCTCTAATGAAAGGTGACACTCAGGGCTGTGTGTGTGTGTGGGGGGGGGGGTTGTTTATTCATTCATGAATGAATGAATGAACAAACAAGCCCCCACACACAAAGCAGCATGCCACGTAAAAAATGTGTGGCTTTTTTTTTTACAAGAAAAAATAACCTACAGTGCAGGTTCAGGTTACTTTATTTGTACCCGTAGGTAGATTTGTTTTGCAGTCTGGTGACATCCATATATACAAGCCACAAATTACATTCAACATAGACACAAACACAGGCACATATGAAGCTGACTATAAACATGATAAAAATACTCAAGGCTCCATCAATCAGGGTATAAAAAGACAAAGAGATGGGAGAAAAACCAGAGGTAAGAGAGAAGGGTCATATTAAAAGTTAAAAACTAGTCAAAGAGGTTAAAAACTCAGAAAAACTCTGTTTGTCAGACAAACATGACGCTGGTCCGTTTGTTACGACTCGTGGTTCTGGTCACACGACCCGGTCAAACCATGATTCCATTATTGCGGTTTTGCGCTTCCATGATTGCGGTTTTGGCGAACAATTTTTCAAAACAAATAAGAACAGTATTAATAAAAAAAGACTGGCGAACAATACCGTTACACACAGTGGCTTACACAAAACAGATTTTACGCACGGGACGCACGCTTTCAATCGTCGAGCTTCTCTGCTTCAATTGGCTCTGTGTATTCGCAGCCATTGGTAGGCGGGTCCTTCTTGCTAGGTTTTCAGTCATTGGTTCTTCAAGGTTTCAGAAACCCAATTCAAGGCTCTTATTAGTCGAATGAGAGGTCAATCAAATCTAAACAAATCAAAGCACTCCTTTGGCTTTCTGTTCGCGGCTGTGTCTGTAGTGGAAGAATGGAAATGCAGCTTTTTTTTTTTTTTCAGTGCGCACTAGGACGCAGAGACGTGACCGCCCGCGGTATCCCGGAGTGCAAGAGGTTAAGTTAAGGGTACCATCATTTTTGTCCAGGCTTGTTTCATGAGTTTGTTTTTTAAAATAATTCTGTTGAACCACAATTCAAAAGCATTGTCTGATTTTCATTGGTTAATTTTCATAGAATTTTTATTTATTACCACTTTTGTCAGATTCAAGTTATTTCTGTGACCATTGTGGGTTTTTCTTTTATTAATAGAGGGGTACCAACAATTTTGTCCACGTCTGTAAATCTGTACAGTGAAACCTACTGTATTAAATCACAGAACACAAGTAGTTGCTTTCAGTTTGGTCACTCAGAGTAATATGTAGATAAAATTATTGCCTCTTACTGATAAAAAACTGCAGCCAGTCCAAAGCACCCCACACTCAACAATAACAGGCTGTGATGCATTGTGACAGAATTTTGGCATCATGGTTTGTGCGTGCGAAGACCAGTGTGGCAACTATAACCAAGCCTTTAGACACAAGTGGTGTCAGGTCAAATGAGTTCAATTTTGCCACTTTGAGTGCACCATAATTGATTACCTTGTGCTTATTGTTCATCATTAGACTGCTCCATCTGATTATGTGCTGACAAAGACAAAGCCTCAAGCGTACCAGGAAGTTCTGGCAGGCCTCACTGTCACCTGCACATACTCATCCTTGTCTTCTCTCAGAGCTAGATTTTGACTCATCAGTGCAGAGTACAGGTGCATCTCAATAAAATAGAATGTCATCGAAAAATTGATTTATTTCAGTAATTCAATTCAAAAAGTGAAACTCATATATAGATTCACTACACATGGAGTGATATATTTCAAGTGTTTATTTCTTGTAATTTTGATGGTTATGGCTTATAGCCCATGAAAACCCCAAATTTAGTTTCTCAAAAAATTAGAATATTACATAAAATTTAAAAAAAAATGATTTTAGAAATGTTGGCCGACTGAAAAGTATGTCCATGTATACACTCAATACTTGGTCGGGGCTCCTTTTGCATAATTACTGCATCATTTTTTTTTTTTTTTGACTTATTTTGTACCCGTAGGTAGATTTGTTCTGCAATCCGGTGACAAGCCACCAGCTGCCAGTCGCTGCGTGCGCAAGCTCCCCTTAACTCCCTAACCTGCATGTTTTTGGCATGTGGGAGGAAACCGGAGAAATCCCGGAGTAAACCCACGCAAACACGGGGAGAACATGCAAACTCCACACAGATCACTGTTGGCAGGGGGCAGGGATCGAACCCACGATCTCATGATCCCCGCGATCCCCCAGCCGAGGGTAAACTGTGCTGCCGCGGTGCTAACCACTGCGCCACCGTGCAGCCCCAATGCAGCATGGCATGGAGGCGATCAACCTGTATTACTGCTGAGGTGTTATGGAAGCCCAGGTTGCTTTGATAGTGGCCTTCAGCTTGTCTGCATTGTTGTGTCTGGTGTATTTCATCTTACTCTTGACAATACACCATAGATTCTCTATGGGATTTAGGTCAGGAGAGTTTGCTGGCTAATCAAGCAGTGATACTATGGTCATTAAACCAGGTATTTGTACTTTTGGAAGTGTGGGCAGGTGCCATGTCCTGCTGGAAAATGAAATCAGCATCTCTATAAAGCTTCTCAGCAGAGGGAAGCATGAAGTGCTCTAAAATTTCCTGTTAGACGGCTACACTGAGATTGGACTTGATTAAACACAGTGGAAAAACACCAGCAGATGGCATGGCTCCACATATCATTGACTGTGGAAACTTCGCACTGGACCTCAAGCAACTTGGATTCCATGCCTGTTCACTCTTCCTCCAGACTCTGGGACCTTGATTTCCAAGTGGCAGGACTTGGCACCTGATTTGGGGAGCCATGTCATCTGCTGGTGTTATTCCATTAAGACCACTTCTGAACAGAGTTCTCCGTACTGTAAATGGATGCATCAGGGCCCCACTGATGGTTTTTTCCCTTAGTTTTTTTTTCTTTTTTCTTTCATATGTTGTGCTTAGTTTCATGGCCTGCCACAATGCAGTGCTGCCACATAACTGCTAGTACTGAAAATCTGGAAATGTCTATCTGACACACAGGTTTTTGTCATATGTCATATTTTACACCATATGTGTCTGAATTGGATGTTTGTCCAACCTAGATATTTTTGTTAGATTGTGTAAAATTGTTTAACAAATGTTTTTACATTGTAGTGATAACAAAATAATAGCTGCTGTATTTGGTTGATGGCTTTAAGAAACCATTTTCAGTTACTTGAAATACGTATGCTTCGCTTTATTGACAACTTAATTCAATTGGATTTGTCATCTCGGTAATTACAAACAAAAAAGACAAGTTAAAAACCAGAACGAAAATTTATGGTATGATTATACCGCCTTTACACAGGGGTGAAGATCATTGAGAGGTCGCTGAGTAATGACAAAATGGTCAGATCTCCAAACTATCTTTCAATAATCTCTCACTGATCAGCAAGATCTCTCAGGGATCTCTGAAGGATCTTCAGTGATCTTCACGGTCCTCAAAGTTTTGACTCATTCCAAAGCAATCTCTCAACGATCACCAAAGAGAAGTGATTTCTCAATGAGCGCTCAGTGATCTCATCAATCTCCCAATTATCTCTCAGCAGTCTTTCAATGAACTCTTAGTCTTTCATTGAATGCTCAGTGATTCCTCACTGATCTCTCAGCCATCTCTACCTTCAGAGTGGAAAAATTTGGCTTCATTGAAAGATTGCTGAGAGATTATTGGGAGATTGGTGAGATCATTGAGTGGTTCTTGAGCTCTCCTTGATTGCTTAAGAATCTCATCAGTCTTTCAATGATCTCTCAGCAAACTTTAAGTGAATGCCAAATATTTCCACCCCGAAGATAGAGATGGCTTGGAAATCAGTAAGGGCTCACTGAGTGCTTGATGAAAGATCAGTAGAGTTCATTGAAATATCAGTGAGAGATCATTAGGAGATCAACAAGATCGTTGAGCACTTTGAGAGTTTGTTAAAAGATCGCTTTCCTTTGGACTGAGTCAAAACAGTTTCTCAACTGTGGTGACCGTGGAGATCACTAGAAGATCATTGAGAGATCTTGGCAATTGTTGAGAGATCATTGGAAGATTGTTGATAGAGCCTGCCATTTTTTCATCTCTCAATGATGTCCACCCCTGTGTAAAGGGGTAGAAGAGCCCTAGAAACCTGTCAAATGTATTTGGTTGCCCAACAAACACTCAGTGATCTCAGCTGATCTCTTGGAGATCTCTCAGCTCTCTCATCTTTCAAAGATCTCTATAGATTGCCATGAAAATCATGCAGTAATCTCCCAAATGTTTACACAGAAACAGCTTTTTTGAGGCTTTCGGAGATCTTTGCGAGATCGGGTCAATTTTTGATCTCTCAGCAGTCACCCAATGATCTCCATCTGTGTAAAGGGGCCCATAATGTCTCAATAAAGGTGATCAATTTACTCTGAGTATACTAGGATCAAAATTTGTGCTGCATTATGATTAAATGTAATAAACTCAGAGTTAAAATTTGTGAGTTGTGGCCACAGCACTTAATTGAGTGTGTGCTGTCTTGTAGTAGAAGTTAAGGCTCTCAGGTTCATAATTTCCATCATGATGCATTCCATCACATTAAGTTTTAACGTTTGGTGAGTGTGTACACATATGTGTCTCTGTCTTTCTGTCTATCAGTATGCACCCCGGCCAACAGCTGCCAAGAGCTTAGCAGGCTGTTGCTAGGCAATGCCATTTAAAATCCATCCCTCTGCTTGCTGGAAGAAGGGTAGCTGTGTTTGTCTCTTGATTTTGTTGCTAATACTTGCTGGAGTAGCACGAGGCATTTGCCTTGTTAGTCCTGCACAATATTTTCCTTCAAAAGCACAGCTTTGTTGACAGTTGGCTGCTTTGGCCTGAGATAACTCCGTAAATGAAGAAGAGAAAACACCCTTCTTGGGGAGTGTAATGACAAGGAACTTTTGCCACTTTATGAATAGTTTAAAAACTGTGATGACACTATTTATTGGCTGTTGTTTTTCAGTCTTGTGAATAAAAAGTCAAGTGGTCACAAGAAATGCTGACTTCCTAATGCAGCAGGGCAAGGAGCAGAGATGCGGGTGGGGATAAAAGAGTGACAGCAGGAAAACTGTCTACAGGAGTGACTCTACCAAAGGGTCTACTCTGACTCTGATTGTGTTGTCGTGAGTCATTGCCTGTGTTCATCACCACAGTGGCTAGCAGGATGAGGAATCTCAGGGCCTTGACGACATATCACCGTCTCACTGTCACTTCATCTACATGGACCTGCCCACTCTTCCCTTCACTCACCTTCTGACCATGTCTCCTTTTCTCTTTGGCTTGTTGTCACTTTCGTTCTCCATCGGGTTTTTCATTGTCAGCTAGTCGATAGTTTAGAGACTCTCTACTGCAACTGGGGATGCCCGTTGTAATGGTGCCATTAGGGTTATTGTTTTAAACTGGACAGCTCTATAAGAGCTGTGACACGGTAACTTTTTTCTCAGGCTACAAGATATTTGCATGTATCTATCTATAAATGCAAGACATCTCTGTTTGTGTGTCTGTGTGTGTGTTCCTCACATATCTCTCAAACCGTTCGTCAGATTGACCTCAGATTTTATAAGCGCTTTGCAGAGGTTGCAAGAGTGTGCATCCCCAAGTATGGAGTTGCTCAGTGAAAATATGTAATTTTTATCAATAAAAGTTTAGCCACCTATCTTTCTTCATGCGCTGGCTTCAAGAAATGTGGGCAGGGTTTAGCTCTGTGTGTGTATGTGCTGCAGTCAGCAACAGAGCAGGGCTCTGTACGGGTTTTTGCTGTGAACAGACACTGCAGATATGTCATTATAGGGTAGCTCCAAGTTAGAAACCCATTCAGTTATTCCCTTTATCACTGGATTGTAATTTTGCCGGCTCCGACTGCACAACAACTTCAAAATTTAGGGGGGTCGGGACTGAAACTGTCAGACAAGCAGGCACATAGCAATAGCACATTTACTGGATGCTGCAAATTGCTTTTTCCCTTTAAACTGCACACCGTGAGTCCTGGCTGCTGTAATATCTAAAATGTAAAGTTAATACCGACATGACTCTGGAGGTAATCCCATTGAGACACGGGGTCTCATTTTCAAGAGAACTGTTTAATCGATCAGTTCTGTTGAAGCAGAGCTGATCACGGCGGTCATCTGGCGTGTAAAGGAATGAAGCTGGTCTCCTTTATGTTTGTGCATAATAACTTATGAATGATTTTAACATTTTATTTTGCTACACTGCATCAAGGTGAAGAATTTCTGTCCCCCTCAATTGTTCGAAGATCAAACACACCGCTGTGTCTGACGATACGTTTTTTTCTGCGCATGTGGGTTACTTCATAGCTGTAGACCAGGCCTATTCAATTAGTGGCCCAGAGCCAACCTCTGAGTGGCCCAGGCCACACAAAGGAAATACAATTTTAAGAGAAAAAATATGAAGGAATGACGGTCCGCAAGTGCGCACACGAACAACGCGCATGACCATCATCCACACAGAGTTCAGATGCGCCCTGCCCATATGATCGTTCCAGTCGGCAGGCAGAGGTTTTCTAGCGTTGCTGTCTGAGAGAAACATGAGCTTATTAAAGTACTTTAAACGTGGAAAAAAAGCAGAAAAGGTATGTAAGCAGTGAAGGCGTTTATGGTGGTTTTAACCCGCTGGAAACGGGAGCAATAATGAAAAGTCGCTTAGCAAACATGTGTGGTGAGGCTTCATACTGTATGCAGGGAAAGACAAGAGAGATTGAATCACTTAGGATTGACTTCACCAGCTACTACAGTATCCATCCATGGATATTATGTACCTAGCAAGTTAAGATGACCGAAATTCACAAAGTCAATGACTTTAATCTGTCAGCAGCCTTCAGACAAACTAAATGTGCCAACATTTTGATTTCAAAATAAGGGAGGTTTTTCCTGCTGTCCGGGTCGTGAGGAGAATTCTAAAAAAGTATAAATATATAGAAATATTTTAACAGAAATAACTGCATCTTTGGTCATTTAAGTTTATTTTTTTTCATTAAATGCAATTTTATTAATATTTTTTCTTTGAAATCATAGTTAAATTATTGTTATGTTCTGGCTCTGCAAACTTATGATCAAAAGTGTAACTTGTATAAGGAAAAAAAGTCAAAATTTTACTACAGTCTGTTTCAAATTTATTAAAAAAAGAATAGTAATTTTACTTTAAAAAAATCAAAAAAATGTCCAAGAAAAGTCAGTTTTATAAGAGGTAATTACAAATTTGAGGGAAATGGGTTCAAATTTAGATAAATTTACAGAGAAAAGTAGAAAACTATAAGAAATTTGTTATAAATTTTGAAGAAAAACCTCAAACCTTTAAGACTTAAGTCATTTTTCAAGTTTTTAAGTGGGTGCTTTTTGCATCCTTAAGGCTGTGTGTCCACCAAATGTGCTTTTTGTCGCCTGACCGCCCTGTGGGTTTTTTTTTTTTCAGCGCTTGTGTGCTGCGCTCTAGAAAAAAAAGTCTGTGCTCCGTATCCCAGCAACAGCTTGTCATCTCAGTTCAGCACTTCTGCTTTTCCTATGGTCAGACTTTCTACTTATTTTTTAATAGCAGTCTCTAAATAACAATGGTAACATGTTTTAGCAGCTCTGGATGTAAAATATGATGACACGGAAAAAAGGAGTCTTGAGTAGAGACTGTATCGGCGTCCCATGTCCCACCCTTCCTTAATTCTGATTGGCTGCTTAGAAAGGTCTGACATTGACGAGCTGAGCTGCAATCTGAAAAGTTAAACTTTTTTCAACACTGAGCGCCCTGAGCGCCGCAACAAAAAACGGCCACCGCTCAAAGCGTTTCGGCTCCAAGGGTGCTCAGCACTGTAAATGCTGGACTACATAGAGAATGACTAGAAAACAGTCGCCAAGAGCGGAAAAAACACATTTGGTGGACACCCAGCCTTACTCTACTAGAAATTTTTGGTTGACTGATATGTGTGTGTAATGGAATGTGTAGTTATAAAAAGAGGTTCCTACTCACATGTGGTGATTTAACCTCTTGCACTCCGGGATACCGCGGGCGGTCATGTCTCTGCGTCCTAGTGCGTCCTCGTGCGTCCTAGTGCGCACTGTGCGTCTCAGTGCACACTGAAAAAAAAAAAGCTGCATTTCCGTTCTTCCACTGCAGACACAGCCGCGAACAGAAAGCCAAGGGAGTGCTTTGATTGGTTTAGATTTGATTGACCTCTCATTCGACTAATAAGAACCTTGAATTGGGTTTCTGAAACCTTGAAGAACCAATGATTGAAAACCTAGCAAGAAGGACCCACCTACCAACGACTGCGAATACAACGAGCCAGTTGAAGCAGAGAAGTTCGATGATTGAAAGCGTGTGTCCCGTGCGTAAAATCTGTTTTGTGTAAGCCGCTGTATGTAACGGTAGCGTTCGCCAGTCATTTTTTATTACTACTGCTCTTATTTGTTTTGAAAAATCGTTCGCCAAAACCGCAATCATGGAAGCGCAAAACCGCAATAATGGAATCATGGTTTAACCGGGTCGCGTGACAAGAACCACGAGTCGTAACAAGCGGACCAGCTTCATGTTCGTCTGACAATGAGGAACAGATGTTTGCCAACGACACTGCTGTTGTGGACAGGTAAGTGTTATAAGCTAAATTATTCTTTATCACTGAAAATAGTAATAAAAGTGACTTTTGACCGATCGGCGGTAATTACAACTGTGCGTCATCGCCACATGACGGACCATTGACGGACCTTTTTTTTTTGTGCGCCGCGCTCCTCTGTAGCGGGGTGGGGGGGGAGTTGTTATCCTCTACATTGCAGATATTTTAGTATAATTTTTATTGCACTGTGGGTTATTTTTTCTTGTAAAAAAAAAAAGGCCACACATTTTTTACGTGGCATGCTGCTTTGTGTGTGGGCCGCTTGTTTGTTCATTCATGAATGATTAAACAACCCCCCCCCCCACACACACACACACAGCCCTGAGTGTCACCTTTCATTAGAGCCCAAGATGAAGCTTCTTTGTTGCATCATTCAAAAGTTATAGACGTTTTTCCAAACTCTGCCATTTGGCACAATTTGGCACAGTTCCAAAATGCCTGGGAACAATCTGACAAAAAAGCTGTGTAATATATTCATTTTTTGTGGTATTGTTACAAAATTTTGACCTCAGCTGGGTAACACTTGGTTCTACATTTCTGTTGCATTTTCCAGCCAGTATCTGACAGCTGTGTGTTATTTGCAAGCATTTGAAACTAAAAAAAACACCCAGGCAAACTTTATTTTCTTCAAGTTCAGTATGTTTAGATGACTGTTACTCAGTGGCAGGAGCACTTAGAGAGATTATGACTGTTTTGCCAAAAAATTCAAAGTGTTTTCTTTTAAATGAGACCAACCCCATGAAGATGCTGCAAAGAGTTGAAGAACAGCTTTTGATTTACTTTGGGTACATTATTTTTAGGCGTTTTTAGGGAAATTGACCAGAGTGCAAGGGGTTAAAACAAAACAAACCACAATAGTGGATGTGCAATGTTTGTTAATGTTATCAGTCTTTTCTTAGGGGGTTTGTGCACTGAAGTGTTTGACAGTTCATTTTTTATTCAGCTACAGTCATGTGAAAAAATTAGGACACCCTGTATAATCCTGTGTGTTTTTTAAACATATTTGACATATGGATATTTTAATATCAATGTTAAAATTACTGGGAGATTCACGTAATACAACTAAACAATTAAAAATGAATTAAAAACTTCTTCAGATTTTCTGTAAAATGTAATTCTGAACAAATAGTGAGGAATAAATTAGGACACCCACCATCTTTTTAGGACACCCCCACATTCACTCCCACTTACAATTGCTAAAATAAATTTTTAAAAATGCAAATAAAAACAAAAACAAGGTTAGACATACAGTGGGGTAAAAAAGTATTTAGTCAGCCACCAATTGTGCAAGTCCTCCCACTTAAAAGATGAGAGAGGTCTCCAATTTTCATCATAGGTATGCCTCAACTATGAGAGACAAAATGAGAAAAAAAAAATCCAGAAAATCACAATGTCTGATTTTTAAAGAATTTATTTGCAAATTATGGTGGAAAATAAGTATTTGGTCACCTACAAACAAGCAAGATTTCTGGCTCTCACAGACCTGTAACAACTTCTTTAAGAGGCTCCTCTGTCCTCCACTCGTTACCTGTATTAATGGCACCTGTTTGAACTCGTTATCAGTAGAAAAGACACCTGTCCACAACCTCAAACAGTCAGACTCCAAACTCCACTATGGCCAAGACCAAAGAGCTGTCAAAGGACACCAGAAACAAAATTGTAGACCTGCACCAGGCTGGGAAGACTGAATCTGCAATAGGTAAGCAGCTTGGTGTGAAGAAATCAACTGTGGGAGCAATTATTAGAAAATGGAAGACATACAAGACCACTGATAATCTCCCTTGATCTGGGGCTCCACGCAAGATCTCACCCCGTGGGGTCAAAATGATCACGAGAACGGTAAGCAAAAATCCCAGAACCACACGGGGGGACCTAGTGAACAACCGACAGAGAGCTGGACCAAAGTAACAAAGGCTACCATCAGTAACACACTATGCCGTTAGGGACTCAAATCCTGCAGTGCCAGACGTGTCCCCCTGCTTAAGCCAGTACATGTCCAGGCCCGTCTGAAGTATGCTAGAGAGCATTTGGATGATCCAGAAGAGGATTGGGAGAATGTCATATGGTCAGATGAAACCAAAATAGAACTTTTTGGTAAAACCTCAACTTGTCGTGTTTGGAGGAGAAAGAACACCATACCTACTGTGAAGCATGGGGGTGGAAACATCATGCTTTGGGGCTGTTTTTCTGCAAAGGGACCAGGACGACTGATCTGTGTAAAGGAAAGAATGAATGGGGCCATGTATCGTGAGATTTTGAGTGAAAACCTCCTTCCATCAGCAAGGGCATTGAAGATGAAACGTGGCTGGGTCTTTCAGCATGACAATGATCTCAAGCACACCGCCCGGGCAATGAAGGAGTGGCTTCGTAAGAATCATTTCAAGGTCCTGGAGTGGCCTAGCCAGTCTCCAGATCTCAGCCCCATAGAAAATCTTTGGAATGAGTTGAAAGTCCGTGTTGCCCAGCGACAGCCCCAAAACATCACTGCTCTAGAGGAGATCTGCATGGAGGAATGGGCCAAAATACCAGCAACAGTGTGTGAAAACCTTGTGAAGACTTACAGAAAACGTTTGACCTCTGTCATTGCCAACAAAGGGTATATAACAAAGTATTGAGATGAGCTTTAGTTATTGACCAAATACTTATTTTCCACCATAATCTGCAAATAAATTCTTTAAAAATCCTTCAATGTGATTTTCTGGATTTTTTTTTTCTCATTTTGTCTCTCATAGTTGAAATATACCTATGATGAAAATTGGAGATCTCTCTCATCTTTTAAGTGGGAGAACTCAAACAATTGGTGGCTGACTAAATACTTTTTTACCCCACTGTAGATACATGAACATTTCTTAATAAAGAACTGAATATTTAAAGGGGTGTCCAAATTTTTTCACATGACTGTAAATGCACTTTGTGATGTACCAAGGTTAGTTATGACCAGGATGTAGTATATTTTATTTCAAAAGGGAAACAAATGTTAATGCTCCTAACAGTGCACATTGAGTTTTTATGTACTTTGAGATATGCCTGAGTAAGATGTGACCAAAATGGCTATTTACAGAATTTTATTTTTTTCATTCTATTTATTGGTTATTCAAGAGGAAAAATATTTCTACTACTTCAAGTTCTGCTCAATCCCAGCACTGTTATTGTGTTTTTATGCACTTTTGATGTGCCTTTGTCATGTGCCAAGCGCACATTTAAAACCAAGACAATTAATTAAAAGTGCATATTTTTCATCATATTGATCTGTGTTGGTTTGAAATTTGTCCTTCAACAGATTGCTGAGTGTGTGTGGCCCAGTTGCTTGTCTTGATTTCAAATTGTGGTCCAGCTGATTTTGTAACTGAATAGCCCTGCTGTAGACCGTTCACACTGGAGTCTGATGGGTTTGCATTTAAATTATAATGTGAACGCCCACACAACAAAAATCAGATCTCGGCAAAAAATCGGAATTGAGCATTAAGACCTGCAATGTGACCATAGCCTATGAGTTGCTGACAAGTAAAGTGCGTGAACGAACGCATTACTTCCCTACAACCTTTGCTCCGCGAACACAGGATGTATCAACCATACGCTGGATACGTTGGAAAATTTTCATCATGCTGAAAATTTTCAGAGGAGCTCGGCGAACTACTCTGTATATCAGCATGCTTCAGGGTACTTCACCATTCTTCAGCATGCTCTTAACTTAGACAAAATTTAGCCATAATTGATTTGACGTATGCCAACGTATTGTCCAAATTTTTCATACATTTTGCAAACACTGCCTAAATCATCTAGGTGTGACGGGGCCTAAACACAGGACACAAAAATGCCCAAATAACAAAATAAATCATTATTAGTTAAATATTTACTGACAAATGGGCAACACTGATGCAACAGTTGCAGTCAAACAGGTCCTTCTGTGTATCATAATGTTGGGTGTTTAGTTAGTTTAGTTTAGTTAATTCGGTTGATTACAGTTTTAAAAAACCTTTTAATAACAAAATATTGCTAAAATGTAAAATGATACACTACAATGGGTATCAAATATTTATAAACGTGTCCTGTTACAGTACTGCATGAGTTGATTGACGATTCACAGAAGAAATTCAATATTACGCTGAGCTCCATCACTGAACAGTGATATAAGCTAAAATAATTATAATGATGACTGAACAACTCCCTTTCCCCGAAGTGCAAGATACTCTATTATCTTGAATATATATAAGTGATAAAAGATCACACAAATAAGTGATCTGACAAACAAATAAACAAGGGATCTGAAACAGTCGCTAATATTGGATGTCCCATTCATTTTCAATATTTAGGTATTCTGTAATTAATATTCACACGGTCAAATAAATTTTAGTACCATTTACTCCATTTTATATTTGTTGAAGTCTAACATGTGAACTGTGGTCTTTTTGTTTTTCTCAAAATTACTAAATTTGTGCATTTTATCAGCTGTGAAACGTCTTGAGAGCAAAAAGAAAAAAAATCATTCAGAGTAAACTACTAGACACAGATGGATATAATAGTTACTGTGTTAGCCCAAACGAGTGGGCGTAGTTTCCAGTAAACGTACTCAGGTGCTCTTGACTCTACATCCCTACTAAACTTATTTTCTTTTGTAGAAAAGAATCATATTACATTGATAGAGCACCAATCTATATTAAATGAGAGTTTAAGAGTTGGATAAATGGGTAAGTATACTGTAGATCCATTGCTGGATTCTGCCTCCATCTTCATGAGAATTTACTGTGTGCGGTTGCCTCTCAATGAAACTGCCCTGTATAAAGGTTTAAAAAAAAAGGTGTGAATTGGGCCTTAAGCTACGTGTCCACCTAGCCGCCTGTAGATGGATGGTCTCCGCGCCTCCTCCGCATTTGGGATCCAATGGGAGTATGAATGGGGCATAACCAGGCGAGAGTCACTAGCAGAGTAACAAATTGATTGTCAGATAGTTTTCACAGGATACAAACTTGTTGTCAGCCACGAAGAGAAGCAGAAGGATTTTTTTTTAGAACCCTCTGTTATACTTGTGCATAAAATATCACTGAACTCGCCACAGGTTCTGGATTTATGGAATACTCTGGAGCCGCAAACTGCACGGCAAATATCATTGCCTGGTCAGAGAACTTCAGCTTGAGGCAGCAAAAGTGCAGTTTGATGAGCTTCTTCTGACCTGCTCTGCCCTCCCCGACCTGCACAGTCTGCATATCATTGATCAGTGCAACTACTGGTAGGCAGGCTGTTCTAGTCTGTTCACGATGCATCAGGATGTTAAACTTATCTTTAACAGCAAAGCATGTTTCTGAGAACGGCTGAGCCGAGAAATGAATCTTTAGTTGCCGAATATCTGTTTTCTTTTTACTAACGACCGCCAGTGTAAAAGTTAAGCATGAGCTCTGGGAAGCAGTGGGCTCCATGGACTCGCTCTTTACTTGCATGAATGGGGCAGGAAACATGGATTCACGGAAAAACAGGAGCGGCCACCTCCATGTGAGTTCTCGAGAATATTGATGTAATGCTCCCAGAATGCATGCAGGGCATGCTACATAGTGTAGCGTTGAGTCCTACAATTTATAAATATAATTATTAATAATTATTAAACTAAGTTTAAAGCGTATTAATAATACTTGTAATACCTCATTTGTAACACTAGGTGGGGCACCACTCAGTTTTTTAAGAGTCGTGAGAACTCTGTTAAGAACCAACTTAACTTAGGAATTTGGGAATTAATAAGTTAAGCATTAATTAATAATTTAATTAGCAATATTTGATCAGTCTCATAGTCTAGAGGCAGAATTCTTGACACTGAGCTGTTACAATAATGGACAAGAAGAAATCACACCTAGCTTTGGTAAACCCCTCTTTATTAACTCAATGAAGTGGCACAAACATAAGGCATTTAAGATCAGCAGAATAAAACATGGCAATGATTGGGGTTACTTGATTGCGTGAAATATGAACATACCATACACCTAAAGTCACCACATTATTATCATGATTAAGCTCTAGTATTTAAAGCTGAGCTCTGTGCAGTCACCTTGAGGTTAAAGAAAATTTATGCAGTTCTAATGATAAAGTAGTTACGAAAATTTAGAGTGTAGAGTTTGGATTCTAATGGATTTAAAGAAAAAGAGGGAGAGAGAGGGGATGCGCAGAATCGGGACTGTATCTGAGACCAAGCATCGTTGGGGTTTGACCAACGGGCTTGGAGCTGCTTTTCTGATGGAACAAATTTAAACCAGCATGACTACCACAACAGAAGAGGTGAAAAAGGTGAGCGCCTACTGTGGCTGTTAACTGCAGCCTGACTATATAAGAGATGCACTGCAACAACAAAAATAATATTATGCAACTCCATATTATTATATAAAAGTTGGACTGCAAATATAGCACTAACAGCTTACCTTCCGTCAGAAATAGAACGTAGACTGATACTGCACAATCAGCTTCAAGCCCCTTTCCTGCTATACACGTGCGCATCGCTTACTTTCTGTCAGCTGATTCCATCAGCTGTATCGTATGCTGAAATGATGAGCGGAATTGTATTTCCTGTTACTACGCATGTGTGGCGTGCGCATGCGTAGTAACCCAGGATATGGTATTCTGATGACCTATGGTAAAATGTCACAACAGAGCATCTTGTGTGTGTTCTGATCTTAAACTTCCCTCTCCACATGCTGGAAGGGAGGGGCTTAGGATCTCTCAACGAATCAGTGAGTGACTGCACGGAGGCCAGCTTTGTTACTATGGTTATCCAACAATGAAAGAGAGAAGGGGGGAGGTGTGATTCACAGAACTAGGATTTGGCTGGGAGAGAACAAAAGACAGTGAGCACATCATATTAATATTATAATTAGTCCTAAGGCACCTTTGTTTACATCTAAGCAATTGTACTTGGTTAATTATCTAGCTTTGCTATAAATTGATCATACAGCAGGCAGATATTTACAAGAGGCAGACATGCACAAGGCACATCAGAAGTCCAGTCATGAAGATTAGAACTTCAACAGTCAATGACTTGGTTTGTGTGACTTGAGTTCTTATTTCCTGTGGGAAGCAAATGTAGATTACTGACAGATTCCAGATGCATAGTGAAGTTGAAGATTGTCTTTTCTGAGACAAACGTCACCAGTTGTCCCGTGGCAGTATTTGGGTATAGAGAATGGGCATTGACGTCATGCCGCGCTGCATTCTGGGCCGTTGTCGCCATCATCATTGTCCGGCTTCTTTGTTTACCAACTAGGCAGCTGCTAACATGGACAGACATACCTTTGATGGAACGCAACAAGCGGAAAATTAAAATTCCTTATTCAGAAAAACTGAATAAGGAAGCAAAGGAGCACTACCTCTAAAAAATTTAAGAAATAAATGTGATAGATCGATATGAGCACAAGAAATGGACCACGGATCTTGACCAACTGCCTCGAGTCATGCTGTCAGATGTGTTTGCCTGCCTGGTTTGTGGGGTGAGCGCATAAACCCACATGCAATTTAAAAACTATAAATCATTAGAGGCACATGTTCAGTTCACCAATGGATGGTACAGCCGCCTCAGATCTCCTGGGTGACCAATCACAAAACCATTGTTTAACACAAAGGTAAACAGTCATTGTTTCTACAAAGTCAAAATACATCAAGATGAAGCTCTAGCATACCCCAAAATTATTTCTGTCATATGAGTAATGCTCTTTGAATCCATGTGTAACTTATTGAACAGGTTTATAACTTACAGCTACCATATAATGGAGTATTTGCAGTGTACAGAGCTCTGCTGCTGCCTGTAGCATGCACACACAGAGAGGGCTAAACACACGTACTTGTACATATAATGGGAACTGTCGGGGATGTGTGAGCATTTTCATGCTACAGGATAAAGATTTTGACCTTTTAATACAGTCTGTAACATCAGCTGTCCAGTGTTGTTCTGATGAATATGCCAAAATGTCAGAACACTGGAGGAGGTGGATCAATCAGCTGATCGCGCTGATTAGCTGACAATTAGCTGCTATAAAAACGTCCTAAATCAGGACAGTGACATTTTAATAGTCACCTGAAAGAGGAGAATCTGCTTCATTTAACAATACGAAACAGTGTTTGTGTCCTGATTTGGCCCTTCAGAGCAGGAAGAAGACCTACGCGCTGAACTGTGAGTTGTGTGTGAATTTAATAAAGAATACAAAAATATACAAAGCACAAAAACACTTACAAGAAGCAGGAGTAGGATGAGACAGGTGTGGAATAACCGTCTGAACTTGGTATTAGGATGCGGCGTCAGGTGAAGACACCGCCGCCCTTAAATAGGACACGAGGGATAATTACAACTGAAGACAGGTGTGAGCTACCAGAGCAGGGAGAAATCAGTGCAAGCTAATGACAGCTGTGCTGGAAGTGGACTTGAACAGATAGTGAAAGCAATCCAGCACACCGTCAAAACAAAAGCACAGGAGGAACATAAATGCAAAATGAGAAATACTAAAGGTGCTGGAAATAAACAAATATCACAACTAGGACGGGGGACAGAATATACAATAATAACTATAGACTATCATGGCCAATAAAAGATAAAAAACCCAGATGACTTAAAACAGAAACAAAAAGCAAACTCAGATGGCATCCTAAATATTAAATACTAAACAGAAGTGGGGAAATGCAGAAAATAACCAGAAATAACCAAAGGAGCATGAGCACAGTTCCCCAACCGTGCTCCGTATCCTGGCACTGTGGACTTCAGTCTCCAGCTGATATTAAATCCATGCGTAATGAAGGCAACAAGTAATCACAACTTCAAGAAAAAAAATCAAAGAAAATCAGCAACACGAAAAGCTCCCATTTAAAAAAAAAAAAAAAAAAAAAAGCACTGCTCCAGATTAGCAAGAGAAATTGGGAATAGCAGAGATGATGTGGGGAAATTATTTGATTTTGCCCTGTGCATTTTTACACATTATTGAGAGATGACAGAGAGCCTGGCTGAGGTGCTGCCAAAGGCACGGCGTGCAAGACATCTGCTCTGGAGAGGGACGTCTTTCTGCACATCTAAATATTTTTTTAAATCACAACTTACCTTGGTGAAAATGCCATGAACACATGACCATGTGTGCAGGAATGTTATTAGAGCTGATGTATTTTCTTCTGACCGCTGCAATCCATTCCATCCCACACCTCTTTGTTAGCTCAGAGACCAATTCTCTCCACTTTTTTTCCAAGTCGGAAAGTTAAAAAAATCATATGCCATTATCACTCTTTTTCCATTCCAATCTTGACAGCAGTTGTTGAATTTGATAACGCAGCAAAACTTCCCCATTCTAACATTGCGTGGTATTCGGAGGAGTAATGTGATTGAAAGGACCACATTGGAAATAAGTGTTTTCACTTTCTTGTGTCATCTTGGATTTTGTATGACGTTTTATATGTATATTTACATTTCCTGTGTTTGAATAACATATTCAGTGTCATTTTAATAAGGCTGCGTGTCCACAGGGAAAGTAAAAATGCTCTCAATCTGTTTTCCTGAGCAAAAAAAAGTACTCTGCCCGGTATCCTGGCAACTGTTTGACCTGTCACTCAAAGTGTGCCGGGGATTTCAGATTTTGCTCTGAAATACTCCACTCACTGGAATAAATCACATCAAACTGGTAAAAGACATATACATCCCTCCAAGCTTTGGCTGTTAAATATTGATCATGGTGTACTTTTAGGCTGATTCTGATCGGGTGGTGAGAGGTGTGCAGCTGATGAGCGCTGCAGCGCTTTGAAAGTTGAACTTTTTTCAGCTTTCAGCGCCATGAGCACAGCGCTGACTGTTGAGTGTTTCTGCGCCGAGGGCACTGAGCGCATTAAAACAGCGGACTTCATAGAAAATGAACAGAAAATTGTTGCCCACAGCAGAAAAAAAAACGCATTTGGTGGACACGCAGCCTAACCACATTCATTGCTCACTACTGAGCCCAGACAGGCTGAACACTTTTCCTACAATTCCTTGCAGTTTTTCCGTCGGGTACCATCACGCGCCCATTCTCTATTCCATGACAGTCCAAATGTCCTGCTTTCTGGAGGAGACTGTGGGGGTCTGGTCATTTCTTACCGAGGTGTAGAGAAGCTTCAAAGAGGTTAGCTTAATTGCAAAGACGGTGTCAGGTGTTGGGAGAACAAAGAGAATAACAATGCATTTGTTCCTCATTGTTTGAAGGCTGTGGAGACTGAGTCGGGGGTTGGTTAACAGAAGGACAGTCAAGGTTCCTTTGATCTCATTGTTGATGAGGGTCCCTGAGGAAAGTCCGTTCACCTGGTACTGATTCCACTACAATAGACAATGAATTGGAAACGGGAGAATGCACACCAAGGTGGACACATAACTTTACTCATACCATTAGTAATTTGGGGAGACTTGTACGTGTCCGAAACAAGAAAATGTTTCTAGTAATATTTGAAAGTACCTTTTTCCTGATTTTTACCCAAAGCTCAAATATACGTAAGGAAAATCTTGCATTTTTAATGGCACGTTGCATATTTTTAAAATCAAAGGAATGTAATCTGAGGACAGAGTTTTGAAAGTGAACACGAAGAATCAAGGAGAGCATTAATAGGGGATCGGAGGTCATCTCGTCAAGGAAAGGGGAGAAAAGTCTACTGCTGTGCTGCTGCTGCTAAGTTGAAAGCACATTTTCAAATGCACCCACACACCCACATTAACACATGGCTAGGAGGCATTTTATCAGAGTCCTTGTTTTTTTTTGTGATTGGTCCAAAGCACAAAGGCGAAAAGAAATGGCGAACAAAGGCCTATGGCTGGGTGGATGTAGGTGGAAAGTGAAGCTGGGGGGGTGGGGCAGATAAGACGTAATGAGGAAGAAAAGTAAAAAAAGAAGGTGTTCAGGCTTGTTTTGCCATTCAGCTCTGGGGAGTAAAGTGATGAGATGGAGGGAGAGGTGAGCAGGTAGACGGGGGGGGGGGGGTGTTGAAGTGGACAGGTGACAGTAGTCCCCTTTGAGTTGTCTGAGGTGGAGGGAGTGAGGGGGTCATTGGTGTGATCAGCTGGTCAGCTCTCCTGCCAGCGAACTGTCCCTCTGGAGGCCAATTACAGTGGAGGTAGGGTGAGCTGGCATCGGTGGAAGACTCCCTGCAGGCACACGTACGCTGACAAAAAACAGGGCTGTAACACTAGGTTCATGTAATAATTGAAGCCCCCAAGCACATAGGCTCTCACACATACACACGTGTCTTCTGACAAAGAGTGAAAGCACACAAGGCACCCTTTAATATGAACAAATTTCCTTTTACAATTAATTTTCCTCTGTATTTTAATGTGTGATACCCATTAATTACAGGTTAATTTTTAGGGCCTGAGCCACTGACAATGTCAGTGGGCGAGAGCCCTATTGTATTTGTAAGAATTTTTTTTTCTTCTCCATCTAAGATCTCATTTTTGGGTAGTGAACGTGCACGAAAACTCACCATCTTTTGCAGGGACGTCAAGACTGGCAAAACATTGAATAGTTTGTTGGAAATATGAATAACTTCACAAAAATGGCTCTACAGCGCCACCTAACGTGAAGTCAATGGGGAGTGGCCCATGCTTACTTTCGCATCGAAAGCTGAAAATCGGGTGAGATGTTTATCATGTCAAGACATGCAAAAAACTCCATAGGTCCATGGAGTTTGGTCTCCATTGGTCTCCATTAGTCTACACCAAACAGAAAGTTGGCCATTTTGGCAGGAAGTGGCAGTGACCTGATTTCCACCTCGCGCATTTGATCAAACTCATCTTCGGGTTTTAATCCGATTGAGCTCATTTGTGATGACAATCATCTAGTATACCCATGTGCCATTAAAAATTGAAAACTTTTCCAAAAGCTCAACGGTTTGGTGTAGGGGCATGGCAAAGTTCGATGCCTTGCCATGATCATTCTATGACCATTCTGACAGCAATAACTCTGGTATGCATTGTCAGATTTCAACCAAATTCAATATTATGGATATCAGTCCAATTCCAAACAGTTCTATAGAACAATATTCCTAGACATCTACAGTGCCACCTATAGGAGGCAAAGTATTGCATCAGAAAGCTTGCAACATGTTGTTTTTTAATCCCTCGGGAATGGAATGTTGGATTGGCACCAAGATAGGTATGATGTATATGGGCATGCCTCCGAACAATTACAGCTATGAATATTCATCAGTAGCAATAGCGCCCTCTCTTGGAGACATGAAGGTTACACCAAGGGTTTTCTTCAATATCACTGAAATAAATAATCCAATTGGTACCATTTATGGTGACAATCATCTCTTCCCATGTGCCATCAAAAGTTGTTGAAATCTTTTCCAAATGCCCGACAGTTTGCCGGAAGGGGCGTGGCCAAGTTTGCAGTATCGCCATCACCCTTCCAGTGGCTTTTCCTCTGGCGTACATTGACTGATTTCAACCAAAGTTTGTGTGGTGAATAGGTAGCCAATACTGATAATTTCTATAATAAAGAATGACACAAGGTGACAGCGCCCCCTACCGCCAATGGATGGTAAGTTGCCATAACTCACATGCCATACTCACACGCCGCTTGCCAGAATGACCTGCAATTTTCTGAGGTTTATCAGACCACCTGGTTGATCATAACTGCACATCACCTTTAGCATGGCGTCACTGCTGTTACCATGGACACGCCCTCCTCACCATTCAATCTGTAATCTCTTTGGGAGGGGAGTCATGAAATCTGGAACATAGGTTGAGGTGACTGTCAAATGTAGTCCTATATGGGTGGGCAACACATAACTGACAGGGAAGTGTTGCCATGGCGACATGGCAAAGGTTGACTCCTCGCCATGGAACATTGGAAAGTTGTAACTTGGACAAATTTTGTCTGATTTTCACCAGATTTTCTACAATGGATATTTGTCTCGCCCCACATGCTCCTACATAAAAATGATTGACAAAAGTTATAGTGCCACCTACTGCTCACAGGAAGTACTGCACCAAATGGTTTACTTTATTATTCACGCAGTGCTTGCCGCAACAATGGGGAATTTTCTGAACCAGCTAGGTATGACGGACGCAGGGGTCCGCAGTTGCGTGGGGGGTGAAGTTCCACTTACAGCTGCTTGCAGCTTTAATTTTATTATTGTAGTTTTAATTACAAATATACATCAAAGTAGTCATTAAGAGCACGTATAAATACACATTTACTCTGCATACTCCTGCCTAAGCATGTAAATTTGCTCATCCTGCAAAGGCAAAAATGGCTTGATTCCATATTGCTGCTTCTGCTTGTCTGTTTATCCATCTCTCTGATGCTCTCCAAATTCAAACACAACGATCCTTACGTGGGTCTGTATCCAGGTTGTCGTCAAGGTCATAGATCAAAAGGTACAAGTACATTGCAGTTTAACTGTCTGTATATATTTTTAACCCCATGTGGACAGTCTTGTGTGTTCTCCTTCAAACTCGAATCATCTACCAGAAGCCTGGAAATCTGAGGGTTCTCCACAGTATCCTCATTGTTTCTTGGACTTTGCTCTTCTGAGCTGAGATCTTTGATGTTGTTCCTGGAATCTGCTGGAGCCACTCTACCAGTTTCTGTTACCTTCACTTTCCACAGCCTGTCCAGATCTTTAGATCCATGACATTTGTCCAGCTTCTCCGCTTTTCATGTTCTTTCTTCTGTTGTTTGTCAACCACCACGATGTCCAGTAGGTTATCCATCACCAGTTTATGCATCTGAATCTGGAAGTCCCACAGGATCTTTACGAGGGGGAGCTGAAAAGTTCATAGGCTGATCATGATGCAGTGGTCAAATTTGACCAAATGTGGTTTATTTTTCAACGTACAGTGGTGTGAAAAAATGTTTGCCCCTTCCTGATTTCTCATTTTTTTGTATGTTTGTCACACTTAAATGTTTCAGATCATCAAACCAATTTAAATATGAGACAAAGATAACACAAGTAAACACAAAAGGCAGTTTTTAAATGAAGTTGTTTTTTATTAAGGGAAAAAAGTCCAAACCTACATGGCCCTGTGTGAAAAAGTGATTGCTCCCTAAACCTAATAACTGGTTGGGCCACTCTTAGCAGCAACAACTGCAATCAGGCGTTTGCGATAACTGGCAATGAGTCTTTTACAGTGCTGTGGGGGAATTTTGGCCTACTCATCTTTGCAGAATTGTTGTAATTCAGCCACATTGAAGGGTTTTTGAGCATGAACTGCCTATTTAAAGTCATGCCACAGCATCTCAATCAGGTTCAAGTCAGGTCTTTGACTAGGCCACTCCAAAGTCTTCATTTTGTTTTTCTTAAGCCATTCAGTGGTGGACTTGCTGCTGTGTTTTGGATCATTGTCCTGCTGCAGAACCCAAGCGTGCTTCAGCTTGAGGTCACGAACAGATGGCCAAACATTCTCCTTCAGGATTTTTTGGTAGACAGCAGAATTCATGGTTCCATTTCCCACAGCAACTCTTCCAGGTCCTGAAGCAGAAAAACGGCCCCAGACCCTCACACTACCACCACCATATTGTACTGTTGGTGTGATATTCCTTTTCTGAAATACTGTGTTACTTTTACACCAGATGTAATGGGACACACACCTTCCAAAAAGTTCAACTTTTGTCTCGTCAGTCCACAGAGTATTTTTCCAAAAGTATTGGGGATCATCAAGATGTTTTCTGGCAAAACTGAGACGAACCGTTATGGTCTTTTTGCTCAGCAGTGATTTTCGTCTAGGAACTCTGCCATGCAGGCCATTTTTGCCCAGTCTCTTTCTTATGGTGGAGTCATGAACACTGACCTTAACTGAGGCAAGTGAGGCCTGCAGTTCTTTGGATGTTATTGTGGGATCTTTTGTGACCTCTTAAATGAGTCGTCACTGCACTCTTGGGGTAATTTTGGTCAGCCGGCTACTCCTCGAAAGGTTCACCACTGTTTCATGTTTTCGCCATTTGTGGATAATGGCTCTCACTGTGGTTCGCTGGAGTCCCAAAGCTTTAGAAATGGCTTTATAACCTTTTTCAGATTGATAGATCTCAATTACTTTGTTTCCCCTTTGTTCCTGAATTTCTTTGGATCGCAGCATGATGTCTAGTGTTTGAGGATCTTTTGGTCTACTTCACTTTGTCAGGCAGGTCCTATTTAAGTAATTTCTTGATTGAGAACAGGTGTGGAAGTAATCAGGCCTGGGTGTGGGTAGAGAAATTGAACTCAGCTTTCCAAAGATGTGATAAACCAGTTAATTTATGTTTTGTTTTTTTTTTATTTAAGTTTTTGTAAAGGGTATACAGGTCATTACAGCATTGCATTGTTTACATTTTCATCACATGTTCCCTTATTTTTTGCTATTTGACAACATTGGTAGGATAGTTATTACAACACCCCCCCTTTTTTTTTTTAAAGTGAAAGAAAAAGTGAAATTAAGGAGAATTAAATAAAAACAAAACAAAACAAACAAAAAAAACGAATAAACAAACAAACAGAACAGCAAAAAACAAACAAACAGAAAATTAAGTAAATAAAAGTAAAAGAGCATCTGAGTAGCATTGGAACAAAGAGCGGGACCATTATTGAAATGGTATTTGTCAAAGATTAGATCTAATGGAAGACACATATGCGATCCAGGGTTGCCAAAAGTTCATGAACCCATCCATGTCCTGTCTCAGTGCGAATGTCAACTTTTCCATCGAGTAAATGTCTTGAATCACGTTAATCCAATCTTCAGGTGTAGGACAGTCCTTCAGCATTTTGTGGAGCGATTTGTCTGGTTAATTCCGATAACGAACGAGACTCCGGCATGCTAACTAGTTACTCGGCCCCGTGCGGCCCGAGTCCAACTTCTTAGAGGGACAAGTGGCGTTCAGCCACAGGAGATTGAGCAATAACAGGTCTGTGATGCCCTTAGATGTCCGGGGCTGCACGCGCGCCACACTGAGTGGATCAGCGTGTGTCTACCCTTCGCCGAGAGGCGTGGGTAACCCGTTGAACCCCACTCGTGATAGGGATTGGGGATTGCAACTATTTCCCATGAACGAGGAATTCCCAGTAAGCGCGGGTCATAAGCTCGCGTTGATTAAGTCCCTGCCCTTTGTACACACCGCCCGTCGCTACTACCGATTGGATGGTTTAGTGAGGTCCTCGGATGAGGTCCTTTGACTCATGTCAATCATCACTGTTTTCTTCCTGCATTACCGACTGCACTATATAGTTCTCCACAGTATCTGCTGCTGGCTAATATATATTTTAACTGTTGACCAGTATCACTTAATCTTATCCTACACTTTATTACATGTATAGTTTATTTCTCTTATCTTATCATGTTTAATGTTGCAGCATTGTACCGAGACAAATTCCTAGTTTGTGTACTACATGAACAATGGCAATAAACCTGATTCTGATTCTGAGCATCCATTTTTTAGTTAGGGCTTTTTTACTTGCCAATATTAAAACATTGAATAAGTATTTATCTCCTCGTCTTTCCAGTGAGTCCGGTAGTAAACCCAAATACAAAGTTACAAAAGAAAAGGGAACTGTTATTTTGAATATTTTCCCCAATATTGTCTGTACGTTGGTCCAATATTGGTGGATAACTGGGCATGACCAAAACACATGAAAATGATTTGCAGTCTTTTCACCACACAAGCGCCAACAGTTCAACCCCTTATGGGTAAATTTGTTTTGTGCAGGTGTTCTGAAAAATCTTACCAAATTTTTCCATCCAAATTCTCTCCACTGCAGGGAAGAGGTACTTTTCCATTGCTGTTTATTTAGCTTTTCCCATATTTCCAATTGTAAAGTGAAATTCCCCTCTTTTTCCCATCTCTCTTTTATATATGATGTGTTGTCTCCTTTTAAGTCTTGAAGACCTTGATATATTTTAGAAATGTATCTGATCCCTGGGATCCCTTTATATGCCATTAAGAAGACCTTCAGAACACCTGACTGGGCCCTTTCCAAATCCTCCTTTTTAAGTATATTGTTTATGTGGTGTCTAAGCTGAAAGAACCTGTAAAGATCTTGATTTATTAGACCTTGTTTTTTAAAATCTTCAAAACTTCTTAAAGTTTGCCCCTTAAAAAAATCGTAATATTTTATCAGCCCTTTCTCTTTCCACTCTTTAAATCTAGTGTCTGTTTTATTGGGGGTAAAGTCTTGATCATAGGCAATCCATTGCAGAAGTCGATAGGGCTCTTTAGCTTGATTCTCTCTGACTATCTTAAACCAAATTTTTAGCGGGGTCTCTATCCACGGGTTGGTGTTATTCAAGAGTTTAGTTAAGGCATTGTTCCCTATTATTGCCTGTAGGGGGATGTCACTTGTTATTTGGCATTCCATCTCCTTCCATTGTGCAGTGTAGACTGGGTTACATATCTCTACTAAAGTTTTAATTTGTGCAGCTATAAAATAGTCCCTGATATTTGGCAGCGCGAGCCCACCTTTGTCTTTGTTTAGCTGTAGGGTTCTATATCTGATTCTAGGTCTCTTACCCTGCCATATGAATCTTGAGATCCTTCTGTCCAGCTCCTGCCATGTTTTTTTGGGAGGTTCTACCGGTATTGTTTGGAAAAGGTATAGAAGACGTGGAAGTATATTCATTTTGACTGCTTCAATTCTTTGTGCAGTACCTAAGAATGGTATCATATTCCATCTTGCTAGGTCAGATTTTATTTTAGTCATCAGTGGATCATAGTTTAGTGTTATAATTTTGTCGAGTTGTTTCGGGATATTGACCCCCAGATATTTCATAGATTCCAACTCCCAGTTAGTTTTGAGTTCATTTAGTGAAAAATGATTTGGGTCATAGTTGAATGTTAAGACTTGGGTTTTATGCATGTTTAATTTGTACCCCGATAAATCTCCATAGTCTGAAAAAACTGAGATTAGTTCTGGTAGAGAAGTGTCTGGCTGCCCTAGGTATATTAAAATGTCATCAGCAAAGAGTGCTATTTTATGTTCCTTCTGACCAAGTGTAATACCTTGAATTTCTTGATTTTGTCTTATCCATTGGCTCAGAGGTTCTATGAAGATTGCAAAGAGCAGTGGAGACAAGGGGCAGCCCTGACGACATCCTCTTTCCAGCTCAAAAGATGATGATAAATTACCGTTAATCCTTATTTTAGCTGTTGGTTTTTTATATATTGCCTGTATAGTTCTAATGAAGTTATGAAAATTGAAACTGGATAAGATTCTATATAGGAAAGACCAGTCAACCGAATCGAATGCTTTTTCAGCATCTAATCCCAATACGACTGCATTTAAGTTATATTTTTTTATATGATGAATTATGTGTAAAGTGCGTCAAATGTTGTCTTGTGTCTGTCTTTGTCTTATAAAACCTGTTTGGTCTAAGTGAACTAAGTCTGTCAATATGTTTTCTAACCTTTTGGCAAGGATAGTGGTAAAAAGCTTATAGTCCTGATTTAATACACTGATTGGTCTGTAGTTGGAGCATTCTAGTTTATCCTTTTCAGGTTTAGGTATAACTGCAATGACCCCTTCTCTCCAGGAGGGGGGGATTTCCCCTGTGTGGAGGACGTAGTTAAATGTTTTCAGGAGGAGAGGAGATAGTTGCTGTTTAAAGGTTTTGTACCATTCTGCTGTATAGCCATCTGCTCCTGGGGATTTGTTAGCTTTAAGTTTCATAATTGCTTTTTCCAATTCTTTAGGTTGTATTTCTGACAGTAGGGTTTTATTTTGTGAATCCGTAAGTTGGGGAAGGTTTAATGTGTTTAGTAATGTCTCGGATGCATTTTTATGTTTTTTGTGGGAGTATAAGTTCTTGTAGTAATTCTCGAAGCTTTTAAGAATATCCTGAATTCTGAATTTTATTTCCTTTGATACTGGGTCTTTGATTTTGTAGATTGCTCTTTCTGTTTGTTGTTTCCTCAATTTATAGGCTAGTAATTTTGCCGATTTACTGCCTGCTTCATAGTGTTTTTGTTTCAGAAATGTAAGTTTCTTCTGGATTTCTATTGTGTAGATCTCATTTATTTGATTTTTAATTTCTTTAATCTTGAGCGAGCCATTAGAATGAGTGTTGTCTTTGTGTTCTTTTTCTAGGATCTTGAGTTCTGAATCTAGTGTGATTAGTTTTTCTTGTCTCAGTTTCTTTTGGGTTACCAGTTTTGCAATAATTTTTCCCCTTATTACAGCTTTGCACGCATCCCACAGTATTAAAGGAGATACTTCTCCATTATCGTTTTCTTCCAAATATCTGAGAATATCTGATTCCAATTCATCTTTCAGTGGTCCTTTCAGGACACTTGAATTCAACCTCCAGGAAAATGTATTATTTGTGTATTTTTTGGATGTTTAAGTCCATATAGATCGGACTGTGGTCGGAGAGATCCATCAGTCCTATTTTACATGTTTTTACTCTTCCAATGTCTCTATTAAACATAAAAAAGTAATCAATCCTTGAGTAAGATGAATGTGGCGTTGAATAAAAAGTATAATCTTTTACATTGGGGTTGAATTCCCTCCATACGTCACAGATTCCCATTTCTTTTAGTAGCATCCGAGTATTCTTACTTTGGGTGTTATTTTGATGTGAAGAATTACCTGTCGCATCCCAGTATGGATTCAGTCTTAGATTGAAGTCTCCACCACATATCACTAAACCTTGGGCTTTAGTTATCATTAGGTCGAATACATTTTTATAAAATTTCCATTTAGCCCCTGGTGGTGCATATACATTCAGCAGGGTGATATCTTCTCCCTCTAGCCGCCCAGTTACCAAACTGTACCTCCCTTCTTTATCTTTGTGTTCTGATTTTTTTTCAAATGTAATTTTGGTTGATATCAATGTCGCTACTCCCCTCCTCCTCCCTGATTTATATGAAGATGAAGAGATCATTTTAAACCCTTGTCTATTGAGTTTAGTGTGTTCCACGTCTGTTAGGTGGGTTTCTTGTAAAAATATTATTTCTGCTTTGTCTTTTTTCATTTTGCGTAGAATCTTGGATCTTTTAACTGGATTCAGGATCCCTTTTACATTATATGAGGCTATTTTGGTTACACCCTGTTTCTCCATTGTATTTTCTTATTTAGTATAACAGTGTGGTGGCCCTCTTTTTTGCTACTCAGAAACTGAGAGAACATTAAGAACATAAAAAACATTAAGAACATAGTGTACGAAACTTTAAAACAAAAAACTGTCAAAAAAACTTCCTGAGCTGGGGTCTCTTTAAAGACCCTGTAAGAGCCCTGATGGAGTGTAGGCTCTGAGGGAAATTCCTCAAACTCTGTTACGTGTTGAGGGCCCTCTCTTACCCCTGTAAGTTGTCCCATGTTTTTAACGTGAATTTCAGATCCCAATCCGAATTTGTAATGATTTTTTTTTTTTTTTTATGCCTATAACCTATGAGATTGTGTGCACCCTCCCACCCCCATCACAGCAAACATTCACTCTAATACAGTATTTGTTAGTATGGAGAGAACATGTGGGTCATTGTTACATTTCTATTTTAACATGATTTTTTTTCCCCCCTTTAAATTAAGAAGACATTTGTTTCTAATGCTATAACTGCTCCATGAAAGGTTTTACCACATGCTGATTCTGCATCTCCTTTAATGTTTGTTACCTTGTAGGAGGGGGGGTGGAAGTGCAGAGTGACTGAAAAGAAAAAAAAAACAAACAAAAAGGTCGCTATTCCTTCCTGGAACTGGAAAGCTTATCTTTGTAGCTCTGGGGCTGGGTTTCCCGCTGCTGGCCCGTGGATTTTGAAGGTCTCTGAGTGGACCACGTTTGAGCTCTGATTTTCTAGCTCAGATCCGCTGCGGGTTTAAACACCGTTACCGGGAGTCCTCTCCTTGCCATGTCAGTTGTTGCTTCTTCCGCTGAATTATAGAGAATCAGAATCAGAATCAGAATCAGGTTTATTGCCATTGTTCATGTAGTACACGAACTAGGAATTTGTCTCGGTACAATGCTGCAACATTAAACATGCTAAGATAAGAAAAATAAACTATACATGTAATAAAGTGTAGGATAAGATTAAGTGATACTGGTCAACAGTTAAAATATATATTAGCCAGCAGCAGATACTGTGGAGAACTATATAGTCCAGTCGGTAATGCAGGAAGAAAACAGTGATGATTGACATGAGTCTGGTTGAGCTGCTGTACATGGTGCACGAGAGTCACTTAGTGTTCAGCAGTCTAATGGCAGAGGGGAAGAAGCTGTTCATGTGACGGGAGGTTTTAGTGTGGATGGACCGAAGTCTTCTACCAGAGGGGAGGGGGGCAAACAGTACGTGACCAGGGTGTGAGGGATCGGCTATGATCCGGCCAGCACGCCTCCGGGTCCTGGAGATGTACAGATCCTGGAGAGATGGGAGCTTGCAGCCGATCACCTTCTCAGCAGTGCGCACGACGCGCTGCAGCCTTAGTCTGTCCCTGGCAGTGGCTCCTGCGTACCACACGGTTATGGAGGTGGTGAGGATGGACTCGATGATGGCTGTGTAGAACCGCACTAACATCTTGGTGGGTAGCTTGAGCTTCCTCAGCTGCCGCAGGAAGAACATCCTCTGCTGGGCTTTTTTGATGAGTGAGCTGATGGTCAGCTCCCATTTGAGGTCCCTGGTGATGGTAGTGCCTAGGAAGCGGAAGGAATCAGCAGTGGTGATGGGAGAGCCTGAGAGGGTGAGGGGGGGCAGAGGAGTAGTGACTTTCCTGAAGTCTACAATCATCTCCACTGTCTTCAGAGCGTTCAGCTGCAGGTTGTTATTGCTGCACCAGGACGCCAGCTGGGCCACCTCTCTCCTGTAGGCGGACTCGTCGCCGTTGGAGATGAGCCCGATGAGGGTGGTGTCGTCCGCAAACTTGATCAACTTGACAGACTGGTGGCTGGAGGTGCAGGAGTTGGTGTAAAGGGAGAAGAGTAGGGGGGAAAGTACACAGCCCTGGGGTGATCCGGTGCTGATGCTAGTATAGTCTGAGACAGTCTTTCCCAGCCGCACATGCTGCCTCCGGTCCGTCAGGAAGTCGATGATCCACCTGCAGAGGGAGTCAGGCACGTTGAGCAGGGACAGCTTGTCCCGGAGCAGAGCGGGGCGGATGGTGTTGAATGCGGAGCTGAAGTCCACAAACAGGATCCTGGCGTAGGTTCCCGGGGAGTCCAGGTGCTGCAGGATGGAGTGGAGGGCCAGGTTGACTGCATCGTCTACAGACCTGTTGGCTCGGTAGGCAAACTGCAGCGGGTCCAGGAGAGGGGTGGTGATGGACTTGAGGTGGGACAGGACCAGGCGCTCAAAGGACTTCATGACTACAGAGGTGAGCGCTACAGGTCTGTAGTCATTAAGTCCAGTGATCCGTGGCTTCTTGGGGACAGGGATGATGGTGGAGGATTTGAGGCAGGATGGCACGTGGCATAACTTAAGGGAGGTGTTAAAAATGTCTGTGAATACAGGAGCCAGCTGTTTCGCACAGAGTCTCAGGGTGGAGGGAGACACGCCGTCTGGGCCGGGGGCCTTGCGCGGGTTCAGTCTGGAGAACTGTTTGAGCACATCCTGCTCACTGATGATAAGGGGAGGGGGGGAGGAGGGGGGGGGGGTGCCTTAAATGAAGTAGGGAATGTGGAGGCTGTGGAGCTGGAGGGAGGGGGGGAGTTGGACACAGATGACGAGGTGTCAAAACGGGCATAGTGTTGGGACAGTCTCTGACAAAGGGCTTTGTCATCCTGACCTTTAGGAGCCTTAGGTCGATAGTTGGTGATTTGCCTCAGTCCTCTCCACACGGAAGCCGAATCATTAGCAGTGAACTGCTGCTGGAGTCTCTCTGAGTACACAGATTTAGCTCTCTTCAGCTCTCTGTTAAACCGGTATTTAACCTCCCTGTAGCAGTCCCTGTCTCCACTTTTCAGCGCTGCTTCCTTCTCCTTCCTGATCTGTCTGAGCTTAGCTGTGAACCAGGGTTTGTCATTAGAGTAACTCACCCTGGTGCGTGATGGAAGAATGTTCTCTTCACAAAAGTGGATATATGAGTTCACAGTGTCCGTGTACTCATCCAGATCATGGATACGGTGAAGAGACATGACTCTTCACCGTAAAAGACCCTTAGCTTCGCCGGAAATGGCGTCTGAAAGCGTAGATTCTGTTCCCGTAAAACCTTTTTGGCGTCGTTATATTCCCGTCGTTTTTTAAGAGCCTCAGGGGCGTAATCGTGCTCCACGAAGACTTTTCTCTCATGATGCATAAATCCTTTTTTCTGCCAAGCCCGTCTTACAACCTCTTGTTTTATTTTGAAATTGGCGAATCTTACCACCACAGAACGTGGGGGCGCTTCCGGGGCTGGCTTTGCGGCTAATGTACGATGGGCTTTTTCTATCTTCAAATCGGTGGTTTGTGGAATATCCAACTTCTCTCTCAATATGGATTCCACGCATTCCGCCACTGTGTTGAAACCATCTTCAGCTCCTTCTTTCAGACCGTGAATTCTGATGTTATCTCGTCTCTGTCTTCCTTCTTGGTCGGTTAGCTTAGCCTCCAGCCTTGACTGTTTTCTGTGTAAATCCAGCACAGAATCTTCAAGCACTTTTACTCTTTCTTCAGCTTCCAAGATTCGGTTTTCGGCCTGGTCCATTCTGCTGTTCGCCTTTTTTAGATCCTCTCTGAATTCAAGAAATTCGGCCCGAAATCGTCGTATTTCGTCAAATAGCGATTTCAAGCTAATCCTTTTGTTAGCTAGGCCCAGGTCTTCGTCTTCTGAACGGAGGTCCTCTGGTTCAGATTCTGCAGCCGCTGTGCGTCCTGACCTGGGGAATGTCAGTTTCCTCTGCTTGTGGTTAGGCATGGTGTTATTGTCTTTTGATTTTTAATCTTCCAAAAATCCGTTAGGTCTGACTTTGAGGATGTTTTCCTTGGATTGAGTCTGGGAGTTTCAGCGTTAGGTTGCTATCACCATGGCGTCCAGACCGGAAGTCAGTTAATTTATGTTTTAATGGGGGGAATCACTTTTTTACACAGGTCCATGTAGGTTTGGATTTTTTTCCCCCTTAACAATAAACACCTTCATTTAAAAACTTCATTTTGTGTTACTTGTGTTATCTTTGTCTAATATTTAAATTTGTTTGTCACACTTAAATGTTTCAGATCATCAAACGTACAAAAAAATGAGAAATCAGGAAGGGGGCAAACACTTTTTCACACCACTGTAGTGTCCCCTTCGGTCCACACACTTCTTCCACTGGTGTGAAAAATAAACCACATTTGGTCAAATTTGACCACTGCATCATGGTCAGCCTATGAATTTTTCAACCCCCCTCAAACTTGATCATTCTCAGTCACCTTTGGTGGTATCTTCTGTTTAGACTTTGGGACTTCCAGCCACTTTATTTAGAAAGAGAGAGAGTTTTGTAACTAATATGGACTTAAAGTGCAGATGCTAAGCTTTAATTCGAGGGTTTTCACATCCAAATTGGAGTCACAGTTGAGGAATTTCAACCATTTTTATACAAAATCTCCTCATTTCAGGGGCTCACAAGCAAAAGTAATTCTTACTTGTTTTAGGCAGTTTTTATAAGTAAACAATTCTTGTTCTCTTGGTAGAAAATGTGGCTGATTTTAAGTAAAAATGTGTTTTTTTTCATATAATTTTGCTCATTCTAAGTACATGATACATGTGATGTGATCATGATGCTCTGATTTTGTTGTGTGTCTGAGCGTGTGTGTGTATACGTACAGAAAATGTGTATAGGACAGATATCAGCAGCACCCGTCCAATCTGCTGCTGTAAACACAAAGCAGATGTAAGGAACAAAGTTGTTTTGTATGTGTGTGCGCTGTGTGCGTGCACACCGGTGTGGCTGATCCACATCGTGACCTTGAGTTCATCTCCACCATCACCACCCCTGCAGTGCGGGAAAGAGCTTCTTTTGAAGTGTAAAAACCTCAGAAAGGACATACACATATTGGTGAATAACAATCATATACCTTCTAAAGTTCAGCCTGAAAACTTTGAAATGGCTACATCTCTATCTACACAGGCACAAAAACACACACGGCGTCCCTGGGGGAAAAAATGGCAACAAATTTATACAGCTGGTGGTCTGATTATTTTCCAGTAAGCCAATCAGTGCTCCCTGTTGCCAGTGTGCCTCGACCAGTAGGTGCTGCGGTGGCAGGTCCTTAATGATGCTTCAACTCTAATGAGGAGGAAGGAAGGGATTAGTATAGAGCCAGTATTCATGGATCACACACAGTGATCTTTAAGCAAACTTCTATCTGATATACAGTGTGTGTAATTGCAGCCAAAGTCAATTAATCCCATCCAAGCTGCCCCAAACCCCACTCTTAACCTCCAACCACCACACAAAAAGATCACATCCATTCTGAAACAAAAGCATATCATTTCGGCTGACGCCCGAACCATTACCCAAACAAGCTTTAAGGAATTAACTAAATGCCTCCACTTTCTCTGTTTTAAATGCACATTCCTGTTCTTATTGGCAGCTGAATTCAGACCTTTACCGCCCAATGAGCTTTTATTGCTCTTTTGCTGCCTGTGCAATAACAAGAATATTGCCAGATCTAAAAGTTTGCTGAGATTTAAATTTAGGATTGTCACTTAAATTAAAACGACCATTTGTTTCCCACAGTCGGGTGCAGCTAATGGTTGCAGCTAATAAATCAGCCCTTCGGTAGAGAAGAGGAAAACCCTAATAGTTTTTTATGGCGTATTGTTTTGCTGGAGTGTAATTACATATACCTGCACTATAATAGGGAGGTGTTGTCATGATAGTTTGACAGCTAGTTTGAAGTGTTCAATTGCTTTGGAACATTGGCAACAGGGAGCACTGACTGGCTCACTAATGCATTAATTGGCCATAAAATGTAATCTGATCAACATGTAAGTCCTAAGTATAGACTAACACAATGTTCTTAACCTAGTACTGCAGTTATATTTCATTTCTCTACTGGACACATCCATTAAACAGTCACAGTGCTGGCGGAAAAAGTAAGTGAACCCTTGGATTTAATAACCAGTTGAACCTCCTTTGGCATCAGTAACCACCACCAGTGCTTCCTGTAGCTGCTGATCAGACCTGCACAACGTACAGGAGGAATTTTGGTCCATTCTTCCTTACAGAACTGCTTCAGCTCAACCATATTCTCTGAATGGCTGTATTGAGGTCATTCCACAGGTCTGGAGTGAACTCTGACTGTGCCACTTCAAAAGACAGATAGTTACGGGGCTCATGGTCCTGCAGATCATCCAACTTCTACTGAGTTTAAGCCTGTGGGCATCCGCCCTGACATCATTCTGTAGGATATCTTGATAAACTTGAGAATTCATTTTCCCTCGATGATGGCTTGCGGTCCAGGACCCGAGGCAGCAAAGCAGCCCCAAATCACGATGCTCCCTCTACTTTATTTCACCACTGGGATGTTTTCATGTTGGTATGTGGTGCCCTTTTTACGTCATACATGGTGTTGTGTGTTCTTTCTGAACAATTCAACCTTGGTTTCATCAGTCCACAAAACATCTTCCCAGTAGTGTTGTGGAGTGTCATGGTGATGTTTGGCAAAGGTCAGGCTTGCAGTGATGGTTTTTTTGGAAGGTAGCGGCTTCCTCCATGGTGCCCTGCTATGGACACCATGCCTGTTCAATAATTTACATATGGTAGACTCATGAACCAAGATGTTAACCAGTTCCAATGATTCCTTCAAGCCTTTAGCTGTTACTCTTGCATATTTTTTTTTTTTTACCTCACTGCACATTCTACATTGTGCCTTTGAAGTCAACTTGGCTGGGCACCCACATCTAAGGAGAGTAGTCACAGGACTAAATCGTCTCCATTTGGAGGTCATTTGTGTAACTGTCAACTGTTGAATACCTGAAGTCTTGGACATTACTTTGTAACCCTTTCCAGTATATGCAAATGAACAATTCTTGATTGTAGGTCTTCAGAGATCTCTTTTTTTGTGAGGCATGGTTCACATCAGCAGATGCTTCCTGTGAATAACAAACTCAAAAAGTTTAAATGTTTTAAGTCAAAGTAGCTCTTGACTCCAATCATGTTTCATTGCTTGGACTCCAGGTTTGCTAGCCTCTGACTTTGTTGAAATCATTAGCATAAAGGGTTCACTTATTTTTTCCACCAGCACTGTGAATGTTTAATGGATGTGTCCACTAAAGACATCAAATATTATAATTGTGTGGTTTTAGGTTAAGCACATTGTGTTTGTTTTATCCTGGGACTTAGATCACATTTTAATCACAGTTAATGCAGAAAACCAGATAATTCCAAAGGGTTCACATACTTTTTCCTTGTAACTTTATGTTGCATGATAAGTATTAGCCATGACGCAAAAAATACTGGCTCCCCTACACCACTCTGAGGTGTATGTAATCTGACAGAGATGCAGGTGTGCTCGTATTTTTACATGTTATGTGTGTCATCCATTTAATTTTAACTATGCTTTTTTGAACACTGAAAAAACTTTTATTGAACTCTCAATTCGGCCTTTCTAATTGCTGAGATTTCTTTTTCAAGAGCGTCATGGCCAAGACAGCAGCAGTACAGTTAACAGGGTCAGACAATATTAGAGCTAAAACACACATGCTCACGCCATCCAAAATACATGGCAATAAAATTACAGAATAAGTTAAGCATCAGAAAAAAATGTCAGACAAATCAACGATACACAGCTTTATCAAATAAAACCTCAATAAACAGAGGTTTCTGCCTCCCAGTCATTTAAAATCACTTTGAAAGTGTCCAATTATACCAGTTTGGTAAGTTTCAGGTCATGTTGCAAATTATTCCAGGCAGATGGAACAGCAAATTTGAATGCCTTTTGTCCCAGTTCAGTGCAAACCTTTGGTAAAGATAATTACATTAAATCCTAAGACCAAAAGTTGTATCCACCTGTATTTTTCAAACTGGTGACATTTTGAACATTTGATGAAAGCAGACCTTAGATAGACTTATCAATACGAAGATGCCCGTGTGTGTCTGCGAGGGCAGACCTTCCTGGGCACGCAAGAAACAATGATGAGTAATTTACAATTGTCACACATTTGAGAAAAAGTTACAAAGGTACAAGAAAAAAGTTGCAAGTATAAGAGATGTTGCACAGTACCAAAAAAGTCACAAATATTTACAAATAATTACAAATTCATGAGTAAAAAAGTTTCAGCTTTGCAAGAAAAACACAAATTTACAAGGAAAAAAGGTCTACAAGAGTAAAATAGCAAATTTATGAGAAAAAAGTTCCAATAATTACAAAACGTGGCAAATTTACAAGAAGACTGGAACATTTACAAGGAAAAAAGTGACAATTTAAAAAAAAAAGTTGCAAATTTACAAGAAAAAAGTCCCAGACTTTACAAGAAAAATGCTGAAACTAACTGTAATACTTCCTCCAAAAAATAATAAGCGTGAACCTGTGATTTGGGGCCCACTATGGCTGAGGGGGGCCTGTTGCATTTGCGTACTCTGCTTTAAAGGCATAAACTGCTCTGGTGTTGATGCACTGATGCATGAGGTCCAGCAGCAAACCAACAAGTGCCTATGCAGGGCTTTCAGTACATGTGCATCCTGCAGCTTGTTTACTTTCTCATAAAGAAAATGGCAGTGCTGTACCCTTAAAGTATACAATTCTTTATAAAGGCTGATCACTTTCCTTTGTTGCTGCTTGCTCATTTCTATGCTCCATTTTCCCCCAACATCACACTGAGAGCACTGAGAGGCCCACAAGCATGTCTGAAGTACCACTCTGACCACCTGGATTGCTTGATTACATGAGCCTTATTTGAGACATTAGCATTCATTTCCCACAATACTGCCATGATATAAGTTCAAACACTGCGGCCACAGTCCCACTTTATTAAATAGGATGTAATGTGTGAAACATTTCATCTCATCTTATTTCAGATTCATGTTTGTCTCGCTATTCTATAAAAGAGTCAACAGTAATTGCATACACTGTCGCATGGTGTGTTAGGAGCATAAAACAGGTTGAAAATCTTTCATCTTTATCTCACAGGTTATGATGCTTCTATTCATTTTAAATTTCCTGCAAGCGGGCTTTCTGGCTATCAGAAGTCAAAACTGTTTCAAGGCAGATGTAATAACTGTATTAATGATGGTAAATCATCAGTCGCTCTCTATAGATTCCAAAGCTTTAATGCCTATTGTCCCTCCTTTCTTGGACTATTTTTTTCTGCAGCTAAAACACTGACAGCCTTTCAAGTTTTTAAATCGTCCTAGATGACTGATATCCCAGCTTGTGGGCTGCCTTCACCTCCACTCCCCAGACACTTGATTTTGGCTGCGTTGTAGAGGGGGATAAAGAGTTGTTTAAAATCCCATGAGAATGGAGGGGCTTATACAATTAGTCTATTTTTTGACTGGCTTTTTTTTCCCCCTGCCCTCCCTCTCGTGAAGATCTAAGAACAGGTACAGAGAGCCGTCTCCAAAAGCAGCAAGACACACGATAAAGAGAGGAATTCAGTCTCTCCAGATAATCAAAGGGAAGATGGTGACAAAGACCCGAGCACGACAAGGTGCAGGTAGAAAATTGGGTGTATAAAAGTGAGTGGTTGGGTCTTTTTTTAGGGGGGAAAAATTAATCACTATTTTTCTGTGTCTGCAAAAGGAGGGCAAACATGGGGTGTGGTTACAGGAGCAGATGTAGAGGTGATCGACAAAGGAAAATGTCTCAGTGATTTAAAGTGTTTTGCTGCGATCACTGAAGAGATGGCGCCTCGACCTTCCAAATGATATACCCTCTTTTTGTTTTTTTGATGAGGATAGTGGCGAAGAGCATTGTCTGCAACACTGGTTCCCAACCCAGGGTCCTTGTGACAATTAGTTTTATACATGTTAAATAAAAAAGATCATACCAACACACTCAACTGGATAATCAAGTCTGTAGAAAACAGATGAAAATATTAAACCACTTCAAACTAGGGCTGTTCCAAATATTCAGGAATGATCTAGAATGAATATCTGAATAATCTGTGCCATTTTTAGCTCATTCTAGTGAAACAGAAAGGACCTAATGCAATGGTTCATTGTCCGTCCATCCGTCTGTCCATATTTCAAGGGAATTGCTACTCTTCCTAGGCAATTGCCCTGACGCTCACCAGATTCACTCACAAAGATCCTTAGGTGGGTCTGCATCCAAGTTGCTGTCGAGGTCAGAGGTCGGCAGATCTGGCCCTTTGTTATTTCAGAAAAATAGCTAGCACAGCTATGTCCCACCCTTACAATATTGTTCTGGTGGGTCTGCACAAGGTTGTGCTCAAGGTCCAGGTCAGGGCTAAAGGTCAAGAGATTGAAAAGCTATTTGTTACTCATCATAGGAAATTGTCCTAATTCTCAACAAACTCATGCACAGTGATCCTCAAGTTGGTCTGAAATTAGGCTGTGCTCAAGGTCAATGTCAATGATCAGGAGATCAGTGCATTCTTGGGGGATTTCACCAAGTCAGAATGAGCTACTCCATCATTAACTGTCTGGTTTTTTCACTCAGTGGACTGCATCAACATCAGTTTTTATCAGAGAGGAAACTTTTCTTGCAAATTTTGAATATTTCCATATAAATTTGCAACTTTTGTGATAAATTTCCTGCCTTTCTTGTAAATTTGACACCTTTTTTGCTCAAATGAAGACACTTTTGTATTAACATGTACAATTGTAATCAAAATCATTCAATCCCCACAGCAAATTAGGTGTATTGGCAAAATGTGCAAACTAGCAGCTGTTTGCAATAAACAAATCAAACAAGAACTATTTAAATAGCTCAACACAATTAATTTTACAAGTGGTTTCTCCAAATTCAACACAAAAGGCCGCTTTTAATGACTACTGGGGTTTCAAAATTATTCAACCCCTTCGTGACAAGCATCTTTACTGCTTGGTAGAGCACCCTTTTGCTGTTATGACCTGCTGCAAACGTGAGACATAGCCAGACACCAGCTTCTGGGAGCATTCCTGAGGAATCTTAGTCCATTCCATATGGACAAAGATCTCCATTTCACTAATATTCTTGGATTTGCATGCTACAACTGCCTTTTTCAAATCCCACTAGGGCTTTTCAATGGGGGTCAAGTCAGTCAACTGTGATGGCCACTCTAGTATCTTCCGGCGCTACTTCTGAAACCAAACCTTAGTGGACTATGAGGTATGCTTGGGATCATTGTCCTGTTGGAAAGTCCAGTGATGCCCAACATTCAGCTTCCTCACAGACATTTTCTTCTAGAATTTCCTGATACTTGATTCCAATCTAATGGGGTAGTCACACTAGAGGCAGAATGAGCTGGAATGCCGTCAGAGTGAAAATTCCTTGTATGTTCCTGGATATTTGAAGTGGATTCGAAAAATTCTGACTGCATTCTGAGTGCATTCCAAATATTTGTGTCATGAACCGAGCACAGGAGGTTTCCACCTGGCTCAGTCTCATGCCTTTTCTTTATATTTAATATTTGCTGTATTTTGTGCTTTTTGGGTTTCTGTATTCTTGTACTGTTTGCAATTTTCCTGTTTATGTTGTAGTTTTGTTACACTTTTATTTTATATTATCCATCCATCCATCCATCCATCTTCTACCGCTTTTCCGGAGGTCCGGGTCGCGGAGGCAGCAGTTCAAGCAGAGAAGCCCAGGCTTCCCTCTCCCCCAGCCACCTGCTCCAGCTCTTTCAGAGGGGATACCAAGGCGTTCCCAGACTAGCTGGGAGACATAGTCTCTCCACCGAGTCCTGGGTCAGTCCCGGGGTCTCCTCCCAGTGGGACGTGCCTGAAACACCTCAAGTGGGAGGCGTCCAGGAGGCATCCTAATCAGATGCCCATACCACCTCAACTGACTCCTTTCAATGTGGAGGAGCAGCGGTTCTACTCTGAGCCTCTCCCGGTATGACTGAGCTCCTCCACCCTATCTCTGAGGGTGAGTCCAGCAATCCTACGGAGAAAGCTCATTTCAGCCGCTTGTATCCGCGATCTCGTTCTTTCGGTCATTACCCAAAGCTCGTGACCATAGGTGAGAGTAGGAACGTAGATTGACTGGTAAATCGACAGCTTTGCCTTAGAACTAAGCTCCCTCTTCACCACAACAGACCGGTACAACGTCCGCATCACTGCAGATGCTGCTCCAATCCGTCTGTCGATCTCTCGCTCCATTTTCCCCTCACTCGTGAACAAGACCCCAAGATACTTAAACTCCTCCACTTGGGGCAGGAGCCTGTCCCCAACCCGGAGAGGGACAATCCACCTTTTTCCGGCTGAGGACCATGGACTCGGACTTGGAGGTGCTGATTCTCATCCCAGCCGCTTCACACTCAGCGGCAAACCGTCCCAGCAAGAGCTGTAGGTCATTGCTGGATGAAGCCAACAGGACAACATCATCTGGCAAACAACAGAGATGAGATCCTGTGGTCACCAAGCATGACACCCTCCATTCCCTGGCTGCGCCTAGAAATCCTGTCCATAAAAATTATGAACAGGACCGGTGGACAAAGGGCAGCCCTGGCGGAGTCCAACTCTCACTGGGAATGACTCCGACCGAGTGTTGGCAATGCGAACTAAACTCTCACAACGGTCGTACAGAGACCGAATAGCTCGTAACAACAAGCCCGATACCCCATACTCCCCGAAGCACCCCCCACAAAAATCCACGAGGGACGCGGTCAAATGCCTTCTCCAAGTCCACAAAACACATGTAAACTGGTTGGGCAAACTCCCACGAACCCTCAAGAATTCTCGAGAGGGTAAAGAGCTGGTCCGATGTGCCACGGCCAGGACGAAAACCACATTGCTCCTCCTGAATCCGAGGTTCGACCAACGGCCGGACTCTCCTCTCCAGTACCTTGGCATAGACCTTCCCAGGGAGGCTGAGGAGTGTGATCCCTCTAAGTTGGAGCACACCCTCCGGTCCCCTTTTTTGAAGAGAGGAACCACCACCCCGGTTTGCCATGCCAAAGGCACTGCCCCCGACCTCCACGCAATGTTGCAGAGGCGTGTCAACCATGACAACCCAACAACATCCAGGGCCTTGAGGGTACTCGGGGCGAATCTCGTCCACCCCCGGGGCCCGGGCCACCAAGGAGATTTTTAACCACCTTGGCGACCTCAGCCCCTGTGATAGGCGAGTCATCCCCCTCGTCCCCAAACCTGCTTCCTCTGTGGAAGGCGTATCAGTGGGATTGAGGAGATCCTCGAAGTATTCCTTCCACCGCCCGACGATATCCCCAGTTGAAGTCAACAGTGTCCCATCCGCACCATACACAGTGTGGACGGGGAGCTGCTTTCCCCTCCTGAGCCGCCGAACAGTTTGCCAGAATCTCTTTGAAGCCGACCGAAAGTCTTGTTCCATGGCCTCACCGAACTCCTCCCATACCCGGGTTTTTGCTTCAGCAACCACCCGAGCTGCACTCCGCTTGGCCTGCCGGTACACCTCAGCTGCTTCGGGAGTCCCACAAGCCAACCAAGCTTGATAGGACTCCTTCTTCAGCTTAATGGCCCCCCTCACCACTGGTGTCCACCACTTGGTTCGGGGGTTGCCACCACGAGATGCACCGACCACCTTGCGGCCGCAGCTCTGGGCTGCCGCTTCAACAACAGAGGTGGAGAACATGGCCCATTCAGACTCCATGTCTCCAGACTCCCTCGGAATGTGTGTTGAAGTTCTTCCGGGGTGGGAGTTGAAGACCTCCCGGACAGGGGCCTCAGCCAGACGCTCCCAGCACACCCTCACTATACGTTTGGGTCTACCAGGTCTGAATGGCTTCCTCCCCTGCCATCGGATCCAACTCACCACCAGGTGGTGATCAGTTGACAGCCCTGCACCTCTCTTTACTCGGGTGTCCAAGACATACGGTCGCAGGTCTGATGATACGATAACAAAATCGATCATCGACCTGCGGCCTAGGGTGTCCTGGTGCCAGGTGCACATATGGACACCCTTATGCTTGAACATGGTGTTCGTTATAGACAGACTGTGGTTAGCACAGAAGTCCAATAACTGAACACCACTCGGGTTCAGATCGGGCAGGCCGTTCCTCCCAATCACCCCCCTCCAGGTTTCACTGTCGTGCCCACGTGCGCATTGAAGTCCCCCAGTAGGACAATGGAGTCTCCAGGAGGAGCACCCTCCAGCACCCCAGTCACAGACTCCAAAAAGGGTGGGTACTCTGAAACATCATTTGGTGCATAGGCACAAATGATGGTCAGGACCCGTTTCCCAACCCGAAGGCGCAGGGAAGCAACCCTTTCGTCCACCGGGGAAAACTCCAATATAGAGGCAGCAAGGTGGGGCGAGTCCAAGAATACCTACCCCTGCTCGTCGCCTCTCGCCCGGGGGCAACTCCAGAAAAGGGCCAAGCTCCAGCCCCTCTCCAGGAGACTGGTTCCGGAACCGGAGCTGTGGTTGAGGTGAGGCCGACTATATCTAGCCGGTATCGCTCAATCTCGTACACCAGCTCAGGCTCCTTCCCCACCAGAGAGGTGACATTCCACGTACCAAAAGCCAGTTTAGAAAGCTTGGGATCAGACCGCCAAGGTCTCCGCCTTTGACTGCCACCTAATCCACATAGCACCGGACTTCCATGATCCCTCCTGCAGGTGGTGAACCTACTGGAGGGCGGACCCATGTAACTCCTTCGGGCTGGCCCGGCCGGGTCCCATGGGTGGAAACCCGGCCACCAGACGCTAGCCTTCGAGCCCCTCCCCCAGGCCTGGCTCCAGGGTGGGGCCCCGGTAACCCCATACCAAGGCGGGGTACACTGATTCTTGATATACAATTTATCATGAGAGTCTGTTGGATCGTTCTTCGTCTGGCCCTTCACCCAGGACCAGTTTGTCTTGGGAGACCCTATCAGAGGCAAATTGCCCTGGACAACATAGCTCCTGGGATCACTGGGGCACGCAAACCCCCCCACCACGATAAGGTGACGATCCATGAGGGGGTATTTTATATTATTATAAAATTATTATTTTATATTATTATTTTATATTATTATTATTATTTTATATTAATTTACAGTTATATTAATTTACAGTTATATTTTAGTCTGCTTTGGTTGATATTTTATTCTTTATATCTTTACTGTTCTTTCACTGGTTGAAAGCTGTCAGTGGTGTAGTGCTCCATGTGGGCGTTGCCCTGTCAGCTTTCAGCTTCGGTTACACTTCCCTCTCACTGCTCCCAGCTGGTCCTAATTATGTATCATTGTTTTCTCCTGCCCGCTCATGTGACCCACACCTGTCATTGATTATGTAAATTGTTTTTGACCCTATTTAAAGGCAGTTATTTTCATTTCTTGTCAACCGCAGTCTCGTTTGAGTTCTCGTCTCCACCAGAGCCCTGCCTTGCTCTGGTGTACTGTATCAGAAAGTCTGTTGTCGTTTGTGTGTTGTTTTTTTTTGTGTGTGTGCGTGCGTGTGTGTGTGTGTGTTAAGCACACTGTGTTGGACTTTGTTTATTGCTTTTTCAATAAATGTCACAAACTCACAGTTCAGCGCGTAGGTCTCGCCTCTCTGCCCCAAAGGCCAATTCATGGCAACTCAGGCCCATTCTTGTGGCCGGCCTGAATGTTGTGATCATGCTCAAAACTTTCCAGATGCATTTGAAGTGGGGAAATATCGAGCGGCATTCAAAGTGTATTTTAATGGCACTGTGACTGCATTCTAAATGTTCTTACAGCATTCCAACAGCATCCAAAACATTCTGATCACATTCCAGGACGAGCCAAATCGCATAAAAACGTAGCCAACTGCCGCTGGTAAGTCAGTCAGCTGAGTCCACAGCCAATTAGAAATTCCCTCCCGAATGTGATGCAAATTTTGAAAATTCTCCATTCCTGCTGATTCTGGGTAAGTGTGACTACCCCATTAGCCCATTCCAGTGAGGAATGGGCTAGATTCCTCAGGAATGCTGCTAGAAGCTGGTGTTTGGCTATGCATCATGTTAGCAGCAGGCCATAACAGCAAAAGAGTGCTCTACTAAGTACTAAGGGTGCTTGTCATGAAGGGGTTGAATAATTTTGAAACTGCGGTAGCCATGAAAAGTGACATTTTGTGTTGAATCTGGAGAAACCACTTGTGATATTAGTTGTGTTGAGCTATTTAAATAGTTCTTGCTTGATTTGTTTATTGCAAACAGTTGCTAGTTTGTACATTTTGCCAATAAACCTAATTTGCAGTGGGGATTGAATGATTTTCACTGCAACAGTATATGAGTATAAATGTAACAATATTTTTTCAAGCAAATTTCGCCTCTTTTTTCCACATAAATTCACAGGCTTTGCCATCTAAATTTGAGTTTTAAATACTTACAAAGTTATTCATTTAAAATTTTAATAAAAACTTCTGTTAATTTTTTCACTTTATGACCAAGTATTTTTTTCTTGTGAATTTATGAAAATTTTCTCCTAAATTTACAGTGAATTCTTTTGTTAAAGTTGGTGAAGGTCAATTTGTAATTTTCCTTGTACTGAAATCAAGCAAAGGGGTGGAAGAAGAAACAGTGAATATTCAAATACCAAATTTGAAAACTTAATGCCAATGTAACAATCAGCTATCTGGATAATCCAGTATTTGAATAATAATAATACTTCTTAAACATATTGAAACATACTTCTTTTTGAATATAAAGATTTACTGTATAATGAATCATTCAAAGTTTTGGGTGGGTGGGTGTGAGGAGGGGTGAGGAGGGCCTGGCTGTGATTTATTATTTATCTGAAATCCAGTTTGTAACTTCCAAAATACCTACTCTGATCAGCTGAATGTGTGTATTTTTCTCTTTCTCACAGTGGTCAACAGGCCTTTTTGCTGGAAAATGTGCCCTGCAGCAATCAAGACTGCCATAGCGTTGGACGGAGTTTCTACATCCACTGGGACCAGTCGGATTTGGGAGCCATCCAGAATGCCGTCATGGCAACATTCTTTGACATCTATGAGGATGTGAGTGCTTAGTATTGATTTCTGTTTTTATTATTCTTGTCAGTTATACTCAACAAAAATATAAATGTGGCACTTTTGTTTTTGCTCTCATTTTTTATCACATTGACACATTGCTTGCAGAACTAAGATTGAAGTTATTGAGGAAGGTTTCCTCTGCCCACCGGAGGTGTGTTTTCCTTGTAATTTTCCACTTAGGCTCGGGTCTTCAAGCGCCTCTTTTCAAATTGAGTGACCAAGAAACCTCAGTTGTCTTTGTTGGATCATCTGTAGCAGCTCTCTCACCATTCCAACTGTTGTAGAACCTTTTTGTTTGTAGCCTGATCCACATACGAGCGCCTGAGCATGCTGCGGTAAAACCACATTTGTGCCGTGTCGGCATTTCACTGAGTTTCCACTGTGAAGGACCAAGATTAATATGCATACATAAATGTAAACCAGACGAAGGTTTTGAATAGTCAGATTTTGACTCAGAGCGCAAGTTTTTTGTCGGTGAATATTGATCGAAGCTTTTCAAGGCATATTTTGTTAGGCTGATAATTCTTTGGATTTCCTTTTTACAACAGGCATTTGAGGTGACTAGAGCGCCAAGGTAATTGAACAGGGAGACCTGTTCTATCATCACGTTCCTGTGAAGTAGATGGCATGCTGATGGAGCATCCAAGTTCAAAATGACCATGCATTTGGTCTACTTGCTGTTGACATGTAACCCAGGACAATAACTCGTGGATACCACAGCGTCGAAGAACCTTTAGCACTGTTCAACAGACAGCGCCAGTTGAACCGTATCGTGAGCGTACCTGATGTTGTCAACCTTGACGCAGATGATGACATCAGAATCAGAATGAGATTTATTGCCATTGTTCATGTAGACAAACTAGGAATTTGTCTCGGTGCAGTGCTGCAACATTAAACATGAGTAGCACTAAAGATAAAAATAGAAAACTATGCATGCAATAAAATGTAGAATATGAATGAGTAATACTAATCTATGCAATTTTTAAATATATTAACAAGCAGCAGATATTGTGGAGTTCCACATAGTGAGTCGGTAGTGCAAAAGAAAACAGTGATAATTATCATGAGTCCGGTTGAGCTGCTGTACGTAGTGCACGAGAGTCTAATAAGTCACTTAGTGTTCAGCAGTCTGATGGCAGAGGGGAAGAAGCTGTTCATGTAGCGGGAGGTTTTAGTCTGAATGGACCGAAGTCTTCTGCCTGAGGGGAGGGGGGCAAACAGTGCGTGTCCAGGGTGTAAAGGGTCAGCTATGATCCGACCTGCACGCCTCCGGGTCCTGGAGATGTACAGGTCCTGGAGGGATGGGAGCTTGCAGCCGATCACCTTCTCAGCGGCGCGCACAACGCGCTGCAGTCTTAGTTTGTCCCTGGTGGTGGCTCCTGCGTACCACACGGTGATGGAGGTGGTGAGGATGGACTCGATGATGGCCGTGTAGAACTGCACCAACATCTTGGTGGGTAGCTTGAGCTTCCTCAGCTGCCTCAGGAAGAACATCCTCTGCTGGGCCTTTTTGATGAGGGAGTTGATGGTCAGCTCCCACTTGAGGTTCCGGGTGAGGGTGGTGCCCAGGAAGCGGAAGGAATCCGCAGTGGTGATGGGAGAGTCTGTGAGGGTAAGGGGGGGCAGAGGGGCTGTGACTTTTCTGAAGTCCACGATCATCTCCACTGTCTTCAGAGCGTTCAGCTGCAGGTTGTTGTGGCTGCACCAGGACGCCTGCTGGGCCACCTCTCTCCTGTAGACGGACTCGTCGCCGTTGGAGATGAGCCCGATGAGGGTGGTGTCGTCCGCAAACTTGATCAGCTTGACAGACTGGTGGCTGGAGGTGCAGGAGTTGGTGTACAGGGAGAAGAGCAGGGGGGAAAGTACACAGCCCTGGGGTGATCCGGTGCTGATGCTATCAGAGTCTGAGACAGTCTTTCCCAGCCGCACATGCTGCCTCTGGTCCCTCAGGAAGTCGGTGATCCACCTGCAGAGGGAGTCAGGCACGTTGAGCAGGGACAGCTTGTCCTGGAGCAGAGCAGGGCGGATGGTATTGAATGCAGAGCTGAAGTCCACAAACAGGATCCTGGCGTAGGTTCCCGGGGAGTCCCGGGGACATCCTTCTGGCATGTCCTTGAGCTCTCTGAGGATCATTTCTGAGTACAAATTCAGGAGGTCCGGAAACATATCACATCCTTGGCGGACTCCACAGTTGATTCTAAACCAGTTTATTATGCCATCAGGGAGACGAACTGTGGCGAACTGATCATAGTAGACGTTAACGTAGAAGATCACACAATACCACAACTGTCAAAATTTGACAAACTCAGCCGTCCCATGCCCAATAGATGTATTTTGTCAAGATGAAAATGCATATTTTAAAGTGGCCTTTTTTTATTGTGACCATGGATGTATTATTTTACTTATCATTTGTTTTATGCCTCTTCTGTTTGTATGCCATTAAAAAATTGGTACATCTTGCCAAGTGATTTTCTCTAATTTAGAGCTGTGGATTGTGACCCATAAGTCAACAGAACTTTTCACATTTATGGGGATTTATAGACAATGTCTTGCTTTATTGTTACCAGTAATATAGTTAAAGGAACATAAAATATCTTGAGCACTCAAGATATTTAACGTGCCTTTAACTGTAACCCCCACTTTTACTCCCTCATTGCCAGCTATTGTATTCACCAGACAAAGTGCTTTGTTTTCTCTGTACGCTCTGCTGCTTTTGTCTTGCAGGCTTCAAACTTAACGTCATTATTATACACTATCAATCATTGCTTTGTATATTTCAACATGAAATTTAATCAGTTATGTCAATGGATTATGGTGTTTGTGCTAAAATATTACACAGCTGTCAAAAAATAATGCTGGCAAAGATGTATGAAACAGCAAATAAAGCACAACACTGCCTTACGTATGAAATCCCAGCATGTAGTACATTCATCTAATCTTCCATTTACAACAACACAATTGTCTGATTTGGAACCACCAGCTAACCAGATGTGTAGGTGTTCAGACTGTGAGAGAAAAGTGGTTCGTCCAGAAAGGAGAATCCTCACAGGCAGAGGCAGAATATGGAAAGTCTACACCTTGGCTCAGTGGTTAGCCTTCATTTTACCTCATAGCAAAGAAAAGAAGGTCTGGGGTCAAACCCTAAAAACTTGTGCTCCAAAATTCACTGTATTCTCAATGCTGAGTGCTATGCTTTGAGGGAATGGGCAACATCTTGTGCTAATCACTCATTTTGGCCTCATTTCTACCACCTTGAACTGCAGCTGAAATATTTCTTCACAGTATTTATGATGACTAACAAATGTGCAGCAAATGAAGTTCACCTCAATTATAGTGCTTGTTAGAGGGAAAAAGAAATGAATTTTGTTTGTACGTCCCTTAATTTCAATAGACTTAAAATCCTTCTCTTTAGTCTTTGATTCCCTTCTCTTACTTCCATTTTCACAGTGAGTGACTGCCTATAGTGCAGAAGCAGTATTGCTGTCTACTCTATGTATGGCTTATCAGGATTAATTATTGTTGCTAATGTGGCCTGTCTGTTGAATTCAACTCTCCCTCTTTACTTCTGTGGCTTGCTTATTCTATCACCCTAGAGAGAAATTTAGTAAATGAGAGAGAGAGGGGGGTGTATTGAGGAGAGGAGAAAGACTGAAGCATAGCAATTCTGCAATGTTTCTGGAGGAGACAGCAGTGTTGGAGGGGTAAAAATGTACATCAAAAGACATGCACACCATGTTCTCATTGTCCCTTATCTGTGTGCCTGTCTTCATTTGCAGGGTATATTAGACATGCTGGTTCTCAGCCAGGCGGAGGGCAAAGAAGACTTGATTATCCATGCTTTGAAGAACAATTTTGAAGCCGACGCCTACTTTGTTAAAGTGATGGGTAAGTGACCGATTTACCCACTGTGCTCCCATGCTCACTCCCTCCCTACACACACACACACACACACACACACGTGCCTGAATCATTTAATTGAAGGGGACACATGAAAGGGGGAATTTTTTTCTTCCCAAGCTGTCCTTGCATCCTTGCAAGATTACAACCACTACTGGAATTAAAATATTTTATTATTTTCTGTTATTTTTTTTCCTTTAACAGCCCCTCATAGACCAATTAGAAACACTGAACAAAAGCAAATGTTTTCCCAAACCTCAAAAGCAGATGGCCTTGACTATTATCTGTCATATTATTTTGATTTATTTTTTTCTTTCTCTAGCTTTAAGAAAAGAGATTGGCTGGACATTTTTGTACAGTTTCAGTTTAAATTAAACTGGCCTCTGTCAGGACCCCCCAAAAAATGCTGTATTAAAGGCATCTCCTCCCAAAAGGCCTTTTCTAATACAATCTCAGGCCTCTTCAGTTGCACACAGTAAAGCTCTATATTGCCTCTCCAAAACATAAATACTACATTTTGGTTCCACTGACAACAAAAGTAATTGACTGTTTCCTGGAGTCACAATATGCTAGCTGCATAATTTACTTTAACTTTTTTGAGTATTTTTTTATGGATTATCTGATGTTGTAATTGTCTTTTAGGGTGTGTTTACACTTAACCTATTTGGTCCAGACCTTTGGACTTTTCAGTTTGGTTCGGACCAAAATTTTTGGTGTGACCCACGGTCAGACCAAAGAGGTGAAATTTGGTCTGGCAAAGAGAGGTGGTCTCAGTCCAGATCAATCTGAACCTTGGTCCAGTTTGTTTAAAGTGTGAAAACAATTTTCAGAAGGTTTGGACTTTCAACACAGGAAGTTAAGGTGGTCAGTAAGAGGGAAAATGAACCGTGGCAGCATGCAGAGGAAATAACAGTGACATAGTCACTTGAAAAAATTATAAAAATGCAGAAACTTACGATATATTTTCAGAGAAGATGTAACAGAGTTCTTGAATAAGATTGACAAGCAATTCCACCAGAAAATCCTCATGGGTGATGACAAAGACAAGCGTCTTTTTTTAATAAAGACCTGGATGACATTCTAGCTGCACTACACTAGTTCCCTAACTAATGTAATGGAGTCTTCCCCTCTTTCAACTTAAAGTGTGGTTACCGTTGTTTCCAGAGCTGCAGAAAACACCTTGAAGGGTGAGTAGTATGTTTGCTAACTATTAATCTGTGCTAAAAACACAAATGTTGTCATGACAGCAGGACGTAGGTGCCATCACGTAAAGTTGTTTAGCTGGAGAAGGAGCAGTGTGAAACCAAACCTAACTAGACCAAATGTAGACAGTGTAAGAAAAGTATGAACCATGTGTGGAATTTCAGGTGGAAATCTCAGCATTGGCATCTGAGTGAACTTCCACTATATCACTTCATCACTCTCTAAATTCAAGGAATCTGTGCGTCTGTCTGTGTGTCACGTTTATAGGACATCATAGGATGGCCTATGATGTCTGCCTGATGTCCTGTGATGATCCTATGATCTCGGGCGTCATAGGACTCGCGATGCCGTCATGAAGATATGCGATGCCATCATAAAGATATGATGCCTATATGACAGCACATAGACAGAGCACATGACTCCCAGAATATGACGGCACATTGACAGAGCACATGACTCCCTACAAGACATACTATATACAGTATAGACACAGGTAAGCAACATAACACAGAACAGTGACAGGCAGAGAAGAAGTAACAAGCAGGGGCAAACAGCCCCAGATGGCAGGGCATGGTTATAGAAAATGCGATGGGCGGGGCTGCACAGATAATCACACACAGGGGATAGGATCACGTTTATAGGACATCATAGGATGGCCTATGATGTCTGCCTGATGTCCTATGATGATCCTATGATCTCAGGCGTCTTAGGACTCGCAATGCTGTCATAAAGATATGCGATGCCGTCATAAAGATATGATGTCTATATGACGGCACATAGACAGAGCACATGACCCCCTACAAGATATATATAGACACAGGTAAGCAACATAACACAGAACAGTGACAGCCAGGAGAAGAAGTAACAAGAAGGGGCAAACAGCCCCAGATGGCAGGCCATATTTTGTGATTTTTATGTTTTGCTGCATACAAAAGCCGTCACATGTGATTGCTACTCAGTGCTGTGTTGCTATAGCAACTGTCCTGTAACTGGCAAGAATTCTGTTCCAATGCATCCCCTCTATGGGCATGCACGGGTGTGCACTAGTATCATAATAATACAAAAGGAAAGATAACCTCACACAATAATTCACTGACAGTCAAAAATGGTGGCCATGTTGCTTTCTAATGTTGTAGCTCATCAGAAGAGGACACAGCGTGTATGTCCAGTCACAAACACACACCTTATTTGCTGTACAGTGACTTTAGCTTTTGTTAGTGTTGTAGTCAAGACCAGAGTCTCTCAAGACCAAAACAAGACTTGGGAGTGGCTGAAATAATCGTTTTTTTAGATGCATCGACTTGCCATATGCGGACAATTTTTGAATCGTTGCATAAATGTCAAAGAATCAATTTTTAAATGTCCAGAGTTCAGCCAGAACTGAAAAGGAAGTATCTGGTGTAAATGTAACATTCCACTTGACTTTTCGTATCTCTCTTCTATTAGTTTTATTGACAGCAAAGATTGGAAGTAAATTCACTGTTGGTCATTACAAATACTTGGCTCTGAAAGTACCAAATAATGTCACAGTGAGGGGAAAAAAGAAATCCTGGACAGGAAAAAGAGATGTGTCAAAAATTATTTTGTAATTGCGTCACAGCCCTCAACCTTAATCAAACAGAATCATGAGGTGGTTAGACCTTCCCACCCATATTTCAGTATCTGTTTTCATTTCTTGCATTTTTTCTTAATCGGAACATTGAGTAAAAAGAAAATGGGCACTGTTTGAAGTCAAAATGTTTGTACCAGGTGGCCTTTAAGAAAAGAAAAATAGTTTCACTCTAGGGTGGGCCGTTGCAACAATTTAATCTGTCACTCTGCTCGGCTCATTAGTGGGAAAAGTAGCGTGTTTATCCACTTTCTGTCTCATGCAGGTGGCGAGCAGTTGTTGTTTTGTCTTTTGGTAGGAAGGGGCTACGTGGCTCCTCGGCTTTTAATGCCACACACAAGAAAACCACACCAGTACCTTCATTTATATTATGTGTCGCAGTCATTCTGTCACATTGCGAGACATATTCTTTGATTTTTGCCTTTTACTTTTTATGTACTAGAACCGTGGAGCAAAAAGTATTTAGTCAGCCACCAATTGTGCAAGTTCTCCACTTAAAAGTTGAGGAGGTCTCCAATTTTCATACATAGGCTATACCTCAACTATGAGAGACAAAATGAGTAAAAAATCCAGAAAATCACATGAAGGATTTTTTTTTTTCCACAATATCTTTATTGAACCTTTTTTTTTTTTTAACAAACATGATACAAACAATCAAACACTAACGCTAAAGTACTACAAAAAAAAAAAAAAATTGCACTAAAAACACCAACAACCACCAACAAAATCAAGTCTTCAACAATGCTCCTCTGTTTAGTCTAGACAATCCAATACATAAGTATACATATTATGTTCACCAGTTTGGAATTTACAAGGTCCACACACATCATTCCACCTTCTTCTTCAAGAGTTATGTTTAAATTTTTTACATAATCAATAAAAGGTCTCCTATATTCTCAAACACAATTTCCTTTGATTTCAGTATATATGTATTCTTTCTAATGGAAGGTTTGTTAACATCTGTCTTAACCACTGAGTCACATCTGGTCTATGAGTCTTTTTCCATAATAGTGCAATACATTTTTTGGCATTAAGCAAACTGAGGTCTATGAATGTTCTTTCACTTTTTATTAAAATTATGCTTTTCTGGGTACAGACCCAACAAAAACAGTTTAGGATTCAGTATGATTTGTTTTAAGATTATTTTTTCAATTGTTACCCTCACCTCTTCCCAAAACATTCTTATTAATCTACATTCCCATAAACAATGAAATAGGGTTCCTTTACTTTCCATGCATTTTGTGCATGTATCTGGTATATTTTGTTATATCTATTTAACTCCTCCGGTGTAAACATACATCCGCATTAACCATTTGAAATGTATCAATTTAAGGCGTGCATTTATTGATTTGGTTTGAGCTTCTGTACCAAATCAATTCCCATTGTTCCTCCGAAATTTCAATTTGCAGATCTTCTTTCCAGTAGTTTAATCTTTTCAGTGAATTTTCACTTGAAGATAGTGTCAATGAGTTATAAAACTCTGAAATAATACCCTTTCTTTTACTATCTTTCATCATCATTTTTTCCAAGGATGAATAAATAGGTCGAGTGAGAGCTTTATTTTGATTTGATCGAATAAAGTTTCTAAGTTGAAGATATTTAAAAAAAATGTGTTCTATTGAGATTAAATTTGATCCTCAGCTCTTCAAAAGACATTATGTTGTCTGCACATGGCAAATATAAATCCTGAATCTTTTGTATCCCTTTTAAATTCCATACTTTAAATACAGCGTCCCGCTCTCCCTGGTTTAAAATATTGATTACCCCATATTGGACTAAATTGTGACAATAACTGTGGTTCTTTTAAATAGTTTTTAGCTTCACACCATATTTTGATCATATGCTTTACAAATGGATTTTTAACTTGTTTTTGTAATTTTTTTGCCGAATCTGAGTATATGAATATGGGAAGAGGTAAAGGTAAATTGTATGATTCCATTTCAGTCCAGTGAGGGAGATCATTTGATGAAAAATAATATGTCATAGACCTCAGTTGTGCCGACCACTAATACAACATAAAATTTGGACATTTCAGACCTCCACGATCAAATGGTAAATATAATAAAGACAGACGTAATCTAGCCCTCCTGTTGTTCCATATAAATTCCACTAACTTTTTTTTTTATTCTTGAGAATAGATCTAAAGGTGGTGATAAGGGAATGTATTGAAATAAATAAAGTATTTTAGGTAAAATATTACTTTTAAGTATATTGATTCTCCCGATCATCGACATTGGTAGTGACATCCATCTCTGAGTTAACTCATTGATATCTGACATTAAGGCTTCATAGTTGACGCTGGCGACTGATTCTAGCTTAGGCATAATTTGGATTCCTAAATATTTAAACTGATTTACAACATTGAATTGATTTGCCTCAGGGGCTGGGTAATTTCTCTGGGTCTCATTTAGCATTAATATTGAAGATTTAGTTTTATTTATTTTATATCCTGATATTTCCCCAAAATTCTTTATTAAATTCAACAAGGTTGGAATTGATTTTTTTTAGATTCGACATAAACAAAATTATATCATCGGCGTACAGGGAGATTTTATGTTCTGTTGGCCCAACTTTAATTCCATATATTTGTGAATGTAAACGTTATCGCTATCGCTAAAGGTTCAATTGCCATAGTAAACAGTAAAGGTGAAAGTGGACAGCCTTGTCGACATCCTCTATTGATTTTTTATTGGTTTTGAAATATTGTTATTTGTTAGGATTTCTGCTGTAGCATTATTGTATATTATTTGAACCCATTTTATGAAATTATTTCCAAGTCCCAAACCTTTGTAGGACTTCAAAAAGAAAGGGCCATTCAACTCTATCAAAGGCCTTTTCGGCGTCCAATGATAGGAGAGCTGTATCCGATGCTTCTTTATTAAAATAAATAATATTAAATAGTCTTCTTACATTATGGAAGCCTTGTCTACCCTTTATAAAGCCATTCTGATCTCGATTAATAATATTTGGTAAAATTTCTTGTATTCGTCTTGCTAAAAATTTTACAGATTATCTTAAGGTCGGCGTTTAATAGGCTTATTGGTCTCATATTTTCACATTTATTAGAGGGCTTACCTGGTTTTGGCAGCAGTATAATTAAGGCATTATTTATGTATGATGGTAAATTATTATTTTGAAATGCTTCTAAAACCATTTCCAAAAAAGGTTTTATTAATTTATTCTTAAATTTTTTATAAAGGTCAACTGGAAGACCATCTGGTCCTGCACTTTTTCCTGATTTCATATTATCAATGGCTAGCCCAACTTCTTCTTGACTAATTTTAGACTCCAATATCTCCCTGTTTTCATTTGGTATACACGGTATAGATAGTTCGTTCAAAAACCCATTTAGTTTTGTTAAATCAGGTTCATTTTTGGTATCATATATTTTTCATAGTAATCTCTAAAGGCTCTATTAATTTCTAAAGGATCTATAACTACCTGTCCTTTACTTATAATACTGGTAATTGGTGTTTTTAATTTCCAATTGTTTAATCTGCCATGCTAATAATTTTCCTGATTTTTCACCTTGTTCATAAAAAGATTGTTTCAATCTTAGAAGACTCGAGACCAGCTCTATTCGCTGATTTTTTGTCGTATTCAGCTCTCAAAATCAGTAATTCATTCTCCAACCTTGGGTCACTTCCTGCATACACTTTTTCCTGAAGACTTTTTATTTTATGTTCCAATTTAGCTCTCTCCTCTCGAGTTTTCTTAGATTTTGATCCTGTATAACTAATAATATGTCCCCTAATAAAAGCTTTGAAAGCCTCCCACTTTACACATGCTGATGTTTGTGTAGTATTGATGTCAAAGAACTCGTCTATCTGTTTTTCTATATACTTGACAAATTCCTCATCCTGAAGCCAATTTATGCTGAAATTGCCATCTACCTGATTCCTTTGTCAATTTTTTATCTACATATATTAGACAACAGGGTGCATGATCAGAGATCACGATGTTATCATAAAAGCAGTTTTGAATCTTGGACCTTAATTCTGTGGAAATCAAAAAATAATCAATACGTGAGAATGTCTTGTAGGTACTGGAATAACAAGAATAGGCTTTAACTTGTGGTTTCATTTCTCTCCATATATCTAACAATCTCAATTCTTTCATAAAATGATTAATAGTCATCCTACATCCAATGTGCGTACAATCCAGTCCTGTTGATCTATCCACACCTGGATTCAATGTACAATTAAAATCCCCTGCTATTATATGTTGCCCTGTAAGTGATGATAAGATGAGAAATAAATTAGCAAAGAACTTCTGATCATCTATATTGGGACCATATAAGTTCACAAGATTTATATTTTCTAATAGCAAAGAACCTTGAATGATTACATATCTTCCAAATTTGTCTCCAATTACATTTTTCACTTGAAAAGGAACTGATTTATGTATGAGAGTCATAACTCCCCTGGCTCGGGATGAAAATGAAAGAGGTGAATACACTTCCCTGCCATCTACTCCTAATTCTTTTAACAATCCTCCTCTATCAGATGAGTTTCTTGTAAAAACACAATTCTTGAACCCATGTCCTTTATTTTATTCATAACTTGTTTAAGTTTTTTTAAATTTTGTAGACCTCAGCAATTCCATGAAGTTAAATTAAGATTAAACACTTTGGTCCATGATCAATAGAGAGTTTGGGATTACCTTGCAGTGTAAACATGCTCATACAGAGAAGCAAAACATGAGTGGTTGAACATTCATCCTACAAACTACACACCAACAAATTTCCGCTTCCCACACTTGTGGCAAACCCCCCAAAATCAAAAGAAAAATTCTGTCTCCCGATATAGCCATCGACCGTTCCACACCCACGGGAGAACAGCCTAAGCCACTCCTTCTTCATCATCCCAATCACCCTAACTCTACTGCTTTTAATGACGTAACATTAACTCTCCTCTGTAGTTTTCAACTTAACTCCAAAATTTTTTAACAACTTTGTACATCATAGTTTTTTTTTTTTTTTATTTGTTTTGTTTTTGTTTTGTTTTTTTAATATATAATACAATCTATATTTTGTAAACTTACTATTTACTTCAAGTCAGTCAGATGCCTGTGCAAATGCTTAATTATTCTACCTTATATTTTGTTCATGCTTAGCTCCCACCAGTCTCTTCTTCTTCTTTGATCTTTTTGATGAACTCCTGCGCCTCCTCTGGGGTCTTGAAGATGTGGGTTCTGCCCTCATACGTGGTCAGACAGTCTCGCAGGATAGATTACACCATGACGAATCCCAAGGTTGCGCAGCTCCTTACGTACGGGATCAAACTGCTTCCTCAATTGTTGGATTCCTGTGGCCAATCTGGGTAGAACCGCACCTGCTGGTCCTGGTGTTTAATCTCTCCTTTTTTAGCTCGTGCAGCGTTGAAGATCTTCATCCTGTCTCTGTTGCTAAGAAACTTCATAATTAAGGTCCTCGGCGGTCCCTTATCTCTCCGTGGGCCAATACGATGTGCTTTTTCCAGAACCACTGCTGATTGCAACTCCTCGCTGCCCGCACCTCGGAATCCACTTTTCCAGAAAGGAACATACGTCCCGACCTTCTGATTCCTCTGGAAGACCCACCAGCCTCAAATTATTCTGTCTCGACCGAGATTCCAAATCCAAAATTTATCTTCCAGAGATTTATTTTTTTTTTCCAAAGTGCGCACTTTAATTGAAGCGGGTGACGTCATCTTCAGCACTAGCGAGACGGAGCTCCATCTGCGCCGTTCGTTCTACACAGTCACCCAATTCCTTTCTTATTCCTTCCAACGCTGTCATAATCCCATCAAATTAGAGGAAAAGTCCGCTCTCATTGAATCATGGCAGCCATCAGCGCATCTGCGCCTCCCCGCAGACATCGCACCGTTGCCAGCCTCCTCCGCCATATATGGAGTTTTGTTTACTGCGTCACGAACCTGGAAAGTCCGTTATTTGGCCTGTTCTGGCGGCTCGCTTTTTTCCTCCTACCATGGTTTTTCCGCCTTAGGCTTCGCCGACATATCCTCGCCCCAAATGCTGGGATACGTTCTGTCCCAATGAGAGAGTTATGTTCCGATTTTTTTTTCCAGGTGCAGAGCACGAGCGAGGACACGTCCTGTCCTACGTTGGCAGACCATACACAGGAAGTCACATTGAAGGATGTTTAATGAATTAATTGGTACAATTCCTCCGGTAAAAATATGTATTGGTACAATAACAAAAAGTTCATCTCAAATACTTTGTTATATACCCTTTGTTGGCAATGACAGAGGTCAAACGTTTTTTGTAAGTCTTCACAAGGTTTTCACACACTTTTGCTGGTATTTTGGCCCATTTCTCCACGCAGATCTCCTCTAGAGCAGTGATGTTTTGGGGCTGTCGCTGGGCAACACGGACTTTCAACTCCCTCCAACGATTTTCTATGGGGTTGAGATCTGGAGACTGGCTAGGCCACTCCAGGACCTTGAAACGCTTCTTACAAAGCCACTCCTTCGTTGCCCGGGCGGTGTGTTTGGGATCATTGTCATGCTGAAAGACCCAGCCACGTTTCATCTTCAATGCCCTTGTTGATGGAAGGAGGTTTTCACTCAAAATCTCACGATACATGGCCCCATTCATTCTTTCCTTTACACGGATCAGTCGTCCTGGTCCCTTTGCAAAAAAATAGCCCCAAAGCATGATGTTTGCACCCCCATGCTTCACAGTAGGTATGGTGTTCTTTCTCCTCCAAAGACGACAAGTTGAGTTTTTACAATAAAGTTCTATTTTGGTTTCATCTGACCATATGACATTCTCCCAATCCTCTTCTGGATCATCCAAATGCTCTCTAGCAAACTTCAGACGGGTCTGGACATGTACTGGCTTAAGCAGGGGGACACGTCTGGCACTGCAGGATTTGAGTTCCTGGCGGCGTAGTGTGTTACTGATGTAGCCATTGTTACTTTGGTCCCAGCTCTCTGCAGGTCATTCACTAGGTCCCCCCGTGTGATTCTGGGATTTTTGCTCACCGTTCTCGTGATCATTTTGACCCCACGGGGTGAGATCTTGCGTGGAGCCCCAGATCGAGGGAGATTATCAGTGGTCTTGTATGTCTTCCATTTTCTAATAATTGCTCCCACAGTTGACTTCTTCACACCAAGCTGCTTACCTATTGCAGATTCAGTCTTCCCAGCCTGGTGCAGGTCTACAATTTTGTTTCTGGTGTCCTTTGAGAGCTCTTTGGTCTTGGCCATAGTGGAGTTTGGAGTCTGACTGTTTGAGGTTGTGGACAGGTGTCTTTTATACTGATAACAAGTTCAAACAGGTGCCATTAATACAGGTAACGAGTGAAGGACAGAGGAGCCTCTTAAAGAAGAAGTTACATGTCTGTGAGAGCCAGAAATCTTGCTTTTTTGTAGGTTACCAAATACTTATTTTACCGAGGAATTTACCAATTAATTCATTAAAAATCCTTCAATGTGATTTTCTGGATTTTTTTTTCTCATTTTGTCTCTCATAGTTGATGTATACCTATGGTGAAAATTGGAGACCTCTCATCTTTTAAGTGGGAGAACTTGCACAATTGGTGGCTGACTAAATACTTTTTTGCCCCACTGTATGTGCATATGCCTCTCTGACCATCAGCTTGAGTTTGGCTCCAACCCACGCTGAGAAAAGAGCAATTCACACTGTTGAATGTGCATTGTGTGGAAGTGGCTCCTTTTTCTACAAGCAGAAACATGCAAAAGCATGTTTGGTTGGATGCATTTGTGCCAGATTAAGGAACCCACATGAAGATGATAAAAGCTAAAGTTTTCAGGAGATGGTGAGAAAAACGAGGAAACAGAGTAAGCTGTGAGATCCTGAATTTTTGTGTATGTCTGCCTTTATGGTGTGCTTGCACATTCTTAAGCTGCAGTTCACATAATCTTGGTAATCAATAACAAATATTTGCTACATCTACTGATGAGACATGGGGGAGCTAGACCTGTAGAATGCGTTTAGCAAGTCCAGAAGTACAACTAGAACCTTTCTGCTTTTGTCATGAGCTAACTGTATCAGAAAACTCCTTCATTCATTCATTCACTGGTCTTTAATCACTTAATTTTTATAGGTTGCAGGGGGGCTGTAACCTATCCCAGCATTTTTAGGTGAGAGGCAGAGTACACCTTGGACAGGTCACCAGTCCATCGCAGGGCCAACACAGAGACGCAATCATTTACTCTCGCATTCATACCTAGGGATGGTTTATCCTCAGCTGATGCCAATTAACCTAACGTGCATGTCTTTGGACTTTGGGAAGAAACCGGAGTGCCTGATGAAAACCCACACAGACACAGGGCTGGCCAGGGTTGGGTTTGAGCCCACGACCTTTTGCTGTGAGGCAGCAATGCATATCACAGTTCTATTGAGCTGCCTCAGAAGCCTCTTGATACTATTACAAGAATTCCTCACTTTAATAAACCTTTTTTGGTTGGGTTTTATTAATAGAAACATTAGTAGTTCAAGCCTTGATGTCAATATTTTGGCAACACTCTTTGCTTCAACATTGAGAGATACAGGTCTGTAAGTGGTTGCCTAGTAGTAGAGCATCTGCCCCACAGCCTGAAGGTCGTGGGTTCACGACCGGGTCATACTAAAGACCATATGAAAATGGTACTTCCCGCCTTCTGGCTTAGTGCCCAGCATAGTATAGAATAGGGGAAGGAAAGCTGGTTACCCAGCTGTGGGAGGAAGCACAAGACACTGTAGAGCCTGGGTAAATGGGGAAGGTAGTATAAGGAAGTACATCCGGCTTTAAATCCCTGCCAGATCATCACAATATCAGACGATATGCTGTGGCAACCCCAAAAGGGAACAGCCAAAAGAAGAAGAAAGGTCGATAAGACACAGGGTCTTTTGGGCACTTTTTCTTCAAACATAGACAAATGTTAACTAGAAAAGCACTCGGAGAGCGCAGACCTCCGCCAAGCGCCACAGTTCCCCAAGAATCCTTTAAAAAAATTCCTGGATCCAGACGGTGATCCGGATCACCACCAAAATGTAATCATCTGTAGGATACCCCTTTCTGACAATCTCTGAAAATTTCATGAAAATCCGTCCATAACTTTTTGAGTTATCTTGCTAACAAACAAACAGAGAGACAGACAGACAAACCAATGCTGATGAAAACATAACCTCCTTGGCGGAGGTAATAAAAAAAAAAAGAGCTAATTTACATGCTTATAATAAGCCGATAACTGAACAAACATGGCCATTGGCTACTGTATGTTTCCATGCACATCAGTAAACCGGTTATAATCTGATTTCTGGAGTTATCTGATTTGTCAAGTAGTCATGTAAATTGCATAATCTGATTTCTTTTTATCAAATACAGGCCATTATTGGATTAGGAGAAATCTGATGAATACATCTGGTTTATTGCCCAGTAATATCTGTTTATTTGGTGCATGTAAACACATCAAATCTGATTATTACTATCATCTGATTATTTCCAGCTATCTGATTATTGTGTCCATGTAAATGTTACAGTGGTACATTGAAGCTACAGTTGAATGTACCACTCACTACCCATTAGATAGAGTGGTCCTACTTTTTAGCAGGATAAAGGCTTTTCCTTGACATGTTGTCGAATGTAAGCAGACTAGATTCATAATGCAACACAATTACCAAGAAGAATTGTTGTAATAGATTACCCCACAAGTAAATATTTCAAAGAAATTTTGTTTCCATTTATTACGTTGTCCAAGATGTTGCTGTTTGTGATTTGGTTGTTCATAATGGCTTAATGTAAGTGTCATTCACTGGAGAACCTGTCAAACAATGAAATATCTTGTTTCTTTGCTCTCTAATAAACCTTTTTAATGTCCATAATACGGCAAAGAGCAGAGTGCTCTCTTCCCCTCTCTGGTGACTCATTCACCACTTAAATAATGTAGGCCAATAAAATATTGACAGTGATTTTAATGATGATGTTAAACCTACTCTGCTGGTATTTCCCATTTAATTTAAATGCATCAGAACACTGTTTTTCAGAGGTTGATTTGAAGATTGAGGCTGATTCAAGATGCTTTTGCAGGAGATAAAATAGAAACTCTGAGCTATAGATCACTTTTTCACTCTACAATAAATAGAGGAAGAGACACAAGTGTTTTTGGGTGCCCAATAAATTACTTGGTGGTTTGCTGTGTTTTATATAGTTCTCCATGCAACCATATGTCCACGTTGGGACTTGATGATGAGTCTTCTTTTTAATCATCCATCCATTCATCCATTTTCTACCGCTTTTCCAGAGGTCCGGGTCGTGAAGGCAGCATCTCAAACAGAGAAGCCCAAACTTCCCTCTCCCTGGCCACCTTCTCCAGCTCTTCAGAGAGGATACCAAGACATTCCCAGACCAGCTGGGAGACAGTCTCTCCAGTGTGTCCTGAGTCTGCCCTGGGTCTCCTCCCAGTTGGACATGCCCAAAACGCCTCAAGTGGAAGGCATTCTGGAAGCATCCTGATCAGATGCCCAGACTACCTTAACTGGCTCCTTTCGCTATGGAGGAGCAGCGGTTCTACTCTGAGCCTAACCACCTCAACTGGCTCCTTTCGATATGGAGGAGTAGTCGTTCTACTCTGAGCCTCTCCCAGATGACTGAGCGCCTCACCCTATCTCTAAGGGTGATTCCAGCAATCCTACCGGAGAAAGCTCATTTCAGCCGCTTGTATCCACGATCTCGTTCTTTGGTCATTACCCGAAGCTCATGACCATAGGTGAGGGTAGGAACGTAGATTGACCGGTAAATCAACAGCTTTGCTTTAGAGCTCTAGGTTTAGAGCTCAGCTCCCTCTTCACCACAACAGACCGGTACAACGTCCACATCACTGCAGATGCTGCTCCAATCCATCTGTCAATCTCTCACGCCATTCTCCCCTCACTCGTGAATAAGACCCCGAGATACTTAAACTCCTCCACTTGGGGCAGGAGCTTGTCTCCAACCCAGACAGGACAATCCACCTTTTTCCAGCTGAGGACCATGGACTCAGACTTGGAGGTGCTGATTCTCATCCCAGCCGCTTCACACTCAATAGCAGACCATCTCAGCAAGGCCTATAGATCATTGCTTGATGAAGCCAACAGGACAACATCATCCGCAAACAGCAGAGATGAAATCCTGTCGTCACTGAGAATGACACCCTCCAATCCTTGGCTGGGCCTAGATATCCTGTCCATAACTTTTATGGACAGGATCGGAGACAAAGGGCAACCCTGTCAGAGTCTAACTCTCACTGGAAACAAGTTTGACTCGGTGTTGGAAATATGAACCAAACTTACAACGGTTGTATAGGGACCGGATAGCTCGTAACAACGAGCCCAATACCCCATACTCGCGCAGCACCCCTCACAAGAGACCATGAGGGACGCGGTCGAATGCTTTCTCCAAGTCCACAAAACACATGTGGACTGGTTGGGCAAACTCCCACGAACCCTCGAGGATTCTCAAGAGGGTAAAGAGCTGGTTTGATGTGCCACAGCCAGGACGAAAACCATATTGGTGATCCTCCTGAATCTGAGGTTCGACCAGCGGTCTTACTCTCCTCTCCAGTACCCTGGCATAGACCTTTCCAGGAAGGCTGCAAAGTGTGATCCCCTAAAGTTGGAACACACCCTCCGGTCCCCCTTTTTAAAAAGATGAACCACCACCCCAGTTTGCCATGCCAAAGGCACTGTCCCCAACTTCCATGCAACATTGCAGAGGCATGTCAACCATGATAGCCCAACAACATCCAGGGCCTTGAGGTACTCAGGGCAAATCTCGTCCACCCCCCGGGCCCGGCCACCAAAGAGTTTTTTAACCACTTTGGTGACCTCAGTCCCTGTGATGGCCAATTTGTTCCCCTTGTCCTCAAGCCCTGCTTCCTTTATGGAAGGTGTGTCAGTGGGATTGAGGAGATCCTTGAAGTATTCCTTCCACCGCTTGACGATGTCCCCAGTCGAAGTCAGCAGCGCCCCATCCGCACCATACACAGTGTGGACAGGGAGCTGCATCCCCCTCCTGAGTTGTCAGATAGTTTGCCAGAATCTCTTCGAGGCCGACCGAAAGTCTTGTTCCATGGCCTCATCAAACTCCTCCCACACCTGAGTTTTTGCTTCCACAACCACCCGAGTTGCACTTCGCTTGGCCTGCCAGTACACCTCAGCTGCTTCAGGAGTTCCACAAGCCAACCAAGCTCAATCAGACTCCTTCTTCAGCTTGATGGCCCCCCTCACCACTGGTGTCCACCACTTGGTTCGGGGGTTGCTACCATGAGATGTACCAACAACCTTGCAGCCACAGCTCTGGGCAGCCACTTCAACAATGGAGGTGGAGAATATGGCCCATTCAGACTCCATGTCTCCAGACTCCCTCGGAATGTAGTTGAAGTTCTCCCGGAGGTGGGAGTTGAAGACCTTCTGGACAGGGGCCTCAGCCAGATGTTCCCAGCACACCCTCACTATGCGTTTAGGTCTACCGGGTCTGAGTGGCGTTCGCCCCTGCAATTTGATCCAACTTGCCACCAGTTGGTGATCAGTTGACAGCTCTGCACCTCTCTTTACCTGAGTGTCCAAGGCATGTGGTCACAGGTCTGATGACACGATAACAAAATCAATCATCGACCTGCAACCAAGGGTGTCTTGGTGCCAGGTGCACATATGGACACCCTTATGCTACCATGGTGTTCGTTATGGACAAACTGTGTTTGGCACAGAAGTCCAATAACCGAACACCACTCAGGTTCAGATCGGGCAGGCCAGTCCTCACAATCATGCTCCTCCAGGTTTCACTGTCATTGCCCACATATGCATTGAAGTCCCCCAGTAGGCCAATGGAGTCTCCAAGAGGAGCACTCTCCAGCACCCCATCAGAGATTCCAAAAGGGTGGGTACTCTGAACCATCACTTGGTGCATAGGCACAAATGATGGTCAGGACCCGTTTCCCAACCCGAAGGTGCAAGGAAACTACCCTTTCATCCACCGGGGAGAACGCCAATGTCGAGACAGCAAGGTGGGGGGATACAAGAATACCCACCCCTGCCCATTGCCTCTCACCCGGGGCAACTCTAGAGTAGGCCAGGCTCCAGCCCCTCTCCAGGAAACTGGTTCTAGAGCTGGAGCTATGCGTTGGCGTTGAGGTGAGCCTAACTATATTTAGCTGGTATCTCTCAACCTCGTGTACCAGCTCTAGCTGCTTTCCCACCAGAGAGGTGATGTTCCACATCCCAAAAGCCATGTTCGAAAGCTGGGGATCAAACTGAGAAGGTCTCTGCCTTTGCCTGCCACATGATCCGCATAGCACCGGCCCCCCATGGTCCCTCCTGCAGGTGGTTATCCCACTGGAGAGCAGACCCATGTAACTCCTTCAGGTTGAGCTCGGCCGGGTCCCATGGGCAGAAACCCCGCCACCAGGCGCTAGCCATCGAGCCTCTCCCCCAGGCCTGGCTCTAGGGCGGGGCCCCGGTAACCCCATACCAGGTGGGGTGCACTGAATCCTTGATTTTTTTTGTCCATCATGGGAGTCTGTTGGATCACTCAGTCTGGCCCTTCACCCAAGACCAGTTTGTCTTGGGAGACCCAACCAGAGGCAAATTACCCCAGACAACATGGCTTGTTGTCCCAGGTTCACTAGGGCTTGCATGCCCTAGTGATCCTGGGATCACTAGGGCATGCAAGCCCCCCACCACAATAAGGTGGTGATCCATGGGGGGGGGGGGTCTTTATTTTTTTTTCCACAATATTTTTTATTGAACCCTTTTTTTTTTTTACAAACATAACACAAACAATCAAACACTAACACTAAAGTAATTTTTAAAAAATGTACTAAAAACACCAACAACCACTAACAAAGGCAGGTCTTCAACAATGCTCCTCTGTTTAGTCTAGGCAATCCATTACATAAGTATACATATTATACATTCACCAGTTTGGAATTTACAAGGTCCACACACATCATTCACCTTCTTCTTCAAAAGTTATGTTTAAATTCTTTACATAATCAGTGAAAGGTCTCCATATATTCTCAAACACAATTTCCTTTGATTTCAGTATGTATGTTATTCTTTCTAGTGGAAGGTTTGTTAACATCTGTCTTAACCACTGAGTCACATCTGGTCTATGAGTGTTTTTCCACAGTAGTGCAATACATTTTTTGGCGTTAAGCAAACTGAGATCTATGAATGCTCTTTCACTCTTATTAAAGTTATGCTTTTCTGGATACAGACCCAACAAAAACAATTTAGGATTCAATATGATTTGTTTTGAAATTATTTTTTCAATTGTTACCCTCACCTCTTCCCAAAACATTCTAATTTTTCTACATTCCCATAAACGGTGAAATAGGGTTCCTTTACTTTCCATACATTTTGTGCACGTATCTGGTATGTTTTTGTTATATCTATTTAACTCCTCCGGTGTAACATACATCCGCATTAACCATTTAAAATGTATCAATTTAAGACGTACATTTATTGATTTGGTTTGAGCTTCTGTACAAGCCAATTCCCATTGTTCCTCTGAAATTTCAGTTTGCAGGTCTTCTTTCCAATAATTCAGTCTTTTCTGTGAGTTTTCACTTGAGGATAATGTCAATGAGTTATAAAACTCTGAAATAATACCCTTTCTCTTACTATCTTTCGTCAAAAATTTTTCCAAGGATGAATAAGTAGGTCGGGTGAGAGCATTATTTTGATTTGATCGAATAAAGTTCCGAAGCTGAAGATATTTTAAAAAATGTGTTCTATTAAGATTAAATTTGATCCTCAGTTCTTCAAAAGACATTATTGTTATCTGAACATGATAAATATAAGTCTTGAATCTTTTGAATCCCTTTTAAATTCCATACTTTAAATACAGCATCCGCTCTCCCTGGTTTAAAATATTGATTACCCCATATTGGGCTAAATTGTGACAATAAGTGTGGTTCTTTTAAATATTTTTTGGTTTCACACCATATTTTGATCATATGCTTTACAAATGGATTTTTAACTGGTTTCTGTAATTTTTTTGCCGAGTCTGAGTATATGAATGTGGGAAGAGGTAAAGGTAAATTGTATGATTCCATTTCAGTCCAGTGAGGGAGATCATTTGATGAAAAATAATATGTCATAGACCTCATTTGTGCTGACCAGTAATACAACATAAAGTTTGGACATTTCAGACCTCCACGATCAAATGGTAAATATAGTAAGGACAGACTTAATCTAGCCTTCCTATTGTTTCATATAAATTCCACTAACTTTTTTTTAATTCTTGAGAATAGATCTGAAGGTGGTGGTAAAGGAATGTATTGAAATAAATAAAGTATTTTTTGTAAGATATTACTTTTAAGTATATTAATTCTCCCGATCATCGACATTGGTAGTGACATCCATCTCTGAAGTAACTCATTAATGTCTGTCATTAAGGCTTCATAGTTGGCACTGGCGACTGATTCTAGCTTAGGCACAATTTGAATTCCTAAATATTTAAACTGATTTACAACATTGAATTGATTTACCTCAGGAGCTGGGTGATTTCTCTGGGTCTCATTTAGCATTAATATTGAAGATTTAGTTTTATTTATTTTATATCCTGATATTTCCCCAAAATCCTTTATTAAATTCAACAAGGTCGGAATTGATTTTTTAAGATTCGACATAAACAAAATTATGTCATCGGCATACAGGGAAATTTTATGTTCTGTTGGTCCTACTTTAATTCCATGTATTTGTGGATGTAAATGTACTGCCATCGCTAAAGGTTCAATTGCCATAGTAAACAGTAAAAATGAAACTGGACAGCCTTGTCGACATCCTCTATTGATATTTATTGATTTTGATATATTGCTGTTTGTTAGGATTTCTGCTGTAGCATTATTGTATATTATCTGAACCCATTTTATGAAATTATTTCCAAGTCCAAACCTTTGTAGGACTTCAAAAAGAAAGGGCCATTCGACCCTATCAAAGGCCTTTTCGGCGTCCATTGATAGGAGAGCTGTATCCGGTGCTTCTTTATTAGAATAAATAATATTAAATAGTCTTCTTACATTATGGAAGCCTTGTCTTCCCATTATAAAGCCATTCTGATCTCGGTTAATAATATTTGGTAATATTTCTTGTAGTCGTCTTGCTAAAATTTTACAGATTATCTTAAGGTCAGCATTTAATAGGCTTATTGGTCTCATGTTTTCACATTTATTAGAGGGTTTACCTGGTTTTGGCAACAGTATAATTAAGGCATTATTCATGTATAGTGGTAAATTACTATTTTGAAATGCTTCTAAAACCTTTTCCAAAAATGGTTTTATTAATTTATTCTTAAATTTTTTATAGAGGTCAACAGGAAGACCATCTGGTCCTACACTTTTTCCTGATTTCATATTATCAATGGCTAGCCCAACTTCTTCTTGACTAATTTTAGACTCCAGTATCTCCCTGTTTTCATTTGGAATACACGGTATAGATAATCCGTCCAAAAACCCATTTAGTTTTGTTAAGTCAGTTTCATTTTTTGTATCATATAGTTTTCCATAATAATCTCTAAAGGCACTGTTAATTTCTAAAGGATCTACAACTGCCTGTCCGTTACTTATAATACTGGTAATTGGGGTTTTAAATTCTAATTGTTTAATCTGCCATGCCAATAGTTTCCCTGATTTTTCACCTTGTTCATAAAAAGATTGCTTCAATCTTAGAAGACTCGAGGCAGCTCTATTCGCTGATTTTTTGTCATATTCAGCTCTCAGAATCAGTAATTCATTCTCTAACTTTGGGTCACTTCCTGCATACACTTTTTCTTGAAGAATTTTTATTTTATGTTCCAATTGGACTCTCTCCTCTCGAGTCTTCTTAGATTTTGAACCTGTATAACTAATAATATGCCCCCTAATAAAAGCTTTGAAAGCCTCCCACTTTATACATGCTGGTGTTTGTGTAGTATTGATATCAAAGAACTCATCTATCTGTTTTTCTATGTAAGATAAGATAAGCCTTTATTAGTCCCACAATGGGAAAATTCCAGGATTGCAACAGCACAGGAATAGCAACACTCAGAGCAACAATCAGAAGGCAAGAAAAAAAAAGAACATCTAGTAAACATATGTACATATTACTATAAATATACTGTATATATATATATATATATATATATATATATATATATATATATATATATATATATATATATATATATATACACACAGTGCGGAGCATTATGGTTGGTGAATGTGCAGCAGAAAGTCTAAGCTCTCTCTCCGCGGATGCGGCGGGCCAGCTGGAAGTCTTTGGGCATGATGGTGACCCTCTTAGCGAAGAAGAGACCCACCAGGTAGGCCTCGCTGGCCTCCTGCAGAGCCATGACGGCGAAGCTCAGGAAGCGCAGGTCGGTCTTGAAGTCCTGAGCTATCTCCCTCACCAGGCGCTGGATGGGCAGCTTACGGATGAGCAGCTCCGTGGATTTCTGGTAGTGACGGATCTCTCTCAGAGCCACGGGCCTGTAACGGTGAGGCTTCTTCACTCCGCCGGTGGCCGGAGCGCTTTTCCGAGCAGCCTTGGTGGCTAGCTGCTTCCTGGGGGGCTTTTTCCTCCAGTAGATTTTACGGGCGGTCTGCTTGGTTCTTGCCATCGCTCTTTATTATTCTGTCTTATATTTCTTGCACGCCGCCTAAACTCCAGCCCGGCACCCGCGTCGTTTTCGCTACAGCTCCCGGTATGTCGAGTTTCCCCATTAGCACCGGGCGGCGGCCGAGTGCTAGCTAGTACCAGCTCCTCCCTGCTGTAACGTCTCCCACTGTAAACAGTGGCTCCGTCCGCCGACTCGGGAGACCCCTGGGGCGAACTGTGTGTCCGTGATATATATATATATAGAGTGAAAGGTGTAGAAAGAAGAAGGAAGATAAAAAAAAAGGCTGTTGCAACGAGCAGCCAACCGGTCCGGCGGCGCCACACGAGTTTGTACTTAACAAATTCCTCATCCTGAAGCCATGTATGCTGAAATTGCCACCTTCCTGGTTCCTTTGTCAATTTCTTATCTACATATATTAGACAGCAGGGTGCATGATCAGAGATCACAGTGTTATCATAGAAACAGTTTTGAATCTTGGACCTTAATTCTGTGGAGATCAAAAAATAGTCAATACGTGAGAATGTCTTGTAGGTATTAGAATAACAAGAGTAGGCTTTGACTTGTGGTTTCATTTCTCTCCATATATCTAGCAATCTCAATTCTTTCATAAAATGATTAATGGTCATCCTGCATCCATTGTGCGTACAGTCCAGTCCTGTTGATCTATCTATACCAGGATTCAATGTACAATTAAAATCCCCTGCTATTATATGTTGCCCTGTAAGTGATGATAAAATAAGAAATAAATTAGCAAAGAAGTTTTGATCATCTATATTGGGACCGTATAAGTTCACCAGATTTATATTTTCTAATATCAAAGATCCTTGGATGATTAGATATCTTCCTAATTTGTCTCCAATTACATTTTTCACTTGAAATGGGACTGATTTATGTATGAGAGTCATAACTCCCCTGGCTCGGGATGAAAATGATGAGGTGAGCACACTTCCCTGCCATCTTCTCCTAATTCTTTTTACATCCTCCTCTATTAGATGAGTTTCTTGTAAAAACACAATTTTTGAACCTATGTCTTTTATTTTATTCATAACTTGTTTAAGTTTTTTTAAATTTTGTAGACGTCTGCAATTCCATGAAGTTAAATTAAGATTAATGCTTTGGTCTATGATCAATAAGGAGTTTGAGATTACCTTGCAATATAAACATGCTCATACAGAGAAGCAAAAATATGAGTGGTTGAACATTCGTCCCACAAACTACACACAAACAAATTCCCCCTCCCCACATTTGTGGTAATCCCCCCAAAATCAAAAAAAAAATTCCGTCTCCCGCTATAGCCATTGACTGCTCCACACCCGCGAGGATCAGTCAAACCACTCTTTCTTTCTCCTCTCAATCACCCTGACTCTACTGCTTTTAATGACATAACATTAACTCTCTTCTGTAGTTTTTCCAACTTAACTCCAAAATTTTATAGCAACTTTGTACATCATAGGTTTTTTTAATATAATACAATCTATATTTTGTAAACTTGCTATATGCTTCAGATCAGTCAGATGCCTGTGCAAATGCTTAAATATTCTACCTTTATATCTTGTTCATGCTTCATGCTTAGCTCCCACCAGTCTCTCCTTGGATCTGCTTGACAAGCACCTGCGCCTCCTGAGGGGTCTTGAAGGTGTGGGTTCTCCCTTTATATGTGACCAGCAGTCTTGCCGGATGAATCACTCCGTGACGAATCCCGAGGTTGCGCAGCTCTTTACGGGCGGGGTCAAACTGTTTCCTTAATTGTTGGATTCCTGTGGCCAAATCTGGGTAGAACCGCACCTGTTGATCCTGGTATTTAATTTCTCCTTTAGCTCGCGCCGCGTTGGAGATCATCATCTTGTCTCTGTAGCTGAGGAACTTCATAATCAGCGTCCTCGGTGGTGCCTTATTATCTCTCGGTGGGCCGATTCGGTGGGCGCTCTCTAAGACGACCAATGACTGCAGCTCCGCGTTGTTCAGCGCTTCTGGAATCCACTTTTCCAAAAAGGAACATGTGTCCCATCCCTCCGTTCTCTCCGGGAGGCCCACCAGCCTCAGATTGTTCCGTCTCGACCGGGATTCTAAGTCCAGGACACTATCTTCCAGACGTTTATTTTTTAATTCCAATGTGTGCACCTTTAATTGTAGGCTGGTGACGTAATCCTCAGCGCTGGAAATTCGGAGCTCCACCTGCGATACTCGTTCCATACAGTTGCTTATTTCCTTTCTCATTCCTTCTATTGCTGCTATAATCCCATCAAATTTAGAGGAAAAGTCTGCTCTCATTGAGCTAATGGCAGCTAGCACCGCACTCGTGCCTTCCCCAGCAGTCACCGCTCCGCCACTAGCTTCCTCCGCCATAGTCTCTGGAGATTTTTCTGCTTCGTCATGAGCGTGGAAGTCTGTTAGCTTGGACTGTTTCGACGATTCAGTTTTTACTCCACCTAATTTCCCAGCCTTAGGCTTTACCATATCCGCGCCCAAGCGCTGGGATAGGTTTTGTTCCAATTGAGAGAGTTATTTGCCAACTTTTTATTTTTAGGAGCAGAGCAGAGTGAAACACGTCCTCCTACGTGGCCGCCATAACCGGAAGTCCATGGGGGGGTCTTTATAATCAAAAGAATGCAATTTTAATTTTACAGGAGGTGCTTTTAATTAGACACACACATTATTAGTAGTCTCTTTAAATGGTTATAAAATTGAAGTAATCATTCAGCAACTACGTGTTAATTTTGCAGACTGGCATCTGTAAATTTAATCTGCTGTAGCTAATTAATATATTTTTTGTGAACCACTACAGCGCAAAATGAAATTCCAGGATGACACAATCTTGCATGATGCTACAATAGTCAGGAGTCTCCACCTATTTTTTATGTCTCAGGACTGCCAAATCTTCAAAAACGTTGGGAGTGAGACTTCGATGGAATTGTGTTTGTGGAAATTAGGGGGGCAGGATTTTTTTTCCATCAATACAGACATTTAAGCTAATGTTAAGTGTGTTGACAATAACATAAGCACACTCATTTTTTATTTCTTGAAAACTTGTGAGTTTCAAAAATGAAACTGTACACAAGTGAAATACATTTTGAAAAATTTCCTTTTTGGCATATCACAGTTCCTAATGGCTTTTACACAGTGTGTAGGTTTGGTCACCCTCCAGCATTTTAAAAATATAGGCTATTCATTGAAAAACAATAGTAAATTCTATCACCTTTACTTTGAACATCCATTTAAATAGTAGTGTTACCTGACTGTATGCAGTCAGTGTACAGTTACCTATACAGTAACTTAATGCAATGAACAAATTCGATAAGAACTTAATGCAATTGATGCGTATGAAAAGTTACATTAATTTTAAACCTGCACAAATATAAACTTAAGTATCTAAATTCTTCGGAGACTTACAAAACAAATTAAAGTTATAAAACAAAATAAAGTGCTGTTACAAGATTTTATGATTTTTTTTGGCAGTTCAGAATTTGCTGGGAGTTTGCTAAAGTGGTGCAGTGTGTGTTGTTCAGCAGGAGGACTTACAACTTTTTCCACTTCTTTCAACTCTGGATGATGGTGGTTAATGTGAGCCCCTGCATTTAGATAAGATAAGATAAGCCTTTATTAGTCCCACAATGGGGAAATTCCAGAATTGCAACAGCACAGGGACAGCAACACTCAGAGCAATAATTTAGAAGATAAGAAAATAAGAGCAGTGAACATACATATGTACACATAAATATATATACACAGTGCGGAGCATTGTAGCTAGATGGACTAAACAGCATAATCGTCTATTTAGTTACCCTACATGGTATGAATATGTACCCATACATATTGTCACCCTCCATAGCGACTGATATTGTCCTAGTTGTATACTGGAGGGGGCCATTTGTGTAAGTCTGTTGCGTCTTTTGCATTCAGTACTATTAGGTTGTCACATTTTTATTTTTTTTTTTGCTATCTCTGCGAGCAGCCCTGCTTAGATTATAAAGTCTGACAGCCGTAGGTAGGAAGGACCTGCGAAACCTCTCGGTCACGCATCTAGGATGATGTACTCTACTGCTAAATGAGCTCCTCAGTGCGTTCAGTATGTCCTGCATAGGGTGGGACTCGGACTCCAGCAGAGATGACAGTTTAGCCACCATCCTTCTCTCTCCTATCTCCTCCACTGGGTCAAGGCGTTGCCCCAGGACAGAGCTAGCTTTCTTGATTAGTTTGTTCAGTCTCTTCCTATTGGCTGCTGTAATGCCGTTGCCCCAGCAGACCACTCCAAAAGTGATGGCTGATGCCACCACCGTGTCGCAGAATGTCTTCAAGAGCACCCTTTGTACACCAAAAGACCTGAGCCTCCTCAGTAGGAACAGCCTGCGCTGTCCCTTCTTGTAGAGTGCATCGGTATTGTGTGACCAGTCTAGTTTATTGTTCAGATGAACACCCAGGTACTTGAAGGTTGTCACCATCTCAATGTCTGTTTACTGGTGCTGTGAGGGGTTGTCCTTGCCTGCGGCAGTCCACCACCAGCTCCTTAGTTTTCCTTGCGTTGATCTGGAGGCAGTTCTGATGGCACCAGTCCACAAAGTCCTGGATAAGTTCTCTGTACTCAGCTTCCTCTCCGTTGGAGATGAGGCCAACGATCGCAGAGTCGTCAGAGAACTTCTGTAGATGGCAGTGTGTTGTGTTGTGTGAGAAGTCCGCAGTATAAAGGGTGAACAGGAAGGGAGCCAGAACCGTTCCCTGGGGGGCCCCCGTGCTGCCGATGATCGTGTCGGACACACAATCCTGGGTTCTCACAAACCGTGGCCGGTTAGTGAGGTAGTCCAGGATTCATGATGACAGGTGCTGGTCCACCCCTGCGCACAGCAGCTTGTCCTTCAGGATCATCGGTTGGATAGTGTTGAAAGCACTGGAGAAGTCAAAGAACATGATCCTCACCGCATTCCCGGGCTTCTCCAGGTGGGACAGGGAACGGTGAAGGAGGAAGATCACTGCATCCTCCACCCCAATGCCATGCTGGTAGGCAAACTGGAGTGGATCCATCGCTGGTCCCACCAGGGGGCGAAGGTGAGCAGGGAGCATTTGTGGTGTTACCAAAGTACTTGACTTTTGTTTTGTAAACTTTACATATTACATGTGTCATATCTAGCACTTTCTTTCCCGGAATGTTGTAGAGACAAAAATGTGCCCACACACTTGCTTTCACTGAAGATGGGACTGGCTGAATTTTTTGCTGCTCCATTTTTTCTTTATTCCAACTGTTTCATCTGGCTGCTAGCTAGTAAGCTACTCTGCATAGTTCTCCTGCGTCGGCAGCTTCAGTGTGTAATTGCGTATCCCGAAGCGGCAATACGTGTCATGTGACGGGACCCCGGCGCCACCGCAAAAAAATAATAATAATAAATTTTAAAATTGATTCTTAATTTTTGTGAATCAATTCTGGATAATGTAAAATGAGAATTTTGGTTCTTATGTGAATCCATTTTTTTTTTTCCAACACCCCTACTAAGTTCCGTCTTGTGTCCCCTGGCCAGCCAATGCCAGCCACATAAAACAGATAACACAATACAACAACAGTAAACAATACAACAATAATAACAAGAGCAGTAAGACTGCACACTGACGGGAAGAGAGAAACAAACAAATAAAGTTAAGATGAATATTGTTGATCTCAGACCAGCAAAAAGTACCACAATGACCAAGGTGTTACTCAGGATGTTTAAGTGTAAAGTGCTAAGGTGCATCGTGTGGTTTAGTAAAGTCCGTTTGTAGAATTACACAGTATGATGCATGAATTTAAAGTGCTTAGTGAATTGCACATGGCTGTATTGTACATGTGTCAGCACATAGTCTGGCTGGAATGGTTCCTCTACTGGTAGCTAGTTGCAGGTAGCAGAGTTGGCAGTTCTCTTATTCAAGCTCATTTTTGTACCCCAGGGAACAGTCCTGTCCCGGCAACAAGTCAAATCACTCATCTCTCAACACTGCATTCACAATATTGAAAATGTTATATTTTTTTGTGTGTATGTATGCTTTTTGTATGTTTTTTTTAGCACAAATTTGTGATGCCATCACAAACACTGGCATATGTATAAAGGGTTAAAATTCTGGAAATAATTAAATATTTAGTATTGACTTCCGGTTATGGCTGCCACGTAGGACGGACGTGTCTCGCTCTGCTCTGCTCCTGGAGAAAAAAAATCGGCAAATAACTCTCTAGAACGAACGGCGCAGATGGAGCTCCGTCTCGCTAGTGCTGAAGATGACGTCACCCGTCTTCAATTAAAGGTGCGCACTTTGGAAAAAAAAAATAAATCTCTGGAAGATAATATTTTGGATTTGGAATCTCGGTCGAGACAGAATAATTTGAGGCTGGTGGGTCTTCCAGAGGAATCAGAAGGTCGGGACGTATGTTCCTTTCTGGAAAAGTGGATTCCGGAGGTGCTGGGCAGCGAGGAGTTGCAATCAGCAGTGGTTCTGGAAAAAGCACATCGTATTGGCCCACGGAGAGATAAGGGACCGCCGAGGACCTTAATTATGAAGTTTCTTAGCAACAGAGACAGGATGAAGATCTTCAACGCTGCACGTGCTAAAGGAGAGATTAAACACCAGGACCAGCAGGTGCGGTTCTACCCAGATTTGGCCACAGGAATCCAGCAATTGAGGAAGCAGTTTGATCCCATACGTAAGGAGCTGCGCAACCTTGGGATTCGTCATGGTGTAATCTATCCTGCGAGACTGCTGACCACGTATGAGGGCAGAACCCACATCTTCAAGACCCCAGAGGAGGCGCAGGAGTTCATCAAGAAGATCAAAGAAGAAGAAGAGACTGGTGGGAGCTAAGCATGAACAAAATATAAGGTAGAATAATTAAGCATTTGCACAGGCATCTGACTGACTTGAAGTAAATAGTAAGTTTACAAAATATAGATTGTATTATATATTAAAAAAACAAAACAAAAACAAAACAAACAAAAAAAACAAAACTATGATGTACAAAGTTGTTAAAAATTTTGGAGTTAAGTTGGAAAACTACAGAGGAGAGTTAATGTTACGTCATTAAAAGCAGTAGAGTTAGGGTGATTGGGAGGATGAAGAAGGAGTGGCTTAGGCTGTTCCCCGTGGGTGTGGAATGGTCGATGGCTATATCGGGAGACAGAATTTTTCTTTTGATTTTGGGGGGTTTGCCACAAGTGTGGGAAGGGGAAATTTGTTTGTGTGTAGTTTGTAGGATGAATGTTCAACCACTCATGTTTTTGCTTCTCTGTATGAGCATGTTTACACTGCAAGGTAATCCCAAACTCTCTATTGATCATGGACCAAAGTGTTAATCTTAATTTAACTTCATGGAATTGCAGAGGTCTACAAAATTTAAAAAAACTTAAACAAGTTATGAATAAAATAAAGGACATGGGTTCAAGAATTGTGTTTTTACAAGAAACTCATCTGATAGAGGAGGATGTTAAAAGAATTAGGAGTAGATGGCAGGGAAGTGTATTCACCTCTTCATTTTCATCCCGAGCCAGGGGAGTTATGACTCTCATACATAAATCAGTTCCTTTTCAGGTGAAAAATGTAATTGGAGACAAATTTGGAAGATATGTAATCATTCAAGGTTCTTTGCTATTAGAAAATATAAATCTTGTGAACTTATATGGTCCCAATATAGATGATCAGAAGTTCTTTGCTAATTTATTTCTCATCTTATCATCACTTACAGGGCAACATATAATAGCAGGGGATTTTAATTGTACATTGAATCCAGGTGTGGATAGATCAACAGGACTGGATTGTACGCACATTGGATGTAGGATGACTATTAATCATTTTATGAAAGAATTGAGATTGTTAGATATATGGAGAGAAATGAAACCACAAGTTAAAGCCTATTCTTGTTATTCCAGTACCTACAAGACATTCTCACGTATTGATTATTTTTTGATTTCCACAGAATTAAGGCTGTAAGTGATGATAAGATGAGAAATAAATTAGCAAAGAACTTCTGATCATCTATATTGGGACCATATAAGTTCACAAGATTTATATTTTCTAATAGCAAAGAACCTTGAATGATTACATATCTTCCAAATTTGTCTCCAATTACATTTTTCACTTGAAAAGGAACTGATTTATGTATGAGAGTCATAACTCCCCTGGCTCGGGATGAAAATGAAGAGGTGAATACACTTCCCTGCCATCTACTCCTAATTCTTTTAACATCCTCCTCTATCAGATGAGTTTCTTGTAAAAACACAATTCTTGAACCCATGTCCTTTATTTTATTCATAACTTGTTTAAGTTTTTTTAAATTTTGTAGACCTCTGCAATTCCATGAAGTTAAATTAAGATTAACACTTTGGTCCATGATCAATAGAGAGTTTGGGATTACCTTGCAGTGTAAACATGCTCATACAGAGAAGCAAAAACATGAGTGGTTGAACATTCATCCTACAAACTACACACAAACAAATTTCCCCTTCCCACACTTGTGGCAAACCCCCCAAAATCAAAAGAAAAATTCTGTCTCCCGATATAGCCATCGACCGTTCCACACCCACGGGGAACAGCCTAAGCCACTCCTTCTTCATCCTCCCAATCACCCTAACTCTACTGCTTTTAATGACGTAACATTAACTCTCCTCTGTAGTTTTCCAACTTAACTCCAAAATTTTTAACAACTTTGTACATCATAGTTTTTTTTTGTTTGTTTGTTTTGTTTTTGTTTTGTTTTTTAATATATAATACAATCTATATTTTGTAAACTTACTATTTACTTCAAGTCAGTCAGATGCCTGTGCAAATGCTTAATTATTCTACCTTATATTTTGTTCATGCTTAGCTCCCACCAGTCTCTTCTTCTTCTTTGATCTTCTTGATGAACTCCTGCGCCTCCTCTGGGGTCTTGAAGATGTGGGTTCTGCCCTCATATGTGGTCAGCAGTCTCGCAGGATAGATTACACCATGACGAATCCCAAGGTTGCGCAGCTCCTTACGTACGGGATCAAACTGCTTCCTCAATTGCTGGATTCCTGTGGCCAAATCTGGGTAGAACCGCACCTGCTGGTCCTGGTGTTTAATCTCTCCTTTTTTAGCTCGTGCAGCGTTGAAGATCTTCATCCTGTCTCTGTTGCTAAGAAACTTCATAATTAAGGTCCTCGGCGGTCCCTTATCTCTCCGTGGGCCAATACGATGTGCTTTTTCCAGAACCACTGCTGATTGCAACTCCTCGCTGCCCAGCACCTCCGGAATCCACTTTTCCAGAAAGGAACATACGTCCCGACCTTCTGATTCCTCTGGAAGACCCACCAGCCTCAAATTATTCTGTCTCGACCGAGATTCCAAATCCAAAATATTATCTTCCAGAGATTTATTTTTTTTTCCAAAGTGCGCACCTTTAATTGAAGACGGGTGACGTCATCTTCAGCACTAGCGAGACGGATCTCCATCTGCGCCGTTCGTTCTACACAGTCACCCAATTCCTTTCTTATTCCTTCCAACGCTGTCATAATCCCATCAAATCTAGAGGAAAAGTCCGCTCTCATTGAACTCATGGCAGCCATCAGCGCATCTGCGCCATTCCCCGCAGATATCGCAGCGTTGCCAGCCTCCTCCGCCATATATGGAGTTTTGTTTACTGCGTCACAGACCTGAAAGTCCGTTAATTTGGACTGTTTCGGCGGCTCGCTTTTTCCTTTTCCTGGTTTTCCAGCCTTAGGCTTCGCCGACATATCTTCGCCCAAATGCTGGGATACGTTCTGTCCCAAATGAGAGAGTTATTTGCCCATTTTTTTTTTTCCAGGAGCAGAGCAGAGCGAGACACGTCCGTCCTACGTGGCAGCCATAACCGGAAGTCTCTAGTTTTTTATTTTTAATAAATTTGCAAAAATCTCAAAAAACGTTTTTCACATTGTCATTATGGGGTGTTGTGTGTAGAATTTTGAGGAAAATAATGAATTTAATCCCTTTTGGAATAAGGCTGTAACATAACAAAATGTGGAAAAAGTGAAGCGCTATGAATACTTTCTGGATGCACCGTAGAGAAAAGAAGAGATCGGAGGACAATATCTTGGAATGGACTAGACTGAGCTTCAGAAGGCTATCAGAAAAGCTGAGAACTGCCAAGAGTGGAGAGAGATAGTGGCCAAATCATCAGTCAGTCCCTCCAGGATTTCACGATTTTGCGATCGCGTCAATTCACGCAAAATCAGCCAATCAGCGCAACTATTGCACGACCATGCAACTTTATTCAATCACTGCAACTTTCCTGCAATTTTGGCCAATCCTCATCAACTTCTGCCAATTTCACCAATCGAATTTCAGCTGAGTGGCGCTGAAACGCTCAGTCTAACCAATCAAATGCATCGCTACATCGCATTCACTTCTGTGTTTACAGTAAGCATTAACGGAACGCTTCAACAAAAAACAGTGTGTGATTAACAAAAAAACCCCACTCACCTGCGAGGTTTCCAACACTGTCCCTTCCTCCGTGTCCCCCAGCCTGCCGGTGGACATCTCCATCATGACTCCGTGTACGAAGTGCTGGGTTTGTGTTGAAAAACGTCCACTTGCCCCAAAAGCACCCCATTGCGGGAGCGCACGTGACAAGAGACTCCATAAAATCACAAACGAGCAAGTCTAACACTACAGCCAGTGTTTGATCATTTCATACGTCTTTAGAGGTAAAATCATTACGACAGCTTGTCAATGAGCTTTAAAGCTGTGAGTCTCTGAACACAGACAAAGCCCCCCGCTCCCCTCGTAAATGAAAGATGTGTGTCTGATGAGACGGGTGTGTGGGGGTGTGTGGGTGTGGGTGTCAAGACGTGGAGCAGATAGACAGACAGGTAGGAGTTAGGCATAGGAGTATTGTCTGCATTTTTTTTTTTTCAGAAAAACATAGAGTCCTATAGACAATACAGACTAGCAGAATAAATTATTTATTTTTTCCTTTCCGCTCAGTACCGAGTGGTTGGGGACCGTAGGGAGTTTTCGAATGAAGGCACTGCAAATAATTTCCACATCTCTACTCTTTAACATGCACTCAGTGCAATTTAGCTGTTGTAATGGATATTGTGTTAAAGTCTGTATTGGCTGTTGCACAGAAGAGTTTTTCTGTATCGCAGAAGTTTCTGCTTAATTTACAAGTCACTGTAATAGGAGATGTTTAACAATCCTGTGCTTTTCTTGTATTGTTATATAGAATATCACTGTAGGAAGCTGGAAAAAACATCTGCTTTAAAATTTGTAATTCTTCCCACAACTTCTAGTGCAAAAATCTTTTATCGCAACTTTTAAAAAAACCTCCCATGAATTTAGGCTTTTTGGGCCGCAACAATCATAAAAACATCCCACGAAATCCTGGAGGAACTGATCAGTGGTGCCCCCACGGCCCAACAGGCTGAGAGAGAGAGAGAGAGAGAGAGAGAGATAACAACATAACTATTTAGGTTACACAATGCAAAAAATTGAGTAATATGAGATTTCCATCCATCCATCCATCTTCTTCGGCTTAATCCTTTTCGGGTCGCGGGGGCACTGGTGCCTATCCCAGCATCTTTGGGCGAGAGGCAGGGTACACCCTGGACAGATCGCCAGTCCATCGCAGGGCCAACACAGAGAGACAGACAACCATTCACTCTCACAGTCATACCTAAGGACAATTTAGAATCCCCAGTTTGATGCCAGTTAACCTAACTTGCATGTTTTTGGCATGTGGGAGGAAAACCGGAGAAATCCTTCAGTAAACTCACGCAGACACAGGGAGAACATGCATACTCCTCACAGATCACTGTTGGTCGGTGGTTGGGATCGAACCCAGGTGATCCGCCACCGCGCTGCCCGGGATATGGGATTTGTGTTTGAAATATCAAAATTAGTTAAAGAATGCACACCTTTGCCAAATATCATAGCAAAAAGCAGAACCATTGCTAAGTTATCAAAAAAAAAAATAGAAATTGAGAAGGACACTTTTGTCCTTATCGGGTATGAGGGTTAAATTAGGTCAAGAGACAGAAATGATTTACTTTCCCAAGAACCAGAAGATAAAGCCGGTCCGAAAGTTTTGTTCCACATCCACGGCTTTTTTAATGAACACACACAAAAAAAATCACACAGCACTTAACCTCTTGCACTCTGGTGTACCGCGGGCGGGCACGTCTCTGCGTCCTAGAGCGCACTGAAAAAAAAGCTGCATTTCTGTTCTTCCACTACAGACACAGCCGCGAACAGAAAGCCAAAGGAGTGCTTTGATTGGTTTAGATGTGATTGTCCTCTCATTCGACTAATAAGAGCCTTGAATTGGGTTTCTGAAACCTTGAAGAACCAATGACTGAAAACCTAGCAAGAAGGACCTGCCTACCAACGGCTGCGAATACAGCCAGCCAATTGAATCACAGAAGTTCGAAAGCTGTTTTGTGTAAGGCTGGGTGAAGAGAGACTGACTGCTGCAGCAGATGAAAAAAGGACCCCCAGGAAGAACCGGCACGGAGACCACCCACAAGTGCGACCTGTGTGACAGGGACTGCCATTCGCGCATCGGCCTGTTCAGCCACAGGCAGTGCTGTCCCAGCAGAGTAGACGTTTAGGATTCTCTTCCATGGTCATCATAGACCGTCCACATGCTGTTGTGGACAGGTAAGTGTTATAAGCTAAATTATTCTTTATCCCTGAAAATTGTAATCAAAAATGACTTTTGACCGATCGGTAAATTACAACTGTGCGTAGTAGACCGCGACGCACGAAGTCCGAAGTCCGTGCGCCGCGGTACACGGTTTGTGTGCCGCGTCCGGACCGTGAACGCCCCCCCCCCCAGTGGGGGGGGGGCGTTCACCCTTCTGTAGCGGGGGGGGGGGGGGCCGCGGGGACTGTGCGCCGCGGTCGCTACATGACTGTTCCATCATTTAGCGATGGCCGATGTCCGTCCTCTGTAGCGGGGGGGGGGGGGGGGAGTTGTTATCTTCTACATTACAAATATTTTAGAATAATTTTTAGTGCACTGTAGGTTATTTTTTCTTGTAAAAAACAAAAAGCCACACATTTTTTACGTGGCATGCTTCTTTGTGTGTGGGGACTTGTTTGTTCATTCATTCATGAATGAATGAATAAACAACCCCCCCCCCACACACACACACACACAGCCCTGGGTGTCACCTTTCATTAGAGCCCAAGATGAAGCTTCTATATTGAATCATTCAAAAGTTACAGACGTTTTTCCAAACTGTGCCATTTGGCACAATTTGGCACAGTTCAGAAACGCCTGGGAACAACCTGAGAACAAAGCTGTGTAATATATTCATTTTTTGTGGTATTGTTACAAAATTTTGACCTCAGCTGGATAACACTTGGTTCTACATTTCTGTTGCATTTTCCAGCCTGGATCTGAAGCTGTGTGTTATTTGCAAGCATTTGTATCCAAAAAAACACCCAGGCGAAATTTATTTTCTTCAAGTTCAGTATGTTTAGATGACTGTTACTCAGTGGCAGGAGCACTTAGAGAGATTATGACTGTTTTGCCAAAAAATTCAAAGTATTTTCTTTTAAATGTGACCAACCCCATGAAGATGCTGCAAAGGGTTGAAGAACAGCTTTTGATTTACTTTGGGTACATTATTTTTTGGTGTTTTTAGGGAAATTGACCAGAGTGCAAGGGGCTAAAGATATTTTTCTTGCTTTTTTTGTTAAGTGCTGAAAAACCAAAGATACATGAAATATGCAGTCAAACAGTTTAAACTGTAAAAACTCTAATGCAGGAGCAGGAGAACTGTGACTGTGAGCACTATTTGCCTTCAGATAAGCTTGAAGGCCAATACTACAGCAAGTCTACACATAGAGACACAAAAGCATAAAAACTAAAAATAGGAGAAAAACTTAGTGAATCACACAAAAATGGATTTAAATCAAAAGTGAGTGGCACAAATGTGAATTTAAATCAAGATTACATTACAGTAAAATCAAAAAACGCTGGTTACTTTGAATATAAATTACAAAACTTACTAAAATAACCCAAAGCTAAAAAGCACAAAAAGATGTATGGAAATAGCACAAAAACAGGCTAGAAAAATGAACAAAAATAGGAAGCAAAATTGACCAGAGTCCACCAAAAGGCCATGGCGTAGGGGTCCAGCTGGACCCCCGAAAAAGGAAGGGATTTGAAGATCTCCACTGATTGTATGGACCCTGGTCCTCATGTCAAAATCCTGGTGCTGACGATGTCCTTCCAGTAGATCAGCTGATGCAACTTGAGCAGATGTCTCTTCCACATTTGGACTGCCTGTCCGGCTCCTCGTGCTGGGTCAGCTCCGGTTCTTTCCAAGATGACGGCAGGTCGCTCCCTGGTTGGATGTTAACCATATATGGTCTGTCCGGTTGGGAAGCTTGGGGATTTCTCATAAGCCCCACTCCTGTCTGTGGCTGCAAAGAGGACCCATTGTATGCAGTGTCCTTGAAGAGTGGAAGTGGAGACAGGTGCAGACTGAGAAGGTTTGCAAACATCCACAAAGAAAAGAGTATGAAGCAGAGGTGATTAGGATTCACAGTTAGGCCTCCATTCCCACATGTAGTTCATGTAAGGCTACAAGGTTTTTTTTGTCATATGTCACTCTCAACACTCTCTGACAATAAGCCTATTTTACATTAGTGAGCTCAAACTGTGACAGTAGAAGCTAGCCAGCTAACATGAAACTCACCCTCAGATCTCAGACATGACGAAAGAGGGTTGGTTGAATTGTAGCTCATTAACATTTAAAGAAATGGGCTCTGGAACAGGTCGTTGTGAAGTAGGGTGCTTAAGTGAAGTGGAAAATGGTGATGGGATTTATAATCCCTTGGTGTTTTGACCAAAGCGTGTCACAGACATTTAATTAAGACCTCTGAGAATTCTATCAACATGTGAAAAAGAGGCATAATATGTCCCCTTTAAAACACACTTTTGATATGAGATTTGGCCATATGAGACCCAGCATTTATCCCTGAAGATCTTTTGTATCCTTGACCATATGAATCATATTCTAAGCACAAACCATTGCTTATCTAAATGCAGACAAAAGGCGAAATGGCCTAATGATCTGAAATCATTGAAGAAGCTTTTTTTCCCCTAGAGGAAAAAAATCAAAATTTTCAGCTTTTATTCCTGTCAGGATTAGCTGAATTCTGTTCTAATGTTTTCCTTTTTAATCATTTTGTTTACTTGCTTTTCAGTAACACGATAAAGAAGCTGGTTAGTAGGGGTTGTGGGTAATTGAACAGAGAAGAAAGGAAGGGAAATGGCATCAACCTCTGCATGTTTTCCCCTCCGTCGGTGAAAAACCCCTCAGAACTAATAGGAAAGCAGCAGCTGGTGACTTCATGTGCATCAGAGGAGGCATATTGTAATCTAGATTCTCTGCAGGCATCGTGGGCTTAACATCAATAAACGTAGTGGTACAAATTAGGAATCTGAACGAGGATTGTATTTAGAAGAATTATTGCAGTGAAGCCAAAATTATTCATTTTTTCAGTTTTAGAACACAGAAAAGAATTGTGCATTTGCAACGATCCCATGCATATGTTTGTGTGTGACCTTGATGCGTCCCCTCCCCTCACGCCGTAGCATCAATTCTTTTCGTGCCGCCTCTCGAAACCCCGCCGTTCTTTTCACTATCCATGTCTTGTCTCACTGCGGCACTTCAAAAAATCACACACTGATGCACCCACACTAACATTTTTGTTTTTCTTCCATTGATGCAATCTGTGTCAGTCTCCCTACTTCTGCTCCTTGTGTGACTTCAGTTATTCCATTTTTGGTTTTAAATATTTTATACATGTTCGGCGCATTGCATTTTCACAGCATTCAGGTGACTACAGATTTAACAAGAAACCACCCAAAATAAAAATGTGTCTGCCAAGTGTTAACACCCTGTCAACGTTTCATCCCTCTCCCCTAGTGTGTCTGAGCTCAAATACAGCTTAATAGCCTCGCATCTCCTGTGACCCTCCCCCCCAGAAGGTAAATTGTTTATTTACAGTTCCTTTCAGGCATCTCTGATTACATAGCTAATAGCGTTACACTGTTGTAAATGAAGCTGAGAATGTACACTTCATATTCATATTTGGCACCTTATCTCAGCCATCAGTGTGCCTTTGTAAACGGCCCAATCCATCCCTCTGTTGTGCAAGACTGAATATCATTTCGTCGAGATGACATCCCTCATCCCCCCCGCACAATATTGAGCAGCACCCACCGAAGGATTGACTTGGTCTGACCTGGAAGAGGCTTGCTTAAGTCCACTTTGTGAGTGAGAGATGTGCTCGGAGTTTCTTGGATAAATCCGCCACAACTTCCGCTGCACTTCTCAAGCAGCAGCAGCCTTTCCTTTTCTGCCTGCCAGATTCTGGGCTCTAGCTGAGGCATTCACACTGAGATGACCTGAACTTGTGCTCCTCTGACATCTCATCCTTCCTGGCTCGTGACACAGAGCAGTCCCCTCACTAGCGTATTCCATCAAGAACCCGTACCCCTGTTGCCGTTCGAGCATTTATTATTTACAGCAAGGCTAAAGGTTTGTGAGTGGAACCAGCGGCCGGTGGAAGGCTTGGCAGCAAGAATGCCCTTCTGTAAAATAAATAAATAAACGTAGTGGTGAAAACTGAACAAGGAAAACATCACATCTGTAAGTTATGTTGTTTTGACACCTCTCCAAGAAAGGCTTCAGTTGAATGTGATTTGATAGTTTCAAATAGTGAGGATGTGTTCTTGGTAGATGCTGCACTAAATCCCTCATGTGCTAATCACTCACATACTGCATTTCTATAGATTTGTCAGATTTTTTTAAACTATGTTGGTCCACTATTACCATGTTAGCCTGCTAAAGTTGTTCAGTTATGCATGCTGCAGGACTGACAACTTCTGATGCATTTCAACAATTATTGGACAGAGAATAAGATATATTCTGATGACTTTTGGTGATCATTGAAATATTTCAGCAGTAGATTGCCGATACTCCTTTTTTTTCTGAAATACAGTGGCTCTAATTGAATGAACTGGAGTGAAATATTAATTGTGACAGAAAAAAACTGTAATCTTTTATCTTGTCATTTAAAGTTATTTCCGTCGAGTGCACAACCTGCAAAACATATCACATTAAGAGTAGCCTAAAGTGTTGTTTTGTGGTTGTTGCTTAACAGAATATTTCTGCATTCTGTCCTATTAAAACAACATTGGTTGTATCTCAAGGCCCTGGATGTTGTAGGGCTGTCATGGTTGACACGCCTCTGCAACATTGCGGGGAGGTCGGGGGCAGTGTCTTTGGCATGGCAAACCAGGGTGGTGGTTCTCCTCCTCAAAAAAGTGGACCAGAGAGTGTACTCCAAATTTAGAGGGATCACACTCCTCAGCCTCCCTGGGAAGGTCTATGCCAAAGTACTGGAGAGGAGAGTCCGGCCGTTGGTCAAACCTCGGATTCAGGAGGAGCAATGTGGTTTTCTTCCTGGCCATGGCACATCGGACCAGCTCTTTACCCTCTCGAGAATCCTCAAGGGTTCGTGGGAGTTTGCCCAACCAGTTTACATGTGTTTTGTGGACTTGGAGAAGGCATTCGACCGTGTCCCTCATGGTTTTTTGTGGGGAGTGCTTCGGGAGTATGGGGTATCGGGCTTGTTGTTACGAGTTATTCGGTCTCTGTACGACCGTTGTGAGAGTCTGGTTCGTATTGCCAACACTCGGTCGGACTCATTCCCAGTGAGAGTTAGACTCTGCCAGGGCTGCCCTTTGTCACCGATCCTGTTTATAATTTTTATGGACAGGATTTCTAGGTGCAGCCAGGGAATGGGGGGGGGGGTCACACTTGGTGACCACAGGATCTCATCTCTGTTGTTTGCAGATGATGCTGTCCTGCTGGCTTCATCCAGCAATGACCTACAGTTCTTGCTGGGACGGTTTGCCGCTGAGTGTGAAGCGGCTGGGATGAGAATCAGCACCTCCAAGTCCGAGTCCATGGTCCTCAGCCGGAAAAAGGTGGATTGTCCTCTTCGGGTTGGGGACAAGCTCCTGCCCTAAGTGGAGGAGTTTAAGTATCTTGGGGTCTTATTCACGAGTGAGGGGAGAATGGAGTGAGGTATTGACAGACGGATCGGAGCAGCATCTGCAGTGATACGGACGTTGTACCGGTCTGTTGTGGTGAAGAGGGAGCTAAGCTGTAAGGCAAAGCTGTTAATTTACCAGTCAATCTACGTTCCTACTCTCACCTATGGTCATGACCTTTGGGTAATGACCAAAAGAACGAGATCACGGATACAAGTGGCTGAAATGAGCTTTCTCCGTAGGATTGCTGGACTCACCCTCAGAGGTAGGGTGAGGAGCTCAGTCATCTGGGAGAGGCTCAGAGTAGAACTCCTCCTCATCCACATTGAAAGGAGCCAGTTGAGGTGGTATGGGCATCTGATTGGGATGCCTCCTGGACGCCTCCCACTTGAGGTGTTTCGGGCACATCCCACTGGGAGGAGACCCCGGGGCAGACCCAGGACTCGGTGGAGAGACTATGTCTCCCAGTTGGTCTGGGAACGCCTTGGTATCCTCTCTGAAGAGCTGGAGCAGGTGGCTGGGAGAGGGAAGTCTGGGCTTCTCTGCTTGAGCTGCTGCCTCCGCCACCCGGACCTCCGGAAAAGTGGTAGAAGATGGATGGATGGATGGATGGATGGATGGATAAAACAACACTGGGACTCATGCAAGAACATATAAGTATTCGTGGTCTTATTTTATCAAAAGTGCATGGAAATCAGCGCACATTCAGATGCAGAAATGATCATTCATAAAGGTCCACATGGCACTTATGAAGCTGTGTATATCCAATCAATCTCCTTGTGTGATCGGTCATTCATTGATAAATCTGGTGACTGGACAGAATCATCATTTGAATGCCACGCACCTTCCTTTCCCCCGGCATTTACGACACAACGGAATGTAAGACGGCAAAATGAGAAATATCTCTGCAGTAGAAATTGACATTATTATAAGAGAAGTGAAAAATAATAAAGTGGTGTTGTGTGGCAAAAGTTACATTAAATGCAAAAAAAAGAAAAAAAATTTTGGTGGAGATCGGTGCTTAGGCACATCGTTGGTTTGACCAGAAGAGTCATGCTGCCTTATCTTGGTTATTACAGACAGAAGTGGGGATAAGTGACTATCACAGTGTCATGAACCAAGCCGGTGTTTCCTGTAGGCTCGGTTCTGACTGCTCTCTGTGGCTCGGGCATCGGGTGATTTATGTATTGTGTTATCTTTTGAGTTCTTGTTGTGTTTATGTCTGTGTTCTGTTTCTTTTTCGTGCCTGTAGTCACCACTCTGGCCGGCAGCTGTTAGGCAGCCTCTTTGACCCACTGTTGTGTGGGCGTTGTCTAACATTCGCTGGTCCGACCACCTCCCCTCTCTCTCCTGACAGCCAGCTGATTTCACTCCTGTCACTGATTTTCCCACGCCTCGCCCAGGTGCACCCAATCTGTTGTCCAGCAGTGCCTGTACTTAGGTGGCCCTTGCCAGTCAAGCATTGCTGGACCATTGAGCTGTACTTACGGACGTTAATCGGTGTGTGTGCCTCGTTATCTTCATCAAAGTTACAGATTAGCCACTACCTCATCTAGCCGTGGATTCTCAGCGTCCTCTGAGCGCTGTCGGCTCTGGGACGCCATTGTGGTTAATCCGTTTCTCCACCTGCATTTGCTGAGCGATGCAGGCCCCCGAATGCCAATTCTAAGTGTGTTTTTGTGTTTTTGCAAATCTTCACCTGTTTTGGAACAGTCTTGTCTTTACGTTAATAAATGTGTTGTGGTGTACCCAGCGCATAAATCCATCCTTTCCTTCTCCTCCTCCACGCACTGCGTAAAAGCGGACGAGGCGGTTCATAACAGAATGGTCCAGCCAGCAAAAAGGATTTAGTGGGTACACCCTCACATCACTTTTTCCCTTTTTTTAATTCTTCCTCACCCACTTGTTTTTGCCTGACCATGCCTTCGGCGCGTCGCTCCCACGCCGGCCAGAGGAAGTTAGCGCCGAGGCAACCCACGGTGGAGGAGGAGTGGGCGGCGGCTGATATCCAAGCCTTCATGGATGAGGCCCACGAAGCCCATGGACCCAAGGCGAAGTGGAGCAGCCTGGACGCAGCTGAGGTGATTCTAGAAGTGCATCCGGGACTCTGAAATTACCCTCGGTATGAAGACCTGATCGCCTTGGTCTACGCGCTCCAGCGCATGTTTCCTGGTGTGGGGAGAGCAGTGTTCCTCACGGAACCCAAGTGGGGTAGCGCTCCACAGCCTGCAGCCGTTCTCTCACCCGCTTTGCCATCAGCGTCGGCTGCCCAGAGGCAGCGTCATCCCGCGAAGAGACACCAGGAGAGGCCCTCCTCGCCTTCAGTAGCCATCATCTCCCCTACAGCTGTTGCGAGGCCTGCTAGGGTCGCCCCGGGAACGCCCATCTCCGTAGCCATGGAGACAGCTCCTCCACAGACCTTGGAAGAGAGCCTGATCACCGCAGACACGGAGAGGGATGACTGTTCGCTCGCTGTAACTGCCAACATCAAACACCGGGGTGACAGGCAAGTGTTTTTTCATTTTACCCCATCAAATTATGATGAACCTTGTCTGTCTCCCGAGGGAGAGGCCCAGTTTTTGCAGTCCGCTGGGCTGTCTCCTCCAGCTGCAGGTGCTTATTCTTTTCCTGTTCTCTCCGTGTCTCCTCCTATTTTTCCTAGCGATGCAGGCCCCCGAATGCCAATTCTAAGTGTGTTTTTGTGTTTTTGCAAATCTTCACCTTTTTTGGAACAGTCTTGTCTTTACGTTAATAAATGTGTTGTGGTGTACCCAGCGCGTAAATCCATCCTTTCCAGGTGAGCTCTGCATAACTTAGCCCAGTGCTCAGGAACTTATACAAACTGAGCTCAACTTTCACCAACGTTTATTTCCAAACGTCAGCAAATTTGCAGCATGCTGGGCAGTGGTACAGACAGAGGGATTGGAGAAGGGAGGGACAGAGCTTTGGCAGAGGTATACACTCTCTCAGTGCCCTCTAGTTAAAATTGTTTTGGAGCTTAAATTAAAAAAAAAAAAAAAAAAATCTATCATGTATGTAGGAGAAAACTTTTCTATTCATGAGAGGGAAAAACTAACACGTTATAAAGGTTTGACAAAGGTTACAAACTTACAAGGGGGGAAAGTCGCAAATTTAAGACAGTGGGAGGAAAAATTTCAAATTTACAAGGGTTGGAGGGAGTCACAATTGAAATGGTGGGGAAAAGTCTCCAATTTACAAGAGTTGGGGGGGGGCGGCAAATTAAAAGGGGAAAAAGTAACAAATTAACCATTGGTGGGGTTAGTCACAATGGAGGTTATTGCAAATTTAGGAAACTGGGGGGGGGGGGGTCACTAATTTATGAAGGTTGGGAAAGTTAGAAATTTAAATAATTGGGGGAAGGTTGCAAATTTCTAAATGGGGGGGGAAGGGTCCACAAAAACACATGATCAGGGACAGTCCCAAATTTAGGGGGGGGGGGCGTCCCATAAGACTAAGGAAAAATAGTGAATTTATGTGACTTAAGGCAAAAATTTGACATTTAGAAGGGGGGGGGGGTCCCAAATTTATTAGGGGACAGGACAAAATATAGTTGAGGGCCATATGTGGCCCCAGGCCTTGTTTGTGACCCCCATGCTATAGATTATCGTGACTTACTATAGACTTGCATGACTAGTTGGTTTTAAATCTAGCAAAGTGGATCGGGTGTGAAGCTGTAAAAACAAAGTGTTTGCCTGGTGGACAGATGGATGGATGATTGCTGCTGAGGAGGGAGGAAATGGGAGAAATCATAAACTCCAAAATTAGAAAGAAGGATAAAAAGCTGCATGATGGCGAGGAGAGCGGGAGGGCATATCTCTGCCTGAGCATCTCGAAGGCTGCGTTTGTGTGGCTGTGTGTGTGTGTTTGAGGAAAAGATGAAGAGGGAGACTGACAGGCAGAACTGTATGAGTTGATTAGTTTCCTGCTCACTTATTAGGATGCAGATTAGCTGCATTGAGAAACATCTGGGATCTTTTCTCAGGCTCACATTCTCTTTGCATCCCTTTTTCGTGATTTCTCTATGAAACCTCATCCTTTCCTCCCCTGCTTCCTCTCTCTTCCTGTGATTTTTCTCAATTTTTTCTCTTTTTCATTTCCTCCCGCCGGCTCCTCTCTGGCCTCTGTTTTCTTAGTCTCACCTCTCTTTTTGCACTCACCCTGTTGGCACTTTTCTCATGTTTCTCCTCTTCAAACACCTTGTTTCCTGTCCTCTTTCCTCCTCTCCACTTGTCTCATCCTGTCAGTCAGTGCTGCCTTTTATCCCAGATTTTCATTCTATTCAAATGGCAATGAGGGGATTTACATGAAGTGTTTCAGTGTAGCTCTGTCGTCCAGAGGAGGATTTGACCAGAGGCAAAATATTTTCAGATTGGTATGAATGCTGCTTATTTCTGCTGCAACACACAGAAATGGCTGTGTGTGAGTGCCTGCTCCTGTGTTTATCAAAATTTGCATCATGCACCAGTTTAAGTTGACAGTGTAAAGGTGGTGCTGCACAGCAGGTGACATCACCTCTCCTCTATTCATTTTCTATTAAACCAGCGGAAAGAAGCAATGTTCACAGGTCATCCTCCTGCAGAATGTCCCTCTTGCCAAGGAAATTGAAAAAATGTTAACTTTTCATCTCTTGCATCGTCCAGAGAGCTCAGTGCATGCAACCTGAAGGAAAGAAGTGCAAATAGACAAAACAGAAGCACATTCAATAAGACCTTCGTCAAATTGGCAATACAGACATGGCAAAAGGTTGCAACAGTTGCAAATAGAGAAACCATCCCAACACAACGGAAGTGACTCCAGGGACACAATTGTGACAGACCACAAAAATCTGTCACTTCTGTAGTGGAAAAAAAAAAGATTTTTAGCAATTTGTTTTGTCTGCAAAAGTGGCAGTCACATTGAACTTCTGTGTTTCACTAGATGATGAATTTGCAGGCTACTAGCAAATGCTAAGGCTAGGCTAACATGTATCCACAGTATGTTGTCTGTCACTTTATTGTATCCCTAGAGTCACTTCTGTTGTGTTGTGAGTACTCACTTTGTGTTTGCAACTGTTGTGGTTTTTTGCAGCACCTATGTGTTGGCATTTGATGATGAGGATTCGTTTTCTTTTCTTTCTCTATTTGCAGTTGTTCTCTGCTCTCTGGGCCACCATACTTTTCCCTGACAATTGCAATCAGGAATGATTTCAATGATATATGATGAACCAATGTGTTAACTGTTACAGACACGACTATGAATTTTATAGTCTACACAATAGCAGTGGCAATATTTTTCCGGGGGGAAGGGGGGCAGAAAACACACAACACTGTTGTAACTGGAATATGTTAATTTTCTACTATTTCTTTCTTTTTTTTTTAAATTTTGCACAGTAAATTTTGCACAGTAACTTTGCATATGGAACTTACCATCTGAAATATTGTACAACCAAGGCTTGAATGTTGGAATATTGGGCCAGGTAGGGTCCCACCCAGACATCCTGTCTTTGGACTTTTTACTGGTGTCATCCTTCTCTCCTTCCTCTGCTCTCACGTCTCCTGGACCCTCTGCCTGAACACTTTCCTCTCCTTGGCTCCTCTCTTCTGTCTCATCTTTCCCTCTCTGAGCCCTGTCTAATTCAGGTTCTCTCTCTGTCTATGGTGGTATTCAAACAGGTTAGAAAATATCAAGTGTCATGTTTTGTCCTGCAGGATTTTTTTTGTCATGGTTTACAATAAATGACAAAAATATGTGTATTTTTTGTATTTTTATTCTAGTGTTTTGGGGTTTTTTCCATTGAGAGAGTAGAGAAGGGGGAAAAACATTCATAATAGTAATTTACTCATGGTACTTAAATTATTTGATCAGAGGTGGGTATAGTAGCCAGAAATTCTACTCATGTAAAAGCAGTGCTATGAAATTAATAATTAAAAGTACACAACCAAAAATTTCTAGTTGAGTTGAGGGTACAAAGAGCGTTCACTTAAAAACCTGAGTAATGACCTCAGTCTTGAAGGTTTGAGGTTTTTCTCCAAAATTTATAACAACTTTATTATAGTTTTCTACTTTTCTCTGTAAATTTATCTAAATTTGAGACCGTTTTCCTCTAATTTGTAATTTCCTCTTGTAAAATTGACTTTTCTTGTACATTTGAGACATTATTTGTCACGATTAATCAGCTGACAGCTCACATGCACGATACAACAGCTCAGGAGGACAACCACACAAGGAGGCACGTTTGAGAGTTTTATTGAATTGCAAAGTAAATGCACAGCTAAGGAAACAGTCACTCGCCAGAGGAATCAACCTGCGGAGAGAAGACAAGAGTTGTGAGTGGAGGAATGGAGTAAGGGGAAATGGGCTAGCCAAATTGCCACTTACTTGGGTTCCGGGAGAGAATCGGCAGGGCTCCAGCGGGGAATAGACGAACCAGTAGGGTGAGGGGGATGAGCTGGTGGTACCTGACCGGGTGGAGGTTGGAAGCCGAGAAGAAGTGGAGATGTTGCAGGAGAGCGCGTACCATCCCAGAGACACACCTGCACGGTGGCAGCAACCTGAGGAGAAAAGAGAAACAAGATAAGACGACATGTCTACTCTTGTCAAACAATACTTGCTTGTCCGTCGAAGGGCAGTATACCCAGACGAGCCAGCGTAGACTGTGCGGAGAGGTCCTCCTTAAGTACGCTGGCTGATGAGCGGGAGCAGGTGCGTCTTCTGCCTCCGGTGCAGTGATGAATTAGTGAAAGTGAGACGGGACGGGCGGGGCACACTCTCACTGCCCATGGCATTATTACAAGTTTATGGATTATTTTATGGCTAATTTTTGTCTATTTTTTAAAATCACTGTTTTTTTTAAATAAATTTGAAACAGACTGTGGTAATTTTTTTTACTTTTTCCTTATAACAGTTTACATTTTTTACCATAATTTTGCTGAGCCAGAACAGAACAATAATTTATAATCTGATTTCAAAGGGAAAAAAAGTATTAAAATTGTATTTAATTAAATAAATTAACTTAAATGACCAACGATGCAGTTATTTGTATTATAATATTTCTATATATTTATAGGTTTTAGAACTCTCACTTACTAGACAGCAGGAAAAACCTCCCTTATTTTGAAATCCAAATGTTGGCATGTTTAGTTTGTCTGAAGGCTGCTGACGGATTAAAGTCATTGACTTTGTGAATTTCGGTCATGTTAACTTGCCAGGTACATAATAATGAACATAAATTAGTTAATTAACATTGTAGTGGCTGGTGAAGTAAATCCTCAGCATTTCATCAGTCACTCATGCTTTTCCCTGCATATGAAGTCTAACCACACCTGTTAGCGAAGCAACTCTTCATTATTGTTCCTGTTACCAGTGAGTTAAAACCACCATAAATGCCTCCACTGCTTTCATACCTCTTCTGATGTTTTTCCGCATTTAAAGTACTTTGATAAGCTCATGCTTCTCTCGGACAGTGACGCTAGAGCATGGATCCTCAAATGTTTTTGCCAGTGGGTCGGCGGTCCGGAGCAGTAGTAACACAGTGCATCAGTGAATATTTCATTTTGATGATGGGAGGGACAATAAGCAGAAAATTTTCTTCTATCAATTGGACACTACAAGTCAGAGGGTACGCAAATGTTTTTACACAAGGCCCACATTTATTTAACATACAGTCATGTGAAAAAATTTGGACACCCTGTATAAGCCTGTGTGTTTTTTTTTTTACATATTTGGACATATGGATATTTGATATCAATGTTTAATATACTGGGAGATTCATGTAATACGTCTAAACAATTAAAAATGAATTAAAGACTATTTTCAAATTTTCTGTAAAATGTAATTCTAAACAAATAGTGAGGAATAAATTAGGACACCCCCCATCTTTTTTAGGACACCCCCACATTCATTCCCATTTAAAATGGGTAAAATAAATGTTAAAAAATGCAAATTGGGACTTCCGGTTATGGCTGCCACGTAGGATGGACGTGTCTCGCTCTGCTCTGCTCCTGGAGAAAAAAAATCGGCAAATAACTCTCTCATTTGGGACAGAACGTATCCCAGCATTTGAGCGAGGATATGTCGGCGAAGCCTAAGGCTGGAAAACCAGGAAAAGGAAAAAGCGAGCCGCCGAAACAGTCCAAATTAACGGACTTTCAGGTCTGTGACGCAGCAAATAAAACTCCATATATGGCGGAGGAGGCTGGCAACGGTGCGATGTCTGCGGGGGGAGGCGCAGATGCGCTGATGGCTGCCATGAGTTCAATGAGAGCGAACTTTTCCTCTAGATTTGATGGGATTATGACAGCGTTAGAAGGAATAAGAAAGGAATTGGGTGACTGTGTAGAACGAACGGCGCAGATGGAGCTCCGTCTCGCTAGTGCTGAAGATGACGTCACCCGTCTTCAATTAAAGGTGCGCACTTTGGAAAAAAAAAATAAATCTCTGGAAGATAATATTTTGGATTTGGAATCTCGGTCGAGACAGAATAATTTGAGGCTGGTGGGTCTTCCAGAGGAATCAGAAGGTCGGGACGTATGTTCCTTTCTGGAAAAGTGGATTCCGGAGGTGCTGGGCAGCGAGGAGTTGCAATCAGCAGTGGTTCTGGAAAAAGCACATCGTATTGGCCCACGGAGAGATAAGGGACCGCCGAGGACCTTAATTATGAAGTTTCTTAGCAACAGAGACAGGATGAAGATCTTCAACGCTGCACGAGCTAAAGGAGAGATTAAACACCAGGACCAGCAGGTGCGGTTCTACCCAGATTTGGCCACAGGAATCCAGCAATTGAGGAAGCAGTTTGATCCCGTACGTAAGGAGCTGCGCAACCTTGGGATTCGTCATGGTGTGATCTATCCTGCAAGACTGCTGACCACGTATGAGGGCAGAACCCACATCTTCAAGACCCCAGAGGAGGCGCAGGAGTTCATCAAGAAGATCAAAGAAGAAGAAGAGACTGGTGGGAGCTAAGCATGAACAAAATATAAGGTAGAATAATTAAGCATTTGCACAGGCATCTGACTGACTTGAAGTAAATAGTAAGTTTACAAAATATAGATTGTATTATATATTAAAAAAATAAAACAAAAACAAAACAAACAAAAAAAAAACTATGATGTACAAAGTTGTTAAAAATTTTGGAGTTAAGTTGGAAAACTACAGAGGAGAGTTAATGTTACGTCATTAAAAGCAGTAGAGTTAGGGTGATTGGGAGGATGAAGAAGGAGTGGCTTAGGCTGTTCCCCGTGGGTGTGGAACGGTCGATGGCTATATCGGGAGACAGAATTTTTCTTTTGATTTTGGGGGGTTTGCCACAAGTGTGGGAAGGGGAAATTTGTTTGTGTGTAGTTTGTAGGATGAATGTTCAACCACTCATGTTTTTGCTTCTCTGTATGAGCATGTTTACACTGCAAGGTAATCCCAAACTCTCTATTGATCATAAACCAAAGTGTTAATCTTAATTTAACTTCATGGAATTGCAGAGGTCTACAAAATTTAAAAAAACTTAAACAAGTTATGAATAAAATAAAAGACATGGGTTCAAAAATTGTGTTTTTACAAGAAACTCATCTAATAGAGGAGGATGTTAAAAGAATTAGGAGTAGATGGCAAGGAAGTGTATTCACCTCTTCATTTTCATCCCGAGCCAGGGGAGTTATGACTCTCATACATAAATCAGTTCCTTTTCAAGTGAAAAATGTAATTGGAGACAAATTTGGAAGATATGTAATCATCCAAGGTTCTTTGCTATTAGAAAATATAAATCTTGTGAACTTATATGGTCCCAATATAGATGATCAGAAGTTCTTTGCTAATTTATTTCTCATCTTATCATCACTTACAGGGCAACATATAATAGCAGGGGATTTTAATTGTACATTGAATCCAGGTATAGATAGATCAACAGGACTGGATTGTACGCACATTGGATGTAGGATGACTATTAATCATTTTATGAAAGAATTGAGATTGTTAGATATATGGAGAGAAATGAAACCACAAGTTAAAGCCTATTCTTGTTATTCCAGTACCTACAAGACATTCTCACGTATTGATTATTTTTTGATTTCCACAGAATTAAGGTCCAAGATTCAAAACTGCTTTTATGATAACATCGTGATCTCTGATCATGCACCCTGTTGTCTAATATATGTAGATAAAAAATTGACAAAGGAATCAGGTAGATGGCAATTTCAGCATAAATGGCTTCAGGATGAGGAATTTGTCAAGTATATAGAAAAACAGATAGACGAGTTCTTTGACATCAATACTACACAAACATCAGCATGTGTAAAGTGGGAGGCTTTCAAAGCTTTTATTAGGGGACATATTATTAGTTATACAGGATCAAAATCTAAGAAGACTCGAGAGGAGAGAGCTAAATTGGAACATAAAATAAAAAGTCTTCAGGAAAAAGTGTATGCAGGAAGTGACCCAAGGTTGGAGAATGAATTACTGATTTTGAGAGCTGAATACGACAAAAAATCAGCGAATAGAGCTGCCTCGAGTCTTCTAAGATTGAAACAATCTTTTTATGAACAAGGTGAAAAATCAGGAAAATTATTAGCATGGCAGATTAAACAATTAGAAATTAAAACACCAATTACCAGTATTATAAGTAACGGACAGGTAGTTATAGATCCTTTAGAAATTAATAGAGCCTTTAGAGATTACTATGAAAAATTATATGATACCAAAAATGAACCTGATTTAACAAAGCTAAATGGGTTTTTGAACGAACTATCTATACCGTGTATTCCAAATGAAAACAGGGAGATATTGGAGTCTAAAATTAGTCAAGAAGAAGTTGGGCTAGCCATTGATAATATGAAATCAGGAAAAAGTGCAGGACCAGATGGTCTTCCAGTTGACCTTTATAAAAAATTTAAGAATAAATTAATAAAACCTTTTTTGGAAATGGTTTTAGAAGCATTTCAAAATAATAATTTACCATCATACATAAATAATGCCTTAATTATACTGCTGCCAAATCCAGGTAAGCCCTCTAATAAATGTGAAAATATGAGACCAATAAGCCTATTAAACGCCGACCTTAAGATAATCTGTAAAATTTTAGCAAGACGAATACAAGAAATTTTACCAAATATTATTAATCGAGATCAGAATGGCTTTATAAAGGGTAGACAAGGCTTCCATAATGTAAGAAGACTATTTAATATTATTTATTTTAATAAAGAAGCACCGGATACAGCTCTCCTATCATTGGACGCCGAAAAGGCCTTTGATAGAGTTGAATGGCCCTTTCTTTTTGAAGTCCTACAAAGGTTTGGACTTGGAAATAATTTCATAAAATGGGTTCAAATAATATACAATAATGCTACAGCAGAAATCCTAACAAATAACAATATTTCAAAACCAATAAAAATCAATAGAGGATGTCGACAAGGCTGTCCACTTTCACCTTTACTGTTTACTATGGCAATTGAACCTTTAGCGATAGCGATACGTTTACATTCACAAATATATGGAATTAAAGTTGGACCAACAGAACATAAAATCTCCCTGTACGCCGATGATATAATTTTGTTTATGTCGAATCTAAAAAAATCAATTCCAACCTTGTTGAATTTAATAAAGAATTTTGGGGAAATATCAGGATATAAAATAAATAAAACTAAATCTTCAATATTAATGCTAAATGAGACCCAGAGAAATTACCCAGCCCCTGAGGTAAATCAATTCAATGTTGTAAATCAGTTTAAATATTTAGGAATCCAAATTGTGCCTAAGCTAGAATCAGTCGCCAGTGTCAACTGTGAAGCCTTAATGTCAGATATCAATGAGTTAACTCAGAGATGGATGTCACTACCAATGTCGATGATCGGGAGAAACAATATACTTAAAAGTAATATTTTACCTAAAATACTTTATTTCAATACATTCCCTTATCACCACCTTTAGATCTATTCTCAAGAATAAAAAAAAAGTTAGTGGAATTTATATGGAACAACAGGAGGGCTAGATTACGTTTGTCTTTATTATATTTACCATTTGATCGTGGAGGTCTGAAATGTCCAAATTTTATGTTGTATTATTGGTCGGCACAACTGAGGTCTATGACATATTATTTTTCATCAAATGATCTCCCTCACTGGACTGAAATGGAATCATACAATTTACCTTTACCTCTTCCCATATTCATATACTCAGATTCGGCAAAAAAATTACAAAAACAAGTTAAAAATCCATTTGTAAAGCATATGATCAAAATATGGTGTGAAGCTAAAAACTATTTAAAAGAACCACAGTTATTGTCACAATTTAGTCCAATATGAGGTAATCAATATTTTAAACCAGGGAGAGCGGACGCTGTATTTAAAGTATGGAATTTAAAAGGGATACAAAAGATTCAGGATTTATATTTGCCATGTGCAGATAACATAATGTCTTTTGAAGAGCTGAGGATCAAATTTAATCTCAATAGAACACATTTTTTTAAATATCTTCAACTTAGAAACTTTATTCGATCAAATCAAAATAAAGCTCTCACTCGACCTATTTATTCATCCTTGGAAAAAATGATGATGAAAGATAGTAAAAGAAAGGGTATTATTTCAGAGTTTTATAACTCATTGACACTATCTTCAAGTGAAAATTCACTGAAAAGATTAAACTACTGGAAAGAAGATCTGCAAATTGAAATTTCAGAGGAACAATGGGAATTGGCTTGTACAGAAGCTCAAACCAAATCAATAAATGCACGCCTTAAATTGATACATTTCAAATGGTTAATGCGGATGTATGTTACACCGGAGGAGTTAAATAGATATAACAAAAATATACCAGATACATGCACAAAATGCATGGAAAGTAAAGGAACCCTATTTCATTGTTTATGGGAATGTAGATTAATAAGAATGTTTTGGGAAGAGGTGAGGGTAACAATTGAAAAAATAATCTCAAAACAAATCATATTGAATCCTAAACTGTTTTTGTTGGGTCTGTACCCAGAAAAGCATAATTTTAATAAAAGTGAAAGAACATTCATAGACCTCAGTTTGCTTAATGCCAAAAAATGTATTGCACTATTATGGAAAAAGACTCATAGACCAGATGTGACTCAGTGGTTAAGACAGATGTTAACAAACCTTCCATTAGAAAGAATAACATATATACTGAAATCAAAGGAAATTGTGTTTGAGAATATATGGAGACCTTTTATTGATTATGTAAAAAATTTAAACATAACTCTTGAAGAAGAAGGTGAATGATGTGTGTGGACCTTGTAAATTCCAAACTGGTGAACATAATATGTATACTTATGTATTGGATTGTCTAGACTAAACAGAGGAGCATTGTTGAAGACTTGATTTTGTTGGTGGTTGTTGGTGTTTTTAGTGCATTTTTTTTTTTTTTGTAGTACTTTAGTGTTAGTGTTTGATTGTTTGTATCATGTTTGTTAAAAAAAAAAAAGGTTCAATAAAGATATTGTGGGAAAAAAAATGCAAATTAAAAGCAAAAAAGGTTCGACTGTGGAGAAAGAAAGCAGACGAGGCAACGAGCTGGACGACACACAAACTTTATTCCTTCTCCAACATCAAGTACAGTAAAAGCTCCTGGGTCTCTGTGCATCCGCTTTTAAAAATCTTAAATTCCATGCATGAAGACCCAGGAATCCCGACCATAATCATTGTGTGGAACAAAGACATGCGTGGCACATTAACATAACATAATGCTAGGACCGCATTGTCACACCCTTTCCTCCTCCTGACATGATTTACTGACCCAGAGAGCAGACTTGGACTCAAAAGTAGATACAGTTATCTTTATTGTGATGAGTGTGTGTGTGTGTGTGTGTGTGCGTGTGTGTGTGTGTGTGTGTGTGTGTGTGTGTGTGTGTGTGTGTGTGTGTGTGTGTGTGTGTGTGTGTGTGTGAAACTGTAGCAGCCGGGGGCAAGCAGAGCACTGTGCAACATGGCAACCCTAGGACAGGGAGAGTTAATAACGGACCCCAGAAGGGATGTACAGAATTGTCCAGTGCTTACTGTTTGTAAAGATGGTGTTAAGCTCAGGTTCAGCTCAGTGGCTCCGGCCAGGAAGACGATGCCCGCTATCCCGGTTGCAGCTGGAGGAGGTTGGAGAGTCGCAGAAGTGTGGAGCAGCTTGGTCTGCCGCCAGGAGGGAGAGTGGTCCACTGCCACGGATCTCCACCTGTGCACAGGGGAACAAGTGAAGATTAAGGGGAATTGAGCAAGGCTTACTTTGAGCTGTGGTGTAGATCCTTCCTGACGACGGCTGGCAGGAGGCTGGATTCAAAGACGAAGGTAGGCTGAGGCAAGGAATCTCAGGAACGAGGATGGAGGAGAGTGCAGGTTTCATTAGGAATGGAGACAGACGACTCCGCACTGATCCTAGGGCAGCGCGGTCTAAATGGCCCTGGCCGTGATGGGGAGCAGGTATGCACGTAGCTGAGGATGATAGGCAGCCAGAGCGAACCATCACACCTCCAGCAGTTCTGATGCTTCCTCCTCTCTCCGGGGAGCGAATAGTCCTTTCTGTCCCGTTTGAGACCCCCCAGTGACACTTCCTCCTTCAGCACATTGTTCCCTCTTTACCCCAGCTGCTGTCTCTGGGTGGAGAATCCCCCATCCGTACAACCACACAGCCCTCCCCCCCGAACACCCAGAAAGGGCATTAATCCCCCCGTCCTCTGGGCTTGAGCCAACACCCATAGCAGCTGTAGCAGAGGGTCGCCGATCCAGTCGAAACATTCTGCTGGCGAGGTGTACAGGAGGGCACGTCAGTCTGTGGAGGAAAAAAGGGAAGGGGGGGGAAACACATTAGCTTTGCGAGTGCCGGACCCTACCGAGGGAGCACCAACTTGCGGAGCCACCAAAGGCGGGCATCCATGCCGGGGAGCTTAGGCCAACACCACCTGCTCATCTGCCAACACAAAAGCGGGCTTCAGCCTGTCAATGCAGATGGTCTCCCTACGCTCCCCCAAGTCTAACACAAAATGCTTCGCTCCAGGTTCCAACACCCTGAACAGTCCGTCGTACGGTGGGCGCAGCAGGGTCCAGTGCGCATCGTGCCTGACAAAAACAAAACCGGCATTGTGTAAACTCTTGGGGACGAAGTGTGTTGAAAACAATGGTGGGCTAGGTCCGGCACGTTAAAAGCCTCTGTACTGTGCAAAAATTGCACGGGCGGATCAACCCTGGGCGCAGGGTTTTCCTGTAAAAACTCCCCGGGGATCTGCAGCAGCTGAGAAAAAACGAGTTCTGCAGGGGAGGCTGCCAAATCCTCCTTAGGAGCGAAGCGCAACCCTAAAAGAGACGACCAGTGGAGACGTCGCAGGTCAAGGGAGGGCCCCCTTCCTGCACCACCCTGCTCTCCAGCCATAACCCATTAGGCGCCGACTGGAGTGTGCAGATGTCCATGTCCCTGGCTTGCTCCGTGGCCATGGCGGGGAAATCTATTCCCATGTAGACTGGGGAGACTAACGTGTGCAACAGGCAATCGGCCACGATGTTGAGCTTACCGGCAATGTGTTGAATGTCGGTCATAAACTCTGAGATCGCGGCCATATGCCGTTGCTGCAGGGCCAACCACGGTTCTGAGACCAGTGGCTTATGGTTGACGAATATGATGAATTTGCGCCCCTCTAGCCAAAACTGGAAGTAGCGCACCTCCAGGTGGAGAGCCAACAATTCTCTGTCAAACGTGCTGTATTTGGATTCATTGTCGCACAAAGTTCGACTAAAAAATGTGAGCGGCTACCATGAACTGGAGACGTACTGCTCCACCACTGCTCCTATGGCAACATAAGACGCATCCGTAGTGAGCGCTATCCGTGCCGATGGCTCCGGGTGGGCTAGCAACATGGCATCTGCAAGCGCTGTTTTGGTGTCTGTGAAAGCCTGGACTCACTCGGGAGTCCAGTCGATGTTTTTCCGCGGGCTTCTTTTTTTTGAAGCATGGCATACAACGCCTGCATTAGCTGGGCTGCCCAGGGAAGGAAACAGTTATAAAAGTTGACCATTCCTAAAAACTCCTGTAGGGCCCTCATGGTCTGCGGACGCGGAAAGTCCGACACCGCGCACACCTTATCCGGTAGTGGAATTGCACCCTCCGGCGTAATGAGGTGGCCCAAAAAAATCAATCACTGGCACACTGAATTGACACTTCGCCGGGTTCACTATAAGCCCATGCGCTTCCAACCTCTGGAAAACCGTCTTGAGATGGGTGATGTGCTGCTCCTCGGACACGCTAGCTACCAGAATGTCATCTAAGTAGACAAAAACGAAGGACAAGTCACAAAGCACTGCGTCCATCATCCTCTGGAAAGTCTGTGCCACACCTTTTAATCCAAACGACGTGTAAAAACTCAAAAAGGCCAAAAGGCGTTATTATCACTGTTTTCGGAACATCTTCCGCGTGCACCGGGACCTGGTGGCAACCGTGCACCAGATCAACTTTCAAAAGAACACGCGTCCCGACCAGGTGCACGGAAAATTCCTGGATGTGCGGGATGGGATACTGATTGTGTTCCGTGGCATTGTTCAAGTGCCGGAAATCGCCACATGGTCACCATGACCCATCGGCTTTAGGCACCATGTGTAACGGGGATGCCCATGGGTTGTTGGAGCACCGGACGATGCCCAGCTGCTCTAAGTTGGCAAACTCCTCACACGCGCTGAACAGTTTAGCCGCGTCCGGGCGCCGAGGTTGCGCGAACACCAGTGGGCCTTTTGTCGTTATGAAATGTTCGACCCCGTGTTTCGTTACCATAGCCAAAAAAGTCGGGACCGTGAGTGCTAACGTTAGCCAGTGTTGTTGACCCAGCTCCCAGGGCTGTGCAGGGCAGTGAGGTAAAAGAGACAGCATCTACTAATCGCCTCTTAGCAATATCGACTAACAACCCATAAGCACATAAAAACTCTGCCCTTAAAATGGGGGCAGAACATGCAGTTACCACAAAGTCGTACTGAAAATTGCGTCCGTGCAAGCATATTGTCAGTGTCCTTTCGCCAAACGTCCTGATGGTGGATCTGTTGGCGGCCATGAGCTCGGGACCTCTGCCTCCTGCCAACCTGTCTGCGTTGACCGGCAGGATGAGGCTCTTCTAGGAGCCGGAGTCCACCAAAAACCGTCTACCCGAATGTGTGTCCTTGACATAAAGCAGCTTGTTCCTGTCGCCAGCGGTTGCAGCTGCTACTGACTGCCGATGTGCCATCTTCCCAGCTTCCTGAATTGGCATGGCGACAGGCAGCGCTGGGCATCTGAGCTGAAACGGCGATGATAGAAACAGATCACCCCATTCCTTCGTCTCATGGTGTCCGTCCCGGCTACCACCAACGGCTCCTCGACCTCGCTGGAGTCCCTCATGGATACCGGTGCCACTGCCTGCACGCTGAGAGTTCTGGTTGCCAAAATGATGCGGTCTGCTTCCTGTGCCAGAGCGTGGTAGTCCTTGGCAACCAGCCTCGGCGAGTTGGCCAGGATTGCCCTCGCTGCAGCCAGTAGGTTCCTGAGGAACAAGTGGGCAAACAGGAAAGATTTGTCGTCCTCCCCCCTCAGTGCCAACATGCTCTCCATGAGCTCCACGGCTGATCTGTCACCTAACTCCGAATGTGTTAGAAGTCTCTCTGGCATCTCACTGTCATAAAGGGTATAGCGCAGGAGAAGCATCCTCTTGAGTGCTTCATATTTTCCCCAGGCTGGCGGCTGCTGGAGCAGGCTCATCACCTGTTGCGTGGCACGCACCTCCAGTGCAGCGACCACGTATTAATATTTTGTGTTGTCCGTTGTTATCCTGCGGAGTGCGAGCTGGGCTTCTATATGCTGGAATCACACAGTCAGGTTGTGAAGCCAGAAGACTTGGCTGAGAGAGGAGCTTGGCTGAGACATCACACGCGGCACTGGTGCTTTCCCTCCAGGTCGTCTCCGGGGTGGTGCTCGGCTCGCTCTCCATGGCACGTCTTGGGGGCACCAATGTGGAGAAAGGAAGCAAGCGAGGCAGCGAGCTAGACGACACACGAACTTTATTCCTTCTCCAACATCAAGTACAGTAAAAGCTCCTGGGTCTCTGTGCATCCTGTTTTTATAATCTTTAATTCCATGCATGAAGACCCAGGAATCCCGACCATAATCATTGTGTGGAACAAAGACATGCATGGCACATTAACATAACATAACGCTAGTACCGCATTCTCACACCCTTTCCTCTCCCAGCGGTTCTGACACTTCCTCCTTCAGCACATTGTTCCCTCTTTACCCCAGCTGCCATCTCTGAGTGGAGAATCCCCCACCCATACCACCACAAGACATAGATATGTGAACATTTCTTAATAAAGAACTGAATATTTAATGGTGTGTCCTAATTTTTTCACATGACTGTAAACCTGACCAGATTACAATAGAGGTGCATTTCAATAAATTGGAATATTGTGAAAAAGTTAACTTTTTTTACAAAATAATTCAAAAGGAAACTTTTCTATTTAATATTAATTACATTAACATGGAAATATTTCAAGCCTTTTTTGATTTTAATCATTTTATTTTTTATTCAGTTATAATGTTCTAATTTAATGAGATGCACCTATAAAACAAGGTAAATAGTCCACTCACCTCTTTCAGAAAGGCACGTAAAAGGCAGTGCTGAAGAGGATCTCTGGTCATTCACAAGTTTCATAATAGTCATAATATTCTTTTCCAAGACTGGCTCACAGCACTGTCTGGTGAATGATGCAGTGATATGACAGCAAGTCTGGATGGTACTTTTTCATGTGCCTGATAGCTCCCTTCTCTCTCCCATTTATGGCCGGAGCTCCATCAGTTGCAATGGACACCACCATTTTGAGGTCAATTTGTCTTTCTTTCAGCATCTGTATGATGCCTTCATAAATATCCTCACTTCTTGTGTAACTATGGAGGGATTTGATACCTAAAATGTGTTTGCAGAATTCCCCCTTTGCTTTACTGTAATATTTGACAAAGACACATACATAACTGTGCATTGTCTGTACAGTCTGTTGATTCCTCCACAGCTAATGAAATGCACTGTGCATTCTTAATTTCACCAGTTAGCTGGTTTGCAAGACCCAGGCCACTCTGAGTGAGGCCTCAGCTGCCCTTTCTTGCTGGGTCATAGATCTGACAGTCTGTAGCTTAATATGAAGATTTCAGCTGAGCAAGTTTGTCTGACCTCATCTCAGCATTCAACAACTGTGTCACTGCAGATTAGGCACATTGGTTTTATGCTGGACTCTGGTAGAATGAACGCATATTTTTGTCCATTCCTCTTTAAAGTCTCAGTTTTCTCTGATCATCCTTCCTTTTTTTTGCCAGCACCAACTTTGAAAGCAACGTGCTGTTTGTTAATAGCTACATCACGGCGGCAGTTACAGAACATTAATGCATGTAATTACACCGGCGTTGATGGGCGCACATACACGAGAAACAAGCACATTCACATACGAGCAATAAGCGTCACACATGAGCAATGGCAGCTCTGCAAGATGGGGGGACAACTTCACGCAGGTCTCAGCAAGCTGGTAGTAGCGTTCGGCAACCCTGCTATGTTTGGAAGTGGACTGAACGCGCGCGCTCTGTGCAACGGTGTTGCGCAACACGCATACACAACACTCAGGCAGCGCAGCAAAGTTGGTAAGAAACACACATAATGTGACACACGTTTGGGTCCGGACTGACTTGTGATTGGGTCCGCCATATGAGGAGCCCCACGCTAGAGAGACACTCTGCCTGCTGACTGGAACAGATGCAAGCGGCGCGCTTCTAAATTCCGTGTGGATGACGGTCAGCCCGTTGTTGGTGTGCGCGCTTGGGGAGCCTCATTTCTACATATTTTTTTCTTAAATTCATATTTTTTTAGCGTGGCGGCAAAAAAACAAGGATGGCGGCCCACCACGCATAAATGTTACCAGAGGAAACCCTGAGTAAATATGTTTAAAATTACGTCAGTGAAAAGTCACTTTAACTTGCACTTTAGGGTTCATTTTAAAATTCTTTAATTTGTTTTTAAATCTTTAAATGGCCATTGCTCTGACTTACCTCTCTGAGCTGCTTCACCCTTATGCTCCTGCTTGGTCTCTCAGGCCAGCTGATCAGCTACTCCTAGAGGTACCAAAATCTAAGCAGAAGCTCAGAGGGGACAGAGCTTTTTTCATTGCTGCTCCTAAATTATGGAGTAATCTGCCTTTGTGTATTAGACAGGCCCCTTCACTGTCCGTTTTTAAAACTCATCTTAAAACCCATTTTTATTTCTTGGCTTTAGACACAATAGGAGACATTGATTTTTACTTCTGTTGCTTTTGTTGTACGACTTATTTTACCTGTGTTGTTTTATACTTTTTAGCTATATTTTACTGTTTTTATGTCTTATGTTTTTTCATATTTTACTAATCTTTACTATACAGTGCTTTGTCAGCTTTATAAAATTGGATTGGATTGGAAAAATCCATGCAAGTTTAAAGTGATGAGGACACGTTTTTGACTTCCTCTAATTTTTCAACACATAATACAATATGACAAAATAGGTTGGTCTGTGCAGTTCTAAGTCAAACAGGCTTTTTTTCACGCGAATAGCCAACGTTTTCATGAGCGCCACGTCACCAATTATGTCAGTGGCTGGAAAACCCCGCTGCCATGTAATCACGTCATTGGGAGAACACAGCGCTTGGCTGCCCATTGCACACACGGGATGGAAGCGGTTGAAAACATCCACGATGGTTCCAGCATGTGTAGTCTGCAGTTGGTTTGTGTTGTCTAATCTTCAGACGATTATAGTTCCGAAGAATGGGATGATAATGAAGAATCTGGGGGCATCAGACCATATAGGTTTGAGCCGTGCCAAGCCAGTCACACTCAGGGAGTGACGGTGGAGAGGCACACACGCCTGCTGCAGCAGCAGCGACAAACACACGGCAGGGGAACACCAGTGTTATTCTTTTGTTACAGATATTGCAACAAATTATTTGTTCATAAATATAATTTATTTAAACCCGATTTTTCAATAAGATCATAGCAGTGTGTTATCTGTGGCTCAGGCATCGGGTTTATTATGGATTATATTTTGAGTTCTTGTTGTTTTTGTTTTGTACATGTGTTTTATGTGCGTTTTGAGCCACTTTGAGGTGGGCACTGTCCAAGATTCGCCAGTCCGAACACACGCGCCCTCTCTCTTTGACAGTCAGCTGTTCATTGTTTGTGTGCATCATCTGCCGTGTTGTCAGCCAGCCATTGTTGCCAGCACTATCACGATGTGTTAGCCACACCACACAGCCGTGGTTCTGTTGCGCTCCTTGAAGCGATGTCGGCCCTGGGGCGCAACCGTGGTGAACATGTCTCCTCTCTGTGTTCGCTGGCTGATGTCGGCCCCAAACACCAACTGTGGGTGTTTCTGTTTATTTCTGTGGGTCTTCAGCTTTTTGGCAACTGTTGTCATCATCCTTATATTCAATACATATGCTGTGGTGAATTCTGCGCCTAAATCTATTCATCATGACCCTCTGTGCACTCTTACGCAGGGCAGGGAGAGGGAGGATGAAATAACGAGGATTTGCGGGCAGGGTTCACCATAGCACAGTTAATACAGAAAGACAGACAGTTCCCTGAAAGGTGAAGATGTACAAGAAACACAGACACACTTACTGATGGCGTTCGGGGGCAGACGTCGCCCAGAGAATGAATGAGAGGAGACGTGTTAGCCACAGGTGCGCCACAGCGAACATAGAGTGACTAGCGCGTTGTGAGAGTGCTAAAAATACTGGCAGACAAACAGCACAGATGACAATACTATGGACCATTAGTGCATGACTGGCAAACGGCCACGAAGTACATGCACTGCTGGTGATGGTGTGATGAGAAGCACCTGGGCGAGGACCGGGAAACATGATCAGCAGGAGTTTGAATCAGCTGGTGATAATGATAGAGGGGACGTGCCCGGACCAGCAAGATGTCAGCATGGGATCACAGAAAGTAGGTCAAAGCTGCGCGTAAATCCATTAATCCTTCCCCTTGTCGTGCGTTCCTCCTGTATAAAAGCACACGAGGAGACTTAATAACAGTTGGAGCTGAAGCGTGTGATGTGGTCTTTCACGGTTTGATGTTTATCTAAGCCTGCGACACAACACGAAGGCACAGCCATAAAATTAAAACAAGAAACCAGAGAAACTGTGAGCTACAAAGCTGCTGTCATTCCAGTCAACAACACCGGAGTCCGTTCTCCCGCTTACGTCATGGGGGTGCCGCCCTTAATTCGGTGGGCGGCTCCACAGTCCAGTCAGCGGCTGCTGTTTTTTGATGATAACTAGTTTATGCAGAAGCGGCTGTAAATGTTATATTGATCATCAACAATGACTTTTAGGTTTACACAACATCCTAAAAAATGTCAAAATTGTGTCGTCAGCCCTTTAATATGAAATGTCTGTGAAAACTTGCAAATTCGGTCTCTTCTTTTGAAAAAAATGTATGTTTTTGTTGGTTTCTATTGAAGCCATTCGTGAAACCTGTGATTTGCACTTTATCTGTTCACTTTGCTTGTCATGTCTCAGGCGAAATTATGGAGATGAAACTTTTTTTTACCTTTCACAGTCATTCCTTGCTCACCATACTGTACTGCCTTAACCCGTAGTGTTTCTATCTACAGATAATTAAGGAACTCCAGTTTAGAGTTTAAAATGCCTATTAGATTATATTCTAAATCAATTATAGGAGGATCCAATGTGACCCATTTTTTTTTTCAAACACCATCTTGGTTTCTTAGTTTCTGAACTGTACACTGTAATTTCCCAGTTTGGGATCAATAAAGTCTATCTGTCTATCTGTCTGTCTGTCTGTCTGCCTGTGATTAGCAAATATGCTGGGGGGTGGGGGTTCGAAGCAGCTTCCTCCATGGCCACCTAAATAATAATTTTTCACTCATTCCAGTGAAACTGAAAGGAGCTAATGCGATACAGCAGTCATCTTCGGTCCATCTGTGTGTAGGTCCACGTTTCACAGGAATTGCTACTCCTCCTTGACCTGGTCTGCATCCAGGTTGAGCTCAATGTCAGGGTCACTGTCAAAGGTCAGGAGATCTGAGCATTTATGATTTCAGGAACATTATTACTTCTCCTAGACCACTGACCATGACCATGCTAAGCACAGCCTAGATGAGGCTGCATCTTACTGATTCCTTTAAGCTTTTGTTCTTTTTTATTTTTAATTTATAGGATATCTGACAAAAGAAAATCATGATAAATCTGTGTCATGTTTAGATAGCCTGAAATTGATATTTTTAATCATTTCAAATTAAACAGATTATACCTTTATTTAAAAAAATGACCAGTTGCAGCAGTAAAACCACTGAGGTGGCACAAGAGAGGCCTCATTGATCATCTTCATATTATGTCAAGTTTTATTTTATTAGTGTTAACAAAATCCATTAAGACAGTTGGTAGTTTGAAGATAGTCTAATTATCATGTTGCTGTACGTGTTTTAGATTATAACCAACAACAAGAGGCAACTAAATGTGAATTAGACGTGCACCAGGTTTGATTAATGATGCTAAAGACTATGGCACAAATTAATTTTGTTCTGAGGCCACTGACAATACTTCTAACCTAAACTGGCAACTGTTATTCCATCCACATTTTTGTTTTCATCATGGACTTATTAGGCATTAATGCGTTTATTTTTAGGGTAATAAATGAATGAACAAGGAGTGTGTGGCATCTTACCTTTCACTGTAACTCCCCAGAGACATAGGAGATGTGTCTACATTTGCCTCGGCCACGACCTCCAGGTTTCCGAGGCTGCCTGGACTGCACTTACAGTACATTGTGGTTGTCTCCCAACAAGCTCCCCGACAACTACCCGTTGGGGGCCACCGAGAGAGGGCTCACTTCGCGGCGGGGGTTGGCGGCGGACGGGAAGCCATGCCAGATCTCCTCTTTCCCTCCCGCTCTGGAGGGACTGGGATAGAATGCCGCGAACCTTGGCAGACCCCCCATCTCCCCAAAGGGGATGACCCTTGGTCAGCAAACGCAACAGGAGAGGGAGCACTCCATCTCCCCACGGGCCAGGAGCGACTTCCACGCCATTGTTAATGAAAGTTTATGAAAGTTTGCACAGGCATTATCCTCTTTTTGTGAAGTTTCAAACCCATTCATGTCTGTGTGTTGCATTCGTGAACACTACATTAAACCATTCAGCTGATTTTTCACTCTATTCTTACCCATTTGTTCTCGCTAAAATAACTAACTGGGCATCAACTGTAATTGATCGCTTCCATATTACCAAGCAGCCTTGCTATCGCGTGCATTTTTGCTCACATGCACAGGCTTTGGTCAGCATAAAACCCGTCTTAAACAAGGGGTCATGATCAGAGTTCACTTTAGATAATGTGCCTCTGTGCATTAAAGGGATGAGCAAGGGTGCTTTGGATTTGATTATCCAAAACACACCTCTGAATAATTAGTCCGGCCTCTTCACATCATGCACCCAGTGGAAAATTTCTTTCTCTGCTGCTGTGATAAGAAAATGAACTTGGAACCACCCATAAACATGTTCTGCATCACTGACAACTGACAACTGACCACGTCCTTGTAATACGGCCCTGTATCTGTGGTGTTCATCTGAAAGTGAAGCACATTTTAAGTCCCTACCAGCTGTTTGGTGAAAATGAGCATACCACAGTACCACACTATAATGACGTTACCCAAACTGAACGCTAAGTAGAAAAGGCTCCCACTGGGACTTAAATCCCAAAGCTGCACAGTCTTTTTTCACTTTTACATCACCCAGAGAAGACAAGGGCATTTCAGTGTCTGATGGGGGGGATGTGATTTGTTTCAGTAAAGCTCCCATTTTAAAATAATGCTTTATAAGGGCCATTTTGACTGAGGTTTTTGATAGAACATTAAAAAAAAAATCCAAATATTGCATACCACCACAGACAAATCTAAATTGTGTATCCTAAACAATTAGGCATCTATCAACTCAATTTTAGAGCAGCTACTATAACATGTTCACGATGCACCAATTAAGCTTTTTTGGCCACTGATCTGATGCTGATATTGTGGCTCCAATGTCTGCCAAAACGGGTACAGAGCTGGTCTGATATCAGTGTGAATTTAAAAGCTTAAATTTCTCATCATTGTGAGGAAAAGATTTGGGATACTTCAAGCAACATTTGGCCTATTTAATTTGGCCTAATTAAACAATTTATAACTTTGCAATGTAAAGTGGAAAAAGAAAAAACATTTTAAATTCACAAGTTTATTACACATCATGTAACCTGGTAAGCAATCCTTGAAATGAGGAAAAGGTCATTTTGCACACAACTCCATTTAATTATTGCAGAACTGCTACTTTATATTCTTAATAAGTAAAAAGTCTGTATACCTGGCTGTATTTTTTCTGTCTTTATAGCCTTCTCCGGAGAGAAGAGGAGTGAAAGTCAGTGCAAGACAGAATACATGTGAGGAGATGAGAAGGAGGAAGCTGTAATGGTAAAGATGCAAGGAGTCAAAGTAGAGAAGGTAGAGGAGTTTAAATACTGTACCTGGGGTCAGACATCCAAAGCAATAGAAAATGCGCAAGAGAGGTGAAGAAGCGAGTGCAGGCAAGGTGGAGACAAGTGTCAGTGTTGATTTGCGACAGAAGGATAGCAGCTAGAGTGAAATGCAAGATTTACAAGGTGGTAGTGAGACATGCTGTGTGTGGTTTGGAGATGGTGGCACTAACGAAAAGACATGAGATGGGGCTGGAGGTGGCAAAACTGAAGGTGCTAAAATTCTCATTGGAGTGAGGGACAGGATGAGAAATGACTATATCAGAGGGACAGTTCAGGTTGAGCGGTTTGGAGACAAAGTAAAAGAGGCAAGGCTGAAATGGTTTGGACATGTGCAGAGGAGTTATAGTGGATATATTGGACAAAAGGATGCTGAAGATGGAGTTAAAAGGTAGGAGGAAAAGAGGAAGACCACCGAGAAGACTTATGGATGTAGTGAAGGAGGACATGGAGAGGGTTGGTGTTACAGAGGAAGATGCAAGGGATAGGGTGAGACAGAGGCAGATAATCTGCTGTGGCACAGGGAGCAGCCAGAAGAAGACGGTATTCATGATCAACATTGTACAGGGGTATAATCTTCTTTTTGCTAAACATTAGCGAGGTTAGCAGTATGGAAGTCATCAGAAGCTGAATGGATCAGACTATTTCAATAACTCACTTTTTTTAATTTATACCTTTCCAGTGAATTGAGCCATATCAGAAACGATATCCGATGATGATGTGGGACAGGGGTGGTTCTAGGAACAGAGCTTTATGGGTGCTGAGCACCCAATGAGCTCCACCACACACACACCCACACACACACACGTTATTTTGTTAGAGTTATCATCTTTCATACATCTCCTCCCTGGCTTCTAGTTTGTGAACATGGTAAGTGATGATACTGTTATGTATGAGGAAAGGAGTCGGAGTCTCATTTCACACACGGAACCATCAACAACACTTTTTTACAGAACACAGAACTATTTATACAGTGGGCCGTGCCCGCCTGACGTCACGCCAGGAGTGGGTACGGCAGCACACACACACTACCACACCCACTACACCACAATTCCCCTCCCCCTTACAAAAATGCAAAACCATACACACAATCGAGACCTTCCCCAGTTTAGGACCCGAATCATCTACTAAGGAACACCAGGGAATAAAGAACTGTAATAAAATATCCTATCACATTCACACAAAACAACTAAATATCAAATAACCCCATACCATACATACTCTCATGCACACCAGCAAGATTTGTACATATTTACACTTTAACGTTTGTGTGACACCAATGTCTGTTGACAGCCAGGGGTAAAACTGGCCCGGGGGCCCAGAGCAGCCCCAAATCATACACGCCCTTGGCCGCTGAAGGTAAGGCAGGCTGAGATGCCCCAGGCAGCCCCACGACGTGTGTGCCCCTGGCCGCCGTCTGCCTCCGGGATCAAAACCCATCTCTCCAGCAAGATTGTCCCTCTTCACCATCGCCTGCTTCTTTTCTCGGGACCCGCAGTGCTGCTGTCCAGCATGCCATCCCTCCATGTTCATCGGTCCACCCCAGACCGCTTTCAACACCGCCGCCGTGGCTCCAAACAGTCCGGCCCCCTTTGGCCGCACTCCAGGGAAAACCGAAGCCTGCTCGTCAGCGTGCTCGCTGCCTCGGGCACCCCGCCATACTGCCCAGCACCCTCGTGCAAAGCGCATGGAGCTCCGGCACTGAGGCACTGCCCGACCTCCGTGGCGCACGGCTGCTGTTGCTCACTCCTGGGGCTTACGCCATCACTTTTGTCGGCGTTGTCCTCCAACCCAGGCGCTTCGTCGCTGCTCTCAGCACCCTCGTCCCAGGCATTCTGCTGTGCTGACTCCGTGCCCGGCTGTAGCTGTCCTCTCCTACGTCACTCTCGTCTGCATCACTCTTGTCAGCATCACTCTTGTCGGCGTCACTCTCCGATCCAGATGCTGCTCTCAGCACCCTTGTCCTAGGCGCTCCGCTGTGTCGTCTCCATGCCCGGCTGTTGCTGCTCTACCCCGGGGCTCTCGGCCTCCATGGTCTCGCTCTCCCGCTGCCCAGCCTCCAGCTCCGGGGATGACTCCTGATGCCGTTCTCCCTCTCCGCTGTCGTCGCACACCACGCCGTCAAACTCACCAGCGCTACGGTCCTGTACCTTTCTGCGCTTCTTGGCTGGCCCGCCGTCTTCAGTGACCAGGGACTCCCCCATCTTGATGCCTAGCTGGTAGCCTGGAGCCCGCTTTTGGTGCGCAGCTACCTTTGTGGCTAGCCTGTCCATAGACACTGAATGTGCCATTAGCTTCTCCAAGTTAACTAGCCTAGCCTCATTTGGCGACAACACTCCCGCCACCCACAGCTTCGTGGTCCTCGTCTGCCCGGTGAAGAATTTGGCCAGCCGCTCGACAGCATCCTCATAACGCTCCATCTCACCCAACGTACCAAGAATTCTTCAGCCCTCCGCGCCAAGATGGTGGGCCAGAAGTGCTTGTCGTCATGTCCCGTCGACTGTACTTAGTGCCCAGTGCCCCGATGTAATCCTCAAACATGGCCCGCCACTTCGGCCACATTATCACTGGCTCTCCCGTGTACTCTAGAAACGGTAGCAGGGTTGGAGGTAGCCCATACGCTCCCGTAATTTTCTCTCGTCGCCAAATGTTATGTATGAGGAAAGGAGTCGGAGTCTTGTTTCATGCAGGGAACCAACAACCAACAACAACACTTTATTAAAGAACATAGAACTATTTCTACAGTGGGCCATGCCCGCCTGACGTCACGCCAGGGGCGGGTACGGCATCACACGCACGCTACCACACTCACTACACCACAGATACATAAACAGTGACAGCTTGGATTTCATATTTTGCTTATACCAAAATGACAACAGCTTCTTTCTCTCAAAATTCAAACACCGCACAGTGGTTGATTGACAGTGAAACCATTAAAGAAAAACGTCTGCTGCTAGCTGTCTTAGCCAGGGCTGAACTGGGACAAAAAAAATCAGCCCCAACGTTTTTGGTCCAATTTGTTAAGTAGCAACATTCAGGCATCACACTTGGGGGCAGATTTACTAATGTGTTGCGCTATCGCAAAACCCTGTTTTGGCGTTAAAAAACTACTGTTGAGATTTTCTAAAGGGCGCAGGGTAAAATTGGTTGTGGAAAGGCGTGGACTATGTTAATTTTTTGCCTGGCCTCATTACATATGTATTTGTGGGAGTTGTCATGTGAAAGCACAAATCTGGGGGAGGGGAGTATTTAAATGACTGGTGCAAGGTGATTTACTAAGGTTTGCGGTTGTTAGTCTCCTGCTAAATGCGCCAGGATTTAACGCCCCAGAAAAGCTTGTCTTAATTCATCTGCACCTGATGACAGCGATTGCTGGTGCCAGGAGACACCAGCGAGAACTGAGGGTGTGTGGCCAAAGAGACGGAAGCTTCTCCCTGCGTGTGACTTGATTTGGCATGACAGAACAGATTAATATGAACAGAAATGATCCCAGAGAACGGTGTGCTGAACTGGACATCAGCCGGCAGAGGATTTTTTAAGATTTCATTTGTTTATATATAGCTTAATAATAATGATAGTAATATTAATAATTCATTTCATTTATAACGCAATTTACATCTCGGGGCAAAATCTCTACACAAATAGGATTAAGAACAAGAATAAAAGCAAACATTAAGTATATACGATGACACACCAGGACATCCCTGGTGAGAATTGCTCTCAAATATTTTACCTGGTAAAATAAAGGTCAAATAAATACAATACCTAAAATGAAAAAGCTTTCCTAAACAATGAATTTGTATCCATAAAATAGTACAGCCCTACCTAGAGTGGACAAAAGGAGCACAGATCCATATATGTCCCCCGACATTCCAACGTCGTAGTAACTCAATGATGGCAGTCTCTGCTGTGGCTGTCTGAGGAATAAGTGAAATTGTGTGCGTTTAATTTTATTATGTTCCAGACTTCAGAAAAGAGAAAACACACATACAGTATTTATGAAAAGTCATGGACTGGGAGAGCTGTAGATTTTCTTAAAACAAAGTTATTCTTATAATAAAACCCCAGAATCTCCGTCAGACCATCTTGACGGTTCTTCTGTTAATAAAATATACACGTAGGTCAATAATCAATTTATTCATGACACAGTCCTTAATTTATGTCATGGGTGGCCCTCGCGGGACACTAATAAGACACTATAGGCCAACCGGTGAGTTTGCATGTTTTATTAACAAAAGGTAAAGATGACAACATAAATAGCCACGTGGGGCAAAAACACGAACATAGACTGAGGCTAAGGCTAAAGACACTGGATCATAAACTCTGAGGAGGAATAACACTTACTGAGAGTGAGGAATCAAAAAGGAGACTGGAGTCAGGGTTAGGGACTCCAGTCCAACATGGTGAGAGTCCAACGTAGTGTGAGGTCGCAGCAAGGAGTAAGCCTCAGCTGTTCCCTTAAATGAACACAAAGGACCAATCAGCAACAGGGGAGTGTAATGACAGAATGGCAAACAGCTGTCACAACATGACTCAGCTTTGACAGCCAGAAGTCCCGTGGTAACGCTGTCAAAATAAAAGCCCTGAATGGCCATATGCAAAACGCAGAAGAATGGAGAAAATACTGGACAACCCGAGCGCGGACAGACTCAGCGCCCAGGCCATCACAACTTATAAATATTAAACAAAGGAGTTTGCCATGTGAAATGAAAATCAAAACTTCAATATATGATGGACAAAATTAAATTATTTTATGGGGGTTTGCGCTTAAAAAAAAGCTTATAAAAAGCTTAAAAACTATATTATGCTTCTCCGAACTGGATTTGCCTTTGTTGGTGACCCGCTTCCTCATCACCTGTGCCTGTGCACAATTTTGCAGTGCTTTGGGGGGGGGGGGTCATTAGTGAAATGAAGTGACTGCATCTATGTTCATAATTTTGCGAGTTGTTTGTAGATCACTGGCGAAAATTGGCCACTCACTTAGGCGCTCTGTCTAATTTGCACACTTGCTAATTTGCACTGCCTTAGTAAGTCTGCCCCTTAATGGTCTAACAGAGGTCAGAATTATCCCACTTTTGCCCTTAAGATGTGAATCCCTTTAGTTTTAAAGAACGAAAGAAGGAAACTTTTTATCTATTTTGCATACCTATTTTGTCATAATTTTAAAGTCTAAAAATGCAAAACTTTGAGAAAAGCTACACAATTACAAGGAAAAAAAAACATCACAAACATATACACTACCGTTCAAAAGTTTGGGGTCACCTCAGACAATTTTGTGTTTTCCATGAAAAGTCACACTTTTATTTACCACCATGAGTTGTAAAATGAATAGAAAATATAGTCAAGACATTGACAAGGTTAGAAATAATGATTTGTATTTGAAATAATAATTTTTTCCTTCAAACTTTTGCTTTCGTCAAAGAATCCTCCATTTGCAGCAATTACAGCATTGCAGACCTAACATGATTGCACAAGGGTTTTCTAATCATCCATTAGCCTTCTGATGCAATGAGCAAACACATTGTACCATTAGAACACTGGCGTGATAGTTGCTGGAAATGGGCCTCTATACACCCATGTAGATATTGCACCAAAAACCAGACATTTGCAGCTAGAATAGTCATTTACCACATTAGCAATGTATAGAGTGTATTTCTGATTAGTTTAAAGTTATCTTCATTGAAAAAAAGTGTTTTTTCTTTCAAAAATAAGGAAATTTCTAAGTGACCCCAAACTTTTGAACGGTAGTGTACATAATAAAAGCTTCAAATTTACTAGAAGAACGTAACAAATTTATAGGGACGACTTCCCATTTATTTAAAATATGTACTAACTTCATGAGAGAGAAAAATGTAACATTACAAGAAAACAAACTTTAATTTAAAGATAAGTTACAAATTCATGGAAAAAGTTACAAATTTATGAGGAAAAAATTCACATATGTACAATTAGTCATTGAGAATGTAAACACAGGAAGTTATTTAAAAATTTAATAAATTCATTAAGAAAAAGAAAATAAATTGTTGAGACAAAGGTCAAATCATAAGAGAAATGTAGCCCATTTGCAATAATTTTTTTTAAAAAATTAAGGAAAAAATCAATGGAAGGATGACAGAAAATTATTGATGCAAAAATACAAAGATGGAAGAAAAAAAGATACCAGTTTATCACGCAAAAGTCACAAATTCAAGAAAAAAAAAATGTCAATCTATGAGCAAAAATTTTATCATGAAGTTTCAAATTTCATGACTTTTTTAAAAAGTCTATTATTTGAAAAGAATAAAAAATAATAATAAGAAAAAGCAGGTAATTTATGAGAACTCTCCAAATTCACATAAAAATTTCCACATTTTCAGTTTTAAAAAATCTCTAATTTAGGTGGTAGAGTTGCCTGAAACTGTACACAAGTAAACATGGGTTATCTTTATATATTATCACTCAAATATACATAAGAGTACTATTCATATCATTGCTGAATATTCCAGCTGAGGCTGGACTCATACATCATTATGAGTGTGTTACCTGTAGAAAAGCTGGCCCAGCCTCCTGTCCCCTCACCTCTCGCTGTTGGGATAGGGAGGGAGGGACCTCTCTGTGTGTGTGCACCAGGCTGCTGTTGCAGCAAGGATCATACCATTTGCATGGCAGGAGGGTGTTTTCATTTCCATTTTAAAAAAGTTTAAACGACAAACAGCTGAATATGTTTTGGATGTTATTTGTCAAAGACGAACTACAATTTTATAATCACAACTTTTCTCACTTCAATTTTTAGGGGTGCTGAGTTTAAATTTTGGGGTACTACAACACCCCTAAAAAGGCCTAACACTGTCCATAATGTGGGAGCAGTGCAGCCCCAGATGTTGATCTCTACCAGTCTGTACAGTTAACACTTTCTTGGCATGAGCCAACAGCTGTGTTGATATTTTTTGTTGATTTTCCTCAGTAGCTGTGTTTTACTTCAGTACCACAGAGGACACCATAGATGCACGATGTGATAAAGATGTTGACAACAATTTATGAATATTAACTGTGTTTCTGGTGAGTTCATTTGGGGAACATATCCTACTAGAACATAAGCCGTAATAGAGCATAATCCTGACTGCATATTGAGGTCACTAATCATGCTGAGTCCTGCCCATAAACAAAGTATGACTGGAAAAATAACTATTAAAAGTTTAATTAAAATAAATTTGAAACTAACTTTCATATAGTTTTGGGAGCAGTAAACTAGTTACTCTCCTCAATGGGTGAGTTTTCAAGTCCCTACATCCTTCTTCATATATGATCCATGTAACATGCATTTTCAGACCAAGGGCACGTGGTCATTTATGGACATGAGGTTGCTAGTTAAGACTGTATGTCATCTCACTGTCGGGCACAGTGTGCATCTCCTGGTGCAGATGTGTGCCCATACATGTCTGTAAGCAGCCCTTCGGTCAGCAAAAGCAGCCTGAGGACAATGGGAAGTGATGAGCATCTCGAAGCAAATGCCGCTCAACTGTCACTTTGTTGAGTTTCTGTGTCACTATGTTTGCCTGTACAGTGTCTGTCTGTTTGGGTCACGACCCAGACTTGTAACCACAAGCACTGGCACAACATGTCATGTTCCCTCATCAAGGTCTGCCCTTCATATATTTCTCTTCATTTATGTGTGTCCTTGTCAGTTTATATACAGCAAGCCTAAGTCCCAACCCACTACTTTTGCATCGTAGGACCGAATGTGTATTGGAGTCAGTGGCAAGAGAGAAATAATTTTTTGATCATGATCAGATTTTGCCATGAATTACACACATTTTGGTCAATTTCAAAAGTAATTTTCCACATAAATACATTTGCAGGTTGTCATAAAAAAAAAGTAATCGTTTTGTATGAAACCGTTTTGCTTGCACTGTATACGTCATCAAACAGGGTTATTGTGATTACTAGAAATGGAAAGCTTTTGGCACCTCACGATTTGATTTAGAATCAATTTAGGGGTTTTGATTCAAGTCTGAATCGATTCTCGATGCATCTTTGCATCATTTTTCCTTCAGTAAAAAATACAGAATTTCTAAGATATGAATATTAAACTTATAATGAAAAATTGAAGCATTCCTACCTGCCGTCTTCTATGGTTCCATGTTGTAGCCTAGCTGCAGCTGTGTAGTGTGCAGATTGGGTGTTCCACTTTTCCATAAGACACTGGGTCTGTCTGCCACACAGCCACATTTCATGCATGTGTATTGACTGTAATCTAGGGTCCACATAGTATGACGGCACGTATACTACGATGATCCACATGTTGATCTGGCAGTGATTTTTACGCCAGATGCCCTTCCTGATGCAACCCTGCCCATTTATCCGGGCTTGGGACCGGCACAGGGTGTACACTGTCTTGTGCACCCCCTGTGGCTGGGTAGCCAACTTTCCTTCCTCCATTCTTTTTTGCTAAGCACCCAAGCTAGAAGGCAGGAAGTAGCATTTTTATATGGTCTTTGGTATGACACATAACCTCCCAGTTTGTGGGGTGGATGTTCTACCTCTCGGCCACTACTCCGGTCAAGTTATTAACTAATATAATTAATTCATATTTGGAGTCTTGACATTTGTTCATCGATGTAGAATCTTTCGCATCTGCACTGTGTTGCATCAAAACGATCATTTCCCTAATTTTTACAGTTAAAAATAAGTAAAATAGTATTTACAGAGCTAGTTAAACAGTTAAATTATATATATACAGTGTGGTAAAAAAGTATTTAGTCAGCCACCAAATGTGCAAGTTCTCCCACTTAAAAGATGAGAGAGGTCTCCAGTTTTCATCATAGGTATACCTCAACTATGAGAGACAAAATAAGAAAAAAAAATCCAGAAAATCACATTGAAGGATTTTTAATGAATTAACTGGTAAATTCCTCGGTAAAATAAGTATTTGGTCAATAACAAAAGTTCATCTCAATACTTTGTTATATACCCTTTGTTGGCAGTGACAGAGGTCAAACGTTTTCTGTAAGTTTTCACAAGGTTTTCACACACTGTTGCTAGTATTTTGGCCCATTCCTCCATGCAGATCTCTTCTAGAGCAGTGATGTTTTGGGGCTGTCACTGGGCAACACGGATTTTCAACTCCCTCCAAAGATTTTCTATGGGGTTGAGATCTGGAGACTGGCTAGGCCACTCCAGGACCTTGAAATGCTTCTTACGAAGCCACTCCTTCGTTGCCCGGGCGGTGTGTTTGGGATCATTGTCATGCTGAAAGACCCAGCCACGTTTCATCTTCAATGCCCTTGCTGGTGGAAGGAGGTTTTCATTCAAAATCTCACGATACATGGCCCCATTCATTCTTTCCTTTACATGGATCAGTCGTCCTGGTTCCTTTGCAGAAAAACAGCCCCAAAGTATGATGTTTCCACCCTCATGCTTCACAGTAGGTATGGTGTTCTTTCTTCTCCAAACACGACAAGTTGAGTTTTTACCAAAAAGTTCTATTTTGTTTTCATCTGACCATATGACATTCTCCCAATCCTCTTCTGGATCATCCAAATGCTCTCTAGCAAACTTCAGACGGGCCTGGACATGTACTGGCTTAAGCAGGGGGACACGTCTGGCACTGCAGGATTTGAGTCCCTGGCGGCGTAGTGTGTTTCTGATGTAGCCTTTGTTACTTTGGTCCCAGCTCTCTGCAGGTCATTCACTAGGTCCCCCCGTGTGGTTCTGGGATTTTTGCTCACCGTTCTCGTGATCATTTTGACCCCACGGGGTGAGATCTTGTGTGGAGCCCCCAGATTGAGGGAGATTATCAGTGGTCTTGTATGTCTTCCATTTTCTAATAATTGCTCCCACAGTTGACTTCTTCACACCAAGCTGCTTACCTATTGCAGATTCAGTCTTCCCAGCCTGGTGCAGGTCTACAATTTTGTTTTTGGTGTCCTTTGAGAGCTCTTTGGTCTTGGCCATAGTGGAGTTTTGGAGTCTGACTGTTTGAGGTTGTGGACAGGTGTCTTTTATACTGATAATGAGTTCAAACAGGTACCATTAATACAGGTAACGAGTGGAGGACAGAGGAGCCTCTTAAAGAAGAAGTTACAGGTCTGTGAGAGCCAGAAATCTTGCTTGTTTGTAGGTGACCAAATACTTATATTACTGAGGAATTTACCAATAAATTCATTAAAAATCCTTCAATGTGATTTTCTGGATTTTTTTTCTCATTTTGTGTGTCATAGTTGAGGTATACCTATGATGAAAATTGGAGACCTCTCTCATCTTTTAAGTGGGAGAACTTGCACAATTGGTGGCTGACTAAATACTTTTTTGGGGTTTTTTTGCCCCACTGTGTATATATATACAGTATATATATATAGTATATATACACTACCGTTCAAAAGTTTGGGGTCACTTAGAAATTTCCTTATTTTTGAAAGAAAAGCACTGTTTTTTTTTAACTAATCAGAAATACACTCTATACATTGCTAATGTGGTAAATGACTATTCTAGCTGCAAATGTCTTGTTTTTGGTGCAATATCTACATAGGTGTATCGAGGCCCATTTCCAGCAACTATCACTCCAGTATTCTAATGGTACAATGTGTTTGCTCATTGCGTCAGAATTCTCCAGATTACCTCAACAAATTAACAGCTAGAATGCCAAAGGTGTGCAATGCTGTAATTGCTGCAAATGGAGGATTCTTTGACGAAAGCAAAGTTTGAAGGAAAAAATTATTATTTCAAATACAAATCATTATTTCTAACCTTGTCAATGTCTTGACTATATTTTCTATTCATTTTACAACTCATGGTGGTAAATAAAAGTGTGACTTCTCATGGAAAACACAAAATTGTCTGGGTGACCCCAAACTTTTGAACCGTAGTATATATATATATATATATAAAAAAGCAGTATATTTCATATTTGACTGAGTACAGTGTTGTTGCATCCTTAAATGAGGAAAGAAACATCTGAAGAAAACAGCTACAAATTTGGCCGTGTCAACGGCTACAACTTCTCCCGAGGATGTTAGTTGGTTTCTCTTGGGCCATCTTATTCAACTTTGGGTTTTGTAGTCTTTCTTTTTACATATTTTCACATCCTTATAATTCAACGGTTATACAAGAATCTACAACTTTATTTATGTGGAAAAGTATCTTTAAAAATGACAAACATTTAATAGACCATTCTGGTGTTTTCTGATACTGCCCAGTACTGCAGAAATACTGGTGGGAATAAAAGGGGAGATTGAAAAACTAATTAATATTGTCATTCCTATTGATCCTATGTTGTTTGTGCTTGGGGTAATTCTGCAGAATATTATGGGAAAAGACCAAAGATATACAACTTTGTATACTGCTGATAGCTAGGAAATTCATAACTGTAAATTGGACGAAAACATCTCTGCAAATAAATAGGGAGATTTTTCTTTCAAGAGAGATGTCAGGTATTATGCGTTTCAGTGTCTAAGTTGCAATGCAATTAGATGTTCTGGAATATTGATTAGTGTAGCACTAACACGGGGACACCATTAAATCTATGTTGCATCACATGGTAACATTAAATATGAATATAATTATTAATAATTAATAACTGGATTTAATATGTAAGGTGTGACTTAAGTGTTGCTGAGGGAAAGGCCATAAAATGGAACTCAGTCCTGGCCATCCTAGTGGGCATCTCTGGGTCCTGTGGAGGTGATGAAACTGGGAGGAAAGTTTAAAATCATTTCAAAAGATCCTAAATGGAGAGAGCACAGTTCATGAGAGGGGAATTACAGAGTTCAATCTGGCTCAAGTCCACTATATTAGGTAAAGAGGAAAGCCCTCTGTCAAGGATTGTTCTTTCAATGTACAGTATGTGCCTATATGATATGTTAAAAAAAGTAATAGTTTTAAAAAATTGACAAACATGTGTAATTTATGGCAAAATTCATTCAGAATCAAAAGATAATTCTCACCTAGATTCTACTCCAATAATTATTTTTTCTAAAGATGAATGAATGAATAATTCCCATGATATAGAAGTAAAGGATTAGGGCTTAGGCTCTCAATATGAGGACTGTGTGGTAATGTAGTTGCCATGACTCACTACGGCTTATTCTGATGGAGTGCCTTTTAAGGTGAGGACTCACATTAATAGTTTCATGCTCTCTACCACACATGCATCAAATAGTGTTAGATCTGTGTTAGAGGCTAACCAAAGAGTTTCAGTACATGAATCGCACAGTATGACTGTAAGGCAGGCACAGACACATCATAACAATGTGGTGTTCAAAATCTAATTTCAGTCCAGAAAAGACTTGCGTGCAGAATTGTGTGTTTATAAGTGCAGTTACAGAAATTCATTTCCCATAAAATTACCTCTCTGCACTGTGAAGCCCGTGTTGCTTTGCTTTTTTTTTTGAGTGAAAATGTACTCAGAGCATAGCTGTTGCAAACTATAATGTCATAACACATCTCTGGGTGCAGTGTTTGTGGCATGTATAAAAGAGATTTCAAAAAGTATTTAGATTTCTTATCAGTATATAGAATGTTTTCTGATGCTTGTTTGTGATTCTGTTTCAACATTTTAAAAAAATCTATATATAGTACAGTGGGGTAAAAAAGTATTTAGTCAGCCACCAATTGTGCGGGTTCTCCCACTTAAAAGATGAGAGAGGTCTCCAATTTTCATCATAGGTATACCTCAACTATGAGAGACAAAATAAGAAAAAAAAAATCCAGAAAATCACATTGAAGGATTTTTAATGAATTAATTGGTAAATTCCTCGGTAAAATAAGTATTTGGTCAATAACAAAAGTTCATCTCAATACTTTGTTATATACCCTTTGTTGGCAATGACAGAGGTCAAACGTTTTCTGTAAGTTTTTACAAGGTTCTCACACACTGTTGCTGGTATTTTGGCCCATTCCTCCATGCAGATCTCCTCTAGAGCAGTGATGTTTTGGGGCTGTCGCTGGGCAACACAGACTTTCAACTCCCTCCAAAGATTTTCTATGGGGCTGAGATCTGGAGACTGGCTAGGCCACTCCAGGACCTTGAAATGCTTCTTACGAAGCCACTCCTTCATTGCCGGGTGGTGTGTTTGGGATTATTGTCATGCTGAAAGACCCAGCCACGTTTCATCTTCAATGCCCTTGCTGGTGGAAGGAGGTTTTCACTCAAAATCTCACGATACATTGCCCCATTCATTCTTTCCTTTACACGGATTAGTCGTCCTGGTCCCTTTGCAGAAAAACAGCCCCAAAGTATGATGTTTCCACCCCCATGCTTCACAGTAGGTATGGTGTTCTTTCTCTTCCAAACACGACAAGTTGAGTTTTTACCAAAAAGTTCTATTTTGGTTTCATCTGACCATATGGCATTCTCCCAATCCTCTTCTGGATCATCCAAATGCCCTCTAGCAAACTTCAGATGGGCCTGGACATGTACTGGCTTAAGCAGGGGGACACGTCTGGCACTGCAGGATTTGAGTCCCTGGCGGCGTAGTGTGTTTCTGATCAAATCAAATAAATCAAACTTTGTCATATTGCTGTACATACAACTGTAGTGCAGGCAAGATGAAATTGCGTTTCTCTTGGCATCCATATAAATTGAAGCAGCATGATTTAAGACACACTCCCACATAGCTCCACCCCCACCCCTCCATCCATTCAGACATCCCTGAGACATACTTGGGGAAAAAAAAAAACTAACCAACTATAATATGCAAATAATATACAAAATGTCCGTAGGTGCAGTAGTGTGTATGAGAGATTCCGGGTCAACTGTTCAGCATCCTGACAGCTTGTGGAAGGAAGCTGTTGATCAGTCTGGTGGTTCTGCCTCTGATGCTCCGGAATCGTTTACCAGATGGAAGAAGTTCAAAGTGTTTATGCAGAGGGTGAGAACGGTCCTTGACAATGTTCAGTGCCCTGCTCCTACAGCGGTTCTGAAAAAGTTGTTGGACAGAGGGGAGGGAGACTCCAATTACCCTCTCAGCCCCCTTGACTATCCTCTGCAGGGCTTTTTTGTCTGACATACTGCAGCTGGAGCACCATGTTGCAATGCAGTACGTCAGAACACTCTCCACCACACCTCTGTAGAAGGTCCTGAGGATGCAGGTGGGGAGAGAGGCCTGTTTGAGTTTCCTCAAGAAGTGCAGTCTCTGCTGAGCCCGCTTCCTGATCTCCAAGGAATTCTTGCTCCAGGTCAGGTCCTGCGAGATCTGCACTCCGAGGAACTTTATGTTCTCTACTCTCTGATGTAGCTTTGTTACTTTGGTCCCAGCTCTCTGCACGTCATTCACTAGGTCCCCCCATGTGGTTCTGGGATTTTTGCTCACCGTTCTCGTGATAATTTTGACCCCATGGGGTGAGATCTTGCGTGGATCCCCAGATCGAGGGAGATTATCAGTGGTCTTGTATGCCTTCCATTTTCTAATAATTGCTCCAACAGTTGATTTCTTCACACCAAGCTGCTTACCTATTGCAGATTCAGTCTTCCCAGCCTGGTGCAGGTCTACAATTTTGCTTCTGGTGTACTTTGACAGCTCTTTGGTCTTGGCCATAGTGGAGTTTGGAGTCTGACTGTTTGAGGTTGTGGACAGGTGTCTTTTATACTGATAACGAGTTCAAACAGGTGCCATTAATACAGATAACGAGTGGAGGACAGAGGAGCCTCTTAAAGAAAAGGTTACAGGTCTGTGAGAGCCAGAAATCTTGCTTGTTTGTAGGTGACCAAATACTTATTTTACTGAGGAATTTACCAATTAATTCATTAAAAATCCTTCAATGTGATTTTCTGGATTTTTTTTTCTCATTTTGTCTCTCATAGTTGAAGTATACCTATGATGAAAATTGGAGACCTCTCTCATCTTTTAAGTGGGAGAACTTGCACAATTGGTGGCTGACTAAATACTTTTTTGCCCCACTGTATATGAAATTTGGAAGACATGGATGAATAAAGCTACACAAAAAAGAAGGGCTGGGCAATTTGACTTTAAATCAGCATCATGGTTCTTTGAAGCTTTCAAGTCTGTTTTTTTATGTGGGTTTTTCTCCCTCCTTTTTTCTTGCTTATGATTCAGTAACAAGACTCGTAATAAAGCCACGAGAGTGTGGCATTCACTTGTCACCGTAGTGATTCGGCCATAAATGAGCATAATATAATAGGAATATACCAATTGTTACCGCACACACACGCAGCCAAGCTAAACACTGTCCAGTGCAGAAGTCAGTGTCCACACATGCCTCTTGAAGTCCTGTGGGCCATGCGACTCACGCTGGTTGGCTGCCAGCTACTCCAAAGGAGCCCTTCACACAGCCACGACCATGCCACAGGTTGCCACATGCAACCCACAGGGACCACGAGTCTCCAATCGGGTTCTTAAATACAGCCTTAGTTCACCCATCCTGTCGTCCACCCCTACTGCAAAACAGTCGATAATGGTGACAGCAGTCAAAAACATTACAAATCAAATCAAGTTTGTCATATGCACAGTAAGGAAACTGGTTCCTTTGCTTTCTGCCCTGAATGCCACACAATACAAAATGTACGTCAGCGAATAAGATAAATGATAAAATACACAATATACGTACACAGTGGGGAGTAAAAATATAAACAATAAAAACTATAGAGACTATAAATATGGAGCTGCACTGACAGCAGTGAATGTAAACAGTGAGTATGGGTAATTTATGGCATAAATCATTCAGAATCAAAAGCTAATTTCTGAGTAATTTTGAGATTTTCTCATTCTGCACGTCAAAGCCATTTCCAGTGTGGCTCCTACTTTTAGATTTCTCTTTTTGATGGTGTTTTCAGTGCAAACCGAGACATCCATCAAAAAGGTTTAACTTTCATGTCAAGAACCATCACTTGTGCTGTCAATTCCATTCATGATTGAAAAGCTAAATACCCTTTTTAAGAAAAGTTTTATTGCTCTAATGTTGTGTCATATCTTAGATAAGCACCTTGAATAGAGGACTAAAGTTGCTTCTAGTTAAACACTTCGAGGAGTCGTTCAGTTGATAAAAAGTTTTTTGTAAATGCAGCTTCATATCTTTATCTTTAGACAGCATTTGGTGGAAAACACCTTAACTGTAGTCCCATCGTGGGTGGACACAGTTGTTCATCCTACGTTGTCGAAGATGACCATGACTTCAGTTTTTGTTATTGCTATTAATTTAGTGCGCGGTGAGTCCAGAGGTGGCTGATGAGACCAATTCGGGCTTTGAAGTCTCTCTGGCATGTTGGGCACCAGTGAGTAGACAACGTAGGTGGAGCAACAGCTGACCTGGCTTTGTGTGCAGCTCTTTTGCGGTCTGCTTCAGCTGCTCTCCTGTCTACTGCAGAAATGCTGCCTTCTTTGATCTTGCTGCATCATGCTGGTCAGTCCTTTGACATTTTCTCCCAGGCTTTGGGGGCAAAATGCAGGTCCCTGAGGGAAGACTTGAGGCAGTCCTTGAAGCAATTATAGTGAGGGAGAGTTGCTCTCTCGTCCCTGCTGCCTGCCTGGATCCAGAGGCCAAACATGGTCTAGATGGCTGGAGACAGATGGGGATGCATGGATGACCACGGTGTCCTGTGTCACACCATGCTCTCTATGCTCCATGACAGGGTGCTAGTGTCGCCTTCCTGCCCATTGAACCACCAGGTGGCTTCCTCTGCGCATTCCGCTGAATCCAGTCTTCACATGCTAGGGTAGACAAACTTTGACTCACCAAGGCTTGGGACCGATCTGCTACCCTCACTTGGTTTGGCTTCCCTCTCAAAGCCCTTGCCCAGGGTTTGGTCACCGCCACATTCAAACAGCTACTAGAAGCCACAAGTGAAAGATGAGTGCCATGGGAAGGATGAACTGCCCTGAGGAGGGTGCGACAAGTCAACCTACAAAAGGGGCTCCCCCTCCTCGACACCCCATACAGCCCAGGGTGGGCACATAGCACACAGAGAGCTCCTTAAAAAATGTCCTTTTGACTACAAATGGCCCATAAATTCACTGTTTTTATACAGGTAGGGGGAATCTGGAGCCCAATACAAAAGCAGAGTGAAAATGAATATAACAGGACTCCTAACAAGTGATCTGAAAAGAGCAGTAGCAGCAGAAGCATTTTAGGTTGCACGAGGAGTCACTCATAAAGAGTAGAAGGGTTGAATTAATTTATTTATTTCCCTCCTCCAACTACAGTCTGCCAGCATGTATTAAGAACAGATTCCTTCTACGTCCTTAATATCTTCAGAATGTTTCAGACTCCAGTTTGGTACAGAGTGGTGTATTTATATCCACATCAGTACAGGTTGCCTCCTCTGTTGTCAAGGTGTCACTGAAACTAAATATGGCACATCGATCAGCAAAGAAGGTCTAAACATCTAAACTGAAGTTGACTGATTATTTGACTAGCCATAAATCCACACAGTGAGTTGCATGCTTTTTTTTTTAAATGTTCTCCTTAGGTTGGTTTTGGCCAGAAACATCCACTATGCTATTAAAGTCCAGAGGCTACGCAGCAGTTAATATAATTGCCACAGAAGAAATGCTGAGACGTCTTGGTCATTAGTTTGTTTCCGCCCCACAATTTATGAACATCTAGGGCATGTTTGAATGTGGCTTCTGAATTAGAAAAATGTGTAGCTAATTGGGATGCACTAGTGAAGTGTATGTCGGGCACAAGGCAGTGGCTCTTTTCTTTGGGGACGGTACTTCCTCAGCATGTAGTTGGTGTATTCATCAGTGTTTAAACAACATGCGACGAGGCTCCAAAGGGGACTGGCCCATTTTTGCCAAGCTTTGTCCTCAGTGCTTGTAAACAAGTGTTGAACATGCATCATATTAACACACCTATTTCTAAAGCAAACATATATTTTCAGATCATTCTAAAGGACCTGAAAAACTGCTTCAATTTTTCTTTTTCGTGTACACTTGTAGACTTAAAAACTAGTCCATGTTGTGCTCTTTATTCTTCTGCTTCCCATTTATTCTCTTTGGCTATTTTGGTACCAGCGACTTTTATCAGCAGCACCCTTGAACCCACTCTGGGATGAAAAGAAGAGATGGGGAAAAAAAAAACCCAAAAAACATCTGTTCATGAAAGTCTGCCCACTGACCAACACGTTGCACACAGGCCACCTCATCCTCCACTTGATTAGGTTGGTCCTGCAAAGGAGATCCCATCACTCTTAATGTTACACTAGAAGATACCAAGCTGAAATCCCCCTGGAGGCGTTGGTAGTTGCACAGTATGTGTATGTTTGTGTGTGAGAGATATAAGGAGGAAGAGACACATGCTGCGGATATCAGACTAAATCTGTTGTCCACATGATGTGTGGGAGCTATTCCTGGGATCTTGTTATTGTCATTGAGGAGCTGTTGTGTACATGTTTTTACAGTATGTCAAGCCGAGGATTGAAGTATGGAGAACAAAAAGCAGCCTCGGAGAAGGAACTCCAGCTTCGAGTTTATTCTCTTTAAGTGGAGTGACAGTCTAACCATATATTCACTCACATGCGCGCACACCCACCCACACTGACTCATCCACCTCCTGAAGCAATGGCACAAGCATTGAGTTGTGAAGGACACCTGCACTGACGCTTTTGTCTCTGCTTTATACATATCAAGAAATCAAGAAAGTAGGCAGATTACATACATCTTGCACTGCCTTAATAATGAGTGCTCATATTAAACATTGACAAAATGACTAAAAAAATCAGCTTAAAAACAGTAAAATGATGTTTTGGATAATACAGGAGTGCTCCTTCTATATCTAGGAAATTAAACCACACACTGTATTCATTTGCACATCAGTTATCCCAATAGAAATGTCTCCATTCTTATTTGCACTAAACAATTCTCACTTGCAAGATCATTTTAACATTTTCATTTTCAGACAAGCCACATGCTCAATTTGTATTCTGGCTGTATTGTATTGTTTGTTTCTTTGGAGCTATTTAATGCACAAGCGCCTATCTCTCTGTTGCGGTGTTTTGCAAATGAATGAAACGTTTCACATATAGTGTTACCCTAGATGCTGCCAGATTAACACCATCAATGAAACAATTTCACAGTTTGTGCCAAAGCCCACAGAGATGCTGAGAGATGGATATGTTTCTTAATGAACCTGTTACCCACACAGGCACATCGCTGAAGGGAAAATGAGTCTTCTTAACTGTGTGAAAACATCGTCTGGGCTGCAAAAATTTATCACAAATGATAGTAATGAGAAAATTCATTGTGGGTTTATAATTGTGGGAACCTGTTTTTAAGTCAGGATATACAAATGTGTAACTATGACCTAAAAATCAGCAAAGTTTACACAAGTATCTCAACCTTTAGAAACCCACTGAGAGCATGAACCAAACAGGGTAAAAGGCCATAATACTTAGATTTTAGCAATATAAAATGACATTGAAATAGACTAGAACATGTTTGAACATTCGCTACCATTGATACCCTCCACAGTGGCGCTCAGCCAGCAAATATCACTCTTAAGTTTGTGATGGAAATTTGTCTAGGACAGTCATCAAGGCCAGGGCCACACTAAAAGATTTTTAGAATCCTAATAGATTTTAGAAATGTGAGTCTCCACACACGATGATAAGAAAACAAAAATTAGCAGTAACAGTTTTGTTCCTTGAGGGAAAAGCGTACAGTGACGTGAAGAAGACAGCACACCACACACAGATTTCATTTCAGTAACCAAAGTTCATATCAGGGTTGCCAGATGTTGTGTGACAAACAAGCATATGACTCACACCCACTTTTATTCTCTATCAGTGGTCCCCAACCTCTGGATCCTGAAAACGTTCAGGTTTCTGTGGGAAATTTTGTAATTTCACTTATTAATTGGTCCAAACAAATTGCAAATAATTTGCCGTTGTTGTGCATGGGTGCCTACAGAACATATACACAACAATGGCAAATTATTTGCAATTTTTTTTTTGACCAATTAAGAAGGGAAAGAAACCTGAACGTTTTCAGGATCCAGAGGTTGGGGACCACTGACTAGTGTATCAATCATCCATCTCTTGTTGCATATTTTTAGGTCAGCTTTTGTACACTTTGGCACCTTATATCATAAAAAAATGTACAGTTGTGAAAAAATTAGGACCCCCTGTATAAGCCTGTGTGTTTTTTTTAACATATTTGGACATATGGATATTTAATATCAGTGTTAAAAATACTGGGAGATTCACGTAATACAGCTAAACACTTAAAAATTAATTAAAGACTTTTCACAAATTTTGTGTAAAATGTAATTCTAAACAAATGGTGAGGAATAAATTAGGACACCCCTTATCTGTTTTAGGACACCTATACATTCATTCCCACTTAAAATGGTTAAAATAAATTTAAAAAATGCAAATTAAAACAAAAACAAGGTTAGACATAGATACGTGTCCAAATTTTTTCACACGACTGTAGCTGTCCAGATTATTTTCTATGTAAACAGGCCCAAAAGTTGTAAGAAGTGAGTCGAGCTGGCAACTCAGATCCAAGAAATCTTGCAAAATCTCTTGCGGACAAACATGACTTCTGTTTCCCATCAGTTCACTTTCTGATTTATTATTGTTTAATTCACATGCTCCTCAGTTTTTAGAGATCTCCGCCACTAAAGGGGTATAAACTAAAAAAAAAAGTACTCACTATATTAGATACAGTGGTGTGAAAAAGTGTTTTCCCCCCTTCCTGATTATTTTTTTGTATGTTTGTCACACTTAAATGTTTCAGATCATTAAACAAATTTCAAGATAATCTAAAGATAAGACAAGTAAACATGAAATGCAGTTTTTAATTGAAGGTGTTTATTATTAAGGGTAAAAAAAAAAAAATCCAAACCTACATGGCCCTGTGTGAAAAAGTGATTGCCCCCGTTAAAACATAAACTATGGTTTATCATATCTTTGGAAAGCTGAGTTGAATTTTATAGCCATTTCTAAAGCTTTGGGACTCCAGCGAACCATAGTGAGAGCCATTATCCATAAATGACAAAAACATGGAACAGTGGTGAACCTTCCAAGGAGTGGTCAGCCAACTAAAATTACCCCAAGACGGCAGCGACAACTCATCCAAGAGGTCACAAAAGACCCCACAGCAACATCTAAAGAACTGCAGGTCTCACTTGCCTCAGTTAAGGTCAGTGTTCATGACTCCACCATAAGAAAAAGACTGGGGAAAAATGGCCTGCTTGGCAGAGTTCCAAGACAAAAACCACTGCTGAGCAAAAAGAACATAAAGGCTTGTCTCAGTTTTGCCAGAAAACGTCTTGATGATCCCCAAGACTTTGAGGAAAATACTCTGTGGACTGATGAGACAAAAGTTGAACTTTTTGGAAGGTGTGTGTCCCATTACATCCGGCGTAAAAGTAGCACAGCATTTCAGAAAAGGAACATCATACCAACAGTAAAATATGGTGGTGGTAGTGTGATGGTCTGGGGCTGTTTTGCTGCTTCAGGACCTGGAAGACTTGCTGTGGTAAATGGAAGCATGAATTCTGCTGTCTACCAGAAAATCCTGAAGGAGAATGTCCAGCCATCTGTTTGTGACCTCAAGCTGAAGCGCACTTGGGTTCTGTAGCAGGACAATGATCCAAAACACACCAGCAAGTCCACCTCTGAATGGCTTAAGACAGGGGTATCAGACTCATTCCATGGGGGGCCAAGACCCTGCATGTTTTACTTCCACCCAGTGTCTTCACCAGATGTTTTCACTGATCAGCAATCAGTGGGAAGAAATTCAGTGAAATTACCTGTTGAAGACACTGGATGGTGGTAAAACCTGCAGGGTCTTGGCCCTCCATGGAATGAGTTTTACACCCGTGACTTAAGAAAAACAAAATGAAGACTTTGGAGTGGCCTAATTAAAGTCCTGACCTGAATCTGATTGAAATGCTGTGGCATGACCTTAAAAAGGCGGTTCATGCTCAAAAACTCTCCAATGTGGCTGAATTACAACAATTCTGCAAAGATGAGTTGGCCAAAACTCCTTCACAGTGCTGTAAAAGACTCATTGCCAGTAATCGCAAATGCTTGATTGCAGTTGTTGCTGCTAAGGGTAGCCCAACCAGTTATTAGGTTTAGGGGCAATCACTTTTTCACACAGGGCCATGTAGGTTGGGATTTTTTTTCCCTTAATAATAAACACCTTCATTTAAAAACTGCATTTTGTGTTTACTTGTGCTGTCTTTGTCTAATATTTAAATTTGTTTGATGATCTGAAACATTTAAAAAAATGAGAAATCAGGAAGGGGGCAAACACTTTTTCATACCACTGTTTGTAGGTTTGAGATCAGAGCAACCCTGATAGTCTTCGTAGCAGATTAGATAATTCATAACCCACCTCACATAAGCTGCCTCAAAACCACTAAGATAAACAGAACTTTTTCTACAGTTGCTGGAGTCAGGCACCACACCAAATTTATCTTTTGGCTCTTTGGCTGCCATAAGCCAAAATCATATTTTAAGTTAGATAAAAAGCAAAGAGCTAGGTTAATGTCTTTATTATCCATGTGGGGCAATTTGGTTTGCACAAACATCTGTGACAGTACAATACAAAAACTAATAAACAAAAATCCAAAGGAAAGCAACAACTCAAATACAATTGATCATTAAAGAGTGCCATTTACTAGGCTAATAGCAGCAGCAATAAAGGACTTTTTGAATCTATTTGTCCTGTATTGTGAAATACCATATCTGCAACCAGATGGCAACAATCTAAGCTCACCCCACAAGGAATGGCTCTGATCTGCCAAGATAGATTGGCCTCTCTTTAAAGACCTGACCTTACAGAAGTCATGGAGGCCATTCAGGGATGTGTCAGCAATTTTGCTGCACACCTTCACAATGCTTTCTAAAAGGTTTCTCTGCTTCACAGAAAGGGATTCATACCAGAACATTTTGACTGGTGGAAATTATTTCAATGGTTAAATATTTTTTATCCTTTAAGACTGACTTTAAAAGAAGTAAAACAACAAATCTTTTGACTGCAATCGAGAGGTTAGTTACCACTGGTTTAAACATCATAAATTAAGCCCGGGTCAGTTCTTGTAAATAGCAGTTTCACATTGGTTAGTGTAAATATTCATGAGTAGACCATCCAGAGACCACTGAGCACCAGTAGTGATGCTGAAAGCTACTGCTCTCTGTTAAAGGGGAGAAAAGCTGCCCTTTCATCACTGGATAAAGGTCACAAACAAGAAAAACCACTTCAGGAACAGAAGAGAACAGAAACATTTATGATTTAATGGATAAATGTTCTTTGGAGAAATTAAAATGTATTATTTCAATGTAAGAACTTCATACCATCTGTTATTCATGGTGCTGAGGTTCATGTCATGTTTTGAGTCTGTTCTTCCATCTGGGCCTGGATAGCTCAAGATTATTGATGGGAGTAGTAAATCTTTTTTTATACCAACAGAATGGTGGGCATCATGGAAAATATGCAAAGTGCTACCCCAAAAAATGGTCAATGACTAATAAAGCCTTTTTATCCTTTTTTCATGTTAGGAGCAGTTTTTAGTAACAAGTTAAGTTAGTGTCTCACAGAGCAGTGAATGCTGATGAATGTTGCAATTTTGGGGTTTCATCAGGGCTCATAAAAGGTTGCAAAACAGTTTGCAAACACTTTTTAAGGTCGCAAAGAGTTTTTTCTTGTTCAAATTTTCTTTGCGAATTTATTCTTTATAAACCGTTGCAAACAGTTGCAAAATAGTTTTTAGTGTTTGTAAACGTAACGTATGTCGCTTAAGTTATATTTGGTTCGCCAAGGAGTGACCACTAACAACTGTTAAAGAACCTTTACAAATCCTCAAAATCTGAATGCTGGTGAGGGTTTCCTCACTCTTTTTATAGGGTTGGGTCCAATATTCACCTGACGTTTGTCTGGTATTTTACCCAGAGTTGGCAAATGGTCCCTTAGTTCCCAAACATTGAGAGACGCATTTGGAAGATCCTATGGACAATTTGGACCACGTCACCAACCTTGAGGTGCTTAAACGTGCACAGCAAAAAGCACTGAATGAAATTGTAGAGGAGAGGAAACTGCGGGACATGTGCTACATTTACCACCATCACGTCCAGCCCACCTCTGGTGGGCACCAGTAAGAGGAAAGACAAGGTGGGGTCAACCAAAGAAAACCTGGCACTAGGGCTGTAATGATAACAAATTTTGATGTATGATAAACTTTCCCCAAAATTATCACAATAAACGATATCGTTGATGTCATGAAGTCCATTTTATGCCCCGGATATACTGATACAATGACAACAGTCTATGTAGAACTTTACAAAGAGCTTTGAATTTTTATTTATGAACAATATAAAACACTGGAGGGCAGCACAGTGGAACAGTGGTTAGCACTGTGTCAGCACAGCAGGAAAGTCACGGGATTGATTGCACTTATGACCATCGTGAGTTTGATCCCACCCCTGACCATCGGTCACCCTTCTGTGTGGAGTTTGCATGTTCTTCCCGTGTCTGCGTGGGTTTACTCTGGGTACTCGGTTTCCTCCCACAGGCCAAAAACATGCAGGTTAGGTTAATTGGCATCAACTGGGGATTCTAAATTGTCCTTAGGTATGAATGTGAGAGTGAATGGTTGTCTGTCTCTCTGTGTTGGCCCTGCGATGAACTGGCGATCTGACCACGGTGTACCCTGCCTCTCGCCCAAAGATACTGGGCTCCAGCCCCCCCACAACCCGAAAAGGATTAAGTGGGAGAAGATGGATGGATGGATAAAACACTGGAATAGAAATATGAAAAATGTTTAAAATAACCTAAATTAATAAAACATAAAGCAAACAAAATAAAAACAACTTTTTGGCCACTTCTGTTTATCCATTGCCATGGACGACCGAGACATGTGGCTTTACGCCATCAGTAAGTACTGTTTGTTTAGAGTATGTGTGGTCTCAAAGACAGCACAATAGAGAACTACATAGTGAAAACTTCAACTTCATGGACCTTACGATGGATTCACACCACAATGTTTGGACCAGCTTTTACTGACGTTTTGGCAAATGTCTGGCTCTGCTGGCAGAAGCTGGTAAAAGTTAATGATAGTTGGTGTTTGTTGGCAAACGCTGGCGAAAGTTGTGTTCTTTGACAATTTTCAGCATGCTGAAAATTTGCTGACGTTTGGAGATAAACGTTGGTGAAAGTTGTGCTCAGTTTGTAAAAGTTCCTGAACACTGGGCTAAGTTATGCAGAGTTTATCTAAGTCAGCCTAAGTTAAAGCTGGGCTCACACTATAGTGTTTGGACTGACTTTTACCGACGTTTTGAAAAATCAGAGAAATTAGTCCAAACATGGGTGAAATTACGTTCGTGAGCAGCTTTTTTTAATCTAGTGCACCTCAACTTTTACAGACTTTTGCAAACTTTTGCTAGCATTTGCCAGCGTTGCATTCAGCGTTGGCAAACGTTTGCCAACTTAGGCTAGCATATGTGTAACTGTTGCCAACTTAGGTTAACTTAAGCAAACGAATACTCAGGGCAGGTCAGCTGACATCAGCATCAGTCTATGCTCATATAAAGGTCAGCATTTGTGGAGGCTTCCAGCCATTCTGGACCTGCTTTTGGAGTGAACAGACCTCCCTTGGGCATATGTTTCAGCATTTATTTTCATTTTATATTCCTATGTAGTTACTTCTGCGTGGCCTTTTTCCCTGTTCATTCATTCATTCATTCATCTAAAGCAATAATACATTAATGCCTATCTATTGGAGCAGCATCTGCAGTGATGCGGATGTTGTACCGGTCTGTTGTGGTGAAGAGGGAGCTTAGTTCTAAGGCAAAACTGTCGATTTACCAGTCAATCGAAGTTCTTACTCTCACCTATGGTCACGAGCTTTGGGTAATGACCGAAAGAACAAGATCGCAGATACAAGCGGCTGAAATGAGCTTTCTCCGTAGGATTGCTGGACTCACCCTCAGAGATAGGATGAGGAGCTCAGTCATCCGGGAGAGGCTTAGAGTAGATTCGCTCCTCCTCCACATTGAAAGGAGTCAGTTGAGGTGGTATGGACATCTGATTAGGATGTCTCCTGGACGCCTCCCACTTGAGGTGTTTCAGGCACGTCCCACTGGGAGGAGACCCCGGGGCAGACCCAGGACTCGGTGGAGAGACTATGTCTCCCAGCTGGTCTGGGAATGCCTTGGTGTCCTCTCTGAAGAGCTGGAGCAGGTGGCTGGGGAGAGGGAAGTCTGGGCTTCTCTGTTTGTACTGCTGCCTCTGCGACCCGGACCTCCGGAAAAGTGGTAGAAGATGGCTGGATGGATGGCCTATCTATAGACTCCAACAGTAATTCTACAATTAAAATGTGGATGTGGATGGAATGAAAAAACTATTTAATGTATCACCATATAAACTAGAAAAGCACTCGGAGAGCGCAGACCTCCGCCAAGCGCAACAGTTCCCCCCATACAGTGTTTGTGTGTACGTTTTCAGATTCTTTGACCATGAAAACATATGACTAGCAATTGGATTCACAATGATTATTTGTTTATTTGACAGGGACAGTGCAATAAACATAGACAATTAATCAATGTCGATCAATGTGATAGTGATAGGATTAGTGGTTCAGTAGTAAAAGCATTGCCTCCTTGGCGGAGGTAATAAACTGAAGTGTTGGTGTTGTGTCCATCTCCTCCACTGACGGATGCAGATTGGGTAGACAGGTTGCCGTGGGTTTTATATTATATTATATTGGGGTTGCGCTCCGCGGCAAAACAGAATTTAGAAGCTTCCCCGGCAGAGAGCTCGTTTTTGCGCAGCGCCTATGGCTGGCTGGGGAATTTCTGCCAAATAATCCGGCGGCGGACAGCTGCCCGTATCAGGTTTTGCAGCTGCGTGCAAACACAGGCATGCTGGCGGGCCCAGGCCACCAGTGTTTTCCGCGTGCTTTTGTGCCTAAAACGTTGAAGAACGCGGAGTTTGTGTTGGTCAGACACGACGACCAGCGCCCTCCATTGCGCCTGCGCACATGTTGAAAATGGCCGTATGTCACAGTGTTAAAAAAATGCTTTAAAAAATTCCTGTATCCACACGGTGATGCGGATCATCCCCAAAATTTAATCAGTTCTTCCTTGTACCATTTCCAACAACGCCTGAAAGTTTCATGGAAATCCGTCCAAAAGTTTTTGAGTTATCTTGCTAACCAACAGACAAATAGACAGACAGACAGACAAACAAACCCCGGCAAAAACATAACCTCCTCCTGGCCTTTTCGGCCTGGTGGAGGTAATAAAATGACGGTGATTATATTTTGACTGTTACAACCCTTTTGTTTAAAATAACATAAAATCCCATTAAATGTCATTTACTTTTTGACACCACATTATCGCTTTTTGATTCCCCACAATGGAAGCTGAACCAATAAATCCTAGAGAATGATTATGCACAGAGCAGGAAATTAAGAACAATAAATTTCTCATTGAGGAGATTTTTTTTCTTCTGGGTTGTCACATTTTTGGGAGATTTCATATATATATATACACTACCGTTCAAAAGTTTGGGGTCACCCAGACAATTATTTTGTGTTTTCCATGAAAAGTCACACTTATTTACCACCATGAGTTGTAAAATGAATAGAAAATATAGTCAAGACATTGACAAGGTTAGAAATAATGATTTGTATTTGAAATAATAATTTTTTCCTTCAAACTTTGTTTTCGTCAAAGAATCCTCCATTTGCAGCAATTACAGCATTGCAGACCTAACATGATTGCACAAGGGTTTTCTAATCATCCATTAGCCTTCTGACGCAATGAGCAAACACATTGTACCATTAGAACACTGGAGTGATAGTTGCTGGAAATGGGCCTCTATACATCTATGTAGATATTGCACCAAAAACCAGACATTTGCAGCTAGAATAGTCCTTTACCACATTAGCAATGTATAGAGTGTATTTCTGATTAGTTTAAAGTTATCTTCATTGAAAAAAAGTGCTTTTCTTTCAAAAATAAGGAAATTTCTAAGTGACCCCAAACTTTTGAACGGTAGTGTATATTTTTTTTCTTTTTTTTAAATTCCCCCTTCTGTCCATTTCTCTTTCATCTGTGCATGTCAGAAGTGAGTTTCGGTCTAAAAACATCTGCTTCCACCGGCATTTCAGTCAGCGTTTGCCAATGGAGCTTAACTTAGGCCTACTTAGGCGAACTCTGCATAACTTAGCCCAGCGCTTAGGAACTTTTACAAACTGAGCACAACTTTCACCAACATTTATTTCCAAACATTGGCAAATTTTCAGCGTGCTGAAAATTTTCAAGGAACACAACTTTCACCAGCGTTTGCCAACAAACACCAACTATCATTAACTTTTATCAACTTTTGCCAGCAGAGCCAGACGTTTGCCAAAATGTCAGTAAAAGTTGGTCCAAACGTTGTAGTGTGAATCCACCCAAAAAAGCAGGTCCAGAATGGCAGGAAGCCTCCACAAACGCTGATTTTTATATGATCGTCGCCTGACGCTGATGTCAGCTGGCCTGCCCTGAGTATTTGTTTGCTTGAGTTAACCTAAGCTGGCAACAGCTACACATATGCCAGCCTACGTTTGCCAATACTGAATGCAACGCTGGCAAATGCTAGCAAAAGTTTGTAAAAGTTGGTGTGTGCTGGATTAAAAAAAAGCTGCTCATGAATGTAGTTTCACCAATGTTTGGACTAATTTCTCCGATTTTTCAAAACGTCTGTAAAAGTCGGTCCAAACATTATAGTGTGAACCCAGCCTTGCTGTCTATTTTGAGTTGGGGGGGGGGGGGGTTCACCATAGCGCTCTCTAATACACCTACTATGTTGTAAAATGATTGACGGTAAGAAAGGTTACACCGATCACACAAACATAGCATAATCATGTGTTTTATGTGTGTAACTCAGATCGCTGAAGCCGACTTCTCCAATCGAGCAGGGCGGGGGGGGGGGGGGGATTAGGGCTTTGATGTGTGAAGCGATCATGCTGTTAAAAAGGAGCAGACCTTTAGGCTCAGTTAGACAAACTTTGTAATTTAAGAGGACTCCAGCTCGCCCCTTCAGTTTTTTTTCCCTCTGTACCCATGTTTGAACATGAGCTCTGCCTCACACGGGGAGTGTTAGAGTGAGAAAAGCAGCGTGACTGGCTGAAAATGATGGTAGATCATGTTTTAAAAAAAAAACCCTGCAAATTATTGTGGCCATTTTTTCTTATCATACGATTAATCGTTGTTTGTTATCATTATAGGCCTATCTGGCACAAGCCACTTGAAGACAACCTTAAGAAATGCTAATTTGACCCCACTAAAGCTGAAGAACTGGCCACAGATATAGACAAATGGCATAAGCTTGTTGCCCATTGTCCTGCAAGGGACAGCAAAGGCTGGGGCTGGGACTAGGATTAGGACAGGGTGCCCTGGTTGACTAATGGTTACGGCACATACCACTGGAGAATGTTGCTCAAATGTACAGCTCCTGCATCAAATTCCAGCCGAGGCGATCTTTCCTGCATGTCTCTCCCCCTGCTCTTCACCCCATTTCCTGTCTCTCATCACTGCATCTGTCTAAAAAAGGCATAAATACTCCAATAATAAAAACCATAATAAGATAACGCTACTTTTACTTGAGTACAATGTCTGTCAGTTGATGATTTAGGAAATAGTCAGAATTATAAATAAAGCATAAATTAGCTTTTTCCTTGGACAGTAAGTCCCCTAAAAGTCTTGCTAATCCCAAATGAGATGCACTTCAAACAAACCCTGTCCCCTCTGTGTTAAAGCTTTGCAGGGTCACAGACTGTGGTCAGAGTGTTCTGATCAGAAAACGGCACAAAATTCAAACACCCCACCAGTGAATAATCCAACCCCTCTGATTTATTGATCATCTGTGTCCTTCACAGATGACTTTGGTGTAAAGCCTCTGAAGTGGAGATGCAGTGTTCTGTCAGAGTTGATGAGCAGTATAATTACACGCTGCAGCTCTTTCTGACCATGCTAGTTGCATTAGGACAGATTTCCACCGGCACTCTTAAAGGCTTTGATCTTTTCAGAGCCAAATAATGCAAGTATATTTTTTTTATGTCACTCGAGGTTATTCAACTTTACTTAACTTGTAGAGCGCTAGATTGGCCAGAAAGGACCTTAGGGCTGTGGAGACTGACCACAGCCATCTCAGAGGTGTCAGATTTTTCTCTCAGTACACAGTGCTGAATGATGGATGCTCGGTGGTCACTGCTTACTTGATTTGATACCCTTGAAAGCATTTTTGTTGTCCTTGTTTTATAAACAGTCAGTGACAGTTTCCTAGATTACCTATGCGAAGACTAAATATGTTTTGAAAGGCATCTTTAATGGCGACACAGCAAGGGTCTTGATTAGAGCTGAAAGCGTTTTCTCCTGATAAATTGAAACTTCTTTCTGAGACCTGTTTACCCAGATGGTATGTAGCAGCTGAAATGCGGCATGGTCAGTCAGGGTCAAGGAACGCGTGTTTGTCTTTGATGGGAGATCCATCTGAATTCCACTTGAGGCATTTAGTTAATAAGCTTGTGAACTTCAAAGCAGTAGATTTGCCTTTGCCATGCTTGTGCCATTTGTTTTTAAATGAAAGCTTTAACAGACAAAAAAAATCTCAGTTTGAGTTCCTACATACAAGAATCTGAGAGCAAGAAAATGGTGCAATGCAGTCCTTAACCCTTTGCCATGATTATATTTGTATCAAACATTAATTCAATAGGTCACCTTAGCTCCATCAGTCTATTAAGCACCTAAAATGAGCCAGCTGTACTTAAGTAATTTTCTCTCCTTAATACAATATATGCTATTACAGTGGTATGTCCTTATCTTCAGCATAGCCAGTTTTAAGTATGTATGTACAAATAATCCCTGTAAGCAAGAAGCTCATTCAGAATTACTCTTAACACAAATTTTTAGAATGAAAATTTGTCGCAGTGAACATTTTTGAACATGCTCAAAATTTCAGCGACACAAGAGCAAGACCCTGCGGCTCAGGTGAGGAAATTGAGGAAACCATGCCACTGTTTCGAGACATTTTGTAAACGCCCTCACAAATGCCATTCGCAAATTGTCACCAACCATCACAGCCCAGTGAGATGCAGTGCTGTGAAAAAGTTTTTGCCCCTTTCCCGATTTCTTATACTTTTGCATACAGTGCATCCGGAAAGCCTTCACAGTGCTTCACTTTTTCCACATTTTGTTACGTTACAGCCTTATTCCAAAATGTATTAAATTCATTTTTTTTCTCAAAATTCTACACACAATACCCCATAATGACAATGTGAAAAAAGTTTTTTTGAGATTTTTGCAAATTTATTAAAAATTAAAAAAAAAAATAATCATGTACATAAGTATTCACAGCCTTTGCCATGAAGCTCAAAATTGAGCTCAGGTGCATCCTGTTTCCACTGATCATCCTTGAGATGTTTCTACAGCTTAATTGGAGTCCACCTGTGGTAAATTCAGCTGATTGGACATGATTTGGAAAGGCACACACCTGTCTATATAAGGTCCCACAGTTGACAGTGCATGTCAGAGCACAAACCAAGCATGAAGTCAAAGGAATTGTCTGTAGACCTCCAGGACAGGATTGTCTCAAGGCACAAATCTGGGGAAGGGTACAGAAAAATTTCTGCTGCTTTGAAGGTCCCAATGAGCACAGTGACCTCCATCATCCCAAAATGGAAGAAGTTCGGAACCACCAGGACTCTTCCTAGACCTGGCTGGCCGTCTAAACTGAGCAATCGGGGGAGAAGGGCCTTAGTCAGGGAGGTGACCAAGAACCCAATGGTCACTCTGTCAGAGCTCCAGCATTCCTCTGTGGAGAGAAGAGAACCTTCAAGAAGGACAACCATCTCTGCAGCAATCCACCAATGAGGCCTCTATGGTAGACTGGCCAGACGGAAGCCACTCACTCCCAAGTAAAAGGCAGCCCACCTGGAGTTTGCCAAAAAGCACCTGAAGGACTCTCAGACCATGAGAAACAAACTTCTCTGGTCTGATGAGACAAAGATTGAACTCTTTGTTGTGAATGCCAGGTGTCATGTATGGAGGAAACCAGGCACTGCTCATAACCGCGCCAATGGTGGTGGCAGCATCATGCTGTGGGGATGTTTTTCAGCAGCAGTAACTGGGAGACTGCTCAGGATAGAGGGAAAGATCCATCCATCCATCTTCTTCTGCTTAATCCTTTTTGGGTTGCATGGGGGCTGGAGCCTATCCCAGCATCTCTGGGCGAGAGGCAGGGTACACCCTGGACAGATCGCCAGTCCATCGCAGGGCCAACACAGAGAAAGACAACCTTTCACTCTCACAGTCATACCTAAGGACAATTTAGAATCCCCACTTGATGCCAATTAACCTAATTTGCATGTGGGAGGAAACCGGAGAAATCCCGGAGTAAACCCACACAAACACAGGGAGAACATGCAAACTTCACACAGATCACTGTTGGTCGGGGGCTGGGATCGAACCCAGGATCCCCCAGCCAAGGGTGAGTTGCTGTGCTGCCGCAGTGCTAACCACTCCACTGCCGCGCTGCCCAGGAACTGAGCGACTAGTCGGGATAGAGGGAAAGATGAATGCAGCAATGTACAGAGACATCCTGGATGAAAACCTGCTCCAAAGCACTCTTGACCTCAGACAGCGAAGATATCAAAGGAGTGGCTTCAGGACAACTCTGTGAATGTCCTTGAGTGGCCCAGCCAGAGCCCAGACTTGAATCTATTTGAACATCTCTGGAGAGATCTGAAAATGGCTGTGCACCGATGCTTCCCATCCAACCTGACGGAGCTTAAGAGGTGCTGCAAAGAGGAATGAGTGAAATTGCACAAAGATAGGTGTACCAAGCTTGTGGCATCATATTCAAAAAGACTTGATGCTGTAATTGCTGCCAAAGGTGCATCAACAAAGTACTGAGCAAAGACTGTGAATACTTAAGTACTTGCGATTTCTTAGTTTTTTATTTTTAATAATTTTGCAAAAAATTCACATTGTCATTATGGGGTACTGTGTATAGAATTTTGAGGGAAAAAAATGAATTTAATCACTTTTGGAATAAGGCTGTAACATAAGATGTGGAAAAAGTGAAGCACTGTGAATACTTTCCGGATGCACTGTATTTGTCACATTTAATGTGATCATCAAACAAATTTTAATATTAGACAAATATAACCCGAGTAAATACAAAATGTAGGGGTTTTTTTTAAAGAGGATTTAATTTTTTAAGTGAAAAAAGCTATCCAAACCTACTTCGCCCTATGTGTAAAAAGTAATTAACACCCCCCCCCAATCACCCACTCACCACCATCACCACCACCTTCCTTCTTGCATCATGAATTAACTGGGATTAACCAAATTTTTTTGGAAAGCTGTTTGATTTCACTAGCCACACCTAGGCTTGATTACTACCAGACTTGTTGAATCAAGAAATCACTTAATAGAACCTGTCTGACAAAGTGAAGTAGTCTAAAAGATCTCAAAAAGCAACGCATCATGCCATGATCTAAAGAAATTCAAGAACAGATCAGAAACAAAAACCCAGAACAACATCTAAAGAACTGCAGGTCTCACTTGACTCAGTTTGGATTGATTCATGATTCAACAATAAGAAAGAGACTGGGCAAAAATAACATCCATGAGAGAGTTCCAAAGTGAAAACCACTGCTGACCAAGAAGAACACAGAGGCTTGTCTCACTTTTGACAAAAAACATCTTGATGATCCCCAAGACTTTTGGGAAATATTCTGGGAACCGACGAGACAAAAGTTGAACTGTGGAAGCCGTCTGTCTCATTGCATCTGGCGTAAAACTAACAAAGGATTTCATAAAAAGATCATCATACCAACTATCAAACATGGTGGTGGTAGTGTGATGGTCTAGGGCTGCTTTGCTGTTTCAGGACCTGGATGACTTGCCGTAATTGATGGAACCATGAATTCTGCTCTCTACCAGAAAATCCTGAAGGAGAATGCCCGGCCGTCAGTTCGTGACCTCAAACTCAAGCTCTCCAATGTGGCTGAATTAAAACAATTCTGCAAAGAAGAGTGGCCCAGAATTCCTCAAAAGCAGTGTAAAAGACTTATGGCCAGTTATCACAAAGGCTTGATTGTAGTTGTTGCCACAAGGGGTGGCACGACCAGTCTTTTTCACAAAAGGCCAGATAGGTTTGGATAGCTTTTTTCCCTTAAAAATGAAATCATTTAAAAACTACATTTTGTCTTTATTCAGGTTATCTTTGTCTAATATTAAAATTTGTTTGATGATCTAAAATGTTTAAGTGTGACAAATATGCAAAAATACAAGTAATCAAGAAGGGGGCAAATACTTTTTCACAGCACTGTAAGAGCTTTATTTTCTTCGATTATTTGACCTTTTTTAAACAGAGCGACATCTTTTCCATGACCTCGCATATGTTCTCACACACAGTTATTTAAATGAGAAGCTGCTTACTGCATCAATGTGAGCTGAATAACTTGTTACCAGCCGAAACGTATGAGTTACTGCCCAATCATGAAATAGGAGGCTCTTACCCATTTTCTTAGTCAAACTCAATGACCATGTGTGACGCTACAGCCATGATTGTTTTTTTTTCCACAATATTTTTTATTGAACCTTTTTTAACAAACATGACACAATCAAACACTAACACTAAAGTAATTTAAAAATAAAGGAAAAGAAAAAAAAATGTACTAAAAACACCAACAACCATTAACAAAAACAAGTCATCAACATTGCTCCTCTGTTTAGCCTAAGTAATCCATTACATAAGTACCGTAAAACGGGGCTATAAGGGACGGCGGGGTAATAAGGGACACTTTTCTGGGAAATGTTTTAAATGTAATTCTGCTTTTTTTATTTTGCATTTTTCCTGTGGGAATCCACGGCTGGATTGTGGGCTGGATTCCCACAGGAAAAATGCAAAATAAAAAAAGCAGAATTACATTTAAAACATTTCCCAGAAAAGTGTCCCTTATTACCCCGCCGTCCCTTATAGCCCCGTTTTACGGTATACATATTATACATTTGTAGGAGTCAAGAGTTGAGGAGACTGGATAATTTTCCAGAATCTGCTTTAATTCTCATCCATCCTACATCCTCTCTCGATCGGAGTGAAAAGAGACAGGACGCAGTCACACACATACATTTATACACTCATCTCTAACAATACATCACACAAAAGTCACAATACTCAGCTACATCTTTTCATCTGTAATAGAACACCCAGAGTCCTTCTGTTCTCCTCTCTGACCCCCAAAGGTCAGGGCGGGTAATCTTCTCCTCTCTCCTGAGTCCCCAGGGGGTGCAGACACATCTTCCTCTTGAGGTGTGAAGTCAATACACATGGCTAGCTCAAAGTCTCTCTTGGCTGAATTCAGCCAGCCACATGTGAGTCACATAGGTTATAATTATGGGCTCCACACATTCACCAATTTGGAATTTACAAGGTTCACACACATCATTCACCTTCTTCTTCAAAAGTTATGTTTAATTTCTTTACATAATCAATGAAAGGTCTCCATATATTCTCAAACACATTTTCTTTTGATTTCAGTATGTATGTTATTCTTTCTAGTGGAAGGTTTGTTAACATCTGTCTTAACCACTGAGTCACATCTGGTCTATGAGTCTTTTTCCACAATAGTGCAATACATTTTTTGGCATTAAGCAAACTGAGGTCTATGAATGCTCTTTCACTCTTATTAAAGTTATGTTTTTCTGGATACAGACCCAACAAAAACAATTTAGTTTTTGTTAGTGTGAATTGTTTTGAAATTATTTTTTCTATTGATACCCTCACCTCTTCCCAAAACATTCTAATTTTTCTACAGTCCCATAAACAATGAAATAGGGTTCCTTTACTTTCCATACATTTTGTGCACGTATCTGGTATGTTTTTGTTATATCTATTTAACTCCACCGGTGTAACATACATCCGCATTAACCATTTAAAATGTATCAATTTAAGACGTACATTTATTGATTTGGTTTGAGCTTCTGTGCAAGCCAGTTCCCATTGTTCCTCTAAAATTTCAGTTTGCAGGTCTTCTTTCCAATAATTCAGTCTTTTCTGTGAGTTTTCACTTGAGGATAGTGTCAATGAGTTATAAAACTCTTAAATAATACCCTTTCTCTTACTATCTTTCGTCAAAATTTTTTCCAATTTTTTCCGGGCTGCACGGTGGCGCAGTGGTTTAGCACTGTGGCAGCACAGTTTTACCCTCGGCCGGGGGACCGCGGGGATCGTGAGATCGTGGGTTCGATCCCAGCCCCCGACCAACAGTGAGCTGTGTGGAGTTTGCATGTTCTCCCCGTGTTGCGCGGGTTTGCTCCGGGATTTCTCCGGTTTCCTCCCGCACAACAAAACATGTAGGTTTAGGGCGCTCGCGCACGCAGCGACCAGCAGCCGGTGGCTTGTCACCAGACTGCAAACCAAGTCTACCTACGGGTACAAATAAGTAACAAAAAAAAAACAAAAAAAAAATTTCCAAGGATGAATAAGTAGGTCGGGTGAGAGCATTATTTTGATTTGATCGAATAAAATTCCTAAGCTGAAAATATTTTTAAAAAATGTGTTCTATTAAGATTAAATTTGATCCTCAGTTCTTCAAAAGACATTATGTTATCTGAACGTAACAAATATAAGTCTTGAATCTTTTGAATCCCTTTTAAATTCAATACTTTAAATACAGCATCCGCTCTCCCTGGTTTAAAATATTGATTACCCCATATTGGGCTAAATTGTGACAATAAGTGTGGTTCTTTTAAATATTTTTTTGATTTCACACCATATTTTGATCATATGCTTTACAATAGGATTTTTAACTTGTTTCTGTAATTTTTTAGCCGAGTCTGAGTATATGAATAAGGGAAGAAGTAAAGGTAAATTGTATGATTCCATTTCAGTCCAGTGAGGGAGATTATTTGATGAAAAATAATATGTCATAGACCTCAGTTGTGCTGACCAGTAATACAACATAAAGTTTGGACATTTCAGACCAAATGGTAAATATAGTAAGGACAGACGTAATCTAGCCTTCCTATTGTTCCATATAAATTCCACTAACTTTTTTTTAATTCTTGAGAATAGATCTGAAGGTGGTGGTAAAGGAACATATTGAAATAAATAAAGTATTTTGGGTAAGATATTACTTTTAAGTATATTAATTCTCCCGATCATCGACATTGGTAGTGACATCCATCTCTGAAGCAACTCATTAATATCTGTCATTAAGGCTTCATAGTTGACACTGGCGACTGATTCTAGCTTAGGCACAATTTGAATTCCTAAATATTTAAACTGATTTACAACATTGAATTGATTTACCTCAGGCGCTGGGTAATTTCTCTGGGACTCATTTAGCATTAATATTGAAGATTTAGTTTTGCCATGATTGTTTTACTTTTTTTTTTTGTTACCTTTTGAAAATCCAGATTTGACTTTTTTTTTCCACAATATTTTTTATTGAACCTTTTTTTTTTTACAAACATGACACAAACAATCAAACACTAACACTAAAGTAATTTAAAAATTTAAAAAAAAATGTACTAAAAACACCAACAACCACTAACAAAGGCAAGTCATCAACAATGCTCCTCTGTTTAGTCTAGGCAGTCCATTACATAAGTATACATATTATACATTCACCAATTTGGAATTTACATGGTCCACACACATCATTCACCTTCTTCTTCAGAAGTTATGTTTAATTTCTTTACATAATCAATGAAAGGTCTCCATATATTCTCAAACACATTTTCCTTTGATTTCAGTATGTATGTTATTCTTTCTAGTGGAAGGTTTGTTAACATCTGTCTTAACCACTGAGTCACATCTGGTCTATGAGTCTTTTTCCACAGTAGTGCAATACATTTTTTGGCATTAAGCAAACTGAGGTCTATGAATGCTCTTTCACTCTTATTAAAGTTATGCTTTTCTGGATACAGACCCAACAAAAACAGTTTAGGGTTCAATATGAATTGTTTTGAAATTATTTTTTCAATTGTTACCCTCACCTCTTCCCAAAACATTCTAATTTTTCTACATTCCCATAAACAATGAAATAGGGTTCCTTTACTTTCCATACATTTTGTGCACGTATCTGGTATGTTTTTGTTATATCTATTTAACTCCACCGGTGTAACATACATCCACATTAACCATTTAAAATGTATCAATTTAAGACGTACATTTATTGATTTGGTTTGAGCTTCTGTACAAGCCAATTCCCATTGTTCCTCTGAAATTTCAGTTTGCAGGTCTTCTTTCCAATAATTCAGTCTTTTCTGTGAGTTTTCACTTGAGGATAGTGTCAATGAGTTATAAAACTCTGAAATAATACCCTTTCTCTTACTATCTTTCATCAAAATTTTTTCCAAGGATGAATAAGTAGGTCGGGTGAGAGCATTATTTTGATTTGATCGAATAAAATTCCTAAGCTGAAGATATTTTAAAAAATGTGTTCTATTAAGATTAAATTTGATCCTCAGTTCTTCAAAAGACATTATGTTATCTGAATGTAACAAATATAAGTCTTGAATCTTTTGAATCCCTTTTAAATTCCATACTTTAAATACAGCATCCGCTCTCCCTGGTGTAAAATGTTGATTACCCCATATTGGGCTAAATTGTGACAATAAGTGTGGTTCTTTTAAATATTTTTTGATTTCACACCATATTTTGATCATATGCTTTACAAATGGATTTTTAACTTGTTTCTGTAATTTTTTAGCTGAGTCTGAGTATATGAATAAGGGAAGAGGTAAAGGTAAATTGTATGATTCCATTTCAGTCCAGTGAGGGAGATCATTTGATGAAAAATAATATGTCATAGACCTCAGTTGTGCTGACCAGTAATACAACATAAAGTTTGGACATTTCAGACCTCCACGATCAAATGGTAAATACAGTAAGGACAAACATAATCTAGCCTTCCTATTGTTCCATATAAATTCCACTAACTTTTTTTTAATTCTTGAGAATAGATCTGAAGGTGGTGGTAAAGGAATGTATTGAAATAAATAAAGTATTTTGGGTAAGATATTACTTTTAAGTATATTAATTCTCCCGTTCATTGACATTGGTACAGATTTGACTTCTTGATTGGTGTCTGTATCGCGCTGTTCTGGGGTCTTTGTGTAAGCTGTAAACTCATTTTTTAATACCTGCTAGCTCAAATAAAGAATCAGTGTTACAGCAACAGTTTTGAGGCTGACCTTTTTGTTGGTGTCAATGGTGATTGGTGAAGAGGAATCCTGCAATGGGGATGATCCACAGTTCATCTGCCACCTACTGCTTTTTTTTTTCCAACATTAGAGTGCAGCACAACATATTCAATGGCCTTTACATAACTGATTAAATAAATACAGTGCTGAATTTAAAAAAATCAGATGTTTTATTCCAGCAATTCATGCAGTAAATGTTCGTTAAAATCCAATACTTCAGGCTTCATCCACCCACTGTCAATACAAATGTTCTCTCTTTGAAAAAGCGCTTTGAGCTCAGCTCTTGTTTAGCGCGACACGGGGTGCCGACCTTATTAACACAGAACCTGGCTTCAGCGTGACTCCATCAGACAAATCAAGCCAACCTACACCCAGGACCCTATTAGTATGCTAATAAAGTCACTCCTCTAATGACTGATTAGCAATTCAGCAGAATTTGTCCTTGCACTGCTAGTACACACAAATGAGTGAAATGATTTCCGAGCATGCGTGTCCATTCCTATTTACTATTATGGTAATAGTTTGCACATTTCTTTTTCACATTTCTAATCCACATATCACACCAGGTCATTTATATGCACTGTATATGTATATTGATGTAAATTTATTGGGTTCTTGGTGGTCCTGGAAAATGTTTTTTGAGTTTTGTTTTTTTTTTTTTTCCTTCAGCTTGACACACATTGTGTTGCTCATGAGACACACCAGACTGTGCTGAAAAGCATGCCTGACTCTGGAAATCTCTTTTCCTCCTCAGTGCTCAGTGGCCTCTGCTCCAATGACTGCGGAGAAGATGTCAAGGTAAGATATCCATCTTTGTTTCTCCTCTTTTCCACTGACTCATGATGTGAAAGTGAAATATCATTCCTTATGTACAAGACCACCAGTGACACCAGTCTGAAACGCGTCTGATAATCCTCCTAAATCTATACTTGGCAATTTACATTAGGAAGAGAGAAGTGCTACAGCTGTTGGCCAGACTTCATATCTGTAAGAAATATGATTTGTTATGATATACTGTATATACAGGATATTCAGGATATTAGAGAAGGTATGATGTGCATTTGAGTTCTTTGGTAAAATAAGCTCGCCTTTATACTGTTCACACCAGTTTATACACCCTCTATTAATCATTTTTTTTATTAGTGCAGAGTCATTGCAGACCTTCATAGCAGTAAATTTTATTGCAAATTTCTGTCCCCTGTTAACCCTGTGGCCACATTATGAAATTTTGTGAAGTATCCAAGGTTTCATTTTTGCCATGGTGAGAAGTGACCAGACTGAGTTCTTCAGGTTGATTCATGCAGCACATCACAAGGTTGATCTGAGTATTTCACAGATGTTCCTGTCTGGCCTTATAGACCAGCTTTTTTTTACTAAGATAAACTTGATGAGCAGAAAGCCATCATCGTATACATAAAAGCATAAACGACTAAAATCCTGACGAGATAAAGTAGTTGCATGACCTTACCAGCTGTTCACTAAGAAGCCGCTCTGCATAAAAATGTTCATGTGTCTTGCATTCAAATGTGAGCGATTAAATGCGATACAGTTCAGCAAGGTCTCTTTACCGCTTGCTTGTAAGTGGTTACTGTATTCTAAGAATGTGCCCCTTTGAAAAATAAATTAAAATGTGTTGCAAGCTTGAAATGTGTATATATGCTGTATATCCAACAAAGTACTTCAAGTCAGCTCATTATTAAGTTTCCGGTCCATTCCCCCCAGGCCATATTCCCACAAACCACTATCCCCCCAGGCAGTTCCCACAAGGGCAAATTTCCTTAACTCCTACCCAATATTCCCACCAAAAACTAGATTAAAAGTGGAGTATTGTCATCTAATTCTACACTTCAAATGACAAAAGAATGTAATACTGCATTTTGTGTTCTGGATAGACAGTTGAAAATATATGAAATATTTTTTAAATGCATAAATATGCATCTGAGGTCATCTTGAAGTCTGTGACTACCATCTCTAGAGGTGCCATGAACTGTGATTTTTTTTTTGGGGGGGGGGGGAGTAGATGGGGGAACGGACCCATTACCCATTAAAGGGGCTTTTTACTACACTTTTTCCAAATGTTGACAGCTCTCACAGTTCTTAATACAATGTTCGTGATATATCTTGTCAAGCGTTCTTTAATTATTGCAGCATAATTATAAATTATCTTTTGCAAGCTTCCTCAGAATGGCTTCCTTCAGTGCATGTCTCTTTAAATCTCCAAGAACCACAGTTAACCCCTCTTTCCCTCTTACATCACTATTACTAATATTAGCTGGCTCGCTCCTAGCTCAGATAGCGAGACTGAGCCAACTAACGTCAGTTTGTCTGAAAGAATGAATGAAATAATACATCACTGGTAGACGGGTGTGTAGTTTCAGTGGTCGATAGGATATGACAGCTTCCTGGAGTACAATAAGCACAGAAACATTTGTGAATGAATGGCTAATCTGTTAGCTTCAGCTAGCCGCTTGATGGTGCTAATGGTTCGATGTAGCATCACATCAAAAATATAACAAAATAAACCGGAATGATGTGAGGTATATTATTGACTTTGAATTAATGAACCAGGTGGAAGCAGGGATGTCTTTTAGGGTGACTGAAGTCTCAAGAAAATAACAATACAGACCACACTTGGTAAGCTAACTCCCTAGCACTGTTGGCTTGAAAGCTTAGGTTCCCTGCTCACATTTGCAGACACTGCTCAGTTGAGAAATAATAGAGCAGTGGGCGTGAATCGAGGCTAAAACTGAAGCTTTATTTATTTATATAGCACCTTTCATACAACAAAGTGCAGCTCAAAGTGCATTACAGTTAAAAACAATTCCAGATAAAACACAAACAAAACAATAAAAATACAAAGCGAGCCCTCCCCCTGCCCTCACTCTTGTCCAAGACATCCATCCCCCTGACCTCGCCAACCCAACCCAGAGCCCACCTCCTCCCCCCGATCCATCCCACCCACAAGTAATAATAGGCGTAGTTAAAACATGGCTGAGCACTGAGGACCAGAGTGAGGAAACGCCATCATAGGGGGACCATCAGCACCAGGAGCCGGTCTCAGCCTGCAGCTGCAGAGACACTGCCAGAGGGGCCACCCCGGCCCAGGCAGACAGAGAAGTCCACACCACAGCCAACCTGCTGTGACTGGACTCCCCCATTGCACCAAGCCAGGGCCACCACCACAGCAGCATCCCCACCACCAGAGCCAATTGCAGCTCCAAGTGCCAAGAGCCCCCCAGTGATGGAACACTAGAGCTAAAAATAACATAAGATAAAATAAAATGCAATAAAATACAATAGAATGCAATAAGAAGCAGAGTAAGATCATGAATAAAAATAAATAAAAAGAGAATAAAATGGTTAAAAGAATAATAAATATACCCATTTATAAATTGTAATGTAAAACTGAATTAAAGCAGTCTAAAAATATAAGAATAATAAACAAAGCTGCTTACAGGGAACCAACAAACCCACTTTTTCTTAAATTAAAAGCTCTCAAGTTGAAATATCTGGTTGATTTTAAAACTGCAGTAATAATGTTTAAAGCTAAGACTCTATCACTGCCCACAAATATCCAAAAGTTGTTCCAAATAAGGGAGAAACAATATCATTTCAGAGGAACATGTATATTTCAAAAACCTTCAGTGAGAACTACCACCAAGCAACATTGTGTTTCAGTGCGAGGAGTCAGATTATGGAACGATTTTGGACCTGAATTAAAACCATGTACAACGCTTGGACAATTTAAACAAAAACTAAAGGTAGAAATACTCCAAACATATATACAAGATGACATGTAAAATCACATAAGGATTATCATATCCAGTCTGTGTTGTGCTGTTGCTTAGTTTTTTGGGTTTTTTTGTTTTTTTTGGTCACATTTTGTCTTAGCTTTGTTCTGAATTGCAGTCACTCTTGTTTTGTTTTTCTTTTGAATTCTTGGATGGAACATGGGTGGGCAATATAAGCTACGGCTTCAGCCGTCACCCATTTCGGATTACATATGTTGAACTGTATAATCCGAGGAGTTACTGTTTAATTTGACCTTGTTAGTTCCCCCCCCTCCTTTGTTATATTATTCTGTTCCTTTCTGTTAATCTTTACTTTTAATCTATCCGAAATAAAGATTCATTCATTCATTCATAAAGCTATATAAATTAGTAAAATAGCTAAATAAGTACAGTATATACCTAAACATGAATGATAAAATTAGTTAAAAGCTAAACTAAAAAGGTGGGTCTTGAGCCTCCTTTTAAAAATATCAGCACTCTCTGCAGCCCTGAGGTCCTCTGGCAGGCCGTTCCACGGACATGGGCCGACAAACTCGAATGATGCCTCATCGTTTGTTTTTGTCCTAACTTTAGGTATCATTAAAAGGCCAGTACCAGAGGACCTCAGGGTCCGTGAGGGACGGTATGGTAAAAGCAGATCAAATAAATAAGAAGGACCAAGACCATTAAGAGTTTTATAAACTAATAAAAGAACTTTAAAATCGATGCTATAATTCACAGGGAGCCAATGCAGCAATTCTAAAACTGGCGTAATATGTTCTCTCTTTCTGGTCTTCGTCAGCACACGAGCTGCTGAATTCTGTAATAGGTGTAAGTTACTGATGGTCTTTTTTAGGAAGACCAGAAGGGAGAGCATTGCAATAATCAATGCGACTGGAAATAAAAGCATGCATTAGCATCTGTGTTTTCTCGAAAGAGAAACGGGTGGACTCTGGGCTTATCATGGTGAACATTGTGGTGTTCCATAGCAAACCCAGAAGTTAAAACAGCTCATCAGAAGCAGAAACTACATAAAGACTGTGTCTTTTGGTTTTTTGTTTTGATATTTTTTTTGATAATCACATGACCAATAGATGCATTTCAGGAGGTTAAAACACAGATTTTTTTTTTAAAGTCTGTGACCCCTTTAAATGTATACATATGCACACATGAAATGAAGAAAAATAATGTGCACCTTTATGTCTAGGAATTTTCCTGGTGGAGTTTGTGTACTTTATCCTATTTTAGATGGTGCCCCCCCAAAAAAAACTATTTTTTTTGGGGGGGGGGGGTATTGTACTATTTTGTTGTCAGATTACGGAAGAATGATCTAGTCTCTCAAATGAGAAAAAAAACTGCTCATAACAAAGCTGTTTTTACACTTGAATAAAAAAATTTTTTCTAAAATTGTATTTAACTTTTTCCCTCTGTTACCATTTCTCACATGTAGCATACAGTGTTGAACTGTTAAACCTAAAACATGTACAGTGGATACAGAAAGTCTACACACTCCTGTTCAAATGCCAGGTTTTTGTGATGTAAAAAAAATGAGACCACAATAAATCATTTCAAAACTTTTTCCACCATTAATGTGACCTACAACCTGTACAACCCAATTGAAAAACAAACTGAAATCTTTTAAGGGGAAAAATAAAAATTAAAAAACCTACAATAACCTGGTTTCTTAAATATGCACACCCTGTTATAACTGAGGATGTGGCTGTGTTCAGAATTAACCAATCACATTCAAACTCATGTCAATGGAAGTCAGCACACACCTGCCACCATTTAAAGTGCTTCTGATTAACCCCAACTAAAGTTCAGCTGTGCTAGTAAGCTTTTCCTGACATTTCTGTAGTCACATCTTCCAGCACAAGCCATGGTCTGCAGAAAGCTTCCAAAGTATCAGTGGGATCTCATTGCTCAAAGGTATCAGTCAGGAGAAGGATACAAAACAATTTCCAAGGCATTAAATATACCATGGAACACAGTGAAGACAGTCATCACCAAGTGGAGAAAATATGGCACAACAGTGATATTACCAAGAACTGGACGTCCCTCCCAAATTGATGAAAAGATGAGAAAAAAAATGGTCAGGGAGGATCTCCCGTCTAGGGTGGCAAGACAGAAGCTTTATCTTATGAAGAAAAACATCCAAACCCGTCTACATTTTGCAAAAACACATTTGAAATCTCCCAAACGCATGTGGGAAAATGTGTTATGATTTGATGAAACCAAGGTTGAACTTCTTGGTCATAATTCCAAAAAGTACATTTGGCACAAACACAACACTGCTCATCACCAAAAGAACACCATACCTACAGTGAAGTATGGTGGTGGCAGCATCATGCTTTGGGGCTGTTTTTTCTTCAGCTGGAACTGGGGCCTTAGTCAAGGTGGAGGGAATTATAAAGAGTTCCAAATACTAGTCAGTGTTGGCACAAAACTTTCAGGCTTCTGATAGAAGGCTGAAGATGAAGAGGAACTTCATCTTTCGGCACAACAATGACCCAAAGCACACATCCAAATCAACAAAAGAATGGCTTCACCAGAAGAAGATTAAGGTTTTGGAATGGCCCAGCCAGAGTCCAGACCTCAATCCGATCTATCATCTGTGGGGTGATCTGAAGAGGACTGTGCACAGGAGATGCCCTCACAATCTGACAGATTTGGAACATTTTTACAAAGAATAGTGGGCAAATATGGCCACATCAAAATGTGCCACACTGATAGACTCCTACCCAAAAAGACTGAGTGCTGTAATAAAAGCCAAAGGGGCTGCAACAAAGTATTAGTTTAAGGGTGTGCATATTTATGCTCCTAGGTTATTGTAAGTTTTTTTTTTATTTTTCCCCTTAAAAGATTTCAGTTTGTTTTTCAATTGGATTGTACAGGTTATAGGTCACATTAATGGTGGAAAAAGTTTTGAAATGATTTATCTTGGTCTCATTTTTCTACATCACAAAAACCTGGCATTTGAACAAGGGTGTGTAGATTTTTTACATCCACTGTATCTGTTTGAAGAATTTTAATATCCTGCATCCAGCCCTGATTGAGAGAAAGCTTCTGAATGTGTTTTGCAAGGTTTTGTATGAAATCGTACCATGAGCTCTTAAAATTCAATTCACTTTTGGTTGAAAATCAAGACTTATAACCAATAATCACTTGTTGGGCCAGTGGGGGAAAAATACAAAAACTAAGAGACATAATGTGGCCAGAGGGTTCAGTCCACACCAAAGCTTTCACCTCGTAGAAAGCATTTTGTAAAGCACATTAACTTTGACATCAACAAGAGGCTGCTGGTGTTAGAGTTGTTTTGGCTTTCTGTCTGTCTACTCTTCCGCCCGTTTGTTGTCTAACTGAAAGGTATGATGAATGCAGTAGAGGAGTGGAGCTTGCAGCTGTTTCTACTCCTCTCCTCTCCCATCCATCAAATTCCTATCTTTTCATTTAACTCTCCCACTCCTCTTCCCTCTTAGTCACACCTCTCTTCCACCATTTTCTCTCAGCCCACTAGTCCGTTCTTCTACGAATTTCTCATCCTTTTTTTAAGAACCTAATTTCCATTCCTGTCTCACCCGACCACTGTGTCACAACATAAAGGGCCAAGTCTCTCCTGCAGTCGGTACGTGTGTTTGTAACAGGCTCACGATTAGCTGATGTAAAGCGAAGCATGGCACGACAGATCTCTTCATTAGTTGTCATCTTTTCATAATGAAGAGATAATGCGAAAGATGAGCTTCCACTCATGTGGGCGCGCAAACACGCAACTGTCATGCTGATTTATTCTCTGTCAGATGCAACCCATCCGGGTCAGACCTTTGCTGCATTACCTGGTAGCTAAAATAAGCCATAAATGAAGGAGGCTCAAGGTCACCCTATGACAGGTTTCTTTTTAAAGGCCCCATTCACTAAAACATGGTGTCTTTATATGTTTTAACATTCAAAATTGCTTTCTTGGGTCTTATGATTACATTAAAAATATTAAAATCTCACTTCAGTTTGAAATATTTATATTTCTATATGTTGACAGGATGGGCAGGAGCCAGTATAGCTCTTTTGGGTTATATTTCCCTCCATCACTAACACATTAATCTAGTCTTTAGTTACAACCCATCACTGTGCTCTTAGCTGTGATATCGATCCAAGTTCCCACCCAGAGCTTTTGAGCCCAAAGCATTGGCATCAGAGCTAACAGTGCTACTATAGAGTTAGCTAATTGAGCACACTTTTTATTAGTTTCTTTAAACTCCAGTCACACCACTAGACATCCCTGTTCCCACCTGGTTCACTTATATCACACGTCAGTCTTCCATATTTTGTTAATTTTTTTGCTGTAATAGTTAGTAGATAGGACCATTAGCATAAACTTGGCTAGCAAATGACAGGCTGCCTAGCACTAATTTACATGTCAGTTTACGGTCAGGTCTTATTATTTTTCTGTCTACCCCACATCTTTGTTCATCTACTAATACTTGATCATATACAGTATGGATGTTGTTCTTAAATTTCACTTTAGCTTATGTTATTATTGCTTATTATACTCTGACCTATGGTGATGGACAGGGTGACAGGCGAGGTCAGGCAGCATTCTCCATGGACCATGATGTTCATAAACGATATTGTGATCTGTAATGAGAGTAATGAGCAGGTGGAAGAGAACTCGAAGAGGTGGACGTATACATTAGAGAGAAGAGGAATGAAAGTCGGTAGAAAAAAACAGAATACAGAATACATGTGTGTAAATTAGAGGGAGGCAGGTGTAATGATGTCAGGAGTCGAGGTAGTGAAGGTAGATGAGTTTAAATACCTGGGGTCAACCATCCAAAGCAATGGACAATGCACAAGAAAGGTGAAGAAAGGAGTGCAGGCAAGGTGGACTGGATGGAGACGAGTGTCAGGGATGATTTGTGATGGACGAATAGCAGCTAGAGTGAAAGGGAAGATTTATAAGATGATAGTGAGACCTGCTTTGATATATGGTTTGGAGACGTGGCACTGACAAAAAGACAGGAGGTGGCAGAGTTGAAGATGCTAAGATTCTCATTGGGAGTGACTAGGAGGGACAGGATTAGAAATGAGTGTATCGGAGGGGCGGCTCAGGTTGAGTGGTTTGCCAGGCAGGAGAAGAGGAAGACCACAGAGAAGATTCATTGATGTAATGAAGGAGGACATGGAGAGGGTTGATGTGAAAGCAGATGATTGACTGTGGCAACCCTTTAAGGGAGCAGCCAAAAGAAGAAGGAGGAGGAGATACTCTGACCATGACCAAAGCTGCTGTTAGCAGTTGACTATTCACTCACTCATAGTTGCTTCTGTGCTTATTGTGCTCCAGGGACCGGTCAGTTAATTTTTTCAGACGATTTTATGTTGGTTATCCCAAGCTTTGGTTGCTACCAGCACTTAGGACTAGCCAGCTAACATTAGCAATATGGTGTCAGCAACTGACTTCATAGGAGACAAAAGAGGGAGGGTGGGGTGAACTGGGGCTTATTGGCATATAAAGAGGCATGCTATGAAATGAGCTCTTTGGAGTAAGGGTGGAAAAAAATAAGTCCAAGTGGTGCTGCATTATTAAATCTGAAGATATTTTGTACCAAAAATATGCATATCACAGACCTGTCATTAAGACCTGTGGGAACTGTGTCACTGTGGAAAAAGTGCAATAAATGTCTCATACAAGTTTTCTCCATGTCCTTTTTCACCTTCACTGACGGACAACTGATCTAAATAGATGTCATGCCTGTTTTTATTTGTTTATTTTGGTTGATTGGTGTGTATTTTTTACAGCCCTTTGGTGTGAATCAGCCCGGTCCCTACGTCATGTACACCACAGTGGGCTCCAATGGCTACCTGAAAAACGCCTCAGGTAAGCACTTCTCCGCCTTTAAAAGTAGCTTTTTTCTGCTAATGCTAAGCTACTTATTTTATGGTGATAGAGAAAGTAACTCAGCCTGTGCTTTTATACACCAGCAGCAGACCTATTAATAACTTAACTCCCCCCCCAACAATGACAGCTGTCCTCTGTCTGCCCGAACACCGTGGGTCTTGTTTTTGGAGGATTTTTAGAAAGTGTAAAATGAGAAACCAAGGGGATTATTGATTTTTGTTTTCTCACTTTCTCTTCATATAAGGGAAAATAGCTTTTATTCCTCAAAGGCAAAGGCTGAAGCTGAAAGCAAGCTAAAGAAAAGGCAAAAAAAATTTACAGTGCTTTAAAACTGTGCCCCAACTAAAATAAAAAATGTGCGAGTCTAAAGATGCTCTTTGACTTAACGTGTTGACAAGTAGTTTTAGGGCATGGTTAAAACTTAATATTTTCTCTCTTCGTATTAAAAATGTACATTTGCCAGTATCACTTAACTTATCTACATCAAAAATGTTATAACTCAACTTTTATGCATCTATATACATTTAGTGTGTTTGCTGTTAAGCCACTGTAGGTGAGGGAAAGAAGTTTTCAGAGTTTGTTGGGTGTCAGCTGTGGATTCTGATGTTAGTAGGGAGTAAATAATTTAAACTTAAAAATCCTGCTGTGCCAGTCAAAACACTGTTTGCTTCATACCTCCACACCTGGTCCAAATACCCTTTCCCTAATACGGGACTGTGGGTCCAGATGTGAATTGCAAATGGCTCCTACAGTTTTAGAGCCTATATATTTTTTAACATTATTTGAAATTTCTGAAGGTACTTAATCCTATTTAGATTAAAATATTGTTGGCCAAGAGATAATTATACACAGAAAGACAAAAGGATATGTTGAGGATAACAGTCTTGAGCCGCATTAGCTGTAGAGTTGACCAAATCCCATATTGTCCATTTCAGTGGATTTATTTGTCTGTTGGCGCAGTTGGAGCTCAATGCATATTTAAAGAAAGAGTTGTTGGATGGCAGTCTAATGTCATCATTTATTATTTCACCACCACTGGCAATTAAAGCCAGTCCCCTGCTGCTGACTTTCCAGGCCAAGTCCAAAACACAGAGTGGACAAAATATTCATACTGCCTACCCTGGTCATTTCAAAGTGCTTCGATTCCCTGTCCACACACTTGTTTAAAATATGCAGTTAAAATGATGTGGAGAGCAACTGTAGGGAGGGAGGAGATGAGAGGCAGAGGTGGTAGAGGAGGAGGAGGCGGTTTTATTACCTGAATCCACATCCACTACACTAGTTACAGAAAATACTGTTTATAGGTGAAAATGGACACATTATTAAAGCTAATATTGCAAAGGTTTTAATTACACTGCAGGACAGGTGTAAGCTGCACATCTGCAGCAGACCTGCATGCAAGAGTAGCATCTAAAAGATTACTTGAGGAAGAGAATTATCTACTACTAAAGTTTTTTTCTCTCATGAATCCGATTTTTCTGTTAAACTTGAAGTGACTCCACCTAAAATCAAGTTGTTTTTTTTTCTTAACATGACTGTAACAGGTTTTTATGACTTACAAAACATATCAAGAGTGAAATCACTCAAATATGTCATATCTGTGTTTTTTTGCTATGAAATTTCAGTTAAGCTCCCCCAGAATAAGGCAAGTTTAGATGGAGCATTTGTGGTGATGTAACTACAGTGGATGTAAAAAGTCTGCTCCTGTTCAAATGCCGGGTTTTTGTGATGTAAAAAATGAAACCAAGATAAATCATTTCAAAACTTTTTCCACCATTAATGTGACCTATAAACTGTACAACCCAATTGAAAAACAAACTGAAATCTTTTAAGGGGAAAAAAGAAAAAACTTGCAATAACGTGGTTGCATAAATATGCACACCCTCTTATAACTGAGGATGTGGCTGTGTTCAGAATTAACCAGTCACATTCAAACTCATGTTAATGGAAGTCAGCACACACCTACCACCATTTAAAGTGCTTCTGATTAACCCAAAATAAAGTTCAGCTGTTGTAGTAGGCTTTTCCTGACATTTTTGTAGTCACATCTTACAGCACAAGCCATGGTCTGCAGAGAGCTTCCAAAGTATTAGCGGGATCTCGTTGTTCAAAGGTATCAGTCAGGAGAAGGATACAAAACAATTTCCAAGGCATTAAATATACCATGGAACACAGTGAAGACAGTCATCATCAAGTGAAGAAAATATGGTACAACAGTGACATTACCAAGAACTGGACATCCCTCCAAAAATGATGAAAGGACGAGAAGAGAACTGGCCAGGGAGGCTGCCAAGAGGCCGACAGCAACATTAAAGGAGCTGCAGGAATTTCTGGCCAGTACTAGCTGTTTAGTACATGTGACAACAATCTTCTGTCTTCAAGATTCAAAGATTTTATTTGTCAGTACTACTATACGTACAGGACATACAGGAGAATTGAAATGACGTTTTTCTCTCTCTCTTCAGTGGTGTGTGCAATATAAAAAAAAGAAAAAGGAATAAGGCTGGAAAAACAACAACAGCAGTCTACAGTCATGTGAAAAAATTTGGACACCCCTTTAAATATGCAGTTCTTTATTAAGAAAGGTTCAGGTATCTATGTCTAACCTTGTTTTTGTTTTTATTTGCATTTTGTTTTTATTTATTTTAGCCATTGTAAGTGGGAATGAATGTGTGGGTGTCCTAACAAAGATGGGGGGGGGGGGTCCTAATTTATTCCTCACTGTTTGTTTAGAATTACATTTTACAGAAAATTTGAAAAAAGTTTTTAATTCATTTTTAATTGTTTAGTTGTATTACATGAATCTCCCAGTATTTTTAACATTGATATTAAATATCCATATGTCCAAATATGGTAAAAAACACACAGGCTTATACAGGGTGTCCTAATTTTTTCACATTTCTGTATGTACAGTAATACTACACATAGTGCAAGTGGAAACAATAAATGATGAAACCCAGTAATCCTATATACAGAAAAGTAGAGCAGTAATACTCGTAGTTGCAAGTTCATTGTGGTAGTATAGGTGCAGACAGTGACCGATAGGACTGCACATGATCAATACTGCAATGACAGACAGCAGCAGATATGGCATTTGTGCAGATGGTTACAGTGAAGTGCAGAGACATATAGCTGCAATTATTGTTGGTGTGCCAGCCTTTCTGTGCCAACAGCTGAGGTAGTTATTGTGTGGGTGAGTGTGCTACGGTTCGGGGGGTTGGACAGAGTTCAGGGTCCTGATGGCCTGATGAACAAAGCTGTTTAGCAGTCTTGTGGAGCAAACCTGGAGGCTCTGGTATCTTCTCTCAGAAGGCAGGGACCTGAAGAGGGAGTGTGAGGGGTGGGAGGTGTCACCTGCAATGTTGATGGCTCTGTGGGTGAGGTAGATGTCGGTTTTTCCTATGTTCAGGAAGAGATTATTGTCTTTACACAACTGGACCAGTCTTCTTCATATGTCTGGGCTATGGGGTAGGGTGGTAAGACAGAAGCCTTATCTTTCGAAGCAAAACATCCAAGCCCGGTTACATTTTGCAAAAACACATTTGAAATCTCCCAAATGGATGTCGGAAAATGTGTTATGGTCCAATGAAACCAAGATTGAACTTTTTGGTCATAATTCCAAAAGGTATATTTGGCACAAACACAACACTGCTCATCACCAAAAGAACACCATACCTACAGCGAAGCATGGTGGTGGCAGCATCATGCTTTGGGGCTGTTTTTCTTCAACTGAAACTGGAGCCTTAGTCAGGGTGGGGGGAATTATGAACAGTTCCAAATACTAGTCAGTGTTGGTAAAAACCTTCAGGCTTCTCCTTGAAAGCTGAAGATGAAGATGAACTTCATCTTTCGGCACAACAGTGACCCAAAGCACACATCCAAATCAACAAAAGACTGGCTTCACCAGAAGAAGATTAAGGTTTTGGAATGGCCCAGTCAGAGTCTAGACCTGAATCTGATCTATCATCTGTGGGGTGATCTGAAGAGGGCTGTGCACAGGAGATTCCCTCGCAATCTGACAGATTTGGAGCATTTTTGCAAAGAAGAGTGGGCAAATATTGCCACATCAAAATGTGCCACGCTGATCGACTCCTATCCAAAAAGACTGAGTGCTGTAATAAAAGCCAAAGGGGCTGCAACAAAGTATTAGTTTAAGGGTGTGCATATTTATGCAAGGAAGTTATTGTAAGTTTTTTTATTTTTTATTTTTCCCCTTAAAAGATTTGTTTGTTTTTCGATTGGGTTGTACAGGTTATAGGTCACATTAATGGTGGAAATAGTTTTGAAATGATTTATCTTGGTCTCATTTTTTACATCACAAAAAACCTGGCATTTGAACAGGGGCGTGTAGACTTTTTATATCCACTGTATAACAGTGCCGTAGTGTTGAGCAAGCCAATCATCACTTAAGAACTGTCTCTGGGCTGACTGAAGATGGCCTCCAGGGCCAGTTAGCAGTTTTGGATAGTTGCTTTAAAAACTTGACCCAAATTAAGATGGGTTTTACCCTTAAACTGCTTTTAAGGACTGATGCAGTTTCAGTCATTGTCCTAGGAGACCGTGCATACAACTGGGCATGTCCTTCAACCAATAAGTCTTTTTTGTCGTAGGATTTATTCTGTTTAATGTAGCGCTAGCCACCATTAGCCTTGGGTGGGCCTATTCACAGATCCTGGTGTTTGAAGGAGGAAAAGTGACGAGCTTTTCACATGACACTAAGACAGTGAAATGTGTTTTTATTTATTTTTTGGTAGAGAAAAGCGTAATGTGTATGTCGTAATGTGTGTGTCAGAAATTCTTCTCACATGTAATGCTTTTCCTCATAAATTTGTGTGACATTTTCTCTTAAATTCACAACTTTTTGTGATGAATGTGACATTTTTCTTCAAAATTTGTAGCTTTTGTCTTGTTTTTTTCCCTCTTTTGTTTTACTTTTTTGTACATTTGCAACTTTTTATACGCCCTTCTCTAGAAACCGGACATATTATGGTATGATGATGTCCATCCATCCGTCCGTCTGTGCGACTTGTCTGGCAATCTCCTTCCACAGTTTTCAAGCTGCGACTTTTTCATTTCATGCAATGTTTGTACATGTACTGAAGATGTGCATATTGTTGGGCAGTGTTTTTCAACCAGGGTGCCCTGGTATGTTTAGGTTTCCGTTCAAAATTGTCTAATTTCACTTCTTAATTTGCCAAAAAATGCAAATAATTTGCCATTGTTGTATATGAGTGCATGGTTACCCACAGAACCCATACACAACAACAGCAAATTATTTGCATTTTTGTTGGACTGATAAATAAGTGAAGTTGGATAATTTCCCACAAAACCTGAATGTGCCAGAGCAGCCTGGCTGAAAAACACTGGTGTAGGGAATTAAATGAGTTTCTGATATTTTCTCAAAATTTGTTCCACTTTGAATTGTAGACTGTAATGCCTGTTTGTTGCTAAAAGTCCTTACAATTACTTGGTTGTTAGTTTACAGATCTACACTATATTGTGAATTTGTAACCGATTTTCCATTTGCTGGCATGCTAGTTATGCATTATCAACAATGGCCATGGATGGCAGTATAATGTTCTGTGTGGTGCTCTTGTTAATCATTCATTTGCATCTAATTTCTTGTAAATTTGCTATTTTTTTCTTAGATATGGCAGTTTGAGGAAAAAATACAAACTATACAGCTGTACCCTGCAGTATAATCCAGATCACATATAGAAGTGGAATATAAATGAAATACTTCCTCAACCAGAATAGAAAAACAAGTTTGAAAACTGATGAGACAAATTTTATTCACTCAAAATTCATATTGGTGAAATCAGAAGTAACTCAAAGTATGAGCAAATGTAGTTGAATAAAAGTATAGGGTTCACTTTAAAAATCCCCAGTAAGTGTAAAATGATTATGCAACAAAACTACTCAGAAAAGTACAGTTTTGTGGAAAAAGTTACTTTACATGTACTTGAGTAAATGTAACTTGTTACTACCCACCTCTTCTCATATATCACATAAAGTGTAAAAGTGCCACATTGATGCTTTTTTCATATGTGAAAAGCAGAATGGGAGATTGTTATCTCTGCCAAGGGGGTTCCATTTGTTGGCTAGTTTATTATTTACTCAGAAACGTGTGTACATCATTAAACTTTGAAGTCAGCCCAGATCTGCATCCAGGTAGTTTTTTGAAGGATATCTTCAGTCAAAAATGGGCATTTTTGGTCTGGTCTGGACAAACTGATATCAAATTGAAAGAACAATTTTCTTCCTGTTGCTGGGAAGAAGAGGAAGACCACAGAGTAGATTCATGGATGTAGTGAAGGAGGACATGGAGAGGGTTGGTGTGAGAGAAGAAGATAGGGTGAGGTGGAAGCAGATGCTCCACTGTGGCGACCCCTAAAGGGAGCAGTCCAACGAGGAGGTTCATAAAAGGAGCCGATAATTTTGACATTTTGTCCACTCTGTCAGTACATCTTTGCCAAAAAAAACAAAAAAACCTCTGGTTCCCTGGACACTTTCCCTGGTTTTCTTTCTTCAGAAAGCACAGTCCCATCTACTGGACATGGAATACCCTGGCAGGATTACAGTCTGTCCATCATAACTCGGGCTTTTTCTTCCAGGGTGTGTTTGCCTGGAGTGCATGGAGAGCGAGAAGGAGGAGAGCGGGTGTAGCCAAAGGCTTTGCCGGCACAACTCCCCAGACCCCTCATTTAACAGCAGCAAAGTGCTGCCAGGGAGCCGGCTGCTTTAGTGTGTGTGTGTGTGTGTGTGTGTGTGTGTGTGTGTGGTGATTTAAAGTGTATTTATTCTGTAGCTTGTAGCTCGGGGAACAGCGAGCAAGGCTGCCAGAGATGAGCAATGATTGGGCTCACACAAATGCACACGTGCATACACACACACACACACACACCCACGACGTCTGGGCCTCTCCACTGGGGCCCAACGATCTTCACTTACCCTTCACCCTCATGAAAAGGGAAATAGAGCAGGAGAGAGAAGAGATAATAAAATGCTGAGATAGAGACAAGGGCTGAGATGGAACAGTATGCAATCGGAATTCCGGACTACAAGTGGAAGAGAAAATAAAAGAAAAGAAAGGAAGAATGTCAAGAGATTTAAGAGCAGAGGGAAAGACAGGAAAAGGATTAGAGCAGCGGCATTGTACCACAGCTGAAAGATGCTGTTAACACATACTGCGCCATGTACACTGAGGCAGGTGTAGTGTTAATGTCACCCTCTTATCCCTGCAGAAAAGGGCAACAGCAGCCCTACAATACTGCACAGTAAGACTTGGCCATGTACAGTAGTTGATGAGAGGGGACACAGGATGAAAAAGTCACTTTTTCAGTGAGTTTGCACATCTATTTGGATAACTGTCCCTAATGGTGGCTGTCCCTAACCTTGCCGGGGACGGCCACCTCTCTGTAAATGAGCAGTTTTGATTTTGCTGCAGTTGTGACTTGACACCTTTAGCTCAATGAAATGATACTGCCCTCCCAGCTTCATCTCCACCTATTTCAAGAGTGGTGGGAGGATCATCCAAACCACACAGACTATGCTGCTATGGCTGCTAGCTCGCTTTGAAGTCAGCCTAGTCATCCCACTAGACATCCGTGTTCCCACCTGATTCATAGTCCACAGTTGATATGTCTCACTACATTTTGGTTTATTTTGTTATATTTTTGATATAACAGGGCAGCACATCAGAATGCTAGCTTCTTGACTAGCCAACTGAGATCGGTCTGTCCTATCTACTTCTCAGCAGGGAGAGAGTGATATATTATCTACTTCACATTAGCAGAGTTAGCCGTTCACTCATTCAGGGTTGTTTCTGTGCTGATTGTACCTCGTATTCTGATTGTACCACACACCCCGTCTCCAATAATGCTTCATTTGGACATTTTCATAGTCACATTCAGTCATTAGTTATGCTGGTTAGCTCAGTCTGTCTTCATCATCAGGAGCTAACAGCTAATCAGCTAACAATAGCCCCAAAATGGTGCCTGCCCCACTTCAAACAAATATTTAAGAAACAGTCCCTGAAATGAGTCATTCTGATAAAATGAAGGGAGAATGGTGCTGAAATAATTAAACACTGACATATTTTGGCCAAAGTATATCAGACATTTCATCAAGACCTCCAGGAATTGTGTCGATAAGTGGAAAATCATATGTGGAGATCATATGTCCCCTTAAAACTTATACATGTTCTACAGCTTGTGCCTACCTTGTCTCTATACAATGGATATAAAAAGTCTACACACCACTGTTCAAATGCCAGGTTTTGTGATGTAAAAAATGAGACCAAGATAAATCATTTCAAAACTTTTTTCCACCATTAATGTGACCTATAACCTGTACAACCCAACTGAAAAACAAACAAATCTTTTAAGGGGGAAAATAAAAAAAACTTACAATAACTTGGTTACATAAATATGCACACCCTTAAACTAATACTTTGTTGCAGCATCTTTGGCTTTTATTACGGCACTCAGTCTTTTTGGGTAGGAGTCTGTCAGCATGGCACATTTTGATGTGGCAATATTTGCCCACTCTTCTTTGCAACAATGCTCCAAATCTGTCAGATTGCGAGGGCATCTCCTGTGCACAGTTGTCTTCAGATCACCCCACAGATGTTCAATTGGATTCAGGTCTGGACTCTGGCTGGGCCATTCCAAAACCTTCATCTTCTTCTGGTGAAGCCATTCTTTTGTTGATTTGGATGTGTGCTTTGGGTCATTGTCGTGCTGAAAGATGAAGTTCCTCTTCAGCTTTCTAGGAGAAGCCTGAAGGTTTTGTACCAACACTGGCTGATATTTGAAACTGTTCATAATTCCCTCCACCTTGACTAAGGCCGCAGTTCCAGCTGAAGAAAAACAGCCCCAAAGCATGATGCTGCCACCACCATGCTTCACTGTAGGTATGGTGTTCTTTTGGTGATGAGCAGTGTTGTGTTTGCATCAAATATACCTTATGGAATTGTGGCCAAAAGTTCAACCTTGGTTTCACTGGACCATAACACATTTTCCCTCATGTTTAGGAGATTTCAAATGTGTTTTTGCAAAATGGAGCTGGGCTTGGATGTTTTTTTTTTCATAATATAAGGAAGGCTTCCATCTTGCCATCCTACCCCATAGCCCAGACATATGAAGAAGACAGGAGATTGTCACATGTACTAATAAACAGTCAGTATTTGCCAGAAATTCCTGCATCTCCTTCAATGTTGCTGGCAGCCTCCCTGGCCAGTTTTCTTCTCATCTTTTCATTAATTTTGGAGGGACCTTCGGTTCTTGGTAATGTCACTGTTGTGTCATATTTTCTTCTCTTGATGATGACTGTCTTCACTGTGTTCCATGGTATATTTAATGCCTTGGATATCCTTTTGTACCCTTCTCCTGACTGATACCTTTGAACAATGAGATTCCTCTGATGCTTTGTAAGCTCTCTGTGGACCATGGCTTGTGCTGGAAGATGTGACTACAGAAATGTCAGGAAAAGCCTACTAGAACAGCTGAACCTTATTTGGGGTTAATCAGAGGCACTTTAAATGGTGGCAGGTGTGTGCTGACTCCCATTTAACGTGAGTTTGTATGTGATTGGTTAATTCTGAACATAGCCACATGCCCAGTTATAGCGGGGTGTGCATATTTATGCAACCAGGTTATTGTAAGTTTTTTATTTTTATTTTTCCCCTTAAAAGATTTCAGTTTGTTTTTCAGTTGGGTTGTACAGGTTATAGGTCACATTAATGGTGGAAAAAGTTTTGAAATGATTTATCTTGGTGTCATTTTTTTACTTCACAAAAACCTGGCATTTGAACAGGGGTGTGTAGACTTCTTATATCCACTGTATGTGCTGTGTGCATGACAGCATCTGCACACATGCATACCTTAGCATCTGTCACTTCATGACCTTGTGTGTGTATGTGTGTGTGAGAGAGAGAGTTGTGTGAGTGTGAGCTATGCCCCTTACTAAGCAGGTTGGATGGATGAGCACGGGCTGTGATTCTGACAACACCACACCTCATTATCAACTATCTCCTGCAGAGAAAGAGAGAAGAGAGGGACGGTGGAGGTGAATAGTCGAAGCTATTCATTAACAGCCTTTTTAATCCTTCCCCCTCTCTCTTACTGTGGACACAGCAGTCTGTTCCCCTCGGGGTCCCACAGAAGCTCACCCAAGACCATTTGTCTTTCGACAGCTGGGGAAAGGAACAAACCATGTTGGGCACAGTTGAAGTTTTTACTTTATTTGATAGCAAAATAAATAACATCAAAACCATAAGTCTGAGTTAGAGCCTGACACAGGATAGTTCGATGGGTTTCTGACCACAGCAACCCAAACCCAACTCTGATCCATGCCCATGCATTCTGACACCTGACACATACATAATCAGACACAACAAAGACCAGTTTGTATAGTATTTTTTTCTAATAAGTGTGTTCAAGCTGAAATAAAGCATCAAACTGCATCATCTTTGACTAGATGACCTTGAATGCAGCCCTTGTTTGGTGATTCTCCCTGTCTTACCCTTTGGGTCAAAGTCATACCCCCTGTTTCCCAGCTCCCTTATGTGTGGTTTATAGTCAAGAAAGAAAATATTTTCATTCCAAAAGTGTCATCATCCTTTAATTTTCTACTAATTCAGGCATCTGGGTTATTTATGTAGCAGTCTAATTCGACTCCCAGCCCCTCCCTTTGTTTCACCATCATCTATTCCACGGGGAACCCCAGGGTGTTCCCAAGCCTACCAGGACACCCCAGTTGTCCGTTTCAAACATACCTCCCTGATGAACTGTTAAGCAGCCGTCCTGCACGTACAGTTTGCTACTACTCTGGGTAGTTACCTGTTGTCACGTCACAGCTAGAAAGTTTTGGGTTTAAAATTCCTGATTGAGGAAATAACATTTGATGAAAAGACTAAAACACATTTGTTTTTGTTTAGATTGGTTGGAATTCTGTATTGTCCATATTTGTGAGTGTGAGTGGGATAAGCTCCAGTCCAGATGGATCAGATGTTCTGCTTCTTGTGAGTTTTGGTTTGGTCTAATGGATCCTAACACCCGTGGGCTCTTCTAGGCTGGCTCGTATTTATAAGTAATGAATATTTCTTGAATAAACTGTATTTGCAGCACAGTAGCTAAGTGGTTAACACTGCTGCCTCACAGCAATAGCGTCTGGGATCAATCCCAGGTCAAGTCCTACATGTACCTCTCTGCATGGGGTTTACATCTTCTCTTCGTGGGTTTCATCCCACATTTCAACGACATACTTTGGTAGTGGCCACACTGATTCTAGATGTGATGAACATTGTAGATCAGAGAAACAGAATTTTGTTGTATATATACTCATTGACATTAAAGTTGCCGTTCTTTCTTTACAACTTCCTGTAATATTAGAGCCATTAGAAATATTGTGCTGTCTTCCCGATTTAATTTGACATTAATGGGATTGATTGTGAGCTGCATCGTTAAGTTTTTGTTAAACCAGCCACATAAAGCACCATAAATTTTTTCTGACGTGCTCAAATTTGTGTCCTATTAGGATTCATACCATGGCCTAACTAAATACTCTTTTCTGATTGGCTAGCAGGTGTGCGTTAAATTAATTTAATGAACTTGTTTATTTATTAAGAGTCCAGCTTAAGTTTAATCACCAAGCTGACACAACTTTACCACACTGTAACCATAGCAACTGTAAAGCCCGCCAATGTTGTGAACACTGGCATTCATTAAAATATTGTTGAGATCATTGAGAGGTTGATGAGACTGTTGTGTGCTACTTGAACTCTCCTTGACCGCTCATCAATCTCATTGATCTCCCAATGATCTCTCAGCACTCTTTCTATAAATACCAAATTTTTCCATCCCGAAGGTAGAGATGGCTGAGAGATCAGTGAGGGGTCATCAAGTGTTCGATGAAGGACAAATAGAGTTCATTGAAAGATTGCTGAGAGTTGATTGGGAGATCAGTGAGATCGTTGAGCACTCGTTGAGAGTTCATTGAGGGTTTGTCGAGAGATCGCTTTCCGTTTGTGATTGTTGAGAGATGGTTTTTGACTCAGTCAAAGCTGACTGTGGAGATCACTGGAAGATCATTGAGATATCTTGGCAGTCATTGAGAGATCTTTGAAAGATTGTTAAAAGATTTGGCCATTTTGACATCTCTCAATGATCTCTCAACTATCTCTACCCCTGTCAAGTCAAGTCAAAGTCAACTTTATTGTCAATTCTGCCATATGTACAGCACATAGTACAGAGAATTGAAATTACATTTCTGTGAGACCCATGGTGCAGCAAGGTAAACACTAAGTAGGAAATATGAATATAAAGTATAACATCTAACACCAAACATTAAACATTGAACATCAAACATCAGTGCAAAGAAAACCACCCCCAACCAGAAGCTAACTAAAAATACTAAGGGTGTGCAAAAAAACTAAATACGTTAAAAATTAAGACAGCGTGTAGGGACTTCCAGTTATGGCGGCCACGTAAGAAGACGTGTTTCACACTGTTCTGCTCCTAAAAATAAAAAGTTTACTAAAACTCTCTTAATTGGAACAAAAACCCATCCCAGCGTTTAGGCGCGGATATGGTAAAGACCAAGGCTGGGAAATTAGGTGGAGGAAAAAGCAATTCGACAAAACATCCCAAGCTAACAGACTTCCACGCTCGAGGCGAAACAGAAAAAACTCCAGAGATGATGGCGGAGGTTGGAGCCAGCGGCGGAGCGGGAACTGCTGAAGAGGGGACAAACGCAGTGCTCACTGCCATCAACTCCATGAGAACAGAGTTTTCGTCTAAATTTGATGGAATTATAGCAGCGATAGAAGGAATGAGGAAAGAAATAAATGACTGTTTGGAGCGAGTATCGCAGGTGGAGCTCCGAATTTCAAGCGCTGAAGATGACGTCACCAGCCTACAATCAAAGTTGCAAACACTGGAATTAAAATGTAAACGTCTGGAAGATAACGTCCTGGACTTGGAATCTCGCTTGTGACGGAATAATTTGAGGCTGGTGGACCTCCCGGAGGGACGGGACTCATGTTCCTTTTTGGAAAAGTGGATTCCAGAAGCGCTGAACAACGCGGATCTGCAGTCATCGGTCGTCTTTGAGAGCGCTCACCAAATCGGCCCACCGAAAGATAATAAGACACCACCGAGGACGCTGATTATGAAGTTCCTCAACTACAGAGACAAGATGACGGTCACCAATGCGGCGCGAGCTAAAGGGGAAATTAAATACCAGGATCAACAGGTGCGGTTCTACCCAGACTTCGCCACAGGAATTCAACAATTAAGGAGGCAGTTCAACCCTGCCCGCAAAGAGCTGCGCAACCTCGGGATTCGTCACGGAGTGATTCATCCGGCAAGACTGCTGGTCACATATAAGGGGAGAACCCACATCTTCAAGACCCCTCAAGAGGCGCAGGAGTTCATCAAGCAGATCCAAAAGGAGACTGGTGGGAGCTAAGCATGAACATGACAAAGGTAGAACATTTAAGCATTTGTACAGGCATCTGATTGATCTGAAACATATAACATGTCTACAAAATACAGACTGTATTTTTAAAAAAAAAAAAAAAAGCTATGATGTACAAAGTTGCTATAAAACTTTGAAGTTATGTTGAAAAAACTACAGAAGAGAGTTAGTGTCATAAAAATAGTAGAGTCAGGGTGATTGAGAGGAGAAAGGGAGAGTGGTTTGACTGATCCCTGCATGTGTGGAACAGTCACTAGCAATAACGGGAGACGGAATATTTTGATTTGGGGGGGATTACCACAAATGTGGGGAAGGGGAATTTGTTTTTGTTTGGTTTGTAGGATGAATGTTCCATCATCCATGTTTTTGCTTCTCTGTAAGAGTATGTTCATATTGCAAGGTAATCTCAAACTCCTTATTGATCATAGATCAAAGCGTTAATCTTAATTTAACTTCATGGAATTGCAGAGGTCTACAAAATCTTAAAAAAAAACAAGTTATGAATAAAATAAAAGACATAGATTCAAAAATTGTATTTTTACAAGAAACTCATCTAATAGAGGAGGATGTAAAAAGAATTAGGAGAAGATGGCAAGGTAACGTGTTCACCTCATCATTTTCATCCCGAGCTAGGGGAGTTATGACTCTCATACATAAAACAGTCCCATTTCAAATAAAAAATGTAATTAGAGACAAATTTGGAAGATATCTAATCATCCAAGGATCTTTGTTATTAGAAAATATAAATCTGGTGAACTTATACGGCCCCAATATTGATGATCAAAACTTCTTTGTTAATTTATTCCTCACTTTATCATCACTTACAGGGCAACATATAATAGCAGGGGATTTTAATTGTACATTGAATCCCAGTATAGCTAGATCAACAGGACTGTACTGTACGCACAATGGATGTAGGATGACCATTAATCATTTTATGAAAGAACTGAGATTGCTAGATATATGGAGAGAAATGAAACCACAAGTCAAAGCCTATTCTTGTTATTCTAATACCTATAAGACATTCTAACATATTGACTATCTTTTGATCTCTACAGAATTAAGGTCCAAGATTCAAAACTGTTTCTATGATAATATTGTGATCTCTGATCATGCACCCTGCTGTCTAATATATGTAGATAAGAAATTGACAAAGGACCCAGTTAGGTGGCATTTTCAACATAAATGGCTTCAGGATGAGGAATTTGTTAAGTACATCGAAAAACAGATAGATGAGTTCTTTGATATCAATACAACACAAACAACGGCATGTATAAAGTGGGAGGCTTTCAAAGCTTTTATTAGGGGGCATATTATTAGTTATACAGGTTCAAAATCTAAGAAGACCCGAGAGGAGAAAGTCCAATTGGAACGTAAAATTAAAAATCCTTCAAGAAAAGGTGTATGCAGGAAGTAACCCACAGTTAGAGAACGAATTACTGATTCTGAGAGCTGAATATGACAAAAAATCAGCAAATAGAGCTGCCTCGAGTCTTCTAAGATTGAAGCAAACTTTTTACGAACAAGGTGAAAAATCAGGAAAATTATTGGCATGGCAGATTAAACAATTAGAATCTAAAACACCAATTACCAGTATTATAAGTAACGGACAGGTAGTTATAGATCCTTTAGAAATTAATAGTGCCTTTAGAGATTATTATGGAAAACTATATGATACAAAAAATGAAACTGACTTAACAAAATTTAATGGGTTTTTGGGTGGATTATCTATACCATGTATTCCAAATGAAAACAGGGAGATACTGGAGTCTAAAATTAGTCAAGAAGAAGTTGGGCAAGCCATTGATAATATGAAATCAGGAAAAAGAGCAGGACCAGATGGTCTTCCAGTTGACCTCTATAAAAAATTTAAGACTAAATTAATAAAACCACTGTTGGAAATGGTTTTAGAAGCATTTCAAAATGGTAATTTACCACCATACATTAATAATGCCTTAATTATACTGTTACCAAAACCAGGTAAACCCCCTAATAAATGTGAAAACATGAGACCAATAAGCCTATTAAATGCTGATCTTAAGATAATCTGTAAAATTTTAGCAAAACGACTACAAGAAATATTACCAAATATTATTAACCGAGATCAGAATGGCTTTATAATGGGAAGACAAGGCTTCCATAATGTAAGAAGACTATTTAATATTATTTATTCCAATAAAGAAGCACCGGATACAGCTCTCCTATCATTGGACGCCGAAAAGGCCTTTGATAGGGTCGAATGGCCCTATCTTTTTGAAGTCCTACAAAGGTTTGGACTTGGAAATAATTTCATAAAATGGGTCCAGATAATATACAATAATGCTACAGCAGAAATCTTAACAAACAGCAATATCTCAAAATCAATAAAAATCAATAGAGGATGTCGACAAGGCTGTCCACTTTCACCCTTATTGTTTACTATGACAATTGAACCTTTAGTGATGGCAGTACATTTACATCCACAAATATATGGAATTAAAGTAGGACCGACAGAACATAAAATCTCCCTGTATGCCGATGACATAATTTTGTTTATGTCGAATTTTAAAAAATCAATTCCGACCTTGTTAAATTTAATAAAGAACTTTGGGGAAATATCAGGATATAAAATAAACAAAACAAAATTTTCAATATTAATGCTAAATGAGACCCAGAGAAATCATCCAGCTCCTGAGGTAAACCAATTCAATGTTGTAAATCAGTTTAAATATTTAGGAATTCAAATTGTGCCTAAGCTAGAATCAGTCGCCAATGCCAACTATGAAGCCTTAATGACAGACATTAATGAGTTACTTCAGAGATGGATGCCACTACCAATGTCGATGATCGGGAGAATTAATATACTTAAAAGTAATATCTTACCAAAAATACTTTATTTATTTCAAAACATTCCTTTACCACCACCTTCAGATCTATTTTCAAGAATTAAAGAAAAAGTTAGTGGAATTTATATGGAACAATAGGAAGGCTAGTTTACGTTTGTCCTTACTATATTTACCATTTGATCGTGGAGGTCTGAAATGTCCAAACTTTATGTTGTATTACTGGTCAGCACAACTGAGGTCTATGACACATTATTTTTCATCAAATGATCTTCCTCAGTGGACTGAAATGGAATCATACAATTTACCTTTACCTCTTCCCTTATTCATATACTCAGACTCGGCTAAAAAACTACAGAAACAAGTTAAAAATCCAATTGTAAAGCTCATGATCAAAATATTGTGTGAAACCAAAAAATATTTAAAAGAACCACACTCACTGTCACAATTTAGCCCAATATGGGGTAATCAATATTTTACGCCAGGGAGAGCAGATACTGTATTTAAAATATGGAATATAAAAGGGATTCAAAAGATTCAAGACTTATATTTGTCACGCTTAGATAACATAATGTCTTTTGAAGAACTGAGGATTAAATTCAATCTTAATGGAACACACTTTTTTAAATATCTTCAGCTTAGAAATTTTATTCAATCAAATCAAAATAATGCTCTCACCCGACCTTCTTATTCAGTTTTGGAAAAAATTTTGATGAAAGATAGTAAGAGAAAGGTTATTATTTCAGAGTTTTACAACTCATTGACACTATTCTCAAGTGAAAACTCACAGAAAAGACTGAATTACTGGAAAGAGGACCTGCAAGTTGAAATTTCAGAGGAACAATGGGAAATGGCTTGTGCAGGAGCTCAAACCAAATCAATAAATGTACGTCTTAAACTGATACATTTTAAATGGTTAATGCAGATGTATGTTACACCAGTGGAATTAAATAGATATAACAAAAACATACCAGATACATGTACAAAATGTATGGGAAGTAAAGGAACCCTATTTCACTGTTTATGGGAATGTAGAAAAATCAGAATGTTTTGGGAAGAGGTGAGGGTAACAATTGAAAAAAAAAAAAAATAATTTCAAAACAAATCATATTGAAACCTAAACTGTTTTTGTTGGGTCTGTATCCAGAAAAACATAACTTTAATAAGAGTGAAAAAGCATTCACAGACCTCAGTTTGCTTAATGCCAAAAAATGTATTCAGAATCAGAAGTCACCGGAGTGGTGGCTCAGTTGGTAGAGCATCCGCCCCACACCCGGGAGGCAGGGGTTCAAATCCCGGCCGGGTCATGCCGAAGACCATATAAAAGTGGAACTTCCTGCCATCCAGCTTGGTGCTCAGCAATAATGGAGTGGAGGAGGGAAATTTGTGGCGGCGCCTTGCATGGCAGCGGCCCTCTGATTCTACACTTGGGGTGTGTGTGATTAACACTGTAGATAGGTAGAACACAATCTCGTTCTACTGTACATGATTGGTTGTACAGTTGAATGACAATAAAGGGTGATTGATTGAATCAGAATCAGATTTATTGCCATTGTTCATGTAGTACACAAACTAGGAATTTGTCTCGGTGCCATGCTGCAACATTAAAAACATGATGAGATCAAGAGATAAACTAAAAAACTAAAGGACTAAAAACGTGCAATAAGTGTAGAAAAATAAGTAATAATCATAATAATAATAGTAATAATGAGTAGTACTAGTCAAGGCAGTTTAAAAAAAAATTAGCAAGTAGCAGATAATATGGGGTGCCACAGTGCAGTTGATAATGCAACAGAAAAAACAGTGATGAATGACATGAGTCTGGTTGAGCTGCTGTACAAAGTGCACGAGAGTCAATAAGTCACTTAATGTTCAGCAGACTGATGGCAGAGGGGAAAAAGCTGTTCATGTGCCGGGAGGTTTTAGTCCGAATGGACCGAAGTATTCTACCTGAGGGGAGGGGGGCAAACAGTACGTGACCAGGGTGTGAAGGATCGGCTATGATCCGGCCAGCACGCCTCCGGGTCCTGGAGATGTACAGGTCCTGGAGAGATGGGAGCTTGCAGCCGATCACCTTCTCAGCAGTGCGCACGACGCGCTGCAGCCTTAGTCTGTCCCTGGCAGTGGCTCCTGCATACTACACAGTTATGGAGGAGGTGAGGATGGACTCGATGATGGCCGTGTAGAACTGCACTAACATCTTGGTGGGTAGCTTGAGCTTCCTCAGCTGCCGCAGAAAGAACATCCTCTGCTGGGCCTTTTTGATGAGGGAGCTGATGGTTGGCTCCCATTTGAGGTCCCGGGTGATGATGGTGCCCAAGAAGCGGAAGGAATCTGCAATGGTGATGGGAGAGCCTGTGATGGTGAGGGGGGGCAGGGGGGTTGTGACTTTCCTGAAATCAAATGTATTGCACTACTGTGGAAAAAGACTCATAGACCAGATGTGACTCAGTGGTTAAGACAGATGTTAACAAACCTTCCTCTCGAAAGAATAACATATACACTGAAATCAAAGGAAAATGTGTTTGAGAATATATGGAGACCTTTCATTGATTATGCAAAGAATTTAAACATAACGTCTGAAGAAGAAGGTGAATGATATGTGTGGACCTTGCAAATTCCAAGCTGTTGAATGTATATTATGTATTCTTATGTAATAGATTACCTAGACTAAACAGAGGAGCATTGTTGTTGACTTGTGTTTGTTAATGGTTGTTGTTGTTGTTGTTGTTTTTATTACACATTTTTTTTGTTCTTTTTAATTTTTAAATTACCTTTATGTTAGTGTCTGATTGTTTGTGCCATGTTTGTATAAAAAAAAAAGGTTCAATAAAAAATATTGTGGGGAAAAAAAAAAAAAAGACAGCGTGTAGTGACTTAAGGCCCATGTCAGGGCATATAGTAAAAGTGGCATGTAGTGCAACGAGATCAGTTCATTGCTGCATCAAGTGACTGGTGCAGCCCTGAGATCAGTGTGTGCATGTGTGGGAGTGAACATTTCCTGGGGATGGCAGAGTTCAGTTTTTGAAGGCGGGGTCAGAGTCCAGGATTTGTGGGGGGGGGGCAGAAGGGGGAGAGGGGGCAGAGCAGGGAGAGCGTTGAGCTTCCTGACAGCCTGGTGGATGAACCTGTCCTTGAGTCTGCTGGTCCTGGCCTGGAGACTCCACAGTCTTCTCCCTGATGGCAGCAGACTGAAGAAGCTGTATGATGGGTGAGTGGGATCACCTGCAATGCAGAGGGCTTTGTGGGTGAGGCAGATGCTGTAGATGGCCTTAAGGGAGGGGAGAGAGGCACCAACGATCTTCTCAGCTGTTTTCACTATGCACTGGAGGGTCTTGCAGCAGGACACGGTGCAGGCGCTGTACCACACAGTGATGCAGCTGGTCAGGATGCGCTCGATGGTGCCTTTGTAGAAGATACACATGATGGGAGCTGGGGCTTTGGTTCTTCTCAGTTTGCGGAGGAAGTAGAGATGCTGCTGTGTAAAGGGGGTAGAAGAACTCTAGAAACCTCTCCAATACTGTATATACTGTATAAGGGCCCCTTTACGCAGTACAGAGATTGTTGAGAGACTGGGCCAATTTTTGATCTTTTGGATTGTTTGGGAGATCCTTGTGTGTTTTGGACAGAGTCAAAACATTAACTTTGGTGACTGCGGAGATCACTGAAGATCACTGATAGATCAAAAATTAGCCAGATCCCAGAACAATCTCTCAATGATCTTCACCCCTGTGTAAAGGGGGTATATACCCCTTTGCCCAAAAAAACGCTCAATGATACCTTAGCAATCTCTCCTGGTCTTTCAATGATCTCTACTGGTTTCACAATGATCTCTTCTTGGTCTCTCAATGATCTCTCAAGGGTCTTTCAAAGGTCTTTATAGTTCACCATTAAAATCATACAATGATCTCACAAACATTTACACAAATGGGTTTTTGCGACTTTAGGAGATCATTGAGAGATCAGATCAATTTTTGACATCTCATTGGTCACCCAACGATCTCAGTCTTTGTAAAGGAGCCCTTAACATTCATTATCAGTGTCCATACTTATCATTAGATTGATTAAGTCTTTAGAACACAGCATATTTGGCTGTTAGTGTCACCAGTCTGGAAACTGAAGTAGAAAGATGCATGAAGTAAGAACTTCAGTAACTCCTGGGTAGTAAACTGTGTCCAGACACAGTACCCAGTTTACTTCATGGAAAAGAGAGTTGAGGAGTGCTAAAGAGAGGGAAGAGGACATTTGCAAATGAAGTAAAAAGAAGAGGGAGGACGGAGAAAGAAAAAAATGGAGCGAGGACTCACGGGGAGGAGAATCATAACTGTCTCAGATCAATGTAGACCTCTCTGCAGACCGTCCAATTAGGCTAATGAGTTCAGGGGATTAGTAAAGGCTCTCTCACACACACACACAGAGGATGTACGCTCACTGCAAGATACTTAACCTTTAAAAACACATGTTCGCCTGCAGCATCTTGTCCATAAACATATTGATCACAGATCAAACCTTTAGAACATCAAAAAATGACAATTGATATTTCACAAATAAGCTCAAGGGAGGGCTGTCTTGCTTTGGCCTGACCAATAGAAACCTTTCACGTTTGCTTTTTTCCGCATCATGCTGAAGCCTTGAGCAGCCTCCTGAAAAGCCGACGCATTTCAGTTGATATCATACTGGTGTATGGCCAGTGAGTAGTCCTGTTCCCAGAGACATGATCGGGTCAGCAGTGAGCATTAGGCTATTCTCTGAGAAATTTATTACACAGTATATTGAGGATGGTCTTGAAACACATGGTTGGGGTGGTGTTCCACAATCTGAGAGTAAGATAGGAAAGTAGGTGGATAAGAGAAATGAAAAGGGTTGAAAGGGGAGAAAATGAGAGGGTGCAGAGGACGGAGCTAAAAGGGCAGAGCAGAGCTGCACAGAGAAAAAAATAGGAGTGAAAATGAGGCTGCAACAAAGGAGAAAGATAAGAGATGAGAGTATAGAGAAATCAGAAGTGAAGATGGGAGAGGAGAAGGAAATATTGGACCTGAGTTAAAAAAATAAAAAGTGAGGAGGGGTAACCCTCCAGAGCCACAATGAGAATTACTATTGATCATGCTGTGCATCCTTTTTTCTCTTGTGTTTCGCTCCTTCTCTTGCTTTGTCCCTCAGTTGTCTGCTTCTTCCCATACTTAAATATAATTTCTCTACCAACAGTTAATAGATGCTATAATTGTCAAAGGACTCTTTCAATTTGACATCATTTTCTGCTTGTCTGTTGATCCATCAGCCTAAAAATGTCCTTTGGTTTCATTCAGTTAACCACCCATACTTATACATATCAAAAAAGTAAGCTAGACTAAATAAAACATAGGATCCATCCTGCTTTAGTTTGTCTTTTGGCTCAGAAAAGACTTAATTATTTTTACCATGTCTTTATAAGCCATTATAGATGGTAATGTCACCATCAAATTAATATCACAGCAAAGATACTAAATAGATAGGAATTTTAAAGACTATCTGACAGCGATTTCCTATAGTGTCACCAGATTGAGATTCAGATAGAATATTCTCCCCAAAGAAGATCTCAAGAATTGAATGTAATGCAATTAAATTTGCTTAACACATCACCAGTAAAAAAAAAAAAAAAGTGTAATAGTTTTTGCTTTCTGTCCACATTACAGCTGAACCAGTGCACTAATAATCATGCCTCTCTAAGCTAAGAACGTGAATATTACAGAGGCTGTTAAGCTCATATATAATCATGCTTTTTATCACAATGAAAAGGAGCTGTTGAAAACTGTATTATGATGCTCAGCAATGCCAAAAGCTAGCTATCTTAGTAAGTAGTGTAGTCCTCAATGGTGGATCAGGCAGAAGAAGTTGCCATAGTAACCTAATGGCTGTGGAGGTGGACGAAGGTTGCAGCAGGTCACCAGCTCCAATCGTCTTGGCTTGCCTTGCCATTGGACCAAGTTTGATGCCTGTCAAGTTAGTACGGGTGGGACAAAAGAGCGATTCAGTGACGGATCGCGATACTTGACACTACTGATGATGCACCATCCATCCATCTTCTTCCGCTTAATCCTTTTCGGGTCGCGGGGGTGCTGGAGCCTATCCCAGCATCTTTTGGGCGAGAGGCAGGGTACACCCTGGACAGATCACCAGTCCATCGCAGGGTCAACACAGAGAGACAGACAGACAACCATTGCGCTCGGATCGGCAGGAAGAGGTAACTGGGAAGCGTCAGGGGGGCGGAGTATGTTTATACATTAATAAGCAGTACTGCACATCTGTCACGGTCAGAGAGCGCATCTGTACACCCCATATGGAGCTGCTGTCTGTGTCACTACGCCCCTTTTATTTGCCTCGAGAGTTTCCCCAACTTTTCATCACAGTTGTGTACATTCATCCGAGGGCAGACGCTGACTCCGCCTCCAGCACCATCTCTGATGTGGTGCAGCGGCTGCAGTCAATTTCTCCAGAGGCGCCAAACTTCATTCTTGGGGATTTTAACCATGTTTCGTTAAAGAAGACACTTAAAAACTTTCATCAGTATGTCTCCTGCCCAACCAGGCGAAAAAAGACATTGGACCTGTGCTATGGATCCATAGAGAGGGCCTATAAATCACTCCCCCTTCCTCCTTTAGGATCCTCAGATCACAACTGTGTTCATTTGCTGCCCACATATAAAACAGCTCTCAGAAGAGGCAAGGTGGAGACGAGAGACATTGATGTGTGGACAGAAGATTCAGAGCACAGCCTCCAGGAATGCTTTGACTGTACAGACTGGAAGATGTTCATAATGGCCTGCGGGGATGACTTGGACTCTCTGGCTGAGCTCACATGCTTATACATGGCTTACTGTCAAAATAAGTTTGTTCCACGTAAACGTGTCAAAATATACCCCAACAACAAACCATGGGTTACTAAATCAGTTAAATCCTGCTTACAGAGGAAAGCTCTTGCCTTTAAACAGGGGTCTGTTTCTGCGCTACAGGTTGCCACCAAGGAGCTGAAGGCCGAAATTTTAAGAGCAAAACAGAATTATAAATCAGAGTTGGAAAGCAAGATGGCAGCAAATAAACTTGGTTCGGCCTGGGCCAGTATGAAAACTATCGCAGGCCTTCAGAGCACAGAGCGCAGTAATCGTGTGTTTTTAGATGGTTTTAGTTCAGACACAGAGCTGGCTAATGCTCTTAATTGTTTTTATGGTCGTTTTGACTCCTTTGATTTTAGCACAGAAATCCAAGATTTGAAACAGAAACTCAAAGACAATCAGCACTTTAATATTGAGATGCAGGATGTTAAAAGGGAGTTCCGCGCTGTAAAAGTGAACAAAAGTCAGGGCCCTGATAATATATGTGGACGCCTGGTAAAGTCCTGTGCACATGAACTGAGTCCTATATTTCATTATATTTTCAATAAGTCCTTACAGACACAACATGTGCCTAAGATCTGGAAAGATGCCGTGGTTGTTCCCGTTCCAAAATCCAGCTGTCCTAAAACGGTAAACGACTTTAGACCAGTTGCTTTGACTTCAATTTTAATGAAAATTTTTGAAAAACTGGTCAGACGTGAGGTCCTAAGGCAGACTGAACATGCATTGGATCCTCTGCAGTTTGCCTATAGGCCTCACAGAGGAGTGGAGGATGCCACTGTCACTCTGTTTGACATGCTTTTTAAACATCTGGATTTTAATGGGACACACGCCAGGCTTTTATTTGTGGACTTTTCTTCTGCCTTTAATACAATCCAACCTCATATTTTAGTTGAAAGGCTCCTGCAACAATTTGATTTAAGCAATAATCTGGTGGGTTGGATTCTGGATTTCTTAACCAACAGGACGCAGAGAGTAAGGGTCAATGGCACATTGTCTGACCTAAAGTGCTCTTCTACTGGCTCTCCTCAGGGGTGTGTGTTGTCACCACTACTCTTCATCCTGTACACAAACATGTGTCGGAGCAGACATGACAACAGACACATTATAAAGTATGCTGATGACTCAGTCATTGTCAGTCTCCTCCAGGATGGTGAGAGTGGCCACGGCCCAGTAGTTGATGACTTTGTTCACTGGTGTGAGGATTCCTACCTGCAGCTGAATACAACAAAAACGAAAGATATGATTATTGACTTTAGGAGGAAAACTCCCAGGCACAAAGTCACCATACTAAAAGGCCAGACCACCGAATGTGTACAATCGTACAAATATCTTGGGACAATTATTGATAGTGGATTGAACTTTGAGGTGAACTGTGAAAGGGTGTGCAAAAAGGGTCAGCAAAATTTGCATTGTTTGAGGAAACTTGCACGCTTCCAAATTGACCGAACCATAATGACTATGTTCTATCGGGCTTTTATTGAATCTGTTTTATCCTTTTCTTTAATGTCATGGTTTGGTCAGATAAAACTGAAACAGAGGAAATCCTTGGATCAGGTAGTCAGATGGTCCAGTCGTTTGCTTGGTGAGTCACAGCTGAGCCTGACATCCCTATACACCAGACAAGTACAGAGGATGGCCGACTCGATTTTAAATGATGACTCCCACCCTTTGCACTGCAACTTTCAGCTTCTTCCCTCCAGACGGAGGTTTGCTGTCCCAAAAAGTAGAACCCAGCGCTACAAAAACAGCTTTGTCCCTGCTGCTGTCAAAGAGTTGAACAAGCTATAAAAATTATATTGTACATATTTTATATTTACCTATTTTGTAAGATGTGTGCCTGTGTTTGTGTCTATGTTGAATGTAATTAGTGGCTTGTAAATATGGATGTCACCAACTGCAAAACAAATCTACCTACGGGTACAAATAAAGTAACCTGAACCTGAACCTGAACCATTCACTCTCACAGTCATACCTAAGGACAATTTAGAATCCCCAATTGATGCCAATTAACCTAACTTGCATGTTTTTTTGGCATGTGGGAGGAAACCGGAGAAATCCTGGAGTAAACCCACGCAGACACGGGGAGAACATGCAAACTCGACACAGATCACTGTTGGTTGGGGGCTGGGATCGAACCCAGGATCCCCCAGCCAAGGGTGAGTTGCTGTGCTGCCGCAGTGCTAACCACTCCGCCACCGCGATGCACCAATCTCTATTAATTATATACAGTATATATTCATGTAAACATTGCATACTCTCTTGGGTATTCAATCAGTTTTTTTCATTCCACTAAATGGCGCCAAGGAAGCACCCAGTCAAGTGAAATCATGTCTTGTCTCAGGGAGATTTACAGCCAGCTTTGAAAGTTAGGAAGGAGGTAGCTCAAAGTTGGCTCAAATGTCATGCCTTTTTTTGGATTTTATAACAAAGATGGAAGGAAAGACCCTGACATGACACACAACCCGCAAGAAGCGCTGCATGAAAAAAAAAAAAAATACTCGGAACATGCAGGCCAGCACACATCTCGGCATAGCATTAGCAACAACTAAGTGAAAGAGACACCAGCATGGAGCTTGCTTTTTATCCGATTGCCAAGTAAGTAAAGTTTATTTATGAAGCGCTTTTCACGTACATATAGTCAGAAAGTGTTGCACAATAAAATAGAATAAAAGGAAGTTCATAGATAAAAAATAATTTTAAAAATACAAAAACAAGTTAAAACACAAGATTAAAATAATTTTAAAAATATCAGACTTATTAAAAAGCATCCATCCATCCATCCATCTTCTACCGCTTTTCCGGAGGTCCGGGTCGCGGAGGCAGCAGTTCAAGCAGAGAAGCCCAGACTTCCCTCTCCCCAGCCACCTGCTCCAGCTCTTCAGAGGGGATACCAAGGCGTTCCCAGACTAGCTGGGAGACATAGTCTCTCCACCGAGTCCTGGGTCTGCCCCGGGGTCTCCTCCCAGTGGGACGTGCCTGAAACACCTCAAGTGGGAGGCGTCCAGGAGGCATCCTAATCAGATGCCCATACCACCTCAACTGACTCCTTTCAATGTGGAGGAGCAGCGGTTCTACTCTGAGCCTCTCCCGGATGACTGAGCTCCTCACCCTATCTCTGAGGGTGAGTCCAGCAATCCTACGGAGAAAGCTCATTTCAGCCGCTTGTATCCGCGATCTCGTTCTTTCGGTCATTACCCAAAGCTCGTGACCATAGGTGAGAGTAGGAACGTAGATTGACTGGTAAATCGACAGCTTTGCCTTAGAACTAAGCTCCCTCTTCACCACAACAGACCGGTACAACGTCCGCATCACTGCAGATGCTGCTCCAATCCGTCTGTCGATCTCTCGCTCCATTTTCCCCTCACTCGTGAACAAGACCCCAAGATACTTAAACTCCTCCACTTGGGGCAGGAGCCTGTCCCCAACCCGGAGAGGACAATCCACCTTTTTCCGGCTGAGGACCATGGACTCGGACTTGGAGGTGCTGATTCTCATCCCAGCCGCTTCACACTCAGCGGCAAACCGTCCCAGCAAGAGCTGTAGGTCATTGCTGGATGAAGCCAACAGGACAACATCATCTGCAAACAACAGAGATGAGATCCTGTGGTCACCAAGCATGACACCCTCCATTCCCTGGCTGCGCCTAGAAATCCTGTCCATAAAAATTATGAACAGGACCGGTGACAAAGGGCAGCCCTGGCGGAGTCCAACTCTCACTGGGAATGACTCCGACCGAGTGTTGGCAATGCGAACTAAACTCTCACAACGGTCGTACAGAGACCGAATAGCTCGTAACAACAAGCCCGATACCCCATACTCCCGAAGCACCCCCCACAAAAATCCACGAGGGACGCGGTCAAATGCCTTCTCCAAGTCCACAAAGCACATGTAAACTGGTTGGGCAAACTCCCACGAACCCTCAAGAATTCTCGAGAGGGTAAAGAGCTGGTCCGATGTGCCACGGCCAGGACGAAAACCACATTGCTCCTCCTGAATCCGAGGTTCGACCAACGGCCGGACTCTCCTCTCCAGTACCTTGGCATAGACCTTCCCAGGGAGGCTGAGGAGTGTGATCCCTCTAAAGTTGGAGCACACCCTCCGGTCCCCTTTTTTGAAGAGAGGAACCACCACCCCGGTTTGCCATGCCAAAGGCACTGCCCCCGACCTCCACGCAATGTTGCAGAGGCGTGTCAACCATGACAACCCAACAACATCCAGGGCCTTGAGGTACTCGGGGCGAATCTCGTCCACCCCCGGGGCCCGGCCACCAAGGAGATTTTTAACCACCTTGGCGACCTCAGCCCCTGTGATAAGCGAGTCATCCCCCTCGTCCCCAAACCCTGCTTCCTCTGTGGAAGGCGTATCAGTGGGATTGAGGAGATCCTCGAAGTATTCCTTCCACCGCCCGACGATATCCCCAGTTGAAGTCAACAGTGTCCCATCCGCACCATACACAGTGTGGACGGGGAGCTGCTTTCCCCTCCTGAGCCGCCGAACAGTTTGCCAGAATCTCTTTGAAGCCGACCGAAAGTCTTGTTCCATGGCCTCACCGAACTCCTCCCATACCCGGGTTTTTGCTTCAGCAACCACCCGAGCTGCACTCCGCTTGGCCTGCCGGTACACCTCAGCTGCTTCGGGAGTCCCACAAGCCAACCAAGCTTGATAGGACTCCTTCTTCAGCTTAATGGCCCCCCTCACCACTGGTGTCCACCACTTGGTTCGGGGGTTGCCACCACGAGATGCACCGACCACCTTGCGGCCGCAGCTCTGGGCTGCCGCTTCAACAACAGAGGTGGAGAATACCCCACCTTATATTAAAAAGCAGTTGAATTGAAACTCAATGGAAATCCTCGTTAAACAAAAAAGTTTTCTGCTGCTTTTTGAAAGAGTCCACAGAGTCAGCTACGTGTACCTGGAGTGGGAGTCAATTCCAAACACTGTCCACTGCCCTCCCTGTGTGCAGAGACGTGTCTCTGCAGAAAATGAAGCCCCAAGAATAGTTTATTATATAAAAGACATGTCAACAGTTTTACTTTGGGACATGATTTGAGGTTGAACAAGGTGAAAAAAAAATTATATATATGGGATCATGATACTTGATATTGTGATTATCGTTGAATCTTGATAGGATCGTTTCATGATCCAAGTATCGCGATCCGAGGTCCCTTGCTATTCCCACCCCTACAAGTGACGTGTGCTTTACTGAGTATGCAACATAAAGTACACACTAAACAAACTCACGCGCAGGCATCTTTGTCACAAACATGCCTTTCAACTCAGTCTTCCGGTGATCACCAATGGATGTTGGGAGCAGGCTTGTGAAGGCTGGAAGCTCCTAATACAGAATTGACATGGAAGCGGTGGGTACATGTTTTCAATTGCCAACTACAGAAAACTACATGAGAATTTAAAGTATCTTGAAATGACTAATCCTGTGAACTGGCATTTTATAAAGAGAGTAGAACTGGGTTGCACCAATTTTCAGATAAAACTCTATGCTGACACTAGCTCTGGTAAAAAATTAGATCATTCGATATCTTTCTTATATCAAAATCTCTGCATGTATGGCAGCCATTCCAGTCCACTCTCTGTTACATTGCAACACAAACTCCTCAATGAGGTATTGATTATATGGTCACCAGAGCACAGGGACGTGCATGGACATTGTGAGGGGCTGTTGCTTTAACCTGAAACAAGGGTAAAATTACAAGGACAAAATTGGATTTTTAAGATAAAAGTCAAATGGGTGAAGGGCCAGACTAAGAACGATCCAACAGACTCTCATGATGAATGCTAGAACAAGGATTCAGTGTACCCCGCCCGGTATGGGGTTACCGGGGCCCCACCCTGGAGCCAGACCTGGAGGAGGGGCTCGATGGCTAGCGTCTGGTGGCCGGGTTTCCGCCCATGGGACCCGGCTGGGCTCAGCCCGAAGGAGTTTCATGGGTCCACCCTCCAGTGGGCTCACCACCTGCAGGAGGGACCATGGGGGTCCTGTGCTATGTGGATCAGGTGGCGGTCGAAGGCAGAGACCTTGGCAGTCTGATCCCAAGCTCCCTAAACTGGCTTTTGGGACGTGAAATGTCTGGTGGAGAAGGAGCCTGAGCTGGTGCATGAGGTTGAGAAATACCGGCTAGATATAGTCAGCCTCACCTCAACACACATCTCCGGTTCCGGAACCAGTCTCCTGGAGAAGGGCTGGAGCTTGGCCTACTCTGGAGTTGCCCCGGGTGAGAGGCAAATAACAGGGGTGGGTATTCGTGTATCCCCCCACCTTGATGCCTCTATATTGGAGTTTTCCCTGGTGGAACAAAGGGTTGTTTCCCTGCGCCTTCGGGTTGGGAAATAGGTCCTGACCATCATTTGTGCCTATGAACCAAATGATGGTTCAGAGTACCCACCCTTTTTGGAGTCTGTGACTGGGGTGCTGGAGAATGCTCCTCTTGGAGACTCCATTGTCCTACTGGGGGACTTGAAGGCGCACATAGGCAACGACAGCGAAACCTGGAGGGGAGTGATTGGGAGGAACGGCCTGCCCAATCTGAACCCGAGTGGTGTTCAGTTATTGGACTTCTGTGCTAACCACAGTTTGTCCATAACGAACACCGTGTTTAAGCATAAGGGTGTCCATATGTGCACTTGGTACCAGGACACCCTAGTTCGCAGGTCGATAATTGATTTTGTTATCATGTCATCAGACCTGCAACCGTATGTCTTGGACACTCGGGTAAAGAGAGGTGCAGAGTTGTAAACTGATCACCACCTGGTGGTGAGTTGGATCCAATGGCAGGGGAGGATGCCATTCAGACCTGGTAGACCCAAACGTATAGTGAGGGTGTGCTGGAAACGTCTGGCTGAGCTGAGGCCCCTGTCCGGGAGGCTTTCAACTCCCACCTCCGGAAGAACTTCGACCACATTCCGAGGGAGTCTAGAGACATGGAGTCTGAATGGGCCATGTTCTCGACCTCCATTGTTGAAGCAGCTGTCCAGAGCTGCGATCGCAAGGTCGTCAGTGCATCTCGTGGCGGCAACCCCTGAACCAAGTGGTGGACACCAGTGGTGAGGGGGGCCATTAAGCTGAAGAATTTTTTTTTTTTTTTTTAAATTTTGTATACTTTATTGATCCCCAGAGGGGAAATTGAGGGCATCCACCTGGATGGATGAAGCAGCCATGGTACGGCGCTATCCCTTAACCATTCACACACACATTCACACCTAGGGCCACTTTTTAGAGTCTCCAATTAACCTAACCTGCATGTTTTTTGGCCTGTGGGAGAAAACCGGAGAAATCCCGGAGTAAACCCACGCAGATATGGGGAGAAACATGCAAACTCCACACAGATCACTGTTGGTCAGGGGCTGGGATCGAACCAGGGATCCCAAGAAGGAGTCCTATCAAGCTGGGTTGGCTTGTGGGACTTCCAAAGCAGCTGAGGTGTACCGGTAGGCCAAGCAGAGTGCAGCTTGGGTGGTTGCTGAAGCAAAAACTTGGGTGTGGGAGAAGTTGGGTGAAGCCATGGAACAAGACTTTTTGTCAGCGTCGAAGAGATTCTGGCAAACTGTCCGGCGGCTCAGGAGGGGGAAGCAGCTCCCTGTCCACACTGTGTATGGTGCGGATGGTGCGCTGCTGTCTTTGACTGGGGATATCGTCAGGCAGTGGAAGGAATACTTCGAGGATCTCCTCAATCCCACTGACATGGCTTCCACAGAGGAATCGGGGCTTGTGGGCGAGGGGGACGACTCGCCTATTGCAGGGGCTGAGGTCCCCAAGGTGGTTAAAAATCTCCTTGGTGGCTGGGCCCCGGGGGTGGACGAGATTCGCCCCGGGTACCTCAAGGCTCTGGATGTTGTAGGGCTATCATGGTTGACACACCACTGCAACATTGTATGGAGGCTGGGGACAGTGCCTTTGGCATGGCAAATTGGGGTGGTGGTTCCTCTCTTCAAAAAAGGGGACCGGAGGGTGTGCTCCAACTTCAGAGGGATCACACTCCTCAGCCTCCCTGGGAAGGTCTATGCCAGGGTACTGGAGAGGAGAGTCCGGCTGTTGGTCGAACCTTGCATTCAGGAGGAGCAATGTAGTTTTCATCCTGGCTGTGGCACATCAGACCAGCTCTTTACCCTTTCAAGAATCCTTGAGGGTTCGTGGGAGTTTGCCCAGCCAGTTTCCATGTGTTTTGTGGACCTGGAGAAGGCATTCGACCGCGTCCCTTGTGGTTTTTTGTGGGGGGTGCTTCGGGAGTATGGGGTATCGGGCTTGTTATTATTGCTGTTCGGTCTCTATACAACTATTGTGAGAGTTTGGTTCGTACTGCCAACACTCGGTCGGACTAATTTCCAGTGAGAGTTGGACTCCGCCAGGGCTGCCCTTTGTCACCCATCCTATTCATAATTTTTATGGACAGGATTTCTAGGTGCATCCAGGGAACGGAGGGTGTCATGCTTGGTGACCACAGGATCTCATCTCTGCTGTTTGCAGATGATGGTGTCCTGTTGGCTTCATCCAGCAATGTCCTACAGGTCTTGCTGGGATGGTTTGCTGCTGAGTGTGAAGCGGCTGGAATGAGAATCAGCACCTCCAAGTCCGGGTCCATGGTCCAAGAGGAGAATAGAGCAAGAGATTGACAAATGGATTGGAGCAGCATCTGCAGTGATGTGGACGTTGTACCGGTCTGTTGTGGTGAAGAGGGAGCTAAGCTCTAAGGCACAGCTGTCGATTTACTGGTCAGTCTACGTTCCTACCCTCACCTATGGTCATGAGCTTTGGGTAATGACCGAAAGAATGAGATTGTGGATACAAGCGGCTGAAATGCGCTTTCTTCGTAGGATTGCTGGACTCACCCTCAGAGATAGGGTGAGGAGCTCAGTCATCCGGGAGAGGCTCAGAGTTGAACCGCTGCTCCTCCACATTGAAAGGAGCCAGTTTAGGTGGTATGGGCATCTGATTAGGATGTCTTCTGGATGCCTCCCACTTGAGGTGTTTCGGGCACGTCCCACTGGGAGGAGACCCTGGGGCAGACCCAGGACTCGCTTGAGAGACTACATCTCACAGCTGGTCTGGGAACGCCTTGGTATCCTCTCTGAAGAGCTGGAGCAGGGGGCTGGGGAGAGGGAAGTCTGGGTTTCTCTGCACAAACTGCTGCCTCCGTGATCCAGACCTCCGGAGAAGCGGTAGAAGATGGATGGATGGATGGATGGATGGCAGATACAAGTCACAAATTTGGGAAAAAGTTGCAAATTTGAGAGTTTTTTTTTTTGTTCTGAAAATGTATAAGAAAACAGGAAATGCATTAAAAACATGCTAAATTTGTCAGAAAAGCTATACATTTTTAGGAAAACGTCAGTAGTATTTAGAGAATCAGAATCAGAATCAGATTTTTTGCCATTGTTCATGTAGTACACAAACTAGGAATTTGTCTCGGTGCAATGCTGCAACATTAAAACATGATAAGATAAAGAGATAAACTACAAAAAAAAACAAGAAAAAAAAACTTAAAGACTAAAACCATGCAATAAGTGTAGAATAATAAGTAATAATAATAATGAGTAATACTAGTCACAGCAGTTTTAAATAAATTAGCAAGTAGCAGATGATGTGCAGTCGATAATGCAACAGAAAAACAGTGATGAATGACATGAGTCTGGTTGAGCTGCTGTATATAGTGCACGAGAGTCAATAAGTCACTTAATGTTCAGCAGTCTGATGGCAGAGGGGAAGAAGCTGTTCATGTGCCGGGAGGTTTTAGTCTGAATGGACCGAAGTCTTCTACCTGAGGGGAGGGTGGCAAACAGTACGTGACCAGGGTGTGACGGATCGGCCATGATCCGGCCTGTACGCCTCCGGGTCCTGGAGATGTACAGATCCTGGAGAGATGGGAGCTTGCAGCCGATCACCTTCTCAGCAGTGCGCACGACGCGCTGCAGCCTTAGTCTGTCCCTGGCAGTAGCTCCTGCGTACCACACGGTTATGGAGGAGGTGAGGATGGACTCGATGATGGCCGTGTAGAACTGCACTAACATCTTGGTGGGTAGCTTGAGCTTCCTCAGCTGCCGCAGAAAGAACATCCTCTGCTGGACCTTTTTGATGAGGGAGCTGATGGTTGGCTCCCACTTGAGGTCACGGGTGATGGTGGTGCCCAAGAAGCGGAAGGAATCTGCAATGGTGATGGGAGAGCCTGTGATGGTGAGGGGGGGCAGGGGGGTTGTGACTTTCCTGAAGTCCACAATCATCTCCGCTGTCTTCAGAGCGTTCAGCTGCAGGTTGTTGTGGCTGTACCAGGACACCAGCTGGGCCACCTCTCTCCTGTAGACGGACTCATCGCCGTTGGAGATGAGCCCGATGAGGGTGGTGTCGTCCGCAAACTTGATCAGCTTAACAGACTGGTGGGTGGAGGTGCAGGAGTTGGTATAAAGGGAGAAGAGTAGGGGGGAAAGTACACAGCCCTGGGGTGATCCGATGCTGATGCTAACAGAGTCTGAGACAGACTTCCCCAGCCGCACATGCTGCCTCCGGTCCGTCAGGAAGTCGATGATCCACCTGCAGAGGGAGTCAGGCACGCCGAGCAGGGACAGCTTGTCCTGGAGCAGAGCAGGGCGGATGGTGTTGAATGCAGAGCTTAAGTCCACAAACAGGATCCTGGCGTAGGTTCCCAGGGAGTCCAGGTGCTGCAGGATGGAGTGGAGGGCCAGGTTGACTGCGTCGTCCACAGACCTGTTGGCACGGTAGGCAAACTGCAGCGGGTCCAGGAGGGGAGTGGTGATGGACTTGAGGTGGGACAGGACCAGGCGCTCAAAGGACTTCATGACTACAGAGGTGAGCGCTACAGGTCTGTAGTCGTTAAGTCCAGTAATCCGTGGCTTCTTGGGGACAGGGATGATGGTGGAGGATTTGAGGCAGGTCGGCACGTGGCATTGCTTAAGGGAGGTGTTAAAAATGTCTGTGAAGACAGGAGCCAGCTCTTTCGCACAGTGTCTCAGGGTGGAGGGAGACACACCATCCGGACCGGGGGCCTTGCGTGGGTTCAGTCTGGAGAACTGTCTGTGCACGTCCTGCACACTGATGACAAGGGCAGGGGGGAGGAGGAGGAGGGGGTGACCGCTTGATGAATTAGCGGCCGAGGAGGCAGTGGAGCTGGGTGGAGGGGGGGAGTTGGACACAGCTGACGAGGTGTCAAAACGGACGTAATGTTGGGACAGTTTTTGACAAAGGGCTTTGTCATCCTGACCTTTAGAAGCCTGAGGCCGATAGTTGGTGATTTGCCTCAGTCCTCTCCACACAGAAGCCGAGTCATTAGCAGTGAACTGCTGCTGGAGTCTCTCAGAATACACAGATTTAGCTCTCCTCAGCTCTCTGTTAAACCGATATTTAACCTCCCTGTAGCGGTCCCTGTCTCCACTTTTCAACGCTGCTTCCTTCTCCTTCCTGATCTGTCTGAGCTTGGCAGTGAACTAGGGCTTATCATTAGAGTACCTCACCCTGGTGCGCGATGGAAGAATGTTCTCCTCACAAAAGTTGATGTATGAGTTCACAGTGTCTGTGTACTCATTAAGATCATGTGTGGCTCCTTTAAACATGTCCCAGTCAGTTATTATTTATTTAGCGAATGCAAAGTCCTTAAGCCAAGCAGTTGCCTCCTGGTTTGCTGTATGGAGGGTGTGTAATCCTCCTTCCAGTCTTTGGAGCGGGCAAGCCTCTATGATGTGTTCCATAGTTTGCTCCTCTCCACATGCGCACAGTGGGCTAGGGCTACTGCCCCATCTGTGAAGGCTGGCCAAGCAGGGGCCATGTCCAGTCCTGAAGCGATTGAGTGTAGACCACTGTCTCCTTGGGAGGTTGGTGCCCGGGACCTGTTGGTTGGGGTTTATCACCAGCTGTTTGTTTGGGACCTCCTTGGTCTCCCATTCCTCTTGCCAAGCTGTCTGGATGGTAAAGTCAGCTGGGGGAGGGTTTTTCCAAATCGGCCGTCTGGATGAAAGTCCCAGTCAGTTATTTCCATGCATGTGTTCAGTTTCTCTCCAGCTTCAATGGTCAATTTCTTCCTCGTGGTCACAACAGGTTTAGTGAACTTCAGTCTCTGTCTGTATGTGGGAATGAGGTGGACCATCACGTGATCAGATAGACCGAGCGCAGCGCGGGGAACAGCGCGATACGCGTCCTTCACTGTGGTGTAACAGTGATCTAGTGTGTTATTTAAGAACAAATGTCAATGGAAACAATTCAAAAAGTTTGAAGAAAAAAGAAAAGATGACTTCACAACATGAAAGTTGTAAATTCAAGAAAACAGTATAAATTCATGAGTGAGAAAAGCCTCAAACTTTCAAAATTTTGTGAAAAGTCTCTAATTTACAAGAAAATGATGAACCACAAATGATCAAAAAGTAGGAACTTTAAGAAAAAATTCCAAAATCACATATAAAAATTCAATTTTTACAGGAAAAAAAATATCTAATTTAGCAGTACATATAATATAGAATAAAGTTTCAAAGTTGGTGTGAACCAGAAATTTATACACTGTATAAATTGATAGATAACCTTTTTTTCCAGTTATGGTTACCAAAATTATTTATATTTATTTATTTATTTTTTAGATTTGATAAATATTTTAGAAAATTTTTTTATTGCTTTCTTCAACGGCAGAAGTTCACATACACTAATGTTTCTGTGCCTTTAAACAATTTGGGAAAGCCCAGATGATGATATCATGGCTTTCGAAGCTTCTGATAGGTTAATTGGCAACTTGAGTTAACTGTAGGCACACCTGTGGATGTATATTAAGGAAAAACTCAAACACACTGCTTCCTTATGTGACATCATAAGAAGATTGGAAGAAATCAGCCAAGATATCAAGAAGGTAATTGTTGACCTCCACAAGTCTGGTTCATCTTTGGGTACAATTTCCAGATGCCGGAAGGTGCCACTTTCATCTGTTGAAACAATTGTAAGTAAGTATAAACACCATGGGAATGTCCAGCCATTGTACTGCTCAGGAAGAAGACAAGTTCTGTGTCCCAGAAGTGAACATGTTTTGGTGCAAAATGTGTGTCTCAACCCCAGAACAAAAGCAAAAGACCTTGTGAAGTAGCTGGCTGAAGGTGGTAAGAGTGTCATTATCCACAGTGAAATGAGTCTTGTACCGACGTGGGTTGAAATGCCACTCAGTGAGGAAGAAGCCACTACTCCAAAAGCAACATAAAAAAACCCAGATTACAGTTTGCAAAAGCACACGGGGACAAAGACCTTAATTTTTGGAGATATGTCCTGTGGTCTGATGAAACTAAAATTGAACTGTTTCACTATAATGACCTTTGTTACATTTGGAGTAAAAGGGGCTTACAAGAAGAAGCTTGCAAGCCTGAGAACACCATCCCAGATGTTAAGTATGTGGGTGGCAGCATCATGTTGCGGGGGTGTTTTGCTCCAAGAGGGACTGGTGCCAGTTCACAAAATAGATGGCATCATGAGGAAAAAACATCATGTGGAAATACTGAAGCAACATCTCCAGAGTGGTGGAATAGAGGTAGAGCATCTGCCCCACAACCGGGAGGCTGGGGTTCAAGTCCTGGCTGAGTCATGCCAAAGACCATATAAAAATGGAACTTCTTGCCGTCCAGCTTGGTGCTCAGGAAAAATGGAACAGAGGAGGGAACTGTTGGTTACCCAGCCACAGGGGGTGCACAAGCCAGTGTACTCCCTGTGCCGGTCCCAAGCCCGCATAAAAATGGGCAGGGTTGTGTCATGAAGGGCATCCGGTGTAAAACTCAGCTCCAACCTATGGATATGGCAGATATAGCGATGTCTGCCGCAGCAACCCCACCAGAACGTGGGAATAAAGCTAGAAGAAGAACTGAAGCAACATCTCAAGATGTCAGCCAGGAAGTTAAAGGTCAGGCACAAATGGGTCTTCCAAATGGGTCACGATTTGGGCTCTGCATGCCACCACATTCGATTTGAAATGAAACAACTACAACGGAACTGAAGTGCAGACTTTAAGGTTTAATTCAAGGGGTTGAACAAAAATATATGATTAAACATGTAGGAATTGTAGCTATTTTTTATACAAACGCCCCTCATTTCAGGGGCTCAAAAGTAATTGGACAAATAAACTAGTGCTGTCCAGCGATTAAAATATTTAATCATAATTAATCACATGATCTCATAGTTAACTCATGATTAATCACATTTTAGTTGCGTATTTTTGTCTCATGAAAAACCATTGTAATTCTCGTAACAGCACAAAAAGTGAGTGGGCTTGCTTTGTACAAATGTTTTTTATTATTATTATCATTGCAAAGCATCCATATCTTCCGTATTAGACCGAGAAAACAAAACAGGACATATTACTCTGAAAATAAAAAAATGTTTTCTTTTTTTCCTTTTCATTAGTTTAGTAACCCTGCCACTGATATCTGCGATAAAAAAAGATACATACAAATAAAAAATATATAGGCACAAAAGCAGCCCCTTAAATACAAAATGAAAACAAGAGGAGAGTGTCCCCTGAGAGGAGTAGTACAGTCTAATGACTGTATAGTAGCCCAACTGCTGCAGTTTTAAACTTACCAACACAGCCTCTTGAACATGAACATAATGTAACTGCTAGCACGTAACAGGTGAGTCAACCTAAAGGCCTACTTTCTGTCTTTGAGCCAGTTGCTCAAACAGACAAGCCTATTGACATTTTCAGACAACAGGGAAGATCGTTTTTTATGAACGACATGTCCAGACAGTGAAAACAATCGTTCACATGGTACTGACGTGGCAGGCGTTGCTAAGTATTTGCATGCAAGGGAGGCCATCTCACTGTGTGACGCTTTATGTGTGGACCACCATTCCTGTGGAGAGTCTTCAATGCCAATCATAGGTTCTGCCTTGTAGCGCTCAATGCAGCGTTCCACGGTGTCCTCCTCTTCATCTGAGGAAGATTCTTGTGCAAACATGAGAGCTGGCTTCTTCTTCTCTGGCTCAGGCATGCTTTGGTCATCCAGTGCTGCTGGTCTCCCCTTCTCCTGCTGCTGGAGTAAGGCACGGATGGAATCCCACACGACAACCCGGTCAGGTTTGCTCAGACACTTGAGGTCCTTAAACCTTGAAATGAAATAATAAAAAATATCAACGTTATTGCCATACAAGCAAAGGCACTAGTAAAACAAAACATTGACCTAATCTCTATTCCAGATTCAGAAGAAAAAAATGGATATTGAAGAGAACCAACCCACAAAACAAAGTGGTGCTTAAGACAAACAAAATACTGAGAAGAATGTAGAATGAATATCTTACCTTGGGTCGAGTGCTGTAGCAACCCTGAGCCATGCGATGTTCAACTTCTCTTTGCGACCTTCCATATCCGCTGAAAAGGTTTCCTTGAACTTGATCAAGTACGCTGGGTCGTCCTCAGTGACTTCCATTACTCGGGACAGGTGGCATAATGCTGGCATCACCACAGAGCAAGAAACAAACTTCTCTCCACCCAGAAGATCTGTCACATATCTGCAACAATATACAAAAGCTCTTTCACAAAACTCTGTCACACACATACGGACACCTGATAGATAACCTACAGTTACAGTGATGGGAGGGGATATGAGGAATCACATGTGTTCCTGCGCGCACACACACACACACACACATTACCCATTTACAGTGCTGTGCGGGACAAACACACACAGTTGAAGGGAGAGAGGTGATACCGACAGACAGACATTAGGGCCTGTGTCCACCAAATGCGTTTTTAGGGCGGAAAGTGCTGAAAACCTAGCCTCTTGGGCGCTTCCTGGCCTTCTCTGTTGTTAAGTTACACAGGGAATCATAGCTATTGAAACAGTCACTGATTATGTCAAAATACAGAAAAAATATACAGATAATCACGAGCTACACTTTGAGTAAAATGAAGCAAATAAACAGTCTACACATAGAGATGGCCCATCTAAAACATGCCACAGGGTGGTATTTTACGTTGGGTGAGACAGGTGCTAATGTTTCTGTCTTGACACAGATCTACTTTAATTGTTAAAGAATCAGATATAGGCTACAAGACATAATTAGGCCTACCTGCAATGCTCCAACGCAGCTTCGAGCTTCTTTGTTTTCTCCAGCTCCGTTGCTGTTGGCATGGTGACTTTGGTTGAGTGTAGGGCCAGGGCAGCAGTCAGAGGTTCAATATTCCGGTTGACACTCTTTATCATTTCAAGGGTACTATTCCATCTTGTTGCTACCTCCTGCGTGAGCGCTTCTTCTTTCTGGTTGTGTGCGATTTGCTGCCGCTCGAGTTCCAGGGCATTCGTTGGGCTGTGTTTAAAGTGTCCCACAAGTTTTCTGCATTTTGCCAATGCGCTGTCGAATGGGCTATTGTGCAGAGAAACCGTGACTGCTCGGTGCACGCTGTGTGCGATGCACGGCAGGTGTTCAAAGGGGAGCTCTCTGGCTGCAGCCATCATATTGCGTGCACTATCCGTGGTCAGTGAAACAACTTTCTTTTCGATGCCCCACTCTCTGGCTACATTCATGAAGTGCTCTGCAACATTATCAGCGAAGTGCCTCTCTTCTGTCTTCATAACAGTCAAAGCATGGGACTGAAGTTTCCACTGTGGGGTGAAATAATGTGCTGTGACCCCGAGGTAGTTGTCATTGCCAAGTGACGTCCAGTAATCTCCCGTTAGCGCGACTATTTCTGTCTGCCCCAATGCCTGTTGTAACTGGGACTTCTCCGTTTCAAACAACGTTTCTATCCAGCGTGTGATAGTAGCTCTGGAAGGAGTTTCGTAGGTCAGTCGTTGGATGCGATGCGAATTATCTCGGCCAGACCTTCATCCTCCACAATACTAACGGGCCTGCATGCCGTAGCCACCCACTTAGCTATGGCAGCTGTTAGCTTCATTTTAGTAGCAGCATCCATGGGCCGCTGTCGGAAGCCATCCAAACTTGTTTGGTTCTGACGCGGAGGAGGCGAAGCTACATCACTGGTGTGTTTGGCCATCAAATGGTATTTTAAACTGGATGTGCTTTGATGGTAGCTAAGTTCACATCGACAATAAGTGCAAATAACTTTAGTTTTATCGATCGAACCGTCCTTTCCTATTTTAAATGTAAACTTTCCGTTCAGAAGTGTCCCTGGTGCGTCCATTACTGTGGCTGACTAGTGCCGCCAGTGCCGCGCGCTTTAGTCGTTGGGTTCTTCTTTGTTTGATATTTGAAATCGTATCCTTCGTTCCGCCACCATGTGTACGTGCGTGGTATTACAGCCAGTACACTGTGCTTATGAAAAACTACGGTCACAGCATTAATCTCGCGTTAAAAAAAATCTCGCCATTAAAAAGGCGCTCGAGTTAACGCGATAATAACGCGATATTTTGACAGCACTAAAATAAACATAACCCTAAGTAAAATGTTACTTTTCAATATCTTGTTGAGAATCCTTTGCAGGCAATGACTGCCTGAAGTCTGAAACCCATGGACATCACCAAATGCTGGGTTTCCTCCTTTGTGATGCTTTGCCAGGCCTTTACTGCAACTGTCTTCAGTTGTTGCTTGTTTGTGGGTCTTTCTGCCTTAAGTTTTGTCTTGAGCAAGTGAAATGCATGCTTGATTGGGTTGAGATCTGGTGATTGACTCGGCCATTGCAGAATATTCCACTTCTTTGTTTTAAAAAAACTCCTGGGTTGCTTTTGCAGTATGTTTTGGATCATCGTCCATCTGTACTGTGAAGCGCCGTCCAATCAACTTTGCTGCATTTGGCTGAATCTGAGCAGAAAGTATATCCCTATACACTTCAGAATTCATCCGGCTGCTTCTGTCTTTTGTCACATCATCAATAAACACAAGTGACCCAGTGCCATTGGAAACCATGCATGCCCATGCCATCACACTGCCTCCACCATGTTTTACAGAAGATGTGGTGTGCTTTGGATCATGAGCTGTTCCAATTCTTCTCCAAACTTTCTTCATCCCATCATTCTGGTACAGGTTGATCTTAGTCTCATCTGTCCAAAGAATGCTGTTCCAGAACTGGGCTGGCTTCTTCAGGTGTTTTTTGGCAAAGTCAATTCTGGCCTTTCTATTTTTGAGGCTGATTAATGGTTTGCACCTTGTGGTGAATCCTTTGTATTTACTCTCATGAAGTCTTCTCTTTATGGTGGACTTAGATACTGATACACCTACTTCCTGGAGAGTGTTCTTCACTTGAGTGGATGTTGTGAAGGGGTTGTTCTTCACCATGGAAAGGATTCTGCGATCATCCACCACTGTTGTCTTCCGTGGACGTCCGGGCCTTTTTGAGTTCCCAAGCTCACCAGTGCACTCTTTTTTTCTCAGAATGTACCAAACTGTTAATTTGGCCACTCCTAACATTTCTGCTATCTCGCTGATGGATTTCTTCTTTTTTTTTTTTTAAGCCTCAGGATGGTCTGTTTCACCTCCATTGAGAGCTCCTTTGACCACATGTTGTGTGTTCACAGCAACAGCTTCCAAATGCAAACGCCACACCTGGAATCAACTCCAGACCTTTTAACTGCTTAATTGATGACAGGTTAACGAGGGAAGAGCCCATGCAGCCTTGTTATTTTTTTTTTGCAGCCTTCTGAGTCAATTGTCCAATTACTTTTGGTCCCTTGAAAAAGAGGTGGCTACGTATTAAAGAGCTGTAATTCCTAACCCCTTGCTCCAATTTGGATGTGAATACTCTCAAATTACAGCTGAGAGTCTGCACTTTAAGCCCATATTGATTATATAATTGTATCCTGAATATGTTTTCGTAAACAGCTAAAATAACAAAACTTGTGTCACTGTCCAAATATTTCTGGGCCTAACTGTACCTCCAAATTAGTTACAAAGTGGCTTAAGGGCAGCAAAGTCATTGTTTTGGAGTGGCCATCACAAAGCCCCAATCTCAATCTCATAGAAAATTTGTGGGCAGAGCTGAAAAGACATCAGTGAGCAAGGCAGCCTAAGAACCTGACTCAGTTACACCAGTTCTGTCAGGAGGAATTGGCCCAGAATTCCAGAAAAATACTGTGAGAAGCTTGTAGAAGGATACCCAAGTCATTCAGTTTAAAAGCAATGTTACCAAATATATGTATGTATGTAAACTTTTGACTTAGAAGAAAGTAGGAAAAAAATCTCAGCTGGAAAAAGGTCAATTGTCCTCTCTGGGTTGGGGACAGGCTCCTGCCCCAAGTGGAGGAGTTTGAGTGAGGGGAAAATGGAGCGAGAGATTGACAGACGGATCGGAGCAGCATCTGCAGTGAGGCAGACGTTGTACCGGTCTGTTGTGGTGAAGAGGGAGCTTAGTTCTAAGGCAAAGCTGTCAATTTCCCAGTCAATCTACATTCCTGCTCTCACCTATGGTCACAAGCTTTGGGTAATGACCGAAAGAACAAGATCGCGGATACAAGCGGCTGAAATGAGCTTTCTCCGTAGGATTGCTGGACTCACCCTCAGAGATAGGGTGAGGAGCTCAGTCATCCGGGAGAGGCTCAGAGTTGAACCGCTGCTCCTCCACATTGAAAGGAGTCAATTGAGGTGGTATGGGCATCTGATTAGGATGCCTCCTGGACGCCTCCCACTTGAGGTGTTTCGGGCACGTCCCACTGGGAGGAGACCCCGGGGCAGACCCAGGACTCGGTGGAGAGACTATGTCTCCCAGCTGGTCTGGGAACGCCTTGGTATCCTCTCTGAAGAGCTGGAGCAGGTGGCTGGGAGAGGGAAGTCTGGGCTTCACTGCTTGTACTGCTGCCTTCGCGACCCGGACATCCGGAGAAGCGGTAGAAGATGGATGGATGGATGGATAGATGGATGGAATCTCTAAAAAATATTTAGCAAATATAAAAATTATTTAGCATACATCCATCCATCCATTTTCTTCCACTTAATCCTTTTCGGGTCGCGGAGGGGCTGGAGCCTATCCCAGCATCTTTGGGCGAGAGGCAGGGTACACCCTGGACAGATCGCCAGTCAATAGAAATAATTTTGGTAATCCTAACTGACCTCAAACAGGAAAAGTTCAGTCTGATTTAAGGTCAGACAGTGAGGGGGAAAAAAAGATCTGTGTGTCTTTTTATACAGTGTATGTACAGCGGGGAAAATAAGTATTGAACACATCAACATTTTTCTCATTAAACATATTTCTGATGGAGCCATTGACCTGAGATTTTCACCAGATGTCAGTAACAACCCAAGTAATCCATATATACAAAGAAATCAAGGCAACTGTGTTCACAAAACAAGTTATATTTAATAAAGTTGAATGACACAGGGAATAAGTATTGAACATGCTTGGTGAAATTGATTTAATATTTAGTAGAAAAGCCTTTGTTGGTAATAACAGTTTCCAGACACACCCCCCCCCCCCCCCCAAGGAGAAACTAGGTGCAGGCATTGCTCAGGAATGATTTTAGCCCATTCTTCCACGCAAGCTGTCTTGAAATCTTGAAGGTTTCGTGGGTGTCTTCTATGAACTCTGATCTTCAGTTTGTTAAAATCATTAAAATCACCCTTTATTGTCATTCAACCATACAACCAATCATGTACAGTAGAATGAAATTGTGCTTTATCCTATCTACAGTGTTAATCACACACACCCCATAGTAGAATCAGAAGGGCCGCTGCCATGCAAGGCGCCGCCACAGATTTCCCTCCTCCATTCCATTATTGCTGAGCACCAAGCTGGATGGCAGGAAGTTCCGCTTTTTATATGGTCTTCGGCATGACCCGGCCGGGATTTGAACCCCTGCCTCCCGGGTGTCGGGCGGATGCTCTACCAACTGAGCCACCACTCCGGTTCCATAGATTTTCAACTGGATTCAGGTCAGGTGACTGACTGGGCCATTCTAACAGCTTTATTTTCCTTCTCTGGATCCAGTTGAGAGTTTCCTTGGCTGTGTTTGGGATCATTGTTTTGCTGAAATGTCCACCCTCATTTTATCTTCAGCATCTTGGCAGATGGCAACAGGTTCTTATCAAGGATGTCTCTGTACATTTGTCCATTTATCTTTCTTTCAATTATATCAAGTCTGTCTATACTGTGTGCTGAAAAACAGCCCTACACCATGATTCTCCCACCTCCAAACTTCACTGCTGGTGTGGTGTTTTGGGGCTGATGTGCAATGCCATTTCTCCTCCAAACATGCTGTGTGTTGTGGAATCCAAAAAGTTCAACTTTGGTCTCATCTGAGCAGACTATATTCTCACAGTATTTTACTGGCTTGCCCAAATGTTGTGCAGCAAACTTTAAACGAGCTTCAACATGCTTTCTCTTCAGCAATGGAGTCTTGTGAGGTGAGCGGGCATAAAGGTCATGTCAGTTGAGCGCATTACTTATCGTTTTCTTTGAAACAGCAGTACCTGCTAACTTGAGGTCTTTCTGGAGATATCCACAAGTGGTCTTTGGCTTTTGGATAACTCTTCTGATAATTCTTTTGACTCCTCTGTCAGAAATCTTGCGAGGAACTCCTGGTCGTGGCCGGTTTATGGTAAAATGATGTTCTGTCCACTTCCGAATGATGGCTTCAATAGTGCTTATTGGAACATTCAGCAGTTTAGAAATGTTCTTGTAACCAGTGCCATCATGTTTTGCAACAATGAGGTTGTGAAGGTCTAGAGAGAGCCATTTGCTTCTACCCATCATGAGTTCTTTGTGGTGTAATAACCTTATATTTACAGACCTTTTTAAAGGCTATCAATCAGGACTTAACCAGCTGAAATTAATTTGCACTGATGTTGGATGGGATGGCTTCCTTAATCCTGATGGATTTCAGCTGGTTTCTTGGCTTTCTATGCCTTTCTGCACCTCTTTTTCTTCATGTGTTCAATACTTATTCCCTGTGTCTTTCCACTTCACTAAATATACAGTACATCCAGTAAGTATTCACAGCGCTTCACTTGTTCCACATTTTGTTATGTTAAAGCCTTAGTCCAAAATGGATTAAATTTATTTTTTTCCCTCAAAATTCTATACACATCCCATAATGACGACATGAAAAAAGTTTTTTTTAGATTTTTGCAAATTTATGAAAAATAAAAAAAACTAAAAAAATTACAAGTACATAAGAATTCACAGCCTTTGCTCAATACTTTGTTGATGCATCTTTGACAGCAATTACAGCCTCAAGTCTTTCTGAATATGATGCCACAAGCTTGGCACACCTATCTTTGGGCAGATTCGCCCATTCCTCTTTGCAGCACCTCTCAAGCTCCATCAGCTTGGATGGGAAGCGTCAGTGCATAGCCATTTTCAGATCTCTGCAAAGATGTTCAATTGGATTCAAGTCTGGGCTCTGCCTGGGCCACTCAAGAGCATTCACAGAGTTGTCCTGAAGCCACTCCTTTGATATCTTGGCTGTGTGCTTAAGGTCATTGTCCTGCTGAAAGATGAACCATCACCCCAGTCTGAGGTCAAGAGTTCCCTGGAGCAGGTTTTCATCCAGGATGTCTCTGTACATTGCTGTATTCATCTTCCCCTCTATCCTGTCTAGTCTCCCATATTCCTGCCACTGAAAAACATCTGTACAGCATGGTGCTGCCACCACCATGCTTCACCGCAGGGATGGTATTAGCATAGTGATGAGCGGTGCCTGGTTTCCTCCAAAAATGACGCCTGGCATTCACACTAAAGAGTTCAATCTTTGTCTCATCAGACCAGATAATTTTGTTTCTCATTGTCTGAGAGTCCTTCAGGTGCCTTTTGGCAAACTCCAGGTGAGCTGCCGTGTGCCTTTTACTACGGACTGGCTTCCATCTGGCCACTCTACCAAACAGTCCTGATTGGTGGATTGCTGCAGAGATGGTTGTCCTTCTGGAAGGTTCTCCTCTCTCCACAGAGGAATGCTGGAGCTCTAACAGAGTGACCATTGGGGTCTTGGTCACCTCCGTGATGAAGGCCCTTCTCCCCGATTGCTCACTTTAGACGGCCAGCCAGCTCTAGGAAGAGTCCTGGTGGTTCTGAACTTCTTCCATTTACGGATGATGGAGGTCAATGTGCTCATTGGAACCTTCAAAGCAGCAGAAATTTTTCTGTACCCTTCCCCAGATTTGTGCCTCGAGATAATCTTGTTTCGGAGGTCTACAGACAGTTCCTTTGACTTCATGCTTGGTTTGTGCTCTGACATGCACTGTCACTGTGGGACCTTATATAGACAGGTGTGTGCTTTTCAAAGTCATGTCCAGTCAACTGAATTTACCACAGGTGGGCTCCAGTTAAGCTGTAGAAACATCTCAAGGATGATTAGTGGAAACAGGATGCACCTGAGCTCAATTTTGAGCTTCATGGCAAAGGCTGTGAATACTTATGTACATGTGATCTATCAGTTTTTTATTTTTAATAAATTTGCAAAAATCTCAAAAAAAAAAAAAACTTTTTTCATGTTGTCATTATGGGGTATTGTGTATAGAATTTTGAGGAAAAAATGAATTTAATCCATTTTGGAATAAGACTGTAACATAACAAAATGTAGAAAAAGTAGCATGCTGTGAATACTTTCTGGATGCACTGTAACTTGTTTTGAGAACACAGTTGCCTTGATTTCTTTGTATGTATGGATTACTTACCGGAGTAGTGGCCTAATTGGTAGCGCATCCTTCCCACAACCAGGAGGTTGTGAGTTAAAATCCCAGCTGGGTCATGCAAAAAACCATATAAAAATGGTACTTTCCGCCTTCTAGCTTGGTGCTCAGCATAATGGAACAGGGAAAGGAACGTTAACACACAGAGCTACTAGAGGACTGATCCCCCACTGTAGCTTTCACTACTCACAGTAGCTGTGTGGCCTAAGGTCAGTGAAACGGAGATGGGTGCTGTCCCATACACCATGTGGTGTGGAAGGGATTAACTATGGATTACTTGGGTTGTTATTGATATCTGGTGAAAATCTCAGGTCAGTGGCTCCATCAGAAATATGCTTAATGAGAAAAATGTTGACGTTGTGGCGGCATGGTGTTGGACTTCTCCACCCAGGGAACAATGGACCAAAAGAGGAGGTGTCACCGGGGGGTATCAGATGGGACAATAAGGCCTATGTGCCCCCCCCCCCCCCCAGGGAGAGGAGTAAATTCCAGGCCGCTGGGAGGATGGTGTGAGAATGGCATTAGCGTTATGTCATGTTTATGTGCCACACAGGCTTTGTTCTAGACATAATGTGTTATGGTGGGAAGTTCTGGGTCTCGATGCATGGGAATGAAGATATAAAAGAGGGATGCACAGGGACCTGGGGAGATCTTTTGCTATACCATTGGTTGGAGAAAGAAAAGTCTTGTGTTGTTCAGCTCGTTGCCTCGCCTGCATCCTTTCTCCACAACGTGTTCAATACTTATTTTTCTCACTGTAAATATCTGGTTTCACCTCTATATGAAGAATAAGAGAGAAACAAGAAAAAACTGCAACCATCCTCCCGGCGGTACAGCTCAGACAATGACGGCAAATGGGCTGTTGTCCAGGCAACATTAGCCCATACCTGTGCATATCCTTGCCCGAGTATGCCAAGATGCATCAAAGCTGTGATTAAAAATGAGTTATTCCTCTAAATACAGATTTCTGGACTCTTCTTATGTTAAAACGGGAGTATTGCGGTGTTTAACAATGAATATGAACTTGTTTTCTTTGCATTTTTCAAGGTTTGAAAACCTGTTTTTTCTGCAAAGAAAATGCTCTAAATGACAGTATTTTTGACTTGGAATTTGAATGAATAGTTTTCAGCATGCTACAAAATAACACAAAATTTTTCGTTTTACTCAAATGCGTACCTATGAATAGGAATAACCAGATAAACTGATAATTTCTGCTTTGATCTCTTATTTTTTCCAGAGCCGTATACGTTTCATAAATAAATAATTGACGTTCTGAAAGAAATGGTTCTGTCAAAAGGGATGGAAACTGAAGTGGGATGCACATGCAAAAACCTGTTAAAATGCAACAAGTGTTTTGTTTTGAGTGATGATATACCTGGGACTACTTTCTTTTGGGTTTCCACCAACACATTGGCACAGTTGATGTAATTCCAGCCATTGTCTGGCCACAGGTGTCAACATGACTCAGTGCTGTGCAGCATGATTCGTTTTAGGCTGAGTGTTAGTGTGGATGGTGGTGAGGACAAATCAGCCTTGAAACCAGCTGGGCCACCACACATACACACTTATATTAGACTTATATAGACCATTGTCGGACGCCGAAGGGTGCTCTTCAGAAGGGCATTAATTACCCGTGTGTGTGTAGGTGCTTTCTTTATGTTGCTCATGGCTCCTCCCTGCATCTCAGCAATTTGCTCCTTTTATCACCATCATGGAGAGCAAATGGTTTCTATAGCGACAGTCACCAGGAAGTGTAAAAAAAAAAAAAAGAATCTCAATTTTGAAGCCCTGGGGAGCGAGAGTGTGAGTGCATATCAGCGTCTCTACACTGCCAGCCAATTATGTTTATGACCATATTCTCCTCCTGGATTAATGTGCTGGGATCGTGATATCGACATATTTAATTTTTCTGTAGAAAGATCAGCAGATGGTGTTGTCATTGATTATAACAGTTGATCTAATCATCTCTTGCATCTCTTATTGTCCTTGTGTGCCCGTGCACTAACTTCACTAGGTTTCAGACTGATAAACGTGACATTGTTACTCTGCATGTCTGACCCTGAGGTTGTAAAAACGCCAGACAGGGCAAGAAGATATGTGTCATAAGACCTTAGCAAATGGATGCACGTGCACACACACACACAAACACATTGTAGCTCCCTCAAAGGCATCCATGTCCTCTCTAATCTGTCTCTTGCTTTTTTTGTTTCCATTTTGCTTTTTCATGCCTGCGAGGGAGCCAAACTTGTGCGCCTCAGTATCAAGGGTAAAATCATCATGGCTCTAGCAATGTGTTTAAATGAAGGGAGATTGATAAGTAAAATGTTTTTCCATCCATCATCTCCTAATCAACAGTAGGGTACAATTAGCATAATTATAAATGATTAGTTTGCAACAGGGAGCTAAAGACAGGGGAAGTGACCCCTGAAGTGAAGAGATCCAGTCCCACGTACATTATATTGCCAAAAATATTGGGACACCCTTCCAAATGAATGGGCACCAGTGCACAAAGCAAGGTCCATAAAGACATGGATGAGCAAGTTTGGTGTGGAGGAACTCTGCTGGCCTGCACAGAGCCCTGACCTCAACACAATAGAACACCTTTTGAGTGCCAGACCTCACAAATGCGCTTCTGGAAGAATGGTCAAAAACTCCCATAAACACACTCCTAAATCTTGTGGAAAGCCTTCCCTGAAGAGTTGAAGCTGTTATAGCTGCAAAGGGTGGCTTCGGGTTGAGGTCAGGGCTCTGTGCAGGCCAGCAGAGTTCCTCCACACTTGCTCATCCATGTCTTTATTGAACCTTGCTTTGTGCATTGGTGCCCATTTATTTGAAGAGGTGTCCCAATACTTTTGGCAATATAGTGTAGCAAAATTGGTGTGGCCGAGAGGTGGCCAAACCCAACATTTCATCTGGTATGGAATGACGGCAATAGGACGACTCGCTCCTGTTTGCTGGATCTGGGCCATAAGCGAGCCAGAGCAATGCCAAACATAGCGCATCTTGGTCAAAGGTGGAGACATTTGTTCAGAAGTATGAGGGCCACATCAGATTTACACTCTAAAATTACTGCATCTTTGCTGAAGGTGGCCCACATCTGTTTTGGGATATGTGGGACAAATTCCATGTTTCACATGTGGGCCACTTGAGGCTCGTATCTGTTTTCTCTGAGCCCCAGGAGGCCAACAGAGCCATATCAGGAGGTAGGGATGGAAATTTTTAACATTTTACCAGTATCACTGGTATTGTTTGTGTGATCCTTGTGTAGAATTGTGTCAACCAGGTTAGGGCTCGGGGGCCAAGATTTTTCATGAATTCTGGGAAGATGTTATCGTATCCTGCTGCCTTTCCACATTTCAGGCTCTGTAGGACTTTCTCCAGTTCAGCAGCCTCGAAGGGTTCAGGGTTTGTTTCCTCTACAGGCATTTTTTGGTGTTTTTTTAGCTCAATTGTAACTGCTCTTCTGGTGTCTTTGTCTTGGGGTGCTTTGGCGATCGTCAGTAGGTGGGATGCAACTTGGTTGGGTGTGACGGATGCTCGGCTTTGGCTAGGGGGCTTCTGTGCAGCTCCTAGGCGACGGATGAGGCTCCAACATTTCCTGCTAGAGTGGGTAAAGCTCCGGTCAGTAACTGTCTCCTCCCATTTCTTTCGCCGGGCTGTATTTAGCGATTCAATGAGATGGTCTGCTATCTCTGGGTCCCCTGATGTTTGATAGGATTGTAGGAGGGCAGCACTTTCTCCGTCCAAACATGGGACATAGAGGGGTCGGTAGCCTCGTGGGATTGCAGTATGGGCAGCCTTGAAGATTGCGCTGCAGAAGCGGTTGTATGCTTCATCTACAGTGATGGTGTGGAGTGGGATGGTAACAACGCTTCGGTCCAGAGTTTCACTGAATTTCTTCCAGTTGGCTTTGCGGAAGTTCCAGCGCATCTTCCTTGGGCTGTTTATGACTGGAAGTTGTAGGCCAATGTGTACAAGCAGGGGCCGGTGTTGGCTGTGTGGAAAATCATCAAGAATGAGGATCTGTGTAGGATATGGCTCCCCATTCAAAGAGCTGACCCAACACAGGTCAGGAGAATAGTCCTTCTTCAACGGACACCCACAAGGCTCAGTTCTAGCTCCAACTCTGTTCAACCTCTACATAAACGACCTGCCTACTACAAAATCCCGCAAATTCACCTATGCAGACGACATCTGTTTGGCATTCCAAGCACCAGACTTTGAACCACTGGAACGGGTGCTCACGGAAGATCTTGCCAAACTGGACCAGTTCTGCAAAATCTGGCGCCTAAAACCAAGCCCAGCAAAAACCGTCTCCAGTGTATTCCATCTCCACAATGCAAAAGCTGCCAGAGAACTAAACATCCACCTGAGCGGACTCAAGCTTAAGCATGCCCCAAATCCAACTTATCTTGGAGTGACCCTTGATAGGACCTTATCCTTCAAGGAACATCTAAAGGGGACGGCTGCTAAGGTGAAGGTACTAAACAACCTGCTCTGCAAGCTCGCTGGTGCAAAATGGGGGGCGGCAGTCTCCACCCTGCGCACCTCAGCACTGGCCCTTTCATACTCTGTAGCAGAATATTGTGCCCCTGTCTGGTCCAGGTCATCTTACACACACCATGTAGACACCCAGCTCAACACAACCATGAGAACTATAACTGGAACAATCTGCTCAACACCACTCCCCTGGCTCTCTGTACTGTCAAACATAGCCCCTCCACACATCCGGCGAGCAGCATTAACTCAAAGGATGCTCCAAAAAGTTAAAGATTCTCCTCACTTACCAATCCATGCAGATATCTACACTCCACCCACTGCCCGACTTTCATCCAGACGGCCGATTTGGAAAAACCCTCCCCCAGCTGACTTTACCATCCAGACAGCTTGGCAAGAGGAATGGGAGACCAAGGAGGTCCCAAACAAACAGCTGGTGATAAACCCCAACCAACAGGTCCCGGGCACCAACCTCCCAAGGAGACAGTGGTCTACACTCAATCACTTCAGGACTGGACATGGCCCCTGCTTGGCCAGCCTTCACAGATGGGGCAGTAGCCCTAGCCCACTGTGCGCATGTGGAGAGGAGCAAACAATGGAACACATCATAGAGGCTTGCCCGCTCCAAAGACTGGAAGGAGGATTACACACCCTCCATACAGCAAACCAGGAGGCAACTGCTTGGCTTAAGGACTTTGCATTCGCTAAATAAATAAATAACTGGTATTGTCAGTTCTTCTTCTCGAGCCGATGCTTTATCAATTCCCTTATTAATTTATGATCAGTTTTCTGTGTGGTGAAAAAGTGCAGGCCTTCACAGGATTTCAGCATCAAGCTTGGTAAAACCTCAGAGCTACACGTTGCCGTCATCGTCTAGAAAGAATTGGATCATATTTTCATATCACATGTTTTTAGCTGTTTTTTAACTATTGCTACTACTACTACACTACTACTATTCTATTACGTCCATAAAATCCACTACCGTGGGTTGGATGTTTGCATGGCGCTGTAGAACTTAATAGCCTTCTTCCATTTTGCGCGGTCCTGCGCATCTGTCACCTTTAGGCCAGTCTGCCTCAGATCTTTAGTAACTGCGTCCTTCCACATTTTCTTTGGTCTGTCTCTGCCTCTTCGCCCCACTACTTCAAGGCTTAAGATTTTATTTGTCCATGAGGTGCTTCATTGGACATGTCCAAACCATCGAAGTCACCTACATGTGATAGAAGTTTCAAGATCTGTGAGGCCAAGTCTTGCACAAAGGTCTCGGATGCCAATGAGATCACCATTCAATTCAATTCAGTTTTATTCATATAACACCAAATCACAACACAGGTTATCTCAAGGCACTTTACAAAAAAAGAGTGGGTTTAGGCCACGCTCTCAAATTTATAGAATCCACCAGATACCCCTAAGAGCAAGCACTGCGACGACACAGGCGAGGAAAAACTTCCCTTTAACAGGCAGACACCTCGAGCGGAACCATAGCTCATAGAGGACGCCCAGCCTCCTCGACCGGCTGGGTTGAAAAAAGAGGTAAACAGTAGGAGGCCTGGCAGTAGCTACATTCAAACCAAACGTAACAAATACAATTCAACATTAACATTCACAGCCAGACATTCCAGTATCAAGCAGGATTAGGCTCCACATGTGAGTGAAGGCCTGGCAGCGGCGACATTTTTAACTATAGGCCTTATCAAAGAGAAAACATTTCAACTTACTCTTGAATAAAGAGAGAGTGTCTGCCTCCCGAACTGAACTGGGAAGATGGTTCCACAGGGGGGGAGCTTGATAACTCTACCCCCCACTCTACTTCTGGAGACCTTGGGGACTACCAGTAGTTTGGATTTTTGGGAGCGAAGAGTTCTGGTTGGATGATAGGGAACTATGAGTTCTTGCAGCTAAGAAGGAGCCATACTATTAAAGGCTTTATAAGTTAGGAGTAATATCTTGAATTCAATTCTATATTTTATTGAGAGCCAATGTAAAGAAGCTAAAACTGGGGTAATGTGATCTCTTCTCCCTGTTCTCATCAGGATGCGTGCAGCTGCATTCTGAATGAGTTGGAGAAACTTTATGGACTTATTACGACAACCTGATAAAAGTGAATTACAATAGTCTAGCCTAGAGGTGATAAAGGTGTGGACAAGTTTCTCTGCATCTTTTATGACAGGATGGACCTAATTTTAGAAATATTACACAGATGGAGGAAGGCAGTCTTAATGGTTTGCTGTATATGAGCGTTAAAAGACATATCTTGGTCAAAGACAACTCCAAGATTCCTAACAAGCTTCACCAGGTTTCACATTGCATATCCAACGAAGCATAGCTCTTTTGTTCCTTTCTAGTCTTGCTATGTCAGATGCCTTTAGAGGCCAGCACTCACTAGCATATAGCATAGCAGCTCTGATACAGTGGTTGTAAATCCTTCCACGGGTGGTGAGAAATAAGGCCCTGGATGACAACAAAGGCAGGAGTTCCCTGAACTTGCTCCATGCAGCCCTCACTCTAGTGATCGTAGCGGCTTCACATCCCCCACCAGCACAAATGGTATCACCTAGGTAGCAGAAGGAGTCAACCACCTCCACCCTTTCCTCATTCACTGTGACCTGTTGCCTGTTAAAAAGTGATTAAGCTAAGCCTGCAAGGCTGTTAGCATTGTGTTAATATAATAAGGTGCTGTTGTCTGGAAAGCAGATGCAGGCACACTTCATATACTATTGAACATATTGCAGTCTTGATATTTTATCCCATGCTGCACTTAGAGATATTTCAACATGCTCATGTTTACCCTTGCATGGTAGGTAGTGGCAGCAGGTGATGTCATGATGCATGCTGGGGGGGTTTTAAACACAGAATGTTCAAACTTGCAGCATCAACAAGAGGAATTGATAACATTAGAGATGTACAGTTCCGATAGATTGGACAATTTAGAACCAGTTCCCAGCAGCAACCAGTTTTCAATTCCCATCCCTAGCTGGAGTGCGAGTGGCTCTGCTATGTTGTAGTGGACTTTTCGTTTGCTGGTCCTGGTCCAGTCTTTTCCCTCAAGTAAAGTGTCTCTGCATATGAGTGCAAAGTTGTTCTGGTGAGAGTTACCATCACCTTTGAATCATGATGATACATTTTTATTTTAATGAGAGTTGTTACTTCCACAGTGACAATACTCCAACACATAAAGCACAAGGGATCACTTAGTGGTTTGGTTTGTGTAAAAATAATGTAAATTTGAAGGGCAGCACTTTCTCCCCATTAAAATGATTTTTTTTTTTAAATCTCTCCCAAGACATCATAATTGAGATCACTACCAAAATCTAATGGATTGTTACTTATGAAACGCCCCAGTTCTCCAAAAAATGTCATCAAAATCTGTTCATCACATTTTGAGAAAGAAAAAATAATACAGTAAATATACAGTAACTTCCTGGGTTGTGATAGTTGTATTTCATAACATCTTGAAATAGCTGATCCCAACTCAATTTAACACCAGTTTGACATTTTGGATTGAATGGATAACACTGTCCATATATTTCCAAAAAATGGTTGTCCATCATTCCTGCAGACTATTGGGAATTTTGTTGTGATTGTTTCCCCATCTTTTTTCTTTAACCCTCCTTTTTCTTGTACATGAAATGAGTCACGGTACCATCACATTGTGTTGTTAGTGTGCCATTAAACAAACCATCAGCCACACAGCAAATATATAAATACATTTAATCTGAAACACAACTCGTCAAACCTCCAAGAACATACGTAGGATGTAGCATTTGAACAGTTGTAAAAAAGAGATTTCTGTGTCAGCTGTAAGAAGGTGAAGGTTAACAGACATCTGTTGTGCCGTACACCCCCCCCCCCCCCCCAGTCTTCTCAGCGAAAAAAACCTTAGCTACATGTGTGGTAGCCTTTTTGCACATCATTAATATTGATTGTTTTAATGGAAGGTAATATAGGTACCCTGTCAAAGAGGTTGAAAAGGACATTAGAGGCACTTTGAGAAAAGACATTGATTGCTCTTTTGTTACAGTATACCTGGAAAAGCTCATGGTTCAGCATGAAAACCACCATGAAAAATAAAGACCCCGCTTTAAAAGGATGACTTTGACTTAAGGCTAGGAAAACTCATTTGTCTGTCAGTGAAACGTTACCTACCGTGTTTACCCACCTTGTTGTTCATACCAGCTACTAAATAGTCATTAAGGGAGGAATATCTTATCTTTTTATTATTACGTTGTTTTGACTGTCTTATGATTCAGATTCTTACTATGGCGGGCAGGTCAGGAGTCTAGTTTTTATACCTCACATTAAAGTGATAAAAACTATTTAATCTACTGGAGAAAATATACCTGAGCAAGATTCAAGTTGATATATAATAAGAATTTTGTCAAAACCAGAATTTATAGGTCATTGGCACGAGAAATGTTAGCAAAAGTTGCTAATTAGATGTTAAAAACTAATTAACTCATTTCTGTTTACCTTAATGAGTCTCCAGGTGGGTTTTTAACTTTTTATTTTAACTTTTGTAACACATCTCTCTAGCCCCCCCAGGCATGAGTCAAACTTTCTAAAATGTTTCATATCTCATCCATCAAACTTCAGAATAATTATTTGGATAATTAACAGTCCCTTACAATTAGGGAACGATTTCCCAGAGCGGTTTATCAATTTGATGTACTTTACTCTTGTAAAACTTTATGGAGATATTTGTGCATTTGCTGTTCTTGTCGTATTGCTGTTTGTGTGTGCTCATCACTGTCAGATTTTGCAGGTCGATGTGTTTCCTTATTTTTAAGGGGGAAATGCTCATGAACCCAACTTCACCCCACCCTCCTCCTTTTGTCATCTTGAGAAGTTCAGTAGAAGTGGGGCAGTTGTCATTTTGAGGCCAATGTTAGCTGGGTAGCTGTGAGCTGCGGATGGCAAAGACAGACTTTACGGTTGAATGTGATCATGCAAAAGCCCAAAAGAGCATTATCCAGGTCAGGGGTGTGGTGTGAGTAGTCAAAAGGATATGACCAGTCCTTGAGGTACAAAAACACTGAAACAATTCCGAATCAGTGAATAGCTAGCTCTGCTAATGCTAGAAAGAGAAATCTGTCACACTCTCTGCCAAGGCGATCTCCAAGGTGGTAGGCATACTGACTGACCTTTGCTGGCTTATCAGGGTGTTAGTTGGCTGATGCGCCAGTCTTTTACTGTGAAAATATATTTTAAAAAATAAGCCAGAATGACACAATATACGTATATTATCTACTGTGGATTAGTGAACCAGGTAGGAACGCAGATGTCTGGTAAGGTTCAATACACTATACAGAAAAGAGCTGCGATCCAACAGCAAACCTAGTGCTAGGCTTTGTTGGCTTCTCCACCCCCAAGGTGATCTCCGAGGCAGTAAAAAGCCCAACCTAGATGAGGTGCTAATGGGCCTGTTACATTAAAAATATAACAAAATAAGCCAGAATGACATGATTACAATATTGACTGTAGATTAATGAAGCAGGTGGGAGCAGGGATGTTTTGTGGAGTGACCACCGGTATTTAAAGAAAGTAGTAATGTAAGTCAAGGCTAGCAGACATAGTAATGCTGTCAGTGTGGGTTTGGACAATCAGAGATTCTCCCCCTGTCATTATAATGGGTGGAGGTGAAGTGGGAGGGTGGTATCAAGCCAGTGCTCAAAATCAAAACTGCTCCTTTACTGAGACAAAAACTGACCCTAACAAGGTGACAGGGTTGAGTTTTTCTGTTGGTAGCCACTCCAAATGCCCAAATTGATGCAGAAAAGCACTGAAAAAAGTGAAATTTTTTATATTTTTCTTGTAATATCCGGCTACAATCAGTAACTCGAATGCAGACACATTGAGCTGTAAGAGTTGGTGTGTGTTTAGAACTTTATGAAAATGAGAGGCACGCACACACCTTTTAACATACACACACACACCCAAGGCAAGGCCGACTGCGTTCTCTGCTTTGAATCCGCTTTGTCTTCTAAAAGACGGATTGTGAGCTGTCAGTCATGTGTACAGGATGGAATTCTCTGCCAAGGCTTCCTGTGGGAGACAGGACAGAAACACTCTTCCCCACATACACACAACACGCAGACTCTCGGATACACCGCTCTGCATAATATCCTCTGCCAGCCTCCCTATGTTGTGAAATGGCTTTGCTCCAACCGTGGCCGTGTTTGTTAGCCGGTCTATTCAAACACACACTTACGCAGCCCTCAGCAGACGCTAAGCCAGGCTCCCTGCCTGCAACATAACCCTGGTTGATCCTCCATCAGACGCACACACGTACACATGCATATACGCTAAGCACCCTGCTGAGTGGCCGACTGCAACCTATCCACCTCTTGCCTGCTGACTGTCTGTCAAAAACATTACATCAAGCCTGGCTTAAAGGTTCAATCGGCTCAAAAAACCCTGCTCTGTCCAGCCCCATGAACAGTGATTGGCTCAGAGGCATTATAAGAGATGGAGCCCAAATCTCACAGCAAAGGTGGTGCTTTATGAGCAGCTTTTATATTTCCCAGTGATTGACGGCTGATTTCAAAGTTAATTTGATTTTCTCCTCCAAATAACCGAAGAGCTCAAGGTTCTCACCAAGATGCCTGCTGAACAGAGAATTGCTTTTAGAAGGGCTGTGTTTAATAAAAGGGATGCACTAAAAAGCTCTAGGATGACTTTTCTCTGCATTTTTTTAAAGATTCCTACAGGTTCTTTTGTGATGAAAGTTATTGTTTATATTTTAATGAACTAAGTTCCACACCATAAAATTTTTATAACTTTTAACTCACTGTCTAAGGTATCTGACATGCCAGCCATCTGTTTTTTGTGTGTGTTTGTGTAAATAACTGAAGGTAAAACTCAACATTTCCTCCATCCTTCCATCCATCTTCTACCACTTATCCGGGGGTCTGGGTCACGGGGGCAGCAGTCCAAGCAGCCCAGACTGCTGCCTGGTTCACATAATGTCATGACTCCCATCATTCCTCCTGCAGGTGGTGAGCCCATGGGAGGTCAGACCCATATGGACCCTTTGGGTACACTGGGCCCTTGATTTAATGTTTTTCATAGAGATCGATTGGACCACTTTTGGTCTGGCCCTTCACCCAGAAACAATTTGTCTTGGGAGACCCTATCAGAAACAACATATCTCTTGGGATCATTAGGGCGCACAAACCCCTCCACCACAATAAAGTGGTGATCAGTTAATGTAATATTTTTGTAAGTTGTGAAAAACTAACAAAAAAAACCCAAACACTTGCTCTCTTTGATCAGGGGAATATAGTCAACTGCCTTAATCATGGCATCTGTCCTCATGCAACTTCCCTTATGAGTTTGATCTCCACCTATATAACTTTGTGTCCACCTAGGCATGGTTTCTCCACTTCCCATTTATTGTCTATGTAAAACACTTTGCAATGCATTCTCATCATGTTGCATCTGGATTCGCAAGAGGTGACATTGACCCCAGTTACATGGTCAGAGTCAGGGCTTGACATTAACACTCGCCCACCTGCCCCTGGCGAGTGCATTTCACCTGTGGCGGGTAAGATAGCCAGTCCCACTAGCCATTTTGGCGGGTTGTAGTTTTCTCAGGCAACATCTAAATAATAAGCCTATCGCAGTGTGATACTGCAAAACTACAACTCCCATGAGCACTATCTGCACACAGTGTATTGTTACTGGTCCACTGTTGCCATGGGCATTGTCTGGCTTAACTCCCAACACGTAACACAGGACTGCTCCAGGCAGGAGTACAAGAGAAACTGCAGACGCTGGGCTCTGCACGTCTGTTCATTTTGTGGCCAGAAACGGTGCCGACCTGACAGCAGGCCAGCAGAACACAACTGTCCCCACTCTCAGCGATCAGATCACCGGGGGACTTCCACCTGATCCTCCGTTGTCACAGCATGAGTAGTTAAATAGTGCTCTCCCTCCACATTAGCTTCTACCTCTGTGGTTAAATATGATTATTTATAGAGCAAGAAGCTCCCGTTTACTGTCCACAGTTGTGCAAATTTAAGCTTTCGTATGACAGAGAGAAAAAGTGGTTAACTTTATGTTGCTGTAAAGAGCAAATGAAGCTTCTTATGAGGTGAGCTTTTGTTTATCTGTAATCATCTACGATATCTGTGATATGCAACTTTTTCATGGAAGTAAAACCTCTAATTATGTATTTTTAATGTGCTGGTCCAGGGGTGTCAAACTTGTGGCCCACGGGCCAAAAATGGCCCTCCGGGGGTCCGATTTTTTTCTCTGAATTTACAGCTTTCTTTCTAGTAAATTTCTGACTTTTTGTACTGATTAGAATTGCTCATATAAATTTGAGACATTTTTCTCCTTAAGATGAGACTTTTTTTCCTCATCAGTTTTCTTTTTCTTCTTTTTTTATGGTGAAAACCACTAGTGTTGATGTAGATTAAATCCATCATCAACTACTAATGACCTTGTGCAGCCCTGAATGGGTGTCCTAATTCATAGGGGTAATTTTCAACCTCTATCAAGGGTCAAGGGGTAGGAGTAGGCAAAGGGGAATGGGTAGGGATACAAATGAGAATTGGGACAGACCCCAAATCTGCCTGTACTTCACTCTCATATTGTAAATATTTTCTAGACTGTTTTACAGCATTTACTACTGTTAATAAATAATTTAACAGTGTTTCTCTTAAAATTTTTATGTATCTATAAGGGTCATTTACATTTAAAATTTAGTTCAAGTAAATTTTAGCATGCAATATTCAAATTTGATCATCCCCATCCGTCTTCTACCGCTTTTCCGGAGGTCCAAGCCACGGAGGAGGCAGTTCAAGCAGAGAAGCCCAGATTTCCCTCTCCCCAGCCACCTGCTCCAGCTCTTCAGAGAGGATACCAAGGCGTTCCCAGACCAGCTAGGAGAAATCGTCTCTCCAACGAGTCCTGGGTCTGCCCTGGGGTCTCCTCCCAGAGCAACGTGCCCAAAACACCTCAAGTGGGAGGCATCCAGGAGGCATCCTGATCAGATGCCCATACTACCTCAACTGGCTCCTTTCAAAGTGGAGGAGCAGTGGTTCAACTCTGAGCTTCTCTCGGATGACTGAGCTCCTCACCCTATCTCTAAGGGTGAGTCCAGCAATCCTACAAAGAAAGCGCAATTCAGCCGCTTGTATCCGCGATCTCATTCTTTCGGTCATTACCCAAAGCTCATGACCATAGGTGAGGGTAGGAATGTAGTTTGACTGGTAAATCAACAGCTTTGCCGTAGAGCTTAGCTCCCTCTTCACCACAACAGACCGGTACAACGTCCGCATCACTGCAGATGCTGCTCCGATCCGTCTGTCAATCTCTCACTCCATTCTCCCCTCACTCGTGAATAAGATCCCAAGACACTTAAACTCCTCCACTTGGGTCAGGAGCTTGTCCCCAACCTGGAGAGGACAATCCACCTTTTTCTGGCTGAGGACCATGGACTCAGACTTGGAGGTACTGATACTTATCCCAGCCACTTCACACTCAGTGGCAAACCATCCCAGTATGACCTATAGGTTATTGCTGGATGAAGCCAACAGGACAACATCATCTGCAAACAACAGAGATGAGATCCTGTGATCACCAAGCACGACACGCTCCGTTCCCTGGCTTCACCTAGAAATCCTGTCCATAAAAATTATGAACAGGATCGGTGACAATGGGCAGCCCTGGTGGAGTCCAACTCTCACTGGGAATGAGTCCAATCGAGTGTTGGCAATACAAACCAAACTCTCACAATAGTCGTACGGAGACCGAATAACTCATAACAACAAGCCCGATACTTCATACTCCCAAAGCATCCCCCACAAAAAGCACGAGGGATGCGGTCAAATGCTTTCTCTAAGTCCAGAAAACACATGTAAACTGGCTGGGCAAACTCCCACAAACCCTCGAGGATTCTTGAGAGGGTAAAAAGCTGGTCCGATGTGCCACAGCCAGGACAAAAATCACATTGCTTCTCCTGAATCTGAGGTTCAGCCAACGGCCGGACTCTCCTCTCCAGTACCTTGGCATAGACCTTCCCAGGGAGGCTGAGATGTGTGATCCCTCTAAAGTTGGAGCACACCCTCCAGTCCCCTTTTTTGAAGAGAGGAACCACCACCCCGATTTGCCATGCCAAAGGCACTACCCCCAACCTCCACGCAGTGTTGCAGACGCGTGTCAACCATAACAGCCCTACAACATCCAGGGCCTTGAGGTACTCAGGGTGAATCTCGTCCACCCCGTGACAGTGGGATTGAGGAGATCCTCAAAGTATTCCTTCCACCGCTCGACGATATACCCAGTCAAAGTCAGCAGTGCCCCATCCACACCATACACAGTGTGGACCGGGAGCTGCGTCCCCCTCCTGTGCCGCTGGACAGTTTGCCAGGATCTCTTTGAGGCCAACCGAAAGTCTTGTTCCAAGGCCTCACCGAACTCCTCCCATACCAGAGTTTTTGCTTCAGCAACCACCCGAGCTGCACTCCGCTTGGCCTGCCGGTACACCTCAGTTGCGTCGGGAGTTCCACAAGCCAACCAAGCTTGATAGGACTCCTTCTTCAGCTTAATGGCCCCCCTCACCACTGGTGTCCACCTCTTGGTTTGGGGGTTGCCGCCACGAGATACCCCGACGATCTTGCGGCCGCAGCTCTGGGCAGCCACTTCAACAATGGAGGTGGAAAACATGGCCCATTCAGACTCCCTTTCTCCAGACTCCCTCGGAATGTGGTTGAAGTTCTTCTGGAGGTGGGAGTTGAAGACCTCCCGGACAGGGGCCTCAGCCAGACGTTCCCAGCACACCCTCACTATATATTGGGGTCTACCAGGTAGTGATCAGTTGACAGTTGACAGCTCTGCACCTCTCTTTACCCTAGTGTCCAAGACATATGGTCGCAGGTCTGATGACACGATAAAATCGGCCTGCGACCTAGAGTGTCCTTGTGCCAAGTGCATATATGGACACCCTTATGCTTGAACATGGTGTTTGTTATGGACAAACTGTGGTTAGCACAGAAGTCCAATAACTGACCACCACTCGGGTTCAGATCGGGCAGGCTGTTCCTCCCAGTCATCCCCCTCCAGGTTTCACTGTCGTAGCCCAGGTGCGCATTGAAGTCCCCCCAGTAGGACAATGGGAATCTCCAAGAGGAGCACTCTCCAGCACCCCAGTTAGAGACTTCAAAAAGGGTGGGTGCTCTGAACCATCATTTGGTGCATAGGCACAAATGATGGTCAGGACCCGTTTCCCAACCCGAAGGTGCAGGAAAACAACCCTTTCATCCACCGGGGAAAACTCCAATATAGAGGCAGCAAGGTGGCGGATACAAGAATACCCACTCCTGCTCGTCGCCTCTCGCCCGGGGCAACTCCAGAGTAGGTCAAGCTCCAGCCCCTCTCCAGGAGACTGGTTCCGGAACCGGAGATGTGTGTTAAAGTGAGACCGACTATCTCTCAACCTCATGCACCAGCTCAAGCTCCTTCCCCACCAGAGAGGTGCCATTCCACGCCCCAAAAGCCAGTTTAGGAAGCTTGGGATCAGACTGCCAAGGTCTCTGCCTTTGACCGCCACCTGATCCACATTGCACCGGACCGCCATGGTTCCTCTTGCAGGTGGTGAGCCCACTGGAGGGCGGACCCATGTAACTCCTTCGGGCTGAGCCCGGCCGTGTCCCATGGGTGGAAATCCGGCCACCAGACACTAGCCATCGAGCCCCTCCCCCAGGCCTGGGTCCAGGGTGGGGCCCCGGTAACCCCATACCGGGCAGGGTACACTGAATCCTTGTTCTAGCATTCATCATGAGAGTCTGTTGGATCGTTCTTAGTCTGGCCCTTCACCCAGGACCAGTTTGTCTTGGGTGACACTTCCAGAGGTAAATTGCCCCGGACAACATAGCTCCTTGGATCACTAGGGCATGCAAACCCCCCACCACCAATAAGGTGACAATCCATGAGGGGTCAAATTTGATCATATTAAACATAATTTTCCAACGACAAAATGGTGGCTAGTGAAAAGACTGAGTGGCTAGTAACTTTAGAAAGTCATTAGCCACAGTGGCCAGTGAGCAAAAAAGTTAATGTCAAGCCCTGGTCACAATAAATTGATTACTGGTAATAAACCGATGATGGCAATAATCAGTTGTGTCGTGTTTACATGCGCTGAATAAACTGATTATAGGAAGGTAAACCACTTGAGTTAATAATCCCGGTTACATGGCCTTTATGGGATTATTCTGTGTACATGGCCACTTAAATAATCCGGTAACTTCAGAATCGAGTCATAACCGGTTTATTCGTGTGCATGTAAACACAGTCATTGTGTTGCCCACGCCTTCATTAGCGTGACGTTGAGGTTCTGAGGTCATGTTTCCTGAAACATCTTTTGCTGTTTAATTCTGAAAATATAGGTGAACATTTATATTATTATATAATAATATTTTCAGCCACCATCTTGGATTCACGCAGACCAGTTGTACAAATCACCCACTGGTTAGACACGTCAACCACTGAGGTGCAGCCTGTGTGTTTGGCCAAGCAGCAGACACTATAATTGTGTTGTATAGTTGTGGCTGTGCTGGCTGCACCCCATGCACGCTTCTGCCATCTTCAGTCTTGGGAAGAGGCACAATCCCCTTCCATCAATAACCCTTGGTGGACACTACCATGAACCTTATGACTTATTTAATTCCTTATCCTCATGGGCTGCCAGTCAAATATCTCCTGAGTCACAGTAAGCCACACCCCCATTTGTGGATCATGTTGCAGCCACATAAAGTATATACAGTATATTTATATTGATATACAGTATTAGGACTTAAGAATATTGTGAAGCCCCTCCCATTGTCTTTAAGGAAGGTCTCCTCCACTCTCACTGCCTGAATGACTAACATGGACATTTAGTTCAAGCTGGCCGAGCTGGTTGGTGTCCCTCTTTCTTTCCCACCTGACCCTCTGTTTGTAGTTTTGTCAGTTCAGTTTTATTTTGATTGTTGGTAATCATAAAAAGCAGAAGTAAATGGATTTGTGATATTTTGGCAGGTGCTGCTGCAGCGATAGCATAAACAAGAAAACAAAAACACTTAAAAGGATCGCATTTGTTTTGTTGGTTTTTACTTTTTTGGTTAGAAATGACAGCCTTTACCTTCACATCTTCATCTAGCTTTAACAAACTGATAAGAAGGCTTGAAGTTTGCTTGTTTCGTTTCTTGTTTGATTAAAATTCCTGCTGAGATTAAATTCTTTTTTTTTCCTTTTGCTTCCAGTTTCTCTGGACATCAGCCAGTGTCTGTTTTCTTTTCAGCATAATGTTTCTGCTTGGTGTACATGTGTTTTGGTTTAGAAGTCAATCTGTGTTCCTGTAGGTTTTTTCTTTTTTCTATCTACAGTTGAAACCGGATATATACATACTGTATAAAAAGACATATAACCTTTTTTCTCACTGTCTGACATTAAATTAGACTAAACTTTTCCTGTTTTAGGTCAGCTAGGATTATCAAAATTATTTCTATTTGCTAAATAATTTTTTAGAGAATTCTTTATTATTTTCTTCAAAGTCAGAAGCTTACATACACTAAGGTTACTATGCCTTAAAACAATTTGGGAAAGCCTAGATGATGATGTCATGGCTTTGGAAGCTTCTGATAGGTTAACTGGCAACATTTAAATTAATTGGAGGATCACCTGTAGATGTATTTTAAAGCATACCTCAGATACACTGCTTGTTTGTGTGACATCATGGGAAAATCAAAAGAAATCAGGCAAGCTATCAGTAAGAGAATTGTGGACCTCCACGGGTACCCATCCTGGGGTGCAATTTCTAGATGCCTAAAGGCGCCACATTAATTTGTCCAAACAATTATAAGCAAGTGTAAACACCATGAGGGTGTTCAGCCATCATACGACTCAGAAAGGAGATGGGTTCTGTGCCTCATAGATGAAAATGTTTTGGTGTAAAATGTGCTTATCAACCCCAAAACAAAAGCAAAAGACCTTGTGAAGGTGCTGGCTGAAGCTGGTAAGAGTGTCATGATCCACAGTGAAATGAGTCCTGTACCAACATGGGCTGAAAGGTCAGTCACCGAGGAAGAAGCCATTACTCAAAAAGCAACATAAAAAAGCCAGATTACAGTTTGCAAATACACACAGGGACAAAGACCTTAATTTTTGGAGACATGTCCTGTGGTCTGATGAAACTAAAATTGAACTGCTTGGCCATAATGACCATTGTTTGATTTGGAGGAAAAAGGGGGAAGCTTGCAAGCCTGAGAACAACATCCAAACGTTGAACTACGATGGTAACACCATCATGTTGGTGGGGTGTTTTAATGCAGGAGGGACTGGTGCACTTCACAAAATACGTAGATGGCATCATGAGAAAAGAACATTATGTGGAAATATTGAAGTAACATCTCAAGACATCAGCCAGGAAGTTAAAGCTTGGGCACAAATGGGTCTTTCAAATGGACAATGACCTTCAGCATACTGTCAATTTAGTTACAAAGTGACTTAAAGACAACAAAGTCAATGTTTTTGGAGTGGCCATTACAAAGTCCTGATCTCAGTCCCATAGAGAATTTGTGGGCAGAGCTGAAAAGAGCAAGATGGCCTACAAACCTGACTCAGTTACACCAATTCTGTCAGGAGGAATGAGAAGCTTGTAGAAGGAAACCTAAAACGTTTGACCCAAGTCATACAGTTTAAAAGCAATGCTACCAAATACTAAGGAAATATATGCAAACTTTTGACTTAGAAGAAAGTACGAAAAAAAATTCTCCCAAAAAATATTTAGCAAATATAAAAATTGTTTTGCAAATAAAAATAATTTTGGTAATCCTAACTGACCTAAAATAATAGAAGTTTAGTTTGATTTAATGTCAGACAGTGAGAAAAAAAAGGTTATGTGTCTTTTTATACAGTGTATGTAAACTTCTGGTTTCACCTGTATTCTTCCCTTGCATTTTATGATTGGTTAATTGAATCACATTTTGTTTTACAGTTTTTCTTTGTAGTATAATAGCATTTATCATTTTACCACCAGTTTTAGTGGCCCCAACAGCCCATCCATACTTAATTTTACTCCATAGATTTTTCGAAGAAATGCCACTCTTTGTCTAAAATGATTTGACTAACAAGCCTGTCAAAATAGCAACAGTCACACAAAAGTTGGTTTAATTCCATTTATTTTATATAAGGTGTTAATTCTGCAATTTCTTACATCTACTTATCAGTCACTTTTAGCTTGACAAAGACTGAAGAAGTTTTGATCTTCCCCAACCAATGTGACAGGTAATCTTCCAAGATTTTGCCGCCAAATGAAAAATCTGGCACAGGCAAAACATTTGGCACATTGCAGGTGTTAATTTCACACCCTCTGTCCACCACAGTGTCCTGTTCCAAACTAACTATCCTTAAAGAGGAAGTGAATTACAGAACCCTCCAAAACAGAGGGCTTCGTAAGGAAATGGACAGCTGTGCTGATGTGGGATTTTACTTCCTACACTTCTCAGAAGTATTGGCACCTGTTTTGTTCTCCCAATGGAAGAAACTCCACACAATTACAAATAGAAGCTCATTACCTAAATCATCACCATCATACAATATTTCTGATTATCATCACTGCTTTATACCTGTCGTGGAACATACCGCAGTGCTGAATTGGGATGGGATAACTGCTGGAACTTCAGACTGACTAGGACCCAGAAGAATCTCCTAGGCTTTTACAAGACAACATGCTACAAAGTATTTGCCAATGCTGAAATATTTTTAACTTCCAGGTTGCAGCTCGGCATGTTTTTGAGATGCTGGCAGAAATGTATGCACCCAGAGAGTGAGAGTGAGTGAGAGAGTGAGTGAGAGAGCGAGAGCGATGTACTTTATTGATCCCAAATTGAAGAAATTCACACATCTGGTCTGGACACACTGGTGCATATATTGCTGTTTGGACTCTACCAACTGTGAGACTTTTTTGATTGGCCAAAAGTTTTTTCACATTGAGTTACACTTCTTCTTTTCTTCTTCTTTCGGCTGCCCCCTTTAGGGGTCGCTACAGCGGATCACCTGCCTCTATCTCACCCTATCCCTTGCATCTTCTTCTCTCACATCAACCCTCTCCATGTCCTCCTTCACTACATCCATGAATCTTCTCTGTGGTCTTCCTCTTCTCCTTTTGCCTGGCAGCTACATCTTCAACATCCTTTGTCCAATGTATCCACTATCCCTCCTCTGCACATGTCCAAACCATCTCTGTCTTGCCTCTCTTACTATGTCTCCAAACTGCTTAACCTGAGCTGTCCCTCTTAATACTCATTTCTAATTCTGCCCCTCCTCATCGCTCCCAATGAGAATCTTAGCATCTTCAGCTCTGCCACCTCCAGCTCCGCCTCCTGCCTTTTCTTCAGTGCCGCTGTCTTCAAACCATATACCATCTCTCCCAAATCACCTGACACTCGCCTCCACCCTGTCTGTACTCTCTTCTTCACCTTTCTTGTACACTGTCTATTGGATGGTTGACCCCAGGTATTTAAACTCATCTACCTTCACTACCTCTACTCCTTGCATCTTCACCATTACACCTGCCTCCCTCTAATTCACACACAGGTATTCTGCCTTGCTTCTACTGACTTTCATTCCTCTTCTCTCCAGCACATACCTCCACCTCTCCAGGTTCTCGTCCACCTCCTCCCCACACTTGCTACAGATCAGTATCTTCTGCAAACATCATGGTCCACAGAGAATTCTGCTTGACCTCGTCTGTCATCCTGTCCATCACCACAGCAAACACTGAGTTACACTCCTCTTTGAATGAAAACATTCATTATTAGCTCAATGTGTAACAAATCCTAAAACAGTCCATTTAATATGATTACATAAATTCAAACTTGCCCTCTTGTTCCTCGGCCACTGATGCACAAGTACTACTGGCTCAGCACCTATAAGCATAACTCCTTCTTAGTCAGCCTATGAACTTTTCAGCCCCCCATCCTCGTACATATATGCACATTATATACACACAGTGCAAGAGCATTGCAGTTAAATGGTATTTACAGCATTACAGTTAAGTTAAATTACCCGGCAATATATAAATATAAATCCAGACAGTATATTTCACAGTTGAGTGAACAGTGTTGTTGCCACCTTCAGTAATAATTGTAATTGTATTAGTAGTGTATTGGAAGGGAACGATCCCTATTGTGCAAAGTAGTGGTGTTATGTACGGTCTCTATCTCTGATGATCCGTAGAGTGATGGCGCTGAGTATTTATGACCCAACCTTGCCCCTTCTCCTTTCTATCTCACTTCTATTTCAGTAATCTGAATTTGCTGTATTATTATTGTGGGTTGTATAAAATCCCATGCACCAAAAAGCTTTCCACCTCACCGATCTGGTACAATTCTCCAGTACACACACACACCTCCCAGTAAATGTCACACACCCCAGGATTCAACTTCAATGCCTCTCAGAAGCCAGGGCTTTGTACTACCATGAACAAGTCTGTGCCCAGCTCTTCCTGAAAACAGCCAATATTTCTGTCCGTCCGCCACCTCTTTCTCTTTTATGTGCAGAGCACGATTAAGGCAATTATGCTGCTGCTTCAAAACACCACATCCCGGTGCTAAAAAGCCTGGAAATGGCACACATAGACCAATAGCATGTGAGGGGATATTTAGAGAGATGAAAAGACATGAGTGATGAGGGAGCTCTCTTTGAGAGAAGGTGGAAAAAGTCGATGGCCCTCATTGAGCTTTCATGCTGGTTGGAGCCGGAGCATGTATATTACAGAATCAAGGACGTACTTTCATTGCTGTGACACTATACAGTACTCACTACTTGCTGATCAGTTTGCACCCCTACATCCAAAGCAAAGTTCCACCTTGCATACATAACATGCACAGTGACAAGGACAGATGTGGCCCCATAATTCAAGTAACAGAATATGAACCGGATGATTTTGTTTATTATCATCCTCAAGCTGGGGTTAGGGATTGTTTCAAGAAAATGAAGAGAGAAGCAAAGCTTTTGTGCACCTCTTTGCCTGCAATACGCAGTCCATCCACATTAGTTCTGATCACTGGCTGCCTCGGGGCTTTCTCTTTCTCTCTCTCTTCCCTTCCCTCTCTTTGTTTACCACATAGAGGTTGATTTATGTCGGCTGCACTTGGCAGAGTTGGGTGGCGTGGGCGAGATACAGCAGCTGAAGGGAAAAGAGAGAGAGCGGGGGGGGGGACATGAAGGGGAAGCAAAAAAGGCTAAATCGGAGTGATGTATCAGGAGAGAGAAATGGAGGGATGAGCAGAAAAGAGGATTCAAAATACTGAGGTTTTGATGAGAATATTAAGTAAGGAGGGAGAGATTAACAGCGTGTGTGTGTGTGTGGGGGGGGGGTGTTGAGGGGGATGGTGGGTTCGCACTGGCCTCAGGTGTCCCGCTCTGATTTATATCTTTTATGATGCTCCGTCATGTCAGAACACAAGGTCTCACACTGCAGTCCCTCTGGCTCTGTTGTTCTTGTTGCGTATTTATTTCTCATCCCAGTGATTGTGATTACTTGCATGGTTAAGTCGTGTCAATGTCAGGTTAGGTTAGGATTCATTATGGGGCACAACCTTTTTAATAAGACTTTTTTTTTGTAAATTTATGTTTGGTCAAACAGATTTTTACCGGAGTGGTGGCTCAGTTGGTAGAGCATCCGCCCCACACCCGGGAGGCAGGGGTTCAAATCCCGGCCAGGTCATGCCAAAGACCATATAAAAGTGGAACTTCCTGCCATCCAGCTTGGTGCTCAGCAATAATGGAATGGAGGAGGGAAATTTGTGGCGGCGCCTTGCATGGCAGCGGCCCTCTGATTCTACACTTGGGGTGTGTGTGATTAACACAGTAGATAGGTAAAGCACAATCTCGTTCTACTGTACATGATTGGTTGTACAGTTGAATGACAATAAAGGGTGATTTAATTTAATTTAATTTTAATGTGGTGCAGTCCACTAGCTTTGCTGTAGAATTAGGGCTGTCAAAATATATGCATTTGTAACAAGTTAACGTGGCACTTTTTAACGCATGATAAACGCATGTTTTGTGATTGTGACCCTCAGTCCACAGCCCTCTTGCAGTCCCCACGGGTTATGTTTACTACTCTCCAGATTCAAACAGCACATATCCTGGAGGGAAGAATATGTGGCCACCCATAAGCTGCAGGCCTTGATCTATGGCAAGCCAAATGGGTCAAAGATCAGTAGTTTGAGAATGCATTTATTTAAAAAAAAAAAATGCTGAATTTACCAAACAACGGATATTGTAGTGTATGGCCTTCAGTTAGTCAGTTGCTGGAGAAAATGTCACAAATTCACCTTGTCACCATGTTTTATGCATTGAGATGATGGGGTTGCATTTATATTGTACATGCATTAACATTGTAAAAAAAAAAAAAAAAAAAAACTTTAACAGTTTGAAAGAAGATAGTCATTAGAAAGCTATACAAGATTTTGTTTTTGTTGTATATTGCGTTTTTAATGCCTGTCAGTATATTTCAATTGTTTGACTTAACTTGAAACATAACAGAGTCTGAAGAGATTTCGATCTACCAAAACCAGCCCTGAGTAGGGATAAGGGACCTGTACTTACAGTGGGGCAAAAAAGTATTTAGTCAGCCACCAATTGTGCAAGTTCTCCCACTTAAAAGATGAGAGAGGTCTCCAATTTCCATCATAGTTATACCTCAACTATGATAGACAAAATGAGGGAAAAAAATCCAGAAAATCACATTGAAGGATTTTTAATGAATTAATTGGTAAATTCCTTGGTAAAATAAGTATTTGGTCACCTACAAGCAAGCAAGATTTCTGGCTCTCACAGACCTGTAACTTCTTCTTTAAGAGGCTCCTCTGTCCTCCACTCGTTACCTGTATTAATGGCACCTGTTTGAACTCATTATCAGTATAAAAGACACCTGTCCACAACCTCAAACAGTCAGACTCCAAACTCCACTATGGCCAAGACCAAAAAGCTGTCAAAGGACACCAGAAACAAAATTGTAGACCTGCACCAGGCTGGGAAGACTGAATCTGTAATAGGTAAGCAGCTTGGTGTGAAGAAATCAACTGTGGGAGCAATTATTAGAAAATGGAAGACATACAAGACCACTGATAATCTCCCTCGATCTGGGGCTCCACGCAAGATCTCACCCCGTGGGGTCAAAATTATCACGAGAACGGTGAGCAAAAATCCCAGAACCACACGGGGAGACCTAGTGAATAACCTGCAGAGAGCTGGGACCAAAGTAACAAAGGCTACATCAGTAACACACTACGCCGCCAGGGACTCAAATCCTGCAGTGCCAGACGTGTCCCCCTGCTTAAGCCAGTACATGTCCAGGCCCGTCTGAAGTTTGCTAGAGAGCATTTGGATGATCCAGAAGAGGACTGGGAGAATGTCATATGGTCAGATGAAACCAAAATAGAACTTTTTGGTAAAAACTCAACCTGTTGTGTTTGGAGGAGAAAGAACACCATACCTACCAGGACGACTGATCCGTGTAAAGGAAAGAATGAATGGGGCCATGTATCGTGAGATTTTGAGTGAAACCCTCCTTCCACCAGCAAGGGCATTGAAGATGAAACATGGCTGGGTCTTTCAGCATGACAGTGATCCCAAACACACCACCCGGGCAACGAAGGAGTGGCTTTGTAAGAAGCATTTCAAGGTCCTGGAGTGGCCTAGCCAGTCTCCAGATCTCAACCCCATAGAAAATCTTTGGAGGGAGTTGAAAGTCCGTGTTGCCCAGCGACAGCCCCAAAACATCACTGCTCTAGAGGAGATCTGCATGGAGGAATGGGCCAAAATACCAGCAACAGTGTGTGAAAACCTTGTGAAGACTTACAGAAAACGTTTGACCTCTGTCATTGCCAACAAAGGGTATAACAAAGTACTGAGATGAACTTTTGTTATTGACCAAATACTTATTTTACCGAGGAATTTACCAATTAATTCATTAAAAATCCTTCAATGTTATTTTCTGGATTTTTTTTTCTCATTTTGTCTCTCATAGTTGAGGTATACCTATGATGAAAATTGGAGACCTCTCTCATCTTTTAAGTAGGAGAACTTGCACAATTGGTGACTGACTAAATACTTTTTTCCCCACTGTATATAGCGCTTTTCTAGTCTCAAAGACCACTCAAAGCGCTTCACTAGTACTAACCCTCTATTCTAAGGGCCTCTAGGAGACAGATATCCAGGGACAATTTTTAGAACAACCAATTAACCTAACATGCATGTCTTTGGATTGTGGGAGGAAACCGGAGCCCCCGGAGTAAACCCACGCAGCACAGGGAGAACATGCAAACGCCACACAGAAAGGTTCCTACCCCTGCCAGCCTGGGGAGTTGAACCTGGAACCTTCTAGCTGTAAGGCAACAGTGCTAACCACTGCACCACCATGCTGCCCACAATGAGTAGCACTCATTATCCTTAATGAGTAGCACTCATTAAGGATCCACACACATCTGCCACGACATGTTATAGGGTTACTAGATCTGCCTTAACAACTCTGACACATCAGGCGTTTGACTTGTGTTTTGTTCTGCTGGAAAAAGCTGCTGCTGTGGTGAAATGTCTTTTTGTACAAAAGTGTGCTTGGCAGGCAGCAGTGGTTGGCAGGGAACTTTAATTACTGGTGTCAGTATTTAGAAATTCTCCAATAATGGGTATTGTCAGATAATTAAATCAGTTTTGCACAGTTTAAACAAAATGCGCTCACTTATGAGCAGTGTTGGGCAAGTTACTAAAAAAATAGTAATGAGTTACAGTTACTAGTTACTTCTTTTCAAAAGTAACTGAGTTACTTTTGAGTTACTGCATGATTAAAGTAAGTCAGTTACTTGGAAAAGTAACTTTCACGTTACCTTTAAATGCATACTTTAATCATCTTGCACACATAGCAAGATCAAGGGCCCCTTGTTCTCATTAGAAAAAAAGAAGAAAAACTGATGCGAAAAAAGTCTCATCTTGCAGAGGAAAAAATGTCTCAGATTTACATAAACTATTGTAATCAGTAGAAAGTCAGAAATTTACTAGAAATAAAGCTGTAAATTCACAGAGAAAATTTTGGACCCTCTGGTGGGCCGTTTTTGGCCCACGAGCTATGTGTTTGACACCCCTGGACCAGCTTATTAAAAACACATATTTAGAGGATTTACTTCCATGAAATAGTTGCATATCACAACAGCATGTAAATAATGAATAAGATAAAATAAAACAGAAAACACAGATAAATGAAAGTTCACCACTTAGAAGCTGTTCTTTACTGCAACAAATCAAAGTCACTTTCTCTGTGCATAAGAAAACTCACACAATTACTTACACAGCTTACACATTTAGACAACTGTGGACATTAAATGTGAGCTTCTTGCTCAAAAAATACTCATGTTTAATCACAGAGGTAGGAGCTGTTGGGTGCTACTCACCGCTCGGACAACAGGCAATCAGGGCTCGATATGAGAAGTCACCACTGCCACGGCATTTCTTCCTACCGGGCTGTGGCGTGAACTGGGGCAGGACAGAAAACCGACCCGTGGAGGAGACTGACAGCTGCACCAGCTATGGTAGGGTCAGTTTATTTGCGCTAAAAATATATCCATATTAATAAAACAAGTAATGCGAGTAGCACATCTGATCAAATTTAAGTAACTGTAACACATTACTGAAGTTTTAAATGGTAATTTCGTTACACAGCACGTCACTGCAAAAGTAGTCGTGTTACAGTAACGTGTTACTTTGTAATGCGTTACTCCCAACACTGCTTATGAGTGATTGAATGTACAGTGGTGTGAAAAAGTGTTTGCCCCCTTCCTGATTTGTCATTTTTTTGTTTTTCACACTTAAATGTTTCAGATCATCAAACAAATTTAAATATTAGACAACTAGATAACTAGATCCAATTAGATAACACAAGTAAACACAAAATGCAGTTTTTAAATGAAGGTGTTTATAAAGGGTAAAAAAAATCCAAACCTACATGGCCCTGTGTGAAAAAGTGATTGCCCCCTAAACCTAATAACTGGTTTGGCCACCCTTAGCAGCAATAGCTGTAATCAAGCATTTGCGATAACTGGCAATGAGTCTTTTGCAGCGCTGTGGAGGAATTTTGACAACTCATCTTTGCAGAATTGTTGTAATTCAGCCACATTGGAGGGTTTTCGAGCATGAACCGCCTTTTTAAGGTCACGCCACAACATCTAAATTCGATTCAGGTCAGGACTTTGACCTGGCCACTCCAAAGTCTTCATTTTGTTTTTTTTAAACCGTTCAGAAGTGGACTTGCTGGTGTGTTTTGGGTCACTATCCTGCTGCAGAACCCAAGTGCGCTTCAGCTTGAGGTCACGAACAGATGGCCGGACATTCTCCTTCAGGATTTTTTGGTAGACAGCAGAATTCATGGTTCCATTTACTACAGCAAGTCTTCCAGGTCCTGAAGCAGCAAAACATCCCCAGACCATCACACTACCACCACCATATTTTACTGTTGGTATGGTGTGCCTTTTCTGAAATGCTGTGTTACTTTTACGCCAGATGTAATGGGACACACGCCTTCCAAAAAGTTCAACTTTTGTCTTGTCAGTCCACAAAGTATTTTCCCCAAAGTCTTGGGGATCATCAAGATGTTTTCTGGCTAAACTGAGATTAGCCTTTATGTTCTTTTTACTCAGCAGTGGTTTTCGTCTCTGCCATGCAGGGCATTTTTGCCCAGTCTCTTTCTTGTGGTAGAGTTATGAACACTGACCTTAACTGAGGGAAGTGAGGCCTGCAGTTCTTTGAATGTTGTTATGGGGTCTTTTGTGACCTCTTGGATGAGTCGTCGCTGCGCTCTTGGGGTAATTTTGGTCGGTTGGCCACTCCTGGGAAGGTTTGCCGCTGTTCCATGTTTTCGCCCTTTGTGGATAATGGCTCTCACTGTGGTTTGCTGGAGTCCCAAAGCTTTACAAATGGCTTTATAACCTTTTCCAGACTGATAGATCTCAATTATTTTGTTTCTCATTTGTTCCTCAATTTCTTTGGATTGCAGCATGATGTCTAGCGTTTGAGGATCTTTTGGTCTACTTTACTTTGTCAGGCGGGTCCTATTTAAGTGATTTCTTGATTGAGAACAGGTGTGGCCGTAATCAGGCCTGGGTGTGGCTAGAGAAATTGAACTCAGCTTTCCAAAGTTAGTTTATGTTTTAACAGGGCGGCAATCACTTTTTCACACAGGGCCATAGAGGTTTGGATTTTTGTTACCCTTAATAATAAGCATCTTCATTTAAAAACTGCATTTTGTGTTTACTTGTGTCATCTTTGTCGAATATTTAAATTTGTCTGATGATCTGAAACATTTAAGTGTGACAAACATACAAAAAATGAGAAATCAGGAAGGGGGCAAACACTTTTTCACACCACTGTAACTTTGGTGACAGAAGTGCTTTTTTTTCTTTTTTTTTCAATTTACAACTGAATTCACAATGAATAAAATGTGTAAAGTGTAAAAGGGTCTGAATACGTTTTGAAGCCACTGTAAATTCAAATTAAATATAATTATGGCTCTGAGCCTTATGTTACAGCAAACAGAAATCCTTTATTTCACTCTCAAGATTAGAAGATTTAAAAAGACTTTGGAAGAAAAACAGTGGATTAGAAGTAGATTGTAAAGCACATGTTCTTTTGTGTTATCCCTATTAGAACTGGTTAAGAATGTAGAATTACTGTATTTGATGAGATGACCGTTAAATTCCCAAAACGTTTAAGTGAGCTGGCCATGACAGAATGAAAGGGTTGTTTAATAAGTTTGGTATATACTATACATAGTTGATGCATTTTTATCATTTTTAAAGGTAGGAAAATTAATCCAGTTCTGTCTTTTACTGTATTTATAGGTCTCTTGTACTAGGTAATTACTGAAATGTGTATATTGTGGTGGCACTGTGTCACACAGTGACAGAGTTGGGAGCCAGGGGGAAGTTGGAACAAAGGACTAAAGGATGAAGTGGTATCGGGGGGGGGGGGGGTCTCAAACTTAGCAGAAAGGACTTGTCACCCCAGGGAGTTCTGGAGACACCAGAGCTGCTGGAGGAAGAGAGGGCGTGAGAAGCAGGACTGGCGTTTTATGATGTTAATGTGCCACGCATGTCTTTGTCCACTGAATGTATTGTTTTTGGCTTCCTTGGTCTCATGGGACGGAAATAAAGGTTATAAAAAGATGGCACCCAGAGCCCCAGTTAGAGATTTTGTGTACTTGATGTTGGAAGAGGAATAAAGTTCATGTGTCGTGCAGCTCGTTGCCTCGTCTGCTTCCTTCTTCCACAATGTAATGTTGTGATTAAATCAAGTCAAACTTTTCCATGCAAAATTTGTTCAGTGTCTCTGTCACCCAAAATTTGCAGAAATTAAATGCATTAAATTTTTTAAACAAACAAGCATTTTGATGTATTTTTGTATGTACACTTTTTAAATTGTTTTTTAATAAATTGGGAACTTTCTTTTTAGCTGTACATCATAAGTACCTCTGACTGTCACTGATAAAATGTCAGCAGATCACTACAGAAACTGTTGGTTGTGTTTATAGTTCAGGTGGGTAAAAAGTGATGAAAAATGAAAAGAAGTTTCTCAGAAACTTCTCAGAAAAAAAAGAAAAAGTCCAATCAGAGATTTCTAACTCCTTGGTTCAACACAGAAACTCGTAGCATAAAACAGAAGACTCGTCAATTAGAAAGAAAATGGCACTCCACTAATTTAGATGAAATCTATTTACCTTGGAGAAATCATCTTTTAATTTATAAAAAATTTCTTAGAAAAGCTAGAACAAGTTATTATTCTGCATTAATAGAATAATCCCAAGTTTCTTTTCAGCACTGTAGCCAGGCTGACAAAGAGTCAGGACTCTGTCAATCCTAGCATTCACTTAGAGCTTACTAGTCAGGACTTTATGAACTTTTTCAACAATAAAATTTCATCTATCAGAGATAAAATCAGTCAGATTCTTCCCACCATTAACTTAAATACAGTAACTACTACAACTCCTTCAATTGATATCTGTTTGGATGAGTTTACTCCAATTGACCTTTTAGAGTTAGATAAAATAATTTCCTCATCCAAGCCTTCAACTTGTCTTTTAGCCCCTATTCCTACCAGGTTATTTAAAGAAGTCTTCCCATTTATTGGTAGCTTTATTCTTCAAATAATCAATTCTTCATTAACTTTAGGCCATGTGCCGCAGGCTTTTAAAGCTGCTGTATTTAAACCCTTACTCAAAAAGTCAGCGCTGGATCCAGGAGTTTTAGCTAACTATAGACCAATCTCTAATCTCCCTTTCATCTCAAAAATCTTAGAAAGAGTTGTTGCTACACAATTATTTGACCACTTGCAGGGAAATGGTTTACTTGAAGAGTTTCAGTCTGGGTTTAGAATCCATCATAGTACTGAAACAGCCTTAGTGAAGGTCACTAATGACCTCCTTATCGCATGTGATAATGGACTTGTATCTGTACTTGTCCTTTTAGACCTTAGCGCAGCTTTTGATACTATCGATCATAATATTCTACTTGATAGATTAGAACACTATGTTGGACTTAATGGAACTTCGTTGCAGTGGTTTAGATCTTATTTATCTGATAGGTTCCAGTTTGTTCATGTCAATAATGAGTTTTCTTTCAACTCAAAGCTCAGTCATGGAGTTCCTTAGGGATCTGTGCTAGGTCCTAATCTTTTTAGTTTATATATGCTTCCGTTAGGCAACATTATTAGAAAGCACTGTATACATTTTCATTGTTATGCAGATGACACACAATTATACCTGTCAATGAAGCCAGATGATAGTAATCAATTAGCCAAGTTAGAAGCCTGTCTTAAGGAAATCAAAGCTTGGATGACTTGTAATTTCCTGCTATTAAATTCAGATACAACTGAAGTCATTCTTGTTGGTCCAAAAAACCTTAGAAATACCTTTCCAAATCAAACTTTTAGTTTGGATGCAGTTACTCTTTCTCTTAATAGCTCTGTGAGGAACCTTGGAGTTATTTTTGATCAAGATCTGTCTTTCAATTCACATATTAAATTCGTTTCTAAGACTGCCTTCTATCATTTGCGTAATATTGCCAAGATTAGGAGCATCTTGTCTCAGAGTGATGCTGAGAAATTGATCCACATTTTTGTTAGCTCTAGATTAGATTATTGTAACTCTTTATTATCAGGTTGTCCTAAAACATCTTTAAAAAGTCTTCAGTTGATCCAAAATGCTGCAGCAAGAGTTTTAACAGGTACTAGAAAGAGAGGTCATATCTCTCCGGTCGCCAAGCGCTTGCTCACAGGGGATCGCCTGATTGCTGGGGTCTTTCTGCAACTGTGGGGGTTTCCCCTACAGTTGAAAGTGCTATGAGATGACTATTGTTGTGAAATGGCGCTATATAAATAAAGTTGAATTGAATTGAATAGATGCTTTGTTTTACAGTGTTTAACCCGAGCTTTAACTGTTTACTGTTGGTATGAAAATGAGATCCAAATTTTCAAGGGTAGACCCTGAGCATGATTTTGGTGTATATTAATAAATGTAAAGCAGTGTTTTTCAACCTTGTATGAGCATTGAAAATACATGAAAAAATATCTTGTAGCACCCCAACAACCAAAAATGTTACAAATGAGACATTGTAGCGTATTACAACATATGACATGACATATGACATATAACAATTTAGTCGTGTAATTAGTTTACACTCACTCAGTGTGAAACTTAGATGAACACAAAGCTGATATTCTGGCAGGAACTGAAGAAAGGCATAAACAAAGCTCTTCATCCACAGCTCTCAGGCTTGAAAAGATCAGGTTTTGTCTCATTGATCCTACCGAGTGGGGTCCGATCAGACCCCACACATATGTTCTTATGCACAACACGGACATATTATCGATCACAGCTATCATGCTTTCTGACTTTGTTTGTCATCATCTGTGAATCACAAAAAATAAATCTGATTTAAAATACAGTTTTCTTCTGTACTGTCAGTTCAGATTTTTCATTGGGGTCCGATCGGACCCCAGGGAAAAATATGATGTTAATGATATTAAATGTATGAATTTTGTGTTGTATTTCAGTGAATGATGGCTCAACGAGGTAGACTTTGGTCAGAGAAAGAAGGAAGACCTATCTTTAGTGCCACCACGTCGCGAACTAGGTTCACCACCATTTTTTCAACCAGTGTGCCCTGGTGCGTTCAGGTTTTTGTGGGAAATTATCTAATTTCACTTCTTAATTGTAGGGCCTACAGAACACATGCACAACAATGGCAAAGTATTTGCATTTCTTGTACCAATTAAGAAGTGAAATTAGATAATTTCCCACAAAAACCTGAACGCACCAGGGCACACTGGTTGAAAAACACATTACAACCGGGCTACTCGTGCTGAAAGGCAGGCAACCGACAAACTAGCCCCATTCCGGGATTTTTGGATCATGTTTCAAGCACAACTCTTTGTTTTAACCAAATAAAACATTTTAAGTGAAAAAAATAATTTGGTATTGCTTAATAATCCAATTAACAGTTAAATTTTGTGTGGGGTCCAAACGGACCCCAGTTGGTACTATTTGTATGTAAAATATGTTGGTAGGATGAGGGTTAAAGTTACCTGTTTTTCCATGTGATCCCGGAGGTGAACAACATAGTCTGTGTTGTTATCTTGAAGTGATCTGTGTTTTGTTTGGAGATAAGCTTACACGGGGCCGTGGTACTGTTTAATAGTTTTTTCCCCGCACACCAATTATAACGGCTTGGTGCAGTGGGATCCCCAGTCAAAGTAAATCCAAAGGAAAGGTAACTTCCACTGTACTGCCTTAGTGTCACAAGTCTTGCCTTTCTTTTGATAACTGCTCGGCCCTTCACCTCGGTTAGAATTTTGTAGAGGGCCAAGTTCAGAGTCTTCTTCAAATAGTTATCCATCATTGTTTTTCATCTAGTCACCATGACCTAGCACATCTTAACAAGGTTGTCAACTTCCATGAAACACATGAAGAAGAAGAAGGTGGTAGCCATACTATGTCCATGCCGCCAACTACTGATATGAAAGAGCCACTCCAGAATCCACGCACAACAAAGACATAGTATTTGCAATTTTGTGGACCAATTAAAAAGTGAAATTGGACAGTTTCCCGCAGAATCCTGAACATTCTCTTACCAAACCCCCAGGTTCCTAGGAACCCTGGCTGAAAAACATTGACGTAAATACCGTTGATGAGTAACATACTGTATATACAATATTAGGCACCGTCCTAATTTAGGGTGTTTCCCTCCTGACATCTGCATATCATCTCTAAAGACAAAGACTCCAGTGTTCAAAGGAAAGAAGGTCAGTAGGAAAGCTGCAGTACCACCAAATTAGTCAATCCCAATGATGACATAAATAGTTGTGAAACATATTTGAAAAACAATTCAAGCATTTACAGGTATGATTGTAGTGTTAACTAGAAACAATACAAAAACATGCACTATGTGGAGAAAAGTATTGGGCCACACGTCTTAATTTTTGACTTCAAGTGTTTCAGCTTACAAAGACGTTTCGGCCAATTTTATGCTTCCAACTTTGTGGGAAAAGTTTGGCAAAAGCTGTTTCCTGTCCCTGCATGACTGTGCCCCAGTGCACAAAACCAGGTACAGATTGGATGAGTTTGGTGTGGAAGAACTTGAGTGGCCTGCACTGAGCCCTGACTTCAATTCCATCCAACATCTCCAACTAGAACCTAGCCTGGAACCAGTCTTTCTCATCAAACATCAGTGTCTGACCTCACACACTCCCAAATAAGAGAAGAAGCTGTTGTAGCTGCAAACGGGAAACCAGCTCTATATTAAAGGATTTGTGGAAGAATTCAAAATGGGGTGCCCTAAAAGTAAAGCATACTTTTGTTCATGGGGTGTACATTTTTTACCATATTCATCATTAAAATCTGCTCCTCTTTTCTCTCCCTCCCCTCTTCCAGCTGGTCAGTTGAGTCAGTCGGCTCACTTCGCCCTTCAACTGCCCTACACTGTGCTGGGTCTCGGACGAAGCGCCAACTTCCTGGATCACCTTTTCGTTGGCATCCCTCGGCAGCGTGGAGTGACGGTAAGGAAACATGAGAGGAAATTTTTACCTTGACAATTCATGGTGCTTCCACGGGAACAGCCACAGGCTGTAAGGTTTCTCTGAACATCTGAGAGAGATTGTCTCATGGAGGCATTTTTATGCCTCAGCAGACAGAGAAAAGGGAAGGAAAGGGTGGTGAATGACCAAAATAAAGCCCTGAAGACCCCCAGGTACAAAGCCTGCATCAAAATACAACACAAATTAAGCCATCTCTGAGCAGTTTAGGATGTCTTGAATTTAACTGTGTATGACAGGTTTGGCTGAGACTGTTGATGTCCATCTAATAAGACTGTGAGAGAGCCCCAGGATTGTGATGTTGAGAAAGAGAAAATCATCCAAGAAAACTGTTAAAAGATGGGCAAATTCACAATGGAATATTTTAAACACTTAGAAAAGTGATAGCCAGAAAGCAAAATTGTTTTTCTCTTAACTGCTCCAGCTTTTTTGTTTGTTTGTTTCTAATGTTCTAGATGTTGCGTATTTCTCCCGAGGATTGCAACTTGTTTGAAGGGTATTTTGTGAAGATTCAAAGGAGGGATTTCCCTCCGTGTGTTTTCTTATCAAATTAGGAAAAAAGGCTGAACACACAACAGCACTGTCTCCCTAATCTCGCGAAAGCATGTAATGCTTGGTAGAGACTGTTTATTTTTTAATTTAAGCAAGAAGTTAATGCGACAAAATATGTCTTACCTGCTGTTTATATCATTTGTCAAATAACGACGTGTGCAAAATGTTTCCAAATGAGGTACATGTGCTGTTTGTGGGGGAAAAAAATGTTGCTTCTGTCCTTTTGTGGACGTGTTTAACATGAATAATTAGTGTGTTTTTAGGTTAATGGAGGGAAAAAAGCTTGTGGATTTATGGATAATGCACTCAGACACAGGTACTACGCATCTCATTTTTGCAGGATTTGCAGATTCACCTGTTTAATGAGGACAAGTTAATCAGTTTCTTTGGTGTCATAAGCAGTGTTTTTCTCCTAGTCCCTCTCACTGATAATTAGATTGGTGTAAAATTAAGGTAAGATGAAGGATATTTTAGCAGGGGTTTTTTTTAATAAATAAAGACTGAGCATTTAAGCTAGCTGTTTTTTTGTTTTGTTTTTTAAATGGGGGGGATGTAAGTGATGACAAAACCAAGGGGGAATTAATAAAGTGCAGCAAGCATCTCACTGGAGCAGAAATATCAGCATGTTCATTTTTTACCATTCCAGACACTTCTTTAACAACCCTGCCAGTTGCTTGTTTATGAATGGCTCTCCAGTTCCAGGCCGCGTGTGTTTCCTGTCAATGGAACACGACAGCTCTGCACTAATATAGTAAATAATTGATCGGGTTTATATTTTTAATCTATTCCTCACCCACACATTTCTGCACTTCGCCACCTCTCTTCAGCTCAGCATTCATCTCCATCCCTGTTTTCCCTCTCGCGCAGCACTGTCACTCTGAATATTAGGCACGACAGGACCCCCCCATCCCCCCTCCAGTGTGCTACCAAGGTCTTCGTCAAGCAGACGATTAGAATTGCAGATGGCTTGGTCCGCTACTCGGATGCTGTAGTGCACCAGGAACACTCATCTCTAACAAGCTACGTTATTGTCCTCTTTCTACATTCTCATTTTTTCCCGCTGTGCAAAAGATTCCAGTCTTCTTCCCCCCTCTCCATTTTTCCTCCTCCTCACCCATTCTTCTACAAAGTGAATTAATGAATGCCTAAAGATGCATCCCATTATGCAGAGTGAATTTTATTTTTTTTTAACCCCGAGGGGACTGAGGAGTGGAGTGACTCTGTAGACTATACCTGTAATGAGGAGGAGGAGAATACAGAAGAAGGCTTAGACATCCTGACTGCCGTGACACCCCACTCGGTCACCATGTTTAGATCTTTCTCTCATTTTTAAAATTTTGTTTCCATTTTTTATTTTCCTCCTCTTATCTTGCCGACTCCCCCCATCCCTGCTGTGCCCTTTGCAATTCCTCCACCACAGTGAGACTTTCTGCTTGCTGCTTCACAGATGCAGATGTTTTGTAAAATCTACTTGGAAAACTTCCTTCTTCTGTCCAATCATTCCTCCCTTTTTATCCCCCACCCCTCCTCATCTTCCCTCCGTGAGTCTCAGTCCTCTTGTTCACTTTTCTTCCACCCAGGGGATTCCCTTTGCGGTTCAAAGTGGTTTACTTCACTAATCAGTCCCCCACTTGTCACTCTCCCTCAGTCTTCCTCACCCACCATCGCTGTATCTGTCTCTCTCTTCTCCTCATAGTGTGCCAGTTTCCCCGGCTTTGAACCGGAGTATCGCTCGTTCTCTCTGAAGACTTGGGAGCACTTTTCTCTCCCAAACAGCCAGATCGGATCTGCTCCCAGGCAGCGGTAGTGGAGGCTGATTTGTCTCCAGTTCCGCTCCCCTGCCACTCGCCGCACCGATGGCAGCGCTTTCCAAGAGCTAAGCGACAATGGCTTGCGGCGAGAGTGTGCTTGTTATGTAAAACGCTGTGCCATTGCCGCACAGTTATTCAAAATAGCTGCAAGTTGTAGTTCCTCTCAATTGACAAAGAAAGGGGAGTCACAATTAAAGAGCGATGGCACTCACTGAATCTGCCAAATGTCAAAGTGGAAATATTTCCTCCAAACATACAAGCTTGATTACAGCCTTTAAACTATTGAGGCGATGCCGCTGCCTCTGTTTCTCTCTCTTAACTCTCAGCCCATGAGCCAAACCTACGATGTCAGAGTAGGGGCTAAAATGGGATGACCTTTAAAAAGAAATGTGAACAAGAAGAAGCTGAGGATGACAATAGGCTTATCAGAAAAAATCAAAGCACTTTGTGTGCATTTGCTAAATGCGGTGCATGTCAGTCATGTCAGATGTCACGACTGGATGCCGAGCCCCCAGGCAGCAAACATCTAAAAATGAAATTTTGAACTTATGCAAAGTCAAACTGCTGTCAAACACAACGCTTCATGATTTTCATTCTCTTTTTTCTGTATGTTAACTCTGTCTTTGCAGACCTCCCATGCACTGTCTCTGAAGCGTTGCAGCTAAGATGCCCATTGCAGGTTAAAAATATTAATAAAGTACTGCCACAGGCAAAAGATTTTCCTGATTGACTGGTAGGCATAGATAGATATATCCATTTAATTAGTGAAATATAAATAGTTTTGAACGTCAGTAAATGATTTAGGTTCCAGGGTTGAGAAAGAATGTCTTTAAGTAACAATGAGGCCTTGAAATGTCATTTAGCCTGCACACTCAAGGCAGTAACCCACATGTTAACAGGCTAATCTCAGGTAAACAAGCTCACCATCACCGTTGTCTTCTGATGTTGGACACAAGAACACAAGTTTCTCCAAATTGTCAGGGAGAAGTGCCCACGGTGTTTTGCCAGAGTAACAGTGCCGTTTACACCTGGCATTAAAATGCATTTTCTGTGACTGGATTACAGTCGGATAGCACTTGAGAGACCACTGAGAGATCAAAAATTGGCCTTGTCTCTCAACAATCTCTCAGTGATCTCCTAAAGCCTCAAAAAAGCCTTTTCTGTGTAAATGTTTGGGAGATCCTTGTACGTTTTGGGACCGAGTCAAAACTTTGTGGAGACTGTGGTGACCGTGGAGATCACTGGAAGATCACTGAGAGATAATTAAGAGAGCGTTGAGAGATCTGGCCAGTTGATCTCTAAATCGGCTGTGGGCGTGGCTGTGGCACAGGTCTACAGTGTTCAACCTCTGATCAGAGGATCGGTGGTTCAGTTTCTGTGGTCTGCATGTCAAAGTGTCCTTGAGCAAGGCACTAAATCCCGAGTTGCTCCTGGTGTGTCAGACTAGCCATCACCAGTGTGTGAGTGGGTAGATAGTTGAATCTGTAAAGTGCTTTGGTCATCCAGGGATAAGAAAAAGCACTGTATAAGTGAACGCCATTTTCCATTTAAATGATGTCTCAATGGCTTTGATTGTAAAGCGGCTACAATCAAGATAATGCAATGCTAGGTCTATACAGCACTACAAAAGCTATATGAACTGAAAAATGTGCAACATGACCAAGACTGCTAATGTGTTTGTCAACTTCATCTTTCTTTCTCGTCACACTCTGCAGTATTTTGAATCAATTGAAGACTTTTATGGGGCTTTAAGTACATGCTCATAGTAAGAAGTTAGTGCTTTAACTTACAGCAGGGAAAATAAGTATTGAACACATCAACATTTTTCTTATTAAACGTATTTCTGATGGAGTCATTGACCTGACAGTTTCACCAGATATCACTAACAACCCAAATAATCCATTCATACAAAGAAATCAAGGCAACTGTGTTCACAAGTTTTATTTAATAAGGTGGAATGACACAGGAAATAAGTATTGAACGCGCTTGGTAAAATTCATTTAATATTTAGTAGAAAAGCCTTTGTTGGTAATAGCTTCCAGATGCCTCCTGTATCAAGAAACTAGGCACATGCACTGCTCAGGAGTGATTTTAGCCCATTCTTCCACACAAACTGTCAAATCTTGAAGGTTCCATGGATGTCTCCTATGAACTCTGATCTTCAGTTTGTTCCATCCATCCATCCATCCTCTACCTTTTTTCCGGAGGTCCGGGTCGCAGAGGCAGCAGTTCAAGCAGAGAAGCCCAGACTTCCCTCTCCCCAGCCACCTGCTCCAGTTCTTCAGAGAGGATACCAAGGCGTTCCCAGACCAGCTGGGAAACATCGTCTCTCCAGCGAGTCCTGGGTCTGCCCCGGGGTCTCCGCCCAGAGGGACGTGCCCGAAACACCTTAAGTGGGAGGCATCCAGGAGGCATCCTGATCAGATGTCCATACCACCTCATCTGGCTCCTTTCAATATGGAGGAGCAGCGGTTCTACTCTGAGCCTCTCCCGGATGACTGAGCTCCTCACCCTATCTCTGAGGGTGAGTCCAGCGATCCTATGAAAAAGTTTGTTCCATAGATTTTCAATTGGATTCAGGTCAGGTGACTGACTGGGCCATTCTAGCAGCTTCATTTTCCTTCTCTGGAGCCAGTTGAGAGTTTCCTTGGCTGTGTGTTTGGGATTATTGTCTTGCTGAAATGTCCATCCTCATTTCATCTTTAGCATCTTGGCAGATGGCAACAGATTCTTGTCAAGGATGTCTCTGTACATTTGTCCATTCATCTTTCCTTCAATTATATGAAGTCTGTACCATGTGCTGAAAAACACACCCACACCATGATGGGATGTGCAGTGCCATTTCTCCTCCAAACATACTGTGTGGTGTGGCATCCAAAAAGTTTAATTTTGGTCTCATCTGACCAGACTATATTCTCTCAGTATTTTACTGGCTTGCCCAAATGTGACCCGTGCTGGCAAAACGAGTCAGAATGCGCACAGCGTCATTATGAGCTGCAGGCAGCAGAAGTCATAAATCATGACTCTTTCTTTGTTTGCTAGCGGCAAGTCCCAGGAAAAACCCATGAGTGCCTGGTATTATTGGAAAGCTTAGAAAACGTACTTTCTAAAAATACATATTTGTTTTTGCGGAAAACGTAACTCCCGACTGATCAGACGCGAGTTTTATACCTAGCCAAAATATAAACAAATCGTCTTTTTCTGGTGTCCGTTTTTGTGTACTTCATACAAATTAAATATCATTTTGAAGGTCTTTCAACACAGAATATGGAAAAAACGTTACCTCAGTTTTGATAATTTTCTCAAAGTGACTCATTTTGCCAGCACGGGTCACAAATGTTGTGTGGCAAGCTTTAAACGAGCTTCAACGTGCTTTTTCTTCAGCAATGGAGTCTTGCGAGGTGAGCGGACATAGAGCCCATGTTGGTTGAGGGCATTACTCATTGTTTTCTTTGAAACAGCAGTATCTGCTAACTCCAGGTCTTTCTGGAGCTCTCCACGAGTGGTCTTTGGCTCTTGGATAACTCTTCTGATAATTCTTTTGACTCCTCTGTCAGAAATCTTGCGAGGGGCTCCTGGGTGTGGCCGGTTTATGGTAAAATGATGTTCTTTCCACTTCCGAATGATGGCTCCAACAGTGCTCACTGGAACATTCAGCAGTTTAGAAATGCGCCTGTAACCAATGCCATTATTATGTTTTGCAACAATAAGGTTGTGAAGGTCAAGAAAGAGCTCTTTGCTTCAACCCATCATGAGTTCTTTGTGGTGTGACACTGTGATATTCACAGACCTTTTTAAAGGCAATCAGTCAGGACTTAACCAGCTGGAATTAATTTGCACTGATGGGGGGTGATCTGGCTTCTTAATTTATGATGGATTTCAGCTGGTTTCTTGGCTTTCTGTGCCTTTTTGCACCTCTTTTTCTTCATATGTTCAATACTTCTTCCCTGTGTCATTCCACTTAATTAAATATGACTTATTTTGTGAACACGATTGCCTTGATTTCTTTGTATGTATGAATTACTTGGGTTATTACTGATATCTGGTGAACATCTCAGGTCAAAAAATGTTGATGTGTTCAATACTTATTTTCCCGCTGTAGATGTAATGAAAATATGGGCTAGTCTTTTTTTCAGTAGCACTGTGGCCAAATGTTCCTGACCTTTGTGATATTCCACAAGTAAATGAAGACTGTCTTTAAGATTAGTTTGATGTGAAAGTTAAAGACCATACATATCCTGTTTGAAAATGAGTGACATTTGTCCAAATTGACAGTTTCTGAGGTGATTTGGGCCAAATAAACTTCAGTTTTGTGTGAATTTATCAACAAAAAATGATTCAGGCTTTTTTTGTCCTTCAGACACACCTGTAGTTCCGCTCAAATCCCAAAAAGAGCAACAAAGACTGTACACATTGTCAGTCTTGACTAGAAATGTCCAAAAGAACTGTCTGCCCTTGGGGGTGCCCCCTGACCCTTCTCTGAGCTCTCTAATGCTACCAACCCCAGTGGAACTGATCAGCAGGTCTGACTGGGGTTCTCTGTGCAGCTTCCAAGTGTGAATTCAACACATTCTTGTAAAAGAAATCTCGGCTCTTGATAAAGCACCTCAGACCAAATGAAGTTAAACAGAAGATGGATGGACCTGCCAGTCAAGTCTGTATCCATGGCAATACACCAAGGCGAGGAGGTCTGATCAGGAGAGTCATGCTGACATCTATTATGTGCAAAGGCTGTAAAATTAATAGTAAATCCAAACATCGTTCACACATCTTCTGTCGTAATTCACATTTCTGCTCCAATTTGTATATTTACTGTTAACATGATAAACGGAGAAAAGGAAACATTACCAGTGAGCTTATGGAACGTACTTCTTCTGTCTGAGGTTGAAAAATGATGTGACATTGGAGTTGACCTCATTCCTTAACAACATCTGAGAAAACTAAAATTCTTTACCTTTGTTTTCAGGCAAATGTAGCTGATAAACATCACCATATATCTGATCTTACCCAGTGTGAAAAGGATTTTAACCCAGCAACCTTTATATTTTAAATTTCACTTCAACTTAGTTTTTAGCTCATAACGGTAAAGCTGAAAAGTGCTAATGCTATGGTGCTGCATCTGTCGTCCATCCACGTTTCACAAAAACAGGTAGTTTACCTGATGCTTACCAAACTCACACAATGATCCTCGGGAGATTGTGGTCAAGGTCAAAGGTCAGGAGATCTTGGGGCCCTTGTGGTGGTTTTATCAGGTCAGAATGAGCTACTCTGTTATTGACAATCTGTTTGATTTGTTTCACTGCATGAAAGAGAAAAATCTGACACAAGGACGGGTTGCTGCCAAGAATCACTGTACTTTATATGAGACATTTGGATGATATAGATGAAATCGTGCTGACATCTGTTTCTGATATCTGTTGTTTGTTATGAAAAAAATGCTTAAAAGTGTTCTGGATTGTATTTTCATGAAAACAAAATACATCAACAAAAGGTTTAGAAAGGGGCAGAATTAAAGTCTGTCCATCCAGCCATCTTCTGCTGCTTTTCCGGAGGTCCGGGTCGTGGAGGCAGCGGTTTAAGCAGAGAAGCCTAGACTTACCTCTTCAGAGAGGATACCAAGGTGTTCCCAGACCAGCTGGGAGACATCGTCTCTCCAGCGTGTTCTGGGTCAGCCCCGGGGTCTCCTCCCAGTGCCCAAAACAACTCAAGTGGGGAGCGTCCAGGAGACATCCTGATCAGATGCCCAAACTACCTCAACTGACTACTTTCAGTGTGGAGGAGTATATAAGGTGACAAATCCATGAAGGGGATTAAAGTCAATATATTTCTCAAAAATATATATTGATGAAAAAATATTTTATGGGTCCAAAACAGTCATAATATTTACATCTGAGCAGTTGGATGACGAGAACTACGGTGGCTAATAAGGATATGACAACTAATAGCATAACTGGGTTATGCTCATGGTATGTTCAACGTCATCAAAGAACTGAAACTGTCGAATAGTCTGCGCTGCTTGTTGTTGTTTGTCTCTGCCAGCCAGTACAATTTTATAGTGTTGCAAGAGTAAGTATGACACCTACTGGTCAGGAGGTCACAATGTTGTCTCTGCTATCTTTAAATAGAATTTAAGTTAAAAGAAAAAGAAGTGGGAAGCAATTGCCACTGAAAACGACAGTATGTTGTAATGTGCATATGACAACATTATAGCAACATATTAAGAGGTAGAATTGGGCAGTACTACAGTGTGTGAATGACCAGCAAGAAGAGACCTAAAAAAAGAAGTGCTGATAAATAGTACTGTTGATACACTGTTCATACATTTTGTATACTTAAGTTGGTCTTACTTCACAACTGGAAAATTGCTTCTAAATCTGACTTGCTTTGAGAAAAGGAATGCAGAGGATTTCTGCGACGCCTGATGTTAAAGAGGTCATTGACTGAGAAATGGTATGTTTGTAGGTTTTAACTGTCTGAAATGAGTCTACTGGTCATGTAATTATCAAAAAATTTTCAAAACAGTCAGTTTTCTTAAAAAACACACAGCCTTTATCTTGATTTTCTCTCCCAAGAAAGGTCAGGAACGTTTTTGACTCTTCTGGGTCAATCATATATGCCAAGTCTAGAAAAAGCCAACCCGCTGCCATTCTAGAGACCCACCCACTGCTCTATTATTGGCCTGCCCAGTTGTCCGTCGTGTAGATGGAAGGGGGAGGCTAAAGATAGCCTATTAGCCCCCAAGATAACACTGGTATCAGGACGCTGTCTGTAACGCAGGTGTCCTAACAAGCTCAGGGAGGACAGAAACTTCCTGTAGAGCATAAGGGCAAGCACTTGCTTGATCTTGATTTTCAGTATGAATACAGGCCATGAAAGCCTCATGATCTTTCTGACCTTTTGGGTTTTAAGCTGGAGGTGTCCGAAAAGTTTCCATGGGGATAACTGGCTTATGGTGGCCAAGAGTTCATAGCGAAGCTGCTTTTTGATCCTTCGATGTCAGCTCTTCCTATCATTGTGAAGCAGAATTCACCAAGCGTTGGATTGTTCACCCACTAATAGGAGATGTGAGCTGGGATTAGACCGTCGTGAGACAGGTGAGTTTTACCCTACTGATGATGTGTTGTTGGAACAGTCAGTACAAAAGGAATGGCAGGTTCAGACATTTGGTGTGTGCTTGGCTGAGTAGCCACTGGTGCGAAGCTACCATCTGTGGGATTATGACTAAACGCCTCTAAATCAGAATCCTGCCTAGATGTAGCGATACCGTAGTACTGTGGATCTCCGGTTGGCCTCGGATAACCAGCTCTGGCCGGTGATGGAACAGCTCTCGTGGTTGCCTCGGGGGACGGCCAGAAGGCGGCTGCCACTCCCTGATCCCAACCACATGTTTATGGAGAGTCCAGTGCTAAATAACTCGGAGGACAGCTTCCTCACTGTCCTCCAGGACTCTGTGCAACTCTGCTTTACCCTCGCGGGCAGCGTAGGAGACCTGCCTCATGACAGGGGATCCCTCAGCTGGCCATGGGAGCAGAGTGGAGTCCTACAGAGCGAATCAGGGGTGGGGGCATCCGGCGCATGATGCTAGCGATTTGTTGTGGAATCACGGCAAAATTATTGGGAGATGGGCCGGAGTGACGCGAGATACACCATCGACTGTGAATCAGTGAACCACAGCCGCTCAACCAAGCTAGGAGGCTATAAGCTAGTCAGCTAATGGCTAACTGACGTAAGAGGGAGGGCGGACTTGAGTAGGTGAAACATTGTTGTTAAAGTGATAGGTTTAAAATCAGAGCATTTCAAGAAAGCCAGGAAAATACAAAACAAGTTTGCTTTAATAATTAAAAAAATTAAAGAAAATGTGAACAAAATATGTCACAAACGTTTCATTAAGACATGTGTGAGCTGTTAAAATGTAGAAAAAGCACAGTCAATGACCCCTTTAAAGTTCTGACGCAATGAAAATCATGCCTTCATGCCCGTTGCCTGTGACGCTATCTGGCATGTGTTAAGCAGTCAGGAAGAGGTGGGCTTCATCAGTGATCAGATCAAACCAGACCAGAACAGCAAAGCCAAACCCCTTTCTTCCATCATGAGAAAGCTGCTGAACCACTGTTTGACCCCCGCCACATCTGGAGACAGGATCGGGTGTGCAACTACTTGACGTGTGTCATTGTCACCTCCCGGGCACACATGTCTACCAGTCAGACGACACAAGATCTTGATCTCCAACATCATAGCTGAGCAGTTTGTTGGCTCCTGGACTCTTGCTAAGATTGAAGACTTTTACTCCTTGAAAGTTGAGCGGAAAAAACTGCAAAGGAGAAATGTACTACTTCACCACCAAATATTGTATAGTTCATATATTTGTTCCAACCCCCTATAATCCATTACAATAGACCCTTTAAAGTAAGTTTTAGTCAGTTCAAACTTTTGCTTAGAGGATTATTTTTTAGCATTGCAGTATGGCATACCTCCAAAAAATATCAAAATTTTAAGAAAAGCTTTAAGTCTCTGTTGATGTGTAGTGGCCAACCAAAGTATTCAGGGTTTGATTCTGCCCTGAGTTGCTTCCTTCTGGTCATCAAACCACATTAGTGTCTTCTGTCACTTAACAAAACAATAAAGTCCAAGAAAATGTCCAAAAATACTCCACATGGTTCATGAATGACATGATGGAATTTTTCAGTCTGTTCTGTGATTTCAGTGTCCTTCCATGAATTGTCTTTTGAGTGGGCCTCCGTGTTTCTGTGGTGAGCTGCTTTACAAGAAGAGAAAAGGTTACACATTCTTTATCAAGAGAAAATGAGATCATGATTTTTGAGGATAATACAACTTTCTTACACACTAGCACAGATATACTTCATCGTACATGCAAATATACGCTCAAACATGCATGCAGATGTACACAGGTGAAGAAAAACTGTGTCGCACTCCACTGGCAGAGTAATTTATTTCAAGTAGCAGGTTGTCTGTGTCTGGATTGCGTGGCTTAAAATAGCTTCTCCACACTAAAGGATCCATTACTCTGTCTCAGAGGACTTAACATACATATCCTCAGTTTGTGTCTGCCTGTGTATGTTATGGTCATCTGTGTGCTATTGCATGTACGGTTGCTATCATACAGGGTCGTTTCTATTTTTTTTTGGGGGGGGGGCTATATGCAAGATTGTGTTTGGGTGCTCCAATTTTTGCAATGAAGAAGAGTTTAAACCCTTTAAAATGGGGAAAAAACAAAGAACAAATGTAAGTCACTGTCTAGATGAACTGAAAAAAAAACAATCAGCATCCATATAAATGCTGCAAATTTGCAAGACAAAAGGTACAAATTTATGAGAAAAAAAATTGAAAATAAATTTTAAAAAAGTAAAAATTGATGAGAAAAGCTGCAAAACTACAAAAAAAGTTATAAATTTATTAGAAAAAAATGCTAATTTGGAAGAAAAAGTGGCACATTTTTGAGAAAAAAAGTTGCAAATGTACAACAGAAATGAGATGTACATTTGTGAGAAATAAATTTCCTAATTTACAAGAAAATTTTCAAAAATTTACAAGAAAATTGACAAAATAAAAAGTCCCAAATTTATGAGAAGAGCAAGTTTTTGAGGAAAAAAGCTACAAATGTTCAACAAAAATAAGCTCCAAATTTCTGAGGAAAAAACTGCAAATTTACAAGAATAAAGTAGCAAATTAATGACGAAAAAGCTGTACATTTACAAGAAAAAGTTGTAAATTTATAAAAAAGAAATTTATGAGAAAGGAGTTAAAAATTTGCAAGGAAAATTTTTCAAATTTAAAAGAAAAGACAAAACTTGACTGTAATTTTAATTCTCTCCCCAAAAATTGAGGGTGAATTTGTAGCTTTTCGGGCCCCATTGTGGCAGGGGGGGGGGGGGGGGGGGCGTTGAATTTGCAGCCTCTGCTTTACAGCCACAGATGGCTCTGCTACCATGTATTACAGTGTATGTGCATGTCTGATTGATTCTTTCGCTCGTCTCTTTACAGGAGATACGGAAGCAGGAGTGGACCGCCATCATTCCCAATTCTCAGCTCATTGTTATGCCTTTCCCACACGATTCACCCCGCAGGTACATCATCACTTGTACCGAAAGACACAATGCAATATAAATGGGCCATAAGTACCCCATTTTACTCGTTCACTTGTGTATAATTTGCTGGGAAAACCTGTTAAAGCTCGTTACCATGGACACATTTCAACACTCAAACTGCAGCATCCGACGCCACTTAATGGCAGCATTCAAGTTAATGTTACCTCGGCTCCATGCAGATTGCGACTCTTCTGCCGCATCTTTGTGAAACAGTCTGCAGAGGAGAGCGTCACACACATATCACCTCGCAGCATGTGTCCTCATGTTATCGTGATGCTTTTCACATGTAGTTCAAACCCCAGGAGGAAGTCCAGATGGCTGTGCAACACAGACAAACAACGGCTCGCACGCACCCCCCCCCCCCCCCCCCCCCCCAGGCGGGTTTACACTTGTGCAGTCACTGGGCTTGCCAACACAGACACACCATGGGTGGAATGAGATCTAACTATTCTCCTCACACCAAGTATAAGCTAACAGATTGCAATATGATGAATTTAATAAATCAAAGCGGTTGGATTTCTGGAAGTGCAGACAAGTTCTTGGAAGCTTGAAAGAGAGCAGTACTTCAGTTGTGTTTGAAAGAGCAAGAGATGCTTTTTTTTAACTTAAGGCACACTCTTCTGTTGTACATTATTTGGTAATTACATTGTTCTGTGAAAGGAAGCTACAGTGGTTCAAAGAAAATCATATGAAAAGTATGGGATACATTTTTGCTAGGATCCCATTTTTTTGTTGTGCACCTTAACCTTAACATTTAAAGGTGCAGTGTGCAGTCATTAGTGATATCAAGCAGTCAGATTTCGAAATGCAAATATTTCCCATTATATAAGTCATTACTCAAATCCAAATCATTTAGGATTACCTACAGAATTCATTTGTGCAACTGGAGGTTGACATATAAACTTGGAACAACACAATAATAATCTTGCATGGAACTGGACCCTCTTCCTGTTCTTTTTTTTTTTTTAAAGCTAATCATACAATGCAGAAAATAGAACAGTGTTTTGCTAATAATGATTATATAAAGAAAACAAAATTATGAATTAATGTGGTTTTAAATTTCAGAATTCCAATTACCTAAAATATTACACACAGCAACTTTAAATGAGACCTACACCAGACTGCACTTTGAACTGGCTACAGCCCCCAAGTGACTCGCATCCACAGAAGAACAATGACAGACCATCACACACATGTGCAGCCTGCTGTGTATATGGAAGGAAGACAGAAGGTTCAGGCTGTAGACCCACAGAGACATGGGACTCCATGATCCACGAGACAGAAATATTTAGGGTGAAGTGCACTCTGCAAATTTATTTTTAAAAAATGCACATTAAACTGTCATAAAATTACCACAAAAAAAATGTGTGAATTGTAGTCCAAAAAAAATGTAAATATCAAATTTCTGCAAAGTTGCTGCTCTTTTATAGGGAGAAAAGTTTCAAATTTTGAGGGGGAAAAAATGTAAAAAGTTGTAAAGTTACCAAGAAAAAGTCACAAATTTACAAAAAAGTTCCATATCTGCGAGGAAAAAAAGTCACACAGATATGAGAAGAAAATGTGCAGTCGTATAAAGAAAAGGTAGAAAATTTCCACTGAAAAAAAGTCACACATGATGAGACTGTTGCACTAGAGCGACGTAAAAGTTGGATGAATTGTGACATGACTGTTCAAACTGAGGCTACACTGCGAAACCTAGATCCGTATCTGATTTAGGAACTACGTACAAACTGATGTGGGCAACAAAATCACATTTGGGCCAGTTTTGCCGGCACTCTGAACGTGGCCTAATTTCTCTCCCTCTCTGTCTCTCTCCCTGTATAGCTGGAGTGCCAAGTTGTACCTCACTCCGAGCAACAGCGTGCTGCTGACCGCCATCGCGCTGATCGGAGTGTGCGTCTTCATCCTCGTCATTATCGGCATCCTCCACTGGCAGGAAAAGGTTAGGACCCACATCAGAGCGCAGTGTTGTGATGTGGTTAATGTTGGCCTCTTCTTGGTGATTTGTTCCTCTAGAAGGCCCATTTGTGTGTGAGAACCGTTTCTGTCTATAAAGCAGAGTACGCAAATGCTCCTGGCTCCTGGAGCCACTCGGGGGAAGAAGGAGCCCTAAGCTACAAGTTCACCCTCATCTTTTTTGGGAGACAATATTGCCTTCTTTTTTGTCTTGTAAATTCGAAGCTTTTTTCTCATAAATTTCAGATTTTTTTCTTGTTCATTTGCAACTTTTTCATGAATTTTGACTTTCTCTCTTAAATTTGCAACAAATTCTCATAAATTAGCAACTTTTTTCCATAAATTTGCATGTTTTTTCCTGTAATATTGTGACGTTTTTCATGTCAATTGGAAGTGGTTTTCCCAAAAATGTGCAACTTTTTCTCATAAATTTGTTGCTTTTTTGTGAATTTAAAACATTTTCAACATTTTTTAGGAGAATTAAAATTACCTGTAAATTTTCATTTCCAATAAATTGGCAAATTTTTTCCTCATAATTTTGCTACTTTTTTGTTGTAAATTTGTTTTGTTGTAAAAATGCTTTTTTTTCTTAAATGTGTGACTTTTTTGCAAATTTGCAACTTTTTCTCCTGAAAGGTGTGGGTAGAGCGGTCAATGTCGGCAGGCTACCCAGCTATGTCCTTGCACTAACTCAACATGGTATGAGGCTACGGCCACCAAGCTTGGTACATAGGCTGACCATGGGATTAGCACCAGTGACTATGCTTTTGGGGTCAAAGGTCAACTTCAGGATACTATATAAACTATGTCTCAACAACAAAGAAAGCTAGGGTCACCAACCTTTGTACACAGGTTCACCTTGGAATCCTGACCTCTGACAATGGGTTTGAGGTCAAAAGGCCAAAAGTACATAGCCTGTACTTTTTTCTAGTCACAAAGACCACTCAAAGCACATAACTAGTAGGGGTGGGAATCACAAGGGACCTCGCGATTCAATGCAGATCGCAATACTTGGGTCATGATACGATCCTATTATGATTCAATGATAATCACGATATCACAATATCAAGTATCACAGTCCCATATATATAAATTTTTTTCACCTTGTTCAACCCCAAATCATGCCCCAAAGTAAAACTGTTGACATCTTTTTCATAGAATAAAGTATTCTCGGGGCTTCTTTTTCCGCCGAGACACGTCTCTGCGCACAGGGAGGGTGGTGGATGGTGTTTGGACTAGACTCCCACTCCAGATAGGTTTAGCTGACTCTGTGGACTCTTTTAAAAAGCAGCTGAAAACGTTATTGGCTAACGAGGATTTTAAGATAAGATAAGATAAGATAAGCCTTTATTAGTCCCACAACGGGGAAATTCCAGGATTGCAACAGCACAGGGATAGCAACACTCAGAGCAACAATCAGAAGGCAAGAAAAAAAACAAGCAAGCAAGAGCAGCTAATAAACATATGTACGTATTACTATAAAATATATATATATACACACACACACAGACACACAGTGCAGAGCATTGTAGCTGGATGGAATAAATATATGAATATATGAACACACAGTGCAGAGCATTGTAGCTAGATGGAATAAATATGTAAATATATAAACACCCACAGTACGGAGCATTGCAGCTAGGTGGAATAAATATGCAAGTATATAAACACACACAGTGCGGAGCAATGTAGCTAGATGGAATAATATGTAGATATATAAATATATAAACACCCACAGTACGGAGCATTGTAGCTAGATGGAATAAATATGCAAATATATAAACACACACAGTGCAGAGCATTGTTGCTAGATGGAATGAAACAGCATAACCGTCTACTTAGTTATCCTACATGGTATGATTATGTGCCCATACATATTCTCACCCTCCATAGCGACCGGTATGTTCCTAGTTGTATGCCGGAGAGGACCATTGTGTAAGTCTATTGCATCTTTTGCATTCAAAAAACTATTAGTTTGTTACGTCTTTTTGCTATCTCTGCGAGCAGCCCTGCTTAGGTTGTACAGTCTGACAGCCGTTGGTAGGAAGGACCTACGAAACCTCTCGGTTGTGCACCTGGGATGATGTAGTCTGCTGCTAAATGAGCTCCTCAGTGCATTCAGTATGTCCTGCATAGGGTGGAACTCGGACTCCAGCAGAGATGACAGTTTAGCCACCGTCCTTCTCTCTCCTATCTCCTCCATCGGATCAAGGCGCTGCCCCAGGACAGAGCTAGCTTTCTTAATCAGTTTGTTCAGTCTCTTCGTATCGGCTGCAGTAATGCCACTGCCCCAGCAGACCACTCCAAAAGTGATGGCTGATGCCACCACCGTGTCATAGAATGACTTCAGCAGCGCCCCTTGTACACCAAAAGACCTGAGTCTCCTCAGCAGGAACAGCCTGCGCTGTCCCTTCTTGTAGAGTGCATCAGTATTGTGTGACCAGTCTAGTTTATTGTTCAGATGAATACCCAGGTACTTATAGGATGTCACCATCTCGATGTCTGTTCCCTGTATATTTACTGGTACTGTGAGGGGCTGCCCATGCCTGCGGCAGTCCACCACCAGCTCCTTAGTTTTCCTCGCGTTGATCTGGAGGCAGTTCCGATGGCACCAGTCCACGAAGTCCTGGATAAGCCCTCTGTACTCAGCTTCATCTCCATTGGAGATGAGGCCAACGATCGCAGAGTCATCAGAGAACTTCTGTAGATGGCAGTGTGTTGTGTTGTGTGAGAAGTCCGCAGTATAAAGAGTGAACAGGAAGGGAGTCAGCACCGTTCCCTGGGGGGCCCCCGTGCTACTGATGATCGTGTCGGACACACAGTCCCGGGTTCTCACAAACTGAGGCCGGTTCGTGAGGTAGTCCAGGATCCATGATGACAGGTGCTGGTCCACCCCTGCGCGCAGCAGCTTGTCCTTCAGGATCATCGGTTGGATGGTGTTGAAAGCACTGGAGAAGTCAAAGAACATGATCCTCACCATATTCCCGGGCTTCTCCAGGTGGGACAGAGAACGGTGAAGGAGGAAGATCACCGCATCCTCCACCCCAATGCCATGCTGGTAGGCGAACTGGAGTGGATCCATCGCTGGTTCCACCAGGGGGCGGAGGTGAGCAAGGAGCAGTCTCTCCAGGGTCTTCATCAAGTGGGACGTCAAGGCCACCGGTCTGTAGCTGTTCAGGTCTTTGGGGTGGGAAGTTTTTGGTACAGGTACCACACAAGATGTTTTCCACAGCTGTGGTACCCTCCCCAGTTTCAGGCTCATGTTGAAGATATACGTCACAATCCCACACAGCTGGTCTGCACAGGACTTGAGGAGCTTTGCGCTGATGTCGTCCGGTCCCGGCGCCTTCCTCGCCTTGATCTTCCTCAGCTCCGTCCTCACCTGGGTCCTGGTCAGGGTCAGGATGGGGGGCTGTGTGTTGGGAGTGGGGGGGTGTTGGTAGAGTGGGGAGTGGGCAGCAGGACTTGATTTCTTTAGAGGCAGCAGTGGTTGTTGTGCAGTCAGGGGGGAGGGCGGTTGGTCAAATCTATTGAAAAACAGATTCAGGTTGTTCGCCCACTCCCTGCCCCCTGTGGCCTGGGGGGAGGTATTCTGGAGCCCCGAGATGGTTTTGAGGTTTCTCCAGACCCCGCTGATGTCGCTCTGTTGCAGCTTGTCCTCCATCTTCTTCCTGAAGCTGTCCTTGCCTTCTCTGATCTTTCTCCTCAGCTCCCTCTGTACGGACTTCAGCATCTCCCTGTTCCCCGACCTGAAGATCCTCTTCTTCTCTCTCAGAAGTGTTTTTATCTCAGGGTTGATCCAGGGTTTGTTGTTTGAGTGACGCCGTATGGTCTTGGTGGGAACGGATTTGTCCACACAGAAGCTGAGGTAGCCCGTGAAGGTGTGAATGAGGCCATCGATGTCCTCACCATGTGGATCGCAGAGCTGCTTCCAGGCGGTGGCTTCAAAACAGCCCTTTAGGGTGTCCATTGTCTCCTCAGACCATAACTCCACAGTGTGCATGGCCGGAGGTTGTCTGTGCACTAGGGGTTTGTACACCGGCCGGAGATGAACCAAGTTGTGATCCGATCTCCCGAGTGGGGGTAGTTGTGATGAGGTGTACGCCTCCTTAGTGTTTGCGTAGAATAAATCCAGTGTTTTATTGTCTCTAGTGTGGCATGTGACATACTGGGTGAACGTGGGTAGAATGGGAGACAGTGAAACATGGTTGAAATCGCCTGAGATGAGGAGAAGAGCATCTGGGTGTTCTGTCTGCAGCCTGCTGGTTACTGAATGGATGACGTCACGTGCTGTCCCAGCGTTCGCCGTCGGATTTGCATAAACAACAATGCAGATCACGTGTGAGTGTTCTCTCGGGAGATATGTAGGCCTCATGCTAACAGCTAGCAACTCAATGTCTTTGCTGCAGTGTCGTTGTTTAACAGTGATATGTCCCGGTCTGCACCAGTTGTTGTTAACATACATGATCACTCCACCGCCCCTAGCCTTGCCACTGTCTGGTGTTCGGTCAGCTCGTATCATGTGAAAACCCTCCAGCTCAATGTTAGCATCTGCTGCTAGTTCAGTTAGCCACGTCTCAGTAAACAAAAGGAGAGAGCACTCCCGGTATGTGCTATCATAACGGGAGATAGCCGCTAGCTCATCTAACTTTCCCAGTATCGACCGTACATTTCCCATGACAACAGATGGAAGGGAGGGTCTGTACCTTATATTTTTTGTCCTCCGCCTTACTCCAGCCCGGCAGCCGCGGCGTTTTCGCCTCAGTTCACTCGGTATGTCGAGTTTTTCCAATGGGACCGGGTGGCGGTTGAATGCTAGCAGCTGTTCTCTGCTGTATCGTATCCTGCTATAGACAGTGGCTCCGTCCACCGGCTCAGGAGACATTTAGGACGATCTGTGTGTCCGTGATATAAGTGGGGTGAAAAAAAAAAAGACGGATCAAAAGAGAGAGGAAGGGAAAAAGACTCGGAATCGAGCCGCTGTTGCAAAAGGCAGCCGACTCGTGTGGCGCCGAGAGAAAAAAAAAAAAAAACTTCATTGAGTTTCAACTGCTTTTTAATGGTAAGTCTGATATTTTAAAATTATTTTAATCTTGTGTTTTAACTTGTTTTTGTATTTTTAAAATTATTTTTATCTATGAACTTTCTTTTATTCCATTTTGTTGTGCAGCGCTTTGTGACTATATGTGTGTGAATAGTGCTTCATAAATAAACTTTACTTGGCACTCGGGGGGGGGGGGGGGGAGCAAGCTCCATGCCAGTGTGTTTTTAGCTTAGCTGTTGCTAATGCTGCTCTGAGATGTGTGCTGGCCCGCATGTTTTTTTGTTTTTTGTTTTTTTCGTGCAGCGCTTCTTGCGGGTTGTGTGTCATGTCAAGGTCTTTCGTTCCATCTTTGTTATAACATCCAAAAAAGGCCCAATGTTTGAGCTAACTTTGAGGTAACTGCTTCCTAACTTTCAAAGCTGGCTGCAAATCTTGCGAGACAAGCTATGACTTCACTTTACTGGATGCTTGCTTTGCACCATCCAGTGGACTTAAAATGCAATTGGTTGATTACCCAAGAGAGTATGCAACGTTTACATTATAATTAATAAAAGATCGATCCATGCGTTTAGGGATCGGTGCATCATCGTTATTGTCAAGTATCACGATCCATCATTGAATCAATCTTTTGTCCCATCCCTAGAAACTAGTAGCTTCACTAACCCTCTATCCTAAGCGTCTGTCACAGACAGATACTTAGAGAGAACTTAGAGTCAGCAGTTGACTTAACATGCATGTCTTTGGATTGTGGGAGGAAACCAGAGCGCAAGTTATGCACCTGTGTCGACATGATGCAGCTGCGACAGCATTGACGCATCAGCGATGTGCGTTTCTATTGTGTCACCCAACATGCACCTCTCCAGAGAAGGAGAGGTGCATGTAGGCGACGCAGGCTGTAAGTGCTGGGATTGGTCCGCTTTGTCTCCTTCACATTTCCTGGTTCTCATCACTGCTCAACTCTTCCTGTTCACAGTGGCCCAACTTCCAAAGCAAGATGGCTAGCGGTCCAAATTCAAAAGAATATTGAGCTAGAAAGCATATACAAAACATTTTATGGCTTGTCATAAGCCCAGTAATTACACGGATTGTAAAATGACGGCAGCGGTGGTGGTCGCACACACCGTTTTCTCCGACTTCTCTTTTTCTCTGTGGAACGATCATATTGAAAGTTGCTTTTCTTAACATTGTTTAGCTCCAACTCCATCACGTTGCTATTTCATAAACAAAAACACACGATGAACACAAATCACTACACACATTGACTAAAACCTGCTTTGGCAATGGAGCAAAGCATTTCACCCAACACACAAGAAAAAGTTGCCGATCACTGCATCCACGACAGACGTCGGTAATGGTGTTGATGTGATGCGGGTGCAAAAATCCCACTTAAACCCTCACAACACAGGGAGAACATGCAAACTCCACATAGAACCCCCCCCCCCCCACCAAAAAAAAATACAGTCTTGCATAGGCTCCCAAAAAAACAAGAAATGGCCCCTTGTCTGTGCACTAGACAGACAGAAAGAGAAAGAGCAGATTGGTCACAACCAGCAGCAGATGGGTCTGGTCGGCCCTGTCCTGTAGTCCTCTAGCCTCCCACCGAGACACACATACACACACACACACTCATTCTCCTCCTTCATCTTGCTCGCCCGCTCCCCAGGCCACAACCTGGAAGGACATTCAGCAGTAATTGCCTTCTTCTGTCCTTTCATCGCCACAGATCTGCTGTTCATTACCGCCATAAATGTGCTCTCCAGGGAGTCGATGCATGTTTTCAAGTTGTTTGGGTTTTTTTTTTGCTTCAGCTAATTTTGGTTTTTCAGTTGTTTTCACACTCTCGCGCACACACGCACACACACACACCCTCCAAAAATCTACCTTGTCACCGCAGGGTGGAGGACACACATGGACACAAGCAGGAATTCTCGCAAATGTACTTTTGTTGTTCTGGATTGTCTCCTTTTTTTCATCCACACAAACACACGCCGAGTGTTAATGCTGTCTGTTGTGCGGCAAGCTGCTGGCAGCTTCTCCAAACCATCTGCCGTTGAGAGCATGTGGGCTTAATGTGTGCCTGTGTGTGTGTGCGTGCGTGCGTGTGTGTGTAAGGGCGTCTTCTTGCAGGCTAGCATGTGTGCATGGTTACACACGCAGAAGTGCTCTAATTGCCCTCTTTTTTGGAAGCGTGGGCATGTGCATTAGCTTCATCTGATGCTCAATTTTTTATTTTATTTTTTTTTTTTTAAGTGGAAAAAACATGGCTGCTGCCTGCATGGATCATGTGAGGTTCACCCAGAGCCTCGTGTGGATTGATGGAGATGTCGGTATATGTAAGATAAGATAAGCTTTTATTAGTCCCACAATGGGGAAATTCCAGGATTGCAACAGCACAGAGGTAGCAACACTCAGAGCAATAATTTAGAAGATAAGAAAATAAGAGCAGTGAATATACATATGTACACATAAATATATAAATATATATACACAGTGTGGAGCATTGTAGTTAGATGGAATAAACAGCATAACCATCTATTTAGTTACCCTACATAGTATGAATATGTACCCATACATATTGTCACCCTCCATAGCGACTGATATTGTCCTACTTGTATACTGGAGGGGACCATTTGTGTAAGTCTGTTGTGTCTTTTGCATTCAATACTATTAGGTCGTCACATTTTTTTGCTATCTCTGTGAGCAGCCCTGCTTAGGTTATACAGTCTGACAGCCGTAGGTAGGAAGGACCTGCGAAACCTCTCGGTCGCGCACCTAGGATGATGTAGTCTACTGCTCAATGAGCTCCTCAGTGCGTTCAGTATGTCCTGCATAGGGTGGGACTCGGACTCCAGCAGAGATGACAGCTTAGCCACCATCCTTCTCTCTCCTATCTCCTCCACTGGGTCAAGGCGTTGCCCCAGGACAGAGCTAGCTTTCTTGATCAGTTTGTTCAGTCTCTTCCTATCGGCTGCTGTAATGCCGTTGCCCCAGCAGACCACTCTAAAAGTGATGGCTGATGCCACCACTGTGTCGTAGAATGTCTTCAAGAGCTCCCCTTGTACACCAAAAGACCTGCGCCTCCTCAGTAGGAACAGCCTGTGCTGTCCCTTCTTGTAGAGTGCGTCGGTATTGTGTGACCAGTCTAGTTTATTGTTCAGATGAACACCCAGGTACTTGTAGGATGTCACCACCTCAATGTCTGTTCCCTGGATGTTTACTGGTGCTCTGAAGGGTTGTCCTTGCCTGCGGCAGTCCACCACCAGCTCCTTAGTTTTCCTCGCATTGATTTGGAGGCAGTTCCGATGGCACCAGTCCACGAAGTCCTGGATAAGTCCTCTGTACTCAGCTTCATCTCCGTTGGAGATGAGGCCGACGATCGCAGAGTCATCAGAGAACTTCTGTAGATGGCAGTGTGTTGTGTTGTGTTGTGTGAGAAGTCCGTAGTATATAGGGTGAACAGAGGAAGGGAGCCAAAACCGTTCCCTGTGGGGCCCCCGTGCTGCCGATGATCGTGTCGGACACACAATCCCGGGTTCTCACAAACTGTGGCCGGTTTGTGAGGTAGTCCAGGATCCATGATGACAGGTGCTGTGTGGTGTGTGCTGTGTGACGGAGAAGTCTGTGTAGTGCAGAGTAGGAGAAAAGTGTTTGCGTCATATTGACTTGCAGTACACAACTTGAAATCAGATTCAGTTTTTCACGCAATTAACAAAGTGTTTGCACTCAAAATTGGAAGCAGTATATTTAAATTTCTTTGCCGTGGAGGATCGTAGACTCACATGTTTGATTTGGCAAGGATTTTACGCTGGATGCCCTTCCTGACGCAACCCTCCCCATTTACACTGGTTTTCTGCTTCTCCCTTGTGGCTCGGTAACCAAGTTTTCTTTCCCCATTCTGTTATGCTGAGCCCCAAGCTAGAAGGTGGAAAGTACCCTTTTTATGGTCTTTGGTATGACCCTGGCTGGGGGTTGAACCCACAACCTCTCATCTGTGAGGCTGATGCTCTACCACTTAAATTTCATTCCAACCACCGACCAAAGAAAAGTTCTCACAGCTCAACAGATATTTCTCGGCTCTTATCTTGAGCTGTTTTCTAAATGAGCATACAGAGTTGACCATCGTCCATTAATTTTTTTTTACCACCTATCTGTTGATCTGAGTCATGGAGGGCAGCAGTGATGCCCACACTTTCCTCTCCCCAGCCAACAGCTCCAGTTTCTTTGGGCCAACATTCCTCTTGGTCTGTCCCAGAGTCTCCTCATGGTGGGGCATGGCTGAAACATCTTTACTAAGAGGTCCTGGTAGCATCCTTATCAAATGCCCACAACACTTCAATGGGATCCTTTTGATGTGGAGAAGAAGTAGTTGTACTCTGAGGATCCTGGATATCAAAGCTATTACTAAAACTGTGTTCACACACGGACTGTAGAAAAATCACCCTGCCACTAATGGCATTGGTACATCTGTGTACCACTGTGCTAAGCAACAGACTGGAAATATTGTCCGTGTAAACAGGAGTGTTTACATCCTTTTTGTGTGTAGAATGTCAACTTCTGTTGTTTTTTGGGTTTTTTTCCCCTTCCTGCTGCAGTAAACATTTGATTGCAGTGTTCTTTCATTCACGTGTATCCATGATCTCATTTCATCATATATAAAGTTTTAGTTAAGTTTAGAGAAGTAAACTGAGCATACAACATTTAATCTTTTGTCTGCTGTAGTTATTCAACTTTATTTATATAGCGCCATTTCACAACAACAGTCATCTCATAGCACTTTCAACTGTAGGGGAAACCCCCACAATTGCAGAAATGCCCCAGCAATCAGGCGATCCCCTGTGAGCAAGCACTTGGCGACAGTGGAGAGGAAAAACTCCCTTTTAACAGGAAGAAACCTCCAGCAGAACCAGGCTCAGGGAGGGGCAGTTATCTGCTGTGACTGGCTGGGGGGTGAGGGGATAGAGAAGATGAAAAGAACAGACATGTAGAGAGCAAACAGCATGATGGGGACTCAATCTATGGGAGAGAACAAACAGATGTTAATGGCTAGCTAAAAAAAAAAAAAATTTCATTGAGAGTGAAGAAAGGAGTGACCCAGTGCATTATTGGAGGTCCCCCGGTTGTCTAAACCTATTAGCAGCATAACTAAGGAAGGGTTCAGAGACGCATGATCCCTCCCTATTTGTAGGCAATATCAAAAAGGAAGGTTTTAACCCTATTCTTAAAAACAGAGATCGAGTCTGACTCCCGAATCCAGATTGGCAGCTGGTTCCACAGGAGAGGAGCTTGATAACTGAAGGCTCCGCCTCCCATTGTACTTTTGGAGATTCTAGGTATTACAAGTAATCCAGCATTTTGGGAGCGTAGTGCTCTGTTAGGATAATAGGGTAGTATCAGATCTTTTAAATAAAAAGGGACCTGATCGTTTAGAGCTTTGTAAGTGAGAAGAAGGATTTTAATTCTAAACTCTATGGGAAGCCAATGAAGGGAGGCCAGAACCGGAGAGATATGATCTCTCTTTCTAGTACCTGTTAAAACTCTTGCTGCAGCATTTTGGATCAATTGAAGACTTTTTAAAGATGTTTTAGGACAACCTGATAATAAAGAGTTACAATAATCCAATCTAGAGCTAACAAAAGCGTGCATCAGTTTCTCAGCATCACTCTGAGACGAGATGCTCCTAACCTTGGCAATATTACGAAATGATAGAAGGCAGTCTTAGAAACGAATTTAATATGTGAATTGAAAGACAGATTTTGATCAAAAATAACTCCAAGGTTCCTCACAGAACTATTAAGGGAATGAGTAACCGCATCCAAACTAAGAGTTTTTTTTTTTTTTTTTTTTTTTATTTAAGTTTTTGTAAAGGGTATACAGGTCGTTACAGCAATGCAGTGTTTACATTTTCATCACATGTTCCCTTATTTTCTGATATAAGATAAGATAAGATAAGATAAGCCTTTATTAGTCCCACAAAGGGGAAATTCCAGGATTGCAACAGCACAGGGATAGCAACACTCAGAGCAACAATCAGAAGGCAAGAAAAAAAACAAGCAAGCAAGAGCAGCTAATAAACATATGTACGTATTACTATAAAATATATATATATACACACACACACAGACACACAGTGCAGAGCATTGTAGCTGGATGGAATAAATATATGAATATATGAACACACAGTGCAGAGCATTGTAGCTAGATGGAATAAATATGTAAATATATAAACACCCACAGTACGGAGCATTGCAGCTAGGTGGAATAAATATGCAAGTATATAAACACACACAGTGCGGAGCAATGTAGCTAGATGGAATAATATGTAGATATATAAATATATAAACACACCCAGTGCTGAGCATTGTAGCTAGATGGAATAAATATGCAAATATATAAACACACACAGTGCAGAGCATTGTTGCTAGATGGAATGAAACAGCATAACCGTCTACTTAGTTATCCTACATGGTATGATTATGTGCCCATACATATTCTCACCCTCCATAGCGACCGGTATGTTCCTAGTTGCATGCCGGAGGGGACCATTGTGTAAGTCTATTGCATCTTTTGCATTCAAAAAACTATTAGTTTGTTACGTCTTTTTGCTATCTCTGCGAGCAGCCCTGCTTAGGTTGTACAGTCTGACAGCCGTTGGTAGGAAGGACCTACGAAACCTCTCAGTTGTGCACCTGGGATGATGTAGTCTGCTGCTAAATGAGCTCCTCAGTGCATTCAGTATGTCCTGCATAGGGTGGAACTCGGACTCCAGCAGAGATGACAGTTTAGCCACCGTCCTTCTCTCTCCTATCTCCTCCATCGGATCAAGGCGCTGCCCCAGGACAGAGCTAGCTTTCTTAATCAGTTTGTTCAGTCTCTTCCTATCGGCTGCAGTAATGCCACTGCCCCAGCAGACCACTCCAAAAGTGATGGCTGATGCCACCACCGTGTCATAGAATGACTTCAGCAGCGCCCCTTGTACACCAAAAGACCTGAGTCTCCTCAGCAGGAACAGCCTGCGCTGTCCCTTCTTGTAGAGTGCATCAGTATTGTGTGACCAGTCTAGTTTATTGTTCAGATGAATATCTGACAACATTGGAAGATTAATTCTTACAACACCCCCTTTTTTTTTTTTTTTTTAAGTGAAAGAAAAAGTGAAATTAAAGAGAAAAAAAAACAAAAAACAAATAACAAAAAAAACAAACAAACCAGTAAAAAACAAACAAAAAGAAAAAGTAAGTAAATAAAGATAAAAGAGCATCTGAGTAGCGTTGGAACAAAGAGCGGAACCATTATTGAAATGGTAATTGTCAAAGATTAGATCTAATGGAAGACACATATGCGGTCCAGGGTTGCCAAAAGTTCATGAACACATCCATGTCCTGTCTCAGTGCGAATGTCAACTTTTCCATCGAGTAAATGTCTTGGATCACGTTAGTCCAATCTTCAGGTGTAGGACAGTCCTTCAACATCCATTTTTTAGTTAGAGCTTTTTTGCTTGCCAATATTAAAACATTGAATAAGTATTTTTCTCCTCGTCTTTCCAGTGAGTCCGGTAGTAAACCCAAATACAAAGTTACAAAAGAAAAGGGAACTGTAATTTTGAATATTTTCCCCAATATTGTCTGTACATTGGTCCAATATTGGTGGATAACTGGGCATGACCAAAACACATGAAAATGATTTGCAGTCTTTTCACCACACAAGCGCCAACAGTTCAATCCCTTATGGGTAAATTTGTTTTGTGCAGGTGTTCTGAAAAATCTTGCCAAGTTTTTCCATCCAAATTCTCTCCACTGCAGGGATGAGGTACTTTTCCATTGCTGTTTATTTAGCTTTTCCCATATTTCCAGTTGTAAAGTGAAATTCCCCTCTTTTTCCCATCTCTCTTTTATATAAGATGTGTTGTCTCCTTTTAAGTCTTGAAGACCTTGGTATATTTTAGAAATGTATCTGATCCCTGGGATCCCTTTATATGCCATTAAGAAGACCTTCAGAACACCTGACTGGGCCCTTTCCAAAACCTCCTTTTTAAGTATATTGTTTATGTGGTGTCTAAGCTGGAAGAACCTGTAAAGGTCTTGATTTATTAGGCCTTGTTTTTTCAAATCTTCAAAACTTCTTAAGATTTGCCCTTTAAAAAAATCGTAATATTTTATCAGCCCTTTCTCCTTCCACTTTTTAAATCTGGTGTCTGTTTTATTAGGAGTAAAGTCCTGATCATAGGCGATCCATTGCAGAAGTCGATAGGGCTCTTTAGTTTGATTCTCTCTGACTATCTTAAACCAAATTTTTAGCGGGGTCTCTATCCACGGGTTAGTGTTATTCAAAAGCTTAGGTAAGACATTGTTCCCTATTATCGCCTGTAGGGGGATGTCACTTGTTATTTGGCATTCGATCTCCTTCCATTGTGCAGTGTAGACTGGGTTACATATCTCTACTAAAGTTTTAATTTGTGCGGCTTTAAAGTAGTCCCTGATATTTGGCAGCGCGAGCCCACCTTTGTCTTTGTTTAGCTGTAGGGTTCTATATCTGATTCTAGGTCTCTTGCCCTGCCATATGAATCTTGAGATCCTTCTGTCCAGCTCCTGCCATGTTTTTTTGGGAGGTTCTACCGGTATTGTTTGGAAAAGGTATAGAAGACGTGGAAGTATATTCATTTTGACTGCTTCAATTCTTTGTGCAGTACCCAAGAATGGTATCATATTCCATCTTGCTAGGTCAGATTTTATTTTTGTCACCAGTGGATCATAGTTTAGTGATATAATTTTGTTGAGTTGTTTCGGGATATTGACCCCCAGATATTTCATAGATTCCGACTCCCAGTTAGTTTTGAGTTTGCTTAGTGAATAATGATTTGGGTCATAGTTGAATGTTAAAACTTGGGTTTTATGCATATTTAATTTGTACCCCGATAAATCTCCATACTCTGAAAAAACTGAGGTTAGTTCTGGTAAAGAAGTGTCCGGCTGCCCTAGGTATATTAAAATGTCATCAGCAAAGAGTGCTATTTTATGTTCCTTCTGACCAAGTGTAATACCTTGAATTTTTTGGTTTTGTCTTATCCATTGGCTCAGAGGTTCTATGAAGATTGCAAAGAGCAGTGGAGACAGGGGGCAGCCCTGACGACATCCTCTTTCCAGTTCAAAAGATGATGATAAATTACCGTTAATCCTTATTTTAGCTGTTGGTTTTTTATATAATGCCTGTATAGTTCTAATGAAGTTGTTATGAAAATTGAAACTGGATAAGATTCTATATAGAAAAGACCAGTCAACCGAATCGAATGCTTTTTCAGCATCTAATCCCAATATGACTGCATTTAAGTTATATTTTTTTATATGATGAATTATGTGTAAAGTGCGTCGAATGTTGTCTTGTGTCTGTCTTTGTCTTATAAAACCTGTTTGGTCTAAATGAATTAGGTCTGTCAGTATATTTTCTAACCTTTTGGCAAGGATAATGGTAAAAAGCTTATAGTCCTGATTTAGTACACTGATTGGTCTGTAGTTGGAGCACTCTAGTTTATCCTTTTCAGGTTTAGGTATAACTGCAATGACCCCTTCTCTCCAGGAGGGGGGGATTTCCCCTGTGTGGAGGACATAATTAAATGTTTTCAGGAGGAGAGGAGATAGTTGCTGTTTAAAGGTTTTGTACCACTCTGCTGTATAGCCATCAGCTCCTGGGGATTTGTTAGCTTTAAGTTTCATAATTGCTTTTTCCAATTCTTTAGGATGTATTTCTGACAGTAGTGTTTTATTTTGTGACTCCGTAAGTTGGGGAAGGTTTAATGTGTTTAGGAATGCCTCGGATGCGTTTTTATGTTTTTTGTGGGAGTATAAGTTCTTATAGTAATTCTCGAAGTTTTTAAGAATATCCTGAATTCTGAATTTTATTTCCTTTGATACTGGGTCTCTGATTTTGTAGATTGCTCTTTCTGTTTGATGTTTCCTCAATTTATAGGCTAGCAATTTTGCCGATTTACTGCCTGCTTCATAGTATTTTTGTTTCAGAAATGTAAGTTTCTTCTGGATTTCTATTGTGTAGATCTCATTTATTTGGTTTTTAATTTCCTTAATCTTGAGCGAGTCAGTAGAATGAGTGTTGCCTTTGTGTTCTTTTTCTAGGTTCCTAAGTTCTGACTCTAATGTGGATAGTTTTTCTTGTCTTAGTTTCTTTTGGGTTGCCAGTTTTGCAATAATCTTTCCTCTTATTACAGCTTTACATGCATCCCACAGTATTAAAGGGGATACTTCTCCATTATCGTTATCTTCCAAATATCTGAGAATATCTGATTCCAATTCATCTTTCAATGGTCCTTTCAGGACATTTGAATTTAACCTCCAAGAAAATGTATTATTTGTGTATTTTTGGATATTTAAGTCCATGTAGATCGGACTGTGGTCGGAGAGATCCATCAGTCCTATTTTACATGTTTTTACTCTTCCAATGTCTCTATTAAACATAAAAAAATAGTCAATCCTTGAGTAAGATGAATGTGGAGTTGAGTAAAATGTATAGTCTTTTACACTGGGGTTGAGTTCCCTCCACACGTCACAGATTCCCAATTCTTTTAGTAGCATCCGAGTCTTCCTGTTTTGGGTGTTATTTTGATGTGGGGAATTACCAGAAGCATCCCAGTATGGATTCAGTCTAAGATTGAAGTCCCCACCACATATCACTAAACCTTGAGCTTTAGTTATCATTAGGTCGAATACATTTTTATAAAATTTCCAGTTAGCCCCTGGGGGAGCATACACATTCAGCAGGGTGATATCTTCTCCCTCTAGCCGCCCAGTTACCAAACTGTATCTCCCTTCTTTATCTTTGTGTTCTGATTTTTTTTCAAATGTAATTTTGGTTGATATCAATGTCGCTACTCCCCTCCTCCTCCCTGATTTATATGAAGATGAAGAGATCATTTTAAACCCTTGTCTACTGAGTTTATTGTGTTCCACGTCTGTTAGGTGGGTTTCTTGTAAAAGTATTATTCCTGCTTTGTCTTTTTTCATTTTGCCTAGAATCTTGGATCTTTTAACTGGATTCAGGATTCCTTTTACATTATATGAAATTATTTTGGTTACACCCTGTTTCTCCATTGTGTTGTTTTGTTTAGTATAACTGTGTGGTGGCCCTCTTTTGTGCTACTCAGAAACTGAAAGAACATTAAAAACAAGAAAAACATTAAGAACATAGTGTAAAAAACTTTAAAACAAAAAGCTGTCATAAGAACTTCCTGAGCTGAGGTCTTTTTAAAGACCCTGTAAGAGCCTTGATGGAGTGAAGGCTCTGAGGGAAATTCCTCAAACTCTGTTACGTGTTGAGGGCCCTCTCTTACCACTGAAAGTAGTCCCATGCTTTTAACGTGAGTTTCAGAACCCAATCCAAACTTGTAATGATTTTTTTTTTTTTCCTTTTATGCCTAAACCCTGTGAAATTGTGTGCACCCTCCCACCCCCATCACATCAAACATTCACGCAAAACAGTATTTGTTAGTATGAGGAGAACATGTGGATTATTGTCACATTTCTATTTTAACAAGTTTTTTTTTTTTTTTTTTATTACAAAGACTTATTTGTTTCAAATAAGATTGTTCCATGAAATGTTTTACCACATGCTGAATATGCATCTCCTTTAATGTTTGTTACCTTGTATGAGGGGGGTTGGATGTGCGGATTGATTCAAGAGAAAAGAAAAAAAAAAAAAAAAAAAAAAGGTCGCTATTCCAACCTGAAAACGGATAGTTTATCCGCGACGCTCTGGTGCTGGGTTTCCCGCTGCTGGTCCGTGGATTTTGAAGGTCTTTGTGTTGTCCATGTTTGCGCTTTGATCTTCTCACTCGGGTCTGCTGCGGGTTTAAATACCGTTACCGGGAGGCCTCTTTTCGCCATGTCAGCTGTTGCTTCTTCCGCCGAATTATAGAGACACGTTTCATTGCCGTAGAAGACCCTTAACTTCGCAGGAAATGGTGTCTGAAAGCGCAATTTCTTCTCTCTTAACACCTTTTTCGCGTCATTGTATTCCCTGCGCTTTTTAAGGACCTCCGGGGCGTAATCGTGTTCCACGTAGACTTTTCTCTCTTGGTGCATAAATCCTTTTTTCTGCCAGGCCAGTCTTACAACCTCTTGTTTTATTTTGAAATTGGAAAATCCTACCAACACCGAACGTGGGGGCGCTTCCGCCGCCGGCCTAGCGGCTAATGAACGATGTGCCTTTTCGATCTTCAAGTCGGTGGCTTGTGGAATATCCAATTTCTCTCTTAGTAAGGATTCCACGCATTCTGCCATTGAGTTAAAACCATTTTCGGTTCCTTCTATCAGACCATGAATTCTTATGTTGTCTCTTCTTTGTTTTCCTTCTTGGTCGGTTAGCTTAGCCTCTATAGCTGCTTGTCTTTTGCGTAGGTCTAGCACAGAATCTTCGAGCACTTTTTTTTTTTTCCACAATATCTTTATTGAACCTTTTTTTTTTTTTTTTAACAAACATGATACAATCAAACACTAACACTAAAGTACTACAAAAAAAAAAATGCACTAAAAACACCAACAACCACCAACAAAATCAAGTCTTCAACAATGCTCCTCTGTTTAGTCTAGACAATCCAATACATAAGTATACATATTATGTTCACCAGTTTGGAATTTACAAGGTCCACACACATCATTCACCTTCTTCTTCAAGAGTTATGTTTAAATTTTTTACATAATCAATAAAAGGTCTCCATATATTCTCAAACACAATTTCCTTTGATTTCAGTATATATGTTATTCTTTCTAATGGAAGGTTTGTTAACATCTGTCTTAACCACTGAGTCACATCTGGTCTATGAGTCTTTTTCCATAATAGTGCAATACATTTTTTGGCATTAAGCAAACTGAGGTCTATGAATGTTCTTTCACTTTTATTAAAATTATGCTTTTCTGGGTACAGACCCAACAAAAACAGTTTAGGATTCAATATGATTTGTTTTGAGATTATTTTTTCAATTGTTACCCTCACCTCTTCCCAAAACATTCTTATTAATCTACATTCCCATAAACAATGAAACAGGGTTCCTTTACTTTCCATGCATTTTGTGCATGTATCTGGTATATTTTTGTTATATCTATTTAACTCCTCCGGTGTAACATACATCCGCATTAACCATTTGAAATGTATCAATTTAAGGCGTACATTTATTGATTTGGTTTGAGCTTCTGTACAAGCCAATTCCCATTGTTCCTCTGAAATTTCAATTTGCAGATCTTCTTTCCAGTAGTTTAATCTTTTCAGTGAATTTTCACTTGAAGATAGTGTCAATGAGTTATAAAACTCTGAAATAATACCCTTTCTTTTACTATCTTTCATCATCATTTTTTCCAAGGATGAATAAATAGGTCGAGTGAGAGCTTTATTTTGATTTGATCGAATAAAGTTTCTAAGTTGAAGATATTTAAAAAAATGTGTTCTATTGAGATTAAATTTGATCCTCAGCTCTTCAAAAGACATTATGTTGTCTGCACATGGCAAATATAAATCCTGAATCTTTTGTATCCCTTTTAAATTCCATACTTTAAATACGGCGTCCGCTCTCCCTGGTTTAAAATATTGATTACCCCATATTGGACTAAATTGTGACAATAACTGTGGTTCTTTTAAATAGTTTTTAGCTTCACACCATATTTTGATCATATGCTTTACAAATGGATTTTTAACTTGTTTTTGTAATTTTTTTGCCGAATCTGAGTATATGAATATGGGAAGAGGTAAAGGTAAATTGTATGATTCCATTTCAGTCCAGTGAGGGAGATCATTTGATGAAAAATAATATGTCATAGACCTCAGTTGTGCCGACCAATAATACAACATAAAATTTGGACATTTCAGACCTCCACGATCAAATGGTAAATATAATAAAGACAAACGTAATCTAGCCCTCCTGTTGTTCCATATAAATTCCACTAACTTTTTTTTTATTCTTGAGAATAGATCTAAAGGTGGTGATAAGGGAATGTATTGAAATAAATAAAGTATTTTAGGTAAAATATTACTTTTAAGTATATTGATTCTCCCGATCATCGACATTGGTAGTGACATCCATCTCTGAGTTAACTCATTGATATCTGACATTAAGGCTTCATAGTTGACGCTGGCGACTGATTCTAGCTTAGGCATAATTTGGATTCCTAAATATTTAAACTGATTTACAACATTGAATTGATTTGCCTCAGGGGCTGGGTAATTTCTCTGGGTCTCATTTAGCATTAATATTGAAGATTTAGTTTTATTTATTTTATATCCTGATATTTCCCCAAAATTCTTTATTAAATTCAACAAGGTTGGAATTGATTTTTTTAGATTCGACATAAACAAAATTATATCATCGGCGTAGGGGAATACACTTCCCTGCCATCTACTCCTAATTCTTTTAACATCCTCCTCTATCAGATGAGTTTCTTGTAAAAACACAATTCTTGAACCCATGTCCTTTATTTTATTCATAACTTGTTTAAGTTTTTTTAAATTTTGTAGACCTCTGCAATTCCATGAAGTTAAATTAAGATTAACACTTTGGTTTATGATCAATAGAGAGTTTAGGATTACCTTGCAGTGTAAACATGCTCATACAGAGAAGCAAAAACATGAGTGGTTGAACATTCATCCTACAAACTACACACAAACAAATTTCCCCTTCCCACACTTGTGGCAAACCCCCCAAAATCAAAAGAAAAATTCTGTCTCCCGATATAGCCATCGACCGTTCCACACCCACGGGGAACAGCCTAAGCCACTCCTTCTTCATCCTCCCAATCGCCCTAACTCTACTGCTTTTAATGACGTAACATTAACTCTCCTCTGTAGTTTTCCAACTTAACTCCAAAATTTTTAACAACTTTGTACATCATAGTTTTTTGGGTTTTTTTTTGTTTGTTTTGTTTTTGTTTTGTTTTTTTAATATATAATACAATCTATATTTTGTGAACTTACTATTTACTTCAAGTCAGTCAGATGCCTGTGCAAATGCTTAATTATTCTACCTTATATTTTGTTCATGCTTAGCTCCCACCAGTCTCTTCTTCTTCTTTGATCTTCTTGATGAACTCCTGCGCCTCCTCTGGGGTCTTGAAGATGTGGGTTCTGCCCTCATACGTGGTCAGCAGTCTCGCAGGATAGATTACACCATGACGAATCCCAAGGTTGCGCAGATCCTTACGTACGGGATCAAACTGCTTCCTCAATTGCTGGATTCCTGTGGCCAAATCTGGGTAGAACCGCACCTGCTGGTCCTGGTGTTTAATCTCTCCTTTAGCACGTGCAGCGTTGAAGATCTTCATCCTGTCTCTATTGCTAAGAAACTTCATAATTAAGGTCCTCGGCGGTCCCTTATCTCTCCGTGGGCCAATACGATGTGCTTTTTCCAGAACCACTGCTGATTGCAACTCCTCGCTGCCCAGCACCTCCGGAATCCACTTTTCCAGAAAGGAACATACGTCCCGACCTTCTGATTCCTCTGGAAGACCCACCAGCCTCAAATTATTCTGTCTCGACCGAGATTCCAAATCCAAAATATTATCTTCCAGAGATTTATTTTTTTTTTCCAAAGTGCGCACCTTTAATTGAAGACGGGTGACGTCATCTTCAGCACTAGTGAGACGGAGCTCCATCTGCGCCGTTCGTTCTACACAGTCACCCAATTCCTTTCTTATTCCTTCCAACGCTGTCATAATCCCATCAAATCTAGAGGAAAAGTCCGCTCTCATTGAACTCATGGCAGCCATCAGCGCATCTGCGCCTCCCCCCGCAGACATCGCACCGCCGCCAGCCTCCTCCGCCATATATGGAGTTTTGTTTACTGCGTCACAGACCTGAAAGTCCGTTAATTTGGACTGTTTCGGCGGCTCGCTTTTTCCTTTTCCTGGTTTTCCAGCCTTAGGCTTCGCCGACATATCCTCGCCCAAATGCTGGGATACGTTCTGTCCCAAATGAGAGAGTTATTTGCCGATTTTTTTTTTTTCCAGGAGCAGAGCAGAGCGAGACACGTCCGTCCTACGTGGCAGCCATAACCGGAAGTCCATGTTCGAGCACTTTTATTCGATCCTCTGTTTCCAAGATTCGGTTCTCGGCCTGGTCCACTCTGCTGTTTGTCCTTTTCAATTCTTCTCTGAATTCCCGAAATTCGGCCGTAACATCTCGGCGAAATCGTCGTAGCTCCTCAAATAGTGATTTCAGGCTAACCCTTTTGTTAGCTATCACCAGTTCCTCGTCTTCTGAACGGAGATCTTCCAGTTCGGGTTCTCCGGCCGATACGTGTCCTGGCCTGGAGAATTTCAGTTTCTTCTGTTTTCCTTTAGACATGATGATTTTGTCTTTTGATTTTCACTCCTCCAAAAAATCCGTTAAGTTTGATTTTCAAGGTGTTATCCTGGATTGGGTCTGAGAACTTCAGTGTTAAGCTGCAGTCGCCATGGCGTCCAGATCGGAAGTCCCAAACTAAGAGTTTGATTTGAAAAGGTATTTCTAAGGGGTTTTGGACCAAAAAGAATGACTTCAGTTGTATCTGAAATTAATAGCAGGAAATTACAAGTCATCCAAGCTTTGATTTCCTTAAGACAGGCTTCTAACTTGGCTAATTGATTACTATCATCTGGCTTCATTGACAGGTATAATTGTGTGTCATCTGCATAACAATGAAAATGTATACAGTGCTTTCTAATAATGTTGCCTAACGGAAGCATATATAAACTAAAAAGAGTAGGGCCTAGCACAGATCCCTGTGGAACTCCTTGACCGAGCTTTGAGTTGAAACAAAACTCATTATTGACATGAACAAACTGGAGCCTATCAGATAAATAAGATCTAAACCACTGCAACGAAGTTCCATTAAGTCCAACATAGTGTTCTAATCTATCAAGTAGAATATTATGATCGATAGTATCAAAAGCTGCACTAAGGTCTAAAAGGGCAAGTACAGGTACAAGTCCACTATCAGATGCAATAAGGAGGTCATTAGTGACCTTCACTAAGGCTGTTTCAGTACTACGATTGATTCCAAAACCCAGATTGAAACTCTTCAAGTAAACCATTTCCCTGCAGGTGGTCAAATAATTGCGTAGCAACAACTCTTTCTAAGATTTTTGAGATGAAAGGGAGATTAGAGATTGGTCTATAGTTAGTTAGCTAAAACTCCTGGATCAAGTGTTGGCTTTTTGAGTGAGGGTTTAATTACAGCAGTTTTAAAAGCCTGCGGTACATGGCCTAATGTTAATGAAGAATTGATTATTTGAAGAATAGAGCTACCAATAAATGGGAAGACTTCTTTAACCTCTTGCACTCCGTTGTACCGCGGGCGGGCAAGTCTCTGCGTCCCAGAGCGCACAAGGTAGCTCTCGTGCACCCTCGTGCGCTCTAGGACGCACGATGGAGCTGCGTAAGCTGCATTTCCGTTCTTCCACTGCAGACACAGCCACAAACAGGTTAGATCATCTGATTGACCTCTCATTCGACTAATAAGAGCCTTGAATTGGGTTTCTGAAACCTTGAAGAACCAATGACTGAAAACCTAGCAAGAAGGACCCGCCTACCAATGCTGTGAATGCAGCGAGCCAATTGAAGCACAGAAGTTCGCAAGCTGTTTTTTGTATGGCTGGATGAAGACAGACTGTTAAAGCAGATGAAAAAAGGACACGCAGGAAGAACCGTCACAGACCCAGCAGCACGGAGACCACCCACAAGTGCAACCTGTGTGACAGCGACTGCCATTCGCGCATCGGCATGTTCGGCCACAGGCGGTGCTTATTTTGTTTTTGTTCCAGCAGAGTAGACGTTATGATTTTCTTCCATGGTCATCATAGACCGACGGAGGCCGACGACGAAGGCTGAGTGACACACACGCGTTCGCCAGTCTTTTTTTAATTACTACTGTTATTTGTTTTGAAAAATCGTTCGCCAAAAACCGCAATCATGGAAGCGCAAAACCGCAATAATGGAATTATGTTTTGATCGGGTCGCGAGACCAGAACCACGAGCGGACCAGCGTCGCGTTCGTCTGACAATGAGGAAGAGAAGTTCGCCAGGACACTGCTGTGAAGAGGTAAGGTGTTATAAGCTAAATTATTCTTTATCCCTGAAAATTGTAATCAAAAATGACTTTTGACCGATCGGTAAATTACAACTGTGCGGCGCACGAAGCCTGAAGTTCGTGCACCGCGGTACACGGGTCGTGCACCGCGGTACACGGGTCGTGCGCCGCGTCCAGACCGTGAACGCCACCCCCCCCCCGCTACTCTTCTGTAGCGGGGGGGGGGGGAAGCCGCGGTGACTGTGCCGCTGTTGCCACATCGCCACATGAGTCTATTCCGTCATGTAGCGATGGCCGATGTCCGTCCTCTGTAGCGAGGGGGGGGACAACCCACACACACACACACACACACATGCACACACACAGCCCTGAGTGTCACCTTTCATTAGAGCCCAAGATTAAGCTTCTGTATTGAATCATTCAAAAGTTACAGACGTTTTTCCAAACTGTGCCATTTGGCACAATTTGGTACAGTTCAAAAACGCCTGGGAACTACCTGAGGAAAAAGCTGTGTTGTGGAGACTGTGGAAATGACGAGGCTGAGTTTATCTCACGAGTCAGGTTTATTCACATTCTCCAACATCATCAAAAACAGAAAGAGAAAGAATCCCCCAACATCTGTCCCTTTTATACCCCAGGACATCAAAGCACACAGTCACATTGTACTTAATCCCCAGTAACAATGCATCTTCTTCCCGTTCTTAACACCCCCCACCTTCAGTCTCTGGCCACTGGGCGAAATCCCCCAAGGCCGTCTCTTTGCCTGCCAAAGACCAAACTTTCACATCCTCGCGTTATCTCCAAAGAAGCTCAGTCCTTTGTTCCGTCTCAGATGTGAAGCCTAAGGTGGTATATGTATGAATCATACAGTGATATACATATGTGCATATATGTGCCCCACAGTGTAATATATTCATTTTTTGTGGTATTGTTACAAAATTTTGACCTCAGCTGGATAACACTTGGTTCTACATTTCTGTTGCATTTTCCAGCCCGGATCTGAAGCTGTGTGTTATTTGCAAGCATTTGTATCCGAAAAAACACCCAGGCCAAATTTATTTTCTTCAAGTTCACTATGTTTAGATGACTGTAACTCAGTGGCCGGAGCACTTAGAGAGATTATGACTGTTTTGCCAAAAAATTCAAAGTGTTTTCTTTTAAATGAGACCAACCCCATGAAGATGCTGCAAAGCGTTGAAGAACAGCTTTCGATTTACTTTGGGCACGTTATTTTTTTGGCGTTTTTAGGAAAATTGACCGGAGTGCAAGGGGTTAAATAACCTGGTAGGAATAGGGTCTAAAAGACAAGTTGAAGGCATGGATGAGGAAATTATTTTATCTAACTCTAAAAGGTCAATTGGAGTAAATTCTTCCAAACAGATATCAGTTGAAGGAGTTGTAGTAGTTACTGTATTTAAGTTAATGGTGGGAAGAATCTGATTGATTTTATCTCTAATAGATGAAATTTTATTATTGAAAAAGTTCATAAAGTCCTGACTAGTAAGCTCTAAGGGAAAGCTAGGATTGACAGAGTCCTGACTCTTTGTCAGCCTTGCTACAGTGCTGAAAAGAAACCTGGGATTACTCTTGTTCTCTTCTATTAATAAAGAATAATAACTTGTTCTAGCTTTTCTAAGAGATTTTTTATAAATTAAAAGATGATTTCTCCAAGCTAAATAGATTTCATCTAAATTAGTGGAGCGCCATTTTCTTTCTAATTGACGAGTCTTCTGTTTTAAGCTACGAGTTTCTGTGTTGAACCAAGGAGTTAGAAATCTCTGATTAGACTTTTTCTTTTTTAAAGGGGCCACTATGTCTAGAGTGTGATGCAGAGAAGCTGTCACACTATCTACCATGCTATCAATTACAGAAGGAGCAAGCTGTCTATAGCTTATTTCCATTGTGTTGACACATGGCGTAGAGGAAACAATCTGCGTGAATTTGGTAACATCATCTGAGAGGCATCTGCTGTAGTAATATTTTTCTTTAGGAGCCAAATAGTCAGAAATGGTAAAATCAAAGGTTAACAGGCAATGGTCTGACAGTACAGGGTTACAGTATGAGGAGACACTACCAGATTTTCTATTTCTATGTCATATGTCAGAACTGTCCTGGTCTGAGCGCTGATATTGTCCGCGCTCAGATCATCCAGTATTTTCCCCGTTAATCCGTGTTTTCCTTATGGCCTTCCAGGGCCTTTATTATGACAGCATCACGGTGGGACTTCCGGCTGTCAGAGCTGAGTGCGCTGTGACAGCTGATCTACATTCTGTTGATTACTGCCTTATTATTGGTGGTGCCCTATTTACGGGAGCAGCTGTGGTTACTCCGGGCTGCGACCTCATCTATCATTCATCAATCATTCATCAAACATCCGTCAATTGTTCGTCTCCCTCACAGTAAGTGTATTTCCTGAGACTCTGTATCCTGTGTCTGAGTCATAGCCTTAGTTGTGTTTTTACCCCTCGTGGCTCATTATTTTGTCATTTGTCTCTTGTCAATAAATTATGCAAATTCATCGGCTAGCATTGGGGGTCTCATTGATGGCTCGTGAGGGCCATCGTTGACAGTAGGTCGCAGCCAGAAGGAGACGCCGGTCGCCGTGAGTTTTTGCATTGATGTGCTTGTGTTTTTTTTCCCTTCTCTGGGTGCTCATATTTTTCGTTAGCATGTCTGCTTTCGAGCGTGGGTATTGTCCCGAGTGGCTTGGGGAGGTGGATGGCTACCTGGCCGAAGCCCGCCTCCTTATGCCCACCTACGCTGCATACGAGCCCCTGGGTCTTGCACAGAGGACATTATTAAAGTATCACCTTAATTCCTTTCCGGAAGGGAAGGAGAGAGTGGCGTGGATTGTGGCGCAACGAGGACTGATAGAGAGAGCGGCCAAGAAGGCGGCCAAGGAACCCTCACCTCCTTCCCCGAATACGGCCGTCCCAACGAGGGAGGAGATCCACGGACTGGAGGGAAACTCCGGCAGGAGGCCGACGGTGAGGCATCCCCACTCCTCGCCTCGGGATTCAGCTCCTGTCACCCGTCCAGCCCAGAGGTGGTGTTCCCTTGACCTCACCTTCGCCTCGCCCTCTGCCAGGAAACATCGTCACAATGCCCGTGGTAAGCCTCAGCGGGAACCCCGTCAGGATTCCGTTCCGGGTCGCCGAAGGGCTCTGCCTTCCAGCCAGCTGTTACTCCTGCGTCACGACAGGAGGAAAACCCAGCAGCCTCTGCCTTCGGGTCATCTGTCCCTGCTGTTCCGTCAGCTCCTTGTTCCCGGACCGCCTCGGCTGTTCCTCCCTCCTCCTCGACGCTCTCCCCAGCTGTTGTGAGCTCCACGAGTCCTGCTCCGGCAATGCCCGTCATCGATCCTGTGCGAACGGCTCCTCCTCGTCTTCCCAGGGGGCCCTCCATCACCATCCAGCAGGGAAAGGGAAGAACCAAGCCCACTGCAGCAGCTTCCACCGGCCCTCAGCGGAGCAGGCAAGTGCCTTTTCATTCTTTTCCCTCACTGAGTGAATTGCCTTGTCTGACCCCTTGGGGTGGAGTTTGGGGTTCACAGTCCCTTGAGCTCCCTCCACCTGCTGCAGTGGTTAATTATGAACCTGCTACCTTTGTGTCTCCTTCCCCTGAGCGTTCCTCGGCGCCAGTCTACGCCGTCGGACGAGGAGGGAGCCTGTGGGCCTGGAGAGCCTGGTTCCAGCCCCGCAGCCACGACACGGGCAGAGGAGGAGGGTGGACTGCAAATTGGAGCCTGCACTGACGAGCAAGCGTCCCAGGATCTCCACGGAGGGACAGTCCGACCCGGCAGGTCACGGATCCCCTGCCACCACACCGTGCGGGCCCTCGGCGTGGACGTCAGCGTCAGTGAATCCCCGGACTGTGGATACCATCATGCCGGCTGCAGAGCCCACCATAGTCGAGTGGGAACCAGAGGAGGACCTTCTACTTGCTTAACCCAGATCGCCGAAGTCCTGGATGGTGGCAGAACTCGAGATCAGGCAAGTGCTCTATCTTGTCTTTCTCCTGTCTATTCTGGAGCATTTTTGCCTGTCTCTCGGGGAGACGAGCTGGGTGCAGCTGTCTGCTGCATCCGAGCTTGTCTCACTGGGCTCTGTCGCTGCCGGTGATCCTGATCCCAGTTCTCTTTCTTCTCCTGAGCCTTCTCCCAGGGTCACTGGTGTTGAGTCGATTCCGGTCGCTCTTCTGGAGGTTCCGGGTTCGGGTTTGGAGGCCATCCCTGGTGCTACGCCGGCCCAGTCGGGGTCCGTCGCGGGTGCAACATGGACCCAGTCGGGGTCCGTCACGGGTGCAACATTGACCCAGTTGGGGTCCGTCATGGGTGTGGTTCCGGCCCAATCGGGGTCCGTCATGGGTGCAGCATTGGCCCAATCGGGGTCCGTCGTGGGTGCAGCACAGTCCCGCTTAGGATCCAACGGAAGCGCAGCGCCAGTCCGTGTGGGGTTCGGAGAAGGAGCTGCAGATCCTCCGCCGATCGACGCCGGACTGGTCCCTCATCCTTTCCCCGTTCCTTTTTCCCTTCCATCGGGGGCAGCTGGGATTCTCCGTTATCGGTTCGGCCCTCCCTCGCTATCCCTCTCTATAGGGAGGCCGTCTCCGAGTTCTCCCCTGCGGTCTTGGTGGCTGGATGACACGGTTCGGCCACCTGGGAGACTGCTTCGCCCGTTTGGCGTTCTGGGTCGGCCACCCGACAAACTGGTCTTTTTGTTCGGCAACCTGGTCCGGCCGCTAGACGTACTGGTCCTCCGGGCCTGGGACTAGGGTAGACCACCCAAACTTATCCTTTTCCCCCTGCCAGCAATCTGGACGCTAGACGCAGGTAGACCTCTTGAACTATTTGTTTTTGTGTTATTGTGCTCTGCCTGCCATCATCCCTGTCTTTTTTTTTTTCTCCTCTTCCCCCTGTAATATTAGGGATGCTCTGGTGTTTGTGTTAGTTGGACTTCTGTGAACTATGGATATCGCCACTCTGTGCGTGTGAGTTTTTTTTCCCTCTCTCCGGTATTACAGGGTACTCTGTATTTGGTGGTGTGCCCGTTTATTTATTCTTATTGAACTATTTGTATATCACCACTCTTTAGTGTGTTTTTTTTCTCCCTTTTTGTTCCTGTGTTTCTGGTATTTTTAGGGTACAGTGTATGGTGCCTGTATTTCTGTTTGAGAGGTTTTTTTCCTACTGTTTGAGAGAATCTCTTTTGTTGTCTTCCCTGTAGTTCATGGTCAATGTGTATTGTATCACTGCATTGTAGCATCCTATGCTCTGTTTTATATATGAGTTTTCCTTCTTCGGTGCAGGGTGTGTGTCTGTATTTTGGCCCCTGTATTCCCTACCATGTTCTGATTGTTGTAGACTGTTTTTTTTTTTTTTTCTCGATGATGAGGTTTGGTTCTTGCCCTCCTGGCCTTTCCCCCTCCTCCCTCCCTGGGGCGGTCCTGTTGACCTTCTGGGTGGGGGGTGGGGGGCTTCAGTGTTCTATCGTGCCTGGAATTCGCGTTTTGAGGGGGGAGTACTGTCATGGTCTGAGTCCTGATATTGTCCGCGCTCGGATCATCCAGTATTTTCCCCTTTAATCCGTGTTTTCCTTATGGCCTTCCAGGGCCTTTGTTATGACAGCGTCACGGCGGGACTTCCAGCTGTCAGAGCTGAGTGCGCTGTGACAGCTGATCTACATTCTGTTGATTACTGCCTCATTATTGGTGGTGCCTTATTTAAGGGAGTAGCTGTGGTTACTCCGGGCTGCGACCTCATCTATCATTCGTCAATCATTCATCAAACATCCGTCAATTATTTGTCTCCCTCACAGTAAGTGTATTTCCTGAGACTCTGTATCTTGTGTCTGAGTCATAGCCTTAGTTGTGTTTTTGCCCCTCGTGGCTCATTATTTTGTCATTTGTCTCTTGTCAATAAATTATGCAAACTCATCGGCTGGCATTCGACGTCTCATTGATGGTTCATGAGGGCCATCGTTGACAAGAACAAGATCCAATGTGTGGTGGAGATAATGGGTAAAATTTCCTACTTTCTGAGAAAACCCAATCGAGTCTAATATTGAATTAAATGCCATATTAAGACAATCACTATCTACATCTACATGTATATTAAAGTCCCCTACTATAGTTATTCTATCTGATTTCAGCACTAAATCAGCTAAGAATTCGGCAAATTTGGATAAAAACTCTGAATAGGCTGAGGGAGGACGATAAACTATGGCAAATAAAATTGGGTTTAACCTAAAATTGCTAACATACCCAATACTGAGGACCAGGCCCTCAAAGGAATTAAAATGTGTTTTTTTGCTTTACATTAACTCGTAATTTGGAATGGTAAATTGTTGCTACTCCTCCTTCATGACCAGAACTTCTAGGATTTTGACAGTTTAAATAACCAGAGGGAGTTGATTCATTTAAACCAACATCATCCTCTTGCCCTAACCAAGTCTCTGTAAGGGATATTAAATCAATCTGATGATCAATTAACAGATCATGGACTTGCAGAGACTTGGGAATTAGAGACCTAATATTTAACAAACCACATTTAATTTTTAAATTATGAGGAGGAAGAGAGGCCAAATCATTAAATTTAGAGACTTCATGTTTAATTTGAGTTTTACCAACTTTTTGTTTAATCACTTTGGGATGCTTATACATTATATTTTTATTTACTTTGGAGGGAGCAGACAATGATTCTCTGATGGGGAAGACAGGGGCTCAGTTGAGGGGTGGCGGGTGAAGAGGAGCTGCAGAGAGGTGTGTAAGACAGCGACTCTGCTTCCTGGTCCCTACTCTGAGTTGTCAAGGATTTGGAAATTTGGATAAAAATGATGCCAGATTGTTAAAGAGACACACTATCCAAAGTAGGATGGATGCTGTCTCGTCTAATAAGACCAGGTTTTCCCCAAAATGAGTTCAAATTGTCTATGTAGCCTACGTTGTTTGCAGGACACCGCACAGACAGCCAGCGGTTGAAGGATGACCAGCGGCTAAACATGTCATCACTAGTCAGATTGGGGAGGGGCCCAGAGAATACTACAGAGGCAGACATTGTTTTGGCAAAGTCACACACCGATTCCACATTAAGTTTTGTTACTTCCGACTGCCGGAGTCGGATGTTGTTAATGCCGGCATGGACAACAGTTGTTGAGTATTTACAGTTAATTTTAGCCAGCATTTTCAAATTTGACTCGATGTCGCCTGCTCTGGCCCCAGGAATGCATTTGACTATGGCCGCTGGAGTCTCTAGGTTCACGTTTCTGACTACAGAGTCGCCAATGATCAGAGTTTTTTCCTCAGTGGGTGTGTTGCTGAGTGGGGAAAAGCGATTAGAAACATGAATAGGCTGGTGGTGAACCGGGGCCTTGCAGCTAGGCTTCCTTCTCACTGTCACCCACCCAGTCTCCTCGCTGCTAAAGAGGACCGGAGGATCACTAGCAGGCCGCCCTATGCTAGGGAGCTCCACTGCAGCTAAGGGGTGTCCATCATTATTAACTGGCGCAGAAGGTGTTTCAATGCAGCAGAGCCGGGATTCCAAATCAGACAACCTCGCCTCGAGCACCTCAAAAAGACAACATTTATTACATTTACCGTTATCACTAAAAGAGGCAGAGGTGTAGCTAAAACATCTGACAGAGAGAGCACGCCAGAGGAGAAGGGGAAGGAGAGCTAGTAGCTATAGCTAGTGGCTAACCCGAAGCTAACACAAACACCAATGAAAGGTGAACAGAAGGCTAAAGAGGGCGATTAGATGACACTGAGTGCGCACACAGGTGCAAGAGGCTTGTTAAACAGAAGTGAGAGCTGACAGTAGATGGAAAGAAGTGATTAAAATACAATTAAAGGCAATAATCCTCAGGAGATTGAGGAAAGAATCAGAATCAGCTTTATTGCCAAGTATATTTACAAGTAAACACACGAGGAATTTGACTTGACATTGGACGCGCACGTTAGGCGCATCCAATGACGCGTCGCCATACAAGGCGCCTGTCAACAGTGGAGGTAAAGAGGGGAGGGGAGGGGGAGGAAAACACAATAGGAGAGAGAAAAAACATAGTAATCAGAATAAACGCTCGTATATGAGCCAAATTTTGACTACACAGAAAAAAACCCTCATGCATTAGCAGACAATAGATACAATCACACAGCAGAGGGAGGGAGAGCAGTGTGTGTATATTTGCATGTCATTGTGTAGTGTGAGTGTAACAGTTGTTAGTGGGCAGCAGAGGGCGCCTCCAGGCAGTGGATAGATGTTATAATCATGTGACTTATAAACAAGACCAGAGATCAGAGTCTGTCTCTCTTTTCCTCTTCCTTGCAGAAGGCACATGGGCATTGTCCTCGAGAGACCAATCCGCTGACGACAACAACTGATTGTTGATGTATGGGTAGACATAAGCCACTTCTCTGGCGTTATCTTATCGAGGAGGAATGTAAACAAGGGTACCAAAACACAAGGTCAAATCTGCACAGTGCACTCAGAGAATAAAAAAATTTCTCTCTCTTCGATTCTGTGCTTCAATTTCATACAGGCTTGAATCATACTTTAGATCATTCTCTGGAGAGCACTCAGCGATCCACAGATGTTATCCACCTACCGAAACATAGGTAAAACATGTCCAGAGAGTTCGTTCTCTCTTCAGTGCATGCCAGGTAGTAAATTCCATGTTAATCCTGCCGCTGACAGTCAGTGCTCCCCCCAGCTGGATGAATTGTTGAATTTGTTAAGGGAGCTACGCCGGGGTCTGCATTTGATTAGCTCACCCAGATAATTTCGATACACTAGGAAAACTCCAGGGGCCAAAACAGAAGATCCTGTGATCAGTTCAATCTCAGTCGAATCACACAGACACATGAGTTCCAATGCCATGAGTCTCCCTTGGGTTCCCCCTGACCCGCTTCTTCTTTTAAAGGTGACAATCGCATGTAAGCCGCTTTCCAGATCCATAATTTCCATTTGGATTAAGATTCAGCCAGGAGAAGAGTGACATTGCAAGCTGGGATCAGAAGGGAGAGGATTAGGAGGGAGAGGGAAGAAAAGCGTCTGCTCTCTCTCAGAAGCGGAAGCTAACCACAGAGCAAACCACACAGACAGCCAGTAACACAGGAAGTGACTATACGTTACCACAGCACAAGAAGTGACACCTAGTCACACCTAGACATTAAAAAAAGCATTATAGATTCATCAGTCACGTCAGATTTTAAAAGCATTCACAAAGTTTTGCAGAAAAATAAGGTTTTAAAAAGGCCTTTTTCACCCGTCAGAAGTTTTTCTTTCTACCACTGTCATTGTGAAATTCTCACTCTGATTGTATTTTAGGATTCTTTGAGTGTCTCGGATCCAGCTAAATTAGGGCTGGGCGATATGGAAAAATTCCAGTCACGATAAAAAAAAATTTCATATTGATCGATATTGATATATATTGCGATATGAATCGAATCACTATTTCTGTCAATCTTAAAAGTTCCTTTTTACTCCTGAGATGTGAAGCTATAATAGATGGATGGATGGATGTACTTTATTGATCCCAAACTGGGAAATTACAGTGTAACAGCAGCATGACAGTAGACAACCAAAACAACAGAAACCCACACAGCATAATAGAAAAAGGAATTACCCAGGGAAAGTAAAACTGCCTAGATAACTTTATATACATCGCAGATGAATAGATGGTGACCAGTATAGATACATGAATCATTAATCATTGTACAATGCAGGACTATCGGACACAGGGTGAAATGTGAGGTACAAATTATACTGTAAGGTGCAGTATGGCAGCGTAGTTATGACCAGAATTCAAAATGAAAGTGAGTTAATGTACAGTAAAAGGACATGTGGCAGGAAAGATTTCCTGTACCTAACCGTTCAGCAGCGAAGCTGTAGCAGTCTGCTGGAGAAAGTGCTCCACTGTCTGTCCAGTGTGGGGTGGAGGGGGTGATCAGGATTGTCCATGATGGATCACAGTTTGTTCAGTGTTTTCCTCTCCACCACAAATTCAAAAGTCTCCAGCCTGAGACCTGAGACCCTCTTGATAATCTTGTCAAGTCTGTCGGTGTCGCTGGCTCTGATACTGTTACCCCAACAGATAGCAGCAAAGAAGATGGCACTGGCAACAACGGCCTGGTAGAAAAGCTTCAACATCTTAGTTTAGTTTAGTTTATTGGTTTATTTGTCAGGGACCATGTACAGAAAAAAAAAACATTAAACACAGGGTAAAGAGGCTCTGTACCAGATTATAGCATTCTCACTAATTTCCATCTGTAGTCCCTGGGGCAGGCAGGAAGCTATTAAAAGAAAAACAGCACACATAGAAAAAAACAATTCAGGTCGGGTTTCAGAAACTGTTGACCCTGAAACAAGCAGGGAGTATGTTTAAAAGTAAAAAGATAAGAGAGACGGCACACATAAAAAACAATTTAGGAGTACAATTTCATGATCCTATTTAAGGGAGAGAGTCAATGCTGGCAGGTTTGATTACTTAAAATTCATTTTTTTAGTCCCTGTGGTAAAGTCTCTGTAATTTGTTCTGGTCTTCAAACCAGTGGGGAGCTTGTTCCATTCCGTTATAGCTTTGTATGAGAATGCTGATTGTCCAAAACCAGTTGTTGCACAGGTTGAAGGATCTTGGCTTCCTCAGAAAGTAAAGTCTGCTCGTCCCCTTCTTGTACGCAGCATCGGTGTTAGATTTCCAGTCCAGTCCATTGCTGATCACGACACCCAGGTATCTGTAGTCCTCCATTACCCCTACCTCCTCCCCCCTAATCCGCAATGGCTGTGAAGGCGTCCTCCTCTTCCTGAAGTCAATCACCATCTCTCTGGTCTTGCTGACGTTCAGCCTCAGGGGGTTCTGCTTGGTCCGCTCCACAAATCTGTCTACCAGTGCCCTGTACTCCCCCTCCTCTCCCCTCTTATACACCCAACAACAGCCGAGTCATCAGAGAATTTCTGCAGGTGGCATGACTCAGAGTTGTACTGAAAGTTGTAGTGTATAAGGTCAAGAGAAAACGAGAAAGCACAGTCCCCTGTGGAGTTCCTGTATCACTAACCACCACATCAGACAAGACACTGCCCAGCCGGACAAACTGTGGCTTGCCTGTCAGGTAGTCAATAAGCCACGAGATCACAGAGCTGTCGACCCCCATCCCCCGCAGCTTCTCACCCAGTATCAGTGGCTGGATGGTGTTAAGGGCACTGGATTAATTTTAAATATTTATTTTCTGTCAGAAGTTGAACTTGACAAATGTAATGTAGATCATTATACAACTAAATTTCAGATAATTATAAAACATAAAATATAAATATTTTATAATATTCTGCTCACCAACGTACCGATAGCTGAGTGAAGTACATGCCCATAGCACTGCAGCCATGTCCACTTGTTCAGTGATGTGATCTTCACTGTATTTGTCCCACTGTCTGTCATGATACACACTTGTTTCTCTTCACTCAGTCTCCAGGATGCAAGTGCTTCAGTCAGTCCTAAAGCAATGACTTCACCTGTATGAGCTTCAGGAAAGTTTGAAGACATTTGCTTTTCAGATTCCAGTCTTTATCAGTGAAGTGGGCAGTGAAGCGGTTGCACTAAACAGCAAACGGAACCAAACGGGACCCCAACCCCCTAGAAAACATCCAACTAACAAATGAAATCATTTTTTATGGGACACCAAATGCCCCAAAAATCAGTTAAATCATTTTTATTTTAATATTTAACAACAAATGGCCATTCTTGTAGTAACTAACATTACACAAAATGCCCAAATAGCACATTACATTATATCTAATGGTAACATTAGATATAATTGGTAACATCATATAATGGTAACATATAATGGTAACAACATATAATAACATAACATAATTGGTAACAACATATAATGGTAACATCTGGAATTTCCCCGTTGTGGGACTAATAAAGGCTTATCTTATCTTATCTTATCTTAACATCAAGTCAACTAAAGAGACACATTTACAAATATTCAAGACCCATTGTAATATTCTTTGAAATTTAATTTAATAACTTTGATGTTTTCTGTCCCATTCAGATACGTTCATTGTTTAATCCAAATACTAACTGGACATTTAAAAAGCCCAACTAATGAATAAAATCATTATTACTTAAATATTTACAACCAATGGGCATTGCTGTAGTACTTAACAGCATTCACAACGTATTCCTTTTACAGTATAATTTAGCACAATTTGTTTATTTAAAGCTTTCAGAAATCATAATTAATCATTTGAAGGACAAACTACCCGACGTTACTCAGCAGAAGGACCAGTTTGGCTGCTGCCCTGCTTCTCCACACTTGCACTGGAGACACTTATAATTTCACATGGATGAGAGCTGTACTGTAGCGGCTGCTACTTATTTTTTTCTTTCTTTCTGTCTGTTTCTCTCTTTGAGTTTGCTGGGAGTAAAGGACTGCTGCACCTGCGATCAATTATGACCTGTAATCCAGCATCAGACAAAAGAGATGCAGGTTTTTAAACAAGTGAAGGCAATATACTGTATGGAAGTATTTAAACTTGGTGACGTGATAACAAATGGCAGAAGTATAATTTGGCATTTATTTTTATGATTTATGCCTGTGTTCAATCTGTTATTCATTTGACAGTCCGCTCACTCTTATTTTGAAGGTTAATGAGACCAGATTAGAGCTCTTATTTTGAAAGCTCGCTTGCAAAGGGAGAAAGTTCACCTGCAGAATGCAGACACTGCTGCTGAAATATTTATGTTCACCTGGCTTCAGTAGTAGCCGTTGCAGTACAGCTCTCATCCATGTGAAATTAGAAATCTCCCCAGTGCAAGTGTGGAGAAGGATGGTTGCAGCCAAACAACACTGGTTAGTATTTAGATTAAACAATGAATGTGTCCGAATGGGACACAAAATGCCGAAATTATTAAATTAAATTTCAAGGAATACAGTGGGTCTGGAATATTTGTAAGCATGTCCGTTAGTTGATTTGATGTCACTTGGTCCCATTAGATATAATTTAATGCACTATTTGGGCATTTTGTGTAATGCTAGTTACTACAAGAATGGCTATTTATTAAATATTTGAATAAAAATGATTTAATTGATTTTTGGGGCATTTGGTGGACTTTTGGTGTCCCATAAAAAAATGATTTCATTTATAATTTAGATGTTTTCTAGGGGACTGGGGTCACGGGAGTCCTGTTCGCTGTTTAGCACAACCCGGCAGTGAGGCTCATATATGGTTCAGATGAGTGACTTGACCACAAATCTGATGTAGTAGCAAAGTATGGCAGACTTTGTACCTCCTTTTCAACAGTTTTTCCACATTCCGTGTACAGCTGAGGACGTGCCGTCTGGGGGAAATATTTACGGCCAGGGAGTTGGTAATAATGGTCAATTACTTTAATCAGCTGCTTAAATCTGACATTCCCTCTGCACTACTGAATTCCTTGGACCATTCTTTTCAACAATCTCCTCATCTGTTGAGCATTGGGCGGCGTCCATTTCACTGTCTTCTTTGATAACGCTGTCACTAGACTTTTCATTAATGTTTTCTGTCATTTTCTTTTTAACCACACTCCAACTTCTATACGGCTGCGCTAGCCAAACATTAGCAGGTGTGCTAAACCCCAGCTGCTGGTCCCACGCACCAACACACGCTGTTATGTGCGTCATTCCAACGTGACTTCCAGCCACATGATTGGTTTGGTGTGGTGTATTCTCATTTTCATTGTTTTTTTGCGCTGTCTGTCAAAACACAGAACGAATGACTTCTATCGATGTTCTATCGAAAATGTATTATCTCTAGCGAGGAAAAGTTATTTCGCGATAATTATCGTTGTCATTTTATCGCCCAGCCCTAAGTTATATAATGCATATCCACAGTTATGTTCAAATCTGTTAATTTAATCACACTATGATGGTTATTTCAGTAATGTTCTGTTTGGGAAGTGAGATCAGTCTGGGTTATTATTATCTGTGTCACAGAGAACAGTATTATTAAGGTGGAGGCAGCAATGGACCATCATGACCGGTACTCCTGCAGCAATTAATCACATCCAGCCAGGGTTGACCTTCTGGGTGGTTGTTAAAATGTTGAATACAGCAGCAATTTCTATGACAGTGTGGTCCAAGGAGAAGAAGAAGGCAACAGTCGAGTTGTAATAGTTTGATACAAGCAAAAACCTGTACTGCCACACTGTATTATACACTGCCTGGACGAAAAAAAGGTCACTACCTGGATTTAACTAAGCAAATGGGTAAGAGCCTCCCATTGGATAATTACTGGTTTAAGCCTAGGTTCAGCAACATTATGTGCCCAAAGAATGAGGTCAGCTGACTACCTGAATATAGTGAATGACAGCTGATTTTGACAATTGATTCCATCAATGTTTTTTTTTTCTTCCCTGATGGCACGGGCATGTTCCAAGATGACAATGCCAGGATTCATTGGGCTCGAATTGTGAAAGAGTGGTTCTGGGAGCATGAGATATCATTTTCACACATGGATTGGCCACCCAGAGTCCAGACCTTAACCCCACTGAGATTCATTGGGATGTACTGGAGAAGACTTGCTGGACTGCACAGTGGTCCGACTCTCCCATCATCAATACAAGATCTTGGCAAAAAATTAATGCAACTCTGGACGGAAATAAATGTGACACTGCAGAAGCTTATCGAAACAATGCCACAGTGAATGTGTGCTGTAATCAAAGCTAAAGGCGGTCCAATGAAATAGTGTGACTTTTTATGACTAGGCAGTGTAGTTTATATGATTATGTTTTTAATATTTTTATTTTCTGTACCAGATATTCTTCTGGTGACCAAAGTATTCTGTATACCAGTGGTACTCAACATGCAGCTCTATATCTGCATGTGGCTCTATAAAGAGCAGTTGTGGCTCTTTTAATTCCTACTTAAGAAAAAAAATGTAAAAAGCAGTCATTATTTTAAATCATCACTGGATATCACACTAGAGCTCCACATGCAAACTCAAACAAAGCTGTAGCTTGGCCACACCACCTCACACTGGCCGTCACCACCCATCATCTGTCTTCTAATTCTCTGTCCCATTTTAGCAACTACCTAACTGCTACTAATATATTTTCTCATGCTAGGCTGGCTGGCTCTCCGTGTTTTTCTGTTGCCTTTCACCGAGTGAGAGTCTTCTGAGGTTCCCAAGGAAGGCACCTCAGGAGACCGTGAGCTGGCATGGAAAATGGTAGAGGGCAGAAAACGAACAAGCAAGAGAGCTTGCAGTGGATGCCTCTGAGGCCCTGATGGAAGGAAGCTAACAGTAATAGTAACAGCAATAGCTGAGAGATGCTGCACACATTAGTTAATAATAAAATAAGCCAGATAACAACTTAGATTTATGTTTCGATGTGATTCACAGATTCATTAGACCTCACTGTAGTTTGGAATGGATACATGTTTATTAAGAGAGATGGAAACCTCCACTTGGGCCACCAAAGGCTCACAAAGCACTCTAGGCTTGGCCTGGAGGGAAGCTAACAGCGGAAGAGAAAAGCTAACTGCAGTAACAACAAGAATCAAGTGATGCTGCTCATACTAAAATAAGCCACACAACAACTATGGGAGTAAGATGTATATTTTGGTGTGATTTACATGTTCACTAGAGCCCATGCAGTGTTATTTTGTATGTGTAAATCATTCTATAAATTCAAGGAATCTCTGTCTGTGTGCATTTTCCTCACATATCTCTCGAACCGTTCGTCAGACTGACTTAAGATTTTATATGTGTTTTGCTGACATTTCAAGGGTGTGCATCCCCGAGTGTGGAGTTATTCAATCAAAATATGTAATTTTTATCAATAAAAAGTTTAGCCACAGCTACGTCTCATGCCCAGGCTTCTAGAAGTGTGGACAGGGTTTCGTATTGACTCCGTACTGATTTGATAATACGTGGCATCACGACCAGTCTCCACAGCGCTCTGTGAGCAAAACGAGGAAGCGAAAAGCGACAGATTTGACCAGAAAAAGATAATACTGAAGATTTAATGCTTAAAAAATTATACTGTGAAGTTGCCGTGATTGCGTAGGTGTAAAGGATAATTCGGCATATGTGGAGAACACAAGGCGCGCAAGCAGACTGGGCGGAGTGTCAGCGGGGACTCGGGTCTGACAAAGAACACCGGTGTATCAACACAGGACACGCCAGGAGAAGTGGCGGCCTGACCAGGTGGACCACAGTCCTTTGTGGAGAGGCACACCCAACCTGCTGGGTCAGTGGTAGGTGGGAGTTCCAACTGCTGCTTCACGCGTGTGGTACCACTGTCCTTTGCAGGACCGCGAGTCCCCCCTCCCGCACGAGTATCTAAAAATTAAAAACTTAATAATAATACGGCCATGATTGTGGAGCAGAATGGCTGGAATGATTTAACGACCAAACAGGACACAAAAACCGCCAAATAACGAAATAAATCATTGTTAGTTAAATATTTACTGACAAATGGGCAACACTGATGCAACATTTGTAGTCAAACAGGTCCTTCTGCTGTGTATAATAATGTTGGCTGGTTTGTAGTTAATTCGGTTGATTACAGTTTTATCCATCCATCCATCCATCTTCTACCGCTTTTCTGGAGGTCCAGTTTGCGGAGGCAGCAGTTCAAGCGGAGAAGCCCAGACTTCCCTCTCCCCAGCCACCTGCTCCAGCTCTTCAGAGAGGATACAAAGGCATTCCCAGACCAGCTGGGAGACATAGTCTCTCCAACGGGTCCTGGGTCAGTCCCGAGGTCTCCTCTCAGAGGGATGTGCCCAAAACACCTCAAGTGGGAGGCGTCAAGGAGGCATCCTGATCAGATGCCCATACCACCTGAACTGGCTCCTTTCAATGTAGAAGAGCAGCGGTTCTACTCTGAGTCTCTCCCAGATGACTGAGCTCCTCACCCTAATCTCTGAGGGTGAGTCCAGCAATCCTACAAAGACAGCTTGTTTCAGCCGCTTGTATCCACGATCTCGTTCTTTCGGTCATTACCCAAAGCTCATGACCATAGGTGAGAGTAGGAACATAGATTGACTGGGAAATCGACAGCTTTGCCTTAGAGCTTAGCTCCCTCTTCACCGCAACAGACCGGTACAACATCTGCATCACTGCTGATGCTGCTCCAATCCATTTGTCAATCTCTCGCTTCATTCTCCCCTCACTCATGAATAAGACCCCAAGATACTTAAACTTCTCCACTTGGGTCAGGAGCCTGTCCCCAACCCGAAGAGGACAATCCACCTTTTTCCGGCTGAGGATCATGGACTCAGACTTGGAGGTACTGATTCTCATTCCAGCCGCTTCACACTCAGTGGCAAACCGTCCCAGTAAGACCTGTCAGTCATTGCTGGATGAAGACAGCAGGACAGCATCATCTGCAAACAACAGAGATGAGATCCTGTGGTCACCAAACATGACACCCTCCATTCCCTGGCTGTGCCTAGAAATCCTGTCCATAAAAATTATGAACAGGATCGGTGACAAAGGGCAGTCCTGGTGGAGTCCAACTCTCACTGGGAATGAATCTGACTGAGTGTTGGCAATACGAACCACACTCTCACAACGGTCTTACAGAGACCGAATAGCTCATAACAACCAGCCTGATACCCCACACTCCTGAAGCACCTCCCACAAAAAACCATGAGGGATGTGGTCGAATGCCTTCTCCAAGTGTACAAAACACATGTAAACTGGTTGGGCAAACTCCCACAAACCCTCGAGGATTCTCGAGAGGGTAAAGAGCTGGTCCGATGTGCCACGGCCAGGATGGAAACCACATTGCTCCTCCTGAATCCGAGGTTCGACCAATGGCCAGACTCTCCTCTCCAGTACTTTGGCATAGACCTTCCCAGGGAGGCTGAGGATTGTGATCCCTCTAAAGTTGGAGCACACCCTCCAGTCCCCTTTTTTGAAGAGAGGAACCACCACCCCAGTTTGCCATGCCAAAGGTACTGCCCCCGACCTCCACGCAGTGTTGCAGAGGCGTGTCGACCATGACAGCCCTACAACATCCAGAGCCTTGAGGTACTCAGGGCGAATCTCGTCCACCCCGAGGGCCCGGCCACCAAAGAGATTTTTAACCACCTTGGCGACCTCAGCTTCTGTGATGGGCGAATCGTCCCCCTCGTCCACAAGCCCTGCTTCTTCTGTGGAAGGCGTGTCAGTGGGATTGAGGAGCTCCTCGAAGTATTCCTTCCACCGCCCGATGATATCCCCAGTCGAAGTCAGCAATGCCCCATCCGCACCATACACAGTGTGGACAGGGAACTGCCGGACAATTTGCCAGAATCTCTTTGAGGCCGACCGAAAATCTTGTTCCATGGTCTCACCGAACTCCTCCCATACCCGAGTTTTTGCTTCAGCAACCACCCAAGCTTCACTCCGCTTGGCCTGCCGGTACACCTCAGCTGCTTCAGGAGTCCCACAAGCCAACCAAGCTTGATAGGACTCCTTCTTCAGCTTAATGTCCCCCCTCACCACTGGTGTCCTCCACTTGGTTCGGGGGTTGCTCCTATGACCTTGCGGCCACAGCTCTGGGCAGCCGCTTCAACAATGGAGGTGGAGAACACGGCCCATTCAGACTCCATGTCTCCAGACTCCCTCAGAATGTGGTCGAAGTTCTTCCGGAGGTGGGAGTTGAAGGCCTCCCGAACATGAGCCTCAGCCAGACATTCCCAGCACACCCTCACTATACATTTGGGTGTGCCAGGTTCGAATGGCATCCTCCTCCGCCATCGGATCCAACTCACCACCAGGTGGTGATCAGTTGACAGCTCTGCACCTCTCTTTACCTGAGTGTCCAAGACATATGGTCGCAAGTCTGATGACACAACAACAAAATAGATCATCGACCTGCGACCTAGGGTGTCCTGGTGCCAGGTGCACATATGGACACCCTTATGCTTGAACGTGGTGTTCGTCATGAACAATCTGTGGTTGGCAGAGAAGTCCAGTAACTGAACACCACTCGGGTTCAGATCGGGCAGGCCGTTCCTCCCAGTCACCCCCTTCTAGGTTTCACTGTCGTTGCCCATGTGTGCATTGAAGTCCCCCAGTAGGACAATGGAGTCTCCAAGAGGAGCACTCTCCAGCACCCCAATCAGTGACTCCAAAAAGGGTGGGTACTCTGAACCATCATTTGGTGCATAGGCACAAATAATGGTCAGGACCCATTTCCCAACCCGAAGGTGCAGGAAAACAACCCTTTCGTCCACCGGGGAAAACTCCAATATAGAGGCAGCAAGGTGGGGGGATAAAAGAATCCCCAACCCTGCTTGTCGCCTCTCGCCCGGGACAGCTCCAGAGTAGGCCAAGCTCCCGGCCCTCTCCAGGAGACTGGTTCCAGAACTAGAGCTGTGTGTTGAGGTGAAGCCGACTATATCTAGCCGGTATCACTCAACCTCTTGCACCTGCTCAGGCTCCTTTCCCGAGAGGAGACATTTCACATCCCAAAAGCCAGTTTAGGAAGTTTGGGATCAGACTGCCAAGATCTCCACCTTTGACCACCACCTGATCCACATAGCACCAAACCCCTATGGTCCCTCCTGCAGGTGGTGAGTCCACTGGAGGGTGGACCCATGTAACTCCTTCGGGCTGAGCCCAGCCAGGTCCCATGGGCGGAAACGCGGCCACAAGATGCTTTCGAGCCCCTCCCCCAGGCCTGGCTCCAGGGTGGGGCCCCAGTAACCCCATACCGGGCTAGGTACACTGAATCCTTGTTCTAACATTCATCATGAGAGTCTGTTGGATCATTTTTAGTCTGTCCCTTCACCCAGGACCAGTTTGTCTTGGGCGACCCTACCATAGGCAAATTGCCCTGGACAACATAGCTCCTTCGATCACTATTTATTTATTTAGCGAATGCAAAGTCCTCAAGCCAAGCAGTTGCCTCCTGGTTTGCTGTATGGAGGGTGTGTAATCCTCCTTCCAGTCTTTGGAGCGGGCAAGCCTCTATGATGTGTTCCATTGTTTGCTCCTCTCCACATGCGCACAGTGGGCTAGGGCTACTGCCCCATCTGTGAAGGCTGGCCAAGCAGGGGCCATGTCCAGTCCTGAAGCGATTAAGTGTAGACCACTGTCTCCTTGGGAGATTGGTGCCCGGGACCTGTTGGTTGGGGTTTGTCACCAAGTGTTTGTTTGGGACCTCCTTGGTCTCCCATTCCTCTTGCCAAGCTGTCTGGATGGTGAAGTCAGCTGGGGGAGGGTTTTTCCAAATCGGCCGTCTGGAAGGAAGTCAGGCAGTGGGTGGAGTGTAGATATCTGCATGGATTGGTAAGTGAGGAAAATCTTTGGCTTTTTGAAGCATCCTTTGAGTTAGTGCTGCTCGCCGGATGTGTGGGGGGGCTATGTTTGACAGTACAGGGAGCCAGGGGAGTGGTGTTGAACGGATTGTTCCAGTTATGGTTCCCATGGTTGTGTTGAGCTGGGTGTCTACGTAGTGTGTGTAGGATGACCTGGACCAGACAGGGGCACAATATTCTGCTACAGAGTATGAAAGGGCCAGTGCTGAGGTGCGCAAGGTGGAGGCTGCCGCCCCCCATTTTGCACCAGCGAACTTGGAGAGCAGGTTGTTTCGTGCCTTCACCTTAGCAGCCGTCCCCTTTAAATGTTCCTTGAAGGATAAGGTCCTGTCAAGGGTTACTCCAAGGTAGGTTGGATTCGATGCATGCTTAAGCTTGAGTCCGGTCAGGTGGATGTTTAGTTCTCTGGTAGCTTTTCCATTGTGAAGATGGAATACACTGGAGATGGTTTTTGCTGGGCTTGGTTTTAGGTGCCAGGTTTTGCAGAACTGGTCCAGTTTGGCAAGATCTTCCGTGAGCACCCGTTCCAGTGGCTCAAAGTCTGGTGCTTGGAGTGCCAAACAGATGTCGTCTGCATAGATGAATTTGCGGGATTTTGTAGTGGGCGGGTTGTTTATGTAGAGGTTGAACAGGGTTGGAGCTAGAACTGAGCCTTGTGGGAGTCCGTTTTTCTGTGTTCTCCATGCGCTTGTGTTCTGACCGAGGTGGACTCTGAACCTTTGGTTGGTCAGCAGGGTTTTTCTAATTGCTGTTGCCCAGGCAGGGATCGCCTTTGTAAGTTTCAGGAGGAGGCCTTTGTGCCAGACTGTATCATAGGCGGCTGTAAGATCGAGAAACACAGCCCCTGTCTTCAGTCTGTTCTCGAAACCATTTTCGATGAAGGTGGTTAGGGTCAGTACTTGTTCTCCTGTGCTGCGGTCCTTGCGGAAACCTGCTTGATCCACACTTAGAATTTCCTCTACTCCTGGGGAAATACGTTGCAGTATTAGGCGCTCCATGATTTTACAAGGAACGCTGAGTAGGGAGATTGGGCGGTAGCTTGCTGGTAGTTTGTGGTCTTTGCCAGGTTTTGGTAAGGCAATGACCTTTGCTGTCCGCCATTTCTTTGGGATTGAGTTTGTTTGTATGATCCTTGTGTAGAATTGTGTCAACCAGGTTAGGGCTCGGGGGCCAAGATCTTTCATGAATTCTGGGAAGATGTTGTCATATCCTGCTGCCTTTCCACATTTCAGGCCCTGTAGGACTTTCTCCAGTTCAGGAGCCTCGAAGGGTTCAGGGTTCGTTTCCTCTGCGGGCATTTTTTGGTGTTTTTTTAGCTCAGTTGTAACTGCTCTACTGGTGTCTTTGTCTTGGTGTGCTTTGGCGATGGTCAGTAGGTGGGATGCAACTTGGTTGGGTGTGACAGATGCTCGGCTTTGGCTAGGGGGCTTCTGTGCAGCTCCTAGGCGACGGATGAGGCTCCAACATTTCCTGCTAGAGTGGGTAAAGCTCCGGTCAGCAACTGTCTCCTCCCATTTCTTTTGCCGGGCTGTACTTAGCGATTCAATGAGATGGTCTGCTATCTCTGGGTCCCCTGATGTTTGATAGGATTGTAGGAGGGCAGCGCTTTCTCCGTCCAGGCATGGGACATAGAGGGGTCAGTAGCCTCATGGGATTGCAATGTGAGCAGCCTTGAAGATTGCGCTGCAGAAGCGGTTGTTTGCTTCATCTACAGTGATGGTGTGGAGTGGGATGGTAACAACACTCCGATCCAGGGTTTCACTGAATTTCTTCCAGTTGGCTTTGCGGAAGTTCCAGCGCATCTTCCTTGGGCTGTTTATGACTGTAAGTTGTAGGCCAATGTGTACAAGCAGGGGCCGATGTTGGCTATGTGGAAAATCGTCAAGAATGAGGATCTGTGTAGGATTTGGCGTCAGTCTGAAAGTACCTCCCCGTCACTATCCACTGCTGGGTACCCCCAGTCAGGGTGATGGCTGTTAAAGTCCCCCACATAGATGGCAGGGTGGGGTAGGCTGGGTAAGACCTACAGATCCCAGTTGGCACTAGGGGGCTTGTACACATTGACAATATGGAAGCCACCAATGGTTATGGTGTCTGAGAAATGTGTTGTTGTCAGGTGGTTTACTTCAACTATGTCAGAACACACATAGGTGGCACGTCCATGTTTGGCATGTGGAACATAGCACAGGAGATCAAAGCCATTGATGGTGTAGCGGCCAGCTTCCTCTGTGCCAATATGAGTCTCTTGGAGGCAGATTACATCAATCGAGTGTTGGAAGGCGAGGACTTCGATAAGGCTTCGCTTGGCTGCAGATAGGCCTTCAACGTTTAGTTGTAGTATGCGAAGGGCAGGTCCTACCGCAAGGTGCTCTCGGGGCTGTTTGCTTTCGGCTTTGGGACTGCGACTAGGGATGACTAGGGCATGCAAACCCCCCACCACGATAAGGTGACGATCCTGATTACAGTTTTAAAAACCTTTTAATAACAAAATATTGCTCAAATATAAATTGATGCACTACAATGGGTCTGAAATACAGTATTTGTAAACATATCCTGTTATAGTACTGCATGAGTTTGACGATGCACAGAAGAAATTCAGTATTACTCTTAACTCCATCACTGAACAGTGATATAAACAAATAATTATAATGATGACTGAACAACTCCCATTCCCCAAAGTGCAAGATACACTATTATGAATATCAGTCATAAAAGATCAGACAAATAAGTGATTTAACAAATAAACAAGGGATCTGAAATAGTTGCTAATACTGGATGTCCCATTCATTTTCAATAATTAGGTATTCTGTAATTAATATTCACACAATCAAATAAATCTTAGTGCTGTTCAGTCCCTTTCATATTTGTCAAAGTATAGCATGTGTGATTGCCTACATATACAGTGGGGCAAAAAAGTATTTAGTCAGCCACCAATTGTGCAAGTTCTCCCACTTAAAAGATGAGAGAGGTCTCCAATTTTCATCATAGGTATACCTCAACTATGAGAGACAAAATGAGAAAAAAAAAATCCAGAAAATCACATTGAAGGATTTTTAATGAATTAATTGGTAAATTCCTCAGTAAAATAAGTATTTGGTCACCTACAAACAAGCAAGATTTCTGGCTCTCACAGACCTGTAACTTCTTCTTTAAGAGGCTCCTCTGTCCTCCACTCGTTGCCTGTATTAATAGCACCTGTTTGAACTCGTTATCAGTATAAAAGACATCTGTCCACAACCTCAAACAGTCAGACTCCAAACTCCACTATGGCCAAGACCAAAGAGCTGTCAATGGACACCAGAAACAAAATTGTAGACCTGCACCAGGCTGGGAAGACTGAATCTGCAATAGGTAAGCAGCTTGGTGTGAAGAAATCAACTGTGGGAGCAATTATTAGAAAATGGAAGACATACAAGACCACTGATAATCTCCCTCCATCTGGGGCTCCACGCAAGATCTCACCCCGTGGGGTCAAAATTATCATGAGAACGGTGAGCAAAAATCCCAGAACCACACGGGGGGACCTAGTGAATGACCTGCAGAGAGCTTGGACCAAAGTAACAAAGGCTACATCAGAAACACACTACGCCGCCAGGGACTCAAATCCTGCAGTGCCAGACGTGTCCCCCTGCTTAAGCCAGTACATGTCCAGGCCCGTCTGAAGTTTGCTGGAGAGCATTTGGATGATCCAGAAGAGGATTGGGAGAATGTCATATGGTCAGATGAAACCAAAATAGAACTTTTTGGTAAAAACTCAACTTGTCGTGTTTGGAGGAGAAAGAACACCATACCTACTGTGAAGCATGGGGGTGGAAACATCATACTTTGGGGCTGTTTTTCTGCAAAGGGACCAGGACGACTGATCCGTGTAAAGGAAAGAATGAATGGGGCCATGTATCATGAGATTTTGAGTGAAAACCTCCTTCCACCAGCAAGGGCATTGAAGATGAAATGTGGCTGGGTCTTTCAGCATGACAATGATCCCAAACACACCGCCCGGGCAACGAAGGAGTGGCTTCGTAAGAAGCATTTCAAGGTCCTGGAGTGGCCTAGCCAGTCTCCAGATCTCAACCCCATAGAAAATCTTTGGAGGGAGTTGAAAGTCTGTGTGCTGCCCAGCGACAGCCCCAAAACATCACTGCTCTAGAGGAGATCTGCATGGAGGAATGGGCCAAAATATCAGCAACAGTGTGTGAAAACCTTGTGAAAACTTACAGAAAACGTTTGACCTCTGTCATTGCCAACAAAGGGTATATAACAAAGTATTGAGATGAACTTTTGTTATTGACCAAATACTTATTTTACCGAGGAATTTACCAATTAATTCATTAAAAATCCTTCAATGTGATTTTCTGGATTTTTTTTTCTTATTTTGTCTCTCATAGTTGAGGTATACCTATGATGAAAATTGGAGACCTCTCTCATCTTTTAAGTGGGAGAACTTGCACAATTGGTGGCTGACTAAATACTTTTTTACCCCACTGTAGGCTACACCTCCGTATTCCACTTTTAAACACAGCCTACATTTGGGCCTGTAAAGTCTAATTGGGTTCCCTGTTTCAGACAGGAATACTTGCATTCTATGGGCAATGCACTAGTGTTTAATAATTTTAATACACACACAGGCTACACAGTTTAGCTACTACAATATGGTTAATCATGCCCATGAGCCTCTGGGACACAATGAAGAATTATCTCACTGTTTTAGGGAGGAACAAGGTATTTTTGGATGGTGGCTCTTGGGGGAAAAAAAAAATTGTCATCATGGGTCCTGAGTTGAATCTGTGTCACTGGACTAAACTGTAGAAAGTGTAAGCAGTTGCTGGTATTTTGATTTATTTTGTTAGAGGAATTTTGTACAGCATTATTGTTATACATTCAGGTTGATAAGGTTAGTTGAGGAGAGAAATGTCTAGTTTATCTTTTTTGAGTTTTTCCTCCATCTCCACAACCATTCACCAAATCCTCTTTAAAAGTGACAGCAGATTTACTGCTGAGCAACCCTAGTAAGCACAAAACTGAGGTCATCCATGTGAGCAGTACTGATAATTTAAATAAATATTGTTTCTTGTTGGTTATCCAAATTAAATATTAATGGTGCATTTGGGATTCTGTTTAAGTTTCCAAGATGGACAAGAGCTAGCCTTTTATGTAGTGTTGAGAAATTGTGAAAAAAAAAATAGACAGCAGTTGTTGAATTTGTTGTAAAATGAAGTTGGAATAAATTTTAGTTCAGGTCATTCATAATGACACCAGATATTCTTTGTGCTTCTGAAAAACGGCACAAAAATATGTTTTTAATCACAGTGATTGTGATTGTTTTGTTAATTTTTGTGTCCAGAATAAAATATAGAAACAGGGAATATATAGGTTCAGACTGACACTTGTTAAAGGTAGATATTCTTGATTTTGGAGCATACGATTGTCCTTGGAAGGAAGCTCAGTGTTGCGGTGTGACCTCCTCCACCATTCAGGAAATTAAGATTGTGTGTGAATCATGTACATCGGCCCTCCAACATTCTCCCTTATATTTTATCCTCTCCTGTCTCTTTTTACGGCAGGGATCTGCTAAGGTCAAGGCGCATCAGCTGATTGACATTTGGCATTTCTGTGTGTTTGCACCACCACCCCTGGTATTTGCTCTTTTAATAACAAAGTCGTGTAGTGAGCAGAAGCATGGGGGCAAAGATGTGTTGTCCGACCTAAACGGCTAACAGGGCTCTGTCACAACTTCAGCGCCGCGCAATATTAGCTGGGGATATTGAGAAATCCATATGAATGACATTCGGAAAGGCAAAGAGAGAAGGGTGGGTTATTTAAACTTTAGTGGGAAAAGCTCCATTAAGGCAGGATGTAATCAATCTCATCTTCATGCAGGCTAAATTTAATGAGCTGACATTAAAGCCCAAGGAGACTACAGCGCACATCACTGTAGTTTTCCACCTGGTTTCAGACACAAACCAACCCACTGAAAATATTTTAGATGGACACGAATCAATGCTCTGCTGTTTAATGACGACTCCAGCCTTGGGACGACTATTGGTAGCATCCCCCAGACGGTCAATTAGACTAGGTTTGGCTAGCAGCACAGCCCAGTGGGTCGGTTATCCAGAAGAAAAAACATGAAATCAGTCTGCCGCCAGAAGCATATGGCTTTTTGTTTTTTTGTTGTTTTTTTTTAAACCACTTCAATCAGTATGAAACACTGTTACCTTTGAAGATAGATGGAGGTGCTATTACAAACAAAGTGACAGATTTTAAGGAGGGAAAAAAAGCATAAATGTGTTTTTGTGCCTGTGTTTTAGGTGCAGCAAATTAGCCAACATCAGGGGATATTGTCTCAAAAATTCACTCTGTTACTGATTGTGGTTTAGTTCTTTTCATGCAAAATCGTGAGCCTCTCTACTCCAGCATTTAGACATCTTGGGAAGAAAAGGGAAATGTTTATTCAGCTTTTTTCAGTAGTTGTAGCAAAGATGGAAACAAACTAGCAAGCTGTTCAAGGTGGCACTTGGGTTTAATTTTGGATTAGTTTTCTCCTTTTAACTATTAAACCTTTTTTTTTTTTAAGGAACACATTAAAAAGTGGAAAATGTTACATTGTCTAGGTCACCTCCCAGACCTGTTTACATGCACATAGATTTGCCATTCATGCAGGCAGTGATTTTCTCTCAAGTCTCTTAATGCATAAACCTCCTGGTCTGAGTTATCAGATTTGTTAAACTTCTCAAAAACTTTTAAGGTTTAATAGTACATCTCCACCTACCACACTTAAACAGGATTTTAAATGTTTTGTCCAAGAGTAAAATCCCGACTAAAGACTGACCAGAAATGTGCTTACACAATATTTTGTAAAACTAAATTAATATTGTTAATATTTTCTGATTTTAGAGTTACACTACCGTTCAAAAGTTTGGGGTCACTTAGAAATTTCCTTATTTTTGAAAGAAAAGCACTTTTTTTCAATGAAGATAACTTTTAACTAATCAGAAATACACTCTATACATTGCTAATGTGGTAAATGACTATTCTAGCTGCAAATGTCTGGTTTTTGGTGCAATATCTACATAGGTGTATAGAGGCCCATTTCCAGCAACTATCACTCCAGTGTTCTAATGGTACAATGTGTTTGCTCATTGCGTCAGAAGGCTAATGGATGATTAGAAAACCCTTGTGCAATCATGTTAGGTCTGCAATGCTGTAATTGCTGCAAATGGAGGATTCTTTGACAAAAGCAAAATTTGAAGGAAAAAATTATTATTTCAAATACAAATCATTATTTCTAACCTTGTCAATGTCTTGACTATATTTTCTATTCATTTTACAACTCATGGTGGTAAATAAGTGTGACTTTTCATGGAAAACACAAAATAATTGTCTGGGTAACTCCAAACTTTTGAACGGTAGTGTAAGTGTCTATTTTATCTATTACACCATTACTGTTAATTAGTAACATTTTTAAATCTAACAGCGAGATGGTGATGAGGTGTGTTATAGGAGTGACAGATGGATTCAAGGTGAGAATGGGATCACATCAGGGAGCAGCTCAAGCCCCTTCTTGTTTGCTGTGGTGATGAACAGGCTGACAAATGAGGTCAGGCTGGATTCTCGGTGGACCATGATGTTCACAGATGACATTGTGATCTGTAGTGAGAGCTGGGATCAGGTGGAAGACAATCTGGAAAGATGAAGGCATGCACTGGAGAGAAGAGGAATGAAAGTCAGTAGAAGCAAGACAGAATACATGTGTGTGAATGAGAGGGAGGCAGTTGTAACGGTGAAGATGCAAGGAGTAGAGGTAGTGAAGGTGGATGAGTTTAAATACCTGGGGTCAACCATGCAAAGCAATGGACAGTCCACAAGAGAGGTGGAGAAGAGACTGCAGGCAGGGTGGAGTGAATGGAGGCAAGTGTCGGGGTGATCTGTGACAGAGGATAGCAGCGAGAATGAAGGGGAAGATTTACAAGACTGTAGTGAGACCTGCTATGATGTATGGTTTGGAGATGGTACTGACAAAAAGACAGGGGGCGGAGCTGGAGGTGGTAGAGTTAAAGAGGCTGAGATTCTAATTGGAGTCACTAGGGGAGACAGGATCAGAAATGAGTACATCAGAGGGACAGCTTAGGTTGGGTGGTTTGGTGACAAAGTAAGAGAGGCAAGACTGAGATGGTTTAGACGTGCAGAAGAAATTAGAAAATTCTAAGCCAGAGGATTTATAATTAAAGGATCTACTGTATGTCTGAGCAGAGATTACATCATGTGGATAGGTTAATTTGTGCAAGTTTCTTTGACATTTCTTTGCATTTTTAAATAGTAATATTTAATTATTCTGTTAAAAAAAGCAAAATTACGTATGTCCGTTTCAAAACTGCTTTTTACATTTTAATTAACATTAATGATGTTTAATGTTCATGTTGTGCAATCAAATGTCACCAAAAAAAAAGTGCAAGAAGAACCTCCTATTATTCTGAAATAATTTCACAAAAAGAGTTTCTCTGTTTGCATGTAGATATTTTGTGGAGTCAGAGCCAAAACATGTGACAGAACCATGGCATCATCATTAATAAAAGAATAATTTTGGATTTTCAGTCTTACAGTATCTCACAAAAGTGAGTACACCCCTCACATTTTTGTAAATATTTTACTATATCTTTTCATGGGACAACACTGAAGATATGACACTTTGATACAATGTAAAGTAGTGTCAGTGTACAGCTTGTCTAACACTGTAAATTTGCTCAAATCCCCTCAAAATAGCTGTCCCCTCAAAATAACTCAACACACAGCTATTAATGTCTAAACTGCTGGCAACAAAAGTGAGTACACCCCTTAGTAAAAATGTCCAAATTGTGCCCAAAGTTTCAATATTTTGTGTGACCTCCATTATTTTCCAGCACTGCCTTTACTCTTTTGGGCATGGAGTTCGCTAGAGCTTCACAGGTTGCCACTGGAATCCTCTTCCACGCCTCCATGACAACACACGGAGCTGGTGGATGTTGGAGACCTTGCGCTCCTCCACCTTCCGTTTGAGGATGCCCCACAGATGTTCAATGGGGTTTAGGTCTGGAGACATGCTTGGCCAGTCCATGACCTTTACCCTCGGTTTCTCTAGCAAGGCAGTGGTCATCTTGGAGGTGTGTTTGGGGTCGTTATCATGTTGGAATACTGCCATGCGCTCAGTTTCCAAAGGGAGGGGATCATGCTCTGCTTTAGTATGTCACAGTACATGTTTGCATTCATGGTTCCCTCAATGAACTGTAGCTCCCCAGTGCCGGCAGCACTCATGCAGCCTCAAACCATGACACTTCCACCGCCATGCTTGACTGTAGGCAAGACACACTTGTCTTTGTACTCCTCACCTGGTTGCCGCCACACACGCTTGACACCATCTGAACCAAATAAGTTTATGTTGGTCTCATCAAATCACTGGACATGGTTCCAGTAATCCATGTCCTTAGTCTGCTTGTCTTCAGCAAACTGTTTGCAGGCTTTCTTGTGCATCGTCTTTAAAAGGAGCTTCCTTCTGGGGCAACAGCCATGCAGACCAGTTTGATGCAGTATGGGGCGTATGGTCTGAGCACTGACAGGCTGACCTCTCACCCCTTCTCCCTCTGCAGCAATGCTGGTAGCACTCATACATGTATTTTCAAAAGACAACCTCTGGATATGATGCTGAACACATGCACTCAGCTTCTTTGGTCGACCATGGTGAGGCCTGTTCTGAGTGGAACCTGTCCTGTTAACCCCTTGAACTCTGTGAATTCCGCGGGCGGTCACGTCTCTGCATTTTAGTGCGTCTCAGTGCGCACTGAAAAAAAAAGCTGTATTTCCGGTCTTCCAGTACAGACACAGCCTTGTTACAACCTGAGAAAAAAGCTGTGTAATATATTCATTTTTTGTGGTATTTTTACAAAATTTTGACCTGAGCTTGGAAACACTTGGTTCTACATTTCTGTTGTGTTTTCCAGCCAGTATCTGACAGCTGTATGTTATTTGCAAGCATTTGTATCTAAAAAAAACACCCAGGCGAACTTTCTTGTTACTCAGTGGCAGGAGCACTTAGAGAGATTATGACTGTTTTGCCAAAAAATTCAGAGTGTTTTCTTTTAAATGAGACTAACCCCATGAAGATGCTGCAAAGGGTTGAAGAACAGCTTTTGATTTACTTTGGGCATGTTATTTTTAGGCGTTTTTAGGGAAGTTGAACAGAGTTCAACAGGCTAAACTGCAGTATGGTCTTGGCCACCATGCTGCAGCTCAGTTTCAGGGTGTTGGCAATCTTCTTATAGCCTCAGTCATCTTTATGTAGAGCAACAATTCTTTTTTTCAGATCTTCAGAGAGTTCTTTGCCATGAGGTGCCATGTTGAACTTCCAGTGACCAGTATGAGAGAGTGTGAGAGCGATAGCACCAAATTTAACACACCTGCTCCCTATTCATACCTGAGACCTTGTAACACTAATGATTCACATGACACCAGGGAGGGAATTGGCTAATTGGGCACAATTTAGACATTTTCACTTAGGGGTGTACTCACTTTTGTTGTCAGCAGTTTAGATATTAATGGCTGTGTGTTGAGTTATTTTGAGGGGACAGCAAATTTACTCAGTTATACAAGCTGTACACTGACTACTTTACATTGTACCAAAATGTCATATCTTCAGTGTTGTCCCATGAAAAGATACAATAAAATATTTACAAAAATGTGAGGGGTGTACTCACTTTTGTGAGATACTGTACTTATCCATGTTGTCCAAGATGGGACATACAGTATGACTGCTTCAGTCTTCACTGATCATCATTAAATCCACCTTTTCAAAACTCTTACATTTTTTATGCAGAATTTTGAATTAATGTGTTTATCATGCATTTGTTTCAAGGATTTCATATACACATATTCACGATTTACATAAATATACAGTAATTGGATGGAAACCCAGTAATTGTTTCTAAATTGCTTGTTAGTGGTGCTATTGGGTGATCCAAGTGAAAACTTGCTTCGCCTCACTTTGTGTAACGTCAGCCGTAAAATCACATACTTAAAGAATCTCCATCTATGTCCAAAATTGTGTCCAATGTCAATGTTACCCATGATATCTTTATGTGAATTTTAAACACGTATCCAGTGTGTCCTACAAGTGTTTGACCTACATGTTCTGCAACGGTAAAGTACCTTATTTCATTTTTTTTTTTAAATCTACAGTACCTGTATTATAAAATAGAAGTTTAGTATTTAAAATGTCTCAGCCTGACCAAAAAACAAACAAAAAAAAAACAGGATATACTTTCATGTAAATATAACTCATTGTACATAGCCAGTTTTGGCAGTAATGCGGAGTACTCAAATGCAACAGGTCCCCTCAGCCACTAAGGGGGCCCCCAGGGAATAAGTTCCCCCTCAAAATTATCTTCAACTTTTTTCCCTGTTATTTTTGAAACTTTTTTCTCTTAAATGGTAAATGGCGTTCATTTATATCGCGCTTTTTCCTCATCTCTAGATGACCAAAGTGCTTTACGGATCCTGCTATCCCCCATTCACGCACACATTCACACACTGATGGCAGCAGAGCTGCCATGCACAGATGCTGGCCTGACCCACCAGGAGCAACTGGGGGTTAAGTGTCTTGCTCAAGGGCACTTTGACATGCAGACTGCAGACAGAGCGGGAGTTGAACCTCTGACCCTCCGATCAGCAGTCGGCCACACTACACCTGCGCCACAGCTGGCCCATTTACTGAAAAAAATTGTTTTATGTAGGTTTTAACCTTCTGAAATGCATCTATTCGTCACATGATAATAAAAAAACATCAAAACACTGACCTCTCTTTAAAAAAAGCACAGTTTTGATATTGTTTTTGTGTCCGATTAGCCATTTTTAACACTTCCAGAGTCGTTCCTCTATGTTAAGAAAAGGTAAACACAGCCATGATATGTGGTGCTGCTCTATGATTGGTCAGCAGAGCTGTCTGTCTTCAAATGCAGATGAGCCAAGGCTTTGGGTTTAGAGCAAACAGTGCTACTGAAGAGTTACCTTACCAAGTGGAGTTTATATTATTTTCTGTAAATTTCAGTCACCCTAATAGACATCTGTGTTTCACCATGGTTCATTAATCCACAGCCAGTGTTTCTCACCTCATTCTGGCTTATTTTGCATTGATGCTGGTTAGATTTGTTTTAGTTCGTGTAATGGTTTAATTTTTTCTGTTCATCTCGACAATGATCCAAGGTTTATTTCCCCAATGTTTTTGTTGGGAGAGGGTTTTTTTATTATTATTATTTTTCATTTTAAATATTGTGCCCCAAGACTTCCGGTTATGGCGGCCACATAGGAAGACGTGTTTCACACTGCTCTGCTCCTAAAAATAAAAAGTTTACTTAAACTCTCTTAATTGGAACAAAAACCCATCCCAGCGTTTAGGCGCGGATATGATAAAGACCAAGGCTGGGAAATTAGGTGGCGGAAAAAGCAATTCGACAAAACAACCCAAGCTAACAGACTTCCATGCTGGAGGCGAAACAGGGAAAACTCCAGAGACTATGGCGGAGGATGTAGCCAGCGGCGGAGCGGGAGCTGCTGAAGAGGGGACAAACGCAGTGCTCACTGCCATCAACTCTATGAGAACGGAGTTTTCGTCTAAATTTGATGGGATTATAGCAGCGATAGAAGGAATGAGAAAGGAAATAAGCGACTGTATGGAACGAGTATCGCAGGCAGAGCTCCGAATTTCAAGCGCTGAAGATGACGTCACCAGCCTACAATCAAAGTTGCAAACACTGGAATTAAAATGTAAACGTCTGGAAGATAACGTCCTGGATTTGGAATCCCGCTCGCGACGGAATAATTTGAGGCTGGTGGGCCTCCCGGAGGGAGCGGAGGGACGGGACTCATGTTCCTTTTTGGAAAAGTCGATTCCAGAAGCGCTGAACAACACGGGCCTGCAGTCATCGGTCGTCTTAGAGAGAGCTCACCGAATCGGCCCACCGAGAGATGATAAGACACCACCGAGGACGCTGATTATGAAGTTCCTCAATTACAGGGACAAGATGACGGTCACCAATGCGGTGCGAGCTAAAGGGGAAATTAAATACCAGGATCAACAGGTGCGGTTCTACCCAGATTTGGCCACAGGAATTCAACAATTAAGGAGGCAGTTCGACCCCCGCCCACAAAGAGCTGCGCAACCTCGGGATTCGTCACGGAGTGATTCACCCGGCAAGACTGCTGGTCACATATAAAGGGAGAACCCACATCTTCAAGACCCCTCAAGAGGCGCAGGAGCTCATTAAGCAGATCCAAAAGGAAACTGGTGGGAGCTAAGCATGAACATGACAAAGGTAGAACATTTAAGCATTTGTACAGGCATCTGATTGATCTGAAACATATAACATGTCTACAAAATACAGACTGTATTAAAAAAAAAAAAAGCTATGATGTACAAAGTTGCTATAAAACTTTGAAGTTATGTTGAAAAAACTACAGAAGAGAGTTAATGTCATTAAAAATAGTAGTAGAGTCAGGGTGATTGAGAGGAGAAAGAGAGAGTGGTTTGACTGATCCTCGCAGGTGTGGAGCAGTCACTAGCTATAACGGGAGATGGAATTTTTTTGATTTTGGGGGGATTACCACGAATGTGGGGAAAGGGAATTTGTTTTTGTGTAGTTTGTAGGATGAATGTTCTGTCATCCATGTTTTTACTTCTCTGTATGAGCATGTTCATATTGCAAGGTAATCTCAAACTCCTTATTGATCATAGATCAAAGTGTTTAACTTCATGGAATTGCAGAGGTCTACAAAATCTAAAAAAACTTAAACAAGTTATGAATAAAATAAAAGACAGATTCAAAAATTGTATTTTTACAAGAAACTCATCTAATAGAGGAGGATATAAAAAGAATTAGGAGAAGATGGCAAGGTAATGTGTTCACCTCATCATTTTCATCCCGAGCTAGGGGAGTTATGACTCTCATACACAAAACAGTCCCATTTCAAGTGAAAAATGTAATTGGAGACAAATTTGGAACATACCTAATCATCCAAGGATCTCTGTTATTAGAAAATATAAATCCGGTGAACTTATACGGCCCCAATATTGATGATCAAAACTTCTTTGTTAATTTATTCCTTACTTTAACATCACTTACAGGGCAACATATGATAGCAGGGGATTTTAATTGTACATTGAATCCCAGTATAGATAGGTCAACAGGACTGGACTGTACGCACAATGGATGCAGGATGACCATTAATCATTTTATGAAAGAATTGAGATTGCTAGATATATGGAGAGAAATGAAACAACAAGTCAAAGCTTATTCTTATTCTAATACCTACAAGACATTCTCATGTATTGACTACTTTTTGATCTCTACAGAATTAAGGTCCAAGATTCAAAACTGTTTCTATGATAATATTGTGATCTCTGATCATGCACCCTGCTGTCTAATATATGTAGATAAGAAATTGGCAAAGGATCCAGGTAGGTGGCAATTTCAGCATAAATGGCTTCAGGATGAAGAATTTGTTAAGTACATAGAAAAACAGATAGATGAGTTCTTTGATATTAATACTACACAAACAATGGCATGTATAAAGTGGGAGGCTTTCAAAGCTTTTATTAGGGGGCACATTATTAGTTATACAGGTTCAAAATCTAAGAAGACTCGAGAGGAGAGAGTCCAATTGGAACTTAAAATAAAAATTCTTCAAGAAAAGGTGTATGCAGGAAGTAACCCACAGTTAGAGAATGAATTACTTATTCTGAGAGCTGAATATGACAAAAAATCAGCGAATAGAGCTGCCTCGAGTCTTCTAAGATTGAAGCAAACTTTTTAAGAACAAGGTGAAAAATCAGGAAAATTATTGGCATGGCAGATTAAACAATTAGAATTTAAAACACCAATTACCAGTATTATAAGTAACGGACAGGTAGTTATAGATCCTTTAGAAATTAATAGTGCCTTTAGAGATTATTATGAAAAACTATATGATACAAAAAATGAAACTGACTTAACAAAACTAAATGGGTTTTTGGGTGGATTATCTATACCGTGTATTCCAAATGAAAACAGGGAGATACTGGAGTCGAAAATTAGTCAAGAAGAAGTTGGGCAAGCCACTGATAATATGAAATCAGGAAAAAGAGCAGGACCAGATGGTCTTCCAGTTGACCTCTATAAAAAAATTTAAGAATAAATTAATAAAACCACTTTTGGAAATGGTTTTAGAAGCATTTCAAAATGGTAATATACCACCATACATGAATAATGCCTTAATTATACTGTTGCCAAAACCAGGTAAACCCCCTAATAAATGTGAAAACATGAGACCAATAAGCCTATTAAATGCTGATCTTAAGATAATCTGTAAAATTTTAGCAAAACGACTACAAGAAATATTACCAAATATTATTAACCGAGATCAGAATGGCTTTATAATGGGAAGACAAGGCTTCCATAATGTAAGAAGACTATTTAATATTATTTATTCCAATAAAGAAGCACCGGATACAGCTCTCCTATCATTGGACGCCGAAAAGGCCTTTGATAGGGTCGAATGGCCCTATCTTTTTGAAGTCCTACAAAGGTTTGGACTTGGAAATAATTTCATAAAATGGGTTCAGATAATATATAATAATGCTACAGCAGAAATCCTAACAAACAGCAATATCTCAAAATCAATAAAAATCAATAGAGGATGTCGACAAGGCTGTCCACTTTCACCCTCATTGTTTACTATGGCAATTGAACCTTTAGCGATGGCAGTACGTTTACATCCACAAATATATGGAATTAAAGTAGGACCAACAGAACATAAAATCTCCCTGTATGCCGATGACATAATTTTGTTTATGTCGAATTTTAAAAAATCAATTCCGACCTTGTTAAATTTAATAAAGAACTTTGGGAAAATATCAGGATATAAAATAAATAAAACAAAATCTTCAATATTAATGCTAAATGAGACCCAGAGAAATCACCCAGCTCCTGAGGTAAATCAATTCAGTATTGTAAATCAGTTTAAATATTTAGGAATTCAAATTTTGCCTAAGCTAGAATCATTCGCCAGTGCCAACTATGAAGCCTTAATGGCAGATATTAATGAGTTACTTCAGAGATGGATGTCACTACCAATGTCGATGATCGGGAGAATTAATATACTTAAAAGTAATATCTTACCAAAAATACTTTATTTATTTCAAAACATTCCTTTACCACCACCTTCAGATCTATTCTCAAGAATTAAAAAAAAGTTAGTGGAATTTATATGGAACAATAGGAAGGCTAGATTACGTTTGTCCTTACTATATTTACCATTTGATCGTGGAGGTCTGAAATGTCCAAACTTTATGTTGTATTACTGGTCAGCACAACTGAGGTCTATGACATATTATTTTTCATCAAATGATCCTCCTCACTGGACTGAAATGGAATCATACAATTTACCTTTACCTCTTCCCTTATTCATATACTCAGACTCGGCTAAAAAATTACAGAAACAAGTTAAAAATCCAATTGTAAAGCACATGATCAAAATATGGTGTGAAACCAAAAAATATTTAAAAGAACCACACTCACTGTCACAGTTTAGCCCAATATGGGGTAATCAACATTTTACACCAGGGAGAGCGGATGCTGTATTTAAAGTATGGAATTTAAGATAAGATAAGATAAGAGATAAGATAAGCCTTTATTAGTCCCACAATGGGGAAATTCCAGGATTGCAACAGCACAGGGATAGCAACACTCAGAGCAACAATCAGAAGGCAAGAAAAAAAACAAGCAAGCAAGAGCAGCTAATAAACATATGTACGTATTACTATAAAATATATATATATACACACACACACAGACACACAGTGCAGAGCATTGTAGCTGGATGGAATAAATATATGAATATATGAACACACAGTGCAGAGCATTGTAGCTAGATGGAATAAATATGTAAATATATAAACACCCACAGTACGGAGCATTGCAGCTAGGTGGAATAAATATGCAAGTATATAAACACACACAGTGCGGAGCAATGTAGCTAGATGGAATAATATGTAGATATATAAATATATAAACACACCCAGTGCTGAGCATTGTAGCTAGATGGAATAAATATGCAAATATATAAACACACACAGTGCAGAGCATTGTTGCTAGATGGAATGAAACAGCATAACCGTCTACTTAGTTATCCTACATGGTATGATTATGTGCCCATACATATTCTCACCCTCCATAGCGACCGGTATGTTCCTAGTTGTATGCCGGAGGGGACCATTGTGTAAGTCTATTGCATCTTTTGCATTCAAAAAACTATTAGTTTGTTACGTCTTTTTGCTATCTCTGCGAGCAGCCCTGCTTAGGTTGTACAGTCTGACAGCCGTTGGTAGGAAGGACCTACGAAACCTCTCGGTTGTGCACCTGGGATGATGTAGTCTGCTGCTAAATGAGCTCCTCAGTGCATTCAGTATGTCCTGCATAGGGTGGAACTCGGACTCCAGCAGAGATGACAGTTTAGCCACTGTCCTTCTCTCTCCTATCTCCTCCATCGGATCAAGGCGCTGCCCCAGGACAGAGCTAGCTTTCTTAATCAGTTTGTTCAGTCTCTTCCTATCGGCTGCAGTAATGCCACTGCCCCAGCAGACCACTCCAAAAGTGATGGCTGATGCCACCACCGTGTCATAGAATGACTTCAGCAGCGCCCCTTGTACACCAAAAGACCTGAGTCTCCTCAGCATTTAAAAGGGATTCAAAAGATTCAAGACTTATATTTGTCACGCTCAGATAACATAATGTCTTTTGAAGAACTGAGGATTAAATTCAATCTTAATAGAACACATTTTTTTAAATATCTTCAGCTTAGAAATTTTGTTCGATCAAATCAAAATAATGCTCTCACCCGACCTACTTATTCATCCTTGGAAAAATTGTTGATGAAAGATAGTAAGAGAAAGGGTATTATTTCAGAGTTTTATAACTCATTGGCACTATACTCAAGTGAAAACTCACAGAAAAGACTGAATTATTGGAAAGAAGACCTGCAAGTTGAAATTTCAGAGGAACAATGGGAAATGGCTTGTACAGAAGCTCAAACCAAATCAATAAATGTACGTTTTAAACCGATACATTTTAAATAGTTAATGTGGATGTATGTTACATCAGTGGAGTTAAATAGATATAACAAAAACATACCAGATACATGCACAAAATGTATGGAAAGTAAAGGAACCCTATTTCACTGTTTATGGGAATGTAGAAAAATCAGAATGTTTTGGGAAGAGGTGAGGGTAACAATTGAAAAAATAATTTCAAAACAATTTACATTGAACCCTAAACTGTTTTTGTTGGGTCTGTGTCCAGGAAAACATAACTTTAATAAGAGTGAAAGAGCATTCATAGACCTCAGTTTGCTTAATGCCAAAAAATGTATTGCACTACTGTGGAAAAAGACTCATAGACCAGATGTGACTCAATGGTTAAGACAGATGTTAACAAACCTTCCACTAGAAAGAATAACATACATACTGAAATCAAAGGAAAATGTGTTTGAGAATATATGGAGACCTTTCATTGATTATGTAAAGAAATTAAACATAACTTCTGAAGAAGAAGGTGAATGATATGTGTGGACCTTGCAAATTCCAAATTGGTGAATGTATATTATGTATACTTATGTAATAGATTAGTTACACTACCGTTCAAAAGTTTGGGGTCACCCAGACAATTATTTTGCGTTTTCCATGAAAAGTCACACTTATTTACCACCATGAGTTGTAAAATGAATAGAAAATATAGTCAAGACATTGACAAGGTTAGAAATAATGATTTGTATTTGAAATAATAATTTTTTCCTTCAAACTTTGCTTTCATCAAAGAATCCTCCATTTGCAGCAATTACAGCATTGCAGACCTAACATGATTGCACAAGGGTTTTCTAATCATCCATTAGCCTTCTGACACAATGAGCAAACACACTGTACCATTAGAACACTGGAGTGATAGTTGCTGGAAATGGGCCTCTATACACCTATGTAGATATTGCACCAAAAACCAGACATTTGCAGCTAGAATAGTCATTTACCACATTAGCAATGTAGAGAGTGTATTTCTGATTAGTTTAAAGTTATCTTCATTGAAAAAAAGTGCTTTTCTTTCAAAAATAAGGAAATTTCTAAGTGACCCCAAACTTTTGAACGGTAGTGTAATTAGTTAGTTAATCCCTTCACACCTGAAGGTGTATATGGGCGGCGCCTATCTCCATTTCACTGACCCTAGGCCACACAGCTACTATAAGTAATAGATTACCTAGACTAAACAGAGGAGCATTGTTGCTGATTTGCTTTTGTTAATGGTTGTTGTTGTTTTTAGTACATTTTGTTGTTGTTGTTGTTGTTAGTGGGGGTTTTTTTTATTTTTAAATTACTTTCGTGTTAGTGTTTGACTGTCTGTGCCTTGTTTGTAAAAAAAAAAAAAAGGTTCAATAAAAAATATTGTGGAAAAAAAAAATATTGTGCCCCAAACACAGTCTTCCATAGGGCCCCATAAAAAACTAGGAGCAGTCACATTAATGCATATTCTCGTGCTTGTAGCAATACTGTGTTCCAGCCATTTCTCCCATAGAGTTTTGTGTAAGAGATAGAGGGAAAAATGTTGGGTCCAAACTCGCATGAGACTTCAGCAGTCTTGAGTTGCTCAAATCACTGAGGATCTTCCGAAGTTAAAATATTTTTAGCACAAAATTTCCTCCCTTTGTGTGGCTCCCCCTCTGCTGTGGCTCAGTGAGGAAATGCCCTGGAGAAAGAAAGAGAACTTTTAGCTAAAGAGACTAACTTTGAGAAATACCCAGCTGGCTCGACTACCTCACTCACTGCTGAGGTTTCTCATCATTGTTGGAAAGTTAGGGTTTCACTTTATCAAAGCTATGTGCAACTTCATGGATGATGAGAATAAACAAACAATGGCCAATAAACTGCTTTAACTAAACCCCCACAGATGGCAGTTGTTGCTGGAGTGTTCATTAGTTAGCATTTCTATGCTAATGTGTATGGTCTGGTTAAGGGACCAGAACAACTCTGTAATGATAGACCAGAGCCCCCTCTGGCAATATAGCAGAGTATGCAAATTAAGCTGACCCCCTCAGTCACTAAGGGGCCCCCAAACTACATTTTCACCTTGAACCTTTTTTTTTTTTTTCACTTAAATTCACTTTTCTTGTGAATTTACCACTTTCATACAGATGCTTCTTGAGAGGGAAGAGATTTTTTTCCCCCATTTTAAAGATTACAAAGATGGGGGCTCCCAAGCACAATTTTGCAAAGGACCCCCCCCCCCCAAAAAAAAAAGCTAGAAACAGCCCTATGGTAGAAAGTTTGATTAGTCTTCTCAAATAAAGACAGAACTGTGGCTAGTTTCACACTAACCAGAAGGTAGTCCCAGGCTAGTCACAGCAGAGCAACCATTCGCTCTTTTCTGCTGGTGAACGTTCACTTTTTGAACTGCCTGTAGGTGTGGATAAAGCACTAGAGATAGACAAAGTGTCACCAACTCAGTTCACTCCAATGGACCACTTTTTTTTTTTTTTTGCACCAATGATGGATTATGGCATGCACAATCGGTGAGCAGCAGTACGCCTTCATGCTAAGAAAGAGTACTACAGGTGCAGTATTTCCTTTAAGAGTGCTGGAGAAGTATAGAGAAGGTCAGAAGGAGTTGCAGTGTGTCAAGAGAAAGGATATGATAAGGTGCCAAGAGAAGAAGTGAGGTACTGTATGAGGAAGTCAAAAATGGCAGAGAAGTACTGTATGTGAGGGTGGTGCAGGACATGTATGAGGACAGCGAGACGGTGGTGAGGTGTGCTGTAGGAGTGATGGATGGATTCAAGGTAGGGTGGGGTTACATCAGGGATCGGCTCGGAGCCCCTTCTTGTTTGTCATGGTGATGGTCAGGCTGGCAGATGAGGTCAGGCAGTAGTCCCTGTGGACTTTGATGTTTGCAGATTACAATGTGATCTGTAGCGAGAGTAGAGAGCAGGTGGAAGAGAACCTGGAAAGGGGGAAGTATGCACAGAGGAGTCAAAGTCAGTAGAAGCAAGACAGGATATAAATCAAATCAAATCAACCTTTATTGTCATATTGCTGTACATACAACTGTAGTGCAGGCAAGATGAAATTGCGTTTCTCTCGGCATCCCTATAGTGGAATCAACATGATTTAAGACACACTCACACATATCTTCACCCCCACCCCCACCCCACCACATCCATTCACACATCCCTGAGACATACTTGAAGAAACTAACTAACTAACTATAATATACAAATAATGTACATAATGTCCGTAGGTGCAGTAGTGTGTATGAGAGATTCCGGGTCAACTGTTCAGCATCCTGACAGCTTGTGGAAGGAAGCTGTTGATCAGTCTGGTGGTTCTGCCTCTGATGCTCCGGAATCGTTTGCCAGATGGCAGAAGTTCAAAGTGTTTATGCATAGGGTGAGAACGGTCCTTGACAATGTTCAGTGCCCTGCTCCTACAACGGTTCTGAAAAAGTTCTTGGACAGAGGGGAGGGAGACTCCAATTACCCTCTCAGCTCCCTTGACTATCCTCTGCAGGGCTTTTTTGTCTGACATACTGCAGCTGGAGTACCATGTAGCAATGCAGTACGTCAGAACACTCTCCACCACACCTCTGTAGAAGGTCCTGAGGATGCAGATGGGGAGAGAGGCCTGTTTGAGTTTCCTCAAGAAGTGCAGTCTCTGCTGGGCCCACTTCCTGATCCCCAAGGAATTCTTGCTTCAGGTCAGGTCCTGTGAGATCTGCACTCCGAGGAACTTGATGTTCTCCACTCTGTCCACTAAATGGCCGCCGATGCTGAGGGGGACGTGTTCAGGCTGAGACCGCCGGAAGTCGATAATCATCTCCTTCGTTTTGTCCACGTTGAGCACCAGATTGTTCTCCCTGCACCAGCCCTCCAGGTCTCTCACTTCTTCCCTGTACATTGATTCCTCATCCCTCTGAATAAGTCCCACCACCGTGGTGTCATCTGTAAACTTAATAATCTGGTTCCCCTCGTGTCTGGATACACAGTCATGTGTTAGAAGTGTAAACAACAGTGGACTGAGTATATACTGTATATGTGTGTGAATGAAAGGGAGGCAGGTGTAATGTTGAAGATGCAAGGAGTAGAGGTTGTGAAGGTAGATGAGATTAAATGTCAACCATCCAATGCAATGGAAAATGCACAAGAGAGGTGAAGAAGAGAGTGCAGACAGGGTGGAATGGATGGGGACGAGTGTGAGGGGTGATCTGTGACAGGATAGCAGCTAGAGTGAAAAGGAAGATTTGCAAGACGGTAGTGAGACCTGCTATAACTAATGGTTTGGAGACGGCACTGACAAAAAAGCCAGGAGGCAAAGCTGGAGGTGGTAGAGTTAAAGATGCTGAGATTCTTATTGGGAGTGACTAGTGACTTTTGTACAGACAATAATGCATCTACAGGTGTGGAAAAGTGTATTTTAAATTAGGACTCTATAGTAAGGCTCTATTAATTGGAGGTTTACAGATTTTTTTTTGTTTCATTAACATTTTCCATTTAAGCAGTTTTGTTTCTTGAAGTGTAATATACAAAGGCACTATGTCCACACCTAGGTATCAAAAGGGCTTAGGTTTAAAAAAAATCAGTAATTGACAGCAAACCTTCCACTTATCCACATTCATTTATCATAGGCCATGGATGTTATTTTGGTGTTCAAATCAAATAGTAACAACAGAAGCAAATACTATATATTTAGTTAAATTTTAATGGGAACCATTAACTGTTTACCACCTCCTTTGAAGTCTGCAGGGGATTTAACTCTGTAAAAAAGAGATTTGGGGTGGAGTACCACTTCATCCGTGACTGTAGCTGCAAATGTTCAGACATCCCCCTGAACCCTCCTCGTCCTCTTCTCCTTCTTCTTCTTTTTGAGTTCAGAAAGAAATGTACATCATCCCTAACAAAACGGCTTTCACGGCCACTCAGATCGTGAAATGTGCCGCTCAGTCCGTTCTGGGCAATGTCAGCTCTTGGTTCAAAGTAGCAAACAGAAACATGACAAATTTCTGCTTTTGAATAACAGCTTTTTTTCCCTCCCAGCACCAGAAGCATCAGAAGCAGGTGACATGAAGGGGGGAGTGGGGGCCCTCGGGGAAGGAGGTGCTGTTGTTTGGGGAGGAGGAGGGGCTGGGGGGTGCGGGGGATTCTGCTGCACGTCTGTCAGCTTGTTCACAGCTTTAGCGGATATCCCACCGCCTCCAGCCATCACACCTGTCTGTCTGCCACCGTGCCAAGATGATGCTAATAGACTGTTGGCTAAGAATGCACACGTGTTATCTTTTTATAAGTACTTATCCTGAAAGAGCCTTTCACATCCACATGAGGACAGGCTGAGTTTGATTTATTATTATTATTATTATTATTATTAGTGTCTCCATGTTCTCATATCTGGTTATTTTGTGGTAGTATTTGCCAAGATTTTTTTTATAATATTGATATTTAATGCCCCGGACAACATAGCTCTGGTAGGCTTGCCTCTGGTAGGATCACCCAAAACAAACTGGTCCTGGGTGAAGGGCCAGACTAAGAACTATCCAACAGACTCTCATGATGAATACTAGAACAAGGATTCAGTGTACCCCGCCCGGTATGGGGTTGCCAGGGCCCCACCCTGGAGCCAGGCCTGGAGGAGGGGCTCGATGGCTAGCATCCTGTGGCAGGGTTTCTGCCCATGGGACCTGGCCGGGCTCAGCCCGAAGGAGTTACATGGGTCCACCCTCCAGTGGGCTCACCACCTGCAGGAGGGACAGTGGGGGTCCGGTGCTATGTGGATCAAGTGGCGGTCAAAGGCAGAGACCTTGGCAGTCTGATCCCAAGCTTCCTAAACTGGCTTTTGGGATGTGGAATGTCACCTCTCTGGTGGGGAAGGGGCCTGTGCTGGTGCATGAGGTTGAGAGATGTCGGCTTCACCTCAACACACGGCTCCGGTTCTGGAACCAGTCTCCTGGAGAGGGGCCGGGAGCTTGGCCTACTCTGGAGTTGCCCCGGGTGAGAGGCGACAAGCAGGGGTGGGAATTCTTGTATCCTCCCACCTTGCTGCCTCTATATTGGAGTTTTCCCCAGTGGACAAAAGGGTTGTTTTCCTGCACCTTCGGGTTGGGAAACGGGTCCTGACCATTACACAGGGTTACAAAAATAATTTTTTTATAAGTTGTCTGTGTTTTTTCAACTGATTTATGACAATTTTGCACCGCTGAATCCGAAAATGACATCCGTTTCTCTCTATCAGGTCAAAAAAAATCTGATCTTCTGACTAAATCGATTACATTTTTGTGACATTATCAGTTGATTTTTGTTAATATTTCTCATCCGAAATAGATTTTTAAGAGAAAAAAATCATTTTCTAACACAATTTATTGATTAAATGTTACAAACTTTGATTGCTGTAAATTGAATAGTAGACATTGATAAAGGTAAGTACATGTAAATTGAATGTTACATCATCATTGTTCAAAATTCAGAGCTTCAACTTCCATTTGTTCGAACCTCTAGAATGCTCAGCGGCAGGGATGTCTCTCTTCAGAGTCCAACAGTAATCAGCCATCATGACAATGTCATAAATTGGCACATGCAAACTCTTCAGTGTTCGAGAAATTTCAAGAAATAATAAAGAATTTTGCATCATATAAAGCGAAAATACCCGTACATGTAAACAAAAATGTAAAAAACAACATGTGGCCATACTTCAAAAAGTTAACCTGATTGAGCAAAACCAATGGAATTTTTGGATTCACCACATCAAAATTGTCCTAAATCAGCTAAAAAAACACAAATAATTATTTGTGCCTATGCACCAAATGATGGTTCAGAGTACCCACCCTTTTTGGAGTCTCTGATTGGGGTGCTGGAGAGTGCTCCTCTTGGGGACTCCGTTATCCTACTGGGGGACTTCATTGCATACGAGGGCAACAACAGTGAAACCTGGAAGGGGGTGATTGGGAGGAACGGCCTGCCCGATCTGAACCTGAGTGATGTTCAGTTATTGGACTTCTGTACCAACCACAGATTGTCCATGACGAACACCATGTTCAAGCATATGGGTGTCCATATGTGCACCTGGCACCAGGACACCCTAGGTCGCAGGTAGATGAGCGATTTTGTTATCGTGTCATCAGACCTGCGACTGTATGTCTTGGACACTCGGGTAAAGAGAGGTGCAGAGCTGTCAACTGATCACCACCTGGTGATGAGTTGGATCCGATGGCAGGGGAGGATGCCATTCAGACCTGGTAGACCCAAACGTATAGTGAGGGTGTGCTGGGAATGCCTGGCTGAGGCTCCTGTCCAGGAGGCCTTCAACTCCCACCTCCGGAAGAACTTCAGCCACATTCCAAGGGAGTCTGGAGACATGGAGTCTGAATGGGCCATGTTCTCCACCTCCATTGTTGAAGTGGCTGACCAGAGCTGCGGCCACAAGGTTGTCGGGGCATCTCGTGGTGGCAACCTCCGCATCAAGTGGTGGATACCAGTGGTGGGGGGGGGGGCATTAAGCTGAAGAAGGAGTCCTACCAAGCTTGGTTGGCTTGTGGGACTCCCGATGCAGTTGAGGTGTACCGGCAGGGCAAGCTGAGTGCAGCTCGGGTGGTTGCTGAAGCAAAAACTCAAGTATGGGAGGAGTTCGGTGAGGCCATGGAACAAGACTTTCGGGTTGTTTTAGACAACCTGAAAGTCTACCCCCAAAACCCGAAAGTCTACCCCCAACCTCTTTAAACAAGACTTTAGGTTGGGGGTAGTGCCTTTGGCATGGCAAACCGGGATGGTGGTTCCTCTCTTCAAAAAAGGGTACCAGAGGGTGTGCTCCAACTTTAGAGGGATCACAATCCTCAGCCTCCCTGGGAAGGTCTATGCCAAGGTACTGGAGAGTAGAGTCTGGCCATTGATCGAACCTCGAATTCAGGAGGAGCAATGTGGTTGTCGTCCTGGCCATGGCACATCAGACCAGCTCTTTACCCTCTCGAGAATCGTTGAGGGTTCGTGGGAGTTTGCCCAACCAGTTTACATGTGTTTTGTACACTTGGAGAAGCCATTTGACTGCATCCCTCGGGTTTTTTTTGTGGGGGGTGCTTCGGGAGTATGGGAAATCTGGCTTGTTGTTACAAGCTATTCAGTCTCTGTACGACCATTGTGAGAGTTTGGTTCATATTGCCAACACTCGGTCGGATTCATTTCCAGTGCGAGTTGGACTCCGCCAGGGCTGCACTTTGTCACTGATCCTGTTCATAATTTTTGTGGACAGTATTTCTAGGTGCAGCCAGGGAACAGAGGGTGTCATGCTTGGTGACCACAGGATCTCATCTCTGTTGTTTGCAGATGATGTTGTCCTGCTGGCTTCATCCAGCAATGACTGACAGGTCATACTGGGACAGTTTGCCACTAAGTGTGAAGCGGCTGGGATGAGAATCAGTACCTCCAAGTCCAAGTCCATGGTCCTCAGCCGGAAAAAGGTGGATTATCCTCTTCGGGTTGGGGACAAGCTCCTGCCCCAAGTGGAGGAGTTTAAGTATCTTGGGGTCTTATTCACGAGTGAGGGGAGAATGGAGTGAGAGATTGACAGACGGATCAGAGCAACATCTGCAGTGATGCGGACGTTATACGGGTCTGTTGTGGTGAAGAGGGAGCTAAGCTCTGAGGCAAAGCTGTCGATTTACCAGTCAATCTACGTTCCTACCCTCATCTCTGGTCATGACCTTTGGGTAATGACCAAAAGAATGAGATTGCAGATACAGTGGGGTAAAAAAGTATTTAGTCATAGTCAGCCACCAATTGTGCACGTTCTCCCACTTAAAAGATGAGAGAGGTCTCCAATTTTCATCATAGGTATACCTCAACTATGAGAGACAAAATGAGGGGAAAAAAATCCAGAAAATCACATTGTCTGATTTTTAAAGAATTTATTTGCAAATTATGGTGGAAAATAAGCATTTGCTCACCTACAAACAAGCAAGATTTCTGGCTCTCACAGACCTGTAATTTCTTCTTTAAGAGGCTCCTCTGTCCTCCACTCGTTACCTGTATTAATGGCACCTGTTTGAACTCATTATCAGTATAAAAGACACCTGTCCACAACCTCAGTCAGACTCCAAACTCCAATATGGCCAAGACCAAAGAGCTGTCAAAGGACACCAGAAACAAAATTGTAGACCTGCACCAGGCTGTGAAGACTGAATCTGCAATAGGTAAGCAGCTTGGTGTGAAGAAATCAACTGTGGGAGCAATTATTAGAAAATGGAAGACATAAAAGACCACTGATAATCTCCCTCGATCTGGGGCTCCACGCAAGATCTCACCCCGTGGGGTCAAAATGATCACGATAACAGTGAGTAAAAATCCCAGAACCACACGGGGGGACCTAGTGAATGACCTGCAGAGAGCTGGGACCAAAGTAACAAAGGCTACCATCAGTAACACACTACGCCGCCAGGGACTCAAATCCTGCAGTGCCAGACGTGTCCCCCTGCTTAAGCCAGTACATGTCCAGGCCCGTCTGAAGTTTGCTAGAGAGCAGTTGGATGATCCAGAAGAGGATTGGGAGAATGTCATATGGTCAGATGAAACCAAAATAGAACTTTTTGGTAAGAACTCAACTTGTCGTGTTTGGAGGAGAAAGAATGGTGAGTTGCATCCAAAGAACACCATACCTACTGTGAAGCATGGGAGTGGAAATGTAATGCTTTGGGGCTGTTTTTCTGCAAAGGGACCAGGACGACTGATCCGTGTAAAGGAAAGAATGAATTGGGCAATGTATCGTGAGATTTTGAGTGAAAACCTCTTCCATCAGCAACGGCATTGAAGATGAAATGTGGCTGGGTCTTTCAGCATGACAATGATCCCAAACACACCGCCTGGGCAACGAAGGAGTGGCTTCGTAAGAAGCATGGCCTAGCCAGTCTCCAGATCTCATCCCCATAGAAAATCTTTGGAGGGAGTTGAAAGTCCGTGTTGACAGTTAATTTTTTTATTCAGCTAAATGCACATTGTGATGTGCTAAGGTCAGTTATGACCATAATGTAGTATATTTTATTTCAAAAGGGAAACCAACATTAATGCTACTAACAGTGCACATTGAGTTTTTATGCACTTTGAGATATGCCTGAGTAAGATGTGACCAAAACGGTTATTTACAGAATTTTTTTCATTCTATTTATTTAATCATTGTTCAAGAGGAAAAATATTTCTACTACTTCAAGTTCTGTTCAACTCCAGTAGTGTTATTGTTTTTATACACTTTTGATGTGCCTTTGTCATGTGCCAAGCGCACATTTAAAACCAAGACAATGAATAAAAAGTGTATATTTTTCGTCATATTGATCTGTGTTGGTTTGAAATTTGTCATTCAACTGATTGCTGAACATGTGTGGCCCAGTTACGTGTCTTTATTTCAAATTGTGGCTCAGCTGATTTTGTAATTGAATAGCCCTGTTGTAAGACGGATTAAAGTAATTGACTTCATGAATTTCAGTCATCTTAACTTGCCAGGTACATATCCATCCATGGATGGATATTGTGGTAGCTGGTGAAGTCAGTCCTCAGCGATTCAGTCACTCTCGTCTTTCCTTGCATACAGTATGAAGCTTAACTACACCTGTTTGCTAAGTGACTCTTCCATTGTTGTTCCCGTTACCAGCGGGTCTAAACCACCATAAATGCCTCCACCTATTACATACCTCTTTTGCTTTTTTCCCACGTTTTAAGTATGTTAATAAGCTCATGCTTCTCTCGGTTAGCAAAGCCAGAGACACTCTGCCTACCGACTGGAACGCTCACGTGGGCGGGGCACTTGTGAACTCCACGTGGATGACGGTCACGCGTGTTGTTCGTGTGCGCGCTTGCGGACCGTCATTCCTTCATATTTTTTTCTTAAATTTATATTTCCTTGGCGTGGCCTGGGCCATTCAGAGGTTAGTTCTTGGCCACGTGTGGCCCGCGGGCCACTAGTTGAATAGGCCTGCCTTAATTTATAGTTATAGTATTTTGTGATAACTGGGACATGGGCTTAGGCCACGTCCTCACCTTGAGTTATGAGTGTGTTTTTCTGTGTTTCCCTGCCTCAGCCCAAGTTTGATCATTGTGTTTATTTTCGTTATTATATCTATTTTTGTGTTCCATAGAATTTCCCCTGGCCAGACTCTTGTTTATTATCTTTATTATTTGTCATGGTTTTGTTCCTTGGTTCATGTCCGGTATGTTCCTGTTTACCCTTCTACCTCAGTACTTCATGTTTCCTGTACCCATAGCTGCTTCCCTGTTGTCTCTTGATTGCCTCTGATTGTTCCCACCTGTTGTATGTCCAGTAATTATCCCGTGTCTATTTAAGTCTGTGTCAGTGTTAGTCTCATGTGGTGTCATTAATGTTTCCCGGTCAGTTTTGTCCGTGAGTTTTTATGTGTACCTATCTCCTAGTCAAGTCTCGTCTTGCCAGTGAGTTTTGTTTTACAGAATTTGGTTATCACCCCATGTGCTGCTATTCATTTGTGTCAGAGTTTTGTTAATAAATTATCATTTTGCACTATACTTCTTCCTGCACCTGAGTTCTGTCCACACCACACCTTGACAGAATGACGCCACCAGCTAAGGACTCAGCAGGCAAGATTTTCAGGAGGAGGAAGGGCTCGAGTCGGGAGATACTGATGGAGGCTTTTGCCCAGGCCAGCTGTTGGTTGGACCAGGTTCTGAACTATCCCGACCGGTCTGAAGAATTGGGGGAGCTTTTGATAGTGGAGGGCATTCTCAGTCACCCAGACCTGCGGCAATTTCCCAAGGTGGCTATACCTCGCTCCCGCACTGGGCAGGTTTGGGACCGGCTCAAGCAAAGGGACTTCCCAGACAGCTCCATCGAGCCTGGCCCCGGATCATCAGCTCCTACTCCTGTCTCCGGTGTGCTGCCTCCCACCTTCTTTGTCGCTCCTGCACGGTCTGCTGCCTCCGTTCCACCAGTCACGGCTGCAGACGTTTTGAAGCAGGAGGAATGGAGGCAGGCTGTCCTCGCACAGACTGAAGACCTGCTGGAATATAAGCCCTGGCTCACTCTGGAGGTTTTGTTCCTGGCATGTGGGGACCAGCCAACATCTAAAGGGCCAGCAGGGATGTGACCCTCAAGGAAGTGTCGCTCCGCTCGCCATCCGGCCCCTTCACTCAAGGTCTTGTTGAGGGTTTCCACTGCCGCGGCCCCACCCTTGAGTGTTTTATCAGTGGCAGCTTCAGAAGCAGTAGAGCAGGAGGTGCACACCACATCTCCAGCTGTCTCTGTGATGCATACATCAGCTCCCGTTCCACCGCGTTTGCCTGAGCAGTCCGCTCCACCGTGTTCACCTGAGCAGGCCACTCCACCGTGTTCACCTGAGCAGCCCGCTTCATCGTGTTTGCCCAAGCAGTCCAGTCCCAGAGACCATGGCTCCTGCAGCTCATTCTAAGGCGGTCACCCCGGCAGCAAAGGACCAGGAACTAAGGTAAATTCTTTCCTTTACTTTTGTAACATCTATATTAGAAAAGACTTTCCTTGCTTCTGGCGATTTCGGTGTCGCCTCACTCTCTCCCCGCCTTTCTCCTTCATCCGAGGTAGCTGCCTCAAGGATGGCTCTCCAGGTGTCTGGGCCAGACGCTGTCCTACCTAAGCACCTGTCACTGGTGGTCAGCGCTCCCAAGCCACCTTCGGTTCCTGAGGCCGATGAGCCTCTATCAGCTGTTCCTGAGGCTGGTGTACCCCCATCGCCTGTTCCTGAGTTTGGTGCACCTCAGTCATCAGCTCCTGAAGTCAGTGTGCTGCAACCATCAGTGCCTGAGATCAGTGCGCTGCAGCTATCAGTGCCTGAAGTCAGCACGCCCCAACCATCAGCTCCTGAGGCTGGCGCGCCTGAGTTATCCACTCCAAAGGTTGGTGCACCTTTGTCATGTGGTCCAGAGGTCAGTGTGCCTCCATCATGTGTTCCCGAGGCCGGTGTACCTCAGTCATGTGTTCCCGAGGCCGGTGCACCTCCGTTATGTGTTCCAGAGGCCGGTGCACCTCCATTGTGTGTTGCAGAGGCCGGTGCTCCTCCACCATTTGTTCCCGAGGCCGGTGCACCTCTGTCATGTGGTCCCGAGGCCAGGGAGCCTCCATCGTTTGCTGTCGAGGCCGGTGAGCCTCCGCCGTCTGTTCCTGAGGCCAGTGCGCCTTCGCAGTCTGTTCCTGAGGCCAGTGCGCCTTCACAGTCTGTTCCTGAGGCAGGTGCTCCTTCACCATCTGTTCCTGAGGCTGGTGCTCCTTTGCCGTCTGTTCCTAAGGCCAGTGCACCTTCACAGTCTGTTCCTGAGGCCGGTGCGCCTTTGCCATCTGTTCCTGAGGCGGGTGCCCCTTCGCCGTCTGTTCCTGAGGCCGGTGCACCTTCGCCATCTGTTCCTGAGGCCAGTGCGCCGCCGTCAGTTCCTGAGGCCAGTGCACCTCCGTCATGTGTTCCTGAGGCCAGTCCGCCTTCGTCATGTGTTCCTGAGGCCAGTGCACCAGTCTGTTCCTGAGGCCGGTGCGCCTTTGCCATCTGTTCCTGAGGCCAGTGCTCCTTTGCCGTCTGTTCCTGAGGCCGGTGCACCTTCACTATCTGTTCCTGAGGCCAGTGCGCCGCCGTCGGTTCCTGAGGCTGGTGCACCTTCGCCATCTGTTCCGGAGGCCAGTGCGCCGCCGTCGGTTCCTGAGGCCAGTGCACCTCCGTCATGTATTCCTGAGGCCAGTGCGCCTCCGTCATGTGTTCCTGAGGCCAGTGCACCTCCATCATGTGTTCCTGAGGCCAGTGTGCCTCTGTCATGTGTTCCTGAGGCCAGTGCACCTCAGTCATCGCATCCAAGGACCGGCGTGCCCTCATCGTCTGCTGCTGAGGCCGGTGCGCCTCTGCCGTCTGCTGCAGAGACCAGTGCATCTCCACCTGTTGTTCCTGAGGCCAGTGCACCTCAGTTATCGCATCCAGGGACCGGTGCACCCCCGTCATCTACTGCTGAGGCCGGTGCACCTCCGTCATCAGCCATTGAGGCTGGTGTGCCTCCATCGTCTGTTGCTGAGGCCAGTGCGCCTCCATCATCTGTTGCTGAGGCCGGTGTGCCTCCATCGTCTGTTGCTGAGGCCAGTGCGCCTCCATCGTCAGCTGTTGAGACCAGTACATCTTCATTGTCGGCTGCTGAGATCGGCGTGCTATTTTTTCTGTTCTTGAACCCAGCACACCCATCAGTTGCTTCTGAGGTCAGTGTGCCGCAGTTGCCTGTTTTGGAGCAAAAGCTTCCTCAGGTTTTGTTTGCCAAGTCCTGTGCTCTGGTCTGGGGGCCCACGGACTTGGGTAGGCCCCCTAACCCACCTGGCTCTGTGATCTGGTGGCCTGGAGACTTTGGCAGGCCACCCGATCCATCCTGTACTCCGGTCTGGGGGCCCATGGACCTAAGGAGGCTCCCCCAACCCACCTTGTTCTCCAGTCCGGTGGTCGGGGACTTGGGTAGACCACCCAACCCGCTCTGTTTTGGGTTTTGGGCCCCTTGACTTTGTTTGGTCCCACAATTGGTGGATCTCCTTTGGACTTTGTGGGGTGAAATTACAGTATGTGTTACCTAATAATGGGTATGGGGAGATGGCTGGTTAACAACAGGATTGGTTTGGGGTCATTTTGGTCACGAGGGGATGGCATCCCCCCCTCCAACTGCTTAATGTGAACCTGTCAGTTTCCTGAAACCACAGATCCAGTGTCCATGGATCCTGAAGTATCAGCTCATACAGCTGCTGTTTAGCTGTTTTCTCAGCTTGAGGTTTAGAATAGCACAACACACAGAGATGTATACAGCTGTGTTAATCTTGGCATCAGATTTGTGTCCTTTTAGCAAAACAGTATGTTTAGTTGCATTTTAGTCATCTTGTTACAGAGGTTATGTTTTTACCAGAAGATTATGTTTTTGCCGGGGTTTGTCTGTCTGTCTGTTGGTTAGCAAGATAACTCAAAAAGTTTTGGACGGATTTCGATGAAACTTTCAGGCGTTGTTGGAAATGGTACAAGGAAGAACTGATTAAATTTTGGGGATGATCCGGATCACCGTCCAGAAGAACACCGCCATTACGGAAAATGCCATTTTCATCAATAACTACTGAACCACTAATCCTATCATTGTGAATACAATTGCTAGTCATATGTTTTCATGGTCAAGGAATCTGAAAACGTACACACAAACACTGTATGGGGGGAACTGTGGCACTAAACCGCCATTACGGAAAATGCCATTTTCGTCAATAACTACTGAACCACTAATCCTATCATTGTGAATCCAATTGCTAGTCATATGTTTTCATGGTCAAGGAATCTCAAAACGTACACACAAACACTGTATGGGGGGGAACTATGGCGCTTGGCGGAGGTCTGCGCTCTCCGAGTGCTTTTCTAGTTGCCATTGATTTTATTGTAGTAAAAAAAGCTGTATTTATTTAATTACTTAACTTCTGAAGCTATGACTGTGATAATTTTGTTGTTGTTCTTGTGTATAATGTTTGTTGAACAGGTAAAATTTGGCTGTTTATAATATTCTCTAAATCAGACACAGCATCATGTAACTCAGCACTAATAACAGACACACTGTTTCCAAACTCTTGCATTTTGAACAGAGCCACAATTTCATGTTCCTGTTTTTCTGTTGTTTACTGCTCATTTTTTGAGAACAAGTCAAGCACATTTTAATTATGTAGCCTATTATTCTCAATCCCCAAAATTCTCTCAAGTTTCTTTCCATGACCGCCAATTCACAGAGGGGAAAACCTGTGACTGCAAAATAAAATGTGTGCGTTCACTCTCAATAAATTCTGATACTGCCTGGATTTAAGGAGAGATGAGTTGGTATCACATCACATAAATTAATTCAGAGTGCTCCTTCAGCAGTCAAGGAAGATTGAAGCCAGAATCCTAAATCTTAGCTAACAGGAAGCATTTATCATGAAGTCAGTAGTCACAATAACCTTGTATTTTAACCTGTCTTACTCCCATAATGTCACATAGCTTGTGTCACTGTGTGGGTGTTACTTGAATGTATCCTGACATATATGAAGTACTTGGGGTTGCTAACTTTCTCGCAGCCAAATAAGAGACAGAGGGTTTTAACGATTGCTCGGTGCCACAATGTTGTGGACATTAGTGTTGTCATAATACTGGGATTTTTTTACCCTGATAATACCTTAAAAAATATTGATATTCAATGTCATGTTTAATACTACAAGGAAAAAAATACGACACTGTATACCTAGAAATTTCAGATTTTACAGAATACAGAATCTCACTTTAAAAATGTGTGATAGCTATGTTTTTAATAATGAATTGGATTTACAGTGGTGTGAAAAAGTGTTTGCCCCTTCCTGATTTCTCATTTTTTTGTATGTTTGTCACACTTAAATGTTTCCGATCATCAAACAGATTTAAATATTAGACAAAGGTAACACAAGTAAACACAAAATTCAGTTTTTAAATGAAGGTGTTTATTATTTAGGGTAAAAAAAAAAAAAAAAAAAAAAAAGTCACTTCCGGTTATGGCTGCCACGTAGGACGGACGTGTCTCGCTCTGCTCTGCTCCTGGAGAAAAAAATCGGCAAATAACTCTCTCATTTGGGACAGAACGTATCCCAGCATTTGGGCGAGGATATGTCGGCGAAGCCTAAGGCTGGAAAACCAGGAAAAGGAAAAAGCGAGCCGCCGAAACAGTCCAAATTAACGGACTTTCAGGTCTGTGACGCAGCAAACAAGGCTCCATATATGGCGGAGGAGGCTGGCGGCGGTGCGATTTCTGCGGGGAATGGCGCAGATGCGCTGATGGCTGCCATGAGTTCAATGAGAGCGGACTTTTCCTCTAGATTTGATGGGATTATGACAGCGCTGGAAGGAATAAGAAAGGAATTGGGTGACTGTGTAGAACGAACGGCGCAGATGGAGCTCCGTCTCGCTAGTGCTGAAGATGACGTCACCCGTCTTCAATTAAAGGTGCGCACTTTGGAAAAAAAAAAAAAATCTCTGGAAGATAATATTTTGGATTTGGAATCTCGGTCGAGACAGAATAATTTGAGGCTGGTGGGTCTTCCAGAGGAATCAGAAGGTCGGGACGTATGTTCCTTTCTGGAAAAGTGGATTCCGGAGGTGCTGGGCAGCGAGGAGTTGCAATCAGCAGTGGTTCTGGAAAAAGCACATCGTATTGGCCCACGGAGAGATAAGGGACCGCCGAGGACCTTAATTATGAAGTTTCTAAGCAACAGAGACAGGATGAAGATCTTCAACGCTGCACGTGCTAAAGGAGAGATTAAACACCAGGACCAGCAGGTGCGGTTCTACCCAGATTTGGCCACAGGAATCCAGCAATTGAGGAAGCAGTTTGATCCCGTACGTAAGGAGCTGCGCAACCTTGGGATTCGTCATGGTGTAATCTATCCTGCGAGACTGCTGACCACGTATGAGGGCAGAACCCACATCTTCAAGACCCCAGAGGAGGCGCAGGAGTTCATCAAGAAGATCAAAGAAGAAGAAGAGACTGGTGGGAGCTAAGCATGAACAAAATATAAGGTAGAATAATTAAGCATTTGCACAGGCATCTGACTGACTTGAAGTAAATAGTAAGTTTACAAAATATAGATTGTATTATATATTAAAAAAAACAAAACAAAAACAAAACAAACAAACAAAAAAAAAAAAAAAACTATGATGTACAAAGTTGTTAAAAATTTTGGAGTTAAGTTGGAAAACTACAGAGGAGAGTTAATGTTACGTCATTAAAAGCAGTAGAGTTAGGGTGATTGGGAGGATGAAGAAGGAGTGGCTTAGGCTGTTCCCCGTGGGTGTGGAACGGTCGATGGCTATATCGGGAGACAGAATTTTTCTTTTGATTTTGGGGGGTTTGCCACAAGTGTGGGAAGGGGAAATTTGTTTGTGTGTAGTTTGTAGGATGAATGTTCAACCACTCATGTTTTTGCTTCTCTGTATGAGCATGTTTACACTGCAAGGTAATCCCAAACTCTCTATTGATCATGGACCAAAGTGTTAATCTTAATTTAACTTCATGGAATTGCAGAGGTCTACAAAATTTAAAAAAACTTAAACAAGTTATGAATAAAATAAAGGACATGGGTTCAAGAATTGTGTTTTTACAAGAAACTCATCTGATAGAGGAGGATGTTAAAAGAATTAGGAGTAGATGGCAGGGAAGTGTATTCACCTCTTCATTTTCATCCCGAGCCAGGGGAGTTATGACTCTCATACATAAATCAGTTCCTTTTCAAGTGAAAAATGTAATTGGAGACAAATTTGGAAGATATGTAATCATTCAAGGTTCTTTGCTATTAGAAAATATAAATCTTGTGAACTTATATGGTCCCAATATAGATGACCAGAAGTTCTTTGCTAATTTATTTCTCATCTTATCATCACTTACAAGGCAACATATAATAGCAGGGGATTTTAATTGTACATTGAATCCAGGTGTGGATAGATCAACAGGACTGGATTGTACGCACATTGGATGTAGGATGACTATTAATCATTTTATGAAAGAATTGAGATTGTTAGATATATGGAGAGAAATGAAACCACAAGTTAAAGCCTATTCTTGTTATTCCAGTACCTACAAGACATTCTCACGTATTGATTATTTTTTGATTTCCACAGAATTAAGGTCCAAGATTCAAAACTGCTTTTATGATAACATCGTGATCTCTGATCATGCACCCTGTTGTCTAATATATGTAGATAAAAAATTGATAAAGGAATCAGGTAGATGGCAATTTCAGCATAAATGGCTTCAGGATGAGGAATTTGTCAAGTATATAGAAAAACAGATAGACGAGTTCTTTGACATCAATACTACACAAACATCAGCATGTGTAAAGTGGGAGGCTTTCAAAGCTTTTATTAGGGGACATATTATTAGTTATACAGGATCAAAATCTAAGAAGACTCGAGAGGAGAGAGCTAAATTGGAACATAAAATAAAAAATCTTCAGGAAAAAGTGTATGCAGGAAGTGACCCAAGGTTGGAGAATGAATTACTGATTTTGAGAGCTGAATACGACAAAAAATCAGCGAATAGAGCTGCCTCGAGTCTTCTAAGATTGAAACAATCTTTTTATGAACAAGGTGAAAAATCAGGAAAATTATTAGCATGGCAGATTAAACAATTGGAAATTAAAACACCAATTACCAGTATTATAAGTAATGGACAGGTAGTTATAGATCCTTTAGAAATTAATAGAGCCTTTAGAGATTACTATGAAAAATTATATGATACCAAAAATGAACCTGATTTAACAAAACTAAATGGGTTTTTGAACGAACTATCTATACCGTGTATTCCAAATGAAAACAGGGAGATATTGGAGTCTAAAATTAGTCAAGAAGAAGTTGGGCTAGCCATTGATAATATGAAATCAGGAAAAAGTGCAGGACCAGATGGTCTTCCAGTTGACCTTTATAAAAAATTTAAGAATAAATTAATAAAACCTTTTTTGGAAATGGTTTTAGAAGCATTTCAAAATAATAATTTACCATCATACATAAATAATGCCTTAATTATACTGCTGCCAAAACCAGGTAAGCCCTCTAATAAATGTGAAAATATGAGACCAATAAGCCTATTAAACGCCGACCTTAAGATAATCTGTAAAATTTTAGCAAGACGAATACAAGAAATTTTACCAAATATTATTAATCGAGATCAGAATGGCTTTATAAAGGGTAGACAAGGCTTCCATAATGTAAGAAGACTATTTAATATTATTTATTTTAATAAAGAAGCACCGGATACAGCTCTCCTATCATTGGACGCCGAAAAGGCCTTTGATAGAGTTGTATGGCCCTTTCTTTTTGAAGTCCTACAAAGGTTTGGACTTGGAAATAATTTCATAAAATGGGTTCAAATAATATACAATAATGCTACAGCAGAAATCCTAACAAATAACAATATTTCAAAACCAATAAAAATCAATAGAGGATGTCGACAAGGCTGTCCACTTTCACCTTTACTGTTTACTATGGCAATTGAACCTTTAGCGATAGCGATACGTTTACATTCACAAATATATGGAATTAAAGTTGGACCAACAGAACATAAAATCTCCCTGTACGCCGATGACATAATTTTGTTTATGTCGAATCTAAAAAAATCAATTCCAACCTTGTTGAATTTAATAAAGAATTTTGGGGAAATATCAGGATATAAAATAAATAAAACTAAATCTTCAATATTAATGCTAAATGAGACCCAGAGAAATTACCCAGCCCCTGAGGTAAATCAATTCAATGTTGTAAATCAGTTTAAATATTTAGGAATCCAAATTATGCCTAAGCTAGAATCAGTCGCCAGTGTCAACTATGAAGCCTTAATGTCAGATATCAATGAGTTAACTCAGAGATGGATGTCACTACCAATGTCGATGATCGGGAGAATCAATATACTTAAAAGTAATATTTTACCTAAAATACTTTATTTATTTCAATACATTCCCTTATCACCACCTTTAGATCTATTCTCAAGAATAAAAAAAAAGTTAGTGGAATTTATATGGAACAACAGGAGGGCTAGATTACGTTTGTCTTTATTATATTTACCATTTGATCGTGGAGGTCTGAAATGTCCAAATTTTATGTTGTATTATTGGTCGGCACAACTGAGGTCTATGACATATTATTTTTCATCAAATGATCTCCCTCACTGGACTGAAATGGAATCATACAATTTACCTTTACCTCTTCCCATATTCATATACTCAGATTCGGCAAAAAAATTACAAAAACAAGTTAAAAATCCATTTGTAAAGCATATGATCAAAATATGGTGTGAAGCTAAAAACTATTTAAAAGAACCACAGTTATTGTCACAATTTAGTCCAAAATGGGGTAATCAATATTTTAAACCAGGGAGAGCGGACGCTGTATTTAAAGTATGGAATTTAAAAGGGATACAAAAGATTCAGGATTTATATTTGCCATGTGCAGACAACATAATGTCTTTTGAAGAGCTGAGGATCAAATTTAATCTCAATAGAACACATTTTTTTAAATATCTTCAACTTAGAAACTTTATTCGATCAAATCAAAATAAAGCTCTCACTCGACCTATTTATTCATCCTTGGAAAAAATGATGATGAAAGATAGTAAAAGAAAGGGTATTATTTCAGAGTTTTATAACTCACTGACACTATCTTCAAGTGAAAATTCACTGAAAAGATTAAACTACTGGAAAGAAGATCTGCAAATTGAAATTTTAGAGGAACAATGGGAATTGGCTTGTACAGAAGCTCAAACCAAATCAATAAATGCACGCCTTAAATTGATACATTTCAAATGGTTAATGCGGATGTATGTTACACCGGAGGAGTTAAATAGATATAACAAAAATATACCAGATACATGCACAAAATGCATGGAAAGTAAAGGAACCCTATTTCATTGTTTATGGGAATGTAGATTAATAAGAATGTTTTGGGAAGAGGTGAGGGTAACAATTGAAAAAATAATCTCAAAACAAATCATATTGAATCCTAAACTGTTTTTGTTGGGTCTGTACCCAGAAAAGCATAATTTTAATAAAAGTGAAAGAACATTCATAGACCTCAGTTTGCTTAATGCCAAAAAATGTATTGCACTATTATGGAAAAAGACTCATAGACCAGATGTGACTCAGTGGTTAAGACAGATGTTAACAAACCTTCCATTAGAAAGAATAACATATATACTAAAATCAAAGGAAATTGTGTTTGAGAATATATGGAGACCTTTTATTGATTATGTAAAAAATTTAAACATAACTCTTGAAGAAGAAGGTGAATGATGTGTGTGGACCTTGTAAATTCCAAACTGGTGAACATAATATGTATACTTATGTATTGGATTGTCTAGACTAAACAGAGGAGCATTGTTGAAGACTTGATTTTGTTGGTGGTTGTTGGTGTTTTTAGTGCATTTTTTTTTTTTTTGTAGTACTTTAGTGTTAGTGTTTGATTGTTTGTATCATGTTTGTTAAAAAAAAAAAAAAAAAAAGGTTCAATAAAGATATTGTGGAAAAAAAAAAAAAAAAGTCCAAACCTACATGGCCCTGTGTGAAAAAGTGATTGCCCCCCTGTTAAAACATAAATTAACTGTGGTTTATCATATCTTTGGAAAGCTGAGTTCAATTTCTCTAGCCACACCCAGGCCTGATTACTGCCACACCTGTTCTCAGTCAAGAAATCACTTACATAGGACCCGCCTGACAAAGTGAAGTACACCAAAAGATCCTCAAAAGTGAGACATCATGCTGCTATCCAATGAAATTTAGGAACAAATGAGAAACAAAGTAATTGAGATCTGTCAGTCTGTTAAAGGTTATAAAGCCATTTGTAAAGCTTTGGGACTCCAGCAAACCACAGTGACAGCCCATCCATTCATCTTCTTCTGCTTAATCCTTTTTGGGTCGCAGGGGGGCTGGAGCCTAGACCAGCATCTTTGGGCAAGAGGCAGGGTACACCCTGGACAGATCGCCAGTCCATTGCAGGGCCATCACAGAGAGACAGACAACCATTCACTCTCACAGTCATACCTAAGGACAATTTAGAATCCCCAGTTGATGCCAATTGATCTAACCTCTGCCAGCACAGCAACTCAGCTGCCGGACTTTATTTTGAGAGACGGACACAGCGGTGAAAAGAAAGACGGCAGAAGGAAGCGTGGAAGACGTGGAGGTGTGAAATTGCGCCTTAGGAGACGTCAGTTTGGTAACATTCCTCTTCCTTCGATCATTTTTGGGAATGCACAGTCTGTGAGAAACAAGGTGGAGGAAATTCAAGGCAACGTACGTTACCAGAAGGATTTTAAGAACTGCTGCGTCATGGCTTTCACTGAATCTTGGCTTACTGCGCATGATCGAGATGCAGAGCTGTGGATTGACGGCTTTGGAGCCCCGCTGCGCTCGGATCGGCAGGAAGAGGTAACGGGGAAACGTCAGGGGGGCGGAGTATGTTTATACATTAATAAGCAGTACTGCACATCTGTCACGGTCAGAGAGCGCATCTGTACACCCCATGTGGAGCTGCTGTCTGTGTCACTACGCCCCTTTTATTTGCCTCGAGAGTTTCCCCAACTTTTCATCACAACTGTGTACATTCACCCGAGGGCAGACGCTGACTCCGCCTCCAGCACCATCTCTGACGTGGTGCAGCGGCTGCAGTCAATCTCTCCAGAGGCGCCAAACTTCATTCTTGGGGATTTTAACCATGTTTCTTTAAAGAAGACACTTAAAAACTTTCATCAGTATGTCTCCTGCCCAACCAGGCGAAAAAAGACATTGGACCTGTGCTATGGATCCATAGAGAGGGCCTATAAATCACTCCCCCTTCCTCCTTTAGGATCATCAGATCACAACTGTGTTCATTTGCTGCCCACATATAAAACTGCTCTCAGAAGAGGCAAGGTGGAGATGAGAGACATTGATGTGTGGACAGAGGATTCAGAGCACAGCCTCCAGGAATGCTTTGACTGTACAGACTGGAAGATGTTTATAATGGCCTGCGGGGATGACTTGGACTCTCTGGCTGAGCTCACATGCTCATACATGGCTTACTGTCAAAATAAGATTGTTCCACATAAACGTGTCAAAATATACCCCAACAACAAACCATGGGTTACTAAATCAGTTAAATCCTGCTTACAGAGGAAAGCTCTTGCCTTTAAACAGGGGTCTGTTTCTGAACTACAGGTTGCCACCAAGGAGCTGAAGGCTGAAATTTTAAGAGCAAAACAGAATTATAAATCAGAATTGGAAAGCAAGATGGCAGCAGATAAACTGGGTTCGGCCTGGGCCAGTATGAAAACTATTGCAGGCCTTCAGAGCACAGAGCGCAGTAATCGTGTGTTTTTAGATGGTTTTAATTCAGACACAGAGCTGGCTAATGCTCTTAATTGTTTTTATGGTTGTTTTGACTCCTTTGATTTTAGCACAGAAATCCAAGATTTGAAACAGAAACTCAAAGACAATCAGCACTTTAATATTGAGATGCAGGATGTTGAAAGGGAGTTCCGCGCTGTAAAAGTGAACAAAAGTCAGGGCCCTGATAATATATGTGGGCGCTTGGTAAAGTCCTGTGCACATGAACTGAGTCCTATATTTCATTACATTTTCAATAAGTCCTTACAGACACAACATGTGCCTAAGATCTGGAAAGATGCCGTGGTTGTTCCCGTTCCAAAATCCAGCTGTCCTAAAACGGTAAATGACTTTAGACCAGTTGCTTTGACTTCAATTTTAATGAAAATTTTTGAAAAACTGGTCAGATGTGAGGTCCTAAGGCAGACTGAACATGCATTGGATCCTCTGTAGTTTGCCTATAGGCCTCACAGAGGAGTGGAGGATGCCACTGTCACTCTGTTTGACATGCTTTTTAAACATCTGGATTTTAATGGGACACACGCCAGGCTTTTATTTGTGGACTTTTCTTCTGCCTTTAATACAATCCAACCTCATATTTTAGTTGAAAGGCTCCTGCAACAATTTGATTTAAGCAATAATCTGGTGGGTTGGATTCTGGATTTCTTAACCAACAGGACGCAGAGAGTAAGGGTCAATGGCACATTGTCTGACCTAAAGTGCTCTTCTACTGGCTCCCCTCAGGGGTGTGTGTTGTCACCACTACTCTTCATCCTGTACACAAACATGTGTCGGAGTAGACATGACAACAGACACATTATAAAGTATGCTGATGACTCAGTCATTGTCAGTCTCCTCCAGGATGGTGAGAGTGGCCACGGCCCAGTAGTTGATGACTTTGTTCACTGGTGTGAGGATTCCTACCTGCAGCTGAATACAACAAAAACGAAAGATATGATTATTGACTTTAGGAGGAAAACTCCCAGGCACAAAGTCACCATACTAAAAGGCCAGACCACCGAATGTGTACAATCGTACAAATATCTTGGGACGATTATTGATAGTGGATTGAACTTTGAGGTGAACTGTGAAAGGGTGTGCAAAAAGGGTCAGCAAAATTTGCATTGTTTGAGGAAACTTGCACGCTTCCAAATTGACCGACCCATAATGACTATGTTTTATCGGGCTTTTATTGAATCTGTTTTATCCTTTTCTTTAATGTCATGGTTTGGTCAGATAAAACTGAAACAGAGGAAATCCTTGGATCAGGTAGTCAGATGGTCCAGTCGTTTGCTTGGTGAGTCACAGCTGAGCCTGGCATCCCTGTACGCCAAACAAGTACAGAGGATGGCCGACTCGATTTTAAATGATGACTCCCACCCTTTGCACTGCAACTTTCAGCTTCTTCCCTCCAGACGGAGGTTTGCTGTCCCAAAAAGTAGAACCCAGCGCTACAAAAACAGCTTTGTCCCTGCTGCTGTCAAAGAGTTGAACAAGCTATAAAATTATATTGTACATATTCTATATTTACCTATTTTGTAAGATGTGTGCCTGTGTTTGTGTCTATGTTGAATGTAATTAGTGGCTTGTAAATATGGATGTCACCAACTGCAAAACAAATCTACCTACGGGTACAAATAAAGTAACCTGAACCTGAACCTGAACCTGAACTCACCCCTGGCTGGGGGATCCTGGGTTCGATCCCAGCCCCCGACCAACAGTGATCTGTGTGGAGTTTGCATGTTCTCCCCGTGTCTGCATGGGTTTACTCTGGGATTTCTCCAGTTTCCTCCCACAGTGACAGCCATTATCCACAAATGGCAAAAACATGGAACAGTAGCAAACCTTCCCAGGAGTGGTCAGCCGACCAAAATTACCCCAAGAGCGCAGCGATGACTCATCCAAGAGGTCACAAAAGACCCCACAACAACGTTCAATTCAATTCAACTTTATTTATAGAGCACCATTTCACAACAATAGTCCTCTCATAGCACTTTCAAATGTAGGGGAAACCCCAAAATTGCAGAAAGACCCCAGCAATCAGGCGATCCCCTGTGAGCAAGTGCTTGGCAAGGGTGGAGAGGAAAAACTCCCTTTTAACAGGAAGAAACCTCTAGCAGAACCAGGCTCAGGGAGGGGCAGTCATCTGCTGCAACTGGCTGGGGGGTGAGGGGAAAGAGAAGATGAAAAGAACAGACATAGAGAGCAAACATTAAAGAAGTCAAGCCAAGTACATTATTGGAGGTCCCCCGGCAGTCTAAATCTATTAACAGCAGAACTAAGGGAGGGTTTAGAGACACATGATCCCTCCCTAATGGTAGACTATATTGAAGAGGAAGGTTTTTACCCTATTCTTAAAAACAAAGATCGAGTCTGACTCCCAAATCCAGATTGGTAACTGGTTCCACAGGAAAGGAGCTTGATAGCTGAAGGCTCTATCTCCCATTGTGCTTTTGGAGATTCTAGGTATTACAAGTAGTTGAGCATTTTGGGAGCGTAGTGCTCTGTTAGGATGATAGGGTAGTATCAGATCTTTTAAATAAAAAGGGGCCTGATTGTTAAGACTTTTGTAAGTGAGAAGAAGGATTTTAAACTTAATTCTAAACTCTGTGGGAAGCCAGTGAAGGGAGGCCAGAACCGGAGAGATATGATCTCTCTTTCTAGTACCTGTTAAAACTCTTGCAGCAGCATTTTGGATCAACTGAACACTTTTTAAAGATATTTTAGGACAACCTGATAATAAAGAGTTACAATAATCTAATCTAGAGCTAACAAAAGCGTGGATCAGTTTCTCAGCATCACTCAGAGACAAGATGCTCCTAATCTTGGCAATATTACACAAATGATAGAAGGCAGTCTTGGAAACAAATTTAATATGTGAATTAAAAACAGATCTTGATCAAAAATAACTCCATGGCTCCTCACAGAACTATTCAGAGAAAGAGTAACTGCATCCAAACTAAGAGTCTGATTTGGAAAGGTATTTCTAAGGTTTTTTGGACCAACAAGAATGACTTCAGTCTAATCTGGGTTTAATAGCAGAAAATTAAAAGCCATCCAAGCTTTGATGTCCATAAGACAGGCATCTAACTTGGCTAATTGATTACTATCATCTGGCTTCATTGACAAGTATAATTGTGTGTCATCTGCATAACAATGAAAATGTATACAGTGCTTTCTAATGATGTTGCCTAACAGAAGCATATATAAACCAAAAAGAGTAGGGCCTAGCACAGATCCCTGTGGAACTCCATGACTGAGCTTAGAGCTGGAAGAAAACTCATTATTGATATGAACAAACTGAAGCCTATCAGACAAATAAGATCTAAACCACTGCAGCGAAGTTCCATTAAGTCCAACATAGTGTTCTAATCTATCAAGTAGAATATCATGGTCGATAGTATCAAAGGCTGCACTAAGATCTAAAAGGACAAGTACAGAAACAAGTCCATTATCAGATGCGATAAGGAGGTCATTAGTGACCTTCACTAAGGCTGTTTCAGTACAATGATGGATTCTGAACCCAGATTGAAACTCTTCAAGTAAACTATTTCCCAGCAAGTGGTCAAATAATTGCGTAGCAACAACTCTTTCTAAGATTTTTGAAATGAAAGGCAGATTAGAGATTGGTCAATAGTTAGCTAAAACTCCTGGATCGAGTGTTGGCTTTTTGAGTAAGGGTTTAATTACAGCAGTTTTAAAAGCCTCCGGTACATGGCTTAATGTTAAAGAAGAATTGATTATTTGAAGAATACGGCTACCAATAAATGGGAAGACTTTTTTAAATAACCTGGAAGGAATAGGGTCTAAAAGACAAGTTGAAGGCTTGGATGAGGAAATTATTTTATCTAACTCTAAAAGGTCAACTGGAGTAAACTTACCCAAACAGATATCAATTGAAGGAGTTGTAGTAGTTGCTGTACTTAAGTTTACGGTGGGAAGAATCTGACTGATTCTATCTCTAATAGATGAAATTTTATGATTGAAAAAGTTCATAAAGTCCTGACTAGTAAGCTCTAGGGGGATGCGAGGATTGACAGAGTCCTGACTCTTTTTCAGCCTGGCTACAGTGCTGAAAAGAAACCTGGGATTATTCTTGTTCTCTTCTATTACCCATTCTACCTATTCTACAGCTCAGTTGGTAGAGCATCCGCCCCACACCCGGGAGGTAGGGGTTCAAATCCCGGCCGGGTCATACGAAAGACCATATAAAAAAATTGTACTTTCTGCCTTCTAGCGTGGTGCTCCGCATAATGGAACGGGGAAAGTAAAGTTACGCACAGAGCTACCAGAGGACTGACCCCCCGCTGTAGCTTTCACTACTTACAGTAGCTGTGTGACCTAGGGTCAGAGAAAAGGAGATAGGCGCCGCCCCATACACCAACATGGTGTGAAGGGAATTAACTAACTAACTTCTATTAATGCAGAGTAATAACTCGTTCTAGCTTTTCTAAGTGATTTTTTTTTATAAGTTAAAAGATGATTTCTCCAAGCTAAATAGATTTCATCTAAATTAGGGGAACACTATTTTCTTTCTAATTGACGAGTCTTCTGTTTTAAGCTACGAGTTTCTGTGTTAAACCAGGGAGTTAGAAATCTGATTGGACTTTTTCCTTTTTAAAGGGGCCACCAAGTCTAGAGTCTGATGCAGAGAAGCTGTCACACTATCTACCATGCTATCAATTACGGAAGGAGCAAGCTCTCCATCGCTTATTTCCGTTGTGTTGACACATGGCATAGAGGAGACAATCTGCATAAATTTGGTAACAATATCATCTGAGAGACATCTGCTATAGTAATATTTTTCTTTAAGAATCAAGTAGTCAGGAATAGTGAAATCAAAGGTTAACAGACAATGGTCTGACAGTACAGGATTATGAGGAGACACTACCAGATTTTCTATTTCTATTCCATATGTCAGAACAAGGTCCAATGTGTGGTGGAGATAATGGGTAGAATTTTCTACTTTCTGGGAAAACCCCATCGAGTCTAATATTGAATTAAATGCCGTATTCAGACAGTCACTATCTACGTCAACATGTATATTAAAATCCCCTACTAAAATTCATCATCATCATCATTCTATCTAATTTCAGCACTAAATCAGCTAAGAATTTGGCAAATTTGGATAAAAACTCTGAGTAGGCTGAGGGAGGACGGTAAACTATGGCAAAGAAAATTGGATTTAAGCTAAGATTGCTAACATGCCCCATACTGAGGACCAGGCCTTCAAAGGAATTAAAACATGTTTTTTGCTTTGCATTAACTAGTAATTTAGAATGGTAAATTGCCGCTACTCCTCCTCCACGACCAGAACTTCTGGGATTTTGATAGTTTAGATAACCAGAGGGAGTTGATTCATTTAAACCAACATAATCATCTTGCCCTAGCCAAGTCTCTGTAAGGGATGTTCATGAGAGTGGACAAAAGGCTCCTGAAGTCACTCTTTAAGATCTCTGACGCTTCATCTGGGATGTTGTTGCATCCAACATGCACAATGACAGTTTTAGTGTGGGAGAATTCATCAATCTGATGACCAATTAACAGATCCTGGACTAGTAGAGACTTGGGAGTTAGAGACCTAGTATTTAACAAACGGCATTTAATTTTTAAATTATGAGGAGAAAGAGAGGCCAAATCATTAAATTTAGAGACTTGATATTTAATTTGAGTTTTACCAACTTTTTGTTTAATCACTTTGGGATGTTTATACATTATATTTTTTATTTACTTTGGGGGGAGTAGACAAAGGTTCTCTGAAGGGGAAGACAGGGGCTAAGTTGAGGGGTGGCGGATAAGGAGGAGCTACAGAAAGACGTGTATTTATCAAGTTATGTTGTATTTGTCTTGGGTTATAATATTTTGGGTAACGGGAGACAGACACAATCTCTATGGGGTTATGAACTGAAGACTGATCTAAACAGTGAGGATTATTTGGATTAATAACATTAATATGAGAAGTGTAAGCAACGAAGGGCTGGTTGGCAGACCCAGGAACTTCGGGGTGAGTTAACGCACCAGATTTCAGTCACTATACTAAAAAACGCTGAATGGAATAGAACAGCTTGTCCCTTAAAACACATGCACCAAGTCTGTTTGGATGGATGCCATCCGCCCTCATAAATGATGAGCTGTTCCAAAACAGGTTGAAATTGTCTACAAAACCAATGTTAAAAGTAGGACATGTAGAACACAACCAGGTATTAAGGCTGAGAGTTCTGCTAAAATAATTGCAACCTCGTCTGAAAGGTGCCAATGGCCCAGAAATAAACATACGTCTGCCACAGTTCATGAGAGTGGACAAAAGGCTCCTGAAGTCACTCTTTAAGATCTCTGACGCTTCATCTGGGATGTTGTTGCATCCAACATGCACAATGACAGTTTTAGCGTGGGGGAATTCATTTAATAGGTCAGGGGAAAGAGCCTCAGTGTCTGATACTTTAGCCCCAGGAAAAAATTTAGTGACACAGTAGCTGCTTCTGACATTCCTCATTATCGAATCACCAATTACCAGCGTTGTCTGGGGGGGTTTGCCAGTGGCTTCTGAAATGGTGGATAATTTTGCCGTTGTTGTTGCAGTGATGGCGGGGTGATGTGCTCTCTTCTTTTTGGAGCTGGTGTATAGTTTGGCACACCTAAAGTGGTTGTAACCCGGGGTTTGCGGGTTTGGGCCACTGCTGAAGGAGGAGGGGCGGCCATGGGAGGATGATCGATGTCAAGGTGGGGGAAATCTTCCAGGGAAAGGATGTCGAATCTGTCCAAAGAACTGCAGGCCTCACTTACCCCAGTTAAGGTCAGTGTTCATGACTCCACCATAAGAAAGAGACTGGGCAAAAATGGCCTGCATGGCAGAGTTCCAAGACAAAAACCACTGATGAGCAAAAAAACATAAAGGCTCATCTCATTTTTGCCAGAAAACATCTTGATGATCCCCAAGACTTTTGGGAAAATACTCTGTGGACTGATGAGATAAAAGTTGAACTTTTTGGAAGGTGTGTGTCCCATTACATCTGGCGTAAAAGTAACACAGCATTTCAGAAAAGAAACATCATACCAACAGTAAAATATGGTGGTGGCAGTGTGATGGTCTTAAGCTGTTTTGCTGCTTCAGGACCTGGAAGACTTGCTGTGGTAAATGGAACCATGAATTCTGCTGTCTACCAAAAAATCCTGAAGGAGAATGTCCAGCCATCTGTTCATGACCTCAGGCTGAAGGTCACTTGGGTTCTGCAGCAGGGCAATGATCCAAAACACACCAGCAAGTCCACCTCTGAATGGCTTAAGAAAAACAAAATGGAGTGGCCTAGTCAAAGTCCTGACCTGAATCCGATTGAGATGCTGTGGCATGACCTTAAAAAGGCAGTTCATGCTCAAACCCTCCAGTGTGGCTGAATTACAACAATTCTGCAAAGATGAGTGGGCCAAAATTCCTCCACAGCACTGTAAAAGACTCATTGCCAGTTACCGCAAACGCTTGATTGCAGTTGTTGCTGCTAAGGGTGGCCCAACCAGTTATTAGGTTTAGGGGGAAATCACTTTTTCACACAGGGCCATGTAGGTTTGGATTTTTTTTCCCTTAATAGTAAACGCCTTCATTTAAAAACTGCATTTTGCCTTTAATTGTGCTGTCTTTGTCTAATATTTAAATTTGTTTGATGATCTGAAACATTTAAGTGTGATGAACATACAAAAAAAAAGAGAAATCAGGAAGGGGCAAACACTTTCTCACACCACTGTATATAGCCCTTGTCAGGACACCCAAAAACACTTTACAATGAGTCCATTATTCATTCACTCCACAGACAATGATAGTGGCAAGCTACCTCTGTAGCCACAGCTGCCCTGGGGCAGACTGATGGAAACATAGCTGCCAATCCATGCCAGCGGCCTCTCCAACCACCACCAAACATTTATTCACATTCATACATCAGTGTCATAAACCATGAACACAATGGAGGCAAGGTGGGTAATGTGTCTTGCCCAAGGACACAACAGCAAGATGGGGGGAGTGGGATTCCAACCGCCAACCCTCCAGTTATTGGGCGACCTGCTCTACCTCCTGAGCCACCATGGCCTCATTTTTGTTTCTCTTTTAGAAATAATAATAATCATAATAATAATGGATTTGATTTATATGGCATTTAACATGTCAAGTGGCATCTCGAAGCACTTACACCACGGCGGCCGCTATCTTGGTTTTTTGTTTTTTGTTTTTTTTTCACGTGCTGTTTGCCCCCCTCCCCTCAGGTAGAAGGCTTCGGTCCATTCGGACTAAAACCTCCCGGCACATGAACAGCTTTTTCCCCTCTGCCATCAGACTGCTGAACACTTAAGTGACTTTTGACTCTCGTGCACTATGTACAGCAGCTCAACCAGACTCATGTCAATCATCACTGTTTTTCTGTTGCATTATTGACTGCACTATGTGGTACTTCACATTATCTGCTACATGCTAATTTTTTAAAACTGCCTTGACTAGTACTACTCATTATTACTAGTATTATTATTATTATTACTTATTATTACTTATTTTTCTACACTTATTGCACGTTTCTAGTCCTTTAGTTTTTTAGTTTATCCCTTTTTCTCATTATGTTTTTAATGTTGCAGCATGGCACCGAGACAAATTCCTAGTTTGTGTATCACATGAACAATGGCAATAAACCTGATTCTGATTCTGATTCTGAAGCACTTACATCAAATCCATTATTCATTCACTCCAGACAGACACTGATAGTGGTAAGCTACTACTGTAGCCGCAGTTGCCCTAGGGCAAACTGGTGGAAATGTGGCTGCCAATCCGCTCCAATGGCATCTCCAACCACTACCGAACATTTATACACATTCATACCCAGTGTCATGGACACTGGAGGCAAGGTGGGTAAAGTGTCTTGCCCAGGGACACAATGGTAGGATGGCTGGGGAGAGCGGGATTCAGACCACCAACCCTCTGGTTATTGGATGACCTGTTCTACCTCCTGAGCCACTGCTGCCCACATTTCCCTCCTCCGTTCCATTTTTGCAGAGCACCAAGCCAGATGGCAGGAAGTTCCATTTTTATATGGTCTTTGGCATAACCCGGCTGGGACTTGAACACCGACCTCCCGGTTGTGGGGCGGATGCTCTACCTCTAAGCCACCACTCTGGTAAATAATGCAGTGCGGTAAATAAATAATGCAACTGTGAGCTAAAAAACACAGCTACACTGCAAAAAGTCAAATATAAGTAAAATCAAGTCAAGCCTTTATTACCTCCGCCAGGCCGAAGGCCAGGAGGAGGTTATGTTTTTGCCAGCGTTTGTCTGTCTGTCTGTTTGTCTTGTCTGTTTGTCTGTTGGTTAGCAAGATAACTCAAAAAGTTTTGGACGGATTTCGATGAAACTTTCAGGCCTTGTTGGAAATGGTACAAGGAAGAACTGATTAAATTTTGGGGATGATCCGGATCACCGTCTGGATACAGGAATTTTTTAAATGATTCTTTAACATTGTGAGATACGGCCATTTTCAACATGTGTGCAGGGGCAATAGAGGGCGCTGGCCGTCGTGTCTGATGAACACAAACTCCGCCTTCTTCAAAGTTTTAGGCACAAAAGCACGCAGAAACCAGTTGTGGGCAGGGCCCGCCAGAGTGCCTGTGTTTGCGCTACGCTGCAAAAGCTGACACGGGCAGCTGTCCGGCGCCGGATCATTTGGCAGAAATTCCCCGGCCAGCCATAGGGGCTGCGCAAAAACCAGCTCTCTGCCGGGGGAGGCTTCCAAATCCTCTTTTTTCCACCGAGCGCAAACCCAATAAAACCCACGGCAACCATTATCGCACCTTCTTTTGTCCCGCGGCTCCGGAACAGAGAGGAATCCCGGCGCCAGTAATGCTGCGCCTGATATGTGTGACTCTAATACTAAAAGTGACTGCATCAGGGATTTTCCACCTGAAGTCGCACTTTGCTACACAGCGCCACAAAAACTCTGTAGCCAAATTCCATCAATGGATGAACATTTTCAGCCAGTGAGAGAACCGACGCCTTCCAAATCCAATGCATCACTAGCAGAAGTGATGTTTTGTCATGTTGTGGCAGAGCACAATCTACCCCCATTGGTGGCAGATCACTTCAGTGATTTGGTGCCAACATTGTTTCCTGACAGCAAGAGCACTCAATTTTTTTGTGCTACTTGGCTTATTATTTTCACATTACCAAAAAGTTATGGCTCAACATTGTGTCCATATAAGTGTACATTTGAATAAATATGTTTGAAATAGTTCATGTTGCAGTTGCTGTTTGCTTAGTTTTTGTTTTTGTTTGTTTTTTCTTCAGTTTTCTTTCATCTGCCGATAAATACAGTTTTTAAGTACTCAGTACAGGTGTGAAAGCCCCCCCCCCAATTAGGGAGGCATGAGGTCAGTACAGGTGTGAAAGCCCCCCCAATAAGGGAGGCATGAGGTATACCTTGACAGGTCGCAGCCTGGCACTTTGCACATGGAGGAGATGGACACAACAGCAACACTTCAGTTTATTACCTCTGCCAAGGAGGTAATGCTTTTACTACTGAACCACTAATCCTAACATTGTGAATCCAATTGCTAGTCATATGTTTTCATGGTCAAGGAATCTGAAAACCTACACACAAACACTGTATGGGGGGGAACTGTGGCGCTTGGCGGAGGTCTGCGCTCTCCGAGTACTTTTCTAGTTGTCATTGTATTCAATACAACGAAATTGGAGATGCTACTCCTTAGGTGCACGTCAACGTAACACACGATAAATAATAAATCACAGCCACACATAATCCGTAATAGTTAAAACCCTAAAAATAACCTGCAGACCTGCAAATAAAATAAAGGTTAAAATAACATGATGCAAGATGAGCATGAATAATTGTTATTAAGAGTTTAGTGCAATAATGGGCTGAGGAAAGAAACTCTTCTTCAATCTGGCTATGAGTTTTGATGGACCATTAATGTCTGCCTGATGGCATCAGTTGAAACAGTCTATTTCCAGGGTGTATAGAGTCTTGAAATGATGGAGGCTCTTTTGAGGTAGCAAGCGGTGGCAATGTAAAGAGGGTAATGAGCAGCCCATGATCTTTTCTGCTGTACGAATGATCCGCTGCAATGATTTTTTCTCTGCAGCTGTGCTGCCTGCATACCACACTGTGATGTTGTAAGTTATGATGCTTTCAATAGCCAGTCAATAAAAAGTCACAAGCAGCCTCTCCTCCAGTTTGTTTCTCCTCAGCAACCTGAGGAAATAGAGACACTGCTGTGCCTTTTTTATGATTTCTACAGTGGTAATAGTCCAGGTGATATTATTGGATATATGAAGTCCCAAGTACTTGAAAGAGTGAACCTGTTTCACACATTCTCCATTTATCCACAGTGGTGTTGGATCTTCTTTGTTTTTCCTTCTAAAATCCAGGATGAGTTCTTTTGTTTTTTTAATATTTAATTTCAGGTTGTTTGTGTGGCACCACCTCAACAGTTTCTGAGTCTCATCTCTGTAGTTTGACTCATCTCCCTTTGTTATTTGTCCATTCACAACCTCATCATCATCATCATCATCTGCAAACTTGATGACGATGTTAGTCGGGTGTGCTGGAATGCAGTCAAGTGTGTACAGTGAATAAAGCAATGGACTTAGCATGGAACCCTGAAGTGCACCCGTGCTGAGCGAGATGGAATGCAACTGTGAACTAGAAAACACAACTACACTGCAAAAAGTCAAACAGAAGTAAAATGAAATAAATATTAAGGCTATTTTTTGTCTGAAAGGATATTTATTCTTGCTGTGCAATTTATGTGCAAGAAAATTGTACATGCTTTCCAATAGTTTTAACTTGTTTTACGTAATTTGATAAGTCAAATTTTCTTGCTCTGTTGGCAGATAATTTTACTTAAAATAAGCAAAAAAAAATTCTGGCAATAGATAATTCTAGTTAACCCCTTAACGCCTGAATTTATTTCCAATTATGAAAAAAAAAATTTCACTTGTGTTTTTGCTTTCAAGTAGATGCTAAATTAAGTTGAGAAAGTTAATTTGACTGTAGCACATAATATAGATATAATTTTAGGTATGATGCAAATTAGCGACAACAGGCATCTATGGTAAAAAAAAGGTAAAAAAAAAAAAGCACCTGTTCCAATCTCAAGTATGAAGAGTCTGTTTATTTATGCAACAAAGTTATTTTCAGTATTTTCAACTGTCATGACTGCCAAACTATAACCCTAACCCTAACCCTAGCAATCAGGAAATGGATGGTGCTCCATCTCTGACCGTTCCTACGAGAAACTAATGCTTGCAAAAGGTTCTTAGGTATGTGTTGGAAGTGCTCTAACCGGAAGTGGAGGAATACAGACGGTATTTTGGTTGCATTTGGAGCGGAAGCGGTTTGATGCGAATTCGCGACAACAGGCATCAAGGGGTTAAAATTAGAAAAAAGTATCTGCCAACAAAGTAAAATTAAATTGCTTAAAACAAGTAAAAACTTTCGTAAAGTAAGTAAAATCTTACAGAAAACTGCATAACAGAAAGAAATTCTTGTCTTGTCAAAATTATCTTGTGAGAGAAAAACAAAGCCTTGATTTAGAATATTTTATCTTACTGAGATTTCCCGTTTTACAGTGTGACAGATACTGCCTTCAGGATAACATTACATCAGTGAAGTATTCCTGATTCAAACAATACACAACAGCACAAAAACCTGCACCGGTGGCTGGAGAGCACTGCCTTTAAGTCCAGCTCACGAATATTGTCATACTCTATGAATGCATGCTTGATCCAGTCTACTTTTTACAAAGTTTGGAGTCCACTGTCCCACACACAGCTGTCTGATGAAAACAATCATGTGCTTTCTTCTCCCTTCACCCTTCTCCTCCAGGTGAAAGCTTTAACGAACCACCTGTTTCCTCCATGCAGCAGCTCTGCCTCCACTCGATGCTCCAGCTTAGAAAAACCCTTTACGCTTCGGGATTTTTTGAGCAATTCATTTCCCCGAAGCTCTTTTCCTCTCAATAATTTTAAGAGCGCCACTTTCAAACTTTTTTCCGGACATTTTGGCCGAACTAATTACTTCTTACCTCTCATTGGTGCTTGTATAGTCACATGTCAAAACAATTCCTCTGATAGGCTATTGTAACTTGTACCCATGTGGGGCACTTGTAAATTAGACCAATCAGCAGCCACACATGAATATCAAGTGATGAACATAGAATTTGACCAATTAACAACAATGTGCTCTGTTTCATTGGCTCATGATAGCCCCTGATCTTCGTAGGCCCCTTGACTTCAGCCTAGCCTGTTCATTAAGGCGGCCTTGAATATACGGGACAAAGCACGTCCCACTTAGAACAAGCATATTTAGCCCAATAAACGGGACAGTTGGCAACCATAGAAGTACTTTACAAGGCCTAAAGCTAGAGTTAGTGATTTAATTTCAAGTTTTGCTTTTCATTCACTTTTAATTTCAAAGAATCAGGGATGGGGGGAGAAATGCAAGCCAAAAAATGAGTCTAACCAGGGATTCCTGGATGAGACATCTGACTTGCCTCCTCATGTAGACTTGTGCATTACTGTGGAACAGTGGTTTTTCATTGTTGCCTCACAGTTAGAAGGTTACTGGTTTGAACCCCCAGTTTGCATGTTGTCCCTATGCTGAAATGGGTTTACTCCAGGTGCTCAGGCTTCCTCCCATCGTCCAAAGACATACAGCGGGGAAAATAAGTATTGAACACAACTCAACATTTTTCTCATTAAACATTTTTCTGATGGAGCCATTGACCTGAGATTTTCACCAGATATCAATAACAACCCAAGTAATCCATACATACAAAGAAATCAAGGCAACTGTGTTCACAAAACAAGTTATGTTTAATAAAGTGGAAAGATAAGTATTGAACACGCGTGGTGAAATTCATTTAATATTTAGTAGAAAAGCCTTTGTTGGTAATAACAGCTTCCAGATGCCTCCTGTATGGAGAAACTAGGCACAGGCATTGGTCAGGAGTGTTTTAGCTCATTCTTCCACACAAACTCTCTTGAAATGTTGAAGGTTCTGTAGGTGTCTTCTGTGAACTCTGATCTTCAGTTGGTTCCATAGATTTTCAATTGTATTCAGGTCAGGTGACTGACTGGGCCATTGTAGCATCTTTATTTATCCTTCTCTTGAGCCAGTTGAGTTTCCTTGGCTGTGTGTTTGGGGTCATTGTCTTGCTAAAATGTCCACCCTCATTTCATCTTCAGCATCTTGACAAATTGCAACAGGTTCTTATCAAGGATGTCTCTGTGTATGTGTCCATTCATCTTTCCTTCAACTATATGAAGTCTGCCTGTACCATGTGCCAAAACCCCACGCACACACACACCAAGATGTTCCCACCTCCAAACTCTACTGTTGGTATGGTGTTTTTGGGATGATGTGTGGTTGCCATTTCTCCTCCAAACATGCTGTGTGTTGTGGCATCTAAACAGTTCAATTTTGGTCTCATCTGACAAGACTATATTCTCCAAGTATTTTACTGGCTTGGCCAAATGTGCAGCAAACTTTAAATGAGCTTCAAAATGCTTTTTATTCAACAATGGAGTCTTGCGAGGTGAGTGGGCATAGAGCCCATGCCGGTTGAGCGCATTACTTATTGTTTTCTTTGAAACAGCAGTACCTGCTAACTCCAGGTCTTTCTGGAACTCTACACGAGTGGTCTGGCTCTTGGATAACTCTTCTGATAATTGTTTTGACTTCTCTGTTAGAAATCTTGCGAGGAGCTCCTGGTTGTGGCCAGTTTATGGTAAGATGATGTTCTTTCCACTTCCAAATGATGGCTTCAACAGTGCTTACTGAAACATTCAGCAGTTTAGAAATACACCTGTAACCAATGCCATCATTAGGTTTTGCAACAATAAGGTTGTGAAGGTCTAGAGAGAGCTCTTTGCTTCTGCCCATCATGAGTTCTTTGGGGTGTGACAATCTGATATTCACAGACCTTTTTAAAGGTTATCAGGTAGGACTTAAGATTCAAGATTCAAAGGCTTTATGATCATGTGCACAGTTAAGAAGTGCTACATTTCCTGAGCAATGAAATTCTTACTTTGCTCTTCGAACAAATGCCAAGGTAAAAGGTACAGAAATAACAATTCTAATAGGTCATGACAAACACAGTAACTCAATCTTAATACTAATAGATGCTAATAACACACACACCAACACACAGTTACGCAGCAGAGGAATGAAACTGAAAATTCACTGGATGACTAAAGTGATAGTGGTATATTGATATCAGAGATGATGTGAACCTGAGATGGCATGAACCTATGTACAGTGTGCAAATGAGCATTGTGCAACCTGATGTGAACCTGAGATGGCATAGACTTATGTACAGTGTGCAAATGAGCATTGTGCAACAAGCAGCGTATAATTACAAATTATTTCTGTAACGATAGTACCAGTAGACTGTGCATGATAAGTAGCAGCAGAGATAGTATCACCCGTATATAGTATATACAGTATATAGTATCACCCGTCTGATGGACATCAGACGGGTGATACTATATCTACTGTACAGGTGAGCAGTGTGCAAATTTAGCAGCTGGTGTGTGAGTTCCTATTACAAAGCTGTGTTACAGAGTTTTGGGAGTTATCTGTTCAGGAGTCTGATGGAAGTGGAAAAGAAGGAGTTTTTTTCAGTCCGGTTGTCCTGCATTTCACACTTGTGTACCTCCGGCCTGAGGGTAGAAGTGTGAACAGTCTGTGCTTGGGGTGGGTGGGGTCCCGAAGGATGGTGTTAGCTCTCTTTTGGACACTGTAGTGGTTGATGCTCTGCAGAGAGGGGAGTGGAGTCCTGATGATCTTCTCCGCTGTCTACACCACTCTCCGCAAGCGTTTGCGCTCCAGGGCAGTGGTGCTGCCGTACCACGCAGTGATGCAGTTGGTCAGGATGCTCTCGATGATGCAGCTGTAGAAATTGTTGAGGATCCTGGAAGACATGCCAAACTTCTTCAGCCTCCTCAAAAAAATACAGTTGCTGTTGAGCTCTCTTAACCAGCTCTGTGGTGTTGTATGTCCACTGAAGGTCCTTGCTGATGTGGATGCCCAGGTATTTAAAGCTGCTCACCCTCTCCACCTCAAGCTTCCAGATGAACAGATGGGGTCTCCTCCTCCCTTTCCTCATGTCCACTATCATCCCCTTTGTCTTGTCCGTGTTTAGGATGAAGTTGTTGTCCTCACACCATTACACCAGGTTGGCCATCTCCCTCCTGTAGGATGCGTCGTCATCACCAGTGATGCGTCCTATCACTGCTGTGTCATCCGCAGACTTTAGGATGATATTGTCCTTGTGGGAAGCAACACAGTCATGGGTGAAGAGGCTGTAGAGGATGGGGCTGAGAACACAACCCTGTGGGACACCTGTGTTTGTGATGATGCTGGCTGAGGTCCTGTTACCCATCCTGACACACTGGGGCCTGCCACTTAGAAAGTCCAGTAGCCAGTCACAGAGGGTGGGATGCAGGCCAAATGAAGACAATTTGTTGGTGAGTCTGTGGGGGATGACCGTGTTGAAGGCAGAGCTGTAGTCGACAAAGAGCATCCTAATGTAGGAGTCTTTATCTTCCAGATGGGAGAGAGAATAGTGGAGTGCTGTAGCATGGCATCTGAGGTGGACCTGTTGGGCCGGTAGGCATACTGCAGGGGGTCCAGGATGCCCAGTATGCTGTCCTGAATGATGGGCAGCACCACTCTGTCGAAGCACTTCATGATAATTGGAGTGAGTACTACCGGTCTGTAATCATTCAGACAGGTTGGCGGGCTCCTTTTGTGTAGGGGGATGATGGTTGTGGTTTTGAAGCAGGAGGGGACTATGTTCTGGTTAAGGGAGAGGTTGAAGATTGCTGTGAGAATGTTGGTCAGCTCTGCAGCGCATGCTCTGAGGGCCCGCCCAGGTATATTGTCTAGTCCTGCTGCCTTGCGGGGGTTGATATTCCTAAGTGCTCTGTTTACCTGGCCTGGTGAGACTCTTAGTGGGTGGGGGGGTGCGTGAGTGTGTGTCTCTTCTCTGTGCTGTGGCTGGTGGTCTCAAAGTGGGTGTAAAAGATGTTGAGCTCGTCCGGCAGGCTGTCTGTGGAGCTAGTGGTGCTGCTTTTGGTCCTCTTGTAGTCTGTGATATGTTGCAGGTCTTGTCACATGCGCCCCAGGTCAGGAGTGGAGTAGAGGCTGTCCAGCTTTTCTCTGTACTGCCTCTTGGCTGTTGCTATGGCCTCTCTCAGTCCATACTTTGCAGCTTTGTACTCAACCTCATAGCTTGATTTAAATGCACGAGAGCGAGCACGCAGCATCTGATGTACCTGACTGTTGATCCAGGGCTTCTGGTTGGGGAACTTCCTGACCTGTATGGTGGGTACGATGGTATCAACACACGTGCTGATGTACCCAGTCACGTATTCAGCATAATCCTGTATATTTATAGAAGAGTCCCCTCGGGTGACTGCAGCTTTAAACACATCCCAGTCTGTGCAGGCAAAACAGTCTTGCAGGATGTTCTCAGTCTCTGGAGTCCAGCGCTTAATTTGCTTAATAACAGAGTTTGTTTGTCTCAGCTTTTGTCTGTAGGCTGGGTACATAAACAGTGAGATGTGATCTGACTGACCAAAGTGGGGGCGGGAAGCCACTCTGTAGGCGCCACTTATGTTGGAATAAACATGATCCAATGTGGTTTTATCGCAGGTGGGAATGTCCACATGCTGGTAATATTTGGGGAGTACAGTCCGTAAATTGCACTGGTTAAAGTCGCCAGCAACAATAAAAACAGCATCAGGATGTTTTGTCTCTACTGCACTGATGACGTCGTGGAGTTTGTTTAGCGCTACTGTGTAGTTGCTCTGTGGACATATGTATACAGCGGCCAAAAACACAGCGGTAAATTCCCTTGGTAGATAATAGGGGCGGCATTTCAGCAGTAAAAAATCCACGTTGGGCGAGCAGTGCTTGTAAACGGTTTGTACATCTCCACACCACGAGTGGTTTATAAATACACACACACACACACACACACCCCTCGTCTTACCAGAGTCTCCCGTTACGTCTGCCCGGTGTGTTGAGTGAGTTTGGAGTTGAATGGTGCTCTCCAGGACTCTGTCTGAAAGCCAGGTCTCACAGAAAATTAGGGCACAGCACTCTCTTGTCTCCCGTTGGTCTTCAATCCTTGCTCTTAGTTCGTCTAGCTTATTTTCCAAAGATCGAATGTTTGCCATTAAGAGACTGGGTAGCAGTGGCCGGCTGAAACCAGCTGAAATTAATTTGCACTGATGGTGGATGGGATGGCTTCCTTAATCCTGATGGATTTCAGCTGGTTTCTTGGCTTTCTGTGCCTTTTTGCACCTCTTTTTCTTCATGTGTTCAGTACTTATTCCCTGTGTCATTCCACTTTATTAAATACAACTTTTTTTGTGAGCACATTTTCCTTGATTTCTTTGTATATATGGATTACTTGGGTTGTTACTGATATCTGGTGAAAATCTCAGGTCAGTGGCTCCATCAGAAATATGTTTAATGAGAAAAATGTGTTCAATACTTATTTCCCTCGTTATATATGATGGGTTAATTTCAGTAGAAGGATAATGTACTTAAAAATGCTTCATCAGGTCCTTATCTCCCTTATTCCTGGCTCATTATCTCTCAGCAGCCGGTTTTCTCGGTGTTTTTGCCGAAGTCTAACCTGTGCATGATGGGGAAATTCTCTTGCCACACATTTGTCCATCAGAAAGTGTTAGTGGCAATAATAACAGCATCTAGGCATCTGGTTTTGCTCTTATCAGCAAAGCCAAAAGGAGCTAATGTGATGACATGATGTCCGTCTATCCCTCTGTCCGTCCGTCCATCTGTACGTCCACATTTCACGGGAATCGCCACTCCTCCTAGACATTTACCCCAATGCTCACCAAACTCACACACAATGATCATCAGGTGGGTCTGCACCCATGTTGGGCTCAAGGTCTTGGTCAGCGGTCAGGAGATCAGGGCATTTATGATTTCACAAAGAACGATGCTCCTTCTAGGTCACCGACCTTGACTTTAACCACATCCTAGATGGGTCTGCATCTCGGCTGTACTTAGGGATGAAGTCAGTGGTCAGGAGTTCTGAGCACCCCTGACTTCGTCAGGCCGGAAAGAGCTACTCTGTTATTGACGGTCTGGTTTAAAAAAAAAAATCCACATGTACCCCCCCACTGCAATCCAAATTACATAAGTAAACAGAAATAAATTGAATATTTCCTGAACCAGATTTTTTAAAGAAAAGTAACTCATAGTACGACTAAATGTACTTGAATAGTAGTAGTATTTTATTCACAAATCTACATAAAAGTACAAAGCATGTTATCAAAAAAAAAACTAGTCAGTAAAGTATAATGTTGTGAAAATCCTTCTTGAGCTTCTTTACATGTCGATTTTGACCATCTGTGTGTCTCTGTTTGTGTCTGTCATTCAGAAAGCGGATGACCGTGAGAAGCGGCAGGAAGCCCACCGTTTCCATTTTGACGCCATGTGAACACGGAGGAGAACAGCATCCTGGGAGAACATCCTTTCCCGTCCACCTCACCCCACCACCCCTTCACACATTTTTTTTTTCTCTGACTCATTTGAAGGCCCAAGTGGATCCTCATATGCCCAAAAACGTTTCTTTTTGATATTTCTTCATTCCTCGAGTCAGATCTTGAAATATTTATGTCCCACTTCATTTATTCATTCCAGTGTTAGAAGTACAGGAGCTGCAACAAGGCCATAGAGACGCAGGGAGAAATCCTAATGGAGATCACTCTCAAGTTTAAAGCAGGGATTTCTGTGGACACACAGTAGTTGGCTGTGTGATCATCACTTGTTTTATTTGAATAAAATAACAGATTCTCTTTGAAATGCCCAACAAGTAGCTTCAAAAATAAAATACTTGTCATATTTGCTTACTGGATGGAAAGCACTTTTAGGGTTAAGTGTACGATTGTGTAAAGTTACTTGTGTTATTGCCCATTGTCTTCATGGCTACTATAAGAGGTACACCTGCTCAACCGGTTGTTTATGCAGATATCGAATCAGATATCGAATCTAATAACAGCAACTTGATGCATTTGGGCATGTAGACATGGTCAAGAAGAGATGCTGAATATCAGAGTTTCAGAATGAAGAAAAATGGTGATTTAAGTGACTAATACATGGTTGTTATGTTTCAGAAACTGCTGATTTACTGGGATTTTCCTGCACAACTGTCAGAAAAAGAGAAAAGAACAGGAACTGAGGCTACAATTCACACAAAACAGTTGCCTGGTCTGAGTCTTAGTTTTTAGTGCAGTATTCGTATGGTAGGGTCAGAATTTGATGTAAGCAACATAAAAGAATGGATGCATGCATGTAGCATCATGGATGTGCAGCAAATTAACCTGCAGCAGCCCTTTGACGCTAGCATGTCTATCAGGACCAATATCTCTCAGGAGTGTTTGCAGTAATTTGTTGAATCTATGCCATGAAGAATTAAACAGTTCTAAAGGCAACAGGGTGTACCTATTAAAGTGGCTGTTTCTGTGATATTAAACTGGTTTCTATGATGTTGATCTCTGCCTCGCTTCTGCTGCAGCAACTGATGGGAAATGAAGAAAATGAGATATAATGATGCTGCAGAGTGTTTTTATGCTTCCAATTGTACACAGAAAAGAAAAGGTGAATGGCCTTCACGTCTGCCAGAGTGCAAATTCATCTTCCCGAGTGGATTGTATCATTGAGCATCATCGGAGTGCCAAAATAAAACAACCAAATAATTGTACTGCACCCACTAATCCCATACCTGTTCATCCTGCTGAATAAAAACCCAGTTTACATGTTTCATGAAGTAATTTTAATGTTCGTTTTCTTTTTAAATGCTCTTTTGGTGTGTCAGGATATTTATTTTGCAAATGGTTTGCACTTTTTTAACCGAGGATTAACAGCGGGTGTATGTAATTTGTTTGCATCTGTGGGTTTAGCTAGCAAATGAATGTTCATCTCATAAATGTGATTTAACAATAAAGTTTTTTCCTGCTTAAATCATATGTTTGGGTTTGTTTTTTTCCTTCCCGTTGCACTCACCTTGGATTGCTCACAAAAACAAACACTTTACAACAAGGTCCCAGAATCTTAATTCAGCCTCTTTAAAAAGCGCCCTCCCTGAAGCACCTTCACAACAACGAGGCTTTTCCTTTATTCTGTCTCTGGGAAGCTGGAGGGGAGACTTGCACTCAAAATAATCATCTTTTCATCCTCTTATTATCTAAATTTGTAGCCAGCCAAAACAGCAAGTAAATTAAACTGGCTTCAGTTTTCCCCAGGACCCACAGGGGCCCGCTCAGAGCACCCTCCCAGGCCCCAGCACCCTATTTCAGGAGCCACTGATAAATAATGCATGGAGACAGTGAAACCGTCTCTGAGAGGCAGAAGACAGCAGGGATGTTTAAGCAGATGACTGATTCAAATTAAGTGAGATTTTCTCATAAATTTGTGACTCTTTGCTCAAAATTTAAATAATAAAATTAGTAGTTTTCTTTCTCTTTGCTCAAAATTTAAATAATAAAATTAGTAGTTTTCTTTTGGGCCTTTACTCCTTGTAAATTTGCAATTTCTCTCTTTCATTTGAACCCTTTCTCAAACTTGTGGCATTTTTCTTGTAAATTTGCCCCTATTTTTTAATAAATTTGCAACATTTTTCCCCTCATAAATTTGTGATTAGTTGAGGTGGTTTGGCATCTGGTCAAAAATGCCCAGTGGACGCCTCCCATATGAGGTGTTTTGGGCACGTCCCACTGGGAGGAGACCCCAGGGGAGACCTAGGACGTGCTAGAGAGACTGTGTCTCCCAGCTGGCCTAGGAATGCCTTGGCATCCTCCCAGAGGAGCTGGGGAGATGGAGGGCTGGGCTTCTCTGCTTAGACTGCTGCCTGCACAACCCAAACCCCCAGATAACTGGTAGATGATGGAGGGAAATTTATGACTATTAAATTTGCAGACTTTTTAAAATAAATTTGACTTTTTCTTATAAATTTGAAGGATTTTTTTCCCCCTTATAATTTTGTGACCTTTATCATAAATTTGCCATTTTCTCCTCAATTTGTGAGTTGTTTTTCCCCCTCATAAACACGACAATTTTTTTTTGTTTGCAAATTTATACCCATTTTCTGACACATTTCCAAATTTTTTCCTCAAAAGAATGTGACCCCACTTAATCCGTGTCGGGTCGCGGGGAGGCTGTCCCAGCTTCTTTGGGCAAGAAGTGGTTTTTAACCTGGAAAGATTTACATTTTATTGCAGAACCAACACAGAGACAGACAAATATTCATTCTGACAGTCATACCTAAGGACCATTTATCCCCTTTTGGTGCCAATTAACCTGTTGCCTTTGGACTGTGGGAAGAAACCATAGTGCCCGGGGAAAACCCAAGCAGACATGGGGAGAACATACAAACTCCACACAGAAAGGTCCCAGCTAGTCAGCTCACGGGTCCAAACCCAGGACCTTTATGCTGTAAGGCGATGGCACTGATCCCACCACACCTCACCACTGTCTCACTGTCCTCATACATGTCCTGCACCACACTCGCATATCTCTCTGCCACTCCCGTCTTCCACATACACTTTGTTATACATTTAGGACTTTTTTCCTGATAAATTTGCTCCCTTTTCCCCGTACATTTTCAACAAACTTATTGTACAATTACAACTTTACTATCACTAATAGTAAATCAAATATTTCCTGAGTCTGAACAAAAAAAAATGGATATCAGATCTGATAGAATGAAAAACATGACTTGTGGAGTGTGTGAAATAAGAGTCGGGCTCATGACACAGTTTATTACACACTTCACATCTCTCTAGCACAGAACAGACTGAACATTTCAGCAGGCACTCTCCTCTTAAGTTTCATGGCATTTCTCCACACACAACCTGACATTTGCATCACACTGCATTCAACCCCCTTCGTCCTTGACTCCTTCCTGCTATCTCGCCAGGAATCTCCTCAGCATTGTTCTCCATGTTTATCCACTGTCTCTTGTTTGAGATGCTAAATAATCTGGCTCCCCCAAGGTGCTAAACTCCCCCCCCAGCATCTTAGATAGAACAATAGAATATCAGTCCACATGCTGTTTGGGCTTCCGTCTCCTCCCATATCTGCTGTAACTGGGGTTTACCGCCTCCGTGGTGTTGCTGTGCCGGTGGGGGGCTGCTGGGAGTTTATCTGACTGCGGGTGGGCTGTGACTGGGGGGGGGGGGGGCACTTCGGTCTGTCCGTGTGGCTGCTCTGGTGAATCGTTTCCCTGGGGCTCTCTCCATGGGGGTCTTCCACGCCGAGGGGCCCTAGCCAACGGCACTTGCTCATCCGCCACAACGAAAGCGGGTTTGAGTCTGTCTATGCCAATTTTTTCCCGCCTACCCCCAAGTCTAGCAAAAAATGCTTATCCCCTGTTTCCAACACTCTGAACGGTCCATCATAGGGTGGGCGCAATGGAGGGCGGTGGGCGTCATGTCTGACAAACACGAACTCCGCGCTCTTCAAAGTTTTAGGCACGAAAACATGCGGAAAACTGTGGTGGGCAGGGCCCAGCAGCGTGCCTGTCTTTGCGCTACGCTGCAAAAGCTGAGACGGGGAGCTGTCTGGCGCGGGATTATCTGGCAGAAATTCCCCGGGCAGCCATAGTGGCTGCGCAAAAATGAGCTCTGCCGGGGAAGCTTCCAGATCCTCTTTTGGCACAGAGCACAACCCCAATAAAACCCACGGCAGCCTGTCTACCCAATTTGCATCCGCTAATGAAGCCCTGAGTGCTGCTTTCAGTGATCTATGAAAACGCTCGCATAACCCATTGGCCTGTGGGTTGTACACAGTTGTGTGGTGAATTGTAACACCCAGGCTGCGGGCCATCGCGGACCAGAGTTCGGAAACAAATTGAGGGCCCCTGTCGGACGTAATGTCCGATGGGACTCCAAAACACACCACCCATGCTGTTAAAACAGCGCGCGCTACGTCTGCGGACGTGGTTGCCGTCAGCAGGACTGCTTCTGGCCAGCGCGTGGTGCGGTCCACCACTGTCAGGAGGTGCGTGCACCCCTGTGATGGCGGGAGGGGGCCCACGAGGTCCACGTGAACATGGTCGAACCTCTTAGCCGGGATACGAAACGGCTCCAAGGGAGCTTTTGTGTGTCTGTGTATCTTGGCTCGTTGGCACGCCACGCAGGCTGCAGCCCACTCTTTCACTTGTTTGCGTAGGTTCGGCCACACAAACTTCTCTCCCACCATCTTGACCGACGCGCGCACTCCTGGGTGCGCCAGAGTGTGAACCGACTCAAACATGCGGCGGCGCCACGCGACCGGGACCACCGGACATCGCAGATTGGGGGGGGGGGGGGGGGGCGCCATCTTGCAGCACCCTGCTCTCCAGCCTTAACCCTGTTGGTCCAGACTGGAGCGCGCGCATGTCTGCATCGCTAATCTGCTCCGCGGCCATGGCTGCGTTATCTATCCCTACGCAGACCGGGGCCACCACGGCACGCGAGAGGCAGTCCGCCACCACATTCAGTTTACCCGCCACATGCTGAATATCAGTAGTAAACTCTGAGATCGTGGCCAGCTGTCTCTGCTGCCGGCCCGACCACGGTTCTGAAACCTTGGCCATCATGAATGTTAGCGGCTTGTGGTCCACGAACGCGGTGAAGCTGCGCCCTTCAAGCCAGAACTGGAAGTGGCGAATGGCCAGGTGGAGAGCCAGCAACTCTCTGTCGAACGCGCTGTATTTACGTTCGCTGTCGCGCAAAGTTCTGCTGAAAAAGGCAAGTGGCTGCCAAGCCCCGGCGACACGCTGCTCCACGACAGTCCCTATGGCCACGTCTGAAGCGTCGGTGGTGAGCGCTATGTGGGCTGCCGGGTCCGGATGCGCCAGCAGTGCGGCGTTTGCCAGGGCTGCTTTAACTTCCGAGAACGCCCGCTCTCGCTCTGGGGTCCATTCGACCCCATCCCATCGCGGGTTTCTGTTTCTTGAGCGCGGCGTACAATGGTTGCATGAGCTGCGCCGCGCGGGGAAGGAAACGGTTATAGAAGTTCACCATCCCCAAAAATTAATACAATGCGATATGGATATCACAACATGGCGGAATGTAAAGCCTTTGGATGTCTCAATAATAAGCGAAAAAACAAAGATAAACACTTCTTTTGTGTACCCAAACCCAGCTCACCTTGTCGGAAGATCGTAGCGGAAAAGTGGTTGCGCAATCTCGGAACAGGGCACAGACGTTTCCTTTCAGACGAAATTGCGTTGTGTGTGAGGACCACTTCGTCACTTTCACCCTCAGAAGACCTTTCTGGCTCAAACCTGTAGCCATGTTGGACGAATTCTTCCTCAGAGTCCAACAATTCAGCCATAATAGAATAAAAACACTCACAAAAGCACCCTAGTCGCTCATACAGGCGGAGTATTGACTTTTCAGTAGCAACGTAGTGACGTCACATCCGCATGTGTCATGGCTGCGCGCATAGTTTTCATTGGCTGGCCATGCCTGCGGTCGTATTTGCATATTTCTCTGGTGGTATATGGCTGGCAATAATTATTTAACCAAGTGACGAATACTTTGCCTAATGTTTTCAAGTTGAATGCGTTTAGACGACCACCACAGGTCCCCTTTAAGTTTCATGGCGTTTCTCCACACACAACCTGACATTTGCATCACACTGCATTCAACCCCCTTCGTCCTTGACTCCTTCCTGCTATCTCGCCAGGAATCTCCTCAGCATTGTTCTCCCATGTTTATCCACTGTCTCTTGTCTGAGATGCTAAATAATCTGGCTCCCCCAAGGCGCTAAAGACTCATTTAATTTAAAATCGGTGAAAACAAAAGTAACAAAGAACACACCAAATATAATAGAGTAAAAGTGCAGGTTTTCTTCATAAACGTACTCAAGAATATAAAATATCCTGTACTCTAACCACTTATAAAAGTATAATTTTGCGATAAAGGTGCTTGAGCAAGTGTAACTAGTTCGTGTGTTCGAGAGAGACGCACAGGGACAGGAAGCCAGAGGAGGAGCAGGGATTGATGGAGAGGTGGTGCGCTGCCCATCAAGTCTTGTTAAGCTGCAGGTTACAGAAAAAGTCAAACAAAACCGGAAAGTACACATAGCTTTCAAAATAAAAGCGCACAATTTAAAATTCAAATTAGATGAGCCTCAAATGTTTATACCTGCACAACCGACAGCATTTTAAAACCACACTTACATCACACAGAGCACAAGAAAAACTTCAGTTTACAATTTAATTGTGTTTATATATGGTGGAACAGTGGTTAGCATTGTTGCCTCACAACAAGAAGGTTGTGGGTTCAAACCCACCCCTGGCCAGCAGTGGCCTTTCAGTGTGGAGTTTGCACATTCTGCCCTCCTGTGTCTGTGTGGATTTTTGCCACGGTTCTCCGGTTTCCTCCCACAGTCCAAATGTCCTTAGGAAGAATGAGAGAGTGAATGAATGAATGGTCATCTCTGTGTTGGCCCTGCAATGGACTGACGATCTGTCCAGGCTGTTGCCCCCTCCCCGCAAACCTGAAAAGGATTAAGCATTAACAAAATGAATGCCTGAATGAATGAGTGTTTACACATCCGAGAAAGTCATTTGTGACTTGGTAATATGGAGGCTTAATTTTGGATTCAGTTTTATCAATGTTAGTCAGAGGTGGATACAGAGCACCCACACAGTGTACTCGAGTACTGTTACCTCGTGAGTTTGCATAGTCCAGTAAATGCAAGTCCAGTAATTACTTGAGTAAAAGTGGGAAAGTATACACTAAAAATATGGTCATGAGTCATCCAGTGAATTCTCAATTTTCATTCTTGTTTCCTCTAGTTTTAACTGTCCTAATTACTTTTAATGTGTATTTATTAGTATTAGTATTTAGTATTAAGGTGTGTTTATTACCTTTATTAGTACTGATGTGTATTTATTACCTTGGCATTTATTCGGAGAGCAGATTAAGAATTTCATTGCTCAAGAAATGTGGTGTTTCTTAACTGTGCACATGATAATAAAGCCCTGTGAATCTGGAATCTGGAATATAGTTATGAGACAACAGCCAATAAAGTGAGTGGCGGTTTTTGTGACAAATTTGTGGACAATTTTCATTTAAATTAAAGCTATTTGTCACAGTATGCATTGTTTTGCTACAATTTTGTGACTTTATTACATTTTTTGTAGTAATGAAAATGTGTAACTTTTTCCTCACAATGCAACATTTACTTTCTTTTCTCTTAGATATGTTAGGCTAAAATACAAACTAGTCCCGTAATGTGCCCTCTACTATAACACAGACCACATGACGGGATAATAACTCAAGGAAGTTGCGGCGGGATGAAATAAAGCGGCGTTGGTGAAGGTTTTAAGCAGGTTTATTAAATCATACCGCCGTCACGAGGCTCACCCAATGGGCAAGCCCGGAGGCTCTCCAGCAAAGGGACACAGTGTGTGTCTGCAGCAGCAGTTGAAGAGTGAGAGAATGAGTTACAGAGTCGTGCAGCATATAAGATAAGATAAGATAAGCCTTTATTAGTCCCACAACGGGGAAATTCCAGGATTGCAACAGCACAGGGATAGCAACACTCAGAGCAACAATCAGAAGGCAAGAAAAAAAACAAGCAAGCAAGAGCAGCTAATAAACATATGTACGTATTACTATAAAATATATATATATACACACACACACAGACACACAGTGCAAAGCATTGTAGCTGGATGGAATAAATATATGAATATATGAACACACAGTGCAGAGCATTGTAGCTAGATGGAATAAATATGTAAATATATAAACACCCACAGTACGGAGCATTGCAGCTAGGTGGAATAAATATGCAAGTATATAAACACACACAGTGCGGAGCAATGTAGCTAGATGGAATAATATGTAGATATATAAATATATAAACACACCCAGTGCTGAGCATTGTAGCTCGATGGAATAAATATGCAAATATATAAATACACACAGTGCAGAGCATTGTTGCTAGATGGAATGAAACAGCATAACCGTCTACTTAGTTATCCTACATGGTATGATTATGTGCCCATACATATTCTCACCCTCCATAGCGACCGGTACGTTCCTAGTTGTATGCCGGAGGGGACCATTGTGTAAGTCTATTGCATCTTTTGCATTCAAAAAACTATTAGTTTGTTACGTCTTTTTGCTATCTCTGCGAGCAGCCCTGCTTAGGTTGTACAGTCTGACAGCCGTTGGTAGGAAGGACCTACGAAACCTCTCGGTTGTGCACCTGGGATGATGTAGTCTGCTGCTAAATGAGCTCCTCAGTGCATCCAGTATGTCCTGCATAGGGTGGAACTCGGACTCCAGCAGAGATGACAGTTTAGCCACCGTCCTTCTCTCTCCTATCTCCTCCATCGGATCAAGGCGCTGCCCCAGGACAGAGCTAGCTTTCTTAATCAGTTTGTTCAGTCTCTTCCTATCGGCTGCAGTAATGCCACTGCCCCAGCAGACCACTCCAAAAGTGATGGCTGATGCCACCACCGTGTCATAGAATGACTTCAGCAGCGCCCCTTGTACACCAAAAGACCTGAGTCTCCTCAGCAGGAACAGCCTGCGCTGTCCCTTCTTGTAGAGTGCATCAGTATTGTGTGACCAGTCTAGTTTATTGTTCAGATGAATACCCAGGTACTTATAGGATGTCACCATCTCGATGTCTGTTCCCTGTATATTTACTGGTACTGTGAGGGGCTGCCCATGCCTGCGGCAGTCCACCACCAGCTCCTTAGTTTTCCTCGCGTTGATCTGGAGGCAGTTCCGATGGCACCAGTCCACGAAGTCCTGGATAAGCCCTCTGTACTCAGCTTCATCTCCATTGGAGATGAGGCCAACGATCGCAGAGTCATCAGAGAACTTCTGTAGATGGCAGTGTGTTGTGTTGTGTGAGAAGTCCGCAGTATAAAGAGTGAACAGGAAGGGAGCCAGCACCGTTCCCTGGGGGGCCCCCGTGCTACTGATGATCGTGTCGGACACACAGTCCCGGGTTCTCACAAACTGAGGCCGGTTCGTGAGGTAGTCCAGGATCCATGATGACAGGTGCTGGTCCACCCCTGCGCGCAGCAGCTTGTCCTTCAGGATCATCGGTTGGATGGTGTTGAAAGCACTGGAGAAGTCAAAGAACATGATCCTCACCATATTCCCGGGCTTCTCCAGGTGGGACAGAGAACGGTGAAGGAGGAAGATCACCGCATCCTCCACCCCAATGCCATGCTGGTAGGCGAACTGGAGTGGATCCATCGCTGGTTCCACCAGGGGGCGGAGGTGAGCAAGGAGCAGTCTCTCCAGGGTCTTCATCAAGTGGGACGTCAAGGCCACCGGTCTGTAGCTGTTCAGGTCTTTGGGGTGGGAAGTTTTTGGTACAGGTACCACACACCGGCCCACACACCGTGGGCTGCACGGTGGCGCAGTGGTTTAGCACTGTGGCAGCACAGTTTTACCCTTGGCCGGGGGATCGCGGGGATCATGAGGTCGTGGGTTCGATCCCAGCCCCCGACCAACAGTGAGCTGTGTGGAGTTTGCATGTTCTCCCCGTGTTGCGCGGGTTTACTCCGGGATTTCTCCGGTTTCCTCCCGCACACCAAAAACATGTAGGTTTAGGGCGCTCGCGCACGCAGCGACCAGCAGCCGGTGGCTTGTCACCAGACTGCAAACCAAGTCTACCTACGGGTACAAATAAGTAACAAAAAAAAAAAAAAAAAAAAAAGATGTTTTCCACAGCTGTGGTACCCTCCCCAGTTTCAGGCTCATGTTGAAGATATACGTCACAATCCCACACAGCTGGTCTGCACAGGACTTGAGGAGCTTTGCGCTGATGCCGTCCGGTCCCGGCGCCTTCCTCGCCTTGATCTTCCTCAGCTCCGTCCTCACCTGGGTCCTGGTCAGGGTCAGGATGGGGGGCTGTGTGTTGGGAGTGGGGGGGTGTTGGTGGAGTGGGGAGTGGGCAGCAGGACTTGATTTCTTTAGAGGCAGCAGTGGTTGTTGTGCAGACAGGGGGGAGGGCGGTTGGTCAAATCTATTGAAAAACAGATTCAGGTTGTTCGCCCACTCCCTGCCCCCTGTGGCCTGGGGGGAGGTATTCTGGAGCCCCGAGATGGTTTTGAGGTTTCTCCAGACCCCGCTGATGTCGCTCTGTTGCAGCTTGTCCTCCATCTTCTTCCTGAAGCTGTCCTTGCCTTCTCTGATCTTTCTCCTCAGCTCCCAGTTACAACAATACATGAAAGAGCATTCACAGCAGTTGGTATGGGCATGTCTCTAGGTCACAGTAAGGACAGGACGCATGAACACAATGCGTGAATGGCACATTAACATCACAATGCATGAATGGCACATTTCATCACAGCAGTGCAGCGGATAAAAAACAGGAGTAGCAAGCTGACTGTCCTTAGTCTGTTGTGGGGGTTTTCCCAAACCCGCCACAAAGTAAGCTTTCATTTGCGGAGTTCTCTCGACATTCCTATGACATTTTATTATGAAAGGCCGGAGCGGAAACGCCTCCCGGGTGCGCCAACCTGAGCGCGGCTCACGACGAGCCTCTCACTGATGTGAGCTGCGCCCACGGCTTTAAACGAGCCCCGTTCAGGAGCGTTTCTCAGTTCAGGCGCGGGCGGAAAGCAGACAGAGACGGTCTCTTCCTCCTCCGTCTCCTGCTGCTCCTCCCCCGTTCTCCCCCCCAACCTCTCCATCCATCCATCCGTCCTCCTGCGTCTTTTGGATACCTCCCCCCTTTGCGCATAAGCCCGGGTTGGATCGCTCCATCCTCCACATGTCTTCCTCTTTTCCTCCACCTCCTTCGCTGTGGCGGATTTTGTTGTAATGGACCCAGACTGAAAAGCGGAGGGGAGCAGATCACAGCGGGGCTCGTCTCCAGGAGAACAGCGGAGGAAGGAGAGGAGCTCGGTGCCGCCGCCGCCGCCGCCGCCGCTCCTCTGCGGGGTTGTCGGAGCGCGCCTCTGCGTAATGGATTTACTGTTTCTGGAGAAAAGTTGGATTTTGTGAAGAGGCGTGTGTGCACCGACGATCAGCAGGATGGGAGGGCGTTTTCAGAAGTGAAAAAGGGGGGCTTTCTGGGGGGATTTGGAACCGCACCGCCAGAGGAGATGCACAGAGGTGAGCTGGACTCGGTTTTTACGCGTCAGGGTCACCAGCGCTCCGGCGACACACCGACCACAGCGTAACTGAATATTGCACTGAATTTCCGTCTCTCTTTTACCTTAATGCTTTTCCTTTTATGAGACTTGATATATTTTTCTCTACTGGTGTGCATGTAATCGCGCATGCTGCTACAACGAGGGTGCCAGAAATTTAAATCGTCCAGAAAATATCCCTCCCTCATTTTACGCACTTTCTCCAAGCATGAAAGGCGGCCACAGACTGCGCCCTTGCACCCACGGTGTAATTTTCGCTTGCCCAAACTATATATAATAAAAGACATATGTGCCTCTTAGGAGCATTGGCAATAAAATATAAAAGTCGAATGAATGCGTGCGTCTCATCAACGCAGTTGGCCCTGTGCTGAACCACTGGAGCGTAAAAACTGATCTGGACCATTTCTGAGTCTTTATCCAGTTGTGGCTCCCGGCTTGTAGGAAACAGATGATCATCGTGGACAGCAAAGGTCAAATACTATATAAAATCTATATTGGGGCAATAAAAAGCCATCAGGGAGCATTAAGTGATTTCAGTAAGCAGCCATAAAAGCCTCTTGTCACAAATAATTTGGCCTCATTGGATCTGCTGATAAAGGGGAAGCTTTTCTGAGCAGCACGTGCCATTATTTCTCATTAAATCGTCTTATTCCATTAAAACGTGCATTAATTCTTAGACGGCAGCTGCTCGTTTTATTTCATGCCACTTAAGTTTCAGCTTGGGTCTTTATGGGATATTGCCACACGTTTATGGAACGCCAAAAGGGTCAAAATGCGCTGCCCATATATAGGCGAAACCCCGTGTTATACTCACTGAGTCCCTGGGGCTTTTCACACACCCAGGACCTAGGGTGCATGCCAGTGGCTCGAGCAGTGCATTGCAGTGTGGTTAATAACGGGGTTTTACATGGGGGGAAAAACGTCAAGTCTTGGCCACCAGTCTGCAGCTGTGGCCACAAGATCAGTAATGCAACCATAAAATATATATAGACATGCAAAGGAAAAAGCAATTAAACTGCGGGTATGGTAGGCCTGGGTGGGGGGGTTAAATTGTGGTCAGCAGCAAACACATGGGTGTTGTTCTTTGTGCTTCAGACAATATGGATATTTTTTGCACATTCCTTCTTTTTATTGCTCTTTGCATGCCATGCTGTGCCTTGGATAGCAGTCTGTCTCTGGTCCTTCTGAAGCTCCTTGTACAGACCCATATCACGATAAGGTGATATGTTATATTCATCTGCACTGTCAAGTTTACTATTGCAGGATATGATTACGGCTCATCCCAAAATCAAAGTAAAATGTGTAATTTACCCTGATAAAAGCTCTATAATGATAAGTGAAATAGTTAATTTTGTCTGGCATTGCTAGAGTGAGCTCTATAATTGCATACTCACATCTTAAAGCTACAGTAGGCAGAAATCTGAGCCAGAAAAAAAAATCCCTGAAAACAATGTCTCTTTAATGGCTAGAGATGTCCTCTAAGTGTGTTACAAATGCACTCCTGTCATTTAATTTATCAGCAATGGAACAAGTTGGTATCATGCAAGAAAATGAATCCTGGTAAAAATCAGCATATGAGTGTCTCACCAGGTCACATCCTAGTCAGATATCCATATACAGTAACTTTCAACAGGGCACAACTTTGAATGCTGCCATCACATTAAAGCTGCAGAAGGCAGAAATCTGAGAAACCTAAAACAAAACTGTTTTCCTCCTGCAGTTCCCCTTCCTTTCCCTTTCCGAAGCCTCTTCCACCCAGAAGTGCATGTGTATGAAAACTATTGGCTGTTGTAGACCAACCAATAGCACAAAACCTCTCAATGAAAAGACCTGTGATTGGTCAGAAAAACTGTCATGGGACTGTAACTTTCTGCAGGCTGAACAGAGGCCACAGGAGATACTGTGGTGCAATTATTCAATCAGAGCATTTGCATTACAAATTGCTAGAAAATGACAGTTGATTTAGGTATTCCGCCTGCTGCAGCTTTAAAGGTTCTCTGTGCAACTCTGGAAAGACCCTGCTTTGAATGACACCCATGAAGTGAAGCACAGCCTATTTAGTCCATTCATACATGTCATGGCATCAGCTTTTTTTTCTCAGGAGAATCCAACCTAAAGTCCTTCAGAAATGAGATAATGGGATGCAGTCACTTACCATAAGAGTGTCATTAGAAGTAAAAGGGTTTTCTGTGGGATGTGTGGCCTAGTGATGAGACACTTGTCCTTTGGTGTTGATCTACAGTATGCTAGCAGACCCCCTGTGGATCTTCATCTTATCATAGTGGAGGGTTGTGTGTGCTCTAACCATTGGGGGCGACTTGCCCCGGTGGGGTGTCTTATGGCAAATTGGTCTGGGGTGACAGGCCAGACTAAGAGTGGTCCAGCAGATAAAAAGTTACAACAAGGATCCTGTATACCCTGCCTGCATTCTTTATTATCAGGCTGTCCTAAAACATCTTTAAAAAGTCTTCAGCTGATCCAAAATGCTGCAGCAAGAGTTTTAACAGGTACTAGAAAGAGAGATCATATCGCTCCGGTTCTGGCCTGCCTTCATTGGCTTCCCATAGAGTTTAGAATTAAGTTTAAAATCCTTCTTCTTACTTACAAAGCTCTAAACAATCAGGCTCCTTTTTATTTAAAAGATCTGATACTACCGTATTATCCTAACAGAGCACTACGCTCCAAAAATGCAGGATTACTTGTAATACCTAGAATCTCCAAAACTACAATGGGAGGCAGAGCCTTCAGTTATCAAGCTCCTCTCCTGTGGAATCAGCTGCCAATCTGGATTCGGGAGTCAGACTCGATCTCTGTTTTTAAGAATAGGGCTAAAACCTACCTTTTTGATATAGCCTACAATTAGGGAGGGATCATGTGTTTCTGAACCCTCCCTTAGTTATGCTGCTAATAGGTTTAGTCAGCCGGGGGACCTCCAGTAATGCACTGGGCCTCACTCCTTTCCTCACTCTCTATGAAATATTTTTTTTTTGCTGGTCATTAACATCTGTTTGTTCTCTCCCATAGATTGAGTCCCCATCGTGCTGTTTGCTCTCTACATGTCTGTTCTTTTCTTCTTCTCTATCCCCTCACCCCCCAGCCAGTCGGAGCAGATGACTGCCCCTCCCTGAGCCTGGTTCTGCTGGAGGTTTCTTCCTGTTAAAAGGGAGTTTTTCCTCTCCACCGTCGCCAAGTGCTTGCTCACAGGGGATCGCCTGATTGCTGGGGTCTTTCTGCAACTGTGGGGGTTCCCCCCTACAGTTGATAGTGCTATGAGATGACTGTTGTTGTGAAATGACGCTATATAAATAAAGTTGAATTGAATTGAATTGAATTGAATTGCATGGGGTTACCAGGGTCCCGCCCTGGAGCCTTGCCGGGAGGAGGTGCTTGATGGCAAGCTCCTGGTAACAAGATTTCTACCCACTGGACTTAGCAGGACCCATCCTGAATGAGCCAAATGGGTCCGCCCTCCAGTGGAATCACCACCTGCAGAAGGGATCATTAGGATCATGGTACTATGTGAACTGGGTGGCAGTCTGGGCTTCTTTGCGTAGACTCATGTCCCCGCCATCCCGACCCCCAGATAAGCAGTAGAAGATGGATGGATGGTATGTTAGCAGGAGATCCTTGGGTCAGCTGTTTGCTGTATGTATCTCCCCTGCTCACCTCAGCTCATATTAGGCTTATAAATCCACCCACCCATCTTCTGCCACTTATCTGGGAGTCCAGGTCATGGGGGCAGCAGTCCAAGCAGCCCAGACCGCCACCTGGTTCAAATAGCACAATGATTCCCAAGATCCCTCCTGCAGGTGGTGACCCCACTGGAGGGCAGACCCATGTGGCTCCTTTGGGTACACTGGGTCCTTGATGTAACTCTTTTCATAAGGATCTACTGGACTGCTCTTGGTCTGGCCCTTTACCCAAGACAAATTTGCCTTGGGAGACCCTGCCAGGGGCAAGTTGCTCAGACAGCATAGGTCCTGAGATCATTAGGGCATGTAAACCTCTCCACCACAATAAGGTGGCGATGCACAGACGGGGGTTTCAAAATCATGACCTCAAAATAATATTCACTTACCCTTGTATGCCACAAGTGGGGTTCTGTTGTTTTATAGCCTCTTCATAGTTGGTGCATATTTGTAGAACATGAATTAACCAATAATGATAAGTTACAAATTTTGACAGGACACAACAGTGCTTTAGGCAAAGTCCAAAGTTTAGCCAGGGTGAAGAAGGCACAATCAAAATTAAAGTACATTTGACCAAGACCAAGGGGTCAAGACTAAGGGTGCATTCAGATGGCCACTGTTTGATCCAGACCAAAGGACCAAACGGTGGCTTCCGTGGATAGTTTGATTCATTTGGTGCAGTCTGAACTTGCGTTAGAACTCTGGTGCACACCAAACAAGCGAAGTCTGGTCCCCCTGAAAACAGGGATCTCAGTTCTCTTGCAAACAAAGTCTGATGCGCTCCGCTTGAAGGGTGAATCCAAACGGAGTATCCAGTGGACCAAAGGGCAGAAGTGCCTCTCGGCATTTGTGTAACTATAGCAACACTTAGTCTGAGAAGAGGAAGTGGCATTTACAGTAGTACATTTTGGGTAGAAAATAACAATAAAGAGAACCACGTGAATCCGAGAAATCCTTTTTCTGGTGAAAGCCGAGGAGAAAAGTTAAAAAATGTCTCGTTTGTGGCGGACAAACAACTCGACTGAAAGGAACAGATTTCCATTTTCGGTCCTGGCCAGTTGATGAGCCTGATTCTTCTTCTTTGCAAAGATTTTTTTCATCCTGGTCATTGGTGGCTTCGGCTACAGCGCCCCAAACGAGCAGTTGTTGTAACTGCGTGACGTCCAGGTGGTTTGGTCTGCTATAGTGTGAATGCAAACCAAACCAAACAGAGCTGCGAACATTCTCGGCATTTCCCACCTAGTTGAACCAAGACCCTGTCATGATGCTGAGCACAGGTGGAGAGCCATACTCATGCTTGAAGTTCATTTTGGTTATTTTCTGGAATTTCCCCACTTCAGGTTAAGTATGCAGGGTTTCCTCTGGTAACATTTCTCCGTGGCGGGCCGCAGAAATCGTACTGCTACGGCAAGCCGATATGATTTTATTAATAAAAATATATGAAGCAATGACTTTCCGCAAGCGTGCACACGAACAACGCACATGGCCGTCATCCGCGTGGAGTTTAGAAGCGCCCCGCTCACATGAGTTTTTCAGTCAGTCAGCAGGCAGTGTCTCGCTAAGCGTGACTGTCCGACAGAAACATGAGTTTATTAAAGTACTTTAAACGTGGAAAAAAATCAGAAGAGGTACTATACGTAAGCACTGGTGTTTATCATGGTTTTAACCCACCCGAAATGGGAACCATAAGGAAGAGTCGCTTAGCTAAGAGATGTGGTTAGAATTCAAATGCAGCCGACTTCATATGAAGGGAAAGGCAAGGGGGACCGATGAATTGCTGAGGATATATTTCACCAGCCACTACAATACTAAGTTATGAGACTGGCCATTTCTCTCTTTTCTCGCATGAGCAGGCGTGCCGTTTTTATTCTTCTGCGGCAGTCACAAAGCAACAGCTAAAAACGCTAGCTCTAAACTGAGGTCTTTCAGCGGCTGCCTAGAGAAGTGCCTGATGAGAAAACCTGAGCGCACAACTATAACTGTCTAAACAGATCATTCTCTACATGAACACATATTGTGGTGAATTATGTCTTTAGAGTCCGCTACAGTTCCCTATTATGTACCTGGCAGGTTAAGATGACCGAAATTCATGAAGTCAATGACTTTAATCTGTCAGCAGCCTTCAGACAAACTAAACGTGTCAACATTCATTCATTCATCTTCTTCCGCTTAATCCTTTTCGGGTCTCGAGGGGGCTGGAGCCTATCCCAGCATCTTTGGGCGAGAGGCAAGGTACACCCTGGACAGATCACCAGTCCATCGCAGGGCCAACACAGAGAGACAGACAACCATTCACTCTCACAGTCAGACCTAAGGACAATTTAGAATCCCCAGTTTGATGCCAATTAACCTAACTTGCGTGTTTTTGGCATGTGGGAGGAAACCGGAGAAATCCCGGAGTAAACCCACGCAGACACGGGGAGAACATGCAAACTCCACAAAGATCATTGTTGGTCGGGGGCTGGGATCGAACCCAGGATCCCACAGCCAAGGGTGAGTTGCTGTGCTGCCGCAGTGCTAACCGCTAACGACTCGTCCACCGTGCCGCCTCATGCCAACATCTGATTTCAAAATAAGGGTGGTTTTTCCTGCTGTCTGGGTGGTGAGGAGATTTCTAAAAAAAAAACCAACTATAAATATTGTAACAGAAATAACAGCATCCTTGGTCATTTAAGTTAATTTATTTCATTAAATACAATTTTATTAATATTTTTTCATTGTAATCAGGGTTAAATTATTGTTCTATTCTGACTGCACAATTCTGGTCAAAAATGTAAATTGTTATAAGGAAAAAGTAAAAAAAAAAAATAAAAAATACCACAGTCTGTTTCAAATTTATCTAAAAAGAAAAAACCCAGTTTTTATTTTAAAAAACTGACAAAAATAAGCTATAAAATAATCCACAAATTTATAATAAAGTTTCAAATGTACAAGAAAAGTCAATTTTACAAGAGGAAATTACAAATTTGAGGAACATGGTTTCAACTTTAGATTTACAGAGAAAAGTAGAAAACTATAAGAAAATTGTTATAAATTTTGGAGAAAAACCTCAAACCTTCAAGACTGAAGTCATTACTCAAGTTTTTAAGTGGGTGCTCTTTTAACCCTTAACTCAAGTAGAATTTTTTGGTTGTCTGCTTTTAATTATTAATTTCAAAGCACTGCTTTTACATGAGTAGAATTTCTGGTTACTATACCCACCTGATCATATAATTTAAGTATGCTTGAGTACATTACTATTATGAATATTTCTTTCCCTTCCCTACTCTCTCAATGGAAAAAAGAAACACTAAAATAAAAATACAAAAAATACACATATTTTTGTCATTTATGTAAACCATGACAAAAAAAATCCTGCAGGACAAAACATGACACTTGATATTTTCTAACCTATTTGTATACCACCATAGACAGAGAGAGAACCTGAATTAGACAGAGCTCAGAGAGGTCAAGATGAGACAGAAGAGAGGAGCCAAGGAGAGGGAAGTGTTCAGGCAGAAGAAGGAGAGAAGGATAACACCACTAAAAAGTCTAAACACAGGATGTCTGGGTGGGACCCCAGCTGGCCCAATAATCAAGCCTCGGTTGTACAATACTTCAAATGGTAAGTTCCATATGCAACGTTATTGTGCAAAATTTTAAAAAGAAATAAATAGTATAAAATTAACATATTCCGGTATGTATACCCCCCCAGGGGGGAAAAATATGTTGCCACTGCGCCATGGTCTTTAAGCCAGAGGAAACACTGAGTATGGCATCTGATTTTGGGTTCCGCTGTATTTTGTTGTCTGAGTTTGTTTGTATCTGCCTGTTATGAGAGTTTCTGTTTCTGGGTTGTTATTTTTGTCTCATTTAGTATCTTATTTTGTAGTATAATTATCTATCTGGGTTGACATGAGATTAACCTCACCTCTACCTTTTGCCCTCCTGCTGTTACTTTGGTATTCTATAGAATTATATTGCCATTTATTTCTGGTTCTTGCCTTGATGGGTTATGTTCCCATTTTTGTATTATCTGGTCTGTTTCTCATTTTGTAACATTTCGTATTCTTAGTTATCCTGTGCTATTATTTCATCCTCTACTCTTATTTTGACAGCGCCCTGTGTTCACTTCCCCTTTTGCTTCAAGTTTGTAGGCGGTCACAGCTGTCATTAATTTTGGTTTGATTATCCTCGCTCCTGTCACCCACACCTGTATACAATTGCCTTCATTCCTGTTTCTCTATTTAAGGACTGCTGCACTGCTACTTGGCTCTGCATCTTTATCAATGTCAAACGTTAGTTCTACGTCTTGTCCTCTTTATCCAGATGGGAGTTCCCCGTCTCAATCCTCTCTGTTTTTGGTATAGTCCTGATGTGCATCCCACGTCTTCACTGACGTTCCTGTACGCCTTAGCTGCAGAGCTATTTTGGACTCTACTGCCTCTTATTCTACCTACCCAAGTCCTGTAAGTTTTTGTGTGTTGTTACCTTTGTGTTTTATTAAATTCCTGCAAACTTACAGTTCAGCGCTTGGGTCTTCGTTCCTGCCCCGAGGGGCGATTCATGACAGAGGGATGCAGCCAGTGTTGATCCAGCTGCTGTGAGTTTGTTTTTTGTTTTTTTCCCTCCCGTGTATTTTGTTAAAGTCCTTTTTTCCCCCCGCTGTCATGTCAACGCGCATGGACTTTAGTGTTTTTGGCCTTGACGAGGTGGAGTTTTGGGCAGCGGAGTTACTGGAGGACATTGTATCAGACGCTCGCGTTGCCCACACTCCCAAGGAGGTTATGCAAGTTCTGGACAGTGCAGCACAAGTTATAGAGGCATACCCCAGCCTGTGGAGCTATCCAGAACTCATGTCTCTCCTCGTGTCAGTTTCCAATTCCCAACGCGTGCTCCGCAGACTGGAGGGAAGCTCCCTATTATCTGTACCTGAGCCGACAAGACAGTGTCCCCTGCTGCAGACACTTCCAGGGTCAGCCCCCGCTGATCAAGCTCCTTAACTGAGGTCACTGAGGGTCCTCAGTCATTGCCTATGGTTGCTGAGGGTGATCAGTCCATTTTGTCTGGTTTCGCCGATGGTCTTCAGTCCATTCCACCTGGTTTTGTTGATGGTCATCAGTCCATTTTGTCTGGTTTCGCTGATGGTTTTCAGTACATTCCGGCTGGTTTCGCTGATGGTCATTGGTCCATTTTGTCTAGGTTCACTGATGGCCTTCAGTCCACCTCGCCTGGTTTCGCTGATGGTCATCAGTATCCTTCGTTGCCTGGTTCCCTCACTGATCAGCCATTTTCTTTGTCTGGTTTCCCCACTGATCAGTCATCTCCTTTGTGTGGTTTCCTTGCTGGTCAGCAATCCTCTTCACCTGGCTTCTTCGCCGGTCAGTCGTCTTCTTTGTCTGGTTTCCTCACTGATCAGCCATTTTCTTTGTCTGGTTCCCCACTGATCAGTCATCTCCTTTGTGTGGTTTCCTTGCTGGTCAGCCATCTTGGTCAGCAATCCTCTTTACCTGACTTCTTCGCCGGTCAGTCGTCTTCTTTGTCTGGTTTCCTCACTGATCAGCCACCACTTCATCTGGTCTCCCCGCTGATCAGTCATCCTCATCGTCTGGTTTCCACATCACAGCCCCTGCGGTCTGTAAGTGGCACGGGTTCCAGCTGCCGCCTCGGGGGGGAGGGCATCATGCCCTGCAGCCCATTGGCTCAGGGATGTGGGAAGACCACTCGACGGACTTTGCCCTTTGTTCAGGGGGTTTAAGAACTCTGGGAGGCCACCTGATATATTCCACCATGTGATCGGGTGGTTCTGGGACTTTTGTAGACCACCTGAACTGCCTTACTTTTCCACCCAGTATTCCTAGAGGTCTGTTTAAACCTTATCTGTTCTGTTTCGTGGGTCTTGAGCAAGTTTTTTGTTTTATCCCACCTAACCTTGTTTCCCCCACCGCCCTCCCGGATATGGTGAGTTTCTGTTCTTGTTGGGCTTTTTTTTTTTTGGTGTTTTTTCTTTTCTGTTTTTGATGTTACGGTGGGGTGTCTGGAACCCAACCCTTGAGGAAGGGGCTCTGTCACGATGCTGAGCACAGGTGGAGAGCCGTGTGTATGCTTTAAGTTTATTTTGGTTATTTTCTGTAATTTCCCCACTTCAGGTTAAGTATGGTATCTGATTTTGGGTTCAGCTGTATTTTGTTATCTCAGTTTGTTTGTATCTGCCTGTTATGAGAGTTTCTATTTCTGGGTTGTTATTTTTGTCTTGTTTATTTATATTATGGATTCGAGCCATCCTATCTTATTTTATAGTATAATTATCTATCTGTGTTGACATGATATTGCCCTCACCTCTGCCCTTTGCCCTCCTGCTGTTACTTTGGTATTCTATAGCATTATCCATCCATCCCTTGATGGGTTATATTCCCATTTTTGTATTATCCGGTCTGTTTCTCATTTTGTAACATTTCATATTCTTAGTTATCCTGTGCTATTATTTCATCCTGTACTCTTATTTTGACAGCACCCTGTGTTCACTTCCCCTTTTGCTTCAAGTTCACGGGTGGTCACAGCTGTCATTAATTTTGGTTTGATTATCCTCGCTCCTGTCACCCACACCAGTATACAATTGTATTCATTCCTGTTTCTCTATTTAAGGATTACTGCACTGCTACTGGGCGCTGCATCCTTATCAATGCCAGACAGTTCTATGTCTTGTCCTCTTTATCCAGATGGGAGTTCCCTGTCTCAATCCTCTCTGTTTTTGGTATAGTCCTGACGTGCATCCCACGTCTTCACTGACGTTCCTGTACGCCTTAGCTGCAGAGCTATTTTGGACTCTACTGCCTCTTATTCTACCTACCCAAGTCCTGTAAGTTTTTGTGTGTTGTTACCTTTGTGTTTTATTAAATTCCTGCAAATTCACAGTTCAGCGCTTGAGTCTTCGTACCTGCCCTGAGGGATGATTCATGACACCCCCAGACTATCGTCTGAATGCAGCCTAAGTCAAGACCAAAACCAAGATAGAGACCAAGAACATTGTGTATTTACATCTCACTCTTGACTTGATCTCAGTTGATTAAAGTCTTGGTCTTGTCTTGGTTCTGGTATACACTGGTCTCTGTCCAGTCTTGGTGTGGTATTGAGTTACTATGGAAACTGCGGTTTGAATGAACTATACCGCCATTGTCTCCTTTCACACACTTCATAGCATTAGCCTCATTTTCACCAAAGGAACTATGGGTAAAATTTAGGGGACAGAAACTTTGGTAAGGGCTGTTCCTGTAGCTGGATCTCTCGCCTGTCATGTCTCCATTGAGTAGATATGACTCAGTGGTCTCCACAGGTCACAAAATCATTGTCTAACTCTTTGTTTTGTGACAGTTTTGAACATGATGTCATGCACTGTAGTTATCACTAATGTCAAATATTGTACTTTTTCCACATACCCTTCTTCTCTATGGTCTTCATTATGCCTTTTCTGTAATTTCTTAGGATGGCTTTTACTAACTAACTAACTAACTAACTAACCTGCACTTATATAGCGCTTTTCTAGTCACAAAGACCACTCAAAGCGCTTTCATTAATACTAACCCTCTATTCTAAGGGCCTATAGGAAACAGATATCTAGGGACAATTTAGAACAGCCAATTAACCTTACATGCATGTTTTTGGCATGTGGGAGGAAACCGGAGAAATCCCGGAGTAAACCCACGCAACACGGGGAGAACATGCAAACTCCACACAGATCACTGTTGGTCGGGGGCTGGGATCGAACCCACGATCCCCACAATCCCCCGGCCAAGGGTAAACTGTGCTGCCGCAGTGCTAACCACTGCGCCACCGTGCAGCCCAAAACTGCCATTTTTACAAATGGCAGTTGTTGTTGGCTTCTGTTTCGTTTAGCTTACATCTGTACGACGCTGAGTTAGCATATCCAACCAGCACTGAGTCAATCCCAAGCCCAACCCAGCAGTTTTTTGAGACCGTACTGAAGTACCTACCTCGAGGCAGGGATGTACTTTGGCCTATACATGTTCTCGAAAATCTTACCTGTAGCAGTTCCTTTGGTGTAAACACACCATGGGTTGAATTCGAGTGGAATTAGTTTCAAATTGCTATGAGGGAAACGGTAGCTGCATTGTACTTTGCAGCCACAAGGTGTCACTATAATAACTATTCCACAAGTTCCACAAAGTACCTTTAGAGGGTATATCTAAGCTTTTCATTCTTATTTGACTTTTTTTTTTTTTGATCAAAAAAGAACTCTTGAGATTAAAAGTCAGGCTGGGTAGTATTAACCCAGCCTTTTTTTTTTCCAAGCTAGGAGAAGCAAAAGCACTTCTGGATTCAAACTATAGACTGTGCACAAATATGGACAACATTTTGCCAGTAGCAGCTACTGTAGAAAAGTGAAACTCTAGTTCTTGCATTTTGAGCAGTACCATCTTGGGCTGGTGACACCACTTGCAGGATTTGCAGCCCATTACAGTCAATGTGGAAAACCATAGGCAGCTCCCTCAATTATGAGTGATCACAACCCTGATTAACCCATTTAATCCACAACTATATAGCATCAAATAAGTAACTGAAACCAAACTGATCCAAAAAACAAACACTTAAACATAAATCAATGTGATTAGAACTACAGTGGGGCAAAAAAGTATTTAGTCAGCCACCAATTGTGCAAGTTCTCCCACTTAAAAGATGAGAGAGGTCTCCAATTTTCATCATAGGTATACCTCAACTATGAGAGACAAAATGAGGGGGAAAAAAAATCCAGAAAATCACACTGAAGGATTTTTAATGAATTAATTGGTAAATTCCTCGGTAAAATAAGTATTTGGTCAATAACAAAAGTTCATCTCAGTACTTTGTTATATACCCTTTGTTGGCAATGACAGAGGTCAAACGTTTTCTGTAAGTCTTCACAAGGTTTTCACACACTGTTGCTAGTATTTTGGCCCATTCCTCCATGCAGATCTCCTGCATGGAGGAGTGGTGATGTTTTGGGGCTGATGTTTTGGGGCTGTTGCTGGGCAACACGGACTTTCAACTCCCTCCAAAGATTTTCTATGGGGTTGAGATCTGGAGACTGGCTAGGCCACTCCAGGACCTTGAAATGCTTCTTACAAAGCCACTCCTTCATTGCCCGGGCGGTGTGTTTGGGATCATTGTCATGCTGAAAGACCCAGCCATGTTTCATCTTCAATGCCCTTGCTGATGGAAGGAGGTTTTCACTCAAAATCTCACTATACATGGCCCCATTCATTCTTTCCTTTACACGGATCAGTCGTCCTGGTCCCTTTGCAGAAAAACAGCCCCAAAACATGATGTTTCCACCCCCATGCTTCACAGTAGGTATGGTGTTCTTTCTCCTCCAAACACGACAAGTTGAGTTTTTACAATAAAGTTCTATTTTGGTTTCATCTGACCATATGACATTCTCCCAATCCTCTTCTGGGTCATCCAAATGCTCTCTAGCAAACTTCAGATGGGCCTGGACATGTACTGGCTTAAGCAGGGGGACACGTCTGGCACTGCAGGATTTGAGTCCCTGGCGGCGTAGTGTGTTACTGATGGTAGCCTTTGTTACTTTGGTCCCAGCTCTCTGCAGGTCATTCACTAGGTCCCCCCGTGTGGTTCTGGGATTTTTGCTCACCGTTCTCGTGATCATTTTGACCCCATGGGGTGAGATCTTGCGTGGAGCCCCAGATTGAGGGAGATTATCAGTGGTCTTGTATGTCTTCCATTTTCTAATAATTGCTTCCACAGTTGATTTCTTCACACCAAGCTGCTTACCTATTGCAGATTCAGTCTTCCCAGCCTGGTGCAGGTCTACAATTTTGTTTCTGGTGTCCTTTGACAGCTCTTTGGTCTTGGCCATAGTGGAGTTTGGAGTCTGACTGTTTGAGGTTGTGGACAGGTGTCTTTTATACTGATAAAGAGTTCAAACAGGTGCCATTAATACAGGTAATGAGTGGAGGACAGAGGAGCCTCTTAAAGAAGAAGTTACAGGTCTGTGAGAGCCAGAAATCTTGCTTGTTTGTAGGTGACCAAATACTTATTTTACTGAGGAATTTACCAATTAATTCATTAAAAATCCTTCAATGTGATTTTCTGGATTTTTTTTCTCATTTTGTCTCTCATAGTTGAGGTATACCTATGATGAAAATTGGAGACCTCTCTCATCTTTTAAGTGGGAGAACTTGCACAATTGGTGGCTGACTAAATACTTTTTTCCCCCACTGTACCTACAAGGACAGAAACCATCTTTGGGGAAAAATTTATTCAAAGAGTATTTTTTAGTTTTCATAATGGGGGCATGGTTATCATGTTACTGCAGCCAGCCACCAGAGGGGGATTGAGATATACAGGCTTCACTTTTAGGGAGCTCTCATGCCATCCATCTTTATTTAGTTTGTGGTTCATACCAGGCAACAGTTCTAACCTCTGAGCCACCCTACTGCCACTGAGCATGGTGGTCATGCGTGTTATCATAATTGGTTTACCAGGTACCATACACGCCTCACAAAAAATAAAAGACAGTTTTTGGCTCATTCCCACAAAGCTGAAAGGAGCTGATGTGATGTTGCAGCATTGGTCGTCCTTCCTTTCACCTGTATGTCCGTCCAGCCACATTTCATGGAAATCGCTACTTCTTGATATTTGTCCAACAGTCACCAAACTCGCATGCGATGATCCTCAGGTGGGTCTACATCCAGGTTGAGTTGAGTGGTCAGGGTCAAAGGTCAGGAGATGTGTGCATTTATGATTTCATAAAAATCATTACTCCTTGTAGGTAGTTCCCCCAATGTTTGGCAAAGTCATGCACAGTGATCCTTAGATGATCTACATTCAAGTTGTGCTCAAGTCAAGGTCAAAGATCAGGAGGTCTGGACACTTACAGTATGTGATTTTTAGAAAAATCACTACTCCTCCCACACAATTGCCCATATCTTCGCACAAGGATTCTCAAGTGGGTTTGCATCCAGGCTGAGATCAGGGTCAAAGGTCAAGAGATCTGGGCCTTTATGATTTCACAAAAATTGCTACTCCTTGTAGACAGTTTCCCCAGTGTTTGACAAACTCATTCACAATGATCCTCAGGTGGGCTGGGATCCAGGATGTGCTCAAGATCAGGCTGGAATGAGCTTCTTCATCATTGACAGTCTGGTTGTGTTTCACGTATAAGATACAGCTTCAACTTGGCCAGTCCAATTAAAAAAAAAAAAAAAACCTTCAGGGAGGTTGTAGTGGCTGCTAGTTGTGCTTGTAAAGCAAAATGAGAAGTGATGTAAAAATGATGTGGCATGACCTAGAATCACAGGGTCAAAACCGGAGGTAGTTTGTCCCCTTTTTTTCTGAGCAATTGGAGATCAGCTACAGCTTCTCCCAGCGGGATAAATTCTGTTAGTTTCAGTTCTTTGTTGGCATCTTTTGTATCAGCTGTAGTTTCTATTCTAAGAGTCTCTGTTTTTCACCCCTTTTTAAACAGATTCACAAGTTGTCCTCTTGATGTTGAAGTGGCTGACAGTGGCTGTGACTCTATTTAGCTGGTGATTTATTTATAATCTTACAAAATATATTACAACTGCTGACATAAATTATGTAACTCTTGCCTAATAACTTTGCTTAAATATTTATAGAGACCAGACACATTTCTTCCAGTGCAGCTCTTCATCCTTTCCCATTTGTCGCCCTAACAGGTGAACACAGCCTTGTCAAAGATATTCACTCAGCCAGTTTTGTTAATATTGCCCACAAAAGGGCTTGAAAAGGATGAAAGCGTTCCTGTTTTGCATAGAATAGGTTTGTTGGAGTAGCGGCAGCAGCAGTTTCCTGTGTTCCCACTATCAAATTTTAGACAGTGTCTGTTGTAAAGTGAAAATAGATTCAGCAAGAGCTTTTGGCATCTTTCTGGGTGGGCTGTTCTCAAAAATGTGCCTGTGGTGGTTCAGACTCCCACCTACTTCAGAGCAAGATAATGGCGATAGGGGTAATGAGGATCTCAGAGCCGGGGGGGGGGGGGGGGTCGTGAGGATGTGTGCATTTCAAAATGAGTTCAAACACATCCATGCTCAGTGGCGCGATTGTGTTCAGAGCTTCTGTTGACTGTGGATTCTTCTTCATTAGAACCTCCTCCTCCACCTCCTCTTCTCACTCTTCTCTCCCCTCTCCTCCGCCTTCCATCATTTCTGGCTTCTATTATGCATGCAATGTGCCACGCTTGCTCTCTTATTCGACGTGAGCGGGCCAACCTATTATGAACTCAGCGGGGATCGGGTCTACAGTGGCTTATCAGAGGAAGACGGTGTCAGAGGCAGTAAGGCGCTCGCCCTCAGCGCAGATATCATTGTAGTGCAACATATTTCATTTATTGTCTGATTCCACACGCTGACCAGATGCCTGTCATCTCGTCAGTGATGTGAGCCACCGAGCCTGTAATCCTGTTTTATTTTTCCTGCTAAAGCTCTGTTTCTGCTGCATAGAGGCTGCAGATTAGCAGAGTAGAGTACTGTGGGTTCCTCCCCTGCTGCTTTTACTACCATTACTACTACTACTATTACTGTTACTATTTCCAATCACCGCTGTATAACACATTTTAAATCTTTTGCTACCTCCAATAATCTTACCCTCTATTTCCATGGATCATAGTAGTTCAGTTTGTCCAAGCTCCACTCATTATAACATCATGTTTATACAGCTTAAACTTCTATAAGATTCACATTATAATGTTATTGCCCATATTCAGTGTTCTACAAATATCAGTGGGAGTCATGCAGTTTCATTGTTTTACTGCTTTGCTTTGGAGTCAGCTGTTTGAAAGATTAAAAACATATGATCAATCTATTTTATTTTCATTGTTTTATACAAGGGCTGTTCATTAAAGATCTCCCGTGACTCATTTTCCATGGACTGAGAGGAGCTAAACTTGGCACAATTATTAGTCTTTCTCTACATAGGTTCCACCAAGGGTCTCACACTTCTCCATTGCTTTATGCAGCTGTGGAGACCTCACCTGTAGAAGTCTGCAGGTTGTGACAGAAGCCACAATTTAACCTTGGAAATCAGTGTTTCATCATCTTGGAAGTGCTTGCCCTTCGAAAATGACTTAATGGTTGGAAAGAGGTGGAAGTCAGATGGTGTGCGATTGGGAGACTAAAGGGGGTTGGGAAGGATTTCATAGCTGCAGGACCATACTTCTATCTGGGCAACATGGGAGTTGTGAACCGGGCCGTTGTCTTGCAGGAGGTGGAAACCTTTGGTCAGCATGCCAGGCCTCTCGGTTTTGATGGCCTCCCGCAGTTTCTGCAGCAGTGAAGTGTAGTAAGTCCCAGTAATTGTGGTACCTTTTGCCAGGAAATCCATCATCAGTAATCCATGCTGGTCCCAAAAGACCGTGAGCATGACCTTGCCCACTGAGGGTTGGACACCTGCGGTTGTGAGTCATAATGCTTCCATTGCGTTGACTGGGCTTCAGTCTCTGGATCATAAGAATGGACCCATGTTCTGCCTTACGCGATTAGTCTGTCAAAGAAGTCCTCCAGGTTTTCTTGGCACATTCCCAAAAGAGCCTGGGAGGAAATGGTCAGGGATGATTTTTTTTTTTTTTTCATAGATCCCACACTGATCTTGACATCTTTGTGAATGGGTATGCAGCAATTGCCCAAAATTTTGGCCTCCACTTTTTGGATGGTGTCTTTATCAGTAGCGCACTGTGGTAGCCCGGGAATGTGTGCCGTTTCCACCGATATTCAACCACACTTGAACTGTAGATGCCTGTGCTTGAATATGTCATGCAATGGGGCATCCTTCCTATAAGGCTTTTTCATCTCGTTAAATGTCTCCCGTGGTGTGTGGCCTCTCAAGTACAGGAACCTGATGACCACTCTGGATTCCTGTGAAAAAGAAACTCTTAGAATTCAGAGCTACAAATTGCCGCATGACCTATAGAGATATGTATTATTATACATGTGCAATTTCAGCCTCCTATAACGAGAAGAGGTTCAGGAGAAATCTTTAATGAACTGCCCTCATACATTTTATCAACACACAGTTGAGAGGGAGAGTGCTCATACTCACAAATACTTTGGTTATTAATTATTCAGTTCTTCATTAATTTTTTGTCAGTGTTGCAAACACTATTGTGGCACAACAGTTAAATGTCAGCCACTGACATACAGTAGGTAAATGTCACTGTACTGTATTTGCTTATATCAGCAAACATTCATTCAGTCATTTATTGGCTCGTATTGTGGGGGCATGGTGTTGGACTTCTCCACCCAGGGAACAAGGGACTGAAAGACGAGGTGTCACCGGGGGGTATCAGACGGGACAGTAAGGACTATGTGCCCCCCGGAGAGAAGAGTAAATGCCAGAGCCACGGGGAGAAGAAAGGTGTGATAGCGGTGCCAGTGTATTGTCTTGTTAATGTGCCACACAGTGCTTTGTGCAAATAACAGTATGTTATGGTCGGAATTTCTGGATCTCGATGCATGGGAATAAAGAGATAAAAGAGGAATGCACAAAGACTTGGGATTCTTGTTTGCTGTAAATTATGTTGGAGAAGGAATGAAGTTTCTGTGTTGTCTAGCTCGTTGCCTCATCTGCCTCCTTTCTCCACATTGGTGACCCAAAGACATGCCATGGAAAGCGAGCCGAGCACCGCCCCAGAGACTGCCTGGAGAGAGAGCACCACCGCCACGTGTGTGGTCTCAGTCGAGCTCCCAGACTTCTTGGCTTCACAACCCGATCGCGTGGTTCTTGCACATAGAAGCCCAGTTTGCACTCCGCGGGATAACAACGGATGATACCAGATACTACTACGTGGTCGCAGCACTGGATGCGCACGCCACACAACAGGTGACGAGCCTGCCCCAGGAGCCGCCGGCCCAAGGAAAATATGAAGCGCTCAAGAGGATGCTTCTCCAGCGCTATACCCTTTCTGACAGTGAGAGGGCAGAGAGGCTCTTAACGCGTTTGGAGTTAGGGGACAAGTCAGCAGTGGAGCTTATGGAGAGCATGTTGGCGCTGAGGGGGAAGGACGACAGATCTTTCCTGTTCGCCCATTTGTTCCTCAAGAATCTACCGGCTACAGCGAGGCCGATCCTGGCCAACTCGCCACGGCTGGTTGCCAAGGACTACTGTGCCCTGGTGCAGGAAGCGGACCACATCATCTTGGCGACCAGAGCTCCCAGTGTGCAGACAGTGGCACCAACATCCATGAGGGACTCCAGCGAAGTCGAGGAGCCGTTTGTGGTAGCCGGGATGGACACCAGAAGACGAAGGAACAGGGCGATCTGTTTTTATCATTACTGTTTCAGCTCAAATGCCCAACTCTGCCTGTCGCCATGCCAATTCAAGAAGCCGGGAAGATGGCACGTTTGGAATTCGTTGGCAGCGTCAACCGATGGCGACAGGAACAGACTGCTATATGTCACGGACACACATTCGGGGAGATGGTTTTTGGTGGACTCCGGCTCCCAAAAGAGCCTCATTCTGCCGGTCAACACAGACAGGGTGGCAGGACGCAGCAGTCCCGAGCTCACGGCCGCCAACAGATCCACCATCAGGACATCTGGTGAACAGACACTGACGATAGGCTTACACGGATGCAGCTCTTATGGCCCTTTTCCACTAGCCATTAGTGGGACTTTGTGAGAGCTGTATGTTCCGGCCCCATTTTAGGTACAGATTTTTTATGTGCTTATGGGTTGTTAGTCATTGTTGCTCACAGGAGATTAGTGGACGCTGTCTCTTTTACCTCACTGCCCTGTACAGCTCGGGGAGTTGGGTCGGCAGCACTGGCTAACATTATAGCTCCAGGAGGTAAGTACCAACATTTTCTTGCACAGTTCCCAGCACTCACTGTCCTGACTTTTTCGGCTACGGTAATGAAACATGGGGTCAAGCACTTTATAACGACAAAAGGTCCACCGGTGTTCGCACATCCTTGGTGGTTGGACACGGCTAAACTGACCAACGCGTGAGAGGAGTTTGCTAACTTAGAACAGTTGGGCATTGTCAGGTGCTCCAACAGCCCATGCGCATCCCTGCTACACATGGTGCCAAAAGCTGATGGGTCATGGCGACCGTGCGGCAATTTCCGGCGCCTGAATAATGTCACAGAACACGATCGTTATCTCATTCCGCACATCCAAGATTTTTCCATGCACCTGGCCGGGGAGTGTGTTTTTTCGAAAGTGGATCTGGTCCACGTATACCATCAGGTCCCAGTGTGGGGGGAAGACATTTCAAAAACAGTGATAAGATAAGATAAGATAAGATAAGATAAGATAAGCCTTTATTAGTCCCACAATGGGGAAATTCCGGGATTGCAACAGCACAGGGATAGCAACACTCAGAGCAACAATCAGAAGGCAAGAAAAAAACAAGAACAGCTAGTATACATATGTACATATTACTATATATATATATATATATATATATATATATATATATATACATATATACAGTATATACACACAGTGCGGAGCATTGTGGTTGGTGAATGTGCAGCAGAAAGTCTAAGCTCTCTCTCCCTCCGCGGGTGCGGCGGGCCAGCTGGATGTCTTTGGGCATGATGATGGTGACCCTCATGATGACCCATGGCGTGGATGGCGCACAGGTTGGTGTCCACGAGGAGACCCACCAGGTAGGCCTCGCTGGCTTCCTGCGGAGCCATGATGGCGGAGCTCTGGAAGTGCAGGTCGGTCTTGAAGTCCTGAGCGATCTCCCTCACCAGGGGCTGGAAGGGCAGCCTACGGATGAGCAGCTCCGTGGATTTCTGGTAGTGACGGATCTCTCTCAGAGCCACGGTACCGGGCCTGTAATGGTGGGGCTTCTTCACTCTGCCGGTGGCCGGAGCGCTTTTTTCGAGCAGCCTTGGTGGCTAGCTGTTTCCTGGGGGGCTTTTTCCTCCAGTAGATTTACGGGCGGTCTGCTTGGTTCTTGCCATCGCTCTTTATTATTCTGTCTTATATTTCTTGCACGCCGCCTAAACTCCAGCCCGGCACCCGCGTCGTTTTCGCCACAGTTCCTCGGCATGTCGAGCTTCTCCATTAGCACCGGGTGGCGGTTGGAGCTAGCTAGCCAGCTAGCTAGCTCTTCCCTGCTGTATCGTCTCCCGCTGCAAACAGTGGCTCCGTCCGCCGACTCGGGAGACCCTTGGGGCGATCTGTGTGTCCGTGATATATATAGAGAGTGAAAGGTGTAGAAAGAAGAAGGAAGATAAGAAAAAGGCAGTTGCAACAGGCAGCCAACTCGTGTGGCGCCGCCGGTCCGGCGGAACCGGAACCGGAAAAATGTGATTATAATAACTTCTTGCAGCCTTTTCGAGTTTTTACACATGCTGTTCGGATTAAAAGGCACGGCGCAGACTTTCCAGAGGATGAGGGACACAGTACTTCGCAACTTGTCTTTCGTTTTTGTCTACTTAGACAGCATTCTGGTAGCTAGCGCTTCCGAAGAGGAGCGCATTGCCTATCTCAAGACGGTTTTCCAGAGGTTGGAAGCGCACGGGCTGATAGTTAACCCGGCGAAGTTCCAGTTCGGCATGCCAGAGATTGATTTTGTGGGCCACCACATTTTGCCGGAGGGTGTGATTCCGTTACTGGATAAGGTGCACACTGTGGCAGACTTTCCGCACCCGCAGACCATGAGAGCACTACAGGAGTTTTGGGGAATGGTTCATTTTTATAACTGTTTCCTTCCTCCGGCAGCCCAGGTGATGCAGCCGTTGTATGCCGCACTTAAAAAAAAGAAGCCCGCGGAAGGCAACAACTAGACTCCCGAGCGAGTCCAGGCTTTTACTCATGCCAAAACAGCGCTTGCAGATGCCACGTTGTTAGCCCACCCGGATCCGTTTGCACAGATAGCGCTCACAACAGATGTGTTTGATGTTGCCATAGGGCCAGTTGTGGAGCAGTGCGTCTCAGGTTCGTGGCAGCCGTTAGCATTTTTTAGCCAAACTTTGCGCAACAATGAACGCAAGTACAGCACATTTCGATAGAGAATTGCTGGCTCTCCACCTGGCGACGTGCCATTTCCAGTTCTGGCTGGAGGGGTGCGAGTTCACCACATTCATGGATCATAAGCCTCTGACACACGCGATGTTCAGGACCTCGGAACCATGGTTGGCCCAGCAGCAACGGCATTTGGCCTCAATTTAGGAGTTTACTACCAACATTCAAAACGTTGCCGGTAAACTCAACGTTGTGGCCAATTGCCTGTCGCGCATGTTAATCGCCCCAGTCTACATGGGAATAGATCTCCCTGCCATGGCCGTGGAACAAGCCGGGGACGAGGACATTTGTGCGCTCCAGTCTGCGCCAACTGGGTTAAGGCTGGAGAACAGGGTGGTGCAAGAAGGGTGCCCTCCCTTGCTCTGCGACGTCTCCACCGGTCGCCCACTCCTGGTGGTTCCGAGCTCTTGGTGCCATCGCATTTTTGAGTTGGTCCACTCCCTTTCGCATCCACGAGTGCGCACTTCAGTGAAGCTAGTGGGGGCGAAATTCGTCTGGCCGCGCTTGTGCAAAGACATGAAAGAGTGGGCTGCAGCTTGCGTTGTGTGCCAGCGGGCCAAAGTGCACAAGCACACCAGAGCCCCCCCCCCCCCCCGAACTGTTCCAAATCCCAGCCAGAAGGTTTGACCACGTCCACGTGGATTTGGTGGGACCCCTCCCACCGTCACAAGGTTTTACACACCTCTTAACAATTGTGGACCGCACCATGCGCTGGCCTGAAGTGGTCCCACTGGCTTCTACCACGTCCACAGAAGTGGTTCGCGCTTTTTTGTCAGCTTGGGTTGCGTGTTTCGGATCTCCATCGGACATCACGTCCAACAGGGGTCCACAATTCATTTCAGAACTCTGGTCCGCTATGGCCCAGAGCCCGGGGGTCAAAATTCACCGGACTTCCACGTACAACCCCCAGGCTAACGGGTTATGCGAGCATTTTCATAAGTCGTTTAAAGCAGCACTCAGAGCTTCGCTCACGGACACAAATTGGGTTGACCACCTGCCCTGGCTTCTTTTAGGGTTGCGCTCCGCACCTAAGGAGGATTTAGCAGCCTCCCCGGCAGAACTCGTTTTTTCTCAGCTGCTGTGCATCCCCGGAGAGTTTTTACCAGAAAACCCCATGCCCGAGTCTGATCCGCCAATGCAATTTTTACATAGTGCAGAGGCTGTGAATGTATCGGGCCCGGCCCACCATTGTTTTCCCTCCACATTCATCCCAGAAAGCTTGCAGAACGCGTTTTGTTTTTGTCAGGCACGATGCACACCGGACCCCGCTGCGCCCACCGTACGATGGACCGTTCAGGGTGTTGAAACCTGGGGAGAAGCATTTTGTGTTAGACTTGAGGGGGTGTAGGGAGACCATCTGCATCGACAGGCTGAAGCCCGCTTTTGTGTTGGCAGACGAGCAGGTGGTGTTGGCCCAAGCTGCCCGGTGCGGACACCCACCGTCGGTGGCTCCGCAAAGTGGTGATCCCTCGGCAGGGACCTGCACTTGCGAAGGTGATGTGTTTTCTCCCCCTCCCTTTTTCCCTCCACAGACTGACGTGCCCTCCTGTGCACCCCGCCAGTAGGACGGTTCGACTGGATCGGCGACCCCCCACTACAGCCGTTATGGGCGCCAGCTCAAGCCCAAAGGACGGGGGGTTAGTGCCCTTTCTGAGTGTTCGGGGGGGGGGGGGGGAGCATGGTGTTGGACTTCTCCACCCAGGGAACAAGGGACCGAAAGACGAGGTGTCACCGTGTCACCGGGGGGGGGGGACGGGGGTATCAGACGGGACAGTAAGGACTCTGCGCCCCCCGGAGAGAAGAGTAAATGCCAGAGCCTCGGGGAGAAGAAAGGTGTGATAGTGGCGCCGGCGTTATGTCATGTTAATGTGCCACACAGTGCTTTGTGCAAATAACAATGTGTTACGGTCAGAATTTCCGGGTCTCGATGCATGGAAATAAAGAGATAAATGAGGAATGCACAGAGACCCGGGATTCTTGTTTGCTGTAAATTATGTTGGAGAAGGAATAAAGTTTCTGTGTCGTCCAGCTCGTTGCCTCGCCTGCCTCCTTTCTCCACAGTATCTTTAACGAAGCTGAATTGGTTCTTAATTCAGGTTTTATTCAAGCACTTCATCCCCAGCCTTCTCTCAGGAACAAAAGAGGAAGAGCTGCATCAGACCTTCACATTTATACCTCTCACACAAAGGAAGAATCACATATCCCTGTCAAAACCCCCTTAACTCCCCCTCCAGTCTCTCAGTCCTCCACCTGTCTCCCAGGAGGTCGGGAAGTCCTTTCAGTCCCTTGTCGCCGTACCTCCGTCCTCTTGTTGTTAACCGCAGGTGGTCCAGACATATTGTTCCATTCAGGACGTGAAGTCAATCCACACATGCAATCTCCAGCATCCCCTTAATGCTTATGCATATGTAGGCAAAAATACATGGGCTACATAACCCCCTCAAACGTCGAAGAATGGACAATATATTAAAATTCAGAGAACATGTTAATATCAACAGCACAGTCTATACCACATGACCACATCAAAAATCAGTGATAACATCAATAGCATAGTCTATACCACATGATCACATCAAACATCAAACAGTCAGTCTGTACGCCGTCTGGGCTTCAACCGTTTTCCGAAACTGCTGTAAGCAGGTCTCGGTGTCCCTGCGGCGCCGTCCTGCAAAGAATCTGCTGACTGAGGAAGACAGTGGTTATTTGATCCCTGCGGGGACTCCGGGACGCGTTCCCTGGGGGGTCTGCCACATCGAGGTGCCCTTGCTACCCGTACAGACTCGTCGTTCATCACAAAAGCAGGCTTTAGTCTGTCAATACTGACTGTCTCTTTTCTGTCTCCCAAATCTAGCACAAAATGCTTATCACCTGTCTCCAGCACCCTATATGGCCCATCATATGGCGGTCGGAGGGTTGGTCTTAGAGCCTCATGCCTGACAAAAACGAACTCAGCATTTTTTAAAGCTTTGGGAACAAAAACGCGCGGAAAAGTGTGATGAACGGGGCCCGGGAGCATGTCCGCTCCCGTGCCGATCGGTGATCCAAGAGCCGGGAGGCGTCCCGGTTCCGGATGCTCTGGTAGAAACTCACCGGGCAGCCTGAGAGGTTGTGCAAAAACTAACTCCGCTGGGGAGGCATTTAAATCCTCCTTAGGTGCAGAACGCAACCCTAATAAAACCCATGGTAGTTTGTTTACCCAATCTGCATCCGTAAGTGACGCTCTGAGGGCTGCCTTCAAAGACCTATGAAAACGCTCGCACAAACCATTAGCCTGAGGGTGATAAGCGGTAGTGCGGTGAATTTTCGCTCCTAAGCTGCTGGCCATCGCTGACCACAGCTCAGAGACAAATTGAGGCCCTCTGTCGGATGTAATATCCGACGGGACCCCGAAACGCGCTACCCAGGCCGTCAAAAAAACGCGAGCCACCTCTGCGGCCGTGGTCGATGCCAGTGGGACCACTTCCGGCCAGCGTGTGGTTCGGTCCACCATTGTCAAAAGATGTGTGAACCCCTGCGACGACGGTAGGGGACCCACGAGGTCGACGTGCACGTGATCGAATCTCTTGGCCGGAATGTGGAACGGTTCTAAAGGGGCTCTTGTGTGCTTATGAATTTTGGCCCGCTGACAAGCCATGCAGGTCCTTGCCCACTCTTTAACGTGCTTGCGCAGGCACGGGCAAACAAACTTCTCCGCTACCGTTTTCACAGAAGCGCGCACCCCTGGGTGTGCCAGGGAGTGAACCGAGTCAAAAACGCGGCGGCGCCACGCGGTCGGAACTACCGGGCGTGGCCGCCCGGTTGACACTTTGCAAATTAGGGGGGGCATACCGGTTTGCAAACACCTGCTCTCCAGCCTTAACCCTGTTGGTCCAGACTGGAGCGCGCGCACGTCCGCGTCTATGCCCTGCTCCGCTGCCATGGCTGCGTAATCTATCCCCACGTGAAATGGGGCCGCGTGCGCTTCCGCACTGCTATTTTGCTTCGCGGCTGCCGTAGTATAATCTGCCCCTGCGCGCGCCGGTGCTGTGGCCGCGCGAGAGAGGCAGTCTGCTACTACGTTGAGTTTACCCACTACGTGCTGAATATTAGTGGTAAATTCCGAAATTGCAGCCAGCTGCCTCTGCTGCCGGCCCGACCACGGATCTGAAATTTTGGACACCGCGAAAGTGAGCGGCTTATGGTCAACAAAAGCGGTGAAACGCCGACCTTCCAGCCAGAACTGGAAATGGCGGATGGCCAAATGGAGCGCTAACAGCTCTCTGTCAAATGTGCTGTATTTCCGCTCAGCTTCGCTCAAGGATTTGCTGAAGAATGCTAGTGGCTGCCAAACACCGGCAACGTGCTGCTCTATAACTGCCCCTATGGCCGAATCTGATGCGTCGGTAGTTAGCGCAATGCGGGCCAATGGGTCCGGATGAGCTAGAAGCGCGGCTTCAGCCAAGGCTTTTTTTACCTCCGTGAACGCGCGGTCCCGCTCCGGGGACCACTCGATTGTATTGGAGGGTTTTTGCTTTCTGAGCGCGGCGTATAACGGCTGCATGAGCTGCACTGCGTGGGGTAGGAAACGGTTATAAAAATTTACCATTCCTAAAAATTCCTGCAATGATTTGACCGTTTGTGGTCGGGGAAAATCTGCTACTGCACGCACCTTATCCGGCAGCGGAACTGCCCCTTCTGGGGACACGCGGTGGCCCAAAAAATCGATCTGCGCAACGCCAAACTGGCACTTGGCTGGATTAATTATTAAGCCGTGCTCTCCCAACCTCCGAAAAACGGCAGTGAGGTGTTTTTCGTGTTCTTCCTCTGAAGTACTGGCGACCAAAATGTCGTCGAGGTAAACGAACACGAATGGGAGATCGCGTAACACGGCATCCATCATGCGTTGGAATGTTTGTGCAGCACCTTTGAGGCCAAACGGCATGCGCAAAAACTCAAAAAGTCCAAAAGGGGTTATAACCGCTGTTTTAGGAATGTCCTCCGGCCGGACTGGAACCTGATGGTAGCCGTGAACCAGGTCTATTTTAGAAAAAATGCGCGCCCCCGCTAAATGCACTGAAAAATCCTGGATGTGTGGGATGGGGTAGCGATCGTGTGCCGTGGCGTTGTTTAGCCTGCGGTAATCGCCGCAAGGTCTCCAGGAGCCGTCGGCTTTCGGGACCATATGCAACAGCGAAGCCCATGGGCTTTTCGAACGGCGAATAATGCCCAGCCTCTCTAGGCTGGCGAACTCCTCGCGCGCCATGGAGAGTTTAGCAGCGTCCAGGCGCCGAGCTTTCGCGAAGACGGGGGGGCCAGTTGTAGTGATAAAATGCTCCACCCCGTGTTTCGCAACTGTTGCCAAAAATATGGGAATCGTGAGTGCTGGAAACTGGGTGAGTATTGTGTTAAACTTACCACCTGCTGTGGCGACGTTGGTCTGCACTGGTGGCGGGGACACTCGAGCTGCACAGGGAATAGAGTAAAAAGAGAGTGCATTTACCAGCCGCCTATTGGCAAGATCAACTAACAAACCATGTGAGCACAGAAAATCAGCACCTAACATGTTGAAACTCACCGCCGCTATGACAAAAGTCCATTCATAAGTGCGGCCATGTAAGGACAGAGACAAAGTCCTTTCCCCGTAGGTGTTGATGCTCGAGCCGTTCGCCGCCGTTGCCCCGTTTCCACGGGGGCCAGCCACCCGGTCAGCATAGGTTGGGGTGATGAAACTCACTTGGGCTCTGGTGTCTATAAGGAACTGCCGCCCGGAGCTCGTATCTGTGATGTATAGCAGCTTATTTCTTTCGCTGAGAGCTGAAGCTGCTAACGATTCCCGGTCCTGCCATTTCCCGACTTCTTGAAGTTGCACGGTGGCACACACCTGTGCGCCCTCTCTGCGAACCGCCGATGATAAAAGCAGAGATTCTCTCCACCGCTGCGTCGGGGCCACGCCTCTGCTGCTGGGCCATCACCTCCGCCGCGTCGGGGCCGCGCCGCTGCCATCGATGGTAGGCTCGGCTCGGCTGTCTCCGGCTCGTCGCTGCCTCGGGTCGCCGCCGCGGTCGTCTGCTCGCCGCAGGAGCTGAGGAGCCTCTGCGCCTCTTGGGCCAGGTCACGGAAATCCTGCTGGGTGTCACAACGCATGCTGGACAGCGTTCCTCTCATATGCATCGGGAGGTTGGTCAGGAAGATGTACTTAAAGAGGAAATCATCGTCGTCTGACCCCCTCAGCTGCAGCATGTCTTCCATCAGGGCGACTGGCCTGTGATCTCCTTGGTTGAGCATAGCCAGGAGCCTCCTAGCCCTCTCTTCGGCTGAGGGCGTGAAACACTTGGTGAGGGCAGCCTTCAATCTGCCGTATTTGTCTTCGGCGGGTGGCTGCTGTACCAAGCTCCGCACGCATCGAGCTGTGCGGTTGTCGAGTCTAGCGATGACATGGTAGAACTTAGTGTCATCCGCCGTTATGCCTGCGAGCGTGAACTGTGCCTCCGCCTGGAGGAACCACGAGTCTGGGTTGTCCTGCCAGAATTCCGGCAGTTTGACGGCGATGGCGCTCGCTAGGGCAGACTCCAATGAGTCCTGATCGTGGAGAGCATTTCCAGGCATTCTCACACGTCACTGGTCACCAATGTGGGGAGCGTGAAATAACGAAGCTGAATTGGTTCTTAATTCAGGTTTTATTCAAGCACTTCATCCCCAGCCTTCTCTCAGGAACAAAAGAGGAAGAGCTGCATCAGACCTTCACATTTATACCTCTCATACAAAGGGAGAATCACATATCCCTGTCAAAACCCCCTATTGACATTAACTCCCCCTCCAGTCTCTCAGTCCTCCACCTGTCTCCTAGGAGGTCGGGAAGTCCTTTCAGTCCCTTGTCGCCGTACCTCCGTCCTCTTGTTGTTAACCGCAGGTGGTCCAGACATATTGTTCCATTCAGGATGTGAAGTCAATCCACACATGCAATCTCCAGCATCCCCTTAATGCTTATGCATATGTAGGCAAAAATACATGGGCTACAATTCAGCCAGTATATCAACTCGTTCATAGAATCCTTCTAATTAATTTGGGTGATTGAGTGGTTTGAGAAAACATATTGTACTCACAAGCATAGGTTGGGAGAGAAAGTTTGTAATATTAATGCATGAAAGCATATAAAATTCACCAGGTACTATATGAATATCCACAATACTGTACAATTCTGTCTTCCCACATTTGGATATCTATGTAGGGCCTTAAAATGCTGTTAACTCATACTAGCCGTGTGAAAGCTGTAATGCTGACAAATGGCTCAGATAGTGAACATGAATTGCATCAGCAAAAGCTTCTTTTTTGTCACGATGCAGTCATATTCAGGTGGTTATAAATGAGAAGTTGGATATCTCATGGTCATGGCTGCTGCAACTAAATCACAAAGATGATAACTGTTGAGCCGTCACAGAATCTTAAATAAGGTTTGACATGTTGAAGTTGACACATTACTTTTTGCACCATATTTTTTTGCTATTTCCAGTCATTAATTTTACAGAATTGTTGTTTTACAGCACAATAAAAATGACTCTGGTGTCCCTCATTTTCAAACATTTTGTTTTCTGCTTGCTTATTAACATTCACGGGCCCCTTATCAGATTAGGATAAGTTATTTCCAGCTGTAGCACAGTAGTACAAACAAACTGCTAAGGTACTAAGCTAAGCACTAATGTTAACTATTAAAGGTGCATCTCACCACACCTGGTGTTTGTACAAAAAGCAGGGAAGCAGCAAACAACACAGTTTAAAAAATGAGAACTTCCACCAACCCAGTCATAGATTGCAAAGCATACTGTATACATCTTCCCTTATTTCAGCTGCAAATCAGTGTTATGCCGCAACAACAATCTCTGGTTATTCAGCCTTGCTGAAAAAATAAACGATTTACTTATATTTTATGGTTCTGAAATATGGCTTAACCCCTGATTTCTATTGACTCCAGTTGCAGTCCATTACGGCTGCCATACGATCACCGCAGCGAATGGTTCCCATTATAGTCAGTGTTCTACTCTCCATCGGATACAGTGCATCATGGCATAGATCTGGCTCATTTCAACGGATCTCTAAAAATATGCAACAAGTCAGTTTTTGCCAGATGCCACGTCCAGTATCTAAAAAAATGCCACGGTATCTACTGTAGGCTATTTATTAACTGTTCTATAAAAACTATTTAAAGGGGTCATTGACTGAAAAATGGTGTTGTGGAGAAAGAAAGCAGGCGAGGCAACGAGCTAGACAACACAAACTTTATTCCTTCTCCAACATTCAGTACAGTAAAAATCTGCTGGGTCTTTGTGCATCCTCTTCCTATAATCTTTAATTCCATGCATTGAGACCCAGGAATCCTGACCATAATCATTGTGTGGAACAAAGACATGCATGGCACATTAGCATAATAACGGCAGTACCATTCTCACACCCTTTCCTCCTCCAGCGGTTCTGGCGCTTCATCCTGTCACGAAACAAGCCTGTGTTTTCTGTAGGCTCAGTTCTGACCGTTCTTGGTGGCTCAGGCATTGGGGTTATTATGTGTTGTTATCTTTTGATTTGTTATTGTTTGCTTGTCTGTGTACTGTTTCTTTTCCATGCCTGTAGCCGCCGCTCTGGCCAGTCTGGCCACACCCCCTCTCTCTCTGACAGTCAGCTGTTCGCCCTGGTAATTATCTGTCCCGTGCCTCGCCCAGGTGTTTCCAGTCTGTCACGCCAGTGGTGTTTGTACTTAGGCAGTGCTTTGCCAGTCAAACACTGCTGGACCATTGTACGTGTTCACACGGTTGTTCTCCGCCATGTGACAGTCACGTCTCTGAAGGATTGTTTGTGTGTGTGCTCATTGGCAGACTTGGACGACTCAGACTGTTCCTGCATGGTGAGTAAGAGCTGTCTGCGTTTCTGTTTGCAGTTGTGCTGCTACGCTTGTCTGTAGCATTTCCCCTTTGCGGCACAACTGCTACGCTTAGGCACTGTTGCCCAGCTTCTTCTCCCATGTCAGTCGAGCATCCTGGAGGACTCAAAGTTTCACCCAAGCTGTCTATGTTATTGTCGTCTGTCTATTTGTGTATCAATAAATGTATGTTTGGTGTAACCCTGCGCTTAAGTCCATCCTTCCTTCTCCTCCTCTGTGTGCTGTGGAGAAGCGCATGGGAGTTTTTGACACCTCCTCTCCTCGGGGGGCGAATAGTCCTTATTGTCCTGTCTAAGACCCCCCGGTGGCACTTCCTCCTTCAGCACATTGTTCCCTCTTTCCCCCAGCTGCCGTACCACCACAGTGTGTTTGTAGGTTTTAATTGTCTCAATTGTGTCAACTGGTCATGTAATTAGTGCAAAATTTTCCAAACAGTCAACGATCTGAAAAACGCACACTGCCTTGATCTCATTTTTTTTCTCAGACAAACTCCTAAAAACCTTTTTTCACTCTTCTGGGTAAGTTTCCTACGTCAAGTCTTGAAAAAGCCCATCCACTGCCATCCTAAAGACCCACCCACTGCTCTATTATTGGCCTGCCTAGCTGTCTGTCATGTAGATTGAAGGGGGGGCTAAGGGTAGCCTATTAGCCCCTGAGCTATTAGCCCATGAGCTAACACTGGCTGGCTAGGACGCTGGCTGTAAGCTCGGCTTATATTGTTATTTTCTTCAGATCTTAGTCACCCTAATAGCCATCCCTGTTACCACTTGGTTCACTCCATCCCATCTCCGAGTGGTTTCATTGTGATTCTATAGTGGATCGCCCATATTGGTACACCAGTTGCTGTAATAGCCCGGGACCAGAGGCTACTGGCCGGTGAACTCCCCTGGATGCAGTTCTTGGCAGGCAGGGAAGTTCTCAGCAAAACACCGGTATGGGTGATCTGCCGCAGAATTATGACAAAACCACTGAGGGATGGTCCGGAGTGATGCAAGGCACACTGCTGAATCAGGTGATAACAGGGATGGCTATTATTGTGACTAAGATCTGAAGAAAATAACAATATAAGCTGCATTTACAGCGAGTGTCCTGGTAACAATGTTAGCTCGTGGGCTAATAGCTCAGTGGCTAATAGGCTACCTTTAGCCTTTAGCTGGCCGTGCGAGCCATGAGCTGGTACCGGCGATCCGCCGCGGAATCACAATGAAGTCTCCAGCTCGCTGCAATCAAAATCTCCTGGGACCAGATGCTGCTTGCCGGAGGCTGGTGGCTGCTCACGCCCAGCTCCCCCACCATCCCCCGTGGCTCTGTGCTGCTCTCGCAGGCAGCATAGTCGCTACAGCTCTCAGCTGGCCGTGACAGCAGAGTGTAGTCCCACAAAGCCACCCTGCCCTTTGAGATTCTGTGGCTCGATAGCTTGCCTCGAGTCACGGGCCAGGTCTCAGTTGCAGCGATTGTGGGAGCCGTCCAGTGCACGGTGCTAGCGATTTGTTGTGGAATCACGGCAAAATTATTTGGAAATAGGCCGGACTGATGCGAGATACATCTTGGACTGTGGATCAGTGAACCAGAGCACTGCTCATCCGAGTTAAGAGGCTAGAAGTTAGTCGGCTATAATGGCTAACTGACATAAGAGGGAGGGCAGAGTTGAAAAGGTGAAGGATGGTTCTTAAAATGATAGGCTTTAAATCAGAGCATTTCAAGAAAGCTAGGAAAAATACAAAACAAATTTGCTTCAGTAATTTAAAAAAAAATTAAAGAAAATGTTACAAAAATGTCAGACATTTCATTAAGACATGTGTGAGTTGTTAAAATGTGGAAAAAGTATAGTCAGTGACCCCTTTAAGGATCCCCGTTACTTTTTGACGTCTATTCCTCCACCGCAGTGTCAAAGAAGATAATTGTAAGATTACTGTAATAAGAATTAATATTTGAAAGTTACTGACGTATTATTAAAGAACATGACTCCAGATGAATGGACAGCCCACGCGTCTCAATTTGTTGTTATTACATCATCGCGGTCAGTCTCTCGGTCTCTCTCGAGCTCTCACGTTACTTGATATTCTTGCCTGATCCTGTCATGTATGCTGTTATGTATGGCCACATAGACGAGGCCAGGAACGTTGCAGACGTGGGGATGCATGCCCTTCGTGACTATAAGAGGGGACTAACGGCGGGAGACTGGGTCTTTGGCGCCTCACCTCCTAAGAGAGCAAAGCCTGTGACAGTACGTAGCTAGCTTGGGGATACCCACTGTAGCACATGTCCTGGCTGTGACTTGTAATAAAGTTCGAGTTCAACGCAGCTCCTGCCTCCACAGTCCTGTTATTCCAGACATATCATTGGCAACGAGGACAAACTGGTATCTTCTGGAGGAAAATCCTCTCTTCCTGAAGATGGAAGCCTGCCTGGCACCACCACCACCATTCCTTGGAAACCCAGCTGAGCTGCCCATTCCATGGCCCCGTTGGTTCAAGTTATTCCGCAATTATGCAGAGGCTGTGAACCTGGGCAGACATGGAAAGTTAAGGATGTGAGCAGTCTTGCTCTACAGCCTGGGTGCCGAGGGGCAGCGGATATTTAGGAATTTAGGACAGGCGGACACATATGAAGACTGTATTGTGCTGCTAGCCGGACACTTCATGACACGAGAAAGTGTGCTAGTGAAGAGGATCCGGTTCCATCAGCACTGACAGCGGATGGGTGAACTGGCCCAGCAGTACATCTCGGACCTCCACTGTCTGGCGAGCGCATGTGAGTTTGGCTATTTGGAGGACAAAATGATATGAGACCAGCTGGCGGAGCACACCAAAAACCCGCGGCTGTGGGTGAAGTTGATCAGAGTGCCAGGAAACCTATCGTTGGCGAAGGTTGTGGAGTTAGCACTCCAGCTTGAGGTGCCTGACAAGCTGGAATCACAGCTAGGCGAGCTCGTGCGACGAGCCCCATTGGTGCAAGCGGTTAACTCAGAAGAAGAGTCCGGCCTTGCCGCGTCCTCCTCGGAGGACTCCAGGGTGAATGCCATGACACATTGTCCATGCAATAACTGTGGCGCCCCGACGCACCAAGAGAGAGCTCGTACCTGCCCTGCCAGAGGACAACGATGCAGACGCTGTGGCAAATTTAACCACTTCGCCAGCGTCTGCTGTTCATCACGACAGACACCAGACCAGCCACCCAGCCCAAAAAAATCACTGTTGACTACCATCCGCGTGGTGAGCTCCAGAGGGACAGCGTACATGTGGGGCATGGTGAGGTTGGATGACGATGTCTTGCTGCTGCTGCTGCTGCTGCTGGACACCGCCACTGTGAGGTCAGTGCTGAATTGGATTATAGTAAAGAGATTCTTCCCCAACCATCCTGTTGAGAAGAAGGCAGCAGAGCTTTATGGGTATGGGCACACTTGTATCAGCCTCATAGGAACCATAATGCTGACGGTAAACTATGGGTCAAGATTCCTCCTGGTGTTGACCTTCCAGGTAGCCACACATGGAGACAGCATCCTGGGGTGCAACCTGTTTTATGAGTTGGGCTTTAAAATTCATGACAACAAAGGACTCTGTTTGACTGCTGATGAAGAAAGCGCAACACACTTGTACAAGGGTTACTCCATGCATAACTCCACTGAGGGAACGCAGCGAAGAGAGAGAGAGTACAAACGGGACTCACCTCCGATCCTCGCACAGCATGAGTTTTAAGCAGTCGCTGTGGAGCCACAGGAGAGGGAGTTCACGGAGAAAGGCGACCCTGGTGAATGACAGCAGCCTGGCGTGCGTCCCATCGCCAACAACAGCGACACAGCACCGTGACCACAGCCAACACCAGGAGAGGAGGAGCAGAAGCCGAACTCATCCCGCATCCTCGCCAAGAATCAGCTTCAGGGAATCACTGCAGCATGGCAGGATGGAGAGTTTGGGGCACAGCAGGACCCAACAGAACAATGACAATCGAGGGTGCGTCCTGCCTCTGGTGTGAATGGCATGCTACCACAACCGACAGTAAAGACAGCAGAACAGCAGCGCAGGGTAAGGCCCAACAAATCGCTGCTTGCAGTGCTTGATTGGGTTTAGGTGCACCAATCTGAACACCCAGACAACCTGCAGATGCTCCCATTGCCGCCTATGTGGATCACTGCTCAGTTGGGGCCAGCCACATTCCAGATTGCCAACGGTTCGAGATAGCACGCCAGCCATTTGCGGAAGGTGAGAGCAGCAGATGCCCTAGATCAAACAACGATGCCGGAACCAATCCAGCTAGTGTGGGACCCGAACTGGGACTTAAGCTGACGAGAGAGCACAGCCCGTCCCACCACAGCTGGTGCCTCCAGGGATATGCCCACCGTGGGCTCGCCAGAAGCCCCCTGAACTCAAGCCACAACAGTAACTCTGTATGAATGTGTTTGGTAGAGCGCGACTGGTTCACAGTGGCAGAATAATCCACCCAGTCGTGCAGAGCCAACTGGTGGTCTACCCGGTGGCTCAGGTTAAAAAAAAGAGGCTGTTGTGAGTACCGTAAAATGTGCATGTTGTCTTTAGCGTGGTGTAGATGTTATATATGGCCACATAGACACCAGGCATGTTGCAGACGTGGGGACACATGCCCGTCGTGACGTCATCATGTCCCGACCATAAGAGGAAGCTAATGGTGGGAGACTGGATCTTTGGCACCTCGCCTCCTAATAGAGCAAAGCCTGTGACAGTATGTAGCTAGGTTGGGGCTATCCATTGTAGCACGTGTCCTGACTGTGACTTGTATTAAAGTTCGAGTTCAACACAGCTCCTGCCTCCGCAGTCCTGTTATTCCAGACATATCATGTACCTTGTTCTGATCTGTGCTGCTTTGGGACCTTTGCTTTTCAACATCTATATGCTCCCACTAGCTCAAATCATAAAAAACAAGAAAATATATTACCATAATTATGCAGATGATACTACATAACCGTCTCACCAGGAAACTATGGCCCAATTCAAGATTCAAAGGCTTTATTATCATGTGCACAGTTAAGAAATGCTGCATTTCCTGAGCAATGAAATTCTTTCTTTGCTCTCCAAACGAATGCCGGATAATAGGTACACAACGATACTAATAAGGTAATAACACAGTAACTCAATCCTAATACTAATGGATGCTAATAACACACACACCAACACACAGTTAGGCAATTAGGACTCCTAAGCACGCCTTGATACTAAATACTAATACTAATAAGTACTAATAACACACATTAGGCAATTTGGACAGCTAAAGCAGTTGATGCAGTCAAACAAGAGGAATGAAATTGAAAAGTCACTGGATGACTATAGTGGTAGTGGTATATTGATATCAGAGATGATGTGAACCTGAGATGGCATAAATCTATGTACGGTGTGCAAATGAGCATTGTGCAGCAAGCAGTATATAATTATAAATTACAAATTAGCACCTGGTGCTAATTTCGCTGTAATGGTAGTACCAGTAGACTGTAGAAGATAAATAGCAGCAGAGATGATATGGACATCAGACGGGTGAGACTATATACACTGTACAGGTGAGTAATGTGCAAATTTAGCAGCTGGTGTGTGAGTTCCTATATGCAAAGCTGTGTTGCAGAGTTTTGGAAGTTATTTGTTCAGGAGTCTGATGGCAGTGGGAAAGAAGGAGTTTTTTAGTCTGGTTGTCCTGCATTTCACACTTGTGTACCTCCGACCTGAGGGTAGACGTGTGAACAATCTGTGCTGGGGGTGGGTGGGGTCCCGGAGGATGGCGCCAGCACTCCTTTGAACTCTGCGGTGGTAGATGCTCTGCAGAGAGGGGAGTGGGATCCTGATGATCTTCTCCACTATCTTCATCACTCTCTGCAGGCGTTTGCGGTTCAGGGCAGTGGTGCTGCTGTACCATGCAGTGATGCAGTTAGTCAGGATGCTCTCGATGATGCAGCTGTAGAAATTGTTGAGGATCCTGGAGGACATGCCAAACTTCTTCAGCCTCCTTGGGAAATACAACCCTGATCAAATGCATTGGTCAAATTAAAGAGTGGATGTGCCAGAATTTTCTTCAGTTAAACAAAGACAAAAACGAAATAATAGTTTTTGGAGCCAGAGAAGAAAGACTCAAAGTTAGTACTCAGCTTCAGTCAATGATGCTAAAAACCATCAGCCAAGCCAGAAATCTGGGTGTGGTTCTGGACTCAGACCTGAATTTTAACAGTCACATTAAGACAGAAGGGAAGTCATCCTATTACAACTTAAAGAACAAAGCGAGGATTAAAGGTCTGATGTCTCAGCAGGATCTAGAAAAACTTGTCCATGCATTTATCTTCAGTAAACTGGATTACTGTAATGCTGTCCTCACAGGTCTCCCAAAAAAGTCCATCAGACAGCTGCAGTTGGTTCAGAATGCTGCAGCTCGAGTCCTCACTTAGACCAAGAAAGTGGATCATATAACTCCAGTCCTCAGATCTTTACACGGCCTTCCTGTCTGTCAAAGAATAGATTTCAAAATACTGCTGTTGGTTTATAAAGCTCTGAATCGTTTAGGGCCAAAATACATTTCAGATCTGCTAGTCCATTATGAACCACCCAGAGCCCTCAGATCATCAGGGTCAGGCCTACTATCTGTGTCCAGAGTTAGAACCAAACACGGTGAGGCAGTGTTCAGTTTTTATGCCCCTTACATATGGAACAAACTCCCAGAAAGCATCAGGGCTGCTGAAACTCTCAGCTGCTTTATATCGAGGTTAAAATCTCTCCTATTTGCCGCGGCCTTTCAGTAGCCTACAGTGTGCTGTAACTTTTATTTCTGTCGTATTGTGGAGGAACAAATAAGTTCAGGCGAGATGCGACGAACTGGAAGGTTTCAGAGTTTTATTTCCTCCATCATCATGACACACACTGTAGCACTGTGCGCCGTGTTGTGCTGTGCTGTGTGTGCTGCGCTGTGCTGTGTGTCTTGTGTTGCACGTGCTGTCTCTGAGGCATGTATAGCAAGCTTTTTTATACATGTTTTACCAACAGAGACAGAATGCATGGCACATTTGCATATTGATATACATATCAGTCAATATATATCAATCGTGTGACCAACTGGCACCCGGACTTCCTCTCCTTAATCCAGGGATGTATAACAATAGTCCGTTGTTCTGCAGTTTGGCTTTTAGGTGTGGGAGCAGCCCTAAAGTCATTGGGGAAAGCAATCGGCAAAATTCCCGTTGTGCGCCGTGGCTGAGAAACCCATACAAAGTCCTGTGTGCGGGCTACACAGCTGCTTTCGGTGCGAGGGCAGCCCTAAAGGTTCCGAGGGTGGCGATCGGCCGTTTTTCTCGGGCATGTACAGTGGCGGAGGACGATGTATCAGTCTGTGGAGCCGGTTCGTCTCTGTGCGTGGTGCGTGCTTGGCGCCGTGACCACATAACTGGCAGTTGCGCTGTCCTCGTAACCCTGCGGTGTGCATGCGGGGCTTCTGTGCACGGGAGGTCCGCTGTCCGAAGTTTAGTCTGAGTCGGGGAGCTCGGTGGAAATCAACGCAGTCAGCGTCGATGATTGTCCCTGTTTAGGCTGCTTCCTTCGTTTGTTCGTGTCGTTCATGGTGCGTTTTGGTCCCAGCGGTGCGCTCCAGTGAGGATGAAGAGGTTGCAGGTGTTCTCTGGTCCTCTGGGATCCACAGTGCGGTGAGAGGGAGCAGACAGTCATTCTCCCTCGTCAGGTCACCAGTGTGGAGGTAAAAGATCAGGCGAGGGGCGCACCATGACGCGTGCTGGGGCTTCCCGTCCGGGTGATCTCCAGGGTGTTCACCTCGTGTTCCATTCTTCATCAAGGGTCACCAGTGTGGAGGAACAAATAAGTTCAGGCGAGATGCGACGAGCTGGAAGGTTTCAGAGTTTTATTTCCTCCATCATCATGAGACACACTGTAGCACTGTGCGCCATGTTGTGCTGTGTGTGCTGCGCTGTGCTGTGTGTCTTGTGTTGCACGTGCTGTCTCTGAGGCATGTATAGCAAGCTCTTTTATATGTTATACCAACAGAGAGAGAATGCATGGCACATTTGCATATTGATATACAGTACATATCAGTCAATACATATCAATCGCATGACCAACTGGCGCCCGGACTTCCTCTCCTTAATCCAGGGATGTATAACAATAGTCCATTGTTCTGATTGTCTCCTAGGGGCTCTCTGTCCGTATGCAAATTGTCCTCTGCTTAGTGCAGGCTGGCTGAGTGTGAAGATTGAATGTCCATGTAGATTGTGGTGGGTCACCACAGTATTCTATTTTAGCCTGCTTTTGTTTCTCTTTAATTTACTTTTTAGATTGCTTTTGAACTCTTGTTTTTGTAAAATATATATTTAAACTGATTCCTTTTGCACCTTGCTGTTATGCTTTAATGTTTTTATGTAAAGCAATTTGAATTGTCCTGTACACAAAATGTGCTATACAAATAAACTTGCCTTGCCTTGCTCTGAAACAGAAATGCAGCCACAAAACTGAGCCCGCACCCCAGCCACAACTAAATGTAACCCCAGTCAGTCGAAATTGGAGGTAACAATGTGGAGACAGCAGCCAAAAAGCAGCTTCCCAGTGAAGCCCAAACATTATTTTAATCAAACTGTTAGCTAACAGGCCTCACCAATCCCTGGTTCTACAGCCAGATGAGCCTGGTGCACAGGGTGGGGTGATGCTGTGTGGGTCATGGTAGTGAAAACAACAGCATCTTTTGTGTTTGTCTACCAATTACTGAAAACCTGCCATATCCAGGACCATTGTGCTTTTCAATAAATCATTTCACAGGGGTGAGAAAAGATCTATATTGTTCCCAGAAGAACTTTTTTTTGTCCAGTCAGTATTGTTGTTATTGTTAGCTCTGATGCTAACAGGTCCCTTGTTCAGATAAACTCCGACCATGGACTGGATCAATATTACAGTCAATAGTGTAGTGATGGGAGGGTTAACTAAAGGCATGGTTTTGTTTTAGTGAGATGGGGAAATGTAAGCCACAGGGTACACATATCGGTGAAGAGAGGTTTTAACATTTTTATGGTAATCATATGACCCAAGAATGAAGGTTAAAATCCACCAACACACCATTTTTTAAATTAAATAAGACTAAAGATACCATGGGGAACATTTGTGAACTCAGGTTTTAATGACACAAAATCAGCGGCAAGACCAGCACACACACTGGATTATTTTACACTTTCAAGTATAATGTCTTGCAACGCCTGCACCTGCTGCAAAATGGATTTCTCATGATGAACATAGATTTTCATATGATAAATGCAAGCATATCAGTATTTATGCAGACAAAATAGGAAGGGGATTTGGTTGTGAATCGACCAGAGTCTGTTTACTGAAATGACTATATAACGGGAGCTACTACAATCATATCAGTGAAAAAAACATTGCTTTTGTTAGAGTAAGTGAAGAAGGAAATGTTTGTCAGTCCTTCTTCACAATGCTACAACAGTTAGTCCTTGTTGCTAGGTGATGAGGAAACCGGAAACGGATCAGTGAGGTACCACTTTAAATGGTGAGGATGGTGGACCAGGAAACATTATCTGTTATCCTTTAAATTTATGGAATGCAACACATAATCTGTGCTCAGCATCCCTCTCAGCCTTATATTTGTCTTGTGTTTACACGATGAGTCACCAGCTAATGCCCACAATATTTTCTGAAATCGTCCTCCGTTAATGCGTTGTATTGACAGGAGCATGATGATGTCTTCTATGCACAGTAGTATTATAAAAAACAGTAATCTCACACTCACAGCTCCCCCTCTTCCTTCTGTCAGCTTTGCTATTTTTTAAATTACCAATTCAGCCACAGACTTACATAAAAATTGCTTCCATCTGTTTTGAACTCGCTATTCATTGAGGGCAGGTGAAATCAATACTGGAACGGATCCCAGTGTGTGGCTGTTGAACATAAGGATATAAATTCAGAGCTGTTTTTAATGTGCGATGTCTCTGTTTTACAGTGTGGATACTCTTCTTTCTAATAGACGAGGGTTTCGCTCTGGCACAGAGAACTAAAGGTAAGCTAAAGATGAAGGTGTCTTCTTTTATGTTTATCTTGAACCAGCCTAAAATAAGGACATTTTATCGCTGCTTGTATCACAGGATAAAAAAAGGTCCTTTCTTTATCCCCTTTTTGCCATCCTTTCCTTCCAATCATTCCCTCACTGACTAACCAACTCTATAACCCGTCTCTCCCTTTCTCTGTCTCCGCTTGATTCCTCAGATTCCCCAAGCGATTATGGTGGCCAGAATTCAAACCAGAATGAGTGTGGCACGTGGGTCCGTAACATCAACGGCGGTGTGTTCACGTCGCCAAACTACCCCAGCACCTACCCGCCCAACAAGGAGTGCGTCTACATCCTGGAAGGTAAATATAAATCATTTTATGGTTTGTGTCTATTTAGACATGCAGTTTTTTGCTACTCATTCATTGTCTGTATAGAACACTTTCTGATGCACTGTGGTCAAGTTGCATCTAGAACCATGAGAGGTTGCATGATGTTTGCCACTTCTGGTGGTGGTGGTGGTGGGGTATCGATACAGTGTGGTATCACCATACTTTATGTCGATAATATTGTATCGATTCAGAGAAACCAATATCACGATACTTAAATACAAATTCAATTTTTCGAAGAAAATTAATAAAAATTAATTGTTTTTTTTTTTAAACCACTAGATGGTGCTAAATGCTGCCTGTCTCATTAGGGCAGTATCTCACGGTGCAGCAAATGCCAACAAATGTAGCAATTTTTTTTTTTTTTTGATTCACTAACTTTTCTAACCAATGTTGGCAAAAATCAAGCTAGTATCTCGTGGAGTGGCGAATGCTGAGTAACGTTAACAAACATTGTGCTTTTTTGGGTTTTGGGAGGGTTTGTAAAAGGTTGCAAAACAGTTTGCACACAGTTTTTAAGGATGTAAACAGTTTTGTTGTTCAGGTTCTTAAACAGTTGCTAGTGTTCACTACTTGGTGAACCCAAAACAACTTTGCCCGCATATCCCACAGAGTGGCGAATGTTAAGGAACGTTCATGAATGTTGTGCTTTTCGGGTTTCATCAGGGTTCATAAAAGGCTGCCAAATAGTTCACTAACAGTTTTTTGTGTCGCCAAAATTTTTTGAACATGTTTAAAAAAAAGTTTGTGAATGTATTTTTCTGCAAGAAGATAGAAGGTAGGAGATGTATGGATGGATGGATTTTTCCGCAAACAGATGCAAACGTTTACAGACATTTACAAAATAGTTGTAAGCATAAGACCCTTTGTGACAGAACTGTTGGCAACTTTAAAAACTGTGCGAACTGTTTTGCAACCTTTCACTAACCCTAATGAAACCTAACAAGCATAGCATTCGTGAACATTCCTCGGTGTCCGACACTTCGTAAGATACTACCCTTAGCGACATGTGTTATAACCATTTGCAAATGGTTACTACTATTTTGTAAATGTTTGCAACTGTTTGGGGAGAAATCCATCCATCCATCCATCCATCCATCTATCCATCTATCCATCCATCTTCTACTGCTTATCCAGGGGTCTGGGTCACTGGGCAGCAGTCTAAGCAGCCCCACTGCTGCCCCATTCACATAGCACCATGATCCCTCCTGCAGGTGGCGAGCCAAATCTAGGGTGGACCCATGTGGCTTATTTAGGTACACTGGATCCTTGTTGTAACTTTTTTCATAGAGATCAACTGGACCGCTCTTGGTCTGACCCTTCACCCGGGATCAGTTTGTCTTGGGAGACCTTACCAGGGTCAAGTTCCCCCTAACAACACAGCTCCTGTGATCATTACGGCACGCAAACCCCTCCACCAAGATAAGGTGGCGATCCACGGAGGGATGCAGAAAAATATATTTGCAAACAAATTTTGAACATGTTCAAAATTCTTTTGTGAAAAGAAAAAACTGTTTGGGACCTTAAAAACTGTTTGAACTGTTTTGCAACCTTTTACAAACCTTGACAAAACCCAAAATGTGCTACGTTGGTGAAAGTTCCTCAGCATTTGCCGCTCCATGAGATATGGGGGTAAGGTCAGCGCAATAAAGGAGGGACTCATGAGATCTAGCTAGGAGTTGAACAAGACAAAGATCAGGATGGGAAATCACAATGTATGATATCACAATACTCAGCTTATCACAAGATTGGCATAATATTGTATCATGGGCCAAGTATCGGGATAATATTGTATCATGAGGCCTCTGGTGATTCCCACCCCTACCCATTTCTGGGAGCTGGCTCTGGACTTTTAAGCTTGCTGTTTTTAGAGAAAAATAAACATCATTTATTTCTCACTTCAGATGTTGCCAAAATCATGTTTTGCTGTGTTGTTTTGAATAGGAGAAAGTTTAGTGACCAGGTGCCCTCTTGGCAAACTACCTGAACTGACCGCCCACTAATCAGATGCATTAATGACTGAGGCACTACCCATATGTAGGTTGCGTGATGCCCTTCTGTTAAACACACCTAGGAGGATTCGTACCATTACACCCAGGGTGGCAGACACAATTCTGCCACTCTCTGCACATTGCCTCCCTCAGTGAATGTCATTAGTCTGACTGAGATTGTTTTATATAACTTGGGCCCTCTCTGATTCCCTCTTCCTTCGCTGGCGGGTGATCAGCCTGACATTTTTCGAATGAGCCATCCAGAGTTTGTTTCAGAGCTCACATGTGGCCCTGTGAGAATGATGGAGCGTGGCGTGTTGTGGGTAGCCTGTGACTTCTGCTCTAATCACAGAATTGTTACAGTATTTTCATCTCTATTGGCAGGGAAAAACAGCACTGTGGGACTTGCTTATTGGGGGGAAAATAAAAGAGACGAACATCTGCATCACAACTGAGCTCTGATGCCATGTCACTGAATTTCAAGCACACTTGCCAGCTGTACTGTTCCGCGGCCTGCCGTCACATGGGAAACATAATGGAAAGCATCATTAGCAGCTATAGGAGATGAGGTCTGGGATACTGGTTGGTGTGTTTTCTAAACTGACGAACTGTTTATCCAGTGAAGCGAAAGTGTAGCCTTTCCAATGCTGCTGATGAGGGTCAGATTTCACACGTGGCTCAAGGGCTCCCCCTGTGGACACGGCGAGAAAATGCGTACTGTTGGTGAATAAGCCGTGACTATCGTCACAGGCAGCCCACTCATGTATGCAGTTGTACATCACAGCAAGTCTCGGGGACTCCACAGATGGAGCCTATCATTTGCTATTATTTGGTCCTGAATGTCATATTCATGCTGGAGCTCCCGTCTTTTATTCTGCCTCGCACAGAGATAGAGGGAGATGCTCACATTTGGTATAAGAGCTAATCAGATAGCTTTGTAGTCCTAAATTGTGATTAGTGAAGCTCATTGATTGTCATGTCCCAGAGTCCATCAGCTCAGTAGATTAAGTGATTTTACATTCTGCTCCTTCTGTGTCTTTGTGTGTGTGTGTGTGTGTGTATGAGGAGAAGATAAAAAAAAAATAATGGAGAGAACTGCACTCAACACACCAGGAAGTGAGTGAACACACGCATAGCAGGAAGTCCAGACATGTGAGCTGCTCATTCATGCGGGAAGGCAGGGCACGAGGGGCTCAAATTCAAAGGCTGAAACAAAGACAGGAAATCATACAGAGGAGAGAAAAAGAGAGAATCACTTTGGTTATTTCAGTTCAGTTGCATGCCATGCTATACACATGTACCACCCCTGACCTCACTTTTTTCCCCCTCGCTTTACTGTGGCGTCCTCAGCTCCTCCAAGCATGGCATGATTCAAACCCCCCCATCCCCCCAGCATCTTTATTTAGTGTGATTCATATCCCAAGGCAGGCATGAATTGCCCCAGGAAAATGCTTCCTCTGTGTGTAGTTGGTTATGGTATTAAAGTGCTGTTCCCGTCCAGTGTGTTCATCTGGATTTGCAAGACAGATGAACTTGTGAACTGAGCTCCGTGCTGTGATTTCAGTGTTCCAGATTTGCAGAGTCAGTGACGGCAGCGCTGACAAGTCAGATTGTGAGTCTGCCTTGTGTGTGTTTGTATGCATTTGGTTGCATACTGTAGACAGATGGGTGACAAATTAAAGGAAAGAAAGCATCAAGTGCCTTAGTATAGAGCTAAACCCTAGATGTGCAGCTTCACGAGTTTAAAAGAAAAGTTAAACAGCAATGCAGGGATAAAAACACTATTATCCCTGCAGATGTGTTTTCATTTGTTGTCCATCCATTTTCTGTCATTTATCAAGGTTCAGGTTTCTTTGGCAACAGTTTATGACCCAGACACCTCCTCCAGCTATTTGCAAACAATCCCAAACCAATCAGACATGTCACCCATTTAATGAGTTTTCCCAAGTGGGATCTGACTAATCAGCCACTGGAAGTTGTCAAATTGTTCACCTCCTGAAGTCCGTTTGACCTGGCCGTAAACATGTTCCAGCACAACATTTTTACAAAAAAGTCAGAAAACCAAGATGGGCACCTCTGTGAAAACTACTATTGTGCTCTCTCTTTTGGAGATCCTAATGAATAGTACATTTTACTTGAGCTTGCACTTGACAGATGGATTCAAGGTGGGGTGGGATTACCTCAGGGATCGGTTTTGAGACCCTTCTTGTTTGCCATGGTGATGGGCAGGCTGACAGATGAGGTCAGGCAGGATTCTCTGTGGACTGTGATGTTTGCAGACAATACTGTGATCTGTAGTGAGAGTAGGGAGCGGTTGGAAGAGAACATGGAGAGGTGGAGGTATACTCTGGAGAGGAGGAATGAAAGTCGCTAGAAGCAAGACAGAATACATGTGTGTGAGGCAGGTGTAACGGTAAAGATGCAAGGTAGTGAAGGTAGATGAGTTAAATACCTGGGGTCAACCATCCAAAGCAATAGACGGTGCACAAGACAGGTGAAGAAGAGTGTGCAGGCAGGGTGGAGTGAGTGGAGATCAGTATCAGGGATGATTTGTGACAGAAGGATAGCAACTAGAGTGAAAGAGAAGATTTACAAGTTGGTAGTGAGACCTGCTATAATGTATGGTTTGGTTTGGAGACAGTGGCACTGAGAAAAGGACAGGCAGTGGAGCTGGAGGTGGCAGAGTTGAAGATGCTTACATTCTCACCGGAAGTGACTAGGAGGGACAGGATCAGAAATGAGTACATCAGAGGGACAGCTCAGGTTGAGCAGTTTGGAGACAAAGTAAGAGAGGAAAGACTGAGATGGTTTGGACATGTGCAGAGGAGGGATAGTGGATGTATTGGACAAAGCATGTTGAAGATGGAGCTGCCAGGCAGGAGGAAAAGAGGAAGATTACAGAGAAGATTCATGGATGTAGTGAAGGAGGACATGGAGAGGGTTGGTGTTATAGGGTGAGATGAAGGCAGATGATTTGCCGTGGAGACCTCTAAAGGGAGCAGTGCCACCATCTCCAAACCACATCATAGCAGATCTCACTACTGTCTTGTAAATCTTCCCTTTCACTGTAGCTGCTGTCCTTTTGTCACAAATCACCCCAGACAATGCTCAGTGCACACATTGTAGAATTTGCTTCTTTTTTTCCCACAAGTTGAAAACACAATAATGCATTAGTATCAATGCATTAATATAAACTAATATAAAATTTCCATTAATTCTAGAGTGTCTTGGCTTCTGTCACATAAACTGGTGCATCTCAGCTTTGAATTTTTCTAGAGATTCAAAGATTTTTATTTGTCAATACTTCTATATGTACAGGACATACAGTAGAATTGAAATGCCGTTCTCTCTTTCTTAGTGGTGTGCGCAACATATAAGACAAGAAGGAATAAAGATGGAAAACAACAACAGCAGTCTATGTACAGCAATGCTACCCATAGTGCAAATAATGGTAAAAACACAGCATTCCTATGTACAGCAAACCGTAGTACCGGTAAATTGCAAGTTCATTGTGGTAACGGGAGTTCAGACAGTAACAGATTGGTCTGTGAATAATCAGTATTGCAATAACAGACAGCAGCAGGTATGGCATTTGTGCAAGTGGTTGCAGTAAGGTGCAAGACATACAGCAGTAGATGTGGTACTGTTGGTGTGCCAAGTCTTTCTGTGCAAACAGCTGAGGTAGAGTTATTGTGTGGGTGAGTGTGTTACAGTTTAGGGACAGGTGGTGGGGGAGGAGGTGGACAGAGTTCAGGGTCCTGATGGCCTGGTGAACAAAGCTGTTTAGCAATCTTGTGGAGTGGGCCCGTAGGCTCCGGTACCTTCTCCCTGAGAGCAGAGGGCTGAAGAGGGAGTGTGAGGGGTGGGAGGTGTCGTCTGCGATGTTGATGGCTCTGTGGGTGAGGCAGGTGTGATAGATGTCTGAGAGGGAGGGCAGAGGGGCACTGATGATCTTGCTGGCTGCTTTCACTATGCGTTGTAGAATCTTTCGGCAGGGGGCGGTGCAGCTTCTGTATCACACAGTGATGCAGCTGGTGAGGATGCTGTCAGTGGTGCCCTGGTAGAATAAGCACATGATGGGGGATGGGACTCATACTCTCCTCAGTTTGTGGAGGAAATGGAGGCAAGTTTGAGCCTTCTTGGCCAGTGATGTGGTGTTGTTAGACCAGGAGAGGTCTTCGGAGATGTGCATCCCCAGGAACTTGGTGCTGCTCACCCTCTCCACAGCTGCTCCATCGATGATCAGAGGGGAATGCTGTGTGTGTCCTCTCCTGAAGTCGACCACAGTCTCCTTAGTTTTTCCCACGTTCAGGAAGACCTGACGGAGAGTTGTGTGAGAACACAAAAGTCATGCTCATCAGATGGAACATTGAACAGTCTTTAAACCATCAGTTTGCTAAAACAAAGTTTGCATGATGTCCAGTGGAGCTCACGTGTGCTTGCCTGCTGCCCATACTACTCACACAGCACCCATGACCAAATCATGGTCATGGCCAAGTCTTTATCCACTAGTGTGAACAGTCTCAAGTTACAGTCATGTGAAAAAATTAGAATACCCTAACGCCATGACAATTTAGGCAACGTTCGCCAAATGTATAAAAATTGGTCTAAAATGCTGGGATACACCGAAATTTTCACTTTTGGCCGTATGCATTTGCATATCCATAATGACTTGGACATGTAAGTAAGTAATAGTAACTTAAACCGACTAATGCTTAGTGTATTGCCGACATTCACAACTTATGCGCAGCAGTCATGCCGAACTGCTGTTGCCTCCTGATCCATGAATCCTAGTTTTGGGAGGGATCATCTCTGTTCAACCCAGATGATTCTCCCCACCAAAGACCGTGGCGGGGGGCATGACAGACTTGGCATAGCTGTCAAATCTGTCAGGTCAATCGTGCCTAAAACAGCTGATGTGACACATCATGAACATCGGCTGACAGTTGTCACAACCTGGCTCAAAGGCACACAAACTGATGGTGATAAAAAAAAGTTTATTTTCAATAAAGTGAAAAAAACAAAACAAAACAAGACTAGAAAAGCACTCGGGCTTCCGGTTATGGCTGCCACGTAGGACGGACGTGTCTCGCTCTGCTCTGCTCCTGGAGAAAAAAAATCGGCAAATAACTCTCTCATTTGGGACAGAACGTATCCCAGCGTTTGGGCGAGGATATGTCGGCGAAGCCTAAGGCTGGAAAACCAGGAAAAGGAAAAAACGAGCCGCCGAAACAGTCCAAATTAACGGACTTTCAGGTCTGTGACGCAGCAAACAGGGCTCCATATATGGCGGAGGAGGCTGGCAACGCTGCGATTTCTGCGGGGAATGGCGCAGATGCGCTGATGGCTGCCATGAGTTCAATGAGAGCGGACTTTTCCTCTAGATTTGATGGGATTATGACAGCGTTGGAAGGAATAAGAAAGGAATTGGGTGACTGTGTAGAACGAACGGCGCAGATGGAGCTCCGTCTCGCTAGTGCTGAAGATGACGTCACCCGTCTTCAATTAAAGGTGCGCACTTTGGAAAAAAAAAATAAATCTCTGGAAGATAATATTTTGGATTTGGAATCTCGGTCGAGACAGAATAATTTGAGGCTGGTGGGTCTTCCAGAGGAATCAGAAGGTCGGGACGTATGTTCCTTTCTGGAAAAGTGGATTCCGGAGGTGCTGGGCAGCGAGGAGTTGCAATCAGCAGTGGTTCTGGAAAAAGCACATCGCATTGGCCCACGGAGAGATAAGGGACCGCCGAGGACCTTAATTATGAAGTTTCTTAACAACAGAGAGAGGATGAAGATCTTCAACGCTGCACGAGCTAAAAAAGGAGAGATTAAACACCAGGACCAGCAGGTGCGGTTCTACCCAGATTTGGCCACAGGAATCCAGCAATTGAGGAAGCAGTTTGATCCCGTACGTAAGGAGCTGCGCAACCTTGGGATTCGTCATGGTGTAATCTATCCTGCGAGACTGCTGACCACGTATGAGGGCAGAACCCACATCTTCAAGACCCCAGAGGAGGCGCAGGAGTTCATCAAGAAGATCAAAGAAGAAGAAGAGACTGGTGGGAGCTAAGCATGAGCAAAATATAAGGTAGAATAATTAAGCATTTGCACAGGCATCTGACTGACTTGAAGTAAATAGTAAGTTTACAAAATATAGATTGTATTATATATTAAAAAAAACAAAACAAAAACAAAACAAACAAAAAAAAAAAACTATGATGTACAAAGTTGTTAAAAATTTTGGAGTTAAGTTGGAAAACTACAGAGGAGAGTTAATGTTACGTCATTAAAAGCAGTAGAGTTAGGGTGATTGGGAGGATGAAGAAGGAGTGGCTTAGGCTGTTCCCCGTGGGTGTGGAACGGTCGATGGCTATATCGGGAGACAGAATTTTTCTTTTGATTTTGGGGGGTTTGCCACAAGTGTGGGAAGGGGAAATTTGTTTGTGTGTAGTTTGTAGGATGAATGTTCAACCACTCATGTTTTTGCTTCTCTGTATGAGCATGTTTACACTGCAAGGTAGTCCCAAACTCTCTATTGATCATGGACCAAAGTGTTAATCTTAATTTAACTTCATGGAATTGCAGAGGTCTACAAAATTTAAAAAAACTTAAACAAGTTATGAATAAAATAAAGGACATGGGTTCAAGAATTGTGTTTTTACAAGAAACTCATCTGATAGAGGAGGATGTTAAAAGAATTAGGAGTAGATGGCAGGGAAGTGTATTCACCTCTTCATTTTCATCCCGAGCCAGGGGAGTTATGACTCTCATACATAAATCAGTTCCTTTTCAAGTGAAAAATGTAATTGGAGACAAATTTGGAAGATATGTAATCATTCAAGGTTCTTTGCTATTAGAAAATATAAATCTTGTGAACTTATATGGTCCCAATATAGATGATCAGAAGTTCTTTGCTAATTTATTTCTCATCTTATCATCACTTACAGGGCAACATATAATAGCAGGGGATTTTAATTGTACATTGAATCCAGGTGTGGATAGATCAACAGGACTGGATTGTACGCACATTGGATGTAGGATGACTATTAATCATTTTATGAAAGAATTGAGATTGTTAGATATATGGAGAGAAATGAAACCACAAGTTAAAGCCTATTCTTGTTATTCCAGTACCTACAAGACATTCTCACGTATTGATTATTTTTTGATTTCCACAGAATTAAGGTCCAAGATTCAAAACTGCTTTTATGATAACATCGTGATCTCTGATCATGCACCCTGTTGTCTAATATATGTAGATAAAAAATTGACAAAGGAATCAGGTAGATGGCAATTTCAGCATAAATGGCTTCAGGATGAGGAATTTGTCAAGTATATAGAAAAACAGATAGACGAGTTCTTTGACATCAATACTACACAAACATCAGCATGTGTAAAGTGGGAGGCTTTCAAAGCTTTTATTAGGGGGCATATTATTAGTTATACAGGATCAAAATCTAAGAAGACTCGAGAGGAGAGAGCTAAATTGGAACATAAAATAAAAAATCTTCAGGAAAAAGTGTATGCAGGAAGTGACCCAAGGTTGGAGAATGAATTACTGATTTTGAGAGCTGAATACGACAAAAAATCAGCGAATAGAGCTGCCTCGAGTCTTCTAAGATTGAAACAATCTTTTTATGAACAAGGTGAAAAATCAGGAAAATTATTAGCATGGCAGATTAAACAATTGGAAATTAAAACACCAATTACCAGTATTATAAGTAACGGACAGGTAGTTATAGATCCTTTAGAAATTAATAGAGCCTTTAGAGATTACTATGAAAAATTATATGATACCAAAAATGAACCTGATTTAACAAAACTAAATGGGTTTTTGAACGAACTATCTATACCGTGTATTCCAAATGAAAACAGGGAGATATTGGAGTCTAAAATTAGTCAAGAAGAAGTTGGGCTAGCCATTGATAATATGAAATCAGGAAAAAGTGCAGGACCAGATGGTCTTCCAGTTGACCTTTATAAAAAATTTAAGAATAAATTAATAAAACCTTTTTTGGAAATGGTTTTAGAAGCATTTCAAAATAATAATTTACCATCATACATAAATAATGCCTTAATTATACTGCTGCCAAAACCAGGTAAGCCCTCTAATAAATGTGAAAATATGAGACCAATAAGCCTATTAAACGCCGACCTTAAGATAATCTGTAAAATTTTAGCAAGACGAATACAAGAAATTTTACCAAATATTATTAATCGAGATCAGAATGGCTTTATAAAGGGTAGACAAGGCTTCCATAATGTAAGAAGACTATTTAATATTATCTATTTTAATAAAGAAGCACCGGATACAGCTCTCCTATCATTGGACGCCGAAAAGGCCTTTGATAGAGTTGAATGGCCCTTTCTTTTTGAAGTCCTACAAAGGTTTGGACTTGGAAATAATTTCATAAAATGGGTTCAAATAATATACAATAATGCTACAGCAGAAATCCTAACAAATAACAATATTTCAAAACCAATAAAAATCAATAGAGGATGTCGACAAGGCTGTCCACTCTCACCTTTACTGTTTACTATGGCAATTGAACCTTTAGCGATAGCGATACGTTTACATTCACAAATATATGGAATTAAAGTTGGACCAACAGAACATAAAATCTCCCTGTACGCCGATGATATAATTTTGTTTATGTCGAATCTAAAAAAATCAATTCCAACCTTGTTGAATTTAATAAAGAATTTTGGGGAAATATCAGGATATAAAATAAATAAAACTAAATCTTCAATATTTATGCTAAATGAGACCCAGAGAAATTACCCAGCCCCTGAGGTAAATCAATTCAATGTTGTAAATCAGTTTAAATATTTAGGAATCCAAATTATGCCTAAGCTAGAATCAGTCGCCAGTGTCAACTATGAAGCCTTAATGTCAGATATCAGTGAGTTAACTCAGAGATGGATGTCACTACCAATGTCGATGATCGGGAGAATCAATATACTTAAAAGTAATATTTTACCTAAAATACTTTATTTATTTCAATACATTCCCTTATCACCACCTTTAGATCTATTCTCAAGAATAAAAAAAAAGTTAGTGGAATTTATATGGAACAACAGGAGGGCTAGATTACGTCTGTCTTTATTATATTTACCATTTGATCGTGGAGGTCTGAAATGTCCAAATTTTATGTTGTATTATTGGTCGGCACAACTGAGGTCTATGACATATTATTTTTCATCAAATGATCTCCCTCACTGGACTGAAATGGAATCATACAATTTACCTTTACCTCTTCCCATATTCATATACTCAGATTCGGCAAAAAAATTACAAAAACAAGTTAAAAATCCATTTGTAAAGCATATGATCAAAATATGGTGTGAAGCTAAAAACTATTTAAAAGAACCACAGTTATTGTCACAATTTAGTCCAATATGGGGTAATCAATATTTTAAACCAGGGAGAGCGGACGCTGTATTTAAAGTATGGAATTTAAAAGGGATACAAAAGATTCAGGATTTATATTTGCCATGTGCAGACAACATAATGTCTTTTGAAGAGCTGAGGATCAAATTTAATCTCAATAGAACACATTTTTTTAAATATCTTCAACTTAGAAACTTTATTCGATCAAATCAAAATAAAGCTCTCACTCGACCTATTTATTCATCCTTGGAAAAAATGATGATGAAAGATAGTAAAAGAAAGGGTATTATTTCAGAGTTTTATAACTCATTGACACTATCTTCAAGTGAAAATTCACTGAAAAGATTAAACTACTGGAAAGAAGATCTGCAAATTGAAATTTCAGAGGAACAATGGGAATTGGCTTGTACAGAAGCTCAAACCAAATCAATAAATGCACGCCTTAAATTGATACATTTCAAATGGTTAATGCGGATGTATGTTACACCGGATGAGTTAAATAGATATAACAAAAATATACCAGATACATGCACAAAATGCATGGAAAGTAAAGGAACCCTATTTCATTGTTTATGGGAATGTAGATTAATAAGAATGTTTTGGGAAGAGGTGAGGGTAACAATTGAAAAAATAATCTCAAAACAAATCATATTGAATCCTAAACTGGTTTTGTTGGGTCTGTACCCAGAAAAGCATAATTTCAATAAAAGTGAAAGAACATTCATAGACCTCAGTTTGCTTAATGCCAAAAAATGTATTGCACTATTATGGAAAAAGACTCATAGACCAGATGTGACTCAGTGGTTAAGACAGATGTTAACAAACCTTCCATTAGAAAGAATAACATATATACTGAAATCAAAGGAAATTGTGTTTGAGAATATATGGAGACCTTTTATTGATTATGTAAAAAATTTAAACATAACTCTTGAAGAAGAAGGTGAATGATGTGTGTGGACCTTGTAAATTCCAAACTGGTGAACATAATATGTATACTTATGTATTGGATTGTCTAGACTAAACAGAGGAGCATTGTTGAAGACTTGATTTTGTTGGTGGTTGTTGGTGTTTTTAGTGCATTTTTTTTTTTTGTAGTACTTTAGTGTTAGTGTTTGATTGTTTGTATCATGTTTGTTAAAAAAAAAAAAAAGGTTCAATAAAGATATTGTGGAAAAAAAAAAGAAAAGCACTCGGAGAGCGCAGACCTCCGCCAAGTACCTCAGTTCCCCCTAATATTGGGATTTTCCCCAAATATGATAGTCCCACATTTTTTTTATTTACATTTCTTTTATCTACATTTCTTTTATCTACATTTTTAGATTTCTTGACCACAAAAACAAATCACTTCCTCCACTGAAGTGATTCAGTGGAGGAATACATCTGGAGCCCTGTGCTCTCCATGGAAAAACAGTTTAAGCCTGCACATATAATGGAAGCACAGAATTACACGGGTGAGGACAAATTCTATTCTCTGAGTGCACTGTGCTGATTTGATTTGACCTTGTTTGCCCCGTGTTTACATTCCTCCTTATTGAGATAAGCGGAAGGACCGGCTCTTATGTCTACCCAAACAATTGACAATCAGTTGTTGTCGTATCAGCGGATTGGACCCTCAAGGACAATGCCCATGTGCCTTCTGCAAGCAAGAGAGATAGACTCTGGACTTGTTTATAAGTCACATGATTATAACATCTATCCACTGCCAGAAGGCGCCCTCTGCTGCTCACTAACAACTGTTACATTTACACTACACAATGCATACAACATTACATGCATACAATACACTGCCTCTCAACTTTTGTGTGTGATCTCCTGCTAAATGTCTGCTAAATGTGCATTGAGGTTTTTTTTGCCGCAATCAAAATTTCGCTCACTTGCTGAGCGTCATTCTGATAAAACATGTTTTTTTCTCTCGCCTACTGTGTCATATCCACTCTCTTTTTCTTTTTTTCCTTTCTTCTTTATGACTGGCGCCTAGCGGCTGCCCCGGCCTTGGCCTCTGCAGAGCGTGCCCAAATGCCAAGTCACATTTCGTTACCTTGTATTCATACATGTGTAATGACAATAAAGTTGAATCTCAATCTCAATCTCAATCTCTATAAGCCTGTGTCTTTTTTAACATATTTGGACATATGGATATTTAATATCAGTGTTTAAAATACTGGGAGATTCATGTAATACAACTAAACAATTAAAAATGAATTAAAGACTTTTGTCAAATTTTCTGTAAAATATAATTCTAAACAAATAGTGAGGAATAAGTTAGGATACCCACCATCTTTTTTAGGACACCCCCACATTCATTCCCACTTAAAATGGCTAAAATAAATGCAAAGACTTCCGGTCTGGACGCCATGGCGACTGCAGCTTAACACTGAAGTTCTCAGACCCAATCCAGGATAACACATTGAAAATCAAACTTAACGGATTTTTGGAGGAGTGAAAATCAAAAGACAAAATCATCATGTCTAAAGGAAAACAGAAGAAACTGAAATTCTCCAGGCCAGGACACGTATCGGCCGGAGAATCCGAACTGGAAGATCTCCGTTCAGAAGACGAGGAACTGGTGATAGCTAACAAAAGGGTTAGCCTGAAATCACTATTTGAGGAGCTACGACGATTTCGCCGAGATGTTACAAACAGCAGAGTGGACCAGGCCGAGAACCGAATCTTGGAAACAGAGGATCGAATAAAAGTGCTCGAAGATTCTGTGCTAGACCTACGCAAAAGACAAGCAGCTATAGAGGCTAAGCTAACCGACCAAGAAGGAAAACAAAGAAGAGACAACATAAGAATTCATGGTCTGATAGAAGGAACCGAAAATGGTTTTAACTCAATGGCAGAATGCGTGGAATCCTTACTAAGAGAGAAATTGGATATTCCACAAACCACCGACTTGAAGATAGAAAAGGCACATCGTTCATTAGCCGCTAGGCCGGCGGCGGAAGCGCCCCCACGTTCGGTGTTGGTAAGATTTTCCAATTTCAAAATAAAACAAGAGGTTGTAAGACTGGCCTGGCAGAAAAAAGGATTTATGCACCAGGAGAGAAAAGTCTACGTGGAACACGATTACGCCCCGGAGGTCCTTAAAAAGCGCAGGGAATACAATGACGCGAAAAAGGTGTTAAGAGAGAAGAAATTGCGCTTTCAGACACCATTTCCTGCGAAGTTAAGGGTCTTCTACGGCGATGAAACGTGTCTCTATAATTCGGCGGAAGAAGCAACAGCTGACATGGCGAAAAGAGGCCTCCCGGTAACGGTATTTAAACCCACCGCAGACCCGAGTGAGAAGATCAAAACGCAAACATGGACAACACAAAGACCTTCAAAATCCACGGACCAGCAGCGGGAAACCCAGCACCAGAGCGTCGCGGATAAACTATCCGTTTTCAGGTTGGAATAGCGACCTTTTTTTTTTTTTTTTTTTTTTCTCTTGAATCAATCCGCACATCCAACCCCCCTCATACAAGGTAACAAACATTAAAGGAGATGCATATTCAGCATGTGGTAAAACATTTCATGGAACAATCATATTATTTGAAACAAATAAGTCTTTGTAATAAAAAAAAAAAAAACTTGTTAAAATAGAAATGTGACAATAATCCACATGTTCTCCTCATACTAACAAATACTGTTTTTGCGTGAATGTTTGATGTGATGGGGGTGGGAGGGTGCACACAATTTCACAGGGTTTAGGCATAAAAGGAAAAAAAAAAAAATCATTACAAGTTTGGATTGGGTTCTGAAACTCACGTTAAAAGCATGGGACTACTTTCAGTGGTAAGAGAGGGCCCTCAACACGTAACAGAGTTTGAGGAATTTCCCTCAGAGCCTTCACTCCATCAAGGCTCTTACAGGGTCTTTAAAAAGACCTCAGCTCAGAAAGTTCTTATGACAGCTTTTTGTTTTAAAGTTTTTTACACTATGTTCTTAATGTTTTTCTTGTTTTTAATGTTCTTTCAGTTTCTGAGTAGCACAAAAGAGGGCCACCACACAGTTATACTAAACAAAACAACACAATGGAGAAACAGGGTGTAACCAAAATAATTTCATATAATGTAAAAGGAATCCTGAATCCAGTTAAAAGATCCAAGATTCTAGGCAAAATGAAAAAAGACAAAGCAGGAATAATACTTTTACAAGAAACCCACCTAACAGACGTGGAACACAATAAACTCAGTAGACAAGGGTTTAAAATGATCTCTTCATCTTCATATAAATCAGGGAGGAGGAGGGGAGTAGCGACATTGATATCAACCAAAATTACATTTGAAAAAAAATCAGAACACAAAGATAAAGAAGGGAGATACAGTTTGGTAACTGGGCGGCTAGAGGGAGAAGATATCACCCTGCTGAATGTGTATGCTCCCCCAGGGGCTAACTGGAAATTTTATAAAAATGTATTCGACCTAATGATAACTAAAGCTCAAGGTTTAGTGATATGTGGTGGGGACTTCAATCTTAGACTGAATCCATACTGGGATGCTTCTGGTAATTCCCCACATCAAAATAACACCCAAAACAGGAAGACTCGGATGCTACTAAAAGAATTGGGAATCTGTGACGTGTGGAGGGAACTCAACCCCAGTGTAAAAGACTATACATTTTACTCAACTCCACATTCATCTTACTCAAGGATTGACTATTTTTTTATGTTTAATAGAGACATTGGAAGAGTAAAAACATGTAAAATAGGACTGATGGATCTCTCCGACCACAGTCCGATCTACATGGACTTAAATATCCAAAAATACACAAATAATACATTTTCTTGGAGGTTAAATTCAAATGTCCTGAAAGGACCATTGAAAGATGAATTGGAATCAGATATTCTCAGATATTTGGAAGATAACGATAATGGAGAAGTATCCCCTTTAATACTGTGGGATGCATGTAAAGCTGTAATAAGAGGAAAGATTATTGCAAAACTGGCAACCCAAAAGAAACGAAGACAAGAAAAACTATCCACATTAGAGTCAGAACTTAGGAACCTAGAAAAAGAACACAAAGGCAACACTCATTCTACTGACTCGCTCAAGATTAAGGAAATTAAAAACCAAATAAATGAGATCTACACAATAGAAATCCAGAAGAAACTTACATTTCTGAAACAAAAATACTATGAAGCAGGCAGTAAATCGGCAAAATTGCTAGCCTATAAATTGAGGAAACATCAAACAAAAAGAGCAATCTACAAAATCAGAGACCCAGTATCAAAGGAAATAAAATTCAGAATTCAGGATATTCTTAAAAACTTCGAGAATTACTATAAGAACTTATACTCCCACAAAAAACATAAAAACGCATCCGAGGCATTCCTAAACACATTAAACCTTCCCCAACTTACGGAGTCACAAAATAAAACACTACTGTCAGAAATACATCCTAAAGAATTGGAAAAAGCAATTATGAAACTTAAAGCTAACAAATCCCCAGGAGCTGATGGCTATACAGCAGAGTGGTACAAAACCTTTAAACAGCAACTATCTCCTCTCCTCCTGAAAACATTTAATTATGTCCTCCACACAGGGGAAATCCCCCCCTCCTGGAGAGAAGGGGTCATTGCAGTTATACCTAAACCTGAAAAGGATAAACTAGAGTGCTCCAACTACAGACCAATCAGTGTACTAAATCAGGACTATAAGCTTTTTACCATTATCCTTGCCAAAAGGTTAGAAAATATACTGACAGACCTAATTCATTTAGATCAAACAGGTTTTATAAGACAAAGACAGACACAAGACAACATTCGACGCACTTTACACATAATTCATCATATAAAAAAATATAACTTAAATGCAGTCATATTGGGATTAGATGCTGAAAAAGCATTCGATTCGGTTGACTGGTCTTTTCTATATAGAATCTTATCCAGTTTCAATTTTCATAACAACTTCATTAGAACTATACAGGCATTATATAAAAAACCAACAGCTAAAATAAGGATTAACGGTAATTTATCATCATCTTTTGAACTGGAAAGAGGATGTCGTCAGGGCTGCCCCCTGTCTCCACTGCTCTTTGCAATCTTCATAGAACCTCTGAGCCAATGGATAAGACAAAACCAAAAAATTCAAGGTATTACACTTGGTCAGAAGGAACATAAAATAGCACTCTTTGCTGATGACATTTTAATATACCTAGGGCAGCCGGACACTTCTTTACCAGAACTAACCTCAGTTTTTTCAGAGTATGGAGATTTATCGGGGTACAAATTAAATATGCATAAAACCCAAGTTTTAACATTCAACTATGACCCAAATCATTATTCACTAAGCAAACTCAAAACTAACTGGGAGTCGGAATCTATGAAATATCTGGGGGTCAATATCCCGAAACAACTCAACAAAATTATATCACTAAACTATGATCCACTGGTGACAAAAATAAAATCTGACCTAGCAAGATGGAATATGATACCATTCTTGGGTACTGCACAAAGAATTGAAGCAGTCAAAATGAATATACTTCCACGTCTTCTATACCTTTTCCAAACAATACCGGTAGAACCTCCCAAAAAAACATGGCAGGAGCTGGACAGAAGGATCTCAAGATTCATATGGCAGGGCAAGAGACCTAGAATCAGATATAGAACCCTACAGCTAAACAAAGACAAAGGTGGGCTCGCGCTGCCAAATATCAGGGACTACTTTAAAGCCGCACAAATTAAAACTTTAGTAGAGATATGTAACCCAGTCTACACTGCACAATGGAAGGAGATCGAATGCCAAATAACAAGTGACATCCCCCTACAGGCGATAATAGGGAACAATGTCTTACCTAAGCTTTTGAATAACACTAACCCGTGGATAGAGACCCCGCTAAAAATTTGGTTTAAGATAGTCAGAGAGAATCAAACTAAAGAGCCCTATCGACTTCTGCAATGGATCGCCTATGATCAGGACTTTACTCCTAATAAAACAGACACCAGATTTAAAAAGTGGAAGGAGAAAGGGCTGATAAAATATTACGATTTTTTTAAAGGGCAAATCTTAAGAAGTTTTGAAGATTTGAAAAAACAAGGCCTAATAAATCAAGACCTTTACAGGTTCTTCCAGCTTAGACACCACATAAACAATATACTTAAAAAGGAGGTTTTGGAAAGGGCCCAGTCAGGTGTTCTGAAGGTCTTCTTAATGGCATATAAAGGGATCCCAGGGATCAGATACATTTCTAAAATATACCAAGGTCTTCAAGACTTAAAAGGAGACAACACATCTTATATAAAAGAGAGATGGGAAAAAGAGGGGAATTTCACTTTACAACTAGAAATATGGGAAAAGCTAAATAAACAGCAATGGAAAAGTACCTCATCCCTGCAGTGGAGAGAATTTGGATGGAAAAACTTGGCAAGATTTTTCAGAACACCTGCACAAAACAAATTTACCCATAAGGGATTGAACTGTTGGCGCTTGTGTGGTGAAAAGACTGCAAATCATTTTCATGTGTTTTGGTCATGCCCAGTTATCCACCAATATTGGACCAAGGTACAGACAATATTGGGGAAAATATTCAAAATTACAGTTCCCTTTTCTTTTGTAACTTTGTATTTGGGTTTACTACCGGACTCACTGGAAAGACGAGGAGAAAAATACTTATTCAATGTTTTAATATTGGCAAGCAAAAAAGCTCTAACTAAAAAATGGATGTTGAAGGACTGTCCTACACCTGAAGATTGGACTAACGTGATCCAAGACATTTACTCGATGGAAAAGTTGACATTTGCACTGAGACAGGACATGGATGTGTTCATGAACTTTTGGCAACCCTGGACCGCATATGTGTCTTCCATTAGATCTAATCTTTGACAAATACCATTTCAATAATGGTTCCGCTCTTTGTTCCAACGCTACTCAGATGCTCTTTTATCTTTATTTACTTACTTTTTCTTTTTGTTTGTTTTTTACTGGTTTGTTTTTGTTTTTTTTTGTTATTTGTTTCTTGTTTTTTTTTCTCTTTAATTTCACTTTTTCTTTCACTTTAAAAAAAAAAAAAAAGGGGGTGTTGTAAGAATTAATCTTCCAATGTTGTCAGATATCAGAAAATAAGGGAACATGTGATGAAAATGTAAACACTGCATTGCTGTAACGACCTGTATACCCTTTACAAAAACTTAAATAAAAAAAAAATTAAATAAATGCAAATAAAAACAAAAACAAGGTTAGACATAGATATGTGAACATTTCTTAATAAAGAACTGAATATTTAATGGGTATCCTAATTTTTTCACATGACTGTATATTCTGCTGTGAATTTGCCCAAAGATCATGTGTGAAAATGCTTTCAGACATTAAAAGATGTTTTTTACAGTCCTTTTGAAAATAGCTGTTGAATTTGAGTTTTGGATTCAAAAGGTGCCAACGATAATTTCTGACATGCAGGAGAAAGCCAGCAAGCATCCCCCACTCTCACTTTGATATTTAGTCTGAGATATGAACAGCTGGTGTTTTGAAAGTTTTCAGGGATGCAACATCTGAACACTTGAAACCTCTGTCATACCTGACTAATGACTTGATCGTTGTGGCTCCTTGTAGAAATAACTTTTTTTTTCTCTTGGCATTTTGCTCATTTTTAAAGCTCAAGCATGCTTGACCTTTTTCCAGATTATTTCAGAGTTCTTTAAATGTTGTTTGGCAAAGTCCAAGCAAGCTGTCATAAAGCCTTTAAGTCAAGACTGACTTCTGTAGAGTCACTCCACCATAAATGCCGGATTGATGGAGAGCTGCTGAGACGGTCATTGACCACCCCTCCCCAGCAAGTTCTTTCATCTCTGCATAGAATTTCTGAAGCTCTGTTAGGGTCACCCTTGGGTTGCTGGTTATCTCCATGACTGGGATTCCCAACTGGTTGACTGACTGTTCAATTTGGCCTGATAACCATGTCTAGGAAGAGCTCTGTCAGTACAAAACGTCTTCCCCTTTTCAGTTATTGAGAGTATTGTGCTTCTGATACAGCTAAAAGCTTTAGAAATTATTTGACATTTTTACATTGATCTGTGTAATTCCACAATTGGATCCTAATTCCAAATTAAATCCACAACAAAAAAGATACGCAAAATGTAATAAAAATGAGAAAGGCCGGTTTTTGTTTTTTAATCAACTTGCACAATTAAAAAAAGGCTTTCATTTTTTCATCATGAGTTTTGAACATAGATGGGTCAGAAAAAAAGGGGCAGTTACTTAGCTCATCTTTGTGAAGGCAATTTGCACAGATGCCATGGTTCTGCATCCATCCTTTTGTTCATTCATCCATGGTTCATGAGAATTGCTGCTTCTCCTGGGGAACTGCCCTGACGTACACCAAATTCATAGACAATGATCATCAGGTGGGTGTACATCCAGGTTGTACTCAAGGTCAAGATCCAGGACAAAGCTCAGGAGAAATCTATTTATCTATCTATCTATCTATCTATCTATCTATCTATCTATCTATCTATCTATCTAGTGGGAAAAATAAGTATTGAACACATGAACATTTTTCTCATTAAACATATTTCTGATGAAGCCATTGGCCTGAGATTTTCACCAGATATTAATAACAACCCAAGTAATACATACATACAAAGAAATCAAGGGAACTGTGTTCACAAAACAAGTTATAGTTAATAAAGTGGAATGACACAGGGAATAAGTATTGAACATGCTTTGTAAAATTTATTTAATATTTAGTAGAAAAGCCTTTGTTGGTAATAACAGCTTCCAGACGCCTCCTGTATGGCAAAACTAGGCGCAGGCATTGCTCAGGAGTGATTTTAGCCCATTTTTCCACACAAATTGTCTTCAAAGCTTGAAGCTTCCATGGGAGTCTTCTTTGAACTGATCTTCAGTTCATTCCACAGATTTTCAATTGGATTCAGGCCAGGTAACTGACTGGGCCATTCTAGCAGCTTTATTTTCCTTCTCTGGAGCCAGCTGAGAGTTTCCTTGGCTTTGTGTTTGGGATTATTGTCTTGCTGAAATGTCCACCCTCATTTCCTCCTCAGCATCTTGGCAGATGGCAACAGGTTCTTATCAAGGATGTCTCTATACATTTATCCATTCATCTTTCGTTCAATTATATGAAGTCTGCCTGTACCTGTGCTGAAAAACACCCAAACACCATGATGGGATGTGCAGTGCCATTTCTCCTCCAAACATGCTGTGTGTTGTGTCATCCAAAAAGTTAAATTTTGGTCTCATCTGACCAGACTGTATTCTCCCAGTATTTTGCTGGCTTGCCCAAATGTTGTGCAGCAAGCGTTAAATAAGCTTTAACATACTTTTTCTTCAGTAATGGAGTCTTGTGAGGTGAGTGGGCATAAAGCCCATGTTGGTTGAATGCATTACTTATTGTTTTCTTTGAAACAACAGTACCTGCTAACTCCAGGTTTTTCTGGAGCTCTCCAAGAGTGGTCTTTGGCTGTTGGATAACTCTTCTGATAATTCTTTTGACTCCTCTGTCAGAAATCTTGCGAGGAGGTCCTGGTCGTGGCTGGTTTATGGTAAAATGATGTACTTTCCACTTCCGAATGATGGCTCCAATAGTGCTGACTGGAGTATTCAGCAGTTTAGAAACGCGCCTGTAACCAATGCCATCATTATGCTTTGCAACAATAAGGTTGTGAAGATCTAGAGAAAGCTCTTTGCTTCTACCCATCATGAGTTCTTTGGGGTGTGACAATCTGATATTCACAGACCTTTTTAAAGGCTATCAGTCAGGACTTAACCAGCTGAAATTAATTTGCACTGATGGGGGATGGGATAGCTTCCTAAATCAGAATCAGAATCAGAATCAGCTTTATTGGCCAAGTATGCACAACACATACAAGGAATATGACTTTGGCTAAAAACTTGCTCTCGTTGTTCAGGTGGAGGATTTAAATAAGATTTAAATAAGGATTCAATGACAACAGAGTATGTACAGTAAATTACAGTCTGTCCACGTTTCTATAAAAGGATGCAAATATATACAGGAATATATGCAGTTATTTACTCAGACTATCCACACTTTGCAGAAATATATGAAAAAATATACAGTCATACAGTATTTCAGTGTGAACTCAGATTCAGTGATATAATGTGAATGAAGTAAAAAGCAGTGTGAGAGTTATGTGCAATGTAAGAATGGATGAAAAGTCATGAGTCGTGAGTACAGCAACAGGTAGACTAGGTGAATGTTAGGAGTTCATCAGAGTGATGGCTTGAGGAAAGAAACTGTTCCTGTGACGGGTGGTTTTGACCTTCAGTGATCTGTAACCACGACCAGAAGATAGAAGTTCAAACAGTTTGTGGCCGGGGTGTGACGGGTCAGCACAGATGTTTCCCACCCGTTTCCTGGTTATGGACCGATATAAGTTCTCAATGGAGGGTAGGTCGGTACCAATGATCCTCTCCGCAGACTTAATGATCCGCTGCAGTCTGGGCTTGTCCTGTTTAATGGCAGATCCAAACCAGACAGTGATGGAAAAGCAGAGGACAGATTGGATGATGGCGGTGTAGAACACAACCAGCAGCTCCTGAGGCAAATCAAACTTCTCGAGCTGACGCAGAAAAAACAACTTCTGCTGGGCCTTTTTCCGGACAGTGTCTATATGGGAGGACCACTTCAGGTTCCGGGAGATTGTGGTACCCAGAAACTTGAAGGAGTCCACAGTGGACATTGTGCTGTTGAGGATGGTGAGTGGGGGGAATGAAGGAGGGTGTCGCCTGAAATCCACAGTCATCTCCACCGTTTTGGCTGGGTTAAGTTCAAGATGGTTCTGGCCGCACCAGAGGATCAGCTGCTCCGCCTCCCACCTGTATGCAGACTCATCACCATCCCGGATCAAACCAATGACTGTGGTGTCGTCCGCAAACTTCAGGAGCTTCACCGAAGGGTCCTCTGAGGTGCAGTCGTTGGAGTAGAGGGAGAAGAGCAGTGGGGAAAGGACACATCCATGGGGGGCGCCAGTACTAATTTTTCGGGAGCTGGATGTAAATCTCCCTAGCTTCACCTGTTGCCACCTGTCAGTCAGAAAGCTGGAGATCCACTGGCAGGTGGAGGGGGGCACCTTGAACTGGAGGAGTTTCTGATGAAGAATGCCTGGGATGATGGTGTTGAACGCTGAGCTGAAGTCGACAAACAGGATCCTGGCGTACGTCCCTGGGGAGTCGAGGTGTTGCAGGATGTAGTGTAGTCCCATATTCACTGCATCATCCACTGACCTGTTTGACCGGTAGGCAAACTGCAGTGGGTCCATCAGGGGGCCTGTGACGACCTTCAGGTGGTTCAGCACCAATCTCTCCAAGGATTTCATGGCCACAGAGGTCAAGGCAACAGGTCTGTAGTCGTTTAATCCTGTAACAGAGGGTTTCTTGGGAACTGGAATGATGATGGAGCATTTGAAGCAGGAAGGCACTTCACACAGCTCCAGTGATCTATTAAAGATCCGGGTGAAGATGGGGGCCAACTCGTTGGAGCAGACTCTCAGGCAGAACGGAGACACACCATCAGGTCCTGCAGCCTTCATGATCTTTTGTCTCTGAAAGACCCAGCGCACCTCCTCTTCACAGATCGTTAGTGCTGGTGGGAGGTCAGCGTGGAGGAGGGATGGAGTTCCTGGGGCTGCAGATAATTGTTTTGTGTGGGTGGGAGGTGAGAACTGTAGGTTCTTTTCAAACCTACAGTAAAAGCTGTTTAGGTCGTTAGCCAGCTGGAAGTTTTCCACAGGGTGGGGGGATGGTCTCCTGTAGTTGGTGATATTCTGCAGGCCTCTCCAAACAGAAGCAGAGTTGTTGGCTGAGAAGTTTTTTTGTAACTTCTCACTGTAGCTCCTCTTAGCAAGCCTGATCTCCTTCGTCAGCATGTTTCTGGCCCGCTTGTACAGAGTCCAGTCACCAGTCCTGTAGGCCTCCTCCTTGGTCTGACGTAGCTCCTTGAGTTTAGGAGTGAACCGGGGTTTATTGTTGTTGTATGTGCAGAAGGTCTTGGTCTGCACACACATGTCCTGACAGAAACTGATGTATGATGTCACAGAGTCAGTGAGTTCATTTAGGTTAATGGCTGCATCGTCAAAAACACTCCAGTTTGTGCAGTCAAAGCAGGCTTGTAACTCCAGCTTTGATTCCTCAGTCCATTTCTTCACAGTCCTTACAACAGACTTGGAAGTTTTTAGTTTCTGTCTGTATGTTGGAATAAGATGAAGCAGACAGTGGTCAGAAAAACCCAGAGCTGCACGGGGGACGGCATGATAGGCGTTTCTTAAAACTGTGTAACAGTGGTCGAGTGTATTTGTGTCCCTGGTGGGACATTTAATATGCTGTCTGTATTTAGGAAGCTCATTTGTGAGATTAGCTCTATTGAAATTCTGATGGATTTCAGCTGGTTTCTTGGCTTTCTATGGCTTTTTGCACACTATATAAAAAGATGCATCACCTTTTTTTCTCACTGATATTAAATCAGACAAAGTTTTTCATGCTTTAGGTCAGATAGGATTACCAAAATTATTTCAATGTATTTTTTTTTTTAAATTTTTGATAAAAAAAATTTAGAGAATTTTTAAATTACTTTCTTCAACACTGATGCTGTGCCTCTAACTGTACACAGTACCCCAGCCTAATATTTTATTTATTAATGTTGCTTAAATTTACTAATTCAGTGCAAAATATTCCAAAGAACATCTTAAACTGCTCATGCCCATTTGATTCTAATGTACTGAAAACATAAAATTGTAAACTTTAAACATCTTACCCTTTGAAAGTAGCTCAGAGCCAGTCCATTCCTCCATAACTCTAAAGTGATGCCAGTGCCTGATGCCAACTTCCGGGAACTGTTTTGCACTCCTTGATCCGCCATTGATGTACAAAAACAAAAAAGTGGTCAGTTTTCTGGCGCTTTATCTACACCCACAGGCAATTCAAAAAGTGAACACTTCCCAACAGGAAACAGTGTTTTGGCTGGCTGTGGCTAGCCTTGCGCTAACTTGTAGTTTATACTCACTTAAGATTTATTCTCAGCGGTTGCTCATTTTGGTCTAATTAAATGTAATCTATGGTCCAAATGTGCACATAGTATGACAGGAATATTCCAGCAAGATGATTTGAACACCCAGAATTAAATAAAATGAGGAGTTTCTGAGTGGACAATTCTGTGCACCTCCAAAGACTGTCTGCACAGGTGCTAAGTCCAGACCGCGAGTTCCACTATAATAGGAAGTGCCGTGGAGTTGTTAAATTGCTTTAATTTTTTATGAATTTGTTAATTGGACTACTGTAATTAATTACGTTAATGTTTTAATATTCCCAGCCTGAATATATATGCATGTCTCTATATATCTATTGTTAGGATGTGGACTGGGCCCCATGTCTTCACCTTGCGTTATTACTCTATTTTCTTGTTTCAAGGACATGGCTCTCGTCCACGTTCTCACCTTGAGTTTGTATTTTGTTTTTTTCTGTATTTATTATTCTTCATTATTTGGTCTGCATTTGTGTTCCGTAGGATTTGTTCTGTGCTCGGTTCCCAGTTTGGTGTTTATTATTCATTCATTCATTCATCTTCTTCCGCGTAATCCTTTTTTTGGGTCGCGCTATTATTATCCTGGTTTTCTTGGTCTTGTCCCTCCTTGCCCCTCATCATGGCACGGCGTCCTCGTCAGTTCTGGCGTGAGCCCACGCTTCTGTCTGCCCTGCCTGTCTGTAATTTATGTTTACCTGCCCGTCTATTTTTGGTTTCTTATTATTTCAGTTATTTGAGCTGAAGGTGGTGTTCAGCCAAATAAATATTCGCAAACCAGAGTCTGGTGTTTGGGTCCATTTCTTCAACACACCATTGGCATCTATAGTAAAAGTAGTGGAGGCTGTTGAATGAGCTTCTCTATTACTGAGTTAAGGAATATTATAATGTTATCAATGTTTCTGTGCAGGTATGACTAAGTCTCATTTTAAAAGACCAAAATTTTCGATGTGAGTCTCAGCCAGCTATTAAAACATTCTCTTTCTGTTCATTCAGCAAAAGATTAGAACTTATAGTCCAACTGCTCAACTTCAAATTGTTAAAACTTCAAAACGCCATTGAGAGTTTCTTTTTCCCTGCAAAAGCAAGATTTAATTTTATTCTTTTCATGGATTTTCTCTTTTGTCTCCTTTCTCTCCCTTTTTCCCCCTTGTTTGCCAAAGCGCTCCCCAGACAAAGGATTCAGCTGGCTTTTGATAAGAACTACTACATCGAACCATCATTCGAGTGCCGCTTCGATCACATTGAAATACGCGATGGGCCGTTCGGGTTCTCGCCTCTCATCGACCGCTTCTGTGGGGGGAAGAACCCAGGCGTTGTCACATCCACGGGGCGATTCATGTGGGTCAAGTTCACCAGCGACGAGGAGCTAGAAGGCCTTGGATTCCGGATCAAGTACACCTTCATTGCAGGTATAGTTGGAGTGAGACTGTGAAAGCTTAATTTTGTATGCCTGAAAGGGTTTTAGTAAGATGTGTGGAAAGCTACATCTGATTAGTTTGCTTTTATCCTAAAACACAAAGGAGAATCTCATCTCAGTGTGACAAAAGGAATACTTTTCCTCTATAAAACACTTTTTTAATGCTTATCTATCTTGTTTGTGTTCGTTACCAAAAAAAGACCAAGAACATGCAAGGGGCTGGAGTTGTCAAATTTTCCAAACATCATACTTCTCTTTTCTCCTTCCTAGCTTGCTCAAATTCGACATCAGAGCCTCGTAAATCTAAACCCAATATGCCGAGAGATCAGTGCCTCCCATCAGGCGACAGATATTAGCTTCAAACAGAGCCCCCTCTGCTTTATCTGGCCGGCCTTAATGGGATCTTATCTTGTGCTCTCTTCTTACCTGGTTCTGCTGTGTGGATTGAGCGTAATGTGGCGCCCCTCCCCTCCCTCAAATCTTATCATTTCAGACCCCGATTTCCATCTGCACGTTGGCGGACTGCTAAACCCCATCCCAGGTAAGCTCTTCAGTATTTTTAAGGTTTGTGTTCGATTCTCCTTTTCTTGTTTTCTTTTTTGAAGAGCTCCACCGGAGGCTATCTCTGGCTCTGATGTGAATGCTGAACGTGCAAGTGTACCTTGACGAACACTCAGTTGTACGTGAGGTGATGAGTTGCACTCACATGCACACGTGTGCACATATTTAAGCACATGAAGGAACACACGCACACCTCTTATCTCACTCTTCCTCCCCGTCTTCTTGCCTTTGTTCCTCCGTCTTTCTATTGTCCTTCTTCCTAATCCACTATGCTCACTTCAGTTCAACCTTAAATCCTTTTCACTCTTCAATAAAATCCATCATCTGTCCCTCGGTCTGTTTTCAGGTTCGTTTCATAATTACGTTTTCCTTTTTTTTTTCTTGTTGTTATTTGTTCTGTCTTCTCCCTGCTGTGCTTTTCCCATGTGACCTCTTTCTCTCCCTTGATTACCTTTTCCTTCTCCTCCCCCATATTTCCTCTGTCTCTCTACAGACTGTCAGTTTGAAGTTAGTGGATGGGACGGGGTGATTCGCTCCAGTCAGGTGGAGGAGGAAGAGCGAGTGAAGCCCGGCGATGCCCTGGACTGTATCTGGACCATCAGGGCTCCTCCACAGTCCAAGGTCAGTGCATAGAGCCGCATTCATGAATCACCATGAGAGGATGCATTTCGTCCATCCTCAATGAGCCCAAAGCTAATAATCTCAGTGTTTTTGTTGAGATGAGTCACCATCATAAACACTTTGCAACGCCGCACAAATGCACACCTTGAATGTGTAAAACCTCTAAACAACCTGCGTTCTCACATCGCATTAAAGCATTCAAGTATTTTTTTCATTCATCTCTCACTCTGACACTGAGAAATTTTACATCTTAACCATCAGCGGTGTCGCTTTCAGTTGTGTTCTACCACTTCACACCTCTGAGTGACTGAAAAATTGGTGCTGCACACCCTTCTCTGGATTGTAAGAGCACAGGGACTCACTGTTCACACCCCAGTTATGAATAACCGTGTAAATGACCACAATCTGTCCTGGATTCTGAGCTGGACCACATGACAGTAATTCATAATCTCACTGCAGTCAGTCCCAAAAGAAGAAATTAAAAGTCATTTAAGGAAAAGAAATAAACATTTGATCCGTTCACTATCAAGACTTGCAGCTAACGCAGGGTGTATGCTGAGAATACAAACAAGGAGAGTTGATGCCCTGAATTGCTAAACAGCTGTGAAGTAAAATCATTATATGTACTTCAGGTACAGCTTTTACCTTAAAAAATAGTTTTATTATTTGATAAAACTTTGCACCAAACCCATCTTTACAAATCAGCCACAACATGAAAACAGTCAGTTTTCATGAATATTATTGCCCCTTTGTGTAACCAAAACCTCAGCTGATATGAACATGTGGACATTTTGATGAGTATAATTTATGTCACACCCAAGTTTACAGCATTCCAAAACAACAATCCAGAAAACTTAGCTCATCTACTTGTGTTTCCAGGCAAATTTAAATGCAATACACCATCAGTTGGCTAATATAACCCAGTGTAAAGAATTATCTTAACCCTAACTTTTAAGTTAGAATTTGCTCGTCCGCATTACCCCCCTACCCCCAACACATGCGATCCCCCAAAAGCTAGAAACGTTCATTGTGCCTGGTGTATTTAGGGTTCCAAACAGCTGAGTTGCGGGAAACCTATTGTTGTTTCTTCTTCTTCTTCTTCTTCTTCTTCTTCTTCTTCTTCTTCACATTATTATTATTATTATTATTCTCTGCTATAAGTGCATGGGGAGCAAAAACAGTAATACGTGGAAACTTGAAATTACACGGTAAAAAAAATTCTCCGCACTACTCAGAGACAAAAAAATCTAGGCACTGTATACATAGGTGGTGCTATATTTAACAGTTTTATATTTTTGCAAATATCTTGAACAGCTGGGCCAAGACTAAAAACTCTTTCATCATTCACTGAAACCTGCCACAACTTTTTGTCAATGGTGGCAAACTCTGAAAATGAAGTTTTCTGCACCATATTTTCAAAAATATGCAAGTGAACTCAAGATGAACTCCTCCTAGGCAAGGGGTGTCCAGTCATGTGCTGTGGAGGGCCAAGACTCTGCAGGCTTTACCTTCAACAAGTGTCTTCAACAGCAGATTTCACTGAACTTCTTCCCACTAATTGCTGATAAGCAGTGTTGGGCAAGTTACTAAAAAATAGTAACTAATTACAGTTGCTAGTTACTTCTTTTCAAAAGTAACTGAGTTACTTTACCAGTTACTGCATGATTAAAGTAACTAGTTACTTGGAAAAGTAACTTTCACATTACTTTTAAATGTATACTTAAATCATCTTGCACACATAGCAAGATAATTTAATGGATTACATTAAATGGATTAATGGATTGCTGTCCTACTGCTATTGTTATTATTGTTGTATGGTGTCATTTGCTTTATCATTGTTGTATTGTTTATTGTTGTTGCATTGTGTTATCTATTCTATGTGGCTGGCATTGGCTGGCCAAGGGACACAAGATGGAAATTAGCTTCAGCTATAATCTTGTATGCTGCATATTTACATGTCTTATGTTCATTAGTATGCACTGTCCCTTTTATAAATAAATAAACTTAAAAACTTAAATTACAGGCTTATTAATGTCAGGCTGAAAGAGGTTTTAGAACATGTTCAGTCTGTAAAAAATCATTTTCTGGACAGTTAGCAGAATCTTTTCAGTTAACCAACCAATAATCACAGAAGAAATACTATTTCTCAGCTTAACTTTTATTGCAACACGCAGGAAGTCAGAGTACACGGACCGTGGGACCTCCCAGCTCTGTCTCCTGGGAAGGACCCAGAACAAATAAATTCACAGATACATATAGGCTTGCAGTAAGTGGGCGTTACTTTCCAGCAATACATGTCCATTGTTTCAAACTGCCCTCTTGGTGTCCAGATGGCTCCTCTATCCTGTTCCTGCCTTTATGGCTTTATGACTTCCTCTCAGCGTCCTTCTTTAGCCGTACACATGCCCATATATGGAAAGAAGAGCAGAGACTTTCCTGTGAAGCTTACATGTGTGTGTAGTATGTGTGTAAGCAACTGATGTTTATGTGTGAATGGTGTGTATATGTGGGTTTGACTTGCATGTCTGTGTATGTGTGTGTGGATCTAAGAGATATGTGTATGCAAACACTTTGTGTAATATCTAATTAACTAATCTTCACTGTTTATTTATTATAATAAGTCTGGTTTATCCTGCCTTGAGAGCTCTTATTGTAGGAAAAATCTGAAGAAAATCAACATGATATTACCAGTAATTTCCTCATTTTGGACTAAGAGTTGGCAACACTGCATAAAGCTGTCAATTGTTTATCTTACCTTTATGATATGAATTAATCCGATGTGCAGTGATCCAAAGAAAATGTCCATTATCCACAGTCCAAATGTCTGCTGTGATAGAGACATTATCCAGTCCCTCAAATTCCTTTTGGAGATCAAAGTCCATTTCTGAATAATCTTTATCCAGGTAGCAAGTAAATGTATTTTAACTTCAGTGGATCACAGTCCAGCTGTCTGATGGAAAGTCACTGTATATATCACGTCTTCAGTCTGTAACAACCAGTGACTTGCGACCAGGTTTGTGGGTGGTGAGGCACTGACTCTTTCAAAGTCAGATTTACAAATATATGAACACAATAGCATAAGCTTGAATTTAATTTCAATTGAAAGCTTGCATATTTTATGATCTGCTAATTGTACATTATAAAATTTGATTATATAATTTATTAACAAAACAACTAAGGCATTTTACTGAATTGCCTCTTGACAGAATGTGCACTGAATTTAAGTTCAGTTCTGCAATGCATGTCTAACACTTTTATTGTGAAGGGAAGAAGCAGAAATAGTAGTACACTCCAGTTGCTTTTGTTTTGCAGAAGTTCTACTGACTAACAACAAGTTGGATTTACGGATGTCATGCGTCCATGCTTTCATTTCATTCAAATCTCCTGAATATAAACAAAATGCAAAGACCCTTGGCTACACAAATAAAATGTATTAAGTTATTTTTACAGTCAAATTTTGGGGGCCCAAAAGTGATTATAGACTACTTGTTTCAGGCCAAGGAAGAACTATAAGTGGCTCAGAGGGCACATTTGCTGTGCACCCTGTAGCTCCACAATTAGTTTAGTTTGATTTAGTTTCTTTTCGTGCATCCATCAAAAATTAAAACAAGGTAAATCATGTCATCTCACAAAGTAAACATCAAACTTTGAGTCAAAGAAAAAAAAACCCTTTCAAAGCATAAAAAGAAAAGGGTGTGTAGACTAAAGCAAATCTTATTCATGCCTACCCCTTTTGCTTAATACAGTGATAACCACAAAACATAAAAAATGAAAAAAGAAGTCATAGCTTTAACATCCTCCTGAACATAACAAGTGTGGTACATGTTTTCAAAGCATCTGCACAACCATTCCATAGTTTCACCCCAACAACAGAGAAACAGTTTTTTTTACATATGTTCTTATCTTTGGCTTTTCAAACATACAAGTCCTCTCAGGTGATACATACTTTCTCTAATCTTGGAGCAACCCCTGGATTCCTGAAGGTAGCAGAATGTTATTTATTTTATACAAAATTTGTAAAATTTTGAAGTCCACTGCACAAATGTTTCTGCATGCAGTGATCTTCTCGCACATCGATTACTGTTTTACCAACTGATCACTCACTGGTGTAACCATAATCAAACCCACTGAATCTCTATACAAAAAACCCCATAAAAATCCTTGACAAGGAAGATCCCAGATATCATTGCTGTAATCATTTACAAAAAATACAATCTTTTGTTTTTTGAAAATTATAAAACTCGCAAATTTGTCTGTTCAATTTATAAAATATTAAATGGCTCTGCCCCCCGCCCGCCCCTTCCCCAGGAGAATATGCTAAACTGAGAACTGTCACCGGTACAACCACCAGAGCAATCACTAGAGGAGACTGTGAGGTCCCCCACAGATGCACCACGTTTGCTCAATCTGTGCTATCAGTGAGGGGCACCAAGATCTGGAATAACATACCACCTGCAACAGAGAACGTACCACACTAAACACTTTTAAGACGCGCTGCAAAAATTGGCTTTTAAACAACCAAAACTGTACCCATAACTAGTGGTTGCTCTGCGGCATACGCATATATATATGTTCCCGTGCGTCACACACATATGCCCTGCCTCTTGTTTGTTGCTGTCTGTTGTTGCTGTGAGGTGCTTGGGTGCATGTGTGTGTACGCATACACAGCACTTCACCCGTGTGACATTTGAATATTTTGTTTTATAACATCTTAACTATGCACTTTGGCATATCCACTTTGTACAGTTTCATTGCAGTTGTTCTGCTTGTGTATGATTGTTTGTTTATGTTTTTGTGACCCACCGGGGGACTACAGATGAAAATTAGCAGTATTGCTATATCTGGCATACTTACATTTGTATTACTGTCCATTAGTATGAAATGTCCCTTTCAAATAAACATTAAACTTAAACTAATTCCTTAATTTTCAATAAATTCAATTTTATAAACAGCTGATTTGTTGGTAAACCCACGCTTTCTCCGGTTTCCTCCCACTTGCCAAAAACATGCAAGTTAGGTTAATTGGCATCAAACTGGGGATTCTAAATTGTCCTTAGGTATGACTGTGAGAGTGAATGGTTGTCTGTCTCTCTGTGTTGGCCCTGCAACGGACTGGCGATCTGTCCAGGGTGTACCCTGCCTCTCGCCCAAAAGATGCTGGTATAGGCTCCAGCCCCCCCGCGACCCGAAAAGGATTAAGCGGAAGAAGATGGATGGATGATTTGTTGGTTCTCGGAAATATTCTCCACTTACATTCTGTATTACTTTTTTTGTAGAAGAAATACTGGGTTAGTGACTGTAGTATAGGTGTTACCCCATAATTCAACACTGTATGAGAGAGCAGTATAAAAGGTGGAGTGATTCTTTATTTAAAAATGTTTCGCTTTATATAATATTGCAACAGACTTTGATATTTTAGTTGTAATATATTTAATATGTGGTTTTCAATTTAATTTGGCATCTATTCTGATACCTAAAAATTTAGTATCCCATACTCTCTCAATTTCTGTCATTTTTTATCATATTTTTTTTTAAATTTAAATTCACTACAAATTCAAGTATATAAAACAAGTATGCATTACTTTACTTGTAAATGAAATCCATCCACCTATCCCTCTGGACAAAAATCTCAGTGACTTTGTTGTAAAAGTCATCCTTGTCTTCTTTTAGTTGTAAAAGTCTCTCTGTCTCAATTGACATTACTGCCAGTTTGGATTGAAAGTCCAATTTTGAGAATTTTTTTAAGTTTAGCTTGTGGTGACCCACCACAATCTACATGGACATTCAATCCTCACATTCAGTAAGTCCGGAGGAAGCAGAGGACCATTCACATACAGACAGAGAACCCCTGGGGGGACAACCAGAACAATGGACTATTGTTTATACATCCCCAGATTAAGGAGAAACGTCTGGGCGCCAGTTGGTCAGGCTAATCATATGTTTTGACTGATATGTATGATATGATATGCTAATGTGCCATGCATTCTCTCTGTTTGTGTAACATATAAAAGAGCTGACGATACATGCCTCAGGACAGAAGAACACAGCACAGCACAGTAGACCACTGTAGCGCACAGCGCTACAAGTGCGTCCCATTATGTTGGAGGAAATAAAACTCTGCAACCTTCCAGCTCGTCATATCTCACCTGAACTTATTCCTCCACACTGGTGACCCTAGATGTGTCATGGAGCATCCCTCGCCTGATCTTTTCCCTACACACTGGTGACCCAACATGTCATGGTGTGCCCCTCACCTGATCCTTTTCCCTCCAAACTGGTGACCTGATGGGAGAGAATGACCGTCTGCTCCCTCTCACCGCACCGTGGACACGGAGGACCAGAGAACGCCTGCAACCTCTTCATCCTCACCGGAGCACGTGCTCCGGAGCGCAGCGCTGGGACCGACACGCACCATAAATGGTGACACGAGCAAGCTGAAGGAAGCAGCCTGAACGGGGAAGGACATCGGCGCCGACTGCATTGATTTCTGCCAAGCTCCCCGAATCTGACTCAACTCACGGCAGCCGACCTCCCACACACAGAAGCCCCGCACGCACACCGCAGGATTACGAGGACAGCGCAACTGCCAGCTAAGTGGTCACTGCGCCACGCGCATGCCACACACAGGGTCAAGCCAGCTCCACAGACCGATACAGCATCCTCTGCCACTGCACATGCCCAAGAAACACAGCTGATCGCCAGCCTCAGAACCTTCAGGGCTGCTCACGCACCTGAAGCAGATGTGCAGCCCGCACACAGGACTTTGTATGGGTTTCTCAGCCACGGCGCACAAGGGCAATTTAGCTGATTGCTGTCCCCGATGGCTTTAGGGCTGCTTCCGCACCTAAAAGCCAAACCGCCAAGTCCCTCACACAGCTGCAGTTGTTTCACGGCCGCTACGCATCCTCGGGGAATTTGGCCATTCGCTTTCCCCACATCCTCGCTGGACCGAGCTGCAAGAGGAGTCAGAGACTCTAATTTTTTTCACAGCCGCTGTGGATCACCGCCAAAGTGACCGGGAAGGTTCCTCACCATCGCAGATCCACACGCAATTTTTGCGCGGCCCAGACACCTTTGACGTCCTGGGCTGGCACTCACTTACTCCCACCCCCTCCCCCTCCTCCTCCACAGCGCTCTTCCCGCACCTCACTTCCTAAAGCCGGCCGATCGCCATTTTGTTCCATTACGCATGACGTGCACTGGCCCGTGCGCCCACGATCCACGACAGTTCAACGTGCTGGAACCCGGAGCGGAACACACTGTTTTTTTCACCCCTCCCCCATCCCCCCCACGGACCGACACGCCCTCCGACACACCCCTACAGCAGGACAGTTTGACCGGAGCTGGAGCCCAAACGACTGGGGGGGGGGGTGTCACAGTCCTTTCTGAGTGTTCTGAGGGGGAGCCCTGTGGTGACCCACCACAATCTACATGGACGTTCAATCCTCACACTCAGTAAGTCTGGAGGAAGCAGAGGACCATTCACATACGGACAGAGAACCCCTGGGGGGACAACCAGAACAATGGACTATTGTTTATACATCCCCGGATTAAGGAGAAGACGTCCGGGCGCCAGTTGGTCAGGCTAATCATATGTATTGACTGATATGTATATCAATATGCTAATGTTCCATGCATTCTCTCTGTTTGTATAACATATAAAAGAGCTGACGATACATGCCTCAGGATAGCAGAACACAGCACAGCACAGTAGACCACTGTAGCGCACAGTGCTACAAGTGCGTCTCATTTTGATGGAGGAAATAAAACTGCAACCTTTCAGGTCGCCGCATCACGCCTGAACTGATTCCTCCACAAGCTATAAATTCTTCCATTTTCAGTCTGTATAAAATAGAAGCACAAACGGCGTACTCGGTACACCTGACTTTCTGATTTTATCTTTAGCTAATTTGGCTCTTAGCCTCGGCATAGAAGAAGAACAAGTAAACTCCTGTGCCTACGGTGCTCAAGCATGTCCCCCCTCGCTGAGGCAACATTACTGCACAGGCTCTGACCGTGATTTTTAACTAAAGTTTTATGTCAGATTAAGAAGATTAAATATGTTAAACACACACATTAAGTAAATTTCATAGACTATGGAAAAGGAGGACACACAATAAAAGCTCCTATAAACATGACATTTTTGACATACACAGAGCTGTCACCAGGAATGCGCATCTTGCATGAGCTCTAACCGGGCTGTGAAGAATTGTGCAATCCTTGAGAGGCAGTGTTCGTTGCTGCTTCACCTGGCCTCTCTCCCATGTATTTGAACCGGAAATGTGCAGATTTGGTGATTTTATTTACATAAATATTGTTAAAATGATTGGAATCATTCAGAAATTACATTTAAACATACAAGACAGATCAGTGGACAAATAATAACTTGATGATGATGATGGAATCTCACGTCGCTGGCGATGCATGAGTATCTTGCGAAGTATAGTTCACCGGTGTGTCTTCTGGTGGGAGATGAGTCCAATCTTGGACAAACAAACTCTGTTGCAGACACTGCAGATGAGAGTTGTGTTACTGCTGGAGGATGGCATAGCTGAAGCCTTCCTTCGAGCTCTCTTCTCGATTAATTGTGTAGTCCTGGACTGTTCAAAGTGCTTGACGCCCTGCATACACAGATGGTGTCATGCGAGTCGATCTTGGGCATTATGTTGCCAAGAGTTGATATCCATGTCACAGGATTTAAGGGTAGCTTTGAAGATGTCTTTGTAACGGAGACGGGGTGCCGACTGACCTCTTTCCTTGCTGCAGTTGGCTGAAGAACATTGCCTTTGGGATCCTAATGTCCTCCATCCTGGCCAGATGTCCAGTCCAATGCAGCTGGGCCTTGATGATCAGGCTTTCAGTGCTGGGTAACTTGCATTTGTCCAAAACCTCTGTATTGGTCACTCTATCCTGCCACTTGATACCGCATATGGATCTCAGGCATCGCTGTTAGAACTGTTCAAGAAGCTTGATATGTCGGCGATATGGTGTCCACGTCTCACAACCATACAGGAGGGAGGCAAGAACGACAGCCTTGAACACTTTAATCTTGGTGTGGAGCTTGATACCACATTCATCCCACAACCTCCTTCTAAGCATTAGAAGTTACTTACTTACTTACTTAATCCTCGCCTGGCCACTTAAGTGACCAATGCGGCCAATCGTCTGAAGGCAGGGCGATCTTGGGCTAGGGCGATGAGATCAGCCAGCGGTCTTAACACTGCAACCTGGTGTTGTGTTGGAGTTTAAACCCTTATTTGTGTGACACGGGTGGTGGCTCCACCTTTCTGGTTCACCACCCAGGGTATAAGAGAGCAGTTACGCTGATGACAGTCAGATTTATGTACCATTAAAGCAGGAGGCCTTCTCAATTAAACCACTTCTTGCATGTCTTGATGATATTAAAGCTTGGATGGCTTTAAACTTTTTAAATTTTAATGAAAAGAAGACTGAAGTGATGGTTTTTGGACACAGTGGCTCCTGTGAGTCTCCCCCTGTTGACTTGGGCCCCTTGGCACAGTTTAAGACAACTGTTACTAATCTGGGTTTTAAGATGGACAGTGATATTAGATTAAACTGCCAAATTAGTGCAGTAGTCAAGTCCAGCTTTTTTCATTTGAGGCAGCTGGTAAAGGTTAAATCCATTCTTTTAAGGAAACAGTAATCCATGCCCTCATCACATCTCGGCTGGATTACTGTAACGCACTTTATTTTGGAGTTGGCCAGTCTTCCCTCTCATGTCTCCAGTCGGTTCAAAATGCTGCTGCACATCTTTTAACTGGAACACGTAAGAGGGACCACATTACTCCCATTTTAGCTTCCCTCCATTTTAGCCTACACTTCAGGGTTCATTTTAAAATTTATTTGTTTTTAAATCAATAAATGACCTTGCCCCGCCTTACCTCTCTGAGCTCCTTCATCCTTACACCCCTGCTCGGTCTCTCAGGTCAGCTAATCAGCTGCTCCTGGAGATACCAAAATCGAAGAGGAAGCTTAGAGGAGACAGAGCTTTTTCTGTTGCTGCCTCTAAACTGTGGCACATTCTGCCTTTGTCCATCAGACAGGCCCCTTCACTGTCCAGTTTTAAAATTCATCTTAAAACCCAGTTTTTTTCTTTGGCTTTTGACCCAGTTTGAGACACTGATTTTACTTGTTTTGTTGATTTTAGTCTATGATTACTGTTTATTTGTGCTGCATTGTATTTTTTAATTGTATTTTACGATTTTTATGTCTTATGTTTTTATGTACAGCACTTTGTGTCAGCTGTGGTTGTTTTTAAAGTGCTTTATAAATAAAATTGGATTGGATTAATGAAATGTTTCTGACATATTTTGTTCATATTTTCGTTAATTATTTAATTATTGCAGCAAATTTGTTTTTGCTTTGCTTTATTTTTGCAGCCTTTCTGAGAACTCCTGATTTCAGTTCACGTCTCTCAGAACGCATTCAACTCCGCCCTCCCTCTTACATCACTATTGCTAACCTAGCACTTTAGCTAAGATCAGCTCGGGTGCAAGTATGAGCCAACTTAATGTAAATTTGTCTCAAAAAAAAATTAATAAAATAAAGTATCACTGGTGGACAGGGTTGTGTGTTTCAGTGGTTGATAGGATATGACCGCTCCCTGGAGTACAATAAGCACAGAAACATTCGTGAATGAGTGGCTAAACTGCTGGCTTCAGCTAGCCTTGTTGGTGGTGCTAACGGTGCTAACAATGGAGCATCACGGCGAAAATATAACAAAATAAGCCATAATGACACAAGATATATTATCAATTGTGGATTAGTGAACCAGGTGGAAACAGGGTGTCTATTAGGGTGACTGAAATCTTAAGAAAATAACAATATAAACATGAGCTTCTTAGTACCACTGTTAGCTTTTAAGATAGTGCCTTTGGCTCCCTACCCAGCTACATGACAGGCAGCTAGGCTGGCCAATAATAGAGCAGCGGGCAGGGATCAAGGCTAGTGACATTTACCTTTTATGGTACGTGTCCACCTTGGCATGCATTTTCCCACTTCGAATTCATTGTCTATGTAGCATGCCCCACATGAATTCTGGTAGCGTCATGTCAAGAATATGGCGCAGTCACTTGGAGATGACCGACCGCTCCTCATTGCACCATCACGCTCCTCTCAACTTTATACAGATGAGCAGCTGGTGGCTTCAGAAAGCTCATGCTGAACTTTTAAAATTGCGTTTGTTCAGGCGTGTCTCACGCAAAGATGCTCTGTCAGTAAATTTGTGATTCCGCCTAGTGAGTCGGCCCGGTACGCCCCATTCACACTCCTCATGGATCCCTGGTGTGAAGGAGCCACAGGGACCTTCCGTCAACAGACGTCTGGGTGGACACGTACCATTAGTGACGTTTGCCATTTCTTGACTTACAGGAAAAAAAGAAAACCTAGAAGAGTCAAACAAGCTTCTTGGAGGGAGAAAAATGTGATAAAGGCTGTGTGTTTTTTAAGACAAGTGAGTGGTCTGATATTTTTTTTGAGAATCACGTGGCCAATAGATGCATTTCAGAACGTTAAAACACACAAAAACATAATTTTTCAGTTAATGACCCTGTTCAGCTCCTGCAAAGCAAGACTGGGAAAAAAAATGATTGTTGCCTTGCTCAGCTTGTCCAGCAGTGAGCATTGTTATAAAATATTTTCTTTTTCTTTTGAGCTTAACATCCTGGGAGGCAAGAGGGGGAAAATGGGAGATGGCAGATTTGTTCATCCCTTCTCTTGCTGTACTTCTCAAATTAACCCAATGGCATCACTATTTCACCTGACAAGAATCCTCTATCATTTAGGATATTTTTTTTTGTCTTGCCTCTCAGGGCTTCCATATGATCTGACACTTTGTGTCTCTGTGGATTATGCTTAGAAGATATCATGGTATTAGCGTTTCTAAGTATCCTTGTGAATGCCACCCTGAAGAACTTTTCACTTTAACAAGAAGATCGGTCTTATTCATATCAGCCATCAGTGGTGAATGTTGTATGTTGTATCTTAATGGGTTTAAATGCCTCAAGTAGCACTGTGGGGGCCCCTTCACCAAACACCCTGACAGTGGTCCCTCTCCTGTTTTGTGATTGTACATTAAATTGTAATAGGTATCGGAGCAGTGCAAACACATACAGTATATGGGCTGCAAGTGGGAGGTGAAAACAGTCCAGGCAAATTTTATTTAGTTTGGTTCTGGAGAGCAATAAGTGCGCAATATTTCCAAGCCAAGAGTGAAAACCCTGTGATAAGTTTGGGTATTTATGACTAGATATCAAAAATCTCATTGGAATTACAGCCGTAGCCTGAGCAGCCTTGATTCACTACTGCTCTGCTTCTCCCCCATGACTAAATGAGTCATCGGCACACTCCAGTGCTGCTCGCTGCCCACAGTATACTAATGCACACAAATTAATGCGCATCCAATTAAGGAGAAAACAGCAGATGCACACAGTCAGAGATTCCATATGAGAGCCTATTCCCATATTCAGCTAGAAGTTGCCTGTACATATTACTGATATGTCACAGATGGTAATGTTTAATGTACATATCGAGACATTCATCGGCATGCACGCCTCTCTTTCTAAGTCTCTGTCATCATTTCTCCAGTTCATCATGTGCAGTGTGAGTAGGCAGTAAAGCTGAATTTAGCAGAAGCACCAAGTTTTCTGGCCAGACTTTAGTGCAGTGGAGCGAAATGAGCAGACCCGCGCACTCAGCATCTACTTAACTGCTGCCTGCACACAGGTGTCTGGGAGCTGAATGTGCTAAAGTCTCATCCAAGCTGTTGCCCCTCTCCCCCAACCGACATTTCATCATGTCACTGCTGCTGCTTCTGCTCGTTTAAGGCCTTCTCTTTTGTAATTACTTTTACATCGGAAGTTTAAATGTCTCGCAAACTGTGTTTAGGAGTGGTAATAAGTAAACAAGGATCTGCTGTGCATGCAGTTTTTTGATCACTGTGGAGTTATTGTTAAGTTGAAAATGGCATTTTTTTATTACATAAAACATTTTTGATTAGTCACAGGAGGAAAAAGCACAGATGAAACTGTATTAAATAATCTGTGTATTTGGTTATTCTGGAGCTTTACTGGAATAGTATTACACAATACTTATCACACCCCCTTTACACAGGAGTGGAGATCGTTGAGAGATTAAAAAAAATGTACAGATGCTGAATGATCTTTTGATGATGTCTCAGCAATTGCCCAGATCTCTGAATGGTCTCTCAGTGATCTTCAATGAACTCCATGGTCACCAAGGTTTTGACTCAGTCCAAAACAGTCTCTCAACAACCATCAAAGGGAAGAAATCTCTCAACAATCTCTCAAGGAGTGCTCAACAATCTTATCAATCTCCCAGTGATCTCCCAATGATCTCTCAGCAGTCTTTCATCAAAACGCTCAGCAATCCCTCACTGATCTCTCAGTCAACTGTACCTTCAGGGTGGAAAAATCTGGCATTCATTAAATGGTCGCTGAGAGATCACTGAGAGATTGATGAGGTCAACCAATAGAGTTCATTGAAAGATTGTAGCAGAGATTGCTTAGGGTAGTATCTCAGGGTGATATCTCACAATTTTTGGATTCACCAACTTTTCTGACAAATTTTGGCTAAGCTAGTATCTCATGGACCTGTGAATGCCGAGGAAGGTTCACGAACGGTGTGCTTTTTGGGTTTCATCTGGGTTCATAAAAGGTTGCAAAACAGTTTGCACGCAGTTTTTAAGGTCACCAACAGTTTTGTCATAAAGGGGCTAAAACAGTTGTCAGTGTTCACTACTAGGTGAACCAAAAAGAACTTTAGTGATACGCGTTATAACTGTTTGCAAACGTTTGCAACTGTTTACGGAAAAATACATTCGCCAAAAAAATTAGAATATTTTCAAAAATTTTTGGCAACAAGAAAAAATGTTTGGGACCTTAAAAACTATTGAGCAATGTTTTACAAACCCTAACGAAACCCCAAAATCGCTACATTAGCATTTGGTCCTCCATGAGGTACTGGGGTTAGATGCCACAAGGAGATTGATGAGATCACTAGGCGCTCCTTGAGAGATCACTCGCCTTTGGTTATCATTAAGAAATTGTTTAACTTTGATTAAAGAAGTCAGCTTACATATTTTCAAATTTAAGTTGCAAGTTATCAGACTTTAATATACTCCACAGCTGCAATGCTAATGTCATTGCAACTTCCTTCCATTTTTGAAACTGATCCCTTTTCAGCATGCTCTGCAGAAAGATTTCCAATCATTCTCAAATTCAAAGTACATTTGCTTTTTCTGATTGAATGCATAATTTTCATGCTTTGTCTACACGCTCAGACAGCTGCGAGGTGAAGTGATGGATCACTGTGAATCTCATTTGGCTCCAGATTGACATGCCATCTTCCATCTGCCCATAGATCTACCTGCGCTTCATCGAGTACCAGATGGAACACTCCAACGAGTGCAAGAAGAATTTTGTGGCCGTGTATGACGGCAGCAGTGCCATCGAGAACCTCAAGGCCAAGTTTTGCAGCACCGTGGCCAATGACGTGATGCTGAACAACGGCGTTGGAGTTGTGCGGATGTGGGCAGATGAGAAGAGCCGACTGAGTCGCTTCCGCATGCTGTTTACATCATTTATTGACCGTGAGTTGTTTTCGTTTCCTGTTGGAAAAAGAGTTACTAAACTGCAGTGCACTTCCCATTGTGCACTAAATAGAGATTAACGTTAGCATTCCTTCCTATTATTATTATTATTTCATCAAGTTTTGACAAGAAAAGCCTGAAAAAAAAATCAAAATATACTGTCAATTTGGGATTTTTTTAAAATAAGACCCCTGCAGGCTGCTGTGTGGCTGTGAGCTACAGCCCACTCCCAGATACCATGCTCAGTACTTCTGGATTTGGTAAAACCTTTGCTAGTCTACCAGTTAAGAGCCATATTACTTTGTCACAGTCCCATTGTCCCCAAATTGGCTGCTATTTACCCAAAGGGCATCCAAGAGATTATGTTTAATGAATGAAAACTAATGTGGGGAAAATAGGTACAGTACAGTGGTGTGAAAAAGTGTTTGCCCCCTTCCTGATTTCTCTTTTTTTTTTGTATGTTTGTCATACGTAAATGCTTAAAAAGGGATTGCCCCCTAAACCTAATAACTAGTTGGGCCACCCTTAGCAGCAACAACTGCAATCAACCGTTGGCGATAACTGCCAATGAGACTTTTACAGCGCTGTGGAGGAATTTTGGCCCATTCATCTTTGCAGAATTGTTGTAATTCAGCCACATTGGAGGGTTTTTGAGCACGAGCGGCCTTTTTAAGGTCATGCCACAGCATCTCAATTGGATTCAGGTCAGGACTTTGACTAGGCCACTCCAAAATCTTCATTTTGTTTTTCTTAAGTCATTCAGAGGTGGACTTGCTGGTGTGTTTTGGATCATTGTCCTGCTGCAGAACCCAAGTGCGCTTCAGCTTGAGGTCACAAACAGATGGCTGGACATTCTCCTTCAGGATTTTTTGGTAGACAGCAGAATTCATGGTTCCATTTACCACAGGTTAATTGGCTGTTCTAAATTGTCCCTAGATATTTGTTTCCTATAGGCCCTTAGAATAGAGGGTTAGTATTAATGAAAGCGCTTTGAGTGGTCTTTGTGACTAGAAAAGCGCTATATAAGTGCAGGTTAGTTAGTAGTTAGTTAGTTAGCAAGTCTTCCAGGTCCTGAAGCAGCAAAACAACCCCAGACCATCACACTACCACCACCATATTTTACTGTTGGTAGGATGTTCCTTTTATGAAATGCTGTGTTATTTTTTATGTCAGATGTAATGGGACACACACCTTCCAAAAAGTTCAACTTTTGTCTCGTCAGTCCACAGAGTATTTTCCCCAAAGTCTTGGGGATCATCAAGATGTTTTCTGGCAAAACTGAGACAAGCCTTTATGTTGTTTTTGCTCAGCAGTGTTTTTCATCTTGGAATTCTGCCATGCAAGCCATTTTTGCCCAGTTTCTTTCTTATGGTGAAGTCATGAACACTAACCTTAACTGAGGCAAGTGAGGCCTGCAGTTCTTTGGATGTTGTTGTGGGGTCTTTTGTGACTTCTTGGATGAGTCATCACTGCGCTCTCGGGGTAACTTTGGTTGGCTGGCCACTCCTAGGAAGGTTCACCACTGTTCCATGTTTTCACCATTTGTGGATAATGGCTCTCACTGTGGTTTGTTGGAGTCCCAAAGCTTTAGAAATGGCTTTATAACCTTTTCCAGACTGATAGATCTCAATTACTTTGTTTCTCATTTGTTCCTGAATTTCTTTGGATTACAACATGATGTCTAGCTTTTGAGGATCTTTTGGTCTACTTCACTTTGTCAGACAGGTCCTATTTAAGTGATTTCTTGATTGAGAACAGGTGTGGCAGTAGTCAGGCCTGGGTGTGGCTAGACAAATTGAACTCAGCTTTCCAAAGATGTGATAAACCACAGTTAATTGTGTTTTTTTTTTTTTTAATTTAAGTTTTTGTAAAGGGTATACAGGTCATTACAGCATTGCATTGTTTACATTTTCATCACATGTTCCCTTATTTTTTGCTATTTGACAACATTGGTAGGATAGTTATTACAACACCCCCTTTTTTTTTTAAAGTGAAAGAAAAAGAGAAATTAAAGAGAATTAAATAAAAAAAACCGAATAAACAAACAAACAGAACAGCAAAAAACAAACAAACAGAAAATTAAGTAATTAAAAGTAAAAGGGAACAAAGAGCGGGACCATTATTGAAATGGTATTTGTCAAAGATTAGATCTAATGGAAGACACATATGTGATCCAGGGTTGCCAAAAGTTCATGAACCCATCCATGTCCTGTCTCAGTGCGAATGTCAACTTTTCCATCGAGTAAATGTCTTGAATCATGTTAATCCAATCTTCAGGTGTAGGACAGTCCTTCAGCATCCATTTTTTAGTTAGGGCTTTTTTACTTGCCAATATTAAAACACTGAATAAGTATTTATCTCCTCGTCTTTCCAGTGAGTCCGGTAGTAAACCCAAATACAAAGTTACAAAAGAAAAGGGAACTGTTATTTTGAATATTTTCCCCAATATTGTCTGTACATTGGTCCAATATTGGTGGATAACTGGGCATGACCAAAACACATGAAAATGATTTGCAGTCTTTTCACCACACAAGCGCCAACAGTTCAACCCCTTATGGGTAAATTTGTTTTGTGCAGGTGTTCTGAAAAATCTTACCAAGTTTTTCCATCCAAATTCTCTCCACTGCAGGGATGAGGTACTTTTCCATTGCTGTTTATTTAGCTTTTCCCATATTTCCAATTGTAAAGTGAAATTCCCCTCTTTTTCCCATCTCTCTTTTATATATGATGTGTTGTCTCCTTTTAAGTCTTGAAGACCTTGGTATATTTTAGAAATGTATCTGATCCCTGGGATCCCTTTATATGCCATTAAGAAGACCTTCAGAACACCTGACTGGGCCCTTTCCAAATCCTCCTTTTTAAGTATGTTGTTTATGTGGTGTCTAAGCTGAAAGAACCTGTAAAGATCTTGATTTATTAGACCTTGTTTTTTCAAATCTTCAAAATTTCTTAAAGTTTGCCCCTTAAAAAAATCGTAATATTTTATCAGCCCTTTCTCTTTCCACTCTTTAAATCTAGTGTCTGTTTTATTGGGGGTAAAGTCTTGATCATAGGCAATCCATTGCAGAAGTCGATAGGGCTCTTTAGCTTGATTCTCTCTGACTATCTTAAACCAAATTTTTAGCGGGGTCTCTATCCACGGGTTAGTGTTATTCAAGAGTTTAGGTAAGGCATTGTTCCCTATTATCGCCTGTAGGGGGATGTCACTTGTTATTTGGCCTTCCATCTCCTTCCATTGTGCAGTGTAGACTGGGTTACATATCTCTACTAAAGTTTTAATTTGTGCAGCTATAAAATAGTCCCTGATATTTGGCAGCGCGAGCCCACCTTTGTCTTTGTTTAGCTGTAGGGTTCTATATCTGATTCTAGGTCTCTTGCCCTGCCATATGAATCTTGAGATCCTTCTGTCCAGCTCCTGCCATGTTTTTTTGGGAGGTTCTACCGGTATTGTTTGGAAAAGTTATAGAAGACGTGGAAGTATATTCATTTTGACTGCTTCAATTCTTTGTGCAGTACCTAAGAATGGTATCATATTCCATCTTGCTAGGTCAGATTTTATTTTTGTCACCAGTGGATCATAGTTTAGTGTTATAATTTTGTCAAGTTGTTTCGGGATATTGACCCCCAGATATTTCATAGATTCCAACTCCCAGTTAGTTTTGAGTTCACTTAGTGAATAATGATTTGGGTCATAGTTGAATGTTAAAACTTGGGTTTTATGCATGTTTAATTTGTACCCCGATAAATCTCCATAGTCGGAAAAAACTGAGATTAGTTCTGGTAAAGAAGTGTCTGGCTGCCCTAGGTATATTAAAATGTCATCAGCAAAGAGTGCTATTTTATGTTCCTTCTGACCAAGTGTAATACCCTGAATTTTTTGATTTTGTCTTATCCATTGGCTCAGAGGTTCTATGAAGATTGCAAAGAGCAGTGGAGACAGGGGGCAGCCTTGACGACATCCTCTTTCCAGCTCAAAAGATGATGATAAATTACCGTTAATCCTTATTTTAGCTGTTGGTTTTTTATATAATGCCTGTATAGTTCTAATGAAGTTGTTATGAAAATTGAAACTGGATAAGATTCTATATAGGAAAGACCAGTCAACCGAATCGAATGCTTTTTCAGCATCTAATCCCAATATGACTGCATTTAAGTTATTTTTTTTATATGATGAATTATGTGTAAAGTGCGTCGAATGTTGTCTTGTGTCTGTCTTTGTCTTATAAAACCTGTTTGGTCTAAGTGAATTAAGTCTGTCAGTATGTTTTCTAACCTTTTGGCAAGGATAATGGTAAAAAGCTTATAGTCCTGATTTAAAGTCCTCGGACGGTGACATTTTTTTATTGAACCAATAAACTGATTGTATGAAAATATTCCATTCTGGCCATTCCCGTGATTTAATATGTGTCACCAGCCTCCATAAATGACTTTATTTGGTAATAGCCCATCTTTCACTTAGTGATGCTGCAGTACCGCCATCTGTCGATAGGGGCAGGCAGCAGTGACGTCAGCTCAGGAAGAAGTGAGGGTGATATTGCCTGCCTGTGCTGTGAGCCTCATCAGAGAAACATTCCCATCGGATCACTACAAGGGATTTTGCCTACCAAGATTAGATTTGTGAAAAATGATATTTAAATAAAGTTTTGTAAAATCATATATTGAGTTTATTAATGTTCATGTCAATTTTATAATTCTAATATTTCAGCATTCATCAAAGTCGCATGTCATATACATTTGAATAATTTTTCTACCATTTTATGGTATAAAATTCGGGTTCAATTCGGCACTCAATGTGGTGGGAACTCTGGCTTGTACATAGTGCCACTGCTCCCATAAGTGGGTTGGATCAACCAAGGTTTTGTTGAACAGAGTATTCATCAGATCATCCACATATTCTGAAAAAAAATATATTCAATAAAAATTAGACATCCATTTGACTACAGTATGAAATACAAATTTGACCCAAATTAACATAATTTGATAAAAGCTATGAAATGTGAAAGTTGAATGAAGAGCAACCCTCCACCCACTGTAAATATCATATACAAGCCTAGAAAATGATACTAATATTTCTTATACTCACGGAAAGTTGGATTAACTTTCTTTGCTTGCAGTTTATATCCGCCTTTTTTGAATTCTGGGTACCTGATGATGAAGACCGGCTCACCATCACGATTCTGTGCCTGCTTGCGGCCTGCATTTTCATTAAAGTGCATTGCAGCTAAACAAAGTCTGTAATTAGAATATTATCACAATGATTTATTTTTGGACATATAAGTGATCTATCAGCAGAAACTCTATGTAATTGGCACTGTTATTGTCATGACGGCAGCTGGGCCGTCATCCCGCTCATCAGCTCCAGCTGTGCACAGAACAACAGGTGTTAATCAGCGGCTCTTAAAAGCCAGCGTCACACTTGCACTACACTCTCACATTTGACAATAAAGAATAACTATTTTGTATGTGTCTGTGTCTGTCTCTTGGGTCCTGAAACATGTCAGTTATTATAATTGCATTTCATATTTTTGGTCACATATTGCATCTCCTCACCTTGTCAACATTCCAAGGAATGAGAAGTGTACACTCTTTGGTGCAAAATGAATAATCAGACTGTGGAAAGCCTCCACATTTGAAATTTGCTGCCCTGGACTCAGCTTTCGCACATCCCTGAGGACCCGTGTTTTGTTGATCATAACTTATTCACAGCCCTTTGTGCCTGAAATAAATTGTAGGTGTGAGATATGTCACCAAAAATGATGAAAATCAATGGGATAATTTTTATATATATATAATACATGCACTGTTTCATTGTGTGAAACTGTTTTTTGTGTTAGGTTGCAGTCTCTCAGGAGCTGGGGGATCGTATGTAGTGCTCGCATCTTTGTACTGGTTGATGCGCAGGCAGCAGAGCAGCGCGCCGTTCAGCCGGAAAAAAGCAAAGGACAAGGGTAACGGGCACCACACCGAGACAGGGATAATCGGTGATAATGTTGCTTACTTGCAGGGGCAGGTGGCTGGTGTCGGCAGCTGACGAGGCGCAGGTGTGCGCGCAGCTGGAGCCGCGAGTCGTGACACGAATTGCATCTTATTCTCAAAATCGCTGTCAACGAAATGTCTACTGCACATGTTGAGTGATTTACCGACATCATTCCAATTTTTTCGCGTTTTCTGAACGAATTTCACCCATGCCGTTCTGATTTTCCCAGGGACGGGAAATTCATAAACACTCACCGCATGCTCCTCTGATATACCGTCGCACCCGTAGACAACACAACGCCAAACCATAATTAATTCGATTACTGAAATCCTAATCTTAATAAATAATCTATTTGTAATCCACAAGTACTCCGAGAAATATCCGTAATCGCCGATTTTAAAACTTAAACAAGCAATGTCCGCCGAGCGTGTGCATGTCTCTCCCTGAAATTACGTCACACAGTCGGTGGCCATCTTAGCCGCTGATCGCTTGAATGAGTCAGACAGCTCTCAAGGACAGCGTACTTAAAGAGCGCATTGTCACCTTATGCGACATTTGTTGACACCAAAACATGTGCGATTCAAATTAGCTTGTCTCACACAAAAATTTAAGATATGATTTAGCGATATTGAATTTTCGTCCGGCCGACGCCTTTAATACACTGATTGGTCTGTAGTTGGAGCATTCTAGTTTATCCTTTTCAGGTTTAGGTATAACTGCAATGACCCCTTCTCTCCAGGAGGGGGGGGGGATTTCCCCTGTGTGGAGGACATAGTTAAATGTTTTCAGGAGGAGAGGAGATAGTTGCTGTTTAAAGGTTTTGTACCATTCTGCTGTATAGCCATCTGCTCCTGGGGATTTGTTAGCTTTAAGTTTCATAATTGCTTTTTCCAATTCTTTAGGTTGTATTTCTGACAGTAGTGTTTTATTTTGTGATTCCGTAAGTTGGGGAAGGTTTAATGTGTTTAGGAATGTCTCGGATGCGTTTTTATGTTTTTTGTGGGAGTATAAGTTCTTGTAGTAATTCTCGAAGCTTTTAAGAATATCCTGAATTCTGAATTTTATTTCCTTTGATACTGGGTCTCTGATTTTGTAGATTGCTCTTTCTGTTTGTTGTTTCCTCAGTTTATAGGCTAGTAATTTTGCCGATTTACTGCCTGCTTCATAGTGTTTTTGTTTCAGAAATGTAAGTTTCTTCTGGATTTCTATTGTGTAGATCTCATTTATTTGATTTTTAATTTCTTTAATCTTGAGCGAGCCATTAGAATGAGTGTTGTCTTTGTGTTCTTTTTCTAGGTTCTTGAGTTCTGACTCTAGTGCGATTAGTTTTTCTTGTCTCAGTTTCTTTTGGGTTGCCAGTTTTGCAATAATTTTTCCCCTTATTACAGCTTTGCACGCATCCCACAGTATTAAAGGGGATACTTCTCCATTATCGTTTTCTTCCAAATATCTGAAAATATCTGATTCCAATTCATCTTTCAGTGGTCCTTTCAGGACATTTGAATTCAACCTCCACGAAAATGTATTATTTGTGTATTTTTGGATGTTTAAGTCCATATAGATCGGACTGTGGTCAGAGAGATCCATCAGTCCTATTTTACATGTTTTTACTCTTCCAATGTCTCTATTAAACATAAAAAAGTAATCAATCCTTGAGTAAGATGAATATGGTGTTGAATAAAAAGTATAATCTTTTACATTGGGGTTGAATTCCCTCCATACGTCACAGATTCCCATTTCTTTTAGTAGCATCCGAGTTTTCCTATTTTGAGTGTTATTTTGATGTGAAGAATTACCTGTTGCATCCCAGTATGGATTCAGTCTTAGATTGAAGTCTCCACCACATATCACTAAACCTTGGGCTTTAGTTATCATTAGGTCGAATACATTTTTATAAAATTTCCATTTAGCCCCTGGTGGTGCATATACATTCAGCAGGGTGATATCTTCTCCCTCTAGCCGCCCAATTACCAAACTGTACCTCCCTTCTTTATCTTTGTGTTCTGATTTTTTTTCAAATGTAATTTTGGTTGATATCAATGTCGCTACTCCCCTCCTCCTCCCTGACTTATATGAAGATGAAGAGATCATTTTAAACCCTTGTCTATTGAGTTTAGTGTGTTCCACGTCTGTTAGGTGGGTTTCTTGTAAAAATATTATTTCTGCTTTGTCTTTTTTCATTTTGCGTAGAATCTTGGATCTTTTAACTGGATTCAGGATCCCTTTTACATTATATGAGGCTATTTTGGTTACACCCTGTTTCTCCATTGTATTTTCTTATTTAGTATAACAGTGTGGTGGCCCTCTTTTTTGCTATTCAGAAACTGAAAGAAGATTAAGAACATAAAAACCATTAAGAACATAGTGTACGAAACTTTAAAACAAAAAACTGTCAAAAAAACTTCCTGAGCTGGGGTCTCTTTAAAGACCCTGTAAGAGCCCTGATGGAGTGTAGGCTCTGAGGGAAATTCCTCAAACTCTGTTACGTGTTGAGGGCCCTCTCTTACCCCTGAAAGTTGTTCCATGTTTTTAACGTGAATTTCAGATCCCAATCCGAATTTGTAATGATTTTTTTTTTTTTTATGCCTATACCCTATGAGATTGTGTGCACCCTCCCACCCCCATCACAGCAAACATTCACTCTAATACAGTATTTGTTAGTGTGGAGAGAACATGTGGGTCATTGTTACATTTCTATTTTAACAAGATTTATTTTTTTTCCCTTTAAATTAAGAAGACATTTGTTTCTAATGCTATAACTGCTCCATGAAAGGTTTTACCACATGCTGATTCTGCACCTCCTTTAATGTTTGTTACCTTGTAGGAGGGGGGGTGGAAGTGCAGAGTGACTGAAAAGAAAAAAAACAAAAAGGTCGCTATTCCTTCCTGGAACTGGAAAGCTTATCTTTGTAGCTCTGGGGCTGGGTTTCCCGCTGCTGGCCCGTGGATTTTGAAGGTCTCTGAGTGGACCACGTTTGAGCTCTGATCTTCTCGCTCAGATTCGCTGCGGGTTTAAACACCGTTACCCGGAGTCCTCTTCTCGCCATGTCAATTGTTGCTTCTTCCGCTGAATTATAGAGACATGACTCTTCACCGTAAAAGACCCTTAACTTCGCCGGAAATGGCGTCTGAAAGCGTAGATTCTGTTCCCGTAGAACCTTTTTGGCGTCGTTATATTCCCGTCGCTTTTTAAGAACCTCAGGGGCATAATCGTGCTCCGCGAAGACTTTTCTCTCTTGATGCATAAATCCTTTTTTCTGCCAAGCCCGTCTTACAACCTCTTGTTTTATTTTGAAATCGGAGAATCTTACCACCACCGAACGCGGGGGCGCTTCTGCCGCTGGCTTTGCGGCTAATGTACGATGGGCCTTTTCTATCTTCAAATCGGTGGTTTGTGGAATATCCAACTTCTCTCTCAATAAGGATTCCACGCATTCCGCCACTGTGTTGAAACTATCTTCAGCTCCTTCTTTCAGACCGTGAATTCTGATGTTATCTCGTCTCTGTCTTCCTTCTTGGTTGGTTAGCTTAGCCTCCAGCCTTGACTGTTTTCTGTATAAATCCAGCATAGAATCTTCAAGCACTTTTACTCTTTCTTCAGCTTCCAAGATTCGGTTTTCGGCCTGGTCCATTCTGCTGTTCGTCCTTTTTAGTTCCTCTCTGAATTCATGAAATTCGGCCCGAAATCGTCGTAATTCATCAAATAGCGATTTCAAGCTAATCTTTTTGTTAGCTAGGTCCAGCTCCTCGTCTCCTGAATGGAGGTCCTCGTGATCAGATTCTGCGGCCGCTGCGCGTCCTGACCTGGGGAATGTCAGTTTCTTCTGTTTTTGGTTAGGCATGGTGTTTTTGTCTTTTGATTTTTATTCTTCCAAAAATCCGTTAAGTCTGACTTTGAAGATGTTTTCCTTGGATTGGATCTGGGAGGTTCAGCGTTAAGTTGCTATCACCATGGCGTCCAGACCGGAAGTCCAGTTAATTGTGTTTTAACAGGGGGGCAATCACTTTTTCACACAGGGCCATGGAGGTTTGGATTTTTTTCCCTTAACAATAAACACTTTCATTTAAAAACTGCATTTTGTGTTTACTTGTGTTATTGTTGTCTAATATTTAAGTTTGTTTGATGATCTGAAACATTTAAGTGTGACAAAAAAAATGAGAAATCAGGAAGGGGATGAACACTTTTTCATACTATTGTAAATAATTACAACTTGTACACAAAAGCTGGTGTTTTATTTATTTTTGCAAGTTAACAAATTAAAGCACATTTTAGTTTCTTACTGGGAATCTGATTTGCCCACAGAAATACCAGCTTTCTGCTAATGGATACCATTTGGTATTTTCAGGATTTATAGTAGGACAGGACGTGGCATCAACAGATGTTAAAGCTCAAAAATTTGCATGAATCTACAAGAACAGCTGGTTGTTGTGATGACTGCAGTCAGAAAGCTGCTGCAGAAATTATCTGTTGCTGTTAGTTTTGATGCTTGAAATCAGAATACCACATGCTAATATGTACAAATTTTACCTGTCAAAAACACAAAGGTCTTATTTTTTCACATTAGCAGGGATTCAGTGTAATTTTTGACATTCACAGAAATATGTATATAATTTTAAAAATCATAAAAAATTCCCTGTGTTATTTACAACTCATTAAATTAGTCCCAGTGTCCCTCATTCTAAAAACAATCCATTTTTTTTACAATATTTTCATTGGGTGTAGCTTTTTTTTTTTCCAGGTGGTACACTGTAAGGCCATCCATCCATCTTCTTCTGCTTAATCCTTTTCGGGTCGTGGGGGTGCTGGAGCCTATCCCAGCATCTTTGGGCGAGAGGCAGGGTACACCCTGGACAGACCGCCAGTCCATCGCAGGGCCAACACAGAGAGACAGACAACCATTCACTCTCACAGTCAAACCTAAGGACAATTTAGAATCCCCAGTCTGATGCCAGTTAACCTAACTTGCATGTTTTTGGCATGTGGGAGGAAACCGGAGAAATCCTGGAGTAAACCCACGCAGACACGGGGAGAACATGCAAACTCCACACAGATCACTGTTGGTCAGGGGCTGGGATCGAACCCAGGATCCCCCAGCCAAGGGTGAGTTAACCACTCCGCCACCGCGCTGCCCAACTGCAAGGCCAATCATACGTAATGATCTGTCGCTAACTTATGACAACTGCTGACTGCTAAGTTATGGCTCATCACTATGGTGGCCCAGAGAGCCCACCAAAGTGCAAAAGCCACAACACAAATACAAAAGCATGCTAATGTTAGCATCAAAGCTAACATTAGCACTAACATAAGCATGCTACCTTATGAAACAGCTGCATAATAATGTTAGCATGCTAATATTAACATTAACGCTATTACTAACGCTAGCATGATTTTGTATTTCTGTTGTGGCTTTTGTGGCTTTTGCATCTTGGTGGGCTCTCTGGATCACCGTACGTCTCACCATAGGTGGCGTTTGTACAAAAAGTGTGCTCTTTTATTTCAGAATGTTAATGCTAGGCTAACAGCTTCAGCAGCAGCGGCAACCTCTGATAAATAATTCACTCATGAGTTGTGGATCTGACGCACAGCTAGACCGTGTGGAGACAGCTGCCTCCCTATGAAGTAGCTTCACAGTGAAACACAAACTTTTTTGGGGGTTTGTTGGCTTTGAAAACTAGTGGTGCTAACATTAGCTCTCAAGCTAACAGGCCACATTTGGATCCCTGGCTTTCAGTGGGGATTCTCTGGCCTGATCTGGCTAATGATCTGAGGGTAGAGGTGGTAACATGAGAATATTTATTTATTGTAAAGTGAGAATTATGGTGGTAAAATGAAACAGCGGTTTAGCAGGAACAAGAGCTCTACCAACAACTGTCAACCTGCTGTGTCCAGGACTGCTATGTTCATCAAAAAAATGTCTCCACAGAGGCATATAATCAACCATTTTCTTCCCAGTGGAGTGTGTTCTTTTTTAATTTATTTTTGTATACCTGGTGATGTTAGAACTGATGCTGACAGGCCTAGGATCCCTGGCCTGTGTGGGACTGTCGTTGTGGACTTGAGCAATATCACAACGCGAATAATGAACGCATGGTTTTCTTTTAGTGATTACTGAAATCGAGCTGGAAGAGGTAGGCCAGGTCCTGCCAAAGTCAATAAATATAAATATTTCTATGTGAAATGAGGTTTTAATATTTTTATGGTACTCACGTAAGCTAACCCATGGAAGCATTTTTGAAAGTTAAAACCCATGAACACACCATTCTGTAGTGAATGAGAACTTTAAAGCAACACTGAAAGATTTTTATCTTAAGATAATGTTTGCAAAACCATTCTGATGGTACTAACCTTAAACTGTGCAAATGTCACTTCTGATATAGCCTGAGTGAGCCCACAGTCAGGCTATATCGGAACAGTGCTATGTACTGTAACGTCCCGCTTCCTGGCAGGAACACTGAAGAGACTACTACTGCCATGTTTTACGACCAAAGTCACAGGGTGCTTTGTTAGTCGATGCCTAACAAGCTGGTTGTTCCTGCCAGGAACAACAAAGTTACATGTAGTTGTGTTGCAGGTGATACAGGGCCATGCAGAATTCGGTGAAAGTGACATTCCCTCAGTGAAAGGTTGAAATACCATCAAAATGACTGGAATAATGATTTTATATAAAAAATGTTGCGTAATGTTGATGCAGTACAGGGGACTCAAATCATGTGCCGTGTAAGGCCAAGATCCTGCAGGCTTTCTTCCCAGCTAGTCTCAACAGGTGGTTTCACTGATTGCTGATGAGGGCAGCTCAGTGGTTAGCCTCACAGCAAGAAACTTGTGAGTTCAAACCCAAGAGTTGGCCAGCGGCGACCTTTCTATGTGGAGTTTTCATGTTTTCCCCGTGTCTGCGTGGGTTTTCTCCGGGTACTCCGGTTTCCTCCCACAGTCCAAAGACATGCAGGTTAGGCTAACTGGCATCAACTGGGGATTCTAAATTGTCCTTAGGTATGAATGTGAGAGTGAATGGTTGTCTGTCTCTCTGTGTTGGACCCTGCGATGGACAGGCGATCTGTCCAGGGTGTACCTCGACTCTCGCCCAAAGAGGTTGAAATAGTCTACAAGTCGTCACGCGATCTGAAAAGGATTAAGCATTTAAGAAGATGAATGAAAACACCTGCTTTAGTGACTTACTGGCAAGAACACCTGCAGAGTTTTGGCCCTCTGTGGCACCTGATTTGAAATCCGTGCTTTAATCAGTATTAGTTCCATTATTGGACTACAGCTGCCATTCAATCGGGATCATCCTAATAGTGTGTCCTATGAAACACAAAGCCTAGAACTGATGATTAGTTTTTCTCATAGCTGTGATTCTCTTATTATTTCTGCATGAGTAACCACACAGTCGAGAAAAGAAGTACGGCTTGCACGTGACTTCTGTACCAATTCCAACAGATTTAACTTTTCAAAGTTGTCCTCAATTCACATCCCTACAACTTCATGTGGCATTTCTTCTCTATGACCATCCAGAAGCTTCCAGACTCTGCATTACCCACCCACACACAACAGATAACAAAACAGTTGATTTATGAGGTCCTGAATCCTATTTACATCAGTTGTCACACACAGACACTGAAGTGCCATTTCAGTGGGGAAAGCTAATTACACTGTGCCATGTTTAGAGCACAGATATGAGAAAACCAATTATTTACGCTGGCATTTTTTAAATAACTGAAAGCATCAAATCATTTCTTGATATGCATGTCACAGCATCATACTTTGCTTATTTTAGGTCATTTAGAACAGGAAAATGGGAATTTATTTCTCTGTTTTTGTGAAAAGAAAAGCTGAGTAGGGTTAATGGATCTGCTGGAAGCAATTATACGCAGAGCTTTGCCGTTTTTGATGGATGTGAAACTTTCAAACATACCAACAAACCCTGCTACAGGTTGCACGGGAAGTAGAACAAACTGCCAAGCAAAAAACAAAAAAACAAAAAAAAACCTAGCATTTTCTGTTAGCAGACTGTAATATTTCCATTAAATGCCTGAATAGACTGAAATATTAATTGCCACATTCTCCTGAGCATATCCCAAACCCTGGGTGAATGCTAATGTTGTTTTCATCAGCAAACCCATAACCATAGCAGTCAGAACTTAATGGCTTTTAGATTCAGCAAGGGTGCCATTTTTTTTTTTTTACTCCGAGAGTCCTTAAGACCATTTGGATCCTCATTAATTCTGATCACACAGTTTATCAGGGAGAAGTCTGAAGACTCTTGAATAACTCCAGAAACTTTATTTAGCCGAAGTCAGCGGCTGGCTAAAAGTTTACTTGGAGGTCAGGGGGAACAATTAATCTTTGTCACTGACGGAGCAAGGATGAGCTGCTCCATTTGCTCTCCATCATCCATAACATGCTCTAATCTTCCAGCAGAGCCCCCTATGACATGTAAACCAGACACATCAAAGCTTCAGCAAGTGCACTCTCACCCGCTCAGACACACGGCAGCATACATTCAGATGTGAACTGCATCCTTGCGTGTGGCGGCAGGGTCAGGGTGAGCTAGCGAAGCGCTGCTGGCACCCTCTGAGGAAACTACATTTTGAAGGCAGGAAACACGTAATTGGTTTTGAAGTGACCGCGGCGTCGGTGGGGAGCGGCCCCCGTCTACTGTGGGAGATGAATGGGGGGGGGGGGGGGAACACTCCAGTGCACACATGCTCTTTCGTAGGCAGGCTCACATGCATGCACATATACGTACATGTCTCTCTGTTAGACTTATTTAACCCGGAGGCAGAGGAAGCAGTCGGGGGGAGGGCAGCGGAGGTTCAGAGCCCCCGTCACAGCGGTCCGTGGAGCAGGGGTGAAGCCAGTGGAGCAAGCCGCAGTCTGTTTCAACTGTGATAAAGACTCAGAGAGGGGATGTGTGTGCAGCTGCTGTGCGTGTGTGTGAGAGAGGAAGAGAGAAAGAGAGGTGGGACATTTTACCCAAGGTGGTTTAGAAGCTGTAACGTTATCATGAGCAGAGTACTGCGTGTGTGTTAGCGCCATTTTGTAAGGCAGAGGTGGGTGGTAACGAGTTACACAGTACAGTTCAAAAGTTTGGGTTCACTTAGAAACGCTCCTGTTTTCCATGAACACACACATTACTTTGAGCTGAAATTGTAACAGATGATTAATTTGCCGTTTATAGTGACAAACGTGCAATAGCAAATGTGACGTGACACTGATACATAGTTGCTGATAACAGGCCTTTGTGTGAGTGTGTAGATCTTTCTTTTAAGAAAAAGGTAATCAATTTCCATCCATCCATCTTCTATCCAGGGGTCCAGGTCGCAGGGGCAACAGTCCAAGCCAAGAAGGTCATACTGCCACCCGGTTCACATAGCACCATGATCCCCATGATCCCTCCTGCAGGCGGTGAGCCCACTGGAGGCCCTTTGCGTGCACCTGGTCCTTATTGTAACTTTTTTCATCAGGATCTACTCGACAGTTCTTGGTCTGGCCCTTCACCAGGGGCAAGCTGCCCCTGACAGCACGGCTCCTGGGATCATTAGGGCGTGCAAACCCCTCCACCACGATAAGGTGGCGATCCACGGGGGTAATTATGACTAGGCAACATTAAATTTAAGATATTTTAAATGTTCATTTTTACAAGTCACAACTGATTTAAAGATATAATAAAATGAATTATAGATATTTAAAAAGAGAATTGGTAAAATGACATCACTGAGTAGTTTGATTTTAACTCTTACTTGACTACATTTAGGAAGAAAAATCTGTTTCTATTCAAGTGCATTTTGTCATACTCTGAGTTTGATTTCACAGACTAGGAAAAACTGGATGCCCAAAACATAATCTTGCATAGGCCCTCCAAAAACCTAGAAACGGCCCTGGCCATCTGACTGGGTCACCTACTGTGTGGGTTTGGAAGATTATAATGTTAAGAATTGGCTGAAACTGCCCTTATGTCCTTGGTCTGCCGCATTTTTAAAACTGATCATGATTTGAAAATCATCCACTCTAAGCTGCCATTTTTTTTTTAAAGCAGGTTGTATGCCAACCCATTTTAAGCTGCATTTTCCAGGAAAGAACTGGTTTTTGCTGCAGCTCCAAACTGTCTGTGCAAGTCATCTGAATCTTCCCTCAAACCCTCGCTCTGCCGCTCTCTTCCTCCAGTGCATCAATCTCCTGAGCCTAGCAGCCAGCATCAATTACCACTCATCTCTGTCTCTGCCGCCACAGGCTTCATACGCTAAAAGTCACTTTAATGCGTCCCACGGCACCTAACCTGACCACCTACACCCTAGGATGAACTGAAGCAACCCCTGGCCTCTCCCATTCATCCTTTCTATACCCCCCCCTTGCATTTAATTTTTCAGTTCTCTCTGCCTCCTGCTTCTTTGACTCCTTCGGCATGACAGCTGCAATTCAGTGTGGGTGATGTCTCCCCTCCTGCCTCCATCACCCCCTCTACTCAAGTTGCGTCTGCGGGAAACAATGATGTACGGCCCAGTGTGTGCCGTGTCTCCATTAGACCTCCAGTGTTTAGCAAAATAATAGAACATTTCATCTTTTATTACGGGCCTCCACAGATTTCCGCTCCCAAATTATGGTTCTTTTATTGTTTTTATTATTATGATCGCCAAAATAGCTTCTGGTCCTTTCTGCGGCGTAGTCATCTTTTACTCTGCACTATTAGACAGATGGTTTTTTTTATGCTGTTCTTCTAAATTCCATTATTTCTATGTTTTGTCTTTTGCCTGTAGCTCCCTGTACAGCTGATACATTCTTCTGCCACAGCAACATGTGTATTAACAACTCCCTGGTATGCAATGGCGTCCAGAACTGTGTCTACCCGTGGGACGAGAACCACTGCAAAGGTGATCCGTCTACTACTGCAACCAAACAGTCAAGCCATCATTTAATTTCTTATTTTCTCATTTTCTTATATTGTCCCCTCACCAGAAAAGCGATCCAAGGGGTTTTTACATCAGATTACCAAGACCCATGGCACTGTCATCGGCGTGTCGTCGGGCATCGTCCTTGTCCTCCTCATCATCTCCATCCTTGTCCAGATGAAGCAGCCAAGAAAAAAGGTAATTCATCCATTGTGTCATCTTGAGTTTTGGTTAGCATTAGTTATTCATGAATATTACAAAATAAGAGCTTGAAAAGCACACACATGAGGGAGATCATTGGCTCTGTAGTGCTGAATTTTGGAATCTAAAAGGTCCCTAACTTCAGAAGACAAACCTCATTCAGTGAATATTTCTTTATGTACGGCTGGTCAATTAACCAAAATAAAACCAAAGCTAACTTTCGGGACATAAATCCAACATAATCTTGCTCATGTCGGTTTTTTCAGTTCGTCGCTTCTTCCTGTTGTGTGTGTGTGTGTGTGTGTGTGTGTGTGTGTGTGTGTGTGTGTGTGTGTGTGTATGAGAGCTTTCATGTACCGCCCCTTTAAGATGCCTCCTGGACACACGGTTGCGTAACTCCGCAACCGGGAAGCAGCCCACTCAATGCTTTTCAGAAGCAGCAGAACACGGAGGAAAAATTAAAATGGCTTGTACCAAAAAGAAATGCATTGGCCGTCCACATAGTATGAGATGATTGAACTCTTTGTTTCATCTGGGGATGCTGAGAGGGGGCAAGTGGGGTCTGCAGAGGCTGACATGGAGCGTGCCGAGGCTGGGTGGATGAGCTAAGGCTGTATTTAAGCACCCAATCGAAGATTTGTGCTCCCTGTAGAGTGACGACCTGGTCGTGGGTGTGTGAAGGGCTGGCAGTTGGCAGGCCGCCGGCAGGAGTCATGTTGCCCACAGGTCCTCTTGAGTGCCAAAACCAAAACCGATGGCTGATGGCCCTCTTCTGCACTGGACAGTGTTTAGTTTGGTTGCATGTGTGTGGGGTAACAACAGGCTTATTCTTTGTTATATTATGCTCATGTACAGCCAAATCACCGTGATATATTCATTGATGCCACACTCTCATGGCTTAATTAAGAGTCTTTTCAGTGAACTACAGTATAAGGGAGAAAAAAGGAGGGAGGAAAAAAATGGAAAAAATAGAAGCTGTGTTGCTGATTTAAGGTCAAGTCGCCCCGCCCTGTCTTTATGGTTGTCCTGAGGTCAAACTGATGTTTTTGATTTTTTTTTTTTGTTATGGATTTCTCTTTGAATGGTGGCTAGACATTTGAGACATCGTCCCTGTCAGCACAAATTGGTTGAACAAACACTGAAGGACGGCTTTGCCAGCCATAAAAATGTCTGGATTTGGTTGAAAAGTGAAAGAAGAAAAGCTGCCTTTTTCAGGTTACTGAAAAAAGACGTCATCGTATAGACAACTGTAACCGACTTTTGTTTTGCCATCATTCGTTCATCTTCCTCACCACTTAATCCTTTTTGGGTTGCGGGGGGGGGGGGGGGGGTATCCATGCATCTTTGGGTGAGAGGCAGAGTACATCCTGGACAGATCACCAGTCCATCACAGCACCTGGTATTCCCAAGCAGTCTCCCATCCAAGTTCCAACCAAGCAAGACAAGACCAGGGGTGTCTGGGGACACCTGGAGCCCAAGGGGTCAACATCAATAAAGAGATAAAACACACAGAGAAATTTGTAAAACACATTTGTATTCAAGCAGTGTTTAAGTGTACAGTACAATAAATACCACTGGTTTCAAAATTTTCAGGATAATATTTAACAACCACTATGCCCAATTTTACGTTGAAAAACGCTTTTAAAAATATGTTTTTTATAAAGAACTGTCAACAAAGCGTCTCAGCGGTTGTGAAGGTGTTGTTGACTTTTGAGGGCTAGACCCCCACCACCATCACCAGGTGTCAAAAGTTATTCTGAGGATAAATTTGGGCCAAATTCTGTGGACTAAACAGCCCAGTTACTGGGCTATTTTTGGGTTATCATGATCAGGCACAGCCCAATTTTCAACGTCTGTTTTTGGGTTAAATATGGTTCGTATTAGACGGACTGAACTTGGCCCAATTTTCACAGCTATTTTTGGGTTAAATTAAGGCTTGGAATGACAGACCTGATTTATCCCAGAACACAACCTCAAAATTGTGGCTTGTGCTGGGGGGATGTTGCTCATATTTTAGATACGCATGGGGAAAAAATACAAATTATGTGACACAAACTCAATGCAGCAAGGCATATGCAACTTGCAAACCATTCTGAGTTACTGGCTTGGGTCAGGTAAGATTTTTAGGTGTCCAAGTTAAAAGATGGAACTTGGGAGGAATCATAGTAATAACTCTGGGCGAGGCAGAAAATCACTGTCTGTATGTTTCCTTCAGCTGTCATTAAGAAATGTCATTGCACCATTTTATCAAATCCATGTCACACAGTGTGGCTTCCAATAACTACTAGAATCACACAGTGGATAAGAGCCTTCATTCGAAGAATGCTTTATGGCTGTCTTGGGGTGAAATTGGTGTCTCTGACTTCTATGTAATGGGTTTCTCCTTGAGTGGACCGCTTAACATTTTTCAGTACGTACCTCGAGAAACGAATGCTTCATTTGGAACACTGAGCTCACCATATTTTAGATGTATACTAAATATATGATACCAGACTTTAGCTTTATTTGTGAGAATATGCATAATAGCGTAATTGTCACTTCTGTGACAAAACTTTATTAACATGCTTTATTAACAAGCATTAACATGCTTTATTAAACTTTATTAACACGCTTTATGTGAAAACTCTTAAATCCAAATGAATGGAATATTAAAATGTATAAAATGCTAAAAAAAAAGGCACATTTTTGAGTATATAGGGGCCAAAATTGTTTTTGTTTTTTTATACCAACCCATAAGCATATATGTGAGAACTGAACTACAACCCATTCTCCTCATTTCTGCCAAAGAACATAAATCATATGGTCTGCCAAAGCAGCGGAGGCTGTGATAATATGCATACAGAGGGAATAGGCTGCAGTTTGCACGTCAAGTTTTCCAGCGCTAGAAAGAAAATATTTATTGTAATCCTGAAAAGTTAATTTTCTGAGGGCAACTTGTGGTTATAAGCAGTGTTGGGCAAGTTACTAAAATTAGTAACTAATTACAGCTACTAGTTACTTATTTTCAAAAGTAATTGAGTTACTTTACCAATTACTACATGATTAAAGTAATTAGTTACTTGGAAAAGTAATGTTCACATTACTTCTAAATGCATACTTAAATTATCTTTGTGCATTAAATTAATGGATGAAAATCGACACCTCCAATTCAGAGTCCATGGTCCTCAGCTGGAAAAGGGTGGCTTGTCCACACCAGGTTGGGGATGAGCTCCTGCCTCAAGTGGAGGAGTTCAAGCATCTTAGGGTCTTCACAAGTGAGGGGAGAATGGAGCAAGAGACTGAGGGATGGATCGGAGCAGTATCTGCACTGATGCGGATATTGTACCAGTCTGTCGTGGTGAAGAAGGTGCTGAGCGCCAAAGTAAAGCTGTTGATTTACCAGTGAATGTGCATTCCTACCCTCAGCTGTGATCATGGACTTTGAGTAATGACCCAAAGAATGAGATCCCAGGTACAAGCAACTGAAATGATCTTTCTCCACAGGGTGGCTGGACTCACCCATAGAGGTAAGGTGAGGAGCTCAGTTAATAATAATGGATTAGATTTCTATGGTGCTGTACATGTCAAGTGACATCTGAAAGCACTTAACAGTGAGTATTCATTAACTCTAGACAGACATTGATAGTGATAAATGACTTCTGTGGCCACAGCTGCCCTGGGGCAGACTGATGAAAACGTGGCTGCCAGTCTGCACCAACCAAACACTTATTCACATTCATAAAGTGTCTTACCCAAGGACACATTGGCAAGATGGTGGGGAGATTGGGATTCGAACCGCCACCCTTCCATTTATTGGACAACCTACTTTATCTCCTGAGCCACTGCCACCCCAGTTATCCAGGAGAGGCTCAGAGTAGAGCCGCTACTCCTCTACATTGAAAGAAGCCAGATGAGGTGGTTTAGGCATCTGATCAAGATGCCTCCCACATGAAGTGTTTTGGTCATGTCCCACTGGGAGAAGACCCTGGGACAGACCCAGGACATGTTGGCGGGACTATGGGCCATATTACAAGGACGCGGTCAGTCGTCAGTTATCAGTGACGCTGAGCTGAAATGCTGAGCTGAAAAATCAGCTTAATGGTTTAATGTAGTGTGCACGAATGCAACACACAGACATGAATGGACTTGAAACTTCAGGAAAAGAGGATGATGCCTGTGCAAACTTTCATAAACTTTCATTAATGGTGGTGTGGAAGTTATTCCCTGCCCATGGGGAGATGGAGTGCTCTCTCTCCTGTTGCTTTCGCCGACCGAGGGTCTCCCCCATTTCGTGCGGGGGTCTGCCGAGGTTTGCATCCCAGTCCCTCCCGGGCAAGAGGGAAAAAGGAGATATGGTGCGGCTTCCCGTCCACCACCGACCCCCGCCATGAAACGAACCCGCTCTCGGCAGCCTCTGCCGGGGAGCTGATGGGTGGCAGGCGGGGAGCTTGCTGGGGGAGAACCACACAACCGTAGGCACAATGCGGGCGGCCTCGGCCTGGCTGGAGACCCAGGCCGGGCAGCTGAAGCAGATGTGGATGCATCTCCTGTATCTCTGGGGAGTTGCAGTGAAAAGTAAAATGCCGCACACTCCTTGTTCATTCATTTATTCCCCTAAAAATAAACACATTAATGACTAATAAGTCCGTGATGAAAACAAAAATGTGGATGGAATAAACACTTCAGACTGACACGCCTCCCCTTGTGCCCGCATCCACAATGGAATGCACACATGCTCTATTTCATTCATTCCCCTAAAAAAATCATACACTAATGCAGGGGTGTCCAACCATGTGCCATGGAGAGCCAAGACCCTGCAGGTTTTCTCTTCTACCCAGTCTCTTCAGCAGGTGTTTTCACTTATCAGCAATCAGTGGGAAGAAGTTCACAGAAATCTGCTGTTGAAGACACTGGTTGGAGGTAAAACCTGCAGGGTCTTGGCTCTCCATGGCACATGGTTGGACACCCCTGCACTAATGCCTAATCTGTAGACTGGAGTGGTACGTCTGCAATTAAAATAAGAGTGTGGATGAAATTTTTCAAAAGCTATTTAGTGTGTGATCATATAATTAAAATGACGGGCAATTAGGCTTTTCCTCATGAGCTCTGGAGCTGTGCGATTTCAAAACACGCCAGATAAATAGCATGAAACAATGTGCTTCTGACGATAGACCTCCTTTTTCCTGATCAAAAGTGGATTGTCATGACATGCACCATAATAGTGATGTGCATTAGATTGCACGCTGCCACACCTCTTTGAAATGAGCCTCCACCTCTCAGCGCAAAGTGGGCACACTGTCTACTGGTAATTACATGGCATGATGCAAGCCATAAAAAACAGACAATGCGCTGACAGAAACTAACAAAAAAAACTAGCATACAGTGGGAAGTCTGGTGTAAAAGTCATGACTCACAACTGATTGTCATTTTCTCCCCAGCCCACTCATGTGATTCACACCTGTCATCATTTGTTTCATTTGTGTCTAGCCTTATTTAAGAGCTGTTATGTTCATTCCTCTTTGCCGGAGTCTCGAGTTTCTCTACCCTCATCTCCACCAGAACCCAGCCCTTGTTCTGGTGTGCTTAACTTGTAAGTTTGTTTGCTTGACAGTTTGGATTTTTATGTTGGAGCACTGTGTCAGACTTTGTGTTTTGTTTCTTTAATAAATTTCACAAACTAGCAGTCCAGCCCATGGGTCCCTCTTCTCTGCCCCGAGGGGCATTCCATGACACTGATGACCGTCAAAATAGAGCCCTATGTCTCCCAGCTGACCTGACAATGCCTATTCATCACTCCTGACTGGGGAATGGTGAATAGGATACTAGCAGTCCCTGGAGTATAAGAAATAACCATGAATGAGTGATTGGGAAACTGCTAACAGCCACTAGCCACCTTTAGCTGCTGTAAAATGGTAAATAAGGTAAAATAACATCATAGAATGACATATATATATGATATATGGTCAAGTGTTGGTAGATGAACAAGTGGAGTGAGGGTGGATAGAATTAGTAGAAAATAGCTATCAAAACTGGCAAAACAGTTAAGCTAATGATAAGTTGACTGACTCTGACCGCCTAGCCAGTGCTAACAGTTCGATGTACCATCATGGCAAAAATATAACAAAATAAGCCAGAATGACATGAGATATATTATCAACTGTGGATTAGTAAACCACATGGGATCAGGGATGTCTATTGGGGTGAATGAAATTTTTTAAAAATGATAATATTAACTGTGCCAAGCTGTGCATAACCTAACTCTATAGTAGCACTGTTAGTTCTGAAGATAGCACCTTGAGCTCACACACTGGGCTCACCACAGCCAATAGCATGTTTGATTCAATAACCAAAAACTGGATCGTTTGTCAGTGATGTAGGGAAAATGAACCAGCAAAACTAGCTTCTGACCATTCTGTTAAAATTTTAAAATATAGAGAGATTTCAGTATTTTTACTGTAGTCATATGGCCCAAGTAATGCATTTTTCAGTGCACCACGGATTTCTGGCCATGGAGGTGGAATTGCTATTATTTTTAACAAGTCATTCATATGCCAGATGATCTCTACAAGTTCCTACAACTCATTTGAGATGATTGTGATCAAAATTTGCTGTGCTCAGTCCTTGTACTGTATTTTAATATATCGTCCACCTGGGCCTGCTACATCCTTTCTTTCTGACTTTCAGGACTTTTTATCTTCCATCATCAAATTAGGCAGAATCATCATTGTCGGGGACTTTAACATTCATATTGATGTCTTAACCAACAGCACTGCAAAGGAATTCTTGGACTTAATGGGCTCGTTCAACCTTGTTCAACATATATCCAGCTCTACTCACACTGCAGGACGTATTTTGGACTTGGTCTTCACTTATGGTGTCACCCTTGACTATTTAAAAATAAGTGAGGTTGTTGTCAGTGACCATAAGTCAATCTTTTTAAATCTTTTATTTAACTCAGAGCCTTCTTCTCAAATGTGTGCCACACGTAGTCATTGTATTGGTGATTCTGCTATCACTAGGTTTTCTTTTTTAATTCTTTAACCCCTTCTGAAGATAATGTAGACCTTCTTGTGAATTCTTTTAAATATCACTGTTGTATAATTCTCGATAAGGTGGCCCCTTACCAAATAAGACAATGCAGAATCACCTCTTGTTTACCTTGGTAAAATAATCAAACTTGTGGCCTTCGGTATTCAAATGTATTCCCTACTCCCTGCTCCAATCTCAGGGAATATCAGTTAAGTTAACTGCCCTTTACAAAACTTCTCCATTTGAAACACCCTGTAACCGTTGGCTCCCTCCTCCGTGCGTTACCACGGTAACTGTGGACACGTACTGATACTACGGTGGATAATTTATATTTCTTAAATAAAATATGCATACAAATATGCTTTTATTAGATTTTATTTTTACTATGTAAGTTGATATAAACTATAACCAACATCAGTTTAGCTTGTTAAAAACATTAGCAACAATAGTTTGTTTTACTCATATTTGAGGTGCAGTGGCTTATGGGTAATCTTCTTGTCAACTTCCGGTGAAGTGATATACGGTTGTTCAGTTCTACCCTGCACAGTTCTCAGTTCCCTTTGAACTGAAGACCGTTCACTCCCTTCGGTTTGGAATCTCGCTTAATATGGTGGAATACCCTGTGCAGTCCACTTCGGAGTACACTATTGGGAGATTGGAACGCACCTCTAATCTCGATACTAGCTTAGTCGTTAATTATTGACCAATTTCTAAATTGTCTTTTATTAGTAAAATATTAGAAAAGGTTGTGGAATGTCATCTTATCTTAAAATGTTATTATGCAAATTAAAGATCAGTGATCCTTTTCAATCTGGCTCTCAGAAACTGCACTCTACCAAGACTGCTATTTTAAAGGTGTATAATGATCTTTTAATGGCATCTGATCGTGGGGATTGTTCTATTCTTACTGTCGATCACAACATTTTAATTAATGGGCTAAAGCTTCTGGCAGGTATATCTGGTTCTGCGTTGGATTGGTTTTATTCATATCTTTCTGAGAGGACTTTCTCTGTAAGGGTGGGTGAGTTTTATGTTCCACACCCTCTCTGTCGTGTGGGGTTTTGCAAGGTTCAGTCCTGGGTCCATTATTATTTTTTTTTTATGTTATTACTTTAGCTCGTATTATTCAATCTTTTAATGTCATTTATTATCATTTTTATGTGGATGACCTCCAATTATATATGTCTTTACACCTCACCAGTTTGACAGGCTCTCCACCCTGGTTAACTGTCTAACCCAGATAAGCGACTGGCTCTCCAACAACTACTTCATCTTAAATTCCAATAAAAATGAGACCATGATTGTAGCATCCAATAATCAGTCAGACACTTTCTTCTTTTTGCTCATCTCCTGAGTCTAGTGTTAGAAATTTGGGTGTTATTTTTGAATCCTCCCTTGGTTTTAATTCCCATGTAAATTCTATATCATGTTCATGCTTCCTTCATTTAAGGAAAATTTCCAAATTGAGAGCCATTGTTTCTTCAAGTGAGCTTGAAAAAATAAACCATGACTAGATTATTGCAATGCTTTGTTTACTGGTTTAGACAAATCTTCTCTTTCTTGTCTCCAGTCTATACAAAATGCTGCAGCCAGACTGCTTACGCATTCTAGAATGCAAGATCATATTACCCCTATATTATATATGTTACATTGGCTACCAGTGGATTTTAGGATTTGTTTTAAAGTTCTCACACTTGCATATAGAGCACTACATGTACAAGCCCTACCTTATTTATCTGATCTCCTTCTTAAACATACCCCCGCTCGCACTCTTAGATCTGAAGCCCAGGACTTGTTAGTTGTTCCTTTTATGAAACTGAAGACCAGGGGGGAGAGACTTTCAATCTGTAGCACCGAGGCTTTGGAATAATCTGCCTTTCCAGCTATGTTTAGCTGACTCTGTGGACTCTTTTAAAAAGCAGCTGAAAACTTTTTTAACAAGACTTTCTGTTGAGTTTTAATTCAGCTGCTTTTTAATTAGTAAGTCTGATATTTTTAAATTATTTTAACCATGTGTTTTAAGTTTTTTTTGTTTTTTTTTTACCTCCGCCAAGGGAGGACGGAGGTAATGTTTTTGGTAGCATTGGTTAGTTTGTCTGTTTGTTGGTTGGTTGGTTGGTCTGTTACCAACATAACTCAAAAAGTTATAAACAGATTATGATGAAATTTTCAGGAAAGGTGTGTAATGACACGGGGAACAGATGATTAGATTTTGGTGGTGATTCAAATCACAATGTGGATGCAGGAATTTTTAAAATATTTTATATATTAATCTGGCGCTTTTCATGTACTGCCCCTTTAAGACGTATACACTCAGTTACGTGCATGGTCACACCATAGGACCACGCGCCTCAGCAACCCAGAAGCCAAACACGGCAGAAAAATTATTAGGGGGCGTGTCCACCAAACTTATTTTCCTGCTGTGGGTGACTATTTTCATTCATTCTCTATGTAGTGCAGTGTTTACAGCGCTGAGCGCCCTCGGTACTGAAACGCTTTGAGCGGTGGCCACTTTTTGTCGCGGTGCTCAGGGCTGAAAAAAGTCCAATTTGTCAGACTACCGTACAGCTGTGCTTGTCAATGTCAGACCTTTCTAAGCAGCCAATCAGAATTGAGGAATGGCAAGCCATAGGACGCTGGTACAGGAAGACGAGAACGGGAGGTGATGGTGGAGGCTGAACTTTGCTGCATCAAACAATGTGAATTTGTAGTTAATATCTGTAAAAAAATGGTATGATACCACACTGTTGTGTAATATTGCTTAATAATTATGAACCTTGTCAGTAAACTGTAATGGAGAACAGAGGAGGAAAAAAAAAATGAAAACAGACCTGAAAGATTCTACCACGATGTTGATTTAAGGGGGAATTGCCCAGCCCCAATGTATGGTCAATACAATTATGACAGTCTTATTATTGTTATTATTATGTATCACCCCAGCTATAAAATGTGTTTGGGGTGCTGGATGTAATTCTGCATTGTATGCTTCTGTAGGATTTAGAATTGATGTGGTTTCTCCTACATTTTGGAATGATCTGTGAATGTGCCACTCACTCCACACGTTAAGTACAGCTGCACCCAAATAGTCCGCTCGGGCACCAATCAGGGAAGATTCTGGCATGATCCAATTTTATAGAGGGCGGGACTAGGGAGAGCAAGAGTTCAGTTGACATGAGACGCTGATGAGGTGAGACAGAAGAGTGAGCTGGAGGATTTAACAGACTTTCTTGGGTCAGTGACCATGTTTGAACCACTGCCGGGCCATAGAGTGAGGGAGCTGTGTCGAGGCTGACCACGAGGCGAGTGGTAGCTAGCTGTTGGACATTTGGCTAATTCAGAGGGGGGCTGAGACAACATTTTGAGCCTTTCTACGCCATGTTGCTGAGTGAGTGTGCACTTAATTTAAACCTGTGCTAATGTAAATGGCTGTGAATCAGGAACAAAGAATTTATAAATGTCTGTAAATTCATAGTGTGCTTCGCGGCTACAAGGTGCCAAGCAGTGCGGAGCTTTGAAGTTTCTGAGGGCTCGGCACCATTCTACTGAAGTGCTCAGGACTTGTTTTCTGCAGAAGAGGCTCAGTCAGCGTTCCAAATGCTCGTCGTGAGTATGTCCCCCCCTCCTTCCAAGGCTGTCATGGTAGGGGTCCCTGGGAAAGCCCAGTCACCTATCACTATTGACTGAACTGCCAACAATGAGTACCAGCAGTGTTTTTTTTTCTTGAGGAAACACACAAGCTCCAACAAGCACGCCAACGTGTGGTACCACAAATACGCAGTCTGAACTGAGCACCCGGGTACAGTTCTTTTCATTTAACGTAATTAATTTGTCTTTTTTATGTGATATTTGTGTCTCCTTTATTTTGTTTTATTTCGTGTGTGTGTTAAACTCTTTTGATTCGTCTAATAAAAGTTAGAGTATATGTGCATCCTAAATTTGGTGGTCAAATCATTGTGTAACAGGTATCTGGAGTAAACTGAGGTTACAGGTGGATGACTAAAGGCGCATTCACACCAAAAGTGAACGGGCGAATTTTTTGCACGGCACGATTACATTATAACTCAATGTAAACACGCGAACAAACATGAATCCCCCTTCTGAGCGAGATACAGACAGGCGAAGTTCCCTTTAAAACTTCTGCAGCTGTGTTCGACCTGCTGTGGAAATTCCCAAAATAACGTCATGCTTATGTTTACATTGTCTGACCGGGGGCTGACCTGAAAATGTTGTCTCAAGCCTCCAAAACTTCACAGATGATGAGTGTTTACGTTGCTAGTTTGCTAGGACGTCCATGGCCAGAAACCATGAGTAAATAGCTCAGAAATCCCAATTCAGCTGAAGAGCTCTCGGTCCTTCTGTCTCCAGGTGACTGAGTTTCAATTTTCAAACTAGTTTACTCTGCAATGGTGATACTTTTACTCAGGTAACGGCAGACTCTCAAAGCTAGCAGCTAGCTAGCTAACGCACAGATGTGCAAATGTGCAATTTTGCACATACTCGCATCTTCCCATTTACTTTATATAGATTCGCGCCGCCTGTTCATGTTTGGTGTGAACACACCTTAAGAGTTGCATGGGAGGTTACGATTCACACAGAGTGGCCATAACAGCACTACCCAGGCCTTTTAGCTCAAGTACCGAGTTTGTAATTCAGATTTGCTACAACCTTGGGGTTATTGTATGTTTCTCACTCGTGCACCTCCCATGCTGTGTTGTTTTGACTGAGTGGTAAATAAAGCAAGGTGAGTGAGAAGGCTACATATGGGGACTCGTCCGGGATTTAAACAATTGTACTAAATTGTTTTTATTAACAAAAGGCACTGTGTGATTCAGTATAATTCTGTCACCCCTGTTTACCAGATACTCGGAAAAAAAAAATTTCTTTTCTCTTTTCCTTGTTCTTCCCGCTGTGAAATGGAGTCAGAACAGAAAAGTCAGTGGTGTCTGGACAAAGATGTGAATTTAAGGAAAGCGGCGGTGCTCAGTGGGGTTTCACTTGAAGCTACTGAAGAAAATATTTATAGCATGTTAGACAGAGTGGGGGTATTTGGTCATTGTAAAATCCGAGGGCGGAATGTGGATCCCACAGGGAAAACTCAGATTGTGCTGATTGAAACGACAAATGACATGACTGGGTCTGACATTCCTGAACAGCTGGACACAGGAGATGGATCGGACTGGTGGGTGCTTAGTGTATATGAGGCTAAGAGCTACCATACACCCAGTGAAAAGGGGGCATTTCATTCTAAGTTACTCTCATTCTTGGCTAATGAAGGGAAGATGTTAGCTGATGTTTCAGACCTGCATAGTGGTGCCTCTCGACCTGCTGCTCTCAATTTGAACACAGAGCTTGTTAAGGCTATACCCTCACTAGTTGACAGGCGCCAAAATTCACCCTCCGATGGGTCAGGGTATTGTAAACTGCAGTGATTTTCAGGAATAAAGCCAACTCCTTTAGGGGAGGAGGAATATGATGCTTGGGCAGAGGAGGCCACCCATATGCTGGATGAATGGCAGTGCTCTAACATGTAAAGAGATGAAGGGTGGCTGAGAGCCTTAAAGGGCCAGCAGCTGACATTGTTTGTGGCTTGAGGGTCATTAATCCTCATGCAGCTGCCAATGATTATCTTAATGCATTAGAGACAGCGTTTGGAAACACAGACAGGGCAACAGATCTTATGGCAAAGTTACGCAGTACATTTCAGCGAGAAGGCGAGAAACTGTCAGCATACTTACTCCGACTTAATAAACTTTTGCATGCTATTCATCAAAAGGGTGGAATTGAGGTGGCTGACATGGACAGAATTCACATTGAACAAGTCGCACGAGGTGCACTGTCGCACGATTTGACCGTCCTGTATATAAGAACGACATTCAAACTCCGACCCTTCCCAAGTTTCCTTGAGCTCCTTCGTGAGGTACGAGAAGAAGAGGCATTGGTCCTTGAACAACAGAATATGAACAATGTTGCTGAGTCTGCCAAAGTTAAGTGTGCAGAATGTGTTAAAGCCCCGGAAGTATCAACACGATCTGATCCTGCACCAGCGTCTGTGAAAGTGGAGGGTGAATCTGCATTGGAAATGCTAAGGAAAGAATTCCAGGGGCTCAAGAATGATGTGGTATGCTTACTGTCAGCATCTGTGGCTACCTCGGAAAGTGCATGCCAGCGTGTAGTTTTAAACCACAATCCGAGTGCTGTTGGGTCTTCACACACGTGTAAAGAGGAGAGCTGCTAAGCGTTGGTACAAGGTTGATGGTTTCTGCTACAGGTGTGGTGAGGATGGTCATTTCCAGCGGGAGTGTAGAAACCCAGGAAACCTCAGAAAAGTAAATAATCGCCTCTTACAAGGGGAAACAGCCAACAGGAGATGCCGCTGGGGCTCCGTAGAGGAATGGCCTGATGATCCGGGGGTGACACGTTCCACACAGTGTGACACTCTAAGAGAGAGGATGCCAGATTCTGAGTGTGAAGTCCATCGGCTACGGGCCCATGTAGTTACTGTCAAGGAACACTTGGGAGGCCAAGCGACAGAAGAGCTGCATGCCCAACTCCAAGATGTTAAGGCAAAATATGAAGGTGTTTCGACCGAGGTGGGGCGAGTTCGTAAATGCCTCAAACAAAGTGAGAAGGCCTTGAAAGGATACAAGAGCAGCGAAACACAGTTAGCAGCTGAGACCAACAGGCTGAACCATGAGCTGGGAGTCCTTACTGCAGAGCGAGATGAACTTGCAGAAACTCTTCTAGAAATGAAAACCCAGTTGAAAAAAGCCCAGGCTAAACATGCCAGTGCCGTACCAGTGGAGAAGTGTGACAATATGAAAACCCTGTTGACCAATGCAGTAGATGAGAAAAACGATAGCTCGCTGAGCTAAGAGAAGACTACGATTGTGTGCTGGTGGAGGTGGTAGAGCTCCGTTGAAAGTTAGACAGTCCATCATCTCAGAGAGGACCAAGGGCGATGTCTGCCAAAGAGCAGCAGAGGATAAAAGCAGCTCTGGAAGAACAGGACTCTTCTCTGAAACAGAAGCTCATGGAGGTGACTGCCCAAACCCAGGCTCTGATTCATGGGGTCAAGGAGAGGGATAGACTGCGAGAGCAATTAGACGATCTTAACAGAAGAATTGGGAATGATTTTGTACCTAGAAAGGATCGTGAGGAGGTTCAGATCAGCATGGTTAGCGCTCTGGAGGAGTTTGAGGAACAGCAGGGTGGAGTCGATGCTCTGAAGTTTTTGAATGCTAAACTGGTGAAGGAACTTGAGCTTTTGGAGAGGAGATGTGAAGACCGAGATGAAGAAACTGTATCTGACTCAGAGGATGATGACATGGGTGTGTGTGGGACGACTGCTATTCACAACTGACGGCACAGACAATTGAGCCTTCAGACACTGAGCAATGTGAACTTTTCAATTTAGATTGGGACTTGGCTGTTGCCACGGATGACTCAAGGGCAGAGGAGGCTACTGCTGAGGAGCCTGTAGTGGGTAATGAGACTGACACTGGGTAAACTGAGACTGTTGAAAGGACTGAGGTTGTTGAGAAAGACTGGGACCCGCAAAGGGTGGTTGAGACCCTGTAAGACATGACAATGTTGTGGGGAACTTGACTGAGACAAGACCTCAGAGACAAAATAGTGCCCCTAGCAGGTTAGTGTGTGACACTTTGGGATCTCTCTTCAGTAGCGGTTTGCACACACTGTGCTACAATGGCTGAAATTGGAAAAAAGAAAAGAATGTAATCCTGTCTCCTGTGAAAAGTTATACAACCACCTTTTACAAAAGGGTTTTTTTTTGTTTTGTTGGATTGTTCTTGGAAAATAAGATAAGTGTTGTCTGTCATGAGGACATGACCATTTTTGGTGGGGGGAGAGTGTAGCACCCCAGTTATAAAATGTGTTCGGGGTGCTGAATTCTGTTAAACATTGTATGCTTCTGTATGATTTAGAATTGATGTGGTTTCTCCTACATTTTGGAATGGTCTGTGAATGTGCCACTCACTCCACAAGTTAAGTGCAGCTGCACCCAAATAGTCTGCTCGGGCACCAATCAGGGAAGATTCTGGCATGGTCCAATTTTATAGAGAGTGGGTGGGGACAAAGTCCTACGTGGCGGTGGCAGTAGGACACAGTCCAAGGACGGATAATTATTTCACACATGAGGAGTTGTTCAGAACTCCTTATAAGAACTCATTATACAAAGATATAGAGTGGCCTTCACACCTCCCATGCTGTGTTGTTTTCACTGAGTGGTAAATAAAGCAAGGCGAGTAATTGGGCTACTATTATTATTATATAGTCATATAATGTAGTCATATTGTTTTTGCTGTCATTTCTGTGTCTGATAATAATAATAATAATAATAATAATAATGGATTGCATTTATATAGCGCCTTTCATTCAAATTTTCAAGAAAGGTATGTAATGGCACACTGAAGACATGATTAGACTTTCGCAATGATCTCAAAATGCATACCTCCGCCAAGGTTCTTATCTTCTCACAGAGTGTTAGCAACAATACTCCAAAACTGCTGGATGGATTTGGATGAAATTTTCACCAGGCCCTTGGCCCAAAGATGAACTCATTAGATGTTGGCGGTGATCCGTGAGTGCATACCTCCGCCAAGGCCCTATCTCTCAATGTACAGATGGATGGCAATATGGACAGACAAAGGGACAGAGGGGAGGACAAAGGGAGGGAAGGACGGAGCCTTGGTGGAGGTTTGCGCTCTCTGAGTGCCCTCCAGTTTATTATTTTTTTTACTGTGTCTCTATCAAGTTGTTTTCATTCTGTTTTATTGTGCAGCACTTTATGACTATATGTCTGTGAAAAGCACTTTATAAATAAACTTTACTTGATTACTTACTTTAGAAGGTTATGTTTGATGATTTGGGACTTTTCAGAAAACGTGACTTATTAACACTGGATCTTTCTGTTTTGAAGGTTGTTGCTCGGCGGCCTGGTGTCTTCAACAAGGCTGGATTCCAGGAGACCTTCGACCCACCTCACTACGAGCTCTTCTCTCTTCGTGACAAGGAGATATCCTCGGACTTAGCCGACCTTTCTGAGGAGCTGGACAGCTTCCACAAGCTGCGGCGCTCCTCCACCATGTCCCGCTGCGTCCACGAACACCATTGTGGCTCGCAAGGTTCTGTGGCTACCGGCGGCGGCAGCAGCATGAAGCACAGTCGCACCACCCTGAGCTCAATGGAGCTCTCCTACCACAATGACTTCTCCAAGCCTCCGCCCATGAAGACTTTCAACTCCACAGCTAGCTACAAGAAGAGCTGCTATGGCTACAAGCAGCACGTACAGACTCACGAGTGTGACCAGCAGGTCATCGAGGACCGCGTCACGGAGGAGATCCCGTGTGAGATTTATGGCCGTGGTGCCACCGGAGTGAGCGGAGGAGCCATGGGTGGAGGGGGAGCATCAGGGATTGCAGGAGGAGGGATTGGAGGAGCGGTGGGAATATCAGGAGGAATGTCAGTGGGTGGCGCCATGGGTATTGCCGGAGGGGTGAGCATGGCAGGGCCTAGCGGCATCGCTGGAGGTATCAGTAGTGGGATGGCAGGAGCCTGTGGTACGCTCAGCATCCGTGGCAACAGCGCTCGCAACAGTACCACCATAGTTGACCCGCAACAGCGCTCCATGTCCATGGACTTTTAGAGAGGGGATGGAGGAAGGAATCAGACTGTCCATACGAAGAGAAAACCAGACAATAATCCTAAAGTGCTCTCTTCAGTTTCGTCTTCTACCAGTTTCGTCAGGCACTATTATTGTGGGCCAACATTTTGAGAACTCCTTTTATTCTCATGTGGAGGTTTGGGATAAGCAAAAACAACAACTCAATCAGCAGAGGAAGTGAGGAAAAATAAAACATTAAAGATACAAAGTACAGAAAGTGTGGAGATGTCTTGCTTCTGCTCCTCTCTTGTTAAATCTCTCCTTCTGTCAGAAACTCGTCAGACAAAAGTTCTCGCATGCAGATCCAGACTTTTTTTAAAAAAAAAACAAACTACTCATATGGGGAGAGAGGAAGACTGAGGAATGTCTCAGCCTGACTTTTTACATTTATTCACTCACCATGCACAGATATATTATATACAATCTATAGTGCGTCTTCTAATAATTTATTTGAGTCTTTATTTTTGTCAGTGTGCTGTACCGTTAAAACCAGTATGTACCCAGCCTCACGATGATGATGCTTGGCTTTTAACTCTTTAATCTTTTTCAACTTTTGCTCAGATTAATTTGGTCAACTATGATAGCAAGGGTGAAGAGTTTGCTTTTGATGGTGGCAATGATAAAGATGTGGTATTAGTGTACAAAATAATGTATTTTTCATGGTTTACCTCGCATACACAGAAGGTACGCTCCATTCAGTCTCTCCTCAGGAAGAGCACATGAAGAGACTCTTATTTTGTTAAGAAATACTGGGAAAAAAGACTAAATGTGCCCCATGAGATTTTTATTTTTTTTTTTTTTGGAAAGACGGGACTATGAGTGATTACTTATGATATGGGACGAAATTACGACAGCCCCACCCTTAACAGAAGTTGATATAATTTCACAGTTTCCTGACGAGTCCAGTGTGTAAAACAAGCACAAAATGTTTCCTCAGAGTGGCAGACACATGGCCTATAATGGGCTTCTTTATGATTTTGAACGACTGGTTGTATTATTTCATTCTGTTGAATTAAACGAGATCTTACTCACCTCTCTGTGTGAGCCTTTCTTTTTACTGTAACACAGGTTGTGCCACTTGAGGGCTGGAGATGTCAGGGTGAGATACACACTGGCATGTAGGTGGACCAAAAATGGTAAAAAAAAAAAAGAAAAAAAGTGCCTCAGGCATATTTTATTCACTGAATTTTGCACACAAGATTGAATGTTGGTTCCATCTGCCTTACATCAAATATTTTTGATCAAAAAGCATAAAAATAGGACAGATCCTCTTGATTTTTTTCACGCATCCTATGATCGTCACAGCTTTTTTTCCCCCCCAACAGTAGTCTGTCATTCAGTCTTTCATGCTCAGATTGGCCTTTGCCCTTTCCTTTGCTGTCACGATGCATTTGTCCCGATTAAAGCTTTGGGCGTCCTTTTTAAAATGTGACCTTCACACACTCATGGCCTAAAAATCCATCAGACTGGTGATGTGATTTATCTGAGGCTTTGAACCATAATAATCATTTTACTATGCTTGAATGATTGTCAGTTGTTTAAAATTTGAGAACTCAAACACAAGTTTTTATTATATACAGTATATTGCACATGCGACATCATAGCCCTCCTGATCTATATCTCATTACTGTTTGCACCACAGTGTCATTTTTATTGACTGGCTAGGAGTGACAGATTCCAATACATGAAATTTATCTGTCTGCCTTCACATCAATAACCCACCAAGAATTTCGCTAGAAACACAAACAACTCAGATGGTCTGCAGTGATCAAGCGCCACCCACTGACAGAAGGTCCATATTGTGAGAAATTGTGTTTTCATGGGTTTTAACCTTATGAAATACAGCTATGGGTCACGTGTGTACCATTATAATATTAAAACTTCAAATAAAAGTACAAACTTTATTAGTTAAACAGTTAAAGAAATGTGTCTGTAATTTCCCAGTTTGGGATCAGTAAAGTACATCTGTAAATGAACCTGGGTTACGTGACTTCACAGACCAACAAACCCTGCCTTCAGTTCTCTAAGGCAGTGTTTTCAACCTTTCTTGAGCCTTTGGGGAATTCCGCCAACCAGAAATGTTACAAATTGACATACTGTAGCTTAATACAGCATATGTAATAACAATTTAGTCTTGTAATTTGTTTATACTCACTCAGTATGAAACTTGGACTTATTTAGATGGACACAAAGCTGATATCCTGGCAGGAACTGAAGAAAGGCAGACATGAAGCTCTTGACCCACAGCTCTCAGTTGCTCTCTTGTTTTAGTTTTTATAGCAACATTTCTTCAAGAGTTTTCATGTTTGCCTGGTTGCCTAGTACAACAGTGTTGACATTTCCATGACATTTCTGAGCGAGAGGGAACATGTCAAGGTGGTCACTTTACAGACATTTTTGCCAGATGTGCACCTTTGAACTGAATCCATTTATTTTGTTATTTCTGTGCTTGTGTACAAGTTTTCTTCTCTTGCACTCATTTGTTCAGTTCATTCAAATGCTGAAATGTATCTACCAGGTATGCCAGCCTTGCACACACTCATCACTTGCAAGCAGCTTTGCGTCATCGCACTTCTCATCAGTCAAAAACACCTGTAGTTCCCCTCGGAACTCATGCACATGGGTTAACACTTTGTCGACAACCATCGGACCTCCGTATGGAGCAATGTTTTATGCTCTGTTCTCATTTATTCACATAAAGATACAAATATGCAGCTTTTCAGAGGTCTTGTCTTCACCAATTTTACCATCTGCACAGCATCGTCTAATACAGGAGCTAGGTCTGCTGGTAAAATCTTGGCCACGAGCACCTGGTGATGCAAAAAACAGTACGTAGCAACATTTGGGTGCCTCTTCTTTACTCTGCTAGCAAAGCCTTTGGCGTGCCCGACCATGGCGGCTGCCCCATCAATACAGGGCCCAGTTTAGAGTCTGAATCTTTCCTCTTCAAATATTTATCCATTGCTGTCTTTCATCTAGTCATCATGACCTGTAGCACATCTTAACAAAGTCATCAGCCTCTGTAAAACACATGAAGAAGAAGGGGAAGATGGTAGCCATTAATATTGCATTCATACTGCCACCTGTTGACATGGAAGAGCCACTACAGGATCCCATGCACAACAACAGCAAATTATTTGAAATTGTTGGACCAAATAAGAAAGGAAATTAGACAATTTCATGAGGACCCTAAATGTTCTCTTAAGAACCCCTGGTTGTAAAACAAAGCTCTAAGGTCTAGTCCACACATACATGGCTAATTTTAAAAACAGAGTTTTTCCCTACTCCATTTACAGTGAGGCTAAAAAGTATTTAGTCAGCCACCAATTGTGCATGTTCTCCCACTTAAAAGATGAGAGAGGTCTCCAATTTTCATCATAGGTATACCTCAACTATGAGAGACAAAATGAGAAAAAAAAAATCCAGAAAATCACGTTGTCTGATTTTTAAAGAATTTATTTGCAAATTACGGTGGAAAATAAGTATTTGGTCAATAACAAAAGTTCATCTCAATACTTTGTTATATACCCTTTGTTGGCAATGACAGAGGTCAAACGTTTTCTGTAAGTCTTCACAAGGTTTTCACACACTGTTGCTGGTATTTTAGCCCATTCCTCCATGCACATCTCCTCTAGAGCAGTGATGTTTTGGGGCTGTCGCTGGGCAACACAGACTTTCAACTCCCTCCAAAGATTTTCTATGGGGTTGAGATCTGGACTGGCTAGTCCACTCCAGGACCTTGAAATGCTTCTTACAAAGCCACTCCTTCGTTGCCCGGGCGGTGTGTTTGGGATCATTGTCATGCTGAAAGACCCAGCCACGTTTCATCTTCAATGCTCTTGCTGATGGAAGGAGGTTTTCACTCAAAATCTCACGATACATGGCTCCATTCATTCTTTCCTTTACACGGATCAGTCGTCCTGGTCCCTTTGCAGAAAAACACCCCCAAAGCATGATGTTTCCACCCCCATGCTTCACAGTAGGTATGGTGTTCTTTGGATGCAGCTCAGCATTCTTTCTCCTCCAAACACGACAAGTTGAGTTTTTACCAAAAAGTTCTATTTTGGTTTCATCTAACCATATGACATTCTCCCAGTCCTCTTCTGGATCATCCAAATGCTCTCTAGCAAGCTTCAGACGGGCCTGGACATGTACTGGCTTAAGCAGGGGGACACGTCTGGCACTGCAGGATTTGAGTCCCTGGCGGCGTAGTGTGTTACTGATGGTAGCCTTTGTTACTTTGGTCCCAGCTCTCTGCAGGTCCTCCCGTGTGGTTCTGGGATTTTTGCTCACTGTTCTCGTGATCATTTTGACCCCAAGGGGTGAGATCTTGCGTGGAGCCCCAGATCGAGGGAGATTATCAGTGGTCTTGTATGTCTTCCATTTTCTAATAATTGCTCCCACAGTTGATTTCTTCACACCAAGCTGCTTACCTATTGCAGATTCAGTCTTCCCAGCCTGGTGCAGGTCTACAGTTTTGTTTCTGGTGTCCTTTGACAGCTCTTTGGTCTTGGCCATAGTGGAGTTTAGAGTCTGTTTGAGGTTGTGGACAGGTGTCTTTTATACTGATAACGAGTTCAAACAGGTGCCATTAATACAGGTAACGAGTGGAAGACAGAGGAGCCTCTTAAAGAAGAAGTTACAGGTCTGTGAGAGCCAGAAATCTTGCTTGTTTGTAGGTGACCAAATACTTATTTTACCAAGGAATTTACTAATTAATTCATTAAAAATCCTTCAATGTGATTTTCTGGATTTTTTTTTTCTCATTTTGTCTCTCATAGTTGAGGTATACCTATGATGAAAATTGGAGACCTCTCTCATCTTTTAAGTGGGAGAACTTGCACAATTGGTGGCTGACTAAATACTTTTTTGCCCCACTGTATTAATAACAAGTATAATGTCTGCACCAGCACGACTTAAAAAAATCCCCTTTCCACATGAAAATGCACAAATGCCATTCTGGCACCTCAGTTGCTCAATACATGGATGAGTATCTGTAAATTTACTAGAGCGATTACAATATCATCTGTTATTGAATTTCAGAAACTAATACCATAGTTGTGGAGGAACAAAATAAGTGCAGGCGGACACAGCAAACTGAAGTTTAAAAGGGTGCTTTATTCATCCTCCATCACGAGGCTCGCCCAGCGCTGTGGCAGCGCGCTGGAGCGAGCCCTGTGTCCCTACGTCAGCAACAAGCAATGCGAGTGATCAAAAAGAGAGAGAGCAAGAGCTATGCAGTCAACTTATATACCCAGCTCAAACAATGCATGCATTAGAGTCACACCTATCAGCCGCAGGATTACTGGCGCCGGAATTCCTCTCTGTTCCGGAGCTGCAGGACAAAAGAGGGTGTGAGGCGCATCTGAATAATGATCAGTCCATACCTCTCACTGTTCTGATAATTGCTCATGCTGAGCGCTCTGCCAGCCCCGTAGGTTGTGGGGGTCACCACATAGTAAGAATTAAATCAAAAAGGGTTGAACTATATGTGTGTAATCAACACTGAAAACATGAACATTTCTTTTTTAATATTGCAAAAAATTCACACAATATTCTAGCCTAGATGCACTAGTATCTGCAATCATGTAAAAAGTCCTGTTAACAAAGTTAAAATAGCAGCACAATCTTGGCTGCTTTGGATGTTGCCACAGAAACAACAAAAAAGCTCTGGTTATCCAGCTGACACGCAAAGGCCATGACAAGAATCAGTGAAAATCTTCACCTTGGAAAGAATTTTTCAAAAGGTAATTTTTAGTGCCCAAATCTGTGTCTGTGTGTGGATGAAAGGTGAAAACCACATATAAAAAGCTACGTTTTTTAAAAAATACTCATGGACATGGGTTCCTAGGTGCAGCCAAGGAGCAGGTGGTGTCATGTTTGGTGGCCACAGGATCTCATTTCTTCTGTTTGCAGATGATGTTGTCCTGTTGGCTTCATCAAACAATGACATACAGGTCTTATTGAGACAGTTTATTACTGAATATGAAGCAACCGGGATGAGACTCAGTAACTCCAAGTCAGAATCCATGGTGCTCAGCCAAAAAGGGTGCACTGTCTTCTCCGGGTTGGAATGCCTTGGCATCCTCTCTGAAGAGCTGGAGGAGTTGCCTGGGAGAGGGAAGTCTGGGCTTCTCTTCTTGTACTGCTGCCTCTGCAACCCAGACCCCTGGAAAAGCAGTAGAAGATGGATGGATGGATAGATGGATGGATGGATGGTTGGATGGATGGATGGACAAGGCCTAAGTTAGCAAAACAAATGCACCTTATACACCACTCACAAAAAGTTAGGGATATTCGCCTTTCTGGTGAAATTTCAGGATGTACCTAAAATGCACTATAACCTTTCCAGGTGAACTTAATTTGACCTTCTCTAACTTTTTGAATGCACATGTCCAACTGTTCAATGTTTCAGTACTTTTTGCATAACTTGCTGTTCTCTAACAAGGTGCTTAATGGCAAAATTCACAACAGGTGTTTGATCCATGAATTGACCAATAAATTTTCTGGTTCAGTTAGAATTGGTATTTAAACAGTCCTCTTCATCATGTTGTTCACATTTTGACATTATGAGAACAAGACGACATCTCACAATTGATCAACAGTACCTTGCCATTGCGAGGCTTCAAACAGGATGTTCTCAGAGAGAAGAGGCCAATGAGCTTAGAGTATCACAGAGCGTCATCAGCAGGTTGCAACAGAGATATAGACAGACTGGAAGAGTCACAGAAAGGCATAGAAGTGGACGTCCTTTGGTCACATCCCATGCTGATGACCACTTCATTGTGAGCAGTGCCCTGCAGAACCAGAAAATGAATGCCACTCAACTCCAGGCACATTTAATGGAGGTGAGAGGCACCCAAGTGTCATAGCAGACCATTCGAAACCGTTTACATCAGTGTGGTCTGCGTGCTAGATGACCTGCAAGGGTACCTGACCACACCAGACGCAGGCATCATCGATTTGCATGGGCCAGGGAGCATTTATACTGGACAAGGGACCAGAGAGCCTCAGTGGTGTTCTCTGATGAAAGTCAATTCATGTTGAGCAGAAATGATGGCCGCCAACGATGTTGGAGACATCAAGGAGAGCGCTATGCATCAGCCACTGTTGTCACCAGACGAGCCTTTGGTGGTGGTGGCGTTACACTCTGTGCAGGTGTGTCTAGTGAAAACAGACCTGCCCTACACAATGTGAATGGTACAGTGACAAGCCGATACTGCCTGAATAACATCATTCATCCAGTCATTGTGCCCCTGCATGAACAACACAGGCCTAATTTCATCTTCATGGCCAACAATCCTCCAGATCATCAAGGTTGCATCATTAGGGATCGGCTGTTGGAGGCTGGGGTACCTCAAATGGAGTGGCCTGCACTTTCTCCAGACCTGAATCCTATAGAATATCTGTGGGATCAGCTGAGTCACCGTGTAGTGGTTCATAACCCTGCACCCCACAACCTCAATGACCTGAGGACCGCCTTTCAAGAAAAATGGAATGCCATGCCTCAGCAGACAATAAGTCGACTTGTGAACAGCATGAGACATCGTTGTCGAGCTGTAATTGATGCTCAAGGGCACATAAGTTATAGAGACATTGACATTATTTGTTGTGGTATACCCACCACTGTTGCTGGCTTTTGTTTCAATAAATTGTTTGAGATGAGGAACTCACCATTGCAAGCTTCTACTTAAATGCCCTACTTTCATGATATTGTGGGACACATATGCACATGGTTATATCACTTTAGACTTCACATCTCAGATTGAACAAAGGACTGAGTCTCCTTGGAGATAACAGTGTCATGGGTGGCTCTCGCGAGCCACCATAAGACGCCACACAGTCGCCAGCGAGTTCAGTGAGTTTATTTACGGTGAAAATATAGTGACAACACAGTCTGCTGAGACAAAGACACTTTAGTCTACAAACAACAGGAGGTGTAAGGCTAACAGCTCACTACAGGTCCAGAGCAGGAGACGGTCATACACAGGCAGGCTTGGTTGTTGAAAATAATAATGATACACAGGCTGCTAAGGCAGAGACTCACAGAGATCAATTCACACCGGGAGGAATAAGGCTAATACAGCACACTTACTAGTTCCGGGGAACGACGGTCAAACCAAAAGCAGACGAGGTGGGAAATAGTCCAGGCATCCGTAGCATGACGTGGGGTGAACAGGGAAGTGAACAGACACTGCTGCGAGATGCGATCGCCAGCGTGGGTTAAAATAGCCTGAGCGCTAACGACCACAAATGCAGCACAGCTGTTGAGAGTTTGACAGCTGGGCGGAAGCCTCCCCGAGCACTATCACAATAAGAGCTCGGAGAGCTAGAATCATAACGCCGCTGTCAAACCCTGACAAGAATAACCCGAGCACCAAGGCATAGTGCTCAGGTCATGACAAACAGGAGGATGTGGAAGTTTAGTCTTTGGTATGAAAAGAGATGGCCTTGGGGGATTTCCTGGCTGCCAGAGACCTTAGGTGGAGGTGATAAGATCTAAGAGAGGATGCATTGTTACTTGGGATGAAATGCATTATGACTGTGGGAGAGGATGCATTGTTACTTGGGATTAAATGCATTGTGACTGTGAGCTTTGAAGGTCCTGGGTATTTAAAGGACGAAGGTCTGGGTTTTTTCCTCTTTTCTGTTTTGCTGATGTTGGAAGATGTGAATAAACCTGACTCGTGAGATAAACTCTGCCTCGTCATTTTCACATTTCCACACTGGTGACCCTAAGACGTATCATGAGTGAAAGAAATTCCCCCAAGCCAACCAGGTCAGGAGCTCCCAGCCAAGCGTATGCCGCTACCGTCCAGCTACCGGACTTTTGGCGAGACAACCCGCGCTCCTGGTTCCACTTGGTCGAAGCACAGTTCACCCTCCGGGGGATAACGGTAGATGACACGAAGTTCTACCATGTAATTGCCAAGCTCGACAACCGCACGGCTCGGCATGTGCAGAGCCTTTTGGAGCAGCCACCGGCCGACGACAAATACAGCGGGTTGAAGGCTGCGCTCATCCAGTGCTTCACTCTCTCAGTCCAGGAGAGAGTGGAGAGGCTCCTGGCTCTGAACGACTTGGGAGATGGCACGCCCATTGACCTGATGGAGGACATGCTGAGGTTGAGGGGCTCAGACGACGACGACTTCATCTTCACCCACATTTTCCTCAGAACCCTACCGTCGGCCACGAGAGTGACCCTGGCCAGTTCACCATTGTTGGCCCAGCGGGACTTCCGCGCGCTGGCCCAGGAGGCGCACCGGATTCTCAACGCCAGCAAACAGCGCGCGGCCACCGCAGCAGCGACGGAGTTCGGCGCGACGGCCGGAGATGGTGGGGGGCCAGAGACGGCAGTAACAGACCCACCGAAGATGGCGGCAGCGGGGGCCAAGGATCGCGGAGGAGACACCCTCTGTTTCTACCATCGCCGCTTCGCAGAGAAGGCACGCAAATGTATACCACCGTGCCAGTTCAAGCGCTCGGGAAAGACCAAGACCGGGGGTCGGTAGCAGCTGCGGCCCTCGGTGAAGAGAACAAGCTGCTCTACTTGACGGATGCGCGCTCGGGGAGGCAATTCCTCGTGGACACAGGCTCCCAAGTGAGTTTCATCACGCCTTCCTCCGCTGACCGGCTGGCGGGTCCCAGAGGTCACGGGGCATCAGCAGCGAACGGCTCGGAGATTAAGACCTTTGGTGAGAGGACTCTGCTTCTGTCCCTACACGGCCGTACATTTGAGTGGACTTTTGCCATAGCTGCAGTGAATTTCAATATGTTGGGGGCTGATTTTCTGTGCTCACATGGTTTGTTGGTTGATCTTGCTAACAGGCGCCTGGTTAATGCACTTTCTTTTTATTCTATTCCCTGTGCAGCCAGAGTGACCCCGCCCACAGCACAAGCCAACATCACAACGGCAAGTGGTAAGTTCCACACACTGCTCACTCAGTTCCCAGCACTCACGGTTCCTACATTTTCAGCAGCCATCGCTAAACACGGAGTGGAACATTTTATTACTACCACCGGACCACCTGTTTTTGCAAAAGCTCGGCGCTTGGATTCAGCTAAACTGACCATAGCATGCGAGGAGTTCGCCAACCTGGAAAAGTTGGGCATCATCAGGCGTTCGAACAGCCCATGGGCTTCCCCGCTTCACATGGTCCCGAAAGCTGATGGCTCGTGGCGACCTTGTGGAGATTTCCACAGGTTGAACAACGCCACAGCGCACGACCGCTACCCAATCCCGCATATCCAAGATTTTTCCGTTCATTTGGCGGGGGCGCGCGTTTTTTCTAAGATAGACTTGGTCCGCGGTTACCACCAAGTCCCAGTGCGCGCTGAGGACATACCCAAAACAGCGGTAATAACTCCATTTGGCCTATTTGAGTTTTTGCGCATGCCGTTTGGGCGTAAAGGCGCTGCGCAGACGTTCCAACGCATGATGGACGCGGTGTTGCACGATCTCCCCTTCGTATTTGTCTACCTGGACGACATCTTGGTAGCCAGCGCGTCTGAAGATGAACACGAAAACCACCTCACGGCAGTTTTCCGGAGGTTGGGAGAGCACGGGTTAATAATCAACCCAGCGAAGTGTCAGTTCGGGGTGACGCAGATTGATTTTTTGGGGCATCGCGTCTCTCCAGAAGGAGCGGTTCCTCTGCCTGACAAAGTGCGCGCGGTAACAAATTTTCCCCAGCCACAAACAGACAAGGCGTTACAGGAGTTTTTGGGAATGGTGAATTTTTATAACCATTTCCTCCCCGCGCAGCGCAGCTCATGCAACCATTGTATGCCACACTAAAAAAACAAAAACCCACAAATAAAATCGAATGGTCTCCGGAGCGAGAGCGAGCATTCTCGGAGGTCAAAACAGCCCTGGCAAATGCTGCGTTGTTAGCACATCCAGACCCAACGGCCCGCATAGCGCTCACTACTGACGCGTCAGATGTGGCCATAGGAGCGGTCGTGGAGCAGCATGTAGCCGGGGCTTGGCAACCGCTCGCCTTTTTTCAGCAGGACTTTGCGCGATAGTGAACGAAAATATAGCGCATTCGACAGAGAGTTGTTAGCTCTCCACTTGGCCATTCGCCACTTCCAGTTCTGGCTGGAGGGACGCCGTTTCACCGCATTCATTGACCACAAGCCGCTGACATTCGCGATGGCCAAGGTTTCAGAACCGTGGTCAGGCCGGCAACAGAGGCAGCTGGCCGCCATCTCAGAGTTTACTACTGATATTCAGCATGTGGCGGGTAAACTGAATGTAGTGGCAGACTGTCTCTCGCATGCCGTGGCGGCCCCAGTCCACGTAGGGATAGATTATGCAGCCATGGCCGCGGATCAGGTTAGCGACGCGGACATGCGCGCGCTCCAGTCTGGACCAACAGGGTTAAGGCTGGAGAACAAGGTGCTGCAAGACGGTATGCCCCTCCTAATCTGCGATGTCTCCACTGGGCGACCGCGTCCTGTGGTACCGGCCGTGTGGCGCCGCCGTGTTTTTGACTCGATTCATTCTCTGGCGCCCCCGGGAGTGCGCGCGTCGGTCAAAATGGTGGGAGAGAAATTTGTATGGCCAAGCCTGCGCAAACAAGTTAAGGAGTGGGCGGCAGCCTGCATGGCTTGTCAACGAGCCAAGGCACACAAACACACGAGAGCTCCCTTGGAGCCGTTTCACATCCCGGCTAAGAGGTTCGATCATGTCCACGTGGACCTCGTAGGCCCCCTTCCGCCGTCACAGGGGTGCACACACCTTCTGACAATGGTAGACCGCACCACGTGCTGGCCGGAAGTGGTCACGCTGGCCGGAAGTGGTACCACTGGCGTCAACTACAGCTGAGGAGGTGGCGCGTGCGTTTTTAACAGCATGGGTAGCGCGCTTTGGAGTCCCGTCGGACATTACGTCCGACAGAGGCCCTCAATTTTTTTCTGAACTTTGGTCAGCAATGGCCCGCAGCCTGGGAGTAACGATCCACCGCACAACCGCGTACAATCCGCAGGCTAATGGGTTATGCAAATGTTTTCATAGGTCATTGAAAGCGGCTCTCAGAGCGTCGCTTACGGATGCAGATTGGATAGACAGGCTACCGTGGGTTTTATTGGGGTTGCGTTCTGCACCTAAAGAGGATTTAGAAGCCTCCCCGGCTGAGCTAGTTTTTGCGCAGCCACTTTGGCTGCCCGGGAAATTTCTCCCAGATAATCCTGCGCCAGAATGCTCCCTGGCTCAGCAGTTGCAGCGTGGCACGGAATCAGGCACGCTGCCTGGCCCCGTTCACCACAGTTTTCCGCGCGTTTTTGTACCTAAGGCTTTAAAAAACGCGGAGTTTGTTTTTGTCAGACACGATTCCCATCGCCCACCGCTACGACCACCTTATGATGGACCATTTAGAGTGCTGGAAACAGGGGATAAGCATTTTTTGCTAGATTTGGGGGTCAGGAAAGAAAAGATTGGCATAAACAGGCTCAAACCCACCTTTGTGGTGGCGGACGAGGATGTGCTGTTGGCCAGGGCTCCTCGGCGCGGCAAACCCCCTAGGGGACATTCCCCAGAACACCCACAGGGATTGACTAACAGTTCTCACCCTCAGACAGCAGCCCCCCAGCAGGATGGCGCCGCGGAAGTGGTGAAGCCCGCTTACAGCAGATATGGGAGGAGGCTGAGGCCCAAGCAGCACGTGGACTGATGTGTAATGATTTTATCATGACATGCAGACTGTTATTCCGTTGTTCCATCTTAGACATTTGGGGGGGGTCATGTGGGACACATATGCACATGGTTATATCACTTTAGACTTCACATCTCAGATTGAACAAAGGACTGAGTCTCCTTGGAGATAACAGGAGGATGTGGAAGTTTAGTTTTTGGTATGCAAAGAGACGGCCTTGGGGGATTTCCTGGCTGCCAGAGACTCTAGGTGGAGGTGATAAGCTCTAAGAGAGGATGCATTGTTACTTGGGATGAAATGCATTGTGACTGTGGGAGAGGATGCATTGTTACTTGGGATTAAATGCATTGTGACTGTGAGCTTTGAAGGTCCTGGGTATTTAAAGGACGAAGGTCTGGGTTTTTTCCTCTTTTCTGTTATGCTGATGTTGGAAGATGTGAATAAACCTGACTCGTGAGATAAACTCTGCCTCGTCATTTTCACATTTCCACAATATAATATCACTGTAGCGTGAACTTTTTACATTTTACATTTTACATTTTACATTCCAAAGCCAAATATCCCTAACTTTTTGTGAGTAGTGTATAATGTTTGTCAATGATTCATTGTTTATGTGATTGTCTGTTTTTTAGCAGAATTACACAAAAACTACTAGTCAGATTTTGATGAAATTTTCACCAGAGGTGGCCTGTCATGAGTCAGTGCAAGTGAGGCTCAAACGCAGAGTTGCCAGAACGAACACTCAGACTCAGATGTAAAAGTTCACCACTTTATTGTAAAAATAAAACTAACACACAACTCTAAATAAAAGTAAAGACACGGGTCAACCAAAAGATAATAACGTACAGGCTTAGATATTTCGTGGTAGCAAACCTAACGATCCAACGATGGGAGCTCCACAGGCTGGCTCTTAAATATGCTGGGTCATCAGGATGCAGCAGGTGTGTAATCACGCAGCTGTATCTGATTCTCTGGAGCCGAGAAAACAGGAACAGGAAGGGAGGGGGAGCACGCTCGCCTGATCATCGCATGGCCATTGGGCTATGGATGGACCCATTAGATTTTGAAGGTCATCTGGAAGTGAGTACCTCTACCAAGGCCCTATCTTGAAATGCTAAAGAAAGTGATCCAGAATCTGTAGTCTCACCTGGATCACCTCCAAAATCTAATGGGTTCATTTGCAGCCCAAGGGTCACCGCTAGTGAAAGTTCCATCAATATCCATCCAGTAGTTTTTTCATAATTCTGCTCAAAAGCAGACAGACAGACTTTTGGAGGAGGTAAGTGCTCTCATAGTGTCCTCTCGTGTCACAATCTTAATACTGGTCCAAAACTTGAGCAGTATGCTGTACATTTAATAAACACAACACATTTAAAATTTTCTTGTGCTTTTAAAGGCTTTCAATCACTTAGGGGTCTACAACCTCTGGCTTCAGTGGTGCTCCTTCAGCTCTTTTGCACATGAGTAGCTTGTTGTGGCTTTGACAAAAAAAGCACATTATGTTTACAAAAATTAAATAATAATAATAATCTCACATTGATGAGAGATGTAGAATTTTTAGGGAAAAATGAAAGAAAACACAGGAAAACTAGAAAAGCACTCAGAGAGTGCATACCTCCACCATGGCTCCTTTCGTCCCTCATGGATCACCTCCAAAATGTAATGGGTTCATGTGTAGGCCACGAGGCAGTTTTGATAAAAATTGCATCAAAATCCACCCAGTAGTTTTGGAGGAGCATTGCTAACACACTGTGAGAAGATAAGAGCCTTGGAGGAGGTATGTGTTCTCGAATCATCACCAAAATGTAATGGGTTCCAAACTAGGCCAAGGACCACCTCTGGTGAAAATTTCATCCAAATCCATCTGGTAGTTTTTGTGTAATCCTGCTAACAGTCAGACAAACAGATAAAACACTAATTATATTACCTCCTTGATGGAGGTAATAATGGCAAATGTGTAGAAAAATAGTATAAAATTTAGAGGAAAAATGCAACCTATGGTGAAGTGAGGTCAACTTTTTGTTCTATAAGTAAGTAACCAATTACATCTAAGTTCACCAGAAAAATGCCTGCAATCAGGTCCTTACTAGTTATTTGCTACAATCTGGTATCTTTAAAAAATGCAACAAAATTCTGTATCGCATTACTTTTTAAGAAATGCCAACCTTTAGAAAAAAAAAATACTACACCAAAAAAAGAAAATAGACAAAGAACTTGAAATTCCAAGAGCCCAAATGTTGAGGTGCTTTTCCCATCCAGACCCTCACCAACTACAGTACAGGGGCCAGTGCCTCCAACATCAGACAGCAGCCTCACTCTGGCAGAGGAGCTTAACAGCTTCTTTGCCCGGTTTGAGTACACACCCCTAACTCCCCCCCCCCCTCCTCCCCTCTCTCCCCCTCCCCCCATCCCCCCTCTCTACAGGTGCACAAGATGAGGAGGAAACTGAAAGCAGTGAACCCCCGCAGAGCTGCTGGCCCCTACGGCATCCCAGGAGCAGTGGTCAAAGCATGTGCTGACCAGCTGGCAGAGATCCTCACCAAGCTGTCCAACCTCTCCGTGACACATACCACTGTCCCCTCCTGCCTCAAGGCCTCCACCATCATCCCTATCCCCAAAAAGTCCACAATTGACAACCTGAATGACTACAGACCCATAGCACTCACATCTGTAGTCATGAAGTGTTTTGAGCGACTGGTGTCCCAGCACATCAGGGACTGTCTTCCCCCTTCTTCGACTTCCACCAGTTCGTCTACAGGAAGAACCAGTCTACGGAAGACGCCATTGCCACGACACCCCACAGAGCGCTGAGCCACCTGGAGAACCCAAGGATCTACGTGAGGATACTCTTTGTGGACTACAACTCAACTTTCAATACTATCATCCCGGACATCCTGATCAACGAGCTGCACCGCCTCCAGATTCTCCACCCCCACCTGGGCCTGCTCCTGGATAAAAAAACTTTCTCACCAACCGCTTACAAACAGTCAGACTTGGCTCCCACCATTCCTCCACACTATCTCTCAGCACTGGCTCCTCCCAGGGCTGCGTGCTAAGCTCACTACTGTATTCCTGTACACCTTTGACTGTATTCCAACCCACGCAACCACCGTCATTGTGAAGTACATGGACGACACCACCTTGGTTGGGCTTATCGCTGACAATGATGAGAAGGCATACAGGGCAGAGGTAAAGAATCTGCTGCTGTGGTGCCAAGCAAACAACCTGAAACTGAATGCCCAAAAAACCAAAGAACTCGTACAGGACTTAAGGAAGAACAGGAAGGGAACCCCCCCCCACACCCCCCATAAATGGTGATCGCGTGGAAACCTTCAGGTTCCTGGGCACCCACATCTGCTCTGACCTCTCCTGGTCTGTCAACACCAAGGCCCTGGTGAAGAAAGCCCAGCAGCAGTGGCCCTTCCTCCGTGTCCTGAGGAAGAAAAACCTGGACCAGAAGCTGCTGCTGGCTTTCTACCGCTGCTCAGTCGAGAGCGTGCTTACCTAATGTCTGGGTGTGTGGTACGCTGGTTCCATGGCCGAGAACAGGAAGGCTGTGCAGAGGGTCATCAACACCACCCAAAAAATCCTTGGCGGCCCTCTGCCCTCCCTGGAGGACATCTCCAGATCCTCCTGTCTCAGAAAGACCAAGGCCATCACAGGAGACCCCTCACATCCAACCCACCACCTGTTTGACCTGCTTCCCTCTGGACGACAGTTCAAATCAATCAGGTCCCACATCTCCAGACTGACAAACTGTTTCTTCCCCTGGGCTACCCGAACTGCAAACAGTCAGAAGCCCCACCCCACTCTCTCTGATCACTCACATGCACAAAACTAAGGACCTTTTTAATTATCATAATAATCACACCTGTCTTTGCACTCTGCACTTTAATGCATATTGTTTCATCCATGAAAGCACTAAGATACCTATTATGTCTGGAAATACCTTGTAATGACAAGGCCAGGTGCACAGTCGAACTTAGCGGGTTGGCAACACACAACATACAGCCACCAGGCAGGGGCACTGGCAAAGAGGTCGAACCCTGATGCCCGCTGCTATTTATAGGGGTGCGATGTAGTTGCAGAAAAGGAAGTGGGCGCCACTACACCTCACTTCACAAATAAAAGCATCCCCATAACAACATAACTATATAACATGCTCCCCCCCCCTTTAGAAAAGTCCAAAAACACATACACAATCAAGACGCTCCCCAATTTAGGACCTGAATCACGTACTAATAAAACTACAACTGAAAACACTAAAGGACCCATCGCATTCATACAACAAAACCTAAAACTAGGGAGGACGGGTGGACTACCATCCTACCCCACATGGCAAATAAATAAAGTCCATACATAAATTAAAAATACTGCCGTGTTCCTAAACTAAATAAAACACACACAATAATCCCAGAACAAAAGACAACCATATGAACATTAGAATTCTCTTTATATATATATATATATATATATATATATATATATATATATATATATATATATATATATATATATATACATAAACTCACTACTGTCCTCCTGGCAGGAAGAGATAGAACTGGCTTGTGCAGGGCCCAGGGCAGCCCCTCAGTGGACCCGCCCCTGGAAGCGGCATGTGTTGCTCCCCTGGGTAGCGGCCCAGGAGGAGGAAACGTGCATGTGGAAGTTAACTCTCCAACCTGTGATAGAGAATCGGCAGAACACGTTTCGTTATTTCTCACAAGGAGTTTATTCTTCGTCCTCCAGTGCGTGAGTCTACTCTCTATCACTGTGCGACATGCGCCATCTATTGGTCGGCATATGGAACTGCACCCAACTCACATCAGTTATAATGGAACCAGGTAGATTACAAATGCATTGTAGAAAAATAAACAATTAAAGAATAACATAAAATTGTAGCGGTGCCTGTTTTTTTTAAATTTTCTTATCCAAATGTCTTTTTCACCTCTTACATAACTATTAACTATTTCCAACCCTCTACACTCTCCCCCACTTCAAATAAATGTCTCCCGACATTTCATGTTCTAGGGTGACTTAATGCATGAGAGTGTACCAATTATAACCATGGGACTGAGGTTGGGTGAGGTAGTGGAATGGCATGTAGTTTTGAGTTAGCGGCACAGGGGTAGGGAGTAGGACAGGTCTTACGTCTGCAGTCCAAGGCTGGTACGATGGCTGTCCCAGGACGTCGTAGGTCAGTCTCTCTACTGGCCTTGCTCTCCGCTGTGACCTTCTCAGTTCCTCCTGTTCTCCATCCATCACCTCCACTTGTCCTTGACGTTCTTCCTGCAGCAAAGCTGGTCCATCCATTTGCTCCTCAGCATCCCGCTGAACGGGGACCGGTTCCTGCCTTACTGGTGGGCAGAACTCTCTAGCTGTCGCTCGAAGCCTTTGCTGATTTTGAGGATTTTGCTCTGGCATGACAGGTACTGGTTGCTGAGTGTTTTGGTCTGGGAGATTTGAGGCATTTTGCTGAGGATTTACGGGTCTGTAACATGGGATTTGGCTACGGAGGTTGTAGCGGTAAGTATTTTCCTCTTCTTCCTCTGAGCTGTCATTGTCTGTGTTGTCACTGTTAGGATTTGTCTCTGTCCTCTTCTTCCGTTTCTGTTTTGTCTTTTCTTTTGCAGGCAGTTCTTCTTCTAAAGGCAAGTCATTTACAGGCAACAGCAGGTTTCTGTGTAACACTCGCATCACTTGGCTGCCTCTCTCTGCTTGTACTTTATAGACTGGTCCATCTCCCACTCTCTCAACTACGCGATGTACTGCTGACTCCCAGTAAGCGCGCAGTTTCCCTGGGCCTCCTCTTTCAGAGAGGTTTCTGACCAACACCCTGTCACCTGGTTGGAGTGTGACACCTTTTAAGCGTTTGTCGTACTGCTTTTTGCCTTTATCTGAAGACTTTTGACTGTTTTCTGCAGCGATTTTGTAAGCAACACGCATCCTATCAGCCCATTTTTTAGCGTAGGTTTGATGGCTGTGTGTGTCAGTGTCTTTTGTCTTGTTCAATAGTAGATCTACAGGCAACCTTGGGACTCTGCCATATAAGAGGAAAAATGGAGAATAACCTGTTGACTCGTGTCTTGTACAATTGTAAGCATGTACAATTTGGGGTAGGTGATCCTTCCATTCACTTTTTTTCTCCTCCTGTAGGGTACGAAGCATTTGGAGTAGTGTACGATTCAGGCGCTCCACGGGGTTGCCCTGCGGATGGTATGGAGTGGTTCGTGAGTGAGAAATTCCAGACAGTTGTTGTAATCTGTGGAAGAGACTGTTTTCAAACTCACGTCCCTGATCGTGATGCAACTTCTCAGGGTACCCGAAACGAGGAATAAAATCCTGAAATATCTTTTCTGCAGCTGTTTTGCCTGATTTATTCCTTGTAGGGTATGCCTGTGCGAAACGAGTGAAATGGTCCACTAGTACGAGGATGTACTCATACCCTCCTTTACTTGGCTCAAGGTGTAAGTAGTCGATGGAGATTAACTCAAAGGGAGCACTGGTTGTGATAGATCCCATTGGAGCTCTCTGGGGAACATTTGGGCGTTTTTGTTTGATGCACGGACATTTTTTTGTTACATAATCTTCAACATCTTGTTGCATATATGGCCAATAGAAACGCTCATGGGCCAGATGTATCACCTTATCACACCCTATGTGACTCATGTCATTGTGTAAACTCTTTAACACCATCGGCTTTAGCTGTTCAGGTAGGACAAGTTGTTTGCTGTGCTCTGTCTTTCTGTACAATAATCCACTGTCAACTTCCAACTTGTTCCACTCATACAGTAGTCTCCGTGTCCGTTTACTCATTGTCCGTTTATCTTTATCGTTTGGTGTCCATCCTTTGAGTTTGAGTGAGATTACTTCTCTAATTGACTCATCGTCCTGTTGAGCAGCGTTGATGTCTTTAGGTGTCATGCTCAAAACACTGTCAGTTGGCACATTGTTGTCATTAGAACTCAGTTGTAATGCAGCTATCCATGGCACATCACTGTTTTGTGCTGCCTTGCTCCCTTGCCACACTGCGGACACTACTTCCGGTAAAACTGTCTCTGTGAACTCATTCATTTGCTCTTGCAGATCTAATGGGTGTCTGGACAACATATCTGCATCTGCATTCCTTTTCCCTGGCCTATACTTGATATCAAAATGGAAGTCAGCCAACTCCCCGACCCACCTATGACCCACTGCATTCAACCTGGCTGAACTGAGGACATAGGTTAAAGGATTGTTATCTGTATAGACAGTAAAAGTCGGTGCATAAAACAGATAGTCACGGAATTTGTCGCAGATGGCCCACTTGAGAGCTAGAAACTCTAGTTCAGGGGTGTCCAACCAGGTGCCATGGAGAGCCAAGACCCTGCAGGTTTTCTCTTCTACCCAGTCTCTTCAGCAGGTGTTTTCACTTATCAGCAATCAGTGGGAAGAAGTTCACAGAAATCTGCTGTTGAAGACACTGGTTGGAGGTAAAACCTGCAGGGTCTTGGCTCTCCATGGCACATGGTTGGACACCCCTGCTCTAGTTTACCGGAATGTAAGTGATAATTCTTCTCGGCCGGTGTGAGAGTTCTGGATCCATAGCCAATCACCTTAAGTTTGTTTTCTTGTTTTTGATACAAGACGGCTCCCAGGCCTTTGTTTGACGCATCTGTATGCAATACAAATGGAAGGTCCAAATTGGGATAGGCTAGAATGGGAGGATTAGTCAGAATGTCCACAAATCTTGACACAACTTCCTGATGTTCACTGGTCCATATTATTGGTGTGCGAGAAGGAAGCTGGTTTCTGTCTCCTTTCTTTGTTTGTCCTTCGCTCCTTTTTGGTACTGGTTTATTGTCATTGCTTGTTTCATTAGTGCTCTGGAGGAGTTCGAACAAGGGTCTCGACAGACGTGAAAAATCTTGAATAAATGATCGGTAATAACTGAGAAAACCCAGTAACGTTCTGAGTTCTCCGACTGTGCGAGGGTTCTTGTCTTTCAGAGCGAACACAGCATCCAAGTCTTTTGGGTCAATCTGGACTCCTTCTCCCGACACTAGCCTACCCAGGTAGCGTACTTGGTTTTTGAACAGTTCACATTTGGCTGGCCGAAGTTTTATGCCGTGTTGTCGCATTTTGCACAAAACCTGTTTAAGGTGTTCTACGTGCTCCTCAAAGGTTTTGGAGTAACACAGTACATCGTCCAAGTAAGGCACGCAACACTCGTCTCTGATCCCTTCTAACACCCCCTCCATACACCTTTGGAATGCGGCCGGTGCGTTTGACAACCCGAATGGAACCCGCACCCACTCGTATAGTCCCCAGGGTGTGCTAAAAGCAGTTAAATGTCTTGACTCCTCACTTACAAAACCCTGATGGTAGGCACTTCCCTGATCCAATATGGAAAACCAGGAGTTACCCCCAAGACTGTCCAGTAGATCTTGTATCCGTGGTAACGGATGCCTGTCAGGTATGGTTTTTCGGTTCAGCTCACGAAAATCAACACACAAGCGCAAAGTATTGTCCTTTTTACGCACACACACTACTGGCGACGAGTTGTTTGACACTGATTTCCTGATCCAGCCCCTGCTTAAAAGGTTTTGAACATACTCCTTCACCTCTTTATACAGTGGTCTTGGAATGGAGTTGTAACTTTTCTGCACGGGTGTGTTGTCAGTGGTGTTGATTTTTAGCTGTAGTCCAGGAATACATCCAATGTCTCCTTCATCATGAGCAAACACATCAGACTGTTCATAGAACATCTGCCGAACCACCTCCCGATCACCCTCTGAGAGATGGTCTAAATTGACATTAGGGTGCCATCTCAGGTGTGAGGGGGCAGTGCTTAATGTTTCTTCACCCTCACCTTGACTGTCACATGTCACTTGAGCAGAGTGACAAAATGGCTTGTCTGTAGTTTTGGTTGCATTTTCAGCACTGGAACAAACATTTACAGGTTTGTATTCAGTGATCTCTGAAATAAATCCTAAAACAGTCTTTGGATTTAGAAAAATGTTGTGCTTTGTTGAGTTTTGGATTGGGATTTTGACAGTTTTTGAAACACCAGCGGGTACATCAATAAGAGCTGGGAATAACTCCAACCCATCAGGTAAGTTACATTTCACAGCTGGCTCGAACAACATTTCTCCTCCTCCGGGAAATGCTCTGATGTGACATTTTACCATACAGATTTGGCTACTGTGAACAGTGAGTCCTTTTTTTCCAACTCTCACCACTGGACTTTCTGGTTCATTTTCTGTTGACTTGGTGTGGACAACAGAGATGAGTGACTCAACATTACCTTTCTGGACCTTTAAAGTCTCCGACAGTAAGCCCACTAAGCTAATATCGTCACTTTGTTCACTGTTTGCCATTATTATCTCTTGGATCACGTTAAAGCCCAGCAGCGGAGTGCTTAAATGCTGCTGACTGACAAGCATTGGAACATACAAGGATACAGAACCATACTGTGAACTTGTGATCTCGAGCAGGACATCTATCCACCCCTCGAACGGAACATCCGTCCCATTGGCTGCGGTGATTTCGAGTGGATGGCCTGGGAGTAGGCTCTCGAGTGGCTGTATTTTCACATTTGGTAAGGCTGCTTGTACCCATGACTTTTCAACAATGCTTACTTGTGCCCCACTGTCTAATAACATCTGTAGGTTTACTCCATTTAACTGGCAACTGATCATACACCTACCGCCAATGAGCTGTGCCACACGCTTTGTGTTGGGTGACTTTTGGGACTTGGCAGTAGTCTGTTCGGAGTTCAGTCTTTTAGTGTTGTGGGACTCTGCTGGTGGTTCAGTCACTGGTGGTCCCTCCCCAGCGACCTCCTCCAGTTTCCCGACACATTGCTTTTCTGCAGGCACCCTATAGCTCTGTGCCCCTCCTCTCCACATCGAAAACAGTGTGTGCAGCGCTCAGTGTCTTGGGCGATACACTTTTGGCATTTTCCTTTCACTGCGGGTTTCAGTGCTGGCTGTTTAGGGACAGGTGCTGTGGGACTGGTGTTTACTGTATTTACCATTGGGGTTAGGGCCTTTTCTAAACTCTTGGTTAGGGAGGAGACCTGTGCCGTCAGCTCCTGGATAGCTACACGATTAGCTTGGACTTCAGTGTGCATTTTAATCGAGCTCTGATCTGTCTCTACCTGTGCCGCATTAACACTGGTGACTTTGTGTTTGTGGCTTTGTCCCAGCCTACACAATCTCTCTGTCTTTTCACTAACAAAATTTGCTATAAGCTCCAGGATGGAGTCATCTGTGACACTGGTGTTGGAGATGTGAGGTTTAAGGTCTCTCCTAACATAAGAGTATTTTTCATTCAAACCCTGATACAGTGAATGGATAAACACACCTTGTACCAACTTGTCGTCATAATGAAACCCACTACTGTTTTTAGACGCAACCAACACACGCTGTTTTAGCCCCATTAGTCTATACATAAACTGTTGTGGTGTTTCTTTGTCATTTTGCTTAGCATTACTCAGCTCCTGAAATAATTCAGTGCTGCTTTTCTCGCGTAGATGTGTCCTTAAGAGACGTTTTAACTCAGCTACAGTAAGGCTATCCTTGGTTACAAGCATATCTTTAAAGGTACCAGGCTTAATTATCTTAAACACCGTTCTGATAATCTCAGCCTCTGTGAACCCTTCATTTAGCCCTCCATCAAGCTGTTTGCACAAGTTATTGTAACTCAAATCAGAATCAAAATCAGAGATTTGACCACCATAAATCTTGTACTCTCTACGTGGCAACAGTGACGTAAGTTCAGTCAGTCTGACTAACCCTGGGTCAGGAACTACAGATGGTGATGTCGGATGGTTCTTCCCTGATGGTGTTGCGGCTCCAGTGGTCACAGGAACTACTATGACCGGATCATCGTCGGGTGACACCTCTGCATCCACTTCTCCAGCTGCTGTGGGCCGTTGTAGTTCAATGATGAGGTCACGGAAAGCAAGCAGGCGAGACATCCCCTGGTCTTTAAGGCTCTTCAGTTGTGGACTTCTCAGCGAGTCAACAATGAAGTCGAAGAGTTCCACTTCGGTCGATTCTGTGCCTGGCAAATCTTCTCTCACCTCATCCTTGAACGACTCAGCCAACTTGTAAAGGACGTTTCTGCAGCGGGCAATGATCAGCTGGCGAAGCTCTTGCTGGATTTCCCATCTCAGGTCATGTAGAGCAGACATGGCTGTGGTCTCCTGTAGTCAGTCGCTTAGGTCAATGGCTCAGGAACAGGTGGTCAGCATCCCTTGGTTCTTCAATGATTAGTGCCAGACCAGTAAGTGGCGCTAATCCCGGACGAGCCCCCAAAATTGTTGCTCCCCTGGGTAGCGGCCCAGGAGGAGGAAACGTGCATGTGGAAGTTAACTCTCCAACCTGTGATAGAGAATCGGCAGAACACGTTTCGTTATTTCTCACAAGGAGTTTATTCTTCGTCCTCCAGTGCGTGATTCTACTCTCTATCACTGTGCGACATGCGCCATCTATTGGTCGGCATATGGAACTGCACTCAACTCACATCAGTTATAATGGAACCAGGTAGATTACAAATGCATTGTAGAAAAATAAACAATGTAAGAATAACATAAAATTGTAGGGGTGCCTGTTTTTTTTTAAATTTTCTTATCCAAATGTCTTTTTCACCTCTTACATAACTATTAACTATTTCCAACCCTCTACACATGCCTCCGGGACCGCAGCTGATCATATAGACGGTGATGTGCCTCGTCTTCTCCACCATCAGCCACTCTTCTCGTCCGGACCCACCATCCAAAACCTCCTCCCGGGCACACCACAGCTCATTGGCATGACTCCACGAACCATCCAACAGTTGAAAGTGGGCTGCACTAGATTTAGCCACAATGTGCAGCTGTCCCTGGTGATTCTCAGGCTATCGTTTGGCCCGTATTCGGCGTGGGTGTCCCTCCCCACAAACCTGAACCCGGTCCGTAACTCTCAGGAGAGCTTTGCTCGGCCTGCAGTGTTGCTGATTGGCACTCGGTCCAGTGCCTGTCGGTCTGGCCCCGACTCCTTGTAAAGCTGCTGCAGCGGTCACCATTGAAGCTCCAGATGCTCTGGCCCACTGCAGCCGAGCTCCGGAGAAAACTGAGGCTTGCTTGTTGGCGTCAATCGTCGACACAGGTGCCTCGCCGTCACACTCAGTACTTTCATCCAAGGTATCCCGAGCGCTGGTGCTGAAACCCTCCTTTGTTGAACCTGAGTTAGGCTGGTCCTGCTTGAGGATGTTGTCCTCTGTGGGCTCTCCGGCTTGGATACACTGCACACCCTGGCAAAATGGTTCAAACGTCAACTCATGTCACAATGCTTCCCTCTAGCCAGGCATTCCCTAGCCTTGTATCAGTACTTCATGGACCCACAGCCCACACACATGGGCTTTCTTGGGGCAAACTTCAGGTTGATGCCGTAGGATTCCACGCTGTCGTCGGCCGCACTGTCCTCACTGTCAGGGTCCGCTACTAATGCTGCAGCGGCAGGTCCCAGCTGTTGTTGTGATTGGCACCACTTTAGCTCCGAAGCTAGCTCGTCCACGTTCTCCACCTCGAGAGCTAGCTTGACAGGCCTCGGCTAACGTCAGTTCACTCGACACCGACGTTGTCCGGGGTGTGGAAATGGTGCGCCAGCAACTCAACCACATCCTCATACGAGTCGGTACCTTCGGGTGTACACAGGATGCGCTGGCCCTCGAACCCCAAATTATGCACCAGAAGCACACGTGCCCTCTGCCTGTCTAGCTCACCCAGGTCAAGTGCCACGATGTAGTTTTGAAAGGCGGTAAACCATCTTCGCCAAGGCACAGGTGGCTCACCCAGGAGCTCCAGGAAGGACCGAAGCGGTGAAACACACGCCTCCATTTTTATTCTTGTCACCAAAATGTTATGTCTGGAAAGACCTTGTAATGACGAGGCCAGGTGCACAGTTGAACTCAGCTTTATTGAAGGGGTTGGCAACACACAACATACAGCCACCAGGCAGGGGCATCTGCAAATAGGCCCGCTGCTTTTTATAGGGGTGCAGTGTAGTGGCGGAAAAGGAAGTGGGTGCCACTACAACGCACTTCACAAATAAGAGCATACCCATAACAACATAACTATATAACAATACCTGTGTATATTTCCATAATCCTGGGCTATTTTTATTTCAGTCGGGTGTTTAAATGTGTGTTCTGTAACTGTGTTTTATTTAATCCTTCTCTTATACTTTATTGCGGAGTAGCCTGGTGGAGCACCCACAATTTCATTATGCTGTACAACTGTACAATGGCAATAAAGCCTTTTCTGTTCTATTCTATTCTACTCTATTACTGTCTTTGCTTGTATGCAGCTGAAAACCTGATGTCCTGTCTGGAACCACTGACTGACCAAATGGATAAAAACTCTCATTTTGCAGTGTGCAGAAGTGATTGAGTGGGTTCACTTCTTAAGTGTATTGTCGTGCTTTGCATCCTACAGATTAATGAAATTCATGGATCAAGAAGCTCGACAGCTCAGTGGTTAGCACTATAGCAGCACAGCAAGAAGGTCACGGGATCGATTCCACCCCTGACCATCGTGGGTTCAGTCCCACCCCCTGACCATCGGTGACCTTTCTCTGTGGAGTCTGCATGTTCTCCCCGTGTCTGCGTGGGTATACTTCGGTTTCCTCCCACAGGCCAAAAAACATGCACATTAGGTTAATTGGAGACTTTAAAGCAGCCCTAGGTGTGAATGGTGAAGGGATTGGTGCTGCACCTTGGCTGCCTCACCCATCCAGGTGGATGTCCTGAATTTTCCTCTGGGATTAATAAAGTATACTAAAAAAAAAAGAATTGAGAGGAACTCTTTGGTGAATTCATATGATTTTGCAGCAATCAGGTAGTCTTCACCTGTGCTTTTTAACATGACACCAAGTTGTATGTAACATGGAAAATTAGAAGATATCTGAATCCTATATATACATGAAACCCTCATTGCTTTGTTTTCACTGATTTTCTTTAAAAGTATTTTTTTAGTGTCTTCACAAAGCCAGAGGAAAAATAAGCTGTGACAGCTATAACACATTCATCCATTTTCCACTCCTGGTTCGGGGTCAGGTTGTGTGTCAAGTGTTTAAATATATCTAAAACTATCAAGGCTAATCTGGTCAAATATTGATACACCATATTATGAAATGTGACACACCATGATGCTATTATTGGACCATCTTACCTAGTTGCCAGTGCTGTGTATTGCTGATCAAACAATCAATTTTCATGGCTGTTCCAAACAAATTTAAGCTAAATATTGAAGATAACAGTGATGAGCTACATGAAGATAGGCTGACATTTTTTTTTAATCATATTTAATGAATGGGAAAACAACTTGACTTCTTAAATCAAATTATAGAAAAATAAATAATGTCACGGTGTTGTAATTTTTTGAGAAGCACCTGTACAGTCATGTGAAAAAATTAGGATATCCCATTAAATATTCAGTTCTTTATTAAGAAATGTTCACATATCTATGTCTAACCTTGTTTTAGTTTTTATTTGCATTTTTTTTAACATTTATTTTAGCCATTTTAAGTGGGAATGAATGTGGGGGTGTCCTAAAAAAGATGGGGGTATCCTAATTTATTCCCCATTATTTGTTTAGAATTATATTTTACAGAAAATTTGAAAAAAGTCTTTAATTCATTTTTAATAGTTTAGTTTTATTACATGAATCTCCCAGTATTTCAAACACTAATATTAAATATCCATATGTCCAAATATGTAAACACACACACACACACACACACACACACACACACACACACACACACACACACACACACACACACACACACACACACACACAGAGGCTTATACAGGGTATTCTAATTTTTTTACATGCCTGTATGTGTGACCACTGACGAGCTTAGCTGTCATGCAGCCTATTAGCCGCCAAGGGGCAGCAGCGAGTTCACAGAGCTGTAGAACTAACCGGAAACAGACACAGGAGACGAGCCAAAACGTTTTCCTCCACCGGCTCCGGCTTCTTTGTCCATCACCTCCCTGCTGAAGTACCCACGGCTCTGCCATGGCCAACGTTGCCGACACAAAGCTGTATGACATCCTCGGAGTGTCTCCGTCCGCGTCTGAAAATGAGCTGAAGAAGGTAGTTACTCGTTAAACAAAGTGGGGTTTTTTTCTACGTTATGTTTCAACGTAGAAAACGTTTTATAAAATCCATCTCAGTGGGGAATGCGCTGTGCGGCTAGGCTAAATTAGCTGTGAATCCGGCTAACCGGCCTGAATGCTTTTGTGACTTTGTGGTTCTATAAATTCTCTGTCTTGGTGGTTATTCAGCCATTTATTCAGTTTAAAGAAGGCCGCTATTGAGAACGGCTCGATAACCAAAAATGTTTTGCTAGAACACTAGCTTGTTCTTAGCGGCTAACGACATCGCGGCTCTGGTGTGCGTCCCGTTACACGTTAGCTGTCGAAGGTTATAACAACCAGCTGGTTTTCATTTGTTTCCACCTGATTAGAAAGCTGCAAACTACTCGGGCACACGATTGTAACACGTATGGAGACAGATATTACAGTAGAAACCTGATTCATGTTCGTGTATTACATCGTTACAGATTGTTTACATTTGATTGGATAATTGGTGTTGAGCTACTAAATGCTTAGTGTTGTTTCCAGGCAACTATTACCCGTAATTAAAAACATGCAGTCGTCTGCCTCTGTTTATAGCTGTTAATTACGCGTTGTCCCGTTTTAACTGTATGCTTCAACCTTTATTGATCTTGTATGATTCATAGGAAGAAAATGCTAACTAATTTTTAGCAAACCCGGGGTACAAATCACTTAAGTACTGGACTATAAATGTATCAGGAAATTGAGGTTTGTTGGGAGGAAAAAAGCGGCCTGTATAAACTTGAGTTTTGACATCACGTGTCAGCGTGGTGGACACGTGTGATTGCGAAAACAAAAGGAAAACTTGTCATCTGTCTTTTCAGTTATGCAGTATTGAGCATTTCCAGTAAGGTGTATGGAACGTTCCTTTACGTCATGATCTGAGACTTTTTTTTTAAGTTTTAAACCATTCACTTCCTACTGTCCTTCCACAAAATCAGAAATTTTCATAAATTTGCTAGATAAAAATAGCACTTTGGTGCTATTCAGAAAATTTACCAAGAAACACTCAAATACACACTGATAAATTTGCAAATATTTAAGGGAAAAAATAAAATTTACATGACAAAAATAATGCACATATATTGGGGAAGTTTTAAATTTATCAGAAAACTTGCTGCCAGTAGCTGGTATGCACTGAGGGATTTCAACCACATTCAATATTATGGATATTAGTCCAATTCCAAACAGTTCTATAGAACAATATTCATAGAAATCTACAGCGCCACCTATGTGAGGCAGAAAGTTTTGCAACAGAAAGTTTGCATCATGTTGTTTTTTTTAATAGCTCGGAAATGGAATGTCGGATTGGCACCAAGATAGGTATGATGTATATGGGTATGCCTCCGAACAATATGTCTATGAATATTCATGAGTAGCAATAGCGCCCTCTCTTGGAAGTATGATGGTTACACCAAAGGTTTTCTTCAATATCTCTGAAATAAATAGTCTGATTGGTACCATTTATGGTGACAATCATCTATACCCATATTCCATCAAAAGTTGTTGAAAACTTTTGCAAATGCCGAACGGTTTGGTGGAAGGGGCGTGGCCAAGTTTGCAGTATCGTCATCACCCTTCCAAAGCCTATAACTCTGGCATACATTGACTGATTTCAACCAAATTTTGTGGTTGAAAAATTTAAATACTGATAATTTCTATAATAAAGAATGACACATAGCGACAGCGCCCCCTACCACCAATGGACAGGAAGTTGCCATAACTCACGTGGACTGTCCGAATGCTGCAAAGCTTTATATACACTACCGTTCAAAAGTTTGGGGTCACTTAGAAATTTCCTTATTTTTGAAAGAAAAGCACTTTTTTTTTCAATGAAGATAACTTTAAACTAATCAGAAATACACTCTATACATTGCTAATGTGGTAAATGACTATTCTAGCTGCAAATGTCTGGTTTTTAATGCAATATCTAGATAGGTGTATAGAGGCCCATTTCCAGCAACTATCACTCCAGTGTTCTAATGGTACAGTGTGTTTGCTCATTGCGTCAGAAGGCTAATGGATGATTAGAAAACCCTTGTGCAATCATGTTAGGTCTGCAATGCTGTAATTGCTGCAAATGGAGGATTCTTTGACGAAAGCAAAGTTTGAAGGAAAAAATTATTATTTCAAATACAAATCATTATTTCTAACCTTATCAATGTCTTGACTATATTTTCTATTCATTTTACAACTCATGGTGGTAAATAAAAGTGTGACTTCTCATGGAAAACACAAAATTGTCTGAGGTGACCCCAAACTTTTGAACGGTAGTGTATATATGCACGAGTCAGACCTCAAACAGATTTAGATAACTATAATAAACATAGTTATAGCGCCCCCTAGGAAAAACCAAAGCTTTATAACTCAGGCACACATTGTCCAAATGCAACCCAGATTTTCTGTGGTGCATTGGTTGCCTACATTGAACCTTTGTATAATGAAAAATGACACATAGTGATAGCACCCCCTAGCAGAAAAAACAAAGCCTTATAACTCTGAAATACTTAGTCCAAATCCAAACAAATTGTGTGTGGTGCATGATTAACCAACACTGAACCTTTCTATAATGAACAATTACACATAGCTCTAGTGCCCCCAGCAGAAAAACAAAGCTTAATAACTCTGGTATACTTTGGCCGAAATCAACCAAATTTAGCGTGTTGAATAGGCAGCCAATGGTGAACATTTCTGTAATATACAATGAGACACAGCAGTAGCGCCCCCTACCACCAATGGACAGAAAGTTGTCATAACTCACACGTACATCATCCAAATGAACCCAAAACAGATTTATACGACTATACCACATATCGCTATAGTGCCCCCTAGGTAAAAAACAAAACAAAACATTTATAGCGATAGCGTGGGTTGTCTAAATTAAAACAAATTTACTGGTGAAATTTTCACCAGAAGTGGCCTTTAGGCTGTGGACAAACATATTAGATTTTTAAGGTAATCCACGAGCTTATACAGTACGTCTGCCGAGGCACTGTCTTGCGATCTACAGATAGACGGACTGATGATGGATGGCGGTATGGACGTGCAAATGGATTGATGGGCGGATGGTGTTATGGAAGGACGGACGGACAAAGAGCAGGAGGAAGAGAGTTTGGGGGGGGGGGGGAATGGAGCCTGCGTGGAGTTACACACTCAGACTGGCAAGGCCAAGGTCTAGTGAGGACGCGAGGGCTTGTTTATATTTATTTTGGAGGAAATATGAATGACCCCACTAAAATGGCACTACAGTGCCACCTAACATGTGAAGTCAATGGGGAGTGGCACACGCTTACTTTCGCGCAGAAAGATGAAAATCGGGTGAGATGTTTATCATGTCAACACATGCAAAAAACTCCATAGAAGTGATGGTCTACACCCAACAAGAAGTTGGCCATTTTGGCACGAAGTGGCAGTGACCTGATTTACACCTCACGCAATTGACGCACATTTGATCAAACTCGTCATAGGGTTTTTGTCCGATTGAGCTTCATTTGTGGTGACAATCATCTATATCCATGTGCCATTAAAAGTTATTGAAAACTTTTTGAAAAGTTTGACGGTTTGGCTGTAGGGGCGTGGCAAAGTTTGATGCCTCGCCATGATCATTCTATGACTATTGTGACGGCAATAACTCTGGTATGCATTGTCAGATTTCAACCCAAATTAAACATTATGGATATCAGTCCAATTCCAAACACTTCTATAGAACAATATTCATAGGAATCTACAGCGCCACCTAGTGGTTAAAGGAAGAATTGCTGAAAACTGTTTTCTTTATTACTCATGCGCCATGTGCCAGAATGACGTGAAATTTTCTGAGATTCATCACACCACAGGGACGGTCATAGCTACACATCAACTTTACCATGATGTCACACTTGTTACCATGGACATGCCCCCCTCGCCATTCAATCCATGATCTTGTTGGGAGGCTTGGGAAGTACTTGGAATCATGAAATCTGGAATATTCATCGAGGTGACTGTCATATGTAGTCCTATATGGGTGCGCAACACAGAGCTGACAGGGAAGTGTTGCCATGGCGACATGCCAAAGGTTGACTCTTCGCCATGGAACATTGGAAAGTTGTAACTCGGACAAACTTCATCCGATTTTCACCAAATTTTCTACAACAGATATTAGTCCGACCCTGCACACTCCTACGTAAAAATGGTTGACAAAACTTATAGCACCACCTATTGTTCACAGGAAGTAATGCTCCAAACGGTGTACTTTATTATTCACGCAGCACTTACCACGACGACGGGAAATTTTCTGAGCCAGCTAGGTACGATGGGCGCCGGGGTCCCTGATTGCATGGGGGCGAGGGCCCGCTTACAGCCGCTTGCAGCTTTATTCTTTCTTTCTTTCTTTCTTTTTCTTCTCCATCTAAGATCTCATTTTTTGGGTAGTGAACATGCACGAAAACTCACTATTTTTTGCAGGGACCTCAAGACTGGCAAAAAATTTAATATTTTGAAGGAAATATGAATGACCCCACAAAAATGGCTCAACAGCGCCACCCAACATTTGAATTCAATGGGGAGTGGCACACGCTGACTTTCGCATCGAAAGATGAAAATTGGGTGAGATGTTTATCTGTCAAGACATGCAAAAAAAACTCCATAGAAGTGATGGCCTACACCCAACAGGAAGTCGGCCATTTTGGCACGAAGTGGCAGTGACGAGATTTCCACCTTGCGCATTTGATCAAACAGCTCATTTGCGGTGACAATCATCTATACCCATGTGCCATTAAAAGTTATTGAAAACTTTTCACAAAACTTAATGGTTTGGCAGTAGAGGCGTGGAAAAGTTTGATGCTTCGCCATGATCATCTTATGACCATTCTGACAGCAATAACTCTTTTATGCATTGTGGGATTTCAACCAAATTCATTATTACGGATATTAGTCCAATTCCAAACAGTTCTATAGGACAATATTCATAGACATCTACAGTGCCACCTATAGGAGGCAGAAAGTTTGCATCATGTTGTTTTTTTAATACCTCAGGAATGGAATGTCAGATTGGCACCAAGATAGGTATGATGTATATGGGTATTCCTACAAGCAATTACAGCTATGAATATTCATGAGTAGCAACTACATTTCATAGGATAAGCTCCCATCGAAAAGGACTGCTGGGTTATCAGTTAATTTACAACTAATTTAATTTAGCAGAGGTGGAGGAAAAACATCCAGACTCTCTGCTTATCATTCTGGGTGATTTCAATAGAGCTAATCTCACAAATGAGCTTCCTAAATACAGACAGCATATTAAATGTCCCACCAGGGACGCAAATACACTCGACCACTGTTACACAGTTTTAAGAAACACCTATCATGCCGTCCCCCGTGCAGCTCTGGGTTTTTCTGACCACTGTCTGCTCCATCTTATTCCAACATACAGACAGAAACTAAAAACTTCCAAGTCTGTTGTAAGGACTGTGAAGAAATGGACTGAGGAATCAAAGCTGGAGTTACAAGCCTGCTTTGACTGCACAGACTGGAGTGTTTTTGAAGATGCAGCAATTAACCTAAATGAACTCACTGACACTGTGACATCATGCATCAGTTTTTGTGAGGACATGTGTGTGCAGACCAAGACCTTCTGCACATACAACAACAATAAACCCTGGTTCACTCCTAAACTGAAGCAGCTACGTCAGACCAAGGAGGAGGCCTACAGGACTGGTGACTGGACTCTGTACAAGTGGGCCAGAAACATGCTGACAAAAAGAGGAGCTACAGTGAGAAGTTACAACAAAACTTCTCAGCCAACAACTCTGCTTCTGTTTGGAGAGGCCTGCAGAATATCACCAACTGCAGGAGACCATCCCCCCACCCTGTGGAAAACCTCCAGCTGGTTAACGACCTAAACAGCTTTTACTGTAGGTTTGAAAAGAACCTACAGTTCTCACCTCCCACCCACACAGAAGGATTATCTGCAGCCCCAGGAACTCCATCCTTCCTCCACTCTGACCTCCCACCAGCACTAACGATCTGTGAAGAGGAGGTGCGCCGGGTCTTTCAGAGACAAAAGATCAAGAAGGCTGCAGGACCTGATGGTGTGTCTCCGTCCTGCCTGAGAGTCTGCTCCAACGAGTTGGCCCCCATCTTCACCCGGATCTTTAATAGATCACTGGAGCTGTGTGAAGTGCCTTCCTGCTTCAAACGCTCCATCATCATTCCAGTTCCCAAGAAACCCTCTGTTACAGGATTAAATGACTACAGACCTGTTGCTTTGACCTCTGTGGTCATGAAATCCTTGGAGAGATTGGTGCTGAACCACCTGAAGGTTGTCACAGGCCCCCTGATGGACCCACTGCAGTTTGCCTACCGGTCAAACAGGTCAGTGGATGATGCAGTGAATATGGCACTACACTACATCCTGCAACACCTCGACTCCCCAGGGACGTACGCCAGGATCCTGTTTGTCGACTTCAGCTCAGCGTTCAACACCATCATCCCAGGCATTCTTCATCAGAAACTCCTCCAGCTCAAGGTGCCCCCCTCCACCTGCCAGTGGATCTCCAGCTTTCTGATTGACAGGTGGCAACAGGTGAAGCTAGGGAGATTTACATCCAGCTCCCGAAAAATTAGTACTGGCGCCCCCCAAGGATGTGTCCTTTCCCCACTGCTCTTCTCCCTCTACTCCAACGACTGCACCTCAGAGGACCCTTCGGTGAAGCTCCTGAAGTTTGCGGACGACACCACAGTCATCGGTTTGATCCGGGATGGTGATGAGTCTGCATACAGGCGGGAGGTGGAGCAGCTGATCCTCTGGTGCGGCCAGAACCATCTTGAACTTAACCCAGCCAAAACGGTGGAGATGACTGTGGATTTCAGGCGACACCCTCCTTCATTCCCCCCACTCACCATCCTCAACAGCACAGTGTCCACTGTGGACTCCTTCAAGTTTCTGGGTACCACAATCTCCCGGAACCTGAAGTGGTCCTCCCATATAGACACTGTCTGGAAAAAGGCCCAGCAGAGGTTGTTTTTTCTGCGTCAGCTCAAGAAGTTTGATTTGCCTCAGGAGCTGCTGGTTGTCTTCTACACCGCCATCATCCAATCTGTCCTCTGCTTTTCCATCACTGTCTGGTTTGGATCTGCCACTAAACAGGACAAGACCAGACTGCAGCGGATCATTAAGTCTGCGGAGAGGATCATTGGTACCGACCTACCCTCCATTGAGAACTTATATCGGTCCATAACCAGGAAACGGGCAGGAAACATCTGTGCTGACCCGTCACACCCCGGCCACAAACTGTTTGAACTTCTATCTTCTGGTCGTGGTTACAGATCACTGAAGGTCAAAACCACCCATCACAGGAACAGTTTCTTTCCTCAAGCCATCACTCTGATGAACTCCTAACATTCACCTAGTCCTACCTGTTGCTGTACTCATGACGTTTCATCCATTCTTACATTGCACATAACTCTCACACTGCTTTTTACTTCATTCACATTATATCACTGAATCTGAGTTCACATTGAAATACTGTGTGACTGTATATTTTTTCATATATTTCTGCAAAGTGTGGATAGTCTGAGTAAATAACTGCATATATTCCTGTATATATTTGCATCCTTTTATAGAAACGTGGACAGACTGTAATTTACTGTACATACTCTGTTGTCATTGAATCCTTATTTAAATCCTCCACCTGAACAACGAGAGCAAGTTTTTAGCCAAAGTCAAATTCCTTGTATGTGTTGTGCATACTTGGCCAATAAAGCTGATTCTGATTCTGATTAGCCAACTAAATTCTTATTGACAATTAATCAAAAGTCAGTTAACCCCTTGAACTCTGTGGAATTCCGCGGGCGGTCACGTCTCTGCGTCTTAGTGCGTCTCAGTGTGCACTAAAAAAAAAAAGGTGTATTTCCGGTCTTCGAGTACAGACACAGCCTTGTTACAACCTGAGAAAAAAAGCTGTGTAATATATTCATTTTTTGTGGTATTTTTACAAAATTTTGACCTGAGCTTGAAAACACTTGGTTCTACATTTCTGTTGTGTTTTCCAGCCAGTATCTGACAGCTGTATGTTATTTGCAAGCATTTGCATCTAAAAAAACACCCAGGCGAACTTTCTTCTTACTCAGTGGCAGGAGCACTTAGAGAGATTATGACTGTTTTGCCAAAAAATTCAGAGTGTTTTCTTTTAAATGAGACCAACCCCATGAAGATGCTGCAAAGGGTTGAAGAACAGCTTTTGATTTACTGTGGGCATGCTATTTTAATCATTATCATCCCTAGTACAAGCCATCTTAATTTTTCTGCTGTGTTTTGCTGCTTCTGGACAGCACTGATTGTGCTGCTACTTCTACAGATTGCAGAGTCACATGGCCGTGACACATCTTAAAGGGGCAGTACATGAAAGCTGTTATATACATACATATGCACAAAACGGGAAGAAGGGGGAAAAAAAAACCCTGACATGAGCAAGATTATATTGGTTCTGTGTCCAAACGATTGGTTTCGGTTTTAATTCAGTTCATCACATAGCCCTAGACAAATCATAATTGTTATTGCCAATTGTAAACTAGTGTTTGAATTAAAGCAGTTGTGGGATCCCAGGTTGTTCATGCCCAATTTGCCCTGGAACTCACTATCCACACTCTGACAGTACATAGTTTGAAGATTTAAAGCCACATTTTACTTGATTTTTTTTTTTCCTCACACTGATGGATCTAAATCTGTATCAGCTGATGCTGGTCAAATTACCTCGGAGCAGCTGCTCTACAGAAATTTGTCGTGTATGTACAAAAATTATCCATCCATTTTCGTCCGCTTAATCCTTTTCGGGTCACGGGGGGGCTGCTTTTAGGAAAAAAAGAAACTTTCCTTTTACGTGACTGACAATAGTTCCCTTTTCTTAATAAGCTGCTCTCTATTCTCCACATAGGCATACAGGAAACTGGCAAAAGAATACCACCCTGACAAGAACCCAAATGCAGGTGACAAGGTAAGGTCTTTGTGAGTCAGCTATGGTTTACATTATAACTGATAATGAAAAAAAAAAATAGGCCATAATAAAATGGTTTGAAATGGAGAAAAGATTTTTTTTTAATCAACAGTGTTTTAGCCAAGGTTTATTTTAATATTGGGTTCTTGTATGTCTTTATAAAAATCTTAAAATGTCTTGCTTACAAGGTTCCGATACAATGAAATCCCATTGTTAAGGGAGTATTGTTAAAGCACATCATAGGCTTAGATGCCAAGTTAAATGACATAACATAGTTATTAAAAAAAATTAATATTAAAAAACAATGACAAAGTTGATAACTGAGTCTAAACATGGAGCTATTGCTAGCTGACAGTAATGGAAGAATGTAAATTTAATGACCGATGACTTCAAAATAATGAGTCTTTGTTAAAGCTTACACAGTGCAGCTGAAAAGTATTCACAGCACTTCACTTTTTCCACATTTTGTTGTGTTACAGCCTTATTCCAAAATGGATTAAATTAGTTTTTTCCTCAGAATTATACACACAATACCCCATAATAACAATATGAAAAAAGTTTTTTTTTTTTTTTTACATTTTTGCAAATTTATTAAAAATAAAAAACTAAGAAATTACATGTACATAAGTATTCATAGCCTTTGCCATAAAGCTCAAAATTGAGCTCAGGTGCATCTTGTTTCCACTGATCATCCTTGAGATGTTTCTACAGCTTAACTGGAGTCCATCTGTGGTAAATTCAGTTGATTGGACATGATATGGAAAGGCACACACCTGTCTATGTAAGGTCACACAGTTGACAGTGCATGTCAGAGCACAAACCAAGCATGAAGTCAAAGGAATTGTCTGTAGACCTCCGAGACAGGATTGTCTCGAGGCGCAAATCTGGGGAAGGGTACAGAAAAATTTCTACTGCTTTGAAGATCCCAATGAACACAGTGGCCTCTGGAAGAAGTTCGGAACCACCAGGGCTCTTCCTAGAGCTGGCCAGCCATCTAAACTGAGCGATTGGGGGAGAAGGGCCTTAAGGTGCGTTCACACCAAACATGAATGGGCAAATTTTTCGCGCAGCATGATTACATTATAACTCAATGTAAACACGTGAACAGACATGAATTCCCCTTCTGAGTGAGATGCAGACAGGCGAAGTTGCCTTTAAAATGTCTGCAGCTGTGTTCAACCTGCTGTGGAAATTCCCAAAATAACATCATGCTTAGGTTTACATTATCTAACAGAAGGCTCACCTGAAAATGTTGTCCCTGGCTCCAAAACTTCACAAGATGATGGGTGTTTCCGTTGCTAGCTTGCTAGCTTTGTTTACCACGTCAGTGGCAGGAATCCGTGGGTAAATAACTCCGAAATCCCGATTCAGCTGAAGAGCTTCTGGTCCTCCTGTCTCCAGGTGAGTCTCATTTTCAAACTAGTTTACTCTGCAGTGGTGATACTTTTACTCCAGTGACGGCAGAATCTCAAAGCTAGCAGCTAGCTAGCCTCGGATGCAAACGTGTGAATGCGCAATTTTGCATGTACTCGCCTCTTTCCATTGACTTTGTATGGATTCACGCCGCTCGTTTGCATTTGATGTGAACGCACCTTTAGTCAGGGAGGTGACCAAGAACCCGGTGACCAAGAACACTCTGTTAGAGCTCCAGCATTTCTCTGTGGAGCGAGAACCCTCCAGGAGGACAGCAATCCACCAATCGGGCCTGTATGGTAGAGGGGCCAGACGGAAGCCACTCCTTAGTAAGAGGCACATGGCAGCCCACCTGGAGTTTGCCAAAAGGCACATGAATGACTCTCAGACCATGAGAAACAAAATTCTCCGGTCTGATGAGACAAAGATTGAACTCTTTGGCGTGAATGCCAGGTGTCATATTTGGAGGAAACCAGGCACCACTCATCACCAGGCCAATACCATCCCTACAGTGAAGCATGGTGGTGGCAGCATCATGCTGTGGGGATGTTTTTTAGTGGCAGGAACTGGGAGACTAGTCAGGATAGAGGGAAAAATGAATGCAGCAATGTACAGAGACATCCTGGATGAAAACCTGCTCCAGAGTGCTCTTGACCTCAGACTGGGGTGACTGTTCATCTTTCAGCAGGACAATGACCCTAAGCACACAGCCAAGATATCAAAGGAGTGGCTTCAGGACAACTCTGTGAATGTCCTTGAGTGGCCCAACCAGAGCCCAGATTTGAATCCAGTTGAACATCTCTGGAGAGATCTGAAAATGGCTGTGCACCGACGCTTCCCATCCAACCTGATGGAGCTTGAGAGGTGCTGCAAAGAGGAGTGGGCGAAACTGCCCAAAGATAGGTGTGCCAAGTTTGTGTCATCGTATTCAAAAAGACTTAAGGCTGTAATTGCTGCCAAAGCTGCATCAATAAAATATTGAGCAAAGGCTATGAATACTTATGTGCATGTGATTTCTTAGTTTTTTATTTTTAATAAATTTGCAAAAATCTCAAAAAAAAAAAGAAAAAGAAAAATTCATGTCATCATTATGGGGTGTTGTGTGTAGAACTTGGAGGAAAAAAAGTGAATTTAATCCAATTTGGAACAAGGCTGTAACATAACAAAATGTGGAAAAAGTGAAATGCTATGAATACTTTCCGGATGCACTGTAAATGGTGGAAATGCTTTTAAATTGTGCCAGCTATTGATTTGAACTGAGGTGAATCAAACGGAATAAAATCCATAGGCATTGCTTTGCTATTTTTCCTGTTATAGATATTTCCATCACAACTTTGCCTTAGCATTTAAGAGTTTATTATGCAAGTCTTATTCTTAAATTAATCTTAATTTCTGTGGACACTTTTCTCTTAGAAGAAAACCACATTTTACATGGATTAAAAGTTGAAAATACCAACCCAATTAGGGCTGTGCAATATGACAAAAATTTCATATCATGATATAAGTCATCTTGTATCATGATGACGATATATATCATGATATAGATTTTCTGTCAATTCTAGTTTAGATAATCACATAAAAAAGGCCATCTCCTTTTTTTACATGCACCTTTTCCCCTCATAATTTTGCAGTGTTATAAAATATTTTTTTAATGTGCACTTGAGACTTGATTCTCATACATTTCAGGTTTTTCTTCTAAATCATATCATATGAATAAAAAGTAAACGTCAATAAGTTAAATATTTCCTGAGCCAGAGGAGAATAACAAAAACCAAAACAAAACAGATAACAAAAATAATGTCTGAAAATGAGAAAATTACTCATCGCTGCCATCTACAGTTATAAATTAGCTGGTAGTTTAAATCAATGAAAATTTAAGTGTAGATCCACAGTCTGGTGACAGCCATTCTGGTCTGATTTAACCTGTTTGCTTTTTAGTAAAAATATTTCAGATTGGTCATGATCTGAAAATCAAAGACACAAAAGATAATTTAACAAAATACATGTGATGACTAACTTTATTCATTATCACTACTTGACTAATTAGAATTATTAGAAATCAAATAAATTACATTAAGAGCTAACTTGCTCCTCCGACCTGTTTTATTTATTTATTTGGCGTATATGTGCCACTATCATGCACTTTTGCAGTTTTAGGCTGTGTGTCCACCAAACGTGTTTTTTCCGCGCTGGGCGACTGTTTTCTATTCGTTCTCTGTGTAGTCCAGCATTTACAGTGCTGAGTGCCCTCGGCGCTGAAACGCTTTGAGCGGTGGCCGTTTTTTGTCACGGCGCTCAGGGCACTCAGTGTTGAAAAAAATTCAACTTTTCAGACTGCAGCTGAGCTCGTCAGTCAGACCTTTCTAAGCAGCCAATCAGAATAATGAAGAGTGGGACATAGGACGCTGATACGGCCTCTACTCAGACTCCTGTTTTCCGTGTCATCATATTTTACATCCAGAGCTGCTAGCCGCTACCGTGTGGCTCCGGGCAGCGCGGTGGCGGAGTGGTTAGCCCTGCAGCAGCACAGCAACTCACCCTTGACCAGGTGATCCTGGGTTTGATCCCAGCTCCTGACCAACAGTGATCTGTGAGGAGTTTGCATGTTCTCCTCATGTCTGCGTGGGTTTACCCCGGAATTTCTCCGGTTTCCTCCGCTTAATCCTCCCACATGCCAAAAACATGCAATTTAGGTTAATTGGAGACTCTCAAGTGGCTCCACGTGTGAATGTGTGTGAATGGTGAAAGGGTTGGGTGCCGCACCAGTGGCTGCCTCATCCATTCATGTGGATGCCCTGTAATTTCCCCATTGTGTGACTAATAAAGGAATCTAAATCTAAAAAATCTAGAGCATGTTTCCTGTCCATTGTTATTTAGAGACTGCTATTAAAAAAGTCAGTAGAAAGTCTGACCATAGGAAAAGCGGAAGTGCTGAGCTGAGAGTGACAAGCTGTTGTTGGGATACGGGGCACAGACTTTTTTTTTTTCCCAGAGCGCAGCACACAAACACTGAGAAAAAAAAAAAAATGCCTGATCAGGGCAGTCGGGAGACAAAAAATGCATTTGGTGGACACGCAGCCCTAATAGAAAAAAATTCAGACAAAACTAAGAAACTCAGCAGTAATTTAAACCAAAAACAATGGCCTGATACACTATTATGTTTCCAATTAGCACAATTTAGCGCCGTCATTTTGCATTTGCCATTTTATAATTAGACATGGTGTTAACATTACTTACCTCCTATTAAATCGAGATTAGCGAACCATCCTCTCTGATGCAGCACAATAGAAAACAGTCCCACATTCTCTATGGCAAACGGAAGAAGCAGGCTAACGGCTACAGTATTTGACCAAACCGAGAGTTCAGAGTTAGCAACCACCAGAGAGCCTAGCCACACACCATACATGCTGCACTCACTGCGGGGAAGAGGTGAGGCGCTGACAAGTAGTGTGAGGAGCTTTGCTCAAGGAACGGGGTATGTGCGTTTTAAATAATGATATAAACAACAGAGTATTCTATGAAACAATAGACATTTTTATATCGTCATCTGATATACCGTATATCATCATATCGCACAGCCCTAAACCCAATTACTAGTTGTTGCTACACATGAAGCTTCAATGTATACATCAGACTGTATTTTCTTTAGTTCTGGCTTGACTAACTTTCCATTTTAGTTTCATTATTCTTTTGCAGTTATTCAGTTCAGAGCCTTTGCACAGACTTCCTACAGAGTTTAATTTGTTTTTCAAAAGGATGTTGACTTTCTAAACCCCCTGCGGTGCCATCAGACCTCCCACCACTCCACATAACAATGTCATTAGCTTCTAATGTAGTTTCTGAAATATTGGCATGGGGGATGATGGAAGCTTAATAATAGCGTTTGTGCCATTATCACAGTAGGAGATTGTTTACAACTTGAAATTCTTAAATTTAGAAGTAAGCCTAAAGATGACATCCTTAACGGTCAAAATGTCTAATTTGGAAAACCGTGCTGTTTTTGATGTCCAGCTGCATATATTTATTTCCCCTTTGGATTCTGCCCTGCAAATACAGTTTAAAGAAATCAGCTTTGCCTATGAGGTGCTAACTAACCCAGAAAAGAAGGAGCTTTACGATCGCTATGGGGAGCAAGGCTTGCGGGAAGGGGGAGGTGGTGGCCCCGGGATGGATGACATCTTCTCCCACATCTTCGGAGGTGGACTCTTTGGCTTCATGGGTGGACAGGGCCGCTCCAGAAACGGCGGTCGAAGGAGAGGAGAGGATATGGTTCATCCGCTTAAGTGAGACCAGCCTCCTACACTCTGGGATTAGTTAAAACACCCTTTAAAGTTGCTCCTAATGGTCTGCCTTGTCTCATTTAATTAAAATTTTTTTCTATAGGGTGTCACTGGAGGACCTTTACAATGGAAAAACAACTAAACTACAGCTTAGCAAGAATGTACTTTGTAGCACTTGTAACGGGTAAGTAGTTTAAATATGGTGTTATAGATCACATATGCCTTCTCTTATTCATGCTTCAGATTTTCTTAATTACTCTTATGTCTGTTTATACAGGCAAGGAGGTAAGACAGGTGCTGTACAAAAATGTACTGCATGTAGGGGGCGTGGCATGCGTGTCCTGATCAGACAGCTGGCTCCAGGGATGGTCCAACAGATGCAATCCGTGTGTACTGACTGTAATGGAGAAGGTAAGGGCTGCAGTGACGTAAACGTCTGCTGTATTTTTTTTTTTTAATTGGTGCCTGATCTGCACTGATTCCACTCCCTGTTCATTTTTTGTTCCACAAAACCTCCAGGCGAAGTCATCAGTGAGAAAGACCGTTGTAAAAAATGCGAGGGCAAGAAAGTTGTGAAGGAGGTTAAGATTCTGGAGGTGCACGTGGACAAAGGCATGAAGCACGGTCAGAAAATCACCTTTGGAGGGGAGGCTGACCAGGCGCCCGGTGTTGAGCCTGGGGATATTGTCCTGGTCCTGCAGGAGAAAGAGCACGAGGTTGGTGATGTTCTCCCAGCCATATTGATACAACTCCCTCCAAGACCTCACACACATGCATTCACTTTGAATCATGTTACATTGTTATATAATCATTTTAGGCTATTTTGTCACAGTTTTAATTTGTCAGCATTGAAAAATAAAACATTTTAGCAGGATTGTCAAATCAGTTAGATTGATCTCATTACTAACTAAAAGAACAGTACAAGCAGTTACTTTTGGTAAAATCTCACTGACCACATTTATATTAACAGAGTTTGTAGTAAATAAGTCTATCACATCAACATTATCACCATTGGAGACTCTTTCATTGTACTCGCCACCCTATACAGCTTTAGCAAATGCATTTATGGCTTGCCTGTTTGTTTTTGAGTACCAGAGCCTATCCAGCAGTAGTTTTAAGTTCTGGAGATTCTTTTCTTGCTTGTGTCCATGAAAATAACTTGTATTGAATTGTTTTAGCTCCCACTTGAGATCAGGGATTCTCAGATAGTACTGGGGCCTTCTAGCACGTAACCCCCCCATCATTAGTGCTACACCAGCAGCACTCAGGTCACGAGTCTTACAGCCACAACAGTCGTTGCTCATTAAAGTATTTAGTGCCTCTTTCATTTGCATTTTGGTGCTTGTCTGATTCTGGACTGCTCCTGTAATATTGTCTTTTGCAGTAAATTTTGTCTTATTTGTTGTATCTTTCCACCTTCAGTTTTACGTTTCATAAGCAAGCTAACGGGACAGTCAGGTTTTCTTTAATCTCATGTGTTTATTACCTGTATTACATTGTGTTGTCAGTGGTTGGCTTTTTGTTTGACACACCCACTGTCGTAGGGCTGTGCCATATGACAGAAATTTCATATCACGATAGAGGTCATCTTGTATCACGACAACGAGATATGTCACGATATACATTTTCTGTAAATTCTGCAGTATAGATGATCACATAAAAAGGACTATCTTTTTTAAAAACTTTTTTTACATGTACCATTTTCCCTCATAAATTTGCAGTGTTATAAAATAGTTTTTTAAATGTGCATTTGAGACTTGATTCTCATAAATTTCAGGTTTTTCTTCTAAATGATATGATTAAAAAGTAAACATCAATAAGTTAAATATTTCCTGAGCCAGAGGAGAATAACAAAAAAAAAACCCAGAAATCCATAATATAAAAAAAGTCTGAAAATGAGAAAATTACCCATCCCTGCTATCTGCAGCTATAAATTAGCTGTTAGTTTAAATCAATGCAAATTTAAGTGTAAACCTCCAGCCTGAAGATGTCATTGTGGTGTGATTTAACCTGTTTACTTCTTAGTAAAAATATTTCATATTGGTCGTGATCTGAAAATCAAAGACACAAAAGGTAATGTAATAAAACACATTAATGACTTTAACTTTATTCATTATCGCTAATTGACTAATTAAAATGATTAGAAATCAGATAAATTACATTAAGAGCCAACTTGCTCCTCTGACCCGTTGTAATTTACTTATTTATTTTGCATGTATGTGCCACCATTATGCACTTTTGCAGCTTTAATATTTTTTTTCAGACAAAACTAAGAAACTCAGGAGTAATTTAAGCCAAAGAAACAATGGTCTGATACACTATGATGTTTCCAGTTAGCACAATGCTGTTAACGTTACTTGTCTCCTATTAAAACGAGGTTGGCGAACTATCCTGTCTGATGCAGCACAATGGAAAATAGTTCCACATCCCTGACAAATAGGAGTAGCAGCTATTTGACCAAACCGGTAGTTTGGAGTTAACGGCCACCGGAGAGCTTAGCCACCCGACACACACCTGCTCCGCTGCCCGCACTGCTGGGGGAGAGGCATGGCACTGACAAGTAGTGGGTGAGGAGCTTTGTTCAGGAAACGGGAGTATGTGCATTTTAAATCACAATATAAATGATAGAGCAGGGGTGCCCAATCTGGGGCTCCTGGAGCATTCAGGTTTCTGTGGGAAATTTTCTAATTTCACTTCTTAATTGGTCCAAAGATTTGCAGATAATTTGTCATTGTTGTGCATGTGTTCTGTAGGCACCCTTGCACAACAACAGCAAATTATTTGCAAATCTTTGGACCAATTAAGAAGTAAAATTAGAAAATTTCCCACAGAAACCTGAATGCTCCAGGAGCCTCAGGTTGGGCACCCCTGCGATAGAGTATTATTCTATTCAACAATAGACATTTTTATATCATCATCCGATATATATCATCATATCGCACAGCCCTACATTGTCGTGTGGGGACCTTATGATGAGTGACTGGGTTTTCCCTGATTCATAACTAAGATCATGATTTGAAATACACTCATTTCCTTATTTCCAATAATTACAGAAACAAGGAATTTAATCTTATTACAAGTAAAAGTGATTTTAAAGGATGTTTTTGGGTCAAGTTGCGTTAAATCCTTTTATAAATAGATAAAAACGGTATTAAAATGTTTAGTTATTGTCATTAAATTGTGTTTTTTGTATTATGGAGTCAGTGGTTTATAGTTGTTTTGTCTATCCCCTTTGTCCGTGTTTTGGGGGGAATATTGGCATACCCTGCTGATTTGAGTAAAAACCGGTCTTCTAAAGGTAATGTGCTGTTAATACATTCAATACCAACATGAGCAAAACAATGAGTCCTGCTTAATTCTTGTTGCATGTCAAACCATCTCTCTGATCTTCATCCAGTGATTCTGATTGCTGCTAATAACAGAATAGAATTTTAGCATGGTTAATGTACATATCAGAATAAATTCCGAGTAGGATCTGGCAATATACAATTGGACTCCACATTATTTTATCCCATTGCAAACTGTTTATTTTCAAAATTTGCAAACCACCTAATGTTTGCTAAAATAACAAGAAACAATTAAAATTGTTCAGCTGTTGAACTAACTTGTGGCTTTTGTTTTGGGGGGTATTTTTTTTTCCAAACAGCTGAAAGATTATAAATTAAAAAAAGAAACCATTTGCAATGAGGACTGAATAATTTTTAGTGCAACTGTAAGCCCACTTCAGAGAGAACCTGCTTTCTGCAGACCCCAGTCGTTTTTTTTTTGTTTTTTTTAAAAAAACGACTGGATTGCTCCTACCGCTCAGTCTGTGTGTGGCTTTGGTTTAACTAGAACAGCAGACAGAGATGCAGCGGTGCCCCTGACCTTTTCTCCCAGGAGGTGTCTATCTTTAATGCAAGAAAATGTCAGGCAGAAATTGTGGGAAAGCAAAGTAGGTTGACACAGCCAGTAGGAATAAGTAGAGGATGTTGGCTGTGGATGTTTCTGTTATGCAGCTTCATTGTAAGCTCAGCTGTCTTAACTTAAACGACAAGAAAAAAAAAATGTTTCACTGCGGGCACGGTGACTTGATGGGCAGACAGTGAAAGAAAATTTCAGATAATATACGGTATCCCTAGCAGAGGGACATTCATTGCACCTGTCAACTTCAAACTGTGCACTCCATACAAAGTCTCCAAATAACTCTTAACATTTGTTTTGCAAGGCACTTTATTTTTTTTATATTTTTTTTTAAAAAAAGGGTTTTTTGAACAGGCAGAGGTAGGATCTTATGGTTTTTGGTGTCTACTGCAGTGTTATGGATGGCTGTTTTTTAGCTCATAAGAGAAAAGCCTATGTGCTTATGTAGTGTTGCTGGTATTGTGTGAAATGTTAATATATCCAGGTTAAAGTTTGTATTAGCTACAATGGGCCTTGGTATGTTTTGCCACCATTTCTTGGTAACTCCTACGGTTTCCTAATTTTCAGACATTCAAGCGAGATGGTAATGACCTCTTCATTGTCCATAAGATTGGGCTGGTGGAGGCGCTGTGCGGCTTCCAGTTTATGCTGAAACACTTAGATGGAAGACAGATTGTCGTCAAGTACCCCGCTGGCAAAGTCATTGAACCAGGTAATTTTTATGGCTAGATAGTATGTAGTTTTTAATCCTTTTCTAATGTTTCATGACCCATTAAATTTACCTGGAAAACTGTGGCAGTAATAAAGCCTTGACATGATTGCAAGAGAAAGGAATGATGATTTAGTCCTTTTAAAATATGGATGATATTTCTGGCCTCATCAGTCTAAGTCTTTATCCCCCGACCAAGATGATGCCCCCCTTGACATGGTATCAGAGCAGAATAAAGAGTAGCACAGCCCCACTCCCCGCTTTTTTTTTTAAAGGGAAGTGGGCTGTGCTTTTAAATACTTTAGAGTTGTGCCTGCTCTGTGCATTCAAGCTCAGAGATTTCATTTGACAGACTGCCTAATGACTGTGCTCTATCAAAACTGATGGACTAAAAGTTAATAATGTGACGCAGTATATGTCTGAAAGTGGCTTCCAGTTAGATGCTTATTAAAATCTAGGCTGATATTAGTGCTCTGTTAGCTTAAGGTTGATTCATCGAATGTTGTTTATATTCATTACAGCAAACACTTTATGTATTTCTTGGCTGGAGATTTTGATTATCATAAGTGGAAGTTCTCTCTCCCAGAGTAATGTTTGTATTAAATTGAGTTTTAACCAAACTCTGTCTTTTCCAGGTTCAGTCAGAGTGGTGCGAGGAGAGGGAATGCCACAGTACAGAAACCCTTTTGAGAAGGGTGATCTGTTTGTCAAGTTTGAAGTTCAGTTCCCTGACAACAACTGGATCAGTCCTGAGAAACTTGTGGTATGTTACATAACTCTTATACTTAATGATCTGATCCGATGGTGTTATGTCATTTTACTGAAGATGCTGACACTTATTTATCGGCTAGTTATTATTTTGTATAATGTTGAGTTGCCAAGTCGGGTTGATTTAAAAGTCTTCAGATTTATTCAAGGGAGTCCATTGTGCTAGTTAAATATCCTTTATTTAACCAGCCAGGACATTAAGAACATATTCTTAAACCTAGTTTACACTGCAGGAGTTTAAACCTTTTAATTATCTTGTGTCCAAAGCCCCTGGTTGTAGGGAAATCCCAATTCAGCAGTCACCTTAAATCATTGTTAGTTTGCCATCTAGGTGCAGGCTCAGACATGCGTGTGAGCTACAGGCAATGAGAGATCAGGAGAAGAAATGAAGATCTTACAGAGTCAGCGGGTGTGTGTGTGTGGGGTGGGGGGGGGGGGGTGTGACAAAGTCGCACTGAAACTGGCCCCTGGGACTAATCATAACACAAGCAGCTCATAGCACTTGTTTTTGTCTGGCATCCATTATAAAACTTCTGTTTTTCATCCTGTTTTAGATCATTTTCTGTCTCACTTCTCACACATCTTAACATGTCAAGTGTTGCCATGGAGACCAGTAAGGGTGAAATATCATGTAAACTCACACAGTCTTGTTAATGTAGTCTGAATGGTTTATGACCTTAAGACTCCAGAAGGTTTTGTAGTAGGTAGTGAACATCCTATCCGATGAGTTTTAAGTTTGTTTAGACTTAACCAGTCCCTCCGGGACTTTGCAGTGTTGTAATTGTGCCATTTCACGCGACATCAAGCTGTCATCACATCTATTGCACGACCTTACAGCTTGGTCCAATCACTGCAACTTTCGCTCAATTTTGGCCAATCCGATTTGTCCCTGAGTAAATTAAATTAAAATTAAATCACCCCTATTGTCATTCAGCCGTACAACCAATCATGTACAGTAGAACGAGATTGTGTTTTACCTATCTACAGTGTTAATCACACACACCCCAAGTGTAGAATCAGAGGGCCGCTGCCATGCAAGGCGCCGCCACAGATTTCCCTCCTCCATTCCATTATTGCTGAGCACCAAGCTGGACAGCAGGAAGTTCCACTTTTATATGGTCTTCGGCATGACCCGACCGGGATTTGAACCCCTGCCTCCCGGGTGTGGGGCGGATGCTCTACCAACTGAGCCACCACTCCGGTAACACTCAAACGCTCATTCTAAAGGCCGTGGGACACCTTGATGATTCAGGCAGTGGCATGCCATTCATTCATTCATTCATTCATCTTCTTCCGCTTAATCCTTTTCAGGTTGCGGGGGGGCTGGAGCCTATCCCAGCATCTTTGGGCGAGAGGCAGGGTACACCCTGGACAGATCGCCAGTCCATCACAGGGCCAACACAGAGAGACAGACAACCATTAACTCTCACAGTCAGACCTAAGGACAATTTAGAATCCCCAGTTTGATGCCAGTTAACCTAACTTGCATGTTTTTGGCATGTGGGAGGAAACCGGAGAAATCCCGGAATAAACCCACGCAGACACGGGGAGAACATGCAAACTCCACACAGATCACTGTTGGTCAGGGGCTGGGATCGAACCCAGGATCCCCTGGTCAAGGGTGAGTTGCTGTGCTGCCGCAGTGCTAACCACTGCGCCACCGCGCCGCCCGCAGTGGCATGCCAGATGTATAAAAATTGGTCTAAAATGCTGGCATACGCTGAAATTTTCACTCTTGGCTGTATGCATCGAGTATCCATAACGAGTTGGACATATACATAACGTATTAGTAACTTATATAGAATATTTCCATAACTTATAAATAACTTAAACCAACAAATGCTTAGCGTGTTGCCAACGTCCACAACTTATATGCAACAATAGTCTAACTTATGCATAACTTATGCATAGCTTATCCTAACTTATGCATAGCACGGTCATGTCAAACTGCCGTAGCCTCCCGATCCATGAATCCTAGGTGTGCGAGAGATCATCTCTGTTCAACTGAAATGATTCTCCCCTCTAAAGACCACAGCAGGGGGCGTGACTGACCTGGCAGAGCTGTGAAATCTGTCAGGTTGGTCACACTTTAAACAGCTGATGTGACATGTCAGGAATCTGACGATGACAGTTGTCACAACCTGGCTCAAAGCCATGCGAACTGATGGCGATTAAAAAAAAAAAAAAAAAAATCAATAAAGTGGAAAAAAAAAAAACAAGATGATGCATGGAGTGTGCTTTTGCCGGGAGGCCTAGCAAAGTGAGATTTATCATGGAAATTTAAATTCTTTAAATTCTTCATCCTCGGTGTCGCTTCTGAACAACTCCACCAACTCCGGAGGTAGACGAAGCACCGCTTCCTCCTCTGCGTGGCTGTCATCAGACTCGGCATCAGTTCCATTTCCAATTATTCCGGCCTTTCTGAATCCCGACAGGATGGTTTTGTTTGTCACTGAAGTCCATGCCTTGTCGATCCATCCGATGACTTGCAGGAAAGTTGCATGGCGCATCTTCCTGGTTGCTGTGAAGCTGTGCTCTCCATCCATCATCCACTGCTCCCACAGGTGACGCAAAACTGCCTTAAAGCTCCGGTTCACCGACATGTCAAGTGGCTGGAGTACTTTGGTTAAGCCTCCAGGGATGATGGCAGGTATGGTGTTGACAGCTTTTAATTTAGCTTCGAACTGTGAGTGATGTGTGCTTGCATACTGTCCATCACAAGCAGGGCTTTGCGTGTTCTAAAAAAGCCATCCGGATGCTTAGTGTAGCACTTTGTAAGCCAGAAGTTCATCATTTCTTGATCCATCCACCCTTTCTCATTGCACGGCCACAACAACTGAGGGGGATTGGATATTTGGCATGGTTTTTCGTTTGAAAATGACCATTGGTGTCAATTTTGATCCATCTCCACAACATGCCAGCACCACTGTGAAATCCGACTTCTCATGACCAGTCGTCACTATATTCACACTCTTTTGCCCTTTCTCTGCGACACTTCGGCCCATGGGGATGTCAAACGTGAGGGGGACCTTGTCCATGTTAATAATATGATCTGGTGTCATGTTGTGCTCAATTATTTGCTTTCCATCGAGCTCACGGAAACTGTCGGCCTTGGCTTGGAAGTCTGCTGGCAGTTTTTGGGACATCATTGTCCGTGCTCTGATGGAGAGGCTTTTGCGTTGCATGAAGCAGTAACACCAAGAAGGTCCTTCCGCAAAGTCATTTATATTCATCTCCTTGGCAACTACCTGAGCGTGGAGACGTAACTGCACCGTTGACAAGCCTCTCCTGGCAGCACGTTGTTCAAGCACCCATTTGTGAACTCGTTCCTCTAGCTGTGGCCATCTAGCGTTTAGCCCGCGATTAGCTTTTTTTGTTTTCTTCATTGCAGTAAGAGTAACCTCCGCTTTCCGCCAGTCCCTTACAAGTTTCTCGCTCACTCCAAACTTTCTTTCTGCTGCTCGATTACAGTTTTTGGCTGCATATTTCACTATTTGCAGCTTGTAATCTGCAGAATATGATTTTCTTTTGGGGGGCATTTGTGTTCCGTCTTTCTCAGTTGTCTTTATAGCCTAAGTTGTTACCGGTAATGTTTACATTTTAAATTGTCAGTGGTACAGGTGCAGCAGATGCTGGTACACAAGCCTAGAGTGCCCTCTCGCAGCTGTAAGTGTGAAAATAACAAACATGTGAAATATTTAATATATAAGTCGCACCTGAGTATACGTTGCACCCCTAGCCAGACTATGAAAAAAAGTGTGACTTATAGTCCAGAAAATACGGTAACTTCCCTCCAACTTATGCCACGCTTATGCGGGACATATTAGCCATATGCTGGATACATCTGAAAATTTCCAGAGGAGCTCACCGTACAACGCCATATACCAGCGTGCTTTAACGTTCTTCAGCGTGCTTTTAACTTAAACAAAACTTACTCATAACTGATTCGACGTATGCCAACGTAGTCTCCAAATTTTTCATATGTTTGGCAAACGCTGCCTAAATCATCTAGGTGTGACAAGGCCTCAAATGCGTTGCTACACCGTGCTCACTTCCATGTTTACAGTGAGGATTAATAGAACGCATCAGCAGAAAACTGATTTTTAAAAAAAAAAAAAAAAGAACACTCACCCGCGAGTTTTCTCACACCGTCCCTTTCTCTGTCTCCGCTGGCGGATGTCTCCTTGCGTCTCTGTCCTGACTGTATATACAAAGTGCTGGGTTTGTGTTGGGAAAAAAAATCTGCCTGAAAGCTTCCTGATACAGGAGCACATGTGAGGAGAGATGCCATAAAACCACAAATAAACGAGCAAATATAACACTACAGCTAGTGCTGTAACATTTTATACATCTTTAGAGGTAAAATCATTACTACATCTTGTCACTGAGCTTTTTAAAGCTGTGAATCTTGGGTCTGGACACAAACCAACGTGTGCCTCCAAGGAGAGCCCTCCTCTCAGTACGACTGTGTCAAAACGCGCAGCAGATAGACGGACTGGCAGGAGTCAGAAAGTCCCCCCCCCCCCCCCCGAAAAACACTTGTCTTCAACAGACGAAACAGAGCAACAGAATAAATTATTTCTTTTTTCTCTGTGCTCAGTAGCATGTGGTTGGGGACTGCTGCAGTTTTCAAATGAAGGTGCTGCCATAATTTCCAAATCTATACAGTACTCTTTAACGTGCATTCAGTGCAATTTAGCTGTGGCACAAGAGTTTTTTTCTGTATAGCAGAAATCTCTGCTTAATTTACAAAACACTGTTTAATAGGAAATGTTTTGACAATCCTGTGCTTTTCTTGTGGTGTTAGAATATGGAAAAAAAAACCCATCTGCTTTAAAATTTGTAATTTGTCCCATAACTTTTAGTGCAAAACAAACTCTCAAAACATTGTGAATTTTGTTACAACTTTTTAAAAAAGCTTCCGCAAATTCAGGTTTTTTGGGCCGCAACAATCATAAAAACATCCTGTGAAATCCTGGAGGGACTGCTTAAGATGGCTTTATTTACAGTGTCTGCCTGAAAGCTTCCACACACATTGTCCCCTCTGCCCTGTTAGATCAATAATCTAATGCTCATGTATTTGCACTATGGGAGGAAACCAGCACACCAGACGAATGCCGACGCAGGCACAAACTCTACAGAGATGGGCTTAACCTGTGTTTAATCCTAGACCATCTTGATGTGAGGAAGCAGTGCCTACCACTGTTTCCCCTGTGTTGCAGAATCATAATCATAAACTACTCTTAGCTAAAGTGTTTCAAATATCCACATAAATGCACATGACAATTGTTGACACCTGACTGCTGCAGCACATAAACTGAATGTAAACAGATGTGCTTTTTTACTGGCTACAATATTGGAAAACAGTTTTTCTTCTTTAAAAGCTGTGTATGTTTTTTAAAACAACAAAGATTCATTAACAAAGAAGCTGGGTAGCAGTGACAGGTGACTGTGCTGGTCATGTTATGTGGTGGATGGTTGATTTCTCTGGTTACTTGTTGGCTCCCTTGTTCAAACACCTTGACTGGAAAACAAGCTAGGTGTCAGTGGTGTTGTCATGCAGACATTTGGTTGCTGCAACCTAATACTGATGCTGTTTTGTCTTGGCCTTTGTAGCCCACTGCAGTGATTCTCAACCCTTGTGCCCAGTGTGCCATAAAAAATTGTTTGGTTCAGGAGGATTGTCTGGTTTCACTCGATATGGTTAAAAAAAAAAGGCTTAAGGCTTTTTTTGGGGTGGGGTGGGGGGGGGTGGGGGTTCAGGTGAAGTAGGACAGTTTTCCTGAGAATTGACATTTTTTTTGCCACACCTGGGGTTCCACAGAGCCCCGTTTGAAATTCGCTGGCCCACAATACGTTGTGGTTTTGCTAAATCAAAATGGTCTAATGGAAAATAATGTAGTTTTTTGTGTATGATTGACCAAAATACAGTGGAGATCAAAACTAGTGAATACGGCTGTGTGATATGACGATCTATATGGGATGATGCAGGGTTTCCTCTGGTAACATTTCTCTGTGGCGGGCTGCCTTACCAGAAATTGTACCGCCACCCCAAGGCGATATGATTTTATTAAGAAAAATATATGAAGCAATGACTTTCCGCAAGCGCACACACGAACAACGCGCATGGCCATCATCCGCGCAGAGTTTAGAAGCACCTCGCCCACACGAGTTGTTGATTCAGTCAGCAGGCAGTGTCTCGCTAAGCGTGACTGTCGACAGAAACATGAGTTTGTTAAAGTACTTTAAACGCGGAAAATAATCAGAAGAGGTAGGTATGTAAACACTGGAGGCGTTTATCGTAGTTTTAACCCACTGTTAATGGGAGCAATAATGGAAGAGTCGCTTAGCTAAGAGACGTGGTTAGAATTCATATGCAGCTTCATATGAAGGGAAAGGCAGTGGGGACTGATGAACTGCTGAGGATATATTTCACCAGCCAGTACAATATTAAGTTATTTTCTGTAGGAATTGCAGGAATGAAGAGACTGGCAATTTCTCTCTTTTCTCGCACAAGCAGGCGTGCTGTTTTTGTTCTCCAGCAGCAGTGACAAAAAGCAACAGCTGAAAACGCTAACTCTCTTCACTCTAAACTGAGGTCCTTCACCGGCTGCCTAGAGAGGTGCCTGATGAGAAAGCCTGAGAGCACAACTATAACTGCCTAAGCATATCGTTCTGTACCGTATTTTTGGGACTATAAGGCGCACCGGATTATAAGGCACACTATCAATGAAAGGTCTATTTGATGGTCTAATTTCATACATAAGGCGCACCGGATTATAAGGCGCATTAAAGTGAGGTAGTTGGAGCCGGGGGGGGGGGGGGGGGGGGGGGAAATTGCGTGCATGGAAAGAAAATCCTCTCTATAGTCATTATAGACACATATAGCGCGATTGTCTGCGAGTGTTGAATGACCTGCTCCATGAGCAGGCGGAACGTTTTTAGTCCAGTGGCTGTTTACATCGCCATATTGGTCAGAATATCGCTCGGTACTCGATACGGCTCGCTCTCCGGCAGAGAGCGAGCCGTATTTACAGCCGTAAATACGTATTTACAGCCGTATTTACTGCTCCCGTTTACAGCTAAACGGGAGCAGTTTCGATGCCGAAATTTCACATACAAATCCTAACATACGTGTTCTATACACCATCAACTTTGGTTGATGGTGTATAGAATCATCAACCCAATCATCATGATCATCAACCCAAATCCCATCTGGGAATTTTTTTTTTTTTTTTTTTGCATGCATGGAAGGAAAATCCTATCTATAGTCATTATAGACACATATAGCGCGATTGTCTGCCAATGTGAATGACCTGCTCCATGAGCAAATGTACGTTTTTGGTCCCTGGCTGTTTACATCGCCAGGATACTCGTTCAGTAATCGATACGGCTCGCTTTCCGGCGGCAGCCCCGAGAAGTAAACAATGCAAACAAATGCTGGGACGCTTGAATTCTTTTGTCCCGAAAATATCATTTTTGAATATTAAAGGGGACCTGTGGTGGTCGTGAAAAAAAAGATATTATATTGAGCCCCTGTCTCACGTTCTAGTTCAAGTTCAAAGCAATGCGATATAAATCCATTGCTGATGTGCTGGTGCAGTTATGTCAGCAAAATATGGGCGCAGCCATACTAGCGGCTACATGGCCTGCCAGGACGCTTCCTGTGACGTAGTGTCGTGGCTACCGCGATCTGGATCAATATTGGCTGAGCCTGGAGTGCCCGGATGAGCAATGGCTTTCGGGATATTCAAATTCAAACGTTTATTTCAAACTCAGGGTTCATATTAAATGCAGAACTAAAACGAGTAGAAAATAAATAAATAAATGCTTAAATTCAGCGGGTCGTCTCGTCTGATCTGAGGTCGTAACGGCCGCCAGACGGCCAATGATTCGGCGCTGGGCTCTTCCCTCGCCGCTAAAAGTATATACAGATCAGCAGACACTCGGCGCTCTTGTAACAACAAAAACATACAATGCGATATCGCAACATGGCGGAATGTAAAGCCTTTGGATGTCTCAATAATAAGCAAAAAAACAAAGATAAACACTTCTTTTGTGTACCCAAACCCAGCTCACCTTGTCGGAAGATCGTAGCGGAAAAGTGGTTGCGCAATCTCGGAACAGGGCACAGACGTTTCCTTTCAGACGAAATTGCGTTGTGTGTGAGGACCACTTCGTCACTTTCACCCTCAGAAGACCTTTCTGGCTCAAACCTGTAGCCATGTTGGACGAATTCTTCCTCAGAGTCCGACAATTCAGCCATAATAGAATAAAAACACTCACAAAAGCACCCTAGTCGCTCATACAGGCGGAGTATTGACTTTTCAGTAGCAACGTAGTGACGTCACATCCGCATGTGTCATGGCTGCGCGCATAGTTTTCATTGGCTGGCCATGCCTGCGGTCGTATTTGCATATTTCTCTGGTGGTATATGGCTGGCAATAATTATTTAACCAAATAACGAATACTTTGCCTAATGTTTTCAAGTTGAATGCGTTTAGACGACCACCACAGGTCCCCTTTAATTACAGCTAAACGGGAGCAGTTTCGATCCACGATCCATTGGCAGATAGTGACGTAACTCGCTAGCAATTTAACTTTGAACGACCTGTTGACACCAATATAGCAGTTGGAGTTCTTTGGTTAATCCACCCGGAATGATGGCAAACTCCGAATTAGTTTGCTTCACTTGGGTTTTGACAGTATCGGTGAGATGGGCGCGCATGGAGTGGCAGATCCATAGGGATGGAGATTTGTGGAAAAAGCAATCCAGCCATTATGTTGAAGCACATATTACTCCGCCAGGCTCCTGACTACCATAATGCTCCGAAAATCCCTCAAGCGGTTCGGCTTCGTAACTTACCAAAGTCGTACTAAAACATTTTTGACAGATTTTTGAGCGCCGTGTACCACATAAAATCGGTTCGAGGTCAGTAAGCACAACCAGAATTAATAGATAAGGCGCACCGGATTTTAAAGCGCACTGTCGATTTTTGAGAAAATTAAAGGATTTTAAGTGCGCCTTATAGTCCAAAAAATATGGTACATGAAGACATATTGTGGTGAATTATGTCTTTAGAGTCTGCTACAGTTCCCTATTATGGACCTGGCAAGTTAAGATGACCGAAATTCACGAAGTCAATGACTTTAATCTGTCAGCAGCCTTCAGACAAACTAAACGTGCCAACATTTGATTGCAAAATAAGGGCGGTTTTTCCTGGGTCTGGGTGGTGAGGAGATTTCTTTAAAAAAAAAAAAAAAAAAAAAGAAAAGAAAAAAAAGCTATAAATATAAATAAATATTATAACAGAAATAATGGCATCCTTGGTCATTTAAGTTGATTTATTTCATTAAATACAATTTTGTTAATATTTTTTCTTTGTAATCAGAGTTAAATTATTGCTCTGTTCTGACTGCAGAATTATGGTCAAAAATGTAAATTGTTATAAGGAAAAAGTAAAAAAAAAAATTACCACAGTCTGTTTCAAATTTATCAAAAAAAAAAAACCCAGTAATTTTATTTAAAAAAAACAGACAAAAATTAGTCATAAAATAATCCACAAATTTATAATAAAGTTTCAAATGTACAAGAAAAGTCAATTTTACAAGAGGAAATTACAAATTTGAGTAACATGGTTTCAACTTTAGATTTACAGAGAAAAGTAGAAAATTACAAGAAAACTGTTATAAATTTTTGAGGAAAAACCTCAAACCTTCAAGACTGAAGTCATTTCTGAAGTTTTTAAGTGGCTGCTCTTTGTACCCTTAACTCAAGTAGAAATTTTTGGTTGCCTACTTTTAATTATTAATTTCAAAGCACTGCTTTTACATGAGTAGAATTTCTGGTTACTATACCCACCTGATCATATAATTTAAGTATGTATGAGTACATTACTATTATGAATGTTTCTTTCCCTTCCCTACTCTCTCAATGGAAAAAAAAAAGAAACACTAGAATAAAAATACAAAAAATACACATTTTTCTCATTTATGTAAACCATGACAAAAAAATCCTGCAGGACAAAACATGACACTTGATATTTTCTAGCCTGTTTGTATACCACCATAGACAGAGAGAGAACCTGAATTAGACAGAGCTCAGAGAGGGCAAGATGAGACAGAAGAGAGGAGCCAAGGAGAGGGAAGTGTTGAGGCAGAGGAAGGAGAGAAGGATAATGCCACGAAAAAGTCTAAACACTGGATGTCTGGGTGGGACCCCAGCTGGCCCAATATTCAAGCCTCGGTTGTAAAATACTTAAAATGGTAAGTTCCATATGCAACGTTACTGTGCAAAATTTTAAAAAGAAATAAATAGTATAAAATTAACATATTCCCGTATGTTGGGGGGGGGGGGGGATATGTTGCCACCACGCCAAGGTCCTTTAGCCAGAGGAAACACTGATGACGATATAAAAACGTCTATAGTTTCATATAATACTCTATCATTTATATTGTGATTTAAAATGCACATATTCCCGTTTCATTAGCAAAGCTCCTCAGCACTACTTGTCAGTGCCCTGCCTCTACCCTGCAGTGCGTGCAGCAAAACAGGTGTGTGGTGGGTGGCTAGGCTTCAGTCCGTCCTTAAAACGGATCTTGTTCTTCTGTTAAGACAAAGCAAAGAGATGTTTCATATATTTGACATGTTTTGACTGTTATCTGCAGTCTTCTTCAGAAAACGTCTGACGTCCGTCAGATCAGCTGTTTTATCCTTTCAGTAGGCGTGACCAACCTGACAGATTTGACAGATATTCCAGGTCGGTCACGCCCCCCTGCCGTGCAATGGTCTCTGGGGGAGAGGTGCGTGAGAGAGGTGTCCCAGGTGTGTGAGAGCATGAAGGTTCCATCACCTCGGTTCATGGTGTCGTGGGCCTGCTTCCTGATTTCAGTTGCTTCTTTGATCCAGCATTTGTGTTTGTTGTCCTCTGACTCAGTTATTTTTGCGTTGTTCCAGTCCACGATGTGATTGTTTATCTTGCAGTGGTCTGATATTGCGGATTTGTTTTTAATGAAAAAACCTGGAATAAACACCCAACTCAAACAAGCAGTCTCTCATCAGTGTTGTGCTTCACATGAAATACCATCCGGGCGGGCTCCAGCTTCCGTGTTTAAGGTTATGCTTAACTCAATTCAGAATTGTTCATGTCTGCATCAAGATGCATCGGAAAAGATTATTTCTTCCACCACTATATGCTGTATCTGGCCTGTAATCACCAAAGAACTGAGATTGTAGAATAGGCTGCGCTGCATGTCAATATTTGTCTCAATGAACCAGTTAGGGCAAGAGTAAGTGCGACACCTACTGAACAGGAGGTCGCAATAGCTACGTTCCGATCCACAGTGTACTTTCAACTGTATTCCCTACTCCCTGCTCCATTTTCAGGGAATATCAGTTAAGTGAACTGCCCTTCACAAAATTTCTCCTTTTTAAACACCCTGTAACCATCTGCTTCCTCCTCCGTGTGTTACCATGGCAACCATAGATGCATATGGTGGATAATTTATATTTCTTAAATAAAATATTAGTAATAAAAATATATTTGTATTATCAGTTGATATAAACAATAACCAACATCAGTTTAGCTTGTTAATAATGTGTGCAGCAGTAGTTTATTTTATTTGTATTTGAGGCACAGTGGCTTATGGGTAATCTTCTTGTCAGCTTCCAGTGAAGTGATGTACCATTGTTCACTTCTTCCCTGCTCAGTTATCAGTCCCTTTTAAACTGAAGACCGTTCTCTCTCTTCGGTTTGGAATCTCACTTAATATGGCGGAATACCCAGTGCAGTCCACTTCGCAGTACACTATTGGGCGATCGGAACGCAGCTAATGTTGTCTCTGTCACCTTTAATTCCTTTTGGGGGTTAGAGCTATAGATAACTTGGTAAGCTCTTACATTCAACTCTGCAACACTTCTCATTCTTAAGAGTTGCCATTTTTTCAAGTGACGACTAAATTGGTTCTCTCTGTCATTGAACTCTGAACCCTCTGACCTTTTTAGCACTAGTGCACAATTCAAAAATGTGACGAGGCTCTCTTTTAAACTTGGATTATGACATGTTTCTGTTTTCCATGTAAAGGAGCTGGAGGACATGCTGCCGTCACGGCCGGAGCCACCCATTGTTGCCGGAGACACGGAGGAGGTCGACCTCCAAGATTACGACGCGACCCAGGGCTCATCATTAGGGGGTCGCAGAGAGGCCTACAACGACAGCTCAGACGATGAGAGTGGCCACCACGGGCCGGGGGTACAGTGTGCCCACCAGTAACCTCATACTCCCTCCAACCCTGAAACACGCCAATAAATGAACCATAGTCTCCATACTTGCTGAGAAAATATAAGTTGCAGAGTAAACAAGGAGCTAGTTCAGGCTTAATAGCTCCTCAGACACAGATCCTGGCAGACTGACTCACGTACAGTTATTGATCGTCCCTAACTTGTACCCTTGAACCATTTTGATCTTTGTCTGAGGAATTCTCACTGGGGCATCCAGAGACTTATTACATTGCACCTGAAACAGATATAGACACTTTAAATGGCAACTTCAGGTAAAGATCCTATTAAAAAAATATTTAAGATATATAACAAATGGTTGCCCTGTTGAACACCACGCCATGTTGGACTTTGATCTGGTGTTAGGGGTGAATCCCCCGACCGTTCTCACATCATCTTCAATTTCAGTCTGCTAAATCTAATGGGAGCTCCAGATCAGCCACCAAGGAATGTTTGTAATTTGCTGAGTGTGTGACTTGCATTTTTTTTTCTTCGTATATACATTAATTTAAAAAAAAAAAAAAAAAAAAAAAAAAACCCAATGTGCATACAGAAAAAGCAGCTGAGCAATGCCATGTGCACATTCACGGACTCATTCACTCAGAGCCATTTGTAGATTTCTTTTTTTTTTTACAGCATTTTCTCTGTAGGTTTTTACTTGTTTTGTCTTCTTTTGTTTGGTTTAATTCCACAGAAACTTTATGTATATCATCGAAGTGGTTGTCGGTGAGCTTCATCAGCTGCTGCAATTCAAAGCTGTGTGATTTTTAAAAAAGAGAAATAAGTGAAAAAAGAAAAAACCTATAGTCTGTATCCGTGCTGAGACCATGTGCATGTACAAAGCTTTGGTTCCTGCACTCTTCAAACAACAAATAAAGCAGAACACTTCTTAAGAAATGTCTGTGAAGTTGTTAAATAAATTGTTAAAATATTACAAACTATCAAGTGATTTTGTTCTTTCCCCTTATTTTCATTCATACTCATGAATAATAAAAACCTCTTTTACACTGGTGGGGGGGGGGGGGCAGCTGTTCTTTTTATGAACAATCCCACAGCCACTAAAGCTAATCCATGGATTCTGACTGCAGCTATCTTCTAGAAATACACCTGACTAAGTCTCTTTAAAGTTTCCATCATTAGTCCGTTTCCACAATCATCAGTTGGTGAGGTCACACACTATCTTCAGTGTAATCTGACTAAATGGAAAGTGCTCCAGTGCCCTGTTGTAGGAGCGGATGATCACATGTAGTGGCTTTTTATTCCCCGCCAGTCGAAGAGCCCTTTGGGCGAAGACCAAAGGGGGATTATGTTATGGGTCTGTTCGTCCATTCATCTGTCCCACTTTTGTGAAATCAACTCGTACAGTTTTGGTCCAATTGTTTTAAAAATTTGGTACTATGGTGGTTTGATATATACTGAGGATGTGCATATTGCAATTTTGTTCTGATCAGATAATTTTTGCAGGAATTGTAGTCTCTGACCTATGACCTGTTTCACCTCACTTCATAGACAGTAACTGTCTTGTGAAATCAACTCCTACAGTTTTGTTCCGATTGTTTTGAAACTTGGTATCGTGGTTTGATATACTCTGATGATGTGCATATTGTAATTTCACTCTCATCGGATGACCTTGAGGTCGGAGGGCAGATTTTTCCATAAATCTTCTAAACACAGTAACTACTGAAAGAAATGATGTAGGCTTTTCAAATTGATACAGTAGTTATATCTAATACACATCTTGGACGACTTACACCCTCACCTAACTATGGGTTTGGGGTCAAGGGGTCAAAGTTAACATTGCAGTTGTACTATGGTAAATGCTACATTTACTGTTAATATAAAACAAGTAAAGCTAGGGCCACCAAACCTGGTATACAGGTTCACATTGGGATCCCGACCTTTGACTGGGTTGGGTCAAAAGGTCAAGGGGATATTGCACTCGCCTCAGAGTGTGCTTGTTTATATAATGGCAAGTATTATATGTGGTTTGATATGTAAAGCTCTACTCCAGCCTTTATCTAGATTCATGGATGTAGTGAAGGAGGACATGGAGAGGGTTGGTGTTACACAGGAAGATGCAAGGGCGCATGCACACGCAAGCGACTGGCAGTGGGTGAAAAAGTTCAGCGTCTTAGTCTCTGTTTTTATGCACTTTAATGTGTTTTAACGCAATTTTCTGTGCCGTTTTTGTCCTTGAATGTTTGTGGACTATATAACGAAGAGCTCTTTGGTTCCATCAGTATGGATTTTCTTCTTGTTTTCGCACTGTAGCTTCTTTCTTACCAGCTCTTTGGGACGTCATCGCGGTCACGCTGGTAAGAATACAGTATTCCAGAGACATGTTACTGCAACTAAACATGAATAATCCAGCGTCTGTGTTTGAGGCTGTGCCGCAACTGCCGGACTTTATTTTAAGAGACTTTCATGGACACAGCTGTGAAAAGAGGAACAAAAGAAGGAAACTCGAAAAGCGTGGAGGCGTAAGATTAAACCTGAGGAGGTGCCAGCTTAACCGCATTCCTCTTCCTTCCATTATTATGGGGAACGTACAATCTCTGAGAAATAAAGTGGATGAAATTCAAGGAAATATCCGATATCAGAAGGATTTCAAGAACTGCTGTGTCATGGCTTACACGGAGACGTGGCTTATGGATCATGACCGGGACCCGGACCTTTGTATTGACTGTTTTGGAGCTCCACTTTGCTTGGATCGGCAGGAAGAGGTAACGGGGAAATGTCAGGGAGGCGGTATATGTTTGTATATTAGTAAACAGTACTGTACATCTGTCACGGTCAGAGAGCGCATCTGTACACCAGATGTGGAGCTTCTGTCCGTATCACTACGCCCCTTTTATCTGCCTCGCGAGTTCCCCAACTTTTCATAACGACTGTGTACATTCACCTGAGGGCGGATGCTGCCTGTGCCTCCAGCACCGTCTTTGATGTGGTACAGCGGTTGCAGTCGATTTCCCCAGAGGCTCCAAATTTTATCCTTGGGGACTTTAACCATTTGTCTTTAAAGAAGACACTTAAAAACTTTTATCAGTACGTCTCCTGCCCAACCAAGCAAGAAAAGACATTGGATCTGTGCTATGGATCTATTGAGGGAGCCTTTAAATCTCTTCCCCTTCCTCCTTTAGGATCCTCAGATCACAACTGTGTACATTTGTTGCACACATATAAAACTGCTCTCAGAAGAGAAAAGACGAAGAGCAGGGACATGAAGGTCTGGACAGATGATTCAGTGTTCTGCCTCCAGGAATGTTTTTAACTGTACGGACTGGGAGGTGTTCACACTGTCCTGCAGGGATGATTTGGACTCTTTGGTGGACGTGACATGCTCTTACATGGCTTTTTGCAGGGATATAATCGTTCCACGTAAATGTGTCAAAATAAATCCCAACAATAAGCCATGGGTTACTAAGTCAGTTAAATCCTGCTTAGAGGAAAGCACTTGCCTTTAAACAGGGGGTTGTTTCTGAGCTGCAGGCTGCCACAAAAGAGCTGAAGTCTGAAATTTTAAGAGCAAAACAATTATAAATCAGAATTGGAAACCAAGATGCAGCAAAGAAGCTTGGTTCAGCCTGGGCTAAGTATGGAAACTATTGCAGGCCTTCAGAGCACAGAGCGCAGTAATCGTGTGTTTTTAGATGGTTTTAATTCAGACATAGAGCTGGCTAATGCTCTTAATTGTTTTTATGGTCGTTTTGATTTTAGCACAGAAACCCAAGATTTGAAGCAGAAACTCAAAAGACAATCAGCACTTTAATATTGAGGTGTAGGATGTTAAAAGGGCGTTCTGTGCTGTACAAGTGAACAAAAGTCAGGGCCCTAATAATATACAGTATGTGGACACTTGGTAAAGTCCTGTGCACATGAACTCAGTCCTGTGTTTCACTACATTTTTAATAAGTCCTTACAGACACAACATTCAATTCAGTTCAATTCAGCTTTATTTATATAGCGCCACATCACAACAAAAGACATCTCATAGCACGACTAAGGTCTGGAAAGATGCTGTGGTCGTCCCTGTTCCAAAATCCAGCTGTCCTAAAACGGTAAATGATTTTACACCAGTTGCCTTGACTTCAATTTTAATGAAAATTTTTGAAAAACTGGTCGGATTTGAGGTCCTAAAGCAGACTGAGCATGCATTGGATCCTTTGCAGTTTGCCTATAGGCCTCACAGAGGAGTGGAGGATGCCACTGTCAGTCTGTTTAACATGCTTTTTAAACATCTGGATTTTAATGGGACACACGCCAGGCTTTTATTTGTGGACTTTTCTTCTGCTTTTAATACTCTCAGGGGAGGGTGTTGTCACCACTACTCTTCATCCTGCACACAAACATGTGTCGGAGCAGACATGACAAAAGACATATAAAGTATGCTGGTGATTCAGTTATTGTCAGTCTCCTTCAGGATGGTGAGAGTGGCCACAGCCCAGTAGCTGATGATTTTGTTCACTGGTGTGAGGATTCCTACCTGCAGCTGAATACGACAAAAACTAAAGATATGATTGACTTTAGGAGGAAAACTCCCAGGCACAAAGTCACTGTACTAAAAGGCCAGACCATTGAATGTGTGCAATCTTACAAATATTTTGGGACGATTATTGATAGTAATTTAAACTTTGAAGAGAACTGTGAAAGGGTGTACAAAAAGGGTCAGCAACATTTGCATTGTTCAAGGAAACTCACACACTTCCAAATTGACCGAATCATAATGACAGTGTTTTATCGGGCTTTTATTGAATCTGTTTTATCCTTTTCTTTAGTGTCATGGTTTGGTCAGATAAAACTGAAACAGAGGAAATCCTTAGACTAGGTAGTTAGATGGTCCAGTTGTTTGCTTGGTGAGTCACAGCTGAGCCTGACATCCTTGTACACCAGACAGGTACAGAGGATTGCTACCTCCATTTTAAATGATGACTCCCACCCTTTGCACTGCCACTTTCAGCTTCTCCCCTCCAGACGGAGGTTTGTTGTCCCAAAATGTAAAACCCAGCGCTACAAAAACAGCTTTGTTCCTGCTGCTGTCAAAGAGTTGAACAAGATGTAGCAATATATTGCACATAATTTAGTTATCTATTAATTTTTATTTTATATTTATTTTTGTAGGTTTTTTATGTGGGTTTTAAATCTTTTATTGGGTTTTTGACTTTTATTGAGTTTTCAATCTTTCACTTAGTTTTTAACTTTTTTAATATGACCCTTCTCTCATCTGTTTTTTCTCTTACCTCTTTGTCTTATGTCCTGATTGGTGGAGCCTTGAGTACTTTTATTGTGTTTATAGTCAATCAATCAATCAATCAACTTTATTTATAAAGCACTTTAAAAGCAACACTCGCTACACAAAGTGCTGTACAGCAAGAGAACATAAAAGCAGGGCACTAACATAAAGGGCGCTAACACAAGAACCACAGTAAAAATTTTTTTAAAAAAAATTCATAAATAAAAATCCATTTCATTCAATAAAATCAATGTCTCATACTGGGTCGAAGGCCAGGGAGTAAAAATGTGTTTTAAGACGTGTTTTAAAAATGGACAGTGAAGGTGCTTGTCTAATGTCCAGGGGTAAATCATTCCATCACCTGGGGGCCATGATCGAAAAGGCTCTGTCCCCTCTGAGCTTGCGCCTCGCCTTTGGTACCTCCAAAAGCAGCTGTTCAGCTGACCTAAGGGACCGGGTGGGAGCGTAGAGATGCAGAAGCTCAGAGAGGTAGGGTGGAGCAAGACCATTCAAGGATTTAAAAACAAATAAAATAATTTTAAAATGAACTCTAAAATACACGGGCAGCCAGTGGAGTGAAGCTAAGATGGGTGTCAGCAAGGGTAATGCGGCCCAGATTTGGGCCAAATCAGGCAACTCATGTGGGCCAAATCCGGCAACCACATGCGGACCAGACTCCTTAAGGTCACCTGGCCCAGTTGGTATGGGCCACATCTGGCAATACTGACATGGCCCACATGGCATCACACGCCTTTCCCAGATGTATTATTATTCTTAATTGTTACTTTATAAATATGAACTTTACAAAATACAGTTATGTTATATTTTTCATATAAACAAATACAAGATTGGCTGCACGGTGGCGCAGTGGTTTAGCACTGTGGCAGCACAGTTTTACCCTTGGCCGGGGGATCGCGGGGATCATGAGGTCGTGGGTTCGATCCCAGCCCCCGACCAACAGTGAGCTGTGTGGAGTTTGCATGTTCTCCCCGTGTTGCGTGGGTTTACTCCGGGATTTCTCCGGTTTCCTCCCGCATACCAAAAACATGTAGGTTTAGGGCGCTCGCGCACGCAGCGACCAGCAGCCGGTGGCTTGTCACCAGACTGCAAACCAAGTCTACCTACGGGTACAAATAAGTAACAAAAAAAAAAAAAAAAAAAAAAAAGATTGATTTATAAATTACATCCTTTATTGTGAATAAAATCGAAACCATCAAAAATTTAGATGTGTATACAGATCCATATACGTGTATTTGTGTATTACTACATCAGATACTGGTGTTCAGTTTCCTGAAGCCGCTTTCTTTTTGTTCGCCCTCTCCACCCTGCCTCCGTTGCGGTCTCCTGCTGTTTGGAGAAATGTTTTTACTTCAGCGCGGATCTCAGCGTCTGTTGTTTTTGTTAAGGCATTCCTTCTCACCGCATCTTAAATCATAAAAGAGATACATAAATAATTGTTAAAAAAGAAGAAGTAAGTCTCAAGATATATTTGCACACAAATACCACAAATACTCCATTGACAGCCAATTGTACATTTCATTCATGTAGTAAAAACAGATGTACATTTCACAACTATTTCTGTGCATGGCAGATGTGGATATTTATGGGTATAATGGTATTTTATCTTAGAATCAGTACTTTGTCTTACTGGTTCTATGGCAATGGTTTTTAATCATAAGCACAGAGACAATTTTTGGTCATAAGTTCTTGAAAGATACTCACTGCAGATTACTTTCTTCAATTTCAGTTCATCAAATTTTCTTTTTGTTTGGCTTCCCATCAGGACAAACTTTCTTTGTACTTCTGGTGCAAGACCTGCTGTAAGAATGCGTCTTGTTGTCTCTTTTACATCAGTTCCACCAATTAGGCCAAGATGGTTCTCCTGCAGTAAAAAAATCAAAAAACAACATCATACACAATTTCTCAGTTCAGTAAACTTCTCACAACATTTGCGCTTTCTTGAAATTATAAAAGCAACAAATTTTGCGGAGAAATCCACAAATTCTTACTCCACCATGCACAATGCGCCCAGATGCTCATCATGAAAGTTTCATTAAAATTTAAAAGTGACGCAAGCGATCTGTGAGATCCATTATCAATCAGATTTTGTGACATATATGTATAATACATATAGGCTCACCTAAGCATTATACATCACTGTTTTGGAGTTCTGCTCCAGAAAAGAAAAAACAATTCTTTTTTTTTCAATTTGTCAGAAAAACTTTCTAAGATGCATCATTGAAAGTATCAAAAGGCACATCTGCACCACAGCAACTATATCTCCGTGACAATTCATGATTACATATTATATCGTTTCTGAGATATGGCCCGGAAACGAAATCTCTACGCCCGCCCATCCGGACAAATGTGATTACCTGCTTGTCATATAAATATGGCTGAGGGTAAAAAGCATTCATCCAAACACCACCAAAGTCACACTTACCAAGACACTGACGAATGCTGAGTCTCGGCTGAGACGCTCCTCAAGCTCATCAACTTGCTCTACAGTAGTCAGGGGCAGGGTGATGTTGTCTGGCAGCTGCTCTACAGGTCTGATATTGCCGGCTACCAGGGAGTTAACCAGGTTGGTTAGTTGAACCAGTTGCTGCCTGTTCACTTCAACTGCTCTCAGCAACATTTCCAGTCTCCTGACAGAATCTGAAACAAACACACACATCCACATGTACATACGTATATACAGACAAAAGTTTTGGGTATCCTTACAGCAAATTATCTCCAGATGTGGTCCAAGTACAAGTAGTCAACTTTTGAAGTGGAATAATTTTACAATAATCTGATAATGTCTCAAGACATCTTGCTGTAGGAATGGTCTTTGTATGCACTGTTTAATAACTACAGCTTTTCTCTTCTACAGACTACAGTTGCACCTTGCCGCAAAAATAATGCCAGATGATCATCAAGTCAGTCCAGTGAAGCATGATCATCTGCTGAGACATCAGTGAACAAAATTGTGCTGCAATACTATTGGCAGGTTGCTTTTGTTGAACATTTCTTACATAAAATTACTGACCCACTTCAAAAGTTGAATATTAAAGAATAGTTCCGGCAAATTTTTGGGAAATTATACTAAAAATACTACAAAATACACATGCAGACATCTATATCCCGAGTAATAGGAATCTCACCTGAATCTAGATCTCGAGAAGACTGGCTAGTGCTGGCCACAGGTGAGTCTAGCAAACTCCTGGCAAGTGGATGTGGAGTGCTGGATAAGTTACCAGCTGACTGCACACTGCTGGATGAATGTGGTGTCACCACGAGCGAGGGGAATCTGGGGGATGGCGCAGGGCTCCTAACCAGTGAAGAAGGGCTCATGGGTGGTGGCATTGCTGGGGCAGATACCGAAGTAGTAGCAGTCTTCTGGACCTTTGCCCGGCTCGCTGCCAAGTCTGAAGCTGACCTTTTCCCTGACGTCTGCTTCTCAGAGGAGTCCTCCTCATCCCTTTGTTTCCAGGTTGGATGCCTACAAACAGAGAGAACATACTAAAAACTCTGATCATGGTCCTAATCACAGTCAATAGTAAAATGTAATTTATTAGCACTACAACAAGACAACACACAAATTAACATTTTTAATTATCTTCTATTCAGTACTGGTAGAGCATAAAATGTTTTAAAAATTTAGAATCACTGAAACAATGGAAGTATAGCATTACAACTACAGCACTACAAGATCATAGTCACCCTCTTGCTCTTTTGGAAGACCTGACACCTGCGTCCTCTATCTCTGCTTCTGACGGACTCAGATGTGTACTCACTCTTAGCAAGTTTTGTTCCTGCGACATCATAAGACCCTGAAACAGATATGATTTATTAGGTGTTGCAACCTGAATGCACCAACAAATACAATGGTACTCATGTCTGAGGTTTGAATAATGAAGTAATTGCTGAAAACAACAGGTGTGTGTAAATGCCTGGATCACAATTCTACTTTCTGGAAAAGTTTGATATTGGCCAGAAGATTCCTAAAGCTTTACTAACCTGATGACCCTATCAGTCGTACATCTAGATCCACCCAGCCCTCCTCCAACTCCCCTGGTTCTTCACAGTTCTTCACTGCCCGATCCAGGCGTGCCTTGCCATAATTGGTTGGCCACCTGCACACCCCTCCCTGCACCCAGGAACATGGGACCATCGCCGTTGTGTTTTCCTTGACAAACACAACAACTTGGTACTGCTTGTCACCCTGGAGAAAAAACAGAACATCATTTGTCAACATTGGTTCTAACTATTCGTTAGTTTAGAAATACGGTCAAAGTGAAGATAGATTCCAGGAATATGAAAAACACACAATACATCTTTCTTGTTAGTACTTACACCTACAGACTCTAACTTGTATAGAGTTAGATGTGAAGCAGTGGACTAGCAGTAAATGATGGTGTAGTTTGAGGCAAGAGAACACGCTTGTGTTGACCTTTCGTCTCCTAACTGTGGTTTTGGGATGCAGGGGAGATGCATCTTCCTCCGCGGTCAATTCCTGAGTAAATCTCACTCTTGTGGTACACAGAAGCACAGGCCGTTTTGCTAAAGCGTTGGGGCTTTATTTATATACCGCACTGTTGTCAGCAACAAATTCTACCTGCTCTGGTCGCCTTGCTCTTTCTACTTATCCGCAAAAAATCACACAGCGTTCGCCACACACACCGGGGAGGGAGGGGGAGGCGCCTCTGCTGCGCAAACGCCATCACTCACTCACTCACGTCCACGCACCGAGCTGGCCCATCCAAACACATGCACCACCCCACAACACTTGATAGAGCTGACATATGTATTAATCACGCTATGATAAAGTACAATATCGCGCAAAGCGCACGAGCTTTGCGCACCAGTGTTGCGGATGAAATAAGGGAACCCAGTGTTGAGGCACGGAATAAGTGCAGGCAGGACACTGCGAACTGAAGTTTAAAAGGGTGTTTATTTCATCCTCCAGCGCTGTGGAGCGAGCCCTTTTTATTATTACTTATTTTGTACCCATTGGTAGATGTTTTGCAGTCTGGTGACAAGCCACCAGCTGCCAGTCGCTGTGTGCGCAAGCGCCCCTTAACTCCCTAACCTGCATGTTTTTGACATGTGGGAGGAAACTGGAGAAATCCCGGAGTAAACCCATGCAAACACGGGGAGAACATGCAAACTCCACACAGATCACTGTTGGCCGGGGGCAGGGATCGAACCCACGATCTCTGCGATCCCCAGGCCAAGGGTAAACTGTGCTGCCCACTGCGCACTGTGGTTAGTACAAAATAAGTAATAATAAAAAAAAAGGGCTCCCTCCACAGCGCTGGAGTGAGCTTCGTGCTGGAGGATGAAATAAACCCCCTTTTAAACTTCAGTTCGCAGTGTCCTGCCTGCACTTATTCCGTGCCTCAACACTGGGTTCCCTTATTTCATCTGCAACACTGGTGCGCAAATTTTGCGAGATGTACAGTGGTACCTCTACTTACGAACGTCTCTACATACGGAATTTTCAGGTTACAAGACGCCTCAATGGGAAAATATTGCCTCTAGTTACGAACGAAATTTCAGGATACGAAAGGCAAAAAAGTACGCACTCCTCGCAGCTTCCGTAGTTTACCGAACGTAAACATAGCTGTAGCTGCTCTGCCATTGGCTATCGCCTAGCATCTTCCTGGTATCCCATTGGCCACGAAGTTTTTTTTTTTTTTTTCAAAAACTTTATTAAGAACAAGGTGAAAGTTTTACGTGTGTGTACAGTACAGAATTAACATTTATTCGCTATGGGCCCCAAGAAAGTGACGGAGATAAGTGGAAAAGGAGAAAAGAAGAGAGTTTTTTTGTCCATACAAACAAAGAAAGGAGATAATCGAAAGGTATGAAAAGGGGATGCGTTTGGTTGATCTCGCCAAAGAATATGGCCGTAATACATCAACGATCAGCACGGTATTAAAACAAAACGAAGCACTTACAAGCCGACAAAAGCAAACGTCCTTGGATCAGAACATGAACCAAAGAAGGCAAAAGGTGACGACGTTTTTTTTTTTTTTTCATCTCAAACGACGTCGACGACGATAGCAGTTAAAGGGTAAATGAACATAATTTTTATTATTCTTTCTCTTTTATTATTCTTTCTCTCATTTTAAACTCTCATTTTATGTTTATTGTGCAGTAATCTAATTGTAACATGTATTTGTTACATGTTTTGATGCGTTTTTACGATTTATAAAAAATTTATGCCCGAATTTTGGGGGCTTGGAACGGATTACGGCATTTACATGTAAAACGCGCCTCTACTTACGAATTTTTCACGTTACGAGAATTCTTCCGGAACGAATTAAATTCGTAAGTAGAGGTGCCACTGTACTTTATCATAGCGTGATGAATACATATGTCAGCTCTAAGTGTTGTGGTGTCTGGTGCGTGTGTTTGGATGGGCCAGCTCGGTGCGTGGACGTGAGTGAGTGAGTGAGTGATGGCGTTTGCGCAGCAGAGGCGCCCCCCCCTCCCTCCCCGGTGTGTGTGGCGAACGCTGTGTGATTTTTTGCGGATAAGTAGAAAGAGCGAGGCGATCAGAGCAGGTAGAATTTGTTGCTGACAACAGTGCGGTATATAAATAAAGCCCCAACACTTCAGCAAAACGGCCTGTGCTTCTGTGTACCACAAGAATGAGATTTACTCAGGAATTGACCGCGGAGGAAGATGCATCTCCCCTGCGTCCCAAAACCACAGTTAGGAGACGAACACAAGCGTGCGATCACAGACATGTCTGCCCGCGCTTTGAGCGATATTGTCACAGCGTGATTAATAAGCTTTATCAGGCATGCGCTACAGCGCGCGATCACAGACTCAGAATGAGGGAAATGTGGCTGCCAATCCGCGCCAGCAGCCTCTCCGGCCGCCACCGAGCATTTAAACATTTTTACACATTCATACAGTGTTATAATGGGCACTGGAGGCAATGCGGGTGAAGTGTCTTGCCCAGGGACATGTTCATAAAAATTAAGCTATACATCAACAAGCCTTGACCAGAGTATTTTGTGTGTGCAGTGAAACACGTGGTTCGCCATTTGGTCTTTGTTGAGGCATTGTTTACATGAAATGAATCAACTACTGACTTGCAAAGCCACCCATTGTTTTTCAATGACAATAGTAATGAAATAAATGCAACTCACCATTCCGACACTGTTCTTCAATGTATAATATCGTGGAGATTCTGCACGGTGTACTCGTTGGCTGTTCACGAAACTGGCGTATTCTTGGCGCATGTGTTCCTGGCGCATGCGCGACAGCGCCCTCTGGTGGCGCCGCCGCCAATCACCCCCAGGGGTGGGGGAACATTGACTTGGGCCACATCTGGGCTGAATGACTCAAACTGGATACTGTTGCCCGTAATGTGGCCCACCTCTGGCCCACATCAGACACCCCACATCCACACCTACCCCATACATGCCATAGATAAACCAGATCTGGCCCACATCACCCTTGCTGACTGGTGTGATCTCTTCCACGTGTACCTGTTAAAAGACGAGCAGCGGCGTTTTGAACCAGCTGCAGACGGGAAAGAGATGACTGGCTGACACCAGCGTAAAGTGCGTTACAGTAATCCAGCCGAGATGAAATAAAAGCATGGATTACTGTTTCCAAGTGTGGTCTAGAGCAGTGGTTCTCAACTGGTCTGGCTTTGGGACCCACCATCACCCCTCAATGACAAGCCGCGACCCAAATCAAAGATTTTCAAATTCTTCAAATTTATTGAATGTAAAGATTGTGCATTTTGAACCTGAGGTAGAAGAACAGAATATCACAGTATACAAACACAAAACAAATTTAATGATTAACCAAAACGACCAGTAAGTGGCAATACAACAGAGGGAACAATTCCCTTTAATGCTGAATTAGCTGCATTTTAAATTGAAAATTAAACAAAAAGTGCAATTCAAAAGAATTCAAGTCTCAAAACTGACTTTTCTTCTGATTGTTTTTTCAGTATTTACCTACTGATAAGGTTATGTGCTTTGAAGAAAATGAAGGAACACTCACTAAAACCTGTAACAGTGACATCATAGACCTGAGTCTGGAGGAATTAATGGGAGAACTGGGGATGTTTTTTGCTCTTGACAAGAGTCTCAGTGTCTGGAGTTATATTAGACAAAGCGACTCTGAGGTCATGCTCAATGTCCAGTCTGTTTCTCTGTTTTGTCTTCAACTGAACAAGAGCTGAGAAGCCACACTCACAGTGATAGGTAGTGCTGAAAGGTAGGAGGGTCTTTACTGCTCGAATGGCAAGAGAAGGATACTCGCTCATCGCAGTGCTGCACCAGAACTGCGAGAGGCTTACCTCCGTGAACCTCTTTCTCAGCGTGCAGTCACGTGGAGAGTCAGCTCCACCAGCTGACTCTCTTCGTTGCTTGGCAACGTAACGCTTTCCATGTCGATTTCAAAGGGATCGCGTATCCAGTCGTCATCCTTCTGTTTCTCAGGAAAGTACTCATTAAACCGCTCCAGAAGTTTATTCAGATGTGTCGTGATGGTTTTCTTCAGTACAATATTTTCTGCCGTGTTCAGTTGCTGTCCCTCATAACAGGCGTTGGAGAACATGTCGAGTCGATTTTTAGAAACATGACTTGCCCACAAGGAGATCTTTTTTTTGAAAGCATCGAATTTATCATATTGTTCAAAAACGTTGTGCCCCCTGCCCTGCACAGACACTTTAACGTGTTTAACTGTTCAAACACATCAGCAAGGTAAGCAACGTGTGTGAGCCACACACTGTTACTGAACAGGTCTGCAAGAGGCGAGTTGTTCTGAGCAAAAAAGGCTGCGATTTCAGCTCGTAGTTTGTAAAAACGGGACAGTACCTTCCCCCTCGAAAGCCAGTGTACTTCGGCATGATACAACACCTGTACATGCTCACTACCAAGGTCTTGGCACAGCATTTGAAAGCATTGTGTGTTCTTTGCACTCCGTTTAATGTAGTTCACCACTTGGACGACTTCTTTTAATGTTCCATGAGGCACGGGTACCATATCCTTTGCTGCCAGGGCCTCCCGATGCAAAAAACAATGGTTCCAAGTTGCATTCGGAGCTTTCTCAAGTATTCTCCTCACGACCCCCGAGTTTCTTCCTGTCATGGAAGCAGCTCCGTCAGTTGTGACACCGACGCACATGTCCCAGCTTAGGCCCACTGAACTCAAATATAAGTCCACGGAGCTGAAAATGTCCTCTGCAGTCGTAGTAGTTGGGAGCTCTCTTGTGCAGAGAAATTGTTCCTGTAAGTCCCCGTCCCACACGTCTCACGTAAACGAGTAAAACTGCTTTATTTGTTATGTCTGTTGATTCGTCCATTTGTAAGGCAAAATGACCACTTGCCTTAATGCGAGTTGTGGTCTGTTGCTGGATGTCATCCGACATGTCTTCAATTCGCCTACTTACAGTGTCATTTCACAGCAGTATAGATTTTAGTTTATCCGCCACGGATTGATCCAGCATCTCTCTGACCATGTCAACGGCTGCAGGTAAGATGAGGTCCTCTGCAATGGTGTGGGGCTTCTTTAACCCCTTGCACTCTGGTCAATTTCCCTAAAAACGCCAAAAAATAATGTGCCCAAAGTAAATCAAAAGCTGTTCTTCAACCCTTTGCAGCATTTTCATGGGGTTGGTCTCATTTAAAAGAAAACACTTTGAATTTTTTGGCAAAAAGTCATAATCTCTCTAAGTGCTCCGGCTACTGAGTTACAGTCATCTAAACATACTGAACTTGAAGAAAACAAATTTCGCCTGGGTGTTTTTTTGGATACAAATGCTTGCAAATAACACACAGCTTCAGATCCGAGCTGGAAAATGCAACAGAAATGTAGAACCAAGTGTTATCCAGCTGAGGTCAAAATTTTGTAACAATACCACAAAAAATGAATATATTACACAGCTTTGTTCTCAGGTTGTTCCCAGGCGTTTTTGAACTGTACCAAATTGTGCCAAATGGCACAGTTTGGAAAAACATCTGTAACTTTTGAATGATTCAATATAGAAGCTTCATCTTCAAATCAAATCAAAATCAAATCAAACTTTATTGTCATATTGCTGTACATACAACTGTAGTGCAGGCAAGATGAAATTGCGTTTCTCTCGGCATCCATATAAGAAGCAGCATGATTAAGACACACTCCCACATAGCTCCCACCCCCCCCCATCCATTCACACATCCCTGAGACATACTTGGGGAAAAAGAATAACTAACTATAATATACAAAATGTCCATAGGTGCAGTAGTGTGTATGTGAGATTCCGGGTCAGCTGTTCAGCATCCTGACAGCTTGTGGGAGGAAGCTGTTGATCAGTCTGGTGGTTCTGCCTCTGATGCTCCGGAATCGTTTACCAGATGGAAGAAGTTCAAAGTGTTTATGCAGAGGGTGAGAACGGTCCTTGACAATGTTCAGTGCCCTGCTCCTACAACGGTTCTGAAAAAGTTCTTGGACAGAGGGGAGGGAGACTCCAATTACCCTCTCCGCCCCCTTGACTATCCTCTGCAGGGCTTTTTTGTCTGACATACTGCAGCTGGAGTACCACGTAGCAATGCAGTACGTCAGAACACTCTCCACCACACCTCTGTAGAAGGTCCTGAGGATGCAGATGGGGAGAGAGGCCTGTTTGAGTTTCCTCAAGAAGTGTAGTCTCTGCTGAGCTCGCTTCCTGATCTCCAAGGAATTCTTGCTCCAGGTCAGGTCCTGCGAGATCTGCACTCCGAGGAACTTGATATTCTCTACTCTCTCCACTAAACGGCCGCCGATGCTGAGGGGGACGTGCTCAGGCTGTGACCGCTGGAAGTCGATAATCATCTCCTTTGTTTTGTCCACGTTGAGCACCAGATTGTTCTCCCTGCACCAGCCCTCCAGGTCTCTCACTTCTTCCCTGTACATTGATTCCTCATCCCTCTGAATAAGTCCCACCACCGTGGTGTCATCTGCAAACTTAATAATCTGGTTCCCCTCGTGTTTGGATACACAGTCATGTGTTAGAAGTGTAAACAACAGTGGACTGAGTACACAGCCTTGAGGGGTTCCGGTACTCAGCGTGACAGAGTTGGAGATGTTGTTTCCAACCCAGACAGACTGAGGTCTCTCAGTCAGGAAATCCAGGATCCAGAGACATGTGGCGGTGTTCAGACCGAGAAGGAGTAATTTCTCTATCAGTCTCTGGGGAATAATGGTGTTGAATGCTGAACTGAAATCAATGTACAGGAGTCTGGCGTAGGTGTCTTTCTGGTCCAGGTGGGTGATGACAGAGTGTAGGGTGGTGACTATAGCATCCTCCGTGGAGCGGTTTGAACGATATGCAAACTGGAGCGGGTCGTGTGATGCAGGGAGGCAGGCTGTGATGTGTGGTTTGACAAGCCGTTCAAAACACTTCATCACAATTGGTGTGAGTGCAACAGGACGATAGTCATTCAAACAGGACACCACTGGTTTCTTTGCCACCGGTACAATGATAGAGGTCTTGAAGCATCTGGGAACGATGGCCTGACTCAGGGAGATGTTATAAATGTCAGTCAGGACATCCGCCAACTCGCTCGCGCAGTCTCGGAGCACACGTCCCGGAATGTTGTCTGGACCTGCAGCTTTGCGTGGGTTGATTCTGGATAGGGTCCTCCGTGTGTCCGCTGTGTTAATGGTAAAAGCTGGTCCGACCGATGGTGGGAGTGGGCCGGCCTTCCCTCTGATTGTCGAGTTTGATGCTTCAAAACGTGCAAAGAAGTCGTTAAGCCTGTCTGGAAGTGAAGCGTCGTCATCATCGACCCCCTGCCTAGACTTAAAGCCCGTCAGTGTCCGAACTCCCTGCCACATCTGCTTGGTGTTCCTAGTGTCACAGAGGTGTCCCTGGATTTTCTCCCCATAGGCGCGCTTTGCCGCCTTAATTCCCTTTGAAAGCGCAGACCTGGCTGAGCGGAGGGCAATCCTGTCCTTCGCTCTGAACGCTGCATCTCTGGCTTTAAGCAGCGAGCGCACCTCTGCAGTCATCCAGGGCTTATGATTACCCCGCATAGTGATGGTCTTCACTGTAGTGACATCCTCTGTGCACTTCGCGATCTGTGCACTTCGCGATCTTGGGCTCTAATGAAAGGTGACACTCAGGGCTGTGTGTGTGTGTGTGTGTGAGTGGGGGGGTTGTCCCCCCCCACCGCTACAGAGGACGGACATCGCCCGTTGCGCCGCGGTGCGTCATGTGGTGATGACGCACAGCTGTAATTTACCGATCGGTCAAAAGTCATTTATGATTACAATTTTCAGGGATAAAGAATAATTTAGCTTATAACACTTACCTGTTCACAACAGCAATGTCGCTGGAGAACTTCTCTTCCTCATTGTCAGACGAACGCGACGCTGGTCCACTTGTTACGGACTCGTGGTTCTGGTCTTGCGACCCGGTCAAAACATAATTCCATTATTGCGGTTTTGCGCTTCCATGATTGCGGTTTTGGCGAACGATTTTTCAAAACAAATAACAGTAGTAATTAAAAAAGACTGGCGAACGCGTGTGTGTCACCCAGCCTTCGTCGTCGGCCTCCGTCGGTCTATGATGACCATGGAAGAGAATCCTAAACGTCTACTCTGCTGGAATAAAAAAAAAAAAGCACCGCCTGTGGCTGAACAGGCCGATGCACGAATGGCAGTCCCTGTCACACAGGTCGCACTTGTGGGTGGTCTCTGTGCTGCTGGGTCTGTGGCGGTTCTTCCTGCGGGTCCTTTTTTCATCTGCTGCAGCAGTCAGTCTGTCTTCACCCAGCCTTACACAAAACAGCTTTCGAACTTCTGTGCTTCAATTGGCTCGCTGCATTCGCAGCGTTGGTAGGCGGGTCCTTCTTGCTAGGTTTTCAGTCATTGGTTCTTCAAGGTTTCAGAAACCCAATTCAAGGCTCTTATTAGTCGAATGAGAGGTCAATCATACCTAATCTGTTCGCGGCTGTGTCTGTAGTGGAAGAACGGAAATGCAGCTTTTTTTTTCAGTGCGCTCTAGGACGCAGCGCTCTCGTGCGCCCTCGTGCACTCTAGGACGCAGAGATGTGCCCGCCCACGGTACACAGAAGTGCAACAGGTTAACTTTGCTATACGATGTGCCATGAGGAACGATGCACGGAGTGCCTGTTCTTGCTTTGAGCACGAAGAACTGAGACACGTTTGTGATGTCCTCAGGGTTTGAAGTCGTCTTTTGAAGAACTTAACAGGTTTATCTTTGAGAGAATGGTGTTTTGTTTCCAAATGCCGCTTCAGTTTTGACGGCTTCATGCTTTCACATGCCAACACCTCGCTGCACAAAACACACTGAGGTTTCTGTACTTCTTTGTCCTCAATATAAAAAAAATCCATATCTCATATAGTCCATGTCATATCTGCGTTTCGCCATGCTCAATTAGCATATACAAACAAACGTTGCGAGTCTTCTTCTATGGTGCGAAATATGGTGTCGCCCGCCACCTACTGCCATCTATTGTTAAGGAGTGTGAATCGATGACACTATGTTGATTTATTTCTTGATATTTTATTTGCCCAGGCAAAGGCCCGCGACCCACTGAAAACAGGTCCGCGACCCACTTTTGGGTCGCGACCCACCAGTTGAGAATCACTGGTCTAGAGAGAATGGGTTTTACTTTTGCTAAACGCCTTAGATGAAAGAAGCTGGATTTTACCACAGAACGAATCTACGTGTCTAATTTAAAATCATTGTCCATGATAAAACCAAGGTTCCTAGCTGTGGATTTAACATAAGGAGTAAGGGGGCCCAAGTATACAGGAAGGGACTCACAGGGGCGACTAGGTCCAAGCACCATCACTTCGTCAGCTTCATGTGTGCCTGTGTTTGTGTTCATGTTGAATGTAACTGTGGTTTGTAAATATGTGTCTAAAAGGATGTCATCTGACTGCAAAACAAATCTACCTACAGGTACAAATAAAGTAACCTGAACCTGAACCTGAAGGGATAGGGTGAGATGGAGGCAGATGATCCACTGTGGCGACCCATAAAGGGAGCAGCTGAAAGGTTTAGCATTATAGATTCACTTATTAGGTGTAGGTACTCTATTGATTCCAAACTGGGAAATTACAGTGTAACAGCAGCATGACACTGTAGACTGTAGAGGCTGGGTTAATCATCTCAGACTGGATGCAGAGGGTAAACAGAGAAGGACAATAGGTATGGAGATGAGAGAGATTATGGTGAGGTAGCAGGAAGAAGGAGTTGGGGGAGAAGGTTATTTACATTCTCCACACTGGTGACCCCTTGATGAATTATGGAACACGAGGCAAGAACCCCGGAGTCGGCGCGGATGGGAAGCCCCAGCAACGCGGCAAGCATCCCAGAGACGGCCCAGACGGGAACCACCAGCAACGCGTGCGCTGTTTCGGTCAAACTACCGGACTTTTGGCTGCACGACCCACGGTCTTGGTTCTACCACACCGAGGCTCAGTTCGCCCTCCGCGGAATAACGGCAGATGACACCAGATACAGTGGGGCAAAAAAGTATTTAGTCAGCCACCAATTGTGCAAGTTCTCCCACTTAAAAGATGAGACAGGTCTCCAATTTTCATCATAGGTATACCTCAACTATGAGAGACAAAATGAGAAAAAAAAATCCAGAAAATCACATTGAAGGATTTTTAATTAATTAATTGGTAAATTCCTCGGTAAAGTAAGTATTTGGTCAATAACAAAAGTTCATCTCAATACTTTGTTATATACCCTTTGTCGGCAATGACAGAGGTCAAACGTTTTCTGTAAGTCTTCACAAGGTTTTCACACACTGTTGCTGGTATTTTGGCCCATTCCTCCATGCAGATCTCCTCTAGAGTAGTGATGTTTTGGGGCTGTCGCTGGGCAACACAGACTTTCAACTCCCTCGAAAGATTTTCTATGGGGTTGAGATCTGGAGACTGGCTAAGCCACTCCAGGACCTTGAAATGTTTCTTACGAAGCCACTCCTTCGTTGCCCGGGCGGTGTGTTTGGGATCATTGTCATGCTGAAAGACCCAGCCACGTTTCGTCTTCAATGCCCTTGCTGATGGAAGGAGGTTTTCACTCAAAATCTCACAATACATGGCCCCATTCATTCTTTCCTTTACACAGATCAGTCGTCCTGGTCCCTTTGCAGAAAAACAGCCCCAAAGCATGATGTTTCCACCCCCATGCTTCACAGTAGGTATGGTGTTCTTTCTCCTCCAAACACAACAAGTTGAGTTTTTACAATAAAGTTCTATTTTGGTTTCATCTGACCATATGACATTCTCCCAGTCCTCTTCTGGATCATCCAAATGCTCTCTAGCAAACTTCAGACGGGCCTGGACATGTACTGGCTTAAGCAGGGGGACACGTCTGGCACTGCAGGATTTGAGTCCCTGGCGGCGTAGTGTGTTACTGATGGTAGCCTTTGTTACTTTGGTCCCAGCTCTCTGCAGGTCATTCATTAGGTCCCCCCGTGTGGTTCTGGGATTTTTGCTCACCGTTCTCGTGATCATTTTGACCCCACAGGGTGAGATCTTGCGTGGAGCCCCAGATCAAGGGAGATTATCAGTGGTCTTGTATGTCTTCCATTTTCTAATAATTGCTCCCACAGCTGATTTCTTCACACCAAGCTGCTTACCTATTCCAGATTCAGTCTTCCCAGCCTGGTGCAGGTCTACAATTTTGTTTCTGGTGTCCTTTGGCAGCTCTTTGGTCTTGGCCATAGTGGAGTTTGGAGTCTGACTGTTTGAGGTTGTGGACAGGTGTCTTTTATACTGATAATGAGTTCAAACAGGTGCCATTAATACAGGTAACGAGTGGAGGACAGAGGAGCCTCTTAAAGAAGAAGTTACAGATCTGTGAGAGCCAGAAATCTTGCTTGTTTGTAGGTGACCAAATACTTATTGTACCGAGGAATTTACCAATTAATTCATTAAAAATCCTTCAATGTGATTTTCTGGATTTTTTTTTCTCATTTTGTCTCTCATAGCTGAGGTGTACCTATGATGAAAATTGGAGACCTCTCTCATCTTTTAAGTGGGAGAACTTGCACAATTGGTGGCTGACTAAATACTTTTTTCCCCACTGTATTACTATGTGGTCGCAGTGCTGGACGCTCGCACATCTCAGCAAGTAGCGAGCCTGCTCCAACAGCCTCCAGCCCACGACAAATACGGGGCTCTCAAGGCCGCGCTGACCTGGCGCTACACGCTCTCGGACTGTGAGAGAGCAGAGAGGCTTCTGAGGCGCTCCGAGTTAGGAGATGGGTCGGCGGTCGAACTGATGGAGAAGATGTTGGTGTTGATGGGCACGGACAACGGGCATTTTCTGTTTGCCCACCTTTTCCTCTGGAACCTCCCAACAGAGACGAGAGCAGTTCTTGCCAATTCGCCGTTGCTGGCCGCGTGTGACTACCGGGCGCTAGCCCAGGAGGCAGATCGGATCATCCTCACCACCAGAGCCCTCACATTGAACGCGGCGACATCGGAACCCAGCGAGACGACCAGCTACGCTACCGTAGCTACCGTACACGCTGTGCTTCTACCACCGCCGCTTTGGAGAGAACGCACGCAGATGCGTGCCACCGTGCCAATTCAAGCGTTTGGGAAACGCCAAGGCCAGCAGTCAGTAGCAGCTGCGACCGCCAGTGAAGAAAACAAGCTGCTCTATGTGACGGACTCGTGCTCGGGGAGACGGTTCCTCGTAGACACCGGCTCCCAGAAGAGCCTCATCCTGCCATCCTACGCCGACCGGCTAGTGGGAGCTAGTGGCCCCTAGCTGGTAGCCGTAAACGGCTCGGACATTAAGACTTTTGGTGAGAGGACCCTGACTTTATCTCTACACGGCCGTATGTACAAGTGGACTTTTGTCATAGCGGCATTGAGTTTCCCAATCCTGGGAGCTGATTTTCTGTGTGCACACGGGTTGCTAGTCGATGTTGCTAACAGACGCCTGGTTAATGCAATGTCTTTTGATTCTCTCCCCTGTACAGCTCGAGGGGCCGGGCCAATAACACAAGCCAACGTCACAGCTCCAGGCGGTAAGTTCCACACACTGCTCACTCAGTTCCCAGCACTCACGGTCCCGACGTTTTTGGCGGCCAGCATTAAACACGGGTTGGAACACTTTATCACCACAACTGGGCCGCCCGTTTTCACACGACCTCAGCGTCTGGACGCAGCTTAACTGGCCATAGCGCGCGAGGAGTTTGCCAACTTGGAAAGGATGGGCATCATCAGGCGCTCAAACAGCCCATGGGCATCCCCGCTACACATGGTCCCTAAGGCCGAGGGATCGTGGCGACTGTGGAGATTTCTGCAGGTTGAATAACGCCACAGTGCATGACCGCTACCCGATTCCCCATATTCAGGATTTTTCCGTTCACCTTGCCGGGGCACGCATTTTTTTTTAAAATAGACCTGGTCCGTGGTTACCACCAGGTCCCGGTGCGCACGGAGGACATACCCAAAACAGCGGTAATAACTCCGTTTGGCTTGTTTGAGTTTTTATGCATGCCCTTCGGATTAAAAGGCGCGGCACAGACATTCCAATGCATGATGGATGCGGTGTTGCGCGATCTGCCGTTTGTGTTCGTCTACCTGGATGATATCCTGTTGACCAGCGCATCCAAGGACGAACACGTAACCCACCTCAGGACGGTTTTCCAGAGGTTGGAGGAGCACAGGTTAATAATCAACCCAGCGAAATGCCAGTTCGGCGTGATGGGGATTGATTTTTTGGGGCACCGCGTTTCACCGGAGGGAGAGATACCCTTGCCCGACAAGGTGCGTGCCGTGGCGAATTTTCTTCGGCCTCAGACGGTCAGGGCACTGCAAGAGTTTTTGGGGATGGTTAACTTTTATAACCGGTTCCTTCCCCGCGCAGCTCAGCTCATGCAGTCATTGTACACCGCGCTCAAGAAACGGAAACCCGCGGACAGAGTCGAATGGACTCCAGAGTGGGAACAGGCGTTCTCTGAGGTTAAAACAGCCCTGGCAAACGCCGCACTGTTGGCGCACCCGGACCCGGCAGCCCAGACAGCGCTCACTACCGACGCCTTGGACGTGGTCATAGGGGCCGTCATGGAGCAACGCGCCGCCGGTTCTTGGCAGCTGCTCGCTTTTTTCAGCAGGGCTTTGCGCGACAGTGAGCGTAAATACAGCGCGTTCGACAGAGAGTTGCTGGCTCTCCACCTGGCCATACGCCGCTTCCAGTTCTGGCTGGAAGGGCGCAGCTTCACCGCATTCGTGGACCACAAGCTGCTAACGTTCGCGATGGCCAAGGTTTCAGAACCATGGTCGACCCGCAGCAGAGACAGCTGGCCCGATCTCGGAGTTTACGACCGATATTCAGCATGTGTCAGGTAAACTGAATGTGGTGGCGGACTGCCTCTCGCGCGCAGTAGTGGCCCCTGTCTGCGTGGGGATAGATTATACAGCCATGGCCGCAGAGCAGATTGGCGATGCGGACGTTTGCGCGCTCCAGTCTGGACCAACAGGGTTAAGGCTGGAGAGCAGAGTACTGCAAGACGGGAGCCCCCCAATCTGTGACGTCTCCACGGGACGCCCGCGCCTGGTGGTCCCAGTTGCTTGGCGCCACCGCTTGTTTGAGTCAGTTCACGCTCTGGCGCACCCAGGAGTGCGCGTGTCAGTCAAAATGGTGGGAGCGAAGTTTGTATGGCCAGGCCTGCGCAAACAGGCGAAAAAGTGGGCAGCAGCCTGCGTAGCATGCCAATGAGCCAAAATACAAAGACACACAGAGGCCCCTTTGGAGCTGTTTCGTATACCGGCTAAGAGGTTGGACCACATTCACGTGGACCTCGTGGGCCCTCTCCCGCCATCGAAGGGGTTCACGCACCTTCTGACAGTGGTGGACCACACCACACGCTAGCCAGAAGCAGTGCCACTAGAGGCAACCACGTCCGTGGACGTGGCACGCGCCTTTTTGACAACATGGGTGACACGTTTTGGCATCCCTTCGGACATCATGTCCGATAGGGGCCCTCAGTTTGTTTCTGACCTCTGGTCTACGATGGCCCGTAGCCTGGGTGTTGCAATTCATCGCACGACCACGTACAACCCACAGGCCAATGGGTTATGCGAGTGTTTCCATAGGTCAGTGAAAGCAGCGCTCAGGGCTTCGCTGACAGATGCAAATTGGGTAGACCGGTTGCTGTGGGTTTTATTGGGGTTGCGTTCCGCACCAAAAGAGGATCTGGAGGCTTCCCCGGCGGAGCTTGTTTTTTCTGAGCCACTGCGGCTGCCCGGGGAATTTTTGCCAGATAATCCCGCATTGGACAACTGTCCGTCTCAGCATTTGCAGCATAGCGCAGACACAGGCATGCTGCCAGGCCCGGCCCACCACTGTTTTCCACGCGCTTTTGTGCCAAAAACTTTGAAGAACGCGGCGTTCGTGTTTGTCAGGCAGGATGCCCAGCACCCTCCATTGCGCCCACCCTACGATGGCCCATTCAGAGTGCTGGAAACAGGGGACAAACATTTTTTGTTAGACTTGGGGGGTCGTGGGGAGAAAATATGTATAGACAGACTTAAGCCCGCCTTTGTGGTGGTGGATGAGCAAGTGATGTTGGCTCGGGCCCCTCGGCGTGGAAGACCCCCACTGAGAACTCCCCAGGTAAACGATTCATCAGAGCAGCCACATGGGCAAGTCGAAGGTTCCCCCCCCCCCTCGCCATTGCCCACCCGCAGACAGACACAGCAGCGCCACGGAGGCGGAAAACTCCTGTTACAGCAGATATGGGAGGAGACTGAAGCCAAAAGGACGTGAGGACTGAATGAACTCGGTCTGAGATTCTGGGGGGGGTGTCGAGGCTGGGTTAATCATCTCAGACTGGATGCAGAGGGTAAACAGAGAAGGACAATAGGCATGGAGATGAGAAAGATTATGGTGAGGTAGCAGGAAGAAGGAGTTGGGGGAGAAGGTTATTTACACTCTCCACAAGACGACCAAAACAATAGAAACACACACAGCATAATAGAAAAAGGAATTACCCAGGAAAGTAAACCTGCCTAGATAACTTTATATACAGTGGTGTGAAAAGGTGTTTGTCCCCTTTCTGATTTCTCATTTTTTTGTATGTTTGTGACACTTAAATGTTTCAGATCATCAAGCAAATTTATTGGACAAAGATAACACAAGTAAACACAAAATGCAGTTTTTAAAAGAAGGTGTTTGTTATTAAGAGTAAAACAAAATCCAAACCAACATGGCCCTGTCTGAAAAAGTGTCCCCCCCCCCCCCCCGTTAAAACATGTGGTTTAAAACATCTTTGGAAAGCCGAGTTCAATTTCTCTAGCCACACCCAGGCCTGATTACTGCCACACTGTTCTCAATCAAGAAGTCACTTAAATATTACCTGCCTGACAAAGTGAAGTAGACCAAAAGATCCTCAAAAGCTAGACATCATGCTGCGATCCAAAGAAATTCAGGAACAAATGAGAAACGAAGAAGAAGCCATCTCTGCCATTCAGTCCATCATGTACAGTAGAACAAAATTACATTTCTCCTATCTACAATGTTAATCACATGTAGAATCAGAGGGGTCGCTGCCATGCAAGGCGCCGCCACAAACAACTTCTCCTTCCCCCATTCTATTACGCTGAGCACCAAGCTAGAAGGCAGGAAGTACCATTTTTATATGGTCTTCGGTATGACCCGGCCAGGATTTGAACCCATAGCCTCCCGGTTGTGGGGCGGATGCTCTATCAACTAGGCCACCACTCTAGTAAAGTAATTGAGATCTATCAGTCTGGAAAAGGTTATAAAGTCATTTCTGAAGCTTTGGGACTCCAGCAAACCACAGTGAGAGCCATTATCCACAAATGGTGAAAACATGGAATAGTGGTGAACCTTCCCAGGAGTGGCCGGCCGACCAAAATTACCCCAAGAGCGCAGCAACGACTCATCCAAGAGGTCACAAAAGACCCACAACAACATTCAAAGAACTGCAGGCCTCACTTGCCTCAGTGAAGGTCAGTGTTCATGACTCCACCAAAAGAAAGAGACTAGGCAAAAATGGCCTGCATGGCAGAGTTCCGAGACGAAAACCACTGCTGAGCAAAAAGAATATAAAGGCTCGTCTCAGTTTTGCCAGAAAACATCTTGATGATCCCCAAGACTTTGGGGAAAATACTCTGTGGACTGACGAGACAAAAGTTGAACTTTTTGGAAGGTGTGTGTCCCATTACATCCAGCGTAAAAGTAACACAGCATTTCAGAAAAGGAACATCATACCAACAGTAAAATATGGTGGCGGTGTTTAGGAAAAAGGATGTGAGGCGAGACACGAGCTGGACGACACAGAATCTATGTTTTTCCTCTAACAACATAATACAGCCATGAGCCTCCAGTACAAACACGCTGGGGCTGAAAACCCCCATAAAGGGGAACTCCCCTCGATTGCTGTGCATCTGGCTTTTATAATATAGCTTTAATCTCATGCATAGCAACCGAGGCTTCTGACATTATACATGTTGCTTGGACAAAGAGAATGTGTGGCGCAATTATCATAACAACTTGACACATAAGTTACAATACATTCACACCCCTGTGTCTTCATGCGCCAGCTTGGCGCAGGAGGTGAAAGGCACATCTTTGTCTGGTTGGCTCCACGTTACTCCTCCTCTCCCCGGGAGGTGTATAGCACTAACTGTCCTGTTTGTTGCCTCCTGGAGACACTTCCTCCTTCAGTCCATTATTCTGTCTCTCCTCCTGCGTTCTGGGTGTGAGAGAACCCCAGACCTGTGCCCCCACACAGCCCCCCCCCCCCCGAACACCCAGAATGGGCCTTAACCCCCCCGTCCATTGAGCATGAGCCGGCGTCCATAGCTGCTGTAGTGGGGGTCGCTGATCCCGTCGAACTGCCTTGCTGGCGAGGAGTGCAGGAGGGCCCATCAGCCTGTGGATGGACGGGGGGCGGGACACCTTCTGTTTCGCCCCAGGTTCCAACACGTTGAACGGCCCATGGTGCGTGGGCACACAGGGTCCGGTGTGCATCGTGCTTGACGGAAACCAAACTGGCAATCGGCAGGCTTTTTGGGACGGAGGTGCAGGGAAAGCAACGTGGGGAAAACAATGGACAGCCTCTGGGCTGCGCAAAAATTGTGTGTAGATCAGCCTCGGGTGCGGGACTTTTCTGGTAAACTCTGCGGGGATCCACAGCAGCTGCGAAAAAAACAAGTTCTGTCAAATCCTCCTAGGTGCAGCGTTCAGCCCTAAAAGGATCTGGGGAAGGTGAATGGCCCAATTCCCCGAGGATGCGTAGCGGCTGAAAAAAATTAAGCTCTGTCAGGGAAACTGCCAAATCTTCTTTAGGTGCGGGCGCAGTCCTAAAGGATCCGGGGAAGGCAATCGGCCCAATCCCCAGGGATGTGCAGGGGCTGAGAAACAATATAAGTCCTTTCAGTGCGGCTGCCAGACTCCTTTAGGTGCATAGCGCAGGCCTAAAGGATCCGGGGAAGGTGATCGGCCTATTCCCTGGGGATCTGCAGTGGCTGAGGACAATATATAAGCTCTTGGAGCCGGCTTGTCCCTGGTGCATGGCGCGCACGTCCGGCGCAGCGACCACATAGCTGTATGTTGTGTCATCCTTGTAATCCCACGGAGTGTGCACAGGGCTTCTGTGTGCTAAAACCCCGCTGTCGGGTCATGGAGCCAGTGTCCGGGAGCATGACTGAAACAGCGCAGGCAGCGCTGATGTTCTCCCTCCAGGCTCCGGGGCGGTGCTCGGCTCGCTATCCATGGCGTGTTCTGGGTCCCAGTATGGCTCGCTCTCCCTAGCCCTTCAGGTCGCCAGTGTGGACGAAGGAATAGGCAAGCGCTCTCCATGGTACAGTGGATCACCAGTGTGTAGGAAAGGATCCAGGTCATTCCTGGCAACTCAGATTCCACAGCGTGGTGAAAGGGATAGATGCTCCATCTCACATCGAGGGTCACCAGTGTAGAGGAAAAAGGACGTGAGGCGAGACACAAGTTGGACGACACAGAATCTTTATTTTTCCTCTAACAACATAATACAGCCATGAGCCTCCAGCACGAACACGCTGGGGCTGAAAACCCCCATAAAGGGGAACTCCCCTCGGTTGCTGTGTGTAACCCAGCTGAGAAAATGACCCTTTTTTTTCTCAGATGTCAATTGTATTAATACAATTGTGTGATTTTATTTTGAAAACCAACTATCCTGGGGAAGAGGAAGTGCGATCCTCGTCATCCAACTTTTAAATTTCCGTTTCATGGTCACGTTGGGTGATCTGGGTCTTTCCATTCGTTGAGAGCGATATTAGCCCCGCCTTCCGAGTAGAGGCAGCAAGCGCGCACTCAGGTTTCGCTCTTTCACGATATGAGCACGGACGAGAGAGGTTGTGAAGCGGTCTGATTCACACAGATACCTCTTCTTGGTGAGTTTCATTCAGAAAGATGCTATAAATGGATCTAAACACTCTCCAAACGCTAATTTGCAACCTTTATTATCCTAAGTTGATGGGAGCACGAGCATGAGGGGCATTGTGGCTGTGTCCTTTGCTGTATTCACACTGATACCTCATCTTGGTGAGTCAGATACATGCTAATGTTATGCTAATGTTAGCACTATGCTAATGCTAATGGGGAGTGGATTTTTTCCTTTTTAAAAGCAATGGAAAAGGCTGTCTTTGTGTCTGTATGGTTTTCCTAAATGTGATTTCAGTTCCCAACAGTATGTTGAAGTACTTTTAGTTCATATGCACTATTTCTGTCGAATGCAATGTGTAGTTTGATGCTAAAAGCACATGGTGTTGGTCTACTATGTAAATCCATAGGTTATGCTAAACCCAGTAGCTCAGACAGGGTTTTACTGATTTTAAAAGGGAATATTGGAAGTAATAGGACGGTATATTCCCTGGTTATGTGATAGATTAATTGTATTTCATTTCATGATTTACAAAGACAAGGTTGAAAGGGATTAATCATAATTTCATGGTTAAGTGATGTAGAGATAAACAGAGGAATTCATTTAATTGGTTACATGAAAAAAGGGTATTTCATGTGCTACCAGAGAGATTGTGAGAAAAAGAACACATGCATGTAAAATGTAAGATATTACTATATTGCTGGATTGTGATAATAGTAATATGAGAGAAGAATTTAAACACTAAGCTATGGTGTTATATAAGAAGGGATTGGAAGACAAATTACTCTAGCTGTAAACAATAATACCATTATTGTCGTGCAGGCTATGTTTTTTTGGTTGCCGATCAAGAACCTTCTGGATCCTGGATTCTCTCCGAATGGAGATGGCGAGCCTGACCCGAGACTGAACCGAGATTGAACCGAGATCTAACCAAGATCTTGATTGAAGAGCACCCTTCCTCTCTCCAGTGCCCAGGATTCAAAGTGGTAACAACCCAAGTCGCCGCTTTAAAAGAGGAAAAGAAACCTGACTCTGGAGATACAAGATATCTTGACTGGTCAAACGACTAACCCGAAAGGGCAAACAAACACTGAGCTCAGTAGGACATCTTTGGGGTTTTATTTCATACCGGCCGTTGTATATTTGTATAGTGGTAAATTGTCTGTATATATTGCTCACTTTTTCCCTATAAATAACAACCATTATTGCTCATTTCTTGCCTCCAGCTATTTCATTCCACACTCACTTTAATTCCCTATTGTAACACTTACGAACCTAGCAACTGGTCTACACTTAATTATTTCCCTTACCTAATTAACATAAGGCAAGGGTTACATGTGCATCTGGCTTTTATAGCTTTAATCTCATGCATAACAACTGAGGCTTCTGACATTATACATGTTGCCTGGACAAAGAGAATGTGTGGCGCAATTATCATAACAACTTGACACATAAGTTACAATACATTCACACCCCTGCATCTTCACGCGCCAGCTTGGCACAGGGGGCAAAAGGCACATCTTTGTCTGGTTGGCTCCATGTTACTCTTCCTCTTCCCGGGAGGTGTATAGCACAAACTGTCTCGTTTGATACCTCCCGGAGACACTTCCTCCTTCAGTCCATTATTCTGTCTCTCCTCCTATGTTCTGGGTGTGAGAGAACCCCAGACCTGTGCCCCCACAGCGGTAGTGGGATGGTCTGGGGCTGTTTTGCTGCTTCAGGACCTCGAAGACTTGCTATGGGAAATGGAACCATGAATTCTGTTGTCTACCAAAAAATCCAGAAGGAGAATGTCTGGTCATCTGTTCGTGACCTCAAGCTGAAGCGCACTTGGGTTCTGCAGCAGGACAATGATCCAAAACACACCAGCAAGTCCACCTCTGAATAGCTTAAGAAAAACAAAATGAAGATTTTGGAGTGGCCTAGTCAAAGTCCTTACCTGAATCCGACTGAGATGCTGTGGCATGACCTTAAAAAGGCAGTTCATGCTCAAAAACCCTCCAATGTGGCCGAATTACAACAATTCTGCAAAGATGAGTGGGGAAAAATTCCTCCATAGCGCTGTAAGACTCATTGTCAGTTATCACAAATGCTTGATTGCAGTTGTTGCTGCTAAGGGTGGCCAAACCAGTTATTAGTTTTATGGGGCAATCATTGTTTCACACAGGGCCATGTAGGTTTGGATTTTTTTCCCCTTAATAATAAAACACCTTCATTTAAAAACTGCATTTTGTGTTTACTTGTGATATGTTTGTCTAATATTTAAATTTGTTTGATGATCTGAAACGTTTAATTGTGACAAACATACAAAAAAAAAGAGAAATCAGGAAGGGGGCAAACACTTTTTCACACCACTGCATATACACAGTGCAGGAGCATTGCAGCTAGATGGTATAAGTGTCATGTTCGCCCCTTTCAGGGCATTAATGAGACGCCAGATGCCAACAGAGTTTGTGCATATTTATTAAAGTTAAGTGACAAAATAACAAGCCACGTGGGGCAAAATACAAATAGCTGTCCATGCAACCCTGAAGGGTGAAATAAGGAGAGGAATAAAAAGTCACAAGCACTTACATACAAAGAGCGAGGGCGAAACCTGACACTGTAGAGTAAACACGAATGAATGAAGAGAGGGCGAAACCTATGCTGAAGTGAGACTGGAGCCGGATGTAGGGACTCCAGTCATGGTTGACAACAAGGTCGCAGTGAGGAGTGAGACTCAGCTGCCACCTAAGGGCCAAACAGGTGAAGAGAAAACATAATCACAGAATCATGATCAGCTGTGACAGGGCCGGCTTGACTTGACAGCCGGAAGTCTGGCTGCAGCGCTGTCACAGTAAAAGCCCCCGCGGTACAAATAATACAGAACTAGGAATGCGGAGGAAAAGGGAAAATACTGAGTGACTTGGGTGCGGATCAGCTCCGCGCTCGGATCACCACAATAAGCAGCATTACGGTTTGTTCAGTTACCCTGCAGAATATGAATATGTACCCAGACAGTATATTTCGCATTTGAATCAACAGTGTTGTTGTCCCCCTCAGTAATGATTGATATTGTTCTAATTGTATAATGGAGGGGACGATTTATTGTACAAGGTTGTTATGTTTAGTCAGTGTTGGGCAAGTTACTAAAAAATAGTAAGTAGTTACAATTACTAGTTACTTCTTTTCAAATGTAACTGAGTTACTTTTAAGTTACTGTGTGATTAAAGTAACTAGTTACTTGGAAAAATAGCTTTCACATTACTTTTCAATGCATACTTAAATCATCTTGCACACACAGCAAGAACAAGGGCCCCTTGTTCTCATCAGAAAAAAGAAGAAAAGAAAACTGATGAGAAAAAAAGTCTCATTTTACAGATAAAAAAATATCTCAGATTTACACAAACTATCGATGGACTGGCGATCTCTCCAGGGTGTACCCTGCCTCTCGCCCAAAGATGCTGGGATAGGCTCCAGCCCCCCCGCCCGCGACCCGAAAAGGATTAAGCGGAACAAGATGGATGGATGGATGGATGGATAGATGGATATTGTAATCAGTAGAAAGTCAGAAATTCACTAGAAATAAAGCTGTGAATTGACAGAGAAAATTTCGGACCCCCTGGTGGGCCATTTTTGGCCCACGAGCCATATGTTTGACACCCCTGGACCAGCCCATTAAAAATGCATATTTAGAAGATTTACTTCCATGAAATAGTTGCATACCACAACAGCATGTAAATGAGTGAGATAAAATAAAATAGAAAGCACAGATAAATGAAAATTCACCGCTTACAAGAAGCAGTTCTTTACTGCAACAAATCACAGTCACTTTTTCTCTGTGCGTAAGAAATCTTTAAATGCATTAAATGCAGACATTAAATGTGAGCTTCTTGCTCAAACAATACTCATGTATAACCACAGAGGTAAGAGCTGTTAGGGGCTACTTACCGCTCGGACAACAAGTGATCAGGGCTTGATATGAGAATTCGCCACCGCCACGGCATTTCTTCACTGGGTTGTTATGTGAACTGGGGCAGGACAGGAAACGGACCTGTAGAGGAGACTGTGTGACGGCTGTGTCACTTACGGTAGGGTCAGTTTATATTTATTTGCTTATTTATTTGCTTGCCTTTGGCATGACAACCTCCAGTGGCTTGAGGCCAGTGGTGGTGCTGGGGATGGCAGTCCCGCCCATAGCCACCAAAACTGTGTATTCATCCCCAGTTGGCAGCTGATGAGGAGGGTGTCTAGCAACTACAAGTTGTATGATCGTCTATTTGCGCTAAAATATCTATCCATATTAATAAAACGAGTAACACATCTGATCATATTTCAGTAACTGGAACACATTACTGAATTTTTAAACAGCAATTTCATTACACAGCACGTTACTGCAAAAGTAGTGGTGTTACTCCTAACACTGTGTTTAGTACATTTAATACGACCTCTACGAGCAGCCCTGGTTAGGTTATAAAGTCTGACAGCCGTAGGTAGGAAGGACCTGCGGAACCTCTCCGTCGTGCACCTAGGATGGCACAGCCTACCGCTAAATGTGCTCCTTAGTGCATTCAGCATGTCCTGCATGGGGTGGGACTCAGACTTCAGCAGAGATGACAGCTTAGCCACCATCCTCCTCTTTCCTATCTCCTCCACTGGGTCGAGGTGTTACCCCAGAACAGAGATAGCTTTTTTGATCAGTTTGTTCAGTCTCTTCTTGTCAGCTGCCGTGATGCCGCTGCCCCAGAAGACCACTCCAAATGTGGTAGGCCGTGAGCAGCTCCCTCAAAATGTGGCTAGAAAATGATTTTTGTGGCACCCAACTGGGAACTACGGGATCTTTGATGATTTCTATGTAAAAAAACCTGCTGAATCCGAAAATCGATGTTCCCACTGTCAAAGGTGTGGATAGCTATGTCAAATTTGCATAAATCCAAGATGGCTGCCACAACTAACCAAGGGAATGAATGGCCTAACATTTCAACCAGTCTACCTAGAAACACGTTTGAGGCCTCTTTTTCGGATAATGTTGAGCCGAGGAATCGATTTCTGAGGTCGACTGTGTGATTGAGGGTCAAAGAACCACGCTAATTTGCATAAATCCAAGATGGCTGCCATGGATGGACTAACTTTTTAGCCATTCTACCTAGAATCACGTTGGAGACGTCCTTTTCGGCTAATGTTAACCCGAGGAATCAATTTCCGAGGTCACTAGTGTGACTGAGGGTCAAAGAACCCCGCTAATTTGCATAAATCCAAGATGGCCACCATGGGTGTGGATGGACGATATTTTGAACCACTCTACCTATAATCACGTTTGAGACGTCTTTTTCGGATAATGTTGACCTGAGGAATCGATTTCTGAGGTCAGAAATGTGATTGAGGGCTCCACTAATTTTCATAAATTCAAGATGGCTGCCATGAATGGCCTAACTTTTTTATCAGTACAACTAGAATCACGTTTGAGACATTATTTTCCGATAATGTTATGCCCAGGAATCGATTTCTGAGGTCACTTTTGTGATTGAGGCTCAAAGAACTCCACTCATTTGCATAAATCCAAGATGGCCGCCACAAGCATGGATAGTCCAACTTCTTAACCATTCTACCTAGAATCACGTTTGAGACGTCTTTTCTGCATAATGTTGACCCGAGGAATCGATTTCTGAGGTCAAATATGTGGTTGAGGGTCAAAGAACTCCGCTTATTTGTATAAATCAAAAATAGCCGTCATGGATGGATGAACTTTTTTAATCAGTCCACCTAGAATCACGTTTGAGACATCATTTTCGGATAATGTTATGCCCAGGAATCGATTTCTGAGGTCACTTGTGTGATTGAGGGTCAAAGAACTCCACTCATTTAAATAAATCCAAGATGGTCGTCATAGGCATGGATAGCCTAACTTTCTTACCCACTCTACCTAGAATCACGTTTGATACATCTTTTCCAAATAATGTTGACCCGAGAAATCGATTCCTGGTCAGTTATGTGATTGAGGGTCAAAGAACTCTGCTAATTTACATAAATCCAACATGTATAGCTGTCATATCCTGATACAACCTGTATTCAACCTCCACCTTATTCATCACCAGAATCATCTCTCATTTTCTTCCTCCTCTGCTTCCACAGATCTTTCAGATTCTGTAAGAACACGATTCACACAATCGATGCAGGCGCATAGATCAGTGCAGCTGAGATCCGATGCCTTGCATGTACATCTGCTGGCCTTGCTCCTACTCCGCTTGCATGAACAGTGCACATAGTTCAAGATCTCTTCAGGCGCCGGACCAGTTGCCATCCAGTCTACAGCCAGTTCTTCCTGCAACAAAATCCAGCCATGGCCCACTGGACTGGGGGCAGATATTGTTTGCTGAACGGCATGGCGATGAATGGCTGCTTGATAATTTGACCTCTCCACATGTTTTCGAAGAGCATCCTGGTTGGGTGGTAATGCATCATCGCAGGAGGCATTGATGCAGAACAGACGGTAGCGAGCCTCATTCACATCATTTTTATTTTGACCGTACAGATCACATACAAACTTTTCGAATGAAGACTGAAGAGAAGAAGCCACATCAAAGTCTCTCCCAAGCTGTGTGAATACCTCCTGGTATTCAGTGTTTTTCAGGACAAGGTCCAGTCTGGGACAGCGTTTCCCTTTTCCATGAAAGGCACTTGTGGAGTCGCATCCTGTAAAGACATGTAACCCTATCAATGACCGACAGACAGTGTCACCAAGTGACTCCCGCACATTTTGTAGAGCAAGAATCCTTCTTCTTTTTTTGGTACCAGTCAGAAAGTAAATGTCTGATCCAATGTCTGCCATCAGAGACAGAAGGATGATGGCCACATCAGTATCCGAACTTTTGACTGCAGTGTTCGCATAGGTGTTACTGGCATGACAGCAGTGGAGCGCAATCCTGGTATCAGCTTCCTCATGGTCGCAGGTCAACTCTGGTACTGACATCACTGATGTAGCAGAGATCAGGTGACAGGATTCGCCATGTGCCATGTAGAGGTCAATGCCTTCCAGATCTACTGACATAGTAGACCAAGCACGGAAGAAGAACTCGATCAACTCCTCCTTATTCTTTCCATGATTGAGGAAACTGTTCCACTGAATTGGGAGTTCCTGTTCCTCAGACAAAATTCTGCGCAACTGGCTTCCCGCTGCTGCCCTTCTTGCATGTTCTCCTCCCTTGATGCTGACGGGGGATATCTGTCACCAATGAAGTCGACACGGCTACACTTCAGCATTTTTGCCAGGCACACAATATGACGAAGAACATACTCTGCAAGTTGTCTGAATGTGGCTGGGAGTGGCCTTGATAGGCCGTGTACAACACCCATGCCATCAATGACCAGTGCTGATTTGGCCGGGATGTGGTCCACCGTGATAGATGGGCATTTGGACTCAATGTACTGTAGCAGCATGGCTTTGTTTGTTTTTGCCAGTGATCCATCAGGTGAAGCCAATGAGGAAGGTACAACACTTAAGGGATACGACAAGACTTCTTTCATGTCTACTGATTGACTCCTGCTAATGATCACCAACCGGGCAAACAACTTCCGGTCACTCTTCAAGATAACCTCCTTTCCTGTTTTCGTTGTTGTCTTTGTTTTGCAGGGATTTGAAAACGTTTTGAGCTTTGACTGTTTGATTGGTTCGTGAAATCCAGTTGTGTGGTTTATCAATCTAGCTGTCAGAAATTCAGCTGCTGCAGATTCTCCAACATCTCTTGCTCCAAGCAAGTCAGTCCTTACTTCTGTAGTAGCCACAGCCCCGTTACTGATGTTCAGCAACTCGTCGCCTTCATGGGAGAATGGATTTAACATTTCATTCATGCAATCCATGATGGCCTGGACACCTTCCTCATCCTTTGCACGCCTTGTGTGGTCGAGGTCTTTCCTCGTCCTGCCATCTTGTCTACAACCAGCCATAACTTCACACTGTCTTGTAATGCCCGCTCGTTTGCTTTGTGATAGCACCCATCGATTCACAGCATTCCTCCCAAGTGTCAATCCTGTGATTCCTCCCATGGTTTTGCAGTCCCGGTTTCAGGTCTGTTCAATCACCTGGTCACATGCCGTTCCTGAGAATCCATAGCGATCCTGCTGTTGGACAGTCCATTTGTCAGAAACAAACTGGTCAAAAATGGCAGGATGTGTGTGCGACAGGCTCATCATCTCAATCCAGTATGTTGACAGATAGCGAGAGTAATGTGTCTTATGATAGGCGAAGAACCACGGCAACATGGAACAAACAGCAGCAAGGTGGAGATCCCAATTGGATTCCCTTGTAGCTCGAATGAACCACAGAAGCAACTCCACCATGTCAAGATACGAAGACCACAAGGCAAACGTTGGGCTCTTCTGAGACTGGTTGCGTCGGAATTCCTCATACAGTGCTACAACGTCACTGAGTTCTGGGCCTAAACATAAGTCTCGAAAGAGCTGAGATGGGTAGGCCTGACTCATATGGTTGATGAAAGTTTGCAACTTGTCACTCATCTCGGGAGACAATGTTTCGGTGAAGCACGTGAAGAGTAGGCGATGCAGGGCCTCAAACATCAACTTGTGGGCGCGCACCGATCTGTTGTAATGTTTTCCCTCCATTACACGATGGATTGAACCTGCTGCCACAACTCCCGATTCTACCAGAATATCCATGAGGCCTGCGTTGCGGAAGCGCTTCCCCAGAACAGACAGGAATGACATGCAGGTGTGAAACGCACCCAATCTCACAACAATACGATCACGATAGGTATCGTTCTTCCAACGTATTTCTTGGGCCTTGGCATAAATTGCCTGATCAAAGACAAGTGTCACGGTATTCAGATCCAGCTTGTCAGCCATCTGTAAGCTTTGGCTCAAGATAGTGTTGACGGTATCCAGCTCTGTTGGAGAGGCCTCTATGGTCGGTAAGTAGGCCACGTGAGACAGATGAAGTTCATCACGGTCATGTAGTTGTGTGTTGAATCCTGTCCATCCAGGCAATTTATGTTCTCCTCCATCCACGAACTTGACAAAGACATAAGCCATATCTGAAAGGTGAGCTGATCGATGGAACTTGGCATACATCTTCTCGTCAATCTGTTCAGCAGAAATCACCCTCGTGGTGGGACCAGTCCTCTTAATTGGATGATAGTGGACAAGGGTTGATGGAGGTACATCCAGGGTTTGCTGGCTCTTCTTTATTGTTGGCCGTTGACTGTACTCAATGTTTGAAGGAAGGTCACCACTTGACTCTTGTATAAAGATGCCATTTGTATGGTGAGTGGTTCCATGTCCTGAGGCTGTCTCCTCACCAAAATCTATATTATCCCAAACAAGGATTATAGGCACTGACTTCTGGATTCCTGCTGGGATGGAAATTTCTCCCTGTACGAGCTGCAGCTGAGCAAGGGCCGTATCAAATCGTAAGATACTGTGGTAGGATGCACAGTGTCCCAAACTGCTGAGCAGCTGCAACACTTGTGAAGATCTTGTGAGGTGCCTCATGGTCAGACCCAGACACAATGACTTCAGGGTCTGCTTCAAGCTGTTGGACTGCAAATAAATGACGTCTTGTAGTATTGACAACATTTTCAAGTGGAATGCATCAGATACCTCCACGTAGTCAGCTAGTGTTGCGTCATCAGAGGCACCGATGATCCAGGCAAGCATACTGAAAAGGGCAACTGGGATGAGTTCCTTTGCCTTTTCAATGGTGAAATCTTTTGATGTGGGTGACCAAGGTCCTTGCATACCTTGGCAAGATGAAAGTTCCCTGCGAATCATCACAGCTGAGGTGTAAAGGGAATACAGAGACGCGTCTGTGCTTGTAGGTGGAGCTGGTAGTGCAACGTCACTACAGGCGCTTGATGTTTCTGTGTCTGTTGTTGACATTGACAGTTGTTCAGCAACATCACCAGTGGCAATATTCTCAACAAATACTATCTCACTTGCTGATTTCTTTGACGGTGAATGGAATTTCAGTTGAGGGAATCTTTGCTTAAGCCGCTCCTTTAATCTGCTGGACCTGTGGAACAAAGAAAAATTAGCTTTAACAGAGAAATCTTGGCTTCCATTTCATGTAGACACCGCCAATATGCAAAGTTCTTCAGGTAATTTTGATTTGTCACTAAATATATGATTATTGCCAGTTTTTGTCATTTCAGTCTTCTTTATTGGTAAGAATCTCAAGATTTTTTTAGACATCTTCGGTTGAAATTGTATATATGTAAGCCATGGAAATCTGTCCCGTACCTGTAGCTTGATGCATCAAGTCTTTCATGCTTTTTGGCCATTGACACAAAAATGTCCAACAGCCTGTTCAGTCTTAGGATTTCTTGGTTTTGGATGATGCGCTGCTTAACCACCTCCTCACAAAATAGGTCAAAGGTTTTCTGGAAACCAAGTCTCTCACTGCTCGATGATCTGGAAATAAAATAAAAAATAATGCTATCTGGAGTAAAACTACACAATATTATATAAAAATATAAAACTAGTGTTTCAGTGAGTTTGATTTAGCAGAGACCTATTGAAGAGGATGATAAAATAAAGGCAGCGCTGGATTTTTAAATAGCTTTATTATCACCCGCCTTCATCGGAACACCTCCCCAGCCCTCGTGCTGCGGGCTGAGGTGATGTCCTCAGGCTCTCAGAGAAGAGGAGCCACACAGTGTGTGTGTCTCGCAGCAGATACAGGAGTGAATGAATGAGAAAGGCAGATCTACAGCACAGTGCAGCTTATATACTCAACTCAAACAATAGATCAAAGACATTCACAGCAGTCAATCTGGGCATTTGCATATCAGAGGTACAGACAGGATGCATGAACACAATGCATGGATGACACTTTAACCTCACGGCTGTAAACGCAGCATGCAGCGGAAAAAACCCAGGAGTGCGAGCTGACTGTCTCTGCTCTGTCTCTGTGTTGTGGGGGTTGAATTCAAACCGCTACACTATGACATTTTCCCTTTTGACATTTTGACAACCATGACTTTACTCATTTGTAAGAATTTGTATAGCCCCAAAGGATCTCTGAATTTATTTGAAAATAAAAAGGAATAAATTACAACCTGGAGGATTCAGACTGACTCCGTAGAAATCTTGTATACTGACGATAGCAGCTGCCATGGTATTTGACCTCAATGGCAGCACAATCACAGTCTCTTATGTGTCTGAGAATGGTTTCATCTGCTTTCTCAGTAGCTGCTTGTCTTAAAAGACCTGTGTGCAAATAAATCAAAAGACATTAAATTAATAGTAAAACTCTGTCATCCTCCCTGTTCTATTCCATCACTAATGGCTCACAAGTATTTCAGTATCAAAGATAGGAGAAATAACATACCAGTAATATAATATGTGTTAAGATTAAATAGACATTATTTTTCTTTAAACTTTCACCACTCCAAATTGTAAGGTCTACCAATTTTCTTACCAGCATCACATGTCTCAGCTTGCATCAGTTTTACAGTGACACGATTTGTCCGTGGCCCTTCTCTGAGCGTTTCCTTCTTGTAGATGATGCAGATGTTTGGCAACACATTGCTTGACCTTGCAGATGCTTGGCTGATGGTTGCTGTAGCATGGTGAGATCGCAGTCGCTTTTTAGGAGATGGTGTTGGGGGACTAAGTTCTGGTCCGCTTTGCTCCTGAGGCTCAGGAATGTGGGCTTCGGACAGTCGTTTTTTACGAGCTTCAGCACGTTCCACTCTTGTTTTGTCCGTAAAACGGCTATAGCACACACGATGGTAGCCAAATGTTGGATCAAGGTTGTTTAGATCTGAAAACATATTATATGGACTATAGGGTATTATAACATTAGGCCTACCTTGTACCCATATAGATATAAAACATATATAGATTGCAGATAATTTTCACATTAACAGTGAGCTTATAATAGAGACCTTGTGCAACCTAGTCACTGCTCAATGTAAACTTGCAAAATGGCAAGCACAGATCGTGTGCCCATATTTATTGAGAGCATAAAGTATACAGGCGACTGCTGCTGCCATGAGTTTAACCTTTCTTGGGTGACACATCACAAACATATGGGCTTTCCTTAACAGGCCATTTCCCATCCGCCTAAGGCTTGATAGTATGGGTCTGACTATGTGCAAACTGTATAAATGTATGCCCAAACTTGTTCCTCCCTCACCTACTAGTACACTGCACCCCTTGGGCTTGGGCTGAGAAGTACATCCAACCCTCAGACTCAGAGTTAAGCTCATTGGGGTTGCTACCGTTTTCCCATTTGAGCTACTTTGTGGTAGTAGTATATTTTGACTATAATTCAGGCCCAGGGTGGGTTCTGGGGATAGATGCATCATCAGAGTGAGTCGATCTCCATCATCTAGATCTATACTAGGACTATGTTACCTGGCACCCAGAGTCCCTTGGTTATTAGCCTCCACACCCCCAGATCGGCCTACTCGGAGTCTTAGACCAGGACTAGGTCACCCTGTGAGTGGTTGACAAAGGATTTAGACATCTAGGGTTCCATTTTAGTTCATATTTAGACTTACAAATGATTGGAGCCAAACGACTCCAGGGCACACGCAGTACAACCATAAACAATGGCTGCCACTCACCTTTCTCGAACAAGTCGCAACGTTGTTCTGCTACTTTCTGTTGGGGTCCGTCAAGTACAAGCCATTTTTGGGCACACTCACGTACTTTTGCCCACGATGCTTCAGTAAAACGAGTGATACTGCCCGAAAACTTATCGGAAATGTGAATAACACAGGAGAGGCTTTCAGCGAACGCTACCCCTGTGGGCGCTGCCATTTTGTTGTCACATGACCAAAGGGACGACGCTGATTGGTTAAAACGTCCCGGACTGGGCCATGTTTAAGGTAGCCAGACAATTATTACCGACTGACTTCAATCGCATTTTTCATACAGCTATCCACACCTTTGGACGTGGGAACATCGATATTTTGTCTTATAATAATGTAATCTTAATTTAGAAACACTAAAATTTTAGTTCCCCGTTGGGTGCCACGAAACTGAACGAAAAGTGGCAGCTGCTCACGGCCTATGATGGCTGATGCCACCACCGAATCGTAGAAGGTCTTCAGGAGTGCCCCTTGCACTCCAAAAGACCTGAGTCTCCTCAGTAGGAACAGCCTGCGCTGCCCCTTCTTGTAAAGTGTGTTGGTGTTGTGTGACCAGTCCAGTTTATTGTTCAGGTGAACACCCAGGGACTTGTAAGATGTCACCATCTCAGTGTCTGTTCCCTGGATGTTTACTGGTGCTGTGAGGGGTTGTCCTCACCTCCGGCAGTCCACCACGAGTTCCTTAGTTTTCCTCCCATTGATCTGGAGGCAGTTCTATTGGCACCAGTCCACAAAGTCCTGGATAAGTCCTCTGTACTCTGCATTATCTCCATCAGAGATGAGGCCGACGATCGCAGAGTCATCAGAGAACTTCTGTAGACGGCAGTTTGGTGTGTTGTGTGAAAAGTCAGCAGTGTAGAGGGTGAACAGGAAGGGATCCAGAACTGTTCCCTGGGGGGCCCCACACTGTAGATGATGGTATCAGACACACAGTCCTGGGTCCCCTCAAACTGTGGTTGGTTTGTGAGGTAGTCCAGGATCCACAATGATAGGTGCTGGTCCACCCCTGTGCACAGTAGCTTGTCCGTCAGGATTACTGGTTGGATGGTGTTGAAAACACTGGAGAAATCAAAGAACATGATCCTCACAGTGCTCCCAGGGTTCTCAAGGTGGGACAGGGAACGGTGTAGGAGGAAGATCACTGCATCCTCTGCCCCGATGCCATGCTGGTAGGCAAACTGAAGTGCTGGTCCCACCAGGGGGTGGAGGTGGGTGAGGAGCAGCCTTTCCAGGGTCTTCATTAGGTGTGATGTGAGGGCCACTGGTCTGTAGCTGTTCAGGTCCTTGGAGTGAAGGGTCTTCGGTATGGGTACCACACAGGATGTTTTCCACAGCTGTGGTACCCTCCCCAGCTTCAGGCTCAGTCTGAAGATGTACTCCATGATCCCACACAGCTGGTCTGCACAGGACTTGAGGAACCTCGAGCTGATGCCGTCTGGACCCGCAGCCTTCCTCGCCTTGGTCTTCCTCAGCTCAGCTCTCACCTGGGTCTTAGTGAGGGTCAGGTTGGGGAGGGGGGTGTTGGGGGGAGGCCGTGGACAGCGGGATTAGATGAGGGTGGAGGCAGCAGTGGTTGGTGGGCAGGCGGAGAAGAGGGCAGTCAGTCAAACCGTTAAAAAACTGGTTCAGGTTGTTCACCCATGCCCTACCCCCCGTGGCCTGGGAGGAGGTATTCTGGTGCCCAGAGATGGCTTTGAGGCTTCTCCAGACACTGCTGATGTCACTCTGTTGCAGCTTGTCCTCCATCTTCGTCCTGTAGCTGTCCTTCCCCTCTCTGGTCTTCCTCCTTAGCTCCCTCTGTATGGACTTCAGCTCCTCCTTGTTTCCTGACCTGAAGAAGGAGAAGAAAAGGATCTTCAGGTTGTGCACCTTTCCCCCTTTGCAGTGACATGTATTTTGGATGCCCGCCGCAGGGGGCGTGGCATCCAGTTTTTGGTCGACTGGAAGGGATATGGGCTGGAGGAGCAGTCATGGATTCCCAGGTTCTTCATTATGAATGACTCTCTCATCTTGGATTTTTACCTCTGCCACCCTGACAAGCCCCGTGCTATGCCAGGAGGCATTCGAGGGGGCGGGGGATTACTGTAAGGATTCTTGCTTGCTCTGTGCACTTCTCTCTCTCTCTCCTCTGACTGGTGCTCTACCCACAGCCCTGATCTCACCTGTTGCCAATTTGGACTGCCCTTTATAAGGGAGCTTCTTTCAGTGCTCAGTCTGGTCACGTAGACTCACAACTACTGACACCCTTGCCTAGCTGCATTGTTTGTATTCTTGTCTTGCCTACTGTGTTTGGCCTTTGCTTGCCCTAGACCTTGCTGACTGCCTAGCATGCTGGATCCTGTCTGCCCTGTCTTGCCTGCCGTGGTCTGACCACTGTTGTCCTTGGACTTGGATTTTGGATTTGGAATTGGATTTGGATTCTTAACTGGATTTGGACCCCCTGGATGAGGGGCGTTTACGTTGCTAGCTTGCTAGCTTGTCCGTGACAGAAAACTGTGGGTAAATAACAATGACATCCCGATTCAGCTGAAGGGCTCCCGGTCCTCCTGAGTCTCCAGGTGAGTGAGTCAAATTTTCAAACTAGTTTACTCTGCAACGGTGATACTTTTACTCTGGTGACGACAGAATCTCAAAGCTAGCAGCTAGCTAGCTAGCTAGCCTGGGACGCGAACATGCGACTGCGCAAATTCGCACGTACTTGCGTCTTCCCATTCAATTTGTATGGATTTGCACCGCCCGTTCGTGTTTGGTGTGAACGCACCTTTAGATGGTGCATTACATCAGCACATATTGCAAGACATTGTAAGACCAAGGTGCAGTGCTCTGAATGCGGTGATGAAAAACATTCTACAGCTCTACAACCAGGCCCAGCTCCTTGGATCAAAGACACTGACTCCACTGCAGAGCATGGCGGGGAGCTGGATATTGCACCGCCAGGTGAGATTAATTCTAAATGCACTCAAGTCTGTGGTGAGACTGTAACTGGAAGGTCATGCATTAAGATATGTCTGGTAAAGGTGCATCCAGCAGACCACCCAGATCAGGCAGTGAGACTCTATGCAATTCACAATGAGCAGAGTAACAGGTCTCTAGTTCACTCCAAGTTTTTTGAAATGTTTTATGATAACAGCCCAAGTTCTCCCTATTCACTAAGGACATGTGCAGAACTTAACCAGACAATGGGAAGAAGAGCCACCAGGTATGTGGTAGCATTTCTTGATGGAACAATCTGCTTCCCACTGCCCAGCCTCATTGAATGTAATGATACTCCAGAACACAGAGGTGAGATGCCTACGCCCAGTGCAGCGCTGCATCACTCTCATCTAAAGACTGTGGCACATCAAATCCCAGACCTTGACCCAAGTGCACCCATAACAATGCTTCTTGGACGGGAATTAGAGTCCACAAAGTCTGCAAACAGATAAATGGCCCTCATGATGCACCCTATGCATAAAAATTGGACTTGGGGTGGATCAGAGTAGGAAACCTGTGTGTGGGTGACAGCCCCGAAACAATGACTGTGAAAACCTTCTACACAAGCACAATGGAAAGAGGACATCCAGCTGTTTTTGAGCCTTGTCCTAGTGTGCTCACTGTAAAGGAGAAACACTGTGAGTTCCAAGTCTTTGGTTGCCCCACCACAACAAAATCCACTGACAGATCTTCTTGTGAGATTGACCACATAGGATGTAATGTGTTCAAACAAACCAGATTTGACAACCAGATTTCCCTCTCTATTCAAGACCACACCTTCATGAAAATAATGGAGGAGGGGATGAAGAAGGATGCTCAGAACAGGTGGACAGCTCCACTGCCATTTAAGTCACCACACCCAATGCTCCCAAACAACATGCCACAGGCTCTTAATCAGCTGATGCTCACCAACTAGGTCACTGGCCCAGAAGAGTTGCTCAAACATGATCAGACACCTTCTAAAAGCAGTTTTGATCTCATAGATCCTGACACAGATATTGACATAAGGCCCCAAGTGTTTACTCTGAAAACTGCCGCTTGCATCAAACAACTTGATACCCAAAGATTCGCCAAGTTCTCATCCTGGAGGTCACTAGTTCATGCCTTTACCCATCTTCTGCACATTGCTCGCACCTTCAGTTCAGCAGTGGAGAAAGGCAGGGCTGGCATTACTGTGCAACAGGAGTCACTGTGGAAGAATCAGAACAAGCCAAAAACATTATAATTCGCACAGTTCAGAATGAGTCTTACACTGAAGAGATCAAATACATCCACAAACATCAAGAATTGCACAGAGACAGTTTGATAAGGAATCTGGACCCTTTCCTAGATGAGCATGGTCTCCTCAGAGTGGGTGGACGCATTAGTGAGTCAAATCTTTGTCAAGCAGAAAAGAACCCACTCATTCTTCCAGGCCAGCGTCACATGGCAGTTCTTATAGTGAGACACTATCATAAACAGACTCATCATCAAGGTCGCCTCTTTACAGAGGTTGCTGTTTATGCAACAGGGTGGGGGGTAGTAGGAGGCAAACGGAAGGTGAGCAACATCATTTACGATTGTATGAGTTGCAGAAGGCTCAGGGTCCCAACCAGTGTTCAAAAAATGGTCGACTTCCCTCCAGATCATCTTTCTACTGATCCTCCATTCACCAACGTGGGGTTAGATGTCTTTGGCCCTTGGAATATCTCTTCAAGACGAACTAGATGAGGTGTAGTCCAAAACAAAAGGTGGGCTGTGATCTTCACATGCATGAGCATTAGGGCAATTCACTTTGAAGTGATAGAGGCACTCAACACTTCTAGCTTCATCAATGCTCTCCAGAGGTTCCTCGCTATAAGAGGTCCTGTGCAAAGCATCCATTCAGATCACAGCACCAACTTTGTTGGTGCCTGCAGAGAACTCAAAATACCCTCAAACATTGACAGTGCAGCTGTGAAAACATCTGTTCAAGCAGGGATGTTCATGGACTTTCAATCCTCCCCATGCCTCTCATTTTGGTGGAATGTGGGAGAGAATGATTGGTCTTGCAAGGAGAATCCTGGATTCCATGTTTTCAGACCTCAGAAACGCCAAACTCACTCATGAAGTGCTTGTGACCTTTATGGCTGAGGGGTTTGCATCATAAATGCAAGGGCCTTTGTCCCAGTGTCAACAGACCCCAGTGATCCATTCGTTCTTTCTCCAGTTACTCTTCTCACACAAAAGGTGAACCCTCTCCTTGCTCCGCCAGGGAAGTTTGTGGCTTCAGACCTGTACTCTTTACAAGACCCATTACTGAGACTGTTCTTCTGATTCCCCCCAAAGCATAGATTTTATATTTCTGTTTAAATAAGAGTAGCGTTTAATCATGCCAGGCGGGGAGTGTGCTCTTACAGTTTAAGTTTAATTAAAAATATCTAAATCAGGGTGTCCAATCATGTGTCATGGAGGGCCAAGACCCTACAGACTTTACCTTCAACCAGTGTCTTCAACAGCAGATTTCACTGAACTTCTTCCCACTGACTGCTGATCAGTGAAAACACCTGCTGAAGAGACCTGGATTGAAGAGAAAACCTGCAGGGTATTGGCCCTCCATGGCACATGATTGGACACCCTTGGCCTAAATTGAGTTTGAAAGCATTTGCTGATCTCTTGAGTTGTGGGCTGTATTGTTAGTGAAGCAATGCTGGCAACTATTGGCTTTAATCGGCATAGTACAGAGATGTCTGAATGTGTACAAACTTTACTGAGGAAGTGAAACACACGTCATGACAAATGGTTAGTTGTTGCTTCTGTGTACATATACGTGAACCAGCGGCCTCTGAATGCACTCAGAGCCTTGTGGTTGCATCGTCGGTACATACTTAATGATGTTAAATGCTCATTGCTAGTTTATTCTACATTGAAAAAATAACTGTGTACCATTAAGAATGGCATATTTACATGTGGTTGTTTTGGCTAGTCTGCAAGCTATGCTACCTTTAGCTCAAGTGTTTGCTCCAACAGCGTGTACGGTTAAACTTTAAGGAAGTCATATTGGTTGTGTACATTTAAAACTGATATGATCTGCATGTTTATTGATCATATGCTTTATTTTCTTTTTTAGTTTCACCCTTTCCTTTTGTCACTAAACCTGATGATAACTGCACAATGTCTTCAGAGTCTTGATGAGAGAAAGGTGTTTAACTGCTTGTCAAAATAGACTCAGAACATGTATTGAGGACAACACAGTTATAGACTCTGGTGGGGAGGCTGCGTGCTATAATGGCGAGCATAAAAAAGGCTGTAAGATAGCCGTCCCCTGCAGTTATATGCTCGGCATGGTGACGTCACCAAGGGGCTGCATCACGACGCCAATGCCAACCGAACCTGTGGTTCCTTACACTACATTAACCCCCCCCCCCCCCAGAAAAACAGAACAACATGCATAACCACATTGACCCTCCCCAATCTGATACTATAAAACCCCTAAACTAGCTAGGGCCAGCATGGCTGAGTGGGTTATTTTGCCACTGTTCGCTGGCAGCCGCACCCCTAGCTAAACAGTCCTCTTTTTTTCATTGAAGAAGGCAGTTCAGTTGGAGGGGCCCTGAAGTGAGCTTGTGGTGGACGCACCCCTGGAGGCTCCGGCAGCAGCTTACCCGGGTGTCATCCCGCTGGAACCACAGCACGCTCGTCAGCAATGTCCCAACCTGGAACCCACACCAGCTGGATTGGCTCCAACGCTGTGTCTTCACCCTGTGGAAGCTGCTCTTACCTTCCGCAGGTGGCTGGCTTGCCATCTCGAACCATCAGCCATCTGGACGACAACTGTTCTCAGCTGTGTGGCAATCCTCATGGGTGTCAGTGGTGGTGATGATGTTGAGGCCGACTGCGGGTCCGGTCGTTTGGTTCTGCAGACCCAAACCCAGTTCATGACTGTGAGTGGTGCTCTGTTTGGCTGCATTCGGCATTGTGGTTGTGATGGTGTGGCTCTCATGTCTACTGCGGGGCATACACCAGGTTGTGGTGGTTCTGCTGCATTAGCTCATCTTCTTAGGGCTCAAGGGCATTCATGCTTGCCAAGACTCGGGGCTCTGTAGCACAACGCGGGGCGGAGGAAGGCAATCCACTGTGCTATACCGTTCCTTGCGTCGTCCCAATATTTCTCCATCAGAGTCATGCACTCACTGAATGAGTCCGCTTGACCCAGGGTACAGAGCACCCATTGTCCTTCTTCTCCTAGACTGAAAAACAGTACGCTCTTCAGCTTCTTGTCGTCAGCGTCACTCAGGCCAACCGCGTCGACATAATTTTTAAACATGTCGAACCAGGGGCGCCACGGGATGAACGGCTCACCTGGGGTCTCCAGAAACGGCTGTTAAGTTAATGCCTTCCAAAGCATGTGGGACACCATGTGGTGTAGGGGGCGGCGCCTATCTCTGTTTCTCTGACCCTAGGCCACACAGCTACTGTGAGTAGTGAAAGCTACAGTGGGGGGGTCAGTCCTCTGGTAGCTGTGTGTTAACTTTCCTTTCCCCATTCTATTATGCTAAGCACCAAGCTAGAAGGTGGAAAGTACCATTTTTATATGGTCTTTGGTAAGACCCGGCCGGGATTTGAACCCACGACCAACCAATTGCGGGGCGGATGCTCTACCAACTAGGCCACCACTCTGGTTTAGAAATGGCTGTGGTGGCCATGAATGCACTTTCAGATGCATGTCCATCGTCAGGAAAAACGCTGCGTTTTCTTCCGTAAGATCCATTTTTCTACTTGTCGCCATTTGTTATGTCTGGAAACTGAAGAAGGACGCACAGAGAGTGGTGTCTGCTTTGAACATAAAGTACTATAATGGTTATAGATTTTGGTGGGGAGGCTGAGTGCTATAATGGCGAGCCGAAAAAAGGCCGTAAGATGGCCATCCCCTGCAGTGATATGTTCGGCGTGGTGATGTCACCAAGTGGCTGCGTCACCACGCCGATGCCAACCAAACCTGTGGTTCCTTACACCACAATGAGGACATTACATTTTTGCCTTTCTGCATCATGATACTTGCTTTTTTACAACTTTGATCCATCCATCCATCCATCCAGCCATCTTCTTCCGCTTAATCCTTTTCGGGTCGTGGGGGGGCTGGAGCCTATCCCAGCATCTTAGGGCGAGAGGCAGGGTACACCCTGGACAGATCGCCAGTCCACCGCAGGGCCAACACAGAGAGACAGACAACCATTCACTCTCACAGTCAGACCTAAGGACAATTTAGAATCCCCAGTTTGATGCCAATTAACCTAACTTGCATGTTTTTGGCATGTGGGAGGAAACCGGCGAAATCCCGGAGTAAACCCACGCAGACACGGGGAGAACATGCAAACTCCACAACTTTGATCCATTGGCCTCATTTATGGGCATTGCCAGCACCTTCTAGTGGTCACATAACAACATTACACCCACTTCAGTGAAAACAAGATGGAGGGGATGTCAGTAAAAAACTTATATAGCCACTCCTGACAGAAAAAAAGAGCAAGGTAAATATTCTATCCAAATTTCATGAATGAAACTAGTGTATTTTTTCAAATTCAAATTCAAATTCAAATGTTTATTTCAAACTCAGGGTTCATATTAAGAGCAAAACTAAAACGAGTAGAAAATAGATAAATAAATAAATAAAAGTATATACAGATCAGCAGACACTCGGCGCTCTTGTAACAACAATAACATACAATAATGGGCTCAGTATAAAATGGAACGCCACCACTTCCAAATGCTGGAATGAAGTGTGAGTGACGAGTTGACAATTGCTGATATAAGATGATTGTTACATGCCAGCAACCTTCTCATAAAACTGTAAACATTCTTACGTATCAATTCGCCAAAAGATGGAATGTTCACAGACACAAACATCTTGCTTGCACTCGACCTTCGTGGTACATCTAACAACCTTCTTAGGGAGTTATTATATGCAATGCGGATTTTGTTCCTAACAGCAACATTGCTATTAAACCATAAAGGCGAGCAGTACATTGAGGTACAGAAGGTCTTGAACAACACACATTTGACATCAGGAGAACATCTATGGAAATTTCTCAACAGTAAATTTGTTTGAGCATACAGTTTCCTGAGATGCCTGTTACAATCAACATTGGTCTTATCAGATTCAATCCACACACCTAGGTATTTGACTTTTTCAACAAAGTTCAAGCTATTACCACAAAGAGACATAACAGGATTCGATGTATTGACACCCTTTGGTTTGAAAGCCATACACATAGATTTAGTACAGTTGAACAAGATGTCATTATTTTCACCAAATTTTTCACATACCGAAAGGAGATGTTGCATCGCTGCAGTAGACAAACTTAACAAACAGAGGTCATCAGCGTAGAAAATGTGATTTAACAGTGCACCGTTAAAGGAGCCGCCCACATTAGTATTGTTCAACAGTACACTGAGATCATCAACATAGACATTAAACAACAAGGGTGACAGTATACCACCTTGTTTAACACCGTTGGTCACATGAAATTTGGATGAGGTGACATTGCCCCATCTAACAACCATAGACTGCCTTCTGTACCAGTATAACAGGATGCTAACAATGTAAATAGGAATACCTCGATCGATCAATTTTCTGAACAAACACCAGTGGTTAATCCTGTCAAAAGCTTTGCTAGCATCTAGGAACGTAGCATAGACACTAGTGGAATGGCTTCTGAAGTAGTCAACAAATTCATGGAGTAGGTAAACAGCCTTGTCAGTTGAAAGAGCTGATTTGAAACCAAGCTGATTGTCGTTTGTCCACAGATAATCCTCAATTCTGTTCAGGAATAAACCCTCTAACAGTTTAGATATAACATTTGCAATAGCTATAGGTCTGTAGTTGTTCATATCAGAAAGACTGGCACACTTGTTTTTCACCAAAGGAATAATAACAGAGTCCATCAACATATCTGGCATGTAACCATGAACAAACATACAGTTAAAACACAATGACAACAGAATACACAAATTGAAATCAGCGTTGATGAGGCATTCACTGGTGAGACAGTCAGGGCCAGCTGATTTGCCTTTCTTGAGAACTTTGATCAGTGAATCAACTTCAACAGGAGTAACAGCAGAAATATCAGAGGCATCAAACATGTCGTTGTACAGACGAATATCGTGCATAACAGAATCCTTCATTGAAACATTCTTGACTGAGTTGAAAATAGCTTCATATTGACATTTCCACTTTTCAGCAATATTAACGTCACCAGTCACACCATCAATAGTGTTTGATCTGACAGACCGGTGGGAGCTCATAGCCTTCATTTGTTTCCAGAATTCTACCATGTTCAGTTCACTCATGTGATTAGCAAGCTATTTATGCACAATAATGTCTGTAGCTTCATATAGCATGCAAATTTGACACATTTTAGAGACAGCAGCAAACTACAACGTACTTAAATATTAAGAACTTGTTTGAGGTCCTTCAGACTATATTAGCTTATTGATTGTGCTACATGGTTAGATAAACTTGGGAATTTTTAGAAGAGTTTACAAGTGTAAATTGCTCTTGTAAGTGGTACATTTGTTCAACCTTAGAATTAATTAGCTAAATAGCTAGATAACCAAGAAATACTGGATGTGACTGCGCTGCAAATCTGCTCCGTTTAGCACAAACTTAGTCCAGTTTCAGGGTGAAGATGATAAATTGAAGGATGACCAAGCAGACTGGCAGCCACTGGATTATGTGGAGCAATACATTGACTCAGAGCTCATGAAACTCCTTGCCGACTGCATAAATGCCATGTCACTGGCTAACAGTGTGACATTTCTGAACACTTCAGTTGATGAGATTTACCACTTTTTTGAAGCAGCAATCTTGATGTCCTGTGTGCATTACCCACAAACGAGGATGTTATGGTCCAATGCCCTATGAATCCCTGCCATTAGTGACGCATGATTGGTTCTTCAAACTGAGGAGCCACCTGAAAGTAGTCATTGACGATGACGTTCCTGAAAACAAGTAGAAAACCCACAAATTCTGGAAGGTGAGGCCTTTTACGAATCACATACTGATAGAAAAATTCCATATTATCTACATTATTCTTGTTATTAATAATGTATTATTATATTTTTTTTCCACAATATCTTTATTGAACCTTTTCTTTTTTTTTTTTTTAACAAACATGATACAAACAATCAAACACTAACACTAAAGTACTACAAAAAAAAATGCACTAAAAACACCAACAACCACCAACAAAATCAAGTCTTCAACAATGCTCCTCTGTTTAGTCTAGACAATCCAATACATAAGTATACATATTATGTTCACCAGTTTGGAATTTACAAGGTCCACACACATCATTCACCTTCTTCTTCAAGAGTTATGTTTAAATTTTTTACATAATCAATAAAAGGTCTCCATATATTCTCAAACACAATTTCCTTTGATTTTAGTATATATGTTATTCTTTCTAATGGAAGGTTTGTTAACATCTGTCTTAACCACTGAGTCACATCTGGTCTATGAGTCTTTTTCCATAATAGTGCAATACATTTTTTGGCATTAAGCAAACTGAGGTCTATGAATGTTCTTTCACTTTTATTAAAATTATGCTTTTCTGGGTACAGACCCAACAAAAACAGTTTAGGATTCAATATGATTTGTTTTGAGATTATTTTTTCAATTGTTACCCTCACCTCTTCCCAAAACATTCTTATTAATCTACATTCCCATAAACAATGAAATAGGGTTCCTTTACTTTCCATGCATTTTGTGCATGTATCTGGTATATTTTTGTTATATCTATTTAACTCCTCCGGTGTAACATACATCCGCATTAACCATTTGAAATGTATCAATTTAAGGCGTGCATTTATTGATTTGGTTTGAGCTTCTGTACAAGCCAATTCCCATTGTTCCTCTGAAATTTCAATTTGCAGATCTTCTTTCCAGTAGTTTAATCTTTTCAGTGAATTTTCACTTGAAGATAGTGTCAATGAGTTATAAAACTCTGAAATAATACCCTTTCTTTTACTATCTTTCATCATCATTTTTTCCAAGGATGAATAAATAGGTCGAGTGAGAGCTTTATTTTGATTTGATCGAATAAAGTTTCTAAGTTGAAGATATTTAAAAAAATGTGTTCTATTGAGATTAAATTTGATCCTCAGCTCTTCAAAAGACATTATGTTGTCTGCACCTGGCAAATATAAATCCTGAATCTTTTGTATCCCTTTTAAATTCCATACTTTAAATACAGCGTCCGCTCTCCCTGGTTTAAAATATTGATTACCCCATATTGGACTAAATTGTGACAATAACTGTGGTTCTTTTAAATAGTTTTTAGCTTCACACCATATTTTGATCATATGCTTTACAAATGGATTTTTAACTTGTTTTTGTAATTTTTTTGCCGAATCTGAGTATATGAATATGGGAAGAGGTAAAGGTAAATTGTATGATTCCATTTCAGTCCAGTGAGGGAGATCATTTGATGAAAAATAATATGTCATAGACCTCAGTTGTGCCGACCAATAATACAACATAAAATTTGGACATTTCAGACCTCCACGATCAAATGGTAAATATAATAAAGACAAACGTAATCTAGCCCTCCTGTTGTTCCATATAAATTCCACTAACTTTTTTTTTATTCTTGAGAATAGATCTAAAGGTGGTGATAAGGGAATGTATTGAAATAAATAAAGTATTTTAGGTAAAATATTACTTTTAAGTATATTGATTCTCCCGATCATCGACATTGGTAGTGACATCCATCTCTGAGTTAACTCACTGATATCTGACATTAAGGCTTCATAGTTGACACTGGCGACTGATTCTAGCTTAGGCATAATTTGGATTCCTAAATATTTAAACTGATTTACAACATTGAATTGATTTACCTCAGGGGCTGGGTAATTTCTCTGGGTCTCATTTAGCATTAATATTGAAGATTTAGTTTTATTTATTTTATATCCTGATATTTCCCCAAAATTCTTTATTAAATTCAACAAGGTTGGAATTGATTTTTTTAGATTCGACATAAACAAAATTATGTCATCGGCGTACAGGGAGATTTTATGTTCTGTTGGTCCAACTTTAATTCCATATATTTGTGAATGTAAACGTATCGCTATCGCTAAAGGTTCAATTGCCATAGTAAACAGTAAAGGTGAAAGTGGACAGCCTTGTCGACATCCTCTATTTATTTTTATTGGTTTTGAAATATTGTTATTTGTTAGGATTTCTGCTGTAGCATTATTGTATATTATTTGAACCCATTTTATGAAATTATTTCCAAGTCCAAACCTTTGTAGTACTTCAAAAAGAAAGGGCCATTCAACTCTATCAAAGGCCTTTTCGGCGTCCAATGATAGGAGAGCTGTATCCGGTGCTTCTTTATTAAAATAAATAATATTAAATAGTCTTCTTACATTATGGAAGCCTTGTCTACCCTTTATAAAGCCATTCTGATCTCGATTAATAATATTTGGTAAAATTTCTTGTATTCGTCTTGCTAAAATTTTACAGATTATCTTAAGGTCGGCGTTTAATAGGCTTATTGGTCTCATATTTTCACATTTATTAGAGGGCTTACCTGGTTTTGGCAGCAGTATAATTAAGGCATTATTTATGTATGATGGTAAATTATTATTTTGAAATGCTTCTAAAACCATTTCCAAAAAAGGTTTTATTAATTTATTCTTAAATTTTTTATAAAGGTCAACTGGAAGACCATCTGGTCCTGCACTTTTTCCTGATTTCATATTATCAATGGCTAGCCCAACTTCTTCTTGACTAATTTTAGACTCCAATATCTCCCTGTTTTCATTTGGAATACACGGTATAGATAGTTCGTTCAAAAACCCATTTAGTTTTGTTAATTCAGGTTCATTTTTGGTATCATATAATTTTTCATAGTAATCTCTAAAGGCTCTATTAATTTCTAAAGGATCTATAACTACCTGTCCATTACTTATAATACTGGTAATTGGTGTTTTAATTTCCAATTGTTTAATCTGCCATGCTAATAATTTTCCTGATTTTTCACCTTGTTCATAAAAAGATTGTTTCAATCTTAGAAGACTCGAGGCAGCTCTATTCGCTGATTTTTTGTCGTATTCAGCTCTCAAAATCAGTAATTCATTCTCCAACCTTGGGTCACTTCCTGCATACACTTTTTCCTGAAGATTTTTTATTTTATGTTCCAATTTAGCTCTCTCCTCTCGAGTCTTCTTAGATTTTGATCCTGTATAACTAATAATATGTCCCCTAATAAAAGCTTTGAAAGCCTCCCACTTTACACATGCTGATGTTTGTGTAGTATTGATGTCAAAGAACTCGTCTATCTGTTTTTCTATATACTTGACAAATTCCTCATCCTGAAGCCATTTATGCTGAAATTGCCATCTACCTGATTCCTTTATCAATTTTTTATCTACATATATTAGACAACAGGGTGCATGGTCAGAGATCACGATGTTATCATAAAAGCAGTTTTGAATCTTGGACCTTAATTCTGTGGAAATCAAAAAATAATCAATACGTGAGAATGTCTTGTAGGTACTGGAATAACAAGAATAGGCTTTAACTTGTGGTTTCATTTCTCTCCATATATCTAACAATCTCAATTCTTTCATAAAATGATTAATAGTCATCCTACATCCAATGTGCGTACAATCCAGTCCTGTTGATCTATCCACACCTGGATTCAATGTACAATTAAAATCCCCTGCTATTATATGTTGCCCTGTAAGTGATGATAAGATGAGAAATAAATTAGCAAAGAACTTCTGGTCATCTATATTGGGACCATATAAGTTCACAAGATTTATATTTTCTAATAGCAAAGAACCTTGAATGATTACATATCTTCCAAATTTGTCTCCAATTACATTTTTCACTTGAAAAGGAACTGATTTATGTATGAGAGTCATAACTCCCCTGGCTCGGGATGAAAATGAAGAGGTGAATACACTTCCCTGCCATCTACTCCTAATTCTTTTAACATCCTCCTCTATCAGATGAGTTTCTTGTAAAAACACAATTCTTGAACCCATGTCCTTTATTTTATTCATAACTTGTTTAAGTTTTTTTTAAATTTTGTAGACCTCTGCAATTCCATGAAGTTAAATTAAGATTAACACTTTGGTCCATGATCAATAGAGAGTTTGGGATTACCTTGCAGTGTAAACATGCTCATACAGAGAAGCAAAAACATGAGTGGTTGAACATTCATCCTACAAACTACACACAAACAAATTCCCCCTTCCCACACTTGTGGCAAACCCCCCAAAATCAAAAGAAAAATTCTGTCTCCCGATATAGCCATCGACTGTTCCACATCCACGGGGAACAGCCTAAGCCACTCCTTCTTCATCCTCCCAATCACCCTAACTCTACTGCTTTTAATGACGTAACATTAACTCTCCTCTGTAGTTTTCCAACTTAACTCCAAAATTTTTACCAACTTTGTACATCCTAGTTTTTTTTGTTTGTTTGTTTTGTTTTTGTTTTTTTTTTTTTTAATATATAATACAATCTATATTTTGTAAACTTACTATTTACTTCAAGTCAGTCAGATGCCTGTGCAAATGCTTAGTTATTCTACCTTATATTTTGTTCATGCTTAGCTCCCACCAGTCTCTTCTTCTTCTTTGATCTTCTTGATGAACTCCTGCGCCTCCTCTGGGGTCTTGAAGATGTGGGTTCTGCCCTCATACGTGGTCAGCAGTCTCGCAGGATAGATTACACCATGACGAATCCCAAGGTTGCGCAGCTCCTTACGTACGGGATCAAACTGCTTCCTCAATTGCTGGATTCCTGTGGCCAAATCTGGGTAGAACCGCACCTGCTGGTCCTGGTGTTTAATCTCTCCTTTAGCACGTGCAGCGTTGAAGATCTTCATCCTGTCTCTGTTGCTTAGAAACTTCATAATTAAGGTCCTCGGCGGTCCCTTATCTCTCCGTGGGCCAATACGATGTGCTTTTTCCAGAACCACTGCTGATTGCAACTCCTCGCTGCCCAGCACCTCCGGAATCCACTTTTCCAGAAAGGAACATACGTCCCGACCTTCTGATTCCTCTGGAAGACCCACCAGCCTCAAGTTATTCTGTCTCGACCGAGATTCCAAATCCAAAATATTATCTTCCAGAGATTTATTTTTTTTTTCCAAAGTGCGCACCTTTAATTGAAGACGGGTGACGTCATCTTCAGCACTAGCGAGACGGAGCTCCATCTGCGCCGTTCGTTCTACACAGTCACCCAATTCCTTTCTTATTCCTTCCAGCGCTGTCATAATCCCATCAAATCTAGAGGAAAAGTCCGCTCTCATTGAACTCATGGCAGCCATCAGCGCATCTGCGCCATTCCCCGCAGAAATCGCACCGCCGCCAGCTTCCTCCGCCATATATGGAGCCTTGTTTGCTGCGTCACAGACCTGAAAGTCCGTTAATTTGGACTGTTTCGGCGGCTCGCTTTTTCCTTTTCCTGGTTTTCCAGCCTTAGGCTTCGCCGACATATCCTCGCCCAAATGCTGGGATACGTTCTGTCCCAAATGAGAGAGTTATTTGCCGATTTTTTTTTTTCCAGGAGCAGAGCAGAGCGAGACACGTCCGTCCTACGTGGCAGCCATAACCGGAAGTGATGTATTATTATATTTGAGAAATATCATGCCTTTCATATGCCATGTTTAATGTTTATATGTGCATGCCATATACAGTAGGATAAGTTTATGTATTCTTGGTATGTTTCTGTGAGCAATTATTGGCCTTCAGAGAATTCAGTACAGGATCAGTACATGCGTAAGGAATGATCTAAGGTACTCTTAATCTCTGTGACATGACCTGTTTTGGGTCACAGGAATGCACAGGAACTCCTCAGCCTGTATAGATCAGTGGTAGAGATTAGGTATTCAATTCAATTCAGTTCAACTTTATTTACATAGAGCCATTTCACAACAACAGTCATCTCATAGCACTTTCAACTGTAGGGGGAACCCCCACAATTGCAGAAAGACCCCAGCAATCAGGGGTCTTTCTGTCCAGGTATATGGACATTCTGTTAGTTTTATGGATCTCATGTCCATGTCTCCATGACTTCATGTCTCCAGAGTGTCTGTGATGTTTCCCCGGATAAGCTTTGATTATCAGGACTGTCCCATTCTGTTCCTCCCCTTATCCTCATCCTCCCTCTCCTTTCTCCTACCTATATATAACAGACCTAAAGAAATGAATTCTTTGGAGATTCTTGTGTGTGCAAAAGGCCATGCTTTGTAATCTCTCCCTCAAGTGGCCATTGAGGTTAAATAAATGTAGATAAATCCAACTTTCCGCCTGATTTTTTGACTTTGAATAATACAGTATAAGCTCAAAATTATTCTAACATTTTGGCGCTCCAAACAGCAGATCCACATATCTCCATCTTTCTGGCGCCTCTGCTTGATTTCAGCAAGTGCACAGCTGATAAAAAGACCTTCCCAGGCTGAGTAAAAAAAAAAAAAAAAAAAATGCTCAGTGTTGCTGCAGTGAAGGCATTTCAATCCAGGGCGCTGGAACTGACAGGGTGACGGATCTGAGAATCCTACAGGTGGCTTGGATGTAAGTACATTTGTTGTTGCTGTTTATGGATAAAAGATAGTGAGATTCTTGGACCGGTTTGACACCGCCGATACTGCTTAAGTTCATTATTGCGGCCTAATCGCTGGGTTTTCCCTGCCCATGGTGAGCCATATTGCAAGACCCCTGGAGAAGGAATAAAATTTCCTTTGCCACGGTGAGTGTTATCGAGAGATTCCGGGGAGGACCCCAGGGTTTGCTGCTCTCTGAACTTTGTGTCAGTGTGGTGGATGTGTCGGAAGTTGCGCGCAAGTAGGGAAGATACGTGCCCCTAGCCACGACTGCTTTATTGCTTAAAAACTAAGCTCTCAGCATATTGTTGGGGGGTTACGTGACCCAAAACAGTAGATTCTCAGGGACAGATTTGTGCCTTTTGGCCACATCTGCTTATTGTCCAGGTGTCTGGATTTTCAGCATTTTGTGGGAAGGTTGCGTGACCCTGAAGAAGAGTTTTTTTTTTTTTTTTCACGGAAGATTCATGCCCTTACTGTGTCTGCTTATTCTCCATGGAGTTTCCCCCCTACGGTGAGCTATTGCAAGATACTGGGGAGGAGAACTTACTGGGGCTTTCAGCACACAGCAGAGGGGTTACGTAACCGTTGAAATACTGGTAGATTTTATTTTGAAAATTTGTTGAAGTGCTGGATAAAAGTTACCGCAGTCTGGTTTGTTTTGTCTCTGTGTAATCTGCTCCAGTGTGAAAAAGTGACAGAGTTCTCCATGGAGGTGGAAAGAGCAGGTTGTGAAATTGTTATGTGTGATTTTTTCTGGTATTTGTGGAGCATAAAACACTTGGTTAATTGCTTATTATCCTTTTGGGAAATGATTAAAAATGTGGACGTTTGCAAATTATACTTTTGGGTGAGAAATTCTATTGTGCTTTCATTGCGGTAGGGAAAAAAGTTGACATGAGAACGTTGGGTTGCCAGATTTGTTTTTTTTTTTTTCAAGTTTTGGGGTTGCTATTTCAAGCTTGTTTTAAGGCTATCGTTCTGTTACTCTGTGTAAACAGCTGCCCGAAAGTAACCTTGGAGAGATAACAGAACTGCGCTGCATGTGTGTATGTGTGGTGTATGTGTGGGCCCTTGTGTTTGAGTGAGAAGAAGAGAAAGAGGAGTGTAAGGGAGGAAAAAAAGAATCTATATATGGGCATTTTTGCAAAGTTTGGGGGTTTTACTTTTTTCAGTCTAACTCTGTGGGTTTTGACTCTAATGTTGCGTACATGATAAACTATTTACATATTTTTAAAGCCAATATTTTCATTTCCTCCAGTTTTTTCTTTGGAAAATGAAAAACACTGAGCTATTTTTATTCAATTTTTTGATGTATCACTGACTTTTATTGACTCAATTGCCTTTTTTCTCTGACTGAAGCATAACAGTGAACTTTACAGGGAAAAAAGGACACAGGACTAACGATCTCAAAGGGGTTTTTCCTTCCCTATGACCAGCCTCTGGGACCCAGCCTCGCCACTGTCCGTGCCATCCTCTCATCGACACCCAAAAGGTGGCTGAACATCTAAGTTAAGTACAGTTGCTTGCATCTTAATCAATGCTACCAGCATGACAATGATGAAATTAACTGAATATTACAATATCATGCTGTCACCTAATAATGCCTAATCACTGAAGGCCTTGTGTACACATTATATTACATGATTCAAAGCACAGAAGAGATTGATGATTATTGTGTTTGTGCATGTGATTTGCCAGAGTCTACTGACTATAAAACACAGGTTTTGGTAATTCTATGTCATATTGTTGCTTTGTTTCAATAACACTAAACTCACTTTTTAATAAATAGTATATGCAATCTTATTTATATTTTGATCCTCAGTCTGTCATTGTAGAAGAGAAGGGAAAAAAATAATATAGCTTGTGTCAGACTGACCTAGATAAGGTACGGTAAACAGACAGAATCAGCCTTCAAAGGACTCAGATGTTTGTAATAAAAAGAAGGAGGCTCAAGGTCTTACGGGCTTTAGGATTTGGGAAAAAAAACCAAAACAAACAAACCACAGATTGTGGTCCTGTGCCATAAATTCCTGAAAACACAAAGCTGCTCTGTGACCTCTGCCTCTCAGGAAAGGGATTAGGCCTGCACTTGCAGTTACTAATTCTAAATGCTGCATTGGTTTAAGGCTTCTAATATATGACACTGTTTTGTTTAAACATAATCCTAAACTAGTGATTACCCATGTCAATTGGTAAAACATTTACTGATTCACAGAATATTTAGCCAATACTTGTTGTGAATAGCAAAATCACATTCAAATTGTGGAAGCTTTAGGTGTAATTTAAAAGTTTTTATGCTATTCTTCATTCTGGAACATTAGTAAAATCAAATGAGGTGATAAAATTTGCACTCCTGTTGATGTAAATACTGACGTGCGGACGGGGAAGCCATGAGGTTCCCCCCAATTGTTCATTGCAGGATGGCACTGACATTTGATCTTTGTTGTGAGAAGGCCGGACAGTGTGTGGGTCACGGGCTCATTGGCTGGAAGGGGCGACCATGGGGGGAAGGACCTCTCAGTGGACAAGCATTTTTGAAGCTAAGTAGAACAAATGACATTGCAAATGACATAAAGCATATCAATTTAAATGACTTTGACTTTAAACATGTAGTGTTTATGTGACTTTACACTGCAGGATACATCTGACATATTGCAATCTCACACCTTGCAATGATGTCACTCACCACATAATGGTTTGACAATATCACATTTCAGAAATGTGACAGTAATAAGGAATACTTGTGTTTTCTGTGCTCCCGGTGCTTAACCGTGGCCGAGCTGGGCCTCGGGACTATAGTCCACCCCATAATTTAACAAGGAATATATAAAATAAGGTATTCCTTGTACAAAATTATGCCAAATTCTAATTAGGCAATATGTCCACCTTTCCATTGACTGAAGGAGTGTGATACAACCTTTTACAAGGATTCACTTACACAAATTCAACCTGTCTGTGTTCAATTGGACAGACAGATGTGATCTAAGTGACTAACTCAGCATGGTCGCTCTAAATGCTAAATCACATCAAATCTGCACAGACAGCTATATTACTCTTTAAACTAAGTGAAGAGACGACACGCACAGAAGAAGCTATGACTATTGAAAGGTCATTCTGAAGGAGCTATACTACTCACAGATTTTCATCTAAATTAACTGTGTGTAATACATAAAAAAGTGATAACACGCTTCCTTCTAGTGAATAGACCATCAAGCAAATACCCTGTAACTTTGATGGATGTGCATCTCCATGTACCAAAGGGGGGGGGGGTACCAAAGAAATTAATTAGAAAAAATAATTAGCATTCCTCATAAAAATGGATAGTACATAAAAGTTATCAATAAATGATCAATAATGAAGAGAAAAATATTGATGAAACTGCTTGGTAATGAAATCACAGCATTCAATTGGAGGTTAAAAATTTACATCAATAAATTTTTCAGATATTTAAAAAAATATTTGCAGATTATTGTAAAAAGAAATATCATGTTTATAAGAAACAAGGTAAAGTGATAAGGAAGAAGAAAACTATGCAAATTTATGAGAAAAGTTCCAAATGTCTAAGAAAAGTCCAATTTATGCTGAATTTATGTTTACTGTGGGACTTAATTTAGAATCTACTACAAAGACAATACAGATTCTTAATTAAGGGAACAATGCTTTAGGGAGCTCAAAGCAAAATAAGTTGATTTTCCCTGCATAAACTTAGTCTTTTCAAAACCTTCGCATGGATCTCATTAAACGAAATAAGAGTGAAGGTAAAAATGTTTAGAAATTCTTTACATACTTATTGAATATACAAAAGCTTTCCCCTGCACTAATCTGAATACTGCTATGGTGACACTGAAACCCTTAACTGAAACAATATCAAGATTTAAAATAACTGAAATGATTTACTTAGATAATGGAAATGGAATACACTTTGTAAATCAAATCATGCCACATTTAAGTGCAGCTTCTAAATTATTAGTACCAGACATTTACCTAGGAAACCATTTAGCCTACCATCAACAATCTACAGGATTAGTATAATACACAAATAAGAAAAATAGGGAAATTGTGAATGACAAACCCTATTATTGAAGCCATTTAACTTAGGTGATGAGGAAGGGTTTCTGGGTGATTATATGCAAAGAATGACAACTGACAGTGATGTCATCCATACTGCCCTTCCCAGGAGGGACCATGTGATGAAGGAACTGTGGGAGGTGCACCCATCTCTCGGGCAAACCAGGGAATCTGGTCATCAAAGGAAACTGGACCAAAAATCCCTGGCAAGGACAGCACAAAGGTTATCCTGTTGACCTAAACAGCCGCAGAAAGCAAAGGACGTGGCACTTGGGTACATCTAACAGCAAGAGACTGTTTGATATATATATATATATATATATATATATATATATACATCCAGCCATCCATCCATCTTCTACCGCTTTTCCGGAGGTCCGGGTCACGGAGGCAGCAGTTCAAGCAGAGAAGCCCGACTTCCCTCTCCCCAGCCACCTGCTCCAGCTCTTCAGAGAGGATACCAAGGCGTTCCCAGACCAGCTGGGAGACATAGTCTCTCCACCGAGTCCTGGGTCTGCCCCGGGGTCTCCTCCCAGTGGGACGTGCCTGAAACACCTCAAGTGGGAGGCGTCCAGGAGGCATCCTAATCAGATGCCCATACCACCTCAACTGACTCCTTTCAATGTGGAGGAGCAGCGGTTCTACTCTGAGCCTCTCCCGGATGACTGAGCTCCTCACCCTATCTCTGAGGGTGAGTCCAGCAATCCTACGGAGAAAGCACATTTCAGCCACTTGTATCCGCGATCTTGTTCTTTCGGTCATTACCCAAAGCTCGTGACCATAGGTGAGAGTAGGAACGTAGACTGACTGGTAAATCGACAGCTTTGCCTTAGAACTAAGCTCCCTCTTCACCACAACAGACCGGCACAACGTCCGCATCACTGCAGATGCTGCTCCAATCCGTCTGTCAATCTCTCGCTCCATTTTCCCCTCACTCGTGAACAAGACCCCAAGATACTTAAACTCCTCCACTTGGGGCAGGAGCCTGTCCCCAACCCAGAGAGGACAATCCTCCTTTATCCGGCTGAGGACCATGGACTCAGACTTGGAGGTGCTGATTCTCATCCCAGCCGCTTCACACTCAGCGGCAAACCATCCCAGCAAGAGCTGTAGGTCATTGCTGGATGAAGCCAACAGGACAACATCATCTGCAAACAACACAGATGAGATCCTGTGGTCATCAAGCATGACACCCTCCATTCCCTGGCTGTGCCTAGAAATCCTGTCCATAAAAATTATGAACAGGATCGGTGACAAAGGGCAGCCCTGGCGGAGTCCAACTGTCACTGGGAATGAGTCCGGCCGAGTGTTGGCAATATGAACCAAACTCTCACAACGGTCGTACAGAGACCGAATAGCTCGTAACAACAAGCCCGATACCCCATACTCCCGAAGCACCCCCCACAAAAAACCACAAGGGACGCGGTCAAATGCCTTCTCCAAGTCCACAAAACACATGTAAACTGGTTGGGCAAACTCCCACGAACCCTCAAGAATTCTCGAGAGGGTAAAGAGCTGGTCCGATGTGCCATGACCATGACGAAAACCATGTTGCTCCTCCTGAATCCGAGGTTCGACCAACAGCCAGACTCTCCTCTCCAGTACCTTGGCATAGACCTTCCCAGGGAGGCTGAGGTGTGTGATCCCTCTAAAGTTGGAGCACACCCTCCGGTCCCCTTTTTTAAAGAGAGGAACCACCACACTGGTTTGCCATGCCAAAGGCACTGCCCCCGACCTCCACGCAATGTTGCAGAGGCGTGTCAAACCATGACAGCCCAACAACATCCAGGGCCTTGAGGTACCCAGGGCGAATCTCGTCCACCCCTGGGGCCCGGCCACCAAGGAGATTTTTAACCACCTTGGCGACCTCAGCCCCTGTGATAGGTGAGTCATCCCCCTCATCCCCAAACCCTGCTTCCTCTGTGGAAGGCGTATCAGTGGGATTGAGGAGATCCTCGAAGTATTCCTTCCACCGCCCGACGATATCCCCAGTCGAAGTCAACAGTGTCCCATTCGCACCATACACTGTGTGGACAGGGAGCTGCTTTCCCCTCCTGAGCCACCGGACAGTTTGCCAGAATCTCTTCGAGGCCGACCAAAAGTCTTGTTCCATGGCCTCACCGAACTCCTCCCATACCTGGGTTTTTGCTTCAGCAACCACCCGAGCTGCACTCAGCTTGGCCTGCCGGTACACCTCAGCTGCTTAGGGAATCCAACAAGCCAACCAAGCTTGATAGGACTCCTTCTTCAGCTTAATGGCCCCCCTCACCACTGGTGTCCACCACTTGGTTTGGGGGTTGCCGCCACGAGATGCACCGACCACCTTGCGGCTGCAGCTCTGGGCCACCGCTTCAACAACAGAGGTGGAGAACATGGCCCATTCAGACTCCATGTCTCCAGACTCCCTCGGAATGTGGCTGAAGTTCTTCCAGAGGTGGGAGTTGAAAACCTCCCGGACAGGGGCCTCAGCCAGACGTTCCCAGCACACCCTCACTATACGTTTGGGTCTACCAGGTCTGAATGGCTTCCTCCCCTGCCATCGGATCCAACTCACCACCAGGTGGTGATCAGTTGACAGCTCTGCACCTCTCTTTACCCGGGTGTCCAAGACATACGGTCGCAGGTCTGATGACACGATAACAAAATCGATCATCAACTGGCGACCTAGGGTGTCCTGGTGCCATGTACACATATGGACACCCTTATGCTTGAACATGGTGTTTGCTATGGACAAACTGTGGTTAGCACAGAAGTCCAATAACTGAACACCACTTGGGTTCAGATCGGGCAGGCCGTTCCTCCCAATCACCCCCCTCCAGGTTTCACTGTCGTTGCCCATGTGCGCATTGAAGTCCCCCAGTAGGACAATGGAGTCTCCAAGAGGAGCACCCTCCAGCACCCCAGTCACAGACTCCAAAAAGGGTGGGTACTCTGAAACATCATTTGGTGCATAGGCACAAATGATGGTCAGGACCCGTTTCCCAACCCGAAGGCACAGGGAAGCAACCCTATCGTCCACCGGGGAAAACTCCAATATAGAGGCAGCAAGGTGGGTGGATACAAGAATACCCACGCCTGCCCGTCGCCTCTCGCCCAGGGCAACTCCAGAAAAGGCCAAGCGCCAGCCCCTCTCCAGGAGACTGGTTCCAGAACCGGAGCTGTGTGTTGAGGTGAGGCCGACTATATCTAGCCGGTATCTCTCAACCTCGTACACCAGCTCAGGCTCCTTCCCCGCCAGAGAGGTGACATTCCACGTACCAAAAGCCTGTTTAGAAAACGTGGGATCAGTCCGCCAAGGTCTCCACCTTTGACCGCCACCTAATCCACATAGCACCGGACCCCCATGATCCCTCCTGCAGGTGGTGAGCCCACTGGAGGGCGGACACATGTAACTCCTTCGGGCTGAGCATGGCTGGGTCCCATGGGTGGAAACCCGGCCACCAGACGCTAGCCTTCGAGCCTCTCCCCCAGGCCTGGCTTCAGGGTGGGGCCCCGGTAACCCCATACCGGGCGGGGTACACTGAATCCTTGATATAGAATTTATCATGAGAGTTTGTTGGATCGTTCTTAGTCTGGCTCTTCACCCAGGACCAGTTTGTCTTGGGTGATCCTATCAGAGGCAAATTTCCCCGGACAACATAGCTCCTGGGATCACTGGGGAACGCAAACCCCCCCACCACGATAAGGTGACGATCCATGAGGGGTATATATATATATATATATATATATATTAAACATTTTATTTAACAACATAACAAACAGTATTAAACATATTGTGGAGGAATATAAATCAGGCGATGTGCGACGGGCTGGAAGGTTGCAGAGTTTTACTGTATTTCCTCCATCAAAATGAGACGCACTTGTAGCACCGTGCGCGACAGTGCTGTGCTCTGTGTGCTGTATTGTGATGTGCTTTTATATGTTATACAGAGAGAATGCATGGCACATTAGCATATTGATATACTGTACATATCAGTTAATACATATGATTAACATGACCACTGGCACCCGGATGCCTTCTCCTTAATCCGGGGATGTATAAACAATAGTCCACTGTTCTGGTTGTCCGCCCCCCCCCCCCCCAGGGGTTCTCTGTCCATATGTGAATGGTCCTTTGCTTCCTCCGGACTTGCTGCTGAGTATGAGGCTTGAATGTCCATGTAGATGTCCATGCATTGTTGTTTATGCAAATCCGACGGCGAACGCTGGGACAGCACGTGACGTCATCCATTCAGTAACCGGCAGGCTGCAGACAGAACACCCAGATGCTCTTCTCCTCATCTCAGGCGAGTTCAACCATGTTTCACTGTCTCCCATTCTACCCACGTTTACCCAGTATGTCACATGCCACACTAGAGATAATAAAACACTGGACTTATTCTACACAAACACTAAGGAGGCGTACACCTCATTACAACTCCCCCCACTCGGGAGATTGGATCACAACTTGGTTCATCTCCGGCCGGTGTACAAACCCCTAGTGCACAGACAACCTCCGGCCATGCGCACAGTGAAGTTATGGTCTGAGGAGGCAATGGACACTCTAAAGGGCTGTTTTGAAACCACTGCCTGGGAGCAGCTCTGCGATCCACATGGTGAGGACATCGATGGCCTCACTCACATCATCACGGACTACCTCAGCTTCTGTGTGGACAACACCGTTCCCACCAAGACCATACGGTGTTGCTCAAACAACAAACCCTGGATCAATCCTGAGATAAAAACACTTCTGAGAGAGAAGAAGAGGATCTTCAGGTCGAGGAACAGGGAGATGCTGAATTCTGTACAGGCAAGGGAGAAGATGGAGGACAAGCTGCAACAGAGCGACATCAGCGGGGTCTGGAGAAACCTTAAAACCATCTCTGGGCTCCAGAATACCTCCCCCCAGGCCACGGGGGGCAGGGAGTGGGCGAACAATCTGAATCTGTTTTTCAATAGATTTGACCAACCGCCCTCCCCCCTGACTGCACAACAACCACTGCTGCCTCTAAAGACATCAAGTCCTGCTGCCCACTTCCCACTCCACCAACACTCCCCTACTCCCAACACACAGCCCCCCAACCTGAACCTGACTAAGACCCAGGTGAGGACGGAGCTGAGGAAGATCAAGGCGAGGAAGGCGTCGGGACCGGACGGCATCAGCGCAAAGCTCCTCAAGTCCTGTGCAGACCAGCTGTGTGGGATTGTGGAGTACATCTTCAACCTGAGCCTGAAGCTGGGGAGGGTACCACAGCTGTGGAAAACATCTTGTGTGGTACCTGTACCAAAGACTTCCCACCCCAAAGACCTGAACAGCTACAGACCAGTGGCCTTGACGTCCCACATGATGAAGACCCTGGAGAGACTGCTCCTTGCTCACCTCCGCCCCCTGGTGGGACCAGCGATGGATCCACTCCAGTTCGCCTACCAGCATGGCATTGGGGTGGAGGATGCGGTGATCTTCCTCCTTCACTGTTCTCTGTCCCACCTGGAGAAGCCCGGGAATGGGGTGAGGATCATGTTCTTTGACTTCTCCGGTGCTTTCAACACCATCCAACCAATGATCCTGAAGGACAAGCTGCTGTGAGCAGGGGTGGACCAGCACCTGTCATCATGGATCCTGGACTACCTCACTAACCGGCCTCAGTTTGTGAGAACCCGGGACTGTGTGTCCGACACGATCATCGGTAGCACGGGGGCCCCCCAGGGAACGGTTTTGGCTCCCTTTATACTGCGGACTTCTCACACAACACAACACACTGCCATCTACAGAAGTTCTCTGACGACTCTGCGATCGTTGGCCTCATCTCCAATGGAGATGAAGCTGAGTACAGAGGGCTTATCCGGGACTTCGTGGACTGGTGCCATCGGAACTGCCTCCAGATCAATGCGAGGAAAACAAAGGAGCTGGTGGTGGACTGCCGCAGGCAAGGACAACCCCTCACAGCACCAGTAAATATACAGGGAACAGACATCAAGATGGTGACATCCTACAAGTACCTGGGTGTTCATCTGAACAATAAACTGGACTGGTCACACAATACTGACGCACTCTACAAGAAGGGACAGCGCAGGCTGTTCCTACTGAGGAGACTCAGGTCTTTTGGTGTACAAGGGGCGCTGCTGAAGACATTCTATGACACGGTGGTGGCATCAGCCATCACTTTTGGAGTGGTCTGCTGGGGCAGTGGCATTACGGCAGCTGATAGGAAGAGACTGAACAAACTGATCAAGAAAGCTAGCTCTGTCCTGGGGCAGCGCCTTGACCCAGTGGAGGAGATAGGAGAGAGAAGGACCGTGGTTAAACTGTCATCTCTGCTGGAGGCCGAGTTCCACCCTATGCAGGACATACTGAATGCACTGAGGAGCTCATTTAGCAGCAGACTACATCATCCTAGGTGCACAACCGAGAGGTTTCGCAGGTCCTTCCTACCAACGGCTGTCAGACTGTACAACCTAAGCAGGGCTGCTCGCAGAGATAGCAAAAAGACGTGACAACCTAATAGTTTTGAATGCAAAAGACGCAATAGACTTATACAATCGTCCCCTCCGGCATACAACTAGGAAAATACCGGTCGCTATGGAGGGTGGGAATATGTATGGGTACATAATCATACCATGTAGGATAACTACAGTGGGGCAAAAAAGTATTTAGTCAGCCACCAATTGTGCAAGTTCTCCCACTTAAAAGATGAGAGAGGTCTCCAATTTTCATCATAGGTATACCTCAACTATGAGAGACAAAATGAGAAAAACAAATCCAGAAAATCACATTGCAGGATTTTTAATGAATTAATTGGTAAATTCCTCAGTAAAATAAGTATTTGGTCAATAACAAAAGTTCATCTCAGCACTTTGTTATATTCCCTTTGTTGGCAATGACAGAGGTCAAACATTTTCTGTAAGTCTTCACAAGGTTTTCACACACTGTTGCTGGTATTTTGGCCCATTCCTCCATGCAGATCTCCTCTAGAACAGTGATGTTTTGGGGCTGTCGCTGGGCAACACGGACTTTCAACTCCCTCCAAAGATTTTCTATGGGGTTGAGATCTGGAGACTAGCTAGGCCACTCCAGGACCTTGAAATGCTTCTTACGAAGCCACTCCTTCGTTGCCCGGGCGGTGTGTTTGGGATCATTGTCATGCTGAAAGACCCAGCCATGTTTCATCTTCAATGCCCTTGCTGATGGAAGGAGGTTTTCACTCAAAATCTCACTATACATGGCCCCATTCATTCTTTCCTTTACACGGATCAGTCGTCCTGGTCCCTTTGCAGAAAAACAGCCCCAAAGCATGATGTTTCCACCCCCATGCTTCACAGTAGGTATGGTGTTCTTTCTCCTCCAAACACGACAAGTTGAGTTTTTACAATAAAGTTCTATTTTTGTTTCATCTGACCATATGACATTCTCCCAATCCTCTTCTGGATCATCCAAATGCTCTCTAGCAAACTTCAGATGGGCCTGGACATGTACTGGCTTAAGCAGGGTGACATGTCTGGCACTGCAGGATTTGAGTCCCTGGCGGCGTAGTGTGTTACTGATGTAGCCTTTGTTACTTTGGTCACAGCTCTCTGCAGGTCATTCACTAGGTCCCCCCGTGTGGTTCTGGGATTTTTGCTCACCATTCTCATGATCATTTTGACCCCACGGGGTGAGATCTTGCGTGGAGCCCCAGATCGAGGGAGATTATCAGTGGTCTTGTATGTCTTCCATTTTCTAATAATTGCTCCCACAGTTGATTTCTTCACACCAAGCTGCTTACCTATTGCAGATTCAGTCTTCCCAGCCTGTTGCAGGGCTACAATTTTGTTTCTGGTGTCCTTTGACAGCTCTTTGGTCTTGGCCATAGTGGACTTTGGAGTCTGACTGTTTGAGGTTGTGGACAGGTGTCTTTTATACTGATAAAGAGTTCAAACAGGTGCCATTAATTCAGGTAACGAGTGGAGGACAGAGGAGCCTCTTAAAGAAGAAGTTACAGGTCTGTGAGAGCCAGAAATCTTGCTTGTTTGTAGGTGGCCAAATACTTATTTTACCAAGGAATTTACCAATTAATTCATTAAAAATCCTTCAATGTGATTTTCTGGATTTTTTTTCTCATTTTGTCTCTCATAGTTGAGGTATACCTATGATGAAAATTGGAGATCTCTCTCATATTTCAAGTGGGAGAACTTGCACAATTGGTGGCTGACTAAATACTTTTTTTCCCCACTGTAAGTAGACGGTTGTGCTGTTTCATCCCATCTAGCAACAATGCTCTGCACTGTGTGTGTTTATATATTTACATATTTATTCCATCTAGCTACAATGCTCCGCACTGGGTGTGTTTATATATCTACATATTTATTCCATCTAGCTACAATGCTCCGTGTGGGTGACCCCCCACAGCCTACAGACTAGCAGAGCACACAGCTGGAGCAATTAGCAAAACAATGACTGATATCAATAGGCAGCCTCTCTTTTGTCTAGCTTCTTCCTGCCAGTAATCTGCTTTGATATGTGTGACTCAAATGCAGGTGTTCATGCTTCCTGTTCTGTGATGCTAGTGTGCCTTTCATGTATTGTCTGTAACTGGGTATATAAGCTGACTGAAATTCATGTTCATTCTCTCTCTGACTGCTCATCTGACTAGACGCATTCACTGTCTGCTAGGAGAGCCTCCGGGCTCGCTCTGGCGCACATGCACGGCGCTGGAGTGAGTTCTCGTGATGGCAGTATGAATAATAAAATCCCTCAAAAACTCTCAGTTCGCTGCCTATTATTTCATGCCGCCACATTGGTGACCCCGAGAAAGAACACGCTGACGACGAACGAACGCAGCACCCGGCGGTGATTCTCCAACGACAAGCGAACGCAGCAGCCTGATGCAAATAGACTGCCCTCCATTCGGCTACAGGGAGACCTCGACGCAGAGCCACCACCAGGCGAACTCTCCGGAGATCATCCACAACTGGGAATGCTGCAGAAAGCGTCACGGTGCGACCCTCGCCTGAGATCGGGACATCCACGCTGGACCGGCCGAGGGACACAGAACGTCTTCTCCCTCTCACCGCTCCTCCTCCCTCTCAGCGCTCCTACGCATCTACGCGAGCCCGAGGGACAAAGATCGTCTATTTCCTCTCACCGCTCCAATGCATCTGCACGAGCCCGAGGGACAAAGATTGTCTATTTCCTCGCACCGCTCCAACGCACCACAAGCGAACGACGCAACAGCTCTACAGGGATGACCATCGGCGCCGACGACGCTGATCTCCATCAAGCTCCCTAACCCTGACTCGCCTCTCAACAGCGGGCCACCCACGCACTGAACCCCGCACGCACACCGGGGGGTTATGAGGACAGCGCACCACGCACGGGACAATAACGGCTCCACAGACCGCCATCGTCCTTCGCCGCTGCACACAGAACCTTCAGGGCTGCTCACACACCTGAAGCACGCACGCAGCTCGCTCACAGGATTTTGTAATGGTCTCAGCCACGGCGCACAAGGGAATTCAGCCGTCAGCTGTCCCCGAGGACTTTAGGACTGCGCGCGCACCTAAAGTCAACACGCCAAGTCCCACACTGCTGCAGCTCCTTTTTTCTTCATGACCGCGAGAGGAGTCAGAGACTAATTTTTCTTCTTACAGCTGCTGTGGACCTCCGCACGTTCAACGGGACTGTATGGAACGAGTGTCGCAGGTGGAGCTCTGAATTTCCAGTGCTGAGGATGACGTCACCGGCCTACAATTAAAGGTGCGCACATTGGAATTAAAAAATAAATGTCTGGAAGATGCCAGGCGTTTCTTAAAAAAGAAACGCCTGGATTTAGAATCCCGGTCGAGACGGAACAACCTGAGGCTGATGGGCCTCCCGGAGAGAACGGAGGGTCTGGATCCATGTTCCTTTTTGGAAAAGTGGATTCCAGAAGCGCTGAACAACGCGGAGCTGCAGTCATCAGTCGTCTTAGAAAGCGCCCACCGAATTGGCCCACCGAGAGATAATAAGGCATCACCGAGGACGCTGATTATGAAGTTCCTCAGCTACAGAGACAGGATGACGATCTCCAACGCGGCGCGAGCCAAAGGAGAAATTAAATACCAGGATCAACAGGTGTGGTTCTACCCAGATTTGGCCACAGGAATCCAACAATTAAGGAAACAGTTTGACCCCGCCCGTAAACAGCTGCGCAACCTTGGGATTCGTCATGGAGTGATTTATCCTGCAAGACTGCTGGTCACATATAAGGGCAGAACCCACACCTTCAAGACCCCTGAGGAGGCGCAGGAGCTCATCAAGAAGATCCAAGAAGAGACTGGTGGGAGCTAAGCATGAACAAAATATAAGGTAGAATATTTAAGCATTTGCACAGGCATCTGACTGATCTGAAGCATATAGCAAGTTTACAAAATATAGATTGATAAAATAAACAAAACAAAAAAAACAAACAAAACCCTATGATGTACAAAGTTGCTATAAAATTTTGGAGTTAAGTTGGAAAACTACAGAAGAGAGTTAATGTTACGTCATTAAAAGCAGTAGAGTCAGGGTGATTGAGAGGAGAAAGAAAGAGTGGTTTTGACTGATCCTCGCGGATGTGGAGCAGTCAATGGTTATAGCGGGAGACGGAATTTTTTTTTTGATTTTGGGGGGATTACCACGAATGTGGGAAGGGGGAATTTGTTTGTGTGTAGTTTGTAGGATGAATGTTCAACCACTCATGTTTTTGCTTCTCTGTATGAGCATGTTTACATTGCGAGGTAATCTCAAACTCCTTATTGATCATAGACCAAAGTGTTAATCTTAATTTAACTTCATGGAATTGCAGAGGTCTACAAAATTTAAAAAAACTTAAACAAGTTATGAATAAAATAAAAGACATAGGTTCAAAAATTGTGTTTTTACAAGAAACTCATCTAATAGAGGAGGATGTAAAAAGAATTAGGAGAAGATGGCAAGGAAGTGTATTCACCTCATCATTTTCATCCCGAGCCAGGGGAGTTATGACTCTCATACATAAATCAGTCCCATTTCAAGTGAAAAATGTAATTGGTGACAAATTTGGAAGATATCTAATCATTCAAGGATCTTTGTTATTAGAAAATATAAATCTGGTGAACTTATACGGTCCCAATATAGATGATCAAAATTTCTTTGCTAATTTATTTCTTATTTTATCTTCACTTACAGGGCAACATATAATAGCAGGGGATTTTAATTGTACATTGAATCCCGGTATAGATAGATCAACAGGACTGGACTGTACGCACAATGGATGCAGGATGATCATTAATCGTTTTATGAAAGAATTGAGATTGCTAGATATATGGAGAGAAATGAAACCACAAGTTAAAGCCTATTCTTGTTATTCTAATATCTACAAGACATTCTCACGTATTGACTATTTTTTGATCTCCACAGAATTAAGGTCCAAGATTCAAAACTGCTTCTATGATAATATTGTGATCTCTGATCATGCACCCTGCTGTCTAATATATGTAGATAAGAAATTGACAAAGGAACCAGGTAGGTGGCAATTTCAGCATAAATGGCTTCAGGATGAGGAATTTGTTAAGTACATAGAAAAACAGATAGATGAGTTCTTTGATATCAATACTACACAAACATCAGCATGTATAAAGTGGGAGGCTTTCAAAGCTTTTATTAGGGGGCATATTATTAGTTATACAGGTTCAAAATCTAAGAAGACTCGAGAGGAGAGAGTCCAATTGGAACATAAACTAAAAATTCTTCAAGAAAAAGTGTATGCAGGAAGTGACCCAAAGTTAGAGAACGAATTACTGATTCTGAGAGCTGAATATGACAAAAAATCAGCGAATAGAGCTGCCTCAAGTCTTCTAAGATTGAAGCAATCTTTTTATGAACAAGGTGAAAAATCAGGAAAATTATTGGCATGGCAGATTAAACAATTAGAATTTAAAACACCAATTACCAGTATTATAAGTAACGGACAGGCAGTTGTAGATCCTTTTGAAATTAATAGTGCCTTTAGAGATTATTATGAAAAATTATATGATACAAAAAATGAAACTGACTTAACAAAACTAAATGGGTTTTTGGACGGACTATCTATACCGTGTATTCCAAATGAAAACAGGGAGATACTGGAGTCTAAAATTAGTCAAGAAGAAGTTGGGCTAGCCATTGATAATATGAATTCAGGAAAAAGTGCAGGACCAGATGGTCTTCCAGTTGACCTCTATAAAAAATTTAAGAATAAATTAATAAAACCATTTTTGGAAATGGTTTTAGAAGCATTTCAAAATAGTAATTTACCACCATACATGAATAATGCCTTAATTATACTGTTGCCAAAACCAGGTAAACCCTCTAATAAATGTGAAAATAGGAGACCAATAAGCCTATTAAATGCTGACCTTAAGATAATCTGTAAAATTTTAGCAAGACGACTACAAGAAATATTACCAAATATTATTAACCGAGATCAGAATGGCTTTATAAAGGGAAGACAAGGCTTCCATAATGTAAGAAGACTATTTAATATTATTTATTCTAATAAAGAAGCACCGGATACAGCTCTCCTATCATTGGACACCGAAAAGGCCTTTGATAGGGTCGAATGGCCTTTTCTTTTTGAAGTTTTACAAAGGTTTGGACTTGGAAATAATTTCATAAAATGGGTTCAGATAATATACAATAATGCTACAGCAGAAATCCTAACAAACAGCAATATTTCAAAATCAATAAATATCAATAGAGGATGTCGACAAGGCTGTCCACTTTCACCTTTACTGTTTACTATGGCAATTGAACCTTTAGCGATGGCAGTACGTTTACATCCACAAATATATGGAATTAAAGTAGGACCAACAGAACATAAAATCTCCCTGTATGCCGATGACATAATTTTGTTTATGTCGAATCTTAAAAAATCAATTCCGACCTTGTTGAATTTAATCAAGAATTTTGGGGAAATATCAGGATATAAAATAAATAAAACTAAATCTTCAATATTAATGCTAAATGAGACCCAGAGAAATCACCCAGCTCCTGAGGTAAATCAATTCAATGTTGTAAATCAGTTTAAATATTTAGGAATTCAAATTGTGCCTAAGCTAGAATTAATCGCCAGTACCAACTATGAAGTCTTAATGACAGACATTAATGAGTTACTTCAGAGATGGATGTCACTACCAATGTCAATGATTGGGAGAATCAATATACTTAAAAGTAATATTTTACCCAAAATACTTTATTTATTTCAATACATTCCTTTACCACCACCTTCAGATCTATTCTCAAGAATAAAAAAAAAGTTAGTGGAATTTTTATGGAACAATAGGAAGGCTAGATTACGTCTGTCCTTACTATATTTACCATTTGATCGTGGAGGTCTGAAATGTCCAAACTTTATGTTGTATTACTGGTCAGCACAACTGAGGTCTATGACATATTATTTTTCATCAAATGATCTCCCTCACTGGACTGAAATGGAATCATACAATTTACCTTTACCTCTTCCCATATTCATATACTCAGACTCGGCAAAAAAATTACAGAAACAAGTTAAAAATCCATTTGTAAAGCATATGATCAAAATATGGTGTGAAACCACAAAATATTTAAAAGAACCACACTTACTGTCACAATTTAGCCCAATATGGGGTAATCAATATTTTACACCAGGGAGAGCATGTATTTAAAGTATGGAATTTAAAAGGGATTCAAAAGATTCAAGACTTATATCTGTCATGTTCAGATAACATAATGTCTTTTGAAGAACTGAGGATCAAATTTAATCTTAATAGAGCACATTTTTTAAAATATCTTCAGCTTAGGAACTTTATTCGATCAAATCAAAATAATGCTCTCACCCGTCCCACTTATTCATCCTTGGAAAAAATTTTGACGAAAGATAGTAAGAGAAAGGGTATTATTTCAGAGTTTTATAACTCATTGACACTATCCTCAAGTGAAAACTCACAGAAAAGATTGAATTATTGGAAAGAAGACCTGCAAACTGAAATTTCAGAGGAACAGTGGGAATTGGCTTGTACAGAAGCTCAAACCAAATCAATAAATGTACGTCTTAAATTGATACATTTTAAATGGTTAATATGTATGTATGGGTAATATGTATGTTACACCGGTGGAGTTAAATAGATATAACAAAAACATACCAGATACGTGCACAAAATGTATGGAAAGTAAAGGAACCCTATTTCATTGTTTATGGGAATGTAGAAAAATTAGAGTGTTTTGGGAAGAGGTGAGGGTAACAATTGAAAAAATAATTTTGAAACATATCATACTGAATCCTAAATTGTTTTTGTTGGGTCTGTATCCAGAAAAGCATAACTTTAATAAGAGTGAAAGAGCATTCATAGACCTCAGTTTGCTTAACGCCAAAAAATGTATTGCACTACTCTGGAAAAAGACTCATAGACCAGATGTGACTCAGTGGTTAAGACAGATGTTAACAAACCTTCCACTAGAAAGAATAACATACATACTGAAATCAAAGGAAATTGTGTTTGAGAATATATGGAGACCTTTCATTGATTATGTAAAGAATTTAAACATAACTTTTGAAGAGAAGGTGAATGATGTGTGTGGACCTTGTAAATTCCAAACTGGTGAATGTATAATATGTATACTTATGTAATGGATTGCCTAGACCAGGGGTGTCAAACTCATTCCATGGAGGGCCAAGACCCTGCAGGTTTTACCTCCACCCAGTGTCTTCAACAGGTGATTCACCAAATTTCTTCCAACTGATTGCTGATCAGTGAAAACACCTGCTGAAGACACTGGGTGGAAGAAAAACATGCAGGGTCTTGTCCCTCCATGGAATGAGTTTGACACCCCTGGCCTAGACTAAACAGAGGAGCATTGTTGAAGACCTGCCTTAGTTAGTAGTTGTTGGTGTTTTTTTTTCCCACAATATCTTTATTGAACCCTTTTTTTTTTTTTTAACAAACATGATACAAACAATCAAACACTAACACTAAAGTACTACAAAAAAAAAAAATGCACTAAAAACACCAACAACCACCAACAAAATCAAGTCTTCAACAATGCTCCTCTGTTTAGTCTAGACAATCCAATACATAAGTATACATATTATGTTCACCAGTTTGGAATTTACAAGGTCCACACACATCATTCACCTTCTTCTTCAAGAGTTATGTTTAAATTTTTTACATAATCAATAAAAGGTCTCCATATATTCTCAAACACAATTTCCTTTGATTTCAGTATATATGTTATTCTTTCTAATGGAAGGTTTGTTAACATCTGTCTTAACCACTGAGTCACATCTGGTCTATGAGTCTTTTTCCATAATAGTGCAATACATTTTTTGGCATTAAGCAAACTGAGGTCTATGAATGTTCTTTCACTTTTATTAAAATTATGCTTTTCTGGGTACAGACCCAACAAAAACAGTTTAGGATTCAATATGATTTGTTTTGAGATTATTTTTTCAATTGTTACCCTCACCTCTTCCCAAAACATTCTTATTAATCTACATTCCCATAAACAATGAAATAGGGTTCCTTTACTTTCCATGCATTTTGTGCATGTATCTGGTATATTTTTGTTATATCTATTTAACTCCTCCGGTGTAACATACATCCGCATTAACCATTTGAAATGTATCAATTTAAGGCGTGCATTTATTGATTTGGTTTGAGCTTCTGTACAAGCCAATTCCCATTGTTCCTCTGAAATTTCAATTTGCAGATCTTCTTTCCAGTAGTTTAATCTTTTCAGTGAATTTTCACTTGAAGATAGTGTCAATGAGTTATAAAACTCTGAAATAATACCCTTTCTTTTACTATCTTTCATCATCATTTTTTCCAAGGATGAATAAATAGGTCGAGTGAGAGCTTTATTTTGATTTGATCGAATAAAGTTTCTAAGTTGAAGATATTTAAAAAAATGTGTTCTATTGAGATTAAATTTGATCCTCAGCTCTTCAAAAGACATTATGTTGTCTGCACATGGCAAATATAAATCCTGAATCTTTTGTATCCCTTTTAAATTCCATACTTTAAATACAGCGTCCGCTCTCCCTGGTTTAAAATATTGATTACCCCATATTGGACTAAATTGTGACAATAACTGTGGTTCTTTTAAATAGTTTTTAGCTTCACACCATATTTTGATCATATGCTTTACAAATGGATTTTTAACTTGTTTTTGTAATTTTTTTGCCGAATCTGAGTATATGAATATGGGAAGAGGTAAAGGTAAATTGTATGATTCCATTTCAGTCCAGTGAGGGAGATCATTTGATGAAAAATAATATGTCATAGACCTCAGTTGTGCCGACCAATAATACAACATAAAATTTGGACATTTCAGACCTCCACGATCAAATGGTAAATATAATAAAGACAAACGTAATCTAGCCCTCCTGTTGTTCCATATAAATTCCACTAACTTTTTTTTTATTCTTGAGAATAGATCTAAAGGTGGTGATAAGGGAATGTATTGAAATAAATAAAGTATTTTAGGTAAAATATTACTTTTAAGTATATTGATTCTCCCGATCATCGACATTGGTAGTGACATCCATCTCTGAGTTAACTCATTGATATCTGACATTAAGGCTTCATAGTTGACACTGGCGACTGATTCTAGCTTAGGCATAATTTGGATTCCTATATATTTAAACTGATTTACAACATTGAATTGATTTACCTCAGGGGCTGGGTAATTTCTCTGGGTCTCATTTAGCATTAATATTGAAGATTTAGTTTTATTTATTTTATATCCTGATATTTCCCCAAAATTCTTTATTAAATTCAACAAGGTCGGAATTGATTTTTTTAGATTCGACATAAACAAAATTATATCATCGGCGTACAGGGAGATTTTATGTTCTGTTGGTCCAACTTTAATTCCATATATTTGTGAATGTAAACGTATCGCTATCGCTAAAGGTTCAATTGCCATAGTAAACAGTAAAGGTGAAAGTGGACAGCCTTGTCGACATCCTCTATTGATTTTTATTGGTTTTGAAATATTGTTATTTGTTAGGATTTCTGCTGTAGCATTATTGTATATTATTTGAACCCATTTTATGAAATTATTTCCAAGTCCAAACCTTTGTAGGACTTCAAAAAGAAAGGGCCATTCAACTCTATCAAAGGCCTTTTCGGCGTCCAATGATAGGAGAGCTGTATCCGGTGCTTCTTTATTAAAATAAATAATATTAAATAGTCTTCTTACATTATGGAAGCCTTGTCTACCCTTTATAAAGCCATTCTGATCTCGATTAATAATATTTGGTAAAATTTCTTGTAGTCGTCTTGCTAAAATTTTACAGATTATCTTAAGGTCGGCGTTTAATAGGCTTATTGGTCTCATATTTTCACATTTATTAGAGGGCTTACCGGGTTTTGGCAGTAGTATAATTAAGGCATTATTTATGTATGATGGTAAATTATTATTTTGAAATGCTTCTAAAACCATTTCCAAAAAAGGTTTTATTAATTTATTCTTAAATTTTTTATAAAGGTCAACTGGAAGACCATCTGGTCCTGCACTTTTTCCTGATTTCATATTATCAATGGCTAGCCCAACTTCTTCTTGACTAATTTTAGACTCCAATATCTCCCTGTTTTCATTTGGTATACACGGTATAGATAGTTCGTTCAAAAACCCATTTAGTTTTGTTAAATCAGGTTCATTTTTGGTATCATATAATTTTTCATAGTAATCTCTAAAGGCTCTATTAATTTCTAAAGGATCTATAACTACCTGTCCATTACTTATAATACTGGTAATTGGTGTTTTAATTTCCAATTGTTTAATCTGCCATGCTAATAATTTTCCTGATTTTTCACCTTGTTCATAAAAAGATTGTTTCAATCTTAGAAGACTCGAGGCAGCTCTATTCGCTGATTTTTTGTCGTATTCAGCTCTCAAAATCAGTAATTCATTCTCCAACCTTGGGTCACTTCCTGCATACACTTTTTCCTGAAGACTTTTTATTTTATGTTCCAATTTAGCTCTCTCCTCTCGAGTCTTCTTAGATTTTGATCCTGTATAACTAATAATATGTCCCCTAATAAAAGCTTTGAAAGCCTCCCACTTTACACATGCTGATGTTTGTGTAGTATTGATGTCAAAGAACTCGTCTATCTGTTTTTCTATATACTTGACAAATTCCTCATCCTGAAGCCATTTATGCTGAAATTGCCATCTACCTGATTCCTTTGTCAATTTTTTATCTACATATATTAGACAACAGGGTGCATGATCAGAGATCACGATGTTATCATAAAAGCAGTTTTGAATCTTGGACCTTAATTCTGTGGAAATCAAAAAATAATCAATACGTGAGAATGTCTTGTAGGTACTGGAATAACAAGAATAGGCTTTAACTTGTGGTTTCATTTCTCTCCATATATCTAACAATCTCAATTCTTTCATAAAATGATTAATAGTCATCCTACATCCAATGTGCGTACAATCCAGTCCTGTTGATCTATCCACACCTGGATTCAATGTACAATTAAAATCCCCTGCTATTATATGTTGCCCTGTAAGTGATGATAAGATGAGAAATAAATTAGCAAAGAACTTCTGATCATCTATATTGGGACCATATAAGTTCACAAGATTTATATTTTCTAATAGCAAAGAACCTTGAATGATTACATATCTTCCAAATTTGTCTCCAATTACATTTTTCACTTGAAAAGGAACTGATTTATGTATGAGAGTCATAACTCCCCTGGCTCGGGATGAAAATGAAGAGGTGAATACACTTCCCTGCCATCTACTCCTAATTCTTTTAACATCCTCCTCTATCAGATGAGTTTCTTGTAAAAACACAATTCTTGAACCCATGTCCTTTATTTTATTCATAACTTGTTTAAGTTTTTTTAAATTTTGTAGACCTCTGCAATTCCATGAAGTTAAATTAAGATTAACACTTTGGTCCATGATCAATAGAGAGTTTGGGATTACCTTGCAGTGTAAACATGCTCATACAGAGAAGCAAAAACATGAGTGGTTGAACATTCATCCTACAAACTACACACAAACAAATTTCCCCTTCCCACACTTGTGGCAAACCCCCCAAAATCAAAAGAAAAATTCTGTCTCCCGATATAGCCATCGACCATTCCACACCCACGGGGAACAGCCTAAGCCACTCCTTCTTCATCCTCCCAATCACCCTAACTCTACTGCTTTTAATGACGTAACATTAACTCTCCTCTGTAGTTTTCCAACTTAACTCCAAAATTTTTAACAACTTTGTACATCATAGTTTTTTTTTTGTTGTTTGTTTTGTTTTTGTTTTGTTTTTTTAATATATAATACAATCTATATTTTGTAAACTTACTATTTACTTCAAGTCAGTCAGATGCCTGTGCAAATGCTTAATTATTCTACCTTATATTTTGTTCATGCTTAGCTCCCACCAGTCTCTTCTTCTTCTTTGATCTTCTTGATGAACTCCTGCGCCTCCTCTGGGGTCTTGAAGATGTGGGTTCTGCCCTCATACGTGGTCAGCAGTCTCGCAGGATAGATTACACCATGACGAATCCCAAGGTTGCGCAGCTCCTTACGTACGGGATCAAACTGCTTCCTCAATTGCTGGATTCCTGTGGCCAAATCTGGGTAGAACCGCACCTGCTGGTCCTGGTGTTTAATCTCTCCTTTAGCACGTGCAGCGTTGAAGATCTTCATCCTGTCTCTGTTGCTAAGAAACTTCATAATTAAGGTCCTCGGCGGTCCCTTATCTCTCCGTGGGCCAATACGATGTGCTTTTTCCAGAACCACTGCTGATTGCAACTCCTCGCTGCCCAGCACCTCCGGAATCCACTTTTCCAGAAAGGAACATACGTCCCGACCTTCTGATTCCTCTGGAAGACCCACCAGCCTCAAATTATTCTGTCTCGACCGAGATTCCAAATCCAAAATATTATCTTCCAGAGATTTATTTTTTTTTTCCAAAGTGCGCACCTTTAATTGAAGACGGGTGACGTCATCTTCAGCACTAGCGAGACGGAGCTCCATCTGCGCCGTTCGTTCTACACAGTCACCCAATTCCTTTCTTATTCCTTCCAACGCTGTCATAATCCCATCAAATCTAGAGGAAAAGTCCGCTCTCATTGAACTCATGGCAGCCATCAGCGCATCTGCGCCATTCCCCGCATTTATCGCACCGCTGCCAGCCTCCTCCGCCATATATGGAGTTTTGTTTGCTGCGTCACAGACCTGAAAGTCCGTTAATTTGGACTGTTTCGGCGGCTCGCTTTTTCCTTTTCCTGGTTTTCCAGCCTTAGGCTTCGCCGACATATCCTCGCCCAAATGCTGGGATACGTTCTGTCCCAAATGAGAGAGTTATTTGCCGATTTTTTTTCTCCAGGAGCAGAGCAGAGCGAGACACGTCCGTCCTACGTGGCAGCCATAACCGGAAGTCGTTGTTGGTGTTTTTAGTATAATTTTTATTTTAGTTTTTTTTTTTAATTTATTTTTTTTTCTTAAATTACTTTAGTGTTTGTGTTTGATTGTTTGTGTTATGTTTGTAAAAAAGGTTCAATAAAAAATATTGTGGAAAAAAAAAGAAATTAAATAATCTTTGTACCCTATCACACTTATAATTAAATAACGCTACATAGCTTATTAGCTACTAACTCCCCAACACGTGTATCATCTTTGTGTCTTGTAATAAAGTTTGGGTTCAGTACAACTCCAGCCTCCGCTGTCCTGTTTAGAGACATAACAAATGGCAACAAGGAGAACAATTTGCCTTCTGGAGGAAAACTCAACATTTTTCCTGAAGATGAACGCGTGTCTGGCACCCCAGTCAGAGAGCGACATGGCTGGATGAGCCGGACTCCGCTGTCTGGCGAGCAGGTGCAGGTTTGGGCAGCTAGAGGAGGAAATGGTGTGGGACTAGCTAGCGGAGCACACCAGCAACCTGCAGCCATGGGCGAAGCTAATCAGGGTGCCCAACAACCTACCGCTGGTGAAGGCGGTAGAGTTGGCGTTCCAGTTGGAGGCTGCTGACAAGCTAACATCGCAACTAGGCGAGCCACAACAACAAATCTCGCTAGCTTATGTAGCTGGGGCGGCTGTGGCGCAGGTGTAGTGTCACTGACTACTGATCGGAGGGTCATGGGTTTGATTCCCGCTCTGTCTGCAGTCTGCATGTCGAAGTTTCCTTGAGCAAGACACTGAACCCCCAGGTGCTCCTGGTGGCCAGGCTAGCACCTGTGTTTATGGTAGCTCTGCTGCTATCAGTGTGTGAATGTGTGCGTGCATGGGTGGATAGCAGGATCTGTAAAGCGCTTTGGTCATCCAGAGATGAGAAAAACAGCTATATAAGTGAACACCATTTACCATTTACCCCAGCAGAAGTACCTGTTAACACCACGACTCGTTTGGAGGACACCAAGGTGAACATTATGGGGCAACAGAACATCATGGGACACCATTCGTACGGTAACTGCGGCTCCCCGAGGCACCAAGAGCGACTGCAATCCTGCCTGGCCAGGGGGCAGTGATCCAGACGCCGCAGTAAGCTCAATCACTTCAAGGTGTGCTGATTGACACGACTGACACCAAGCCAGCCACCCAGTTCAAAAGAACCACCAAAAACCACCATTGACGCAGTGGGGTCCAAAGGGGTGGCGTACAAGTGGCGCACGGTGAGGTTCGACAACGTCGGCTTACTGTTGCTGGCTATGGACACAAACATCAGCGCAGTAGGGACCGTATCGCTGGCTGATCGCTACGGGTCAAGAGTCCTCCCAGTCTTCGTTTTCCAGGGGCTCTGGGGGAATGCCGATGTTGGGAGCGCAACACACCTGGACAGGGAGACAGCCACTCCAAGCTTGACACTGCAAGGACAGGACAGCGAGGAAAAAGGGCAGAAAACGGACTCATCCGTTATCTGCGCCTCTCGTCAGCAGCAAGGAGCTACCGCAGTGCTGCGGGATAGAGAGTTTTTAGCCCAGCAGGATCCAGCGGGACAACGCCAACCAGGGGCCCATCCTGCCACCAGCGTGAGAGTCACACCGCCATGGCAGCAACCAGCATCAGGGACAAGAGAGCAGCAGCGCCGGGTACAGTTGAACAGATCGCCACTCACAGTGCTCGATTGGGTTCGGGTCCACCGATCTAAATGCCCAGATGGTCTGCAGATATTCCTGACCCCACCAAGGCAGATCACCGCATGGTTGGGGCCAGCTGCTTTCCAGATGACCAATGGTTCGAGATGGCATCCAGGTCTGCAGCAGCTGGCACCTCCAGGGCCATGCCCACCGTGGGCTCAACTGAGGCCCCTGAAGGTGAACTGTTGAAAATGACTGTTTTGAAATGTTTAGGCAGAATAACCAACTCAACCATACAGGATTAACCGGCAGTCTACCCGGTGGCCCAGGTTCTATTTTCTCTGCTTGTTGTTAAAAAAAAGAGCTGCTGTGATATGAAATGTTCATAATGTTTTTTGGCTTTTTCAAGGGGGAGGTAAATGTTAGATATTGACATATTAACAATAGGCAGCATGGACATGAGGACGCAAGCAGGGTGATGTCATCACAGCGTGCTTACTTAAGAGGACTGTTGGCAGGAGCAGTGTTGCCAATTTGGTGACTTTCTCGTTAAATCCGGCAACTTTTCAAACCCTCTTGGTGACTTTTTTTTGGGGGGTCAGAAGCGGCTAGTGACACATCTAGTGACTTTTCCAGGTGTTATCAGAGACTTTTCTAGTGTTTTGGAGACTGTGACATGCAAGGCTTGGCGGGTTGTAGTTTTCTTAGACGGTATCTAAAATAAAACCTATCTGTAATGTGAGACCATGAAACTACAACTCCCAAAAGCACTATCTGCACACAGTGTGTGCTCATTGGTCCACTGTCACCTGGACCCCTAAAGCTGCAGACAGTCTCCTCCGCAGGTCAGTTTCCTGTCCTGCCCCAGTTCACACCGCAACCGGGTGGGAAGAAATGCTGTGGCAGTGGCAACTTCTCATATGGAGCCCTGATCACCTGTTATCCGAGCGGTGAGTAGCTCCCAACATCAGCTCCTACCTTTGTGGTTAAACATGAGTATTTTTAGAGCAAGAAGCTGACATTTATTTCTGCAGTTGTGTAAACGTAAGTTTTCTTACCACACAGAGAAAAAGTGACTGTGGATTTGTTGCTGTAAAAAACAAATGAAGCTTCTTCTAAGGTGAACTTTCATTTATCTGTGCTTTCTATTTTATTTTATCTTATTCATTTACATGCTGTTGTGATATGCAGCCATTTCATGGAAGTAAATCCTCTAAATATGCATTTTTAATGGGCTGGTCCAGGGGTATCAAACATATGGGCCGTGGGCCAAAAACAGCCCACCAGGGGGTCCAAAATTTTCTCTGTGAATTCACAGCTTTATTTCTAGTAGATTTCTGACTTTTGTAAGAATTAACTTTTTTGGACACAGCAGAATCTTTTCATTTAACCAACCAAATAATCACAGAAGAAAAACTATGTCTCAGTTTAACTTTATTGGAACATGCAGGAAGTCACATGGCCATGGATCTCCCCCAGCTCTGTTTCCTGAGGAGAGACCCCGCGCAAAGGAAGTCACAGCTATATAAAGGCTCACCGTTAGTGGGCGTTTCTTTCAAACAATACATGTCCATTGTTTCAAACGGTCCTCTTCAGTGTCCAGATGGTTCCCCTCTTTTTATGACTTCCTCCTGTCCAGATGTCAGCTTTCCTCACATGCCCATATATGGAAACAAGAACAGAAACTTTTCCTGTAAAGCTATGATGTATGTGTGCATGGGCATGTGTGTGCATGTGGGTGAGCAACTGGTGTTTATGTGTGAATAGTTGGGAGTGCATTTGACTCACGTCTCTGTGTGTGTTTGGGAATAATTAAATCAATTATTAATTTTTTAAAAATAATTATTAATTATTTATATATTAAAATTAAATTATTCAAAGTCAAATAATCAGGCAGAAAGTTGAATTTATGTACATTTATTACAAAAATATTAAGGAGTCACCCCATTGGCCACCTTGGGGGAGAGGTTACAAGGCATGACATTCAGACGCACCTAGAATCTCTAAAGGATCCATTCTTCTAAGTCTGATATATATAGGTAGGAGAAAGGAGAGGGAGGATGAGGATAAGGGAAGGGACAGAATGGGACAGTCCTGATAACTGAGCTTATCCAGGCGGACGTCAGACACTCTGAAGACATGGGTCAGGTCATGAAGACATAAGATCCATAAAACTAACAGAATGTCCATCTACCACTGATCTGTACAGGCTGAGGAGTTCCTGTGCATTCCTGTGACCCAAAACAGGTTATGTCAAAGGGATTATAATAAATGGCTTAGATCATTCCTTACGCATGTACTGATCGTGTACTGATCCTCAGTCTGAACTCTCTGAAATTGCTCACAGGAACAGGCCAAGAATATATAAACTTATCCCATATGGAATGCACATATAAACATTAAATATGGCATATGAAAGGTATGATACTTCTAAAATATAATAATACATTATTAATATCAATAATAGTATAGATAATATGGAATTTTTCTATCAGGGTATATGTGTGAATCTAAGAGATGTGTACATGCAAGCACTTTGTGTAATGTCTAATTTACTATTCTTCACTATTTATTATAACACTTTCTACTGATTAGAATAGTTTGTATAAATCTGAGACATTTTTCTCTGTAAGACAAGACTTTTTTTCTCATCAGTTTTCTTGTTCTTCTTTTTTCTGATGAGAACAAGAGGCCCTTGATTTCAAGGGCCAAGGGGACGAGATAGAAATGAGAATTGAGATAGACCCCAAATCTACCTGTACTTCACTGTCACATTGCAAATATTTTTCTCAACTATTTCACAGTATTTACTGCTGTTAATAACTACTTAAACAGACAGTGTTTCACTTGCTATTTTTATGTCTGTATAAGGGTCATTGCATTTAAAAAGGTTGTACATTTAATTCAACTACATTTTAACATGCGATAATCAAATGTGATCATATTAAACATAATTTTCCAACTACAAAATTGTGGCTAGTGAAAAGGCTGAGTGGCTAGTAACTTTGGAAAATCACTAGCCACAGTGGCTGATGATGTGAAAGCACTATTGCTCTGTAGTTACTATCCTCAGTACCATCCCAAAGCACTCACAAGTGGTCAGTCTCACAGTAGCCTCGTGCAGTAGTTTTAGTTGCAGTCAGAGAGGAGACCCACACCCATGCCACTCACATCCAGACTGCAAATAAATTGCACCTGCAACAAACCCCCGCAAATCGATGTAAATATTTCTTCACTGTCAGTGTCACACTAATAAATCACTGCACTAGACTAACAGCCTCAGTCACGTACTCACTTCGTCCACTGTCTCTGTGGGTATGTGTGTGAGTGTGAGACATAAGCTGAACATCTAGCAGCTAGTTTGTCATGTCGCAGTCTAAACTGTACGCTCAAAAACATAAAAAGGAGTGGGAATCAAACCCTGAATTCAAAGGATGGCTGAAGCCATTTATTGGAGATGACAAAATAGGCTTTATTGTCATTGTACCGTTGTACAGCACAACGGAATTGATACAGAAGTGATGGCCTATGCAAATGCCAAATTAAAACAAACAACCCAGCCCCCGACCAACAGTGATCTGTGTGGAGTTTGCATGTTCTCCCCGTGTCTGTGTGGGTTTACTCCAGGGATTTCTCTGGTTTCCTCCCACATGCTAAAAACATGCAAGTTAGGTTAATTGGCATCAGCTAGGGATTCTAAATTGTCCTTTGGTATGGATGTGAGAGTGAATGGTTGTCTGTCTCTCTGTGTTGGCCCTGCGATGGACTGGTGATCTGTCCAGACCCTGCCTCTCGCCCAAAGATGCTGGGATAGGCTCCAGCCTCCCCCCTCCCCACCCGCAACCTGAAAACGATTAAGCAGAAGAAGATGGATGGATGGAAACCAAGAATCAACAGAAGAAAGTTAATTTGTAGTTCTAGATATTTAGTGTTTTTACTCACTTTTTGTTTCTCCCACAACATTATTATTCTCTCCTACAGCGTCCATTACAATTACATGCAAATGACCAATTATACAAATTAGGTGATGGCGTCATTTAGCGACGTCAAGCGATTTTAGGACAGCCAATAGCTACTTTCCTTACTGAGGAGTTGGCAACAGTGGGCGGGAGTCGTCCACTTTATCGCCTCGCCTTCAAGCCGGTCACAGCCTGCCACAGCTAGGGTTAGCTTACTAGCTATTGAACCCCCCCCCTCCCCCGACATGTTTATCATCTTTGCGTCTTGTAATAAAGTTCGGGTTCAGTACAACTCCAGCCTCCGCTGTCGTATTTCCAGACATAACAGAACCATTATTTGGATACCCTGTTCTCAAAATGTTGCAAGAGCTGTCAACAGGACTACGTCAAGTACCAATATGGTGACCTGATTTGTAGTCAAAATGTTAGCCGTGAGCACTCTAGTCTACTCTGTGCCCTTAACCCTAATAGTAGAAATTTGCAACATATTTGTATTATATTCACGAACTCTAAAGTTAAATGTGAAGAACTAGTATGTAAATCATGAGAATATCGAAAACAAAAACTTTGGACTCGCCGGAAAACTCCGAAAATAGCTAATTCATATATATCTTTCTCGGCATTTGACATCAGTGGCGCCGTGGCTTAGTTGGTTAAAGCGCCTGTCTAGTAAACAGGAGATCCTGGGTTCGAATCCCAGCGGTGCCTTTTCCTTTTTGCTTGAACTTAAGCTTTCTGTGCTCATAATTTTATTTTCTCAACACCGAATCGGCTTCTTCATGAAGTCTGTTTAAAATGGGATCAGATTCTTATCTCCTTCACATAATGTGCCTATATGTGAAAGTCCTTTGTCGGAGATGTGTAGTACAGCCATGTGACCATAGAGGGTCAGTAGTAACCCACTTTACTAAAGATGTCGTCAGACTCTGGCCAAACCAGAGGGAAGTTGGAGTTTATTTATTATGGGACTTAGAGTTGCTTTGATGTAATTCTCCCCAACACAAACCGCCTGTTCTACATTAACTACAACTCAAGTAGAGACAAAAAAGTTAAAAGATGCAATATTTAGCCTTAATGGCAAATTTTCCTCCAATCCATCTCTCAAAAGTCTAAGACATAGACATATTTTTGGTCGTTTTCTGTTTATATTAAAACTTTGCTTTAATTTGTAATCACTTATACATTTTAGGATGAACAGAAAACTGAAATTTAATAAGTAGTTATTTATTTGTGAGGGACCAGTTTTCAGCCTGGGAGTTTCATGCCCAAGACCAGCCCACTTTTTTTCCAGGTGGAGGAAATTATAGTAAAAGTTCTATTTCTATCCAATAGTATTTATTGCAGTCATGTTTTAACAAGAATATAGAACTTAAACAATAGTTCATGTCAGTAAAGTATCTGTCAAATAAATGAGAAACTGAAAGTGACAAGGTTAAGAAACCCAGAAGTAGACAGGGATGAGAGTGCTTGTGTAAGGTTAGCCAATGATATTATTGACAATAGTTGTGCAATGATGGTGCAACGGAAATCTGGCAACCCTGCAGGGAGAGAACAGACACAACTAGAAAAGCACTCGGAGAGCGCAGACCTCCGCCAAGCGCCACAGTTCCCCCCCATACAGTGTTTGTGTGTACGTTTTCAGATTCCTTGACCATGAAAACATATGACTAGCAATTGGATTCACAATGATAGGATTAGTGGTTCAGTAGTAAAAGCATTACCTCCTTGGCGGAGGTAATAAACTGAAGTGTTGCTGTTGTGTCCATCTCCTCCATTTCCAAACTCCCAGGCTGCGGGCGTTGCAATTCATCGCACAACCGCGTACAACCCACAGGCCAATGGGTTATGCGAGCGTTTTCATAGATCACTGAAAGCAGCACTCAGGGCTTCACTGACGGATGCAAATTGGGTAGACAGGTTGCTGTGGGTTTTACTGGGGTTGCGCTCCGCGGCAAAAGAAGATTTGGAAGCTTCCCCGGCAGAGAGCTTGTTTTTGTCCAGCCCCTATGGCTGCCTGGGGAATTTCTGCCAAATAATCCTGCGCCGGACAGCTGCCCGTCTCAGCTTTTGCAGCGTAGCGCAAACACAGGCATGCTGCCGGGCCCGGCCCACCACTGTTTTCCACGTGCTTTTGTGCCTAAAACTTTGAAGAACGCGCAATTCGTGTTCGTCAGACACGACGACCAGCGCCCTCCATTGCGCCTGCACACATGTTGAAAATGGCCCTATCTCACAATGTTAAAGAATCCTTTAAAAAATTCCTGGATCCAGATGGTGATCCGGATCATCCCCAAAATTTAATCAGTTCTTCCTTGTACCATTTCCAACAACGCCTGAAAGTTTCATCAAAATCAGTCCAAAACTTTTTTGAGTTATCTTGCTAACCAACAGACAGACAGACAGACAAACCCCGGCAAAAACATAACCTCCTGCGGCCTGCGGCCTGGCGGAGGTAAAAATGAGTACATACCGTACATGTATATGGTACATCCAGAAAGTATTCACAGCACTCGATACTTTGTTGATGCACCTTTGGCAGCAATTACAGCCTCAAGTCTTTTTGAATATGATGCCACAAGCTTGGCACACCTATCTTTGGGCACTTTCACCCTTCTTCTTTGCGGCACCTCCCAAGCTCCATCAGGTTGGATGGGAAGCGTCGGTGCACAGCCATTTTCAGATCTCTCCAGAGATGTTCAATTGGATTCAAATCTGGGTTCTGGCTGGGCCACTCGAGGACATTTACAAAGTTGTCCTGAAGCCATTCCTTTGACATCTTGGCTGTGTGCTTAGGGTTGTTGTCCTGAAAGATGAACCGTCGCCCCAGTCTGAGGTCAAGAGCACTCTGGTGCAGGTTTTCATCCAGGATGCCTCTGTACATTGCTGCATTCATCTTTCCCTCTATTCTGACTAGTCTCTCAGTTCCTGATGCTGAAAAACATACCCACAGCATGATGCTGCCACCACCATGCTTCTCTGTAGGGATAATACTGGCCTGGTGATGAGCAGTGCCTGGATTCCTCCAAACATGGTGCCTGGCATTCATGCCAAAGAGTTCAATCTTTGTCTTATCAGACCAGAGAATTTTTTTTCTCATGGTCTGAGAGTCCTTCAGGTGCCTTTTAGTAAACTCCAGGGGGGGCTGCCATGTGCCTTTTACTAAGGAGTGGCTTCCGTCTGGCCACTCTACCATACAGGTCTGATTGATGGATTGCTGCAGTGATGGTTGTCCTTCTAGAACGTTCTACTCTCTCCACAGAGGAATGCTGGAGCTCTGACAGAGTGACCATCGGGTTCTTGGTCACCTCCCTGACTAAGGCCCTTCTCCCCCATCGCTGTTTAGACAGCTGGCCAGCTCTAGGAAGAGTCCTGGTGGTTCCGAACTTCTTCCATTTACAGATGATGGAGGCCACTCTGCTCATTGGGACGTTCAAAGCAGCAGAAAGTTTTCTGTACCCTTCCCCAGATTTGTGCCTTGAGACAATCCTGTCTTGGAGGTCTGCAAGCAATTCCTTTGACTTCATGCTTGATTTGTGCTCTGACATGCACTGTCAACTGTGGAACCTTATATAGACAGGTGTGTGCCTTTCCAAATCATGTCCAATCAACTGAATTTACCACGGGTGGATTCCAATTAAGCTGTAGAAACATCTCAAGGATGATTAGTGGAAACAGGATGCACCTGAGCTCAATTTTGAGCTTCATGGAAAAGGTTGTGAACACTTATGTACATGTGATTTCTTAGTTTTTTATTTTTAATAAATTTGCAAAATTCTCAAAAAAAACCCCAAACTTTTTTTCACGTTGTCATTATGGGGTAGCCTATTGTGTGCAGAAGTTTGAGAGAAAAAATGAATTTAATCCATTTTGGAATAAGGCTGTAACATAAGAGAATGTAGAAAAAGTGAAGCGCTGTGAATACTTTCTGGATGCACTGTAAATGGGCAAACTATATTAAGGAGGTTAATTGGGTAATTTGTGCTTACGGGCTTCTCTGGTAGGAGCTGCATGGAGTTGGTGATAGTCTTCAAACACAGAGAAGCTGGACGCCGGGGGTAAATCCTCAGCTGTAGTGTGCTTCGAAGGGGAACTGTGGCAGGCTGGCCAGGCCTGAACACAGGGAGAAGGAGTGGAGAAAGCAGTGAAGGTAAATGGTGGTAAATTGACTTACTTTGGAGAAGAAGGGAGTGCGCACAATCCGGGGAGTAAACAATCCAATCTGTGAGGCAGGCTCAGGGGTCAGGCAGGTGAGGGTCAGAGCAGGGCAGGTAACACAATGAGCAGACAGGCAAATCCAAATCAGCAGGCAGGTTTGGGATACTAGGTCAGGCAGATAGTAGTGATGTTACTCTCGACACCACCCACTCGACACTGACTTGAGCAATATAAAGTGTAAGTGTTGTGTGCTGTGCATCGAGCGCTGTTTCAGCATGCCTGCAGTCACGTGGCTGTAGTAAGCGAGGCCTCGTTATGTTGGTCACATCATGTGACTCAAGAGCTCTTTGCATTAGTGCAATAATTTGGATGCAAGCTGCTGTTAAAACCCAGAAAAGAAGAAGACTCCAGGGCTTACGGGAAGTTTGACAGGGTTGGGCATTTGAATATAAGTCAGGGAGAGTATTACACAAGTTAGAATTAGGTTTAGGTTCAGCAACATTAAACAAAAACACACTACATTTACCAAATATTACACAAAGATACATGCATACACACTCATTCACATAAACACACTAGAAGATAGCTAGCTAGCTAGATAGATTGTGTTGTTGAGTGTCATTTTTTGAGAGTGTAAGGTATGTTTTGGTGAGTGAATGAGTGAGTGAGTGAGTGAGTGAGTGAGTGAGTGAGTGGAAGTGTAGTAAGGGAGGGACATGGAGGAGCAACTTCATTTTTGGAGCCACAATTTAAAAAATTAGGTTTTGGCAATGAAACACTTGCACAAGAGATTATGTCAAAATTGACTGCTGAATGCACTGCAACCATGAGGATGGAGAGGACAATGCTATCAACATAAAAGGTAACCATTTATTATTCCATATTATTATTGTGTTTTCCAAACCTCTCTAGCCACATGTATTAAAATGCTATCAACTCCATCGCTCAACAGCAGAGGAAGAACCTGGGCCTTCAGCAGAAGACAACTTGTAGGACCTTTTGGGTAGCAGTTGGTTTGTATTATGTTATTACTTTAAGCATCATTCTCTTATTATAAAAGGCTGATAATTACATTTGCTTTTCTTTTTGTTTAGGTGAAACACAGCACTCTCAAATTGCAACAGCAGATGCCATAGTAGAAGCTCAGTGTTATTTGTCTGAGCTCTACTTCTCCAGAGGACAAGATAAGATAAGATAAGATAAGCCTTTATTAGTCCCACAATGGGGAAATTCCAGGATTGCAACAGCACTGGGATAGCAACACTCAGAGCAACAATCAGAAGGCAAGAAAAAACAAGAGCAGCAAGTATACATATGTACATATAAACATAAATATATAGACACACGGTGCGGAGCATTGTAGCTAGATGGAATAAATATGTAAATATATAAACACACACACGGTGCAGAGAATTGTAGCTAGATGGAATAAATATATAGATATATAAACACACAGTGCGGAGCATTGTAGCTAGATGGAATAAATATGTAAATATATAAACACACACACAGTGCGGAGAATTGTAGCTAGATGGAATAAATATATAGATATATAAACACACAGTGCGGAGCATTGTAGCTAGATGGAATAAATATGTAAATATATAAACACACACACAGTGCGGAGCATTGTAGCTAGATGGAATAAATATATAGATATATAAACACAGTGCGGAGCATTGTAGCTAGATGGAATAAATATGTAAATATATAAACACACACACAGTGCGGAGCATTGTAGCTAGATGGAATAAATATATAGATATATAAACACACAGTGCGGCGCATTGTAGCTAGATGGAATAGATATGTAAATATATAAACACACACAGTGCGGAGCATTGTAGCTAGATGGAATAAATATGTAAATATATAAACACACACAGTGCGGAGCATTGTAGCTAGATGGAATAAATATGTAAATATATAAACACACAGTGTGGAGCATTGTCGCTAGATGGAATAAATATATAAATATATAAACACACACAGTGCGGAGCATTGTAGCTAGATGGAATGAAACAGCATAACCGTCTACTTAGTTATCCTACATGGTATGATTATGTACCCATACGTATTGTCACCCTCCGTAGCTACTGGTATTTTCCTAGTTGTATACCGGAGGGGACCATTGTGTAAGTCTATTGCATCTTTTGCATTCAATACTATTAGGTTGTCACGTCTTTTTGCTATCTCTGCGAGCAGCCCTGCTTAGGTTATACAGTCTGACAGCCGTTGGTAGGAAGGACCTGCGAAACCTCTCGGTTGTGCACCTAGGATGATGTAGTCTGCTGCTAAATGAGCTCCTTAGTGCATTCAGTGTATCCTGCATAGGGTGGAACTCAGACTCCAGCAGAGATGACAGTTTAGCCACCAATCCTTCTCTCTCCCATCTCCTCCACTGGGTCAAGGCGCTGCCCCAGGACAGAGCTAGCTTTCTTGATCAGTTTGTTCAGTCTCTTCCTATCGGCTGCTGTAATGCCACTGCCCCAGCAGACCACTCCAAAAGTGATGGCTGATGCCACCACCGTGTCGTAGAATGTCTTCAGCAGTGCCACTTGTACACCAAAAGACCTGAGTCTCCTCAGTAGGAACAGCCTGCGCTGTCCCTTCTTGTAGAGTGCGTCAGTATTGTGTGACCAGTCTAGTTTATTGTTCAGATGAACACCGAGGTACTTGTAGGATGTCACCATCTCAATGTCTGTTCCCTGGATGTTTACTGGTGTTGTGAGGGGTTGTCCTTGCCTGCGGCAGTCCACCACCAGCTCCTTAGTTTTCCTCGCGTTGATCTGGAGGCAGTTCCAATGGCACCAGTCCACAAAGTCCTGGATAAGCCCTCTGTACTCAGTTTCATCTCTGTTGGAGATGAGGCCAACGATCGCAGAGTCGTCAGAGAACTTCTGTAGATGGCAGTGTGTTGTGTTGTGTGAGAAGTCCGCAGTATAAAGGGTGAACAGGAAGGTGAGCCAAAACCGTTCCCTGGGGGGCCCCCGTGCTACCGATGATCGTGTCGGACACACAGTCCCGGGTTCTCACAAACTGTGGCCGGTTTGTGAGGTAGTCCAGGATCCATGATGACAGGTGCTGGCCCACCCCTGCGCACAGCAGCTTGTACTTCAGGATCATCGGTTGGATGGTGTTGAAAGCACTGGAGAAGTCAAAGAACATGTTCCTCGCTACATTCCCGGGCTTCTCCAGGTCGGCAGAGAACAGTGAAGGAGGAAGATGACCGCATCCTCCACCCCAATACCATGCTGGTAGGCAAACTGGAGTGGATCCATCGCTGGTCCCACTAGGGGGCGGAGGTGAGCAAGGAGCAGTCTCTCCAGGGTCTTCATCATGTGGGACGTCAGGGCCACTGGTCTGTAGCTGTTCAGATCTTTGGGGTGGGAAGTCTTTGGTACAGGTACCGCACAAGATGTTTTCCACAACTGTGGTACCCTCCCCAGCTTCAGGCTCAGGTTGAAGATGTACTCCACAATCCCACACAGCTGGTCTGCAAAGGACTTGAGGAGCTTTGCACTGATGCCGTCTGGTCCCGATGCCTTCCTCGCCTTGATCTTCCTCAGCTCCGTCCTCACCTGGGTCTTAGTGAGGGTCAGGCTGGGGGGCTGTGTGTTGGGAGTGGGGGGTGTTGGTGGAGTGGGGATTGGGCAGCAGGACTTGATGTCTTCAGAGGCAGCAGTGGTTGTTGTGCAGTCGGGGGGGAGGGCGGTTGGTCAAACCTATTAAAAAACAGATTCAGATTGTTCGCCCACTCCCTGCCTCCCTTGGCCTGGGGGGAGGTATTCTGGAGCCCAGAGATGGTTTTAAGGTTTCTCCAGACCCCGCTGATGTCGCTCTGTTGCAGCTTGTCCTCCATCTTCTTCCTGAAGCTGTCCTTGCCTTCTCTGATCTTTCTCCTCAGCTCCCTCTGTACGGACTTCAGCATCTCCCTGTTCCCCGACCTGAAGATCCTCTTCTTCTCTCTCAGAAGTGTTTTTATCTCAGGGTTGATCCAGGGTTTGTTGTTTGAGCAACACCGTATGGTCTTGGTGGGAATGGTGTTGTCCACACAGAAGCTGATGTAGTCCGTGATGGTGTGAGTGAGGCCATCGATGTCCCCACCATGTGGATCGCAGAGCTGCTCCCAGGCAGTGGTTTCAAAACAGCCCTTTAGAGCATCCATTGCCTCCTCAGACCATAACTTCACTGTGCGCATGGCCGGAGGTTGTCTGTGCACTAGGGGTTTGTGCACCGGCCGGAGATGAACCAAGTTGTGATCCGATCTCCCGAGTGGGGGGAGTTGTGATGAGGTGTACGCCTCCTTAGTGTTTGCGTAGAATAAGTCCAGTGTTTTATTGTCTCTAGTGTGGCATGTGACATACTGGGTAAACGTGGGTAGAATGGGAGACAGTGAAACATGGTTGAACTCGCCTGAGATGAGGAGGAGAGCATCTGGGTGTTCTGTCTGCGGCCTGCCAGTTACTGAGTGGATGACATCACGCACTGTCCCAACGTTCGCCATCGGATTTGCATAAATAACAATGCAGATCACGTGTGAGTATTCCCTCGGGAGATATGTAGGCCGCATGCTAACAGCTAGCAACTCGATGTCTTTGCTGCAGTGTTGTTGTTTAACAGTGATGTGTCCCGGTCTGCACCAGTTGTTATTAACATAGATCAACACTCCACTGCCCCTTGCTTTGCCACTGTCTGGTGTTCGGTCTGCCCGTATTGCGTGGAAACCCTCCAGCTCAATGTTAGCATCTGCTACTAGTTCAGTTAGCCACGTCTCAGTAAACAAAAGGAGGGAGCACTCCTGGTATATGCTATCGTAGCGGGAGTAGCCGCTAGCTCATCTACCTTTCCCAATATAGATCGTACATTCCCCATAACAACGGATGGGAGGGTGGGTCTGTACCTTATATTCCTTGTCCGCCGTCTAACACCAGCCCGACAACCACGTCATTTTCACCTTATTTCTCCCGGTATGTCGAGTTTTTCCGTTAGCACCGAGTGGCGGTTGAGTGCTAGCAGCTGTTCCCTGCAGTACCGTCCCCTGCTGTAAACAGTGGCTCCGTCCGCCGGCTCGGGAGACATTTGGGGCGATCTGTGTGTCCGTGATGTATCAAGTGTGTAAGGTGTCGCCGGATCAGAAAGTTGTCACCGGATCGGAAAGACAGAGGAAGAAAAAACTCAGAATTGAGCCGCTGTTGCAAAAAGGCAGCCGACTTGTGTGGCGCCGGAAGTAGGGACTCACTCTGTTACTGGGCAACAAACAAAACCGTATACCCAAACCTTTACAAGATGGCAAAAAAGTATCTCCACATGCCAGCAACATCAGTGCTATGTGAGAAGGTGTTCTCCAAAGCTGGAGAGGTAGTAAGCCACAAGAGGGGCAGACTGAAATCACACACTGTTGAAATGCTTCTTTTTGTCATGGACCTCCCCGTGCGCTGTGTAAAAGCTCACGGAGAGGGGAGAAATGACGAGGATCTACGTGCAGGGTTACACCACAACACATTTATTAATGTAATGACAGACGATTCAAAAAAGGGTGGAGACTTACAAAAATACAAAGATGAACTTACAGTTGGCGTTCGGGGGCCGGCATTGCTTAGCAAACACATGAGGAGAAATTGATTAACCCCAATGACATCCCAGACCCAACATCGCTCAGAGGACGCCAGAAAACCACAGGAAATGCAGAGGGGCTAACCCGTCATGGCACACAGACGAACAAGATTATCTACAGCCAACGCAGCAGACAATACATTCAAAGACCCAGAAATGCATGACTGGCAAAAGGCTGCTTAAGTACACGCATTGCTGGTGATGGTGTGATTGCAAGCACCTGGGCAAGAGCTGGCGAGATGGCACAGGGAGTGGGAACAGCTGGTGATAATGAGTGAGGGGGGCATGGTTGGACCGGCAGACTGTCAGCCAGAAGAGTGAGCCAAAGAGAGCTGCCTCACAGCTGCCGGCCAGAGAGAAGTGGGTAAGGGTAGGGAGCACACTGAACTATATAATATACACATAAACAGCGGCACCTAAACCCACAGGGAGGTCAGGACCGAGCTGGGGAAACCAAGCCGGCTCAGCTCCTGACAGAGCCCCCCTCTCAAGGGGTGGATTCCCAGACATCTAAGGTAACATCCTGAAGACCCCCCCCCCCCCAACAGGAACAGCAGCAAAAAAAAAAAAAAAACAGGGTGGGAGGTAGGGGGAACAGGAAGGAGGGAACACAATACCCCGCCCAGGGCCCACAAATAACCCCCCAAGTCCAAAGGCATGGAGGCTCGAGAGGCCGCCCAGAGTCCCAGGCCCAGCAGGCAGTCTGGCGAACAGACTCCGGTGGCCTGCCGGAAAACACGGGCCATTTGGCCCAGAGACTCAGTCCAACGTTGTAGAGCCACCAGGACCGAGGGGATGGAGCAGGAGGCGGCCTGCCCACCGGAAGGCCCTCTGGTGGGTGACCGGATCTTAGGGAGGGAACCCCCACAGTGTCAGACTGGGAGAAGAAGGGGATCACGACAGTGTCAGGCTGAGGAGTAACGTCCCTGACGTCCCCAGGCTGACTGGCAGCACCCTTGATGGTCCGGGCCTGTGACACAGCTGCACCCGCCGTGGCTCGTGGCTGGAGCTGTGCAGCACCCGCGGTGGACTCCGGTTGAAGCCATGTAGCACCTGCAGTGGACTCCGGCTGGAGCCATGCAGCACCCGCAGTGGACTCCGGCTGAAGCCATGCAGCACCCGCGGTGGCTCCGCAGCACCCACGGTGGCTCCTGGCTGGAGCTCTGCAGCACCCACGATAGACCCCAACTGGGCCAGCGTAGCTCCCCCAGTGGACCCCGCGCTGGAGCGTGGCGTTCAAGACGGGTCCGGACAGGAGTGCAGCACCCATGTCGGGCTGGTCCTGGGACGCAGCCCCCACGAGGGTCCAATACCAGCGCGCCACACCCATGGAGACTCAGCCTGCGGAGGGACCCATTTGACGGCCTCAGGCAGCAGGAAAGCTGGACCCACGACGTCGTCAGGCAGTGAGACCAGTTCCGTGGAGACCCCTGGAGATGGTGGTTCCTCTCCGGCGTCCCTAGAAGGATTCTCAGGAACGGGAGAAGAAACAAAGTTGTTAGGGTCGCTGCCAGTGGCGGAGCCCGGTGAAGGGAGTTCAGATGCAGCTGCGCACTGCACCTGCCTCCCCTCACCTAGAGCCAGACAAGCTCTCTCTAAAACCGACATGAGGAAAACAAGAGAGAACACTGCCATCCAGGACTCCATTGATCCTGGTGATGTGATCCTGGGCCCAGCCTCCAGGAGGTCCAGCTCTGGCTCCCACTCCACTGCCACAGCCTCCACAGCAGGCGAGATGGTCATCGCAGTCCTTTCATTCCCCTGTAGCGGCTCCAACGCAGGAGATTCCACCAGCGTGGCTGCAGGAAAACACCCCTGTGCCGGCCCCTGGGCAGGTTCATCCGGGGCCCCAAACTCCCCCAACGTTTGGTGGCTCGGTTCCAAGACCGACAGGCACTCGGGGATAGAGGGAGGAGACACAGAGGAAATAGGGGATGAGTTAACAACTGCAGCCGGAGGAGAGGACCCAGCGGACTGCTGAGGCTGGGCCTCTCCCTCGGGAGACAGACAAGGTTCTTCAAAATTTAATTGAATAAAGAAGATGAATGAATGAATGAATGAATGAACAAAAATATACTTGCCTGTTCTCCCGGAGTTCGTTGTTCTCGGCTGCAGCAGGCTGATTGCTGTCCCTCTCCGTCGAAGGTGGAGGAGCCTTCTCCCTGGTGATGGAGGTGGGCGTTCCCGGGGCGGCCCTATCAGACCCCACAGCAGCTGGAGGAATGATGGCGACTGACGGAGAAGGCTTCTCCCAGCGCTCCCACATGGGATGACGTTGCCCCTTGTTAGCTGGAGCTCGCTTGGTGGGAACGGGAGTGGAGTTCTGGCAGAAGGCAGTTTCAGTGGCGTCCTGGGAACGCCCTCCCCTTGGCACAAGCCCGGTTTTCTTCGGGACTTCCTCTCCCTCTTGACGTACTCGCGTCATAGCGCTACCAATTGGGATATCCTCTCAGCTCCCTCGGGATGCTCGGAGAGCTGAGGGCATTGCTGGACCTCTGCCTCTGCCAGCTTGACGTACCACATGAAGTCCTCCAGGATGGAATAACCACTTGCCGAGGATATCAGGCCATCAACATTCATGAGAGCTTGGCAGCATTCCCAGCCGAGACTCATTGGGTAACTCCGACCCATGGACATCTTCAACCCAGGTCAGTTCCAACAAATGACACACAAATAAAAGGAAAAAGGAATGTGTGGGTGAACCCGCTAAATCCTCTTTTCTGGCTGGGTCTTTCTGTCATGGACCTCCCCGTGCACTTTTACGCAACACACAGAAAGGGGAGAAATGACAAGGATCTACGTGCAGGGTTACATCACAACACATTTATTAACGTAATGACAGACGACTCAAAAAAGGGTGGAGACTTACAAAAATACAAAGATGAACTTACAGTTGGCGTTCGGGGGCTGGCATCGCCCAGTGAACGCATGAGGAGAAACGGATTAACCCCAATGACCTCCCAGACCCGACATCGCTCAGAGGATGCCAGAAAACCACAGGAAACACGGAGGGGCTAACTCGTCGTGGCACACAGACAAACAAGATTATCCACAGGCAACGCAGCAGACAATACATTCAAAGATCCAACAATGTGTGACTGGTAAAAGGCTGCTTAAGTACACGCATTGCTGGTGATGGTGTGATTGCGAGCACCTGGGCAACAGCCGGAGAGATGGCACAGGGAGTGGTAACAGCTGGTGATAATGAGTGAGGGGGGCGTGGTCAGACCGGCAGACTGTCAGCAAGCTCTCACAGAAGAGTGAGCCAAAGAGAGCTGCCTCACAGATGCCAGCCAGAGAGAAGTGGTTAAGGGTAGGGAGCACACTGAACTACATAATATACACATAAACAGCGGCACCTAAACCCACAGGGAGGTCAGGCCCGAGCCAGGGAAACCAAGCTGGCTCGGCTCCTGACACTTTTTTCAATAAAAATCTTTAAACCCTCCCCATTTAATAACACTCCCCAGTTGCAGAAGTATTAGCAAGTTCCCTGATTTTCCACAACATACGTTGATTGTCCCAACTCCCTCTACATACTATATATACTGTATATACAGTATATCCACGATCTCATTCTTCTGGGCATTACCAAAAGCTCATGGCCATAGGTGAGGGTAGTTGTGGGTGTGAACCTGTGAACAAGATTACTATTCAGCATAAAATATAAGGTATTGTTCAAAATATATACATTTGTGTACTGAAGACGTGACCAGGTACTTAATAGAAATCTGCAAGTTAATCGAAAACATATTTACCCTTCTGAAAAAAACAGAATGGACCAGCATGATGGTCACCGGCATGATTTGGTGTGCTTTGAAGCTGGTCATACCAGCATACTATGCTGGTTTGGTATTGGTTTAGCAGGTGGACCAGCCTAAACCAGCACAGACCAGCATGATCGATCACTGCTCTCGGTGGCAGTGGGATTGCCGGCTCGTAGTTCCCCCGTTGGCGCTCCCCGCCCTGCATTGAAAAAGGCAGAAAAGGGGGCACGCTTGATCTGTCTGGTCCGCTCTGCCATGAAAAAGGCAGAAAATAGGGTATGTGGTATATGGTAAACGGCACTTTATTGTGAAGTGCAGTGTGGTAACGTCCACTTCCCCGTCACGTCACCGCACTGCCCTATATAAGGGATGGGTTACCATGTTGTGGTCTCTTTGACCAGTGCCCATCACCAGGTGCCTGCTGTGTAACCGCTACTTCTAGTTCCAACAATAAAGCTGTGTTCGCCAATTCATCTTGCCTCATCCTTCACCCAGGTATTTTCCCTACATACAGTAACATTTGGCAATCAAGGATTACCTCATGGAGGCGTGTATCACACTACTTCATCCCTTCCTCGAGCTTCCGGGCGAACTGCTGGTGCCATGGCCCAGGTGGTTTGAGGCCTTCCAAACCTATATCACTGTGCTGGACCTTGGTAATCTTGACAAGCTAAGGGCATGTGAGCTTCTCATCCATAACCTGGGTATTGAGGGCCAGCGAGTTCTGCAAACACGGAGCGTCAGACTCCTTTGAGGACATAGTGGAGCTGCTAGCTAACCATTTCCACACCCCGGATAGCATGACTCTCTGGAGGATTCGTTTTCGGCAGCGACATCAGCGGGTAGGTGAGCCTGTTCACCAGTTTGTTGCCGACTTGAGGTAGCTAGCTAGCGAGTGTCACTTTGGGCCATTGGAAGATGAAATGGTACGTGACCAGTTTGTGGAGCACATGTGCAGTGCCACATTACGGGCTAGGCTACTCATGGCACCCAATGACTTAACATTAGCCAGAACTATTGAGCTAGCTCTCCAGCTGGAGGCTGCAGACGAGCTAGCTTTGGAGCTAACCTGGCACCAGTCACAGAGGCCACCGGAGCCTCCAGCCACGGCAAATGTTGTGGACTCGAAAAGCAAGGATAGCTTGGATGACGACATTACGGAAACCAATGTTGCCAGCCGAAGGTCTGCCCCGGGAAAACCCCTGTGCAAGGGTTGTGGGTCTGCAATGCACCGAAATAAGGCAAAGGACTGCCTGGCTAGGGGAAAACATTGTAGCGGATGTGGATGCTTGAAACATTATGCTGGAGAGTGCCATGTATCTGATTCAGAGAGCCCACGGAAGAAATCACTCCGCCTGCCCCCGACAACCATCCATTTGGTGTCCCCGAGCACAAATGGGTACACGTACGGCACAGTGGCATGGGATGGCGTGCAGGTGCCGCCGCTGCTCGACATGGGGGCAGAGGGGTCGTTGCTGAATTGGGCCACGGTGAGGAAGTTTTTCCTCCACTACAGGATTAGAGGTAATCCGGCACTGTTGCATGGCTATGGAGGTGGCAGGCTGTGCACAGTAGGGACTTTGGAGTTAACGGTCTGGTACAAGTCTGTGAAGATGGTTGACTTCACGTTCCACGTGACAGCACAAGGAGATAACGTCATGGACTGTGATTTGTTTTATGGACTGGGTTTCGCCATTAAAGATGGTGCTGGAAACGAATGGTCGTGCTGTGGCCGCTGGAACCCTCCAGTTCCGGTGGTTGAAGAGAATAATGTTGTGTGGGACGAGGAGCTAACAGACACCATGGTGGTCAAGCAGGACCAGTTTCACTCAGGTTTGGCGCAGGAGGGTTTCAGTGCCGGCGCTTGGGACATGGTAGAGGGGGGTACCGAACATAGCGGTGAGGCGTCTGCGTCAGTGAGTGACACCAATGTACTAGCCCCACATGCCTCCGGAGCTTGGTCGCAGGGGGATGGAGGGTCTGCAGCTACGAAGGTGACCGCTACAATGGTTTTAGAAGAGGACTTGGCCAGACCTACGAGCATGGAGTTACCGCATGCTCAGCAGTACCATGTCAAGTCGAGCTGGGCCCCGCTGATGGTTTTGGACTTGGTTTGGGTTTGGGGTGAAGAACGTCCACGGCGAAGATGGGCCAAAAGACAGTCAGCAAAAGACAGAGGATGTCTGCGCATAGTGGCAAAGTTGACACAGCATACTTCTGACTGTCCGACAGCTCATCGAGGCATGCCAATCAGCTTTGGTGTGTCTGGGAAGAGGTTCTAAGTGACGAGGCTGGACGGGAGTTGGTGTTGGTGGTGAAAGAGTTTGGCTCCACCATTCAGAAGATTGGCCCTCATTCAAAGGGTCTGCTGCTTCCAGGGGCGTGCTTGCTGAGGGGCTGCCCTGGGCCTCCCCATGCTGGTTCTACCTCTCTCATCCAAGAGACTGTGCTGCAAAATAAAGTTGTTTATAGTTCCTGTGTTTTGCATGCATGTTATGGTATAGAATTATTTTGTGTTTGCATTTTAGTTTAGGAGCATGGCAAGTGATTTTAGTTTAATGAAGGACTTTTTCTTTAGATATTGGTGGCAGAATAATCCACCATGCCGTGCGGGCTGTGCGGCAGTCCACCCGCCAGCCCTATTCTAGGTTGTTTTGAGTGAGTGTATTAGGCCAATTTAGTACATTAGTTTTCATTATTTTAGTGTGTGCTTTGGGTCCTAAATTGAAGGGGGGGGGGGGTCTCAATTGTGTGTGTGGTTTTGGACTTTCTAAGGGGGGGAGGAAATGTGGTATATGGGAACTGGCACTTTATTGTGAAGTGCAGTGTGGTGATGTGTGCTTCCTGTCACGTCACCACATTGCCCTATATAAGGGATGGGTGACCATGTTGTGGTCTTTTTGACCGGTGCCCATTGCCAGGTGCCTACCATGTAATCGCTACTTCCAGTTTCAACAATAAAGCTGTGTTCGCCAACTCATCTTGCCTCGTCCTTCGCCCAGGTATTTTCCATACAAAACAGGGTACACTTGCTCCATTTCCCCATTTGTCAGAGCAAGTATCTCTGGGGACTGGCATGTCTGCTCTGCTGTCTGTCTTCATCTGTACAATGAGCTGCTCAAATCATCAAATCTCTGCCTTGATCCTCACTTCCATCTCAATAAATCCACTCCTGATACCAGTGGGACATCTCAAGGGTTCACACAAATAAGAGAGAAGGATAAGGACCTGCACTTATATAGCACTTATCTAGTCTCAAAGAGCTTCACTAGTACTAACTCTCTATTCCAAGGGCCTATAGGAGACAGATATCTAGGGACAATTTAGAACAACCAATTAACCTAACATGCATGTCTTTGGATTGTGGGAGGAAATCGGAGCCCCCGGAGCAAACCCACGTAGCACAGGGAGAACATGCGAACTCCACACAGAAAGGTTCCTACCCCTGCCAGCATGGGGATTTGAACCTGGAACCTTCTAGCTGTTAAGCAACAGTGCTAACCACTGCGCTGCCCATGTGTGATGAATAGGGAATTTCCATCCATCCATCTTCTACCGCTTTTCCGGAGGTCCGGGTCGCAGAGGCAGCAGTTCAAGCAGAGAAGCCCAGACTTCCCTCTCCCCAGCCACCTGCTCCAGCTCTTCAGAGGGGATACCAAGGCGTTCCCAGACCAGCTGGGAGACATAGTCTCTCCACCGAGTCCTGGGTCTGCCCTGGGGTCTCCTCCCAGTGGGACGTGCCTGAAACACCTCAAGTGGGAGGCGTCCATAGGGAAGGCCATTCACACAGACGCTCGTCTCACTCATGGTGACACAGACACATAATCTCTCACACACAGGGAAAACAACACTGTCAGACCTGGTCTTATAACAGAGTTATAATGGCACAACAATAACGCTTAGAACACATGGATAACGACAGTCTTTGAATCCTCTGCGGCACAATGCATGCCGGGAGAAATCCCGCCCCTTTCTCACAGCACCAGTTACAATACATTTGTCAAGGGTGTAGCATGCGTTTACTGATCTTGTTCCGGGTACCAGTCCTGCAGTCACACTACTTTCCAAGTTGTATGTCAAACTTCAGTTGCAGAGTGGTTTGTTTTGGAAGAGGTGATGACTGATCGATGAAGTGGTTGCATTTTGAAATCTAACCTCGGCGGATTTTATTTTGAAAAGAGTTACCGGAAACCCTGTGTTTTGGTGCCTCTTCTTTGATGCGTTTTGGCTGCAGCTGCAAACGAAGGACGCGATGTCTGTTCTCGGCGGCGACGAGATGCTGTGGTCGCGTCTTTAATGAGAGATGCCCGAGCGTCGCCGGGTCTCAGAACGGAGATAATGGAGGAGGTCCCGGGCTGGACCATGGGACGAACCGAACCACTGCCGCTGCTGCTTCTGCTGCTGTGGTTCCGCTCTGCTCCGCTCTGTTCAGGTGAGAAACAACAATGCGCCTCCACACACTGCTGAGACTCTACCACGGAGATGTCTGCACATTTATGTGCACTTGTTTTTGGTTGTTGTTTTGCTGTCACGTTATTAAATTGGTGCACGTGCACTGATTGTATTCGTTTCCGTCCGCCTCTTATGGAGATTAATACCATTACATCACTGCCTGTCCCAGCAGCAGAGCGACCTTTAAAAAAAACAACAACAAAAAAAAACAACCAGTGTTCACACCCGAGCTACACTGGCTGTTACTGAGTCTGCTGCTGCCTCCTGCCCCGATTCGGCTGTTTTATTGTTGTGATGGGGCCCAGTGTGAAGTGGGGTCTGTCGGTGTGCAGAAACCTGCGGCGCTATTGATCTGTGGTGGTTAAATGATCGGGGTTAGTGTAGAAACATGGATGCTCTTTCACAAATGTGATGCCGCTGTCGGCATTACATCACTGCTTCCCTGCAGATAGTGGATCCCTCCTCCTCCTCCTCCTCCTCCTCCTATAATCACACCCTGCACCTGCTGTAATTGGGGTGGGAGTGGGAGCAGAGCTGCTCCAGCGACATAAACTTGAGGGGGAGGGGTGTTATGAAAAATCATAACTTAAGTGCCCTGTAGAGTGGCTAAAACAAGGGGAAGTTCCATTAGCTGCCCTTCACATGTTGAGTATGATTGTGGGCCTATTATGATGGCCCTTTGTGCGGTTAATCATGATGGTGTGCCCTCTTGAGTAGGAAAATCTGCTGATACAGCTTAATGAATGCCCCTCTGGTGGAGGAAATCTGATGCAGTGCCATATAAGGTGCCCTTGTAATGGAAAAGGGTGCTTTTATGAAGTGACTTCCACGCTGCCCCTACATGACTGTCTTAAAGGGTGCTCTTTCTAGTTGTTAAACAGAAGGGGGGCTGCAAAGCAGTTTAGGGTACTCCCACTGGTGAGAAAAGGTGACGTGTCCAGCTAGCAGAGCAATGTTTTCTGTCCTCCAGACCTTCGTCAGGCATTTTTTAATAGCACAACATAACAAAACTATTTTTTTTTGTAAGTTGTCTGTGTTTTTTCAACAGATTTAAGACAATTTTGCACCGCTGAATCCAAAAATGACATCCGTTTCTCTCGATCAGATCAGGTTTTTATGCTAAGTTGTAAGCAGTTGTACAGCAGTTGTACCGTTGTACTGCAAATTGAATAGTAGACATTGATAAAGGTGAGTATATGTAAATTTCAAGAAATAAGAAAGAGTTTTGCATCATATAAAGCGAAGATACCCGTACATATAAACAAAAACGTAAAAAAACATGTGGCCATAGTTAAAAAAGTTGACCTGATTGAGCAAAACCAATGTGATTTTTGGATTCAGCACATCAAAATAGTCCTAAATCAGCTAAAAAAACTTGGACAATAAATTCGGTGTTGACCAGTGTCGCCATCACAACAACAAACGCTGTACATTGATTAGACCACCTGCCAAATGTTGTGTTGGTCCCCCTTTTGTGGCCAAAACAGCCCTGACTTGTTGAGGCGTGAACTCCACTAGACCCCTGAAGGTGTGGTGTGCTATCTGGCACCAAGATGTTAGCAGCAGATCCTTTACGTAATGCAGTCCTTCTCAAATAGTGGGGTGCGCCCCCCTGGGGGGGCGCGATGCGATGCCAGGGGGGGCGCGTATGACCCCGGGGAACAGGCTTTGCTTTTGCTGTGTAAAGTGTAATTGCACATCCACGGCAGCAGGTGGTGCAGTGGCGCTCTCATTGTCAAAGTCTGTGCAGGAGTTTAAAACTTTTTAAACTGCTGTCAACAAACCCCTCGAGAGACACCATGGAGAAATATTTAACAGTAACGAAAAGAAAGGCGGAGAGCGACACAGGTAAAGAGACAAATGAAAGTCTCCCAAAAGCTAAGACGAGGAAATATGACGAAGCTTATCTAGCGCTTGGCTTCACTCTGACTACGGTGGGAGACGAGGAAAGACCGGTGTGTTCACTGTGTCTGAAAATGTTTGCAGCGGACAGCATGAAGCCAAATAAATTAAGACGTCACCTACAGACATTACATCCTCAACACATTGATAAGCCGCTTGATTTTTTTCAGCGAAAACGTGCGGAGTACGGCCAACAATCATCCCGCTTTGTGAACGCTACATCAGTAAACCAGCGAGCACTTTTAGCATCATTTAAAGTGGCGCACCAAATTGCGTAGTGCAAAAAACCCCACACAATTGTTAAATATATTGGTGCTCCTGTGTTAATGTTCCAGATCAATTTACATTTAATATTATTTATTGATTGAATTATTTTTCTCAGCATCAAATGGTTCAGTTGGTCAAAAATGTTTCTAGTTTAAATAAGGATTGACATATTTTTTATTTCAGGCACTTTGATGCACTTTAAGTTTTTTTTTTTCTGTTTTAGACTATAACAGGGTTTCTGTGTGGCATAATAAAGTTAATATTTGTTGAAAGTTGATTTATATTGCTTTTTTCTTTTGTTAATGTTAAAACGGATACAATTTTAGGTATACTTATACAATTTTTATAGATAATGATCTTATTTATAGTCACTGCGGCGAGTGGGGGGGGGGGGCGCAAAATATTTTCTCTTTCCTAGGGGGGGCTTTGCAAAAAATAATTGAGAAGCACTGACGTAATGTAAGCTGTGAGGTGAGGCCTCCATGGATTTGTTTGTCCAGCACATTCCATGGATGCTTGATTGGATTGAGATCTGGGAAATTTGGAGTCCAAGTCAACACCTCAAACTCGTCATTGTGCTCCTCAAACCATTCCTGAACCATTTTTGCTTTGTGGCACAGTGCATTATTTTGCTGAAAGAGGCGGCAGCCATCAGGGAATACCGTTTCCATGAAAGGTTGTACAGTACACCCCTGCTAACATCTTGGTGCCTTCAGAGGTCTAGTGGAGTCCTTGATGGGTCAGGGTTGGTTTGGCAGCACAAAGGGGACCAACACAATGTGGAAGGTGCTCGTGATGTTATGTCTGATCGGTGTTTACTGTATGTATAAGCACATTCATCACATAGGTGATTATAGTTTACATGGTTGGGGGTCAACCTTCCAAGTTTGGACCAAACAGAAAAGTTCATGGGAGCTTTATAATTATAGTGTGTAGATTCTTTTTTTCTCATTTTGTCTTTAACATTTTTTTAGTCCAGCATCTATATAAGTGTTTGGACGGATATTACCTTTCGTCAAAAGTATTAACCTGGTATTTTTTTTCCCACTGGGAGAAGCCCCCTGCAAAAACTGTCATGAACCGGGTTGGACGTGTCCAACCCTGTTCCATGATTTGTGGCTGTATTTTTTTCCCAGCATGTTATTTCCTTAATTTTCAGCTGGCAGCCCTTTAGGAGCCTTGGGTCCTTGGCTTCCTGCCAGCCTACAGCCCCGCCCCCCTCTCCTGCCAGCACCTGCCAACTGATTGTCATTTGTATTTTCACCATTCACTCTCACCCACTTACACACACACACGTACACACACACAGTACATGCATCATTCAGTACACATTCACACACATGCATGCTCTCACACACTTGTGCCCCACTCACGCACCTGCTGCCGCCGCACACCTGCATCCACTTGTCACTCATTAGTACTCAGGGTATTTACGGATGACAGTATGAGCACTCGTTGTGGCGGCGTTAGTCAACGTTGATGTCCAGGCTCACTCATTGTTGGTTTCTCTTCCTTTTGGACCGTGATGGTGCTGTTGTTTCCAGAGCGCAGAAGTGCTCCAACCCTCATGTAAGTCTTCCTCTCTTCACTGGTTACGTTTCTAGTTTTCCCCCAGCGGCCGGTTCTACCCTGGGGCGTGACGTAGCTTCCTCCTCCAGCCAACAGAGTTTGTAGCCATTCATCTGTATCACTACTCTTTTTGGACAGTATTCATGGAACACTGTGTATGTTGATTTTCTGTTTAATAAACACGTTCACTTCACCAGCGACGGGGCTCAAATTCTTTCACCTGTGTGCTGCGGCACACGTACATGACAAAAACAGAGTTCACACAAACAACAATGCTAACTACTGAGCTACAATTTTGCTTACTAGTACTATTTACATTTTTTTTCTTGTACTTTTCTTTACCTTTTTTGAAGGAGATATATGTTGAAAATGTCACATTTTTCAGTGCTTTTGCACATCAGTTTGGGTCTGTGGAGTGGCTGCCAATGGAAAACTCAGAAGAACAATCCTGTCACTGTGTAAGGTCCGCCTGTAATCCCAGAACTTCCCATTAAATGAGTTGTTTTATTATGGCTCTGGTTGTGACGTGAGAACCAGAGCTCACTGGCATGATACTACTCCTCCAGCTTCATCTCCACCCAATTTAATGATGGTAGGAGTATCCATATGAGCATGTAAACTCACATACTGAGAGTGCCACTAGAACTACTGTTGGTGACCGCAGTTTTTATGGCTACTCTCTACTTACCCCACTGGACATCAGTGTTCTCAAGTGGCTCATTAATTCACATTTGATTATTACTTATTTATCATCATTCTGGCTTATTTTGTTATATTTTGCCCGGCATTGTCATTAATGTTCGAGCAGCTGGGTCTGTTCTCCTACACAGCGAGACTTCACCCTGGCTGGGATTGCCTGGTAGATGAGGTCGCTAGCTGACTCATCTTAGCAGAGCAACGTCGTTGGTTTTTAGAGTATTTTTCCATATAATTAAATGTATTCACCCCACTAGACAGGATTATCAACCCCTGGATTGCCCATCCAGGGACAAGAGTTGCAAATTAGCTAATAGCTATACACTCTTTGTGCAACACATCAGATTGATTGTCATTTGATTAATTGTCTATGTTTATTGCACTGTCCCTGTCAAATAAACAAATAATCTAACCAACATTGGACCAAATATATCTCACTCGTAGATGTTAGCTTATTTTACAGTAGTTTTTAATATTCTGGTCAGGATGGATCATTGCGTGTAACTTGTGGTGGTTGACTGCTGTTAGCAGAGTTGGCCATTCACTTATTTAGGGTTGTTTTTGTGCCTGTTATACCCCACGGAGCAGTGATATTCTGTATATTCAGACAGACACCTATCCAGAGCTCTTGGAATTCTTGGAACAAACAGTTTTGCTTATCCATGTACACGTGTACATTTGCTAAGGTAGCAAATGTGCAGGAAGTCGATAGCCATCCACAGTGGGCGATTTGTTATTTTTTTAACAAGGGGGATGGGAGGTGTTCACAAATTTAACATAAGGTACATATAAATGTAAAATAGGTACAAATTTGGAAGAATAAAGATGCAAAAATATGATAAAAGATGCCAATTTAAAAATTTAGTCGCAAATTACAATTTAATTACATCACAGATTTGTGAGAAACAGGTTGCATATTTAGAGTACAAGAGAAAAATCTCAAATGTATGAGAAAAAGTAGCATATTTAACCCCTTGCACTCTGGTCAATTTCCCTAAAAACGCCAAAAAATAACGTACCCAAAGTAAATCAAAAGCTATTCTTCAACCCTTTGCAGCATCTTCATGGGGTTGGTCTCATTTAAAAGAAAACACTTTGAATTCTTTGGCAAAACAGTCATAATCTCTCTAAGTGCTCCGGCCACTGAGTAACAGTCATCTAAACATACTGAACTTGAAGAAAATAAATTTCGCCAGGGTGTTTTTTTGGATACAAATGCTTGCAAATAACACACAGCTTCAGATCCGGGCTGGAAAATGCAACAGAAATGTAGAACCAAGTGTTATCCAGCTGAGGTCAACATTTTGTAACTATACCACAAAAAATGAATATATTACACAGCTTTTTCCTCAGGTTGTTCCCAGGCGTTTTTGAACTGTGCCAAATTGTGCCAAATGGCACAGTTTGGAAAAACGTCTGTAACTTTTGAATGATTCAATATAGAAGCTTCATCTTGGGCTCTAATGAAAGGTGACACTCAGGGCTGTGTGTGTGTGTGTGTGTGTGGGGGGGGTTGTTTATTCATTCATTCATGAATGAATGAACAAACAAGCCCCCCCACACAAAGAAGCATGCCACGTAAAAAATGTGTGGCTTTTTTTTACAAGAAAAAATAACCTACAGTGCACTAAAAATTATTCTAAAATATTTGTAATGTAGAAGATAACAACTCCCACCCCCCCGCTACAGAGGACGGACATCGGCCATCGCTACATGACGGAACAGTCATGTGGCGATGTGGCGACCACGGCGTACAGTCCCCACGGTCCCCGTGGCCCCCCCCGCCCCCGCTACAGAAGAGTAGCGGGGGCGGGGGGGGGCGTTCACGGTCCGGATGCGGCGCACGAACCGTGTACCGCGGCGCACGGACTTCAGACTTCGTGCGCCGCAGTCTACTACGCACAGTTGTAATTTACCGATCGGTCAAAAGTCATTTTTGATTACAATTTTCAGGGATAAAGAATAATTTAGCTTATAACACTTACCTGTCCACAACAGCATGTGGACGGTCTATGATGACCATGGAAGAGAATCCTAAACGTCTACTCTGCTGGGACAGCACCGCCTGTGGCTGAACAGGCCGATGCGCGAATGGCAGTCCCTGTCACACAGGTCGCACTTGTGGGTGGTCTCCGTGCTGCTGGATCTGTGGCGGTTCTTCCTGCGGGTCCTTTTTCATCTGCTGCAGCAGTCAGTCTCTCTTCACCCAGCCTTACACAAAACAGCTTTCGAACTTCTGTGCTTCAATTGGCTCGCTGCATTCGCAGCCGTTGGTAGGCTAGTCCTTCTTGCTAGGTTTTCAGTCATTGGTTCTTCAAGGTTTCAGAAACCCAATTCAAGGCTCAATTCAAGTCATCTCTCGGCGCCACACCAGTCGGCTGCCTTTTGCAACAGCGGCTCGATTCCGAGTTTTTTTTCCCCTTCCTCTCTCTTTTGATCACTTTTTTTTTTTCACCCCACTTATATCACGGACACACAGATCGTCCCAAATGTCTCCTGAGCCGGTGGACGGAGCCACTGTTTATAGCAGGATTCGATACAACAGGGAAGAGCTGCTAGCATTTAACCGCCACCCGGTCCCACTGGAAAAACTCGACATACCGAGAGAACTGAGGCGAAAACGCCGCGGCTGCCGGGCTGGAGTAAGGCGGAGGACAAAAAATATAAGGTACAGACCCTCCCTTCCATCTGTTGTCATGGGAAATGTACGGTCGATACTGGGAAAGTTAGATGAGCTAGCGGCTATCTCCCGTTATGATAGCACTTACCGGGAGTGCTCTCTCCTTTTGTTTACTGAGACGTGGCTAACTGAACTAGCAGCAGATGCTAACATTGAGCTGGAGGGTTTTCACATGATACGAGCTGACCGAACACCAGAGAGTGGCAAAACTAGGGGCGGTGGAGTGATAATGTATGTTAACAACAACTGGTGTAGACCGGGACATATCACTATTAAACAACGACACTGCAGCAAAGACATTGAGTTGCTAGCTGTTAGCATGAGGCCTACATATCTCCCGAGAGAACACTCACACGTGATCTGCATTGTTGTTTATGCAAATCCGACGGCGAACGCTGGGACAGCGCGTGACGTCATCCATTCAGTAACCAGCAGGCTGCAGACAGAACACCCAGATGCTCTTCTCCTCATCTCAGGCGATTTCAACCACGTTTCACTGTCTCCCATTCTGCCCACTTTCACCCAGTATGTCACATGCCACACTAGAGACAATAAAACACTGGATTTGTTCTACGCAAACACTAAGGAGGCGTACACCTCATCACAACTCCCCCCACTTGGGAGATCGGATCACAACTTGGTTCATCTCCGACCGGTGTACAAACCCCTAGTGCACAGACAACCTCCGGCCATGCACACTGTGGAGTTATGGTCTGAGGAGACAATGGACACTCTAAAGGACTGTTTTGAAGCCACTGCCTGGAAGCAGCTCTGCGATCCACATGGTGAGGACATCGATGGCCTCATTCACACCTTCACGGGCTACCTCAGCTTCTGTGTGGACAAATCCGTTCCCACCAAGACCATACGGCGTCACTCAAACAACAAACCCTGGATCAACCCTGAGATAAAAACACTTCTGAGAGAGAAGAAGAGGATCTTCAGGTCGGGGAACAGGGAGATGCTGAAGTCCGTACAGAGGGAGCTGAGGAGAAAGATCAGAGAAGGCAAGGACAGCTTCAGGAAGAAGATGGAGGACAAGCTGCAACAGAGCGACATCAGCGGGGTCTGGAGAAACCTCAAAACCATCTCGGGGCTCCAGAATACCTCCCCCCAGGCCACGGGGGGCAGGGAGTGGGCGAACAACCTGAATCTGTTTTTCAATAGATTTGACCAACCGCCCTCCCCCCTGTCTGCACAACAACCACTGCTGCCCCTAAGAAATCAAGTCCTGCTACCCACTCCCCACTCTACCGACACCCCCCCCACTCCCAACACACAGCCCCCCATCCTGACCCTGACCAAGACCCAGGTGAGGACGGAGCTGAGGAAGATCAAGGCGAGGAAGGCGTCGGGACCGGACGGCATCAGCGCAAAGCTCCTCAAGTCCTGTGCAGACCAGCTGTGTGGGATTGTGACATACAGTATATCTTCAACATGAGCCTGAAACTGGGGAGGGTACCACAGCTGTGGAAAACATCTTGTGTGGTACCTGTACCAAAAACTTCCCACCCCAAAGACCTGAACAGCTTCAGACCGGTGGCCTTGACGTCCCACTTGATGAAGACCCTGGAGAGACTGCTCCTTGCTCATCTCCGCCCCCTGGTGGAACCAGCGATGGATCCACTCCAGTTCGCCTACCAGCATGGCATTGGGGTGGAGGATGCGGTGATCTTCCTCCTTCACCGTTCTCTGTCCCACCTGGAGAAGCCCGGGAATATGGTGAGGATCATGTTCTTTGACTTCTCCAGTGCTTTCAACACCATCCAACCGATGATCCTGAAGGACAAGCTGCTGCGCGCAGGGGTGGGCCAGCACCTGTCATCATGGATCCTGGACTACCTCACGAACCGGCCTCAGTTTGTGAGAACCCGGGACTGTGTTTCCGACACGATCATCAGTAGCACGGGGGCCCCCCAGGGAACGGTGCTGGCTCCCTTCCTGTTCACTCTTTATACTGCGGACTTCTCACACAACACAGCACATTGCCATCTACAGAAGTTCTCTGATGACTCTGCGATCGTTGGTCTCATCTCCAGCGGAGATGAAGCTGAGTACAGAGGGCTTATCCAGAACTTTGTGGACTGGTGCCATCGGAACTGCCTCCAGATCAACGCGAGGAAAACTAAGGAGCTGGTGGTGGACTGCCGCAGGCATGGGCAGCCCCTCACAGCACCAGTAAATATACAGGGAACAGACATCGAGATGGTGACATCCTACAAGTACCTGGGTATTCATCTGAACAATAAACTAGACTGGTCACACAATACTGACGCACTCTACAAGAAGGGACAGCGCAGGCTGTTCCTGCTGAGGAGACTCAGGTCTTTTGGTGTACAAGGGGCGCTGCTTAAGTCATTCTATGACACGGTGGTGGCATCAGCCATCACTTTTGGAGTGGTCTGCTGGGGCAGTGGCATTACTGCCGCCGATAGGAAGAGACTGAACAAACTGATTAAGAAAGCTAGCTCTGTCCTGGGGCAACGCCTTGATCCGATGGAGGAGATAGGAGAGAGAAGGACGGTGGCTAAACTGTCATCTCTGCTGGAGTCCGAGTTCCACCCTATGCAGGACATACTGGATGCACTGAGGAGCTCATTTAGCAGCAGACTACATCATCCCAGGTGCACAACCGAGAGGTTTCGTAGGTCCTTCCTACCAACGGCTGTCAGACTGTACAACCTAAGCAGGGCTGCTCGCAGAGATAGCAAAAAGACGTAACAAACTAATAGTTTTTTTTGAATGCAAAAGATGCAATAGACTTACACAATGGTCCTCTCCGGCATACAACTAGGAACATACCGGTCGCTATGGAGGGTGAGAATATGTATGGGCACATAATCATACCATGTAGGATAACTAAATAGACGGTTATGCTGTTTCATCCCACCTAGCAACAATGCTCTGCACTGTGTGTGTTTATATATTTACATATTTATTCCATCTAGCTACAATGCTCTGCACTGGGTGTGTTTATATTTATATATCTATATATTTATTCCATCTAGCTACAATGCTCAGCACTGGGTGTGTTTATATTTATATATCTATATATTTATTCCATCTAGCTACAATGCTCTGCACTGTGTTTTTATATATCTACATATTATTCCATCTAGCTGCAATGCTCCGTACTGTGGGTGTTTATATATTTACATATTTATTCCATCTAGCTACAATGCTCCGCACTGTGTTTTTATATATCTACATATTATTCCACCTAGCTGCAATGCTCCGTACTGTGGGTGTTTATATATTTACATATTTATTCCATCTAGCTACAATGCTCTGCACTGTGTGTTCATATATTCATATATTTATTCCATCCAGCTACAATGCTCTGCACTGTGTGTCTGTGTGTGTGTGTGTGTATATATATTTTATAGTAATATGTACATATGTACTGTATATTAGCTGCTCTTGCTTGCTTGTTTTTTTTTTTCTTGCCTTCTGATTGTTGCTCTGAGTGTTGCTATCCCTGTGCTGTTGCAATCCTGGAATTTCCCCATTGTGGGACTAATAAAGGCTTATCTTATCTTATCTTATCTTATTAGTCGAATGAGAGGACAATCACATCTAAACCAATCAAAGCACTCCTTTGGCTTTCTGTTTGAGGCTGTGTCTGTTACAGTTGCATTCCAAATAAGAGTATAGGTCGGAATAATAGTATAGGGTGGAAAAAACTGAAAATTTTAATAAGAGTATAGGGCGTAATAATAGTATAGGCTGGAAATTTGTTAAAATTTCAATAAAAGTATAGGTGCGCAATAATAGTATAGGGATGCACAATACATACAAAGTTAAATAATGTTCATAATTATGCCTGAGATATTGAAATATCTACAAAATTAAAAGAAACCACCTTCTGAATTGGTTTTATTTCTTTTGAAAATATTGTATGAACAATTTATCAGAGGAACATTAATAGCAATTTAAAATTTACCAAATTTAATGGTCAAGTTTAAACATTTGAAAAAAAAATAATACAACAAATGTACCAGTATATTCATAATATTGCAAATCAGCTTACTAATACTTGCTACCTGCCAAAAATATGAGGATTTAGTTTATAAATATATATATTTACTTTATAATTAAACAATATAGCATATAATGATTTTATTGTTGATTAATAGGGTAGTAGGGTTCACATACAGACATATTATTAAACTTCTTTGTTTCCTTATTGTACTTCTAGTTCAGATACATGTATGTTACCAGTAATCTAAGCTAAACATTAACATGAACCTACCTTTAAACAGTTCAATTTGCTTTCCCAACTCCTCTTTCTGTTTCATAGAGTATTTCTTCAACTTTAAATCAAAAGCGTCAGACACCGGGTCAGACACTTCAGAAGCCATCGTCTGCTGCTCCGCGCATGGCCCCGGGCACATGGCATGACGACATGTAGACTGTTTTGTAAACAACCGGCACATGTATCCCGAACACAGCCGAGATAATACGGAAATAAAGGAAGTGCCTCCGACAGCTTTTTCAGCCAATTACGAGGAGTGATTTAGTGGCTGCGGGCCTGCTGCTTAGTACACACACACTTGAAAAAATATATACATACGAGTGCCACACCTCAATCGGTAAAGCTTTGAATAAATCTCGAAAAAATGTCCTTCATGTCAAAGCGGACCCCGAAAATGCACACGCTTTGTGCAACGCAACCTTCTGGTTTGGACAGCCACGCTGGTGTCCTGATGGCAACGCAGCACCCGGCGGTGATTCTCCAACGACAAGCGAACGCAGCAGCCTGACTGATCTGCTCTACCTTCTGCTTCAGGGAGACTTCGACGCAGAGTTTCCAGGCGAAACTCTCCGGAGAACACCCACGACTGGGACAGCTGCGGAAAATTTCATGGTGCGTTCAGGTCCACGCGTTCTGTTTAGCTATAAGTGTATAGACCCAAATAAAACCGTATAGGGTGACATAGGGCATATCTCATTAAGCGTATAGACCCAATAAGACCGTATAGGGCTGTATTTTTGGGCGAAATAAATACCCGTACATGTACGGTTATTTGGAATGCAACTGTAGTGGAAGAACGGAAATGCAGGTTTTTTTTTTCTTCAGTGCGCCCTACGATGCACAGTGTGCGTACTAGGGCGCCCTCGTGCGCTCTAGGACGCAGAGACGTGCCCGCCCGCGGTACACCGAAGTGCAACAGGTTAAGAGAAAAAAGCTGCAAATTTATGTGGAAAAAAAGTTTAAATTTTACAGGAAAAAAATTGCAAATTAAGAAAAAAAAATTGCTAAATTATGAGGAAAAAAAGTTGAAATGTATAAGATTTTTTTATGCCATGAATCTGGGTTTGGGAGTTCCAAACCCAGTTCTGACTTATTGTTATTTTTTGCCCTGTTTTCCATTAGGCGCGTCAGGGAGCTGTTTGGGTCCTTCGCTCCCTGACAGCTTGGGCACGCCTCCTCCTCTTGTCAGTGCCATCAGCTGTTTCACATGACGGGTGTTCACACACACATACACACACTCACTCCATTCATTCCCATTGACACGCTCAGCCACTCACTCATGCACACCTGGGTTTAATTATGTTCAGGCCACGTTTCCTCACACCGGCAATCTCTTCCCTCGTTTGCATCATGATTACAAATACGCTGCGTCTGTGGCAGCGTGTTTCTCCATGTATGCGCCTTCACAACCTTTGTGTTGTTCAGCCTGTCATTTCAAGTTTGGTTTATCCCTTGATGTTAGCGGCTGACCCGGATTGCACCAGTTCGGTTAAGTTTCATGTTTGCCTTTTTCCCTGTGCCGACAGCAGTCCTGCGGCACTATGCAATTCCTGTGCTGGGCTGTAGAGCATCCGGGTGGTGTTCCTGCATGTCTGGTGGCCTAATCTCATCTTAACAACCCTCTGTATTTGTGTGGTCTCAGGACTTGCTACTTTATTGTAGTTTATGTTAATAAATGGCGCGCTCTACTCCAGCAAGTGGGTTTTTCATTCCTTCCCTCGTATGCCGCATAATGGCACACGAGGAATCATGACATTTTATGCATTTCTGTTTAGCATTGGTGGTTCAAAGTCGTTTAATCCAGTTCTGTAACGTGAGATAGAAAGGTTTATGATGACACTGGAGGTACAATTCCCTCTTTTTTCCAGGTTGGAAGGGCAATGTCCCCCCAGCCCCCCTTGATTTACGCCTATGAATGGGGTTGGGGGGGGGATGGCGGGTTGACAAGGGGGATGATTTTGATTTTAGGTCATTTTGCTAACACGGGCAATGGCATCTCCCCTCATCCCCCTTCAAATCACCAACTCTCCATCCGCCCATCCATCAGTCACCTTAAAATGATTTCTCCTTCTACCCTAACTCACTATGCTGACTTCACTAAAAAAGAAGCCTGAAACAACACCACACTCAACAGAAGTGAGCAGGAACCCTGCCATGTGTCAATCCTCCTTCACAGCTGAGCTGATGTTCTGTCTCTGTGGGTCTGGGTAATTAAAGAGGCTCATTAGTCAGTGCCTGTGCTTCGTTCCTGGTAGCAGGATGATTAAACACCAAGCAGATTTTCTCTTGGTTATAAAAACAAAGTTACATTCATGCCAGTAACCTTGATTTCATGATTTTTTTTTTCTTACAAAGACTAAATTTTTGTGCCTGCTGTGTTTTGTTCCCATGGTCCTCACAATGTGTTGCTCCCTGGAGCCATGATGTGGTGGCGGCGGGAAATGCTGTTGCCATGGCTTCATCTTTGACCACTGCTGCGTCTGTTTGAACCTCTGTGTAATCAGCATAGTTCTCTTCACAAAGCCACCAAGGTCATTCGTCCATGTGTCAGGGGCATAGGTGTAAATCAAGGGGACATGCCCCCCCCCCAATCCTGGAAAAAACAGAGAATTGTCTCCTCTCCCCCACGAGTCATCATAAACCTTTTTTATACCATGCTAGATAACAGAATGAAATAAAAGATTTAAAATTTGAAGCACCATTTTAAATCTGCAGTTTTTTTCCTCATAAATCTGCAACTTTTCCCTTTAATTCTGCAGCTTTATTCTTGTAAATTTGCAGCTTTTTTCTCATGCATTTGCACCTTCTTTGCTATAAATTTGCAGTTTTTTTTCTCATAAATCTGCAGCTTTTTTCTTGTAAATTTGCAGCTTTTTTCTCATGCATTTGCACCTTCTTTGCTATAAATTTGCATTTTTTTTCTCATAAATCTGCATCTTTTTTCTTTTAAATCTGCAACTTTTTTCTTGTAAATCTGCAACTTTTTAAATGTAAATTTTCAGTTTTTTTCTTATAAATTTGTTTTTTCCTCATACATTTTAAACTTCTCATAAATTTGCAGCATTTTTCAGGTAAATTGGCAGCATTTTTTCTTGTAAATTTGCAACTTTGTTCTCAGAAGTTTTTTTTTTTATTTATTTTTTTTCTAATAAATTTGCAACTTTTTACTTTTAAATCTGCAACTTTTTCTTCATGAATTTGCTATTTTTTTCATCATAAATTCACAACTTTTTTTGTCACAAATCTGCAACTTTTTTCTTGTAAAACTGTGACTTTTTTCCTTCTAAATTTGCAACATTCATATGGATGCTGGTTTAATTTTAGTCTAATTGATTACATTTCCTTTGTTCATCTAGATCAGGGAGGTCCAACTCATTCCATGGAGGGCCAAGACCCTGCATGTTTTGCCTCCACCCAGTGTCTTCAACAGGTAAATTCCCTGAATTTCTTGCCACTGATTGCTGATCATGCAGGGTCTTGGCCCTCCATGGAATGAGTTGGACACCCCCGATCTAGATAACGGCCCAAGTTTTTATAATGTTTTTGTTTTTAAGGGTTTGAACTCTTCTGTATTACAAATAAAGGAGCCCCCAAACATAATCTTGCATAGTGTCCCGACTACACTAACACCCATAGTGTCCCCCTCAGTCTTTACTCTTGAAAAAACTATTCTGTTTATTCCCTTTTCCCCCCAACAGTGAAATGAAATATCCATCTATGGTCAGGGGCATTGTTTATTTTTTTGTTTTTGTATCAGTCGCCCATATGACATCCGAAACACATTTTTAAAAATGTGTTGGGTTCATATGACACCTGGGTAAAGCTAAATATTTCAAAAGGGCCGCTCTAATGTTTATCTTTCCATCTTCCTTTGTCTGTCCTTGTTGCCCAGCAGGCTGCAGTGATCAGGTGGAGGTCCACACAGAGCGGAGGGGTGTGATCTATAGCCCATCATGGCCTTTAAACTACCCAGCAGGGATCGACTGCAGCTGGCATATTCAGGGAGGTCAAGGACAGGTCATTACCATCAGGTAGAACCCTCTCACTTGTACAGCACATTTACCTCGCAGTCTTTTTGTGCAAGCACCAATAACAATCGATCTCGTTCGCTAGTTTCCGAAATTTTGATGTGGCAGAGTCGGGAAAGTGTGTGGAAGACTGGCTTCTGCTGACACCAGCGTGGAACGGAGAATCCAGATTATGTGGCTCAGTTCTGCCCCGTCCCTTCATCTCCACTAGGGGGCACGCTTGGCTCCACTTCCACTCTCAGACCAACAGCTCTGGGCAGGCTCAGGGCTTCCGCCTGTCCTATATCAGAGGTGAGCTGGACAAGGAAGCGATAACTCTCTAGTCCTGTCATTAGCAGAACTTTGAAACATGAGAGGAGAAGGGGATATTAGGAAGCGTTTTCACTACAGCGCAGTACATCACCAACACCTGCTGTAACAGAACAGAATCTTTTTAGCATCTTCTTGAGAAGGTACACTATTTTTCATGGACGTATTACATCTAAATGTCATCTAAAACAGCCATCTAGCTTGGGCTTAATTGGATCCAAGCAGAGGCAAAACAGTCAAATTTTCAGTAAGAGGTTCACCATGGGATTGAGTGGGACAGCAGAATGCAAGCACTAGGGCACCTGATGTCCATGGCTGTTGTTGTTTGGGCTAAATCTGGTCAGCAAGGTATTTAGTAAAGCTTAGAAACAACCATCAATGTTGGGCTCAGTTGGCTTCAGTAAGAGACAAAACGGTCCAATTTTCAGTGACTGTTTTAGGTTTAATAAAAGAAGACATTCTGACCAGACTTAGCCCGGAAAACAACATCCACGGACCTGGGTGGCCCTAAAAAGTTTTTTTTAAATGCTCAATTAAAGCCTTAATTATCCTTAAAACCCCTCCGTGGACCGCCGCCATAGTGGAGGGGTTTGTGTGTACTAATGATCCAAAGAGCTATGCTGTCGGGGGCAAGTTTCCCCTTGTAGTGTCTCCCAAGACAAACTGGTCCTGGGTGAAGGGCCAGACGAAGAGCGGTAAAGTAGATCCCCATGAAAAAAGTTACATCGAGGACCCAGTGTACCCAAAGGAGTCACATGGTTTTACGTCAACTGGGCGGCAGTCTGGGCTTCTCTACTTAGACTGCTTCCCCCGTAACCCAGACTGCCCAATAAGTGGTGGAAGATGGATGGGTTGTCCTTAAAAATGAAAATTAATCCTTGACTTTTCTTCTTCTTTTCCGCTGCTCCCTTTAGGGGTCACCACAGCAGATCATCTGTCTTCCTCTTTTCCTCCTGCCTGACAGCTCCATCTTCAACACCCTTTGTCTAGTACAGGGGTCGGCAACCCGCGGCTCCAGAGCCGCATTCTTTCGTCCCTCTGCCGTGGCTCCCTGTGGCTTTGGAAAATAAATAATGAGTATTTAATTAAAATGTATCTTATTTTAATTCACTAGTTTTTAACATGTAATTCTAAATTTGAAGATTATGGTGATCTTTTAAAATCTAAATAAAACGTGTTAAAGTTTAATCACCGTCAGTTCCGTTTGTTTCTGGACGAGCTGGAAAGCACATATTCTGATCTCCTGCTGCACAACAAAGTGCGGTGGCTGTCCAGAGGGGAGGCGCTGAAACGCTTTGCTGCGTGTCTGGAAGAAGTGAAAACTTTCCTGGGCAGCAAAGGGCTCACCTTTCCTGAGCTGGAACAGCCAGAGTGGCTGGAAAAGCTGCACTTCATGGTAGACATGACAGCGCACCTGAACACGCTGAACACAACTCTTCAGGGGAAAGGATGCACACCCTGCACATGTTGGAGGAGGTTTTGGCATTCGAGCGCAAGTTGACGGTGCTTGCCAGAGATTTACAGAAAGGTACAGTGTCTCACTTCCCCAGTTTGAGAGAGTTCAAACAAGCTCACAACATGATAAATTCGGAGTATTTACATTCTGCAGTCATCGCAATGCAAACATCGTTTGGGAAACGATTCTGTGAGTTCAGAGTTCAGTTTGACAGCTGACTGCATGCACCAGTAAAAGGACGGCACACAGAAGAGGGCGGCATTTTTGGTTTGCTGCCGGTGGATAATTTAAGTATGGCGTTTTTTTTCATAAATGCAAGAAGGACTCAAATAGATATTGAGTATTTTACTTGAAAGTAACCTTCAACCCAACGTCTTTTTTTTTTTTTTGGAGTTCAAAATGTTTTTGTTGCATGCAGAAATGTAATTTCATTTTCTCTGCAGGAGTTCATTGATTTCATAAACGCAACACATTATAGTTTGTTTATACATAGCATAAAGGGGAAAAAAAAGTGTTACAGTTAGGCCCAGAAATATTTGGACAGTGACACAATCTTCATGATTTGGGCTCTGCATGCCACCACATTGGATTTGAAACGAAACAACTACAACAGAATTGAAGTGCAGACTTTAAGGTTTAATTCAAGGGGTTGAACAAAAATATGTGATTAAACATGTAGGAAATGTAGCTATTTTTATACAAATGCTCCTCATTTCAGGGGCTCAAAAGTAATTGGACAAATAAACATAACCCTAAGTAAAATGTTACTTTTCAATATTTTGTTGAGAATCCTTTGCAGGCAATGACTGCCTGAAGTCTGGAACCCATGGACATCACCAAACGCTGGGTTTCCTCCTTTGTGATGCTTTGCCAGGCCTTTACTGCAGCTGTCTTCAGTTGTTGCTTGTTTGTGGGTCTTTCTGCCTTTTATAATATTTATAATTGTGTATTTATAATCTTTTTGCATTGATGTATGTGGTTATTGTGTATTTTTTTTCTTTTCTTTTCTTTACTTGATTCTCTTTTCTAAAGCCCATCCAGGGACAAGAGTTGCAAATTAGCTAATAGCTATACACTCTATGTGCAACACATCAGATTGATTGTCATTGATTAATTGTCTATGTTTATTGCACTGTCCCTGTCAAATAAACTAATCTATCTCTCTATCTAAGTTTTGTCTTGAGCAAGTGAAATGCATGCTCGATTGGGTTGAGATGTGGTGACTGACTCGGCCATTGCAGAATATTCTACTTTGTTGCTTTAAAAAACTCCTGGGTTGCTTTTGCAGTATGTTTTGGATCATTGGTGAAGCACCGTCCAATCAACTTTGCTGCATTTGGCTGAATCTGAGCAGAAAGTATATCCCTATACACTTCAGAATTCATCCAGCTGCTTCTGTCTTTTGTCACATCATCAATAAACACAAGTGACCCAGTGCCACTGGAAGCCATGCATGCCCATGCCATCACACTGCCTCCACCATGTTTTACAGAAGATGTAGTGCTTTGGATCATGAGCTGTTCCAATTCTTCTCCAAACTTTCTTCTTCCCATCATTCTGGTACAGGTTGATCTTAGTCTCATCTGTCCAAAGAATGCTGTTCCAGAACTGGGCTGGCTTCTTCAGGTGTTTTTTGGCAAAGTCAATTCTGGCCTTTCTATTTTTGAGGCTGATTCATGGTTTGCACCTTGTGGTGAATCCTTTGTATTTACTCTCATGAAGTCTTCTCTTTATGGTAGACTTAGATACTGATACACCTACTTCCTGGAGAGTGTTCTTCACTTGAGTGGATGTTGTGAAGGGGTTGTTCTTCACAATGGAAAGGATTCTGTGATCATCCACCACTGATGCCTTCCGTGGACATCCAGGCCTTTTTGAGTTCCCAAGCTCACCAGTGCACTCGTTTTTTCTCAGAATGTACCAAACTGTTGATTTGGCCACTCCTAACATTTCTACTATCTCTCTGATGGATTTCTTCTTTTTTTTTAGCCTCAAGATGGTCTGTTTCACCTCCATTGAGAACTCCTTTGACCGCATGTTGTGTGTTCACAGCAACAGCTTCCAAATGCAAACGCCACACCTGGAATCAGCTCCAGACCTTTTAACTGCTTAATTGATGACAGGTTAACGAGGGAAGAGCCCATGCAGCCTTGTTATTTTATTTTTTTTTGCAGCCTTCTGAGTCAATTGTCCAATTACTTTTGGTCCCTTGAAAAAGAGGCGGCTACATATTAAAGAGCTGTAATTCCTAAACCCTTGCTCCAATTTGGATGTGAATACTCTCAAATTACAGCTGAGAGTCTGCACTTTAAGCCCATATTGATTATGTAATTGTATCCTGAATATGTTTTCGTAAACAGCTAAAATAACAAAACTTGTGTCACTGTCCAAATATTTTTGGGCCTAACTGTATGTGCAGTGTTATTTCATTTTGAGTGTCAAAAGGGTTTTGTGGCTCCCAGTGTTTTCTTTTCTGTGGGAAACAGGTCCAAATGGCTCTTTGAGTGATAAAGGTTGCTGACCCCTGGTCTAGTATATCCACTATCCCTCCTCTGCACGTCCAAACCATCTCAGCCTTGCCTCTCTTACATTGTCTCCAAACCGCTCAACATGAGCAGTCCCTCCTGATATACTCATTTGTAATCTTGTCCCTCCTAGTCACTCCCAATGAAAATCTTAGCATCTTCAACTGCCACTTCCAGCTCCACCTCCTGCCTTTTTGTCAGGGCCACCGTCTCCAAACCATATATCATAGCAGGTCTCACTACCATCTTGTAAATTTTCCCTTTCACTTTTGCTGCTACCTTTCTGTCACAAATCACCCCTCACACTCGTTTCCACCCTCTCCACCCTGCCTGCACTCACTTATTCACCTCTCGTGCATTTTCCATTGCTTTGGATGGTTGACCCCAGGTATTTAAACTCGTCTACTTTCACTACTGCTACTCCTTCCATCTTCACCGTTGTACCTGCCTCCCTCTCATTCACACTCATGTATTCTGTCTTGCTTCTACTGACTTTCATTCCTCTTCTCTCCAGCTCATACTTCCACCTCTCCAGGTTCTCTTCCACCTGCTCCCTACTCTCACTACAGATCACAATGTCTTCTGCATTGACTTTTGAAGGTCTTGAAAATACCATAGATATAAACACCATAGCTATGTTTTCTTGCATTTTAAAGCAAAATCCTTATTTAATTTTGGGAATTTGTAATTTTACTGTTTTTGTTTTTTAACACAAGGGAACATGAAATGAGCGGAATGAATGCCAATCATTTCTTAGAAATTTGTAACTTTTTCCAGGTCATTTGCTACCGTTTTCTCAGAAATGTGTGATTATTTTTTTTCATCATTTGTTTGCAGCCTTTTCACATAAATTTGCAAGTTTTTCCCAAGATTTTGTTCTCCAGATGACTCTAACTTTTTTACGTAACTTGTCAACCTTTTACTAGGAAAATTTCACAGCTTTTTTTTTAGGTTATTTATGATTTTTTTTCTCATAAGTTCGCAACTTTTCCCTTGTAAATGTAAGACTTTTTTCATGTAAATTTGTAAGCTTTTTTAAATCAAAAATTGTTGATTTTTTTCAGTTATCTGACAACTTTTGGTTGTGGAGTAAGGGCTAGTTTCTGGTATTTTGCTTGAATAACTTAATTACCCAGTGCCAACATTAATTCTGGGAAAGTCCAAATTTTATTAATGACAGCTGGATTGATAACCTCAATTTACATTAATTTTATTTTTGGTAATCAGTTGGACAAGGCTGATTGTAATGTTATCACATATCTTTTGGATATGTAAGGTCATAATTTGGCTCAAGTGGCCAAAGGTCTTTGAAAGTCTTATATTAATGATGAATCTGGTGTCAGTTTAGTTTTTGGTAAAGACTGCAGTTTCTGAATGTCTCCCTCTGTAGGTCACCTGGGTCAGAGCAGCTGTCAGTCTGATGAGTTCCTCTGTGGGAATGGGAAGTGCCTTCCGCACGCCTGGAAGTGCAATGGTCAGGATGAATGTGGAGATGCCACAGATGAACGCAGCTGTTCCCCTCCTCCCACTCAGGAGCACCCTGGCCTTTGCCCCTTTGGCTCCCTGCCGTGTACCGAGGCCCAGACCACCCATTGCCTGCCTTCTGCTGTGCGTTGCAATGGAGCCCGTGACTGCCACGACGGGACCGATGAACTGGGCTGTCCTGACACCACTTGCGGCAAACGTCTGGGGAATTTCTACGGCTCATTTGCCTCACCAGATTTCTTCCGAAGGGTCAACCGGAGTGCTGAAACTGAGCTGAGATGCTCCTGGTTGCTCGACACTCAGGACTCTAAGCCCATTGTGCTGCAGCTGGACCTGCAGCTGGGGCCCCGAGATTCAGTGCACATCTACGATGGGCTGCTGCAGAGTGCAGAGCATCTCTTACAGGTGTTGTCGTATCATAACAACAGGCGGCCTATGTTGCTGGAGTCGAGCCGTGGACAGATGAGTGTTTTGTACAAGGCCCAGCCCCATAGTACCGGACATGGTTTCAATGCTACATACCAGGTACTTTTTCCAACCTCTTGCTCAGTATTTGAGGTTTTATTCTTCTTTTATGTCTACAGTTTTCTTTGAGAAGCTGAATGTTTCATTGTTGTGGTGGATAGGATCAGTTACTGTAGTGTTAATCCTCCAGATACAGTTAGTCAACTAGTACAAGATGTCCTCATGGATATAGTTTTCTTTCACTGTCCCAGGTCAGAGGTTACTGTTTTCCTGGTGAGCACCCGTGTGGCAGCGATCAGGGCTGTTTCTCTGAACGGCAGCGCTGTGATGGCTACTGGCACTGCCCGTCCGGTCGGGACGAGGAAGCCTGCCCGATGTGCCCTGATGGGGAATTCCCCTGTGAGGGTGTTGCTGGAGTGTGCTATCCGGCTTCTGAGCGATGCAACAACCAGAAGAGATGCCCAGATGGTTCCGACGAAAAGAACTGCTATGACTGCCAACCTGGAAACTTCCACTGTGGAACTAACCTGTGCATCTTTGAGACGTGGAGGTGTGACGGCCAGGAGGACTGCCTAGATGGGAGCGATGAGAGGGATTGTCTTGCAGCTGTGCCCAGGAAAGTGATCACAGCTGCCCTGATTGGCAGTCTGGTCTGCAGCCTTCTGTTGGTCATCGCTCTGGGCTGTGCCCTCAAACTCCACTCGCTCAGGAGCAGGGAGTACAGGTGGGTAAGGAATGTCAAAACAATCTGATGAAGCAATCAGCTGCAGATGAGCTACAATAAAACTACTAATAGTGTTTATCAGATTCTTTTCCTCTTGCCTGATTTTGATTATTTCTTGTCTTTGTCCTGTTTGGTCTCCATTTTTCCATTTTAATTGATTTGTAGAGCTTTTGAAACTCAGATGACTCGTATGGAGGCCGATTTTGTTCAGCGAGAGGCCCCTCCTTCATATGGTCAGCTAATAGCCCAGGGCCTCATCCCACCTGTGGAGGATTTCCCAGTACACAACCCCACTCAGGTAAGACATTCACACTTAGGGCCATGTTATGACGATCTAATCAACAGTCTATTGTCTAAGGCACAAAGTTCATATATGGGTGTGTCTAAAGCCGGATTCATGCTGCATTTTCCCTCTGGTCCGCTTTGGTCTGTGTACACTTTGGACGAGCCCGGTGTGCACGCGGCACTGTACATGCTCACTTTTTTTGTCTACCAGGCCAAGCGGATGACGCATGCGCTCAACTGTTTTGTAGTTTCGCCCCAGCCCTATAGGTAGCACAAATGCGCTAACACGCCAGTTTGTACACCGGCTATAAACGCAAGAGCGATGCACATTTTTTTTTGTAGCAACAACAATGGCATTGTTTCAAGGAAAAGGAAGAATTACCATTTTCCAGTGCTCTTTTACGCTCAAGCTGCTGCTGCAAAATGATTCATTTATGTTTATTCTCCTCTTCTGCTTCCTCGTTGTCTTCTTCGTCTACTTTGACTTTGTGTGCTGTGTTGGCAGTGCCACCTCATGAATGGGACGTTCAATCTTGTGCATGTGCAGTCAATGCAGACAAGCTATGGGCAGGCCACGTGGTCAGAAAATTTGGGCTGCATGCACTCGTCCACTAGCGGACTGAAGGATATGACGTAAATTTCGTCACACAAGCCTTCCTGTTGCACGTACATGGACAGCAGAGGTGCAGCATGAATCCACCATAATAACAAAAGTCTCTTTTTTGTTATTATGGTGACGCCAAAAATGGTCTTTGCACTGGCAAAAAGCAAAAAGGGGCTGGTTGGAACTGCCTTAATTATTCACAGGTATGTTTCAGGTCTTGACATGCAATAAACCAATGAAATTTTATCTTCTCTTCAACTGTGTGTGTGTGTGCGGTGGACTTGCTGGCAGTGCTTGTCCACAAATTTGAAATGGAGATGTGAACATAATCAGTGTGCTTGCTTGGCATTAAGCCAGGAATGAAAGCAGAGCAGTTACTATAGAGAGAAGAGGAGGAGGGGATCTAACAGTTATTTCATCTTAAATCGTCTTGTCCATGCACGCGTTCGTGTGTGTTTTGTGTTCCCTGCATAAATATTAGTTATGACAGGTTACGGCCCAATCCCTGCTGTGCAACATGAAGACATGATTATTGCTGAATATAAATTAGTTTGCTTTGGGTGCCCACCTTCCGACAGCACACTGTCCACTACTGTCACCAAGCACACACCAGCAAAATAAAATCAATGATTTCTAATGACCAGCATGGGGCAGGACGTTTTGGTTTCAAAAACGGTTTGATTGTACAGAAGTTTTTGGAAAATAACCCTGCTGTGGTATGACCTTGGTACCAGTTTATCCGACTGATCAGTTTATGGTCTCATAGCTCATGGCCCAGTCAGTTGCTGGAAGCTGTTGTATTGCCTCTGAAGTCAGAATTTTGACCATAAATGTGTTCCAGTGCAACATTTTCACAAATGTGGAAGATGGATGCCTCCATGAAAGTCACTGCTGGGCTTGTGCTGTCAGGGACTACAGATGGAAATTAGTGAGGGCTGGCATCTGAACGAGAACTCTGAAGAGCCACAGATCTTTACAGACTTTTATATCAAGTTTTAAATCTGTTCTTAATTGGTTCAAGTCCTATTTCACAGACAGGAACTTTTTTGTAAGTATGGATACATGTTCTTCCAAAGTCTACAAAAAAAATTGTGGTGTGCCCCAAGGCTCAGTTTTAGGTCCAGTACTTTTTAATCTGTACATGCTGCCCCTGGGGGATGCTATCAGGAGACATGGGGTAAATTACCATAGTTACGCTGATGACACACAACTGTGTGTCGCTGTGTCTCCTGATGACATGGAACCAATAAAGACCCTTTTAAACTGTGTGGAGAATACGAATAAGGGTCACCAGTGTTGAGGCAAGGATCAAATAAGTGCAGGCGGACACGGCGAACTGAAGGTTAAAAGGGTGCTTTATTCTTCCTCCATCACGAGGCTCACTCAGCGCTGTGGCAGTGCGCTGGTGTGAGCCCTGCGTCTCTAGAGTGTCAGAATGCGAGTGAGAGTGAGCGAATGAGGCATATACAATCAGCTCTTTTATACTGAGCTACAGACAGTGCATGCATGGCATATTAGCATAAAAGTCAAGCAGGAATGCATGGACATTTACATGAGAGTCACACATATCAATAGCAGGATTACTGGTGCCGGAATTCCTTTCTGCTCCGGGGCTGTAGGACAAAAGAGGCTGCAAGGCACATCTACATATTGATATCAGTCCATACATCTCATTGTTCTGTTAATTGCTCAAGCTGAGTGCTCTGCCTGTCCCATAGAGTGTGGTGGGTCACCCACACCGCTCCCCACCAGAGCGCTCAGCAGGGGAATGAGGCGGCGATCGTCCGGCTTTGGAAGCGAGGTGCGGGAAAAGCTCTGTGCAGGAGGAGGTGGAGGGGGGGTGGGGATAAGCAAGTGCCGGGACGGCAAAGTTGTCCGGGCCGCGCAAAAATTACATGTGGATCCGCGATGGTGAGGGACTTTTCCGTTAAACGTGGCAGAGCTCCACAGCGGCTGTGAGAAGAAGAAAAAAGTCATGGATGGCAGCACACTTTCTTCAGCTCAACCAAGACAAAACTGAAGTTTTACTTATTGGTCCAGAAGCTAAGAGAGAGAAAATTTTACCAAATTACATAGTCTGTCCTTTACCCCATCCCAACATGTTAAGAATTTGGGCATCATTTTAGACTCTGAGCTCGGTTTTATTCCACACATTAAAAATGTAACACGAACAAGATTTTACCATCCAAAGAATATAGCCAGAGTCCGCCTGCTTCTCCCTCGAGCAAACACATAGATACTGATGCATATTTTTATCACCAGTTATATTGATTACTGTAATGCCCTGCTCGCTGGTCTTCCTAAAAACACAGTGTCAAATCTGCAGTTATTACAGAATTCAGCTGCATGTGTTCTGATGAGGACTAGACAGCAGGCTCACATCATGCCGGTTTTAAAATCACTGCATTGGCTCCCCGTGTCCTTCAGGATTGATTTTCAAGAGATTCAAAGGCTTTATTGTCATGTGCACAGTTAAGAAATTTCCTGAGCAATGAAATTCTTACTCTGCTTTCTGAATGAATGCCAAGGTAATAGATACACATTAGTACTAATAAGGTAATAACACTCCTAATGCTAATGAACAGTGTTGGGCAAATTACTAAAAAATAGTAACTAGTTACAGTTAGTAGTTAATTCTTTTCAAAAGTAACCAAGTTACTTTTGAAAAGTATAAGAAGCTGCCATGGCATTTCTTCCCACCGCAGGACAGGAAACCAACCCATGGGGGAGGAGACTGACAGCTGCGCCAGCTATGGTAGGATCAGTTTATGTGTGCTAAAATATCTATCCATATTAATAAAACAAGTAACGCGAGTAATGCATCTGATCAAATTTCAGTAACTGTAACGCATTTCTGAATTTTTAAACAGTAATTTTGTTTCAGAGCACATTACTGCAAAAGTAGTGGCGTTACTCCCAACACTACTAGTGAATGCTAATAACACACACTAATAACACACATTAGGCAATTAGGACACCTTAAACACACCTTAATACTAAGTACTAATACTAATGAATACTAATAACACACATTAGGCAATTAGGACAGTTAAAGCAGTTAAACTAGAGGAAACAAGAAGAATGAAAATTGAAAATTCACTGGATGACTATAATGGACAATGGTATATTAATATCAGAGATGACATGAACCTGAAATGGCATAAACCTATGAACAGTGTGCAAATGAGCAATGTGCAAATGAGCAATGTACAAATTAGCACCCACTGTGAGAATTTTTCTGTAATGATAATATCCAGTAGACTGCACATTGATAATTTAGCAGCAGAGATGATATGGACATGAGACGGGTGAGACTATGTACACTGTGCAAATTCAGCAACCAGTGTGTGAATTCCTATTTGCAAAGCTGTGCCTGGAGTTTGTTATTTATTCAGGAGTCTAATGGCAGTGGGAAAGAAGGAGTTTTTTAGTCTGGATGTCCTGCATTTCACACTTCTGTATCTCCAGCCTGAGGGTAGAAGTGTGAACATTCAGTGCTGAGGGTGGGTGGAGTCCTGGAGGATGGCGGCAGCTCTCCTTGGGACTCTGCTGTGGTAGATTCTCTGCAGAGGGGGGAGTGGAGTCCTGACGATCTTCTCCGCTGTCTTCACCACTCTCTGCAGGCGTTTGCGGTCCAGAGCAGTAGTGCTGCCGTACCACACAGTGATGCAGTTGGTCAAGATGCTCTTGATGATGCAGCTGTAGAAATTGTTGAGGATTAGATAAGATCAGCCTTTATTAGTCCCACAATGGGGAAATTCCAGGATTGCAACAGCACAGGGATAGCAACACTCAGAGCAATAATTAAGAAAATACGAAAAATAAAAATAAGAGCAGTGAATATACATACGTACACATAAATACATAAATATATATACAAAGTGCGGAACATTGTAGCAAGATGGAATAAACAGCATAACCGTCTACTTAGTTATCCTACATAGTATGAATATGTACCCATACATATTGTCACCCTCTGTAGCGACTGATATTGTCCTAGTTGTATACTGGAGGGGACCATTTGTGTAAGTCTGTTGCGTCCTTTGCATTCAATGCTATTAGGTCGTCACGTTTTTTTGCTATCTCTGCGAGCAGCCCTACTTAGGTTATACAGTCTGACAGCCGTAGGTAGGAAGGACCTGCGAAACCTCTCGGTTGTGCACCTTGGATGATGTAGTCTACTGCTAAATGAGCTATAGTGCGTTCAGTATGTCCTGCATAGGGTGGGACTCGGACTCCAGCAGAGATGACAGTTTAGCCACCATCCTTCTCTCTCCCATCTCCTCCACTGGGTCAAGGCATTGCCCCAGGACAGATCTAGCTTTCTTGATCAGTTTGTTCAGTCTCTTCCTATCGGCTGCTGTAATGCCGTTGCCCCAGCAGACCACTCCAAAAGTGATGGCTGATGCCACCACCGTGTCGTAGAATGTCTTCAGCAGTGCCCCTTGTATACCAAAAGACCTGAGCCTCCTCAGTAGGAACAGCCTGCGCTGTCCCTTCTTGTACAGTGCGTCGGTATTGTGTGACCAGTCTAGTTTATTGTTCAGATGAACACCAAGGTACTTGTAGGATGTCACCATCTCAATGTCCGTTCCCTGTATGTTTACTGGTGCTGTGAGGGGTTGTCCTTGCCTGCGGTAGTCCACCACCAGCTCCTTAGTTTTCCTCGCATTGATTTGGAGACAGTTCTGATGGCACCAGTCCACAAAGTCCTGGATAAGTCCTCTGTACTCAGCTTCATCTCCGTTGGAGATGAGGCCGACGATCGCAGAGTCGTCAGAGAACTTCTGTAGATGGCAGTGTGTTGTGTTGTGTGAGAAGTCCGCAGTATAAAGGGTGAACAGGAAGGGAGCCAAAACCGTTCCCTGTGGGGCCCCCGTGCTATTGATGATCGTGTCAGACACACAATCTCGGGTTCTCACAAACTGTGGCCGGTTAGTGAGGTAGTCCAGGATCCATGATGACAGGTACTGGTCCACCCCTGCGCACAGCAGCTTGTCCTTCAGGATCATCGGTTGGATGGTGTTGAAAGCACTGGAGAAGTCAAAGAACATGACCCTCACCGCATTCCCGGGCTTCTCCAGGTGGGACAGAGAACGGTGAAGGAGGAAGATCACTGCATCCTCCACCCCAATGTCATGCTGGTAGGCAAACTGGAGTGGATCCATCGCTGGTCCCACCAGGGGGCGGAGGTGAGCAAGGAGCAATCTCTCCAGGGTCTTCATCATGTGAGACGTCAGGGCCACTGGTCTGTAGCTGTTCAGATCTTTGGGGTGGGAAGTCTTTGGTACAGGTTCCACACAAGATGTTTTCCACAACTGTGGTACCCTCCCAAGCTTCAGGCTCAGGTTGAAGATGCGCTCCACAATCCCACACAGCTGGTCTGCACAGGACTTGAGGAGCTTCGCGCTGGTGCCGTCTGGTCCCGAGGCCTTCCTCGCCTTGATCATCCTCAGCTCCGTCCTCACCTGGGTCTTAGTGAGGGTCAGGTTGGGGGGCTGTGTGTTGGGAGTGGGGGGTGTTGGTGGAGTGGGGTGTGGACAGCAGGTCTCAATGACTTTAGAGGCAGCAGTGGTTGTTGTGCAGTTGGGGGGGAGGGCAGTTGGTCAAACCTACTAGAAGTCCCAGAGAGGGGCCATTTGGCCTTTTTACCTAGAAAACCCATAAGGGGACCAACAAGAGGCCACAAGAGGGCCAACTTCTGGGACTTCTAGTGTTAAAAAACAGGTTCAGATTGTTCGCCCACTCCCTGCCCCCCGTGTCCTGGGGAGAGGTATTCTGGAGCCCAGAGATGGTTTTAAGGTTTCTCCAGACCCCGCCGATGTTGCTCTGTTGCAGCTTGTCCTCCATCTTCTTCCTGAAGCTGTCCTTGCCTTCTCTGATCTTCCTCCTCAGCTCCCTCTGTACGGACTTCAGCATCTCCCTGTTCCCCGACCTGAAGATCCTCTTCTTCTCTCTCAGAAGTGTTTTTATCTCAGGGTTAATCCAGAGTTTGTTGTTCGAGCAACACCGTATGGTCTTGGTGGGTACGGTGTTGTCCACACAGAAGCTGATGTAGTCCGTGATGGTGTGAGTGAGGCCGTCGATGTCCTCACCATGTGGCTTGCAGAGCTGCTCCCAGGCAGTGGTTTCAAAACAGTCCTTTAGAGCGTCCATTTCCTCCTCAGACCATAACTTCACTGTGCGCATGACCGGAGGTTGTCTGTGTACTAGGGGTTTGTACACCGGCAGGAGATGAACCAAGTTGTGATCCGATCTCCCAAGTGGGGGGAGTGGTGATGAGGTGTACGCCTCCTTAGTATTGGCATAGAATAAGTCCAGTGTTTTATTGTCTCTAGTGTGGCATGTGACATACTGGGTGAGCGTGGGTAGAATGGAAGACAGTGAAATATGGTTGAAATCACCTGAGATGAGGAGAAGAGCATCTGGGTGTTCTGTCTGCAGCCTGCCAGTTACTGAGTGGATGACGTCACGCGCTGTCCCAGCGTTTGCCGTTGGATTTGCATAAATAACAATGCAGATCACGTGTGAGTATTCCCTCTGGAGATAGGTAGGCTGCATGCTAACAGCTAGCAACTCGATGTCTTTGCTACAGTGCTGTTCCTTAACCGTGATATACCCCGGTCTGCACCAGTTGTTATTGACATACATTATCACTCCCCCTCCTCTTGCCTTCCCACTGTCTGGTGTCCGGTCTGCCCGTATTGCGTGGAAACCCTCCAGTTCGATGTTAGCATCTGTTGCTAGTTCTGTTAGCCACGTCTCGGTAAACAACAACAGGCTACTCTCTCTGTACACGCTCTCGTGGCGGGAGATAGCCGCTAGCTCATCAGTTTTATTGAGTAACGATCGAACATTCCCCATAATGACAGATGGGAGGACGGGTCTGTACCTTATATTCCTCGCCTGCCATCTTACTCCAGCTCGACATCCACGCCGTTTCCGTCTTATTTCTCCTGGTATGTCGAGTTTTTGTGTTAGCATTGTGGGCCGGTTAAGTGCTAACAGCTGGTCTCTATTGTACTGCCTCCTGCAAGAAACAGTGGCTCCGTCCACTGGCTAAGGAGACATTTGGGCGATCTACGTGTTTGGATGGAATAAAGGTGTCGCTGGATCAGAAAGATGGCAAGAGAGCCAGATAGTAAATAGAAATAGGCAGAAATTGATCTGCTGTTGCAAAAAGGCAGCCTACTTGTGTGGCGCCGAAAGCAGTAAAAAAAGCTTGGGGGACATGCCAAACTTCTTCAGCCTCCTCAGAAAGTACAGCCGCTGTTGAGCTCTCTTAACCAGCTCTGTGTTGTTTAGCGCCCACGTAAGGTCCTCACTGATGTGGATGCCCAGGTATTTAAAGCTGCTCACCTTCTCCACCTCAAGCTTCCGGATGAACAGCGGCCAATGGGGTCTCCTCCTCCCCTTCCTCATGTCCGCTATCATCCCCTTCATTTTGTCTGTGTTGAGGGTGAGGTTGTCTTCACACCATGACACCAGGCTGGCCACCTCCCTCCTGTAGGATGCTTCATCACCACCAGTGATGCGTCCTATCACTACTGTGTCATCCGCGAACTTTAAGATGATATTGTCCTTGTGGGAGGCAACACAGTCATGGGTGGAGAGGCTGTAAAGGATGGGGCTGAGAACACAACCCTGTGGGACACCTGTGTTCGTGATGATGGTGGCTGAGGTCCTGTTACCCATCCTGACAGACTGGGGCCTGCCCGTCAGAAAGTCCAGTAGCCAGTCACAGAGGGTGGGGTGCAGGCCAAGTGAAGACAGTTTGTCGGTGAGTTTGTGGGGGATGACCATGTTGATGGCGGAGCTGTAGTTGACAAAGAGCATCCTGATGTAGGAGTCTTTATCTCCCAGGTGCGAGAGAGAATAATGGAATGCTGCAGAAATGGCATGTGAGGTGGTCCTGTTGGGCTGGTAGGCGTACTGCAGAGGGTCCAGGGTATCCGGTATGCTGTCCTGAATGTGGGGCAACACCACTCTCTCGAAGCATTTCATGATGATTGGAGTGAGTGCTATCGGCCTGTAATCATTCAGACAGGTCAGCGGGCTCTATTTGGGAAGGGGGACAATGGTTGTTGTTTTGAAGCAGGAGAGGACTATGTTCTGGTTGAGGGAGAGGTTGAAGATGGATGTGAGAATGCCAGTCAGCTTGGCAGCGCATGCTCTGAGAGCCCGTCCAGGGATGTTGTCTGGTCCTGCTGCCTTGCGGGGGTTGCTCTGTTTACCTGGCCTGATGAGACGTTTAGTGGAGGGGGAGGGTGCGTGTGTGCGTGTCTCCTCTCTGCACTGTAGCTGGAGGTCTCAAAGCGGGTGTAAAAGATGTTGAGATCATCTGGGAGGCTGTCTGTGGAGCTAGTGGTATTGCTCTTGGTCCTCTTGTAGTCTGTGATGTATTGCAGGCCTTGCCACATGCGCCCCGGGTCAGGAGTGGAGTAGAGGCTGTCCAGCTTTTCCCTGTACTGCCTCTTGGCTGTTGTTAGAACCTTCCTCAGTCCATACTTTGCAGCTTTGTACTTAACCTCATTGCCTGATTTAAATGCGAGAGAGCAAGCACGCAGCATCTGACGCACCTGACTGTTGATCCAGGGCTTCTGCTTGGGGAACTTCCTGACTTGTATGGTGGGTACGATGGTATCAACACACATACTGATGTACCCAGTCACATACTCAGCGTAGTCCTGTATGTTTACAGAAGAGTCCTCCCGGGTGGCTGCAGCTTTAAACACATCCCACTCTGTACAGGCAAAACTGTCTTGCAGGGTGTTCTCAGCCTCTGGAGTCCAGCATTTAATTTGTTTAATGAGAGGGTTTGTTTGTTTCAGCTTGTGTCTTTAGGCTGGGTGCATATTTATTCAGAACACACACCCATGGCGAGGCGGCTTTTAGTTACTACGGCCCACGTCTGTGGAATAGCCTGTCGGAGAACATCAGGGTGGCTGAGAATGTCCACGGTTTTAAAAGCAGGCTCAAGACCTACTATTTTAACCTTACTTTTGATTAGCTTCCTATTTTAATTCTCTTAATTTCTGATTTTAAATCTATTTTATGTCACAGTCACTTATTTTACTGCGAATTAATATTTATGAATATATGTCTTTTGTTTGTATTTAGATGTTTTTATTCATCTAGTCATCTTAACTGCCTAGTCTTTATCAGCCAACTATCTTATTATTTATCAGTGACTTTTTATCACTCTGTCCAAGCTCCGGTGTTTCCTCATGGGGGGCCCTCCCGTGGGGGTTGTTACTGTTTTCTGGTTGTGGGGCACTGGCCTGTGATTGTCCTGGTCTGCCCAGCTGAAGAGGTCATGCGCTCCAATGCCGTGCCTGCGATGTCGGCCCCTTGGGTTGGACTTGGGCGGTCTCAGAGTTGGTGTTCCTCTAGTCGTGAACTTGGCACTTTCCCTAGTGACGGTGCTTCCACACTTGGATCCTCGGTGCTCAGCCATAAGTCTTAAGCCATATGTTTTATACTGATGGAAGTTTCTTTGTTTGTGTGTGTGTGTGTGTGTGTCTATGTGTATGTGTGTGTGGGAGGTAAATTGTGTTTTATTTTAATGTGTGGAGCACTTTGCATTGCATCTTTTTGAATAAAAGTGCTGTATAAATAAAGCTTTGATTTGATTGATTAATTGATAGTGACTATGCTATAATAATAAATAAATAAACCAATAAACTATAACAACTGTAACTACTGATGCTGTAAATGATTATTTTAAATCATTAAACTCCTCTTTAACTTGGTCACTGTGCCAACTGCCCAACTTTAAGGTCAGAAATCAGACTTCAGGGGATGTGGCATTAGACAAGTTTTGGTAAACTGGACAGCTCAGTGGAACAGTGGTTAGCACTGTGGCAGCACAGCAGGAAAGTCATGGGTTTGATACCACCCTTGACCATCATGGGTTTGATCCCACCTCTGACCATCGGTGACCCGTCTGTGTGGAGCTTGCATGTTCTCCCCGTGCCTGTGTGGGTTTTCTCCGGGTACTCTGGTTTCCTCTCACAGGCCAAAGACATGCACGTTAGGCTAACTGGCATCAACTGGGGATTCTAAATTGTCCTTAGGTATGAATGTGAGAGTGAATGGTTGTCTGTCTCTGTGTTGGCCCTGTGATGGACTGGCGATCTGTCCAGGGTGTACCCTGCCTCTCACCCAGAGATGCTGGGATAGGCTCCAGCTCCCCCATGACCCGAAAAGGATTAAGCAGCAGAAGATGGATGGATGGATGGATGGAAGATGGATGGATGCATGAATGAATGAATGAATGAGTGGTAAATAACTGGGGAAAGTTCCACCTGGGAAAACTCCTGGAATGAGCTATCAGCTTCAGAAATGGGATTTTGTAAGTCAGTAGGTACACCATAGCCCATCTTCTTTACACAGAATAAGGCTGTGTGTCCACAGACAGTTTTTTTTTCCTGCTAGGAGTGTGTATTTTCTGTTCATTTTCTATATAGTCAAGTGTTTAAAGCCCTCAATCTCTTCAACACTCCTCACCCTGTCATGTCCCATTATAATCTGTCATAACACACACACACACACACACACACACACACACACACACACACACACACACACACACACACAGAGTGGAAATCAAAATTAGAGAACAATGTATTGATTTATTCTGAGATATTGATTTTCTTCATTATTCAGAGTTTCACAGAATGTTAGCTGTGGTTATACCACTGCTATACTGGCATGATATTTTTTTTTAAATAACCAAGGCACTTCAATACAAACATTTATTTTGTGAAAGAAACAGTGAGCAAAATTAGAGAAAAGTGACTACTATGTCAGAAAAGAAGTTTTAAACAATGTTTTTTTTTTAGGACTATAGGATTCAGAAATTAATAAGACATGTAGAGGCCCTTGCTTTGAATGACTTCAGCACATCTGTGCCCACAGGACATCACTAGTTTCTCACACTACTCTGGTTTGATCTTGGTGCATCCTCCTTGCAGTCTCTTCCATATTTCAGCAACTGTGGTGGGTTTCTTAGCCATTGCTTTGTCGCCAAGGATTTTCCAGAGATTCTCTATGGGGTTTATATCTGGACTCTGGGCTGGCCATTTCACTATTTCAGTATTGTTAGATTCAAGGAACTGTTTAACCCATTTGGCAGTGTGACGGGGGCATTGCCTTGAATAAAAATTGCAGGCTGATTGAGAGACAATTGCAGTGAAGGACTTGCATGTTGCTGAAGGAGGTTCACATACAGTGATGAAAATAAGTATTGAACACATCACCATTTTTCTCAATAAACATATTTCTGATGGAGCTATTGACCTGAGATTTTCACCAGATATCAGTAACAACCTAAGTAATCCATACATACAAAGAAATCAAGGCAACTGTGTTCACAAACAAGTTATATTTAATAAAGTGGAGTGACACAGGGAATAAGTGTTGAACACATGTAGAAAAAGAGGTGCAAAAAGGCATAGAAAGCCAAGAAACCAGCTGAAACTCATCATAATTTAGGAAGTCATCCCATCCACCATCAGTGCAATTTAATTTCAGCTGGTTAAGTCCCGGCAACCTTTAAAAAGGTCTGTGAATGTCACACCACGAAGAACTCATGATGAGTAGAAGCAAAGAGCTCTGTCTAGACCACAGGTGTCAAACTCATTCCATGGAGGGCCAAGACCCTGCAGGTTTTACCTCCACCCAGTGTCTTCAACAGGTGATTTCTCTGAATTTCTTCCTACTGATTGCTGATCAGTGAAAACACCTGCTGAAGAGACTGGGTGGAAGTAAAACCTGCAGGGTCTTGGCCCTCCATGGAATGAGTTTGACACCCCTGGTCTAGACCTTCACAATCTTATTGTTGCAAAAATATAATGATGGCATTGGTTACAGGCACATTTCTAAACTACTGAATCTTCCAGTGAGGATTGTTGGAGCCATCATTCGGAAGTGGAAAGAACATCATCTTACCATAAACCAGCCACAACCAGGAGCTCCTCGCAAGACTCCATTGCTGAAGAAAAAAGCATGTCGAAGCTCGTTTAAAGTTTACCGCACAGCACTTGGGCAAGCCAGTAGAATACTGGGAGAATATAGTCTGGCCAGATGAGACCAAAATTGGATGTTTTGGATGCTACAAGACACAGTATGTTTGGAGGAGAAATGGCACTGCACATCAGCCCAAAACACCATACCCACAGTGAAGTTTGGAGGGGGGCGCATCATGGTGTGGGGGTGTTTTTCAGCACACAGTACAGGCAGACTTTATATAATTGAAAGAAAGATGAATGGACTAATGTACAGAGACATCCTTGATAAGAACGTGTTGCCATCTGCCAAGATGCTGAAAATGAAACGAGGGTGGACATTCCAGCAAGACAATGATCCCAAACACACAGCCAAGGAAACTCTCAATTGGCTCAAGAGAAGGAAAATAAAGCTACTAGAATGGCCCAGTCAGTCACCTGACCTGAATCCAGTTGAAAATCTATGGAACGAACTGAAGATCAGAGTTCATAGAAGACACCCACGGAACCTTCAATATTTGAAGACAGTTTGTGTGGAAGAATGGGCTAAAATCACTCCTGAGCAATGCCTGCACCTAGTTTCTCCATACAGGAGGGATCTGGAAGCTGTTATTACCAACAAAGGCTTTTCTACTAAATATTAAATGAATTTCACCAATTGCGTTCAATACTTATTCCCTGTGTCATTCCACTTTATTAAATATAACTTGTTTTGGGAACACAGTTGCCTTGATTTCTTTGCAAGTATGGATTACTTGGATTGTTACTGATATCTGGTGAAAATCTCAGGTCAATGGCTCCATCAGAAATATGTTTAATGAGAAAAATGTTGGCGTGTTCAGTACTTATTTTCCCCGCTGTGTGTACAGTGTTTTATAATGAATTTTGGGATCTCTTAAAGTTGCTATATCCCTGTAGCTGTACAAGAGGCCCAACTCCTGCTGCAGAAAACATCCCTCAAACTATGCCACTTCCTCCTTGTGGCAGAGTGGTTAGCACTGCAGCAGCACAGCAACTCACCCTTAGCCGGGGGATCCTGGGTTCGATCCCAGCCCCTGACCAACAGTGATCTGTGTGGAGTTTGCATGTTTTCCCTGTGTCTGCGTGGGTTTACTCCGGGATTTCTCTGGTTTCCTCCCACAGGCCAGAAACATACAAGTTAGGTTAACTGGAGACTCTAAAGTTCCCTCAAGTGGGAATGGTGAAAGGGCTGGGTGCCGCACCAGTGGCTGCCTCATCCACTCATGTGGATGCCCTGTAATTTCCCCATTGTGGAACTAATAAAGGAATCTAAATCTAAATTTGACTGACTTCTTTACACACTTTGGGTTCAGTCTTTCCGCCAAACATAGTTTCCCATCAGACCCAAATAAACTGAACTTATTCTTATCACTGAAGTGCACTCTGGACCAGTTCTCCTCTGTCCACACAACATGCTCCTCAGCAAAGGCAAGTCTAGCCTTTTTATTCTTTCTGCTGATGAGAGGTTTGGTCACTGCAGAGTGAGTTTTGAGTCTAAATTGTCTTAAACGGAGAGACACTGTGTGCCGAGGCAGATCCTTGCCCAATTTAGCAGTGAACTGGTGAGCAATTGTAGCTGCAGTTTTGAACTGATTCCCCATTGAGAGTCTTTGCATAATCCTTTCCCCCAAACCAAAGCAGTGTGAGAAACTAGTGTTGTCCTGTGGGCACAGATGTGCTGAAGTCATTCAGAGTAAGGACCGCTACACTTCCTATTTATTTTTGAATCCTATAACCCTAAAAAAACATGGTTTAAATCTTCTCTTCTGAAAAAGTGGCCACTGTTCTCTAATTTTGCGGTTTTCTTTTTTAACAAAATAAATGTTTGTGTTTAAGTGCCTTGGTTATTAAAAAAAAAAAACATGCTAGTACAGCAGTGGTATAGCCACAGCTGATATTCTGTAAAATTCTGACAAATGAAGAATAACATGCTAGAGTAAATCAGGTATTAGTACACAGTTCTCTAATTTTTATCTCCACTATACTGGCCTATACTTTTTTTTTTTTTTTTCCCGGTTCCGGTTCCGCCGGACCGGTGGCGCCACACGAGTTGGCTGCTGTTTGCAACTGCCCTTTTCTTATCTTCCTTCTTCTTTCTACACCTTTCACTCTATATATATATATCACGGACACACAAATCGCCCCAAGGGTCTCTCGAGTCGGCGGACGGAGCCACTGTTTGCAGCGGGGGACGATACAGCAGGGAAGAGCTAGCTAGCTGGCTAGCTAGCTCCAACCACCACCTGGTGCTAATGGAGAAGCTCGACATGCCGAGGAACTGTGGCGAAAACGACGCTGGTGCCGGGCTGGAGTTTAGGCGGCGTGCAAGAAATATAAGACAGAATAATAAAGAGCGATGGCAAGAACCAAGCAGACCGCCCGTAAGTCTACTGGAGGAAAAAGCCACCCAGGAAGCAGCTGGCCACCAAGGCTGCTCGAAAAAAGCGCTCCGGCCACCGGCAGAGTGAAGAAGCCTCACCGTTACAGGCCCGGTACCGTGGCTCTGAGAGAGAGCCGTCGCTACCAGAAATCCACGGAGCTGCTCATCCGTAAGCTGCCCTTCCAGCGCCTGGTGAGGGAGATCGCTCAGGACTTCAAGACCGACCTGCGCTTCCAGAGCTCCGCCATCATGGCTCTGCAGGAGGCCAACGAGGCCTACCTGATGGGTCTCTTCGAGGACACCAACCTGTGCGCCATCCATGCCAAGAGGGTCACCATCATGCCCAATGACATCCAGCTGGCCCGCCGCATCCGCGGAGAGAGAGCTTAGACTTTCTGCTGCACATTCACCAACCACAATGCTCCGCACTGTGTGTCTATAGTAATATGTACGTATGTATACTAGCTGTTGTTGTTTTTTTTCTTGCCTTCTGATTGTTGCTCCGAGTGTTGCTATCCCTGTGCTGTTGCAATCCTGGAATTTCCCCATTGTGGGAGTAATAAAGGCTTATCTTATCTTATCTTATATATGCAGTCATGTGAAAAAATTAGGACACCCTGTATAAGCCTGTGGTTTTTTTTTATCATATTTGGACATATGGATATTTAATATCATTTTTAAAAATGCTGAGAGATTCATGTAATACAACACTTAAAAATGAATTATCAAGACATTTTTTTTTCCAAATTTTCTGTAAAATGTAATTCTAAACAAATACTGAGGAATAAATTAGGACACCCCCCATCTTTTTTAGGACATCCCCACATTCACTCCCACTTAAAATGGCTAAAATTAATGTTAAAAATTGCAAATAAAAACAAAAACAAGGTTAGACATAGATATGTGAACATTTCTTAATGAAGAACTGAGTATTTAATGGGGTGTCCTAATTTTTTTCACGACTATGTATGTATCTATGTATATGTATATAAAGTCCTTATTATAATCAGAGTTGCCAACTTGTAAAATAAGCAGTATGTTGTATTTAAATAATTATTTTTTGGTGTATTTTTAAAAGTAAATGTGCTGTAAGTCACCACAGGAGCACAGCATTTGAATTAAAACTGCCTCCTGCTATTTAATCAATAAAATGATAAGATATGATACAAATTAAATTACTTAATAATAATTTTGTTTTTGTATATTTTTTAATGAAAAAGTATGTTTTTTTTTTTAAATGGAAAAAAAAGTTCAGAAAACACATAGGGCTCACCTGGATTGGGGATTACTTTCAGTCATGCAAAGAAAAACAGTTCCCCGAAGGGAGAATAAATTTCCTTTGGATAAAGGTTTTATCTGTTTATTCTGACAATTTTGACCAGATTCATCCCGGGTTGTGATGGGTCAGAGCAGCTGTAGAAGGCTGAGTGCGCACAGCAGTAGCAGTTTCTGGAATTTTTACCTGCAGTGGGTGAAGCGCTGGGGTGGGATCCCCTGATCTGAACCAAAGACACAGGTACCAGCCAGGAGTCAGCAGGGTCCATTGAGCACCGCGAAGCAAAGAGGACAGGAACTGATCTGTGTTGTTAAGAGCCAGACAAACAGGCTCTCAACAAGCGTCCCTGCTTGCATATTCCCTGCTTGGAAGGTAAGCTGGTATTATTTAAGATGCAAGCAGGGGCAAGGATTCTTGTTTTTTTCTGGTCAAACTTCAGTCAGCAAACAGATAAAGCTCCAAAATTACAAGGAATTATAGTTAAGAGTTGAATCATTAATTAGGGATGCAAGTTATTGATTAATTCATTAATTGTTAATTGATCAATAAGGTGAATCAATTAACGATTCATTGATAAGTGGCATTGTTCCCTGAGAATTTGAATTTCCCATGATACATTATGGTCTATAACATAAAAAGTCAATTGTTTGATATACTGAATAAAAAAAATGCAAGTCATATTCCTTAAGGATTTGATTTATTTATGTAATGTAATCTGTTGTATGCTAAACATTAACAACAGAATAAACTCAGAAAAATAAATAATAAGGCTGCTATAACATAAAAATATGTGCACTGGCTGATATTAAACTTCAGCAACAAATTCTGAATAAAAACATTTAGACTTAGTCCACAAAATATTAAAAACTACATAAAATCGGACATGCTGTCTGTGAGAAGAACTGCTGATTTTACCTGCCAGTTATTACACAACATAACAAAAATAATTTTTTTGTAAGTTGTCTGTGTTTTTTCAACCGATTTAAGACAAATTTGCACCGCTGAATCCGAAAATGACATCCGTTTCTCTCGATCAGGTCAGGTTTTTATGTTAAGTTACAAGCAGTTGTACAGTTGTACTGTAAATTGAATAGTAGACATTGATAAAGGTAAGTACATGTAAATTGAATGTTATGCCATCATTGTTCAGAATTCAGAGAATTTCAAGAAATAAAAAAGAATTTTGCATCATATAAAGCGAAAATACCCGTACATGGAAACAAAAACGTATGAAAGCATGTGGCCATAATTCAAAAAGTTGACCTGATTGAGCAAAACCAATATGATTTTTGGATTCAGCACATCAAAATTGTCCTAAATCAGCTAAAAAAAACGTAGACAATAAATTTGGTGTTGACCGGTGTTATCAGTGTTGTGGCAAGTGACCGTAATGCAGCCTTCTGTAGTCGGCGCAGTCCAACAATCTGTTGTCGGCGCCACATTTTCAGTGGCTCGCTGTGTTTTCAAGTCACCTTTTTTCTTCTTATAGCATGCTTCCAAGTGAGTAGTTATCATTTCTTTACAGTAGATGGAATATTATACCCTGGCTTCATAAAATGTATCAGTTCCTGAAAGCTCTCTTCTTCAGCAGTACTTATTGGCATCATGTCTTTTTCAGTCATGTTGCAAATCCTCTGAGTAATGCCCCCCGTCTTCCTCTCATCACATACCTACCTCCCCACGACTGCAGTAACTGTCTGTTGTGATGAAGCCAAACTCGTCGCTCCTTGCAGCACGGCTGAATGTGAGTTCTTTAGATGGTAACCTGGCAAACTGGTTGAGCTGTTGTATTTCAATGTAGTACCACATAGTGTACATTTAGCTTTGTTGTTAGCGTTTACCAGTTTAAAATGATCCCACACTGCACTCCGGTTAGACCGCATCATTTTTCAAGTGATGTGCATCAGGTGTGGTAGAGATTAGCGCCCTCACCAGGACTGGCGACACCACTACATTCAATAAAAATAAACTGTTGAAAAGAACAGCGCCACTTTCAATTAATTGATAGCTAATTTAATTTAGTGGACTAAATTGTTATCGACAATTATTCGAAAGTCAGTTAATCATTAACATCCCTAGTCACAATCCATCAAAATGATAGACGGCCTTAAAAATTTTAGTCATTGCTGAAAATAATCCGTCAGTGAAGGAGAATTCTCGGTTAACGCGACCACTGGCCTCATCGTTCTCTAACCATCTAACCAGAATTAGGCTAAAAGGTTACCATGATCAGTAATTAAAAGCAAAAGCTTGAAGGGTTGTGTGTTTTCTTACGAGCTGAATAGAGTGCTTTGAAGCAAAACACTGAAGCACTGATCTGTAAGTGATACGTCAAGCTGTTGCTAGGATACAGACTGCAGACTTTTTTTTTCCCCAGAGTGCTTGCAGTGGAGAATATGCGCTCTGTGGACGCCCAGCCTAATGGACTCTGGGAACTCTGCAGTTAACTAGAAAAAGAATTTATTCTGACTCTGTGTCTGTCTGTGTTACTGTCCTCATCCAGGCCTCCGTCCTACAGAACCTGCGCTTGGCAATGCGGAGACAGATCAGACGTCACTCGACTCGACGCTCCACCTCCTCCTCTTCCCGGCGTTGTCTCGGGCACCTGTGGAGCCGCCTGTTCCGCAGGGGAGCACGATCCAGAGGTCAGGCCCCACTCCTTGATGCCGATGGGCTCACACAGATCGCACTGGGGCTTCACAGCTTCCGAACCGTGGGGGAGCAGTGTCCACAGGATCAGGCTGTGTCTGGAGCTGGGCTCAGAAATGACGTGGAGGTACTGGGTGTGGACCTGGAGTCCAGCATGCCAGAAAGTCCTGCCTCTCCTCTCTCATTTCAGTCAGTAGACAGCCCAGAAGAGGAAGGATTGTCTCCCGTGAGCAGGGACAGCAGCAGAGCTTCAGAGTCCGGGCCCCCCACGCCTTGTCAAAGTGACTCTTCAGCTCAAAGTGGATTTTCTCTCTCCCCCCAAGAACCACCTGCACCTCGAGGCCATCACAGGCCTTCTAAAAAAATGGTTCTAGAACTTGCAGTTAACTTGAAGGGTGTTTCCTTGAGACGCTACTCCCCGTTGGGACCTTTATCCCCTATCTCACCCCCGGTGTTTCCCAGCACCTCCCAGACCCCGTCATCCGAACCTCACCCATTGAGTTCAGATGTTACCTCTCTCCCTCAGCCTGCTTCTTCTTCTGTGAAAGCAGAGGGCAGGGACAGACAATTTACTGTGGAGATGCCAAGTGGACAAATAATTGGAAATAAGAGAAGGAGAGGGAGTAAAAGGAGAAGGTTCGGCGGGATCAGCAGAAGCCTCAGTGAAGACGGGGGAGTTTCAGGGGGAGAGACACAGTCCTGATTGTTATGAAGTTTGTTTGAACTTTTTAATCTTCACTATCTGCTCTGATAAAGTGTCCTTGAGATGTGTCTCCCTCAGTCTGAGAGCGTATACCTTAGCCATTCATATGGAGGAGGTTCAATATCAGGTTCAGCAAAATATTAACATTCACTTCAATGAATACCTAAAATTATGCATATTAAGTCTTTTTCTAAATAAAATTAAACCAGCGTTCATGGTCTGGAGCTTAATGTTGATTCCCCTTTTAACCTTTTTTGATATAAATGCGTCATGAGCCAATTCCAAGAAATTAAACTCAATTGGCAACAGGCACCATGAACGCCGAAAAAGCCTTTGTGTCGTTACCCAGAGCCATTATGCACCGCTTTATACTGTGAGCCGTGAAAGCCTATTGTGTGATCAGACTAATCGATCCTTTTGTTGACCCTGCTCTTCTCAAACTTTATATTGTGCAAGTTGGTCTTACTCCATGACATTTTATTGCTCTTGCAGTCTCAATGGATAGAATATTTTTCAAGTCTTTTTAATAAAACGTTTAGATATTTTCTGAAACGAGAAGAGCAATGTGATTTTTTTTTTTGAGAAACACTGCTTAAAAGGAGTCCACAGCAATTAGACAAAGCCATGAAATGCCCACAGATTGATATACATGTGCTGCACTAGTGAGTATTTTTTTTTAATTTATGCTGTCATGTATTAATGTCCAACTTTTGTGAGTAGCATAAAGCATCAAAATTTAACTTTCTCTTAGACAGCAGTAATTTTGGCCTAATTTAGTGTTTAAATAGAAAAACACAGGTGATGCTAAAATAAAGGTGTTGCTCTACTTAGCCACTGAGCCTTAATTAATGTGATTAAAAAAGTTCACTTACTTTTTAATGTCTGGGTAGCTGCTGTAAAATACGCCCAGTGAAAATTTGCCTCGAAGTTGCAAAATAACAAACTTGAATGTTGATGGCAGGATAATGTCACCCAGCTTGTTAATTCTGAGACAACACAAGTCCCTATTGACCAGGGGTGTCAGACTTATTTTAGTTCAGAGGCAACATACAGGCCGATTTAATGTCAAGAGGCCGGACCAGTAAAATAATAACATAATAACCAATAAAATAATGAAACTCCAAATTTGTTTCTTTGTTTTAGTGCAAAGAAATACAAGTATATTATGAAATGTTTACATTCAATTAACCATTCTTATACTAAACATATTCTAAACAACCTGATTTTTTTTTTAAGAAAAAGTTGATCTGCAAGCTGTTGTATTTTTCACCATGATGAGTCTCATAGTAGTGTCGAATATTCTATTCCTTGAGCACTGAAATGTGCTGCATACACACCAAGCAGACAGATTCCCATTAACCTCTGTGAGTAAGTAGGAATCCTTCCACTCTTCTTGGAAAACTCAAAACTGTGTCAATATTTCTTCTTTTTGACAAAGACATTTTTAGAAATAAGGGTGCCACAGAGAGTAATCTTGACAACAAAAGAGCGTGGAGAATACAGCTATGGAAAAAAAGATGAGACCACTACAAAATCTTTCCTAAATTAGCATCTCTACATGTATGGCAGCAGCCATTCAGTTTGAGCATGTGTTGAATTCCAACACAAGGACACTGCAATCTACTTAAGGACGTACAGATTAGGTGATCATTTAAGCATGGTGAGACGCGTGAAAGCTGTGAATAAAAGTCAGAGTTATTACACAAATACAGATTTCTGAGCTCTTCCTGAGTTAAAACTTAAGTATTGTAGTGTTTAAGAATGAACATGAACTTGTTTTCTTTGCATTATTTGATCTAAAAGCAACATCTTTTGTTGTTTTGGCCAGTTGTTATTTTCTGTAAATAAATGCTCTAAATGATGATATTTTAACTTTGAATTTGGGTGAGTTGTTTTCAGTAGGTTAGAGAATAAAACTAAATTGTTCATCTTACTCAAACACATACATATAAATAGTAAGACCAGATAAAGTGATGATTTTGCAGTGGTCTGCTTGGTCTCTTAATTTTTCCGAAGCTATATATTTTAATAACGTTATGAAAAAAATGCCATTTAAGGAACCAGGTGGTGCATTGCTGCCATCCACAGTTTAGTTGTGGATCTCACGCTGCGTTTGAAATGTTCACTCGTTCACCACATAGTGCACCACATTTCACTTGGCTCCCATTTAAATGTAGTGCACTATGTAGTGAACGAGTGGACATTTCGAACGCAGCATCGGTGTTGTTTGTTACTCTTAATAAAACAGGGTGACCCCCAGTGTGCAAATTGGGAATAGCACTTTATTGGAAAAAAATGCAGCTCATGTTTTCTATGTAATGCTCACACTTTGCAAATTCATCCCACAGGCTGGTTTGGACCTTCTAGCAGGCCATATGTTTGATACCCCTGACCTAGACTGTTTTTAATCCATCATTTTTCTTTATCCAGAACCCTATCTGGACTGTTCACCACTCCATCACAGGGTGTTGGCACTTGATCTCCTGTTTAATAAACAGGTGCTTTAACTAACTCCGCCACAGTGTGAGTTTTTCTTATCTAAAGATTTCAGCATTAGAGATGGTTGCCCTTTCCTGGATGTAATTTAAGTGAATGCCCCCCCCCCCCTTCCCACCACCATTGTGCTCATACAAAAGGCAGCATTGTCTCTTTCCATTTGAAATGATGTGATTACTCAAAAGAAAAAAAGCAAACTGTGCAATGAGCAGTTGGTCAGATTTATTTACACAGACCACCAGTTATAACGAGGTCATCTCAAAGACCTTTAAAACACAACAAGCCCCTCAACTAATACGTCAAAAGATGATGTTCGTTCTAACCCTCCTAATATAACTTATTGGACCATTTGGTATATGGTGATATCACAGGGTCGGAAGCACTGGGATGGTAGATGGCAATGAAAAAAAAAACTCTTCCATGTCAGTGCTCTGAGTTCACATCCAGTTGGTCCCCCTTCTTTCTCACACCTGTTTTGTTTAATTTTACATTTATTTACTTTCTGCATTAGATAAACATTTTTAGATGGTTAATGTTTAGGCTAGAGACACCAAGCCAACATTCAGCCATCTGGTTAGTGTTTCAGCCAAGACCGGAGTGAGACCAGAGTGTAGAAAGATCAAGACTTTAGGGGTTGAGACCAAGTCAAGACCAAGCCAGGCAGAGAAAAAGTTGAGACCAAGACCACTATGTAGGACGTGGTCTTGACCCCTTATAGTCTTGAAAGACTCTAGTCTCAGTCTGGTTTGACTACAACACTACATCTGGTAAGTTTGAGTCGTCGGTGAGCCTTGTCTGTTTGGTGTGTCCGGTACTGTCGGCACAAAACAAACCTCAGCGTTATTTTGGCCAGTTCAACATGCTGAATCTGTGTTGGACTTATCAGTGAAAGCGAGCACTGCACTCTGATTAGCTGTTAACTGAAGTCTTCCCAGTATGTCCAAGTGGAACTTTTTTTACACTGACAAACTCAAAAAAGAGGGATGCAGCAGGATGTTGTTTCAGGTTTTGTCAGAGACATTGGCTTGGTGTGTCTGTAGCCTTAGGACAAGGATTGTATTTAGAGTAGGGTGAAGGTTTACTTTGGACACATTACACCGCTAACCCAGGATTTCCATTGACTCTGGTTGTGGTCCATTATGGCTGTGATCCTGTCTCTACAGTAAATAGCTTCCATTCTAGACAATGTTGTACTCCCCACCTGGTCCGGATCATTGCAGAACAGATCCGGCTCGTTGGATTTGCATTGCTAAAAATATGCAACAAGTCATGGATCTAATCCACAAGGAAATGCCCCAGTGTCTATTAGATTTAATAACTGGTTGTTCATTAAAAACCATTTAAGGATCACCCGTTATTTTCTGAGGTCTACTCCTCCACCACTGTGTTGAAGAAGATAAAAACTTTGAATAACACACAAGCACTTAACAAAATTAAAATTAATGGGTTACTTGCGTATTATTAGAGCACACAAATCCAGGTGGCGAGCTGGTACATCACACTTCCTTGTTGTCATCATGTGATCGCAATCAGTCCTCCTTAGTCTCTCTTGGGTTTTTCTTGAGCTCTTGCGTTATTTTATACAATTCTCGCATGTTCTTGTAATTCGAACCCTGTTCTTTTCCATGTCACTTCAAAACACAAACGGAGCTGGTGGAGATGGCTGCAAGACTCAAATCGTATCACTGACGTAACGGACCGCATCTGGGGTCAGTGGAAATCTGGGGTAACCCTACACCATGTCACTTCATGTAGTTATTTTCTATAACCACTAGATGCTGCTGCCCCCTCCAGAAATTTGACCGTAGACTGTAACACTTGTAAGGAAAAATTACTTCTAGTATTCTTTTCTATTTGATGATAGGCTTTTGAAATAATGTGTAATGAAAGCATAAAATAACCTAACTAAAAAGCTGACTCAAACATGTTGCTATTACTAAAGACAGAATGTAAACATCAATGTGCCCCCCCATGCTGAGCTGTAATTTTAGCTAAGTGTACTTTTTTGCAGGTGGATGTAAACAGAACGACAGTACTTCCTACATGAAACTGCTCACAACTACTTTTGAACGTAAATGTTTTGAGTAACTGTGTCATGACTTCTAGAAAGACACATGCTGCTGTGCTTAAATATATAACTCAAGTAATTTGTGCTGACAAACATATTTAGGCATATAAGGCATCTAAAAACAGTCTAGTTTGAAAAATGGCCAGAGGAAAAATATGCTAATTTGACTCAGAAGTGTGCTCTTCTTTAAAACCAGGCTAATTACACAAAACTAGTTAAACTGGGTTTTTTTGGTTAGCAGAATATCACCCTAAAATGTAACTTTGAAATATTTTAAAACAAAATTCTGAAATTTTTAGATTGTTACCAATAGAAAATCGTATAACTTGCCCATCTTATGCCAAGTTAAGGTGACCCTAGTTTAGCATAAGATGGGTTAACTCAGCTATAGCATTATAATTCAGGCTCAGTGTCACCAAGTCCTGCAATTTTGTCTGTGTAAATATTTATTCTTTTGTTTTATTTCAAGCCTCCTGAACAAAGATTTTATGAACCTCCCTGGAAGGTTTAAGAAGTACCAATTTTGTTTCAGCGTTTCTACTTAACATCAATTTTTTAATAGCCAGACATGGATGAACAAAGATATTGCCTGTAACTGTTAAGTCATATAAGATAAGACTTTAATAATAAAGTCTTATTATTATCATTATTATTATTATTAAACCAAACTGTCCTTTAAAGGGAGCCAACCTACTTGAATGAGCCTCACTGTAGATGTGTCTGCTCTGATTTGTGCTGTGATTTTTATGTGACTGTTGGAAAAGGAGCTTGATTTTAGAATCTCTCTTATTCCCAGTGGCACTGCTGCATGGACACTGGTCAGTGGGGATGACTGGACTCTGAAGGAATTCATATCTATGCTGTGGGATTTTTCTATGCGAGGACATCAAAGCAAAGACCTATTTTTCAGTGGAATCTTGTAGTAGTTCTATTTAATATTTGCCTGTCTGTGTTGACAAATACTGAACTGAATGCCCCTGTCTGATGCTTTTTCAGTGCTTGTAACCTTTTACTAACAGTTGATCTTTCAAAGAATGTGTCAGATTTTTTTTTTTATGAAATCAGATTACTGTAATGCTGTCACTGCAGGATCTTTAAACTAAAAGAAATCAATGTGAGTATGAAAACCTACTCAAAGCTAGATGTTAAATATGTCATCTTTCCTGCTTTTTTTTTTCTTAAGTAGGGATCAATTATGCAAATTTCCAGCTCCATAGTTCTACTATGGGACTCCAAAGTTGCTTTGCTTGACTAATAGTCCCTTTGAGCTGCACTGATTTAAACAAGCCATTTTGATTAATCTTCCAATAGTGGTAGACCCACTGATCCTGGGCAATTTCCCACAACCCCCCCCCCCCCCCCCCAATGGAGAGAGTCACATCTCTATAAAGTAGCTTCACAGCAAAACACTTTTACAACAGCTTATGAATACAAATATTTCTAAGTAAAGAGGGGTCTTAAGATTTTTCCTATAACAATATGACCCAAGAAATCATTTTGGAAGGTTTAAACCCATAAATTCACCTTTTTTATTGAATGGGAGTCTGAATCATTGTGTTGACCTCAACATTTAAATCTATGACTGTATTACATTAACCTAAAATACTACAAGGCATAATAGTGCTGTTTTTTTTTTTTTAACCTGAATGTGCCATGCCACCTCTCTGATTGCTTTTTAAAATATTTTGTCAAACAGCTGCTATGTGTTGTGTGCCACAAGAGACGTCCCATATCCCAGTCCAAAGTAATTTCTGTCTAAATATGATAAGTTTTGGTCTTCTTAAAATAGTTGTCCTTGTTCATTTGGAAAAGAGAAAAGACACCAAAAGATAAAAGATACATGCATAGCAGTGCTCTCCTGTGGGAGAGTACTGCTATTCACTATCTATGTTTTGTTGATGTTTTTAAGGGATCGGCCAACAAAATATATTTTATGATAAGTCAAAGTCAAATGTTTCTTTCTCGTTTCCCAAATTTTAATTAAACATCAAGCCTTTTTTAATGACAGAGTAATAACTATATCTCATCGGGATCACAAAGTTCCGCCATGTTAATGCATGAAAGCATTTTTCAGCATTTTGATAAAGCTATATTTATATATTTTGTGTTGCAAGAGACATGCCCCTGTGACATTGTTCAGTTTGCAGGTAAAAGAAACTTGCTTGGCCTTCTGCTTATAAGTCACAATTTTCCTGTGCCTGCAATAAATAAACTTCTTTGATTTGATGTGATTTTTTTTTCCTTGTCACTGTAGGATGGAGTAAAACCTTATTTCACAAAGTACTTGACCTAAGAGAAATTGGCTCAGCCACTTTTTATTATGAAATAATGAAAATAGTACAGTTGACTAGTTCTACATTTGTGCCGATTTACGTTTAAAAAATATTGTCCCTATTTTTGAGACAATATTATCAATATATTATCAGTATAAACAATATGTGTCAATTTGTGTTCAAAACCAAAATTTTGCCTGTCATGAATCTGGGTTTCATGGTTCCAAACCCAGTTCTGACTTATTACGCAGGGTTACAAAAATAATTTTTTTGTAAGTTGTCTGTGTTTTTTCAACTGATTTAAGACAATTTTGCACCGCTGAATACGAAAATGACATCTGTTTCTCTCGATCAGGTGCTAAGTAAAAACCTGTACTTACTTATTACTTACTTAGTACTGTGCATGTACTTACCTTTATGTAAAGGTAGTACATGTAAATTGAATGTTACGTCATCATTGTTCAAAATTCAGAGAATTTCAAGACATAAAAAAGAATTTTGCATCATATAAAGCGAAAATACCCGTACATGTAAACAAAAACGTATAAAACAACATGTGGCCATAGTTCAAAAAGTTGACCTGATTGAGCAAAACCAATGTGATTTTTGGATTCAGCACATCAAAATTGTCCTAAATCAGCTAAAAAAGCTTAGACAATAAATTTGGTGTTGACCAGTGTTATTGATTTGCCCCATTTTCCATTAGGTGCGTCAGGCAGCTGTTTGGGTCCTTTGCTCCCTGACAGCTTGGGCACGCCTCCTCCTCTTGTCAGTGCCATCAGCTGTTTCTCATTATGGGTGCGCGCGCGCGCACACACACACACACACACACACACACACACACTCCATTCATACGCCAAAACACTCACTCATGCACACCTGGGGTTCATTATGTTCAGCCCATGCTTTCTCACACGGGCGATCTCTTCCCTCATTAGGATTATTATTATTTAAATGAGGGGTTAGTAGGAAGAGATTGTTGGGGCATTCACCTTCATACGTGGCAGCGTGCTCCTCCATGTATGTTGTTCCACTACCTGCGTGTTATTCAGCCTGACATTTGAAGGTGGTTAATCCCTTGGTGTTAGCGGCTGATTCTTCAATCTTCGATCCAAGATGGCGCCCACAGCGGTCGACATGGTGCTTCGCTGCGCTCTTTGTTTGTTTTTGTTTGTCAATTGTGTGTCTGCTTGCACTTATACCCGTGAAGAACTTTTAAATATCAGGACTTTCACCCCCACGGACCTCCTCCCAGTTTTTCTAGCCCCTGCCGCCGATCTGGTTTATTGTTTGGCTCGGAAAGTGAGACGGCGGAAGAGAGGAAGACGAGCGGGCGCTCTCGTGCGACTTCGCAGGAGAGGCTCGCGAACGGCGCTGCCTGGCATATTTCTGTCCAATACCAACTCTCTCTCTAACAAGGTGGATGAACTGAGACTGCTGATGCGTTTTAAGGACCTCGCCTCCTCAGCTGTCCTCTGCTTTACTGAGACCTGGCTCCGGGAAAATATACCGGACAGCGCGCTGCGCCTCGACGGCTTCCAGCTCTTCCGTGCTGATCGTGACACAGAGCTTTCCGGCAAGACCACAGGAGGCGGAGTCTGCTTCTACATCAACTGCATCTGGTGCTCTGATGTAACGGTAATTTCCAAACACTGTTCTCCTGCCTTGGAATTTCTTGTTATCAATTGCAAGCCCTTCTATTCCCCGCGGGAGTTTGCTTCTTTCATAATGATCGCTGTGTACGCCCCTCCCGACGCGGACACGCGCGAAGCTCAGCGCGTGCTCGCGGATCACATTCAACACACAGAGCGGAGTTTTCCAGACTCGCTGATTATTGTGGCTGGCGACTTTAATCAGTGCAATCTGAGCCACGATCTCCCCCGCTACAAACAGTTTATTAAATGCCCCACCAGAGGATTAAACACACTGGATCACTGTTACACCACAGTGAAAGACGCATATCGCGCTGTTCCTCGAGCTGCGCTGGGATTATCTGATCACGTGATGGTTCACCTCATTCCCACATACAGACAGAGATTGAAGCTCACTAAACCTGTTGTGAGCACTACGAAGATACGGACCAGTGATGCTGAGGAGAAGCTGGAAACGTGCATGGAAATATCTGACTGGGGCATGTTTAAAGGAGCCACGCATGATCTGGATGAGTACACGGACACTGTGAACTCATATATCCACTTTTGTGAAGAGAACATTCTTCCATCACGCACCAGGGTGAGTTACTCTAATGACAAACCCTGGTTCACAGCTAAGCTCAGACAGATCAGGAAGGAGAAGGAAGCAGCGCTGAAAAGTGGAGACAGGGACTGCTACAGGGAGGTTAAATACCGGTTTAACAGAGAGCTGAAGAGGGCTAAATCTGTGTACTCAGAGAGACTCCAGCAGCAGTTCACTGCTAATGATTCGGCTTCCGTGTGGAGAGGACTGAGGCAAATCACCAACTATCGACCTAAGGCTCCTAAAGGTCAGGATGACAAAGCCCTTTGTCAGAGACTGTCCCAACACTATGCCCGTTTTGACACCTCGTCATCTGTGTCCAACTCCCCCCCTCCCTCCAGCTCCACAGCCTCCACATTCCCTACTTCATTTAAGGCACCCCCCCTCCTCCCCCCCTCCCCTTATCATCAGTGAGCAGGATGTGCTCAAACAGTTCTCCAGACTGAACCCGCGCAAGGCCCCCGGCCCAGACGGCGTGTCTCCCTCCACCCTGAGACTCTGTGCGAAACAGCTGGCTCCTGTATTCACAGACATTTTTAACACCTCCCTTAAGTTATGCCACGTGCCGTCCTGCCTCAAATCCTCCACCATCATCCCTGTCCCCAAGAAGCCACGGATCACTGGACTTAATGACTACAGACCTGTAGCGCTCACCTCTGTAGTCATGAAGTCCTTTGAGCGCCTGGTCCTGTCCCACCTCAAGTCCATCACCACCCCTCTCCTGGACCCGCTGCAGTTTGCCTACCGAGCCAACAGGTCTGTAGACGATGCAGTCAACCTGGCCCTCCACTCCATCCTGCAGCACCTGGACTCCCCGGGAACCTACGCCAGGATCCTGTTTGTGGACTTCAGCTCCGCATTCAACACCATCCGCCCCGCTCTGCTCCGGGACAAGCTGTCCCTGCTCAACGTGCCTGACTCCCTCTGCAGGTGGATCATCGACTTCCTGACGGACCGGAGGCAGCATGTGCGGCTGGGAAAGACTGTCTCAGACTATACTAGCATCAGCACCGGATCACCCCAGGGCTGTGTACTTTCCCCCCTACTCTTCTCCCTTTACACCAACTCCTGCACCTCCAGCCACCAGTCTGTCAAGTTGATCAAGTTTGCGGACGACACCACCCTCATCGGGCTCATCTCCAACGGCGACGAGTCCGCCTACAGGAGAGAGGTGGCCCAGCTGGCGTCCTGGTGCAGCAATAACAACCTGCAGCTGAACGCTCTGAAGACAGTGGAGATGATTGTAGACTTCAGGAAAGTCACTACTCCTCTGCCCCCCCTCACCCTCTCAGGCTCTCCCATCACCACTGCTGATTCCTTCCGCTTCCTAGGCACTACCATCACCAGGGACCTCAAATGGGAGCTGACCATCAGCTCACTCATCAAAAAAGCCCAGCAGAGGATGTTCTTCCTGCGGCAGCTGAGGAAGCTCAAGCTACCCACCAAGATGTTAGTGCAGTTCTACACAGCCATCATCGAGTCCATCCTCACCACCTCCATAACCGTGTGGTACGCAGGAGCCACTGCCAGGGACAGACTAAGGCTGCAGCGCGTCGTGCACACTGCTGAGAAGGTGATCGGCTGCAAGCTCCCATCTCTCCAGGATCTGTACATCTCCAGGACCCGGAGGCATGCTGGCCGGATCATAGCCGATCCCTCACACCCTGGTCACGTACTGTTTGCCCCCCTCCCCTCTGGTAGAAGACTTCGGTCCATCCAGACTAAAACCTCCCGTCACATGAACAGCTTCTTCCCCTCTGCCATTAGACTGCTGAACACTAAGTGACTCTCGTGCACCATGTACAGCAGCTCAACCAGACTCATGTCAATCATCACTGTTTTCTTCCTGCATTACCGACTGCACTATATAGTTCTCCACAGTATCTGCTGCTGGCTAATATATATTTTAACTGTTGACCAGTATCACTTAATCTTATCCTACACTTTATTACATGTATAGTTTATTTCTCTTATCTTATCATGTTTAATGTTGCAGCATTGTACCGAGACAAATTCCTAGTTTGTGTACTACATGAACAATGGCAATAAACCTGATTCTGATTCTGATTCTGATTCTGCTTCTCTCCTTCATCCATCAGACTGCACGGACAGCTCCAGATCGTTCTTGCCGTAAGTTATGTTTGCTTTTCTCTTTGTGCCCACCGTACGGCGGCACTAGGCTTCTTCCCTGGCTGTAGAACGTCCAGCTGGCATCCCTGTATATCTGGTGGCCTTTAACTCATTACATCATCCACAGTATTAGTTTGATTGTACTGGACTTGTTACTTTGTTGTAGTTTATGTTAATAAATGGCGCGTTCTACTCCAGCTATTGGGTTTTTCATTCCTTCCCTCGTGTGCCATTGTGCATCATGACAGAATGCCCCGACCATACAGAAAAAACCCAGCGGAGTAGACGTGCGTTTTTTTCTTTTTTTCCCCTTCTTTCCACCCTCTTTTTCTTTCCTCCCTGTGTGTCAACATGGTGGTTTGGACGGAGAGGGAGCTGGAGCGCAAGCTGCGCTCGCTGTGCTTCCTGGAGGAGGTTTACTCATGGACGCAGAAGCCCTGTTCCTCTCAGACTGTTCGGCAGGCTCGGGACACAGCACAGAGGGTAATGGAATGAGACAGCCTCTCGGACCATCCCGAGGCAATGGAGATCCTCCGGGACATCTTCGCCGTGCCATGTGAGGAATCGGAGAAGGATCTCCCAGTGCTCGAGCTCCTCGCGGCCACTCCGCTCGCTTCCCCAGAGGACACGGAGCTTCTTTGCATGGGTGATCCGCCGCCCAGCGTGGTGCTCCACATCCTGGATTATCTGGTTCCCGAGCCGCCCGTGAAGAAGGAGAGGAGGAACTCTTGCCGCAAGAAGCGGTCTGCCTCGCCGACGACAGCTCTGCCTCTCTGCCCTGAGCCATGCTCCGCTCCGTCCCCGGAGGAATTGGAGGAACGTAGGCTGGCTCTTTTGGCTGAGACGGACCTTCTCCTGGAAGTGAAGCCGTGGCTCCTCCCGAAGTTGGCCAAGAGATTGAGGGAATTTTCCCCGAGGGAGGGGGAGCTGCAGCGCGAGAAGGAATATCAGGAGAGAGGAGGAGACATCCCGGAGGCCACTGGGGAGGTCCAATGCCAGGAGAACAGGCAAGTTTTTTCTTATTTAACTTTTTCTGTTGATGAGCAATTTTTCCTGCCTCCTGGTGAGGAGACGCAGGGTGTGCAGTCCCCTGAATGCTCCGCTTCAGCAACATGTAGTGTTCCCTCACCTGACCTCATCCAGCCTCTTTTGTGTGCCCCTATGAGCTTGCCTGCACTGGAACCAGGTCGCTCAAGGGGTGAGGAACCAGAGGCCCAGGAGGGTCCAGCCCATGGGCCAGCGGAGAGGTCTCCATCATCTGCCACACCAGAGGAGCCGGTGACGTGGAAGACGGCGCACGGGAGCACCAGGACTGCAACCGCCACCATGCCTGCTGCAGGGGCCGCCACAGCAGAGTCATTCCCCGGACCAGACCTCCAGCCGACAGGACCCAGAACGTCATCGTCAGAGTCCTGGACGGTGGTAGAGCTTGAGCAAAGGCAAGGAATCTCTCCTGTAGTTCATTTGTCAGTGATTGAGAGATCTTGTCTGGCTCTTGGGGAGGAGAGTCGGGTGCGGCTCCCGGCTGCACCTGGACTCCCCTTGCCGGGCTCTGCCGCTGCCAGCGACCCTAACCGTTCCTCCTCTCCTATCCCCTTCAAGCTCCTTCCTAGGGTCGCCGGAGAGGAGTTGCCACTACTGGGGTTGCCTATGGATGACAACGCGGGGTGCTCTATTTGTGTCACTAAGAAAGTTCAACCATATTTTCTACTGACATGGCACTTTGTAAATGTGTGGCGCATACTAAAGGTCATGACCACTACCCTATTGGTTAAATATGTCACCTTTGTGACTTATGGGGTTTCCCATTCGCCAAAAGGGGGACTGTGGACATAATTTTTAGTGGAATGGAATTTGGAGTGTATGCACGGGACAATTGTGCTTGGTGTTAATCTGTGTAAAGCATGACTTTCGAGGTAATATAAAAATATCATAACAATTTTTCATTTCCAATTTTTCTGTTTTAATATTTACAGTGCATCCGGAAAGTATTCACGGCCCTCACTTTTTCCACGTTTTGTTATGTTGCAGCCTTATTCCAAAATTGATTAAATTCATTTTTTTCCCTCAAAATTCTACACACAACACCCCATAATGACAACATGAAAAAAGTTTTTTTTTTTTGAGATTTTTGCAAATTTACTAAAAATAAAAAGCTAAGAAATCACATGTACATAAGTATTCACAGCCTTTGCTCAATACTTTGTTGATGCACCTTTGGCAGCAATTACAGCATCAAGTCTTTTTGAATATGATGCCACAAGCTTGGCACACCTATCTTTGGGCAGTTTCGCCCATTCCTCTTTGCAGCACCTCTCAAGCTCCATCAGGTTGGATGGGAAGCATCAGTGCACAGCCATTTTCAGATCTCTCCAGAGACGTTCAATTGGATTCAAGTATGGGCTCTGGTTGGGCTACTCAAGGACATTCACAGAGTTGTCCTGAAGCCACTCCTGTGATATCTTGGCTGTGTGCTTAGGGTCGCTGTCCTGCTGAAAGATGAACCATCGCCCCAGTTTGAGGTCAAGAGCGCTCTGGAGCAGGTTTTCATCCAGGATGTCTCTGTACATTGCTGCATTCATCTTTCCCTTTATCCTGACTAGTCTCACAGTTCCTGCCAATGAAAAACATCCCCACAGCATGATGCTGTGACTACCATGCTTCACTGTAGAGATGATATTGACCTGGTGATGAACGGTGCCTGGTTTCCTCTAAACATGATGCCTGGTATTCACGCCAGAGAGTCTAATCTTTGTCTCATCAGACCAGAGAATTGTGTTTCTCATGGTCTGAGAGTCCTTCAGGTGCCTTTTGGCAAACTCCAAGAGGGCTGCCATGTGCCTTTTACTGAGGAGTAGCTTCCGTCTGGCCACTCTACCATACAGGTCTGATTGGTGGATTGCTGCAAAGATAGTTGTCCTTTTGGAAGGTTCTCCTCTGTCCACAGAAGAATGCTGGAGTTCTGACAGAATGACCATTGGGATCTTGGTCACCTTCCTGACTAAGGCCCTTCTTCCCCGATCGCTCAGTTTAGATGGCCGGCCAGCTCTAGGAAGAGTCCCGGTGGTTCTGAACTTCTTCCATTTACAGATGATGGAGGCCACTGTGCTCATTAAGACCTTAAAAGCAGCAGAAATTTTTCTGTACCCTTCGCCAGATTTGTGTCTTGAGACAATCCTGTCTTGGAGGTCTACAGACAATTCCTTTGACTTGATGCTTGGTTTGTGCTCTGACATGCGCTGTCAACTGTGGGACCTTATATAGACAGGTGTGTGCCTTTCCAAATCACGTCTAATTAACTGAATTTACCACAGGTGGACTCCAGTTAAGCTGCAGAAACATCTCAAGGATGAGCAGTGGAAACAGGATGCATCTGAGCTCAATTTTGAGCTTCATGGTAAAGGCTATGAATACTTATGTACATTTTTTTGATTTTAATTTTGATTTATGTGATTTCTTAGTTTTTATTTTCAATAAATTTACAGAAATCTAAAAAAAAACAAGCAACATTTTTTCACATTGTCATTATGGGGTATTGTGTGTATAATTTTGAGGAAAAAAATTAATTTATTCTATTTTGGAATAAGGCTGTAACATAACAAAATGTGGAAAAAGTGAATCGCTGTGAATACTTTCCAGATGCACTGTACCTTGGTTACATATTGAGAAACATACCTGTTTCTCTTCCACAAATCTTAATATCTGAAATACACGCAATCACTCTTGCACCTATCCTGTGCTAACTTTTACATATTGCTGATAACTTGTGTAGCATAATTTTTTTTCCCCTTTTCATTCTGTAAAAATGTAAGAAAACCAGCTTTAAGCACTGGTAATGAACATCAGCTATACCATGGTGACAATGACCCCACAGCTACTACCATACTGTTGTACAGGGTGGTGCATCTGTCCTCCTTTACACTTCACATCCCCCCAGTCTGTTTTGCCATAGCACAGTCTAAGCAGCTTGAAGAACTCCCTAAATAAACAAACAGGAGAATATAATTACGGTATCTCACAAAAGTGAATACACCCCTCACATTTTTGTAAATATTTTATTATATTTTTTCATGGGACAACACTGAAGATATGACACTTTGATACAATGTAAAGTAGTCAGCATACAGTTTGTAAAACAGTGTAAATTTGCTGTCCCCTCAAAACACAGCCATTAATTTCTAAACTGTTGGCAACAAAAGTGAGTACACCCCTAAGTGAAAATGTCAAAATTGTGCCCAAAGTGTCAATATTTTATGTGGTCACCATTATTTTCCAGCGCTGCATTAACTTTCTTGGGCATGGATGTCATGAATTGCCCTTCAGGGAGGAAGGGAGACCCAAATGCGGAACTCTGAGTTGCAAAATGTTCAATAAAAAACACAAAGTCCAAACAGAACAAAACTTACAAGGCAGGATACAGGACAGATAACAATGATGATTAGATTTGGGACTCATGTCTGGACACAGAAGGATGCAGTGCTGAACTGCTTTGCGCACCCCTTAAATAGGACAAAGAGGAATTGATAAGTGATGACAGGTGTGGGAAACAGGAGCAAGGATAATTAACTCAAGATACACAACAGCTGGGGCAAACCGCTAACTGAAATTGAAAAGGCAGCAAACAAAGAAACAAGTCAAAATAAAAGCACAGGAGGAATAAAGTCAAAGGAAACTAATTACAAAATGAGATACAAACCAAATGATACAATAGGAGAAACTAATAACCCATCCAGGCAAGAATTAAGATGGCGGCGCGCATGGACGCTGCGGCCCCTCTTGGCATCAGTGAGTGTGAAAGTTTTGAATGTTTTCGCAGACGTACATTCTGTAGAACTTACAACCATGAGACGTTATTAAACATCAAGGTACTGCACGCTGCAAGAATCGCGGCGCTCGGTTGTGATTTGGACATTCTCCGCGAGCTTGGAATTCTGGCGGAGTCCCTGCTGGAAGATACCCGAGAGAGGAGGAAGCGCAGACGGTGTGAACACAAGCAAAAGCGTGGAAAAAGGGCCGGGATCCATGCTAGGCTAAAGGCTAACCCCTCCAGACCAGCAGTACCGTCGCTCCTTCTCTCTAACGTCCGCTCCCTCGACAACAAGCTGGACGAGCTGCGTCTGCTGAGAGAAACCCGGAGAGAGTGGAGGGACTGCTGTGTGCTTGTGTTCATGGAGACATGGATCCACGACAACATCCCTGATGAGGCCATTCAACTGGAAGGTATGACGGCGTTCCGGGCAGACAGAGAAACGGCGAGCTCCGGTAAGAGCCGTGGTGGGGGGCTATGCATCTATGTTAACAAGAACTGGTGCGTTAACGCCACGTTAGTATCTAAACACTGCTCTCCGTTGGCGGAGTTCCTTATTGTAAATTGTCGGCCATATTATTTGCCGAGGGAATTCAGCAGTGGTGGTTGCGGGGGATTTTAACCACACCAGCTTAAAGACTGTGCTCCCCAAGTTTAAACAATGTGTAGACTTTAAGACCAGAGGAGAGAATATGTTGGACTTAGTGTACACAAACACAGATGCATATAAGGCGATATCCCGCCCCCACCTCGGCCTTTCTGACCACATATCCGTGATACTGGTGCCTGCCTACAAACCTCTACTGAAGCGCAGCAGGCCAGCAGTGAAACAAATCAGGATTTGGCCAGAGAGTGCAACCTCTGCACTGAAAGACTGTTTTCTGCACACAGACTGGGAGGTCTTCAAAATAGCAGCCTCCCAGGAAGACAAGACAGATGTGGAGGAGTATGCTGAAACGGTCACCAGCTACATCGTGAAGTGCACAGAGGATATCACTGTAGGAAAACGTTAATTTTGGACAATCTTTAGTAAACCCTCAGAAAACAGTGTGATTAGATGCTAAAGTCAAATATAAATATTCTTAATAAATGTACCTAAGAGACTATAATTTAATGATTAATAGTAAATGGGAGCATTTATAGGGAATGTGATTAAAGGACTGAATATGCACTGTTAAATATAAACTGTCAGTGAAAGCAGTAGCGTTTCTATGCCATAGGTGGCGCTCAGTAGTGATGAAACACTGTATAGTGTTAGAACACAATAGAAGAAGAGTAGTGAGTGTTCTAGTGTGAGTGTTCCAGAGAATGTTCCAGAGAGAGTGTTATGAAAAGATGGTGTCTAGCGATGTGCTATAAGTGATGTGCCGTGCCGTGTGTGCTGAGAAGTGAATAAACAGTCGCTGCAAAGTCTAACAACTTGGCTCAATCATCCTTCCTCCCCTTCGCCCCTCCTGGGTGTAACAAAACTTGGTAGCAGAGGATGGTTCAGTCGTGTCTGAGACGGTGAGTGAGTGCAAATAAAAAAAAAAAAAAAGAGGCTGTAACGATGGAGCTGGAGCAGCTACAAGATAAGCTAAGCGAGGCCTTGGTGCCGTTACGGGCCGAACAGCTAAATGAGCTCTGTTTATTTGCAAAGATAAGCCCAGCCGAACCGTCTAAGAAGTACACGCTGATACGACTGTTAATCGAGGAGGTGGAGAAAGCTATTGAACGCGAAGAGGAGGATATAGTTCGCGAGTTTCTGCTAAAGCTAATAGCATGTGCTAACGAAGCTAAGCTAAGTGAACCGTTGACGCAGGCAGCAACAGCGGCCGGCACGAGCCGCGAGGCGGAGGCACTCGCCAGTTTACAGAGCCAGTATGCCGCTCTGCATGAAAATATCATTGATTTAACTAAAAGGTTTATCGAGGAAATAATAAGGCTGACGGAGGATGAGGCCGCGCCACCACAGAGCCACCATTTTGTGATACAGCCCACGGTCCCCACAGCGCCCCTACCGCCAGAAGTGATCATTAAACGGGAGTTTAAGATAAATGGGCAGATAGGGGAGAGGCGCCAAAAAGACAAGCTGTCTTATTCCAATCTCACTCACCAAATTGATATGGGCTTAAAGAAAAAGCACAGTGAGGCTGAGATAATTGAGGCTGTTGTCAAAGCAGTGAGTCCTGGATTGAGTTTGCGTGCTATGCTGGAGATTAAGTCAGATCTCACACTGCCACAGCTGCGCATAATCCTGCGAGGACATTATAGATAGTTCCACTGACTTGTATCATCGTCTGATAAATCTCACACAAGACAGTAATGAGTCACCTCAGAACTTCCTGTTTCGTGCCATTGAGCTGAAGGAAAGACTTTTAGCAGCATCCAGAGAGCCTGGCACTGAAGAGCAGTTTAGTTCTGATCTTATTCAGAGGAAGTTTCTGAGGGCGGTGGAAACAGGACTGATCAGTACTGATGTGAAGTATCAACTGAAGCGTCATTTGGAGGATCCTGCCGTCACCGACGAGCTACTGATTTCAAAGACGAATGCAGCAGCCAGTCTTGAATGGGAATGGCATCAGAAATTTAAAAGGCACACAAAAGAACTAAAGGTTCGAGAATGCCGAGTGGAAAATCTGATGGGTCAGTATGCAACCGAGAGAGAAGTGGATGGCCAAGAGCGCCCCCTACCATCGACAAAAGGAAAAATCCTTAAATCCCAAAGCACAGTGACCTGTACGGAATCTGAGCTCCTGAACATAGTCACGCAGCTGAAGAGTGACATGGAGGAGATCAAAAAGGCCATACGTGAGTCTCCCCGAGCACCTCACGCTCAAAGAGCCAGGAGGACACGTGGCTGCAAGAGATGTCAGTCCACCAGCAATGGCGAACAATGCAACCACTGCTTCCGGTGTGGAGTCAGCGGCCACATGTCAAGGGAATGTCGGATAGGGAGGAGACTCGGAAGAGGAACAGGGCAAGTACACACGGCGGCCAATACTGTCGCAACCACATCAGAACAAGCTAACACACAAGAACTGTATGAGCTCGTTACTGACAGTATTCGGAGATTGGAAGCAAGGCTGGTAGCTCAGGCCGAGGTACCTCCTGTAGAAACGGTCCGTGTTAATCTACTGTCCCCTAATAGCCAATTACAGTTACTCAATTTGGTTGGAAAAAAATGTGTCATCACGTGCTTCCTCAATGACAAGGAGACACAGGCATTGTGGGACACAGGGTCACAGGTTTGTTTAATGAATGACGCCTGGAGACAGGAGCACCTGCCACACACTACCGTCAGAGACCTAGCCGAGTTGGTGGGTCCAAGTATCCTGAATGGGAGGGCAGTGAACCAGACACCGATTCCATTCTCAGGGTGGGTCGAAGTCACATTTAAGCTGCCGACAGTTAGTCGCCCACCGGTGGAACTCTTAGTTCCTGTGCTAGTGGTGAAGGAGGACGGAGTGGCAGAGCCGCCTATCATTGGGTTCAACGTGATTGACCATGTCCTGAAGATGGGCATTAAACCCCCTTGTGCCATCAGTGAAGCTGTTAGCACAGCCTTCTCATTTGACTGTAAGAAAACAGAGGTGTTTCTGAAGGTGATGCAAAGTGAGGAGGATAGGCTGGGGGAAGGAATGGTAAAAGTTGGCAGTGAGTTGGTTACCATCCCTGCTGGCCAAACCAAAACAGTTAAAGGTTGTGTCAGAGCAGGCTCACTTCCAGACACACAAGACGTCTTGTTTGAGCCGAGTCAGTACACCCAATTACCAGAGGGTTTGCAGATGCAAAGTGGGTTGGTGCAGTTATGGAAAGGGAAGCGATCTATGTTTAAAATACCAATAACAAACAGTACGTCCCGTGATATCCAGCTGCCCACTAAGACCATTTTGGGGGAAACGCAGAGAGTTAAAACTGCTTATCCGGCAGATATTAGACCCCCTGCTGTAGACCAAGCGACCGTCGACCCAACGACGAGTGAAACAGGAAGAAACAAAGAGACCGAGATGAACTGTGCTGTCAAAGAGACTATGGACATGTGGGACCCTCCAGTTCCCCTTGATCATCTCTCGCCCATACAGCAAGAGCAAGTAAAACAGCTACTACGGGAGGAACGGCAAAGCGTTTTTCCCGTGATGAGTATGATGTAGGGACAATTCCCTCTTTACAGTTGAAGATCCGACTCAAAGATCACGATCCTGTTAAAAAGACTTATGTTTCTGTTCCCAAACCACTTCATAAGGAAGTGAAGGAGTATTTAGAAGACCTGCTTAACAGGGGCTGGATCACCAAATCCAAGTCATCGTATTCCAGTCCAATCGTCTGTGTGCGAAAGAAGATGGAGGTCTGCGTTTGTGCTGCGACTTTAGAGAGTTGAAACAAGAAGTCTATCCCAGACAGACACCCAATTCCCCGCATACAGGATATGCTGAACAGTCTAAATGGGAGTGTGTGGTTTTCAGTCCTCGACCAAGGGAAGGCGTAATCACCAGGGTTTCCTGAAGAGGTCGAGTAGGCCCCTCACTGCATTTATCACTCCCTGGGGTTTGTTCGAGTGGGTAAGGATTCCATTTGGTTTGTCCTCAGCACCAGCAGCATTCCAAAGATCTGTGGAGGAGTGCTTGTGGGGGTTGAGAGATGATATTTGTCTGCCTTACCTCGATGATAACCTTGTTCATTCACAGACTTTTGAAGATCACTTGCGAGACCTGAGAAGCGTCCTGCACCGCTATCAAAGCCATGGGGTGAAGTTGACTCCCCGGAAATGTGAGGTATTCAAGCAGCAGGTACGTTTTCTTGGTAAAATGGTAACAGGACAGGGTTACACCATGGACCCTGCAGACATTGCCCCAGTGCAGACACTCAAACAGCAGCAACCTTCCACTGTTGGAGAGCTAAGGAAATTGCTAGGTTTTATTTCATATTACCGCAGCTATATTCCAAACTTCTCTTGTATAGCAAAGCCTCTTTACGACCTTCTGGCTAAAGATCACACAGACAAAGCAAAGAAAAGCTCAAAGAAACATGTCAAAAAGAACGATGGTGGCCACTTACCCTCATCCCATGTGATCAGGTGGCGCCCAGGGCATCAAGCAGTAGTTTGTCAGCTTGTTGACCTTCTTACCCAACCCCCAGTGTTAGGTTACCCGAACTATGAAGAACCCTTCATTTTACACTGTGACGCTTCACAGGAGGGGCTTGGGGCGGTGTTATACCAGCGACAACAAGACAAACTGGTGGTGATAGCATATGGCTCCCGGACACTGTCAAATTCAGAGAAGAACTACCACCTTCATTCAGGGAAGCTGGAGTTTCTTGCCATGAAGTGGGCCATCTGTGAGAGGTTTCGGGATTATCTGTACTACTCTCCACCATTCACTGTCTATACGGACAATAATCCCCTAACGTATGTGCTCACCACCGCAAAGTTAAATGCAACCACACAGAGGTGGGTAGCAGAACTAGCTGATTTCCAGTTTGTGATTAAGTATTGCCCTGGAAAAGCAAACAGAGATGCAGACGGACTTTCACGCATGCCCCTAGATATGGAGCAGTACATGAACAAATGTACACAGAATGTTGATACTGATGTGATGAATTGCGTGACACAGGCAGTCAAGGTGAAGTCACAAGAAAATGAACCATGGCTCTGCCCAGTCACCATTTCTACTCTCATCAGTGAAGCAGACCAAGAAGCCAGCTCTAGAGCTGAAATATCAAAGACTGATCTAAAAAGAGCTCAAGAAGAAGACTCCGTGATTGGAGAGGTGTGCGCTATGTGTTGTCAAAACAATGGCCAAGGAGTGTAAAGCAGCAGAACAGTAAAATTGCAGCTTTAGTCAGGCAAAAAACACAACAGCTGTACTTGGAAGATGATGGACTGCTTTACAGGAGAACGGCAACACATGACCAGCTACTCCTACCCCAGAAGTTTCACAAGCTTGTGTTCAAAGAGCTCCACGAAAACATGGGTCATTTAGGGGTAGAGAGAGTGATGAATTTGATAAGAGAGCGTTTTTATTGGGCTCACATGCAAAGAGATGTGGAGCACTACATCACGAAAGTTTGCAGTTGTTTGAAGAACAAACGTCCCATTAAGATAACAAGGGCACCACTGACTAACATTGTCACCACGTACCCATTTGAATTAGTGTCAGTTGATTTTCTGCATTTGGAGAAGTGCAAAGGAGGATATGAGTATATCTGGTTGTAATGGACCATTTCACTCGTTTTGCCCAGGCTTACCCATGTCGTAACAAAGCTGCCCACACCGCTGCTGAGAAGATCTTTGGAGATTTTGCCCTCAAGTTTGGTTTCCCACACGACTCCATCATGGTCAGGGAAGAGAGTTCCAAAATAAACTTTTTGCAAAAGTCCAAGAGTACAGTGGTGTGCAGGGGTCCCGAACAACGCCCTACCATCCCCAAGGGAATGGGCAGGTGGAACGATTTAATCGTACACTGTTGGCAACATGCCTCAGAAATTGTCCGAAGCAAGCCAAGGCAAGACTGGAAGTCCTCTCTGGCAAAAGTGGTTCATGCCTATATCTTGTACACGTAGTGAAGCTACGGGGTACGCGCCATATTTTCTGTTGTTTGGTCGTAAGTCCAAAGTTGCCTATTGATCTGATGTTTGGCCTCACAACAAGAGAGCAGAGTGTTTTCTCAGCAGGACTATGCTGAAAGTGGAGAGCTACAATGACTGAAAGCTTACAAACTCGCTTCTAAAACAGCAAACAAAGAAGGGACGAGAAGTAAAGCACTTTATGATAAAAAGGTTCATGGTGCTGAGTTACTCCCTGGATCCAGAGTATTGGTTCGAAACTTGACCGAACACGGGGTGTGGCCAGGAAAATTAAGATCATTCTGGGAAGACGAGGTGTATGTCGTGACCCAAAAGAAGTACCCAGACAGTCCAGTGTATGAAAATCAGACCCTGAAAATGGCAAGGGACGCACTCGGGTCATGCACAGAAACCTTTTGCTACCATGTGACTTTCTTCCATGGAAACAGTGAAGCATGCCTCTAAGAAATGAGAGAAAGAGACTCTAAAGACAAAGGCATGTGGACAGACAAAGCAACACGGATGATGATGAAGATGAAGAGGGTTGGAATGCCATAATCGGATTACGAGCTGGGAAGGATCAAGAGCAGCGTCCACTGAGAGCCGATGCACCGGAGTTCTACCCGCACAGTGACACTACTCCGGAGGATGAGGACCAGGACCCAGATGACGTCACGCAGGTGCAGCTGGCACCAGAGGTCAACAATCCGGTGGTTCCAGATCCAGCTGAGGCAGACCAGGACCAGAGTGATGAGGTGTTGGAGTCCAGTTCCAGTGACCAGGAGGGACCTGACGAGATTCCTGCTAAAACGTATCCTTCAAGAATAAGAAAACAGCCATTGAGATTGACTTATGATAAGTTAGGCCAACCTTGCACTTCATTGCATTTCATCTGTCTAGAACAAAGATGTAGAAGCTAAAGATAACCATTGGTCCGACATAAATGTTTTGAAAAGTAACTTGGTAGTTACTGTGATGGTTGATTAAAAATTGAAAAAAAAAACAAAAAAATTTAAAAACACAAAAAGAGACTTGCAGTATGTTACGAAGGCACAGGCATCACCACAAGGTTTATTTGGTAGGTTATGACTAGACTGAGTACCCTTACTCTCAGGAAAGATGCAGATACCCACCATGATGGATGGAGCGGTTGAAGGTATCGTGCACCAAAGACCTCTTCTGCAATGTATTGCATGGAATAGGAGATACATGCTGTACTATGGACAAATACCAGTGCATCTTTATAGACTTTAATGACACTTGACTCCTTACTTACATGTAATACATGATTACCAAATGTGAACTGACAGAAGAAAAGGAAAAAAAAAGATACTGTTTTTTAAGAAAGGTGTAATGGGGGACGACATTAACTTTTTGAGGGGTGAGTGTAGAAAACGTTAATTTTGGACAATCTTAGTAAAACCCTCAGAAAACAGTGTGATTAGATGCTAAAGTCAATATAAATATTCTTAATAAATGTACCTAAGAGAACTATAATTAATGATTAATAGTAAATGGGAGCATTTATAGGGAATGTGATTAAAGGACTGAATATGCACTGTTAAATACAAACTGTCAGTGAAAAGCAGTAGCGTTTCTACGCCATAGGTGGCGCTCAGTATTGATGAACCACTGTATAGTGTTAGACACAATAGAGAAGCAGTAGTGAGGTGTTCTAAGTGTGAGTGTTCCAGAGAATGTTCCGAGAGAGTGTTATGAAAGATGGTGTCTAGCGATGTGCTTATAAGTGATGTGCCATTCCGTCCTGTGCTAGAGAAGTGAAATAAACGGTCGCTGCAAGTCTAACAGCTTGGCTCAATCATCCTTCCTCCCCTTCGCCCCCTCCACTGGTGTAACATCACTACAGTGAAGACCATCTCTATGCGGGGTAACCATAAGCCCTGGATGACTGCAGAGGTGCGCTCGCTGCTTACAGCCAGAGATGCAGCCTTCAGAGCGAAGGACAGGATCGCCCTCCACTCAGCCAGGTCTGCGCTCTCAAAGGGAATTAAGGCGGCGAAGCGCGTCTATGCGGAGAAAATCCAGGGACACCTCTGTGACACAAGGAACACCAAGCAGATGTGGCAGGGAGTTCGGACACTGACGGGCTATAAGTCTAGGCAGGGGGTCAATGATGACGACGCTTTGCTTCCAGACAGGCTCAACGACTTCTTTGCACGTTTTGAAGCATCAAACCCGACAACCAGAGGGAGGGCTGGCCCACCCCCGCCATCGGTCGGACCAGCTTTTACCATCAACACAGCGGACTCACGGAGGACCCTAACCAGAGTCAACCCACATAAAGCTGCAGGTCCGGACAGCATCCTGGGACGTGTGTGGAGTGTGTAAATGAAGAGGCAGATTCATGACAGACGATTTATTACACACTCACATCTCACAAGCTCTATATCCCAAGTCACACTTCACAAGTTTCATGGCACTTCACCTCACACAGCATGATATTTACACTACACTGCATTCAACCCCCTCTGTCCTTCCTGGGCATTGTTCTCCTATGCTTATTCCCTGTCTCTGTCTGAGGTGCTAAACTCAGACAGAGACAACATCCCGGGACATGTGCTCCGAGACTGCGCGAGCGAGTTGGCGGATGTCCTGACTGACATTTATAACATCTCCCTGAGTCAGGCCATCGCTCCCAGATGCTTCAAGACCTCTATCATTGTACCGGTGGCAAAGAAACCAGTTGTGTCCTGTTTGAATGACTATCGTCCTGTGAAGATCCACACCGTCCTCTTCACCAGAGCTCTGGAGCGTCCAGACGGCGTCTGTCCTCAGGACCTGTCCTCCATGGAGGAGTTCCAGCAGCGCACCAACGCCGTGTCCCTGGAGAAGGTGAAGGTGTACTACCGCAGACTCAGGGCCTTCTACCTGGAGAAGTCCAACCTCCCCACTGACTCCAACACCACGGCCATGAAGATAGACCAGCTGCTGCGTCCTCTCAACACTCTGGACGACCTGTGCAGACTGATGCAGTCCTATGTCAACGTCCGCCCCGCTGCCCAGGGCCACCCATCGGGCGTCAGCGTGCTGTGTGTGTCCTCGGAGCTGTGCAATCGCCTGGGGGCCTGCCACGTCACCCTGTGTGGCACCGGCATGCAGAGGTGTACCTTGACCGTGACCCTGGAGCAGGCCATGATCCTGGCCCGGAACCATGGCTTGATGCCACGCTGCATCATGCAGACCATGGACATCATGAGGAAACAGGGAGCACGGGTGGAGCTCTCTGCCAAGAACCTGAAGGTGATGGACCAGATGCCTTCAGCAGCTCCAAGGCTCTACAAGCTGTGTCTGCCGCCTTCAGATGGAGACCTGTAGGAGCGCTGGGGGAGGGTGGAGCAACAGACACCACCATTAACAACCCAAGGATCATTCCAGCATGGACGCCGCGAGAGTCTTCGCCATGACTGAAACTGATACGACTTCTGACGACCAGTGCAGAGTATCTGATGATGGAGGAGAAGGAATTGTAGAGATGTTACTGCTCGTGTTATTAACTGGAATTAACCAAACTACCTGTAACCCAGATCATTTCGCCTTGGACTGCAAGCTCTGCCTCAGCATGGGATGGCATCCCCCAGGGCTCCATGCTGGGAACCCCTTGGTTTTAGCTGCAGGGAAGTCCCAGAACAGACTTTGGAAATTTGATTTTGGAAATAGGAAGTGACGGGAATGATAAAGATGGCAGCGGGGGGGGGGCAGTTGCATGTGCAATTACTGTAGGTGTAGTGTGAGTACTGTATTACTGCACTATATGAAGGATAGCTATTTATTGTGTCCAGAAGGAGTTTTTATTCTTGTTTGTATTTTCTAATTGCTCACTTACTCGTATCAGGTATTAGAGTCTAAAAACATTCCAGTACTGAACAGTATTTAAAGGACCAATGGCTTGCCGTCGTAAACTGCTCCTGTTTTTGTTTTTTTTTGTTTTTTTAATTTAAGTGCGGGGATCTCAGCGATGTCAGGAAGTGTTGGTCTTCAGGGAGCGAAAAGGGACAAGGTGGAGTCGAGCTAGCTATAATCAGGAGTTTGGATGGCGGAAGCTAAAATCAAACTATAAGATAAATTATTAATATATTAATGCTAGTGGAGAGTTTTTAGCACATTTTTTAAAATTGACTTTTGTGTTGTTTGTTGAAAGAAGTGCACCGATTGGTCCATTCAGTGTTAGCAGAAGAAAAGTGTACTGTAACAAAAAGAGACTGTAGCATCAGTTTACTCTATTTTTTTTGTGTACATACAGATGTTAACGGCGTCAACAGATGGGAGATGAGATTCATTTTACATTATTGCTATAAATTAAATCTTATTTTTTATGGGAATAATATAGATTATAAAGTGGGGTTTTTGCAATTGTGCATTTGAAGAGAAGCTGTGTAACCTCACTGACGACACGTTGACAACTGTTAAAGATGGCTGACATTGAGGAAGCGTGGTCTGGTTTGAACTGAGCGGCGTCGCTCTGCTGTAGCATGACTAGCTTACGACAGACGTCCAGTTTAATTATCGTTTCAGTGTAAATTCACTAGGCCTCTAAGGATAATTAATATATCAACTTATCATATGAAAATTATTTTTTACACTTGTACAAAATGAGGAGGAAGAATATGAAGGCAGCTCATTTCAGTGTAAACAGCATTATATCATAAGTTCATTTTTTAAAATTATACTTAACACACTGATTTATCGAGGTAATTTTTATAACGTTTGTATACCACTGTTAATAGTCTCTCGGCGCCACACCAGTCGGCTGCCTTTTGCAACAGCGGCTCGATTCCGAGTTTTTTTTCCCCTTCCTCTCTCTTTTGATGCTCTGAGTGTTGCTATCCCTGTGCTGTTGCAATCCTGGAATTTCCCCGTTGTGGGACTAATAAAGGCTTATCTTATCTTATCTGTTGCACTAACACCAATTGTGATGAAGTGTTTTGAACGGCTTGTCAAACCACACATAACAGCCTGTCTCCCTGCATCACACGACCCGCTCCAGTTTGCATATCGTTCAAACCGCTCCACGAAGGATGCTATAGTCACCACCCTACACTCTGTCATCACCCACCTGGACCAGAAAGACACCTACACCAGACTCCTGTACATTGATTTCAGTTCAGCATTCAACACCATTATTCCCCAGAGACTGATGGAGAAATTACTCCTTCTTGGTCTGAACACCGCCATATGTCTCTGGATCCTGGATTTCCTGACTGAGAGACCTCAGTCTGTCCGGGTTGGAAACAACATCTCCAACTCTGTCACGCTGAGCACCGGATCCCCTCAAGGCTGCGTACTCAGTCCACTGTTGTTTACACTTCTAACACATGACTGTGTATCCAGACACGAGGGGAACCAGATTATTAAGTTTGCAGACGACACCACGGTGGTGGGACTTATTCAGAGGGATGAGGAATCAATGTACAGGGAAGAAGTGAGAGACCTGGAGGGCTGGTGCAGGGAGAATAATCTGGTGCTCAACATGGACAAAACGAAGGAGATGATTATCGACTTCCGGCAGTCACAGCCTGAACACGTCCCCCTCAGCATCGGCGGCCGTTTAGTGGAGAGAGTGGAGAACATCAAGTTCCTCGGAGTGCAGATCTCGCAGGACCTGACCTGGAGCAAGAATTCCTTGGGGATCAGGAAGCGGGTTCAGCAGAGACTGCACTTCTTGAGGAAACTCAAACAGGCCTCTCTCCCCATCTGCATCCTCAGGACCTTCTACAGAGGTGTGGTGGAGAGTGTTCTGACGTACTGCATTGCTACATGGTACTCTAGCTGCAGTATGTCAGACAAAAAAGCCCTGCAGAGGATAGTCAAGGGAGCTGAGAGGGTAATTGGAGTCTCCCTCCCCTCTGTCCAAGAACTTTTTCAGAACCGTTGTAGGAGCAGGGCACTGAACATTGTCAAGGACTGTTCTCATCCTCTGCATAAACTTTTTGAACTTCTGCCATCTGGTAAACGATTCCGGAGCATCAGAGGCAGGACCACCAGATTGATCAACAGCTTCCTTCCACAAGCTGTCAGGATGCTGAACAGTTGACCCGGAATCTCTCATACACACTACTGCACCTACGGACATTATGTATATTATTTGTATATTATAGTTAGTTAGTTTTTCCAAGTATGTCTAAGGGATATGTGAATAGATGGGGGGGTGGGGGTGGGGGGGTGTAGATATGTGTGAGTGTGTCTTAAATCATGCTGTTTTTATTTATATGGATGCCGAGAGAAATGCAATTTCATCTTGCCTGCACTACAGTTGTATGTACAGCAATATGACAATAAAGTTTGATTTGATTTGAAGTTTGATTTGATTTGAATCAAGATAAAATACAAAAACCGAGAGGTACTGATATTACAGTACGAACTAGAAAAGCACTCAGAGAGTGCATACCTCCTCCAAGGCTCCTTCAGTCTGTCATGGATCACCTCCACAATGTAATGGGTTTGTGTAGACGCCTAGAGCCACTTGTGGTGAAAATTGCATCAAAGTCTGTCCATTAGTTTTGGAGTATTGTGGCTGACACACTGTGAGAAGAGCCTTGGCTGAGGTATGCATTGCCAGATCATCACCAAAATGTAATGGGTTCCTCTCTAGGCCAAGAACCACCTTTGGTGAAAATGTCATCCAAATCCATCCAGTAGTTTTTGTGTAATCCTGCTGCACAAATACAAACAAAGCCCTTGGTGGAGGTATGCACTCTCAGATCATCACCAAAATCTAATCATCTGTTCCCTGTGCCATTACACACCTTTCCTGAAAATTTCATCAAAATCCGTTCATAAGTTTTTGAGTTATGTTGGTAACAGACAAACAGACAAACCCCGGTAAAAACATAACCTCCTTGGCGGAGGTAATAAATACTGATGTTACAAAAGGAGAATCAAACCAAATACTACAATACTAATAAATACCTGAGTTACCAAAGGGAAAACTGAAGGCAAAGGTGGAGAAGGCTCAAATATAAACACAGGAAGATATAATATAAAACACAAGATAATCCAAAAAACACAATAATAACTAGAAAAGCACTCATAGAGTGCATACCTCCGTCAAGGCTCCTTCTGTTTCTCATGGATCACCTCCAAAATATAATGGGTTTGTGTGTAGGCCTATAGCCACTTGTGGGGAAAATTGCATCAAAGTCTGTCCATCAGTTTTGGAGTATTGTTGCTAACACACTGTGAGAAGATAAGAGCCTTGGCTGAGGTATGCATTCTCAGATCCTCACCAAAATGTAATGGGTTCCTCTCTAGCCCAAGAACCACCCCTGGTGAAAAATGTCATCCAAATCCATCCAGTAGTTTTTGTGTAATCCTGCTGCACAAATACAAACAAAGGCCTTGGTGGAGGTATGCACTCTCAGATCATCACCAAAATCTAATCATATGTTCCCCGTGCCATTACACACCTTTCCTGAAAATTTCATCAAAATCCGTTCATAACTTTTGGAGTATTGTTGCTAACACACTATGAGAAGATACGAGCCTTGGCTGAGGTATGCATTCTCAGATCCTCACCAAAATGTAATGGGTTCCTCTCTAGCCCAAGAACCACCTCTGGTGAAAATTTCATCCAAATCCATCCAGTAGTTTTTGTGTAATCCTGCTGCACAAATACAAACAAAGGCCTTGGTGGAGGTATGCACTCTCAGATCATCACCAAAATCTAATCATCTGTTCCCTGTGCCATTACACACCTTTCCTGAAAATTTCATCAAAATCCATTTATAACTTTAGGAGTATTGTTGCTAACACACTGTGAGAAGATAAGAGCCTTGGCTGAGGTATGCATTCTCAGATCATCACCAAAATATAATCATCTGTTCCCCGTGCCATTACTCACCTTTCCTGAAAATTGCATCAAAGTCTGTCCATCAGTTTTGGTGTATTGTTGCTAACACACTGTGAGAAGATAAGAGCCTTCGCTGAGGTATGCATTCTCAGATCCTCACCAAAATATAATGGGTTCCTCTCTAGCCCAAGAACCGCCTCTGGTGAAAATTTCATCCAAATCCATCCAGTAGTTTTTGTGTAATCCTGCTGCACAAATACAAACAAAGGCCTTGGTGGAGGTATGCACTCTCAGATCATCAACAAAATCTAATCATATGTTCCCCGTGCCATTATACACCTTTCCTGAAAATTTCATCAAAATCCGTTCATAACTTTTGGAGTATTGTTGCTAACACACTGTGAGAAGATACAAGCCTTGGCTGAGGTATGCATTCTCAGATTATCACCAAAATATAATGGGTTCCTCTCTAGCCCAAGAACCACCTCTGGTGAAAATTTCATCTAAATCCATCCAGTAGTTTTTGTGGTCATCTGCCTGCACCAAATACAACAAAGGCCTTGGTGGAGATATGCACACTATCAGATCATCACCAAAATCTAATCAATCTGTTCCCTGTGCCATTATACACGTTTCCCTGAAAATTCATCCAAATCCCTTCATAACTTTTGGAGTATTGTTGCTAACACACTGTGAGAAGATAAGAGCCTTGGCTGAGGTATGCATTCTCAGACTCCTCCCCAAAATATAATCATCTGTTCCCCGTGCCATTACTCACCTTTCCTGAAAATTGCATCAAGTCTGTCCACAGTTTTGGTGTATTGTTGCTAACACACTGTGAGAAGATAAGAGCCTTCGCTGAGGTATGCACTGTCAGATCATCACCAAAATCTAATCATCTGTTCCCTGTGCCATTACACACCTTTCCTGAAAATTTCGTCAAAATCCGTTCATAAGTTTTTGAGTTATGTTGGTAACAGACAAATAGACAGACAGATAGACAGACAGACAGACAGACCCCGGTTTAAAAACATTACCTCCTTGGAGGAGGTAATAAACACAATTATAATGGTGGCCCCTCGCTCTCGACGGATGACTGCATGTGCAGCTATCTGTGGACACGTAGATGGTTCTGCAGACCAAGTCTGGACTGCAGAGCCTGGAACAGATAGGGCACAGGAATTCTGCTGTTGTTGCAGGGACGGACACTGCTCTGTGGCAACGTTCTCTGGCAGCTGTGCCTGGTGCGGCCCACCTCCTTCCCCCTCTAGAGAGGCTGAAATTCTTTTTATGAGAGCATGCCAGCACTGCCTGTCCTTGTGCTTTGGGAACAACTTCAGTGGGGGAGATGTCACAGCCACTTGAGGCTGTCTTTTTAAAGGCTTCCTTGTAGTGTTTGTAGGGGCGACCTCGTTTTTTTGTGCCCCTGCAGAAGCTCACCAACAGCAGTGCTTTGGGATGCAGTTGTTCCTCCATCCTGATGACATGGCCTGACCAGCGGAGCCGTGTCTTCAGAAGCATTGACTCAATGGGACAGACCTGGCTCAGTCAAAACTTCTGTATTGGTGACCCTGTCCTGCCATCGTATGCCAAAGATGGAGCGTAAAGCACACTGATGGAACTTCTCCAGCTGTTTCAGATGTCGCCGATAAACCGTCCATGTCTCACAGCCGTATAGAAGTGAGGTAAGAATGACAGTGTTGTACACTTTGAGTTTTGTGGCCAGGGTAACATTGTGATGGTTCAGTACCCTGTTGCGAAGTCGTCCGAGAGCTTGGCTTGCTTTGCTGATTCTGGCTGAGATCTCTTTGTCCAGAGAGCCATCACTGAATATTACGCTTCTGAGGTATGTGAAGCTATCAATAGATTTCAACTCTGTGTTGTCAATCACAATAGTGAGCTATGGAGCATTCAAGTTTGGTGCAGGCTGGAATAGCACCTCAGTTTTTCTCAGGCTAATGGTGAGACCAAACTGCTTTGAAGCCTCAGAGAATTTATTCAGCATAGTCTGCAGATCCTCTGGCTTGTGAGCCATCAGTGCACAGTCATCTGCAAAGAGAGCTTCCTGGATGAGACCGGTGAGCGTCTTTGTTTTAGCAGTCAGTCTGCGCAGGTCGAACATGGACCCGTCATAACGGTAGCAAATGTACACGCCCTCTTCTAGGTCCTGCACTGCTTGCCTAATGACACAGGTGAAGAACAGGCTGAACAGGACTGGTGCCAGAACACAGCCTTGTTTCACCCCAGTGGAAATGTCAAAGGGTTCTGAATGTTCACCACTGGAGAGCACCTGCCCAGTCATACCGTCGTGGAAGATCCTGATGAACTGGATGAGACTTGCGTGGACAACCAAAGCGAGCGAGCGCTGAACAAGGACCTCCCTACTGACAGAATCAAACGCCTTGGTCAGATCGGTGAAGACAGAGTAGAGGTGGAGATTTGCTCTCCTCATATCTCTTGTCCTGCCCTACAGTATATATCATGTCGACCTGTGCTGCGACCCCCGGGTGAATCCCACACTGAGCATCTGGTAGGTTGGTCTCAGACAGCATGATGAGTCTGTTCAGATGATCGAGGTGAAGATCTTGCCTGCAACGGACAGGATGGAGAATGCCATCTGTTGTTTCCACATTGGGCTTTGCTGCCCTTGATCTTGTACAGCGATACAATCAAGCATTACGGAAGTCAGTCTGGGCATCTTTGAGTTTTCATTCTGAGTTTTTTCTTTCTTTCTTTACACACTTTATACATCACGGACACACAGATCGCCCCAAAATGCCTCCCGAGCCGGCGGACGGAGCCACTGTTTACAGCAGGAGACGATACAGCAGGGAACAGCTGCTTGGACTTAATCGCCACATGGTGCTGACGAAAAAACTCGACGTACCGAGAGAAATAAGGCGAAAACGACGTGGTTGTCGGGCTGGTGTTACACGGCAGACAAGGAGTATAAGATACAGACCCACCTTCCCATCCGTTATTATGGGGAATGTACGCTCTATACTGGGAAAGGTAGATGAGCTAGCGGCTATCTGCCGTTACGAGAGCACATACCGGGAGTGCTCTCTCCTTTTGTTTACTGAGACGTGGCTAACTGAACTAGCAGCAGATGCTAACATTGAGCTGGAGGGTTTCCACATGATAAGGGCAGACCGAACACCAGACAGTGGCAAAGCAAGGGGCGGTGGAGTGATAATGTATGTTAACAACAACTGGTGCAGACCGGGACATATCACTGTTAAACAACGTTACTGCAGCAAAGACATTGAGTTGCTAGCTGTTAGCATGCGGCCTACATATCTCCCGAGAGAACACTCACACGTGATCTGCATTGTTGTTTCTGCAAATCCGACGGCGAACGCTGGGACAGCACGTGACGTCATCCATTCAGTAACCAGCAGGCTGCAGACAGAACACCCAGATGCTCTTCTCCTCATCTCAGGCGATTTCAACCATGTTTCACTATCTCCCATTCTACCCACATTTACCCAGTATGTCACATGCCACACTAGAGACAATAAAACACTGGACTTATTCTATGCAAACACTAAGGAGGCGTACACCTCATCACAACTCCCCCAACTCGGGAGATCGGATCACAACTTGGTTCATCTCCGGCCAGTGTACAAACCCGTAGTGCACAGACAACCCCCGGCCATGCGCACAGTGATGTTATGGTCTGAGGAGGCAATGGACACTGTGTTTTGAAGCCACCGCCTGGAAGCAGCTCTGCGATCCACATGGTGAGGACATCGATGGCCTCATTCACACCTTCACGGGCTACCTCAGCTTCTGTGCCGACAAATCCATTCCCACCAAGACCATACGGTGTTGCTCAAACAACAAACCCTGGATCAACCCTGAGATTAAAACACTTCTGAGAGAGAAGAAGAAGATCTTCAGGTCGGGGAACAGGGAGATGCTGAAGTCCGTACAGAGGGAGCTGAGGAGAAAGATCAGAGAAGGCAAGGACAGCTTCAGGAGGAAGATGGAGGACAAGCTGCAACAGAGCGACATCAGCGGGGTCTGGAGAAACCTCAAAACCATCTCTGGGCTCCAGAATATCTCCCCCCAGGCCACGGGGGGCAGGGAGTGGGCGAACAATCTGAATTTGTTTTTCAATAGGTTTGACCAACCGCCCTCCCCCCTGTCTGCACAACAACCACTGCTGCCTGTAAAGACATCAAGTCCTGCTGCCCACTCCCCACTCCACCAATACCCCCCCCACTCCTAACACACAGCCCCCCATCCTGACCCTGACCAGGACCCAGGTGAGGACGGAGCTGAGGAAGATCAAGGCGAGGAAGGCGTCGGGACCGGACGGCATCAGCGCAAAGCTCCTCAAGTCCTGTGCAGACCAGCTGTGTGGGATTGTGACGTACATCTTCAACCTGAGCCTGAAGCTGGGGAGGGTACCACAGCTGTGGAAAACATCTTGTGTGGTACCTGTACCAAAAACTTCCCACCCCAAAGACCTGAACAGCTACAGACCGGTGGCCTTGACATCCCACTTGATGAAGACCCTGGAGAGACTGCTCCTTGCTCACCTCCGTCCCCTGGTGGAACCAGCGATGGATCCACTCCAGTTCGCCTACCAGCATGGCATTGGGGTGGTGGATGCAGTGATCTTCCTCCTTCACCGTTCTCTGTCCCACCTGGAGAAGCCCGGGAATGTGGTGAGGATCATGTTCTTTGACTTCTCCAGTGCTTTCAAGACCATCCAACCGATGATCCTGAAGGGCAAGCTGCTGCGCGCAGGGGTGGACCAGCACCTCTCATCATGGATCCTGGACTACCTCACGAACCAGCCTCAGTTTGTGAGAACCCGGGACTGTGTGTCCGACACGATCATCAGTAGCATGGGGGCCCCCCAGGGAACGGTGTTGGCTCCCTTCCTGTTCACTCTTTATACTGCGGACTTCTCACACAACACAACACACTGCCATCTACAGAAGTTCTCTGATGACTCTGCGATCGTTGGCCTCATCTCCAATGGAGATGAAGCTGAGTACAGAGGGCTTATCCAGGACTTCGTGGACTGGTGCCATCGGAACTGCCTCCAGATCAACGCAAGGAAAACTAAGGAGCTGGTGGTGGACTGCCGCAGGCAAGGACAACCCCTCACAGTACCAGTAAATATACAGGGAACAGACATTGAGATGGTGACATCCTACAAGTACCTGGGTGTTCATCTGAACAATAAACTAGACTGGTCACACAATACTGATGCACTCTACAAGAAGGGACAGCGCAGGCTGTTCCTACTGAGGAGACTCAGGTCTTTTGGTGTACAAGGGGCGCTGCTGGAAGACATTCTATGACACGGTGGGTAGCATCAGCGCATCACTTTTGGAGTGGTCTGCTGGGCAGTGGGCATTCCTGCAGCGATAGGAAGAGACTGAACAAACTGATCAAGAAAGCTAGCTCCGTCCTGGGGCAGCGCCTTGATCCGTGAGGGAGAAGGGAGAAGAGAAGGACGTGGCTAAACTGTCATCTCTGCTGGAGTCCGAGTTCCACCCTATGCATGACATACTGGAATGCACTGAGGAGCTCATTTAGCAGCAGACTACATCATCCCAGGTGCCACAACCGAGAGGTTTCGCAGGTCCTTCCTACTAACGCTGTCAGACTGTACAACCTAAGCAGGGCTGCTCGCAGAGATAGCAAAAAGAACGTAACAACCTAATAGTTTTTTGAATGGCAAAAGATGCAATAGACTTACACAATGGTCCCCTCCGGCATACAACTAGGAAAACAACCGGTAGCTACGGAGGGTGAGAATAGTATGGGCACATAATCATACCATGTAGGATAACTAAGTAGACGGTTGTGGCTGTTTCATCCCATCTAGCAACAATGCTCTGCACTGTGTGTGTCTATACATTTACATATATATTCCATCTAGCTACAATGCTCCGCACTGGTGTGTTTAGGTTTATATTTATATATCTATATATTCATTCCATCTAGCTACAATGCTCCACACTGTGTGTTTATATATCTACATATTATTCCATCTAGCTACATTGCTCCGCACTGTGTGCTTATACGTATATTTACATATTTTTTCCACCTAGCTGCAGTGCTCCATACTGTGTGTTTATATATCTACATATTATTCCATCAAGCTACATTGCTCCGCACTGTGTTTATATATTTACATATTTATTCCATCTAGCTGCAATGCTCCGTACTGTGTGTTTATATACTCATATATTATCCATCCAGCTACATGCCTACACTGTGTGTCTGTGTGTATATATATATATTTATAGTAATTATGCACATATGTATATTAGCTGCTCTTGCTTGCTTGCTTTTTTTTTTTTCTTGCCTTCTGATTGTTGCTCTGAGTGTTGCTATCCCTGTGCTGTTGCAATCCTGGAATTTCCCCGTTGTGGGACTAATAAAGGCTTATCTTATCTTATCTTATCTTATCTTATCTTATCTTGCTCCCAGATAAGCTGTATTACATCATGGAAGACTTCAATAGCTCCTGGACCAGAAACTTTATAGATCTCTGCTGGAATGCCATCCTTTCCAGGTGTCCGGTTGGAGTTCATCTGATTGATGGCCTCTGTAAGCTCCTCGATTGTGGGAGGTTGGTCAAATTCTTCCCTGACTGGCTGTTGAGGGATTTGGTCCAGAGCTGTAGGACTGACTGTCAATGGCCTGTTTAGCAGAGTTTTGAAGTGCTCGGCCCATTGATTCATCAGGCCCTCCTGGTCCTTGATGAGCGTGGACCCGTCTGCTGACAGCAAGGGAGTGAGTCCCAACTTGGAAGTTGCATAGATGGTTTTCAGGGCACTAAAGAACTGTTTGGAATTGTGGACATCAGCATAGTTCTGAACCTCTTCTGCTTTCTTATCCCACCACCTGTCCTGCATTTCACGCAGCTGTTTCTGGGCTCGCCCTTTCAGGTGTTTGTACCTATGGGCCTTGGAGATGGAACTGGGGTCATTCTGCCAGGCCACATAGTCACTGTTTTTCTCTTGCAGGAGCTGGGTGATCTGTTCATCGTTCTCATCGAACCAATCCTGGTGCACGCGTGGTTTTTGGACCAAGGATGGTCTTGGCAGTCTCGGAGGCAATGTTCTTGAACTCTTGCCACTTCTCCGTGCTGTCCTCAACAGATGGTGCTCTTACCTTGAGGTTCTCGTCTAGTGCTGCCTGGAACTGCTGATCATGTAGGTCATGTCTCAGTCTCGCAGTGTTAAACACAGCCCTAACGGTCTTGGGACGCCGTCGCTGCATGGGTGCGATATGTAGCTGCAGGATTGCTCGTATAAGTCTGTGGTCAGTCCAGCATTCAGTGCCTCTCATGGCACGTGTGATCCGTACATCTCGTATGGCTCTCTGCCTGACTATGATGTAGTCTATCAGGAGCCACTGCTTAGATCTTGGGTGCATCCAAGTGGTCTTGAACTTGTCAGCTTGACAAAAGAGGGTGTTGGTGATGCACAGCGCATGTTCCGCGCATTTGCTAAGGAGGAGCAGGCCATTGCTATTCTTGTTTCCCACGCCATGGGGACCTAGTATACCTCTCCAATTATCTCTGTCCTTTCTGACTTTAGCATCGGTCACACAAAATCAGCAGCTTGTCACTGGCAGGGGTGGACTTTATGAGCTGGTCAAGGTCTTCATAGAATTGCTCCTTGGCTTCATCAGTGCTGGTAAGTGTAGGGGCATAGGCACTGACGATGGTTATATGGCGCGATTTGTCCAGTGGGAAGCGAAGCTTCATAAGGCGCTCATTGATCCCGACAGGTAATAATAAATAATGCATCGGTTTTATATAGCGCTTTATCATATATACTCAAAGACGCTTTACAATTAGGTACATTATTCATTCACTCCAGACAGACAATGGTAGTGGCAAGCTACTTCTGCAGCCACAGCTGCCCTGGGGCAGGCTGACGGAAACGTGGCAGCCAATCTGCGCCAACGGCCTTTCCGGCCACCACCGAACATTTTATACATTTATACACATTCATACCCAGTGTTATGGGCACTGGAGGCAATGCGGGTGAAGTGTCTTGCCCAGGGACACAACGGCAGGATATCTGGGGAGAGCGGGATTTGAACCGCCAACCATCGGGTTATTAGACGACCTGCTCTACCTCCTGAGCCACTGCCGCCCCAAAGAGGTAAAGAGGGAATGGACTTTATCAGACTGGTTCTGACAGCAAGCCCCACGCCATGTATTCTGGCTTCAGTCTTGGGCTTTCCTTGCCAAAAAAAGGTGTAACATCTCCAGTTTCTTTCAGCATTCCCTCATCAGCAAGCCTTGTTTCACTCAATGCAGCGATGTCAATCTGGTAACGCCCTAGCTCCTTTGCAACCAAGGCTGTTCTTCTCTCTGGTCTTGCAGTGTTGTCCCTGTCTAACAAGGTGCGGGCATTCCATGCTCCAACTAGAAGCTGTTTATGTCTGAGTTTCTTTGTTGTTCAACCGCTTGGAAGATGACACGTCAACTGTGGTAAGCTGACCGGATAGTATAGGGCAAGCAATTTTTGGGGTACCTTTTCTAACCCCTTCCCTCATGCGAGGGTGGGCAGTGCTGTCCTAAATAGGCTGCCCAGTCACCCTGGATGCTGCCGAACGTCTCTTTTGCCCAGGTGTTGAAGACGAGCAACCACTGGTCCAAGAGCTGCCTACGTGCAGGTTTGTGGCTACGACTGCCAGTGATCATCTCCACCTGTCGCTTCGCCACTCTCCCATCGCTGCCGGACTTTTGAGAGATATAGGCTGCATATAGAACCTGTGCGGGAGGTTTATTTAATAGTGATAGAGCCGTTGCACGAGAGCAATCCCACTCTCTCGGCCGCAGAAGTCGGGTTCCAATGGTGCGAGGTATTGTCACAACTGGAGGCTTCGTTGTCTGCAGTGGATGACCGTAACGTCTTTGGTGCTCTGTCACACTCTTTGCACTCCACAGTGCACTGCTGCATCGCTTCTAAGTCATTGAATCATTAAGATTTCTTCCGCCTGGTCCGCCGAAGCAGTCTTTGCTTGTCCTTCGGATGAGCAAATCCCTAGATGGATGCTAGCCAAGGCTATCGGGTTCCATCAGCCTGGATTATTAGAAACAGTACAGGAGTAAAGCAAATAGGAGCATGGAAGTCAGAATTCACCTGTCTACTCCTGTACCACAGTACAGGGTTACGCCGTTCCCGCCAGCAAGGGAGTCAAAAGCCCCCTCGTCAGCACCGGTGAAGTTTTGGCCTTTCCTGGGGCAGGCACCTTTAACCCTAGCTACCCACAATCATCTAGCCCTAGTAGACAGGGAATTCATCGAAAAAGAAGGGAAGATAAGAGCACAGCTAAAGTATGAAGACAGAGAGGAATCAGACAGCTAGGGAGGTAGAGGGAACTGAACTCCTCACTCTGGTAAAGGACCAGTCCATCACCAAAAAACATGATTATAATGACCAAACTAAGCTACCATAATGGGACTACTCAAAGCAAACAGAAATAAAGAGCAAACTCAGATAACATCATACAGACAGAACCATACACAAACACAATAATAAAACTAAAGTGGGATAAATACAGAAAGTAGCAAGAAATAACTGAAAGCATATGCACGGTTCTCCCACTGTGCTCAGCATCATGACAGAGCTCCCTGTCCAAGGGGTGGATTCCAGACACTCCAGCATAACATCACAAAGAAAAGGAAAACATCCCTCCCCCCAAGCAGGAACAGAACAATAACCCATCGAGGGAGGGTGGTGGGGGGAAACCAAGCCATGAGGGACAAAACAAAAACACTCGCTCAAGACCCACAAAACAGGACAGATGAGGTGGCCTACAGAAAACCTAGGACTGCTGGGTGAAAAAGTATGGCAGTTCAGGTGGCCTACTAGAGTCCCAAGTCCACCAGATCATGAGGTGGAATAGGTCGGGTGGCCTCCCAGAACTCCTGAGCCACCCAAGCAGATGGCGTAGTCTGTCAGGTGGCCTTCCAACATTCCAACCCCAACGGACCAGAGGACACAATCTGTCAGGTGGCCTCCCAGTGTCCCTAAGCTGTCGGACTGCAGAGCACAATACGTCCCTTTCAGGAGGTAGCAGCTGGAAAATGTGCCTCTTGTCAACCGCAGGGGCTGAAGTGTGGATCCAGGGGGCCAACAACTGAAGATTGTTGACACCCGATGATGATTGCTGACCAGCGGCAAACCCAGACGGCAATGACGACCGACCACCAAGGACACCAGAGGACAACGATGGCTGACCAGCGAGGAAATCAGACGACAAAGACGGTCGACCACTGAGGAAACCAGACGATGAATATGGCTGACCAGTGGGGAAACCAGACAGAGAAGATGGCTGACCATCGGGGAAACCAGATGAACAAGATGGCTGACCAGCAAGGAAACCAGATGATGAGGACCGCTGACCTTTGGCAAAGCCAGACGAGGAGTACATATGATCATCGACAAAACCAGACGAAGGCTGCTGACCAGTGGTGACCTCAGGCGAAGACGGTTCACCAGAGGTGACCTCAGGTGCAGACTACTGACCAGTGGCAAAACCAGATGAAGAGGACTGTTAACCAGTGGTGACCTCAGGCGAAGGTGGTTGACAAGCGGGAGCCTCAGGCACAGACTGCTGACCAGTGGCAAAACCAGGTGGAGGCTGCTGACCCGCGACAAAACCAAGTGACTCAGGCTGGGGTGTCTCGAGTCCAGCTGTCTGGGAATCCATCCCCAACATGGCCACCTCAGACGGGGAGGAAGAGATAAACATCGGCCACTGTCACTGGCAGCAGTGGAGCCCGACGGGAAAAACTTAGAAGCAGGTGGCAGCTGCAACTGGTTCTCCCTGCCATGAGAAAGACAAGATCTTTCTAATACTGATAATGTATAGGCAGAAAAGAGTACTTGCCTTAACTCGAGCGCCACCACCGAACATGACTCCAGTGACTCTACTGCTGCGACCTCAGCAGCAGGCATGATGGCAGGTGCAGCTTCAGCTGTAGTGGCAAGAGCTGGTGAAACCTTAGATGTGGTGGCAGGAGTTGGTGGAACTCCAGATGTGGCGGCTGACGGTGGCAGAACCCCAGACGTGGTGGCTGGCACTGGTGGAACCCCAGACGTGGTGGCTGAAGCTGGCGGAACCCCAGACGTGGCAGCTGAAGCTGGAGAACATCTCACCAATGATGCCGGGTCCTGTGATGCCGAAACCATGGGACACTCCATTGTCGGCTCAAACTTCTGGACACAGGGGGCGCTCCTCCCCCACCTATGATGTGGCTGCGGGGCCTGAACAGAAACCTCCAGAACAGCTGACCCATCATCATCATGACCCAACAGCTGACTCATCCATAGTCCGGCAGCTTCCTCCCAGGGCAGGCGGACACAGAGAAAGAGCAGAGGGGGACACACAGAAAGAGCAGAGGGGAAATACGGGACAAGCAGGTGAGGAAACATGTACATCTGCAGCAGCAGGTGGTGAGAGCTCAGCCAAAGTGTGTGGCTGCTGCTGAGCCCTCCCACCGGGAATAAGGCAAGGCATTTCATCTACAGATGTTAGAGAATGAAAATGTACTCGCCTTAATTCCCGTGGCATGGTGGTAGCTGCTGCAAAAGGCCCGGACAAATCCCTCTCGTTGGCAGCAGCGGGCACGGGCACCAATATAGGTGAAAAAGGAGTTGGCCCCGCAGGCATGGTGATGGCTGATTTAGCTGCTGCGACGGAGGAGTTCCTCTGATGTGATTCAGCTGGGTGGCAGTGATAGGCTGGGTGTGTCTGTTCCAGGGGATGCTTTTCCATCAGCTCAGGAACAGATGGTGAACAGTGAGGAGCGGAAGGTGGAGATGTCTGCACCAGGGGATGCTTTTTCATCGGCTCAGGCGCACTTGGAGGAGAGCTTCTTACCAACCTGCGGAGCATCTGTTGTAGATTGGGGGCTGAAATGAGGAGACCCGTGAGTTCTGGACAGCTCCGCAGGCTGGGATATGTCTCTGACCTCCGCAGCGCTCTCCAGATACTGCATGGCTTCCTTGGAAGTGCAGGAAGTGAAAGCGTCCGATACTAAATCCTCCACCCATCCCGCAGCCTAACACTGTACCTCGTCCAGGCCATATCGACAAAAGTCTGTACATGCAGAGACTTCAGACAGAGAAGCAGGTCACTGTGGACAGAAGATGGGTAGGTCCCGTACCCACGGGAACACTTCCAGTCATGGGGTGCCCACCAGCTCCCGGATTGCTGCTGTCCAGAGCCGGCACTCATTTCCGGATTGCTGTAGCTGTGTGCCATGGAGACCAAGTCCTTCAGCTGATTCATGGCCTCTAACTCCCCCTCGGTCAACAGCACACACCCAAACATAGCTGGACAACAGAGTCCGATGGGTCCTCACTGGCGGAAAAAATGCAAGTAGGGGAGAAAAAACCCCTCAAACTCACAGTCCGCTGGGTCCAAACTGGAAGCGTCCTTCTGTCATGAATTGCCCTTCAGGGTGGAAGGGAGAGCCAAATGCTGAACTGTGAGTTGCAAAATGTTTAATAAAAAACACAAAGTCCAAACAAAACAAAACTTACAAGGCAGGATACAGGCTGGATAACAATGATGATTAGACGTGGGACTCATGTCTGGACACAGAAGGACACTGCGGCGTCCCTTAAATAGGACAAAGAGGAATTGACAAGTGATGACAGGTGTGGGAAACAGGAGCGAGGATAATTAACTCAAGATACACAACAGCTGGGACAAACTGCTAACTGAACTTGAAAAAGAAGTAAACAAAGAACCATGTCAAAATAAAAGCACAGGAGGAATAAAGTCAAAGGAAACTAATTACAAAACGAGATACAAACCAAATGATACAATAGGACAAAATAATAACTGATCCAGGGAAGAATCAAGATAGAATACAAAAACCGAGTGTCATGGTCCATGCGCCGATTTCGTCCGCACTTGGGCCATGCATCATCTCCACCAGATTTGACAGCAGTGTTTACCTTCTGGCTCCCCGAGCTCTTATTGTGACAGCGCTCGGAGGGGCTTCCTGCTGTCAAAGCCTGACAGTTGTGCTGCATTTGCAGCTCATCAGCAGCCCTGTATTTAAGCGGGCGCTGGGAGCAGTATGATGCAGCAGTCTCGTCAATAATTGTCAATGAACTTCAACAATTCCACGTCAACGAGTGTTCTTGGTCATGATTGTAAGTGAGCTTTGTTATTGCCTCTTGTGTATGTAGTGTTGTACGTTTTAGCCCTTCGTGACTCATGGTTTTGTGTTGCCTTAGTTAATAAACACCTATGCAAATCTCACCGGCGACTTTTGGCGTCTTATGATGGCTCGCGAGGGCCACCACATGACAGTAGACTGCTGCCAACGAGGTGCCCAAATTGACGCCAAACTGAGACGCCGTTCCCAGTGAGTTTTGCTTAATTGGACAATCGTTCTTCCCTGTCTGGGAAACTGCATTCTGGGAGAATGCCGTCGCGGAGGGGCCACGCTCGGAGTTGGGACTACGAGCTGGCGGAGGCTTTGGACTACGTGGACAAAATGCTCATCGCTGCCTCCCTCCTCAACTATCACAGCGACGTACGCTGGTACCTGGACCTCGCTGAGGATGTCCTAAATCGTCTCCCCCGCTACGCCGACCACCATGAAGTCGGCGCGAGGAGGGACGACATCGCCGCACAGCGCGAGATACTCCGTGGGCTGGAGGAAGGGAGGTGGCATCCTCGCTCCCCGCTTTGGGATCCCGTTCCTGTCCCCGATCCAGTCCAGGAGTTTGCGCCATCCGGGGGTCGTCCAAGACGTCGGCGCCACGGCCAAAGTAAACCTCAGCAGGATCCCCGTCTGAATCCGCTTCCGGCAAAGCCTGTGAGTGGACCCTCGCGAGTGGCTCCTCCTCGTCCTTCCAGGGGGCCCTCTGTCACCATTCAGCGGGGAAAGGGAGGAACAACATCCCCTACAGCAGGCACCATCCTTCCTCCAGGAAACAGGCAAGTGCAAGTTCATTCTCATCATAATTGTGATTTGCCTTGTCTGATTCCTGGGGGTGGAGTTTGGGGTTCGCAGTCCCCCGAGCTCCCACCACTTGCTGTAGCTCTGTTTACTAAACCTGCTGCCTCTGTGTCTCCCTCCGCTGAGCGGTCCACGACGCCAGGCCTACATCGCTGGATGAGGAGGGGGGCCTGCGGTTCTGGAGAGCCTGGTTCCAGCCCCGCAGCCACATCGTGGGAGGAGGAGAAGAGCGGACTGCAGCCTGGAGCCTGTGCCGATGATAAAGCGTCCCTGGGTCTCCACGTTGGAACAGTTCGAGCCAGCGGGTCGGGGATCCCCTGCCACCACGCCGTGCGGGTTATTGGCGTGGACGTCAGCGCCGAAGGATCCATGGACTGCAGAGACCACCATGCCGGCTGCGGAACCCGCCGTGGCCGAGTTGGAGCCTGAAGATGATCTTCTCCGTCCTGAGCCTGGATTGACGAAGTCCTGGATGGCGACAGAACCCGAGTGCAGGCAAGTGCTCTACCTTGTGTTTCTCCTTACTGTCTTGGAGTATTTCTGCCTGCCTCTCGGGGAGGCGAGTCAGGGGCAGCCGCCTGCTGCACCCAAGCTCGTCTCGCTGGGCTCTGTCGCTACCGGTGATTCTGATCCCGGTTCTCTCTTGTCTTCCGAGCCTTCTTGCAGAGTCACTGGTGCGGAGCCAGTCGTGGTCGCTGTGCTGGAGGTTCCAGGTTTGGGGTCAGAGGTCATCACCGGTGCTGCGCCGATCCAGTCGAGGTCCAACGCGGGTGCAGCCTTGACCCAATCGGGGTCCAACGCGGGTGCAGCCAAGACCCAGTGGGGGTCCGACGCGGGTGCAGCCGGGACCCAGTGGGGGTTCGACGCGGGTGCAGCTGAAACCCAGTTGGGGTCCGACGAGACCCAGACGGGGTCCGACAAGACCCAGTGGGGGTCCGACGCGGGCACAGCCGAGACCCACTGGGTGTCCGACGCGGGTGCAGTCGAGACCCAGTGGGGGTCCAACGCGGGTGCGACCGAGACCCAGTCGGGGTCCGACGAGACCCAGCGGGGGTCCGACGCGGGTGCAGCCGCGAGTGCAGTATTGGTATGGGTCAAGGTCGGTGGAGGAGCTGCAGACCCCTCGCCACCTGACATAGTGCGGGCTCGTCGTCATCATCATCGCCCTCGTCAGAGTCACCAGCCCAGCTCATCATCGCCGGGGGCCGCTGGGGGGCCTCTACATTCGGCCCGGCTCTCCCACATCTTTCCCCCGCCAGGGAGGCCGCCGCAGGCTGTCTTCCCATGGTTCTGGTGGCTGAATGATGTGGGTCGACCACCCGAGGAACTGCTTCGTGGGTTCGGCGCCCTGGGTCGGCCACCCGACATACTGTATTTGCAACTCGGCGACCTGGTTCGTCCGCCGGAGGATTGGACTTTCCGGGTCTGGGACTGGGGTAGGCCGCCCCATCATGTACTGTCCCCCGTATTCACCCGTCGGCCTTTGGACGCAGGGAGACCACTGGAACTGTCTCTGTGGTTTTTGGACTCTGCCTGTCGTCATTCTCTTGAATTGCCTGGGTTAAAGGTCATTTGGGGTGATAATCTTGCTCTGTGTTCTTGCTTGTGTTAGCGTGGGTTTTTTTTCTTTCTTTGCTCGTCCTGTGTGTTTTTGTGCATTATGGGGTATTGTATTTTCTGTTGATCGTGCCCTGTAATTGCCTCATTCGTGCTCTGTCTTAATTATGATTTGTGCATTTGGGAGTATTGTATTTTCTGTTATCATGCCCTGTGATTGTCTCATTTGTGCTCTGTCCTAATTATGATTTGTGTATTAGGGAGTATCGTATTTTTTCTGGTTATCAATGTGCTTCTGTTATCGTCATGGTTTTTGGTCTGTGGCTGATCCTCTCCCTCCAGGCCTGTTCCCCTGTCCGCCCACCCTGGGGGATGGGGGCTTGGGTGTCATCGGGCGTTCAGAGCCCGCCCTCGGGGGGGAGGTACTGTCATGGTCCATGCGCCGATTTCGTCCACGCTCGGGCCATGCATCATCTCCGCCAGGTTTGACAGCAGTGTTTACCTTCTGGCTCCTCGACCTTTTATTGTGGCAGCGCTCAGAGGGGCTTCCTGCTGTCAAAGCCTGACAGCTGTGCTGCATTTGCGGCTCATCAGCAGCCCTGTATTTAAGCGGGCGCTGGGAGCAGTATGATGCAGCAGTCTCGTCAATAATTGTCAACGAACGTCAACAATTCCATGTCAACGAGTGTTCTTGGTCATGATTGTAAGTGAGCTTCGTTATTGCCTCTTGTGTATGTAGTGTTGTACGTTTTAGCCCTTCGTGGCTCATGGTTTTGTGTTTCCTTAGTTAATAAACACCTATGCAAATCTCACCGGTGACTTTTGGCGTCTTATGGTGGCTCGTGAGGGCCACCGCATGACAACGAGAGCTTCTAATAATACAGTACTAATAAATACTGATGTTACAAAAGGAGAATCACACCAAATACTACAATACTAATAAATACCCAAGTTGCCAAAGGGAGAACTGAAGGCAAAGGCAGAGAAGGCTCAAATATAAACAAAGGAAGATATAATATAAAACACAAGATGATCCAAAAAACACAAAATAATAATAAACACGATTATAATGACCAAACTAAGATATCATAGCAGGACTACTCCAAACAAACAGAAATAAAGAGCAAACTCAGGTAACATCACACAGACAGAACCATACACAAACACAATAATAAAACTGAAGTAGGAAAACTACAGAAAGTAACTAGAAATAGCTGAAAGCATGAACCTGGTTCTCCCACCGTGCTCAGCACCATGACAATGGAGTTCACTAGAGCTTCACAAGTTGCCATTGGACTCCTCTTCCACTCCTCCATGACAACATCACGGAGCTGATGGATGTTAGAGACCTTGTGCTTATAGCGGATTTATAGGTTTTTGTCATGACCCTCCTGTGAGTGAGGAGGAAGGACGGATTTACATGCAGGGTTACACCACAACATATTTATTAACAAAAAGGCAGACAGTTCCAAAATAGAGACTTACAAAAACGATACAGTGTATACTAAATGGCTCACACAACAAGCATGCAGCAAGCAGACCCCAGTGTACTGTGGCCACACAACATAGACAATACAAATAATGTAGCAGCTGGGGTAAGCTTGTTGGGCCCTTAAAGGGCCTTTTCCATTAGCCCCGCTTAGCCCAACACGGCACCACTCAGCCCACGTTTGAGCATTTTCCATAAGCCCCAGCACGGTTTAACGGGCGCTATTTTCGTACCCGATGGAGGGCAGGGTACAACCGAGCCGAGTCGGGCCGTGATGTGACGTCAACAGACTGGTCGCCGCTGATTGGTCTGGTCGTAACGTCACGAAAGCGACCTCTTCTGATGAATCTACACGACCGCCATTTGCAATATTTCATGGACTAACTCGGTCATGGAGTAAATACGATATTAATACAGACAGCGTTGTAGGTTTTGCGGAAATCTACACCGTGGTCCAACGAAGAGGTGCGGAGTTTTCTCTGCTTGGTGGCAGATCCACAGTGAGAGGAGTGATCCGGACCGATACAGATGGCAGCCCACCATAGAACCGGACTCCGGACAAGCTGAAGACGACCGTGAGAGAACCATCGATGGTGAGTGATTTGTAATAATGTGCATCTATTCGCTTATTTATCCTGTTGGTAGTAAGCTCACTTTTTTGAGCCATACAGCGCTGTTCTGTGCTGGCTAACGAGTTTTAGCTAACGATTTTTAGCTAGTAGCTAGCTAGTACCAACTGCTGATTCGTGCTTGTTTTCTCCTAAATATTCGCTTGTGAGAGCAAAATGATGAAATATGTTAATCCTGGTTAAAGTCCCGGTTTGTGTTTTGTATTGCACTTTGGTGCTGCACATTAAATTGTGTGCAATTTAATGCTAGAATGTGTTTCCACATGCCAGGGGTTAGCTGCCCTCAGTGTTTATATTGTGGATACTGTTGAAATGAACCACAGGAGCCGAAATCTCGTCATATTAAAATTGCTTTTTCAAACCAGTGATTTATAAAGTCATTCATATAATTTTCTAAAGCGTCAGAATAGACCCATACTCCTATTCTGTGGATCCTGCAGTGCTTGTCAGGGAAACAAAGCATTTTTGTCACATCCCACCACTGACTTTCACAGGTGTATTTCCCTAACACAGGTACACCTCCAAAAATTACAATGTCACGAAAAACTTCAATATTTTTTGTCACTCATTTCAGAAAGAGAAATCCGTATATTATATAGATTCATTACACAGACAGTGATATATTTCAAGCGTTTATTTATTTTAATTTTGATGATTATGGCTTACAGCCCCTGAAAACCCCAAATTCAATTTGGCAACAAATTAGAATATTACATAAAATTAACTTTAAAAAAATGTTTTTAAATATAAATGTTGGCCACTGAGGTGTTGGTTAATATGGGCTGCAGCCGTAATCATCACTATTAAAATACACACTTTCAATATATCACTGTCCCTGTAATGAATCTATATATGGGTTTCACTTTCCGAAATGAGTGAAAAAAATATTGAATTTTTTCATGGTATTCTAATTTTTGAGATGTGCCTGTATATGTGTTGAACTTGCTTGAAACTAACCACCATCCATTTCTGTCGTTCATCTAGGCAAGAGGAAGTCAGCCTCCCCACAACCTACCTCGCCACTGTGGAAAGTATTGAAATCCTTTGCTTTTATAGGTAAAGTGTCAAAACCAAAGTAACACAATTTCCACTTAATATAAAAGGGACTGAACCGAGATTTATTTGATTGTGTGAATATGGCACATCAACTGTAAAATAAACCGCTTGTTAATGTATTTATTTTTTTGTCAGATCACTTGTGTGATCCTTTGTGAGTTATGTTCATAACTGTATGTTTTGGCGAATGTGAGATGTTCAGTCGTCAATATAATTTACTTTATATGTGTAGTTTATAGTCTATCATCAATAAACTCATGCAGTAACAGGACACATTACAAATATTTGAGACCCATTGTAGTGCTTCCTTTTATATTTTAGCAATGCTAGTACAAAACACCGCCCACACATGAAGCCAGGGCAAGAAGGGACACTTTTACAGACAAGACAAACTTTTATTGATAAAAACTTCATATTTTGACTGAGCGACTCCATACTCGGTGATGCACGCCTTCAGTTGAAGTACTAGATTCCATTCAAGTGAATGTATTAATTCATTCTGATTGCTGTAGTAAAAACAGATGATTTTAAATGTAACGCAGCCCTTGTAAAATCTACTGAAGCGCAGCTACATGAAAATTGTGGTTAAATACAACAACAAAGTACTTTATTGTCACATTCAAATTGTAATCCCTCCTGTTTTGTTTTTCTTTTGAATTCTTGGATGAAATATGGTGGGCAATATAAGCTGCAGCTTCAGCCATCACCCATTTCAGATAACCTATGTTGAACTGTATAATCAGAGGAGTTATTGTTTAATTTGACCTTGTTAGATTTTTTTCCCCTTTCTTATATTATATTTTCTTTTAATATTTACTTTTAATCAATCCGAAATAACGATTCATTCTTTAATTCACATTCCACCACTGGCTTTTAGCAACAAGTGTATTTCCCAAATATGTTTTAAACTAGCTTTAATTAACCACCACCCATTTGTCTTTTGTCTAGGCAAGAGGGAAACTGTCCACCCCAACTGGACCTTGCCTCACTATTTACAGAGATGCAGGCTGAAGATCTGCTGAACCAGGAACAGTACGAGGGGCCGATCCAGTTGCTTCTCAGTGAGGCAGTGTGGCTGCCCTGTGTGACCATTTCAGTTTTTTTTTTTTACAGTTTGAATTTTGCACATTCTGAATAATCTGGAATTTGCTGCTGATTGTAATAAACAATTTAGTGACTTATGTGTTTGCATCATGATTTTCTATTTTGTCTGTTAAGACACCGGTGGGAAAAGCGTCAACTGTACAAAGGATTTATCAGTGACCTTGAAAATAATGGCTCATTTTTAAGAAAAAAGTAACCAAAACAATTATTTTATTAACTGAAAACTGTATTGTTGGATGTGCCAGTGCAGAAGACCCTGCATACTTTAGTGACAGTACCAGTATATGGAGGAATTCTGGGTCATATTAGCATCTGCTCTTCATCATAATGGGTTTGGGCGGGGGTGTCTAATCATGTGCCATGGAGGGCGAAGACCCTGCAGGCTTTACCTCCAACCTGTGTCTTCAACAGCAGATTCCACTGAACTTCTTCCACTGACTGCTGATCAGTGAGAACACCTCCGGAAGAGACTGGGTAGAAGAGAGAACCCGCAGGGTCTTGGCCCCCCCCATGACACATGATTGGAAGCCTCCGGATTAGGTTTAATGGGATTTAACATTTTAACACAAACTGCTTTATGGTTCATAATTCTGTTGACAGATTTACACAAAACCAAAAGTGATTTCTCAAACTGCTGGATTGTTCTTAGACAGCTTTTCCAGTCTTTCAGTATTTAATTTGTGCCACATGGTGGTAACCTTCACATATAAAAAAGAGACATCTGCAAAAACTTCACAGGTTTATTGTCAGTGCAATTCCCAGTGCAATACTACATGAATGCATGTATAGTACGTTGTTGATGCAGAGAATATATATTTCTACAGTACATGTATCTAGTAAATCAAATATTTTCCATGTAACCTTGTGACTGCATTATTTTAATTGCTTTTAATCCTAGATCAAGTTTGTTTTGGCCTAAAATACATCATAACTGTCAAATATATCTTGTTATACGTAACTCAGTACTGTTTACTTTTTGAATATATATTTTGTGGCTAATATAGTTATTAACCTGGCGATCAAGTTGTGTCAGCTCATCACTTTTTGCCATGACACCACCTCAGACTCTGCTGCAGAAGCAAGTACGTCCATGATGTCTGAACAGTTTCTCCATGATTTTCACGCAGAGCAGAGCAATTTGTTGTACAGGAAATAAACGTTTCTACAGACATTCTTAAGCTCTATAACCACTGATCGTTGGTGAAGCTGTGCTGACATCAGTGACAGGCTGATGACATCAGTGACAGGCTGTTGACATCAGTGAGAGGCTGTACTGAACGCCAGACCGACCGTTTGAAGAGGTAATTTCCCAACAACAGAGCCATCTGAAACACACACACACAGCATACATATTTTAGTACCTAACTTGCAGACATTACAGTGTAGCACGACGTACTTACAGCAAACTAGCATTAGCAACCATTAGCTTACCATCATATATGACCTAGTTTGTATCCTCATGTCTTCAGCTCTCCCAGAAGCTGCAGAACTATTCCAGAGTGTTTCGTCTCGCTGCCTGTACCCTTATCTGGCGGTCCTTTTTGGTATTTATGGCGAAAAAAGCCACAGACCGAGGAGTCGCCTTGTAGAGCAGCCATGTTATGTTTGCTTGGGTCGCGCGCTTCACGTCACGAGAGTGTGGCGCCGCCTTGCTGTTCAAGAAATCCCACCCACCGCAGGCGTGTCAGCAGTAATGTTGAAACGCAATCGAAGCCGAAACGAGTCGTTGTGAGACGAGTCGTGTTTTCAAATCGGGGCCGAGCGGGGCTAATGGAAAAGTGTAGAGTCCTCCAGGATGCTTAACTGACTCGGGAGAAAGTAACTGGGCAAAGTGCCAAAGCGTAGCAGCACAACTGCAAGGGGAAATGCTAACAGTTTGTACTCACAGAACAGGAGCAATCCGAGTAGTCCAAGTATATCCCGCGAGCACACATAACCAGAAACTACACTGACAGGAGTAGCGACAGTGTAGTTCCTGACACCCTCATAGGACAATGCAATAGTCCAGCAATGCTTGACTGGCAAAGGCCGCTTAAGTACAAGCATTGCTGGCACAACAGATTGGGTACACCTGGGCGAGGCGCAGGAAAAGCAATTACTGGAGTGGAACCAGCTGGCTGTCAAGAGAGAGGGGGTGTGGTCAACACGTGTCAACAAAAAGACAATGCCCACACAAATGTAGGTCAAGGAGGCTGCCTAACAGCTGCCGGCCAGAACAGTGGCTACAGGTACGGAAAAAAGAATAAGAGACAAAGAAACTACAAGAACACAAAAGATAACACAATACACAAATATACTGATAACCTGAGCCACAGAGAATGGTCAGAACCAAGCCTAAAGGACAACACTGGCTCGGTTCGTGACAGGTTTTATAGGTATTTTATTGTTGGTACAAGTATTAATGTAAATATGAATGTGAGTAGGAATGAAGATTTCCTTTCATTACTCTCATATCCTTGTAGGGCACCAGTCCAGATAATGCAGAATTTTATTAACAATTCTTTATTTGTACCAATTATGAATCAGTCTCAAAAAAACAAACAAACAAAAAAAAAACCCAAAACACCCTTGTGAGTTCTTGTCTGCTGATAATCAAGAAGATGGACATGAAATCAAACAATAACTCCCATATGTCTTTCAATGGTTTAATAAGAAATGTCAGAATAGGCTAACATATTTGGATAACTTTAAAACAGAGAATTCAACATGTATCATGGGCACCACAGACTATTATGGAATTACTTGAGAATCAAACATTTGTGGAACCAAATAAAGCACAGTTTAACTTGTCAGTATAATGGAAATTGAAAAACCATAAAATAGCATTGGTTAAGAAAAATGGATGCAATTTTATGAAGAAAATGATGAGTAAACTATTTATAAAAATAGAAAATTAGTGCTGTCGTGGGTGACAATGACTGTTTCATTTAGGTCTGATCAGATTTCCCCACGCAACTCTGTCCTTAGCCTTCTGCTGCCAGGAACTCCTGTCTATGTCAAACTTCTTCAAGTTTCTTTTTATAGTGTCTTTAAATCTGAGCCTTGGTCTACCCTGATTGCATATGCACTCGCATAACTGTGAGTAGAGTAACTGCCGAGGGAGACGCTGGTGGTCAATCCTCTCAACATGTCCGAGCCATCTCAGGTTCATCTGTATTAGCATGTCCTCCATTGGTGGTAGACCAGCTCGTTTCAACACTTCTATGTTGGTTATCTTGTCTTTCCATGAGATGTTCATTATAGCTCGAAGGTGTCTCATCATGTACGCGTGGAGTTTCTTCACCTGCACTCTGTAGACAGCCCAAGTTTCAGCACCATACAATAGAGTAGCCAGTACTGTCGCTCTGTACACTTTGCATTTCACACGGATAGACACATGTCGATTGTTCCACAGTCTCTCCCTCAAGTTTCCAAACACAGCGCTCGCTCTTGCCATTCTGAGAGATAGTTCATCCTCCAGCCTAGCATTCTCTGAAACAGTACTCCCTAGGTACTTGAAAGTCTTGCACTTGGCTAGTGGCTCTGTACCAATGCTGATCTCTTCTGGTAGTGATGTTGATAACTGGAACTTTGGTGGTTGATAAAGGCACTCTGTCTTCTTGATGTTGATTTGGAGGCTGAATTGGCTAGCTGCTCTTGCAAATTCTCCACTAAAGATTGCATATCTTCCACGCTGTGTGCAACTAGAGCACTGTCATCGGCAAAGAGCATTTCCTTACTACCTTTATCGATGTCTTACTCTTGGCTTTTGAACTGTGCCACATTGAACAAGTCTGCTTCTTTCCTTGTTTGAATGTATACTCTTCTGAAGTGTCTTTGAAGGCACCTCAAGCATGGCTGCCAGATATAGCGAGAAGACTGTAGGTGCCAGCACACACCCTTGGTTTCACCCCGTTGCTTACTGAAAAGTCTTTAGATACTGAACCACTCATTGCCACGTTTGCTTGCATACCTGTATGGAGTGCCTCGATCAGGCTGACAAACTTCTCTGTACAACCATATTTCTTGAGTACCTGCCAAAGTCCTTGTCGCGAAACAGTATCGAAGGCTTTACTGAAGTCTATGAAGACTACATAAAGCGGCATGCTCTGTTCGATACACTTTTCTTGAACCTGTTTCAAGCAGAAAATCATGTCCATTGTGCTTCTTCCACTTCTAAAGCTGCACTGGGTTTCCGGTAGTACATTCTGCGAGATGTGTTCACTAAGTCTGTTAAGTAGTACATGTGAGAGAATCTTACCAACAGTGGCTAGCAGTGATATACCTCTGTAATTTCCACAATCTTTCCTGTCACCTTTCTTGAACAAGGCACAATACTTGCATCCTTCCAGTCTTGAGGTACTTTCTGGGCATCCCATATCTCTTGGATGAGCTTGTGCAGGCAGTTGGTCAGCTGAACCCCACCAAATTTCCACACTTCTGCTGGAATTCCATCCTTTCTTGGAGCTTTACCATCCTGTGTTGTCCTGATAGCTGCCATTAGTTCATCAGAATTTGGTGGTTCATCCAGACTTTATACAGCTGGTTGCTGCACTAGAGCTTCTTTAGCCTCTTCAGTGAGATCTCCAGGGTTGTTTAGTAGTTGGTCAAAGTGGTCTGCAAATCTCTCCAGGATCTTGTCTTTCTCCTGCAAAACCGTTTCACCATCCATAGCCTTTAGTTGGATCAGTCCTCTTGGTTTAGGGCCGTAGATTTCTCTCAGACCTGTGAAGAATGTTTTCATGTCCTTCCTGTCTGCTGCAGTTTGAAGTTTCTCTGCTTTTTCATCCCACCAGTTGGACTCTCTTGTGTACTTCTGTAGCTCACTCTGAGCCCTTTGAGTATTTCTTCTTCTTCGACCTTGTGTTACACTGTAGGTTTTCCTGCCTAGCTGTATTCCTCACTTCTAGTAGTTTCTTCAGGTGTTCATCATGCTCATCAAACCAATCTTGATGTTTCCTCTCAGGGTAGCCTAATACATCACTCACAGTCTGATACACCATATCCTTTAGTGTTGCCCATTTCTCTTCTATGTCATTCTCTGAGTTGTTGATGTCCCAGTCTTTCAAGTTTTCATACATTTCCTGTGTAAGTTCTTCCTGCTTCTTTTGGCCTTTCAGTGCACTAGTGTTTAGCTTCCGTGGTGGCTTCGCACCTGTCCTGCAGTGCTGTTTTCGTCTGCAAATCCTTAATCTAGATCTCAGCATAACATGATCAGTATCACAGTCCGCTCCTCTAATTGCTCTGGTGTCCAATACATCCCTTATGTCTCTCTGCCTGACTATGATGTAGTCTAATAAGTGCCAGTGCTTGGATCTTGGGTGCATCCATGTCTTCTTGTGTGTGTCCTTGTGCTTAAATAGAGTGTTGTTTATCACAAGGTTGTACTCTGAACATAGTGCAAGTAGAAGTTCTCCATTAGCATTGCACTTGCCTACTCCATGACTGCCTAGCACTCCTTTCCATTTCTCAGTGTCCGAACCAACTCTGGCATTAAAATCTCCAACGAGTATCAGCCTGTCATCAGTCGGTACACGCCTGATAGTCTCACATAAATCACTGTAGAACTCTTCCTTCACCTTCTCTGTGTTGGTCATTGTTGGGGCATATACACTGATGAGTGTGGCATACATTTTCCGCTGTAGTGGGAGTCTCATAGTCATTATCCTGTCGTTGATTGGCACCGGTTCCTCATCAAGCATTGCTGCTATCTCCTTTCTAACTGCAAAGCCCACTCCTGCTTCTCTCCTTTCTTGAGTTGATCTCCCACTCCAAAAGAAGATGTACCCATGGTCTTCCAAGCTATCATATCCAGTCAATCTTGTTTCACTAAGTGCAGCTATGTCTACATTGTACCTGTTCATTTCCAGGGCCACAAGCGCGGTCTGTCTTTCTGGGAGCTGTGATGTTGTTCTGTCCAACAGAGTGCGTACATTCCATTCTGCTACACAAAGGCTGCTGTTTTCCTCTTCTTTTGTCTTCCTGCTCCTAGCTTACTTTTCACTGCCTGTCGGAGTGTGAACAGATCAGCAAGGACCTTGTAAGCCCGGGCGACATCCAAGCCGGTATGAGTTGCTTTCTGATTGACCATTTCATGAAACTGCTTGCAAAGTATTTAAGTAGTGCTAGCTTTTGCTGGACTAGCAGCACATTCTTGGCAGATAAAGGTATTATCAGTGACAAGGACAAGCCAAAACAAACTGACTCCAGTATCTGTTGCAGTGGCTGACCAGATGATAGGTTTGTTTATCTCTGCTCTTTGTGTAGTGCATGTCACAATGCACCGACTGGCGCAGTCCACCACAGACCTTGCGACAGATATGTTTATCTGCCAGGATGTCCAATCTCACCCTGTGTAACTGGGAGTGGTCCACCACAGACCTGTGGCAGATGTTGTTTTTAGTTCTGCCAGGATGCCCTGTTTCACCCTCCATGCCCTTGGAAGGGCGGGGATGCCGGTTGAGTCGCCGACAGCCTGACCCATGAGACAGGTAGTACCAGTTTTCATGGTTATCCGGTAGCAAGCAAGCCAATGCCTGACCTGACACAAGTATCTCGAATAATACCCTCCAATATTTTACAGACTACTGATGTAAGGCAAATTGGTCTATAATTACCAGTGAGATTTTTATCCCCCTTCTTAAATATTGGTGTAATATATCCCTTTTTCCAAGTTTCTGGGAGTTTACCTTCACTCATAGATTTTTCAAATATTATATGCAGCGGGGACCTAATAACATCTGCAATTCCTTAAGATTCTCGGGTGAATACTGTCAGGTCCCATTGATTTATTAGGATTCAAACTCTTTAATCAGTTATATACATCCTCCTCACTAATTTTTAAATTGTTGAGCTCTTGGGTAAATTGTTGTCTTCTTACATCAGGGATTGTTATAGTAATCTCATTGGTAAAAGTACAAAAAGCGCTATATAAGTGCAGGTTAGTAGTAGTTAGTAGTAAAGAAGAAATCATCAGCGTTTCTGCCTTCTCCAAGTCTGATGTAGCCATCTTAGACTCACTTATAATTAAATCAGGAATGTACTCTCTTGTTTTTGGTTTGATTTAACATACTTCCAAAACAATTCAGGATTGGATTTTATTTTCTTTTATATGCTTCTCAAATCTTCTGCGTTTTCGTATGGCCCAGCATGCCTGATTACATGTCTGATTATATTTCATGTGATATGGTATATTAGTTCCACAACTTCTGCTTCCTCCTCAGTTTATAAATTTGTTTCCTTATCTTTCCATCTTAACCTATCTACTTGACCCAGATGGCTTTTACTGGAATATTTTTGTCCATAGATAGATGTAATTTATCAGTGAACAAGTCCCAACTATTATCAACATTAATCTTCTCAAGAAGTCTTTCCCAATCTAATGTAAGGTCATTTTTCATTTGCACATAATTAGCCTTATGACACTGAAAAACTTTCCTACTTGTAACCATTTCCTGGACATAACAGTTAATGTGAAACAGATAACAATATGATCACTCTTCCCTACTGGTGATTTTGTTTTAATACGCTGATCATATGTTCCTTATTTGTAAAATGAGATCAAGCACATTTGGCTCCTGATTTATCTGATACCTAGTACAAAAGTCCACATGTTGGTAAAGGAAGGCATCCCTGGTTGCCTTTAGAAATCTATTAACATCACAGTTACTAAATCTTGTGATACTGGCCTCCATTTGCCCATTTAATTTTTGGAAAGTTAAAATCACCGACTACTTCTAAATGCGAATAGCCCATGTTCCCACAGCTCTGTATGAAATTAGACAATTTTACATTGTTTTCAGCTGATGACCTTGGGCTACGATATATACCAACAATAAAGAGTTTATCATTCTCATTTAGTTTAATTTCAACTGATACCATCTCAGCAGGGGGCTCAATTCCTAAGTTTAATGGTTCCATAGAATTAAGTTCTTGTTTCACATGAACTGATATCCCTCTCACCCCTTTCTGCTCTACATTTGTGTAGAGGGTGTATCCCTCCAATTGTAATTCACTTCTTGTAATATCAAAAAGTGTGTTATTTGGATTTATTTCAGTGGTAATAATAATATCAGGCTTTAAATTATTAATCTCACACAAAAATTCAGCTTTCTTACTTGTTATACAATCAATGTTGGTGTAAAAACCTCTAGGGATTTCTTAAATCTAATCCCACATTAGCTTTAGTTTTGTTGTTGCTTTCTTTCTTATTTCCAGAATTATCATCATTACTATCTAACGGCTGGTACACCAGAGTTCTTTCTGCTTCACCAGAAGTACAATCATCTGGGAGGTTGGTTTGGAGAAATGCGACCGAGTGTACCATGTAGGCCTGATTTTAATCTTATTTATGGACTTACTGTAACTGTGTTGTACCCGACAAGTCCCATGGAATTTTGGTAAAGTTTACTCTGATTGTGATGGGCCCATTTGAAAATGAGACCCTGGATTTGGTACTTAACCCAATGACTGTGGATGGCACTTCGTTGCGCCATAAACCCCTAGTGGTGAAGGTTTTTTCAAGAAAATATTCAGTTCAGATGTCAGAGATTTTCAAAGCTATAACTTGAAAGTGGTAAGAGATAATGGCTTACTATCAATTAGAAAGATGTAGAATATGACCCAAAGTTTGAGATAGGAGTAAATTTATGCATCTAATTTGCATAATGACATGGCAGCCATATCGAATTACTTAACTTTCAGTCAAAAGTGGACTTTGGACATATTTACACAAAGAATGGTTCTGCTTTTTGTCACCGCTTCTTGTTTTGGGAATTTTGTTATCTTATCTTCAAAGTATATGAACCAGAAAATCAGTACAATGCAGTACAATGTAAACAAAACAATAAAGCACAGACATTTGTCACTTACTGCTGGCGAAGGCTGCTCGCTTCGCCCTTTCTGCGGCATCTTGGCTGTTATTTTCTCTTCTGCTGGGCATTTTTGCTTTCTCTCCCCACATCCAGAAACTGATATGATTATCCCACCTCAGTTTCGCTTTAATTCCACCGCTACTTATGTTTATATGACAACATGGAACCGGAGCGATTGTTTTCCCCAGTCACATGGTGCTGGGGGGGCAGCAGGTGAACATCAGGCAGCTTTGCCCACCCTCTGTTATAACAAAATGTAAACATTTACCTTCAGAAGCTAAATAATCTCTTTTTTGAATCATCCATCCATCCATCCATCCATCCATCCATCCATCCATCTTCTTCCGCTTAATCCTTTTTGGGTCGCGGGGGGGCTGGAGCCTATCCCAGCATCTTTTGGGCGCGAGGCAGGGTACACCCTGGACAGATCGCCAGTCCATCACAGGGCCAACACAGAGAGACAGACAACCATTCACTCTCACAGTCATACCTAAGGACAATTTAGAATCCCCAGTTTGATGCCAATTAACCTAACATAGTTGGCAAATTTGGGAGCAAATGCTCCTCCGTCCGCGACCGAGTACGTCCACAGCAATAGTCCATATGTGTTTGTGTCACGGGGTGGAAGTGTTTTATTATGTTTGGGTTTCATGTGGTTTTTAGTTTTGTGTTGCATGTTTTAGTTTGCATGTTTTGTGGTTTTATATTTTAATCAGTGTTTTTAAATTGGAAATGTTGTTTACTTCCACCCTGTGCTTCCTCTAATTACTAATGAGCAGCGCCTGTGTTGACTGGGGATGTGCAGCACCTGTGGCTGCACATGATAAGACGTGCTCTGGCAGTCCAGAAGGGAGAGTTTTTGTCAGGAGGAAGGAGTCTTGCCTGAGGACAGGGCCCCGGGTGGGGGGCTGGCCAGAGAGTTTTGTTGCCAGGAGAAAGGAGCTCTGACTGGAGAGGAGTGCCCTGCCTGGATAGCCAGCCAGATGAAAGCCTGGTTGGACAAGAGAAGGCTGCTGGTCCCAGGAAGATGACTGCAGGAGGGACATGACTGAGGACGAGGAGGAGGAGGAGGAGCAGTAATGGCCAGGACCACCATGATGCTGGTACTTCTGTGTGGAGCAGTTGGTGGTGCTGCGGGCGAAAGACGGAAAGAGGCAGAGTGAAGAGCTCTGCCTGGTCTGTAAGTATCTGGTTCCCAGATAGCAGCACCCCATGATGATGATGATGATGATGATGATGATGATGACAATAAGAATCTGGATATACTGCTGGTAAGTATCTTCCCCTGTAAAGGTTTCCTGAGACAGTTGGTGTCATGGTGGCAGATAGAGCATGGCCTGGAAGAGTGGATCCTCCTCCTCAGCTTTTAAGGACTTTTATTTGGTTTTAGCCCACTTTAAGTCTTCTTTTTAGTTTAGGTTTTATTTTAGGTTTTTTATTTTATTAGGCTTTTTATTTTAGTGGGCATTTCTTGTACATGATTTGTTGTAATAAAATCCCTTTGAACATCCTCATAAGTTCCCCTTTGCTACCTGTGACTCTTCACCTGGTTTTAAAGAACGTGAAGTTATGTTTTTAACTACCGTACTCTTGGTCACATGTTACATTTTGGCGTCACAAACAGGATCAGGTTTTAGGAGCACAGGAGTAATCAGTGGTGACATGACAATGTTTAATTTTTTTATGGGTGAATTGCTGCCCTTCTTCTATGCAAAAGGTATGGGACTTTTAGTGCTGGACATTTTATGGACTGAGGCAGTGGCACGGACTGAGTTTTTGGCAGGGACTGCCAACATTAAAGTGAGGGGGGATGTCACGGGGTGGAAGTGTTTTATTGTTTTTGGGTTTCATGTGGTTTTTAGTTTTGTGTTGCATGTTTTATGGTTTTTATATTTTAATCAGTGTTTTTAAATTGGAAATGTTGTTTACTTCCACCCTGTGCTTCCCCTAATTACTAATGAGCAGCACCTGTGTTGACTGGGGATGTGCAGCACCTGTGGCTGCACATGATAAGATGTGCTCTGGCAGTCCAGAAGGGAGAGTTTTTGTCAGGAGGAAGGAGTCTTGCCTGAGGACAGGGCCCCGGGTGGGGGTCTGGCCAGAGAGTTTTGTTGCCAGGAGGAAGGAGTTCTGCCTGGAGAAGAGTGCCTTGCCTGGATAGCCAGCCAGATGAGAGCCTGGTTGGACAAGAGAAGGCTGCTGGTCCCAGGAAGATGGCTGCAGGAGGGCATGACTGAGGACAAGGAGGAGCAGTAATGGCCAGGACCACTATGACGCTGGCATTTGGGGGGAGACACTTCTGTGTGGAGCAGTTGGTGGTGCTGCGGGCGAAAGATGGAAAGAGGCAGAGTGAGGAGCTCTGCCTGGTCTGTAAAGGGCCTTTTCCACTAGCACGCTTTAGCGCGACACGGGACGGCTCAGCACGCTTTGTATGCTTTTCCACAAGCCCCAACACGGTTTAACAGCCGCAATTCTCAGCCCCGCTGAAGGGCGGGTACAGCAGTGCTGAGCTGTGCCGTGTTGTGACGTTAACAGACTGGTCGTCGCTGATTGGTCAGGTCGTAACCGGTGCTGATTGGTCAGGCTGTAACCGCCCCTCTCCTCCTCCTCATCTAACCAAATCGTCACGACCTTCTCAATAAAGTTTTTGAAAAAAAAAAAAAAAGAATCTTCACGGACCGCCTTTACTCAGCACGCAACCACTGTTGGCGGTTCCTTTCAGAGTATTGCTGTGCTATTTTCATTTATTCTCTATCAAAAATGGCTTCGCGTAATAAGGGTGTTCCATGGAGCAGTAAGGAGCTGCAGTGTCTGCTCACTGCATTGTCAGACGAACGTATGCAGCGCGAGTTAGACGGAGCTGCCCGGAATGAAAAAATATACCGGGAGGTCTCGACATCGGAGTCCTTTAACGGTGAGTTTTAATTTTTTTTTATTGTGCGTTTTTTCGCAAATATATTCGGTAAGACGCTCAGTTTATTTATGCAATAAAAAAGCTGTTCATTTGTGGATGGATCGCTGCTTGCAGCACACTGCGGACTCAAGCTTTTATTTTAATTATTCATGTGAACAATACGCTGAAATAAGCTTATGTATTCTTGTTAAAAACTATTGTGCTGTATTTTATTGTGTGCATTTTCCTTGTAGAATCATCCCACGCGTCCGCTGCGACAGCCCGTCCGGATTATTCAACCGAGCCTTCCTGACCCACAGCTGGCAGAGACGCCTTCATTCATCCGAGTCGTGACCCAGTTTGGGAAGCTGGTGTAGACACTCAGTGGTCGGCGTGTATAAAATGTAGATTAACCTTCATGTTGTGTTGCAAAGTTTTTTTTTTCTTTTAATATTTTGTATATAATAAAATGGAATTGTTTTGGAAAGTGTGGTTTGTCTGTTATAACACTAAATTATAAAACAGTATAATTTCATAGAAATTCCATTGCCTAATCTGATCAAAATGATACTGATCTTCCTGTCAGGATCAACCATTGTAAAGGTAGCTAAAGGCTGCAATTGATTGTTGCAGCTTAATTATGAGATAACACATCTAGCTTAATTATGAGATAAAATTAATTGTGAGATAAATCCACAGAGCGAGCAAGGCAATAATCCTTGAATCCTTTTTTGTCTGGTGTAAATAAGGACTCAGTCGGGTGCGTAACGTCATGGGAGTGTGGCCCCGCCTCGCTCAGAATCTGCTGCTGCCCCGCTTCTAAAACCTCCTAAACCATCACAGCACAAGCACAACACCAATGGAGACAGAAGCGTTCCGAGCCGTACTGAAGTGAACCGAGCCGTACCGAGGTGTGCTGGGCTAGTGGAAAACAGGCTTAAGTATCTGGTTCCCAGATAGCAGCACCCCATGATAATGATGATGATGATGATGACAACAATAGGAATCTGGATATACTGCTGGCAAGTGTCTTCCCCTGTACAGGTTTCCTGAGGGCATCGGTGTCATGGTGGCAGAGCATGGTCTGGAAGAGTGGATCCTCTTCCTCAGCTTTTATGGACTTTTATTTGTTTTTAGCCCACTTTTAGTCTTCTTTTTAGTTTAGGCTTTTTATTTTATTAGGCTTTTTTTATTTTAGTGGGCATTTCTTGTACATAATTTGTTGTAATAAAATCCCTTTGAACATCCTCATAAGTTCCCCTTTAATTGCTACCTGTGACTCTTCACCTGGTTTTAAAAAACCTGAAGTTATGTTTTTAACTACTCTCGGTCACATGTTACATTTGTCTAAAAATTTCTTCCTCACTGGTGTAAATAAGGATGCTTTTATGTCTGCCATAATTCCTCCAAGGCAAGAGCAGTAAGTTATGTGTCTGCCACCATGTGAGGTGGAATTCTTAGTACAACTGGGTAGTGTTTGGCACGTCACAGTCGCAGGTGCAGTGCATGTTGCAGCACTGCACCTGTCACAGTGGTGGCGCTATCCGTCCATGCAATCAACAATGTGAAAGGTTTAAGTGGCCAAAGTCTGTTTTTGACAACGTGTGGATTCATCTACCCAGGCAGGAATTTAGGAGGGATTTTCCCTGCCTGTAGATTGATTTGTTGTGTTTGCAGTACAAATGCGTAGAGGAAAACCTTGCCCCCCCCCTTCCCCACCGTGTTTTGCCATGGGAGGCTTTTTGGTCGTTGTACGCTTTGTGTTGTTTGGCAGATTGGTCCAACTGTTTTTAAAGTGTGGCCTTGGAAGCATTGTATGTCATTTTGATACCTCAGTGTTCTGCAGCTGGAATATTATGGGTGCTGGCAGTCATCACCCCCCTCTGGTTTTGAGGAACTACGAGTGGTGGCGATGACTGTTTGTCGGAAGCAGGAATAGGAGTGCCATTGCATAGCTGCAGAGAAGGTCGCGTCGCAGGAAGTGTTTTCAGTTTCGGTATGCTAAAGGAATTTGACGTGGGGAGCGTGTGTACGGTTGGGTCCGACCAGTGTTTTTCAGTTTTATGGACCATGGAGTCACGGGCTTGAGTAGAGGTGCGCCTAGAGTTTGCAAAAGTTGGGTCCACCGATGCATAACCCTTAGGTTGCGGATGGTCCAAGGAGCCAGTTGATTTGGCTCCTGTGACCACGTAGGCCACAGGGGTGGGTGGGTGGGTGGGATTCAGAAGGTAACACCAACGTTGAGTCAAAGGTACAAAGGGGGCCATGTAGAGCTTTCTGCTCGGCCAGTGAATTCCCAACATCACTCGAGTCCTTGTCTTGACCTTGTGTTTGAAGGTGACCTTTGACTTCCTGAGGACAGTGTTCACCTTGGTTTTTGTGGTCGCTTTCGATTGGGTTCAGTTGCTCCAACAGTGCTAGTTGTGTGAGACTTGGGGTGTCCAAAGTGTCAAGAACAAAGCACTGTGATTCAGTTGTCCTTGGTAGGTCGAATGGGTGAGGGTATTGAGTTTGAGCCCATAGTTTGAGATTCCTGAAGTCAATCAGTGGCTCAAAGAGATTCAGTAGGTCTTTGCCGACAAGCAATGGAATGGAGTCAAGTTTGGACACATAAACCGGATGAGTCAAGGTCATGGGACCAATGGTGACTTTGATTAGTGACATGCCCGACAGAGTCATGTTAGTGAGCGCGTATGGTCGAACGGCTAACGAACAAGGTTCCAGTTTTAAGTCTTTGTGAATACGGTTAGCAGCTACACGTAATTGGTCAAAAAGATTGTGTGACATAAGCGTAATGTCAGCAGCGGTGTCTAAAACAGCGTCCTGCCACATCACATCTTCAAAGGTCAGTGGACGATAGCATTTTCGTGCCACCAGCCCCCCCCTCATTTAAATCGCACAGAATTCATGGAACTGGTGGTTCAACACGGATTTGCAAAATGTTGTTTTTGAGGAGTGGTCTTTGGCTTGTGGTTGGGCTGCCATAACAGCACTGGACTGCATTAGGTCCTTTGGTTCTTCTCCACTTGTAGGACGGGTTTTCTTTTTGCCTTTTCTTCCTGATTTAGAGTGTTTCTTCTGAGTTGGCATAGCTGCAATAGCTAGGATGTCAGGTGTTTCATCTTCTCTGTTGTTTTGAATCTTTGCTAGGACATGTTTGAGAGCTTCTATATCTTCTCTACTGAGAGTAGGAGTTTCTTTCTTCTTCCAAGGCTTCTGGTTGGTCTCTGCTTCTGAGCTTCTGTGATGAGGTGGAGGACACCATTTGTCGTGGTTACGCGTGTGTTCATATTGGTATCTGTCATCTTGAGAGTCCATATCGCATTCTTGCAATCTATCTGGTAAATTTGGCCTACAACAGTAGGCGGGCTTTCGCAAAGTTGGTCCTGAGTGGGATCCAGAGGACCTAGTTTGGTTTTGACCTTGATGAGGTCGGTTGGGGAAATGTCTCAGATTTTCATGTGATCACGGTGTGGAAGATGGAATAGGGCGAGGGGCTCCTTCCAACTCCAAGGTGTCAGAAGCAGCGCTGTTTGCTAGCACGGTGGCAGGTTCAGCGTGCCTGTTGCGACTTTGTTGCTGTTTATGGAACGCATAGTGTGCGAACTCTCTCAGCTGACTTATTGAGCTTGACCTTGGGTTAGCTGTCACTCCAAGGTGGTGACTCACAGTGGGATGGACGTTCTGGATGAAGACGGTCTTAAAATTGTGGTCTTCTTCCATCCCTGGTGTATTTTGAGATCCGAAATATGCAAGAAGAAATTGCTGTTTGTAGGCCTGTGTAGGTTCTGAGCGACCTTGTTTCACAGCCAGGGTGCCGATAGCCCTGATTGTAAGCAGTCGTCAGAGAATTCCTTTCGATGGCTTCGCAGAGTCGCATGTAGTCCATCCTGATGTCTGTCAGCTGTCTGTCTGTAAATTTTGATACCAACCTGTTAGATGTTATTTTAATCAAATAGATGCGATCGTTGATCATAGCATTAGGGTACTTACTCAGGTAGTAGTCAATGTCTTGTAAAAAGGCTTTGGTATCAGGTGAACCGGTAGGGCCTGGCTCAAATTTCATGAGATTTTGTGCAATCTTGTCAAGGTCGCAGTCTGAAGGGGGCACACACATGCTGTCCAGGCAATCGTCCGTACTCGAAATGGGAATCGGGCGATGGGGCGTGGTGGAAGTCCCGGTCTGGTGAGATGCACTCTCCTTTCGGCCTACCCGACCTGTTCGCAGTTCGTGGCCTCAGTTGAGGAGCAGTGGAGTTTCTGAAGGTCGTGGAAGTGAATGTGGTCTTGTTTCCTTTTGTTGTCATTATTCCTCCACTTCTTCTTTTAAATCTTTTAGATGTTGATGTGCTTCCTGTAGAAGTAGTTGACATTCTTCGTAGTCAGACTTCACGTTTTCAAGTTGACCTTCAGCTCTTCTGAGTTCCTTCTTCGCGTCCTGAAGGGCATCTTGAAGTTCACTGTTCTCTTTGCAAAGGAAGTCAATGTCATTAGTCAACCGTTGCTTTTCTGGTTTTGCCTGGCTCAAATCTCGTAATGTGTAATCAAGTTGAGCTTGAGTATCATCGTTTTCATTTTGAGATTGTTCCAGTTTCTTCTTTAATCATTTGTTCTCTTCCTGGAGAGAGAATGTTGTTGTTTGTTGATTCCTTAGCTCATTCTCGGCGCATAACACTTTAGCTTCAGCTACTTTTAATCTTGCGACTAATGCTATCACAAACTTTCCCAATGCACTGGGGAGATTCTTCCCTTTTGTTGGGTTTTCTGCATAATCATCCAAAAGTTCTTCAGTGAGTTGCTTCAGGTCTTTGGGCTGTGTTTTCTTGAGCCGTGTTGTGAAGCTAGATATAAAATCAGAAGTCCATTCTTCCAATGTTACTTGAAGGTCATCCATTTAGGTAAATTGGTTGGTTGTTCATAGACCCACCATGTTTTACCATTATTTACCAGTTAGCTTAAAAATCAACTTGTTGATTGTAGCTAAACTTGTTAGTCAAGGGTTAACCTTGATTGTTATTTTAAATTAGTGGTAGTTATAAGTTCTTTTTAGAACTTGTTCAAACTTACAGGCTTGTAAGAAGGGAGGTAGAATTTTGGAATTGTTGTAGAAATATGGAGACGTTTTAATTTGTTTGTTGAAACTGTATTTTGATTTGTAGTTTAAAATTTGCGTGGATTGGCTTCTTTACTTAAATTTTCAAAACCTAGTATTGGAATTGTCATCAATAACTAGCTTTGGAATTTTTGTTGAATGTCACTTTAAAGTAATGATTTTGTTTACAAAAAGGGAAACAAGGGATAAGGACCTGTTGTGGCACATATGTTTGGTTCCTATTTCCCACAAGAGTGTGGCACATATGTCTGGTTCATATCTCCCACAAATGTATGGCTTATGTGGATTGTATGGCTTATGTGGATTGTATGGCTTATGTGGATTGGGGCTTCACGTCTGGAGGAACAAGACAGGAGATGGCGAGGAGGTGTGAAGTCGGGCCCTCGTCTCGGAGAAGAGGACCTGGGGGGTTTCCCGGTACACCAGAGAATAAGAGACAATGGTGAATCTTCAGGGACTTGCATTGTGATTGAATGTTTGCAGAAGCACCATGTGACTTGAGTTCTTAATCCCCTGGAGGTATAAGAGTGAGCTGTAACATTATTCTGCCTCTTCTTGCTTTTTGAGAATGTTGGAAGATTGTGTTCTTCAATAAAGCTGAACCTGAGAAATACACTCAAGTCTCGTCATTTAACACATCTTCCACACTGGTGACCCACGACAAGGAATGGCCGGTGAGAATTCTCCCGAGCAGAGCTCATCAGAGGCCAGCCTGATGGCTGCCTCCACGCTCCGGCTGCCAGATTTATGGCAGCACAGCCCGCGCTCCTGGTTTAGCGCGGTCGAGGCGCAGTTCAACCTCCGGAGAATCTCAAAGGATGAAACGAGGTTCTACCATGTGGTGGCGAAGCTGGACAGCCACACGGTCCAGCGGGTGGAAGACCTGGTTAACCACCCACCGGACACCGACAAGTACGGCGCATTGAAGGAGGCGCTGATCAGCCATTTCACCCCCTCGGTGCAACAGCGAGCAGAGGGGCTCCTAGAGTTGACGGAGTCAGAGAACGACAGACCGGCAGACCTGATGGTGAAGATGGTGAGGCTGAAAGACTCCGAGGATGGCGAATTTATTTTCGCCCACCTTTTCCTCCGGACTCTGCCACCAGCAGTGAGAGTGACCCTGGCAGACTCACCCCGATTGGCCAAGCGGGACTACCATGGCCTCGGCAAGGAGGCGCAGCGACTTGTCGACGCCCACAAGCGGAGCGAGGTTTCGGCCGCGGCAGCTGAGCAGAAGACGGCGCCCGGAGATGGCTTGGAGCCAGTGGTGGCGGCGCCAGATGACCCGACGGCGGCGGCGACAGGCGTCGGGCGACGCGGAGCTGAAGACGGCCTGTGTTTATACCACCGCCGTTTTGCGGAGAGGGCACACAGATGTCTCCCACCGTGCCGCTTCAAGCGTCAGGGAAACGCCAAGACCGGGGGTCGGTAGCGGCTGCGTCCCTCGGAGAAAAAAATAAGCTGCTTTACCTGACAGATGCACACTCGGGGAAACAATTCCTCGTGGACACGGGCTCCCAGCTGAGTTTCGTCACGCCTACCTACGCGGAACGGCTGATGCCGTCCAAAGCTCCCTGGGTGTCAGTATCAGCAGTGAATGGCTCAGCTATTAAAACCTTCGGTGAGAGGACCATGCGTCTGTCCTTACAGGGCCGTTCATTCGAGTGGACCTTTATTGTAGCAGCAGTCAGTTTTAACATGTTAGGGGCTGATTTTTTGTGCTCACATGGTTTATTGGTTGACCTTGCTAATAGACGTCTGGTTAATGCACTTTCTTTTCATTCTATTCCCTGCACAGCTCGGGTGGCTCCGCCGACTGCACACGCCAACGTCACAGCTGCGGGTGGTAAGTTTCATGCTCTGCTCAGTCACTTTCCAGCACTCACAGTTCCAAAGTTTTCGGCGACAGTGGCCAAACACGGGGTGGAGCATTTTATCACCACAACTGGGCCCCCCGTTTTTGCAAAAGCCCGGCGCTTGGACTCAGCTAAACTGGCCATAGCGCGTGAGGAATTTGCCAACCTGAAGAAACTGGGCATAATTAGACGCTCGAACAGCCCCTGGGCTTCCCCGTTACACATGGTCCCAAAGGCTGATGGCTCATGGCGACCTTGTGGCGATTTCCGCAAGTTGAACAACGTCTCAGCACACGGCCGCTACCCGATTCCGCACATCCAGGATTTCTCAGTTCATTTGGCGGGGGCGCGCATTTTTTCTAAAATAGACTTGGTGCACGGCTACCATCAAGTCCCCGTGTGCGCGCAGGATATTCCCAAAACTGTGGTAATAACTCCGTTTGGGCTTTTTGAGTTTTTGCGCATGCCGTTTGGGTTAAAGGGCGCCGCGCAAACTTTCCAACGCATGATGGATGCTGTTTTATGCGACCTGCCTTTCGTGTTCATCTATTTAGATGACATTTTGGTAGCCAGCACGTCCGAGGACGAACACGAAACCCACCTCACAGCGGTTTTTCGGAGACTGGCAGAGCACGGGTTGATAATTAACCCAGCGAAGTGCCAGTTCGGGGTGGCGCAGATCGATTTTTTGGGGCACCGCGTTTCGCCTGAAGGTGCGGTTCCTCTGCCGGAGAAGGTGCGCGCGATAACAGATTTCCCCCGACCTCAAACGACAAAAGCGCTGCAGGAGTTTCTAGGGATGGTTAATTTTTACAACCGGTTTCTTCCGAGCGCAGCGCGGCTTATGCAGCCACTGTACGCGGCACTGAAAAAACAAAAACCCACGAATAAGGTCGAATGGTCTCCGGAGCGGGAGCGCGCTTTCTCCCAGGTTAAATCAGCCCTTGCAAGCGCCATTTTGTTAGCGCACCCGGTCCCAACAGCCCGTTTGGCGCTCACCACCGACGCTTCGGACCTAGCGGTGGGGGCAGTCATTGAACAGTGTGTGGCAGGGACCTGGCAGCCTCTCGCTTTCTTTAGCAAATCCTTGCGTGATAACGAGCGTAAATACAGAGCGTTTGACAGGGAGCTTTTAGCCCTACACTTGGCCATCCGCCATTTCCAGTTCTGGCTGGAAGGGCGCTGTTTCACCGCTTTTGTAGACCACAAACCGTTAACTTTTGCGATGGCCAAAATCTCAGAACCTTGGTCAGGCCGACAACAAAGACAGCTAGCCGCAATATCGGAGTTCACCACCGATATCCAGCATGTCGCAGGCAAACACAATGTAGTGGCGGACTGTCTCTCACGTGCTGTGGCAACGCCAGGCCACGTGGGGGCAGACTCGGTGGCTGTGGGCCAGGGCAGCGACGCGGGGGAGCGCACGCAGCCCCGGGTCCACGTAGGTTTGGATTATGCAGACATGGCTGCGGAGCAGGTTGGTGACGCGGATGTGTGCGCGCTCCAGTCTGGACCAACAGGGTTAAGGCTGGAGCACAGGGTGCAGCAAATAGGTATGCCCCCCTTAATATGCGATGTCTCCACGGGTCGGCCTGGTCCAGTGGTGCCAGCCGCGTGGCGCCGCCGCGTTTTTGACTCGGTCCATTCGCTGGCGCACCCGGGGGTGCGTGCATCGGTCAAGATGGTGGGGGAGAAATTTGTCTGGCCGGGGTTGCGCAAACAGGTCAAGGAATGGGCAGCGGCTTGTGTAGCGTGCCAGAGGGCTAAGATACACAAGCACACGAGGGCCCCTTTGGAGCCTTTTCACATCCTGGCTAAGCGGTTTGATCATGTGCATGTTGATCTGGTGGGCCCGCTTCCCTCGTCTCAAGGGCACACACACCTTTTGACGATGGTGGACCGCACCACACGTTGGCCAGAAGCGGTACCTCTGGCGTCAACAACGGCGGAAGAGGTTGTGCGCGCGTTTTTAACAGCTTGGGTCGCGTGTTTTGGAGTTCCGTCGCGCATAACATCAGACAGAGGCCCTCAATTTGTTTCCGAACTGTGGTCGTCTATGGCCCGCAGCTTAGGGGTAAAGGTACACCGCACTACCGCGTATAACCCGCAGGCCAACGGTTTATGTGAACGTTTTCATAGGTCATTGAAAGCAGCCCTCAGAGCATCGCTCATGGATACAAATTGGGTGGACAAACTGCCATGGGTTTTATTGGGGTTGCGTTCTGCACCGAAGGAGGATTTACAAGCTTCCCCAGCGGAGTTGGTGTTCGCACAACCTCTCCGTTTGCCCGGGGAATTTCTCCAGGAAAATCCTGCGCCCAATTGCCCCCCCGCTCAGCTGTTGCAGAGCGGCACAGGATCAAACACGCTGCCTGGCCCAGTGCATCACAATTTTCCACGCGTTTTTGTGCCAGAGGCTTTGAAAAACGCACAGTTTGTTTTTGTTAGACAGAATCAGAATCAGAATCAGGTTTATTGCCATTGTTCATGTAGTACACAAACTAGGAATTTGTCTCGGTACAATGCTGCAACATTAAACATGATAAGATAAGAGAAATAAACTATACATGTAATAAAGTGTAGGATAAGATTAAGTGATACTGGTCAACAGTTAAAATATATATTAGCCAGCAGCAGATACTGTGGAGAACTATATAGTGCAGTCGGTAATGCAGGAAGAAAACAGTGATGATTGACATGAGTCTGGTTGAGCTGCTGTACATGGTGCACGAGAGTCACTTAGTGTTCAGCAGTCTAATGGCAGAGGGGAAGAAGCTGTTCATGTGACGGGAGGTTTTAGTCTGGATGGACCGAAGTCTTCTACCAGAGGGGAGGGGGGCAAACAGTACGTGACCAGGGTGTGAGGGATCGGCTATGATCCGGCCAGCACGCCTCCGGGTCCTGGAGATGTACAGATCCTGGAGAGATGGGAGCTTGCAGCCGATCACCTTCTCAGCAGTGCGCACGACGCGCTGCAGCCTTAGTCTGTCCCTGGCAGTGGCTCCTGCGTACCACACGGTTATGGAGGTGGTGAGGATGGGCTCGATGATGGCTGTGTAGAACTGCACTAACATCTTGGTGGGTAGCTTGAGCTTCCTCAGCTGCCGCAGGAAGAACATCCTCTGCTGGGCTTTTTTGATGAGTGAGCTGATGGTCAGCTCCCATTTGAGGTCCCTGGTGATGGTAGTGCCTAGGAAGCGGAAGGAATCAGCAGTGGTGATGGGAGAGCCTGAGAGGGTGAGGGGGGGCAGAGGAGTAGTGACTTTCCTGAAGTCTACAATCATCTCCACTGTCTTCAGAGCGTTCAGCTGCAGGTTGTTATTGCTGCACCAGGACGCCAGCTGGGCCACCTCTCTCCTGTAGGCGGACTCGTCGCCGTTGGAGATGAGCCCGATGAGGGTGGTGTCGTCCGCAAACTTGATCAACTTGACAGACTGGTGGCTGGAGGTGCAGGAGTTGGTGTAAAGGGAGAAGAGTAGGGGGGAAAGTACACAGCCCTGGGGTGATCCGGTGCTGATGCTAGTATAGTCTGAGACAGTCTTTCCCAGCCGCACATGCTGCCTCCGGTCCGTCAGGAAGTCGATGATCCACCTGCAGAGGGAGTCAGGCACGTTGAGCAGGGACAGCTTGTCCCGGAGCAGAGCGGGGCGGATGGTGTTGAATGCGGAGCTGAAGTCCACAAACAGGATCCTGGCGTAGGTTCCCGGGGAGTCCAGGTGCTGCAGGATGGAGTGGAGGGCCAGGTTGACTGCATCGTCTACAGACCTGTTGGCTCGGTAGGCAAACTGCAGCGGGTCCAGGAGAGGGGTGGTGATGGACTTGAGGTGGGACAGGACCAGGCGCTCAAAGGACTTCATGACTACAGAGGTGAGCGCTACAGGTCTGTAGTCATTAAGTCCAGTGATCCGTGGCTTCTTGGGGACAGGGATGATGGTGGAGGATTTGAGGCAGGATGGCACGTGGCATAACTTAAGGGAGGTGTTAAAAATGTCTGTGAATACAGGAGCCAGCTGTTTCGCACAGAGTCTCAGGGTGGAGGGAGACACGCCGTCTGGGCCGGGGGCCTTGCGCGGGTTCAGTCTGGAGAACTGTTTGAGCACATCCTGCTCACTGATGATAAGGGGAGGGGGGGGAGGAGGGGGGGGGGTGCCTTAAATGAAGTAGGGAATGTGGAGGCTGTGGAGCTGGAGGGAGGGGGGGAGTTGGACACAGATGACGAGGTGTCAAAACGGGCATAGTGTTGGGACAGTCTCTGACAAAGGGCTTTGTCATCCTGACCTTTAGGAGCCTGAGGCCGATAGTTGGTGATCTGCCTCAGTCCTCTCCACACGGAAGCCGAATCATTAGCAGTGAACTGCTGCTGGAGTCTCTCTGAGTACACAGATTTAGCCCTCTTCAGCTCTCTGTTAAACCGGTATTTAACCTCCCTGTAGCAGTCCCTGTCTCCACTTTTCAGCGCTGCTTCCTTCTCCTTCCTGATCTGTCTGAGCTTAGCTGTGAACCAGGGTTTGTCATTAGAGTAACTCACCCTGGTGCGTGATGGAAGAATGTTCTCTTCACAAAAGTGGATATATGAGTTCACAGTGTCCGTGTACTCATCCAGATCATGCGTGGCTCCTTTAAGCATGCCCCAGTCAGATATTTCCATGCACGTTTCCAGCTTCTCCTCAGCTTCACTGGTCCGTATCTTCGTAGTGCTCACAACAGGTTTAGTGAGCTTCAATCTCTGTCTGTATGTGGGAATGAGGTGAACCATCACGTGATCAGATAATCCCAGCGCAGCTCGAGGGACAGCGCGATATGCGTCTTTCACTGTGGTGTAACAGTGATCCAGTGTGTTTAATCCTCTGGTGGGGCATTTAATAAACTGTTTGTAGCGGGGGAGATCGTGGCTCAGATTGCACTGATTAAAGTCGCCAGCCACAATAATCAGCGAGTCTGGAAAACTCCGCTCTGTGTGTTGAATGTGATCCGCGAGCACGCGCTGAGCTTCGCGCGTGTCCGCGTCGGGAGGGGCGTACACAGCGATCAGTATAAAAGAAGCAAACTCCCGCGGGGAATAGAAGGGCTTGCAATTGATAACAAGAAATTCCAAGGCAGGAGAACAGTGTTTGGAAATTACCGTTACATCAGAGCACCAGATGCAGTTGATGTAGAAGCAGACTCCGCCTCCTGTGGTCTTGCCGGAAAGCTCTGTGTCACGATCAGCACGTAAGAGCTGGAAGCCGTCGAGGCGCAGCGCGCTGTCCGGTATATTTTCCCGGAGCCAGGTCTCAGTAAAGCAGAGGACAGCTGAGGAGGCGAGGTCCTTAAAACGCATCAGCAGTCTCAGTTCATCCACCTTGTTAGTGAGAGAGTTGGTATTGGACAGAAATATGCCAGGCAGCGCCGTTCGCGAGCCTCTCCTGCGAAGTCGCACGAGAGCGCCCGCTCGTCTTCCTCTCTTCCGCCGTCTCACTTTCCGAGCCAAACAATAAACCAGATCGGCGGCAGGGGCTAGAAAAACTGGGAGGAGGTCCGTGGGGGTGAAAGTCCTGATATTTAAAAGTTCTTCACGGGTATAAGTGCAAGCAGACACACAATTGACAAACAAAAACAAACAAAGAGCGCAGCGAAGCACCATGTCGACCGCTGTGGGCGCCATCTTGGATCGGTCAATATCTCCCACAAATGTATGGCTTATGTGGATTGTATGGCTTATGTGGATTGGGGCTTCACGTCTGGAGGAACAAGACAGGAGATGGCAAGGAGGTGTGAAGTCGGGCCCTCGTCTCAGAGAAGAGGACCTGGGGGGTTTCCCGGTACACCAGAGAATAAGAGACAATGGTGAATCTTCAGGGACTTGCATTGTGATTGAATGTTTGCAGAAGCACCATGTGACTTGAGTTCTTAATCCCCCGGAGGTATAAGAGTGAGCTGTAACATTATTCTGCCTCTTCTTGCTTTTTGAGAATGTTGAAAGATTGTGTTCTTCAATAAAGCTGAACCTGAGAAATACACTCAAGTCTCGTCATTGAACACATCTTCCACACTGTACTTATATACAGGTCCTTACAAACAACAAAAATAGAAAAGGTTAAATGCTTTAGAGATTTAAGGTTATAAGCTTTCACTTTCTCTTAAAGTTAAGGTTGACTTTTGTTTTAATTTGTAAAAGCCTATTTTCATTTGAAGCTTTAAATGTTTTAATATTTACAGATTAGGAAACACAAATGAATTGTTTCTGTGTATTTTGCTACCAAGGATTTCTTAGGATTAAAGCTAATGGTGATTTATTTGATTGTTATCTATAAAGTTTTATTTGCAGAATAATCAGTGTTTCCACCTTTTGACTTTTCTCTTTTAAATCCTGGTGAGAAGTAGGGAGTTGGTTAATGTTTTCCTTTTCCTGTGGAGAAAAAAACATGAACCAAGAATAGCCCAATGACTTTAGATAACACTTAGAGCTTTTAGTGTTAATTGATTAATGTGGTTTCCTATTTTGAAAGATTTTGGTAAATATTCAGTGACTCACTAAATCCTTTACTAGCATGCACAGGGTTAACATCGCTTTAAGGTCACTTTTGAATAAAAATTGTCATTTATTCAAATCCTTAAGTTGAACTGGGCTTCCTGTGGAAGGGATCAAATAATGTAGCTTAAAACACACATATAGCTTCAAAAGTTTGCAATTGTTGTATAGAATGTGTAAATATATGGGCTTTTAACTTTTAAAGATTAAAATGTGTGGTTAATATAGGTGATTAAATACAAAGCATATGCTTCATGCATTTCTGGTATTCATTTATATAGAGCCATTGATTCACCAAATGAGAATAAACCTTCAACAGCCAACAAGTTTCTTTTTCGCTGCTTTTGGCATAGAAACTTTAAATTGGTTTCAAATTTAGGTTATTCTGAATAATATGGATTGCTTTGAAGTTAATTTGGAAGCCCGATTTGGTTATAAATCGGCTTAACAGATTAAAAGTTTCAGATGGGATTTTATTAAAGGATGCAGTTCTTATGATTGACCACAAGATGGAGGCAGTTCCTTCTCCACTCAAGGAGGAGGAGACACAGTGATGTCACTTGGAGGTGGTCTGTCTCAACTCCAAAATGGCTGCCAGGATCACTCACAATGGGATTTTGTAAAATGGCAGTTGCACTGCTTAGTCTGCACATGTGCACCTCCCATAAGCAGAATGGGACACACCTGTGGCGATTCAGTCACCTGGGATGTGAATGTACAACACAGCGCGCAAATTCGGACGCGGCCTGCCGACTACCAACCATGCCTTGTTTTGTTTCTTTCATAAAAACAGGAGAGTTTGTCTCTCTTTAATTCAGTTTTTCATGAGCCAAACTCCTTAACAAAAGACGGATTGGATTCTTCGCAATTCCATCTTTTCAGGCCTTTATTTAATTAATTCAGCATATGTCAATGCTTTTCTGAACTTTAGCATGCTTAAAAAACATAGTCTGTGCAGTGCAGCAGTTTGAGCGGGGGTCTATGACCCCTCCCTCTTGCTGCTTCTCCACATAGACCTCAGCTGCGTGGGGGCAGATTCCCTCTTCCCATCTCTGTGCTCCCACCCACAGACACTGCTAGGTTCAGGCAGATAAGGGGGGTTAAACACTGGCTGAGTGGCCAGTTAGATACAGAGGGAAAAAAAAGTTTTACTGTGCAAAAGATCAGATTTAACTATACCCACACAGCTTGTGAAATCATAATTTCATGTCCATTTCTAGATTTCTAGCAGAGCCTCACACGGCGGTGCCATTATAAAATATGTAGTGAATTTATGGGTTTTATAGGTATTTTATTGTTGGTACAAGTATTAATGTAAATATGAATGTGAGTAGGAATGAAGATTTCCTTTCATTACTCTCATATCTTCGTAAGGCACCAGTCCAGATAATGGACAATTTTATTAACTATTCTTTATTTGTACCAATTATGAATCAGTCTCAAAGAAAAACCCTTGTGTTCTTGTCTGCTGATAAACAAGAAGATGGACATGAAATCAAACAATAACTCCTATATGGCTTCCAGTGGTTTAATAAAAAATGTCAGAAAAGGCTAACATATTTGGATAACTTTAAAACAGAGAATTCAACATGTATCCTGGGCACCATAGACTATTACTGAATTACATTGCTTCTTTTCCAGCAGAAGCCATAAACTCAACCTAAAAAGGGAAATGCAAGGGAGCCTGGAGCTCTATTGGTCAGTAAACGTTTCTGAGGTGGGGGTCTCCCACAGAGCAGAGATACAGACATTTGATATGAAGAGTGAAATCCTCCTTAAGAAACATGTTGCTGAATAAAGCATAAATTTCTTAAACTTTAGTGACTAAGATATTCTACTCAATAATAAGGGAACTGTGGAGAATGTGCTCAAGGATGAGTCTGAGTTTATTCCTCAGATTCAGCTTTATTCACAGATCACATACTCCAACAGTCTCAAAGCAAGAAAAGAGGAAGTTTCATCTCACATCTGGGGTTATTACCCCGGACACGAAACAGCAGTCACATGTGTTTAAAATCAAACATACAGTCACATGTACTTAATCCCAATCACAAAGTAACCCTTTGATCTCACACCATTGTCCCTTTAGTCTCTGGTGTCTGGAAATCTCCCAGGGTCCTCTCCCTGAAACAAAGGCCGAATCTCACACTCTTCCGTTTCTCTCAGAGGCTCAGTCCCTTTTGTTCCATGAGACGTGTAGCACACAATAAACATACAGCAATACATTTTGTGGAAGATCATGTATACCAACATATGTGCCACATGACCCCCCCCCAAAAAAACGCTAAAATGGACAAACATAACCAGAGATACATGACATAATAACTCACTACAAATCAAATCCATCCAGTTCGCCTAGCTCTAAGTCTCCTGCCGTATCTGCTGAAAGCCGCTTTGCTGTTTCTGCAGCGTCCTCCTGCTCCTGTGGATTAGAACTGTTAGTCAATCTCTGTGGTGTTCTGTAGAATGCCCTCTAGAGGGGGGTCTGCCGCGACGGGGGGCTCTCGCCAACTGCACTGCTTCATCAATCCGCCAAAACAAAAGCGGGTTTGAGTCTGTTATACAAAACAACTCCTTTACTGCCTCCCAAATCTACAAAAAAATGCTTCACTCTCCTGTTCCAGCACCTTGAACGTGCCCATCGAATGGCGGGTGCAAGTTGGGGCGATAAGCATCATGTCTCACAAAAACAAACTCCGCATCTTTTAAAGTCTTCGCACAAAAACACGTGGGGAAGACTGTGATGAACCGGAGCCAGTGAAGCGTGTTTGATCCTGTGCCGCACTGCAACAGCTGAGCGGGGGAGCAATTTGGCGCAGGATTCTCGGGAGAAATTCCCCGGGGAGACGGAGAGGCTGTCAAAAACTAACTCAGCTAGGAGGCTTGGAAATCCTCCTTAGGTGCAGAACGCAACCCCAATAAGACCCATGGTAGTTTGTCAACCCAATTGTATCCGTAAGCGACGCTCTGAGGGCTGCTTTCAATGACCTATGAGAAACGCTCGCATAAAACCGTTAGCCTGGGGGTTGTACGCGGTGGTGCGGTGTGATCTTTACCCCTAGGCTTGTGGGCCATCGTGACCAGAGGGACCTGCTTCCGGCCAACACGTTGTGCGGTCCACCATCTCAAAAGGTGTGTGTACCCCTGTGACAACGGAAGGGGGCCTACCAAGTCGACATGCACATGATCAAAGCGCTTAGCCGGAATGTGAAAAGGCTCCAAAGGAGCTCTAGTGTGTTTGTGTATTTGGCTCGCTGACACGCTACGCAGCTGATGCCATTCCTTGACCTGTCTGCGCAAGCCCCGGCCATACAAATTTCTCTCCCACCATTTTGACCGATGCGCGCACCCCCGGGTGCGCCAGAGAATGGATCAAGTCAAAAACGCGGCAGCGCCACGCAGCTGGTATACCATGGGACGCGGCTGTCCCGTGGAGACATCGCAGATTAGGGGAGGCATACCCATTTGCAGGCACCCTGGTCCTCCAGCCTTAACCCTGTTGGTCCAGACTGGAGCGCGTGCACGTCCGCATCGCTAACTACTGCTCCGCGGGCCATGGCTGCATAATCTAACCCTACGCGACCGGGGCTGCGCGCGCTTCCGCGACGCTACCCTGGCCCTCGCCATGGCTGCAGAGTCCTGCCCCCACATGGCCTGGGCGCCGGGCACAGCACGCGAGAGGCAGTCTGCCACTACATTATGTTTACCTGCGACATGCTGGATAACGGTGGTGACCTCTGATATTGCAGCCAGCGTGTCTTTGCTGCCGGCCCGACAAGGTTCCGAAATCTTGGCCATCGCAAAAGTCAGCGTTTGGTGGTCCACGAAACGCGTGAAACTGCGCCCTTCCAGCCGGAACAGGGAAATGGCGGATGGCAAGTGTAGGGCCAACAACTCCCTGTCGAACGCGCTGTATTTTCGCTCGCTATCGCACAAGGTTTTGCTGAAAAAACGCGAGCGGTTTGCCAGGTCCCCCGCTACAAACTGTTCAACGACTGCCCCTACTGCTAAATCGGACGCGTCAGTGGTGAGGGCCATGCGGGCCACTGGAACTGGATGTGCCAACAAAGCCGCGTTTGCCAGGGCTGTTTTGACTTGTGAGAATGCGCACTCCTGCTCAGAGACCATTCGATTTATTCGTGGGTTTTTTGTTTTTTAGTGCAGCGTACAATGGTTGCATGAGCTGCGCTGCGCTTGGGAGGGAAAACGGTTATAAAAATTAACCATTCCCAAAAACTCCTGTAATGCTTTGAACCGTTTGAGGTTGGGGAAAATTTTGTTATTGCGCGCACTTTAATCGGGCAGGAGGGACCGATCCTTCTGGCGAAACGCGATGCCCCAAAAAATCAATCTGCGCTAAACCCCAACTACACTTCGCTGGGTTAATTATTACCCGTGCTCTGTCTAGCCCTCCGAAAAACTGCCGTGAGGTGGCTTTCATGTTCGTCTTCGGACGTGCTGGCTACTAAAATGGTCATCTAAGTAGACGAACACGAAAGGGGAGGCTGCGTAGCACCGCGTCCATCATGCGCTGGAACGTCTGCGCGGCCCCCTTGAGTCCAAAAGGCATGCGCAAAAACTCAAAAAGCCCGAAAGGATTATTACCGCTGTTTTGGGGTATGTCCTGGGCGCGCACTGGAACCTGATGGTAGCCCGCGCACTAAATCTATTTTAGAAAATAATGCGCTGGCCCCCGCCAAATGAACCGAAAAATCTTGGGATTGTGGGATCGGGTAGCAGGTCGTGAGCAGTGGCGTTATTCAACCTGCGGAAATCACCGCAAGGTCACCACAAGCCATCGGTCTTTGGGACCATGTGCAATGGTGAAGCCCAGGGGCTTTCGAATGTCTGATTGATGCCCAGTTTTTCCAGGTTGGCAAACAACTCGCTGCGCTATGGTCAGTTTAGCTGAGTCCAGGGCGCCAAGCTTATGGCAAAGAACGGGCGGGCCGGTGTAGTGATATAATGCTCCACCCCATGTTTGGCCACTGTCGCTGAAAATGTTGGGACTGTTAGTGCTGGGGAACTGAGTGAGGAGTGTGTGGGAACTTACCACCCTCAGCTGTGATGTTGGCTTGTGCAGTGGCGGTGCCACTCGTGCTGTGCAAGGAATAGAGTGAAAAGACCAGACTCAGTTAGCAAGGATCAACCAATAAACCATGTGAGCACAAGAAATCAGCCCCTAACATGTTGAAAGCTGACTGCAGCTACAACAAAAGTCCACTCAAATGAACGGCCCTGCAAAGACAGAAGCAGGGACCTCTCACCGCAGGTCTTAATAGCTGAGCCGTTCGCTGCTGACACTGACACCCAGGGAACCTTGGGCGGCATCAGCCGGTCCGCATAGGAAGGCGTGATGAAGCTCATCTGGGAGCCTGTGTCCACGAGGAATTGTCTCCCCGAACGTGCATCCGTCAGGTAGAGCAGCTTGTTCTCCTCCCCGAGGGTCGCAGCCGCTACCGACCCTCGGTCTTGGCGTTTTCCGAACGCTTGAAGTGGCACGGTGGGAGGCACTTGTGTGCCCTCTCTGCAAAGTGGCGATGATAGAAGCAAAGGACTGCACGGTGGCGCCGTGGTTTAGCACTGTGGCAGCACAGTTTTACCCTCGGCCGGGGGATCGCGGGGATCATGAGATCGTGGGTTCGATCCCAGCCCCCGACCAACAGTGAGCTGTGTGGAGTTTGCATGTTCTCCCCGTGTTGCGTGGGTTTACTCCGGGATTTTTCCGGTTTCTTCCCGCACACCAAAAACATGTAGGTTTAGGGCGCTCGCGCACGCAGCAACCAGCAGCCGGTGGCTTGTCACCAGACTGCAAACCAAATCTACCTACGGGTACAAATAAGTAACAAAAAAAAAAAAAAGAAAAAAAAAAGGACGTCATCCGCTCTGTGTCGCCTGGTCCTTGCTGCTGCCGTCGTCAGCGCGTCTGGCGCTGCCACCACTGGCCCCATGCCGTCTCCGGGCGTCGCTCCCAGCTCCACTGCTGCAGCCGAAACTGCGCTCCACTTGTGGGCGTCGACGAGTCGCTGCGCCTCCTTGCTCAGCCCATGGTAGTCTCGCTTGGCCAACTGGGGTGAATCTGCCAGGGTAACTCTCACTGCTGGCGGCAGGGTCCGGAGGAAAAGGTTGGCGAAGATAAATTCGCAGTCCTCGGAGTCTTTCAGCCTCAGCATTTTCACCATCAGGTCTACAGGTCTGTTGTTCTCCGACTCCATCAACGCCAGGAGCCCCTCTGTTCGCTGTTGCACCGAGGGGGTGAAATGGCTGATAAGCGCAGCTTTCAATGCGCTGTATTTGTCGCTGTCTGGTGGGTGATTGACCAGGTCTTCCACCATCTGGACTGTGTGGCTGTCCAGCTTCGCCACCACATGGTAGAACTTCGTGTCGTCCTTCGAGATTCTCCGGAGGTTGAACTGCGCCTCGACTGTGCTAAACCAGGAGCGCGGACTACGCTGCCAGAAGTCGGGCAGCCGGAGTGTGGAGGCAGCCATCAGGCTGGCTTCTGCTGAGCCCCGCTCGGGAGAATTATCTCTGCTCATTTTTCGTCGTAAGGTCACCAGTGTGGAGAATGTGCTCAAGGATGAGACTGAGTTTATTCCTCAGATTCAGCTTTATTCACAGATCACATACTCCCACAATCTCAACGCAAGAAAAGAGGAAGTTTCATCTCACATCTGGGTTTTGTACCCCAGACACGAAACAGCAGTCACATGGTGTTTAATCAAACATACAGTCACATGGTACTTAATCCCAATCACAAAGTAACCCCTTTGATCTCACACCATTGTCCTTTAGTCTCTGGTGGTCCGGAAATCTCCCCAGGTCGTCTCCCTGAAACAAAGGCCGAATCTCACACTCTTCCGTTGTCTCTCAGAGGCTCAGTCCCTTTTGTTCCATGAGACGTGTAGCACACAATAAACATACAGCAATACATTTGTGAAGAATATGTAACCAACATATGTGCCACAGAACATACAATGTCTCTACATTGTAACTGTAATTAATTTGTGATAGTAAGCATGCAAAAATTAATTTCTTCCTGAGAATAAAGCAACATATATCATATCAATAAAAGCATTTGAAACCACATTGTCCACCCCAAGAGTTCAACCATGTCTTCAGTAGCAGATACCTTCTTGAGAGAAAGAATGTGAATTAGTTTATTTGTCCATATTGCATAAATTCCACTGCAAAGAGAAAAAAAATTAAATATTCCTGATTCATCCACCAGATGGCACTGTGAAACTGTCTGGTTGTTTACTGGAGAATCTTGACTCCCCAAGTGTGGATTATGTCAACATAAATCTGTCAATTTGAAACATTCCTTTGCCAAAGAGCAGAAAAGTCGTGGAGAAGGGATTAACTTCCACTTTATGGCCGATGGATAGTGTTACAGCTCTGGTCCTTGGATGATAGAAGCAGCTCATGACCAGACTTTTGAGTTGAAACAATTTTTCTTCAGCAAAGAATAATTTTATAGATTGGAACTCAAGGTCAACGCTACACGCTCCTCCACCTTAATTCTCCCCATCTTCTACTTTAACAAAAATGACAAAAATGACCAAGTTATTATATAATCTTTAAATAAGTGTACATCCTTGGTCAAAAATTTCTGGAATGACACAAATTGACTGCATAAATTTGATGTTTTTGTCATTTTTTCATAATTTTTCATAATTTTGACAGTAAATTTTGGGGAAAATGCATCACACTTATAGTATGCATCACTCTAAACATTAATCAATTGAAATTATTCTGTGACCTCGAAAAGAAATGTTTTTTTTAAATTTTTTTTTATCAGGGTTCAAAGTTTCAGAAATGAGCCAATTCAGTATTGATCATTTCATGGATCTGGCTTCAATTTATTAATAATTTTGACAGTAATTTTTTTTTTGCCAATGCATCAGAACAGTAGTACACATCACTCTGAACATTAATCCATTGGAATTATTTTGTGACCTCTAAAGGAAATGATTTTATGAGGGTTCAAAGATTAAGAAATGAGCCAATTGATATAGATCATTTCATGGATTTTGGCTTTCATTTTTTCATAATTTTGAAATAAATTTTTTGACAGTGCATCAGAATAGTAGTACACATCACTCTGAACACTAATCTACTGGAATTATTCTGTGACCGCTGAAGGAAATGATTTTAAGAGGGTTCTGTTTCAGAAATGAGCCAATCGGTATTGATCATTTCATAGATTTTGGCTTCAATTTATTCATAATTTTGACAGCAAATTTTTTTGAAAATGCCTCAGACTCATAGCATAAGTCAGTCTGAACACTAATCCCTTGGAATTATTCTGTGACCTCTAAAGGAATTGATTTTATGAGGGTTCAAAGTTTAAGAGATGAGCCAATCGGCATAGATCATTTCATGGATTTTGGCTTTCATTTCTTGATAATTTTGACAGTAAATTTTTTTTGACAATGCATCAGAATAGTAGTACACATCACTCTGAACAATAATCAATTGAAATTATTCTGTGATCTCGAAAAGAAATGTTTTTTTGTTTTTTGTTTTTTATCAGGGTTCAAAGTTTCAGAAATGAGCTAATTCAGTACTGATCATTTCATGGATTTGGCTTCAATTTATTAATAATTTTGACAGTAATTTTTTTGACAATGCATCAGAACAGTAGTACACATCACTCTGAACACTAATCCATTGGAATTATTTTGTGACCTCTAAAGGAAATGATTTTATGAGAGTTCAAAGTTTAAGAAATTAGCCAGTCGGTATTGATCATTTCATAATTTATTAATAATTTTGACAGTAAATCTTTTGAAAATGCATCAAACTCATAGTGTAGGTCAGTCTGAACATTAATACTGTCATGAGCCGAGCCGGCTTGGCTTTCCCTGGCTCGGTCTCGATCTCTCTGTGGGTTTTGGTTTTACTGGTTACAGTATGTGCATTTTTGTGTTTTCTGGTACTGATTTCCATACCCTTAGCCACTGCCTGACAGGCAGCTGTTAGTCAGCTTCAGTGACCTACTTTCTCTCACACTGCTGACAGTCTGTCAGTCCAGCCATGGACCCTCGCTCTCCCTCAGGTTCAGGTTCAGGTTTAGGTTACTTTATTTGTACCCATAGGTAGATTTGTTTTGCAGTCTGGTGATATCCATATTTACAAGCCACAAATTACATTCAACATAGACACAAACACAGGCACACATGAAATTGACTATGAACATGATAAAAATACTCAGGGCTCCATCAATCAGGGTATAAAAAGACAAAGAGATGAGAGAAAAACCAGAGGTAAGAGAGAAGAGTCATATTAAAAGTTAAAAACTAGTCAAAGAGGTTAAAAACTCAAAGGTCTAAAACTCAATAAAATATTTAGAACCCAAGTAACATCCTACAAAAATAAGTAAATATAAAATGGAGTTAATAAATAGGTACCTAAATTATGTGCAATAAATTGTTACAGCTTGTTCAACTCTTTGACAGAGTTGTATTCCATCAGCTGTTTCCAGCCCCGGTAATCATCCTTCCCGCGCCTCGCCCAGACATTCCCAATTTTCCCATGCCAGTGGCGTTTGTTCATAAGCAGCTCTTTGCTAGACAAACGCCGCTGGACCATTATACGTGTTAGATGGTTTTTCTCTGCCGCCTAACCGTCATGTCTTCTAAGGACTGTTGTTGTGTGTGCTCACTGGAGGACGCTGGGACTACTCGGACTGCCCCCTCACTGTGAGTAACTGTTAGTGTTTCTGTTCGCCGCTCTGCTGCTACGCTTCCCGCAGCGTTTCCCCCATGCAGCACAGCTGCTACGCTTTGGCTGTTTGCCCAATGTAATCCTCCTGTGTGTGTTGACCGTCCTGAAGGACTCTTAAGCGTAACCCGAGCTATGTCTTTGTATATTCACTTTGGTGTCAATAAATGTGTGTCTGGTGAAACCCTCCACGTAAATCCATTGGTCCTTTTCTCTTCCTCCATGCACTGTAGAGAAGCATACAGAGAGTTTATGACGTCGCAGGTACAGCTCCCCTGAGGTCTGAAGTCGTTGTGTGGTCTCCTCCGTAGGCCATGCTGCCGTGGGCCCAGCAGGCTGGCTTTGGACACTTGTGGGGGCTGCGCCCCAGGATTAGCCCGGCATGGGTGCTGCACTCCTGCCCAGACCCATCATGGACACCACGCTCTGGGTCGGGGTCCACCGTGGGTGCAGCGGAGCCTCAGCCGGAGGTCACCGCGGGTGCAGCAAGGCTCCCACTGGAGTCCATCGTGGGCGCAGTGGAACCGGCCCGGTTGGGGGCCACCGAGGGCGCTGTGGATCACCATGAGGACACCGTGGTCCCCTTCTCCTCCCGGTCCTACGCCATGGGGGTTCCCTCCCTTTGGTCCAGTCATCCACCAGTGAGCTTCCCGGTAGGCAGACCTCCTTCTGCCTCACCCCGTCAGCCCTGGTGGATCAACAACGCTGGCTGACCGCCTGAGGGACTGAGTCTCTGGGCCAGATGGCCCGTGTTCTCTGGCCGGCCACCAGACTGGGTTCGCCGAACTGCCTGCTGGGCCTGGGACTCAGGGCGGCCTCCTGAGCCGCTATGGCTTTGGACTTGGGGGGGTTAATTGTGGACCCTGGGCGGGGTATTGTATTCCCTCCTTCCTGTTCCCCCTACCACCCACCCAGGTTTGTGTTGTTTGTTGTTGTTGCTCCTGTTGGGGGGGGGGGTCGTCTTGATGTTACCTTGGGTGTCTGGAAATCCACCCCTTAAAGGGGGGGCTGTCACGAGCCGAGCCGGCTTGGCTTTCCCTGGCTTGGTCTCAGTCTCTCTGTGGGTTTTGGTTTTACTGGTTATGTGCATTTTTGTGTTTTCTGGTACTGATTTCCATATCCTTAGCCACTGCCTGACCAGCAGCTGTTAGTCAGCTTCAGTGATCTACTTTCTCTCACGCTGCTGACAGTCTGTCGGTCCAGCCACACCCCCTCGCTCTTCCTCTGTATTCCATCAGCTGTTTCCAGCCCCGGTAATCATCCTTCCCGCGCCTCGCCCAGGTCTTCCCAATTTGCCACACCAGCGGCATTTGTTCATAATCAGCTCTTTGCTAGACAAACACCGCTGGACCATTATACGTGTTAGATGGTTTTTCTCTGCCGCCTAACCGTCACGTCTTCTAAGGACTGTTGTGTGTGCTCGCTGGGGGACGATGGGACTACTCGGACTGCCCCCTCACTGTGAGTAACTGTTAGTGTTTCTGTTTGCCGCTGTGCTGCTATGCTTCCCGCAGTGTTTCCCCCGTGCCTTTGGCTGTTTGCCCAGTGTAATTCTCTTGTGTGTGTTGAGCGTCCTGAAGGACTCTTAAGTGTAACCCAATCTGTCTATGTCTTTGTATATTCACTTTGGTGTCAATAAATGTGTGTTTGGTGAAACCCTGCAAGTAAATCCATTTGTCCTTTTCTCCTCCTCGTGCGCTGTAGAGAAGCGCACGGAGAGTTTATGACAAATACATTGAAATTATTCTGTAACCTCTAAAGGAAATGATTTTGTGAGGATCCAAATGTGAGGAAATTAACCACTCAGTACAGATTTTATGGACTTTGCCTGTAATTTACTAATAATTTTGACAGTAAGGTTTTTTCAGCATACACCATTCTCATAGTACTCATCACTCTGAACAACAACCCATTGAGATTATGTAGTGACCCACTAAAGAAATGATTTTATTAAGGTTTAAACAAGAGGAAATAAAAAAAAAAAAAAGATAGGCGCAACTGCTTACATACATTTACAAGTGTTCAATATCCACACTGAGAGTTTGGAACATTTACAGTGGTACAGTTGTGTGAAAAAGTGTTTGCCCTCTTCTTGATTTCTCATTTTTATTTGTATGTTTATCACATTTAAATGTTTCAAATCATCAAACAAATTTAAATATTAGACAAAAATAACACAAGTAAACACAAAATGCAGGTTTTAAATGAAGGTGTTTATTATTAAGGGAAAATAAAATCCAAACCTACATGGCCCCATGTGAAAGAGTGATTGCCCCCTAAACCTAATAACTGGTTGGGCCACCCTTAGCAGCAACAACTGCAATCAAGTATTTGTGATAACTGGCAATGAGTCTTTTACAGCGCTGTGGAGGAATTTCGGCCCACTCATCTTTGCAGAACTGTTGTAATTCTGCCACATTGGAGGGTTTTTGAGGATGAACTGCCTTTTTTTTTCCCACAATATTTTTTATTGAACCTTTTTTTTACAAACATGGCACAAACAGTCAAACACTAACACTAAAATAATTTAAAAATTAAAAAAAACACTAACAACAACAAAAAAATGTACTAAAAACAACAACAACCATTAACGAAAGCAAATCAACAACAATGCTCCTCTGTTTAGTCTAGGTAATCTATTACATAAGAATACATAGTATACATTCACCAGTTTGGAATTTGCAAGGTCCACACATATCATTCACTTTCTTCTTCAGAAGTTATGTTTAATTTCTTTACATAATCAATGAAAGTGTCACGCCGCGCCATTCATCAGCGGCGCCACCTGCTCACGCACCTGCTACTCGTCAGCGGCGAGGGATAAAAGCCGCCTCGCCCTGAGCTTCGGCCTGAAGCCGTTAGACTTCATCGCCTTCAACGCGAAGCGTCAACCCTCTCTTCAGCGTCAAACTATTGGTAAGAAGATTCCTTTCCTTACCTCTCCCAGTCTGCTCCCCTGTGCACAGGTGGATTCCTTGGCGGCGGACAACTCCGTCCTTCGTCCTTCCTCGCTGCTGCACCGAGTCCTGCAGGTGACTGTCTCCCGGGGTTCCGTCCTTGTAGTGCCTGCCATCTGTCAAACTCAAGTAAGCTTCTCTCCCTCGCCTATTCTCCTCCTGTATTGGTGTGTGCCTGTCACCCTGTGTCTGTTCTCTCCCATAGGGTTGCCGGCTGAACGGTCTTCTGCCTCTGTGCCCGAAGCAGACGCCACCACCAATACATTAACATTCCACTGACACACACCCATACACCCCTGCTGTTAATAAACAGTTTGAACTACTCTGAACCTGTGTGTGTGCGTCTCCTGAGCCGAACGTTATGTCAGTACGGCTTCAGCAGAGCGGCTCGGCAGACGGCGGGCTCGCGCACCGGCTTACCACTCTCGAGGTTCGGGTGGATCAAATTGCTTATCAGCAGCAGGTGATTTTAAATCAACTTATTGCCATCACTAACCGATTGGACCGCCTGGACCCCCAACAGCCGTTCCCCCCGGCTCACCAGGGTGGCGCAGCTCCTGCTGTCCCAGCGGCCGTCCAGCCGGCTCCTGCGGCACCGGTTCGGCTCACGCCGATTCCAACCCCCGCCCGCTTTAGCGGAAAGCTCGGCGGAGCGCGGGGGTTCATTATGCAGTGTGAGTCCGTATTCCACCGTGTGCCCGGAGACTTCCCCTCGGATCACAGCCGAATTGGCTACATAGGGAATCTCCTGGAGGGGCGCGCGTTAACTTGGACCTACGCCATTATGGCGAAGCCCAGTTACGCCACCCTCACCTATGACCAGTTCGTGGCACGCTTCCTGGAGGTCTTTGACCATTCCCGAACCGAGACGGTCCAAGTCGATCGGCTTCTCGCTCTCCAGCAGGGAAGCCGGTCGGCAGCGGACTATGCGGTTGACTACCGGGTAGCGGCGGAGGAACTGGGCTGGGACGAACGCTCCCTCTGTGGCCTGTTCCTCCGCAGCCTGAATGATGATCTGAGGGATGAACTGGCTGGTCGGGATATCCCTGGGACGCTAGCTGAGCTAACTTCTCTCGCCATCAGCTTGGATAACAGGCTGCGCGAGCGCTCCTCTGGGCGGAAGTCGTCTTCTTCTTGCCCTCGGGGAGCCTCGTCGCGCCTGCCCCAAGCTCGCCCCCTGGCGACGCCGCCGCCATCGCACTCCGAGGAGTCGGAGCCGATGGTGACGGGCTGGACAAAGCTCTCCCCGGCAGAGAGACAACGCCGCCGTGAGTTGAATCTCTGCATGTACTGCGGGGATAATCAACACACGGTGGAGCTCTGTCCACATAAGCCAAACGGCGGGGTCCGCGAGTCACTGTAGGGGGCCTCGCGGACGTCAATCGGTTAAGTCCCCTCACCCAATTGAAGCTGCCCATCCGTTTTTGCCACAATCCCACTGGGCATCTCACCCACGCACTGGTGGATTCGGGTGCAGAAGGCAGCTTTATTTCACAAAGCCTGGCAACCCGTTTGGGCATTCGCTGTCAGGCACTGAAGAATCCCATCTCCCTTGTTAATCTCTCCGGTGCCTCCCTTGGGAGAGTATCACACCAAACCATCCCCGTCCCGGTCATCATCTCGGGAAATCACCGAGAGGAGATGACCTTCTACGTCCTTCCCAACTCTGTGTCGCCCGTCATCCTGGGGTATCCCTGGCTTCGCCTTCACAACCCGGTCCTGGATTGGAAATCAGCTGGGATATCGGCATGGAGTACGTTCTGTATGGGCACCTGCCTTCAGTCCGCTGCCTGCTCTCTGTCCGCTCCTCCCCCCGCGACGGACGCTGCACCCCCGGACCTGTCTCTGGTGCCCCCAGAATTTCACGACCTGGGTATGGTGTTCAGTAAAGCGAAAGCTATGTTTCTCCCCCCTCATCGGCCCTATGACTGCGCCATCAACCTCCGCCAGGGGGCTCCCTTACCTTCTGGTCGCCTTTACAGCCTGTCTGCGCCGGAGAAGGAGACGATGAACGCCTACCTGAAGGAGTCATTGAGTGCTGGGATTATCCGCCCATCATCGTCACCCGTGGGGGCAGGGTTCTTCTTCGTGGGAAAGAAGGATGGGTCCCTCCGCCCGTGTATCGACTACCGGGCCCTCAATAACATCACGGAGAAGGACCGTTACACCCTGCCTCTCATGGACACTGCTTTCCACTCCCTCCAGGGGGCGACCTGGTTCACCAAGCTGGACCTACGCAGCGCTTACCACCTCGTCCGGATCCGGGAGGGAGATGAGTGGAAAACGGCCTTCCGTACCCCGAACGGCCACTTTGAATATCTGGTGATGCCGTTCGGGTTGACCAACGCTCCTGCAGTCTTCCAGCGCCTCATTAATGACGTCCTCCGGGACTTCATTGGCCTTTTTGTGTTCGTCTACCTGGACGATATTCTCATCTTCTCCAAGTCCAGGGATGAGCACCAGGTCCACGTGAGGCGGGTCCTCCAAAGGCTGCTGGAGAATTGTCTGTACGTTAAGGCAGAAAAGTGTGAATTTTACGCCAGGAGTACGTCCTTCCTGGGGTTCATCATCGCCCACGACAAGGTGCTCCCCGACCCAGAGAAGGTAAAGGCGGTGGTGGAATGGCCCACACCTGCATCCCGGAAACAGGTGCAGCAATTTGTTGGCTTCGCCAATTTCTACCGCCGCTTTGTCCCCAACTTCAGTGCCATCGTTGGACCACTGACCCGCCTCACGTCCCCGAAGGTCCCGTTCCGGTGGACCGAAGAGGTCGCTGCCGCCTTTGAGGCGCTGAAGGCGGAATTCTCCTCCTCCCGGGTCCTTCGCCAGGTCGACCCCGCGCTGCAGTGCATCGTGGAGGTAGACGCTTCGGACACGGGAGTGGGAGCAGTGCTGTCCCAGCGGTCACCGGACGATGGCGCCAAACGGCCGTGCGCCTTCTTCTCCCGGCGCTTGTCCCCGGCGGAGAGAAACTACGATGTGGGGGACAGAGAGCTCTTGGCCATTAAGCTCGCCCTGCAGGAGTGGCGCCACTGGTTAGAGGGGGCGAGCCTGCCGTTTGTGGTCCTCACGGACCACAAGAACTTGGAATACCTACGATCTGCCAAGCGCCTGAACGCCCGCCAGGCGCGCTGGTCCCTGTTCTTCGCCAGGTTCCAATTTTCCATCACCTTCAGGCCTGGCTCTAGGAACGTCCTGCCTGACGCCCTCTCCAGGCAGTTCGCCCCCCGTGGAGTCGGAGGAGGCGCCCCACTCCATCCTGCCCAGGTCGTGCGTCGTGGGAGCCATCTCGTGGGACATCGAGAGCAAGATCCGGAAGGCACAGGAGGTGGAACCTGACCCTGGCGGCGGACCGGAGGGGAGGCTGTTCGTGCCATCCGCGGTCCGAGGAGAGGTCATCCACTGGCTCCACACCTCCAAGCTCACCTGTCACCCTGGCACCTCCCGGATGATAGATCTCCTCCAACGGTCCTTTTGGTGGCCAGGCCTGCGGAGGGATGCAGCCCGCTACGCCCGGGCTTGCCCAATCTGTGCCACCTGCAAGTCGGGAAACACCCCCCCAGCGGGTCTGCTCCAGCCCCTGCCCGTCCCTGGCAGGCCCTGGTCGCACATCGCGCTGGATTTCGTCACCGGACTCCCTGTCTCCAACTCCTATGACACCATCCTGACCATCGTGGACCGCTTCTCCAAGGCCGTGCACTTCGTCCCCCTGCAAGGCCTCCCTACTGCCCTGGAGACGGCGGACCTCCTCGTCCAACACGTGGTCAGGCTGCATGGGATTCCGGTGGACGTGGTCTCGGACCGGGGCCCCCAGTTTTCATCTGAGGTTTGGAGGTCTTTCTGTAACGCCATCGGAGCCAGGGTGAGCCTCTCCTCCGGCCATCACCCCCAATCCAACGGGCAGTGTGAGAGGACCAACCAGGAGCTGGAGGCTGCGCTCCGCTGTGTGTCCAGATCCAAACCCACGTCCTGGAGCAACCATCTTGCCTGGGTTGAATATGCCCACAACACCGCTCGCTCTTCTGCAACAGGGATGTCCCCCTTCAAAGCGTCCCTGGGTTACGACCCCCCGCTGTTTCCGGAGCAGGAGAGTGAAGTAACTGTCCCGTCAGTTAGGGCCCATCTCAGGCAGTTCTGCTCCACCTGGACTGCCGCGCGCCATGCGCTATTACGCACAGCGGAGCGCAACAGGACAGTGGCGGACCGGCGTAGAAGACCTGCCCCGGCGTACAGAGTTGGGCAGCTTGTTTACATTTCCACCCAGGACGTCACTCTAAAAGGCGAGAGGAGAAAGCTGGCACAGCGCTTCATGGGTCCCTACCCCATCACCCGGATCATCAACCCGGTGGCTGTGCGCGTGGCTATTCCCCCCTCCCTCCGCATTCATCCTACTTTCCACGTGTCGAAGGTGAAACTGGCAGTTACTGACCCCCTTTGCCCTCCTCCTGCAGCGCAACCCGCGCCCCGGATGATTGGTGGCCATCCGGCCTGGTCCGCCTCCTCCATCCTGGACTCCCGGCGCCGGGGTCGTGGGTTGCAATACTTGGTGGACTGGGAGGGCTATGGGCCCGAGCATCGACAGTGGGTGCCCCCGTCATTTGTGTTGGACCCATCGCTCATCGCGGACTTCCACCGAGCGCACCCGGATAAGCCATCGCCAGGAGGCGCTGCTAGAGGGGGGAGTACTGTCACGCCGCGCCATTCATCAGCGGCGCCACCTGCTCACGCACCTGCTACTCGTCAGCGGCGAGGGATAAAAGCCGCCTCGCCCTGAGCTTCGGCCTGAAGCCGTTAGACTTCATCGCCTTCAACGCGAAGCGTCAACCCTCTCTTCAGCGTCAAACTATTGGTAAGAAGATTCCTTTCCTTACCTCTCCCAGTCTGCTCCCCTGTGCACAGGTGGATTCCTTGGCGGCGGACAACTCCGTCCTTCGTCCTTCCTCGCTGCTGCACCAAGTCCTGCAGGTGACTGTCTCCCGGGGTTCCGTCCTTGTAGTGCCTGCCATCTGTCAAACTCAAGTAAGCTTCTCTCCCTCGCCTATTCTCCTCCTGTATTGGTGTGTGCCTGTCACCCTGTGTCTGTTCTCTCCCATAGGGTTGCCGGCTGAATGGTCTTCTGCCTCTGTGCCCGAAGCAGACGCCACCACCAATACATTAACATTCCACTGACACACACCCATACACCCCTGCTGTTAATAAACAGTTTGAACTACTCTGAACCTGTGTGTGTGCGTCTCCTGAGCCGAACGTTATGTCAGAAAGGTCTCCATATATTCTCAAACACACCTTCCTTTAACCTCTTGCACTCCGGTGTACCGCGGACGGGCACGTCTCTGCGTCCCAGAGTGCACGAGGGTGCTCTCGTGCGCCCTCGTGCGCTCTAGGACGCATGAGGGTGCTGCGTCCAAGCGCGCACTGAAAAAAAAAAAGTTCTTCCACTACAGACACAGCCGCGAACAGATCAGATATGATTGATCTCTCATTCGACTAATAAGAGCCTTGAATTGGGTTTCTGAAACCTTGAAGAACCAATGACTGAAAACCTAGCAAGAAGGACCCGCCAACCAACGCTGTGAATGCAGCCAGCCAATTGAAGCACAGAAGTTCGGGCTGGGTGAAGAGAGACTGACTGCTGCAGCAGATGAAAAAAAAGGACCCGCAGGAAGAACCCCACAGACCCATTGCCATTCGCGCATCGGCATGTTCAGCCACAGGCGGTGCTTTTTTTGTTTTTGTTCCAGCAGAGTAGACGTTAGGATTCTCTTCCATGGTCATCATAGACCGACGGAGGCCAACGACGAAGGCTGAGTGACACACACGCGTTCGCCAGTCTTTTTTTAATTACTACTGTTATTTGTTTTGAAAAATCGTTCGCCAAAAACCGCAATCATGGAAGCGCAAAACCGCAATAATGGAATTATGTTTTGATCGGGTCGCGAGACCAGCGTCGCGTTCGTCTGACAATGAGGAAGAAGTTCGCCAGCTCCGCTTCTGCTGTGAAGAGGTAAGTGTTCTAAGCTAAATTATTATTTATCCCTGAAAATTGTAATCAAAATGACTTTTGACCGATTGGTAAATTACAGCTGTGCGTCATCGCTGCATGATGGACCGTGGCGCAACGGGCGACATCCGTCCTCTGTAGCGAGGGGGGGGGACAACCCCCCCCCACCACACACACACAGCCCTGAGTGTCACCTTTCATTAGAGCCCAAGATGAAGCTTCCATATTGAATCATTCAAAAGTTACAGACGTTTTTCCAAACTGTGCCATTTGGCACAATTTGGCACAGTTCAAAAACGCCTGGGAACTACCTGAGGAAAAAGCTGTGTAATACAGTGGGGTAAAAAAGTATTTAGTCAGCCACCAATTGTGCAAGTTCTCCCACTTAAAAGATGAGAGAGGTCTCCAATTTTCATCATAGGTATACCTCAACTATGAGAGACAAAATGAGGAAAAAAAATCCAGAAAATCACATTGTCTGATTTTTAAAGAATTTATTTGCAAATTATGGTGAAAAATAAATATTTGGTCAATAACAAAAGTTCATCTCAATACTTTGTTATATACCCTTTGTTGGCAATGACAAAGGTCAAACGTTTTCTGGAAGTCTTCACAAGGTTTTCACACACTGTTTCTGGTATTTTGGCTCATTCCTCCATGCAGATCTCCTCTAGAGCAGTGATGTTTTGGGGCTGTTGCTGGGCAACACAGACTTTCAACTCCCTCCAAAGATTTTCTATGGGGTTGAGATCTGGAGACTGGCTAGGCCACTCCAGGACCTTGAAATGCTTCTTACGAAGCCACTCCTTTGTTGCCCAGGTGGTGTGTTTGGGATCATTGTCATGCTGAAAGACCCAGCCACGTTTCATCTTCAATGCCCTTGCTGATGGAAGGAGGTTTTCACTCAAAATCTCACGATACATGGCCCCATTCATTCTTTCCTTTACACGGATCAGTCGTCCTGGTCCCTTTGCAGAAAAACAGCCCCAAAGCACAATGTTTCCACCCCCATGCTTCACGGTAGGTATGGTGTTCTTTCTCCTCCAAACATGACAAGTTGAGTTTTTACCAAAAAGTTCTATTTTGATTTCATCTGACCATATGACATTCTCCCAATCCTCTTCTGGATCATCCAAATGCTCTCTAGCAAACTTCAGACAGGCCTGGACATGTACTGGCTTAAGCAGGGGGACACGTCTGACACTGCAGGATTTGAGTCCCTGGCGGCGTAGTGTGTTACTGATGGTAGCCTTTGTTACTTTGGTCCCAGCTCTCTGCAGGTCATTCACTAGGTCCCCCCATGTGGTTCTGGGATTTTTGCTCACCGTTCTCGTGATCATTTTGACCCCACGGGGTGAGATCTTGCGTGGAGCCCCAGATCGAGGGAGATTATCAGTGGTCTTGTATGTCTTCCATTTTCTAATAATTGCTCCCACAGCTGATTTTTTTCACACCAAGCTGCTTACCTATTGCAGATTCAGTCTTCCCAGCCTGGTGCAGGTCTACAATTTTGTTTCTGGTGTCCTTTGACAGCTCTTTGGTCTTGGCCATAGTGGAGTTTGGAGTCTGACTGTTTGAGGTTGTGGACAGGTGTCTTTTATACTGATAATGAGTTCAAACAGGTGCCATTAATACAGGTAACAGGTGGAGGACAGAGGAGCCTCTTAAAGAAGAAGTTACAGGTCTGTGAGAGCCAGAAATCTTGCTTGTTTTTGTAGGTGACCAAATACTTATTTTCCACCATAATTTGCAAACAAATTCTTTAAAAATCCTTCAATGTGATTTTCTGGATTTTTTTTTTCCTCATTTTGTCTCTCATAGTCGAAGTATACCTATGATGAAAATTGGAGACCTCTCTCATCTTTTAAGTGGGAGAACTTGCACAATTGGTGGCTGACTAAATACTTTTTTGCCCCACTGTATATTCATTTTTTGTGGTATTGTTACAAAATTTGGACCTAAGCTGGATAACACTTGGTTCTACATTTCTGTTGCATTTTCCAGCCCGGATCTGAAGCTGTGTGTTATTTGCAAGCATTTGTATCCGAAAAAACACCCAGGCCAAATTTATTTTCTTCAAGTTCACTATGTTTAGATGACTGTAACTCAGTGGCCAGAGCACTTAGAGAGATTATGACTGTTTTGCCAAAAAATTCAAAGTGTTCTCTTTTAAATGAGACCAACCCCATGAAGATGCTGCAAAGGGTTGAAGAACAGCTTTCGATTTACTTTGGGCACGTTATTTTTTGGCGTTTTTAGGGAAATTGACCGGAGTGCAAGGGGTTAATTTCAGTATATATGTTATTATTTCTAGTGGAAGGTTTGTTAACATCTGTCTTAACCACTGAGTCACATCTGGTCTATGAGTCTTTTTCCACAGTAGTGCAATACATTTTTTGGCATTAAGCAAACCGAGGTCTATGAATGCTCTTTCACTCTTATTAAAGTTATGCTTTTCTGGATACAGACCCAACAAAAACAGTTTAGGGTTCAATGTGAATTGTTTTGAAATTATTTTTTCAATTGTTACCCTCACCTCTTCCCAAAACATTCTGATTTTTCTACATTCCCATAAACAGTGCAATAGGGTTCCTTTACTTTCCATACATTTTGTGCATGTATCTGGTATGTTTTTGTTATATCTATTTAACTCCACTGGTGTAACATACATCCGCATTAACCATTTAAAATGTATCAGTTTAAGACGTACATTTATTGATTTGGTTTGAGCTTCTGCACAAGCCATTTCCCATTGTTCCTCTGAAATTTCAATTTGCAGGTCTTCTTTCCAATAATTCAGTCTTTTCTGTGAGTTTTCACTTGAGAATAGTCTCAATGAGTTATAAAACTCTGAAATAATACCCTTTCTCTTACTATCTTTCGTCAAAATTTTTCCAAGGATGAATAAGTAGGTCGGGTGAGAGCATTATTTTGATTTGATCAAATAAAATCTCTAAGCTGAAGATATTTAAAAAAATGTGTTCTATTAAGATTGAATTTAATCCTCAGTTCTTCAAAAGACATTATGTTATCTGAACGTGACAAATCTAAGTCTTGAATCTTTTGAATCCCTTTTAAATTCCATACTTAAATACGGCATCCGCTCTCTCTGGTGTAAAATATTGATTCCCCCATATTGGGCTAAATTGTGACAGTAAGTGTGGTTCTTTTAAATATTTTTTGGTTTCACACCATATTTTGATCATGTGCTTGATAATTGGATTTTTAACTTGTTTCTGTAATTTTTTAGCCGAGTCTGAGTATATGAATAAGGGAAGAGGTAAAGGTAAATTGTATGATTCCATTTCAGTCCAGTGAGGGAGATCATTTGATGAAAAATAATATGTTATAGACCTCAGTTGTGCTGACCAGTAATACAACATAAAGTTTGGACATTTCAGATCTCCATGATCAAATGGTAAATATAGTAAGGAAAAATGTAATCTAGCCTTCCTATTGTTCCATATAAATTCCACTAACTTTTTTTAATTCTTGAGAATAGATCTGAAGGTGGTGGTAAAGGAATGTTTTGAAATAAATAAAGTATTTTTGGTAAGATATTACTTTTAAGTATATTAATTCTCCCGATCATCGACATTGGTAGTGACATCCATCTCTGAAGTAACTCATTAATATCTGTCATTAAGGCTTCATAATTGGCATTGATGACTGATTCTAGCTTAGGCACAATTTGAATTCCTAAATATTTAAACTGATTTACAACATTGAATTGATTTACCTCAGGAGCTGGGTGATTTCTCTGGGTCTCATTTAGCATTAATATTGAAGATTTTGTTTTATTTATTTTATATTCTGATATTTCCCCAAAGTTCTTTATTAAATTTAACAAGGTCGGAATTGATTTTTTAAAATTCGACATAAACAAAATTATGTCATCGGCATACAGGGAGATTTTATGTTCTGTTGGTCCTACTTTAATTCCATATATTTGTGGATGTAAACGTACTGCCATCGCTAACGGTTCAATTGCCATAGTAAACAGTAAAGGTGAAAATGGACAGCCTTGTCGACATCCTCTATTGATTTTTATTGATTTTGAGATATTGCTGTTTGTTAGGATTTCTGCTGTAGCATTATTGTATATTATCTGGACCCCTTTTATGAAATTATTTCCAAGTCCAAACCTTTGTAGGACTTCAAAAAGATAGGGCCATTCGACCCTATCAAAGGCCTTTTCAGTGTCCAATGATAGGAGAGCTGTATCCGGTGCTTCTTTATTGGAATAAATAATATTAAATAGTCTTCTTACATTATGGAAGCCTTGTCTTCCCATTATAAAGCCATTCTGATCTCGGTTAATAATATTTGGTAATATTTCTTGTAGTCGTTTTGCTAAAATTTTACAGGTTATTTTAAGATCAGCATTTAATAGGCTTATTGGTCTCATATTTTCACATTTATTAGGGGGTTTACCTGGTTTTGGCAACAGTATAATTAAGGCATTATTCATGTATGGTGGTAAATTACCATTTTGAAATGCTTCTAAAACCATTTCCAAAAGTGGTTTTATTAATTTATTCTTAAATTTTTTTATAGAGGTCCACTGGAAGACCATCTGGTCCTGCTCTTTTTCCTGATTTTATATTATCAATGGCTTGCCCAACTTCTTCTTGACTAATTTTAGACTCCAGTATCTCCCTGTTTTCATTTGGAATACACAGTATAGATAATCCACCCAAAAACCCATTTAGTTTTGTTAAGTCAGTTTCATTTTTTGTATCATATAGTTTTTCATAATAATCTCTAAAGGCACTATTAATTTCTAAAGGATCTATAACTACCTGTCCGTTACTTATAATACTGGTAATTGGTGTTTTAAATTCTAATTGTTTAATCTGCCATGCCAATAATTTTCCTGATTTTTCACCTTGTTCACAAAAAGTTTGCTTCAATCTTAGAAGACTCGAGGCAGCTCTATTCGCTGATTTTTTTTTTTTTTTTATCATATTCAGCTCTCAGAATCAGTAATTCGTTCTCTAACTGTGGGTTACTTCCTGCATACACCTTTTCTTGAAGAATTTTTATTTTACGTTCCAATTGGACTCTCTCCTCTCGAGTCTTCTTAGATTTTAAACCTGTATAACTAATAATATGCCCCCTAATAAAAGCTTTGAATGCCTCCCACTTTATACATGCCGTTGTTTGTGTAGTATTAATATCAAAGAACTCATCTATCTGTTTTTCTATGTACTTAACAAATTCCTCATCCTGAAGCCATTTATGCTGAAAATGCCACCTACCTGGATCCTTTGTCAATTTCTTATCTAAATATATTAGACAGCAGGGTGCATGATCAAAGATCACAATGTTATCATAGAAACAGTTTTGAATCTTGGACCTTAATTCTGTAGAGATCAAAAAGTAGTCAATTCGTGAGAATGTCTTATAGGTATTAGAATAACAAGAATAGGCTTTGACTTGTGGTTTCATTTCTCTCCATATATCTAGCAATCTCAATTCTTTCATAAAATGATTAATAGTCATCCTACATCCATTGTGCATACAGTCCAGTCCTGTTGATCTGTCTATACTGGGATTCAATGTACAATTAAAATCCCCTGCTATTATATGTTGCCCTATAAGTGATGATAAAGTAAGGAATAAATTAACAAAGAAGTTTTGATCATCAATATTGGGGCCATTTAAGTTCACCAGATTTATATTTTCTAATAACAAAGATCCTTGGATGATTAGATATCTTCCAAATTTGTCTCCAATTCCATTTTTCACTTGAAATGGGACTGATTTATGTATGAGAGTCATAACTCCCCTGGCTCGGGATGAAAATGATGAGGTGAACACGTTACCTTGCCATCTTCTCCTTTCTTTTTACATCCTCCTCTATTAGATGAGTTTCTTGTAAAAATACAATTTTTGAATCTATGTCTTTTATTTTATTCATAACTTGTTTAAGTTTTTTTTAGATTTTGTAGACATCTGCAATTCCATGAAGTTAAATTAAGATTAACGCTTTGATCTATGATCAATAAGGAGTTTGAGATTACCATGCAATATGAACATGCTCATACAGAGAAGCAAAAACATGGATGATAGAACATTCATCCTACAAACCAAACAAAAACAAAAACAAAATCCCTTTCCCCACATTCGTGGTAATCCCCCCAAAATCAAAAAAATTCCGTCTCCCGTTATAGCTAGTGACTGTTCCACACCTGCGAGGATCAGTCAAACCACTCTCTCTTTCTCCTCTCAATCACCCTGACTCTACTATTTTTATGACATGACATTAACTCTCTTCTGTAGTTTTTTCAACATAACTTCAAAGTTTTATAGCAACTTTGTACATCATAGCTTTTTTTTAATACAGTCTGTATTTTGTAGACATGTTATATGTTTCAGATCAATCAGATGCCTGTACAAATGCTTAAATGTTCTACCTTTGTCATGTTCAAGCTTAGCTCCCACCAGTCTCCTTTTGGATCTGCTTAATGAGCTCCTGTGCCTCTTGAGGGGTCTTGAAGATGTGGGTTCTCCCCTTATATGTGACCAGCAGTCTTGCCGGATAAATCATTCCATGACGAATCCCGAGGTTGTGCAGCTCTTTGCAGGCGGGGTCGAACTGCCTCCCTAATTGTTGAATTCCTGTGGCGAAGTCTGGGTAGAACCGCACCTGTTGATCTTGGTATTTGATTTCCCCTTTAGCTCGCGCCGCGTTGGTGACCGTCATCTTGTCTCTGTAGTTGAGGAACTTCATAAGCAGCGTCCTCGGTGGTGTCTTATTATCTCTCGGTGGGCCAATTCGGTGAGCGCTCTCTAAGACGACCGATGACTGCAGGTCCGCGTTGTTCAGCGCTTCTGGAATCCACTTTTCCAAAAAGGAACATGAGTCCTGTCCCTCCGCTCCCTCCGGGAGGCCCACCAGCCTCAAATTATTCTGTCGCGAGCGGGATTCCAAGTCCAGGACGTTATCTTCCAGACGTTTCCATTTTAATTCCAGTGTTTGCAACTTTGATTGTAAGTTAGTGACGTCATCTTCAGCGCTTGAAATTCGGAGCTCCGCCTGCGATACTCGTTCCATACAGTCGCTTATTTCCTTTCTCATTCCTTCTATTGCTGCTATAATTCCATCAAATTTAGACGAAAACTCTGTTCTCATGGAGTTGATGGCAGTGAGCACTGCGTTTGTCCCCTCTTCAGCAGTTCCTGCTCTGCCGCTGGCTCCCTCCTCCGCCATAGTCTCTGGAGTTTTTTCTGTTTCGCCTCAAGTGTGGAAGTCTATTAGCTTGGGTTGTTTTGTCGAATTACTTTTTCCTCCACCTAATTTCCCAGCCTTGGTCTTTACCATATCCGCGCCTAAACACTGGGATGGGTTTTTGTTCCAATTAAGAGAGTTTAGTAAACTTTTTATTTTTAGGAGCAGAGCAGTGTGAAACACGTCTTCCTACGTGGCCGCCATAACCGTAAGTCCCATGAACTGCCTTTTTAAGGTCATGCCACAGCATCTCAATCGAATTCAGGTCAGGACTTTGACTAGGCCACTCCAAAGTCTTCATTTTGTTTTTCTTAAGCCATTCAGAAGTGGAATTGCTGGTGTGTTTTAGATCATTGTCCTACTGCAGAACCCAAGTGCACTTCAGCTTGAGGTCATGAATGGATGGCCGGACATTCTCCTTCAAGATTTTTTGGTAGACAGCAGAATTCATGGTCCCATTTACCGCAGCAAGTCTTCCAGGTCCTGAAGCAGCAAAACAGCCCCAGACCATCACACTACCACCACCATATTTTACTGTTCGTATGATGTTCCTTTTCTGAAATGCTGTTACTTTTATGCCAGATGTAATGGGACACACACACCTTCCAAAAAGTTCAACTTTTGTCTCGTCAGTCCACAGAGTATTTTCCCCAAAGTCTTGGGGAACATCGAGATGTTTCCTGGCAAAACTGAGATGAGCCTTTATGTTGTTTTTGCTCAGCAGGGATTTTCATCTTGGAACTCTGCCATGTAGGCCATTTTTGTCCAATCTCTTTCTTATGGTGGAGTCATGAGCACTGACCTTAACTGAGGCAAGTGAGGCCTGCAGTTCTTTGGATGTTGTTGTGGGGTCTTTTGTGACCTCTTGGATGAGTCATCGCTGCGCTCTTGGGGTAATTTTGGTCAGCCAGCCACTCCTGGGAAGGTTCGCAGCTGTTCCATGTTTTCGCCATGTGTGGATAATGGCTCTCACTGCAGTTTGCTGGAGTCCCAAAACTTTAGAAATGGCTTTATAACCTTTTCCAGACTGACAGATTTCAGTTATTTTGTTTCTCATTTGTTCCTGAATTTCTTTGGATCGCAGCATGATGTCTAGCTTTTGAGGATCTTTTGGTCAACTTCACTTTGTCAGGCAGGTCCTATTTAAGTGATTTCTTGATTGAGAACAGGTGTGGCAGTAATCAGGCCTGGGTGTGGTGAGAGAAATTGAACTCAGCTTTCCAAAGATGTGATAAACCACAGTTAATTTATGCTTTAACGGGACGGGGGGGGGGGGGGTCACTTTTTCACACAGGGCCATGTAAGTTTGGATTTTTTACCCTTAATAATAAACACCTTCATTTAAAAACTGCATTTTGTGTTTACTTGTGTTATCTTTGTCTAATATTTAAATTTGTTTGATGACCTGAAACATTCAAGTGTGACAAACACACACACACACACACACACACACACAAAAAGGAAATCAGGAAGGGGGCAAGCACTTTTTCACGCCACAATTTTTTTTTTACCCTCAATCATAAACACATTAATTTAAAAACTGCATTTTGTGTTTACTTGTGTTGTCTTTGTCTCATATTTAAATCTGTTTGACGATCTGAAACATTTAAGTGTGACAAACATACAAAATAATGAGAAATCAGGAAGGGAGCAAACACTTATTCACACCACTGTATTTTTTTGTGTGAGGTTGTAAGTGATTTTTGGAGTGATGTGCAAGGTTGGCTTCATTCCAAGAACATTATTATTTCTCCCTTAGCAGGCACCACTATATTGTTTGGATTAAATTGTAAAAACAAGAACTAAGAATTTAGGAGAAACAATCTGATTTTAATTTGGAAACATTTTATTCATAAATGCTGATTTAAAAACAAACAAACAAACAAACTAAACCCCAGATAAACCATTGGCAAAATGACTTTTTATTTTGTAAATCACTAAAACTTGTTAAAAAATAAACACGCTTTTAAGTTGTATTCTACATTTGAAATGTTTGGTTTAGTTTAATAAGGCCTATATTATTTATTTATAGAGATACCTATTGCCTTCCCTTGTTATTTTTGTCTCATTTTTTTCTCTCTTTTTTTCCCCTTTCCTCTTGTTGAATGTTATTTGCTCTTTTGTTCAATTTTTTGTACTGTGCCCTGTTGGTTTGTAATTTTTGTTTATGACGAAACTTATTTGTACTTTGAAAACTGTTAATAAAGCACTTTGAATTTTAAAAAAGTTACAAGCGTTCATTTTTGCCTCTACCATAATGTCTGAAATAGATGCTCATGATACATTTAAGCCTTGACTGGCTTGACCATCCATCCATCTTCTTCTGCATGACCAGCTCTTTGCAATTGACAGGCCACTTGACTGCGGTGGAAGGTGTCACATCAGCTCTACTAATACTAATCCACCTTATTCCTAGCCCCCATGATGCCTTGCAGGAATTATGTGCGCAACTTCCAGTACTAGTTTAGAATGTGCAGTTGTCACAGAAACGGGACACTTTTCCTTGTTAAAAAACAATGACTTCGGCATCAAAAATGCGGGAGCACGGCCTTTTGCACCTCAAATAGAGTAATATAATCATACCACTTCCCAAGACTATCGAGGGATGAGAAGATGACCTTAAAAAGTGGCCTCGCAGACAGTAGCTCCCTTCATTAGTGTGGTGTATGAATATGTGTATCTAGGATGCCGTTCCCACCCACAGGGTGACATCAGGCGGGCACAACCCATTCTGTATATAAACCCCAAGTTCAGGGTAATAAAGTTAGTTGGTTGCTGCATGAAGACTCGCATCCTTCTCCGTTATTCTGACATAACATTTGGCGACGAGGAGCACAATGGGTGTGTGCTGGTTTGAGCAGCAGCTGTGGCTGTTTCTAGAGAGCCCGGGTGAGCCGTTGATTTCATGGACGCAGTGGAGACGGGAATTCCAGGGGTACATCACCTCGCTGGGTTTCCTTCGTCGTGAACGGAGACAGTGGCGGGCCCTCCTGGCCTGTAACCTCGGCTCGGAGGGCCGAAGGATTCACAGCTCGCTAGGTACGAGTGAGGGCTATCTTGGAGGGCTGTAGGGGCTCATGGGAGGGCGCACTTCGCGGCGCGGACAAGGCCAGAGTGTTGCTTGACGAAGAGGCTGGTGGTGTTGGACGTGCTGGAGCTAGTTAGCTTGGGAGAGCTAGCGGCTCAGTCGGAGCCTATGGATAGGCTAGCTGACAAGCTAGGTTTGCGCCAAAACAAGGCTAATGGCGCGAAACTGGGCCTTGAGGCAGAACCGGGGCCATGTGTGGAGGAGCCCCTGGCCATTGACGTGGTAACGGCACAGAGGAGCACCTGGACCGGGGGTACTGGGAACGACGACCAGGAGCCAGTGTCGGAGGACGTGTCTGGTGGAGGTGACGTCGAGAGCCCCGGAGAGGTGATGCAGCAGGACGCAGAGGCGACACAGCAGGAGTCGGCCCCGCTGTTGGAAGCTGTACAGCGGGCGAGCGGGACCGTGCAGGCCGAGGACTTCGGGGAAGAACCGCAGCCAGGCATGATGACAGCGCAGCAGAGCACCGGGACTGAGAGCACTGGGTGCGGCAGTGAGGAGCCCGGGTCGGTGAGCAAGCCCAGCGAGAGTGATGGTGCAGGCCCCGGAGGGGAGCGACAGCAGTTGCAGAACACGGTGGCAGCGAGCGGTGCCAACGAGTGGGTTTCGGCGGTCCCCGGAGCACGACCACAGGAGTTTGGAGTGTTCAAGGCCAAAAGAAACGACAGCAGAGTGTGACATTTTGGCGTGGTGTTGCTGAGCGCCAAACGCCATCGTCGGAGTGAGAGCTTGGACCGGGATGGCGCAACGCAGAATGTGGGTCTGAAGACAACGTGGTGAGCACGGGAGACCGGGTCGGAAGTGATGCGAGCCCAAAGTGCAGTAAACGTGTTTATTGACAAAAAGGAAAAAACACAAAATGTCCATGTACAGTCCAAACTGAGTATATTGATGAGACATCCGGCTACAAACTTCGTTGGCTTGGAAGAGATGCCCCACGTGCTCCAGACAGAACAGGAGCAGAGAGGAAATGCAGTAATTAATTAAGATTCAACTTTATTTATTTATTTAATTCAATTCAATTCAGTTCAATTCAACTTTACTTATATAGCGCCATTTCACAACAACAGTCATCTCATAGCACTTTCAACTGTAGGGGAAACCCCCACAGTTGCAGAAAAACCCCAGCAATCAGGCAATCCACTGTGAGCAAGCGCTTGGTGACGGTGGAGAGGAAAACCTCCCTTTTAACAGAAAGAAACCTCCAGCAGAACCAGGCTCAGGGAGGGGCAGTCATCTGCTGCGACTGGCTGGGGGGTGAGGGGATAGAGAAGATGAAAAGAACAGGCATGTAGAGAGCAAACAGCACGATGGGGAATCAATCTATGGGAAAGAACAAACAGATGTTAATGACCAGCAAAAAAATAAATGTTTCATTGAGAGTGAAGAAAGGAGTGAAGCCCAGTGCATTATTGGAGGTCCCCCGGCTGTCTAAACCTGTTAGCAGCATAACTAAGGGAGGGTTCAGAGACACATGATCCCTCCCTAATTATAGGCTATATCAAAAAGGAAGGTTTTAACCCAATTCTAAAAAACAAAGATCAAGTCTGACTCCCGAATCCAGATTGGCAGCTGGTTCCACAGGAGAGGAGCTTGATACCAAAAGGCTCTGCCTCCCATTGTACTTTTGGAGATTCTAGGTATTACAAGTAATCCAGCATTTTGGGCGTGTAGTGCTCTGTTAGGATAATACGGTAGTATCAGATCTTTTAAATAAAAAGGGGCCTGATTGTTTAGAGCTTTGTAAGTAAGAAGAAGGATTTTAAACTTAATTCTAAACTCTATGGGAAGCCAATGAAAGGAGGCCAGAACCGGAGAGATATGATCTCTCTTTCTAGTACCTGTTAAAACTCTTGCTGCAGCATTTTGGATCAACTGAAGACTTTTGAAAGATGTTTTGGGACAACCTGATAATGAAGAGTTACAATAATCTAATCTAGAGCTAACAAAAGCGTGGATCAGTTTCTCAGCATCACTCTGAGACAAGATGCTCCTAATCTTGGCAATATTACGCAAATGATAGAAGGCAGTCTTAGAAATGAATTTAATATGTGAATTGAAAGACAGATCTTGATCAAAAATAACTCCAAGGTTCCTCACAGAGCTATTAAGAGAAAGAGTAACCGCATCCAAACTAAAAGTTTGATTTGGAAAGGTATTTCTATGGTTTTTTGGACCAACATGAATGACTTCAGTCTTATCTGAATTTAATAGCAGGAAATTGGAAGTCATCCAAGCTTTGATTTCCTTAAGACAGGCTTCTAACTTGGCTAAGAAAAAGGTAAAGATGATGACTTACATGAATGTCGGAGTGGAAAAGCTCTGGAAAAACAACACCAGATTGTCCAAAGGGAAAGGAGTCAACCACAAGCGAGCCTGGACGTCCAATGTTGACTTAGCCGCCACACTGACTGATCGCACTGCCTCACATCAGTACACAGATCGCTAATGAGGGCAAGTGGACACAGCAGTGTGGCTAAGCAGGTGCATGAATGACTGAATGTGTGTGTGTGTGTGTGTGTGTGTGTGTGTGTGTGTGTGAAAGGGTGTGCTTGTGTGCATGTGTGTGTATGTGTGTGGTGAAGACACACAGCTGGTGAATGTCTGGCACGGAGGAAGAGCGAGAGGAGGTGTGGCCGTAGGACTGGCAGAGAGCCAGGGCTCAGAATAATCTGCAGCGGAGAATATATAAGCAATAATCAAAGACCTACAGCCACAGATCATGGGCGGGGTTGAGAACAACCCCACAAATGACAGTAACGTCTGAATAATGGAGGACGGAGAGCTTTCTCCGTTGAACACTGAACACACTTTATTGAACTTCACATTCCAATTTATATCCCAGCCGTAGCCCACTTGACATCACTCACCCCCCAACCTCGGCTGAGCTACGGAAAGCCCCAAAGTATAATTCCCATATGTAACACCCCCCCATACAAAGTTCCAGACCCCATTTCAATAAACAAACAGCATAGAACTCAGCACTCAGCACACAAATAACACCATTTTCTTTTTTTGAACATACATACAGTATATCTAAAACTATAAACAAATGAACACCACGGGTGTCTGGGTAGACTGCCAGAGTGCCCCGCCTAGTTGGAGCGGATTATTCTGCCGCTAGTCCCAACTGGCGTCAAACATAACAGTCTTCGTAACAAAGTCCTCCAGGTACCTAGGCCTCTGACGAATTCTAGCTGGGTGTCCCCTAGGAGGGGACCTTCTACCGAGACCCATCCTCAAGCTCAAACGTGTCCGGGCCCCGCTGCCTCATGATCTGCCGTGGTCCCATCCACAGCGGCTGTAGCTTGTGGGTGCGGACAGGGTGTTTGATCCATACCTGGTCCTCTTCCCTCAGTCCATGGTCCCTTGCCCTGTGCTTCCTGTCAAACCTCCGTTTCATTTGTGTTGCTGTCTGGTGACCCGGTTCCGCACTGCTTTCGGTGCCTTCTTGAGCACCTGTCGTTGGCAGTCTCAGCCGGCCACCAACAAGGGCAACTTGCGCACTCAGCATGAGAGCTTCCGGGGAACAGTCTGTCGTAGCATGGGACAGACACTCTATAATGCAGCAACATGTTATGCAGGGCGTCCGAGAATGTGAAACCATCCGCCAAATGGGCTCTCAATCCATTCTTCAATGTCTTATCGAACCGCTCACACCACCAATTGCCTGACAATGGTAGAACGCCGGTCTCACATGTTCCACCGCCCCTGCTACCCAGAATACTCCTCAAACGCTCCGGAGATAAATTGCGGGCCATTGTCCCATCGTAACCGTGCTCTGGGTTCCCCACCTAGCAAACGGGGATGCCAGGAACCCTGTGACCACTTCTGTCATGACAGAGTTGGTTGGGAGTACCTCCGGCCACTTTGAGAACAGACCATAGGCCACGAGCAGGAACCGGCTATTCGCAGGCACCGCATGCAGTTCGCCACAGATGTCCAACTCAACGTGCCTCCAAGGCCCTTCCGGATATGGCACTGGCCGCAGTGGTGGGGGAGGTGGTCCGCCAGGTCTTGCCGCTCTCCAGGCATGGTACGCAGTGCTTCACCATGGCATCAATGTCCTTATCAATACCCCGGCCACCAGACAGACTCCCTACTGCGTTGCTTCACTTTGATCACCCCCAGATGACCCTTGTGCAGCATCGCCAGGACTCGTGCCCTCAGGGACAGACGGGATAAGGGCGCATTGCCATCTGGCCATGCACACCTCATTCCAGCAGCTCAGTTCATCCTTGAATCGGTTGGTAATGGTGCCAACTTCGCCCGGCACCCTCACTGGCCAACCCTCTCTGATCGCCAAGCACAATTCTGGCAGGCACCAGATGCCATCCGACTTCCTCCCTGAGTTCCTGAGAGATATTATCTTCCTGGAGGGTTCTGTAACGCGGGGATCAGGTCCGGCCTCAGCTGGGTCATCGTTCACACATCCGGTTAGGGAGGAAGGATTTAACCGTGGTGCGAGACAAGTGGTCCACCAAAATGTTTACTTTGCCTGGGGTGAACTTGGTGGTAAATTTATAAGCTCTCAGCCTCTCAAGCCACCTATGGATCCTCAGCGGCCTGTGCCCCGACCGCGACATCTCCAGCAATGTTGTGAGTGCCCTGGTGGGTCTGTCCGTAGGATGAAGTGGCGCCTGTAGAGGTAAATATGCCACCTCTCACACGCCCAGACGCAGGCCAGCACTTCCCTCTCACCTACAGCATATTTCTGACCTTGAGGGACCTTGACGCGAATGCCATCGGGTGCTCTGTGCCATCCTGCACCTGGGACATGACCACCCTCAGCCCTTTCTCAATGATGCCGGACTCCAGCAGCTTGGACAGCTCCGCCGAGACCTCATCCCGCAGCGTGAGGGGGAGTCTTCGGTGTCACGCTCTTGTCAATGAGAGGGCGATGGTGAAAAGTGTCTATACGACCCAGGCCCCTAAACAATGCCTTGGCCCAGCGGAGGTGCCAATCGCAATACACCGTCAGCACGGTCAAGCCCTCTGGGTCCCTTATGGAGAAACCCAGCTCCCCCAGCAGGTTGATTCCCAATAGGTCCGCCCCCTGGCGCGCCACCTGGCAGGTGAATTTGGACACCGTCCTTGACCCACGTCACCGAGAATTCCGCTCTGCCCACCATCTCAATCTCCGCATGTCCATACCCGAACATCTTCACCGCTCCCGTGCTGATAGCCTTCTTAAGGAACAGCCTCCTCAGTGTAGCCAAACACAAGCTAGATCTACTGTCACCTGTAATCCACCATAAGGGGCACGTGTGACCCCATGCGAGCTGAAGCACGACCACTTTAGTGGCCCCTTTCCCCCATGCGTGCTACACACACAACCGTCCAGTGTCACTGGGTTCCGCCATCACTAGGCTAGGAGATAAAGTGTGGGCCCAGTTGCGTGCCTTTATCCTCCTCTTGTTCTTCTTAGCTCGTCTACGAGGCCTAGTTAGCATGCTAACCATTGTACTCGGCGGGAAACCACAAACAGTCGACTCTTCACTAGCTGGTGTTATTAGCTTCTGCAGTGTATTCCCTTTGCTTAACTAAGTCCAACCCACTTTCCAGCGATGGAGTTTCCCGGGTTAGCCTTAGGATGCTTCTCAGCCCTGAGTCGGTGGTGCTGTGAGCTAGCTTATCCCTCACTAGCTCCTCTGCAATAGGCCCAAAGGCGCACTCCCTCGCTAAGCTGCGTAGCTCCATGACAAACGCCTGCGTGGACTCACCTGCTCATTGTTTACGGTCAAAGAATTCATACCTACTTTCGGTGATGGTGGAGTGGTCACTGAAGGTACTGTCCATAAGCGCCAACCCGTCTACCAGCAAGCCGCTGCCACACAGCCCGAAAAAAATACACTGTCCTTCTGTGCCGAGGTAATGCACTAGCAGGCTCCTCCGTCTCTCCGCGCTGATGCTATTGAGTCCAGCCGCCACCACATACACCTCAAACATGTTCCTCCAGCGAGCCCACAGTATATCTGGAGTACCCTGCCACTGAAGGAATGGAGGTGGCTCCCTGACGCATGCGCCCATTTTTCCTCGTTGCCAAATGTAATGTCTGAATAATGGAGGAAGGAGAGCTTTCTCTGTTGAACATTGAACACACTTTATTGATCTTCACATTCCAATTTATATCTCAGCCGGAGCCCGCCTGACGTCACTCACCCCCCAACCCCGGCTGAGCTACGGCAAGCCCCAACGTACAATTCCCATATGTAGCAGTTAGCTCCGCTGCTAAGATGCTAACGCTGTAAACAAATAAAAGCTCTGAGATAATATCAATGTCTCCACTGCAATAAAGTCAGTTGCATTTTGTTAAAATATGTTGGACATAATCAAATTTACCTCAGAGAAGGCGTAGAATCTAGTCAGAGCCACAAAGAACCACAACACCGTGTTTGGGTGTTTAATGTCAGGGTAAATACAGACAACTGAAGCCGTTTGTTTTACCCCGAAATTAAAACGCTCATGCTGCTGTTATGCCATGAATGCTCGTTATTTAACTTAATACATACAGACCTTTTCTGACAATTGTTCAAAATTTTATTGATCTGTATTTTATGATAATTTAAAAATCAATGCATGCTGAAGCTGCTTCAAGTCCATATCATTCCAATGCAGTGCAATGAATGCCAAAAAAAACAAAACATAAACATTTGATATCTTTGTTAAATCATTAAGCCTTAGGAAGCAAAGTGTTACTAATTTTTATTTATTATTTTACTTCATGCAGCCTTGCATCTGGTGATATATATATAACACACAAACGTCAGATCTGTGACATTCATACAAGTGAAAACATACCTGGTGCTCTTGCGTCTGTACTACCGATCACACCAACAATCCTTCTTAGTTTTGGTGCATGATCTACGCATTGCTGTTGAAGCCACAGATTTAGCTGTGCGTATTTGTGAGGAGCATCACACCACGAACAACAGCAAGCACCAGAGCTAGTCAAAAACATTCAAAAATACAAAAACTACAAGTGTTGAAATTATCTGCCACTTGACTGCAAAACAGGTATGTGGACTATATATTAAAAGGAATTTGAAACACTTTTAAAAACACTATTTTAAATGCCCCACTACGCCACTCTTGCTGACTGATTTAACACAATTTCAGCGGAAACCGGAAGTTGCCCCATAATCATTTCTACAGCAGCGCCCTCAGGAATAAGGTGGATAGGAGAAAGCCAAATTCTCCTCCATTTCTCTGATAGTTCCCGAGTTGACTTGCCTTAGTTCAAAGTAATTGCAGGTAATCGATAAAAAAGCACTTTCTCCTTCCCACCATTGTTTGTACAACCAATTATTCCACAGTATTGCATTAGATTTACATAATTTTCAGCTTTAATGAAATAAAATCACCCCCTGCAGCTTCCGTCCCAGTATGGCCGCCCATATAGCGACTGGCAGCCGTGTGAACTTAAAAACTATGAATTCTCTGATGTAACAAAAATAATGTATTCAAACTCCTCCACCCTTAGTTTAAATACCAAATTACCAAATCTTCATTTCTGTTATTCAGGATCATATAAAGCTGTCTTCTGTGAGACATGATATGACTGAGTTCAGGAGACTTGCAACCGGAAGGCAACTTTTTAATAGGAGATACTATCACTGTTAAACAACGACACTGCAGCAAAGACATTGAGTTGCTAGCTGTTAGCATGAGGCCTACATATCTCCCGAGAGAACACTCACACGTGATCTGCATTGTTGTTTATGCAAATCCGACGGCGAACGCTGGGACAGCGCGTGACGTCATCCATTCAGTAACCAGCAGGCTGCAGACAGAACACCCAGATGCTCTTCTCCTCATCTCAGGCGATTTCAACCATGCTTCACTGTCTCCCATTCTACCCACGTTCACCCAGTATGTCACATGCCACACTAGAGACAATAAAACACTGGACTTATTCTACGCAAACACTAAGGAGGCGTACACCTCATTACAACTCCCCCCACTCGGGAGATCGGATCACAACTTGGTTCATCTCCGGCCGGTGTACAAACCCCTGGTGCACAGACAACGTCCGGCCATGCGCACAGTGGAGTTATGGTCTGAGGAGACAATGGACACTCTAAAAGGCTGTTTTGAAGCCACCGCCTGGAAGCAGCTCTGCGATCCACATGGTGAGGACATCGATGGCCTCATTCACACCTTCACGGGCTACCTCAGCTTCTGTGTGGACAAATCCGTTCCCACCAAGACCATACAGTGTTGCTCAAACAACAAACCCTGGATCAACCCTGAGATTAAAACACTTCTGAGAGAGAAGAAGAGGATCTTCAGGTCGGGGAATAGGGAGATGCTGAAGTCCGTACAGAGGGAGCTGAGGAGAAAGATCAGAGAAGGCAAGGACAGCTTCAGGAAGAAGATGGAGGACAAGTTGCAACAGAGCGACATCAGCGGGGTCTGGAGAAACCTCAAAACCATCTCTGGGCTCCAGAATACCTCCTCCCAGGCCACGGGGGGCAGGGAGTGGGCGAACAACCTGAATCTGTTTTTCAATAGGTTTGACCAACCGCCCTCCCCTCTGACTGCACAACAACCACTGCTGCCTCTAAAGAAATCAAGTCCTGCTGCCCACTCCCCACTCCACCAACACCCCCCCACCCCCAACACACAGCCCCCCATCCTGACCCTGACCAGGACCCAGGTGAGGACGGAGCTGAGGAAGATCAAGGCGAGGAAGGCACTGGGACCGGACGGCATCAGCGCAAAGCTCCTCAAGTCCTGTGCAGACCAGCTGTGTGGGATTGTGACGTACATCTTCAACCTGAGCCTGAAGCTGGGGAGGGTACCACAGCTGTGGAAAACATCTTGTGTGGTACCTGTACCAAAAACTTCCCACCCCAAAGACCTGAACAGCTACAGACCGGTGGCCTTGACGTCCCACTTGATGAAGACCCTGGAGAGACTGCTCCTTGCTCACCTCCGCCCCCTGGTGGAACCAGCGATGGATCCACTCCAGTTCGCCTACCAGCATGGCATTGGGGTGGAGGATGCGGTGATCTTCCTCCTTCACCGTTCTCTGTCCCACCTGGAGAAGCCCGGGAATATGGTGAGGATCATGTTCTTTGACTTCTCCAGTGCTTTCAACACCATCCAACCGATGATCCTGAAGGACAAGCTGCTGCGCGCAGGGGTGGACCAGCACCTGTCATCATGGATCCTGGACTACCTCACGAATCGGCCTCAGTTTGTGAGAACCCGGGACTGTGTGTCCGACACGATCATCAGTAGCACGGGGGCCCCCCAGGGAACAGTGCTGGCTCCCTTCCTGTTCACTCTTTATACTGCGGACTTCTCACACAACACAACACACTGCCATCTACAGAAGTTCTCTGATGACTCTGCGATCGTTGGCCTCATCTCCAATGGAGATGAAACTGAGTACAGAGGGCTTATCCAGGACTTTGTAGACTGGTGCCATCGGAACTGCCTCCAGATCAACGCAAGGAAAACTAAGGAGTTGGTGGTGGACTGCCGCAGGCATGGGCAGCCCCTCACAGCACCAGTAAATATACAGGGAACAGACATCGAGATGGTGACATCCTATAAGCACCTGGGTGTTCATCTGAACAATAAACTAGACTGGTCACACAATACTGACGCACTCTACAAGAAGGGACAGCGCAGGCTGTTCCTGCTGAGGAGACTCAGGTCTTTTGGTGTACAAGGGGCGCTGCTGAAGACATTCTATGACACGGTGGTGGCATCAGCCATCACTTTTGGAGTGGTCTGCTGGGGCAGTGGCATTACAGCAGCCGATAGGAAGAGACTGAACAAACTGATTAAGAAAGCTAGCTCTGTCCTGGGGCAGCACCTTGATCCGGTGGAGGAGATAGGAGAGAGAAGGACGGTGGCTAAACTGTCATCTCTGCTGGAGTCCGAGTTCCACCCTATGCAGGACATACTGAATGCACTGAGGAGCTCATTTAGCAGCAGACTACATCATCCCAGGTGCACAACCGAGAGGTTTCGTAGGTCCTTCCTACCAACGGCTGTCAGACTGTACAACCTAAGCAGGGCTGCTCGCAGAGATAGCAAAAAGACGTAACAAACTAATAGTTTTTAAATGCAAAAGATGCAATAGACTTACACAATGGTCCCCTCCGGCATACAACTAGGAAAATACCGGTCGCTATGGAGGGTGAGAATATGTATGGGCACATAATCATACCATGTAGGATAACTAAGTAGAGGGTTATGCTGTTTCATCCCATCTAGCAACAATGCTCTGCACTGTGTGTGTTTATATATTTACATATTTATTCCATCTAGCTACAATGCTCAGCACTGGGTGTGTTCATATTTATATATCTATATATTTATTCCATCTAGCTACAATGCTCCGCACTGTGTTTTTATATATCTATATATTTATTCCATCTAGCTACAATGCTCCGCACTGTGTGTGTTTATATACTTACATATTTATTCCACCTAGCTGCAATGCTCCGTACTGTGGGTGTTTATATATTTACATATTTATTCCATCTAGCTACAATGCTCTGCACTGTGTGTTTATATATTCATATATTTATTCCATCCAGCTACAATGCTCTGCACTGTGTGTCTGTGTGTGTGTATATATATATTTTATAGTAATATGTACATATATATATTAGCTGCTCTTGCTTGCTTGTTTTTTTTTTTTTCTTGCCTTCTGATTGTTGCTCTGAGTGTTGCTATCCCTGTGCTGTTGCAATCCTGGAATTTCCCCGTTGTGGGACTAATAAAGGCTTATCTTATCTTATCTTATCTTATCTTATCTCATCTTATCTTATCTTTCCATATCTCAGCAATTCCGACTGGAAAACCTCATCACTAATAAATGGTGGGATACTTGATAATGTGATCTTTTTAGATGGAAGAGAGAGGGGAGACACATTAACAAAAGTATCGCTAATGACGCCATTTCAACAACTGAGTTCACTTTTTCCATGGAGTGTAGAAACAATACTACTGCCCAATTCATCTGAGCCATGGATTTTATGCTCTGCAGTCTGACCACTTCAGCAACAGCCAGAGCGCATTCATTCACGGAGTACTGCGCTGCACCGACAATCTTAATGCCATGTTTTCTGATTAACTTTGTGAACTCCATAGTACACAATAGTTACTTCCCACCCCACGCATGCTGCACACACCGAGCCAACAGCACCACCAGTGTTGCTGATGTGATGTTGCAAGATCAATTTGAGAAATTGCTGACACTGCTCCACTTCATCATCAGTCCTCTGGTCATTACTTTTATCTTCCTAATTGCTATGATTAGAGCTTTCTTCATCAGTCCAATCCTTATCTTCCACTTCACCATCTGCCTCCATGAACTCCTCTATGTCACTCAAATTACCATTGAGGGAGCATGGATCTTTGGTAACACCATACATGTATTTCAAGCAGTTTGCTGCTGACTAAATGTTTGAAAAAATAAAGATGCAAATGTTACACATGGACAAGAACAAAAGTTCTTGTTATTGCCCAAATTGCACGTAATGCCTGATGTATCAAATATGATACTAACAAAAAAATATATGCAAATTATTATTATTATTATTATTGTTGCATTTTTTAAAGGGCCAAATAAAGACTTCAGAATAAAAAAAAATAGAATTTTCTGTCCATTATTTCTTGGGTCAGGCATTATAGGGTTAAAAAATATTGTCCCCATTTTTGAGATTTTAGGATTCAGTGTACCCTGCCCGGTATGGGGCTACTGGGGCCCCGCCCTGGAGCCAAGCCCAGGGGAGGGACTTGATGGCAAGTGTCTGGTAGCCGTGTTTCTGCCCATGGGGATCTGGCCAGGCTCAGCCTGAAGGAGTTACATTGGTCCGCCCTCCAGTGGGCTCACCACCTGCAGGAGAGACCATGGGGGTCCAGTGCTATGTGGATCAGGTGGTGGTCAAAGGCAGAGACTTTGGTGGGCTGATCCCCGGTTTCTAAACTGGCTTTTGGGATGTGAAATGTCTCCTCTCTAGTGGGGAAGGAGCTTGAGCTGGTGCACGAGGTTGGGAGATACCGGCTAGATATAGTCTGGCTCACCTCAACGCACACCTCTGGTTCTGGAACCACTCTCCTGGAGAAGGGCTAGAACTTGGCCTACTCTGGAGTTGCCCCATGTGAGAGGCTGCAAGCACAGATGGGTATTCTTGTAATGGGTCCTGACCATCATTTGTGCCTTTGCACCAAATGATGGTTCAGAGTACCCACCCTTTTTGGAGTCTCTGACTGGAGTGCTGGAAAGTGCTCCTCTCGGAAACTTCATTGTCCTACTGGAGGACTTCAATGCACATGTGGGCAATGACAATGAAACCTGGAGGGGCATGATTGGGAGAAATGGCTTGCCCGATCTGAACCCGAGTGGTGTTCAGTTATTGGACTTCTGTGCTAACCACACTTTGTCCATAATGAACACCATGTTCAAGCATAAGGGTGTCCATATGTGCACCTGGCACCAGGACACCCTAGGTCGCAGGTCGATGATCGGTTTTGTTATGTCATCAGACCTGCAACCATATGTCTTGGACACTCGGGTAAAGAGTGGTGCAGAGCTGTTAACTGATCACCACCTGGCGGTGAGTTGGAACAGATGGCAGGATTGGATGCCATTCAGACCCGGTAGACCTAAATGTACAGTGAGGGTATGCTGGGAACCTCTGGCTGAGGCCCTTGTCTGAGAAGTCTTCAACTCCCACCTCTGGAAGAACTTCAACAACAATCCAAGGGAGACTGGAGACATGGAGTCTGAATGGGCCATGTTCTCCGCCTCCATTGTTGAAGCAGTTGCCCAGAGCTCTAGCCACAAGGTCGCTGGTGCATCTTGTGGTGGAAACCCCCAAACCAACTGGAGGACACCAGTGGTGAGGGCAGCCATCAAGCTCAAGAAGGAGTCCTATCGAGCTTGGTTGGCTTGTGGGACTCCTGCAGCAGCTGAGGTATACCAACAGGCCAAGTGGTATGCAGCTTGGGTCATTGCTGAAGCAAAAACTCAGGTGTGGGAGGAGTTCGGTGAAGCCATGCAACAAGACTTTCAGCTTGCCTGGAAGAGATTCTGGCATACTGTTAAAGTCAGGAGGGAAAAACGGCTCCCTGTTCCCGCACTGTGCATGGTGTGGATGGGGCGCTGCTGACTTCAAATGGGAACATCGTCAGGCAGTGGAAGGAATACATTGAGGATCTCCTCAATCCCACTGACACACCTTCTACAGAGGAAGTAGAGCCTGAGGATGAGGGGGATGACTCGCTCATCACAGGGGCTGAATTTGTTGAAGTGGTTAATAAAACTCTTCGGTGGCCGGGCCCTGGGGGTGGATGATATTCGCCCTGAGTACCTCAAGGCCCTGGATGTTGTAGGGCTGTCATGGTTGACATGCCTCTGCAACATTGCATGGAAGTTGGGGACACTGCCCTTGGCATGGTAAACTGGTGTGGTTGTTCCTGTCTTTAAGAAGGGAGACCAAAGGGTGTGTTCCAACTTTAGGGGGATCACACTTCTCAGCTTCTCTGGGAAGGTCTATGCCAGGGCACTGGAGAGGAGAGTCTGACTGTTGGTTGAACCTCGGATTCAGTAGGAACAATGTGGTTTTCGTCCTGGCTGTAGCACATCGGACCAACTCTTCACCCTCTCAAGAATCCTCAAGGGTTCGTGGTAGTTTGCCCAACCAGTTTAAGATAAGATAAGATAAGATAAGCCTTTATTAGTCCCACAATGGGGAAATTCCAGGATTGCAACAGCACAGGGATAGCAACACTCAGAGCAACAATCAGAAGGCAAGAAAAAACAACATCTAGTAAACATATGTCCATATTACTATAAATGTATATATATAGACACACAGTGCAGAGCATTATGGTTGGTTGGTGAATGTGCAGCAGAAAGTCTAAGCTCTCTCTCGGCGGGCCAGCTGGAAGTCTTTGGGCATGATGGTGACCCCCTTAGCGAAGAAGAGACCACCAGGTGGGCCTCGCTGGTCTCCTGCAGAGCCATGACAGCGAAGCTCAGGAAACGCAGGACGGTCTTGAAGTCCTGAGCGATCTCCCTCACCAGGCGCTGGACAGGCAGCTTACGGATGAGCAGCTCCGTGGATTTCTGGCAGCGACAGATCTCTCTCAGAGCCACGGGCCTGTGACGGCGAGGCCTCTTCACTCTGCCGGTGGCCGGAGCGCCTCTCCGAGCAGCCCTGGTGGCTAGCTGTCTCCTGGGGGGCTTCTTCCTCCAGTAGATTTTACGGGCGGTCTGCTTGGTTCTTGCCATCGCTCTTTATTATTCTGTCTTATATTTCTTGCACGCCGCCTAAACTCCAGCCCGGCACCCGCGTTGTTTTCGCTACAGCTCCCGGTATGTCGAGTTTCCCATTAGCACCGGGCGGCGGCCAAGTGCTAGCTAGCACTAGCTCCTCCCCGCTGTAGCGTCTCCCGCTGCAAACCGTGGCTCCGTCCGCCGACCCGGGAGACCCCCGGGGCGATCCGTGCGTCCGTGATATATATACAGAGTGAAAGGTGTAGAAAGAAGAAGGAAGATAAAAAAAAAGGCTGTTGCAACGGGCAGCCTACTCGTGTGGCGCCACCGGTCTGGCGGAACCGGAACCGGAAAAAAAAGTGTTTTACATGTGTTTTGTGGACTTTGAGAAGGCATTCGACTGCGTCCCTCGTGGTCTTTTGTGGGGGATGCTTTGGGAGCATGGGGTATCGGGCTTGTTGCTATGAGCTGTCCAGTCTCTATAGGACCATTGCAAGAGTTTGGTTTGTATTGCAAACACTCAGTCGGACTCGTTTCCAGTGACAGCTGGACTTCGTCAGGGCTGCCCTTTGTCACCAATCCTTTTCATAATTTTTATGGACAGGATTTCTAGGTGCAGTCAAAGAACGGAGAGTGTCATGTTCGGTGACCATAGGATCTTATCTCTGCTGTTTGCAGATGATGTTGTCCTGTTGGCTTCATCAAGCAATGACCTACAGGTCTTGCCGGGACAGTTTGCTACTGAGTGTGAAGCGGCTGGGATGAGAATCAGCACCTCCAAGTCTGAGTCCATGATTCTCAGTTGTTAAAGGGGGGGGGCTGTCCTCGGGGACGCGCGCCTGCCTCAAGAGGAGGAGTTTAAGTGTCTTGGGGTCTTATTCACGAGTGAGGGGAGAGTGGAGCAGGAGATTGGCAGATGGATTGGAGCAGCATCTGCAATGATGCGAACATTGTACCGGTCTGTTGTGGAGAAGAGTTTGCTGATCTCTAAAGCAAAGCTGTCAATTTACTGGACACGCTACGTTCTTACCCTCACCTATGGTCATGTAGTAGATTAGTTTATTTGACAGGGACAGTGCAATAAACATAGACAATTAATCAAAGACAATCAATCTGATGTGTTGCACATAGAGTGTATAGCTATTAGCTAATTTGCAACTCTTGTCCCTGGATGGGCTTTAGAAAAAAGAATCAAGATAAAAAATATACACAATAACCACATACATCAATGCAGAAAAATTATAAATACACAATTATAAATATTATAAATATTATAAATACACAAATATAACAGCCTGACTCACATTTAACATAAATATTATAAATATTATAAATACACAAATATAACAGCCCCTCATGAGCTGTGGGCAATGACCGAAAGAACGAGATTGGGGATACAACCGGTTTAAATGAGCTTTTTTGTAGTATTGCTGGAGACACCCTTAGCGATAGGGTGAGGAGCTCAGTCATTCGGGAGAGGCTCAGAGTAGAACTGCTGCTCCTCCACATCGAAAGTAACTAGTTAAGGTGGTTTGGACATCTGATCAGGATGCCCTCTAGACGCCTCCCAGTTGAGGTATTTTGGGCACATCCCACTGGGAGGACACCCCGGGGCAGACCCAGGACTTGCTGGAGAAACTATGTCTTCAAGCTGGCCTGGGAATGCCTTATCCTCTCTGAAGAGCGGGAGTAGGTGGCTGGCGAGAGCGAAGTCTGGGCTTCTCTGCTTAAGCTGCTGCCTCCACGACCCAGACTTCTGGAAAAGTGGTAGAAAACGGATGTATATTATCAATATATTATCAGTATTAACAATATTATCAATTTGTGCTTAAAACCAAAACTTTGTCAGTTGGTTAGCATTTTATTTTTGCTGATTTGTTACATTATGGGTGGGCAATATAAGCTGCGGCTTCAGCCATCACCCATTTCGGATAACTTGCGTGGAATTGTATAGTAGGAGGAGTCTTTGTCTAATTTGACCTTGTTGTTATATTATTCAGTTTCTTTTAACCTGTACTGTACTATCCGAAATAAATTCATTCATTCATTCATTCATTCATTCATTCATTAACTGAGGCATTTAAAGCATCTCCTTTACCATCGCAAAATAGTTAGTCAGATATGACTGGGTGATTGTGTTGGGGCTGTAAAAAGTTAGCCAACTAACACATTTTCTGTGTTTTATTGTGGAGTGTGGAGCCTTCTGAGGTCACTAAACCTCTTTAGAAAAGAAAGAAAAATGTTCTGATTGTTCTGATCTTTATTAAGACTTTCTAATAACCTGCAGACGTCATTCAATAGTCTGCGTGCTGATTTCATTTAGCAAAAAAAATATGAAGCAAATCAAGAAGTGTGTGGGCAAATACTGTATAATTGGATGGCTGTGCCACATTGTTGGGGCTGCAAAAAATCAGCCCACTTACCCAGTGTTTTATAATGAATTTTTTGGGACTCTTTAAATTGCTCTCTATTTTTTTTATCCTTCTATTTATAATTTTGCTCATAATTTTATCTGAAGCAAGAGGACATTAGCCCTTCTATCTCTTTGATACAATTTACCCATTTACAATATTACTACTGGTAATATTTAAAAAAAATAGATGGCAAAAATGATTATTATTTTAAAGGTATAATTCTGCACAAATGAAGCACTAATCATAAAAACCATTTTCGTTCAGATAGAAAAAAGTGGCAGAGCAACTTCTCCTCCAGATGAACTTTATTATACTGTTAAGATCTCAAAAACTGAGTTGGCACAAATGAGAGCCTTTTTTTATCCAGCACAAATGTAGTACTAATACTGCATAGTACCATAATAGTTCTGTAGTACAGTTTTTTTTTTTTACTATTTCAAGAAAGTTGCTGAGCTAACTACACTTACCTACTTGTTGCTGAGGGAAAAAAAAACTTTTATGAGAATCATAGATGTGCAACCAAGAAATTCTGTTTTCATGTTTGTGACACTTTTTAACAAATCAAAAATTTTTTTTTCTTATCACAGCTAGATAGAAGTGTTTTAAAATATTGTAATCAAAGTTTGTGAGGAAATTATTATTAAATTCCATCCATCCATCTTTTTCCATCTTTCATCCATCTTTTCACACTCTGCTCCTGATAGTCCTCCTTTGTGCAATGGGATGATTCATGTGTTTATACGGGTCATCATATATTAAGCTATGATGTATATAGGTTTTCTATAGTTGTGTTAGTTTTACTTTCCATGGGTAATCCGTTTGTCTGTCATGCAGGTTAGGGATAAGGGGCGGTTGCGCACGCAGCGACCGGCAGCTGGTGGCTTGTCACCAGACTGCAAAACAAATCTACCTACGGGTACAAAATAAGTAATTAAAAAAAAAAATGTGTGTGTTTCTGTTGTTTGGTTGTCTACTGTCATGCTGCTGTTACACTGTAATTTCCCAGTTTGGGATCAATAAAGTACATCTATCTATCTATCTATCTATCTATCTATCTATCTATCTATCTATCTATCTATCTATCTATCTAATCTTCTACCACTTTTCCAGAGGTCCGGGTCGCAGAGGCAGCAGTTCAAGCAGAGAAGCCCAGAATTCCCTCTCCCCAGCCACCTGCTCCAGCTCTTCAGAGAGGATACCAAGACGTTCCCAGACCAGCTGGGAGACATAGTCTCTCCACCGAGTCCTGGGTCTGCCCCGGGGTCTCCTCCTAGTGGGACGTGCCTGAAACACCTCAACGGTTCTACTCTGAGCCTCTCCTGGATGACTGAGCTCTCATCCTGTCCCTGAGGGTGAGTCCAGCGATCCTACGAAGAAAGCTCATTTCAGCCGCTTGTATCCATGATTTTGTTCTTTTGGTCATTGGCCAAAGCTCGTGACCATAGGTGAGGGTAGGAACGTAGATTGACTGGTAAATCAACAGTTTTGCCTTAGAGCTCAGCTCCCTCTTCACCACAACAGACCGGTACAACGTCTGCATCACTGCAGATGCTGCTCCGATCGGTCTGTCAATTTCTAATGGTCAGGACCCGTTTCCCAACCCGAAGGCGCAGGGAAACAACCCTTTCGTCCACCAGGGAAAACTCCAATATAGAGGCAGCAAGGTGGGGGGATACAAGAATACCCACCCCTGCCCGTCGCCTCTCACCCGAGGCAACTCCAGAGTAGGCCAATCTCCAGCCCCTCTCCAGGAGACTGGTTCCGGAACCAGAGCTGTGTGTTGAGGTGAGGCCGACTATATCTAGCCAGCATGTCTCAACCTCATGCACCAGCTCAGGCTCCTTCTCCACCAGAGAGGTGACACTCCACATTCCAAAAGCCAGTTTAGGAAGCTTGGGATCAGACCGCCAAGGTCTCCGCCTTTGACCGCCACCTGATCCACATAGCACCGGACCCCCATGATCCCCCATGATATCATTAAATTAAGCAGAAAAATTGTAAGTGTTAACAATGAGTGCTGCAAGTTTTGGTGCAGTAAATGCACATAGAGGAAACTTATTTATTTTTATTTTTATTCCCATAGAGAATTTATAAAACCTACCAGAAGCTTACTCAATATGCCTTTGATATTATCTCAAGGTTGTTTTATATACGTAAGCTAAAGATTATATTGTTCAAATTTTACTATAAAATTTTACATTTTTAATCCAACCAAGCTGCCTATATTGTAATTCTGACTTTTGTAACACACATAACTGAAAATTGGCCCAAAAAATCTTATAATTTTGGGATGTGGATACACTTCATTCCTTCATAGGTACAATATTACAACACAGCCTCCTAGACTGCAGCTAGTCGTTAGCTGCCGTAGCACTGAGCTAACACACAGCACAAAACTCAGATGTAAGTTTTTTGTGTTTTTTTTTTAAACTTGTCATGTCCAGCAGCTTGGCAAGTATTTATTATCATGACTTTGTTAAAAAAAAAAAGTCCTTAAATCCTTGTAGTTTAAAAAAAAAAAATCCTGTGCTTATGGTGCTCAAGCACGCCCCCTCTCGTTGGGGCAACAGTACTGTGCAGTTTCTTATTGTGATTTTCAGCCTCCCCTGCCTCCCCTGACCAGGTCACTGTGCCCCTCCTCCTGGGTTTGGGGTGATGCACAACGTTCATTTGGTACGTTTTTTTTTGTGAGATCGGGTTGGATAGTATCAGTCCTCAGTCTCAATTTGACAGTATTGGTTCTTGTGACTTGCTCCCTCTCAAAATTCAATTTCCTTATTAATATCATTGTTCTACTTCAACATAAGACATAAGTGCAGTCAAGAAAATGTCACATTATTACATGTTTGACTTTGAATATAGAAATGTTTTATGGAAATAAATGTACCACAGTTTTCTGTTGTTGTAACCTTTCATTAAAGTGATGTTTCTGCTAGTGTGTGTCAGCGCTGCATCTTATGAATGAATGGACTTAAGTGGACATGCACAACTCTGAAAGAAAGTGAAAAAGCTATCCACAAGCCACATCCTGACCTGGATCACCTCAACATTTTAATGGGTTCATCTGTAGTCCAGGGGCTACATCTTGTGAAAATTTCATCAAAATGTGTACAGTAGTTTTTGCATCCTACTAACAGACAGACAAACAGACAGACCTACATTCTGAGAGATATGGCCTGGTATGCGTTCTCTGTGTGCCCTCTGCTTACTGTGATTGGTCTGTCATTTTGACTGGGACAAACATCCACCAATGAAGGGTCATTTACTGCTAAACACACACACTAACCCTTGATCTCCATTAAAGCAATTTATGCAAGAGAGAGTAACCTGCTTCTCCACTCTTTTTCTTGGCAGTCAGTTAAAGAGCTGCAGTGGATCTACTTTGTCCTCACACAGGTATTGTTCTACTTTACTGCTCTGCTAGAAAGGAAAATTTTAATTTTTAGTAAGTCAGTTTTGATTTAACAAAAATAATCTTCGTGTTGTTTGACTTTATTTAATCTTGTTGTCATGGTAGTAAGTTTTACTTGCTCAGCTTATTTCCTGTTTTGTCTTCGTGCTCCTTCATATGATTTATGGAAGTGATGGTTTTATGTTTTCTAGGCATTTGTGTTCAAATAGGAAATGTTTGATTATTAGGCTTTTTTTTTTTTTTTGGATTTTGAGCCCATGAACTTTTAAATATTTGTGTTAGATATTAGTGTAGTTAAGACCACATGAAGACCAGACCCAGATCAGAGTCTCCCAAGACCTATATACGCAGTGAACCTAGTCTCCACTTGGTCTTGACCTTGCCCTTGGCCTGTAGACTCTGGTTTGATCTCCATGTGGGATAGGACTCTATATATTATTTTAGAAGGTCAATTAAAAAGGATGAGCAGAACTACTTGCTCTGGTCTCCACTGCTTTTACAAGTGCAACATGTGAATTCTATAAATTCTATTTACTCTCAGAGCAACAAATGATTGACAGAGATAAACTTAGAGACTCCTATCAGAGCTCATGGCAAAAGAGCTGTGTCATTTCCACCCCAGTTGTTTAGCTAATTTGTAGTTTTGTGTTTTATTGGTTTAGAGCTCTGTAATCTTTGTTGAATAGACATACAGAAACTTTTTTTTACATGCCTTTAAAATATGGTCATTCACCAACTCCCACTTATGTGTGTTAAGTATTGGCTTTTCAGCTTGAATTTACTATCCAGTAACAAAGGTTGAAAAGATTCATCTGTATGAATTGGCACATTTTTTAATTGGATTGCAGGAACTTTGGCACCATTTAAATGGAGGTGAAAGGGACCTATGATGAGGAGTCTCTTTATCTTCACAAACTTTACACAAACCAAAAATATGTAACACACACAGCCTTCCTGGTTTGACACAATTAATCTGCTTCTCTCTGAATATTTTGCGGTGTTACGTGCCCAAAACATGCAAGTTAGGTTAATTGGCATCAAACTGGGGATTCTAAATTGTCCTTAGGTATGACTGTGAGAGTGAATGGTTGTCTGTCTCTCTGTGTTGGCCCTGCGATGGACTGGCGATCTGTCCAGGGTGTACCCTGCCTCTCACCCAAAGATGCTGGGAAAGGCTCCAGCCTCCCCGCGACCCGAAAAGGATTAAGCGGAAGAAGATGGATGGATATTTAAATTTTCAGAAGAATATCAGCACATATCTGATGCCATGGGTCTATTAAAATGATAAATGGCTGTAATATTAAAATGGTTGTAAAATAAGAAGAGTGGCTGTAAAAATTTAATATGCATGGCAAACACCTTGTAATACTTAAAGCTTTTATTGATGTCCAGGTACAGAAGTTTTGTGGTTGACAGGTCTGGACTGCAGCCAGGCCAATTTACCACCAGGCCATTATACATGTGTAACACAGAGTTAAACATGACTACAGCCTCCTGGTTTATGGCATGATTCCGTGACCTGGCCTCTCATACTATTATTTTCTACAGTCTTGTTGTGCTAATCTTTATATTGGCTGGTGTAAAGATGACTTTGCACTCTTGTTTCCCAGAACAAAATGAAGACTGAGTATTCTTTGGAAAAGAATAGCACCAGAAGACTTTCTTATGTGAGTACTGAACAAACACCAGGTTCCCCTCCTCGTCACATCTTTACATGTTGCTTTTACCCCCTGAGATCTTTTCCTCTTCTACTGCTACACCCACATCCTGTTTTTCTTTTCCTTGACAAATATGTTTGCTATTTGGTATTGTCAGAAGCATGTCGTCTTTGCTTCTTAGCTGTAACACTTTGTGTTTCTGACACCTTAGACAGATGACAATATCCAATGGAGAACTGGATCTGAGACCATTGATCCACAGCACCCAGATGTGCATGAGAATTATACATCCCACTCTTCCTCATTTGGAAAGTACCACCACAGCCTGCAGACCCTCAAGCCCATCCGCTTATCCTCTTCACAGTCAGTTTCGGATACACTTTTGGGACTTAATTTGCATTTAATGTGTTTCTAAATGAATTACTGATTCTATATGTGCTGTTTTGTAACGGAGTTGATTTTGGGTTGTTCTTTGATTTTAGGCCCCACCCTGTGGACAATGCAGGTTTTATCTCCTTCACAACTTTTGCCTGGATGACCCCCATGATGTGGGCCATTTTCAGGAATAAGCTGGACATGTCTTCATTGAACCTTTCCCGTTTTGATGTGGCTGACACAAGTGGAGAAAGGTCTGTTTTTTGCAGTTTCACAGTTCTCCACTTTAAATTGATGCATCATAGAAAATACAGCATTCACATGCATTAAAGGTCCCTTACTGTCTAATATGGTGTTTTCAAGGATTTTAACTTTATGAAATACAGCCACGGGTCTCATGTACACTGTTAAAATGCGAACCTCCATTCTAATAAAGTTGGAATGTTGTGTAAGATATAAATGAAAATGGAATACAATGATATGCAAATCCTTTTCAACCTTTATTCAATTGAATAAACTATAAAGACACAAATTTTTTTTCTTCTTTTTTTTTGAAAATATTTACTAATTTTGAATTTGATGCCTACAATACATTCCAAAAAAAGCTGGGACAGGGGCAAGAAAAGACTAGGAAAGTTGAGGAATGTTAAAAAAAAAACACCTTTTTGGAACATTCCACAGGAGCATCCCTGAAAGCTTCAGTCATTCACAAGCAAGGATGGGGTGAGGCTCTTCACGTTGTTTAAGAACAACATAAATGTACAATTGCAAGGAATTTAGGGATTTCATGATATACAGTATATAATATCAAAAGATTCAGAAAATCTGGACAAATTTCTACACGTAGGCTGCAAGGCCAAAAACCAACATTGAATGCCTATGACCTTCAATCCCTCAGGTGGCACTGGATTAAAAACCGACATCATTCTGTAAAGGACATTGCCATGTGGGCTCAAAAACACTGGAAAACCATTGTCACTTAACACAGTTTGTTGCTACATCAAAAACATGCAGGTTAGGGATACAGGGAACTTGGGCACGCAGTGACTGGCAGCTGGTGGCTTGTTGCCAGACTGCAAAACAAATCTACCTACGGGTACAAAATAAGTACCAAAAAAAAAAAAAAAAAAAATCTACCAGTGCAAGTTAAAACTCTACCATGCAAAGAGAAAGTCACATATCAACACCCAGAAATGCTGCTGGTTGCTCTGGGCTCGAGCTCATCTGAGATGATCTGACGCAAAGTGGAAAAGTGTGCTGTCATCTAATGAGTCCACATTTCAAATTGCTTTTGGAAATCCTAGACATTGGGCAAAAGAGGAAAATGACCATCCAAATTTTTATCAGCTCAAAATTCAAAAGCCAGCATCTGTAATGTAAGGATGTGTTAGTGCCCATGGCATGGATAACTTGCACATCTGTGAAGGCACCATTAATGCTGAATGGTACATACAGGTTTTGGAGCAACGCATGCTGTCATTCAAGCAACATCTTTTCAGCGATGTCCCTGCTTATTTCACCAAGATAATGCCAAGCCACATTCTGCATGTGTTGCAACAGTGTGGCTCCATAGTAAAAGAGTGTGGGTACTAGACTAGCCTGTCTGCAGTCCAGATCTGTCTCCCATTGAAAATGTATGGTACCTTATGAAGCGCAAAATACACCAACACAGACCCCAGACTGCAGTCGTACATCTAGCAAGAATAGGAAAGAACTCCCCCTACAAAGCTTCAACAATTAGTGTCCTCAGTTCCTAAAGGCATATTGAATGTTGTTAAAAGGAAAGGTGATGTATCACAGTGGTAAATATGCCCCTGCCCCAGATTTTTTGTAATGTGTTGCTGGAGTCAAATTCAAAATGAGTAAGTATTTGCAAAAAAAACTCCAACAAAGTTTATTAGTTTAAGCATTAAATATCTTATCTTTGTAGTGTATTCAGTTGAATAGAGGTTGAAAAGGATTTGCAAATCATTGTATTCTATTCTTATTTACATTTTACACAACGTCCCAACTTCATTGGAACTGGGAGTTGTATTAACATGTTCAGTTTACAAAGAAATACACATACCCTTTTTTTTTTTTTTCCTAAACTCTTTAACCCTTGTGCGAGCTTAACATTCTGTTTACTCCCCTTGTCCTACGGGTCAAAAATGACCTGCCCTACCAAAGCCCCAAAATAAAGCAGCTTAATTGAATTTTAAATCCAAAATCTATTTTGCATGATGAAACAACTTGTTATTTATCAATTCAACTCAATTTAATTCATTTTTTATCATGTATTTTTTGTTACACAATACAAAAAGACAATCACCAGTGACCATTGTTACACTTTTTTTTTTTACCACAAACCAACTGTCTTAACACTTTTCTTTTACACAGTAAAATTATATTATATTATAGTATTATATAAATATGAAGTAATTACTTCTGAATTAATTATATTGAAAGGTAAAAAAAAAAAACAGTCAACAATCTGGAACTTTTTTGTCAACAGATTATTCTTTTATATTTTTTAGGAAGTGAATTACAAAAATACTTCTCTCATAACAACAAAACAACAAAATGTTGCTTGACTTTGTGAACAATTTTCAACATCAACTCTATTGAGCACATGTAGGATAGTATGTGCGAATGTGAGAATGGGCTTTGCAGATGTATTGCATTTTTTCGATGGCTGGTGTGATGAACAGGAGAAAGGTGGATGAAATGTCCTGGACATGGGCAGCTGAATACCTTGTTGGCCCTGGAGTCATCCTTATGATGTTTGGTGCTGCTGTTCTACCCTACTTGCTGTCTGAATTTGATGAGGACCATGCAATTTTGCTGTTCTTTGACAAAAATGTCTCTCTGTCAGCTTGAGGGATTTCCTCTTCTTCATTATCTGAAGATGCATGATCCTCTTGGTTGCATTCCTCCCCATCTTCCTCTTCAGATACATCTTCATCCTCTTGTTCCTCCTGAGCTCCTGAAAATATCTTATCCAGGACCTTTTGGACAGTGAAATGTCTACTCATGGCTTCAGCAAGGATCCAACTAGGGGTCCTTTGATTCAGGGTACCTTTATATCCTCTATACTGAATTTGTTTTTATTATGTCTGAGATTGTTTTTTTGTTTTGTTTGGGAGCTTGTGTGATGTGAGGGGTTAGCTGCAGATCAAAAGTGCAGGTGCAGGTCAAATGCAAGTTCAATTCGTACAGCAATCCAGATTCTTTGATGTGTGTGTGTGGTATGTGTGGGTAGGTGTGTGTGTATGTGTGTGTGTGTGTGTGTATATCTGTGTATTAGAGAGAGTTTGTGTGTGGCCTTTGAACTTTTTTCTGGTGTTTAAATGCTTTTATAATTCAGTCATAGAATTCATAAGTCATAAAATGACCCATAAGACAATCTTTGTACCCTAGTAGTGTACAGCCCACATGGAAACATAAACAAAAACAAAGTATCGCCTTTTCTAATGATGGGGTCCCTTTAGGAAAAGTCATAAAATTTCAAGTTGGAAAAAGATAGTTTAAGGTATTTTTTCTACAGCTAAACATGGTAGTGGGTCACTTTTGACCCGCAAAACAACACAAGGGTTAAGAAATAAGTGAATTGTACTTCCTGGGTTTTATGACATCACAAAGCAACAAACCTTGGCCACACTTTTCTAAATTTGCAAAACAAACACACTCTTGTCTGCCTCCTTCCTTGTGATTGGTCCACCCAAAAAACATTTAACCAGTCACATCAGGGGCTTAATAATATTAATGAACTGAACACTCAAGACAGCTTTATTGATGAGCAGAAATTTGATACGCTACATTTGATACATTATGCATGCACTGGCGTCTGTTAGCGCTTCGTCGCGTCAGAGAGCTATTTTGCCCACTTTTGTTTGTTTTTATTGATTTCGTTTTTATTTTTTTTATCTCTGTTTGCTGATATTAGTTTTTGTTTGGTGCTACCTTGGTATTGGCCTCACTGAAAAGCCCGATTGGACACGCGGGTGGGTCGGACCCCCAGCTGGGCTGTTTTTTACCGGGCTAGGCTACCTGCTAACCTGTTTTTAGCCTTTTTTAGCTGTTTTTAGCTGTTTTTGGCTGGCTGGCTGGCTATCCACCTCATCGCCTGGAATGCCATGGCTCCATTCCTGACGTGTATCGGCTGTGTATCCCTCCTTAGTAAGGTTTCTGAGCTGGAAGTAAGACTCTCCAATCTCTACAAGATTCGGGAGGCTGAGGAACATCTTGATACCATTATACTCGGGCGAACAACGGCTTCGGCAACTGATTCGCAGCTGGCAGAGACGGCTACCTACCTGGGGGAGTTTAGCGCATCTCCATCTCCGTCCACTTCCACCCCTGCTCCGTTTCCGGCTTCTTCAGATGTCCAGGACCACAGCAATCGACACTGGCTTCGTCTCAGGGCTAAACCCAAAGCCCCAGTTGGTACTTCTCACACCCAATGTGCGCCCTGGACCTTGGCTGGACCAGCTGGCAATCATCGTTGGTCTGCCAGACAGGGTTGCACCTCTTCTCTTCCCCCGCTCCTGGAAAATAAATTCGACATCCTTTCTCTGGAGGATTTTCCCCACTTGGATGCTGGTCGTCCGCCCGTGGCCGCCCCTCCTCCTCCTTTCTCTCCCTCAGAGGCGGCTCAGGTCCGCAAACCCCGGACTGAGACTACTCTAGGTGTGCCAAATTACACACCAGCTCCAAATAGAAGAGAGCGCATCACCCCGCCTTCACAACAACAACACCCTCGACAAAATTATTCTCCACGTCAGAATCCACTGACTAAACCCCCCCAAACGACGGTGGTAATAGGTGACTCGATTATGAGGAACGTCAGAAGCAGGTACTGTACCACTAGATTTTTTTTGTGGGGCTAGAGTCTCTGACGTTGAGGCTCTTATCCCTGACCTGCTAAATGAATTCCCCCACGCCCAAACTGTCATAGTACATGTTGGATGCAATAACATCCCAGATGAAGCATCGGAGAGTTTAAAGAGTGACTTCAGGAGCCTTCTGTCCACTCTTATGAACTGTGGCAGACGTGCGTTTATCTCTGGGCCTTTGGCACCTCTCAGACGAGGCTGCAATTATTTTAGCAGAACTCTTAGTCTTAATACTTGGTTGTGTTTTACTTGTCCTATTTTTAACATTGGTTTTGTAGACAATTTTAACTTGTTTTGGAACCAACTTGGTGCACGTGTTTTAAGAGACAATCTGTTCTGTTCCATTCAGTGTTTTTTGGTACAGTGACTGAAACTTGGTGTGTTTACTCACTCTGAAGCTCTTGGGGTCTGCCAATCAGCCCTTTTTTGGTTCTGTTTCCACTTCCCATATTAATCCCATTAATCCAAATAATCTTCACTGTTTGGATCAGCTTTCAGTTTATAACCTTACAGAGATTGTGTCTGTCTCTCGTTACCCAAAATATTATAACCCAAAACAAATACAACACAACCTGATAAATACACGTCTTTCTGCAGCTCCTCCTCATCCCCCCCCCCAACTTTGCCCTTGTCTTCTCCTTTAGAGAACCTTTCTCTGCTCCCCCCAAAGTTAATAAAAAGTTAATAAAAATAGAATGCATAAACATCCCAAAGTGATTAAACAAAATGTTGGTAAAATTCAAATCAAACCTCAAGTCTCTAAATTTAATAATTTTGCCTCTGTTCCTCCCCAAAATTTAAAAATTAAATGTGGTCTATTAAATATTAGGTCTCTAACTCCTAAGTCTCTTCTACTCCATGATCTATTAATCGATCATCAGATCGATTTATTATCCCTCACAGAGACTTGGCTTGGGCAAGATGATAATGTTGGTTTGAATGAATCAACTCCCTCTGGTTATTTAAACTGTCATAACCCCAGAGGTTCTGGTCATGGAGGTGGAGTGGTAGCAATCTTCCATTCTAAATTACTAGTTAATGTCAAGCAAAAATCATGTTTTAATTCCTTTGAGGGCCTGGTCCTCACTGTGGGGCATGTTGGCTATCTTGGCTTGAACCCAGTTCTCTTTCCCATAGTTTACCGTCCTCCCTCGGCCTACTCAGAGTTTCTATCCGAATTTGCTGAACTTTTAGCTGATTTAGTGCTGAAATCAGATCGGATCAGAATAATTATTGTAGGGGACTTTAATATACATGTTGATGTAGAGAGTGACTGTCTTAATAAGGCATTCAGTTCAATTTTAGACTCAATGGGGTTTTCCCAGAAAGTAGAAAATTCTACCCATTATCTCCACCATACATTGGACCTTGTTTTGACTTATGGTATAGATATAGAAAATCTGGTAGTGTCTCCTCATAATCCTGTACTGTCAGACCATTGTCTGTTAACCTTTGATTTCACAATTTCTGATTATTTGGCTCCTAAAGAAAAATACTAATACAGCAGATGCCTTTCAGATGACGTTGTTACCAAATTTTTGCAGATTGTCTCCTCTATACCATGGGTCAACACAACGGAAATAAAAGATGGAGAGCCTGCTCCTGTCGTAATTGATAGCATGGTAGATATTGTTACAGCCTCTCTGCATCGGACTCTAGATTTGGTAGCCCCTTTAAAAAAGAAAAAGTCTAACCAGAGATTTCTAACCCCTTGGTTTAACTCAGAAACTCATAGCTTAAAACAGAAGACTTGTTAATTGGAAAGGAAATTGGGTTCTACTGATTTAGATGAATTCTATTTAGTGTGGAGAAATCATCTCTTAATTTATAAAAAATCTCTTAGAAAAGCTAGATCAAGTTATTATTCTGCATTAATAGAAGCGAATAAGAATAACCCCAGGTTTCTTTTCAACACTATAGCCAAGCTGACAAAGAGTCAGGACTTGGTCAATCCTCACATCCCTCCTGAGCTTTCTAGTCAGGACTTTCTGAGCTTTTTCAATCATAAAATTTTATCTATTAGAGATAAAATCAGTCAGATTCTTCCTACCGTAAACTCAAGTACATTAACTACTACAACTCCCTCAATTGATATCTGTTTAGATAAGTTTACTCCAATCGACCTCTTAGAGTTGGATAAAATAATCTCCTCATCTCAGCCTTCATCTTGCCTTTTGGACCCTATTCCTACCAGGTTATTTAAAATTGTCCTCCCAATTATTGGTAGCCGTATTCTTCATATAATTAATTCTTCTTTAACTCTGGGTTATGTACCACTGGCTTTTAAAATTGCTGTAATTAAACCCTTACTCAAAAAGCCGACGCTCGATCAATCTCTAATCTGCCTTTCATTTCAAAAATCTTGGAAAGAGTTGTTGCCGTGCAATTGTTTGACCACTTGCAGGGAGTTGGTTTGTTTGAAGAGTTTCAATCTGGTTTCAGAATTCATCACAGCACTGAAACTGCCTTAGAGAAGGTCACTAATGACCTCCTTATCGCATCTGATAATGGACTTGTTTCTGTTCTTGTCCTTTTAGATCTTAGTGCAGCCTCTGATACTATCGATCATGCCATTCTACTTGATAGATTAGAACACTATATGGGACTAAATGGAACTCCGCTGCAGTGGTTTAAATCTTATTTGTCCAACAGATTTCAGTTTGTTCACATCGGTGATGAATTTTCTTCCAACTCTAAGCTTAGTCACGGAGTTCGACAGGTATCTGTGTTAGGCCCTACTCTTTAGTTTATATATGCTTCCGTTAGGCAATATCATTAGAAAACACTGTATGCATTTTCATTGTTACGCAGACGACACACAACTATACCTGTCAATGAAGCCCAATGATTGTAATCAATTAGCCAAGTTAGATGCCTGTCTTAAGGATATCAAAGCCTGGATGACTTGTAATTTTCTGCTATTAAACTCAGATAAGACTGAAGTCATTCTTGTTGGCCCAAAACACCTTAGAAATTCCTTTCAAAATCATGCTCTTAATTTAGATGCCGCCACTCTCACTCTGAATAGTTCTGTGAGGAACCTTGGAGTTATTTTTGATCAAGATCTGTCCTTTAATTCACATATTAAATTTGTTTCTAAGACTGCCTTCTATAATCTGCGCAATATTGCCAAGATTAGGAGCTTCTTGTCTCTGAATGATGCTGAGAAACTGATCCACGCTTTTGTCAGCTCTCGATTAGATTATTGTAACTCGTTATTATCAGGTTGTCCTAAAATATCCTTAAAAAATCTTCAGTTGATCCAAAATGCTGCTGCAAGAGTTCTAACTGGTTCTAGAAAAAGAGATCATATCTCACCGGTTCTGTCCTCCCTTCATTGGCTTCCCATAGAGTTTAGAATTAAGTTTAAAATCCTTCTTCTCACTTTCAAAGCTCTTAATAATCAGGCTCCCTTATATATAAAAGATCTGATATTACCTTACCATCCTAATAGAGCACTACGCTCCCAAAAATGTTGGATTACTTGTAATGCCTAGAATCTCCAAAAGTACATTGGGAGGCAGAGCCTTCTGCTATCAAGCTCCTTCTCTGTGGAACCAGTTACCACTCTGGGTCCGGGAGTCACACTCGGTCTCTGTTTTTAAGAACAGGGTAAAATCCTTCCTTTTTAATATAGCCTACGATAAGGGAGAGATTTTGTGTCTCTTAACCCCGCTTCTGTTTTATGTCTGTCCTCTTCATCCTCTCTATACCCTCACCCCCAGCCAGTTGCAGCAGATGACTGCCCCTCCCTGAGCCTGGCTCTGCTAGAGGTTTCTTCCTGTTAAATGGGAGTTTTTCCTCTCCACCGTCGCCAAGTTCTTGCTCATGGGGGATTGTCTGATTGCTGGGTCTTTCTGAAATTGTGGAGTTTTCGCTGCATTTTGTAGCGCTATGAGATGACTTCTGTTGTGATGTGGTGCTATATAAATAAAGCTGAATTAAAAATTAGAATTAAAAATTAAAAATGTTTTTCATATTTAAAACTACTTACATAGAAGCACTTGTCATGAAACGCCCGTTTCACGGGCAAAACAAGGACATCAAGCACTTTCTGTGGGTTTGCACTTTTATTAACATAAAGACAGATAAGACACTAACATACAAATACTAAATTAAAAGGTACATGGCGCTAACAAACAAGTACACAATAATAAATGCTGGAGGAGACTGGGGCTCGACGTTCAGGGGGACATGAAGCCGGGAACACCGAGCCAGGGGCGGAATCAAGCCGGAGCTCTCCCGAAGGCTGTGGGGGCTCACAGATGGAAAAAAGGGAAACACATACCTGGACGGAGCACTCCTACTCTCCTCAACAGCGAGACCCAAACACACTCGGGAAGGTAGCTCTGCTCCTGAGGACGGGTCCATGTGGAAGAAGGACACGACAAACCCCAGAGGTTTGGTGTGCCCTTATATGCAGTACATGATCAGTGACAAGTGTGGATGCATGAGTGGGGAAAAGAACAGAATGAATAACAGATGTGCAGCTCCGAAAAGTCTGACAAACGGAAGCTGCACAGCGCTGTCAAATTAAAACATAATCGGAACCATAACGATACAAACACAACAGAACCCCAAAATGTACATAATAATACTACAGATACAAAAAGACAAGAATTAAACAGGAACCAAACACAGCAGACAGAAAAACACTAAACTAGATAAGAAACTGGGCACAGCACCCACCCGTGCCCCAGGATCATGCCAGAGCCCCCTCCTCAAGGGGTGGAACCCAGACACCTCACAGTAACATCACACAAAAAAAAACCCTCCCCCACACACACAGACGACCCCCCCAACAAGAAAAACAACCCACCCGGCGGGAGATGAGGGGGAACCCATGCATGGAGGGACCGAGACCAAACAAACAAACAAACAAAAAAATAACAAAAAGAAAACACTCATGACCCACAACCTGAACACTACGGTGGCCCAGACTCCAGGGACCTGGGACGGGGACTAAGGCAGTTTGGGCAGCCTACCAGAGTCCCAAAACCACTGGAACATAAGGCAGAACGTGTCCAGTGGCCGCCCAGAGTACCAGAACCACTCGACCGGATGGCAAAACCCATCAGGTGGCCTCCCAGAGTACATGAACCATCGGTCCGCCGAGCACAACACACCCCTCCCCCCCAGGTGGCGGTAACTGGAACCCAGGCTCCCAGGGACTCGCCTGGTCATGAGCATGGGGAAGGCGGAACTGGAGCTGTGGCAGATTGGCCTCCAACAAAAACTGCTGGCCAACAGTGGGGACCGGTGATGGTGGTGGTCAACCAGCGGGGAGGCTGGACGAAGGATGAGGCTGCGCCGTGGGGACCTCCGGTGAGGACAGGGAGTCATGACGACCTTATGCTGAGCCGCGGCACCCACGGTGGCCCCAGACGGCGGCAGCGGACCGGAGCATGGTGCCCACGACAACCAGGCTGACCCATGAGAGCACCAGGCCAAGGAGGCGGTCAACCAATGGGGCCCCAGGCTGAGGCACTGCACCCACGTTGGCTCTGGACTGAGGTGTGACTGCACCTGTGGAGGCCCCGGAGTGGGGCGTAGCTGCACCCGTGGAGGCCCTGGACTGGGACATAGCTGCATCCGCAGAGGCCCAGGACTAGGGCATAGCTGCATCTGCGGTGGCCCTGGACTGCGGCACAGCTACACCTGCGGACGCCCAGGACTGGGGCACAGCTGTACCTGCGGAGGCCCCGGACTGGGGTGTAGCTGCACCCACTGAGACCTTGACCGGAGGGGGAGCAGCACCCACGGAGACCTCAGATGGCGGGGGAGCAGGACACATGGAGACCTCGAATTTAGGGGAAACAGCACCCACGGAGACCTCGAACAGAGGGGAGCAGCACCCACAGAGGCACTGCACTGGGGCATAGCACCCACAGAGGCCTCGGACGGAGGGGGAGCAGCACCCATGGAGATCTCGGGAGAAGGCTCACACACACAAAACACAGACACCAGGTCAGAGTGACTGGCAGCAGTGGAGCCCGGCGAGGAGAGCTCAGGCGCAGTGGGCAGCTGCATCCAGCCCTCCCCACCAAGAGCCAGGCAAGATTTCTCTTAGACAGATAACGTGAAAACAAAAAAGAGAACTTGCCTGAGCTCGAGCTCCACCGCTGTCCAGGACTCCGGCGATCCAGGCTGGGGCATCTCGGCCTTCTCTGTCTGAGCATCTCTACCCAGAACAACCACCTCAGGGGAAGGAAAAGGGAAAAACACCGGAGAGAAATCAGCGGCAGCAGTGGAGCCTGGTGAGGAGAGCTCAGGAGCAGAAGACATCTACAACCAATTCTCCTCACCCTGACCCAGACAAGAATTCTCAATATCTGTAGATGTTAAAACAGAACTGAGCACTTGCCTGGACTTGAGCTCCACCGCCGTCCAGGACTACGACGACTCTGCTGCGATGATCCCTGCAGCAAGCATGATTGTTAGTGCAACCAAACGGCTTCCAGGCTTGATGTCCCCTGCTGGTGGACGTCCTGATGGGATGGCTGTTGCTGGAGGCGACCTCACCAACGGCGCCGGCTCCCGTGCTGCTGAATCCAGGGGACACCCACCTGTTGGTTCAGGATTCAGAGCATGGGTGCCGCTTCCCTCCCATCCCAGACATGGCCGCAGGGCTAGAGCAGGAACTCCCAAGACAGCTGGTTTCTCCACAGTCCGGCGGCTCCTCCCCAGGGGTGATGGACTCTTGGAGGCCACAAAGAAACACACGGGAGAGGGAGGCAAGGGTGAGACACCAGCAGCAGGTGGTGAGGACTCAGCTAGACTTGGCTGCTGTAGCTGAGCCTCATCACCGGGAATAAGGCAAGGTATATCATTATGAAAGAAAAAGGAATGACAACCTACCTGCCTTTTTCCCTGGTGCCCGATAGTTCCTGCTGCTGCGGTGGGATCAGACGAGAATCTTCTGCCCACCACTGATGTTGCCTGGGAAGGAGGCAGAGGCTCAGGCCTTTGGTGACTGAGGCGGGACGCCGGAGCTTGGGGCTGGGGAGGAGCCGATAGGGCCGAGGTCCGGAAACGCCCTCTCACTGGCACAGACCTCGGTCCATGGACAGAGCTCCTTCTGCAATACTCCCGCTGTAAATGCTCCAACTGAAAAACCCTCTTCCTTCCTTCGGCGTGCAGCATGAGCCGAGGGTGACGCTGTACTGCCACCTTTGTGAGGCTTAAGTTCAAAACAGCATCTGTTGGGGTGGGAGATACACGAGCGCCGGCGATACATCCATCCAGTTCCCGGAGCACAGAGCTCCCACCCCAAGCCTCTTGAAAACTGTTTTTCGCCTGCTGATGGCAAAAGGGGAAAAAAACAAAACAAAAACGTAATTACAGGAAAAAGAAAAAATTGCAGAACCCACAGAGGCTGGTGTCATGGTGGTCATTTCCTTCTGTCTTGAAACGCCCGTTTCACGGGCGAAACAAGGACACCAAGCACTCTCTGTGGGTTTGCCCTTTTATTAACATAAAGACAGATAAGATGCTAACATACAAATACTAAATTATAAGGTGCATGGCACAAACAAACAAGTACACAATAATAAACGCTGGAGGAGAGTGGGGCTTGACGTCCAGGGGAACATGAAGCTGGGAACACCGAGCCAAGGGCGTAATCCAGCCAGTGCTCTCCCGAAGGCTACGGGGCTCACAGCTGGAAATAAGGGAAACACATACATGGACAGAGGACTCCTACTATCCTCAACAGTGGGACCCAAACACTCTCGGGATTATAGCTCTGCTCCTGAGGACAGGTCCAGGAAGAAGGACACGGTAGCTACGGCAAACCTCTGGGTTTGCTATTTGGGTTTCGGGTGAAATTTATCGAAAATAAAAAAAGTTCACGCTACAGTGATATAATATCATAAAAGCAGGGCATTTAAATAGAAGCATGGAATGGTGATTTCTTCATCTCAAACAATTTGATGAAACAAAAGCCAACAACAGTGGTGGGTATACCACAACAAGAAATGTCAGTGTCTCAATAACTTGTCATGTGCCCTTAAGCATCAATTACAGCTTGACAACGATGTCTCATGCTGTTCACAAGTCGACTTATTGTCTGCTGAGGCATGGCATTCCATTCTTGTTGAAGGGTGGCCCCCAGGTCATTGAGGTTGTGGGGTGCAGGGTTACAAGCCTCTACATGGTGACTCAGCTGATCCCATAGGTTTTCAATGGGATTCAGGAGAAACTGCAGGCCACTCCATTTGAGGTACTCCAGCCTCCAGCAGCCGTTCCCTAATGATGTGACGTTGATGAGCTGGACCATTGTCATCTATGAAGATGAAATTAGGACTATGTTGTTCATGCAGGGGCACAATAACTGGATTAATAATGTTATTCAGGTAGCATTGGCTTGTCACTGTAGCATTCACAAGGTGTAGGGCAGTTCTGTGTTGACTAGACACACCTGCCCAGACTGTAATACCACCACCACCAAAGGCTCGTCTGGTGACATCAGTGGCTGATGCATAGTGCGCTCCTTGACATCTCCAACATCGTTGGCAGCCATCATTTCTGCTCAACGTGAATCAACTTTCATTAGAGAACATCACTGAGGCCTACTGGTCCCTTGTCCAGCGTAAATGCTCCCTGGCCCATGCAAGACAATGACGCCTGTGCCTGATGGTGTGGTCAAGAACCTTGCAGATCGTCTAGCACGCAGACCGTGCCAATGTAAATGGTTTCAAATGTTCTGACGTGACACTTGGGTCTCTCTCACCTCCCTTAAATGTGCCTGGGGTTGAGTAGCATTCATCATCTGGTTCCGCAGGGCACTGTTCACAATGAAGTGGTCATCAGCGTGGGATGTGACCAAAGGACGTCCACTTCTATGTCTTTCTGTGACTTTTCCAGTCTCTCTGTATTTCTGTTGCAACGTGCTGATGACACTTTGTGACACTCTAAGCTCAGTGGCCATTTCCCTCTGAGAACATCCTGTTTGAAGTCTTGCAATGGTGAGGTACTGTTGATCAGTTGTTAGATGTCGTCTTGGTCTCATGATGTCAAAATGTGAGCAGCATGATGAAGAGGACTGTTTAAATACCAGTTCTAATTGAACCAGAAAATTTATTGGTCAATTCATGGATCAAACACCTGTTGTGAATTTTGCCATTAAGTACCTTGATAGAGAACAGCAAGTTACGCAAAAAGTACTGAAACACTGAACAGTTGGAAATGTGCGTTCACAAGGTTAGAGAAGGTCAAATTAAGTTCACCTGTAAAGGTTGTAGTGCATTTTAGTTTAGTTTAATGTTTATTTGAAAGGGACATTTCATACTAATAAACATTAATACAAATGTAAATATGCCAGATTTAGCAATACTACTAATTTGCATCTGTAGGCCCCTGGAGGGTCACAAAAACACACAAACAAACCATCATACATGAGGAGAACAACTGCATTGAAAATGTACAAAATGGATATGCTAAAGTGCAAGAGTTGAGGTGTTACAAAACAAAACATTCAAATGTCACACGACTGAAGTATTGTGTATGCGTACACACACATGCACCCAAGCACCTCACAGAAACAACAGAGAGCAGCAAACAAGAGGCAGGGCATATGTGTATGATACACAGGCACATTTATGCTGTATATGCATATGCTGCAGAGCAACCACTAGTTATGGGTACAGTTTTGGTTGTTTAAAATTCAATTTTTACAATGCATCTTATAAGTGTTTAGTGTGGTACGTTCTCTGATTGCAGGGGGTATATTATTCCAGATCTTGGTGCCCCTCACTGATAGATTGAGTGAATGTGGTGCATCTATGGGGGACCTCACAGACTCCTTTAGTGATTGTTCTGGTGGCTGTACCAGTGACAGTTCTCAGTTTAACATATTCTCCCAAGGGGGGTGGTGCATAGCCATTTATCCATCCATCCATCCATCCATCTTCTACCACTTTTCCAGAGGTCCGGGTCGCCGAGGCAGCAGTTCAAGCAGAGAAGCCCAGACTTCCCTCTCCCCAGCCACTTCCTCCAGCTCTTCAGAGGGGATACCAAGGCGTTCCTAGACCAATTGGGAGACATAGTCTCTCCAGCGAATCCTGGGTCTGCCCCAGGGTCTCCTCCCAGTGGGATGTATGACTGGCGCCTAGCGGCTGCCCCGGCATGACTAGCGCCTAGCGGCTGCCCCAGCCTTGAATACGCTCTGCAGAGCGTGCCCAAATGCCAAGTCACGTTTCGTTACCTTGTATTCATACATGTGTAATGACAATAAAGTTGAATCTCATCTCATCTCATCTCATCTCATGTGCCTGAAACACCTCAAGTGGGAGGTGTCCAGGAGGCATCCTGATCAGATGTCCAAACCACCTCAACTGGCTCCTTTCATTGTGTGGGAGCAGCGGTTCTACTTTGATCCTCTCCTGGATGACTAAGCTCCTCACCCTATCTCTAAGGGTGAGTCCAGCAATCCTATGAAGAAAGCTCATTTCAGCCACTTGTGTCCGTGATCTCATTCTTTTGGTCATTACCCAAAGCTTGTGACCATAGGTGAGGGTAGGAACGTAGACTGACCGGTAAATCGACAGCTTTGCCTTAGAGCTTAGCTCTCTCTTCACCACAACGGACCGGTACAATGACCGCATCACTGCAGATTCTGCTCCGATCCGTCTGTCAATCTCTCACTCCATTCTCCCCTCACTCGTGAATAAGACCCCGAGATACTTAAACTCCTCCACTTGGGGCAGGAGCCTGTCCCAAACCCGGAGAGGACAATCCACGTTTTTCCAGCTGAGGACCATGGACTTCGACTTGGAGGTGCTGATTCTCATCCCAGCCACTTCACACTCAACGGCAAACCATCCCAGTATGACCTGTAGGTCATTGCTGGATGAAGCCAACAGGACAACATCATCTGCAAACTACAGAGATGAGATCCTGTGGTCACCAAGCATGACATCCTCCGTTCCATGGCTGCGCCTAGAAATCCTGTCCATCAAAATTATGAACAGGATCGTGGCAAAGGGCAGCCCTGGCGGAGTCCAACTCTCACTGGGAATGAGTCTGACCGAGCGTTGGCAATACGAACCAAACTCTCACAATGGTCGTATAGAGACTGGATAGCTCTTAACAACAAGCCCGATACCCCATACTCCCAAAGCACCCCCCACAAAAAACCACGAGGGACACAGTCAAATGCTTCTCCGAGTCCACAAAACATCAAAAAACAAAAAAAAATTGAAAACTGTAAACTGGTTGGGCAAACTCTCATCAACCCTAGAGGATCCTTGAGAGGGTAAAGAGTTGGTCTGATGTGCCACGGCCAGGACGAAAACCACATAGCCATTTATTATTTTATAAATTGAACAGGCAAATTTGAGAGTTTTATAATTTTCAAAAGACAGAAGATTGAATTTCTTGTAAATGTGACAGCAATGATATGTGGGATTTTTCTTATCAAAGATTTTTATGGCTTTTTTGTATAAAGATTCAATGGGTTTGATTATGGTTACACCAGTGAGTGACCAGTTGGTAAAACAGGTGCATCCTGAAATTTCACTCGAAAGCCGAATATCCCTATCTTTTGTGAGTAGTGTATGTCAACGAGGATGTCATAACAGAAAAAAAAATCCAAGTAAAATGCACAATATGGAATGTTTAAGCATGATTACCATAGTTACAAATGAAGGATACTGTGATGATCAGGCGAGCGTGATCCCCCTCCCCTCCTGCTTCTGTTTCTTCCCGGCTCTGGAGCTCATCCGCACACCTGTGTGATTGGCTACACCTGCCGCCCTCTGGGTCGCCAGCATACTTAAGAGCCAGTGTGTGAATGCTTCTCTGCTGGACCATTGGGCTTGCTGCCACTTCCGCAGTGTGTTCTCCGGGGCTGAGTTTGCTCGCCTGATCTTCTCCCCTCGCAAGACAACGGATTCTCCACCCAGGTCAACCTGCCTATTCCTCATCCTACCCATCCCTTTATGTTCCATGGAGGAGTTCCCTGCCGGGCCCTCTGCTTAGTGCAGCTACGTGCTCCAGCGTGCTCCTGAGTTTTATGTCTATTTAAGTTTGTGTCTTATTTTGCACTGTTCATTATTTCCTGCTAGTTTATTTAAGTTAGTGTATTTTTGGAAATTTGTGTTTTCATTAAAATTGTGTTCACTTTACCACCTGAGTCTGAGTGTTCATCTGGTGTGGTTTGCTCTGCGTTTGAGCCTCTCTGGTGTTGAATTATGACAGATCTGCCCAGTCCAGTTCTTTTTCTATTTATCCAAGTTAAGAGTCTTCTGATGTTCTCTGGTTCAGGAGTAGTTTAATATTTGGACCACAACAGTTGTAGATTCTTTCCTGAAGATGTCTGTGAGTGGTGGTTCTTGATGCACTGACACCAGGCTTAGCTCATTCCCTGTGAAGGTCTCCCAAGTTCTGACTCAAATTTTCTTGACAGTCCTTTCAATATATCATCATCATCCTTGTTTCTCGCGCACCTTTTTTGACCACACTTTTTTCTTCAGTCAGCTTTCCATTAACATGCTTTGATACAGCACTCTGTGATCAGCCAGCCTTTTCAGCATTGACGTTCTATTGCTTACCATCCTTGTAGATGGTGATGGTGATTGTCTTCTGGACAACTATCAAGGCACTAGGCTTTCCTTCATGATTGCAGTTGTTTGCATTAGGGGTGGGAAATAGGGTCTAAAAATGATACCACAATATTTCTGAGAATTTTCATGATAATGATATTTTTCACAATATTAGAGTACAGTTTTTTCTTTTAAATTTATGTGTAAAGGACAGTTTCACAGGCCCGCGTTATTTACCTTCAACATATTCAAGAAAAACAAAACAAAAACTCCTATTTCTCCAGTACATAAACAGCAGCTCAGATTTTGTTTAAAATATTTTTTGCTCTGTGTCAAATATTACAAGAACATACAGTGGGGCAAAAAAGTATTTAGTCAGCCACCAATTGTGCAAGTTCTCCACACTTAAAAGATAAGAGAGGCCTCCAATTTTCATCACAGGTATACCTCAACTATGAATCAGAATCAGAATCAGAATCAGAATGAACTTTATTGCCAAGCATGCTTTACACATACAAGGAATTTTACTTATCATTAAGGTGCGCTCATGTTAAGCGCTCCCTAATGACGCGGCAGCCACAGGCGCCTCATACAGTGGGGGTAAAGAGGGGGAGGGGGAGGGGGTGACACATTGGGCAGAGAGAAAAAAACAAAGTTATCAAAATAGAGCTCAAGTGAGCAAGATTGTGATCACATAGAAAAAAAACCCTCTAATTGCACACTTAGCAGACAAGATACAGTTCCACACATTAACAAAGCAAGTTGAGAGAGACCAGTGTGTGTATGTCAGTCATGTGATATTCATGGATGCAGAGTGAATGCAATGTGAAGTATCAGTTACTGGTGAACAACAAAATTCCTCTCCTAGGCACCGACTAGATGTTATGTCCATGGTATCCTAAACATAGATAACATGTCCACAGAGTTCATCTCTCTTCAGTGCATGTCAGATGGTAAAATTCCATGCTAGTCACATGATGACGCTGTCCATAGAGAGTTCAGATTGCTGCACATCAGAATGTTTGGGTTAGAGAAAAGCCAAAACTCCCTTCTGCCTTATCTTTTCTCCTGGAGGAATGAGTTCTCCCAAGGACGCCGAATCAAGGCCAGATAAGCACAGTTCACTTAGAGCATAGAATTTTCATCTCTCATGCGATTCTGTGCATCGCAATTTACATTAACATTCACAGGCTTTAAAATCATTCCCTGGAGAGCACCCAGCGACTCCGAGATGTTTCCCACCTTCCGATTCAGTACGCCATTAGCCGCTATCAGTGCCCTCCCCAACTGGTCGAATTGTTGAAGGAGCTTCGCCGGGTCCGCATTTTGACTAGCTCTTTCCAACTTCTTTAGTTTCCGATACACCAGGAAAACTCCAAAGCCAAACAGCAGAAATCCTGTGATCATGAAGCCAAACAGGTGGATGTCTTCCACATTTTCAATCGAAAGATCACACAGACACATGAGTTTCCAATTGTCCCATGAGTCTCTCACACACTTGGGCTCCCCCGGGCCCAATTTTCTGTTTAAAAAAGTGGTGTCAATTGCATTTAAAGCCCAGCTCACCAATTCCATAATTTTCCGTTTGGATCGAGATGCAGCGAGAAGAAGAGCAGACACAGACAGGACACAGCAAGCTGGGATCAGTGAAGGGAGGAGAGGAGGAGGAGAGGAGAAGAAATGCGTCTGCTCTCTCTGAAAGCCGGAAGAAGACATGAGAGAGACTATATGAGATGATATATGATATGAGACTGATGAGATGATATATGATATGAGAGACAAAATGAGAAAAAAAAATCCAGAAAATCACATTGAAGGATTTTTACTGAATTAATCGGTAAATTCCTTGGTAAAATAAGTATTTGGTCACCTACAAACAAGCAAGATTTCTGGCTCTCACAGACCTGTAACTTCTTCTTTAAGAGGCTCCTCTGTCCTCCACTCGTTACCTGTATTAATGGCACCTGTTTGAACTCATTATCAGTATAAAAGACACCTGTCCACAACCTCAAACAGTCAGACTCCAAACTCCACTATGGCCAAGACCAAAGAGCTGTCAAAGGACACCAGAAACAAAATTGTAGACCTGCACCAGGCTGGGAAGACTGAATCTGCAATAGGTAAGCAGCTTGGTGTGAAGAAATCAACTGTGGGAGCAATTATTAGAAAATGGAAGACATACAAGACCACTGATAATCTCCCTCGATCTGGGGCTCCTCACCCCGTGAGGTCAAAATGATCATGAGAATGGTGAGCAAAAATCCCAGAACCACACGGGGGGACCTAGTGAATGGCCTGCAGAGAGCTGGGACCAAAGTAACAAAGGCTACCATCAGTAACACACTACGCCGCCAGGGACTCAAATCCTGCAGTGCCAGACGTGTCCCCCTGCTTAAGCCAATACATGTCCAGGCCCGTCTGAAGTTTGCTAGAGAGCATTTGGATGATCCAGGAGAGGATTGGGAGAATGTCACATGGTCAGATGAAACCAAAATAGAACTTTTTTGGTAAAAACTCAACTTGTCGTGTTTGGAGGAGAAAGAACACCATACCTACTGTGAAGCATGGGGGGTGAAAACATCATACTTTGGGGCTGTTTTTCTGCAAAGGGACCAGGACGACTGATCCGTGTAAAGGAAAGAATGAATGGGGCCATGTATCGTGAGATTTTGAGTGAAAACCTCCTTCCATCAGCAAGGGCATTGAAGATGAAACGTGGCTGGGTCTTTCAACATGACAATGATCCCAAACACACCGCCCGGGCAACAAAGGAGTGGCTTCGTAAGAAGCATTTCAAGGTCCTGGAGTGGCCTAGCCAGTCTCCAGATCTCAACCCCATAGAAAATCTTTGGAGGGAGTTGAAAGTCCATGTTGCCCAGCGACAGCCCCAAAACTTCACTGCTCTAGAGGAGATCTGCATGGAGGAATGGGCCAAAACACCAGCAACAGTGTGTGAAAACCTTGTGAAGACTTACAGAAAATTTTTGACCTCTGTCATTGCCAACAAAGGGTATATAACAAAGTATTGAGATGAACTTTTGTTATTGACCAAATACTTATTTTACCAAGGAATTTACCAATTAATTCATTAAAAATTCTTCAATGTGATTTTCTGGATTTTTTTTTTCTCATTTTGTCTCTCATAGTTGAGGTATACCTATGATGAAAATTGGAGACCTCTCTCATCTTTTAAGTGGGAGAACTTGCACAATTGGTGGCTGACTAAATACTTTTTTGCCCCGCTGTAATATAAACTGTTACATCTTAAGTGCACACAGATGTTGGGTTTTATGCTTAATCAGTTTACCTGCATTATAACTCTCATTGCATGGACCTCTCTGGGGCTTTTTGGCATTCGTTGCACTGAACGGATGTTTTTTTTTTTTTTCCGGGTGGTTGAATAAAATTAAGATGAAGCAGCCAAAACGGAATGAAAATACAACTACAGACACTTCAAGCGTGGTGTTGTTGACATGCAGGAAAAAATGCAGGCAGATTATCCGCATTGCTGCACTTTTTTTTTTTAACATGGCAGCAGTCTGAAACAGAAACTGAAACTTAAATATTTACACTCAACTGGATGCAGATGCAATGGCAGCTTCCCACATCATGTTTGTTTTGCCATTTCTATGGAACATGTAACTTCCGTCGGCATTGTAACGGTGTGACGTTGTCATGCAGCAGATCCCAATTATTGCGATATACATTTTTACACCGGTATCAAAATTTATACCAGTATTATCGTGAATGATACGATATGGCACACCCCTAATTTGCACTATTCAGGAAGATATGGAATATTTAAACTGTTTGAACAGTAATTTACTCAAAAAATGTACGTAATGAACGTAAAAATGTCACAGCCGACCAATATCATAACTGGGTTGATGTCATGGTGTCCTCTACCAACCAGTTGGTGCAACAGTAAGTGGCACTACCTACTGGCTGAGGAGGTCATGTTGTTGCTTTCGCCTTTAAATCATAATCATCAAAACTGAAACAAAAAAAGGCTTGAAATGTCTCCCTTGTATGGGCTAATAGAACATATGAAAATTTATGTTTGGAACTGAATTATGGAAAATTAAAAGAAAATTCATTGTATGTTTGCAGACTTGAAAGACTCTGGGAGGAAGAGGTGGCAAAAGAAAGGACTGGAGAAGGCTTCTCTAACACAGGTGGTCTTTCGCTTTTCAGAGAACAAGGCTGGATTCTCCTCCGTCACTGTCGGCATACTTGCATGGTTGCAGCATTTTTTGGCCAGTGAGTCCTCTCTGTTTGATATCCTAGTAAATTTGTCATGTTGTGCAATGATTCAGCTTCTTTAGATGTTACCAACATCTGCTTCTTTCTGACTGATCAGGCTGTTGTGGTCAATGAGATCTTAATCTATATTTGAGAACTCAGAGGAGTCCACACTCACTCGTGGGGGGTCGGTCTGTCCTTCGCTCTGTTCACCTCAGAGTTCTTTAAAGCATTTTTTATATCTTTGCTGTGGGCCATGAACCTGCGGACAGCTGTCCGGCTGAAGGGTGCCTTCTCCACAGTGGCCTTTCAGAAGATTATATCTCTGCGGGTGTACAGCGGCATCTCAATGGGAGAGGTAAAGACTGTTCACACAAGAAGACTAAAAAAATTAAGCTTTGACATATAATGCACTTTTTCCACATTTAGACACAGTTACCAGAGTGCTTAATGAAATGTCTGTGACATACTCATCACCAACATACTTAAGGGTTAAATATTGTAGTAATAATTTTTCTACCCAAGTAAGGGGATAAGGACCTGCACTTATATAGTGCTTTTGTAGTCACAAAAGACCACTCAGAGCACTTCACTAGTAGCTGCACTAACCCTCTAGTCTAAGGGCCCTATCAGAGACAGATACCTAGGGCCAATTTAGAGTCACCAATTAACCTAACATTGCATGTCTTTGGATTGTAGGAAAGAAACTGGTGCACCCAGAGTAAACCCACACAGCACAGGGAGAACATGCAAACTCCACAGAGAGAGGTTCTTATGGGCCTATCAGCCTGGGGATTCAAACCTGTAACCTTCTAGCTGTGAGCAACAATGCTAACCACTGTATTCACCATGTTGCCCTTGTTCACAGCAACCGATTCAGTGGTGTTCCTTTAATGCTAAAGAACCCCGGTTACTACCCAGCCCTTTTTGTTTCATCACTTTTAAGATTGATGGTTGATGCTAATGTTAGCTAGTTAGCTCCCGCTGTGGCATGCAATTGTGTGAATATGTGAGGGTAAAAGCCCAAATAAAGCATCATCAGGGACAAAAGTGTGTAATTAGAGTGGTCCATAGGAATAATAATTTATATAAACTCTAGCAAAAAAAAGAAGCTAAAATAACATCCAGGAATATATTTAAGAACATAAAACCTGCAGTAAATCTGAATGGCTCCCTGACTGACCTAGGGAGAACAAGGTGGACCCTGGCAATGTGACATGGTTGTTTTTTCCCCATTTGTAGCCACTACAGATACCTAAATTCATGCACAAGAACACTGAACAAGTGAAAATTTCTTCATATAGCCCAATCAAATTATGCACTGCAGTTGATTGATGACATAAAGTAGTAAAAAAAAAAAATATGTTTCTCTCATTCACAGATGATAAATGTTCTGACCAATGATGGCCACCGAGTATTTGAGGCTGTGTTGTTTGGGAGTTTTGTGCTCTCCACCCCAGTGCTCTTCATTGCGTGTATTGTGTATGCCTGCATTGTTCTGGGATACTCTGCACTGACTGGAGTCTGCACCTACATAATCTTTGTCCCCATACAGGTCTGTACCCAAGGATAAGTTATTACAGCCAAGGACTCTGGCCACAAACTTTACATTTATGCTGCTGATGTCAAATCTAAACACTAATCCTCAAAGTTGTAACTCAAGATGGTGTATTTTTTCTGTTTTTTTTTTTTTTTTAGTTTTTCTTGGCCAAGCTCATAAATAAATTCAGATACAAAGCCATACAGTTAACAGATGGACGAGTTCGTACGGTGAACGAGATTCTCAGCAGCATTAAGCTCATCAAGATGTACGCCTGGGAAGATTCTTTTGAGGAGAAGATTGCAGGTAACTTGGGCAGGTGCAGCTGAATGTTATATTTAGCAGGGTGATTATGCTCTCACTCTGTACGTCAAATAGGTTCATTTTGTCTTCTTTTAATTATTTATCTTTTGTTCATATGAAAGACAAAAAATAAAATAGAAAGATGTCTTTACCTTCTTTACATGTTTCAATTGCACTGCAGCCTTCGTCAGAAGAGTCAGCTGATTGCTGCCAGGTGACATTTATCAGCTGATTTTCATAGGCGGGGCCAGCTCAGCAGATCTGTCGGATCCACCGAGCCGGCCCCGCCTCCCGCCGTCAGATGGTCTCTGGAGAATGTGGTCCCAGGTGTGGGAAAGCATAAAGGCCCCCTCATCTCAGTTCATGGTGTCTTTTCCCCGCTTCCTGATTTCTATGGCCTCCTTGATCCAGCATTTGTGTCTGTTGCTCTCCGATCCAATAATTTTTGCGTTGTCCCAGTCCATGATGTGATTATTTCTTTTGCAGTGATCTGATATTGCTGATTTTAATGTTTCTTGTTCTGCCTTTTCTTTTTGTGATCTTGTGAGTCGTCCTTGTGTTTCCTTCTCACATTCCTTCTGGTGTTCTTTTTTTCTTGTGGTGAATAATCTTCCAGTTTCTCCAATGTAGGTTTTGTTGCATGATATTTCATATATTACATTGCATTTATTGTCTTGTTCTATTCTGTCCTTGGGGTGTACTAACAACTGTCTTAATTTTTTGTGTGGTTTGACTGCTGTGTTTATTTTGTATTTTTTCATGATCCTTTGAATTGGTTCCGTGATCCCTCGTATGTATGGTATAGTTATGGTGTCCTCGTTTTTGATTTCGGCTTTTGTTCTATGTCTTGTATCCTGTTTATTTTCTTTGTTTTTGACTTGCTGTTTCCCTTTGTTTATAGCCCATACTGGATATTGGCAGCGTATAAGTGCATGTTTTATGTGGTTTTCCTCCTCCTCTCTGTCTTCTTGTTCCGTGATGATGGTGGCTCGTTCATATAATGTCCTGACGACTGATAGCTTGTGTGCTGTGGGGTGTTCCGATGTCCATAGTAGGTATTGATCTGTGTGGGTTGGTTTCCTGTAGACTGTGATTTTTATGCTGCCGTCCTTGTTGTGGTGGATTTTCATGTCCAGAAAGGCTATGGTGCCATTTTCCTCCTCTTCGTGTGTGAATTTTATGTTCCCAGTGCTGTCCGTACTGTTCAGATGGTCAGTGAGTTCTTGTGTATGTCCTTTCCTTATTTTTTCCAGAATGTCATCTACCTATCTCTTCCAAACGGTGGGTTTGCATATTGTGGGTGCTGTGTTGATGGCTTTATTTTCCAGATCCTCCATAAAAAAGCTGCTCATGATGGCTGATAGTGGGTCTCCCATTGCAAATCCTTCTTTTTGTCTGTAAATTTTTCCTCTGAATTGAAAATAAGTGGATTTTGCAACAAACTGTAATAATTTGGATATGTCATGAACTGTGAGGTTGGTGCGTCTTTTTAGGGTACTGTCATTGTTGAGGCGTTCTTGCACTATATGTAGTGTGACGTCAACAGGAGTCTTTGTGAATAAAGAGATGATGTCATGTGAAATGAGGATCTTGTCTGATTCTATTTTTATGTCTTTGAGTTCTTGTGCCAGCTCTTTTGAATTTTTGCAGTGGAAGTCTGATAGTCCAAGGAGGGGTTTGATGATTTCATCTAGGGCTTTTGATAAGTTGTACGTGACTGATCAGATACTGTCTATTATTGGCCGCAGTGGGATATCCTTTTTATGTATTTTCGGAGTTCCATAGATTCGGGGGGTGATGCTGGCTGTGGGGATCAGGTGATCATATGTGTCCTTTGTGATTTTTTTGCTTTCTAATAGAGGTTTGAGAAGGGCTTTTAGCATTTTTTTTTTCTTTTCTTCTGTCGGGTTTGTTTTAATAATTTCATATGTGCTACTGTCTGCCAACATGGTTTCCATCTGTTTTTCGTATGTTTCCGTGTCCAAAATTACTGTTGTTCTACCTGTATCTGCTGGGAGGATTGTGATCGTTTTATCTGTTTTGAGTGAGTTTAATGCTTTTTCTTCTTTTCTTGTAACGTTGCTTTGTGGTAATTTGGCCGTTTTTAGGATTCCTGCGACTGCGTTCCGGAGTGATGCCTTTTCTCCTTGGTCCTGGATTTTTTCGCATGCCAGTTCTGTTGCCAGGATGTATTCTTCATGGGGTATTTTAGTTGGGGTAAAATAAATGGGGTATTTTAGACGTCCGTTCTTCCTTTCTGTGAGTTTTTTTTAGTTTTTTCAATTGACGGTTTTTCGTTGTAATGAATTCTTGTTCGTGTGCATGTTTTAATTGTGCTTTTATCTGTTCCTGCGTTTCTTGGTCGGTCGGGTAGCGTTGCTTGAACATGTCCGTTTCCTCCTTGATTTGGTTGTTGATTTTGTCCACTTTATTTGCCGTTATTCTTATACGTTCTTTGATGAGTTCTTTCCGTGCTTTGTTGATAATTTTTTCTGCGTTTTTGGTCGGGATTGGATTTCTTATATTGAGGCTTACTGGTGTGACATCCTCATCTCTGCAACGGAGGTTAAATCGCAGGTGGTTTCTGAAGCGTGCCCGTGTTTTCTCCAATTTCTCCAGCCGGTGGAAGTCTTTGATGCAATCTTGTCCATAACTTCCACGTAATACGTCAAATAGGTTCATTTTGTCTTCTTTTAATTATTTATCTTTTGTTCATATGAAAGACAAAAAATAAAATAGAAAGATGTCTTTACCTTCTTTACATGTTTCAACTGCACTGCAGCCTTCGTCAGAAGAGTCAGCTGATTGCTGCCAGGTGACATTTATCAGCTGATTTTCGTAGGTGGGGCCGGCTCAGCAGATCTGTCGGATCCGCCGAGCCGGCCCCGCCTCCCGCCGAACACAAGGACGACTCACAAGATCACAAAAAGAAAAGGCAGAACAAGAAACATTAAAATCAGCAATATCAGATCACTGCAAAAGAAATAATCACATCATGGACTGGGACAACACAAAAATTATTGGATCGGAGAGCAACAGACACAAACGCTGGATCAAGGAGGCCATAGAGATCAGGAAGCGGGGAAAAGACACCATGAACCGAGATGAATCAGAATCAGAATCAGATTTATTGCCATTGTTCATGTAGTACACAAACTAGGAATTTATCTCGGTGCAATGCTGCAACATTAAAACATGATAAGATAAAGAGATAAACTAAAAAACTTAAAGACTAAAAACATGCAATAAGTGTAGAATAATAAATAATAATAATGAGTAATACTAGTCACAGCAGTTTTAAATAAATTAGCAAGTAGCAGATGATGTGGAGTACCACATAGTGCAGTCGATAATGCAACAGAAAAACAGTGATGAATGACATGAGTCTGGTTGAGCTGCTGTATATAGTGCACGAGAGTCAATAAGTCACTTAATGTTCAGCAGTCTGATGGCAGAGGGGAAAAAGCTGTTCATGTGCCGGGAGGTTTTAGTCTGAATGGACCGAAGTCTTCTACCTGAGGGGAGGGTGGCAAACAGCACGTGACCAGGGTGTGAAGGATCGGCTATGATCCGGCCTGCACGCCTCCGGGTCCTGGAGATGTACAGGTCCTGGAGAGATGGGAGCTTGCAGCCGATCACCTTCTCAGCAGTGCGCATGACGCGCTGCAGCCTTAGTCTGTCCCTGGCAGTGGCTCCTGCGTACCACACGGTTATGGAGGAGGTGAGGATGGACTCGATGATGGCCGTGTAGAACTGCACTAACATCTTGGTGGGTAGCTTGAGCTTCCTCAGCTGCCGCAGAAAGAACATCCTCTGCTGGGCCTTTTTGATGAGGGAGCTGATGGTTGGCTCCCATTTGAGGTCCCGGGTGATGGTGGTGCCCAAGAAGCGGAAGGAATCTGCAAGGGTGATGGGAGAGCCTGTGATGGTGTGGGGGGGGGGGGGCAGGGGGGTTGTGACTTTCCTGAAGTCCACAATCATCTCTGCTGTCTTCAGAGCGTTCAGCTGCAGGTTGTTGTGGCTGCACCAGGACACCAGCTGGGCCACCTCTCTCCTGTAGACGGACTCGTCGCCGTTGGAGATGAGCCCGATGAGGGTGGTATCGTCCGCAAACTTGATCAGCTTAACAGACTGGTGGGTGGCGGTGCAGGAGTTGGTATAAAGGGAGAAGAGTAGGGGGGAAAGTACACAGCCCTGGGGTGATCCGATGCTGATGCTAACAGAGTCTGAGACAGACTTCCTCAGCCGCACATGCTGCCTCCGGTCTGTCAGGAAGTCGGTGATCCACCTGCAGAGGGAGTCAGGCACGCCGAGCAGGGACAGCTTGTCCTGGAGCAGAGCGGGGAGGATGGTGTTGAATGCAGAGCTGAAATCCACAAACAGGATCCTGGCGTAGGTTCCCGGGGAGTCCAGGTGCTGCAGGATGGAGTGGAGGGCCAGGTTGACTGCGTCGTCCACAGACCTGTTGACACGGTAGGCAAACTGCAGCGGGTCCAGGAGGGGAGTGGTGATGGACTTGAGGTGGGACAGGACCAGGCGCTCAACATGACTACAGAGGTGAGCGCTACAGGTCTGTAGTCGTTAAGTCCAGTAATCCATGGCTTCTTGGGGACAGGGATGATGGTGGAGGATTTGAGGCAGGTCGGCACGTGGCATTGCTTAAGGGAGGTGTTAAAAATGTCTGTGAAGACAGGAGCCAGCTCTTTTGCACAGTGTCTCAGGGTGGAGGGAGACACGCCATCCGGACCGGGGGCCTTGCGCGGGTTCAGTCTGGAGAACTGTCTGTGCACGTCCTGCTCACTGATGACAAGGGCAGGGGGGGAGGAGGAGGAGGGGGGGACTGCTTTTGATGTATTAGGGGCCGAGGAGGCAGTGGAGCTGGGTGGAGGGGGGGAGTTGGACACAGCTGACAAGGTGTCAAAACGGGCGTAATGTTGGTACAGTTTTTGACAAAGGGCTTTGTCATCCTGACCTTTAGAAGCCTGAGGCCGATAGTTGGTGATTTGTCTCAGTCCTCTCCACACAGAAGCCGAGTCATTAGCAGTGAACTGCTGCTGGAGTCTCTCAGAATACTCAGATTTAGCTCTCTTCAGCTCTCTGTTAAACCGATATTTAACCTCCCTGTAGCAGTCCCTGTCTCCACTTTTCAACGCTGCTTCCTTCTCCTTCCTGATCTGTCTGAGCTTGGCAGTGAACCAGGGCTTATCATTAGAGTACTCACCCTGGTGCGCGATGGGAGAATGCTCTCCTCACAAAAGTTGATGTATGAGTTCACAGTGTCTGTGTACTCATTAAGATCATGCGTGGCTCCTTTAAACATGTCCCAGTCAGTTATTTCCATGCATGTGTTCAGTTTCTCTCCAGCTTCACTGGTCAATTTCTTCGTGGTGGTCACAAGAGGTTTAGTGAGCTTCAGTCTCTGTCTGTATGTGGGAATGAGGTGGACCATCACGTGATCAGATAGTCCGAGCGCAGCGCGGGGAACAGTGCGATACGCGTCCTTCACTGTAGTGTAACAGTGATCTAGTGTGTTCTCACCTCTGGTTGGACATTTAATAAACTGTTTGTATCAGGGGAGCTCTTGACTCAGATTGCTCTGGTTCAAGTCGTGGGATGATGAGGGAACCTTTATGCTTTCCCACACCTGGGACCACATTCTCCAGAGACCATCTGATGGCGGGAGGCGGGGCCGGCTCGGCGGATCCGACAGATCTGCTGAGCTGGCCCCACCTACGAAAATCAGCTGATAAATGTCACCTGGCAGCAATCAGCTGACTCTTCTGACGAAGGCTGCAGTGCAGTTGAAACATGTAAAGAAGGTAAAGACATCTTTCTATTTTATTTTTTGTCTTTCATATGAACAAAAGATAAATAAGCTCTCACTCTGTGTAAGGAAAAAGAAAACATAAAATAAAACTATATACTTCTATAACTTAATCTAAAAATGCAGCATAAATAGAAAAAATAAACTATTTCATAGAATAAAAATTTAACCAGCATCCATATGAAAGTTGCAAATTTACAAGTTGCAAATATCAAAGAAAAAGTAGCATATTTATGAGGGAAAAAGCTGCAAATTTACAAGAAATAGTTGCAGGTTTAGAAAAAAATTGCAAATCTTCAAAAAGTCACAAATTTATGAGTAAAACAGCATCAAATTTAGAAAAAAGTTCTAAATTTACAAGGAGAAAAGTGTCAAATGCATGACAAATAAGCTACAGGTTTATTGTTAAGATAAATGATTGTAAATGTACCAGAAAAAGTTAAGTGATTTAATTCTCCCCTCAAAAAAAGTTGAGGGTGTACTTCCACCTTAGGCCTCCCCTAGTAGCTGAAGGGGCCTGTTGCGTTCATATAATCTGCTCTATAAGCAGGAACAACTATGCCCTTTCTTTCAGGCTTGAGGAAAAATGAAAAGAAAGAACTGCAGAAAGTCAGTTATGTCCAGAATGCCAACACCAGCATAACCAGCATCATCCCAACCCTCGCTACGGTCCTCACCTTCCTGGTACACACTCTGGTGGGTTTAGAGCTCACCCCAGCTGATGTGAGTACCACTGTCATGCAGCTATAATTTATATAAATATCCATTTATTATCAGGGATGGATGGATGGATGGATGGATGATAGTTTCATTGGTTGATTGTTCTCATTATGGTGGATTATTTTTACCAGGCCTTCACCACTATTGCCATCTTCAACTCCATGAGGTTCTGCCTTGCTCTATTACCCTTATCAGTGAAGGCTCTGGCTGAGGCCACTGTGGCAACAAAACGTTTACGGGTAAGTGCTTCTCTATGCTTAAAAGTTTCTACTTGAGTACTTTGATGATTGTTCTTAAGGTGTGGAGCATTTTCGTTCTTTTTTTTTAAAAATCTATTCTGTCCAGAAGCTTGGCTAGTGTTATGTACTGTATGTAAAACCCGGTGATGAATGAGGCAAGATGAGGCTCATCGGTCTGGTCCCGTCCTCTTCTAAAAATGTCGTAGCGGTCATCGTCGTAGCTACAGACCCCCCATCCTCCTGCGGCCAAGCTCTGGAGGCATCTGGCGCTAGCATGGTGTCACTCGCCGATGCAGGTGTCCCACCGCCACGCTCACTACCCCCCTCTACCATGTCCAGAGCTCCGGCACTGAGACTTTCCTGCACTGAACCTGAGTGAAACTGGTCCTGCTTGACCGCTGGAGTGTCCATTAGTTCCTCATCTCACACAACGTCCTCTTCGACCCCAGAAACCAGAAGGTTCCAGCGGCCACAACCCGACCATCCGTTCCCGGCACCATCTTTAATGGTGAAACCCAGTCCGTAAAACAAATCACAGCCCATGATGTTGTCACCTCACACTGTCACATGGAACGTGAAGTCAACCATTTTCGCAGACTTGTAATGGACTATTAACGCCAAAGTCCCAACCATGCACAGTCTGCCACCTCCATAACCATACAACGGCGCTGGGTTACCTTTAATCCTGTAGTGGGGGAAGAACTTCTTTACTGTGGCCCAGTTCAGCAACGACCCCTCCGCCACTGTGTCGAGCAGCAGTGGCACCTCCATGCCGTCCAACTCCACTGCGCAATACGTGTATCCGTTTGTGCTAGGGACACCATATGGATGCTTTTCGGGGGCAGGCGGAGTTGTTTCTTCCGTGAGCTCTCCAGTTCAGATACACAGCACACTCTAGCATAATGGTTCAAGCGTCTACATCTGCTACAACGTTTTCCTCTTGCCGGGCATTCCTTCACCTTATGGTGGTGCATCGCAGACCCACAACCCTTGCATGGGAGTTTTCCCGGGGTAGACCTTCGGCTGGCAGCATTGGTAACATGTAACATCATCATCCAAGCTATCCTCACTATCCGAGTCCGTGGCATTTGCTGTGGCGGGTGGCTCCAGCGGTCGCTGTGACTGACTCCAGTTTAGCTCCGAGGTTCGCTTGTCTGCGGCCTTCAACTGGAGAGCTAGCTCGACAGCTCTGGCTAATGTTAAGTCATTTGGTGCCGTTAGTAGCCTAGCTCGTAATACAGCGCTGCACGTGTGCTCCGCTAGTGGGTCGTGCACCATTTCATCTTCCAACAGCCCAAAGTGACACTTGCTAGCTAGTTGCCTCAAGTTGGCGACAAACTGGTGGATGGGCTCACCTACCCGTTGATATCGCTGCCAAAAACGAATCCTCTGGACAGTCACACTGTCCGGGGTGTGGAAATGGTTGGCTAGCAGCTCCATGATGTCCTCAAACAAGTTTGATACGCCGAGCGTCCGCAGGACTCGCTGGCTCTCAATACCCAGGTTACGGATGAGAAGCGCACATTCACTTAGCTTGCTTGTCAAGCTTCCCTAGGTCCAGTGATGTAGGTCTGAAAAGCCTCGAATCATCTCAGCCAAGGCACCGGCGGTTCACCCAGGAGCTCGAGCAAGGGACGGAGTGGTGTTAAGTATGCCTCAATGAGTTAATGCTCAGTCGTCAAATGCTATGTATGTAAAACCTGGTGATGAATGAGGCAAGATGAGGTAGCGTCGAACACAGCTTTATTGATGGCTGGAACACAGCGGTTACACGGCAGGCACCTGGCATGGGCATCCGGCACAAGAGACTGTAACATGGCGGCTCACCCCGCTATATAGGGCAGTGCAGTGACGTGACAGGAAGTCCACGTCACCACACTGCACTTCACAATAAAGTGCCCTAATACACATACAACAGCTAGCAGAACTGATGTCGGATCGCCTTGTTGTGCCTAACACATTTATTTTGTCAAAAGGACCTCTGCATGTATTTGATATACTGTATATAAATAGTATTGATAGGCTCCTCTTACTGTATCATTAATATTTTATTTAAATTGTCCTAGTTACACTGGACCTGACAGGGGGGAATGGAGGAGGGAGTTAAAGAGATATGAAGTGATTGGAGTGGATGGGGGTGGGGAGAGAGAGAGAGAAAGAAAAACAAAGAGAAAGCAAAAAAAGAATGCTGCTTTTGAGGAAATCTCAGCACAATATGCACATGCACATATGTATGTGTGTATTGTCAGGAAACATAACCAAAAATAAGGGTAGGAGGCCACAGCAATATCCACCCCAGAACTGCAGGGAAGCAAGACAGCGCACCCATCGCCTGGGCAACCCACAGCCCCCACACAGCATAAATGCCCCAATGGCCACCCAATCCCAAGACAGCCGAAAACCACACAAACTCCCAGCTGAGGCACCGCCTGCTCCAAGAGGCCTGGCCCCCCCACCTTCCCCAACGACAGGCCCATGCCCACCCTAGGGAGTGCATGAGACCAGCTTGCAATCATTGTTGTTTAATGAAGGGGGAGAGAAGTTGATCAAATAGCAGGCATAGCTGTTTGAACAGCACCAGCAGGGACTCTGTCTCCATCTGGCCAATGGGATGTACCACTTCCCCACTACAGACAGTCACTGGCCTTGTGCGATACCCCTTCTCTGTGTTCATGCAATCCCAGCGAATGTGTGGCCACATATTATATTTAATCGATCTGGTCGTTCCCCTCCACAGTCATGGCTTTATTAGCTGTTAAATTTTTAGGCATTATACACTATAGTGGTGCAAGCACAGCAGGAGCAGGACCAGCTGGGACTCCATCTAATGTTGACTGTGTGGGTGCATCACCTAGCCAGTTTAATCTTTGGCTACATCTGCCAAATAATCGTTCAGACCGTCCACAATCACGCCATCATTTGATTTTTATTTTTTAAGCATTAGCTCTTCTGTTATGGAGAATTATCTATCTGGTTCTGTATAGTTGTGATCGCGGAGTGCGCATCGGTTAGAATGCCAAGAACTAGGCTGGATGAATTCTTTATGGTCTTTATTCAGACTTGCTTCAACACTTGTTCCAACATGTGTGGGTGTGTGTATGTGTGTGTGTGGTTCTGTAACAAATAAAAGGGAAGAGCATATCAGATATAAATTCTACCTAATACTTCAATAACATAAATAACAAGGAAAATAACTAAAGCATTGGTGGAAATATAACAGCTTATAATGAACTAAAATAATGTTGGTCAAATCCAATATTAAATAGCAGTCACGTGCTGCCCTTATAGGTAGGCCTCAAAGCCTTAACTACTACACTAATTATTAAAGTAAACAAAGGCACACTTCTCTCATTTACAATATACCTATAATTACACAAGCTCAAATACAGGTGACTACTTTAAACAATATATATATAGACCTAAGAACCAACAACTAAAATAATAATACAGTAACAAGAACATAGTGTAGCTTAGCCCCTTAGTCTATAGCTAACAATGGTAAACAGCGGAATATCATGTCCTTAAAATTATCCAGGTGAACAATAACCATACTAAACGTCTTAATAATCTTCTACACATCACTCACCTGTCTCATGGACGCACACTCTAATAAAAAGGACAACTAAAGGGACATATGCTACCATCAACGATACTCAGGGCAAACTAATGAACAGTGTAATGAGTTCCTTCCTCACAAAAACGGCCGCACCCCCAGTGGTCAGTCTGAGAACTGCAACCAAACCTGTAATATCTTTAATCACAGTCCTGCCTTCATAACACAGCCGCCCCCAAACTTGCTCCGGCAAGTTTGAAGACTGTTCACTGTCCATCTTGGTCTGGTACAGCTGGGAGGCGAATGAGGCGACTCACAGGTCTCGCATAGGTGCGGTCCTTAACCTTGACTTCAGCCGATTGGATTAAGCCATCAGGTCCTGGAAAAACTTTACTGATCTCACCAACTGGCCAGGATGCTCTTGGAAGTTAGGGGTCCACTATCAGTACAACTGTGCCAACTTGAATTGGGGAGGTGTCCCTTTGCCATTTGGACCTGGTCTGGAGAGTTGGTAGGTAGTGGCGTAAAAACTGCGTCCAAAACCGGTCACTCAATACTTGACAAGTTCTCCAGTGACGGCGTCCAATAAGCTCAGAATCATGGTACAACACTTGGGGAAGTGAGGGATCCAGCCGCCCCATCAGCAACATGTTTGGGGTGACGGGGTTTGGATCAGCCAAGTCTGACGAGACGTACCCCAATGGTTTTGAGTTGAGGATTCCTTCTATCTCAATCAGCACCGTTTGGAGTACTTCAGCGCTTACAACTTGAGAGCCCAGAGTGGATGTTAAAGCAGCCTTAATGGATCTAATCTCTTGCTCCCAAGACCCGCCAAAATGAGGAGCGCTGGGAGGGTTAAAGCGAAACTTGAGCTGGTACTCTGCAAGTTGAGCCTGCAGGGAAGGATGCAGGGCATTGAAGGCTTCTTGAAGTTCACGATTTCCACCTCGGAAATTAGTGCCTTGGTCACAAAGTATTTCAGCAGGTTTCCCACGGCGAGAAATAAACCTACGTAGTGCCATCAGGAAGGAGTCAGTACTGATGCTGGACAATATTTCAATGTGAACAGCTCTAGTTGTCAAGCATTTAAAGAGCAGGCCCCAGCGTTTTTCGTTATGGCGACCCACTTTTACTAACATGGGGCCGAAGCAGTCAATGCCAGTGGAGAAGAAGGCTGGCTGCTGTAACCTGAGACGAGACACAGGAAGGTCAGACATCTTTGGGTTCACTGGTTGGGCTCTCCACCTTTGGCACTCTGGACAGGAACGCTGCTCACTCTTTATGGCTTCACGGCCTCGCAGAATCCAAACTTTCCTCCTCAGTTCCGCAAACAACCTCTCCGTCCCTGGATGCTTCAGATCACGGTCAGTCTGCCGGATGAGCAACCTGGTTACAGGATGCTTGGGATCCAGGACAACAGGATGTTTAACATCAGCTTCCAGATTAGGGCAGCGTCTGAGCCTCCCACCTACTCTGATGAGCTTAAGTGACTGATCAAATTCAGGGGCGAGTGTGTAGAGGCGGCTTGAGGTAGGTATTGGTTTTGCTGCTGAAATACACCGGACTTCATCAGGAAAACTGTCTCTTTGAGCAGATCTTAGAATGCGGAGCTCAGCCTCCTTGAAATCGTCTGCCGATGGGCTCCCTCCTGATGTACTGGCCGCCCCATGAAGGCGGGTTGCAGTTTCCTTTAGTAGGTCATTGAAGCTGTCATAATTTGTTGCATCGGGTATAGAGTCGGTGCTCACGGATGTAGCCAGACATATCATGGCTTTGCGCTGCTCCTCTGTGAAGTCCTCACATGGGGGAAGTGGATGCTCTGGCCATTGCTGTGGGGGGAGCAACAAGAAGGGAGGTCCACATGCTCAGCGGGACTGACTTGTGAGCTCTTGTAATCTTCTACCTCTGGTGAGGTCATCTGCGGGGTTGTCCATTGATGCCACATAATGCCAAGTCTGGTTGTCCGTTAACTCAGAATCAGAATCAGAATCAGAATCAGAATCAGGTTTATTGCCATTGTTCATGTAGTACACAAACTAGGAATTTGTCTCGGTACAATGCTGCAACATTAAACATGATAAGATAAGAGAAATAAACTATACATGTAATAAAGTGTAGGATAAGATTAAGTGATACTGGTCAACAGTTAAAATATATATTAGCCAGCAGCAGATACTGTGGAGAACTATATAGTGCAGTCGGTAATGCAGGAAGAAAACAGTGATGATTGACATGAGTCTGGTTGAGCTGCTGTACATGGTGCACGAGAGTCACTTAGTGTTCAGCAGTCTAATGGCAGAGGGGAAGAAGCTGTTCATGTGACGGGAGGTTTTAGTCTGGATGGACCGAAGTCTTCTACCAGAGGGGAGGGGGGCAAACAGTACGTGACCAGGGTGTGAGGGATCGGCTATGATCCGGCCAGCACGCCTCCGGGTCCTGGAGATGTACAGATCCTGGAGAGATGGGAGCTTGCAGCCGATCACCTTCTCAGCAGTGCGCACGACGCGCTGCAGCCTTAGTCTGTCCCTGGCAGTGGCTCCTGCGTACCACACGGTTATGGAGGTGGTGAGGATGGACTCGATGATGGCTGTGTAGAACTGCACTAACATCTTGGTGGGTAGCTTGAGCTTCCTCAGCTGCCGCAGGAAGAACATCCTCTGCTGGGCTTTTTTGATGAGTGAGCTGATGGTCAGCTCCCATTTGAGGTCCCTGGTGATGGTAGTGCCTAGGAAGCGGAAGGAATCAGCAGTGGTGATGGGAGAGCCTGAGAGGGTGAGGGGGGGCAGAGGAGTAGTGACTTTCCTGAAGTCTACAATCATCTCCACTGTCTTCAGAGCGTTCAGCTGCAGGTTGTTATTGCTGCACCAGGACGCCAGCTGGGCCACCTCTCTCCTGTAGGCGGACTCGTCGCCGTTGGAGATGAGCCCGATGAGGGTGGTGTCGTCCGCAAACTTGATCAACTTGACAGACTGGTGGCTGGAGGTGCAGGAGTTGGTGTAAAGGGAGAAGAGTAGGGGGGAAAGTACACAGCCCTGGGGTGATCCGGTGCTGATGCTAGTATAGTCTGAGACAGTCTTTCCCAGCCGCACATGCTGCCTCCGGTCCGTCAGGAAGTCGATGATCCACCTGCAGAGGGAGTCAGGCACGTTGAGCAGGGACAGCTTGTCCCGGAGCAGAGCGGGGCGGATGGTGTTGAATGCGGAGCTGAAGTCCACAAACAGGATCCTGGCGTAGGTTCCCGGGGAGTCCAGGTGCTGCAGGATGGAGTGGAGGGCCAGGTTGACTGCATCGTCTACAGACCTGTTGGCTCGGTAGGCAAACTGCAGCGGGTCCAGGAGAGGGGTGGTGATGGACTTGAGGTGGGACAGGACCAGGCGCTCAAAGGACTTCATGACTACAGAGGTGAGCGCTACAGGTCTGTAGTCATTAAGTCCAGTGATCCGTGGCTTCTTGGGGACAGGGATGATGGTGGAGGATTTGAGGCAGGATGGCACGTGGCATAACTTAAGGGAGGTGTTAAAAATGTCTGTGAATATAGGAGCCAGCTGTTTCGCACAGAGTCTCAGGGTGGAGGGAGACACGCCGTCTGGGCCGGGGGCCTTGCGCGGGTTCAGTCTGGAGAACTGTTTGAGCACATCCTGCTCACTGATGATAAGGGGAGGGGGGGAGGAGGGGGGGGGGTGCCTTAAATGAAGTAGGGAATGTGGAGGCTGTGGAGCTGGAGGGAGGGGGGGAGTTGGACACAGATGACGAGGTGTCAAAACGGGCATAGTGTTGGGACAGTCTCTGACAAAGGGCTTTGTCATCCTGACCTTTAGGAGCCTGAGGCCGATAGTTGGTGATCTGCCTCAGTCCTCTCCACACGGAAGCCGAATTATTAGCAGTGAACTGCTGCTGGAGTCTCTCTGAGTATAGAGATTTAGCCCTCCTCAGCTCTCTGTTAAACCGGTATTTAACCTCCCTGTAGCAGTCCCTGTCTCCACTTTTCAGCGCTGCTTCCTTCTCCTTCCTGATCTGTCTGAGCTTAGCTGTGAACCAGGGTTTGTCATTAGAGTAACTCACCCTGGTGCGTGATGGAAGAATGTTCTCTTCACAAAAGTGGATATATGAGTTCACAGTGTCCGTGTACTCATCCAGATCATGCGTGGCTCCTTTAAGCATGCCCCAGTCAGATATTTCCATGCACGTTTCCAGCTTCTCCTCAGCATCACTGGTCCGTATCTTCGTAGTGCTCACAACAGGTTTAGTGAGCTTCAATCTCTGTCTGTATGTGGGAATGAGGTGAACCATCACGTGATCAGATAATCCCAGCGCAGCTCGAGGGACAGCGCGATATGCGTCTTTCACTGTGGTGTAACAGTGATCCAGTGTGTTTAATCCTCTGGTGGGGCATTTAATAAACTGTTTGTAGCGGGGGAGATCGTGGCTCAGATTGCACTGATTAAAGTCGCCAGCCACAATAATCAGCGAGTCTGGAAAACTCCGCTCTGTGTGTTGAATGTGATCCGCGAGCACGCGCTGAGCTTCGCGCGTGTCCGCGTCGGGAGGGGCGTACACAGCGATCATTATAAAAGAAGCAAACTCCCGCGGGGAATAGAAGGGCTTGCAATTGATAACAAGAAATTCCAAGGCAGGAGAACAGTGTTTGGAAATTACCGTTACATCAGAGCACCAGATGCAGTTGATGTAGAAGCAGACTCCGCCTCCTGTGGTCTTGCCGGAAAGCTCTGTGTCACGATCAGCACGGAAGAGCTGGAAGCCGTCGAGGCGCAGCGCGCTGTCCGGTATATTTTCCCGGAGCCAGGTCTCAGTAAAGCAGAGGACAGCTGAGGAGGCGAGGTCCTTAAAACGCATCAGCAGTCTCAGTTCATCCACCTTGTTAGAGAGAGAGTTGGTATTGGACAGAAATATGCCAGGCAGCGCCGTTCGCGAGCCTCTCCTGCGAAGTCGCACGAGAGCGCCCGCTCGTCTTCCTCTCTTCCGCCGTCTCACTTTCCGAGCCAAACAATAAACCAGATCGGCGGCAGGGGCTAGAAAAACTGGGAGGAGGTCCGTGGGGGTGAAAGTCCTGATATTTAAAAGTTCTTCACGGGTATAAGTGCAAGCAGACACACAATTGACAAACAAAAACAAACAAAGAGCGCAGCGAAGCACCATGTCGACCGCTGTGGGCGCCATCCTGGATCTCTGCGATCCGGGTGCCCACAAATACCTTGAAGTGGCAGGAGTCAGACTTGATCCAGGTCAGGACGGTCGTGGAATCTGTCCACATTACAACTTTAGACAATGATAAAGTTAGCTCTCTAGTCAGTAAGCTGGCAAGCTGTGCCCCTGTGAGAGCTGCGCATAACTCAAGGTGTGGCATAGAAAGCTGACGTTTGGGAGCCACCCTGGATCTTGCGGTCAGGAATGCAACTTCCACCTGCCCATGTGTGTCCTCTGTGCGAAGATATGCCACACTGCCATATGCATGTAGAGAGGCATCGCAGAAGATGTGTAACTCTCTGCTGCATTCAGGCCTGTCAAGGGCTGGGCTGACGTAGCAACGAGGCAGGCAGATGTTGTCCAGTTGTGGCAGTTCCGCTTCCCATTCTCTCCACGCAGTAAGTAGATCACTAGGGAGTAGAGGGTCATCCCACTCACGTTTCTTGCTCCACAGTTGCTGGACAAGTACTTTAGCCCTTGTGGTGAATGGGATGAGGAACCCTAATGGGTCGTATTGACTCGCCAATACTCTGTAAATGTTCCTCATTGTGAGAGGACTACTCTCTAACTGTTTAGACTTGTAGTGAAGAGTGTCAGAATGGCATGACCAACGCAAGCCTAAAGCAGGCTCTTGAGGGTTCGTCTCAGTGTGATTCAGCCATTGTTCACTGCTCTCTGACCTCAGCTCCGCTGGAAGGTGACTGAGGAGGTCAGGCTTGCTGCTGGCCCACTGTCGAAGCTCAAATCCACCTTCCTTTAGCAGTGTGCTCAACCTATCCATAACATTGTTGGCTGTGTCCAGGGAAGAGAAGCTCTGCAACCAATTGTCCACATAGAAGTGCTTCTCGATGGAGTCACGCAGGTCATCTCCTTGGTGACTGTGGTCATGAACGTGTCTTTGGAGAGCGTAGATTGCGCAGCATGGCGAACATGTGGTTCCAAATGGGAGAACCTGCCATTCATACACCTTGGGAGGAGCATCTCTCTGCAGATCACGCCAGAGGAAGCGTAATAGTGGACGATCTTCCGGTAGAAGCCTCACCTGGTGGACCATCCCCCTGATGTCACTGCTAAGGGCAATGGAGTGCTCTCTAAACCGTATCAGGACACCAAGTAGAGAGGCGCCAAGGTTTGGACCAGGTAACAGCAGCTTGTTCAGGTTCTGGTCTTTGTAAGTGAAGGAGCAATTAAACACAACACGATTCTTATTGTTGTGTGTCACCATATGGTGAGGGATGAACCACGATTCTGATGAAGACCTTACTTGCTCATCACTCACTTCTTTAATATATCCTGCTGTCACCAACTTCGTGATTTCAGTTTCAGGGTCTCGACTCAAGCGTTTTTCAGTGCCTCGCAGGCTGGGGAGGACTGCTTCGGGTGGCACGGACAGAGTAGGCATGTTATTGACACGCAAAAGAGGGGTTGCATATCTCTGAGTGCCTTCCACCCTCACCCTGATTGTCTTCGCTTCCAGAAGGTCCATAGCCTGTTGCTCTCTCAGAGACCATGTAACCAGCCTTTCATTCCTGTATGGGAGAACATCAAGTTGCCATAGCTTCTCTACATGACTGAAGAGCTCCGCTGAAAGGGAGGCTGTGGACAAGAACAGACATTGTTTGGGCTGATAGTTCGGGCAAGAAGAGTTGACAGGTCCTTGTAGTGTCCAACCCAACCTGGTCTTAACTGCAGCAGGGCCTCCAGGTGGACCTAAACGTACAGGTTGGATGGGAGTAACCAGATGGGGACAGTCGGAGCCAATCAGCAGCAATGGCTGGGCATTTGTGAACGACTCCAATGGTAGCTTCTTCAAGTGTCTGTACTTCTGCTGAAGTGATTTCACAGGGTATGAATGCTCAGCCAGCCCTAGATCATCTGCGGTGAAGGCCTTATTGATGGTGAAGGTCTTCGATGGGTGGTTCACAGGCAAAACTTTAACCGTCACTGATGCCCCATGCAGTGTTCTCAGTCCTTGTCTCACAGTCCGCAGGGAGAGACTCTCTAGGGTTCTCTTTAACTTCAGCTTCTGGGTAGCCTCTGGTAGCAGGATAGTCCTCTCCGATCTGTCATCAAGTATAGCGAATGTCTCCAGTGTATGCTCACCATTTCGCAGCAGAACTTTACTGATCTTTAGAAGGACCTGGTTGCACCCTGCTCAACGATCTAGGTAGAGAACATCTGCGGATGATTTATTCTCTGGCTCTGAGGTTGTTGGGTTAATTGGTTTAGATGCAGCTGCACGCAGATTCACTTCATGCAGGGCTTCCAGATGCTTCCCTTTGCATATTTTACATTGCATTTTAAGTCGGCATTGGGCCGCTTGGTGGCGCCGACCACAACGCCAGCAGCAGTTGTTAGACTTAATCCAGTTAATCTTCTGATCCTTTGTCAGTTGCTTGAAGTTAGCACACTGATCCAGAAAATGTAGGGTATTACTGCAGTAGGGGCAGTATGCTTTGGGCTTGTCCTGTGCATCTGAGGTGTGATGAGTTTGAGCTGGAGACTCTTTTGATTCACTATATTGCGTTGCGCCGAGGAGGACCATTGTAGCTCTCTTAGCAGCTCTTTTATCTCTCTTTGAACTACCGCTGTCTCTCTTGTTATCTCTGTCCGCTTCATCACCGCCCTCTTGGATGACCAACTCATATTCCAGCCACTCTGCAAAGTCTCTTAATGATGGCACTCCACTATTTTGTGGGTAGAGGTAGCGACGGAAGGCAGCTCGGAGGTCTTGAGGTAGCTTCCTTGTGAGTCTCGCCACATGAGACCCACACTGTAGCTCTACTCGTCCATCTTCTCCAAGCTGTTCAAGCATCCCAACTAATGCTCGAACTCTGAGAGCAAACCTTCTGAAGCCTGCCGTGTCACTGGGATGAATATTGGGCTCATCCATCAGCTCTGCTATTCTTTGTAGGGACAGGTGGTGTGGCTGACCATAGTGCTTAATGAGAGAAGCCATTGTGTCTGTGTATGGACAAAGAGAGTTACTGTATGAGTCCGCAAGAAGAAGAGCATCCTCAAATTTAAGGTGATCACAGAGCACTTGATACTTAAATATCTCTGTTGCGTCGGTTGGGAGGATGTTGTCCAAAGCCAGTCTTAGCCGAGCGAACTGCCTAGGATCAGCCTGGGTGAATTCTGGGATTGAGGGCTTTGGGCCTCTGTAGATCTTCTCCTTCAGAATGAGAGACTGAGTGGGAGTAGACACTCGCTCTGGAGACAGGATGTTGCCCTCCAAAGGGCCAAGAGTTTGAGATGCCAGGGCAGACTGCTGCATATGGGTCTGAGTGTCTGTATTTGTAGTTACTGCCGCCGCATCTTGCTGCACTCGTAACTCTTGTAGACGCTGGCTAAGCTCTTGGACGATGCCTGGTGGTTGCTGGGGTACAGCAAATTGCACATGTGGAAGATCAGGATGATCGCTAGGGAAATAAACTGGTGGTGGAGGTTGTGGCCACTCCTCTTCCTCTTGTGCACCTCCTGTTGCTGCAGGTAGGGCATCTTGATGTAAAGAGGCTTGGGTGGGCGTATCTGTGTAGAGCCACAAACCATTAGCCGAGATGTTAGTGCTTCCTGGTTCCACAGGTTGCAGACTTGTAGCAGCCAGTGTAGTAGTACCACGGTCTATCTGTCTTCTCAGATCTGTAAACATCATCTGCAGACGCCTGTTGTCCTCCTGCAGCTGCTGTACTATGTTCATAAAGCCGTGGGGGGCACCGGATAATACTGGTCCGGTGAAGGAGGTTCCAAGATAGCCAGGAGATGGGTCACTGATCTGTCCTGGGTGTTGCGGGCGGGGCGTCATCTCAGCGTATCCCTCTGCGGCCCTGTACTGCTCTTGTGGGGCAGGTGGCAGCGTGTATCCCTCATAATCATTCATCCATCCTGGTGGTCGCACTGCCCTTCTTGGACGGGCACCACCTCTCTGCGGACCATACTCCATCTTCACTCCGTAATCACCAGATCCCGGGTTTCGGCACCAAAACTTTTGTTATGGAGAATTATCTATCTGGTTCTGTATATTTGTGATCACGGAGTGCGCATCGGTTAGAATGCCAAGAACTAGGCTGGATGAATTCTTTATGGTCTTTATTCAGACTTGCTTCAACACTTGTTCCAACATGTGTGGGTGTGTGTATGTGTGTGTGTGGTTCTGTAACAAATAAAAGGGAAGAGCATATCAGATATAAATTCTACCTAATACTTCAATAACATAAATAACAAGGAAAATAACTAAAGCATTGGTGGAAATATAACAGCTTATAATGAACTAAAATAATGTTGGTCAAATCCAATATTAAATAGCAGTCATGTGCTGCCCTTATAGGTAGGCCTCAAAGCCTTAACTACTACACTAATTATTAAAGTAAACAAAGGCACACTTCTCTCATTTACAATATACCTATAATTACACAAGCTCAAATACAGGTGACTACTTTAAACAATATATATATAGACCTAAGAGCCAACAACTAAAATAATAATACAGTAACAAGAACATAGTGTAGCTTAGCCCCTTAGTCTATAGCTAACAATGGTAAACAGCGGAATATCATGTCCTTAAAATTATCCAGGTGAACAATAACCATACTAAACGTCTTAATAATCTTCTACAAATCACTCACCTGTCTCATGGACGCACACTCTAATAAAAAGGACAACTAAAGGGACATATGCTACCATCAACGATACTCAGGGCAAACTAATGAACAGTGTAATGAGTTCCTTCCTCACAAAAACGGCCGCGCCCCCAGTGGTCAGTCTGAGAACTGCAACCAAACTTGTAATATCTTTAATCACAGTCCTGCCTTCATAACATCTTCACTGTGATGTTTTTTTTTTCTGGTCACTTCTGTCACTTCCGATTTCCTTCTGTTTTGTTTATGTTGTGATGCTGAGTTTTATCCAGTCACCATCAAGTCAATCCTAAACCCCACCCAGCAGTTTTCAGGGCCACTCTGAAGTACCTACCCCTGACCAGGGCCTTATTTCGGTCGCTATGAGTTCCTGAAAACTTCCCCTTATGGGGAGGTTCCTGTAGTTGAGACATGCATCATGGGTGAAGTTCCTGTAAAATTGGTTCCTGGTTCCTGTAGTGTAAGCGAGGCTAATGTGATCTGTACTCAGAGGAGGGAACACGTGGAAGACAATTGGGAGAAGTGGAGGCATGCACTGGAGAGAAGAGGAATGAAAATCAATAGAAACCAGATGTGTGTGAATGAGAACTAGGCAGGTATAACAGTGAAGATACAAGGAGTAGAGGCAGTGAAGGTAAACAAGTTTAAATACCTCGGGTCAACCATCCAAAACAATGGAGAGTGTCTCCATCCACCCCCACAGAGGTTTTAAGTACTTTTGAAATGGTGAAACAGAGAAGTTTCATAACATGAGAAATCAGCTTAAAAGTAGCATGTTATTATACATTTCCATGATCAAATAAGGAGTGGCACCATTGGGTATATAATTACCTTTTTCTAGCTTTCTCATAAAAATAATAATACTGTGTCGATGTTTCAGAAAATTCTGCAGATCCAGAATCCCGATCCCTACTTGATACGAGCTAAAGACAGTGGCGTAGCTATAGAGATGAGAAATGCTACCCTGTCATGGACTCAACCACAAAACCATCCAGACCCCCAACACAGCACAGCCAATGGGATGAATGAACAAAATCTGGACAGGACATTTGAGGATAAAAGTACAGAAGCCATACCAACCCTGAGAAACATCACTTTCACTCTGCCTAAGGTGTGCATCACGTCTGATAAAGGCAATGTGAGGTTAACTGTGTAGATTCTGCTGAAGTGAAACTAATAAATCTTTGGTCTGTTTCCTGAAGGGTAACCTGCTTGGTGTCTGTGGGAATGTTGGAAGTGGAAAATCGTCTCTGATTTCCAGCATTTTGGAACAGGTTAGTTAATTTCTTGTGTTTTCAGTCTTGATATTTTCTCACTGAACATGTCTAACTCAGCTAATGTGCTTATTCATTTTTTCCATCATGAATTTCTTTATCATTTCAGATGTATCTCATTGGAGGCTCCGTCACAGCTGATGGGAGATTCGCTTACGTTTCCCAGCAGGCCTGGATTTTCCATGGAACTGTTCGTGATAATATCCTCTTGGGGGAACCCTTTGACCAGGCCAAGTAAATTATACTTCACTCGGTTAAAACATCGCACTACTTTTAAATAAGGAATATAAGGTATTATTACCTAACAGTATTTCATGTGGAAGTTAATGTGCTATGAACATCATGAGTCAGGCTGGTCAAAAAAGAGAAAAAAAAACAGAGCTCATTTGTAGTGGTTTAATTTTTGTTATCCTTAAATAATAAATGTTTAACTTGGACAGAGGTGCTCTTATCGCTTTCTATTATTTGGCAAAATAGTCAAACAGAGCCTTTCACCTGAATTATCGACCAGGGTGAGCATGAGAAGGAAAAAAAAAGATTGCCTGTGTTTAATGCTGACCTTTACAAAGAGTTTGTTTCATTCTTAAAAATAACATGATAGAATCTGGGCTAAGCAATGAAAACTTACAATGCTATCATAAATTAACGAATAAGTTAAAAGGGTGGTTCTAAGGAAAGCCATTTCATCTTTTATTCAACATACTTTGCTGTAATTACTTTTTAGGTATCCATGACAACCTTCCTCCTCGTAGCTACAGTTTCTAAATAAAGGTATCCACAATAGCATTCATGCTAGTAAGATTATGCAATATTTTAAGCTATCTAAAATTTAGATGGCATGGACAAACGAATTTCAAGATCTTTAAAAATCTTTTAAAAATTTTACATTGCCAATTGCCTAAACTGGATATGTACTGTAGATATCAATAATTCATTTTTTTATCTTATCCAGCAAAGCCAAAGAGAACTAATGGACACTCTTGCAACAATTGTAGAGTACTCATACTTCGCCCAGTCCAGTCCCACGCATTCCTGCTTCCGCTTCATTATATTTTCCCAGTTCCCTGGTGCTTTCTCATCTGAGACACATTCAATTTTATCCTCTTTCACTTATCACTTGTACATACTGTGCAGATCGTTTTTTTTTTTATAAAATAAATATTAAAATAAAATAGTTCCCCAGTTAGCTTAGCAGCTACCAGCTATAGTGTTTGTTCATGTCTCTGCCATTCCAAATACTACTCAGTGTTGCCAGATGGGAAATGTTGAAGTATTGTACCAGTGGCTTTAAAATTATCGTATTTTGAGGAAATTATCATACACACCCAGTTTTTATTCTGACATGGCTCAGGACCATCTGCTTCGGTAACATTATCACTGCTATGTAAATATTGCAGCCTATAATGCAGTTTTACCTTTACATATTCTAATAGATAAGTTGTAAAAAAAAAAAAAAAAGCGCCTCTTGGAGACCAGTGCCTCTACCTGTGTGGGTACAGGAAAGCCCTGACCTGCAATGAACAGACCAGAATATCAATCATACTTAACTATCTTCTATATGGCTTCTGTTGAATCATCATATATCAAGGTCTTGCCTCATAAATATTTGAGAAGCACTCTGGTTTTACATTAGGAATAAACATCAAAATCAATCCACCTAAACACTGCTAAAATGCCTCTGATCATTTAAGTAGAAAACCCATTTCACTTGATTGAGAACTACAATCCAGTGACATTTTTGCAGACATTTGCACGTTGCAGTAGCAACAGAAAGCTTTAGTGCTAATGCCAACAACAGGTTTGCACCACCTAGAAAAACTGGGCTCTGCCGCCCCCCCCCCAACTTTGTTTTTCAACCTGCTGGCATTGTTGCTTACTTGTTGAGTCTGACGTTCCTGCATTAGTGCTGTAACATACGTGACTGATTCAGCTGAATGTACTAGTTTTTATGGGTGAACCTACTGTATGAATTACTCACCGGAACTGTAGTGGAAGCCATGGATCACCAGCTGAATCACCCGCCTGAGCAGCAAACAAGCCCCGCCCGCTTGGTTCATCTGACACGCAGTTCACTGAGTGGTAGACAGTTGGAGCTCCAGTACAGCACTGAGTGATTCAGTGTATCACTAGTTCTAATGGCTCTTTTCAGCTTGACTAAGTAGGTTTCAATGAACTGTGAATCCCATCATTAACCTCCATCCGAGGCAGCCTCTCTGCTACCGCGATGCAAGTCTTCCGTCCTCTTTTCCACACAGCTGGTGTACGTGAGACGATGCGTAAAAACAAGTGTAGTCTGTATGCACAGGATACATATTCTGATTGTGTTTACTAATATATTAACTTAGCCACCTAATGGAGTCAAATTATCATACATGATGGAATTTTTGGAATTATTGATTGTACATCGTACAGAGGGAAAAACTATCGTACAAATACGATAATTATTGTATGTCTGGCAACACTGATACCACTGCATGGGCTGTAATTAGGGTTGTCACCTTCAATGCAGAAAAATAAAGGCACCCCCACGCTCCACCCCACGGTGATGTGTGGGATGCGAGGTGTGGTTTATCATAACTTACTCATTGTTTAAACAAAGTATTAACATGGTATTCATAGGTCAAAGTTTGAAGTACTTCGTTGATAATTTTCAAGTTTGAATGCCAAAATGTTCCTGTCTACTACAAATTAAAGGACCCCCTCAAAAAATACGGGTGTGCAAATAATTTATCTAACATTAGAACTGTACAAATATTTACCAACATTTTTTTTCAATTTGTGTAAAGTACAACTTTGCAGTTTGCCTTGCACTCGTTGTCTTTGACGTTGTCAGGCCAATCTATTGAGTTCTTCCCACTCACTTCAGTACTTTTGCAAACTTTTACATTTGACTAATGCACGAGGCGGCCTATCGGGACACGGTGCAGCCCTAGACATGTGGGTCTGTGAGAAGACTGCAAGCCGCTGCGGCTGCTGCCAAGGCCACCCGACTATCTCTCACCCAATTACTCTCGAGCGATGACTTCACGTGCGGTGCATAAAAGTAAACAAATCAACCAACAACTACTGAGTAGGAGGGCAACATGCAGAACGCGGATGAGATGCTGCTGCGTTATAAATACAGGACAAATTACGTCCTTTATTGATTCAATACAGGATGCATTATTTTAGTGTAAAAAACAGGATGATACTGTATTTTACAGGACCGGTGGCAACCCTTGCTGTAATAGACATGTGTAATGGACATATATTGTGTAAAGTCCTTACATGAGCTCATTGACATTGATTTGAGTCTATGCAGTATTACTTAGGAGTGAGTCAGAGTTTATTATGAGAATAAATAACACACTAGCAGCTGGAAGCTAACTAAGCTAATATCAATAATAGCAATGGTAACATCAATAACCAAGGGATTCTGGTTCAGGTTCAGGTTCAGGTTACTTTATTTGTACCCGTAGGTAGATTTGTTTTGCAGTCTGGTGACATCCATATTTACAGGCCACAAATTACATTCAACATAGACACAAACACAGGCACACATGAAGCTGACTATAAACATGATAAAAATACTCAAGGCTCCATCAATCAGGGTATAAAAAGACAAAGAGATGAGGGAGAAACCAGAGGTAAGAGAGAAGGGTCATATTAAAAGTTAAAAACTAGTCAGAGGTTAAAAAACTCAAAAGTCTAAAACCCAATAAAATATTTAGAACCCAAGTGACATCCTACAAAAATAAGTAAATATAAAGTGAAGTTAATAAATAGATACCTAAATTATGTACAATATATTTTTACAGCTTGTTCAACTCTTTGACAGCAGCAGGGACAAAGCTGTTTTTGTAGTGCTGGGTTCTACTTTTTGGGACAGCAAACCTCCGTCTTGAGGGAAGAAGCTGAAAGTGGCAGTGCAAAGGGTGGGAGTCATCATTTAAAATGGAGGTAGCCATCCTCTGTACTTGTCTGGTGTACAGGGATGTCAGGCTCAGCTGTGACTCACCAAGCAAACGACTGGACCATCTAACTACCTGATCCAAGGATTTCCTCTGTTTCAGTTTTATCTGACCAAACCATGACACTAAAGAAAAGGATAAAACAGATTCAATAAAAGCCCGATAAAACATTGTCATTATGGTTCGGTCAATTTGGAAGCGTGCAAGTTTCCTCAAACAATGCAAATGTTGCTGACCCTTTTTGCACACCCTTTCATGGTTCACTTCAAAGTTTAAATTACTATCAATAATCGTCCCAAGATATTTGTACGATTGTACACATTCGGTGGTCTGGCCTTTAAGTATGGTGACTTTGTGCCTGGGATTTTTCCTCCTAAAGTCAATAATCATATCTTTAGTTTTTGTTGTATTCAGCTGCAGGTAGGAATCCTCACACCAGTGAACAAAATCATCAACTACTGGGCCGTGGCCACTCTCACCATCCTGGAGGAGACTGACAATAACTGGGTCATCAGCATACTTTATAATGTGTCTGTTGTCATGTCTGCTCCGACACATGTTTGTGTACAGGATGAAGAGTAGTGGTGACAACACACCCCCCTGAGGAGAGCCAGTAGAAGAGCACTTTAGGTCAGACAATGTACCATTGACCCTCACTCTCTGCGTCCTGTTGGTTAAGAAATCCAGAATCCAACCCACCAGATTATTGCTCAAATCAAATTGTTGTGTTCTGCATACACAAAGTAATATTAAAAGAAGTCATGTAACAACTGGGAGTTGGACATATGTTTCAGTGAGTTTCATAGTTTCATAGGGCTATTACAGCCCATGCAGTGGTATTTGGAATGGCAGAGACATAAACAAAAACAACAGCTGCTAAGCTAACTGGGGGAACTATTAAACAGCTCAGTATGATTACAGAAACGATCAAAATGTGAAACATGAAATTTATAAAGAAAAAACGATCTGCCTGTACACTATTTGAAGTATGTACTGTAATGTCCGGGTTCTCTGTTCTGTTCTGTGGGAGGTTGTGTGGTTGGGCTGTGTGGAAGAGAGAGCGAGAGGGAGACCATGAGGGGGAGGAGCATGCGTGGCGCGTGTGGAGAGGCTGAGAGAGAGACGGGGCAGAAGTTTTTTTGTTGCTTGGCTCAGCACTTTTTGTTTTGGTGTGGTCGCGGCCTACAGTGACCCATCCTGTTAAAAATAAAGGTGTTAAATTGGCAGCCTCTTCGTGGTTTTTACAATGCGTCTTGGCAGACGCTACACTGGTGTCAGAAGTAAAATTCCAGAGGTTCCCCAGCTATTCCTGCTAGCCACGGCTAACTTGAATGCAGTTAATTGGCCCTAGAAGCCTGCAGACGGGATGGCAGAACAGAGAAACAAGACCAATGCTCCCTGGAGAATTAAGGAGGCAGAGGTGGATGGCGTTTTCGTCAGTGAGGTGGGACACGAGGGGGCCACAAAGCACATGGCTCACCTGGGACATGCAGCCAGAAAGCTAGCCACTGATGCTGGTTTTGGATCTAGGGGAACGGAGATGTACGCAGGTGCGGGAGTGCCCACCAAGAGTGATACGGCCCTGATGTAAACAAAGATGGCGGCGCCCAGTGTGTCCAACTTCAAGTGAAAATGCCAAAATGCTCCAGTAAGGCAGACTGGACAGAGGATAATAAAGCACTTCAGCTGGCCTTGTGCCTCACAGAAGATGCCTTAGCATGCTTGCTGCTGCTTAGCCCAGTAGAGACAGCGGACTACGGGGCTTTAATGGGAGCTCTGCAGCAGCATTTTGGACAATGCAATCAGGCCAGGGTTCTACACTCAGAGCTGTCAAACAGGCAGAAAAAGCCCGGAGAGCCACTCCATGTTCTGACTGCTGACACTGAAACACTGGCAAGATGAGCGTACACCTGTATGCCCCCTGAAGTGCAAAGTGAGGTGGCCAGAGATCAGTTCATCAGAGCCATAACCCCTAAAGAGTTGTGCATACAGACACAGTTGACACACCCTCGTACCCTGCAGGAGGTGCTGGAGCTGGCTGTGGAGAGCGAGGCCGTCGGAGAGATAGCCAGGAGTGCTTACACTAGAAACAACCCCCTGGTGAGAGCAGTGGGAGAAGCAGGTATGGGTGGCTGAACTGACTGAACTGCTCCAAGCTGCATCACTGCAACCACTATGTGACCGCAGCCATGCTCGCCGAAGCCCTCCTGTATGCTGGACATGTGGCCAAGCTGGCCATATCAGCGTGCAGTGCCTGAGGCATACTGGTGCCCAGAGAAACGGCCAAGGGTCTGCATAAATGGGATGACGCAGACCCACTCCCCCGAGTCCCACCCTGAATTGTTTACAGTGGATGGAGCCCAACTGCACAGATGGGGAAGCGGGGTTCTATTCCCCCCAGAAGCAAATGACACCACTGAGTCTACGAGGGTGGTCGGCTGGACCCATGTAGGGGGCTTTTGCCACATCCCCATCATCCTGGCAGGAGCCCCCTGCATTGCCCTTGTCGACACTGGCTGCACAGCAACCTTGATGAGGCCCAGCGTGGTCCCAGCCGGAATGCAGTTGGACACCGCTGCAGTGAAACTGAGGACACCGCTGCAGTGAAACTGAGGACAGTGATGGGTAAGCTAGCCCCCATGCTTGGAAGAGGGGTAGTGATTCTTTGGGTGGTGGGCTTATCTGTCGATTTTATGGTGTGGGTCGCTGCAGTGCAGGACCCCTGCATATTGGGTCTGGACTTCCTGCAGGCTGCCCACTGCGTGTTAGACTTGGGAAAGAACACTCTGGCCTTTCTGGGGGGCCCCAAAGTTGAAGTGGTGCACCCCACGGAGGCTGGAAAACCAACAGCAGTCTATGTACAGTAATGCTACCCCTAGTGCAAATAACGACAAAAGATAAAACCCAGACATCCCATAGTGAAAATAAAGATAAATGATAAAGCCCAGAAATCCTATATACAGAAAAAGGTAGAGCGGTAATACTCGTAGTTGCAAGTTTGATGCGATGCAGATAGTGATAGATTGGACTGCACATGATCAATATTGCAATAACAGATAGCAGCAGGTATGGCATTTGTGCAAATGGTTGCAGTAAAGTGCAGAGACATACAGCAGCAGATGTATTACTGTTGGTGTGCCAGTCTTTCTGTGCAAACAGCTGAGGTAGTTATTGTGCAGGTGAGTGCGTTACGGTTCAGGGGTGGGGGTGGGGGGAAGTGGACAGAGTTCAGGGTCCTGTTGGCCTGGTGAACAAAGCTGTTTAGCAGTCTTGTGGAATGGGCCCAGAGGCTCCGGTACCTTTTCCCCAAGGGCAGGGGGCTGAAGAGTGTGAGGGGTGGGAGGTGTCGCCTGCAATGTTGATGGTATGGAGGTAAAGGATCAGGTGAGATGTGACGAGCTGGAAGGTAGCAGAGTTTTATTTCCTCCATCAAAATGAGACACATCGTAGCTCTGTGAAGTACTGTGATCTACTGTGCTGTTGAGACATGTCACACAAGCTCTTTTATGCATTGATACAGGAAGAGAGAATGCATGGCACATTAGCATATCAGTCAATACACCTGATTAGCATGACATTGGTTGGCTCGAGGACGCATGCATACAGTCCCGTCTGACTGCCTCCTGTGGCTCTTTGTCCGTCTGTGCATTGTCCTCTGTATGCAAATTGTCTTCCGTTTCCTCCAGCCCTGTTGAGTGTGAAGTAGAGTCAATCTGCAGTGTGCTGGGTCACCACAGGGCTTCCCCCAGAACGCTCAGAAGGGGCTGTGACCCCCCCCATCCTGGTCGTTTGGGCTCCAGCTCCGGTAGAACTGTCCTGCTGTAGAGGAGTGTCGGAGGGCATGTCAGTCTGTGGGGGGGACAGGGGAGGTGTGGAAAAGACAGTGTGCTCCGCTCCGAGTTCCAGTACGTTGAACGGCAGTGGATCGTGGGCACACGGGGCCGGTGCGCGTCGTGCGTAATGGAACAAGACGGCGATCGGTCAGCTTTAAGGAGTGAGGTGCGGGAAGAGCGCTGTGGAGTTGGGGGGGGGAGGGGGTGGGAGTAAGTGAGTGCCGGCCCGGGATGTCAAAGGTGTTTGGGCCGCGCAAAAATTGCGTGTGGATCCACGATGGTGAGGGACTTTCCCGGTAAATCAGGGGCAGTGATCCGCAGCGGCTGTGAAAAAAAAAAAAAATTAAGTCTCTGACTCCTCTCGCGGCTCAGTCCAGTGAGGACATGGGGAAGGTGACGGCCAAATTCCCCAAGGATGCGTAGCAGCTGTGAAACAACTGCAGCTGTGTGAGGGACTTGGTGGTGTGGCTTTAGGGGCGGACACAGCCCTAAAGCCCTCAGGGACAGCAATCGGCTAGACTCCTGTTGTGCGCCGTGGCTGAGAAACCCATACAGAGTCCTGTGTGCGGGTTGCACATCTGCTTCAGGTGCGTGAGCAGCCCTGAAGGTTCCGAGGATGGTGATTGGCCGTGTCTCTCGGGCATGTGCAGCAGCGGAGGACGTTGTATCAGTCTGTGGAGCGAGTTTATCCCTGTGCGTGGCGCACGCTTGGCGCAGTGACCACATAGCTGGCAGTTGCGCTGTCCTCGTAATCCTGCAGTGTGCGTGTGGGGCTTCTGTGCGTGGGAGGTCCGCTGTCGGGAGTTGAGTCAGATTTGGGGAGCTTGGTGGAACAGTGTGCTGGGTCACCACAATGGCTCTGCAGGTGAAGCGGGTGAGGTAGATGTCTGAAAGGGGGGTCAGAGGGGCACCGATGATCTTGCTGGCAGCTTTCACTGTGCGCTGTAGTGTCTTCCGGCAGGAGGCGGTGCAGCTTCCATAACACACCGTGATGCAGCTGGTGAGGATGCTCTCAATGGTGCCCCAGTGAAATGAGCACATGATGGAGGGTGGGACTCATGCTCTCATCAGTTTGTGGAGAAAATAGAAGCGAGTTTGAGCCTTCTTGGCCAGTGATGTGGTGTTGTTGGACTAGGAGAGGTCCTCAGAGATGTGCACATACAATCAAGTAACCCCAATTATTGCCATGTTCTATTCTGCTTATCTTAAATGCTTCATGCTTGGGCCAGTTCCTTGAGTTTTAATAAAGAGGAGTTTACTAAAGCTAGAGGGCGTGATTTCTTCTTGTCCATCATTTTACCAACTCAGTGTAAGTCTTTGTCCATAAGTGTTTCCACCTCTATAAAGTGCAGATGGTGCCCCAACTAGTGTTACAAATGAGGTATTACAAGTATTATTCATAAGCTTTAAACTTAGTTTAATAATTATTAATAATTATAATTACAACTATATTTACAAATTGTAGGACTCATCGCTACATTATTTTGGTCATGTACTGGTGAGTGGTGTAAGCTGTGGCGACGCTGGCTTCTTCTGGGTGGTAGAACAGGTACAGGGGTAGTGTCATCTGCCGGACTGTCATCAGTTCAAAGGGAAAAACTCCAGTTGCTTCATGGGGCATGGCCCGAATGGCCATTAAGGCTAACGGTAGCTTGATTTCCCAGTTGCACTGATGAGAAGAGACATACTTCTTTAGTATGTTTATTACCATTCGGTTGGTGCTTTTGACCGGTCGTCAAGGTAAACCGACCAGAAAGCCCCTTACCTTTCTGCATAGGTAAGGGGCTGGTTATTGACCCTGTTTACATGGTCACGAGTAAACCGATTACAATCAGCTTTCTGGAGTTACCTGATTATTCAAACTGTCATATAAACGGAGTAATCCGATTATCTTTGTCAGTTAAAGACCTTGTTTACATTGTCATGAGTAAAGCGATTACAATCAGCTTTCTGGAGTTACCTGATTATTCAAACTGTCATGTAAACAGAGTAATCCAATTACCTTTATCGGTTTACTCCAGTAATTGCTTTACTTGTGACCATGTAAACAGGATCAAAGGCCCATTAATAGTTTATGAGAAAACAGAATAACACACTTAGTTTATTTGCCCAGTAAACCGTTTACTCAGTGCATGTAAACACCATAAGTTGTTTATTACCTTTATCGGTTTACTCCAGTAATCAGTTTACTCGTGACCATGTAAACATGGTCATTGTTTTAAATGTTTAACCACTAAGGGGCAGATTTACTATGGCAGTGCAAATTAGCGAGTGCGCAAATTAGATAGAGTGCCTCAGGGAGTGGCCAATTTTTGCCAGCGATCTACTATCAGCACACAAAATTATGAATACAGACGCAGTCACTTCATTTCAGTAATGACCACCCAGCCACCAAGAGCACTGCAAAATTGTACACAGGCACACCTGAGGAAGCGGGCCATCAACAAGGGCACAGCCAGTTCGATGGAGCATAATATTGTTTTTTTAAAGCTTTTGTTTAAGCGCAAACCCCAGTAAAATAGTTTAGATTTGTTCGTCATATATCAGATTTTTGATTTTCATTTCACATTGCAGACTCCTTCGTTTAATATGTATAAATTAAGGACTACTCATGAATAAATTGATTATCTGACCAATGTGTTTATTTTATTAACACAAGAACCATAAAGATGATCTGATGGAGCCCCTGGGATTTTACTATGTGAACAACTTTGTTTTAACAAATTCTACAGGTCTCCCAGTCCATGACTTTTCATAGATACTGGATGTGTGTTTTATCTTTTCTGAAGTCTGGAACATAATAAAATTAAACACACACAATTTCACTTATTCCTCGGACAGCCACAGCAGACACTGCTGTCATTGAGTTACTATGAAGCTGCAATGTCGGGGGTCGTATGGATCTGTGCTTTTTATTTTGTCCACTCCAGGTAGGAAGGGCTATCCTGTTTTATGGATACAAATTCATTGTTTAGGAAGTCTTTTTCATTTTATTTATTTGACCTTTATTTTACCAGGTAAAATATTTGCAAGCAATTCTCACGAGGGATGTCCTGGTGTGTCGTCGTATGTACTTAATGTTTGCTTTTATTCTTGTTGTTAATCCTATTTGTGGAGAGATTTTGCCCCAAGAAGTAAAGTGTGTTATAAATGAAGTTTATTATTATTATTATTATTATTATTATTATTATTATTATTATTATACTATATATAAACAAATGAAATTTTTAAAAATCCTCTGCCGGCTGATGTCCAGTTCAGCACAACACCGATCTCTGTGAGATCGTTTCTGTTCATATTAATCTGTTCTGTCATGCCAAATCAAGTCACGCGCAGGGAGAAGCTTCTCTTTCTGTGGCCATGCACCCTCGGTTCTCGCTGTCATGAGGCGCAAATGAATTAAGACAAGCTTTTTTTGGACGTTAAATCCCAGCACATTTAGCAGGAGATTGACAACTGCAAACCTTAGTAAATCACCTTGCACCAGTCATTTAAATACTCCCCTCCCTCAAATTTGCAAGTTGACATGACAACTTCCACAAATACATACAGTATGTAATGAGGCCAGGCGCAAAATTAACATAGTCCATGCCTTTCCATGGCTAACTTTGCCCTGCGCCCTTTAGTAAATCTCAACAGTAGTTTTATAATGCCAAAACAAGGTTTTGCGATAGCACAACACGTTAGTAAATCTGCCTCTAAGATGTCTCTCTTGCTTTGTTGCTCCACAGATATGACAGAGTTGTGGACATCTGTAGCCTCAGACCAGATCTGAAAATCCTTCCATACGGTGATCAAACTGAAGTAGGTGCTGTTTTCCTTAATAACAGCACTATAAAACCACACTGAAAAGATTTCTGACTTTGTCGTGGCTATATTTTGTCTGATTTTTTTTTCCCCTCCCATGGTTCTTCAAATCACTATTTAGCTGTACTAGTAACTGTCTTTCTGTTTTAGGCAGGATGACTGATAACATTATAGCTTTGTTATGCATGCTTGGCTAGAAGTAATTCAAGTCAACAATTGTGTCTGCCTATCAAGCAATGTTTCTTAGAAATGCTATCACCCTAAATTTTAAAACTTTTGATTGTAATATGAATGCCAGCATAAAATGAGTTATGTTATAGTTTTACAGGGTTAACTGCTGATTTCTAATGATGTCACATCATATACTGTACGTAAGTTCATAGTCGGGTTGGGTTTCACACTCACACATGCACACTGGGTTGGACCCTTGTTGCCTTCAGAACTGCCTTTATTCTTCATGGCACATATTCAACAAGGTGCTGGAAACATTCCTCAGAGATACAGTGGTGTGAAAAAGTGTTTGCCCCTTTCTGATTTCTCATCTTTTTGTATGTTTGTCACACTTAAATGTTTCAGATCATCAAACAAATTTAAATATTAGACAATGATAGCACAAGTAAACACCAAATGCAGTTTTTAAATGGAGGTGTTTCTTATTAAGGGGGAAAAAAAATCCAAACCTACATGGCCCTGTGTGAAAAAGTGATTGCCCCTAAACCTAATAACTAGTTGGGCCACCCTTAGCATTAACAACTGCAATCAAGCATTTGCAATAACTGGCAATGAGTCTTTTACTGTGCTGTGGAGGAATTTTGGCCCACTCGTCTTTGCAGAATTGTTGTAATTCAGCCACATTGGAGGGTTTTCGAGCATGAACCGCCTTTTTAAGGTCATGCCACAGCATCTCAATCGGATTCAAGTCAGGGCTTTGACTAGGCCAGTCCAAAGTCTTCATTTTGGGTTTTTTTCTAAGCCATTCAGAGGTGGACTTGCGGGTGTGTTTTGGATCATTGTCCTGCTGCAGAACCCAATTAAGATAAGATAAGATAAGATAAGCCTTTATTAGTCCCACAACGGGGAAATTCCAGGATTGCAACAGCACAGGGATAGCAACACTCAGAGCAACAATCAGAAGGCAAGAAAAAAAACAAGCAAGCAATTGTGTTTCAGCTTGAGGTCACGAACAGATGGCCGGGCATTCTCCTTCAGGACTTTTTGGTAGACAGCAGAATTCATGGTTCCATTTACCACAGCAAGTCTTCCAGGTCCTGAAGCAGCAAAACAGCTCCAGACCATCACACTACCACCACAATATTTTATTGTTGGTATGATGTTCCTTTTCTGAAATGCTGTGTTACTTTTAGGCCAGACTTAATGGGACACACACCTTTCAAAAAGTTCAGCTTGTGTCTTGTCAGTCCACAGAGTATTTTCCCAAAAGTCTTGGGGAACATCAAGATGTTTTCTGGCAAAACTGAGACAAGCCTTTATGTTCTTTTTGCTCAGCAGGGGTTTTCGTTTTGGAACTCTGCCATGCCCAGTCTTTTTCTTATGGTGGAGTCAGGAACACTGACCTTAACTGAGTAAAGTGAGACCTGCAGTTTTTTGGATGTTGTTGTGGGGTCTTTTGTGACCTCTTGGATGAGTCGTTGCTGCACTCTTGGGGTGATTTTGGGCTGTCGGCCACTCCTGGGAAGGTTCACCACTGTTCCATGTTTTCACCATTTGTGAATAATGGCTGTCACTGTGGTTTGCTGGAGTCCCAAAGCTTTAGAAATGGCTTTATAAACTTTTCCAGACTGATAGATCTCAATTACTTTGTTTCTCATTTGTTCCTGAATTTCTTTGGATCACAGCATGATGTCTAGCTTTTGAAGATCTTTTGGTCTACTTCACTTTTCTGGCAGGTCCTATTTACGTGATTTCTTGATTGAGAACAGGTGTGGCAGTAATCAGGCCTGGGTGTGGCTAGGGGAATAGAGCTCAGCTTTCCAAAGATGTGATAAACCACAGTTAATTTATGATTTAATGGGGGGCAGTCTCTTTTTCACACAGGGCCATGTAGGTTTGGATTTTTTTTTTTACCCTTAATAATAAATACCTTCATTTAAAAACTGCATTTTGTGTTTACTTGTGCTATCTTTGTCTAATATTTACATTTGTTTGATGATCTGAAACATTTAAGTGTGACAAACATACAAAAAAAAATAAGAAATCAGGAAGAAGGCAAACAGTTTTTCACACCACTGTATACGTAGGGCCATACTGCTATGCTAGCATCAAACAGTTGCTGCAGATTTGTTGGCTGCACATCCATGATGCTCCATGCATGAGTCCATTCTTTCATGTTGTTTACGTCAGTCTCTGATCCTATCATATGAATGTTGCATCAAAAATTGACACCTAGACCAGACGATGTTTTTTTTTTTTCCAGTCTTCTATTGTCCAATTTTGGTGAGCCTGTCTGAATTATAGCCTCAGTTTCTTGTTCTTAGCTGACAAGAATGGCACCAGGTGAGGTTTATTGCTGCTGCTCCAGCCCATCTGCTTCAGGGGTCAGTATGGCCATTCTCCTCTTACCTCTGGCACCAACAAGGCATTTGGAGCCAGAGAACTGCTGCTCACTGGATATTTTCTCCTTTTCAGACCATTCTCTGTAAACCCTAGATATGATTATGCATAAAAATCCTAGTAGATCAGCAGTTTCTGCAATAGACAGACCAGCACATGGGGCTCCATCCATCCATCCATCCATCCATCCATCCACTACCGCTTATTTGGGGGTCCAGGTCGCAGGGGCAGCAGTCCAAGCAGAGAAGCCAAGGCTGCTGCCCGGTTCACATAGTGCCACAATCCCCATGATCCCTCTTGCAGGTGATGAGCCCACTGGAGGGCAGACCCATGCGAATTGTTGTGTACACTGGATCCTTGATGCAACTTTTTCATGGGAATCTGCTGGACCGCTTTTGGGAGATCCTACCAGGGGCAAGTTCCCCCAACAACATAGGTGCTCTGATCATTCGTGCTCTCAAGCCCCTCCTTCACTATAAGATGGCAATCCATGAAGGAGATGCCATGTTCATTGTCACTTAAATAACCTTTCTTCCCCATTCTGATGATGAGATTGAACTTCAGGAGTTGTCTTAACCATGTCTACATGCTTAAATGTATTGAATTGCTGCCTTTTTATTGCCTGGTTAGATATTTACATTAACGAACAGTCTTGCAAGTGTACCTGTTAAAAGTGGCCAGTGAGTGTGTATATCTTAATATTCAGAATGTTCTGGTTTGGACATTACTAGTTTTAAACTCCTATGATTATCAGTTACTCATAATATGAAGGGTTTAAATAATGTGGCAGTTTATTTTTATGGTTCTGTGTCACAACAGCAACTGGTATGTGGAACCCAAAAGACACAGTAAGCTGTACGCTTGAAGTTATAATGTGATTTCTTCAAGTTATCTAAAGCCAATCTTGCAAAATCAACTTTGATGTTCTGAGACAGAGATAATAATCCACTGTGCAAAAAGCACTAAGATTTATTTGGACTGTTTTTCTTTCTTCATCATCAGTTTCCTTCTTGCTTCTTTTTATTTTTTTTTTGCAAAGTTGTGTCCTTATAACTAATTTTCTGGCATTATCTTGTTTGGCTGACAGATTGGAGAGCGGGGTCTGAATCTCTCAGGGGGGCAAAAGCAGAGAATCAGCCTGGCCAGGGCGGTCTACTCCAACAATGACATCTTCCTGCTGGACGATCCACTGTCTGCTGTTGATGCTCATGTGGGGAAACACATTTTTGAAGAATGCATAAAGAAAGAGCTCAGAGGAAAATCTGTTATCCTGGTTACCCATCAGCTTCAGGTAAGACGTTTTGCTGTTTGATATTTAATTTTTATTGTGCATTTTTGTGGTGCAATAATATCCATAAAAATAGTTTAATTTTGCAGAATTAACATGAATGCTCGCTCAGTTCATATGCACCTGTTGCAGAGAAGCATTATTCAAATAACATGGTAGATTAAAGAGCCCCTATGGTGCTTTTGTGCATTTCCCATTTATTTTAGTGCATTATGTAGGATTTTTAAGACCGTTTATGGTCTGCAAGGTCAAACAGCCTAAAGTCTTTCTGCACGGGTGTTCTCCTCTCCCATGAAAACATTGGATTTGCTGTTCTCTGCACTGAGATTATCATGTCATTATCAGGTTTCTCTACAAAAGGAAAACTGTTTACACTGGGGTCCTGAAAGATGAAAATACACAGCAATTCTTGACCAGAGTTGAGTGAGGTTTTCTTTAAGATGAAGAAGAGTGATTTCCTGAATTAGCCTGAGGAGAAGCTGATGCTACACGCTTAATTGCAGTTGTTGCTTCTACACTTTTAAACACTACACTTTTTTACACTTTTTCACACCACTGTATGTAAATGTTGTCATTTGTCATAGGCCCGACATGAAGTGGAGGGTCAAAGACATCATTGCAGTTATATGTTCATGATACCATATGTGTAGTATTGCTTTTATACAACAGTTCCACAAGGACAGCAATACGTGCCAAAATACTATGATTTTTGTTTGTCTGACCAATTATTTTGCTCCACTGAGGAAAACAGTCCCTTCTGAATGAACCTAGTTAACGGCTGCTGAGCACCTCAACGAGCACAATATAGAAAGGAATAGACATTTCACATACTCATGTAACCAATTAAATCAGTGTTGCCAACTCTCACTCTTTTGGAGTGAGTCTCACTCTTTTTCCCTCTCTCTCACTCCAAAATGAGGAAATTACTGGCAATGGTGTGTTGACATTCTTCAGATTATTCTCACAATAAGGCAGGATTTTTAGGACCCTCTCTTATCAAACAGCACCTCACTGTGGAAATTAAGGCATCCAACACAGTATTATAATCCTCACGTATTATAAGAAGCCACTGTCATTAACTATAATTTAGAGATTATTAAAACAGAATTAAGGTGGAGTAATACATATTCAGTGAAACATCCAAGTGCGATTATCAGGGAATATAGAAACTTCTGGAATCCATATTGTCCCATCAAATTTCTCTGTATAATTGTCATTTTTTTGTGCAAATATTTAATATTGTATATAGCTTTAGATAGTTGCTATTTTGGTGTCCATGTAGCGTGACCTACATAAGTAAAGTTATTTATTAACAGTAATCATAATAACTTTAGATAGGAAATTATTTACTAACAAGATCTAACATGCATTTTTTATTATCTTGTTTACTCAAAACTGCATCACCATGATTAGGTCAGCGGTAAGAAAATCCAACTCTTCTAGATGCACAGAAATGCAAGTTTAACCAAGCTGGATAAGTAAAGATTTAGGGAATAAACTTACTGTCTTTGTTGGCAAGAGATGGGTAGAAACATCAACAATTTAGAATGTGCAATCAGAAGGTGACTGCTTTATCTGACCCTAATGACTGGAATAAGGGGGAGCATAAACACATATTTGATCTCATTAATATGCATAAAAAGAAAAGGGCTAAATTAACAAGGTGTGGTTTTAAAAGCCATGCAATAAGTTGAGAAAATCTGTCATTTGCAGGATATCTGCTGTCGGTGAAGCAACTTACTGTACTAAGCATAACACATATGGAAGTTGTATGTGACTGCAGTCTTTAGCTTTTGATGTTACCTTAACTGTGAGTGGTCAAATGCTCTTGCAATAAGCACGTCTGTCACCTCCTGTGAACCTAGGTGCACGTGACTCCACCAGGCATGAAGGTCAGACCATAGTGTGATAAAACAGCTGCTTGTGTCTTCTAGTATCTGGAGTTCTGCGACAACATCCTGGTTCTGGAAGATGGGGAGATCCAGGAGGCTGGAAATCATGACGCCCTGATGAAAGACAATGGCCGCTATGCCCAGCTCATCACCAACTACCAGATGGAACAGTCCAAAGTAAGACCATCACAAAACCTGCGGCAGAACCCTCTTAGTAGCTGTAACAATAAACAGAATGTATAGCTATAAATTAGCCATTCAATGTGATGTTGTTCTAAATGCCTTTGATGCCATCAGACTCAGAAAGAGGAAGAGACAGAAGTGTCTCACAAAGATGATGCCCAGCTGACAGAGGTTGAGCTCAGACATCGAGCAGACAGTGGGATAGTGAACCCCGGTAAGAAAACCAGGAAGAAACATCTTTTATTTTAGATTTTTTTTAAAGCAAGGTACTTTAAAATGGAATGGAAATTAAGCTTGTTTATTTCCCCTTTTAAGTATCAACACATAATAAAAAGAATTATTTTATAAAAGCAGGTTCTAGAAGGAGAGCTTATTGGAATAAAGCTTTAAAAGCAGTTCAGAGGAACCAGTCAGTCCAAACAGACAATGTATATCAATCAATCAATCAACTTTATTTATAAACCACTTTAAAAAGCAACACTTGCTACACAAAGTGCTGTACAACAAGAATCAATAAAATAAAAGATAAAAGAAGTAAATAAATGGATAAATGAAAATACATTTCATTCAGTAAAATCACTGTCTCACAACTGGGTCGAAGGCCAGGGAGTAAAAGTGTGTTTTAAGATGGGTTTTAAAAAAAATATAGACACTGCTAGATCGCACAAGTCACTGTGAGGTGACGTGTAATCAAAAGAGTCTAAGCTGTAAAACCAGCAGGGCTGCCAAATCAGAGCAAAGGTTTGTAAATCATCAACACGCAGGGCATAAAAATCTGCAGTCCTGATTGTTGTTGCATAATACTGTATTGATACTGTATTGTAATGGCAGGAATATAATTTTACGACAGAGGGGATCAATCCCTCCCCGGCGCCACACCAGTAGGCTGCCTTTTGCAACAGCGGCTCGATTCCGAAACTTTTTCCCCTTCTCTCTCTTTTTGATCCGTCTTTTTTCACTCCACTTATATCACGGACACACAGATCGTCCCAAATGTCTCCTGAGCCGGTGGACGGAGCCACTGTTTATAGCAGGATACGATACAGCAGGGAAGAGCTGCTAGCATTCAACCGCCACCCGGTCCCATTGGAAAAACTCGACATACCGAGAGAACTGAGGCGAAAACGCCGCGGCTGCCGGGCTGGAGTAAGGCGGAGGACAAAAAATATAAGGTACAGACCCTCCCTTCCATCTGTTGTCATGGGAAATGTACGGTCGATACTGGGAAAGGTAGATGAGCTAGCGGCTATCTCCCGTTACGATAGCACATACCGGGAGTGCTCTCTCCTTTTGTTTACTGAGACGTGGCTAACAGAACTAGCAGCAGATGCTAACATTGAGCTGGAGGGTTTCCACATGATACGGGCTGACCGAACACCAGACAGTGGCAAAGCAAGGGGCGGTGGAGTGATAATGTATGTTAACAACAACTGGTGCAGACCGGGACATATCACTGTTAAACAACGACACTGCAGCAAAGACATTGAGTTGCTAGCTGTTAGCATGAGGCCTACATCACTCACACGTGATCTGCATTGTTGTTTATGCAAATCCGACGGCGAACGCTGGGACAGCGCGTGACGTCATCCATTCAGTAACCAGCAGGCTGCAGACAGAACACCCAGATGCTCTTCTCCTCATCTCAGGCGATTTCAACCATGTTTCACTATCTCCCATTCTACCCACGTTCACCCAGTATGTCACATGCCACACTAGAGACAATAAAACACTGGACTTATTCTACGCAAACACTAAGGAGGCGTACACCTCATCACCACTCCCCCCACTCGGGAGATCGGATCACAACTTGGTTCATCTCCGGCCGGTGTACAAACCCCTAGTGCACAGACAACCTCCGGCCATGCACACTGTGGAGTTATGGTCTGAGGAGACAATGGTCACTCTAAAGGGCTGTTTTGAAGCCACCGCCTGGAAGCAGCTCTGCGATCCACATGGTGAGGACATCGATGGCCTCATTCACACCTTCACGGGCTACCTCAGCTTCTGTGTGGACAAATCCGTTCCCACCAAGACCATACGGCGTCACTCAAACAACAAACCCTGGATCAACCCTGAGATAAAAACACTTCTGAGAGAGAAGAAGAGGATCTTCAGGTCGGGGAATAGGGAGATGCTGAAGTCCGTACAGAGGGAGCTGAGGAGAAAGATCAGAGTAGGCAAGGACAGCTTCAGGAAGAAGATGGAGGACAAGCTGCAACAGAGCGACATCAGCGGGGTCTGGAGAAACCTCAAAACCATCTCTGGGCTCCAGAATACCTCCCCCCAGGCCACGGGGGGCAGGGAGTGGGCGAACAACCTGAATCTGTTTTTCAATAGGTTTGACCAACCGCCCTCCCCCCTGTCTGCACAACAACCACTGCTGCCTCTAAAGAAATCAAGTCCTGCTGCCCACTCCCCACTCCACCAACACCCCCCCCACTCCCAACACACAGCCCCCCATCCTGACCCTGACCAGGACCCAGGTGAGGACGGAGCTGAGGAAGATCAAGGCGAGGAAGGCGTCGGGACCGGACAGCATCAGCGCAAAGCTCCTCAAGTCCTGTGCAGACCAGCTGTGTGGGATTGTGACGTATATCTTCAACATGAGCCTGAAACTGGGGAGGGTACCACAGCTGTGGAAAACATCTTGTGTGGTACCTGTACCAAAAACTTCCCACCCCAAAGACCTGAACAGCTACAGACCGGTGGCCTTGACGTCCCACTTGATGAAGACCCTGGAGAGACTGCTCCTTGCTCACCTCCGTCCCCTGGTGGAACCAGCGATGGATTCACTCCAGTTCGCCTACCAGCATGGCATTGGGGTGGAGGATGCGGTGATCTTCCTCCTTCACCGTTCTCTGTCCCACCTGGAGAAGCCCGGGAATATGGTGAGGATCATGTTCTTTGACTTCTCCAGTGCTTTCAACACCATCCAACCGATGATCCTGAAGGACAAGCTGCTGCGCGCAGGGGTGGACCAGCACCTGTCATTATGGATCCTGGACTACCTCACGAACCGGCCTCAGTTTGTGAGAACCCGGGACTGTGTGTCCGACACGATCATCAGTAGCACGGGGGCCCCCCAGGGAACGGTGCTGGCTCCCTTCCTGTTCACTCTTTATACTGCGGACTTCTCACACAACACAACACACTGCCATCTACAGAAGTTCTCTGATGACTCTGCGATCGTTGGCCTCATCTCCAATGGAGATGAAGCTGAGTACAGAGGGCTTATCCAGGACTTCGTGGACTGGTGCCATCGGAACTGCCTCCAGATCAACGCGAGAAAAACTAAGGAGCTGGTGGTGGACTGCCGCAGGCAAGGACAACCCCTCACAGCACCAGTAAATATACAGGGAACAGACATCGAGATGGTGACAGCCTATAAGTACCTGGGTGTTCATCTGAACAATAAACTAGACTGGTCACACAATACTGATGCACTCTACAAGAAGGGACAGCGCAGGCTGTTCCTGCTGAGGAGACTCAGGTCTTTTGGTGTACAAGGCGCGCTGCTGAAGACATTCTATGACATGGTGGTGGCATCAGCCATCACTTTTGGAGTGGTCTGCTGGGGCAGTGGCATTACTGCAGCCGATAGGAAGAGACTGAACAAACTGATCAAGAAAGCTAGCTCTGTCCTGGGGCAGCGCCTTGATCTGGTGGAGGAGATAGGAGAGAGAAGGACGGTGGCTAAACTGTCATCTCTGCTGGAGTCCGAGTTCCACCCTATGCAGGACATACTGAATGCACTGAGGAGCTCATTTAGCAGCAGACTACATCATCCCAGGTGCACAACCGAGAGGTTTCGCAGGTCCTTCCTACCAACGGCTGTCAGACTGTACAACCTAAGCAGGGCTGCTCGCAGAGATAGCAAAAAGACGTAACAAACTAATAGTTTTTTGAATGCAAAAGATGCAATAGACTTACACAATGGTCCCCTCCGGCATACAACTAGGAAAATACCGGTCGCTATGGAGAGTGAGAATATGTATGGGCACATAATCATACCATGTAGGATAACTAAGTAGACGGTTGTGCTGTTTCATCCCATCTAGCAACAATGCTCTGCACTGTGTGTGTTTATATATTTACATACTTATTCCATCTAGCTACAATGCTCCGCACTGGGTGTGTTTATGTTTATATATCTATATATTTATTCCATCTAGCTACAATGCTCCGCACTGTGTGTTTATACAGTATATCTACATATTATTCCATCTAGCTACATTGCTCTGCACTGTGTTTGCATATTCATATATTTATTCCATCAGCTACAATGCTCTGCACTGTGTGTCTGTGTGTGTGTGTATATATATTTTATAGTAATATGTACATATGTACTGTATATTAGCTGCTCTTGCTTGCTTGTTTTTTTTTTCTTGCCTTCTGATTGTTGCTCTGAGTGTTGCTATCCCTGTGCTGTTGCAATCCTGGAATTTCCCCGTTGTGGGACTAATAAAGGCTTATCTTATCTTATCTTATCAACATTAAATGATATGTATCAAAAGTGCAAGCAATGGAACAAGTCAATTACTGAAGGAAAAATGATTTCCAAATTTTTTGACACAATGGAATCATTCTATTTATTATTTTTCTGTGGTGTATGAATTAGCCTTTATTACACATGCCAATGAAGGTGAGGTGTGGGGAAGGCAGTCGCCTCCATCTATCCATCTGTCTGCCCAGACTGCAACTTGAGAAAGGATTAAGCTAGGGTTACCAAATTTAGTATATGGGTGAACCTCAGGCTTAGCATGTCTAGTTATGTTTTTTTGGTCATGAGGTCAAAGGTCACAGAGTCACAAAAGGTCAAAATCAATTTTGGTCAATAGTGACTTTAGTATTAGAGCTAAGGGCAAGAACAGTATCTTGGGCACATAACAAAAGTCAAATGACCTTGTCCTTGGCTTTGACCTTTAAGATTGATAAGGTTGAAGTTAGGTCACTGTGTCACCTAGTGTCAATTTTAAATTATGACTTATAACCTTTAAACTGGTCTCATGGTGCCTTTATTATCAGTTTTAGTGCTAACGGAATCAAATATAAGCTATAGTGTCATACAACATTCAAATATGAAATGCTCTTGACCTTTGATTTGACCTTGAGATTGGTAGGGTCTGATTTTAGTCAATCTGGACAGTCCCATTACGATAGGGAGTGAGATACTTAGAATTTACCATTGACTTCCATCTCATTTATGTCAGCATGTGTGCTGCTGTACTTTTGGGGTGAAAAGGTCTAAAAGTCAAGGTCACCAGATCATCCATGATCCAGCTCAACAGTGAACGAGGCTACGGCCACCAAACTTGGTACTTAGGTTGACCTTGGGAGTAGCACCTATGGCTATATTTTTTGGGGTCAAAAGGTCAAGGTCAGAGGGTCATTAAAGGTCAAAATCCATTTTGATCCATAGTGACTTCAATAAAAAGAAAAAAAAATTGCTTTATTTATAGTTTACTCTGTTGTTGTTATAACCTCTTACCAGATGTAGTGGCGGTGTACTCTCTCTTTGCGTTATATTTATTAATCAGGTACATATGACTTCTCCCTTTGGCAGTACCACCCATTTATTGTGGAATCTAGCAACAGAATCATATGTGGTCTCCCACAGCCTGGTCTGCACCAGAGCATGGTAAATTCCCACCAAGTCTGCTAAGGCCAGCAGGGGGTGCATGAGGCACACCCAAACATTAGTTACCATGGAAGCTCACTATACAGTAATGGATTACAACCTTATTACAAAAACAGTAAAAATATTACAAATGGAGAACATAATGACAAAATAATGGCAAGTGGAATAATTAACCCTGCTACACAGACACAGGATAAAATAAGGGAAGGTAAGAGCTTGGGTATGTAGGAAGATAATTATATATTCTGTGTTGGTGTATGTATTCACTCATATACATTTGTATATGTTTGTGTATGTATATATGTAAGCTCCTTTGAAAGAAATGATGATTTGTATTCAGCACCAGTGACCCATGCCTACCAAAGAGCTGTAATTACAAACTGAACTGTCACAAAAAAAAAACAAAAACAAAAAAAACAAAAAACAAAACATGAGTATGTGTGGCGGGGAACTAGGGATGCAAAAGCCGTGGGTCTGCATCTCTAGAGTGCAATTCTGTTTGTTTTTTTTTTTTTGAATAATTTCTCCACTACACCCTATGGTGTCGGGTTCTAGCACCTTATTGCGAAGTGCGGTGTAGTGACGTGCATTTCCTGTCACGTCACTGCACCGCCCATATATAAGGCAGGAGCACCATCTTGTGGCCTCTTTGCCAGATGCCTCTGCTGGTGCATACCGTGTATCTGCTTGTACATAGTTCCTGTAATAAAGCTGTGTTCACCAACCATCATCCTGCTTCATCCTTCACCCAAGTATTTCCATACATAACATTTGGCGATCGAGGATTAACTCATGGAGGCATGCATTACCCCACTTCGTCCTTTTCTCAAGCTCCCGGGCGAACCACCGGTTTTATGGCCGCATTGGTGGGAGGCCTATCAGATGTATGTTATGGCGCTGAGCCTCGGGGAACTCGATAAGGCGAGAGAGCTGGCGCTTCTCATTAACAGCCTGGGTATGGCGGGTCGGAGGGTCCTGTGGACGCTCGGCACAGCGGACTCATGTGAGGACATTGTGAAGCTGCTAGCTAAATGTTTCTCCACCTCAGACAATGTGACTGTTCAGAGAATTTGTTTTCGCCGGAGACGCCAGTGGGTAGGTGAGCCTATCCGTCAGTATATCATTGACTTGAAGCAGCTAGCCAGCGAGTGTTGTTTTGGGCCGCTCGAAGATGAAGTGGCATACGACCAGCTAGCAGAGCACACATGTAACACTGAGCAGCGTGCTAGCTGTGGAGCTAAATTGGCATCATCCACAGATGAAGCCGTAGCCGCTTGCCTCAGCTAATCGGTTCAGGTTCTCCATCACCTGCAGAGAAGTGGAGGAGTGGTCAGGTGGTGGACTGTGGGACCGGCCATTTTATGTGGGAAATGGCGATGAAAAGTGGGACTTAGGCTGGCCCAGTCCGGGTGAAGAGGGCCGCCACCTGGTATTACCTGCAACATCAGCGGGCTCAGTATGAATCAGATTATCAGATTATACCAATTCTTAAACCTGCCGGTGGCTTTTCCTGCATGTCCTAAAACTTTACCCTTGTGTAACATACCTGTGTCTGAATCTTTGTATGTCACAGCTTGCCCTGGTTTCAAACAGATATTTGTTTGCTGTTGCACATTGTGTGTCTCTACATTACCAGTCTGTGTCATAAATCGCCCATTTCACGGGCAGAACAGAACTCCAGATGCCGTCTGTGACTTTGAGACATTTATTAAAGTACAGACAAACAAGAAATGCAACACAACACTTACAATATACAATGGTGTGAAAAAGCGTTTGCCCCCTTCCTGATTTCTCATTTTTTGTTTGTCACAATTAAATGTTTCAGATCATCATAAAAAAAAAAAAATAATAATAATTAGACAAAGATAACACAAGTGAACACAAAATGCAGTTTTTAATTGAAGGTGTTTATTATTAAGGGTAAAAAAAAAATCCAAACCTACATGGCCCTGTGTGAAAAAGTGATTGCCCCCCTGTTAAAACATAAATTAACTGTGGTTTATCACATCTTTGGAAAGCTGAGTTCAATTTTCTAGCCATTTCCAAAGCTTTGGGACTCCAGCGAACTACAGTGAGAGTCATTATCCACAAATGGCAAAAACATAGAACAGTGGTGAACCTTCCCAGGAGTGGCCAGCTGACCAAAATTACCCCAAGAGCGCTGCAACGACTCGTCTAAGAGGTCACAAAAGATCCCACAACAACAACCAAAGAACTGCAGGCCTCACTTGCCTCAGTTAAGATCAGTGTTCATGACTCCACCATAAGAAATAGACTGGGCAAAAATGGCTTGCATGGCAGAGTTCCAAGACGAAAACCCCTGCTGAGCAAAAAAAAACATAAAGGCTTGTCTCAGTTTTGCCAGAAAACATCTTGATGATCCCCAAGACTTTTGGGAAAATATTCTGTGGACTGATGAGACAAAAGTTGAACTTTTTGGAAGGTGTGTGTCCCATTACAGCTGGCGTAAAAGTAACACAGCATTTCAGAAAAGGAACATCATACCAACAGTAAAATATGGTGGTGGTAGTGTGATGGTCTGGGGCTGTTTTGCTGCTCCAGGACCTGGAAGACTTGCTGTGGTAAATGGAACCATGAATTCTGCTGTCTACCAAAAAATCCTGAAGGAGAATGTCCAGCCATCTGTTTGTGAACTCAAGCTGAAACACGCTTGGGTTCTGCAGCAGGACAATGATCCAAAACACACCCGCAAGTCCACCTCTGAATGGCTTAAGAAAAACAAAGTGAAGACTTTGGAGTGGCCTAATCAAAGTTCTGACCTGAATCTGATTGAAATGTTGTGGCATGACCTTAAAAAGGCAGTTCATCCTCGAAAACCCTCCAATGTGGCTGAATTACAACAATTCTGCAAAGATGAGCGGGCCAAAATTCCTCTCCAGTGTTGTAAAAGACTCATTGCCAGTTATCGCAAATGTTTGATTGCAGTTGTTGCTTCTAAGGGTGGCCCAACCAGTTATTAGGTTTAGGGGGCAATCACTTTTTCACACAGGGCCACGTAGGTTTGGATTTTTTTTCCCCTTAATAATAAACACTTTCATTTAAAAACTGCATTTTGTGTTTACTTGTGTTATCTTTGTCTAATATTTAAATTTGTTTGATGATCTGAAATATTTAACTTGTTGCACTTCTGTGTACCGCGGGTGGGCACGTCTCTGCGTCCTAGAGCGCACGAGGGCGCACGAGGGCGCTGCGTCCTAGAGCGCACTGAAAAAAAAAGCTGCATTTCCGTTCTTCCACTACAGACACAGCTGCGAACAGATTAGATATGATTGACCTCTCATTCGACTAATAAGAGCCTTGAATTGGGTTTCTGAAACCTTGAAGAACCAATGACTGAAAACCTAGCAAGAAGGACCCGCCTACCAACGGCTGTGAATGCAGTCAGCCAATTGAAGCACAGAAGTTCGAAAGCTGTTTTGTGTAAGGCTGGGTGAAGAGAGACTGACTGCTGCAGCAGATGAAAAAAAGACCTGCAGGAAGAACCACCACAGACCCAGCAGCACGGAGGCCACCCACAAGTGCGACCTGTGTGACAGGGACTGCCATTCGCGCATCGGCCTGTCCGGCCACAGGCGGTGCTGTCCCAGCAGAGTAGACGTTTAGGATTCTCTTCCATGGTCATCATAGACCGACGGAGGCCGACGACGAAGGCTGGGTGACACACACGCGTTCGCCAGTCTTTTTTTTATTACTGCTGTTATTTGTTTTGAAAAATCGTGTGCCAAAACCGCAATCATGGAAGCGCAAAACCGCAATAATGGAATTATGTTTTGACCGGGACGCGAGACCAGAACCACGAGTCCGTAATAAGTGGACCAGCGTTGCGTTCGTCTGACAATGAGGAAGAGAAGTTCACCAGCTACGCTGCTGTTGTGAACAGGTAAGTGTTATAAGCTAAATTATTCTTTATCCCTGAAAATTGTAATCAAAAATGACTTTTGACCGACAACTGTTTTTACAACTGTGCGTCATCGCCACATGACTGACCGCGGCGCACGAACGATGTCCGTCCTCTGTAGCGGGGGGGGGGGGGGGGTTGTCCCCCCCCCCACACACACACACAGCCCTGAGTGTCACCTTTCATTAGAGCCCAAGATGAAGCTTCTATATTGAATCATTCAAAAGTTACAGACGTTTTTCCAAACTGTGCCATTTGGCACAGTTCAAAAACGCCTGGGAACAACCTGAGAACAAAGCTGTGTAATATATTCAGTTTTTGTGGTATTGTTACAAAATTTTGACCTCAGCTGGATAACACTTGGTTCTACATTTCTGTTGCATTTTCCAGCCCGGATCTGAAGCTGTGTGTTATTTGCAAGCATTTGTATCCAAAAAAACACCCAGGCGAAATTTATTTTCTTCAAGTTCAGTATGTTTAGATGACTGTTACTCAGTGGCCGGAGCACTTAGAGAGATTATGACTGTTTTGCCAAAAAATTCAAAGTGTTTTCTTTTAAATGAGACCAACCCCATGAAGATGCTGCAAAGGGTTGAAGAAGAGCTTTTGATTTACTTTGGGCACGTTATTTTTTGGCGTTTTTAGGGAAATTGACCAGAGTGTTAAGTGTGACAAACATACAAAAAAATGAGAAATCAGCAAGGGGCAAACACTTTTTCACACCACTGTAAATAAAGGGGGAAAAATATGTGCCGGAAGAGAGCGGAGCTCATGACCAGGGGGAGGCAGAACAGCCTGGGGAAAAAACGGCTGGGAATAGAGACAATTGCACCTTGAGCACACTCGAGGAACAGCGGGGCTCACGGCTGAGGGAATGGAGGGGAAAAGACAAATTAATTGGTTGGAGCTCAGCACGATCTCCTCAATGGCTATAGCCGACAACACACTCAGATTATGGGTAATCATCCGAGGATGTCACAGTAGGGCATGACAACAGGGAAAGGTTGTTGTGCCCTTAAATACCATCTCTTGATGGGTAACAGGTGTGGATACATGAGTGGAGAAAACAACAGAATGATTGACAGCTGTGCAGCTCCGAACAGTTTGACAACCGGAAGCTGCACAGCGCTGTAAAAATAAAACAAAAACCAGAAACCATAATGAAACAACACAACTCCAAAAATGAACACATTACTACAAATACAAAATAACACAATAATTGGACAAGATAAACAAAGAAACAGACAGAAAAAGACTAAACTTAACTGAGGACATCAGACTGTTATGATCCTGGGCACGGTGGGCACCGTGCCCAGGATCATAACAGTCTGATGTTCATCACTGAGTGTCTCTGCATCGTTATTGTCCTGAGTGACTGTTTCCTTTTCCATTCCAGTGTCTGTTTCTCTCTGTTATCATTGTCTTTGTCCTCCATGTTGTAATGAGGGATGTCCTGTAGTTGTGTCAGGTCTGTAGCACTGTCACTGTCACTTTGGTTCATGTTGTCTTGATGTACCTTTTTCGATCTGAGTTGATGCACTCTGATGCAGAGTCCTCCATACCTGACAAACACCACTGCGCCATCCTGGCCGATGACGAATCCTGGTCCTTTCCATTCTGGGGAATCAATCCGCTTGTAGTACACTTTGTCTCCAGCTTCATATTTCTCATCTGTGTGACGTACTTGCTTTCGTAGAGCTCTACGTATTCTTTCTGAACATTCTGTGTCAGTGAAAGCTTTTCTGGATGCATGTAAAGCCTATATGTGTCTTGCCACCCACACACTTTTAGTGGTACCCTCTAAAGCTGGGGGTCTATCTGTCAGCACTGAGGGCAGGTTTGAATTCTGACCAAAGACCAACTGATAAGGACTGTAGCCATGAATGTTCTGCATGGTGTTTTTTGCCACAAGGGCCCAGTCCAAAGCAGCATCCCAGTCACAGCAGCTGCTTTCCTTAACTTTCATCATAATCTCAGTGAGTGTTTGATTGTGTTGTTCCAGGAGTCCATTACTCCATGGACTATAGGCAGCTGTGGTCTTCATGTCATGATGAGAGAATGATCAGCTCACGTGCAGGGATCTTACACCAACAAACACACACAACACAGAGAAGCTACGTTTAAACACAATTTTATTGATCAAAAAGAACACAAAGTTAGAAAAAGACACCACTCGCCAGAGGAGAACCCAGCCTGTAATGGAGAAACAAGAGCTGATTAGTGAGAGGAGGGAGACTGGAATGGAGTTCCAAGAAAGCAGCTTGCGGGAGGCGAGCAGAGAAGCCGACAGAGGAGCCCAGCAGGAACAGGTAAACCAGCGGGTTGGAGCTGGCAGGGAGTGGGGAAAGCGTGGAACTGGGTGAAGTGTCTGACCGGGTGGAGTGAAGCAGCCTTGAGCAATGACAAAGATGATGGAGCAGGTGAGCACACAATGAGCCCCAGAGACGCACCGCGTAGATGGCAGCAACCTGGAGAAGAGGAGGAGACCAAGGATTAATGTAGGGTTCCTAGAAAAGGAGCTATAACTTACTTGCTTGCTTATTTAGGCAGTATACCCAACAAGCCAGTGCTGGAGCATTCACAGACTGGTCCTTTTCAGTGCTGGCGGCGAAGTGACAGCAGGTGCGTCCGCTCACGCAGGTGTAGTGATTACCTGCAGAGCCGGGGAAACTCTCACAGGAAGGGAGGGGGAGCGCGCGCTCACCTGATGATGACACTTCACCTCTATGTTAAAGTTTTCTGCCATATCTCTGAACTCATCATTGTTGAACTCTCCTCCATTGTCAGTGAAGAGTTTCTGTGGTGAACCATACACACTTATCTAAGCATGTAAAAAATGACTGGCTATTTCAGATGGCTTCTTTGACTTCAGAATACTGCCATCACTAAAGTGTGTGAACTGTTCAATAATGGGAAGATACCACACACCTGGTTGAAGTTCACGTAAATCAACAGCAACAGTCTCATTGTACTGTGATGTTAGTGGTAGGCCAACAGCTGGCTTGGGCTTTACTTTGCTATATCTCTGACATATAGCACATCCACTGACTATCTTCTGTGTAACAGAGCCACATTCAACATTTTTGTTACCTGAGCTCCTCAGAAGCTTCTGTAATTTGTCTGCAGAGGCTTGACCAAACTGTGAAGTTTTAGCAGAATGTCATACTTTGCTGCAGGACTCATTTCTTCAGATAGTGTGAGGATTTCATCCTCAAAATGGCCATCCTCTGTGGTTTAAACATGAGCATGTTGTTGAGTGTCTTTATTTTTGTCATCCACAATATTCACACAGTAATGACCAGAGCTTGTAAATTCTAACCTCACTGGCTTGTTGAACATTGTTGCTCTGTTATTTTTCATGCAAGTATTGTTCCTGCTCCTTTCATTGAAGTCTTATTCAAAAGCAGTGGAATGTTGGCTGGTGAAACTCCAGTTTCAATATGGCATTTGGTCTGTCCCACTTTAGCTGGAAATTTCAGCTTCTCTGTCGAATGCACTATTTGTCCATCACCAAATTTAAACTGTCTATTGCTGTGCTTTTGCGATTTCTTTAGGTCATGCAATTGACGCTCACTCAATGTAGTGACATAGTTATTCAGCCATTCTTGTCCACTTACAGTCCTTGTGCATGTAGTATCTATAATTGCTGATTCAAAACACTCTGTCATTAAGATTTCGGCTTCAGTGGGTGACTCTTTAGTGAACAGAGTGATATTATCCTTCCTATTATATCCTTCCTTCTTCTTTCTACACCTTTCACTCTGTATATATATCACGGACGCACGGATCACCCCGGGGGTCTCCCGGGTCGGCGGACGGAGCCACGGTTTGCAGCGGGAGACGTTACAGCGGGGAGGAGCTAGTGCTAGCTAGCACTTGGCCGCCGCCCGGTGCTAATGGGAAACTCGACATACCGGGAGCTGTAGCGAAAATGACGCGGGTACCGGGCTGGAGTTTAGGTGGCGTGAAAGAAATATAAGACAGAATAATAAAGAGCGATGGCAAGAACCAAGCAGACCGCCCGTAAAATCTACTGGAGGAAGAAGCCCCCCCCCCAGGAGACAGCTAGCCACCAGGGCTGCTCGGAGAGGCGCTCCGGCCACCGGCAGAGTGAAGAGGCCTCGCCGTCACAGGCCCGTGGCTCTGAGAGAGATCTGTCGCTGCCAGAAATCCACGGAGCTGCTCATCTGTAAGCTGCCCGTCCAGCGCCTGGTGAGGGAGATCGCTCAGGACTTCAAGACCGTCCTGCGTTTCCTGAGCTTCGCCGTCATGGCTCTGCAGGAGACCAGCGAGGCCCACCTGGTGGTCTCTTCTTCGCTAAGGGGGTCACCATCATGCCCAAAGACTTCCAGCTGGCCCGCTGCATCCGCGGAGAGAGAGCTTAGACTTTCTGCTGCACATTCACCAACCATAATGCTCTGCACTGTGTGTCTATATATATATACATTTATAGTAATATGGACATATGTTTACTAGATGTTGTTTTTTCTTGCCTTCTGATTGTTGCTCTGAGTGTTGCTATCCCTATGCTGTTGCAATCCTGGAATTTCCCCATTGTGGGACTAATAAAGGCTAATAAAGGCTTATCTTATTACACTCCTCTACTTCCCCTTTGCTGCTCTCTTCAGTCAGCTTCACCTGCTCACCTTTGTAAGGACAGTCCTTAGCCCAGTGAAAAGTTGACTGACAGACTGCACACTTATCTGCACCCATACTTATCCAGTGGGTTACTCCCAGGTAGTGGTGCTCTCTGCAGCTGCTGCTTCTGTGGTCGCACTTTGCCTCCCTGGTGTTTCTGCTGTCATATAAGCTGTATCTTGATTAATTCCCATGCTGGAGACTGACGTTTTCCCACCAAATATCCTCTTCAAAGCCGACTTCATTGAAGAATATGTTGGCTCCATGCACGCCGTGAGTACTAGCTGATGATCCTTCTCATCCAAACGTGTGGTGTCAAGCAGCTTAAAAGCTAAAACTGCATCGGGTAACTCCAGCTTGTATTTACGCATTCGTGAATAGCGCTGCTCAAAGTCAATTATATAGTCCACCACTGACACTTCACAGCCTCTACTTATTTGGTCAAAATGCAAATAGGCTTCATAAATCTGGTTCTTTTCCTCTTTAAGGAACAAACTGTCTAGTTTTGCTAACAAAGTTTCCATACTGCTGTATCATCTACCATACCGGTAGATGACTTTATTTAAGTCATCTACCGGTATTTCCATCCCAGCCTCCCTTGCCATTTCTGACAGCACCAAAACCATGGTGAGAGCTTGCTTCTCCTTGTTGAGTTCAGTAACTCTGGTCCAAATTGTAACTTCATTTTTCCAACTTTTGTAAGCCTTCTTCTCGTCGAAGCTTGAGAGTACTCTGTAGTTGGAAACCATCCGCTGCTAGCAATGTTTACTCAAAAAAATAACCACGACGGTTGCTTAGCAGAACGCTGCTTTATTCCATGCTGTCATTGCAGAAAAAAATCAACTGGGCCTTCCCTGCCGTTACATTGGTAACTTCCTTATACCATCAAAACAAAACTTTACAACTTTCTGGAATAACGGAGAGTAGAGACACTGTATTAAACATGAAACAGCATTAATAACTTAACAGTTGAGATCAGCTAAATGACTGACACCTTTGCTTCCTTTCAGCCTATGATTTCTCAGATGAAACAGATGATGTGGCAGCAGTGGACTCACAGAACAGTAAGTTTGCCGTGATCTTTTAATTTTCTTGTTTGGTTTAATGCCAAGCTTGTGGTAAATTGTGACATTCAGTTTCTGTTTGGATATCATACACAAGATGTACAAGTTAAACACTCCATGTGTTTGAACAAAAGTTCAGGTTCAGGTTACTTTTTGTACCCGTAGGTAGATTTGTTTTGCAGTCTGGTGACATCCATATTTACAAACCACTAATTACATTCAACATAGACACAAACACAGGCACACATGAAGCTGACTATAAACATGATAAAAATACTCAAGGCTCCATCAATCAGGGTATAAAAAGACAAAGAGATGAGGGAGAAACCAGAGGTAAGAGAGAAGGGTCATATTAAAAGTTAAAAACTAGTCAAAGAGGTTAAACTCAAAGGTCTAAAACCCAATAAAATATTTAGAACCCAAGTGACATCCTACAAAAATAAGTAAATATAAAATGAAGTTAATAAATAGGTACCTAAATTATGTACAATATATTTTTACAGCTTGTTCAACTCTTTGACAGCAGCTGGGACAAAGCTGTTTTTGTAGCGCTGGGTTCTACTTTTTGGGACAGCAAACCTCCGTCTTGAGGGAAGAAGCTGAAAGTGGCAGTGCAAAGGGTGGGAGTCATCATTTAAAATGGAGGTAGCCATCCTCTGTACTTGTCTGGTGTACAGGGATGTCAGGCTCAGCTGTGGCTCACCAAGCAAACGACTGGACCATCTAACTACCTGATCCAAGGATTTCCTCTGTTTCAGTTTTATCTGACCAAACCATGACACTAAAGAAAAGGATAAGGATAAAGTTAAAAAGAAGCCTAATTTAACACCAACTGTCAAAGTGTGTGATGTAAGTAAATAACCAGAGTTACAACTGCAACATCTGGCAAAAGGACTGCCACTGAAAAAAATGCAATTTGGCTGATTTAAATTAGGCTAAATGTTATTCAGTGTAAATTGTCTCTTTCAAAGAAATAAACTGAAAAGAAACAAATTGTGCGTCATACACACAGTACTGCCCAACTTGCCTGTCCAAACATGCCACTATGGTGTTTTGTAGTGCAAATTACCACATACTGTGTTGTTTTCAGTGGGCATTGGTAGCAATGGTTAATGTCTGACAAATTAGAACAGACCAATTCTGCCACCTTCCATAATGAAAATGTTAAGTAATTTTAGTAATAACTTAAAGGGGACATATGGTGCATTTTCCTACATGTTGACACAGTTCTTAGAGTTCTCAATGAAATTTCTGACTTGCTTTGATCAAAATACATCAAGCTTTAATAATTTCAGCAAAAATTTCCACCAATTTTAATCTGATCTTTTTAGAACAGCTCATTTCAGTGGATTTTTCCTTAAATGCAAATTAGCCTCAGTTCATCCTACACCTCCCTCTTTTGTCACCGCAGTAAGTTCGATTGAGGTGAGACGGGCGGCATCTTGAGGTTAATGTTTGAGCTGGTTAGCTGTAAGCTGTGAATAGAGAAAACAATTTGAACTAACATAATCAACGGCTGAATGGGATTATATATAAGCTCAAATAAAGCATTATCTGGTGTGAGCGGTAGATAGGATACAGCCAGTCCCTAGCGTACAAAAAGTACTGAAACAACCCCGAATGAGTGAATGGCATACTCTGCTATTTCCAAGGCAGTAGACAGCCAAAACATAGCAAAATAAGCCAGAAAAGTTCAATTCAGTTCAACTTTATTTGTATAGCACCTAGTCACAACAAAAGTCATCTCAGAGCACTAGATTCATAATCATACATAATCACAAATCATACATATTCATAAGTAATTCAGAGAAAAGCCCCAATGATCACATGATCCCTTATGAGCAAGCACTAGGTGACAGTAGGAAGGAAAAACTCCCTTATAGGAAGAAATCTCCAGCAGAACCAGGCTCAGGGAGGGGCAGTCTTCTGCCACGACTGATTCAGGAAGGGGGGGGGGGGGGAGAAAAGGAAGGAGAGACATACTATTCATAACATAACAACAACATGCAGGTACAACGTTGGTACAGATATGACATTCACATTCTATCAAAGCTTATTTGACCTAACATTACAGCATTTGTATGGGCTTTTTTTCAGGCTTATTTAGCTAACTGAAGAATCTCATAGGAAACACTGCAAGCAGACACATCCGTAGCTGGACCTGATGGTGTAATGTCAAAACACTATGCACAGTGAGCATAGATAGCAGGGTGTTTTTTTTTAAGTGATGGCAAGTTTTTTTTTTAAGTGAGCCTATAAGTGAGATAAATGTGAACCTGGTAGGAATATAGATATCTAGTGGGGTGACTAGAATTGGGGGGGGGGGCAATAAAAACTGCGGTCAACAAGTTAACTCTGTGGTCAACAAGCTTTCAAAGCACTAAAGTGTGTTTTTTAAATCATATATTAAGTCATACATCATCACAAGCCATTATACTGTGCCGGTCCCAAGCCTGGATAAAAATCTTTGCCAAATCGACATGCATATCACTGCAATATAAGATGATTATACACAGTGGCAACCCCAAAAGGGAGCTCTGTTAGATCTGTATTTTGGTTAAATTTGCTGAAAGTGCAGGTAAATGATATTCGTTTTCCAGGTTGTTGATATGGAATCCAGTGAACGTGACTTCAGACAAAAAATAAATGCACCTCATCATTGATTTAACCTGGAGATAAGACGTTTTAGCAGTGATGTTTTGGCCAAGATTGAGAGCAATTCTTTCAGAGCACTACATACAAGAAATACACATACAAATAGCCTACATATGTGTATAAAATGAAGAATTATGTTCTGAATTGTAAACCTAAAGTGCAACGGTTATCTTCTTTTAAGCTGCTGCCAACAATGGTGATCAGCTCGTCAGTGAGGAGTCATCAACAGAGGGTGCAGTCTCATGGAGAGCGTACCACCACTATTGCCAGGCTGCTGGAGGTCAGATACTGTGCGCATGTACACACATACATGCACGAACAGGCACACAAACACACATGCACTGTCTAGTAGTTTTGAGCTACAATAAATATAGGAAAATGTTTTCATTTGTAGTTTTTATACCTTTAAAAACATTTCTACATTGTCAGAATTAGAAGGACACAGCACTGTCTTCTTGATTGAAATTACCCAGCCCCTGACCAACAGTGATCTGTGTGGAGTTTGCATGTTCTCCCTGTGTCTGCATGGGTTTACTCTAGGATTTCTCCGGTTTCCTCCCACATGCTAAAAACATGCAAGTTAGGTTAATTGGCATCAAAACTGGGGATTCTAAATTGTCCTTAGGTATGACTACGAGAGTGAATGGTTGTCTGTCTCTCTGTGTTGGCCCTGCGATGGACTGGCGATCTGTCCAGGGTGCGCCCTGCCTCTCGCCCAAAAAGATGCTGGGATAGGCTCCAGCATCTCTGCGACCCAAAAGAGATTAAGCAGAAGAAGATGAATGGATGGATGGATGGTGTATGTATATTCACACCAAATGTCCTTATAAACCAAGCATACTGACACACTCTTGTATGGCTCTAAAAGGTAATTGTAATGCACAGGTCACATCTGTTAAATATTGATCTAACTGTGTTGCTGCAGGCTACATCATCGTCTTCCTCACCCTCCTGAACATTGTCCTGATGATTGGATCCACAGCTTTCAGCAGCTGGTGGCTCAGCTACTGGCTAGGAGAGGGTGATGGGGTAAAAATCAGCTCTCTATTACTGCACACATACACAAAACCAGCCCAGCTGAAATGTAAATAGTTATTAGAATCACCATCAGGCCCATTGTTTGGAAAACCTTATTGAAACTTAAGTAACAACTGGAAACTTTCGGTTTCATGAAATCTTCACCCACTCTGTGAAGTACAGCCCCATTCCCTTCATCGCGCAATACTGTACATTTAAAGGGGACATATTATGAAAATTTCATCTTCTCATTGCTTCTACCCATGAATTTGTACATCTGGCTTGGCTACAAATTCAAAAATTCTGAACAAACACAACCCTGTCACTTTGTCAGGGTCAGCTTTGTTCTCATGTATTCAGTGAGCTGCTCAGAAGAACCAGCACCTCAATGGAATGATATCATGTTCATCTTTATCTTTATCATCCATACTGAAAGTAGCCTAGTTAGCTTTTTATGGCTACTCTATATATTCTACTTACCCCAGAGACATTTGTGTTTCCAGCTGGTTCATCATTCTACACTTGATTATGTGTCTCTCTTCCAGGCATTACTCTGGCCTATTTAATTATATTTTGGCCAGGATGGCACTGTAATCATACTGACAAGCATGATAGACAAGTCAGTCTAACTTAGGGTGCTTTCATACCTGCAGGCTTTAGTTCATTTCAATCAAACTCAGGTTTGTTTTCTCCATTAGTGTGGTTCGTTTTGTCTGGTAGAACACAGTAATCACACTCAGGTGCGCACCAAAGGAACCGTACTGAGACATCCTGAAAAAGGTGGTCTCGATATGAATCAACTGGCGAACTCTGGTGTGGTCCTGCAGGTGAGAAAGTGACCACACTAAAACAGGACCAGTGGCAGACTGTAAAACATTTTGTTCCACTGGTACATACCTGATGGATCTTTGAAAATATGTGTGGCTGAGCATGTCATGGTTCTGGAGGATTAATGAACGTTAACATGTTATTTTCCATCCATAGCCACGCTTCATTTTCAAACTGTACGATTTGCTGAAAGTGTCATAACCCGAGTGTCGGTTCTGGCCACACTCGGGTCTCATATCTTTTTGTTCCCTGGCTTTGCCAGCTGAGGGTTCCTTCCAGCTCCTCGGGCTCTTATTGTGAAGGCGCCCGGGGGAGCTCCCTGCTGTCAAAGTCAGCTGCTGCTCTGCTGTCATTAGCAGCAGCTGTGCCGCGTTGGGGTCATTAGCCGCCAGAGATATAAGCGGGTGCTAAATGTCCTCCAGCGCGGCAGTCTCTGTTATATCCTGTTATGTTCAGCCACGTTCCGTCGTGCTCCTGTTATTCTCAGGTATGTTCCTTTGAGACTTCACTCTCACTGTTGTCCATCTGGCGCATTGGGTGTCCCCCGGCTCAGACATCACCCAGCCATTGTATGTGTTCTGTGAGTGTTCTGCCTTATCCTTAATAAATTACCACTGCAAACTCCCTGGTGACTGAGGCGTCTTGTGACGGTCCGTGAGGGCCGTCGTGACAGTAGACTGCCGCCTAACGCCCGGAGAGGAGGCGTTGTATCGAGACGCCATTCACCGTGTAGTTTGCAGTAGTGGACTGTTAACTCCTACCTGTCTGAGTGTCTGCAGCGGGGAATATGTCGTCATCCAGGGGCCGTGGTCGGCGCCTTGGCAGGCAGCAAGCGGAGGTTCTGAAGGAGGTCGACTACACCATCTTCACCGCTACGCTGTTGGACGCTCCCAGCGATATTTATAGATACCTGGACCTAGCCGAGGAGATTCTGGATTCTCTTCCCCGCTTCACCGATCATCCAGAGGTAAGCGTGAGGAGAGATGACATCGCCACCCAGCGTGAGAGACTCCGAGGGCTGGAGGGAAATCCTGGCAGGGAGCAGAAGCGGAGGAGACGTCGCCCCTCGCTTCGGGATCCCGCTCCTGCCTCTGTTCCGGCCCGGGTGTTCGCGCCATCCGGAGGTCTTTTCCCATCGGGCATGTCGTCACTCGGGATTCCCCCAGAGGAGCTGCAGCTGACAGCAGATAAAATCTGGTACCGGGTGGCTGCTGCTTGCTCCGCTAAAAATCCTCCAGCGTGTATGAAGCATGTGGTGGCAGCGGTCAGACTGGTGGAGAGGAATCCAGCGCTGCGTGAGTTTCCTGAGTTTGCAGACTTGCTTGCCGCCGTTTCTGCTCAGGAACGGCGATTTCCGGACCTCACCTTCGCCTCACCCCCTACAAGGAACCGTCATCACTCCGGCTTCCAACCTCGGCTAGAGCCCCGTCTGGATGCTGTCCCGGGTCGCCGCAAGGGCTCAACCCCCCACACAGCTGTCACTCCCGCGCCTCGTCAGAGGGGAATCCCCGCAGCCTTGTCTTCTCCCGGGCCCTCGCCTGCTGTCCCGTCAGCGCCCCATGCCCGACTGACCCCGGCTGTCGCCCCCTCCTCCTCGTCGCCTATCCTGGCTGCTGTGTGTCACGAGAGCTCCGTATCGGCGAACTTCATCCCGGATCCGCCTCGGGTGCCCTCATCTCGTCTTCCCAGAGGGCCCTCTGTCGCCATCCAGCGGGGAAAGGAAGGAATGACGTCCCCCACAGTGGAGATCATCTTACCCTTAGGAGAAAGGCGAGTGCATGATAATTTCTCTTCTTTTGACATTGTCCTGCCTTGTCTGACTCCTAGGGGTGGAGTTCGGGGTATGCAGCCCCCCGAGCTCCCTCCACCCGCTGTGGATGAAAATATTAACCCTGCTTCCTCTGTGTCTCCCTCCGCTGAGCGGTCCTCGACGTCAGGCCAACGTCGCTGGATGAGGAGGGGGCCTGCGGTTCTGGAGAGCCTGGTTCCGGTTCCGCAGCCACGCCATGGGCGGAGAAGGAGAGCGGACTGCAGCGTGGAGCCATCGCCGATGAAGAAGCGTCCCCGGGGTTCCACGGAGGAGCGGTCCGGTCCAGCAGGGCGAGATTCTCCTGCCACCATGCCGTGCGGGCCACCGGCGTGGACATCGGTGCCGGAGGACTCTCTGGCTGCACGCACCATCATGCCAGCTGCGGAGCCCGACGCAGCTGAGTGGGAGCCTGAGGACGACCTCCTGACTTCTGAGCCCGGATCATCGCAGTCCTGGACGGCGTCAGAACCCGAGCTCAGGCAAGTGCTCTGTTTTATCTTTCTTCTTCACCTTTTAGAGCACTTTTGCCTGTCTCAAGGGGAGATGAGCCGGGTGCAGCCGTCCGCTGCGTCCGAGCTTATCTCGCCGGGTTCTGGCGCTGCCGGTGATCCTGATCCCAGGTTTTCTCTCTTGTGTGAGTCTTCTCCCAGGGTCGCCGGCGAGGGGCTGCTCTCGCCTGCTGCGCCAGAGGTTCCGGTTTCGGGGTTGGAGGTCGAGTCTGGTGCCACGCCGACCGGGTCCACCGGGAGTGCTGTTCCGGAGGCCCAATCGGGGTCCACCGTGGGTTTGGTTCCGGAGGCCCAATCGGGGTCCACCGTGGGTTTGGTTCCGGAGGCCCAATCGGGGTCCACCGTGGGTGCTGCACCAGCAGGTCCTAGGTTCGGTGAGGGAGCTGCAGATCCCCGGCCACCGGATGCTGGACAGGCTCGTTTTCTTCATCACCCTCATCTCCACAGTCATCCTCCTCGTCTCCCTGAGGAGCACTACCCATCTCCACCCGGGGCCGTTGGGGTCCCGAACGCTCCGCCCGGTTTCCCCTCATCTCCCCCCTTTTCTGCGGGATCACCGGCTGCTTCCTCCCAACGGTTCTGGTGGGCTGGTGTTGCGGGGCGGCCGCCTGAAGGGCTGTCTCGTTGGTTTGGTTCTCTGGGCCGGCCCCCCGACCTGTTTATCTTCCTGTGCGGCGACCTGCTCCGGCCGCCTGAAACTCTCTTCCCCCGAGCATGGGACTGGGGTAGGCCGCCCAAACTGTCCTCTTTTCCCCTCCCTGTTCTGTGGCCTCTTGTTGCCGGATGACCCCCCCCGAACCTTTTGCCCCATCCCTCCGGGCCTGGACTGCGCCCTTTCTGGGTTCCTGATCTCGTCTGTGGGACTGTTGGGGTGTTTGTGGGGGGGGGGATTGTTTTGTGTTTTTGTGTCACTCTGTTTGCCCAAGGGTGTGTTGCCTATTTTGTACTTATTGTGGTTTTGTTCTTGTTACCCGGGATTATGGGTTTTTTTTCTATAGCCTTGTTGGTTGTTTGTCTCTCTCCCTCCTGCCAGCACCCCATCCACCCACCCTAGGGGGGTGGGGGGGGCTTGGGTGTTACTCTGGCTGCTCAGAGCTCGGCCTTGAGGGGGAGGTACTGTCATAACCCGAGTGTCGGTTCTGGCCACACTCGGGTCTCATATCTTTTTGTTCCCTGGCTTTGCCAGCTGAGGGTTCCTTCCAGCTCCTCGGGCTCTTATTGTGAAGGCGCCCGGGGGAGCTCCCTGCTGTCAAAGTCAGCTGCTGCTCTGCTGTCATTAGCAGCAGCTGTGCCGCGTTGGGGTCATTAGCCGCCAGAGATATAAGCGGGTGCTAAATGTCCTCCAGCGCGGCAGTCTCTGTTATATCCTGTTATGTTCAGCCACGTTCCGTCGTGCTCCTGTTATTCTCAGGTATGTTCCTTTGAGACTTCACTCTCACTGTTGTCCGTCTGGCGCATCGGGTGTCCCCCGGCTCAGACATCACCCAGCCATTGTATGTGTTCTGTGAGTGTTCTGCCTTATCCTTAATAAATTACCACTGCAAACTCCCTGGTGACTGAGGCGTCTTGTGACGGTCCGTGAGGGCCGTCGTGACAGAAAGTGGTATATGCATGTATGTAATAAACGATAACCAGGGTGATTAAAACCCCCTGTAGATTATGCTATGATTTGTATTATGTGCTCCCCAGAAATGCATAAATGCACAGTAGTGAGTAATCATCCTGCTTCCTGTATTTGCCTTTCCTGTTCTTGCAGCAAAAAAAATCTGACCAATAACAGAGAATGTTCTGACGTAAGTCTCGAGGGATTTAATGTGACGCAGTTTGGTCTGCTTGAATTTTTGCCTGTGTGAAAGGGGACTGAACCTAGGAGAAAATGATACAAAGTAATAAACTTGTCAACTGATTTGGACCAAATTAAACAAATTTAGGTGTGAAAGCACCCTTAACCACAATTTCTCGCTTCTGTTGACATAAATCACCCATCCCATCCAATACTGATGATCATTTACCAGCACTTGACCATATATCTCATTCCTAGACTTTATGCTACATTTTTGCACTATAATACATTTTTGCACTCTAACGGCCAGAGTGGTGGCCTAGTTGGCAGAGCATCCGCCCCACACCCAGGAGGCTGGGGTTCAAATCTTGGCCAAATTAGTAACACTGGGAAAACAAGGCTGAGTCTATATTATGCCTCAGGGCCTGACTGGGCCTTCGGAGAGGAAAACTGCATAATGTTAATTAACTCAGAGAATGAGGGAAGACTTACATTTGCACCTCGGAGCTAGAGCTGAGCTCCAGGAACAGCACCAACCATAGTCCAAGTTGACCAATGGAGCGACAGTAACCGAGTGCACAAACAGAGAATAAATACAGAGTGGAATAATGAACAGAGTGGAGGCAGGTGAGCGAGCTGAGCTGCAGGTGTGCTAATTACAAGCTGCTCACTGCAGCAGCAGGCTGTGAGCAGCCAGTGGGACAGTGTCTGGAGAGAGAGGGGCAAACCAGGAACACAGACAATCCTAAACAAATGACCAGACAAGAACAGAAAAACAATGTACAACAATCACCAGTGCCTGGGGTCTGGGATGACATAGGCCCCATGACCCCAGACACATGACATTATCAATGTCTGTACAACCGTTAGGCCCGACCAAGCAATTTAATTGAACAATAGGGATTTCAGGAGTTACTATATTCCAGGATGATTGCACTCCAGTGTTTCACTGGATATGTATCACTTTGCTTCAAAGGTGTTCTAGTAACCGTTAATTACTAACAATAATTTACTGTCAACTCTCAGTGAGAATTGCAAAACTGTGTTGGATACCTTAATTTCCACAGTGAAGCGCTGTTTAAAAATATTTCTCACATTACCTGGAAGTAGGGTTGCCAACTGTCCCGATTTAGCTGGGATGTCCTGTTTATTGGGCTAAATATGTTTATCCTGAGTGGGACATGCTTTGTTCCGTGTATTTAAGGTCACCTTAATGAAGGAGCTAGGCTGGGCTGAAACCCAGGGGCCTACGAAGATCAGGGTCTATCATGAGCCAATGAAAAAGATCACATTGTTGTTAATTGGTCAAATTCTATGCCCATTACTTGATATTCATATGTGGCTGCTGATTGGTCTAATTTACAAGTGCCCCACGTGGTACCATATAACAATAGCCTGTCAGAGGAATTGTTTTGACATGTGACTATGCAAGTGCCAGTGAGAGGGTATGAAGTAATTAGCTCAGTCAAAATGTCCAGAAAAAAGTTTTAAAGTGGCGCTCATACAATTATTAATCTTCTGCAAGATGGCGCCTACCGATGGCAAACGTCTTTGCTCGTTCCACTCTCGAATGCTGACTTTTCTCCTTTTTTCATAGTTCCTTTTTTGCATAGTTGCTGTTCTTTCTACAGTGCATGGAGGTCATGCACTATTAGCACACGACCGACAGACACTACTGGATATCGCCAAGTCAAGCAGTCACACGGAGTTTACTGGCTTTATACCACCCGATCTACAATGCATTGTGTGACCATGCAATGATCAACACCACCCCCAGGAAGGCCCTGACGCACCGAGCCGGCATGAGCATGCTGACCCCAAGAGAGTGTGTTAAGGCAAGGCAAAAGAGGAGGGCTACATGCTAGGCTAAAGGCTTGCTCCAGACAGCCATGCACGTCTGATACAGTCTGGTGTTCACCGGACTGTATCAGAAACAATCAAGATGAAATGGGGAAGAGTAATCACGTGGTTTTAGTGAACATGCATGTGATATAAAAATGGCAGGTGAATCAACAAAACCTTGTGATAGGTGGCTGTAAGTGTATTGTTGATTCTGGTATGTGAATGCAAAAGGGGCCTGCTGTCTGGATGTAATGGGATGCTAAAAAACATTAGAATTTCTATATGCTTTTATTTTTTTATAGTTTATTTTCTACAATTCAAGACTTTTGGATTATTTGTTTCCATTTATACATTTGGTTGTATTTCTGTTTATACAAACAAATGTAAAAATGGAAATGAATAATCCAAAAGTTTTTACATTTGTTTGTATTTCTGTTTACCCCTCATGGATCATCAACTAATTGTGGTGGGGGGTTTGCGTGCCTTAGTGATCGCAAGAGCTATGTTGTCTGGGGCAATTTGCCTCTGGTAGGATCACCCAAGACAAACTGGTCCTGGGTGAAGGGCCAGACTAAGAACGATCCAACAGACTCTCATGATGAATGCTAGAACAAGGATATAGTGTATCCTGCCCAGTTTGGGGTTACTGGGGCCCCAACCTGGAACTAGGCCTGGGGGAGGGGCTCGATGGCTACCATCTGGTGGTCGGGTTTCCACCCATGGCACCCGGCCGGGCTCAGCCCGAAGGAGTTACATGGGTCCACCCTCCAGTGGGCTCATCACCTGCAGGAGGGACCATGGGGGTCCGGTGCTATGTGGATCAGGTGGCGGTCAAAGGCAGAGACCTCAGCGGTCTGATCCCAAGCTTCCTAAACTGGCTTTTGGGATGTGGAATGTCACCTCTCTGGTGGGGAAGGAGCCTGAGCTAGTGCATGAGGTTGAGAGATACCGGCTAGATATAGTTGGCCTCACCTCAACACACAGCTCCGGTTCTGGGACCAGTCTCCTGGAGAAGGGCTGGAGCTTGGCCTACTCTGGAGTTGCCCCGGGCGAGAGGCAACGAGCAGGGGTGGGTATTCTTGTATCCCCCCACCTTGCTGCCTCTATATTGGAGTTTTCCCCGGTGGATGAAAGGGTTGTTTCCCTGCGCGTTCGGGTTGGGAAACGGGTCCTGACCATCATTTGTGCCTATGCAATAAATGATGGTTCAGAGTACCCACCCTTTTTGGAGTCTCTGACTGGGGTGCTGGAGATTGCTCCTCTTGGAGACTCCATTGTCCTACTGGGGGACTTCAATGCGCACGTGGCCAATGACAGTGATCTGCCCGATCTGAACCCGAGTGGTGTTCAGTTATTGGACTTCTGTGCTAATCACAGTTTGTCCATAATGAACACCATGTTCAAGCATAAGGGTGTCCATATGTGCATCTGGCACCAGGACACCCTAGGTCGCAGGTCAATGATCGATTTTGTTATCGTGTCATCAGACCTGCAACCATATGTCTTGGACACTTGAGTAAAGAGAAGTGCAGAGCTGTCAGCTGATCACCACCTGGTGGTGAGCTGGAGCCGATGGCAGGGGAGGATGCTATTCAGACCTGGTAGACCCAAACATATAGTGAGGGTGTGCTGGGAACCTCTGGCTGAGGCCCCTGTCCGGGAAGTCTTCAACTCCCACCTCCGGAAGAACTTCAACCACATTCCGAGGGAGTCTGGAGACATGAAGTCTGAATGGGCTGTGTTCTCCACCTCCATTGTTGAAGTGGCTGTCCAGAGCTTCGGCCGCAAGGTCGTCGGGGTATCTCGTGGTGGCAATCCCCGAACCAAGTAGTGGACACCAGTGGTGAGGGGGGCCATTAAGCTGACGAAGGAGTCCCATGAAGCTTGGTTGGCTTATGGGACTCCCGAACCAGCTGAGGTATACTGGCAGGCCAAGTGGAGTGCAGCTCGGGTGGTTGCTGAAGCAAAAACTCGGGTATGGGAGGAGCTCGGTGAGGCCATGGAACAAGACTTTTGGTTGGCTTTGAAGAGATTCTGGCAAACTGTCTGGCAGCTCAGGAGGGGGAAGTAGCTCCCTGTCCACACTGTGTATGGAGCGGATGGGGCACTGCTGACTTCGACTGGGTATATCGTTGAGCGGTGGAAGGAATACTTTGAGGATCTCCTCAATCCCACTGACGCACCTTCCACAGAGGAAGCAGGGCTTGTGGACGAGGGGGACGACTTGCCTATCACAGGGGCTGAGGAAGCCAAGGTCATTAAAAATGTCGTTGGTGGCCGGGCCCCGGGGGTGGACGAGATTCGCCCTGAGTACCTCAAGGCCCTGGATGTTGTAGGGTTGTCATGGTTGACACACCTCTGCAACATTGCGTGGAGGTCAGGGGCAGTGCCTTTGGCATGGCAAACCGGGGTGGTGGTTCCTCCCTTCAAAAAAGGGGACCGGAGAGTGTGCTCCAACTTTAAAGGGATCACACTCCTCAGGCTCCCTGGGAAGGTCTATCTATACCAAGGTACTGGAGAGGAGAGTCTGGCCGTTGGTCGAACCTCGGATTCAGGAGGGGCAATGTGGTTTTTGTCCTGGCCATGGCACAATGGACCAGCTCTTTACCCTCTCAAGAATCATTGATGGTTTGTGGGAGTTTTCCCAACCAGTTTACATGCGTTTTGTGGACTTGGAGAAGGCATTCGACTGCGTCCCTCATGGTTTTTTGTGTGGGGTACTTCAGGAGTATGGGATATCAGGTTTGTTGTTACAAGCTATTCGGTCTCTGTACAACTGTTGTGAGAGTTTGGTTTGTATTGCCAGCGCTCGGTTGGACTCATTCCCAGTGAGAGTTGGACTCTGCCAGGGCTTCCCTATGTCACCAATCCTGTTCACAATTTTTATGGACAAGATTTCTGTCAGGGAACAGAGCGGTGCCATACTTGGTCACCACAGGATCTCATCTCTGTTGTTTGCAGATGATGTTGTCCTGCTGGCTTCATCCAGCAATGACTTACAGGTCTTACTGGGACGGTTTACCGCTGAGTGTGAAGTGGCTGGGATGAGAATCAGTACCTCTAAGTCCGAGTCCATGGTCCTCAGCCGGAAAAAGGTGGATTATCCTCTCTGGGTTGGGAACAACCTCCTACCCCAAGTGGAGGAGTTTAAGTATCTTGGGGTCTTATTCACGAGTGAGGGGAGAATGGAGCGAGAGATTGACAGACGGATCGGAGCAGCATCTGCTGTGATGCGGACATTGTACTGGTCTGTTGTGGTAAAGAGGACGCTAAGCTGTAAGGCAAAGCTGTCAATTTACCAGTCAATCTATGTTCGTACCCTCACCTATGGTCATGAGCTTTGGGTAGTGATCGAAAGAAATGAGCTTTCTTCGTAGAATTGCTGGACTCACCTTCAGAGAGAGGCTCAGAGTAGAACTGCTGCTCCTCCATATTCAAAGGAGCCAGTTGAGGTGGTATGGGCATCTGATCAGGATGCCTCCTGGACGCCTCCCTCTTGAGATGTTTTGGGCACATCCCTCTGGGAGGAGACCCCGGGGCAGACCCAGGACTCGCTGGAGAGACTATGTCTCTCAGTTGGTCAGGGAACGCCTTGGTATCCTCTCTGAAGAGCTGGAGCAGGTGGCTGGGGAGAGGGAAGTCTGGAACTGCTGCCTCCATGACCCGGACCTCCAGAAAAGTGGTAGAAGATGGATGGATGGATGGATGGATGGATGGATGAATATCTGTTTACAGTATATATTTTTCAACTTCCTGTATCAAAAAAAATAAGACTGAGAAAAATATTTATGTGCTGGTGTAATGATATTTAATAACAAGTAAGGATTTGGAATTGTATAGTTGGTTGGAATGACTACTGAATTGATCAGGCGCAAATCATGTACCATGCGATACCACTGGGAGAATGGCAGTGTTCCAAGGAGAGTCAGTTGGCACACGGACACCAGTTTGAAGGAGGCCCTCGACTGTTCCCGCTAGACCAGTGATTTTTTTTCTGGTGAAAGGGGATATTTTGGTGGACATTTGGTTTTAAAGGAATTTGCACAGGGGTACAGTTTATCAGTCCCACATCCACAGATCCAGCAGACCATAAAGATGATGGCATGGTTTCAAGCAAAGAAGATAATTTAGGGTGATCAGTATTTCTCTACCATGCATGCGATCTAGTTGCACCCACTGGGGAAATTTTTTCATAGCAGCATTCATAGTAATGCAGTATCAGTCACTAGAGGGGGAGAAATGCAATTGTGCATTTTGAGTTGGTACCCAGTCAGATAACTGAATGCAGTTTTTTACCACTGGACCCAATACCCCGGCTTCACCCCCTGTGGATACTGCCAACATTACATGTGGAGCTGATGTGTCTATTAGTGCATACAGAGAGTCAAAGTCTTTTCCATGAAATGCAGCAGCTGCCACTCCTTGAGGGTTAACATGAGTTCATCTGGCAGCATGGATCACTGATCATCATAGAGTTCTTGATCATCATGAGTATCATCCATAGTGCAATGCGGTGGATCTGTGGGAGGGTCATATGGTCACATGGAGTCAATCCATGGGGCTCAAGATAGATAAGTTTTTACCACCAAATTGTCTTCTGAGTTTATGCTGTCCAAGAGCAACTACCAGACCGTAGCCAGTGATGAATGCATATCCTCAGGTTCAGAAACAGGAAGTAGAGGTGCATTAAAAGATGAACTTGTGTCTGGCATGCAGCAGAGTATAGTGTCATTCGGCAGACACACCACAGTCCCAGTAGAAGCAAAATGGATGTAAGTCTTCGCCTTCCACAATACTTATCCCAAGAGATTAAAAGGACAGTCTGGTGAATACAAAAAAGAGTGTACAAGGTCCAGTCCAGCCAAAGAACACTCCAGGAACAGGTAGTGGAATTGGAGTGTATGTGGCGTATGGGCGGCCTCTCACCATAAGACCTCTGTGACAGTCTCGGGCCCAGTGTCCAGACCCCCGTGTGGGGTATAAATACCACTGCTGTTGGGGTGCCAACACATGAGGCTCTGCTGGAAGTGGGCCAATGATGCTCTGAGTGGGTTCAACAGGGGCCTGCACAATAAATTTGTTCTTTTTGGCTTTGTTTACTTCTTCCCTGGCTGCTTTCAGTTGAGCCTTTAGTAATTGGTTGGAGAGTTCTGCATTTTCATCATTTTTATCTTTTTGTTCTTTCTGTTTTTTCTTTTTTTCACATAATGGTGAATGTGTAATAGCCATTGTGCTCAGGGTTGTGTATTTAAGCCAAACACTCCCTCTAGTGCAGCCCTTACAGGTGGGGGGAACTGAACTCTGCACCACATTGCAGAATACCGCAGCTACTGTGGGATTATGACGTGGGTTCTCTCCAGTCATGTCTGTCCAGAGAGCCAAGCATCTCTCCACATAAGAACCTACCTCTTACAAACAGACCAGATGATGTTGTGGCATGGCCAAATTAAATTTAAATATTAAGGGGAAAAATTGTTTCAAAAATTTTCATAGAAATGCTGTAGATTTGGTGTTTATTACAAAATGTGATCAAATTTAAAAATCTGAAAGAGTTAATTTTGTAGTCCTACATAATTGATAACTTTTACAAACATGGTTCAACATTTGTTAAAAATGGGACATGAAGATTTCCTACAAAATGTTGTAAAAGTGATCATTTGAAAATGAAACATTTACAGAGATTAAAAGTAAAGTGTTGTATGTTAAAATGTATCTGTTACCTTGCAAAATCATTTTAATAATTATTGTAGCATGTGATTGCATTGATGTGATCAGTATCCTCACATAGGTGAATATCAGTAATCATTAGTAATAATATATAAACTTAAATGGTGCAACTTTTTTCATGTGTGAAACCTCCTTTCCTGGTTCACGATTCTCATCCTCCACAACATCTTTCGGCTTATCCTGAAGATACTGTATGTTGGAGTTGATGTATTAAAGAACACCCTAACCTTATCATGTTGACTTAATCCTGACTGTGATGAGTCAGTGGGTTCACTAAGGGAATGAACAGCTTTTATACCATGCATTCCTTTTCCAGCATTCTCCTCAGCTGTTATGTGACTTTGCATAATTGTTTGCAAAACTTCTACCAGTTTAGTTGTTTGTTATGTGACCCTAGCAAATATCCCTGATCCTGCATTTCACCTACCTTCGCTGCTTTTGGCATAGAAACTTTAAATTGGTTTTAAACTTAGATTTTTCTAAATAATATGGATTGCTTTGAAGTTATTTTGGAAGCTCAATTTGGTTATAAATCGGCTTAATAGATTCACACTTTGTTTAATTTTGAGGCAAATTTATGAAAGACTGCAATTCTTATAGTTGACCACAAGATGGAGGCAGTTCCTTCTGCACTCAAAGAGGAGGAGATGCAGTGACATCACTTGGAGGTGGTCTAGCTGTCTCAGCTCCAAGATGGCGCCCAGGATGACTCACCCTGGTGATTTTCAAATTGGCGTTTGCAGTGTTTAATCTGCACATGCGCAGTTCTCATGCAATGGGAATGTTGTGTGGCCGTTTTAGTCACGCGCAAATGTGAACACGCAAGGTGGCCGCGAAGCCTGTTGACCACAAACCACGCCTTGTTTTTTCAAAGAAACTGGTGAGTTGTCTCCCTTAAATTCAATTTTATTCATGCAAGAATTATCTTACAAGTTTAACTTTGTGTACAATTCAGCGCTGTTACTTCAAACAATTTCCTCTCAGTAACTTTTATCATACTTTAAACACAACTTCTTACTTCAACTCAGGCAAGCGGGTGAATCACCCCCTCCTCTTCATGATCAGAGATACAGACTCGCCTCCGTTTTCTGCACGGTGAAAAGTGGTTTTGATGTTGCCGTTTTAGTTAAATTGCCTATATGTACTATGGGAAAAAGAGTTAGAAGATATTTACAGCCCTGCGGTCCAAACTCCAAATTTCAACTACTTTCTGGAAATTACAGCCTCTCCAAGCTTCTACCTGAATCCTAATGAGACAGGCGGGACAGCATATGGCTTGCAATGCCAGTGGAAATTGTAAATTCTTTGTTTCTGGTTGACCAAAAAATATATACAGTCCCTGGGCTTTTGCCTTTATTTCCCAACCCCACAATACAGAAATTCCTCTCTTTCTAGACAACCCGGATGGGAATTTGAGATCTGGGCTACCCCCTTCTCTCTACACCAACCTTTGTGCCTTAAATTGAGAATTAGAGAGGCTAAGCCACCCACAATTTCCCACATACAACATCAACATGCACAATATTTACAGAGTTATTGTGTATATGTCCCTGCCACTTTATTTGCATATACTCTTTTCTCTTAGCTTATCTTTATGTAGAGGATACTTTCATTGAGCCGCGTCCGGTCATCAGTACAAGTGGTATTGTATCATAAAGTTCAGTCCTATACTGATTTTAACAAGCTATCATTAATCCTTTTACTCACTCATTGGTCTTGTAATTATTACCCACTCACTGATTAAATTTGAGAGTCTTGTAATTATTCCTATATTACTCATTGATTAAATTTGAAAGTCTTGAATATATTAGGGTACCTTATTTATGCTAACTAGTTGATGTAAAAAAAAGTTATTGCATTGCAAATCTTCCTTATTTATAAAAAGCGGCTCTTTGATCTGTCCCTAACATGTGCATGCATGCATGCTTATGAAACTCCCTCCGTGTTCTTGCAATCATAAAAAAATAGCCACAAAATATAACATTTATCTTTGTATTAATTTTTTTCAATAGAATTTAAAAAACAGGACAAAAGGCTTACTTTGACTGGAAGTCGCAGACAAGAGATTTTTAGAAGAGGTTCCTGCTCACCTTCTGATCAGTGGGACCCTGGTTTGTCTGCGACACCCAGACAAAGGCTTTATGTCCTGACGTCCATCATCAAAGTAGTTGACTAACTGCCCACATTCTCCAAAAATTTTACATTCTGTAAAAATTAATTTGGACAGTTAGCAGAATCTTTTCAGTTAAACAATCAATAATCACAGAAGAAATACTATTTCTCAGCTTATCTTTTTATTTGGCAGATGCAGGTAGTCAAACACGGCTGTGAATCTTAGCAGCGCAACCTGGTTAAGACCCAGAACAAAGAACCCCCCTCCCCCCCACATATAGCTTCTGGTTGCTAGGCGTTCCCAGCAACTCTCCAACAATATGTTTCCATTGGGTAGACTGGTTCAAACCGGTCTTCTCAGCGTCCAAATGGCTCCAGATGTCTCCTTGCTTTTATGGCTTCCACATCCTGTGGCCCCACACAACCCCATGCCCATATATGGAAAAAGGAACAGATAGACTAGAGCTTGTGTGTATGTGCATGTGTGTGTGCAACTTGTATGTGTGTGTGTGTACGCAGCCGGTGTGTGTGTGACGTGTGTGTAAGAGCACTTTGTGTAATATCTAGCTAACTAATCTTCGCTATTTATTTATTATAACAAGACCCACTCAACACACCGGGCAGACAGAAGAGGAGACTCTGGTAAGACGAGAGGTGTGTGTGTGTATGTGTATGTGTGTGTGTGTGTGTGTGTGTGTGTGTGTATTTATAAACCACTCGTGGTGTGGAGATGTACAGACCGTCTACAAGCGCTGCTCGCCCAACATGGAGTTTTTACTGCTGAAATGCCGTCCCTATTACCTATCCAGGGAATTTACCACTGCGTTTTTGGCCGCTGTATACATTTGTCCGCAGAGCAACTACACAGTAGCTAAACAGAGTCCATGATGTCATCAGTGCAGTAGAGACGAAACATCCCAATGCTGTTTTTATTGTTGCTGGCGACTTTAACCAGTACAATTTACGGACTGTACTCCCCAAATGTTACCAGCATGTGGACATTCTCACCTGGGATAAAAGCACATTGGATCATGTTTATTCCAATATACGTGGCGCCTACAGCCCTACAGAGCGGCTTCCTGCCCCCACTTCATACAATTGGATCACATCTCACTGTTTATGTACCCAACCTACAGACAAAAGTTGAAACAAACAAACCCTGTTATTAAGCAAATTAAGCACTGGAAATTTGGTGGTGTTCAGCTGACCAACCGCCTGCACAAGCTCATCCAAGAGATACAGTGGGGCAAAAATGTATTTAGTCAGCCACAAATTGTGCAGGTTCTCCCGCTTAAAAGATGAGAGAGGTCTCCAATTTTCATCATAGGTATACCTCAACTATGAGAGACAAAATGAGAAAAAAAAATCCAGAAAATCACATTGAAGGATTTTTAAAGAATTTATTTGCAAATTATGGTGTAAAATAAGTATTAGGTCAGTAACAAAAGTTCATCTCAATACTTGACAGAGGTCAAATGTTTTTTGTAAGTCTTCACAAGGTTTTCACACACTGTTGCTGGTATTTTGGCCCATTCCTCCATGCAGATCTCCTCTAGAGCAGTGATGTTTTGGGGCTGTCGCTGGGCAACACGGGCTTTCAACTCCATCCAAAGATTTTCTATGGGGCTGAGATCTGGAGACTGGCTAGGCCACTCCTGGACCTTGAAATGCTACTTACGAAGCCACTCCTTCGTTGCCCGGGCAGTGTGTTTAGGATCATTGTCATGCTGAAAGACCCAGCCACGTTTCAATTTCAATACCCTTGCTGATGGAGGGAGGTTTTCACTCAAAATCTCACGATACATGGCCCATTCATTCTTTCCTTTACACGGATCAGTCGTCCTGGTCCCTTTGCAGAAACACAGCCCCAAAGCATGATGTTTCCACCCCCATGCTTCACAGTAGGTATGGTGTTCTTTGGATGCAACTCAGCATTCTTTCTCCTCCAAACACGACAAGTTGAGTTTTTACCAAAAAGTTCTATTTTGGTTTCATCTGACCATATGACATTCTCCAATCTTCTTCTGGCTCATCCAAATGCTCTCTAGCAAACTTCAGACGGGCCTGGACATGTACTGGCTTAAGCAGGGGGACACGACTGGCACTGCAGGATTTGAGTCCCTGGCGGCGTAGTGTGTTACTGATGGTAGCCTTTGTTACTTTTGGTCCCAGCTCTCTGCAGGTCATTCACTAGGTCCCCCCGTGTGGTTCTGGGATTTTTGCTCACTGTTCTCATGATCATTTTGACCCCACGGGGTGAGATCTTGTGTGGATCCCCAGATCGAGGGAGATTATCAGTGGTCTTGTATGTCTTTCATTTTCTAATAATTGCTCCCACAGTTGATTTCTTCACACCAAGCTGCTTACCTATTGCAGATTCAGTCTTCCCAGCCTGGTGCAGGTCTACAATTTTGTTTCTGGTGTCCTTTGACAGCTCTTTGGTCTTGGACATTGTGGAGTTTGGAGTCTGACTGTTTGAGGTTGTGGACAGGTGTCTTTTATACTGATAACGAGTTCAAAGAGGTGCCATTAATACAGGTAACGGGTGGAGGACAGAGGAGCCTCTTAAAGAAGAAGTTACAGGTCTGTGAGAGCCAGAAATCTTGCTTGTTTGTAGGTGACCAAATACTTATTTTCCACCATAATTTGCAAATAAATTCTTTAAAAATCAGACAATGTGATTTTCTGGATTTTTTTCCTCATTTTGTCTCTCATAGTTGAGGTATACCTATGATGAAAATTGGAGACCTCTCTCATCTTTTAAGTGGGAGAACTTGCACAATTGGTGGCTGACTAAATACTTTTTTGCCCCACTGTATGGGATGCCCAGAAAGTACCTCAAGACTGGAAGGATGCAAGTATTGTGCCTTTGTTCAAGAAAGGTGACAGGAAAGATTGTGGAAATTACCGAGGTCTATCACTGCTAGCCACTGTTGGTAAGATTCTGTCACGTGTACTGCTGAACAGACTCAATGAACACATCTCGCAGAATGTACTACCGGAAACCCAGTGCGACTTTAGAAGTGGAAGAAGCTCAATGGAAATGATTTTGAGACACCTTCGAGCCATAATGAACATCTCACGGAAAGACAAGATAACTAGCATAGAAGTGTTGAAACGAGCTGGTCTATCATCAATGGAAGACATGCTAATACAGGCAAACCTGAGATGGCTCGGACATGTTGAGAGGATAGACCACCAGCGTCTCCCTCGGCAGTTACTCTACTCACAGTTATGCAAGGGTAAACGCAATCAGGGTAGACCAAGGCTCAGATTTAAAGACATTGTAAAAAGAAACTTGAAGAAGTTGGATATAGACAGGAGTTCCTGGCAGCGGAAGGCTAAGGGCAGAGCTGTGTGGAGGAATCTGATCAGACCTAAATGAAACAGTCATTGTCACCCACGACAGACTGCTATGATGATGATGATGATGATCTTGGTCTCATTTTTTTGCATCACAAAAACCTGGCATTTGAACAGGGGTGTGCAGACTTTTTATACGTATCCACTGTAAGTGGTGTGCAGGTGTGCATGCGCGATCAAAATAAGCAATGCCACCAGATCAAATTTTGTAGCGTGCATTTGGATACCTCGGGACAGATAAATTCTAAACATTGGACTGCAGTGCAGCGTATGAGCGACTGCTTTTAGGCTTTTCTCCTTTCATTAAAATGTCCAAGAAGCAAGCTCCATTAAGCAATTACTTTGGTGTTCCTCCACATCCAAAGAAACGCCAGACTGAACCTGAACCACAAAAGAAGCGTGCATTCTTGGAAAAGTGGCTACAGGAGGTCAGCTGGCTTTTAACAAATGACACTGGCACCAAGATGTGGTGCAAACTATGCCATGAAAATCCCACTCTTGCGGATAAAAATGGTGCCTTTTATACAGGTACTAAAAATTTTAATCATCCAGCTTTTGATAAGCATGTGAATAACAGAGCACACCGGAAAGTAGTGCAAGCGAGCTAGCAGGCGCAGCCAGGGCCATAGGCCCAGTGGTCCGCTTGACAGATGGCAAGACAAACTGAATGAAGAACAGCATCAAGCACTGAGTAACGTTTTTCTGTTGGCCTTTCACAAAGCGAAACATGCACATCCTGTACATTCATAGGAGGAGGATATTCCACTTCTCAAAAGGCTTGGAGTTAACGTCAGGACCGCTTATCATTCTTGAGAATCATTCCGTGCTTTTAAATAGCAATAACTGATGTCAGTGCTTAAAAAGCTGTCATTTCATTTGGTTTTCATTGTTTGAAAATCAGACATTTGTCCATTTAGTTTTCAGTTCTTAAAGCACAGTCATTTAATTAGAAAGTTACATACTGTCATGAGCAGGGGTTTTAAGTTTTTTCCTGCCCTGCTTCATGACGTGGCTCGTTTCATTTTATTATTTCTTTTGTGTCTGTCGCCTGTCAGGTCCGTATGTCAGGCTGCTGAGAGCCTTGGGATTCGCCTGCTTTCTGACAGCCGACAGCCATGCCCCCTCCTCCTGTCAGGGCCACAGCTGTTTGTCATTTGTGTTTCACTGAGCACACTCACTCACACACATGCTGTTCTCTGCACACGTACATACCATTCAACCATTCACTCTCACTTACATGCTCACACATCCACGCACTCATTACACACACCGACATGTACTCAGCTGATTAATTAGTGGAAGTACTTAAGGTCTGTGTTCACTGATGTGCATTGCTGGGTCATTGTTTGGTCTACACAGTGTTTGTTCCCCTCGGTGTAGAACTAACTGCTAGTCCTGCTGCAGTTGGATCGTCTTTTTCACCAGCCTGCTCTCTGCCGTTTGTGTTCCACTGGGGTGGCTAGTTGGGACTGTCCCAGACCGCTCAAGCTCTGTAAGTTTTTCCCATATTCGCCCATGCCAATTCAGTTCCACCTGTAGCGCCGGGCCATTTCCTCCAAGTTCTATTTTTTCCTTGAGCTGTAGAGCGTCCGGACAGTTTCCCTTGTATGCTAGTGACATTCATTGCTTGTATGCTGGACGCTCTCATGTTTGTTAATAAACACACTCAACTAACTCCTGCGTTTGGTTTTCATGTTTAGTTCCCACATGCGCTGCACTAAGACGCACGCATTTGATAGAATGACCCGGCCCAATTAAAAAAACCAGCGGGGAAGTTGAGTGTGAGTTTTTCCTTTCCTTCATCCATTTTGTCTGTGTTTTTACCCACCTGAGTATGCTATGGGCTACTGGAGTGTCGAGGAGCTGTGCGCACTGGACCGGTTGAAGGACATTTTTTCCAGGACGCAGGGACGGTGTTCCCCCGAGGATGTTCGTGTGGCCCGGGACACCGCGGCGGAGGTTTTGGATTCATGCCCAGACTTTTTGTTTTTTCCTGCGTCAGCCGACATTCTTCTATCCATCCTCGCTCTGCCTGATGTGGAGTCTGGGGGGGATTCTCCAACACTGAAGCCTTCACGGAAGAAGCACTCGCAACAGAGGAAGCCTCCCTCCTCCCGCAGCTCTCCCGCTCTGGCTCCGCCTCCAGAGCCCAGATCCACCGTTCTCATGGAGGAACACAGACTGGCAATATTGGTGGACACCGACCGCTTCATGGAGGAGGAGAGACGAGCCGCTGAGTCGTTCTTTCCTCCTGCCGCCTCTCCTGCAGCCATCTCCCCCTTAGCTTTTACATCCGCCAAGGTGGAGGAGGCAGTTTTTTCTCTGGACTTCCCCCCCCTCTGTGCCCGCTTGGGGGGGCTTCTCCACCACCCACGGAGCCCAAGCCCATGTTAGTCACGGGGAAGGAGGAGGACGTGCTGGACTCCGCTGGATATACTGAAGGTCAGGAGAACAGGCAAGCTCTTTCTCTTTCTCACTCTATTATTGATGAACAATTTTGCCTGTTCCCTGGCCAAGAGACTCAGGGTTCGCAGTCCCCTGAGTTCTTTGCACCAGCAGCACTTCATAACCCCTCGCCAGTCCTCTCTGTATCCTCTATGTGTGCTTCTGAGAGTTTGCTGGCTCCACAACCAAGTTGCCAGATGGGGGAGGAACCAGAGGCCCTGGAGGATCCAGTTCCAGGGTCTGCAGTGAGGCAGTCCCCAGCCGCCACGCTGAATGAACCTCCCAGCAGGGGAAACAACGCCTGGGGTCTCTGAGACTGCAACCACCATCATGCCTGCTGTGGAGGCCACCGTAGCAGAGTCACCCAGCGAACCAGAACTCCTCCAGACCGGGTCAGGATGTCGTCATCGGGATTGATGGAGTCCTGGATGGCGGTGGAGCTTGAGTGCAGGCAAGGTCTCTCTCTAGTTTTTCTTATGTCAGTTTTAGAGAGGTCTTGTCTGACTCTTGGTGAAGAGAGTCGGGTGCAGCCCTCAGCTGCATCTGAACTCACCTCGCCGGACTCTGCCACTGCCAATGACCCAAACCATCTTCCCTCTCCTGTTATTCCTGAGCTTCCTCCTAGGGTCGCTGGAGAGGATCTACCGCCTTCTAGGGCACCTTGTAGACAACGACGGGAGTCCAGCTTTTCCGGTGGAGGTCGAGGTGGGGTTTCCATTCCGACTTGGGACCTCCATGGGTACTGCACCTCCTCTACCTGATGAGCCATCGCATCCTGGATCATCGGAGTCCTGGACGGTGGTGGAGCCCGAGTTCAGGCGAGTATGTTCCTTAGTTTCTCTTTTATCTATTATGGAGCCGTCTTGCCTGACTCATGGTGAGGAGAGCCAGGGGCAGCTCACCACTGCACCCGGGCTCACCTCGCCGGGCTCTGCCGCTGCTGGCGACCCTGACTCGGTCTCTCTCTCTCTCTTGTCTCTGAGCTCCCTGCCAGGGTCACCGGAGAGCAGCCAACGCCACCTGAGGCCATCGAGGATCCAAGTTCATCAGCTGAGCTTGCTATGGAGGTCGTTATGGACGTTGCTATGTCCCAGGCTGGGACCACAGTGGGTACGACTGAGCTCCAGTCCAACGTCACCATGGCACTACAATGTCCCAGCCGAGGGACATAGCAACATCAGCCGAGGCCCTTGCTGCACCTTCGAGGGTGCAGCAAGGGCCCAGCCGGGCTCCGTCGTGGGTGCAATCATGGCCCGGTTGGGGTCCTCTGGAGGTGCAACGCTGTCCCAGGCCAGAGCCATCGCAGGTGCAGCCATGGCCCAGTTCAGGTCCACCGTGGGTGCTGCCATGTACCGGACCGGGACCATCGTGGAGGCAGCTATACTTCCTTGCTCCTTCCTGGTTGTGGGTCTCTCGGTTGGAGAGCCACCACCCGGGCTGCCCTTCCTGAACTCGTGGCTGAAGTTCCCAGGCTGGCCACCTGATGTACTGTGCCGTTGGGTTGGGTGGCCTAATTTTCCTGGTAGTCCACCTGACTTGGTTCCCCGGACTGTTCGGCTGGCCTGGGATGCTGGTCGGCCACCTGACTGGCCATACCATTGGGACCCTGGGGTTTGGAACTTTGGTCGACCCCCTGACCTTGTGAACTCCCGGGCCTTAGAGAGGTTTTTCTTGGTGTTGGGGTTGAAATGGTTACTGTGTTTTCACTGTGTGCTCTGTGATAGTTTACTGGTTTGGGTCCCTCCTGACCTGTTCCCCCCACCGCCCACCCTGGGTAGTGTTGATAGTGCTTCCTGGGGGAGGCAGGGTTCTTTTCCTTTTCTGTGGCCTTGTTTCCTCCTCGGGTGTCTGGAATCCACCTGTCGGGGGGGGGGGGGGCTCTGTCATGAGTAGGGGTTTTAAGTTTTTTCCTACCCAGCTTCATGACATGGCTCGTTTCGTTTTATTATTTCTTTTGTGTCTGTCGTCTGTCAGGTCCGTATGTCAGGCTGCTGAGAGCCTTGAGATTCACCTGCTTTCTGACAGCCGACAGCCACGCCCCTTCCTCCTGTCAGGGCCACAGCTGTTTGTCATTTGTGTTTCACTGAGCACACTCACTCACCCACATGCTGTTCTCTGCACACGCACACACCATTCACTCTCACTTACATGCTCACACATCCACGCACTCATTACACACACCAGCATGCACTCAGATGATTAATTTGTGAAGTACTTAAGGTCTGTGTTCACTGATGTGCATTGCCGAGTCATTGTTTGGTCCCCAGTGTTTGTTCCCCTCGGTGTAAAACTAACTGCTAGTCCTGCTGTAGTTGGGTCGTCTTTTCCACCAGCCTGCTTTCTGCCATTTGTGTTCCACTGGGATGGCTACCTGGGACTGTCTCAGACCGCTCAAGCTCTGTAAGTTTTTTCCCATATTCACTCATGCCAATTCAGTTTTGCCTGTAGCGCCGGGCCATTTCCTCCAAGTTCTATTTTTTCCTCGAGCTGTAGAGCGTCTGGACAGTTTCCCTTGTATGCTAGTGACATTCATTGCTTGTATGCTGGACACTCTCATGTTTGTTAATAAACACACTCAACTAACTCCTGCGCTTGGTTTTCATGTTCAGTTCCCACATGTGCTGTACTAAGACACATGCATTTGACACATACTAGTGGGCTTTAAAGGACAGACATTTTGTTGTAATGCTTTCATTCATTTTCCGTTGAAATTAAAATGTGTGTTACGTTATCCACATATTCCTCTATTTTGTGAGGTTGGTCAAGGAAAAAAAAAAAAAGAGAACCAAGCAAAATCCTCAGGTTCTCCCCTGAGAACAAGACCAAAAAAGTTATGTGCACCCCTGGCTGTTACACCTTTTTAAAATGAGATTCTGTATTCTGTAAAATCTGAAATTTCAAGGTATACAGTGTGGTATTTTTTTCCTTGTAGTATTAAACATGACATTGAATATCAATATTTTTAAGGTATTATCAAGGTAAAAAAAAAAAAATCCCAGTATTATGACAACACTAATGTCCACAACATTGTGGCACCGAGCAATAGTTAAAACCCTCTGTCTCTTATTTGGCTGTGAGAAAGTTGGCAACCCTTCCCAGACGCCCTACCCTTTTGAAAATAACTATTCAATTTACATTGTCTGCCCTTGTATAAACAACATTATATGAGGGTAGCTAACTGTACTAAAAAGTCCATGACAGTCAGCTTTCTCTAAGTAATTCTTGTATCACTTTAAGCCACATTTTGGATCATTATCTTATTGCATTACAAATTGTTCACGAGAGGACCTTAAGTGTTTCATCTTCTTGGTTGGGTTCTTACAGTCACAGATCTCTAGCTGGGCTTCATCAGTAAACATGGCTTTGGCTTTATAATGATTTGTTCACATTTGCACTGTAAATCCAAACAGTAGATTGCAGGTTTGCACCCTGACTGGGTCACACTAAAGACCATATAAAATATAGTAGTCTTTCTACATGTCTCTACTCCTGCTCCTTTCCCCATTTCCTCTCTCTTCACTGCTTCTGCCTATGCAGAGACTTTAAAATGCCCCCTGTTTTCTATGTTTAATCCAAGTCACACAACTCGACTACACACCCAGGTGACATCTCAAAGAACCCAAAGCTCCACTTCTACCAACTGATTTATGGCATTATGGTGATCATCATGATGGCACTCGCTCTCATCAAGTGCTTCTTTTACACCTATGTGACCTTGAGAGCCTCCTGCAAACTCCATGACACCATGTTCTCCAAGGTACTGTGAAATATCTGTGCAGTGATCGCTACAGTATAATCAGACAACACAGATTTACTTAATAAACAAGTATTTTTTTTCCTTTTTCCTCAGATCATTGCCAGTCCAATGAGTTTCTTTGATACAACTCCAACTGGCAGAATTCTAAACAGATTTTCCAAAGATCAGGAGGAGGTGGACACTGTACTTCCCCTCCACATGGACCCTTTCCTGCAGTTTTTCCTGCTTGTCACATTCACCATCGTCATCATCGCCTCTGTCTTTCCTCCAATGCTGGCGGCTGTGCTCATTATGGGAGCTTTGTTTGGCCTCATTCTCTTGTGAGTTTACACCATTGATCGGCTGTATATAAAAGATAGATGTAGGTGCTGGAGAGGAAGTGAAGCAGAAGGAGTTTCACTGTGTTTTTTTGGATCTAGACAAGGCTTATGATAGGGTGCCAAGAGAGGAACTGTCACATTGTATGAGGGAGTCAGAAGTAGTTGAGAAGTATGTGAGGGTGATGCAGGACACGCATGTGAAACGTGAGACAGGGTTGAGGTGTGTTGTAGGGGTGATAGATGGATTCAAGGTGGGGGTTGGCTTACCTTAGGAACAGCTCTGAGCCCCTTCTTGTTTACATTGGTGATGGATAGGCTGACAGACGAGGTCAGGCAGGAGTCTCTGTAGGCTATGATCTTCACAGAGAACACTGATCTGTAGCAGTGTTTCCTCTGGCTTAAAGACCATGGTGCGGTAGCAACATATTTTTTCAGGGGGGGGGGCAGAAAACACATGACACTATTGTCACCAGAATATGTTAATTTTATACTATTTGTTTCTTTTTAAAAAAAAATTGCACAGAAACTTTGCATATGGAACTTACAATATGAAGCATTGTACAACCAAGGCTTGAATTTTGGAATATTGGGGCAGTTGAGGTCCCACCCAGATGTCCTGTGTTTGGACTTTTTACTGGTGTCATTTTTCTCTCCTTCCTCTGCTCTCACCTCTCCTGGACGCTCTGCCTGAGCATTTTCCTCTCCTTGGCTCATCTTGTCTGTCTCATCATTCCTTCTCTGAGCTTTGTCTAATTCAGGTTCTCTCTCTGTCTATGGTGGTGTACAAACAGGTTAGAAAATACCAAGTGTCACGTTTTGTCCTGCAGGATTCTTTTGTCATGGTTTACATAAATGACAAAAAATGTGTATTCTTTGTATTTTTATTCTAGTGTTTCTTTTTTTCCATTGAGAAAGAGAAGGAAAAAAAACAATCATAATAGTAATTTATTCATGATGATTATGATCAGAGATGGGTACAGTAGCCAGAAATTCTACTCATATAAAGCAGTGCTAGGAAATTAATAATTAAAAGTAGACAACCAAAAATTTCTAGCTGAGTTAAAGGTACAAAGAGCACCCACTTAAAAACTTGAGTAGTGACTTCAGTCTTTAAGGTTTGTGTTTTTTTCTCCAAGATTTATACCAATTTTCTCAGTTTTCTACCTTTTTCTATAAATCTATCTAAATTTGCAACCACTTTTCCTCATTTGTAAAATCCTCTTGTAAAATTATAACTTTTCTTTTATATTTGAGACTTATTTATAAATTTTTGTCTATTTTTTTAATTCCCATTTTTATAAATATAAATTTGAAACAGATTGTGGTAAAATTTTGACTTTTTTTCCTTATACAATTTACACTTTTGACCATAATTTTGCAGAGCCAGAACAGAACAATAATTTAACTCTGATTTTTTTTTTAAAAATAATGAAATTATATTTATTTAAATAAATTAACTTAAATTACCAAAGATGCAGTTAATTCTGTTATAATATTTCTATATATTTATAGTTTTTTTAAACCTCTCACCAACCAGACAGCAGGAAAAACCTCTCTTATTTTGAAATCCAAATGATGGCACGTTTGGTTTGTCTGAAGGCTGCTGGCGGATTAATCACTGACTTCATGAATTTCGGTCATCTTAACTTGCCATGTACATAATAATGAACATAAATTAGTTAATATTGTAGTGGCTGGTGAAGTAAATCCTCAGCAATTCATCAGTCACTCTTGCCCTTCCCTGCATATGAAGCCTAACCAGACCTGTTAGCTAAGCGACTCTTCAATATTGTTCCAGTTACCAGCGGGTTAAAATCACAATAAATCTCCTCTCGGCGCCACACCAGTAGGCTGCCTTTTGCAACAGCGGCTCGATTCCGAGTTTTTTTTCCCTTCCTCTCTCTTTTGATCACTTTTTTTTCACCCCACTTATATCACGGACACACAGATCGTCCCAAATGTCTCCTGAGCCGGTGGACGGAGCCACTGTTTATAGCAGGATACGATACAACAGGGAAGAGCTGCTAGCATTTAACCGCCACCCGGTCCCACTGGAAAAACTCGACATACCGAGAGAATTGAGGCGAAAGCGTCGCGGCTGCCGGGCTGGAGTAAGGCGGAGGACAAAAAATATAAGGTACAGACCCTCCCTTCCATCTGTTGTCATGGGAAATGTACGGTCGATACTGGGAAAGTTAGATGAGCTAGCGGCTATCTCCCGTTATGATAGCACTTACCGGGAGTGCTCTCTCCTTTTGTTTACTGAGACGTGGCTAACTGAACTAGCAGCAGATGCTAACATTGAGCTGGAGGGTTTTCACATGATACGAACTGACCGAACACCAGAGAGTGGCAAAACTAGGGGCGGTGGAGTGATAATGTATGTTAACAACAACTGGTGCAGACCGGGACATATCACTGTTAAACAACGACACTGCAGCAAAGACATTGAGTTGCTAGCTGTTAGCATGAGGCCTACATATCTCCCGAGAGAACACTCACACGTGATCTGCATTGTTGTTTATGCAAATCCGACGGCGAACGCTGGGACAGCGCATGACGTCATCCATTCAGTAACCAGCAGGCTGCAGACAGAACACCCAGATGCTCTTCTCCTCATCTCAGGCGATTTCAACCACGTTTCACTGTCTCCCATTCTGCCCACTTTCACCCAGTATGTCACATGTCACACTAGAGACAATAAAACACTGGATTTGTTCTACGCAAACACTAAGGAGGCGTACACCTCATCACAACTCCCCCCACTTGGGAGATCGGATCACAACTTGGTTCATCTCCGACCGGTGTACAAACCCCTAGTGCACAGACAACCTCCGGCCATGCACACTGTGGAGTTATGGTCTGAGGAGACAATGGACACTCTAAAGGACTGTTTTGAAGCCACTGCCTGGAAGCAGCTCTGCGATCCACATGGTGAGGACATCGATGGCCTCATTCACACCTTCACGGGCTACCTCAGCTTCTGTGTGGACAAATCCGTTCCCACCAAGACCATACGGCGTCACTCAAACAACAAACCCTGGATCAACCCTGAGATAAAAACACTTCTGAGAGAGAAGAAGAGGATCTTCAGGTCGGGGAACAGGGAGATGCTGAAGTCCGTACAGAGGGAGCTGAGGAGAAAGATCAGAGAAGGCAAGGACAGCTTCAGGAAGAAGATGGAGGACAAGCTGCAACAGAGCGACATCAGCGGGGTCTGGAGAAACCTCAAAACCATCTCGGGACTCCAGAATACCTCCCCCCAGGCCACGGGGGGCAGGGAGTGGGCGAACAACCTGAATCTGTTTTTCAATAGATTTGACCAACCGCCCTCCCCCCTGTCTGCACAACAACCACTGCTGCCTCTAAGAAATCAAGTCCTGCTGCCCACTCCCCACTCCACCGACACCCCCCCCACTCCCAACACACAGCCCCCCATCCTGACCCTGACCAAGACCCAGGTGAGGACGGAGCTGAGGAAGATCAAGGCGAGGAAGGCGTCGGGACCGGACGGCATCAGCGCAAAGCTCCTCAAGTCCTGTGCAGACCAGCTGTGTGGGATTGTGACGTATATCTTCAACATGAGCCTGAAACTGGGGAGGGTACCACAGCTGTGGAAAACATCTTGTGTGGTACCTGTACCAAAAACTTCCCACCCCAAAGACCTGAACAGCTACAGACCGGTGGCCTTGACGTCCCACTTGATGAAGACCCTGGAGAGACTGCTTCTTGCTCATCTCCGCCCCCTGGTGGAACCAGCGATGGATCCACTCCAGTTCGCCTACCAGCATGGCATTGGGGTGGAGGATGCGGTGATCTTCCTCCTTCACCGTTCTCTGTCCCACCTGGAGAAGCCCGGGAATATGGTGAGGATCATGTTCTTTGACTTCTCCAGTGCTTTCAACACCATCCAACCGATGATCCTGAAGGACAAGCTGCTGCGCGCAGGGGTGGACCAGCACCTGTCATCATGGATCCTGGATTACCTCACGAACTGGCCTCAGTTTGTGAGAACCCGGGACTGTGTTTCCGACACGATCATCAGTAGCACGGGGGCCCCCCAGGGAACGGTGCTGGCTCCCTTCCTGTTCACTCTTTATACTGCGGACTTCTCACACAACACAACACATTGCCATCTACAGAAGTTCTCTGATGACTCTGCGATCGTTGGTCTCATCTCCAACGGAGATGAAGCTGAGTACAGAGGGCTTATCCAGGACTTTGTGGACTGGTGCCATCGGAACTGCCTCCAGATCAACGCGAGGAAAACTAAGGAGCTGGTGGTGGACTGCCGCAGGCATGGGCAGCCCCTCACAGCACCAGTAAATATACAGGGAACAGACATCGAGATGGTGACATCCTATAAGTACCTGGGTATTCATCTGAACAATAAACTAGACTGGTCACACAATACTGACGCACTCTACAAGAAGGGACAGCGCAGGCTGTTCCTGCTGAGGAGACTCAGGTCTTTTGGTGTACAAGGGGCGCTGCTGAAGTCATTCTATGACACGGTGGTGGCATCAGCCATCACTTTTGGAGTGGTCTGCTGGGGCAGTGGCATTACTGCAGCCGATAGGAAGAGACTGAACAAACTGATTAAGAAAGCTAGCTCTGTCCTGGGGCAGCGCCTTGATCCGATGGAGGAGATAGGAGAGAGAAGGACGGTGGCTAAACTGTCATCTCTGCTGGAGTCCGAGTTCCACCCTATGCAGGACATACTGGATGCACTGAGGAGCTCATTTAGCAGCAGACTACATCATCCCAGGTGCACAACCGAGAGGTTTCGTAGGTCCTTCCTACCAACGGCTGTCAGACTGTACAACCTAAGCAGGGCTGCTCACAGAGATAGCAAAAAGACGTAACAAACTAATAGTTTTTTTGAATGCAAAAGATGCAATAGACTTACACAATGGTCCTCTCCGGCATACAACTAGGAACATACCGGTCGCTATGGAGGGTGAGAATATGTATGGGCACATAATCATACCATGTAGGATAACTAAATAGACGGTTATGCTGTTTCATCCCACCTAGCAACAATGCTCTGCACTGTGTGTGTTTATATATTTACATATTTATTCCATCTAGCTACAATGCTCAGCACTGGGTGTGTTTATATTTATATATCTATATATTTATTCCATCTAGCTACAATGCTCTGCACTGTGTTTTTATATATCTACATATTATTCCATCTAGCTACATTGCTCCGCACTGTGTGTGTTTATATACTTGCATATTTATTCCACCTAGCTGCAATGCTCCGTACTGTGGGTGTTTATATATTTACATATTTATTCCATCTAGCTACAATGCTCTGCACTGTGTGTTCATATATTCATATATTTATTCCATCCAGCTACAATGCTCTGCACTGTGTGTCTGTGTGTGTGTGTGTATATATATATATTTTATAGTAATATGTACATATGTATATTAGCTGCTCTTGCTTGCTTGTTTTTTTTCTTGCCTTCTGATTGTTGCTCTGAGTGTTGCTATCCCTGTGCTGTTGCAATCCTGGAATTTCCCCGTTGTGGGACTAATAAAGGCTTATCTTATCTTTTCTTATCTTATCTTAAATACCTCCACTGCTTACATACTGTACCTCTTCTGCTTTTTTTCCCACATTTAAAGTACATTAATAAGCTCATGCTTCTCTCGGACAGTGATGCTAGAGAGACACTCTGGCTGTTGACCAGAATGGTCATGTGGGCGGTGCACTTCCGAACTACGATGTGCAGATGACTGTCACGCGCATTGTTGCACTGTGGTATTGTCGCAATGTGTGCACTTGCGGAGCATCATTTCTTAATTTATTTTTCTTAAATTTATTTTTCCTCTTAGCAGTAGTGACATACAGTGGTGTGAAAAAGTGTTTGCCCCCTTCCTGATTTTTAATTTTTTTGCATGTTTGTCACACTTAAATATGACATGGTTTTCAGAAACACCCAGAAACAGACGCAGGCTCAACAACAGTAATGATCTTTATTGAATGAGAGTGGAAGTGTGTGCATATGAATGGTGTTGTGAGAGTGTAGTGTAGTGCGAGCTGGAGCGTGATGACAGGACAGGTCTGGCAACCCTGGAACGACAGCACAGACAGGGGAGTTAGCTTTGGGCTGGCAGACAATGATATTAATAGAGTTTTAGCAGTCTTACAGCAGCGAAGAGTTAATCCAGCACCAAAGAGAAGATTTTCCAATACCGGCCCAGCGCCCTGTTGTGATGCCGTGGTCAAGGTGCAGAATATTCACAGTGTTGCTTGGGTGAAGGTGACGTGTACCCCAGCTCACCAGTTACGTGGGGAGAAAGCCACTGTACACGGCTGAGTCCGGTCCGCCGCCAAGGAGGAGAGGGAGGTCTGCCTGGAGGATGGTCCATTGTGCACAGGGAACAAGGGGAGAAAGGCAGATGCCGGAAATAGTTCTGAGAAGGCTTACGTGGAGTTGGGGAGATGGGACTCCCGTGCGACGAGAAGCTGAAGACTAGAGATGAGTTCTCTTAGCGTAGTGAAATGGAGGAAGACACTAGGGGGGAGGTCTTCCTGGGAGAAAGTGTAGATGTCTCCGTGCTGCCTACTGGGCAGCGTTCCTTATAAAGAGTGCTTAATGAGGGAGAGCAGGTGTGCCCGCAGCTGTGAAAGATAATTAGGGCGAGGCACACACTGTGCGGATCACCACAAAATGTTTCAGATCATCAAACAAATTTAAATATTAGACAAAGATATCACAAGTAAACACAAAATGCAGCTTTTAAATGAAGGTCTTTATTATTAAGGGTAAAAAAAATCCAAACCTACATGGTCCTGTATGAAAAAGTGATTGCCCCCCTGTTAAAACATAAATTAAATGTGGTTTATCACAAATTTTGGAAAGCTGAGTTCAGTTCCTCTAGCCACACCCAGGCCTGATTACTGCCACACCTGTTCTCAATCAAGAAATCACTTAAATAAGACCTGCCTGACAAAATGAAGTAGACCAAAAGATCCTCAAAAGCTAGACATCATGCTGCAGTCCAAAGAAATTCAGGAAAAAACGAGAAACAATGTAATTGTGATCTATCCATCTGGAAAAGGTTATAAAGCCATTTCTAAAGCTTTGAGATTCCAGCGAACCACAGTGAGAGCCATTACCCACAAATGGTGAAAACATGGAACAGTGGTGAAACTTTCCAGGAGTGGCTGGCCGACCAAAATTACACCAAGAGTGCAGTGACGACTCGTCCAAGAGGTCACAAAAGACCCCACAACAATATCCAAAGAACTGCAGGACTCACTCGCCTCAGTTAAAGTCAATGTTCATGACTCCACCCTAAGAAAGAGACTGGGCAAAAATGGCCTGCATGGCAGAGTTTCAAGATGAAAACCACTGCTGAGCAAAAAGAACATAAAGGCTCGTCTCAGTTTTGCCAGGAAACATCTTGATGATCCCCAGGAATTTTGGGAAAATACTCTGTGGAATGACGAGACAAAAGTTGAACTTTTTTGAAGGTGTGTGTCCCATTACATCTGACGTAAAAGTAACACAGCATTTCAGAAAAGGAACGTCATATCAACAGTAAAATATGGTGGTGGTAGTGTGATGGTCTGAGGCTGTTTTGCTGCTTCAGGACCAGGAAGACTTGCTGTGGTAAATGGAACCATGAATTCTGCTGTCTACCAAAAAATCCTGAAGGAGAATGTTCAGCCATCTGTTCGTGACCTCAAGCTGAAGCACACTTGGGTTCTGCAGCAGGACAATGATCCAAAACACACCGGCAAGTCCACCTCTGAATGGCTTAAGAAAAACAAAATGAAGACTTTGGAGTGGCCTAGTCAAAGTCCTGGCCTGAATCTGATTAAGATGCTGTGGCATGACCTTAAAAAGGCAGTTCATGCTCGAAAACCCTCCAATGTGGCTGAATTACAACAATTCTGCAAAGATGAGTGAGCCAAAATTCCTCCACATCACTGTAAAAGACTCATTGCCATTTATCGCAAACACTTGATTGCAGTTACTGCTGCTAAGGGTGGCCCAACTAGTTACTAGGTTTAGGGGGCAATTACTTTTTCACACAGGGCCATGTAGGTTTGGATTTTCTTTTCCTTAATAATAAACACCTTCGTTTAAAAACTGCATTTTGTGTTTACTTGTGTTATCTTGGTCCAATATTTAATTTTGTTTGATGATTTGAAACATTTAAGTGTGACAAACACACACAAAAAAATGAGAAATCAGGAAGGGGCAAACACCACGTGGAAATTTTACCTGTGAAAACTCTGTGTAGGGAGCGGGTGGAAGACAACCTGGGGAAGTAAAGGTATGCAATAGAGAGAAGAGGAATGAAACTCAATAGAGGCAAATCAGAATACATGTGTGCAAATGACAGTGAGGCAGGAAAAGAGGTAGTGAAGGTAGATGACTTTATTAAATACCCGGGGTCAACCATCCAAAGCATGGACAGTGCACTAGAGAGATGAAGAAGATAGAGCAAGAAGGGTGGAGTGGCTGAAGTGTCAGAAAGATAGCAGCCAGAGTGAAAGGGGAAATAAGACAGTAGTAAGATCTGCTATGAAGTATGGCTTGGAGTAGGGGTGGGCGATATGGCCAAAAAATTATCACGATAGTTCTGTGAATTTTAACAATAATAATATTCTTGACAATATCACTAAATGTTTTTTTTCTTTTTAATTCATAAAGGATAGTTTCAGAGGCCAGCATTTGCCTTCAACATGTCATGGGGTGGTCCGTCTGTCTGTCAGTCTATCTGTCCCACTTTTGTGAAATCAACTTCTCCTACAGTTTAGTTCCAAATGTTTTGAAACGTGGTACCAGGGTTTGATATATGAGGGGGTGCTGAAAACTTCATAGGCTGAAAAGTTCGTAGTGATCAAATTTGACCGAATGTGGGTTATTTTTCAATATAGTCTCCCCTTTGGTTCACACACTTCTTCCATCGGTGTTGCAGTGCTTGGATCCCTGCGGTTGAAAAATAAACCACATTTTGTCAAATTTGACCACTATGAATGAACTTTTCAGCCCCCCCCCGCCCCATATACTGATGATGTGCATATTGCAGTTTGACTCTGATCAGATGGTTTTTGCAGGAATTATATACTTTGAGGTCAAGGTTAGAGGTCAGTTTTTCCCTAAATTTTGTAAACTTGATAACTACTGAAAGAAGTTATGTAGGCTTTTTAAATTGATACCACAGTTGTATCTAAGACAAATCTTGGACAGCTTACACCTTCACCTGACTATGGGTTTGGGGTCAAAAGGTCACAGGTCAAGGTTAACATTCCATTTACACTATTAATATAGAACAAGTAAAGCTGGGGTCACCAAAGCTGGTATACATGTTCACTTAGAGACCTTGAATTGTGATTATGGATTTGGGGTCAAAAACTCAAAGATCAAGGTTGGTGTTTCCTATTACTATACAACAAGTACCGTAAAGCTAGGGTCACCAAACTTTGTACACAGGTTCACCCTGTGACGCTGAAGTGTGACTATGGTTTTGGGATTGTAAGGTGAAAGGTCAAAGTCAAAATGCCACATAAACTATATCTCAACAACAAAGAAAGCCAGGGTCACCAAACTTGCCACACAGTCCACCTTAGGATCCTGACCTCAGACTATGGGTTTGGGGTCAAAAAGTCAAAGGTCAATGTTAAACTTCCCTTTGCACTATTACTGTAGAGTTCCGGTCACCAAAATTGGTACACAGGTTCACTCTGAGACCATAACCTCTGACTATACGTTTGCGGTCAAAAGGTCAGAGGTCAAGTTCAGCATTCCCTATGTCTTATTACTATAGAATGAGTAAAGCTCTCTAGGATCACCAAACTTGCTACATACACAAGTTCACTTTGGGATCCTGACCTACAACTATTTTTGTTGTATATTCATGGATGATAGGCTTATCATAATTTGGTTCTGCTCCAGTAATTATAATGAAAAGATGAAAACTGCTGTCCTTCAGTAACATACTGGGATCTTCAAAAAAAAAAAAACGGAGGCGTGGGATATTGTACTTGCCTCAGAGTGCTCTTGTTTCAAAATGGCATTAGTCTGAAACAGCCTTTTTAACATTTCCACAAGACTACATCTGGTTTCAGGTGGTAATAATAATAATAAAGCATCAGATTTATATAGCGCTTTTTCATGGACACTCAAAGACTCTTTACAATGGATGCATTATTCATTCACTCCACAGACAGACACTATTAGTGGTAAGCTATCTCTGTAGTCGCAGCTGCCCTGGGGCAGACTGACAGAAACATGGCTGCCAATCTGCGCCACTACCGAACATTTATACACATTCATACCCAGTGTCATGGACACTGGAGGCAAGGTGGGTAAAGTGTCTTGCCCAGGGACACAGCGGCAGGGTGGCTGGGGAGAGCAGGATTTGAACCGCCAACCCTCTGGTTATTGGACGACCTGCTCCAAAACCATGGAGCAGCTGCTGTCTTTCTGTGTCATGTTGGTTTATGCGCAGTCATAGAAAAATGTAACTTAAATCAACAACATTAATGGTGTGACATCTTCACGCAGCCGACTCTTCGTTTTTACACCAGTATCAAATTTATACTGGTATTGTCATGAACGATATGGCATGAAAATTGTTGTACGTGCGGACAGCAGTCTCCAGTCATCTGTGTCACAGTAAAGGTTCACAGCCTGAGTGTGGAATATACGTATATACATCATTGCAATATTAAAGATGTTGCTGGTCTGGGTGGAAGCTAAACAAGTTAAAGGACTGTTGTTATATTTTGACTGATTGGTCCTTCTGTCACGCTTATTCAGAACACTTACTGAGGCATTTAACCAAAATTAGTTATGTCTCTGTGCACAATTGGTGATATATTAGTTTAAAGCAATTATGGTTGAAATAGTTCCTTATCACAATGTATTTATTTTTTTGATGCAGCGTATTCCAGAGGAGTATACGTCAGATGAAGAAAATGGAGAACATCAGCCGCTCTCCTTGCATTTCTCTCATCACCTCCACCTTGCAGGGCCTCAGCACCATCCATGCCTACAACATCAGAGACAACCATGTTAAACTGTAAGATGGAAGAGTTCCTTAGCAGAAAAAATGTACACACTGTCTGTTTGCTTCTCTTCTGTGACACTGTGATGATATCTTTACAAACCCCGGTTTGTCCTTTGTGCTATTTTAGGTTCAGGTCCTTGAATGACCTCAACTCCAATCATTATTTACTGTTTCACTCTGGCACACGTTGGCTTTCTTTCTGGTTGGACTTCATGGCTGCTACCATGGCCTTGTTGGTGGCTCTGTTTGTGGTGCTCAGCAGTAATGAGACCATCAGTCCGTCATTAAAAGGCTTAGCCCTGTCATATACCATACAGGTCAGTTCAAACAGCAAAAACAACAAAAAGATTTAGATTTAAAAGGAAACTTGGGGAATATATATTTATATATTTTTTGTGCTCTCCAGTTGACTGGCATGCTTCAGTACGTAGTGAGGCAATCGACAGAAGTGGAGGCAAGGTTTACCTCTGTAGAGCGGCTGCAAGAATACATCACGGTATGACCTCTCTCCTGCCACCAATCCTTACTTTCTGGTCATTGTGTGACTGATGCTTAAATGACATTTATTTTCCTCTGGGATCCCTCCAGTCGCTTCCTTCAAAGTTGGTATTTATCTTGTTTGCAGGGGTGCAAGTCTGAGGCACCAAGACACATAAGGGATGCTCACATCCCAGAGAACTGGCCCAAGAATGGAGCAATCACCTTCCAGGACTATAAGATGAGGTACAGAGAGAATACACCCATCGTCCTCAATGGACTTGATTTCCTGATCCAGCCTGGAGAGAAGTTAGGCATCGTGGGAAGGACAGGATCTGGTAAGGCTCTGAACCACTAGCTTTGTTTTTGCCTTTTAATCACAAAATATTAGGCCTTGTCTGAGTGTTTTCCCAGATGTGGTTGATATAGTACCAGTTATTCAAACATTAGGTACCTCTTCTGCTGTATTATCAATTTTTGAAAATGCAGAGAAAAAGTGTTTTCAAAGGTTCAGAGAGACCAGGGACGAAGCGGGGACAGTTTAGGATGCGACATGTTTACTACAGAGAATTCTTATTTTGGCATTGTATCAGGGAAAACCTTTTGCAACACATTCAAAACTTTAACGACTCTTTCCCTGTCTTTCCACAGATATAGATTTATAGTCTTTGTTCACATTAAAGGTGTCGTAGATAGTATTTTCATGTGGAGAAAGCATATGATAGGGTGCGAAGAGAGAAAGTGTGGTCCTGTATGAGGAAGTCAGGAGTGACAAAAAGATATGTGAGGGAGGTGCAGGACATGTATGAGGGCATTGAGATGTTGGTGAGGTGTGCTGTAGGAGTGACAGATGGATTCAAGATCTTTGACAGTGGGTTTGGGCTCAAAAGGTCAAAGGTCAATGTTAAAATGACCTTTGCACAGTTACTATAGACCAAGTAAAGCTAGGGTCACCAAAATGGTAAACCTGTTCATTCTGTGACCCTGACCTCTGACTGTGGTTTTGGGATTGCAAGGTCAAAGGTCAAGGTCAAAATGCCATATACTGTAAACTATATCTCAACTACAAACAAATAGGCTGAAGGGTACCACTGGAAGCTGCCAGTATTTTTATTTGTTTATTTTTTATTTTAAATGCTGTTCTGTAATACCCTGCTACTCTGTGTGCATAGGGAAGTCCTCATTGGGTGTAGCTCTGTTCAGACTAGTGGAACCAGCAGGAGGAACCATCCTCATAGACGGAGTGGACATTATGTCCATTGGCCTGAAAGACCTCCGCAGCAAACTGTCCATCATCCCCCAGGATCCTGTGCTGTTCATTGGTACAGTCAGGTAAACAAGTTAATGCATACCTCCAAGGACTTTTACCATTTTTACTCACACAGACACAGTGGCCCTTATTTATCAAACGTGCATAGAAATCGGCACACATTTGGGTGTAAATATGATCATATGAAAAGGTCTACGTAGTATTTATGAAACCATGCGTATCTGGCCAATCTCATTGTATGATCGTTCACTCATCGATAAATCTGATGGATGATCCGAGCGTCATTTAAATTCAACGCCCATGTCTCACCCCCAGAATTTCTGACACGGGGACGTGAGACGGCAAATGGCAAACGTATCTGAAGTAGAAATTAACTATATTATAAGAAAAGTGAAAAATAATTATATAGTATCGTTTGTTAACCTCAAAACTCGCTTTAAATGCAAAAGAATCACGTTATAGGGGAGACTGATGGTGCGCAACACTGTTGATTTGACTCTGATCTACAGCTGAGGATTACATACATACATACATACATACACTGTATACCTGTAGCCTATTTTTTGATTTAGATGACTGTTATGACTATAGTATGTTGTCCATTTTGTCATTTTTAAAGCATTCTTGTCAAACATGAGAATTTATTACTTACTATTTAGAAGGGCAGAAAGACATCCCATATGTAGAACAGCTGTCTGATGCACGCTGTGCACATTGGCTGCAGCTCAGCTACTCTCTGTCATCTCTCAATGTGTAGAAATACACAGGGCAAAATAAAGTAGTTTCCCCACATCATCTCTGCTATTTCGAATTTCTCTTGCTAATCTGGAGCATTTTTTTAAAACTACTATGCAGCTGATCACCTCAACTGGGCACTTCTGTGCATAAAACTGTGTTGTGGATTAGTAAACAGGTAATTTATAAGGGATAACTATTATAAGATACTGTACTGCTTAACAGAAAACTTAGTCAAAGAATATTTTTTAGAATATTATTTTAACTGCAACGGTAAAAAAAAATAAATCAGAAACTAAATTCAGTTTTATACATTCCATAAAATAACTATTTTTTAAAAAAAATTCTGCTTAAATCTGTTTTAGTATTGGCTGCAGCGACATAAATATGGATAAAACGTGTTTAATTACTAACAGCAGCCTCTTTAGTCTGTAAAGTAATTCGTCAAATCTTTCATCTAAATATAACACAAGGCAAACATCACCTGAAAGGCTGAACTGGTCATTATAATTTGATACAATGAAATAATTCTCACACAGCAGGTTTCTCTGCTACACTCGAGTCTACAGCGACCTGAAATTTTGCGCACCCAAACTCGGAGCTGACATGGGATTTGAGCGTCCGTACGATTTTGTTCAGATTGATAAATACTGAGCTGTACGAAATTATCGTATCAATCTGCTGATAGTCACTTGCTAACTAACATTTTTTTCCTCACAGGTATAACCTAGACCCCTTTGGTAACTACAGTGATGATGAGATCTGGACAGCACTGGAGAAGACCTACATGAAAGACTCAGTATGTTACCACTAGTACATACAGTAGAGTGCATTTCTGAACTGTGCTGGTTTTTATCCCCTGTACATACAGTAGCAGCTACCTGTGGGATTCCCAGAGAACTATTGCCAGGATAGTGATTTGAGCCTGTGCTCTTACATCCCATACATAGATTAACCTAAGACATTTCAAATTTTAAAAAAAAAATTGCTTGTGTCAGCTCAGCAAAGGTAAAAGAGTGCTATTGCTTTGCCCGGAAAACCCATCAGTCTGGCAGGTGTGGCGTATTAAGCTGCTGGTTAGTGGCAAGACTATTTGTTGCACAGGTGTGTTTTTGACTGACATTGTTGCGGTACAGCCTGCATTGAAAATGCAGGAGATTATTCAGCAAAAAGTAAATGATAGTAGTTAATGTTTATTTGAAAGGGACAGAGCATATTGATGAACATTATTATAAAATACTAGTGTAAACATGCCGAAGTTAGCAGTCTGCTAACTTACATTCGTAGTTCCTTGGCAGGTTGCTGGACATAAAGGTACACCATAAAAGATGAAACTACACAGAAGACAAAAAAAGAAAAATTAATTGGAAATGGATCTATGAGATGAGGGGACAATGCACATTAATGCATAACAATAAGATGCACATAAGATATGCTAGTGTAAATGTCTTAAGGTTGTCAGATACGCAATAAGAAAGAACAAAAATATAAAGATGAAAAAATACATATGTATTCAAACAACATATTTTTTGTGATAAGAATATCAAGTGCAAGGATTCACTTGCCTATTATAAGGTGCCCGAATTCATAGATAAAATTTCAAATAAGTAAAATAAAAAGATAAATATTTGGCAAATAAATTCCAATTCTAAAACAAGTAAGTCCATTAATAGGAGATTAAGTAGTGAGTATATAAATAAATACAGGAGCAGCAGAGGCAGAAACACCAATAGCAGTAGTAAAAACACAATAGCAAGACTTCCGGTTATGGCGGCCACGTAGGAAGACGTGTTTCACACTGCTCTGCTACTAAAAAAAAAAAAAAAGTAGGCTAAAACTCTCTTAATTGGAACAAAAACCTATCCCAGCGTTTAGGCGCGGATATGGTAAAGATTAAGGCTGGGAAATTAGGTGGAGGAAAAAGTGATTTGACAAAACAATCCAAACTAACAGACTTCCACGCTCGTGACGAAGCAGGAAAATCTTCAGAGACTATGGCGAAGGAGGGAGCCACCGGCGGAGCGGTAACTGCTGGGGAGGGGACAAATGCGGTGCTTGCTGCCATCAGCTCCATGAGAGCAGACTTTTCGTCTAAATTTGATGGGATTATAGCAGCGATAGAAGGAATGAGAAAAGAAATAAACGACTGTATGGAATGAGTATCGCAGGCGGAGCTCCAAATCTCAAGCGCTGAAGATGACGTCACCAGCCTACAATTAAAGGTGCAAACACTGGAATTAAAATGTAAACGTCTGGAAGATAATGTCCTGGACTTAGAATCCCGTTCGCGACGGAATAATTTGAGGCTGGTGGGTCTCCCGGAGGGAGCGGAGGGACGGGACCCATATTCCTTTTTGGAAAAGTGGATTCCAGAAGCGCTGAACAACGCGGACCTGCAGTCATTGGTCGTCTTAGAGAGCGCTCACTGAATCAGCCCACCGAGAGATAATAAGACACCACCGAGGACACTGATTATGAAGTTCCTCAGCTACAGAGACAAGATGACGGTCACCAACGTGACACGAGCTAAAGGAGAAATTAAATACCAGGATCAACAGGTGCGGTTCTACCCAGATTTGGCCACAGGAATTCAACAATTAAGGAGGCAGTTTGACCCCGCACGTAAAGAGCTGCGCAACCTCGGGATTCGTCATGGAGTGATTCATCCTGCAAGACTGCTGGTCACATATAAGGGGAGAACCCACACCTTCAAGACCCCTCAAGAGGCGCAGGAGCTCATCAAGCAGATCCAAGAGGAAACTGGTGGGAGCTAAGCATGAACATGATAAAGATAGAATATTTAAGCATTTGTACAGGCATCTGATTGATCTGAAACATATAACATGTCTACAAAATACAGATTGTATTATATATATATATATATATATACACTACCGTTCAAAAGTTTGGGGTCACTTAGAAATTTCCTTATTTTTTAAAGAAAAGCACTTTTTTTCAATGAAGATAACTTTAAACTAATCAGAAATACACTCTATACATTGCTAATGTGGTAAATGACTATTATAGCTGCAAATGTCTGTTTTTTGGTGCAATATCTACATAGGTGTATAGAGGCCCATTTCCAGCAACTATCACTCCAGGGTTCTAATGGTACAATGTATTTGCTCATTGCGTCAGAAGGCTAATGGATGATTAGAAAACCCTTGTGCAATCATGTTAGGTCTGCAATGCTGTAATTGCTGCAAATGGAGGATTCTTTGACGAAAGCAAAGTTTGAAGGAAAAAATTTTTATTTCAAATACAAATCATTATTTCTAACCTTGTCAATGTCTTGACTATATTTTCTATTCATTTTACAACTCATGGTGGTAAATAAGTGTGACTTTTCATGAAAAACACAAAATAATTGTCTGGGTGACCCCAAACTTTTGAACGGTAGTGTATATATACAGTATATATATACAGTATATATATATATAAAAAGCTATAATGTACAAAGTTGCTATAAAACTTTGAAGTTATGTTAGAAAAACTACAGAAGAGAGTTAATGTCATTAAAAAAGTAGTAGAGTCAGGGTGATTGAGAGGAGAAAGAGAGAGTGGTTTGACTGATCCTCGCAGGTGTGGAACAGTCACTAGCTATAATTACAATATTTAATTGTACATTGAATCCCAGTATAGATAGATCAACAGGACTGGACTGTACGCACAATGGATGTAGGATGACCATTAATCATTTTATGAAAGAATTGAGATTGCTAGATATATGGAGAGAAATGAAACCACAAGTCAAAGCCTATTCTTGTTATTCTAATACCTATAAGACATTCTCACGTATTGACTACTTTTTGATCTCCACAGAATTAAGGTCTAAGATTCAAAACTGTTTCTATGATAACATCATGATCTCTGATCATGCACCCTGCTGTCTAATATATGTAGATAAGAAATTGACAAAGGATTCAGGTAGGTGGCATTTTCAACATAAATGGCTTCAGGATGAGGAATTTGTTAAGTACATAGAAAAACAGATAGATGAGTTCTTTGATATCAATACTACACAAACATCAGCATGTATAAAGTGGGAGGCTTTCAAAGCTTTTATAAGGGGGCATATTATTAGTTATACAGGTTCAAAATCTAAGAAGACTCGAGAGGAGAGAGTCCAATTGGAACGTAAAATAAAAATTCTTCAAGAAAAAGTGTATGCAGGAAGTAACCCACAGTTAGAGAACGAATTACTGATTCTGAGAGCTGAATATGACAAAAAATCAGCGAATAGAGCTGCCTCGAGTCTTCTAAGATTGAAGCAAACTTTTTAGGAACAAGGTGAAAAATCAGGAAAATTATTGGCATGGCAGATTAAACAATTAGAATTTAAAACACCAATTACCAGTATTATAAATAACGGACAGGTAGTTATAGATCCTTTAAAAATTAATAGTGCCTTTAGAGATTATTATGAAAAACTATATGATACAAAAAATGAAACTGACTTAACAAAATTAAAAGGGTTTTTGGATGGATTATCTATACCGTGTATTCCAAATGAAAACAGGGAGATACTGGAGTCTAAAATTAGTCAAGAAGAAGTTGGGCAAGCCATTGATAATATGAAATCAGGAAAAAGAGCAGGACCAGATGGTCTTCCAGTTGACCTCTATAAAAAATTTAAGAATAAATTAATAAAAACCACTTTTGGAAATGGTTTTAGAAGCATTTCAAAATAGTAATTTACCACCATGCATGAGTAATGCCTTAATTATACTGTTGCCAAAACCAGGTAAACCCCCTAATAAATGTGAAAACATGAGACCAATAAGCCTATTAAATGCTGACCTTAAGATAATCTGTAAAATTTTAGCAAGACAACTACAAGAAATATTACCAAATATTATTAACCGAGATCAGAATGGCTTTATAATGGGAAGACAAGGCTTCCATAATGTAAGAAGACTATTTAATATTATTTATTCCAATAAAGAAGCACTGGATACAGCTCTCTTATCATTGGATGCCGAAAAGGCCTTTGATAGGGTCGAATGGCCCTATCTTTTTGAAGTCCTACAAAGGTTTGGACTTGGAAATAATTTCATAAAATGGGTTCAGATAATATACAATAATGCTACAGCAGAAATCCCAACAAACAGCAATATCTCAAAATCAATAAAAATCAATGGAGGATGTCGACAAGGCTGTCCACTTTCACCCTTATTGTTTACTATGGCAATTGAACCTTTAGCGATGGCAGTACGTTTACATCCACAAATATATGGAATTAAAGTAGGACCAACAGAACATAAATGCCGATGACATAATTTTGTTTATGTCGAATTTTAAAAAATCAATTCCGACCTTGTTAAATTTAATAAAGAACTTTGGGGAAATATCAGGATATAAAATAAATAAAACTAAATCTTCAATATTAATACTAAATGAGACCCAGAGAAATCACCCAGCTCCTGAGGTAAATCAATTCAATGTTGTAAATCAGTTTAAATATTTAGGAATTCAAATTGTGCCTAAGCTAGAATCAGTCGCCAGTGCCAACTATGAAGCCTTAATGACAGATATTAATGAGTTACTTCAGAGATGGATGTCACTACCAATGTCAATGATCGGGAGAATTAATATACTTAAAAGTAATATCTTACCAAAAATACTTTATTTATTTCAATACATTCCTTTACCACCACCTTCAGATCTATTCTCAAGAATTAAAAAAAAGTTAGTGGAATTTATATGGAACAATAGGAAGGCTAGATTACGTCTGTCCTTACTATATTTACCATTTGATCGTGGAGGTCTGAAATGTCCAAACTTTATGTTGTATTACTGGTCAGCACAACTGAGGTCTATGACGTATTATTTTTCATCAAATGATCTCCCTCACTGGACTGAAATGGAATCATACAATTTACCTTTACCTCTTCCCTTATTCATATACTCAGACTTGGCTAAAAAATTACAGAAACACGTTAAGAATCCAGTTGTAAAGCATATGATCAAAATATGGTGTGAAACCAAAAAATATTTAAAAGAACCACACTTAATGTCACAATTTAGCCCAATATGGGGTAATCAATATTTTACACCAGGGAGAGCGGATGCTGTATTTCAAGTATGGAATTTAAAAGGGATTCAAAAGATTCAAGACTTATATTTGTCACGTTCAGATAACATAATGTCTTTTGAAGAACTGAGGATCAAATTCAATCTTAATAGAACACATTTTTTTAAATATCTTCAGCTTAGGAATTTTATTCGATCAAATCAAAATAATGCTCTTACCTGACCTACTTATTCATCCTTGGAAAAAATTTTGACGAAAGATAGGAAGAGAAAGGATATTATTTCAGAGTTTTATAACTCATTGACACTATTCTCAAGTGAAAATTCACAGAAAAGACTGAATTATTGGAAAGAAGACCTGCAAATTGAAATTTCAGAGGAACAGTGGGAAATGGCTTGTACAGAAGCTCAAACCAAATCAATAAATGAATTGATACATTTCAAATGGTTAATGCGGATGTATGTTACACCAGTGGAGTTAAATAGATATAACAAAAACATACCAGACACGTGCACAAAATGTATGGAAAGTAAAGGAACCCTATTTCACTGTTTATGGGAATGTAGAAAAATCAGAATGTTTTGGGAAGAGGTGAGGATAACAATTGAAAAAATAATTTCAAAACAATTCACATTGAACCCTAAACTGTTTTTGTTGGGTCTGTATCCAGAAAAGCATAACTTTAATAAGAGTGAAAGAGCATTCATAGACCTCAGTTTGCTTAATGCCAAAAAATGTATTGCATTACTGTGGAAAAAGACTCGTAGACCAGATGTGACTCAGTGGTTAAGACAGATGTTAACAAACCTTCCACTAGAAAGAATAACATATATACTGAAATCAAAGGAAAATGTGTTTGAGAATATATGGAGACCTTTCATTGATTATGTAAAGAAATTAAACATAACTTCTGAAGAGAAGGTGAATGATGTGTGTGGACCTTGCAAATTCCAAATTGGTGAATGTATAATATGTATACTTATGTAATAGATTACCTAGACTAAACAGAGGAGCATTGTTGATGACTTGCCTTTGTTAGTGGTTGTTGGTGTTTTTAGTATTTTTTTTAATTTTATTTTTAAATTACTTTAGTGCTAGTGTTTGATTGTTTGTGCCATGTTTGTAAAAAAAAAAAAAGGTTCAATAAAAAATATTGTGGAAAAAAAAACACAATAGCAACAGTGCAAAGCAGTAGTGACTTGCAGGCTCAGCTGTGATATCTTTTTGAATGACAGACAGACAGAGGCCATAGCATTATTATTTTTTAAAAATTCTTTTAACGTCTGTTTTTTCCACTACTGGTGTGTTAGACGAGTTGTTACAGCAGACATCGATGTATCTGCCATATCATTACAGTTGAAGCTGCGTTTTTATGCCGGATGCCCTTCCTGATGCAACTCTGTCCATTTTGTCCAGGCTTGAGACTGGCGCAGGGAGTACACTGGCTTGTACATCCACTGTGGCTGGGTAACCAACATTTTCCCTCCTCCATTCCATTATTGCTGAGCACCAAGCTGGATGGCAGAAAGTTTCACTTTTACATGGTCTTTATGTTACGTGTGGCTCTCGTGAGCCACACAATGAGAGCCGAGGGCAAGCCAGTGAGTTTGCGATGTTTTATTGTGATAAGGAAAGGGGGATAAGGTACACGGCCTCGTGGGGCCAAAAAGCACAAATAACCATAAAGGTGTAACACTCACATCTAATGCAGAATGAAGAGCAGGTGGCTGGCGCCAGGCGAAGGGGTTCCAGCCTACGATGTGCGAAGTCACAGCCCCGAATGATCGGAGCTGCTCCCTTTAATACTCATTAGCAGCGCCTCAGCTGATGAGGGTTAATTGGGCTCCAGCCGTCTCGTAAAACTTGACAGCCGGGAGCCCGCTGAGACGCTGTCACAGTGAGAGCCGGGCTGAGAGGGAATATGGCATGAAGCGCCGGATGACACGGCGTCTCATCCCATATGACACAGCCCCCTCCTCACGGTCGGACTACGAATGGCCCGTAACACCCAAGACCCCCCCCACACACACACACCTAGGGTGGGCGGATGGGGCGCAGGTCAGGAGGGAGAGAATCAGAGAAAGGGGAAAAAAAAAACCAATCGACCATAAACCAATACAGAGTACGAGGGAAAAACCCAAACACAATACTCCATAAAACACAACAAGAGAGGGGAAAAAAAACCCAGAGAAAGGAAAAAACAATCGACAATAAACCAATACAGAGTAAGAGGGAAAAACCCAGACACAATACTCCATAAAATACCACACGGGTAAGAAGAAAAAAAAAAAACATTTAGACAGAGGGCAACTGTGGTAATAACAGGGAAAAAAGAAAAAAAACCCACAATACTCCATAAACCATGTACAGGCAAATACAAAGAAAATCAACCCCGGAGCCCCAAAATGAGAGGAGAACTCCCAAGGGAGAAAATTAACCATTACAGCCATCCCTCAAACAGGAGGGGAAACCCCCCCCCCAAAAAAAATCACGCTAAACGCGGAACAGTAATAAGGGCCCAGCTGTACCCACCCAAACACAAGCACAGCAAAGGAAACACAGTTCAGGGGGTCCCCCAGCATCCATACCGCTAACAGGGGTGAAGGGAAAAGTTCCGGCGGCCTACCCGAACCCCAGGCCAGAAAACACAGTTCCTCGGGAGGCCGAACCAGATTGCCGAACAGGAAGTCTAGCGGGTCGGGTGGCCGCACCAACGAGCCGAATGGGCACGGCAGACCCTCCGGCGGCCGATCCGCATCGCTCAACCACCAGGCCCGTAGGGAAGAGAGAGAGGTCCAAATGGGCCCTAGTGGAAGAAGCTTGGGGGAGAGCTGATGACGAGGTGGTCCAACGTCAGATGGCAGGGGAGCAGCAGCTCCCTCACTGGACCCGGACACCGCTGGTGCCGAACCCACGTCGGACCCCGATTGGGTCTCTGTCGAACCCACATCGGACCCCGATTAGGTTTCTGACAAACCCAAGTCAGACCCCGATTGGGCCTCCGACGAACCCACGTCGGACCCCGATTGGGTCTCCGTCGAACCCACGTCGGACCCCGATTGGGCCGGCGCCGCACCAGAACCGACCTCCGATCTCGAACCTGGACCCTCCGGCACCACGGGCGATGGTAGCTCCTCGCCGGCGACCCTGGGAGAAGGCTCAGGAGAGAGAACAGAACCGGGATCAGGATCACCGGCAGCGCCAGAACCCGGCGAGATAGGCTCGGACGCAGCGGACGGCTGCACCCGGCTCATCTCCCCTAGAGACAGGCTAAAGTGCTCTAAAGTGAGGAGAAGAAAGATTAGATAGAGCACTTGCCTGATCTCGGGTTCTGACGCCGTCCAGGACTGCGAAGATCCGGGTTCAAGCGTCAGAAGGTCGTTGTCAGGCTCCCACTCAGCTGCGTCGGGCTCCGCAGCTGGCATGATGGAAAACGCAGCATGTGAGTCCTCCGGCACCAGTGTCCACGCCAACGGCCCACACGGCGTGGTGGCAGGAGAACCTCGTCCCGCTGGACCGGACCGCTTCTCCGTGGAGACCCGGGGACGCTTAGTCGTCGGCGTAGGCTCCACACAGCAATCCGCTGTCCTCCTCCATCCATGGCGTAGCTGCGGAACCGGAACCAGGCTGTCCAGAACCGCAGGCCCCCTCCTCATCCCACGACGTTGGTCTGGCGCCGGGGACCGCTCAGCGGAGGGAGACACAGAGGATGCAGGATTAATGATTACAGCTACAGCAGGTGGTGGGAGTTCGGGGAGCTGCGAACCCCGAACTCTACCTCCAGGAGTTTGACAGAGCAAATCACAAGGTGAGTGTAAAAGAACTGAGACTTGCCTGTCTCCTGGAGGCTGGATGGTGCCTGCTGTCGTGGATGTTGCTCCTCCCTTTCCCCGCCGGGCGGTAACGGAGGACCCCCTGGGAGGACGTCGGGGAGCCGCTCGTGTTAATTCCAGGATGGAGCTCGCCAGGTCAGGATTCTGGACGCACACAGCAGCTGGGGAGCGCGTCGAGGAGGAGGGGGCGACAGCCAGGCCCGGAGCGCTGGTGTAACAGCGGAGGGAGGTGGCTCGGGAGACGAGGCTGCGGGATCTCCCCTCAGAAGAGGCGCAGGAGTGACAGCTGCGTGGGGGAATGAGACCTTGCGGCGGCCCGGAACTGGATCCGGACGGGGTTCATGCTGAGATGGGTTGGCAGCGTGACGACGGCTACTTGCAGAGGAGGAAGCGAAGAAGCGAGCCGGAAATTGCCGCTCCTGAGCAGAGACCGAGGCGAGGAGGGCGTCGAACTCGGGGTAGTCGTGCAGCCCTGGATTCCTCTTCACCAGTCCAACTGCCGCCGCCACATGCTCCATAATTACGGACGGGTGCACAGCGGAGCGGGCAGCAGCCACTCGGTCCCGGACCTTAATTGCAGTCAGCTGCAGATCCTCCGGGGGAATCCCGAGTGACGTCGTGCTGGATGGGGAAAGCCCTCTGGATGGCGCGAACTGCCGGGCCGGAGTGGAGGCAGGAGCGGGATCCCGAAGCGAAGGGTGACGTCTCCTCCCCTTCGGCTTCCTGCCGGGATTTCCCTCCAACCCACGGAGCATTTCTCGCTGTGCAGCTATGGCGTCCCTCCTGGCACAGACTTCAGGGTGGTTGGAGTGGCGAGGGAGACTGTCCAGGAGATTCTCAGCATAATCTAGGTGCCAGCATCTCTCGTTGGGGTTGTCGTACAGGGGGGCGGTGAAGAGCGTCCCATCGACATCCTCCAAGATGGCCGTCAGCTCGTCGCCCTGGCGCCGAACGTGACTCCTGGGAGATGGCATGCTCTAAGGGCAGACACCCAGACAGGGAAGACACAAGTCTAAACGGCAAACTCACGGCCGCCGGCAACTCGTCCGGCTGTGACTTACTGTTACGTGTGGCTCTCGCGAGCCACACAATGAGAGCCGAGGGCGAGCCAGTGAGTTTGCGATGTTTTATTGTGATAAGGAAAGGGGGATAAGGAACACGGCCTCGTGGGGCCAAAAAGCACAAATAACCATAAAGGTGTAACACTCACATCTAATGCAGAATGAAGAGCAGGTGGCTGGCGCCAGACGAAGGGGTTCCAGCCTACGATGCGCAAAGTCACAGCCCCGAATGATCGGAGCTGCTCCCTTTAATACTCATTAGCAGCGCCTCAGCTGATGAGGGTTAATTGGGCTCCAGCCGTCTCGTAAAACTTGACAGCTGGGAGCCCGCTGAGATGCTGTCACAGTGAGAGCCGGGCTGAGAGGGAATATGGCATGAAGCGCCGGATGACACGGCGTCTCATCCCATATGACACTTTAGCATGACCCGGCCAGGATTTGAACCCCAGCCTCCCGGTTGTGGGGTGGATGCTCTACCTCTAGGCCACCACTCCAGTGGCCTAGAGGTAATATTATTATTATAAAGCTGTATTATTACCTCCGCCAAGGAGGTAATGTTTTTACCGGGATTTGTTTGTTTGTCTGTCTGTTACCAACATAACTCAAAAAGGTATGAACAGATTTTGATGAAATTTTCAGGAAAGGTGTGTAATGGCACGGGGAACAGATGATTAGATTTTGGTGATGATCTGAGAGTGCATACCTCCACCAAGGGCTTTGTTTGTATTTGTGCAGCAGGATTACACAAAAACTACTGGATGGATTTGGATGAAATTTTCACCAGAGGTGGTTCTTGGGCTACAGAGGAACCCATTATATTTTGGTGATGATCTGAGAATGCATACCTCAGCCAAGGCTCTTATCTTCTCACGGTGTGTTAGCAACAATACTCCAAAACTGATGGACAGACTTTGATGCAATTTTCATTTTTTCCACAAGTGGCTATAGGTCTACACACAAACCCATTACATTTTGGAGGTGATCCATGAGAAATGGAAGGAGCCTTGGCGGAGGTATGCGCTCTATGCGTGCTTTTCTAGTTATTATTATTATTATTATTAAATGGGCTGCACGGTGGCGCAGTGGTTCAGCACTGTAGCAGCACAGTTTTACCCTCGGCCGGGGGATCGCGGGGATCATGAGATCGTGGGTTCGATCCCAGCCCCCGACCAACAGTGAGCTGTGTGGAGTTTGCATGTTCTCCCCGTGTTGCGCGGGTTTACTCCGGGATTTCTCCGGTTTCCTCCCGCACACCAAAAACATGTAGGTTTAGGGCGCTCGCGCACGCAGCGACCAGCAGCCGGTGGCTTGTCACCAGACTGCAAACCAAGTCTACCTACGGGTACAAATAAGTAACAAAAAAAAAATAAAAATCCTGTTATAATCATATTATTATAAAGGGTTACCAATGACAGACTCATTACACAATCATCTATTCATGCAGACGACATTCTGATCTCTAGTTAGAGTAGGGAGCAGGTGGAAGACAACCTTATGAGGTGCTAGCATGCACTGGAGAAAAGAGGAATGAACATCAGTAGAAGCAAGACAGAATACATGTGTGTGAATAAGAGGGATGCAGGTGTAACCGTGAAGATGTGAGGAAGAGATTATGAAGGTGCATGAGTTTAAATATCAAGAGAGGTTGGGCTGCACGTGGGCTGCACGTGCTGCACGTGGGCTGCACGGTGGCACAGTGGTTTAGCACTGTGGCAGCACAGTTTACCCTCGGCCGGGGGATCGCGGGGATCGTGAGATCGTGGGTTCGATCCCTGCCCCCGACCAACAGTGAGCTGTGTGGAGTTTGCATGTTCTCTCCGTGTTGCGTGGGTTTACTCCGGGATTTCTCCGGTTTCCTCCCGCATACCAAAAACATGTAGGTTTAGGGCGCTCGCGCACGCAGCGACCGGCAGCCGGTGGCTTGTCACCAGACTGCAAACCAAATCTACCTACGGGTACAAATAAGTAACAAAGAGAGGTGAAGAAGAGTGTGGGCAGGGTGGAGTGGGTGGATACGAGAGTCAGGTGTGATTTATGACAGGATAGCAGCTAGAGTCAAAGGGAAGATTTACAGGACGGTCGTGAGACCTGCTATGATGTATGGTTTGGAAACGGTGGCACTGACAAAACAATGGGAGGCAGAGCTAGAGGTGGCAGAGTTGAAGATGCTGATTTTCTTATTAGGTGTGACTAGGAGGGACAGGAATAGAAATGAGTATATCAGAGGGACAGCTCATGTTGAGCAGTTTGGAGACAAAGTAAGAGAACCAAAGCTGAGATGGTTTGGACATGTGCAGAGGAGGGATAGTGGATATATCGGTTAAGGATGTTAAAGATGGAACTGGAAAAGAGGAAGACCACAGAGAACATTCATGGATGTAGTGAAGGAGGACATGGAGAGGGTAGGTGTTACAGAAGAGGATATAAGGGATAGAGTGAGAGTCCCTAAAGGGAGCAGCTGAAAGAAGAAGACAATCATCGATTCAATTGTTGTACTCTGTACAGTTTCTATAAAGTCATTCATGTTTACTTTTCTATTTGTAGAAGTGACACATAAAACCCAAATGTATAGTGAGGGTGTGCTGGGAACGTCTGGCTGAGGCCCCTGTCCAGGAGGTCTTCAACTCCCACCTCCAGAAGAACTTCAACCACATTCCGAGGGAGCCTGGAGACATGGAGTTTGAATGGGCCATGTTCTCCACCTCTATTGTTGAAGCGGCGGCCCAGAGCTGCGGCCGCAAGGTGGTCGGTGCATCTCGTGGTGGCAACCCCCGAACCAAGTGATGGACACCAGTGGTGAGGGGGACATTAAGCTGAAGAAGGAGTCCTATCAGGCTTGGTTGGCTTGTGGGACTCCCAAAGCAGCTGAGGTGTACTGGCAGGCCAAGCGGAGTGCAGCTTGGGTGGTTGCTGAAGAAAAAACCTGGGTATGGGAGGAGTTCGGTGAGGCCATGGATTAAGACTTTCGGTCGGCCTTGAAGAGATTCTAGCAAACTGTCCAGCAGCTCAGGAGGGGGAAGCAGCTCCCTGTCCACACTGTGTATGGTGCGGATGGGGCGCTGTTGACTTCGACTGGGGATATTGTCAGGCAGTGGAAGGAATACTTTGAGGATCTCCTCAATCCCACTGACATGGCTTCCACAGAGGAAGCAGGGCTTGTGGACGAGGGGGACGACTCGCCTATCACAGGGGCTGAGGTCACCAAGGTGGTTAAAAATCTCCTTGGTGGTCGGGGCCCGGGGGTGGACGAGATTCGCCCTGAGTACCTCAAGGCCCTGGATGTTGTAGGGCTGTCATGGTTGACACGCCTCTGCAACATTGCGTGGAGGTCGGGGGCAGTGCCTTTGGCATGGCAAACCGGGGTGGTGGTTCCTCTCTTCAAAAAAGGGGACCGGAGGGTGTGCTCCAACTTTAGAGGGATCACACTCCTCAGTCTCCCTGGGAAGATCTATGCCAAGGTACTGGAGAGGAGAGTCCAGCCGTTGGTCGAACCTCGGATTCAGGAGGAGCAATGTGGTTTTCGTCCTGGCCATGGCACATTGGACCAGCTCTTTACCCTCTCGAGAATTCTCTAGGGTTCGTGGGAGTTTGCCCAACCAGTTTACATGTGCTTTGTGGACTTGGAGAAGGAATTTGACCGCGTCCCTCGTGGTTTTTTGTGTGTGGGGGGGTGCTTTGGGAGTATAGGGTATCGGGTTTGTTGTTATGAACTATTCAGTCTCTGTACGACCGTTGTGAGAGTTTGGTTCGTATTGCCAACACTCGGTCGGACTCATTCCCAGTGAGAATTGGACTCCGCCAGGGCTGCCCTTTGTCACCGATGCTGTTCATAAATTTTATGGACAGGATTTCTAGGCGCAGCCAAGGAATGGAGGGTGTCATGCTTGGTGACCACAGGATCTCATCTCTGTTGTTTGCAGATGATGTTGTCCTGCTGGCTTCATCCAGCAATGACCTACAGTTCTTGCTGGGACGGTTTGCTGTTGAGTGTGAAGCGGCTGGGATGACAATCAGCACCTCCAAGTCCGAGTCCATGGTCCTCAGCCAGAAAAAGGTGGATTGTCCTTTTCGGGTTGGCGACAGGCTCTTGCCCCAAGTGGAGGAGTTTAAGTATCTTGGGGTCTTATTCACGAGTGAGGGGAGAATGGAGCGAAAGATCGACAGACGGATCGGAGCAGCATCTGCAGTGATGCGGACGTTGTACCGGTCTGTTGTGGTGAAGAGGGAGCTGAGTTCTGAGGCAAAGCTATCCATTTACCAGTCAATCTATGTTCCTACTCTCACCTATGGTCACGAGATTTGGGTAATGACCGAAAGAACGAGATTGCAGATACAAGCGGCTGAAATGAGCTTTCTCCGTAGGATTGCTGGACTCACCCTCAGAGATAGGGTGAGGAGCTCAGTCATCCGGGAGAGGCTCAGAGTAGAACCGCTGCTCCTCCACATTGAAAGGAGTCAGCTGAGGTGGTATGGGCATCTGATTAGGATGCCTCCTGGACGCCTCCCACTTGAGGCGTTTCAGGGACGTCCCACTGGGAGGAGACCCCGGGGCAGACCCAGGACTCGGTGGAGAGACTATGTCTCCCAGCTGGTCTGGGAACGCCTTGGTATCCTCTCTGAAGAGCTGGAGCAGGTGGCTGGGGAGAGGGAAGTCTGGGCTTCTCTGCTTGAACTGCTGCCTCTGCAACCCGAACCTCCGGAAAAGCAGTAGAAGATGGATGGATGGATGGACACATAAAACCACAATTTTAACTGCTGGAATTAAAGTAAAAAGTATGCTAGCAAACAAAGTAACTTAAACAGGCATTGCATATGATCTGAGGAATATAGCAAAACTTAGACCTTTGGTCTCAACACCTGAACTGGAAATGATCATTCATGCTTTTATCTCGTCTCGCTTAGATTATTGTAATGCCCTTTTTATGTTTTAATAAAACTGCTGTTGCCCGCCTTCAGACTGTGCAAAATGCAGCAGCACGGCTTTTAACCCTGACTAAAAAAAGGGAACACATTTCCCCAGTTTTACCATCCCTTCATTGGTTGTCAGTTGCTTTTAGATTTCATTTCAAGATTTTAATTCTGACTTTTAGAGCTCTTAATGGCCAAGCCTCTTCATACATTTCAGCCCTTTTGACTCCTTATGCCACGACGCGATCACTAAAATCCTCAGATCAGAGACTCCTGGTGGTCCCTCAGACCAAATTCAGAACCTGTGGAGATCGATCTTTCCAGGCCGCTGCACCACGGCTTTGGAACGCACTTCCCCTGTCCTTGCATTGCCTTGAGTCTGTTGACTCCTTTAAGAAGGAGTTAAAAACTCAGTTGTTTAGACATGCTTTTAGCTCTCATTGAATGGCTTTTATTTCTTCACTGTTTTCTCTTTTTATCCCTATTAATATGAATATTTTATCTTATTTCTATTGATTTTAGTTTCTGTGTATTTGTAAATTTTAATTTGCTGTGAAGCACTTTGTGATATTTATCTGTGGAAAGTGCTATACAAATAAACTTTGCTTGCTTGCATATGAAAACATTTAGATGGCATTGAAATCAAAGACTATAAAGCTGTATTGCTTCGATCCTTCATATACGTACATATTCCAACAATCCATTTCTTTATTGCTTCCAGTTGTCTTTTTGACTATGCTATAATTAGTTTGATTACTCTCTGTCTGTGTTTGTATTACAAAGCTAAAGTAGAAGTAAAAATAAAAACATGATTTGGTTTCCTCAGATCTCCAAGTTGGAAGGAAAGCTGCTAGCTCCTGTGTTGGAGAATGGTGAGAACTTCTCTGTGGGCGAGAGACAGCTGATGTGTATGGCTCGAGCGCTGCTGCGTAACTCCAAGGTCTGTGTAGAGTATATATGCATATACAGTGTATAACATTTTCACTTGTACCTACATACTACTAGATGTACTTGTCTTGTCTTCTGAACATTAGATTTATTTTTGTCATCCAACTTTTTACTTCTTCCAACAGATCATTCTCTTGGATGAAGCCACAGCCTCTATCGATGCAGAGACCGATGCTCTGATCCAAAACACCATCAAAGACGCCTTCCACGACTGCACCATGCTCACTATTGCACATCGCATCAACACAGTGATGCATGGAGATCGTATTCTGGTTATGGACAACGGACAGGTAGAAACTAATTGTCTTACTTTCCTAAGAATACCAAAATGTAGCTGTTTTGCTCATAACTGGTGGTGCCACTTGACAAAAAAGCAGTGGCGGGCTATGTGCATTCATATCTGGGCCTTCAGTGATAAAGATCTAATATAACTGGCTTGATTGGGCTTTATATAAACTCCAATTTATGCCACTGCATCATGCGTTGCGACTGTACCCGGGGACCCAACTAGTAAGCACCTCTCCAGAAATGGAAACACTAAACCTGCCTGTATCTTCAAAAGTAAACAATGAAACATCCATCCATCTTTTTCTACTTAATCCTTTTTGGGTTGCGGGGGTGCTGGAGCCTACCCCAGCATCTTTGGGCGAGAGGCAGGATACACCCTGGACAGATCGCCAGTCCATCACAGGGCCAACACAGAGAGACAGACAACCATTCACTCTCACATTCATAACTAAGGACAATTTAGAATCCCCAGTTTGATGCCAATTAACCTACAGTAACTTGCATGTTTTTGGCATGTGAGACGAAACTGGAGAAATCCCGGAGTAAACCCATGCAGACATGAGGAGAACATGCAAACTCCACACAGATTACTGTTGGTCGGAGGCTGGGATCGAACCCAGGATCCCCCGGCCAAGGATGAGTTATTGTGCTGCCGCAGTGCTAACCACTCCTCCACCGCACTGCCCACAATGAAACATATTTCTGGAAAAAAAAAGTAAAGGAATTACCCCCCCCCCCACCAATCTACATCATGAATTAACTGATTAATCATGTTTTTTGGAAAGCGGAGTTAAATTTCACTAGCCACACCCAGGCCTGATTACTGCCAGACTTGTTAATTCAAGAAATTATGTAAATAGAATTGCCAAACTGGATTTTAACCAAATAAAGAAGAAGAAACGGATGCCAGAGAAGCACTCCGTGCAACGATCAGCACAACGGCACACAGTGTTCCAGCACCAGGCAACAGAAGAGGACAGCAAATAAAGGAAACTGGTGATTACTCAACACAAAACAGGTGAGACTAATCAGGGCCAACAAATAACAGGGGATCAGCTACAGGTGAGGGAAACAGGATGGGCGGGGCTGTTCAAATAATGGACACCGAGGAGCTAGGGAATGATAATAAACATACACACAGGAACAAAACTTTCAGAACATAATTAGAGACATTATAATGAAAAAAAACCCTGATAAACCAAGGCTAAGGTAGGGAAACCCAGGGAAAACGTACAAAAGTAACAGCTGGCCCTGGACACAGGAAATTTAGATAATATGAATAATAACGTGAGGATAATAATGGTGCAAATAGTTCACAAACAACAGAAAGTGTGGGCATGGTTGGAAACCATGTCCAAATATGACAGTGCCCCCCCCCAAAGGGGCGGGTTCCAGACCAAAAAGAAAAACAAGAAACACCAAAATAGGCTGATGGAGGGGGACAAGGACTGGAGAGAAAGAGTGAATATGAAAACAAAACAAAAGTAGTTCATCAGGTAGTTGGCTGGAGTCCTAAGACCACCAACAGGAGGAATATGGCACATCTGGTGGCCTACCACAGTCCGTGAACAACCAGACGGAGAAACATGGTGCGTCGGGTGGCTTACCAGAGTCCAAGGACCACCAGACGGATGAACACAACGCATCTGGTAGCCTACCAGAGTCCAAGGCCCACCAGATAGATGAACATGACACATCTGGTGACCTACCTGAGTCCAAGAGCCACCAGACGGAGGAGGTGGATGGGTCGGGGGGGTCCCCCAGAGTCCATGGGTCCCCAGACCATATAACATGGTGAGTCTGGCGGCCTCCCCAAGTCCATAGACCACAAAACAGAAAAGCATGGTGCTGCAGGGGCTTTAACCTTTTGAGTGTGAGATTTTGCGTGCCCCTAGTGGCAGAGCATGGCGCTGCGCCTGTCATCTCACTCTGACATGACCGACTGCATTGGGGATTTGTACTGACTTGTACTGATCTGCCAGTTTCAGAAGGTGGCAGACATCCATTGGAGGACTCAAAGGATGACACATAATACACCAAAGAAGAAGAACTCCTCATTTCCTTTTGCTGTTTTTAGCATTTTAGCCCAGAAAGCTAATATGGCTGCCATCCGTCATTGTGCACCATCACTTAGTCGGCTTTGTATGCGGAAAATAGCTGTAGGATACAAGCAAAATTTATGTGGGATAATCATAAGACTTTGTAGATGTGGTAGAGAGCGTAAATGACTGACAGAATGCAAAATAACGACCATGATGGATGAAAACGCAGTGACCACGGCAGTGAGCAAGTCCCCTTAGCCGCCGGTAGGTGACGAATTTCTGTATTTTTTTAATATTGTACTGATTTCTTGTTCATATACTTTGAAGATAAGATGATGAGGTACCTCTGTACAAAAAACAGTGTCAAAAGACTGAACCATTCTTTGTGTAAATACGTCCAAAGTCCAGTTTTGACTGAGTTATGGAATTTAAAGCGCTGCCGCAACATTATGCAAACTAGATGCGTAAATTTATTCCTATCTGAAACTTTGGATCATATTTTACATCTTTCTAATTGACAGTAAGCCATTATCTCTTACCACTTTCAAGTTATAGCCTTGGATATTTGAACTATTTTACTGACAAAAAATATTTACCACTCTTGACCACTAGGGGTTATGTCACAATTCGGCGACAGACACACTCAAAGAGTTAAGTTCATACACAGAAACAAAACTACAGAACATGATTAGACACATGATAATGAAAAATAAACCCACTGATCAACCAAGGCTAAGATAGAGGACCACAGGGAAAACATACATGAGTGGCTAAAGATAAAGGAAACATTCAAGGGTAAACACTGGTGCTGGAAAACGGGGAACTTAAATAATATAAATGATAACATAAAGATAATAATGGTGTAGACAGTTTACAAACAACAGAAAGTATGGACACGATGTCCAAATCATAACAACGCCCCCCCAAGGGCGAATTCCAGACACCCCAAAAAGAAAAACAAGAAACACCAAAAGGGGTGAGTGGAGGGCCACAAGGACTGGAGGGAAAGAGTCAATATGAAAACAAAACAAAAGCAGTTCATCGGGTGGTTGGCTGGAGTCCTAAGACAACCAACAGGAGGAATATGGCACATCTGGTGGCCTACCGAAGTCCATGGGCCACCAGACGGTAAAACATGGTGTGTCAGGTGGCCTATCAAAGTCCAATGACCACTGGGCAGATGAACATGATGTGTCGGGTGGCCTACCAGAGTCCAAGGGCCACCGGACAGATGAACAAGATAGGTCGGGGGTCGCTCAGAGTCCATAGGCCCCCAGATCAAGGAACACGGTGGGTCTGGTGGCCTCCCCAAGTCCATAAACCACCAGACAGAAAAAAATTTTGTTGCAGGAGCTTTAAGTTCAGGAGCCAGCGGCTGGGGAGCACTGACCTCAAACAATGATGATGGAGCGACCTGCTCCGATGATGACAAGGGTGGAGCGGACTGCTCAGATGGCCAGGGTGGAGCGGACTGCTCCGATGATGAAGGCTGGTGAACAGCGAACCCAGACGATAATGATGAAGGCTGGCGGACGGCGAGCCCAGATGATGGAGGCTGGTGAATGGCAAGCCCAGATGAAAACGATGAAGGCCGGTGAATGGTGAACCCAGATGAAGACAAAGGCTGGTGAGCGGCGCGCTCAGAAGCCAGGAATTCCATCCCTGAAACAAACACCTCAGATGGGGAGGAAAAAACACATGTTTGTGTCAAGTCCATACAATAATTGTCCACAGCAGAAACCAGTGGAGAGGACCCAGAGGCAGATGGGAATTGCACTTGGGTCCTCCCACCAGAGCAAGGCAAATCTTTTCAAAAATGGATGTTAAAAATAAGAGAAAAAACACTTGCCTTAACTCCTGGACCACTGCTGGGATGACAGTCATTGGCGAAGCTGCTGGTGATGTGATGACCTCAGGAGACACTGTAGGATCAGTGGATGAGGCAGTCTGAAGCTCAACTGCGGGTGAGGCAATCCAAGGTTGAGCAGCAGGAGACATGACAGCAATAGAGGAGCTCAAGCGCTGCAGAGCAGCAGCAAAGGAGGAGCTCAGAAGCGGACAAGCAGATGGAGCAGCAGATGAGGAGCTCTGGAGCAGAGAAGCTGATGAAGCAGCAGATGAGGAGCTCTGGAGCGAAGCTGATGAAGTAGCAGATGACGTGGAGGCAGCTGACGGATCACCAGATGACAAGCTTGGGAGAGAGGAGAGGGGAGAAGCAGATGACATTAGGCAAATGGGGGCGGCAGCAAACACAAAAAGTGAGGGCTCAGCAGCAGTGGGTAGCGGCTGCTGAGGCTCCTCACTGGGAACAAGGCAGGACTTCTCACTATTAAATGTTAGAAAATGAGAAAATAGTACTTGCCTTGTATACCGCTCTGCTGAGGCTGCCACTGTGGCTCCCGCTACTATAGAAACTACCACTGTGGAACCAGATGAATCACTCCGGGTGGCTGCGGTGAGTCCCTGTCGAAGAGCTGCTGAGTGGCGGCAAGGAGCTGGAACAGGAGCGTGGCGAGGGACGGCGGTTATAGGAGTCATGGGATGCTTAATCATTGGCACAGGCTCAATTGTGGAAGCCAGGGGACGTTTGACCATCGGCACAAGCTTCCGTGGTACCAGAACTGGCGAGGGGCAGAAGTTGTAGAAGCTAGGGGACACTCAACTGTCAGCACAAACTTCTGTGAAGAAGATGAGGGGACCCGGGGACGTTTCAACATCGGCACAGGCTCACAAACGGGGAAAAAGTCTCTCATCAGTCCGGAAAATGTTCTTTGCAGGATGAAGACGAAGAGGGACAGACCAGTCTGGTGTAGCTGTGCAGGCTGAGATTCGCCTCCAAACACTCAGCTGCGCTGGCCGGAAAATTTACAGTTACCTCCAGAGATGAAAAAGCCCAGCCACTGGAGACAACCTCCTCTAAGGCTTGGACCGCCCAACTCTGACCCTCCTCCACAACGAAGGTAATGGTGCCCACAGAGTCTACTTCCAGCTGGAACATACCGTCATGGGCTGCCTCTGGCAGACAGTAAATGACTCCTTAAGGCAAGCACGGTGTAAAGCAAACAGTGATTTATTCCATAACAGAAGAAATGGTGAACACAGACTAGGCTGTGAAACACACACATAAACTGGGTTTTGACTAAATAAAGAAGAAGGAACGGGTGCCAGAGAAGCAGCCCGTACAATGATCAGCACAACGACACACAATGTTCCGGCACCAGGCAACAGAAGAGGATGGCTAATAAAGGAAACTGGTGATTACTTAACACAAAACAGGTGAGACTAATCAGGGCCAACAGATAACAGGGGATCAGCTACAGGTGAGGGAGATAGGACGGGCGGGGCTGTGCAAATAATGAACACCGGGGAGCTAGAGAATGATAATAAGCATACATGCAGGAACAAAACTACAGGACATAATTAGAGACATGCTAATGAAAAATAAACGCAGCGATGAACCAAGGCTAAGGTAGGGAAACCCAGGGGAAAACGTATAAAAGTAACAGCTGGTACTGGACACAGGGAACTTAAATAATATCAATGATAACATAAGGATAATAATAGCGCAAATAGTTCAGAAAGCATGGACATGGTTTCCAACCATGTCCAGATATGACAGAACTGTCCTGTTACATCTGCCATAAAACTAACACAGCATTTTATAAAAAGGACATCATACCAACAGTCAAACATGGTGGTGATAGGACAATGGTCGGGGGCTGCTTTAGGACCTGGAGACTTGCCGTAATTGATAGAACCATAAATTCTGCTCTCTACAAGAAAATCCTGACGGAGAATGTCCGGCTGTCAGTTCGTGACCTCAAGCTCAAGAACTCCAGCGTGGCTGAATTAAAACAATTGTGCAAAGAAGTGTGGGTCAAAATTCCTCAGGAATGATGTAAAAGATTCAATGCCAGTTATTGCAAACGCTTGATTGCAATAGTTGCCGCCAAGGGTGGCACTACCAGTTATTAGGTTTAGGGGGCAATTACTTTTTCACATAACAAAAGAAACCATCATTTAAAAACTGCATTTTGTATTTACTTGGGTTATCTTTGTTTTGCCTAATATTAAAATTTGTTGGACGATCTGAAACATTTAACTGTGATAAATATACAGAAATATAAGAAATCAGGGAGGGGGCAAGTACTTTTTCACAGCATATTATATATAAGCAGATCTCAAATTTTGATTTAAAAATCTATTTTGTACATTGTCATGTTTAAAATATTCAATCTGTATAAAATCAATTCTGAGTCACTTCAGGCCCACAAATGAATGTATCCTTAATGTCTTGATACACTGGGTAAATGTGGATTGCAGCTACTGTATAAAATCCTTTGAGAGGTCAGTATGATTAGAAAACAAACACCAACATGAACTTTATTCAAACCTTAAATTAAAGCTCCTAAATGTTCTGTCTTACAGGCTGCAGAGTTGGATCCTCCAGATGTTTTAATGCAAAGACCAGACTCTCTGTTCTCTTCACTCCTGACTGCTGCTAACACCGTCAATACATGAACCAGCAGAGACCTTCCATACCAAACAATCCAATGAAAGTTATTGTTTTTACATCATATATCTATATATCTATATCTATCTATCTATCTATACACTACCGTTCAAAAGTTTGGGGTCACTTAGAAATTTACTTATTTTTGAAAGAAAAGCACTTTTTTTCAATGAAGATAACTTTAAACTAATCAGAAATACACTCTATACATTGCTAATGTGGTAAATGACTATTCTAGCTGCAAATGTCTGGTTTTTGGTGCAATATCTACATAGGTGTATAGAGGCCCATTTCCAGCAACTATCACTCCAGTGTTCTAATGGTGCAATGTGTTTGCTCATTGCATCAGAAGGCTAATGGATGATTAGAAAACCCTTGTGCAATCATGTTAGGTCTGCAATGCTGTAATTGCTGCAAATGGAGGATTCTTTGACGAAAGCAAAGTTTGAAGGAAAAAATTATTATTTCAAATACAAATCATTATTTCTAACCTTGTCAATGTCTTGACTATATTTTCTATTCATTGTACAACTCATGGTGGTAAATAAGTGTGACTTTTCATGGAAAACACAAAATAATTGTCTGGGTGACCCCAAACTTTTGAACAGTAGTGTATATATACGTATATATATATATATATGTGTGTGTGTGTGTGTGTGTGTGTGTGTGTGTGTGTGTGTGTGTGTTTTCTTATTGTAATCACAACTGGATGGTGTGATTAATAAGTAAAATGAAATTTGGTGTTGTGGAGAGAGGAATAATCAGGCCAGGCATTCACAACAGATGAACTTTATTCACTCTCTCACATCTCTCAGAATCAGAAAAAGAATTGACCTCATGCTGCAGCGTCTCTCATTTATATTACAACACTCACTCCCCCTGCTGCCTGAGGTCTTGCATCACAATACATTCTCCCATCACAATTCCTATTGTCGCCCAGTTGCTTAATCCCCCATGCTCTTCCGGCAGAGGAATTTACTGCCTCTCCCTTCCTTCCAGTCTGAGATGAATATCACAGCATGGGTTCCCCGTACCCCCCCCCCCCACCGAGTCTCAGACTGAGCGTTAACTCTCACGTCCTTTCGGCTTCAGCCTCCTCCCATATCTGCTGTAACGAGGGGTCTTCAGCTCCGCGGCGCTGCTGGGTTGATGGGGGGTTCCTGGGGGTGTGTCCGTCTGTGGGTGGACAATGGAGGGGGGGGACATTCAGCATGCTCGTGTGACTGCTCTGATGAATCGTTTACCTGGGGAGTTCTCAGTGGGGGTCTTCCACGCCGAGGAGCTCGAGCCAACATCACTTGCTCGTCTGCCACCACAAAGGCGGGTTTAAGCCTGTCTATACAGATTTTCTCCTGGCGACCCCCAAGTCTAACACAAAATGTTTGTCCCCTGGTTCCAGCACTCTAAATGGGCCATCGTAGGGTGGCCGCAATGGGGGCTGGTGGGCATCGTGCCTGACAAACACAAACGCCGCGTTCTTCAAAGTTTTCGGCACAAAAGCGCGTGGAAAACAGTGGTGGGCCGGGCCAGGTAGCGTGCCTGCGTCTGCGCTATGCTGTGAACGCGGGGACGGATGGGTGTTTGGCACAGGGTTATCTGGTAAAAATTCCCCAGAGAGCCGCAGCAGCTGAGAAAAAACCAACTCTGCTGGGGAAGCCTCCAAATCCTCTTTTGGTGCAGAACGCAACCCTAATAGAACCCACGGCAACCAGTCCACACAATTTGCATCTGTAAGCAAAGCCCTGAGCGCTGCTTTCAGTGACCTATGGAAACGCTCGCATAACCCATTGGCCTGTGGGTTGTACGCGGTTGTGCGATGGATTGCGACGCCTAGGCTACAGGCCATCGCGGACCAGAGGTCGGAAACAAACTGAGGGCCCCGATCAGACGTGATGTCTGAAGGGATGCCAAAACATGCCACCCATGTTGTCAAAAAGGCGTGCGCCACATCGGCGGACGCAGTGGAAGCTAGCGGGACTGCTTCTGGCCATCGTGTGGTGCGGTCCACCACTGTCAGGAGGTGCGTGAACCCCTGCGATGGCAGGAGGGGGCCCACGAGGTCCACGTGAACGTGGTCGAACCTCTTAGCCGGGATATAGAATGGCTCCAAAGGGGCCTTTGTGTGCCTGTGCACTTTGGCTCATTGGCACACTACGCAGGCTGCAGCCCACTCTTTCACCTGTTTGCGCAGGCCCGGCCATACGAACTTTGCTCCCACCAGTTTGACTGATGCGCGCACTCCTGGATGCGCCAGGGCGTGAACGGACTCAAAAACACACAAAGACCTGCTAAAAAAAAGCAAGCGGCTGCCAAGAACCAGTGACGCGTTGCTCCACGACGGCCCCTATGGCCACGTTCAAGGCGTCGGTAGTGAGCACCATCTGAGCTGCCGGGTCCGGGTGCGCCAATAGTGCGGCATTTGCCAGGGCTGTTTTAACCTCAGAGAATGCCTGCTCCCGCTCAGGAGTCCAGTCGACTCTGTCCACCAGTTTCCGTTTCTTGAGTGCGGCGTACAATGGCTGCATGAGCTGGGCTGCACGGGGGAGGAAACGGTTATAAAAGTTAACCATCCCCAAAAACTCCTGCAGCGCCCTGACCGTCTGAGGCCGGGGAAAATTCGCCACCACGCGCACCTTGTCCGGCAAGGGTATCACTCCCTCCAGTGAGATGCGGTGCCCCCAAAAAATCGATCCCCGTCACGCCGAACTGGCATTTCGCCAGGTTGATTATTAACCCGTGCTCCTCTAACTTCTGGAAAACTGTCCTGAGGTGGGTTACGTGTTCGAACTCGTTCCAGGCTCGCTACTTGCTGAGTCATGCGAGCGTCCAGCGCTGCGACCACATAGTAATATAAGATAAGATAAGCCTTTATTAGTCCCACAACGGGGAAATTCCAGGATTGCAACAGCACAGGGATAACAACACTCAGAGCAACAATCAGAAGGCAAGAAAAAAAAAACAAACTATCTGGTTGTCACCTATCAGATGACACCTATCTGGTGTCATCTGCCGTTATTCCCCGGAGCGTGAACTGGGCCTCGGTGTGGAGGAACCAAGACTTCGGGTCGTGCAGCCAAAAGTCTGGTAGTTTGACCGAAACGGCACACGCATTGCTGGGGCTTCCCGTCCGGGTCATTTCTGGGGTGTTTGCCTCGTGCTCCATTATTCGTCAAGTGTCACCAGTGTGGAGAGAGGAATAATCGGGCCAGGCATTCACAGCAGACAAACTTTATTCACTCTCTCACATCTCTCAGAATCAGAAAAAGAATTGACCTCATGCTGCAGGGTCTCTCCTTTATATTACAACACTCACTTCCCCTACTGCCTGAGGTCTTGCATCACAATGCATTCTTGCATCACAATTCCTATTGTCCCCCAGTTGCTTAATCCCCCATGCTCTTCCGGCAGAGGAATTTACTGCCTCTCCCTTCCTTCCAGTCTGAGATGAATATCACAGCATGGGTTCCCCATAGTGTTTTGATTTTTCCTCATTGTTTTAAATAATGATATATTTATCTTGTCTGTTTATAACAGTGCACGGGCAATGTTGCTTTATATGACTTGATATGAATCTGTTTTGTACATTCTGAATATTATTTATTATCTGTCTCCATTTGCTGGCACTACTTGTAAAGTTTGAATCTACTGTAAAGCTGCTGACAACAGTCTGGTAATAAATTGATAAAAATTTGCAAGTTTCAGTTACATTATGGAAATCTGCAGTACTTATCAGTCCTTCCACGATTTCGCAGGATGTTTTTATGATTGTTGCAGCCCAAAAAGCCGGAATTCGCGGGAGCTTTTTAAAAAAGTTGCAATAAAAGTTGCAATGTTTTCAGACTGTTTTTTGCACTAAAAGTTATGGCAAGTGTCAAACGGCTCGAGCGGTCAAGGCGCGTTGCACAGAAGAGCTGGACTTCAGGAGTTTGCAACAAGCATTTTCCATTTATTTAGACACTGCAGGCAAACAACTCCAATTTAAAATGACCAACACTCAACAACCTCCAAATGAAAATCACCTGCTCATATACCCAGTGAGATAATTAGCCTGGTTAGAACATACCATTATCCTCAGGTAAGGCAATAAATATACACATTTTACATATACCCAACAATACCTTAAAATACTCATTAAACATATAAATAATATCTACACAATATTTACAAACTCACACATAATAAATAAACACAAATAAATAGTATAAACCATTATTTACGTTTAAATCTACTACCGACTTCCCCCTCTACTCATCTACTGCATACTTTTCTCTCATGGCATTCTTTATAAGGCGCTCGAGTCCCTGGGGGAATTTTTCACCTGAGACACCACCAGGAACCACGCTGGCAAAAGTAAGTGGTTTATTTGCCTTACACAATTGACTTGTTAACGTTAACTCTTTTTATCCATCCATCCATCCATCTTCTACCGCTTTTCCGGAGGTCCGGGTCGCGGAGGCAGCAGTTCAAGCAGAGAAGCCCAGGCTTCCCTCTCCCCAGCCACCTGCTCCAGCTCTTCAGAGGGGATACCAAGGCGTTCCCAGACTAGCTGGGAGACATAGTCTCTCCACCGAGTCCTGGGTCTGCCCCGGGGTCTCCTCCCAGTGGGACGTGCCTGAAACACCTCAAGTGGGAGGCGTCCAGGAGGCATCCTAATCAGATGCCCATACCACCTCAACTGACTCCTTTCAATGTGGAGGAGCAGCGGTTCTACTCTGAGCCTCTCCCGGATGACTGAGCTCCTCACCCTATCTCTGAGGGTGAGTCCAGCAATCCTACGGAGAAAGCTCATTTCAGCCGCTTGTATCCGCGATCTCGTTCTTTCGGTCATTACCCAAAGCTCGTGACCATAGGTGAGAGTAGGAACGTAGATTGACTGGTAAATCGACAGCTTTGCCTTAGAACTAAGCTCCCTCTTCACCACAACAGACCGGTACAACGTCCGCATCACTGCAGATGCTGCTCCAATCCGTCTGTCGATCTCTCGCTCCATTTTCCCCTCACTCGTGAACAAGACCCCAAGATACTTAAACTCCTCCACTTGGAGCAGGAGCCTGTCCCCAACCCGGAGAGGACAATCCACCTTTTTCCGGCTGAGGACCATGGACTCGGACTTGGAGGTGCTGATTCTCATCCCAGCCGCTTCACACTCAGCGGCAAACCGTCCCAGCAAGAGCTGTAGGTCATTGCTGGATGAAGCCAACAGGACAACATCATCTGCAAACAACAGAGATGAGATCCTGTGGTCACCAAGCATGACACCCTCCATTCCCTGGCTGCGCCTAGAAATCCTGTCCATAAAAATTATGAACAGGACCGGTGACAAAGGGCAGCCCTGGCGGAGTCCAACTCTCACTGGGAATGACTCCGACCGAGTGTTGGCAATGCGAACTAAACTCTCACAACGGTCGTACAGAGACCGAATAGCTCGTAACAACAAGCCCGATACCCCATACTCCCGAAGCACCCCCCACAAAAATCCACGAGGGACGCGGTCAAATGCCTTCTCCAAGTCCACAAAACACATGTAAACTGGTTGGGCAAACTCCCACGAACCCTCAAGAATTCTCGAGAGGGTAAAGAGCTGGTCCGATGTGCCACGGCCAGGACGAAAACCACATTGCTCCTCCTGAATCCGAGGTTCGACCAACGGCCGGACTCTCCTCTCCAGTACCTTGGCATAGACCTTCCCAGGGAGGCTGAGGAGTGTGATCCCTCTAAAGTTGGAGCACACCCTCCGGTCCCCTTTTTTGAAGAGAGGAACCACCACCCCGGTTTGCCATGCCAAAGGCACTGCCCCCGACCTCCACGCAATGTTGCAGAGGCGTGTCAACCATGACAACCCAACAACATCCAGGGCCTTGAGGTACTCGGGGCGAATCTCGTCCACCCCCGGGGCCCGGCCACCAAGGAGATTTTTAACCACCTTGGCGACCTCAGCCCCTGTGATAGGCGAGTCATCCCCCTCGTCCCCAAACCCTGCTTCCTCTGTGGAAGGCGTATCAGTGGGATTGAGGAGATCCTCGAAGTATTCCTTCCACCGCCCGACGATATCCCCAGTTGAAGTCAACAGTGTCCCATCCGCACCATACACAGTGTGGACGGGGAGCTGCTTTCCCCTCCTGAGCCGCCGAACAGTTTGCCAGAATCTCTTTGAAGCCGACCGAAAGTCTTGTTCCATGGCCTCACCGAACTCCTCCCATACCCGGGTTTTTGCTTCAGCAACCACCCGAGCTGCACTCCGCTTGGCCTGCCGGTACACCTCAGCTGCTTCGGGAGTCCCACAAGCCAACCAAGCTTGATAGGACTCCTTCTTCAGCTTAATGGCCCCCCTCACCACTGGTGTCCACCACTTGGTTCGGGGGTTGCCACCACGAGATGCACCGACCACCTTGCGGCCGCAGCTCTGGGCCGCCGCTTCAACAACAGAGGTGGAGAACATGGCCCATTCAGACTCCATGTCTCCAGACTCCCTCGGAATGTGGTTGAAGTTCTTCCGGAGGTGGGAGTTGAAGACCTCCCGGACAGGGGCCTCAGCCAGACGCTCCCAGCACACCCTCACTATACGTTTGGGTCTACCAGGTCTGAATGGCTTCCTCCCCTGCCATCGGATCCAACTCACCACCAGGTGGTGATCAGTTGACAGCTCTGCACCTCTCTTAACTCTTTTTAGTGATGGCCAAATTAGGCTTTCTGGAGGACTTGAGGCCTTTCATCAAAATGGCTCATATAGACGAGGCCTCGTGTGAGACTTCATTTTCTCTACCAGGCCATCTAGTGAACAAAACGTAAACAACATGCAGATTTTTGCAAGGGCATTTTTTTTTCCCCTTTCAATAAATGCAAATAAATGACTACACAGTGAATGTGCTTGTGGTACACTCATACAGGGCACAATAGTGCCTCAGCATGATGTGTTATTGTTATATCCAAGCTCTTTGAAACACAACAGACACTTCACTGTGCAAATAAAAATAAATTATTAGAATGACCCAACTGAGACTTGAACCACTGCTTCCTAGTTGCAAGGCAGACATTTTACCTCTAAGCTACTACTTACTCATGGGTAATTGAGGCTTTCTTGAATACTTGAGTCTTTCATCAAAATGGTTCATATAGACAAGGCTTCATGTGAAACTTCATTTGCTCTACTAGGCCATGTAGTCGACAAAAAGTATACAGCATGCAGATTTTACAGGGGCATTATTAGTTTAATGGGTATTTTTTTTTTCAATTTCAATAAATGTGCTGTCTTTTAAGAAATATCAATGATCATAAGGTAAAAAAGAAATAATAAAACTGGGGTGACTCCAGTGAATGTGTCTGTGTTACTTCTTGTGCTTATACTGCTTATCCATTTTTAAAATAAGATAAGCCTTTATTAGTCCCACAATGGGGAAATTCCAGGATTGCAACAGCACAGGGATAGCAACACTCAGAGCAACAATCAGAAGGCAAGAGAAAAACAAGAGCAGCAAGTATATATATATATATATATATATATATATATATATATATATATATATATATATACACAGTATATATATATATATATATATACTGTATATAGATATATATAAATATATATAGATATATAGATATAGATATATATAGATAGACACAGTGCAGAGTATTGTAGCTAGATGGAATGAATATGTGAATATATAAACACACAGTGTGGAGCATTGTAGCTAGATGGAATAAATATGTAGATATATAAACACACAGTGCGGAGCATTGTAGCTAGATGGAATAAATATGTAAATATACACTACCGTTCAAAAGTTTGGGGTTACTTAGAAATTTACTTATTTTTGAAAGAAAAGCACTTTTTTTCAATGAAGATAACTTTAAACTAATCAGAAATACACTCTATACATTGCTAATGTGGTAAATGACTATTCTAGCTGCAAATGTCTGGTTTTTGGTGCAATATCTAGATAGGTGTATAGAGGCCCATTTCCAGCAACTATCACTCCAGTGTTCTAATGGTACAATGTGTTTGCTCATTGCGTCAGAAGGCTAATGGATGATTAGAAAACCCTTGTGCAATCATGTTAGGTCTGCAATGCTGTAATTGCTGCAAATGGAGGATTCTTTGACGAAAGCAAAGTTTGAAGGAAAAAATTATTTCAAATACAAATCATTATTTCTAACCTTGTCAATGTCTTGACTATATTTTCTATTCATTTTACAACTCATGGTGGTAAATAAGTGTGACTTTTCATGGAAAACACAAAATAATTGTCTGGGTGACGCCAAACTTTTGAACGGTAGTGTATAAACACACACAGTGCGGAGCATTGTAGCTAGATGGAATAATATGTAGATATATAAACACACAGTGCGGAGCATTGTAGCTAGATGGAATAAATATATGAATATATAAACACACAGTGTGGAGCATTGTAGCTAGATGGAATAAATGTGTAGATATATAAACACACACAGTGCGGAGCATTGTAGCTAGATGGAGTAAATATATAAATATATATATAAACACACAGTGCGGAGCATTGTAGCTAGATGGAATAAATATGTAAATATATAAACACACACAGTGCGGAGCATTGCAGCTAGATGGAATGAAACAGCACAACCGTCTACTTAGTTATCCTACATGGTATGATTATGTACCCATACATATTCTCACCCTCCATAGCGACCGGTATTTTCCTAGTTGTATACCGGAGGGGACCATTGTGTAAGTCTATTGCGTCTTTTGCATTCAGTACTATTAGGTTGTCATGTCTTTTTGATATCTCTCCGAGCAGCCCTGCTTAGGTTGTACAGTCTGACAGCCGTAGGTAGGAAGGACCTGCGAAACCTCTCGGTTGTGCACCTAGGATGATGTAGTCTGCTGCTAAATGAGCTCCTCAGTGCATTCAGTATGTCCTGCATAGGGTGGAACTCGGACTCCAGCAGAGATGACAGTTTAGCCACCATCCTTCTCTTTCCTATCTCCTCCACTGGGTCAAGGCGCTGCCCCAGGACAGAGCTAGCTTTCTTGATCAGTTTGTTCAGTCTCTTCCTATCGGCTGCTGTAATGCCACTGCCCCAGCAGACCACTCCAAAAGTGATGGCTGATGCCACCACCGTGTCATAGAATGTCTTCAGCAGCGCCCCTTGTACACCAAAAGACCTGAGTCTCCTCAGTAGAAACAGCCTGCGCTGTCCCTTCTTGTAGAGTGCGTCAGTATTGTGTGACCAGTCTAGTTTATTGTTCAGATGAACACCCAGGTAGTTATAGGATGCCACCATCTCGATGTCTGTTCCCTGTATATTTACTGGTGCTGTGAGGGGTTGTCCTTGCCTGCGGCAGTCCACCACCAGCTCCTTGGTTTTCCTCGCGTTGATCTGGAGGCAGTTCCGATGGCACCAGTCCATGAAGTCCTGGATAAGCCCTCTGTACTCAGCTTCATCTCCATTGGAGATGAGGCCAACGATCGCAGAGTCATCAGAGAACTTCTGTAGATGGCAGTGTGTTGTGTTGTGTGAGAAGTCCGCAGTATAAAAGGTGAACAGGAAGGGAGCCAAAACCGTTCCCTGGGGGGCCCCCGTGCTACCGATGATCGTGTCGGACACACAGTCCCGGGTTCTCACAAACTGAGGCCGGTTTGTGAGGTAGTCCAGGATCCATGATGACAAGTGCTGGTCCACCCCTGTGCACAGCAGCTTGTCCTTCAGGATCATTGGTTGGATGGTGTTGAAAGCACTGGAGAAGTCAAAGAACATGATCCTCACCGCATTCCCGGGCTTCTCCAGGTGGGACAGAGAACGGTGAAGGAGGAAGATCACCGCATCCTCCACCCCAATGCTATGCTGGTAGGCGAACTGGAGTGGATCCATCGCTGGTCCCACCAGGGGGCGGAGGTGAGCAAGGAGCAGTCTCTCCAGGGTCTTCATCATGTCGGACGTCAAGGCCACTGGTCTGTAGCTGTTCAGATCTTTGGGGTGGGAAGTCTTTGGTTCAGGTACCACACAAGATGTTTTCTACAGCTGTGGTACCCTCCCCAGCTTCAGGTTCAGATTGAAGATATACTCCATAATCCCACACAGCTGGTCTGCACAGGACTTGAGCTTTGCGCTGATGCCGTCCGGTCCCGACGCCTTCCTCGCCTTGATCTTCCTCAGCTCCGTCCTCACCTGGGTCTTAGTGAGGGTCAGGTTGGGGGGCTGTGTGTTGGGAGTGTAGGGGTGTTGGTGGAGTGGGCAGCAGGACTTGATGTCTTTAGAGGCAGCAGTGGTTGTTGTGCAGTCAGGGGGGAGGGCGGTTGGTCAAACCTATTGAAAAACAGATTCGGATTGTTTGCCCACTCCCTGCCCCCCGTGGCCTGGGGGGAGGTATTCTGGAGCCCAGAGATGGTTTTAAGGTTTCTCCAGACCCCGCTGATGTTGCTCTGTTGCAGCTTGTCCTCCATCTTCTTCCTGAAGCTGTCCTTGCCTTCTCTGATCTTTCTCCTCAGCTCCCTCTGTACGGACTTCAGCATCTCCCTGTTCCCCGACCTGAAGATCCTCTTCTTCTCTCTCAGAAATGTTTTTATCTCAGGGTTGATCCAGGGTTTGTTGTTTGAGCAACACCGTATGGTCTTGGTGGGAACGGTGTTGTCCACACAGAAGCTGATGTAGTCCGTGATGGTGTGAGTGAGGCCATCGATGTCCTCACCATGTGGATCGCAGAGTTGCTCCCAGGCGGTGGTTTCAAAACAGCCCTTTAGAATGTCCATTGCCTCCTCAGACCATAACTTCACTGTGCGCATGGCCAGAGGTTGTCTGTGCACTAGGGGTTTGTACACCGGCTGGAGATGAACCAAGTTGTGATCCGATCTCCCGAGTGGGGGGAGTTGTAATGAGGTGTACGCCTCCTTAGTGTTTGCGTAGAATAAGTCCAGTGTTTTATTGTCTCTAGTGTGGCATGTGACATACTGGGTAAACGTGGGTAGAATGGGAGACAGTGAAACATGGTTGAAATCGCCTGAGATGAGGAGAAGAGCATCTGGGTGTTCTGTCTGCAGCCTGCCAGTTACTGAATGGATGACGTCACGTGCTGTCCCAGCGTTCACCGTCGGATTTGCATAAACAACAATGCAGATCACGTGTGAGTATTCCCTCGGGAGATATGTAGGCCGCATGCTAACAGCTAGCAACTCAATGTCTTTGCTGTAGTGTTGTTGTTTAACAGTGATATGTCCCGGTCTGCACCAGTTGTTGTTAACATACATTATCACTCCACCGCCCCTTGCTTTGCCACTGTCTGATGTTCGGTCTGCCCGTATCCCGTGGAAACCCTCCAGTTCAATGTTAGCATCTGCTGCTAATTCAGTTAGCCAAGTCTCTGTGAATAGAAACAGGCTACACTCCCGGTATATGCTATCGTAGCAGGAGATAGCCGCTAGCTCATCTACCTTTCCCAGTAACGATCGTACATTCCCCATAACAACGGATGGGAGGGTGGGTCTGTACCTTATATTTCTTGCCTTCCGCCTTACTCCAGCACGGCACCCACGGCGTTTTCGCCTCAGTTCTCCCGGTATGTCGAGTTTTTCCGTTAGCACCGGGTGGCGGTTGAGTGCTAGCAGCTCTTCCCTGCTGTACAGTCTCCTGCTATAAACAGTGGCTCCGTCCACCGGCTCGGGAGACATTTGGGGCGATCTGTGTGTCCGTGATATATATGGAGTGAAAGGTGAGCCGGATCAGAGAGTTGTCACCAAATCAGAAGAGAGAGGAAGGAAAAAAAAGACTCAGAATTGAGCCGCTGTTGCAAAAGGCAGCCGACTCGTGTGGCGCCGGAAGTGAAAAAGAATTTTATTCAGAAATAATAAATTTTCAACAGTTCTATACTGTCTTTCCCAGTATATTCAACTCTGGCCTTATTCTCATGCAGGGCACAATAGCAATAGTGCCTCAGCATAATGACAGAAATAATGAAAACAAAGGAGAGCACTTGCCTGAGCTCAAGTTCCACCACCATCCAGGACTCCGTCGATCCGGATGGTGATCCAACTGGCCCAGCCTCCTGCAGGTCCGACTCCACCTTGCAAATAAAAATAAAATTACAAGAATGACACTGCTGGGATTTAAACCGAGGCCTCCCATTTATGGAGCAGATGCTTTTCCACTAAGCCATCACCTCAGTTATAATAAAAATCCACAATTTGTGGAAAATACATCAATAGGAGAAATGCGCTCAAAGTGTTCCCAAACGGGAGAAGTCCATGTTTTTGGTGCTGCCTCCACCTGAAAATTGGCTGTGACAAATCCCTTACACAGTCAAACATCGACAACACAAAATGTGAGGGACAGGGATTTCCATTGTGTATCGCTGCTTACTTTATTTCATGTTGCGTGCAAAGTCATGAACAGCTTCCTGACCCAGTTACGTGGTAAAACATCAAACACATATATCAGCAATACGTGCTTTGCCAAATATTTCCTGGATAAGCTCGGAGCACCCTCCGGAGCCTGCCTTCCCATCACTACTCTTTTTATCTCACAGGCGGACTTCAACTAGAGAGGGCCAGATGAGGCTTTCTAGAGAACTTGAGGCCTTTTATCAAAATGGCTCATATAGATGAGGCTTCATGTGAAACTTCATTTTCTCTACTAGGCCATCTAGTGGACAAAATGTATACATCATGTAGATTTTTACAAGAGTGTGAATGGTATATTTTTTCATTTCAATAAATGCACTGTCTTAAGAAATATCAATGATCATACGGGAAAAAATAAATGATAAAACTGAGGTGACTACAGTGAATGTGCTACTTGTCCATTTTTTAAGAAATAATAACTTTTCAACAGTCTTATACTGTCTTTCCCATTACATTCATCTCTGTCCTTATTGTCATGCAGGGCACAGTAGTGCCTCAGCATAATGATGTTATTGTTGTATCCAAGCTTTTTGAAACACAACAGACACTTCAAATCAAATCAATCATATCAAATCAACTTTATTGTCATATTGCTGTACATACAACTGTAGTGCAGGCAAGATGAAATTGCATTTCTCTCGGCATCCATATAAATAGAAGCAGCATGATTTAAGACACACTCCCACATAGCTTCACCCCCCACCCCCCCACCCCCATCCATTCACACATCCCTGAGACATACTTGGGGAAAAAAAAACTAACTATAATATACAAAATGTCCGTAGGTGCAGTAGTGTGTATGAGAGATTCCAGGTCAACTGTTCAGCATCCTGACAGCTTGTGGAAGGAAGCTGTTGATCAGTCTGGTTGTTCTGCCTCTGATGCTCCGGAATCGTTTACCAGATGGAAGAAGTTCAAAGTGTTTATGCAGAGGGTGAGAATGGTCCTTGACAATGTTCAGTGCCCTGCTCCTACAACGGTTCTGAAAAAGTTCTTGGACAGAGGGAAGGGAGACTCCAACTACCCTCTCAGCCCCCTTGACTATCCTCTGCAGGGCTTTTTTGTCTGACATACTGCAGCTGGAGTACCATGTAGCAATGCAGTACGTCAGAACACTCTCCACCACACCTCTGTAGAAGGTCCTGAGGATGCAGATGGGGAGAGAGGCCTGTTTGAGTTTCCTCAAGAAGTGCAGTCTCTACTGAGCCCACTTCCTGATCCCCAAGGAATTCTTGCTCCAGGTCAGGTCCTGTGAGATCTGCACTCCGAGGAACTTGATGTTCTCCACTCTCTCCACTAAACGGCCGCCGATGCTGAGGGGGACATGCTCAGGTTGTGACCGCCGGAAGTCCATAATCATCTCCTTCGTTTTGTTCACGTTGAGCACCAGATTGTTCTCCCTGCACCAGCCCTCCAGGTCTCTCACTTCTTCCCTGTACATTGATTCCTCATCCCTCTGAATAAGTCCCACCACCGTGGTGTCGTCTGCAAACTTAATAATCTGGTTCCCCTCGTGTCTGGATACACAGTCATGTGTTAGAAGTGTAAACAACAGTGGACTGAGTACACAGCCTTGAGGGGATCCGGTGCTCAGCGTGACAGAGTTGGAGATGTTGTTTCCAACCCGGACAGACTGAGGTCTCTCAATCTTTATGTATTTTTTTTTCACCTTGCAAATAAAAATAAATTGTAAGAATAACCCCACTGGGACTTGATCCCCAGCTCTTGAGATAGAAGACAGACTTTTTACCTCTAGACTACCACTTAGTGATGGCCAGATCAGGCTTTCTTGAAGACTTGAGCCTTTCCATCAAAATGGTTCATTGACAAAGCGTCATGTGAAACTTCATTTGCTCTACTAGGCCATGTAGTCGACAAAAAGTATACAGCATGCAGATTTTTACAAGGGCATTATTGGTTTAAATTGTATTTTTTTTTCCAATTTCAATAAATGTGCTGTCTTTTAAGAAATATCTGATCATCAGGGAAAAATTAAATAATGAAACTGGGGTAACTACAGTGAATGTGCCTGTGTTGGTGTGTGTGTACCATTTTTATTTAGAAATAATAAATTTTCAACAGTCTCATACTGTCTTTACCAGTATATTCAACTCTGTCTTTATTCTCATGCAGGGCACAATGGCAATAGTGCCTCAGCATAATGATGCGTAATAATGATCCAAGCTCTTTGAAACACAACAGACACTTCACCTTGCAAATAAAAATACAAAAAAGACAGCTGGGATTCAAAACCCAGTCTTCCACTTGCAGAGAACATGCTTTACCACTAAGCCATTACCTCAGGTACAATAAATATCCACTATTTGTAAAAAAATACATCAATGGGAGAAATGCACTCAAAATGTTCCCAAACAGGAGAAGTCCATGTTTTTGGTGCTGGCTGTGAAAATTGGCTGTGACAAATCCCTTACACAGTCAAACATGACAACACAAAACGTGAGGGATGGCGATTTCCATTTTGTATCGCTGCTCACCTCGAAGGCTCTGCCACATTCCTCTGTCCATTTCACCTTGTTTGGTGCTGAAGCTTTGGTAAGGCCAGTAAGAATCACTGCTCTCTCAACAAAGTGGGGAATGAATTTACTGTACCATCCCACCAAACCCACAAATGAATGTACCTTTTTCTTTGTAGTGGGCACAGGATAGGCCTGAATGGCGTCCACCTTTCCCACTCGTGGCTTAATAACCCCAGTCCAACAACATGACCCAGGTACTCTACCTGCTGCTGTCCAAAGGCACACTTGCATGGATTAATGGTCAAGCCCGCTGTCTTGATCAGATGGAGGACCTGATGAAGGTGCAACACACGTTCCTTCCAGGTCTGTAGATGATCACGTCATCCAAGTAGGCAGCTTCAAAGTATGATACACTGCTCAATACTTGGTCCATGAGTCTTTGGAACGTTACAGGCACCCCGTGGAGGCCAAATGGCATAACTCTAAATTGAAAGTTGCCATAAGGTGTCTTAAAGGCTGTCAGTTCTTTAGTCTCAGGAGCCAAAGCCAACTGCCAATACCCCTTGCTCAAATCTAGTGTGGTAATAAACTTAGCCCTGCCCACTCTCTCCAATAGCTCATTAATTCGGGGCATGGGGTAAGACTCAAACTTTGAAACTGCATTTAGATATCTAAAATCAATGCAGAACCTCAAGGAGCCATCATTCTTTGGGACCAACACAATGGGATTACACCATTCACTAGTTGACACTTCAGTCACCCCCAGATGCAACATCAACTCAATCTCCTGCTTGAGCTTTGGGACCAAATGTTCAGGCACTTTCTAAGGGGAATAGCATCTTCCTTCAAATGAACTTTATGCTGAACCAGCGTGGTGAAGCCAGGTTTCTCCTGAAAAAGTTCTGGATCCACCAGTGAATCTGTCTCTCTCTGCTGATAAGACTGCAGATGGGACACATCCACTAAACAAGTCTCTGTCATGTTTGTGGGAAAAGACTGTTCTCTTTCCTCATCCACTTCAGTTGCACAAATAAGGAACTGATGTTGTGGCTGCTGATGGACAGGCTGCTGAAACTCCTTCAACAAGTTGACATGAAAACATTGATATTTCTTCAGTCTGTCAAGCATATACAGTTCACAGGTCACTGCACTTAACTTCTTAGAGATCTGATAAGGACCCTGCCATCGAGCCAACAGCTTGCTGTCACTAGTAGGAAGAAGCAGGAACTCCTGCTGGCCTAGATGAAAAACTCTTTCTGGCCTTCCTATCATAACAAGTCTTCTGATTAGCCTGTGTCATCCTCATGTGCTCCTGAGCCAGAGGAGTCATCTGGTCCAGCCTCTCTCTCATTTTTATCACATAAGACACCACATTGTCCTGATCACTCGGTGGACTCTCCCAGTGCTCCTTCAACAAGTCCAGTGGACCCCTCACCTGACGACCATACAGTAGCTCAAAGGGTGAGAATCCTGTTGAAGTCTGGGGAACCTCCTGATAAGCAAACAGCAAATATGGCATCCATTGATCCCAATCAGAGCCTGTATTGGAAACAAACTTCCGCAGCATGCTCTTCAGGGTTTGGTTAAATCCCTCAACCATCCATCTGTCTGAGGGTGATATGGGGTGGTCTTAATGCCATTTATACCCAACAGCTTACATACACTACCGTTCAAAAGTTTGGGGTCACTTAGAAATTTCCTTATTTTTGAAAGAAAAGCACTTTTTTTCAATGAAGATAACTTTAAACTAATCAGAAATACACTCTATACATTGCTAATGTGGTAAATGACTATTCTAGCTGCAAATGTCTGGTTTTTGGTGCAATATCTAGATAGGTGTATAGAGGCCCATTTCCAGCAACTATCACTCCAGTGTTCTAATGGTACAATGTGTTTGCTCATTGCGTCAGAAGGCTAATGGATGATTAGAAAACCCTTGTGCAATCATGTTAGGTCTGCAATGCTGTAATTGCTGCAAATGGAGGATTCTTTGACGAAAGCAAAGTTTGAAGGAAAAAATTATTATTTCAAATACAAATCATTATTTCTAACCTTGTCAATGTCTTGACTATATTTTCTATTCATTTTACAACTCATGGTGGTAAATAAGTGTGACTTTTCATGGAAAACACAAAATAATTGTCTGGGTGACCCCAAACTTTTGAACGGTAGTGTACTTGCTGCAACAGCTTAGGCAGGAAATTTGTTCTACAATCTGTGAGGACCTCTCTAGGTATGCCTACCCTTGAAAACAATTGTATAAGACAGTTGGCAACCTGCCTAGCCTTAATAGATCTCAACGGGAAGGCTTCTGGGTAATGAGTGGCATAGTCACAAATGATGAAAATGTACCTACTACCCAGAGAGCTTCTCTCTAGGGGGCCAACTATATCCATCCCTATTCTGTCAAAAGGTGTTCCACTGACCGGTAATGGCTGAAGCTGGGCATGGGCTACTCCTCTAGGTGATGTAAATTGACATGTTTCACATGAAACACAGAACTCCTTAACCTGAGTGTACATTCCCGGCCACACAAACCTTCTAGCAACTCTTTGAAGTGTTTTTTTTTTTTTTGGAATGCTAGATGAGCTGCAAAAGGAATAGCATGTCCTAGCTCTATAACCCTCTGTGTGATGCTTTGTGACAAAGTTATAGCCATAACTTCCCCCTGATGCCGATACAAAATACCATTTTTAATCACATAAAAGGCCTCAGCCAAGCAGTCTACTCTGCCCTGTTTCACACCCTCAATTTCAGAGACTTTATCAAACCAGAGTTTTAGCGATGGGTCAGCTTTCTGCAATGCAGCTAAGTCAGCAGGAATGTCAAAGTCTACTGACTGGCTTAGCTGTGTTACTTCCTCACCCAGGTTCTTGGCTGTAACCAAAACCTTGTCCCTTCTTCTCTGCGCCTTAGATTTTGGCTGCTTAATTGGGCCCACCTCTAACCCAGAGGCATAAAAAGGTAACTCTTGGAAAACATTCCCAGCCCTCTGGGCTCTAGTTGTGACCATATTACACTCCCTCTCAACAGGTACATTTAACTTCTGTTCATTTGCGCCATCTACCTGTCCCTCCTCAGTCTGCTGTTTATCCCTCGCCTGTTGTATGATATCCAACAAAGTTGGAACATCATTGCCCAGAACAACTGAATAAGGCAAATCAGGCACAAGAGCTACAGAAAGGAGATAAGTTTGGCCACCTCAGAATCAGAATCAGAATGAGATTTATTGCCATTGTTCATGTAGTACACAAACTAGGAATAACCTACTGTTAAATAGACCTCAACGGTCGGGTACAACTTCTTATCCCCATGTACACAACTAATATTCACTGTAGTCTCACTCCACAGATCTCTAGGGACCAAACTGGGAAGAGCAACAGTCTGAAAACAACCAGAATCTAAAAGGGCCTCTTCACACTGGCCATGAAGCAAAACTCAAGATTCAAGATTTCTTTATCGTCACTTAGTATGTGCATGCACATAAAAAACAAAATTATGATCCCCCAGCATAACACAGTACCACAATATACATATAGAATAAGTTTAGAAACAACAACATAAAAAAATAAATACAACAATAACATATCAGTTAAACACTATGGTCAGACCCACCTAACAGAATACATGTACAGTTTAGCAGAGGTGAGGGGTAGGAGAAGCAATTGGAAGGGGAATAGGGCACAGTCCATTTACAATCCTGACTGAATGTGGGAAAAAAAAACTGTTCAACATTCTGGCTGTCCTGGCCTGAAAACACCTGTACCTCTTTCGTGAGGGCAGAAGAGAGGACAAACTGTGGGAAGGATGGTACCAGTCTTTAATGATGTTAACAGCGCTGTTAGCACAGCGTTTGTTGTAAATCTCCTCCAAGGAGAGGAAGGGAACACCGATGATCTTACTGGCTGTTTTTACAACTCTATTCAGCTGGTGCTTCTCTAAAGCTGTGCAATTCCCAAACCAGGTAGTCAGGCCATATGAAAGGACAGATTCCAGGGTGCCTCTGTAGAAAGTGGTGAGGGGCTAAGTGAGAAGACCTGCCTTTTTTAGCCGCCAGAGAGGGTAGAGTCGCTGATGAGCCTTTTTAATAATCTCTGTGGTGTTGGTGTTAAAGGTCATGTCATCTGCCAGGTAAGTCCCCAGAAACTTCACATTGTTCACCCTCTCCACAAAGATGTCGCCAATGGACAGTTGTGTGTGATGGTACTTGCTCACCTTCCTGCAGTCGATCACCATCTCCTTAGCCTTCTCCACATTAAGGTGAAGATTATGTAATCTGCACCCTGTTGCTAGCTGGTCCACCTCCTTTCTGTACTCAGACTCATCATTTTCATTAATCAGACCAACTACCATCATATCATCAGCAAACAATGATGTGATTGGTGCTGTATGTGGCAGTACAGTCGTGAATGAGCAGGATAAACAGCAGGGGGCTCAAGACACAGCCCTGAGGAGATCCTGTGCTCACAGTTCTGATGTTTGAGATAGAACTGTCCACCTTGACTCGCTGCTGCCTCTGCATCAGGAAGTTGAGAATCCAGCCAGACGTGTTAAGATCCACCCCCAGCAACCGTAGTTTTTCCACCAACTGCCCTGGAATGATGGTATTAAATGCAGAGGAGAAGTCAATGAAGAGGAGCCTAACATAGGTATTCCTCCTAGGTTGAGCAATTAGCTCTATATGCAAATTACAGGGGGTCCAACTCTGGAGGGAGCTGGGCCTTAATGTGCTGCAAAACAAGCCGTTCAAAACATTTAATCACTATTGGTGTTATTGCCACAGGACGAAAATCATTAAGGCAGTCAGGGTTTGGTTTCTTTGGCATGGGGATTATGATGGCACTCTTCAGGCAGGTGGGCACAGCACCCTGAGAGAGGGAGGTGTTAAAGATGTCTGCAAAGACATCTTTCAGCTGTTCAGCACACTCCCTCACCACACACCCAGGCATGTTATCAGGTCCTGCTGCTTTGCATGAATTAACCCTGGCAAAGACTCTTCTAACCTGGGCGGCTGCCACCTGAAATGCCTGCTCAGTGGATGATGATGATGATGATGATAGAGTTGTCTGTACCTCATCATTGTTGCTGCCATTTCCAACTCCAAAACGTGCATAAAAGTCATTGAGCCTGTCTGGGAGTGTGACATCCTTGTGGCTGGCCTGTGGGGGAGGGGGCTTATTTTCAGCAATTGTATTAAAGCCTTGCCACAACCGCTGTGAATGTTTATTGTTCATAAAGTGGTTGTTTAGCTTCTGCCCATACAGTCTTTTGAGGCGCTTTTCCATTTGGAACTGTTTGGCCTCGTTTGGCCTGGAACGGGACAGTACAGTTTGGTACAGTTCGGCACACATGTTTTTCTACTGCACTAGGTGTCATTTGAAGTGGGTGGGAAATAGTTAAAAGGGAGGCGGCACAACCCTCTCCCTCCCGCTACGTAAAACAAACGTAACTGGCGTAAATCAAGCGTAACGTTACGCAAAACACAAGTTGGCAGGATACGAGGCGTCTGCGTTCTCTGGCTGTTTTTGCCAGAATAAAGGCAAAAACGGAGAACAGAAGGCAAACCCGCAATACAACACACTCTGGAAAGGTACTGGAGCATTTAGAAGCCATGAGGATGCGAACTACATTATGTATGACGGTAAGCTAATGATTGCTGATGCTACTTTGCTTTTAAGTCCACCGTACAACATTGTAATGTCAGCAAGCTATCGATATTAGGTCCTAAAATCTGTATTCTGTGTGTGTGTTTCAGATGGCTCTCTTCTGGCAAAAATATCACTTCAAACGGTCGGCGTTAATGTTCATCACAGTGATGTGACCCCAAGTTCATGAACGTGAAGTGGCTATAATGTCTGTAGAAATGTTTAGCTTCCTGTGAAATAAATTGCTCTGATCTGTGTCAAAATCATGGAGAGACTGCTGAGACGTCATGGAATTTATCTGCTCCAGCCAGTGGTGTCGTGGCAAAACATGGATCAGGTGCTATATGAGCCGTTAAATATATATTTCAACAGGTAAACAGTACTGAGTTAGGCCTACGATATATTTAGCAATTATGATGCATTTTAAGCCAAAACAAATGGATCTAGGATTAGAAGTAATTAAAATAAAGCAGTCCCAAGGTTACATGGAGAAATACGTGGATTAACTGGAAATATATCGTATTGAGTATTGCTGACTACCTGTAGATACTGTATAAATATATATTCTCTGCATCAACAGTGAACTATACATGTATTCATGTAGTATTGCCCTGGGAATTTTGACAATAAACCTTTGTACTTTTGCAGATGTCTCTATTTTGTTTTACAGTCTTCAGCAAATAATTGTTTTGGTTACTTTTCTTAAAAATGAGCCATTATTTTCAAAGTCACTGATAAATGGTTCGTACTGTTGACTCTTTTCCCACCAGTGTCTGAACAGAAAATAGAAAATCATGATGCAAACACATAAATCACTAAATTGTTTATTCCAATCAGCAGCAAATTACAGATTATTTAGAATGTGCAAAATTCAAACTGTAAAAAAAAAGAAAGACAAAACGTGACAAAAAATAAGCAACAGCACAACACAGACTGGATATGATAATCTTTATGTGATTTTACATGTCGTTTTGTATATACAGCCGTGGACAAAATTGTTGGTACCCCTCTGTTAATCGAAGAAAAACCCACAATGGTCACAGAAATAACTTGAATCTGACAAAAGTGGTAATAAATAAAAATTCTATGAAAATTAACCAATGAAAATCAGACAATGCTTTTGAATTGTGGTTCAACAGAATTATTTTAAAAAAACTCATGAAACAGACCCGGACAAAAATGATGGTACCCCTAGAAAAGATTGAAAATAGGCCATAGGGACATGAACATGACCATAGGGACATGTTCAACCAAGATGTGTCCTCTAATTAACATCACAGGTGTCTACAAACTTGTAATCAATCGGCCTATTTAAAGGGTGACAAGTAGTCACTGTGCTGTGACCATTGTGGGCTTTTCTTTCATTAACAGAGGGGTACCAACAATTTTGTCCACGTGTGTGTGTTTGGAGTATTTATTCCTTTAGTTTTTGTTTAAATTGTCCAAGCTTTGTACATGATTTTAATTCAGGTCCAAAAGCGTTCCACAGTCTGACTCCTTGCACTGAAACACAGTGTTGCTTGGTAGTAGTTCTCAGACCCCAGGGTAGACCCAGAACTCACTGGAGAGACAACATCTCCCAGTTGGTCTGGGAACACCTTGGTATCCTCTCTGAAGATCTGGAATCAGAATCAGAATAAACTTTATTGCCAAGCATGTAAAAAAAACACACGAGGAACTTGACTTGACATTGGTGCGCATGCGCGCGACACAACGACACGGCAGCCATAATAGGCGCCTCATCAAACAGAGATAGATAAGAAAGGGAGGGGAGGGGAGGGAACGACACAAGGGGGGAGGAGAGAAAAAAAACTTTGTTATCAGAATACAGCTTATATTTAAGCAGATTATGATTACAATGAAAAAAAATCTCTCAATAGCACAGAGCAACAATCAACCACAAAAAACCAAAAGACCAAAAGTCAGAGAGAATCAGTGAATGGATGGGTGTAATTCAGTATTATGAATCAGTGTGTTTGTGTATGTTGAATGCAGGTGGGTGTTTATCAGTTACTGGAGGCAGCAAAATCTCTCCCAGCCAAGATGTTATGTCTTAGTGTCTGAAACTCGGAAGCATGTCCTTGAGGCATGGCAGATGGAAATTTCCTGAGCCAGTCACATGTCAATGAGAGTTCAGATGCAGTCCCAGTATGTTTATGAAAGAGAAGCACAATCTTCTGTTTTGTCTTAATCCAGGAGGAAAATAGACAACAGGGCGAATTCAAGGTCTGATAGACACAGATCACTCAGAGCATAGAATTTTACACCTCCAGCAATCCTGTGTTCATAATTTCCATACATAGGCTTTAAATCCATTCCTTGGAGGCACCAAAGACGACTCCAGATGTTTCCCTTCTAGAACATGGGTAAACATGTCCGGTAGAGTCCATCCCTCTACAGTGCATGCAGATGGTAATTTCCATGTTATCATTGCCGATAGTTAGTGCACTCCCCCGTCTAGTCGAATTGTTGAGAAGCAGCTATGCCGGGACCGCTTTTAATTAGCTCTTCCAGTTAATTTTTCGATACACCAGGAAAAACTCCAGAGCCAATCAGCAGAAAATCCTGTGATCCTAGCCAAACCAGGTAGATGTTTCCACATCCTCAGTCGAATCATGCAGACACATGCATTCCAATCCATGGGTCTCTCCATAGGGGCTCCCCCTGGCCCGAATTTATATAAAATGTTGTTAATCTTATTAAAGCCGCTCACCAAATCCATTCTTTTCGTTTGGTTCAAGATTCAGCCAGAAGACAGCGACGCAGACAAGACAGCAAGCTGGGATTCTCAGTTAGGGAGGGAAGGAGGGTAAAAGGGAGCAAAGAAAAAGGCATCTGTTCTCTCTGAAGGGCAGAAGCAGAAAAAAAAAAAAAAAAAAAAAAAAGCAGGTGGCTGAGGAGAGGGAAGTCTGGGCTTCTCTGCTTGAACTGCTGCCTCTGTGACCTGGACCTCTGGAAAAGTGGTAGAAGATGGATGGATGGATGTCATGTATGGGAGCATTAATGAATGATACAAAGTCTATAGTGTGGGTTGATTCAGCAAATATTTCACTCTGCGCAGTATTGTGACTGATTTGCATATTTTACCTTTAATATAATTAATATGTGACTTCCAGCACAGTTTATTATCAATTATTACACCAAGGATTTTAATTTTGGAGACCCTTTCAATCTCTACACCATTTACACTGAGTTTAAATACTGAGTTGTTGTGATGTTGTGAAATAACGTTATCAATAAAATTTAGCCACCGCTGTGTCGCCCTGGTTTCAAGTGTGGCTGGTGTTTTGTGCTTGTATTGCTAAAATATAAAAGGAAGCACTACAATGGGTCTCAAATATTTGTAATGTGTTCTATTACTGAATGAGTTTAAAGATGAAATACTATACACATATAAACTAAATTCTAATGGTGACTGAACATCTCCCATTCCCCAAGGTGCAAGATACACTTTTATGACTAGAACTCAAAGGATCACAGAAATGATCTGATAAAAATAAACAAACAAGCGGTTTATTTTATGGTGGCCATTATTGGATGTGCCATTCATTTTCAATTACTCTGTAATTAATATTCACACAAATAAATCTCAATTCAGTCCCTTTCATATTAAGTGGAAATTGTGCTACTTTAAATTTGGCACTTTACCTAAACTTTAACTTAAAGTGAGGTAGTCGGATCCGGGAAAAAAAATGCTTTTTTTGCGTGCATGGAAAGAAAATCCTACAGACACATATAGCGCAATTGTCTGCAAGTGTGAATGACCGCTTCCATGAGCAAATGTACGTTTTTTTTGGTCCGTGGCTGTTTAAACTGAATTCTTTCCTCCCTAAAATATCTTTTTTGAATATTAATTACAGCTAAATGGGAGCAGTTTCGATGCCGACATTTCACATCCTAATATATGTGTTCTATACACCATCGGCTTTTGCGTATCCGACTACCTCGCTTTAAAAAGCAAAAGATTTGACTATAAATATGATGTGTTGTTTACCTGTCAAAATACATTGGTGTCAAAACGTCGCCATTCTGAGCAGATCCGGTTTGGACTCTACAATGAAATACACACAAATAAGGTACATGCACAGCACGAAAGTGCAACATGTAAAAAAAAAAATAAAATAAAATAAACTTTTTAACCAGGATTACAACTAGCTTATTTCATCAGATATTGTCAACACAAAAAAGCAACATACAAGGACGGACATAGCATTAAGCTAGGTCATCGTTTAAACACGATTAAGTTTCCGTCCATCCTAAGTGAACTTTCCACTGTTGGAAAAAATAACAAAGCATGAATATCACATCACTCACCATCCTGTATATCACAATATCACGGCTTCAACTGCTGAAGTTGGGTGCGTCGCAGCTGTACATTCAATTCAATTCGGGTGGCTGGGTCTAATTCCCGGTGCGTCTCCGTGTATTTTCTGGTGCGTCTGTTTGTGCGCACCACTGCAAGCTCAGTCTGCTTCCCTCTGCATTCTCTCATCAGCCGAAACGCACAGGAAACTCTGCTGGACTGCGGTGTTAGATTTCTGCTGATTTCTGTTAAGCCATTCTATCGTTGTGGTTTATAATATCACTTGTTCGTGGGCTCACTGATGAAAAATTGCAAATGGCGACCAGCAAGCGATTCTGGAAAGTCAGCGTAACACCCACTCTCATGACGCTACGCACAGACCAATGAATGGCCAGCAGTGGCGTGACGAAACCGTGCCGGTATCCTTCGGACCTACTTTTAACGGTGCCGATAAAAGTGTCGATAAAAGTGGAACAGTTCCGAAATAACGAACTGTGAGGCCATTGGGTGCCAAAAGGAAAAGCAGACAAAGGAGGCCGAACCGTGCTAAAGGAGGCCAAACGAGGCCAAACAGTTCCAAATGGAAAAGCGCCTTTGGCTTCCCGGATGCCCCGGGACAGATTTTGTCTTGCCAGCCTGTATGCAGCAGTGTCCCCTGACTTAAAAGCTGAATTCTGCAACCTCAGCAGGGAGCCCACTTCTCCATTCAGCCAGGGTTTCTGATTTGCTCTTTTCTTGATGCTTTTGATAACAGCTATGTCATCTATGCATTTATTTATGTAGCCCATGACAGACTCTGCATATTTCTGCATATCAGTGACTCCGTCATTTGTTGCAGCTTCTCTAACGATCTCCCACTGTGTGTTCTCAACGCAGTCTTGTAGTGTTGAAATAGCCTCCTGGGGCCACAATCTAACTTCTCTGAAAACAAGTTTAATTTGTTTCACAATAGGCTTGTATGCAGGCACAAGCCTAACAGCTAGGTGATCAGAGTTTCCAATGTGGGGGAGGGCGGCTGCTCTGTAGCAGTTTCTGATGTTTGTATGATCTAGTGTATTATTGCCCCTAGTAGCACAGTTCACATGCTGATGGAATTTAGGTAAAACAGACTTGAGGCTTGCCTGGTTAAAATCACCGGCAATGATGATAAACGCATCTGGGTGAGCTGTCTGCAACGAACTGATGTTGTAATACAAGTCACTCATAGCCTCTCTCACATTAGCACTTGGAGCCACATAGACTGCTACAATCAAGACAGCCGCCAACTCGCGCAGCAGATAAAATGGTCTGCATTTCACAGTCATGTACTCGATGTTAGGTGAACAATGAACAGTGATCAGTTTTGCATCCTGGCTCCACAAGTTATTAATGTAAACAGCCAGCTCCCCACCTCTTCGCTTACCCAACGCAGCTGTTCTGTCCGTTCTGTGGAGAGTTAACCCTTCCAGCTGAATCGCAGCGTCCAGAATGTTATGACTCAGCTATGTCTCTGTAAAAACCAACTCACAGCAGTTCCTCACACTATGCTGGGAAGCTCTCCACAGTCTGATGTAATCCATTTTACAATCCAGGGAGCGCATGTTGGCCAATATGATGGTAGGAACTGCTGGCCTGTATGGATTAGCAGTTATCCTGGTGCATAATCCTCCATGTTTACCCCACTTCCTTGTTCTCTCACACTGTTTGCGTCTCCTCCTCATCGGTGTATGGAGCGAGGCCACCGAACCGGTGATTGTCCTATGCAATAATCCCAGCTCGCTAAGCTTCCCCAGACAATGCTTCAAATTGTCACAACCAGAATGTTTGCGTCGTGCGTTCAAAAGAGTCTGACAATCATAGACATATTTCCCCTTCTTGTCGCTTGATGACACAGACAAAGACAGGGGCTTAAACAAAGATACTGTGTTAACACTGGGAGAGGCCGCTGCAGACAGCCGCTGCGCCATCATCAAAACTGATGTTATACATACCTTTCTCTGAAGTGGGGCTGAGAGGCTGGGTCTTGGGACTGAACATAAAAGAGAAGGCTTATTTTGCTTCGTAGCTGGACATGTATACTGAGTGTGACCAATTTCATTGCACTGGTAACAGCATATATCTTGCCAAGAGAAAAAAACGTGACTTTTTACTCATATTATGTTTGCTATTTGTGAACTGACTGGAACTTGAATGAGGTCTAATTTGAGCTTGACCACCCCTTTCACCCCCATTAGACTTACTCCATGTGGTGAAGTAGCAGTCACGGCTGAAAGTAGGTCTTCTGCTCCCATACCTGGCTGACAGGAAAACTTCTGCAAGCCGAGCAGCGCCCTCTGCAGTCTTTGGGTCTCGCTCTCGTTTCCAGACTTCCAGTTCCAGGTCCACCATCCACAGAAACTGCGGGTTTAACCCAGTTAAATATATGGTTTAACCCATATATTAAACAGATCTTTCAAACGAACATAAAGTTCATGAGGGGTTTCGTCCTGATGAACGTCCAGGGAACAAAACCTCCTTCTATAGGTGACGGCTGTTATCTCATATTTCAATAAAGCTGCTTCTTTCACTTTTTCATAATCTTCCATGTCTGACATGTCCATAAGCACATAAGCACTGTGTGCTTCACCTGTGAGCAGAGGAACCAGTTGAATAGCCCACTCCTCCTTTCGCCAGTGGCAGACTGTAGCCATTCTTTCAAATATTGCCAGATAATGTTCAATATCATCCTTGGGAGAGAGCGGGTTCAGCCTGGGCTTGCAGTGCAGTGCGGCTAAGTGTGTTGTCCCCGGTTGCACCCGTAGTAGTAGCTCCTCCTGCGGGCCGACCCAGCTAGCCATCACCCCAAAGTCTTCACCTGAAGTGTCATTCTCACCATTGCATTCACCCCGGCTCTCATACCCCTCTCTCAACTCCATCACCTGTGCTTGTATCTGGTGAAACTGGTGCTGCATACTCCGCCATCTTTGCTCCCGGAGAGAGGCTTCTTCCTCTAATTGACGATCTCTGGATGCCTGCGTACAAACAAATGACTTCACCAGGCTTGTTAATTCTTCCAGCTTGTCCAGTCCGCTGGCCCCCTGCTGCTCAGTTGACGTACCTGGTTCACAGTCCTCTAACTGCTTCTTTGTGTTTCCTTTAGTCATTGCTTCTTCTGTACAGTGTTGCCACTCCTCAGCTTTTAACAACACTTTCAGCTTTTTCTTCTGACACCATTTGTCATACAGCTCGAGCAGTCAAGGCACGTTTCACAGAAGAGCTGGACTTCAGGAGTCTGCAACAAGCATTTTTCCATTTTTCCACACTGTGCAGGCAAACAACTCCAATTTAAAATGACCGACACACAACAACCTCCAAATGAAAATCACCTGCTCATATACCCAGTGAGATAATTAGCCTGGTTAGAACATACCATTATCCATGGGTAAGGCAATAAATATACACATTTTACATATACCCAACAATACCTTAAAAAACTCAATAAACATATAAATAATATCTACACAATATTTACAAACTCACACATAATAAATAAACACAGATAAATAGTATATGTGGTCTATATTAACCATATATTCCATAACCTACATATGTTAGAGCATGTGGAAATGTTTGGTGATTACATATGTAAGGAACTTCACACCTCTGAAAGGACAAAGGAATCTCACCCGCCGAGTGAAGAACAAAGACGTTCCCGGACGCGGCGGGGGAGACCGGACGAGCCACCCTCACCCCCCAAGGCGAGGAGAGGAATTACCATCACCTCCCAAGACGAGGAGAGGAAATACCAAGACAATGGGGGGATTAAGATAATGAGGGATGTCAGCCTTTGTTATGCATGTCTTTTGTTGTGTGCATGTACAGTGATCCCTCACTTATCGCGGTTAATGGGTTCCAGAACCGACCGCGAAAAGTGAAAAACCGCGAAGTAGCGTCACCCCTAATGACGTCATCCATAAATAATACGTACGTTCATTCTCTCACTCTCTCTCTCATATGATACGTGTGTGTGTGTGTGTACGTGTACATACATACGTAGATGTAAATAAAGTGTACATAAATATGTTTTTAGAACTCTTTTATTCTTATAACAAGATACGTAACTCAAGATGAAAATGATTTACTGCACAGGTTAATGAGAGCTTTACTGCTCCTCAGGTAACGCCTCATCGTCAGGTGCTAGAAGCGCAGGATCGTCGAGGGCAGCTTCCGATAGAGCTGGAGAAGCTGCAGGAGGCGGCGTAGTGGCTCGACGGGAAGACTATTTCGCACAAAATGGCACAAGAGAACAGCAAAAAGTTCCACGCGGCAAGACTAAAAGTAACACGAGCGATAAAGAGCAATGAATGCGGTCTTCCTTCCCTTCATGGACGCTCGGCAGGGAGAGGAGGTGGGTGAAACGTCTCGGCCAATCAGCTTGCGGGGTGAAACGTCTCGGCCAATCAGCTTGCGAGATTTCCGAGCCGAGCTAACACGAGAACAGCGAACAGAGAGGTGGATTTTTTGAGTTGTGCGAATGTGCGGCTCTCCATGTTGATACCTGATGGTCTAATGTAGTCTCCCTGCCTTCTGCTAGCGCCCGCCCATTATTTCTCAATTTTGAATTTTTGATGAATATTTTTGAAAAATCCGCGATGCACTGAGGGCGCGAAAGGTGAAGCGCGAAGTAGCGAGGGATCACTGTATATAATCAGTGAGTTGGCGAAATTCTGCCTCTTTCCCTTCTGCCACTCTCTGCACCAGATGAGACTTGATAGAAGAGCTGAACATTAAAACTTTGCTTATAAACCAAATCGCCTCTTCATTGCCCAGCTCCTCCACACTGGTGACCTTGACGCGAGTATGGACCGGAGGCGTTCTCCCACAAGCGACTCATCCGTGGCGACTCAGGCAGACGCCAGCAGCCACGCAGACGAGGGAGCAGACGGACAGCTGTTCCCCCCGGCAGAAGAGGTTGAGAGGGCTCAACCGAGCACCAGCACCGCCGTGAGAGCCGAGGCAAGGCACTCTCACCCGGCGGGCACAGCAGTGATGGTGTGCATGAACGCCGTCGCTGTCAAGCTGCCAGACTTCTGGCAAGAGGACCCCACCTCTTGGTTTCAGCAGGCTGAAGCCCAATTTATACTGGCGGGCATCACGGCCGACGATACTAAGTTTTATCATATCGTCTCCAAACTCGACTCCGCCACTTCGAAGTGTGTGCGGAGCATGATCCGGCGACCACCGGCCCGGGACAAATACGAAACGCTCAAAGCGACCATCGTGGCGAACTACGTCCCATCAGCGGGAGAAAGAGCCGAGAAGATCCTGGCGGTCTACGGCCACAGAGGGGGCAATCCGAAGGCCCTCATGGAGGATTTGCTGCAGCTCAAGGAAGAGGACAATGACAACTTCCTCTTCCAGTTTATTTTCCTCAGCACGCTGCCACCACACATGAGGGGGACACTCGCCAGCATGAAGTGCAACACCCACCAAGACTTCCGCACACTGGCCAGCGAAGCTCATCGACTCGTCAACGCCTGCAAGGAGCTGACACCCACAGCAGCATCCGCAGACCTCAAAGCTGACGCCCCGAGCCACGAGGAGCCACAACCCACGGAGCAGACCCAGGCCACGGTGACAGCGACGCGGCCAAAACGTAACAGACAGAGCGACGTCTGTTATTATCACCACCGCTTCGCCGAGAAGGCCCGCAAATGCGTTCCCCCCTGCAAATTTACGATGTCGGGAAATGCCAAAGCCGAGAGCCGTTAACAGCAGCGGTTCTCGGCGAGAAAAATAAGCTGTTGTACGTGACGGATGGACACACAGGCAAGCAGTTCCTCATCGACACAGGAGCTCAGCTGAGTTTCGTCATGCCCTCCCACGCAGATCGAGCCATGGGCACCCGGGGCAACGGAGCAGTGGCAGCCAACGGCTCTAACATCGACACGTTCGGCGAAAAGAGCCTACACCTCCTCATCCACGGCCGCAGCTACAGATGGACATTTGTTGTAGCGGCAGTGAGTTTTAACTTGTTAGGCGCAGATTTTTTGTGTGCACATGGGTTATTAGTGGATCTAGCAAATAGGCACCTGGTTAATGCACTGTCTTTTGCTTCTATTCCATGCTCAGCTCGAGTTTCTCCACCACCTGTGCAGGCCAACATCACCACGGCAGGAGGTAAGTTTGAGCAACTCCTCACCCAATTTCCAGCACTCACAATCCCCAAATTCTCAGCCACTGTGGCTAAACACGGGGTTGAACACTTCATTCCCACAACGGGACCTCCCGTTTTTGCCAAAGCTCGCCGCTTAGACGCGGCCAAGCTCAACATAGCATGGGACGAGTTTACAACTCTTGAAAAATTGGGCATTGTTAGACGCACGAAGAGCCCCTGGGCCTCACCACTTCACATGGTTCCGAAATCCGATGGTTCTTGGAGACCGTGCGGAGATTACCGCAGACTAAACAATGCTACAGCGCATGACCGTTACCCAATCCCTTACATTCAAGATTTTTCACTACATCTAGTGGGTGCGCGCATTTTTTCAAAAATAGACTTAGTCCGCGGTTATCACCAAGTCCCAGTCCGAGCAGAAGACGTTCCTAAAACAGCGGTAATAACCCCTTTCGGCCTTTTTGAATTCCTGCGAATACCTTTCGGCCTCAAAGGCGCTGCTCAAACTTTTCAACGAATGATGGACGCGGTCCTACGCGACCTCCCCTTTGTTTTCGTCTACCTCGACGACATGCTGGTAGCCAGCTCGTCTGGGGAAGAACACGAGCAGCACCTCACTACGGTTTTTCAGAGGCTAGAGGAGCACGGGCTAATAATCAATCCAGCCAAATGCAAATTCGGCGTATCGCAAATTGATTTTTTAGGACACAAAGTCTCTCCGAAGGGGGCAGTTCCACTTCCAGACAAAGTTCATGCGATAGAAGGTTTTCCACGGCCGCAAACAGTCAAATCGCTACAGGAATTTTTAGGGGTGGTTAATTTTTACAACCGCTTCCTCCCCCACGCAGCTCAGCTCATGCAACCCCTATATGGCGCGCTCAAAAAAAAGAAAGCTTCCAACGCGGTCGAATGGACCCCGGAGCACGAACGCGCTTTCGCGGAAGTAAAAAACGCCCTAGCTAACGCCACATTGTTAGTTCATTCAGATCCCTGGGCCCGCATTGCACTAACCACAGATGCTTCAGACCTAGCTATAGGGGCAGTTGTAGAACAACTTGTCAGCGGGGTCTGGCAACCTTTAGCATTCTTTAGCAAATCGCTAAACCAAACTGAACGCAAATACAGCACTTTTGACAGAGAGCTGCTGGCGCTTCATTTATCCATCCGCCACTTCCAGTTCTGGTTAGAAGGGCGGAGTTTCACGGCTTTTGTAGACCATAAACTGCTCACCTTTGCTATGGCTAAAATTTCAGAACCATGGTCAGGCAGGCAACAAAGACAGCTAGCTGCGATTTCAGAGTTCACCACAGACATTCGACACGTGGCAGGCAAAATTAACGTAGTAGCGGACTGTCTCTCTCGCGCTGTGGCACCACCAGAGCGCGGGGAGACAGATTATACTGCCTCAGCAGCAGAACTCTTCACTAACGCAGACACATACGCAGCACCTATCCATGAAGGGATAGATTATGCAGCCATGGCAGAGGAACAAAACAGTGACACGGACGTGCGCGCACTCCTGTCTGGACCAACAGGGTTAAGGCTGAAGAAAAAGGGTTTACGCGACGGCGTGCCCCCCCTAATAATGGTCGCCGAAAAGTTTGTGTGGCCAGGCCTGCGCAAAAACGTAAAAGAATGGGCAAAAACTTGTATTTCTTGTCAACGCGCCAAAATACACAGACACACAAAAGCCCCTCTGGAGCCTTTTCCAATCCCTGCTAGAAGGTTCGACCACGTTCATGTCGATCTTGTGGGGCCACTACCTTCCTCCCAAGGTTTCACACACCTGTTAACAATGATAGACCGCACCACACGCTGGCCAGAGGCAGTCCCTCTAGCGGCAACCACAGCGGAGGAAGTCGCTCGCGTTTTTTTGACAAACTGGGTGGCACGTTTCGGCGTCCCATCGGACATCACGTCCGATAGGGGGCCTCAATTTGTCTCAGAGCTCTGGTCAGCCATGTCCAACACCTTAGGGGCAACAATTCATCGCACCACCGCTTATCACCCTCAGGCTAATGGGTTATGCGAGCATTTTCACAGGTCCCTAAAGGCTGCCCTCAGAGCCTCACTAACGGACACAAATTGGGTAAATAAACTTCCCTGGGTTTTATTGGGGTTGCGTGCTGCACCTAAAGAGGATCTAGACGCCTCTCCCGCAGAATTAGTTTTTGCACAACCTCTCAGGCTCCCAGGTGAATTTTTGCCAGAGAACCCAGAGCCAGGGCGCCTTCCAGTCCCAAGGTTTTTAGGCAGCAACGGACCAAACTCTCTCCCCGGTCCAGCTCATCACTCCTTCCCACGGGTTTTTGTCCCTCAAACTTTAAAAAACGCTGAGTTCGTTTTTGTTAAGCATGAAGCTCTAAAACCAACTTTACGCCCAGCATTCGATGGGCCATTCAGAGTGCTGGAACATGGTGATAAACACTTTGTGCTTGATTATGGGGATAGAAAAGAAACAGTCAGCATTGACAGACTTAAACCTGCCTTCTTGTTGAAAGATGAACCTGCACAGTTGGCGAGAGCACCTCGGCAAGGTAGACCCCCCAAGAGAAAAGACTCAGCCCCCAGGCGGGGAACAAATAACCTCTCTCCTTCCCACACTGCAGATTCCTCACAAGAAGGTCCCAGCAGGACGCCTAAACCAACCTACAGCAGTTTTGGGAGAAGAATTAAACCCAGACAGCACAGGGACTGACACCAACCACTCCACAATTATTCACTAATTGTGCTGCAACAGTTTAGGACTGACTTATGATTTTACTATGCTGCTATGTTTACCACTGAACTCTCTTAGGAGCATGGCTGCTGGAAAGTTTCTTCCGTGGCAACAGCTGTAACACGTAGTATGTCGTAATAACTATCCTAGACTGTGAACCTTTCTGTTGTCCTTTCTTAGTTGTTTGGGGGGCCTGTGGTCTATATTAACCATATATTCCATAACCTACATATGTTAGAGCATGTGGAAATGTTTGGTGATTACATATGTAAGGAACTTCACACCTCTGAAAGGACAAAGGAATCTCACCCGCCGAGTGAAGAACAAAGACGTTCCTGGACGCGGCGGGGGAGACCGGACGAGCCACCCTCACCCCCCAAGGCGAGGAGAGGAATTACCATCACCTCCCAAGACGAGGAGAGGAAATACCAAGACAATGGGGGGATTAAGATAATGAGGGATGTCAGCCTTTGTTATGCATGTCTTTTGTTGTGTGCATGTATACAATCAGTGAGTTGGCGAAATTCTGCCTCTTTCCCTTCTGCCGCTCTCTGCACCAGATGAGACTTGTTAGAAGAGCTGAACATTAAAACTTTGCTTATAAACCAAATCGCCTCTTCATTGCCCAGCTCCTCCACAGTATAAACCATTATTTACATTTAAATCTACCACCAACTTCCTCCTCTACTCATCTACTGCATAATTTTCCCTCCTGGCATTCTTTATAAGGCGCTCAAACCCCCGGGCAGTGTTGCCAACTTGGCGCTTTTGTCATTAAATCTGGCGATTTTTCAGCCCTCCTGGACGACTTTTTTTGTCAAACGTGATTAGCGACAAATCTAATTACTTTTCCTGGTGTTATCAAAGACTTTTCTGGTGTTTTGGACACTGACGTGAAAGTGCACGATTGCTCTGCAGCTATCATCCTCAACAAGCAATGGGTGGTACTGTGAGGCTCTCCTGTCCCCTTCCTATCCCAAAGCAGCCAATCATAGGCAGTCTCGGTCAGTCTGACCGTAGCCCCGTGCAGCAGCAGTGTTGCAGTTAAAATAAATTAACCTCTTGCACTCCGGGATACCACGGGCGGTCACGTCTCTGCATCCTAGCATGCCCTCGTGCGCGCTAGGACGCACACTGTGCGTCTCAGAGCGCACTGGAAAAAAAAAGCTGCATTTCCGTTCTTCCACTACAGACAGCCGCAAACAGAAAGCCAGAGGAGTGCTTTGATTGGTTTAGATTTGATTGTCCTCTCATTTGACTAATAAGAGCCTTGAATTGGGTTTCTGAAACCTTGAAGAACCAATGACTGAAAACCTAGCAAGAAGGACCCGCCTACCAACGGCTGCGAATACAGGGAGCCAACTGAAGCAGAGAAGTTCGACAATTGAAAGCGTACATCCCGTGCGTAAAATCTGTTTTGTGTAAGCCGCTGGGTGACACACACGCGTTTGAAAGTCTTTTTTTCTTACTACTGTTCTTATTTGTTTTGAAAAATCGTTCGCCAAAACCGCAATCATGGAAGCGCAAAACCGCAATAATGGAATCATGGTTTGACCGGGTTGCGTGACCAGAACCACGAGTCGTAACAAGCGGACCAGCGTCATATTCGTCTGACAATGAGGAAGAGAAGTTCGCCAGCGACACTGCTGTTGTGGACAGGTAAGTGTTATAAGCTAAATTATTCTTTATCCCTGAAAATTGTAATCAAAATGACTTTTGACCGATCAGTAAATTACAACTGTGCGTCATCGCCACATGACGGACCGGTCCGTGCGCCGCGTGCGGACCGTGAACACCCCCCCCCCCCGCTACTCTTCTCTAGCAGATTGCAGATATATTGCAGATATTTTAGTACAACTGTGCGTAGTAGACTGCGGCGCACCGTCCCCACGGTCCGTCATGTAGCAATGGACGATGTCCGTCCTCTGTAGCAGGGGGTGGGGGGATGGGAGTTGTTATCCTCTACATTACAGATATTTTAGTATAATTTTTAGTGCACTGTAGGTTATTTTTTCTTGTAAAAAAAAGCCACACATTTTTTACGTGGTATGCTTCTTTGTGTGTGGGGGCTTGTTTGTTCATTCATTCATGAATGAATGAATAAACAACCCCCCCCCCCACATACACACAGCCCTGAGTGTCACCTTTCATTAGAGCCCAACATCAAGCTTCTATACTGAATCATTCAAAAGTTACAGACGTTTTTCCAAACTGTGCCATTTGGCACAATTTGGCACAGTTCAAAAATGCCTGGGAACAACCTGACAAAAAAGCTGTGTAATATATTCATTTTTTGTGGTATTGTTACAAAATTTTGACCTCAGCTGGATAACACTTGGTTCTACATTTCTGTTGCATTTTCCAGCCCGGATCTGACAGCTGTGTGTTATTTGCAAGCATTTGTATCCAAAAAAAACACCCAGGCGAACTTTATTTTCTTCAAGTTCAGTATGTTTAGATGACTGTTACTCAGTGGCAGGAGCACTTAGAGAGATTATGACTGTTTTGCCAAAAAATTCAAAGTGTTTTCTTTTAAATGAGACCAACCCCATGAGGATGCTGCAAAGGGTTGAAGAACAGCTTTTGATTTACTTTGGGTACGTTATTTTTAGGCGTTTTTAGGGAAATTGACCAGAGTGCAAGGGGTTAATAGTTTTTTCAGAACTGCAATGACTGATACCAATTGAATGCTGCAGCAGCAGCAAAGTGCTTTAGCCTTCTTCCCAGCAACAGGTTGAAGACATCCCTTAAATGTATGCGGAATGGTATAACACCAAGGTAGGGTGATAAAGCTGCTGTGACCGCCCTGGCAGGTTGCTTTTTTTCTTACCAGTGTCTGTATCAGTGCTGCTGGACTCTTCTCTTTTTTTTTTCCCCCTCCGAGTCCAAACTCATGTTCACTTTTTATGTTTGTTACAGTGCTCGTACAGTAAAGAAACATGAGCTGAGTGCTGCTGATGTGACTGACTGGCAGTGGCAGACAGGGAGGAGGAGCCAGCCAGCCAGCCCAGGTATGAGCTGATCGGATCGGTTAAGAGCAAGCTTCAGTTTCTGGTGATGTGTGGGTGTTCATGTAAATCATTTTATTTTATTTTTTTTTTGGGGGGGGGGGAGTGCATGGAAATGCCAAAACTATCATATATTTGGCCTTTTTAAAAAGTCTGATGGTATATTGTATAGCTCCTAAAACTATCGTATATCTAGCAACACAATACTGTGCAGCGGTCAGAGAGGAGCCGAGATCCACACCACTCGGGTCCAAATTGCAAATGAACTGCGCATGTGCAAACCCCCTGCCAAACCTGCCCTGTTTTACAGAGTGGGATGCAAATGTTTCTTCACTGACAGTTAGTGATGGCCTATTTAAATGGCAAAATTAAAACAAACAAACCAAGAATCAACAGAAGAAAGTTAATTTATAGTTCTAAACATATTTAGGGTGTTTTCTTTTACTCACTTTTTATCTCTCCCGAGACATTATTCTTCTCTACTACAGCATCCATGACAATTACATGCAAATGACCAATTATGCAAATTAGGTGATGACATAATTAATCAACTTTTAGGACCGCCAATAGCTACTTTCCTTACTGAGGAGTTGGCAACAGTGCCCCCAGGGAATCTTTTGTCTGAGACACCACCAGGAAGTAGTGATGGCCAAATGAGGCTTTCTGGGGTACTTGAGGCCTTTCATCAAAATGGCTCATATAGACAAGGCCTCGTGTGAAACTTCATTTTCTCTACTAGGCCATCTAGTGGACAAAACGTCTACAACATGCAGATTTTTACAAGGGTGTTATTGGTTTGTGTATTTTTTTCATTTTTTTAATCATCTTTTAAGAAATATCAATGATAATAAGGGAAAAAAGAAATAATAAAACTGAGGTGACTACAGTAAATGTGCTTGTGCTACTTATCCATTAAAAAATAATAACTTTTCAACAGTCTTATACTGTCTTTCCCAGTACATTCATCTCTGTCCTTATTGTCATGCAGGGCACAATAGTGCCTCAGCATAATGATGTATTTTTGTTATATCCAAGCTCTTTGAAACACAACAGATGCTTCACCTTGCAAATAAATTGTAAGAATAGTCCCACTGGGATTTGAACCCCAGCACGCCAGACATTTTACCTCTAGGCTACCTCTTAATGACAGCCAGATAAGGCTTTCTTGAAGACTTGAGCTTTTCCATCAAAATGGTTCATATCGCCAAAGCCTCATGTGAAACTTCATTTGCTCTACTAGGCCATGTAGTCAACAAACAGTATACAGCATGCAGATTTTTTAAAAGGGTTTAGTGTGTTAATTGGTTTAGTGTGTATTTTTTCAATTTCAATAAATGTGCTGTCTTTTAAGAAATATCAATATCATAAGGGAAAAAGGAAATAATAAAACTGGGGTGACTACAGTGAATGTGCTTGTGTTACTTGGTGTGCTTGAACTACTTTCCATTTTTATTAAGAAATAACAAATTTTCAACAGTCTTATACTGTCTTTTCCAGTATATTCAACTCTGGCCTGATTCTCATGTAGGGCACAATAGCAATAGTGCCTCAGCATAATGATGTGTAATAATGATTCAAGCTCTCTGACACACAACAGACACTTCACCTTGCAAATAAAAATAAAATTACAAGAATGACACTGCTGGGATTTTTTTTTCACTTCCGCCTTCCAAAGAGAGCAGACGCTTTTTTCTTTCTCTCCAGCTCTGGCTCTTTATCTCTTTCCTCCCCTAACTGACTGGATCCCAGCTTGCTATCGTCTGTCTGCGTGTCTCTACTGCTGATTATCGAACGAAATTATGGATTTAATAAGCTGGGCTTTGAACGCAATTGACACTATTTTTTCAACGAGGAAAAGTGCCCCGGGGGAGGCAGTTTGTCCCGCAGGAACAGCGGCCGCGGGCTACTTGAAGGACACAAGTAATTGGAAACTCTTGTGCCTGTGTGATCTTTCTATCGAAGATGTTGAAGATTTATACATCTTCGTAGCAATGGTCATCGGAATCTTACTGATTGGATCTGGGATTATTCTGGTGTACCGTAAATTGATGAAGATGGATGGAGCCTATCAAAATGCGGACCAGGCGAGGCTTAACCATCAAATTGAACAATTGGGCAGGACTCTGACAGCGGCTAATGGAGAACTGTCTAGGAAAATGGATTACATCATGATCACGCTGAGAGCCGTCCATGAAGAATTCAACGTCCAGCAGTGAAGGATTAAAGTACTGAATCTGTAAGAGAATATAAAGTGTTTTTTTTTCTCTGGAAACAGTACTATTCGACTTATCTGACCTGCCCTTACAATCAAAGTCCTCCAGATTATCTGCAGTTTTTGTTTTCAAAACACTTGAGCTGCATTGACTCTCATGGACAGCCAGCTGCCTGGCACAAGGACAAAGCGCCAGACGCTAGACATAACATCTCCTGCTGAAGAGACTTTGTTGTTCTTAACTGATATAAACACCTTCACTCAACACCACACTCACACTGACTCAAAAACTGATGAGAAGATCATTCATTCACTGCTCTCTTTGTGTCCTTGTATACATTCTATTGTCTGCTAATTGTGCATTGAGGGCTTTTTTTCTTGTAATCATAATATTGATCATTTATGACCGGTATTCTGACAATCAATGCTTTTTTGCTCTCTCCTATTGTGTTTATCCTTTTCTTCCCTATGCTTCCTGTTCCTAGTCTGCTGACAGGCGCGTTATCGACGCTGCCGCGTCACCGGAAATGCATGTCGTTTTCAGTGTCAAGTCAAATCCCTTGTATGTTATCAGTTGTTTACTGTTAATGTACTTGGCAATAAATCCTTTTCTGAGTTTCTGAGTTCTGAGGGATTTAAACTGAGGCCTCTCATTTATGGAGCGGATGCTTTTCCACTAAGCCATCACCTCAGTTATAATAAAGATCCACAATTTGTGGAAAATACATCAATAGGAGAAATGCGCTCAAAATGTTCCCAAACGGGAGAAGTCCATGTTTTTGGTGCTGCCTCCATCTGAAAATTGGCTGTGACAAATCCCTTACACAGTCAAACATCGACAACACAAAACGTGATGGACGGGGATTTCCACTGTGTATCTTTGCTCACTTTATTTCATGTTGCGTGCAAAGTCATGAACAGCTTCCTGACCCAGTTGTGTGGTACAACGCCAACACATACGTCAGCAATACGCACTTTGCCAAATATTTCCTGGATAAGCTCAGACCACCCTTGAATCTCTGGAGCCTGCCTTCCCATCGCTACCAGGAAGCATGCTGGCAAATGTAGGTGTTTTGGGTTTTTTTTTTTTTAAATTTGCCTCACACAACTGACTTAATTATTAACGTTAACTCTTTTTATCTCATAGGTGGACTTCAACTCACCAAGAAAACCGATATCCAGCCCACAAATAAATACCATTTACAACTTCCAATTCTGTGTGTATTTTTATAAATTAGAATATGTTTTAATACTTGAAAGTTATAAATTCCCTTGCACATATACCATCGAATTAAAGAGGTCCATACCAGTGGCAACACTCCGTCGTCACAGGAAGAATTCCAAATTTTAAAGCAGATGTTTTTTTTCCAGTTTACTGCAGTGATATTCTATATAACAATACAAGAAAAGCACAGGATTGTCAAAAATTTCCTGTTATAGTGATTTGTAAATTAAGCAGAAACTTCTGCTATACAGAAAAACTCTTGTGCAACAGCAAATACAAACATTAACACAATATCCATTACAACAGCTAAATTGCACTGAATGCATGTTAAAGAGTAGAGATTTGGAAATTATTGGCAGCACCTTCATTTGAAAACTCCATACGGTCCCCAATCACTCAGTACCGAGCAGAGGGGAAAAGATAAATAATTTATTCTGTTGCTCTGTATTGTCTATTGGAGTCTGCTTTTTCTGGAGAAAAAAAAATTTAAAAAAATCTCTCTTTTCATGCCTACCTGTCTGCTGCACGTCTGTGTTCACACACACGGGGGATGGGTGGGTGCTTTTGTCCGTCCACACTGGAGATTCACAGTTTTAAAGCTCATTGACCAGATGTAGTAATGATTTTACCTCTGAAGATGTATAAATGTTCAAACACTGGTTGTAGTGTAGTGTGCTCTCCTCACGTGCGCTCCCGCGATGGGGAGCTTTTGGGGCACGCGCATGTTTTTCAACACAAACCCAGCGGTTCATACACGTGGTCAGGACGGAGACTGGAGCAGTGACCATCTGGGCTGGTGTAGTCTTCACTACTGTGAGCATTAATATCCCAGTAAAGTGGGTTTATGGGGCAGCTGGAACAGTGGAATGATGAAATAACTGTGGTTTGATGATGATTAAGCTGTTAACGTAAAATGGAACACAGTATTGTGTAGAAATAGTTAGGCTGCGTGTTCACCAAACACGTTGTTTGTTGCCTGACTGCCCTGAACGTTGTTTTTTCAGCGCTTGTGCGCTGCGCTCTGGGAAAAAAAAGTCTGTGCTCTGTATCCCAGCAACAGCTTGTCACTCTCAGCTCAAAACTTCTTTTCCTATGGTCAGACTTTCTACTTATTTTTTAATAGCAGCCTCTAAATAACAATGGACAGGAAACATATTCTAGCAGCTCTGGATGTAAAATATGATGACACGGAAAACAGGAGTCTGAGTAGAGACTGTATCGGCGTCCTATGTCCCGCCTTTCTGACTGGCTGCTTAGAAAGGTCTGACATTGACGAGCTCAGGTGCAGTCTGAAAAGTTGAACTTTTTTCAACGCTGAGCACCGCGACAAAAAGCGGCCACCGCTCAAAGCATTTCAGTGGCGAGGGTGCTCAGCGCTGTAAACGCTGGACTACGTAGAGAATGAATAGAAAATAGTCACCCAGAGTGGAAAAAACACACTTGGGTAGACACGCAGCCTAAAATGACTGACAGTAAACTAAATTCTAAAGACGTTTTTGACCTCTGAAATGACAACATGGACGTGTTAGTTTTACAGGCAGGACAGATGGGTGTGACATATTCATAAAATTCAGATATTTTGGTTATTTTTGTGACTCATATTCATCCCAAAGAACAGTACATGTGATCTGTCATCACATGTAGTAGAGGCTCTGGTACAAACTTCACCGACCCGGTTACATGGCCGGAATAAACTGATAATGGCAATAATCAGTTTTGTTGTGTTTACATGCACTGATTAAATGGATTATTGAAGGTTTAACCACTTGAGTTAATGACCATAGTTACATGACCACTTGAATAATCAGATAATTCCAGAAATCCAGTCATAACCGGTTTATTCATGTCCATGTAACCATGATCACTGTTGGACTTTTCCTCATCTTGTATTTGGGAGGACAGCATCAGTCCTCAGTCTGGGTTTGTCACTTTTGGTTCTTGTGAATTACTCCCTCTGAAAATGAGCCTGCACACTGATTCAGTTTAATTTCCTCATTAATATCATTGTTTGTTTTATTCATTCATTCATCTTCTTCTGCTTAATCCTTTTCGGGTCGCGGGGGGGCTGGAGCCTATCCCAGCGTCTTTGGGCGAGAGGCAGGGTACACCCTGGACAGATCGCCAGTCCATCACAGGACCAACACAGAGAGACAGACAACCATTCACTCTCACATTCATAACTAAGGACAATTTAGAACCCCCAGTTGATGCCATTTAACCTAACTTGCATGTTTTTGGCATGTGGGAGGAAACTGGAGAAATCCCGGAGTAAACCCATGCAGACACGGGGAGAACATGCAAACTCCACACAGATCACTCTTGGTCGGGAGCTGGGATCGAACCCAGGATCCCCCGGCCAAGGGTGAGTTACTGTGCTGCTGCAGTGCTAACCACTCCGCACCGCGCCGCCCCATCATTGTTTTACTTCAACATAAAAAAAAATCACAAGTTATATGCAGTTATATAAATCACATTATTACATATTTGACCTTGAAGATGGAAATGTTTTGTGGAAATACACATACTGCATAAAGTTTTCTGTTGTACTATTTCATTAAAGTAATGCTGTTTCTGCTAACTTGTCTCAGACATTTTAAAAAATAGAAAACAAGGCTTGCTTTTCTTTGAATGGCTGGTGCTGTTATCTATTTAATAAATTCAATTATGTAACCCCAGTCAACACTTGGAAGAGGAGGCAAAGGTGCCATCATGCTACTTACTGGTATTAGCTGACAATAATTTGTCAGGCAGAAGTTCAGAGAGTGAATAATGAGAAAACGAGAGCATGTCTTTGCTTCTTCTTCTTTCGGCATTATCAATTTTTATTTAAAAAAATATATTATTTCATGGCATTTGTGCTACACTGAATATTTTCATATAACATACTGTTGCACCTTGACTACACTGTGTTACAAAGGCCTCTTCTTTTATTTAGTATTTTCCACCCTGCTTAGTCACTAGTTTTCAGAGTACAGTGTAATTTATATACAAATGTACTAGTACATCTCAGTAAATAGAATACCATGATTTGCATTTTAATTTCAAAAACGATAATCAAAATTGAATACAAAAGGCTTGACCTATGTGACCCGTGCTGGCAAACTGAGTCAGAATGCACACCGTGTCATTACAAGCTACAGGCAGGAGAAGTCATAAATCGTGACGCTTTCTTTGTTTGCTAGTCCCAGGAAAACCCAGGTGAGTGCCTGGTATCATTGTAAAGCTTAGAAATCGTACTTTCTAAAAAATACATATGTTTTGGCGGAAGACGTAACTCCCGACCGATCAAACGCAAGTTTTAAACCTAGCCAAAATATAAACAAATCAGCTTTTTCCGGGTCCATTTTTGCGCACTTCCTACAAATTAAATATCATTTTGAAGGTCTTTCAATACAGAATTTGGAAAAAAAAAAAACATTACCTCAGTTTTGATAATTTCCTCAAAGTGACTCATTTTGCCAACACTGGTCACATATTTCCTTGTCCCTCTAAAGGATATTGAAGATAGCAAAGTTTGTTTTTTTGTTGTTTTTTTTTTTTTTTGAATGATTAAAAAAAAAAACTTTTTTTTTTTTTTTTTGTTACTTATTTGTACCTGTAGGTAGATTTGGTTTGCAGTCTGGTGACAAGCCACCGGCTGCCGGTCGCTGCGTGCGCGAGCGCCCTAAACCTACATGTTTTTTGGTATGCGGGAGGAAACCGGAGAAATCCCGGAGTAAACCCACGCAACACGGGGAGAACATGCAAACTCCACACAGCTCACTGTTGGTCGGGGGCTGGGATCGAACCCACGATCTCACGATCCCAGCGATCCCCCGGCTGAGGGTAAACTGTGCTGCCACAGTGCTAAACCACTGCGCCACCCCAATATTGCCCCAATATTAAAATTTACTGAGAGGCACTAATGTGTTATATTTTCATTCACACAGAAAAATCTTTCCTAACTTGAAAGGTAAACTGTACAGGTGTAAAGCAGACCCCTGATTTAGCTAAATCCCATTAAACTCACTAACAGCTCTTTGCCCTTTCACTTGAGATAATTCTGCCTAATCTTGCATGCAAAATAACCCACTATATTCAAGAGATGTTAATTCAGTAATCAGTCCACTGAAGACACAATACAAGGTAAAGTTCTCTATCGTGTCAAGACTATCTCTCCACCCTACATATTCCATATGTATGGGGATTGATTCCCTCAGCGCAGCTGACACGGATACTCTTTGAGACACATCACCTGTGGTGGCCACGCAATGATTGCCGCCTGCTATAAAGGCACCACGCATGTGTGGCTTCCTCGATTTTGGGGCAAGTCGACTGGGGAGTCGGAAGTGGAGTGGAAGACGAGTTGACAGAAAGTGGTATTGGCTTAATCTGGTTTGTGACTGATTCAGAATTGCAAGCAGTAGTAGTGGTTTGACTGATGATGATGACATGGAGACTGGATAGAATCCAGTAGGGAGTAGGAGCTGTGACGTTAAAACCGAGGCCTCATGAAACAATGAGCAACTTTAAGACAATTGCTTCATTAGCGACACAGTGTTATGAAATATCTAATAAAGACTGCCATCTGGTGACTAACTGTCAGAACTGCATCTGGGTTGAAAACCTGATAAAGGCCAATACTCTATATCACAGATTGCACTACACTTTTGTTATGTCATTTTTTCAGACAGGCTTGTAAAAATTCTGTTAATTTTATCTTTTCTAAATTTATTTTATCTGTTAATTTTATTTTATTATTTTAATTGACTTTAATTATATCACCCTCCACGTAATCTGTGAAATGAGAGACATCTTTCAGAATTGGTAGTCATTGTTGGAAAAATTCTGTGGAAGTGTGGAAGATGAAAGCAGACAAAGCAGCGAGCTGAATGACACACAAACTTTATTCACCTTCCAACATAAAACACAGAAACTCTGACCTGAGTGCCTGAGCGAACTCCTTTATATATTTTTATTCCCACCCCTGGCACACAGGGTAAACACATTAACAAACAGACATGAAAGACATGACAGTGACACACACATCACAGAGCAGGTCTTGCTACCATACATTCGCACCCCTATGTCCTCAGGTGTGTGAACCTGGTGCGGCGGGGGGTGGGGGGGGGCGAAAGGCATATCTTTCTTTGTTTGGCTCCTCTCACCTCTCTCCATTAGCATCCTGAACTATCTTCCCCCCCACCAACCCCGTTGTCCTGGATGGAGTGCCATGTGTATTGTGTCTACCACACAGCCCCCCCCACCCCCCCAACACCCAGAAGGGGCTCTAACCCTCTGGCACCTTGGGCTTGAGTCGGCGCCCGTAATGGCTGTAACATGGAGTTGCCGGACCGGCTGAAGTGTCTTGCTGTTGAGTTTGGCAGGAGGCAAACTCGGCCTCCGGTGCGCAGTCCTGTGGAGGGGAAAGACCAAGTCTGTTGCCAATAGTTCTCTGCAGGGGGAACACCAACTTGCAGAGCCACTCTAGGTGGGCGTCCGCGCCAAGGAGCTTGAGCCAGCACCACCTGTTCATTTTCCAACACATTAGCAGGCTTAAGCCTGTCAATGCAGACGGTTTCCTTGCCCCCCCCCCCCCCCAAGTCTAACACAAAATGCTTTGCCCTGGTTTCCAGCACTCTAAACAGTCCGTCATATGGTGGGTGCAGTGGTGTTCTGTGTGCATTGTGCCTAATAAAAACGAACTTGGTGCTCTGTAAGCTTTTTGGGACGAAGGTGTGGTAAAAACAATGGTGCACCGGGCCCGGCACATTGGCCGGTCCTGCACCGTGAAAAAATTGCGTGGGCAGGTCGGTCTCGGGTGTGGGGTTTTCTGGTAAAAATTCCACAGGGATCTGCAGCGGCTGAGAAAAAAACGAGTTCTGCCGGGGAGGCTGCCATGTTCTCTTTAGGTGTGGAGTGCAACCCTAACAGGACCCAGGGCAGGCGGTCGACCCAATTTGCATCCATGAGTGAAGCTCTGAGCGCTGCTTTAAGCGACCTATGAAAACTTTTGCATAACCCGTTAGCCTGGGGGTTGTACACAGTGGTGCGGAGGATTTTGACCCCGAGGCTCTGGGCCATTGTGGACCAGAGTTCTGAAACGAATTGCAGACCCTTGTCGGAAGTGATGTCCGATGGGGATCCGAACCGTGCAACCCAACCCGACAAAAAACTGCAAGTCACTTCCACGGACGTGGTGGAAACCAGTGGGACCATTTCAGGCCAATGCGTGGTGCGGTCCACGATTGTCAAAAGGAGCATGAAACCTTGCGACAGTGGGAGGTGGCTCATGAAATCCATGTGGACGTGGTCAAACCTCCTGGCTGGAAGTTAGAACGGCTCGAGGGGGGCTTTGGTGTGCTTGTGCACTTTGGCCCACTGGCACGCGACGCACGCTGTAGCCCACTCTTTCACATCCCTGCATAAGTGAGGCCAGACAAATTTTGCCTCCACCAGTTTAACCAAGGCGTGCATGCCGGGGTGTGAAAGGGAGTGGACTGACTCGAAAATGAATGTGGCAGTGCCAAGAGCTCGGAACCACCAGGTGTGGGCGACCGGTGGAGACGTCGCAGAGCAAGGGGGGGCACCCTTCTTGCACCGCCCTGCTCTCTAGTTTTAACCCAGTAGGTGCGGACTGGAGCACGCAAATGTCCGCGTCCCCAGTTTGCTCCGCAGCCATGGCGGGGAAATCTATTCCCATGCAGACCGGGGAGACTAACACCTGCGACAGGCAGTGGGCTGCGACAGGCAGTGGGCCACAACATTAAGCTTACCAACTACGTGCTGGATGTTGGTCGTGAACTCTGAGATCACGGCCAAATGTCATTGTTGCCGGCCGATCATGGTTCAGAGATTTTAGACATTGTGTACGTCAGCAGCTTATGATCAATGAATGTGGTGAACTCGCGCCCTTCCAGTCAAAACTGGAAGTGGCGCATCGCCAGATGGAGGGCCAACAACTCTCTATCAAACATACTGTATTTGCGTTCGTTGTCGTGCAAAACATGGCTGAAAAATGCGAGGAGCTGCCATGAACCGGAAACGTACTGCTTCACCACTGCGCCTATGGCAACATTGGATGTGTCAGTGGTGAGTGCTATCCGTGCTGACTGGGCAGGGTGGGCTAGCAAAGCGGCATTAGCGAGCGCTGTTTTGGCGTCTGCGAAAGCCTGGACTCACTCAGGGGTTTTCTGCTGGCTTCTTTTGTTTGAGCGCGATGTACAGAGGCTGCAGCAGCTGGGGTACTTGGGGGAGAAAACGGTTGTAAAAGTTGACCATGCCTAAAAATTCCTGTAGGGCCCTCATGGTCTGTGGATGCAGAAAATCCGACACGGCATGCATCTTATCAGGCATCGGAATCGCCCCCTCCAGCGAAATGTGGTGACCCAAAAAAATCAATCACTGGCACCCCAAACTGGCACTTCACTGGGTTAACGATAAGCCCATGCACTTCCAATCTCTGGAAGACTAGTTTGAGATGGGTGAGGTGCTCCTCCTCGGACACGCTAGCCACCAAAATGTAATCTAAGTAGACAAAAACGAAAGGCAGGTCATGGAGCACCGCGTCCATCATTCTTTGGAAGGTTTGCTGCCGCACCCTTTAACCCGAACAGCATGCATCAAAACTCGAAAAGGCCGAAAGGAGTTATTACTGCTGTTTTGAGAATGTCCTCTGCGCGCACTGGGACCTGGTGGTAACTGTGGACCAGATCCATTTTCAAAAAAACACGCGTCCCGGCCAGGTGCATGGAAAAATCCTGGATGTGCGGGATGGGATATAGATTGTGTACTGTGGCGTTGTTCAAGCGCTGGAAAATGACACACGGTTGCCGCGACCCATCAGCCTTAGGCACCATGTGTAGCGGGGATGTCCATGGGCTGTTGGAGCGCCTGACGATGTCCAGCTGCTCTAAGTTGGCAAACTCCTCGCATGCGTTGGCTAGTTTAACCGCATCCAGGCGCTGAGGATGCACAAACACCAGCGGGCCTTTTGTGGTTATGAAATGTTCGACCCCGTGTTTGGTTACCGTAGCAGAAAAAGTCGGAACTGTGAGTGCTGGGAACTGTGAAAGTAAATGCTGGTACTTAACCCCTGGAGCTAAAACGCTAGCATGTGTTGTTGGCTCAACTCCCCGAGCTGTGCAGGGCAAGGAGGAAAAAGAAACAGCATCCCCTAAACGTCTGTTGGTAACATCAACTAACAATCTGTAAGCACATAAAAAAATAGGGACAGAGCATGCAGCTACCACAAAGTCCCACTGGTAATTCCATCCGTATAAGCATACTGTCAACGTTCGTTCACCAAACATCCTGACGTTGGATCTGTTGGCGGCCGTAAGCTCGGGACCACAGCCTTCTGGTGACCTGTCCACACTGACCGGCAGAATGAAGATTCTGGGAGCCGGAGTCCAGCAAGAAACATCTCCCCAAACGTGTGTCTGTGATGAAAAGCAGTTTGTTCCTGTTGCCCGCGGTCGCAGCTGCTACTGACTGCTGGCTGTGCCGTTTCCCTGGCTTCTTGAATTGGCACGGTGGCAGACAGCATTGGCCATTCGAGCCAAACTGGCAGTGATAGAAACAGCATGTCTTATTCCTGCGTCTCTTGGCGTCCGTCCCAGCCACCCCCAACGGCTCCTCGACCTCACTGGAGTCCTTCATGGCTGCTGGTGTCGTTGCATGCACACTGAGAGCTCTGCTAGCTAGGATGATGCAGTCCGCTTCTTGCGCCAGGGTGTGGTAGTTCTTGGCCACCAGCAGCGGTGAGTTGGCCAGGATCGCCCTCGCTGTAGCTGGTAGGTTCCTGAGGAAGAGGTAGGCGAAGAAGAAGGGTTCGTCGTCCTTTCCCCTCAGTGCTAACATGCTCTCCATCAGCTCCACAGCTGACCTGTCACCCAATTGTGAGCATGTGAGGAGTTTTTCTGCTCTCTTACTGTCCAACAGGATATAACGTTGAAGCAGCATCTGCTTGAGCGCGTCATATTTGCCCTGGGCTGGCGGCTCCTGGACGAGGCTCATTACTTGCTGTGTGGCATGCACATCCAGCGCAGCTACCACATGATAATATTTGGTGTCGTCCGTGGAAATGCCACGGAGTACGAATTGGGCTTCCACATGTAGAAACCAAAGGGTTGGATTGTGGAGCCAGAAGTCCGAGAGCTTGACTGTGACAGCGTACGCCGTGCTGCTGTTCCCCCTCTGAGTTGTCTCCGGAGAGGTGCTCGGCTCGTTCTCCATTGCACGTCTTAGGGTCACCAATGAGGAAGATGAAAGCAGACAAGGCAACGAGCTAGACGACACACAAACTTTATTCACCTTCCAACATAAAACAGAAACTCTGACCTGAGTGCCTGAGCGAACTCCTTTATGTACTTTTATTCCCCCCTCTGGCACACAGGGTAAACACATCAACATACAGACATGAAAGACATGTACACACATTAACATGACATTGACACACACGTCACAGAGCAGATCTTGCTACCATACATTCGCACCCCTACGTCCTCACGTGTGAACCTGGTGCGGTGGAGGGGGGGGGGCGGGGGAAAGGCACATCTTTGTTTGTTTGGCACCTCTCACCTCTCTCCATTAGCATCCCTAACTAGCTTATCCCCCACCAACCCCGTTGTCCTGGGTGGAGTGCCTTGTGTATTGTGTCCACCACAGAAGGACAATTTTTGAGAGAGAGAGAGAGAGAGAGAGAGAGAGAGAGAGAGAGAGAGAGAGAATGCAGGGCTTGACATTAACAGTGGCCGGTAAGACAGCTACACTTTATAGCCACTTTGCCCATGTGCAGCCATGAAGGGGTGTCCCAATCCATAGGAGTAGGGACAGTGATGTTACGCTCGACACCGCCCACTCAACACTGATTCGCACAATATAAAGCAGAAGTGTTATGAGGATTTTTTTTTAAACTTAATAGAACAAAATACAAACTCTCGATGAGGATAAAGGTTACAAAAGAGTTACAAAATCTGAACTTTCACAAAAAATATACAATCAGTCAAACTTCACATTCCAATTAACAAGGAAAAAGGGACTTCCGGTTATGGCTGCCACGTAGGACGGACGTGTCTCGCTCTGCTCTGCTCCTGGAGAAAAAAAATCGGCAAATAACTCTCTCATTTGGGACAGAACGTATCCCAGCATTTGGGCGAGGATATGTCGGCGAAGCCTAAGGCTGGAAAACCAGGAAAAGGAAAAAGCGAGCCGCCGAAACAGTCCAAATTAACGGACTTTCAGGTCTGTGACGCAGCAAACAAAACTCCATATATGGCGGAGGAGGCTGGCAACGGTGCGATGTCTGCGGGGGGAGGCGCAGATGCGCTGATGGCTGCCATGAGTTCAATGAGAGCGGACTTTTCCTCTAGATTTGATGGGATTATGACAGCGTTGGAAGGAATAAGAAAGGAATTGGGTGACTGTGTAGAACGAACGGCGCAGATGGAGCTCCGTCTCGCTAGTGCTGAAGATGACGTCACCCGTCTTCAATTAAAGGTGCGCACTTTGGAAAAAAAAAATAAATCTCTGGAAGATAATATTTTGGATTTGGAATCTCGGTCGAGACAGAATAACTTGAGGCTGGTGGGTCTTCCAGAGGAATCAGAAGGTCGGGACGTATGTTCCTTTCTGGAAAAGTGGATTCCGGAGGTGCTGGGCAGCGAGGAGTTGCAATCAGCAGTGGTTCTGGAAAAAGCACATCGTATTGGCCCACGGAGAGATAAGGGACCGCCGAGGACCTTAATTATGAAGTTTCTTAGCAACAGAGACAGGATGAAGATCTTCAACGCTGCACGTGCTAAAGGAGAGATTAAACACCAGGACCAGCAGGTGCGGTTCTACCCAGATTTGGCCACAGGAATCCAGCAATTGAGGAAGCAGTTTGATCCCGTACGTAAGGAGCTGCGCAACCTTGGGATTCGTCATGGTGTAATCTATCCTGCGAGACTGCTGACCACGTATGAGGGCAGAACCCACATCTTCAAGACCCCAGAGGAGGCGCAGGAGTTCATCAAGAAGATCAAAGAAGAAGAAGAGACTGGTGGGAGCTAAGCATGAACAAAATATAAGGTAGAATAATTAAGCATTTGCACAGGCATCTGACTGACTTGAAGTAAATAGTAAGTTTACAAAATATAGATTGTATTATATATTAAAAAAACAAAACAAAAACAAAACAAACAAAAAAAAACAAACTATGATGTACAAAGTTGTTAAAAATTTTGGAGTTAAGTTGGAAAACTACAGAGGAGAGTTAATGTTACGTCATTAAAAGCAGTAGAGTTAGGGTGATTGGGAGGATGAAGAAGGAGTGGCTTAGGCTGTTCCCCGTGGGTGTGGAACGGTCGATGGCTATATCGGGAGACAGAATTTTTCTTTTGATTTTGGGGGGTTTGCCACAAGTGTGGGAAGGGGAAATTTGTTTGTGTGTAGTTTGTAGGATGAATGTTCAACCACTCATGTTTTTGCTTCTCTGTATGAGCATGTTTACACTGCAAGGTAATCCCAAACTCTCTATTGATCATGGACCAAAGTGTTAATCTTAATTTAACTTCATGGAATTGCAGAGGTCTACAAAATTTAAAAAAACTTAAACAAGTTATGAATAAAATAAAGGACATGGGTTCAAGAATTGTGTTTTTACAAGAAACTCATCTGATAGAGGAGGATGTTAAAAGAATTAGGAGTAGATGGCAGGGAAGTGTATTCACCTCTTCATTTTCATCCCGAGCCAGGGGAGTTATGACTCTCATACATAAATCAGTTCCTTTTCAAGTGAAAAATGTAATTGGAGACAAATTTGGAAGATATGTAATCATTCAAGGTTCTTTGCTATTAGAAAATATAAATCTTGTGAACTTATATGGTCCCAATATAGATGATCAGAAGTTCTTTGCCAATTTATTTCTCATCTTATCATCACTTACAGGGCAACATATAATAGCAGGGGATTTTAATTGTACATTGAATCCAGGTGTGGATAGATCAACAGGACTGGATTGTACGCACATTGGATGTAGGATGACTATTAATCATTTTATGAAAGAATTGAGATTGTTAGATATATGGAGAGAAATGAAACCACAAGTTAAAGCCTATTCTTGTTATTCCAGTACCTACAAGACATTCTCACGTATTGATTATTTTTTGATTTCCACAGAATTAAGGTCCAAGATTCAAAACTGCTTTTATGATAACATCGTGATCTCTGATCATGCACCCTGTTGTCTAATATATGTAGATAAAAAATTGACAAAGGAATCAGGTAGATGGCAATTTCAGCATAAATGGCTTCAGGATGAGGAATTTGTCAAGTATATAGAAAAACAGATAGACGAGTTCTTTGACATCAATACTACACAAACATCAGCATGTGTAAAGTGGGAGGCTTTCAAAGCTTTTATTAGGGGACATATTATTAGTTATACAGGATCAAAATCTAAGAAAACTCGAGAGGAGAGAGCTAAATTGGAACATAAAATAAAAAGTCTTCAGGAAAAAGTGTATGCAGGAAGTGACCCAAGGTTGGAGAATGAATTACTGATTTTGAGAGCTGAATACGACAAAAAATCAGCGAATAGAGCTGCCTCGAGTCTTCTAAGATTGAAACAATCTTTTTATGAACAAGGTGAAAAATCAGGAAAATTATTAGCATGGCAGATTAAACAATTGGAAATTAAAACACCAATTACCAGTATTATAAGTAACGGACAGGTAGTTATAGATCCTTTAGAAATTAATAGAGCCTTTAGAGATTACTATGAAAAATTATATGATACCAAAAATGAACCTGATTTAACAAAACTAAATGGGTTTTTGAACGAACTATCTATACCGTGTATTCCAAATGAAAACAGGGAGATATTGGAGTCTAAAATTAGTCAAGAAGAAGTTGGGCTAGCCATTGATAATATGAAATCAGGAAAAAGTGCAGGACCAGATGGTCTTCCAGTTGACCTTTATAAAAAATTTAAGAATAAATTAATAAAACCTTTTTTGGAAATGGTTTTAGAAGCATTTCAAAATAATAATTTACCATCATACATAAATAATGCCTTAATTATACTGCTGCCAAAACCAGGTAAGCCCTCTAATAAATGTGAAAATATGAGACCAATAAGCCTATTAAACGCCGACCTTAAGATAATCTGTAAAATTTTAGCAAGACGAATACAAGAAATTTTACCAAATATTATTAATCGAGATCAGAATGGCTTTATAAAGGGTAGACAAGGCTTCCATAATGTAAGAAGACTATTTAATATTATTTATTTTAATAAAGAAGCACCGGATACAGCTCTCCTATCATTGGACGCCGAAAAGGCCTTTGATAGAGTTGAATGGCCCTTTCTTTTTGAAGTCCTACAAAGGTTTGGACTTGGAAATAATTTCATAAAATGGGTTCAAATAATATACAATAATGCTACAGCAGAAATCCTAACAAATAACAATATTTCAAAACCAATAAAAATCAATAGAGGATGTCGACAAGGCTGTCCACTTTCACCTTTACTGTTTACTATGGCAATTGAACCTTTAGCGATAGCGATACGTTTACATTCACAAATATATGGAATTAAAGTTGGACCAACAGAACATAAAATCTCCCTGTACGCCGATGATATAATTTTGTTTATGTCGAATCTAAAAAAATCAATTCCAACCTTGTTGAATTTAATAAAGAATTTTGGGGAAATATCAGGATATAAAATAAATAAAACTAAATCTTCAATATTAATGCTAAATGAGACCCAGAGAAATTACCCAGCCCCTGAGGTAAATCAATTCAATGTTGTAAATCAGTTTAAATATTTAGGAATCCATATTATGCCTAAGCTAGAATCAGTCGCCAGTGTCAACTATGAAGCCTTAATGTCAGATATCAATGAGTTAACTCAGAGATGGATGTCACTACCAATGTCGATGATCGGGAGAATCAATATACTTAAAAGTAATATTTTATCTAAAATACTTTATTTATTTCAATACATTCCCTTATCACCACCTTTAGATCTATTCTCAAGAATAAAAAAAAAGTTAGTGGAATTTATATGGAACAACAGGAGGGCTAGATTACGTTTGTCTTTATTATATTTACCATTTGATCGTGGAGGTCTGAAATGTCCAAATTTTATGTTGTATTATTGGTCGGCACAACTGAGGTCTATGACATATTATTTTTCATCAAATGATCTCCCTCACTGGACTGAAATGGAATCATACAATTTACCTTTACCTCTTCCCATATTCATATACTCAGATTCGGCAAAAAAATTACAAAAACAAGTTAAAAATCCATTTGTAAAGCATATGATCAAAATATGGTGTGAAGCTAAAAACTATTTAAAAGAACCACAGTTATTGTCACAATTTAGTCCAATATGGGGTAATCAATATTTTAAACCAGGGAGAGCGGACGCTGTATTTAAAGTATGGAATTTAAAAGGGATACAAAAGATTCAGGATTTATATTTGCCATGTGCAGACAACATAATGTCTTTTGAAGAGCTGAGGATCAAATTTAATCTCAATAGAACACATTTTTTAAAATATCTTCAACTTAGAAACTTTATTCGATCAAATCAAAATAAAGCTCTCACTCGACCTATTTATTCATCCTTGGAAAAAATGATGATGAAAGATAGTAAAAGAAAGGGTATTATTTCAGAGTTTTATAACTCATTGACACTATCTTCAAGTGAAAATTCACTGAAAAGATTAAACTACTGGAAAGAAGATCTGCAAATTGAAATTTCAGAGGAACAATGGGAATTGGCTTGTACAGAAGCTCAAACCAAATCAATAAATGTACGCCTTAAATTGATACATTTCAAATGGTTAATGCGGATGTATGTTACACCAGAGGAGTTAAATAGATATAACAAAAATATACCAGATACATGCACAAAATGCATGGAAAGTAAAGGAACCCTATTTCATTGTTTATGGGAATGTAGATTAATAAGAATGTTTTGGGAAGAGGTGAGGGTAACAATTGAAAAACTAATCTCAAAACAAATCATATTGAATCCTAAACTGTTTTTGTTGGGTCTGTACCCAGAAAAGCATAATTTTAATAAAAGTGAAAGAACATTCATAGACCTCAGTTTGCTTAATGCCAAAAAATGTATTGCACTATTATGGAAAAAGACTCATAGACCAGATGTGACTCAGTGGTTAAGACAGATGTTAACAAACCTTCCATTAGAAAGAATAACATATATACTGAAATCAAAGGAAATTGTGTTTGAGAATATATGGAGACCTTTTATTGATTATGTAAAAAATTTAAACATAACTCTTGAAGAAGAAGGTGAATGATGTGTGTGGACCTTGTAAATTCCAAACTGGTGAACATAATATGTATACTTATGTATTGGATTGTCTAGACTAAACAGAGGAGCATTGTTGAAGACTTGATTTTGTTGGTGGTTGTTGGTGTTTTTAGGGCATTTTTTTTTTTTTGTAGTACTTTAGTGTTAGTGTTTGATTGTTTGTATCATGTTTGTTAAAAAAAAAAAAAAAGGTTCAATAAAGATATTGTGGAAAAAAACAAGGGAAAAGGGGTATATTAAAAGAGAGAGAGTAAAGAGCACAACAATTCTCTGATAGTCTTTTTTTTTTTTATTATAGTAATAGGAGCTCTCCATTGTCTCTTGCAATTTTTTTTGCATCATGAGTAGTGCATGGAGCGCTGTTTCAGCACGCCCACAGTCACATGACCGTAGCAGCGAGGCCTTGTTATGTTGAGAACATCACATGACTTGAGGGCTCGCGGGAAATTTGAGAGGGTTCTACTGGAATTAGAGGGGGTTTTTTTTGTTTGTTTGCTTTGTATTGTTTGTTCCTGCCATCCAATTTTGAATAGACATCGAACGGGCAAATTTGGAGTCCAAATTTTACGGTATGATATGATAAAGTAGGAAACGTTTGAGCTTGATTGTTTTTTGACATCCACAACTGGAAAGTTTCCCAAAATCCTTTTGTTAAATTGCAGTAGAAAAAAAGATGTTCCACTGTCTCAGTGTTGGAACCACAGAATGTACATGAGTTGTTATTGATGTTAAACCTTTTGTGAAGTCATTACAAGGATATATTTCATTGAGAATTTTAAAGTGGACTTCTTTCACGTTAGGTGAAACTGGAAAAGTGAGGTATTGAGCTCTTACTCTTATCACATCATTAGTGGTACATTCCTTAAACATATATTTTCTTTTTAATATTGATGAAAAACATATTGAGGGGAGAGTGGTCCTTAAGAATTTATTGTTACATCTTTTTTCTAAATATTTACATCCTGTCTATAATTAAGGGGGGTTCTTGTGAAATAATATCAGAGTACGTTAGCATTCCCTTAAAGCAGACGGACAGTGACATTTTTTTATTGAACCAATCAACAGATTGTATGAAAATATTCTATTCTGTCTATTCCCGCGATTTAATATGTGTCACCAGCTTCCATAAATGACCTTATTTGCTCATAGCTCAGCCTTCAGTTAGTGAGGCTGCAGTACCGCCATCTCTCGATAGGTGTGGGCATTGGTGACATCACAACAGCAATACATAGTAATTGGCAGAACAAGAGCAAAGTGATTCAGACAGCGATTATTTTCTCGAGTTTGACGACCTCAATATAAATGACATTGAAAATGAGGAATCGGATGATGAAGCAGTTTTGGGTGGTGCTGAGGGGGTATTCAGCCTTATTTGTGGGAAAGAAGTGAGGGTTATGTTGCCTGCCTGTGCAGTGAGCCTCATCAGAGAAACATTCCCATCTGATCACTACAAGGGATTTTGCCTACCAAGATTAGATTTGTGAACAATGATATGTAAATAAAGTTTTGTAAAATCATATATTGAGTTTATTAATGTTCATGTCAATGTTATAATTCTCATAGTTCAGCATTCATCAACGTCGCATGTCATATACATTTGAATAATTTGAACACACTAAATTCTTCTCAATTTGAAAGGAAATATTACATACTATACCACCTTTGTATGAATGTTTGAAAACACAGCAGAAATATACAAAGAAATACAAAAATCAATGGAGTATCACTACAGATTAAGAAAATAACTAGTTTCCAGATATAGCAATTATTATATACCAATAAATAACATTTCACAGTTATAATGGGCACCATTTTATGGTAGAAAATTGGGGTTCCATTTTTAAAAGCACATTTCTCTTGCAATCTTAGGCTTATATTTATTTTTCTAAGCAAATATGTTGCTTCCCTAAAAATTGAAAGCTGAACTGTCATTGGTAATTACCTCCGACAGGCCGAAAAGGCCAGGAGGAGGTTATGTTTTTGCCGGGGTTTGTTTGTCTGTTTGTCAACTCCGCGTTCTTCAACGTTTTAGGCACAAAAGCACGCGCAAAACACTGGTGGCCTGGGCCCGCCAGCGCGCCTCTGTTTGCGCGACGCTGCAAAACCTGACACGGGCACCTGTCCGCCGCCGCATTATTTCCCAGAAATAATTTGATTTTGAAAATCATCCATTGCTTGGAATTCATTTAAAATGTTTAGTAAACATTTGCAGTGAATATTAAAAATACAAAACTTACCCTCTTTACTTCTCGTTTTCTGACAGCTGATCGCATCGGTAGATCACCGTGGCTTTTCACGCCACTGTCACTGACACTTGTCTCAGAGTCAGACTGGGGAATTGCGGGATATATAGTTGGAATAGCCGTTTTCTTTATCACCAATCTTTTTGCAAATTGCATCTTATTCTCTAAATCGCTGTCAACGAAATGTCTACTGCACATGCAGGGCGCTAACGAGGTGCAGGTGTGCGCGTGTGACAGAGATCATCCTCCGCAGTTCGCCCACTCGGTGGCACGAACCCGCGACCTCTCAGTCAACTACACACAGTTCGAGCATGGGAGACACAGCACGATCGCGCTGAGCTAAAGGTCCGACCGATAGCTCAGCGCTACCGATACTGTATGAGGCTTTTCGGGAGGGAGGTTTACTAACGTTCTACGCCGAACAGTACTAGTTGGCATCCGTTACACTCTCCCCCTTAAACCTCACTCCCATCCCGGGTTCACGGCACCATTGTGACAGAGATCATCCTGCGCAGTTCGCCCCACACGGGACACGAACCCGCGACCTCTCAGTCAACTATACACAGTTCGAGCATGGGAGACACAGCACGATCGCGCTGAGCTAAAGGTCCGACCGATAGCTCAGCGCTACCGATACTGTATGAGGCTTTTCGGGAGGGAGGTTTACTAACGTTCTACGCCGAACAGTACTAGTTGGCATCCGTTACACGCGCAGCTGAGGCAGATGCCTGAGAGCGGCGAGCCGTGACACCTGCAAAATATATGTGGACCAGAAAGACTGACAAACCTGGGAACTATTTCACTGCAGTCTGCTTTAATACAGAAGCTGAAGCAATAGGGAACACTGTATGTCTCTGTAATTGAGAACTTTGCTTCTAAAAAACACAGGAGGATGGACTTCCAATATAAGTAACCGGTGAGTTAAACTGTCTTTCTTCAGCATGTTTTTTCCCCCTAACCGTTCTTATGATCATGAAAATATTTGGTAATTCCGAGAAATATCCGTAATCGCCGATTTTAAAACGTAAACATCAAGTGTTGCATGAAGCAAAACACAGCAGGACCATCGCACCCATAGACAACACAACGCCAAACCATATTAATTCGATTCCTGAAATCCTAATCTTCATAAATAATCTATTTGTAATCCACAAGTATTCCGAGAAATATCCGTAATCGCCGATTTTAAGACGTAAACAAGTGTTGCATGAAGCAAAACACAGCACTGGCCGCCGACCGTGTGCGTGTGTTTGGCTGAGCTGACGTCACACAGTCAGTGGCCATCTTAGCCGCTGATCGCTTGGCTGGGTCAGACAGCTGTCCACAACAGCGTACTTCAAGAGCGCATTGTCACCTTATGCGACATTTGTTGACACCAAAACATGTGCGGTTCGACTTAGCTCGTCTCAGACAACAATTTGAGATATGAATTAGCGATATTGAAGTTTCGTCTGTCCGTCTGCTTTAAGTAACAAAATAATTCCAGGAGAAATTGCCTTAATTACTGTATTAAACTTCCTCTTAGTACATAAAAGATTATATTTACTAATAAAGTCATGATATGTTAAAAAATTATCACAGTCAGCTGATAAGTGGAAGACAGACCAAATTCCTCTTTCCATCCAGTCTTTATAATAAAAGGATTTCCCTTTAATCACTATACATCTGTTATTCCAAATTGGGACAGTGTGTGGAGAAAAACTGTGTTTAAAAATAAGTTTGTGGGGTCGCTGGCCTCCTGGTGCCTGGGGCCCAGGGGTGGGCTTTGGCCCCGCTGGGGGGGTAGGGGTCAAGCGGGTCCAGGGGTGTGGGCTCACCGCGGCGGCTGCCAAGCAACCTGGCCTCCCTCAATCATCCCTCCGGAGGCGGATGCCTGGCTTTCCTGGGGCTTGCTGACCTCGGACGTTTGTGCCCTATGGGGGTTGGTGGCGCTGCCTTGCCTTCTTGGGGTTCCCGGGGGGAGAGCTGCTGCGACCGGCCCTCTGCTTCGTATGTTTCCTGACAAACCACTCACCTGCACACACTTATTTTGTACACGCTCTCATATATATGCACGCAGACGTACACGCACAAGTGTCTCTCCTTTAACAGGTGCGGAAACCAGACTCGCGTTGAGACATCTTCGGTGGAAGAAGCAGTTTGTCTTTTGTTTGTTGTAGTTGTTGGTTTGTTTGTTTTTTTTGTCTGTTCCCCTCCCTTTTCTTTCCTCCTCCACACACTTCCTTTCCCTCTTCCCCATCCTGTTGGGTCTTCCATGGGTAAAATAATTAAAATAAAGTATTAAAAGTTACTACAGGAGGAGATTACAACAATATACAATACACAGTTAGATACTATATAAGCTCCTTTAGACAAAGTAAATCTGTTTTGGCACAATAAGGGTGACAGATCCCTGTTCTGCTTGCCTAGCTGCCTGACAGGACAGGGGAGAGGAAAAAAAAAGTTTCCAGTAATGGAGAACTTGTTGATGAAAGTCTGATAATTTGAATGGTAGTTTGGAAATATTAAAAATTACATCTTAACAAGAAGTTGATGCCACCAAAGTTCTTAAAGATTTTAGAAGGTATTCCAAACCAAAAACTCATCTTTTTTAAGAAAGTCTGTAGCCATTTTAACTTGATGGTACCATTCATTGGTAAATGGTAAATGGCATTCACTTATATAGTGCTTTTATTCTCATCTCTTGATGACCAAAGCACTTTATAGATCGTGCTATCCACCCATTCACACACACATTCACACACTGAATGTGTGAATGTGTGTGTGAATGAAGTGTCATTGGGTCAAAGTCAATTATATTTAAACCTCCTTCTTCTATAGATTTCACAACATCATTTCTATTAATATAATGGTATTTGTTTTTCCATATGAAATTAAAAGTAATTTGATTTATTTTCTCAATCATTTTATCTGGGACATACAATGAATTAGCCGAGTAAATGAGTCGAGACAAGCGTTCCATCTTTGTAAGTAGAATACGACCAAAAATAGATCTCTTTGAAGCCAACTATTAAAAATATTTTTAATTTTCTTTGTGTTGTTTTCTATAAGATAAGCCTTTATTAGTCCCACAACGGGGAAATTCCAGGATTGCAACAGCACAGGGATAGCAACACTCAGAGCAACAATCAGAAGGCAAGAAAAAACAAAAAACAAACAAAAAAAACAAACAAGCAAGCAAGAGCAGCTAATATACATATTTACATATTACTATAAAATATATATATATACACACACAGACACACAGTGCAGAGCATTGTAGCTGGATGGAATAAATATATGAATATGTAAACACACAGTGCGGAGCATTGTAGCTAGATGGAATAAATATGTAAATATATAAACACACACAGTACAGAGCATTGTTGCTAGATGGGATGAAACAGCACAACCGTCTACTTAGTTATCCTACATGGTATGATTATGTGCCCATACGTATTCTCACTCTATATTAGCCATTTCTCTTATAACTTTGTTTTTTGAAATAATACCTAGATATTTAATTGCACTTTTCACTGAAATATTGTATGAATTATTCAGGGGATGATTGTGAAGAGTCAAAATTTTGTATTTATTCATATTTAAGCATAGGCCAGAAGCTTTTGAGAACAGTGAAGTTTCCTTCAGTACTTTTGGAATTTGTTCAATATTTTTTAAGAAGAGCGTAGTGTCATCTGCTAGTTGACTTATTACACTGGTCAACACCAAATTTATTGTCAAAGTTTTTTTTTTAGTTGATTTAGGACAATTTTGATGTGCTGAATCCAAAAATCACATCAGGTCAACTTTTTGAACTATGGCCACATGTTGTTTTATACGTTTTTGTTTACATGTACGGGTATTTTTGCTTTATATGATGCAAAATTCTTTTTTATGTCTTGAAATTCTCTACATTTTGAACAATGATGATGTAACTTTCATTTTACATGTACTTACCTTTATATAAAGGTAAGTACATGCACAGTACTAAGTAAGTACAGGTTTTTACTTAGCACCTAATCGAGAGAAACGGATGTCATTTTCGGATTCAGCCGTGCAAAATTGTGTTAAATCAGTTGAAAAACAGTCAACTTACAAAAAAAAAAAAAAATTGTAACTCTGTGTTATCAATGAGTTTCCCATCACATTCAATGGCTGTATGTTTTGGTTATTTTTTTTATAAAAATTCCTAATAATTCTGCCACAATAATAAACAATAAGGATGAAGCAGGTCAGCCTTGATGAATACCAAGTTTTACATCAAAACGCTTTGATGTTCCAAGAGGCAAAGAAACTGAGCTGTTAATATCTGAATAAAGTAAATTAATGATTCTCATAAACTTTTTCCCAAAACCAAAATATTCCAGTGCTTTCAAAATAAAAGGGTGTTTCTCCATGTCAAAGGCCTTGTAAAAGTCCAAAAATAAGATAATGCCATCATCGTCAAGAAGATGTCTGTAATCCAACAAATCTAACACCAGTCTCAGATCATTATGAATAGATCAATCTCTAAGAAAACCAGACTGTGTGTCACTTATTATCTCTGCCAAACCACTTTTTAGCCTGTCAGCTGTCACATGTGTTAATATTTTATAATCAGTATTTAGTAAGGTAATTGGGCACAAAATGTCAATATATCTCTTATCTTTTTCTGATTTAGGAATGAGAGTATTAAGTCCTTGCTTCATTGTTGGTGTCAATGTCTCACTAAGTATTATATCATTAATAGCATCAAATGAGAATGTTTTTAAATCCTCCCCAAAAAAAATTGTAAAAACTTGGCGTCAATCCATCCTGTCCTGGGGCCTTTCCTGTTGCCATCCTTTTTATAGCTTTATCCAGTTCTTCCATTCTTATATCAAAATCAGTTTTCTTTAAATGTTAAGTTTACCTTTGGAATATATGTCTTTATTTTTTCTAAAAAGGTAAAGGATTCCTGAGCGGAGTAGGTATTTGAATATAATTTGGAATAAAAGTTAAAAATTTCTTCAGAGCCTTATGATCTGTGCACTCAACATCATTAACGACTAATGTGTTTATAACTTTTTTCTCTTGCCTCTTTTTTTCTAGATTACTAAAATAAGAGGTATTTTTTTCTCCTTCCTCAATCCATTTATCCCGACATCTCATATAGGCACCGTGTCCTTTTTTTTATGATATAAACTGTCTAATTGGCATTGTAAGGTCATGAAATTGCTTTTATCAGTGTCAGTCATTACAGTCTTATTACAACAACTGATTAAGTTTTGAACTAGTTGGGTCTCATATTTCCTCTGTCGTTTACATTTAAGTTTACTAAATGTTACTGAAAATTCCCTTACTTTAAATTTAAAATATTCCCATCTATTACCATATCCCCCAATAGTTTCATCACATTGATATTTTTTTTAATGAATTCTTTGATTGTCTTGACATAGTCCTCATCTTTTAGCAAGTCTGCATTAAATTTCCAGTAATCTTTTTAAAAATTTTGTCTTGTTTTCTGGATTCAGTTTTAAACACATACAGTAATGCTATGGTCTGTTAATGGAGCACTGGATAATGAAACATGTGAAACATATTGAACTATATCAGGGGTTGCTAACCATAAATCTATTCTGGATTTACAACTGCCATTCGCTTTAAACCATGAAAATTGTTTGATATCCGGATTTTTGTCTCTTCAAATATCTATTATAAATTATTTGAATTAGTAAAATCAAATAAAATAGGATTCCATTGGTTAATGTTGTATCTATCCTGCCATTCATTAGGCACCAGATTAAAATCTCCACCTATCAGGAAACAGTCTGTGTGGTATAATTTCTTGTACTCAGTGATAACATCTGCTATTTTTGACAATAATGCCTTATTTTAGTTACCATTAGCATACCCGTAAATATTAATCAATATGGCAAAGGTTCCTTCAACATTTAACACAACTGCCAACCAATGACCAAACTCATCGGCTTGAAAAGTGATTATTTTTCCTGGACAGTGGGTTTACTCCAGGATTTCTCCGGTTTCCTCCCACATGCCAAAAACATGCAAGTTAGGTTAATTGGCATCAAAGCTGGGGATTCTAAATTGTCCTTAGGTATGACTGTGAGAGTGAATGGTTGTCTGTCTCTCTGTGTTGGCCCTGCGATGGACTGGTGATCTGTCCAGGGTGTACCCTGCCTCTCGCCCAAAGATGCTGGGATAGGCTCCAGCCCCCCCCCCCCCCCCCCGCGACACGAAAAGGATTAAGCGGAAGAAGATGAATGAATGAATGAATGATCTATTAAAACAAATTGCAACACCACCAGCATGACTGGAACCATGGCTAAAACAAGTTTTTTCTCCTCACTGATTTGACCAGAAGGTGGCGTCAGCTTCACATGAATGTGTTTCTTGCAATAAAGTGCACTGAGCTATTTGCCCTTTACAAAACAAAAATATAGCTTTTCTTTTTACATTATCCCTAAGGCCTCTTGCATTTAAAGAAATAAAAGATTAAATTGTTCTTAACATAAAGGCTGTTCTTTTCTTTTTTTCCAAGTGAACTGCAAAGAACTAAAACAGGGGTGTCCAACCATGTGCCATGGAGAGCCAAGACCCTGCAGGTTTTACCTCCAACCAGTGTCTTCAACAGCAGATTTCAGTGAACTTCTTCCCACTGATTGCTGATAAGTGAAAACACCTGCTGAAGAGACTGGGTAGAAGAGAAAACCTGCAGGGTCTTGGCTCTCCATGGCACATGGTTGGACACCCCTGAACTAAAACAAGAACAATGAAAAAATATATAAAGAGGGGGAAAAAAAACTGTAGAGTCCCCCCTAAACTCTCTATAAAACCACCAAAAAATAAATTGTTAGTTCCTCTTAGTTCCCAAAACTGAACCATGTATTTCCCCTTATGAAAATAATGTCCATAAAGTTTTTTCCATGTCTATAGTGTGACGTTGTGAGGGTTCACACAAGAAAGGAGAGATGGCTGTGACGCAATAGGCTTTATTTTATACACCCCCACTCAACACAGACAGGAGGGGAGGTCATTCACACAGACCCCCGTCTCACTTATGGTGACACAAACACATGATCGATCACTGCTCTAACTGGTCTTATAATACTGCCGTGTCATTATAATGCAGTTATAATGACAGCAGTAACACTTAGAACACGAATAACAACACTAATAATAACACGAATAGTAACAGACCTCCGCGGCGCAAGCATGCCGGGAGAATCCCCGCCCCCTTAACACAGCCCCGACGTTACACTGTCCCCCTCCCCGGACTGGTTTCTGTCCCCAGAATAATAAAGTCCAGCTCAAACGTCCAACATGAATCCGTCCAGGTGTTGAGGCAGCCGCCGTTGTCAGCGACCAGTACGTACAGGCCCACTAGTGTCCGTCTGTGCCTCAGCTGGAGTATCTGGTCAGGATGAAGGCCCCGGCTCGACCACCCACGGTCCAGATGGCTGGTATAGGGTGAGACGGTCACGGTGGAGCACCACAACCCGGTCTCTTTTCTGCAGCCTCACCCTGTACACTACATCCAACAGTCGCTGGAGGACCTTGCATGGTCCCGACCAATGGCTCGCCAGTTTTGGTGACAGTCCCCTTTTTCGCTCCGGGCAGAAAACCCAGACTCGATCTCCTGGTGCAAAGTCCCTCCCCTGGCAGCGGGAGTCATATGCCCGCTTCTGCCGGCTCCCCACTGTTGCCAGGGTATCCCGAGCCAGTTCGTGCACTGCGTGGGGATGTTCCTTCAAGCAAAACAAATAATCCAACCCCGGTTTGCCCTCCACCTCTGGCTCCGGGGGGGTGGGGGGTAAGTGAACACCAGATCCACCGGTGTGCGCAGCTCACGTCCAAACATCAGTGCTGCAGGAGTGCACCGGGTGGATTCCTGTGCTGCCGTCCGGTACGCCCACAGAACAAAGGGCAGATGCAGGTCCCAGTCTCGCTGTCGCTGGTCCACTAGGACAGCGAGCTGGGTGGTAAGGGTCCGGTTGAACCGTTCAACCAGGCCGTCGCTCTGTGGATGCAGCGGGGTGGTCCGGGTCTTCCGGATGCCCAGCTGCTTGCAGACCTCTCCGAAGACCTCTGCCTCAAAGTTCTGACCCTGATTGCTGTGCAGCTCCTCTGGTGCGCCAAACCGACAAAACATCTCGTCCACCAGTTTTGATGCTGTGGTGGCGGCGCTCTGATTAGGGACCGTGTACGCCTCTGGCCATTTGGTGAAGTAATCCACTGCGACCAGCACATAGCGGTTCCCCCCGTCCGTGGTCAGGAAAGGGCCCAGAATGTCCACTCCTGCCCACTCCATTGGTGCTCTCACCCGGTACTGCTGCAAGGGGGCGTGGGATTGCTGAGTTGGCCCTTTCTGAGCTGTGCAGGTGTCGCAGCGATGGACATGGAGCTCTACATCCTGGCGACATCCGGGCCAGTAGAACTGGGCCCGAAGACGCTGCAGAGTCTTCATTACCCCGAAGTGGCTCACCCCACCACCCCGTGGACCAGCTGGAGTACGTTGGGCCAGAGCCGCCAGGGAACCAGCAGCTGCCAGACGTGACGCTGTCCAGCTGGAGTTTGCCACTGCCAATACATAACACCCTTGTGACAGCAGAGATTGGCCCACTGGGAGTGTAGGGCCTTGATCTCTGGGTCCAGTGCAGACACAGCCTCCCAGGTGGGGCGCTGGCCCGCATCCAGCCACTGCCGAACCCGGGAAATGACCGGATCTCTGTCCTGCTCGCTCTGCAGCTGCTGCGTGCCTAGGGCCTCTGTGACATCATCGCTGGGGAGAGATGACTAATTATCCAAGGAGGAGCTGTGCGCGGCTGTATTATTCCTGCTCACAGCGGTCCGGAGATCAGCAGCCCGTGGGATGGCTTGGTCTCGATCCTCTGCCCGCTGGCAGTGCCGACAGTCCTCCGCAGCACAGGGACGCGTTGGCATGGAGTCAACCTGCCCGATGGACAATCAGAAAATCATAATCCTGCAGTGCCTCCAGCCATCTCGCCAACTGCCCATCCGGCTCTTTAAAGTTCAGCAGCCAGGTCAGGGAAGCATGATCCGTCCTGAGCTGGAACCTCCCCCCGTACACATACGGGCGAAAATGCCGTCCATGCCACCTCGCTCTAGTTTAACGTTGGCGATGGGCTGGTTTGTCATGGGGGTGGGTGCCGGGCAGTACCGCGCGATATGTCCTGGCTCCCTGCAGTGGAAGCACCCTTCCTTGCGCCGCTGTGGCTGTCTTCTCCTTGGCCGCGCCGCTGTGGCCCAGCGCAGTTCCTCCTCCTCCTCCTCTCTCTCAGCTGTGGCCTGGAAGGCTCCCTGCCTCGGTGCCGACGCATCAGCTGCACAATCCATTAGCGATTCCACCCACTCCGCTTCTGCCACAGTCGTCTCCCAGCTGCTCGCGGCGTGAATCCGGATGTGGCGCTGGAGTTGAGCCAGGCGTAGCCTCCGGATGAGTTCCAGAGGGCGAGCTTCTCCACTGCCCCCGGCTCAAAATCCGGGTAGCTACGTCGTGTCAGCAGCCGTATGTCCGCTGCGTAGGCTCCCAGGCTCTCTCAGTTGCCTTGCCGGCAGTTGGCCAGCTGTTCCTGTGTGTGCTCAGCATTGGCCGCTCTCCCAAACCGCCTCCGGAGCGCTCCTTGTAGCGCTGGCCAGCTGCGATGTTCCTCGGGCCGGAGATCGGACAGCGTGGGGAGAACCCTTCCCTACAGGGCCAGTGCGACCTGCACGGCGGTCTCTTCGGGTGGCCAGCCATTCAATGCAGCAGCCAGCTCGACCTGGACCAGACAGTCGTCCAGCAGGGTTTCACTGTTAAAGCGGGGAAGTTTGGCCCGCTGGCGGATGGGTGGGACGGTCGCCTCTTGGTTGATCGCCGCCCCTGGTCGCAGTGGAATCACCGGCCCGTCCTGGCCTGGAAGGGGCAGGGAGCGGGGCTGATCTGCTCTGCTTAGCCCGTCCTGCCTTGAGAAAGTCAGAAGGCGGGGTATGCTGATCCCGTCTGGTCCACTGCTCCATTCATCCCGGTGAGCAACTCCGGGGGATGGTGTACCAGCTCTGTCGTCCATTCCCAGCTGAGCGATGAACCGCTCCAGCTGCTGAATCTCTGCTCTGATTCTGGCTTCCATCTGCTCCATATCCCACTTCTGACACCACTGTGACGTTGTGAGGGTTCACGCAAGAAAGGAGAGATGACTGTGACGAAACAGGCTTTATTTATACACCCCCACTCAACACAGACAGGAGGGGAGGTCATTCACACAGACCCCGTCTCACTTACGGTGACACAAACACATGATCGATCACTGCTGTAACTGGTCTTATAACACTGCTGTGTCATTATAATGCAGTTATAATGACACAGCAATAACACTTAGAACACACAACTAATAAGGCTAATAATAACACGAATAATAACAGACCTCCACGGCCCAAGCATGCCGGGAGAATCCCCACCCCCTTAACACAGCCCTGACGTTACACTAGTTTCAAAACTCTCAGCTGTCGACAAAAATGCGGCAACCATCAATATAGCCAAATGGCCCACGGTAGTAAGCCTTCTCACCCGCTTTCCTGGCCTGCAGAATCTTTGGCCACAGCTTCTCTCTCTCCAGCCGGTCCTCTCTGGTCAGGTCCTCAGTGAAATGAATTCTTTCATCCATACAGACCGCCAGTGTTTTGGTCTTTTTCCAGATGCCATCTCGATGTTGACGTTTGGTGAACTGTCTAATTACCTGCCGTGTTCTATTATTCTCCTTCCTCCCCAGTTGGTGCACAGTGTCGACATACTCTTCCATCCTTTCAGACCATTCTGGAACGATTTTTCTGAGTAGTTGAATCACATCTTGGCGAATGTCTTCACCCATTTTCTCTCCCATTCCTCTGAGCCGCAGGTTCCACCTACGTTTATAACAGTCAAGCTTTCTTGACCTTTCTTTTAGGTCATTAACCTCTTTCCATAGAATGGATAATTGAGTTTCCAACAAAGAAACCTTCTGTTTACATTCTTTAACCTCTGCAGCATTGAACTCAATAGATTTAACAAGGTTTGCAATCATGGCGGTGTTCTGAATGAATTTTGTATTCCGGTCCACCATCTTTTCATCTTGAGTACCAAATCTGGAATGAAGAGCTTGAATGGCTGCCATAATATCAATCCGTGTACTCTTCATTCTTTTAATATTTCGCTTGTGAAACAAAAACAGAACTACCGAAAATAGCCGTTATATCGTTCTTGCCCTGTCAAAGTAAAATCAAAATTGAGCAAAAACGACATAACGGATCTGATTCCATTTGGTGTCGTTTTGATTTTATTTTGTCGGTCACAGCCGGAAGTGGTGATGGCAGCAGCAGAACGCCGCCATTTTCAAACAAGCCTGAAAGACTAGCTGCTAAATCTCACTTTAAAATTGGGAAAATGCCCAAAGTTGCAGCATAGACTCATGCAGACTGTTATGTCATAACTCGTAGACAAGGACGAGGCCAGGAGTAGAGCTGAACACTATTAATGAAACAGCTCTCTGTACACCCGATCGTACATGCAACCGCTTGGCAGAGGAAAGGCGGAAGAGACTGCCCCCTACCAGCAGCCCGTCTTATACCACCAGAAATATGGCAGAACCGGAAACCAGGGCCACCATCCCGTACCACACAAATAAGAGGTCCAATAATAACAGTATATGAACACTGAACAAATACATAACCCCCCCCCCCCCCGCCCCCACAGAAAATTCAAAATACACACAAGCAATCAATCCACCTCAATCTGGAACCCGTATCATCCACTAAGCATAAACAAACTAAAATCACCAAAAGGGGCCTCTGACATTCACACTAAAAACTAAAATAAGAAGGGACGGGTAGACTGCCGTCCTACCCCCCACACGGCGAGGTGGGTTATTCTGTTGCCGATGCTAAATAACAGTCCAGTAAAGAAAAAAAAAACTACTGCCATGTCTTCTAATTAAAATACAAAACTAAAATAATCCCCAAACTATTAACACAGAACAACTGAACAATGATAACACGCCAATGACTCGGTGAGGATGACCCGTGGCCCCTCCCCCAGACCTTCACCATCAGTCCACCCCTGGCGGCATCCGCTTCCCGGACCACCGCTGGTCGCCTCCTCCTTGGAGCATCTTCTCCTCCACACCTCCGAGCGCTCCAACCGTCTGGAGTTGTGCCCATTCGTCTTCTTCAGAGCACGCCATAACTCATTGGGATGGCACCACGAGCCATCCGACAGCAACAGGTATCAAGCATGCTGCTCACCCATCACCTGCAGCCGACCCTGGTCCCATCCGCCTAGACTTCGCCTTCGCCCGAACCTAGTCTGCGACTTCAAGTGGGGCCTTGCACGGCCTGCGGTGTCTCCACCTGGCACTCACTCTTCCAATGCCACTCGGTCCTGCCCCAACTGCTTGTAGATCCGCTGCTGACCCCATCCCTGTGGTCCCGTGTCCAGCAGTCCTCCATGGCCATGCTCCGGCAACTTCTGAGACCATTGTTTGGGCCCCATTCGTTGCTGCAGGTCCTCCCCCATGCCGCCCGGCACCCACATCCAGGGCAGCTGGGACACTGGCACCAGGGTCCTCTCGTGGCCACCCTGAACAAGACGCAGCCTGTCCACTTTCTGGAGTGCCCAGCAACGGTTCATCCCACACTGCATCATCCTGGACTCTTGGAACTGGTTGGTCCTACAGTCTGCCACCTGACCACTCTTCCCCAGCACCGCTCCTGATGGAGAATCCAAGGCCATAAAATAAGTTACAGCCCATTATGTTAGAGCCGTAGGCCGTCACCATGAGCTCCACAGAGGCCATCACCGCCGACTTGTACCGAGCCGTCAACGTGATGGTACCCACTGTGGCCAACTGTCCTCCTCCATAGCCGCAAAGAGGCGCTGAGAAACTTCCAATCCTGTAGTGGGGAAAACACTGTCTGACTGTAGCCCAATTCAGCACAGAATTCTCCACTCCCATGTCGACCAACATTGGTACCGGAACTCCATCCAGAATTACCGTGGATGGAGGACGGCCGAATTTTCACAACGCTTCCCTCTTGCCACACACTCTCTGGCCTTGTGGCAGTGCTTCGTGGACCCACAACCCATACACCTGGGCTTCTCTGGGGAAGACCTCATCTGTACTACGTTGGCGCTCTCGGCATCATCTTTGACACTCCCATTGCTATCCGGGTCCACTACCTGTGCGGCCATGGGGGATCTTGAACCTCGTTTAGTTCCCGAGTTAGCTTATTTGCTGCTTCTAGCTGTAGTGCTAACTCGACAGCCCTCGTCAGCGTCAACTCTCCCGGGAACGTGAGCAGCTTGGAGTGGACTGCGGCACAGTTGGTGTGTTCTGCCAACTGCTCGCGCACCATTTCTTCTTCTAATGGCCCAAACTGGCACTTAAAGGCCAACTGCCTTATGTCCGACACAAATTGTTCTTCCTGCTTCTTTTGGCCTTTCAGTGCACTAGTGTTTAGCTTCCATGGTGGCTTTGCACCCGTCCTGCAGTGCTGTTTTCACCTCCAAATCCTTAATCTAGATCTCAGCATAACATGATCAGTGCCACAGGCCGTGCCTCTCATTGCTCTGGTGTCTCAATACATCCCTTATGTCTCTCTGCCTGACTATGATGCAGTCGAACAAGTGCCAGTGCTTGGATCTTGGATGCATCCACGTCTTCTTGTGTGTGTCCTTGTGCTTAAATAGAGTGTTGGTTATCACAAGGTTGTACTCTGAACATAGTGCAAGTCGAAGTTCTCCATTAGCATTGCACTTGCCTACTCCATGACTGCCTAGCACTCCTTTCCATTTCTCAGTGTCCGAACCAACTCTGGCATTAAAATCTCCAACGAGTATCAGCCTGTCATCAGTCGGTACACGCCTGATAGTCTCACATAAATCACTGTAGAACTCTTCCTTCACCTCCTCTGTGTTGGTCATTGTTGGGGCATATACACTGATGAGTGTGGCATACATCTTCCGCTGTAGTGGGAGTCTCAGTCATTATCCTGTCGTTGATTGACACCGGTTCCTCATCAAGCATTGCTGCTATCTCCTTTCTAACTGCAAAGCCCACTCCTGCTTCTCTCCTTTCTTGAGTTGATCTCCCACTCCAAAAGAAGATGTACCCATGGTCTTCCAAGCTGTCATATCCAGGCAATCTTGTTTCACTAAGTGCAGCTATGTCTACATTGTACCTGTTCATTTCCAGGACCACAAGCGCGGTCTGTCTTTCTGGCTGCTGTGATGTTGTTCTGTCCAACAGAGTGCATGCATTCCATTCTGCTACACACAAGACTGCTGTTTTCTTCTTCTTTTGTCTTCCTGCTCCTAGCTTACTTTTGCTGCCTGTTGGAGTGTGAACAGATCAGTGCGGACCTTGTAAGCCCGGGCGACGTCTGAGCCAGTATGAGTTGCTTTCTGACTGACCATTTCATGAAACTACTTGCAAAGTATTTGAGTACTGCTTGCTTTTGCTGGACTAGCAGCACATTCTTGGCAGATAAAGGTATTATCAGTGGCAAGGACAAGCCAAGACAAACTGACTCCAGTATCTGTTGCAGTAACTGACCAGATGATAGGTTTGTTTATCTCTGCTCTTTGTGTGGTGCATGTCGCGATGCACCGATTGGCTAGGTCCACCACAGACCTTGTGACAGATGTGTTTATCTGCCAGGATGTCCAGTCTCACCCTGTGTAACTGGGAGTGGTCCACCACAGACCTGTGGCAGATATTGTTTTTAGTTCTGCCAGGATGCCCTGTTTCACCCTCCACGCCCTCGGAAGGGCGGGGATGCCGGTTGAGTCGCCGACGGCCCGACCCATGAGACAGGTAGTACCGGTTTTCATGTTTATCCGGTAGCAAGCAAGCCAATGCCTGACCTGACCAAAATGCTAGTTAAGCACTAATAAGTCCCCCGTACTACATTGTAATCACGGCACGTTATCGCTATTAGGCACTAAAATATGCATGCTGTGTGTGTGTTTCAGATGGCTGTCTTGTGGCAAAATTATTGCTTCAAACCATTGGTCTGGCCATTCAACACAGCCTCTCAGTGGTGGGATGTCATCCCAGCTTCACAAACCGCAGTGAATGCAAAGTTTCAGATTGTCTGTAGAAACGTTTAGCTTCTTGTGCTACAAATTGCTCTGATCTGTGTAAAAATCATGGAGGGACTGTTGAGACATCATGGGATGTACCTGCTCCAGCCAGTGGTGTCACGGCAAAATGTGATCAGCTGCCATAAATTGATCGCCAGGTGCCATATTATAGTTATGGGGTTATATTAGCCATAAAATATATAGTTCAACAGGTAAACAGTACTGAGTTAAATATATTTTATTATACCTAATAATTATCATCTAGGATTAAAAGCAATTAAAATAATGCAGTCACAAGGTTACATGGAAAATATGTGGATTTACTGGATATATACATGTAGATTCTGTATAAATATATATTCCATGTGTGAATCATGTACTATGTACTCCTGTTGTATTGCACTAGGAATTTTTACAATAAACTTTTGTGCCTTTTGCAGATATGTCTCCACTTTTGTTTATGTTTTGTTTGTGAAGGTTACCAGGAGGGTTCACCCCTCCTGTGAAGGGCTCAGGTGGAGGAGGTGAGCCTCATCCTGGTGGCTCCCAACCAGCCCCAGATGATATTGTTCTCAGCAATTGCACTGATCCTTCAAGGACACCCTTGGGAGATCCCTGCCCGATCAGACCTTCTGTCACAGGCCCATGGGACCCTCTTCCACCCCTTTCCTCAGGGCCTCAGGCTTTGCACCTGGCCCCTGAAAAGGGCCCATACTAGCCTTGGGGTTCCCCCAGTCAGTGGTTAGTACATTGCAGGGAGCCCAGGCTCTCTCAACCAGGGTGGCATATTCATATCGTTGGGGAGTGTTCCAGGCATGGTGCAAGGAGAGAAAGGTGGATCCCTTAAAATGCAGGGCCCAGGAGATTCTCCAGTTCCTGCAGGAATTATTGGAGAACGTAAAGGCTCCCTCCACTTTGAGAGGTATGGTGGCAGCCACAAAAGCTGCCCATATTGGCCCTCAGAAACTGGAGGAGGGTTTCTGCACCCTTATTTCTCAGTTTCTCAAAGCGGCTCGCATGAGTACTCCCTGTCAGAGGCAACCTGCTGTTCCTCCATTGGATTTGGAAGTGGCATTGACAGCCTTGCAGTATGAGCCATTTGAGCCCCTGGAAACTGTAGGGCTAAAATAGCTTACTTTGAAAATTACATTTTTGTTGGCCATCGTGTCAGCAAAAAGAGTAGGGGAACGCCACGCCTTTTCAGTGCATGAGGAATGCCTACGTTGGCTGCTAGGGGATGCAGTTTTAGGTTTTGTTCTATTATGTGTTAAATGTTTTATTTTAGAGCGTTTGTTGAGGTTTTAGTGTACCAAATTGGGGAGGGTCTTAATTGGATGTGTTTTGTGTTTTGCAAAAGGGGGGGGTTAGGGTTAGGATTTGTATAATATGCGGCATGATGACGCAGCCGGATGGTGACGTCATCATGCCGACATATATATGGGAGAGTCCGCCATTACGGGACTCTCTTGCCCCGGCAACTCGGTACAGTGAAGGCGTGTAGTGTGTTGACAACGAATTCAATTATAAAGCTCAGTTCCAGTGCAGCATCCTCATCCATCTCTTTATTGCCAGGTTTGTGGATATAACAGGGGGCAAACATGTTTTCACACCACTGTATGTCTCTATCAAGGAAAAGTTATTTCGCGATAATTATCGTTATTGTTTTATCACCCAGCCCTAGCTAAAACATAAAAAATATGGAAAAAATGGAACTTCTTCTTCTTCTTCTTTTAGATTTGATTGGCGGTTGGCAACCAGCTTACAGGTGCATTCCCGCCACGTACTTCACTCTATATCATCACTGTATATCTTTGTATCAGGAGTTCTTACAAGGAGTTCTAAAATACTCCCTATGTGCGAAAAAAACATCCGCCCTGACTGTGTCCTCGCCAAATAAGGCCAATCATGAAAATAAATAAAGGATCACAACAACGACAATAAAGGCAAACAGGGAATGGCACAACAGACCAGAGAAACACAGAAAACAATAACAGAGGACCCAGGGGAACACAGAAAGCAAACTAGAAAAGCACTCGGAGAGCGCAGACCTCCGCCAAGTGCCACAGTTCCCCCCCATACAGTGTTTGTGTGTACGTTTTCAGATTCCTTGACCATGAAAACATATGATTAGCAATTGGATTCACAATGATAGGATTAGTGGTTCAGTAGTAAAAGCATTACCTCCTTGGCGGAGGTAATAAACTGAAGTGTTGCTGTTGTGTCCATCTCCTCCATCTTCAAACTCCCAGGCTGCGGTCGTTGCAATTCATCGCACAACCGCGTACAACCCACAGGCCAATGGGTTATGTGAGCATTTTCATAGATCACTGAAAGCAGCACTCAGGGCTTCACTGACGGCTGCAAATTGGGTAGACAGGTTGCCGTGGGTTTTATATTGGGGTTGCGCTCCGCGGCAAAAGAGGATTTAGAAGCTTCCCCGGCAGAGAGCTTGTTTTTGCGCAGCCCCTATGGCTGCCCGGGGAATTTCTGCCAAATAATCCCGCGCCGGACAGCTGCCCGTCTCAGCTTTTGCAGCGTAGCGCAAACACAGGCACGCTGCCGGGGCCAGCCCACCACTGTTTTTCGCGTGTTTTTGTGCCTAAAACTTTGAAGAACGCGGAGTTCGTGTTCGTCAGACACGACAACCAGCACCCTCCATTGCGCCTGCACACATGTTGAAAATGGCCGTATCTCACAATGTTAAAGAATCCTTTAAAAAATTCCTGTATCCAGACGGTGATCCGGATCATCCCCAAAATTTAATCAGTTCTTCCTTGTACCATTTCCAACAACGCCTGAAAGTTTCATGGAAATCCGTCCAAAACTTTTTGAGTTATCTTGCTAACCATCAGACAGACAAACAGACAGACAAACAGACAGACAAACAGACAGACAAACGCTGGCAAAAACATAACCTCCTGCGGCCTGCGGCCTGGCGGAGGTAATAATGCAACTTATTTACTTAATCCTTGCCTGGCCACTTAAGTGACCGTTGCCGCCAATCATATGAAGGCAGGATGATCTTGGGCTAGGGCAATGAAGTCAGCCAGAGGTGTTATCATTGCAAACTAGGTCATCCAGGACAGTCTGGGCCGACCTCAGGGGCAACGCCAGCCCTGGAGGGGGGCGGATGAGCGTTGCAGGTGAGTGCCTGCTTTGCCACAGCCTCCCTCTTCTAATGATGGTGGAGATGGGGATGGGGCAGCCAGCCTTCCTGTAGACCTCATTGTTACCTCCGCCAGGCCGAAAAGGCCAGGAGGAGGTTATGTTTTTGCCGGGGTTTGTCTGTGTGTTTGTTTGTCTGTCTGTCTGTCTGTCTGTCTGTCTGTCTGTCTGTCTGTTTGTCTGTTGGTTAGCAAGATAACTCAAAAAATCTTGGACGGATTTCCATGAAACTTTCAGGCGTTGTTGGAAATGGTACAAGGAAGAACTGATTAAATTTTGGGGGTGATCCGGTTCACCGTCTGGATACAGAAATTTTTTAAAGCATTTTTCATTCAACACTGTGACATACAGCCATTTTCAACATGTGCGCAGGCGCAATGGAGGGCACTGGTCGTCGTGTCTGCAACACAAACTCTGCGTTCTTCAACGTTTTAGGCACAAAAGGACGCGGAAAACACTGCTGGCCTGGGCCCGCCAGCGTGCCTGTGTTTGCGCGCAACTGCAAAACCTCACACGGGCAGCTGTCCGCCGACGGATTCTTTGGCAGAAATTCCCCGGCCAGCCATAGGAGCTGCGCATTTGGCAGAAATTCACCGGCCAGCCATAGGCGCTGCGCAAAAACGAGCTCTCTGCCGGCGAAGCTTCTAAATTCTCATTTGCCGCGGAGCGCAACCCCCAAAAAAATAATATTGTAGCGAACTCAATATGAGCACCCTACTTGGCTTGCCAAGTGGGTTGACCCTATTGGCGACACAGGTCGAGTGCGGGACTCCGGAGCGGGAGGCATGAGTTCGAACCTCCCGGTGGGACGTCGCCATGTCGAGCAGCACGTTACAATATAATATAAAACCCACGGCAACCTGTCTACCCAATTTGCATCCGTCAGTGGAGGAGATGGACACAACAGCAACACTTTAGTTTATTACCTCCGCCAAGGAGGCAATGCTTTTACTACTGAACCACTAATCCTATCACTATCAGATTGATTGTCATTGATTAATTGTGTGTTTATTGCACTGTCCCTGTCAAATAAACAAATAATCATTGTGAATCCAATTGCTAGTCATATGTTTACATGCTCAAGGAATCTGAAAACGTACACACAAACACTGTATGGGGGGAATTGTGGCGCTTGGCGGAGGTCTGCGCTCTCCGAGTGCTTTTCTAGTTTGTGGTGTGGTGGAACCATCGGATGCTGAGGATGTTACCAAGGCAGGTCCGGTGGAATGTAAAATCATCATCACTCTATTAAAGCAAGAAATCTGTGTGTGTGTGTGTGTGTGTCTGTCTGTCTGTCACATTTATAGGACATCATAGGATGGCCTATGATCTTTGCCTGATCATCATAGGATGTCCTAAGAACTCAGGATTCATAGGACTCACGATGCCGTCATAAAGCACGATGCCATCATAAAGATATGATGTCTATATGACGGCACATAAACAAATGTGTCTTTATGATGTCATATAGACCAACTCGGGCGTCAAATAGGACTTGTGATGCCGTCATAAAGATATTCGGGATGCTGTCATAAAGAGATTCTACATGTCTGTTCTTTTCATCTTCTGTATCCCCTCACCCCCCCAGCCAGTCGCAGCAGATGACTGCTCCTCTCTGAGCTTGGTTCTGCTGGAGGTTTCTTCCTGTTAAAAGGGAGTTTTTCCTCTCCACCGTCGCCAAGCGTTTGCTCACAGGGGATCACCTTATTGCTGGGGTCTGTCTGCAATTGTGGGGGTTTCCCCTACATTTGAAAGTGCTATGAGATGACTGTTGTTGTGAAATGGCGCTATATAAATAAAGCTGAATTGAATAGATGTCTATATGACAGCACATAGACAAATGTGTCTTTATGATGTCATATAGACGATCACTAACAATGCCTAGACTAGTGTCTTTATGATGTCATATGGCTCAAAATTGGCAAGGTGAATAAGTCACAGGGCCAGTCTTTACAGTGCATTCATGTTTTCTGCACAACACATTTCTGCAGCCATGGCCATTTCTATGTTGCCGCGAGCAGAGTTGCCTGATCAAGCAGTCTTCATGTCGTTGCTCAAGATGAAGAAACTAAGCAAAAGCGTCGCTTTCTCAGCAATGTCTTTTTTAACGGGGTGCTGACACAATTAAAATGCGTAACCTTGAAGAATGCCAGTCTACACTACAAACGTGTAAAATGCCAAGCAAAGCGTTGATTTTCTCTGGGTGCTCCAGTTTCTTGGTTTCTACAGGCATGCATGGGCCTTCCTGAACAGGGTCGAAAGCCACTTTTTGCTCAGATCTATTTTCATGATCCTGCCCATGAACTGGAATTATGACGCACCTATCCCTCAACCAGTGGTCTGAACGAAGAAAAAGACCCACCACATGGAGAGTAATAGAATTGTCTCGGATGGCCCTCGCGGGCAATTAATGAGACGCTATAGGCCAGCCGATGAGTTTGCATATTTATTAACAAAACTACAAATGACAAAATAATCAGCCACGTGGGGCAAAAACACATACAAAGGCTAAGGCTCAAGACAATAAGCTAAGATACTAGACAGAAGACTCTGAGGAGGAGTAACACTTACTGAGCACAATGAGAAAGGAAGACTGGAGCCGGGGTTAGGGACTCCAGCCGAACGTTGTGAGGAATCAACGTTATGTTAGGTCGCAGCCCAGAGTAACCACAGCTGCTCCCTTAAATAAGACACTTACTGTAGATCAATCAGGAAATGAGAATGTAATCAATGGAATGTGACTCAGCTGTCACAGCGTAGCTCGGCTCTGACAGCCAGAAGTCCCGTCATGATGCTGTCACAATAAAAGCCCTAGAGGCCATAACACAGCCTTAAATGGGATGACACGGGGAAAATACTGAACAACCCGAGCACGGACAGAATCACTGCTCAGACCATGACAGTACTCCCGGCTCAAAAAGTGCTTTCCAGGTGCAAATGTGACAACCAAGCCCCCCCCCCCCCCCACACACACACACACACACAACTAAAAGGTTACCAGAGCCGACCCAGGGAGGGTGGAGGGGGAAACAGGCCAGGAGGGAGAGAACCAAAAAAGGAAAATTCTACACCAAGAAAAAAAAACTCAAAAACTACAGAGAAGAGCAGCAATACTACAATTATAGTCCACTATTATACACAGACAAAGACAAAAACAAAAGCGCATCTCTCAACTACAGAGGAACAAGAAAACTAAAATACAGGTACATTACCAAAATACACAGTACCCTATAACACCAGGAAAAAAAACTCAAAAACTACAGATCAGCAATATATGAATAGTTCCATAATTAACAACAGGTAAGGACAAAAAACAAAAAGAGCATCCCTTCAAATTACAGGAAAAAAAAAAAACACAGGGATGTCGGCAGGCAGAGCACAGAGGGGAAAAAAAAAAAACAGTTCGGGAGGTCTACCCGCATCCATAGTCCAACTCGCAGGCAGGGAAAAAAGAAACAGTTCAGGCGGTCTACCCCAGTCCCAGGCCCAGAGAAACAGTATCTCTGGTGGCCGGACCAGGTCACCGAACAAACAGGGCAGTCCATCGGGTGGCCGACCCAGAACGCCGAACCAGCGAAGCAGTTTCCCAGGTGGCCAACCCATGTCATTAGGCCACCAGGACCAGAGGGGAAAACTCGGTGGCGGCCTCCCTACCAAGAGGGATAGCGAGGGAAAGCCGAACCAAAACCAGGGAACCCCAGCAGCACCCGATGGAGAAGGATGGGGGAAAGATGAGGGGCCAGTCTGGCATTAGACGGCAGAGGATCTGCAGCTCCTTCTCCGAACTGAAAGCGAACTGGCACTGCATCCTTGCTGGACCCTGATCGGGCCAGCGCTGCACCCACGAAGGACCCCGACTGGGTCGGAACTGCACCCATGACAGACCCCGACTGGGTCGGAGCTGCACCCACGACGGACCCCGACTGGGTTGGAACAGCACCCACTACTGACCCCGACTGGGCCGGCACAGCACCAGGGATGACCTCCGAGCATGAACCTGGAATCTCCAAGACGACAACCAGAACAGGCTCGTCACCGGTGACCCTGGGAGAAGGCTCAGAGGAAGAGAAAGGATCAGGATCACCGGCAGTGGCAAAGCCCGGTGAGACAAGCTCGGATGCAGCGATCGGCTGCACCTGGCTCGTTTCCCCGAGAGACAGGCAATAATGCTCCAGAATAGAGAAGAGAAAGACAAAATAGAGCACTTGCCTGATCTCGGACTCCACCACTGTCCAGGACTCCATCGATCCAGGCTCAATTAGCTGGAGGTCCACTCCTGGTTCCCACTCGACTGCAGCGGAGCCCGCTGCAGTCGAGTGGGACTCCAGTGGCTCAGTCTGGAGACTCCCTGGCGCTGAAGTCCACGCCGAAGGCCAGCACGGTGTGGTGGCAGGGGATCCGTGGCCTGCTGGGTCGAACCGCTCCTCCATGAAGACCCGGGGACGCTTAATAGTCAGCACAGGCTTCACTTGGCAGTCCACCCTCCTCTTCTGCCCGTGACATGGCTGCGGGGCTGGTTCCAGGCTCTCCAGGGCCACAGGCTCCTTCTTCGTCCGGCGGTGTATTCCTGGCACCGGGGGACGCTCAAGGGAAGGAGACACAGAGGATGCAGGTTCACAATTAATGGTTACAACAGGAGGAAGCTCGGGACTGTGAACCCTGAACTCAACCCCCAGGAGTCAAGCAAGGCAATTCATAGCACGGAGGAAGAGAATGAAATAGCACTTGCTTTTTCTCCAGAGGGCCAATGGTGCCTGCTCTAATGGGCTTGGTTCCTCACTTCTCCCTATGGATGGTGATGGAGGGCCCCCCGGGAAGACGAAGAGGAGCCGCTCGCACAGGATTGATGACGGGCACAGCCAGAGCAGGACTCGTGGAGCTCACAGCAGCTGGGGAGAGCGTCGAGGAGGAGGGAGGAGGAGCCGAGGCAGACCGGGGATGAGGAGCTGACGGAACAGCGGAAACAGGAGGCGGAGGCTGCTGTCTTTCCCTTTTGTTGCGACGCAGGGGCAACAGCTGGCTGGGAGGCAGAGTTCTTACGGCTACCTGGAACTGAATCCGGACGGGGATCTCGCTGAGGCTTATAACAAGCAGGGTGACAACGTTTACCGGCAGAGGGCGAGGCAAAGGTTAGGTTGGGGAAATGTTGCTCCTGCTTGGAGACAGAGGCTAGCAGATCAGCGTACTCGGGGTAATCATGGAGTTCGGGACTGACCTCCACCAGTCTGACTGCCGCTACCACATGCTTCATAATCTGAGTTGTCGTCATAATCTGAGCGTCTCATTTTGACTGCGACCTACTGTCACGGATTAATGAGATGCTATAGGCCAGCCGATGAGTTTGCATATTTATTAACAAAACTACAAATGACAAAATAATCAGATCTATTTTCATGATCCTGCCCATGAACTGGAATTATGACGCACCTATCCTTCAACCAGTGGTCTGAACGAAGAAAAAGACTCACCACATGGAGAATAATAGAATTGTCTCGGATGGCCCTCGCGGGCAATTAATGAGACGCTATAGGCCAGCCGATGAGTTTGCATATTTATTAACAAAACTACAAATGACAAAGTAATCAGCCACGTGGGGCAAAAACACATACAAAGGCTAAGGCTCAAGACAATAGGCTAAGATACTAGACAGAAGACTCTGAGGAGGAGTAACACTGAGCACGATGAGAAAGGAAGACTGGAGCCGGGGTTAGGGACTCCAGCCGAATGTTGTGAGGAATCAACTTTATGCGAAGTCGCAGCCCAGAGTAACCACAGCTGCTCCCTTAAATAAGACACTTACTGTAGATCAATCAGGAAATGAGAATGTAATCAATGGAATGTGACTCAGCTGTCACAGCGCAACTCGGCTCTGACAGCCGGAAGTCCCGCCGTGACGCTGTCACAATAAAAACCCTAGAGACCATAACACGGTCCAAAATGGGATGACACGGGGAAAATACTGAACAACCCGAGCGTGGACAGAATCAGCGCTCAGACCATGACAAGAATGAGGAGAACTGTTGCACGTCAGAAAAGATGCCATGAACATGAAACACCTCAGGTTCCAGCAGTACACTGCAGGCATGACTGTGAACAACACAGCCGTCTGAGACAGGAGACCCTTCAGCAAGGGGCATGCAGAAATACTTGCTTATACTTGGTTTCTCCGGGCATGGATGGGCATGCACAGGTATGTACTAGTCATAATAAGCCAAATCAGGGGAAAACAAACAAAACAAAAATGAATATAAAGCATGGGCATGCTCTTTGGACCATGCCCAGAACATGACAGTGTCTGTACCACCGATCACACCAACAATTCTTTTTAGTTTTTGGTGCACGATCTACGCATTGCTGTTGAAGCCACAGATTTAGCTGTGCTTGTTTGTGAGGAGCCTCCATTAGTCTATGGCACAACCACAAACAGCAGCAACAAGTACCAGAACTACGCAAAAACATTCAAAATTAGAAATGAAATGAATGAAATTAGCTACCAATTGACTGCAAAACACATATGTGGACTATACATTAAAATGAATTTGAAAAACTTTTAAAAACGCTATTTTAAGTGTCCCACTACTCCACACTTGCTGACTGATTTAACGCTACTTCAGCCTGAAACTGGAAGTTGCCCCAATAATTGTTTCAGCAGAGCTCTCAGGAGTAAGGTGTATATTCATTTATTTGCACTAACAACATTTCTCCATATTAAAAAAACGAGTAACGCATCTGATCAAATTTCAGTAAATGTAATGTATTACTGAGTTTTTAAACTGTAATTTCATTACATAGAACGTTATGGCAAAAGTAGTGGCTTTACAGTAATACGTTACAAAGTAGCACATTACTGTAACGCCACTACTTTTACAAAGTAACATGTTACTCCCAACAATGGTAATAAGGCATAGCGAATATTAACCTTGACCTTTGACCTTTTGACCCTAAACCCATAGTCTGGTGGAAAAGGTTTGGTGGCCCTAGCTCTACTAGTTTTACAGTAATAGAGCAAATGGAATGCTAACCTTGAACTTTGACCTTCTGACCCCAAACCCATAATCAGAGGTCAGGATTCCAAGGTGAACCATGTGTACCAGGTTTGGTGGTCCTAGCTTTATGCGTTGTACAGTAATAAGGTGGAAGGAATGTTAACCTTGACCTTTGATATTTTGACCCCAAACCCATAGTCAGAGGTCAAGATCCCAAGGATCCCTAGCTTTACTCGTTTTATAGTAATAGTAAATGTGGCATTTACCATTTACCATAGTGCAACTGCACTGCTAACTTTGAGTTTTGACCTTTGACCCATCCATCCATCTTCTTCCACTTAATCCTTTTCGGGTCGCGGGGGGGCTGAAGCCTATCCCAGCATCTTTGGGCGAGACCCCTTGACCCCAAATCCATAGTTAGGTGAGGGTGTAAGTTGTCCAAGATGTGTATTAGATACAACTACCATATCAATTTCAAAAGTCTACAGAATTTCTTTCAGTAGTTATTGTGTTTAGAAGATTTAGGAAAAAATCTGACCTCTGACCTCAAGGTCATCTGATGAGAGTGAAATTGCAATATGCACATCATCAGAGTATGTCAAACCATAGTACGAAGTTTCAAAACAATCAGACTAAAACTGTAGGAGGAGTTGATTTCACAAGACAGTTACTGTCTATGAAGTGAGGTGAAACAGGAGGTCATAGGTCAGGGGGTACTATTCCTGCAAAAATTATCCAACCAGAACCAAATTGCAATATGCACATGCTCAGTGTATATCAAACTATGGTACCAAGTTTCAAAACAATTGGACCAAAACTATAGGAGGAGTTGATTTCACAAAAGTGGGACAGACGGACAGACAGACGGACCCATAACATAGTGTAAGAGGTAATTTTGGAAAACAGGCAGTTCTTTATGTGAAAAGTAATTTTCATGATTATTCAAACTGATTAGTTTAAATGTTATACTTAAACATTTTAATAAATAATTTAGTTTGTTTATCCTGTTTTTGCTCTTTTGTGGTGTTAGTCTGGCAAGAGAAAGTACACAGAATGGAAAAGGCTTTTATTATGAAGGAGGAGTGATGGAAGTGAAGAGGGGGGATGTTTTTGTAAATAGAACATTGGGTGCAGTTATGGCTGGATATTAAAGTTATGGGAAGAACTCAAATGGTCTCGTTCTTGTGGCAGAAGGACTAACCTTCAACTATCACCCATGCAAGCTTACACTGGTGGCAGCGGTGTTGGTTTTTGAGGACTCTTCTCAACTTGTTGAGCCTATTTAGCAATCCGACAGTTGTAGGCTAACTACAAGCTAAGCTAATGGCTACATACAGTGAGCTAGTTGCCGCCAATTCCGCGTCATTGTTTTGTAGCTCAGTGTTATTAGGCATCACGTACCTATTGCTTTCTCTTTCTGGAGTGTACATCACGCCACTATGTCTGACAGGGAGTCACCAGACACCAGTATCAGACAACGCAGCAGGCAGTCTGCCCCGGTTTTACCTGCAGCAGTGCAGGGCCCACCCGGAGGAATTTTGCTGCCCCCGCCATTCTGCAATGACGGTCGGGAGTCCTTCCAATTATGGGCTCGCTGCTATGAGGTAATTCAGGCCGCCTGGTACAAGGATTGCAGTGTTGATTTGGATGCAGTGTTGGCATTGGAGCTACCCACAAGACTGCCGCCTGAACTGTTTATTGTATGGGACAACCTGCCTTCCACCACACAGCGTTCCTATGCAGAAACAAAGAAACATCTTCAGGCTGCTTTTGGTCAAAAGAACGTTATCGCTTCTTTTCAGACATTCCCAAATGCCCGCAGTACAAAACCAAGTTATGCTGCGGATGTGTTGCATCTAAAATGCTTTCACCCCCAGTTCTTTTATACGAAGGCCAAATAACCAGACTGAGAGATGAAATATATTTTCACTTATTTTACTGAAATTGAGATATGGTACAGGCAGCACTGGAACACCTCTTAGGTACATGCCCCAAGAAAGTGCTCCCAAATTCTGGATCTTACAGTTTTTATAAGACCTGACTGCACCCTAAGCTCACCCACTCTCTCACACAAAGAGGAGGGGTTTGTCCCTCATTGAATCTATACTCTTTCATCTATGTGTTGGGAACAGCTGCGGGCTGACCCATTCTATTTGATTTCAGCAAATGTCATGAAGTGTGTGCGTGAATGCGTGACCTCAAAGGTGTAAAGCTGTGGCATGCAAAGCAGGCAGTGAAAGAAGTGTGAAAAGCAGTAAAGGAAACAAGCAATAAAGGAAGTGTGATAAAATTTGCACAGAAACTAACATTCCAAGAAAAACAGATGCAGTTGGAGATTTTAACAGACAATACCCCCTGTTGAGGTGTCCTAACAGGGCAGGGCATTGATAAATAAGATCAGTTTGTCCAGTTGAACACAGATAGGTTGAATTTGAATAAATGAATAAAGATTGCATCACACTCTTTCAGTTAATGGAAAAGTGGACATTTTGCCTAATTAGAATTTGGTCTAATTTTGTACAATGAATGCCTCATTTTATACATTCCTTAGTAAATTATGGGGTGGAATGTAGTACCCCCTGATCCAGCTTGGCCACGGCCAAATCAGGAAAACACATTCCTCATTACTGTCACATTTCTAAAATATGATGTTATCACACCATTATGTGGTGAGTAACATCAAATGTATTGTGCAGTGCAAAATCATAAAAACATTACATTTGTAAAGTCAGAGTCATTTAAATCATTATGCTTTATGTCATTTACAATGTCATGCAAAATCATACTTAGCTTCAAAAAATACTTATCAATTTAGGGGTCCTTTCTCCTGCGATCAGCCAATGTCCATGTCACCTCTTCCAGTCAATAAATGTCAATTTCTATGTGCCTGTGGTCACGTCCTGTGTCCTTTTTCCCTGTGAAGTGCACTGTTATACTTCAAAGAAAAAAAGTCAGTGATGCATCAAAAACAAATTACTTTAAAAAATATATAAATAATTTTATCACGTACGTAACATTAGTTAAAAACCCACAAAGTTAGATTGAAAAAGTAAAACCCCAAAACTTTGTAAAAATACCCATATTTAGATTACTTCTCCTTAACTCCCGTCACACACACACACACACACACACACACACACACACACACACACACAGAGCATTGCTCCTCTCTCTTATGTCCACAAAGTTGAAGCAGGTCCTTCCAATTTTTCTACACAAAGACAAAACAACCCAAACTGCAATAATCCACATAAACGGATTTGTAAACACCAAATTGTTTCGCTAAAATACCTTTGTGTTAATGCCAGTTTATCTTGAATAATTATTCTCGCTGCACGTCTTTTTCTGATTTGTTTGGTAGGGGATCCCCTAAGTTATTATCATTATCCTTAGTACAGTCCGTTTTTATAGCCATTTTAGTCCAATCTGTATTGCTTAACCTTACAAGATTTTTATAACCGTTCCTGTTGTTAATTCACACAAATAATAATAAAATGTTAATATATAGAAACAACACACAATTTTTTTTTTATTTATTTTTTTTTTTATGCAGTAAGACCAACTATAATCTGAACAAAAATAAGCTAGGGGTGCCAACTCTACTTTTTGAAATTAAGCAATAATTTCAAGGGGTTTAAACCTTTTGGCAAAGCTATGTACCAGCCGGATAACACCTCTTTTTCGGTAACCCTATATCACTCACCCCGGGGTTTGAACCTTTTATCCGGACTGTACAAATGCATAATGGGGTAACTCTGCTTTTCAGTGGATTCCTTTAAATATTTTCCACTGCGGGGTTTAAACTGTTTACCCAAGCTATCTCCAACTCTACTTTTAGGGACAGTATTAACGCATCTAACTGATCCCAAGGGGTTTAAACCATTTGGAGATTTCTCTCTCACTCTCAACCTCAGTTAATATACTTCTCAATTCTACACATTAATCATTTAAATCAAGACCATATCTCAATTCCATTCCACAAATAAAATCACACGTGCATGAGTATTTAATCTCCCCAGAAAGGACTGTCCCCAAAGGGACAGGCAGAAATTTGTTGAAAAAAGTTTTCTACTTACCTTATATTTGTACGGCCGCCAGACTGTGGAGAAAAAATCTTCACACCATTCTAAAAACAAACTAAAAAAATTTTTAGCCTCATAACCGGGCAGAAACACCAAATTGTTGCATCTAAAATGCTTTCACCCCCAGTTCTTTCATACGAAGACCAAATAACCAGACTGAGAGATGAAATATACTTTCACTTATTTTACTGAAATTGAGATATGGTACAGGCAGCACTGGAACACCTCTTAGGTACATGCCCCGAGAAAGTGCTCCCAAATTCTGGATCTTACAGTTTTTATAAGACCTGACTGCACTTTAAGCTCACCCACTCTCTCACACAAAGAGGAGGGGTTTGTCCCTCATTGAATCTATACTCTTTCATCTATGTGTTGGGAACAGCTGCGGGCTGACCCATTCTATTTGATTTCAGCAAATGTCATGAAGTGTGTGCGTGAATGTGTGACCTCAAAGGTGTAAAGCTGTGGCATGCAAAGCAGGCAGTAAAAGAAGTGTGAAAAGCAGTAAAGGAAACAAGCAATAAAGGAAGTGTGATAACATTTGCACAGAAACTAACATTCCAAGAAAAACAGATGCAGTTGGAGATTTTAACCGACAGATGTGTGCAGACTTGTGAAGGAGGCTTTCCCTAATTTTGAATACAATGCATCAGAGTACATGAAAATGTCACGCTTCGTCGCTGGGTTAGATCAGGAGCTCCAAATTAAGTGTCATGAGAGAGGAGTGAAATGTTTTCAAGAGGCTGTGGAAGTAGCCACTCTAGCTGAGCTCGCCAGGCTGCGAGGTTAGTGACACCAGTCTGCCCACATAATATCACTACCAGAGATGTTGGCAACACAACCCAGTCAGTTAATTCTGTGACTGATAATGACATATGTGAGAGTGGCTGTCCAGGACCTCACAGCCACCATCCAAAATTTGAGCAAAGATCTTGTTGCACTGAAGATAAAACTGGAAGAGCAAAGCAGAATGTACCAGCCAGAAATGCATGGCTACAGACACTCTCACAGGTATCCTTTACATTATGGGCGTAGTCCAGCTAGATACACTGAGACCCGCAATGCACGTCTCTCCTCAAAACGCTCCCCCTCCTCCTCACCTGAATTTAACTATCGGCATTCACCAGCCCACAATTACAGAGCTGAAAAATACCAGCACTCGTATAGCCTAAATGCAGCAACATATTCAGCGGACAAGTCACGTAGCCAAGAATCCTATTATTCTCCCGAACAGTATGATAACAGAAGTGGAGCTCACCGCTCTCCTTCAGAGCCCCCTTTGAGTTTGCGTCAGAGGAGCCCAAGTCCCCAGCGTAAACATGTTTCATTCCAGGACCATCAGAGGGGCAGCCATTGATTCCAACACCTGGTTTGTGGCCATCAGCAGCACTCAAACTATGACCACCTGGGCCCACAAACCTCTCATCAGTGACATGGGCACTAGCTGAAGACGTGGGGCACTCTTCAGCTGGGCCCTTAGGAGCCCCAAATGAAGTTGATAAATCTGCACCACACATCAGTACTGCTTTGCCGCCCTCTAGTGACAACAGAGGTACTACATTTTCCCCTACTGAAAATCAAAACACTGCTGCAGTGGTAAATGAGATCCCCTTTTCTTCATATGTAAATTGACTTGTTGAGGGTACAGATGCACACATTCTGTTAGATTCAGGCTCCCATATCTCATTTATCAGTGAAGCAACCAGAATGTCCATTTCAGTACTTGCCAAAAAGCCTCTTATGAAGCACTACATTCTGTCTAAAGCAGTAACTGGGCACAGTTTAGATCAGGGGTGGGCAATCATGTGCCATGAAGGGCCATTCCACTGCAGGTTTTCTGTTCCCCCCAGTCTCTTCAACAGGTGTTTTCACTGATGAGCAATCCTTAAAGCTGATCAGAGCATGCACCTGCTGAAGAGACTGGGGGGAACAGAAAACCTGCAGTGGAATGGCCCTCGCTGCCCACCCCTGGTTTAGATACTTTGGGCACCATTGATGTGGCTTTGAAATTAGGCTCCCATACGTTCCATCATAACATGCAGGTGATAAGAAATGTTACTCAAAGCACACTGTTGGGCCTAAACTTTCTTCAGCTCCATAAGGTCGCCTTGGATATGGGCAAGGGTGTATGTAGTCTTTATGGGGAGGAACTGCCACTGTTAAAAACTACACAGCTGGCCCCTAATAACTGAACGGCAAAGATTATGCAATGCACAACTGTACCCCCACGTTGTGAAATGAACTGTAAGATTGCATTAAATCCTCCCACAATCACTGCTGGCATCCCAGACAACTATGATGGCTGCCTAGAGCCACACCAGATGGACATTGAGGGCATTGCAGTGGCGTGCACCTTGACAATGGCAGTAAATGGTGTGACTACAGTGCACCTTCTGAATCCGACTGCTAGGCCCATCACCCTGCAGCCAGGTATGCACATAGGACAGTTCATCCCTGCGTCACAAGATGACATAGTGTCAGAGTCTGCCCCTGTATGCAAAGTATCCAACTGCCCTTTACAATCACAGCTCAAATCTCTGACAAATTGCCATTTGATGTTGGGTGTGGTGTTCTGACTGCCTCTGAGAGGTCTCAACTGACCGAACTGCTCCTGTGTTATCACGATGTGTTCAGTAAAAGCCCTACAGATTTTGGCAGAACTGACATCGTCAAACACAAAATCCACACAAATGCTTCACCCCCCATTAGAAAACTTGCCTATCGTACCTCACCCCAGATGCAGGAGGTGATTCAGTCACGGGTGAATGACATGTTAGACAAAGGACTTATTGAAATCAGCCATAGTCCCTGGGCAGCCCCTGTTGTAATGATGCAAAAAAAGGATGGCTCATGGTGTTTTTGTGTTGATTATAGGGATTTGAATGCTGTGACCACAAAAGTTGCTCATCCTTTGCCCAGATCAGATGATACCTTGGATACATTACGGGGCTCATCAGTGTTCAGTACCATGGACCTTTCATCAGGGTATTGGCGGGTGCAGTTGGATGAGCAAGACAAAGCCAAAATAGCTTTTACTACTGGTAGGGGTCTTTACCAGTTCTGTGTTATGCCCATGGGTCTTGTGAATGCTCCACCTACATTTCAGCATTTGATGCAGCTGGTATTACAAGGCCTCTCGTGGAAAACATGTCTCGTTTATTTAGATGACATTATCGTGTACAGCCCCAGTTTTTCCACTCATTTTCAGCATCTTAGAGAGGTGTTTGATCGGCTAAGAGCAGCTAATTTAAAACTCAAACCATCAAAGTGTCACTTTGCTCAAGAAGAAGTATCATTTCTAGGGCATGTAGTCTCTGCAGCTGGTCTGAAACCTGACCCCAAAAACATTCAGAAAGTACAGGAGTGGCCCACTCCTGAGAACCCCACTGAAGTCAGAGCGTTTCTCGGCTTATGCTCATATTACCGCCGTTTCATCTATCAATATGCTAAGTTGTCTGAACCTCTGCATAGCCTCACTCAGAAAGGGAAACCATTTGTCTGGACTGAAATTGAATAGTCTGCTTTTGACTGCCTTCACCATGCCCTAATTCACACACCCATCCTCTCCTACCCAGATTTCTCACGAGAATTCCTGCTCTTTACGGATGCATCCAACACAGCCATCTGGTGTGTGTTATCACAGGTTAATGACTGTAATATGGAAAAAGTCATTGCCTATGGTAGCCACGTCCTGACACAGACTGAGAGACGCTGGTCCACCTATGACAGGGAGCTGTGGGCTGTGGTGTGGTCTATTCGTCACTTTCGCCAATATTTGACTGGACACCATTTTCGCATCATCACGGATCACAAACCTCTTCTTGGTTTGCGAAAAATGACCCTGGATTGTGACCCAACAGGACGTAGAGCAAGGTGGGCTCTCAAGGTAGACCCCTATGATTGGACGGTTGAACACAGGGAAGGCAGTAAACATGCTAATGCTGATTCTATGTCACGTCGACCATCATCCACGAGGGCCATTGAATCTGTAAAAGCACAGCTCTTTCCAGCTTAAGCAGTCCCACAGGAAAAAGCACCTGAGCAGATGCCCAGTCCCCTGACAGCTAACCCCGCAGCAAGCCCTTTAAGCACTGTTTCTGCTGCTACACAGACTGATCAAACACCCACATTCCCAAAAACATCACAATCTGAGCAGGTGTTAAATGTGGAGCCTGAAATGGCCACCAATTATTCCTTCCTAAACGGGGACCATAGCCATCTCATCCAAGCTCAGCGAGATGACCTGGTATTAAAAACTGTCATTGAGTGGGTGCTGACAAATTCCAGGCCACCATTTGCTAAACTCAAACACACTTTGCCTGAGCACAGACATTTTTGGAGAGAGTTCCCAAAGCTTACTGTTGCTGACTCTATTCTGTGTAGAAAAGTAAGACACCCTCCACGTAACCCAATCTTACAGATTGTGATCCCTAGCAGCTTACAAAGAGAAGTGTTTCAAACACTACATGGACATTCACTCACTGGCCATTTTAGTGCTGAAAAGACATTACAAAGTGCCCAGGGTAGATGTTATTGGCCACATATGGCACGTGACATAAACGAATGGTGCCTGCAGTGTGTTGCTTGTGAAGCATAGAGGCCACAGACTCCACAGCAACAAGCCCCTATGCAAAACATGGTTACTTCAATGCCTTTTGAGAAGATAGCCATGGACCTGACAGAGCTGCCTCTCACCCATCGAGGTAATAGGTACATCCTTGTCATAATGGACTATTTCACAAAATATCTTAACCTGTATGCCCTCCCTGATCAACAAGCAGTTACTGTGGCAAAATGTTTGTTCAAAGCCTATATCAGCCGTCATGGTGTGCCACAAAGCCTGCACACTGACCAAGGACGCCAGTTTGACTCAGATTTGGTAAAATGTCTATGTTCACTTTTGGGCATTCACAAAACAAGAACTTCTCCATATCATGCTATGTCAGATGGCATGGTGGAATGGGCTAACAGATCCATAAAGGATCAGTTAGCAAAGTATCTTTTCACCAAAGGCGAAAGGAGCAAAGGAGAATGGGATGAGCATCTTAAACAAGTTGAGTTTGCTTATAACACCACTGTCCACTTCTCCACCAAACACACGCCCTTCTTCTTAGTTCATGGACGAGAGGCTCGTCTACCCACCGACCTCCTCCTTGGGGAAACCCCTGGAGCTTTAGGAAACACACAAGATGCGCCACATGATTATGCTCACTCTACTGTGAAAAAACTCTGTGATTCGTTCCACTCTGCTGCACATAATATTGCTGCTGCAGGTGCTCAGCAGAAGCATTTCTATGATCGTCGCAAGAGACACATGGCTTATGAAGCAGGGGACCTGGTTTGGGTTGATCTCCCCTCTCTCGCTAAGCACACACTGTCTCCCAGATGGACAGGCCCTTTCAAAGTCTTACGGAGGCTGGACTTTGGTACAGATGACAGTGGTGTGGTCTATGAGCTGTTAGATATGTTAAACCCCAGAGGCAAACCAAAAGTCATTCACTACAACCGTCTCAAGCCTTTTCGATCCCCATGGTCTGCAGCACAGTCACCGCCCCAAACCTCGGAACCAGCACCACCTTCTGCCCCTAGTCCGTCTACACCACCACTCACTGCACTCTCAGGCTTGAGGCCCCATGTATATCAACACCCAACCCCTGCTTCACCTCTAGTACTTGATGTTCCCCATGTGCAGCAACCTCCATATGGACATGTTCCAGTGAGAAACGATTCACCAGCTGTGCCTCCACAACAGCCACCTGTTGTTCAACCTCCCTCTCAAAGGAAGGCCAAGTTAGGACATTGTGTTCGACGGCCACAGCGTTACAGAACTGACACTTTCACTGTTTAGCGTTCACCATTGACCTCATATGCCCCAGTTCTTCTTTAACAGTTTTCCCTGACAGATATGTAGTACTAGATTGTCTTTTTTGCTGTTACTGTTGTTGTTGTGAAGTGAGGATGCTTCTTTTGTGAAGGGGGAAGTAGTGTAAGAGGTAATTTTGGAAAACAGGCAGTTCTTTATTTGAGAAGTAATTTTCATGATTATTCAGACTGATTAGTTTAAATGTTATATTTAAACATTTTAATGAATAATTTAGTTTTGTTTATCCTGTTTTTGCTCTTTTGTGGTGTTAGTCTGGCAAGAGAAAGTACACAGAATGGAAAAGGCTTTTATTATGAAGGAGGAGTGACGGAAGTGAAGTGGGGGGATGTTTTTGTAAATAGAACGTTGGGTGCAGTTATGGATGGATATTAAAGTTATGGGAAGAACTCAAATGGTCTCGTTCTTGTGGCAGAAGGACTAACCTTCAACTATCACCCATGCAAGCTTACAATAATCCCCCTTCAGTCTTCACCCAAAGGGCTCTTCGACCTTTAGGCTTCGACTGGTCTTTAGGTTTCGACTGGTGGGGGATAAAAACCAGAAAATAACAAAATGCGCTGTCAAAATGAAGTCAAACCGAAACCCAAGAAGGAATAAACTACAAGACGTGCCCATGATGATAATAATACTAAAGACAACCAAGGACTAAGGCAGGGATAATAATAACGCAAGAATATAGACCAAGAAATCAATGAAACTAAACACAAAGAATCACAAAAATAAACCCAAGGTGAAGATATGGGCTGAGTCCATGTCCTGATCACAAAATATAAACAAGAAAACAAAGCAAGGACATGGGCTTAAACCATGGCTGTGTTCGGAATGTCCACTCACTCGCTCCCTCCATACTTGCTATATAGTGAATTTAGGTATAGCGGACTATACAGTAAACTCAATATAATAAAATTAACAGCTTTCGGACACTACTGGGCTTGTTTTCGTGGCACTGTTAATGACGTCATCATGTGAGACAGTAAAACGTAACAGACTAACAGTGGTTAAAAAAGTGCTCTTCTACTGGCTCTCCTCAGGGGTGTGTGTTGTCACCACTACTCTTCATCCTGTACACAAACATCCTGTACACATGTTGGAGCAGACATGACAACAGACACATTATAATGTATGCTGATGATTCAGTTGTTGTCAGTCTCCTCCAGGATGGTGAGAGTGGCCATGGCCCAGTAGTTGAAGATTTTGTTCACTGATGTAAGGATTCCCACCTGCAGCTGAATACGACAAAAACTAAAGATATGATTATTGACTTTAGGAGGAAAACTCCCAGGCATGAAGTCACTGTACTAAAAGGCCAGACCATTGAATGTGTGCAATCCTACAAATATCTTGAGACGATTATTGATAGTAATTTAAACTTTGAAGAGAACTGTGAAAGGGTGTGCAAAAAGGGGTCAGCAACATTTGCATTGTTTAAGGAAACTTGCACGCTTGCTTGGTGAGTCACGGCTGAGCCTGACATCCCTGTACAACAGACAGGTACAGAGGATGGCTACCTCCATTTTAAATGATGACTCCCACCCTTTGCACTGCCACTTTCAGCTTCTTCCCTCAAGACGGAGGTTTGCTGTCCCAAAAAGTAAAACCCAGCACTACAAAGGCAGCTTTGTTCCTGCTGCTGTTAGAGAGTTGAACAAGATGTAACAATATATTGCACATAATTTAGTTACCTATTTATTAATTTCATTTTATATTTACTTATTTTTGTAGGTTTTTTATTTGGGTTCTAAATCTTTTATTGGGTTTTTAGACTTTTGAGTTTTTAACCTCTTTGACTAGTCTTTAACTTTTTAATATGACCCTTCTCTCTTATCTCTGTTTTTTCTCTCATCTTTTTGTCTTATATCCTGATTGATGGAGCCTTGACAGACTGGAATAATGGCCTAGTTGATAGAGGATCCGCCCCAATCGTGATTAAACTTAAAACCCTAATCAGCTAGTTGACGGTGATTAATCACTGGGAGGTAGGGATGGAGTGAGCATGGATATGAAAAATATGTTTTTCCAACACATACATGTCTTTACCTCATACATGTTCAGTCTGCATGCCATGGCAATCAGTCTTGACCATACCTTGAGGGCTCTTGTGTAAAAATCAGAAGGATGTCAGCGTTTGGCAGTATTATCCTTATTTTGAAGTGACAAATAAGGTTTGTGGTGTGAGACGGAGGATAAATGGTTGAGAGTTGACAACTGTACATGGTATCCTAGATTAATATTTTAATCAATGTTGCCTAAATTTACTAATCCAGTGGGAAATATTCAAAAAATATTAAACTTCTCATGCCCATTTGATTCCTATGTGTTAATATAAAATTGTAAACTTTGTAGCTCAGAATGAGCTGAGGTGAATTCAAAATAAAAAAAAACTGAGCTTTTGGACAATAATTTTCTCAGCACCGTTAATACTTTAGGATATCTTAAGACATACTGTGTGCAGGCCAGGAGCCTCAATGCCCAGATCATCTGTACTCTGGCAGATTGTGTAACGGGTGGTGAGGCATCGGCAAAGAGCTAGCAGGCCAATGCTAACACATTAGCATGGGCTCCGGAGTAACTAAGATAAGATAAGATAAGATAAGATAAGATAAGATAAGATAAGATAAGATAAGATAAGCCTTTATTAGTCCCACAATGGGGAAATTCCAGGACTGCAACAGCACAGGGATAACAACACTCAGAGCAACAATCAGAAGGCAAGAAAAAAAACAAAAAACAAGAGCAGCTAATATACATATGTACATATTACTATAAATATATACAGTATATATACACAGACACACAGTGCAGAGCATTGTAGCTGGATGGAATAAATATATAAGTATATAAACACACAGTCCGGAGCATTGTAGCTAGATGGAATAAATATGTAGATATACAGTATAAACACACACAGTACTGAGCATTGCAGCTAGGTGGAATAAATATGTAAATATATAAACACACACAGTGCGGAGTATTGTAGCTAGATGGAATAAATATATAGATATATAAACACACCCAGTGCGGAGCATTGTAGCTAGCTGGAATAAATATGTAAATATATAAACACACACAGTGCAGAGCATTGTTGCTAGATGGGATGAAACAGCACAACCGTCTACTTAGTTATCCTACATGGTATGATTATGTACCCATACATATTCTCACCCTCCATAGCGACTGGTATTTTCCTAGTTGTATGCCGGAGGGGACCATTGTGTAAGTCTATTGCATCTTTTGCATTCAAAACTATTAGGTTGTTACGTCTTTTTGCTATCTCTGCAAGCAGCCCTGCTTAGGTTGTACAGTCTGACAGCCGTTGGTAGGAAGGACCTGCGAAACCTCTCGGTTGTGCACCTGGGATGATGTAGTCTGCTGCTAAATGAGCTCCTCAGTGCATCCAGTATGTCCTGCATAGGGTGGAACTTGGACTCCAGCAGAGATGACAGTTTAGCCACTGTCCTTCTCTCTCCTATCTCCTCCACTGGGTCAAGGCGCTGCCCCAGGACAGAGCTAGCTTTCTTGATCAGTTTGTTCAGTCTCTTCCTATCGGCTGTGGTAATGCCACTGCCCCAGCAGACCACTCCAAAAGTGATGGCTGATGCCACCACCATGTCATAGAATGTCTTCAACAGCGCCCCTTGTACACCAAAAGACCTGAGTCTCCTCAGTAGGAACAGCCTGCGCTGTCCCTTCTTGTAGAGTGCGTCAGTATTGTGTGACCAGTCTAGTTTATTGTTCAGATGAACATCCAGGTACTTGTAGGATGTCACCATCTCGATGTCTGTTCCCTGTATATTTACTGGTGCTGTGAGGGGTTGTCCTTGCCTGCTGCAGTCCACCACCAGCTCCTTAGTTTTCCTCACGTTGATCTGGAGGCAGTTCCGATGGCACCAGTCCACAAAGTCCTGGATAAGCCCTCTGTACTCAGCTTCATCTCCATTGGAGATGAGGCCAACGATCGCAGAGTCATCAGAGAACTTCTGTAGATGGCAGTGTGTTGTGTTGTGTGAGAAGTCCGCAGTATAAAGGGTGAACAGGAAGGGAGCCAAAACTGTTCCCTGGGGGGCCCCCGTGCTACCAATGATCGTGTCGGACGCACAGTCCCGGGTTCTCACAAACTGAGGCCAGTTCGTGAGGTAGTCCAGGATCCATGATGACAGGTGCTGGTCCACCCCTGCACACAGCAGCTTGTCCTTCAGGATCATCGGTTGGATGGTGTTGAAAGCACTGGAGAAGTCAAAGAACATGATCCTCACCACATTCCTGGGCTTCTCCAGGTGGGACAGAGAACGGTGAAGGAGGAAGATCACCGCATCCTCCACCCCAATGCCATGCTGGTAGGCGAACTGGAGTGGATCCATCGCTGGTCCCACCAGGGGTCGGAGGTGAGCAAGGAGCAGTCTCTCCAGGGTCTTCATCATGTGGGACGTCAAGGCCACCGGTCTGTAGCTGTTCAAGTCTTTGGGGTGGGAAGTTTTTGGTACAGGTACCACACAAGATGTTTTCCACAGCTGTGGTACCCTCCCCAGCTTCAGGCTCAGGTTGAAGATGTACGCCACAATCCCACACAGCTGGTCTGCACAGGACTTGAGGAGTTTTGCGCTGATGCCGTCTGGTCCCGACGCCTTCCTCGCCTTGATCTTCCTCAGCTCCGTCCTCACCTGGGTCTTGGTCAGGGTCAGGTTGGGGGGGCTGTATGTTGGGAGTGGAGGGTTGTTGGTGGAGTGGGGAGTGGGCAGCAGGACTTGATGTCTTTAGAGGCAGCAGTGGTTGTTGTGCAGTCAGGGGGGAGGGCGGTTGGTCAAACCTATTGAAAAACAGATTCAGTTTGTTCGCCCACTCCCTGCACCCCCTAGCCTGGGGGGAGGTATTCTGGAGCCCAGAGATGGTTTTAAGGTTTCTCCAGACCCCGCTGATGTTGCTCTGTTGCAGCTTGTCCTCCATCTTCTTCCTGAAGCTGTCCTTGCCTTCTCTGATCTTTCTCCTCAGCTCCCTCTGTACGGACTTCAGCATCTCCCTGTTCCTCGACCTGAAGATCCTCTTCTTCTCTCTCAGAAGAGTTTTTATCTCAGGGTTGATCCAGGGTTTGTTGTTTGAGCAACACCGTATGGTCTTGGTGGGAACAGTTTTGTCCACACAGAAGCTGAGGTAGTCCGTGATGGTGTGAGTGAGGCCATCGATGTCCCCATGTGGATCGCAGAGCTGCTCCCAGGCAGTGGTTTCAAAACAGCCCTTTAGAGTGTCCATTGCCTCCTCAGACCATAATTCCACTGTGCGCATGGCCAGAGGTTGTCTGTGCACTAGGGGTTTGTACACCGGCCGGAGATGAACCAAGTTGTGATCCGATCTCCCGAGCAGGGGGAGTTGTAATGAGGTGTACGCCTCCTTAGTATTTGCGTAGAATAAGTCCAGTGTTTTATTGTCTCTAGTGTGGCATGTGACATACTGGGTAAACGTGGGTAGAATGGGAGATAGTGAAACATGGTTGAAATCGCCTGAGATGAGAAGAGCATCTGGGTGTTCTGTCTGCAGCCTGCCGGTTACTGAATGGATGACGTCACGCGCTGTCCCAGCGTTCGCCGTCGGATTTGCATAAACAACAATGCAGATCACGTGTGAGTATTCCCTCGGGAGATATGTAGGCCGCATACTAACAGCTAGCAACTCAATGTCTTTGCTGCAGTGTCGTTGTCGGTCTGCACCAGTTGTTGTTAACATATATTATCACTCCACCGCCCCTTGCTTTGCCACTGTCTGGTGTTCGGTCTGCCCATATCGTGTGGAAACCCTCCAGCTCAATGTTAGCATCTGCTGCTAGTTCAGTTAGCCACGTCTCGGAAAACAAAAGGAGAGAGCATTCCCGGTATATGCTATCGTAGCGGGAGATAGCTGCTAGCTCATCTACCTTTCCCAGTAACGACCGTACATTCCCCATGACAATAGATGGAAGGGAGGGTCTGTACCTAATATTTTTTGTCCTCCGCCTTACTCCAGCCCGGCAACCACGGCGTTTTCGTCTCAGTTCCCTCGGTATGTCGAGTTTTTCCGTTAGAACCGGTTGGCAGTTGAGTGCTAGCAGCTCTTCCCTGCTGTATCGTCTCCTGCTATAAACAGTGGCTCCATCCACTGGCTCAGGAGACATTTGGGACGATCTGTGTGTCCGTGATATAAATGGAGTGAGAAAAAACCGGATCAAAAAGAGAGAGAAAGGGAAAAAAGACTCAGAATTGAGCCGCTGTTGCAAAAGGCAGCCGACTCGTGTGGCGCCGGAACTCGTGTTTTGCTAACGGCACAAAGAGTCACCAGACACAGAATATATACTTCCACTTGGTGCTTTATTCTATATTCTAAACAAGACCGTATTAAGTTCGGTCTCCATGGCGCTACATATCCTAATTCATACTCGAATTAGCAAGACATGTGCAACATGACCAACACCTACCAGTTACTAAAGAGTTCTCCTACTGCATGGCTTAGCTCTCAACTATTACACTGCCAACATCAAAGGGGAGTAGCACTGCCCCGTGACGTCTTCTGGTATTACAGTACAACAGTATAAAGTGAATGTTACATATACCCCCCTGGCAAAAACAAAAAAAAGGTTGTCCTCAGCTGTATGACTGAAGAAGCAACATACTAGCAATCATAAGTGAACTATACATAGACTTAATGATAAGCTAGTGGTTATGACCGGGGAAACATACTATGTGTTATGTCCACAAGCCTGGCAATGATGACAGATGAGGATGCTGTAGTCGAACTGAACTTTATTACAGAACCGTTGTAATACAAGCACGTGTACACACTTAGTTATAACTCTCGCTCTCAGTCCTCACCTAATTCTCACTCTCCGAACACCCCAATGAGATGGCGAACCGCCCAATATATATTGGAGGCGACGTCAGCCACAGGCCGTGTTCCACTCCAAGTGTCCCTTATCCATACACCTCCCCCCCCGACATGTTTGCACGAAAACCCAAATGCAGACACAGACTCGATTATAAATCACAATGATCTTTATTAATGAAGTGAATGTGTGTGTGAATGAGTGGATGTGTGTGCAAAGCGGGAGAGAACTGGCAACCCTGCGGGGAGAGAGGGGAGAGGGAATTAATATCAGTTCAGCAATGGGGGGTTAAATGGGCACAGTAATAAATAATCTTACGGAGCACAGGAGCAGTTGAAGCGCCAAAGAGAAGCTTAGTCCACTCCGAGTTCCCAGAGTCCGCTCGTGAAGTGCTGTGTTTGTGGAGGCGATGATGTAGCAGGTGCTGCTGCAGCTGAAAGGTGAGAGGGAAGAGTGAGTGGTGTAGTCGAACTGAACTTTATTCAGGAGCAGGAGATGAAACATCCAAAGATGCTAGCTTACTGCTGAGTTGGGGAGGCGAAGCTCCCAGACGAACAGGTGCAGAACGATGAGAGGAAGGGAGGCGAAACTCCCAGTAGGTGAGAAGGGCAAGTCAGGACATGAGTGGCTTCACCTAAGGAGCGTTGACGTCTCCGTGCAGGAGTGCAGGAATCCACTCCTAATAAAGGGTGCATAATTGGAGAGAGCAGGTATGAGAGCAGGCGCAGCTGAGGATGATAATTAGTGAACAGAGGCACACAGCGCAGATCATGACACCCACCCCCTTGCAAAAATGCAGAATACAATATTGAAAATTGGCGAATCAGCCCTCCCCAATTTAGCATATCAAAATTCCCCATCATCAACATCTACTATCAATTAAACACACCTTCTTAAGTATTATTATATATAGCAAAACATATAATGTTATTACTCTGGCCAAAACACAACTTCTCTTACAATTTTCAAAGAACACTCTTTTTTTTTAAAGCACAGAACCAAAATTAAGTACTAGGGTCTGCGGGTAATCCACCGCTGGACCCACCATGGCTGGATGGGTTATTCTGCCTCCATTTCAGCCGCACTCCTGCCTGCACAGTCTTTTTTTTTTTTTTTTTTTTACAGTCTTCCACAGGGAAAACAGTTCTGCCAGAGAGGCCTTGTAGTGGGCCCGTGGCAGACGCGTCCCTGGAGCTGTTGGACCCCCGGGGCCAGGGCCAGTCTTCATGACGCTGGGGCCCAGGTCCCACACTGCAGCACCTGACTCCCATGATGCTTCGCCATCTGGACACGCTGTAGTTGATTTGCATGAAGAACTGAACCGTCTGTCAGTTGTAAGCACGCTGCTCCCAGTTTCGTCACAATCCTCAGAGGCACCTGTTGTCTCGTCAGCTGTGGCCCAGTCAGTCGCCGTCCCGGTCTCTCACCGGTGCGAACCCAAACCCAGTCCATAACTTGGAGCAGCGCCTTGCTTGGTTTCATGCGTTGTTGTGATCCCGGTGGCTCTGCGTGCTCTTCCGGTTTGGGACCTCCGTCATGCTGTGGTGGTTCCGTTGTCGACGTTTGTTATGGACCCTTCACTCGCTGTCTCCGTTGTCATTACCATACATTGAAGCTTGTCATGGGTACGGAAGGTGTCCAGTGTCTCTCTGCTGTCGCTCATTGAAGTGGACTCTTCACCCGTTGGCTCAGTCGTAACCTCGGTAGCTTGTTAAGCGCGGGTACGGAAGCAGTCCGGTTCCTCCTCTCTCTTGTTTGATGTGCTCTGTTGTGCCACGTCATGAGCAGTGTTTGTGCCTGATGGTTGTTGTTGTCGTGCTTCGGGGTTTTCTGCGTGCTCAGGCTCCCTCTCCTGCAGATCTGGTTCTGGCGGAGCAAGGAACTGAGGCGAGTCTGGCTGCTGCTCCCCTTCCGGGCAGCTCTCCTCCTGAGAGCGCGGGCCAGATGGTTTGGTGTCAGTGCCGCCCTGAATTACCTCGTCCCACACCACATTGTCATTGTCAAGGTCTGTCGTGCGTTTGGCGCCCACTTAGCCCCGTTGCTAACCTCTCTGCTGCCTCAAGCTGGAACACTAGCTCTATCGTGCTAGCTAGCGTTATGCCGTTTGGCGCCATTAGCATCTTAGCTCTTAGCCTCAGGTTACCCGTGTGCTCAGCTAACTAGTCCTGCACCATCTCATCTTCCAACAGTCCAAAACGGCACATGCTAGCCAAATGTCTCAGGTTGGCGATGAATTGTTGTATGGACTCACCAACTCCCTGTCACCCCTGGCGGAATCGAATTCGCTACACTATCATGTCCAATGTAGCAAAGTAGAAAGCAAACAGTTCAACAGTATCGACATATGACTCTGTTGGACCCAGCATGTGGAAAATTCTCTGACACTCTATGCTGAGGTTCTGGACATGAAGTGCTCATTTTCTTACTTTGCTGAGCTTTCCCAGGTCCAACGCTGCAACGTAGGTTTCGAACGCGTCCAGCCATCATGGCCACGGAACACTTGGTTCACCTGGGGACTCAAAAAAGGGCTGTAGCGGTCTCAAGCAGCCTTCCATGGTTCGTAATTCTTGTCGCCAAATGTTATATCCACAAAACCTGACAATGATGACGGACGAGGATGCTGTAGTCGAACTGAACTTTATTACAGAACCGTTGTAATACAAGCACGTGTACACACTTAGTTATAACTCTTGCTCTAAGTCCTCACCTAACTCTCCCTCTCTGAATACCCCAGTGAGATGGTGGACCACCCAATATATATTGGAGGTGATGTCAGCCACAGGCCATGTTCCACTCCGAATGTCCCTTATCCATACACCACACTATGTTCAGCAAACCAGTATACAGTACATATCAGAATACGGAGCAAACAATAAATCACATTTAACAAAAGGGGCACCGTGGAGAACACTGTTTCTGACCGTTCAAGTCAAAATAAACAAGGTGGAAAAGTATTTGTCAACTAAAGTAGATGCAAACTATTATTTAATTTGAAAAACTAAATTAGGTGACATCATTACAAAACTGTTCTGAAAAATTTGTGGCTCAAACCTCTGAAATATGAAAATTTGGGCACAATGGTGAAAACCACAGAAAAACTAAACCGGTGCCAGTTTACACATGAAGATTTACCACACTGCAAAAAGTAGTTTATTGCAAATCAAGCCTGTCTGTATGATAAGCATGTGTCCAACAATTATTTGACCAACCAATTGTAGCTCTGGGGCAGCATCTAGGCCTCAGGTTGTAGTGACCTGTATCAAAGTCAGACACTGTTACATGCACAGGTCTTTTGGGAACACAGTCCATATCCTGCACTGCATCCATGTTGCTGAGCAGTCCTTCTTCATCAGGCGTATCAGTGTGACTATCAAACTGGGGAACAGTTCCATTGCATTGTGCGTCAGGAGAATTTTGTGGGACTGGGGCAGAAACTGGGTGTGTGTTGTGTGAGGCAGAGTCCCATGTATGAAAAGGTTGGAGGTTAACAACGTGGAAAACTCCAGCACCTGCACCAGAATCAAGTTCAGTCAGTCTGTAGTTAACATCCCCCAGCTTCTTACTGACATGAAGTGGACTGGTGAACAGGAGTGTGAGCTTTGCAGCAAAGAGTGACTACATCTGATATAGGGTGTGCTTTCACTCTGACAAGGTCACCAACCTCGTAGGTGGTGTGACATCTTTTCAAATCATAGTAGTGTTTTTGTCTTTCATGACTGCGATCAAGAACTGCTCTGGCGTGATGGTGGGCTTCCTGGAGTGAAGCTCTGAGAGTTTCAGGATACGGCACACCAGGTTCATCCATTCCTGCACAGGCGGGTTGCATGATGAGGTCGAGGGGTGTCTCCTGCTCACGACCATACAGCATCATGGATGGGATGAGTCCTGTGCTTTCATGTGGGGCAGTACGAAGTGCAAAGCGGATCTGTGGGAGGAACTTGTCCCAAGTTATGTGTTTGTCCCCTATGTATGTAGGTATTGCAGTTTTTAGCGTTCTTTTGATTCGTTCTGTAGCATTCGTTTGGGGGTGGTATGCAGTGTTAGTCTGTGCATGGAACCAAGGGCTGAAACAACATGCTCAAACAACTCACTTACAAAAGGTGAACCTTTATCAGAGATAAGGTAGGTGGGAGTACCATGTCTGGTGAATATTTCACTGACAAACTTGCTCGCTGCAATTTGAGCAATGGCTTCTCGTACTGCACACACCTCAATCCACTTAGAAAAATAGTGGACCAAGACAAGCCAGTAGGCATTTCCGGCTGAAGTGCGGGGCAGTGGGCCTACAAAATCCATTCCTGTGTATTCCCAGGGTTTCTATGGCACAATGGAACAAGGGCTGTGTGATATGACGATATACTGTATATTGGATGATGATATAAAAACGACTATCATTTCATAGAATACTCTATAATTTATATTGTCATTTAAAATGCACATACTCCCATTTACTTGTCAGCGCCCTGTCTCTCCCCTGCTTGGTGTGTGGTGGGTGGCTCAACTTCAGTCCCATGGTTGCTAATGCTAACTCCAAACTACCAGTTCAAATAGCTTCTACTGCCGTTTGCCAGGGATGTGGGACTGTTTTCCATCGTGCTGTGTCAGACAGGATAGTTCGCTAGCCTCGTTTTAATAGGAGGTAAGTAACGTCTTAATTACAAAATGCTAAATGCTGATGGGGCAGCTCGGTGGCGGAATGGTTAGCACTGCGGCAGCACAGCAACTCACCCTTGGCCGGGGGATCCTGGGTTCAATCCCAGCCCCCGACCAACAGTGATCTGTGTGGAGTTTGCATGTTCTCCCCGTGTCTGTGTGGGTTTACTCTGGGATTTCTCCGGTTTCCTCCCACATGCCAAAAAACATGCAAGTTAGGTTATTTGGCATCAAACTGGGGATTCTAAATTGTCCTTAGGTATGATTGTGAGAGTGAATGGTTGTCTGTCTCTCTGTGTTGGCCCTGCGATGGACTGGCGATCTGTCCAGGGTCTGTCCAGGGTGTACCCTGCCTCTTGCCCAAAGATGCTGGGATAGGCTCCAGCCCCGAAAAGGATTAAGCGGAAGAAGATGAATGAATGACTAAATGATGATGCTAAGTTGTGCTAACTGGAAACATGTAGCAGACCATCATTTCTTTGGATTAAATTACCGCTGAGATTGTCATGAATCTAGGTTTGGCTGTTCCAAACCCAGCTCTGACTTATTGTTATTTTCCACCTGGCGCTTCAGGGAGCTATTGGGCCTCCGCTCCCTGACAGCTTGGGCACACACACACCCTCCTGTCAAGTGCCATCAGCTGTACTGTCATGGGAGTTCACACACATACACACTTCCACACACACACACACACACACACACATACATGCACACCCTCCATTCATTCCCATTCATACACATGCACGCTCTCACACACCAGGCAAGATCAAGTTCAGCCCACACTTTCTTGCACCGGCAATCTCTTTCCTCGTTAGCTTCAGGAGTATTTGTTCGCTGTATTTGTGGAAAGAGATTGTCGGAGCATTCATCTCCATACGCGGCAGCTAGCTCTCCACGTATGTGTCGTCATCACCTTCTTTGTATTCAGCCCAGCACTTTAAGTTCGGTTAACCCCTTGGTGTTATCGGCTGACCCCGTTCACCTTCTTCATCCTCCAGACTGCACGGATCACCCTGGAATCGCTCCAGCCCCGTAAGTGTCATGATCGCCTTTCCCTTTGTGCTTATAGCTGTCCTGCGGCACTAGGCTTCCTGTTGACCGGGCTGTAGAGCATCCAGCTGGCGCCCTGCATGTCAGCTGGCCTTAATGTCATCATCTGCATCTCTCTGTATTTTTGTGGTTAAGCTGAAATGTCACTTTGTGACTAAGTTTAATAAATATGGCAACTTCTACTCACGTGATTGGGTTTTTCATTCTCTCCCTCGTGTGCTGTACAATGGCGCACGGGGGATTGTGACAGAGTTTCTTTGTTTTGTCTGAAAAAATGTATTAAAGCTGCAAAAGTGCATGATGGTGGCACATACACGCAAAATAAATAAATTAATTAAAACGGTCGGAGGAGCAAGTTGGCTTTTAATGTTATTTATTTGATTTCTAATCATTTTAATTAGTCAAGTAGTGATAATGAATAAAGTCATCACATGCACTTTATTACATTATCTTTTGTGTCTTTGATTTTCAGATCATAACCAATCTGAAATATTTTTACTAAGAAGCAAACAGGTTAAATCAGGCCAGAATGCATTCTTCAGGCTGTAGCTCCACACTTAAAATTTTCACTGATTTAAACTAACAGCTAATTTATATCTGTAGATGGCAGCCATGGGTAATTTTCTCTTTTTCAGACATGTTTTTATGCTATATGTTTTTTTGTTTGTTTGTTTTTTTGCTAGTCTCCTCTGGCTCAGGAAATATTTAACTTATTGGTGTTTACTTTTTATTCATATATGATTTAGAAAAAAAACCCTGAAATTTATGAGAATCAAGTCTCAAATGCACATTAAAAAACTATTTTATAACACTGCAAAATTATGAGGGGAAAAAGGTCCATGTAAAAAAAGTAAAAAAAAAAAAAAGATGGTCGTTTTTATGTGATTATCTAAACTGTAGAATTTACAGAAAATATATATTGTGATATATATCATTATCCTGATATAAGATGACTTATATCATGATATGAATATCACACAGCCCTAATGGGAACCATCAAACCTGCTGGTTTTCTTTGACTTGGTTTGGTGAGCTGGCAGATAGAACAGGATGTGACATAGCGTTTTACATCAGCAGCCATTTTGGGCCAGAAAAACCTGAACTGTAGCCTTGCTAATGTTTATGAAATACCCAGGTGACCTGCAGTGGGGTGGTCATGGTAGTAGTTTAACAAGGTGCCATGGATGACTGTGAGTGCAAAAAGTTTAAGCTCTTTCAATGGATGTAAACTGCACCTGACTTTTGGGTCTTTATAATAGAGCAACCTGTCAAAAACAATGTAATGAGGTGGGTTTGTGTTGTCTGTGTCTACCTCTTGAATGTTCTCAATATCTCTGAGTAATTTGCCTGCCATGGGTCATCAAGCTGCAGCTGCTTTAGCTGGGAGCAATCCGCTACAAGCACTGGGGGCAAGATGCGAAGGTCCAAGCTGCCGATGACAGCATGTTCTGGCAGAATATCTGTGGGAGTGTCACAAGAATGAGGCAGGGAGTTACAGGAGAGAGCATCGGGCACAACGTTTCATGTACCAGGTTTGTGCACAATGGAAAAGTCAAAATCTTGCAGTCTGAAGGACCACCTGGCCAATTGGCCGGAGGGGTTAGGGTGGGACATTAACCACTTGAAACTACTGGGGTCAGTAAAAACAGTCACATGGAGACCCTCTACATAAGGTCTACAGTGTTCCAGTACCCAAATGACCACTAAACATTCTTTCTCAGGTGTTGAATAAGACTTTTCTGCTTTGTGAAGGGAGTGACTTGCATAAGCTACAGCTACTTTTTGACCCTTTTCATCTTTTTGCATCAAAGCAGCTCCCAATCCAAGGTCACACGGATCAGTGTGAATAAAAAAGGGGCTGGTGAAATCAGGAAATCTCAAAACAGGGGCTGATGTGATGTTCTTTTTCAGAATGTCCATTGCTTCCTGACATTTGTCATCCCAGCAGAAGGAAGCGTCTTGCCTGGTGAGCATGTGAAGTGGTTCAGCATGGCGTGCATAGTTCTGAATAAAACAGCAATAATGACTTCCGGTCTTGACGCCATGGTGATAGCAACTTAACGCTGAACCTCCCAGATCCAATCCAAGGAAAACATCATCAAAATCAGACTTAACGGATTTTTGGAAGAATAAAAATCAAAAGACAAAAACACCATGCCTAACCACAAACAGAAGAAACTGGCATTCCCCAGGTCAGGACGCGCGGCGGCCGCAGAATCTGATCCCGAGGACCTCCATTCAGGAGACGAAGAGCTGGGCCTAGCTAACAAAAACGTTAGCCTGAAATCGCTATATGATGAATTACGACGATTTCGGGCCGAATTTCATGAATTCAGAGAGGAACTAAAAAGGACGAACAGCAGAATGGACCAGGCCGAAAACCGAAACTTGGAAGCTGAAGAAAGAGTAAAAGTGCTTGAAGATTCTATGCTGGATTTACACAGAAAACAGTCAAGGCTGGAGGCTAAGCTAGCCGACCAAGAAGGAAGACAGAGACGAGATAACATCAGAATTCACGGTCTGAAAGAAGGAGCTGAAGATGGTTTCAACACAGTGGCGGAATGCGTGGAATCCTTATTGAGAGAGAAGTTGGATATTCCACAAACCACCGATTTGAAAATAGAAAAGGCCCATCATACATTAGCCGCAAAGCCAGCGGCAGAAGCACACCCGCGTTCAGTGTTGGTAAGATTCTCCGATTTCAAAATAAAACAAGAGGTTGTAAGACGGGCTTGGCAGAAAAAAGGATTTATGCATCAAGAAAGAAAAGTCTTCGTGGAGCACGATTACGCCCCTGAGGTTCTTAAAAAGCGACGGGAATATAACGACACCAAAAAGGTTCTACGGGAAAAGAATCTATGCTTTCAGACGCCATTTCCGGTGAAGTTAAGGGTCTTTTACGGTGAAGAGTCATGTCTCTACAATTCAGCGGAAGAAGCAACAATTGACATGGCGAGAAGAGGACTCCCGGTAACGGTGTTTAAACCCGCAGCGAATCTGAGCGAGAAAATCAGAGCTCAAACGTGGTCCACTCAAAGACCTTCTAAATCCACGGGCCAGCAGCGGGAAACCCAGCCCCAGAGCTACAAAGATAAGCTTTCCAGTTCCAGGAAGGAATAGCGACCTTTTTGTTTTTTTTCTTTTCAGTCATTCTGCACTTCCATCCCCCCTCCTACAAGGTAACAAACATTAAAGGAGATGCAGAATCAGCATGTGGTAAAACCTTTCATGGAGCAGTTATAGCATTAGAAACAAATGTCTTCTTAATTTAAAGGAAAAAAAAAATCTTGTTAAAATAGAAATGTGACAATGACCCACATGTTCTCCCCACACTAACAAATACTGTATTAGAGTGAAGGTTTGCTGTGATGGGGGTGGGAGGGTGCACACAATCTCATAGGGTATAGGCATAAAAAAAAAAAAAAATCATTACAAATTCGGATTGGGATCTGAAATTCACGTTAAAAACATGGGACAACTTACAGGGGTAAGAGAGGGCCCTCAACACGTAACAGAGTTTGAGAAATTTCCCTCAGAGCCTACACTCCATCAGGGCTCTTACAGGGTCTTTAAAGAGACCCCAGCTCAGGAAGTTTTTTTGACAGTTTTTTGTTTTAAAGTCTTGTACACTATGTTCTTAATGTTTTTTATGTTCTTAATGTTCTTTCAGTTTCTGAGTAGCAAAAAAGAGGGCCACCACACTGTTATACTAAATAAGAAAATACAATGGAGAAACAGGGTGTAACCAAAATAGCCTCATATAATGTAAAAGGGATCCTGAATCCAGTTAAAAGATCCAAGATTCTACGCAAAATGAAAAAAGACAAAGCAGAAATAATATTTTTACAAGAAACCCACCTAACAGACGTGGAACACACTAAACTCAATAGACAAGGGTTTAAAATGATCTCTTCATCTTCATATAAATCAGGGAGGAGGAGGGGAGTAGCGACATTGATATCAACCAAAATTACATTTGAAAAAAAATCAGAACACAAAGATAAAGAAGGGAGGTACAGTTTGGTAATTGGGCGGCTAGAGGGAGAAGATATCACCCTGCTGAATGTGTATGCACCACCAGGGGCTAAATGGAAATTTTATAAAAATGTATTCGACCTAATGATAACTAAAGCCCAAGGTTTAGTGATATGTGGTGGAGACTTCAATCTAAGACTGAATCCATACTGGGATGCAACAGGTAATTCTTCACATCAAAATAACACTCAAAATAGGAAAACTCGGATGCTACTAAAAGAAATGGGAATCTGTGACGTATGGAGGGAATTCAACCCCAATGTAAAAGATTATACTTTTTATTCAACGCCACATTCATCTTACTCAAGGATTGATTACTTTTTTATGTTTAACAGAGACATTGGAAGAGTAAAAACATGTAAAATAGGACTGATGGATCTCTCTGACCACAGTCCGATCTATATGGACTTAAACATCTAAAAATACACAAATAATACATTTTCCTGGAGGTTGAATTCAAATGTCCTGAAAGGACCACTGAAAGATGAATTGGAATCAGATATTTTCAAATATTTGGAAGAAAACGATAATGGAGAAGTATCCCCTTTAATACTGTGGGATGCGTACAAAGCTGTAATAAGGGGAAAAATTATTGCAAAACTGGCAACCCAAAAGAAACTGAGACAAGAAAAATTAATCACACTAGAGTCAGAACTCAAGAACCTAGAAAAAGAACACAAAGACAACACTCATTCTAATGGCTCGCTCAAGATTAAAGAAATTAAAAATCAAATAAATGAGATCTACACAATAGAAATCCAGAAGAAACTTACATTTCTGAAACAAAAACACTATGAAGCAGGCAGTAAATCGGCAAAATTACTAGCCTATAAATTGAGGAAACAACAAACAGAAAGAGCAATCTACAAAATCAGAGACCCAGTATCAAAGGAAATAAAATTCAGAATTCAGGATATTCTTAAAAGCTTCGAGAATTACTACAAGAACTTATACTCCCACAAAAAACATAAAAACGCATCCGAGACATTCCTAAACACATTACACCTTCCCCAACTTACGGAATCACAAAATAAAACACTACTGTCAGAAATACAACCTAAAGAATTGGAAAAAGCAATTATGAAACTTAAAGCTAACAAATCCCCAGGAGCAGATGGCTATACAGCAGAATGGTACAAAACCTTTAAACAGCAACTATCTCCTCTCCTCTTGAAAACATTAAACTATGTCCTCCACACAGGGGAAATCCCCCCTCCTGGAGAGAAGGGGTCATTGCAGTTATACCTAAACCTGAAAAGGATAAACTAGAATGCTCCAACTACAGACCAATCAGTGTATTAAATCAGGACTATAAGCTTTTTACCATTATCTTTGCCAAAAGGTTAGAAAACATACTGACAGACTTAATTCACTTAGACCAAACAGGTTTTATAAGACAAAGACAGACACAAGACAACATTCGACGCACTTTACACATAATTCATCATATAAAAAAATATAACTTAAATGCAGTCATATTGGGATTAGATGCTGAAAAAGCATTTGATTCGGTTGACTGGTCTTTCCTATATAGAATCTTATCCAGTTTCAGTTTTCATAACAACTTCATTAGAACTATACAGGCATTATATAAAAAACCAACAGCTAAAATAAGGATTAATGGTAATTTATCATCATCTTTTGAGCTGAAAAGAGGATGTCGTCAAGGCTGCCCCCTGTCTCCACTGCTCTTTGCAATCTTCATAGAACCTCTGAGCCAATGGATAAGACACAATCAAAAAATTCAAGGTATTACACTTGGTCAGAAGGAACATAAAATAGCACTCTTTGCTGATGACATTTTAATATACCTAGGGCAACCAGACACTTCTTTACCAGAACTAATCTCAGTTTTTTCAGACTATGGAGATTTATCGGGGTACAAATTAAACATGCATAAAACCCAAGTTTTAACATTCAACTATGACCCAAATCATTATTCACTAAGTGAACTCAAAACTAACTGGGAGCTGGAATCTATGAAATATCTGGGGATCAATATCCCGAAACAACTCAACAAAATTATAACACTAAACTATGATCCACTGGTGACAAAAATAAAATCTGACCCAGCAAGATGGAATATGATACCATTCTTAGGTACTGCACAAAGAATTGAAGCAGTCAAAATGAATATACTCCCACGTCTTCTATACCTTTTCCAAACAATACCGGTAGAACCCCCCCCCCCCAAAAAAACATGGCAGGAGCTAGACAGAAGGATCTCAAGATTCATATGGCAGGGCAAGAGACCTAGAATCAGATATAGAACCCTACAGCTAAACAAAGACAAAGGTGGGCTCGCGCTGCCAAATATCAGGGACTATTTTATAGCTGCACAAATTAAAACTTTAGTAGAGATATGTAACCCAGTCTACACTGCACAATGGAAGGAGATGGAATGTCAAATAACAAGTGACATCCCCCTACAGGCGATAATAGGGAACAATGCCTTACCTAAACTCTTGAATAACACTAACCCGTGGATAGAGACCCAGCTAAAAATTTGGTTTAAGATAGTCAGAGAGAATCAAGCTAAAGAGCTCTATCGACTTCTGCAATGGATTGCCTATGATCAAGACTTTACCCCCAATAAAACAGACACTAGATTTAAAGAGTGGAAAGAGAAAGGGCTGATAAAATATTACGATTTCTTTAAGGGGCAAACTTTAAGAAGTTTTGAAGATTTGAAAAAACAAGGTCTAATAAATCAAGACCTTTACAGGTTCTTTCAGCTTAGACACCACATAAACAATATACTTAAAAAGGAGGATTTGGAAAGGGCCCAGTCAGGTGTTATGAAGGTCTTCTTAATGGCATATAAAGGGATCCCAGGGATCAGATACATTTCTAAAATATACCAAGGTCTTCAAGACTTAAAAGGAGACAACACATCATATATAAAAGAGAGATGGGAAAAAGAAGGGAATTTCACTTTACAATTGGAAATATGGGAAAAGCTAAATAGACAGCAATGGAAAAGTACCTCATCCCTGCAGTGGAGAGAATTTGGATGGAAAAACTTGGTAAGATTTTTCAGAACACCTGCACAAAACAAATTTACCCATAAGGGGTTGAACTGTTGGCGCTTGTGTGGTGAAAAGACTGCAAATCATTTTCATGTGTTTTGGTCATGCCCAGTTATCCACCAATATTGGACCAATGTACAGACAATATTGGGGAAAATATTCAAAATAACAGTTCCCTTTTCTTTTATAACTTTGTATTTGGGTTTACTGCCGGACTCACTGGAAAGACGAGGAGATAAATACTTATTCAATGTTTTAATATTGGCAAGTAAAAAAGCCCTAACTAAAAAATGGATGCTCAAGGACTGTCCTACACCTGAAGATTGGATTAACGTGATTCAAGACACTTACTCGATGGAAAAGTTGACATTCGCACTGAGACAGGACATGGATGGGTTCATGAACTTTTGGCAACCCTGGATCGCATATGTGTCTTCCATTAGATCTAATCTTTGACAAATACCATTTCAATGATAGTCCCACTCTTTGTTCCAACGCTACTCAGATGCTCTTTTACTTTTAATTACTTAATTTTCTGTTTGTTTGTTTTTTGCTGTTCTGTTTGTTTGTTTATTCATTTTTTGTTTGTTTGTTTGTTTTAAATTTAATTCTCTTTAATTTCACTTTTTCTTTCACTTTACTAACTACTAACTAACTAACCTGCACTTATATAGCGCTTTTCTAGTCACAAAGACCACTCAAAGCGCTTTCATTAATACTAACCCTCTATTCTAAGGGCCTATAGGAAACAGATATCTAGGGACAATTTAGAACAGCCAATTAACCTAACATGCATGTTTTTGGCATGTGGGAGGAAACCGGAGAGAGAAATCCCGGAGTAAACCCACGCAGCACGGGGAGAACATGCAAACTCCACACAGATCACTGTTGGTCGGGGGCTGGGATCGAACCCACGATCCCATGATCCCCACAATCCCCCGGCCAAGGGTAAACTGTGCTGCCGCAGTGCTAACCACTGCGCCACTGTGCAGCCACTTTAAAAAAAAGGGGGGGTGTTGTAATAACTCTTCTACCAATGTTGTCAAATAGCAAAATATAAGGGAACGTACGATGAAAATGTTAACAATGCAATGCTGTAATGACCTGTATACCCTTTACAAAAACTTAAATAAAAAAAAAAAACAGCAATAATAGCCAGTCAAACCAAGGAACTAACATGCTTGGCTGTAGTTGGGGTCTTGAAGTCTAGCACAACTTTGATTATGTCTGCGTCAGGTTTGATGCCGAAGGTGTGATGCGGTAACCTAAGAAGGTGAACTCACTAAGGCAGAATTGGCATTTTTTTTTTTCAGTTTTAAGGACAGTCCAGCATTTTCAAGTCTTTTCAATCCTTCTTCCAAATCAGTCAGGTGCTGTTCAAATGTAGGATATGCAACAACTATGTCATCCAAATACACAACACACGTTTTGTACACCAGGCCAGCAAGAACTAGTTCATGAGTCTTTGAAATGTCACTGGTGCGTTTCAGAGCCCAAAAGGTAGGACACAAAACTGATAGAGGCCACAGTGAGAAATGAAAGCAGTTTTTAGTGTGGAATCTTCCTTCACAGCCACCTGCCAATATCCACAGGCCAAATCCAATGTTGTGATGAACTTCCCTCTTGCCAGAAAGTCAAGGAACTCATCAATACGTGGTAAAGTGTAAGAGTCTTTTTGTGTGGCATGGTTCAAACCTCTATAAGTCCACACAGAAACGTGGGTCAGCATCAGGCTGGTTCATGATCACTACTGGGGCTGCCCAGGGGCTTGTGGATGGCTCAGTGATGTTATCTTTTAACATCTGTTGAATTTGTTCTTCTATGAAATGTCTTTGAGGGAGAAGTTTGATAGGAGGCTAGGTTAATGGGTTTTGCATCCCCTGTGTTAATGACATGTTCAGCTATGTTAGTATGACGAAGGCAATAATCAAACATTGTGTCAAAATGGTTGAGAAGGTTGCATAAGGCTGTTCTTTGATTGTCATTAAGGCTTGCTTCAGCCACTTTTGTTTCAAGTGCAGATGGCAAGTGTCCATGGACATTGTGCGTTTCTCAGGGAAAAATCTGGCAGCACAGTCAACTTCATCCTCCATCAAAGGGCAAGGAGTATCATCTATAAATACAGTTCTGGGGGGAATGTGGATAGAGATAGATACTCTAATCATGAAGTCCATCCCAAAGATGAAGGGTGAGGACAGATTTTCAATAATGGCAAAACGATGATGAAAGCATTTGTTCATAAAGCCAACAGACAACCAGGTAATACCAACTGGGTTGCAAAGAGCATTATCTGCCAGACTCACAGGTGGACCTTGCCACTGATGTGTCTTCTTTGGATAATTGTCATTAACTCGAACAAGGTCTTCTTGTACAGATGAAAGTGAAGTACCTGTGTTGAGTGTTGCATCGATAAATGCAGAATTAAAGTTAACTTTCATTCTCAGTGGTGTGTTCCAAGGAGACGGAGAATCAGTGTCCTCAACATGACCTAGAACATGCTGGTCTTGTGGGGCTGCATTATGTTGGAGAGGTTCATTTACTGTCTAGAGGGAGCAGTGCCTCTTTGAAATGTCCTCCCTCCCCTAAAGTTTCCCAACTGTCTAGGGAGTGTCATTTGGGTACTTGACTCACCAGAGGCCTGTGGCTGTACCTCTTGTGAAGGAGGGGAGGGGTCCAGTGGTGGATGAGCAGTAGGTTGTAGGGCATAGCGAGCTGGATTGCAACTGGGGCAGGATCGAGATGTGAACCCAGGCTGCGAGCATTTAAAACAGATTGGCTCACTGCTTCTCTGTCTCTCATAGCATGCAGGGGGAGTGTGTCTGCTATTAGGGCCATGAACTGCATGAAGCTCATGAGCATTCATCAATAAGTCCATCACTGAGGTGATATTTGCACCATACATTGCAACTCTATATTTTTCAAGGGAATGTTTGCATATCAGCTCAATTTGTTCCTGCTCTGGAGAAGGTGTCTTTAACTTTTTAAATTCACCAAGCATGTGGGCCACAAATGTTGGAAGGGGCTCATCAGGTGCTTGCATTTGGTCAAGGATGCCTCTCGGTATCTGTTCATGGTGGTCAGAAGGTAGAAAAACAGTTTTGAGTAGCTGGCAAAATTGTGACCATGTAACAATATGAGGGCTTAGTGCTTTAAACTATTTACTGGGCTCTTTTACGAGGAAATATGGCAGTTCATTCAGCATTTGGGCATCTGATAGGTTTAGTGAGGATCTGTACACTGTGACGGCTTGTAACCAGTCTTCAGGATGCATTTTATTGTCAGCAGCAAACACGGGGGGCTCCAATTTGTTTTGATGAAATGCAGCAGCAATCAGTCTCGTTGTGTTGTTGACATCGAGTGAGTAGGGATGCATTGGAGAGATGGGGGGTTCTGACTGTGGTTCTGCATACAATTTTTCTTTCAGTGATGAGGGCTCAACTTTAGTCATGGGGGGGTCGTAAAAGGGGTGGACACAGCCATGGGGATTGAGGGTAGGTGCGGGACTGCAGGTTTATTAGTGTCACATTTTTCTGAATTCTCCAAATGCTTCAATATGTCATGTTGTAGCAACAGGGAATCATGGAGACAATTTTGCAGGTGCTTAACCTCTGCTTGTGGGTCTTGAACATGCAGCTGAAGGTCTGGAGATGTATGATGATGTGTGGCATGCTTCCAATCAATGTCCATGTCAGAATCAGCATCTTCACTGTCCTTTCTTATTTCTGGGTGGGATGCCATTTTACATGAGCAATTTCTTCTTTTTTCAGCTTTATTTATTTTGTCTTCAGTGGAAACGTTTCACTCAGTCTTTTGTTAGCAGCTGGGCAAAATCAGATGAAAATTATTTTCTGAATCATAAAGTCTCACAGAGGTGCCTTTTTCATTTAATCCCAGTGCAGATATTATTTAGAAGATATGAGGAGGTAATACAGTCTATCACATTCACTTCACAAAGTCCGCAGATTAGCTGAGTGGGGATACATCCGACCACAATTAGCTTAGCTTTAAATGCTCACTTGAAAACGTGACTTGGCCTTGGAAACAGCATTACACATTACATCTGAAAACAGTAGCAATATGGCAGCTGGGGACTGACCGGGGAATAGAGGGTGGTTGGCGATCTATCCTTTAGGGGGTGACGTCAGCCTGGCTATAAAGGCCACGACCGGAAGGGGCACGTCCTCTTTCGCCGTTGACACCTGGACATAGAGCGCTGTAGCCTACTGTTTGGTCTGAGAGTGTGGTGTTAATAAACATGGTAAATTGCCTTCCGTCCTCCTCATTTTATTGGTAATTATGGACACAACACTACATTCACTCACTTTTAACATATTCCAGAGAAAGTCCAGGGAGCATTTCTTCATTTGGCACTCTCTATTATTGATGAGAAAACCAAGGAAATTATGTTCGGGTGCCAATTGTAATGGATGGTGAGGCATCGGCGGAGAGCCAGCAGGCCGAGGCTAACACATTAGCATGGGCTCCGGAGTAGCTAACGACACAAAGAGTCACCAGACACAGAATATATACTTCCACTCAGTGTGTCATAAACTGCCCTTTTAAGGCAGGAAAATCCATTCACCCCAAATGCTGGCTGTGAGTTTACAACTTTAATAATAACAAACACAAATTATAGCAAGACACAAAACTTCTGATGAGGAATAAACAGGTGCCAAACAGCATGGAGGAAAACGTGGAGGAGTGAAATTGCGCCTGAGAAGACGTCAGTTTGGTAACATCCCTCTTCCTTTAATGATTTTTGGGAATGTACAGTCTCTGAGAAACAAGGTGGATGAAATTCAAGGGAATGTACGCTACCAGAAGGACTTTAAGAACTGCTGCGTCCTGGCCTTCACCGAATCTTGGCTTACTGCGCATGACCGAGATGCAGACCTGTGGATTGACGGCTTTGGAGCCCCGCTGCGCTCGGATCGGCAGGAAGAGGTAACGGGGAAACGTCAGGGGGGCGGCGTATGTTTATACATTAATAAGCAGTACTGCACATCTGTCACGGTCAGAGACCGCATCTGTACACCTGATGTGGAGCTGCTGTCTGTGTCACTACGCCCCTTTTATTTGCCTCGCGAGTTCCCCCAACTTTTCATCACAATTGTGTACATTCATCCGAGGGCAGACGCTGACTCCGCCTGCAGCACTATCTTTGATGTGATCCAGCAGCTGCAATCAATTTCTCCAGAGGCGCCAAACTTCATTCTTGGGGATTTTAACCATGTTTCTTTAAAGAAGACACTTAAAAACTTTTATCAGTATGTCTCCTGCCCAACCAGGCGAAAAAAGACATTGGACCTGTGCTATGGATCCATAGAGAGGGCCTATAAATCACTCCCCCTTCCTCCTTTAGGATCCTCAGATCACAACTGTGTGCATTTGCTGCCCACATATAAAACTGCTCTCAGAAGAGGCAAGGTGGAGACGAGAGACATTGATGTGTGGACAGAAGATTCAGTGCACAGCCTCCAGGAATGCTTTGACTGTACAGACTGGGAGATGTTCACACTGGCCTGCGGGGATGATTTGGACTCTTTGGTGGACGTCACATGCTCATACATGGCTTTCTGTAAAAATAAGATCGTTTTCACGTAAACGTGTCAAAATATATCCCAACAACAAACCATGGGTTACAAAATCAGTTAAATCCTGCTTACAGAGGAAAGCACTTGCCTTTAAACAGGGGTCTGTTTCTGAGCTACAGGTTGCCACAAAAGAGCTGAAATCCGAAATTTTAAGAGCAAAACAGAATTATAAATCAGAACTGGAAAGCAAGATGGCAACAAAGAAACTTGGTTCAGCCTGGGCCAGTATGAAAACTATTGCAGGCCTTCAGAGCACAGAGCACAGTAATCGTGTGTTTTTAGATGGTTTTAATTCAGACACAGAGCTGGCTAATGCTCTTAATTGTTTTTATGGTCGTTTTGACTCCTTTGATTTTAGCACTGAAACCCAAGATTTGAAACAGAAACTCAAAGACAATCAGCACTTTAATATTGAGGTGCAGGATGTTAAAAGGGAGTTCTGCGCTGTAAAAGTGAACAAAAGTCCGGGCCCTGATAATATATGTGGGCGCTTGGTAAAGTCCTGTGCACATGAACTGAGTCCTATATTTCATTACATTTTCAATAAGTCCTTACAGACACAACATGTGCCTAAGATCTGGAAAGAAGCCATGGTTGTTCCCGTTCCAAAATCCAGCTGTCCTAAAACGGTAAACGACTTTAGACCAGTTGCTTTGACTTCAATTTTAATGAAAATTTTTGAAAAACTGGTCAGATGTGAGGTCCTAAAGCAGACTGAGCATGCATTGGATCCTCTGCAGTTTGCCTATAGGCCTCACAGAGGAGTGGAGGATGCCACTGTCACTCTGTTTAACATGCTTTTTAAATATCTGGATTTTAATGGGACACACGCCAGGCTTTTATTTGTGGACTTTTCCTCCGCCTTTAATACAATTCATTCTCATATTTTAGCTGAAAGGCTCCTGCAACAATTTGATTTGAGAAATAATCTGGTGGGTTGAATTCTGGATTTTTTAACCAACAGGACACAGAGAGTAAGGGTCAATGGTACATTGTCTGACCTAAAGTGCTCTTCTACTGGCTCTCCTCAGGGGTGTGTGTTGTCACCACTACTCTTCATCCTGTACACAAACATGTGTCGGAGCAGACATGACAACAGACATATCATAAAGTATGCTGATGATTCAGTTATTGTCAGTCTCCTCCAGGATGGTGAGAGTGGCCACGGCCCAGTAGTTGATGATTTTGTTCACTGGTGTGAGGATTCCTACCTGCAGCTGAATACGACAAAAACTAAAGACATGATTATTGACTTTAGGAGGAAAACTCCCAGGCACAAAGTCACCGTACTAAAAGGCCAGACCACCGAATGTGTACAATCGTACAAATATCTTGGGACGATTATTGATAGTAATTTAAAGTTTGAGGAGAACTGTGAAAGGGTGTGCAAAAAGGGTCAGCAACATTTGCATTGCTTGAGAAAACTTGCACACTTCCAAATTGACCGAACCATAATGACAGTGTTTTATCGGGCTTTTATTGAATCTGTTTTATCCTTTTCTTTAGTGTCATGGTTTGGTCAGATAAAACTGAAACAGAGGAAATCCTTGGATCAGGTAGTTAGATGGTCCAGTCGTTTGCTTGGTGAGTCACAGCTGAGCCTGACATCCCTGTACACCAGACAAGTACAGAGGATGGCTACCTCCATTTTAAATGATGACTCCCACCCTTTGCACTGCAACTTTCAGCTTCTTCCCTCAAGACGGAGGTTTGCTGTCCCAAAAAGTAAAACCCAGCGCTACAAAAACAGCTTTGTTCCTGCTGCTGTCAAAGAGTTGAACAAGCTGTAACGATATATTGCACATAATTTAGGTACCTATTTATTAACTCCATTTTATATTTACTTATTTTTGTAGGATGTTACTTGGGTTTTAAATATTTTATTGAGTTTTAGACCTTTGAGTTTTTAACCTCTTTGACTAGTTTTTAACTTTTAATATGACTCTTCTCTCTTATCTCTGGTTTTTCTCTCATCTCTTTGTCTTTTTATACCCTGATTGATGGAGCCTTGAGTATTTTTATCATGTTCATAGTCAATTTCATGTGTGCCTGTGTTTGTGTCTATGTTGAATGTAATTTGTGGCTTGTAAATATGGATATCACCAGACTGCAAAACAAATCTACCTACGGGTACAAATAAAGTAACCTGAACCTGAACCTGGAGGCTGAGGCACATGGAAACGCCGGCGAATTGTGGAGCACACAAAATTAACAAGAGAAATGATCGTGGAGCACAAGCAGGATAAATACAGAGAATTAATGTGGAGCTCACATCAGATAACAGAGTAGAATAAAGACATGCAACTTACATCCGATCACTAAGAAGGGTGCTGCACCAAGCAACAGTGCTGCACCCCTTAAATAAGGCAAAAGGAAATTATAATAAATAGGGACAGGTGTGGGCAACAAGAGTGAGGATCATCAGACCAAATAAATGACAGCTGGGACAAACCGCGAACTTGAGCTCTAAAGGAAGTAAGCAAAACATGCTGTCACAACAAGAGCACAAACCGGAAAGAGGATAAATCATGATGAATATATCAAGTTAAAGAAAGAACTAGATGAGGACAAGAGAAATACAATAGCCAACATTAATCTCAAAATACAAAAAGAGGACTAAAAGTAACAGTGAGGGTAGGCTCATGTTTAAACAGAAAAATAATATTTAATCTAAGAAACTGAATGGTCATGGTGCATAATGTAAATGGCAGAATAATAATAAGACTAAGAACAGGGACTTTCATTAACAGAACAACTGGCAAACTTAAATCACATAATAATGCAAAACCAAACATGAAGTCAATAATAATACTGCGATGAGTATTGTCACGTGTTACGTGATAGGTCAAAAAGTATGAAAAAAAAACCCCAGATGTACCAAGCATTTCACATCAGTAGATGGCAGACATATATAGCTTACTGCTCTTCACTGGAGGACTCAGTTCAGCACACCAGAACTTCTTCGAATCTGATATCACTTCCGGGGCACAAAAAAAGAGACATAAAAACAATTGTGCAATATACAGTATATTTCAACAGGGAGGAAGCATTTCCTCCAAATTTTGCCAACTCTGATTTTAAAAGGGATTATTTAGCTTCTGAAGGGAAATATTTACTTTCTGTGACAGCAGAAGATGGACCGGAGCATATACACTTTTCATCCACCATTGACAAAGCTGCACATGATGGAGAGGACAATACTGCCGGTTCGGCGGCGTTATCAAACCGAAATCGAGGTGGAATAACTCAGAAGATAAATGTGAGAGTTTCTGGATGTGGGAGAGAAAGCGAAAATGACCAACAGAAGACAAAATAAGGACCGGGGATGAGCACGGAATCATGGCGACACATGACGAGTGGTAGGTCTGATGTTTTTATCGGTTTGTTTATTCTACTGTTTTTCTGGTTCATATATTTTGAAGATAACAAAAACAAATAAACAAAAACAAACAAAACCATCCTTTGTGTAAGTATGTCCAAAGTCCACTTTGACCGAAAGTTATGTAATCCGATATGGCTGCCATCACATTATGCAAATTTGATGCGTAAATTTACTCCTATCATAAACTTTTGATCATATTCCACATCTTTCTCATTTACAGTAAGCCATGATCTCTTACCACTTTCAAGTTGCAGCCTTTGGAATTTATGATATCTAAATTGAATATTTTCTTGAAAAAAATCTTCGCCACCAGAGGGTGTATGCAGATGGTGCGGATCTGTGACAGAAAACCTCAGCCAGTTAAGCCAGGTCTCCACGGCACTACATACCCTAACTCATACATGAATTAGCAAGACATGTGCAACATGACCAACACCTTCCAATTACTATAGAGTTCTCCTACTGCTTGGCTTAGCTCTAAACGATTACACTGCCAACAACAAAGGGGAGTAGCACCGCCCTGTGGTGTCCTCTGCTAATACAATGCAACACTATAAAGTGAATGTTACAATTGGTAGATCAAGTTCGTCATCTTCCCAGTTGTACCTCAGGGGATGCTTTCTCCAATAACCATCGAGCTGATTCTTGAAAGTATTTAGTGCTGGAGCTGTTAAAATGCCTTCACACCAAACGCAAATGGGCGGCGCAAGTCCATACAAAGTCAATGGAAAGAGGCGAGCACACATGAAATTGCGCTTTTCCATGTTCACATCCAAGGGATAGCGCCACCATCTGAGTAAAAGTATCAACATTGGAGAGTAAACTAGTTTGAAAATGAGACTGACACTCACCTGGAGACAAAAGGACCGGGAGCTCTTCAGCTGAATCAGGATGTCGGAGTTATTTAACCATGGATTCCTGCCATGGACGTGCTAACAAGGCTAGCAAGCTAGCAGTGAAAACACCCATCTTGTGAAGTTTTGGAGGTAGGGACAACTTTTTCAGGTGAGCCCCCATACTCCCGAATCACCCCCCACAAAAAAACACGAGGGACACGGTTGAATGCCTTCTCCAAGTCCACAAAACACATATAAACTGGTTGGGCAAACTCCCATGAACCCTTAAAGATACTCGAGAGGGTAAAGAGCTGGTCCGATGTGCCACAGCCAGGCCAAAAACCACATTGCTCCTCCTGAATCCGAGGCTCAACCAACAGCTGGACTCTCTTCTCCAGTACCTTGGCATAGACCTTCCCAGGGAAGCTGAGGAGTGTGATCCCTCTAAAGTTGGAACACACCCTTCGGTCCCCCTTCTTGAAGAGAGGAACCACCACACCAGTTTGCCATGCCAAAGACACTGTCCCTGTCCTCCACACCGTGTTGCAGAGGCATGTCAACCATGACAGCTCTACAACATCCAAGGCCTTGAGGTGCTCAGGGTGAATCTCATCCACCTCCGGGGCCCGTCCACCAAAGTTTTTTAACCACTTCGGCGACCTCAGCCCCTGTGATGGGCAAGCTGTCCCCTTCGTCCACAAGCTCTGCTTCCTCTGTAGAAGGTGTTTCAGTGGGATCGAGGAGATTGTACTGTTATCCCTACGTGTTATATACACGGTGTATGTGAACGCAGATCAACAGCAAGCCAAACTCGTTTTTCACGAGCCAGGAAACCGAGCGTCCTGCTCCTTTATTCAGTCTCCTTAGACAGCTTACAGTTCATACAACTGTGGCTTGAAGAGCTCAATGAAAGCCGAGTGAAACTAAGAAAAAATAAAACAGAAAATAAATTAATTTAGTAAGCTAGCGGGCCCCTGGGATAGGACTAATTCCTGAAACAATACATTCATAATACAGTTAACAAGCTAGCGGGGCCCTGGGATAAGACTAATTCCTGAAACAACACATTCTAAAAAATGATGCCAAGTTCACGTCTAACAAAACTTATAAAACTGACAAAATACTAATTGGACTTACAGCCATTGCTTTCGAAGGTGTAGAAAAGAGTTTAACACACAGGAGGAACGTTTCAGACATTCGCGGGCAGGTTATGCTCCTCTACCTTTTTTTCCTTTCTCTCTTACCAACGTTCGTTTCGTCTACCCACAAATCATAGCGGCAACTGGCTGCGCTTTCAACATAAAATACAGGTAAATTACCACTAACTGTACAGAAATCACTTTTAACACAATAACTATTTCTAACATGAATTACTACAAATGAACTATGATATTTATTATAAACTTATGAACTATTTTTTGACTCTATAAAACACACACTACTGAGGGCAGAACACTCCCCGCCTGGCATTACTAACGCCACTACCTCTTTTTATCTACTTTTTCACTCTCTAAGAGCATAACAACGTCTGAGATAGGACGTAAGTAAGTCTTTGAAACACCCTGGGATGATGTCCTCATTTCGACCTTTCTGACCTTCCCGTCGCTGCTTGGAAAGGTGGATGTGATGATGGCCATTGTCCATTCATTTCTGGGTGCTTGGTCCTGTTTCAACAGCACTATGTCACTTGTCTGTAGGTTGTGGTGTGTTGTATGCCACTTGCGCCTTGATTGGAGGGTGTTGAGATATTCGTTTCTCCAGCGGCTCCAAAATTCGTTGGCGAGTGCTTGCACTTGTTTCCACTGGTTTTTGAGCAGGTCCTTTCCACAAAAGTCTCCTGGTGGAGGGGGAACATGCTGCTTTTGGGTCAAGATCATTGCGGGACAGAGTAGGAATGGTGAGGAAGGGTCTGTTGAGATGGGGACTAAGGGCCTTGCGTTGATTATAGACGTTACCTCAGCCATTAAAGTACAAAGCACCTCATGCGTCAAACGAGTGTGTTTGTTTTGCAAAAGCATAGAGTCCAGTATTCTGCGAGTGACCCCAATCAGTCTTTCCCAGACACCTCCCATGTGAGAGGCATGTGGGGGATTGAATTCCCATGTGCAACCGTTGGCATGAAGATAGTTGACAATGTTGGGAGGGTTCTTGTTTGGTTGTGCCATGCCTAACTCCACACTCGCTGCAATGAAGTTAGTGCCTCTGTCAGATCGCATTTGCTTTGCTGGGCCTCGTATTGCGAAGAATCTGCGTATTGCATTTATGCAGCTGCAAGCGTCCATAGATTCAATGACTTCAATATGCACGCCTCTTGTGGTCATACACGTGAAGAGTATTGCCTACCTTTTTCCTTGTGCAGCTCCACCTCGTGTGTGTCGAGTGACTACTGACCATGGACCGAATACATCCAACCCGGCATATGAAAATGGAGGGCATGTTTTGAGTCTCTCAGGTGGGAGATCTGCCATTTTCTGAGTCTCTAGTTTTCCCCTGAGTCTCCTGCACGTTACACAATGGTGGATAATGGACGAGACCAGTCTTTTGCAACCTACAATCCGCAGTCCGGCTTGCCTAATTGCACTTTCCATGAACTGTCTTCCTTGATGCACAACTTTGGCGTGATAGTGACGGACAAGCAGTTGAGTTACGTGATGCTTGTTTGGGAGAATGATTGGATTCTCGGATGCTGTGTTCAATGAAGCATGTTTGAGGCGACCTCCAACCTTGATGAGGCTTTCACTCATATAGGGATCAAGAGCTATGATGGGACTTGAACTGCGGACGGTTTGGTTGGCATGGAGAGCAGCATACTCATCGGGAAAAGCGTCTTTTTGAACAGACTGGAGGATGAGGTTACTGGCAGCATCCAGCTCCTCTGGAGTGCGTGGCTTGCTACATCGATGCCAGCCCCTGCATGAATGATCTGACAGGCTGCTTGATGAGTGAGAACGAGCTTGGTGAATTAGGAATGCAATGGCACGTACTAATGAGTTCCAACTTGAAAAGCACTGGAAGCACGCTGGTAAGGGCCCGTTCCTCTGAATGTGAGTAGAAAAGGTGGCGACTTTTCTGATTTCAGAGTCTGCTTCAGGCTCGATTAACTCAAAGGATTCAGGTGTCTCGGATTCAGGTAGTTTGTAAAGGAAGTCTGGTCCCTTAAACCACATAGTGTCCATGAGCTGTGATGCAGGTATTGACCTGGTGGCTAGATCAGCTGGGTTTTGCTCTGATGTGACGTAGTGCCACTGTTCAGGGTTTTTCGTTAAGTTGCGTCTTAGTGAGCCGAGTCTAGACAATGCTTGGTCCCTGTTATTTGGGAGCGGCAAGCGAGGAAACTTGAATGGCAGAGGAGCGATTCAATTGTTATTTCCATCCTGGTGGACTTCTTCCTCCATTATCTTTAGGAAGGTCTCATCTTCGAAGGACACGGCACACTTGTTATCGTTCTCTGTGCACTCAAAAACTTTGTCCCCAAGCTTTTCTTCCACTGCATTGGGTTTTGAGCTGCGTTTAGAGAGGCCGTCCTTGTGCTCCCCGCCGTAGCATGGTTTCTCTTTGATGTTGATGCTGTTAGGACAAGGAGTGAAGAGAGATGGGCGTCCATTGGAGAGCATGTACGTTTTATAAACGTTGACGGTTGGCTTATGAGCGTTAAGGCACACCTCCCCCACAATTACCCAGCCTAGGTCTAGGCGTTGAACAAAGGGAGCATTGTGGGGTCCGTTGACTTGTTGCCTTGCTTTGTGGACTCGTAGGATGTCTCTGCCCAGTAAAATTGCCATCTGAGCATCTGGGTCGTACTTGGGAATGAGAGGAGCGAGGTGTTTTAAGTGGGCGTGAGCAAGAGCGACTTTGGGCGTAGGTATTTCACCCCTACTGAACTTTATCTCGTCGCATTCAAGGAGAGAAGGGAGGTCTAAGCGTGGGCCTCCGCCTACTGGCTCGATTTGGAACCTCACTGCTTCCCTGCCAAGCATTTCAGTTAAACCATTACATGTTCTCATGTGGTATGTCAGAGGGTTACCCTTGATCCCAAACAGCTCGAAGAATTCAGGACGGGCCAGCAATTTATTACTCTGATCGTCAAGGATTGCATACATCTTAACGGAGCGTTCTGGTTGGCCTTTAGGGAAAACTCGAACTAGACATACCTTTGAGCAAGAACATGGGGGATTACCTTCACCGCAGATCTCAGTGCACAGTGACGTTACTTCAGGTGGCGTGTTGTCTCAGGGCTGAGGCTCTGGTTCAGGTGTGTTTTCTGGCTGGGGTTGCTGACTTGAATCGGGATGCATGGCAGAGCAATGCCTTTCACTTTGGCACTCCTCGCACTTGAGTTTCATGTCACAGTCCTTTATTGCGTGCGTGGGAGAGCAGCAGCGAAAACATTGTTTGTGTTTTTTGAGTATGCTTCGCCTCTCTTGTAGCGGTTTATTCTGAAAAGCTCTACATTTGGCTAGAGGATGCATTTTCTTATGGACTGGACAGTAGCATGTTAAATCGTCCTCTTTAGTACTAGTGGGAGCAGTTGTGTCGACCTCTGTTTTGTTTATAGTTAGAGGTGTTCTGTAGCTAGTTTGTTTGAATGGTGGTCTCTCACCTTTGCTGAAGGGTTGGCTGCTGCATGTCGTAAAACTTGGGTCATTTCTTGCTTTAGCCTCGTCTTGGACAAACTTTACAAAATATGAGAAGGGAGGGAAAGTTACATCATATTTTTGTTTGTATTTTGAGCCCGCGTGCAGCCATTTATCTTGTAAGCTTGGAGGCAACTTTTCAACTATGGGCTTAACCCCACGGGGTGTGTCGAGGTAGGCGAGACCTGGGAGATCAGCTTCATCTTTAGCAACCCGCAGCTCTAAGAGTAAATCTCCAAGTTCCCTGAGTTTTACATTGTCTCTGTTTGTAAGGCGAGGGAAGTTATCTATTTTTTTAAACAAGGCGTTTTCTACTACTTCTGGTGTAGCATAACATTCTTCTAACCTGTCCCATGACAATTGGAGAGCAGCTTTGGGGTTAGTGGCATAGACAGCTCTGATTCTTTTAATGTGCTCTGAGGACTCTCTACCAAGCCACTTGACTAGGAGATCTAACTCCTGGCTATATGTGAGACCAACGTCTTCAATTGCATTTATGAATGACGACTGCCATGCTCTAAAGTTTTCGGGGGTGTCGTCAAACTTAAAGAGTCCGGTTGTGATTAGCTCTCTGCGCGCGAGGAACCTAGCAAAGTCTGCCATAGGTGGGTCACCATTGTGGGAAGCATGGTAGCTGTTTGGCTTGACATAGTCTCTTGGTATGTCAATGGATTCATTTTTCACGTACATTTTCTTGAATGCTGGTGGAGAGAGAGTTTGTTCGGGTCTCCTCGGAGTGAATGATTGCGCCCTTTGTGCAGGTTCGACTTGAGGTGTTTCTTCTTCAGCTGGTCGTGCCTGTGACTTTAGCTGGATTTGGTGGTGCACATACTCCATAGTTCTCTGTCTGACAACTTGTGATGGAATTGCGCTCCTTACACTCTCTCCTTCGTCCAGCTCGGCAGCTGCAGCAGCTTCTAGAACTTCTGCTTTTGCTGTGGCGGCCGCTGCTTCCTTTTCTATCTCCAGCATCCCCAGATCCAGTTCTAGCTTTGCTTGTTGCTTTGCTTGTTCTAGCTTTGCTTGTTGCTCTGCTTGTTGCTTGGCTTGTTCTTGTTCTAGCTTTGCTTGTTCTAGCTTTGCTTGTTGCTTGGCTTGTTCTTGTTCTAGCTTTGCTTGTTGCTCCGCTTGTTCTAGCTTTGCTTGTTGTTTAATTTCTAATTGTTTCTTACTGTACAAGGCTCTAGCATTCGCAGCTTCAGCAGAGGCTCGAGCCATGATGGCTGCTTCCAGCACGCCGGACCTTGAGGACAACCTGGAGCTAGAACGTCTGGAGCTGGAGCTAGCGTTGTGTGATGATTTGGCTTCGGAGTTCGCCTTTTCTTCTGCCCTCTTCTCTTGAGTGTCATCCATCGCTGTGTCGTGAATCTTATCTTCACCAACTGCTGACGTGGCTTTTCACTGTACTGTTATCCCTACGTGTTATATGCACGGTGTATGTGAACGCAGATCAACAGCAAGCCAAACTCGTTTTTCACGAGCCAGGAAACCGAGCGTCCTGCTCCTTTATTCAGTCTCCTTAGACAGCTTACAGTTCATACAACTGTGGCTTGAAGAGCTCAATGAAAGCCGAGTGAAACTAAGAAAAAATAAAACAGAAAATAAATTAATTTAGTAAGCTAGCGGGCCCCTGGGATAGGACTAATTCCTGAAACAATACATTCATAATACAGTTAACAAGCTAGCGGGGCCCTGGGATAAGACTAATTCCTGAAACAACACATTCTAAAAAACGATGCCAAGTTCACGTCTAACAAAACTTATAAAACTGACAAAATACTAATTGGACTTACAGCCATTGCTTTCGAAGGTGTAGAAAAGAGTTTAACACACAGGAGGAACGTTTCAGACATTCACGGGCAGATTATGCTCCTCTGCCTTTTTTTCCTTTCTCTCTTACCAACGTTCATTTCTTCTACCCACAAATCATAGCGGCAACTGGCTGCGCTTTCAACATAAAATACAGGTAAATTACCACTAACTGTACAGAAATCACTTTTAACACAATAACTATTTCTAACATGAATTACTACAAATGAACTATGATATTTATTATAAACTTATGAACTATTTTTTGACTCTATAAAACACACACTACTGAGGGCAGAACGGAGATTCTTGAAGTATTCCTTCCATCGCCCGACGATATCCTCAGTCGAAGTCAGCAGTGCCCCATCCGCACCATACACAGTATGGACAGGGAGTTGCTTTCCTCTCCTGAGTCACCGGACAGTTTGCCAGAATCACTTTGAGGCTGACCCAAAGTCTTGTTCCATGGAGTTTTTGCCTCAGCAACCACCCAAGCTGCACTCTGCTTGGCCTGCCGGTACACCTCAGCTGCTTCAGGAGTCTCACAAGCCAACTAAGATCAATAGGACTCCTTCTTCAGCTTGATGGCTCCCCTCACCACTGGGGTCCACCACTTGATTTGGGGGTTGCCACCATGAGATGCATAGACGATCTTACAGCCGCAGCTCTGGGCAGCCACTTCAACAATGGAGGTGGAGAACATGGCCCATTCAGACTCCATATTTACAGATTCCCTCAGAATGTGGTCAAAGTTCTTCCGGAGGTGGGAGCTGAAGGCCTCCCGGACAGGGGCCTCAGCCAGACATTCCCACTACACCCTCACTATACATTTGGGTCTACCAGGTCTGAATGACATCCTCCCCTGCCATCGGATCCAACTCACCACCAGGTAGTGATCAGTTGACAGCTCTGCACCTCTCTTTACCCAAGTGTCCAAGACATATGGTCACAGGTCTGATGATACAATAACAAAATCGATCATCGCCCTGTGACCTTGGATATCCTGGTGCCAGGAGCACATATGGACACCCTCATGCTTGAACATGGTGTTTGTTATGGACAAACTGTGGATAGCACAGAAGTCCAGTAACTGAACATCACTCGGGTTCAGATCAGGCAGGCCGTTCCTCCCAATCACCCCCCTCCAGGTTTCACTGTCATTGTCCACGTGCTCATTGAAGTCCTCCAGAAGGACAATGGAGTCTCCAAGAGGAGCACCCTCCAGCACCCCAGTCAGAGACTCCAAAAAGGGTGGGTACTCTGAACCATCATTTAGTGCATAGGCACAAATGATGGTCAGGACCTGTTTCCCAACCCGAAGGTGCAGGGAAGCAGCCCTTTCATCTACCGGGGAAAATTCCAATATAGAGGCAGCAAGGTGGGGGGATACAAGAATACCCACTCCTGCTTGCCGCCTCTCACCCGGGGCAACTCAAGAGTAGGCCAAGCTCCAGCAAATCTCCAGGAGACTGGTTCCAGAACCAGAGCTGTGTGTGAGGCCGATTATATCTAGCCAGTATCTCTCAACCTCATGCACCAGCTCAGGCTCCTTCCCCAACAAAGAAGTGACATTCCACATCCCAAAAGCCAGTTTAGAAAGTTTGAGATCAGACCGCCAAGATCTCCGCCTTCGACCGCCACCTGATCCACATAGCACCGGACCCCCATGGTCTCTCCTGCAGGTGGTGAGCCCACTGAAGGGCGGACCCATATAACTCCTTTGGGCTGAGCCCAACTGGGTCCCATGGGCAGAAAGCCGGCCACCAGGCGCTAGCCATCAAGCCCCTTCCCCAGGCCTGGCTCCAGGGTGGGGCCCCGGTAACTCTATACCGGGTGGGATACACTGAATCCTTGCTCGTACATTCATCATGGGAGTCTGTTGGATCATTCTTAGTCTGGCCCTTCACCCAGGACCAGTTTATTTTGAGTGACCCTACCAGAGGCAAATTGCCGTGGACAACATAGCTCCGGGGATCACTAGGGCACACAACCCCCCCACCACAATAAGGTGACGATCCATGACAGGTTACATTGCATTATGGGATACACTGGCTAATTTAGTGGCCATCAGTTGTACACTAATTTTCAGAATGCACTGTGAGATATTTTAAGTGTACAAGTATATAGTGAATGAAATGATCATTAAACTAGGGATGCAAGTTATCAATTAATTCATTAATTGTTAATTGATTCACCTTATTGATCGATTAATGACTAATTGATAAGCCTCAATTTTCCTGAGAATCTGAAGTTCCCTCAGTACAATACGGTCTTTCTATCTTTAACATATAAAACGTTAATTATTACTGTTTTTGATATACTGAATAAAACATGAATAGCATGATCCTCAATGATTTATTGTACCATTTGCATTTTTTTTTACTACAGACAACGTCATTTTTTGTAGTTTAACAAATTTTGTACTATATAGTGTGTACTTGTGCTGGTCTATCTCAGTAAATTACAAATGTCATGATTTTTTTATTTATTTTAAAAACTATTACAAATATCACAAAATTTATCGTTTTTATCTTTTTTTTGTAGTGTGTGTGTGTGTGTGTGTGTGTGTCTGATACACAGGGCAGTGTGACGTACAAGTGCTGTAGCACAGCATAGTGTAAACTAGTGTTTTGCCTCTCTCACTTTCAGCTGTAGTCACTGGCTAGGCTGGAAGGCTGAAAAGAGGGCCGAGTGAGTAAGTCCCTCCCGGTCAGTACATAGCCTCTCCTCTGTCAAGACTCCTGCTTTTCCTCTTCGTAGTACACAACAGATACTGGGTACCTTGTGGTCCTAGACAGAAGTGCAGGGGATCTCGGAGCAGGTTGGAGCCCCAGAGGTGCAGTGTGCATGGCCCACCGGTGTGTGGACATGCTCTGGCACTCACCAATCCAATAATCAGCTATGAGTCTAAATAGTGAAACCACGGCAGCAGGCGGTCGGTTTTCCTCTCTGGCATCTTCAATGTTTCGGAGTAGCGACAGGAAGATTTCGGCCAGGTGTCTTCGACATTTCCAAGTAGTAGCTGGGTGAGATTATCAGCATGAGTCTGACACTGTGGGGCAGTCATGTTGTTGGCAAGTCGTCTGGTTCTTCTTGCCTCTTGAGTCCCCAACCACATGACCCAGAAGGTGGGAGAGTACCTGCACAATGCTCTCCTTACCTAATTTTCGTGCAGGCCACTTCGACAACCTAAGTTGCAAAGCAACAGGTCTCCTGTGGTGCCAGCAGGTCTGAGAAGCTAGAAATCAGTAGCAGGAACCTGTATTTGTGCAGCCCAGGAGTGATGGTCACACAGGTCCTGATGGATGACAGTGCTGTGAAGTTCTTCCTAGGCAACCAGGCAGCCCTTTTTTAGGGATGCCCCGCCTGCCTCAATATGAGGACGCCTCTAGAAAATGTGAGGTATAAAAGGTTCATCCTCAACTAACCTGGCTGGCTGCCCACGGTCAGTGAATTCTCCATCTCAGGGGGTGCAAATCAAAGCTACAGATTGCATGTTGGAATGTGCGAACACTCCTCGATAAAAACCCCAACCTTCCCAAGAGACGAGCTGCTTTGCTTGCCAAGGAGTTCGATGCCTTCGGCATGGACATTGCTGCTCTCTCAGAGATGAGGCTCTCGGACACAAGGGAAAGGAGAGAAAAGACCCACACCTTCTTCTGGTCTGGCAACCCCAAGATATCCAGTCTACTGGGCACTTCTTGGCACTGGTTTTGCCATTGCTAACCAGGTGCTCCCCCAATTGATTGAGATGCCTCGATCAGTGTCTGACCAACTGATGACCCTACGTCTTCCCATCTCCACCACCACACACATGACCTTGATCAGTGTGTACACACTGACAATGACTCATGACCCTGTCCATATAGCTGCTTTCTACTCTCAGCTTAAAAAAGTGCTGCAAAAGATCCCCAGCACAGACACAATTGTGCTGTTTGGCGACTTCAGTGCCACAGTCGGATGCAACCTCTATGCATGGCCAGGAGTCCTTTGCAGATTTGGAAGGGGATCTTATAACAGCAATGGAGAGCACTTATTGCAGTTGTGCACGGAGATCTCACTCACAGTGACTAACATGCTCTTTAATGTGCTTGATCATCACTTCTCCTGGAGACACCCAAGATCTGGACTTGCCCATCTTCTGGACTACATTCTGATAAGCCAGAACAAGACCCATGATGTATGCATTACTAGGGCCATGAGAGGCCCAGAATGTGGCACCGACCACTACATGAAAAGGTGTAAGCTCAAGATCTCCATCCATCGGCCTAGACAGAAAACAGCCCTATGCCCAAGCAAGAAGCCCAATGTCAGCCAACTCAGGGAAGCCAATGCTAGGGAAGATCTCTATACTATCTTTTGTCAGTACCTCTCGCCAAACACCAAGAACTTCACTGCTGCTGAGAAGTGGCAGAATTTCAGCTCATGTCTTTACAGAGCTGCTAAGGAAGTACTGGGGCACCTAAAATGCTGGAATCAGAACTGGTTTGATGACTCTTACTCCCACATTTCAGAGCTCATCAAGGATAAGTGTAAATCTCACCTGGCCTCTCTTGCCAAGCCCAGATGCCAGAGAACCAAATCTGAGTTCGCTAAAGTGAAGGCAAAACTTCAACGCAAGCTTAGAGACATGGAAGATGAGTGTGGGATCAGAAAGCTGAAGAAATCCAGAGGATGGCAGACATTGGGGACACCAGAGGCTACTACCAAGCACTGAGGACTGTTTTTGATAACAGAGGAACTCAGTCCAGCCCTCTGCTTGCAGCTGATGGTACTACCCTCCTGACCGAACAGGGTGACATTCCTGATTGATGGAGGACACACGACCAGCTCTTGACCCAAAGATCAAACACTGATATCTCGTCACTTGATAGAATCCCACAGCATCCAGTGCTTTTCAGTGCTAATAACCCTTTGCTCACAGACAAAGTGCAACAGGCTGTACGAAGCCTTGTCTCCAATATATCTCCTGGAATGGATGGTATCCATGCGGCGATCTACCAGAATGGAGGACAACAGATCATCTGTGCTCTATTTGCAAAAGAAGATGGCAAAAGAAACTGAAATAATATTAACAAACTGACTAATAAACAGAACAAAAAAGATGACGGAGACTTGGAACTTAATATTAATAACAAATTGGTACAGAATCCCGCTGTCATTGCTATAGAGTTTACCAACTTTTTCATAAACTCTGTGCTAGAAATATCCAATTCATTTAATCCACCTGATCATAATTCTAGCCCTCTTAACCCCTCACAACCAGTTTTTAATATGTTAGAAATAACTAAAAATGAAGTTGCAAATGTCATCAGCTCATTGAATAGCTCAAAAGCAACAGGTGAACATGGTCTTAACACCAAATTTTTAAAAGAAAATAAAGAATCTCTAATTTGTCCAATTATTCATTTAATCAATCTGTCGTCCCAACTGTTTGGAAGGTAGGAGTGGTCAGACCAATTTTCAAAACAGGGAATAAAACTAATATAAACAACTACAGATCAATCAGCATCTTACCTGCTATCCCTTTGTTATCCTAGAATTTTCCCATTGTGGGACTAATAAAGGCTTATCTTATCGTATCTTACCTTATCTTATCTTATCTTACCTTACCTGTCATCTCCAAAATAATTGAAAAATGGGTGGCCACACTATTATGTGAACATCTGAATTATGAGAGCACCCCCCCACACACACATCACGCACAGTTTGGGTTTGTCAGGATGCTGAGCAAGGTTGCGGAATCATGCTCACATTTTAAGTTTATTTTGATTATTTTCTGTGCTTTCCCTGCTTCAGTTTAGTTATGGAATTTGATCATGGTTTTGGCTGTAATTTTTTTCTTGAGTTTGCCATCTGTTTCTGTTTGCTATGAGTTTTGACCTGTTATCTTAGTCTTAGTTTAGTCATTATAGTCCTGCTTATTAATATTATGTTTTCATGGCCACATTTATGTTTTATGTCTGGAATCAGGCCCTGGCCCTGGCCTCATTTTAAGTTCATGTTTGGATTTTCTGTGTTATTATGTTTTTGGTTTTGCCCAGGTCTTTATCACGGTCATGGTTATGTTTTGAGTTTGAGTTGCATTCTTGTAGTTAGGTTATAATGGTTATTACTGTCATGCTTTGAGTTTGGGCTTTTGTTTTGACAGTGTCTTTTGTTTATGTCTGGTTTTACGTTATGAGTTTGCTCTGTTCATTATTCACAGCTGTTTTGATTTCTTGATTACTGATTGTTCACGGGTGTTACTGATTCTCTGGTCTTTATAGACACGCCACACTTTGCCCTCAGTGTGGTGATCTACTGGTTACTTTGTCATGCCAGTGTGGAACACACACAATATGACACAGTAATATTCACACCTGCAAAAACACACAAGAAGCCACCTGTATTCTTACAACAGTGAATACCCAAATCCAAATTTACAAGAAATACAATCTTCTGTCTTTTGAAAATGATAAAACTCTCAAATTTGTCTGTTCAACTCATAAAATATTAACCCCTTCCCCGGGAGAATATGTTAAACTGAGAACTGTCACTGGTACAACCACCAAGTAATCACTAGAGGAGACTGTGAGGTCTCAGGCGCAGCTTGTCTTTCTCTTAGAAGAAAATAATAGCTTGAAAAAGTCAGTGAACAGGCTAACCAAGCAACTTGACATTGTGGTAAAAGAAAACTGAAAAATGAAGGAAACAATTTTCGACTTGCAATCACGCGGCATGACAGATCAGAATCAGAATCAGAATCAGAATCAGATTTATTGCCATTGTTCATGTAGTACACAAACTAAGAATTTGTCTCGGTGCAATGCTGCAACATTAAAAACATGAGAAGATAAAGAGATAAACTAAAAAACTAAAAACATGCAATAAGAGACTTCCGGTTATGGCGGCTACGTGAGAGGACATGTTTCACTCTGCTCTGCTCCTAGAGATAAAAATCGGCAAATAACTCTCTTATTTGGAACTGAACTTATCCCAGCGTTTGGGTGAGGATATGCCGGGCAGGCCTAAGGCTGGGAAATCAGGTGGAGGAAAAATAGAAACGCCGAAACAGTCCAAACTAACGGACTTTCACGTCTGTGGCGCAGCAGAAAAAGCTCCAGATATGGCAGCGGAGGAAGCTAACGGTGGTGCGATGACTGCGGGAAATGACACAGGTGAAGTGCTCGCTGCCATTAGCTCAATGAGAGCAGACTTTTCCGCTAAATTGGATGGGATTATAACAGCGATAGAGGAAATGAAAAAGGAATTGGGTGATTGCGTGGAACGTGTGGCGCAGATGGAGCTTCGTGTCTCCAGTGCTGAAGATGACGTCACCGGCCTTCAATTAAAGGTGCGCACTTTGGAAAAAAAAAATAAATGTCTGGAAGATAATGTCCTGGACTTGGAGTCCCGGTCGAGACGGAACAACCTGAGGCTGATGGGTTTACCGGAAGGAAACGAGGGTCGGGACCGGTGTTCCTTTTTGGAAAAGCGGATCCCAGAAGCACTGAACGACGCGGAGCTGCAATCATCAGTCGTCCTGGAAAGCGCACACCGAATTGGCCCAACGAGAGATAAGGGACCACCGAGGACCCTAATTATGAAGTTCCTCAGCTACAGAGACAGGATGAATATCTCCAACACTGCGCGAGCCAAAGGAGAGATTAAATACCAGGACCAGCAGGTGCAGTTCTACCCAGATTTGGCCACAGGAATCCAACAATTGAGGAAGCAGTTTGACCCCGTCCGTAAACAGCTGCGCAACCTTGGGATTCGTCATGGAGTGATTCATCCTGCGAGACTGTTGGTCACGTATAAGGGCAGAACACACATTTTCAAGACACCTGAGGAGGCGCAGGAGCTCATCAAGAAGATCCAAGAAGAGACTGGTGGGAGCTAAACATGAACAAAATATAAGGTAGAATATTTAAGCATTTGCACAGGCATCTAACTGATCTGAAGTAAATAGCAAGTTTACAAAATATAGATTGTATTATATATTAAAAAAACAAAAAAAAAAACAAAATAAAACCTATGATGTACAAAGTTGCTAAAAATTTTGGAGTTAAGTTGGAAAACTACAGAAGACAGTTAATGTTATGTCATTAAAAGCAGTAGAGTTAGGGTGAATGGGAGGATGAAGAAGGAGTGGCTTTGGCTGATCCTCGTGGGTGTGGAGCGGTCGATGGCTATAGCGGGAGACGGAATTTTTCTTTTGATTTTGGGGGGATCACCACAAATGTGGGAAGGGGGAATTTGTTTGTGTGTAGTTTGTAGGATGAATGTTCAACCACTCATGTTTTTGCTTCTCTGTGTGAGCATGTTTACATTGCGAGCTAATCCCAAACTCCCTATTGATCATAGACCAAAGCGTTAATCTTAATTTAACTTCATGGAATTGCAGAGGTCTACAAAATTTAAAAAAACTTAAACAAGTTATGAATAAAATAAAAGACATGGGTTTAAAAATTGTGTTTCTACAAGAAACTCATCTAATAGAGGAGGATGTAAAAAGAATTAAGAGTAGATGGCAAGGAAGTGTGTTCACCTCATCATTTTCATCCCGAGCCAGGGGAGTTATGACTCTCATACATAAATCAGTCCCATTTCAAGTGAAAAATGTAATTGGAGACAAATTTGGAAGATATTTAATCATTCAAGGATCTTTGCTATTAGAAAATATAAATCTGGTGAACTTATACGGTCCCAATATAGATGATCAAAAGTTCTTTGCTAATTTATTTCTTATCTTATCATCACTTTCAGGACAACATATAATAGCAGGGGATTTTAATTGTACATTGAATCCCGGTATAGATAGATCAACAGGACTGGACTGTACACACAATGGATGCAGGATGATCATTAATCATTTTATGAAAGAATTGAGATTGCTAGATATATGGAGAGAAATGAAACCACAAGTTAAAGCCTACTCTTGTTATTCTAATACCTACAAGACATTCTCACGTATTGACTATTTTTTGATCTCCACAGAATTAAGGTCCAAGATTCAAAACTGCTTTTATGATAACATTGTGATCTCTGATCATGCACCCTGCTGTTTAATATATGTAGATAAGAAATTGACAAAGGAACCAGGTAGATGGCAATTTCAGCATAAATGGCTTCAGGATGAGGAATTTGTTAAGTACATAGAAAAACAGATAGATGAGTTCTTTGATATCAATACTACACAAACATCAGCATGTATAAAGTGGGAGGCTTTTAAAGCTTTTATTAGGGGACATATTATTAGTTATACAGGTTCAAAATCTAAGAAAACTCGAGAGGAGAGAGTCCAATTAGAACATAAACTAAAAATTCTTCAAGGAAAAGTGTATGCAGGAAGTGACCCAAAGTTAGAGAACGAATTACTGATTCTGAGAGCTGAATATGACAAAAAATCAGCAAATAGAGCTGCCTCGAGTCTTCTAAGATTGAAACAATCTTTTTATGAACAAGGTGAAAAATCAGGAAAATTATTGGCATGGCAGATTAAACAATTAGAATTTAAAACACCAATTACCAGTATTATAAGTAACGGACAGGTAGTTATAGATCCTTTAGAAATTAATAGAGCCTTTAGAGATTACTATGAAAAATTATATGATACAAAAAATGAAACTGACTTAACAAAATTAAATGGGTTTTTGGACGGATTATCTATACCGTGTATTCCAAATGAAAACAGGGAGATACTGGAGTCTAAAATTAGTCAAGAAGAAGTTGGGCTAGCCATTGAAAATATGAAATCAGGGAAAAGTGCAGGACCAGATGGTCTTCCAGTTGACCTTTATAAAAAATTTAAGAATAAATTAATAAAACCTTTTTTGGAAATGATTTTAGAAGCATTTCAAAATAGTAATTTACCATCATACATGAATAATGCCTTAATTATACTGTTGCCAAAACCAGGTAAACCCTCTAATAAATGTGAAAATATGAGACCAATAAGCCTATTAAATGCTGACCTTAAGATAATCTGTAAAATTTTAGCAAGACGAATACAAGAAATTTTACCAAATATTATTAACCGAGATCAGAATGGCTTTATAAAGGGAAGACAAGGCTTCCATAATGTAAGAAGACTATTTAATATTATTTATTCTAATAAAGAAGTACCGGATACAGCTCTCCTATCATTGGACGCCGAAAAGGCCTTTGATAGGGTCGAATGGCCCTTTCTTTTTGAAGTCTTACAAAGGTTTGGACTTGGAAATAATTTCATAAAATGGGTTCAGATAATATATAATAATGCTACAGCAGAAATCCTAACAAATAGCAATATCTCAAAATCAATAAAAATCAATAGAGGTTGTCGACAAGGCTGTCCACTTTCACCTTTACTGTTTACTATGGCAATTGAACCTTTAGTGATGGCAGTACGTTTACAATCACAAATATATGGAATTAAAGTAGGACCAACAGAACATAAAATCTCCCTGTATGCCGATGACATAATTTTGTTGATGTCGAATCTTAAAAAATCAATTCCGACCTTGTTGAATTTAATAAAGAATTTTGGTGAAATATCAGGATATAAAATAAATAAAACTAAATCTTCAATATTAATGCTAAATGAGACCCAGAGAAATCACCCAGCTCCTGAGGCAAATCAATTCAATGTTGTAAATCAGTTTAAATATTTAGGAATTCAAATTGTGCCTAAGCTAGAATTAGTCGCCAGTACCAACTATGAAGCCTTAATGACAGACATTAATGAGTTAATTCAGAGATGGATGTCCCTACCAATGTCGATGATTGGGAGAATCAATATACTTTAAAGTAATATCTTACCTAAAATACTTTATTTATTTCAATACATTCCTTTACCACCACCTTCAGATCTATTCTCAAGAATTAAAAAAAAGTTAGTGGAATTTATATGGAACAACAGGAGGGCTAGATTACGTCTGTCCTTACTATATTTACCATTTGATCGTGGAGGTCTGAAATGTTCAAACTTTATGTTGTATTACTGGTCGGCACAACTGAGGTCTATGACATATTATTTTTCATCAAATGATCTCCCTCACTGGACTGAAATGGAGTCATACAATTTACCTTTACCTCTTCCCATATTCATATACTCAGATTCGGCAAAAAATCTACAGAAACAAGTTAAAAATCCATTTGTAAAGCATATGATCAAAATATAGTGTGAAACTAAAAACTACTTAAAAGAACCACACTTATTGTCACAATTTAGCCCAATATGGGGCAATCAATATTTTAAACCTGGGAGAGCGGATGCTGTATTTAAAGTATGGAATTTAAAAGGGATTCAAAAGATTCAAGATTTATATCTGTCATGTTCAGATAACATAATGTCTTTTGAAGAGCTGAGGATCAAATTTAATCTTAATAGAACACATTTCTTTAAATATCTTCAGCTTAGGAACTTTATTCGATCAAATCAAAATAATGCTCTCACTCGACCTATTTATTCATCCTTGGAAAAAATTTTGACGAAAGATAGTAAGAGAAAGGGTATTATTTCAGAGTTTTATAACTCATTGACACTATCCTCAAGTGAAAACTCACAGAAAAGATTGAACTATTGGAAAGAAGACCTGCAAATTGAAATTTCAGAGGAACAATGGGAATTGGCTTGTACAGAAACCCAAACCAAATCAATAAATGTACGTCTTAAATTGATACATTTTAAATGGTTAATGCAGATGTATGTTACACCGGTGGAATTAAATAGATATAACAAAAACATACCAGATACCTGCACAAAATGCATGGAAAGTAAAGGAACCCTATTTCATTGTGTATGGGAATGTAGAAAAATTAGAATGTTTTGGGAAGAGGTGAGGGTAACAATTGAAAAAATAATTTCAAAACAAATCATATTGAATCCTAAATTGTTTTTGTTGGGTCTGTACCCAGAAAAGCATAACTTTAATAAAAGGGAAAGAGCATTCATAGACCTCAGTTTGCTTAATGCCAAAAAATGTATTGCACTACTGTGGAAAAAGACTCATAGACCAGATGTGACTCAGTGGTTAAGACAGATGTTAACAAACCTTCCACTAGAAAGAATAACATACATATTGAAATCAAAGGAAATTGTGTTTGAGAATATATGGAGACCTTTCATAGATTATGTGAAGAATTTAAACATAACTTTTGAAGAAGAAGGTGAATGATGTGTGTGGACCTTGTAAATTCCAAACTGATGAATGTATAATATGTATACTTATGTAATGGATTGCCTAGACTAAACAGAGGAGCATTGTTGATGACTTGCTTTTGTTACTGGTTGTTGGTGTTTTTAGTTCTTTTTTTTTTTCTTAGTACTTTAGTGTTAGTGTTTGATTGTTTGTGACATGTTTGTTAAAAAAAAGGTTCAATAAAGATATTGTGGAAAAAAACATGCAATAAGTGTAGAATAATAAGTAATAATAATAATAATAATAATAATAATAATAATGAGTAATACTAGTCAAAGCAGTTTTAAATAAATTAGCAAGTAGCAGATAATGTGGAGTACCACATAGTGCAGTCGATAATGCAACAGAAAAACAGTGATGAATGACATGAGTCTGGTTGAGCTGCTGTATATAGTGCACGAGAGTCAATAAGTCACTTAATGTTCAGCAGTCTGATGGCAGAGGGGAAAAAGCTGTTCATGTGCCGGGAGGTTTTAGTCTGAATGGACCAAAGTCTTCTACCTGAGGGGAGGGGGGCAAACAGTACGTGACCAGGGTGTGAAGGATCGGCTATGATCCGGCCTGCTCGCCTCCGGGTCCTGGAGATGTACAGGTCCTGGAGAGATGGGAGCTTGCAGCCGATCACCTTCTCAGCAGTGCACACGACGCGCTGCAGCCTTAGTCTGTCCCTGGCAGTGGCTCCTGCGTACCACACGGTTATGGAGGAGGTAAGGATGGACTCGATGATGGCCGTGTAGAACTGCACTAACATCTTGGTGGGTAGCTTGAGCTTCCTCAGCTGCCGCAGAAAGAACATCCTCTGCTGGGCCTTTTTGATGAGGGAGCTGATGGTTGGCTCCCATTTGAGGTTGCGGGTGATGGTGGTGCCCAAGAAGCGGAAGGAATCTGCAATGGTGATGGGAGAGCCTGTGATGGTGAGGGGGGGCAGGGGGGTTGTGACTTTCCTGAAGTCCACAATCATCTCCGCTGTCTTCAGAGCGTTCAGCTGCAGGTTGTTGTGGCTGCACCAGGACACCAGCTGGGCCACCTCTTTCCTGTAGACGGACTCGTCGCCGTTGGAGATGAGCCCGATGAGGGTGGTGTCATCCGCAAACTTGATCAGCTTAACAGACTGGTGGGAGGAGGTGCAGGAGTTGGTATAAAGGGAGAAGAGTAGGGGGGAAAGTACACAGCCCTGGGGTGATCCGATGCTGATGCTAACAGAGTCTGAGACAGACTTCCCCAGCCGCACATGCTGACTCCGGTCCGTCAGGAAGTCGGTGATCCACCTGCAGAGGGAGTCAGGCACGCTGAGCAGGGACAGCTTGTCCTGGAGCAGAGCGGGGCGGATGGTGTTGAATGCAGAGCTGAAGTCCACAAACAGGATCCTGGCGTAGGTTCCCGGGGAGTCCAGGTGCTGCAGGATGGAGTGGAGGGCCAGGTTGACTGCGTCGTCCACAGACCTGTTGGCATGGTAGGCAAACTGCAGCGGGTCCAGGAGGGGAGTGGTGATGGACTTGAGGTGGGACAGGACCAGGCGCTCAAAGGACTTCATGACTACAGAGGTGATCGCTACAGGTCTGTAGTCATTAAGTCCAGTAATCCGTGGCTTCTTGGGGACAGGGATGATGGTGGAGGATTTGAGGCAGGTCGCCAGATAACCTGGTTTCCTCTGGAATTGTTGAAAAAACAATGAAAATCCAGAACAGCTGATCTGCGAATTCATGTCTACGCAGCTGAAAATGCCCTCCAACGTGAAATCAATTATCTTTCACCGAGTCCACCGTATTGGACAGAAAAATACCCAAAACAAACGTCTCAGACCCATTGTTGCTAAATTTGAACATTCCAAGCAAAAAATTCTGGTAAAGAGGCAGGGCAGGCAGCTTAAAGGCCCAAATTATGGTCTAAATGATCAATTTCCACAGGAAATTATGAAGAGATTAAGAAAGCGTTTTTCCATTAGGAAACAAAAAATTCAAGAAGGTAAACAAGCTATTGTCTCTGTGGATAAATTGTTTATAGATGGCAAGCTGTTTATGGATGAAACCATAACCCCTTGGCTAGTCTACATTACAGTTTATTTCCTTAGCTACATGTGAAAAAAGAGTGCAAATGTGCGCAGGTCTCTTATTTGCTCTGTGTTTAATTTGTTAACGTTTTTCTAATGTTTTTTTTTCTTTTTTGTTGAGGTTGTTGTTTGTCTGTTGTAGCTAATCCTGATGATGTTGTTAGATTGTTGTTGTATGTTATCTGTAGCTTACACATCCAAGCACACACATATAGGTGTATTTTATGCACAACACACGCCTACACACACGTGTACATGCAGCCATACAACGTACACAGGACATGCAGTACATGTACATACGTACACATATGGACTACGGACATACAAACACATAGCATACTTAGCACAAAACCAGTTAGTGAAAACATGTCCACATTAAAGTTTGTCACGTGGAACATACATGGAATCGGTACCAGGGAGAAGAAACTAAAAGTTTTTAATCGACTGAAGGATCTATAGAAAGACTTTGTCTTATTACAGGAAACACATGTTTCTAAGCCGTCTGTAGATGCATTCACCTCCCCTGAATTCCCCCACATGTACTCAGCCTGCTTTAACTCCAAACAAAGGGTTCCAAACAAAGCTATATTGGAAAACAGAAGAATACACTTTGTTGTGAATAAGACTATAGCAGATCCAGAAGGTAGATTTATAATATGAAAAATCTCAGTTCAAAATCTGGATCTATGTATTGCAAGCGTTTATGGCCCAAATGTTGACAACCCATCCTATTATCACACTTTCTTCACTTCTATGTCTGGGCACTTGGACACCACACTCATAATAGGAGGAGACATCAACCTGGTATTAAACCCTGCAACTGACAGGCTCAGTACATTGGGGAATTATCGAAAATGGCAGGCTACTGACACTCTCAAACAATACATGAATGATTTTTGTCTTTGCGATGAATGGCATTCACTTCACCCAACCCTTAGGGAACACACCTTTTTCTCACCAGTGCATAGTTCATATTTTTGTTTAGACTTTTTTAAGCCAGTAACTCCATTGTGAGGGATATCACAGACACTGAAATTGTCATGAGCTCTCTGTGCGCTTCTCCAACAGCGCATGGTGGAGGAGAAAAAGGACGAGGATTTAAACGCAGAGTTACACCACACTCACATTTATTAACACAACACAAATAAACACAGAACAGCTCAGATACGCATAGAGTCCTTTAGGCCTCCCAACACACACACTGGAGAAATACAGCGGCGGACAGCGCACAGACAGATACTCATAGTGCGGGGGCAGGCCAAGTAGTCACAGCGATGACAGCGAGCAAACACAGACAGTCCTTAGTGACGTGACGGTTGACGGCAGAGAGAAACCATCTAACCCGTACAATGATCCAGCGGCGTCTGTCTAGCGAAGACCCCTTTAATACAGATGCCGCTGGCGTGACAAATAGGGAACACCTGGGCGAGCGTGGGAAAGATGATTACTGGGGTGAACAGCTGGCTGTCAGAAAGAGGGGGGCGTGGCCGGACAGGCCAGAGCGGCAGCTACAGGCAAGAACAGAAACGGTGCGTGGAAATGAAAACAACAAGAAATCAAAACACAACTCCACATCATAAACCCACTGCCTGAGCCACCAGGATCGATCAGAACTGAGCCCACAAGAAACGCGGGCTCGGTTCATAACAGAAATTTGCTCAAATTCCATCCAGTATCTCTTACACTGGTAAATAGAAAAGCTACAAGGAAAACTAGGAACTGGAAATTTAATATATTGCTACTCAAAGACTTTATTAATTATTTTAATAAGGAGCGGGAATCATATCTGCCCTGCTGAGGTTATTTCCTGGATCGAAAAGTCCCTCTCCAGCTCCTCAGCCACATCTGAGTTTATGGTTGGAATATGCAAATGCAGTTTCAACTGGGTCTGCCTGAGATTCTGATGTGTACAATGATTGAAAAAAAAAGTTTTAAAACAGAAGTTAATTTTAAGATTATCTGTAATTTGTAGCATTGAAGCAGGCTTTAAGGAGGACTCACAGAAGCACCATCCATTATAGCTGGAAGCAGAACATTTTTTTTATCTTGTTTTTTACCTGATGGAGAGAGTATTAAATTGAAGTCATGTTTTGTCATATGAAAGTCTCCTTCACATTTAATTCTCTGACTCTGAAATGATGTGCTTCTTTACATAGGTTATGGCTTTATCAGCATCGGTGAATTCCTTCTTTTCTCCGTTGTATGTGATTTGCAGGGATGGAAACAGTATTCCAAAGCGGACACCCTCATGGTTACGGAGCAGCTTCCTGACTTCCGTGAACGAAACCCTGGCCTTGGCGATGGCTGGAGTGTAATCTGGGAAAATAGCAATTGGCTCCCCGTTATATCAAAGTGGAGCTGAGGAACATGCTCTGCTCAGCACCTCAACGCAATCTTGATGATAGTGGAGCTTAGCCACAATAGGTCGCGGTCTCCCACCTGGTTTCTGCGGGGCCAGACTTCTATGTGAGCGGTCCACGAGCACATCCTTATCCAACTGTAGCGCCTCTCTTAGCAGCTTTGATATGGAGGTTGTGGAGCTCGCTCCGGATGTTTCAGCCACCCCCAGTATTCTGATGTTGCATCTTCGCATTCTCCCCTCCATGTCCTCACATTTGTCTCTGAGCTCAGCCACCTCTGCTTTCAATTCAGTTATTGTACTTTGGAGGGCTGTCACCTCGTCTGACCACGTAGACAGGCTGGTTTCAACCTCCTGGATAGTAGCCTTCACTTGGTCCATGTTGGAATGAATCGCAGCCATGTTGCTTGTTATTTCCACCTTGACTGCCTGTATCTCATTCCTGAGAGAATTAAAATCCTCGGCGAGCGCATTTTTCATTTCTGATTTCATCACAGCCGAAATCTCAGTCTTCAATGAGAGAAGAATTTCAGTCTTTAGGGAGTTGACATCTATTTCTGACTTATCTGGCAGTGATGAAGCAGTCTCAGTCGGGGCGTCAGTGGAGCATGAGGAGGCGTTAGGCTTGGTGTTGGATGATCCGGTATATTTATATTTGCGTAGATTTGCCACCATTTATCCACACTTACACCTTCACACAACTTAATAAATATGTTCAAAACAGAATCCCAGCATTTGTAATGTAATGCGCTTATAAAATGAGAGCAAAAAGAGGAATTCCGACGAGAGCTCAAACCGAACACGTCCTACTCCATTGTCAGTTCAGCAGCACCCCCCCCTAAAATAAGTAAATTTGAAGAGGGTAGCAATACTGAGGCCGTATGGGGTATGTCGCTTTTTTGTAGAAGTCAGGACGGAAAAGCCTTTGAAATTTTAAAATCAAGAAAAAAAATCTTGACAAACTGTCCTGTTACATTTCCTCTTAAATATGCAAGGACACCTTCTGTTAATCTGAGAGTTTAAGGTAAACAATCTGTTATTTTGCAGTTATTTCCATACGTGCCACTTCTTTCTTATGAAACTTTTTGTTAATTAACCTTAACCCTTATTGACCACATTAAAACAATCACTAAGTCAGCCTATTGCCACCTCAAAACTTTTGATTTGGAAAAACTAGCACATGTTTTCATCTTCGTCTTGATTATTGCAGTTGTGTATTTACATGTTTATCAAAAATAATCTATAAAAAAAAAGCTTCAACTGATTCAGAATGCTGCTGCTTGTATTCTAACCAGAACCAAGAAATTACTCCAATTTTTAAAAAATTACACTGGCTCTCTGTTGTCCATAGAATAAATTTCAGTTTCACTGTTGGCCTATAAAGCACTGAATGGTTTGTGTCCAAAATTAATTGCTGAAATGCTTGTTCACTATGAACCACACAGATCACTCAGGCCATCTGGGACAGGCCTTCTCTCTGTTCTCAAACCAGGACTAAACATGGAGCAGCAGTATTCAGTTTCTAAGCCCCACACATCTGGAATAATCTTCCAGCCAACTGTTGATTAGCTTCCATTTTAGGTTCCTTTAAATCGAGATTGAAAACTTTATTTTTTTTACCAGTTTTTTACTAAATCAAATTTTTAATCTTTGCATATTTTACTGTAATCTTTTTTCTATTATTAATAGTCATATGTATGTGTGTGTAAATGTATTTTTATATCTGTATACATATGTATATGTGTAAACTTTTCCTTTCAATTATAAATCTCTTGATGTACAGCACTTTGAATTGCCTTTGTGCTGAAATGTGCTTTTGCCTTGCTTTACCTATGAGGTCACCTGGCTCCAGAGTAACAGGTTACAGACGCTTAAACTCTTGTGTTCTGCTTCTTCTTTCGGCTGCTCCCTTTAGGGGTCGCCACAGCAGATCATCTGCCTCCATCTCACCCTGTCCCTTGCGTCTTCCTCTGTAACACCATCCCTCTCCATGTCCGCTTTCACTATATCCATAAATCTTCTCTGTGGTCTTTCTCTTTTTCTTCTGCCTTACAGCTCCATTTTCAACATCCTCTGTCCAGTATATCCACTATCACTCCTCTGTACATGTCCAAACCATCTCAGCCTTGCCTCTTTTATTTTGTCTCCAAACCGCTCAACGTGAGTGGTCCCTCTGATATACTCATTTCTAATCTTGTCCCTCCTAGTCAGAGAGAGGGATATATATACAATATGTCAAAAAGTTTGATGGATGGTGACCTTTGACCTCCCCACCCCCTGTCCTGTAACAATCAAGTGCTTGAAGTGACACTGTTGCATTTCCTGGAGTTACCACAAGGTGGCAGCTCCCTGTTGTATATGTGGTCAGAGCTCTTTCTGTGAGAAGTGTGCGCCGGTCGACACAAGGACTTTTTCTCTTCCTTCATAGTGGTGTAGGTTGCGCTCCGCATATTACTCTGTTCATGTAAATGAAATATATGTACAGCCATGAAGACCTGGCTTGATTAAGGTCGATATTTTCTTTTAATTGTAAAATAAAGTGTCAGTGTGGAAACCACCAGCTACGTTGTTGTTTTTGAGCTCAGCTAGCTATCCAAAGGCTTATGCTAGTTAGCCACCTGCCGCCAGCTTTCTCCACCTATTCCACCGCACCGTTACAACTGGCGCTCGAATATTGTGCTGGATTGTACATTGTTGCTGGACCTCTCCTCAGTGCCATTACTACAACGCCATCAAGATTAAGTGCCGAGAGGATCGGACTTTTCTTTTCTAAATTTTGCTAAAGTCCCACAGTGAAGTACAAAGTGAATCGACATTCGGTTACACCCGGACGCTGTTCTACAGACTTCACTTTGCTACTGTGGTCAGCAATAAACCCTTTTCCCCATTTCCCACAATGGAAATCTCAGTAAGTGGAAGTTTTCCCATTTTTCATGAATCAACATGCCCATAGTGAAACTAACTTTGCCTTGGAGCTGTGTAAGGATTTATACGTTAAAAACTATTTCAGCGTGTTTTCTAAAGCATGTGCCTTGGATTACCCTTTTGAAAAAGACCCGTGTGATGCCGTGGATGTACGGATAATTTCGCTTTTCTTTTGGAATTAAGGAGCTTTATGTGGAAACTGGATCTCAGTGACTCTTTTAAACTTTGTTTTTGCCGTGCTGCCGCAGACCCTTTTTTCTTTCATCACAACGAAGGGACTGGACTGTGTGAGTAACGCTACATGTCCACTGGTCTGGCTTTTTCGAAAGGGAATCTGCATACCGCAACCTCTGAGGTGGGGAAAAGGGGCGTGTAGCATAGTTTTCGGTTAGGCGGAGTCGAGCAATGCAGGAGGAAATAGTGGAATAGTCATTATTAACCATGAGTGGATTGTTTTTAATAGTGCTGGTATATTTGTGCTACAAAAGGTGACTTTGTCATCGTCGCCACCGGTTTTGGGTTCACCCAATCCTACAGACCCGCACAATGCATGTCGAATTTGACCACTTGGTTCATGAGCTTTGGCTGGATGAGCCAATGTTCCACTGCTCTCCATGCCTCGTTCCTTTGTATGCTGTTTCTATAAGACGGCAAGGACTGGTCCTATACAGTAGTATCGGGTTGCCTGAAACAGCGGTTATTAATTTCTCCTTCAAGTCTTCACAGCAACAAGTAATGTACAGATCTGCTTCTCTTTCCCTCCCCCCCACCCTCTCGCCTTCTTCTCCAGCTGGCTGGTTCACTGGATTGGATGATGGGTCCGGCTGTGGGCGGTCTTCAGCTCTCCGCTGCTACCAGACAATATGGCATCCTTAGTCTCCATATCTTTAAAACAAACCGGTGAAAAGTGTTTCTAACATCATTTCGTACAAGAAATGATAGGTTCAGTTAATGAATCCGTCGTTATTGGACATCAAAAACCACTGGTTTAAAAGTTTAGGACAAGAGTGCTGCCTCCGGTTTATGACCGTATGGAAAAAATCTTGACCGATGGAAATCTTTATGCAAATGAGCTGTAGGGTACCCACGTGCGACTCGGCACAACACAGTACAGTTTTCGACCACTCTGCACCCAAATGCTTTCCACTGCATTTCCAATTCACAATGAATGTGAAGCGGAAAAATGACAGAACCAGTGGAAACGTAGCTTTACAGACTCAGGTTGTGCAGTGATACACGGTAAGTGGGAAAAAAAGAGAGACGAAAATTGTTCATTTCATCTGGTAAAAAAAAAAAAAAAAGACTTATTTCTCACTGTGCTTTAGCCATGATGTAAGTTCACATTAGTAATAGTGACTGTGCCTTATAGTGATAAAACTTTTAGGTGAATTTTTTTTTTTTTTTTTTTTTGCTTTAATGACTTTTCTGGGTGAAATTTTTACATTTTGCCTATGTGAAAATCATGCACAGTTGCTCATAATTCAGAAGAAAATTTCTGCTTGCAAATTTTGCTAAATCACAGTTTGAACAGCGAAATATTTTGCTCTCAGTTTTCATGTTGTGCTGAATGTAAAGTTAATTCACAATTTTGAAGTGTTTTTCATAATGGCCTCCCACCCAGATGCATGCACCGATGACTTTGACTCAGACTATGACATGGACCTCATATCACTGCCAATACGCACTGTTTCTCAACCAGTGACTGAGGACCTTGGACAACAGGTACATGACTTCCGAGCAGAGGTTGAAAGATTATGAATATGTCTTCAGGATTCACTGGACCTGCAGCGCAGCATGCTTAATCTGTGGGACCAGAAAAATAAGGAAGATTCCACTTCACCCACAACCCATTCAGCTACTTTTCCTATGGGCACATCCACCCCATTCATGCCTGTGGGGGCTACAGCCGAAACTGTGACAGTGGACATGAGACCTCATCCTGGATCTCAGGTGGGACTTGCTAGCTCTTTCTTACAATCACATTCACTGGATCTTAACAACACATCCAGGGTGATAGCTGCTAGTTTACACCATGCTAAGTTAGAACCCTCTGTGTTTGCTGGTGATACCAAAGTGCAACCAGAAGATTGGTTACAAGCTGTTAACACAAACAGGTCCTCATTAAACCTTTCTGACATGCAAATACTGAATGAATTGCCACATTTCCTTGCACAAGAGCCCAGTAAATGGTTTAAGGCGCTCAGCTCACATGTCTCATGGCCACAATTCTGCCAGCTCTTCATGACTGTTTTTTCTGCCCTCTGACAACCAAGAGCATGTTCTAAGAGGTAATCTCGACTGCATGCAGGCACCTGATGAGCCCCTTCCTACATTTGTAGTCCACATGATAAGTGAGTTCAATAAATTGAAGAGCCCGCCACCAGAGCAGGAACAAATATAACTGATAAGTAAACACTCTCTTGAGAAATACAAAGTTGCACTCTATGGCATGCCTACCCACTCAGTGATGGACTTATTACTATATGCTGATGAGCTCCACGCTGTCCTTGGGCCAGGTGGCCACCAGTCTCCTACAATGCCTTTCAGAGGAAACCAAAAAAGTGAGCCCCACTGTTTCAAGTGTTCTCGGCCAGGTTTCACAACTCGCACTTGTCCAAGCTTTAACACTCCACCCCATGTGACTTCTTCCCCAGCTCTCAGCCTGCCAACACCCATAACTCCAGACCCAGGTGAGCCAAGACCTAATACAGATCCTTCACATCCCGACACCCCACCATTCCCCGACAGTCAGGAAACTTGAGGGGAGGGAGGACATTTCGCAGAGGCAATCCTCCCTCCAGACATTAATTTGGCCTCTCCACATCCAAGCCACACCCCTTCAAATCCAATCCCCTCCTACCCATGCCTCAAATACCCTGCCCATGCAAGAAACACATTTCCTAGGCTATGTGGAGGACACACACTCGCCAGTCTACTGGAACACACCTCTAAGATCCAAAGTGAAGTTTAATGGTACATCTGTGGAGGCCACTCTTGACACAGGTGCTTCTTTTTCAGTGGTGCAAGCAGACCTCGTACAGGTGAATGGCATATACCTCAGCAAAACTGGTCAATGGTAAGATCCGCCAGTGAGTCTTGCAGATAATGCCCCCTGCACCCTTGACGGCGTAACTTGGCTCTCAATTGGCTTCATGAACAAAAACTTTTACCAACGTTTTGCTGTAATCGATAATTTGTCATCTCCCTTCATCTTGGGTATGGATTTTATGTCCAGAGCCACTGTAAATATCCACATTGCCTCCAGGACAGTATTGGTGGATGATACCCCCTGTCCTTATCCGGAAGAGGAATCGGACAACGAAGCTGAATATTTTCTAGTTAAGGACAGCATCATGTCCCAGGATACTTTACAGTCTTCTCTCTCAACCAAAGTTGATGATGCAAACCTTCAACATGGACAAAAGTCAGCTATGCTGGATCTTCTCACCAGGTTCAACAGCATGTTTGAGGGTCACCCGGGACAAACTTCTCTGACTAAACATGTAATTGACATGGGCAATGCAAAACCTGTCAATCTCCCACCTAATCACACGTTCCCTGCAAAGAAACGTGTCATTGAGGAACAAGTGCAACAGATGCTACATGACGGCATCATTGACAAGCCCATGGGCTGCCCCTGTTGTCATTGTAAACAGGTCCGGTACAGACCCCAGGTTTTGCGTGGATTTCCGAGGTTTGAATCAGATCACTCGAAAAGACTCATATCCACTACCACGAGTTGATGAGTCACTTGACTTTTTGGCAAGAGGACACTTCATTACGACACTAGACTTAGCTCGAGGATACTGGCAAGTGGCAGTTGCAGAGGATTCCAGGCCGAAAACGGCCTTTGTTTCCCATTGTGGCCTTTTCCAGTTTCGTGTGCTCCCCTTTGGACACTGCAACACCCCTGCAACATTTCACAGATTAATGAACAGTGTCCTTGCTGGTCTCATCTACAAAACTTGTGCAGTGTATCTAGACGACATTGCTGTCGTATCTCCCACCTTTGAACAACACTTGACTGATTTAAAGGAGGTGCTCAACAGATTGAAAAAGGCTGGTCTATCTCTGAAACTCAAAAGATGTCAATTCTGCTTCAGTGAGCTCACCTTGCTTGGCTATCGCATCACACCTTCTGGTATAAAACCTGACTCAGACAGAGTGAAAGCTGTGATGGATTTCAATGCCCCATCCAATGTCAAACAAATGGGACAATTCCTTGGTCTGATGGGATATTACTGTTGTTTTGTCCAAAACTACACCCGCCTTGCGGAGCCCCTTCATGCACTCACCAGAAAGGATACAGTTTTTCAATGGAACGACAAATGTCAAAGAGCCATGGAAAGTTTGAAAGGGTCCATCACATCAGCACCCGTGTTGAGATTCCCTGATTTCACACACCCCTTTTTCATCCATGCTGATGCTTGTAACCTTGGCCTTGGCGCAGCTGTAATGCAGAAAGGGGAGGAGGATAAAGAAGTAGTTGCAAGTCGCTCCCTCCACAAAGTTGGACAGCCATACTCAACTCCAGAGAGTCTCGCTGTGATTTGGGCTCTTGAACATCTCAGACCCTATGTTGAGGGCATCCATGTCACCATCTTCACAGACCACAACAGCCTTAGATGGCTGATGTCTTGTCCAAACCCTTCTGGCTGACTAGCCCATTGGTCCCTCAGACTTCCAAGATTTTGACTGCACTATTGTTCACAAACCTGGCACACACAACAGAGTGCCTGACGCTCTCTCACGCAACCCCTTACCCCTGTCCAGTGACGCACCTACCAGACTATGCTGTCATTGGTAGTCTGGACCTTCGTTTTCTATCCACTGTCTTGTTAGCAGACCGTTCACATGTGAAGTAACTTCAACTGGTTGAACCAGTCACTGGCCCACTCCTCAGAGACCTCGAAATGGACTCATAGGTAGCATGCTGCCATCATTGTGTGAATGTGTGTGTGAATGGGTGGATAGCAGGATCTGTAAAGCGCTTTGGTCATCAAGAGATGAGAATAAAAGCGCTATATAAGTGAATGCCATTTACCATTTACCACAGAATGTCTCAGATGATCATGAGCATGTGCAATATACAGTGGGGTAAAAAAATATTTAGTCAGCCACCAATTGTGCAAGTTCTGCCACTTAAAAGATGAGAGAGGTCTCCAATTTTCATCATAGGTATACCTCAGCTATGAGAGACACAATGAGAAAAAAAAATCCAGAAAAATCACATTGTCTGATTTTTAAAGAATTTATTTGCAAATTATTGTGGAAAATAAGTATTTTGGTCAATAACAAAAGTTCATCTCAGTACTTTGTTATATACCCTTTGTTGGCAATGACAGAGGTCACACGTTTTCTGTAAGTCTTCACAAGGTTTTCACACACTGTTGCTGGTATTTTGGCCCATTCCTCCATGCAGATCTCCTCTAGAGCAGTGATGTTTTGGGGCTGTCGCTGGGCAACATGGACTTTCAACTCCCTCCAAAGATTTTCTATGGAGTTGAGATCTGGAGACTGGCTAGGCCACTCCAGGACCTTGAAATGCTTCTTACGAAGCCACACTCCTTCGTTGCATGGGCGGTGTGTTTGGGATCATTGTCATGCTGAAAGACCCAGCCACGTTTCATCTTCAATGCCCTTGCTGATGGAAGGAGGTTTTCACTCAAAATCTCACGATACATGGCCCCATTCATTCTTTCTTTTACACGGATCAGTCGTCCTGGTCCCTTTGCAGAAAAACAGCCCCAAAGCATGATGTTTCCACCCCCATGCTTCACAGTAGGTATGGTGTTCTTTGGATGCCACTCAGCATTCTTTCTCCTCCAAATACAAGTTGAGTTTTTACCAAAAAGTTCTATTTTGGTTTCATCTGACCATATGACATTCTCCCAATCCTCTTCTGGATCATCCAAATGCTCTCTAGCAAACTTCAGACAGGCCTGGACATGTACTGGCTTAAGCAGGGGGACACGTCTGGCACTGCAGGATTTGAGTCCCTGGCGGCGTAGTGTGTTACTGATGGTAGCCTTTGTTACTTTGGTCCCAGCTCTCTGCAGGTCATTCACTAGGTCCCCCCGTGTGGTTCTGGGATTTTTGCTCACCATTTTCGTGATCATTTTGACCCCACGGGGTAAGATCTTGCGTGGAGCCCCAGATCGAGGGAGATTATTAGTGGTCCTGTATGTCTTCCATTTTCTAATAATTGCTCCCACAGTTGATTTCTTCACACCAAGCTGCTTACCTATTGCAGATTCCGTCTTCCCAGCCTGGTGCAGGTCTACAATTTTGTTTCTGGTGTCCTTTGACAGCTCTTTGGTCTTGGCCATAGTGGAGTCTGGAGTCTGACTGTTTGAGGTTGTGAACAGGTGTCTTTTATACTGATAATGAGTTCAAATAGGTGCCATTAATACAGGTAACGAGTGGAGGACAGGGGAGCCTCTTAAAGAAGAAGTTACAGGTCTGTGAGAGCCAGAAATCTTGCTTGTTTGTAGGTGACCAAATACTTATTTTCCACCATAATTTGCAAATAAATTCTTTAAAAATCAGACAATGTGATTTTCTGGATTTTTTTTTCTCATTTTGTCTCTCATAGTTGAGGTATACCTATGATGAAAACTGGAGACCTCTCTCATCTTTTAAGTGGGAGAACTTGCACAATTGGTGGCTGACTAAATACTTTTTTGCCCTACTGTATTGTTCACAACAGTCTGCTATGCTACAAAGACCCGAGAACCAAATGTGGCCTACATCTATTGAAAGAACTCAAACTCTATGCCCCCACAACACTCCGCAGCACCTTGCTTTGCTACTATCATGACCACCCCACTGCAGGTCATCTAGGTGTTTCAAAGACCCTAGCAAGACTGCAGCTCAGATTTTTTTGGGCCCAAAATGGCAGCAGATGTCAAAAGGTATGTCACCTCTTGTTCAGTTTGTCAACTCACTAAGCCAAGTCAGAGGAAACCAGCTGGTCTCATGGTTCCTATTGTGCCTCAAAAACCCTGGGAGTACACTGGAGTGGATTTTATTGGACCACTTCCCCGTACTGTATCTGGCAACTCCTACTTACTAGTCTTTGTTGACTATGTACTACTACTTCCAGCGCCACCCAAGTCAGCTGCCTTTTTGCAACCGTGGCTCAATTCTGAGTTTTTCTTCCTATTTCTTATTTACTATCTGGCTTCTCTGGTCAAACTTTTTTTTTTTTTTTTTCGGACTTTGTCCTGTCAGGCAGCTAGGCAAACAGAACAGGGATCTGTCACCCTACTGTGCCAAAACAGATTTACTTTGCCAAGAGGAGCCTGTACAGTGCCTAACTTTGCACTGTATATTGTTGTAAACTCCTCCTGTAATAACTTTTAATACTTTATTTTAATTGTTTTACCCATGGAAGACCCAACAGGATGGGGAAGAGGGAAAGGAAGTGTGTGAAGGGGGAAAGAAAAGGGAGGGGAACAGACAACAAACAAAAAAAAAAAAAAAAAAAAAAACGACAACTAAAACAAACAAAAGACAAACTGCTTCTTCCACCGGAGATGTCTCAACACGAGTCTGGTTTCTGTACCTGTTAAAGGAGAGACACTTGTACATGTATGTCTGTGTACCTATATATGAGAACGTGCGCAAAATAAGTGTGTGCATGTGAGTGGTTTGTCAGGAAACATATGAGCGGAGGGCCGGTCGCAGCAGCCCTCCCCCCGAGGACCCCGAGCAGGCAAGGCAGCGCCACCAACCCCCAGCCCCGAGGTCAGCAAGCCCCAGGAAAGCCAAGCATCCACCCCCGGAGAGACGATCAAGGGAGGGCAGGCTGCCCGGTGGCCAGCGCGGTGAGCCCACACCCCTGGACCCGCTCGACCCCCACCCCCCCAGCGGAGCCAACATCCACCCCCGGGGCCCAGGCACCAGGAGGCCAGCGACCCCACCCCCCAGGACAGAGACCAGCCAGCGCCCCCTGGCGCGAGCCCCCACAGGTACCCCCACAGCGGCCCCGCCCCAGCGCCTCGGCCACACACCCCGGGGACCCCCACGTCCAAAGAATTTCCCTCGCCCAGGTGAGCCCACGTTGCCGAGAGGCACTACCCCCCTTAATCCAGCCCCTCCCGACTCGCAGGCACACCCCTCCCCATACCTTCACACCTACATGTTCCCATGCACACCCCTCTCACTCACCCAGACCGACCCATTCTCTCTCACTCCAGTACCCACTTAAATTCACTCCTCATTCATCTTTATTTCAAAAGCCGGCTGCGAAGCAGATGCAGCGAGCCTGAACATGCACCAGTGCCTGGCAGTGACCAGGGAGGCCACCGGCACAGGCCACAGAAGCAGACCCCCACCCCCCGGTGCCCATCTGAGCGAACAACCAGCAGACCACCGCAGGCGCCCCAAGATGCCACCCGGCATGCAAAGCGCCGCACAAAACCGACCCACCATCACCACCTCCATTCATCACCCTCTCACTCACACTTAAAACTCGTATTCAGCCCCCCGTCACTTCCTTGGTTGTATCTATATATTAGTAGCATCCAGGGATTTTTACAACATGATAGGTCCCAGGCTCCCCACCAGGCCCCCACGCCCCCAGCAAGACAGGGCAACAGGGGTGGGGGAAGACCCCCACCTCCTCCTCCTGCACAGAACATGGTGGGTGGGTGTCGGTTATATGATATAATTGTGTATAAATGTGTGGACTACTAAAGTGCAATTAAAATTGGGGGGATAGTAATTGAAGCATCGTTAGCCACTGTGATGGGCAGCAGAGCCCCCATCCCCCCAAGCCCTCAGTGTCTAAAATGCAATTAAAATTGAGGTGAGTGCAGCCCCACCACGCGGCAAAGGTATCCCCTTCACCGACACAGTGTGGCACACCCCCACCCCAAAGCCCTAAATGTAACAAAAAAAGATCAGGGGGAGGAAGAGGGCGGGAAATAAGACTGGGAGGCAGGCGGTCTAAAAACAAGGCCGTCCCCCCCCCCCCCCCAGAAGCCAGCTTGCAGACTGGTTTATGAGGCCACCCACTGCCCCCAAATCCCAACCCAGGGCGAGGGCCGCCAGTGGAAACAACCCAGGACCCACCAGCATCACGCCCCGGCGCTCCAGCACCACTAACATGACGGGGCAGCCAAACATACTACCACTTATCTTACACACACGAACATGGACAACAACAGTCACAATAGTGAACAATGGGCCAGACCCACACAGCGCCCAACACGCCAGGCGACACACCCGAGCGGCCACACAGGCCCACGACCACCCACCCCAGACACACACCGACAGCTGCAGGCCGCCCTGCAACCACAGCCACCCCGGAAGAACCCAATGGAAACACGGCCAACAACCCGCACCAATGACCCCCCAGCCACCCCCAAGCACCAACGCACACCCGCTGCCAATGACACCAGGGGCGATGTAGCAAAGTGCCTCACCCCCCAACACAACAGCAGGGCGGCCGGGACAAGCAAGCCCCGAAACGCCAGCCCCCATGCCACTGGATGGACTGCCCAACCCCTGCCACCCAACAAAGCTCTCCTACCCATACACACATCCTCCGCCCCCTAGACATCTACCCACAAGTAACAGCTTCCATACACACACATAACTCCACCCACCATCACACATACCCACCTACACAAACACACAACCCCACCTGCCCACTCAACACACACCCACTTCCACATCCGCTCAAACACAAGCCTACACTTACACCCCCCCCACCCACAGACCCCCGTGAACGGGGAGGGCAACCCAGGATGCGGGCACCAGCCCCTGGGTAGCACCAGGGCCCCAGCAAACACACGACCCCACCACGCAGGGATGCATCAGGGACAACCCCCACCGCCGGCACACACCCGACCCCGGCCCGGGGCGGGGGGACGCCCCCCCCAGCACCAGGGGCCCAGGGCCAGACCCAGACCCCCCACGAGGGGCGAGGCCAGCTGGCCAGGGGCCACAGCCCAACCCCCCCGGCCCCCCCACAGCCCCCCCCACCAACCCCCCCCCCCCAGGGCCAGACAGACGGCCACCCCGAAACAGGCCCCCCGGACACCTGCGGTTGGGGCGCAGCCAGCCGCCAGAGGTGCCAAGGAGAGTGAGTCACTGCCCGCCACCCCTCAGATTATAGAATTAATAAGCGGGGACCAGAGAGAATTGAATTCCGCCATTTGATTATTTGAGGAGGCTGACATTCTTTCCAGGCTAATATAATCCAATAGTAAGTTATTATAGTAAGTCGTGCATAAGTTATTTCTTGTTTTCCAGTTCATGAGGATAGCTATCTTTGCGATGCATAAGGCAGTGAGAACCATGTGTGACATCCTTGCATCTATATTTATTTCACTTAAATCACCTAATATGCAAAGTGTGGGTGAGGGTGGGACACTATACCCAAGCCATGCCGACAGGTCTTCACATGTCTTCTGCCAGAACTTTTGAACCGGTGCACAGGACCACATAGCATGCATATATCTATCCGGGACATTGCTAGTACAGTGAGGGCAGATATTTGTGTGACTCAGGCCCATTCTGAACATCCTTTGTCCTGTATAATGAATTCTATGTAAAACTTTATACTGTATAAGTTGTAAGTTAGAGTTTTTAGTCATCTTAAAAGTGTTTAAACATATTTGTGTCCAGAAACTTTCCTCCTTATTAATCGATAAGTCTGTCTCCCATTTTGATATTGGAAGAGATATGGACTCATCCAACTTTGATAATAGTCTATATATTTTCGATATCAATTTTGGGGAACGGAGATTTAGAAACTCTGCCACCTTAACTGGTACTTCTAAATCTGTCTGATTAAGATTAAATCTTGCTTTTATTATGGATTTAAGCTGTTGATATTCAAAATACTTTTTATCACTGATTTCGTGTTGTGACACTAGATCCTGAAATTGGATAAAATTTCCACCTTGAATTAGATGTTCTAAGTTGTTTATTCCCTTCTCTTGCCATAGTGGAAATTTTAATGTCCTCTTTTGTTGCAGGATATCAGGATTATTCCAAATGGGCATGAGTTTACAGGGGACAAGTGAAGACCCTGTTATTTTTAAAAATTTCCACCAAGCCGTCAGAGAGGAACTAATATTAATACTTTTAAAACACTCATGGCGTTTAATAGAGGGACTTATAAAAGGTAAGTCAGAGATATTTAGCGACCCACAGAGAGCCTGTTCAGCATCTAACCATGGGTTCCCTAATGGGGTTGATTTTGTCCATTTTGAAATGAACTGCAATCTATTGGCTAAAAAGTAATTAAAAAAATTTGGTAAATCTAAGCCTCCGCACTCTTTCGCTTTTTGGAGGGTTTTTAAACTAATCCGTGATGGTTTATCCTTCCATAAAAATTTACTTATATTTGAGTCTAGAGACTTAAACCAGGCCATTGATGGTTGGGTAGGGATCATTGAGAACAAATAATTAATTTTAGGAAGGACCATCATTTTAATGGTTGCGACTCTTCCTATTAATGATAAAGGTAGTGTCCTCCAGCGCGTAAGATCGTCTTGTATCTTTTTTAAAAGGGGGATATGATTTAGTCGCAATAACTCTGAGAGCCTGGGGAAAATATCTATTCCTAAATATTTAACATTCCCTGATTGTATTGGAATAGTAGATGTATTTGGGAAATTGCAATTTATGGGTAAAGCTATTGATTTTACCCAATTAATAGAGTAGTCTGATAATGATGAAAATTTATCAATGAGCGCCACTGTCTGAAGAAGAGATCTTTCTGAGTTTTCAAGGAAAATCAATACATCATCAGCATAAAGACCTCTGATATCAACATTTTGTCGTATGGCTGCTGCTAATGGTTCAGTAAAGATGGTAAAAAGTGAGGGAGAGAGTGGACACCCCTGCCTAGTACCTCTCTGAAGATTAAAGCTTCGGGAAGTCTGATCATTTGTTCGGACAGACGCAACTGGACATCTATATAGTGTTTTAACCCAGTTTATGAAAGATGAACCAAACCCAAACTTGTTTAACACCATAAAAAGAAATTTCCAGTTAACCCAGTCAAAGGCTTTCTCTGCATCCAGGGACAAGATTGTAGTTTTTACATTATTGATCTTGCAGTAGTCTATTAAATTAAATAGCCTGCGTGTATTATCAGCCGGGTGCCTACCCTTGATAAAACCTGTTTGATCTGGGTGTATAATAAACGGGATTATCCTTTCCAGTCTTTTGGCGAGAGCTTTGCAAATTATTTTGAGATCGACATTCATAAGCGAGATGGGACGGTAGCTGGATGGAAGCGTAGATTCTTTTCCAGGTTTAAGGAGCAGGATAATACTAGCCAAATTCATATTTGGAGGAATTACATTATCTTCTTTGATTTGGTTCACCATTTTAAAAAAAGTAGGTTCCATCACGGGCCAAAATTCTTTATAAAATTCTACTGGAAAACCATCTGGTCCCGGGGCTTTGTTGTTTGGGATGTGCTTAAGTGCCTCCTGGAGTTCAAACACCTGAAGAGGTGCATCCAGAGCCGCAATCTGTTCATTATTTAATTGTGGTAGATTAATATTGTCCAAAAATGTATTTATCTCTGACTCTGATGGGTTAACCTGTGATGAGTAGAGATTTTCATAAAACTTTCTGAAGGAGTTATTTATTTCTTCAGGCACATGGGTAATATTTCCAGTCATATCCTTGATAGAATGGATAGTTGTTTTTTCTTTATTCAATCTAAGCTGGTTCACAAGATATCGCCTCGATTTATTACTGTGTTCAAAGTTCTCAAGACGCAGTCTTTGTATTAAAAACTGTGCTCTTTTGTTTGTAATTTCTTTTAATTCCAGCTTTAATTTTCTCAAATCGTTAAGTGCCTGTTCCTGTGGGGAAATGGCACAAGTTGTCTCCAGTGATTTAATCTTCTGTTCTAAATCCACTATCAGTGCTTTTTCTTTTTTATTCTTGTATGAACAGTAAGAGATTATTTTACCTCGCATGACCACTTTTGCTGCTTCCCAAAGAACACCTGGGGATATTCCTGGCACATCATTATATTCCAGATATGATTCCCACTCTTTATTAAAATAATTAATAAAGTCTTCATCTTTCAGTAGTGATATATTAAATTTCCAGCTCCTAGTTTCCCTTGTAGCTTCCCTATTTACTAGTGTAAGAGAAACTGGATGATGATCGCTAATAGCTTGATTTGAACATATTTCAGTGTCTATGATGTCCCTCACAATAGAGTTACTGGCTAAGAAGAAATCTAGACGCGAATATGAACTATGAACTGATGAAAAAAAGGTATATTCCCAAAGAGTTGGGTGAAGAGATCGCCATTCATCGCAAAGACCAAAATCATTCATGTACTGTTTGAGAGTGTCAGTAGCCAGCCATTTTTGATAAATCCCCGATGTACTGAGCCTGTCGACTGCAGGGTTTAATACCAAGTTGAAGTCCCCTCCTATTATAAGTGTGGTGTCCAAGTGCTCAGAAAGAGAAGTGAAAAAAGTGTGAAAAAAGGATGGGTCGTCAACATTTGAGCCATAAACGCTTGCAATACATAGATCCAAATTTTGGACTGAAATTTTTAGTATTATAAATCTACCTTCTGGATCTATTATGGTGTTATTCATAACAAAGTGTATTCTTCTATTTACCAGTATAGCTACCCCCCTTTGCTTAGAATTAAAGCCGGCTGAGTACATATGGGGGAATTCTGGTGAGGTGAGCGCATCTACAGACGACTTAGAGACATGTGTCTCCTGCAATAAAACAAAGTCTGCCTGTAGATCGTTCAATCGATTAAAAACTTTTAGCCTCTTCTCCCCGTTTCCAATTCCACGTATGTTCCACGTGACAAACTTAAATGAAGACATGTTTTCACTAACTGGTTGTGTACTAAAAACTAACTAAATGTGTAAACTATATGTGCCTATGTGATATGTCTGTAATGTATGCATATATATGTATATATATGTTGTGTGTATACACCTATGCATATATAATTGGGTGTGCGCGCATGATGTCTCTGTGCCATTTGCCTGCAATTGCAAGCAAATGGGGTACATGTATTTCAAGTTATTTCCTATAAACCAGAAGTATGAGGAAAAAACAGACATGAAGGTTAGTAAGTGGTGGAAAAATGCAGACAACATACAACAATGACCTAAAAACTTCAAAAAAAAAAAACCTACAACAGACAAACAAACAAACAACAACCTCAACAACAAAGAAATAAACATTTTGACAAATGTTCTGGTCAAACTTTCTGATCCGGCGACACCTTATCCATCACGGACACACAGATTGCCCCAAATGTCTCCCGAGCCAGTGGACGGAGCCATTGTTTATAGCAGGAGACGGTACAACAGGGACCACCTGTTAGCACTTAACCGCCCCACAGTGCTATCGCAAAATCTTGACATACCGGGAGAAATCAGACGGAAACAGCGTGGATGTCGAGCTGGAGTAAGACGGCGAGCGAGGAACATAAGGTACAGACCCATCCTTCCATCATCATGGGGAATGTACGATCAGTACACAATAAGACAGACGAGCTAGCGGCCATGTCCCGCTACGAGAGCACCTTCAGAGAGATTAGCATAATGTTGTTTACTGAGACGTGGCTAACAGAACTAGCAACGGATGCTAACATCGAACTAGAGGGTTTCCACGCAATATGGGCAGACTGGACACCAGACAGTGGGAAGGCAAGGGGCGGAGGAGTGATAATGTATGTGAATTCTGATTCTGATTCTGAATAACAGATGGTGTAAACTTGGGCACATCATGGTTAAAGAGCAACACTGCAGCAAAGACACTGAGTTGCTAGCTGTTAGCATGCAGCCTGTATGAAGGTTTTTTTTTGTTTTTTTGTTTTTCTTCCTTTTGCCTTCGAAGAGAGCAGTCACATTTTTTTCCTCCCTCCTCCTATCCTGCCTTCCTGACCTAATCCCAGCTTGCTGCGTCTGAGTGAGTGTCTGTGCCGTCTCACCATCTTGCTGATCTCAACCCAAATGAAAAATACGGAAAATGGATATAAGCTGGGCTTTAAACGCAATTGACACCACCTTTTCAAACAGAAAATTGGGCCCGGGGGAGCCCAAATGTGGAGAGACCCATGGATTGGAACTCATGTGTCTGTGTGATTTGACTGAGGATGTGGAAAAACATCTACCTGTTTTGGCTTTACGATCACAGGATTTCTGCCGATTGGGCTTTGGAGTTCTCCTGGTGTATCGAAAATTTAACTGGAGGAGCTAATCAAAATGCGGACCCGGCGGAGCTGCTTCTCAATAATTCGACCAGATGGGGAGTGCACGAAATAGCGGCAAATGACCAACATGGAATTTACCATCTGCATGCACTGTAGAGAGATGGACTCTACCGGACATGTTCATCTGTGTTTAGAAGGGGAGACATCTGGAGTCGCTTCGTGCTCTCCAGGGAGTGATATGAATTTAAAGCCAGTGAATGTTAATTTGAATTGTAAGCTCAGAATATGACAATAGGGAAATCCTATACTCTGTCTGAGCAGATTCGGCCTTGATCGGCGCCCCTGGATAACTCACTCCTCCAGAGTTGAGATAAGTGGATGTGTCAGCTGGCTCGCTAACCCAAACACCGCTGCTGTGCAATAAACAGAACTCTTCAGGGACAGCGTTCATGAACTATAACATCTATCGTTGCCTAGGAGACTATTTGTTGTGCTCCAGTAACTGATACACTCAACACTGCACACACACTGATATCATCATACTGATATACATACACTGCTCTCCCCCTGCTGTGTGATTTGTCTACTAAATGTCTGCTAAATAAGCATTGAGGTTTTTTTTGCCTGCAATCAAAATTTCGCTTACTTACTTAAGCGTCAATTTGATAAAACATGTTTTTTTCTCTCGCCTACTGTGTCATATCCTCTCTTTTTCTTTTTTTTCCTTTCTTCTTTATGACTGGCGCCTAGCGGCTGCCCCGGCCTTGGATGCGCTCTGCAGAGCGTGCCCAAATGCCAAGTCACGTTTTGTTACCTTGTATTCATACATGTGTAATGACAATAAAGTTGAATCTCATCTCATACCTCCCTAGGGAATACTCACGTGATCTGCATTGTTATTTATGCAAATCCGTTGGCGAACGCTGGGGCAGCGTGTGACATTATCCACTCAGTGACTTGCAGGCTTCTGACAGAACACCCAGATGTTCTCCTCCTCATCTCGGGTGATTTTAACCATATTTCACTGTCCTCCATTCTGCCCACGTTCACTCAGTATGTCACGTGCCACACCAGAGACAATAAAACACTGGACTTATTCTATGCAAATACCAAGGAGGTGTACACCTCATCACCAGTCCCCCCCCACTTGGGAGATTGGATCACAACTTGGTTCACCTCCTGCCGGTGTACAAACCCCTGGTACACAGACAACCTCTGGTTACACGCACAGTAAAGGTATGGTCTGAGGAGGCAATGGACGCGCTAAAGGACTGTCTTGAAATCATTGCCTGGGAGCAGCTCTGCGATCCACATGGTGAGGATATCGATGGCTTCACTTACACCATCACAGACTACATCAGTTTCTGTATGGACAACACTGTACCCATCAAGACCATACGGTGTTGCTCAAACAACAAACCCTGGATCAACCCCAAGATAAAGTCCCTACTGAGAGAAAAGAAAAGGATCTTCAGGTCGGGGAACAGGGAGAAACTGAAATTCGTACAGAGGGAGCTAAGGAGGAAGATCAGAGAAGGCAAGGACAGCTTCAGGAAGAAGATGGAGGACAAGCTGCAACAGAGCGACATCGGCGGGGTCTGGAGAAGCCTCAAGACCATCTCTGGGCTCCAGAATACCTCCTCTCAGGCCATGGGGGGCAGGGAATGGCTGAACAATTTGAACCTGTTTTTTTAACAGGTTTAACCAACCGCCCTCCCCTCCGCCTGCACACCAACCACTGCTGCCTCTACTGTCATCAAAACCTGCTGTCCCCCCCACCTCCACCCCCCCACACACACACACACTCCCAGCACACAGCCCCCCAGCCCCAACTTGACCCTCACTAAGACCCAGGTGAGGGCAGAGCGGAGGAAGATCAAGGCGAGGAAGGCCTCGGGTCCAGACTGCATCAGTGCGAAGCTCCTCAAGCCCTGTGCAGACCAGCTGTGTGGGATGGTGGAGCACATCTTCAACCTGAGCCTGAAGCTGGGGAGGGTACCACAGCTGTGGAAAACATCTTGTGTGGTACCTGTACCAAAGACTTCCCACCCCAGAGACTTGAACAGCTACAGACCAGCGGCCCTCACTTCTCACCTGATAAAGACCCTGGAGAGACTGCCCCTTGCCCACCTCCGCCCCCTGGTGGGACCAGTGATGGATCCACTCCAGTTCACCTACCAGCATGGCATTGGGGTGGAGGATGCAGTGATCTTCCTCCTACACTGTTCCCTGTCCCACCTGGAGAAGCCTGGGAACACGGTGAGTATCATGTTCTTTGACTTCTCCAGTGCTTTCAACACCATTCAACAGGTGATCCTGAAGGACAAGCTGCTGTGTGCACGGGTGGACCAGCACCTGTCATCGTGGATCCTGGACTACCTCACAAACTGGCCACAGTTTGTGGGAACCCAGGATTGTCTAGAGTCCTGAGTGTAGAGTCCTGGTGTAGAGTGTAGAGTCCTGGCTCCCTTCCTGTTCACCCTTTATACTACAGACTTCTCACACAACATAACACAACACACTGCCATCTACAGAAGTTCTCTGATGACTCTGTGATCGTTGGCCTCATCTCCGATGAAGATGAAGCTGAATACAGAGGACTTATCCAGGACTTCGTGGACTGGTGCCATCGGAACTGCCTCCAGATCAACGTGAAGAAAACTAAGGAACTGGTGGTGGACTGCCACAGACGAGGACAACCTCTCACAGCACCAGTAAACATCCCAGGAACAGACATTGAGATGGTGACATCCCACAAGTACCTGGGTGTTCATTTGAACAATAAACTGGACTGGTCACACAATACCGAACACTCTACAAGAAGGGACAGCACAGGCTGTTCCTACTGAGCAGGCTCAGGTCTTTTGGTGTACAAGGGGTGCTCCTGAAGACCTTCTATGATTTGGTGGTGGCATCAGCCATCGCATTTGGAGTGGTCTGCTGGGGTAATGGCATCACAGCAGCCGAGAGGAAGAGACTGAATAAACTGATCAAGAAAGCTAGCTCTGTCCTGAGGCAGCGCCTCGACCCAGTAGAGGAGATAGAAGAGAGGAGGATGGTGGGTAAGCTGTCATCTCTGCTGGAGTCCAAGTCCCACCCTATGCAGGACATGCTGAACGCACTGAGAAGCTCATTTAGCAGTAGGCTATATCATTCTAGGTGCGCGACCAAGAGGTTTCGCAGATCCTTCCTACCTACGGCTGTCAGACTGTATAACCTAAGCAGGGCTACTTGCAGAGATCGTAAAACAAAACTTTACAACCTAATAATAATTTCGTCATAGTGAAGTGGGATGGGAAAGATGGCTGACTGCAGAAAGTGCTTGGCAGAGCTGAGCTGACCTCTTCGCCAAAAACTCCCAAATTATGCCATAAAACTTAGTCGAAGAAGTGACCAACTAATTCATAACAAACTGAATTCGCCTGTGGACGAGCCGATAGAGGATTTGCAATCCTACATTGACGCACAGTACTACAATAACGTCATGCCTGGCAGCAAACCGGTGTCCAAACCCACCCGGACTAAACCAAGCTTGAGCGAAGTGGACGATACTTCACCCTGTGACATTAGTGAGTCCCTAATGTCATTAAACGCCAACTTAAAAAGCTTGACTTACTCGATCAGCTGACAACTGATATCAATGAACTAAAGCAAGCCGTGGAATTCAACAACTCACTGATCGAGGTGCTAAAGGCTGATAATGCGTCACTCAGGCTTGAAGTAAACAACCTCAAATGTCTGTCAGCCGAACTCCAAAAAGATACGTAAATTTAACATGGCAAAAAACATACTTGACCTGTAGTGTCAGAACATGAGGGATAATATCATTATACATGGACTTCCAGAAGTAAAAAATGAAACTCACCAAAAGTCAGAAGAACTTCTAAAGTCATTCCTAGTCAACGAGTTGAAAATGAAGCCGGAGGAGGCCGTGGCTATTCGCTTCTCCAGAGTGCATCACCTTGGAAGGACCAAAGCCAACCAACAGAGGAGGCCCCGTCCTATTGTGGCCAAAACCACCAATTCCAAGATGAAAGCTGCTGTCATGTCTAAGGGTAAAGAGCTAAAAGGAACCAACTATTCCATCAATGATCAGTTTCCACCTGAGATCATGAACAGACGAAGGCTGCTCTACCCGATCATGAGGGAGGCAAGAAACAGTAAAAGGAATGCTTGTCTGTTCATTGATAAACTTTACATCGATGGAAAACTGTATAGGAATCCTCAAATCACATATTGGCTAACTGGAGGCGACCAAAACATCACTGCTGAACCTCAGTAGGAGCCACCGGGACTTTTGCACGCTGCCTCTCTAGCAGTGTAAACACAGACGCGTGATGATGTCATCAATGCGTCCCCGCTGCCATGACAACTGATGGACCTGAAAGACGGTGAATGATTTACTTTCTTTTTTTACTCACTTTCCCTCTTCCTTCTATCGCCCCCTCTTGTCTGTATATACATTTTGGTTTGGGAATTGGCCTAAATTCTGCTCGTCTGACTGGGTAGGCCTGCTACCTGGTGCGACTAGGCCAGTATCTCTGTGCTCTGGGACTAATGGACTGCTGTGCTGACAATGTATCTCTGTGTATTTGAGTGTGTGTGTGATTGTGTGTGTGTTTGTCCGACCGTCTTCCGTATGAATGAGGGTTTGTCTATGTCTCTAAGTGTGTATTGTTACTGTGTGATCCCAGTAAATTTTATCAGCAATCGTGCATAATGATCTTCAATGAATCTAATGAAGAAGGAGTGGATGCGACACAATTTATGGACTATAATAGGAATATACAGTAAGCTGTGATCAGTATATTCCTGAGCAATTAACATCTTTTAAAAACCAATACAATTATTCTTTCATGCATTTAAACATCAGCAGCTTGAATAAACATCATCATGATCTAGTTACTTTACTTACCAGTACAGGCTGCAGCTTTGTTGTAATTGGTTGTAGTGAAACTTGGCTGAACGATAAGTCATACATAGACATCTTAAACCTTGATGGTTATAAACTGTTCACGAAGAACAGATGTGGCAGATCAAGTGGTGGTGTCTGTCTGTATATCTCTTGTAGACATGTCGGTGTTTAGGATGATATTGTCATGGAAGACTGTCATATTGACTCTCTTTTTGTTGAGATACATGTCAAAAATGGGAAAAATTTTTATTGTAGGTGTGATTTATCGCCCCCTGGACACCAACCTTAATATTTTCACAACCAAACTGGAAGAAATTTTATTCTCAATCAACAACAGAAATAAAAGTTGTATTCTCCTTGGAGACTTCAACATTGACCTCTCCAGGGATGATGCAGCTAAAAATGACTTTATGAATACACTACACTCCTCTTCCTTTTTCCCTACCATCAATACCTATACTAGAATCACTCACTCCACCAAGTCCATTATTGATAATATCATTACTAACATTTGCAATTCCACACTGGTATCTGGAGTCGTGCTGTCTGAGATTTCTGATCACTTCCCCATTGTTCTGTTTCTTGACCTTGCCGTTAGGCCCTTAATCTCGCAACATAAACTAAAAATAAAAATACTTAATGAAGAAACCTTATAACGACTGAGTGAGGACTTGCATGTCAAGACATGGGACAGAATCTACAATTGTAGTGATGCTGATGCTGCGTTTGATGCGTTGACCAAGGAAATAACAGACTCCATCCAGAGGACAATTCCTGTCAAGACCGTCACATGTAGTGGTAGTATTCAACATCCATGGCTTTCTAAGGGCATACTAAAATCTATTAAGTACAAAAATAAATTATATAAACGCTACATAAAAAAAATCCAAATATTAACAATAAAAACATATATACTAATTATAGAAATAAATTAACACATATTATTAGAAAGTGTAAGAGTAATTATTATGCAGAACTTATAAATGCATCACAGGGTGATTCCAAGAAATCCTGGAGAATACTAAATAAGGTTCTAAATAGGGATCAAAAAACCCCCACACTTCCGAACAATAACGCAGTCAGTAATCTCACCAGTAATGCCACTCTCGCTGACAAATTTAATAATTATTTTGTCTCTATTGGAGAAAATTTATCTAATAAAATTAACCAACCCCAGGCTGCCTCTTTCAAACACTATCTATCAGGAAACTACCGGAATTCTTTCTTCCTGAAGCCAACTGATTGTGAGGAAGTCTGGAAAATCATCAAGGACATGAAGAACTCAAACTCTGCTGGAGCTGATGAAATTTCCAGCAAAATTTTGAAAAGTATCATTAATTATTATACTTATTATTATTATTATACTGGAACTCCTTACCTACTGCATTAATCTGTCTCTAATCTCTGGAGTAGTGCCACAAATAGCAAAAATTGCACAAATTATACCAATTTATAAATCAGGTGATAAGAATGATTTGACTAATTATCATCCAATATCCATTCTAAGTAGTCTTTCAAAGGTTTTGGAAAGAGTAGTTTATTACAGACTTACCAGTTACCTTGATAAGTTCAACATTATTATCCCATCTCAGTATGGCTTCAGAAAGAAAACACACTACCTATATGGCAATACTTGACGTAAATGAAAAGATCAGTGATGCGATTGAAAGAGGCAGCTATGGTATTGGCATTTTTTTAGACCTGTCTAAAGCATTTGATACCATTAACCATGACATCCTAATTAATAAATTACAACATTACGGTATCAGAGGCCTTGCATTAGATTGGTTTATTAATTATCTGTCTGGAAGACTTCAGTATGTTTATATAAATAACCACAAGTCATCATATAAATCCATCGATCATGGGGTTCTCCAGGGTTCCATTTTAGGACCAGTTCTATTCATTCTGTATACAAATGACATTGCTAACTCCTCGTCTCTACTACATAAAGTACTGTTTGCTGATGACACTAATTTATTTTTTGCTCACCAGAATCCAAATGAACTTGAACAGATAACAAATAGTGAACTTATGAAAATAGACACCTGGCTTCAGTGGAACAAACTTTCACTTAATATCAGTAAAACTAATTATATTGTATTCTGTTCCAATAAAAAGCCAGACACCAAGGAACTTTGCCCCAAAATTAATGGACAGTATATTACAAGAGTTAGCTCTATAAAATTCTTGGGGGTCCTCATTGATGAATTTCTCAATTTCAAATGTCACATTGACGATCTAACCAAGAAACTGGCCAAATACGCTGCTATTTTTTTTTAAAGTGAGACATTTTCTACCACTTTCAGCACTTCTCACTCTATATAAAACTTTATTTGAGCCTAACTTACATTACTGCAATATCATATGGTGTAACACATTTCCAACTCACCTAAAAAAGCTAGAAATTCTCCAAAAGAAAGTCGTACGTGCCTTATCATGGTCTGAATATAATTCTCCTACTAGCCATCTTTTCCATCGTTATAATCTTCTAAGACTTGCTGAGCATAATTATTTCCAGAATGCCTGTATAATGTATCAGGTTGTCCACAAACTCAACTATAAATTATGTGAACTCATTCCAACCTTCCTTGCCATGCACACTTATCCCACTAGAAATAAAAACCAAATTACTGGGAAAAAATGAAGACTAAAATCCACTAGGTTTAGTATTGTGTGCAGAGGACCGCAGATTTGGAATGAGCTTGATGAGAATCTAAAAATGTCACCTTCCATCTCCATCTTCAAGAAAAAACTAAAAATGCAACTCCTATCATTATATAATTAATCTGCTATTTGTTACACAAACTTGCTTACTGATGAGTTGTTACGCCATTGTAATTTTGTTTTATATGTTGATTCACTCCAATAGTATTTAATAACTTGACTATATATCTTGAACTCACCTACTATTTCAGTGTAAACAAATGCTGGGATTATGTGCTATATGTCTGTTATATGTTTGTTTGTTCCTGTACACAAAGACATCAGACTAATTTCCGTCATCATTTCATTGTAGAATTGGGCTCCCTACTAAAAGCTTTAAATAGCTTATTTGGGATGACCCATTCACACTCCAAAACAATGTAAAAAAAAAAAAAAAAGGCCTATCGTATACTGCTAATCATGCTGTTGATAATTCATATTGTAATTCATTCATGCTGTTGATAATGTGTGTGTGTGTGTGAATAAACTGTTAAATGCGAAATGTTAAATGTATTGAATGCGAAAGACGCAACAAACTTGCACAATAATGGTCCCCTCCATTATACAACTAGGACAATATCAATCGCTATGGAGGGTGACAACTAGGCTGATTCAAATACAAAATATGCTGTATGGGTACATATTCATACCATGTGGGGTAACTGAATAGACCGTTATGCTGTTTATTCCATCTAGCTATAATGCTCCGTGCTGTGTATATACACTACCGTTCAAAAGTTTGGGGTCACTTAGAAATTTCCTTATTTTTGAAAGAAAAGCACTTTTTTTCAATGAAGATAACTTTAAACTAATCAGAAATACATTCTATACATTGCTAATGTGGTAAATTGTGGCCGACACACATTGTGGGCTCACGCTGCCACAGAGACAGGACTGAATGTGTATTGTGGGGTGTCACGTCTGCAAGGACTGAGGACTCGAATCTACAGGAGGTAACAAGGAAGTGTGAGATTTGTCTCTTTGTCCCACAGAAGACGCCCCGGAGGGTATTCCGGTTCATCAGGAAATGAGAGACAATGGTGAAGCTTCAAAGGGATGCTTTGTAACTGTATGTTGACTGAAGACACCATGTGACTTGAATTCTGATGCTGGAAATGTATAAAAGGGTGTTGAAGTATGATTCTTTCTCTTTCCTGCTTTGAGAATGCTAGAAGCTGCGTTCTGTCAAATAAAGCTGGTTTTATGACTGAAACTCAGCCTCGTTATTTGAGCATGCTTCTACACTGGTGACCTACGATGGAAAATGAGCAGACAGAATTCTCCCGAGCGGGGCTCGGTGGAAGCCAGCCTGATGGCCGCCTCCACGATCCGGCTGCCCGATTTCTGGCAGCACAGCCCGCGCTCATGGTTTAGCGCAATCGAGGCGCAGTTCAACCTCCGGAGAATCTTCAACGACGACACAAGATTCTACCACGTGGTAGCGAAGCTGGACAGCGACACGGTCCAGAGAGTGGAAGATCTGGTTAATCATCCACCAGACAGCGACAAGTACAGCGCATTGAAGGACGCGCTGATCAACCATTTCCCCCCCTCAGTCCAACAACGAGCAGAGGGGCTCCTGGCACTGTCGGAGGCAGAAAACGATAGACCTGCGGACCTGATGGTGAAGATGCTGCAGCTCAAAGCCTCTGAGGATGGCGAATTCATTTTCGCCCACCTTTTCCTCCGAACCCTACCACCAGCAGTGAGAGTGGCCCTGGCAGAGTCACCCCGATTGGCCAAGCGAGACTACCATGGGTTGAGCAAGGAGGCGCAGAAGTTGGTCGACGCCCACAAGCGGAGCGCAGTTTCGGCCGCGGCGGCCAGTCCGGGAACCGCGTCCGGAGACAGCGCGGGTCCAGCGGCCGCGGCGCCTGACGCACCAACAACGGCGGCGACAGGAGCCAGACGACGCGGAGCGGAGAACGGCTCGTGCTTCTACCACCGCCGTTTTGCAGAGAGAGCGCACAGGTGCGCCCCACCGTGCAATTTTAAGCGCCAGGGAAACGCCAAGGCCGAGGGCCGGTAGCAGCTGTGACCCTCGGCAACGAGAACAGGCTGCTTTACCTGACGGATGCATGCTCGGGGAAACAGTTCCTCGTGGACACGGGCTCTCAGCTGAGCTTCGTCACACCCACCTACGCGGAACGGCTGTCGCCTTCTAAAGCCCCCTGGGTGTCAGTGTCAGCAGCGAACGGCTCCACGATTAAAACGTTTGGTGAGAGGACCATGCTTCTGTCCTTACAGGGCCGTTCATTTGAGTGGACATTTATTGTAGCAGCAGTCAGTTTCAACATGTTAGGGGCTGATTTTTTGTGCTCACATGGTTTATTGGTTGACCTTGCTAAAAGACGTCTGATTAATGCACTGTCCTTTCATTCTATTCCCTGCACAGCTCGGGTGGCCCCGCCAACTGCACATGCCAGCGTCTCAGCCGCGGGTGGTAAGTTTCACACTCTGCTTGCTCAGTTTCCAGCACTCACAGTCCCCACGTTTTCAGCAACGGTGGCCAAACATGGGGTAGAACATTTCATAACAACCACAGGCCCTCCCGTTTTTGCAAAAGCTCGGCGCTTGGACCCAGCTAAACTGGCCATCGCGCGCGAGGAGTTCACTAATCTGGAAAAACTAGGCATTGTTAGACGCTCCAAGAGCGCTTGGGCTTCGCCATTACACATGGTCCCAAAGGCTGATGGCTCGTGGCGACCTTGCGGCGATTTCCGCAGGTTGAACAACGTTTCAGCTCACGACCGCTACCCGATTCCGCACATCCAGGATTTTTCTGTTCATTTGGCGGGGGCGCGCATTTTTTCTAAAATAGACTTGGTGCGCGGCTATCACCAGGTTCCAGTGCGCGCGCAGGATGTCCCCAAAACAGCGGTCATAACGCCTTTCGGCCTTTTTGAGTTCTTGCGCATGCCTTTTGGCCTCAAGGGGGCCGCACAGACTTTCCAACGCATGATGGATGCAGTTTTACGCGACCTGCCTTTCGTGTTCGTTTATTTGGACGATATTTTGGTAGCCAGCACGTCCGAAGGCAAACATGAAAAACACCTCACAGCAGTTTTCCAGAGGTTGGCAGAGCACGGGTTAATAGTTAACCCAGCGAAGTGCCAGTTTGGGGTGGCGCAGATTGATTTTTTGGGACATCGCGTTTCGGCAGAGGGAGCAGTTCCCCTTCCAAATAAAGTGCGTGCCATAACAGATTTTCCGCAACCTCGAACAGTCAAGGCGCTTCAGGAGTTTCTAGGGATGGTTAATTTTTACAACCGTTTCCTCCCAAGCGCAGCATGACTCATGCAGCCATTGTACACCGCGTTAAAAAAACAAAAGCCCGCAAATAAAGTTGAATGGTCTCCGGAGCGGGAGCGCGCTTTTGCCCAGGTCAAATCGGCCCTGGCAAACGCAGTTTTGTTAGCACACCCAGTTCCAACGGCCCGCATGGCACTCACCACTGACGCTTCCGATGTAGCGGTGGGGGCGGTAGTTGAACAGTTTGTGGCAGGTACCTGGCAACCCCTCGCGTTTTTCAGCAGGACCTTGCGCGATAGTGAACGGAAATACAACGCGTTTGACAGGGAGCTTTTGGCCCTACACTTGGCCATCCGTCATTTTCAGTTCTGGTTAGAGGGGCGACGTTTCACCGCTTTTGTGGATCATAAACCGCTAACGTTTGCGATGGCCAAAATTTCAGAACCCTGGTCAGGCCGGCAACAAAGGCAACTAGCCGCAATATCGGAGTTTACTACTGATATTCAGCATGTCGCGGGTAAACACAATGTTGTAGCAGACTGCCTCTCGCATGCAGTAGCACCGCCAAGCCCCATAGGGGCAGACTCTGTAGCCATGGCCGCGGGCCCGGGCAGCGACGCGGGAGCGCGCGCAGCCCCGGTCTGTGTTGGGTTAGATTATGCAGCCATGGCTGCGGAGCAGGTTAACAACGCGGACGTGCGCGCGCTCCAGTCTGGACCAACAGGGTTAAGGCTGGAGCACAGGGTACAACAAAACGGTATGCCCTCACTAATCTGCGATGTCTCCACAGGACGGCCCCGCCCTGTGGTGCCAACCGCGTGGCGTCGCCGTGTTTTTGACTTGGTCCATTCTCTCGCGCACCTGGGGGTGCGCGCATCGATCAAATTGGTGGGGGAGAAATTTGTTTGGCCCGGGTTGCGCAAACAGGTCAAGGAATGGGCAGCAGCCTGCGTAGTGTGTCAGCGAGCTAAAATACACAGACACACTAAGGCCCCGTTAGAACCTTTCCACATCCCCGCTAAGCGTTTTGATCACGTGCATATTGACCTGGTCGGCCCGCTTCCGTTATCACACGGGCAACCACATCTTTTGACGATGGTAGACCGCACCACGCGCTGGCCAGAGGCGATTCCTCTGACATCAACCACAGCGGAATAAGTTGCGCGAGCATTTTTAGCAGCATGGGTTGCGCGTTTTGGTGTACCGTCGGACATAAAGTCCGACAGGGGTCCCCAATTTATTTCCGAGCTATGGTCATCGATGGCCCGCAGCTTGGGGGTGAAGATTCATCACACCACCGCGTATAACCCCCAGGCTAATGGTTTATGCGAACGCTTTCACAGGTCATTGAAAGCAGCCCTCAGAGCGTCGCTAACGGATACAAATTGGGTAGACAAGCTTCCATGGGTTTTATTAGGGTTGCGTTCTGCACCTAAGGAAGATTTGCACGCTTCCCCGGCTGAATTTGTTTTCGCTCAGCCGCTCCGTTTGCCTGGGGAATTTCTTCCTGATAATCCCGCACCTAATGGCCCCCCCGCTCAGCCGTGGCAGAGCAGCTCAGGAGCAAACACGCTTCCTGGCCCAGTCCACCACAGTTTCCCACACGTTTTTGTGCCCAAGGCTTTAAAAAATGCAGAGTTTGTTTTTGTTAAACATGACGCCCAGCGTCCAAGTTTGCGGCCGTTTTACGACGGACCGTTTCGAGTGCTGGAGACCGGGCAGAAGCATTTTCTGTTAGATTTAGGGGGCAGAAGGGAGCTGATTTGCATTAACAGGCTCAAACCCGCTTTTGTTCTGGCTGACGAGGAGGTGCAGCTTGCGAGGCCCCCCCGCCGGGGCAGGCCGCCGAGAAGACATTCTCCAAAGTCTTCACAGAGAGGTGCTAACAGCTTTAATCCACAGGTGCAGAGAGATGTTGCAGGTGCAGCCAAGCCAGGTTGCAGCAGATTCGGCAGAAGATTAAAACCTAGGCAGTTGGTGGATTGATTAGCGATGTATGGAGTGCTTTGTGTTTCTCTTTTTGTTATGCCATGCAGATTTTGCCTTACTAGACGTTTGGGGGGGGGTAGTGTGGCCGACACACATTGTGGGCTCACGCTGCCACAGAGACAGGACTGAATGTGTATTGTGGGGTGTCACGTCTGCAAGGACTGAGGACTCGAATCTACAGGAGGTAACAAGGAAGTGTGAGATTTGTCTCTTTGTCCCACAGAAGACGCCCCGGAGGGTATTCCGGTTCATCAGGAAATGAGAGACAATGGTGAAGCTTCAAAAGGATGCTTTGTAACTGTATGTTGACTGAAGACACCATGTGACTTGAATTCTGATGCTGGAAATGTATAAAAGGGTGTTGAAGTATGATTCTTTCTCTTTCCTGCTTTGAGAATGCTAGAAGCTGCGTTCTGTCAAATAAAGCTGGTTTTATGACTGAAACTCAGCCTCGTTATTTGAGCATGCTTCTCCAAAATGACTATTCTAGCTGCAAATGTCTGGTTTTTGGTGCAATATCTGCATAGGTGTATAGAGGCCCATTTCCAGCAACTATCACTCCAGTGTTCTAATGGTACAATGTGTTTGCTCATTGCATCAGAGGGCTAATGGATGATTAGAAAACCCTTGTGCAATCATGTTAGGTCTGCAATGCTGTAATTGCTACAAATGGAGGATTCTTTGACAAAAGCAAAGTTTGAAGGAAAAAATTATTATTTCAAATACAAATCATTATTTCTAGCCTTGTCAATGTCTTGACTACATTTTCTATTCATTTTACAAGTCATGGTGGTAAATAAGTGTGACTTTTCATGGAAAACACAAAATAATTGTCTGGGTGACCCCAAACTTTTGAACGGTAGTGTATATTTATGTGTACATATGTATATTCACTGCTCTTATTATCTTATCTTCTAAATTATTGCTCTGAGTGTTGCTATCCCTGTGCTGTTGCAATCCTGGAATTTCCCCATTGTGGGACTAATAAAGGCTTATCTTATCTTATCTTATTTGTCTACGTAGATTGAAGTTTGTGCTGTCAGAGAAGCAACTGCACAAGTAGCTGCCGGAAAGTTTGTCAGTGAAGTTTTCACCAGACATGGTGCACCAGCCTATCTTATCTTGGACAGAGGTACGCCATTTGTAAGTGAGCTGTTCAAGCACGTTGTTTCAGTCCTTGGTTCAGTTTACAGACTCACAACAGCTTATCACCCTCAGACGAATGCAACTGAACATGTGAATAAATCCATTAAAACAGCCATTCGTGCTTACATTGGAGACAAACACACCTCATGGGACAAGTCTCTTCCCCAAATCTGCTTTGTACTGCGCACAGCCCAACATGACAGCACAGGCCTCAATCCTTCCATGATGCTTTATGGCCGTGAGTTGGAAACCCCTCTTGACCTCATAACTCAACCTTCTTGAACTGGGGTGGATGAGCCCAATGTGCCATACCCAGAGACTCTCAGAGGCTCCCCCCAGGAAGCTCATGACCACGCTAGAGCAGCACTTGATCACAGTCACAAAAGACAAAAATGCTACTATAACTTGAGATGTCGACACACAACCTATGACACTAGTGACCTCGTCAGAGTCAGGACCCACCCTAGGTCTGACGCACAGTCTCACTTTACTGCTAAACTAGCACCTGTATTCACAGGCCCACTTCGGGTTAGCCAGAAGTTGGGAGATGTAAACTACAGACCAACTTGGACAGACACTGGTTGCAGACGCAGGAGCCTTTCATGTAATGAACATGCAACCTTTCCACACATGGGACTCACTTCACCCTACTAAGAACACTTTGCCTTCATCTGTCACACTTTGACCCTGTGACCTCAGACAATATCTTGTCTGACCAGACCCAACCTGTACCTGCACATAACCAACACCAGACGTCACACTACAACCTCAGACCTAGACGCTGTCCAAGACTTGATGGACTTGACCTAAAGTAGGACAGTTGTGTTGACTCTATCACGGTCTCCAGTGTCATACATTTTCTACTATTCAGACTTCCTTATACGGTTCATTGAGAATGTTTTCTCCTTTGTTGATGTAATATGATGGTAGTTTTGCCACATACAAAAAAAAAGGTGTTTCGACTGTATTTATCTGCCTGACACACTTTAAGTACAGTTTGGTTTATTCTGTTTTGCTCCACTGATATGTATGTCAGCCTACCAAATGGGACGTCTACCCTGTTTTGTTACTGAACATAAGTCCTATGTATAAGGAAGAGCTGTGTGCAGCTGAGGACAGCCTTTTTCTCACCAGGGGGGACTATGTACAGTATCTCACAAAAGTGAGTACACCCCTCACATTTTTGTAACTATTTTATTATATCTTGATCAGATGATCCATCTGATCAGGATGCCTCCTGGACGCCTCCCACTTGAGGTGTTTCGGGCATGTCCCACTGGAAGGAGACCCCGGGGCAGACCCAGGACTCACTGAAGAGACTACGTCTCTCAGCTGGTCTGGGGACGCTTTGGTATCCTCTCTGAAGAGCTGGAGCAGGTGGCTGGGGAGAGGGAAGTCTGGGCTTCTCTGCTTGAACTGCTGCCTCCGTGACCTGGACCTCTGGAAAAGTGGTAGAAGATGGATGGATGGATTATTATACCTTTTCATGGGACAACACTGGACCAGTTCTGCAAAATCTAGCGCCTAAAACCAAGCCCAGCAAAAACCGTCTCCAGTGTATTCCATCTCCACAATGCAAAAGCTGCCAGAGAACTAAACATCCACCTGAGCGGACTCAAGCTTAAGCATGCCCCAAATCCAACTTATCTTGGAGTGACCCTTGATAGGACCTTATCCTTCAAGGAACATCTAAAGGGGACGGCTGCTAAGGTGAGGGTACGAAACAACCTGCTCTGCAAGCTCGCTTGTGCAAAATGGGGGGCGGCAGTCTCCACCCTGCGCACCTCAGCACTGGCCCTTTCATACTCTGTAGCAGAATATTGTGCCCCTGTCTGGTCCAGATCATCTTACACACACCATGTAGACACCCAGCTCAACTCAACCATGAGAACTATAACTGGAACAATCCGCTCAACACCACTCCCCTGGATCTCTGTACTGTCAAACATAGCCCCTCCACACATCCGGCGAGCAGCATTAACTCAAAGGATGCTCCAAAAAGTTAAAGATTTTCCTCACTTGCCAATCCATGCAGATATCTACACCCCACCCACTGCCCGACTTTCATCCAGACGGCCGATTTGGAAAAACCCTCCCCCAGCTGACTTTACCATCCAGACAGCTTGGCAAGAGGAATGGGAGACCAAGGAGGTCCCACACAAACAGCTGGTGATAAACCCCAACCAACAGGTCCCGGGCACCAACCTCCCAAGGAGACAGTGGTCTACACTCAATCGCTTCAGGACTGGACATGGCCCCTGCTTGGCCAGCCTTCACAGATGGGGCAGTAGCCCTAGCCCACTGTGCGCATGTGGAGAGGAGCAAACAATGGAACACATCATAGAGGTTTGCCCGCTCCAAAGACTGGAAGGAGGATTACACACCCTCCATACAGCAAACCAGGAGGCAACTGCTTGGCTTAAGGACTTTGCATTCGCTAAATAAAAAAAAATGGGACAACACTGAAGATATGACACTTTGATACAATGTAAAGTAGTCAGTGTACAGCTAATATAACAGTGTAAATTTGCTGTCCCCTCAAAATAACTCAACACACAGCCATTAATGTCTAAACCGCTGGCAACAAAAGTGAGTACACTCCTAACTGAAAATGTCCAAATTGTGCCCAATTAGCCATTTTCCCTCTCCAGTGTCATGTGAGTCGTTAGTGTTACAAGGTCTCAGGTATGAATGGGGAGCAGGTGTGTTAAATTTGGTGTTATGGCTCTCACATTCTCTCATACTGGTCACTGGAAGTTCAACATGGCATCTCATGGCAAAGAACTCTCTGAGAATCTGAAAAAAAAAAAAGAACTGTTGCTCTACGTAAAGATGGCCCAGGCTATAATAAGATTGCCAACACCCTCAAACTGAGCTGCAGCATGGTGGCCAAGACCATACAGCAGTTTAACAGGACAGGTTCCTCTCAGAACAGGCCTCACCATGGTCGGCAAAGTTGAGTGCACATGCTCAGCATCCTATCCAGAGGCTATCATTTGAAAATGGATGTACGAGTGCTGCCATCATTGCTGCAGAGGTTGAAGGGGTGAGGGGTCAGCCTGTCAGTGCTCAGACCATACACCGCACACTGCATCAAATTGGTCATGGCTGTCATCCCAGAAGGAAGCCCCTTTTAAAGCCCGCAAACAGTTTGCCAAAGACAAGCAGACTAAGGACATGGATTACTGGAACCATGTCCTGTGGTCTGATGAGACCAACATAAACTTATTTGATTCAGATGGTGTTGAGTGTGTGTGGTGGCAACCAGGTGAGGAGTACAAAGACAAGTGTCTTGCCTACAGTCAAGCATGGTGGTGGGAGTTGTCATGCTTTGGGGCTGCATGAGTGCTGCCAGTGCTGGGGAGCTACGGTTCATTGAGGGAACCATGAATGCCAACATGTACTGTGACATACTGAAGCAGAGCATAATCCCCTCCCTTCGGAAACTGGGCTGCAGGGCAGTATTCCAACATGATAACGACCCCATACACACCTCCAAGATGACCACTGCCTTGCTAATGAAACTAAGGGTGAAGGTGATGGACTGGTCAAGCATGTCTCCAGACCTAAACCCTATTGAGCATCTGTGGGGCATCCTCAAATGGAAGGGGGAGGAGCGCAAGGTGTCTAGCATCCACCAGCTCCGTGATGTCGTCATGGAGGAGTGGAAGAGGATTCCAGTTTGAACCTGTGAAGCTCGAGTGAACTCCATGCCCAAGAGAGTTAAGGCAGTGCTGGAAAATAATAGTGGCCACACAAAATATTGACACTTGGGGCACAATTTGTACATTTTCACATGGGGGTGTACTCACTTTTATTGCCAGCGATTTAGACATTAATGGCTGTGTGTTGAGTTATTTTGAGGGGACAGCAAATTTACACTGCTATACAAGCTGTACACTGATTACTTTACATTGTATCAAAGTGTCATGTCTTCAGTGTTGTCCCATGAAAAGATATAATAAAATACTTACAAAAATGTGAGGGGTGTACTCACTTTTGTGCGATACTGTAGGTTAATTGGTGATTTGAAATGGTCCCTAGGTATCTGTCTCTGATGGGCCCTTAAGCTGGCTGGATTCATGGTACTTTTCCGCTGAGGTGCGTGTGTGCTTTGGATGAGGCCAGCGTGCATGTGGCTGTGTATATATTTCAAGTTTTTTCATTTACCAGGCCAGGCAATTGACACATGCGCACAACTGTTATTTGTAGTTTCACCCCAGTCCTATGGGTAATGCAAATGTGCTAACACGCCAGTTTGTTCACCGACTATATAAGTGAATAAATGCAAGATCAACTTTTGTAGCCACAATGACATTGTTTCAAGGAAGAGGAGGAATTGCCGTTTTTCAGTGCTTTTCTTTACTCAAGCTGCTGCTGCTGCAAAATGATTCATGTATGTTTATTCTCCTCTTCCCCTTTGTCTTCTTTGTCGGCTTTGACTTTGTATCCTGTCGGTAGCACCACCTCGTCAATGGGAGGTTAAATTTTGTGCATGCGCAGTCAGCGCGGTCACAAAATTTGAGCTGCACACGGACGTCCATGGAAGGACTCTGCTATGTCCATGGACTGGAGGCGACATAATTTTCATCACACAAGCCTTATGGTTGAGCAGATGCAGATAGCAGAGGTGCAGCATGAATCCAGCTTTAGAATAGAGGGTTAAGATAAGATAAGATAAGATAAGCCTTTATTAGTCCCACAACGGGGAAATTCCAGGATTGCAACAGCACAGGGATAGCAACACTCAGAGCAACAATCAGAAGGCAAGAAAAAAAAACAAGCAAGCAAGAGCAGCTAATATACATATGTACATATTACTATAAAATATATATACACACACACACACAGACACACAGTGCAGAGCATTGTAGCTGGATGGAATAAATATATGAATATATGAACACACAGTGCAGAGCATTGTAGCTAGATGGAATAAATATGTAAATATATAAACACCCACAGTACGGAGCATTGCAGCTAGGTGGAATAAATATGCAAGTATATAAACACACACAGTGCGGAGCAATGTAGCTAGATGGAATAATATGTAGATATATAAAAACACAGTGCGGAGCATTGTAGCTAGATGGAATAAATATATAGATATATAAATATAAACACACCCAGTGCTGAGCATTGTAGCTAGATGGAATAAATATATAGATATATAAATATAAACACACCCAGTGCAGAGCATTGTAGCTAGATGGAATAAATATGTAAATACATAAACACACACAGTGCAGAGCATTGTTGCTAGGTGGGATGAAACAGCATAACCGTCTATTTAGTTATCCTACATGGTATGATTATGTGCCCATACATATTCTCACCCTCCATAGCGACCGGTATGTTCCTAGTTGTATGCCGGAGAGGACCATTGTGTAAGTCTATTGCATCTTTTGCATTCAAAAAAAACTATTAGTTTGTTACGTCTTTTTGCTATCTCTGCGAGCAGCCCTGCTTAGGTTGTACAGTCTGACAGCCGTTGGTAGGAAGGACCTACGGGTTAGTACTAGAGAAGCACTTTGAGTGGTCTTTGAGACTAGAAAAGTGCTATATAAGTACAGGTCTTAGATAAGTGTGACACCTACTGGCCAGGAGGTCAGAATGTTCTCTATCACCCTTTAATGATGAACATCAAATAATCCAGTTTTAATCTTGTAAATCCTGCCGTCAACAGGTTGCAGAGTTGGACTGTCCTGATGCGCCTAATCTGCATGCCAAAAACATGCAGGTTAGGTTAATTGGAGACTCTAAAGTGGCCCTTGGTGTGAATGTGTGTGTGAATGGTTAAAAGGGATGGCGCCGTATTGTGGCTGCTTCATCCATCCAGGTGGTGGATGACCCTTAATTTCTGTAAAGCGTCTTTGAGTGTCTATGATAAAGCGCTATATAAATCTGATGTATTGATTGATTGATTGCGCTGAGGAAGAGACCAGACTCGCTCTTCAGCCGACTCTTGAAAGTTGCTGACACTGGGACAGGGGACTTGGGATGTTAATGTTGTTACAATAATGTATTTTTATCTCTTACACAAGTGTGTTTTGGCTTCTGTATGGATGTCATCAGACCACTGAGCATTTAAAGGTTCCAAAGAAAGTAGTGTGAAGTAGTCTACAACATTCTTCACCCTGATGAAATGAGAAATGGATGCTGTGATTCATGGTGAATTTTAATTTTCACATTTGGGTGCTGGATTATGGGGTTAAAGAAATCACAATCTGAGGTGAAACTTGGACATGAATCATGCAAATCCAATTTTCTCATTCACTACTTCACATAACTGCATTTTCTACATTATAAGGCCATAAAGAGCCTACTATGAATATAAATGGGAATGTTCATGGATTGATATTATTCAAATCTGATAATTTGGAGTGTTGAATCGAATGATAAACAGCAGCTCAGATGTTTAATATAGGAAAGCAATTTTAGATTGAGCTTCTTACTAATTAAAAATAGGATTGCTACCAACAACCTGTAGTTTTACAGTGATGGTGCATTGTGCTCAGTTGATTCCAGTGTTAACCTTTTGAGTTTCGAGTTATTGTTTACTTTAATCGTGCACGTGACTCATGCAATAGTCACTCTGATTTTTTTTGTAGTGCCATTTTCTTTTGTATGTCACAATAAATCCATCAACTGTATTTGCACTATGTATTTTTGAAACTTTGAAATGAAGAATTATTGGCTTAGAAATGAAACCCAGTGAGTGACTTTCATTTCAACAGTTTGATATTGTCCTGTTAAATGGGTTATAGGCCTCCCAGTTTTCTCAGGCTGAATATAAAATTTCACACTGTGCATCAAATAAAGACTGACATTTTCTGTTGTTAAATCATATTAAGGCACACATTCTACAGTCTTTTGTGGCAGGATCTGTGCTGCCCTTTCTAAAATCTTGCCAGATGATCTGAATGACTGTTGGAGCTCATTTCTTGCTGCAGAGAATCATCTTGAATCAAGAAATTGCCTAGACATCACTGCAATGTCTCCAGTTCTGTCAAATATGTGCGCTATTACGCAGCGCACGGAGGGAAAAAGATGAAAACCCAAACGTAGGAGAATGTTGTGTGAATTTATTGGACATTCAATGGTGACAAAACGACTCCAACGAGTGAACAAAGCAGGAAAATGATCATCTGTACTCGATGGTTCATTGGAAATAGAGGAAAGGCCCCACGTGCTCCCAGACGGAACTGAGGAGCAGAGGAAAGGGAAATAATAGAGAGTGAAGGCCCCGGCGGAACGGTGGCCCAGCAGTACTTACAAAAGACTTGACAGAACGGTCCTAGCTCTGCAGTAGGGATGACAATCCAATGAACCAGTGAATAACAGGAGAACAGACAGGGCTTAAATCATAAGAAACATAATGAGCAGAGTGATAGCCGGTGACAGTGGAGTGAACACAGGTGTGTGTGTGTGTGTGTGTGTGTGTGAATGAGTGTGGATAGGACTGAGTGAGTGCAGGTGTGGCGAATGCATGTGTGTGCGTGCAAGAGTGTGTGTAAGTGAGTGAGCGAGCTGAGTGGTAGACATAATGAAAATGACATGCAGCTGTCAAACACTGACAGGAGGAGGAGACGTGGCTGTCAGGAGGCAGAACAAACCCTGGAAGGCTTCCTGAGAGCTGCCTGGCACAAAATGGGAGAGGAGACCAAACAAAACAGGCATAAACAATGTGACAGGAGAAAAAAAAATGCAGCCACAACTCCACAAAGCCAGGTTTGGAAAAAGGTCCAAATCTGGCTCATGACAGAGCCCCCCCCCCCCAATGGGTGGGTTCCAAATACCCACCGTGACACCAAAAGAACAACAAAGAAAAAAGAAACCTGCCCCCCCTCCCCAGGAGGAACTATCAAACCTACCCATGGTGGGTTGTGGGGGAAACAGGCCAGGAGGGAACAAAAACAATACAGTATAGAATTAATACACAGGAACACAAAGTCCCCCTTTTCCCCCATGTTCAGAAGAAAAAGGGCTCAGGAGGCCGCCCAAAGTTCCAGACCCCACAGTCAGAACGATGAGGCCAATCGGGTGGCCTACCAGCATCCTAGGCCAGCCGAACAATCAGAAGGAACGAGTCGGATGGCCTGCCAGGGAAATTTGGCCACCCAACCCAACAGCACAGTACATCAGGCGGCCGGCCTGGATTCTTCAGCCACCAGCTTGGGAGAGGCGGACCGGGCAGCGGCTTCCCCACAGGGAAACCCACAGCTAGAGATGGGAACCAAGGAGAGGGAGCCCCGGCATTAGACACTGACGGGGAGGAAACCACTATGCCCACAGTGGTAGGAAACTGGTGGGTAGCTGCACCCGCAGTGGTCCCAGCTTGGGATATGGCTGCACCCGTGGCAGTCCCGGTCTGGGACTTCGCAGTACCCACGGTGGCCCCGAGCTGGAGCTCCGCAGCACCCGCGGTAGACCCCGGCTGGGCCAATGCTGCACCTGCGGTGGACCCAGGCTGGGCCAACGCTGCACCCTCGGTGGGCCCCAGGCTGAGGCACGGCACCCATGGCGGACCAAAACTGGAGCACAGCACCCATGTGGGACTGAAACTGTGGCGCGGCACCCACAATGGTCCCTGGCCAGGACGCAGCACCCACAGAGCTTCGAACCAGGGAGGTGGAACCCAGATGACGGCCTTGGGCAGAGGGGAAGCTACACCCACGGCATCTTCGGGTGGTGAGCCTGGATCCACGGATTCGTCCGATGGCGTTGGGTTCTCTCCGGTGACCCTGGATGAGGACTCGGATACAGAACAAGAGGAGATGTCAGGGTCGCCGGCAGCGGCGGAGCCCGGCAAGGCGAGCTCAGATGCAGCAGGTGGCTGCACCTGGCTGTCCTCACCAAGAGTCAGGCAAGATTGTTATAATACAGAAAAGAGGAAGACAAAAGAGAGCACTTGCCTGAGCTCAAGCTCCACCACCGTCCCGGACTCCGATGATCCAGGCGAAGATGGAGGTCCGGGCTCAGCCTTCGACTCTGCTGTGGCAGCCTCCGCAGCAGGCATGATGGTGGTTGCAGTCCTCAAGCCCTCAGGCGAGGTATCCCATGCTGGCGACTCATCCGGCGTGGCGGCTGTCTCACTGTCGACCCTGGAACTGGATCTTCTGCAGGCCTCTCCTCCATCTGGTGACTTGGTTCGGGAACTGACAAACTCAGGGAAGCACACAGAGAGGACATGGAGGAGACTGGTGAGGGGTTGTCACATGCCGCTGGTGCAGAGAACTCAGGGGACTGCAAAACCTGAGTCTCTATGCCAGGGATCAGGCAAGACTGTTCATTAATGGTAAAAATAGAATGAGAAAGAACTTGCCTGTTCTCCTGGTCCATGTTGTTTCCAGCGGCATCAGATGCACACTCATCCCTCTCCATGTCCATGGCGGCCCTGGACTTCTCTGTAGACAGCAGGGACGGCTCCCAAACGGGCATGGAGGCGGGTGAAGCCGGGAAGAAATCTGCCCTCTCCACCTTGGCGGATGTAAGAATTGAGGATGAGGTGATGGCAGGCGAGGCAGCAGGAGAAAAAAACGGCTCCGCTGCAAGTCTTTCCTCCTCCAAACGGCGGTCGATTTCCGGCAGTCACGCCAGTCTGCGTTCCTCCCAATTTCCCGCAGAAGGAGTGGGCACGAGCTCTGGAGATGAGGGCGGCGCTGGAGCGGGAGAGCTGCGGGAGGAGGAAGGCTTCCTCTGTCGCAAGCACTTCTTCTGTGACGGAGACGGCTCCAGCACTGGAGATTCCCTCCCGGGCTCCTCATAAGGCAGAGTGAAGACGGAATGTAGAATGTCGGCCAACTCCGGAAAAAAACAGAGGTCGGGACACAATTCCAGCACCTCCGCTGCGGTGTCCCACACCACCCGAACAGCCTCCGGGGTACATGGACCCTGCGTACATGAGTAGGCGTCCTCCAGGAGGTCGATTGCGCACAGCTCCATGTCACTCCAGAAGTCCATGATAGCTTCAGTAAACAGGTGGATAGAAAAAACACAAATGGATGAAAAAATAACGCACACAACACCTCCGCTGAGTTTTCTTAATATGGTTGGTTCATTCTGTCAAATGAGTATGCTATTATGCAGTGCCCGGAGGGAAAGAGATGAAAACCTAAACATAGGAGAGTGTTGTGTGAATTTACTGGACATTCAGTGGTGACAAAACAACTCCAATGAGTGAACAGAGCAGGAAAATAATCATCTGTACTCGACGGTTCATTGGAAATAGAGGAAGGGCCCCACGCGCTCCCAGATGGAACTGAGGAGCAGAGGAAAGGGAGATAATAGAGAGTGAAGGCCCCAGCGGAACGGTGGCCCAGCAGTACTTACAAAAGACTTGACAGAGCGGTCCTAGCTCTGGAGTAGGGATGACAATCCAATGAAATGACGAGTAACAGGAGAACAGACAGGGCTTAAATCATAAGAAACATAATGAGCAGAGTGATAGCCGGTGACAGTGGAGTGAACACAGGTGTACGTGTGCGTGAGTGTGTGGGCTGAATGATGCATATGTGTGTGTGTGTGTGTGTGTGTGTGTGTGTGTGTGTGTGTGTGTGTGCGTGCGTGAATGAATGTGGATAGGACTGAGTGAGTGCAGGTGTGGCGAATGCATGTGTGTGTGTGTGTGTGTGTGTGTGTGTGTGTGTGTGAGAGTGAGTGAGTGAGCTGAGTGGTAGATATAATGAAAATGACATGCAGCTGTCAAACACTGACAGAAGGAGGAGGCGTGGCTGTCAGGAGGCAGAACAAACCCTGGAAGGCTTCCTGAGAGCTGCCTGACACAAAATGGGAGAGGAGACCAAACAAAACAGGCATAAACAATGTGACAGGAGAAAAACTGCAGCCACAACTCCATGAAGCCAGGTTTGGAAAAAAGGACCAAACCTGGCTCATGACAAGTTCAGCTGAAATATCAACTGGTGCAAAGCATTCTTTTCATAGTTTATTTTCAGCATTTATTCAAAGGGGTCATTTTGAATGCCCTGAACATGAATTTCATTGTGAAGTGTTGTGATTTTCAGTACAGAGTGATCACGACTTAATGCATCTTACAACCACTCAGGATTCATATCCACGAAGAAAAATACTTTTCCACAGACTGCAGTTAACTCATGATCATGTACTACTATTACCATCTGTGTCCAGCAGATGGACCTATAGATATTCTCAAGGACAGGTCTGTTTCAAGCAAAGATGATCCATGAATGGTAATCTATAGTTGACACAATTTATACCGTAAAACTTGGTTAAAAAGCCATATTTTCCATTTATAAAATAACTTGCCTACAGTAAATGTGACACTGCTTCTGCTCAAACTTTGGGAAAAAAAATTAGTTGGAGCATAAAGGAAAATTTAAGCATGATTACAGGTTTCTTTTTAAACTGCGGTGCTGAACATTAAATCTCATTTTGTGAGTTTCCATAAATGTACTGCAGAAGCTGAATTCTAAATAAGATCAATATGGCTGTGAGCTTAAGGCAAAAGGACGGTCTACCTTAACATGTCAGCTCACAGCTACCCATCAGCAGTGCTCTGATAGTATAAATCATAATGAGTCCATGGTTATTCAAGCTGTTTATTTTGAGCAAAGATACACCTGCATTACACGTCTTTTCAGCTGTAGAAATCCAGCTCATGTCTGTGCTGATGTCGGGAGGATGTAGAACCCTCATCTGGAGCTGGAACAGGCCAGCTGTGTAGGTCTCTGAATTGAGAGTCCAAAACTGTCTCCTGCATCAGTTGGTTCTCCCTCGTTGCTGCCTGCCACACCACCTCCAGCTCCTCCTCGACTTCCCTGAGAGAAAAACTGACAAGTCAATTTCCCCCCATTACTGGAGAGAGAGCAGCTAAAAACAGAAATGCATCAGTGTCTGAATAAAAATGTAAAACTACTCTTTGCAACCAAGACTACCATGCTAGATGAAAGGATATTGAGTTATCACTAAACAAAGACCCCCCAATACAGGCAGTATTAACAAGGACCTGGAGGACCTGGGAAAAGTCAAAAACAATATAGAAAACCCCTGGATCAAACTTCGACTCAAAGACTTGAATTCTGTTAGAGTGCAAACTACAAGATAAACTCAAGATAATTAGATGATGTACCTATGATTCTGATTTTAGGCCCAATCAAATTAATCTAAGATTTAAAAATTTGGGATAAAGGAATAACAACACTATTCAATAACAAAGGAGGGACAGTTAAAAGACCATCAAACCCTAGCAAGAAAACATGCCCTAGAGAAACAAGATTTCTATGTATTCACAACTAAGATCCTATTTTGACCAAATTCTTAAAAATGTCCCACCAGATATGGAAGAGCCTGTACCAAAAGAGTTTCTTGGAGTGTATCAGTCAAGAGCTAAAGAGAGGTGTTATATCTAGATTATACAAGGGTTTCATTGCAAAAAATCTGCGGAGCATTGTAGCTGGATGGAATAAATATATGAGTATATAAACACACAGTGCGGAGCATTGTAGCTAGATGGAATAAATATGTAAATATATAAACACACACAGTGCGGAGCATTGTAGCTAGATGGAATAAATATGTAAATATATAAACACACACAGTGCGGAGCATTTTTGCTAGATGGGATGAAACAGCACAACTGTCTACTTTGTTATCCTACATGGTATGATTATGTACCCATACATATTCTCACCCTCCGTAGCGACCGGTATTTTCCTAGTTGTATGCCGGAGGGGACCATTGTATAAGTCTATTGCGTCTTTTGCATTCAAAACTATTAGGTTGTCACGTCTTTTTACTATCTCTGCGAGCAGCCCTGCTTAGGTTGTACAGTCTGACAGCCGTTGGTAGGAAGGACCTGCGAAACCTCTCGGTTGTGCACCCAGGATGATGTAGTCTGCTGCTAAATGAGCTCAGTGCATTCAGTATGTCCTGCATATGGTGAAACTCGGACTCCAGCAGAGATGACAGTTTAGCCACCGTCCTTCTCTCTCCTATCTCCTCCACTGGGTCAAGGCGCTGCCCCAGGACAGAGCTAGCTTTCTTGATCAGTTTGTTCAGTCTCTTCCTATCAGCTGCCGTAATGCCACTGCCCCAGCAGACCACTCCAAAAGTGATGGCTGATGCCACCACCGTGTCATAGAATGTCTTCAGCAGCGCCCCTTGAACACCAAAAGACCTGAGTCTCCTCAGTAGGAACAGCTTGCGCTGTCCCTTCTTGTAGAGTGCGTCAGTATTGTGTGACCAGTCTAGTTTATTGTTCAGATGAACACCCAGGTACTTATAGGATGTCACCATCTCGATGTCTGTTCCCTGTATATTTGCTGGTGCTGTGAGGGGTTGTCCTTGCCTGCGGCAGTCCACCACCAGCTCCTTAGTTTTCCTCGCGTTGATCTGGAGGCAGTTCCGATGGCACCAGCCCACAAAGTCCTGGATAAGCCCTCTGTACTCAGCTTCATCTCCATTGGAGATGAGGCCAACGATCGCAGAGTCGTCAGAGAACTTCTGTAGATGGCAGTTTGTTGTGTTGTGTGAGAAGTCCGCAGTATAAAGGGTGAACAGGAAGGGAGCCAAAACCGTTCCCTGGGGGGCCCCCGTGCTACCGATGATCGTGTCGGACACACAGTCCCGGGTTCTCACAAACTGAGGCCTGTTAATGAGGTAGTCCAGGATCCATGATGACAGGTGCTGGTCCACCCCTGTGCACAGCAGCTTGTCCTTCAGGATCATCGGTTGGATGGTGTTGAAAGCACTGGAGAAGTCAAAGAACATGATTCTCACCGCATTCCCGGGCTTCTCCAGGTGGGACAGAGAACGGTGAAGGAGGAAGATCACCGCATCCTCCACCCCAATGCCATGCTTTTTTTTTTCTTTTTCTTTTTTTTTTTTTAATGGCGCCGGAGGCAGGGCGGCCGTACCAGCAGCAACTCTCTCGTGTCTTTGTGTTTCTATCTGTTTATACCTGTATATAGTGTGTCTCTTATTAACCAGGGCTCTGTAGGAATACTCAGACTAAGACTGGACCAACTTTTCTCTCTTTTTAGCCGGTCTTTTTTTCTAGTTTTCGTCACTTTTTCTCTTCCTCGGACAATGGAGATCAACAGAGGTGGGGGCGGACGCATTGTTTACACACGTGAACAGCTGATTGCGCTGAGGAGGCTGGCGCCTGGAGCGCTGCGGCCGGCAGTGAAGCCCCTCATCCCGGACGAGCTGAAGAAGAGGCACCGCGGGCGAAGGGCTGGAGCGAAGGTGAGGAGGAGGAGGAGGAAGCATAAGCCGGCTGTACCGATGATCATCACCGGGAACGTGCGTTCCATGGGAAACAAGACAGATGAGATCACAGCGCTGGTCAGGACACAAAAGGAGTATCGTGAGTGTAGTTTCATGTGTTTTACGGAGACATGGTTACACTCACAGATCCCAGATGTAAACGTAGCGATACCTGGCTTCAAGACTATATGGGGGGACAGAGACGTGAAAAGCAGCAGAAAAAAGAGAGAAGGAGGCGTGGCTCTTCTTGTTAATGAGCAGTGGTGTCATCCCAGGCACATTTATGTGAAGGAAAAGTGCTGCAGCCCGGACATTGAACTGCTGGCTGTCAGTATGAGACCTTATTATATGCCGCGAGAAATGAAGTGCGCTTTAATTGTTATCGTCTACGTCCCTCCGTCAGCTGACGCAGCGGTGGCCTGTGACGTCATCAGCTCCACTGCGGCCACATTACTGGAGAAACACCCGGATGCATTCATGGCTATCACAGGTGATTTTTAACCATGTCTCAGTGGGAAAAACTTTACCCAACTTTCACCAGTTTGTTGACTGTCCCACCAGAGAGAACAAAACACTGGATTTTCTGTATGCCAATGTCAGAGATGCATATAGTGCCACAGCTCTGCCCCCCATTGGTAAATCAGATCACTGCATGGTCATGTTAACACCCAAGTACGTCCCCCTTGTGCAAAGGCAGCCTGCTTATAAACAAACTGTGAGGAGGTGGACACAGGAGGCTGCTGATGCACTGCAGGACTGCTTCGAGACGACAGACTGGAGCGGACTCTGTGAACCACATGGGGTGGACATAGACAATATGACCAAATGCATCACAGAATACATTAGATTCTGTGAAGACAGGACCATGCCAGCTCAGACTGTACACTGCTTCTCCAACAACAGACCATGGGTCACCAGTTACCTGAAAGCACTTCTGAACAAAAAGAAGAGAGCTTTTAGGGCTGGAGACAAGGAGAAGCTGAGGAGAGTGCAGCATGAGCTGAGAGAGATGCTGAGGAGGTACAAGGACAATTATAGGAGGAAGTTGGAAGAGAAACTCAGGCAAAATAACACTAAAGATGTGTGGGAGGGAATGAAACAATAACTGGGTACAAGGGGAGAGTCAGGCAGCCATCTGGGAGCCAGGAGAGAGCTGAGGAACTGAATCTGTTTTTTAATAGGTTCAACTCACAGTCTGTCACCCGAGCAACACAACCAGACCCCCACACTCCCCTCCCTACCCATGCTCCCATGCAGAACCTCTCTCCATCTCCCTCCTCCTCCTCCTCAGGGGGCACCAGGACCCCCCTCACTTCACGGTGACTACAGATCAGGTGGAGAAACAGCTGAAGAGACTCCGTCAGCGGAAGGCTTTGGGCCCAGATGGCATCTCCGCTAGGATCCTGAGGACCTGTGCCAACCAACTAGCTCCAGTACTAAAACACCTGTACAACTTGAGCCTGAGTCTGGAGAGAGTACCGGTGCTGTGGAAGACATCCTGCCTGGTTCCTGTCCCCAAGAAGTCATCTCCATCAGATCTGAATGACTATCGACCAGTTGCCCTCACATCTCATGTGATGAAGGTCCTGGAGAGACTGGTCTTAGCCCACCTGAGGCTGCAGGTGGAGACGTGGCTGGACCCTCTGCAGTTTGCATATCAGCCCCATTTAGGAGTTGAAGATGCTGTCATCTACCTGCTGCAACGAGCCCATCAGCACCTGGATGGTGGAGGAGATACTGTGAGAATCACTTTTTTTGATTTCTCCAGTGCCTTTAACACCATCCAGCCACTGCTGCTGGGCGAGAAGCTGCGGGGGATGGGGGTTGACAGCTCTGTGATCTCCTGGATTACCGACTACCTGACAGGCAGACCACAGTTTGTCAGGCTGGGCAGTGTCTTGTCTGGAGTGGTGGCTAGTGATACGGGAGCACCACAGGGGACTGTGCTCTCTCCTTTTCTTTTTACCTTATACACCACGGACTTTCAGTATAACACTGAGTCATGTCACCTGCAAAAATTCTCTGATGACTCAGCTGTTGTGGGGTGTTTAAGAGGAGGAGAGGAGGGGGAGTACAGGGCACTGGTAGACAGATTTGTGGAGTGGACGGAGCAGAATCACCTGAGGTTGAATGTCAGCAAGACCAGGGAGATGGTGATTGACTTCAGGAAGAGGAAGGCTCCTTCTCAGCCACTGCAGATTAGGGGGTTGGATGTGGGAGTGGTTGAAGACTACAAATATCTGGGTGTCAGGATCAGCAGCGGGTTGGACTGGAGATCCAACACCGATGCTGCGCACAAGAAGGGGATGAGCAGACTCTATTTCCTGAGAAAACTGAGATCCTTCAACGTGTGCAGCAGGATGCTGGAGCTTTTCTACCAGACTGTTGTCGCCAGCGCCATCTTCTTTGCTGTGGTCTGTTGGGGTAGTCTGTTGGGGTAGTCTTTGGGCGAGAGGCAGGGTACACGCTGGGTACACGCTGGACAGATCGTCAGTCCATCGCAGGGCCAACACAGAGAGACAGACAACCAGTCACTCTCACAGTCATACCTAAGGACAATTTAGAATCCCCAGTTTGATGCCAATTAACCTAACTTGCATGTTTTTGGCATGTGGGAGGAAACTGGAGAAATCCCAGAGTAAACCCACACAGACACGGGGAGAACATGCAAACTCCACACAGATCACTGTTGGTCCAATTACAAACATTTTTTTCTAGCCAAAGCAGACTTAGATCATAGACACTTTAATAAATATTTACTTGGCATTTTAGTAATTGCCTGTAAAAAAAAAAACAGTCACCATTGGCTACTTCCTGACTCTCCACAACAGGAAAATGGAAAGATGTAGTTAATGAAATATACACAATGGAGAAGATCACCTTTTTACTCAGTCTCCAAATTAACAAATTTAACAAATTATGGTCAAAATGGGTTTCTTATGCACAAAGGATATAACCAGACTTCATGGGTTTCTTATGCACAAAGGATATAACCAGACTTCATGGATCTAAGTAACTTACAGTTTTTCTTTCAGATACAGAGAGTTTGCCCCACTGCTCTTTCTGTTTTGGTCACATTTATGTTACATATGATTATTTTGTATATGTGTATTTCTTAATTTACCCATCTCGATTAGTGGTACTACATACATGTCTCTATCTACAACTTCATAGTATTTTAAAGTGTATTTCTGGTAACATGTATCCCTATATGTTCTTTATATAAATGTTTTTTATAAAAATGTTTTATAGCTAAAATATTAAAAAAGGGATAATGAGACTAACAGGATTGTTCATGACGACCGTTTTTTATGTGAATTGCCCTCACCTATCCTTTTAAATAAAGAATGGGAAAAAAAGGTAAAACTGGTTAGAGATGTAATGTGAAACCAATCAAAATTCAGAATATGATTCTAAAGAAGACTAGGTTTGTTTTGACATGGCCCCTATTGTATATTTACACAGATGTAGAAAGATAATAAACCAGTGAAATGTAATTTTTAAGGCAGACATACTGTAAATGTAACGTGCACCATTTCAAATCAAACATATGCTATCATTAGCATGCCATCTACAGAAGTTCTCTGACGACTCTGTGATCGTCGGCCTCGTCTCTGATGGAGATGATGTGGAGTACAGAGGACTTATCCAGGACTTCGTGGACTGGTGCCATTGGAACTACCTCCAGATCAATGTGAGGAAAACTAAGGAACTGGTGGTGGACTCTCGCAGTTGAGGACAACCCCCCACAGCAGCAGTAAACATCCAGGGAACAGACATTGAGATGGTGACATCCTACAAGCACCTGGGTGTTCATCTGAACAATAAACTGGACTGTTCACACAATACCGACGCACTCTACAAGAAGGGACAGCGCTGGCTGTACCTCCTGAGGAGGCTCAGGTCTTTTGGTGTACAAGGGGTGCTCCTGAAGACCTATGATTCAGTGATGGCATCAGCCATCACATTTAGAGTGGTCTGCTGGGGCAATGGCAGCCGACAGGAAGAGACTGAACAGACTGATCAAAAAAGCTAGCTCTGTCCTGGGGCGATGCCTCGACCCAGTGGAGGAGATAGGAGAGAGGAGGATGGTGGGTAAGCTGCCATCTCTGCTGGAGTCCGAATCTCACCCCATGCAGGACATGCTGAACACACTGAGGAGCTCATTAGCAGTAGGCTGCACCAACCTAGGTGCGTGACTGAGAGGTTTCGCAAGTCCTTCCTACCTATGGCTGTCAGACTTTATAACCTAACCAGAGCTGCTCGTAGAGGTTGTATTGAATGCACAAAATGCAACAAACTTGCACAATAATGGTCCCCTCCATTATACAACTAGGACAATATCAATCGCTACAGAGGGTGACAACCAGGCTGATTCAAACACGAAATATACTGTATGGCTACATATTCATACTATGTGGGGTAACTTAATAGACTGTAATGCTGTTTATTCCACCTAGCTACAATGCTCCGCACTGTGTATATTTCTGTGTACATATGTACAGTGGTGTGAAAAAGTGTTTGCCCCCTTCCTGATTTCTCATTTTTTTGTATGTTTGTCACCCTTAAATGTTTCAGATCATCAAACAAATTTAAATATTAGACAAAGATAACACAAGTAAGACAGGGAGGGATCATGTGTCTCTGAACCCTCCCTTAGTTATGCTGCTAATAGGTTTAGACAGCCGGGGGACCTCCAACAATGCACTGGGCTTCACTCCTCTCTTCACTCTCAATGAAATATTTTTTTTTGCTGGTCATTAACATCTGTTTGTTCTCTCCCATAGATTGAGTCCCCATCATGCTGTTTGCTCTCTACAGGTCTGTTCTTTCTATCCCCTCACCCCCCATCCAGTTGCAGCAGATGACTGCCCCTCCCTGAGCCTGGTTCTACTGGAGGTTTCTTCCTGTTAAAAGGGAGTTTTTCCTCTCCACCGTCACCAAGCGCTTGCTCACAGGGGATCGCCTGATTGCTGGGGTCTTTCTGCAATTGTGGGGGTTTCCCCTACAGTTGAAAGTGCTATGAGATGACTGTTTTTGTGAAATGGCGCTATATAAATAAAGTTGAATTGAATTGAATTGAAGTAAACACAAAATGCAGTTTTTAAATGAAGGTGTTTATTATTAAGGGGGAACAAAAATCCAAACCTACATGGCCCTGTGTGAAAAAGTGATTGCCCCCTAAACCTAATAACTGGTTGGGCCACCCTTAGCAGCAACAAATGCAATCAAGCATTTGCGATAACTGGCAATAAGTCTCTTACAGCGCTGTGGAGGAATTTTGGCCCACTCATCTTTGCAGAATTATTGTAATTTAGCCACATTGGAGGGCTTTCAAGCACGAACCGCCTTTTTAAGGCCATGCCACAGTATCTCAATCGGATTCAGGTCAGGACTTTGACTAGGCCACTCCAAAGTCTTCATATTGTTTTTCTTAAGTCATTCAGAGATGGACTTGCTGGTGTGTTTTGAATCATTGTCCTGCTGTAGAACCCAAGTGCGCTTCAGCTTGAGGTCACGAACAGACGGCCGGACATTCTCCTTCAGGATTTTTTGGTAGACAGCAGAATTCATGGTTCAATTTACCACAGCAAGTCTTCAAGGTCCTGAAGAATTAAACCAGCCCCAGACCATTACACTAACACCACCATATTTTACTGTTGGTATGATGTTCCTTTTCTGAAATGCTGTGTTACTTTTATGCCGGATGCAATGGGACACAGACCTTCCAAAAAGTTCAACTTTTGTCTTGTCAGTCCACAGAGTATTTTCGCAAAAGTCTTGGGGATCATCACGATGGTTTCTGGCAAAACTGAGATGAACCTTTATGTTCTTTTTGCTCAGCAGTGTTTTTTTGTCTTGGAACTCTGTCATGCAGGTCAATTTTGCCCAGTCTCTTTCTTATGGTGGAGTCTGGAATGAGGCCTGTAGTTCTTTGGATGTTGTTGCGGGGTCTTTTGTGACCTCTTGGATGAGTCGTTGCTGCGCTCTTGGGGGTAGTTTTGGTCGGCTGGCCACTCCTGGGAAGGGTCACCACTGTTCCATGTTTTCGCCATTTGTGGATAATGGTTCTCACTGTGGTTTGCTGGAGTCCCAAAGCTTTAGAAATGGCTTTATAACCTTTTCCAGACTGATAGCTCTCAGTTACTTTGTTTCTCATGTGTTCCTGAATATCTTTGGATTGCAGCATGTTGTTGAGCATTTGAGGATCTTTTGGTCTACTTCACTTTGTCAGGCAGGTCCTATTTAAGTGATTTCTTGATTGAGAACAGGTGTGGCAATAATAACACCTGGGTGTGGCTGGAGAAATTGAACTCAGCTTTCCAAAGATGTGATAAACCATAGTTAATTTATGTTTTAATGGGGGGGGCAATCATATTAACTCTCGAATATGATTTTATAATAAAGCGGTAAAGGTAGGACAAAATTTATTGTGGTGGCTGTATAAAGTGAAATTTGTTTTTGCTCTTCATTGGCCGCTGGTGATAAAATTTTCTTCATTGGAATCTGCTGGGTCTCCAGTTTCAGATGTGTTTTTATTGTTGCCGCTGCAGCAGCATGAGTTATTATGCAAACTACAGTATGGACATGAACATTACTGCAATTTTGCAGTTTTAAGATATTGTTTGATGTTGTGATTGTTTTTTGTGTAGATCGAAGTTGTTTTATAACTTTGTCAAGGAGCTCCCCGTTCTGTGGATGTGTAACATGACTATATAGTAACGTGAGTCCCTGGGGGGGGGGGGGGGGCAATGTACCCTACTCTTGCCCAGGATGCCAAAATGTCTAGGGCTGGCCCTAATTTTGTGTAGGGCCTATTGTGAGGGGAGTGTTATGAAATGCTTTTTGAAAGCAAATTTTTGAGTCTAAACCCCAATAACCAGATGAAAAGACTAAAATAATAAAACCCCCTAAAAGACAGACTTTCTTGATCTTGTTGTACTACTACTACATGTCCTAATTTCTATGGTGAATTCACAATCAGTACTACAGAAAACAATTTGAACATCCTGCAGTCACGGTAGCAAAAGAAGCAGTCTGTTACTACTGTGGGCTGCTGGGAATACAACTACAGGCTTCATCTGACATAACGTTCGGCTCAGGAGACGCACACACACAGGCTCAGAGTAGTTCAAACTGTTTATTAACAACAGGGATGTTTGGGTGCGTGTCTGCGGAATGTTAATGTGTTGGTGGTGGCGTCTGCTTCGGACCCAGAGGCAGGAGACCGTTCAGCCGGCAACCCTATGGGAGAAATCAGACACAGGGTGATGAGCACACACCAACACAGGAGGAGAATAGGCGAGGGAGAGAAGCTTACTTGTTAGGACAGATGACTGGCGCTTCAAGGATGGAAGCCCGGGAGACAGCCACCTGCAGGGCTCGGTGCAGCAGCGAGGAGAGACGAGGGACGGGATTGTCCGCCGCCGAGGAATCCACCTGTGCACAGGGGAGCAGACTGGAGAGATGAGGTAAGTGATTTTCTTACCGGTGACGAGGATGCTGAAGAGAATGTGGTAGAAGCCCATGGAAGGGAAATGAAGTCTACGGCTTCAGACCGAAGCTCAGGGCGAGGCGGCTTATATCCCTCGCCGCTGATGACTGACAGGTGTGTGAGCAGGTGGCGCCGTTGATGAGCGGCGCGGCGTGACAGTACTCCCCCCTCTAGCAGCGCCTCCTGGCGATGGCTTATCCGGGTGCGCTCGGTGGAAGTCCGCGATGAGCGATGGGTCCAACCCAAACGACGGGGGCACCCACTGTCGATGCTCGGGCCCATAGCCCTCCCAGTCCACCAAGTATTGCAACCCACGACCCCGGCGCCGGGAGTCCAGGATGGAGGAGACGGACCAGGCCGGATGGCCACCAACCATCCGGGGTGCGGGTTGCGCTGCAGGAGGAGGGCAAAGGGGGTCGGTAACTGCCAGCTTCACCTTTGACACGTGGAAAGTGGGATGGATGCGGAGGGAGGGGGGAATAGCCACGCGCACAGCCGTGCGGATCATCACCGGATCATCACCGGGTTGATGATCCGGGTGATGGGAAAGGGACCCATGAAGCGCTGTGCCAGCTTTCTCCTCTCGCCTTTTAGGGTGACGTCCTGGGTGGAAACGTAGACAAGTTGCCCAACTCTGTACGCCGGGGCAGGTCTTCTACGCCGGTCCGCCACGGTCCTGTTGCGCTCCGCTGTGCGTAAAAGCGCATGACGCGCGGCGGCCCAGGTGGAGCGGAACTGCCTCACATGCGCCCTAACTGACAGGACAGTTACCTCGCTCTCCTGCGCTGGAAGCAGCGGGGGGTCGTAACCCAGGGACGCCTTGAAGGGGGACATCCCCGTTGCAGAAGAGCGGGCGGTGTTGTGGGCGTACTCCACCCAGGCGAGATGGTTGCTCCATGACGTCGGCTTGGATCTTGCAACACAGCGGAGCGCAGCCTCCAGCTCCTGATTGGTCCTCTCACACTGCCCGTTAGACTGGGGGTGATGGCCGGAGGAGAGGCTCACCTTGGCTCCGATGGCGTTGCAAAAGGACCTCCAAACCTCGGATGAAAATTGGGGACCCCGGTCCGAGACCACGTCCACCGGAATCCCGTGCAGCCTGACCACGTGTTGGATGAGGAGGCCCGCCGTCTCCAGGGCGGTAGGGAGACCTCGCAGGGGGACGAAGTGTGCCGCCTTGGAGAAACGGTCCACGATGGTCAGGATGGTGTTAAAGGAGCTGGAAACGGGGAGTCCGGTGACGAAATCCAGAGCGATATGCGACCAGGGCCTGCCGGGGACGGGCAGAGGCTGGAGCAGACCCGCTGGAGGGGCATTTCCTGACTTGCTGGTGGCACAGACTGGGCAAGCCCGGGCGTAGCGGGCTGCATCCCTCCGCAGGCCTGGCCACCAAAAAGACCGTTGGAGGAGGCTGATCATCCGGGAGGTGCCGGGATGACAGGTGAGCCGGGAGGTGTGGAGCCAGTGGATGACCTCTCCTCGGACCGCAGATGGGACGAACAGTCTTCCCTCCGGTCCGCCGCCAGGCTCAGGTTCCACCTCCTGTGCCTTCCGGATCTTTGCCTCGATATCCCATGAGATGGCTCCCACGACGCATGACCTGGGCAGGATGGAGTGGGGCATCTCCTCCGACTCCACGGGAGTGAACTGCCTAGAGAGGGCGTCAGGCAGGCTGTTCTTAGAGCCAGGCCTGAAGGTGATAGAAAATTGGAACCTGGCGAAGAACAGAGACCAGCGCGCCTGGCGGGCGTTCAGGCGCTTGGCAGATCGTAAATACTCCAAGTTCTTGTGGTCCGTAAGGACCACAAACGGCAGGTTCGCCCCCTCTAGCCAGTGGCGCCACTCCTGCAGGGCGAGCTTGATGGCCAAGAGCTCTCTGTCCCCCACATCGTAGTTCCTCTCCGCCGGGGACAAGCGCCGGGAGAAGAAGGCGCACGGTCGTTTGGCGCCATCGTCCGGTGACCGCTGGGACAGCACTGCTCCCACTCCCGTGTCCGAAGCGTCTACCTCGACGATGCACTGCAGCGCGGGGTCGACCTGGCGAAGGACCCGGGAGGAGGAGAATTCCGCCTTCAGCGCCTCAAAGGCGGCAGCGACCTCTTCGGTCCACCGGAACGGGACCTTCGGGGACGTGAGGCGGGTCAGTGGTCCAACGATGGTACTGAAGTTGGGGACAAAGCGGCGGTAGAAATTGGCAAAGCCAACAAATTGCTGCACCTGCTTCCGGGATGCAGGTGTAGGCCATTCCACCACCGCCTTTACCTTCTCTGGGTCAGGGAGCACCTTATCGTGGGCGATGATGAACCCCAGGAAGGACGTACTCCTGGCGTAAAATTCACATTTTTCTGCCTTTACATACAGACGATTCTCCAGCAGCCTTTGGAGGACCCGCCTCACGTGGACCTGGTGCTCATCCCTGGACTTGGAGAAGATGAGAATATCGTCCAGGTAGACGAACACGAAAAGGCCAATGAAGTCCCGGAGGACGTCATTAATGAGGCGCTGGAAGACTGCAGGAGCGTTGGTCAACCCGAACGGCATCACCAGGTATTCAAAGTGGCCGTTCGGGGTACGGAAGGCCGTTTTCCACTCATCTCCCTCCCGGATCCGGACGAGGTGGTAAGCGCTGCGTAGGTCCAGCTTGGTGAACCAGGTCGCCCCCTGGAGGGAGTGGAAAGCAGTGTCCATGAGAGGCAGGGTGTAACGGTCCTTCTCCGTGATATTATTGAGGGCCCGGTAGTCGATACAAGGGCGGAGGGACCCATCCTTTTTTCCCACAAAGAAGAACCCTGCCCCCACGGGTGACGATGATGGGCGGATTATCCCGGCGTTTAATGACTCCTTCAGATATGTGTTCATCGTCTCCTTCTCCGGCGCTGACAGGCTGTAGAGCCGACCAGAAGGTAACGGCGCCCCCTGGCGGAGGTTGATGGCACAGTCGTAGGGCCGATGAGGGGGAAGAGACATAGCTTTCGCTTTACTGAACACCATACCCAGGTCGTGAAACTCCAGAGGCACCAGGGACAGGTCCGGGGGTGCAGCGTCCGTCGCGGGGGGAGGAGCGGACGGCGAGCAGGCAGCGGACTGGAGGCAGGTGCCCAGGCAAAATGTACTCCATGCCGATACCCCAGCTGATCTCCAATCCAGGACCGGATTGTGAAGGCGGAGCCAGGGATACCCCAGGATGACGGGCGACACAGAGTTGGGAAGGACGAAAAAGGTCATCTCCTCCTGGTGGTTTCCCGAGATGATGACCGGTAGGGGGACAGTTTGATGTGTCACTCTCCCAAGGGTGGCACGGGAGAGGTGGACTAGGGAGATGGGAGTGTTGAGTGCCTGGCAGCGGATGCCCAATCGGGTTGCCAGGCTTTGTGAAATGAAGCTGCCTTCTGCGCCCGAATCCACCAGTACGTGGGTGAGGTGCCCAGTGGGGTTATGGCAGAAACGGATGGGCAGCTTCAATTGGGTGAGTGATCCTAACCGATTGACGTCCGCGAGGCTTCCAACAGTGACTCGCGGACCCCACCGACTGGCTTTCCGTGGACAACGCTCCACGGTGTGTTGGTCGCCTCCGCAATACATGCAGAGGCCCAACTCACGGCGGCGTTGTTTCTCCACAGGGGAAAGTTTAGTCCAGCCCGTCACCATCGGCTCCGACTCCTCGGGGCACGATGCTGGTGGCGCCGCCAGGGGGCGAGCTTGGAACAGGTGCGGCGAGGCTCCACGAGGGCGAGAAGAAGAAGACTTCCGCCCCGAGGAGCGCTCGCGCAGCCTGTTATCCAAACTTACCGCTAAGGACGTCAGCTCCGCTAGCGTCCCAGGGATATCCCGACCAGCCAGTTCATCCCTCAGATCACTATTGAGGCTGCGGAGGAACAGGCCACAGAGGGAGCGTTCCTCCCAGCCCAATTCCTCCGCCGCTACCCGGAAGTTGACCGAGTGGTCCGCTGCCGACCGGCTTCCCTGCTGGAGAGCGAGAAGCCGATCGACCTGGACGTTTCGGTTTGAGAATGGTCAAAGATCTCCAGAAAGCGCCTCACGAATTGATCATAGGTGAGGGTGGCATAACTGGGCCTCGCCATTACGGCGTAGGTCCAAGTTAACGCACGCCCCTCCAGAAGATTCCCTATGTAACCAATTCGGCTGTGATCCGAGGGAAAATCTCCGGGCACACGGTGGAACACGGACTCACACTGCATAATGAACCCCCGCGCTCCGCCGAGCTTACCGCTAAAGCGGGCGGGGGTCGGAATCGGTGTGAGCCGAACCGGTGCCACTGGAGCCGGCTGGACGGCTGCTGGAACAGCAGGAGCCGCGCCACCCTGGCGAGTCGGGAGGAACGGCTGTTGGGGGTCCAAGTGGTTCAATCGGTTAGTTAATTCTAATAATTGATTAAGAACCACCTGTTGCTGATAAACAATCTGATCCACCCGAGCCTCGAGGATGGTAAACCGGTGTGCGAGCCCGCCGTCTGCCGAGCCGCTCTGCTGAAGCCGTACTGACATAACGTTCGGCTCAGGAGACGCACACACACAGGCTCAGAGTAGTTCAAACTGTTTATTAACAACAGGGATGTTTGGGTGCGTGTCTGCAGAATGTTAATGTGTTGGTGGTGGCGTCTGCTTCGGACCCAGAGGCAGGAGACCGTTCAGCCGGCAGCCCTATGGGAGAAATCAGACACAGGGTGATGAGCACACACCAACACAGGAGGAGAATAGGCGAGGGAGAGAAGCTTACTTGTTAGGACAGATGACTGGCGCTTCAAGGATGGAAGCCCGGGAGACAGCCACCTGCAGGGCTCGGTGCAGCAGCGAGGAGAGACGAGGGACGGGATTGTCCGCCGCCGAGGAATCCACCTGTGCACAGGGGAGCAGACTGGAGAGATGAGGTAAGTGATTTTCTTACCGGTGATGAGGATGCTGAAGAGAATGTGGTAGAAGCCCATGGAAGGGAAATGAAGTCTACGGCTTCAGACCGAAGCTCAGGGCGAGGCGGCTTATATCCCTCGCCGCTGATGACTGACAGGTGTGTGAGCAGGTGGCGCCGTTGATGAGCGGCGCGGCGTGACATCATCTCCTTTCCCAATTATTTCTAAACTAGAGCCTGAGGCACTGGATTTTGTGATTGAAGTACAGAATGGCTCAACAGAGTAAGATGGTATATCTGGATGTGAAGCTCCTCACTGTTGTGCTGCAACAGAATGAGTAATATGAACCCAAGTTATAGCCAATATAAAACAGGAGTTTCTGCATAAAACTGCATCACTGTGTTATGAGTGACAGCTGAAATATTCTCACTGAATGAGCGGAGCAGGCTAATATAACAAATGTAATGTACATTTGTAGGCTCCGAGAATACAGTACTCCTAAGAGTACTCCTAAGAGTCATGTATTCTTGAGAGGCTGTCTGCCACAAGGTTGGTCTTCCCTGCCACATACCGAACAGTAAAATCATACGGTTGAAGGGACACATACCACCCTGTGAGACGACTATTTACGTCCTTCATCCTGTCCATCCACTGTAAGGCCCGATGATCTGTCTCTAACACAAAATGACGCCCCAATAAATAATATCTCAGAGACCCTATTGCCCATTTCATGGCAAGACATTCTTTTTCTATTGCAGAATATCTTGTCTCCCGGTCCAACAATTTTCGGCTCAAGAACAGTACTGGGTGTCTCTCTCCCCTCTCCTCCTGGAGAAGTACTGCTCCAATGCCAACTCCTGAAGCATCTGTCTGTAAGATAAATGGACGAGCAAAATCTGGACTGTAGAGAACCTTTTCCCCAGAAATAGCCCTCTTCAAATCCTCAAACGCTCTGTCACATTCCTCTGTCCATTTTACCTTATTAGGTGCTAAAGCCTTGGTGAGGTCAGTCAATACTGCAGCTCTTTCAGCAAAGTGGGGGATGAACTTACTATACCATCCTACCATTCCCATAAATGATCGTACCTTTTTCTTAGTGGTAGGTACAGGGTAGGTCCGGATGGCATCCACTTTACCTACTCGTGGTCTAATGACCTCCTGACCAACCACATGTCCCAAGTATTCCACCTGCTGCTGTCCAAACGCACATTTGCGTGGATTGATTGTCAGTCCTGCCCTTTTAATTAATTGTAGGACCTGCCCAAGGTGTGCCAAATGTTCTTCCCAGGTCTGACTATAGATGACCACGTCATCCAAATAGGCAGCTGCAAAGTTTGGTACCTTTCTTAACACCTGGTCCATAAGCCGCTGAAAAGTTGCAGGTGCCCCCTGAAGGCCAAATGGCATGACCCTAAAATGGAAACTGAAAACCTCGCCTCTGTTTTCCTCCTCATGCCAATTTGTTACATTTGGTAACATTTGGTAGAGTTAATGAACCTACAGCATCAATAAATGCTATGCTGTGAAAGTTGCAGGTGTGTTTATGTGAAGGGGTTTATGTTCAAGGTCCCATTTACTGCACTTTTACCACATATTAATTCCCACAGGTCTTAATTAAATGTTTGTGATATACTTTGGTCAAATTGCCTTTAATTAATTATTGAACATCATCGTGAAGAATATTTTGCAGCCTTCCTCAGAATTGTTCATTTCAGTGCTTGTCTCTTTAAACAACCAAGAGCTGCAGTTAACGCTGCCCTCCCTCTTTTGTCACTATTGTTAATCAAAGCTGGTAAGCTCCTAGCCTGGGTAGCGGGCCTGAGCCAATGTAAATTTGTCTTAAAGAATAAATGAAATGAAGCATCACTGGTGGACAGGAGTGTGTGGTTTCAGTGGTTGATAGGACATGACTGGTCCATGGAGTACAATAAGCACAGAATCATTTGTGATTGAGCGAATGGCTAAACTGCTAGCTGCCTTGGGTCTCCGTTAGAGAACATAAACTTTAGTGAAATAATACAGTGAAATAAGCTGAAATATGTTCTAAAACTGACGTATATGGTCAAATGTTGGTAGATGAACAAGGATTCTAGTGGGGGTGAACAGAACTGATAGAAAATGGCAATCAAAACCAGCCATATTGACAGTTAAGATAATGCCAAGTGGCCTGCCTAGCAGCATCTCCTCGCTGAGGTGAGCTCTAATGCAGTTTGACTGACTCACCAAGCTAATGCTAATGGTTTGATGTATCATCATGGTAAAAATATAACAAAATCAGCCAGAATGACACAAGATGTATTTAACGAGACTGTGGATTAGTGAATCAGTTGGAAACAGGGATGTCTATTAGGGTGACTGAACTCTAAATAAAATAACAATATAAACCACCCTTGGTAAGCTAACACCCTAGCACAGGGGTGTCCAATCATGTGCCATGGAGGGCCAAGACCTTGCAGGCTTTACCTCCAACCAGTGTCTTCAACAGCAGATTTCAGTGAATTTCTTCCCACTGATTGCTGATAAGTGAAAACACCTGCTGAAGAGACTGGGTAGAAGAGAAAACCTGCAGGGTCTTAGCCCTCCATGGCACATCACTGGACACACCTGCCCTAGCAGCACTGTTAGCTCTGAATCTAACGCTTGGACTCGCACTCTGGGCAGGGGCTGAATCATCACAGTCAATAGTATGGTGATGGCTGTAGCTGAAGACCAGGGCGTTTGCCAGTGATGTAGGGAAAAACATCCTGGAAGAGCAACACTGGCTTCTGACTATTCTGCCAAAATGTTAAAATATAATTATTTCTAGGTGAAGAGAGATTTTAATATTTTGCTGTAGCCATATGACCCAAGAAAGCATTTTAGAAGGTTCAACAAACACAGCATGTTTCAATATATGGGACCTGTAACTTAAATCAACATAATTTTACAACCCAACAGTAAAGTAACCTGCAAGTGGGAAAGAAAATGTCAGCATGATCTACTTTGCAACCAAAAGTCTCACATCACCCAGGACTCTCCAACCTTTTCTTCATGGTAAATGGCATTCACTTATATAACGCTTTTTCTCATCTCTAGATGACCAAAGTGCTTTGTAGATCCTGCTATCCACCAATTCACACACACATTCACACACTGATGGCGGAAGAGCTGCCATACACAGGCGCTGGCCTGACCCACCAGGAGCAACTGCGTGTTCAGTGTCTTGCTCAAGGACACTTCAACATGCAAACTGCAGACAGAGCAGGAATCGCACCCGACCCTCCGATCAGTAGTCGGCCACACTACACCTGTGACACAGCCACCCCCTGAATGACCAATATTGCAGCAAATATTCAGCATCTTAGGGAACTGCATTTCAGCTGTGAAGAAAACACCAGCTGGCTCATCAGTGGAGCGTTTAATGAAGGACTGAACCTGTTTTGTCAAAGCGTACTGAGCTGTGTTATTCTGTGGCATCAGATCACAAGACTGACTTAATTTAACTTTCTGACTTTGAAAAAAAAATATACACTTTACAGAATTTTCTCAGTAAATCACCCTTTTATTCACTCAGTGTCCACATGGTGTGACTGCCAACGCCACACATTCTTTTCAGTCAGCCTGCACAGAGTTCTTTAAATCACACTGGTCACAGCTTTCACCTCCTTGTTGGTGATGATTTTTTTTAGCAACAGCAGCACAAGAGCACTTCATGAAATTAACTCGCTGAGCATGGCAGCAAAATGTGGAGTGTTTTTAAATAAAGGAGAAATGACTCTCCTCAGCCAGGGTGTTACAGTGCAGATGATGTGGGAATAAATGTCAGAATGGCACGAATGTTAAAGGCTCTGACTGGGCAGTGTCCATATAAATATAACTGAAACCTTTCAGACCAACTTTTTACTGGTCAGAGATCAGACTGGTGTGAGCGGAGATGGCATCTGTGTCTGCTCACAGCATACTTACAAACTGATCAGTTGTATCAAATGTCAATGTGTTCTGGCTTTGACGTGTTCTTCTATTCAACTACTCATTTATTCAACTCAGGACTGGGAATTCTTTTGGACAACTCCTACTCAGAGGTCACCATCTTTGCCAAAATCCGTCTACCTACTTCTTGTGTAAACCAGATTTTTTTCAGTTCTCACAAAATTGCCAACTTGGTGTCTTTGACTTGATATTCAGGTCCTGTGTCGATCTTATTACCTCCGCCAAGGAGGTAATGTAATCGGGGTGGTTTGTCTGTCTGTCAGCAGGATTACGCAAAAACTACTGGATGCATTTGGATTTGAATGTATACCTCTGCCAAGGCTCTTATCTTCTCACAGTTTGTTAGCAAGAATCTTCCAAAACTGTTGGATGGATTTGGATGAAATTTTTTACCAGAGGTGGTCCTTGGGATAGAGAGGAACCCATTACATTTTGGTGATGATCTGAGAACGCATACCAACACCAAGGCTCTTATCTTCTCACAGTGTGTTAGCAACAATCCTCCAGAACTAGTGGATTGACTTTGATGCAATTTTCACCAGAACTGGCTCATGGCCTACACACAAACCTATTACATTTTGGAGGTGATCCATGAAGGACGGAAGGAACCTTGGCAAAAGTATGCACTCTCTGAGTGCTTTTCTAGCTCTTTACTTAAAACAGGTTTCAAATAATTAAGCCCCTGTATGAAAGAAAATTTATCTTCAGAACACTGACTTGTCAGGGAAAGAATGAAATAACACTACATTTAACAATGTTCCTTTGATTGTCTTGAACTAAAAAAGCACTTTGCCCCTCATATCCCTGGAGTAAAAAAAAAAACCCTCACAAATCATCATCTGCTAATTTACAACTCAAATAGTTACCAATAGCAACTGTATTTGCCATTTCTTTTCCAAGAGCCTATTCACACAGAATACAAAGATTAATCTCACTGCCACAAGAGATAGAAAATTCAATAGGTGTTTTGGGGGGATTTTTGATGTTCCCACAAGACCACACAGATGCAGTCTGACCTGTTGCAAATACAGCGAGGCTGAGCTGTAGCCCTGCCATCCCAGTGTACCTCTATTACAATTATAGCTTCAGTAAGCTGCAGCCACATCAGGATTTGGTCTATTGCTCTGCTGCAGAACAACTCCCTCCTCACCACCCATGCTTGTCAGTTCTGACACTAACATCATTCTGGGTTATCCTGAGCAGTGAGGGGTTTATTAAAGGCAAGTCTGGCTGCATGAGAGACTGGCAGATTAGACAATCAGTCTACAATTACTACATTAAGAACGTTCTTCAAGTTAACTGCAGTACAGATGCTCACAATCTTCCTCAGTACATATGAAGCTAGAGACTTTTAATGTTGATCCTGATTTCTTCTGTGAAATTTGTTCAGGCTTTAAGTTCTACTGTTTTACACTGGATACCGTTTTGGTAAATAGCTGACAAGACAAAGAAAAAAAAAGAGTATATGCTAAAATGCTATTCTTAAATGACTCATTATCTTCAAACCAATGATTTACCTTGTGTAGGTGGAAAAAGTGGTTACAGCCATGTAGTACAGATCCAGCAAAATGGGAGGACTAATTTTATAACTCGATTTGGAACAGAGGGGTGCACTACGACGTTTGTTCAACTTAGCCAGGCTTTCTTTAAAGGGGTCATTGACTGAAAACTTGTGTTTTTGTAGGTTTTAACCTTCTGAAGTGCGTCTCTTGGTCACGTGAATACAAAATACTCACTCTTAAACATACAGCCTTTATCTATTTTTTCTCTCCAAGAAGATTTTTAAGCTTTAACTCGTCTGAGGATTTTCCTATATGTCATGAAATGGGAAACATCACTAAAAGTTAAATGTCACTATAGACAGGACAGAAAATCAGAAAAGGGCCATTTTAAGGAAGGTTGAGGCATTTTGTGTTAAAAGTTGGTAATGAGGTGTTTTAACACAACTTGGGTGTGCTGATCATGAATTTGGTGGTTATCATTCACAATTTTGAGATATGAGTCCTGAAAATTAACTTGCAAATGGATACCAGTATATAATGCTAAAATAGACAATTCATGAATGACATACAGGTATCATCATACTAACAGTTGCAGGAACTAGTTGTTCTAAATATCATAATTAATCGTGATTAGCCACGATTAATCCTGATTATGCCTACCACTATTTTTTTCATAAACTTTTTTAATATTTAAGTATATTTTTTGCTGCCGTTTAGCTGGGGATAGCTCCTAGCAGCACCCTCTATTAACCAACCACCAGTGGTTCAAAGTCATAGAAACTGAATCTAGAAATGTCCAAAAAACACCATATATATTAAGAATTTGGGGGAATGAGAATTAAAATGATGAAGGATTTACTTATACTGTATCTTATAAAATCATAAACCAGTCAAATATGTTTATCCCCCTCAGCTAGAAAGGTTGCAGGGGAGTTATCAGGCAGACATCAAGACCTACAGTGGTGTTAAAAAGTGTTTGCCCCTTCCTTATTCCTCATTTTTTTGTATGTTTGTCACAGTTAAATGTTTCAGATCATCAAACAAATTTAAATATTAGACAAAGATAATACAAGTAAACACAAAATGCAGTTTTTAAATGAAGGTGTTTATTATTAAGGGTAAAAAAAAAATCCAAACCTACATGGCCCTGTGTGAAAAAGTGATTTCCGTCCCTGTTAAAACATAAATTAACTGTGGTTTATCACATCTTTGGAAAGCTGAGTTCAATTTCTCTAACCACACCCAGGCCTGATTACTGCCACACCTGTTCTCAATCAAGAAATCACTTAAATAGGACCTGCTTGACAAAGTGAAGTAGACCAAAAGTTCCTCAAAAGCTAGACATCATACTGCGATTCAAAGAAATTCAGGAACAAACGAGAAACAAAGTAATTGAGATCTATTAGTCTGGAAAAGGTTATAAAGCCATTTCTAAAGCTTTGGGTCTCCAGCAAACCACAGTGAGAGCCATTATCCACAAATGGCGAAAACATGGAAAAGTGGTGAACCTTTCCAGAAGTGGCTGGCCGATTCAGTTTTGTCAGAAAACATCTTGATGACCCCCCAAGACTTCTGGGAAAATACTCTGTGGACTGACGAGACAAAAGTTGAACTTTTTGGAAGGTGTGTGTCCCATTACATCCGACATAAAAGTAACACAGCATTTCAGAAAAGGAACATCACACCAACAGTAAAATATGGTGGTGGTAATGTGATGGTCTGGGGCTGTTTTGCTGCTTCAGGACCTGGAAGACTTGCTGTGGTAAATGGAACCATGAATTCTGCTGTCTACCAAAAAATCCTGAAGGAGAATGTCCGGCCATCTGTTCGTGACCTCAAGCTGAAACACACTTGCAGGCTTTCCTCTGGTAACATTTCTGGGTGGCAGCCCGCCACGCCTGAAAATTTTCTGCCACTCTATCAGGAAATATAAATTTAAGAAAAATATATGAAGCAATGATGGTCCACAAACATGCACACAAACAGTGGCCATCATACGCGCGGAGTTCAGAAGCGCCCCACCCGTGTGTTCCAGTCAGTGTCTCGCTACGAGCGTCACTGTCCAAGAGAAACCCAAGCTTATTAAAGTACTTTAAATGCGGAAAAAAAATCAGAAGAGGTATGTAAGCAGTGAAGGCATTTATCATGGTTTTAACCCGCTGGTAACGGGAGCAATAATGGAAGAGTCGCTTAGCTAACACATGTTGTTAGTTTTTTGTTTTTCTTATTTCAGACAAGACTAAAAAGGTGATGTTTTTACCTTTACCATTGTTAATATTAATTAACTAATTTATGTTCATTATTATGTGCCTAGCAAGTTAAGCTGACTGAAATTCACAAAGTCAATTACTTTAATCCGTCAGCAACCTTCAGACAAACTAAATGTGCCAACATTTGGATTTCAAAATAAAGGAGGTTTTTCCTGCTTTCTGGGTGGTGAGGAGATTTCTAAAAAAACCCCAACTATAAATATATAGAAATATTATAACAGAAATAACTGCATATTTGGTCATTTAAGTTAATTTATTTCATTAAATACAATTTTATTAATATTTTTTCTCTGAAATCAGAGTTAAATTATTGTTCTGTTCTGGCTCTGCAAAATTACAGTCTAAACTATGAATTGTTGGTGACTTCCGGTCTGGACGCCATGGCGACTGCAGCTTAACACTGAAGTTCTCAGACCCAATCTAGGATAACACCTTGAAAATCAAACTTAACGGATTTTTGGAGGAGTGAAAATCAAAAGACAAAATCATCATGTCTAAAGGAAAACAGAAGAAACTGAAATTCTCCAGGCCAGGACACGTATCGGCCGGAGAATCCGAACTGGAAGATCTCCGTTCAGAAGACGAGGAACTGGTGATAGCTAACAAAAGGGTTAGCCTGAAATCACTATTTGAGGAGCTACGACGATTTCGCCGAGATGTTACGGCCGAATTTCGGGAATTCAGAGAAGAATTGAAAAGGACAAACAGCAGAGTGGACCAGGCCGAGAACCGAATCTTGGAAACAGAGGATCGAATAAAAGTGCTCGAAGATTCTGTGCTAGACCTACGCAAAAGACAAGCAGCTATAGAGGCTAAGCTAACCGACCAAGAAGGAAAACAAAGAAGAGACAACATAAGAATTCATGGTCTGATAGAAGGAACCGAAAATGGTTTTAACTCAATGGCAGAATGCGTGGAATCCTTACTAAGAGAGAAATTGGATATTCCACAAACCACCGACTTGAAGATAGAAAAGGCACATCGTTCATTAGCCGCTAGGCCGGCGGCGGAAGCGCCCCCACGTTCGGTGTTGGTAAGATTTTCCAATTTCAAAATAAAACAAGAGGTTGTAAGACTGGCCTGGCAGAAAAAAGGATTTATGCACCAGGAGAGAAAAGTCTACGTGGAACACGATTACGCCCCGGAGGTCCTTAAAAAGCGCAGGGAATACAATGACGCGAAAAAGGTGTTAAGAGAGAAGAAATTGCGCTTTCAGACACCATTTCCTGCGAAGTTAAGGGTCTTCTACGGTGATGAAACGTGTCTCTATAATTCGGCGGAAGAAGCAACAGCTGACATGGCGAAAAGAGGCCTCCCGGTAACGGTATTTAAACCCCCAGCAGACCCGAGTGAGAAGATCAAAGCGCAAACATGGACAACACAAAGACCTTCAAAATCCACGGACCAGCAGCGGGAAACCCAGCACCAGAGCGTCGCGGATAAACTATCCGTTTTCAGGTTGGAATAGCGACCTTTTTTTTTTTTTTTTTTTTCTCTTGAATCAATCCGCACATCCAACCCCCCTCATACAAGGTAACAAACATTAAAGGAGATGCATATTCAGCATGTGGTAAAACATTTCATGGAACAATCATATTATTTGAAACAAATAAGTCTTTGTAATAAAAAAAAAAAAAACTTGTTAAAATAGAAATGTGACAATAATCCACATGTTCTCCTCATACTAACAAATACTGTTTTTGCGTGAATGTTTGATGTGATGGGGGTGGGAGGGTGCACACAATTTCACAGGGTTTAGGCATAAAAGGAAAAAAAAAAAAAAAATCATTACAAGTTTGGATTGGGTTCTGAAACTCACGTTAAAAGCATGGGACTACTTTCAGTGGTAAGAGAGGGCCCTCAACACGTAACAGAGTTTGAGGAATTTCCCTCAGAGCCTTCACTCCATCAAGGCTCTTACAGGGTCTTTAAAAAGACCTCAGCTCAGGAAGTTCTTTTGACAGCTTTTTGTTTTAAAGTTTTTTACACTATGTTCTTAATGTTTTTCTTGTTTTTAATGTTCTTTCAGTTTCTGAGTAGCATAAAAGAGGGCCACCACACAGTTATACTAAACAAAACAACACAATGGAGAAACAGGGTGTAACCAAAATAATTTCATATAATGTAAAAGGAATCCTGAATCCAGTTAAAAGATCCAAGATTCTAGGCAAAATGAAAAAAGACAAAGCAGGAATAATACTTTTACAAGAAACCCACCTAACAGACGTGGAACACAATAAACTCAGTAGACAAGGGTTTAAAATGATCTCTTCATCTTCATATAAATCAGGGAGGAGGAGGGGAGTAGCGACATTGATATCAACCAAAATTACATTTGAAAAAAAATCAGAACACAAAGATAAAGAAGGGAGATACAGTTTGGTAACTGGGCGGCTAGAGGGAGAAGATATCACCCTGCTGAATGTGTATGCTCCCCCAGGGGCTAACTGGAAATTTTATAAAAATGTATTCGACCTAATGATAACTAAAGCTCAAGGTTTAGTGATATGTGGTGGGGACTTCAATCTTAGACTGAATCCATACTGGGATGCTTCTGGTAATTCCCCACATCAAAATAACACCCAAAACAGGAAGACTCGGATGCTACTAAAAGAATTGGGAATCTGTGACGTGTGGAGGGAACTCAACCCCAGTGTAAAAGACTATACATTTTACTCAACTCCACATTCATCTTACTCAAGGATTGACTATTTTTTTATGTTTAATAGAGACATTGGAAGAGTAAAAACATGTAAAATAGGACTGATGGATCTCTCCGACCACAGTCCGATCTACATGGACTTAAATATCCAAAAATACACAAATAATACATTTTCTTGGAGGTTAAATTCAAATGTCCTGAAAGGACCATTGAAAGATGAATTGGAATCAGATATTCTCAGATATTTGGAAGATAACGATAATGGAGAAGTATCCCCTTTAATACTGTGGGATGCATGTAAAGCTGTAATAAGAGGAAAGATTATTGCAAAACTGGCAACCCAAAAGAAACTAAGACAAGAAAAACTATCCACATTAGAGTCAGAACTTAGGAACCTAGAAAAAGAACACAAAGGCAACACTCATTCTACTGACTCGCTCAAGATTAAGGAAATTAAAAACCAAATAAATGAGATCTACACAACACAAATCCAGAAGAAACTTACATTTCTGAAACAAAAATACTATGAAGCAGGCAGTAAATCGGCAAAATTGCTAGCCTATAAATTGAGGAAACATCAAACAGAAAGAGCAATCTACAAAATCAGAGACCCAGTATCAAAGGAAATAAAATTCAGAATTCAGGATATTCTTAAAAACTTCGAGAATTACTATAAGAACTTATACTCCCACAAAAAACATAAAAACGCATCCGAGGCATTCCTAAACACATTAAACCTTCCCCAACTTACGGAGTCACAAAATAAAACACTACTGTCAGAAATACATCCTAAAGAATTGGAAAAAGCAATTATGAAACTTAAAGCTAACAAATCCCCAGGAGCTGATGGCTATACAGCAGAGTGGTACAAAACCTTTAAACAGCAACTATCTCCTCTCCTCCTGAAAACATTTAATTATGTCCTCCACACAGGGGAAATCCCCCCCTCCTGGAGAGAAGGGGTCATTGCAGTTATACCTAAACCTGAAAAGGATAAACTAGAGTGCTCCAACTACAGACCAATCAGTGTACTAAATCAGGACTATAAGCTTTTTACCATTATCCTTGCCAAAAGGTTAGAAAATATACTGACAGACCTTATTCATTTAGACCAAACAGGTTTTATAAGACAAAGACAGACACAAGACAACATTCGACGCACTTTACACATAATTCATCATATAAAAAAATATAACTTAAATGCAGTCATATTGGGATTAGATGCTGAAAAAGCATTCGATTCGGTTGACTGGTCTTTTCTATATAGAATCTTATCCAGTTTCAATTTTCATAACAACTTCATTAGAACTATACAGGCATTATATAAAAAACCAACAGCTAAAATAAGGATTAACGGTAATTTATCATCATCTTTTGAACTGGAAAGAGGATGTCGTCAGGGCTGCCCCCTGTCTCCACTGCTCTTTGCAATCTTCATAGAACCTCTGAGCCAATGGATAAGACAAAACCAAAAAATTCAAGGTATTACACTTGGTCAGAAGGAACATAAAATAGCACTCTTTGCTGATGACATTTTAATATACCTAGGGCAGCCGGACACTTCTTTACCAGAACTAACCTCAGTTTTTTCAGAGTATGGAGATTTATCGGGATACAAATTAAATATGCATAAAACCCAAGTTTTAACATTCAACTATGACCCAAATCATTATTCACTAAGTGAACTCAAAACTAACTGGGAGTCGGAATCTATGAAATATCTGGGGGTCAATATCCCGAAACAACTCAACAAAATTATATCACTAAACTATGATCCACTGGTGACAAAAATAAAATCTGACCTAGCAAGATGGAATATGATACCATTCTTGGGTACTGCACAAAGAATTGAAGCAGTCAAAATGAATATACTTCCACGTCTTCTATACCTTTTCCAAACAATACCGGTAGAACCTCCCCAAAAAACATGGCAGGAGCTGGACAGAAGGATCTCAAGATTCATATGGCAGGGCAAGAGACCTAGAATCAGATATAGAACCCTACAGCTAAACAAAGACAAAGGTGGGCTCGCGCTGCCAAATATCAGGGACTACTTTAAAGCCGCACAAATTAAAACTTTAGTAGAGATATGTAACCCAGTCTACACTGCACAATGGAAGGAGATTGAATGCCAAATAACAAGTGACATCCCCCTACAGGCGATAATAGGGAACAATGTCTTACCTAAGCTTTTGAATAACACTAACCCGTGGATAGAGACCCCGCTAAAAATTTGGTTTAAGATAGTCAGAGAGAATCAAACTAAAGAGCCCTATCGACTTCTGCAATGGATCGCCTATGATCAGGACTTTACTCCTAATTAAACAGACACCAGATTTAAAAAGTGGAAGGAGAAAGGGCTGATAAAATATTACGATTTTTTTAAAGGGCAAATCTTAAGAAGTTTTGAAGATTTGAAAAAACAAGGCCTAATAAATCAAGACCTTTACAGGTTCTTCCAGCTTAGACACCACATAAACAATATACTTAAAAAGGAGGTTTTGGAAAGGGCCCAGTCAGGTGTTCTGAAGGTCTTCTTAATGGCATATAAAGGGATCCCAGGGATCAGATACATTTCTAAAATATACCAAGGTCTTCAAGACTTAAAAGGAGACAACACATCTTATATAAAAGAGAGATGGGAAAAAGAGGGGAATTTCACTTTACAACTGGAAATATGGGAAAAGCTAAATAAACAGCAATGGAAAAGTACCTCATCCCTGCAGTGGAGAGAATTTGGATGGAAAAACTTGGCAAGATTTTTCAGAACACCTGCACAAAACAAATTTACCCATAAGGGATTGAACTGTTGGCGCTTGTGTGGTGAAAAGACTGCAAATCATTTTCATGTGTTTTGGTCATGCCCAGTTATCCACCAATATTGGACCAAGGTACAGACAATATTGGGGAAAATATTCAAAATTACAGTTCCCTTTTCTTTTGTAACTTTGTATTTGGGTTTACTACCGGACTCACTGGAAAGACGAGGAGAAAAATACTTATTCAATGTTTTAATATTGGCAAGCAAAAAAGCTCTAACTAAAAAATGGATGTTGAAGGACTGTCCTACACCTGAAGATTGGACTAACGTGATCCAAGACATTTACTCGATGGAAAAGTTGACATTCGCACTGAGACAGGACATGGATGTGTTCATGAACTTTTGGCAACCCTGGACCGCATATGTGTCTTCCATTAGATCTAATCTTTGACAAATACCATTTCAATAATGGTTCCGCTCTTTGTTCCAATGCTACTCAGATGCTCTTTTATCTTTATTTACTTACTTTTTCTTTTTGTTTGTTTTTTACTGGTTTGTTTGTTTTTTTTTTGTTATTTGTTTCTTGTTTTTTTTTCTCTTTAATTTCACTTTTTCTTTCACTTTAAAAAAAAAAAAAAAGGGGTGTTGTAAGAATTAATCTTCCAATGTTGTCAGATATCAGAAAATAAGGGAACATGTGATGAAAATGTAAACACTGCATTGCTGTAACGACCTGTATACCCTTTACAAAAACTTAAAAAAACAAAAAAAAACAAAACTATGAATTGTTATAAGGAAAAAGTAAAAAAAAATTATGTCTGTTTCAAATTTATTAAAAAAATAGGAATTTTATTTTAAACAATATAGACAAAAATTAGCCATAAAATAATCCACAAATTTATAATAAAGTCTCAAATGTACAAGAAAAGTCAATTTTACAAGAGGAAATTACAAATTTGAGGAAAATGGTTTCAAATTTAGATACATTTACAGAGAAAAGTAGAAAACTATAAGAAAATTGTTACAAATTTTGGAGAAAAACCTCAAACCTTCAAGACTGAACTAATTACTCAAGTTTTTAAGTGGGTGCTCTTTGTACCCTTAACTAGAAACTTTTGGTTGTTTACTTTTAATTTACATGACACTTGGTATTTTGTAACCTGTTTTTATACCACCATAGACAAGAGAGAGAACCTGAATTAGACAGGGCTCAGAGAGGTCAAGATGAGACAGAAGAAAGGAGCCAAGGAAAGGAAAGTGTTCAGGCAGAGGGTCCAGGAGAGGTGAGAGCAGAGGAAGGAGAGAAGGATGACACCAATAAAAAGTCCAAACACAGGACATCTGGGTGGGACCCCAACTGGCCCAATATTCCAACATTCAAGCCTCGGTTGTACAATATTTCAAATGGTAAGTTCCACATGCAAAGTTACTGTGCAAAATTTACAAAAAAAAGAAATAAATAGTATAAAATTGACATATTCCAGTTACAATAGTGTCATGTGAAGTCACATATTAATTATAGTAAAGGTAAAATATCCAAATCAATTGCAATACTACACAGAGTGAAATATTTGCTGAATCAAGCCACACTATATACCTTGTATCATTCATTAATACTCCCATACATGACATATTGTACTGAAGTATGGGAAATACATATAAAACAAGCATATATCCAGTCTTTATGCTTCAGAAGAGAGCTATTAGAATAATAAACAAAGCTGCTTACAGGGAACCAACAAATCCACTTTTTCTTAAATTAAAAGCTCTCAAGTTGAAAGATCTGGTTGACTTTAAAACTGCAGTAATAATGTTTAAAGTGAAGAATCTATCACTGCCCGCAAATATCCAAAAGTTGTTCCAAATAAGGGAGAAACAATATCATTTCAGAGGAACATGTATATTTCAAAAACCTTCAGTGAGAACTACCACCAAGCAACACTGTGTTTCAGTGCAAGGAGTCAGATTATGGAACGATTTTGGACCTGAATTAAAATCATGTACAACGCTTGGACAATTTAAACAAAAACTAAAGGAAAAAATACTCCAAACATATATACAAGATGACATGTAAAATCACATAAGGATTGTCATATCCAGTCTGCGTTGTGTTGTAGCTTAGTTTTTTGTCACATTTTGTCTTAGCTTTGTTCTGAATTGTAATCGCTCTTGTTTTGTTTTTCTTTTGAATTCTTGGATGGAACACGGGTGGGCAATATAAGCTGCGGCTTCAGCCATCACCCATTTCAGATAACTTATGTTGAACTGTATAATCAGAGGAGTTATTGTCTAATTTGACCTTGTTGGATTTTCTTTCCCCCTTTGTTATATTATTCAGTTTCTTTTAATCTGTACTTTTAATCTATCCGAAATAAAGATTCATTCATTCATTCATTTATTCATTCATGTGTTTTCTGCCCCCCTCCCCCAGAAAAAATATGTTGCCACTACGCTAAGGTCTTTAAGCCAGAGGAAACACTGCACTTGGGTTCTGCAGCAGGACAATGATCAAAAACACATAAGCAAGTCCACCTCTGAATGGCTTAAGAAAAACAAAATGCGGACTTTGGAGTGGTCTAGTCAAAGTCCTGATCTGAATCCAATTAAGATGCTGTGGCATGACCTTAAAAAGGCGGTTCATGCTTAAAAACCCTCCAATGTGGCTGAATTACAACAATTCTGCAAAGATGAGTGGGCCAAAATTCCTCCACAGCGCTGTAATAGACTCAATGCCAGTTATCACAAATGCTTGATTGCAGTTGTTGTCATGGGCAGCGAGAGCGCGCCCCCTCCGTCCCGTTCATCTCTCCCCAGCTCATCATCACACCTGAGGGAGAAGACACACCTGCGCCCTCTCATCAGCCAGCGTACTTAAGGAGGTATCCTTCAGTGATTCAACGCTGGCTCATCTGGGTATACTGCCATTAAGACAGCAAGTCGCTGTACACTGGGTAAAGAAATTATTAACCTGTGTGCTTTATTCCCTTGTTCAGGTTGCTGCCATCGTGTGGGTGTGTCACTGGGACTGTGCCCGCTCTCCTGCCACACCATCCCTCACCAACAGTAACCTCCACCCGGTCAGGCACCACCAGCTCATTCCCTACCCTGCTGGTTCGTCTGTTCCCCGCTGGAGTCCTGCTGGTGCTCCCTTGGAGCCCACGTAAGTGGTAATTTGGCTCGCCCATTATCCCTTACTCCATTCCTCCTCTTACAGCTCTCGTCTTCTCTCCACAGGCTCCTTCCTCTGGTGAGTGACTGTTCTGTAGCTGTGCGGAGTTTTGCTATTTAATAAAGATTCTCAAACGTGTATTATTGTTTGATTGTCTCTGTTGCTGCATCTTGCACGTGGGCTGAATTATCTTATCAGTCATGACAGAATGAGCCAGCCTTAACCTCGGCTCAGCAGGTGCAACAGCAGGGCAATCAGCTCTGGATCGCCTAGAGGCATCCGAGCAATAAATTGCTGTGACGGGCCAGCAGCTGCAAACGATGATGCGGCAATTGGACACCATCACGCAGCATTTGGCGGGGCGGCTCCTCCGGCTTCTCCTCAGCCTGCTCCCATTGTTCAACCACCGGTGCGCCGTACCATCTCCGTTCCCACACCTGCCCCATACGTGGGGGAGGTGGGGAAGTGTAAGGAGTTCCTCTGTCAGGTGCGGATGTATTTGGAGCAGGTCGGGGGGGAGTGCCCGGGGAATGTCGCAAAAATCCAATTTTTCACCCTACTGTTGCAAGACCGAGCCCTTAGTTGGGCTCGGGCCACAGCAGCCAGCCCAGAGGGCCGTAGTTACACATTTGACCAATTTGTGGCCGCTTTTTGCCACGCGTTCGACCACACCGAGAGTCAAGGGAACATAATGAGCCACCTTATGACTTTCTGCCAGGGGGCTTGGTCTGTGGCCGAGTTCTCTGTGGAGTTTCGGGTCGAAGTGGCGGACTCGGGGTGGAATGAGGTTGCGTTAGGCAGCGTGTTTTTCCATGGGTTAAACGCCCACCTCTGCAAGGACTTGGCGGTTTATGCTGTTCCCGATTCGCTTGATGGTCTCATTGATCAGGCTGTGGTGTTGGACAACCGTTACTGTGAGCGCGCAAAGGAGTGGCAGGCCTCCTCTTGCTCGTCCGCCGAGCGGGTGCCCGTTGCGGGGACTGACACTGGGGGGGCCAGTTCTCCTCCCAAGCCGATGGACCTCAGTCGGTTTCAATTAACCAATGACGAGTGTCAGCGAAGGAGGAGGACTGGCACATGTATGTACTGTGGTTCTCCAAAGCACAGTCCGGACGAGTGCCCCCCAGTGGCCAAAAAGACGCGGCCCGTCAGTAACCGTGACCAAATTAACCCCCCCTGGCAATTTCTCTATTCCGGCCCTCGTGCAATTGCCAGGGGTCGAGAGGAGGGTCTTGGCGTTAGTTGATTCAGGGGCAGAGAGCAATTTTGTGTCGGCCCGGCTCGTTTGGGACCTGGGTATTCCCACTCTTAAACTGCCCCATAATCAACGTATTACCACCATATCCGGCCATGAGGTTGTGGTAGTCGCCAAATGCACGAGGCCGGTCGCCATCCTCTTGTCCGGGAATCATCGGGAGGAACTCACTTTCCTAATTCTCCAAAATTCATCATCCCCGATGATTCAAGGGTATCAGTGGCTCCGGAGGCACAGCCCCATTATTAACTGGGGGCGTAATTCGATCTCCTCCTGGAACCCATTTTGTTTGGCCAATTGTTTAATTGTTCAGCTGAATGTACTTCTTCTCTCCCTGTCTCTCCCTCTCCGGTCGAGCCACCGGACCTCAGCCTCATCCCCCAGGCTTATCACGATTTGGGGGAGGTCTTCAGCAAGTTGAGAGCGCTGTCGCTTCCGCCTCACCGCTCTTATGACTGTGCTGTGAACCTCATCCCGGGGGCGAAGCTGCCGTCCAGCCGGTTCTACAGCATCTCTGGGCTGGAGAGAGAGGCAGTGGAGAAGTATGTTAAAGAGTCGCTGAACACCGGCCTTATTCGGCCATCTTCAGCTCTGCTCGGGGCCGGGTTCTTCTTTGTTGGCAAGAAGAATGGCTCACTGCACCCATGTATCGACTACCAGGAGCTCAACGCCGTAACAGTTAAGGACAAATATCCTTTGCCCTTGATGAATTCCATGTTCGAGCTCCTTCAGCACTCATTGGTGTTCACTAAATTAGACTTACGCAACGCATATCATCTAATTTGCATTCGTGAGGGGGACGAGTGGAAGACAGTGTTTAAAACCCACCTGGGCAATTTGAGTATTTGGTTATGCTATTTGGGCTCATCAACGCCCCCGCTGTCTTCCAACAGTTAATTAACGACGTCCTCCGCGATATGCTCTATCAATTTGCATTCGTCTATTTAGATGACATTTTGATTTTCTCCCGCTCGCCAGAGGAACATGAGGTCCATGTCAGAGCAGTCTTACAATGGCTCTTGGAGAACCAGCTCTACGTTAAGGCCGAGAAGTGTGAGTTCTCCACTACATCTACCACCTTCTTGGGTTTCATAGTGGCTGAAGGGAGACTGACTGTCGACCCGGCCAAGGTGAGAACTGTGCTTGATTGACCGTCACCCCACTCACAAACTTTTATTGCTGGTTCATCAGGAACTATAGTGGGGTAGCACTGCCCTTAACACAGCTGACCTCTGTTAAGGTCCCCTTTCGGTGGACCGAGGCAACGGAGCACGCCTTTTCCAAATTAAAGGGCCTGTTCACTGAAACACCAATCTTGGCTCAGGTCGACACACAGCTCCAGATCGTCCTCGAGGTGGATGCATCTGATTTGGGGGTGGGCGCTGTCCTCTCGTGGTGTAAGTCCTCCAATCAGAAGCTACACCTGTGCGCGTATTTTTCCTGTTGGCTCACGCCGGCCGAGAGAAATTACGATGTAGGGGACAGAGATGCTCGCCATTAAATTGGCACTGGAGGAATGGAGGCATTGGTTAGAGGGGGCTATTCACCCCATTGTCGTGCGGACGACCACAAAAACCTCGAGTATTTGCGGTCGGCCCGCCGACTTAATGCCAAGCAGGCTCGCTGGGGTTTATTTTTCCAGCGGTTTAATTTCACCATCACCTACCGGCCTGGCTCTCGGAAGACCAAACCAGATGCGCGATCGTCCCAGTTTGATTCCGAGGAGGTAGCGCCCCCTTCCCACCCCCAACCATTCTTCCCTCTTCATGCGTCCTCTGTGCTCTTACGTGGGATATCGAGCGGAGGGTCCGTCAGACCCAGTCTAGGGAGCCTGTGCCAGAAGGGTGAACCCAGGACCGCCCGTACGTCCCCGCTGCCCTCCGCAGTGACGTCATCCAGTGGGGTCACACCAGCCGCTTCACCTGTCATCCTGGTATCACCCGCATGACAGATCTTGTTTGGCGGGTGTTCTGGTGGCTCACGCTGCGGCAGGATGTGTGGAAGTATGTGCGGGCCTGCCAGACCTGTGTCTGGGGCAAGTCAGATTCACCCCCCCCCCCCCCCCCCCCCGGCTGGGCTTCTCCTTTCTCTTCCCATCCCCGGTCGCCCATGGTCTCACATCGCTGTGGACTTTGTCACTGGACTTCCCCCCTCCCATGGTAAATCAGTGATCCTGACCATCGTGGACCACTTCTCCAAGGCTGTCCACCTGGTGGCGCTTCCCAAACTCCCCTCCGCCATCCTCCTGACTGAACATGTGATCCGACTCCATGGGATTCCTGTTGACACCGTGTCTGACCGGGGCCCGCAGTTCACATAGCAGGTTTGGAGGGCATTCTGCCGCACCCTGGGGACGATGGTGAGCCTCTCCTCTGGGAACCATCCCCAGAGCAACGGGCAGGCAGAGCGTGCCAACCTGTCCTTGTAAGCCACCCTGCGATGCGTGGCAGCCGAACACCCCTCCTCTTGGAGCTCGCACCTGACCTGGGTGGAATATTCTATGATCTCAGCCACCTCCACGGCAACGGGGCTCACTCCATTTGAGGCATCTTTAGGCTACACGCCTCCGCTCCTACCCATGACCGAGAGGGAGGTCGCGGTTCCCTCCATGGGGGCTCACGCTCGCCGCTGCAGGCAGGTCTGGAGATCCACGCGTGCTGCCCTCACCCACTCTCTCGAGCGCAACCGGGCCGCGGCTGATAAGCAACATGTGCCTGCCCCAAGTACACCGTAGGGCAGCAGGTCTGGTTGTCGGCCAGTAAGGTTCTGCTGAAGACAACGGTGAGGAAACTGTCTCCTTGCTTTATCGGGCCTTTTCCAATCTCCAGCATTGTTAATGATGCCTCAGTGTGGCTCAAACTTCCACCAGCCCTGTGGGTTAACCCGACCTTTCATGTCTCTCACATCAAGCCCCTCTCGGTCAGTCCTCTCTGCCCCCCCCCCCCGACCGAAGCTGCCTCCTCCTCCTCCCCGGGTTATCGACAGCCACCTGGCCCATACGGTCCACCGGATCATGGACGTTCGCCGTCGAGGCTGGGGCCTCCAGTATTTGGTTGATTGGAAGGGCTACGGCCAGGGGGAACAGTCCTGGGTTCCTTTGTCCCGAATCCTGGACAAGGAGATGCTCCGGGCATATCATCGTGCCCATCCCAGCAAGCCGTATGGACCGCCAGGAGGTACTCCTAGAATGGGGGGCCCTGTCATGGACAGCGAGACCGTGCCCCCTCCGTCCTGTTTATCTCTCCCCAGCTCATCATCACACCTGAGGGAGAAGACACACCTGCGCCCTCTCATCAGCCAGTGTACTTAAGGAGGTATCCTTCAGTGATTCAACGATGGCTCGTCTGGGTATACTGCCATTAAGACAGCAAGTCGCTGTACACTGGGTGAAGAAATTATTAACCTGTGTGCTTTATTCCCTTGTTCAGGTTGCTGCCATCGTGCGGATGTATCACTGGGACTGCGCGCGCTCTCCTGCCACATCATCCCTCACCAACAGTAACCTCCACCCGGTCAGGCACCACCAGCTCATTCCCTACCCTGCTGGTTCGTCTATTCCCTGCTGGAGTCCTGCCGGTGCTCCCTTGGAGCCCACGTAAGTGGTAATTTGGCTCGCCCATTATCCCTTACTCCATTCCTCCTCTTACAGCTCTCGTCTTCTCTCCACAGGCTCCGTCCTCTGGCAAGTGACTGTTCTGTAGCTGTGCGGAGTTTTGCTATTTACAGACGTGGACAAAATTGTTGGTACCCCTCTGTTAATGAAAGAAAAACCCACAATGGTCACAGAAATAACTTGAATCTGACAAAAGTGGTAATAAATAAAAATTCTATGAAAATTAACCAATGAAAATCAGACAGTGCTTTTGAATTGTGGTTTAACAGAATTATTAAAAAAAAAAAAAAACTCATGAAACAGGCCTGGACAAAAATGATGGTACCCCTAGAAAAGATTGAAAATAATGTGACCATAGGGACATGTTCAACCAAGATGTGTCCTCTAATTAACATCACAGGTGTCTACAAACTTATAATCAGTCAGTCAGCCTATTTAAAGGGTGACAAGTAGTCACTGTGCTGTTTGGTGTCATGGTGTGTACTACACTAAACATGGACCAGAGGAAGCAAAGGAGAGAGTTGTCTCAGGAGATTAGAAAGAAAATTATAGACAAGCACGTTAAAGGTAAAGGCTATAAGACCATCTCCAAGCAGCTTGATGTTCCTGTGACTACAGTTGCACATATTATTCAGAAATTTAAGATCCACGGGACTGTAGCCAACCTCCCTGGACGTGGCCGCAGGAGGAGACAGATAATATGAATGATAACAAAAGAGCCCAGAACAACCTCTAAACACATTCATGGTGAACTCCACGGTCAAGGTACATCAGTGTCAGATCGCACCAGCCGTCGTTGTTTGAGCCAAAGTGGACTTCATGGGAGACGACCAAGGAGGATGCCACTGTTGAAAACAAATCATAAAAAAGCCAGACTGGAATTTGCCAAACTGCATGTTGACAATCCACAAAGCTTCTGGGAGAATGTCCTATGGACAGACGAGACAAAACTGGAACTTTTTGTCAAGGCACATCAGTGCTATGTTCACAGACGCAAAAATGAAGCATACCAAGAAAAGAACACTGTCCCTACTGTGAAACATGGAGGAGGTTCTGTTATGTTCTGGGGCTGCTTTGCTGCTTCTGGCACAGGGTGTCTTGAATCTGTGCAGGGCAAAATGAAATCTCAGGACTTCCGGTTATGGCGGCCGCCTAGAAGGACACGTATCACTCTGCTCTGCCCCTGGAAATAAAAATTCGGCAAATAACTCTCTCATTTGGAACAGAACTTTTCCCAGCGTTTGGGTGAGGATATGCCGGTGAAGACTAAGGCTGGGAAATCAGGAGGGGGAAAAATTGAATCGCCGAAGCAGTCCAAATTAACGGACTTTAAAGTTTGTGGCGCAGTAGAAAAAGCTGCGGATATGGCGGATGAAACTAGCGGTGGTGCGGTAACTGCTGCTGCTGACGATGGCGGCACAGGTGCAGTGCTGGCTGCCATTAGCTCAATGAGAGCAGACTTTTCCGCTAAACTTGATGGGATTATGGCAGCGTTGGATGCAATGAGAAAGGAGTTGGGTGACTGCGTGGAGCGAGTGACGCAGGCGGAGCTTCGTGTTTCAAGTGCGGAGGATGAAATTAGCGGACTTCAAATAAAGGTGCGCACTTTGGAAAAAAAAAATAAAGATCTGGAAAATAGCGTTCTGGACTTGGAATCTCGGTCCAGAAGGAACAACCTGAGGCTGGTGGGTTTACCGGAGGGAGCCGAAGGTCGTGATTCATGCTCCTTTTTGGAGGGGTGGATCCCGGAGGCGCTGAACAACGCGGAGCTAAAATCATCAGTCGTCTTGGAAAGCTCCCACCGAATTGGCCCACCGAGAGGTAACAAGGCAGCACCGAGGACGCTAATTATGAAGTTTCTCAGCTACAGAGACAGGATGACGATCTCCAACGCGGTGCGGGCCAAAGGAGAAATTAAATACCAAGATCAGCAGGTGCGGTTCTACCCAGATCTGGCCTCAGGAATCCAACAATTAAGGAAGCAGTTTGACCCCATCCGCAAAGAACTGCGCAACCTTGAGATTCGTCATGGAGTGATTCACCCTGCAAGACTTCTGGTCACATATGAGGGCAGAACACGCATCTTCAAGACCCCCGAGGAGGCGCAGGAGCTCATCAAGAAGATCCAGGAAGAGACTGGTGGGAGCTTAGCATGAACAGAATATAGGGTAGAATATTTGAGCATTTAACTGATTAGAAGCATATAACAAGATTACAAAATATAGAATGTATTACATATTAAAAAAAAAAAAAGTACAAAATTGCTAAAAAAAATTTGGAGTTAAATTGGAAAATTACAGAAGAGAGTTAATGTTACGTTATTAAAAGCAGTAGAGTTAGGGTGATTGGGAGGATGAAGAAGGAGTGGCTTTGGCTGTTCCTCGTGGGTGTGGAACGGTCGATGGCTATATCGGGAGACGGAATTTTTCTTTTGCTTTTGGGGGGATTGCCACAAATGTGGGAAGGGGGAATTTGTTTGTGTGTAGTTTGTAGGGTGAATGTTCAGCCACTCATTTTTTTGCTTTTCTGTTTGAGCATGTTTACACTGCAAGGTAATCCCAAACTCCCTATTGATTATAAATCAAAGCGTTAATCTTAATTTAACTTCATGGAATTGCAGAGGTCTACAAAATTTAAAAAAACTTAAACAAGTTATGAATAAAATAAAAGACATGGGTTCAAAAATTGTGTTTTTACAAGAAACTCATCTAATAGAGCAAGATGTAAAAAGAATTAGGAGTAGATGGCAAGGAAATGTTTTCACCTCATCATTTTCATCCCGAGCCAGGGGAGTTATGACTCTCATACATAAATCAGTCCCATTTCAAGTGAAAAATGTAATTGGAGACAAATTTGGAAGATATGTAATCATTCAAGGATCTTTGCTATTAGAAAACATAAATTTGGTGAACTTATATGGTCCCAATATAGATGATCAAAAGTTCTTTGCCAATTTATTTCTTATCTTATCATCACTTACAGGGCAACATATAATAGCAGGGGATTTTAATTGTACATTGAATCCCAGTATAGATAGATCAACAGGACTGGACTGTACGCACAATGGATGTAGGATGACCATTAATCATTTTATGAAAGAATTGAAATTGATAGATATATGGAGAGAAATGAAACCACAAGTTAAAGCATACTCTTGTTATTCCAATACCTACAAGACATTCTCACGTATAGATTATTTTTTGATCTCCACAGAATTAAGGTCCAAGATTCAAAACTGTTTTTATGATAACATCGTGATCTCTGATCATGCACCCTGCTGTCTAATGTATGTAGATAAGAAATTGACAAAGGAACCAGGTAGATGGCAATTTCAGCATAAATGGCTTCAGGATGAAGAATTTGTTAAGTATATAGAAAAACAGATAGATGAGTTCTTTGATATCAATACTACACAAACATCAGCATGTGTAAAGTGGGAGGCTTTCAAAGCTTTTATTAGGGGACATATTATTAGTTATACAGGTTCAAAATCTAAGAAGACTCGAGAGGAGAGAGTCCAATTGGAACATAAAATAAAAATTCTTCAAGAAAGAGTATATGCAGGAAGAGATCCAAGGTTGGAGAACGAATTACTGATTTTGAGAGCTGAATATGACAAAAAATCAGCGAATAGAGCTGCCTCGAGTCTTCTAAGATTGAAACAATCTTTTTATGAACAAGGTGAAAAATCAGGAAAGTTATTGGCATGGCAGATTAAACAATTAGAATCTAAAACACCAATTACCAGTATTATAAGTAACGGACAGGTAGTTATAGATCCTTCAGAAATTAATAGAGCCTTTAGAGATTACTATGAAAAATTATATGATACCAAAAATGAATCTGACTTAACAAAACTACATGGGTTTTTGAATGAACTATTTATACCGTGTATTCCAAATGAAAATAGGGAGATACTGGAGTCTAAAATTAGTCAAGAAGAAGTTGGACTAGCCATTGATAATATGAAATCAGGAAAAAGTGCAGGACCAGATGGTCTTCCAGTTGACCTTTATAAAAAATTTAAGAATAAATTAATAAAACCTTTTTTGGAAATGGTTTTAGAAGCATTTCAAAATAGTAATTTACCATCATATATGAATAATGCCTTAATTATACTGTTGCCAAAACCAGGTAAGCCCTCTAATAAATGTGAAAATATGAGACCAATAAGCCTATTAAATGCCGACCTTAAGATAATCTGTAAAATTTTAGCAAGACGAATACAAGAAATTTTGCCAAATATTATTAATCGAGATCAGAATGGCTTTATAAAGGGAAGACAAGGCTTCCATAATGTAAGAAGACTATTTAATATTATTTATTCTAATAAAGAAACACCGGATACAGCTCTCTTATCACTGGATGCCGAAAAAGCCTTTGATAGAGTTGAATGGCCCTTTCTTTTTGAAGTCTTACAAAGGTTTGGACTTGGAAATAATTTCATAAAATGGGTTCAGATAATATATAATAATGCTACTGCAGAAATTCTAACAAATAACAATATTTCAAAATCAATAAAAATCAATAGAGGATGTCGACAAGGCTGTCCACTTTCACCTTTACTGTTTACTATGGCAATTGAACCTTTAGCGATGGCGATACTTCTACAGTCACAAATATATGGAATTAAAGTTGGACCAACAGAACATAAAATCTCCCTGTATGCCGATGACATAATTTTGTTTATGTCGAATCTTAAAAAATCAATTCCGACCTTGTTGAATTTAATAAAGAATTTCGGGGAAATATCAGGATATAAAATAAATAAAACTAAATCTTCAATATTAATGCTAAATGAGACCCAGAGAAATTACCCAGCCCCTGAGGTAAATCAATTCAATGTTGTAAATCAGTTCAAATATTTAGGAATCCAAATTGTGCCTAAGCTAGAATCAGTCGCCAGTGTCAATTATGAAGCCTTAATGACAGATATTGATGAGATACTTCAGAGATGGATGTCACTACCAATGTTGATGATCGGGAGAATTAATATACTTAAAAGTAATATCTTACCTAAAATACTTTATTTATTTCAATACATTCCCTTACCACCACCTTTAGATTTATTCTCAAGAATTAAAAAAAAGTTAGTGGAATTTATATGGAACAACAGGAGGGCTAGATTACGTCTGTCTTTATTATATTTACCATTTGATCGTGGAGGTCTGAAATGTCCAAATTTTATGTTGTATTATTGGTCGGCACAACTGAGGTCTATGACATATTATTTTTCATCAAATGATCTCCCTCACTGGACTGAAATGGAATCATACAATTTGCCTTTACCTCTTCCCATATTCATATACTCAGATTCGGCAAAAAAATTACAAAAACAAGTTAAAAATCCATTTGTAAAGCATATGATCAAAATATGGTGTGAAGCTAAAAACTATTTAAAAGAACCACAGTTATTGTCACAATTTAGTCCAATATGGGGTAATCAATATTTTAAACCAGGGAGAGCGGACGCTGTATTTAAAGTATGGAATTTAAAAGGGATACAAAAGATTCAGGATTTATATTTGCCATGTGCAGAAAACATAATGTCTTTTGAAGAGTTGAGGATCAAATTTAATCTCAATAGAACACATTTTTTTAAATATCTTCAACTTAGAAACTTTATTCGATCAAATCAAAATAAAGCTCTCACTCGACCTATCTATTCATCCTTGGAAAAAATGTTGATGAAAGATAGTAAAAGAAAGGGTATTATTTCAGAGTTTTATAACTCACTGACACTATTTTCAAGTGAAAATTCACTGAAAAGATTAAACTACTGGAAAGAAGATCTGCAAACTGAAATTTCAGAGGAACAATGGGAATTGGCTTGTACAGAAGCTCAAACCAAATCAATAAATGTACGCCTTAAATTGATACATTTCAAATGGTTAATGCGGATGTATGTTACACCGGAGGAGTTAAATAGATATAACAAAAATATACCAGATACATGCACAAAATGCATGGAAAGTAAAGGAACTCTATTTCATTGTGTATGGGAATGTAGATTAATAAGAATGTTTTGGGAAGAGGTGAGGGTAACAATTGAAAAAATAATCTCAAAACAAATCATATTGAATCCTAAACTGTTTTTGTTGGGTCTGTACCCAGAAAAGCATAATTTTAATAAAAGTGAAAGAACATTCATAGACCTCAGTTTGCTTAATGCCAAAAAATGTATTGCACTATTATGGAAAAAGACTCATAGACCAGATGTGACTCAGTGGTTAAGACAGATGTTAACAAACCTTCCATTAGAAAGAATAACATATATACTGAAATCAAAAGAAATTGTGTTTGAGAATATATGGAGACCTTTTATTGATTATGTAAAAAATTTAAACATAACTCTTGAAGAAGAAGGTGAATGATATGTGTGGACCTTGTAAATTCCAAACTGGTGAACATAATATGTATACTTATGTGTTGGATTGTCTAGACTAAACAGAGGAGCATTGTTGAAGATTTGATTTTGTTGGTGGTTGTTGGTGTTTTTTAGTGCATTTTTTTTTTTTTTGTAGTACTTTAGTGTTAGTGCTTGATTGTTTGTATCATGTTTGTTTTAAAAAAAAAAAGGTTCAATAAAGATATTGTGGAAAAAAAAAAAATGAAATCTCAAGCCTATCAAGGTATTCTAGAGAGAAATGTGCTGCCCAGTGTCAGACAGCTTGGTGTCAGTCGCAGGTCATGGGTCTTGCAACAGGATAATGACCCAAAACACACAGCTAAAAACACCCAAGAATGGCTAAGAGCGAAACATTGGACTATTCTAAAGTGGCCTTCTATGAGCCCTGATCTAAATCCTATTGAACATCTGTGGAAGGAGCTGAAACATGACGTCTGGAGAAGGCACCCTTCAAACCTGAGACAACTGGAGCAGTTTGCTCATGAGGAGTGGGCCAAAATACCTGCTGAGAGGTGCAGAAGTCTCATTGACAGTTACAGAAATCATTTGATTGCAGTGATTGCCTCAAAAGGTTGTGCAACAATATATTAAGTTAAGGGTACCATCATTTTTGTCCAGGCCTGCTTCTATGAGTTTGTTTTTAAAATAATTCTGTTGAACCACAATTCAAAAACACTGTCTGATTTTCATTGGTTAATTTTCATAGAATTTTTATTTATTACCACTTTTGTCAGATTCAAGTTATTTCGGTGACCATTGTGGGTTTTTCTTTCATTAACAGAGGGGTACCAACAATTTTGTCCACGTCTGTAATAAAGATTCTCAAGCATGTATTATTGTTTGATTGTCTCTCTGTTGCTGCATCTTGCACGTGGGCTGAATTATCTTATCAGTCATGACAGTTGTTACTGCTAAGACTGGCCCAACCAGTTATCAGGTTTAGGGGGCAATCACTATTTCACACAGGGCCATGTAGGTTTGGATTTTTTTCCCCTTAATAATAAACACCTTGATTTAAAAACTGCATTTTGTGTTTTCTTGTGTTATCTTTGTCTAATATTTAAATTTGTTTGATGATCTGTGTTCTGCCCACAGTAAAGTGTGTTTCATAGAAAGTTAAAAATAGTTCACAAGTTCATATTAAAATGTCATAATTCATTTGTAATAATTCATGTTATTTAAACAGTTATTGTGTTAAAAGTAACTTCTATACAGTTAGTAGTAATTTACCTGTATTTCATTTTGAAGGCGCAGCCAGTAGCCGCTATGATTTATGGGTAGCAGAAGCGGATGTTAGTAAGAGAGAGAAAGAAAAAAGGAGAAGAGTATAACCTGCCTGTGAATGTCTGAGACGCTCCTCCTGTGTGTTAAATCCCTTTCTACACCTTCGAAAGCAATGGCTGTGAGTCTAATTAGTGTTTTGTTAATTTTGTAAGTTTTGTTAGACGTGAACTTGGGATCGTTTTGTGGGTGTGTTGTTGCCAGGAATTAGCCTTATCCCAGGAGCCCACTAGCTTGCTAAAATGTATTTATTTTCTGTTTTTATTTTTTAGTTTCACTCGGGCTTTTCATCGAGCTCTTCAAGCCACAGTTGTAAAGAACTGTAAGCTGTCTAAGAAGACTGAATAAAGGAGCAAGACGCTCGGTTTCCTGGCTCATGGAAAACGAGTTTGGCTTGCTGTTGATCTGTGTTCACATACCCTGCGTATACAACACGTAGTGATAACAGTACAATCTGAAACATTTAAGTGTGACAAACATACAAAAAAATAAGAAATCAGGATGGGGGCGAACACTTTTTCACACCACTGTGCATTCAACTCACAATTCTGAAGCAGCTTAACAGATCCTCATCAGAAACTGTTCTGGAACCACAATTTGTATTCAGGCTAATTGCACAAAAGTATAGCTGAAATAATATGTCTGACAGTGTAAAATTCTTAAGTGATCATTTAACACACCAGACATTGTAAAGTTTAGCGACAACTAAGCAAATGAACAGTTTTCTGAAATAGATAAACATAATTCAACTAGAAAAGCACTCAGAAAGCACATACCTCCACCAAGGCTCCTTCCGTCCCTCATGGATCCCCTCCAAAATGTAATGGGTTTGTGTGTAGGCCTTGAGCCACTTCTGGTGAAAATTGTGTCAAAGTCTGTCCATTAGTTTTGGAGTATTTTTGCTAACAATCTGTGAGAAGATGAGAGCCTTGACAGAGGTATGCATTCTCAGATCATGACTAAAATGTAATGACTTCCCTCTCTAGCCCTAGGACCACCTGTGGTGAAAATTTCTTCCAAATCCATCCAGTATTTTTTGTGTAATCCCACTGCACAAATACAAAGCCCTTGGTGGAGGTATGCACTCTCAGATCATCACCAAAATCTAATCATCTGTTCCCTGTTCCATTACACACCTTTCCTGAAAATTTCATCAAAATCATTTATAACTTTTTGAGTAATGTTGCTGACAGACAAGACAGACAAACCAACCAACGCCAGCAAAAACATAACCTCCTCCTCTTCCATCCATCCATCCATCCATCCATCTTCTTCCGCTTAATCCTTTTCAGTTCGCGGGGGGGCTGGAGCCTATCCTGTGTGGTGTGTGAGATTGTGGAGCACATCTTCAACCTGAGTCTGAAGCTGGGGAGGGTACCACAGTTGTGGAAAACATCTTGTGTGGTACCTGTACCAAAGACTTCCCACCCCAAAGACTTGAACAGCTACAGACCAGTGGCCCTGACGTCTCACACAATGAAGACACTGGAGAGATTGCTCCTTGCTCACCTCCGCCCCCTGGTGGGACCAGTGATGGATCCACTCCAGTTCGCCTACCAGCATGGCATTGGGGTGGAGGATGCAGTGGTCTTCCTTCTTCACCGTTCCCTGTACCACCTGGAGAAGCCTGGGAATGCGGTGAGGATCATGTTCTTTGACTTCTCCAGTGCTTTCAACACTATCCAACCGATGATCCTGAAGGACAAGCTGCTGTGCGCAGGGGTGGACCAGCACCTGTCATCATGGATCCTGGACTACCTCACAAACCGGCCACAGTTTGTGAGAACCCGGGACTGTGTGTCCGACACGATCATCGGTAGCGCGAGGGCCCCCCAGGGAATGGTTTTGGCTTCCTTCCTGTTCACCCTTTATATTGCAGACTTCTCACACAACACAACACACTGCCATCTACAGAAGTTCTCTGACGACTCTGCGATCGTCGGCCTCATCTCCAACGGAGATGAAGCTGGGTACAGAGGACTTATCCAGGACTTCGTGGACTGGTGCCATCGGAACTGCCTCCAGATCAACGCGAGGAAAACTAAGGAGCTGGTGGTGGACTGCCGCAGGCAAGGACAACCTCTCATAGCACCAGTAAACATCCAGGGAACAGACATTGAGATGGTGATATCCTACAAGTACCTGGATGTTCATCTGAACAATAAACTAGACTGGTCACACAATACCGACGCACTCTACAAGAAGGGACAGCACAGGCTGTTTCTACTGAGGAGGCTCAGGTCTTTTGGTGTACAAGGGGTGCTCTTGAAGACATTCTACGACACGGTGGTGGCATCAGCCATCACTTTTGGAGTGGTCTGCTGGGGCAATGGCATTACAGCAGCCGATAGGAAGAGATTGAACAAACTGATCGAGAAAGCTAGCTCTGTCCTGGGGAAACGCCTTGACCCAGCGGAGGAGATAGGGGAGAGAAGGATGGTGGCTAAACTGTCATCTCTGCTGGAGTCCGAGTCCCACCCCATGCAGGACATACTGAATGCACTGAGGAGCTCATTTAGCAGTAGACTACATCATCCTAGGTGCGCGACCGAGAGGTTTTGCAGGTCCTTCCTACCTACAGCTGTCAGACTGTATAACCTAAGCAGGGCTGCTCGCAGAGATAGCAAAAAAATGTGCCAACCTAACAGTATTGAATGCAAAAGACACAACAGACTTACACAAATGGTCCTCTCCAGTATACAACTAGGACAATATCAGTCGCTATGGAGGGTGACAATATGTATGGGTACATATTCATACTGTGGAGCGTGTAAATAACGAGGCAGATTTGACTCAGACAGTTTATTACACATCTCACACAGAAGCATAGTCAGAATGAATACTCAGCAGAGACTCTCCTCTTAAAAAGCATGGCATTCTTCTAGAAGCTTCTAATACACAAAAGGTCACATTGCATTCACTTCCTTAATCCTTTAACATCCTTCCAGAAGTTTCTAACACACAAAAGATCACACTGCATTCATCCTTCACACCTCCCTATTATCTCCCAGGGAAACTCTGCTCTTTGTTCTTGACTAAGATGCTATACAATTATGCACTCCCCATGTGTCACCAAAATATCATGTAGGGTAACTAAATAGACGGTTATGCTGTTTATTCCATCTAGCTACAATGCTCCGCACTGTGTGTATATATATTTATGTGTACATATGTATATTCACTGCTCTTATTTTCTTATCTTCTAAATTACTGCTCTGAGTGTTGCTATCCCAGTGCTGCTGCAATCCTGGAATTTCCCCATTGTGGGACTAATAAAGGCTTATCTTATCTTATCTTATCTTATCACAGCATCTTTGGGCGAGAGGCAGGGTACACCCTGGACAGATCGCCAGTCCATTGCAGGGCCAACACAGAGAGACAGACAACCATTCACTCTCACAACCATACCTAAGGACAATCCCCAGTTTGACGCCAATTAACCTAACTTGCATGTTTTTGGCATGTGGGAGGAAACCGGAGAAATCCCCGAGTAAACCCACGCAGACAAGGGAAGAACATGCAAACTCCACACAGATCACTGTTGGTCGGGGGCTGGGATCAAACCCAGGATCCCCCGGCCAAGGGTGAGTTGCTGTGCTGCCACAGTGCTAACCACTCCGCCACCGCGCTGCCACCTCCTCTTGGCGGAGGTAATAAAGACATTGTGGGGGACCCATGTTGTAGAGTTCAGTAGTTTTCCTCTCAGACTGAGAGAGCATGGAGATCAAAGGGCTGGGGGGTGAGGGGAATTGTGTTGGGGGAATGAATGGTGAATGCAGGATCTCAGGTAGCAGGGAGGTGTGAGTTTCGGGATATAAAAGAGAGAGTCCCTGCTACAAATGTTTAATGTTCAATGTTCTGATTTTGGAAGATGTGAGATGGAAATAAAGTTCGTCTGCTCGGAAAGTAGGTCTGGTTATTTCATCTCCACAACACAATCACTGGAGTCCTGAAACTGTATAGGATGTAACCTTGTACGTATATCTGATGAAATATACTGTAGCGAACTCAATATGAGCACCCTACTTGGCTTGCCAAGGGGGTTGACCCTATTGGCGACACAGGTAGAGTGCGGGACTCCGGAGCGGGAGGCGTGAGTTCGAATCTCCCGGTGGGACGTCGCCATGTCGAGCAGCATGTTACACTGGTGTCAGAAGTGGGATCTCCTGTCCAAAGCAGTAATGGGGCGCTGACATCGGGACGATGTCAAGAACCAGAGGGGAGTAGTGTAGTGAACTCAATATGAGCACCCTACTTGGCTTGCCAAGGGGGTTGACCCTATTGGCGACACAGGTAGAGTGCGGGACTCCGGAACGGGAGGCGTGAGTTCGAATCTCCCGGTGGGACGTCGCCATGTCGAGCAGCACGTTACACTGGTGTCAGAAGTGGGATCTCCTGTCCAAAGCAGTAATGAGGCGCTGACATCGGGACGATGTCGAGAACCAGAGGGGAGTAGTGTAGCGAACTCAATATGAGCACCCTACTTGGCTTGCCAAGGGGGTTGACCCTATTGGCGACACAGGTAGAGTGCGGGACTCCGGAACGGGAGGCGTGAGTTCGAATCTCCCGGTGGGACGTCGCCATGTCGAGCAGCACGTTACACTGGTGTCAGAAGTGGGATCTCCTGTCCAAAGCAGTAATGGGGCGCTGACATCGGGACGATGTCAAGAACCAGAGGGGAGTAGTGTAGCGAACTCAATATGAGCACCCTACTTGGCTTGCCAAGGGGGTTGACCCTATTGGCGACACAGGTAGAGTGCGGGACTCCGGAACGGGAGGCGTGAGTTCGAATCTCCCGGTGGGACGTCGCCATGTCGAGCAGCACGTTACACTGGTGTCAGAAGTGGGATCTCCTGTCCAAAGCAGTAATGAGGCGCTGACATCGGGACGATGTCGAGAACCAGAGGGGAGTAGTGTAGCGAACTCAATATGAGCACCCTACTTGGCTTGCCAAGGGGGTTGACCCTATTGGCGACACAGGTAGAGTGCGGGACTCCGGAACGGGAGGCGTGAGTTCGAATCTCCCGGTGGGACGTCGCCATGTCGAGCAGCACGTTACAATACTGTATTCCCACTTTATCATGCAGTTATGAGGGGGAAGATGAAAAGTTCATAGTGGTCAAATTTGACCAAATGTGGTTTATTTTTCAACCACAGGGATCCAAGCTCTGCAACACCGATGGAAGAAGTGTGTGAATCAAAGGGGAGACTATGTTGAAAACTAAACCACATTTGGTCAAATTTGACCACTATGAACTCCCCCCCCCCCCCCCCGTATGTCTTGTAAGTCCTAAAAACATGTTACAGACATGTTAACAAGAAAAAAAAACTCAATTTTTGGTGGAGTGCCACTTTAAAAGTACACCAATAAGGCCCTTACATGTTTTATTCACTCCAGTTTTGTTCTAAAATCAGTGGGTACTATAAAAATTGGTCTTTAATGCTTCACAGAAAATTAATAATTTCCTTTATTTGGAATTTAAGCTACTTCAAGATGAAAATTAAAACATTTTAGGGGTCTATTTTAAATTTCCTTTTTCAGTGCTTAAGCACCAAAATTGAGGATGGTAACCATTATATTCATGTTCAGCATACTCAAATTGTGTTAAAACACCATGTTACCAACTTTTAACAAAAAATGCAAGGTGTCACATTTTCTCAAAATCCATTCTAATCTACTACTAGCCTTGATGCCTACTAGCCTACTAGCCTTGATGCCTGCCCACTGCTCTATTATCAGCCAATCTAGCTATCTGTCATGTAGATGGGTGGGAAGCTGAAGGGGCTAATCCACAGTTGATAATACATCTTGCGTTATTGTATTTTACATTTTCGCCATAATTACACTGAACCGTTAGCACTAGCGAACAGGCTTCCTGGATACAGCTAGTTTTGATTGCTATTTTCTAAATTCTGTTAAACCCCTACTGGAATCATTGTTTATCTGTTTTTGTCTATCTGTTTTATCTGTTTCATTGTTTTTCTGTTTACACTTGACAATATATTTCATTCTTAGATATTATTTTAGCTTTGTTAAAGTTTTACTTTCTCAAACAGTCTACGACTGGGCTCCGAGACAGCTAGCTGAAGCTAGCAGTTTAGCGACTCACTCACGAATGTAGTCCAGGGACTGGTCACATCCTATTGACCACTGAAACCACACACCCCTCCCCACCAGTGATACATTATTTCATTAATTCTTTTGAGACAAATTTACATTAGCTGGCTCCGAGATAGGCAGCTAATGTTAGCAATAGTAATGTCAGAGAGAGAGTTGAATGCAATTTGAGAGATTTAAAGTGTGAAGTAATGAAACCAGGCGTTTTCAGAGAAGTGGGAAAAATAAACAAATCTGCAGCAATAATTAAATAATTAAAGAAAATTTTCACAAAATATATCGGTATGGCGGCACATGGGGAAAGCATAATTGTGTAACATCTTAGATAAGAACAAAGAGCAGAGGTTCCCTGGTGAGATAACAGGGAGGTGTGAAGGATGAATGCAGTGTGACCTTTTGTGTATGGGAAACTTCTGGAAGGATGGTAAAGGATTAAGGAAGTGAATGCAATGTGACCTTTTGTGTGTTAGAAGCTTCTGGAGGAATGCCATAGTATTTAAGAGAAGAGTCTTTGCTGAGATGTCATTCTGTCTGTGCTTCTTGTGTGAGCTGTGTAATAAATCGTCTGAAGCCAAATCCGCCTCTTTCTTTACACGCTCCACACTGGTAACCCAAGACGAATCATGGAACACGGCGAAAGATCCCCGGAGCCAGCCTCGTTGGGAGCCCCCAGCCAAGCATATGCTGTTGCAATCAAGCTACCGGATTTTTGGCAGCACAATCCGCGCTCCTGGTTCCACCTAGTTGAGGCGCAGTTCGCCCTCCGGGGGATATCGGCGGATGACACGAAGTTCCACTATGTGGTCGCAACGCTCGACGCCCGCACGGCTCAGCACGTGGAGAGCCTGCTCGATCAGCCACCAACCAACGACAAGTACGGCGCACTGAAGGCTGCACTCATCCAGCACTACACACTCTCGGATGGTGAGAGAGCAGAGAGACTCCTGACGCGGACTGGGTTAGGAGATGGGTCGGCCATTGACCTGATGGAGAAGATGCTGAGATTAAAGGGCACGGACGACGACCATTTCATTTTTACCCACCTCTTCCTCCGGAACCTTCCGTTAGCGACGAGAGCGACCCTGGCCAATTCGCCGTTGCTGGCCAAGCAGGACTATCGTGCGCTGGCCCGAGAAGCAAACCGGATCATCATCGCCAGCAGAGAGTTCACGACCATGGCGGCAGTGACGGAGCTCAGCGCGACGGCCGGAGGAGGCGAGGAGCCATCGACGGCAGCAGCAGAGCCACCGACGACAGCAGCAGAGGGGGCCAAAGAAAGCGGGGGAGACACCCTTTGTTTCTACCACCGCCGCTTTGCAGAGAGGGCACTCAAATGTATACCACCGTGCCAGTTCAAGCGCTCGGGAAATGCCAAGACCGGGGGTCGGTAGCAGCCGCGACCCTCGGGGAGGAGAACAAGCTGCTCTACTTGACGGATGCTCGGGGAGGCATTTCCTCATGGACACCGGCGCCCAGATGAGTTTCATCCTGCCGACCTACGCCGACCGGCTGGCAGGATCTAGCGGCCCCGAGATCCATCCATCCATCCATCCATCCATCCATCTTCTACCGCTTTTCCGGAGGTCCGGGTCGCGGAGGCAGCAGTTCAAGCAGAGAAGCCCAGACTTCCCTCTCCCCAGCCACCTGCTCCAGCTCTTCAGAGGGGATACCAAGGCGTTCCCAGACCAGCTGGGAGACATAGTCTCTCCACCGAGTCCTGGGTCTGCCCCGGGGTCTCCTCCCAGTGGGACGTGCATGAAACACCTCAAGTGGGAGGCGTCCAGGAGGCATCCTAATCAGATGCCCGTACCACCTCAACTGACTCCTTTCAATGTGGAGGAGCAGCGGTTCTACTCTGAGCCTCTCCCGGATGACTGAGCTCCTCACCCTATCTCTGAGGGTAAGTCCAGCAATCCTACGGAGAAAGCTCATTTCAGCCGCTTGTATCCGCGATCTCGTTCTTTCGGTCATTACCCAAAGCTCATGACCATAGGTGAGAGTAGGAACGTAGATTGACTGGTAAATCGACAGCTTTGCCTTAGAACTAAGCTCCCTCTTCACCACAACAGACCGGTACAACGTCCGCATCACTGCAGATGCTGCTCCAATCCGTCTGTCGATCTCTCGCTCCATTCTCCCCTCACTCTAACTAACTAACTACTAACTAACCTGCACTTACATAGCGCTTTTCTAGTCACAAAGACCACTCAAAGCGCTTTCATTAATACTAACCCTCTATTCTAAGGGCCTATAGGAAACAGATATCTAGGGACAATTTAGAACAGCCAATTAACCTAACATGCATGTTTTTTGGCATGTGGGAGGAAACCGGAGAAATCCCGGAGTAAACCCACGCAACACGGGGAGAACATGCAAACTCCACACGTGAACAAGACCCCAAGATACTTAAACTCCTCCACTTGGGGCAGGAGCCTGTCCCCAACCCGGAGAGGACAATCCACCTTTTTCCGGCTGAGGACCATGGACTCGGACTTGGAGGTGCTGATTCTCATCCCAGCCGCTTCACACTCAGCGGCAAACCGTCCCAGCAAGAGCTGTAGGTCATTGCTGGATGAAGCCAACAGGACAACATCATCTGCAAACAACAGAGATGAGATCCTGTGGTCACCAAGCATGACACCCTCCATTCCCTGGCTGCGCCTAGAAATCCTGTCCATAAAAATTATGAACAGGATCGGTGACAAAGGGCAGCCCTGGCGGAGTCCAACTCTCACTGGGAATGACTCCGACCGAGTGTTGGCAATACGAACCAAACTCTCACAACGGTCGTACAGAGACCGAATAGCTCGTAACAACAAGCCCGATACCCCATACTCCCGAAGCACCCCCCACAAAAATCCACGAGGGACGCGGTCAAATGCCTTCTCCAAGTCCACAAAATACATGTAAACTGGTTGGGCAAACTCCCACGAACTCTCAAGAATTCTCGAGAGGGTAAAGAGCTGGTCCGATGTGCCACGGCCAGGACGAAAACCACATTGCTCCTCCTGAATCCGAGGTTCGACCAACGGCCGGACTCTCCTCTCCAGTACCTTGGCATAGACCTTCCCAGGGAGGCTGAGGAGTGTGATCCCTCTAAAGTTGGAGCACACCCTCCGGTCCCCTTTTTTAAAGAGAGGAACCACCACCCCGGTTTGCCATGCCAAAGGCACTGCCCCCGACCTCCATGCAATGTTGCAGAGGCGTGTCAACCATGACAACCCAACAACATCTAGGGCCTTGAGGTACTCAGGGCGAATCTCGTCCACCCCCGGGGCCCGGCCACCAAGGAGATTTTTAACCACCTTGGCGACCTCAGCCCCTGTGATAGGCGAGTCATCCCCCTCGTCCCCAAACCCTGCTTCCACTGTGGAAGGCGTATCAGTGGGATTGAGGAGATCCTCGAAGTATTCCTTCCACCGCCCGACGATGTCCCCAGTCGAAGTCAACAGTGTCCCATCCGCACCATACACAGTGTGGACGGGGAGCTGCTTTCCCCTCCTGAGCCGCCCGACAGTTTGCCAGAATCTCTTTGAGGCCGACCGAAAGTCTTGTTCCATGGCTTCACCGAACTCCTCCCATACCCGGGTTTTTGCTTCAGCAACCACCCGAACTGCACTCCGCTTGGCCTGCCGGTACACCTCAGCTGCTTCGGGAGTCCCACAAGCCAACCAAGCTTGATAGGACTCCTTCTTCAGCTTAATGGCCCCCCTCACCACTGGTGTCCACCACTTGGTTCGGGGGTTGCCACCACGAGATGCACCGACCACCTTGCGGCTGCAGCTCTGGGCTGCTGCTTCAACAACAGAGGTGGAGAACATGGCCCATTCAGACTCCATGTCTCCAGACTCCCTCGGAATGTGGTTGAAGTTCTTCCGGAGGTGGGAGTTGAAGACCTCCCGGACAGGGGCCTCAGCCAGACGCTCCCAGCACACCCTCACTATACGTTTGGGTCTACCAGGTCTGAATGGCTTCCTCCCCTGCCATCGGATTCAACTCACCACCAGGTGGTGATCAGTTGACAGCTCTGCACCTCTCTTTACTCGGGTGTCCAAGACATACGGTCGCAGGTCTGATGATACAATAACAAAATCGATCATCGACCTGCGACCTAGGGTGTGCTGGTGCCAGGTGCACATATGGACACCCTTATGCTTGAACATGGTGTTCGTTATGGACAGACTGTGGTTAGCACAGAAGTCCAATAACTGAACACCACTCGGGTTCAGATCAGGCAGGCCGTTCCTCCCAATCACCCCCCTCCAGGTTTCACTGTCGTTGCCCACGTGCGCATTGAAGTCCCCCAGTAGGACAATGGAGTCTCCAAGAGGAGCACCCTCCAGCACCCCAGTCACAGACTCCAAAAAGGGTGGGTACTCTGAAACATCATTTGGTGCATAGGCAGAAATGATGGTCAGGACCCGTTTGCCAACCCGAAGGCGCAGGGAAGCAACCCTTTCGTCCACCGGGGAAAACTCCAATATAGAGGCAGCAAGGTGGGGCGATACAAGAATACCCACCCCTGCTCGTCGCCTCTCGCCCGGGGCAACTCCAGAAAAGGCCAAGCTCCAGCCCCTCTCCAGGAGACTGGTTCCGGAACCGGAGATGGCAGCAGCAATCGGCTCGGAGATTAAGACCTTTGGTGAGAGGACTCTACTCCTGTCTCTACACGGCCGTACATTTGAGTGGACTTTTGTCATAGCAGCATTGAATTTCAATATACTGGGGGCTGATTTTTTGTGCACACATGGTTTGTTGGTTGATGTCGCTAACAGGCGCCTAGTTAATGCACTGTCCTTTGATTCTATCCCCTGTATAGCTCGAGCGTCCCCGCCAACAGCACAAGCCAACGTCACAGCTGCATGCGGTAAGTTCCACACACTGCTCACTCAGTTCCCTGCACTCACTGTCCCGACATTTTCGGCAGCCATCGCTAAACACGGGGTGGAGCATTTTATCACCACCACCGGGCCGCCCGTTTTTGCAAAACCTTGGCGCTTGGACGCAGCTAAACTGGCCATAGCGCGCGAGGAGTTCGCCAACCTGGAGAGGTTGGGCATCATCAGGCGTTCAAACAGCCCATGGGCTTCCCCGCTACACATGGTCCCTAAAGCTGAGGGTTTGTGGTGACCTTGCGGGGATTTCCGCAGGTTGAACAACGCCACAGCGCACGACCGCTACCCAATTCCTCACATTCAGGATTTTTCCGTTCACCTGGCAGGAGCGCGCGTTTTTTCTAAAATAGACCTGGTCCGTGGTTACCACCAAGTCCCAGTGCGCGCTGAGGACATACCCAAAACAGCCGTGATAACTCCGTTCGGTTTATTCGAGTTTTTGCGCATGCCATTTGGGCTTAAAGGGGCTGCACAGACGTTCCAACGCATGATGGATGCAGTGCTGTGCGATCTCCCTTTCGTGTTCGTCTACTTGGATGATATCTTGGTAGCCAGCGCGTCCGAAGACGGACACGAAACCCACCTCACGACGGTTTTCCGGAGGTTGGAAGAGCACGGGTTAATAATCAACCCAGCGAAATGTCAGTTCGGGGTGACGCGGATTGATTTTTTGGGGCACCGCGTCTCTCCCGAAGGATCGGTTCCGCTGCCTGACAAAGTGCGCGCGGTAGCAGATTTTCCCCGGCCGCAAGCGGTCAGGGCACTACAGGAATTTTTGGGAATGCTGAATTTTTATAACCGTTTCCTTCCCCGCGCAGCGCAGCTCATGCAACCACTGTACGCCGAGCTCAAAAAACAGAAACCTGCGGATAAGATCGAATGGTCCCCGGAGCAAGAGCGGGCGTTCTCGGAAGTCAAAGCAGCCCTGGCAAACGCTGCGTTGCTGGCACATCCAGACCCAACGGCCCGCATAGCGCTCACCACTGACGCGTCAGATGTGGCCATAGGGGCGGTCGTGGAGCAGTGCGTAGCCGGGGCTTGGCAGCCTCTCGCCTTTTTCAGCAGGACTTTGCGGGACAGTGAACGTAAATACAGCACGTTCAACAGGGAGTTACTGGCTCTCCACTTGGCCATTCACCACTTCCAGTTCTGGCTGGAAGGGCGTTGTTTCACCGCGTTCGTTGACCACAAGCCACTAACATTCGCGATGGCCAAGGTTTCAGAACCGTGGTCGGGCCGGCAGCAGAGACAGCTGGCCGCGATCTCAAAGTTTACTACCGATATTCAGCATGTGTCGGGTGAACTGAATGTAGTGGCAGACTGCCTCTCGCGCGCTGTGGCTGCCCCGGTCTGCGTGGGGATAGATTACACAGCCATGGCCGCGGAGCAAGTTAGTGACGCGGACGTGCGCGCGCTCCAGTCTGGACCAACAGGGTTAAGGCTGGAGAGCAGGCTGCTGCAAGACGGCATGCCCCCCCTAATCTGCTATGTCTCCACGGGGCGCCTGCGTCCCGCGGTCCCGGCCGCGTGGCGTCGCCACGTGTTTGACTAGGTTCATTCTTTGGCGCACCCCGGAGTGCGCGCGTCGGTCAAAATGGTAGGGGAGAAATTCGTGTGGCCGAGCCTGCGCAAACAGGTGAAAGAGTGGGCAGCAGCCTGCGTGGCATGCCAACGAGCCAAAGTACACAGACACACGAAGGCTCCCTTGGAAACGTTTCATATTCCGGCTAAGAGGTTCGACCATGTCCACGTGGACCTCGTGGGCCCCCTCCCGCCATCACAGGGGTGCACGCACCTCCTGACAATGGTGGACCGCACCACGCGCTGGCCGGAAGCGGTTCCGCTGGCCGCAACCACAGCCGAGGAGGTGGCGCGCGCGTTTTTAACAGCATGGGTGGCGCGTTTTGGAGTCCCGTCGGACATTACGTCCGACAGAGGCCCTCAATTTGTTTCCGAACTCTGGTCAACAATGGCCCGCAGCCTGGGTGTCTCAATTCACCGCACAACCGCGTACAATCCACAGGCTAATGGGTTATGCGAACGTTTTCATAGATCATTGAAAGCGGCTTTCAGGGCTTCACTGACAGATGCAAATTGGGTAGACAGGCTACCGTGGGTTTTATTGGGGTTACGTTCTGTGCCTAAAGAGGATCTGGAAGCTTCCCCAGCTGAACTCGTTTTTGCGCAACCACTTCGGCTGCCCGGGGAGTTTCTGCCAGATAATCCCACGCCGGGCAGTTCCCCGCCGCAGCTGTTGCAGCGTAGCATAGACACAGGCATGCTGCCGGGCCCTGCCCACCACAGTTTTCCGTGTGTTTTTGTACCTAAAACTTTGAAAAACGCGGAGTTCGTGTTTGTCAGACACGACGCCCACCGCCCTCCATTGCGACCACCCTATGATGGACCGTTCAGAGTGCTGGAAACAGGAGATAAGCATTTTTTGCTAGATTTGGGGGGTAGGAGGGAAAAGATTGGCATAGACAGACTCAAACCCGCTTTTGTGGTGGCGGACGAGCAAGTGCTGTTGGCGAGGGCCCCTCGGCGTGGAAGACCCCCACGGGGAGCTTCCCAGAGAAAAGTTTCCCCAGAACACCCACAGGGACAGACAAAAAGTTTTCACCCCCAAACATCAACCCCCCAGCATGACGACGCCGCGGAGGCGGTGAATCCTGGTTACAGCAGATACGGGAGAAGACTGAAGCCCAAGCAGCATGTGGATTGATGTTTAATGGTTCTGTCACAGCATACGGACTGTTATTCTTTTGTTCTATCCAATATGCTCGGGGGGGGGGGTGGTATGGCGGCACATGGGGAAAGCATAATTGTGTAACATCTTAGATAAGAACAAAGAGCAGAGGTTCCCTGGTGAGATAACAGGGAGGTGTGAAGGATGAATGCAGTGTGACCTTTTGTGTATGAGAAACTTCTAGAAGGATGGTAAAGGACTAAGGAAGTGAATGCAATGTGACCTTTTGTGTGTTAGAAGCTTCTGGAGGAATGCCATAGTATTTAAGAGAAGAGTCTTTGCTGAGATGTCATTCTGTCTGTGCTTCTTGTGTGAGCTGTGTAATAAATCGTCTGAAGCCAAATCCGCCTCTTTCTTTACACGCTCCACATCACAAATATTTCATTAAGATATGTGTGACCTGCTAAAATGTAGAAGAAAGTGCAATCAATGACCCTTTTAAGTTATCTGGTTCCAAAAAGCCTCAACTGTGAATCAGAGATAACAGGTATCACAAAGCTAATTATCAACACCCTGTCAATCCTGGATTTCTACTTCAGGCTTTCTGCGTGTTCATATAAAAAGGGTTGTTCACTGAGTCATGTGATTCTTGAACCAGTGGCGAACAGCCTAATTTATTCAGGAATTAATAATGAGGAGATAGGAATATTATAAAATACTATGGTAAGAAAAGCCTGGGTGGCCGACATCTAGAGTGATGATATACATAGAGTGAAGTGATGATATTGAGAGAAGTACGAGGAGATGAAGAAGAGTGATGTCTGAAGATATAGAGTTGAGGTTCGATTGGACACAGCAATGATGATAGAAGGACTACAGCTCCTGACCAGATAGAGTGATGATATAGAGTACATGGCGGTAATGCACCTGTAAGCTGGTTGCCAACCCCCAATCAAATCTCAAAGAAGAAGAAGAACACAGTCCAAGGACGGGTAATTTTTTCATACATAAGGAGTGGTTCAGAACTCCTTATAAGAACTCCTTATACAAAGATATAGAATGATGATAATCAAGTCAGTGGCGGTAATGCACCTGTAAGCTGGTTACCAACCGTCAATCAAGTCTAAAAGAAGAAGAAGAAGATCCACACTCACACACCTGTGGTCCAAGTAAGCAGGAGAAATGCTTTCAAACATGGTTGAACTACTTCTTTTAGATTTGATTGGCGGTTGGCAAACAGCTTACAGTTTGAAAACTTGAAAACTCTTAAAGTAGAACTGAACCCACCTTTTGGCGCAAAAAGTAGAATAGCAGATTAATTCCTTATTACCTATTGTATTTTTCAACACATAAAAGAAATTTTTAGCCCGTGCGATGGCCAAGCTATAAGCCGATAAACTTTTGCCTCTGGCTGGCAGTGCCAAACAAACCGGAAGTAGTGCAGACGACACTGCGTGACGTCACGAGTGTGATCCCTAAACAAAACAACAATGGCAGATGATAGCAGTTCCAGCAGTCAAGAACACCAGAGTTTTCAGAGTGAAGAGGCATTCAGGATCGGTGACGAGACAGAGGAGGATGCAGGAGTGTGGCAGGTGGCAGGCATGCACAAGGGCGAGCCCGGGAGACCTAATGCACCTGTGACAGCAGCTGGCAGACGGCGATGCAGAGGCGAGGTCCGCCGCCGGGGAATCCACCTGTGCACAGGGGAGAGACTGGAAAGGCAAAGGTAGGTATGCTTACGCTGTAGATCTTGCTGGGAGATGAGGGGGTTCCTCTGCAGCAAGAGGGCTGAAGGAATCAGACGGCTTCATGCCGAAGCCCAGGGCAGAGTGGCTTATATCCCACGCTGCTGACGAGGCGCAAATGTGCGCGCAGCTGGCGCCGCTAATGAGCGGCGAGTTGTAACATATCCAGCCTGTGTTGTGTTGTAGCTTAGTTTTCTTTTTTCTCTGTCACATTTTGTCTTAGTTTTGTTTTGAATTGTAATCGCTCTTGCCTGTTTTCTCTTTTGAATTCTTGGATGGAATATGGGTGGGCAATATAAGCTGCGGCTTCAGCCATCACCCATTTCGGATAACTTACGTTGAATTGTATAATCAGATGAGTCATTGTTCAATTTGACCTTGTTGTTATATCATTCAGTTTCTTTCAACCTGTACTGTACTATCCGAAATAAATAAATTCATTCATTCATTCAAAAAATTGGGCTATGTATTACAATACTTCTACAGACTATAGTGGCAATACAGATGAACAGAACTGGCCTCTGCATTTGACTGTGCTATTTATAAATACGTAATATCTATATCTAGAAACGCATCGCTTCCCGGTCGCTTTTCCTCCCCCTTTCTTTTCTTTCGTCGCCATGACAGCTTTCCTTGGCCACTGAACAGATCTTCCCAGGTGTTGGAAGTGTTTTGTAGTCGACTATCACGACAAAATGCACCCAAAACAACCAGTGTACTGTGGACTGTGTCACACTCGTGACGTCACGCGGAACTCCGGCTGCACTTCCGGTTAATCGGCGGATTTGTCTGATTTTTCAGGGCGGGAAATTCAAAATCGCGATTTTCTCCAAGATTCTGGGATTTGTGGAGGGGGTGCCAATGATAAATTATCTTTATAATTGTATGTACTATCACCCAGTGCCGTTCAATGCCGTTCAGTTCAGTTCTACTTTAAATAAATAGGCCATTTCATATATATATGTTTTACATATATGTCTATTCATCATCAAAGAAATCTCCATGTGTCTGTCTCTGTCTGTTTGTGTCTCTACATCAGGGGTCACCAACCTTTTTGAAACCAAGAGCTACTTCATGGGTATCGAGTCATGTGAAGGGCACCAGCTTGACACACTCCTCTAAAATAACAAATTGTATATATATATATATATATATAATTATCAATAACTTAGAGTGGGTAACAGACAAGATCAATATTCAACACTTTATTTTTATTAATCTCAGCAATTGTTCAGATGATCACTTCTACATTTCATTAAAAAAATGTCCACTTTTCACCAGTCCCTTTTAACCATAAAAAACTAAACCCTTTTAATTCATGAACTATGTTGAACCATGTTTGAAAAAGTTATGCAACATTTAAGAAAAATCAGCTTTCATATTAAATAAATCTTATCACATTTTTAACTGAACAAATCTGCTGCAATTCTGCTCAAAATCTGTTACATTTAATAAACACACTTTTGTGTGTTCTTCTTCACTGGAATTATATCCATACAGTTCTTGCCAAGAATCATGCTTGAGTAATAACCAGCACTGTCCTTTCATGAGAAAAAGCTAAACAGCACTGAGAGTGCTTATATGCACGGTGGAGCAGTGGTTAGCACCGCGGCAGCAATTTACCCTCGGCCGGGGGATCGTGGGTTCGATCCCTGCCCCCGGCCAACAGTGATCTGTGTGGAGTTTGCATGTTCTGGTTTTTCATGCAAAAACATGCAGGTTAGGGAGTTAAGGGGCGCTTGCGCACGCAGCGGCTGGTGGCTTGTTACCGGACTGCAGAACAAATCCACCTACACTACCGTTCAAAAGTTTGGGGTCACTTAGAAATTTCCTTATTTTTGAAAGAAAAGCACTTTTTTTCAATGAAGCTAACTTTAAACTAATCAGAAATACACTCCATAAATTGCTAATGTGGTAAATGACTATTCTAGCTGCAAATGTCTGGTTTTGGGTGCGATATCTACATAGGTGTATAGAGGCCCATTTCCAGCAACTATCACTCCAGTGTTCTAATGGTACAATGTGTTTGCTCATTGCGTCAGAAGGCTAATGGATGATTAGAAAACCCTTGTGCAATCATGTTAGGTCTGCAATGCTGTAATTGCTGCAAATGGAGGATTCTTTGACGAAAGCAAAGTTTGAAGGAAAAAATATTATTTCAAATACAAATCATTATTTCTAACCTTGTCAATGTCTTGACTATATTTTCAATTCATTTTACAACTCATGGTGGTAAATAAGTGTGACTTTTCATGGAAAACACAAAACAATTGTCTGGGTGACCCCAAACTTTTGAACGGTAGTGTACGGGTACAAGGTAAGTCCAAAAAAAAAAAAGAGTGGGTAGTGAAGTGTCGCTCCACAGTGGCGGTTCGCCGTCGCCCCGCAAATGAAACACACGCAGCTTCCTTTCACGGTAGTAAAAAAGAACTCTTCCTCCCGCACACTTTGAAAATGATAAATTTTCTGTCTTTTTTTTGCCATGTTTTTAGGCTAGGAAACTGCACTCCGCCCACCATCTTCACTGCCCGCTAGCTTACGCTCCACAAGCGTGAAGGTTTTGTCATGCGCACAATACTGACCTTTGAACTAGGTCAAAGTTCACCTTAACTTTACGTATAATAAACATATTTTCATTTTTTTTATTTTTAAGACATTGTCATTTTAAAATCTATATAAATGGAAGTGTGATTTTAAAAAATAGCGGCAGAAAAAATTACATCTTAGACGCAGCTCACTTGCGAGTTGTGCTATTTTTAGAACAGGCCTGCGGGTGACTCATGTGGTCCCTGTGGGCGACATGGTGCCCGCGGGCGACATGGTGCCCGCGGGCACCGCGTTGGTGACCCCTGCTCTACATGATGTCTATATGACGTCATAAAGACACCATAGTATAGAGTGAATAAAGAAAATCTGTGCATCTGTGTGTGATCAAAGGCAGGCATCACTCACGATCATCCATCCATCCATCCATCTTCTTCTGCTTAATCCTTTTCGGGTCACGGGGGGGGCTGGAGCCTATCCCAGCATCTTTGAGCGAGAGGCAGGGTACACCTTGGACAGATCGCCAGTCCATCGCAGGGCCAATACGACATCAAAGATCAAAGGCAGGTATCACTCACGATCATAGGACATCAAATATCAAGCGCAGGCATCGATCACGATCACAGGATTCACTATGACATCATCAAAGATCATAGGACTCATGATGACATCATCAAACATCACATGCAGGCTCAAATATCATAGGACTCGCTATGACATCATCAAAGATCAAAGGCAGGCATTACTGAAGGAGTGGTGACGTGCTTGCTTACACCTGCTTTCTACAGGCATGCAGAAATACTTGCTTATACTTGGTTTCTACGGGTATGAACGGGCATGCACAGGTATGCACTAGTATATCTTAATTTGTACAAAAGGCCTGAGTTATTTCTAACATGCTATCTATCATTTGAGTCTCACTTAATTTAAATAGATATATTTAAAGTACAACAGTTTAAAAATGAGAAATAATGAGTTGTCCGTTAAGGAGACATGCAAACTGTTTATTCTGGCCAAAACAAAGTAAAAACCCATTTAATTATTCTGTATTCTCTGTGATAAACACTACCAATTATTTTATAGTATCTCTTTTTAAGCAAAAAATACAAAAAACAAACAAACAATAAATCAAGACAAATAATGAAATCAGGTTTATACTTTGATGCACAAAATGACTGAATGTGTCAATATTCCTGTGCAATTCAGATGCAAACAGTATATATTACTGTAACTGTACTGTAGTCTGTTGTTCTTCTTCTCTTACATTTGATGGGCGGTTGGCAACCAGCTTACAGGTGCATTACTGCCACGTACTTCACTCTATATCACAGGTGTCAAACTCATTCCATGGAGGGCCAAGACCCTGCAGGTTTTACCTCCACCCAGTGTCTTCAACAGGTAATTTCTCTGAATTTCTTCCCACTGATTGCTGATGAGTAAAAACACCTGCTGAAGAGACTGGATGGAAGTAAAACCTGCAGGGTCTTGGCCCTCCATGGAATGAGTTTGACACCACTGCTCTATATCATCACTCTATCTGGTCAGGAGCTGTAGTCCTTACCGCCACATACTTCACTCAGCAGACATCACTCTATGTATCAAAAGTCAGAATTCTTCTTGGTTGGCAACCTCTTCTTCGTCATCTTCACTCTATATCTTTGTATAAGGAATTCTTATAAGGAGTTCTGAACAATCTTTTCTCTTCTTCAGTGAGATTTCCATGTCTAAATGGTGTCTGTAACACTCTATCTGGTCATTACTCTATAAGGAGTTCTTCTTCTTTTAGATTTGATTGGCGGTTGGCAACCAGCTTACAGGTGTATTACCACCACGTACTTCACTCTATATCATCACTCTTTCTGGTCAGGAGCTGTAGTCCTTCTATCATCATTGCTGTGTCCAATCGAACCTAAACTGTCTTCAGACATCACGCTTCTTCGTCTCCTCGTACTTCACTCTATATCATCACTCTATCTGGTCAGGAGCTGTAGTCCTTCAATCATCATTGCTGTGTCCAATCAAACCTCAACTCTATCTTGATAGACAGACATATATTGAGTGTGTGATGGATATATAGAGTGATAAATAAAGTACGTGGCGGTAATGCACCTGTAGGCTGGTTACCAACCACCAATCAAATCTAAAAGAAGAAGAAGAACTCTATCTTCAGACATCACTCTTCTTCATCTCCTTGTACTTCACTTTATATCACCACTTCACTCTATATCATCACTCTACACATCTTGACCATGGCAACAGCCACAGCCAACCATCACTCTTCTATATAAGGACTTCTGAACAATCTTCTTCTTCTTCCATAGTCTGTTGTTTGATGCGTTAATACCACAGATCAGGTATGTGTAAATCTACTGACAATTTCTTTCTGCTGGAGAGTCATACATTGCTCTCATCTTGTCAGAAAATGATGATAATTAGTGACAGCAGAGAACTTTCAGCAGATTTCTTCTTCTTCTTCTTTTTGATTTGATTGGCGGTTGGCAACCAGCTTACAGGTGCAATACCACCACGTACTTCACTTGAAATCATCACTCTATCTGGTCAGGAGCTGTAGTCCTTACAAATTCATCACTCTATATCACTCCATCACTCTATACATCCAGCATCACTCTGTCCTGTCTCATTGCCTTAATCTTCTTCAACTCTGTCACTTCACTCTATATCATTAAAAGGAAACTCTCAATTTAACCCAGTCCCAACTAGGTTATGAGTTCAGCTTAAGTTACCATTGTGATCTAAGCTTTGTGACTGAAACTGAATGAAGCCCCTACTTACCCCCAAGTCACTAATCTTACTTCATATGAGGGGGGAGGATGAAAAGTTCATAGGGGTCAAATTTGGCCAGATGTGGTTTATTTTTCAACCGCAGGGATCCAAGCGCTGCAATACTGATAGAAGAAGTGTGTGGACCGAAGGGGAGATTATGTTGAAAAATAAACCACATTTGGTAAAATTTGACCACTATGAACTTTTCAGCCCCCCCCCCCCTTGTAGCACGGCTCTCACATGTGAAGGTAATGAAGGCTGTTGACTGACTAGCTCAGTAAGGCAATTTTTCCAGTTTACTGGTTTATTGTAATTGTCACTACTTCTGGTTTATTAAAAACATTTCATATTTTCTGATGCATGATCTTCATCAGAAATTTTCTATAGCTACACTGAAGTTATTCAAACACTGTCGTTTATTTCTGAAATTCCCAAACATTAAAAAAAAATCATAATATAGCCACAAGTGGCAGCCATCAAGTTCCAAGCAGCTGTAGACATCAAGGTTTTGTATTGTTTAGCAACACCATTTACGGGGCTGTGAAAAAGTATTTGCCCCCCCCCCTTCCTTCCTCCTCTTTCTTATATTTTTGCATATTTGTCACACTTAAATGTTTCAGATCATCAAACAAATTTTAATATTAGACAAAGTTAACCAGAGTAAATACAAAATACAGGCCTAATAACTGTCAGACCTGTTGAATTAAGAAATCATGTAAATACATGTCTGACAAAGTGAAGCAGGTTAAAAGATCTCAAAAAGGAACACATCAGGTTGCGATCTAAAGAAATTCAAGAACTGATGAGAAACAAAAACCCAGAACAACATCTAAAGAACTGCAACCCTTACTTATCTCAATTTGGATACTGGTCCATGATTCAACAATAAGAAAGAGACTGGGCAAAAATGGCATCCATGGGAGAGTTCCAGGACAAAAACCACTGCTGACCAAAAAGAACACAAAGGCTCATCTCACATTTGCCAAAAAACATCTTGATGGTCTTCAAGACTTTTCAGAAAATATTCTGTAGACTGACAAGATAAAAGGTGACTTTTCTGGAAAGCATGCATCCCATTACATCTGGAGTAAAACTAACCACATTTCATTAAAAGAACATCATATCAACAGTCAAATGTGGTCTTCCTCTTTCGTATGACTCCCAAAGTTACGAAGCAATGTCATGTAAGCTGTGGATCCAGGTCACTGTCTCCAGGATGGGGTTGGTGAGATCCACGTGGATGCCCTCAGGTGGTCCAAGGTCAGGGCACTCTAATAGGGCATGATGTGCTGTCTGCTCTGGGTTGCCACAAATACAAGCTGGTGAAGGCCCCAACGATACTGAAACATTGAAACGGCTGACTCCCGTTCGCCGACGGTTGAGTATAACCCAACCTCTGTGGCCAAACTGGGCACCTGGTGGTGGTTTTGTGCTTGGAGTGACGTTGAGCTGAGGTGTTTTTTTGGGTTTTTTTTGTCTCTTGTCAAGTGAGTCTCCAGCTTTCCAGAAGACTAAAGTTGGAAGTTTCAGGGGAGACAGCATATCTACTGAAGGGTTTGTGAGAGCGTAGACGTTGAGCAGCTAGATCTTGGGCAGCTTGGATGTGATGATGTAAAAGATGCTTGTTTTCTTCAATGGCCTTCTTCTCAAGCATGTGTGTTTGGTGTTTTGGAAGGAGGAGCAATGCCAGACAAAACAGGCAGGTAATCCACAGGTGTGGCACAAAGGCAGCATGCGATAATCCTCATGGTCTCATTGAGTGTGACATCCAGCTTCTTAGTGTGAATACTCCTACTCCAGACTGGAGAGGCATATTCCGCTGTGCTGTATACCAGTGCACAAGAGTGTGCTTGTATGGGCTCCCCATGAAGAACCAGCAAGGTGTCACAAGAGATTATTCCTTGATAGTACTTTAGCACGCAGAGAGACAAGATGGTGCTTGTAGGTAAGTTATCTGTCAAGTTTGACTCCAAGGTATATTGGCATGGGGTGTATTCAATTCAATTCAATTCAACTTTATCTATATAGCGCCATTTCACAACAACAGTCATCTTATAGCACTTTCAACTGTAGGGGGAACCCCCATAATTGCAGAAAGACCCCAGCAATCAGGTGATCCCCTGTGAGCAAGCGCTTGGCGACGGTGGAGAGGAAAAACTCCCTTTTTACAGGAAGAAACCTCCAGCAGAACCAGGCACAAGGAGGGGCAGTCATCTGCTGCGACTGGCTGGGGGGTGAGGGGATAGAGAAGATGAAGATGAAAAGAACAGACATGTAGAGAGCAAACAGCACAATGGGGACTCAATCTATGGGAGAGAACAAACAGATGTTAATGACCAGTAAAAAAAATAAATAAATACATAAATATTTAATTGAGAGTGAAGAAAGGAGTAAAGCCCAGTGCAATAATGGGAGGTCCCCCAGCTGTCTAAACCTAGTAGTAGCATAATTAAGGGAGGGTTCAGAAACACATGATCCCTCCCTAATCGTAGGCAATATCAAAAAGGAAGGTTTTAACCCTATTCTTAAAAACAGAGATTGAGTCTGACTCCCGAATCCAGATTGGCAGCTGGTTCCACAAGAGAGGAGCTTGATAACTGAAGGCTCTGCCCCCCATTGTACTTTTGGAGATTCTAGGTATTACAAGTAATCCAGCATTTTGGGAGCGTAGTGCTCTGTTAGGATAATAGGGTAATATCAGATCTTTTAAATAAAATGGGGCCTGATTGTTTAGAGCTTTAAAAGTGAAAAGAAGGATTTTAAACTTAATTCTAAACTCTATGGTAAGCCAATGAAGGGAGGCCAGAACCGGAGAGTTTTGATCTCTCTTTCTAGTACCTGTTAAAACTCTTGCTGCAGCATTTTGGATCAACTGAAGACTTTTTAGAGATGTTTTAGAACAACCTGATAATAAAGACCCCAGCAATCAGGCGATCCCCTGTGAGCAAGCACTTGGCGATGGTGGAGAGGAATAACTCCCTTTTAACAGGAAGAAACCTCCAGCAGAACCAGGCTCAGGGAGGGGCAGTCATCTGCTGCGACTGGCTGGGGGGTGAGGGATAGAGAAGATGAAAAGAACAGACATGTAGAGAGCAAACAGCAAGATGGGGACTCAATCTATGGGAGAGAACAAACAAATGTTAATGACCAGCAAAAAAAATATTTCATTGAGAGTGAGGAAAGGAGTGAGGCCCAGTGCATTACTGGAGGTCCCCCGGCTGACTAAACCTATTAGCAGCATAACTAAGGGAGGGTTCAGAAACACATGATCCCTCCCTAATTGTAGGCTATATCAAAAAGGTAGGTTTTAGCCCTATTCTTAAAAACAGAGATCGAGTCTGACTCCTGAATCCAGATTGGCAGCTGGTTCCACAGGAGAGGAGCTTGATAACTGAAGGCTCTGCCTCCCATTGTACTTTTGGAGATTCTAGGTATTACAAGTAATCCTGCAATTTGGGAGCGTAGAGCTCTGTTAGGATAATACGGTAGTATCAGATCTTTTATATAAAAAGGAGCCTGATTGTTTAGAGCTTTGTAAGTAAGAAGAAGGATTTTAAACTTAATTCTAAACTCTATGGGAAGCCAATGAAGGGAGGCCAGAACCGGAGAGATATGATCTCTCTTTCTAGTACCTGTTAAAACTCTTGCTGCAGCATTTTGGATCAGCTGAAGACTTTTTAAAGATGTTTTAGGACAGCCTGATAATAAAGAATTACAATAATCTAATCTCGAGCTAACAACAGCGTGGATCAGTTTCTCAGCATCACTCTGAGACAAGATGCTCCTAATCTTGGCAATATTACGCAAATGATAGAAGGCAGTCTTAGAAACAAATTTAATATGTGAATTGAAGGACAGATCTTGATCAAAAATAATTCCAAGGTTCCTCACAGAGCTATTAAGAGAAAGAGTAACCGCATCCAAACTAAAAGTTTGATTTGGAAAGGTATTTCTAAGGTTTTTTGGACCAACAAGAATGACTTCAGTCTTATCTGAATTTAATAGCAGGAAATTACAAGTCATCCAACCTTTGATTTCCTTAAGACAGGCTTCTAACTTGGCTAATTGATTACTATCATCTGACTTCATTGACAGGTATAATTGTGTGTCATCTGCATAACAATGAAAATGTATACAGTGCTTTCTAATAATGTTGCCTAACAGAAGCATATATAAACTAAAAAGAGTAGGGCCTAGCACAGATCCCTGTGGAACTCCATGACTAAGCTTTGAGTTGAAAGAAAACTCATTATTTACATGAACAAACTGGAACCTATCAGATAAATAAGATCTAAACCACTGCAATGAAGTTCCATTAAGTCCAACATAGTGTTCTAATCTATCAAGTAGAATATTATGATTGATAGTATCAAAAGCTGCACTAAGGTCTAAAAGGACAAGTACAGAAACAAGTCCATTATCAGATGTGATGAGGAGGTCGTTAGTGACCTTTGCTAAGGCTGTTTCAGTACTATGATGGATTCTAAACACAGATTGAAACTCTTCAAGTAAACCATTTCCTTGCAGGTGGTCAAATAACTGCGTAGCAACAACTCTTTCTAAGATTTTTGAAATGAAAGGGAGATTAGAGATTGGTCTATAGTTAGCTAAAGCTCCTGGATCTAGCGTTGGCTTTTTGAGTAAGGGTTTAATTACAGCCGTTTTAAAAGCCTGCGGTACATGGCCTAAAGTTAATGAAGAATTGATTATATAAAGTGAATTATATTTCAGTCTATAAAATCATTCTTTGCTGAAGAAAAATTATTTCAACTCAAAAGTGTGGTCATGAACTGCTTCTCTCACCCAAGGACCAGAGCTGTAACACTACCCATCAGCCATAAAGTGGAAGTTAATCCCTTCTCCAGGACTTAGTCATTCTCCCTTTTCTGCTCTTTGCAAAGGAATGTTTCAATTGACAGGTTTGTGGTTGATATAATCCAGACTTGGGAGTCAAGATTCTCCAGTAAACAACCAGACAGTTTCACAATGCCATCTGGTGGACGAATCAGGAATATTTTTTTTTCTTTGCAGTGGAATTTATGCATTATGAACAAATAATTTAATTCATATTCTTTCTCTCAAGACAGTATGTGCTATTGAAAACATGGTTGAACTCTTGGGATGGACAATGTGGTTTCAAATGTTTTTATTGATATGATTTAATATGTGTTGCTTTATTTTCATGAAGAAATTAATTTTTGCATGCTTACTATCACAAATTAATTACAGTTACAATGTATAGACATTGTATGTTCCCTTATTATTGAGTAGAATATCTTATTCACTAAAGTTTAAGGAATTTATGCTTTATTCAGCAACGTATGTGTCTTAAGGGGGGGTCTCACTTCTCATATCAAATATCTCTTCCACCTCTTCTCACTGCTCTTTGGGAGACCATAGCTAGACTTTAACTGACCAATAGAGCACCAGACTTCACTGCATTTCCTTTTTAGGTTGAGTTTATGACTTCTGTTGAACAAAACTCCATGTAATTGGTTCAGCTCAAGTTCCATGAAATTCAGTGAGATTCTGCCACACCCGAAAAAACTTTCCTTTGTTTCAGTTTTGGGGCAGTGATCAAGCTGTAAGGAGCCTTATCTGCTCTTTCATTTTTTTCTATCTTCCAAGGAAGGCCCAGAGCCTGTCATGCTCTGTGAAAATTATTTTTCTTTTCTCTAAAGTTCACTTTTTCCTTATTTTAATCCTTTTCTTTAAATCATCATGCAAGAAGAATGTGTTTGATTTTTTCTAAGCTTAAACCAATTCATTTAAACCACCAACATCGGAAGAAACGGATTTGTGATGTGTTTTTGTCTCAGATTGAATTTCTGATAAGATAAGATAAGCCTTTATTAGTCCCACAATGGGGAAATTCCAGGATTGCAACAGCACAGGGATAGCAACACTCACAGCAATAATTTAGAAGATAAGAAAATAAGAGCAGTGAATATACATATGTACACATAAATATATATACACAGTGCGGAGCATTGTAGCTAGATGCAATAAATAGCATAACCGTCTATTTAGTTATCCTACATAGTATGAATATGTACCCATATATATTGTCAACCTCCGTAGCGATTGATATTGTCCTAGTTGTATACTTTGCATTCAATACTATTAGGTCGTCACGTTTTTTGTTTTTTCGTTGCTATCTCTGCGAGCAGCCCTGCTTAGGTTATAAAGTCTGACAGCCGTAGGTAGGAAGGACCTGCGAAACCTCTCGGTCGCGTACCTAGGATGATGTAGCCTACTGCTAAATGAGCTCCTCAGTGCGTTCAGTATGTCCTGCATAGGGTGGGACTCGGACTCCAGCAGAGATGACAGCTTAGCCACCATCCTTCTCTCTCCTAGCTCCTCTACTGGGTCAAGGCGTTGCCCCAGGACAGAGCTAGCTTTCTTGATCAGTTTGTTCAGTCTCTTCCTATCGGCTGCTGTAATGCCACTGTCCCAGCAGACCACTCCAAAAGTGATGGCTGATGCCACCACTGTGTCATAGAATGTTTTCAGGAGCACGCCTTGTACACCAAAAGACCTGAGCCTCCTCAGTAGGAACAGCCTGTGCTGTCCCTTCTTGTAGAGTGCGTCGGTATTGTGTGACCAGTCTAGTTTATTGTTCAGATGAACACCCAGGTACTTGTAGGATATCACCATCTCAATGTCTGTTCCCTGGATGTTTCCCCAGGGGTTGTCCTTGCCTGCGGCAGTCCACCACCAGCTCCTTAGTTTTCCTCGCGTTGATCTGGAAGCAGTTCCGATGGCACCAGTCCACGAAGTCCTGGATAAGTCGTCTGTACTCAGCTTCATCTCCATTGGAGATGAGGCCGATGACCACAGAATCGTCAGAGAACTTCTATAGATGGCAGTGTGTTGTGTTGTGTGAGAAGTCCGAAGTACAAAGGGTGAACAGGAAGGGAGCCAAAACCGTTCCCTGGGGGGTCCCCGTGCTACAGATGATCATGTCGGACACACAATCCCGGGTTCTCACAAACTGTGGCCGGTTTGTGAGGTAGTCCAGGATCCATGATGACAGGTGCTGGTCCACCCCTGCGCACAGCAGCTTGTCCTTCAGGATCATCGGTTGGATGGTGTTGAAAGCACTGGAGAAGTCAAAGAAGATGATCCTCACCGTGTTCCTAGGCTTCTCCAGGTGGTACAGGGAACGGTGAAGGAGGAAGATCACTGCATCCTCCACCCCGATGCCATGCTGGTAGGCGAACTGGAGTGGATCCATCACTGGTCCCACCAGAGGGCGGAGGTGAGCAAGGAGCAGTCTCTCCAGGATCTTCATCATGTGAGACGTCAGGGCCACTGGTCTGTAGCTGTTCAGGTCTGTGGGGTGGGAAGTCTTTGGTACGGGTACCACACAAGATGTTTTCCACATCTGTGGTACCCTCCCCAGCTTCAGGCTCAGCTTGAAGATGTGCTCCACAATCCCACACAGCTGGTTTGCGCAGGACTTGAGGAGCTTCGCACTGATACCGTCTTGTCCCGAGGCCTTCCTCGCCTTGATCTTCCTCAGCTCTGTCCTCACCTGGGTCTTAGTGAGGGTCAGGTTGGGGGGCTGTGTGCTAGGAGTGGGGGGGGGGGTGTTGGTGGAGTGGGGTGTGGACAGCAGGTCTCGATGACTTTAGAGGCGGCAGTGGTTGGTGTGCAGGCGGGGGGGGGGGGGCAAACCTATTAAAAAACAGGTTCAGATTGTTTGCCCACTCCCTGCCCCCCGTGGCCTGGGAGGAGGTATTCTGGAGCCCAGAGATGGTTTTGAGGTTTCTCCAGACCCCGCCAATGTCGCTCCATTGCAGCTTGTCCTCCATCTTTTTTTTTTTTTTTTTTCTCTCGGCGCCACACGAGTAGGCTGCCTTTTGCAACAGCGGCTCGATTCCGAGTCTTTTTCCCTTCCTCTCTCTTTTGATTCGTCTTTTTTTTTTCACCCCACTTATATCACGGACACACAGATCGTCCCAAATGTCTCCTGAGCCGGTGGACGGAGCCACTGTTTATAGCAGGATACAATACAGCAGGGAAGAGCTGCTAGCATTCAACCGCCACCCGGTCCCATTGGAAAAACTCGACATACCGAGAGAACTGAGGCGAAAACACCGCGGCTGCCGGGCTGGAGTAAGGCGGAGGACAAAAAATATAAGGTACAGACCCTCCCTTCCATCTGTTGTCATGGGAAATGTACGGTTGATACTGGGAAAGTTAGATGAGCTAGCGGCTATCTCCCGTTATGATAGCACATACCGGGAGTGCTCTCTCCTTTTGTTTACTGAGACGTGGCTAACTGAACTAGCAGCAGATGCTAACATTGAGCTGGAGGGTTTTCACATGATACGAGCTGACCGAACACCAGACAGTGGCAAAACTAGGGGCGGTGGAGTGATAATGTATGTTAACAACAACTGGTGCAGACCGGGACATATCACTGTTAAACAACGACACCGCAGCAAAGACATTGAGTTGCTAGCTGTTAGCATGAGGCCTACATATCTCCCGAGAGAACACTCACACGTGATCTGCATTGTTGTTTATGCAAATCCGACGGCGAATGCTGGGACAGCGCGTGACGTCATCCATTCAGTAACCAGCAGGCTGCAGACAGAACACCCAGATGCTCTTCTCCTCATCTCAGGCGATTTCAACCATGTTTCACTATCTCCCATTCTACCCACGTTCACCCAGTATGTCACATGCCACACTAGAGACAATAAAACACTGGATTTATTCTACGCAAACACTAAGGAGGCGTACACCTCATCACAACTCCCCCCACTCGGGAGATCGGATCACAACTTGGTTCATCTCCGGCCGGTGTACAAACCCCTAGTGCACAGACAACCTCCGGCCATGCACACTGTGGAGTTATGGTCTGAGGAGACAATGGACACTCTAAAGGACTGTTTTGAAGCCACCGCCTGGAAGCAGCTCTGCGATCCACATGGTGAGGACATCGATGGCCTCATTCACACCTTCACGGGCTATCTCAGCTTCTGTGTGGACAAATCCGTTCCCACCAAGACCATACGGCATCACTCAAACAACAAACCCTGGATCAACCCTGAGATAAAAACACTTCTGAGAGAGAAGAAGAGGATCTTCAGGTCGGGGAACAGGGAGATGCTGAAGTCCGTACAGAGGGAGCTGAGGAGAAAGATCAGAGAAGGCAAGGACAGCTTCAGGAAGAAGATGGAGGACAAGCTGCAACAGAGCGACATCAGCGGGGTCTGGAGAAACCTCAAAACCATCTCGGGGCTCCAGAATACCTCCCCCCAGGCCACGGGGGGCAGGGAGTGGGCGAACAACCTGAATCTGTTTTTCAATAGATTTGACCAACCGCCCTCCCCCCTGTCTGCACAACAACCACTGCTGCCTCTAAAGAAATCAAGTCCTGCTGCCCACTCCCCACTCCACCAACACCCCCCCACTCCCAACACACAGCCCCCCATCCTGACCCTGACCGAGACCCAGGTGAGGACGGAGCTGAGGAAGATCAAAGCGAGGAAGGCGCCGGGACCGGACGGCATCAGCGCAAAGCTCCTCAAGTCCTGTGCAGACCAGCTGTGTGGGATTGTGACGTATATCTTCAACATGAGCCTGAAACTGGGGAGGGTACCACAGCTGTGGAAAACATCTTGTGTGGTACCTGTACCAAAAACTTCCCACCCCAAAGACCTGAACAGCTACAGACCGGTGGCCTTGACGTCCCACTTGATGAAGACCCTGGAGAGACTGCTCCTTGCTCACCTCCGCCCCCTGGTGGAACTAGCGATGGATCCACTCCAGTTCGCCTACCAGCATGGCATTGGGGTGGAGGATGCGGTGATCTTCCTCCTTCACCGTTCTCTGTCCCACCTGGAGAAGCCCGGGAATATGGTGAGGATCATGGGGCCCCCCAGGGAACGGTGCTGGCTCCCTTCCTGTTCACTCTTTATACTGCAGACTTCTCACACAACACAACACACTGCCATCTACAGAAGTTCTCTGATGACTCTGCGATCGTTGGCCTCATCTCCAATGGAGATGAAGCTGAGTACAGAGGGCTTATCCAGGACTTCGTGGACTGGTGCCATCGGAACTGCCTCCAGATCAACGCGAGGAAAACTAAGGAGCTGGTGGTGGACTGCCGCAGGCATGGGCAGCCCCTCACAGCACCAGTAAATATACAGGGAACAGACATCGAGATGGTGACATCCTATAAGTACCTGGGTGTTCATCTGAACAATAAACTAGACTGGTCACACAATATTGACGCACTCTACAAGAAGGGACAGCGCAGACTGTTCCTGCTGAGGAGACTCAGGTCTTTTGGTGTACAAGGGGCGCTGCTGAAGTCATTCTATGACACGGTGGTGGCATCAGCCATCACTTTTGGAGTGGTCTGCTGGGGCAGTGGCATTACTGCAGCCGATAGGAAGAGACTGAACAAACTGATTAAGAAAGCTAGCTCTGTCCTGGGGCAGCGCCTTGATCCGATGGAGGAGATAGGAGAGAGAAGGACGGTGGCTAAACTGTCATCTCTGCTGGAGTCCGAGTTCCACCCTATGCAGGACATACTGGATGCACTGAGGAGCTCATTTAGCAGCAGACTACATCATCCCAGGTGCACAACCGAGAGGTTTCGTAGGTCCTTCCTACCAACGGCTGTCAGACTGTACAACCTAAGCAGGGCTGCTCGCAGAGATAGCAAAAAGACGTAACAAACTAATAGTTTTTTGAATGCAAAAGATGCAATAGACTTACACAATGGTCCCCTCCGGCATACAACTAGGAACATACCGGTCGCTATGGAGGGTGAGAATATGTATGGGCACATAATCATACCATGTAGGATAACTAAGTAGACGGTTATGCTGTTTCATCCCATCTAGCAACAATGCTCTGCACTGTGTGTGTTTATATATTTACATATTTATTCCATCTAGCTACAATGCTCCGCACTGTGTTTTTATATATCTACACATTATTCCATCTAGCTACATTGCTCCGCACTGTGTGTGTTTATATACTTGCATATTTATTCCACCTAGCTGCAATGCTCCGTACTGTGGGTGTTTATATATTTACATATTTATTCCATCTAGCTACAATGCTCTGCACTGTGTGTCTGTGTGTGTGTGTGTATATATTTATTTTATAGTAATATGTACATATGTATATTAGCCGCTCTTGCTTGCTTGTTTTTTTCTTGCCTTCTGATTGTTGCTCTGAGTGTTGCTATCCCTGTGCTGTTGCAATCCTGGAATTTCCCCGTTGTGGGACTAATAAAGGCTTATCTTATCTTATCTTATCTTATCTTATCTTCTTCCTGAAGCTGTCCTTGCCTTCTCTGATCTTCCTCCTCAGCTCCCTCTGTACGGACTTCAGCATCTCCCTGTTCCCCGACCTGAAGATCCTCTTCTCTCTCAGAAGTGTTTTTATCTCAGGGTTGATCCAGGGTTTGTTGTTCGAGCAACACCATATGGTCTTGGTGGGTATGGTGTTATTTGATTTGATTTTTGATTTTGTATACTTTATTGATCCCCAGAGGGTTATCCACACAGAAGTTGATGTAGTCTGTGATGGTGTGAGTGAGGCCGTCGATGTCCTCACCATGTGGATCGCAGAGCTGCTCCCAGGCAGTGATTTCAAAACAGTCCTTAAGAGCATCCATTGCCTCCTCAGACCATATCTTCACCGTGCGCATGACCGGAGGTTGTCTGTGTACTACCAAGTGGTGATCCGATCTCCCGAGTGGGGGGAGTGGTGATGAGGTGTACGCCTCCTTAGTGTTTACATAGAATAAGTCCAGTGTTTTATTGTCTCTAGTGTGGCATGTGACATACTGTGTGAATGTGGGCAGAATGGGGGACAGTGAAATATGGTTGAAATCACCGGAGACGAGGAGAAGAGCATCTAGGTGTTCTGTCAGCAGCCTGCCAGTTACTGAGTGAATGGCGTCACGCGCTGTCCCAGCGTTCGCCGTGGGATTTGCATAAGTAACAATGCAGATCACGTGTGAGTATTCCCTCGGGAGACAGGTAGGCCGCATGCTAACAGCTAGCAACTAAATGTCTTTGCTGCAGTGCTGTTCCTTAACCGTGATATGTCCCGGTCTGCACCAGCTGTTATTGACATACATTATCACTCCTCCACCCCTTGCCTTCCCACTGTCTGGTGTCTGGTCTGCCCGTATTGCGTGGAAATCCTCCAGTTCGATGTTAGCATCTGTTGCTAGTTCTGTTAGCCACGTCTCAGTAAACAACATCGTGCTAATCTCTCTGAAGACGCTCTGGTAATGAGCCATAGCCGCTAGCTCATCTGTCTTATTGAGTAGCGATCGTACAGTCCCCATAATAACGGATGGAAGGACGGGTCTGTACCTTATATTTCTCGCCCGCCGTCTTGCTCCAGCACGACATCCACGTCGCTTCTGTCTTATTTCTACTGGTATGTCGTATTCTTGCGTTAGCATCGTGGGCTGATTAAGTGCTAACAGTTGGTCTCTATTGTACTGCCTCCTAAAAGCAGTGGCTCCGTCCGCTGGTTCAGGAGACATTTGGGTGATCGTGTGTCCGTGATGGATAGGGTGTCACCGGATCAGAAAGTTTAGCAAGAGAAGCCAGATAGTAAATAGAAATAGGAAGAAATTGATCCGCTGTTGCAAAAAGGCAGCCTACTCGTGTGGCGCTGGAAGAAAAAAAAAATGATGGGACTTTGTACAATAAACCAATTCCTTCTTCAGTGCATAAGAGAAGGCCGCAGCCAGCCTGCTGAAGAACCAGCCTTTGTGATCTCGGGAGTAGGCCAAAACCGTGGTAAGGAGCCTGTCTCCCAGTATTCCAACAGAACCCACACTGATCCAGTTGAAACAGAATCCAGTGGACCACCTGTTACCTACTGGGATACAATGATTCTGCTTGGCTGATGGTCTGTTGTTTTAATTTAAACTTAATTCTTCAGAATATTTCTGGTACAAGTTCTTTAAACTTAATTTCATGCAAACCCCCATCAGAATTTCAAAATGCATTTTGTCCTTTCATTAATTTACGTTCCTTTCAGAGTAACACCAATTTTCTATTTTTATAAATAATTTACTCATCATTTTCTTCATAAAACTGCATCCATTTTATTTAACCAATGCTATTTTATGGTTTTCCAATTTCCAGTATATCGCCAAATTAAACTATGCTTTATTTGGTTCCACAAATGCTTGATTCACAAGTAACTCAGTAATAGTCTATGGTGCCCATGAAACATGTTGAATTCTCTGTTTTAAAGTTATCCAAATATGTTAATCTATTCTGACGTTTCTTATTAAACTATTGAAAGACATATAGGAGCTACTGTTTGATTTCATGTCCATCTTCTTGATTATCAGCAGACAAGAACTTACAAGGGTTTTTTTTGAGACTGATTCATAATTGGTACAAATAAAGAATTGTTAATAAAATTGTCCATTATCTGGACTGGTGCCCTACGAGGATATGTTTGTGTAAGGAAAGGAAATTTTCATCCCTACTCACATTCATATTTATATTAATACTTGTACCAAGAAAAAACACCTATAAAACCCATAAATCCACTACAATTTTATAATGGCGCTGCTGGTTAAGGCTCTGCTAGAATTTAGAGATGGACATGAAATTATGATTTCGCAAGCTGAGTGGGTATAGCCAAATCTGATCTTTTTGCACGGTAAAACTTGATTTTTCTCTAATAGTCTGTAATTGGCTGGCTGCCCAGCCAGGCGCATGTGTTTAACCGCCCTTTTCCTTATGTGCCTGAGCAGGCATCTGTGTGAAGAGAGCACAAGGGGGAGGAGGTGATTCATCCCCCTTACTTGTCCCCGCTCAACCAGGTCTGTACTGTGAAGAAGTGCAGAGGAGAGGGGTCGTAGACCCCACTCAAACTGCTGCACTCCACAGACTTTGTTTTTTCTAAGCATGCTAAAGTTGGAAAAGCATTGATATATGCTGAATTAATTAAAATAAGGCATGAAAAGATGGAATTGTGAAGAATCCAATCCATCTTTTGTTAATTCAACTCGTGCAGCGAGAATTCCTGGTGGGAAAAATTGAATTAACCAATATTTTCTTTTCCTCAAATGTTCAGTGACAAATCTAAATCACGCTGGACACACAGCAATAATGAAAATTACTGAGAGAAAATTGTTTGACGTAACAGTGCTGAATCACACGCAAAGTTAAAATTGTAAGATTATTCTTGCATGGGTAAAAAAACGAATTAAAGACAGACAAACTCCCCTGTTTTCTTAAAGAAACAAAGTAAGGTGTGGTCAGTGGGCTGCATTCATATCCCAGGTGACTGAATTGCCACGTGCGTGTCCCATTCTGCTTATGGGAGGTGCACATGCGCAGACTAAGCAGTGCAACTACCATTTTACAAACTGCCATTGTGATTGATCCTGGCAGCCATTTTGGAGCTGAGACAGTAACCGCCTCCAAGCGACATCACTGTGTCTCCTCCTTCTTGAGTGCAGAAGGAACTGCCTCCATCTTGTGGTCAACCATAAGAACTGTATCCTTTAATAAAATATCTAAAACTTTTAATCTATTAAGCCGATTTCTAACCAAATTGAGCTTCTAAATTAACTTCAAAGCAATCCATATTATTCAGAATAAAGTAAATTTAAAAGCAATTTAAAGTTTCTATGCCAAAAGCAGCAAAAAAGAAATTTGTTGGCTGTTGAAGGTTTATTCTCATTTGGTGAATCACTGGCCCAATATAAATGAATACCAGAAGTGCATGAAGCATACACTTTGTATTTAATCACTTATTTTAACCACACATTTTAACCTTTAAAGTTAAAGGAAATATATTTACACATTTTAAGCAACAATTGCAAACTTTTGAAACTATATATGTTTGTGTGTGTGTGTGTGTGTGTGTGTGTGTGTGTGTGTGTGTGTGTGTGTGTGTGTTTTAAAAAAGCTGCATTGTTTGGAAGTTCATTTCAATTTAAGGATTTGAATAAATACCAATGTTTATTCAAAAGTGACCTTAAAGTAATGTTAACCCTGTGCATGCAGGTAAAAGGATTTAGTGAGTCACTGAATATTTACCAAAATTTTTCAAAATAGGAAACCACATTAATCAATTAACACTAAAAGCTCTACGTGTTAGTGTTATCTAAAGTCACTGTGTTATTCTTGGTTCATGTTTTTTCTCCACAGGAAAAGGAAAACAACCAACTCCCTACTTCTCACCAGAATTTAAAAGAGAAAAGTCAAAAGGTGAAAACACTGATTACACAACATAAAAATAATTTCTTTGTAAGTTGTCTGTGTTTTTTCAACTGATTTAAGACAATTTTGCACCGCTGAATCCGAAACTGACATCTGTTTCTCTCGATCAGGTCAGGTTTTTATGCTTAGTTGTAAGCAGCTGTACAGCAGTTGTACAGTTGTACTGTAAATTGGAATAGCAGACATTGATAAAGGTAAGTATGTGTAAATTGAATGTTACATCATCACTGTTCAAAATTCAGAGAATTTCAAGAAATAAAAAAGAATTTTGCATCATATAAAGCGAAAATACCTGTACATGTAAACAAAAACGTAAAAAACATGTGGCCATAGTTCAAAAAGTTGACCTTATTGAACAAAACCAATGTGATTTTTGGATTCAGTACATCAAAATTGTCCTAAATCAGCTAAAAAAAAACTTTGACAATAAATTTGGTGTTGACCAGTGTTATTATCACTCTATAAATTCAAGAAATCTGTGTCTGTGTGTCGCGATCATAGGACATCATAGGACGGCCTATGATGTCTGCATGATGCCCTATGATGATCCTATGATCTCAGGCTACATAGGACTCGCGAATGATGTCATATAGGCGATACTGTCATATAGGACGGCCTATGATGTCTGGATGATGTCCTAAATTCAAGAAATCTGTGTGTCTCAATCATAGGACATCATAGGACGGCTTATGATGTCTGCATGATGTCCTATGATCTCAGGCCACATAGGACTCTTGATGCTGTCATATAGGCGATGCTGTCCTATAGACAGCCTATGTCATAGGCTGTCCTATAGACATCATAGGCCCTATGATGTCTGGATGATGTCCTATGATGATCCTGTGATCTTAGGCTACATAGGACTCGCGATGATGTCATATAGGCGATGCCGTTATATAGGCAATAGGACCGGCTACCTATGATGTGGTGTTTTATGATGCCTGCCTATGATGTCTGCATGATGTTCTATGATGATCCTATGATCTCAGGCTACATAAGACTCGCGATGCCGTCATATAGGTGATGCTGTCATGTAGGCAATAGGACTGGCTGCCTATGATGTAGTGTCCTATGATGCCTGCCTTTATGTCTTTATGTTGTCATATAGACCATCATTCATGATGCCTGCCTTGATGAATTTTACGACTGGCTACCTATGATGAAGTGTCCTATGATGCCTGCCTCAATGTCTTTATGATGTCATATAGACCAACCAGACGCTACATAAATGGAGAGCAATAGAGTGGGGAGAACTGCTGCACGTTAGGAAAGATTCAGTAAAGATGCCACAGCTGAGGTTCAAGCAGTACATCCCAGGCATGACTGTGTTGCACGTCACAAAAGATGCCGTGAAGATGAAACACCTGAGGTTCGAGCACGTCATAGGGTACAACAGACAAGGGATGCACAGACAGACAGGAAACGTGTGGCAGTGCGCCATGCACATGCTGAGTCACTTGAAGCCCGAAATGCCCGCAAAGCGAGCAACGCTGCACGCCAGGCAAGGCACAGACAAGCTGAGACTGAGGAGATGTGGAATAGCCAGCTGGCCACCAACGCTGCACGCCAGGCAAGGCACAGACAAGCTGAGACCGAATAGGACACACTACTTTAAACCACACCCATTCCAAGCAGTAAATCTGGAAATCGCACTCAATAAGGCAGAAGGCAATTAATAAATTCAAGAAATCTGTCAGTGTGTCAGTCTGTCACCCCATTAAGAAAAGGACACACTACTTTAAACCACACCCATTCGAAGCAGTACCCATGAAGAATGGCAGGCGACACTACAAATGTGTAAAATGCCAAGCAAAGCGCTGATTTTCTGCGGGTGCTCCGGTTTCTGGGCATGCACGGGTCTTCCTGAACAGGGTCGAAAGCCACTTTTTGCACAGATCTATTTGCATGATCCTGTCCATGAACTGGAATTACAACGCACCTATTCCTCAACCAATGGTCTGAACGAAGAAGAAGAAGAAGAACAAGAAGACCCACCAGATGGACAGCAATAGAGTGAGAAGAAGTGCTGCACCTCAGAAAAGACGCCATGAAGATGAAACACCTCAGGTTCGAGCAGTATGCCGCAGCCATGACTGTGAACAACACAGCCGTCTCAGACAGGAGGAGACCCTTCAGCAATGGCCATGCAGAAATACTTGGTTATACTTGGTTTCTACGGGCATGGACGGGTATGCACAGGTATGTACTAGTTCTGTAAATAAAAATTTTTATAGATAACAATCAAGTAAATCACCATTAGCTTTAATCCTAAGAAATCCTTGGTGACAATACACAAAAGCAATTCACTTGTGTTTCCTAACTGTAAATATTAAAACAGTTAAAGCTTGAAATGAAAATAGGCTTTAACAAATAAAAACAAAATCAACCTTAACTTTAAAAGAAAGTGAAAACGTATGACCTTGAATCCCTAAAGCATTTAACCTTTTCTATTTTTGTTGTTTCCCTTTTTGGAAATCATCACTTTAAAAGTGACATTCAACAAAATTCCAAAGCTAGTTTTGGTGACAATTCCAATACTAGGCCTTGAAACTTTAAGTAAAGATGTCAATCCACACAAATTTTAAACTACAAATCAAAATACAGTTTCAACAAACAAATAAATGAAAACATCTTCAGATTTCTAGAATAATTCCAAAATTCTACCTCCCTTCGTACAAGCCTGTAAGTTGGAACAAGTTCTAAAAGAACTTATAACTATCACTACTATAAAATAACAATCAAGGTTAACCTTTGACTAACAAACTTAGCTACAATCAACAAGTTGATTTTTAAGCTAACTTGTAAACAACAGTAAAACATGGCGGGTCTACGAACAACCAACCGATTTACCGAACTGGATGACCTTCAAGCAACATTAGAAGAATGGACTTCTCATTTTATGTCTAGCTTCACAACACTGGTCAAGAAAACACAGCCCAAAGATCCGAAGCAACTCACTGAAGAACTTTTGGATGAAAATGCAGAAAACCCACCAAAAAGAAAAAATCTCCCCAGCGTGTTAGGAATGTTTGCGATAGCATTAGTCGAGAGATTAAAAGTAGCTGAAGCTAAAGCGTTATGCGCTGAGAATGAGCTAAGGAATCAACAATCAACAACCCTCTCTCTCCAGGAAGAGAACAAATCATTAAGGAAGAAACTGGAACAATCTCAAAATGAAAACGACGATACTCAAGCTTAACTTGATAATGCGTTACGAGATTTGAACCAGGCAAAACCAGAAAAGCGACGGCTGAATCATGACAACGGCTTCCTTCTCCAAGAGAACAGTGAACTTGAAGATGCCCTTCAGGACACGAAGAAGGAACTCAGAAGAGCTGAAGGTCAAGTTGGAAACATGAAGTCTGACTACAAGAAATGTCAACTGCTTCTACAGGAAGCACACCAATATCTAAAAGATTTAAAAGAAGAAGTGGAGGAATGCCAACAACAAAAGGAAGCAAGACCATATTCGCTTCCACGACCTCCAGAAACTCCGGCTGCTCCCCAGCCAAGGCCACGAACTGCGAACAGGTCAGGTAGGCTGAAAGGAGAACGCATCTCACCAGGCTGGGACTTCCACCACGCTCCATCGCCCAATTCCCATTTTGAGTACAGACGATCGCATGGACAGCGTGTGTGTGCCCCTTCAGACCGCAACCTTGACAAGATCGCACAAAATCTCACAAAATTTGATCCAGGCCCTACCGGTTCACCTGATACCAAAGCCTATTTACAAGACATTGACTACTAAATACCTAAGTACTCTGATGCTACGCTCAATGATCACATCTATTTGATTAAACTAACATCTAACCAGAATCAGAATCAGAATCAGAATCAGCTTTATTGGCCAAGTATGCATAACACATACAAGGAATTTGACTTTGGCTAAAAATTTGCTCTCGTTGTTCAGGTGGAGGATTTAAATAAGGATTCAATGACAAACAGAGTATGTACAGTAAATTACAGTCTGTCCACGTTTCTATAAAAGGATGCAAATATATACAGGAATATATGCAGTTATTTACTCGGACTAACCGCACTTTGCAGAAATATATGAAAAAATATACAATCACACAGTATTTCAATGTGGACTCAGATTCAGTGACATAATGTGAATGAAGTAAAAAGCAGTGTGAGTTATGTGCAATGTAATAATGGATGAAAAGTCATGAGTACAGCAAACAGGTAGGACTAGGTGAATGTTAGGAGTTCATCAGAGTGATGGCTTGAGGAAAGAAACTGTTCCTGTGACGGGTGGTTTTGACCTTCAGTGATCTGTAACGACGACCAGAAGATAGAAGTTCAAACAGTTTGTGGCCGGGGTGTGATGGGTCAGCACAGATGTTTCCCGCCCGTTTCCTGGTTATGGACCGATATAAGTTCTCAATGGAGGGTAGGTCGTACCAATGATCCTCTCTGCAGACTTAATGATCCGCTGCAGTCTGGTCTTGTCCTGTTTAGTGGCAGATCCAAACCAGACAGTGATGGAAAAGCAGAGGACAGATTGGATGATGGCGGTGTAGAAGACAACCAGCAGCTCCTGAGGCAAATCAAACTTCTTGAGCTGACGCAGAAAAAACAACCTCTGCTGGGCCTTTTTCCGGACAGTGTCTATATGGGAGGACCACTTCAGGTTCCGGGAGATTGTGGTACCCAGAAACTTGAAGGAGTCCACAGTGGACACTGTGCTGTTGAGGATGGTGAGTGGGGGGAATGAAGGGGGGTGTCGCCTGAAATCCACAGTCATCTCCACCGTTTTGGCTGGGTTAAGTTCAAGATGGTTCTGGCTGCACCAGAGGATCAGCTGCTCCACCTCCTGCCTGTATGCAGACTCATCATCATCCCGGATCAAACTGATGACTGTGGTGTCGTCCGCAAACTTCAGGAGCTTCACCGAAGGGTCCTCTGAGGTGCAGTCGTTGGAGTAGAGGGAGAAGAGCAGTGGGGAAAGGACACATCCTTGGGGGGCGCCAGTACTAATTTTTCGGGAGCTGGATGTAAATCTCCCTAGCTTCACCTGTTGCCACCTGTCAGTCAGAAAGCTGGAGATCCACTGGCAGGTGGAGGGGGGCACCTTGAGCTGGAGGAGTTTCTGATGAAGAATGCCTGGGATGATGGTGTTGAACGCTGAGCTGAAGTCGACAAACAGGATCCTGGCGTATGTCCCTGGGGAGTCGAGGTGTTGCAGGATGTAATGTAGTCCCATATTCACTGCATCATCCACTGACCTGTTTGACCGGTAGGCAAACTGCAGTGGGTCCATCAGGGGGCCTGTGATGACCTTCAGGTGGTTCAGCACCAATCTCTCCAAGGATTTCATGACCACAGAGGTCAGGGCAACAGGTCTGTAGTCGTTTAATCCTGTAATAGAGGGTTTCTTGGGAACTGGAATGATGATGGAGCGTTTGAAGCAGGAAGGCACTTCACGCAGCTCCAGTGATCTGTTAAAGATCCGGGTGAAGATGGGGGCCAACTCGTTCGAGCAGACTCTCAGGCAGGACGGAGACACACCATCAGGTCCTGCAGCCTTCTTGATCTTTTGTCTCTGAAAGACCCGGCGCACCTCCTCTTCACAGATCATTAGTGCTGGTGGGAGGTCAGAGTAGAGGAGGGATGGAGTTCCTGGGGCTGCAGATAATCCTTTTGTGTGGGTGGGAGGTGAGAACTGTAGGTTCTTTTCAAACCTGCAGTAAAAGCTGTTTAGGTCATTAGCCAGCTGGAGGTTTTCTGCAGGGTGGGGGGATGGTCTCCTGTAGTTGGTGATATTCCGTAGGCCTCTCCAGACAGAAGCAGAGTTGTTAGCTGAGAAGTTTTTTTGTAACTTCACACTGTAGCTCCTCTTAGCAAGCCTGATCTCCTTCGTCAGCATGTTTCTGGCCCGCTTGTACAGAGTCCAGTCACCAGTCCTGTAGGCCTCCTCCTTGGTCTGACGTAGCTGCTTCAGTTTAGGAATGAACCAGGGTTTATTGTTGTTGTATATGCAGAAGGTCTTGGTCTGCACACACATGTCCTCGCAGAAACAGATGTATGACGTCACAGTGTCAGTGAGTTCATTTAGGTTAATGGCTGCAGCTTCAAAAACACTCCAATCTGTACAGTCAAAGCAGGCTTGTAACTTCAGCTTTGATTCCTCAGTCCATTTCTTCACAGTCCTTACAACAGGCTTGGAAGTTTTTAGTTTCTGTCTGTATGTTGGAATAAGATGGAGCAGACAGTGGTCAGAAAAACCCAGAGCTGCTCGGGGGACGGCATGATAGGCATTCCTTAAAACTGTGTAACAGTGGTCGAGTGTATTTGTGTCCCTGGTGGGACATTTAATATGCTGTCTGTATTTAGGAAGCTCATTTGTGAGATTAGCTCTATTGAAATCACCCAGAATGATAAGCAGAGAGTCTGGATGTTTTTCCTCCACCTCTGCTATCTGGTCAGCGAGGTGCTGCAGTGCCTCCGTTGTACAAGCAGCAGGCGAGATATAAATTCCGACCAGAATAAATGAGGAGAACTCTTGCGGTGAATAAAAGGGTTTACAGTTTATGAACAGTGACTCTAGGTTAGGACTACAAAACTTCTTCAACACTGTGACATCAGTACACCAACCTTCGTTTATGTAGAAGCAGATTCCACCACCCTTAGTCTTTCCAGAGAATTCTCGGCTGCGATCAGCGCGAAACAGTTGGAATCCGTCCAGACGCACCGCGCTGTCCGGGATGTGTTCACTCAGCCAGGACTCCGTGAAACAAAGGGCGCCAGATCTGCTAAAATCCCGGTTTTTGTGAGTCAGGAGCAGCAGTTCATCCATTTTGTTCGCCAAACTGCGGATATTTGCCAGATGGATCGATGGGAGCGGCGTGCAAAATCCTCGTTTCTTCAACCTGACTAGCGCACCGGCACGTTTACCACGCCGCCTTCGTTTCCGGCCAGCGCCAATAGCCGCTGCTCCCACAGCTAAGATCGACTGAAAAAACTTCAGATCAGCAGCAGTAACTGGCGGAGAAGTTGCATTGGGAGGTAGTTCGAGTGAAAGTAGTTCCTCCCTTGAATAGGTGATTCGGACAGAAGAGCAGAAGTCCAAAAAAACACACAAAATTATCAAAAACATCAGAGAGCAGAAGCCAGTGGCTGCCATCCGCGGCGCCATCTTGGATTAACAGGTCGGTATCAAAATTTATAGACAAGACAGCTAAAAGAGAGGACGGATTACATGCGACTTTGCGAAGCCATCAAAAAGGAATTCTCCGACAACTGCCTACAATCAGGGCTATTGGCAGCCCTGGCCGTGAAGCAAGGTCGCTCTGAGCCTCCACAGGCCTACTGTCAGCGACTCCTTCTCGCATATTTTGGATCCCAAAATACACCAGGGATGGAAGAAGATCACAATTTTAAGACCCTCTTCATCCAGAACCTCCATCCCACTGTGAGTCAATAAGATTTTGTTTGATTTTTTTCTAAGCTTAAACCAACTCATTTAAACCCCCAACATTGGAAGAAATGGATTTGTGATGTGTTTTTGCCTCAGATTGAATTTCTGATGGGACTTTGTACAATAAACCAATTCCTTCTTCAGTGCATAAGAGAAGGCCGCAGCCAGCCTGCTGAAGAACCAGCCTTTGTGTACTCAGGAGTAGGCCATAACCGTGGTAAGGAGCCTGTCTACCAGTATTCCAACAGAACCCACGCTGGTCCAGTTGAAACAGAATCCAGTGGACCACCTGTTACCTACTGGGACGCAATGATTCTGCTTGGCTGACAGTCTGTTGTTTTAATTTAAACTTAATTCTTCAGAATATTCCTGGTACAAGTTCTTTAAACTTAATTTCATGCAAACCCCCATCAGAATTTCAAAATGCATTTTGTCCTTGCATTAATTCACGTTCCTTTCAGAGTAACACCAATTTTCTATTTTTATAAACAGTTCACTTGCGGCGGCGTACAAAAATAAGCAGCGATGCTGTGGTTTTAAGCAGGTTTTATTAATCATACCGCCGTCACGAGCTCCTCTCCCGGCGCCGTGCATGAGCGCCGAGAGCGAGCCCACGGCTCTCAGAGAGGCGGACACGTGTGTGTCTACCAGTTGCAGGATCAGAGTGAGAGAGAGAGAGTTTGCGTTACAGAGTTGCAGCTTATATACTTGACCATAACAATACATCAAAGGAACATACCCCAACAGTTAGTACGATCAAAGAGATAACAGAACAGGCATAAGACATTTGCATTTGAGAGACATATTGTTCTCAGTCCCTAGGTCACAGTGAGGACAGGACACATGAGTACAATGGATGAAAGGCAATCATTAACATCACAGAGGTACGCCAGACGAAATGCGTCTGCCTGTAGACATTAATACACATTACACTGGTCTGCTATTTGCTAAAAGCACAGTAAGGACAAGACGCATGAACACTATACAGAATGGCGCATCACATCACAATACATGCATGTTTGCATCACAAATACATGAATGGCACACTGCATCTCAGTAGTGCAGCGGGAAAAACAGAGACAAGAGGGCTGAGTGTCGTTATCTGTTGTGGAGGTTAACTGAACCGCCACACGCTCCCCCCCAGAGGGCGCGGCAGGGGGCCGAGACCTCGATAATCCATCTGTGTGAGCGAGCTGTGGGAGAAGCTCGCTGCAGGCGGAGGGGGAGGGAGGGGAGGGGTAGTAAGTGCCGGCAGGCGCTGTAAAATCGTCCTGAGCAGCGCAAAAATTGCTTGCTGCTCCGCGACGTCGAGGGGCTGTCCCGTTGCGCGTGCGGAGATCACGAGAGGTAAAATTAGTCTCTGACTCCTCTCGTGGCCATGAAGAAAAGCAGGAGCGGCTGTAAGAAAAAATTAGACAAAAGCAGAGGGACTGGCGTGTTGGTTTTAGGTGCAGAAGCAACCCCAAAGCCCCCGGGAACAGCTGACGGCTGAAATCCCTTTGTACCGTGGCTAAGACAATTAAAAAATCCAGTGGCGAGCTGCGTGCTTGCTTCAGGTGAACGAGCAGCCCTGAAGGTTCTGTGAGCAGCGGCGGAGGACGATGGCGGTCTCTGGAGCCGTTACTTGTCCCGTGCGTGATGCGCCATCCTCGTAACTCCCCGATGCGTGCGCGGGGGTTCAGTGCGTGGGTGGGCCGCTGGAGTGGCGAGTCAGGGTGCAGAAACTTGGTGGAGATCGGCGCAGACGGCGCCGATAAACTCCAGGTTGAGCTGTGGCTGTAGATTGGCCATGGTGCGTTGGAGCGGTGAGAGGAAATAAGACGATCTTTTGTCCCTCGGCTCGTGCAGATGCGTTGGAGCGGTGGGAGGGAATAGACGATCTTGGGCACCGCTCGGCCGTGGTGCGTTCAGGTCCGCGTGTTGCGTTCTCCGCCGGCCCTGGAGGACGCCGTCGTGGAGAAGGGACGGGGTGAAGGAACTCTCTTGTGAAGGAACTGCGGGCGCGGCCGGTCCAGCGTGGATGAGCAAATCTCAGACGTGCAGATCTCATCCTGAAGAACGGGTCACCAGTGCAGCTCAGAAGGTTGCTTTCGCACAAAACGTGTGCGTGTTCAAGGGGTCACCAGTGCGGCGGCGTACAAAAATAAGCAGCGATGCTGTGGTTTTAAGCAGGTTTTATTAATCATACCGCCGTCACGAGCTCCTCTCCCGGCGCCGTGCATGAGCGCCGAGAGCGAGCCCACGGCTCTCAGAGAGGCGGACACATGTGTGTCTACCAGTTGCAGGATCAGAGTGAGAGAGAGAGAGTTTGCGTTACAGAGTTGCAGCTTATATACTTGACCATAACAATACATCAAAGGAACATACCCCAACAGTTAGTACGATCAAAGAGATAACAGAACAGGCATAAGACATTTGCATTTGAGAGACATATTGTTCTCAGTCCCTAGGTCACAGTGAGGACAGGACACATGAGTACAATGGATGAAAGGCAATCATTAACATCACAGAGGTACGCCAGACGAAATGCGTCTGCCTGTAGACATTAATACACATTACACTGTTCTGCTATTTGCTAAAAGCACAGTAAGGACAAGACGCATGAACACTATACAGAATGGCGCATTACATCACAATACATGCATGTTTGCATCACAAATACATGAATGGCACATTGCATCTCAGTAGTGCAGCGGGAAAAACAGAGACACGAGGGCTGAGTGTCGTTATCTGTTGTGGGGGTTAACCGAACCGCCACACACTCATCATTTTCTTCATAAAACTGCATCCACTTTTCTTAACCAATGCTATTTTATGGTTTTCCAATTTCCAGTCTGCTTTATTTGGTTCCACAAATGCTTGATTCACAAGTGACTCAGCAATAGTCTATGGTGCCCATGAAACATGTTGAATTCTCTGTTTTAAAGGTATCCAAATATGTTAACCTATTCTGATGTTTCTTATTAAACTACTGGAAGACATACGGGAGCTATTGTTTGATTTCATGTCCATCTTCTTGATTATCAGCAGACAAGAACTCACAAGGGTTTTTTGAGACTGATCCATAATTGGTACAAATAAACAATTGTCCATTATCTGGACTGGTGCCCTACGAGGATATGGTTGTGTAAGGAAAGGAAATTTTCATCCCTACTCACATTCATATTTACATTAATACTTGTACCAACAATAAAACACCTATAAAACCCATAACTCCACTACAGTCTTGAGCCTGTTATGGACTCCCAGCTGCCCAATGATCAGGCTGATTTCCACAGTCAAATGTGTTGATGGTAGTGTGATGGTCTGAGGCTGCTTTGCTGCTTCAGGACCTGGACGACTTGCCAAAATTAATGGATTCTGCTATCAGAAAATCCTGAAGGAGAATGTCCAGCTATCAATTCATAACCTCAAGCTCAAGCCCTCCAATGTTGCTGAATTAAAATGATTCTGCAAAGAAGAGTGGACCAAAATTCCTCAACAGCGATGTAAAAGACTCACTGCCATTATTAAAAACACTTGATTACAGTTGTCGCTGCAAAGGGTGGCACAACCAGTTATTAAGTTTAGGGAGCAGTTACTTTTCCACGTGGGGCCAGGTAGGTTTAGACATCGTTTTCCATTAATAAATGAAATAATCATTTAATAAGAGCACTCTGAGGTGAGTGCAATATCCCCCGCCTCCGTTTTCTTTGAAGATCCCAATATTTACTGATGGAGAGCAGTTTGCAACTTTTCAATATAATTACTGTGGCGGAACCAAATTATGATAAATCCATCATCAAGGAATATACAACAAAGTATACAACCCATAGCTGTAGGGCAGGGTCCCGAGGTGAACCTGTATAGCAAGTTTGGTGACCCTAGAGAGCTTTACATGTTCTGTAGTAAGAGAGCAGAGTAAGTATCAGTGTTGACCTTTGACCTTTTGATCCCAAATCTGTAGTCAGAGGTCATGGTCTGAGAGTGAACATGTGTACCACGTTTGGTGACTCTAGCTTTCTTTATTATTGAGATATACAGTAGTTTATAAGCCATTTTGATGTTGACCTTTGACCTTGCAATCCCAAAACCATAGTCATACTTCAAGGTTACAGGGTGAACCTGTGTACCAAGTTTGGTGACACTAACTTCACTTGTTGTACAGTAATAAGACATAGGGAATGTTAACCTTGACCTTTGACCTTTTGACCCCAAACTCATAGTCTGAGGTCAGGATCACAAGGTGAACCTGTGTACCAGGTTTGTTGGCCCTAGCTTACTTGTTTTATAGTAATAGTGTCATTGGAATGCTAACTTTGACCTTTGAATTTTTGAACCCCAAACCCATAGTCAGAGGTCAGGATCCCAAGGTGAACCTGTGTACCAGGTTTGGTGGCCCTAGCTTTACTCGTACAGTAATAAGGCATAAGGAATTTTAACTTTGATCTTCTGACCCCAAACCCATAGTCAGAGGTCAGGATCCCAAGGTGACCTTAGCTTTCTTTGTTGTTGAGATATAGTTTTATAAGCCATTATGATGTTGACCTTTGACCTTGCGATCCCAAAACCATAGACACACTTCAGGGTCACAGGGTGAACCTGTGTATCAAATTTGGTGACCCTAGCTTTAGTTGTTGTATAGTAATAAGACACACGGAATGTTAACATTAACCTTTGACCTTTTGACTCCAAACCGATAGTCAGAGGTCAGGATCCCAAGGTGAACCTGTATACCAGCTTTGGTGACCCTAGCTTTACTTATTTTATAGCAACTAGTGCATACCTGTGCATGCCCGTAGAAACCAAGCATAAGCAAGTATTTCTGCAAGCCCATAGAAAGCAAGTGTAAGTAAGCATTTCTGCATTCCTGCCTTTGATCTATGACATGGTTACCATGGCAACAGTAACCATGGTGATACCTGCCTTTGAACTTTGACATGCTTACCAATGGCAACAGTAACCCTGGTGAAACGTGCTTTTGAGCCGTGATGTCACCACTCATTCAGTGATGCCTGCCTTTGATCTTGATATCATAGCGACTCCTTTAATCTTTGATGATGTCATAGCAAGTCCTATGATCATGAGTGATGCCTGCCTTTGATCTTTGATCATGGAGACATCATCAGAACATCATAGGACATCATGTAGACATCACAGGAACATCTTAGGCGGTCCTATGATCTTTCAGCGAGTCCTATGCTTGTGACACGCAGACAGACACACAGAGATTGATGATGATAGTAAATGTAGCATTTACCATAGAACAACTGTAATGTTTACTTTGAAATTTGACAACTGGTACAAACACACACAACAACCATTTCCGCAAAACTTGCAACCAGGGCGATTTTGAGCTTTTTGGGGACCATATGTTTGGACTGTGTTTGGAGGTCCTTATTTTTTGGATGGGGAAGAATTCAAACCTGTTAAAATGGGGGGGGGGGGGGTATTCTCTCCTACCATAACAAAAGCATTTAAAAAAAATGGGTTACTGCCTGGATGAAGAGAAAAAAAAACTAAACCGTCACATACATAGAATAAAATTTTAACCAGCATCCATGTGAACAATGCAAATGTACAAGAACAAGGTCACAGATTTACATGAAAAAGGTAGCAAATTTATGATTAAAAAAATACAATTTTAATCACAAAAAAATGTCAAAATTACAATGAAAAAGGTTGCAAATTTAAAAAAGTCAAAAATGGAAAAAACACAGGAGATTACCAGTGTCTGAGGCAGTGCTGCTAGAGGCTACGCAGAACCCAGTTTATTTACAGTATCTCACAAAAGTGAGTACACCCCTCACATTTTTGTAAATATTTTATTATATTTTTTCATGGAACAACACTGAAGATATGACACTTTGATACAATGTAAAGTAGTCAGTGTACAGCTTGTATAACAGTATAAATTTCCTGACCCATCAAAATAACTCAACACACAGCAATTAATGTCTAAACTGTTGGCAACAAAAGTGAAAATGTACAAATTGTGCCCAAAGTGTCAATATTTTGTGTTGCCACCATTATTTTCCAGCACTGCCTTAACTCTCTTGGGCATGGAGTTCACTATAACTTCACAGGTTGCCGCTCAATGGGGTTTAGGTCTGGAGACATGCTTGACCAGTCCATCACCTTTACCCTCAGTTTCTTAGCAAGGCAGTGGTTATCTTGGAGGTGTGCTTGGGGTCGTTATCATGTTGGAATACTTCCCTGTGGTCCAGTTTCTGAAGGGAGGGGATCATGCTCTGCTTCAGTATGTCACAGTACATGTCATGTTGGCATTCATAGTTCCCTCAATGAACTGTAGCTCCCCAGTGCCGGCAGCACTCATGCAGCCCCAAACCATGATACTCCCACCACCATACTTGACTGTAGGCAAGGCACACTTGTCTTTGTACTTCTTACTTGGTTACCGCCACACACGCTTGACACCATCTGAACCAAATAAGTTTATTTTGGTCTCATCAGACCACAGGACATGGTTCCAGTAATCCATGTCCTTAGTCTACTCGTCTTCAGCAAACTGTTTGCGGGCTTTCTTGTGCATCATCTTTAAAAGGGATGACAGTCATGCAGACCAATTTGATGCAGTGTGCGGAGTATGGTCTGAGCACTGACAGGCTGACCTCCCACCCCTTCAACCTCTGCAGCAATGCTGGCAGCACTCATACGTCTATTTTCAAATGACAACCTCTGCATATGATGCTGAGCACGTGCACTTAACTTCTTTAGTCGACCATGGCGAGGCCTGTTCTGAGTGGAACCTGTCCTGTTAAACCACTGTATGGTCTTGGTCATCATGCTGCAGCTCAGTTTCAGGGTGTTGGCAAGCTTCTTATAGCCTAGGCCATCTTTATGTAGAGCAACAATTTTTTTCTTTGCCATGAGGTGCCATGTTGAACTTCCAGTGACCAGTATGAGAAAGTGTGAGACCGATAACACCAAATTTAATACACCTGCTCCCCACTGACACCTGAGACCTTGTAACACTAACGAGTCACATGACACCAGCGAGGGAAAATGGCTAAGTGAGCACAGTTTGGACATTTTCACTTAGGGGTGTACTCACTTTTGTTGCCAACGGTTTATTTATTTATTTTGTGAGATATTGTATATCTATCCATCCATCTATCCATCCATTTTCTACCGCTTAATCCTTTTTGGGTAACCGGGGGAAGGGGAGGGGGGGCTAGAGCCTATCACAACATCTTTGGCCGAGAGGCAGGGTACACCCTGGACAGATCGCCAGTCCGTCACAGGGCTAGCACAGAGAGACAGACAACCATTCACTCTCACATTCAAACCTAAGGACAATTTAGAATCCCCAGTTGATGGGAATTAACCTAACCTGTATGTCTTCGGCCTGTGGGAGGAAACGGGCGTACCCAGAGTAAACCCACGCAGACACGGCAAGAACATGCAAACTCCACATAGAAGGGTCACCGAAGGTCAGGGGGTGGGATTGAACCCACGATGGTCAGGGGTGGAATCGATCCCATGACCTTCTTGCTGTGCTGGCACAATGCTAACCACTGTGCCACCGAGCTGCCCTTATTTATATCTATATTTATATATACTGTTTTTATTGATTGTGTGTTTTTATATGGTTAATTGTGCAGTATGTTTCCGGAGCTGACTAATTTCGTTATATATTTGCATACAATGACAATAAAAGAATTCAATTTAATTCAGTTCAATTGTTTAACCTCATCTGGGCCCCACAGGGGTTCAGTGCAGATGAGCCAGTTTCAGTAACAGTGACGGCACATGTAAAGTCTATGCAGGTAAACATAGGCGGGACCAACATGGGATCCATAAGATAGCCCAGGCAACCAATGGTGGGGCCCACGTGCCGGACATGCTAGTTGGGTCCTTCCACAACCCTCATGCACATCACAACACATGTTGATGAAGAGGCACAGACTTGGCCATGAGCCCCTCCTCCAGTGTTTTTTCACTCTGCTGCATTAAGCAGACCAAGAACCACTCTTAATCCTGATGGTACACCAAATGATAATTATGCACTGTTTAAATTGTGTTTATCCGCATTCTTTGGCTTAAACATTAATTATACATGAGGTTCCAAGCCGAATGAAGTCAATCTACAATGCTCATTTTCCCTCCTGTGTGTAACAGGGAGAGATCAATGCTGCTGCAAGAGTAAGCCTTAGCAAACCCAACAGAAGCAATGCTGCATTTAAATCAGTCTCACAAGTTTCTAATAAAGCCTTGTTCAAATACAAAAAAATAAGGAGACGCTATACTTTAACTGTGAAATCTGACTCTCAAATAGTTTTATTTTAACAATTATCCTATAGGGAATTTTATCCCATGTGTACAAAAAACCTGCAGAGCATGTGTGTTTTAAACTCCAAACAAGCTGACAACGGCTTATGTAATCGAGTTGAAAGTGGAACTATTTGCCCAAAAGAAAACACCTTAAAAACTTAAGCTACCTTTCTTTGATGTTTTTGTGGCTCAGTATTGCACAGACATGACTGCATTTAGAGAGAGGGAGAGGAAAAACAAAAAAAAGGCGATCTGAAGTCTCAATTCCCCCTTAGTTCCTGGAAGTCCAAGGTAGTGCTGCTTCCCTAGAGGCTACGCAGAACTCAGCAGGCAGGCAGCAATCACAACCCATCAGTATCTCTGCTGATGTACCACGGGCAGAATACAAAACAGAGGATCAGAGAAAAGAAGCATTTTTCTTCTGTTTGATAATAGGAAGTTTGTCTCATTCACCAAGTGGAATTCAAGCCTTAATGCCCGAGCTGTGAACAAGGCAGTCATATGGGAGCCTCAAAACTATTACACCAATTTCACTTTTCTTCCTGCGCTAGAAAAGCCACTTTTGCCTTGCTGCAATCATCTGGAGGTCAGCCACGGATTCACCAAAATGCTTCCTGACGGCCAGGTAGAGCTGATTCAGGGACTAACTGCAGTTTAACAAAGACTGTGGTGTGGCAGCGGTTTGTGGTGTGGTAAAGGCAGTCGATTAATGATGTCTGCGGTAATGTGGATGATCTGTCATTTAGATGCCCTCGGGAAGAGCAGGACAGGATATCCTAACAATCTGATTAGCTTGCTTTTATTTGATAGCAGCAGGCAACAGTCCCAAAGACTGGGCTAAAAACAGACTAAAGGTGAAATGGTTCACTGTTTCACGAGCATCAGCCTGGAAAATTACAAGTTTGACAGGAAGAGTTAAAAGTTAAGAATACTTGTATAATTGCAGGGAAGTACATACAATGAAACAGATCACCTTGAAGATCTGAAAATATACTGAGAGGCATTAAAAAGCAACATTGTAACAATGTTGTCTAACACTGTTCACTGTAAAAAAAAAAAAAACTAGGGTATTTCCACTTAAAAAAAGTTAGTGTCCAGGCTGCCTTAAAAGTTTAAGTTGACTGAACTTTAATTTAGGTGTTTTAAGCTTTACCACTTTTCTTCTCAAGTTCAGTCAACTTAAAATTTTAAGGCAGCCTGGACACTAACTTTTTTTAAGTTGTGACAACTTTTTTTTTTTTTTTTACAGTGTAACCTAGGGTTGGGGACGAGCTCCTGCCCCAATTGAAGAAGTTCAAGTATCTTGGGGTCTTATTCACAAGTAAGGGGAGAACAGAGTGAGACATTGACAGATAGATCAGAGCAGCATCTGCAGTGATACGGACATTGTACCAGCTGGTCGTGGTGAAGAGGGAGCTGAGCTTCAAATCAAAGCTGTCAATTTACCGGTCAGTTTTTTTTAAAAAATTTTTATTTAACCTTTATTTAATAAGGAAAGACAGATTAAGAACACATTCTTATTTACAACTGTGGCCTGGGTTACAACTGTGGTCAATCTACCTTCCTACCCTCACTTATGGTCATGAACTTTGGGTAATGATCGAAAGAATTTGATCACGGATGCAAGCGGCTGAAATGAGTTTTCTCCGTAGGATTGTTGGACTCACCCTTAGAGACTGGGTGAGGAGCTCAGTTATCCGGGAGAGGCTCAGAGTAGAACCGATGCTCCTCCACATCGATGGGAACCAGTTAAGGTGGGTTGAGCATCTGATCAGGATGCCTCCCACTTGAAGTGTTTTGAGCACGTCCCACTGGGAGGAGACACCGGGGTAGACCCAGGACATGCTGGCGAAACTATGCCTCCAAGCTGGCCTACGATTACCTTGGTGCCCTCCTTGAAGATCTGGAGGAGGTGGCTAGGAAGAGGGAAGCCTGGGCTTCTCTGCTTGGACTACTGGCTGTGCTGGCTGACTGGCTGGCTGGATGGATGGATTTACACAGGTGGATTTTGCCTGTAAATATTCATCTATACTCTCTGCCATTTGGTGCTGGGTAAACTGAAAAAAATGTGTTTATGTTAACCTTTTCAGTAAGATCAGCTGTCTGCAGGATTGTGTTATTATGATAAGAGCACAGAAAGACCTAAACACAAATATGGTGGGTATATGAGTCATGTACTGTTATAGGCTTTTAATGATAATTAAGACAATAGTTTTATCACATGTAGTATCTATGTAGTACTTAAATTTAAAGAAACATGTAGCATGAACGCAGAAAAATGTTTCCAATTTACAAGAAGAGAAAAAAAGCTAATTACAAACAGGAAAAGGGCACATTTTTGAGGGGATAAAAGTCACAAATTTACAAGGTAACACTAGTGAAAAGCCATAAATTCAGGAAAAATGTGGCAAATTTATGAGATTGGGGGAAAACATTGAGTGCCAGTTCAATATACTGGAGGGCTGTATCTGCCTCCAGACCTTGATATTGACACCTGAGTTCTAAAAGCTGGCACAAACTGTACAATTTTGAGCTGTCCATCCATCCATTCATCTGCTCATCCAGGGGTCCAGGTCACAGGAGAAGCAGTCCAAGCAGAGTAGCCCAGACTGCTGCCCAGTTCACATAGCAACATGATCCTCCTGTAGCTGGTGAGCTTACTTTAGCTTAGATCTGACAACATAGCTCCTGGGATCATTAGGGCATGCAAACCCCTGCACCATGATAAGGTGGCGATCCGCATGGAGGGAAGGAAAGGAGGAAACGATGGCACGGAGCGACTTCCATGCCATCGTTACTGAAAGTTTATGAAAGGTTGCACATGTATCATCCTCTTTTCCTTAAGTTTCAAACACATTTATGTCTGTGTGTTGCATCCATGTGCAATACATTAAACCATTCAGCTGATTTTTCAGCCCATTCTTACCTGTTTATTGTTTCTAAGATAACTAATTGGGCACCAACCGTGACTGATGTCTTCCTTACTACCAAACAACATTACTATTGCGTGCATTTTGGATCACATGCATGGGCGTTGGTCAGCTCAAAACTCGTCTTAAACCGTCATAATCACAATTAACTTTAGATAATGTGCCTCTTTGCATTAAAGGCATGGGAAGGAGCGCTTTGGATTGGATGATCCAAAACACACCTCTGAATGATTAGACCAGCTTCTTTGCGTCATGCACTGGCGGAAAGTTCGTTTGTATGCTGTTGTGATAAGGAAATGAATTTGGAAACACCTATAAATGCATTCTGCGTCACTGACAACTGACTAAACAACCCTGTCATTGTAATACGGCCTTATGTCTCCAAGCTAGCCTGGGAACGCCTTGATGTCCCCTCTGAAGTGCTGGAGGAGGTGGCTAGGGAGAGGGAAGTCTGGGGTTCACTACTTCGACTGCTGCCTCCGCAAGCCGGATCCCGGGAAAAGTAGTAGAAGGAAGATGGATGGATGGATGGATGGATAGATAGATAGATAAATAGATAGATAGATGAATGGATTATCATGAACTTGTCAGTATCAAGATCTATGTGAATTGTTCAGTGTACTGAACTGAAAAGGCTGCTAAAAATGCAGTGTGTAAGTGCCTTAAAAATAAGCTTTAGAAACTTTTACTTATTTTATAGAAAGAAGAACATATTCCAATAAGAAGGTAAAGTGTTAACTTGTCCACTTAGTTAGCTGGAGTGAGGTCAAGTACGCAATTAGTGACCTACAAAAGCACATCTACCTCTCACCTGAAACCTGTGCCACTCCTTAAAATGCAAAATGGATGGAATGATGGAAATTAGTCCTTGGCTATAATCTGGCATGTTTACAATGATTTTATTAATGTTCATTAACTTGTACTGTCCTTTAATCAATAAATTGAAAAAAAAAAAAGTTCAGTTAAAAATCTTAACAATTGATTGTCATAAAGCTGTATTACACTTTATTTTCTGTCATTGTTACAATGCTGGATTGAAGGAAATATTCAGTCAGTGTACATTACGTAGCAGTAAAATCTCTACAGCGTGCTCTAAGTGTGACTTTTCTGCTCCTGATTACATTAATCGCTACGTTGGGCACACAGATCTAGCAGTGGCCACAGCAGCCCTGCCCACATGCTGATTAAAGCTTCTGTGGTGGGTAAAGGTACAATGACGTCTGTCAGAATGAACTGAGCCAGTACCGAGACCCAGCAAAAGATGAATGAGAACTGATTTCAACCATATTTTATGCAAAGCTACACTGTTTGAATCTGGAAAAAAAAAATCTGAAAAATTATTCTAACAACTTCCATTCAACAGCTATATGCACTTTACACTCTATGGATAAACTTGTTGATATGCTGTAATACTACATATGTTCAATATGCTCAAAGGAAATATTTCAAATGCCAGTGATTTTATCAATAATCAGGTGTCATGAGTGGGCTATGATCCAACTGATCATAATCCACTCATTGTTTTCTATTATTCAGCTCAGGGCTGTTTCCTGGTTTTGTGGGGCCCTATGCAAGAATGCGTTTGGGGACCCCTAATGCATCAGTCTAGTACACAAGGGGAAAACAGGCTTCCCATTTCCCAGCAGCACTTGCGGGTGATGGGACATGTTACATGTTAGAAAATAAGCATTATCTCCTTAGTTAGAAAAGTACTCTGTGTTACTGTTGTACATCCAAGGTTTGGATGCTGTGATATTTTAGTTTTAGATAACTTTCATGCAACATTGTAGCTTTTCTGCACCATGGCAATGATACAAGCCCCCCAGGAGTCCCGGTGTTTTGCCATTTTCCCATACTTTATCAGAATACCATACCCTTATGGCAAATCAATAGACATAGTTATCAGTTTAACATACTTTGTCAGAATCAGCTGCAATGCAAATATGCCACTGTCATGATTCAGTGCGGAAGAAAAGCGCAACACAAAAATGTACGCTTAAATTAACACAAAACTGGTGCCCACTGGAGCGCACGTAGCCTACAGGGAAAGAGCAGACAGAGGTTATTAGGGACAGAATCTCTCAAAGGGGAGAATAATAATGGGAAAGTACTCTTACTCGGAGAGCAAAGGAGCCTGGCAGGGAACTCCTGCGTGGACCAGAGGAACAGGGGAGTAGACGGTGACCTGGGTGGACGTCCGGCGCCTTCTTGGTCAGGCGAGCATGATCAGCTCTGGAGTACAAACCTAGGGGTGGCAGCAAACCTGGGAGACAGAAGGACACGGGAGTCAAAACACATACCAACCAGAGAAATAACGTTTTAGAGAGCTTAAACATTCACAGTGGCAAACCTAATGATCCAGCAATGGGTGCTCCACGCGCTGGCTCTTAAATACGCTGGGCCATCAGGGCGCAGCAGATGTGTAATCACGCAGGTGTGTCTGATCATCTGGAGCCGAGACGACAGGAACAGGAGGGGAAGGGAAGCGTGCTCGCTGGATCATCACAGTGCCCCCTCCTCAAGGGGTGCCTCCTGGCATCCCACTGGGCTTGGGGGGATGGGTCCGATGGAATGCCTGCACCATCCGTTTATCCAGGATGTAGGACCCCGGAATCCAGGACCTCTCCTCCAGCCCATACCCCTTCCAGTCCATGAGGTACTGGCATCCCCGGCCTCATCGACGTACGTCCAGGATCCTCTTCACTGTGTATGTTGTCTGGCCGTTGATAACCTGGGGGGGGGGGGGGGATGGCGGGGAGTCTGGAGGAGGGCAGAGAGGACTGGCAGAGAGGGGCTTGATATGGGAGACATGGAATGTCGGGTGGATCCGCATTGAAGATGGCAGGTCCAACCGAACGGTGACATCGTTGATCAACCGCTTGATGGTGAACGGGCCCAGATAGCAGGGGGAAAGCTTCCGTGACTCCATTTTAAGTGGGATCTGTTCGGTGGACAGCCAAACCTTCTGTCCCACCATGTCCTTCCACGCCAGCACGCATCTGCAGTTGGCATGCAGTTGGTTGCACTCCGCAGAGCGGAGGAGGGTGGCTCTTGTGGTCCTCCACAGATGGTGACACCGGCGCATGTGGGCCTCCACGGATGGGACAGAGAGGCCCCTCTCCGCCATGGGCAGTAGAGGTGGTATATAGCCCATTGAGGCCTGAAACGGTGTGAGCCCAGTAGAGGAGTTGACAGCTGAATTGTGAACGTATTCCACCCAGGTCAGGTCGGAACTCCAGGTGGAAGGGTTCCCGGATACTATGCACCTTAAGGTGGCCTCCAGAGGCTGATTGGTACACTCGGCCTGACCGTTACTCTGCAGATGGTATCCGGACATCAGGTCGGCAGAAGCACACAAAAACCGGCAGAACGCCCTCCATACTTGGGATGTAAACTGCGGCCCCCGGTCCGAGACGATGTCCACTGGGATTCCATGCAACCGGATGACGTGCTGTGTCACCAGGTTGGCCGTCTCTGTGGCAGATGGTAATTTGCGGAGAGGGACCAGATGGATGGCCTTGAAAAACTGGTTGACAATGGTGAGGATCACTGTGTTGCCTTGGGATGGAGGGAGACCAGTCACAAAGTCCAAAGCTATGTGTAACCACAGACGACTCAGCACTGGGAGGGGATGGAGGAGGCCAGCTGGTGGGGAAGAGTCTGACTTGTTGGCGGCACAGATGTGACAGGCCTTGACGAATTCCTGCACATCCTTCCCGAGTGCAGGCCACCAAAACGCTCTTCTGAGCAGCTCTGTAGTCCGGGAGATGCCGGGATGGCAGGCAAAGAAGCTCATATGCCCCCACTTAATCACCTCTCCGCGTAGTGCTGAGGGGACATACAGCCGGATGGGCGGGCCTCCCTCCAGGATGGGCTCCACTGACTAAACCTGTCGGACCCTCTGCTCAATCTCCCACGAGAGTGTCCCGAGAAAGCAGGAGGAGGGGAGAAGTCTCCCGGGGAGACACAGCTGCTGCAGAAGAACAGGTGGAGGAGGAGGAGTCAGGAGAAAACTGGCTTGAGACAGCGTCAGCCTTGGCATTCCGGGACCCTGGTCGATATGAGATGGAGATATTGAACCAATTAAAGAACAGGGCCCACCGAGCCTGCCGAGAATTCAACCGTCTGGCCGATCAAAGGTATTCTAAATTTTTGTGATTGGTCCAGACAATGACCGGTTGGCTAGCTCCCTCCAGCCAGTGTCTCCACTCCTCCAACACCAGCTTAATGGCCAACAGTTCGCGGTCCCCAACATCATAATTCCTCTCGACTGGCGTTAGCCACCGGGAGAAATACGCGTATGGATGGAGCTTCTGGTCGGAGGTTCTGGTCGGAGGAGGAGCGCTGGGAGAGGACAGTGCCCACGCCCGAATCAGACACATCCACCTCGACCACGAACTGCGCCGCGGGATCCACCTGCACCAGGACACGTGCGTTGGCGAACAGGCCTTTCAGGGTCACAAAAGCTTGTTCAGCGGCCTCGGACCACTTGAACGAGCTATTGGTCAATGTCAGCTGCATAAGTGGCTGCGCCACCTCACTGTAATCACAGATAAATCAGCGGTAGAAGTTGGCAAAGCCCAGGAAGCGTTGGAGGTCCTTCCTGGACTGGGGGGTAGGCCAGTCTACTACCACCTTAATTTTCGCTGGCTCGGCCTTTACCATGCCCTCGGCGATGATGAACCCCAGAAATGAAGTAGAGGGAGTGGAAAATTCGCACTTCTCCGCTTTAACAAAAAGCTGATTCTCCAGCAGCCACTGTAGGATGGACCAAATGTGGACTACATGCTCCTCCAGCATGTGGGAAAAAATCAGAATGCCATCCAAATACATAAAAACAAACTGGTTCACCAGATCCCGCAAGACATCGTTGATTAGCCGCTGGAAGACAGCACAGGCGTTGGTCGGCCCGAATGGCATGACCAAATACTCAAAGTGGCCCAGCAGTGATTTAAATGCCATCTTCCACTTGTCTTCCTTGCGAATGCGAACCAACTGGTACGCATTGCGGAGGTCGAGTTTGGTGAAAAAAACGTGCCCGTTGGAGTAGCTCAAATGCTGAGTTAGTGACGGGCAGCGGATACTTGTCCTTATGGGTAATTGTGTTAAGTTCACGGTAATCAATGCATGGCCGCAGTGTCCCGTCCTTCTTCCCTACAAAAAAGAACCCAGTGCTGAGAGGGGCAGATGACGGGCGAATAATGCCGGCGCTGAGGGAGTCTTTAATGTAGGTCTCCACCGCCTCCCTCTCCTTTCCAGATAAACTGTACAGCTGGCTGAATGGCAGCCACGCGCCTGGCAGGAGGTCAATAGCACAGTCATAGCCCTGGTGAGGTGGTAACGATAGGGCCCTGGACTTGCTAAAGACCTCCCCTAAGTCATGATAGACCTCGGGCACGGAGCTGAGATCCGCCGGCTCAGCCGGAGGGGAGGAGATCAGGAGCAAAGGCAAGCACACGGCCAATCAGAGACATGACGAGAGGCAGAAAGGGCTCCAGGACAAAATGGAGTCCTAACTCCAGTTTATAATTGGATTATGTATGCAGAGCCATGGATACCCCAGAATCATAGTGGTGGTTGATTGAGGCAGGATGTAAAACTGGATAGTCTTGCGGTGGTTGCCGGACAGAATGACCGAAATGGGTTCAGTCAGTTCAGTAACTGCCATGATACTGCTGCCTGAGACCGCCAAGACAGTCAAGGGAATCGGGACCTTCCTGGTGGGAATCTGCAATTTTTGGACCATGGCCTGTTGAATGAAACTTTGCTCCACTCTGAAATCAACCAGGGCGGATGTTTTGAACTTGGCCCCCGGTAACTGAATGAGGGCCAGGAGTTCAAAACGGTTGGGAAGATTTTGCAAGGATCCTCTCGCCAGACCCCCTACCGTTACTGACGGGCCGGATCTTTTGGCCTCACAGGGCCTTTCAGGACCGCGTGGCCCGTGACCCCACAATACATGCACGCCCCGCCCTCTCCCAACGCTGACGGTTCTCCAGAGTCAGATGGGACTTGCCAAGGGCCATCGGCTCGGAGGGGGCCAGCGGAGCTGCGCCAGAGGGGGGAGCAGCCAGCTGGGGAGCGGACAGAGAGGCAGCGGCTTTTTGCTCTCTCGTTTGCTCCCTAAATTGGTTGTCGAGGGCCACAGCCTGTTCGATGAGCTCATCCAAAGAGGAGGAGGACACACAGACAGCCAGCTCATCGCGGAGATTCAATTCAATTCAATTCAACTTTATTTATATAGCGCCATTTCACAACAACAGTCATCTCATAGCACTATCAACTGTAGGGAGGACCCCCACAGTTGCAGAAAGACCCCAGCAATCAGGAGATGTGAATTCAGGCCCCAGAGGAAGGTGCTGCGAAGGGCAACGTCATTCCATCCGGAGTCCACTGCAACAACCCGGAATTCGACAGAGAAATTGGCTACTGACCGGTCTCCCTGCCAAAGCCCCATTAGCTGGCTAACAATATTCCCCTCACTCTCTCAGTGGTCGAAAGCCTCGGAGGAAAAGTCTCACACAAATCTTTTGTAGGAATACAGGGGCCCGTCCGGGCTGCTCAAGATTGACTGTGCCCACTTGAGTGCCCGGTTCCGCAACAACAAGGTCATGAACTGTATCTTAGCCGAATCCTCCTTATACTCCCCCTCCACCTGTCGAAAATCCAACCGGCAGTACAGCAGGAATCCTTTGCACCCCCCCCCCCCCCATACGGGGCAGGCATAAGGATGGAAATGTTCCTGCGGATGGCATGCGCTGCCGGGGCAGCAAGTGCAGGAGGAGGCGCCGCACCAGGAAGCCAACACAGGTGCTTGGTAACGGTCGCCAGTTGTTGGGAGATGGTTTGTGATTGCACAGATAGGAACACAACCTGGTGCTCCGTGGCACCCAAGCGGTCAAGCACTGACTGTTCGCCTGGCTGAGAACCCGCTGAGCCTTGATCCTGGCTGGATTGTTCTGTCATGATTCAGTGCGGTGAGGCTTAAACGCAGAGCTGCCAGAACAAACACACAGACGCGGTTGTAAAAAGTTCACCAGTTTATTGTAAGAATAAAACACACAACTCTAAATAAAGATGCACAACTGAAGAAAAGCGCAACACAAAAACATACACTTAAATTAACACAAAACTGGTGCCCACTGGAGCTCACATAGCCTACAGGGAAAGAGCATACAGAGGTTTCAGGAACAGAATCTCCCGAAGGGGAGAATAATAATGGGAAAATACTCTTACTCGGAGAGCAGAGGAACCCGGCAGGGAACTCCTGCGTGGACCAGGGGAACAGGGGAGTAGATGGTGACCTGGGTGGACGTCCGGCGTCTTCTTGGTCAAGCGAGCATGATCATCTCCGGAGTACACACCTACGGATGGCAGCAAACCTGGGAGACAGAAGGACACAGGTGTCAAAACACAGACCAACCAGAGAAATAACTTTTTAGAGAGCTTGAACGTTCCCGGTGGCAAACCTAATGATGCAGCGATGAGTGCTCCACACGCTGGCTCTTAAATACACCAGGCCATCAGGGTGCAGCAGCTGTGTAATCACGCAGGTGTGTCTGATCATCCGGAGCCGAGATGACAGGAACAGGAGGGGAAGAGAAGCGCGCTCGCTGGATCATCACATGCCACTAACATTACATAATTGTTTACCTTCCGTTAGCTGTACTGAGTCATTTTTAACAGCAGGAAATACATATAATAAATAGACACACATAGTACACGCATAGTAACCCAGGGTATGGCCATTCTGATAAGTATGGTAAAATGGCAGAATACTGGTATCGATAACAATGATGCTGGATACATTTGCAGCTTGGGGGTCCCTGCTTACTCACTTGGGGGCCCCCCACAGTCACTTGGGGCACATAGCATTTATGTACACTGTCCTGTGGAGGAAGTGGCTATGATTTGGGTTGCTGCTTTGTGATTTTCTTTATTTGGTTTTTTATATACTATATTTCTGTGTATTTCCTGGTTTAGACCTTTTTCACACATAAATCGTATTTGCTCGCAAAACACCACAAACACAGATTAAAATTTTTAAAAAGATGAATAAAAAATGGACTTTTTGAAAAACTCCTTCCAGGGTGAAATGTTTCACTAACTCTGGTGACGATGTCCGTGTGTGGGGAAAACTGGAGGCAAGCTCCTTTGTTTCCATGGCAACCGCTCATGTAGCCAAGATTGTATTGCTGTTTTAACTTTGTTAACGGGACTTTTTACATATTTATACATTAAGGGTGGGGAGAATAATCAATGCATCGGTGTATATCGATTCAAAGACAAAGTATAATGATATTTAATTAAAAATTGTTAAGAAATGCTAGAAATGACTTCCGGTTATGGCGGCCGCCTAGAAGGACACGTATCACTCTGCTCTGCTCCTGGAAATAAAAATTCGGCAAATAACTCTCTCATTCGGAACAGAACTTTTCCCAGTGTTTGGGTGAGGATATGCCGGTGAAGACTAAGGCTGGGAAATCAGGAGGGGGAAAAATTGAATCGCCGAAGCAGTCCAAATTAACCGACTTTAAAGTTTGTGGCGCAGTAGAAAAAGCTGCGGATATGGCGGATGAAACTAGCGGTGATGCGGTAACTGCTGACGATGGCGGCACAGGTGCAGTGCTGGCTGCCATTAGCTCAATGAGAGCAGACTTTTCCGCTAAACTTGATGGGATTATGGCAGCGTTGGATGCAATGAGAAAGGAGTTGGGTGACTGCGTGGAGCGAGTGACGCAGGTGGAGCTTCGTGTTTCAAGTGCGGAGGATGAAATTAGCGGACTTCAAATAAAGGTGCGCACTTTGGAAAAAAAAATAAAGATCTGGGAAATAGCGTTTTGGATTTGGAATCTCGGTCCAGACGGAACAACCTGAGGCTGGTGGGTTTACCGGAGGGAGCCGAAGGTCGTGATTCATGCTCCTTTTTGGAGGGGTGGATCCCGGAGGCGCTGAACAACGCGGAGCTAAAATCATCAGTCGTCTTGGAAAGCTCCCACCGAATTGGCCCACCGAGAGGTAACAAGGCAGCACCGAGGACGTTAATTATGAAGTTTCTCAGCTACAGAGACAGGATGACAATCTCCAACGCGGTGCGGGCCAAAGGAGAAATTAAATATCAAGATCAGCAGGTGCGGTTCTACCCAGATTTGGCCTCAGGAATCCAACAATTAAGGAAGCAGTTTGACCCCATCCGCAAAGAACTGCGCAACCTTGAGATTCGTCATGGAGTGATTCACCCTGCAAGACTTCTGGTCACATATGAGGGCAGAACACACATCTTCAAGACCCCCGAGGAGGCGCAGGAGCTCATCAAGAAGATCCAGGAAGAGACTGGTGGGAGCTAAGCATGAACAGAATATAGGGTAGAATATTTGAGCATTTAACTGATTAGAAGCATATAACAAGATTACAAAATATAGATTGTATTACATATTAAAAAAAAAAAAAAAAAAAGTACAAAATTGCTAAAAAATTTTGGAGTTAAATTGGAAAATTACAGAAGAGAGTTAATGTTACGTTATTAAAAGCAGTAGAGTTAGGGTGATTGGGAGGATGAAGGAGTGGCTTTGGCTGATCCTCGTGGGTGTGAAACGGTCGATGGCTATATCGGGAGACGGAATTTTTCTTTTGCTTTTGCTTTATATTTGTGTATTTATAATATTTATAATATTTATGTTAAATGTGAGTCAGGCTGTTATATTTGTGTATTTATAATATTTATAATATTTATAATTGTGTATTTATAATTTTTCTGCATTGATGTATGTGGTTATTGTGTATATTTTTTATCTTGATTCTTTTTTCTAAAGCCCATCCAGGGACAAGAGTTGCAAATTAGCTAATAGCTATACACTCTATGTGCAACACATCAGATTGATTGTCTTTGATTAATTGTCTATGTTTATTGCACTGTCCCTGTCAAATAAACTAATCTACTACTAAATGTGGGAAGGGGGAATTTGTTTGTGTGGAGTTTGTAGGGTGAATGTTCAACCACTCATTTTTTTGCTTTTCTGTTTGAGCATGTTTACACTGCTAGGTAATCCCAAACTCCCTATTGATCATAAATCAAAGCGTTAATCTTAACTTAACTTCATGGAATTGCAGAGGTCTACAAAATTTAAAAAAACTTAAACAAGTTATGAATAAAATAAAAGACATGGGTTCAAAAATTGTGTTTTTACAAGAAACTCATCTAATAGAGGAAGATCTAAAAAGAATTAGGAGTAGATGGCAAGGAAATGTTTTCACCTCATCATTTTCATCCCGAGCCAGGGGAGTTATGACTCTCATACATAAATCAGTCCCATTTCAAGTGAAAAATGTAATTGGAGACAAATTTGGAAGATATGTAATCATTCAAGGATCTTTGCTATTAGAAAACATAAATTTGGTGAACTTATATGGTCCCAATATAGATGATCAAAAGTTCTTTGCTAATTTATTTCTTATCTTATCATCACTTACAGGGCGACATATAATAGCAGGGGATTTTAATTGTACATTGAATCCCAGTATAGATAGATCAACAGGACTGGACTGTACGCACAATGGATGTAGGATGACCATTAATCATTTTATGAAAGAATTGAAATTGATAGATATATGGAGAGAAATGAAACCACAAGTTAAAGCATACTCTTGTTATTCCAATACCTACAAGACATTCTCACATATAGATTATTTTTTGATCTCCACAGAATTAAGGTCCAAGATTTAAAACTGTTTTTATGATAACATCGTGATCTCTGATCATGCACCCTGCTGTCTAATATATGTAGATAAGAAATTGACAAAGGAACCAGGTAGATGGCAATTTCAGCATAAATGGCTTCAGGATGAGGAATTTGTTAAATACATAGAAAAACAGATAGATGAGTTCTTTGACATCAATACTACACAAACATCAGCATGTGTAAAGTGGGAGGCTTTCAAAGCTTTTATTAGGGGACACATTATTAGTTATACAGGTTCAAAATCTAAGAAGACTCGAGAGGAGAGAGTCCAACTGGAACATAAAATAAAAATTCTTCAAGAAAGAGTATATGCAGGAAGAGATCCAAGGTTGGAGAACGAATTACTGATTTTGAGAGCTGAATATGACAAAAAATCAGCGAATAGAGCTGCCTCGAGTCTTCTAAGATTGAAACAATCTTTTTATGAACAAGGTGAAAAATCAGGAAAGTTATTGGCATGGCAGATTAAACAATTAGAATCTAAAACACCAATTACCAGTATTATAAGTAACGGACAGGTAGTTGTAGATCCTTTAGAAATTAATAGAGCCTTTAGAGATTACTATGAAAAATTATATGATACCAAAAATGAATCTGACTTAACAAAACTACATGGGTTTCTGAACAAACTATTTATACCGTGTATTCCAAATGAAAATAGGGAGATACTGGAGTCTAAAATTAGTCAAGAAGAAGTTGGACTAGCTATTGATAATATAAAATCAGGAAAAAGTGCAGGACCAGATGGTCTTCCAGTTGACCTTTATAAAAAATTTAAAAATAAATTAACAAAACCTTTTTTGGAAATGGTTTTAGAAGCATTTCAAAATAGTAATTTACCATCATATATGAATAATGCCTTAATTATACTGTTGCCAAAACCAGGTAAGCCCTCTAATAAATGTGAAAATATGAGACCAATAAGCCTATTAAATGCCGACCTTAAGATAATCTGTAAAATTTTAGCAAGACGAATACAAGAAATTTTACCAAATATTATTAATCGAGATCAGAATGGCTTTATAAAGGGAAGACAAGGCTTCCATAATGTAAGAAGACTTTTTAATATTATTTATTCTAATAAAGAAGCACCGGATACAGCTCTCTTATCACTGGATGCCGAAAAAGCCTTTGATAGAGTTGAATGGCCCTTTCTTTTTGAAGTCTTACAAAGGTTTGGACTTGGAAATAATTTCATAAAATGGGTTCAGATAATATATAATAATGCTACTGCAGAAATCCTAACAAATAACAATATTTCAAAATCAATAAAAATCAATAGAGGATGTCGACAAGGCTGTCCACTTTCACCTTTACTGTTTACTATGGCAATTGAACCTTTAGCGATGGCGATACGTCTACAGTCACAAATATATGGAATTAAAGTTGGACCAACAGAACATAAAATCTCCCTGTATGCCGATGACATAATTTTGTTTATGTCGAATCTTAAAAAATCAATTCCGACCTTGTTGAATTTAATAAAGAATTTTGGGGAAATATCAGGATATAAAATAAATAAAACTAAATCTTCAATATTAATGCTAAATGAGACCCAGAGAAATTACCCAGCCCCTGAGGTAAATCAATTCAATGTTGTAAATCAGTTTAAATATTTAGGAATCCAAATTGTGCCTAAGCTAGAATCAATCGCCAGTGTCAATTATGAAGCCTTAATGACAGATATTGATGAGTTACTTCAGAGATGGATGTCACTACCAATGTCGATGATCGGGAGAATTAATATACTTAAAAGTAATATTTTACCTAAAATACTTTATTTATTTCAATACATTCCCTTACCACCACCTTTAGATTTATTCTCAAGAATTAAAAAAAAGTTAGTGGAATTTATATGGAACAACAGGAGGGCTAGATTACGTCTGTCTTTATTATATTTACCATTTGATCGTGGAGGTCTGAAATGTCCAAATTTTATGTTGTATTATTGGTCGGCACAACTGAGGTCTATGACATATTATTTTTCATCAAATGATCTCCCTCACTGGACTGAAATGGAATCATACAATTTGCCTTTACCTCTTCCCATATTCATATACTCAGATTCTGCAAAAAAATTACAAAAACAAGTTAAAAATCCATTTGTAAAGCATATGATCAAAATATGGTGTGAAGCTAAAAACTATTTAAAAGAACCACAGTTATTGTCACAATTTAGTCCAATATGGGGTAATCAATATTTTAAACCAGGGAGAGCAGACGCTGTATTTAAAGTATGGAATTTAAAAGGGATACAAAAGATTCAGGATTTATATTTGCCATGTGCAGAAAACATAATGTCTTTTGAAGAGCTGAGGATCAAATTTAATCTCAATAGAACACATTTTTTTAAATATCTTCAACTTAGAAACTTTATTCGATCAAATCAAAATAAAGCTCTCACTCGACCTATTTATTCATCCTTGGAAAAAATGTTGATGAAAGATAGTAAAAGAAAGGGTATTATTTCAGAGTTTTATAACTCATTGACACTATTTTCAAGTGAAAATTCACTGAAAAGATTAAACTACTGGAAAGAAGATCTGCAAACTGAAATTTCAGAGGAACAATGGGAATTGGCTTGTACAGAAGCTCAAACCAAATCAATAAATGTACGCCTTAAATTGATACATTTCAAATGGTTAATGCGGATGTATGTTACACCGGAGGAGTTAAATAGATATAATAAAAATATACCAGATACATGCACAAAATGCATGGAAAGTAAAGGAACTCTATTTCATTGTGTATGGGAATGTAGATTAATAAGAATGTTTTGGGAAGAGGTGAGGGTAACAATTGAAAAAATAATCTCAAAACAAATCATATTGAATCCTAAACTGTTTTTGTTGGGTCTGTACCCAGAAAAGCATAATTTTAATAAAAGTGAAAGAACATTCATAGACCTCAGTTTGCTTAATGCCAAAAAATGTATTGCACTATTATGGAAAAAGACTCATAGACCAGATGTGACTCAGTGGTTAAGACAGATGTTAACAAACCTTCCATTAGAAAGAATAACATATATACTGAAATCAAAGGAAATTGTGTTTGAGAATATATGGAGACCTTTTATTGATTATGTAAAAAATTTAAACATAACTCTTGAAGAAGAAGGTGAATGATGTGTGTGGACCTTGTAAATTCCAAACTGGTGAACATAATATGTATACTTATGTAATGGATTGTCTAGACTAAACAGAGGAGCATTGTTGAAGATTTGATTTTGTTGGTGGTTGTTGGTGTTTTTTAGTGCATTTTTTTTTTGTAGTACTTTAGTGTTAGTGTTTGATTGTTTGTATCATGTTTGTTAAAAAAAAAAAAAAGGTTCAATAAAGATATTGTGGGAAAAAAAAAGAAATGCTAGAAATACAAAATTACCTATATAGGTACCACAGTAATAAAAAAAACATTTGACTTTTCAGTCCATTAGATGATGCTAGGGCTGGGGAAAAAGAGAGGTTCTACGTAGTTTTGCAATACTTGACACTTGTGAGGATACACCAATCCGTACGCGCACATACAAATCTTTTATTACTTATACAGTAATATATGGTATTGCAATACTGAAGGAATCGTAGTATTGTGATAGTACTACACCGTGTCCCAAGTATCACGATATGTATTGTATCGTGAGGTCCCTTGTGGTTCCCACCCCTATTGTACATATTCATGCATCTCAGTAAATTAGAATATTGTAAAAAGGTTAATGATTTAGTTTTTTTGCAATACAATTGAGAAATACAATTTTTATGTATTTAATACTGATTACAAACAAACAGAAATATTTTGAGCCTTTTTAACTTAACTTTATGGCTACATTTCTGAAATTACAAATCAAGATATTCTAATTTACTGAGATGCACTAGTAAATGTACAGTAACTCATCTAATGTACAGTACTGACGAAAAACCCTGCTTGTTAAAAATAGCCATGTACTGCACATGTGGACTAGGCCTAAGTTAGCAAAACAAATGTGCACTGATTGCCTCTTTAATTGTGATTGGCCCACTCAAAAAACCTTTACCCAATCAGATAAGGGATTCATTAATGATCAAGCTCAAAGCCAGCTGTTTCAGACAGAACTTTACACACAATTTCTGATGAACTGTAAAATGACACAAACAATTTGCAGTCTTTCCAACTACACATCTATATCCTTGAGGAAGTTAAAACTGAAAAGATTCCCTTGAGATTGCAAAATATGGAACTTTTAAAGGATTTTAAATGCTTAAAAGTCATCATTTTTTTTTACATATTTTTCCTCCTAGTCAGTAATTGCTATGGTGATGCTTTCCACCCGCCTGCACACGTGTTGCTGCCTCTTACTGCAACTGTCACCTTTTTTCCCTTTTTTAAAAAAACTGCACGCCCCATCTCCTCTCTCATTCTCCTCCACCTCTCATTCATTGATTCTCTAGCTGTCCTCCCTATCCCCTGCCTGCCTCCTCCCGTTCTCCTCCTCCCCTCTCTCTCCCTCTTCTATTTGCACCCCTCCTACCGTTTGGACTGCAGCAGTTTCTCTTCAGCCTCCTGTCTTTCTCTCAGCAGCCTCTGCAGGTGAAGGATCTCCCTCTGGTAGGAAGCTGTCCTCCCCTCCACCGCCTCCTCCAAGGCTGCCAGTCTGGTTGACGCCTGCCTCCGGTACACCTGCATGCACATACACACACACACACACCAGAAGACTGAGCTGTGCAGTGTTGCTATGAGAGAAGTGGATTTACATGAAGGACAGCGCAGCAAAGACAAGTGGAGTGGAGGAGGGCGAGTCACACACACTGGGACAAGGTGAGGAGCGATAACACACACACACACACACACACACACACACAGAGCTGATATTTTGTAGAATGGCTGGTGCGAGCGCATCTGCACTTCTGTTGCATGCAGTGTTCATTTGTGTGAAGGGTGTGCACTTGTTTGAGTGTTTTCAAGAAAAATGATTGTTTTTGTTGCAGAGTTATATTTAAGTCCTCTGTGTTTACAGATGACGTCTCAGAACTACTGCTGGCTGCGCAGCACATGCACTCCTACAAGTGGAACATGTGTTTATCACAGCATAGAGCCGTTTACCTCACATAATGGAAGTTATGACAAGGAAGAAGAACCAGTAAAAAGTAAAGAAGAAATAATCAGCAGTCGAAAACATATACAGAAATGTACAGAGCTTAGTTGTGTTGTTGCTCCAGGCTCTGCAGCTGCAAAAACAAGGTCTGAATAAGGACAGAGTGTGTAGGCGATAGTCTTTCCTCAGTCTGAGACTGCATCTAAAGGATAAAACAAAACATGCTGCTTTCACTCTGCACACTGATGTTACTGAATAACAGGTTTTCTGAGCTCTATTTTACACAGCTGCTAAGCAAAGTGCCATATGTTTAAATATTGATAATGAGTTACACAGATAAATCTGTAAGACTGCACTTCTAAAGGTTTATTGCTTTAAACATTTTCTATAAAGGGGACATGAAAATTTCATTTTTTTAGTGCATTTCCACATCCATTTGGGTATCTCTAGTTGGCTACCAAGTGAAAAACTGAAAAAACACCGCCCTGTCACCTTGTTAGGGTCAGCCTTTGTCTCGGTACCTCTCTCTAAATGAACCGTTTTGATTTGTGGTCTTTGTGATGTGTGTATTTGAACTCCGTGGAACGATACCACCCTCCCAGCTTCATCTGCACCCATTTTAATGACAGTGCAAGGATCCCTCTGAACGTCCAAACTAGTGTTGTAGTCAAGACCTCGTCAAGACCAGAGTCTCCCAAGATCAAAACAAGACCAGACAAGGCCAAGATAAGAGGTCAAAACCAAGGCCTTCTGTGCATACCCAGTGGTCTTGGTCTCAACCCCTTAAAGTCTTGGTCTTTCTACACTCTGGTCTCAACTACAACACTAGTCCAAACTCACAATGACAGTGCTACTATAGCTGCTATCCTGCTATAGCCTGCTATATTTCCATAATCCTGGGCTATTTTATTCAATTGTGTGTTCTGTAACTCCGTGTTTTATTTATATCCTTCTCTCATACTTAACTGCACAGTAGCCTACTGGAGCACCCACAATTTTGTTGTACTATACAACTGTAGAATAACAATAAAAGCCTATTCTATTCTATTCTATGGAGTTACAGTAACTTGGTAACAATAGTTTATATTGCTATTTTCTACATATTCTGTCTATCCTCAGTTGACATCCCTGTTTTCCTCTGGTTCATCAATCCACAGCTGATAATGTTTTATGTCATTCTGGCTTATTTTGTTATATGCTGATGTAACAGGTCGGCACATCGGCCCGCTAGCACCTTGTCTAGCCACCTGAGCTCAGTCTGTCTACCACCTTGGAGATTGCCTCTGTGGAGACAGCAATAGATTAGCCCACCTAGCATTGGCAGAGCTAGCCATTCACTCATTCAAGGTTGTTCCAGTGATTTTTGTATCCCAGGGACTGGTCACATTCTTTCGCCACTCACACCACACGCTCCTGTTCCCAATAATGCTTTATTTGGGCTTTTATATAATCACATTCAGCCATTAGTTATGTCAGATCGCTCGGTCTATCTTTGCGATCCGGCGCTAACTGTTAATCAGCTAGCAGTAGCCTCAAAATGACACCTGCCCTGCCTCAACAAAACTTCTTGGTGATGAAAGATGGAGGATGGGGTGAACCGAGGCTAATGAGGATTTGAAGAAATGCACACAGGAACGAGTCATTCTAAAGAAACCTGGTTAAAATGAGTTATTAATTGGAGCTGAGATAATTAAAGTCTAATGTGTTCTGACCAAAGCACGTCACAGACATTTCATTAAGATCTCTGGGAACTGTGTCATCATCTTTAAAAGCATGACAGCAGACAACAATGCTTCTGTGTTGTAATTACCTACACAGGATGCATTCACACCAACTCCTTTTCACCTCAGCTGATCCTACCCATCTGTATACAGAAAGCAATGGGAAACACTCACAGACAATTTAAAGTAAGGTCTGCTTCACAAAGCCTCGGGCAGTTTATCAAAATCAACAACACAGCTGAACATATGGGGAAAAAGTCCCAGTGGGGAAATTGCTCAATGTGATGTTAAATGGGGAATTTGGTATGTGAGGGAGAAGGTGTCTCATTAAAACAAGGCGTGAAGAAGTTTTTCTCACCTTAATATCTGTAACTCCATTAATGCGACAGTTCACCTGAAAATGAATTACCTATTCTCCCTTGGGCCAGAGGTGCTATAAATCATTTATTCAGGTTATTGAGACATTTATTGTAGCGTAGTATTTTCTCTCTGTGTTCTAACAAACCTTTAGGGAAAACCTTTAGGGAAAAGCATTGCACATTTACATGAAAAAGGTCACAAACTTTTCAGGGAAATTTTTAAAAAATTATGAGATAACAAAACACCACAAATTTCTTGAGAAAACAGTTTAAAATTTTCAAGAAGGGTAAAGGTAGCAAATTTCTGAGAAAAAAAAGTTGCTAATTTGTAGGAAAAAAGAAACACGTTTACAAGAAAAAAGTTTGAAACTTAATAGAAAAAAATTCTTATAAAAAACACTGGAAATTGGCAAAAAAAAAAAAGTCACAAACTTCCAAGGACAAAAAGTTCTGAGACAAAAAATTAACCAGTTTTAAAATGAAGATAAAAAACGAAGCTACAACAGCAGACTTGTGTTAACAAAAGTGCCTGTCAGCATTAGTAACAGTCCTTTTTCTTTTTATTAATATTAAACATTTCTGCCAGAAATTTACTTAAAAAATAAATTACCAACGTTTTATTATCAGTTTGTTTTTCTCTTAAAATAGCAATAATCATGCCAATTTTTGTTCTTTTCTTTTAAATTTGCAAATTTTATGCAAAAGTTGCAAATTTATGAGAAGTATTTGTTTACATGGAGCATGCCATATTGTTATCACAATATTTAGCAATAACATTGAATATTGCATGTTTTTCTATTATTACACAGCCATTGAACTAAACATGTAGGCCAGTACCTATCAGCTGGTAAATTATATGTTTTCTAAATGAGTAATTAGTATAAATTTTCCTCATGACAAGTCCAGAAATTATGGGAACATATAAAAACATAACACTGTATTTCACCATCCTTTTCATCCCTATCAGCTGCTAAATTACTTTCTTCACCAGAGACAACAGAAAGTCCCAGCCTGTCTATATAAAATATGCTTTCTGCTCTTTCCCCGGGTACATTAAAGTAGCAGCTTTCTTACCCCCAGTGTCGTTAATTTCCATTTTTCCACTTACTGTGTTAGAATGAAACCGAGCCCCCTGAACAGTATTCTGTCAAACATAAATACAGAAGGATGACATCACTGCATGACACTCCACCATCATCATCTGCAGACAGTCAGACATGTGGCAATTAAACTGCTACTTAAATATAAGAATGACATTTTAAAAGCTGATATCACCACTATATGTCATGAACTGACATCTTTTGGACAAAAAAAAAAAGACATACAAGAAATACATGAAATACATGTAGAAGCTTTTGGCATTGCCTAGAGTTATAATTTAACCTGTCCAATTAGGTGTAATCAGGTGTTATAGGACCAAGACTTATGATTTTTGGTTTCTTCTAAACTTTTTTAAGCTCTTCCAAAAGAAATGTCAAACATGATAAGAAAGCAGGGCTGTTTCTGGCTTATGGGGAACCCAATGCAAGACTGTGCTTGGGGGCCACCTTCTAAGCAAAAAAAGTCACAAATTTGTTGAGAAGTAGCAAATTTTAAAAGAAAAAAAGTTACAGTTTTATGTGTAAAAAGTTAAAGATTCATGAGAAAAAAGTGGCAAGTTGGGTGAAAAGTTGGCAGCTAGGTGGCGCAGTGGTTAGCACTGTGGCAGCCCAGAAAGAAGGCTGCAGGTTCGATCCCACCCCCTGACCATCAGTGACCCTTCTGAGTGGAGTTTGCATGCTCTCTGTGTGGGTTTACTCCAGTTTCCTCCCACAGGCCATAAACATGCAAGTTAGGTTAATTGGAGACTCTACAGTGGCCCTAGGTGTGAGTGTGTGTGTGTGAAGGGACTGGCGCCGCACCATGGCTGCCTCATCCATCCACATGGATGCCCTGAATTTCCCTCTGGGGATTAATAAAGTATAGGAAATTAAAAAAAAAAAAAAAGGCTTCATATTTCTATATTTGGTCATTTTTAGTGTTTTTTTGTAGGGCTGGGCAATTAACCGAAGTAAAGCCAAAATTGACATCTGAGATGGCATTGCTGCTGCAATCCTGCAATTTCCCTATTGTGGAACTAATAAAAGCTTATCTTATCTTATCTTATCTTGTCAAGGATTTGTAAATAGACGGGAAGTATGATTTTGTTTGTATGCAGGGAAGGGGTGGGACTAAATAAGCTTAAGCTTCTTCCCACTCCTTTTGAACAAGTGTATAATGATTGTGTTTATGTATTCTCATTATGAATTTCATTTCACTTATTTATTATTATTTATCTATTTAAATTGATTCTTGTACTGATGCAACATGTTCAAATAAATCATTCATTCATTCTATCTTATCTTCTAATCTTGCTCATGCCATTTTTCCCTGTTTTTCCCCTCTCCCTGTTGTGTGCCTGTGTATATGAGAGCTTTCATGTCCTTCCTCTTTAAAACGTGTCTCACATGCACGGCCATGTGACTCCACACCCCAGAAGCAGTGCAGTCAGCGCTGTTTGGAAGCAGCAGAACACAGCAGAAAAATTAAAACGGCTTGTATTGAAGAGAAATGCAGTGTCTGTTAGGGGTGGGACAAAAGATCAATTCAGTGATGGATCGTGATACTTGACACTAACGATGATGCACTGATCCCTAAATGCGTGGATCGATATTTTTTTTTTTATTAATTATGTATATCTCTTGGGTATTCAACCAATTGTGTTTTCAGTCCACGAGATGTTGCAAAGCAAGGAGCCAGTCAAGTGAAGTCATAGCTTGTCTTGTGAGATTTGCAGCCAGCTTTGAAAGTTAGGAAGCAATTAGCTCAAATGTCGGGCTTTTTTTGGATTTTATAATAAAGATGGAAGGAAAGACCTTGACATGACACACAACCCGCAAGAAGCACTGCACAAAAACAACAACAACAACAACAACAACACGCGGACCAGCATACATCTTGGAGCAGCATTAGCAATGGCTAAGCTAAAAACACACCAGCATAAAGCTTGCGAGCAGTACACAGAGAAAAAGTAAGTAATGCTTATTTATGAAGTGCTTTTCAGAGACATATAATTACAAAGTGCTGTACAATAAAACAGAATAAAAGGAATTTGATAGATTAAAAAAATAAATAAATACAAGATTAAAATAATCTAAAAATATCAGACTTAGCATTAAGAAGCAGTTGAACTGAAACTCAGTGGAAAGCTTTAAACAGTTTTCAGCTGCTTTTTAAAAGAGTACACAGAGTCAGATAAACATGGAGTGAGTCTATTCCAAACAACACCGTCCACTGCCCTCCCTGTGTGCAGAGATGTGTCTCTGTGGAAAACGTTATGGAAAACAGTTTTACTTTAGGACATGATTTGAGGTTGAATAATGTGGAAAAAAAAAGGTGAAAAGGGTGAAAACAAATTTGAAAGCTATGGTATTGCAACACTCGATATGGTGATATTGTGATTATCAGATCATGACCCAAGCATTGCAAGGTCCCTCACGATTCCCACCCCTAATGCCCATCCACATGGTACAGGGTTCGGCAACCTGCCCCATGCTGTGGCTCCCTGCAGTTATATCTCAAAACACATGGAAATTAATAAAGTTCATTTTAATTATTTTATTTTTTAAATTATTGTTTATTGGGTTTATTGAGTGAAATGAAGAAAAACTGACAATATATGATTATTAAACACAGCCAATGTAGACCCACTAATGATAGAAAAACAAGCCCCAGTGCCACTAACATTAGAATTAGGCTTGTAGTGTCAATTTAAGCACGTACACTTTATCCTGCACAAATCTCTGTGGTTATTAGGTAGCAGCATGTGTCATCAGCCACCTGCTGACTGTCTGGTCTACTTAGAGATTGGAAACAATGACCGGCTATTTTGCCTTACTGCTAATGGACAAAAAATTACTCATACTGCTCTACCTCAGCAGCAGTACCTCTGCAGTCAGGACCTACAGAACTGTAAGGGATCTTTACACAACATGGAGATCGTTGACAGATTGGAAGAATTTTTGATCTTTGGGGTCACTTGGGAAATCCTTGTGTGTTTTGGAATGAGTCAAAATTTTGAGGAGACCGTGGTGACTGTGGAGATCACTGAAGATCACTGAGAGATCAAAAATTGGCAAGATCTCTTAACGTCTCTCAATGATTTCCACCCCTGTGAAAAGGGGGTATATCATGTTGGATAAGACTTTAGTGAACTTTAGTTTGGTGACTTTACTGAAATTCCCTCAAAAAGTCAAAACAAAAGATTCAGACAAGATCCAATAACAATCATTTTCTGATTAGAGGTGATGTTTCATTCACTTGTAACGCAAGTAACGCAACTCAGATGAGGCCCCAAGCTAGTAAAACAAATAATGCACTGCAGTAATAAAAATTTAATTCATTTTTTTCATTTTCTCAAATATTTATTCACTTCATGGTCATAGAGCAGCTGGAGCGTAGCCCCACTAACTTTGGACAAATCATCAAATTTTTTTAGAAAATGCCAGAAGAATGGACACTCTAATGGACACTCTAAAGGACTGTTTTGAAGCCACTGCCTGGAAGCAGCTCTGCGATCCACATGGTGAGGACATCGATGGCCTCATTCACACCTTCACGGGCTACCTCAGCTTCTGTGTGGACAAATCCGTTCCCACCAAGACCATACGGCGTCACTCAAACAACAAACCCTGGATCAACCCTGAGATAAAAACACTTCTGAGAGAGAAGAAGAGGATCTTCAGGTCGGGGAACAGGGAGATGCTGAAGTCCGTACAGAGGGAGCTGAGGAGAAAGATCAGAGAAGGCAAGGACAGCTTCAGGAAGAAGATGGAGGACAAGCTGCAACAGAGCGACATCAGCGGGGTCTGGAGAAACCTCAAAACCATCTCGGGGCTCCAGAATACCTCCCCCCAGGCCACGGGGGGCAGGGAGTGGGCGAACAACCTGAATCTGTTTTTCAATAGATTTGACCAACCGCCCTCCCCCCTGTCTGCACAACAACCACTGCTGCCACTAAGAAATCAAGTCCTGCTGCCCACTCCCCACTCCACCGACACCCCCCCCACTCCCAACACCCAGCCCCCCATCCTGACCCTGACCAAGACCCAGGTGAGGACGGAGCTGAGGAAGATCAAGGCGAGGAAGGCGTCGGGACCGGACGGCATCAGCGCAAAGCTCCTCAAGTCCTGTGCAGACCAGCTGTGTGGGATTGTGACGTATATCTTCAACATGAGCCTGAAACTGGGGAGGGTACCACAGCTGTGGAAAACATCTTGTGTGGTACCTGTACCAAAAACTTCCCACCCCAAAGACCTGAACAGCTTCAGACCGGTGGCCTTGACGTCCCACTTGATGAAGACCCTGGAGAGACTGCTCCTTGCTCATCTCCGCCCCCTGGTGGAACCAGCGATGGATCCACTCCAGTTCGCCTACCAGCATGGCATTGGGGTGGAGGATGCGGTGATCTTCCTCCTTCACCGTTCTCTGTCCCACCTGGAGAAGCCCGGGAATATGGTGAGGATCATGTTCTTTGACTTCTCCAGTGCTTTCAACACCATCCAACCGATGATCCTGAAGGACAAGCTGCTGCGCGCAGGGGTGGACCAGCACCTGTCATCATGGATCCTGGACTACCTCACGAACCGGCCTCAGTTTGTGAGAACCCGGGACTGTGTTTCCGACACGATCATCAGTAGCACGGGGGCCCCCCAGGGAACGGTGCTGGCTCCCTTCCTGTTCACTCTTTATACTGCGGACTTCTCACACAACACAACACATTGCCATCTACAGAAGTTCTCTGATGACTCTGCGATCGTTGGTCTCATCTCCAGCGGAGATGAAGCTGAGTACAGAGGGCTTATCCAGGACTTTGTGGACTGGTGCCATCGGAACTGCCTCCAGATCAACGCGAGGAAAACTAAGGAGCTGGTGGTGGACTGCCGCAGGCATGGGCAGCCCCTCACAGCACCAGTAAATATACAGGGAACAGACATCGAGATGGTGACATCCTACAAGTACCTGGGTATTCATCTGAACAATAAACTAGACTGGTCACACAATACTGACGCACTCTACAAGAAGGGACAGCGCAGGCTGTTCCTGCTGAGGAGACTCAGGTCTTTTGGTGTACAAGGGGCGCTGCTGAAGTCATTCTATGACACGGTGGTGGCATCAGCCATCACTTTTGGAGTGGTCTGCTGGGGCAGTGGCATTACTGCAGCCGATAGGAAGAGACTGAACAAACTGATTAAGAAAGCTAGCTCTGTCCTGGGGCAACGCCTTGATCCGATGGAGGAGATAGGAGAGAGAAAGACGGTGGCTAAACTGTCATCTCTGCTGGAGTCCGAGTTCCACCCTATGCAGGACATACTGGATGCACTGAGGAGCTCATTTAGCAGCAGACTACATCATCCCAGGTGCACAACCGAGAGGTTTCGTAGGTCCTTCCTACCAACGGCTGTCAGACTGTACAACCTAAGCAGGGCTGCTTGCAGAGATGGCAAAAAGACGTAACAAACTAATAGTTTTTTTTGAATGCAAAAGATGCAATAGACTTACACAATGGTCCTCTCCGGCATACAACTAGGAACATACCGGTCGCTATGGAGGGTGAGAATATGTATGGGCACATAATCATACCATGTAGGATAACTAAATAGACGGTTATGCTGTTTCATCCCACCTAGCAACAATGCTCTGCACTGTGTGTGTTTATATATTTACATATTTATTCCATCTAGCTACAATGCTCTGCACTGTGTGTGTTTATATATTTACATATTTATTCCATCTAGCTACAATGCTCTGCACTGGGTGTGTTTATATTTATATATCTATATATTTATTCCATCTAGCTACAATGCTCAGCACTGGGTGTGTTTATATTTATATATCTATATATTTATTCCATCTAGCTACAATGCTCCGCACTGTGTTTTTATATATCTACATATTATTCCATCTAGCTACATTGCTCCGCACTGTGTGTGTTTATATACTTGCATATTTATTCCACCTAGCTGCAATGCTCCATACTGTGGGTGTTTATATATTTACATATTTATTCCATCTAGCTACAATGCTCTGCACTGTGTGTTCATATATTCATATATTTATTCCATCCAGCTACAATGCTCTGCACTGTGTGTCTGTGTGTGTGTGTGTGTATATACGTATATACTGTATTTTATAGTAATATGTACATATGTATATTAGCTGCTCTTGCTTGCTTGTTTTTTTTTTCTTGCCTTCTGATTGTTGCTCTGAGTGTTGCTATCCCTGTGCTGTTGCAATCCTGGAATTTCCCCGTTGTGGGACTAATAAAGGCTTATCTTATCTTATCTTAAGAATGAAAAAAAAAGTGTAATGGTACAGATTTTCAAGAACAAGGGTAATGAGGAGAGCTGTGGTGACAACAGAGCCATAAAGCTGATCAATCACACTATGAAAATATCAGAAAGAGTTGTTGAGATTAGGTTAATAAGAGAGGCAATAATGAGCGAGCAGCAGTACGGTTTCATGCTAAGAACTGTTGATGAAGTATAGAGAAGGTCAAAAGGAGTTGCACTGTGTTTTTGTGGATCTAGAGAAAGCATGTGATAAGGTGCCAAAAGAGGAACTGTGGTGTTGCATCAGGCAGTCAGGAGTAGCAGGTGCAATGGTGGTGCAGGAAAGAGCTGCCAGGTAGGAGGAAAAGTATTAAGAGAAGATTCATAGATGTAGAGGAGGACATGGAGAGGGCTGGTGTGGCAGAAGAAGATGCAAGGGATAGGGGTGAGATGGAGGCAGATAATCCACTGTGGAGACCCCTAAAGGAGAAGAAGAATCAGATTTTTGTATTATCATTATTATTGTTTATTCATGCATTTGCCATGGTTCAGTAAAGAGCGCTGTTAGAGTACAGCCTCTAACAGAGAGGTCACAAACACAGGTTAGCAACTAAGCATGCATTACTGACATTATTATTTTTATTGTTTTAAATGTACATGTCAGAAACAGTTCTGACGCACTGAACAAGGGTTTGCAAGCTCAGAAACAGTAGGGTGCCATTCTTACTGAGCCGAGTGGCTCCAAGGCCCTGCTGGCAAACACCATCTAAATATTCACCTGAAACTTTTCTGAGTCTGGTTCTGTCTTCTCATATAACAGCCACTTGGCCAGTGAGGGGCCATGGCCTTGAATATGGGCTATCTTTCAGTCCTGCATGCATGTTAAATCCCAGTTGAGCTCAGTGATAAATGGAACCGGCATTATATGTTGTCAAATCAAAATGTCTCCAAGCCCTCGGGGAGTCAGTCATCAGCCCAGCTGAAGCGGTGACATTTAGCCCTCACAATGAGCTGAGCCGAGCAACGCAGAACCAATAGATGCCCAGTAGCCCAGAGGCTGCTGACCTTCTCTACACAGTAAGAACAAAAATGTTAAAAAAAAATTCAGACCAATTCGGTTGAGGACTGCAGTTAAATTAAATAAGCTTTGCAATGTTTTTAAACAGCTCTCAGTAACACTTGTTTCTCTGTATGTGTTTTTCCTAAGGTAATTTAATTGGAAGGTATTAAAAGGGACCATTGACTGCACTTTTTAAAACATTTTAACAGCTCACACACGTCTCTAATGAAATGGTTGTGACATACACACATGGACAAAATTGTTGGTACCCCTCTGTTAATGAAAGAAAAACCCACAATGGTCACAGAAATAACTTGAATCTGACAAAAGTGGTAATAGATAAAAATTTTATGAAAATTAACCAGTGAAAATCAGACAATGCTTTTGAATTGTGGTTCAACAGAATTACTTGAAAAAACAAACTCATGAAACAGGCCTGGACAAAAATGATGGTACCCCTAGAAAAGATGTGACCATAGGGACATGTTCAACCAAGATGTGTCCTCTAATTAACGTCACAGGTGTCTACAAACTTGTATTCAGTCAGTTGGCCTATTTAAAGGGTGACAAGTAGTCACCCTTTAAACAGACTAAACATGGACCAGAGGAGGCAAAGGAGAGAGTTGTCTCAGGAGATCAGAAAGAAAATTACAGACAAGCATGTTAAAGGTAAGGGCTATAAGACCATCTCCAAGCAGCTTGATGTTCCTGTGACTACAGTTGCATATATTATTCAGAAATTTAAGATCCACGGGACTGTAGCCAACCTCCCTGGATGTGGCCGCAGGAGGAAACTTGATGAAAAATGGAAGAGACGGATAATACGAATGGTAACAAAAGAGCCCAGAACAACCTCTAAACACATTCATGGTGAACTCCAAGGTCAAGGTACATTAAATTAATTAAATTGAATTAAATCACCCTTTATTATCTTTCAACTGTACAACCAATCATGTACAGTAGAACGAGATTGTGTTTTACCTATCTATAGTGTTAATCACACACACCCCAAGTGTAGAATCAGAGGACCACTGCCATGCAAGGCGCCGCCACAGATTTCCCTCCTCCATTCCATTATTGCTGAGCACCAAGCTGGACGGCGTGGCTTGTCAACATGCAGTTTGGCAAATTCCAGTCTGGCTTTTTTATGATTTGTTTTCAACAGTGGTGTCCTCCTTGGTCGTCTCCCATGAAGTCCACTTTGGCTCAAACAACGACGGATGGTACAATCTGACACTGATGTACCGGGTCTCAACTGAGCCACCACCGGCTCAGTTGGTAGAGCATCCGCCCCACACCTGGGACGCAGGGGTTCAAATCCTGGCCGGGTCATGCCGAAGACCATATAAAAGCGGAACTTCCTGCCGTCCAGCTTGGTGCTCAGCAATAATGGAATGGAGGAGGGAAATCTGTGGCGGCGCCTTGCATGGCAGCGGCCCTCCGATTCTACATATGGGGTGTGTGTGATTAACACTGTAGATAGGAAAAACGCAATCTCGTTCTACTGTACATGATTGGTTGAATGACAATTAAGGGTGATTTAATTTAATTTAAAAGGTTGTGCAACAAAATATTAAGTTAAGGGTACCATCATTTTTGTCCAGGCCTGTTTCATGAGTTTGTTTTTTAAAGTAATTCTGTTGAACCACAATTCAAAAGCACTGTCTGATTTTCATTGGTTAATTTTCATAGACTTTTTATGTATTACCACTTTTGTCAGATTCAAGTTATTTCTGTGACCATTGTGGGTTTTTCTTTCATTAACAGAGGGGTACCAACAATTTTGCCCACGTGTGTTGTGACAGCTTCTCTGCATCAGACTCTAGACATGGTGGCCCCTTTAAAAAAGAAAAAGTCTAATCAGAGATTTCTAACTCCTTGGTTCAACACAGAAACTCGTAGCTTAAAACAGAAGACTCGTCAATTAGAAAGAAAATGGCACTCCACTAATTTAGATGAAATCTATTTAGCTTGGAGAAATCATTTTTTAATTTATAAAAAGTCTGTTAGAAAAGCTAGAACAAGTTTTTATTCTGCATTAATAGAAGAGAACAAGAAAAATCCCAGGTTTCTTTTCAGCACTGTAGCCGGGCTGACAAAGAGTCAGGACTCTGTCAATCCTAGAATTCCCTTAGAGCTTACTAGTCAGGACTTTATGAACTTTTTCAATAATAAAATTTCATCTATCAGAGATAAAATCAGTCAGATTCTTCCCACCATTAACTTAAATACACTAACTACTACAACTCCTTCAACTGATATCTGTTTGGATGAGTTTACTCCAAATGACCTTTTAGAGTTAGACAAAATAATTTCCTCATCCAAGCCTTCAACTTGTCTTTTAGACCCTATTCCTACCAGGTTATTTAAAGAAGTCTTCCCATTTATTGGTGGCTTTATTCTTCAAATAATCAATTCTTCATTAACTTTAGGCCATGTACCGCAGGCTTTTAAAACTGCTGTAATTAAACCCTTACTCAAAAAGCCAACGCTGGATCCAGGAGTTTTAGCTAACTATAGACTAATCTCTAATCTCCCTTTCATTTCAAAATTCTTAGAGTTGTTGCTACGCAATTATTTGACCACTTGCAGGGAAATGGTTTATTTGAAGAGTTTCAATCTGGGTTTAGAATCCATCATAGTACTGAAACAGCCTAAGTGAAGGTCAATAATGACCTCCTTATCACATCTGATAATGGACTTGTTTCTGTACTTGTCCTTTTAGACCTTAGTGCAGCTTTTGACACTATTGATCATAATATTCTACTTGATAGATTAGAACACTATGTTAGACTTAATGGAACTTCGTTGCAGTGGTTTAGATCTTATTTATCTGATGGGTTCCTGTTTGTTCATGTCAATAATGAGTTTTCTTTCAACTCAAAGCTCAGTCATGGAGTTCCACAGGGATCTGTGCTTGGCCCTACTCTTTTTAGTTTATATATGCTTCCGTTAGGCAACATTATTAGAAAGCACTGTATACATTTCCATTGTTATGCAGATGACACACAATTATACCTGTCAATGAAGCCAGATGATAGTAATCAGTTAGCCAAGTTAGAAGCCTGTCTTAAGGAAATCAAAGCTTGGATGACTTGTAATTTCCTGCTATTAAATTCAGATAAGACTGAAGTCATTCTTGTTGGTCCAAAAAACCTTAGAAATACCTTTCCAAATCAAACTTTTAGTTTGGATGCGGTTACTCTTTCTCTTAATAGCTGTGAGGAACCTTGGAGTTACTTTTGATCAAGATCTGTTTTTCAATTCACATATTATATTCGTTTCTAAGACTGCCTTCTATCATTTGCGTAATATTGCTAAGATTAGGGGCATCTTGTCTCAGAGTGACGCTGAGAAACTGATCCACGCTTTTGTTAGCTCTAGATTAGATTATGGTAACTCTTTATTATTAGGTTGTCCCAAAACATCTTTCAAAAGTCTTCAGTTGATCCAAAATGCTGCAGCAAGAGTTTTAACAGGTACTAGAAAGACAGATCATATCTCTCTGGTCCTGGCCTCCCTTCATTGGCTTCCCATAGAGTTTAGAATTAAGTATAAAATCCTTCTTCTCACTTTCAAAGCTAAAAATAATCAGGCCCCTTTTTATTTAAAAGATCTGATACTACCCTATTATCCTAACAGAGCACTACTCTCCCAAAATGCTGGATTACTTGTAATACCTAGAATCTTCAAAAGTACAATGGGAGGCAGAGCCTTCAGTTATCAAGCTCCTCTCCTGTGGAACTAGCTGCCAATCTGGATTCGGGAGTCAGACTTGATCTCTGTTTTTAAGAATGGGGTTAAAACCTTCCTTTTTGATATAGCCTACAATTAGGGAGGGATCATGTGTCTCTGAACCCTCCCTTAGTTATGCTGCTAATAGGTTTAGACAGCCAGGGGACCTCCAATAATGCACTGGGCCTCACTCCTTTCTTCACTCTCAATTAACTATTTTTTTTTTTTTTTTTTTTTTGCTGGTCATTAACATCTGTTTGTTCTCTCCCATAGATTGAGTCCCCATTGTGCTGTTTGCTCTCTACATGTCTGTTCTTTTCATCTTCTCTATCCCCTCACCCCCCAGCCAGTCGCAGCAGATGACTGCCCCTCCCTGAGCCTGGTTCTGCTGGAGGTTTCTTCCTGTTAAAAGGGAGTTTTTCCTCTCCATCATCGCCAAGTGCTTGGTCACAGGGGATCGCCTGATTGCTGGGGTCTTTCTGCAATTGTGGGGGTTTCCCCTACAGTTGAAAGTGCTATGAGATGACTGTTGTTGTGAAATGGCGCTATATAAATAAAGTTGAATTGAATTGAATTGAATTGTACATCGTTCACTCATTGATAAATCTGACGGATGGATCCAAGCGTCATTTGAATTCCACGTCCACATCTTGCCCCCAGAATTTACGACACAGTGGAACATAAGACTGCAAAAAGATAAATTTTTCCAAAGTAGAAATTGACGTTATTATAACAGAAGTGGAAAAATAATAAAGTAGTACAGTCTGTTAACCTCAAAAGTCAATTTAAATGCAAAAAGAACTACGTCATGGAGGAGATAATTCTTGTCAAACATTAGAATTTCTTACTTAATTTTTAGAAGTGCAGAAAGACATCCCCTCTCCAGAAGAGCTGTCTCATGCACACTGTGTGCATTGGCTGCAGTTCAGCCACACTCTGGCATCTCTCAGAAAACACAGGGCAAACTAAAATAATTTCCCCACATCTTCTCTGGTGCTGGGTGTGTACAGAGCAGTTTTTTTTAACCCTGATGCAGTGGATCACCTTGGCCGGGCGCTTCTGTGCACAAGGCTCTGTTGTGGTTTAGTTAATGGATAAATTGTAAGCGATAACTATTATGAGATACTGTAGTACATAACAGAAAACTTAAAGAAGAAGAAATATAGTGGAGATCAAAATTAGGGAACAATGTATTGTAGCGAACTCAATATGAGCACCCTACTTGGCTTGCCGAGTGGGTTAACCCTATTGGCGACACAGGTAGGGTGCGGGACTCCGGAGCGGGAGGCGTGAGTTCGAATCTCCCGGTGGGACGTCGCCATGTCGAGCAGCACGTTACACTGGTGTCAGAAGTGGGATCTCCTGTCCAAAGCAGTAATGGGGCGCTGACATCGGGACGATGTCGAGAACCAGAGGGGAGTAGTGTAGCGAACTCAATATGAGCACCCTACTTGGCTTGCCGAGTGGGTTAACCCTATTGGCGACACAGGTAGGGTGCGGGACTCCGGAGCGGGAGGCGTGAGTTCGAATCTCCCGGTGGGACGTCGCCATGTCGAGCAGCACGTTACAGTATTAATACTTGATTTATTCTGAAAAATTGTTATTCTTCATTGTTCAGAATTTGACAGAATATCAGCTGTGGCTATATTGCTGCTATACTAGCATGTTTTTGTTTTTAAATAACAAAGGTACTTAAACACAAACATTTATTTTGTAAAAAAACAAAAACAGCAACAATAGCAACAACAGTGAGCAAAATTAGAGAACAGTAACCACTGTGTCAGAAGAGAAAATTTAAACAGTGTGTTTTTTAGGCTATAGGATTAAAAAATTAATAGAAAGTGTAGAGGTCCTTGCTTTGAATGACTTCAGCACATACATTCATTCATTCATTCAGCTTTATTTATATAGCGTCACATCACAACAGAAGTCATCTCATAGCGCTACAAAATGCAGAGAAAACCCCACAATTTCAGAAAGACCCAGCAATCAGACGATCCCCTGTGAGCAAGCACTTAGTGACGGTGGAGAGGAAAAACTCCCATTTAACAGGAAGAAACCTCTAGCAGAACCAGGCTTAGGGAGAGGCAGTCATCTGTTCTTAAAAACATACCCTTTTCTTAAAAACAGAGACCGAGTCTGACTCCTGGACCCAGAGTGGTAACTGGTTCCACAGAGAAGGCTTGATAGCAGAAGGCTCTGCCTCCCAATGTACTTTTGGAGATTCTGGGCATTACAAGTAATCCAGCATTTTGGGAGTGTAGTGCTCTATTAAGATGGTAAGGTAATATCAGATCTTTTATATATAAGGGGGCCTGATTATTAAGAGCTTTGAAAGTGAGAAGAAAGATTTTAAACTTAATTCTAAACTCTATGGGAAGCCAATGAAGAGAAGACAGAACCAGGGAGATATGATCTCTTTTTCTAGAACCAGTTAGAACTCTTGCAGCAGCATTTTGAATCAACTGAAGATTTTTTAAGGATATTTTAGGACAAACTGATAATAACGAATTACAATAATCTAATCGAGAGCTGACAAAGGCATGGATCAGTTTCTCAGCATCATTCAGAGACAAGATGTTCCTAATCTTGGCAATATTGCGCAGATGATAGAAGGCAGTCTTAGAAACAAATTTAATATGTGAATTAAAGGGCAGATCTTGATCAAAAATAACTCCAAGGTTCCTTACAGAACTATTCAGTGAGAGTGGCGGCATCTAAATTAAGAGCATGATTTGGAAAGGAATTTCTAAGGTGTTTTGGGCCAACAAGAATGACTTCAGTCTTATCTGAGTTTAATAGCAGAAAATTACAAGTCATCCAGGCTTTGATATCCTTAAGACAGGCATTTAACTTGGCTAATTGATTACAATCATCGGGCTTCATTGACAGGTATAGTTGTGTGTCGTCTGTGTAACAATGAAAATGTATACAGTGCTTTCTAATGATATTGCTTAACGGAAGCATATATAAACTAAAAAGAGTAGGGCCTAACACAGATCCCTGTGGAACTCCGTGACTGAGCTTAGAGTTGGAAGAAAATTCATCATTGATGTGAACTAACTGAAATCTATCGGTCAAATAAGATCTAAACCACTGCAGCGGAGTTCCATTTGGTCCAACATAGTGTTCTAATCTATCAAGTAGAATGGCATGATCGATAGTGTCAAAGGCTGCACTAAGATCTAAAAGGACAAGAACATAAACAAGTCCATTATCAGATGTGATAAGGAGGTCATTAGTGACCTACACTAAGGCAGTTTCAGTGCTGTGATGAACTCTGAACCCAGATTGAAACTCCTCAAACAAACCATCTCCCTGCAAGTGGTCAAACAACTGCATGGCAACAACTCTTTTCAAGATTTTTGAAATGAAAGGCAGATTAGAGGTTGGTCGATCATTAGCCAAAACTCCTGGATCGAGCGTCGGCTTTTTGAGTAAGGGTTTAATTACAGCAATTTTAAAAGCCAGTGGTACATGACCCAGAGTTAAAGAAGAATTAATTATATGAAGAATACAGCTACCAATAATTGGGAAGACAATTTTAAATAACCTGGTAGGAATAGGGTCCAAAAGGCAAGATGAAGGCTTAGATGAGGAGATTATTTTATCCAACTCTAAGAGGTCGATTGGAGTACACTTATCTAAACAGATATCAATTGAGGGAGTTGTAGTAGTTAATGTACTTGAGTTTACGGTAGGAAGAATCTAACTGATTTTATTTCTAATAGAAAAAAAATTTATGATTGAAAAAGTTCAGAAAGTCCTGACTAGAAAGCTCAGGAGGGATGCGAGGATTGACCGAGTCCTGACTCTTTGTCAGCCTGGCTATAGTGTTGAAAAGAAACCTGGGGTTATTCTTATTCGCTTCTATTAATGCAGAATAATAACTTGATCTAGCTTTTCTAAGAGATTTTTTATAAATTAAGAGATGATTTCTCCACGCTAAATAGAACTCCTCTAAACCAGTAGAACGCCATTTCCTTTCCAATTGAGTCTTCTGTTTTAAGTTACGAGTTTCTGAGTTAAACCAAGGGGTTAGAAATCTCTGGTTAGACTTTTTCTTTTTTAAAGGGGCTACCAAATCTAGAGTCCGATGCAGAGAGGCTGTAACACTATCTACCATGCTATCAATTACGAAAGGAGCAGGCTCTCCATCTTTTATTTCCGTTGTGTTGACCCATGGTATAGAGGAGACAATCTGCAAAAATTTGGTAACAATGTCATCTGAAAGACATCTGCTGTAGTAGTATTTTTCTTTAGGAGTCAAATAATCAGAAATAGTGAAATCAAAGGTTAACAGACAATGGTCTGACAGTACAGGATTATGAGGAGACACTACCAGATTTTCTATATCTATACCATAAGTCAAAACAAGGTCCAATGTATGGTGGAGATAATGAGTAGAATTTTCTACTTTTTGGGAAAACCCCATTGAGTCTAAAATTGAATTGAATGCCTTATTAAGACAGTCACTCTCTACATCAACATGTATATTAAAGTACCCTACTGTGGCGGTTCGTTTTAACCCCACAACAGACTAAGGACACTCAGCCCTCTTGTCTCTGTTTTTCCCTGCTGCACTACTGAGATGCAATGTGCCATTCATGTATTTGTGATGCAAACATGCATGTATTGTGATGTAATGCGCCATTCTGTATAGTGTTCATACGGCTTGTCCTTACTGTGCTTTTTCTGAGCATCTTACATATGTAGATGTGCTTTGGTGTATTAATGTCTACAGGTAGACGCGTTTCTTCTGTCTTACCTCTGTGATGTTAATTATTGCCTTTCATCCATTGTACCCAGGCGTCCTGTCCTCACTGTGACCTAGAGACTCAGATCAATATGTAGATGTGCCTGTTAGCCTCTTTGTCCTGCACTTGGAGCGAGGTCTAGCTAATCTGCCCATTGTGATGTATGTCTCACAAATGCAAATATCTCCTGCCTGTTCTGTTATCCCTTTGATCATTCTAACTGTGGGGTATGTCCCTTTGATGTATTGTTATGGTCAAGTATTTAAGCTGCAACTCTGTAACGCAATCTCTCTCTCACTCTTCAACCTCTGCTGCAGACACGCACTCTGTGTCTTTACTGAGAGCCGTGGGCTCGCTCTCGGCGCTCATGCACGGCGCTGGGAGCAGAGCTCGTGACGGCGGTATGATTTAATAAAACTTCCTTAAAACCACAGCATCGCTGCTTATTTTTGCATTCCGCCGCACTGGTGACCCCTTGAACACGCACACGTTTTGTGCGAAAGCAACCTTCTGAGCTGCACTGGTGACCTGTTCTTCAGGATGAGATCTGCACGTCTGAGATCTGCTCATCCACGCTGGACCGGCCGCGCCCGCAGTTCCTTCACAAGAGAGCGCGAGCACCTCGTCCCTTCTCCACGACGGCGTCCTCCAGGGCCGGCGGAGAACGCAACACGCGGACCTGAACGCACCACGGCCGAGCGGTGCCCAAGATCGTCTATTCCCTCCCACCGCTCCAACGCATCTGCACGAGCCGAGGGACAAAAGATCGTCTATTTCCTCTCACCGCTCCAACACACCATGGCCAATCTACAGCCACAGCTCAACCTGGATTTTATCGGCGCCATCTGCGCCGATCTACACCAAGTTTCTGCACCCTGACTCGCCACTCCAGCGGCCCACCCACGCACTGAACCCCCGCGCACGCATCGGGGAGTTACGAGGACGGCGCATCACGCACGGGACAAGTAACGGCTCCAGAGACCGCCATCGTCCTCCACCGCTGCTCACAGGACCTTCAGGGCTGCTCGTTCACCTGAAGCAAGCACGCAGCTCGCCACTGGATTTTTTTAACGGTCTCAGCTACGGCACAAAGGGATTTCAGCCGTCAGCTGTTCCCGGGGGGTTTTGGGGTTGCTTCTGCACCTAAAACCAACACGCCAGTCCCTCTGCTTTTGTCTAATTTTTTCTTACAGCCGCTCCTGCTTTTCTTCATGGCCACGAGAGGAGTCAGAGACTAATTTTTCTTCTTGTGATCTCCGCACGCGCAACGGGACATCCCCTCGACGTCGCGGAGCAGCAAGCAGTTTTTGCGCGGCCCAGGGCGATTTCACAATTCCGGCCGGCTTTTACTCCCCTCCCTCCCCCTCCGCCAGCAGCGAGCTTCTCCCACAGCTCGCTCACACAGATGGATTATCGAGGTCGCGGCCCCCTGCCGCGTCCTCTGGGGGGGAGCGTGTGGCGGTTCGTTTTAACCCCACAACAGACTAAGGACACTCAGCCCTCTTGTCTCTGTTTTTCCCTGCTGCACTACTGAGATGCAATGTGCCATTCATGTATTTGTGATGCAAACATGCATGTATTGTGATGTAATGCGCCATTCTGTATAGTGTTCATACGGCTTGTCCTTACTGTGCTTTTTCTGAGCATCTTACATATGTAGATGTGCTTTGGTGTATTAATGTCTACAGGTAGACGCGTTTCTTCTGTCTTACCTCTGTGATGTTAATGATTGCCTTTCATCCATTGTACCCAGGCGTCCTGTCCTCACTGTGACCTAGAGACTCAGATCAATATGTAGATGTGCCTGTTAGCCTCTTTGTCCTGCACTTGGAGCGAGGTCTAGCTAATCTGCCCATTGTGATGTATGTCTCACAAATGCAAATATCTCCTGCCTGTTCTGTTATCCCTTTGATCATTCTAACTGTGGGGTATGTCCCTTTGATGTATTGTTATGGTCAAGTATTTAAGCTGCAACTCTGTAACGCAATCTCTCTCTCACTCTTCAACCTCTGCTGCAGACACGCACTCTGTGTCTTTACTGAGAGCCGTGGGCTCGCTCTCGGCGCTCATGCACGGCGCTGGGAGCAGAGCTCGTGACGGCGGTATGATTTAATAAAACTTACTTAAAAACACAGCATCGCTGCTTATTTTTGCATTCCGCCGCACTACAAGAATTATCCTATCTGATTTCAGCACTAAATCAGCTAAAAATTCAGCAAATTCAGATAGAAACTCTGAGTAGGCCGAGGGAGGACGGTAAACTATGGCAAAGAGAATTGGGTTCAAGGCAAGATAGCCAACATGCCCCACACTGAGGACCAGGCCCTCAAAGGAATTAAAACATGATTTTTGCTTGACATTAACTAGTAATTTAGAATGAAAATTTGCCGCCACTCCACCTCCATGACCAGAACCTCTGGGGTTATGACAGTTTAAATAACCAGAGGGAGTTGATTCATTCAAACCAACATAATCATCTTGCCTAAGCCAAGTCTCTGTGAGGGATAATAAATCAATCTGATGATCGATTAATAGATCATGGACTAGAAGAGACTTGGGAGTTAGAGACCTAATATTTAATAGACCACATTTAATGTTTAAATTTTGGGGAGGAACAGGGGCCAAATTATTAAATTTAGAGACTTGAGGTTTGATTTGAATTTTACCAACATTTTGTTTAATCACTTTGGGATGTTTATGCATTCTACTTTTATTAACTTTTTTTATTAACTATAGGGGGAGCAGATAGGGAGAAGACGGGGCAAAGTTGGGGGGGTGGATGAGGAGGAGCTGCAGAAAGACGTGTATTTATCAGGTTGTGTTGTATTTGTCTTGGGTTATAATATTTTGGGTAACGTGAGACAGACACAATCTCTGTAGGGTTATAAATCGAAAGCTGATCCAAACAGTGAAGATTATCTGGATTAATGGGATTAATATGGGGAGTGGAAACAGAACCAAAAAAGGGCTGATTGACAGACCCAAGAGCTTCAGAGTGAGTAAACACACCAAGTTTCAGTCACTGTACCAAAAAACACTGAATGGAATAGAAGACAACATCTTGCCCACAGGACATCACTAGTTCCTCACACTGCTCTGGTTTGGGGGACAGGATTCCGTATCCCAGAAAACAAGTCCGTGGGCCCCCTGGACCGCCCTGTCATCAGTCCGCCCCTGGAGGCAGCCAGCCTCCCAGGCTGCAGCAGGTCGCCTCAGCATCGGTGCGCCTCCTCTTCATCACCACTGGCTGCTCTGCTCGTCCAGGCCCACGACCCTCAGCCCCCTCCTGGACATGCCGCAACAAGTTTGGGTGCCCCCACAAACCATCTGGCAGCTGGAGATGGGCGTCCTCTCGTCTGGCCATGACGCGTAACCATCCCTGGTGCTCCTCCAACTGCCGACCGGCTTATAACTGCCGTGGTCGCCCCTCCTCCCAAATCTAGTCTGTGACTCCCAGAGGGGTTTTGCTCAGCTCGCAGGGTCTCTGCGCGGCACGCTGCCTACCAGTCTGGCCCCGACCTCTTTTGAATCCACCGCAGCCATCGCCATCATGGCTTCCTGTTCACCGGCCCACCTCAGCTGAGCTCCAGGAACAAATGGAACCAGCTCCTCGGCATTGCCTGCCATCACAGGTGTCCCGCCGTGCTGCCCAGTACCCTCGTCCTGGGCAACCTGAGCTCTGGCACAGGGACCCTCCTGCGATGGCCCTGAGCAATACTGGTCCTGCTCATTTTCCGGGGTGCCAGGTAGTTCTTCATCCCACGGTGCATCATCTTCCACTCTTGGAGTCAGTCAGTCCCACAGTCCACAGCCCGACCACTCCTCTCCAGCACCGCATTTAATGGCGAAGCCCAAACCATAAAAAAAGTTGCAGCCCATTATGTTGTCACCTTGGGCCGTCATGGTGAACTCCGGGTCAGACACTTCCGCCGATTTGTACCGGGCCGTCAGTCTCAGCACTCCCACTGTGGCCAGCCGTCCTCCTCCATATCCACAAAGCAGTGCTGGGTCACCCCCCAATCCTGTAGTGTGGGAAAAATCATCCCACAGTAGTCCAATTCAGCAGGGAACCCACCGCTCCCATGTCGATCAGCAATGGCACCTCCACACCATCCAACTCCACCGCGCAGAACGTGTAACCACTGGTACTCGGGGACATAGTGTGGACAACCGTTGGGGCGGGAGGGTCCAATTTATACTGCAGACTTCCTCACTCGAACATGCGACATACCCTGGTAAAATGACGCAGGCAACCACACTTGCCGCAGTGCCTCACTCTTGCCGGAGAGTCTCTGGCCTTGCAGCAGTACTTCACGAGCCCGCAGCCCATAGGCATGGGCTTCCCGGGGCAGACCTCAAATCCACAGCGTTGGCATCTCCCACGTCTTCTTCTACGCCCCCATGGCTGTCCAAGTCCGCTACTTGTGTGGTAACGGGGAACTTCAACAGTTGGCAGCACTGTCGAAACCTGCTCCTCCTGACGGTGATGTCGTGTAGGGTGTGAAAATTGCGTGGCATCAGCTCGGCCACATCCTCAAAGCTGTCCGAGCCGCCAAGCATGCTCGGTATCTGCTGGCCTCCAGTTCCCAAATTGCGCACCAACAACGTGTTTACCCTCAGCCTGTCCATTCTCCCTGGGTTCAGCGCCACCATGTAAGCCAGGGAGACAGTGCATCGCCTCGGCCAGGGAACAGGTGGTCTGCCCGGGAGCTCCAGAAACAGCCGAACTCTAGACCCACACACTTCCATACCTTCTTAATTCTTTTTTATCCTTGTTGCCAAAATGTTATGTCTGGGTTGGGAGCCAAGGACGAGGCTAAGTGTCGAACCGAACATACGTTTATTAAAGGAGGGCACAGGTACAACCCACACAGCCGCCAGGCAAGAGGATGGCCAAAGAGACTGCCCCTCCTGCCTGCAGCCCTTTTATAATCACAGGTGATGTCGTGACCAGAAGGCGGAGCCACCACCCCGTGCCTCACATTATATTATAAATAACTATACTACACAGTCCCTTTTATTTTTGTCAAAGTCTAACATGTGATTGCCTACATATAGCCTACACCACTTTGTATTCCACTTTCAAACACAGCCTACATTTGGGTCTGTAAAGCCTGATTGGGATACCTCTTTTCAGACAAGAATACTTGCTTTCTATGGGCATGCACTAGTTAGTACAAAATACTAGTGTAAGCATGCCGAAATTAGCAAACTGCTAATTTACAGTCGTAGTCCCTTGGCAGGTTGCTGAACATAGAAAATGAACCATGAAATACAAAGCCACACTAAGGACAGAAAAATAGAAAAAAAAGAATTGAAATTAGTTCTATAAGACAAAAAAGACAAGGCATATTAATTCATATCAATAAAAAATACTAGTATAAATGTCCTGAGGTTCAGATATAGAGTAAGAAAAAGCATATATAGGGGAAAAAAAATACATATTTCAGACACAGTGGTCACTGTTCTCTAATTAAAGTAGCATAATCTCAAAACATACTGCATCCTTTTTCCACATGTAGACACAGTTTTCAGAGGTCGCAATGAAATATCTGTGATATGCTTTGGTCAAACTACCTCAGGGCCTAAATACTACAGCACCATTATTCACCCAGATTAATCACACTTTTTTAAAGCAACCCATTACTGTGTTTGTTTCTTTAAATGCTAATGAGCCACAATTCACCCCACCCTTCCTCTTTCATCACTTCTGACATATGCGGCTGAAGCTAACGTTAGCTGGCTACCTCCATTTGTCAGACACACCCTGAGCTAACTAATGTAAAATTGGGTCAAGTCCCTGGAGTATAAAAAGCAAAGAAAAAAGCCTGAATGAGTCAAGGGCTGACTCTGCTATCTGTAGCTAACTGTTGCTGGTGGAAGAGCTGTCCCAGTCAGAATATGGTGAAATAAAATGAAACTGTTTCTAGAAGGAGATATATGGTGAAGTGTTAGTAGATGATCTGGCTAGGATCATGGATGTTGGATGGAGGGCTGAGTTGTATCAAGAGGAGCCAAAAGCAGTAGCTAAGTTAGGTTAACTCAGCTAGCATGTCTGCCAGTGTTGCAGGGCAAGCTTGGCCAAAATATAACAAAATATGCCAGAATAACATTTGGAAGTGAGCTATATAAATAAATGAATCAGCTGGGAACACAGATGTATAGTGTCTAAAGTAGAATATATAGAAAGTAGCCATAACAACCACTGTCACTCTGCCAAGCTAACTGGGTTAGCTGCTCTGCTGGTTTATGGTTTCTGAAGCTCACGGAGACATGTTATTTCCCACAATATTAAAATGTGAGGTAAAGATGGGATGGTATCATTCCAATGAGCTCCGACTGTCATGTTACAATTGGAGGCAGAATAGTTTTTTTCCTGTTCCTGTGCTGGAAACCACTATCGATACCAAAATTAATTAAATTTGAAAAATCAGATTACTCAAGCATATAAATGGAGCATCACTGATACATAAATTGTTAGGGAGATTAAGTTAAACCTTACGGCTTGCAGAAACGTCAACAAAACTGGAATTTGCTGTATCTAAGGAGTAGGTTGTCAAATGTTCAAACCTATCTTGAACAGTGTTTAGCCAATATGTTTACTAAATCACTCAGAATGACTCCAGTGAAGGAGAAACAATATTTCAGCCTGATTACACTTGGAAATAACAACACCGCAGCCTAAACTTATAAACACAATGTTTACTCGTTTAATAGTGTGGTGCAATTAGGGCTAAGGCTGCTCTGTTTTGTTTGATAGAGCAGTAGCTACCTGTGCTTCAACTGATAGATCACTGCAGTTATTTATACCCACTGCTTTATAATCAGTTGTGGCCTCTATTATATGCTTTGTGCATGTTGACATTTTTACCTTATATCATCTGACCTGATATTTTACTCCAGTCTGTAGCAGTCACAAAATGAAACTTGTGGGTGCAGAGTGAGGCATCAGGCACAAACAATATTCTGTCAGAACCACATTTGTCAAAGCACATTTCATCATCATAAGCAGCAATTAGTGTATGGCTGGGTATGTGGCTCTGTCTCAGAGCTCCCCACCATGTAACACTGGCGCACAGATAGGTCTAAAGCCAAGATAAAGGCATACAGAACAGAACCTGCTGCATCACAGGTGCTGTGATCCTTCCATACTGCAAGCTGGTACTGACAAAATCGGCAAACAGAGAACAAAGTGAAATCGGTTACTCTTTTTAAAAAAGTTAACAGAGAGGTTATTTTAAATGAAAGCTGTGTTCTAATGATGAAAGGCAGCTACATAAAGCAGCATTTGAACTTAAAAGATGAGCAACGTAAATCTTATCTTTTGAATATCATAACAAAACCTTATTATAAAGTGAGTTTTCCATATTTTATATCATAAGTATACAGTGGTGTGAAAAAGTGTTTGCCCCCTTCCCGGTTTCTCTTTTTTTTTTGTATATTTGTCACATTTAAATGTTTCAGATTATCAAATAAATTCAAATATTAGACAAAGATAGCACAGGTAAACAAAAATGCAGTTTTTAAATGAAGGTGTTTATTATTAAAGGGAAAAAATCCAAACCTACATGGCCCTGTGTGAAAAAGTGATTGCCCCAAAACCTAATAACTGGTTGGGCTACCCTTAGCAGCAACAACTGCAATCAAGTGTTTGTGATAACTGGCAGTAAGTCTTTTACAGTGCTGTGGAGGAATTTTGGCCAATTCATCTTTGCAGAATTGTTGTAATTCAGCCACATTGGAGGGTTTTCGAGCATGAACCGCCTTTTTAAGGTCATGCCACAGCATCTCAATCGGATTCAGGTCACAACTTTGATTAGGCCACTCCAGGTCTTCCTTTTGTTTTTCTTAATCCATTCAGCAGTGGACTTGCTGGTGTGTTTTGGATCATTGTCCTGCTGCAGAACCCAAGTGACCTTCAGCTTGAGGTCACAAACAGATGGCCAGACATTCTCCTTCAGGATTTTTTGGTAGACAGCAGAATTCATGGTTCCATTTACCACAGCAACTCTTCCAGGTCCTGAAAGAGTAAACCAGCACCAGACCATCACACTACCTCCACCATATTTTACTGTTGGTATGATGTTCATTTTTGAAATGCTGTGTTACTTTTACGCCGGATGTAATGGGACACACACCTTCCAAAAAGTTCAACTTTTGTCTCGTCAGTACACAGAGTATTTTCTCAAAAGTCTTGGGGATCATCAAGATGTTTTCTGGCAAAACTGAGACGAGCCTTTATGTTCTTTTTGCTCAGCAGTGGTTTTCGTCTTGGAACTCTGCCATGCAGGCCATTTTTGCCCAGTCTCTTTCTTATGGTGGGGTCATGAACAATGACCTTAACTGAGACAAGTGAGGCCTGTAGTTCTTTGGATGTTGTTGTGGGGTCTTTTGTGACCTCTTGGATGAGTTGTTGCTGCACTCTTGGGATAATTTTGGTCAGTCAGCCATTCCAGGGAAGGTTCACCACTGATCCATGTTTTCGCCATTTGTGGATAATGGCTCTCACTGTGGTTCGCTGGAGTCCCAAAGCTTTAGCAATGGCTTTATAACCTTTTCCAGACTGATAGCTCTCACTTACTTTGTTTCTCATTTGTCCCTGAATTTCTTTGGATAGCAGCATGATGTCTAGCTTTTGAGGATCTTTTGGTCTACTTCACTTTGTCAGGCAGCTCCTATTTAAGTGATTTCTTGATTGAGAACAGGTGTGGCAGTAATCAGGCCTGGGTGTGGCTAGAGAAATTGAACTCAGCTTTCCAAAGATGTGATAAACAACAGTTAATTTATGTTTTAATGGGGGGGGGGGCACATTTTCACAGAGGGCCATGAAGGTTTGGATTTTTATTTACCCTTAATAATAAACACCTTCATTTAAAAACTGCATTTTGTGTTTGATTGTCTAATGATATTACCTAATATTTACTAAATGTGTTTGATGATCTGAAACATTTAAGTGTGACAAACATACAAAAAAATGAGAAATCAAGAACGGGGCAAACACTTTTTCAAACCACTAATATTTTCAAGTCTATGGTAAATCTGTATTATGTCATAGAGTGGGGGTGTACTTAATTGTCAGGCAGATGGCTGTATATCTGTGATCACAAAAGTGCACACACCAAAACTTTTGTTGGTGAGGGGAAGCCAGTCAGAAAAAGCTGTACCTGAAGCAACAATGAAATGAAATGGTAATGACTGAATCTCATAAATGGTTTTCTGAAAGGTTTTTATGAAAGGCACTTCATGTCATTGGAAATGTACAGGCCAGAATCAGCATGATATGACCAAATTAAATCATTTCCATCTGCAAAGACACAATTATATACAGTTGCAAGAAAAAGTATGTGAACCCTTTGCAGTGATCTGGTTTTTTGTGTTTTGTTTTTGTTTTTTTTTTTGCTTCAGTTGGTCATAAAATGTGATCTGATCTACATCTAAGTCCCATATAGAGAAACACAGTGTGCTTCACCTAATACCACACAAACAACTATTATATTTTAGGTCTTATTTGGACACATCCAGTGCTGGTGGAAAATGTAAGCAAACCCTAAGATTTAATAACCGGTTGAACTTCCATTGGCAACAATAACCTCCAACAAACGCTTCCTGTAGCTGCTGATCAAACGTGCACTACGCTAAGGAGGAATTTTGGACCATTCTTCCTTCCAGAACTGCTTCAGCTCAGCCATATTCTCTGGATGTCTATTGGAAACAGCTTTCTTGAGGTCATTCCACAGGTCTGGAGTGGACTCTGACTGTGCCACTCTAAAAGGTGGATTTTCCTTTTTGAAGCTATTCTGTAGTAGATTTATTTCAATGTTTAGGATCATTGTCCTGCTGATCACCCAACTTCTACTGAGCTTTAGCTGGTGGACAGCCACTCTGACACTCTGGATACCTTGATAAACTTGAGGATCCATTTTCCCTCGATGATGGCCTGCAGTCCAGGCCCCGAGGCAGCAAAGCAGCTCCAAATCATGATGCTCCCGCCACCATATTTCACCACTGGGATGTTTTTATGTTGGTATGTTGTGCCCTTTTTACATCATACATAGTGCTGCGTGTTCCTCACCAACAATTCAACCTTAATTTCATCAGTCCACAATACATTTTCTCAGTTGTACTGTGGAATTTCAGGGTGCCCTTTGGCCAATGCCAGGCTTGTGGTGATGTTTTTTGGAAAGCAGCAGTTTCCACTGTGACATGCTGCCATGGACACCATGAATGTTCAATGATTTGCATATGGTAGACTCATGAACAGAGATGTTAACTAGTTCCAGTGATTCCTTCAAGCCTTTAGCTGCTATTCTTGCATTCCTTTTTTTTTTTTTTTTTTTTTTTTTTACCTCGCTGCACATTCATGTTGTGCCTTTGGAGTCAACTTGGCTTGGCAACCACTTCTAGAGAGAGTAGTCACAGTACTAAATCCTCTCTATATGTTGACAATTTGTGTAACTGTCGACTGGTGAATACCTGAAGTCTTGGAGATTATCTTGTAACCCTTTCCAATTTTATGCAAATCAGCAGTTATTGATCGTAGGTCTTCAGAGATCTCATTTAGTGAGGCATAGTTCACATCAGCAGATTCTTTTTGTGATTAACAAACTCCAAAAGATTAAGTGTTTTTTCAAACCAAAGTAGCTCTACACCTTGCTCCAATCATGTTTCATTGCTTGGAGTCCAGGTTTGCTAACTCCTGACATTTGTTGAAGCCCTTAGCGTAAGGGTTCACTTACTCTTTCCACCAGCACTGTGACTGTTTAATGGATGTATCCAATAAAGACATGGAATATTATACCTGTTTGTTTGATATTAGGTTCAGCACATTGTGCTTGTCTATACTCGGGACTTAGATGTAGATCAGATCACATTTTATGGCCAATTAATGCTGAAAACCAAGTCATTCCAAAGGGTTCACATACTTTTTCTTGCCACTGTACATAACTGTCCTTGATTTACTTCATAATGTTTTTACAATTTCTAGAAACAAAAATCTACGTGGATTTCCCATAGGTCTGGTATTTATATTGTCTAGAATGCTTCAGTCAGCACATTCCTTTTTGCTACAGACCCTATAGATATGTTGTGGTTAGGCGGGTACAAATATTAATGATTGTATATGTGGGTGGGAACGAAGATTTCTCTTCATTGCCAGCACACCTAAGCTTGTTGGGGCACCTGTCCAGAAAGAATGGACAATTTTATTAATTATTCAGTATTTGTACCAGCAATGAATCAGTTTCAAACATTCGTGAATTCTCTGTGTTAATCACAAGGACAGACACAAAAAAATCAAGCAGAAACTTCAGTGTACCTTTAACAATTTAATGATAAAACTCAGCTTGGATAAGGTATTACATTCAAGTAACTTTTAAGGCAATGTGAAAAGATTGACAGGTATCAAACACAACATTCAAGTTTCTGAGAATTAACCGTGTAGACTCATGTGGAACCATAGAACGAAATATGAAATTGGGTGTATGAAACCTTAATGGAGTTGTGAAATGAAATAAACCAAAGACAAATTTAAAATCTAGGAGATTGATAAAGAAAAGAAAAATGCTATTTTCCTAAATTTTCATAACTCTGGTCAGAGTTTGTGATCACATCTACAGTACATGTTAACAGGAGAAACTTGGAATAATCAAATTTGGACTGACTTCAGAATGGAGCACAGCAGAGAGAAAATGGGTCATGCTTACTTTGGTACAGGGGTTAGTAACAGAACATCAGTGGATCCTCACTGGTCTGTCAGGTGGAATGATGAAAATTATTTGCCAGCAGATAATTTCTTCCAAACACAAGCCACACTTTGAAGCTGCAACCAACAGGAGCTGAATGAGCAGTGTGGCTGGTTTCTTCAATCTGAGCTTCGTCAGCATGGGCCAGAACTTGACTTTAGAGGGATTAAACAAGTCCCAGTAGTGCGTAGGTCATCCAAGGTTCGGTCAGAGTCACAAAACTTGAAGAAAAAGAAGAAAATTTCAAGCCACGAAGTCCAAGTTGTTCCGATATCGTGGAAACTGAGTGAGAATAAGTTTTAGTTAAATGTGAGGAAAATCAAAATTAATCCTCTTGGCACGGTGGTTTAAGAAAAAGAAACAAAGAAAAACGTTTTTAAAAATTGTGAAGAATATGTACATGTATAGGAAAAGAGAAAATCAGAGTTTTACTCCAGGCAAGAGATATGAGGTTCGAACTCAAGAGAAAGAGACAAACTAACTCTAACTCTGAAGACTGAAGAAACTGAAGACAAACTGGGAGTTTTCCAACTCTTAAAGTGAGCACTTCCCACAAGAAAAAAAAACTTGACTGGCAGTAAATAAAACATTTACATTTGAGAACTTCAGACAGGGATAGCTGTAACAAACCTCTTGTCTAGTCAGGAAAGGTTTCTTTGTCTGAAACTGACCAATAGAATATGAGAGATGTCAACATGAACAAGACTGGTTGCAGGGATGGCAACAGGAAATTCTGATTTCAGCTGAAATCTAATTTGGTCGATTGACTTATGGGGGGGCCAGGGGGGTGCAGCCCCCCTGAAGCTGAGAGGTTTTCAGTAAAACAGAAGTAATTTAGACTAAAGTTAATCCATAGTTAATCAAGTCTTTACAATACACACAAAAAGCTTTTCCGGCCACGCCTGGTTTCTTCAGAAATTGTCCGAGTGTTTCTGTTATCTCATCGAACTTTGAGCCAATTTTCACCTTTACCGTCACTTTTCTCTCAAGCCAATTCCATCGGAACTTATTTCTGACACTTTTGTTTATTTCTAGCACTGATGACTCCTGATCCTTTGATAAAAATCTCATAATTCCGCTGAAAACGATACCAAAAGCTCAGAATTCCAACACGAACACGCCGCCATGAATTTTTGACAAAGCATACAACGAGCCATTTGATTGGTCCTATCGTTTGTAACTATCCAATCGCAGGGCCGTTTACAATACAGCAGTAGCTTGAGTACAAAACATCTGGGTTATCACGGGAGACTTGACCCGGGGAAGCGCCGAACGCTTATGTAATCGTGTTGATTTTCGCTAAAATCGGTAACATCGGTGACAATAAGGTACCTTACCCCCCCTAAAATTTTCTCAACGGATTTAGACGATTCACAGAAATGATCAATTTGAAAATAAATCGGCGGAAATCCGCGGATCGGCGGAAAATTGCCATCCCTGTGGTTGGTGATTGGGTATTCAAGTCAGATGACCTACTGTCCAGGGTTGAACGGTTACGTATGAAATTCACATTATAAGGGTTATAATCAAAACTTCAGTGATTCATGACTACTTTTCATTATAACTACAATAAACATGCATATCCATTAAATGCAATCTCATAGTGGCATGCAGTGAATATAATTTTTTGTGACATACTTTTCAAACATAAAAATACATTCAAATCAGTGATTAATGAAATACTTCAAACCATAATTGTCCATCGGGGTCCAACCATAACTTCCAGTATGTTCTGAGAAGTATCTTCTGAAAAGTGAGAATCTCAAAGGAAAAAAGTTAATTTCCTGGGTGTTCTTTATTGGTTTGAGGAAGGGGCATAATACTTCACTTGTCCCTTTGGGGGGCACTATTGAACTTTCACACTTTTGAGAGAAAGAGATGAGTAGAGATGAGTCAGCGGTCTGGAGAACTTCAGAGTGTTATTAAATCATAAAAGTGTCAGGTTTGGGTCTCTTTTGTCAGATTGATGTTAGGGGGTTGAAACTGGTTCCTGTTTTATGGCCAATGGCATAGGCTTCAAAGCTGTGGTCTTCCTGTGTGTTTTGGAAAGGGGTTTATACGACAAGGGTCTGAGTTTCAAGACTTCCTCTCCAAGGAACAAGGATGAATTTTAATTCCAAACCAGCTGGTAATGTGTCATGACTGATTAGAATATTCAGCCCACGTGCAAGGTGCAGCAACAAAGAGACAAACAGTAAACACGTTTGAATGTTTTAATGAATATCAAAACCCGCTCTGCTACAGAACAGTAACTTGCCAGAGGAATGGGCCTGTGGAGAGAAAGTGAGAGTTGTGAGCAGAGGAATGGAGATAGGGAAAATAGGCAAACCAAATTACCACTTACGTGGGCTCCGAGGGAGCGCAGGTCGAACCCCGGCGGGGAATAGACGAACCAGCAGGGCGGGGAACTGCGGGTGAAGTCTGACCAGGCAGAGGTTTCCGTCGTGGGAAAAGTTGTGGCAGGAGAGCTCGCGACACTCCTACACGATGGCAGCAACCTGCACCAAGGAGAAAAAGCACAGGATAAATAACTTCTTTACCGTTGTGTACAAGACAACTTACTTGTCTGTAAGGTAGTATACCCAGACGAGCCAGCGTTGGATCACTGAAGCGATCGTCCTTAAATACGCCGGCTGATAAGAGGGTGCAAGTGTGTCCTCTCCCTCAGCTGCACTGATGAGCAGTGGAGAGATGAACGGGAAGGAGGGGGCGCGCTCTCGCCGCCCATGACAGCCCCCCCCCTTCTAGGAGCGCCTCCTGGTGGTCCACAGGGCTTATCGGGATGGGCCCAACGGTAGGACCGGAGCATCTCTTTGTCCAAGATCCAGGCTGAAGGAACTCAGGATTGCTCCTCCGGGCCGTAGCCCTCCCAGTCCACCAAATACTGGAGACCCCAGCCCTGACGGCGAACATCCAAGATCCAGCGGACCGTGTGGGCAGGGTGACCGTCGATGATCCGGGGAGGAGGAGGCGGCTTGGGGGGGGGCACAGAGGACTGACCGGGAGGGGCTTGATGTGGAAGACGTGGAAGGTCGGGTTCACATGGAGTGTGGGTGGGAGGCTCAGCCAAATCGAGGCGTCGTTGATAAGTCTGGAGATCGGGAAGGGCCTGATAAAGCGAGGAGACAGCTTCTTGGATGTAGTCTTCAAGGGCATCTGACTGGCCACCAACCAGACCTGCTGTCCCACTGTGTACTTGGGTGCGGGCGTCCGATGTTTGTCCGCTGCTGCCCGGTTGCGCGCCACAGAGCGGGCAAGAGCGGCACGCGTGGACCTCCAGATGCGCCTGCAGCGGCGAGCATGCGCCCCCACCAAAGGAACCGCAACCTCCCTCTCGGCCATAGGCAGTAGTGGAGGTGTGTACCCCAATGATGCCTCGAAGGGAGTGAGCCCCGTAGATGAGGAAACAGCCATGTTCATGGAATTCTCCACCCAGGTCAGATGTGAACTCTACGATGAAGGGTGCTCGGCTGCTACGCACCACAAAGTGGCCTCCAAGGACTGATTGGTGCGCTCTGCCTGCCCGGTGGCTCTGTGGGTGGTTCCCAGAGGAGAGGCTCACCATGGTTCCCAAGGTGCAGCAGAAGGCCTTCCAAACTTGAGATGTAAACTGCGGCCCACGGTCAGACACGATATCCACTGGGATGCCATGGAGTCAAATAACGTGATCAATCAGCAGGACGGCCGTCTCCAAGGCCGAAGGAAGTTTGGGGAGCGCCACCAGGTGGACAGCCTTGGAGAAACGGTCTACGATGGCTAGAATCACAGTTCTGCCGCGGGAGGCGGGAAGTCCAGTGACGAAGTCCACGACGATGTGGGACCATGGTCGACCAGGGACAGGGAGGGGATGGAGGAGTCCAGATGGGGGGGAGGAATCGGACTTGCCCCGGACACAGGTCTGACAGGCCCGTACGTACTCCCACATATCCCACCACAGCGTGGGCCACCAGAACCCCCGCTGGACCAGATCGATAGTACGGGTGATTCCAGGATGACAGGCGAAGTGGCTGGTGTGACCTGAGTGGATGACATCACTGCGGAGGGCAGCGGGAATGTACAGGTGATCCGGGGGGCACCCTGCCACTACAGGCTCCTGAGACTGGGCCTGATGGACCCTCATCTCGATATCCCACGTAAGGGCGCCAAGGACGCACAAAAAGGGAAGAATGGGTTGGGGAGGGGAAGGGGGCGCTACCTCCTTGGAATCAAACTGGCGCGATAGCGTGTCCGGTTTAGTATTCCAAGAACCAGGCCGGTAGGTGATGGTAAAATTAAACCGCTGGAAAAATAAAGCCCAGCAGGACTGCCTGGCTTTAAGTCGGCGGGCCGATCGCGAGTACTTGAGGTTCTTGGGATCGGTCCACACGACAATGGGGTGCATTGCCCCCTCTAACCAATGTCTCTATTCCTCTAATGCCAATTTTTTTTTTTTCCACAATATCTTTATTGAACCTTTTTTTTTTTTTTTTTTAACAAACATGATACAAACAATCAAACACTAACACTAAAGTACTACAAAAAAAAAAAAAATGCACTAAAAACACCAACAACCACCAACAAAATCAAGTCTTCAACAATGCTCCTCTGTTTAGTCTAGACAATCCAATACATAAGTATACATATTATGTTCACCAGTTTGGAATTTACAAGGTCCACACACATCATTCACCTTCTTCTTCAAGAGTTATGTTTAAATTTTTTACATAATCAATAAAAGGTCTCCATATATTCTCAAACACAATTTCCTTTGATTTTAGTATATATGTTATTCTTTCTAATGGAAGGTTTGTTAACATCTGTCTTAACCACTGAGTCACATCTGGTCTATGAGTCTTTTTCCATAATAGTGCAATACATTTTTTGGCATTAAGCAAACTGAGGTCTATGAATGTTCTTTCACTTTTATTAAAATTATGCTTTTCTGGGTACAGACCCAACAAAAACAGTTTAGGATTCAATATGATTTGTTTTGAGATTATTTTTTCAATTGTTACCCTCACCTCTTCCCAAAACATTCTTATTAATCTACATTCCCATAAACAATGAAATAGGGTTCCTTTACTTTCCATGCATTTTGTGCATGTATCTGGTATATTTTTGTTATATCTATTTAACTCCTCCGGTGTAACATACATCCGCATTAACCATTTGAAATGTATCAATTTAAGGCGTGCATTTATTGATTTGGTTTGAGCTTCTGTACAAGCCAATTCCCATTGTTCCTCTGAAATTTCAATTTGCAGATCTTCTTTCCAGTAGTTTAATCTTTTCAGTGAATTTTCACTTGAAGATAGTGTCAGTGAGTTATAAAACTCTGAAATAATACCCTTTCTTTTACTATCTTTCATCATCATTTTTTCCAAGGATGAATAAATAGGTCGAGTGAGAGCTTTATTTTGATTTGATCGAATAAAGTTTCTAAGTTGAAGATATTTAAAAAAATGTGTTCTATTGAGATTAAATTTGATCCTCAGCTCTTCAAAAGACATTATGTTGTCTGCACATGGCAAATATAAATCCTGAATCTTTTGTATCCCTTTTAAATTCCATACTTTAAATACAGCGTCCGCTCTCCCTGGTTTAAAATATTGATTACCCCATATTGGACTAAATTGTGACAATAACTGTGGTTCTTTTAAATAGTTTTTAGCTTCACACCATATTTTGATCATATGCTTTACAAATGGATTTTTAACTTGTTTTTGTAATTTTTTTGCCGAATCTGAGTATATGAATATGGGAAGAGGTAAAGGTAAATTGTATGATTCCATTTCAGTCCAGTGAGGGAGATCATTTGATGAAAAATAATATGTCATAGACCTCAGTTGTGCCGACCAATAATACAACATAAAATTTGGACATTTCAGACCTCCACGATCAAATGGTTCAGGTTCAGGTTCAGGTTCAGGTTACTTTATTTGTACCCGTAGGTAGATTTGTTTTGCAGTTGGTGACATCCATATTTACAAGCCACAATTACATTCAACATAGACACAAACACAGGCACACATCTTACAAAATAGGTTAAATATAAAATATGTACAATATAATTTTTATAGCTTGTTCAACTCTTTGACAGCAGCAGGGACAAAGCTGTTTTTGTAGCGCTGGGTTCTACTTTTTGGGACAGCAAACCTCCGTCTGGAGGGAAGAAGCTGAAAGTTGCAGTGCAAAGGGTGGGAGTCATCATTTAAAATCGAGTCGGCCATCCTCTGTACTTGTCTGGTGTACAGGGATGTCAGGCTCAGCTGTGACTCACCAAGCAAACGACTGGACCATCTGACTACCTGATCCAAGGATTTCCTCTGTTTCAGTTTTATCTGACCAAACCATGACATTAAAGAAAAGGATAAAACAGATTCAATAAAAGCCCGATAGAACATAGTCATTATGGTTCGGTCAATTTGGAAGCGTGCAAGTTTCCTCAAACAATGCAAATTTTGCTGACCCTTTTTGCACACCCTTTCACAGTTCACCTCAAAGTTCAATCCACTATCAATAATCGTCCCAAGATATTTGTACGATTGTACACATTCGGTGGTCTGGCCTTTTAGTATGGTGACTTTGTGCCTGGGAGTTTTCCTCCTAAAGTCAATAATCATATCTTTCGTTTTTGTTGTATTCAGCTGCAGGTAGGAATCCTCACACCAGTGAACAAAGTCATCAACTACTGGGCCATGGCCACTCTCACCATCCTGGAGGAGACTGACAATGACTGAGTCATCAGCATACTTTATAATGTGTCTGTTGTCATGTCTGCTCCGACACATGTTTGTGTACAGGATGAAGAGTAGTGGTGACAACACACACCCCTGAGGAGAGCCAGTAGAAGAGCACTTTAGGTCAGACAATGTACCATTGACCCTTACTCTCTGCGTCCTGTTGGTTAAGAAATCCAGAATCCAGCCCACCAGATTATTGCTTAAATCAAATTGTTGCAGGAGCCTTTCAACTAAAATATGAGGTTGGATTGTATTAAAGGCAGAAGAAAAGTCCACAAATAAAAGCCTGGCGTGTGTCCCATTAAAATCCAGATGTTTAAAAAGCATGTTAAACAGAGTGACAGTGGCATCCTCCACTCCTCTGTGAGGCCTATAGGCAAACTGCAGAGGATCCAATGCATGTTCAGTCTGCTTTAGGACCTCACATCTGACCAGTTTTTCAAAAATTTTCATTAAAATTGAAGTCAAAGCAACTGGTCTAAAGTCATTTACCGTTTTAGGACAGCTGGATTTTGGAACGGGAACAACCACGGCATCTTTCCAGATCTTAGGCACATGTTGTGTCTGTAAGGACTTATTGAAAATGTAGTGAAATATAGGACTCAGTTCATGTGCACAGGACTTTACCAGGCGTCCACATATATTATCAGGGCCCTGACTTTTGTTCACTTTTACAGCGCGGAACTCCCTTTCAACATCCTGCGTCTCAATATTAAAGTGCTGATTGTCTTTGAGTTTCTGTTTCAAATCTTGGATTTCTGTGCTAAAATCAAAGGAGTCAAAACGACCATAAAAACAATTAAGAGCATTAGCCAGCTCTGTGTCTGAACTAAAACCATCTAAAAACACACGATTACTGCGCTCTGTGCTCTGAAGGCCTGCAATTTTTTTCATACTGGCCCAGGCCGAACCAAGTTTATTTGCTGCCATCTTGCTTTCCAATTCTGATTTATAATTCTGTTTTGCTCTTAAAATTTCGGCCTTTAGCTCCTTAGTGGCAACCTGTAGCGCAGAAACAGACCCCTGTTTAAAGGCAAGTGCTTTCCTCTGTAAGCAGGATTTAACTGATTTAGTAACCCATGGTTTGTTGTTGGGATATATTTTGACACGTTTACGTGGAACAAACTTATTTTGACAGTGAGCCATGTATGAGCATGTGAGCTCAGCCAGAGAGTCCAAATCATCCCCGCAGGCCATTATGAACATCTTCCAGTCTGTACAGTCAAAGCATTCCTGGAGGCTGTGCTCTGAATCTTCTGTCCACACATCAATGTCTCTCATCTCCACCTTGCCTCTTCTGAGAGCAGTTTTATATGTGGGCAGCAAATGAACACAGTTGTGATCTGATGATCCTAAAGGAGGAAGGGGGAGTGATTTATAGGCCCTCTCTATGGATCCATAGCACAGGTCCAATGTCTTTTTTCGCCTGGTTGGGCAGGAGACATACTGATGAAAGTTTTTAAGTGTCTTCTTTAAAGAAACATGGTTAAAATCCCCAAGAATGAAGTTTGGCGCCTCTGGAGAAATTGACTGCAGCCGCTGGATCACATCAGAGATGGTGCTGGAGGCGGAGTCAGCGTCTGCCCTCGGATGAATGTACACAACTGTGATGAAAAGTTGGGGAAACTCTCGAGGCAAATAAAAGGGGCGAAGCGACACAGACAGCAGCTCCACATGGGGTGTACAGATGCGCTCTCTGACCGTGACAGATGTGCAGTACTGCTTATTAATGTATAAACATACTCCGCCCCCCTGACGTTTCCCCGTTACCTCTTCCTGCCGATCCGAGCGCAGCGGAGCTCCAAAGCCGTCAATCCACAGGTCTGCGTCTCGATCATGCGCAGTAAGCCAAGATTCAGTGAAAGCCATGACGCAGCAGTTCTTAAAATCCTTCTGGTAACGTACGTTGCCTTGAATTTCCTCCACCTTGTTTCTCACAGACTGTGCATTCCCAAAAATGATCGAAGGAAGAGGAATGTTACCAAACTGACGTCTCCTAAGGCGCAATTTCACACCTCCACGTCTTCCACGCTTCCTCCTGCCGCTTCTCTTTTCACCGCTGTGTCCGTCTCTCAAAATAAAGTCCGGCAGCTGAAATCTGGGCGCAATCAGAGACTCTGCACCAGCTGTGTTAAAGCGCAGCAACATGTCCCTGGAATATTGTATTCTGCCCGCTATTCTGCTCGCCATGGAGCCGAACGCGTTTACCTCAGAGACAAAGAGCCACAGCACAGAAAGCAGTAGTGCGAGATATGACAGGAAATCCATGTTGCAGATACCAGGGAGCTGTTCGCCATATATTCCACCAACGCTCCAGGGCAGAAACGACACAATGGTAAATATAATAAAGACAAACGTAATCTAGCCCTCCTGTTGTTCCATATAAATTCCACTAACTTTTTTTTTATTCTTGAGAATAGATCTAAAGGTGGTGATAAGGGAATGTATTGAAATAAATAAAGTATTTTAGGTAAAATATTACTTTTAAGTATATTGATTCTCCCGATCATCAACATTGGTAGTGACATCCATCTCTGAGTTAACTCATTGATATCTGACATTAAGGCTTCATAGTTGACACTGGCGACTGATTCTAGCTTAGGCATAATTTGGATTCCTAAATATTTAAACTGATTTACAACATTGAATTGATTTACCTCAGGGGCTGGGTAATTTCTCTGGGTCTCATTTAGCATTAATATTGAAGATTTAGTTTTATTTATTTTATATCCTGATATTTCCCCAAAATTCTTTATTAAATTCAACAAGGTTGGAATTGATTTTTTAAGATTCGACATAAACAAAATTATGTCATCGGCGTACAGGGAGATTTTATGTTCTGTTGGTCCAACTTTAATTCCATATATTTGTGAATGTAAACGTATCGCTATCGCTAAAGGTTCAATTGCCATAGTAAACAGCTCTAATGCCAATTTAATGGCGAGCAGCTCTCTGTCCCCTACGTGTAATTCCTCTAGGCCGGCGTGAGCTGACGAGAGAAATACGCGCACGGATGGAGCTTCTGGTCGGAGGATGTGCACTGCAAGAGAACAACGCCCTCCCCTGAATCAGAAGCATCCACCTCAAGGACGAACTGGAGCTGCGTGTCAACCTGGGCCAAGATTGGTGAGTCAGTGAACAGGCCCTTTAATTTAGAAAAGGCCTGCTCCGCTGCCTCGGTCCACCGAAAGGGGACCTTAACGGAAGTCAACTGTGTTAAGGGCACAGCGACCCCACTATAGTTCCTGATGAACCTGCGATAAAAGTTCGCAAACCCGAGGAAGCGTTGAAGCTCCCTGCGGGAGTGGGGCATCAGCCAATCGAGCACTGCCCTCACCTTGGCCGGGTCGGCAACAAGTCTCCCCTCAGCTACTATGAAGCCCACGAAGGAAGTAGATGTTGTGGAGAACTCACACTTCTCGGCCTTAACGTAGAGCTGGTTCTCCAAGAGCCGTTGTAAAACGGCCCTAATGTGGACCTCATGTTCCTCTGGCGAGCGGGAGAAGATCAAAATGTCATCCAAACAGACGAACACAAATTGATAGAGTATATCGCGGAGGACGTCGTTAATTAACCATTGGAAGACAGTGGGGGCGTTGGTGAGCCCAAATGGCATCACCAAATACTCGAATTGCCCCAAGTGTGTTTTAAACGCTGTCTTCCACTCATCCCCCTCACGAATGTGAATGAGATGGTACGCGTTGCATAAGTCTAATTTGGTAAACACCCGTGAGCGCTGAAGAAGCTCAGACGCGGAATTCATCAAGGGCAGGGGATATTTGTCCTTAACTGTTATGGCGTTGAGCTCACGGTAATCGATACATGGGCGGAGCAAGCCATCCTTTTTGTCGACAAAGAACCCGGCCCCAAGAGGAGCCGAAGATGGCCGAATGAGGCCGGCGTTCAGCAACTCTTTAACATACTTCACCATGGCCTCCCTCCCTGGCCCCGAAATACTATAGAGCTGGCTAGACGGCAGCTTCGCCCCCGGGATGAGGTCCACAGCACAGTCATAAGAATGATGAGGCAGCAGCGACAGCTTTCTCGACTTGCTGAAGATCTCCCCTAAATCATGATAAGCCCGGGGAACGAGGCTGAGATCCGGCGGCTCGACCAGAGGAGGAGAGACCAGGAGAGATGGAGCACATTCGGCTGAACTTAAACAATTGGCCAAACAAAACGGGCTCCAGGAGGAGATGGAATTCCGCCCCCAATTAATCATGGGGCTGTGCCTCCGGAGCCACGGATAACCAAGAATCATCGGGGAAGATGAATCTTGGAGAACTAGGAATGTTAGGTCCTTCCGATGATTCCCGGACAAGAGGATGGCGACCAGTCGCGTGCATTCGGCAACCACCGCAACCTCACTGCCAGATATGGTGGTAACACATCGTTGGGGGCACAATTTAGAAGTGGGAATACCCAGGTCCCACACGAGCTGGGCCGACACAAAATTGCCCTCTGCCCCTGAACTAACGCCATGACCCTCCTCTCAACCCCCAGCAGTTGCACGAGAGCCAGAATAGAGAAAGTGCCGGGGGAAGTAGACTTGGTCCTGCCCGCCAGACCCCCCACGGTTACTGACGGGCCATGTCTTTTTGGCCACCGGGGGTACTCATCCCAACTGTGCTCCGGGGAAGCACAGTACAAGCACACGCCAGCTCTCCTCCTTTGCCGACGCTCAGCCTTGGTTAAACGAGCATGGTCGTTTAAAGTATATATATATATATATACATATATACAATATAAAACTTTCAATGATCCTTCAGCGATCTCTCCTGGTCTCTCGGTGATCTCTCAAGGATCTTTCAAAGATCTCTATAGATCGCCATGACTATCTTACAGCAATCTCCCAAACATTTACACAGAAAAGGCTTTTGTGAGGCTTTAGGAGATCATTGGTTCCATTTTTGATCTCTCAGTGGTCATCCAACGATCTCTGTCTGTAAAAAGGGGCCCTTACAAAGAAGATTTAGTACTGACATTAAAAAAACCCATCAGAATAAGACTGAAACAAACTTAACAAAAAAGTATTTTTGCTTGCTGGTATGACAAACACAGCACAAGATCAAAAGCAGACCAATATGAAGCCTTTAAGCAATCAAAAGACAAAGACGGTGGAAGTAAAATAACAAAAGCCAAAGCAAGAAAATCAATAACAAAAATACGACCGAAAACAAATAGTGGATTGGCAGATGCAGGTAGACCAAAAAATCTTGAGACTATGCTGTAAAACAGAAGAGACAAACCAAAACAAAAATGATATGATCCTGACTAGCCAAGACAACATCAGCTAGAACACAAGTGGAGTGAAAACAGAAGAATAATAGAACCATTCTAATTAGTATGTAGCTGAAAGAGCTTAAGTGCTTTGGGGTCCTAGTATTGGGCTTGTATTTTTAATTATACCATGGGAACTAATAAGCTGTTATTCCACTGTTTTAATTACCGTAAATAAATCAATTTCATTGACAAGAAAAACAATTACTATGTTAATGTAATATAGTTTTTGACATTGCATCAGTCTCTTGAGTTACACCATTTTGCTCCACTGAAAGGCCACAGATGTCAGCCCGTTTGTAAGTTTGTATTATTTACTCCATGATCCAAACTCCTATCAGGCATACAGATATGAACTAGACTTTTTATGCCGATGCTTTCTGTATGCTTAGTGCAACTGCTTCATTACCTCTGCTGAGTTCTTCCTTTGCTAATGACTCAACATGGCCAATTTCAGTGGAAAAGGTTAATTTGTTTACACATGCAATGATGCTTTATTGCTATTAGGATGGGATTAGCTTGGCATTGAATGTAAACAGCATTAATTTAGGAAATTAAGTAATTACACCAAATGAGAAAGTGTGAGGTGTGAATTTAATAACAGAGAGTGATACAGATTGATGATAGATGTAGACATGATATAGAGTGAAGTACATGGCGGTAATGCACCTGTAAGCTGGTTGCCAACCACTAGTCAAATCTAAAAGAAGAAGAAGAATAACAGAGAGTTGGCAGATGAAGGGATAGCAGCGCATACTAGTATAGCAGCATTTAACTGTGTTGCAGCAGAAGAATCACGCCTCAGCATCAGAGAGAACATATGGCAGTGCAGATAAAGGCTTGACTTTGCAGGTGGTCGAAAGACTGAAAGGATCAACTGCAGCTGGATTGGTTTACGGACAAACAAAAGAATAATTCCAAGTCTGTGTCTATATAAATCCATACCAAATTTGCAGACTTCTTTTTAAAGTTACTGTGTGTATGCATAACGTAGTATTCAGTCTGGAAAATCCAGCACACATGGTCATATTTGATTAACTAATGTCGTTCATTGCTAGTTTGGAAATGAAACTCAGACTGATGGCAAATCGAATCTCATTCCCTGCTTTCTGCACAACGTGCGTCATGATCACCATTCTTTTCCTCCGAGCCCCCAGTGTCCATCTCCCCTGGGAGATGTCTGACTGCCCATCATGCTTTGCTGATCTGCAGCTTCCAGTTATAAAGGGGAGGGAGGAAATGATCGGTAAGCAAAATGTTTTGTTTCACAATTTAAACACTCCTGGCTGAGCAACAGGGCATTATTAAACATAATGAATGTTATTTTGGTACAGTGTAATCTATTATGATTTATATTCATGTTAAAGCTGTTTGTTGTTGATGGCGGGGTAAGGAGAAGTTCTTTTGTCCTTCTGCACCTCCTGCCATGAATTCATTGAGTTTTTTTATTTCAGGGAGAGGCATTGTCATTCACTGTCATGGGGAGGTTCTCATGAAAAGATGAAATATTAAAGGGGTCATTGACTGAAGAATTGTGTTTTTGTTGGTTTTAACCTTCTGAAAGGCATCTATTGGTCACGTGATTATCAAAAAAAATATCAAAACACTCCTCTTAAAAAAAAACACAGCCTTTATATCGTTTTTAACTCCAAAAAGCAAAATTGACTGTTCATGATTTGCCACTGGATGTCACTTCGATTGTCAACCAGCCCAGTGCAATACTGATGCCCGCCACTGCTCTATTATTGACCAGCCTAGCAGTCAGTCATGTGGACAACAGTAAGCTAACAAGTTAGCTTACCAAGCGTGGTTTATATTATTATTTTCTTTAGAGTTCAGTCACCCTAATAGACATCACTGTTTCCACCTGGTTCACTAATCCACAGCTGATAATATATCTCGTGCCATTCTGGCTAAATGCCAGCTAGCCACTAATGTCAGCTAGCTGCCTTGAAGCTAACATTTTAGCCACTCATTCATTCGCATTGTACTCCAGGGACCACTCATATCCTATCAACCACAGAAACCACACACCACTATCAGCCAGTATTGCATTACTTCAGTCATTCTTTAATACAAACGTTAGTTGGCTCAGTGGTAACAGGTCAAGTCGTACCTGATGCAGTCGGCCCCGGGATCCCTAACGGCACAAGTGGAGAGCCCACTCATAAGTCTGTGTGTCCACCAAACGCATTTTTTTCTGCTGTGAGTGACAGCTTTCTATTCATTCTCTATGTAGTCTAGCGTTTACAGCGCTGAGCACCCTCGGTGCTGAAACGCTTTAAGCGGTGGCCATTTTTTGTCGCGATGCTCAGGGCACTCACCGTTGAAAAAAGTTCAACTTTTCAGACTGCAGCTGAGCTCGTCAATGTCAGACCTTTCTAAGCAGCCAATCAGAATTAAGGAAGGGTGGGACATGGGACGCTGATACAGTCTCTACTCAGACTCCTGTTTTCAGTGTCATTATATTTTGCATCCAGAGCTGCTACCAATGCTAGAATACATTTCCTGTCCATTGTTATTTAGAGACTGCTATTAAAAAATAAGTAGAAAGTCTGACCATAGGAAAGTGGAAATGCTGAGCTAAGAGTGACAAGCTGTTGCTGGGATACAGGGCACAGACTTTTTTTTTCCAGAGAACAGTGCATAAGCGCTGAAAAAAATGAAAACACTCAGGGCGGTCATGTGACAAAAAACGGGTTTGGTGGACATGTAGCCGAACTTTTAAAGGGACTTTTCTCGGTCATCAACAAATGTAAGGAGTTTTACAGAAAGATCCTGGGGCCGATCCGACTCAGGATACATCTGATACATCTGAGCTAAAGGCTAGGAGTTAGCCAGTTGTTAGCAATAGTGATGTGAGAGGGAGGGCGGAGTTCAATCCAGTCACTCAAAACAGGTTGTTTTCAGAAAGGTTGGAAAAATAAAAAACAAATTTGCCACAATAACTAAATAATTAAAGAAAATTTGAACAAAATACACACGTGGACAAAATTGTTGGTACCCCTCTGTTAATGAAAGAAAAACCCACAATGGTCACAGAAATAACTTGAATCTGACAAAGTGGTAATAAATAATAAGTCTATGAAAATTAACCAATGAAAATCAGACAATGCTTTTGAATTGTGGTTCAACAGAATTATTTTAAAAAACAAACTCATCAAATAGGCCTGGACAAAAATGATGGTACCCTTAACTTAATATTTTCTTGCACAACCTTTTGAGGCAATCACTGCAATCAAACGATTTCTGTAACTGTCAATGAGACTTCTGCACCTCTCAGCAGGTATTTTGGCCCACTCCTCATGAGCAAACTGCTCCAGTTGTCTCAGGTTTGAAGGGTACCTTCTCCAGACGGCATGTTTCAGCTCCTTCCACAGATGTTCAATAGGATTTAGATCAGGGCTCATAGAAGGCCACTTTCGAATAGTCCAGTGTTTCGCTCTTAGCCATTCTTGGGTGTTTTTAGCTGTGTGTTTTGGGTCATTATCCTGTTGCAACACCCATGACCTGCGACTGACACCAAGCTGTCTGACACTGGGCAGCACATTTCTCTCTAGAATACCTTGATAGGCTTGAGATTTCATTTTGCCCTGCACAGATTCAAGACACCCTGTGCCAGAAGCAGCAAAGCAGCCCCAGAACATAACAGAACCTCCTCCATGTTTCACAGTAGGGACAGTGTTCTTTTCTTAGTATGCTTCATTTTTGCGTCTGTGAACATAGCACTGATGTGCCTTGACAAAAAGTTCCAGTTTTGTCTCGTCTGTCCATAGGACATTCTCCCAGAAGCTTTGTGGATTGTCAACATGCAGTTTGGCAAATTCCAGTCTGGCTTTTTTATGATTTGTTTTCAACAGTGGCGTCCTCCTTGGTCGTCTCCCATGAAGTCCACTTTGGCTCAAACAACGACGGCTGGTGCAATCTGACACTGATGTACCTTGACCGTGGAGTTCACCATGAATGTGTTTAGAGGTTGTTCTGGGCTCTTTTGTTATCATTCATATTATCTGTCTCCTCCTGCGGCCACGTCCAGGGAGGTTGGCTACAGTCCTGTGGATCTTAAATTTCTGAATAATATGTGCAACTGTAGTCACAGGAACATCAAGCTGCTTGGAGATGGTCTTATAGCCTTTACCTTTAACATGCTTGTCTATAATTTTCTTTCTAATCTCCTGAGACAACTCTCTCCTTTGCTTCCTCTGGTCCATGTTTAGTGTGGTACACACCATGTCACCAAACAGCACAGTGACTACTTGTCACCCTTTAAATAGGCCAACTGACTGATTACAAGTTTGTAGACAACTGTGATGTTAATTAGAGGACACATCTTGGTTGAACATGTCCCTATAGTCACATTATTTTCTTTTCTAGGGGTACCATCATTTTTGTCCAGTCCTGTTTCATGAGTTTGTTTTTTCAAGTAATTCTTTTGAACCACAATTCAGAAGCATTGTCTGATTTTCATTGGTTAATTTTCATAGAATTTTTATTTATTACCACTTTTGTCAGATTCAAGTTATTTCTGTGACCATTGTGGGTTTTTCTTTCATTAACAGAGGGGCACCAACAATTTTGTCCAAGCTGTCTATACCTTATTTCCATTGTGTTGACACATGGCATAGAGGAAACAATCTGCATAAATTTGGTTACAACATCATCTGAGAGCCATCTACTGTAGTAATATTTTTCTTTAGGAGCCAAATAGTCAAAAATAGTAAAATCAAAGGTTGACAGACAATGGTCTGACAGTACAGGGTTATGGGGAGACACTACCAGATTTTCTATTTTTATGCCATATGTCAGAACAAGGTCCAACGTGTGGTGGAGATAATGGGTAGAATTTCCTACTTTCTGAGAAAACCCCATCGAGTCTAATATTGAATTAAATACCATATTAAGGCAATCACTATCTACACTACCGTTCAAAAGTTTGGGGTCACCCAGACAATTTTTGTGTTTTCCATGAAAAGTCACACTTATTTACCACCATGAGTTGTAAAATGAATAGAAAATATAGTCAAGACATTGACAAGGTTAGAAATAATGATTTGTATTTGAAATAATAATTTTTTCCTTCAAACTTTGCTTTTGTCAAAGAATCCTCCATTTGCAGCAATTACAGCATTGCAGACCTAACATGATTGCACAAGGGTTTTCTAATCATCCATTAGCCTTCTAACGCAATGAGCAAACACAATGTACCATTAGAACACTGGAATGATAGTTGCTGGAAATGGGCCTCTATACACCTATGTAGATATTGCACCAAAAACCAGACATTTGCAGCTATAATAGTCATTTACCACATTAGCAATGTATAGAGTGCATTTCTGATTAGTTTAAAGTTATCTTCATTGAAAAAAAGTGCTTTTCTTTCAAAAATAAGGACATTTCTAAGTGACCCCAAACTTTTGAACGGTAGTGTACATCAACATGTATATTAAAGTCTCCTACTATAATTATTCTGAATCTGATTTCTGCACTAAATCAGCTAAGAATTCGGCAAATTCGGATAAAAACTCTGAGTAGGTTGATGGAGGATGATAAACTATGGCAAATAAAATTGGGTTTAGCCTAAAATTGCTAAAATGCCCAATACTGAGGTCCAGGCCCTCAAAGGAATTATAACGTGTTTTTTGCTTTACATTAACCTCTTGCACTCCGGGATACCGCGGGCGGTCACGTCTCTGCGTCCTAGGGCGCACTGAAAAAAAAAAGCTGCAGACACAGCCGCGAACAGAAAGCCAAAGGAGTGCTTTGATTGGTTTAGATTTGATTGACCTCTCATTCAACTAATAAGAGCCTTGAATTGGATTTCTGAAACCTTGAAGAACCAATGACTGTAAACCTAGCAAGAAGGACCCGCCTACCAACGGCTGCGAATACAGCCAGCCAAATGAAGCAGAGAACTTCGACAATTGAAAGTGTACGTCCCGTGCGTAAAATCTGTTTTGCGTAAGCCGCTGGGTGACACACACGCGTTCGCCAGTCTTTTTTTCTTACTACTGTTCTTATTTGTTTTGAAAAATCGTTCGCCAAAACCGCAATCATGGAAGTGCAAAACCGCAATAATGGAATCATGGTTTGACCGGATCGCATGACCAGAACCACGAGTCCGTAACAAGCGGACCAGCGTCATGTTCGTCTGACAACGAAGAAGAGAAGTTCGCCAGCGACACTGCTGTTGTGGACAGGTAAGTGTTATAAGCTAAATTATTCTTTATCCCTGAAAATTGTAATCAAAATGACTTTTGACCGATCGGTAAATTACAACTGTGCGTCATCGCAACATGATGGACCGGTCCGTGCGCCGCGTCCAGACCGTGAATGCCCCCCCGCTACTCTTCTGTAGCGGATTGCAGATATTATTGCAGATATTTTAGAACAACTGTGCGTAGTAGACCGCGGCGCACCATCCCCGCGGTCCGTCATGTAGCGAGGGGCGATGTCCGTCCTCTGTAGCGGGGGGTGGGGGGGTGGGAGTTGTTATCTTCTACATTTCAGATATTTTAGTATAATTTTTAGTGCACTGTAGGTTATTTTTTCTTGTAAAAAAAAAAGCCACACATTTTTTATGTGGCATGCTTCTTTGTGTGTGGGGGGGGGTTGTTTATTCATTCATGAATGAATGAATGAACAAACAAGCCCTGAGTGTCACCTTTCATTAGAGCCCAACAACAAGCTTCTATATTGAATCATTCAAAAGTTATAGACGTTTTTCCAAACTGTCCCATTTGGCACAATTTGGCACAGTTCAAAAACACCTGGGAACAACCTGTGAAGAAAACTGTGTAATATATTCATTTTTTGTGGTATTGTTACAAAATTTTGACCTCAGCTGGATAACACTTGGTTCTACATTTCTGTTGCATTTTCCAGGATCTGACAGCTGTGTGTTATTTGCAAGCATTTGTATCCAAAAAAACACCCAGGCGAAATTTATTTTCTTCAAGTTCAGTATGTTTAGATGACTGTTACTCAGTGGCAGGAGCACTTAGATTATGACTGTTTTGCCAAAAAATTCAAAGTGTTTTCTTTTAAATGAGACCAACCCCATGAAGATGCTGCAAAGGGTTGAAGAACAGCTTTTGATTTACTTTGGGTACGTTATTTTTAGGTGTTTTTAGGGAAAATTGACCAGAGTGCAAGGGGTTAACTAGTAATTTGGAATGGTAAATTGTTGCTACTCCTCCTCCACGACCAGAACTTCTGGGATTTTGACAGTTTAAATAACCAGAGGGAGTTGATTCATTTAAACCAACATAATCCGCTTGCCCTAACCAAGTCTCTGTAAGGGATATTAAATCAATCTGATGATCAATTAACAGATCATGGACTAGCAGAGACTTGGGAATTCGAGACCTAATATTTAACAAACCACATTTAACTTTTTTAAATTATGAGAAGGAACAGAGGCCAAATCATTCAATTTAGAGGCTTCATGTTTAATTTGAGTTTTAACAACTTTTTGTTGAATCACTTTGGGATGCTTATACATTATATTTTTATTTACTTTGGAGGGAGCAGAAAATGATTCTCTGATGGGGAAGACAGGGGCTAAGTTGAGGGGTGGCGGATGAAGAGGAGCTGCAGAGAGGTGTGTAAGACTGTGACTCTGTTTCCTGGTCCCAACTCTGAGTTGTCAAGGTTTTGGAAATTTGGATAAAAATGATGCCAGATTGTTAGATAAATGAGACGCACCATCCAAAGTGGGATGGACGCCGTCTCGTCTAGTAAGACCAGGTTTTCCCCAGAATGAGCTTCAATTGTCTATGTAGTCCACATCGTTTGCAGGACACCACACGGACAGCCAGCGGTTGAAGGATGACAAGCGGCTAAACATGTCATCACTGGTCAGATTGGGGAGGGGCCCAGAGAATACTACAGAGGCAGACATTGTTTTTGCAAAGTCACACACCGATTCCACGTTAAGTTTTGTGACTTCTGACTGCCGGAGTCGGATGTCATTAATGCCAGCGTGGATAACAATTGTGGAGTATTTACAGTTACTTTTAGCCAGCATTTTCAAATTTGACTCGATGTCGCCTGCTCTGGCCCCAGGAATGCATTTGACTATGGCCGCTGGAGTCTCTAGGTTCACGTTTCTGACTACAGAGTCACCAGTGATCAGAGTTTTTTCCTCAGCGGGTGTGTCACTGAGTGGGGAAAAGCAATTAGAAACATGAACAGGTTGGTGGTGAACCGGGGCCTTGCGACTAGACTTCCTTCTCACCGTCACCCACCCAGTCTCCTCGCTGCTGAGGAGGACCGGAGGACTGCTAGCAGGCCACCCTATGCTAGGGAGCTCCACTGCAGCTAAGGGGCATCCGTCATTATTAATTGGCGCAGACGGTGTTTCAATGCAGCGAAGCTGGGATTCCAAATCACACAACCTTGCCTCGAGCACCTCAAAAAGACAACATTTATTACATATACCGTTATCACTAAAAGAGGCAGAGGTGCAGCTAAACATCTGACAGAGAGAGCACACCAGAGGAGAAGGGGAAGGAGAGCTAGTAGCCATAGCTAGTGGCTAACCCAAAGCTAACAAAAACACCGATGAAAGGTGAACAGAAGGCTAAATAGGGTGATTAGATGACACTGAGTGCACACACAGGTGCAAGAGGCTTGATTAACAGAAGTGAGAGCTAATGGTAGAAGGAAAAAAGTGATTAAAATACAATTAAAGGCAAAAATCCTCAGGAGAATGAGGAGAGCTAACCACAGAGCAAAACACACAGACAGCCAGCAACACAGGAAGTGACGATATGTTACCACAATGAGACTGATCAGATATGCACAGTTTCATAAATACCACCTAGACCAGGGGTCACCAACGCGGTGCCCGCGGGCACCATGTCGCCCACAGGGACCACATGAGTCGCCCGCAGGCCTGTTCTAAAAATAGCACAACTCGCAAGTGAGCTGCGTCTAAGATGTAATTTTTTCTGCCGCTATTTTTTATTTTATATTTTTTATATTTTTTAAAATCACACTTGCATTTATATAGATTTTAAAATGACAATGTCTTAAAAATAAAAAAAAATGAAAATATGTTTATTATACGTAACGTTAAGGTGAACTCTGACCTAGTTCAAAGGTCAGTATTGTGCGCATGACAAAACCTTCGCGCTTGTGGAGAGTAAGCTAGCGGGCGGTGAAGATGGTGAGCGCAGTGCAGTTTCCTAGCCCAAAAACATGGCAAAAAAAAGACAGAAAATTTATCATTTTCAAAGTGAGTGGGAGGAAGAGTTCTTTTTTACTACCGTGAAAGGAAGCTGCGTGTATTTCATTTGCGGGGCGACGGCGAAGCGCCACTATGTGGAGCGACACTTCACTACCCACTCTTTTTTTTTTTGGACTTATCTTGTACCCGTAGGTAGATTTGTTCTGCAGTCCGGTGACAAGCCACCAGCCGCTGCGTGCGCAAGCGCCCCTTAACTCCCTAACCTGCATGTTTTTGCATGAAAAACCAGAACATGCACCACCAGAACATGTAAACTCCACACAGATCACTGTTGGCCGGGGTCAGGGATCGAGCCCACGATCCCCCGGCCGAGGGTAAACTGCTGCTGCGGTGCTAACCACTGCGCCACCGTGCATAACAGCACTCTCAGCGCTGTTTAGCTTCTTCTCATGAAAGGACAGTGCTGGTTATTACTCCAGCATGATTCTTGGCAAGAACTGTATGGATATAATTCCAGTGAAGAAGAACACACAAAAGTGTGTTTATTAAATGTAACAGATTTTGAGCAGAATTGCAGCAGATTTGTTCAGTTAAAAATGTGATAAGATTTATTTAATATGAAAGTTGATTTTTCTTAAATGTTGCATAACTTTTTCAAACATGGTTCAACATAGTTCATGAATTAAAAGAATTTAGTTTTTTATGGTTAAAAGGGACTGGTGAAAACTGGACATTTTTTTAATGAAATGTAGAAGTGATCATCTGAACAATTGCTGAGATTAATAAAAATAAAGCGTTGAATATTGATCTTGTCTGTTACCCACTCCAAGTTATTGATAATTATTTATATATATATATATATATATATATATATACAATACACAATTATTATTACAATTATTATATACACAATTTGTTATTTTAGAGGAGTGTGTCAAGCTGGTGCCCTTCACATGACTCGATACCCATGAAGTAGCTCTTGGTTTCAAAAAGGTTGGTGACCCCTGACCTAGACTTTTTCATACAATCATATTTACACCCAAATGTACACAGATATCTATGCACTTTTGATAAATGAGGTCCAAAGCCTCTGTGTCTTGAATAACACTGGTCAACACCAAATTTATTGTCTAAGTTTTTTTAGCTGATTTAGGACAATTTTTATGTGAAATCCAAAAATCACATTGGTTTTGCTCAATCAGGTCAACTTTTTGAACTATGGCCACATGTTTTCTTACGTTTTTGTTTACATGTACGGGTATTTTCACTTTATATGATGCAAAATTCTTTTTTATTTCTTGAAATTCTCTGAATTTTGAATAAATGATGACATAGCATTCAATTTACATGTACTTACCTTTATCAATGTCTACTATTCAATTTATAGCACACCTGTACAACTGCTTATAACTTAACATAAAAACCTGACCTGATCGAGAGAAACAAATGTCATTTTCGGATTCAGAGGTGCAAGATTGTCTTAAATCAGTTGAAAAAATACAGACAACTTACAAAAAAATTATTTTTGTTATTTTGTGTTTCAAACTGTTCAAACTCAAGCTCTGTTTTTACACTTAACTGTTGTACACAAGGACGAAAGCTCTTCCAGCAACAGCATGAACACAATCCTCTGGATCAATAGCATAATTCAGCAAAGAATCAGCAAGTGACATTAAAGATCAAAGCTCTCAACTATCATCCACACTAACAGGAGGAAGGAAGAAAATAGGGGGCGGGGAACTGTAAATCATAGGCAGGTGGAACGGTTAAGTGTCCCACTTGTTCTAGGTTAGAGAGAACATCAAAAAATTCACACACATTTATACAGAGTTTAAAAGCTACAGACTACATTAAGAGCTTAACATATGCTTTAAGCCAATATTATGTTATGTCTGATAGATTCTCACGGCTTACACAAATAAGCTACATTTTAAAGTACAGTCATGGATGCAGAAGCAGGCACTGCTGGCACACAGGCTAAATATTTGTCCTTACATTAATTTTACATTGTCTGTGGGATTAGATAAAGTCAGAATGTAAAGTACATTTAGAAAAGGAGAATGTGAGCCTGAAGTGTTTTCTCAATATCAAATACAAGGAATGCAGGTAAACACAACATTTGACCCAGTTCATCTTGCCAGAATCTATGCTGAGTACTGACTTGGGTAATTCCAGTTGTAAAACTTCAGATCCAAGGGAGAGTCTGGAGCTTAGGGTTGTACAGACTTCTGAAGCAGCTGAGGCTGTGCTTTCATCTTGATGATTAAAGTCTTTTCCACTATGTCATGAAGCTTTCTTGATCAAAGCACTTTTTGCTTTTAAACATTTTGATGTGTTATTGGCTCTGACCTTGCATGAGAGCTTAGGTTCAGGGACTAAAAGTACATGATGTTTATATATCTACATATTTATTCCATCTAGCTACAATGCTCCGCACTGTGTGTGTTTATATATTTACATATTTATTCCATCTAGCTACAATGCTCCGCACTGTGTGTGTTTATATATTTACATATTTATTCCATCTAGCTACAATGCTCCGCACTGTGTGTTTATATATCTACATATTATTCCATCTAGCTACAATGCTCCGTACTGTGTGTGTTTATATATCTACATATTTATTCCATCTAGCTACAATGCTCCCTCCGCACTGTGTGTTTATATATTCACACATTCATTCCATCTAGCTACAATACTCCGCACTGTGTGTTTATATACTCATATATTTATTCCATCTAGCTACAATGTTCCGCACTGTGTGTCTATATATATATATATATATATATATATATATATATATACACACTACCGTTCAAAAGTTTGGGGTCACCCAGACAATTATTTTGTGTTTTCCATGAAAAGTCACACTTATTTACCACCATGAGTTGTAAAATGAATAGAAAATATAGTCAAGACATTGACAATATTAGAAATAATGATTTGTATTTGAAATAATATTTTTTTCCAGATACTCAACCTGCTCAAAGGAAGGTCAGTTTTATAGCTTCTCTAACCAGCTAAACTGTTTTCAGCTTTGCTAACATGACTGCACAAGGGTTTTCTAATCATCCATTAGCCTTCTGACGCAATGAGCAAACACATTGTACCATTAGAACACTGGAGTGATAGTTGCTGGAAATGGGCCTCTATACACCTATGTAGATATTGCACCAAAAACCAGACATTTGCAGCTAGAATAGTCATTTACCACATTAGCAATGTATATTAGATATTAGAGTGTATTTCTGATTAGTTTAAAGTTATCTTCATTGAAAAAAACAGTGCTTTTCTTTCAAAAATAAGGAAATTTCTAAGTGACCCCAAACTTTTGAACGGTAGTGTATATATTTATATTTATATGTACATATGTATACTTGCTGCTCTTGTTTTTTCTCTTGCCTTCTGATTGTTGCTCTGAGTGTTGCTATCCCTGTGCTGTTGCAATCCTGGAATTTCCCCATTGTGGGACTAATAAAGGATTATCTTATCTTATGATGGTAATGAAAAATATGACAGTACTGTATGCAGTTCATCAAAATGATATTTTAAATGGCCAACAGACAAGCATGTTATCTCTTTTTGGTGACTGTACTGAAAATTACAGGATTTCTTTTGTGTCTTTTAAAACAAGGAAAAGATTTTGGAACTTAACAGATAATCTTGTCTAACCACGTAAAAGTATGGGTTGGTTGAAGGAAACAATCTCAGCTGGGTTATACAGTTGCAATCAAAATTATTCAACCATCCATCCATCTTCTACCGCTTTTCCGGAAGTCCGGGTCGCAGAGGCAGCAGTTCAGGCAGAGAAGCCCAGACTTCCCTCTCCCCAGCCACCTGCTCCAGCTCTTCAGAGAGGATACCAAGACGTTCCCAGACCAGCTGGGAGACATAGTCTCTCCAGCAAGTCCTGGGTCTGCCCCGGGGGCTCCTCCCAGAGGGACGTGCCTGAAACACCTCAAATGGGAGGCATCCAGGAGGCATCCTGATCATATGCCCATACGACCTCAGCTGGCTCCTTTCAATGTGGAGGAGCAGCGGTTCTACTCTGAGCCTCTCCCGGATGACTGAGCGACTCACTCTGAGGGTGAGTCCAGCGAGCCTACGAAGAAAGGTCATTTTAGCCGCTTGTATCCGTGATCTCGTTCTTTCGGGCATAACCCAAAGCTCATGACCATAGGTGAGGGTAGGAACGTAGATTGACTGGTAAATCGACAGCTTTGCCTTAAGAGCTCAGCTCCCTCTTCACCACAACAGACCGGTACAACGTCTGCATCACTGCAGATGCTGCTCCGATCCATTTGTCAATCTCTTGCTCCATTCTCCCCTCACTCGTGAATAAGATCCCGAGACACTTAAACTCCTCCACTTGGGGCAGAAGCCTGTCCCCAACCAAGGAGAGGACAATCTACCTTTTTCCGGCTGAGGACCATGGACTCGGACTTGGAGGTACTGATTCTCATCCCAGCCGCTTCACACTCAGCGGCAAATCGTCCCAGTAAGAACTGTAGGTCATTGCTGGATGAAGCCAGCAGGAAAACATCATCTGCAAACAACAAAAATGAGATCCTGTGATCATCAAGCATGACACCCTCCGTTCTCTGGCTGCGCCTAGAAATCCTGTCCATAAAAATTATGAACAGGATCAGTGACAAAGGGCAGCCCTGGCGGAGTCCAACTTTCATTGGGAATGAGTCAGATTGAGTGTTGGCAATATGAACAACACTCTCACAACGGTCGTACAGAGACCGAATAGCTCGTAACAACAAGCCTAATACCCCATACTCCCGAAACACCCCAAACAAAAAATCACAAGGGATGTGCTCGAATGCCTTCTCCAAGTCCACAAAACACATGTAAACTGGTTGGGCTAACTCCCACGAACCCTCGAGGATTCTCGAGAGGGTAAAGAGCTGGTCCGATGTGCCACAGCCAGGATGAAAACCACATTGCTCCTCCTGAATCCAAGGTTCAAACAACGGCCAGACTCTCAAAGTCTTTGGTGACTCTCAAAGCCACCAAAGAGATTTTTAACCACCTTGGCGACCTCAGCCCCTGTGATAGGTGAGTCGTCCCCCTCGTCCACAAGCCCTGCTTCCTCTGTGGAAGGCGTATCAGTGGGATTGAGGAGATCGTTGAAGTATTCCTTCCACCCCCCGACGATATCCCCAGTCGAAGTCAGCAGCGCCCCATCCACACCATACACAGTGTGGACAGGGAGCTGCTTTCCCTTTCTGAGCCGCCAGACAGTTTGCCAGAATCTCTTCGAGGCCGGCCGAAAGTCTTGTTCCATGGCCTCACCGAACTCCTCCCATACCTGAGTTTTTGCTTCAGCAACCACCCGAGCCACACTCTGCTTGGCCTGCCGGTACACCTCAGCTGCTTCGGGAGCCCCACAAGCCAACCAAGCTTGATAGGACTCCTTCAGCTTAATGGCCCCCCTCACCCTGGTGTCCACCACTTGGTTTGGGGGTTGCCACCACGAGATGCCCCGATGACTTTGCGGCCGCAGCTCTGGGCCGCCGCTTCAACAATGGAGGTGGGGACATGGCCCATTCAGACTCCATATCTCCAGACTCCCTCAGAATGTGGTTGAAGTTCTTCCAGAGGTGGGAGTTGAAGCCCTCCTGGACAGGGGCCTCAGCCAGACGTTCCCAACACACCCTCACTATAAGTTTGGGTCTACCAGGTCTGAATGCCATCCTCTCCTGCCATCGTATCCAACTCACCACCAGGTGGTGATGAGCTGACAGCTCTGCACCTCTCTTTACCCGAGTGTCCAAGACATACGGTTGTAGATGACATGGCAGCAAAATCGATCATCGACCTGCAACCTAGGGTGTCCTGGTGCCAAGTGCACATATGGACACCCTTATGCTTGTACATGGTGCTCGTTATGGACAAACTGTGGTTAGCACAGAAGTCCAATAACTGAACACCACTCGGGTTCAGATCGGGCAGGCCGTTCCTCCCAATCACCCCCTTCCAGGTTTCACTGTCATTGCCCACGTGCGCATTGAAATCCCCCAGTAGGACAATGGAGTCTCCAAGAGGAGCACTCTCCAGCACCCCAGTCAGAGACTCCAAAAAGGGTGGGTATTCTGAACCATCATTTGGTGCATAGGCACAAATGATGGTCAGGACCCTTTTCCCAACCCGAAGGTGCAGGGAAACAACCCTTTCGTCCACCGGGGAAAACTCCAATATAGAGGCTGCAAGGTGGGGGGATACAAGAATACCGACCCCGATCGTTGCCTCTCGCCTGGGGCAACTCCAGAGTAGGCCAAGCTCCAGCCAGCCCCTCTCCAGGAGACTGGTTCCAGAACCAGAACTGTGCGTTGAGGTGAGGCCGACTATATCTAGCTGGTATCTCTCAACCTCATGCACCAGCTCAGGCTCCTTCCCCACCAGAGAGGTGACATTCCACGTCCCAAAGGCCAGTTTAGGAAGCTTGGGATCAGACCGCCAAGGTCTCCGCCTTTGACCGCCACCTGATCCACATAGCACCGGACCCCCATGATCCCTCCTGCAGGTGGTGAGCCCACTGGAAGGCGGATTCATGTAACTCCTTTGGGCTGAGCCTGGCCGAGTCCCATGGGCAGAAACCCATGGGACCCATGGCCGGGTCCCATGGGTTGAAATTATTGAATTATTGTTGAAATTATTCAACCCCCACTGCAAATTAGGTTTATATGCAAAATGTACAAACTAGCAGCTGTTTGCAATAAACAAAGCAAACAAGAACAGTCGTGAAAAAATTAGGACACCCTGTATAATCCTGTTTTTTTAACATATTTGGACATATGGATATTTAATATCAATGTTAAAAATACTGGGAGATTCATGTAATACAACTAAACAATTAAAAATGAATTAAATCCATCCATCCATCCATCCATCCATCTTCTTCCGCTTAATCCTTTTCGGGTCGCGGGGGGCTAGAGCCCATCCCAGCATCATTGGGCGAGAGGCAGGGTACACCCCAGACAGATCGCCAGTCCATCGCAGGGCCAACACAGAGAGACAGACAACCATTCACTCTCACAGTCATACCTAAGGACAATTTAGAATCCCCAGTTTGATGCCAATTAACCTAACGTGCATGTTTTTGGCATGTGGGAGGAAACCGGAGAAATCCCAGAGTAAACCCATGCAGACACGGGGAGAACATGCAAACTCCACACAGATCACTGTTGATCGGGGCTAGGATCGAACCCACGATCCCCCGGCCAAGGGTGAGTTGCTGTGCTGCCGCAGTGCTAACCACTCCTCCACCACACTGCCATGAATTAAATACTTTCAAATTTTCTGTAAAATGTAATTCTAAACAAATAGTGAGGAATAAATTAGGACACCCTCCATCTTTTTAGGACACCCCCACATTCATTCCTACTTAAAATGGCTAAAATAAATGTTAAAAAATGCAAATAAAAGCAAAAACAAGGCTAGACATAGATATGTGAAAATTTCTTAATAAAGAACTGAATATTTAATGGGGTGTCCTAATTTTTTTCACATGACTGTAGCTCAACACAACTAATATTACAAGTGGTTTCTCCAAATTCAACACAAAATGCCACTTTTAACGACTACTGCAGTCTCAAAATTATTCAACCCCTTCATGACAAGCATCTATAGTACTTAGTAGAGCACCCTTTTGTTGTTATGACCTGCTGCAAATGTGATGCATAGTCAGACACCAGCATCTGGCAGCGTTCCTGAGAAATCTTAAGGTGTATTCAGACTAAGCGTGGTGCGAATGCATACAAAGTCAATGAAAAGGGGCGAGCACCTGCGAATCTTGTGCATTCGGTTCATGCATGCCCTGCATTGGTGCAGGGCACGTATGAGGACAGTGAGACAGTGGTGAGGTGTGCTGTAGAAGTGACAGATGGTATTCCAGGTGGGGGTGGGATTACATCAGGGATTGGCCCTGGGCCCCTTCTTGTTTGGCATGGTGATGGACAGGCTGACAGACAAGGTCAGGCAGGATTCTCTGTGGACTATGATGTTTACAGATGGGATTTGTAGTGACAGTAGGGAGCTGGTGGATGAGAACCTGGAGAGGTAGCGGTAGGGCTGCACCACTATGGCCAAAACGATGATCACGATTATTTTGATCAATATTGAAATCACGATTATTAATCATGATTATTCATTAACTTTAGGAAAAACACAGATTACATAAAATTCATTTTTTAATTCATCTTACTTACCAATTGCTAGATGAAGCCTGTGGCCAAAGCACTGATGCCTCGTCTATTTATTTAGAGAAACTGCCTTGACAACATGTTCTGCTTGACCGACAGAGTAATGACTCCTTAAGGCGAGCACAGTGTAAGGCAAACGGGGATTTATTCCACAAAAAAACAGGATGAAGACAGAAGGCTGAGCTGTCAAACACAAAACTTGGTTTACACCAGGGGTGCCCAACCTGGGGCTCCTGGAGCATTCAGTTTTCTGTGGGAAATTTTCTAATTTCACCTCTTAATTGGTCCAAAGAGTTGCAAATAATTTGTCATTGTTGTGCATGTGTTCTGTAGGCACCCTTGCACCCATGCACAACAACAGCAAATTATTTGCAAATCTTTGGTAGGTTTCCTCCCACATGCCAAAAACATGTAAGTTAGGTTAATTGGCATCAAATTGGGGATTCTAAATTGTCCATAGGTATGACTGTGAGAGTGAATGGTTGTCTGTCTCTCTGTGTTGGCCCTGCGATGGACAGGGGATCTGTCCAGGGTGTACCCTGCCTCTCGCCCAAAGATGCTGGGATAGGCTCCAGCCCCTCCGCGACCCGAAAAGGATTAAGCGGAAGAAGATGAATGAATGAATGAGTGCCATAGAGCTGTGTCTGTGCCGCAGGGCAACACAACTAACTTATTCAACCACCTGAAAAAACACCACAAACACAAGTACGATAAATGCATGAAGGCTAAAGTGAATGTCACTTCACTAAATCACAGTCTGTGTCCGGCGCCGACCCAGGCTGTTATGATCTGGACATCTTGTCCACACTTTCTGTTGTTTTTTGAACCATTTGCACCATTATTATCTTTATGTTATCATTTATATTATTTAAGTTCCCTGTTTTCCAGCACCAGCGTTTACCCTTGAATGTTTTGCCTTATCTTTAAGGATTCAAGGATTCAGGATTCAAAGATTTTATTGTCTTATTTTATTGTTAGCTGCTCATGTATGTTTCCCTGTGATCCCCTACTTTAGCCATGGTTGTGTCAGGGTCTGAGTATGGGTTGGGGACCATGCTCCCACTTTAAGTTTGTTTTTGCTAGTCTGTGTTTTTCCCACCTCATTTTAGTTGTTTTGGTTTTTTTTAATTCTCTGTATTTATTATTATTCATTATCATTGTCATGTTATGTTCTTTATTCTGGTCTGGCGTTTAAGTTTAGTGTTGTAATAATAATAATAATAATAGTGCATCAGATTTATATAGCGCTTTATCATAGACACTCAAAGACGCTTTACAAGTAGATACATTATTCATTCACTCCAGACAGACAACGGTAGTGGCAAGCTACTACTGTAGCCACAGCTGCCCTGGGGCAGGCTGACGGAAACGTGGCTGCCAATCCGCGCCAACGGCCTCTCCGGCCACCACCAAACATTCACACACATTCATACCCTGTGCCATGGACACAGGAGGCAAGGTGGGTAAAGTGTCTTGCCCAGGGACACAACGGCAGGATATCTGGGGAGAGCGAAATTCGAACCGCCAACCATCGGGTTATTAGACGACCTGCTCTACCTCCTGAGCCACTGCCATCCCACTGCTGTTGTATAAGATAAGATAAGCCTTTATTAGTCCCACAATGGGGAAATTCCAGGATTGCAACAGCACAGGGACAGCAACACTCAGAGCAACAATCAGAAGGCAAGAAAAAACAACATCTAGTAAACATATGTCCATATTACTATAAATGTATATATATAGACACACAGTGCAGAGCATTATGGCTGGTGGATGTGCAGCAGAAAGTCTAAGCTCTCTCTCCGCGGATGCAGCGGGCCAGCTGGAAGTCTTTGGGCATGATGGTGACCCCCTTAGCGAAGAAGAGACCACCAGGTGGGTCTCGCTGGTCTCCTGCAGAGCCATGACGGCGAAACTCAGGAAACGCAGGACGGTCTTGAAGTCCTGAGCGATCTCCCTCACCAGGCGCTGGACGGGCAGCTTACGGATGAGCAGCTCCGTGGATTTCTGGTAGCGACAGATCTCTCTCAGAGCACGGGCCTGTGACGGCGAGGCCTCTTCACTCTGCCGGTGGCCAGAGCGCCTCTCCGAGCAGCCCTGTGGCTAGCTGTCTCCTGGGGGGCTTCTTCCTCCAGTAGATTTTACGGGCGGTCTGCTTGGTTCTTGCCATCGCTCTTTATTATTCTGTCTTATATTTCTTTCACGCCGCCTAAACTCCAGCCCGGCACCCGCTTCGTTTTCGCTACAGCTCCCGGTATGTCGAGTTTCCCATTAGCACCGGGCGGCGGCCAAGTGCTAGCTAGCACTAGCTCCTCCCCGCTGTAACGTCTCCCGTTGCAAACCGTGGCTCCGTCCGCCGACCCGGGAGACCCCCGGGGCGATCCGTGCGTCCGTGATATATATACAGAGTGAAAGGTGTAGAAAGAAGAAGGAAGATAAAAAAAAAAAGGCTGTTGCAACAGGCAGCCGACTCGTGTGGCGCCGCCGGTCCGGCGGAACCGGAACCGAAAAAAAAAAAAAAAAAAAAAAAAAAAAAAGATTCTCTGTTTATTATTATTATTATCATTATTTGCCATGGTCATGTATTCTCTGGTCCTGTATTCATGTCTCATGTTTATCTTTTGTTTCTGTCCTTCATGTTTTCCATACCTGTTGCCACGCCCTGTTGTCTAATTGCCCCTGATGTAGTGATGGACAGATGAGGCTTTCATCAAAATGGTTCATACAGACGAAGCCTCATGTGAAACTTCATTTGCTCTACTAGTCCATCTAGTGGACAAAAAGTATACAACATGGAGAGTTTTACAAGGGCATTATTGGTTTAGTGGGTATTTTTTCTTTTCCATTTCAATAAACACACTGTCTTTTAAGAAATATCAATAATCATAAGGGAAAAAAAATAATAAAACTTGGGTGACTACAGTGAATGTGCTTATGTTATTTGGTGTGTTCTGGTGGCCGACCTGCAGCATGAAAACAGTGGAATGGTGAGGAGTTCGCTGAACAAGCCAAAGTCTGTGTCAACAAAGAAGCGTCCCCTGGCTTCAGTACCTCCTGCTCCTCACCAGTCACCAGCTCCAGCCCCATCTCCACCTCCAGGCAGCAGCCTTCTGCTCCACGGGCACCTTGGGAGATTTCCACCACCAAGAGGGAGCAGTTTCAGGGATCAGGACTGGCGTTCAGCGGTCCCTGAAGGAAGGAAGGCTCCGGGAGACTCTGCCTGTCTCGGCGCCGTGTGCCAGCACCAGCTCTCTCCATGGCGTGCACACCAGCTTGCGCTCCACAAGTTTCATCTGTCACCGTGCCTGCACCTTTACCTGAGGTTTCACCAGTCATCACACCTGCAGTTTTGCCTGTCGCCGTGCCTGTGAAGCCAGCTCCTCTGGCTGCTCATGGGGTGTGTGTCGCAGCTTCAGCCATCCCCGAGGTGCGCACAGCAGCTCCCGCTGTCCCTGAGGTGCACGTGACAGCTCCAGCTGTTTATGAGGAGCACACTCCTGTTCCTATACTGCCCGAGGTTCATGCTCTGGCTCCTGCAGCTCATCCAGAGGTGATCACCCCGGCAGCAGTGGACCAGGAGCTCAGGCAAGTTCTTTTCTTTACTTTTTTAACATCAATATTAGTGAACACGTGCCTAGCTCCTGGCGATTCTGGTGACGCTTCACTAATTCCCTGCCTTCCTTCCTCGTCCGAGATGGTCATGTTGAGGATGGAGCCGCAGGAGAACCACACTCCAGCTGCCACCTGCCACCTGCCATTTGTTCCAGAGTCCGGTGCACACCCGCCATTTGTTCCAGAGTCTGGTGCGCACCCATCATCTGTCCCGGAGGCCAGTGCACATCCGCTGTTTGTTCCAGAGAACGGTGCGCCTTCGCCTGGTGTTCCTGTATTCAAAGCACTACCGATACCCGCTCCAGAGGACTGTGCGCTGCTGTCATCTGTCCCTGAATTCAGTGTGCCCTTGTCAACAATACCTGAGGTTATTGTGCAACAATTATCTGTTTCTGAGTTCAGCACACCCCTGTCAGCTGTTTCGGAGGGCTGCGCGCCTCAGCCACCTGCTACGGCGCTAAAAGCGCCTTCATCACCGGCTACGGACCTAACAACTCACCTGTCATCAGTTTGTGAATTAAAAACTTCTGTAACATTGTCTCCTGAGCCAGGAGTTCCAGTATCAGTGTCTCCTGAGCTAAAAATTTCCCTGTTATCAGCTTCTGAAGCAAAAATGCATAATATTACGGCAGCTCTTTAAATTCCATAACTCAGTCAAAACTGGACTTTGGACATATTTACACAAAGAACGGTTCGTTTTTTTGACACCGTTGTCCATACAGGGGTATGTTGTTATCTTATCTTCAAAGTATATGACCCAGAAAATCAGTACAATGAAAAAAACACAAAGAAATTCATCACTTACCGGTGGCCAACGGGACTCGCTCGCTGCCGTGGTTGCTGCGTTTTCACCCATCGTGGTCGTTATTTTGTGTTCTGTCAATCATTTACGCTCTCTACTACATCTCCAAAGTCTTATGATTATCCCACATGAATTGCATTTGTATCCCATGGCTATTTTCCGTGTACAAAACTGTCTAAGTGACGGTGCACGATGATGAATCATGGCCATATTAGCTTTCTGAGCTAAAAGAAGGGAATACAGGAAAAGGAAATGAGGAATTCTTCTTCTTTGGTGTATTATGTGTCATCCATTGAGTCCTCCAATGCATGTCTGCATTGGGGCTGGGATCGAACCCAGGATCCCCCGGCCAAGGGTGAGTTACTGTGCTGCCGCAGCGCTAACCACTCCTCCACCGCGCCGCCCCTGCTCTATGGCACTCTTTGCATATAATTTCTTTTTAGTCAGAATCACTTGCCATGAATCCAAAACGTGTCCAGACAACAGATGATGATCCTTTCGAGACACTAGCTCCTCGCTTCTACATGTTGCTGCACTGTCACCTTCTGCTCCTGACATCTGGTTTGTGTTTCACCATCGTAAGGCTACTGGTACAGGGTGCGCTCGCTTGTCAGTTCTGCAGCTTAATGTTGCCTTAACGTGTGTTCGCCCCCTGGTGGTCGGCTGGCTGTTGGTTGAGAAAATGCTTGATTTGATATCCAGCTGAGCCCACATTTTAAATGTTAATATCATCGACGATCATGTTAATTTAATCGTGGCAGCCAAAATCGTGATCGCGATCAAAATTCGATTAATTGTGCAGCCCTAGGTGGAGGTATGCATTGGAGAGAAGAAGAATGAAAGTCAGAAGCAAGACATAATACATGCATGTGGTTGAGAGGGAGACAGCTGTAATGGTAAAGATGCAAGGAGTAGAAATAGAGAAGGTGAATGAGTTTAAATATCTGGAGTCAACTATTCACAGCAATGGAAAATGCACAAGAGAGATGAAGAGAGTTCAGGCAGGGTGGAGTTTGTGGAGACGAGTGTCAGGGGTGAGTTGTGACTGAAGGATAGCAGCAAGACAGGAAGATAAAAGTTACAAAAAAGTAGTGAGACCTGCTGAATTACTACGAGAGACATGATTAGAAATGAGTACATCAGAGGGACAGCTCAGGTCGAGCAGTTTGGAGACAAAGTAAAAGAGATGAGGCTGAGATGTAGGGCTGTCACAGTGGAGGAATTTCCCTGTGGTGACGGTGGATAGCTCAATAGCTCAATATGCAGTATTACTGCAAATGTTTTTACGACCCTGTGGTCTTGTAATTGAGACAGGGTTCATAACTTATGTGGCAAATGATGGAAGCTATGTTGAGAATCGCTGCAGCTGTAGCTGCAGCTCCACTCTCAACTTATGTGTGTGTGACAATTGTGCGGAGCTCAGGTCTTCCTACAGTTATGAACTGCTGATTTTGTTAAAAAAAAAAAACTCAATCACTTTCATAAAACAGTGGTAGTAACTCCAGCATTTCAACTTCAGGGTCTGTGGACTGGTTGGAGTCAGGTGCAACATTCAGCTTATTTAAACAGAACAGACTGCATGCAGGACCCCGCATGGCCCTTGTCTCCATGTCTCTCCATAGTGATTTTTGGACAATGCTGCTGTCCAAAAAATCACGCTCACTCAACAAACAAGCAGCTCTCAGAACTTAATCGTCAGGATCATAAATACTCTGCTGAGAAGGAGCCCATCTGGCCATTGTTTTATTAAATTTAGGATTTAGGATATTTTCTCACCTTGCCGCCCCCCATCTGCTACAAGCAATCTGATCTCACCAAAAGAAGTACAAATAACACATTTTATGCCCTGCAAACATGCTGCTGGCAATTAAAGATACACTTAACATTTAACAATTTATTTAATATTCAATAGTGGCACATAAGTGAACAACAAGATTTAGCTACACACACAAAAAAAGTGAACACTGTGGTTGTTGGGGTTGCTCGTTATCCTCCGAGGTAAACTTGTCCATAGTGCGGTACTACATAATTGCAGTTATTGCAACAGCCCTACTGAGATGGTTTGGACATGTGCAGAGGAGGGATAGTGGATATACTGGACAAAGGAAGTTGAACATGAAGCTGCCAGGCAGGAGGAAAAGAGGAAGACCACAGAGAAGAGTCATGGATGTAGTGAAGGAGCACATGGAGACGATTGGTGTTACAGAGGAAGATGCAAGGGATAGGGTGAGATGGAGACAGATGATCACTGTGGCGACCCCTAAAGGGAGAAGCTGAAAGAAGGACAACCCCCACCTTGAATTCACCTGTCACACCAACAGCACACTTCAGCACCGTCTCACTGTCCTCATACATGTGCCGGGTCTCTAAGTTCAAACATAATGATTCCCCATATTTTACCAGATCCCTTAGATAATCTGAAGAGCAGGAAAATTCATTAGGCATTGCAACTCCTACAACTCCTACCAATTCACTGATTCCAAAATGTCAAACGCCACACCAAAGGTCGACCTCATCCCCTGAGTTATTTCCCATCCTCCATTTTCAAATCACTGGCTGACCTTTCACATTCAACATACTTATGTTCCTTGGAGACCAATTAATCAGTCAGCCAACTTGTACATAATTCAATCAACACGCACAGGGACACTATCCATTATTCAGTGCTAATCATAAGTTATTAGTGTCATAAATATTTGAGGATTATCATATTGATTCCCTCTATTTATAAAAATGGGTGCCGAATTTAAACCCAATAATCTAGTATGGATTGGTCAACTTTATTCAACTGTATCTCTTCACCATTCCAGGGATTGTTGTAACAGTTAACTGCCTCTGCAGCTTGATAACTTGGCAATAGCATCCAGGTTGTAAAGCAGAGTTCTCCGCAGGAAAGACACTACAAAAATAATTGGATAGTACAGTACTGCAAGATACAGTGGATATAAAAAGTCTGCACATCCCTGTTCAAATGCCAGGTTTTTGTGATGTAAAAAATGAGACCAAGATTGTCATGCGGTGATCCTCGCGGATCACCATAAGACGCCAAGAGTCCACCGATGAGTTTTGCAATGATGTTTTATTAGCAAAACAAGACAAGACACAAGGCTATGAGCCGCTAAGGGCAAAAACACACACTAAGCGATACAAGGGCTCGTAGGGCTAACCCCAGCCACTACGAACTAAACTATGACAAGACAAGAATGAAAACGAACCTGACATGAAGGTCTAACAAGGCCTCACGAGGATTGTTTGACGATTGTTGACTTATGCTCCCGCAATCTAACTGCTGTCAGTGCCCACCTTATAAAGGCGAACACTAACGAGCAGTGATGACAGACAGCTGACCAACCTTGACAGGCGGAAGCCCCACTGAGTGCCTTCACAATAAGAGCCCGGTGAGGCCAGAACACAACCCACAGCTGTCAAGGCCGGCAGCGAACTGTGCGTGGCCCGAGCACGGACAGAACCCAGCGCTCGGGTCGTAACAAAGATTAATTATTTCAAAACTTTTTCCACCATTATTGTGACCTATAACCTGTACAACCCAATTAAAAAACAAACTAAAATTTTTCAAGGGGAAAAATAAAAAAGAAAAAAAACTTACAATAACCTGGTTGCATAAATATGCACACCCTTAAACTAATACTTTGTTGCAGCACCTCTGGCTTTTATTACAGCACTCAGTCTTTTTGGGTAGGAGTCTCTCAGCATGGCACATCTTAATGTGGCAATATTTGCCCACTCTTCTTTGCAAAAGCGCTCCAAATCTGTCAGATTGCGAGGGCATCTCCTGTGCACAGCCCTCTTCAGATCACCCCACAGATGTTCAGATTCAGGTCTGGACTCTGGCTAGGCCATTCCAAAATCTTAATCTTCTTCTGGTGAAGCCATTCTTTTTTTGATTTGGATATGTGCTTTGGGTCACTGTCATGCCGAAAGATGAAGTTCCTCTTCATCTTCAGCCTTCTAGCAAAAGCCTGAAGGTTTTGTGCCAACACTGACTGGTAGTTAGAACTGTTCATAATTCCCTCCATCTTGACTAAGGCCCCAGTTCCAGCTGTAAGAAAAATAGCCCCAAAGCATGATACTGCCACCACCATGCTTCACTGTAGGTATGGTGTTCTTTTGGTGATGAGTAGTGTTGTGTTTGCACTAAATATACCTTTTGGAATTATAGCCAAAAAGTTCAACCTTGGCTTCACTGGACCATAACACATTTTCCCACATGCATTTGGGAGATTTCAAATGTGTTTTTGCAAAATGTAGCCGGGCTTGGATGTTTTTCTTTGTAAGATAAGGCTTCCATTTTGCCACCCTACCCCATAGCCCAGACAAATGAAGAAGATGGGAGATTGTTGTTACATGTACTAAACAGCCAGTACTTGCTAGAAATTCCTGCAGCTCCTTCAATGTTGCTGTCGGCTTCTTGGCAGTCTCCCTGACCAGTTTTCTTTTCATCTTTTCATCAATTTTGGAGGGACGTCCAGTTCTTGGTAATGTCACTATTGTGCCATATTTTCTCCACTTGATGATGACTGTCTTCACTGTGTTCCATGGTATATATAGTGCCTTGGAAATTCTTTTGTACCGTTCTCTTGACTGATACCTTTGAACAATGAGATCTCTCTGATGCTTTGGAAGCTCTCTGCGGACCAAGGCTTGTGCTGTAAGATGTGACTACAAAAATGTCAGGAAAAGCCTACTACAACAGCTGAACTTTATTTGGGGTTAATCAGAGGCACTTTATATGGTGGCAGGTGTGTGCTGACTCCCATTTAACATGAGTTTGAATGTGATTGGTTAATTCTGAACAAAGCCACATCCCCAGTTATAAGCAGGTGTGAATATTTATGCAACCAGGTTAATGTAAGTTTTTTATTTTTCCCCCTTAAAAGATTTCAGTTTGTTTTTCAATTGGGTTGTACAGGTTATAGGTCATATTAATGGTGGAAAAAGTTTTGAAATTATTTATCTTGGTCTCATTTTTTAGAAAGCTACGTTCCTACTCTCACCTATGGTCACGAGCTTTGGGTAATGACCGAAAGAACGAGATCGCGGATACAAGCGGCTGAAATGAGCTTTCTCCGTAGGATTGCTGGACTCACCCTCAGAGATAGGGTGAGGAGCTCTGTCATCCGGGAGAGGCTCAGAGTAGAACCGCTGCTCCTCCACATTGAAAGGAGTCAGTTGAGGTGGTATGGGCATTTGATTAGGATGCCTCCTGGACGCCTCCCACTTGAGGTGTTTCAGGCACGTCCCGCTGGGAGGAGACCCCGGGGCAGACCCAGGACTCGGTGGAGAGACTATGTCTCCCAGCTGGTCTGGGAACGCCTTGGTATCCCCTCTGAAGAGCTGGAGCAGGTGGCTGGGGAGAGGGAAGTCTGGGCTTCTCTGCTTGAACTGCTGCCTCTGTGACCCGGACCTCCGGAAAAGCGGTAGAAGATGGATGGATGGACTCATTTTTTTACATCACAAAAACCTGGCATTTGAACAGGGGTGTGTAGACTTTTTATATCCACTGTATGTGCACTAGCTGTACAGTGTTTTGATGCAGAATTTCAAGAAGGCTAAAAAAAATTATATGGACAAAAAAGCCTGCCAAGTGAGAAACAAATAAATGCAGGGAGCTATTCTGTAGTGCTAATGATATAATTCTGGTATTATGCAGATGATCCATCCTTTCTGCTATAATATTTTCTCTATTAATAGGCACATACTGTATGTCAGAGACTACAAACTAGAATTATGCATGTACTGCAAGTACAGTTAAGCTCCGTCCTACTTCTGTCTATGTCACTAACTAGTACTAATATGGAAAGTACTATACATTAAATAGCTGAAAACAGTTTAAAGCTTGAATAATCTGAAAGCCCATAAAGAACAGAAAAATGTAAATGTAGTTTAATCAGTAAATGAGCTTTGTTTATTTATACTGTAAATCAATCCACATGATCCAGTGTATGTGAATCAAAAGTGGTCCATACACTTAAAAATTCCTCCATAAACCACCAATACAAAGCACCTCACGAATGTTTGACTCATAGGAGGCACTGACCTGTGGGTTGTCCAGTCACAATGTCGGCTAGCATGGCTGTGCCGCTCCTCTTGCAAATGTTTTATTGCTTTAATATTTTCACGACAACCTTGAAATTCATCATGGTTATCAGTGCTGTCCTCCACCATTGGGTGTCATTTGGAAATGACATTTTGACTGACTTTGCCAACACAAGAATTTAAACTCACAAGGAAATACAGAGCTGTTAGCGGTTTTATTTCAACAACGAAATGGTGCATACTCTATAAAAGTAGAAGGGCAAGATGTGCTGAAATTGTGAGCTTGACACCAGACATTTTCACTGCATCAACTTTGCACTTGACAGCTAAACAAAAACTGGTATCATACATTGGTATTTGTGCACAGTTATTGGAAGATATTTTCAAAATGGACTGTCAGTGACGGAGTAGTTCATTCTGGCCTGATGAAATCCCTCCCAACAGTTCTAAGGTTTTCTGACGGTTAAGCACAGCCTAAATGTAGGCCCACCAGAGGATCACTGTGAGTGAGCTTGGTGAGCATTGGTGCAATTGCATTAGAAGAGTAGTGATTCCCATGAAATGTGAATGGACAGACAGACAGACGGACAGATAATTTTTTTTTGTATACTTTATTAATCCCCAGAGGAAAATTCAGGGCATCCATCTGGATGTATCAGGCAGCCATGGTATGGTGTCAATCCCTTCATCATTCACATCTAGGGCCACTTTAGAGTCGCCAATTAACCTAACTTACTGTACATGTTTTTGGCCTGTGGGAGGAAACCAGAGTACCCAGAGTAAACCCACGCAGACACAGGGAGAATATGCAGACTCCACACAGAAGGGTCACTGATGGTCAGGGGGTGGGATCAAACCCACAATAGTCGGGGGTGGAATCGATCCCACGACCTTCTTGCTGTGCTGTCACAGTGCTAACCACTGTTCCACCAAGCTGTCCCAGCGAATAATGGATTGCATTTATAATAATAATAATAATAATAATAATACATCAGTCTTATATAGCGCTTTTCTAAATACTCAAAGACGCTTTACAAAGCAGCATAGGGACAAACATACAGAGAACAGGTAAACAAACAAGGTAGGTACACATAGGTAGAAGAGGCAGTCAGTTTTTATAGGTAGATTTGAAAAGATGGGTTTTGAGTTGACTTTTAAAAGAAGCAAGTGTGTTGGCAGACCGGATGTGAAGGGGCAAGGAATTCCAGAGGGTTGGTGCGGCGATGCAAATGATCTATCACCCAGGGTGCGGAATTTTGTCTTGGTGATGGGGGTAAGAAGGTGAGCGTCAGCAGAGCGGAGGAGACGAGTGGGAGAATGACGAGACAGAAGGTCCGTTAGGTATGAGGGGGCGAGGTTATGAAGAGCTTTATAGGTGATGAGGAGGATCTTGAAGTTGATGCGCTGTTGAATGGGGAGCCAGTGGAGCTGACAGAGGAGAGGAGTGATGTGGTCTCAGGAGCGGGAGTGAGTAAGTAGGCGGGCGGCTGAGTTTTGGACATACTGTAGTTTTTGGAGGATGGTGGAAGGAAGTCCATACAGAATGCTGTTACAGTAATCAAGTCTGGAGGTGATGAAGGCGTAGATGAGTATTTCAGCAGCAGAGGGTGAGAGGGTGGGACGGAGACGTGCAATATTACGAAGATGAAAAAATTATGTTTTGGTGATATGGTTGATGTGAGATTTGAAGGAGAGGGTGGGGTCCATGATAATGCCGAGGTTTCTGGCCAGGGGGGAGGGGGTGACTGAGTGACCATTGATTTGGAATGAAAAGTTCTGGGAAGAGGGTAAAAGAGATTTTGGTCCAAAAATGATGATTTCTGTTTTATTGCTGTTTAGCTTGAGAAAGTTGTTAGTCATCCAGGTTTTTATGTCTGTAAGGCAGTTGGTGATGGTGGAGAGAATGGCGGGGGTGATGGATTTAGAGGAGATGTACAGCTGGGTGTCGTCGATGTAGCAGACTTCCCGTCCAACCCTCGGGGAGATGGAGCATGACACTGAGATGGCAGCTGATGTCATCACCTGTGAGGAATTCAGGCAAGTCCTACTCCAGTCTCTCGCTCTCTCACCTGATGTAATTAGTCTGATTCCTGTGGAGGAGCTCCAGATTTTACAATCTACTGGGGGTCCCCAGTCAGCTGCTGTCACCACTCCTCAACCCAGTTTCTCTGTCTCCTCACAATCTCTGTTGGTCCCGGGAAGGAGGTGCCAGATGGAGGAGGAGCCGGAGTCATCTGAGGAGCCCATTTCACAACGGAAAGGTCATCCTGCGTTGGGACGTCAGAGGAGGCTCTTCACCTCACCTACAGCCTTTAGCCAGATGTCATTCCTGACTACTCCTGTGGCGGAGCCGCTCCCCGTGCCAGCTGTCACGCCGGTCTGTGCCCTCTCAGCTCCAGCCACAGCCCACGTAGCCGAGACGTCCCCACTCGCTGTCGTGAGTTCACCTTTCGTTTCTCTGGACATTCCCACACTTGCGCCATCCGAGCCGGTTCCTCCACGTCTAATGAGGGGTCCAGGGCTGTCAATGACGCAGAGGAGGAGGATCGCTCACCACCAGCAGCAGCCAACATCCAGGCCCGGGAGAACAGGCAAGTATTTTTTTCATTCTACTTCCTCTTATAACGATGAACCTTGTCTGTCTCCTGGGAGAGAACCTCTGGTGAGGCAGTCACCTGAGCACTCTCCCCCTGCTGCTACTGTAAAAGACTAACCTAGTCCCTCCGTGTCTCCTTCACCTGCTCCTGGGTGCCCGTTGGTTCCTGAACTCAATCGCCGGATGATGGGGGAACCCGCAGCGCTGGAGGACTCCACCCCAGCCCCGTTGAGTTCCGATGGACAGGAAGAGGGCGCTGAGACTGACCCGAAGCCTGCGCCAACGGAGGAGCGTCCCCTAGCTTCGGTCTCCGGGGGTCCAGCGCAACTAGAAACCACGCCTCCAGAATCCACGCCGGGAGAATCGCCTGCGTGGGAGACCTCACTGGAGGCAACCAGGACTGCCCAGACCACCATGCCTGATGCAGAGACCACCACATCTCCACCAGGCCGGGCCTGAGATGTCACTACCTACTGGATCGTTCCTCTCCTTCGGTCCGGCCACCCACCTTCAAGCCTTCCAGGGGGTAAGCCACCTCCTTGCTCTTCTCTCCAGTCCTGGTGGTTCAGCAATGCTAGCCGACTGCCCGAAGGACTGAGTCTCCAGGTTGGGTGGCCCATTTGTCCTGGCAGGCCGCCTGACGCTGTTCAGTGGGCCGCCTGCTGGGCTTGGGACTCTGGCAGGCCACCTGATCGGTCACACCTCGCCACCCCTTGGGCCTGTGACTCTGGTCAGCCCCCTTAACTCTTGGACTCCTGGGTCTTGGGGGCATTATTCTAGGTTTTGAGGTTGGGGGGAGGTCCATTTTGTTTTCATGTATAACATTCTTGTGCCATTTTACTTGATTCCCTCCCGTTACTTGTGGTAGTTCTCGGGGGGGGGGGATCTTTTTTGTTTTTTGTGTTTTCCTTTGATGGTACGGTGGGAGTCTGGTATCCACCCCTTGGGGGGGGGGGCTCTGTCATGGACTGGGTTGGACATTCTCCAAGCCAGCTCCATGGCGTGTGGCTGTATTTTCTCTGAGAGGTTTGTTTCCTTATTTTTTTATCTGGCAGCTCTTCAGGAGCCTCTGTGGTCCTTGGCTCCCTGCCAGCTGATAGCCACGCCTCCTTCTCCCTGCCAGCACCTACCAGCTGTTTGTTATTTTCGGTTGCACTCTCTCCACACACACACACACACACACACACACACACATGCAATTGTCCACACCTGCATTCATTCAGCACTTTTGCACTCACTCACTCTACACACACTTCCATTCCTATGCGCATCCACACACCCATACGCTCCCACACTCTCTCTCTCTTGCGCTCTCTCAATACTCACACCGGCTTTCACTCAGCTCATTAGCAGTTGCATTATTCAAGATCTGAGTTCGCTGTTGTGCATTGCCGGATTATTGCAGTTAGTCTACTGTTTCGTCCTTTTCTGGGATTATCGCCTCGGACTGCCCCGTCCCTGGCTCAGTGAGTACTGTTTTGTTTGCCCTCGCTTCCAGTTATGTCCGGAGCGCTTTGGGTCTCCTCTTTTGCCCCCCCCCCCCACACCCGCAGCAGTTACATCTACAGCGCCTTGGGTTTTTCTCCTTTTGTACTCACCTGGAGCTGAGGGGCATCCGGCACGTAATTCCAGGGACTCCCCATAGTTCATGTTCACCTGTTTGATCACGTCTTGTTTAATAAATATGCACAACATCCTCCTGCGCGTGGGTTTCAGTCTCTCCTGCTTCAAACAGGCAGGAAATCATAACAAATTTTAAAACCATTCCTCAAATTTGTTATTTCTTCTTGTAAAATTGACTTTTATTGTATACATTTGAGACTTTATTATAAAATTGTGGATTGTTTTATGGCTAATTTTTGTCTATTTTTTAAAATAAAATTACTAGTTTTTTTTTTAATAAATTTGAAACAGATTGTGGTAAAATTTTGACTTTTTTTCCTTAGACAATTTACACTTTTGACCATAATTTTGCAGAGCCAGAACAGAACAATAATTTGACTCTGATTTCAAAGAAAAAAATATTAATAAAATTATATTTAATGAAATAAATTAACTTAAATGACCAAAGATGCATTTATTTCTGTTATAATGTTTCTATCTATTTATAGTTTTTTAGAACTCTCCTCACCAACCAGAAAGCAGGAAAAACCTCCCTTATTTTGAAATCCAAATGTTGGCACGTTTAGTTTGTCTGAAGGCTGTTGACGGATTAAAGTTCCCATTACCAGTGGGTTAAAACCACCATAAATGCCTCCACTGCTTACACATCTCTTCTGCTTTTTTCCACTTTTAAAGTACTTTAATAAGCTCATGCTTCTTTCGGACAGTGATGCTAGCGAGACACTCTGCCTGCCGACTAGAACAGTCACACGGGTGGGGCACTTCTGAATTCCGTGCGGATGATGGTCATGCGCGTTGTTCATGTGCACGCTTGTGGACTGTCATTCCTTCATATTTTTTTCTTAAATTTATATTTCCTTGGTGTGGCCTGGGCCCGCAGGCCACTTGGAGGTTGCTTCATGAGCACATGTGGCCCACGGGCCACTAATTGAATAGGCCTGGTGTACGTCATAAGATACCTATGACTCAAAATCATCCATAGGCTAAAATTGTTAAGATCTAAGCTTGGTCGGAGGACAAGGCTCACGCTTTAAGTTTATTCTTGTGGTTATCATTATTATTATCCTGAGTTGTCATCATTATGGTTATTCCTGTCATAATCTCCTGTTTTGGTTTGCCTTTATTTTGACAGTGTCCTCAGTTCCCTTTTAGCATTGCCTGATTTGTGCTCATTAATTTGCTAAGTGCACGCACCTGTTTGTAATTATCTTCCACCTGCCCATCTGTTACTTAAAGAGTGCCGCCCCTCATCGGGGCACAGCGTCCTTGTCAGTTTTGGCGTTTGCCCATGCTTCAGTTTGTCTTGTAAGTCTAGTCTGAGTTTGTTTCTGTCCGTTTGTTTTTCCCATTTGTGTTTGGGATTATTATTTGTTATCTGAGCTGAAGGTGGTGTTCAGCCAAATAAACTTTGCAAACCGGAGTTTAGCATTTGGGTCTGTTTCTCTACACGCACCTGACAAAAGTTTGGGGAATTGACTGATTTTAATAAGTCCCAACTTTTATAGCCCTATTATGGCAATCTAAACATTGTGCCTTACTCCAGTAATGTGTAGTTTCTGGTAGTGTATTGTGCTACAAATCCTTCCAGAATAATTCCATAAAAAATAATCAGTGGTGTCTCCTGACACACAAAGATTCACCTCCGCTACTAGCTCACAGCTAGTGGAGAAATTCCTCTTTGACTCATTGGTTACAGTGTGAGGCCTTGAGTCATGGGTTCAAACACCAGCATGTGTTCAAAAGTGCAAGTCTACCTTCCCTAAGGGTAAAAAAGACAATAGGTTAGTCTGCCTTGATGATAAAACAGTCAAAATAGACAACAACAGTTCCCTGGTAAATAGGCGATTCCGGTCTAGCTCTAGCAGGGCCGTGACACTTGTTTATTTTCACACTGTGCGCCCTTGTCATCCAAATAATGACTGACCGCACTTGACACTTACAAGTTACAAGTTTTATCATTTAAAAGGGGTGCATCTGAGAGCAAAGTCACCACATTATTTTCTGGCATTGCACTTTGCACTACACCATTGTAACATGGCCCTTGGATTTTTTTAGGCCAACATTTTTCAGGCCCAGGACCGCTGGAACGGTACACTACATAGAGTTTAGCTCTAATAACAAAACTTATTCTTTTGGATGCTCCCTTTAGAGGTCGCAATAGTGGATCATATGCCACCATCGCACCTTATCCCTTGCATCTTCCTCTGTAACACCAACCCTCTCCATGTCTTCCTTCACTACATCCATGATTTTCTGGGGTCTTCCTCTTTACCTCCTGCCTGTCAACTTCATCTTCAACATCTGTTGTCCAATATATCCACTATCCCTCCTCTGCATGTGTCCAAACCATCTCAGCCTTACTTTGTCTCCAAACCGCTCAACCTGAGCTGTCCTTCTGATATTCTCATTTCTAATCCTGTCCCTCCTAGTTACTCTCAGTGAGAATCTTAGCATTTTCAACTCTGCCACCTCCAACTCTGCCTCCTGCCGTTTTGTCACCACCACCAACTTCAAACCACACATCACAGCAGGTCTCACGACCATCTTGTAAACCTTCCTTTCACTCTTGCTGCTATCCTTCTGTCACAAGTCACCACTGACACTTGTCTCCATCCACTCCACCCTACCTGTGGTCTCTTCTACTTGCACACTGTCCATTGCTTTGGATGGTTAAGCCCAGGTATTTAAACTCATCTACCTTCATTGCATCTACTCCTTGTCTTCACCATTCTACCTGCCTCACTCTCATTCAGACACATGTATTCTGTCTTGCTTCTACTGATTTTTATTCCTCTAAGTCCAGCAAAAGCTAGCGGTACTCAAATACTTTGCAAGCAGTTTCATGAAATGGTCAGTCAGAAAGCAACTCATACTGGCTCGGACATCGCCCCGGTTAACAATGTCAGGGGTTCCTGGCAGCGGAGGGCGAAGGACAGAGCTGTGTGGAGGAATCTGATCAGACCTAAATGAAACAGTCATTGTCGCCCCCGACAGACTGCTATGATGATGATGATGATGATGAATAACAAAATTCTAATAACAAAACTTACTTTAAAAAAAATCTAACATTTTAAGAGTGCTGGTTTGTAAATGCTGAAAAACATGCACAGTGAAATTTCAAAAAGGCTCATTTCTGGTACAAAGCAGCATGTGTGCATACTCAGAGAAGTTGCTGATATGCGATAAAAGGCAGTAGTGAATTGATGAGGACATTGGGATGAAAAAGATGAAAAATTTTGATTTTCAAACAATTCAAACAGGTTTTGCAAATGTTTTGTCAGGTAAGAAATGTCTTTCAAGGTCTGTAACTACAGAAAAGAACTAAAAACAACTGTAAAACCACCATCCAGGTTCAAGTTGCATTTAAATCACAAGGAATTCTATTTAGTGTATCTTGTGAAACAGCAGTACTGTTCATTTTCTTTCACATACTACCAAGGGGAAAACTGTGCAGTTCAGCTCATGGGACTTACGTAGCAAAGAGCTTCTTCTTTCTGAAATTTTTCTGACATATTTCAGAAGGGTTTTTAACGCAACAGACTCAAAGTTGAAATATTTAACAGTCAGCAACTAACAGAGAGGCCTGTTGGGCAATTGCCAATGCAACATCCACCTATTCAATCTATATTTTATGGTCATGAATGAATGAATGACCTTTCTTTATATAGCATTTTCATGAGGGGAGGAGGACTTATTAGAGTTGAACTAGGAGGCATTAAGTTAAATGAAGAAATATCAACTAAATGCATTTTTGAAAGACTCACCAAACCTTTAATAATCAATTTTCACTTCTACTGGCTCAAACTGAATTGAAATTAAAAACTTGGCTTTCTTTCTTCTGTGCCTTATTGCCATATTTGGAGTATACATGACAGAATGCTCAAGACTTCGCCATTATAAAAGACGTTAATTATAGGGGAAGACAACAGTGTCCATGTCAACACTTTTTTGTGGCTCATAATTGTATCCTCACACGGCAAAGAGCAGCAAACGAGGCACATATGTTTTGAAAGAGGATGGGACTACAGTCAGAGTAATTGTTACTTTGACTAAAAAGAGGACACTCACAGTAGTTAGGCTCATCAACTCTCACTGGTAGACCAGAGCCATTTACCCGGAACCAGACGCATCCTTCCACTATCCTGCAAAGGCTGGAAATGAACTGTGGTGTGGAGCCAAACTGATAATTTTGGCATTCTGTCAGAGTCTACAGACAACAAACCATGTTAACTAAGACAGGCACCCTGGACTGGCTGTCTAATAACCATCCCAGAAGAGCTGAGTAATAACACGGATTTCTGTCAATATTACCTCCTGAATGTCTAATAGTTTCATGGTGCTTAAATCCTAAAGCACCAGAGTGGTGGCCTAGTTGGTAGAGCATCTGCCTCACAACCAGGAGGTTGTGGGTTCAAATCCTGGCCGGGTCATACCAAAGACCATATGAAAATGGTACTTTCCACCTACTAGCTTGGTGCTCAGCATAAGAGAATGGGGAAAGGAAAGTCACCACACAGAGCTACCGGAGGACTGACCACCCCTACTGTAGCTTTCACAACTTACAGTACCAATTTCATTCCTGACCTCCTGGTTCAGTACTCCACATCTCGTCCACTCCTCAAATGCTGGTCTCTTATCTATACCACGTTCTACCCACAATACAAGAGGTGATCGTGCCTTCTCCATTGTTGCACCTGCCCTCAGGAATTAGCTACCCCAATCCATCAGATGCACTGAAAATCTGAATTGTTTTAAACGTCTTGAAAACCCACCTCTACTGACAAGCATTTTTATAACCCCACATTATGCAGTGTGTGTGTTTGTAATGAGTCCAGTTATGAGTCTGAGTTTGTGCTTTTGTGTGTGTGTGTGTGTCTTGATGTGCTCAGTTTTGTTGTGTGGGAAATGTTGTCTGGTTTTATCTTGAAATACTATATTTTATGCTTGCGCAGCACTTTGTAACCATGTATTTTAAAAAGTGCTATATAAATAAAGTTTTACTTACATTCCACATTGAATATAGGTAGAGTAAAACCACTGTCTCTGGCCTCAGCATGACACAAGTTGCATGAGTGTAGCACCAATACCAGAATACATACATTTAAAAAAATTCTTCCATGGTGCACTGGTGGATCTGGATTCTTTTGCATTAAGAACAACAAATCTACTAATTTACAACTTCTTGTAAATTCATGCCTCCATAGCCTGAGGCATGCCAACAGCAACATCTTGTCTGCAAACATACATAAACAAGATTAATTTAAGGGTTTTAAATTAATTAATTTAATTTAAGGGTAATATTGACAGGGTCTTGGGTTCGATCCAAGATGGCGCCCACAGCGGTCGACATGGTGCTTCGCTGCGCTCTTTGTTTGTTTTTGTTTGTCAATTGTGTGTCTGCTTGCACTTATACCCGTGAAGAACTTTTAAATATCAGGACTTTCACCCCCACGGACCTCCTCCCAGTTTTTCTAGCCCCTGCCGCCGATCTGGTTTATTGTTTGGCTCGGAAAGTGAGACGGCGGAAGAGAGGAAGACGAGCGGGCGCTCTCGTGCGACTTCGCAGGAGAGGCTCGCGAACGGCGCTGCCTGGCATATTTCTGTCCAATACCAACTCTCTCTCTAACAAGGTGGATGAACTGAGACTGCTGATGCGTTTTAGGGACCTCGCCTCCTCAGCTGCCCTCTGCTTTACTGAGACCTGGCTCCGGGAAAATATACCGGACAGCGCGCTGCGCCTCGACGGCTTCCAGCTCTTCCGTGCTGATCGTGACACAGAGCTTTCCGGCAAGACCACAGGAGGCGGTGTCTGCTTCTACATCAACTGCATCTGGTGCTCTGATGTAACGGTAATTTCCAAACACTGTTCTCCTGCCTTGGAATTTCTTGTTATCAATTGCAAGCCCTTCTATTCCCCGCGGGAGTTTGCTTCTTTCATAATGATCGCTGTGTACGCCCCTCCCGACGCGGACACGCGCGAAGCTCAGCGCGTGCTCGCGGATCACATTCAACACACAGAGCGGAGTTTTCCAGACTCGCTGATTATTGTGGCTGGCGACTTTAATCAGTGCAATCTGAGCCACGATCTCCCCCGCTACAAACAGTTTATTAAATGCCCCACCAGAGGATTAAACACACTGGATCACTGTTACACCACAGTGAAAGACGCATATCGCGCTGTTCCTCGGGCTGCGCTGGGATTATCTGATCACGTGATGGTTCACCTCATTCCCACATACAGACAGAGATTGAAGCTCACTAAACCTGTTGTGAGCACTACGAAGATACGGACCAGTGATGCTGAGGAGAAGCTGGAAACGTGCATGGAAATATCTGACTGGGGCATGCTTAAAGGAGCCACGCATGATCTGGATGAGTACACGGACACTGTGAACTCATATATCCACTTTTGTGAAGAGAACATTCTTCCATCACGCACCAGGGTGAGGTACTCTAATGACAAACCCTGGTTCACAGCTAAGCTCAGACAGATCAGGAAGGAGAAGGAAGCAGCGCTGAAAAGTGGAGACAGGGACTGCTACAGGGAGGTTAAATACCGGTTTAACAGAGAGCTGAAGAGGGCTAAATCTCTATACTCAGAGAGACTCCAGCAGCAGTTCACTGCTAATGATTCGGCTTCCGTGTGGAGAGGACTGAGGCAAATCACCAACTATCGACCTAAGGCTCCTAAAGGTCAGGATGACAAAGCCCTTTGTCAGAGACTGTCCCAACACTATGCCCGTTTTGACACCTCGTCATCTGTGTCCAACTCCCCCCCTCCCTCCAGCTCCACAGCCTCCACATTCCCTACTTCATTTAAGGCACCCCCCCCTCCTCCCCCCCTCCCCTTATCATCAGTGAGCAGGATGTGCTCAAACAGTTCTCCAGACTGAACCCGCGCAAGGCCCCCGGCCCAGACGGCGTGTCTCCCTCCACCCTGAGACTCTGTGCGAAACAGCTGGCTCCTGTATTCACAGACATTTTTAACACCTCCCTTAAGTTATGCCACGTGCCATCCTGCCTCAAATCCTCCACCATCATCCCTGTCCCCAAGAAGCCACGGATCACTGGACTTAATGACTACAGACCTGTAGCGCTCACCTCTGTAGTCATGAAGTCCTTTGAGCGCCTGGTCCTGTCCCACCTCAAGTCCATCACCACCCCTCTCCTGGACCCGCTGCAGTTTGCCTACCGAGCCAACAGGTCTGTAGACGATGCAGTCAACCTGGCCCTCCACTCCATCCTGCAGCACCTGGACTCCCCGGGAACCTACGCCAGGATCCTGTTTGTGGACTTCAGCTCCGCATTCAACACCATCCGCCCCGCTCTGCTCCGGGACAAGCTGTCCCTGCTCAACGTGCCTGACTCCCTCTGCAGGTGGATCATCGACTTCCTGACGGACCGGAGGCAGCATGTGCGGCTGGGAAAGACTGTCTCAGACTATACTAGCATCAGCACCGGATCACCCCAGGGCTGTGTACTTTCCCCCCTACTCTTCTCCCTTTACACCAACTCCTGCACCTCCAGCCACCAGTCTGTCAAGTTGATCAAGTTTGCGGACGACATCACCCTCATCGGGCTCATCTCCAACGGCGACGAGTCCGCCTACAGGAGAGAGGTGGCCCAGCTGGCGTCCTGGTGCAGCAATAACAACCTGCAGCTGAACGCTCTGAAGACAGTGGAGATGATTGTAGACTTCAGGAAAGTCACTACTCCTCTGCCCCCCCTCACCCTCTCAGGCTCTCCCATCACCACTGCTGATTCCTTCCGCTTCCTAGGCACTACCATCACCAGGGACCTCAAATGGGAGCTGACCATCAGCTCACTCATCAAAAAAGCCCAGCAGAGGATGTTCTTCCTGCGGCAGCTGAGGAAGCTCAAGCTACCCACCAAGATGTTAGTGCAGTTCTACACAGCCATCATCGAGTCCATCCTCACCACCTCCATAACCGTGTGGTACGCAGGAGCCACTGCCAGGGACAGACTAAGGCTGCAGCGCGTCGTGCGCACTGCTGAGAAGGTGATCGGCTGCAAGCTCCCATCTCTCCAGGATCTGTACATCTCCAGGACCCGGAGGCGTGCTGGCCGGATCATAGCCGATCCCTCACACCCTGGTCACGTACTGTTTGCCCCCCTCCCCTCTGGTAGAAGACTTCGGTCCATCCAGACTAAAACCTCCCGTCACATGAACAGCTTCTTCCCCTCTGCCATTAGACTGCTGAACACTAAGTGACTCTCGTGCACCATGTACAGCAGCTCAACCAGACTCATGTCAATCATCACTGTTTTCTTCCTGCATTACCGACTGCACTATATAGTTCTCCACAGTATCTGCTGCTGGCTAATATATATTTTAACTGTTGACCAGTATCACTTAATCTTATCCTACACTTTATTACATGTATAGTTTATTTCTCTTATCTTATCATGTTTAATGTTGCAGCATTGTACCGAGACAAATTCCTAGTTTGTGTACTACATGAACAATGGCAATAAACCTGATTCTGATTCTGATTCTGATTCTGATTCTGGATGTTTATAATACCACTTTAAAAGTCAAACATCAAAAACTATGATTAATTTTTTTCACACCTCAAAGGTTTTATTCACTCATTTAAGGACTTTTTTTTTTTTTTTTAAACAAGCAGCCACACAGGGGCTCAGGCACCGATGCAAGTGAAGATTCTACTAGGCTAGCTGCAGATGTGCTACCTGCTCATTAGCCCCATTTCTGTCAGCTGCTCCTGGCACAAGTGAAAGTGAGATGGACCATACCCATGGGCTTTTGAGTACAGACAAGGTAGATTTGTTCTGGTGCATACGCGCACACACACACACACACACACACGAGATACCATAACAAGAAATTAGGCAGGTAAAAGGGTTGCTGTATACTCCTTCACCTGTACGAAAATTGAGATCCAGATTTCATCTTTTGCTGCAGGCAAAATTGCAAGAGGAGAGCGCATAAAAAATTAATGCAGTTCTAAATCTGTATGTAAGTGGAACTATACAAAACATCTCAATCCATGACACAGAGCTTCCTTCATAAGTACAAAGTTTGGAAGTGTCTAACAGATGGCAAATCATTTGTTGATGATGGCACAGGTACATACAGTGTGATGAAAAAGTATTTGGACCCTTACTGATTTCTTATGTTTTTGCATATTTGTCACACTTTAATGTTTCAGATCATCAAAGAAATTTCAATATTAGACAAAGACAATGTGAGTAAATACAAAATGTAGCTTTTAAATGGTAAATTCATTTAAGGGAAAAAAGCAATCCAAACCTACGTGAAACCTATGTGAAAAGGCAATTGCCCTGCCTTGTTATATCATGAATTAAATGTGATTAATCACATTTTTTTTGGAAAGCTGAGTTCAATTTCACTAGCCACACCCAGGTCTGATTACTGCCAGACCTGTTGAATCAAGAAACCACTTAAATAGAACCTGCCTGACGAAGTGAAGTAGGCTAAAAGATCTCAAAAAGCAACACATGATACCGCAATCTAAAGAAATTCAAGATCAGATGAGAAACAGGAAAGCTAGAACAACATCTATAGAACTATAGGCCTCACTTGTCTCAGTTTGGACACTGGTCCATGATTCAACAATAAGAAAGGCTGAGCAAAAATGACATCCATGGGTGAGTTCCAAGGTGAAAACCACTGTGGATCAAAAGACCACAAAGGCTCTTCTCACATTTGCCAAAAAACCATCTTGGTGCTCGCCAAGACTTTTGGGAACATATTTCGTGGATTGACGAAAGTTGAACTTTTTGGAAGGCATGAGTCTCGTTACATCTGGCGTAAAATTAATGGTCTAGGGCTGCTTTGCTGCTTCAGAACCTGGACAAATGTTACCAGCGGAAACCCTGTTGAGTCATACAAACACTATTACTCATGCTCAGATAGGATGCACCCAAAAATATTTATACAAAAATTGTGTTGTGTTTTCACTGGCAGTGAGTATAATTTTCTCCATAATACCTGTTTGAGATTATTATTTTCTTGGATTGTTCTTTGCAAAAAATGACATCAATAGGTCTTGTAGGATTAAATTTAATTAGTTGTAGCATAGATTGAAAGACCAAATTATCTTGTATAACCACCCATATGATAACCTTTTGTGGTGCTTATACAGCCAGCACTGCTGCACTGCTGCTTGATGCTACTGCAACAGTAGTTTGTGGGAGAGAAACTCTGATCCAAGCCCCAGTTACATACTAAATGCTCCAAGATTATATGGCCACACGAAATGGTGTTTCTAAAAATAACAGACCTCCTGCTAAGTATTTAGTCCAATTTGTGACTGCACATATTTCATAATCCTCAGGGATAGTCTAACAAATTCACAGTGTGGTAGATTTGCTCATAAGGTTTTTAGCCTCAGGGGATGGAATATCAGAGAACACATAAAGGTTCAATTATGTTTGTAATAAAGAATCCAAAAGTGTGATATTTACATTGGGAATTGGTACAATAGTCATATTATCACAGAATGACAGGAAATGAATGCAGATTTCCTTGAAATTAATATAATTGCCAAAGCTATTTTAGCAAAAGCAATACCCACTTCAGGCCTTCTTGTCATATTGGATTTTCTGGCAAAGCAAAGTTTAGCAGCTTGTAAAATAAGAAACAGTGGTTAATCATTCCAATCACAGAGCAGAGAAAAAAAGCTACATTTCTGTCATCTAACTTAATGCATGATATTTTTTAACTATACAATTTGAATAAATTGATTTCCCTCTCTCCATTTAGATGAAGCACAGTGTCCTGAGAGCATGATTGGAATAAAAAAAAAAATAATGTACATTACTTTGTTTGCTTTGTAAGACTTGCTAGCATGTTTACAGCTAATGATTTAAATACATCAACACCAATGAGCATCCTGTCAATTGCAATTATTTCTTTAGAGTAGTCATTGCTTTGCAGTTGTTACCAAGATACCAACATCCATCCATTCATCCATCTTCTACCGCTTTACCGGAGGTTCGGGTCGCAGAGGCAGCAGTTCAAGCAGAGAAGTGCAGACTTCCCTCTCCCCAGCCACCTGCTCCAGCTCTTCAGAGAGGATACCAAGGCGTTCCCAAACCAGCTGGGAGATATAGTCTCTCCAGTGAGTCCTGGGTCTACCCCGGGGTCTACTCCCAGTGGGACGTGCCCAAAACACCTCAAGTGGGAGGCGTCCAGGAGGCATCCTGATCAGATGTCCATACCACCTCAACTGGCTCCTGTCAATGTGGAGGAGAAGCTGTTCTACTCTTAGCCTCTTCCGGATGACTGAGCTCCTCACCCTATCTCTAAGGGTGAGTCCAGCAATCCTACGAAGGAAGCTCATTTCAGCTGCTTGTATCTGCAATCTCATTCTTTCGGTCATTACCCAAAGCTTATGACCATAGGTGAGGGTAGGAACATAGATTGACTGGTAAATCAACAGCTTTGCCTTAGAGCTCAGCTCTCTCTTCACCACAACAGACCGGTACAATGTCCGCATCACTGCAGATGCTGCTCCAATCCGTCTGTCAATCTCTTGCTCCAGTCTCCCCTCACTCATGAATAAGACCCCGAGATACTTAAACCCCTCCACTTGGGGCAGGAGCTTGTCCCCATCCCGGAGAGGACAATCCACCTTTTTCCGGCTGAGGACCATGGACTCGGACTTGGAGGTGCTGATTCTCATCCCAGCCGCTTCACACTCAATGGCAAACCGTCCCAGTAAGACCTGTAGGTCATTCCTGGATGAAGCCAACAGGACAACATTGTCTGCAAACAACAGAGATGAGATCCCGTGGTCACCGAGCATGACACTCTCCGTTCCCTGGCTGCGCCTAGAAATCCTGTCCATAAAAATTATGAACAGGATTGGTGACAAAGGGCAGCCCTGGCAGAGTCCAACTCTCATTGGGAATGAGTCCGACCGAGTGTTGGCAATACGAACCAAACTCTCACAACGGTTGTATAGAGACCGAATAGTTCGTAACAACAAGCCCGATACCCTATACTCCCGAAGCACCCCCCCACACAAAAAAACATGAGGGACACAGTCAAATGCCTTTTCCAAGTCTGCAAAACACATGTAAACTGGTTGGGGAAACTCCCACAAACCCTCAAGGATTCTCGAGAGGGTAAACAATTGGTCCAATGTGCCACAGCCAGGATGAAAACCACATTGCTCCTCCTGAATCTGAGGTTCGACCAACGGCCAGACTCTCCTCTCCAGTACCTTGGCATAGACCTTACCAGGGAGGGTGAGGAGTGTGATCCCTCTAAAGTTGGAGCACACCCTCCGGTCCCCCTTTTTAAAGATGGGAACCACCACCCCGGTTTGCCATGCCAGAGGCACTGTCCCCAACCTCCATGCAATGTTGCAGAGGCGTGTCAACCATAACAATTTTACGACATCCAGAGCCTTGAGGTACTTTGGGTGAATCTCGTCCACCCCCGGGGCCCGGCCACCAAAGAGATTTTTAACCACCTTGGCGACCTCAGCCCCTGTGATGGGCGAGTTGTCCCCCTCGTTCACAAGCCCTGCTTCCTCTGTGGAAGGTGTGTCAGTGGGATTGAGGAGATCCTCAAAATATTCCTTCCACCGCCCGATGATATCCCCCGTCGAAGTCAGCAGCGCCCCATCCACACCATACACAGTGTGGACAGGGAGCTGCTTCCCCCTCCTGAGCCGCCAGACGCTTTGCCAGAATCTCTTCGATGCCGACCAAAAGTATTATTCCATGGCCTCACCGAACTCCTCCCATACCCGAGTTTTTGCTTCAGCAACCACCCGAGCCGCACTCTGCTTGGCCTGCCGGTACACCTCAGCTGCTTCGGGAGTCCCACAAGCCAACCAAGCTTGATGAGACTCCTTCTTCAGCTTAATGGCCCCCCTCACCCTGGTGTCCACCACTTGGTTCGGGGGTTGCCACCATGAGATGCCCCAACGACCTTGCGGCCGCAGTTTTGGGCTGCCGCTTCAACAGTGGAGGTGGAGAACATGGCCCATTCAGACTCCATGTCTCCAGACTCCCTCGGAATGTGGTTGAAGTTCTTCTGGAGGTGGGAGTTGAAAACCTCCCGGATAGGGGCCTCAGCCAGACATTTCCAGCACACCCTCACTATACGTTTGGGTCTACCAGGTCTGAATGGCGTCCTCAACGGGCATCGGATCCAACTCACCACCAAGTGGTGATGAGTTGACAGCTCTGCACCTCTCTTTACCCGAGTGTCCAAGACATACGGTCGCAGGTCTGATGACATGATAACAAAATCGATCACTGACCTGTGACCTAGGGTGTCCTGGTGCCAGGTGCACATATGGACACCCTTATGCTTGAACATGGTGTTCGTTATGGACAAACTGTGGTTAGCACAGAAGTCCAATAACTGAACACCACTCGGGTTCAGATAGGGCAGGCTATTCCTCCCAATCCCCCTCCTCCAGGTTTCACTGTCATTGCCCATGTGCGCATTGAAGTCCCCCCAGTAGGACAATGGAGTCTCCAAGAGGAGCACCCTCCAGCACCCCAGTCAAAGACTCAAAAAAGGGCGGGTACTCTGAACCATCACCTGGTACATAGGCGCAAATGATGGTCAGTACCCGTTTCCCAACCCGAAGGCGCAGGGAAACAACCCTTTCGTCCACCGGGGAAAACTCCAACATAGAGGCCGCAAGGTGGGGGGATACAAGAATACCCACCCCTGCTCGGCGCCTCTCGCCCAGGGTAACTCCAGAGTAGGCCAAGCTCCAGCCCCTCTCCAGGAGACTGATTCTGGAACCGGAGTTGGGTGTTGAGGTGAGGCCGACTATATCTAGCCGGTATCTCTCAACCTCACGCACCAGCTCAGGGTACTTCCTCACCAGAGAGGTGACATTCCATGTTCCAAAAGCCAGTTTAAGAACCCTGGGATCAGACTGCCAAGGTCTCCGCCTTCGACTGCCACCTGATCCACATAGCACCGGACCCCCATGGTCCCTCCTGCAGGTGGTGAGCCCACTGGAGATGGCAACATATTATCAATTAATCTACAGTATATCCTATCACAACAATCCATCATCATAGTAAATCCTACCCAATAAAATGTTTATTACTTTGCCAATATATGTTCTATTTTGCCACTCAACGAGTGCTGCCCTGTTTATATAAATGTCTCTATCTGGCCTTTTTGCTTAAATTAGCAGGTACAGATTAGTGTGATCAAAAACATTAATTTGGCCATATTTAGGGCTGGGCAATATACCAAACATATTTGAGGTAGCGGTACATTTGGCTGTCCACAATACATAAAATGCCTATATTGCACATATCGAGCATAGTTTTGTCACATTAATATATTCTTCTTCTCCATGTGTGTGTATTGTATTTTGTGTAGTGTATATATATAAATATATATACACTACCATTCAAAAGTTTGGGGTCACTTAGAAATTTCCTTATTTTTGAAAGAAAAGCACTTTTTTTCAATGAAGATAACTTTAAACTAATCAGAAATACACTCCATAAATTGCTAATGTGGTAAATGACTATTCTAGCTGCAAATGTCTGGTTTTTGGTGCAATATCTACATAGGTGTATAGAGGCCCATTTCCAGCAACTATCACTCCAGTGTTCTAATGGTACAATGTGTTTGCTCATTGCGTCAGAAGGCTAATGGATGATTAGAAAACCCTTGTGCAATCATGTTAGGTCTGCAATGCTGTAATTGCTGCAAATGGAGGATTCTTTGACGAAAGCAAAGTTTGAAGGAAAAAATATTATTTCAAATACAAATCATTATTTCTAACCTTGTCAATGTCTTGACTATATTTTCAATTCATTTTACAATTCACGGTGGTAAATAAGTGTGACTTTTCATGGAAAACACAAAATAATTGTCTGGGTGACCCCAAACTTTTGAACGGTAGTGTATATATATACTGTATATATATATATATATATATATATATATATATATATATATACAGTATATATATATATAGGCTCTATTGCCCAGCCCTAGTCATATTATCAAAAAAAAAAAAGCCCTTCACTGAATTTTACTGCAACTGTATAATTTCAAGCCATAAAAACATCAAGCAATAATCTCAACCTTTACAATTTAAGCACTGGTCCTTTCAGAGATGTGTTTTGATTGTTACTGAATTATCAAAATGTTGAAGGAGCAGATCTCCGTGTCTCCTCTTCCCAAAGATCAATAGCACTACGGGGTCCTGCTTTCCCGCAAAGGGCACTGGGACGACACCCTGATCCAACTCCCAAACCATAAATCATTCATCACCAGCAGGTACACAGAGTCAAAGCAGTCAGTAGGGAAGTCAGAGCCCTGACCTTTCCTGCTGGGCATAGACACCCTCTTGTTCCAGTCTTGTCTTTTACATTCCAGCTTCTTCCTATGCATCAAAGTCAAATTCTCATGTCACAACTACACGAAGGTCACAATCCCTCTAACTTTCTCTCCTCTTCTTCTCTTTTCCTATCTATTTCTAGATGTCTTTGCAGAACATGACTTGAAGATGAACACTCCTCAGACTGAGTTAGAGGAGAAAGACTGTCCTTCTCCAGAGGAATTAGAGTGCAAAATCTGCTACCAGCGCTACAATGTTCACCAACGCAAGCCTAAGATCCTGGACTGTCTGCACCGGGTCTGTGCCCGTTGCCTCATTAAGATCCTCGACATTGCTGAGGGTGCAGACTGCGTCTCCTGCCCCTTTTGCCGGCACCAGACTGGGATCACGGAGCATGAGGTTTCAGCTCTGCCCAATGACGTTAACATCATGTCTCACCTGGCGTTACGGGACAAATGCTGGAGCTCCGACCAAAACAGAGAGGTGGTTCTCACTCCGAAGAGTTTCTCTTCCTCCAGTCCATCTACTGACTCCTCCAACTGCCTGGTCATCACAATAATGGAGGTGCAGAGGGACTCGCAGCACTCCCCGAGCCAAAATGACAGCTCTGACATCTATGCGGAGCAGAGCCTGGACTCAGTATCAATAGGCTCCAACGGGCTGGCTGATCAGGATGCCATTTCTAAGCTATGTAATCATTTCCCACGGATCCTGGTCTGGCTGCTGGGTTTCTTATACTTTGGCTCGCTGCCTCTCGGAATTTACCTGCTGGTAATCCAGAGAGTGACTTTGGGCATTGTATGTGTTAGCTTAGTGCCCTCAAGCCTGACCGTTTGCCTAGTCTATGGATTTTGTCAGTGCTTGTGTCAGGGTATGTGTGACTGCTCATCCAGGGGCTGATATAATGAGATACCTGTGGTCCTAAGACAAAAATCAGGAGCAAAAAAATAGGTCCGTCAACTAAGAAAACTCCACAAGGTGAAGATAGCATCCATTCCAGTGAGTAATCTTCATGAGAGTGACAGGCCGGTGTAACAAAAATCAAAAGATACCCTTCAGTGACTCACTGTGCTTTTGTTGGGCCTACTGCTGCAACTCAGACACCAGCATGGCCTAGAGAACCAACAGAGTCTATATCTGCATTTCTGTGAAGTACTTCTGTGACCTTTATTTGCTCCGTGTCGTGTGTGGAAGACCTTAAACCTTTGACTTGCATAACAACAGCAGTGGAAAAAGTCCTGGGTAAAACACATTACAGACAAACAAAATTCTTGCAAATATTTTAAATGAACACAGGAAATGACTAATTTGGAAGGCAAAAATATGCATGTAGCAACTTTTGGCCAAAAGAGAGAAGCACAGCTGAAATACAAAACCATTTAGGTCACTGATCACATGAGCTGGCTACAGTAAATTCAAGTTATTTTAATAGTCTAGTTCAATTTCTTATCCTCCTTATTCCTTATTCTTGTACCAATCTAGAAATCAAAGCAAGTCATTTACAGACTGATAAAGATATTTTTTCACATATATTATGTACGCCAAATTTAGTATCATAGAGACAAGTCACTGCTAAGTAAAGCAAAGTGTACCTCCTCATTATCATGTCCAACAGATTTCTGTCTGTGCCATTTTCCTAATGATGTTTTAATAATAGCTCCAAAAATTGCACATTAGGTGCCATGATCATTTAATAGCATACACTATGTTATCTCTACCAGTTTATTTACTTAGATGCTTTAAGGACAGCATGGCTTAGATCAAAATGCTGGCTGGCATTCTCCCGTTTAAACAGATTTAAATGATAGGTTTTTGATTCTGATTAGCAACATGTAATACTGGAGGAAGAGGATGCCCCACACAAGCACACACCTGCAAATATTTAGGCAATTGTTGAATTGTGAAAAATAACTTACCAGTCATTATTTAGCAATGAAAAAAAGGAAAAACACTGTTGATTTAGGCAACAAGTGAAAAGCTGAGCCACTGACTGAGCAGTCATTCATGGGATAAAATATGAGTGTTTATATAGTAAGTGTTGTGTGGTCATGCAGCTGATTGACACATGTTTTTGTGGCTCTATGAACAATGTAATGAGTGTATGCAAGAATTATATATCAAATAATGATTTAGCTCATGGAGAACAATATCATGTGATGAACAAATTTCTGCCTTGACTAAATTAAAACACAGCTGAAACCAACACAAACAGTGGTATTCATGGGAAGAGGTTTGATGAGGTATCTGTTGTTATGGATTGTGCATATTCCTTCCTATCATTTCAAATTCTCATGATCAAATTAAACATAAAGCAGTTTAACACCTCAGTTTTTTAAAGGTCCTATTCACTGAACAATTGTGTTTTTGTGGGCTTTAAACCTCTGAAATATTGATCACTTGATTAGCGAAAAAAAAATAATTGAAACACTCGCTTCTCTGAAAACAAACAGCCTTTATATGGTTTCTGCATCCAGTGAGCCATTTTCACTCTTCTTGGTTTGTTCCTCAACATCAAGGAAAGTAAGCGTAGCCTGGATACACGCCACTGCTCTATTATTGGCCAGCTTAGTTGTCTTTCTGCAAATGCAGATGAGCAGGGAGTCCAGCCAAGGCATTAGCTTCAGAGCTAACAGTGCTACTAGGGAGTTAGCTTGCCAAGCATGGTTCATATTGCTATTTTCTTTAGATTTCAGTCACCATAGCAGACATCCCAGTTTCCACCTCTTATTTTGTGATATGTATTTTCTCCATGACGCTATTTCAAACCGTTAGTATTACCGTGGCTAGGTGGTTGGAGTTTGCCTCAGTGGAGAGAGACTGACAGACAGGCTACTTGACGGTGGCTTAACTGTCAAGTCTGGCTGGTTTTGATCACTATTTTCTGTAAATTTTATCCCCCCCCCCCAAACACACACACTGGAATCCGTTCATCTACCAAGACTTGATCATATACTTTGCTCTAAGACTTTACTTTTAGCAGCTAGCTGACCAGTTAGCCACCTTGGGCCGCCATTTGCTCATTTGCAAATGTTTTTGTGCTTACTGTCATATCCTATTGACCACTGAGACCACACATAACTTGTCCAAAAGAAATGCATTATTTCATCCACTCTTGAAAACAAATTTACATATATTGGCTCCGGCTTGCTATCCAAGCTAGGAGCTAGCCAGCTATGACTAGCAATAGTGATGTAAAAGAGAGGGCTGAATTAACTGTGGTTCTTGGGCATTTAAAGAGGCAAGCACTGTAACGAGCCATTCTGAGGAAGGCTGCAAAAGGTGATCCACAATTATTCTTCTTCGGCTTTAAGCTGCTCCCTTTAGGGGTCACCACAGCGAAACATCTGCCTTCATCTCACCCTATCCCTTGCATCTTCCTCTGTAACACCAACCCTCTCCATGTCCTCCTTCACTACATCCATGAGTCTTCTCTGTGGTCTTCCTCTTTTCCTCCTGCCAGGCAGCCCCATCTTCAACATCCTTTGTCGTACATATCCACTATCCTTTCCCTGCACATGTCCAAACCATCTCAGCCTTGTCTCTCTTGCTTTGTCTCCAAACCACTCATCCTGAGCTGTCCCTCTGATATACTCATTTCTAATCTTGTCCCACTTAAGTCACTTCCAGTGAAAATCTTAGCATCTTCAACTCTGCCACCTCCAGTTCCATCTCCTGTCTTTTTGTCAACGCCACAATCTCCAAACCATACATCGTAGCAGGTTTCACTAGCATCTTGTAAATCTTCCCTTTCACTCTTGCTGCTACCCTTCTGTCACAAATCACCCCTGACACTCATCTCCACTCACTCCACCCTGCCTGCACTCTCTTCTTCACCTCTCTTGTGCATTTTCCATTGTTTTGGATGGTTGACTCTAGGTATTTAAACTCATCTACTTTCACTACCGCTACTCCTTCCATCTTCACTGTTGCACCTGCGACCCTCTCATTCACACCTATGTATTCTGTCTTGCTTCTACTGACTTTGATTCCTCTTCTCTCTAGAGCAGTGGTTCTCAACTGGTCTGGCTTTGGGAATCCACCATCACATGTTGTTTTTCTTGCCTTCTGATTGTTGCTCTGAGTGTTGCTATCCCTATGCTGTTACAATCCTGGAATTTCCCCATTGTGGGACTAATAAAGGCTTATCTTATCTTATCTTATCTTACCCCTCGATGACAAGCCGCGACCCAAATCAAAGATTTTCAAATTCTCAAATTTATTGAATGTAAAGATTGTGCATTTTGAACCTGAGGTAGAAGAACAGAATATCACAGTATACAAACACAAAACAAATTTAATGATTAACCAAAATGACCAGTAAGTGGTAATACAACAGAGGGAACAATTCCCTTTAATGCTGAATTAGCTGCATTTTAAATTAAAAATTAAACAAAAAGTGCAATTCAAAAGAATTCAAGTCTCAAAATTGACTTTTCTTCTGATTGTTTTTTCAGTATTTACCTACTGATAAGGTTATGTGCTTTGAAAAAAATGAAGGAACACTCACTAAAACCTGTAACAGTGACATCATAGACCTGAGTCTGGAGGAATTAATGGGAGAACTGGGGATGTTTTTTGCTCTTGACAAGAGTCTCAGTGTCTGGAGTTATATTAGACAAAGCGACTCTGAGGTCATGCTCAATGTCCAGTCTGTTTCTCTGTTTTGTCTTCAACTGAACCAGAGCTGAGAAGCCACACTCACAGTGATAGGTAGTGCTGAAAGGTAGGAGGGTTTTTACTGCTCAAATGGCAAGAGCAGGATACTCGCTCATCACAGTGCTGCACCAGAACTGCGACAGGCTTACCTCCGTGAACCTCTTTTTCAGCGTGCAGTCACATGATAGCTCCACCAGCTGACTCTCTTCGTTGCTTGGCCACGCAACACTTTCCATGTCGATTCCAAAGGGATCGCGTATTCAGTCGTCATCCTTCTGTTTCTCGGGAAAGTACTCATTAAATCTGCGTTTCGCCATACTCAATTAGCATATACAAACAAACGTTGCGAGTCTTCTTCTACTGTGCGAAATATGGTGTCGCCCGCCACCTACTGCCATCGACTGTTAAGGAGTGTGAATTGATGACACTATGTTGATTTATTTCTTGATATTTTATTTGCCCAGGCAAAGGCCCGCGACCCACTGAAAACAGGTCCGCGACCCATTTTTGGGTCGCGACCCACCAGTTGAGAATCACTGCTCTAGAGCATACCTTCCTCTCTCCAGGTACTCTTCCACCTGCTCCCTATTCTCACTACAGATCACAATGTCGTCTACAAACATCATGGTCCATGGAGACTCCTGCCTGACCTCGTATGTCAGCCTGTCCATCACCACGGCAAACAAGACGAAGCTCAGAGCCGATCCCTAATGTAATCCCACCCTCACCTTGAATCCATCTGTCACTCCTACAGCACACCTCGATACCATCATGCTGTCCTCATACATGTCCTGCACCACCTTCACATACTTCTCTGTCACTCCTGACTTCCTCTTACAGTACCGCACTTCCTCTCGTGGCACCCTATCATATGCCTTCTCTAGATCCACAAAGACACAGTGCAACTCCTTCTGACCTTCTCTATGTCCTTCTGACCTTCTCTATGCTTCTCCATCAACACTCTTAAAGCAAACATTGCATCTGCAGTACTCTTTCTTGGCATGAAACCGTACTGCTACTCACTGATTGTCACCTCTCCTCTTAACCTGGCTTCAACAACTCTTTCTCATATCTTCATAGTGTGGCTGATCAACTTTATGCCTCTATAGTTACTACAGCTCTGAGCATCACCTTTGTTCTTGAAAATTGGCACCAAAACACTTCTCCACTCCTCAGGCATCCTCTCACTCTCTAAGATTGTGATAAAGCTGGGTTCACACTATAACGTTTGGACTGACTTTTACTGATGTGTTGAAAAATCAGAGAAATCAGTCCAAACGTTGGTGAAATTACGTTAGTGAGAACACACCAACTTTAACAAACTTTTGCAAACTTTTATGAACTTTTGCTGGCATTTCCCAGCGTTGCATTCAGCGTTGTCAAACTTTTGCCAACTTAGGCTAGCGTATGTGTAGCAGTTGCCAACTTAGGTTAACTTAAGCAAACGAATACTCAGTGCAGGTCTGCTGATATAAAGATCAGCATTTGTGGAGGCTTCCTGCCATCCTGGATCTACTTTTTTGGGTGGATTCACACTACACGCTTGGACCAACTTTTACTAATGTTTTAGCAAACGTTTGGCTCTGCTGGCAAAAGTTGATAAATGTTAACGATAGTTGGTGTTTGTTGGTGACAGTTGTATTCATTGAGAATTTTCAGCATGCTGAAAATTTGCTGATGTTTGAAAATAAACGTTGGTGAAAGTTGTGCTCAGTTTGTAAAAGTTCCTCTAAGTTATGTAGAGTTTGCCTAAGTCAGCCTAAGTTAAGCTCCTTTGGCAAATGTTGACTGAAATGCTGTTAAATGTCATGAGCCGAGCCGACTTGGTTTTCCCTGGCTCGGCCCTGATCTCTCTGTGGGTTCTGGCTTCACTGTTTATGTGCATTTTTCCATCTTCCTAGCCACTGCCTGACCGGCAGCTGTTAGTCAACCTCTGATCTTTTTCCCACGCTGCTGACAGTCTTTCGGTGCTGCCACGCCCCCTTGCTCTCCATATTCCACCAGCTGTCTCAGCCCTGGTAATTATCTTTTCTGCGCCTCAGGTGCTCCCAATTTGTGTGACCAGCGGCATTTGGACTTAAGCAGTGCTTCGCTAGACAAACGCCGTTGGGTCATTGAGTGAGTCACTCCTGCTCTCCACGGGGTGATCGCCACGTCAAGAAGGATTATTGTTTTCGCTCGCCTGGATTGCTGGACTTTTTGGGACTGCTCCAACTTGTGAGTAAACTGTCAGTGATTCTTTTGTGTTGCCTCTACGCTGTTCCAGAAGCGTTCTTTCCCGGTTGAATCCCGTTTCGCTTCTGACAGCACTTCCTCTCTGCAGCACAATTGTTACACTTAGGCTGTGCCCAGTTAACGTTCCCTGCTAGTTTGCTGAGCTACCCGCTGTCTTCCCTGCTCTCCCGAGCGCAGCCATTTTGTACCACTGTTCATTTGTCACCTGTATCTTTACACTGACTGTCAATAAACGTGTGTGTGGTGAATTCCAGCATTTAAATCCTCATTCTTCCTTCTCTCCACCATGCGCAATGAAGGGCGCACGGGGGAGTTTATGATAGAATGACCCAACCAGTAAAAAGGATTTAGCAGGTTCACCCACACATCCCTTTTTCCCCCTTTTTATTTACTGCTTGTTGGGACGTACCTGGTTTGGAGATGTCGTGGGGCCAGCATTATCCAATGAGTCTCGGCTGGGAACGCTGCCAAGCTCTTATGGACATTGACGGCCTCATATCTACGGCAAGCGAATATTCCACCCCGGCGGACGTCTGGTGGTATGTCAAGCTGGCGGAGGCAGAGGTTCGGCGATGCCCTCAGCTTTCCGAACATCTCAAGGGAGCTGAGCAGATTTCCCAGCTGGCAGCGCTCCAACGCGAGTATGGCGAGAGGGAGAGGATGTCCCCGAAGACCAGGCTCGCGCCGAAGGGGTGGCGCTCCCAGGATGTCGCTGAGACTGTTCCCCACCAGGTCTGCACTCCCGCTCACACCAAACTCAACCCAGCAAACAAGGGGCAGCGTCGTCCCATGTCGAAGCACCGGGAAAAGCCCTCTCCTCCGTCAGCCGCCATCTTCCCTCCGGCAGCAGTGGGGTCCGCTGAGGTCATCCCGGATACGCCCACCTCCGTTGCCATGGAGCCGGCTCCTCCTCCACCTGTAGAAGAGGACCGTTTCACCATGAACACAGAGAGGGACGACAGCCTGCCAGCTACAGCAGTTAACATCAAAGGCCGGGATGATAGGCAAGTGTTCTTTCTCTTCTCTCCTCATAATAATAATAATAATAAACCTTGTCTGTCTCCTGGGAAAGGGCCCCAGTTACAGCAGTCCGCTGGGCTTCCCCTACCGGCTGCAGCTAACAACTCCTTTTCTACTAACTAACTAACTAACCTGCACTTATATAGCGCTTTTCTAGTCCGCGCCGCCGTAGGTCCAGCAGGCTGGCTTCGGGCCATCGTGGGGGCTGCGCCCTAGGATTAGCCCAACATGGGTGCTGCGCTCCTGCTCGGACCTGTCATGGAAGCAACCCTCCAGCGTGGGTTCCACCGTGGGTGCTGCAGAGCCTCAGCCGGAGGCCACTGCGAGTGCTGCAGAGCCAGCCCGGTTGGGGGCCACGGTGGGGGCAGCTAGGGTCTTGCTGGAGTCTGTCATAGGTGCAGCAGAGCCGGCCCGGTTGGGGGGCCATCATGGGTGCAGTCAGGCTCCCGCTGGAGTCCATTGTGGGTGCAGTGGAGCCGGCCCGGTTGGGGGCCATCATGGGTGTAGCTGATCCTCAGCCAGAGGTCACCACGGGTGCAGCGAGGCTCCTGCTGGAGTCCATCGTGGGTGTAGCGGAGCCAGCCTGGTCAGGGGCCGCCGAGGGCACTATGGACCACCCTAAGGACGCCGTGGTCCCCTTATCCCTGCTCTATGCTGTGAAGGTCCCCTCTCCCCGGTCCCGCTGCCCACTAGTGAGCCTTCCAGTGGGCAGGCCACCTCCTGTTTCACCCCTCCAGTCCTGCTGGCTGAGCAACATTAGCCGGCCGCCAGAAGAATGGACTCCCCGGGTCAGGTGGCCCACGTTTTCCGGCAGGCTGCCGGACGTCGTCCACTGGACCTTCTACTGGGACTGGGACTCTGGGCGGCCTCCTCAGCCCCAACGCCCGTGGACTTAGGGGGGTTTATTGTGGTCCTGGGCAGGGCACTGCGTTCCCTCCTTCCTGTTCCCCCTTCTGCCCACCCGGGTTCGGGTTGTTTTGTTGTGGTCGCAACTGTTGGGGGGGGGGCTTCTTGATGTTACTGTGGGTGTCTGGGAATCCACCCCTTAGAGGGGGGGGCTCTGTCATGAGCCGAGCCGGCTCGGTTTTCCCTGGCTCGGCCCTGATCTCTCTATGGGTTCTGGCTTCACTGTTTATGTGCATTTTTTCCATCTTCCTAGCCACTGCCTGACCGGCAGCTGTTAGTCAGCCTCTGATCTTTTTCCCACGCTGCTGACAGTCTGTCGGTGCTGCCACGCCCCCTTGCTCTCCATATTCCACCAGCTGTCTCAGCCCCGGTAATTATCTTTTCTGCGCCTCAGGTGCTCCCAATTTGTGTGACCAGCGGCGTTTGGACTTAAGCAGCACTTTGCTTGACAAACGCCGTTGGGTCATTGAGTGAGTCACTCCTGCTCTCCACGGGGTGATCGCCACGTCAAGAAGGATTATTGTTTTTGCTTGCCTGGATTGCTGGACTTTTTGGGACTGCTCCAACTTGTGAGTAAACTGTCAGTGATTCTTTTGTGTTGCCTCTACGCTGTTCCAGAAGCGTTCTTTCCCAATTGAATCCCGTTTCACTTCTGGCAGCGCTTCCTCTCTGCAGCACAATTTTTACTCTTAAGCTGTGCCCAGTTTACGTTCCCCACTAGTTTGTTAAGCTACCCACTGTCTTCCCTGCTCTCCCGAGCGCAGCCATTTTGTACCACTGTTCATTTGTCACCTGTATCTTTACACTGACTCAATAAACGTGTGTGTGGTGAATTCCAGCATTTAAATCCTCATTCTTCCTTCTCTCCACCATGCGCAATGAAGGGCGCACGGGGGAGTTTATGACAGAAAAAACTGATGTTTTTAGATCAAAACTCAGTTCAGACATGCAGGAACGAAAGAGAAATAGAGAGAAGGGGTCATTAAAAAAGAAAATATACACGTAAGAGGACAATGTACAGTATTTGGTGATAACATGGTGTGTATGACATGTTTTTTTAAGTTTTTTAATCTATGGTGTATATATATATATATACGTATATATATATATATATATATATATATATACAGTATATATATATATATATATATATATATATATATATTGGACATTTGATTAGTTTTGAATTGTTGAATTGTTTGTGGGTTTGTGGGATTTTTTTGCACGCTCTCGGCGGTGGCCGCTTTTTGTTGCGGCACTCAAGGTGCTCAGAGTTGAAAAAAGTTAAACTTTTCAGACTGCAGCTGAGTTCGTCAATGTCAGACCTTTCTAAGCAGCCAATCAGAATTAAAGAAGGGCAGGACATAGGATGCCGGTACAGTCTATACTCAGACTCCTGCTTTTCTTGTCATCATATTTTGCACCCAGAGCTGCTACCAATGCTAGAATATGTTTCCTGTCCATTGTTATTTAAAGACTGCTATTAAAAATAAGTAGAAAGTCTGACCATAGGAAAAGCAGAAGTGCTGAGCTGTAAGTGACAAGCTGTTGCTGGGATACAGGGCACAGACTTTTTTTTTCCAGAGCGCAACACACAACCGCTGAAAAAAAGACATTCAGGGTGGTCAGGTGACAAAAAACACGTTTGGTGGACACTTAGGCTGCATGTAATCAACCAAAAAATGTGACAGGCCAAAAGAAAAAAAAAAATGCCATTGAGAAATTTACTGTTCATAATTTTCTGCTCCATGCGTAATCATTCTCCAGGATTGGTTCACTTCCAGTGTGGGAATCAAACAGTGCTGATGTGGTGTCAAAAAGTAAACGACATTTAACAGGATTTTATGTTATTTTAATTGAGAGAGATGTATCAGTCAAAATATAATCACCTGTCATTTTCTTTATATCATGATTCACTAAATAGTTTTTTTTTATTCCATCCACATTCACATTTTAATTGCAGACTTAGTGTTGGAGTCTATGTCATTATTTTATTATTTTTTTAGATGAATGAATGAATGAACAGGTGAAAACGGTATGCAGAAGTGACTACACAGGAATATCAAACGAGAATAAATACTGAAACATTTGCCCAAGGGAGATATGTTCACTCCAGAAGCAGGATGGCAGGAAGCCTCCACAAACACTGATCTTTATATGAGCGTCACTTGACACTGATGTAAATGGTAAATGGCATTCACTTATATAATGCTTTTATTATCATCTCTTGATGACCAAAGTGCTTTACAGATCCTGCTATCCACCCATTCACACACTGATGGTGGCATGCTACCTAACATGGCACTTCCAGACCCACCAGGAACAATTGGGGGTGAAGTGTCTTGCCCAGGGACACAACAGCAGGGTATCCGGGGAGAGCGGGATTTGAACCCCCAACCATGCGGTTATTGGACGACCTGCTCTACCTCCTGAGCCACTGCCACCCCCGCCCCGATGTCAGCTGATGTGCGCTGAGTATTTCTCTGATTTTTCAAAACATCTGTAAAAGTCAGTCCAAACGCTAGAGTGAACCCAGCTTTAACTGAGGCTGACTTAGGTAAACTGTGACTAACTTAGCTCAGCACTCAGGAACTCTTACCAACTGAGCACTAATTTCACCAACATGTATTTCCAAATGTCGGCAAATTTTCAGCATGCTGAAAATTTTCAAAGTAAACAACTTTTGCCAGCGTTTGCCAACAAACACCAGTAATCATTAACTTGCCAGCAGAGCCAGACGTTTGCCAAAATGCCAATAAAAGTCACTCCAAACGTTGTAGTGTGAATCCATCTTAAACAATCTGGTTAAAAAGTCCACTGCCATCTCTCCTAAACATCTCCATACCTCCACAGGTATGTATGTCATTTGGACCAACTGCCTTTCCATTCTTAATCCACTTCAAAGCTGCCCTCACCTCCGACTTGCTAATCCTCGGGACTTCCTTGTTCACCATCTTTCCTTCATTCATCCTCCTCCTCTCTCTCTCCTTTTCTTAATTCATCAGCTCTTCAAAGTACTCCTTCCACTTTCTCAACACACTCTTGTCATTTGTTAGTACATTACCATTCCTGTCCTTAACCTAACCTGCTGTACATCCTTTCCAACTCAATCTCTCTGTCTAGCCAATCGATACAAGTTCTTTTCTCCTTCCTTAGTGTCCAGCCTCTCATACAACTCACTTCTGCCTTTTCCTTTGTCCCCTCTCTCTTTACCATGCACCTAGATTCCAAATACTTCTGTCTACTTTATTCATCTCCCTGACTATCCCACTTTGTCTTTGCTAACCTCTTCCTTTGAATACTTTCCTGTACCTCCTCATTCCACCACCAAGTATCCTTGTCTTCCTTCCTCTGTCCACTGGATACACCACATACCTTTCTACCTGTTTCCCTCAATACTATTGCTGTACTTTCCCAGTCATCTGGTAATTCTTCCCTACCACCCAGAGCCTGGATCAACTCCTCCTGAACTCTGTGTGACCTTCTTCCTTCTGTAACTTTCCCCACTTAATCTTTGGCTCTGCCTTCACCATTTTCCTCTTCTTGCTTTGCAAAGTCATAATACAGACTACCATCCGATGCTGTCTAGCTACATTCTCCCCTGCCACCACCTTGCAGTCTCCTATCTCTTTCAGATTTCTCCTTCTGCATAAGATGTAGTCCACCTGTGTGCAGCTTCCGCCACTCTTGTAAGTCAGACTATGTTGCTTGCTCTTTTTGAAGTTATTGTTCACCACAGCCATTTCCATCTTTTTAGCAAAATCCAAAACCATCTGTCCTTCCACATTTCTCTCCTTAAAACCATACCTACTCAGGACCTCCTCATCACCTCTGTTCCCTTCACCTACATGTCCATTAAAGTCTGCTCCAATCACCAGTCTCTTCCCCCTGGAAACACTTTCTACCACTTCATCCAACTTACTCCAGAATTCCTCTTTCTCTTCTACTTGACATGCAACTTGTGGGGCATACACACTGACAACATTCAACATCACACCATTGACTTCTAGCTTCAAACTCATGATTCTGTCTGACTCCCTCTTTACCTCCTGAACACTCTTTACATACTCTTCCTTCAAGATTACTCCCACTCCATTTCTCTTCTTATCTACATCATGGTAGGTAGAACAGTTTAAATCCACCTTCAATGCTCCTAGCCTTGCTTCCCTTCCATCTGGTTTCTTGAAAACAGTATATCTACTTTTCTTCTCTCATCATATCAACCAACTCTCTGCCTTTACCAGTCATAGTCCCTACATTTAACATCCCTACTCTCACCTCCACACTTCTACCTTTCCTTTTCTCTCTCTCCCTCCTAACATGCTTTCCCCCTCTCCTCCTCCTTGATCTTTGACCAACAGTAGCCCAATTTCCGCCGGCACCCTGTTGGTTAACAGCACCGGTGGTGGTTGTTGTTAACCTGGGCCTCGACTGATCCAGTATGAAAGTCTCATTCGTCATGATCCGCATGTTTGATTTGGCAAAGGTTTTATGTCAGATGCCCTTCCTGACACAACCCTCCCCATTTACCAGGGTTTAGGACCGGTACTAGGAGTTCACTGGCTTGTGCACCCCCTGTGGCTGCAATAAATAAATAATTAAAGAAAATCTGACCAAAATATGCCCCAGACATTTCATTAAGACCCGTGGGAGGTGTCAACACATGGGAAAAGTGCAGTAAATGGGACCGTTAAGATTAAAAATCAAGAAGTGCACATTTTATTAAGTATCATCATCGGCTGCACGTAGGCTGCTGTGCTCATACACTTTATGGTTAAGATTAATCTTTACACTCGAAGCCAAAGTGCACATACTTTGATTTATTTTTGAGCTATCTTAAACCTCTGTCATCTCAACAATAAGTAAAATTTATCAATTTAATTGAAAATGCTCTGCACAACATCATTAAATTGCCTCCTGCTGCTTTAAAATTCTCCACGGGATTCCAGAAAGCTGTTCTCCTCAAAAAGCTGTGCTGTATCTGTAATTTGTCTTCAGAGAAATCTATAATTGTTTCAGGTGGACCCCGAAATGGCCGACATTTAAGAAGCACTTTAAAGAAAGGTTTACACCCTGAGTTGTTTTTATGTAGGTGGAACTTGTTGTTCATATGTTGCAGTCTTTCTCACAGTCAGAAGCATGTTTAGGAGACAATGTTTTCTCTGCAATGTAGTAAAGAGGTGAGTTGGAGTGATTAAATTCAGATGATTATGTTTTTTTTTCTCAAATGTGCAAATGCTGCATTTTGGTAAAAAAAAAAAAAGAAGTAAACTTGTGAGTAAGTCTGTTGCTTAACTGTCTGGCGCTTTGGCTCTCTGTTATCTTTTCCTGACCTCCCTTTGTCTCCCAGTCACTGCTGCTCTACCACGTCCTTTCATGTGTCTATGTTTTTGTCTAAGATAGTGTATATTGACTGCAGCTCCCAGATTAGTACTGCACCACTGACTGCAGATGCTACTAGGCGATGAAATAAATGGATAATTATTTTCTATACAATACTGCGTGTTGTGTGTACATCTTTAATCTTCTACCCATATGGAGATCGTTGGGTAACTATTGAGAGATCAAAAATACAACAATCTGGGGGCACTGTTGATCAAGCTATGGAGTAGGACGTATAGGGTTTGGCTCTGCAGAACAAATGCATAAATAAATACATTAAAGACACTTTACACGCAGTTCAACCAGTGGAAAAGTCTCCCGAACACCACTGGATCATCGTGAACGACATATAATGGCAAGTAAATCCAGCAAAAGGTGACAAGCAACCACAACAACACCAAGGCCTACACGCTGCCCTCCTCCTCAACTTCCGGCGGGAAAGGTGGCCACGATGTCGACGCCCTCGCCGGGTCCCTTGACACCAAAGATTTAAAACGTGAGTTGTTGCTGCCCCTGCAGGTGGATTTTGTTTCTATGATGAAGGCAGAAGTCAGAGCGGTTTTGGAGAATGAAACGGCTGAGATTCGAACAGATATACGAGCAGTGAGAATGGGGTTTGAAGACTTCAAATCAGTAATGAACACGGAGTTAGCTAAGCTACGTAGCATGCTAGGAGAAGCCAAACAGGGCCTAATAGCCTGCTCAGATGACATTGAGACATTGAAACGGGAGGTTAAATGATTGGGAGCCCTGACTGATTCATTACAAAGCAAATGTGACGATCTTGAATCCAGGTCCCAGGGAATAATGTTAGGATCATCGGCCTGCCAGAGGGCTCAGCCATCTGTTGCTGACCTGCTACAGAAAGCACTGGATCTGACCAAAGCCCCACTGATAGACAGGTCTCACATCCCTACAACCGGTACCAGGGACAGGACAACGCCCGAGGACCATAATTGCATGTCTCCATTACTACAGTGAGTGTGTCAGGATTCTACACCTCACCAGGGAAAAACAGAGGATCAACGTGAACGACATAACCATCTCTATCTTTCCCAACTACACAGCATGGGTGGCTAAAGCCCACGCTGCATTCAATGGCATCAGACAACAGCTTAGGGAACTAGATGGGGTACGCTTCGGCATCTCTCACCCGGCCTAGCTCTGCATCACCTACAATGGCAAGGAGAACCTTTTCTCTGCCCCAGAAGAAGCTCAGACTTACATCTCACAATTCATTGCACCACACGCAGCTCAGACTAGTGGACTGGTAACATCTTAGTTTCGGATGGTGACTATCAGTGAGCATGATGATCGCAATTTGAATTGTGGCTTTTATTATTTGCAAATATAGCTCTCTGACATATTTTTACAATATGCCACTACTTGGCTTTCACTATTTCATCCACTTTAGTGCCTTAATGTTACGCCAAATTTTGTTCTGTAGACCATGTTCAGGTTTGCGGCTTCCCATGCAGCAAGCACCTTTCATGTGCCTTTGCTTCCTTAGTTCAGAGGAGGTTAGTGCAATCTCTCACTTATCTGGAGATCGGCATAGGGTTAGTGTTTTACGACTCCCCCCCTTTTTTTTCTTTTCTCTCTATGTATTTCTATTTTATGGCAAGACCAAAAAGGGACTTCATTTTTTACCTAAACCCATACCATTCAATAATATTATTCAGATGTTAATATGCTATGGTGATGTCCAGCTCCGATCCACCAGGCTCTATTCAGTTTATTAGCTGGAATATTAAGGGGCTCAACCACCCTATTAAATGTAGTAGAGTGTTTAAACATTTGAAATCTCTGGGGTCGGACATTATTTTCTTACAAGAAACCCACCTGTGCACTAGCGAGCACTCTAAACTGAAGAGAAACTGGATTGGGCAGATATTCTGTTCTAAATACGAGACCAAATCTAGAGGCACAGCCATATTGATTAGAAAAGGAATTCCGTTTGTTGCAACTTCTGTAATTGCTGACAATAATGGTAGATTCATAATTGTAACTGGCAAACGTTTTGGCTCACAAATCGTTTTGGCTAATGTTTATGGTCCAAACAGGAACAATCCACAGTTTTCTCCCTTTTCATAGCTAAGCTACCTGACCTTCATTCACATCATCTAATTCTAGGAGGGGACTTCAATTGCATGTTACACCCAGGACTAGACAAATCCAGACCCAAACCCGACAGTGCAATCTCTAAGTCTGGTAAGGTTCTCCTCTCATTTATCGACCTTTATAAACTCACAGATCCATGGAGAAAACGCAATCCTACGCATAAACAATATTCATTTTTGTCATGAGCTCTCCATGCGCTTCTCCAACAGCGCACGGAGGAGGAGAGAAAAGACGAAGATTTAAACGCTGGGTTACACCACACACACGTTTATTAACACAAAATATACAAACACAGAACAGCTCGGATAAACGCAGAGTGCTCAAGGCCGCCCAACACACACACTGGAGGTATACAGCGGTGGACAGCGCACAGACAGATACTCACAGTGCGGCGGCAGGCCGAGTCGTCACAGTGATTATCACAAACACACAGACAGTCCTTAGTTGACGTGACGGGTTAGATGGAGAAGCTCAGACATCCAACACATACAATAATCCAGCGGCGTCTTGTTTAGCGAAGAGCTCCTTGAATACAGACGCCGCTGGTGTGACAAATAGGAATCACCTGGGCGAGGCACGGACAGATAATTACTGGGGACTGGGAACAGCTGATAAGCCAGAAGGAGAGCGAGGGGGTGTGGCTAGGCCAGCAGCCTGTCAGCAGCATGAGAGAAAGGTGATGACAGATGCTGACTAACAGCTGCCGGTCAGGCAGTGGCTAGAGGCATGGCATAAGTACAAGAATACATCAAGAAACACATAACCAGCAAAGCCAACCCCACAAAGGGATAGAGGCCAAGCCGGGGAAAGCCAAGCCAGCTCGGCATGTGACAATTTTTCTCATCAGTACACCTGTCGTACTCACATATTGATTTTTTTCCTGCTTGACAGTGGATCTCTTCATTTGGTGAAAATTTGTCAATATCACAGTATTGGTATTTCTGACCACAGCCCGGTCCAACTGAAAATGTGATTTATTAACTGCACTGCACCACGACGTACTTGGTGTTTTGATCCGCTACTGCTGTTCAGCAATAAATTCACACAATTTTGAAATACTCAAATTGATATTTTCTTAGACATTAATACAACTCCAGGAATGTCATATATTACAATGTGGGAATCCCTCAAAGCTTTTCTTCAAGGCCAGATAATTTCCTACAGAACTCTATCAGAACTGACTACACAGATTGCTGATATTGATAAAAAAAAAACCAAACAAACAAACAAAAAAACTGTTTATCAATCATAAGCCGGAGCTGTAAAGAATGACTTTTTTTTTACAGACAGAATCTGATAACTTGTCAATTAAACATACTGAACAGCTTCTATTCAAATCTAGACAAACCTTTTATGAACACAGTGACAAAGCAAGTAAGATAAGATAAGATAAGCCTTTATTAGTCCCACAATGGGGAAATTCCAGGATTGCAACAGCACAGGGATAGCAACACTCAGAGCAACAATCAGAAGGCAAGAAAAAAAAAACAAGAGCAGCGAGTATACATATGTACATATAAACATAAAGACACATAAACATAGACACACAGTGCAGAGCATTGTAGCTAAATGGAATAAATATATGAATATATAAACACACAGTGCAGAGCATTGTAGCTAGATGGAATAAATATGTGAATATATAAACACACATACAGTGTGGAGCGTTGAAGTTAGATGGAATAAACATATGCATATATAAACACACACAGTGCGGAGCATTGTAGCTAGATGGAGTAAATATGTAAATATATAAACACACACAGTGCGGAGCATTGCAGCTAGATGGCATAAGTAAACTACTATCCCACCAGCTTAAACAAGCAGCAGCTAATAGTGCTATTCCAGAGATCTGTGCGGCCCCTAATGTGACTTCTACTAATCCCCAAAACATCACTGATTGTTTCAGGCAGTTTTATTACAATCTGTATTCATCAGAAGCTAGTGTTGACATACTGTATCTGAGATTGACTCCTTCCTAGATCAGATAAATGTTCCAAAGATTGACCTAGATGCCCTTGAAATTCTTGATGTTGCAATAATGATTCAAGAAATTATTAAAGCCATCAATTCTATGAGAAGTGGCAAAGCATCAGGCGCAAAGAATTTTTTAAAACTGTTGCCTCTAGGCTAGCTCCGAGCTTATGGTCTGTATATCAGGAAGCACTGTTATTTCAGAAACTGCCAAAAACAATGACGCAAGCAGTTATTTCAGTTATTCTGAAAAAAGATAAAGATCCCTTTGATTGTGGTGCTTATCAGCTTATTAGTATCCTTTGCTCTGATTACAAAATTCTCACCAAGATACTCGCTTAATGTATTGAAGTAATTATTCCTAAAATTATAGCCCAGGATCAACCTGGTTTCACTTCAGGAAGACAATCTTTCTATAACATGCGTAGACTATTCAATGTAATTTATTTCTCTCACTCCGACCTTTATGTGGAAATTGTGCTTTCTCTTGAAAGCCTTTGACCTCTCTCGATGCAGAGAAAGCTTTGGACCATATTGAATGGAAGTACCTTCTCGCTGCTCTGGAGAGATTTGGGTTTGGCCCATCATTCATCTCATGGATTAAGCTGCTTTATGCATCACCCAAGGCGTCAGTTTGTACCAATTCTGTATGTTCAGATTATTTCCGTCTCCATCATGGTGTCAGACAAGGCTACTGGTTATCTCCTTTTTTATTTAATATTGCCATCGAACCATTAGCCATAGCCCTTAGAGCTGGTGGGAAAACTGCCGATATTATAAAAGATGACTCTTGTCATAAAGTCTCTCTTTACACAGACGACCTTCTTTACATAGCTGACCCGATAAATTCCCTACCACGGCTGATAGACCTATTCCATAACTTCGGCCAGCTCTCTGGATATAAACTTAATTTTTCTAAAAGTCTTTTAATTCCGGTCAGCCAACTAGCTTTGGCTCTTAACTATGACAGCTTTCCTTTTAAACTAGAGTCTAGTTCATTTACCTATCTGGGCATTATTGTCACATGACCATACAATGATCTATACAGTAAAAACTTTAAAAAGTTAATAGATCATACAAAGATAGACTTAGTAAGATGGTCATCCCTACCAATCTCTCTTGCAGGCAGGGTTAACGTGATCAAGAAGTCAGTGTTCTCCCGATTTTTATATTTGTTTCAGATGATTCTTTACTTTTTGCCAAGATCTATGTTCAGAGATTTTGACTAGCACATTTCTACATTTATCTAGAATAAAACTAGTCCTTGTACAAAAAGGTCCCTTCTAGAGATGCTGAGGCAAATGGGTAGATTAGGCATGCCTAATTTTTTATATTATTACTGGGCAGCAAATACTGCAAAACTACCATACTGGATTGCAGCATTTGAAAAGAAGTGTTCCTATCTGGGCTCACATGGAAACCCTTTCTAAATCTACAGTCTGTCCAACATCTACTTTATGCTCTCCCCTCACGGGTGGAACTATTAAGCATATCAGTAATCCTGTGGTTCAGGGCTCTCTCCATATCTGTCGTCAGTTCAGGAAACCCTTTGGTGTCAACAATACATGCGTTCATATGCCGCTGATACACAATCACCTCTTTCGCCCTTCCCGGACTGACACAGCATTCCAGTTGTGGCAAGATAATGGTTTGGTCTTTTTCAATGATCTATTCATAGACAGCTCCTTCGCATCCTTGGAAACTCTTCAGCAGAACCAAAATTTACCAAGGATGCACTTTTTTAGATACCTCCAAATTCGTAGCTTTGCCAAAACACTACACATTTCCAAACCCGCCAGAGAAGGATGCTTTAGATACTATATTAGACTGGGAACCAGAGACAAAGAGTATTGTTTCAGGGATTTATAGGACCATTCATAACTGCACCCTGCCTTCCCTTGATAAAACTAAAACAGCCTGGGAAGAGGGCCTGCAGATCTCACTTGCAGAAAAGATGTGGTCAGCTACCTTACAGTGTATTCACACTACATCCTTATGTCTAAGGCACTGTCTCATTCAGTTCAAAGTTTTGCACCGCTTACCTCACACTAGACAGAAACTAAGTTTTACCCTAATATTGATCCAACCTATATTAGATGCCACCTGAGCCCAGCAGCTACTGGACATACGTATGTTTTGGCAGTGTTCATCTTTATCTTTGTTTTGGGGGCATATTTTTGACGTTTTTTCACATATCTGTCATACAAAACTCAGTCTCACTCCAACTATTGCTATTTTTGGAATTCCTGATCAAAATATTACTGTTACAACATCCCAAGCTAACTTCATGACATTTGCTTCATTTCAAGCACGGAGACTTATCCTCCACCGTTGAAAGTCAAAAAAGCCTCCATCTTTTATTGACTGGGTCAAGGAGGTGCTCCCTTTGATTCCATTAGAAAAACTTATACATATAACAGGAACAAATCCCGTCAGAAGTTTAACAATGCCTGGGTGTCATTCATAGAGTTTATTTCTACACCCTCGTTTTCTCAATATTAATTATGCCCCAGATGTATACCCTGCTTATATCTCTATGTTTACCAGTACTAGTGCTGGGAGACAATTGATCGACTGGAATCTGCTGTAACAGTTGCACCATTTATAATTTTTGTTGTTGAGCCTGCCTCTTTACATAACATACCAAATCTCACCATATGCACTTTCTACTATACTGAGTGGCTGAAAATGTAGCAAACCTGCCCTACTGCTCTCAAAGATGCTTATTTATATGTATCTTATGTATTGATTTATTTTCCTATTTCTGATTCCCTGCCATGTTTTTCACTTTTTTTCCTGTTTCTTTGGGATGTCCTAGAGGGTTAATTGTATCTGTTCTGTTATACTGTATATATAAATGCTACCTCAAAGGTGGAGATGGCTGAGAGATCAGTGAGGGATCCTTGAGCGATTGACGAGAGGCCAGTAGAATTCACTGAAAGACTGCTGAGAGATCACTGGAAGATTGATGAGATTGTTGAGCACTCCTTGAGAAATCGCTGAGATCACTTCCCTTTGGTGATTGTTTTGAACCCAGTCAAAACCCTGGCAACCATGGAGATCACTGAAGATTATTGAGAGATCACTGAGAGATAACAGCGATTGCTGGGACATCAATGAAACATCACTAAGCGATCTGGCCATTTTTTCATCACTCAACGATCTCTCAACAATCTCCACCCCTGCGTAAAGGGGACATAACTGACTTAGGCTGTTTCTTTTTAAATACAGATACAGCCAATGTGTCTCAAGCTCAGATGTGACATGTGCTTTGCTGAGGTTACGAGGGTGTGCATCCCTGAATTTGATCCTCCCCAGATATGTGAAAGTTTAGGAGGGGAAATCTTTAATGGCCCATAGGGGAGCTATTAACACAGAGGTGGAAAAGGTATAACCACCGGGATTTGGGGCTGAAAATTTGAATTTACGGGTATAATATTAAGCCCAATAACCCCTGCAAATTTCAGCCTCCCTGGATATGTGGAAGTTTAGAAGGGGAACTCCTTATTGAATGTCCACAGGGAATCTACTAAATAAACACAGAGGTGGAAAAGGTAAAACTGCTGGGAGTTGGGGGCTGAAATTCATAGGGCAGGCTCTGGAGGTTGGTGGGATAAAATGTTATAAATTTGGCCCTGCTCTGAGATTATAAGGAGGTTTAGAACTCCTTATAAGAACTCCTTACGTAAGGAGTTGTTCTTATATGGTCACGTTACCAGAATTTTATGGCCTCATATCAGAATATAATGTGTCTGTGATGTCATAGAGCGATCAAAGAACTAAGTTTAAAGGTGCTGTTCAGTTCAGTAGGAACGCCATAGGTTCCTGCTGAACTGAAGAAGCCCTTATTGTCATGAATTGCCCCTTGAGGCAGGAATGAAGACCCACGAGCTGAACTGTAGTTCGTGATATTTATTAACAGAAAAACACAAAAAACACAAAACGGGTGGCGCGGTGGAGGAGTGGTTAGCACTGCGGCAGCACAGCAACTCACCCTTGGCCTGGGGATCCTGGGTTCGATCCCAGCCCCCGACCAACAGTGATCTGTGTGGAGTTTGCATGTTCTCCCCGTGTCTGCATGGGTTTACTCCGGGATTTCTCCGGTTTCCTCCCACATGCCAAAAACATGCACGTTAGGTTAAATGGCATCAAACTGGGGATGATCTGTTCACTCTCCGACAGGCAGTGAAAAGTAAGCTAGGAGCAGGAAGACAAAAGAAGAGGAAAACAGCAACCTTGTGTGTAGCAGAATGGAATGTACGCACTCTGTTGGACAGAACAACATCACAGCGCCCAGAAAGACAGACCGCGCTTGTGGCCCTGGAAATGAACAGGTACAATGTAGACATAGCTGCACTTAGTGAAACAAGATTGCCTGGATATGACAGCTTGGAAGACCATGGGTACATCTTCTTTTGGAGTGGGAGATCAACTCAAGAAAGGAGTGAAGCAGGAGTGGGCTTTGCAGTTAGAAAGGAGATAGCAGCGATGCTTGATGAGGAACCGGTGCCAATCAACGACAGGATAATGACTATGAGACTCCTACTACAGTGGAAGATGTATGCCACACTCATCAGTGTATATGCCCCAACAATGACCAACACAGAGGAGGTGAAGGAAGAGTTCTACAGTGATTTACGTGAGACTATCAGGCGTGCACCGACTGATGACAGGCTGATACTCGTTGGAGATTTTAATGCCAGAGTTGGTTCGGACACCAAGAAATGGAAAGGAGTGCTAGGCAGTCATGGAGTAGGCAAGTGCAATGCTAATGGAGAACTTCTACTTTCACTATGTTCAGAGTACAACCTTGTGATAACCAACACTCTATTTAAGCACAAGGACACACACAAGAAGACATGGATGCACCCAAGATCCAAGCACTGGCACTTATTAGACTACATCATAGTCAGGCAGAGAGACAGAAGGGGATGTATTGGACACCAGAGCAATGAGAGGCGTGAACTGTGGCACTGATCATGTTATGCTGAGATCTAGATTAAGGATTTGCAGATGAAAACAGCACTGCAGGACGGGTGCGAAGCCACCACGGAAGCTAAACACTAGTGGGCTCAGAGTGAGCTACAGAAGTACACCAGAGAGATGAAGTCCAACTGGTGGGATGAAAATGCGGAGAAACTTCAAACTGCAGCAGACAGGAAGGACATGAAAACATTCTTCACAGGTTTGAGAGAAATCTACAACCCTAAACCAAGAGGATTGATCCAACTAAAGGTTATGGATGGCGAAACGGTTTTGCAGGAGAAAGACAAGATCCTGGACAGATTTGCAGACCACTTTGACCAACTACTAAACAACCCTGGAGATCTCACTGAAGAGGCTAAAGAAGCTCTAGTGCAGCGACCAGCTGTATCAAGTCTGGATGAACCACCAAATTTTGATGAACTAATGGCAGCTATCAGGACAACACAGGATGGTAAAGCTCCAGGAAGGGATGGAATTCCAGCAGAAGTGTGGAAATTTGGTGGTGTTCAGCTGACCAACTGCCTGCACAAGCTCTTCCAAGAGATATGGGATGCCCAGAAAGTACCTCAAGACTGGAAGGATGCAAGTATTGTGCCTTTGTTCAAGAAGGGTGACAGGAAGGATTGTGGAAATTACCGAGGTATATCACTACTAGCCACTGTTGGTAAGATTCTCTCACGTGTACTACTTAACAGACTCAGTTAACACATCTCGCAGAATGTACTACCAGAAACCCAGTGCGGCTTTAGAAGTGGAAGAAGCACAATGGACATGATTTTCTGCTTGAAACAGGTTCAAGAAAAGTGTATTGAACAGAACATGCCACTTTATGTAGTCTTCATAGACTTCAGTAAAGCCTTCGATACTGTTTTGCGACAAGGACTTAGGCAGGTACTCAAGAAATATGGCTGTACAGAGAAGTTTGTCAGCCTGATCGAGGCACTCCATACAGGTATGCAAGCAAACGTGGCAATGAGTGGTTCAGTATCTAAAGACTTCAGTAAGTAACAGGGTGAAACAAGGGTATGTGCTGGCACCTACACTCTTCTCGCTATATCTGGCAGCCATGCTTGAGGTGGCCTTCAAAGACAATTCAGAAGGAGTATACATTCAAACAAGGAAAGAAGCAGACTTGTTCAATGTGGCACAGTTTAAAGCCAAGAGTAAGACATTGATAAAGATAGTAAGAGAAATGCTCTTTGCCGACGACAGTGCTCTAGTTGCACACAGTGTGGAAGATATGCAATCTTTAGTGGAGAAATTTGCAAGAGCAGCTAGCCAATTCAGCCTCCAAATCAACATCAAGAAGACAGAGTGCTTTATCAACCACCAAAGTTCCAATTATCAACATCACTACCAGAAGAGATCAGCATTGGTACAGAGCCACTAGTCAAGTGCAAGACTTTCAAGTACCTAGGGAGTACTGTTTCAGAGAATGCTAGGCTGGAGGATGAACTATCTCTCAGAATGGGAAGAGTGAGCGCGGTGTTTGGAAACTTGAGGGAGAGACTGTGGAACAATCGACATGTGTCTATCAGTATGAAATGCAAAGTGTACAGAGAGACAGTACTGGCTACTCTATTGTATGGTGCTGAAACTTGGACTGTCTACAGAGTGCAGGTGAAGAAACTCCACGCGTACATGATGAGACACCTTCAAGCCATAATGAACATCTCATGGAAAGACAAGCTAACCAACATAGAAGTGTTGAAACGAGCTGGTCTACCATCAATGGAGGACATGCTAATACAGATGAACCTGAGATGGCTCGGACATGTTGAGAGGATGGACCACCAGCGTCTCCCTAAGCAGTTACTCTACTCACAGTTATGCGAGGGCAAACGCAATCAGGGCAGACCAAGGCTCAGATTTAAAGACACTGTAAAAAGAAACTTGGAGAAGTTGAACATAGACAGGAGTTCCGGGCAGCAGAAGGCTAAGGACAGAGCTGTGTGGAGGAATCTGATCAGACCTAAATGAAACAGTCATTGTCGCCCACGACAGACTGCTATGATGATGATGATCTCCGGTTTCCTTCCACATGCCAAAAAACATGCAAGTTAGGTTAACTGGCATTAAAACTGGAGATTCTAAATTGTCCTTAGGTATGACTGTGAGAGTGAATGGTTGTCTGTCTCTCTGTGTTGGCCCTGTGATGGACTGGCGATCTGTCCAGGGTGTACCCTGCCTCTCGCCCAAAGATGCTGGGATAGGCTCCAGCCACCCCCCCCCCGCCCCGCCCCGAAAAGGATTAAGTGGAAGAAGATGAATGAATGAATGAATGAATGAAAAAACACAAAACTTCCAAACAGTGCACAAAAGAAAAGTCCAAACAAAGCAAACTTACGAATTTGAGGAAAACAAGGCTCGCCAGAACAGGGGAAGGGTTCTGGCGCAGAAGAGAATGAGTAAGACTCCGGCAAAGAGAAATGAAAATAATAGCCTTTATTTATCTTTTGTTCTTATTAAAGACAAGAATAGAAAGGAGATGTATTTACCTTCTTAACATGTTTCGACTGTACACTGCAGCCTTCGTCAGAAGAGTCAGCTGATTGCTGCCAGGTGACATTTATCAGCTGATTTTCGTAGGCGGGGCCAGCTCAGCAGATCTGTCAGATCCACCGAGCCGGCCCCGCCTTCCGCCGTCAGACGGTCTCTGGAGAATGTGATCCCAGGTGTGGGAAAGCATAAAGGCCCCCTCATCTCAGTTCATGGTGTCTTTTCCCCGCTTCCTGATTTCTATGGCCTCCTTGATCCAGCGTTTGTGTCTGTTGCTCTCTGATCCAATAATTTTTGCGTTGTCCCAGTCCATGATGTGATTATTTCTTTTGCAGTGATTTGATATTGCTGATTTTAATGTTTCTTGTTCTGCCTTTTCTTTTTGTGATCTTGTGAGTCGTCCTTGTTTCCTTCTCACATTCCTTCTGGTGTTCTTTTTTTCTTGTGGTGAATGATCTTCCAGTTTCTCCAATGTAGGTTTTGTTGCATGATCTGCATGATATTTCATATATTACATTGCATTTTTTGTCTTGTTCTATTCTGTCCTTGGGGTGTACTAATAACTGTCTTAATTTTTTGTGTGGTTTTACTGCTGTGTTTATTTTGTATTTTTTCATGATCCTTTGAATTGGTTCCGTGATCCCTCGTATGTATGGTATGGTTATGGTGTCCTTGTTTTTGATTTTGGCTTTTGTTCTGTGTCTTATTTCCTGTTTGTTTTCTTTGTTTTTGACTTGCTGTTTCCCTTTGTTTATGGCCCATACTGGATATTGGCAGCATATAAGTGCATGTTTTATGTGGTTTTCCTCCTCCTGTCTGTCTTCTTGGTCTGTGATGATGGTGGCCCGTTCATATAATGTCCTGACAACTGATAGTTTGTGTGCTGTGGGGTGTTCCGATATCCATAGTAGGTATTGATCTGTGTGAGTTGGTTTCCTGTAGACTGTGATTTTTATGCTGCCATCATTGTTGTGGTGGATTTTCATGTCCAGAAAGGCTATGGTGCCATTTTCCTCCTCTTCATGTGTGAATTTTATATTTCCAGTGCTGTCCGTGCTGTTCAGATGGTCAGTGAGTTCTTGTGTGTGTCCTTTCCTTATTTTTTCCAGAATGTCATCCACGTGTCTCTTCCAAAGGGTGGGTTTACATTGTGTAGGTGCTGTGTTGATGGCTTTGTTTTCCAGATCCTCCATGAAAAAGCTGCTCATAATGGCTGATAGTGGGTCTCCCATTGCAAATCCTTCTTTTTGTCTGTAAATTTTTCCTCTGTATTGAAAATAGGTGGATTTTGCAACAAATTGTAATAGTTCGGATATGTCATGAACTGTGAGATTGGTGCATCTTTTAAAGGTACGGTCATTATTGAGGTGTTCTTGCACTATATGTAGTGTGACATCAACAGGTGTCTTTGTGAATAATGAAATGACATCATGTGAAATGAGGATCTCGTCCGATTCTATTTTCATATTTTTGAGTTCTTGTGCCAGTTCTTTTGAGTTTTTGCACTGGAAATCTGATAGTCCAAGGAGGGGTTTGATGATTTCAACCAGGGCTTTTGATAAGTTGTACGTGACTGATCCAATACTGTCTATTATTGGCCGCAGTGGGATATCCTTTCTGTGTATTTTTGGAGTTCCATAGATCCGGGGGGTGATGCTGGCTGTGGCTAAATAATAGCCCTTAAATTGGGCCAGAAACAAATGATACAAGTAATAACAGGTGTGGGTCACATGAGCGGGCAGGAGGTAACAATGATTACAACTGGGATCAGCTGGGAGCAATGAGAGAGAGAAGACGGGACTGACAGCTGACAGGGGCACCACCCACAACAGAGCAAAAAACCCGGAAGTGCCACTGACAGCTGCAGCCCCAGGGAGAAAACACAACAGAATATGAATATAATGAGGTGACAAATAAAGATCAGTAGAGCCAAATATGTAAATACAAAAACTACAATGAATGTAAGTTAGTTAGTTAGTTAGTTAATTCCCTTCACACCATGTTGGTGTATGGGGCGGCGCCTATCTCCGTTTCTCTGACCCTAGGCCACACAGCTACTGTAAGTAGTGAAAGCTACAGTGGGGGGTCAGTCCTCTGGTAGCTCTGTGCGTAACTTTACTTTCCCCGTTCCATTATGTGGAGCACCACGCTAGAAGGCAGAAAGTACCATTTTTATATGGTCTTTGGTATGACCCGGCCGGGATTTGAACCCCTGCCTCCCGGGTGTGGGGCGGATGCTCTACCAACTGAGCCACCACTCCGGTCACAATAAATGTAAACAGAAAAATAAATCATTCTAAGAAACAATACAGAATATGTGAAAACCAACCAAAGATAAAATAACAGGAACACAACTCAAAACTACAACGCTATACAAATATGAAAAAAGGCAAAAAGACTGAGTACGGCGGAATCCCTCCGTGCTCAGATCGTGACACATATATGGTCATGTGACCGGAATTCTATGACTGAACAGCACCTTATAAGGAGTTCAGCAGGAACTGAACAACTCCTTATATGATCATGTGACTGGGCACTGCACTAGTAATAATAATGCATCAGATTTATATAGCACTTCTTTCAGGCCTCAAAGACACTCTACAATGGATGCATTATTCATTCACTTCACAGACAGACACTGATAGTAGTGAGCTACTGCTGTAGCCCCAGCTGCCCTGGGGCAGACTGATGGAAACATGGCTGCCAATCCGTGTCAACGGCCTCTTCAACCACTACCGAGCATTTATACACATTCATACCCAGTGTCATGAACACTGGAGCCGATGTGAGTAAAGTGTCTTACCCAGGGACACAATGGCAGAGAGTGGGATTCGAACCGCCAACCCTCCAGTTACTGGACAACCCGCTCTACCTCCTGAGCCACTGCCACCCCAAAAATGATCAGTGTCTGCCTAAATGAGACAGTCAATGAAAGAACCATTATTTTACTATTTATTAAACCAATATATTACAGTGGTGTTCAAAAGTTCAGCCATCCCTTGACAGGAAGCATAGTACTTAACTGAAAAGAAATATACACAGTCTCTGAGGTGAAGAAGAGAATGCAGGCAGGGTGGAGTGGGTGGGGATGAGTGTCAGGGGCGATTTGTGACAGAAGGATAGTAGCTAGAGTGAAAGGGAAGATTTACAAGACAGTAGTGAGACCTGCTATGATGTATGGTTTGGAGATGGCACTGATAAAAATATAGGAGACGGCACTGGAGATGGCAGAGTTGAAGATGCTAAGATTCTCATTTGGATTGACTAGGAGGGACAGGATTAGAAATGAGTATATCAGAGGGACAGCTCAGGTTGAGCGGTTTGGAGACAAAGTAAGAGAGGCAAGACTGAGATGGTTTGGACATGTGCAGAGAAGGTATAGCTCCATCTTCAACAAAGCATGTTGAAGATGGAGCTGCCAGGCAGGGGGGAAAGATCAAGACCACAGAGAAGATTCATGGATGTAGTGAAGGAGGACATGGAGAGGGTTGGTGTTACAGAGGAAGATGCCATGGATAGGGTGAGATGGAGGCGGATGATCCGCTGTGGTGACCCCGAAAGGGAGCAGCCGAAAAAAGAAGTCTCTGTAGGATATAGAAGACAACAAAACAGCATCGCCAGCCAACATTAATTCATAGTTACTTTCTATTTCATAAACCGAACAAAAGCATAAATACATAAATACTCATGCTGCGATAATGAGGAGTTAACGCACCACCCCATTTAACATTGCTGGGTTTTCTCCATGGGTTGAAATGGGCAAAGAAAAGTCATTCTGAATGTCAAGTTCAGCTTTATATTTACTGAACATTATAACATGCCTGATTTATCAAGAGTGCAATCATGATTAAAAAGTTTAATCGACTGGCAGCACTACTAAATATACACATGGCATCAAGGCATGTGCATAAATCTGGTTACCAAACAATTAATTAAACAAACAAATTTTAAAAAATTACCAAAATATGCTATTTTTAAAGGGGTGGCCACTTTTTTGCATACCATTGTAGCTGATAATCTCTCATTTTGTCTTTTAAAAACCCTACTATTACCTCCCCAGACCCACGACATTAAAGAAGGAAAGTGACACGACGATTCAAAACAATCAGCTGTGGACAGACATAATAAGTAAAAGAAAAAGGAAAGGGACGTGAGTGCTGACAGACATCAGCAGCAGGTCAGGCAAGAGAAAGAGATTTCATTTTCTGCCTGAATTGGCAGGATCTGTGTGTCACTGCAGTGTTTGCCCTGCTGGTTGTACAATATAATAGCTGCAAGACTTTGCGTTATCTTTCAGTGCTGAATGACAAGTCCCATTAAAAAAAAACCCTCTCCTCCCTTAAATCTGAAAAATGAATAAGCAAGAATACCATTCAGGCTCATCGACTGACCTATCTGTCATTAGCTTTCAGAACAGCTGTTTCCCTCTGCGCCTTTGAAGCTGGTACTAATTAGCATAGCGGGGAAAGTTTTCAATTGACTCAGTGGTTTTCAGCTGTCAAGCACAATTAATCAAATCGTCCGGTCAAGGTCAATCCTTAGTTCAATAGTAACAAGTGAAGACTTGGAGAGGACGAAATGAACACACCCTCTCTATTCACCCAATCAATCGTCTCATTTCATTAGACTTCAGTAACGTTAATGTTCTTGTCGCTCAAGACAAATATTTTGTTTTATCTAAGCAATGAAACACAATTTCATAGGGGTGGGAGAAAAAATTAATACATTGTAGCATCACAATACTTTGTGGTGGCAAAAGTGTATCAATACAGAGACACTAGTGTACTTTATTAAGAATTATTAATAAATGTTGCAAACACAAACTTACTAATTTAGGTATCAGAGTATTAAAAAACAAGTGACTTTTGGTGCTAAATGCTCAGTCTGGTTAGGTCGGTACAGCAAAAGAGGGACTCATGAGATCTAGCCGGGAGTTGAATGAGATAAAGAATGGGGTGGGAAACCGCAACACAGAGACGTGGACAAAATTGTTGGTACCCCTCTGTTAATGAAAGAAAAACCCACAATGGTCACAGAAATAACTTGAATCTGACAAAAGTGGTAATAAATAAAAATTCTATGAAAATTAACCAATGAAAATCAGACAGTGCTTTTGGATTGTGGTTCAACAGAATTATTTTAAAAAACAAACTCATGAAACAGGCCTGGACAAAAACGATGGTACCCTTAACTTAATATTTTGTTGCACAACCTTTTGAGGCAATCACTGCAATCAAATGATTTCTGTAACTGTCAGTGAGACTTCTGCACCTCTCAGCAGGTATTTTGGCCTACTCCTCATGAGCAAACTGCTCCAGTTGTCTCAGGATTGAAGGGGGCCTTCTCCAGATGGCATGTTTCAGCTCCTTCCACAGATGTTCAATAGGATTTAGATCAGGGCTCATAGAAGGCCACTTTAGAATAGTCCAGTGTTTTGCTCTTAGCCATTCTTGGGTGTTTTAGCTGTGTGTTTTGGGTCATTATCCTGTTGCAAGACCCATGACTTGCGACTGAGACCAAGCTGTCTGACACTGGGCAGCACATTTCTCTCTAGAACACCTTGATAGTCTTGAGATCTCATTGTACCCTGCACAGATTCGACACCCTGTGCCAGATGCAGCAAAGCAGCCCCAGAACATAACAGAACCTTCTCCATGTTTTACAGTAGGGACAGTGTTCTTTTCTTGGTATGCTTCATTTTTGCGTCTGTGAACATAGAGCTGATGTGTCTTGCCAAAAAGTTCCAGTTTTGTCTCGTCTGTCCATAGGACATTCTCCCAGAAGCTTTGTGGCTTGTCAACATGCAGTTTGGCAAATTCCAGTCTGGCTTTTTACCTCCGCCAAGGAGGTTATGTTTTCATCGGCGTTGGTTTGTCTGTCTGTTTGTTTGTTTGTTTGTTAGCAAGATAACTCAAAAAGTTATGGACGGATTTTCATGAAATATTCAGAGATTGTCAGAAATGGGGTATCCTACAGATGATTAGATTTTGGTGGTGATCTGGATCACCGTCCAGAAGAAAACCGCCATTACGGAAAATGCGATTTTCATGAATAACTACTGAACCACTAATCCTATCATTGTGAATCCAATTGCTAGTCATATGTTTTCATGGTCAAGGAATCTGAAAACGTACACACAAACACTGTATGGGGGGAACTGTGGCGCTTGGCGGAGGTCTGCGCTCTCCGAGTGCTTTTCTAGTTTATTTTTTGTTTTCAACAGTGGTGTCCTCCTTGGTCGTCTCCCATGAAGTCCACTTTGGCTCAAACAACGACGGATGGTGCGATCTGACACTGATGTGTCAGAGATAGCAGACGCCTGCTAATGTGTCTGCTATCAGAGAGAGCAGACGCATTTCTTCTCCTCTCCCTTCTCCTCCTCCCTTACTGATCCCAGCTTGCTGTGTCCTGTCTGTGTCTCGCTCTTCTCTGCTGCATCTCGACCCAAACGGAAATTATGGAATTGAGCTGGGCTTTAAATGCAATTGACACCACTTTTTTAAAAGAAAATCGGGCCAGGGGGAGCCCAAGTGGAGAGACTCATGGAACAATTGGAAACTCACGTGTCTGTGTGATTCGATTAAAGATGTGGAAGACATCTACCTGTTTGGCTTTGATCACAGGATTTCTGCTGTTTGGCTTTGGAGTTTTCCTGGTGTATCGGAAATTAAAGAAGTTGGAAGAGCTGGTCAAAATGCGGACCCGGCGAAACTCCTTCAATAATTCGACCAGCTGGGGAGAGCACTGATAGCGGAAAATGGCGAACTGAATTGGAAGGTGGGAAACATCTCGGAGTCGCTGGGTGCTCTCCAGGGAATGATTTTAAAGCCTGTGAATGTAAATTGTGATGCACAGAATCGCATGAGAGAGGAAATTTCTATGCTCTAAGTGAACTGTGCTCATCAGGCCTTGATTCGGCGTCCTTGGGAGAACTCATTCCTCCAGGAGAAGAGATAAAGCAGAAGGGAGCTTTGGCTTCTCTCTAACCCAAACAATTGCTGATGTGCAGCAATCTGAACTCTCCAAGGACAGCGTCATGTGACTAACATGGAATTTTACCATCTGGCATGAAGAGAGATGAACTCTGTGGACATGTTTATCTATGTTTAGAATACATGGACATAACATCTAGCCGTTGCCTAGGAGAGGATTTTTGTTGTGCACCAGTAACTGATACATTCACACTGCACTCACACTGATATCACATGACTGACATACACACACTGGTCTCTCTCTTGCTTTGTTAATGTGTGGATCTGTATCTTGTCTGCTAATTGTGCAATTAGAGGGTTTTTTTCTATGTGATCACAATCTTGCTCACTCGAGCTCTATTTTGACAACTTTGTTTTTTCTCTCTGCCCAACGTGTCACCCCCTCTCCCTCCCCCTCTTTACCCCCCACTGTATGAGGCGCCTGTATGGCTGCCGCGTCATTAGGGAGCACTTAGAAACGAGCGCACCTTAGTGATAAGTAAAATTCCTTGTATGTGTAAGCATACTTGGCAATAAAGTTGATTCTGATTCTGATGTACCTTGACCTTGGAGTTCACCATGAATGTGTTTAGAGGTTGTTCTGGGCTCTTTTGTTACCATTTGTATTATCCGTCTCCTCCTGCGGCCCCGTCCAGGAAGGTTGGCTACAGTCCCGTGGATCTTAAATTTCTGAATAATATGTGCAACTGTAGTCACAGGAACATCAAGCTGTTTGGAGATGGTCTTATAGCCTTTACCTTTAACATGCTTGTCTATAATTGTCTTTCTAATCTCCTGAGACAACTCTCTCCTTTGTTTCCTCTGGTCCATGTTTAGTGTGGTACACCCCATGTCAACAAACAGCACAGTGACTACTTGTCACCCTTTAAGTAGGCCGACTGACTGATTACAAGTTTGTAGACACCTGTGATGTTAATTAGAGGACACATCTTGGTTGAACATGTCCCTATGGTCACATTATTTTCAATCTTTTCTAGGGGTACCATCATTTTTGTCCAGGCCTGTTTCATGAGTTTGTTTTTTAAAGTAATTCTGTTGAACCACAATTCCAAAGCATTGTGTGATTTTCATTGGTTAATTTTCATAGAATTTTTATTTATTACCACTTTTGTCAGATTCAAGTTATTTCTGTGACCATTGTGGGTTTTTCTTTCATTAACAGAGGGGTACCAACAATTTTGTCCACGTCTGTATGATATTGCAATACTCAGTGTATCGCAAGATTTTGATAGTACTGCACTGAGGCCCAAGTATCGTGACAGTATCCTAAATACTGCTGCTTTATTGTCATGAACCGGGCTTGGGCTCTTCCTGAGCCTGGCTTCATGGTGTCTTCCTGTTTCTTTATTATCTGTGTTTCATGTTACCTTTTGAGTTCCATATAGTCTTGTCGTTATTTTTACTGGTGTGTCCATGTTCTGTTGTATTTTGGTGCTCTTATTTGTCTGTTCATATTTTTGGTTATTTTATTATCTCTTGAGGTATTGCCAAGTTATTCTTTAGTCTGTTTTTGGCTTTGTTTGTATTTATTTTGTGACTGGCAGCGGTCAGGGGCTTTGGCCTTGTTGTCTCCTGCCTGCTGTCAGCCACGCCCCCTTCTCCTGTCAAACCCTGACAGCTGATCCCTGTTCCTTGATTACTTACCCTGCTTCTGCGTTCAGATGCATCTTATCACTGAATCATTAGTCTCTGTATTTAGCCTGCTCATTGTCATTTCTTCACTGCTGGATTATTGTGTTGTCTTGGACACGTTACAACGTGTCCACCCATGTGTTTGTCACCTCCACATTACGCTGTGGTTTCTGTTTTGATGACTCTCTGCTGTGTTACGTCATGGCCTCTTCTCAACGCGTTACGTCGTGTGAAGCTGTAAGTTTTCCTCTCTTGTCGTTTTTGTATGTCTGCACTATTTTTGGGACTTTGCTTTAATAAATCTGTTTGTGGTGTAACCCTGTGCGTGAATCTGTCTCCTCTCTGCACCTTGTTAGAGGCGCATCATTACATGTATAGCACGATGAACGCTAGATATTGTGTGTTATTTATACCCTTATCATGAATCATGTTTGTGAAATGGGTTGAAAGCTTGAAGCTCAGTTTGCTTCAACACCAGCAGGCCGTTGGCTCCTCCATCCCATCGGGTGGAAGGTCAAGATCAAGGTAACTTTATTAATATCAAGGGTAGATTTGGTTTGCAGCAAATTTGGCTTTCTCCACAACACACACATACAACATCATACAGTACATGATTAAAGTGACAATAAAATTTAAAATGACATCAGTGCTGTTGGACAAAAAACACAGGGATACAAAAGAGCTGTGCAAATAAACTAAATGCAAGTAAAAGACCATCAAAACAAGAGAAACAGATAAAAGAGATAAAAGCTATACACTCAATAAATAGGTTATATTAAAAACCATAAATCATCACTGCCATTTGTTGATCATTCTGATGGCTGCAGGAACAAAGCTATCTTTGTATCGCTTGGTTTTGCAGGCTGGCAGTTTGTACCTGCGACCTGATGGGAGAAACTGAAATTCACTGTGTAGTCAGTGGGAGCCATTTTTCAATAAAAACTTCATAATTTGAGTCAGACAGTTTTTGTTTTTGAGAAAGAGATTGCTGAACCAACACACCAAGCAAAAGGATAAAACGGACTCAATAAAAGAATGATATAAAATGTCATGAGACGAGCTGGCTTGGCTCTCCCCGGCTCAGTCTCGATCTCGCTGTGGGTTTTGGCTTTACTGTTTATGTGCCCGCGCCTCACCCAGGTGTTCCCAATTTGTGTGGCCAGCGGTGTCTGGATTTAAGCAGCTCTTCGCTAGACAAATGCCGCTGGGTCATTGTATGAGTCACTCTTATTCTCCATGGTGTGACCGTCACGTCGGGAAGGACAATTGGATTACGCTCACTGGGAGTAGTGGACTTTCGGGACTGTTCTTACTTGTGAGTAAACTGTTAGCGTTTCTCTTTGTGGTTAGCTGCTACGCTGGACCAGAAGCGTTACCCCCCTTGCAGTATTCTGCTGCGCTTCTGGTAGCATTCCTCCCTGCAGCAAACTGCTACGCTTAGGCTGTTGCCCTGTTTGCGTTCCCCCGAGTAGTTTAACACCCTGTAGTCTTCCCCGCTCTCCGAGCGCATTCTTATTGTATTATGACCAACTTGTTTGTCTGTATTTGAACAGTTTATGTCAATAATTGCGTGTTTGGTGAAACCCTGCATTCAAATCCTTCCATCCTTTCTCCTTCTCCGTGCGCTATGGCAGAGCGCACAGAGAGTTTATGACAGAATGGCCCAGCCCGTAAAAAGGATTTAGCGGGTTCACCCACACATCCCTTTTTCCCCTTTTTGTATATTGCTTGTTGGGACTTACCTGGTTGAGATGTCGTGGGGCCGCGTTATCCAATGAGTCTCGGTTGGGAATGCTGCCAAGCTCTTATGGACATTGACGGCCTGATATCTACGGCGAGTGAATATTCCACCCCTGCGGACATCATGTGGTATGTCAAGCTGGCAGAGGCAGAGGTTCGGCGATGCCCTCAGCAATCCGAACATCCCGAGGGAGCTGAGCGGATTTCCCAGCTGGCAGCGCTCCGACGCGAGTACGGCGAGAGGGAGAGGAAGTACCTGAAGAAGACCGGGCTTGCGCCAAGGGAAGGGCGCTCCCAGGACGCCGCTGAAACTGGTCCCCGCCAGGTCTGCGCTCTTGCTCACATCAAACCCAACCCAGCAAACAAAGGACAGTGTCGTTCTGTGTGGAAGCGCCGAGAGAAGCCCTCTCCTCCGTCAGCTGCCATCATTCCTCCGGCAGCTGTGAGGTCCGATGAGGTCATCCCGGGAACGCCCACCTCTGTCGCCACGGAGGACCGAATCACCGTGGACACAGAGAGGGATGACAGCCTGCCAGCTGCAGCAGTTAACATCAAAGGCCGGGATGACAGGCAAGTGTTTTTTCTTTCAACTTATCTTGATAATAATACACCTTGTCTGTCTCCCGGGAGAGGGGCCCAGTCACAGCAGTCCGTTGGGCTCCCTCTACCGGCTACAGCTAAAAACTCATTTTCTACCCTCTCTGTGTCTCCTCCTTTAATTCCTGAGTGCCTGCCGGTCGAAGAACCGAGCCGCAAGATGGTGGAGGAGCCGGTGGTTTCGGACGATCCCTTCCCAGAGCCAACACGGAAAGGTCCCTCTGCGGCCAAGCCGGTGGACGAAGAGTGGTCGTCTATGCTTGCCGTGCTCAACCACCGGGTCGAGAACGAATGCCGTGAGAGGGAGGTCCATGGATGCGCTCCCCCGGCGGTGAGGGTCTCACCTCCTACGCCTACCCATCTCCCGAATCCACCATCAGATGAGGAGTGGGCTAATCTGCTCGGCGTAGTCAACGGCCGGGTCGAGGAGGAGCGTCAGAGGACCACTGAGGACCAATGCAACCACCATTACACCTGCTGCAGGGACTGCTACAGCAGAGTCACCCCCTGGACCAGACCCCCAGCCGACAGGATCTGGACCGTCACCGTCGACACCATCGAAGTCCTGGACGCTCGAGCCCAGGCAAGTTATCTCTCCTGCAGTTCAATTGCCTATGATTGCCAGATCTTGTCTGGCTCTTGGGGAGGAGAGTCAGGGGTGGCTCTCGGCCGCACCTGGGCTTCCCTCTCCGGGATCTGCCACTGCCGGCGACCCTAACCCTTCCTTCTCTCCCTTGCCTGTCAAGCCCCTCACTAGAGTCGCCGGAGGGGAGCAACCATCACCGGGGTTGCCTACTGACAACGACGGGACGTTGGCAGCCCCAGAGGAGGTCGACAGGGGCACAGCACCAGTCACGATGACAGAGGCTACGCACCCCAAATCGCCAGAGTCCTGGACGGCGGTGGAGCCCAAGTTCAGGCAAGTGTGCTCCATTATGTCAATACCCCATTTGTCAATGTCACACTGCCCCACTCATGGTGAGGAGGGCCTGGGGAGCTTGTAGTAGCCCTCGGGGCCGCCTCACAGGCTCTGCCGCTGCCGGCAACCCTGATCCAGACTCTTTTTCTCTCCCTCCGGGGTCGGAGCCCCCTGCCAGGGTCGCCGGAGAGCAGCTGACTTCACCAGAGGCCGCTGAGGATCGGGATCCAGCGCCAGGTGGCGTTAGGAGCACCACCTCCCTCACTGGGGAGGCCACCGCGAGAGCAATGAGGCCCCCGATGGGGGTCACCGTTGGTGCAATGGTGCTCCAGTTGGAGCCCATCGTGGGTGCAGCCACGTCCCAGACCAGGACCATCATGGGTGCAGCTCTGGCCCAATTGGGGCCCACCGCAGGTGCTGCAGAGTCGCCACCAGAGTTCACCGAGGGTCCGAGGCCAGTGTCGTCCTCCCTCCCTGCCTGCTGAGGGAGGACGTCACTGCTTCAGCCCGTCCTGCCAAGGTCGTCAGGGCTCCCCCCATTGACTGCCTCCTCAGCCTGGTGTCTCTGCGGGTTGGCCCTCTCACCATGGGTGTGGCTTTGACCCAATCAGGGTCTACCGCGAGTGCAGCTGAGCCTCGGCCGGAGGTCATCGTGGGTGCAGCTGAGCCTTGGCTGGAGGTCATCGTGGGCGCAGAGAGGCTCCCGCTGGAGTCCATCATGGGTGCAGCGGAGCTGGCCCGGTCGGGGTCCACTGTGCGTGCAGCGGAGCCGGCCCGGTTGGGGTCCACCGCGGGTGCAGTTACAGACCACCCTGAGGACGCTTGTGGTCCCCTTATCCTTGCCCTACGCCGTGGAGGTCCCCTTTCTCCGGTCCTGTTATCCACCAGTGAGCCTTCTGGTGGGCAGGCCGCCTCCTGCTTCACCCCTTTGGTCCTGGTGGCTTATCAACGCGGGCCGGCTGCCAGAAGAATTGACTCCCCGGATCAGGTGGCTCATGTTGTCTGGCAGGCCGCCGGATTCGGTTCACCGGACCTTCTGCTGGGCCTGGGACTCTGGGCGGCCTCCTGAGCCCCAACGCCCGTGGACTTGGGGGGGTTAATTGTGGGCCCTGGGCAGGGCATTGTGTTCCCTCCTTCCTGTTCCCCCTACCGCCCACCCGGGTTCGTGTTGTGTGTTGTTGTTGCATCTGTGGTGGTGGTGGTGGTGGTGGTGGTGGGGTCTTCTTGATGTTACCTGGGGTGTCTGGGAATTCCACTCCTTAAAGGGGGGGCCTTGTCAAGAGCCGAGCCGGCTTGGCTCTCCCTGGCTCGGTCTCGATCTCTCTGTGGGTTTTGGCTTCACTGTTTATGTGCATTTTGTGTAGTTATTCCGTCACCTTAGCCACTGCCTGACCGGCAGCTGTTAGTCAGCTTCTGTGATCTTTTTCCCACGCTGCTGACAGTCTGTTGGTCCAACCATGCCCCCTCGCTCTCCTTAATTCCACCAGCTGTCCCGGCCCCGGTAATTATCTTTCCCACGCCTCGCCCAGGTGTTCTCAAATTGTGTGGCCAGCGGTGTCTGGATTTAAGCAGCTCTTCGCTAGACAAACGCCGCTGGGTCATTGTATGAGTCACTCCTATTCTCCATGGTGTGACCGTCACGTCGGGAAGGACAATTGGATTATGCTCACTGGGAGTAGTGGACTTTCGGGACTGTTCTTACTTGTGAGTAAAGTGTTAGCGTTTCTCTTTGTGGATAGCTGCTACACTGGACCAGAAGCGTTTCCCCCTTGCAGTATTCTGCTGCGCTTCTGGTAGCGTTCCTCCCTGCAGCAAACTGCTACACTTAGGCTGTTGCCCTGTTTGCGTTCCCCCGAGTAGTTTAACACCTTGTAGTCTTCCCCCCTCTCCGAACGCATTCTTATTGTATTATGACCAACTTGTTTGTCTGTATTTGAACAGTTTATGTCAATTAAATGTGTGTTTGGTGAAATCCTGCATTTAAATCCTTCCATCCTTTCTCCTTCTCCGTGCGCTCTGCCATAGCGCACAGAGAGTTTATGACAATAAAATGTTCAACAGTGTTTTATCAATGCGGAGAGAGGACAGTTTTCTTAAGCAGTATAAATGTTGGTTCCCCTTTTTGTACACCGCTTTGCAGTTTGATTCAAAAGTTAGTTTACTGTCAATAGTTGTGCCAAGGTATTTGTATCTTTCCACATACTCCACTGTCTGACCCTTTATAACAGTGTGTTCCTGAGCCCGTGGCTGTTTTCTAAAATCAATATGCATATCTTTAGTTTAAGAGATGTTCAAATGCAGGAAGAACCTGTCACACCATTCAACAAAGTCCAGCGTGACTGGGCCTACTTGAAGTAAGCTTATAATAACAGAATCATCTGCATACTTCAAAATAAACCTGCCTGTCCTGCTGCTTCAACATATGTTGGGGTATAGGATGAACAGGAGTGGGGACAACAGGCAACCTTGAGGGGAACTAGTGGAGAAACAGATAAGGTCAGAAAATGTTTCACTGGCTTGCACTCTTAGTATCCTGTTAGTTAAAAATTTTTAAAATGCAGCCCACAACATTATTACTTAAATCAAATTGCTCTAAAAGCCATTCTGTTAAAATGTGGGGTTAAATTGTATTAAAAGCAGACGGAAAATCAATAAATAAAAGCCGAGCATGTGTTCCTTTGTCTTCCACGTTTAAAAATCATGTTTGTCAGAGTGACGGTGTTGTCTTCAACTCCTCTGTGTGGCCTATAGGCAAACTACAAGGGATTAATATCAGACTCCGTCTTTTTTAAGATTTCAGACCTTACCAATTTCTCAAAAATTTTCATCACTATGGATGTTAGTGCAATAGGTCTAAAATCACTCAGTATTTTAGGGCAGTTTGTCTTGGTAACGGAAACAACTACAGCATCCTTCCAACATTTGGGGAATGCCCTGGGATGAATAAATTCCAAACACGCACACACATTGTGGATCCGTGAAATTGACAGCTTAGTTGAGCAGTTACTCGCAGAGGTAGATCTCCAGTGATTGGCTTAACATTACTGAAATCTTTTCCTCCCAAGTCAATATTTTTTAAATGTATTTTCAATGATAGAGGTGTCTACAGGACTATCAGGATACACTTTATGAGGATATAAAAAATGTATATATTTCAAAATTTTGAGAGATGCAGCATTTAAGCAAAATCGGCCATGCCAACCTGTGACCTTGCTAAATTTATTTGTGCACTCACTAAAATATTTATACATGTTCGGGTGTAGCCAGAAGATGGAGCAGCATGAATTTTAATTAGATATTAATAATTTAGTCACAATCTGTTTTCGCTTCACATCTCCATACACTTTGAGCATAATTTATATTTTGAATTTAGACAGGCATATCACAATCACTACAAAGGGTGATATTAATTTCCAAGAGCAAGAGCTCATCATGAGTATTTAGCAAGGCAAAAAAGACAGCAACAAATGTTCAGGTTCAGGTTACTTTATTTGTACCCGTAGGTAGATTTGTTTTGCAGTCTGGTGACATCCATATTTACAAGCCACAATTACATTCAATATAGACACAAACACAGGCACACATGAAGCTGACTATAAACATGATAAAAATACTCAAGGCTCCATCAATCAGGGTATAAAGACAAAGCGATGAGAGAAAAACCAGAGGTAAGAGAGAAGGGTCATATTAAAAAGTTAAAAACTAGTCAAAGAGGGACTTCCGGTCTGGACACCATGGTGATAGCAGCTTAACGCTGAAGCTCCCAGACCCAATCCAGGAAAATATCTTGAAAATCAGATTTAACGGATTTTTGGAAGAGTGAAAATCAAAAGACAAAGTCATCATGCCTAAAGGAAAACAGAAGAAATCGACATTTACCAGGCCAGGACACGCATCGGCCGAAGAATCTGATCCGGAGGATTTCCATTCAGAAGACGAGGAGCTGAATGAAGCTAGCAAAAAGGTTAGCTTAAAAATGGTACTTAAAGAATTAAGGACGATTTAGCCAAGAGTGTTGGGCTGAATTTCGTGAAATCAAAGAAGAATTAAAAAGGACAAACAGCAGAGTGGACCAGGCCGAGGACCAAATCTTGGAAGCAGAGGAAAGAATAAAAGGGCTGGAAGATACGGTGCTGGATCTTCACAAAAGACAGTCAAGACTGGAGGCTAAGCTAACCGACCAAGAAGGAAGACTGAGAAGAGACAACATAAGAATTCATGGTCTGAAAGAAGGAGTCGAGGATGGTTTCACCACAATGGCGGCATGCGTGGAATCCTTACTGAGAGAGAAGCTGGATATTCCCCAATCAACTGATTTGAAGATAGAAAGGGCGCACCGTACATTAGCCCCTAGGCCGGCAGCGGAAGCGTCTCCACAATCGGTGGTCGTGAAGTTTTCCAACTCCAAAATAAAAGAAGAGGTTGTAAGACTGGCTTGGCAGAAAAAAAGGATTTATGCACCAAGAGAGAAAAGTTTTTGTGGAGCACGACTACGCCCCGGAGGTCCTTAAAAAGCGTCGGGAATACAACAACGCTAAAAAGGTATTACAAGAGAAAAAACTGCGCTTCCAGACACCATTTCCGGCGAAGTTGAGGGTTTTCTACAGCGATGAGACATGTCTCTATAACTTGGCGGAAGAAGCAACCACGGATATGGCGAGGAGAGGGCTCCCGGTAACAGTGTATAAACCCGCAGCAGACCCGATCGAAAGAATCAAGGCTCAAACGTGGTCCACACAGAGACCCTCAAAATCCACGGGCCAGCAGCGGGAAACCCAACGCCAGAGCTACAAGGAAAAACTGGCCGTTTACAGGAGGGAATAACGATATTTTTAGTCAATCTGCACATCTAACCCCCCTCCTACAAGGTAACAAACATTAAAGGAGATGCAGAATCTGCAAGTGGTAAAACATTTCATGGAACAGTCATAATATTAGAAACAAATAAGTCTTTAAAAAAAAAAAAAAAAAAAACTTGTTAAAATAGAAATGTGACAATGAACCACATGATCTCTCCACACTAACAAATACTGTATTAACGTGAATGTTTGCTGTGGTGGTGGTGGGAGGGTGCACACAATTTCTTAGGGTATAGGCATAAAAAAAAAAAATCATTACAAGTTCGGATTGGGATCTGAAATTCACGTTAAAAACATGGGACAACTTACAGGGGTAAGAGAGGGCCCTCAGCACGTAACGGAATCTGAGGAATCTCCCTCAGAGCCTACACACCATCAAGGCTTTTCTAAGGTCACTAAAAAGACCTCAGCTCAGGAAGTTCTTTTGTCAGTTTTTTGTTTTAAAGTTTTATATACTATGTTCTTAATGTTTTTTATGTTCTTAATGTTCTTTCAGTTTCTGAGTAGCATAAAAGAGGGCCACCACACTGTTATACTAAATAAGACAACACAATGGAGAAACAGGGTGTAACCAAAATATCTCATATAATGTAAAGGGGATCCTGAATCCAGTTAAAAGATCCAAGATTCTAGGCAAAATGAAAAAAGACAAAGCAGGAATAATATTTTTACAAGAAACCCACCTAACAGACGTGGAGCACACTAAACTCAATAGACAAGGGTTTAAAATGATCTCTTCATCTTCATATAAGTCAGGAAGGAGGAGGGGAGTAGCGACATTGATCTCAACCAAAATTACATTTGAAAAAAAATCAGAACACAAAGAAGAAGAAGGGAGATACAGTTTGGTACTTGGGCGGCTAGAGGGAGAAGATATCACCCTGCTGAATGTATATGCACCTTCAGGGACTAACTGGAAATTTTATAAAAATGTATTTGACCTAATGCTAACTAAAGCCCAAGGTTTAGTGATATGTGGGGGAGACTTCAGTCTAAGAATGAATCCATACTGGGATGCATCAGGTAATTCTCCGCATCAAAATAACACTCAAAATAGGAAAACTCGGATGCTACTAAAAGAAATGGGAATCTGTGATGTGTGGAGGGAATTCAACCCCGGTGTAAAAGATTATATATTTTACTCAGCACCACATTCATCATACTCAAGGATTGACTATTTTTTTATGTTTAATAGAGACATTGGAAGAGAAAAACATGTAAAATAGGACTGATGGATCTCTCTGACCACAGTCCAATCTATATGGACTTAAATATCCAAAAATACACAAATAATACATTTTCTTGGAGGTTAAATTCAAATGTCCTGAAAGGACCACTGAAAGATGAATTGGAATCAGATATTCTCAGATATTTGAAAGAAAATGATAATGGAGAAGTATCTGTCACGCCGCGCCGTTCATCAGCGGCGCCACCTGTTCGCACACCTGATCCTCATCAGCGGCGAGGGATAAAAGCCGCCTCGCCCGGAGGCTCGGCCTGAAGCCGTCAGACTTCGTTCCCTCACCACCGTGAGCATTACTTTCTTCAGCATCGCTTTTCTGGGTAAGAACCCTTACCTCCTTTCCAGTCTGCTCCCCTGTGCACAGGTGGATTCCCCGGCGGCGGACGTCTCCGTTCCATCGCCCATCCTTCGCTGCTGCACGGAGCTCTCCAGGTGGCTGTCTCCCGGGCTACGTTCCCCTTGCTGTGCCAGCTGTTCTGACAACTCAAGTAAGATCTTCTCTTGCCACAATTCATCCTGTGTTGGTGTATGCCCGTCACCCTCTCCCTGTGTTCTCTCCATAGGGTTGCTCGGCCGAACGGTCATCTGCCTCTGTGCCTGAAGCAGACGCCACCACCAACACATCTGCATCCCGCAGACACACACTCATACACTCCTGCTGTTAATAAACTCTTTGAACTACTCTAAGCCTGTGTGTACGTGTCTCCTGAGCCGTGCGTTATGTCAGTACGGCTTCAGCAGAGCGGCTCGGCGGACGGCGGGCTCGCACACCGGCTTACCACTCTCGAGGCTAGAGTGGATCAAATAGCTTATCAACAGCAGGTTATCCTGAATCAATTGATAATCATCACTGGCCGATTGGACCGCCTGGACCCCCAGCAGCCGTTCCCCCCGGCTCCTCAGGGTGGCGCAGCTCCTGCTGTTCCGGTGGCCGTCCAGCCAGCTCCAGTGGCACCGGCCCGACTCACACCCATTCCGACCCCCGCCCGCTTTAGCGGAAAGCTCGGCGGAGCGCGGGGGTTTGTAATGCAGTGCGAGTCCGTGTTTGACCGTGTGCCCGGAGACTTTCCCTCAGATCACAGCCGGATCGGCTACATAGGGAACCTCCTGGAGGGGCGTGCTTTAACTTGGGCCTACGCTATTATGGCGAGACCCAGTTATGCCACCCTCACCTATGCCGAGTTCGTGAGGCGCTTCCTGGAGGTGTTTGATCACTCCCGTTCCGAGGCGGTCCAGGTCGATCGGCTTCTCGCTCTCCAGCAGGGAAACCGGTCTGCCGCGGATTATGCCATCGAATACCGGGTAGCGGCGGAGGAACTGGGCTGGGAGGAGCGCTCCCTCTGCGGCCTGTTTCTCCGCAGCCTCAATAGTGATCTGAGGGATGAACTGGCTGGACGGGATATCCCCGGAACGTTAGCGGAGCTAACCTCATTGGCAATCAGCTTGGACAACAGGCTGCGCGAGCGCTCCTCAGGACGGAAGCCGTCTGCTTCTCGCCCTCGAGGAGTCCCGCTACACCTGCCCCAAGCTCGCCCCCTGGCGACGCCGCCACCATCGTGCCCCGAGGAGTCGGAGCCGATGGTGACGGGCTGGGCAAAGCTCTCCCCGGCAGAGAGACAGCGCCGCCGTGAGTTGGGTCTCTGCATGTATTGCGGGGACAATCAACACACGGTAGAGCTTTGCCCACAAAAGCCAAACGGTGGGGTCCGCGAGTCACTGTAGGGGGCCTCGCGGACGTCAATCGGCAAAGTCCCCTCACTCAATTAAAGCTGCCCATCCGTTTTTGCCACAACCCCACTGGGCACCTCACCCACGCACTGGTGGATTCGGGCGCAGAGGGCAGCTTCATTTCACAAGGCCTGGCAACCCGATTGGGCATCCGCTGTCAGGCGCTCAAACACCCCATCTCCCTGGTCCATCTCTCCCGTGCCTCCCTTGGGAGAGTTACCCATCAAACCATTCCTGTCCCAGTCATCATCTCAGGAAATCACCGGGAGGAAATGGTTTTCTACGTCCTGCCCAACTCTGTGTCGCCCGTCATCCTGGGGTATCCCTGGCTACGCCTCCACAATCCTGTCCTGGACTGGAGGTCAGCTGGGGTGTCGGTGTGGAGTACCTTCTGCATGGGCACCTGCCTTCAGTCCGCTGCCTGCTCACCGTCCGCGGCTCCTCCTGTGGCGGATACAGCACCCCCGGACCTGTCACTGGTGCCCCCAGATTTTCACGACCTGGGTATGGTATTCAGCAAGTCGAAAGCTATGTCTCTTCCCCCGCATCGACCATATGACTGTGCCATCAATCTCCGCCAGGGGGCCCCCCTGCCATCTGGTCGGCTCTACAGCCTGTCGGCGCCGGAGAAGGAGACTATGAATACGTACCTGAAGGAATCACTGAGCGCTGGGATTATCCGCCCATCGTCATCACCCGTGGGGGCGGGGTTTTTCTTTGTAGGGAAGAAGGACGGTTCCCTCCGTCCCTGTATTGACTACCGAGCACTTAATGACATCACTGAGAGGGACCGTTACACCCTGCCCCTCATGGACACTGCCTTCCACTCCCTCCAGGGGGCGACCTGGTTTACCAAGCTGGATCTCCGCAGCGCTTACCACCTCGTCCGGATCCGGGAGGGAGATGAATGGAAAACAGCCTTCCGTACCCCGAACGGCCACTTTGAGTATCTCGTCATGCCGTTCGGGCTGACCAACGCTCCTGCCGTCTTTCAGCGCCTCATCAATGACGTCCTCCGGGATTTCATCGGCCTCTTCGTGTTCGTCTACCTGGACGACATTCTGATCTTCTCTCAGTCCAGAGACGAGCACCGGGTCCATGTGAGGCGGGTCCTTCAAAGACTGCTGGAGAATAGTCTGTACGTGAAGGCTGAGAAGTGCGAGTTTTACACTAGGACCACATCCTTCCTGGGATTCATCATCGCCCAAGACCAGGTGCTCCCGGACCCAGAGAAGGTGAAGGCGGTGGTGGAGTGGCCTACTCCCGCATCTCGGAAGCAGGTGCAACAGTTTGTTGGCTTCGCCAATTTTTACCGCCGTTTTGTCCCGAATTTCAGCTGGATCGTCGGACCACTGACCCGCCTCACGTCCCCGAAGGTTCCGTTCCGGTGGACCGAAGAGGTCGATGCTGCCTTTAAGGCGCTGAAGGCGGAGTTCTCCTCCCCCCGGGTCCTTCGCCAGGTCGACCCCGCGCTGCAGTGCATTGTGGAGGTGGACGCATCGGACACGGGAGTGGGAGCAGTGTTATCCCAGCTATCACCGGACGATGGCGCCAAGCGACCGTGCGCCTTCTTCTCCCGGCGCCTGTCCCCGGCGGAGAGGAACTATGATGTGGGGGACAGAGAGCTCCTGGCCATTAAACTCGCCCTACAGGAGTGGCGCCACTGGCTAGAGGGGGCGGACCTGCCGTTTGTGGTCCTGACGGACCATAAGAATTTAGAGTACCTACGATCTGCCAAGCGCCTGAATGCCCGCCAGGCGCGCTGGTCTCTGTTCTTCGCCAGGTTCCGGTTCTCTATCACCTTCAGGCCAGGCTCCAAGAACGGCCTGCCTGACGCCCTCTCTAGACAGTTCACCCCCGTGGGGGCTGAGGAAACGCCCCACACTATCCTGCCCAGGTCGTGCGTCGTGGGAGCTATCTCTTGGGACATTGTGGACAAGATCCGGAAGGCACAGGAGGTGGAACCTGATCCTGGCGGCGGACCGGAGGGAAGACTGTTCGTTCCGTCTGCGGTCCGAGGAGAGGTCATCCACTGGCTCCACACCTCCCGGCTCACCTGTCATCCCGGCACCTCTCGGATGATCAGCCTCCTCCAACGGTCCTTTTGGTGGCCGGGCCTGCGGAGGGATGCAGCCCGCTACGCCCGGGCTTGTCCAATTTGTGCCACCAGTAAATCGGGAAACGCCCCTCCAGCGGGTCTGCTCCAGCCTCTGCCCGTCCCTGGCAGGCCATGGTCGCACATTGCACTGGATTTCGTCACCGGGCTCCCAGTTTCCAACTCATTCGACACCATCCTGACCATCGTGGACCGTTTCTCCAAGGCGGCACACTTCGTCCCCCTGCGAGGTCTCCCTACCGCCCTGGAGACGGCGGGCTTCCTCGTCCAACACGTGGTCAGGCTGCATGGGATCCCAGTGGACGTGGTCTCGGACCGGGGTCCCCAATTTTCATCCGAGGTTTGGAAATCCTTTTGCAACGCCATCGGAGCCAAGGTGAGCCTCTCCTCCGGCCATCACCCCCAGTCTAACGGGCAGTGTGAGAGGACCAATCAGGAGCTGGAGGCTGCGCTCCGCTGTGTTGCAAGATCCAAGCCGACATCGTGGAGCAACCATCTCGCCTGGGTGGAGTACGCCCACAACACCGCCCGCTCTTCTGCAACGGGGATGTCCCCCTTCAAGGCGTCCCTGGGTTACGACCCCCCGCTGCTTCCAGCGCAGGAGAGCGAGGTAACTGTTCCGTCAGTTAGGGCGCACGTGAGGCAGTTCCGCTCCACCTGGGCCGCCGCGCGTCATGCGCTTTTACGCACAGCGGAGCGCAACAAGACCGTGGCGGATCGGCGTAGAAGACCTGCCCCGGCGTACAGAGTTGGGCAACTTGTCTACGTTTCCACCCAGGACGTCACCCTAAAAGGCGAGAGGAGGAAGCTGGCACAGCGCTTCATGGGTCCCTTCCCCATCACCCGGATCATCAACCCGGTGGCTGTGCGCGTGGCTATTCCCCCCTCCCTCCGCATCCATTCCACCTTCCACGTGTCAAAGGTGAAGCTGGCAGTCACCGACCCCCTTTGCCCTCCTCCTGCAGCGCAACCCGCGCCCCGGATGATTGGTGGCCACCCGGCCTGGTCCGTCTCCTCCATCCTGGACTCCCGGCGCCGGGGTCGTGGGTTGCAATACTTGGTGGACTGGGAGGGCTATGGGCCCGAGCATCGACAATGGGTGCCCCCGTCGTTTGTGTTGGACCCATCGCTCATCGCGGACTTCCACCGAGCGCACCCAGATAAGCCATCGCCAGGAGGCGCTGCTAGAGGGGGGAGTACTGTCACGCCGCGCCGTTCATCAGCGGCGCCACCTGTTCGCACACCTGATCCTCATCAGCGGCGAGGGATAAAAGCCGCCTCGCCCGGAGGCTCGGCCTGAAGCCGTCAGACTTCGTTCCCTCACCACCGTGAGCATTACTTTCTTCAGCATCGCTTTTCTGGGTAAGAACCCTTACCTCCTTTCCAGTCTGCTCCCCTGTGCACAGGTGGATTCCCCGGCGGCGGACGTCTCCGTTCCATCGCCCATCCTTCGCTGCTGCACGGAGCTCTCCAGGTGGCTGTCTCCCGGGCTACGTTCCCCTTGCTGTGCCAGCTGTCCTGACAACTCAAGTAAGATCTTCTCTTGCCACAATTCATCCTGTGTTGGTGTATGCCCGTCACCCTCTCCCTGTGTTCTCTCCATAGGGTTGCTCGGCCGAACGGTCATCTGCCTCTGTGCCTGAAGCAGACGCCACCACCAACACATCTGCATCCCGCAGACACACACTCATACACTCCTGCTGTTAATAAACTCTTTGAACTACTCTAAGCCTGTGTGTACGTGTCTCCTGAGCCGTGCGTTATGTCAGTATCCCCTTTAATACTGTGGGATGCATGCAAAGCTGTAATAAGGGGAAAGATTATTGCAAAACTGGCAATCCAAAAGAAACTGAGACAAGAAAAACTAACCACATTAGAGTCCGAACTTAAAAACCTAGAAAAAGAGCACAAAGACAACACTCATTCTAATGACTTGCTCAAAATTAAGGAAATTAAAAAACAAATAAATGAGATCTACACAATAGAAATCCAGAAGAAACTTACATTTCTGAAACAAAAATACTATGAAGCAGGCAGTAAATCGGCAAAATTACTAGCCTATAAATTGAGGAATCAACAAACGGAGAGAACAATCTACAAAATCAGAGACCCAGTATCAAAGGAAATAAAATTTAGAATTCAGGATATTCTTAAAAGCTTCGAGAACTACTTCAAGAACTTGTACTCCCTCAAAAAACATAAAAACGCTTCCGAAGCATTCCTAAACACATTAAATCTTCCCCAACTTACTGAGTCACAAAATAAAACACTACTGTCAGAAATACAACCTAAAGAATTAGAAAAAGCAATTATGAAACTTAAAGCTAACAAATCCCCAGGAGCAGATGGCTATACAGCAGAGTGGTACAAAACCCAACAGCAACTATCTCCTCTCCTCCTGAAAACATTTAACTATGTCCTCCACACAGGGGAAATCCCCCCCTCCTGGAGAGAAGGGGTCATTGCAGTCATACCTAAACCTGAAAAGGATAAACTAGAATGCTCCAACTACAGACCAATCAGTGTGTTAAATCAGGACTATAAGCTTTTTACCACTATCCTTGCCAAAAGGTTAGAAAATATACTGACAGACTTAATTCATTTAGACCAAACAGGTTTTATAAGACAAAGACAGACACAAGACAACATTAGACGCACTTTACACATAATTCATCATATAAAAAAATATAACTTAAATGCAGCCATATTGGGATTAGATGCTGAAAAAGCATTTGATTCGGTTGACTGGTCTTTCCTATATAGAATCTTATCCAGTTTCAATTTTCATAACAACTTCATTAGAACTATCCAGGCATTATATAAAAAACCAACAGCTAAAATAAGGATTAACGGTAAATTATCATCATCTTTCGAGCTGGAAAGAGGATGTCGTCAGGGCTGCCCCTTGTCTCCACTGCTCTTTGCAATCTTCATAGAACCTCTGAGCCAATGGATAAGACAGAATCAAAAAATTCAAGGTATTACACTTGGTCAGAAGGAACATAAAATAGCACTCTTTGCTGATGACATTTTAATATACCTGGGGCAGCCGGACACCTCTTTTCCAGAACTAATCTCAGTTTTTTCAGAGTATGGAGATCTATCGGGGTACGAATTAAACATGCATAAAACCCAAGTTTTAACATTCAACTATGACCCAAATCAATATTTACTAAGCAAACTCAAAACTAACTGGGAGATGGAATCTATGAAATATCTGGGGGTCAATATCCTGAAACAACTCAACAAAATTATAACACTAAACTATGATCCACTGGTGGCAAAAATAAAATCTGATCTAGCAAGATGGAATATGATACCATTCTTGGGTACTGCATAAAGAATTGAAGCAGTCAAAATGAACATACTTCCACGTCTTCTATACCTTTTCCAAACAATACCGGTAGAACCTCCCAAAAAAACAGGGCAAGAACTGGACAGAAGGATCTCAAGATTCATATGGCAGGGCAAGAGACCTAGAATCAGATATAGAACCCTACAGCTAAACAAAGAAAAGGTGGGCTCGCGCTGCCAAATATCAGGGACTATTTTAAAGCCGCACAAATTAAAACTTTAGTAGAGATATGTAACCCAGTCTACACTGCACAATGGAAGGAGATGGAATGCCAAATAACAAGTGACATCCCCCTACAGGCGATAATAGGGAACAATATCTTACCTAAACTTTTGAATAACACCAACCCGTGGATAGAGACCCCGCTAAAAATTTGGTTTAAGATAGTCAGAGAGAATCAAACTAAAGAACCCTATCGATTTCTGCAATGGATTGCCTATGATCAAGACTTTACTCCTAATAAAACAGACACTAGATTTAAAAAGTGGAAAGAGAACGGACTGATAAAATATTACGATTTTTTTAAAGGGCAAACTTTAAGAAGTTTTGAAGATTTGAAAAAACAAGGTCTAATAAATCAAGACCTTTACAGGTTCTTTCAGCTTAGACACCACATAAACAATATACTTAAAAAGGAAGATTTGGAAAGGGCCCAGTCAGGTGTTCTGAAGGTCTTCTTAATGGCATATAAAGGGATCCCAGGGATCAGATACATTTCTAAAATATAACAAGGTCTTCAAGACTTAAAAGGAGACAACACATCATATATAAAAGAGAGATGGGAAAAAGAGGGGAATTTCACTTTACAACTGGAAATATGGGAAAAGCAAAATAAACAACAATGGAAAAGTACCTCATCCCTGCAGTGGAGAGAATGTGGATGGAAAAATTTGGTAAGATTTTTCAGAACACCTGCACAAAACAAATTTACTCGTAAGGGGTTGAATTGTTGGCGCTTGTGTGGTGAAAAGACTGCAAATCATTTTCATGTGTTTTGGTCATGCCCAGTTATCCACCAATATTGGACCAATGTACAGACAATATTGGGGAAAATATTCAAAATAACAGTCCCCTTTTCTTTTGTAACTTTGTATTTGGGTTTACTACCGGACTCACTGGAAAGACGAGTAGAAAAATACTTATTCACTGTTTTAATATTGGCAAGTAAAAAAGCCCTAACTAAAAAATGGATGTTGAAGGACTGCCATACACCTGAAGATTGGATTAACGTGATCCAAGACATTTACTCGATGGAAAAGTTGACATTCGCACTGAGACAGGACATGGATGGGTTCTTGAACTTTTGGCAACCCTGGATCGCATATGTGTCTTCCATTAGATCTAATCTTTGACAAATACCATTTCAATAATGGCACCGCTCTTTGTTCCAACGCTACTCAGATGCTCTTTTATTTTTATTTATTTATTTATTTATTTTGTTTGTTTTTTTGTTTTGTTTTGTTTTTTCTTTAATTTCTCTTTTTCTTTCACGTAAAAAAGGGGTGTTGTAACAATTATTCTTCCAATGTTGTCAAAAAACAAAAAAAGGGAACATGTGATGAAAATGTAAACAAAGCAATGCTGTAATGATGTGTATACCCTTTACAAAAACTTAAATAAAAAAAAAACTAGTCAAAGAGGTTAAAAACTCAAAGGTCTAAAACCCAATAACCCAAATAACATCCTACAAAAATAAGTAAATATAAAATGGAGTTAATAAATAGGTACCTAAATTATATGCAATATATTGTTACAACTTGTTCAACTCTTTGACAGCAGCAGGAACAAAGCTGTTTTTGTAGCACTGGGTTTTACTTTTTGGGACAGCAAACTTCCGTCTTGAGGGAAGAAGCTGAAAGTTGCAGTGCAAAGGGTGGGAGTCATCATTTAAAATGGAGGTAGCCATCCTCTGTACTTGTCTGGTGTACAGGGATGTCAGGCTCAGCTGTGGCTCACCAAGCAAACGACTGGACCATCTAACTACCTGATCCAAGGATTTCCTCTGTTTCAGTTTTATCTGACCAAACCAAATGTGGTAGCATTACAGATTTACCTAAAAAGTGAAAAACCCAAGATGAAAAGCAGCAGTTAGATTGTGCATACTGCATGACCGTGCTGTGCATTAGCCACAGTGAAATGCCGTAGAAAAGAGACTAGAGCAGGTAAAATGGTAACTACTTCAATACAATATTCACAGTGATATTTCAATGCCTCTCTAAGAAAATGCCAGAATAAAATTAAAAACATGTATGGGCATTTTATAACTTGAAGGGGTCACTGATCGCAGTTTTCCCCACATTTTAACAGCTCACATGACTTAATGAAATGTTTGTGACATATTTTCAAATTTTCTTTAATTACTTAATGACTGCTGCAAAGTTGTTTGTTTTTTTCCAGCCTTTTGTGAGAACGGCTGGTTTCAGTCCTTATCACTTTAAACATCTGAGACCGCATTCAACTCCGCCATCCTTCTTACGCCACTATTGCTGCCACTAGCTGCCCATAGCTGCCTAGCTCGGAGCCAACTAACGTTTTTGCTTCAAAAAATGGATGAAATAATGCATCACTGTTGGGCAGCAGTGCATGGTTTCAGTGGGCGATAGGATATGACTGGTCCCTGGAGTACAATAGACACAGAAAACAATTGTGAATGAGTGGCTAAACTGCTAGCTTCAGCTTCAGCTCCGTCTTGAATCACAGCTGAAAAAATAAAACTTTAACCAAGCTAAAATAATGTCTAGAACAAAATATATTGTCAAGTGTTGTTTGATGAACAAGGATTCCAGCAGCGGTGAACAGAATTTATAGAAAATAGCAATCAAAACTGGCCAGACCCAGGTGGCCTGTCAGTCATTTCCTCCCCACCGAGGCGAACTTTGCCTAGGTACAGTGATTGACTCAAACCACCTTGGGCATTAATGCTTACAGTTCAATGTAAAATCACAGTGAAATATAATAAAATAAGCCAGAATGATGTGAGATATACAGTCGTGAAAAAATTAGGACACGCTGTAAAAGCCTGTGTGTTTTTTTAACATATAGATATTTAATAGCAATGTTAAAAATACTGGAAGATTCACTGAATACAACTGAACAATTAAAAATGAAGTAAAGACTTTTTTCAAATTTTCTGTAAAATGTAATTCTAAACAAATACTGAGGAATAACTTAGGACAACCCCCCCCCCACCAATCTTTTTAGGACACCCCCACATTCATTCCCACTTACAATGGCTAAAATAAATTTAAAAAAATGCAAATAAAAACCAAAACAAGGTTATGCATACAGTATCTCACAAAAGTGAGTACACCCCTCACATTTTTGTAAATATTTCGTGGGACAACAATGAACATATGATACTTTGATACAATGTAAAGTAGTCAGTGTACAACTTGTATAACAGTATAAATTTGCTGTCCCCTCAAAATAACTCCACACACAGCTATTAATGTCTAAACCACTGGCAATAAAAGTGAGTACACCCCTAAGTGCAAAATGTCCAAATTGTGCTTAAAGTGTCAATAATTTGTGTGGCCACCATTATTTTCCAGCACTGCATTAACTCTCTTGGGCATGGAGTTCACTACATCTTCACAGGTTGCCACTAGAATCCTTTTCCATTCCTCCATGATGACATCACGGAGCTGGTGGATGTTAGAGACCTTGCGCTCCTCCCCCTTCCATTTGAGGATGCCCCACAGATGCTCAATGGAGTTTAGGTCTGGAGACATGCTTGGCCAGTCCATCGCCTTTACCCTCAGTTTCTTAAACAAGGCAGTGGTCATCCTGGACGTGTTTGGGGTTGTTACCATGTTGGAATTGTCTTTGTACTTGTACTTCTCTTTGTACTTGAACCTGTCTTTGTACTCCTCACCTGGTTGCCACCACACACGCTTGACACCATCTGAACCAAATAAGTTTATCTTGGTTTCATCAGACCACAGGACATGGTTCCAGTAATTCATGTCCTGAGTCTGCTTGTCTTCAGCAAACTGTTTGTGGGCTTTCTTGTGCATCATCTTTAAAAGGGGCTTCCTCCTGGGACGACAGCCATGCAGACCAATTTGATGCAGTGTGCAGCATATGGTCTGAGCACTGACAGGCTGACCCCCCACCCCTTCAACCTCTGCAGCAATGCTGGCAGCACTCATACGTCTATTTTCAAAAGACAACTTCTGGATATGATGCCCAGCACGTGTAATCAATTTCTTTGGTCGACCATGGCAAGGCCTGTTCTGAGTGTAACCTGTCCTGTTAAACCGCTGTATGGTCTTGGCCACCATGCTGCAGCTCAGTTTCAGTATGTTGGCAATCTTCTTATAGCCTAGGCCAGCGGTCCCCAAACTTTTTTGCGCCACGGACCAGTTTAATGTCAGACAATATTTTCAGGAACCGGCCTTTAAGGTGTGATGGATAAATACAACAAAAGAACATGATACAACCGGCATAAAAACTGTGGAATTTTCTAAATATAATAATAAACGTAAATCCTCTGTATACTCATTTGCAACTTTATTAACAGCATCTTCTTAACATCGCAACAACAACAACGTAACATGAGTAACATCCTCTCTGCCCACAACACTCTCTGGTCGCTATGGAAACGTTTTTTGTGCATGCCTTCGAAATAAGATACACCACAAGCACAAATACTATAAACTGCATGAAAAATACAACTCACCACAACGCTGAATCAGTGGGAGCCCTGAGCTTGTTTCTCTGCAACAAGACGATCCCATCTAGCGGTAATGGGAGACAATGACACCCAAAGTGTGTTGCTATTGTCCAGTCTATTTCGTAATTTTGTTTTGGTTGCTGTCACTGCAGAAAAACCCCACTTCACACAGATAGGATGTCGGAAATGGCAACAGGGTTTTCAGTGCTGTTGTGGTGATTTCAGGGTATTCAGCCATGATTTTAATCCAGAACACCGGCAGAGCTGTTGTCTCGAACATACTTTTAAGACCGCTGTCACTTGCGATCTCCAGCAGTTGATCTTCTTCTTGCACAGACATGTTGGATTCACCTGGTTTGTTGAGAAGTGGGTCACGCATCCATTCTTTGGCAGTTCATGTATTTTTTTGTCATTGGGAAGTAGCGCTCGAACTCTTTTAAAAGCAAAGACTGGCGCTCGTGCACCACCTGGGAGAATGAAGGCTCGGGCTCAGTCTCTTCCAAAATCCCCGCTAATGTTTGAAACATGTCAAATATCTCTCTCTCTATGCTCTCATCTCTTTGTCTTTATATCCTGATTGATGGAGCCTTGAGTATTTGTATCATGTTTATAGTCAGCTTCATGTGTGCCTGTGATTGTGTTTATGTTAAATGTAACTGTGGTTTGTAAAGATGGATGTCACCAGACTGCAAAACAAATCTACCTATGGGTACAAATAAAGGAACCTGAACCTGAAATATACCTCCATTCACATGCCGTCCCCACAAATCCAATTTGGTTTTAAATGCAGCTACTTTTTCTGCCAACTTGAAGACAGTTGTCATTTTCCACTGAAGTGACAGATTGAGTTCATTGAGCAGGCTGAATATGTCGCACAAGTAAGCAAGTTTTGCGACTTAATCCTTGTCACTGAAATGTGCTGCCAGCAGTGACTTTTTTTCTGAGAGAAATCTCTGCAGCAGCTCTCGTAATTCAAACACTCTGGCCAGCGATCTCCCTTGGGATAACCAAAATATGCTAATAACACAAGTAAATACCTCCTAATTTGGTTATTTTGTTAAAAAAAATTTTTTAAAAATGTACATATTTATTTATCTTCCATCAGGCGCGTCAGGGAGCCCTTTGGGTCCTTCACTCCCTGACAGCTCAGGCACTCTGCAGCTCAGGTGTTTCACACACATACACATCCATACTTCATTCATTCCCATTAACACGTTTTGGGGTTTTGTTCAATAAAACGGACAAAACCACTCCTGCACGTGGGTTTTTCATTCACTAGTGCAGACATAAATGTGTTCCGTCTAGCAACGGCCTTTAATTTTAATGGTAACGTATCACGTCACCGAGACAAGCGTCTTGATGTGCGTCAAGAGTGAGCCATAGACGGATGTAACGGAGAGAAGCCGGCAATTTTTCAAAATAAAACATCATTCAGACTCAGATAATAAATAAAACGGACGTAATGCAAGTTATTTATTTTTTCTGTGCGGCCCGGTACCAAATGACCCACGGACCGGTACCGGTCCACGGCCCAGGGGTTGGGGACCACTGGCCTAGGCCATCTTTATGTAGAGAAACATTTTTTTTTTTTTTGAGATCCTCAGAGAGTTCTTTGCCATGAAGTGCCATGGTGAACTTCTAGTGACCAGTATGAGAAAGTGTGAGAGCCATAATACCAAATTTAACACACCTGCTCCCCATTCACACCTGAGACCTTGTAACAGTAACGAATTACATGACACCTGGGAGGGAAAATTACTAATTGGGCACAATTTGGACATTTTCACTTAGGGGTGTATTCACTTTTGTTGTGGCAGTTTAGACATTAATGGCCGTGTGTTGAGTTATTTTGAGGGGACAGCAAATTAACTGTCACAGGACTGACACCGTGATGCCCCCCCCCCTCCGGTGCTCCTGCCCGGAGCCACCGAGGGTGCTGCAGTGCTCCAGCCCCAAGCCACCGTGGGTGCTGCAAAGCTCCAGCCCGGAGCCAGCGCGGGTGCTGCAGTGCTCCAGCCCGGAACCACCGTGGGTGCTGCAAAGCTTCAGCCCGGAGCTACCGTGGGTACTGCTGACCCTCAGCCCAACGTCGTCGGGATTCCCCATTCTCCTCCGCCACCAGACACCGTGATGCCCCCCCCCCCCCGGCCCTGCTTCCCTGTGTTACGCCTTCCGGTGGGGGAGCCGCCTCCGCCTCCTGGGTCATCTCTTCGGTTCTGGTGGCTTAAGAACTTGGGCCAGCCACCCGAAAGACTGAGCCGCCGGGATGGGTGCTCCTTATTCTCCGGCAGGCCACCCGACTCCCTCCACCTGGCTGTCCGGCTGGCCTGGGACTTTGGCCGGCCAACCAAACTGTTTGGGGGGCCATGGCCGTGAGGTAGCATGGTGGCTATACCCTTTTTTGGGGGGGAGGGGCTCCTTTTGGTGTTACCTTGGGGTGTCTGGGTTCCACCCCTTAAAGGGGGGGGGCTCTGTCACAGGACTGAGCATGGGTTGTACTGGGCTCAGTCTCTCTATTTATTTATGAACATTTTCTGTATGTTTTCCAAGCCTTGTGGTGTCTTTCTGTGTGTGGATTTCTGATGATTTATCATTCTATTTATTATTTACATATGTTTCAGTATTGTTATTGTGCTGTCTATTTGTGTAGTTTAAGACTGTTTTTGCCTTTGCCTGTGACAGGGCCGTCATTCCTCCTCTTCCAGACATCCCCACCTGGTTAATTGTTCACTGCCTGCTTTCCTAGTCATCCCAGCTGTGAATAATCTGTAATTAGGTCACCAGTCCACTCTCGTTCTCCACACCTGCTACTCATTACGTATTTCACTATGTAAGCCTGCATGTGTCATTCTGTCCTGGCGGCTAGATTGTATGTATCAATACTGGTTATTCCCTGGATTATTCTCTCCCTGATCGTCACTCTGATCAGCTCCTCGTCTCCTCCTGAGTCTAGCCGGCTCAGGAGTGCTCCTGCCTCTAAGTGTTTCTTGTTTTACATTTTTATATGTACAGCACTATTTTTGGACTTTTATGTTCTTTTTGTTAATAAATGTCACAACACCATTCAGCACGTGGGTTTGTCTCTCTGGCCCGAAGGGGCAAATATGACAATTTACACTGTTATACAAGCTGTACACTGACTACTTTACATTGTATCAAAGTGTCATATCTTCAGTGTTGTCCCATGAAAAGATATAATAAAATATTTACAAAAATGTGAGGGGTGTATTCACTTTTGTGAGATACTGTAGATAAGTGAACATTTCTTAATAAAGAACTGAATAGTTAAAGGGGTGTCCAAATTTTTTTTCCCATGACTGTATTATCAACTGTAGATTACTGTAGTAAACCAGATGGAAACAATGATGTTTATTATGGCGACTGAAATCTAAAGAAAGTAGCAATATAAACTGCATTTAGTGCAAGCTTCCTATTACCACTGTTAGCTCAGAAGCTAATACATCTGGCTCCCATCCATGTACATGACAGACAGCTAGGCTAGCCAATAACAGAGCAGTAGGCGGGTATCAAGGATGCCGCTGGGCTGGGTTTACCATTTTATGATTTCCCAAAGTCAACTTGGAAGTGTCAAAATGGCAAAAACAAGATAAAAGCATGTTGTTTTTTTTTAAAAGAGAAGTAAGTGCTTTAATATTTTTTTCGATAATCATGTGACCAATAGATGCATTTCAGAAGGTTAAAACCTACAAAAACACAATTTTTCAGTCAATGACCCTTTTAAAATAAAACAAAAGTTGTACAAGCTGAGAATTTAATCAATCTCAAACAAAAAGGAAGTGGCCTGTTTGAGTGGAAATGCATTTGGTCTTGTGGGGATAAATCAAAGAACAATGCCACTCTTACCAACCCAACAGCGATTTTTGTACAACTGCACTGTGTATAAGACTCTGTTTGACCGACACACCTTTTCCATGGATGTGAATAAATGGAATATGTTTGATAGGTTAAAAAAATATCTGATAATAACAACTTCTTCCACTTATTAAATTCTTAAAAAACAGCCATTAAACTTCCATTTTGAGGCAGCAGTGGCTCAGGAGGTAGAGCAGGTCATCCAATAACCGGATGGTTGGTGGTTCAAATCTAGCTCTCCCCAGATAACCTGCCATTGTGTCCCTGGGCAAGACACTTTACCCACCTTGCCTCCAGTGTCCATAACACTGGGTATGAATGTGTATAAATGTTTGGTAGTGGTCGGAGAGGCCGTTGGCACGGATTGGCAGCCATGTTTCCGTCAGCTTGCCCCAGGGCAGCTGAGGCTACAGCAGTAGCTTGTCACTACCATTGTCTGTCTGTGGAGTGAATGAATAATATATCCATTTGTACAAGCATCTTTGAGTGTCTATGATAAAGCGCTATATAAACCTGATGCATTATTATTTAATGGTTTATGTAGTCATAAAAATTACAGACATTTATCCAGACAACCAACTCAATATTGAGTGTCTTTTTTCTCAGTTAAAAAAGAAAAGCAAAAGGAAATAAAAGTCATACAGTCTTGGCCTTGATAAGACACAAAGACATCAAGTCTGAAGATGACAAACAAATATGTGATGTTGCTTTTATTTTAAAAAGCATCAAAAGCATTCAAAGAAGCTGCCTTCGGTTGATGTTTGTTATGGGGGCCCTGCTGTGTTCAATCTCCCATTCAGCAGGTAAAATGCTCATCTGGCTACTGGCTTGGCAGTCACTGATAAAAGCCTCGGCTGCGTTGGGAGTGTGATTACGGTCTTAGTCAGTTGCAGGATGACGGTCTGGCAACTGAGATTGAGGAATTGGTTTATACATGGCCAAAGCAAACAAAAAAAGGACACATTCAGGATACATTCATCTTTCTGTTGCAATAATCTGTTACATCATCATAAAGGATAAATGAGACAGCTCCTAAGGCTGACCATGATTTCTCACCACTACTTTGTATCATGGACACTACTTGTCTTTTGCTACACTTTTGAATTTATGCCACTGTAATTATCAGCTTTGAAAGAGGTCAAAATGGTTGCTAAGGGATGCTTGCTACATGCATGCATGCATACAATTTCGAATAATCCTTTTATCATTCATGGTCTTTTATTGATACAGGGGGTTTTCAAATACAAACACAAAAACGTACACAACATTTAAAGAAAAGGAATGAATAAGAGAAAAAAGACAAAAAACCCACCTGGACCAATTATGAGAACAATGATCTCTGTTTCCTGATAATACTGACAGCTCAATACTGCTCCAAGTTTTAACAGAAAAAAAAAAGAAACCACAGTCGAAGCACACATGATAAAAATCAGTGATTAAGTCACAGTTTGTAAAGACGTATTACAATATCTCACTAAAGTGAGTACACCCCTCACAATTTTGTAAATATTTTATTATATCTTTTCATGGAACAACACTGAAGATATGACACTTTGATACAATGTAAAGTAGTCTATATACAGCTTGTGTAACAGTGTACATTTGCTGTCCCCTCAAAATAACTCAGCAAACAGCCATTAATGTCTAAACTGCTGGCAACAAAAGTGAGTGCACCCCTAAGTGAAAATGTCCAAATTGTGCCCAATTTGCCATTTTCCATCCCCGGTGTCATATGACTCAGTGTTACAAGGTCTCAGGTGTGAATGGGGAGCATGTGTGTTAAATTTGGTGTTATCACTCTCACACTCTCTCGTATACTGGTCACTGGAAGTTCAACATGGCACCTCATGGCAAAGAACTCTCTGAGGATCTGAAAAAAGAACGGCTGCTCTACATAAAGATGGCCTAGGCTATAAGAAGTTTGCCAACACACTGAAACTGAGCTGCAGCATGGTGGCCAAGATCATACAGCGGTTTAACAGGACAGGTTCCACTCAGGACAGGCCTTGCCATGGTCGACCACAGAAGTTGAGTGCACGTGCTCAGTGTCATATCCAGAGGTTGTCTTTTGAAAATGGACGTATGAGTACTGCCAGCATTACTGCAGAGGTTGAAGGGGTGGGGGGTCAGTTTGTCAGTGCGCAGATCATATGCCGCACACTGCATCGAATTGGTCTGCATGGCTGTCGTCCCAGAAGGAAGCCCCTTTTAAAGATGATACACAAGAAAGCCTGCAAACAGTTTGCTGAAGACAAGCAGACTAAGGACATGGATTACTGGAACCATGTCCTGTGGTCTAGTGAGACCAAGATAAACTTATTTGGTTCAGATGGTGTCAAGCGTGTGTGGTGGCAACCAGGTGAGGAGTACAAAGACAAGTGTGGCTTGCCTACAGTCAAGCATGGTGGTGGGAGTGTCATGGTTTGGGGCTGCATGAGTGCTGCCGGCACTGGGGAGCTACAGTTCATTGAGGGAACCATGAATGCCAACATGTACTGTGACATATTGAAGCAGAGCTTGATCCCATCCCTTCGGAAACTGGGCCACAGGGCAGTATTCCAACATGATAATGACCCCAAACACACCTCCAAGATGACCACTGACTTGCTAAAGAAACTGAGGGTAAAGGTGATGGACTGGCTAAGCATGTCTCCAGACCTAAACCCTATTGAGCATCTGTGGGGCATCCTCAAACAGAAGGTGGTGACATGATTTAGCAGACCCAGAGAGCAGACTCAGACTCAGGAGTAGATGCAATTATCTTTATTGTGTTAACGTGTGTGTGTGTGTGTGTGTGTGTGTGTGTGTGTGTGTGTGTGTGTGTGTGTGTGTGTGTGTGTGACTGTGTGCGTGTGTGTAATTGATGAAGTAGCAGCTGGGGGTGAGCAGAGCGCCGTGCAACCTGGTAACCCTATGGACAGAGTAGAGACAGAAGGCGTTAGTGATGATCCCGGAGGGAATGTACGAGAATGACCAAGGCTTACTGTTTGCACAGGTGGAATGGAGCTCTGGTTGGCCCGCAGGCTTCGGCCAGGAGGACAGCGCCTGCTGTCACAGTGCAGCTGGAGAGGTGAAGAAGACGTGAGATGGAGTGCGCTGCTCGGTCCGCCACCAAGAGGGAGAGAAGTCTGCTGCCACGGATCTCCACCTGTGCACAGGGGATGAGCGCAGATAATGGTGAGTAGATAATTAGGCTTACTTGTGTGGAAGAGATGCTCCCTCCAGGAGGTAAAGGCAGGAGGCGAGGTTAGCTCTGGAATGCCGGAAGTGGCTAGGAGATTGTTTGAAGATGACAAAGACGAGTGTTGGTCTCATTCAACCAAGGAGACAGACAGCTCAGCGCTGATCAGAAGGCAGCACGGTCTAAATAGTCCAAGGGTGATGGAGAGCAGGTGTGCGCGCAGCTGCGGATGATAATGAGACAGAATGAGCCATCACAGTACTTCCCCCCTAAGAGGTGCCTCTCGGCACCCGATCCAGCCTACCTGGGTGCGTCTGGTGAAAGTCCCTGATGAGTTGATCATCCAACACGAAGGACGGACACACCCAGGACCTCCATTCCGGGCCATACCCCTCCCAGGCCACCACGCATTGTAGGCCGTTGGGGTCCAGGATGGCATTGACTCTCCACGCCGGGTCGCCGTCGATCACCACTGGTGGAGGTGGAGACCTGGGAGGGGGACACAGAGGGCTGGAACAGAAAGGCTTAATTTGAGAGACATGAAAGGTCGGACTAATGCGGAGGGAGGGGGGGAGAGCTAGGCGCACAGCCACAGGGTTGACGATCCGGGCTATGGCGAAAGGTCCAATGGCGTTAATGTGCCTGGTAGAGAGTCATACCTGCTGACCCACCCGGTACGGAGGGGCTAGTGTCCTGTGGTGATTTGCAGTCGTGGTGTTGCGCTCCGCCGTGCACCGAAGTGCGGTCCGGGTCGTTCTCCACAGCCAACGGCAGTGCCTCAGGTGGGCTCGGACGGATGGCACGGCGATGTCCCTCTCCTCCTCGGGGAACAACAGGGGATTATACCCCAATGAGGCCTCAAAAGGAGACATGCCGATCACCGAGGACACGGTGGTATTGTGAGCATACTCCATCCACGGAAGATGGGTGCTCCATGACGCTGGGTTCGCGGTGGCGATGCACCGCAGCGCAGCCTCCAATTCTTGGTTCGCCCGCTCACACTGTCCGTTAATCTGCGGGTGATAACCAGAAGACAGGTTCACTGTAGCCCCCAGGGTGTTGTAGAACGACCTTCACACCTGGGAAACAAATTGGGGGCCCCGATCGGAGACGATGTCCATGGGAATGCCATGCAACCTCACGACGTGCTGGACGAACAGGTCCACCATTTCCTTCACCATAGGCAGCCCCTGTAGGGGAACAAAGTGGGCGGCCTTGGAGAATCTGTCAACGATCGTGAGGATGATGGTGTGGTGATTAGAAGGTGGAAGACCGGTAACGAAGTCTACAGCAACGTGGGACCAGGGCCTGCCGGGAGTGGGAGGAGGGTGGAGCAGACCAGCCGGAGGAGAGGAAGATGTCTTGCCGGTGGCGCACTGGGGATAGGCGCGGATGTACTCAGCGACGTCCTTCCAGAGTGATGGCCACCAAAACGTTCTCTGGAGGAGCTCCACCGTGCGAGCCCTCCCCGGGTGGCACGAGTCTGGAGGAGTGGGCCCAGTGGATCACCTCGCCTCGAACGGAAGAAGGGACAAACAGCTTCCCCGCTGGCCCCCCGCTCGGGTCCAGTTCGGCCTCCTGCGCTCTCAAGACCCTTTCTTTGATGCCCCACGAGAGGGCGCCCACGACGCTTGATGGGGAAAGTATAGGATGCTCTGCCACCTCCGCTGCATCTGAGGCAAACTGTCTGGACAGTGCATCCGGCTTGGTATTCTTGGCTCCGGCGCAGTAGGTGATAGTAAAGTTGAAGCGTCCAAAAAACAGGAACCAGGGGGCCTGGCATGCGTTCATGCGCTTGGCTGTCCTGAGGTACTCCAAATTCTTGTGGTCCGTCCAGACGATGATAGGCTGGGCGGCCCCCTCCAGCCAGTGACGCCACTCCTCCAGCGTGAGCTTGACCGCCAGGAGCTCCCTGTTACCGATGTCATAATTCCTCTCCACCGGGGATAGACGGTGGGAGAAAAACACACAGGGGCAGCTCTCGCCATCAACCGGAGAGCGCTGGGACAGCACGGCTCCAACACCCGAGTCCGAGCCGTCCACCTCAACCAGGCATTGAAGGGCAGGATCCACCTGTGCCAAAATAGGAGAGGAAGAGAATTTAGACTTCAGCTTGACGAAAGCCGCTCCAGCCTCCTCCGTCCACCAGAAGGCCACCCTGGGGGATGTAAGACAGGTCAGAGGGAGAGCAATAATGCTGTATTTCTCGATAAAGCGGTGGTAGAAATTGGCGAACCCCAGAAACTGTTGGAGCTGCTTCCTGGAGGAAGGGGTGGGCCAATCTACCACCGCTCTCACCTTGCCGGGATAAGGGATGATCTCGTTGTGGGAGATAATAAACCCAAGAAATGACGTCTTGGGGGCGTGGAACTCGCACTTCTCAGCCTTCACGAAGAGTTTGTTCTCTAGAAGCCGCTGTAGAACTCGCCTCACGTGCACCCAATGCTCGTCTAAGTACTGAGAAAAAATCAGGATGTCATCCAGATACACAAAGACGAACAAGCCTAATTACATCATTACTTAGGCGCTGGAAAATGGCGGGGGCGTTGGTGAGCCCAAACGGCATCACCAAGTATTCGAAATGCCTGCTAGGGGTCCGGAAGCCAGTCGTCCACTCATCGCCCTCCCAGATCCATACTAGATGATACGCATTGCGGAGGTCCAGCTTAGTGAACCAGGAGGCCCTCCGGAGTGAGTCGAACGCTGTGTTGATTAAGGGGAGTGTATAGTTGTCCTTGATGGTAATGTTATTCAGTTCACAGAAGTCAATGCGCGGCCTCAGCGAGCCGTCTTTTTTTCCAACAACCCCCCCCCAGGAGTGTATAGTTGTCCTTGATGGTAATGTTATTCAGTTCACAGAAGTCAATGCGCGGCCTCAGCGAGCCGTCTTTTTTTCCAACAACCCCCCCCCAGGAGTGTATAGTTGTCCTTGATGGTAATGTTATTCAGTTCACAGAAGTCAATGCGCGGCCTCAGCGAGCCGTCTTTTTTTCCAACAACCCCCCCCACCCACCCACCCACCCACCACCGAGGACGAAGGACGGATGATGCCAGAGTTTAGTGACTCCTTAATGTAAGTCTCCATTGCTTCCTGCTCTGGAGCTGACAGGCTGTAAAGGCAGCTCGACAGTAACAGGGCTCCAGCCGGGAGATTAATGGCACAGTCATACGGGCGGTGGGGGGGAAGAGACAGCGCTTGGGATTTACTAAAAGCGGCCCCCAGGTCATGATACTCCGGGAGAACCTGGGACAGATCGGGAGGGGGGGTGACGGGGGCACTCAGGGGCACGGATGGCGAGCAGGCAGCGGATTGCAGGCAGGCACTAAGGCAGAAAGAGCTCCACGAACCCACAGTCCCAGAGCTCCAGTCGATCGTTGGATTATGTAACTGAAGCCAGGGGTAGCCCAGGATGACCGGAGAGGAGGAAACCGGCAGCACAAATAACCTGAGGTCCTCCCAATGGTTCCCAGAAACAATGACAGACACCGGGGCGGTTTGCTTGGACACCACCGCCAGGGGGGCTTTCAACAGGGAGATGAGCCTGAGGGGGGTCTTCAGAGGCTGACAGGGATGCCCCAGCCAGGTTGCCAGTTCCCCCGAAATGAAACTCTGCTCAGCCCCTGAATCAATCAAGGCATGTGTGGCTATTTCGGTCTGATTGTGAATGAATCGAATGGGCAGGAGGAATTTGGAGAGGGGATTGGATTGCAGAGGGGATTGGATTGCGGTGAGTCCGTGAGTCCCCCTACTGTGACGCACTGACTCCCTCTTTTGGCCGAATAGGGCAGGATACTACCTCATGCTCCACGCTGCCACAGTAGAGGCATAACCCCAGCTTGTGGTGGCGCTGTTTCTCAGCTAATGGCAGTTTGGACTGCCCTACTACCATAGGCTCCGGGGCATCTGGGGAATCTGAGGGAGGTAGAGCCAATAGGGGAGACTGTAGGGAGCAACAAAACTGGGCGCCCGAGCGACCAGAAGTCTTACACTCGGCTGCCCGCTCCCTCAGCCTGTTATTCAATTCAATTCAATTCAGCTTTATTTATAGAGTGCCATATCACAACAAAAGTCATCTCATAGCACTACCAAATGCAGGGAAAACCCCACAATTTCAGAAAGACCCAGCAATCAGACGATCCCCTGTGAGCAAGCACTTAGCGACAGTGGAGAGGAAAAACTCCCATTAACAGGAGTTAATGGGAGTTAACAGGAGTCTCTAGCCATTATCTAGGCTAATGGCTAGAGAAATTAGCTCAGTTAACCTATCTGGCTTTTCTAAGCGGGCCAGCTCATCCCGCAGGCTAGGGCTAAGGCTCCTAACAAATATGCTGCACAACGAGGCATCCTCCCACCCCACCTCTGCGGCCACCACCCGGAAGTCAACGGCATAATCCGCTACGGACCTGCTCCCCTGTCTTAAGTTTAATAGCCGGGAGGTAAGCACACTGTCACAGTCGGAGTGGTCAAACACCTCGTTAAATTCACTGACAAACTGATTATAAGTCAAGCTAGCATAGCTTGCCCTAGCCATCACTGCATATGCCCAGGCTAATGCTCACCCTTCCAGAAGGTTGGTAACGTAGCCTATACGGCTGTGATCTGTGGGGAAGTCCCCAGGTACACGCTGGAACACTATTTCCCACTGGAGCAGAAACCCCCTAGCCTCCCCTAGCTTACCGCTAAAACGAGTGGGAGTGGGGACTGGCGTTAGCCAGGATGTGGGAGCCTGACCTAGTGGTGAGCTAGCGGGAGCAGAGGTGCTACTTAGAGCCGATGGAAAAGCCTGCGGCCCTGCCAGATGATCCAACCAACCATTAATTTGGACCAGCTGAGAAAGGATGACCTGTTGCTGGTAAGCTAACTGATCTACCTGAGCCTCTAAGGTTGTTAACTCTGCGCGCTAGTGCGCTGTCTGCTGTGTCACCTTGGCGGAGCCGTACTGACATGATTTAGCAGACCCAGAGAGCAGACTCAAGACTCAGGAGTAGATACAATTATCTTTATTGTGTTAATGTGTGTGTGTGTGTGTGTGTGTGTGTGTGTGTGTGTGTGTGTGTGTGCGTGCGTGCGTGAGTGTGTGCGTGTGTGTGTGTAATTGATGAAGTAGCGGCTGGGGGTGAGCAGAGCGCCGTGCAACCTGGCAACCCTATGAACAGAGTTGAGACAGAAGGTGTTAGTGATGACCCCAGAGGTAATGTACGAGAATGACCAAGGCTTACTGTTTGCACAGGTGGAATGGAGCTCAGGTTGGCCCGCAGGCTTCGGCCAGGAGGACAGCGCCTGCTGTCACAGCGCAGCTGGAGAGGTGAAGAAGACGTGAGATGGAGTGCGCTGCTCAGTCCGCCGCCAAGAGGGAGAGAAGTCCGCTGCCACGGATCTCCGCCTGTGCACAGGGGACGAGCGCAGATAATGGTGAGTAGATAATTAGGCTTACTTGGTGTGGAAGAGATGCTCCCTCCAGGAGGTAAAGGCAGGAGGCGAGGTTAGCTCTGGAATGCCGGCAGTGGCTAGGAGATTCTTTGAAGATGACGAAGATGAGTGTTGGTCTCATTCAACCAAGGAGACAGACGGCTCCGCGCTGATCAGAAGGCAGCACGGTCTAAATAGTCCGAGGGTGATGAAGAGCAGGTGTGCGCGCAGCTGCGGATGATAATGAGACAGAGTGAGCCATCACACGTGGAAGAGCGCAAGGTCTCTAACATTCACCAGCTCCATGATGTCGTCATGGTGGAGTGGAAAAGGATTCTAGTGGCAACCTGTGAAGCTCGAGTGAATTCCATGCCCAAGAGAGTTAAGGCAGTGCAGGAAAATTATGGTGGCCACACAAAATATTGACACTTTGAGCACAATTTGGACATTTTCACTTAGGGGTGTACTCACTTTTGTTGCCAGTGGTTTAGACAGTAAAGGCTGTGTGTTGAGTTATTTTGAGGGGACAGCAAATTTACAGTTATACAAACTGTACACTGACTACTTTACATTGTATCAAAGTGTCATATCTTCAGTGTTGTCCCATGGAAAGATATAAAATATTTACAAAAATGTGAGGGGTGTACTCACTTTTGTGAGATACTGTGTTTACTGACTATAAAAGGGTAACACTGTAGCCGAATGGTCTCACTCATTAATTTGCCTGTAGTTCAGGAAGGAAAGCCTCAGAAAATCAAAATCAGAGCATTTGAGCTGCAGAAAGCTGATGAGAATAACAATATTCCTGCAGAGTTGAGCAGAATAGAAATCAGCAAAAGAAGCAGCCTCTGCACCTCTAATGTTCAAACTTCATCAGTACTTAATATTGCAGTTCAAAAAAGTCACTGAGTAGAAGCAAGACAGAATACATGTGTGTGAATTAGAGGGAGGTGTAAGGAGGAAGGTAGTGAAGGTAGATGAGTTTAAATACCTGGGGTCAACCATCCAAACTAATGGACAGTGTACAAAAGAGGTGAAGAAGAGAGAGCAGGCAGGGTAGAGACAAGAGTCAGGGGTGAAGTCTGACAGAAGGATAGTAGCTAGAGTGAAAGGGAAGATTTAAAAGACAGTGAGAATTACTACGATGTATGGTTTAGAGACAGTGGCACTGACAAAAAGACAGGAGGCGGCGCTGGAGCTGGCAGAGTTGAAGGTGCTAAGATTCTCATTGTGAGTTACTAGGAGGGACAGGATTAGAAATGAGTATATCAGAAGGACAGCTCAGGTTGAGTGATTTGGAGATAAAGTAAGAGACAAGACTGAGATGGTTTGGACATGTGCAGAGGAGGGATAGTGGATATACTAGACAAAGGATGTTGAAGATGAAGCTGCCAGGCAGGGGAAAAAGAGGAAGACCACAGAGAAGATTCATGGATGTAGTGAAGGAGGACATGGACAGAGTTGGTGTTACAGAGGAAGATGCGAGAGATAGGGTGAGATGGAGACGGATGATCCGCTGTGGCGACCCATAAAGTCAGCAGCTGAAAGAAGATGTCATTTATGCAAAAGCATTTATGTTTTTATCTCGTCGAGTGCCATGAATTCAATATGTGATATTTCATATCACAATTAAGAGCATTATCTTGCAGTTTTGACAGTTTATATGAAATACTAAACTTAAAATGGTTAAAACCTTACCAAAGAATGACAAACTAAAGAAAATATCTTTACAGCGAGGCAATCTATTGACTATAATATCTCCTATGATGAAGAATTTTAAGTTCTGTATTTCAGGATGGAAATTTCTTATTCATGGGCAACAAGCTGTCATTGAATGGTTTAATGCACTGTATATGACAATGTGGTATTTATATCCATAAAAAGCTGAAATTAATACTTTTAATGCCACTTGATCAAATTTAAGACCTCAAATTTGAAACAAAAAAAGGTCTGTGAGCACATTGCATTTAGCTTTGTCCAGTAATTCACCAGCACTGAAATTAGTGCAACCCATCCCACATTAAACTTGCACTTCCCCTGGACCAATCTCACTATTAAGATATTCAAGTAAAACATCTGAAAGTAGCTTCTACCTCTGCGATGCAAAGTTGCAACTAAACTGGATCAAAAGTAATACATTTATGAGGGGAAAGTGGCAGATTTACTGTACAAGAAAAATCATATACATTTAGGAGAAATCATTTTTGTTCACCCCTCCATGGATCGCTACGTTATCTTGGTGGAGGGGTTTGCCTGCCCCAGTGATCCCAGAAGCTATGTTGATGGGGACAACTTGCACCTGGTAGTGTCTCTCAAGACAAATTGGTCCTGGGTGAAGGGCCAGGCCAAGAGTGGTCCAGTAGATCCCTATGAAAAAAGTTACACCAAGGACCCAGTACACTGAAGGAGCCACATGGGTCTGCCCTCCAGTGGGCTCCCCACCTGCAGCAGAAATCACTGTGATATGTGAACCGGGCAGCAGTCTGGGCTGCTCTATGTGGACTGCTGCCTTCTTGACCCGGATCCCCAGATAAGCAGTAGAAGACGGATGGATGGATATTTTTGCTCAATTCACTCATTTAACTTTCAGCTCTGAAAAAAAAGGCTTCAGGTTCTGACAAAATACCTCCTGAAGTACATAAAAGATGTGACCTGGATATTAGATTTGGAAACAACCTTCTTATTAACAACCAAAAACCACAACAATGGTCTGACTTGGATATTGTCCCATTACCAAAGAAGGGAGATTTAAGCTTCACCTGCAATTACAGAGGAATGAGTTTGTCATCGATAGTTGCAAATAGGGCTGTGCGATATGGCAAAAAAATTCATATCACAATATAAGTCATCTTATATCACGATAACAATATATATCACGATATACATTTTCTGTAAATTCTACAGTTTAGATAATCATATAAAAAGGACCATCTCTTTTTTTTTTGCATGTACCATTTTCCCTCATAATTTTGCAGTGTTATAAAATAGTTTTAATGTGCGCTTGAGACTTGATTCTCATAAATTTCAGGTTTTGCTTCTAAATCATATATGAATACAAAGTAAACATCAATAAGTTAAGTATTTCCTGAGCCAGAGGAGAACATAAAAAAAAAAGCCATAACATAAAAAAATGTCTGAAAATGAGAAAATTACCCATGGCTGCCATCTACAGATATAAATTAGCTGTTAGTTTAAATCTATGAAAATTTAAGTGTAGACCTGCAGCCGAAAGACTGCCATTCTGGCCTGATTAACTTTATTCATTATCACTACTTGGCTAATTAAAATGATTAGAAATCAAACAAATTACATTAAGAGCTAACTTGCTCCTCTGACCACTTTTAATTTATTTATTTATTTTGTGTGTATGTACCGCCATCATACACTTTTGCAGCTTTAATACATTTTTTTTTCCAGACAAAACTTAAAGAAACTCAGCAGTAATTTACCAAAAAAACCAAAACGATGGTCTGCTACGGTTTCCAGTTAGTACAACTTAGCTTAAATGACGATCATATAGCATTTTATAATTAGACATGGTGTTAACATTACCTTACTTACTTCCTATTAAAACAAGGTCCGCAAACTATCCTCTCTGATGCAGCACAATGAAAAATGGTCCCACATCCGTGGCAAACAGGAGTAGCAGCTATCTGAACCGGTAGTCTGGAGTTAGAATTACCATCCACAGGACTGAAGCCTAGCCAGCCACCCACCACACCTGTTCCGCTGCGCGCAATCACGCACTGCAAGAGACGAGGCACTGACAAGCCATGATGAGGTAAGAGCTTTACTGAATAAACGGGGGTATCTTATTTTAAATAACATATATCTTATTTTTATATCTTATTTTAAATAAGATATAAACGATAGAGTATTCTATGGAATGACAGACGTTTTTATATCGTCATCTGATACATATCGTCATATCGCACAGCCCTAGTTGCAAAGACTATAAACCACCTGATTTTGAAACGCATTCAGCCTGCGCTGGATGACAAATTGTGCCCAAATCAGAATAGTTTCAGACCGAAAAGATCAACAACTGCATACATATTGGCATTACGAAGAATAATAGAAGGAATTAGATCAAACAGCCTCAATGCAGCCCTCTTATTCATTGACTTCAAAAAAGCATTTGACAGTGTGCACTGAGGAAAAATGATATAAGATTTTGGTCGCATATGGCATATCAGAAGAGCTGTGTAATGCGATAGGAGCACTATCTGAAAACACATGAGCAAGAATCCTTACACCAGATGGAAAAACAGATTACTTTGACCTACTCGCAGGAGTATTACAAGGGGACACTCTTGCACCCTACATCTTTGTCATTGTGGACTACGTCATGAGAAACTGATGGAATAATGCTGTGTTCTTTATCTTTGGTACCTCAGAGTCTGGGTGAAAATGTACAAGGGCAACCAGCTGGACATTTATCTGGTTGTTCTCAGGCGAACGTTTTGTGCTGTTATGATTGTGCCTGAGAAAGGAGACAGCCTGAAAAAAACAGTCTGAACCAGATGGACAGTTTTTAGATAACAGGATGCTTAAAGACTGAAAGTTGTGTATGTGATGCAGAACAATTTCCGGAGCCAACTCTGAGTGTATCACTTACTGTTTTCCACTTATCAGTGTAAATTAAATTTGCTGAAACTTTAATCCTGCCTGATTCTTTGACTACTGGTTAAAGAGAATTTTTCCAACATAACTGGCGCACCGAACAGCAACTCCAAACATCTTTTCTCCAGACCTGTGGCCCTTTTCTCTCTTTACTAGTGCACGGGCCAGCTGGAAAAGACCTCCCGCCCGCCTCTCCATTGGAAGTGGGTGGCTGAAGTGAGGCGACAGCAAGAGGTGGTGTGGAGCACTGAGGCAGACAAGAGTGACGGAGAGAACCGAGGCAGCCTGAAGTGAGTAAATTTAATTATTAAATAAATAGATAAATAAATTTAAATAATAATATCTAAATAATAAATACATTCAATTATTTTGACGTATGGTGCATCGGTTTCAGTCCGGCCGTGGGATTATGTGTAGGATTAGGTACAGACGGTTTTGAGTCCGGTCGGGAAAAGTACCACGTTTTAACGGAACCGCTCAGTAATAAATGCATTTTTACTGGATTTTAGTTTGAGTCTAAAATCGGGAAATAGGCGCGAGGAAGGATACATAGTACCCCAGAATGATATTGGTGCAGAAGTGCAGACCATGGAGTGGTATCAGTGGTGGAAGGAACAGTACCCGCGGAGTGATACTGGGGTAGAGTCCATATCCCGGAGCGATATCAGCGCAGAAGGTTGCAGCAGCGGTAGAAGGTACAGTACCCGCGAAATGATATTAATGGCCAAAATAAACTAGAAAAATATATAGAAAAAAAATACAAGAAAACAATGATAATAAGAAATGGCCTTAATATAATAAGGAATAACCTTAATATAATAACAATAACTAAAATACCATAAGAAATAACTCAAAGTAAGCTTAAAGCTGGACACCCTGGTGACGGTGGCAGAGATGAGGACTCTGGATAAACTGTTGGATATAATGGACAACGTCAGCCACCCTCTGCACACCGTCATCAGTGACCAGAGGAGCCTGTTCAGTGAAAGACTGCTCCTTCCCAAGTGTCGGACTAGCAGGCTTAAGAACTCTTTTGTCCACCATGCCATCACACTCTATAACTCCTCACTTGGGGGGGGGGGCATAGAGTAAAGAGGACAGTAGGGCATTCATAGTGCAATAACCTTTACTTAACCACACTTGTACAAGCCATATTTAGCCTTGCATTTATATTGTGTATATTAAGTGTTTATTTTTTTCTTTTTTGCTTTTCTGATCTGTATGCTCCTTTTATGTGCTACTGGAAATTTTAAATTTCCCAGAGGGAGTCATCCCAAAGAGATTAATAAAGTTAAGTCTAAGTCTAAAGTAGAATAAAATAGCCTTTAGACTAAAACAAAATAATTGCAGTTTGTCTGGTCATTCATGTGTGTTTTTGTGTGTGTTTTTAATAAATCACGTTTTCACGGGTTACTTTGATGAAAGAATGGGAAATTGTTGTAGCAGAGGGAGAGTTCGCGAGAGGCAGGAAGTGAACGAGATATTGCGACGTGGCAGGAGGACAGGATGTGTGTCTTGCTGTTGTGGAACACGAGAGGATGAGAATGAAATTTTTGTCTTAACGGGGTCGGCAAATACATGCACAGTAAAGAAAGATTCTCAATCTCTGCGGGTTGTCGTGTCCTTCTACTATGAGTGCCCATCCTAAGGAGCAGCTGCCTGAGTGTGTTGGGTCCTGCTGTCGGGGAGACTAGGAGCGCTCCGTCCAGGTACGTTTATCCCTTATTTCCAGCTGTGAGCCATTGCAGTCTTCAGGAGAGCTCCGGCTGGATTCCGCCCCTGGCCAGGCGTTCCCTAGCTTCATGCCCCCTGGACGTTGAGCCCTGCTCTCCTCCAGTGTTCATCAGATTGTATATCTGTTTGATTATCCCTTTGTACTTCATGATTTAGTTTTTGTGTGTTTATGTTGTTTTATGTTAATAAATGTGCAAACTCACAGAGTGTTTGGTGTCCTACTTGCGCTTGTGAAACGAGCGCTTCATAACAGAAGGACACGACCACCTGGACACCAGCCTCTGTGAGTTTTGCAATTTTTCTTTTCTCGTGATTACCTTTTCTTTTTTCTCTCTTGCCATCTTTCATCTGCTGAGATGTCAGCAGGTGAAAGACAGTTTTCACGGAGCTTGGGGTGGGAGCTCTGCGCTGCGCTCCAGAAAGTGGATGGACTTGTCGCCGACGCACACGCATCTTCCACCCCAAAAGACGCTTTGAGAAATTTATGTCTGGCAGGGGCAGCTGTGCAGCGTTACCCCGGCTCGTGCACGCCAAAGGAAGGGAGAGGGTTTTTCTGCTGGAGGACCTGCAGCGAGAGTATTGCAGGAGGAGCTCTGGCCATGAATCAAGGTCCATGCCAGAGGGAGGGCATTCCCTGGCCTTGGCACCATCGGCTCCTCCCCAGCCCCGAGCTCTGGCATCCCGCCTCCGGCATCAGAGACCCAAGCCTCCGCCTCTTTCCCAGGCAACATCAGTGGTGGACAGAGTAGCCTCATCTGATCCCATCACAGCAGCAGGAACCATCGGTCGCCGGGAAATATGGCAGGTGGGTTGTCACTTTTTCCTCTCATAATGATATACCTTGCTTTATTCCCAGTGATGAGGCTCAGCTACAGCAGTCAATTCTAGCTGAGTCCTCACCAACTGCTGCTGTTAACTCACCCTCACTTCCCTCTCCCGAGTATTCTTTTGTGGCCTCCGAGAGCCCATTGCTCCTTGGAAGGAGCCACCAGTTGGCAGAGAGACCAGCAGTCCTCGGAGTTCCCATTCCTGCCCTGCAGCCACGTCTGGCAAGGGAGGAGAGGTCACCTCCAGCAGCAGCCATCCCGCCAGGAGGCCCACCAGTGGGGGCACCAAGCCTGGAGGTCATCTGGCTGCATCTACCATCACGCCTGCTGCTGGGGTCGTCACAGCAGAGTCGCTGGAGTCCTGGGCGGCAGTGGAGCTTGAGTCCAGGCAAGTACTCTATTCTGTTCAAACATACACAGTTCTAGAGGACTCTTGTCTGGCTCGTGGCGAGGAGAACCAGCTGCAGATGACCTCTGCTTCCAGATTCTCCTCGCCGAACTCCACCACTGCCGGCAACTTTGTTCCGGTGTTCTTTCTTTCTTCCCCATCTGAGGTGGTCGTGTCTGGAGTGGACATCCAGATGGGGAGGACTGAGACGCCCCCTCCCCCCATCCGAGGTGGCTGTACCGGATATGGACGCCCAGGAGGGTAGAGCTGAGATGTCCCAGCCAGGATCACCGGAGTCCTGGATGGCGGTGGAGCTCAAGCTCAGGCAAGTGCTCTTTTTTTTTTCCACTTTCTCTGTCCTAGAAAGATCTTGCGTGGCTCTTGGTGGGGAGGTCCAGATGGAGTCATCAGCTGTGCCTGAGCTCTCTTCACCGGGCTTCACTGCTGCCGGTAACTCTGACCCGGTGGTTGTCTGTGTGTTGTCCGAGTCTTCTCCCGAGGTTTCCATGGGTGCTGCTCCCTCTCTGTCCGAGGCCTCCATGGGTGCTGTTCCCCCTCCGTCCCGAGGCCTCCATGGGTGCTGCTCCGCCTCTGTTCAAGGTCTCTGTGGGTGTTGCTCTCCCACCGGTTGAGGTTGAGGTTGATGCGCCCCAGTCTGAGTCCGTCGTGGGTGCTGTGCCCTAGCTGGGGTCCGTTGAGGGTGCTGCGTTCCAGCCCACGGGCCGCCGCAGGTGCCACACCTCAGCCCAAGGCCGCCGTGGGTGCTGTTGTCCCACCATCTATGGTCTCCAAGGGTGCTGCTGTCCCGCCATCCGTGGTCTCCGAGGGTGCTGCTGTCCCACCATCTATGACGTGAGGACGGAGCTGAGGAAGATCAAGGCGAGGAAGGCCTCGGGACTGGACGGCATCAGTGTGAAGCTCCTCAAGTCCTGCGCAGACCAGCTGTGTGGGATTGTGGAGCACATCTTCAACCTGAGCCTGAAGCTGGGGAGGGTACCACAGTTGTGGAAAACATCTTATGTGGTACCTGTACCAAAGACTTCCCACCCCAAAGACCTGAACAGCTACAGACCAGTGGCCCTGATATCTCACATGATGAAGACCCTGGAGAGACTGCTCCTTGCTCACCTCCGCCCCCTGGTGGGACCAGCGATGGATCCACTCCAGTTTGCCTACAGCATGGCATTGGGGTGGAGGATGCAGTGATCTTCCTCCTTCACCGTTCCCTGTCCCACCTGGAGAAGCCCGGGAACGCGGTGAGGATCATGTTCTTTGACTTCTCCAGTGCTTTCAACACCATCCAACCGATGATCCTGAAGGACAAGCTGCTGTGCGCAGGGGTGGACCAGCACCTGTCATCATGGATCCTGGACTACCTCACTAAACGGCCACAGTTTGTGAGAATCCGTGATTGTGTGTCCGACACGATCATCGGTAGCACAGGGGCCCCCCAGGGAACGGTTTTGGCTCCCTTCCTGTTCACCCTTTATGCTGCGACCTTCTCACACAACACAACACACTGCCATCTACAGAAGTTCTCTGACGACTCTGTGATCGTCGGCCTCATCTCCAGGTGGGACAGGGAATGGTGAAGGAGGAAGATCACTGCATCCTCCACCCCAATGCCATGCTGGTAGGCAAACTGGAGTGGATCCATCGCTGGTCCCACCAGGGGGCGGAGGTGAGCAAGAAGCAGTCTCTCCAGGGTCTTCATGAGGCCACCTCAGATGGGGAGGAATATACAGTATACCATATACAGTATACTCACTGCTCTTATTTTCTTATCTTCTAAATTATTGCTCTGAGTGTTGCTATCCCTGTGCTGTTGCAATCCTGGAATTTCCCCATTGTGGGACTAATAAAGGCTTATCTTATCTTATGGTCTCCGAGGGAGCTGCTGTCCCGCCATCTATGGTCTCCGAGAGTGCAGCTATGCCCCAGCCCGGGGCCGCCGCAAGTGCAGCAATGCCCCAGCCTGAGGCCACCATGGGTGCAGCTACGCCCCAGCCCGGGGCCACCACGGGTGCAGCTACACCCCAGCCCGGGGCAACCGCAGGTACAGCTACACCCCAGCCCAGGGCCACCATGGGTGCATCACCCCAGCCCAGGCCCACAATGGGTGCATTGCCCCTGCCCAGGGCCATGGTGGGTGCATAATGGGAGGTTCCCGCTGATCGGCCGTCCTTCTCTGGAGGATGCCACCTCCTAGCTCCCACAGCTCACTGGCTTAGGGATGCCGGGAGGTTGCCTGATGGGCTGCCCTTCCTCCGGGTGATTCTGGAACATGGGGAGGCCACCTGATGTGTTCCAGCTTAGACGCTGGTGGTCTTGGGACTAGGGAAGGCCACCCGAACTGTCCCGGCCAGGAATCGGTCTGGCTTGAGTTCCTGGAGACCACCTGTGAGACGGTGTGTGGGTCAAGAGTCTTTTCTTTTGGTTTTCATTTGTTTTGGGGTTGTGTGTTTTTGTTTCGGTCCCTCCGTGCTTGGGTTCCCCCTCCTTTCATGTTATGTTTTCCTTTTGATGCAATGTTTTGGGGTTTTTTTCTGAGATCTTTTTCTGAATATGCTTAGTTCTTATTTTCTCCTTGTCTTTGAGATGTTGAGTTCCTGCTAGGACTATGAACTTTCGTTTTTGTTTGTTGATTGTTGCTGTTAATTGTTTTTCTTTTCTTTTTGTTTCTTTTCTTTTTTGTAGTTATTTGGTGAAATTTATTTGCTAAGTTGTTTTGAGTTATTATCTCAAGTTTGGAGCCTTGGTCATATTTCATTTTAGACTGGCTTTGTTTTCTTTTTGTTACATTTTGAACATACACCCTCGGTTGGAGTATATCTTGGTCTTAGTTTAATTCTTTATTGTCAGTTTATTAGTATTTATTTTTAGTGTCCTAGTTATGGTTAGATTTGGTTTATTTATGTTTGCCTTTTTATCTGGTTTTGAATCTAGCCATGCCTCACTTTAATTTATGCTCATGTTGTCATGGTCATAGTGTCATGTTTATGTTACGTTTTGTTTTTTGGGGGGGGTCTTCTGTGTGTGTGGGGGGGGGGGGTGTTTGTTTTGTGATGTTACCCTGGGGTGTCTGACATTAACCCCTTGAGGAGGGGACTCTGTCATGATCCTGGGGCACGGGTGGGTGTTGTGCCCAGTCTCTAATTTTTGTTCAGTCTTTTTCTGTCTGTTTCATTGTGTATTTGTAGTTATGTTCTCATGTTGGGGTTGTGTTGTTGTTTCCTGTTATGTTTTATTTTGACAGCGCTGTGCAGCTTTTGCTTGTCAAACTGGTCAGAGCTGCATACCTGTCACCCATTCTGTTAGTTTCTTCACTCATGTATCCACACCTGTTTCTGATTATGTTTTGTATTTAAGGGGCATGACAACCTCTTTGGGTTGTCGTGTCCTTCTACTATAAGTGCCCGTCCTCAGGAGCCATTGCCTGAGTAAGTTGGGTCCCGCTGTCAAGGAGAGTAGGAGTGCTCTGTCCAGGTACGTTTATCCCTTATTTCCAGCCATGGGCCCCTGCAGCCTTTGGCAGAGCTCCGGTTGGATTCCACCCCTGGCCAGGCGTTCCCTGGCTTCATGTTCCCCTGGACGTTGAGTCCCGCCCTCCTCCAGCGTTCGTCACGTTGCACCTGTTTGATTATCGCTTTGCACTTCATGATTTAGTTCTTGTGTGTTTATGTTCTCGTCTGTTTTTACATTAATAAATGTGCAAACTCACAGAGAGCGTTTGGTGTCCTACTTGTCCTCGTGAAACGAGCGCTTCATGACAGAAAGTTGATATAGTAGCTATTATGACAGTCCTAGCTGCCACTGGATCAACAACCATCAGAGCAGGATTTTGAGCTGGTGAGTCAGACGGTGATCCTCATTTTTCCTAAGGGTGCCATTTAGGGAAGTCGTTGGGTGACTATTGAGAGATCAAAAATTAACCTGATCCCTCAATGATCTCGTAAAGCCTCCAAAAAGCTGTTTCTGTCTAAATATTTGGGAGATCACTGTACAATTTTCATGCCAATTTATAGAGATCTTCGAAAGATCCTTGAGAGATCACCGAGAGACCACTGGGAGACCAGCAGAACTATATTGTTCTTTCATCGAACACTCAGCAATCCCTCACCAATCTCTCAGCCCTCTCTACCTTTGGGGTGGAAAATGTTGGCATCCATTAAAAGGTTCCTAAGAGATCATTGGGAAATCAATGAGATTGTTGAGTGGTCAAGGAGAGCTCAAGGAGTGATCAGTGAGGGACTGCTGAGCAATCGAAGAAAGACCAACAGAGCTTACTGAAAGATTGCAGAGAGATCATTGAGAGATCACTTCCCTTTGGTGATCGTTGAGATTGTTTTGGAATGAGTCAAAATGAGGCCTGTGGAGATCTGGATTCTGTAGATTTGTTCTTGGTTGTTCTTTTTTTCACTCATCAATGCTTATTGTACAAATTGCTGAAATGGCCATCTCTAACTGTAAGAAGACAAATCCACTGATTCATTGTTATTTTCAAATGCATTCATTTTAATTGTCTTGCCTATTTGAAGGAACATCTTATGCCATTTTCATCAAATGACAATTTTAGTCATTCCTCTCAGCCTTAATTTTTCCATCCCACTTGTTAAAAAAAAACAAATGGTAAAAGATTTTAAGCTGAAAGTCCCCTCTGATTGGAATAGTCTATCATCTCATATTTGTTCAATAACTTTTTTTGGTCTGTTTAAATAATATTTGTCTACTTACTTGGAGATGGATTGTGCCTGTTTTAACTTAAGCCTGCTTCATGCTACACCTCTGCTGTCCACGTATGTGTAACCAGAAACCTCATGTGACGAAATTTACATCATCATCCCCACTCTGCTAGTGTCTGGAGTGCTTGACCACGGATGACCGCGTGCAGCCCAAATTTTGTGACCGCGCTACCTGCCCATGACCTGAATGTGTTGAAAAGCGTATGTGCAAGACTGAACGTCCCATTCACGAGGCGGCGATATCGATACAGCATACATCAGTAGACGAAGAAGACAACGAGGAGGCGGAAAACGAGAATAAAAACATACATGAACTAGAAAAGCACTCGGAGAGCGCAGACCTCCACCAAGCGGCACAGTTCCGCCCATACAGTGTTTGTGTGCACGTTTTCAGATTCCTTGACCATGAAAACATATGACTAGCAATTGGATTGACAATGATAGGATTAGCGGTTCAGTAGTTATTCACGAAAATGGCATTTTCCGTAATGGCGGCGACAGTTCCCCCCATACAGTGTTTGTGTGTACGTTTTGAGATTCCTTGACCATGAAAACATATGACTAGCAATAGCACAGTGATTGTCCGCATCCTCTGTGTTATCTCCCTGCCTTTTTTTTTTTTTTCTTTCTCATGCACTCTGCACTCTGTTGCCTTCTGTGTTTCACACTTTTAGACTTTGAACGAGGCATGACTGGCAATATCGAGCAGATCTTCTTTTAAAAAAAAAAAAAACATAACCTCCTGGCGGAGGTAATAAGAAAAAAAATCAATAAAAAAAAAAACTAAGCTCGACGACCTTCAATAACATCTGGGGATAGCCCTTGTCTGAGTCGCTGCATTTCTTCTCTCGCTGCAGCACGGTGATTCTCCGCTTCCTCTGTGTTGAAAATGGCCCTATCTCACAATGTTAAAGAATCCTTTCAAAAATTCCTGGATCCAGACGGTGATACGGATCATCCCCAAAATTTAATCAGTTCTTCCTTGTACCATTTCCAACAACGCCTGAAAGTTTCATCAAAATCCATCCAAAACTTTTTGAGTTACCTTGCTAAACAACAGACAGACAAACAGACAAACGCCGGCAAAAACACAACCTCCTGGCCTGTGGCCTGGCGGAGGTAATCATACATACATAATTTCTTTCACAGCGGCAGCAGTATCTTCATGAAAAAGGAGGGAAAACAGCAGAAATGGACTCTATAATTGAAGAGAAACTTTGTGAAGAAGTCCGCCGTTTCTTCGTTGGTGAAAATCCTGGTGCATCAGCGCCTTGGTGCTACCTATTGGGCAGGAGTGAAACTACAAATGATGGTTGCGCGCATGCGTCAACCGCTTGGCTTGGGTAGGTGAAAAAAGTGAGCATGAACAGCGCCGCATGCGTGCTGGGCTCATCCAAAGCGTACACGGACCAAAGCGGACAAGAGGGGAAATGCAGCATGAAGCAGGCATTACTGTTACTGTGTATAAGGGGCAGTGGCATCCCTGCTGAAGTGTTCAAATGTGGCGGAAGCCAGTTGCTTGATACTCTCCACCAGCTGCTCTGCAGGTGCTGGGAGGAGGGATCAGTCCCACAGGAGATAAGACTCTACTATCACAACCCTGTACAAGAACAAGGGTGACCGCAGCAACCGCAATAACTATCGAGGCATCTCAATACTATGCGTTGCTGGAAAGCTGTTTGCCCGAGTAGCACTACATCACAAACAACAGCTTGCTGAGAGGGTGTATCCTGAATCCCAATGTGGTTTCCACTCCAAACGGTCGACAGTGGATAGGATCTTCTCACTGAGGCAACTCCAGGAGAAGTGCCAAGAGCAACAACAGCCCCTTTTCATCGCATTTATCGATCTAACAAAGGCTTTTGACTTGATCAGTAAAGGTGGCCTTTTCAAGATCCTGGCATTAATTGGTTGCCCTCCAAAACTCCTGAGCTTCATCAAGTCATTTCATGATAGGACACGGGGCACTGTGCAATATGATGGAAGCATGTCTGAGGCATTTGACATAAACAACAGCATGAAACAAGGCTGTGTACTAGCTCCAACTCTCTTCAACATCTTCTTTTCTGTAATCCTGAAGCACGCATTCGGGTCAGCTGATGAAGGCATCCTGTTACGTACTTGATCCGACAGGAAACTCTTCAACCCTGTACGCCTTCGAGTAAAGACCAAAGTTAACTCAGTAATGCTGTGCGACTTTCTCTTCACTGACGATGATGCCCTTGTCGCACACAGTGAAGAACAGCTCCAGAACCTCTTTGACTGGTTCTCCAATGCATGTGAGGCTTTCAGACTTGGCATTAGCCCGAAGAAGACGAAAGTCATGTGCCAAGGCTCCGAAGCTATGCCTGCTCTAACCATCAAAGACTACACCCTGGATGTTGTCTCGCAGTTTACCTATCTTGGCTCTCTACCACCTCTGACAATGCCTCTCTTGATGTGGAGCTTGGAAAGACAATCGGAAAGGCTGCAACCAACACGGCCAAGCTTTCTGTTCGAGTGTGGGAGAACAAGAAACTTACTACCCAAACTAAAATTGCTGTCTATTGTGCCTGCATCGTGAGCACCTTACTTTATGGCAGTGAGTTCTGGACCACCTATGCTGGGCAGGAGAAGCGCTTGCACACCTTCCACATGAGATGTCTTTGCCACATCTTGTCCATTTTGTGGACGGATAAGGTCTCCAACAATGCCGTACTTGAAAGAGCAGGTGTCCCCTCGATGTATACCCTTCTCAGACAATGTAGACAGAGGTGGTTAGGCCATGTCCGCCAAATGGAAGATGGTTGAATTCCTAAGGACCTCTTGTATGGGGAGCTGGAATTTGGGTCGAGGCCAGTTGGCAGACCTAAGCTATGCTTCAGGGATGTCTGCAAGAGAGACATGCTTGCAACTGGTCTGCCAGCCAACAACTGGGAACCACTTGCTGCAGATCGAGGCAATTGTAAGACCATGTGCAGTCAGGCACTCCGAGCATGGGAGACAAAGCTGAAAGCCGAAGCCGACACAAAGAGGAAGGCTGCTGCAAAGGCGGCAGCACCAGCAGCATCAGGACATGTCTATGGGGGCTGCAGCCGTGTCTGCTGTTCACAGATTGGATTAGTCATGAAGAGAAATGTTCACAAATGCACTAGGTTATGGACAACGGTCCGACGACTGCCTACACTGTATATGTATACAAATACATATAGGTTTTTGTAAATGTGTGTGTGTGTGTGTGTGTGTGTGTGTGTGTGTGTGTGTGTGTGTGTGTGTGTGTGTGTGTGTGTGTGTGCTGCGTGCGTGCCATTGTACACACACACACATACATATATTATATATACACACATGCATTTGCTGCATTATTCCAAATGTCTGTGTGTTTATCAGTGGGTGTTAAGTGTTTTGTTTGCTTTAATATTTGTGTTTTACTGTATTTTATTTTTAATTTTTGTTATGTGTTGTATGTTGGGACCCCCTTGAAAACAAGATGTCACATCTCAGGGGTTTTTTCCTAATAAATAAATTTTTCACATCATTGAAGATCGCGGAGAGATCATTGAAAGACTGTTTGAAGATCTGGCCATTTTGTCATCACTCAACGATCGTTCAGTGATCTCCACCCATGTATAAAGAGGGTGTAACAACACACCACATGAAGAAATATCCTTCTGAAGGATGGTGCTCCATAACTTTAGCAGAGTACAAAGAGCTGTTCTGGTACCATTTTTTGTCCCAACGTCTTGTGCAGTTTTCTCAGTTTTATGTGCTGCAGGTTTTACATTGAAATCATTGACTACAGAAAATAGAAAATGAGGTGAAAGGGGTTAAAACGTCCTTTTGCACACACCAGCTATAAGGCTCTCTTCTGTAGTGTAATCACTATCAAAGAAACCTATTCGCAGAGCCCTCTCTCTCTGTTGCTATAGAGACACTAATATAACTGTTAGAACTACATGGGTGTTTTTTTCCCCTTTACCTGCTGTGACTTAAGTAACAGGAGCCACTGACAGTTAGAAAACACAGACCCCACTAGCTCCACATTTGGAGCAAAATTGTAGGAGGAGTTGATTTCACAAGGCAGGTACTGTCCATTAGCTGAGGTGAAATAGGACATCATAAATCAGGGGCTACAACTTCTGCAAAAAATACTCTGATCAGAGCCAAAATACAATATGTGCATCATCAGCGCATATCAAACCCTGATATCAAGTTTCAAAACATTTGAAACAAAACGGTAGGAGGAGATGAGTTTGCAAAACAGTTACCTTTTGTGGCACAGTGAGATAGATATCGCCATAACATAGTCCCCCTTTGGTCTTCAACTGGCGGGGGATAATAAACCATAAAAAACACCATAAAGTGTCACTAGAGATTATTTAAACATTTAAGTTGAAAAACAGGCTTCTCCAACAACAATGTTGCAGCTTGGATAATCCTCTTTGAAAAGTTCACAATCCCACAAAGGTTTGTTTTTGCTTTGTGTTGGCCAGACTCAGTGGTGGACCGTGTATTTTATAACTAGGCCTTCAATGGTGATCTACCCGATTTAAGTGCCATTCATACCAAACACCATAAAAATAGCCTATAAGGCTGTCCACACAAAGCATGTGTATGTCTAACTGTGTATGTCGCCAAACTGTGACATAACCCCTAGTGGTCAACAGTGGTAAAGATTTTTTCAAGAAAATATTCAGATTAGATGTCACAACTTTCCACGGCTATAACTTGAAAGTGGTAAGAGATAATGGCTTACTGTCAACTAGAAAGATGTAGAATATGATCCAAAGTTTCAGATAGGAGTAAATTTACGCATCTAATTTGCATACAAACAAACAAAGACATTCGCCACTTACCGGCGTCCTTTTGCAGCATTCTGGTCACTATTTTGTCCTCTCCCGGTTATTTTAGCTTTCTCTCCTACATCCACAAACTGTTATTGATTATTCCACCTTAATTTCGCTTTTATTCCACGGCAGTTTCTCTTATATGATGACATGCAACCGGCGATTGCTCTCCAGTCACATGGCCGGCAGATCAAATCAACGAGCTTCATGCTCCCTGTGTTATAAGAACATGTAAACATCTACCTTCATAAGCTAAATAATTTCTTTTTAGAACCATAGTTGGCAAATTTGGACCAAATTCTCCAAATATGTTCCTCGGTCTGGGATCACGTCTGTCCACAACGATCGTTGCCCATCATTTTCTGTTGTAATCTCAAAAACAAAGAAGAAGAAGTAGGATTTCTTACTCGTTGGTGTATTACGTGTCATCCATGAGTGCTCCGACGCATGCCTGCCACCTTGTGAAATGGCAAGATCAGTACAAATACTCAGTACACCTGGGCAGTGTTTCTGCACATCATTATCAGTTGACAGGCGCAGCACTGTGCTCTGCCACTAGGGGCACACGAAATCACACAGCTTAAGGGTTAAAGAGAACTTTAACTAATAATTTTAAAAATCTTTACTTTTTTGTTGTAGAGTTCCATTTCCCTCTGCACTTGTTCATTGAGCTGCAGATCCACTCGTTTCCCCAAAGGTTTAAAAGTATGCTTGTCCAGCTGGTGGCTGTGCTTTGGTGTCTTGCTGCTGCCTTGGTTAAGGCCCTGTCACACCTAGATGATTTAGGCCACAGGTGTCAAACTCATTCCATGGAGGGCCAAGACCCTGCAGGTTTTACCTCCACCCAGTGTCTTCAACAGGTGATTTCTCTGAATTTCTTCCTACTGATTGCTGATCAGTGAAAACACCTGCTGAAGAGACTGGGTGGAAGTAAAACCTGCAGGGTCTTGGCCCTCCATGGAATGAGTTTGACACCCCTGATTTAGGCAGTCAGTTATGGCTTAAGTTTTGTCTAAGCTAAGAGCACACTGAAGCACATTGGTATATGGTGTAGTTTGCGAAGCTCCATTGAAAATTAATTTTCAGCATGCTGAAAATTTTCTGACGTATCCAGCGTATGGCTGATATGTCCCGCATTCGCAGAGCAAATGGTGTATTTGCAGCGTTGGTTCACAGGAAAAACCCGTGCAGAGCTCTCTGCCTGCAGCGTGTGTGTGTGTGTGTGTGTGTGTGTGTGTGTGTGTGTGTGTGTGTGTGTGTATAGATAGATAGATACTGTAGATACAGTTGATATATATATATATACACACTACCGTTCAAAAGTTTGGGGTCACTTAGAAATTTCCTTATTTTTGAAAGAAAAGCACTGTTTTTTTCAGTGGAGATAACTTTAAACTAATCAGAAACACACTCTAATATCTAATATACATTGCTAATGTGGTAAATGACTATTCTAGCTGCAAATGTCTGGTTTTTGGTGCAATATCTACATAGGTGTATAGAGGCCCATTTCCAGCAACTATCACTCCAGTGTTCTAATGGTACAATGTGTTTGCTCATTGCGTCAGGAGGCTAATGGATGATTAGAAAACCCTTGTGCAATCATGTTAGCTCAGCTGAAAACAGTTTAGCTGGTTAGAGAAGCTATAAAACTGACCTTCCTTTGAGCAGGTTGAGTATCTGGAAAAAATTATTATTTCAAATACAAATCATTATTTCTAACCTTGTCAATGTCTTGACTATATTTTCTATTCATTTTACAACTCATGGTGGTAAATAAGTGTGACTTTTCATGGAAAAACACAAAATAATTGTCTGGGTGACCCCAAACTTTTGAACGGTAGTGTATATATATATATATATATATATATATATATATATATATATATATATATATATATATATATATATATATATATATATACAGTATATATATATATACTGTATATATATATATATATATATATATATATAGAGAGAGAGAGAGAGAGAGAGCTAAAGACACGTGTAACAGGACCTGTCGGGGTTTTTTCATTTAACTGAAGTCTGTGACATCAGTTGTTCTGATAGATATGCCAAAATGTCAAAACACCAGAGGAGGAGGATCCAATCAGCTGATCGTCTGAAGCGCAGAGCGCAGCTGTTTACTTTGTTGTTGGCTGCACCTTCCAGCAAAAGCACACTCCATGCATTATTACCTCCGCCAAGGAGATTATGTTTTTACCGGGGTTTGTTTGTCTGTTTGTTTGTCTGTCTGTCTGTTACCAACATAACTCAAAAAGTTATGAACGGATTTTGACGAAATTTTCAGGACAACTCCGAAATGGGACAAGGAAGAAATGATTAGATTTTGGGAGTGATCTGGATCACCGTCTGGATCCAGGAATTTTTTAAAGGATTCTTTATCATTGCGAGATAGGGCCATTTTTAGCATATGTGTATATAACTGCACAATAAATGGTCAGGACGCTTGCCAAAAAAATACAGGATAAGATCCCAATAGGTTCTAGGAAATATCAAAGAGTGATCCGGATCCTGCAAAAAATCTGGACACTGTGATCCAGAACAGGAAATAATAGGGGATCTTTGGAATTTTCATCACTGTAAGGTAACAAATTAAGATATAAACATACAACAAACACCAAAATATAGCCAAGACACTGAGGAATCAGAAGTGTGCGAATGGATTTGTTATATCTTCAAAAGCTATGGAGCTATATCCAGAAGAAAACCGCCATTACCGAAAAAAGTGATTTTTGTCAATAACTACTGAACTAATAAAGATATCAATGTGAATCCAATTGCTAAAGGTATGTTTTGATGGTCAAGGAATCTGAAAATATAGATAAAGTAAATGTAGGACAATTATATTTAACATAAATCGTACAAAAGTGTACATAAAATAAATGTGGGACTATTATATTTTGTTTGTTTGCCTGTCTGTTACCAATGTAGCTCAAACAGTTGCAGATGTTTTTATGGTCAAGAAATCTAAAAATGTAGATAAAAGAAATGTAGATAAAAGAAATGTAAATATAAAAAATGTGGGACTATCATATTTGGGGAAAATCCCAATATTAGGGGGAATTGGCGGAGGTCTGCGCTCTCCGAGTGCTTTTCTAGTCTCGTTTTGTTTTGTTTTTTTCACTTTATTGAAAATAAACTTTTTTTTAATCACCATCAGTTTGTGTGCCTTTGAGCCAGGTTGTGACAACTGTCAGCCGATGTTCATGATGTGTCACATCAGCTGTTTTAGGCACGATTGACCTGACAGATTTGACAGCTATGCCAAGTCTGTCATGCCCCCCGCCACGGTCTTTGGTGGGGAGAATCATCTGGGTTGAACAGAGATGATCTCTCCCAAAACTAGGATTCATGGATCAGGAGGCAACAGCAGTTCAGCATGACTGCTGCGCATAAGTTGTGAATGTCGGCAATACACTAAGCATTAGTTGGTTTAAGTTACTATTACTTACTTACATGTCCAAGTCATTATGGATATGCAATGCATACGGCCAAAAGTGAAAATTTCGGTGTATCCCAGCATTTTAGACCAATTTTTATACATTTGGCGAACGTTGCCTAAATTGTCATGGCGTGACAGTAGACAGCTCAAGTTTGCAAACCCTGTCTGGCTCCAAGTATCTACTCCATCAGTTGCAAACAACAGACATTCCCAGCAAGATAATTTGCAGCACTCCTCGGAGCCTTTAATCCAAGGATACTGCTCGTTGGTAAGGACGGACAAATCCTTTCCCCTGCTGAGACAAGCCTGCTAGCTTCAGGGTTGGTCGACCTCTCTTCACAATGACCAGCTTTTCTTGAAAAGTCCATCTGGAAAACTAATTTTTAAAAATATCAGCGACCAAATAATTTTCCTCTCCCCTGTCTGCCATTGTGGGTGGAAAAACAGCTATTATATTTAAACAGATACAGTATATTGTAGCTGCTTAAGTAAGACCTTGCACTGGTGTTTTGCTAGCTAGGATCCTCTGCATTGTGGGTGGAGGAGTCAAACCATCCAATCAAAAGACATGAAAATGACAACATTCTCGAATGCCTTCTGTGCGTACCTCTGGACGTACAGAAGACATCTGGTTGGTTAAAGCAACAGGATAATTTTAACAGTTAATTTAACCTACAGAGCCGCACTGTTAATTCCTGAAGGCCCCAGGCAGATTTGCTTGCCCTGGCTCAGATGGCTGAAATACGAGGGTCATTCAATAAATAAGGTGAATTTTTGGTATAAGGACTTCTAATACAGATTTAAGCTTACTTTTTTTATTTTTTTTTTTTTGTTTTACTTCTTTTTCACATGGATTTACTTTCTGTTGCAGATTCAAGAAAAACTTTGAGAGTTTTGGCGATTAACAAAGATGGCCAACCAAGAAGCATGCTCCAGGATTGAACAGCAGTCAGTTATCAAGTTTTTGGTTGCTGAAGGGTGCAAACCAGTTGAAATTCATAGGAGAATGTCAACTGTGTATGGTGCCACATATTTCAGCCGAAAAAATGTCTACAAGTGAGCTAAATTGTTTAAAGAAGGACGGAGAAGTGTTGAGGATGAAGACAGGCCTGGGAGGCCTACAGAAGTGAGGTCTCCTGAGGTGATCGAATCAGCCAATGACCTCATTCAGTCTGACAGAAGAAGAACAGTGGATGACATTGCAAGGACTTTGAGCTTATCTGTTGGGACAGCACACAAAATTGTCCATGATGACCTTGGCTACTCGAAGGTCAGCTGCCGGTGGGTGCCAAAGATGCTTACTGCAGAGCACAAACAGAGGAGGGTCGAGTTGTCCCAGCAGTGTCTCTCCCGCTATGAGAAGGATGGTGATGAGTTGCCCCTTCAGACTTTCACCTGTTTGGTCCCTTGAAAGCGTTCACGAGAGGCACGAAGTTTGAAAGTGACGATGAAAAGAGACAAATGCCTAGTTTGTGTACTACATGAACAATGGCAATAAATCTGATTCTGATTCTGATTCTGATTCTGAAGTCAAAAGTGTTGTGAGCGACTGGCTGAGACATCAGTCCAAAGATTTTTACGCTGAGGGAATACGGAAGCTTGTGCACAGATGGGAAAAGTGTGTGACATTGCTGGGAGACTACGTTGAAAAATAAAAAAAAAAGTAAGCTTCTATCTGTATTAGAAGTCCTTATACCGAAAAATTCACCTTATTTATTGAATGACCCTCGTATGATTGGACAAAAAACTCTAACATACATTACACTACTGGAAGGACTGCAACCAAGAGAAAAGCTACAAAATGCAGCAGAGAAGGCTTTGCTGGCCCTAAGGATCCACCACTGGCCAGACTACTTCCTAGAACCAGAGCAAATCATGTTTCAACACCGAGTTGCCAGATAAGAGACAGGCAAACTTCTGTGGGAGAAAACACGTGTGCTGCAGTCCTGAGAATAAGCAAGAGAACAGGACCAGAGACAATTTATACACAGCCTAAAAAGGCTGGAAAACTCTTAATGCCAAAAAGGATGTCAATACAATGCACAATTAGCTAAAGTTCTCCTGGACAGGTAAGCACTGAACTTTGGGTAAGACTAGCAACATGCAGGAGGATTTTCAAATCTTAAACATTTTTTTAAATGCGGGAGACTGCAAACACCATGACAGTTACTGGGTACACATTCATACCCAGTGCCCATAACACTGGGTATGAATGTGTATAAATGTATAAATGTATAAATGTAAAAATGTTCGGTGGTGGCCGGAGAGGCCGTTGGTGCGGATTGGCAGCCACGTTTCCGTCAGCCTGCCCCAGGGCAGCTGTGGCTACTACTAGCTAGTAGTAGCTTGCCACTACCATTGTCTGTCTGGAATGAATGAATAATGTATCTACTTGTAAAGCGTCTTTGAGTGTCTATGATAAAGCGCAATATAAATCTGATGCATTATCATTATTATTATTATTACAGTTGAAACTGATTTCACACAAAGATGTCACTGAAACAAAATCTGACAGAATCTTGTGTGATCAAATATGATCATGTGGTATTCAAACGTGACTTCAGAATATATATATATAAAAAAAAATAAATGTTTAATGATTACAATTTCAGATGGTGGGGGCTCAAACTCTACCAGGAGCAGTAAAATAACTATAGTGACACAATCCATTTATTGACAAATAATCACAGCAATGAGCCTCAAAACAGGCTACGCCATCAGGTGGCAGCATTATTTAACCAAAATTGAGGTGGAATAAATCAGAAGATAAATGTGAGAGTTTCTGGATGTGGAAGAAAAAGCAAAAATGATCGACAGATGACAAAATAAGGACCAGGGATGAGCACATGGACGCATGGCGACACATGACGAGGTCTGATGGTTTTATCAGTTTGTTTACATACTACTGATATTCTGGTTCATATATTTTGAAGATAAGAAAACAAAAGACAAAACAACAAAAACAAAGACAAACAAACAAAACCATCCTTTGTGTAAGTATGTCCAAAGTCCACTTTGACATTAAGTTATGTAATCCGATATGGCTGCTGTCCCATTATGCAAATTAGATGTGTAAATATACTCCTATCATAAGCTTTGGATCATATTCTACATCTTTCTCATTTACAGTAAGCCATTATCTCTTACCACTTTCAAGTTACAGCCTTTGGAATTTGTGATATCTAAACTGAATATTTTCTTGAAAAAAATCTTCACCACCAGAGGGTGCATGCAGATGGCGCAGATCTGTGACAGAAAGCCTCAACTGGTTAAGTCCCTACAAAAGTTTTGATACCCAGAGAAATGGATGGTATCATTGTAGTTTTAGTGAAAGAATGAAAAATAATACTAAATCCAGTCAACAACATATACAGTCATGTGAAAAAATTTGGACACATCTTTAAATATTCAGTTCTTTATTAAAAAATCTTCATGTATCTATGTCTAACCTTGTTTTTGTCTTATTTGCATTTTTTACATTTATTTTAGCCATTGTAAGTGGTAACGAATGTGGGGGTGTCCTAAAAAGATGGGGGGTGGGGGTCCTAATTTACAGTATCTCACAAAAGTGAGTACACCCCTCACATTTTTACAAATATTTTATTATATCTTTTCATGGGACAACACTGAAGATATGACACTTTGATACAATGTAGTCAGTGTATAGCTTGTGTAACAGTGTAAATTTGCTGTCTCCTCAAAATAACAACACACAGCCATTAATGTCTAAACCGCTGACAACAAAAGTGAGTACACTCCTAAATGAAAATGGCCAAATTGTGCCCAATTAGCCATTTTCCCTCCCCAATGTCATGTGACTCGTTAGTGTTCCAAGGTCCCAGGTGTGAATGGGGAGCAGTTGTGTTAAATTTGGTATTATCGCTCTCACACTCTCTCATACTGGTCACTGGAAGCTCAACATGGCACCTCATGGCAAAGAACTCTGAGGATCTGAAAAAAAGAATTGTTGCTCTACATAAAGACCGCCTAGGCTATAAAAAGATTGCCAACACCTTGAAACTGAGCTGCAGCACGGTAGCCAAGACCATACAGCGGTTTAATAGGACAGGTTCCACTCAGAACAGGCCTTGCCATGGTCGACCACAGAAGTTGAGTGCACATGCTCAACGTCATATCCAGAGGTTGTCTTTTGAAAATAGACATATGAGTGCTGCCAGCATTGCTGCAGAGGTTGAAGAGGTGGGGGGTCAGCCTGTCAGTGCTCAGACCATACGCCGCACACTGCCTCAAATTGGTCTGCATGGCTGCCGTCCCAGAAGGAAGGCCCTTTTAAAGATGATGCACAAGAGGACTTCCGGGAAGATGGCGGAGAGGCATAACGCCTAAACAGAGAGCTCTCCCTAGTTGGATTAAAAATCTTTGGTAAATGGCCAACTCGACATAAATAGGTCAATAAACCAAGGGATGAAAAGACGAAGAAGCCGGGCACACGGACAAAAGCAGGGTAAAACTAAAGAATCCCTCTTCAACAACACTGGAGAAATCGCTAAACACGAGGCCAACAAAAACGAGGGGACTTCAGAGAAAATGGAGGACGCCAACCTCGATTATGTTATGAACACTGGCTTCGCCAATATAAGTAAGGACATAAAAGACCTCAAGCGACAACTCCAACAGGATTTAACGGCTCTTAAGGAAGAACTAAAAAAAGAGATGAAGGAGGAAATTATGGGTCTCCGAAAAGAAATGGAATGCAAGCTAGCAGAAAACATGGAGGAGCTGCGCACTCAACGGGCGTGTATGGCAGAAGCACAGGCTCGAATATCAGAGTTGGAAGACTGGAAGACCGAGGCAAGCGAGCTGCTGCAGACTCTGACGGCACAAACACAGAGGATGCAGGAAAAAATAACCGACCTGGAGAGCAGGTCCAGACGGAGCAATATACGCATCTTTGGGATTCCGGAGGGCACTGAAGGCAACTCGATGACGAAATTCATAGATCAGTTCTTAAAAAAAGAGCTTGAGTTGCCCAATGAAACAGACCTGCAGATCCAACGTGTGCACAGAGCCTTGACACAGAACCCGAACTCAAACTCTGCACCCAGGTCAGTTGTGGTAAACTTTTTAAAATACAACGTAAAGGAAAGAATCCTGACACAAGCGTGGAAAAAAAAGATACGAGTTGACGGCAAACAGATATTCTTTGACCATGACTACCCAACAAAAATTGTGCAGCAGCGAAAGAAATATGGCAACATTAAAAAAATGCTGAAAGAGAAAAAAATTAGATTCCAAACGCCGCTAACGAAGATGAGAATTCATTGGGATGACGGCGTGAAAACCTACAACACGGCCAGAGAGGCAGCGCGGGACATGAAGGTGCGAGGCTTTGTGGTGAGCGTACCAGAGGAAGCGGCTGGAGCAGCGGTGGCACAGAGCGCACCGAGACAGCCGGAGTGGAGGCGAGTGAGCGGCAGAGGGCGGGAGACGGACGTGGCGCACCGAGCCCAAGAAAAACTGCAAGGCTTTCAACGGAAAGCCTAGATTATAACAAAGATTAAGAAGGGCATAGAAGAAATGAAGGCCAAGAAGACAAGGTAAAAGAGAAACAAACGGCTAGGAGAGGTTAAAGTGATTTTTGTTGGACATTTCTAGACTAATGACTATTACTTGGATAGTAGCTACAGGTCTAGGGAGGGCCCCTCACTCGGTGAGGACATTCCCTCCACCCTCCAACAGGGACCAATGGGCAGAAGAAAGGCCCAATGTGCGGAGGTCGAGGTTCGTTAATGTGTTTTTGTACATATACAGTATGTGTTAGTTTTGTTGTTAAAGGGGCTAGGAGCACAAGTTAAAAAAATGGAAAAACATGAATATGATTAAAAATCTTAAGATAATGACATTAAACGTGAATGGTCTGAACTCACCTGTTAAAAGGGAAAGAATAATAAGAAAATTCAAGAAGGAAAAAGCCGAAATTGTATTTATGCAAGAGACACATTTGAACAAGACAGAACATGAGAAACTAAAGAGATTTGGCTATAAGAACTCCTACTACAGTTCATTTAAGGGAGGAACTAAAAGGGGGGTTATGATACTAATTTCAAATAAAATATAATTTGAATGTGAACAAGAAATCCAGGATAAAGAAGGCAGATATGTAATAGTAAAGGGAAGAATAGATGGTATGCAGATCACATTAGTGAACATCTATGCTCCACCAGAAAGTGACAAGGGTTTTTTTCAACATCTGTTTGATCTCATAGCAACACACAGTGAAGGAGTCCTAATTTGTGGAGACTTAAATGCCGTCATGGATCATGAAGTTGACACAACAAGTGTTAAGAAGACAAAAAAACATGTAACAAAGTTCATAAGAACCTCACTGGCAGAAATGGGTATGGCAGACATATGGAGGGACCTGCACCCACTCAAAAAAGACTATACACATTATTCAGCAGTCCATAAAGTACACTCTAGAATAGATTACTTCCTTATGAATGAAGGTGACAGACACAGGGTGAGAAATTGTCGGATTGGAGGGGCAGAAATATCAGATCATAATCCTATATACATGGAAATATATTTAAACAATAGAAAACGACAAACAACATGGAAACTTAATATAGGAATATTAAATGATGAGAAAATGAAAGAAAGAATAAAGTTAAACATAAATGAGTATATCGAGGAGAATGATAATGGACCCAACAATACTATGGGATGCACTAAAAGCGGTGTTAAGGGGTAAATTAATTGTTGAATCAGGAAAAGCAAAAAAGTCTAAACTGGAATCATATGAACAAAGATGTGAGAGACTGAGGGAATTAGAACGTAAACATCAAAACACAAATGACCCAAAAATATATCAAGAAATTAAGGAAGAAAAAATAAAGATAAAAGAAATACAAATAGATGAAACTGAAAGGAAAAATAGATATTTAAAACAAAAATATTATAAAACGGGGCCAAAGGCCACAAAACTGTTGGCAAACCGGTTAAGAAAACAACAAACAGTGAATAATGTATACAGTGGTACCTCTACTTACGAAATTAATTCATTCCGGAAGTTTTCTCGTAACATGAAAATTCCGTAAGTAGAGGCGCGTTTTACATGTAAATGCCGTAATCCGTTCCAAGCCCCCCAAAATTCGGGCATAAATTTTTTATAAATCATAAAAATGCATCAAAACATGTAACAAATACATGTTACAATTAGATTACTGCACAATAAACATAAAATGAGAGTTTAAAATGAGAGAAAGAATAATAAAAGAGAATAATAAAAGAGAAAGAATAATAAAAATTATGTTCATTTACCTTTTAACTGCTATCGTCGTCGTCACCTTTTGCCTTCTTTGGTTCATGTTCTGTCTCATCAGTGGTTTTTGCCTGACATTTTGTGAAGAAACGATCCAAGGACGTTTGCTTTTGTCGGCTTGTAAGGGCTTCCTTTTGTTTTAATACCGTGCTGATCGTTGATGTATTACGGCCATATTCTTTGGCGAGATCAACCAAACGCATCTATTCGTGGCCAATGGGATACCAGGAAGATGCTAGGCGATAGCCAATGGCAGAGCAGCTACAGGTATGTTTACGTACGGTAAACTACGGGAGCTGCGAGGAGCGCGTACTTTTTTGCCTTTCGTATCCTGAAATTTCGTTCGTAACAAGAGGCAATATTTTCCCGTTGAGGCGTGTCGTAACCTGAAAATTCCGTATGTAGAGACGTTCGTAAGTAGAGGTACCACTGTATAAGATTAAAGACCCCATCACAAATAAATCCACATTACTCCAGAAAACATCGAAGAAATATTCCATAAATTCTATCAAGAACTATACTCGCAACCTGAAGAGACAAATGTTAAGGATATTAAAAAATTTCTATGCACATTGGACTTGCCATCAATAGGAAACCAACAAAATGAAAAGCTAATAGCAGAAACAACACAAGAGATTAAAGATGTGATTAAGTCACTAAAAAATAGTAAATCACCAGGTAGTGACGGATACCCGTCTGAGTTTTATAAACTGTTTATAGAAGAACTCACGCCACAGCTCCTAAAGTCATTTAATTGGACATTAAACAACAACAAAATACCTCCATCATGGAACGAAGCCATTATTTCAGTTATTTTAAAGCCAGGGAAAGATAGGGAACAATGCGGAAACTATAGGCCAATCTCTTTATTAAATGTAGATTATAAAATATATACAACAATTATCTGTAAACGAATAAAGACATTCTTGACGGAATTGGTAGAGGATGATCAAACTGGTTTCATAGAGGGACGCCAAACACATGATAATATCAGGAGAACAATACACATAATTAATCAAATACATAAAGAAAAGAAAAGCGCAGTAATAATGAGTTTAGATGCAGAAAAAGCATTTGATAGGGTTAATTGGATGTTTCTATATAATGTGCTGGAACGCTTTGGATTTAATGAAAAGTCAGTGCAATGCATAAAGACACTGTATCAAAAACCTGTGGCAAGAATCAAGATAAACGGTAGCTTAACAGACAAAGTAAATATACAAAGATCAACTAGGCAGGGATGTTGCCTATCGCCCACCTTGTTTGCTCTGTTCATAGAGCCACTGGCTCAAGCGATGCGACAAAATAAGAAATTAAAAGGTGTAACAATAAAGGGAGCGGAACACAAGATTGGGCTGTTTGCAGACGATATTATAGTTTACATTGAACAACCAGATGAATCACTAATGGAAATGATGGACCGGACAGAAAATTTTGGAAAATTATCAGGATACAAGATAAACATACCAAAAACACAAATACTGACATTCCACTATAACCCTTTAAACCAGATAACTGATAAGATCGAACTAAACTGCACGGTGGCGCAGTGGTTTAGCACTGTGGCAGCACAGTTTTACCCTCGGCCGGGGGATCGTGGGGATCATGAGATCGTGGGTTCGATTCCAGCCCCCGACCAACAGTGAGCTTTGTGGAGTTTGCATGTTCTCCCCGTGTTGCGTGGGTTTACTCCGGGATTTCTCCGGTTTCCTCCCGCATACCAAAAACATGTAGGTTTAGGGCGCTCGCGCACGCAGCGACCAGCAGCCGGTGGCTTGTCACCAGACTGCAAACCAAATCTACCTACGGGTACAAATAAGTATCAAAAAAATTTTTTAAAAAAAACTGGAAACAAAAAGAAATAAAATACCTTGGAGTGAACATACCTAAGGATTTAAGCAAAATCTATAAAGCAAACTATGATAGGTTAGAACAAGAAATAAAAAAAGATATTGATAGATGGGCAATCTTAAACATGGATCTGAATTCAAAAATTAAGACAGTCAAAATCAGCATACAACCTAGACTGCTTTACCTCTTCCAGGCTCTACCAATAGAGATTCCTGGTGCCCAGTTCTCAAAGTGGGACAGGATGATATCGAGATTTGTTTGGGGAGGTAAAAAGCCAAGAGTGAAATATAAAACTCTCCAATTACCAAAAGAGAAAGGAGGCATGGGTCTACCGAGTCTAAAGGAATATTACTACTCAGCACAAATAAGATATATCATATGTTGGTGTGACGGAGGATACGAGGCAAAATGGAAAGAAATGGAAAAGGAAATTGAGGGACTCCCAGTGCAAAGCATAATAGGAGATAAGGATGCATATAAGCAAATCAAACAAATAGACCCAATCACTAAATTTACTTTGGAACTGTGGTATAAAATAGTACAAAAGTATAATATAAAGGAAGACATAAAACTATTGAAATGGGTAGCATTTGACAGTCAGTTTGAACCGGCAAAGCAAGATAGGGGATACAAAAATCTGGTGAACAAGGGAATCACAGCATGGGGCAATATGGGAAAAAAAAGACTTCGGGAGTTTTGTAAACATGAGAAGAAAATTTAAACTAGAAAAATCTGAATTCTTCAGATATCTGCAGATGAGAGATTATTATATGAGAAAGATTAGGCATAACCTCCACACAGATGTGAGTGAGATTATACAATTTATTTTAAGCTCGTATGCAGGAAATAAAATAAGAATTATTTCAAAGCTATATCAGAAACTTACGGCAAACAAACATTCAAGTAACTATATAAAGGAGAAATGGGAGAAAGAGCTAAATTTAAACATAACAGAAGAAAACTGGCAAGAAATATGGAAAACACAACACACATCAACAAGTTCAAGGACATGGAGGGAATTTGGATGGAAAAACCTGATTCGCTATTTCATTACACCACAGATCCAAAGAAAATATACAAATACCAAATCTATGTGCTGGAGGGGCTGTGGGGCTCAAAATGCAGACCACTCGCATATGTTTTGGAAATGCTGCAAAAATCTCATCATTCTGGAAATCTATACATGTGACAATACAGAGCATATTAGGATATAATATACCAATGAATTGTAACTTGATGTATTTATGTGATCTTAAAAGAGACAATGTAATACAGGCTGAGGACAGATATTTAGTTAAAATCATGCTGATTGCATGTAAAAAAAAACAATCACAAGAAAATGGCAATCAGAAGTTCTTCCTGACCAAGAGCAATGGACAGACATTGTTGAGGATATACGTTTAATGGAAAAACTAACATATCGACAAAGAATGCAAGAAGGACAATATGAAAAAAAAAGGCGGAAATGGACAGACTACAAGTGCAACAATGAGACAGAAATTGAAAGAATAACCAAAGACACTGGAAAAACCAGAAGAATTTAGAGATGGAAACTAAAAACTTGATGCTCCAACATTTGTCCCCCCCTCCCCTTTTTTTTTTTTTCTTCTTCTCTTTCTTTTTGGCTGTGTGGTTAGCTCCTTTTTTTAAATATAGAGACTGTGATCTGAATGTAATATGTATGATGAAGAATGAATAAAAATCAAAGTTACAAAAAAAAAAAAAAGATGATGCACAAGAAAGCCTGCAAACAGTTTGCTGAAGACAAGCAGACTAAGGACATGGATTACTGGAACCATGTCCTGTGGTCTCATGAGACCAACATAAACTTATTTGATTCACAGATAGTGTCAAGCGTGCATGGTGGCAACCAGGCGAGGAGTACAAAGACAAGTGTGTCTTGCCTACAGTCAAGCATGGTGGTGGGAGTGTCATGGTTTGGGGCTGCATGAGTGCTGCCGGCACTGGGGAGCTACGGTTCATTGAGGGAACCATGAATGCCAACATGTACTATGACATACTGAAGCAGAGCATGATCCCATCCCTTCGGAAACTGGGCCGCAGGGCAGTATTCCAACATAATAACTACCCCAAACACACCTCCAAGACGACCACTGACTTGCTAAAGAAACTGAGGGTAAAGGTGATGGACTGGCCAAGCATGTCTCCAGACCTAAACCCTATTAAGCATCTGTGGGGCATCCTCAAACGGAAGGTGGAGGAGCGCAAGGTCTCTAACATCCACCAGCTCTGTGATGTCGTCATGAAGGAGTGGAAGAGGATTCCAGTGACAACCTGTGAAGCTCTAGTGAACTCCATGCCCAAGAGAGTTAAGGCAGTGCTGGAAAATAATGGTGGCCACACAAAATATTGACACTTGGGCACAATTTGGACATTTTCACTTAATGGTGTACTCACTTTTGTTGCCAGTGGTTTAGACATTAATGGCTGTGTGTTGAGTTATTTTGAGGGGACAGCAAATTTGTACTGTTATACAAGCTGTACACTGACTACTTTACATTGTATCAAAGTGTTATATGTTCAGTGTTGTCCTATGAAAAGATATAATGAAATATTTCCAAAATAAGAAGGGTGTACTCACTTTTGTGAGCTACTGTATATAAAAGAGTGCCATTTTATTATTACATGAGATGGAATTTAGAATCCTAAATGAACATTAAGAGGTTAGCTTTTAGGATTAAAGGGTAAGGTTAAAAAGGTAAGAAATAGATATTATTCAGATATACAGTACAGTAGATATCTGTTTGTTTTTAAACTGGACCTGTGAGTCTGTTTGGGAAAACGTCTTCCGTGTTTATAGACACCCCGTTTGGGGAAACGTATTCCGTATCTGCACAACACAGAGGCTGGAGTTACGGAAATCAAAGGCTTTTATCAGCAATTGAAGAAAGGTATTTGCCATGTTAATGTAGGACCTCAAATGTGTGCAGGGAAATTTTGGCGTAATGAATTAATATCTACTATCTTTTTTAACCTTGCCCTTTCCGAAATCCTAACCTTTTAATGTTAATTTAAGATTCTAAATTCTATCACATGTACAAGTAAAATGATATTTGTTTATATAGCTCTTCTTTTTTTGATCTCTGGATAACCAAAGCACTTAACAGATTTGGTTATCTACCCATTCACATATACAGTATATCACATATTCACACACAACATTACAAAGACAGCAGGAGGCGACAGTGGAAGACGAACTCCTCACCTTTTGATTACAGGTATACTGCACTCTTCCCCTACACTACAGCAATGGCAGCAATGGTGAGCTGATCTGAAAAGGCAGGGTTTCCTCCGGTAACATTTCTCGGTGGCGGCCCGCTCACCAAAAAATTTACCACCACACCAAGAAGGAGATATGAATTTAAGAAAAATATATGAAGCAATGACTTTCCGCAAGCATACACATGAACAACGCTCGTGGCCATCATCCGCGTGGAGTTTAGAAGTGCCCCGCCCACACGAGCTTTCCAGTCAGTCAGCAGGCAGTGTCTCGCTAGCGGAAGCAGCATCTTCGTGGAAAAGGAGTGAAAACCGGGAAGTCAAACAGTAGAAATGGACTCTATTTGAAGAAAAACATTGTGAAAAAGTCCGTCGTTTCTTAGTTCGTGAAAATCCTGGTGTGTCAGTGCCTTGGCGCTATCTATTGGGCGGGAGTGAAACCACAAATGATGGTTTGTGTGCATGCGTCAACCGCTTGGCCTGGGTAGATGAAAAAAGTAAGCATGTACAGCGCCACGTGCGTGCCGGGCTCATCCAAAGTGTACGCGGACCAAGGCAGACTAGAGGGGAAATGCAGCATGAATAAGGCTTGACTGTCCGACAGAACCATGAGTTTATTAAAGTATTTTAAACGCAGAAAAAGAAATCAGAAGAGTTATGCAAGCACTGGAGGCATTTATCATGGTTTTAAACCGCTGGAAACGGGCGCAATAACGGAAGAGTCACATAGCTAACAGATGTGATTAGAATTCAAATGCAGCCAGCTTCATATGAAGGGAAAGGCAAGGGGGACTACTGAATTGCTGAGGATATATTTCACCAGCCACTACAATATTAAGTTATGTTCCCAATTATGTACCTGGCAAGTTAAGATGACCGAAATTCATGAAGTCAATGACTTTAATCAGCAGCCTTCAGACAAACTAATCGTGTCAGCATTTCAATTTCAAAATAAGGGAGGTTTTTCTTGGCGGTGAGGAGATTTCTAAAAAAAAACTATAAATACAGTGGGGCAAAAAAGTATTTAGTCAGCCACCAATTGTGCAAGTTCTCCCACTTAAAAGATGAGAGAGGTCTCCAATTTTCATCATAGGTATACCTCAACTATGAGAGAAAAAATGAGAAAAAAAAATCCAGAAAATCACATTGAAGGATTTTTAATGAATTAATTGGTAAATTCCTCAGTAAAATAAGTATTTGGTCACCTACAAACAAGCAAGATTTCTGGCTCTCACAGACCTGTAACTTCTTCTTTAAGAGGCTCCTCTGTCCTCTGCTCGTTACCTGTATTAATTGCACCTGTTTGAACTCGTTATCAGTATAGAAGACACCTGTCCACAACCTCAGTCAGACTCCAAACTCCACTATGGCCAAGACCAAAGAGCTGTCGAAGGACACCAGAAACAAAATTGTAGACCTGCACCAGGTTGGGAAGACTGAATCTGCAATAGGTAAGTAGCTTGGTGTGAAGAAATCAACTGTGGGAGCAATTATTAGAAAATGGAAGACATACAAGACCACTGATAATCTCCCTCCATCTGGGGCTCCACGCAAGATCTCACCCTGTAGGGTCAAAATGATCACGAGAACGGTGAGCAAAAATCCCAGAACCACACGGGGGGACCTAGTGAATGACCTGCAGAGAGCTGGGACCAAAGTAACAAAGGCTACCATCAGTAACACACTACGCCGCCAGGGACTCAAATCCTGCAGTGCCAGACGTGTCCCCCTGCTTAAGCCAGTACACGTCCAGGCCCGTCTGAAGTTTGCTAGAGAGCATTTGGATGATCCAGAAGAGGACTGGGAGAATGTCATATGGTCAGATTAAACCAAAATAGAACTTTTTGGTAAAAACTCAACTTGTCGTGTTTGGAGGAGAAAGAACACCATACCTACTGTGAAGCATGGGGGTAGAAACATCATGGTTTTGGGCTGTTTTTCTGCAAAGGGACGAGGACGACTGATCCTTGTAAAGGAAAGAATGAATGGGGCCATGTATCGTGAGATTTTGAGTGAAAACCTCCTTCCATCAGCAAGGGCATTGAAGATGAAACGTGGCTGGGTCTTTCAGCATGACAATGATCCCAAACACACCACCCGGGCAACGAAGCAGTGGCTTCATAAGAAGCATTTCAAGGTCCTGGAGTGGCCTAGCCACTCTCCAGATCTCAACCCCATAGAAAATCTTTGGAGGGAATTGAAAGTCCGTGTTGCCCAGCAACAGCCCCAAAACATCACTGCTCTAGAGGAGATCTGCATGGAGGAATGGGCCAAAATGCCAGCAACAGTGTGTGAAAACCTTGTGAAGACTTACAGTAAACGTTTGACCTCTGTCATTGCCAACAAAGGGTATATAACAAAGTATTGAGATGAACTTTTGTTATTGACCAAATACTTATTTTACCGAGGAATTTACCAATTAATTCATTAAAAATCCTTCAATGTGATTTTCTGGATTTTTTTTTTCTCATTTTGTCTCTCATAGTTGAGGTATACCTATGATGAAAATTGGAGACCTCTCTCATCTTTTAAGTGGGAGAACTTGCACAATTGGTGGCTGACTAAATACTTTTTGCCCCACTGTATATATAAATATTATAACAGAAACAATGGCATCCTTGGTCATTTAAGTTAATTTAAATCATTAAATACAATTTTTTTTTTTTTTCTTTGAAATGAGAGTTAAATTATTGTTGTGTTCTAACTGCAAAGTTATGGTCAAAAATATAAACTGTTTTAAGGAAAAGTAAAAAAAAAATACCACAGTCTGTTTCAAATTTAAAAAAAAAAAAACACAGTAATTTTATTTTTTTAAAAAAACAGACAAAAATATGCCATAAAATAATCCACAAATTTATCATAAAGTTTCAAATGTACAAGAAAAGTCAATTTTACAAGAGGAAATTACAAATTTGAGGAAAATGGTTTCAAATTTAGATAAATTTACAGAGAAAAGTAGAAAACTATAAGAAAATTGTTATAAATTTTGGAGAAAAACCTCAAACCTTGAAGACTGAAGTCATTACTCAGGTTTTAAGTGGCTGCTCTTTGTACCCTTAACTAGAAATTTTTGGTTGTCTCCTTTAATTTACATGGCACTTGATATTTTCTAACCTGTTTGTATACCACCATAGACAGAGATACAACCTGAATTAGACAGAGCTCAGAGAAGGCAAGATTAGACAGAAGAGAGGAGCCAAGGAGAGGAAAGTATTCAGGCAGAGGGTCCAGGAGAGGTGAGAGCAGAGGAAGGAGAAAAGGATGACACCACTAAAACGTCCAAATACAGGACGTCTGGGTGGGACCCCAAATCTTGTGTTCTATTACAAGTTCTGTCTAGATCCCTGTAGAGCCGACCTGACTTCCTACACGCGACAGATCAGGACCAGATCTGCACTCAAACTCTTTTTCTGCCAGGTCCCAGTACTTGTTTAAAGTATTATTAATTTAGAGTCTTACAGTGCATTCACATCTAAATTCATTTACTTTGGTCCAAATCAGTTGATAAGTTTGTTACTTTGTATCATTTTCTCTGTGGTTCGGTTCCCTTTCACACAGGCAAAAATTCAAACAGACCAAATTTTGTCATGTTAAATCCCGCGAGACTTGCATCAGAACGTTCTCTGTTCTTATTGGTCAGGTCAGATTTTTTTGCCGCGAGAACAGGAAATGTAAATACAGGAAGTAGGAGGACTACTGTGCATTTATACATTTCTGGGGAGAAAATAATATAAATCGTAGTATAATCAATGTGGGGGGGGGGTCATCGCCTTGCTTATCGTTTATTACATTCCGTGCATATACCACTTTTGGCAAATCGTACAGTTTGAAAATGAAGCGATGCTATGGATGGAAAATAACATGTTAATGTTTATTAATCCTTCAGAACCGTGACATGCTCAGCCACAGATATTTTCAAAGATCCATCAGTTATGTACAGTGGCATAAAATGTTTTACCATTTGCCGCTGGTCCTGTTTTAGTATGGTCCCTTTCTCACCTGGAGGACCGCACCAGAGGTCACCAGTTGATTCACTCAAAACAACCATGCCGAGATCAGGTGGTCTCGGCACAGTTGTTTTGGTGTGCATCTGAGCACGATTACCGTGTTCTCACCAGACAAAACGAACCGCACTAACAGAGAAAACAAACAAGTTCAATTGGAACAAATTAAAACCTGTAGGTGTGAAAGCACCCTTACTGCACCCATGAAAGGATGAATGCAGGTAGCTGTCTGATGAATGTAGAGCAAGCAAGGAGATTATATGTATGGTGACTTCTGTAAGCACGCTTAAGGCTCACTCAAATCAAAAAATGCATCTGAATCAGACCTTGCGTTCTACATGTGCAATTCTGACAGCTCATCGTCAACTGAATGCCAGCTCCAATGTTTACTTGTGCAGTATTTATGTGCCAGTCCAAAAATGTGATTAAATTAATAGCACATGTGTATATTTTTACCTGCCAAGACAGATAATTAAAGATTAGAAAATGTTTTGGCATCTGTGGTATCAGCAGTTGAGTCAACACATAACAGAACATGGGCAGCAGTGATACTAATAACATATTAACTAATAGCAGCACCAAGATCAAAGGATGAGAACAAGATAGGGGACAATGTCAGCACTCCTGTTATAATTGCTGATCATTATCTCTGTGCTGGTGCTTTTTTTTTTTAACATGGCATTGATTGCACACTAGGGATGGGCAATGTGGCCAAAAAAAAAATCACAACATTTTTTTCCACAATATTTTTGGGATATCAATATAAATGACAACTTCACAAAATACTATTCTTGCTCTTTTGTATTTATTTAATGAACAGTTTCACAGGCCAACATAACAGTTCTCAACAAATATTCAGTAAAACTATAAAAGCGCTCTTGTTTCTCCAGTTCACAAACAGATTGTTTTGGATTTTGTCGTGGATCTGGTTGAGCATGTCCTACTGTCTGGATGATTACACAACTCTCTCATCAGGAGCCTGGGAGGTTAATTGAAGCAGCTGCTGAGACTCCCACACTCACATGATTGCTGGTATTTCTGCGTTCTTTTAAGACGTTCTCAGTGTGATCAATGTGGAACCGTCATGATGGTGAACTTTCTCCTCATGACCTTCAGAATCAGTAAAGGTAGTCTCTCACGGAGCAGCGAATGCTGAGGAATGCTCTCAAACGTTGCGATTGTTGGGATTTCGTTAGAGTTTGCAAAAGGTTGCACAACAGTTTGCCAACAGTTTTTATGGTGGCAAACAGTTTTTCTGTCAGAAATTTTTTTTTTCTGAAACAAGGACATTTGTGAATGTTATCTCAGCATTCGCCGCTCCATGAGATACAGACTTTAGCCTTCTCAGCCTCTCTATTCTGACCTCTGTTGACCTCCAAGCTCTCCCTCTGATCTCCAGGTTAAACCTCTTGCCTGCCACAGAGTTCTTCCCTCGGATCAGCGCGCTCATCCAGCCTCTGCCTAAAATACTGTACCAACTGCCAACTCTCCTCATGGACAGCTCTACTGGATTCCCCCTCACTGGATCTTCCAAGTAAGCCTCCGAGCAAAAGTGCATAACCTCACTCCTGTGCTTCAGGATCTCCTGCCCCCTCATTTTCTTCCTCGTGTTTATTATTAGGCTGATTGAATAAATCTGACCTCAAGTGGCACACGTAGAATGACAATAGAGCTCACAACACCAGCAAACTTTGCACCGGATTCATGTGAATAACTGACAAGCAAAAAAATATTCACATGTGGATTTTCTCACTGCTGCACTACATTTTCACATCACAGCAGTGTAACACAACCTTAAAACCAAAATATTTCCACATATGTAGACCCTCTCACAGGTAACACCAATGGGAGAACAGCTGCCATTTTGCTGTGTAGCAAGTAACTTATGTCTACAGTATAATGGTGCGACATCATCCCGCAGCTCAATGAGAATATTGGAATATTAACTTTTACCCCGGGATTATTGAGAACAGATCAATATGGTGCACCATTACTGCACAATCACTAAAAGATGAGAATTTTGTTCTAGATACCCAGAGAATTCTTAAGAAAAGGCATTCTGTGAGATGCAACTGTCAATATACACTTTCTGAGTAGTGGAGACAGATAGCAGATACTTTATCAACTCTGGGAGAGTCGGCTGATCAATACAAACTAGAAATGGGGATTATACCGAGCCAAATGAAGTGGAGAGGCTGTGCTTTATTCTGATCAGCAGAGGCACGGGTGAACTGTATGTGTGCATTCAGAAGCTCCCAAGGCATCAGGGGTTAAGAACAAATTAAACTGCCTGCCATGTAGCAGAACAGCTTCAGGGTTTAAAAAAAACAACAACTTTCTGGCTGATTCACTGCATGTTAAGAGTAAAAACTTGTAGCTTTAATTCTATCTGACAGCAGGTGTTGATTCATCTGTAATGATTAGATAAATTTAGAGGTGAGTGTAGACTGAAAATGCTATTGGAATATCCAGAAGAAACTTACTTTGACGTCTTCTTGTAGTTTTCCATATCGAACTGTGCCATTTAGAATCCTGCCAACGAACCCCTGCTTTTCCTGCTGAAGCACGGATGCCTAGGGGAGTAGACGGGGAACATGTGGGGTTACTGAGCTAAAGGAGGGTAAAACAGTTGAGGGAAGTGTGAGAATTTAATAAAGGAAACGAAGGAAAGGCTTACGACTTCTGTGTGACTCCTCATGTGATCTACAATTTTTCTATTTTTCAGCTGTGCTTGATTTGTCCTGCATTGTATAAGGTGTCTTAAGGTGTGTTCAGACCATTCATGAGCAAATTTAGTCTTGCGATGTGAGTACATGCAAGTTAATGTATTTGCACAACTACATTTGGTCACAGGAATACAATGAGCTACCATTTTAATAATAACAAATAACAATGATAACAAATATCTTAGGCCCCCCAAACCATGGTATGGACCAAAGAGCCAAAATTTGGTTGTCTCAGACCGGATCAAACTGAACCTTGGTCTGGTTTTTAAAGTGTGAAAGAAATTTTCAGAAAGGTTCAGACTTTCAGACAAAACACAGGAAGTTAAGGTTTTTCGTTTTTCTTATTTCAGACAAGGATGAAAAGGAGATGGTTTAACTTTACCTTGACATGTTTTGACTGGTGTCTGCAGTCTTCCTCAGAAGCGTCTGCTGATCACTGTGATGTGTTGTACTGTATATCAGTTGTTTTTCCTAGGCGTGGCCAGCCCAGCATAACTGTCAGATCCACTGGGCTGGCCATGCCCCCTGTCGGCCAGTGGTCTCTGTAGAACGTAGTCCCAGGTGTGAGAAAGCATAAATGCAACCTCATCCCGATTCATGCTGTCTTTGCCTTGCTTCCTGATATCTATAGCCTCCTTGAGCCAACGTTTGTGTCTGTTGCTCTCCGATCCAATGATTTTTGCATTGTCCCAGTCCATGATATGATTATTTCTTTTGCAGTGATCTGATTTTTAACTCCGCCAAAGCCGGTCCCAAGACCGGTTGAAAAAGGTGGAGGGTTGGGCATGGGGTTAGCACTCCCACCCCGCAAAAAAAGCTAGGCTACAGAAGCCGAAACTGCAATACCAACATTATGGAACCAAGAGGAACGACCTGGGAAAGAGTATGAAGCTGATCTGCAGATGACTCTTCTCTACCCCAAGACTGTCCTACGGATAGGAACATGGAATGTGAGAACACTACATGAGACAGAAAAGGCGGCACAGGTGGCCATGGAAATGGAGAAGTATAAACTGGACATTCTAGGACTCATTGAGGTGCGGTGGACAACCTATGGACAAATCACCTTAGCATCTGGACATATAATGTTGCGGGACCACCAAATGAGGATGACAAACATAGGAATGGAGTTGGACTCATGATGACAAAAAGAGCCAGCAGAAGCCTGATTGAGTAGAAACGAGTGATCAATGAGAGAATCCTGACAACAAGATTTTATTCGAAGTTTCAGAAAGTGACAATATCCAGTGCAATGCACCAACAAATGCTGCTGAAGAAGAGATAAAGGATGAGTTCTATGAACAACTACAAAGTGTAATAGACAGAACACCAAAAAAAGACATCACTATTGTGTTAGGTGACTTCAATGCTAAAGTGGGCACTGATAACATGGGAAGAGAGCTTATCATGGGGGTACAAGGCCTTTGTAGCATGAATGAGAATGGAGAATTATTTGCCAACTTCTGCCAACAGAACGACTTGGTAATTGGCGGGACTATTTTCCCCCACAAGAGGATTCATAAGTTAACTTGGATATCTCCGGATTTGGCAACAGAAAACCAGATCAACCACTTGACAATATCTCAAAGGTGGAGAAGGACCCTGATAGATGTTACAGCATACAGAAGGGCTGATGTAGGATCAGACCACCATCTGGTGATAGAAAAGTTGAGAGTAAAGATCCAAGCTGTCAAGAAGACTTGCTCACAGAGACAACCAAGATTCAATATAGCCAAGCTCCAGACTGAGACTCAACAGAGAGCGTTCTCCACTTCCCTCAAGAACAGATTTCAGGTCCTAGCAGATTTGGAAGATGGCTCCAATAAAAAAGAAGTGGGAACAAGTCAAAAATCAAAGTCAACAAGTCAAGTCAAAAGTCAACAAGTCAACAAGTCAAAAGGCTGCACGATGGCGCAGTGGTTAGCACTGCGGCAGCACAGTTTACCCTCGGCCGGGGGATCGCGGGGATTATGAGATCATGGGTTCGATCCCTGCCCCCGGCCAACATGATCTGTGTGGAGTTTGCATGTTCTCCCCGTGTTTGCGTGGGTTTACTCTGGGATTTCTCCGGTTTCCTCCCACATGCCAAAAACATGCAGGTTAGGGAGTTAAGGGGCGCTTGCGCACGCAGCGACCGGCAGCTGGTGGCTTGTCACCAGACTGCAGAACAAATCTACCTACAGGTACAAAATAAGTCCCAAAAAAAAAAAAAGTGCTTTCTCTGAAACCTCTGAGAAAATCCTGGGCTTTAGAAAGACAGAATTCAAGAGCTGGTTTTTCGGAAGACACAGTCAACCTGATCGAACAAAGAAGAACCATAAAGCAGAGACTTGGAAACGCTAGACCAAGGGCACAGAAGCAACATATACAACAGGAGTACAGGTACATCTCAAAAAATTTGAATATCATGAAAAAGTTTAATATTTTTTGTCACTCATTTCAGAAAGTGAAACCCATATATTATACAGACTCATTACACAGAGTGAAATATTTCAAGCCTTCATTTCTTGAAATTTTGATGATTATGGCTCACAGATAATAAAAACCCAAAAATCAGTGTCTCAGAAAATTAGAATATTACATAGGATCAATAAAAAAAGGATATTTTAGGTGCAGTGGCGGAGTGGTTAGCACTGCGGCAGCACAGCAACTTACCCTTGGCCGGGGGATCCTGGGTTCAATCCCAGCCCAAGACCAACAGTGATCTGTGTGGAGTTTGCATGTTTTCCCCATGTCTGCGTGGGTTTACTCCGGGATTTCTCCGGTTTCCGCCCACATGCCAAAAACATGCAAGTTAGGTTAACTGGCATCAAAACTGGGGATTCTAAATTGTCCTTAGGTATGACTGTGAGAGTGAATGGTTGTCTGTCTCTCTGTGTTGGCCCTGCGATGGACTGGCGATCTGTCCAGGGTGTACCCTGCCTCTCGCCCAAAGATGCTGGGATAGGCTCCAGCCCCCCCGCGACCCGAAAAAGGATTAAGCGGAAGAAGATGAATGAATGAATGAATGAATGAATGAATGAATGATATTTTAAACAGAAATGTCAGGCTTCTGAAAAGTATAATCATTTCTATGCACTCAATACTTGGTTGGGCCTCCTTTTGCATGAATTACTGCATCAATGTGGTGTGGCATAGAGGCGATCAGCCTGTGGCACTGCTCAGGTGTAATGGAAGCCCAGGTTGCTTTGATAGCGACCTTCAGACCTTCTAAAATTTCCTGGTAGATGGCTGCATTGACTGTGGACTTCAGAAAACACAGTGGATCAACACCAGCAGATGATTTGGCAGCCCAAATCATCACTGACTGTGGAGACTTCACACTGGACTTCAAGCAACATGGATTCTGTGCCTCTCCACTCTTACTCCAGACTCTGGGACCCTGATTTCCAAATGGCATGTAAAATTTACTTTCATCTGAAAAGAGGACTTTGGACCACTGAGCACCAGTCCAGTTCTTCTTCTCCACAGCCCAGGTAAGACGCTTCTGATGTTGTCTCTGGTTCAGGAGTGGCTTGACACGAGGAATGCGACATTTGTAGCCCATGTCTAGGATTCGTCTGTGCGTAGTGGCTCTTGATGCACTGACTCCAGCCTCAGTCTGCAGGGCCCTGCAGCCCCCCCCCCCCACACACACACACATACACACACACCGGTCCTTGGGAGCCCACACAGCCAAGAGGTGCTGACAAAGTATTGGTATTAGTTTAAGGGTGTGCATATTTCTGCAACCAGGTTATTGTAAGTTTTTTATTTTTCACCTCAAAAGATTTCAGTTTGTTCACCACTTTGGTTGTACAGGTTATAGGTCACATTAATGGTGGAAAAAGTTTAGAAATGATTTATCTTTTATTGGGTGCATGGGTCCCCCACAAGTATTGTGGGGGACCCATGCTGCAGAGTTCAGTAGTTTTCCTCTCAGACTGAGAGACCATGGAGATCAAAGGGCTGGGGGGTAAGGGGAATTGTCTTGGGGGAATGAATGGTGAATGCAGGACCTCAGGTAGCAGGGAGGTGTGAGTTTTGGGATATAAAAGAGAGAGTCCCTGCTACAAATGTTTAATGTTCTAATTCTGAAAGATGTGAGAGTGAAATAAAGTTCGTCTGCTCGGAAAGTTCGGTCTGGTTATTTCATCTCCACACTGGTGACCCTTGACGCAGAATGGAACATGAGGCAAACACCCCGGAGACGACCCGGACGAGAAACCCAGCAATGCGTGCGCCGTTTCGGTCAAACTACCTTACTTTTGGCTGCACGACCCGCAGTCTTGGTTCCTCCACACCGAGGCCCAGTTCGCGCTCCGGGGAATAGCGGCAGATGACACCAGGTATCACTATGTGGTCGCAGCGCTGGACGCTCACACGACTCAGCAAGTAGCAAGCCTGCTCCAACAGCCCCCAGCCCACGACAAATACGGGGCTCTAAAAGCCACGCTGACCCGGCGCTACATGCTCTCGGACTGCGAGAGAGCGGAGAGACTCCTGACGCGCTCCGAGTTGGGAGACGGGTCGGCGGTCGAACGGATGGAGAAGATGTTGGCGTTGATGGGCATGGATGACGGGCATTTTCTATTTGCCCACCTTTTCCTCTGGAACCTCCCAACGGCATCCAGAGTGGTCCTTGCCAACTCGCCGTTGCTGGCCGCGCGTGACTACCGTGCGCTAGCCCAGGAGGCAGATCGGATCATCCTCACCACCAGAGCCCTCACAGTGAACGCAGCGGCGTCGGAACCCAGCGAGACAGCCAGCAGAAGCGAGAAGCCAGCAATGGTAGCGGCAGAGGGGGCCAGGAAGCGCCAGAGAGACACGCTCTGCTCCTACCACCGCCGTTTTGGAGAGGACGCACGCTGATGCGTGCCACCGTGCCAATTCAAGCATTCGGGAAATGCCAGGACCAGCAGTCGATAGCAGCTGCGACCGCCGGTGAAGAAAGCAAGCTGCTCTACGTGACAGACTCACGCTTGGGGAGACGATTCCTCGTGGACTCCGGCTCCCAAAAGAGCCTCATCCTGCCATCCTACGCCGACCAGCTAGCAGGAACTAGCGACCCCGAGCTGACAGCCGCAAACGGCTCAGACATTAAGACTTTTGGTGAGAGGACACTGACTGTATCCCTGCACGGCCCTCGAGGAGCCGGGCCAATAAAGCTAGCCAACGTCACAGCTCCAGGTGGTAAGTTCCACACACTGCTCACCCAGTTCCCAGCACTCACGGTCCCGACGTTTTCGGTGGCCATCACTAAACACGGGGTGAAGCACTTTATTACCACCACTGGGCCGCCCGTTTTTGCACGACCTTGGCGCCTGGACACAGCTAAACTGGCCATAGCACGCGAGGAGTTTGCCAACTTGGAAAGGCTGGGCATCATCAGACGTGGCCATAGGGGCCGTCGTGGAGCAGTGTGTCGCCAGTTCTTGGCAGCCGCTCACCTTTTTTAGCAGGTCTTTGCGCAACAATAAGCGTAAATACAGCGCGTTTGACAGGGAGTGGCTGACTCTCCACCTGGCCATACGCCACTTCCAGTTCTGGCTGGAAGGGCGCGCCTTCACTGCGTTTGTGGACCACAAGCCGCTAACGTACGCGATGGCCAAGGTTTCGGAACCATGGTCAGGCCGGCAGCAGAGACAGCTGGCCATGATCTCGGAGTTTACGACCGACAATCGTCATGTGGCCAGTAAATCAACGTGGTGGCTGACTGTCTCTCATGCGCTGTAGTGGCCCCAGTCTACGTGGGGATAGATTACATGGCCATGGCCGCAGAGCAGACCAAAAGAGAGAGTCCCTGCTACAAATGTTTAATGTTCTGATTCTGGAAGATGTGAGAGTGAAATAAAGTTCGTCTGCTTGGAAAGTTCGGTCAGGTTACTTCATCTCCACAGGATTTAAAAAGGGGTCTGTAGACTTTTTATATCCACTGTAGGTAGGTAGGTAGGTAGGTAGGTAGGTTGACTGATTGATTTGATTGATCCCAAACTGGGAAATTACACTGCAACAGGAGCATGACACAGCAGACGACCAAAATGACAGAAACACACAGCATAATAGAAAAAGGAATTACCCAGGGAACGCAAAACTGCCTAGATAACTTTATATAGATTGCAGATGAATAGATGATGACCCGTATAGATGCATGGATCATACTAGCTGTACTAGCTGTACAATGCAAGACTATCGGGAGCAGGGTGAAATGTGAGGTACCAATTGGACTGTAGGTGTAGTACGGCAGCACTGTTATGACCAAGATTCAACACTCAAGTTATTGTACAATGAAATGGCACGTGGCAGGAAAGATTTCCTGCATTTGACCATTTGGCAGCGGAGCAGTAGCAGTCTGCTGGAGAAAGTGCTCCGCTGTCTGTCCAGTGTGTGATGGAGGGGGTGATCAGGGTTGTCCATGATGAATAACAGTTTGTTCAGTGTCCTCCTCTTCACCATAGTCTCAAAAGTCTCCAGCCTGAGACCAGGTACAGAGCCAGCCTTCTTGATAATCTTGTCAAGTCTGTTGGTGTCTCTGGCTCTGATACAGCAAAGAAGATGGCACTGGTAACAATGGCCTGATAGAAAAGCTCCAACATCTTGTTGCACACGTTGAAGGATCTCAGCTTCCTCAGAAAGTAAAGTCTGCTCATCCCCTTCTTGTACACAGCCTCGATGTTAAGATTTCCAGTCCAGTCCATTGATCATGACACCCAGGTATTTGTAGTCCTACACTACCCCCACATTCTTCCCCCTAATCCGCAATGGCTGTAGGTGTCCTCTTCTTCCTGAAGTCAATCACCATCTCTCTGGTCTTGCTGATGTTCAGCCTCAGGTGATTCTGCTTGGTCCACTCCACAAATCTGTCTACCAGTGCCCTGTACTCTCCCTCCTCTCCCCCTCTTATACACCAAACAATAGCCAAGTCATCAGAGGATTTCTGTGGCTGGCATGACTCAGAGTTGTACTGAAAGTCAGTGGTGTACAAAGTAAAGCGAAAAGGAGAAAGCACAGTCCCCTATGGAGCTACCGTATCACTAACCACCACATCAGACAGAACACTGTCCAGCCAGACAAACTGTGGCCTGCCTGTCAGATAGTCAGTAATCCAGGAGATCACAGAGCTGTTGACCCCCATCACCCGCAGCTTCTCACTCAGCAGCAGTGGCTGAATGATAAGATAAGATAAGATAAGATAAGCCTTTATTAGTCCCACAACGGGGAAATTCCAGGATTGCAACAGCACAGGGATAGCAACACTCAGAGCAACAATCAGAAGGCAAGAAAAAACAAGCAAGCAAGAGCAGCTAATATACATATGTACATATTACTATAAAATATATATATACACACACACACACACACACAGACACACAGTGCAGAGCATTGTAGCTGGATGGAATAAATATATGAATATATGAACACACAGTGCAGAGCATTGTAGCTAGATGAGCTAGATGATGATATTAAAGGCACCGGAGAAATCAAAGAACATGATTCTCACAGTGTCTCGTCTGCCATCCAGGTGCAAATGGGCTCATTGCAGCAGGTAGATGACAGCGTCTTCAATTCCTAAATGGGGCTGATAAGCAAACTGCAGAGGGTTCAGCCACGTCTTCACCTGCGGCCTCAGGTGAGCTAAGACCAGTCTCTCCAGGACCTTCATCACATGAGATGTGAGGGCAACTGGTCGATCATCATTTAGGTCCAATGGAGATGACTTCTTGGGGACAGGAACCAGGTAGGACGTCTTTCACAGCACCGGTCCTCTCTCCAGACTCAGGCTCAGGTTGTACAAGTGTTTCAGTACAGGAGATAGCTGGTTGGCACAGGTCCTCAGGATCCTGGCGGAGATGCCATCAGGGCCTGCAGCCTTCCACTGGCGGAGTCTCTCCAGCTGTTTCTTAACTATGTCTGTAGTCACGGTGATGTGGGGGTTGGTGCTGATGTCTTCAGAGGAGGGAGAGAGGGGTGAGGGGGAAGAGAGAGAGAGAGGTGCTACACAGGAGAGTGGGGGTGGGGTGGGGATCTGGTTGTGTTGTGGGGGTGACAGACGGTGAGTTGAACCTATTAAAAAACAGGTTCAGCTCATCAGTTCTCTCAAGGCTCCCCAATGTCTGTCTGTCTCTCCCCTTACACCCAGTGATATTTCATTGCAGTCCACATATCCCTCATGTTGTTCTGCTGACGTTTATCCTCTAACATCCTCCTATAATTGTCTTTACACATCCTCAGCATCTCTCTCAGTTCACACTGCACTCTCCTCAGTTCCTCTCTGTCTCCAGACCTAAATAAAAACAATCATAATAATGGATCAGATTTATATGGCGCTTTACATGTCAAGTGACATCTCAAAGCAATTACAGTGAGTCCATTATTCATTCACTTCAGACAGACATTGATAGTGGTAAGCTACCACTGTAGCCACAGCTGCCCTGGGGCAGACTGACGGAAACATGGCTGCTAATCCATGCCAATGGCCTCTCTGACCACTAGCAAACATTTATACTCTTTCATACCCAGTATCATGGACACTGGAGGCAAGGTGGGTAAAGTGTATTGCTCAGGGACACAACAGCTGGAAGGCTTGGGAGAGCAGGATTTGAACCTCCAACCCTCTGGTTATTGGACCACCTGCTCTACTTCCTGAGCCACTGCCACCCACATTTCCCTCCTCTGTGCCATTTTTTGCTGAGCACCAAGCTGAATGGCAGGAAGTTCCATTTTTATATGGTCTTTGGCATGACCCAGTCGGGACTTGAACCCCAACCTCCCAGTTGTGCGGCAGATGCTCTACCTCTAGGCCATCACTCTAACCACCTAAAAGCTCTCTTCTTCTTGTTAAGAAGTGCTTTCAGGCCACTGGTGATCCATGGTTTGCTGTTGAGGAAACAGCGCACAGTCTGAGCTGGCATGGTTGTGTTTTCACAGAATCTGATGTATTCTGTGATGCAGTCAGTCATGTTGTCTATGTCCACCCCATGTGGTTCACAGAGTACATCTCAGTCCGTCATCTCAAAGCAGTCCTGTAGTGCATCAGCAGCCTCCTGTGTTGACTTCCTTACAGTCTGTGTGTAAGTAGGTTGCCTTTGCACAAGGGGAACGCACTTGGGGGTTAAGAGAAACAGGTTGTGATCTAATCTGCTGGTGGGGGGTTAGAGCTGTGTTGCTGTATGCATCTCTGGCATTGGCATACAGTAAATCCACCGTTTTATTTTCTCTGGTGGGACAGTCAACAAACTGGTGGAACTTTGGTAGTGTTTTGCCCAGTGAGACATGGTTAAAATCTCCTGTGATGGCCATAAATGCGTCAGGGTGCTGCGCTAGTAAAGTGGCAGCAGTGGAGCTGATGATGTCACAGGTCACCGCTGCATCAGCTGACGGAGGGATATAAACAGCAATCACAATGGCAGTGGAGAACTCTCGTGGCATATAATAAGGTTGCATGCTCACAGCAAGCAGTTCAATGTCTGGGCTGCAGAAACATTCCTTCACATGTACAGTACATATCCGGGATTACACCACCTCTCATCCACAAAAAGTGCCATCCCTCCTCCCCTCCTTTTTCTGCTCCTTATAATGTCCCTGTCCAACCAGACAGTCTTAATGCCAGGTATCGCTACATTGTTGTCTGGGATGTGTGAGAGTAACCATGTTTCTGTAAAACACATGATACTACACTCACGATATTCCCTTTGCGTCCTGACCAGCGCTGTGAGCTCATCTGCCTTGTTTCCCAGCAACCTCATGTTACCCGTGATGAACATCGGTACTGCTGGCTTATGTTTTCTTCTCCTCCTCCTCCTCACCTTGGCTCCAGCCCTTCGCCCGCGGTGTCTCCTCTTTAGCTCATCCGGGACCAGGGGCTTTGCTCTAGGCAGCAGCCCTGGCCTCCCCAGCGCAATCAGCTGGTCGCATGTGTAAACAATGCATTCGCCCCCACTTCTGTTGTTCTCCATTGCCCCGAGGAAAAAAATAAAAGAAAGACCAGGACAAAAAATCCAAGTCTTACTCCCAAGCCCTGATGAAACACATTAGGTACAAGAATAAGCTAATAAAGACACAAAGACATGAGAGCTACTGCTGTTATGGCTGCCTCTTCTTACGGCCCCGGGAGAATCATTGCCGGGTAGTGTTCGTTATCAGCAATATCAGATCACTGCAAAAGAAATAATCATATCACAGACTGGGACAACACAAAGATCATTGGATCAGAGAGCAACAGACACAAATGTTGGATCAAGGAGGCTACAGAAATCAAGAAGCGGGGAAAAGACAGCATGAATCGGGAGGAGGTTGCATTTATGCTTTCTCACACCTGGGACTACGTTCCCCAGAGACCATTGGCCAGCAGGGGGCATGGCCAGCCCAGTTGATCTGACCATTCCACTGGGCTGGCCATGCCTAGGAAGAACAGCTGACATACAACACGTCACAGCGATCAGCTGATGCTGCTGAGAAAGACTGCAGATGTCAGTCGAAACATGTCAAGATAAAGTTAAAACATTTTTTCATCCTTGTCTGAAATAAGAAAAACAAAAATCCTATAATTGAAAAAGACAAAATGGACCTACTCAAAAAACAGCAAGTTAAGGCAGCAAAAATGAGGAAAATGAGCTGTAAGAGCACTCGGGGAAAAGAAGAGATCCAGATTTAAACAGAAATATGACTGTTAGCGGCATAAATACTCAATTGAAAAGATAATAAAAATGCAGAAACTCACAAGATACTTTCAGAGAGGATGCCACAAGTTTATGAAAAAAATGGACAAGCAATCACACAATTACCTGAAGAATTATTATTTTTAAAATAAGAATTACTAAAGAAATTATGTGCTTCAGTTATTTTTTTTGTGTTTTCTTTTTCCATCTTATTCTGGATAAAAGAGTGGAAAGATGCATCCCAAAGTAAACTAGAAAAGCACTCAGAGAGTGCATACCTCCACCAAGGCTGCTTCAACATCCTTGGTGGAGGTATGTAGTTTCAGATCATCACCAAAATTTAATGGGTTCATCCTTGGCCCAAGGGCTGCCTCTGGTGAAAATTTCATCAAAATCCATCCAGTAGTTTTTGCATAATCCTGCTAACAAACAGACAGACAGACCACCCTGATTACATTACCTCCTTGGCGGAGGTAAAAAGACAAAAATTTGAGTCTGAAATCTGTCAGGGTCTGAAACGTCACTGTAAATCATATCACTGACTCAGTGTGCATCATGTATTTTCAGGTCTGTCGAACTGGCTCCATTAACAGAATATAGGAGCCATTAATTACCTCTGCCAAGGGGGTAATGTAATTGAGGTGGTCTGTTAGCAGGATTACGCAAAAAACTACTGGATGGATTTTGATTAAATTTTTACCAGAGGTGGCCTAAGAATGAAAGTTTTAGAGTTCAGAGGTCCATGAGCACATATCTCTATGGAGCTATTATTGTTGCAAAACTATTTGTAAGCGTACGCATGCACAGATCCACAAATACATGCACAGATCCACAAATATGCAAGAAATATCTGCAAATGTGTGCACAGATCCACAAAGGTGTAAAAAAATATTTGCAAATGCGTGCACAGATCCACAAATGTGTGCACAGATCCACAAATGCGTAAAAATATTTGCAAATGTGTGCACAGATCCACAAATGCGTGCACTGATCCACAAATGTGTGCACAGATCCACAAATGTGTGAAAAATATTTGCAAATGCATGCATTGATCCACCAATGTGTGCACACATCCACAAATGCATGCACTGATCCACAAATATGTAAAAAATATTTGCTAATGTGTACACAGATTCCCAAATATATAAAAAGATCCAGAAATGTGTAAAAAGATTGTGTTTGTGTACTTAGTTAATAACAGCTTGAAAAGACCACAGTTGTGTCTCAATTGGCTATCAAAGTACACGTGTCTTTTGCAACACTTCTGGCATGTCTGATCCACAAATGCTAGACAGAGTCACAAACACCACTAAGCTGGGTTTTTGTAAACCTGAGCTTAGGCTGACAGGCTGCCTGCAGGGCTTCATTCCGTTCTGCTTAGATTGTACTCAGGAGCTATTGCTATCCACTAGTTGCCACTCTTCGTCTATATGGGATACTGGCTCAGGCAGACAGCGGCGACGGCAGTGTTTTTTGCTTTCACTCTTTTCAACAGCGGTGTGTCCTCTTGCCATGCAGTAGAGACGAAGATGGAGCGTCCATCCCCTGCAGTAAGTACAAGTTCATGCTTTTGAGTTTGATTCCTTGAGTTATCTTGCCTGTCTTTATAGATACAAGTGATAACACGGACAATAATAGTAATAACGGTAGGTAAAACATCACCTGTACCGGGTTCATGCAGCACGTAACTTGGTTGTAAAATGCTACTAGCAAAGTAACTGGGCTAACAGTATTGTAAATTTCATTGTCGTTACCTCCTCATATTTCTGTCTAAGAGTAAGGCTGGAGTAACTAACTGGTAGCAGGACATGAAAACTTTTATCCAACATTGAGACATTAGAGGCTGAAATTACTAACTAACTAACTAACTAACCTGCACTTATATAGCGCTTTTCTAGTCACAAAGACCACTCAAAGCGCTTTCATTAATACTAACCCTCTATTCTAAGGGCCTATAGGAAACAGATATCTAGGGACAATTTAGAACAGCCAATTAACCTAACATGCATGTTTTTGGCATGTGGGAGGAAACCGGAGAAATCCCGGAGTAAACCCACGCAACACGGGGAGAACATGCAAACTCCACACAGATCACTGTTGGTCGGGGGCTGGGATCGAACCCACGATCCCACGATCCCCACAATCCCCCGGCCAAGGGTAAACTGTGCTGCCGCAGTGCTAACCACTGCGCCACCGTGCAGTTCAAATTCAACTGTGCCTCAATACCACGCAGAAACGTGACATTCGTTTTTAAATAGAATATGAGAAGCTGTGAACCGATGTCATATCTAATATATCTGCTGTCTCTGTTTAAGGAACTGGCCTGCTAACTTGCTAAAATAATGTCAATTACGCATGTGCTTGCCATGTTACAATAGATCTTGAAATCTTAATGCCTCTTTAATTACAATTACAATTAAACCTGCAAGCAGGTGTAAGTGGGCCTTCGCCCCCCACGCACCTGCCAACCCAGCGCCCGTCGTACCTTGCTGTCTCGAAAAATTTCCCTTTTGTCGCTGCAAGAGCTGCGTGAATAATAAAGTAAACAATTTGGCAAGAACTTCCTTTTAGCAGTAAGTGGCTCTATGTCTTTTATCAAATATTCTTATGTAGGTGCATGCAGAGTTGGACTAAAGTCCATCATGGCAATAACGGTGAAAATTCGACACAGTTTCTCGAATTTACAACTGTCCAATGTATTGTGATAAGGTAAACTTAGACATGTGTCCATTGCAACACTTAAAATTTTAAGTACTGTACATGTTGCAGACTGATACAGAACTACAGAAGAGAGCCACCTTGACTTACGTTTCACATCTGGTGACCCTTGGACTTCCCCAAGCTTCCAAAGTATAAAACATCTTGAATGGCAAGGAATGGGTTTCCATGGCAAATGTGCTTATCGCAGAACAAAAGTGACTTCCACCGAGGGTAGTTCAATGCACTCTGAGAAACCACTGAAAATGTCAGGTCATTGTGACTACTGGTCTTTGCGAAAAATTTGATACAATTATGTGCAGTACCTCAAGTCAGCAGTAGGTGGTGGTGTGACAGTTTTGTTAATATTGATGTACAGCCGTGTTCAGAATGGGATCAGTATGATTAGTGCAAAGTTTGGTCAAAATCAGATGAGGATTGTCTGAGCTATAAAGGTGAAGATTTGCAATGCGAGGAAGTCATTGAAGCATGCTGGTCACCATGGAAACAGTTCTGTGCCATGTACATGTACTGCTAATGAGCCTTTGTCATTCCTTCATGTCAATTTTTCTGCTGGTGAGAGAAAAAGAAATTCAATTCAATTCAATTCAATTCAACTTTATTTATATAGCGCCATTTCACAACAACAGTCAACTCATAGCACTTTCAACTGTAGGGGGAACCCCCACAGTTGCAGAAAGACCCCAGCAATCAGGTGATCCCCTGTGAGCAAGCGCTTGGTGATGATGGAGAGGAAAAACTCCCTTTTAACAGGAAGAAACCTCCAGCAGAACCAGGCTCAGGGAGGGGCAGTCATCTGCTGCGACTGGCTGGGGGGTGAGGGGATAGAAAAGATGAAAAGAACAGACATGTAGAGAGCAAACAGCACGATGGGGACTCAATCTATGGGAGAGAACAAACAAATGTTAATGACCAGCAAAAAAAAAAAATATTTCATTGAGAGTGAAGAAAGGAGTGAGGCCCAGTGCATTATTGAAGGTCCCCCAGCTGACTAAACCTATTAGCAGCATAACTAAGGGAGGGTTCAGAAACACATGATCCCTCCCTAATTGTAGGCCATATCAAAAAGGAAGGTTTTAACCCTATTCTTAAAAACAGAGATCGAGTCTGACTCCCGAATCCAGATTGGCAGCTGGTTATCTCTGATGGATGAAATTTTATTATTGAAAAAGTTCATAAAGTCCTGACTAGTAAGCTCTAAGGGAATGCTAGGATTGACAGAGTCCTGACTCTTTGTCAGCCTGGCTACAGTACTGAAAAGAAACCTGGGATTATTCTTGTTCTCTTCTATTAATGCAGAATAATAACTCGTTCTAGCTTTTCTAAGAGATTTTTTATAAGTTAAAAGATGATTTCTCCACGCTAAATAGATTTCATCTAAATTAGTGGAGCGCCATTTTCTCTCTAATTGACGAGTCTTCTGTTTTAAGTTACGAGTTTCTGTGTTGAACCAAGGAGTTAGAAATCTCTGATTAGACTTTTTCTTTTTTAAGGGGGCCACCAAGTCTAGAGTCTGATGCAGAGAAGCTGTAACACTATCTACCATACTATCAATTACAGAAGGAGCAAGCTCTCCATAGTTTATTTCTGTTGTGTTGACACATGGCATAGAGGAAACAATCTGCATAAATTTGGTAACAGCATCATCTGAGAGGCATCTACTGTAGTAATATTTTTCTTTAGGAGCCAAATAGTCAGAAATAGTAAAATCAAAGGTTAACAGACAATGGTCTGACAGTACAGGGTTATGAGGAGACACTACCAGATTTTCTATTTCTATGCCATATGTCAGAACAAAGTCCAACGTATGGTGGAGATAATGAGTAGAATTTCCTACTTTCTGAGAAAACCCCATCGAGTCTAATATTGAATTAAATGCCACATTAAGGCAATCACTATCTACATCTACATGTATATTAAAGTCCCCTACTATAATTATTCTATCTGATTTCAGCACTAAATCAGCTAAGAATTCCACAAATTCGGATAAAAATTCTGAGTAGGTTGATGGAGGACGATAAACTATGGCAAATAAAATTGGGTTTAGCCTAAAATTGCTGAAGTGTCCAATACTGAGGACCAGGCCCTCAAAGGAATTATAACATGTTTTTTGCTTTACATTAACTAGTAATTTGGAATGGTAAATTGTTGCTACTCCTCCTCCATGACCAGAACTTCTGGGATTTTGACAGTTTAAATAACCAGAGGGAGTTGATTCATTTAAACCAACATAATCCTCTTGCCCTAACCAAGTCTCTGTAAGGGATATTAAATCAATCTGATGATCAATTAACAGATCATGGAATAACAGAGACTTGGGAGTTAGAGACCTAATATTTAATAAACTGCATTTAATTTTTAAATTATGAGGAGGAACAGAGGCCAAATCATTCAATTTAGGGGCTTCATATTTAATTTGAGTTTTACCAACTTTTTGTTGAATCACTTTGGGATGCTTATACATTATATCTAGATAATGATTCTCTGATGGGGAAGACAGGGGCTAAGTTGAGGGGTGGCGGATGAAGAGGAGCTGCAAAGAGGCGTGTAAGACTGTGACTCTGTTTCCTGGTCCCAACTTTGAGTTGTCAGGGTTTTGGAAATTTGGATAAAAAAGATGCCAGATTGTTAGATAAAAGAGACGCACCATCCAAAGTGGGATGGACACCGTCTCGTCTCATAAGACCAGGTTTTCCCCAAAATGAGCTCCAATTTCAATGTAGTCCACATTGTTTGCAGGACACCACACAGACAGCCAGCGGTTGAAGGATGACAAGCGGCTAAACATGTCATCACTGGTCAGACTAGGGAGGGGCCCAGAGAATACTATGGAGGCAGACATTGTTTTGGCAAAGTCACACACCGATTCTACATTAAGTTTCGTGACTTCCAACTGCTGGAGACGGATGTCATTAATGCCAGCGTGAATAACAATTGTGGAGTATTTACAGTTACTTTCAGCCAGCATTTTCAAATTTGACTCGATGTCGCCTGCTCTGGCCCCAGGAATGCATTTGACTATGGCCGCTGGAGTCTCTAGGTTCACGTTTCTGACTACAGTTAATGAGCCCTAGTCATTCCTTCATGTCAATTTTTCTGCTGGTGAGAGAAAAAGAAAGAAAAAAGTTGTCAGCAATTCTTCGTTTAATCAATAGGGGTGCTAAAGCTTTTGTTTATTATTTTTATGTACACATGTTTGGTGTGGGACCAATATCGATTGCATAAAATTTGGTGAAAATTGTACAGAGTTTGTCCAATGTACAAGTGTCCATTATTGAAAGGCAAGGAGTGGGTTTCCATGGCAACTGTACTTATCGCAGGACAAAGTGACTTCCACTGAGGGTAGTCCAATGCACTCTAAGAAACCACTGAAAATGTCATGTCATTGTGACTACTGGTCTTTGCGCAAAATTTGATACAATTTTGTGCAGTACCTCATGTCAGCAGTAGGTGCTGGTGACAAGTTTTTTGAATATTGATATACAGATGTATTTAGAGCGGGATTAGTATGATTTGTGCAAAGTTTTGTCCAAATCAGAGGAGGATTGTCTGAGCTGTAACTGTCATGTTTTGCATTGCGAGGAAGCTATCGAAGCATGCTGGTCGCCATGGAAACAGTTCTGTACTATATACATGTACTGTCAATAAGCCCTTGTCATTCCTTCATGTCATTTTTTCTGCTGGTGAGAGAAAAAGAAAGAAAACAGTTGTCAGCAATTCTTCCTTTAATCAATAGGGGCGCTAAAACTTTTGTTTATTATTTTATATAGACACGTTTGGGGCAGGATGACTATTGATCGTAGAAAATTTGGTGCAAATCGTCCAAACGTTGTCCAATTTACAAGGGTCCGATGTTGTATCCACTAGGCGGTGCTCTCACTTTTGTTGTTTTTATATAGGAGCATTCAGTGTGGGACTATTATCCATTATCGAAAATTTGGTGAAAATCAGACAAAGTTTGTCCAAGATACAACTTTCCGATGTTTCACGGTGAGGAGTCAACCTTCGCCATGTCGCCATGACAACACTTCCCTGTCAGTTATGTGTTGTCCACCCATATAAGACTATATATAACAGTCCCCTCAACCTTTGTTCAAGATTTCATGACTCATGAACCATGTGACCATGTGTGCATGGTAACACATGTGACGTCATGCGAAAGTTGATGTGCAGTTATGATCATTGCTGTGGTCTGACGAATCTCAGAAAATTTCACATCATTCTCCCCAGTGGTGCTTGAGTACTAAATAAAAAGTTTTCAGCAATTCTTTCGTTAACCAGTAGGTGGCCCCATACGTTTTGTCTGGTCTTTTGATGTAGACGTGTTCCGGGCAGGATTATTTTCCATCATGGAAACGTTGGTGCACATCGGACAAGTTTTGCCCGAGTTACAGCTTCTTGATTTTGTAAGGGGAGGAGTCAAACTTTGCCATGGCACCATGGCAACACTTCCCTGTCAGTTATGTGTTGTCCACCCATATAGGACTATATATGACAGTCTACTCAACGTATAGTCCAAATTTCATGACTCCAGAACCTTCCCACCCCTCAACATAAGCTCATGGATTGAATGGCGAGAACGGCGTGTCCATGGTCACCCGTGTGATGTCATGCTAATGTTGATGTGCAGTTGTGGCCATCGCTATAGTCTGATGAATCTCAGAAAATTTCACGTCATTCTGGCAAGGGGCCGGTGAGTAATAAATAAAACAGTTTACAGCAATTCTTTCGTTAACCCGTAGGTGGTGCTATATCTTTTGTCAGGTCTTTTGATGTAGATACGTCCGGGGAGGGACTACAATCCATCATGGAAATTTTGGTTCACATCGGACAAGTTTTGCCCGAGTTACAGCTACTTGATTTTGTATGGGGAGGAGTCCAACTTCTTCATGGCACCACGGCAACACTTCCCTGTCAGTTGTGTGCTGTCCACCTATATAGGACTATAAAGGACAGTGACCTCAACCTATGTTTGAAAATTCATGACTCCAGGACCTTCCCATCCCTCCCCATAAGCTCACGGATTGAATGGCGAGGAGGGCATGTCCATGGTAACGCGTGTAACATCATACTAAAGTTGATGTGCAGTTATGATCATCGCTGTGGTCGGACGAATCTCAGAAAATTTCACGTCATTCTGGCCCGCCGCGCGTGAGTAATAAATAAAAGAGTTCAGCAATTCTTTCATTAACCACTGTGTGACACTATATCTGTTGTCAGGTTTTTTGATGCAGTTGCATTCGGGGCGGGACTATTTTCCATCATGGAAAGTTTGGTGGACATCAGACAAGTTTTGCCCGAGTTACAGCTGGTTGAAGCTGTAAGGGGAGGAGTCAAACTTCGCCCCCCCACGTACCCGCACAACCCAGTGCCCATCGTACCTTGCTGTCAAATCACAAGAGTCTATAAAGCTCAAGCTATAAAGGTCAAGATTTGCAATGCGAGGAAGCCCTTGAAGCACGCCGATCACCATGGAAACAGTTCTGTACTATGTACATGTACTGTCAATGAGCCCTAGTCATTCCTTCATGTCATTTTTTCTGCTGGTAAGAGAAAAAGAAAGAAAAAAGTTGTCAGCAATTCTTCCTTTAATAAATAGGGGCGCTAAAACTTTTGTTTATTATTTTTTTGTAGACACGTTCGGTGCGGGACTAATATCGATTGTAGAAAATTTGGTGAAAATTGTACAAAGTTTGTCCAATGTACAAGTGTCCGTTATTGAAAGGCAAGGAGTGGGTTTCCATGGACACTGTGTTTATCGCAGGCCAAAAGTGACTTCCACTGAGGGTAGGCCAATGCACTCTGAGAAACCACTGAAAATGTCATGTCATTGTGACTACTGGTCTTTGCGCAAAATTTGAAACAATTTTGTGCAGTTCCTCATGTCAGCAGTAGGTGCTGGTGTGCCAGTTTTTTGAATATTGATATGCAGACGAGTTCAGAGTGGGATTAACATGATTTGTGCAAAGTTTGGTCCAAATCAGATGAGGATTGTCTGAGCTTTAACTGTCATGTTTTGCATTGCGAGGAAGCCATTGAAGAATGCTCGTCGTCATGGACTGTTCTGTACTATGTACCTGTACTGTCAATGAGCCCTAGTCATTCCTTCATGTCATTTTTTTCTGCTGCTGAGAGAAAAATAAAGAAAACAGTTGTCAGCAATACTTCCTTTAATCATTAGGGGGCGCTATAACTTTTGTTCATTATTTGTGTATAGATGCGTTTGGGGCAGGACGAATATTGATTATAGAAAATTTAGTGAAAATCGTACAAAGTTTGTCCATTTTACAAGGGTCCGATGTTGTAACCACTAGGCGGCGCTCTAACTTTTGTTATTTTTATCAGAATCAGAATCAGAATCAGAATCAGGTTTATTGCCATTGTTCATGTAGTACACAAACTAGGAATTTGTCTCGGTACAATGCTGCAACATTAAACATGATAAGATAAGAGAAATAAACTATACATGTAATAAAGTGTAGGATAAGATTAAGTGATACTGGTCAACAGTTAAAATATATATTAGCCAGCAGCAGATACTGTGGAGAACTATATAGTGCAGTCGGTAATGCAGGAAGAAAACAGTGATGATTGACATGAGTCTGGTTGAGCTGCTGTACATGGTGCACGAGAGTCACTTAGTGTTCAGCAGTCTAATGGCAGAGGGGAAGAAGCTGTTCATGTGACGGGAGGTTTTAGTCTGGATGGACCGAAGTCTTCTACCAGAGGGGAGGGGGGCAAACAGTACATGACCAGGGTGTGAGGGATCGGCTATGATCCGGCCAGCACGCCTCCGGGTCCTGGAGATGTACAGATCCTGGAGAGATGGGAGCTTGCAGCCGATCACCTTCTCAGCAGTGTGCACGACGCGCTGCAGCCTTAGTCTGTCCCTGGCAGTGGCTCCTGCGTACCACACGGTTATGGAGGTGGTGAGGATGGACTCGATGATGGCTGTGTAGAACTGCACTAACATCTTGGTGGGTAGCTTGAGCTTCCTCAGCTGCCGCAGGAAGAACATCCTCTGCTGGGCTTTTTTGATGAGTGAGCTGATGGTCAGCTCCCATTTGAGGTCCCTGGTGATGGTAGTGCCTAGGAAGCGGAAGGAATCAGCAGTGGTGATGGGAGAGCCTGAGAGGGTGAGGGGGGGCAGAGGAGTAGTGACTTTCCTGAAGTCTACAATCATCTCCACTGTCTTCAGAGCGTTCAGCTGCAGGTTGTTATTGCTGCACCAGGACGCCAGCTGGGCCACCTCTCTCCTGTAGGCGGACTCGTCGCCGTTGGAGATGAGCCCGATGAGGGTGGTGTCGTCCGCAAACTTGATCAACTTGACAGACTGGTGGCTGGAGGTGCAGGAGTTGGTGTAAAGGGAGAAGAGTAGGGGGGAAAGTACACAGCCCTGGGGTGATCCGGTGCTGATGCTAGTATAGTCTGAGACAGTCTTTCCCAGCCGCACATGCTGCCTCCGGTCCGTCAGGAAGTCGATGATCCACCTGCAGAGGGAGTCAGGCACGTTGAGCAGGGACAGCTTGTCCCGGAGCAGAGCGGGGCGGATGGTGTTGAATGCGGAGCTGAAGTCCACAAACAGGATCCTGGCGTAGGTTCCCGGGGAGTCCAGGTGCTGCAGGATGGAGTGGAGGGCCAGGTTGACTGCATCGTCTACAGACCTGTTGGCTCGGTAGGCAAACTGCAGCGGGTCCAGGAGAGGGGTGGTGATGGACTTGAGGTGGGACAGGACCAGGCGCTCAAAGGACTTCATGACTACAGAGGTGAGCGCTACAGGTCTGTAGTCATTAAGTCCAGTGATCCGTGGCTTCTTGGGGACAGGGATGATGGTGGAGGATTTGAGGCAGGACGGCACGTGGCATAACTTAAGGGAGGTGTTAAAAATGTCTGTGAATACAGGAGCCAGCTGTTTCGCACAGAGTCTCAGGGTGGAGGGAGACACGCCGTCTGGGCCGGGGGCCTTGCGCGGGTTCAGTCTGGAGAACTGTTTGAGCACATCCTGCTCACTGATGATAAGGGGAGGGGGGGAGGTGGGGGGGGGTGCCTTAAATGCTTATATTTAAGCATTCACGGTGGGACTATATCCATTATCAAAAATTTGGTGAAAATCAGACAAAGTTTGTCCAAGATACAACTTTCCGATGTTTCATGGCGAGGAGTCAACCTTCACCATGTCGGTATGGCAACATTTCCCTGTCAGTTATGTGTTGTCCAACCATATAGGACTATATATGACAGTCACCTCAACTAATGTTCAAGATTTCATGACTCCAGGTCGTTTCTAACCCTCCAAACAAGATGAAGGATTGAATGGCGAGGAGGGCGTATCCATGGTAACAGAAGTGACGGCATGCTAAAGCTGATACGCAGTTATGATCAAACAGGAGGTCCGATAACCCTCAGAAAATTTCACGTCATTCTGGCCAGCGGCGCGTGAGTAATAAATAAAAGAGTTTTAAGCAATTCTTCCTTTAACCACTCGGGGGCGCTATAACTTTTGTTTATTATTTCTATATACACGCGTTTGCAGTGTGACTACTATCGATCGTGGAAAATCTGGTGAAAATCGTACAAAGTTTGTCCAATTTACAAGTGCCTGTTGTTCTAACCACAAGGTGGCACTATAACTTTTGTAAATTATTTTTACATAGACGCGTTCGGAGCGTGACTCATATCCATTGTAGAAAATTAGGTGAAATTCGGATGAAGTTTATCCAAGTGACAATTTTCCGATGTCCAATGGCGAGGAGTCAACCTTCGCCATGTCGCCATGTGTAACACTTCCCTATCAGTTATGCGTTGCTGACCCACATAAGACTACAGACGACAGTCACCTCTACCTATGTTCCAAATTTCATGACTCCAGGACCTTCCCAACCCTTCCCATAAGCTCACGGATTGAATGGCGAGGAGGTCGTGTCCATGGTAACACGTGTGACATCATGCTAAAGTTGATGTGCAGTTACAGAATGATCATCCCTGTAGTGTGATGACTCTCAGAAAATTTCACGTCATTCTGGGAAGTGACGCGTGAGTAATTAATGAAACAGTTTTCAGCAATTCTTTCATTAACCACTATGTGGCGCCATATCTTTTGTCAGGTATTTTATTGTAGACGCGTTGGGGGTGAGACTGTTTTCCATCATGGAAAGTTTGGTGGACATCGGACACGTTTTGCCCAAGTTTCAGCTGTTTGAAGTTGTAAGAGGAGGAGTCAAATTTTGCCATAGCGCCCAGGCCACACCTTTTGAGATTTTGACTTAATTTATACAATTTTTAATGGCCAATGCCTATAGATGCCGCCATGTAAAAATGAGCTCAATCGGAGCTGGCCCCTCGGACTAGTTCGTTCAAATGTAAGGTGTGATTTTTTTTTCGAATTGGAGGTCGGGCAACTTTGAGGCAAGATGGCGGCCTTCCTGTTGGTGGTGAATATGGGCCACAGTTATGTTTTTTGCATCTCTTGAAGTGATGCACACCTCACCCAAATTTTATGTCTGTACGGCAAAGTTTGTGGTCTCCAGTCTCCATAGATCTTGTACGTCTGGCCCCACCCACAAAAATGAGGGGGCACATATGTTTTCCAGTTTATCAAATTTTTCGCCGGGTCTGAGGGGTCTGCTAAAAAAAAACGCGTTTTGGTTAACATTCAGAGGGTGAAAAATTCATTCGTTTAGGCGGAAGAATTTCTTCGAGCTGAGCAATTACAATAGGGCTTTTGCCGACTGACGCTGTCAGTGGCTCAGGCCCTAATTTTCTTCGAGCTGAGCAATTACAATAGGGCTTTCGCCGACTGACGTCAGTGGCTCAGGCCCTAATTATTCTCGGTGTTATCACTTTTATCTATAAAGACAGGCAAGATAACTCAAGGAATCAAACTCAAAAACATGAATTTGTACTTACTGCATACAATGGAGGCTCCATCTTCGTCTCTACTGCATGGCATGAGGACACACCACTGTTGAAAACATTGAAAGCAAAAAACACTGCCGCCACTGCTGTCTGCCTGAGCAGTGTCCCATATAGACGAAGAGTGTTACTGCCAATTAGTGGTAAAGGATAACAATAGCTCCTGAGCACAGTCTAAACCAGGGGTGGGCAATCATGTGCCATGCAGGGCCATTCTACTGCAGGTTTTCTGTTCCACTCAGTTTCTTCAGCAGGTGTTTGCATTTATCAGCTTCAACAATTACTAATCATTGAAAACACCTACTGAAGAGGTGGAACAGAAAACCTGCAGTGGAATGGCCCTCACTGCCCACCCCTGGTCAAGGCAGAACGGAGCAAAGCTCTGCAGGCAGCCTGTCAGCCTGAGCTCAGGGTAACAAAAACCCAGCTTACTGGCATTTGAGGATCAGACATGCCAGAAGTGTTAGAAAAGTCAAGTGTACTTTGATAGCCAACTGACACACAGCCATGATCTTTTCAAGCCGTTTTTAACTAAGTACACCAAATACAAAATCTCTTTACACATTTCTGGATCTTTTTACATATTTGTGAATCTGTTTACACATTTGCAAATTTTTTTACATATTTGTGGATCAGTGCACGCATTTGTGGATCTGTACACACAATGGTGGATCTGTGCACACGTTGGTGGATCAATGCATGCATTTGCAAATATTTTTACACATTTGTGGATCTCTGCGCACATTTGCAAATATTTTTTACACATTTGTGGATCTGTGCACGCATTTGTGGATCTGTGCACACATTTGTGGATCTGTGCACACGTTGGTGGATCAGTGCATGCATTTGAAAATATTTTTACACATTTGTGGATCTGTGCACAGATTTGCAAATTTTTTTTTACACATTTGTGGATCTGTGCACGCATTTGTGGATCTGTGCACGCATTTGTGGATCTGTGCACACATTTGTGGATCAGTGCACGCATTTGCAAATATTTTTACACATTTGTGGATCTGTGCACACATTTGCAAATTTTTTACACATTTGTGGATCTGTGTACACATTGTGGATCTATGCATGCATTTGTGGATCTGTGCACGCATTTGTGGATCAGTGCAAGCATTTGAAAATATTTTTACACATTTGTTGATCTGTGCACACATTTGCAAATTTTTTTTACACATTTGTGGATCTGTGCACACATTTGTAAAAATTTTTTTACATATTTGTGGATCTGTGCACGAATTTGTGGATCTGTGCGTATGCTTACAAACAATTCTGCAACAATAATAGCTCCATATATCTCCACCAAGACCCTATCTAGCAATGTACAGAGGGACAAAGGTATGACGGGAAGGACAGGAAGTACGGAGAGATGAATGGACGAAGGAAGGGATGAAGCCTTGGAGGAGGTATGCCCTCTCTGGCTGCCCTCTAGGTTAGTGTTTTTCAACCAAGGGACGTTCAGGTTTCTGTGGGAAATCTTCTAATTTTACTTCTGGCAGCTGCGGCGCAGGTGTAGTGTGGATGACTACTGATCAGAGGGTCAGGAGTTCGATTCCCGCTCTGTCTGCATGTCGAAATGACCTTGAGCAAAACACTGAACCCCCAGTTGCTCCTGATGGGTCAGGTCAGCGCTGGTGCATGGCAGCTCTGCCGCCATCAGTGTGTGAGTGGTTGGATAGCGGGATCTGTAAAGCACTTTGGTCATCCAGAGATGGGTAAAAGCACTGTATAAGTGAATACCATTTCTTAATTGGTCCAGAAATTTGTAAATAATTTGTCGTTGTTGTACATGGTTTCTGTAGGCATCCACATACCCATGCACAACAATGACAAATTATTTAAAAATTTTGGGCCAATTAAGAAATGAAATTAGACAATTTCCCATGGAAACCTGAATGTTCCAGGGACCCCTCATTGAAAAACACTGCTCTAGTTATAACTGAGTTTTTCCTGTTCAAAGATCGTCTGTGCAAAAATTTCACTGGAACATGACTATGTAAAATCAGCTGAAAAGCAGTCACAGTCACATTATTTTTTATCTGCACTCCATCTTCCAGACATACATTAGAGCTGCCCTGTTTCATAACATCATGTAGAAATGTACCACAAATTGTTTAGAAAATATTACCTCAGATTATTCTGCTTTTATAGATCAACTGTCATCAGCCACATGCTGAACAGCAGCAAGCACCCCCACCCCCTCACCGTGTATATGCAATGCAGCCAGATTGGGTATTTGGAAAATTGATTTGGCTCCTTGTAGCTGAAACGTTTGATCGACTGCTGGTTGTTGCTTGGAGCACCTGCTGGTTACAAGCCACAATAATGACTAGATAAACCACCTCCTAGGCTTTAACAGCTGAATTTCTGCGTGAAGTTCAGTCATTCCTTGTCAGTTATCTAAGCTGGAATTTCTAGCAAACCACCTAAAGGCTAAAGAAAATAAACACAACAGTTGGAAGAATAATTCCATTTATATTATCACAGCTACACAGCTTGCACTGAATTTGAAATTGTGTATGTCAGTAAACTAGACACAAGGGTGTTTTTTCCATAATAGAAAGCTCTGGGAAATTCGTGTCTGTGCATGTGAGAACAAAATTTTTTCTACGGTATCAGTAGCATGGGTTTGTACCGTGTGTAACAGTTGGTCTCTCTCCTGGGAAATGTTCTCTGCCACAGAGATGACAGCTCCCAGGTAAAGCCGTATCTTCTCCTCCTTCAGCACACAGTCTTCCTTCTGCTGCTTCAGCATGTTCATCCTTCTCTCAGCCTTCCTGGTTGGCGAGCAGGCAGAAGTGATAAAGGGCAAATTAATAAGTGAATCAAGAGGGAGGAATAACAGAAGAAAAACAAAAGTGTGCATGAGTGTGAGAGGAGGCTGGTTAAAAGAAAAACAGGATTACAAATGGGGTGGAAGAGGGAAAATGCTTGGAGAAGAAGGTGAAAAAGTGAATGAAGTAGAAGGGTTGGAAACAAGGAGCAGAAGAGACACAGGCAGCACAATGGTATAGTGTTTAGCACTGCTGTCTCACAGCTATAAGGCTCCTGGTTTCGCTCCCCAGGCTGACAGTGTTAGGAGTCTTTCTGTGTGTTTTCAAATTCTCCCTCAGCTTGTGCTGGTTTACTCCAGTTGCTCCGGTTTCCTCGCACAATCCAATGCATTAGGTAAACTGGTGATTCTAAACTGACTCTAGGTATCTGTGCCTGATAAGCCTATAGAACAGAGGGTTTGCATAGTTACTAACTACACACTTTGGCCTTCATTTATCAAATGTGCATAGAAATCGGCACACATTTGGGTGTAGATGTGATTGTACACCAAGGTCCACGTGGCGTTTGTGAAACCGTGCGTATCTAGTCAGCATCATCATATGTTCGGCTCATTCACCCATTGAAAAATCTAATGAATGGACTGGATCATAATTTAAATACCACGCCCACACCATGCCCCCAGAATTTATGACATGGCAGAATGTAAGACTAATAAGCTAAAAGAGAAACTTCTCCAAAGAGGAAATTGACAGTATTTTCTGAGAAGTGAAAAATAAAGTAATGTTTGTGTGGCAACCTCAAAAGTGTCATTAAAGGCAGAAGACCCACAGCTAGAATGAGTTTCACAGTGTGCAACAGCTGAGCATGAACTCGGGCTGAGGGTTATAATCTAAATCTATACAGCCATGATCTCAATTGTGGGATATATGATCTACTGTATATTAGGGGTATGCCATACCATATCATTCACGATAATACCAGTATAAATTTTGATACCGGTGTAAAAATGAATATCACAATATTTGGGGTCTGCTGTGTGACGACATCACACTGTTACGCTGCCAATGGAACTTACACGTTAGCATAGAAACAGCAAAACGTGGTGCGAGAAGCAGCTCCGAAGTTAGGCCGTCTACATCCAGTTTGAGGGGAAATATTAAGTTTCATCTTCTGTTTCAGACTGCTGTCATGTTAAAAAAAAAAGTGCAGCAGTGTGGATAATCTGCCTGCATTTTTTCTGCATGTCAACAACACCACTGGAGTGGTATTAATGTCGGCCAATGTGCCGCTTAAAGTGGCTGTAGTTGTATTTTAGTTCCGTTTCGGCTGCATTGTCTTGATTTTATTCAATCATCTGAAGGGGGGGGGGGGACATCCGTTCAGTGCAAAGATAGCCAGAAAGCCCCAGGAAAGGTCTATGCAACGAGACTGATGCAGGTAAAGTGATTCAGCATAAAACCCGACATCTGTGTGCAGTTAAGATGTATCAGTTTATATTATTTTATTGAAATATTTGAAACAGAACTAAAAAATATTTTAAACTAAATCTGAGCTGCAGTTTGTATGTGTTGAAGGTAAATAATGCTGGCCTGTGAAACTGTCCTTTCTGCATAAATTTAAAGGAAAAACGGTATCCTGTAATACCCTGAAAAATATCGTTATCGTGACATTTCACAGAAATATCATGATATCATTTTTAGGCCATATTGCCCACCCCTAATCTATATAATTACAATTCTTAGGCTTAAAAAAAGCAGTCAGACTTTGTGTTTCTCTACTTTAAAATATGTTAAACAACAGTTATGTCTTTATACCAAAGATGTATGACAGAGATCTATAATGAATTTTTCCCTCTGGGTTGGGGTGTTCCTTCCTGCCATACCACTGTTTTGCCAGCAGAGCAAGTCTTGAGTCATGACTGTCACGGAAGCAGAAAAGCACTTTTTTGGCACAATGCTGCCACCTGATGTTGACAGCTGGGATTGATTTAAAGTTACACATACTGTAGCTATACAGTGATCCCTCACTTATCGCGGTTAATGGGTTCCAGAACCGACCGCGAAAAGTGAAAAACCGCGAAGTAGCGTCACCCCTAATGACGTCACCCATAAATAATACGTACGTTCATTCTCTCACTCTCTCTCTCATATGATACGTGTGTGTGTGTGTGTGTAAGTGTACATACATACGTAGATGTAAATAAAGTGTACATAAATATGTTTTTAGAACTCTTTTATTCTTATAACAAGATACGTAACTCAAGATGAAGATTATTTACTGCACAGGTTAATGAGAGCTTTACTGCTCCTCAGGTGACGCCTCATCGTCAGGTGCTAGAGGCGCAGCATCATCGAGGGCAGCTTCCGATAGAGCTGGAGAAGCTGCAGGAGGCGGCGTAGTGGCTCGACGGGAAGACTATTTCGCACAAAAAGGCACAAGAGAACAGCGAAAAGTTCCACGCGGCGAGACTAAGCAACACGAGCGATAAAGAACAATGAATGTGGTCTTCCTTCGCTAGGTATGGGCGCTCGACAGGGAGAGAAGCTGGGTAAAACGTCTCGGCCAATCAGCTTACGAGATTCCCGAGCCGAGCCAACACGAGAACAGCAAACAGAGAGGTGGATTTTGAGTTGTGCGGGCTCTCCGTGTTGATACCTGATGTTCTAATGTAGTCTCCCTGCCTTCTGCTAGCGCCCGCCCATTTTTTCTCAATTTTGAATTTTTGATGAATATTTTTGAAAAATCCGCGATGCACTGAGGGCGCGAAAGGTGAGGCGCGAAGTAGCGAGGGATCACTGTATTGCAAAAAATGGACTTTCTGTGTGTTTGAACTTCATAAAAAATGGTCAAGGGTCACATGCAAACTGTTAAAATATTAAAGTGCTCACTTCACAGAGAAATACACACATCCTTTATTTAGTTAAACTCTTTAACCTTTCAACTGTCAGATTTCACACACCCCTAGTGGCACAGTGCAGCAACTGCGCCTGTCAACTCACTGACATCCCTTTAACTCCCTTGCTGTACTGAGGATTTGTACTGATCTGCCAGTTCAGAAGGTGGCAGACACGCATTGGAGGAATCATGGCTGACATGGAATACACCAAAGAAGAAGAAATCCTTCTTATTCTTCTTCCCTTTTCCTTCTCTGCGCTCACAAGACCAATATGGCTACCATACATCATCATGCATCCTCACATAAACGCCTTCGTACACAAAAAACTGCCAAGGGATACAAGCAAAATTGGCATGGGATAATCATAAGACTTTGTAGATGTGGGAGAAAGTGCAAATGACCGACAGAATGCAAAATAACGACCACGATGGACAAAAACGCAGTGACCACACCAGTGGGCGAGCCCCCTTCTCCAGCAGTGAGTGACGAATTTCTTTGTTTCTTTACATTGTACTGATTTTCTAGTTCATATACTTTGAAGATAAGATAGCAACATACCCCTGCAGAGAAAACGGTGTCAAAAAACAGGACCATTCTTTGTGTAAATATGTCCAATGTCTACTTTTGACTGAGTTATGTAATTCGATATACCAGCCGCACCATTATGCAAATTAGATGCGTAAATTTATTCCTATCTCAAACTTTGGATCATATTCTACATCTTTCTAATTGACAGTAAGTCATTATCTCTTGCAACTTTCAAGTTATAGCCTTGGAAATCTGAACTATTTAATTGTCAAAAAATCTTTACCACTCTTGACCACTAGGGGTTATGTTGCCAAACGGGGCCTGGGCCAGATAGAGGGTTTTAAGAAACGGAGATTTCACTTCTTGGGTTTTATGATGTCACAAACCAAAAAGCCCCACCTTCTGGTCTCTCAGTTAGCAATACTACCTCATTAGTTGTGACTGGATTAAATCAAAAAATCCTTCACCTATTCAAAAATGAGCAGAGCGAAAAGCGATGGTTTTGGCCAGAATTTTAAAGATTTTTTTTTTTCTTGACGAGCTGTAAAACAACACATAACTGTTTTTGGCCTTTAAAACTACACATTTATATACCTATATGCATTTCTTTTCTTGAAATTCCTTGAAAATGCCGAATTTAGTACCTTTTCAGGCTGCTTGTCCACCAAATGCGTTTTCTCCGCTCTGGGCAGCTATTTTCCATTCATTCTCTATGTAGTCCAGCGTTTACAGCGCTGAAACGCTCTCGGCGGGGGCCATTTTTGTCGCGACGCTTAGGGCGCTCAGAGTTGAAAAAAGTTCAAATTTTCAGAGACTGCAGCTGAGCTCGTCAATGTAAGACCTAAGCAGCCAATCAGAACTGTTGCGTGGCCGGGATATAGGACGCCGGTACTAGTCTGTACTCAAACTCCTGCTTTCCGTGTCATCATATTTCACATCCCACCTAGCAACAATGCTCTGCACTGTGTGTGTTTATATATTTACATATTTATTCCATCTAGCTACAATGCTCTGCACTGGGTGTGTTTATATTTATATATCTATATATTTATTCCATCTAGCTACAATGCTCAGCACTGGGTGTGTTTATATTTATATATCTATATATTTATTCCATCTAGCTACAATGCTCCGCACTGTGTTTTTATATATCTACATATTATTCCATCTAGCTACATTGCTCCGCACTGTGTGTGTTTATATACTTGCATATTTATTCCACCTAGCTGCAATGCTCCGTACTGTGGGTGTTTATATATTTACATATTTATTCCATCTAGCTACAATGCTCTGCACTGTGTGTTCATATATTCATATATTTATTCCATCCAGCTACAATGCTCTGCACTGTGTGTCTGTGTGTGTGTGTGTGTGTGTATATATATATTTTATAGTAATATGTACATATGTATATTAGCTGCTCTTGCTTGCTTGTTTTTTTTTTGTTTTTTTTTGTTTTTTTTTTTCTTGCCTTCTGATTGTTGCTCTGAGTGTTGCTATCCCTGTGCTGTTGCAATCCTGGAATTTCCCCGTTGTGGGACTAATAAAGGCTTATCTTATCTTATCTTATCCAGAGCTGCTAAAACACATTTTCTGTCCATTGTTATTTAGAGACTGCTGTTAAAACATCAGTAGAAAGTCTGACTATAGAAAAGTGGAAGTGCTGAGCTAAGAGTGACAAGCTGTTGCTGGGATACAGGGCACAGACTTTTTTCCCCCCAGAGCGCAGTGCACAAACGCTGAAAAAAAAAAAGCTCAGGGCGGTCGGGCAACAAAAAACGCGCTTGGTGGACAAACAGCCTGAAGAACACCATCTAATTTACTACCTGTTAGCTTGTTGGTAGAGCTCCAGTTTGGCCTCCATTTTTTTCACATGGGCAGCCAGGTTGGCTTTGTCCATGGTCAGAATCCGATTCTCCTCCTCCAGGTTGGACAATCTCTGCAGTAACTTGTCCATTTCACTCGTATTCCTGTTCTCCTGTCCCTCTAGTTGTCTGAAAATAGTGTCATAACACAACAACTGATACATAAAAAACAGTCAAAACATGTATTTATACCACACAAATAGTGGCAGTATTTCATCTTTAAGTGTGCACTTTTAATTTACCCTTCAATTTGCTCCCATATGAAAACAAGGCCAGCTACACAATGGTCCAAAACACAACCCACAGATATTTGTCCAAGCTTTAATTCAGCTTTTAATCTGAATGCTTATGCAACCATTTTGATTTATTTGTTTAAAGAAAATATGGGTTTGCTGTTAAATCCCACTGGCTATAATTACACTCTAGCGGTTTAAAATATTCATTACATCCCAGTGGTGCCTTTGCTGCAATTAAGGATGCAGAGCTTCAGGTCTTGTTGTGATTTTTCTCTGCTACAAATCAGTTGTAAACTTAACATCCACTTCAGATAAAAACAAGTGGGAAATGTGTGCCCTGTGGTTACACAACGCCTCAAAACTAAATTAAAATGAGAAATTAAAGTATTAAAACTGGATAATTATGCTCTTAGATGCACAAATATTAATTAACTAAGAGACTTGAGAATTACCTTTTGAGTTTCCCTGTGATGTTGCAGTGCTCCTCCCAGGTGACAGAATCCTTCAGGCAAGCCTGCAGAGTTTGAATCGCCTTTGCATTTTTCTGCAACTCTCTTCTGCTCTCTTCCAGATTCTCCTGCAAACGCTGCTTTTCCACCTCCAACAACATCAACTGCTTAGAAACCTTTGTTACTGTAGAGAGAAGGAAGAGAGACAGGCGGAAACAGACTATAATAAACAGATTTAATATAAACTCGACTGTCAATAATGGAGTAGCTCATTCCGGCCTGACAAAATCCTCCCAGGAGTACTCAGATCTCCTGACCATTGACCAGCGGGCTAGGAGGAGTATCGTTTTTCGTGAAATCATAATTTTTTTATTTTTTTTTATTTTTTTTTTTAAATAAATGCCCAGGTCTTTGACTTTTGACAATGACATTGTGCCATTGTCATTGTGAGTGCATGTGGTGAGAATCGAGGTAATTGCCTAGGAGAAGCAGTAATTGTCCTAAAATCATAAATGCCTAGACTTATAACCTTGACAATGACATTGTCATGAATTGCCCATTCAGGGCAGAGGGACGAGGCTCAGGCGCTGAACTGCCGTTAGTGTAGTTTATTAAAGTGAAGACAAAAAACAGAGTTCCACAATGTGTTCAAGAGGCAAATGAGGAGGAGATTACGTACAATAATATGCACCAGAGCAAAGCAGGGCTCTGGCGGAGACAAGGAAACAACAGTCAAAGTGGCGACAAAGTGAAATGAAAAACAGAGTTCTTAAATATGATCCAAAACCCATAATACAACAGGTAACAGGTGTGAGTTCACCTGAGCAAACAAAAGGAAATAATGAGTAATCAAGAGAACAGCTGAGATGTGAGGGAGGAGCAGCTGAATGGTAATGGCAGGTGAGGGAGGGGCAGCTGGCAGCTTGACAGGCAGCAGGGCATGCCTACGCGAGGCTGACAAACCCTGACAGCTGCCAACAGAGAGAGGGAAAACAGGAAAAACAAAAAAAAAAATAACATCCTAAATAATACATATCAAAAACTACAGAAATCAAACACAACAGGAAAATGGCAGACAGAACCTAAATACAGGGAACAGACAATGGTCAATACAAGGATAACGGAAGGCGGTATGAAACTTCCAAGAAATAACAATATGGTAGATAAATATGAATACACAGGAAAGTCATGAAACTGAGTTTGGGGAAAATTCCAAACTCAGTACATGACAGACATTGACCTTAACTACAAACTGGATGCAGACCCACCTGAGGATCATTGTGAGTGAGTTTGGTGAGCATCAGGTAAAATTCCTAGGAGTAGTGATTCCCGTGAAATGTGGACGGAGGGACAGGCGGCGGAATGGACAGACGGAAACAACATTATCACATTAGCTCATTTCGGCTTTGTCGGAATGAGCTAAAAAGGAAAGAACAGAGCTGAGGAGATGATACTGAAACAAGTCAAAAGTTCCTTTACTTCATGATAGTTGTAACACCCACTAACACCTACTTACTTTAGGTGTAGTACCCTTGTGGTAGTATTGGGTTATGGCAGTGTAGTTACCTTTAACCTACTACCTGGACAGAAGGGACAATTGGGCCAGGTCAGATAGACTCTGGGTTCGTAGGAGCCTGGGAGGTGCAACAACAGATGACTTACACACACGGTGTATGGAACTTGCAAGTATATATATTTTTACAAATGTGTATCATTTACAGATATGTATATTTAATCAAAAAAACCACACACTTGTCACAATAATAGATAAAAAAAATAAAAATAAAATAGAATACCCAAAATATACTCCAAATATATTTATAATATATACAGTCCTTCTAGTATCTGTCCCAGGTGACCAATTTGATCACCTTTACCAGTCAATCGGGTTCAGGCTTCGGCTCGCCATCCAGATCTGGAGAATCCACGCTTGTAATCCAGTCCAAACAAAAAAACCTGACCAAGCTAAGCAACACGTGCGTCATGGGGTTCCCGCGCTCAACGGCGTTAACAGCTTTTGGATCCCAATCAATCTCAAGTTTTATCCGAGACAAAGACTGCTATTAGCATGCTAGCTCACCGTCTCCGTAAGGGAACGCGCTCTCTCGGTCGATGTCTGCTGTGACTGACAGCGTTCTGCGGATTACACCAAGACCGAGCGAGAAAGCGCGTGACCCCATTGGTTGGCGTGACCCCATTGGCTGTTGCTGCCAAACAAAAGACGCAGCCGCTGGCCACTCAAAACACCAAACAAAAACATTCGGAACTTTATCAAAACTCTCCAGAAAATGTTCCCTACTGTTTTATGAATATATATTTATTTAAATATTCATCTTTAAATTATTTACTCCCATTGTGAAATGGGTGGTTTTCTCTTCAAAAGCAGTATCAATATTCATATTTTTATTCGCATTTTTAACACTGGGTTACACTATCCCCCCTTAGAATCATGCAAGTCCCTCTGCATGGAATTAGCTAGATAGTGATGACGAGAGAACCAGTGTTCATGGGAATAATCTTAGGATCTGTCTCTGTTAAGGCTTTGGTAAAAGCCAGGTTTAGTCCTTGAAACAGGGACTGGGCAACAGTTGTGAGAGGATTTCCCAACTGACTATACTGTAGCCTTTCTGGCTGGGAGGTTGTCCTCTCGGAACGTCTCACAGTCTTTGGGATTTCTTTTTCAGGTTCTTTTTCTTCCACAGGTTCATCACAGGTACTTTTATCAGGTAAGCTGGTTTCACTTTCAGTTCCATTCTCATTGTTTGATTGTTCCACATTTGTTTCAGTTTCCTCCAGGTTTCCATCATTCGGTAAGTTGTCACATCCAGGTGAATTGTCATTTCCAGGCGAGTTGTCACATCCAGGTGAAGTGACATTTTCTATTTGGTTGTCATTCTCAGGTAAGTGAGTTTTAGCAGGAACGTCTCCTTTGAAGAATGTCTTTGGATGGGGAATTTCATAAACTCCAGTGAGCTTTATGGGCGTTTGGATTGGTTATCTTATCTTATTTTATCTTCTTCTCTGTACCAACAGACATCTTCATTTTCCAGTTTTGAATTCTCACATTCCTCACTTTGTTCAGGTGATTGTCTTGTCTTAGGTTGGCGGACACGTTTTGGTTGGACAGGTTCTTCTTCAACAGGGGCAAGAAAACCACAGGGAAGCAAGAGGTCGTGGTGAATGGTGCGAACAGGACCATCTTTTGTCTCAGGTTTTATAGTGTAAACAGGCAAGTCACCTTCTTGGTTCACCACAATGTGGATTTCAGCTTCCCACCTGTCTGCTAGTTTGTGCTTGCCTCTGAGGCGGACTGCACATACTAAAACTCTGTCGCCTGGTTCCAGTTTTGAGGGTTTCACTCGCATATCAAATCTTGTTTTGTTTCTTTCAGCCATCTTGTTAGCATTTTCTGTTGCTAGTTTGTAGCTTTCTTGTAGAGTTGTCTTCAGTTTTTCAATGTACTGGGAACGTGACTTGAAACTTTTGTTGTGAAACGGGAGCCCAAATGCAAGCTCAATTGGCAATCTCGGCTGACGACCGAACATTAACTCATAGGGGGCAAAACCAGTAGTGTCATTCTTTGTACAATTGTACGCATGTACAAGTGGTTTCACATAGTTGTGCCAATGAGACTTGTTCTTTTCCTCCAGAGTACCCAGCATGTTCAATAACGTTCTATTGAAACGTTCTACCGGGTTACCTCTGGGATGATAGGGTGTCGTCCGGATTTTGCGAATGCCGATGATTTTGCAAAGTTCTTTTATAATATGGGACTCAAAATCGGGACCCTGATCACTATGTAACCATTCGGGTATCCCGTAGTGGACTATAAAGTTGTCCCAAAGTGCCTTTGCAACAGTCTGAGCTTTCTGATTGCTGGTAGGGATGGCTATAGCGTATTTCGTGAAATGATCAGTTAACACAAGCACATCCTTTGTGTTACTTTGATCGGGCTCAATGGACAGGAAATCCATACAGACAAGTTCGAGCGGTCGGGTGGACTTGATACTGACAAGCGGAGCAGCTCGTTCTGGAGCGGTTTTACATCTTACGCAGCGATTACAAGTCTTGATCTTCTTTTCAATATCCGCCGCCATGCGAGGCCAATAGAACCTTGTTCTGGCGAGATCCAAAGTACGCTCTGTGCCTAAATGGCCCATGTCACAGTGGAGGCTTTGAAAGACTGAATCGCGGAGCTGTTCAGGTAAGACGAGCTGGTAAGTAACATTTCCTCCGTCTTGGCGAGTGCGGTAGAGAATGTTATTGCACATTTCAAGTCGACTGAGCTCTCGGAGTAACAAGTTGATGTCAGGACGTTCAGTTCGTACAGTTGGTGGAACTTTTTGCCCAGTTTCAATTTGTGCAATCACTTCTCTTAAACAGGGGTCAGTTCTTTGTTCGTTTTTGATCTGTTCTGGAGTCATGTGGGATACAACTGGAAGACCACCACAGTCATCTTCATCGGCATAGCCATCTGGAATGGCGGCTACAGAGATGGTTAACGAGTGAACCAAAGGGAAGGTGTTATCTGGAGAGCTACAGACAAGGTGTTTTTCACATATAGCAGACACTACTTCGGAACTTAAACTGCTTTCAGGAAGAGACAAGTGAGTTTGAGTGAACTGCTGTATGCGGTCGAGCTCCTTTTGGGACACTGCGTCATTAAGTAACTCGCCATATGGCCGTCTAGAGAGGCCGTCTGCATCTGAGTTAAGCTTGCCTGCTCTGTATTGGAGCTTAAAGTTAAACGTCGACAGAGCAGCTACCCACCTATAACTCATGGCATCCATCTTAGCAGTAGTCAAAATGTACGTCGGGGGTTACTGTCTGTCACGACAGTAAAATGACTGCCATATAAATAGTCTGCGAACTTCTCCGTTACTGCCCACTTTAGAGCTAAAAATTCTAATTTATGGGCAGGGTAACGGGACTCACTTCTAGACAACCCCCGGCTTGCATAAGCTATGACCCTAGCCTGGCCCTCCTGCTCTTGATAGAGGGCGGCGCCAAGCCCTGTAGTGCTGGCGTCAGTATGGAGTGTATATGGCAACTGAGGGTCAGCGAAACCCAGGACAGGCGCAGTACTGAGCTTTTCAATGAGGGTTTTGAATGCAAGATCACAGGAAGAAGTCCACCGCTCGCCAAACGGTGTCTTTGGGTCGTGGTACTGGACAGTCTTGGCTTTGGGCTTTGTGCTTTTTCACAAAGGAGGGTAGCCTGCTGTTAAGTCAGTGAGGGGCTTAACAATGCTGGAATAGTTCTTAATGAACCGCCTATAGTACCCTGAAAAGCCTACGAACGAGCGGAGTTGTTTGAGATCACGGGGCACAGGCCAGGTACTTAGGGCTTTCACTTTTTCGGGGTCGGTCTCAACTCCTTTACTGGACACAATGTGACCGAGGTATCTGACAGAAGTTTGAAAAAATCTGCATTTCTCAGGGGAGAGTTTAAGCCCGTACTCTTTTAGGCAATTAAGAACTTTCATTAAGCGAGCCTCATGTTCTTCGGGCGTCTTGGAGAATACAATGATGTAATCGAGGAACACAATCACCTCATGCAGATTCATGTCGCCCATGCATTTCTCCATGAGGCACTGGAACGTGCTGGGGGCGTTTGTAATGCCTTGGGGCATTCTATTGAATTCCCAAAAGGCCATGGGACATACGAATGCCATCTTTGGTTTGTCCAGCTCCTCTACCTCAATTTGGTAGTACCCCGACTTTAAATCGAGGACGGAGAACCACTGTGAACCGGTCAAGGTGGAAAACGTTTCCTCCAAGTTGGGGAGGGCGTAAGCATCTTTTACAGTCTGCATGTTAAGCTTCCTGTAATCAATACAAAGGCAGACATCGCCATTTTTCTTTCGCACCACTACAATAGGTGGAGAAAATGGGGAAGTGGACTTTCTTATCACGCCTGCTTGTTGGAGTTCTCTGAGATGCTTACGGACCGCTTCCAGGTCATTTGGATGTATGGGACGTGCTCTGTGTTTGAACGGTGTTTCATCCGATAATTTGATTGTGTGTTTCACTTGATCCGTTTTGCCAAAGTCAAGATCGTTTTGTGCAAATACTTCGGGCATTTGACTGAGTTTTTCTGTTAGGCGCTCTTTCCATTCAGCGCTAATGGGGGAAGAGTCAAAGTTGAACTTCAGAGTGGACTTTGGTTCAGTTTTGGACTCTGTAACTTTCACGGAGTGTTCTTGCGATAGGACTCGTTGATATGCACAAATTTCTCCAATGAGACACTTCTGAGGGATTGTCACGTCATGTTCCGATTCATTGGTGAGTATAACTGGAACAAGGTAAGGTGCTCTTTCAGGTAAGTCTATGAGACATGGTTTTACTAGGATACCACCAGGTAAGGCTGACATTAACGGGTGTTCTAACAAGACAGATTTTTCACTGTTGCCGGCTGACACAGCTACAGTGCCATCTAGAACAACTGTTTGGCCTGCAGGAACTAACTGTGGCTCTTTGTTGTGCATGGTCACTAAACCAAGGCTAGTGTCTTTGGACTGTCTGTGCCATAGCTCAAGGACTTTTAACACTGCCTTATAACCAAGTGACATGGTTGGCTGCAGTTCAGAACATGCATCACAGTACAGCTTGTACAGTACATCTAATGTGTTTGTCCCTATTAACACTAAGGACTGATCAGCTGCATGTACATCGGGAACCACTAAGGCAAGTGTTGGCACTTCAGCTTCAATACCGAGAAAGTCTTTTGGGAAAGTGACATGCATTTCAATGTAGCCTAAATAAGGTACACTCTGACCGTTAGCTCCCTCCACTTCTAACAGCTCAAAAAGTGGCTTAATCTCATGGTTGGATAAGTACTGTCTGTAATAGGACTCAGGGACAGTAGTCACCTGGGAGCCTGTATCTAACAAACAGCTCACAGTACAGCCATTCACTTTCACTTGTGCTGTACTTTTTGTACCAATTAGACCATTATGGAAAGTTAAAGGGGTCTGTTTTGTAGTGTGACTTCAGTTTAGCACATGCCTTGAATGGAGCTTTTAGTTTGGGACGGGTCATCTCTGAACTAGCCTCTGTTTGTCCCGCAACAGGGGTAGACTTCAGTTTTAAAGAGGATGTGGGGTTCCGACTGTCCCAAATCTGTCTTTTTACTCTTAATTCTTTGCGTTTTGCAGCTACAAGTGCAGGGTTTGGCTCTGACTCACAAGTGGCTACAATATGCCCATCTTCGCCACAGCGGACGCAATACCATGGTTTGGGCCTAGTACTGGGACGGCTGGACGAAGGTAAGTTTTCAGGTTTGGCATGGCCAGGTTTTTTGTTTTCAGACTTCTTAGTTGGGTCTTTCTTCGGTGGTGCTTGTTTCTTTTGTGTCACGACAGCAGCTAATTGGCTTTTCAGATCAGCAACTTGCTTTTTCAGTTCTTTCAGACTGTCCAACTCCACTTCACTATTTGTACTTGTTTCGGTGGCTGTTTGTTCGTAGGAGGCTGCTTTTGGTTTTGTGGCGCCCAAGTGTTTTTTCATGCGGGTGTTTTTAACTTCTTGTCTGTTTTCAATAGTGCGAAGGTGAAGCAATAACTCTGCATACGCAGGTGGATGTTTATCTTTTAGTTCCAGCTGTAGCTCTTTTAGCAGATTATCATCCCAACAGCCTCTGTTAAACTGCTTGAGAAGCTGTTTGTCCACTTCCTGTGGCTCTAGACCGCCTCTACGCACTGTGAGATTGAGCGCCACCTGCAAACGATGCAGATATGCAGAGGGTTTTTCTCCATAATCTTGGAAAGTGTTCATGAATCGCACAAGCAGTTCCTCACCGTCTTCAACAGTCCCGAAAGCTGAGTCCAACAGCTTAAGATAGTCGGCAGAGGTGGCTTCAGACCCAAGAGGGTGAATAATATCAGACGCAGGAGCAAGAAGACTTTCAAAGATCTTGCAAAATTTTTCCAAGTCAAAGAAGTATCTTCCATCATCAAGTCAACATGTGAACGCCACGTTTCATAATCAGCTTCAGTATACGGTCTTGGCGTTTTGCCAGAGAAAGCTCTGATTCTCCAGGAGGAATGGGCGTTTGACGGCTTCTCTGCATTTTTAATGACATGCTCGACTACAATTTTCTGAACCTCGGGTGGGTTAAAATCAGCTGGACTCAACATTTGAGGTGTCAAGTTTGGTCTAAGAGGGCTTTGGAAGGGTGCTTGAGTGGTTTTAGAGGTGCGAGGCACTTCAAATTGGAGTGGAGGAGAGACTCCACTTATTGTGGGTTCTACAGTAGGGGAAGCAGGATCAACGTCAGCAGCGACTGTTTCAGCTGTCTCAGCAGCTTCAATAGACTTCCCTATTGTGGACATAACCTCCCGCAACACCTCTTCAAAACCTTTTCCACTTAACTTAACCCCTCAGGTTGCTAAGATAAGCCTCAGTAACACTGCCCCCTACAGTTTTAGTGTACACATCAGTTAAGGCTTGAATGCAGTACTTAACATCAGGATTGTCAGTGGATGCAAAAAAGTACGGCAACGCAGGTGCTAATGTTTCAATAGCTAATCCAGACTCGAACTCCACAAGGTGACTTTTGTCAAATTCGTACAAGTTATCATCAATGCTAAGTACCCTGCGAATAGTGCCATGTTGCTCTAGGAACTTAAAAACGTCTTTGACTTTTTCTTTATCAACAACACCACTGACAATGACTGCATTTGGAACTTTGACACCATATTTTTCAACAAAATCCATTTTGACAGTATATGGACTGTTTGGTCAGAATCAGAATCAGAATCAGATTTATTGCCATTGTTCATGTAGTACACAAACTAGGAATTTGTCTCGGTGCAATGCTGCAACATTAAACATGATAAAATAAAAGAAATAAACTATACATGCAATAAAGTGTAGAATAAGAGTGAGTAATACTAGTCAGCAGTTAAAATATATTAGCGAGCAGCAGATAATGTGGAGAACCATATAGTGCAGTCGGTAATGCAGGAAGAAAACAGTGATGATTGACATGAGTCTGGTTGAGCTGCTGTACGTAGTGCACGAGAGTCAATAAGTCACTTAGTGTTCAGCAGTCTGATGGCAGAGGGGAAGAAGCTGTTCATGTCACGGGAGGTTTTAGTCTGGATGGACCGAAGTCTTCTACCTGAGGGGAGGGGGGCAAACAGTACGTGACCAGGGTGTGAGGGATCGGCTATGATCCAGCCAGCATGCCTCCGGGTCCTGGAGATGTACAGATCCTGGAGAGATGGGAGCTTGCAGCCGATCACCTTCTCAGCAGTGTGCACGACGCGCTGCAGCCTTAGTCTGTCCCTGGCAGTGGCTCCTGCGTACCACACGGTTATGGAGGTGGTGAGGATGGACTCGATGATGGCTGTGTAGAACTGCACTAACATCTTGGTGGGTAGCTTGAGCTTCCTCAGCTGCCGCAGGAAGAACATCCTCTGCTGGGCCTTTTTGATGAGGGAGCTGATGGTCGGCTCCCATTTGAGGTCCCTGGTGATGGTGGTGCCTAGGAAGCGGAAGGAATCAGCAGTGGTGATGGGAGAGCCTGTGAGGGTGAGGGGGGGCAGAGGGGTTGTGACTTTCCTGAAGTACACAATCATCTCCACTGTCTTCAGAGCGTTCAGCTGCAGGTTGTTGTTGTTGCACCAGGACGCCAGCTGGGCCACCTCTCTCCTGCAGGCGGAATCGTCGCCGTTGGAGATGAGCCCGATGAGGGTGGTGTCGTCCGCAAACTTGATCAACTTGACAGACTGGTGGCTGGAGGTGCAGGTATAAAGGGAGAAGAGTAGGGGGGAAAGTACACAGCCCTGGGGTGATCCAGTGCTGATGCTAGCAGAGTCTGAGACAGTCTTTCCCAGCCACACATGCTGCCTCCGGTCCGTCAGGAAGTCGGTGATCCACCTGCAGAGGGAGTCAGGCACGTTGAGCAGGGACAGCTTGTCCCGGAGCAGAGCGGGGCGGATGGTGTTGAATGCGGAGCTGAAGTCCACAAACAGGATCCTGGCGTAGGTTCCTGGGGAGTCCAGGTGCTGCAGGATGGAGTGGAGGGCCAGGTTGACTGCGTCGTCTACAGACCTGTTGGCTCGGTAGGCAAACTGCAGCGGGTCCAGGAGGGGGGTGGTGATGGACTTGAGGTGGGGCAGGACCAGGCGCTCAAAGGACTTCATGACTACAGAGGTGAGCGCTACAGGTCTGTAGTCGTTAAGTCCAGTGATTCGTGGCTTCTTGGGGACAGGGATGATGGTGGAGGATTTGAGGCAGGACAGCACGTGGCATAGCTTAAGGGAGGTGTTAAAAATGTCTGTGAAGACAGGAGCCAGCTCTTTCACACAGTGTCTCAGGGTGGAGGGAGACACGCCGTCCGGACCGGGGGCCTTGCGCGGGTTCAGTCTGGAGAACTGTTTGAGCACGTCCTGCTCACTGATGACAAGGGCAGGGGGGGAGGAGGGGGGGTGCCTTTGATGAAGTAGGGATCGTGGAGGCTGTGGAGCTGGAGGGAGGGGGGGAGTTGGACACAGATGACGAGGTGTCAAAACGGGCATAGTGTTGGGACAGTCTTTGACAAAGGGCTTTGTCATCCTGACCTTTAGTTGCCTGAGGCCGATAATTGGTGATTTGCCTCAGTCCTCTCCACACAGAAGCCGAGTCATTAGCAGTGAACTGCTGCTGGAGTCTCTCAGAATACACAGATTTAGCTCTCCTCAGCTCTCTGTTAAACCGATATTTAACCTCCCTGTAGCAGCCCCTGTCTCCACTTTTCAACGCTGCTTCCTTCTCCTTCCTGATCTGTCTGAGCTTAGCTGTGAACCAGGGCTTGTCATTAGAGTACCTCACCCTGGTGCGCGATGGAAGAATGCTCTCCTCACAAAAGTGGATATAAGAGTTCACAGTGTCCGTGTATTCATCCAGAATCTGGATGAATACACGGACACTGTGAACTGGATTCCAGATCATGCGAACTGGATTCCAGATCATGCGTGGCTCCTTTAAACATGCCCCAATCAGTTATTTCCATGCACGTTTCCAGCTTCTCCTCAGCTTCACTGGTCCATTTCTTCGTAGTGCTCACAACAGGTTTAGTGAGCTTCAATCTCTGTCTGTATGTGGGAATGAGGTGGACCATCACGTGATCAGATAGTCCGAGCGCAGCGCGGGGAACAGCGCGATATGCGTCTTTCACTGTGGTGTAACAGTGATCCAGCGTGTTTAGTCCTCTGGTGGGGCATTTAATAAACTGTTTGTAGCGGGGGAGATCGTGGCTCAGATTGCTCTGGTTAAAGTCGCCAACCACAATAACCAGAGAGTCTGGAAAAATCCGCTCCGTGTGTTGGATGTGATCCGCGAGCACGCGCTGAGCTTCGCGCGTGTCCACGTCGGGAGGGACGTACACAGCGGCGAGGATGAATGAGGTGAACTCCCGTGGGGAATAAAATGGCTTGCAGTTAATCAAAAGAAATTCCAGGGCGGGAGAACAGTGTTTGGAAATTACCGTTACATCAGAGCACCAGCTGCTGTTGATGTAAAAGCAGACTCCACCTCCTGAGGATTTACCGGAGAGCTCTGTGTCTCGATCAGCACGAAACAGCTGAAATCCCTCGAGGCGCAGCGTGCTGTCCGGTGTGTTTTCCTGAGCCAGGTCTCGGTAAAACAGAGGGCAGCCGAGGAAGAGAGGTCCTTAAAACGCATCAGCAGTCTCAGTTCATCTACCTTGTTAGAGAGAGAATTGGCATTGGACAGAAATATGCCAGGCAAAGCCGTGCGCGTGCCTCTCCTGCGGAGCCGGACGAGAGCGCCCGCTCGTCTTCCTCTCTTTCGCCGTCTCACTTTTCGAGCCAAGCAATGAACCAGATCGGCGGCAGGAGCTAAAAAAACTGGGAGTAGGTCCGTGGGAGTGAAAGTCCTGATATTTAGAAGCTCTTCACGGGTATAAGAGCTCGCAGACACACAATTGACAAACAAAAACAAACAAAGGGCGCAGCGAAGCACCATGCGCCATCTTGCGCAAAAATCAGGGGTCAAAACAGAATCCACATCTGTTGTCGCAACGCTCCAGGCTCCTGGCTGGCTGGCCAGATTTTTTGTAACACCCACTAACACCTACTTACTTTAGGTGTAGTACCCTTGTGGTAGCATTGGGTTATGGCAGTGTAGTTACCTTTAACCTACTACCTGGACAGAAGGGACAATTGGGCCAGGTCAGATAGACTCTGGGTTCGTAGGAGCCTGGGAGGTGCAACAACAGATGACTCACACACACGGTGTATGCAACTTGCAAGTATAGATATTTTTACAAATGTGCATTATTTACAGATATGTACATTTAATCAAAAAAACCACACACTTGTCACAATAATAGATAAAAAAATAAAAATAAAATAGAATACCCAAAATATACTCCAAATATATTTATAATATATACAGTCCTTCTAGTATCTGTCCCAGGTGACCAATTTGATCACCTTTACCAGTCAATTGGGTTCAGGCTTCAGCTCGCCATCCAGATCTGGAGAATCCACGCTTGTAATCCAGTCCAAACAAAAAAACCTGACCAAGCTAAGCAACACGTGTGTCATGGGGTTCCCGCGCTCAACGGCGTTAACAGCTTTTGGATCCCAATCAATCTCAAGTTTTACCCGAGACAAAGACTGCTATTAGCACGCTAGCTCACCGTCTCCGTAAGGGAACGCGCTCTCTCGGTCGATGTCTGCTGTGACTGACAGCGTTCTGCGGATTACACCAAGACCGAGCGAGAAAGCGCGTGACCCCATTGGTTGGCGTGACCCCATTGGCTGTTGTGACCCCATTGGCTGTTGCTGCCAAACAAAAGACGCAGCCGCTGGCCACTCAAAACACCAAACAAAACATTCGGAACTTTATCAAAACTCCCCAGAAAATGTTCCCTACTGTTTTATGAATATATATTTATTTAAATATTCATCTTTAAATTATTTACTCCCATTGTGAAATGGGTGGTTTTCTCTTCAAAAGCAGTATCAATATTCATATTTTTATTTGCGTTTTTAACACTGGGTTACACTATCCCCCTTAGAATCATGCAAGTCCCTCTGCATGGGATTAGCTAGATAGTGATGACGAGAGAACCAGTGTTCATGGGAATAATCTTAGGATCTGTCTCTGTTAAGGCTCTGGTAAAAGCCAGGTTTAGTCCTTGAAACAGGGACTGGGCAACAGTTATGAGAGGATTTCCCAATTGACTATACTGTAGCCTTTCTAGCTGGGAGGTTGTCCTCTCGGAACGTCTCACAGACTTTGGGATTTCTTTTTCAGGTTCTTTTTCTTCCACAGGTTCATCACAGGTACTTTTATCAGGTAAGTTGGTTTCACTTTCAGTTCCATTCTCATTGTTTGATTGTTCCACATTTGTTTCAGTTTCCTCCAGGTTTCCATCATTCGGTAAGTTGTCGCATCCAGGTGAAGTGGCATTTTCTATTTGGTTGTCATTCTCAGGTAAGTGAGTTTTAGCAGGAATGTCTCCTTTAAAGAATGTCTTTGGATGGGAAATTTCATAAACTCCAGTGAGCTTTATGGGCGTTAGGATTGGTTCTTCTCTGTACCAATAGACATCTTCATTTTCCAGTTTTGAATTCTCATATTCCTCACTTTGTTCAGGTGATTGTCTTGTCTTAGGTTGAATATATATTTATTTAAATATTCAACTTTAAATTATTTACTCCCATTGTGAAATGGGTGGTTTTCTCTTCAAAAGCGGTATCAATATTCATATTTTTATTTGCGTTTTTAACACTGGGTTACATAGTGCTGGGTAATGTTACTGGATCAAAAGAACTACTGACCACAGTAATGCATTAAGAGCACTCTTGATTTAGCAGAAAAACTTATTTGTGAACAGCTGATACTGTAGCCTGCTGAACATGTGGCTCTAAATATTTTGCATTAATATTACTGCATAAAGTTGATTTTAATACCATCCTGATAGTATTCAATTAACCTCTTATCGAGCAACGAGTCTGTCAGTTTCCCTCGGAGTGAAGGTTGAGCCGAATTAAAAGCTAACTGTGTGATATATGGAGCTTTAGCAGCAACGTCATTATTTTTTATTATAAGATAAGATAAGATAAACTTTATTGTCCCTCAAGGGGAAATTTGTCTTGGGCTTGACACCCGTGCTGCAACCGCACAATCCACACATACACAATGGATGTAGTACATAATAAATGAAATAAAACCCAATAAATAATACAAGTACATACATACATAAATATATAACAGCAGTCATTAAGAACAGGAGTTAAAAGTGTCCCTGACCTATTTATCTGAGTTTAAAAGTTTTACTGACGTTGGGATAAATGAGTTCTTGTATCTATTGAACCTGCACTTGGGGACTCTGTATCTCCTCCCTGAGGGCAGCCGCATATATTCATTGTTTAGTACATGGCTCATGTCACTGATTATTTTTTGAGCTTGTCTACAGGCTGCCTGGTCGTGTAAGATCTGCATGGGTAAATACTCTTTAACTCCAATAATTTTCCATGCTGTATGAATTAAACGCAACACTCTGTTCTTTAGTTTCACAGAGAGGTTGCCAAACCAAGCTGCAATGCTGTATCTAATACAGCTCTCCAACACAGCCTGGTAAAATATTAGCATAATCCTTTTATCAACGCCATGTATTCTTAATCTACGCAAGAAATGCAGCCGCTGTTGTAGTCTACTACAGAGGTAATCAATATGTGTGCTCCAGGTTAATGAATTGTCAATAAATACTCCCAAATATTTATAGGAACTAACCTGTGTTATAGTGTGGTTGTGGATGACCACAGGCCTGTGGTCACCAACTCCCCGAGGGTCAAACACCATCTCCTTTGTTTTATCAGTATTCAAAATGAGATGACTGTCATCACACCAATTGACAAACCTCTGAATTTCTATAAAATAGCTTGACAGATCATGAGTCTTTTGAAGTAGTGATAAAATAGCAGTGTCATCAGAAAATTTAATAATTTGATTGCCTGGATAGACACTTCTGCACTCACCAGTGTACAAGGTGAACAAAAATGGTGAACTAACACAGCCTTGGGGAGCTCCTGTGCTGAGGGTTCTGGATTTAGATAAAGTTACATTTACACTAACTTGCTGTTTACGATAAGTTAAAAATGAGTGGTACCATTTAATAATGACAGGATGCACTTTAAAATCATTTAACCTCTTAATTAAAAGGTGTGGCTGCAGTGTGTTAAAAGCTGAACTAAAATCAGCCAATAAAAGACGTGCATATGAGGTTGTCTCCTCCAAATGTTTAAACACAGAATGAGTTAAGGTTAGAATGGCATCCTCTGTACTTGTATTATTTTTATAAGCAAACTGCAGAGGATCCAAAAGTCCTCCAAAATCAGTTTTCAGAATGTCAATGACAATCTTCTCGAGGCGCTTCATTACCAGTGAGGTCAGTGCAACAGGACGATAGTCATTATTCTCTTTGCAGCTTGCTTTTTTTGGTACAGGAATTATAATAGAGCTTTTCCAAATTACTGGGACAGAACACGTATCTAAAGACTTCTGGTAGATGGGACTCCAGGCTTCTGCTAGCTCCTCACTACATGACTTCAGTAAGTGCCCAGAGATCCCGTCTGGTCCAGATGCCTTCCTGGGGCACATACGTGAGAAAAATCTTTCCACAACATGCTGGTCAACTATAATTTTTGCAGAGCCTAATACTGATATAGCGTCCAGAGCAGCTTTTTGTTCATGAGAAAAATCTCTAGTCTCAAATCTGCAAAAGAAATTATTCAACTCGTTTGCCTTTTCTTCCTCATTCATTACATTAATGCAGCTTTTGGATGGAGTCATCTTTGTCATAACTTTAACTGAGTCCCACAATTTCCTAGAACTTTTTCCTAGGCATTCAGATTCAAATTTCTTCCTCGTCTCATCTCTAGCTGTTCTTAGTTTGTAATTAATTTCTTTCTGTATATTCTTCACACTTAACATGTCCCCATTCTTAAAAGCAATCTTTTTCTGTACTATGCACCATTTTAATTCCTTGGAAATATAAGACTTATTATTGGGGTACATAGTGATTACTTTCAGAGGTAAAACATTTTCTTTACAGAATTTTATGTACTCAGGCATAAAATAAATAAAATTATTCTCTTCCTGCAGTTTCCTGTCACTTCATCAGATATTGAGCAGAGTTTCTTAGCAGCTAAAAGAGACACTAATTGTCACTCAAGCAAAATGTAATGTGAGCACCTCGGCAACTCAAATGTTGTGTTTTGACAACTGTTGGCGTATCTCACACACACACACACACACACACACACACACACACACACACACACACTCATAGAACAGGGGTTCGGTTCACATTGACATAACAGGGCATAAATGAATGAAGAGCAGTTATGTGCAGCGAGGTGGAGGAAAACAAAAATACTTCTTATGCTCTGGGGACTTTCAGCATATTTTACAAACTGATGACTTAAAAATTTAACAAACATAATTATTTACTCACAGAACAAACACACTGGGCCTCATGCAAGAACATGTTAGTATTAGTATTTGTAAATCACGCGTATTTTGTTAGCAAGCTGTGTTAGTACTAACGAGGCACTCCTGATTCAACAAGCACTCGTATGTACTCCAAGTGTGTGTAACCAGCACAGATAAAAATGGTGAATTTTTAATTTAATGGTGAATTCCACCCATGTGTAAGTGAGCCCTGTCCTCACGTGAACTGAAGATTTGTATAACGGACACCCTAAAATTACCATATAAGGTCATGCTTGCCATGGTCTGATTAGATCACTTTGTTCAGGTGTCCCATCCATGTGCACTGTAGTGAAAATGTCCTACTGTGCTGAGCAGTATGACACATTTCAACAATTTGGGCTTAAAATGTGTGCGTAAAAAAACGTGACTTCTGTGTACTGTACTTAAGTTATGGATCAGAGGCTCATGCTCACATCTTCGTCCACATGCAATGTGAATATGACGTATGAGGCGTATAAGGCCATGTGTCCACTGAAAACATAAAAATGCTGTAGACCTGTTTTTCATGGCACTTCACAGGAGCTTAAAAAAGGTCTCTGTCCTGTATCCTAGCAACTGCTTGACCTGTCACTCACAGCTCCATGAGTTTTTCACACATTTTGCCTTGAAACTCTCTAACTACACTAAACATCCAGTGTTTCCTCTGGCTTAAAGACCTTGGCACGGTGGCAACATATTCTTCCGCGCGGGGGGGGGGGGGGGGGGGCAGAAAACACATATGTATGAATATGTTCATTTTATATTTATTTCTTTTTTTATTTTACACAGTAACTTTGCATATAATAACACAACATAACAAAATTATTTTTTTTGTAAGTTGTCTGTGTTTTTTCAACTGATTTAAGACAATTTTGGACTGCTGAATCCGAAAATGACATCCGTTTCTCTTGATGAGGTCAGGTTTTATGCTAAGTTGTAAGAAGTTGTACAGCTGTACTGTAAATTGAATAGTAGACATTGATAAAGGTAAGTACATGTAAATTGAATGTTACGTCATCACTGTTTAAAATTCAGAGAATTTCAAGAAATAAAAAAAGAATTTTACATCATATAAAGTGAAAATACCCGTACATGTGAACAAAAACGTAAAAAACATGTGGCCATAGTTCAAAAAGTTGACCTTTCAAATATTGACTACGGTGTCCTTTTAACCTGATTCTGATCGGCTGGTTAGCGAGGTGCGCCACTGATGAGCACTGCAGTGCTCCAAAAGGTAAACTTTTTTCCAACTTTAAGCAGCAACATAAACCGCTGACCATCAAGAGCATTTTGGCACCCAGTGTGTTCAGCACATTAAATACTTACACAGAAAACAAACAGAAACTGTTGCTTCCTGCAGAAAAAAAAACACTATGTGGACAAGTGGCTTAATGGATGTAAACGTTCCTAACAGCAGCTGCAAAGCTTTTGCATTGTTCTGATGCAGAGGTTGAGGGTTGTTTTATTTTTTTTTTAATTTGGGCAGATATGAAAACATAGTTACATAAGTGAATAAAACCCACAAAAACTCGGGGCTCTCTCATACTGTCCCATCTGTGCCATACTGACTGACACCTGATCTCCAAAGTCCAGATCATTTAGGAAAGGTGTGTTTAGGGTTAGGAAATGAATGCAATTCCTCACACCATCTCACTGTTTGCATTGTGTCCTTGTCAAGTGTGAATACGCCCTATCAGCAATCCACCTGTTCCTCTCTACAATCATTTACAACAGCTGTGGGACAATAATATGATCCAGAGGTTGAGTGTTTCATACATAGCCAGTTGGATAAATACTCATGAATACAGAGGTATTTAGAAAAAAAGGCATGACCACACTTCACTGGAGGAGAAGGTAGAAGGAACAGTGGCATGGTATGAAGCAATGTTAACAGTATGAGTGCAGGTCAGTGAAGGGCAAATGCACTTTGACATGGAAAGGGGAAACTGGTCTCATTGTGAACATGCAATCAGATGAACTTGGAAAAATTCACAACCACACTTCTAATAAACAAAAGGACCCTTCATTATAACATACAGCCAACTGTATATAATGTGATGAAAAATGTAAAAGCAGTAATGGTGCAAGCCAGTGGGATAGAGGGACAATCACATTCTGGTAGAACTGGGGCTAGTGTGAGTGTTCCAATCAGGTGACTTATTGTCAACCAATAGTAGAGTAGCTCTTTCCAGACAATACGCCATCACATTAGCTTTTTTAAGCTTCACCGGAATAAGCAAAAAATAGGTTAAAACTTCTTATATATAAAGTCTTAAATATTTCTAGCCTTTAAATATACCCAGTACCTTCAGAGTTGTGTCTGCTGTGACTGGCCTTGGCCTTAGCATGCTGAGCCTCGAGCTGATCGATCAGAACCTGGTTCTCCTGCAGAACCAGAAAGGCTTGTTGTTGAAGCTGGTGACTGTGGAGGGAAAACGTGAGAAAGTGAGAGCTCATATCTGCCCTGCACAGATTAGTAACAAAAGCACAGTACACGGTACATTAAACGTCTGTCTGTAGCCATTATTGATAGTGCATAGCTAACACACCAACAACCAGAAAATCAATTACAAATTTATGATTCAATAGTGTAGATCTGTAATAAAACTAATAACCATGTAATTGCAAGGAGTTTTAGCAAAGCAAACAATCTACAATTCACAGTACATGTAGACAAAATATCAGAAAATCATTTAACCCCCTACAATTTTCCATGTTTCTGTCAGTCTGTCCCAGGGCAGCTGTGGCTACAGCAGTAGCTTATCACTATCATTGTTTGTCTGTGGAGTGGATGAATAATGGATTCATTGTAAAGCGCTTTGGTTATCTTGAAAGGCACTACAATACATGTACAAACACTGTATGAAGTGAAAGTAGCTTGAAAACTGCTGGAAGAGTTCGTCAGACAAGTCGTACGGATGGACAGATGGATGGACGGATGGACATCATCATACCATAATACATCCTGACTTTAGAGACGGGCTTATAAAAACTGACAGTTCAACAATGCAAACAGAGCAAGGATCAGATAAATATGAAGTATGGTTATATATTGTTAGTAATTTATGAATATTCTGTGGAAGTTTTTGTTATGTCCACAAAACCTGGTACTGAAGGAGACGGACGAAGAGGTTGCACTGGAACTCAGCTTTATTACCAAACTATGTACAATACATTATACAGTACATGGCGGAGCCGTCTGAGCAAGAAGAGCCCCAAATGGTGGACGCCCCTTCTTATAGGGCGGTGTGATGACGCACCTTGAAAGGCAGCATCATCACACCGCACTTCACAACAAAACCCTGATCCCACATTCCCCATCTTTACAAAACAAAAAAACACATCCAATCACAACCCACCCAAATTTAGCAAACAAAACCCCCAACAAACACACTAAACAACAATAATAATGATAAGAACATTGAACACTAGAGTTAGGACCAGTGGGTGGACTGCCGCAGGCCCACACGGCCAAGCGGTTTATTTTTCCACTTCTAATGATTGACCGGCCGTGCTCTTACCTAAAGAGTCTTTAACCTTGTTTTTTACAGTCTCCCATGGTAAAGGTGGGTCAACCGGAGGAAACAGTTCTGCCTGCAGAGTTTTGAGGCGGCCCCACGGTGGCCTCCTTCCTGGAGCTTTGAAATGGGCACATGGCGGCTGCAACCCTGGAGCTGTCAGACCCTCATGGTCAATCTCCATCATGACGCCAGGGCCCGGGTCCCACACTGCGGCAGCCGACTCCCACGGATCCCTGCTGCCTGGAGCCACCACCCGGACACACCATAGTCTGTTCACATGCCAAACCGAACTGTAAGTCAGCCGAAAGCAGGTTGCTCTCAGCCTCACCACGATCCTCAGCAGCGCCCGTTGCTTTGCTGGCTGCGGCCCGGTCAGTCACCCTCCCAGTCTCTCGCCAGTGTGCACCCAAATCCAGTCCATAACGCGGAGCAGCGCCTTACTTGTTTTCATGCGCTGTCATTGCGCTCCCAGTAGCTCTGCGTGCTCGTATGGCCCTGGACCTCCGCCGTGCTGTGGCGGTTCCGCTGTCACCATGTTCACTGCGGACCCTTCACCTGCTGTCTCCATCGTCGACTGCGGCTCGTAGTAAGTTGAAGCGGACTCCTCACCAGTTCACTCGGTCGTAACCTCCGTTACTTGTTGGGAAAGGGCACGGGAGCAGTCCGGTTCCTTCCCTTTGTCATTTGAAGTGCTCCGCTGTGCCGCGTCGTGCATTGTGTCTGTGCCCAGCCGCTGCTGCCGTTCTTCAGGGATCTCTGCATGCTCGGGCTCCCTCTCCATGCGGCTTTCCTCTCGAGAGTGCAGACTATGCATTTTGGTGTCAGCACCGTTCATAATTACCTCATCCCACACCACAATGTCATCATCCCGGTCCGCTGTGCCCCAACTGCCAAACCTGGACCATTTGAACCCAGCGCTGTCTCTGATAGCGAAGCCCAGTCCATAGAAAAGGTCACATCCCATAACACTGTCACCGCGCTCTGTCACCTGGAACGCGAGGTTGTACACAATTCTGGTTTTGCAGCAAGCAGTCAATTTCACTGTTCCAACATTGCACAGTCTGTGACCACCATTTCCATACAGCGGCGTTGGGCTCTTCTTGAGTCTGTGGTTGGGGAAAAACTTTTTCACCGTGGCCCAGTTTAACATCAACCACACCGCCGCCGTGTCGAGCAGAAGTGGTACAGTTACTCCGTCTAATTCAACCGTGCTGTACGAATAACCACTGATGCCGGGGCTCACCAAATGAATGGCCATTGCTGGCAGGTGGGCGGGCTCCCCTGATGGGCCCCACGGTGCTGGCAACCGGCATACTCTGGTGAAATGGTTCAGGCACCCACATTTGTTACACCGTTTTCCTCTTGCCCGGCAAACTCGTGCTCCATCCCGGTGCGTCAGGGACCCACAAGCCTCGCAGAGCAGACCTTCGGCTCACTGCACTCGCCTCATACTCTTCTGCCGTGCACCCCTCATTCTCCGTGTCCACGTTAGCTAGCGTTGACTGTCTGGGTAGTCTCTGTGTTTGGCACCCATTTAGCCCCGTGGCTAATTCCTCCTTTGCTACTACCTGGGATGTTAGCTCCCCGAGCTCGCTAGCTTTGTGTCTTTTGGCACCATTAGCCTCTCAACCCACAGCTTTGTGCTACATGTGTGTTCGGCAAAGTAGCTAGCAAGAAGCTTGACAGCATCTGCATATGACTCCATCTCCCCTAACGTGTGGGAAATTTTCTGACCTTCTACGTGGAGTTTGCAAACCAAAAGTGCTTGCTTCTTCAGTCCATCGAGTTCATCCAGGCCCAACACTGCAATGTACGTCTCGAACGCGGCCAACCAGCGAGGCCACATGACTGCTGGTTCTCCAGAAATGGCCGTAGAGGTGCCCCGCCAGCTTCCCTGAGTTAATCCTCAGTAGCCAAATGTTACGTCTACAAAACCTGGTACTGAAGGAGACGGACAAAGCGGTTGCACTGGAACTCAGCTTTATTACCAAACTCACCCTGCAGAGTAGCAGGGACACCCCCACAACCTCTGCAGCTGCTCTGCATGTGCCACAGAAATCCCCCAAAAATGCTGGCTTGTGTAAGCCCACAACACCATCCGATGGGGCACACCAGCCGGGAAAATGTCACCACCTCCTTCAGAAACCGCATCCTGATGTCACCTGCCCTCAGCACCAAACAAGTGGTGGACAAAACTGCCGCAGGACTCAACCAACCCATCTGTCCATCCACCCCAGTAAGTCTCATTAAACTAATTAACAGTGGAATATCAGTGCTGATTTGTACTGTATGTAATTGTAATTCATACTGACTATAAACAAATTACAACATGAGTGCAGCAGGACGACTAGTGCCTTCTTGATAGCTGCACAATTCCAGAACATTTGGAAGAATAAATAGAAAATTGAATTCCAAAGCTCCGGTGTGAGAGCATCTTGGACTGAAGCCAAATGAGCAAGGAGAGCCCACTAATGTCAACGAGTTGATATGTGGCCTATATTTGAAAACAGCTGTAACGAAAATTGAAAAATGCATTATAAACACAACCACCCCACTCAATTTTTCCAAGTGGGAACAAAACTGCAGTCAGACATGCAGAGCTCCTCATTTCCCTACAGTCTGGTATAAAGGAGTGTTTGACCAACAATGCAGATATAAACATGACAGTGATAAATGAAAAAATTACCATCAAAAATGCATTGTCTGCCAAAATTTGACATCCTTAAAGGCCAAATTACACGACTAAATTGTCATTAGATGTGCATCATTTTGTAACATTTTGGGTTGGTGGGTGCCATGGGATTTTTTCCATGGAAGAAAGGTGCCGTGGCTCAAAAAAGGTTGGAAAACACTGCTGTCCAGGCATCCCATACTGCATCAATATTTGCCTATATTACCATGAAAGCATACAGATAGAAATAATGATGAAATTATTACGTAAACGCTCTCATCCTTTAAAATATATTAAACAAGTACAATTTTTTTTTTCTTTTTTACACCATTTAACTGATTCTGATATTCCACAGACACATCCAAACCTTCTGAGAGCACAAGAATTTCATTTGAAGCCTGCTCTGGAGTTTATAACATGCAGCTCATTCATTTAATCACGAACAAAAAAGATGACAGCTGCTTTTAACTGAAGTGGCATCTTGATCATTAATATCGCCACGTATGTTAATGTTCCATATTATCAACTCGCAGTGACAGCGCTTCAGATGTGTATTAAAAGCAAATGCATGCAAATGTCTGGAGCTTCAGCACATGTGACTGCCACTTGAGAAACCATCTTATTCTTGAGCCTGTACAACTGCATCAGAGTGATGTATCTGAAGAGGTTAAAAAGTGTCACATTGTGGCAGGTTCACATAGTGGCAGTGCAATTATCCGATGTGGAGATGAGAGTTAGCAACACATGAATGAGAATGGAAAAACAGATGAATTTGGTGGGGGGAGTGAAGAAGCACAGAAAAGGGAAGATTACTCATTTAATTTTAATACATTACAGGCTTTAGTGGGACCAGAAGACAAGCCATTAGTCAAACCAAGTAAAACAAAAGAGGCATTTATTTTCTTAACATCTGGAGCGTGTGTAGTGCAGAAACAGAAAATCTCATCTTGCCTGTCCTTCTGGTTGACCGCTCCAATTTTGACAATTTCATCATGAAGTCTCTCGTTTTCTTTGACTACTTCCCCTGTATGAATTCGTAACTTCTTCACCTCTTCCTACAGCAAGCAAAGACACACAAGGACTTTTGATTCCAAGGGCACAGGGCAGAACAAAAATAATTGTATTTTCTCTTTTGCCACGACGACCACTGTGCCAAGAATTTGAAGGCCCCCAAGGGAGAAACCATCCTTGACTGCGCCCGGGAACAGCAGCTGTCCTGTTGGTTTTATTCCCTACTAAGCCTGGGCTCTGGTCTCCCTGTGGAACTGTTTTAACATCCTCTATTATGGAGAACTGAATCACTTTAAGGCACAAAAACCTCATCAAGTGGAGCGTTCATCAAAGGCAATTTAATAATGCTGCATGAAAAACAAATTATTCTATGACTCTTAGTATATCTCTGTTGTGAACAAATATTCTAATTTCATGACATATGCAGCAAAAACAAGGCTTTGTTTAGGATGGCAACAGTATTTTTCAGGGTCACAAATGAATCACTGTTGAAATAATGTGAACAAATTATGAAATTCATCAATAATCCATAATATATGTATTAGATATGCTACTGCTGGTTGTTATTCCTAAAGTTTATCTCACACCCTTCACTCCTAATAGAACCTTAAACACTTGGGTCATGCTGGCCAAAAGACACCAAACAAAGCCAAAATGATATGAAACATATTATCAACTGTGGATTAATGAATGAGCTGGAACCATAGATGTCTAGTGGGGTGACTAAAATTTACAGAGAAGAGCTGATTTAACTCACTACCTAGACTACCTGCACTGCAGACGCATGACTTTCAAGGGTCAATGAGAAACATCCTACCCTGAGGTGAATTTTTATTTTATCTGTATTTTTTTTTTTTTTTTACATGCTGTTATGCAGCTATTTTCTGAAGTGGAAAGAAACCCCCTGTACCTATAATTTGATAGTTATGGTCTCTGGCAGACCAGACTGTCGGCACAACATTTTTAGGGTTCCAAGCAGCTATGCTGCAGGAAACCTTTTGTTTGTGGTCTGATTCTTCTTATTATTATTTTTTTCTGCTAAAAGTGCATGGGGAGCAAAAACGGTAATACATGGAAACATGAAATTTTGCAGTCTGATCAGAAACTGTCCCCACTACTCAGAGACAAAAAATCAAGGCACTGCATACATAGGTGGCACTATAATTAACAGTTTTATGTTTTTGCAAATATCTTTAGAATGGTTGGGCCAAGACAAAAAAATTCATCATTCTATTCACTGAAACCTTTCACAGCTTTCTGTCAATGATGATAAACTCTAAAATTGAAGTTTTCTGCACCATAATTTTCAAAAATGTGCAAGTGACCTCAAAATGAACTCCTCCTACGCCACTGGTCCAAATTGCTTGAAATTAAGCAGAGATCATCTACAGACACGGATACTGAAAACTCGTTAAAATTATCCAAAAATGTCAATCCATTTTGATTTTCTAGGCCAATCAAGTTGCACTGTTTCTCTTTGGCATGTAGTTTGGGGTTGAACTCCAGATACTGATTCAAATTTGATGAAACTTCAGGCTCACAATCACAACACTTTTCTTCAGCTAACCACCAAATTTCATGCAATTCTGTTAATGTTCCAAAAATCATGTTTATGAAATGTCTGTCAGCCATTTTGAGGTGTCCGTGGCACATTTTATATTATTTTATTTAATTTTTAAGTGTGTGACCCAAAGCATCTGTGTGGTGTAGGGGTTAAGACACTCGCCTGTCATGCAGGAGCCCTGGGTTCAAATCCTTCTGGTAAAGTGTTATTCTGTTAAAGTGCACCATACCTCTCCTATGCATTTGAAAACAATATATAGTTCACATTAAGTTTTAACTGCTGCTGCTGGGAATCCTTTCAATTGAACATTTATCATTTGAGAAAGAGTGGAAACTAAAGCAGTTGTGTGGTGTTGTGACTATGGTGAGTGCTTGGAAAACAGGAGGTCCTGGGTTTGAACCTTGCCAGGGAGGTCTTGTTCCTCTGAAGTACAGCATGGCTCTGTTGTACATTTTAATGCAGCACTATGTTAGATTTTCACCTCAAGATAATGTTTGCAAAATTATTTTGATGGTACACCAAGTACAAGTTAGGTTAATTGGCATCAAACCTGAGGATTCTAAATTGTCCTTAGGTATGACTGTGAAAGTGAATGGTTGTCTGTCTCTCTGTGTTGGCCCTGCGATGGACTGGCGATCTGTCCAGGGTGTACCCTGCCTCTCGCCCAAAGATGCTGGGATAGGCTCCAGCCCCCCCCGTGACCCGAAAAAAAGGATTAAGCGGAAGAAGATGAATGAATGAATGAATAGTGAGCAGAGAGTAGATGTGGCCTTGGTCCCAGCAACGAATCACAGGGCGCGACTTTAGCCACCAACAACAAAAAGCCCTGTGGTTGGCTGTTGGGACTGGGGTCATGGTCATCATGGTTGAGGCCTTTTCAGTGTTCCTACAAGGAACAAGAAAGTTACATAGTGCTGGTTTAAAAACTAATGTCTAGCAAACCTTAGGTTTTAAATGCTTTTGCTAAGCAATACAAGACCTTGAAGTCCACAACTGGTTGGAACCCGATGAGCGCCGCTTGTGACTATATTTTTCATCCATCCATCTTCTACCGCTTTTCCAGAGGTCCGGGTCACGGAGGCAGCAGTTCAAGCAGAGAAGCCCAGACTTCCATCTCCCCAGCCACCTGCTCCAGCTCGTCAGAGAGGATACCAAGGCGTTCCTAGACCAGTTGGGAGATGTAGCCTGTCCAGCGAGTCCTGGGTCTGCCCCGGGGTCTCCTCCCAGTGGGACGTGCCCGAAACACCTCAAGTGGGAGGCGTCCAGGAGGCATCCTGATCAGATGCCCATACCACTTCAGCTGGCTCTTTTCAATGTGGAGGAGCAGCGGTTCTACTCTGAGCCTCTCCTGGATGACTGAGCTCTTTACCCTATCTCTAAGGGTGAGTCCAGCAGTCCTCTGGTGCAAGCTCATTTCAGCCGCTTGTATCCGCAATCTCATTCTTCCGGTCATTACCAAAAGCTCATGACCATAGGTGAGGGTAGGAACGTAGATTGACTGGTAAATTGACAGCTTTGCCTTAGAACTCAGCTCCCTCTTCACCACAGCAGACCAGTACAACGTCCGCATCACTGCAGATGCTGCTCCAGTCTGTCTGTGAATCTCTCGCTCCATTCTCCCCTCACTCGTGAATAAGAACCCGAGACACTTAAACTCTTCCACTTGGAGTAGGAGTTTGTCCCCAACATGGAGAGGACAATCCACCTTTTTCTGGCTGAGGACCGTGGACTCGGACTTGGAGGTGCTGATTCTCATCCCAGCCGCTTCACACTCGGCAGCAAACCGTTCCAGTAAGATCTGTAGGTCATTGCTGGATGAAGTCAATAGGACAACATCATCTACAAACAACAGAGATGAGATCCTGTGGTCACCAAGCATGACACCCTCCATTCCCTGGCTGCGCCTAGAAATCCTGTCCATAAAAATTATGAACAGGATCGGTGACAAAGGGCAGCCCTGGCAGAGTCCAACTCTCAGTGGGAATGAGTCCGACCCAGTGTTGGCAATACAAACCAAACTCTCACAACGGTTGCTCAAGTAGGTTCATTTTGTCTTCTTTTAATTATTTACCTTTTGTTCTTATTAAAGACAAAAATAGAAAGGAGATGTTTCTACCTTCTTTACATGTCTTTAATAAGAACAAAAGGTAAATAAAAAAAAAATCTCACAACGGTCGTATAGAGACCGGGTAGCTCATAACAACAAGCCCGATACCCCATACTCCCACAGCACCCCCCACAAAAAACCACGAGGGACACGGTCGAACAGTGCTGTGAAAAAGTATTTATTTATCTGATGAAGTATTTATTTATGTGATGGTGGCCATCACACTGCCACCACCATGGTGGTTTGTCAGGAAACATACGAAGCGGAGGGCCGGTCGCAGCAGCTCTCCCCCCGGGAACCCCGAGCAGGCAAGGCAGCGCCACCAACCCCCACAGGGCAACTCTTTCTTATTGTTGAATCATGGACGAGTGTCCAAACAGAGGCAAGTGAGACCTACAGTTCTTTAGATGTTGTTCTTGGTTTTTGTTTCTCATCTGTTCTTGAATTTCTTTAGATCGGGGCATGATGTGTTGCTGTTTGAGATCTTTTAGCCTACTTCAATTTGTCAAACAGGTTCTATTTAAATGATTTTTTGATTCAACAGGTCTGGCAGTAATCAGGCCAGGGTGTGGCTAGTGAAACTGAACTCAGCTTTGAAAAAATTGTGGTTAATCACAGTTAATTCATGATGTAACAAGATGGGGCAGTTACTTTTTCCACATAGGGCCAGACAGGTTTGGAAAGCTTTTTTTCCTTAATAAAAGAAATCCATTCATCCATCTATCCATCTTCTACCACTTAATCCTTTTCAGGTCGCGGGGGACTGGAGCCTATCCCAGCATCTTTGGGTGAGAGGCAGGGTATACCCTGGACAGATCTCCAGTCCATCGCAGGGCCAACACAGACAGAAAAATGATAAAAGAAGTCATCATATAAGAATGATGAATAAAAGAAATCATCACATAAAAAACTGCATTTTGTATTTACTCAGGTTATCTTTGCCTAATATTAGAATTTGTCTGATGATCTGAAACATTTAAGTGTGATAAACGTGCAAAAATGTAAGAAATCAGGAAGGGGGCAAATACTTTTTGACAGCACTGTAAATACCAATAAGCACCTCTCCCCTTGTTGACAAAACCAAAATGTTGGTCAGTGGGAAAGGGGGTTAAATGAGTCAAAGGAATCCTTGTAATATATTTATGCCTCGGTGCAACGGAGGCATAGAGTAATCACTCAGTGTGTCTGTGTGTGTGTGTATGTGTATCTGTCTGTTACCAGCTTTTCAGCTTGCCCGGTCAAAATCAAGTGGAACTTAAGGCTTGTATCATTATATCACCATATTTTCTCCACTTTTAATTTGCCAGAATTTCAAGCTAAGCCTTTGTTTTCAAAATAAACAAATTTAACTCACTATTATACCCTCAATAGAGCCGGGAAAAAGGTATTATAATAACTAGGCCGGGCCAGTAGAGGTCACACCGAGGCAGCTGCATCTTGGTGCTTTCATAAATATTGGTCATCTATTCCTATTATAATTATACAGACCACATTTTTTATGTGTAAGCTTAGAAAACCCATTGTGTAAAATTATTACTATTGTACTTAGGTTGCGTCCCAATTCCCTCCTTCGCCCTAACCCTTAGCCCTGCCCCTCCATTTTGCGTGTTCACGTGAATGCCCAAAACAGAGGGGTAGGGCTAAGAAGTAGGACAAACAATTGAATTGGGATGCACCCTTAATCACTCACAAGCACTGTACCTCAGTGATTTGCAGAAGTGCATCTTTCTCGCTCATTCGGTCTTCATAGGCCAGCAGCAGCGGAGATAAATACTTCATGTCAAGCTTCCAAAAATGGAAAAGAGAAATTAACCGAGTTAGCCACAGCATCAATTCCATGAATCTAATGGCACACAGGCCTAGTGCAAAACCCTACAGGAAATCACTTTTCACCCCATTAGTCACAGTCAGTTGGTAATAAGAGGTAAGATTTTTAATTTTTAATCTATTCAACAGATTTATAAACCAGCCTGAAAATCTCCAGGTTGATCTTTTTACTCGGTATTTCTCAGTAATCTAAACTACTAAATCACTAAGTTACCTAAAACAGGGAATTCACACTTTTAAATCATTTTTATGGGACTGAGATAGAGATGTTGGGCCATATGAATGTGCTGATCAGCAGCTTTAATTTAATTGGTAATCCTGAATTAACATCCTGCCAAATTCAGAAAAAAATTACTTCCCTAATAAACTAGCTAGGCAAATGAAGAAGATATTGATTATCTAAATTTCTCTATAAACCAGCAAGGGCAGCCTACTGTCAGGCTGTGTCACAGTAAAACATTACACCACTGCACACCGATACTGACCAGCCAGGGAGGAGGAGATCCTGTCTTGGGTAAGCCACTGATTTTAGATATCTGAAGGACATGAAGGAGAAAGAAAATAAGTTGGCAATCATTCTCTCAATTACCACAGATGTCAAAGTATACAGTATATTCAAAGAAGGATGTGGAGCTTCACACATTATTTTGCTGTGATATGCAGGGCCTTTTTCTAGCTTTTTGGGGGGCCTATGCAAGATTTGTTTGAGATGGGGAAAAGTTCAATGCTTTAAAATGGGGGGAGACTATCCCCTACCAACAAAAACATTAGAAAATAAACTCGGGTCATTGTCTAGAGATGAATAAAAACTAAAAATTAAAAATAAACCATTATATAAATCCATCCATCCATCATCTACCGCTTATCTGGGGTCCAGGTCGCAGAGGTAGCAGTCTAAGCAGAAGAAGCCCAACCTCCCCTCCCCCCAGCCATCTCCTTCAGCTCTTCATGGAGGATGGCAAGGTGTCCCTAACCATATGGGAGACGAGCAGCCATGTTATGTTTGTTTGGGTCGCGCGCTTCACGTCACGAGAGTGAAGCGCCGCCTTGCTGTTAAGAAATCCCACCCAGCCGCGGCCGGGCTGCAGTACTGTTGAAACGCAATCGAGGGACCATGGAGCGGCGCCGACCCGAGTCGTGTTCTCGGGCCGAGGCTGACCGGGGCCCATGGAAAAGTGCCTATAGTCTGTCAAGCATGTCCTGGGTCTGCCCAGGGGTCTCCACCCAGAGGGACGTTCAGAAAACACCTCATGTGGGAAGCGCCCAGGAAACATCCTGATCAGCTGCTCAAACCACTTCAATTGGCTAATTTTGATGCAGAGGAGCAGTGGCTCAACTCTGAGCCTTTCCCAGATAACCTGAGTTCCTCATCCTATCTCTAAGGATGAGTCCAGCCACCCTCTGAAGAAAGCTCATTTCAGTCACTTGTATCAGGCAGCTCATTTTTTCAATCAGCACCCAAAGTTCATGACCTCAGGTGAGGGTAGGAACACAGGTCAACCGGTAAATTGGCAGCTTTGCTTTAGAGCTCAGCTCCTCTTCACTGCTCCAATCAGTCTGTCTGATTCATCTGTCAAACTCCCACTCAATTCTCTCCTCACTCATTAAACAGACTATGAGATACTTGAACTCCTCCACTTGGGCCAAGAGGTCAACTCCAACCTGAAGAGAACAATCCATCCTTTTCCAGCTGAGGACCATGGACTCAAGACTTGGAGGTGCAGATTCTCATCCTGGCCGCTTCATACTCAGTAGTAAACCGCCCCAGTATGACCTGTATGTTGTTGCTCGATGAAGTTAACAGGGCCACATCATCTGCAAACAACAAAGATGAGATCCTGTGACCCCCTGAACATGACACCCTCCGTTTCTTGGCTGTGCCTAGAAATCCTGTCCATAAATATTATGGATAGGATCAGTGACAAAGGGCAATCCTGACAAAGTCCAACTCTCACTGGAAACGAGTTTGACTGATTGTTGGTGATACGAACCAAACTCTTACAATGGTGGTATAGAGACCAGATAACTCGTAGCAACAAGCTCAATGCCCCCTATTCCTGAAGCACCCCCCACCCACCCACAAAAGACTACATGGGACACAGTTGAATGTCTTTTCCAAATCCACAAAAGACATGTACACTGGTTGGGCAAACTCCCATGAACCCTCGAGGATCCTTGAGAGGGTAAAGGGTTGGTCCAATGTGCCACGACCAGGATGAAAACTACAACAGTCCTCCTCCTGTTCGACCAATGGCCAGACTTTCCTTTCCAGTACTTTGGCATAGACCTTCCCAGGGAGACTCCAGTTCCCCTTCTTGAAGAGGGGAACCACCACCTCAGTTTGCCATGCCAAAGGCACTGTCCCCGACCTCCATGTAACATTGCAGAGCCATGTCATCCAGGACAGTCCTGCAACATCCGCAGCCTTGAGGTACTCAGAGCAAATCTCATCCGCCCCGGGGCCCTGCCACCAAAGAATTTTTTAACAAGTTCGGCAACCTCAGCCCCTGTGATGAGCAAGTCACCCCCCTCATCCTCAGGCTCTGCTTCCACTATGGAAGTCGTGTCAGTGGGATTACAAAGATTACACAGAATAAAAATTTAATCAGCATCCATATGAATGATGCAAATTTAAAATAAAAAGTAAGAAATTTACAACAAAAAAATCTGCAAATTTACAAGGAAAAAATGAAGTTTTATGATAAAAAGCTTACAATTTTATTCTGGTTTTGCACATATGTTCAACACATTTGCTATTGTCATCCAGTCATGATTTATATACAGACGTTCCCACAGTCCACCAGTCCAGTCACGTCAGTTGAGCGGCCTACTAGCTAGCTAGCACTTGATCTGTATCTCTGCTTTTGTCAATATTCTTTTCTTATTGGTATCTTCAGATGCAGTAAAGACTCAGAAGCATGCCTTATGTTACAAGCCTTCAGCAAAAACTGTACACAGTGATACTGTATATGTCACGAGGCTGAGCATGGTCTGTCACCGGGCTCAGGCTCTTAATTTATATCCAAGTATTTTCTGTATTTTTCCAGCATTGTATTATTTTTCTGTGTGTTGATTCTAGATATGTTCTTGGCTGTCAGTAGTTTGATGATGCTTTCTTGCCCTTATTATTATGACTTGATTCTGTCAGAATTTTTAGATTCCTGTTTTATTTTGGCTCTCAGTGTTTATATTTTGTTTCCTCGTGGCATGAGCTTCGCACCTGTTCCAGACACTCCCACCTTGTCATTATCTCGTCCGTGTGTTTTGTGTTAGTAATTAGATCACCTGCCCGCTCATGTGAATCCGCACCTGCCATCAATTATGTCCTCAGTATTTATAGACTATTGTTTTTTCTGTTCACTGCCACAGTCTTAGTGATTCCTCCTCGCCAACAGAGCCCTTTCACCGCTCTGGTGAGTTTATCCCGAATTTATTCCTGCGTGAAAGTTATCTGCGTTTGGATTTTTGCATTGGTGCACTATGGCACTTTGTGTGTTTTTGTTAGTAAATACCACAAACTGCAGTCAGCATTTGGGTCTGTCTCTCATTGCCCTAAGGGGCAAATCATGACAGAATATTTTAATCTAAACTTTGAGGTAGCTAATTTTAAAAGTAAAAAGCTACCCAGGCTAAATATTAGTATGATCCCAGAACAGACAATTTCTGGTTTGTTAAGGTTGTCTCTTTCCAAACAGACAAGACACAACATTACAATGAGATAGTTAGGCTACTGTAATTAACAATTGTAAAAACACAGCTGAAGCAGAGTGATACTTAAGTATCAGGTAAAAATGTCTGAGTGTCATCATCAGGAAGTAAACTAACTCCTGGAACGCCTACTGTCTAATCAAACTGCTCAGCCAGAACCGAGCAACCTGACTGGACAATAGGGATTCCAGGAGTGACTATATTCTCCAATAATTGCACTCGGGACATTTCAATGAATATGTATCACATCACTTCAGCTGTGTTTTAATAATATTTAATAATATTAAATATTAAAATTAAGGCTACTTATATATGAGAACTGTAATATAGTGTTGGATACCTGAATTTCCAAAGTGAGGCATTGCTTGAAACAAGGCATCAAGACCTCCCTGACCCAGAAGGTCTACATTTTTAAACATCCAGCAAGATATTTTACACCTGTTTAAAGAAAACAGACAAGCTACAGTTGGATTTATTGTCTTGATTAGCCATCCGTAAAAACTTTGTGGTAATGAATTCTTTTTTTTTTTATCTGAAAATGCCAAGAAAAGCAAGCAAAGTCCAGACAAGATGCCAAAATCGTTAAGCCGCTAACAGCAAACTAGCCACTGCCACAACTCAACATGACCCAGTCCCACAAAACTTACTCAACAGATAGAGTGGTATGTATTTAAACACTGACTTGTGCACTGGACAATATTTAATTTGATTACATGTATGTGAAATTAAACTACACCTACTTAATTAATTAAATTAAATTAAACTACTTCCAGCGCCACACGAGTAGGCTGCCTTTTTGCAACAGCGGATCAATTTCTTCCTATTTCTATTTACTATCTGGCTCTCTCGCTAACCTTTCTGGCCCAACGACACCTTTATTCCATCCAGACACGTAGATCGCCCACATGTCTCCTGAGCCAGCGGACGGAGCCACTGTTTCTTGCAGGAGGCAGTACAATAGAGACCAGCTGTTAGCACTTAACCGGCCCATGATGCTAACGCAAAAACTCGACATACCGGGAGAAACAAGACGGAAACGGCGTGGATGTCGAGCTGGAGTAAGATGGCGGGCGAGGAATATAAGGTACAGACCCGTCCTCCCATCCGTTATTATGGAGAATGTACGATCGCTACTCAATAAGACTGACGAGCTAGCGGCTATCTCCCGCTACGAGAGCATCTACAGAGAGAGTAGTTTTGATGTTGTTTACCGAGACGTGGCTAACAGAACTAGCAACAGATGCTAACATCAAACTGGAGGGTTTCCACGCAATACGGGCAGACCAAACACCATACAGTGGGCGGGGGAGTGATAATATATGTCAATAACTACTGGTGCAGACCTGGACATATCACGGTTAAGGAACAGTACTGCAGCAAAGATAATGAGTTGCTAGCTGTTAGCATGCGGCCTACCTATCTCCCGAGGGAATACTCACACGTGATCTGCATTGTTATTTATGCAAATCCCACGGCGAATGCCGGGACAGCGCGTGACGTCATCCACTCAGTAACTGGCAGGCTGCTGACAGAACACCCAGATGCTCTTCTCCTCATCTCAGGTGATTTCAACCATATTTCACTGTCCTCCATTCTACCCACATTCACCCAGTATGTCACATGCCACACTAGAGACAATAAAACACTGGACTTATTCTATGCAAACACTAAGGAGGCGTACACCTCATCACCACTCCCCCCACTCGGGAGATCGGATCACAACTTGGTTCATCTCCTGCCGGTGTACAAACCCCTAGTACACAGACAACCTCTGGTCATGCGCACAGTGAAGTTATGGTCTGAGGAGGCAATGGACGCTCTAAAGGAGTATTTTGAAACCACTGCCTGGGAGCAGCTCTGCGATCCACATGGTGAGGACATCGATGGCCTCACTCACACCATCACGGACTACATCAGCTTCTGTACGGACAACACCGTACCCACCAAGACCATACGGTGTTGCTCAAACAACAAACCCTGGATCAACCCTGAGATAAAAACACTTCTGAGAGAGAAGAAGAGGATCTTCAGGTCGGGGAACAGGGAGATGCTGAAGTCCATACAGAGGGAGCTGAGGAGGAAGATCAGAGAAGGCAAGGACAGCTTCAGGAAGAAGATGGAGGACAAGCTGCAACAGAGTGACATCGGCGGGGTCCGGAGAAACCTTAAAACCATCTCTGGACTCCAGAATACCTCCCCTCAGGCTACGGGGGGCAGGAAGTGGGCGAACAATCTGAACCTGTTTTTTAATAGGTTTGACCAACTGCCCTCCCCCCCCCGACTGCACAACAACCACTGCTGCCTCTAAAGTCATCGAGACCTGCTGTCCACAGCCCAATCCACCAACACCCCCTACTCCTAGCACACTGTCCCCCAACCTGACCCACACTAAGACCCAGGTGAGGACGGAGCTGAGGAAGATCAAGGCGAGGAAGGCCTCGGGACCAGACGGCATCAGCGTGAAGCTCCTCAAGTCCTGTGCAGACCAGCTGTGTGGGATTGTGGAGCACATCTTCAACCTGAGCCTGAAGCTGGGGAGGGTGCCACAGTTGTGGAAAACATCTTGTGTGGTACCTGTACCAAAGACTTCCCACCCCAAAGATCTGAACAGCTACAGACCAGTGGCCCTGACGTTTCACTTGATGAAGACCCTGGAGAGACTGCTCCTTGCCCACATCCGTCCCCTGGTGGGACCAGCGATGGATCCACTCCAGTTCACCTACCAGCATGGCATTGGGGTGGAGGATGCAGTGATCTTCCTCCTTCACCGTTCTCTGTCCCACCTGGAAAAGCCCGGGAATGTGGTGAGGATCATGTTCTTTGACTTCTCCAGTGCTTTCAGCACCATCCAACCGATGATCCTGAAGGACAAGCTGCTGTGCGCAGGGGTGGACCAACACCTGTCATCATGGGTCCTGGACTACCTCACTAACCGGCCACAGTTTGTGAGAACCCGAGACTGTGTGTCCGACACGATCATCGGTAGCACGGGGGCCCCCCAGGGAACGGTTTTGGCTCCCTTCCTGTTCACCCTTTATACTGCAGACTTCTCACACAACACAACACACTGCCATCTACAGAAGTTCTCTGACGACTCTGTGATCGTCGGCCTCATCTCCAACGGAGATGAAGCTGAGTACAGAGGACTTATCCAGGACTTCGTGGACTGGTGCCATTGGAACTGCCTCCAGATCAACGCAAGGAAAACTAAGGAGCTGGTGGTGGACAGCCGCAGGCAAGGACAACCCCTCACAGCACCAGTAAACATACAGGGAACAGACATTGAGATGGTGACATCCTACATGTACCTGGGTGTTCATCTGAACAATAAACTAGACTGGTCACACAATACCGACGCACTCTACAAGAAGGGACAGCGCAGGCTGTTCCTACTGAGGAGGCTCAGGTCTTTTGGTGTACAAGGGGCGCTGCTGAAGACATTCTACGACACATCAGCCATCACTTTTGGAGTGGTCTGCTGGGGCAACGGCATTACAGCAGCCGATAGGAAGAGACTGAACAAACTGATCAATAAAGCTAGATCTGTCCTGGGGCAACGCCTTGACCCAGTGGAGGAGATAGGAGAGAGAAGGATGGTGGCTAGACTGTCATCTCTGCTGGAGTCCGAGTCCCACCCTATGCAGGACATACTGAATGCACTGAGGAGCTCATTTCGGTTTCGCAGGTCCTTCCTACCTACGGCTGTCAGACTGTATAACCTAAGCAGGGCTGCTCGCAGAGATAGCAAAAAAACGTGACGACCTAATAGTATTGAATGCAAAAGACGGAACAGACTTACACAAATGGTCCCCTCCAGTATACAACTAGGACAATATCAGTCGCTACGGAGGGTGACAATACGTATGGGTACATATTCATACTATGTAGGATAACTAAGTAGATGGTTACGCTGTTTATTCCATCTTGCTACAATGCTCCGCACTGTGTATATATATTTACAGTATATATTTATGTGTATGTATGTATATTCACTGCTCTTATTATCATTATTATTTTTATTTTTCTTATCTTCTTAATTATTGCTCTGAGTGTTGCTATCCCTGTGCTGTTGCAATCCTGGAATTTCCCCATTGTAGGACTAATAAAGGCTTATCTTATCTTATCTTATCTTACCTACTCCTTTCTATATTACGCTCAATGATATGCTTAGCAACAGTTAACTAGGTACATTCAGAAGGGACTATTTTTCTCAGTGGACAGAAATAACTGGTTAAACAAACAAAAATCACAACAGTTTATCTTGTATTGCTGTCATTTAATAAACTGTGCTTGTGGAACTGTTGTATAAAAATGCAGCTCCTCAGATCGAGGTCTGTAAAAGACACTGAAAAACTCAATAACAACAACAACAGGGCTGAGATATACAAGAAATCAGGGGAGTATAAACAAAGCCACAAAAAGAAATCATCTACAAAATAAAAAAAAGTACAAATAAAAGATGGAACAAGGGACTTCCGGTTATGGCTGCCATGTAGGACGGACGTGTCTCGCTCTGCTCTGCTCCTGGAGAAAAAAAATCGGCAAATAACTCTCTCATTTGGGACAGAACGTATCCCAGCATTTGGGCGAGGATATGTCGGCGAAGCCTAAGGCTGGAAAACCAGGAAAAGGAAAAAGCGAGCCGCCGAAACAGTCCAAATTAACGGACTTTCAGGTCTGTGACGCAGCAAACAAAACTCCATATATGGCGGAGGAGGCTGGCGGCGGTGCGATGTCTGCGGGGAATGGCGCAGATGCGCTGATGGCTGCCATGAGTTCAATGAGAGCGGACTTTTCCTCTAGATTTGATGGGATTATGACAGCGTTGGAAGGAATAAGAAAGGAATTGGGTGACTGTGTAGAACGAACGGCGCAGATGGAGCTCCGTCTCGCTAGTGCTGAAGATGACGTCACCCGTCTTCAATTAAAGGTGCGCACTTTGGAAAAAAAAATAAATCTCTGGAAGATAATATTTTGGATTTGGAATCTCGGTCGAGACAGAATAATTTGAGGCTGGTGGGTCTTCCAGAGGAATCAGAAGGTCGGGACGTATGTTCCTTTCTGGAAAAGTGGATTCCGGAGGTGCTGGGCAGCGAGGAGTTGCAATCAGCAGTGGTTCTGGAAAAAGCACATCGTATTGGCCCACGGAGAGATAAGGGACCGCCGAGGACCTTAATTATGAAGTTTCTTAGCAACAGAGACAGGATGAAGATCTTCAACGCTGCACGTGCTAAAGGAGAGATTAAACACCAGGACCAGCAGGTGCGGTTCTACCCAGATTTGGCCACAGGAATCCAACAATTGAGGAAGCAGTTTGATCCCATACGTAAGGAGCTGCACAACCTTGGGATTCGTCATGGTGTAATCTATCCTGCGAGACTGCTGACCACGTATGAGGGCAGAACCCACATCTTCAAGACCCCAGAGGAGGCGCAGGAGTTCATCAAGAAGATCAAAGAAGAAGAAGAGACTGGTGGGAGCTAAGCATGAACAAAATATAAGGTAGAATAATTAAGCATTTGCACAGGCATCTGACTGACTTGAAGTAAATAGTAAGTTTACAAAATATAGATTGTATTATATATTAAAAAACAAAACAAAAACAAAACAAACAAAAAAAAAAAAACTATGATGTACAAAGTTGTTAAAAATTTTGGAGTTAAGTTGGAAAACTACAGAGGAGAGTTAATGTTACGTCATTAAAAGCAGTAGAGTTAGGGTGATTGGGAGGCTGAAGAAGGAGTGGCTTAGGCTGTTCCCCGTGGGTGTGGAACGGTCGATGGCTATATCGGGAGACAGAATTTTTCTTTTGATTTTGGGGGGTTTGCCACAAGTGTGGGAAGGGGAAATTTGTTTGTGTGTAGTTTGTAGGATGAATGTTCAACCACTCATGTTTTTGCTTCTCTGTATGAGCATGTTTACACTGCAAGGTAATCCTAAACTCTCTATTGATCATGGACCAAAGTGTTAATCTTAATTTAACTTCATGGAATTGCAGAGGTCTACAAAATTTAAAAAAACTTAAACAAGTTATGAATAAAATAAAGGACATGGGTTCAAGAATTGTGTTTTTACAAGAAACTCATCTGATAGAGGAGGATGTTAAAAGAATTAGGAGTAGATGGCAGGGAAGTGTATTCACCTCTTCATTTTCATCCCGAGCCAGGGGAGTTATGACTCTCATACATAAATCAGTTCCTTTTCAGGTGAAAAATGTAATTGGAGACAAATTTGGAAGATATGTAATCATTCAAGGTTCTTTGCTATTAGAAAATATAAATCTTGTGAACTTATATGGTCCCAATATAGATGATCAGAAGTTCTTTGCTAATTTATTTCTCATCTTATCATCACTTACAGGGCAACATATAATAGCAGGGGATTTTAATTGTACATTGAATCCAGGTGTGGATAGATCAACAGGACTGGATTGTACGCACATTGGATGTAGGATGACTATTAATCATTTTATGAAAGAATTGAGATTGTTAGATATATGGAGAGAAATGAAACCACAAGTTAAAGCCTATTCTTGTTATTCCAGTACCTACAAGACATTCTCACGTATTGATTATTTTTTGATTTCCACAGAATTAAGGTCCAAGATTCAAAACTGCTTTTATGATAACATCGTGATTTCTGATCCTGCACCCTGTTGTCTAATATATGTAGATAAAAAATTGACAAAGGAATCAGGTAGATGGCAATTTCAGCATAAATGGCTTCAGGATGAGGAATTTGTCAAGTATATAGAAAAACAGATAGACGAGTTCTTTGACATCAATACTACACAAACATCAGCATGTGTAAAGTGGGAGGCTTTCAAAGCTTTTATTAGGGGACATATTATTAGTTATACAGGATCAAAATCTAAGAAGACTCGAGAGGAGAGAGCTAAATTGGAACATAAAATAAAAAGTCTTCAGGAAAAAGTGTATGCAGGAAGTGACCCAAGGTTGGAGAATGAATTACTGATTTTGAGAGCTGAATACGACAAAAAATCAGCGAATAGAGCTGCCTCGAGTCTTCTAAGATTGAAACAATCTTTTTATGAACAAGGTGAAAAATCAGGAAAATTATTAGCATGGCAGATTAAACAATTGGAAATTAAAACACCAATTACCAGTATTATAAGTAACGGACAGGTAGTTATAGATCCTTTAGAAATTAATAGAGCCTTTAGAGATTACTATGAAAAATTATATGATACCAAAAATGAACCTGATTTAACAAAACTAAATGGGTTTTTGAACGAACTATCTATACCGTGTATTCCAAATGAAAACAGGGAGATATTGGAGTCTAAAATTAGTCAAGAAGAAGTTGGGCTAGCCATTGATAATATGAAATCAGGAAAAAGTGCAGGACCAGATGGTCTTCCAGTTGACCTTTATAAAAAATTTAAGAATAAATTAATAAAACCTTTTTTGGAAATGGTTTTAGAAGCATTTCAAAATAATAATTTACCATCATACATAAATAATGCCTTAATTATACTGCTGCCAAAACCAGGTAAGCCCTCTAATAAATGTGAAAATATGAGACCAATAAGCCTATTAAACGCCGACCTTAAGATAATCTGTAAAATTTTAGCAAGACGAATACATGAAATTTTACCAAATATTATTAATCGAGATCAGAATGGCTTTATAAAGGGTAGACAAGGCTTCCATAATGTAAGAAGACTATTTAATATTATTTATTTTAATAAAGAAGCACCGGACACAGCTCTCCTATCATTGGACGCCGAAAAGGCCTTTGATAGAGTTGAATGGCCCTTTCTTTTTGAAGTCCTACAAAGGTTTGGACTTGGAAATAATTTCATAAAATGGGTTCAAATAATATACAATAATGCTACAGCAGAAATCCTAACAAATAACAATATTTCAAAACCAATAAAAATCAATAGAGGATGTCGACAAGGCTGTCCACTTTCACCTTTACTGTTTACTATGGCAATTGAACCTTTAGCGATAGCGATACGTTTACATTCACAAATATATGGAATTAAAGTTGGACCAACAGAACATAAAATCTCCCTGTACGCCGATGATATAATTTTGTTTATGTCGAATCTAAAAAAAATCAATTCCAACCTTGTTGAATTTAATAAAGAATTTTGGGGAAATATCAGGATATAAAATAAATAAAACTAAATCTTCAATATTAATGCTAAATGAGACCCAGAGAAATTACCCAGCCCCTGAGGTAAATCAATTCAATGTTGTAAATCAGTTTAAATATTTAGGAATCCAAATTATGCCTAAGCTAGAATCAGTCGCCAGTGTCAACTATGAAGCCTTAATGTCAGATATCAATGAGTTAACTCAGAGATGGATGTCACTACCAATGTCGATGATCGGGAGAATCAATATACTTAAAAGTAATATTTTACCTAAAATACTTTATTTATTTCAATACATTCCCTTATCACCACCTTTAGATCTATTCTCAAGAATAAAAAAAAAGTTAGTGGAATTTATATGGAACAACAGGAGGGCTAGATTACGTTTGTCTTTATTATATTTACCATTTGATCGTGGAGGTCTGAAATGTCCAAATTTTATGTTGTATTATTGGTCGGCACAACTGAGGTCTATGACATATTATTTTTCATCAAATGATCTCCCTCACTGGACTGAAATGGAATCATACAATTTACCTTTACCTCTTCCCATATTCATATACTCAGATTCGGCAAAAAAATTACAAAAACAAGTTAAAAATCCATTTGTAAAGCATATGATCAAAATATGGTGTGAAGCTAAAAACTATTTAAAAGAACCACAGTTATTGTCACAATTTAGTCCAATATGGGGTAATCAATATTTTAAACCAGGGAGAGCGGACGCTGTATTTAAAGTATGGAATTTAAAAGGGATACAAAAGATTCAGGATTTATATTTGCCATGTGCAGACAACATAATGTCTTTTGAAGAGCTGAGGATCAAATTTAATCTCAATAGAACACATTTTTTTAAATATCTTCAACTTAGAAACTTTATTCGATCAAATCAAAATAAAGCTCTCACTCGACCTATTTATTCATCCTTGGAAAAAATGATGATGAAAGATAGTAAAAGAAAGGGTATTATTTCAGAGTTTTATAACTCATTGACACTATCTTCAAGTGAAAATTCACTGAAAAGATTAAACTACTGGAAAGAAGATCTGCAAATTGAAATTTCAGAGGAACAATGGGAATTGGCTTGTACAGAAGCTCAAACCAAATCAATAAATGCACGCCTTAAATTGATACATTTCAAATGGTTAATGCGGATGTATGTTACACCGGAGGAGTTAAATAGATATAACAAAAATATACCAGATACATGCACAAAATGCATGGAAAGTAAAGGAACCCTATTTCATTGTTTATGGGAATGTAGATTAATAAGAATGTTTTGGGAGGAGGTGAGGGTAACAATTGAAAAAATAATCTCAAAACAAATCATATTGAATCCTAAACTGTTTTTGTTGGGTCTGTACCCAGAAAAGCATAATTTCAATAAAAGTGAAAGAACATTCATAGACCTCAGTTTGCTTAATGCCAAAAAATGTATTGCACTATTATGGAAAAAGACTCATAGACCAGATGTGACTCAGTGGTTAAGACAGATGTTAACAAACCTTCCATTAGAAAGAATAACATATATACTGAAATCAAAGGAAATTGTGTTTGAGAATATATGGAGACCTTTTATTGATTATGTAAAAAATTTAAACATAACTCTTGAAGAAGAAGGTGAATGATGTGTGTGGACCTTGTAAATTCCAAACTGGTGAACATAATATGTATACTAATGTATTGGATTGTCTAGACTAAACAGAGGAGCATTGTTGAAGACTTGATTTTGTTGGTGGTTGTTGGTGTTTTTAGGGCTTTTTTTTTTTTTTTTTGTAGTACTTTAGTGTTAGTGTTTGTTTGTATCATGTTTGTTAAAAAAAAAAAAAAAAGGTTCAATAAAGATATTGTGGAAAAAAAAAAAAGATGGAACAAGAATTATCTCATTGAGATGCTGATAGGGGGCATACACTCAAAAAACCCAAGCAAAACCAAAACAAGAGTCACTGTGAATGATCCTCATTTCAGTTTTACAATAAATAAAACATGAAATAAACCACTGACCATGACACTGTTCAATCCAAGGAGACAGCAGTGCATTTACTATTCCAGCACCATTTCCCAAACAAAATAACAGTGCAAGCAATCCTGTTATGTGTCTATGTGTAAAAAGATATATTAAGATGCATTAACTGAACTAACTAAATAAATAAATCAAGACTCATCCAGTCTCTTCTCCCACTGTAAAAATATTATTCTTCCTCTTTTCCATCCCAGCCCCAGTTCAACTGTCAGTAATGAGGACTAGCAAAGACATGTAGCTCCAGAAGAGGCAAACTGGTGGTGATGAGCTCTGCAGCTTCCCCAGAGTGAAGACACAGCTTGAAATGGCCATGATTAAAACCACAGGTTTGCTTTCTTGTGCAGAATAAAACCTGCAACAACGTGGGGTGACTGGAACAGAGAGACAGCCACAGACTACAACAACAAGCCCCTGTAGTTCGACAAATCAAGATGAAAAGACTGAAAAAATAAAATATTACTTTGCTCAGTGGGATACTAAACTGGATCAATGGTGGATGCCTATCTTAAAGTCTAGGTTAAAAATCTTTGAAAATAAAAGTGGAGAATGGATTCTGTCCAAAAGCTGTAACAGGTTGATAACCTTCTAGAAGACAGAAGAGCACAATACAACATATGAATCTTATTTTATTCACCTCTGACAATTTAATCTTGAATAATTCATAAGTACAAGATCTCAAATAGTTTTTTATGTGAAAGAATTGTTAGAGTGAAGTTGGTTGGATTTGCTAAAGCCAAAGATGCCAACCCAGGTTCCCTAGCGATCATGAATGAAAGGAGAACAAAAAAGCTTTTGAAATTGCTAAACAAAAAAAATTGTATATACAGTATAATTACTTAAAACATATAGTGGCAGATTTATTAGCGTGCTGCGCCATCGCAAAACCCTGTTTTGGTGTTAAAAAATCTACTGTTGAGATTTACTAAAGGGCGCAGGGCAAAATTAGTGGTGGAAAGGTGTGGACTATGTTAATTTTGTGCCTGGCCTCATTGCATATGTACTGTATTTGTGGGAGTTGCCATGTCAAAGTGCAAATTCGAGGGAGGAGAGTATTTACAGTAGATGACTGGCACAAGGTGATTTACTAAGGTTTGCAGTTGTCTGCTAAATGTGCCAGGATTTAATGCCCAAAAAAAGCTTGTCTTTATTCATCTGCACCTGATAACAGCGATCACTGGTGCCAGGAGAAGACACTGGCAAGAACCGAGGGTGCGTGGCCAAAGAGACAGCTTCTCCCCACGCGTGACTTTATTTGGCATGACAGAACAGATTAATATGAACAGAAATTATCTCAGAGATTGGTGTTGTGCTGACCTGAACATCAGCCAGCAGACGATTTCTTTTAAATTTCATTTGTTTATATACGTATAGCCTAATGATAATAATATAATAATTTATTTCATTTATAACGCACTTTACATCTCAGGGCAAAATCGCTACACAAATAGGATTGAGAACAAGAATAAAAGCAAATATTAAGTGCATATGATGACACACCAGGACATCCCTGGTGAGAATTGTGAATCGTTATGTGAATAGTTATTCACATAATAAAATCACAGAGTCTCCATCAGACCATCTTGACGGTTCTTGTGTTAATAAAATAAAGACGTTGGTCAATAATCAATTTATTCATGAGTAGTCTGTCAAGAATTGCCCTTAAGGACAGAGAGGCAAGGCCCACATACTGAACTGTGAGTTTGTGAAATTTATTGCAAAAAGCAACATAAAGTGAAACACAGTGCTCTAAACACAAAATACAAACAAAGAAGTAAACTTACTGATTGCACACCAGAGCAGGGCAGGGCTCTGGTGGAGACGAGGAGAATACAAACAAGACTGTGGTGCTGAGAAAATGAAAATACAGCCTTTAAATAGGATCAAAAACCATTTACATAATCAATGGCAGGTGTGGGTTATCTGAGCGGGCAGGAAAAAGCAATGAAACTTAATTAGGACCAGCTGGAGGCAGTGAGAGAGGAGCGAACCAAAGCTGACAGCTGACAGGGCAACACCCACACGGAGCACCATGCCACTGACAGCTGTCAACCAGCAAAAGAACAACAGTGAAGATATAAAGAATAAAATAGCAACCCAAACAGACTAAAATATAACTATAAATTAATACAGAATAAAAGGGTAACAAAACTAGAACACAAACAGGAAAATGGCAAACGGTACACGAATACAGAAACCCAGGAAGCATAAAATACAACAAATACGGAAATATACGGAAAAAGCCATGAGACCGAGCCTGGCGGAAACCTCCAGCTCTCGGCTCATGACAGATCCCCCCTCTCAAGGGGTGGAACAGACACCCCAGGGTAACATCAAAAGAAAAAGAAGCCCCCCCCCCCCCCCCCCATTAGGAGCACAACAATAACCCACCCTGGGAGTGTGGTGGGAGGAACAGGCCAGGAGGGAACAAAACAAACCCTGCTCAGGGCCCACACCAGGAAACCCCCAACCATCTAGGCCCCCTGGTCCAAAGAGCTGGGCAGTACAGGTGGGCGGCCAAAGTCCCAGGCCCAGCAGATGGCATGATGGAAAGAGTCGGGTGGCCTACCAGAGAACGTGGGCCACCCAACCCTGTGGCACAGTCTTGTCGGGCGGTCCGCCAGAGTTTTTAAGCCTCCTGAATAGAAAGGGTGGTCCTGGAGGTGGCTGCCCAACCGGAAGAACCAATGGTGGGCATGATGAAGAGGATGGGGAACCTGAGACGACATCAGGGTAAGGAGCGGGAACCATGACGTCCTTGGGCAGAGGAGAGGGAATCACGACGACCTCAAGCAGAGGAGAGGGAACCACGACGACCTCGGGCAGAGGAGGGGGAACCACGACGGCATCAGGCACAAGAGGGGGAACCACGATGGCATCTGATAGAGGAGAGGGGACCACAACGGTGTCTGGCGAAGGAGAGGGAACCACGACGCCATTGGACTGGCCAGCAGCACCCTTGGTCGTCCTGGACTGGGACATAGTAGCACCCACGGTGGCTCCGGACTGGAGCGAGGTTGCACTCTCAGAGACTCCGGGCTGGAGCACAACAGCACCCGCGGTGGCTCCAGGCTGGAGCACAACAGCACCCGCGGTGGACCCAGACTAGGCCAAAGCTGCACCCACGGTGGCTCCGGGCTGGAGCGGAGTTGCACCCATGGTGGCTCTGGGCTGGAGCGGAGCTGCACCCTCGGTGGACCCGGACTGGGCCAGAGCTCCACAAAATAGGTGAGCAAAAAAAAAAAAAAAATCTGCAAACTCATAGCAGCTGGGTCTTTACTGGCCGCAGTCTTCTGTCAAGAATTGTCCTTCGGGGCAGAAAGGCAAGACCCACATGCTGAACTGTGAGTTTGTGAAATTTATTGCAAAAAACAACAAACAAAGTGCAACACAGTGCTCTAAACACAAAATACAAATGAAGAAGTAAACTTACTGATAGCACACCAAAGCAGGGCAGGGCTCTGGAGAAGAGGAGAATACAAACAAGACTGTGGTGCTGAGAAAATGAAAATACAGCCTTTAAGATAAGATAAGATAAGATAAGATAAGATAAGCCTTTATTAGTCCCACAACGGGGAAATTCCAGGATTGCAACAGCACAGGGATAGCAACACTCAGAGCAACAATCAGAAGGCAAGAAAAAAAAAAAAAAAAAAAAAAAAAAAACAAGCAAGCAAGAGCAGCTAATATACATATGTACGTATTACTATAAAATATATATATATACACACACACACAGACACACAGTGCAGAGCATTGTAGCTGGATGGAATAAATATATGAATATATGAACACACAGTGCAGAGCATTGTAGCTAGATGGAATAAATATGTAAATATATAAACACCCACAGTACGGAGCATTGCAGCTAGGTGGAATAAATATGCAAGTATATAAACACACACAGTGCGGAGCAATGTAGCTAGATGGAATAATATGTAGATATATAAATATATAAACACACCCAGTGCTGAGCATTGTAGCTAGATGGAATAAATATGTAAATATATAAACACACACAGTGCAGAGCATTGTTGCTAGATGGAATGAAACAGCATAACCGTCTACTTAGTTATCCTACATGGTATGATTATGTGCCCATACATATTCTCACCCTCCATAGCGACCGGTAAGTTCCTAGTTGTATGCCGGAGGGGACCATTGTGTAAGTCTATTGCATCTTTTGCATTCAAAAAACTATTAGTTTGTTACGTCTTTTTGCTATCTCTGCGAGCAGCCCTGCTTAGGTTGTACAGTCTGACAGCCGTTGGTAGGAAGGACCTACGAAACCTCTCGGTTGTGCACCTGGGATGATGTAGTCTGCTGCTAAATGAGCTCCTCAGTGCATTCAGTATGTCCTGCATAGGGTGGAACTCGGACTCCAGCAGAGATGACAGTTTAGCCACCGTCCTTCTCTCTCCTATCTCCTCCATCGGATCAAGGCGCTGCCCCAGGACAGAGCTAGCTTTCTTAATCAGTTTGTTCAGTCTCTTCCTATCGGCTGCAGTAATGCCACTGCCCCAGCAGACCACTCCAAAAGTGATGGCTGATGCCACCACCGTGTCATAGAATGACTTCAGCAGCGCCCCTTGTACACCAAAAGACCTGAGTCTCCTCAGCAGGAACAGCCTGCGCTGTCCCTTCTTGTAGAGTGCATCAGTATTGTGTGACCAGTCTAGTTTATTGTTCAGATGAATACCCAGGTACTTATAGGATGTCACCATCTCGATGTCTGTTCCCTGTATATTTACTGGTACTGTGAGGGGCTGCCCATGCCTGCGGCAGTCCACCACCAGCTCCTTAGTTTTCCTTGCGTTGATCTGGAGGCAGTTCCGATGGCACCAGTCCACGAAGTCCTGGATAAGCCCTCTGTACTCAGCTTCATCTCCATTGGAGATGAGGCCAACGATCGCAGAGTCATCAGAGAACTTCTGTAGATGGCAGTGTGTTGTGTTGTGTGAGAAGTCCGCAGTATAAAGAGTGAACAGGAAGGGAGCCAAAACCGTTCCCTGGGGGGCCCCCGTGCTACTGATGATCGTGTCGGACACACAGTCCCGGGTTCTCACAAACTGAGGCCGGTTCGTGAGGTAGTCCAGGATCCATGATGACAGGTGCTGGTCCACCCCTGCGCGCAGCAGCTTGTCCTTCAGGATCATCGGTTGGATGGTGTTGAAAGCACTGGAGAAGTCAAAGAACATGATCCTCACCATATTCCCGGGCTTCTCCAGGTGGGACAGAGAACGGTGAAGGAGGAAGATCACCGCATCCTCCACCCCAATGCCATGCTGGTAGGCGAACTGGAGTGGATCCATCGCTGGTTCCACCAGGGGGCGGAGGTGAGCAAGGAGCAGTCTCTCCAGGGTCTTCATCAAGTGGGACGTCAAGGCCACCGGTCTGTAGCTGTTCAGGTCTTTGGGGTGGGAAGTTTTTGGTACAGGTACCACACAAGATGTTTTCCACAGCTGTGGTACCCTCCCCAGTTTCAGGCTCATGTTGAAGATATACGTCACAATCCCACACAGCTGGTCTGCACAGGACTTGAGGAGCTTTGCGCTGATGCCGTCCGGTCCCGGCGCCTTCCTCGCCTTGATCTTCCTCAGCTCCGTCCTCACCTGGGTCCTGGTCAGGGTCAGGATGGGGGGCTGTGTGTTGGGAGTGGGGGGGTGTTGGTGGAGTGGGGAGTGGGCAGCAGGACTTGATTTCTTTAGAGGCAGCAGTGGTTGTTGTGCAGTCAGGGGGGAGGGCGGTTGGTCAAATCTATTGAAAAACAGATTCAGGTTGTTCGCCCACTCCCTGCCCCCTGTGGCCTGGGGGGAGGTATTCTGGAGCCCCGAGATGGTTTTGAGGTTTCTCCAGACCCCGCTGATGTCGCTCTGTTGCAGCTTGTCCTCCATCTTCTTCCTGAAGCTGTCCTTGCCTTCTCTGATCTTTCTCCTCAGCTCCCTCTGTACGGACTTCAGCATCTCCCTGTTCCCTGACCTGAAGATCCTCTTCTTCTCTCTCAGAAGTGTTTTTATCTCAGGGTTGATCCAGGGTTTGTTGTTTGAGTGACGCCGTATGGTCTTGGTGGGAACGGATTTGTCCACACAGAAGCTGAGGTAGCCCGTGAAGGTGTGAATGAGGCCATCGATGTCCTCACCATGTGGATCGCAGAGCTGCTTCCAGGCGGTGGCTTCAAAACAGCCCTTTAGGGTGTCCATTGTCTCCTCAGACCATAACTCCACAGTGTGCATGGCCGGAGGTTGTCTGTGCACTAGGGGTTTGTACACCGGCCGGAGATTAACCAAGTCGTGATCCGATCTCCCGAGTGGGGGGAGTTGTGATGAGGTGTACGCCTCCTTAGTGTTTGCGTAGAATAAATCCAGTGTTTTATTGTCTCTAGTGTGGCATGTGACATACTGGGTGAACGTGGGTAGAATGGGAGACAGTGAAACATGGTTGAAATCGCCTGAGATGAGGAGAAGAGCATCTGGGTGTTCTGTCTGCAGCCTGCTGGTTACTGAATGGATGACGTCACGTGCTGTCCCAGCGTTCGCCGTCGGATTTGCATAAACAACAATGCAGATCACGTGTGAGTGTTCTCTCGGGAGATATGTAGGCCTCATGCTAACAGCTAGCAACTCAATGTCTTTGCTGCAGTGTCGTTGTTTAACAGTGATATGTCCCGGTCTGCACCAGTTGTTGTTAACATACATGATCACTCCACCGCCCCTAGCCTTGCCACTCTCTGGTGTTCGGTCAGCTCGTATCATGTGAAAACCCTCCAGCTCAATGTTAGCATCTGCTGCTAGTTCAGTTAGCCACGTCTCAGTAAACAAAAGGAGAGAGCACTCCCGGTATGTGCTATCATAACGGGAGATAGCCGCTAGCTCATCTAACTTTCCCAGTATCGACCGTACATTTCCCATGACAACAGATGGAAGGGAGGGTCTGTACCTTATATTTTTTGTCCTCCGCCTTACTCCAGCCCGGCAGCCGCGGCGTTTTCGCCTCAGTTCTCTCGGTATGTCGAGTTTTTCCAATGGGACCGGGTGGCGGTTGAATGCTAGCAGCTGTTCTCTGCTGTATCGTATCCTGCTAAAAACAGTGGCTCCGTCCACCGGCTCAGGAGACATTTAGGACGATCTGTGTGTCCGTGATATAAGTGGGGTGAAAAAAAAAAAAAAAAAAGACGGATCAAAAGAGAGAGGAAGGGAAAAAGACTCGGAATCGAGCCGCTGTTGCAAAAGGCAGCCGACTGGTGTGGCGCCGAGAGAAAAAAAAAAAAAAAAAAAGGATCAAAAACCATTTACATAATCAGTGACAGGTGTGGGTTATCTAAGCGGGCAGGAGAAAGCAATGAAACATAATTAGGACCAGCTGGGGGCAGTGAGAGAGGAGTGAACCAAAGCTGACAGCTGACAGGGCAACACCCACATGGAGCACCACGCCACTGACAGCTGTCAACCAGCAAAAAAACAACAGTGAAGATATAAAGAATAATATAGCAAACTAAGCAGACTAAAATATAAATATAAATTAATACAAAATGAAAAGTGTAACAAAACTAGAACACAAACGGGGAAATGGCAAACAGTACACAAACACAGAAACCCAGGAAGCATAAAATACAACAAATATGTAAATATACGGAAAAAGCCATGAGACCGAGCCTGGTGAAAACCTCCAGCTCTCAGCTCATGACACAGCCCTTAATTTATACATATTAAACAAAGGAGTCTGCCATGTGAAATGAAAATCAAAACTTTGATATATGATGAACAAAAATAAACTATTTTTGGGGGGCTTGCACTTAAAACAAAAACTTAAAAAAAGTTTATAAAAAACTATATTATGCTCCTCCACACTGGCTGTGCCTTTGTTGATGGCACACTCATCAGATGTGCCTGTGCACAATTTTGCGGTGCTCTTGGTAGATGGGTGGTCATTATTGAAATGAAGTGACTGTGTCTGTGTTCATAATTTTGCGTGTTGTTAGTAGATCACTGGCAAAAATTGGCCACTCCCTTAGGCGCTCTGTCTAATTTGCGCACTCGCTGATTTGCACTGCCTTAGTAAATCTGCCCCATAGACTTTAGACTTTATTGTCTCCAAGGGGAATTATTTTTTCATAGACCTATACATTAGGACTACAAATAATAGACAATCAGTAACGATAAATAACAAAGGTAAACAGCACTATACACGACAAAACAGAGTACAACATGACACACTCAGCAGGGCCTGTTGTTTAGGGCAGCTACTGTATGGCTGCAGGAATCAGGCTGGAGTTGTGTTGGTTTAAAAGCGTACTCTATTAAGTAAGTCACATGGAATGTGTGTAAAAGCTCCATGAATTGAGTGTTTTAATGCAATACATGTGACCCATGTCTGTACTTTATAAGATTAAAACCAATAAAAAGCCAATAAAAACACTATTTTGCACAATATCCCTATGCCACAGCACATCCTTTCTGCCACTTGCAGAAGTTCTCTAACAACTCTGTGATCACTGGCCTCATCTCTGATGGGGATGACTCGGAGTGCAGAGGACTGACCCAGGACTCTGGACTGGTGCCTGTGGAACTACCTCCAGATCAATGCAGGGAAGACAAAGGAACTGGTGGTGGACTCCTGCAGGTGTGAACACTCCCCCACAGCACCGGTAAACATCCAAGGAATGGATATTGACCTGAACATTGACCGGAGCAATAAAATGGACTAGTCACACAACGCAAACATACTTTACAAGAGGGGGCAGAGTGGGTTGTTCCTTCTGAGGAGATTCAGGTCTTTCGGAGTACAGGGGGCACTCCTAAAGACCTTCTATGACTCTGTGGTGGCATCAGCGATCCTGTATGGCGTGGTCTGCTGGGGCAGCAGCATCACAGCTGCTGACAGGAAGAGACTGATTAGGCTGATTAACAAGGCCGGCTCTGTTGTGGGGTGCCACCTTGACCCAGTGGAGGTGATAACAGAGAGGAGGATGGTGGCTAAGCTGTCATCTCTACCAGAGTCTGAGTCCCACCTCATGCAGGACATGCTGAGTACACTGAGGAGCATGCTGAGTACACCTTGGATGGAGCAGGCTGCTGCCTGCTCCATCCAAGGTGCATGAGGGAGAGGTTTTACAGATCCTCCCTACCTGCTGCTGTCAGACTGTACAACCTGCACTGCTCATACAGACAGCATATAACACTACTACTGCGCACAAACAAGGAAAGTTTATTTGCATTACACTGTTAATATTATTACTATTGAAGGTGGCAACAACAGTGTACTCATTCAACTGTGAAATGCACTTTATATACGTGTGTGTGTATGTATATATATATATATATATATATATATATATATACAGTATATATATATATATATATATATATATATATATATATATATATATACAGTATATATATATATATATATATATATATATATATATATATATATATATATATATATATATATATATATATGTATATGTATATGTATATGTATATATATTATACACACACACAGGGTGGTGTGAAAAAGTGTTTGGCCCCTTCCTGATTTCTTCATTTTTTTGTATGTTTGTCACACCAAAATGTTTCAGATCATCAAACAAATTTAAATATTAGACATAAATAGCACAAGTAAACATAAAATACAGTTTTTAAATAAAGGTGTTTATTATTTAAAAAAATCCAAACCTACATGGCCCTGTGTGAAAAAGTGATTGCCCCACTGTTAAAACATAAATTAACTGTGGTTTATCACATCTTTGGAAAGCCGAGTTCAATTTCTCTAACCACACCCAGGCCTGATTGCTGCCACACCTGTTCTCAATCAAGAAATCCCTTAAATAGGACCTGCCTGACAAAGTGAAGTAGACCAAAAGATACTCAAAAACTAGACATCATGCTGCCATCCAAGGAAATTCAGGAACAAATGAGAAACAAAGTAATTGAGATCTATCAGTCTGGAAAACGTTATAAAGTCTATTCTAAAGCTTTGGGACTCCAACAAACCACAGTGAGAGCCATTATCCACAAATGGCGAAAACATGGAACAGTGGTGAACCTTCCCAGGAGTGGCCAACCAACCAAAATTACCCCAAGAGCAGAACGACCCATCCAAGAGGTCAAAAGACCCCACAACAACATCCAAAGAACTGCCGGCCTCACTTGCCTCAGTTAAGGTCAGGGTTCATGACTCCACTATAAGAAAGAGACTAGGCAAAAATGGCCTGCATGGCAGAGTTCCAAGATGAAAACCATTGCTGAGCAAAAAGAACAAAGCCTCATCTCAGTTTTGTCAGAAAACATCTTGATGATCCCCAAGACTTTTGGGAAAGTACTCTGTGGACTGACGAGACAAAAGTTGAACTTTTTGTAAGGTATGTGTCCCATTACATCTGGTGTAAAAGTACCACAGCATTTCAGAAAAGGAACATCATACCAACAGTAAAATATGGTGGTGGAAGTGTGATGGTGTGGAGCTGTTTTGCTGCTTCAGGACCTGGAAGACTTGCTGTGGTAAATGGAACCATGAATTCTGCTGTCTACCAAAAAATCCTGAAGAAGAATGTCTGGCCATCTGTTCGTGACCTCAAGCTGAAGGTCACTTGGGTTCTGCAGCAGGGCAATGATCCAAAACACATCAGCAAGTCCACCTCTGAATGGCTTAAGAAAAACAAAATGAAAACTTCGGAGTGGCCTAGTCAAAGTCCTGACCTGAATCTGATTGAGATGCTGTGGCATGACCCGCTCATGCTCAAAAACCCTCCAATGTGACTGAATTACAATTCTGCAAAGATGACTGGGCCAAAATTCCTCCACAGCACTGTAAAAGACTTACTGCCAGTTATCACAAACGCTTGATTGCAATTGTTGCTGCTAAGGGTGGCCCAACCAGTTATTAGGTTTAGAAGGCAATCGCTTTTTCCACACAGGGCCATGTAGGTTTGGATTTCTTTTTACCCTTAATAATAAACAACTTCATTTAAAAACTACATTTTGTGTTCACTTGTGTTATCTTTGTCTAATATTTAAAGTTGTTTGATGATCTGAAATATTTAAGTGTGACAAACATACAAAACAATGAGAAATCAGGACGGGGGCAAACACTTTTTCACACCACTGTATATAATGTATACTACTCACAAAAAGTTAGGGATATTTGGCTTTTGGGTGAAATTCTTGGAAAATGTAAAAAGTTCACGCTACAGTAATATTATTTCATGAAAGTAGGGCATTTAAGTAGAAGCATGCAGTGGTGATTTCCTCATCTCAAATAATTTATTGAAACAAAAGCCAACAACAGTGGTGAGTATGCCACAACAAAAAATGTCAGTGTCTCAATAACTTATCATGTGCCCTTGAGCATCAATTACAATTGAGCATCAAATACAGCTTGACAACGTCTCATGCTGTTCACAAGTCGACTTATTGTGTGCTGAGGCATGGCATTCCACTCTTCTTGAAGGGCGGCCCTCAGGTCACTGACGTTGTGGGGTGCAGGGTTACGAGCCTCTACACGGTGACTCAGCTGATCCCATAGGCTTTCTATGGGATTCTGGTCTGAAGAATGTGCAGGCCACTCCATCTGAGGTACCCCAGCCTCAATTGGTCCAGATGCCCAGGAATCCCTCTCCAACGCAGCCACCTCAGACAGAGAGGAAGAGGTACAGGTTGGAGCAGGGACCACACCCTAACAGTCAGCAGAAGAGCTCGGCAGGGAGCGCTCAGAAGCAGATAGAAGCTGCAACTGGGTCTCCTCACCAGGATTAAGACAAGACCTCTTTAATACAGATATTAATAAAACAAAGAAGAGGACTTGCTTTAACTTAAGCTCTTCCGCTGGCGAGGACCCCCGTGCTGCCAATGTTGGAATGACAACCTCAAGAGGAGCAGTCTCTACAGAAGCACGCATGTGGGGAGGAGCAGTCTCTGCAGGAGTGTGCACGTAGAGAGGAGCAATCGCTGCTGGAGTGTGCACATGGAGAGGAGTAGTCACTGCTGAAGCGTGCATGTGGCAGTGCCGTCTCTGCTGGAGCGTGCACGTAGGGAGGAGCAGTCTCTGCAGGAGCACGCACGTGGAGAATAGCAGTAGCAGCGCTTGAGCTCACCTCCTCCATTGTGGACCCAACTGAGGTAGAGATATCCTCAGGGAAACAAGGAGTAGAGGTGAATGGTGGAGTACACATGAGGGCGACAGCCGAAACAAAAATTGAGGGCTCAGCAGCAGTAGGAACCGGCTGCTACGTCTCCTCACTTGGGGCAAGGCAAGACCTCTCACTACTAGATGTTAAAAAATGAGAAAATAGTACATGCCTTGTCCCCAGCTCCATTGCTGCTGAGGCTGCCGCTACTGTTGATCCCGCCACTGGAGGACCAGACGAAATCTCTCCAGGTGGCTACAGAGACCGTCTGGTAAGAAGCTGTTGCGAAGCGGCAAGGAGCTGGAGTTGGAGCGGAAGAGAGGTGTGTGGAACTTGTGGAAGCCAGGGGATGTTTCTGCGTTGGCACAAACTCTGGTGCCCCACATGACTTCCTCACCAGCCCGTGGTATGTCCGGTGGAGGTTGAAAACAGTGCCCAGTAGTCCAGCCAGCTCGGGGTATCTCCACAGACTGGGGTGCCCCTCCACAATCCCAGCCGCAGTGTCGAGGCACTCTAGGGCCTCCTCTGGTGTGCGGGAGGCAAGGGCTTCTGAGACAAAGTCCTGGATTAACTGTGCTGCTCACTGCTCATCCACATTGGGACCACCGGCTACCGACCTCCCTTTGCCCGCTTAGTCCTTTCTTGGTTGGGTCCGGTTGCAGTCCTCGGGCTCAGCAGGTGATGAAGAAGAGGGTGGTGGTGGTGGTACGGTGGGGAGTGGGAGCCCCCACAGCCAGGGAAGAGAGTGCAGGCTTGGGTAAGCCTCCAAGATATTGGCAACTGCCTCTCAGCAGTACTTGCTGTCTTCCGGTGAGCTGCAGGCCGCAGTAACGAGGTTCCACAACATGTCGAAAGCCGGCAGCTCTCCCCCCTTCTGCCGCCTCCTTCTCCTGTTTCTTTTGCCTGCTGGATCCAGTGTTGGCGGTGATCTTCTGTCATCTCTGCCCCTTTGGGACAAAGGAAAGAACCCATTTGCGTGGCGAAGTTTAAACATAATTTACTACAAAAATAACAAAACGCAGCATGAGGATGGAAAAAATAACACAAAGCTGCATGACAGGATAAACGAGGAGAACCTAAACCATGTCTTCACTGTGCATGAGAGAGTGATAAGAATAGCAGTCACTGTGACAGAAACCACAACAGTCATCTTAACAGAGCTGAATAAGGAGAGGCAGGAGGTGATTAATGTGATCAGGTGCAGCTGTGAATAATTAACACCACAAGAGAATTAATCATAGGAAATCAAGGTGCTGTCACAACAAGTAAACACAAGATAACAGGATGATGGCAATAATGATAATACAAAAGATAACATGACAGAGTAGATAAAAGTGAGCTAGAATATAACCTAAAGCAATGACAAGAGAGGATGATAAACATGGCAATAAGTCCAAAAGAAACACAAAGCATTCATCATCCGGTTCCACAGGGCACTGTTCACAATGAAGTGGTCATCAGCATGGGATGTGGCCAAAGCAATAGCGGCTGGTGTTATGCGCTGTGCCACTCCACTGTAATGCTCCTTTCCTCCCAAAGCGCGTACTGCATGGCCACATATGCCGAATAGTTGTTCACACCCTCCACAATCACGGCAGCATTATATTATACATTTTTAAGTATTAGATCTTCACTATTACTGTATCTTGTGGTTAGCACTGTGGCAGCACAGCAACTCACCCTTGGCCGGGGGATCCTGGATTCGATCCTAGCCTCCGGCCAACAGTGATGTGTGTGGAGTCTGCATGTTCTTCCCGTGTCTGCGTGGGTTTACTCTGGGATTTCTCCGGTTTCCTCCCACATACCAAAACATGCAAGTTAGGTTAATTGGCATCAAAACTGGGGATTCTAAATTGTCCTTAGGTATGACTGTGAGAGTGAATGGTTGTCTGTCTCTCTGTGTTGGCCCTGCGATGGACTGGCGATCTGTCCAGGGTGGACCCTGCCTCTTGCCCAAAGATGCTGGGATAGGCTCCAGCCCCCCGCGACCCGAAAAGGATTAAGCGGAAGAAGATGGATGGATGGATTACTGTATCTTTTCTACTCAAATCTGATGTTTGTCATTTCCTCAATTTTTTTTATTTTTTTTTTTACATCGTGATCCTGCGTTCAGTCCAAGTGGCATCGAGCCAATCCTAAACCCTACCCAGCAATTTTCAGGGCCGCTCTGAAGTACCAGGGCCTTATTTTGGCCGCTAAGAGCTCCTGAAAACTTCACCTTTCTAGGAGGTTCCCGTAGTGGAGACACACCCCACAGGGGAAAGTAGCTGTAAAATTGGTTCCTGGTTCCCGCAGTGGAAATGGGCCTTACGTGTGAAAAATGCTCCGATTGCGTCTTGAGCTTGTTTTACCTCTTGCTTGGACAGTGGCCTGAAGCGGGCTTGGTAGCGGCTCAGCTCCACATTCAGACGGTGAACTGTCAGCTTGAGGGCGTCGTTTTCATCCACCAGCTCCTGAGCATGTTGCCTCAAGTTCTGCAGCTCTGCCTGGCTTTCTGCAGTCACAGATAGCAGGTTGAAAAGACTTTATATCCCTAAAGGTAAACCCAAACAATCAAGCTTAATAAATTGACAATCTTCTCTACTGTCTTTCATAAAGAAGGAACAAAGACTGAATGAAATCTCCCACTACAGACAGCACAATAATATAAAGCATTCAGGCTCAGTTTGGTCATTCCTCTACACCAGTCTGAATCTACGTGGGGTCTGCCTGAGCATCGGCTATGTTCATTTCACTGTCACCTTTTCAGAATTCCCTCTGAGTCTTATTCTTTTTTTCAAGACATGCTGTGAAGCAAAGATTTGCCCCTTATACCCACTTGCAGCAAACTCTCCAGCTCCACATTTTCACTATTACAGGTGGGGATTGTAACATTTTAAAGGTGAGAATTTGACAAAGAAAGACATAACATTTCAGGCTATGTTAGAGTAGGTTATTGGAATGTGAAATATACCCGTATACCCCCTCTGCTCTGAGTTTCAAGGAGAAAAAAAACGCATGGCAAAATACTGGAGGGAGCATCAATGTGTGTGTATGAGGCATGCGACCATGACTGTGCAAATCTGACTGTGTACCGGCTTTCTAAGCTTTCAAGTAAACCAAAAAAAGAAAAATGGATTTAGAAAAAAGTGAAGAAATTGTCATTATGGTACCATTTGTCAAATTATAACTCTTAAAGGTGACATATTTTGGATTTTTCCACATGTTAACAAAGGTCCCAGAGGTGCTAATGAAATTTCTGTAACATACGTTTGTCAAAATCCCTCAGGGTTTAAATAATGCAGTTCCATTTTCCACACAGATTGAACACCCTTCTTCACAATGACACCATTTCAATGTATGTTTGTTTAAATGCTAATGAGCCCCAGTTCACCCAACATTTGCTCTTTTGTCACTGCTGAGATCCACTGTTGATGCCATGTTAGCTGGTAAGCTGTGGTTGTCGGACCCAAACTGAGCTAACAAAAGTAAAACTGGCTGAATCTGAGAATGTAAAAGATGAAAAATATAACATCACTGGAGAGAGGGTGTGTGGTTTCATTGGTCAATGGGACAGAACCAGACTCTGGGGTATAAAAAGCATCGAAATGAGCCTGAATTGCTAGCCGTGCTAACTCAAGGACAACCAGAAGCTAAGCTAGGCTAGCTATCACTAATACAGCAGTGTTCATTCATTCATCTTCTTCCACTTAATATTGATCCAAAATATTTTAAAAAAAAGAGAGAATGACACAAGATATATTACTGACTGTGAGCCCACTGGGACATGGATGTCCAGTTGGGTGTGTAGAATATATAAAGAGCAATGATAAAAACTATGGTTCTGGCCCTAAGCTAACTAGCTAGCAGCACTATAGCACTGCGTTAGAAATGTCCACTCATTTTCTACCTCCCTACTCACTACAGAGCCAATTCAAATGAAGAGGATTACTGTATACATTGAACTCACCAGAACAATAAAAATTTGGATTTTAGACACTACTCAACTTACTGTCTCAGCATCATTTATTGTGTCATTACAGTGAGACAGTAAAACGCAACAGATTAATACTGTTAAAAGTAAATCCCTACATGTATTTTGCAGTAAATATATTAAATGGATTTTACCACAGTATTAAGTAAAAATATTTGGAGGCAGTTTATACTGTGATGCAGGCTCTCCTCTCACTGCTCCATCGTTTGTGTAATGTAGTTTTAAATGTTGTCATTTAAAGGCTTGTGGTGATGACTACGTATACACATTTTATTGTACTATGTGGTGTAGCTTTAGTATGTTCATTTAAATTTTATTGTCTTAATTATGTTATGTATAAGCCCAACTAGGGACAAGAGTTGAAAATTAGTAATAGCTATAAACTCTGTACAGCACATCAGTTGCATTTTCTGTATTGGAACTAAAGTGTACTTGTCATGAGCTGAGCATTGGAGGTTCCGCCATGCTCAGTCTCGTGGCTTTTTCTCTGTATTTATATATTTGTTGTATTTTTGTGCTTTTTGGTTTTTGTTATCCCTACAATGTTTTTTTATTTTTCTGTTTATGTCTTAGTTTTACTTTGTCCTGATTCTGTATCAATTGGTATCTGTTGGTCAGTTTGTACTTGTTTATATTTTATTCTTCTAATTCCTTATTACTGCGGTTGACAGTTGTCAGGGCATTTCCCGGTTGGTGCTCCATGTGAGCGTAGCCCTGTCAGCTGTCAGCCAGTCGCTCTCCTCTCATTACTTCCAGCTGATCCAAATTATTATTCACTGCTACCTTCTAACCGCTCATGTGACCCTATACCTGTCATTACTTGTATTATTTGTTCTGACCCTATTTAAGAACAATATTTTCATTTCATTTTGCCGCAGTCTTAGTGATTCTTCCTCCCCGCCACCAGAACCCCTTCCCCATTCTGGTGAGTTTGTTCTGATCCTCCGTTCGTAAGTTTACCTTGTTATCTGTTTGAATTTTTGTGTTCATGCACTCTGGAACTTTATGTTTTGTTAATAAATGCCACAAACTGCAGTTCAGTATGTGGGTCTGTTTCTCTGCCCCGAGGGGCCATTCATGGCAGTACTGTCCCCGTTTACATAAAATTCTATTCTATTCATTATGTGATACATTGGCTAATATAGTGACCATTGGTGGGACACTACTTTTCAGAATGTAATGTGGAATAGTTTGAATGCACTTTATAGTGAAAATTTCAATTAAGATTTCAAGCAGCGCAACAAAATGGCTGATTCACTCCACAGGGCACTATGTAGTGAAAGAGTGGACACTTGAAACAGGTGTATAGTTTCGGCCGCTAACGTATAATTCAAATAAGCTGCAGTTTTCATGTCACAACATGCATGCCAAAGCCAGTTATTGAATGAGTGGACCCTAAAAAAGTGACAGGATTGCCTTATCTTTTTTCCCATTGGCAGCAACTGCAGACACCCAACTTACTTCACAAAAGCACTGAAAAAAAGACATTTTTATCATATGTGCTATTTTAAAAAATTACAACCGCCATCTTTAATCTGTAGTGGCTCACTCTTTTGTTTGCCTTATTTTAATATCTCCTTTAACTCAGTCCTATTCCTATTCTTTATTCAAATCACCTCTCTATATACACATTTTCTGCTCTACCTCCAGAGGGCTTTGGGTTTGAAAAGCCTTTGGTTTGACCGATCTCCTGCTCCAGTCGCTGCAGTCTTGCTTCTAGCAGCTTCTGCTCGTCTGCCATCTTAGTTTTCTTCTCTGAGATGTTCCGCGCTCCCTGCTTCTGCACCTTGCTGTATATCTTGTTGTGCTCTGGACTGGGTGGGCTAGAGTGGTCGGTGGTTGGGATGAGGAATGTGGCTGAAACAGAAAAGGTTAATTTAATGTTATAGAAATGATAATGTTAATATTTATCCATAGGTTCTATGGAGGGATATACACTTGAAGACAGAATTGTGAACCTCCCTATGAAAATTTATTTTTTTAAAAGGATTTGTTAAACAGTGCAAAGAATTTTTAACAGTTTTTCCAAATATCCTAGTTTTATTTTGGATGCTTACATTATTTTACTTTGCACATAGAAAAAAAATTATTTCTGATAGAAAAATTCCATATTATCTACATTATTATTGATATTAATAATGTATTATTATATTTGAGAAGTATCATACCTTTCATATGCCATGTTTAATGTTTATATGTGCATTCCATATAGGATAAGTTCATATATTCTTGGCATGTTTCTGTGAGCAATTTCAGAGAGTTCAGACTGAAGATCAGTACAGGATCAGTACATGCATAAGGAATGATCTAAGCCACTTTTTATAATCTCTTTGACATGTCCTGTTTCGGGTCACAGGAATGCACAGGAACTCTTCAGCTTATATAGATTAGTGTTTTATGGACGTTCTGTTAGATTTACATTCTTGTCTCCAGAGTGTCTGTGACGTTTCCCCGGACAAGCTTTGATTATCAGGACTGTCCCGTTCTGTCCCTTCCCTTATCCTCATCCTCCCTCTCCTTTCTCCTACCTATATATATCAGACCTAAAGAAATGGATCCTTTAGAGATTCTAGGTGTGTCTGAATGCCATGCTTTGTAACCTCTCCCCCAAGTGGCCATTGGGGTGACTCCTTATATATTTTTGTAATAAATGTAAATAAATCCAACTTTCTGCCTGATTTTTGACTTTGAATAATTTAAGCTCAAAATTATTCTAACAATTTCATCAAAACCAAAAACTACCAGAGTCAAAATTATGATCTGCCCTAATGCTAACAGTCGGACAGCCTGCAGTCATTTGTTGTAGTTTTCAGCAAGTCTCACACACGACTCCTGACCAATCCCAGCCCATTCGCCATTGGCGAATTTCTCATGCTCCTCCAGATTTGATGGTCTTCTGTTTACCCCACAGATTTTCAATGGGATTCAAGTCAGGGTTTTGTGCAGGTAAGTCAGTAACATTCACCTTGGTAGATCTTCACTAGGAGCGACGTATGTTTTGGGTCGTTGTCATGTTGGAAGACAAAGCAACGGCACAGACCTAGTTTTGCTGCCGAATGCTTGGGGTTTCCTTTCAAAATCCTTCTTTCTCCATGATTCCTTAAACCTTGACGGGATTCCCAGCTCTAGATGCACAGAAATCCTCACAGTATAATACTCCCACCACCATGTTTCACAGTGGGGATGGTATTCTTTGAGTTGTTGCCTCTCCTTTCTTTCTACAAACATCAGCAGTGTCTCTAGTTTTGTCTCATCTGACCAGTATGCATAATCTTCCTCCAGGTTGTCCTTAGTATTCTTCAGTCTGGCTTGAAGGTGTCTATTCTGCATTAGCGGAGTTTTTCTTGGTCTGCAACCTCACAGTCCATTCATTTGCAGGGATCTAGTGATTATCTTCTTTAAGGGTACAATTCCCTACTTGACTAAGTCATTATTTATTTATTTATTCCATTTAACCTTTATTTACACAGGGAAGTTCCTGTGTAAACCTGAGGCAACCTCTCTTTTTCAAGGACGCCCTGTTCACATTCACACAGTTACATATTCACACCTGGAACCTGCCCAATACAACCACAGATTGACCTGTGGCCACTGAGCAGCTCCACTGGAGCAGTTGGGCTTAAAGGCCTCGGACAGTGACATTTTTTTATTGAACCAATCAACTGATTGTATGAAAATATTCCATTCTGCCCATTCCCGTGATTTAATATGTGTCACCAGCCTCCATAAATGACCTTATTTGGTCATAGCCCAGCCTTCACTTAGTGAGGCTGCAGTACCGCCATCTCTCGATAGGTGCGGGCATTAGTGACGTCAGCCCAGGAATACAAAGAAAATGGCAGAACGAGAGCAAAGTGATTCGGACAGCGAATTGACATGGCATCCGAAACGCACACAAAAAGAGGTCATCTCTTACTTAGCTTCAAGGGATCAAATAATCTACACTGATTACAGCAGCTGGCTAAAACAGCTGAAGCACCGCTGAACATTACACAGAAATGATGTCTTCTACGACACTACTTTGGCTGCAAAACTCACTCAATCGGAGTAATGGAGTATGAGGGGATTTGGGAGCAAAGAGTGCCCCATCCCACCCAACTCCACAAGCACACACTCTTATAAACGCACTTCCTATTTTCTTTTAACCAACGTCCACACAGAGCTGGGGGGGGGGGGGGGTTAAAAACAATAAGGTCTGCACATCTTTGCGGAATACCTCCGCTCGCCGTGCAAAAAATAATAGGTGAGGAGGACGTGTCCACATTAGACACGAAATGCACGCCTTCCGTGGTCAAGAAATTCTCTCCCTGAGTACACAAGCCCACCCGACCGTTCCCCATCTTCGTGGCGCAGTAAAGGTGGACACACACATGGTCAGGGAGCCGTATGTGGACCCGAAACCACCACCACCACCCCGAAACTGAGCCAAAACGTGGAAAAATCAGCTCCTATTATGCAGTCTTACCTGGGCGAACGAGTTGAGAAGCCGACTTTTTTTTTTTCTTCTTTAGGCACACGTCGCTGGCAGCATCATCCGCTTCGGGGACGGAATAAGATTTTTGGAGTAATTGTTTCCACCTTTCTTATTAATCCTGCAAGAAGCGGCTTCTTGTCGGTAACCACGGACCAGAGAGGAGCGTTTAACCTCACGGGGAGAACGATACAACGTGTTCAAACCGAGTCCTTGCGTATTGAAAGCGGCCGAGTAGGTGTCTAACTGTTCCACTGCTTTTTTTCCTCCCCTTCTCTCTCTCTCCCTTGGCTGTAGTCACCGCATGCTCCTCTGGTATACCATCGCACCCGTAGACAACACAACGCCAAACCATATTAATTCGATTCCTGAAATCCTAATCTTAATAAATAATCTACTTGTAATCCACAAGTATTCCGAGAAATATCCGTAATCGCCGATTTTAAAACGTAAACATCAAGTGTTGCATGAAGCAAAACACAGCAATGGCCGCCGACCGTGTGCGTGTGTTTGCCTGAGCTGACGTCACACAGTCAGTGGCCGTCTTAGCCGCTGATCGCTTGGCTGGGTCCGCCAGCTCTCCACGACAGCATACTTCAAGAGCGCATTGTCACCTTATGCGAGATTCGTTGACACCAAAACATGTGCGGTTCGACTTAGCTCATCTCAGACAACAATTTGAGATATGAATTAGCGATATTGAATTTTCGTCTGTCCGACGCCTTTAAGGGCATTGCTCAATGGCACCACAGTTGGGTTAATGAGGGTAGGGCAAATACTGCTACGTTATCTGTCCCACCCAGATTTGATCCGGCCTTTGGGTCACAGGAATGCACAGGAACTCCTCAGCTTATATAGATTAGTGTTTTATGGACGTTCTGTTAGATTTATGTACATTCTTGTCTCCAGAGTGTATGTGACGTTTCCCCAGAAAAGCTTTGATTATCAGGACTGTCCCGTTCTGTCCCTTCCCTTATCCTCATCCTCCCTCTCCTTTCTCCTACCTATATATATCAGGCCTAAATAAATGGATCCTTTAGAGATTCTAGGTGTGTTTGAATGCCATGCTTTGTAACCTCTCCCTCAAGTGGCCATTGGGGTGACTCCTTATATATTTTTGTAATAAATGTAAATAAATCCAACTTTCTGCCTGATTTTTGACTTTGAATAATTTAAGCTCAAAATTATTCTAACAATTTCATCAAAACCAAAAATTACCAGAGTCAAAATTATGATCTGCCCTAATGCTAACAGTCGGACAGCCTGCAGTCATTTGTTGTAGTTTTCAGCAAGTCTCACACACGACTCCTGACCAATCCCAGCCCATTCGCCATTGGCGAATTTCTCATGCTCCTCCAGATTTGATGGTCTTCCGTTTACCCCACAGATTTTCAATGGGATTCAAGTCAGGGTTTTGTGCAGGTAAGTCAGTAACATTCACCTTGGTAGATCTTCACTAGGAGCGACGTATGTTTTGGGTCGTTGTCATGTTGGAAGACAAAGCAACGGCACAGACCTAGTTTTGCTGCCGAATGCTTGGGGTTTCCTTTCAAAATCCTTCTTTCCCTATGATTCCTTAAACCTTGATGGGATTCCCAGCTCTAGATGCACAGAAATCCTCACAGTATAATACTCCCACCACCATGTTTCACAGTGGGGACGGTATTCTTTGAGTTGCTGCCTCTCCTTTCTTTCTACAAACATCAGCAGTGTCTCTAGTTTTGTCTCATCTGACCAGTATGCATAATCTTCCTCCAGGTTGTCCTTAGTATTCTTCAGTCTGGCTTGAAGGTGTCTATTCTGCATTAGCGGAGTTCTTCTTGGTCTGCAACCTCACAGTCCATTCATTTGCAGGGTTCTAGTGATTATCTTCTTTAAGGGTACAATTCCCTACTTGACTAAGTCATTATTTATTTATTTATTCCATTTCTTTATTTACACAGGGAAGTTCCTGTGTAAACCTGAGGCAACCTCTCTTTTTCAAGGACGCCCTGTTCATATTCACACAGTTACATATTCACACCTGGAACCTGCCCAATACAACCACGGATTGACCTGTGGCCACTGAGCAGCTCCACTGGAGCAGTTGGGCTTAAGGGCATTGCTCAATGGCACCACAGTTGGGTTAATGAGGGTAGGGCAAATACTGCTACATTATCTGTCCCACCCAGATCTGATCCTGCCAGGCCGGGGATTGAACCAGTGACCCCTCCGCTCACCAATCCACATCCCTAACCATTAGGCCGCCACTGTCCAGTGTCTTGGCAGTTGTTCTGGGATCTTTAGACATATCTCTCACCAGTTTTCTTTCCACAGTCTTTGAAATCTTTCACCTCCTACCTCTGCCAAGCTTGCTCTGTACTATGTGGTTCTCTTTGAATTTCTTGATGATACTTCTCACTCCAGTTCTTGACACTTGGAAACACTGTGATAACTTTGTATAGCCATCTCCTGCTTTGCTAGCATCAGCAATTCTTTTTCTCAAATCTAAATATTTCTTTTGTTTTTGGCATGCTGCTTTCTCAAGTGACAGGTCAAATCCTTGCAAAAGTTTTTATACTGTGTGTAAATTGGAAGATAACCCTTAGTTTTAACCCTTTGAGTGTGAGAATTTGCGTGCCCCTAGTGGCAGAGCGTGGCACTGCGCCTGCCTTCTCACTCTGACTTTGTCAAAAGTAAGTGAGAAATTTCTGTTTGTTTTTTTTTTTAATGTTCTGATTTCTTGTTCATGTACTTTGAAGATAAGATGATGGGGTACCTCTGTACAAAAGACGGTGTCAAAAGACTGAACCATTTTTTGTGTAAATACATCCAAAGTCCAGTTTTGACTGAGTTATGGAATTTAAAGAGGTGCCGCAACATTATGCAAATTAGATGCGTAGATTTATTCCTATCTGAAACTGTGGATCATATTTTACATCTTTCTGACTGACAGTAAGCCAATATCTCTGACCACTTTCAAGTTAAAGCCTTGGAAATCTGAACCATTTTATTGACAAAAAATATTTACCACTCTTGACCACTAGGGGGTATATCACAGTCTGGCAACATACACACTCGGAGGGTTAACTTGATTTTAAAAACTTTGAACATTACAAAGTTAAAGCCCATTATTGCACAGCAGTGGCTTGTGCTATGGCTCAATAAAAAGGTCAGCTTTTTAGGAGGCTCATAATTTTGACCCTGGTAGTTTTTGGTTTTTGTGAAATAATTTTGTTTCTGTTTGCAAAGATAAATAATGTATGCTTTCTAAAGAAAACAAGGATGTTTGGGAAAGCTGTGTTAAAAATTTGTTGCATTGTTCAACAGCACTTGAAATACTATTAAGAAAAGACATTTTTATGTGGGGCTCATAATTCTGTCCTCTCTCACACACACACACACACACACACACACACACACAGAGTGGAGCAAAAAAGTGTTTGCCCCCTTCCTGATTTCTCATTTTTTTTGTATGTTTGTCACACTTAAATGTTTCAGATCATCAAACAAATTTAAATATTAGACAAAGATAACAAAAGTAAACACAAAATGGAGTTTTTAAATGAAGGCGTTTATTATTAAGGGTAAAAAAAATCCAACCTACATGTCCCTGTGAGAAAAAGTGATTGCCCCCACCCCCGTTAAAACATAAATTAAGTGTGGATTATCACATCGTTGGAAAGCTGAGAGGGCGGCGCAGTGGCGGAGTGGTTAGCACTGCGGCAGCACAGCAACTTACCCTTGGCCGGGGGATCCTGGGTTCGATCCCAGCCCCTGACCAACAGTGATCTGTGTGGAGTTTGCATGTTCTCCCCGTGTCTGCGTGGGTTTACTCCGGGATTTCTCTGGTTTCCTCCCACATGCCAAAAACATGCAAGTTAGGTTAATTGGCATCAAACTTGGGATTCTAAATTGTCCTTAGGTATGACTGTGAGAGTGAATGGTTGTCTGTCTCTCTGTGTTGGCCCTGCGATGGACTGGCGATCTGTCCAGGGTGTACCCTGCCTCTCACCCAAAAGACGCTGGGATAGGCTCCAGCCCCCCCATGACACGAAAAGGATTAAGCGGAAGAAGATGGAAAGCTGAGTTCAATTTCTCTAGCCACACCCAGGCCTGATTACTGCCACACCTGTTCTCAATCAAGAAATCCCTTAAATAGGACCTGCCTGACAAAGTGAAGTAGACCAAAAGATCCTCAAAAGCTAGACATCATGCTGTGATCCAAAGAAATTCAGGAACAAATGAGAAACAAAGTAATTGAGCTCTATCAGTCTGGAAAAGGTTATAAAGCCATTTCTAAAGGTTTGGGATGCCAGCGAATCATAGTGAGAGCCATTATCCACAAATGGCGAAAACATGGAACAGTGGTGAACCTTCACAGGAGTGACTGGCCAACCAAAATTACCCCAAGAGCGCAGTGACGACTCATCCAAGAGGTCACAAAAGACCCCACAACAACATCCAAAGAACTGCAGGCCTCACTTGCCTCAGTTAAGGTCAGGGTTCATGATTCTGGGACGAAAACCACTGCTGAGCAAAAAGAACATAAAGGCTCATCTCAGTTTTGCCAGAAAACATCTTGATGATCCCCAAGACTTTTGGGAAAATACTCTGTGGACTTACGAGACAAAAGCTGAACTTTTTGAAAGGTGTGTGTCCCATTACATCTGGCGTAAAAGTAACACAGCATTTCAGAAAAGGAACATCATATCAACAGTAAAATATGATGGAGGTGGTGTGATGATCTGGAGCTGTTTTGCTGCTTCAGGACCTGGAAGACTTGCTGTGGTAAATGGAACCATGAATTCTGCTGTCTACCAAAAAATCCTGAAGGAGAATGTCCAGCCATCTGTTTGTGACCTCATACTCATCAAGGAGTATCAGGGATGACAGAGAGGAGGAGTATCGGAGACTGGTAGGGGACTTTGCTGCATGGTGCCACACTAACCACCTACAGCTCAACACCTCTAAGACGAAGGAGCTGGTTATTGATTTTGGGAGGTCTAGACCAAGACCTCAACCAGTCCTGTTAGAGGGAGCTGAGGTGGAGGTTGTGGATTCATACAAATATCTTGCGTTGTGGTTGGATAATAAATTGGATTGGACAACATACATTAGCCACTTGTATGGGAAGACACAAAGTAGGATGTACTTCCTAAGGAGATTGCGGTCCTTCAACATCTGCAGCAAACTTCTGCGGATGTTTTACCAGTTGGCGGTTGCCAGCGTCCTCTTTTACTCTGTGGTGTGCTGGGGGGGCGGGGGGGCAGTATATCCAAGAAGGATGCGTCCAGACTGGATAAACTGATCAAGCGGGCCGGCTCTGTGGTCGGCGCGAAGCTGGACACCCTGGTGACGGTGGCAGAGATGAGGACTCTGGATAAACTGTTGGATATAATGGACAACGTCAGCCACCCTCTGCACACCGTCATCAGTGACCAGAGGAGCCTGTTCAGTGAAAGACTGCTCCTTCCCAAGTGTCGGACCAACAGGCTCAAGAACCCTTTTGTCCACCATGCCATCACACTCTATAACTCCTCACTTGGGGGGGGACATAGAGTACAGAGGACAGTAGGGTATTCATAGTGCAAGAACCTTAACTTAACCATACTTGTACAAGCCATATTTAGCCTTGTATTTATATTGTGTATATTATGTTAAGTGTTTATTTTTTTTATTTTTTTATTTTTTGCTTTTCTGATCTGTATGCTCCTTTTATGTGCTGCTGAAAATTTTAAATTTCCCAGAGGGAGTTATCCCAAAGGGATTAATAAAGTTAAGTCAAAGTCTGAAGCGTACTTGGGTTCTGCAGCAGGACAATGATCCAAAACACACCAGCAAGTCCACCTCTGAATGGCTTAAGAAAAACAAAATGAAGACTCTGAAGTGACCTAGTCAAAGTCCTGACCTGAATCTGATTGAGATGCTGTGGCATGACCTTAAAAAAGTGATTAATGCTCGAAAACCCTCCACTGTGGCTGAATTACAACAATTCTGCAAAGATGAGTGGCCCAAAATTCCTCCACAGTGCTGTAAAAGACTCATTGCCACTTATTGCAAATGCTTGATTGCAGTTATTGTTGCTAAGGGTGGCCCAACCAGTTATTAGGTTTAGGGGGCAATCACTTTTTCACACAGGGCCATGTAGGTTTGGATTTTTTCCCCTTAATAATAAGCACCTTCATTTAAAAACTGCATTTTGTGTTCACTTGTGTTATCTTTGTCTAATATTTAAATTTGTTTGATGATTTGAAATATTTAAGTGTGACAAACATACAAAAAATGAGAAATAAGGAAGGGGGCAAATACTTTTTCACACCACTAAACACACACACACACACACACACACACACACACACACATATTTAGAAAATTTCCTTTACTAAGATTTGTTGGTCTCTGTTTGTAGTCTCCAGTGGATATAAAAAAGTCTACACACCCCTGTTCAAATGCCAGGTTTTTGTGATGTAAAAAAATGAGACCAAGATAAATCATTTCAAAACTTTTTCCACCATTAATGTGACCTATAACCTGTACAACCCAATTGAAAAACAAACTAAAATCTTTTAGGGGGAAAAATAAAAAAATAAAAAAACTTAACATAACCTTGTTGCATAAATATGCACACCCTTAAACTAACACTGTTGCAGCACCATGGGCTTTTATTACAACACTCAGTCTTTTTGGGTAGGAGTCTATCAGCATGGCACATCTTGATGTGGCAATATTTGCCCACTCTTCTTTGCAAAAATGCTCCAAATCTGTCAGATTGTGAGGGCACCTCCTGTGCACAGCCCTCTTCAAATCACTCCACAGATGTTCAATTGGATTCAGATCTGGAATCTGGCTGGGCCATTCCAAAACCTTAATCTTCTTCTGGTGGAGCCATTTTTTTGTTGATTTGGATGTGTGCTTTAGGTCATTGTCGTGCTGAAAGATGAAGTTCCTCTTCATCTTCAGCTTTCTAGCAGAAGCCTGAAGGTTTTGTGCCAACACTGACTGGTATTTGGAACTATTCATAATTCCCTCCACCTTGACTAAGGCCCCAGTTCCAGCTGAAGGAAAATAGCCCCAAAGCATGATGCTGCCACCACCATGCTTCACTGTAGATATGGTGTTCTTTTGGTGATGAGCAGGGTAGTGTTCGCCAGAAATTCCTGCAGCTCCTTCAATATTGCTGTCAGCCTCTTGGCAGCCTCCTTGACCACGTTTCTTCTCGTCTTTTCATCAATTTTGGAGGGATGTCCAGTTCTTGGTAATGTCACTGTTGTGCCATATTTTCTCCACTTGATGATGACTGTCTTCACTGTGTTCCATGGTATATTTAATGCCTTGGAAATTATTTTGTACCCTTCTCCTGACTGATACCTTTGAACAATGAGATCCCTCTGATGCTTTGGAAGCTTTCTGTGGACCATGGCTTGTGCTATAAGATGTGACTACAAAAATGTCAGGAAAAGCCTACTACAACAGCTGAACTTTATTTGGTGTTAATCAGAGGCATTGTAAATGGTGGCAGGTGTGTGCTGACTCCCATTTAACATGAGTTTGAATATGATTGGTTAATTCTGAACACAGCCACATCCCCAGTTATAACAGGATGTGCGTATTTATGCAACCAAGTTATTGTAAGTTTTTTATTTTTCCACTTAAAAGATTTCAGTTTGTTTTTCAATTGGGTTGTACAGGTTATAGGTCACATTAATGGGAGAAAAAGTTTTGAAATGATTTATCTTGGTCTCATTTTTTACATCACAAAAACCTGGCATTTGAACAGGGGTGTGTAGACTTTTTATATCTACTGTAAATGTCTAAATGACAAGCAGACTCACACTGGGGTACTTTAATACTTACATGGCACATCATCTGTCACATTTTCAGCACTTTTCCTTCCAGGCCTTTTCTTCTCTTTGGCTTGCAGAGATTGGCAACTGGTTTCCTCACTAAAATCTGTAGGTTCTGAAGTATCAACAGCAAACAACCATCATTAGCTAAAAACAACTGCACGACTTCTAAATTCTGGAGGTTTTTTGCACAGTATGTGCCAGTTCAGTTTGCCCATTAAGGTAGAAGCATTTTAAGGACACATAGAACATTTGAAATTGCTAATGCCAAAAGCCTGAGGGCTGTTCAGGCAGTAACAAATATAATGAGGCTTTCCATTTAGCTCTAATGACATTAGGTCACCTTGTGGCTGTTGTGAAATTAAATGCTGTTAAATAAAAGCTGCAGTGTTCTTTATTAATGGCAAAAATGTTGTGTGCATTATAACACAGGGTTGTTCCATTTTGTATCTTTTTTAATAAAGGTAATTCTCTGGTTGAAGCTTATCCTGAGTTTTAAAGAGCCCACGGCAGGTGATGAGTTATCACACAGCCAACACATTTAATAAATTTAAGATAATAATTCCACAACAGTTAGCTTTAACTAAGCAGTTTGATTGGAAAACATGGATTCCAGGAGTTACTTTACTTACTTTAGCAGTATTTTGATAATCTGTAAATTACAGTAACTGCCTATGGTTTCATATATGAGTATTGAAACATGCTGTATAAATTAAATTCCATAGCAAGGTGCTGTTTGAAAAGAGACAGACTTCACAGCCCTGAAATTGTGTTGTAGTGTTCTAACTTCATGCTAATAGATAGCCAGGTTAGCTGTGGTCAGCTTACTTTTAAAATGAATTACCCCAAACTTTAGATTAAAACCTCACAACTTCAAGGGGAGCCTTACAACATAAAGCGTGCTTCTGACTATTTGCTTAAGCTAAATATAGATTGTTAAATATGAACTACTTGAAGATGCAGTAGACAGAGTTTTTCACTGCACAGAGAAAAAAACATGGTGTGTGGGTTTACAATTCTATGGATCCTCCTTCATTTTAATTTAACTACCAGACCGCAGCAGGACCAGTCTGCCCTACAGGGAAAAGAGCTCTAAGCATGGTCGGAGAAACAAGAGGTGCACACAAAACCAACATTCATCATTAACTAATTATGACAGTTTTATGACATTCTTTTATCAGAATGATACAAAATGAAAGCATTCCAAAAGTTGTTTTGAGTTGTTGCATTCAGCAGAGCAGTTTAACAGACCTCAAGCCAAAAGGAGCAGCTCCTCTTTCTCGGTTTAAAAGTGAAATTCGAATGAATGATAATATAACTGAAGGAAATTTTACAACTCTGTAAAAATCATGGACAAAGAGAAAGACTGGCATAATCTCTGAATTGTAGCCTACATCTCATCCGTGTGTAATTATGATCAAGTCTCCCCAGTGCAGCAGGGCTGTGGAGGAAGTTAAAAAGCTCCTTAAAGGGTACCTGTAGTGAATTTTAATCAATAGCTATTTCAAAGGCTCAAATACAGCAATTTTGGTCACGATTCCTTCTCAAATACGCCCAGGTTTCAAGTCACTGCTCTGTCAGTCAGTTATGGTCATGGACATCTCGTCTCCTCCATGGGCTGTTTCAGCATTGGTAGTGACACACAGTTGTTGCTTTGTGCAATTGACTGGGCTGCAGTATAGCAGTCAACAAACATTTTAACATCAGAATTTTATGTAATTTTTTACAACCATGTACAAGCAAATCTACCCGCATATAGTTTAATGAAATAAAATTCTAGTATATCAAGATTTATTCAATGTGTTCTGAAGTTGCTTGATTGGGAACTTGCCTATTCGTCAAGTCCCCTTCAGCTGCTGGTCCTCGGAGGTACTTGCGGATCATGCCATCAATGAAGGCCATTTCCAAGGACGGTTTGTGCAGTATATATCTGTGCAGATTGTGTGCTGTTTTCAACTTGGATCTCGACCCACTGAGCATCTGCTGAACACGTTTACTTGTCCGCGGTAAAACCAGAATCAACGAGTGTATGTCACTTCCGGCCGGCGATGGCTGCTCCCCATTGGTTTTGACCAAGTGGAATAAAATTATTCCGTATACTGACTCTAGAGGTTATTTTTACTGAATAAATGCATTTTGGGTTTATAAGTAATACCTAAAGCACGATTGTTACAATGACCAGTACTGGTACAGATTTGTCTTCCCATTTAAACACTGTCATGTTAATATTAAGCCTTTGATTCTGCACCTCTGTTTATTAAAAGGAATGAGAGCAAAGACAGTAATTGGTTTATTTCACCTTACGCCCCAAACACACCTCTGAATAATTTAGAGCATTAGGACAGTGCAAAATTTGTTTCTGTACTGCTACAATAGCGAAATGAACTTGGAAATACCAATAACCGTGCCACACGCTTCAGACAGTTAATTATGGATTGCGCTGCTGTAATACAGCCCTCTGTCTCAGCTGCGTTACTCCAGTCCATCTGTCTCTGGTGAGTGGTGGTCTAATTGTCAAACTGTTTATCCTCCACTGTTGGTACTCATGCCCAGTGATGGCAGTCTCAACACTGATTGGCTATCATGATCTAAAATCAAGCAAATTTTTTTTGCCCAAGTTGAGCAAAATCTAACTCACACGGATACAAATTTGCGTGTATTTGCATCTTTCCATTGACGCTGCATGTAATCGTGCCACACAAAAAATTTGCTTTGCATTTGGTCTGAACACATCAATAAGGGTAGCAGTCGGGAACTATGTGTTTTTGGATAGTGATGCTAGTCTTGGAAGAACACATTAACTAATTAAATCATAATCTGTTGTCACTTAAAACTATCATCATAAACTGTAGAGCTGTTGTGTAAAAGCAATGTCATACTCAAGTCCATGCCATGTCATGATGTCACTATGGTGATGTCTTTGGCCCTCTGCTGCATGTCAGGCCTATGACCAAATCACTGCAGTGCTACATACAGTATATTCATTGATATCGCACTCACAACACACCATAAGATGGTTAACTGCTCAAGATTACATCAGTTACTTGTGGTTAGCAGCTGCCATTTATAACAAATGGCTAAAAGCTAATGGGGGAAATTCATACTCACAACCTTTTTAGGCATGCACTTTACCCCAAAAAGTATCTACATGAAATATAAGGTGATAAAGCTGCATGTGAAAATGCATATAATGAGATTCAGTCAGACTGATGTGTGAAGAACATAGATAATTGATCATCCCAACATTTTCCAAATAAATTACAGCTTGAAAGGCAACATGTTTGTCACTGAAAATTAATGTGTCAACTTTATGAAGAAATATTAATAAGAAATAACATTATGGTTTTATGCCATATTGAAGGGGTGGATTCTGAGTTTCCACGGAACAAATATCTACACTACAAGAATTTTAATAGCCAAATTTATTCACTTGAGCAGTCCTAACTTCACCATGGCTTGTTAAATTACACAATCAGTCTTTGTTTTAATCATATTATTACACCACAGGATTCATATCCATAGGTGTTGTGTCAATCTATCTCCCCATCTAGTGTAAAGTGGGTACCTGGAGAAGGTTCTCGTCTGCCAGACATCTGAGTTGGCTGGGGTGTGATGGACTGGAAGAAAGAAACAGCGAGGCAGTCAAACAATAAGAACAGCAAGTCATTTTTCATAGAGAAAACAGTATGCTATCATTGTATTGCAGTTTCTGTCAGAGGAAGACATAAAGAAAGTAGGTGACATCACTTCAAATAACAGCAACATCCAATGGCCGGGGCTACAAGTATGCCAGGATAATAAAATAAACTATTTTGATTTATTAATTTACTGGCAGAATTGCCTCATAGCTACTTACAATGTGAATGTTAAAACTGGCAATAAAGCCCTAAATTATATGAATTTATGTGGGATGTAGTCTGACATTTTATGAACCTAATCATGATGCATCATTGTGTAAGCCTCAGCTATATGCTCCACCATACAGGCTGCTCAGATTGTGTTATGACCCAAGAGGTACAATCATTCACATCCAATGTCACTTTGACTTGTGACTGCTATAAAATAAAAGAAAGATGGCAGCTAGAGTCTGAGACAGACTGGACAGATAACGACAGGGGGAAACAGAGCCCAGTGGGACCATTACAGGCCAGCAACCCAGGCTGCCAGCGTATACGGCTGCAGAACAAACACGTCAACTGAACACTGTTTCTGGGACTTGTAATTCTGAACCATATCCACCAAGATATTAAAAATGTGTAGGTTAATTATAGACTATAGAACAGACTTAACAGTGTGTAAAACTATATGTAACCTGTGATTAGTAATGACCAGCAGTCATAATTTCAGAGGTATTTTCCAAAATGACTCAGAGAAGCACAATAAGCCCAAACTGCCATCACCCGAATGGTTGAGACATCAGAAATAAAAAGAACAAAACAAAACTGCAAAATACTGTAACATGATAAAGATACAAGGGGGGCTGAAAAGTTCATAGGGGTCAAATTTGACCAAATTTATGGTTTATTTTTCAACATAGTCTCCCCTTCGGTCCACACATTTCTTCCATTGGTGTTGCAGCGCTTGGATCCCTGCAGTTGAAAATAAACCACATATGGTCAAATCTGACCACTATGAACTTTTCAGCCCATTAACTTTTCAGCCCCCCCTCGTGTCATAGGTGCCCCTTCGAGGCGAAGGAGAAGACCTATTTGCATGGCGCAGTTTAAACATAATTTATTGCAAAAAATAACAAAATGCAGCACGAGGCTGGAAAAAAATAACACAAAGCTGCACGGCAGGATAACGACCTAAACCGTGATGAGCTTGGATAACAAAACAGTACACTGTGCACTTGAACATAATGATGAACAGAGCAGTAGATCGCCGCACTGAGAATGAGTCAAGAGCTGAATATAGTATATGGGGCAGCCAGTGATCAACACAATTAGATACAGCTGTGAGTAATTAACAACACAAAGGGGCCAATAATGAGGAGCAGGAGTAACAGAGCGCTGTCACCACAAATAAACCCTAAATGATGACTGAGACAGGAACAAAGATAATAATAAAGATGACAATAATAATTAGAAAAGCACTCGGAGAGTGCAGACCTCCGCCAAGCTCCACAGTTCCCCCCATACAGTGTTTGTGTGCACGTTTTCAGATTCTTTGACCATGAAAAGATATGACTAGCAATTGGATTGACAATGACAGGATTAGTGGTTCAGTAGTTATTCAGGAAAATCGCATTTTCCGTAATGGCGGTTTTCTTCTGGACGGTGATCCGGATCACCACCAAAATCTAATCATCTGTAGGATACCCCATTTGTGACAATCTCTGAAAATTTCTTGAAAATCCATCCATAACTTTTTGAGTTATCTTGCTAACAAACAAACAAACAAACAAACAAACAAACAGACAGACAAACCAACGCCGAAGAAAACATAACCTCCTTGGCGGAGGTAATAATGAGTCTGAAAAGGAACACAAAGCGTGGACAGGGGCTGCAACCCTGTCCAGATCAGTACACTTTGTAGATACCATATCTCACAATAAAAGTCACACAAAACGCCAACGCCTGTACAGAATATCTCCCTGACTGTGAACAGATAACAGCTGAGTCTGATCAAAAGTAGCCATTTTACTTAAAAAAAAAAAAGAAAAGAATAAATAGACACAGACCTCTGTTATGACTCTGGACAAAAACACATTTATTCTGTGTACAACTGTGCCTCCCAATGGATACATCTGTTATCACCATAAAAACATTTCTCTCTCTCTCTCTCTCGCTCTCTCACTCACACATACAATCAAACAAACACGATTCAAGTGCAAAGTGTCTGAAAGAGGGCTACTAAAAAGAAAAAAATTATATTTGTTAGTTTTATGTCTACACGCCCCCGACTGCAAAATGTATAGTGAAAAATGCACATATACTGTAGTTTTAAAGATACCAGTGTGTTAGGCTGGAGACACACCAAGCCGACATCTGTGACAAAACCCCATGAACGACACCCTGCTGCATCCCCTTTTGTCAAGTTTGTCACCAGAAAAAAAGGTTGCACTTGGACACACCGGGAAGACTACTGCCAATGGCAGACGAGCACATACAGCGGTGTGAAAAAGTGTTTGCCCCCTTCCTGACTTCTCATTTTTTTGTATGTTTGTCACACTTAAATGTTTCAGATCATCAAACAAATTTAAATATTAGACAAAGATAATACAAGTAAACACAAAACGTAGTTTTTAAATGAAGGCGTTTATTATTAAGGGTAAAAAAAAATCCAAACCTACATGGCCCTGTGTGAAAAAGTGATTGCCCCCACCCCCTGTTAAAACATAAATGTTTATCACATCATTGGAAAGCTGAGTTCAATTTTTCTAGCCACACCCAGAACTGATTACTGCCACACCTGTTCTCAATCAAGAAATCACTTAATTAGGACCTGCCTGACAAAGTGAAGTAGACCAAAAGATCCTCAAAAGCTAGACATCATGCTGTCATCCAAAGAAATTCAAGAACAAATCAGAAACAAAGTAACTGAGGTCTATCAGTCTGGAAAAGGTTATAATGTAGAGGCTGGGTTAATCATCTCAGACTGGATGCAGAGGGTAAACAAAGAAGGACAATAGGTATGGAGATTATGGTGAGGTAGCAGGAAGAAGGAGTTGGGGGAGAAGGGATGAATGTATTGTGATGCAAGATGTCATGCAGATGTGAGATGGGCGGTTGATATAAAAGGAGAGCCCTTGGTGTATTGAGACATGCTTTTTCTGTGTATGACTGATGTGAGAGTGAATAAAGCCGTCTGTTGCATAAATCTGCCTCCGTTATTTGCACTCTCCACACTGGTGACCCCTTGACAAATTATGGAACACAAGGCAAGAACCCCGGAGTCGGCCCGGACGAACTGATGGAGAAGATGTTAGCGTTGATGGGCACGGATGACGGGCATTTTCTGTTTGCCCACGTTTTCCTCCGGAACCTCCCAACAGAGGCGAGAGCGGTCCTGGCCAATTCGCCATTACTGGCCGTGTGTGACTACCGTGCGCTAGCCCAGGAGGCAGATCGGATCATCCTCACCACCAGAGCCCTCACAGTGAACGCAGCGGCGTCAGAACCCAGCGAGACAACCAGCGGAGGCGAGGAGCCGCCTACGGTACCAGCAGCGGGGGCCAGGGAGCGCCAGAGAGACACGCTCTGCTTCTACCACCGCCGCTTTGGAGAGAACGCACGCAGATGTGTGCCACCATGCCAATTCAAGAGTTCGGGAAACGCCAAGGCCGGCAGTCGGTAGCAGCTGCGACCGCCAGTGAAGAGAACAAGCTGCTTTACGTGACAGACTCGTGCTTGGGGAGACGTTTCCTAGTAGACACCGGCGCCCAGAAGAGCATCATTCTGCCGTCCTATGCCGACCAGCTAGTGGGAGCTAGCGGCCCCGGGCTGGTAGCAGTAAACGGCTCGGACATTAAGACTTTTGGTGAGAGAACACTGACTTTATCCCTACACGGCCATATGTACAAGTGGACTTTTGTCATAGCGGCATTGAGTTTCCCAATCCTGGGAGCTGATTTTCTGTGTGCACACGGGTTGCTAGTCGATGTTGCTAACAGGCGCCTGGTTAATGCACTGTCTTTTGATTCTCTCCCCTGTACAGCTCGAGGGGCCGGGCCAATAACACAAGCCAACGTCACAGCTCCAGGCGGTAAGTTCCACACACTGCTCACTCAGTTCCCAGCACTCACGGTCCCGACGTTTTCGGCGGCCATCGCTAAACACGGGGTGGAACACTTTATCACCACCACCGGGCCCCCCGTTTTCGCACGACCTCGGCGCTTGGACGCAGCTAAACTGGCCATAGCGCACGAGGAGTTTGCCAACCTGGAAAGGTTGGGCATCATCAGGTGCTCGAACAGCCCATGGGTATCCACGCTACACATGGTCCCTAATGCCGAGGGATCGTGGCGACCGTGCAGAGATTTCCGCAGATTGAATAACGCCACAGCGCACGACCGCTACCCGATTCCCCATATTCAGGATTTTTCCAGTCACCTCGCCGGGGCACGCATTTTTTCTAAATTAGACCTGGTCCGTGGTTACCACCGGGTCCCGGTGCGCGTGGAGGACATACCCAAAACAGCGGTAATAACTCCGTTTGGCTTGTTTGAGTTTTTACGCATGCCCTTCAAATTAAAAGGAGCGGCACAGACATTCCAACGCATGATGGATGTGGTGTTGCGCAATCTGCCGTTTGTGTTTGTCTACCTGGATGACATCCTGGTGGCCAGTGCGTCCGAGGACGAACACGTAACCCACCTCAGGACGGTTTTCCGGAGGTTGGAGGAGCACGGATTAATAATCAACCCGATGAAATGCCAGTTTGGCGTGACGGGGATTGATTTTTTGGGGCACCGCGTCTCACCGGAGGGAGCGATACCCTTGCTCGACAAAGTGTGCGCCGTGGCGAATTTTCCGCGGCCTCAGACGGTCAGGGCGCTGCAAGAATTTTTGGGGATGGTTAACTTTTATAACCGGTTCCTCCCCCGCGCAGCTCAACTCATGCAGTCATTGTACGCCGCGCTCAAGAAACGGAAACCCACGGACAGAGTCGAATGGACTCCGGAGCGGGAGCAGGCATCCTCTGAGGTTAAAACAGCCCTGGCAAACGCCGCACTGTTGGCGCACCCGGACCCGGCGGCCCGGATAGAGCTCACTACCGACACCTCGGACGTGGCCATAGGGGCCGTCGTGGATCAACGTGTCGCCGGTTCTTGGCAGCAGCTCACTTTTTTCAGCAGGGCTTTGCGCGACAGTGAGCGTAAATACAGCGCGTTCGACAGAGAGTTGCTGGCTCTCCACCTGGCTATACGCCACTTCCAGTTCTGGCTGGAAGGGCGCAGCTTCACCGTGTTCGTGGACCACAAGCCGCTAACGTTCGCGATGGCCAAGGTTTTGGAACCATGGTCAGGCCAGCAGCAGAGACAGCTGGCCGCGATCTCGGAGTTTACAACTGATATTCAGCATGTGTCAGATAAACTGAATGTGGTGACGGACTGCCTCTCGTGCGCAGTAGTGGCCCCGGTCTGCGTGGGGATAGATTATACAGCCATGGCCACAGAGCAGATTGGCAATACGGACGTGTGCGCGCTCCAGTCTGGACCAACAGGGTTAAGGCTGGAGAGCAGAGTACTGCAAGATGGCAGTCCTCCCCTAATCTGCGACGTCTCCACGGGACGCCTGCGCCCGGTGGTCCCAGTTGCTTGGCGCCGCTGCGTGTTTGAGTCAGTTCATGCTCTGGCGCACCCAGGAGTGCGCGCGTCAGTCAAAATGGTGGGCGCAAAGTTCGTGTGGCCAGGCCTGCGCAAACAAGTGAAAGAATAGGCTGCAGCCTGCGTAGCGTGCCAACGAGCTCACAGACACACGAAGGCTCCTTTGGAGCCGTTTCGTATACCAGCGAAGAGGTTCGACCATGTTCACGTGGACCTCGTGGACCCCCTCCCGCCATTGCAGGGGTGCACGCACCTTCTGACAGTGGTGGACTGCACCACACGCTGGCCAGAAGCAGTCCTGCTGGAGGCAACCACGTCCGCGGACGTGGCGCGCACTTTTTTGACGATATGGGTGGCACGTTTTGGAATCCCGTCGGACATCACGTCCGATAGGGGCCCTCAGTTTGTTTCCGACCTCTAGTCCGTGATGGACCGTAGCCTGGGTGTTGCAGTTCATCGCACAACCACGTACAACCCACAGGCCAATGGGTTATACGAACGTTTTCATAGGTCACTGAAAGCAGCGCTCAGGGCTTTGCTGACGGATGCAAATTGGGTAAACCGGTTGCCGTGGGTTTTATTGGGGTTGCGTTCCGCACCAAAAGAGGATTTGGAGGCTTCCCCGGCAGAGCTTGTTTTTTCTCAGCCACTGCGGCTGCCCAGGGAATTTTTGCCACATAATCCCGTGCCGTACAACTGCCCGTCTCAGCGTTTACAGCATAGCGCAGACACAGGCACGCTGCCCGGCCCGGCCCACCACTGTTTTCCACGCGCTTTTGTGCCAAAAACTTTGAAGAACGCGTCGTTCGTGTTTGTCAGGCACGATGCCCACCGCCCTCCATTGCGCCCACCCTACGATGGCCCATTCAGAGTGCTGGAAACAGGGGACAAACATTTTTTGTTAGACTTGGGGGGTCGTCGGGAGAAAATATGCATAGACAGACTTAAGCCCGCCTTTGTGGTGGCGGACGAGCAAGTGCTGTTGGCTCGGGCCCCTCAGCGTGGAAGACCCCCACTGAGAACTCACCAGGTAAACGATTCATCAGAGCAGCCACACGGGCAAGTCAAAGGTTTCCCCCCCTCGCCATGGCCCACCCGCAGACAGACACACCCCCAGGAGCCCCCCGCCGGGACAGCAGCGCCGCGGAGGCGGTAAACCCCCGTTACAGCAGATAGGGGAGGAGACTGATGCCAAAAGGACGTGAGGACTGAAACTCGGTCCGAGATTCTGGGTGGGGGGGGGGGGGGCAGTGTAGAGGCTGGGTTAATCATCTCAGACTGAATGCAGAGGGTAAACAGAGAAGGACAATAGGTATGGAGATTATGGTGAGGTAGCAGGAAGAAGGAGTTGGGGGAGAAGGGATGAATGTATTGTGATGCGAGATGTCATGCAGATGTGAGATGGGCGGTTGATATAAAAGGAGAGCCCTTGGTGTATTGAGACATGCTTTTTCTGTGTATGACTGATGTGAGAGTGAATAAAGTCGTCTGTTGCATAAATCTGCCTCCGTTATTTACACTCTCCACAATAAAGCCATTTATAAAGCTTTGGGACTCCAGCAAACCACAGTGAGACCTATTATCCACAAATGGCGAAAACATGGAACAGTGGTGAACCTTCCCAGGAGTGGCCGGCTGACTCAAATTACCCCAAGAGCGCAGCGACGACTCATCCAAGAAGTCACAAAAGACCCCACAACAACATCCAAAGAACTGCAGGCCTCACTTGCCTCAGTTAAGGTCAGTGTTCATGACTCTGTGGGCACCCAGCACAATGCAGACTGATAATATTCACGCTCAGCAGGGATTGCATACAGAGAGCTCCTTGGGGGGACAACCAGTTAATCACGTGATTGATATGTATGGACTGATATCAATATGTAAATGTTCCTTGCATTCTCTTTTGTCCTATTGTTATACATCCCCGGAGTAAGGAGAGAAGTCTGGCGCCAGCAATTGATATGTATTGACTGTTATGTATATCAATATGTAAATGTGCCACGCATTCTCTCTTGTCTGTATAAATGTGCTGACTTGACATGCCTTTAGGAAACAGACTCACAGCGCACTGACAACAACGCACACACCATCACACGGTGCTGCAGTGTGTCTCATGATGGAGGAATAAAAACTCTTAAACCTTCATCTCGCCGTGTCTGCCTGCACTTATTTCATTCCTCCACAACTCCACCATAAGAGACTGGGCAAAAATAGCCTGCATGGCAGAGTTCCATGACGAAAACCACTGCTGAGCAAAAAGAACATAAAAGCTCAGCTCAGTTTTCCCAGAAAGCATCTTGATGATCCCCAAGACTTTGGGGAAAATACTCTGTGGACTGACGAGACAAAAGTTGGAACTTTTTGGAAGGTGTGGGTCCCATTACATCTGGCATAAAATAACACAGCATTTCAGAAAAGGAACATCATACCAACAGTAAAATATGGTGGTGGTAGTGTGATGGTCTGGGGCTGTTTTGCTGCTTTGGGACCTGGAAGACTTGCTGTGGTAAATGGAACCATGAATTCTGCTGTCTACCAGAAAATCTTGAAGAAGAATGTCCGGCCATCTGTCCGTGACTTCAAGCTAAAGTGCACTTGAGCTCTGCAGCAGGACGATGACCCAAAACACACCAGCAAGTCCACCTCTGAATGGCTTAAGAAAAACAAAATGAAGACTTTGGAGTGGCCTAGTCAAAGTCCTGACCTGAATCCAATTAAGATGCTGTGGCATGACCTTAAAAAGGCGGTTCATGTTTGAAAACCCTCCAATGTGGCTGATTTACAACAATTCTGCAAAAACAAGTGGCCCAAAATTCCTCCACAGCTCTGTAAAAGACTCATTGCCAGTTATCACAAACACGTGGTTGCAGTTGTTGCTGCTAAGGGTGGCCCAACCAGTTATTAGGTTTAGGGGGCAATCACTTTTTCACACAGGGCCATGTAGGTTTGGATTTTTTTCCCCTTAATAACAAACACCTTCATTTACAAACTACATTTTGTGTTTACTTGTGTTATCTTTGTCTAATATTTAAATTTGTTAGATGATCTGAAACATTTAAGTGTGACAAACATACAAAAACGAGAAATCAGGAAGGGGGCAAACACTTTTTCACACCACTGTATGTTCTGCACATGCAACAGAGAATATAATTCCCCACATAAGTATTTGGAGCTTGTCTTCACTTGCCACTCAGTCAGGAAACCAGAAGTCCATTGACGGCTAATATTAACAAAGGGTTAGTATTATTCAGTGACCACACAGAACTGGCCTCTCTTGAATTAAGCTGATCAGCTGATCTTTGGTTTCTTCATTCCAGATAGCCATGAGCGATTTTAACTCAGCTGCGTGTATTTGTTTACGTTCATCATATCCATTTCTTTTCCCGCTCACTCATTTGCTATTTTAACAGCCAATCAGAGTGCTCTCTTCCGCTGACAACTGGATGTCGATTCAATATGTCGAATGAGCCAAAAACAACACAGACGAGGTTTGCTTTGTGACGACGGTGCGGGACACACCAAGCAGATGAGGCTCATCAATGGCTCGAATTTGCCAGCTGGCTGACCGTCGGCTCGGTGTGTCTCTGGCCTCAAGGAAAAATTGAGAGCAAACGATGAGACAAAATGATTAATTAAATCAATGTTAAACAAGGAAAACTATCATAACATAATTCCAACCAATACGGCTGCCAGCCAGCTCTTTAGAGCAATGGTTAGCAGTGTCACTTCACAGCAAGAAGGTTGTGGATTTGAACCCAAGAGCTGACCTTTCTGTGTGGAGTGTGCATGCTCTCCTTGTGTCTGCATGGGTACTCCAGTTTCCTCCCACAGCCCAGTGTAAGGTTATTTGGCATCAACTGGGGATTCTAATTTGTCTTTAGGCACCAGAGTGAATGGCTGTCTGTCTCTTTGCGTTGGCCCTGCAATAGACTAGCGATCTGTCCAGGGGCGTACAATGTGCCTTGCCTCTCACTCAGTGATGCTGGGATAGGCTCCAGCCACCCACCCCCAATGGCCCCAAAAAAGGACTAAGCACGCAAGAACACGAATGGCTGCCAGCCTTCCAAAACTTACCAGCTAAAAAATAGCAGCATTTGCATTTGGCAGATGTTAATTTGGGACCCAGGAATAAAAATATGGAATTTCTTCTCATATGAACAAACAGGAGAGATAATGCAGGCCTTTACTGGTTTTTATTATTAAGCTTTAGTAGTATTCTGCTGTTAAGCGTGGACCTGATTCTAAATGGACTTTGGCAATATTCCCCATACCTAATTCTGACAGTATATTAGAAGTATGCACATACATGTAATCGTTCTTAATCTCCTCACCTTTAGTGGCAGAGAATAGACAGGCTCTGGGGCTGAACAGATCTCTTCTCTGTCCAGAGTTTGGTAGACATGCTCCTCCTCATCCTCTTCGTCTGCCAACTCCTCCTCCCTGTCTTCCAGCTCCCCCTCTGAGTGGTCAGGGGAGGACAGGCGTGGCCGGCTAGGATTCTCTTCTGACCACCTGTCCCTGAGGAAGGTAAAAATATAAAACAATAATAGAAAAAGTAAGCTGTCACTCAGGAGAGGAACAGACACGACTTATTTAATTACTGGCATCTAATATATAACATCTCAATGCTGCATATCGAAGCATAAATATACTGTATATCTGCCTATTTACAACTTCTATTTACACATGCTACATAAGTAGTGACACAAAGCTTGTGATAGCAGCGCTGAATTTGAGGGGGACACCTGGAGTAAAGCGCTGGGCTGATGTTTGGTCTGGACACAAAGGAGTGTGATCGGCCACTCTCAGACAGCGATCTCGTCCGGGTAGGAGGGATGGCCCACGTCTGTCCGGTGAGCGAAGAGGACAGGATGGCTGCTGCTAAAGCTGATCTGTTGACAGAAAACACAGAATTTCAAGGGCATGGCAGGCGTGTTTCTTAATTCATCGTATCTGCAGCTATAATGAAAAATTTAAGACTTTAAAAGAACATTTAGGTCCTCACATTTGCAAAAAGTCTGTGACTACATTACAATTAAAGCTGTCTAATATTAACTGGAACTGAAATTATGGCAATTTCTCGGGTGATCAGTCGATCTCACAATAAATTCGCACTTTTGCAAGGATCAATGCTGCCATGAGATAATTCCATTATTCAAATAAAATGCTTGAAACAAGCTCCTATGACTACATCCAAAAGTCAAAACTTTATGGAAAAAAGTCAACACATTTATTAGGGATAAGTCACAAACTAATTTACAAGAAAAAAAAAAAAGTCACATTTTCAAGAAAAAAAGATGCAAATTTACTAGAAAAACATTGCAAACATACGATAAAAGATGTACATTTATGAGTACAAAAGTCACAAATTTATGAGTAATAAGCCCCAAATTTCCAAGAAAGATTTTGCAAGTTTTATACAAAAAAATACTAATTTATGAGTAAAAAGTCACCAATTTATGAATAATAAATCACAAACTCTGAAGACCTGAAGTGATCCCATTCTGCTCCAACCCGATTTTGCTATTTATTCGATTATTTTCCCTCTGCACCAAAATGTTTTCAGAGATTATTCTCCATTCCCCTACAGTCCACCTCTGCATCCATAGGCTTTATTTACAGTCTATGTCTGCATCAAGTTTCTTGTAACACAGCTTGTTTTGTGCTTACACATGCTGACAAACAGAGGGGTGGGAGAAACAGCAACCAGGTGGTGGGAGGACAGTAGATGCATCAAACTTGTACAGTTGGGTCAACATACTGTTACATTCTAGTAAGAAACGTCACACAAAAATGTGGATTTAAACAGGCACATGGTGAGATGTTGAAGGGGGGGGTGCTAGGTACCTGGGTCTCTCAGGAGAGGGGTTTGGGCTGTGGGGAGGAGGGGTACGAGGCACAGCTGGTTTGGGAGCAATTGAAGCAGCTGGAATCAAACCACGGACTATATGCCTCTATGCAACACACAGAGGCAGGTTAGAGACATTTTACACCACAAAGACACAAAACACAACACGTACAACGTCAGACGACCACGGTTAAATTAGGTTTAACACATGTAAGAGAAACAAGGGAAAAGAATCACAGTATACTGCGAAAAAGCATGCATCAATTAATAACTTATTCATTTATATAATGGGGGAAATAAGTATCAATCACATCGGCATTTTTTCCAGTACAGCAGTGAATGCCAATTGGCGGCCCGCGGGCCACATCCAGTCCACCAGAGCTTTACATCCGTCCCCTGAAATATTACTGAATTTAGGATAGCCAAGTTTAAACTTTGTTTCATTGATTAATTTATAGTTATGAAAATTTCCAACCGATGTTCAAATTTCTGAGTGTAAGTGAATGTAGCACCAGATTACACACCCCTTCTTTTCCAGACCGCAGGAGAGAGTGAGACGGGAGACAGGCTGGCTGCAGATCTTCTACAGGTAAACTACGCTTTTAATTCACATTATGATGCCAGCCTTGGATTTTATTATTATGTAAAACTCTGAATATTTTGGAGTCTTTCTGAAATTATTCGGTATAGTAGAGAATGCATATCTGCCCATATTTAAGGTTTTTTTTTTTCAATGGAAGGTTTTCACTGGGGTGGTGGGGAGTTTTAGGCATAAAACTTATATAATATTATAACAGAAAGGACTGTATTTTTGGTCATTTTAATTAATTTTATGAATTTATTTTTTTTTACAATCATTGTTCTATTCTGCTGCGCAAATTAAGTTTAAGATAAGCTATATGTGGAAATTACCACAAGCTTTTCACTTTTGTTAGGAAAAACAGTAAATTCGTTTTAAAATAAGACATAAATTTAGTGAAAATTCCACAGATTGATGCGGGGAAAAAGCAATACATTTACAAGAAAAATGTCTGAAATGTTGAAATTGTCAGCAGCTTTAAGTACCTTGGCAAAATTCTAGACTCTCAAGTCAACTTCCATGAGAACACTGAGCATATATATATATATAAAAAAAATGTTCTCAGCAGCTGTACCTTCCGAGGAAACTCAGCAGCCTCGGTGTCAGCGAACACATCTTGGAAATTGTCTACAGATCTATTGTGGAGAGTGTTTTAACAATCCATCTTTCTGCATGGTACAACCATCTGACCTGCAAACTAAAAAACAAACTGAAACAAGTTGGCAAATCCCCAAAACAACTCAGCCAACTGTACAGAGAGAGGACACTGAATAAAGTCAAGAGTTGTCATGAACCGAGCCGGTTTGCTCTTCAGGCTCGGTTCTGACCTTCTCTGTGTCTCAGGTTATCTGTGTATTTATGTATTGTGTTATCTTTAGAGTTTCTTGTAGTTTCTATGTTCCCTAGTTTAATTTCCATACCTGTAGCCACTGTGTTCTGGCCGGCAGCTGTGAGGCAGCCTCCTTTGGCCTACACTCGTGTGGGCGCTGTCTGACACTTGCCGGTCCCACCACGCCCCCTCTCTCATGACAGCCAGCTAGTTCCACTCCCGGTAACTGTCTTTCCCGCGCTTCGCCCAGGTGCTCCCAGTCTTCCTTGCCAGCAATGCTTGTACTTAAGCAGCTCTTTGCCAGCCAAGCATTGCTGGACTATTGGATTGTCATTTGTATCTGTTGTGCCACTGTACACTGTGGTCTGCCCGCTTCACATCCCGTTGTGTAAGCCAGTAAGTGTACCTGTCATTTTTTGTATTGTCTTACACCTTTTTTGTGCCACTGTACACTGTGGTCTGCCCGCTTCACGTCCTATCGTGTAAGCCAGTAGTGTACCCTGTTTTCCATTTTGTGTATGTCTGCACTTTTGGGATCTGTGTCTTCTTTCCTTAATAAATGTGTTTGTGGTGTAACCCTGCACTTAAATCCGTCTTCCTTCTACTCCTCTGTGTGCTGCATAAAGCGTACGGGGAGCCCGTGACAAAAGTACTGTGGCAGACAGCTCCCATCCTCTCTTTAGCCAGTTTGAGCTCTTGGACTCTGGTAGGTGCTACAGAGTTCCAGAGCTCACAGTTTAAGTTACAAAAATCTTTCACATGTGAACAGCTACAGACCAGTGGCCCTCACATCACACCTAATGAAGACCCTGGAGAGGCTGCTCCTCATCCACCTCCGCCCCCTGGTGGGACCAGCGATGGATCCACTTCAGTTTTCCTACCAGCATGGCATCAGGGTGGAGGATGCAGTGATCTTCATCCTACATCGTTCCCTGTCCCACCTGGAGAAGCCTGGGAGCACTGTGAAGATCATGTTCTTTGATTTCTGCAGTGATTTCAGCACCATCCAACCAGTGATCCTAAGGGACAAGCTGCTGTGTGGAGGGGTGGACCAGCACCTGTCATCGTGGATCCTGGACTACCTCACAAACCAATCACAGTTTGTGAGAATCCAGGACTGTGTGTCTGACACCATCATCTGCAGTACGGGGGCCCCCCACAGAACAGTTCTAGCTCCCTTCCTGTTCACCCTCTACACTGCTGACTTCTCACACACCACACCACACTACAGAAGTTCTCTGATGACTACAGAGGACTTATCCAGGACTTTGTGGACTGGTGCCTGCAGAATTGTCTCCAGATCAATGCAAGGAAAACCAAGGAACTGGTGGTGGACTGCCGCAGGCGAGGACAACCCCCCACAGCACTGGTAAACATCCAGGGAACAGACATTGAGGTGGTGACATCTTACAAGTACCTGGGTGTTCCCCAGAACAATAAACTTGACTGGTCACACAACACCAACGTGCTCTACAAGAAGGGGCAGCGCAGGTTGCTCCTCCTGAGGAGACTCAGGTCTTTTGGAGTGCAGGGGACACTCCTGAAGACCTTCCACAATTCTGTGGTAGTATCAGTCATCCCATTTGGAGTGGTCTGCTGGGGCAGCGGCATCACGGCTGCCGAGAGGAAGAGACTGAATAGCGCTGATCAAGGACTACGTCATCAGTTTTCGCGCTGGTAGTCACGTGGTACACAGCACTACACAAGGTCGGACAAACAAAACCCTGTCCTACCGGTGGAGCAATGGCGAGTGATACTGCATTCCCACTTGTAAAACTGTTAGAAAGCGAAGTCCCAGGGGCTGCCTTTGTTTACAGTGACATTTCTCAACATTCTGTGGTCCAACTGAAGTGATGGTTGGAATGTCATGGGTTGCCAGTGTCGGGAAACAAGCCTACTCTTGGTGAGTACTGCCATGTATGTTTTATCATAACAACATAGACTAGAAATTGTGTGCTATTGAGTTTAATGTAAGACTAGGAACCAAATCTGATGCAGATCTATATATTGAAAATGGATGGGGGGTGCAAAATAAAAAGTACTGTCCATTCACTGTTTTGAAATTGCGATAATTCCCCTCAGGCACACCTGCCTTGCTCCATTCACGCGATGCAGTGGCCCAGAAAGTTTGTCCTACTTCAGCCAAGTAAACACATGCATGCGCAGTGAAAGCTATTTTTAGCGCTTTGACTAGCTCCTCGATCGGCGCTATAGGCTGATCAAAAAAGCCAGCTCTGTTCTGGGGTGATGCCTCGACCCAGTGAAGGAGATAGGAGAGAGGAGGATGGTGGCTTAGCTGTCATCTCTGCTGAAGTCCAAGTCCCACCCTATGCAGGACACGCTGAATGCACTGAGGAGCTCATTTAGCGGTAGGCTGTGCCATCCTAGGTGCACGACAGAGAGGTTATGCAGGTCCTTCCTACCTATGGCTGTCAGGCTTTATAACCTAACCAGGGCAGCTCATAGAGGTTGTATTGAATGTACTAAATATAACAACTTTGCACAATAGAGATCGTCCCCTCCAATACACAACTACGACAAAAACAATCATTATTGAGGGTGGCAACAACACTGTTGATTCAAATGTGAAATATACTGTCTGGGTACATATTCATATTCTGCAAGGTAATTCAACAAATTGTAAAACTGCAATGCTCCTGCACTGTGTACTGTATATAACTGTGTACATATGTATATTCATTCAATGCTTTGGCTAACCATTTCTTATCTTCTTATCTTATTTTCTTATTTACTATTGCTCTGAGTGCTGCTATCCCTTTGCTGATGTAACCCTGGAATTTCCCTATTGTGGGACTAATAAAGGCTTATCTTATCTTATCTTAAAAATCTTTCAAATGTACAACATAAATCTCCTTAATTTACAAGAAAACTGTCATAGACTCATGAGGGAAAATGCCTCAAATTATAAAGAATAAAATTACATCTCACCTAAGTTTTTAAATATATACTTTCTTGTTCTTACTCATACTCATCTAAAAACAACAAATTTGGAAGGAAAATTAACATAAATAATATTACTTAAAATACAAAATTAATTTTATTTTATGAGAGCATCTGGCCCTCACAGTGTCTGCTGAGAAAAATTCTGGCCCTTGGACAACTACAAATGGAATGAAACAGGAAAAAAGTATTTAACAAGGTAACTGCAGTTGATTTAATACATAGTGGGAAAGTCTTTGTTGTAGTGACAGCTTTGAGGTATTTCCTGTAAGAGGAAACTAATCTTCTGCAGTGGTCAGGTGGCAGTTTGGCCCATTCTTCTAAACAGACTGCCTTTTTAAATCCTAAAGATTCCAGTGGTCCTTCTCGTGAATCCTACTCTTTAAGTTGTTCTTTTCACAAATTTTCAACTGGGGCTAAGTCAGGTGACTTATTGGGCCATTCTAACAACTTGATTTTCTTTGTTGCAAACCAGTTGAGACTTTCCTTCTGTGTGTTTAGGATCACTGTCCTGCTGGAACGTCCGTCCCCATCTCATCCTCATCATCCTGGAGGCTGGCAGCAGATTATTTTCAAGAATACTCCAGTACATAGCTCCATTCATTGTTCTTTTATTTATATGAAGTCTGCCAGTGATGCTTCACCCTCCAAACTTCACTATTGGAATCATGTTTTTTGGGTGATATGCAGTGCCATTTCTCCTCCAACCTCAGTGTGTACTATGACAGTAAGAAAAGTTCTATTTCCATCTCATCTGACCACACTACATCTTCCCAGTATTTAACAGGCTTGTAGAAGTGCTGCTAATCAAACTTTAAACAAGTTTCAATGTACTTTTTCTTTAACAATGGACTCTTGAGAGGTGAGCATGCATGGAGCCCATGGTGGTAGCAGTTGTGTTCTCTGTCACAATTATACCTGCTGCCTCCAAGTCTTTCTGGAGTTGATATTAAATTCCACACATATGCGGTAGAACTACTTTCAAATGACTTGTGGATTTTTCACCTGATTCCTTCCTTTGCCATGCCTTGCTGTACTGCTTTTTCTAACGTGTTCAATACTTTTTACCAGTTTCATTGCACTTTATCTCACATTAACACAACTTTTTTTATGAACTTAAATGTTTTGATTTCTGGAGTTAATATCAATGTGTGGTGAAACTTTGAGTAGCCTCATTGGAAATATGTGTACTGGAAAAATGGTGACGTATTCAAAACTTATTTCCCTGACTGTATAGTTTTTTTTAACAGAACATTTTATAACATCAAGAAAAATATTAACAGCAACACTTTCTTTTACACTCCTATTATTTTACCAGCTGCAGCATGGGATGCATTAGACAATTTTGTACAAAAAAAGACATACTGTAAGTCTGTATTATTTTAAATGTGTTTGCAAGCACTTCTGCTTTGCCAATAATCCATCAATGTGACTGGTGTTAATAGTCAAGACCAGACTGAGACCAGAGTGCAGAAAGACCAAGACTTAAAGGAGTCGAGACCAAGTCAAGAAAAAGACCAAGCCAGTCAGAGACCAAAACCACTGTGTATGAAGGTCTTGGCCTTGACTTGGTCTCAACTTGGTCTTGACCACTTATCCTGGTCTTGTCTTGTTCTTGGGAGACTCTAGTCTTCACTACAACACTACACCTGACAAATGACCGAAGAGCATAACTGTTACACAGGTGTGCCTCGGACTGATCACAACAAAACGGTCACGATAAAATTTCCTGTTTTACCACAAACACAGAAGTCACACATTTTGAGGCCAGGGAACATGCAGTTGACCCGTCTTCATGTTTTCATGTTTCAAGCTTCATGTTTTAGGTTTTTTTTGTGATAACTTAAGTTGGTAAAATGATATAAAAACTAATTCCCAAAGGATTACAGAAGTGTGATTATACGTAGATGTCTTAGCTCTTTGACTTCAACTTGTATATACTGTAGGTGTGAAATAATTTGAGGACTGTTCATTAAAGATTTCCCCTGACCCACTTCCAGTTATTGTCGTTGGCGGAAATTGCACATGTATGATAATGCATATCTCTATAGGTCACATGGTAATTTGCAGCTCTGAACTCCGAAGAATTTCTCTTTTAAGGTGGAGTAAGGTGTGATAGTGGAGCCAGGTGAATCCAGAGTGGTCATCAGGTTCCTGTACTTGAGAGGCCACACACCAGGGGAGACGTTCGATGAGATGAAAGAGACTTATGGGTTGGATGCCCCACCGTATGATGTAGTCAAGCACTGGCATCGACAGTTCAAGTGTGATTGGACATCAGTGGAAACGGCACCCATTCCCGGGAGACCACAGTGCACCACTGATCAAGACACCATCCAGCAAGTGGAGGCCACCATTTTGGAGGATCACCACATAACTGTTCACCAACTAGCCCAAGATATCAAGATCAGTATGGGGGCTGTGAAAAAAAAAAAATCTTCTATGACCATTTGCACATGTAGAGGTTTTCTGCATGATGGATTCCCTGGTTGGTCACTCCCTTCCACAAGCAAGAACGAGTCACATGCTCCCAGGCTCTTTTGGCCATGCACCACGAAAACCAGCAGGACTTCTCTGACAAACTAATCATACAGGAAGAAACATGGGTCCATCACTATGATCCAGAGACTAAAGTCCAGTCGAAGCAATGGAAGCATTATGATTCACCACCTCCGAAGAAGGCCAATGTCCAACCCTCAGAGGACAATCTTTTGGGATCAGTGTAGAATATTGATGATGGATTTCCTGGCAAAGGGTACCACAATTACTGGGACTTACTACATTTCACTGCTGCAGAAATTGTGAAAGGCCATTAATACCGAGAGAGATGTGGCATGCTGACCAAAGGTGGCCACCTCCTGCAAGACAAAGCTTAAAGTTCACATCTTGCATGTTGCCCAGATGGAAGCAAGGTCCTGCGGCTATGAAATCCATCTGACTTCCACCTCTTTCCAACCATGAAGTCATTTTTGAAGGGCAAGCACTTCCAAGACAATGAAACGCTGATTTCCGTGGTCAAGTTGTGGCTTCTGACTCAACCTTCAGACTTTTACAGGTGAGGTCTCCAGTTGCATAAAGTGATGAGAGAAGTGTGTGACCCTTGGTGGTATCTATGTAGAGAAAGACTAATAACTGTGCCAAGTTTGAGTCGTCTCAAGCCATGCTGCATTTCCCCTCTAGTCTGCTTTGGTCCACGTGCGCTCTGGACGAGCCCGGCACGCACGCGGCGCTGTTCATGCTCACTTTTTTCATCTACCCAAGTCAAGCGGTTGACGCATGCGCACAACCATCATTTGCAGTTTCACTCCCACCTGACAGGTAGCGCCAATGCGCTGATGCACCAGGATTTTCACCAACGAAGAAACGCTGCTGGCTTTCTGCTACTTGACTTCCCGGTTTTCACTCCTTTTCTACAAAGATGCTGCTGCTGCTTAAGTATTTATGTATGATTCATGTATGTTTATTCTCATCTTCTGCTTCCTCGTTGTCTTCTTCGTCTATTTTGTCTTGGTATCCTGTGCCGATATCGCCACCTCATGAATGGGATGTTCAGTCTTGTGCATGCGCTTTTCAACACATTCAGGGGCATTCGTGGGCAGGCGGCATGGTCTTCTGCGGTGGAGCACTGCGGACACTAGCGGAGTGAAGACGATGACGTAAATTCCGTCACACAAGGTTTCCGGTGTCAGGCAAAATCTTTGATGAACAGCCCTCGTAAAATAAACTAGCTACAGGAGGTAGCTTTAGTATTCAACAGTCAAATTAACAGCTTTCTCAAAAAAAAGTAGATGCATGCAGCAGTAAACTACTCATTACTGTGGCAAAAATGAATAAATATACACAACGCGTATATGAACTTCTAATTAAGTAATACAAATCATATTTAAGTAGTGGATTTAACTGCATATACATAGAAAGTGTCTATACGTTTTTCAAGAGTCAGGAAATACATTTTTTTTACTTAAAAAAATTATGAAAACTTACAAACTCCTTTTCTTTCTCCCTCCTAATGGGGAATTTCAACATGATGATTTTTTTAACCGCACTCTTCAAGCTAAGTTAACGTAAAGTTATGATATTTTCCCCTTCTGTTGACGATTCTTTCAGTCAAAAAAAAAAAAAACTTCACAAAGCTCTCGGCGCCATTGTTGTGCGCTTCATTTGAAATTCGCTTCAAATAAAGCAAAATGAGCTGGCTTTACAATACAATTCAACAAGCTTTCCTCGCCTCATATCCAGACGCTTCAACATGGGAAGGACGTCGATACAAAAGTGCTGCTGATTGGCTGGATTCGAAGAGTGAAGCCAATCAGAGAGCGCTTTCATTTACCTGGCAACGAGTTCGCTTAACAACCAGTCAGCTGCCTTGCCAATAGGGGGCGATGTTGCTCCGTTATTTAAGACAAATGGACCGACCATTTTAACGTGCAGAATCAGACTTTTTTTCAGAGGTGGGTAAAGCAGCCAGAATTTGGCCTCAAATACAAGTAGCGTTAATTCTAGATATTAATTTCAGTGTTCCTACCCGAACAAAAAATTAGGTTACATAGTGCTGCTTTAATCTGTGGATCCCCCCATCAATTTGTATTTTTTCTTGTAAATTTGCTACAATTTTCTTGTACATTTGTACGCCAGTTCTGCAGAAAAGTGCATATAAAGTCAATGTTTATATGTACTGTACACCTGTTTGTCAATTTGTTTAGATGTAAACTATTCTATGCAGGGTTGTGTTTGTTATTTGGATCCCTATTATCTACCTAAATGTGAAAATATCAACTCTTTTTTTCCCATTTTCTGTGAATTATTAATAAAACATAAGTAAGGCTCCATAAAGCCACGTCAGCCAAAATAAATAAAACACAAGCAAAAAAAAAAAAAAAAGCAGGGATGGGTGACTTAAAGGTAAAATATGCAATATTTTCTACTTTGGAATATTCCAGAAATTCCTAAAAATGTAATTAGAGTGTAAAGAAGCATTTCTTTTGCTGTCATGCCAAATATGGTAGTTTATGATGTTGCAGGGCAATGAATTCATTTGACAAAATGATAAATACCACTCTACACCAGCAGGGTGAGTATAAAGCCAGTTTTCATGTCAGAGTCAAAAATCCTGTGTTTTAACTTAATTACATTAATTTCTAGAGTAGGGCAGAACATGTAATGATAACAGTTAATTGCCAGTTCACTTGGAGTAGACAAACTTGAAGAAGTCATCATGGGTCAGCAGTAAAAACAAACTATCAAATTCTATTCAGCCGAGTGGATGGAGGCTCATTACTGCCATTTGGTGTTGCCAGTAATTGTGATGATGGATTTTATTGTGAAGTGCGGTGCGATGACGCTGCCTTCCGGGTGTGCCATCACACCGCCCTATAAATAGGGGCGTCCACCATTTGGGGCTCTTCTTGCCCGGACGACCCCACACAGTGTAGCACCTGCTGTATAGCAACCAGTTATATAATAAGTACAGTTCCAGTGCAACCTTTCGTCCATCTCATTTTGTGCCAGGTTTGTGGGCAAAACATTTGGCGACTGAGGATTTAACACATAGAGGCGTGTGTAACACCACTGCGGCCTTTCCTGGAGCTTCCCAGGGGACCAACGGTCCCATGGCCCCACTGGTTTGAGGCTTTTGAAAATTACATCACTGTGTTGGACCTAGGGAAGCTGGATAAGGTGAGAGCGCAAACAGTGCTTGTCCACAACCTCGGCATCGAAGGCCAGAGGATTCTATGGATGCTCAGCGCGACAGACCCGTACGAGGACACGTGTAGTGTCGCGATACGGGCTAGGTTGCTAACGATGCCCAGTGACTTAGCGCTAGCTAGGGCAGTTGAGCTGGCTCTTCAGCAAGAGGCTGCGGATGAGCTAGCCTTGGAGCTAAATTGGCGCCAGTCTCAGAAGACACCGGAAGGGACGAAGTTGGTGAATGCAGTGGACTCGGAGGATGGAGGGAGCATGGCGGATGACTACGAGGCATATGCAGTGAACCGTAGGTCTGCTCCAAAGGACCCCATCTGCGGGGGTTGTGGATCCCCGATGTATTAGAGTTATACGTGAGCATGCCCGGCAAGAGGGAAGCGGTGCAGCAAGTGTGGGCGCATGAATCATTTCACCAGAATCTGTCGGTCTTCACCATCGTGGAGCCCGCCAAGTAGACCAGCCCGCGCGCCTACGATGACCATCCACTCCATGAGCACTAAAGCCAATGGGCTTTCCGACGGCATGGTGGAATAGGACAGTGTAGCTTTGCCATCAATACTTGACACGGCGATGGTGCGGTCGGTGCTAAATTGGGCCACGGTAAACAATTTTTTCCCACACCACAGGAACAGGAAGAACCCAGTGCCGCTGTATGGCTATGGCAGTGGTAGACTGTGAAATGTCGGGACTGTGGAGTTGACTGCTCGCTATAACACCAAAGTGGTGCACGACTTCTCATTCCAGGTAACAACGCATGGCAACAATATTATGGGGTGTGACCTGTTCTACGGACTGGGTTTTGCCATTAAGGACAGTGCTGGATTTGAGTGGTCCGGATGTGGACGGTGGAGATCGCCGGACTCCATGGATGACGTAATAGTGTGGGATGAGGTACCCACTGGCAGTGCCAGAACCAAAGCACACATTTCTGGCTCTCAGGAGGACAGCTGCTCAGTGGAGGAACCGGGCAACTCCAGTGCCCACGCTCGTCCAGCTATTATGGGAGCAACCGAGTTAGCAAGTGGAGGGTCCGTTCTGACGAGTGTCACCAGGGAAGTATCGGACGTTTTCAGTGCGAAAGTCGATCTTTGGACGACGATGGATGAGGGGTCCGCTGCGATGGTGGTGGCTGCTGTGCCACCATGATGTTACGATGGCCCGAAACGGGAGAAAGACGCGGAGCTGCCGAAACTACAGCAGCACATCAAACCAAGCAAGGTGCTGCTCCAGGTCATGGACTGGGTTCGGGTTCATACCAAGGAGAGACCGGGGCTACGACTGGCTGGATCGCAGCCGGTGGGACATCGGGCGCCGCTGAGGATTGTGGCGAAGTTGGGAGCGGCGTGTTTCCCGCTGGCAAACAGCTCAATCTGACACGCAAACCAGCTGCGCCGTGCCCAGGTGGACGTTCCAAGTCACGGGGTTACGCAGGAGTCGGCGAAGGTGGTGGGAGACCCAAACTCTTGTATTTTAAAGATCGGCCCTTGTCCTGGGGGCCTGCTGCCTCCAGGGGCGCATCCGCCGCAGGCCCTCCCCGGCAGACCTTCCCTTGCCATGGGACACAGTGAGGAAGAGACAGAGGACTCTTTAGGTAGGAGCACGGCCAGTCTATCGATAAAAGTGGCAGAATAAACCACTTGGCCGTGTGGGCCGTGTGGCAGTCCACCCACCAGCCCTAGTTCTAGCATTCATTGTTTGTGTTGTTGCTGTTGTTGTTTACTGTGTTTATTGGCTGTTTTATCTGGCAAATTTGGGTGGGTTTTAATTGGGCGTGTTTTTTCTACTTTATAAAGAGGGGGATGTGATGATGGGTTTTATTGTGAAGTGCGGTGTGATGACGCTGCCTTCCGGGTGTGCCATCACACCACCCTATAAATAGGGGTGTCCACCATTTGGGGCTCCTCTTGCCCGGATGACCCCTTACAGTGTAGCACCTGCTGTATAGCAACCAGTTATATAATAAAGTACCGTTCCAGTGCAACCTCTCGTCCGTCTCCTTTTGTGCCAGGTTTGTGGACATAACAGTAATCACCAGCAATTTCTACATAGTCCTACTTTAAATAAAACTAGAGGACACTCAGAGAATACATATCTATCCCAAGCCTCCGCCCCTCCCTTTATCTGTCCTTCTGTCCATACCTCCGTCCGTCTCTTCCTCCATAACTCCATCTGACATTGCGAGATAGGGCCTTGGTGGAGGTATGCACTTATGAATTACCTCCAAAATCATTTTTAGGGTTCCAAGCAACTGTACTGCAGGAAACCTATTGTTTTTGTTTTTATTCCTATTTTTTTCTCCACTAAAAGTGCATGGGGAGCAAAAATGGTAATAGGTAAAAACTTAAAAATTTACAGCGTGACCAGAAATTCAACCCGCTACTGAGAGACCAAAAATCAAGGCACTGCATACATTGGTGGTGCTATAATGAACAGTTGGGCCTAGACTAAAAATTCTTTCATCATTCTATTTTCTGAAATCTTCTGCGACTTTTCTTCATTGGTCTTATGCTTTCTAAATAAAATCTTATGCATCATATTTTCAAAAATGTGCAAGTGAACTCAAAATGAACTCCTCCTGGGCCATTCATCCAAATTGTTTGAAATTAAGCAGAGATCATTGATTGATGTTGATAATGAAAAGTTGTTAAAATTATCCAAAAATGTCAATTTTTGGACGAATGGGGGCCATGGCTTGGATGACTGTATCAAAACACAGCTTCAGGTTACAGTAGAAATTCTTCATTCCAGTTATGTGACATACACCACTGTTGCACAAGTAACTGATTAAATACACAGCATTAGATTAGAATTGAGTCAGTGCAAACTTGCTTTAGATTGCTTGGAACATTCTTGTTCCTTTTGATGACTTTTGGAGGTGAAGGGCTGTTTAGCTCGTATTTATTTGGGAGATCAAATACACGCCCATTTCATCTTTTAAGTGTGAAATGTTATTGTAGTGAAATATACTGTACTGTATATTGGCTCATGATTCAACTAAAAATGTAATTTCTATCTTTTGCAGTGGTGGAGAATGTATGAAATCTCTCACCAAATGTCAGCATGTGATTCCTGAAAACTGACTTTGTTGCATAAGGCTGCATGTCCACAGGGTGTATAAAAACGCACTAGACCTGTTTTTCTGGGTGCTTCACTGGTGTTATTTAAAAAAGGTCTCTACCTTGTATCCTAGCAACCGCTTGACTTGTCACTCAAAGTTTGCTGCTGGGTTTCACACATTCTACACTGAAACCCTCATTTAACTGCATTAAACTGCATCAAACTGGTAAGAAAACATGCATCGCTCCAGCGCTTTTGCTTTTAAATATTGATCGTGGTCTACTTTAGTCTAATTCTGATTGACTTGTTAGAGTGGGGTGCCACTGATGAGTTCTGCGGTGCTCCAAAAGTTGAATTTTTTAAAACTTTCACTGCTGTGAATGCAGTGACAAAAAACGCTCACCGCTGAAAGCATTTTTGTGCCAAGGGCATTGAGCACATTAAATGCTGGACTACATAGAAAATGAACAGAAAATAGACACTTATTTTTCATTTTCATTTCATTTTATTATTTATTTGAACATCAAGACAAAAAATTTAAAAACAAGGAATCAAAACCAAGAAAAAAAAATATAAACATAACAGAAAAAAATGCCTTGTTCAAAAGGAGTGGGAAGAAGCCGACGCATATATAGTCCCACCCCTTCTCCATAACCAATAACTTATATCATTCTAGTCATTATCCATACTATAATTACATTCATTATACAATACCATAATATATAATGCATCTTATAATTAAATTATGCAATAGAAATAATACAATAATGATAGTTTATAGTGACAATAATGCCAACATCTAATAATAATTGTAAAAATAATAAGTAAATACTTCTGGTATGTTAATATAATTAAAGACAATATTACCATCATCATAATCACCATATATACCACCATATACCCCCACATGGCTTACAATACCTAGGCGCAATAAATAACCATATAATAATACTCATAATAATAGGTAGCCATATATTAATTACAATAACAACAATAATAATACCACCTGGCCTATATAATACTTTAAATATTTCCATCCTAAACAACAATCATAATGCTATAATACCGCTGTAATATTCTAGTAATAATGATATCAATAATAATAGTACTCGGCATATACACTACCGTTCAAAAGTTTGGGGTCACCCAGACAATTATTTTGTGTTTTCCATGAAAAATCACACTTATTTACCACCATGAGTTGTAAAATGAATAGAAAATATAGTCAAGACATTGACAAGGTTAGAAATAATGATTTGTATTTGAAATAATAATTTTTTCCTTCAAACTTTGCTTTCGTCAAAGAATCCTCCATTTGCAGCAATTACAGCATTGCAGACCTAACATGATTGCACAAGGGTTTTCTAATCATCCATTAGCCTTCTGACACAATGAGCAAACACATTGTACCATTAGAACACTGGAGTGATAGTTGCTGGAAATGGGCCTCTATACACCTATCTAGATATTGCACCAAAAACCAGACATTTGCAGCTAGAATAGTCATTTACCACATTAGCAATGTATAGAGTGTATTTCTAATTAGTTTAAAGTTATCTTCATTGAAAAAAAGTGCTTTTCTTTCAAAAATAAGGAAATTTCTATCCATCCATCCATCCATCCATCCATCCATCTTCTACCGCTTTTCCGGAGGTCCGGGTCGCGGAGGCAGCAGTTCAAGCAGAGAAGCCCAGACTTCCCTCTCCCCAGCCACCTGCTCCAGCTCTTCAGAGGGGATACCAAGGCGTTCCCAGACCAGCTGGGAGACATAGTCTCTCCACCGAGTCCTGGGTCTGCCCCGGGGTCTCCTCCCAGTGGGACGTGCCTGAAACACCTCAAGTGGGAGGCGTCCAGGAGGCATCCTAATCAGATGCCCATACCACCTCAACTGACTCCTTTCAATGTGGAGGAGCAGCGGTTCTACTCTGAGCCTCTCCCGGATGACTGAGCTCCTCACCCTATCTCTCAGGGTGAGTCCAGCAATCCTACGGAGAAAGCTCATTTCAGCCGCTTGTATCCGCGATCTCGTTCTTTCGGTCATTACCCAAAGCTTGTGACCATAGGTGAGAGTAGGAACGTACATTGACTGGTAAATTGACAGCTTTGCCTTAGAACTAAGCTCCCTCTTCACCACAACAGACCGGTACAACGTCCGCATCACTGCAGATGCTGCTCCAATCCGTCTGTCGATCTCTCGCTCCATTTTCCCCTCACTCGTGAACAAGACCCCAAGATACTTAAACTCCTCCACTTGGGGCAGGAGCCTGTCCCCAACCCGGAGAGGACAATCCACCTTTTTCCGGCTGAGGACCATGGACTCGGACTTGGAGGTGCTGATTCTCATCCCAGCCGCTTCACACTCAGCGGCAAACCGTCCCAGCAAGAGCTGTAGGTCATTGCTGGATGAAGTCAATAGGACAACATCATCTGCAAACAACACAGATGAGATCCTGTGGTCACCAAGCATGACACCCTCCATTCCCTGGCTGCGCCTAGAAATCCTGTCCATAAAAATTATGAACAGGATCGGTGACAAAGGGCAGCCCTGGCGGAGTCCAACTCTCACTGGGAATGACTCCGACCGAGTGTTGGCAATACGAACCAAACTCTCACAACGGTCGTACAGAGACCGAATAGCTCGTAACAACAAGCCCGATTTTCAGGAAATTTCTAAGTGACCCCAAACTTTTGAACGGTAGTGTATATTCAACAATAACTCAGCATATATATATATATATTCAACAATAACAACAATTCGTCATTGATGACACATTATAATATTACTGTCCTTTATTTTTATATTGTTCAAGAATCATTTCTTTATATGCTGATTTGAATATATGGATGTTTGGACATTGCCTGTGTTTCTCCCCCAACCCATTCCTCAGTTTTACCCCACACACAGACACACAAAAGCTTTTCCTAGTAGATCTTACTAGGTGCATTTTAAATTTTGTATTCCCCTGTAAATTGTATTTCCCTTCTCTATGACTAAAAAGATTTTGTACATTATGTGGCAAAAGGTGGCAAAAGGTTTTAATTGACTTTAATCATTAACTGTGCTGTATAATAATCAACCAGATCCTGTAATTTCAATAACTTTGAATGTAAAAACAATAAATTAGTATGCTCAAGATACCCAACTTTATGTATAACACGGACTGCCCTTTTTTGTAATATTAGCAATGAATTAAATGCACTCAATTCATAGCTCAGGCAGTGGCTCAGGGGGTAGAGCGGGTCTTCTAATAACCAGATGGTTGGCGGTTTGAATCCCGCTCTCCCCACATATCCTGCCGTTGTGACCCTGGGCAAGACACTTTACCCCAATTGCTCCTGTGGGTCTGGACAGTGCCATGTTGGGCAGCTATGCCACCATCAGAGTGTGTGTGGGTGGATAGCAGGATCCGTGAAGCACTTTGGTCATCTAGTGATGAGAATAAAAGTGCTATATAAGTGAATACCATTTATAATTGTTACCCCAGACCTCTATACAGTAGGTCAAGTATGGAAGTACTAATTGAACAATACAAAAAAAGGAAGCAATTTGTAATCTAGGTCTTGCTTCATTTTATTTATAATTGCAATATTTTTTGCCACTTTGTTTTGTATGTATCTGATGTGTGGTTTCCAACTAATTTTATCATCTAGTATTACACCCAAAAATTTGATCTCCTTATCATTTTCAATAATTACATTATCTATATGAATATGTATATCTTCTTTACTTTTACAATTACCAAATATCATTACCTTAGTTTTATCTATATTTAGTGATAATTTATTACTATCCATCCATTTTTTTAAGCTTATTTAATTCATTATTTAGAGTATGGATTAGTTCCTTATAATTATTTCCAGAATAAAATATATTAGTATCATCAGCAAATAATATTATTTTTAATAATTTAGAAAGTTGGAATATATATATATATGTGTGTGTGTGTGTGTGTGTGTGTGTGGTTATATATGTGTGGTTTATTACTTCCGGCGCCACATGAGTAGGCTGCCTTTTTGCAACAGCGGATCAATTTCTTCCTATTTCTATTTACTATCTGGCTCTCTTGCTAATTTTTCTGATCCAGCGACACCTTTATTCCATCCAGACACGTAGATCGCCCAAATGTCTCCTGAGCCAGCGGACGGAGCCACTGTTTCTTGCAGGAGGCAGTACAATAGAGACCAGCTGTTAGCACTTATCCGGCCCACGATGCTAACGCAAAAACTCGACATACCGGGAGAAATAAGACGGAAATGGCGTGGATGTTGAGCTGGAGTAAGATGGCGGGCGAGGAATATAAGGTACAGACCCGTCCTCCCATCCGTTATTATAGGGAATGTACGATCGCTACTCAATAAGACTGACGAGCTAGCGGCACTCTCCCGCTACGAGAGCGTCTTCAGAGAGAGTAGCTTGATGTTGTTTACCGAGACGTGGCTAACAGAACTAGCAACAGATGCTAACATTGAACTGGAGGGTTTCCACGCAATACGGGCAGACCGGACACCAGACAGTGGGAAGGCAAGGGGCGGGGGAGTGATAATGTATGTAATTAACAGCTAGTGCAGACCGGGACATATCACGGTTAAACAACAACACTGCAACAAAGACATTGAGTTGCTAGCTGTTAGCATGCGGCCTACCTACCTCCCGAGGGAATACTCACACGTGATCTGCATTGTTATTTATGCAAATCCGACGGCGAACACTGGGACAGCGCGTGACGTCATCCACTCAGTAACTGGCAGGCTGCTGACAGAACACCCAGATGCTCTTCTCCTCATCTCAGGTGATTTCAACCATATTTCATTGTCCCCCATTCTACCCATGTTCACCCAGTATGTCACATGCCACACTAGAGACAATAAAACACTGGACTTATTCTATGCAAATACTAAGGAGGCATACACCTCATCACCACTCCCCCCACTCGGGAGATCGGATCACAACTTGGTTCATCTCCTGCTGGTGTAGAAACCCCTAATACACAGACAACCTCCGGTCATGCGCACAGTGAAGTTATGGTCTGAGGAGGCAATGGATGCTCTAAAGGACTGTTATGAAACCACTGCCTGGGAGCAGCTCTGCGATCCACATGGTGAGGACATCGATGGCCTCACTGTTCAGTGTGGACAACACCGTACCCACCAAGACCATACGGTGTTGCTTGAACAACAAACCCTGCATCAACCCTGAGATAAAAACACTTCTGAGAGAGAAGAAGAGGATCTTCAGGTCGGGGAACAGGGAGATGCTGAAGTCTGTACAGAGAGAGCTGAGGAGGGAGATCAGAGAAGGCAAGGACAACTTCAGGAAGAAGATGGAGGACAAGCTACAACAGAGCGACATCGGCGGGGTCTGGAGAAACCATAAAACCATCTCTGGGCTCCAGAATACCTCCTCCCAGGCCACGGGGGGCAGGGAGTGGGCGAACAATCTGAACTTGTTTTTTAATAGGTTTGATCAACCGCCCCCCCCCCCCCCCCCCGACTGCACAACAACCACTGCTGCCTCTAAAGTCATCGAGACCTGCTGTCCACACCCCACTCCACCAACACCCCCCACTCCCAGCACACAGCCCCCCAACCTGACCCTCACTAAGACCCAGGTGAGGACGGAGCTGAGGAAGATCAAGGCGAGGAAGGCCTCGGGACCGGACGGCATCAGCGCGAAGCTCCTCAAGTCCTGTGTAGACCAGCTGTGTGGGATTGTGGAGCACATCTTCAACCTGAGCCTGAAGCTGGGGAGGGTACCACAGTTGTGGAAAACATCTTGTGTGGCACCTGTACCAAAGACTTCCCACCCCAAAGACCTGAACAGCTACAGACCAGTGGCCCTGACGTCTCACATGATGAAGACCCTGGAGAGACTGCTCCTTGCTCACCTCCGCCCCCTGGTGGGACCAGCGATGGATCCACTCCAGTTCGCCTACCAGCATGGCATTGGGGTGGAGGATGCAGTGATCTTCCTCCTTCACCGTTCTCTGTCCCACCTGGAGAAGCCCGGGAATGCGGTGAGGACCATGTTCTTTGACTTCTCCAGTGCTTTCAACACCATCCAACCGATGATCCTGAAGGACAAGCTGCTGTGCGCAGGGGTGGACCAGCACCTGTCATCATGGATCCTGGACTACCTCACTAACCGGCCACAGTTTGTGAGAACCCGGGATTGTGTGTCCGACATGATCATCGGTAGCACGGGGGCCCCCCAGGGAACAGTTTTGGCTCCCTTCCTGTTCACCTTTTATACTGCGGACTTCTCACACAACACAACACACTGCCATCTACAGAAGTTCTCTGACGACTCTGCGATCGTCGGCCTCATCTCCAACGGAGATGAAGTTGAGTACAGAGGACTTATCCAGGACTTCGTGGACTGGTGCCATCGGAACTGCCTCCAAATCAACGTGAGGAAAACTAAGGAGCTGGTGGTGGACTGCCGCAGGCAAGGACAACCCCTCACAGCACAAGTAAACATACAGGGAACAGACATTGAGATGGTGACATCCTACAAGTACCTGGGCGTTCATCTGAACAATAAACTAGACTGGTCACACAATATCGACGCACTCTACAAGAAGGGACAGCGCAGGCTGTTCTTACTGAGGAGGCTCAGGTCTTTTGGTGTACAAGGGGCCCTGCTGAAGACATTCTACGACACGGTGGTGGCATCAGCCATCACTTTTGGAGTGGTCTGCTGGGGCAGTGGCATTACAGCAGCCGATAGGAAGAGACTGAACAAACTGATCAAGAAAGCTAGCTCTGTCCTGGGGCAGCGCCTTGACCCAGTGGAGGAGAGAGAAGGATGGTGGCTAAACTGTCATCTCTGCTGGAGTCCGAGTCCCACCCTATGCAGGACATACTGAACGCACTGAGGAGCTCATTTAGCAGTAGACTACATCAACCTAGCTGCGCAACCGAGAGGTTTCGCAGGTCCTTCCTACCTACGGCTGTCAGACTGTATAACCTAAGCAGGGCTGCTCGCAAAGATAGCAAAAAAATGTGACGACCTAATAGTATTGAATGCAAAAGACGCAATAGACTTACACAAATGGTCCCCTCCAGTATACAACTAGGACAATATCAGTCGCTACGGAGGGTGACAATATGTATGGGTACATATTCATACTATGTAGGATAACTAAGTAGACGGTTATGCTGTTTATTCCATCTTGCTACAATGCTCCGCACTGTGTATATATATTTATGTGTACGTATGTATATTCACTGCTCCTTTTTTCTTATCTTAATTATTGCTCTGAGTGTTGCTATCCCTGTGCTGTTGCAATCCTGGAATTTCCCCATTGTGGGACTAATAAAGGCTTATCTTATTTTATCTTAAAACCAACCACTACCGGTACCGCGCCATGGAACACTTCTTCATAGCTTCTGCGCTGCTGGACCATGACCTTAAGAGAACCACTCTGTTAACGGCGAGCCGACCTGGGTGGGCTTTAAGTAGATTCAGATTTTAGAAAGAAATTTGGGTTGACGTGCGATAGTAAGCCTGTAGTTTGCACAGTTACCAGGCGTGTTCTTTAAGGGAATATGATAAGATTAATGTTAAAAATGTGTTTAAATTAACTCGTCGACTTCTAGAATTGGGAATTAGATAAAATGGCCCCAATGGAAAGTTTCTCTGAGTTTTCTGTGGAAGTCAACAGGTAAAACGGTGCTGAATTTCTCACTGTATATTTCATCCACTCTTAAGAATTAGGATAAATTTTAAAAATAATTAAAACAAATATGAATTTTTACCAGCATGTTTCATGCCAGTTTGGTGACCAGTGGGACAAATACTTAGGAGTAGCAATTCCTGTGAAATGTGAACAGATGGAGGACAGACTCCTTTTGACTTCGCTGCAATGAGCTAAACATGAGCTCAGTCAAACTCCATTCCAGTCAATCTCAAATTGCTTTTTAACTTAAAACAGTCAAAAGCACCCCCCTATGGGTAACCCCCACAACAGCCAGGCTCAGTGGGAGCAATTAACATAGCAGTGTGATCTACGGACTGATAACAATATGTAGATGTGCCTTGTAACCTCTTTTGTCCTACAGCTCTGGAGCAGAGGCGAATTCCGGCCAGTAATCTTCCTATTGTTATGTATGACTCAAATGCAAACGTTCATACTTCCTGCTCTCACTGTGATGCAAATGTCCCATGCCTTTCATGTATTGTCTGTAACTGGGTATAAAAATTGCATTGCTCTGTAACTCACTCTGACCACTGCTTCTGACGACACGCATTCTGTGTCTCCTCACGAGAGCCTGAGGACCCGCTCCAGCCCGCCTGCACAGGGCTGGAGTGAGTTCTATGATGGCGGTATGATTAATAAACTCCCTTAAAAACTCTCAGTTCGCTGCCTATTATATCATGCCGCCACATTGGTGACCCCGAGAAAGCACACGCTTTGTGCAACGCAACCTTCTGGTCTGGACAGCTACACTGGTGACCCGACGACAACGAATGCAGCACCCGGCGGTGATTCTCCGACGACAAGCGAACGCAGCAGCCTGACGCAAATGATCTGCCCTCCCTTCGGCTACAGGGAGACCTCGACGCAGAGCCACCACCAGGCGAAACTCTCCGGAGATCACCCACGACCGGGAAAGCTGCAGAAAGCTTCATGGTAAGATCTGCACGTCTGAGATCTGCACATCCACGCTGGGACCGGCCGCTCTCACAGCTCCTCCACACGAGAGCGCATGCACCTCGTCCTCTCTCCACGACGGCGACCTCCAGGGCCGACGGAGAACGCAGCGCGTGGACCTGAACGCACCATGACCAATCTACAGCAACAGCTTACAGGGATGACCATCGGCGCCAACGACGCTGATCTCCAGCAAGCTCCCTGACCCTGACTCGCCTCTACAGCGGTCCTGCCATACACCGAACCCCGCAGTCACACCGGGGGGTTATGAGGACAGCGCACCACGCACGGGACAATACCGGCTCCACACAGCCTTCCATCGTCCTTCGCCGCTGCACACAGAACCTTCAGGGCTGCTCACACACCTGAAGCACGCAAGCAGCTCGCTCACAGGATTTTCTAATGGTCTCAGCCACGGCGCACAAGGGAATTCAGCCGTCAGCTGTTCCCGAGGGCTTTAGGGCTGCGCGCGCGCACCTAAAGCCAACACGCCAAGTCCCTCACAGCTGCAGCTCCTTTTTTTCTCACAGCCACTACGCAGCCTTGCAGCTCCTGTTTTCCTTCATAGCCGCAAGAGGAGTCAGACAAATTTTTCTTCGCACAGCCGCTGTGGACCTCCGCCACGTTCAATGGGACAGCCCCTCAACATCGCGGATCCACAGGCAATTTTTGCGCGGCCCAAACAATTTCGCCGTCCTGGGCCGGCACTTGCTACCCCCCCCCCCTCCCTCCACCACCGCCTGCAGCGAGCTTTCCCCGCAGCTTGCTTCCAAAGCGGAACTATCAAGGCCTCAGCTTCCCGCTGAGCCCTCTGGGGTGGGGGGGGGGGGGGAGTGTATGGGTAACCCCCACAACAGCCACGGACAAGCAGAGCGCTCAGCGGGAGCAATTAACATAGCAGTGTGATCTATGGACTGATAATATGTAGATGTGCCTTGTAACCTTTTTTGTCCTACAGCTCTGGAGCAGAGGCGAATTCTGGCCAGTAATCTTCCTATTGTTATGTATGACTCAAATGCAAACGTTCATGCTTCCTGCTCTCACTGTGATGCAAATGTCCCATGCCTTTCATGTATTGTCTGTAACTGGGTATAAAAACTGCATTGCTCTGTAACTCTCTCTTACCACTGCTTCTGACGACACGCATTCTGTGTCTCCTCACGAGAGCCTGAGGACCCGCTCCAGCCCGCCTGCACAGGGCTGGAGTGAGTTCTATGATGGCGGTATGATTAATAAACTCCCTTAAAAACTCTCAGTTCGCTGCCTTATTATATCATGCCGCCACCACCCCCCAATTCATTAAAAACACAGATACTTTCCAAGTGCACTGTTTTATTCTGTTTAATTAAAATTTGGGTTTAAGATTTCGCACAAAGACTTTACAGCATGCACATATGCAGTTCAAAATACAGGCAAAAGCATAAAGGTTATCAGAAATCTTTAAAACAACAAATAACCTCTGTATCTGTGCAAATGTGTTTAGGATCACTAGGCACTGACAGGTCTCTACTATTACATTGTTCACAATAAGAAGCTATTGCTGTACAGTGTTATACACCCGGTGTGGCATTTTCCTTCATCTAGCATACGTGGCACTTTAGACCTTATATAAGTAAACAGGGTCTGTACAGAGTGTTACTTCCTCTTGGTGTTACAGTTTAAAAACCATTTACTATACAAAATCTCTTTACACAGAAATGTAGCATCTAATTTCACCAAAGGGGAAAATACATTCTTCCATTAAACCAACCAAGAAATCCAACTTGCAAAAAATTCAAAACTTGACCTTTTAAAACTGCTACAACCTAAAACTTACATGTAAATTCATTTTGTTTTGTTTGTTTTTTTTAATTACATAAATAATTTGATTATCAAATGAGTACAAGAATCTACTTTGTAGATAAGAGGTACTCCAACATTGCAGAGTGTCAGTTACATGCAGGGTGAGAGACTAGCGTTAAGACAGAGGGTGGGAACCCGACCGCGGGCTTTGATCAGAGGCTGTCCGAGAGCGATGCAGGCATGCCGTCAGTCTGCCCACATTCTTCCCTTCTGGAGACAAAACAGCCTTTAACTACATCACAATTCACATTAATAGAGGCACATGTGTGAGATGAATCAGAGTGGCATATCAGGGCTATGGAGCCATACAGGTACAGGTGGCATTGGCCTAAGCTAGAATAATACCACCATATGCATTTATTTACAGTGTGTCCACGGCATGGCACGCAACAATCCTCAAAAGCTGTCTCACAAACACAAGTAATACATCAAAAAAGTATACATCATTTTTCTAGCAGCTTATAAAACATTCCATTCATCACCTCTTTCCCAGACAGAAAAAAAAACAACTCCACTGCGCGCGGTCTCCCTCAATCACTGCAGCGAGGTTTAGAAAATAGAATAACTGACCCCCAAAACTGCAGCAGATATTATGGCAATAATACAATTCTTCACATATACAGTGTGAAACACAAATGTGTGCTGAGGGTGGATGGGGAGCTTAAATGCAGTGCACAGCGACATCGCTACACTGGGTGCACTTGGGCCACAATTAAATCCACGCCTTGCAGTCGAGCAGAAAGTGGCACTGGGTGTGTTTGCACAACTTTGTTTTCCTCTAGAGTGTTTTGTTCAGGGGAGGGGGAAAAAAAAAAAAAAAAAAAAAGAGTCTGAGATGACAGTTTAACTCAAAAGCCAGTTTCTGTGCAGTGTCTGTGTTTATGTAACAGATTGGAATGATAACTGGTTTGCTTTCCCCTGCAGTGCAGCTGTTCTGTGCTGTACATATACTAGCATGGCAAGTAGTGATTTTTCCATTGTTTTTATGCTGGGGAAGTGCCCATTTAGTACCAAGGCAGCCATTTATGGACACTATTATAGACAGTTACTGCATTATCGGTGCCACAGCATGTCCAGTATGGGTACAGCACAGTACTGTATGCACCCTGCACTGTAAATTGTAAATAGTAGTAGCTGAAAAACAGCAGATGGCTCAATAGAGGGAGCTGTCATTGTAGGAGCTGGGGAAGGTCAGGCAGGGTTTGTTCTAGGATGTGGCTCCGGAGTGGCTAGCTGTGGGAAGGCTGAGGGTGCTGGCGCTCTTCGCTTTGTTCTTCAAGCCCCAGTTGAGGAACGACGACTTCTTGGTGACCTTGCGGGCCTTCTTGTCGTCGTTGTTATAAGCCAGGCAAATCATGGAGTAGGTCTTGGGCAAGTTCCCGGAGACGGTTGCACTCTTGGTAGGCTGGGGTAGAGACAGTGATGAATTCATTGAGTGGGGAAAAAACACTGTCAAGCGTACAGTCTGGATAGCAATAACTGCAGTACTGCAAATGGCCACATGAGAGTGGCTTCAAAAATGAAAATTCCCTTAGAGTTTAATGTTGAAATGTTATACTTTGCTGTAGAAATTTTATATCTCAGCCTGATACCTATTTTTTCCTTCATAGCAAGTGAACAAGAGGTACTTTTTTTAAAGAACTTTGAATTTTGTCTTTCAATAAACTGAAATGGAGATACAGGCAGAGCAGTTTCTGGTTATTCAGCAGAGCACCAATGCTTTTTCTTGTACAAAGCTTGTATATTTTCAACTTTTTCTCATAAATTTGCATATTTTTCATCGAGAACTTGTAACTCTTTTTCCATAAAATCTTCAACCTTTTTTCTTGTAAATTTGAGACTTTTTTCTAGTAAATTTGTAATGGGTTCATTTTTTTCTGTTTATCTAGACAATGACCAAAGCTTATTTTCTTAAATGTTTTTGTTCAGGGGGGAGAGGTTTCTCCTCTTCATTTTAAAGGGTTTGTACTCTAATCCCATTACCCCCCCCCCACACACACACACACACAGACACACACACCAAAAAAAAATAAAATTGTGCATAGGGGCCCAAAAAAACTAGAAACAGTCCTGGAAACGGGCATAAAACACTGACACCTGACTTCACACAGGCTTCCAGGGTTGTGCTACAGCAAACAAGGCTGTGCTCAATGTCAGTATTTGAAATTCTCCTATTTTTTAAATTTATTACTAGTTAGCATAATTGCCCCCATATAGTTTAACAGGTTTGATATCTGATAACCTAGCACTGTAATACACTACAGTCCCTTTTAACCAACAACTAACAGGTGACATGAAGTCTTTCTCATGGGAAATGCTAGAATGTTTGCCCTGACAGGAACCACTACCTCATCTTCACTATCGCCAAACAAACACTGCAGATAAGCTTCTTCAAACGACACCGGACAGAAATGTGAGCACAGCATACCATGGCAGAGTTGCTGTCCATCATGGTGACCACCTGGACATCAATGCCCTCTTCATCCACGTCCTTCAGAAGGCGCATCACGTCGCCCACGCCCATCCACTTGCAGTCGGTGTCGCCCACAGCAACAATGTAGTCACCCTCTTTGAGGCCGTCGCTCTGCAAAAGAGGTGAGAAATAAAGGTGCGTTAAAGCACGAGGAGCACTGATACTGCAGTAGTCAGTAAATATTTACAAGTCTTGTTCCTCGAGATTCTTTTCAACAGCCCTGGAGGCAGCAGGCATCAACAGAAAAAAAAAAACGGTACGGTTTAGTCATCCATTTGCTTCCTTTTTTACAGAAAGAAAAGCACAGTAAATGTGTGATTGGGCATTATACTACGTTACTTCTGTGGGAAGTCTGCCATACTCAGTAGGCAATTTGAGGGGGATGAGACCTCTTATTAGCAAAATGACCCAGAGCCACCCCCCTTGTTAGCCTGCCATTCCCCCCATCCCCATAAAGAGTGCAGTATTTGTAGCTGCAAATGTACAAGAAAAATGTTCACACTGCAAGAGTAAAAAGTTGCAGATTTACAAGAAAAAGATGCAAATTTATGAGAAAAAGTTAGAAAATTCAAGAGAATAAAGTCACAAATTTACCAGAAAAAGTTGCAAATTTAAAAGAAAAAAAATGCAATCATACATACACACACACACTTGTAAAGTTGTGTGGAAAAGGGAAACAAATTTATAACAAAAAGTGTTAAGTGACAAAAGTTGATCTACAGTACTTGGTTTCCAATTAAATCCTTGTAGAACAAAAAAAATATATAAATTTATTTTTTTTAAAAAACCTGAAATTTGACAGGAAAATGTTATATAGTTCCTCCCAAAATGTTACAATTTTACAAAAAACCCTCAAAAATTAGCAAGAAAATGAAAAACTTTATAAGCCAAAAAAAAAAAAAAAAAGGTCAAAACATTTACACAAATTGCAGCTACTGTTCTTGTAAATTTTCAAAAAAAAAAATTCTTATAAATTTGGAATGTGCCTACGGTAAATTTGTGACTTTTGCAATTATAATCTAGCATCTTTTATCATTGTTAACCTATATTCAAGGAATTATTTTACATTCATACATACGTAGCTAATGCTAAATTTGTGAATACCCACCACTACCATGCACTTTGTTAACAACAACCAATCAGCTACTGGCTGCACTGATGTAACTTCAGCTATATTACCCTAATAACTTGGTTAGTATTTACCAGCTGCATGTCAACGGCTCTGGAGAGTCAGTCTGCTCCAAATAAAAATCCTCAATGTGGCATTAAAAGTTATAAAGGGTCTGACCTCGTCAGCTTATGCAATGAGACTAATCCGTTTCTGTACGGAGCCTATAGCCTCCAATGAGCTGTCAAGACTGCAAAGGATTCTAGAGAGTAAATACTCCCAGATTCTTAATTAAATTAGTAGCCAGAGTGACTAGAGGACAGAGGAGGGGGCGTTACTACAAACATTCTTTGAGGCTGAAATCCTGTTTAAGTTTCCAGGAATGACTTTTTAAATCGGAGGTTCACTGGGTAGATAAGAACTGAGATTTGAATCTCTATGATATAATGCAAGTAAGCATGGGTGAAAATCTGAGCCGTTACTGTAGGCGAGTGTTAAGTTTCTTCTCTGAATACTGAACAACCTATGCATCTGTCTTCTGTTACGAGCATAATAAAATTGTTTTATTTTTAATAAGCAAGAGTATAGTTTAGGAAATTAGGAAAATTCTTCAACAGTGCATGTGCATGACAAATGAATTAAAAAAAATTCAGGAGGTTCCACTGTGGCAGATCCCAACCGAGCAGTTAACTGATGCTGAAAAACACTGCTTGGATTTGCATGTTGTATTAGCAGTAAAGCTCCACTTACAGCAGCTGCACTGAGGGGGTCCAACGAAACCACCTGGACTGGCGAATCGCCTTTCAAGGTGAAACCAAGGTCTCTGTCTTCTGAGCGGACCCGTACTGTCCGTGGGGGTGTCCACCGCTGTTTGGCTGAGAAGACTGACAGTGGGCCCTGAGGGGAGACAGTGTGGGGAAGCTTCGGTTAATACAACTGCAGGTTTACTTTACTGGAGGGGGAACGATATCCTGTTAAATCTGACTTTGGTGAATACAGGGGGTGAATCGACACAGCAATATAACGTCTTCACTTGAGTCCTTACTCAAAAAAAAAGAAAAAAAAAAAAAGGGACCTTGAAAATGATGTGGTCAGTAATTGTATTTAAACTGTATGTTTGACACCTCATGATGACCAGACGCCAGTGATATAAGGTTAGAAGTTTGGGTAAGAGATGGCATCACGTCTTGAGGTTGGTTTGCTGACTCTGGTTCTGGCCTGGAAACCATCATCGAGTAAAACATGTATACAGGATAATGAGAGGGTATCTGTACTCCAGCTAAAGCCTGGAAGCCATTAGGTGGTGAAGTAAGACAATCACAGTAAATAATCGAGTGGGCCAGTTGTGCTTTTCTTAATTTCTGTTATAAAGTTGACCCATAATGTCCTGGCAAATGTCTGAAGTGCACATTTCCACTATGCCTTAAATCTGTATGAGTTCAAAGAGAAAGTTTATCTTTGGTCCGGTTGTACTACTAAGCCCAGCAGTCTCACGCACTTGCCATTCAATCCAGCCTGGTGGTGTAGTGGTTAGCACCACTGCCTCACAGTAAGAAGGCTGTGGGCTCAAATCCACCAACCAGCAGTGTGGAGTTTGCATGCTGTCCCTATGCTTGCCCAGGTTTACTCCAGGTGCTCCACTTTCCTCCCACATTCCAAAAACATGCAAGTTAGGTTAACTGGAGACTCTAAAGTGGCCTGAGGTGTGAACATGTGTGAGTAGAGTGAAGGGACTGGTGCCGCGTCTTGGCTGCCCTTTAACTTCTCTTTGGGATTAAGTGTTGGAGGAGCAGCCAATCAGAAGAAAAAGAAAGTACCCTTAAAAGGAAAAACTAAAATGGCTCGTTTCCAAAATGAAGGACTGCAATAAGCTGAATCAATGTGGGAGTCAAAATGGTGGTTTCTTGTTACTTGAAGATGCCTTCTAGCCGACTGATGTGGAATTCAGACATGCAGAAGCGGTTTGTCCACAGTGTAAGAACGAAGGAGGATGCCCAGCAGCTAGTTTTGGTTCCGCACCATTAAACCTAATTGGACTACTTGCACAGCGACTTGTGTGTTTTACGTAATGCAGCCCTGCTATTTCTGGTCTCCATGTTCTACACTGGCTGAGAATGAGAGCTTGACAAAATTATAAAAAAAAAAAAAAAAAAATAAAAAACAAAAAAATCAGTCCTTTTCAGCAGCACAGTAAGACTATAAATATTCACTGCTAGAAAGGTGGAGAACATGACGGGTAACTGTTGGATTATTTTAAGATGATATTTAGTTTTGCTATAGTCAACACAAACTTATGCCGAGTTGGTAATGTCCGCTCATCAACGACCTCCCTACTCTCTATACAGTGAATTCAGATGTAGTGGGCTATACACAGCAAACTCAATAGAACATTTTTAGCTTTTGGCCACTACACTATTTTCTCAGCACCTTCAATGAATCATTACAGTGAGACAGTAAAACGTAACAGATTTAAAAAGAGTTAAAAAAGTGAATACCTACATGTATTTTGTAGTGAATCTATATCAAATCAAATTGTTTCTACTGTAATAATACAAATCCCAATTCCAATGAAGATGGGACATTGGGTAAAATATATAAAAAAAAAAAACAATTTGGAAATCTTTTTCAACCTATATGCAATTGAATACACTACAGAGACAAGATATTTAGTGTTCAAACTGATAAACTTTTCTTTTTGCAAATATTCGCTCATTTTGAATTTGATGTCTGCAACATGTTCCAAAAGATCTGGGACAGGGTCATGTTTACCACTGTGTTACATCACCTTTCCTTTTAACAACGGCCAACAAGTGTTGAGGAACTGAGGACACCAATTATTGAAGCTTTGTAGGTGGAATTTTTTTCCCCCCCATTCTTGCTTGCTGTACGACTTCAGTTGCTCAACAGTCCAGGGTCTCCGTTGTTGTATTTTACACTTAATAATGCAACACACATTTTCAATGGGAGACCGGTCTGGACTGCAGAAGGCCAGTTTAGTACTTGCACTCTTACTACAAAGCCATGCTGTTGTAAAATGTGCAGAATGTGGCTTAACATTGTCTTGCTGAAATAAGCAGGGACGTCCCTGAAAAGACGTTGCTTGGATGGCAGCATATGTTGCTCCAAAACCTGTATGTACCATTCAGCATTAATGATGCCTTCACAGATGTGCAAGTTACCCATGCCATGGGCACCAACACACCCCCATACCATCACAGATGCTGGATTTTGAACTTGATAACAATCTGGATGGTCCTTTTCCTCTTTAGCCCAGAAGGCACAACAGCCATGATTTCCAAAAACGATTTGAAATGTGGACTTGTCAGACCACGGCACATTTTTCCACTTTGCATCAGTCCATCTTAGATAAGCACAGAGCAACCAGTGGTGTTTCTGGGTGTTGTTGATGTATGGCTTTTGCTTTGCATGGCAGAGTTTTAACTTGCACTTGTAGATGTAGCGACGAACTGTGTTAACTGACAATGGTTTTCTGAAGTGTTCCTGAGCCTATGTGATAATATCCTTTTTGGAATGATGTTGGTTTTTAATGCAGTGCTGCCTGAGGGATTGAAGGTCACGGCCATTCAATGTTGGTTTTTTACCATGCCACTTATGTGCAGAAATTTCTCCAGATTCTCTGGATCTTTTGAGGGGAGACTGTAGATGAAGTCTCTAATTCCTGGAAATTGTGAACAACTGTGGGAAAATAGTCCAGCAGTTTAAGAGCAACATTTCTCAATGTACAAAGTGGTGAACCTTACCCCATCCTTGCTTCTGAATGACTGAGCCTTTCAGGGATGCTCCTTTTACACCCAATAATGACACCTGTTCCCAGTTAACCTGTTCCCCACTGGAATGTTCCAAAAATGTGTTTTTTGAGCATTCTTCATCTTTCCCAGTCTTTTCGTGCCCCTGTTGCAGCTTTTTTGGAACATGCCGCAGGCATCAAATTCAAAATTAGTGAATATTTGCAAAAAACAGCAAAGTTTCAGTTTGAACAGTCAATATCTTGTCTTTGTAGTATACTGAATATAGGTTGAAAGGGATTTGTGAATCACTGTATTCCATTTTTATTCACGTTTTACACAATGTCCCAACTTCACTGGAATTGAGGTTCATAATTTACAAGTAACCATCTCCATTAGACCTCCCAACGTGAAACAGAACTACAGACAGACATGCCATAATATCAGATTTAGGCTGCAGCTCTCAACTATTGTTTCTACTCTACTCTGTTATCTGTTAGGAAGATCTTAAGGACTAAATCCTGGTCAATCAATTCTACACAACACTGCAATCACTCCTGTCACCCTCTACTCTAATTATCACTGTTTGGAGCAGGAGCGCTGGATTAAACTTGTGTTCCTCTTCAGATCTCAAGGGATTACAGTCTTGATGCAGAGAGCTAATGAAGAGCGAGATGGGCTGGTTGTAGCGGGGAACAGAGAGATACTTCACATCTGCTGGGTGGGAATGTCAGCTTTACGCCCAGAGCCTGTTAGAAGCGAACTGTTTAACAAAAACAGGGGGATTTGGGAGTGAAGCCTTTATTTTGTCTTACAGTAATTGTCAACTGTGCTGGATGAAAGGCACTGAACATATCTGCAGATGGTATCAGCCCCCCCCCCCCCCCCCTTCCCGGTACATTCACCTTGAAGATGAACTAGCGATTCCCGTTTCCTTTACACCCACCACCACCATGAGAGTGTGAACAGTAAAGCAACGTAACAGATTTAGCATGAAAAATCCTAAAAAAAAAAGAGAGAGAGAGAGAACCCACCTTAAACCTCAAGTCATGAGGTGTTTAGAAGTTACTTTTGAGGGCAGAGAGTGTATACTGAAAAATCAGTTCATAAAATCAAAAATACTGATTTTCCTCTATCCTACAATGACTGAGTTACCCAGATCTGGAGATATGGGCTGTTCCATGTATGTGAGCCTTTGCTTTAAGAAGCAGGGCTAAAGACCTTAATGTGCTAAAAAACGAATATAAAAACTGTGGAAATTCCTATTTTTATGAATTATGAACCCGTTACTAAAAAAAAAAGAAACCTTGTTGCTAGCAAGTAGGTTTTTTTTTTTGTTTTCCCCAAATGTCATCAGTCCCAAAAAACAATGTTTGGAGATTTTTGATGAACCAGGACATGCCAATAAGTTTCCCAGTTGTAAGGCTGTGAATTTGCTCAATCCTATAATCAGTAGATGACTTTTTACCCTCAACAGCAGCACCAAAGATCTGCTCTTCTCAATAAATGCCACAACATCCAGAGTAAATTAAAGCCAGGACCAAAGCATCTTGTTTTCATGGTTAGTGTTAGTTTTGCATGTGTTGCTTTGGATGAAAATCCGAGAGGATTTGGACTCAAAAGAATTATGTTATGCATGTGCCAACACTTCCAGGAGCCTCATCCATGATTGGGTTTGTTCAAAAGTAGAAAACAAAAAATTGACTCTGGGTGTTGAGGGGAAAAAAGAGCTTTAATTATTTTAAACACAAATCCAGAGCAATTCAATGCCACTTATTGAATAAACCAATCACCATGTATTAAATGTGAGAGTGAAGAATATTAGTAACCCACATACCAGCCTCTGGAAAAAGTCGATGACTTTCACCTTTGCAGCAGCAGGAAACTCAATTTCAGCTTTGTGCTCCGTTTTAGCTGTGAAAAGAAAGACACAAACAGAGCCGTCACTTCACAGTAATGTTTACTGTCACGAGCACCTTTTCAACCATCACCCTGTTAGCAGTGCAAACATGAGGTCATCCCTACATGGAAATCAGTGACTCTTATCAAATCTTATTGCAGCAGGTGTGGGACACAATGCACCAGCCTTTTATGACCCGTTTCCTGAGAGACGAGCGTCCCAACTCAACACACTGGAAGTGACTAGCATGAGTGTCATTTCCTTGCTGGTTGTGGTGACACTCGGCTGAGGACGAATAACCCTCTCCTCAGTGGAGGCATAAATAAACATTTTAACTGCTTGACTGTTCTGTTTATGGATGTTAACATATTCAGTGCTTACGGATGATGTCTGGGGCCTGCGTGTAGTCGGCGAACTCTTCCTCGATTTCGTTTTGGCTCTGCTTGGTGAGTGAGCGCTGGTGGCTCGCTTTTAAAATGCCCTCCAGGACCTCCAGCTTGTTCAGGTGGTGGCACAAGCCATAAATCCTCAGAGCCTCCTCGTGACCCATGATGGCCTGGCGAATGTGAGCTTTACCTGGAGGGACAAGGGAAGTTAACATATACTGGTTACCGACCGGGAGAAAAGGAGAAGAGTGGGAGGAAAGAGCTGAAGCTGTGGACTGCCTCACCGATGCGCTGGCGTTCATCTTTATTCTTCAGGATGTCCAGAGGGGAGCGTCCCTCAGGAAGCTGATCATAAACCTGTGATAAGGTCTTCTCCTGCTGGTCCTCATCATCACTGGGACCCACTGAACAAATATAGAGGGAAATGGAATCTGAGACTGAGGAACTGGATTAAAAGAGACATTTCATGTACTTTTAACATGTTGACACAGTTCCCACCAGGGTTGGGGTCAATTCTGAGGGGAAGTGGAACTGAAGGCAAATGGGCAGAATTGGAATTGAATCACCTGTGCAAGATGATCAATCACATTTGTAAATTCCAGTGATCTCGGCGTCTTGTTGCTCACTGGTGCCTGCCTGTTACGATGAAAGATGTATAGACCCTTTGCATTCATATGGCTGTTGTCATAGCAACACCCATGAACAGCCACAGCATCAGTGAGCACAAGTGACTTAGTACAACCTGAAAAGCTAGAAAGCAAGATGTAATGTGAAAAAAGTCTATGCAAAATATGCCTGCACTACTTTGTTGTTTTTTATTCAGTTAATAAGACGACCAATAAATAAGTCCCATCTGTAGGCCTCAGTACGAGAGGGGCTGAAAAGTTCCTAGTGGTCAAATTTGACCAAATGTGGTTTATTTTTCAACATAGTCTCCCCTTTGGTTCACTTCATCCATCAGTGTTGCAGTGCTTGGATCCCTGCGGTTGAAAATAAACCACATTTGGTCAAATTTGACCACTAGGAACTTTTCAGCCCCCCTTTCATAGTCTTGGAATGGAATTAGAACTGAGCTTTAAAGATATGCATGAATTGGAATTGATAAACTAGATATCGGTGGATTTGGCCGCAGAATTGGAATTTTAAATTTGGATGTGACCCCAACCCTGGCTCCCGCGGGTCTCAATGAAATGTGCGCGACATGCTTTGGCCAGAACACCTCATTTCCGTCCACAGTTCTTTCAATGCTCATGAGTCCTAGTTCAGCCCAGCCTCCCTCTTGATTCACTCATGAGGTCAACTCTTGACACCACATTGCTAATATCAGCTGGTTAGCGCTTGTGTCCAGCAACAAACACCACCTGGGCTAACTAGCGTAAAAATCACCTGAAAGAATGAAACACCGAATGACTGGGGGACAGAGGTGTGTGGTCTCAGTTGCTGATGGGATATGGCCAGTCCTTGAAGTACAGCAAACACCGAAAAACCATGTCAATCAACTGCTAACAGCAGCTAATCACCTTCACTCCCAGTCAGAGCTTAATAAAAATAAGTTAAATAATGTCTAAGAACAACATATAGCTCCGGAAAAAAAAAAAAAAAAAAAAGAGGCTGAAGAGATCACTGCAAAATTATCACTTTATCTGGATTTACTATTTATGCATACTGTATGTGTTTGAGTAAAATAAAAAAATGGTTTTATTCTCTAACCCACTGAAAACACCTCAGTCACATTCCAAGTCAAAATATTGTCATTTAGAGCAATTATTTGCAGAAAAACAAAAAAGACATTGCTTTTAGGTCAAATAATGCAAAGGAAACAACTTCATGTTCATTCTCAAACACTACAACACTTAAATTTTACCTTTGGCAGAACTCAGAAATCTGTATTTGTGTAATAACTGATTTTAATTCACAGCTTTCATGTGTCTTACCATGCTTAGATGATCACCTCATCAGTACCTCCTCAAACCGACTGAGGTCTCGCTGTGTTGGAATTCAACAGATATGCAAAATGAATGGCTGACATACATGTGGAGATGCTATAGGAAATATTTTGCAGTGGTCTCTTTTTCCAGAGCTGTATATAAGAAACAGACCTAAATTTACATGATAAAAAAAATGCAAATTTAGGATTTTTTAACATCAAAGGGGAAAAAAATGCAAATTTATTTTAAATAATGAGGGGGAAAGTCTCAAATTTCCACAAAAAGCTGCAAATTAATGATGAAGTTGCAAATTTACACAAAAAAGGTGTATATTTACAAGAAAAGTCAAATCTGCGAAAAACATCAACAGTGATGCAGTTTATGAAGGAGAAGACAAATCCAGAATATTGCATCTCTGTCCTGGGTAACTCCTGAATATTTGAAGCCCCACAACTGGCATTAGGGAGAGCCTCAAGTTTAAGTAGCTTTATAGTATGTTTTCAGTTTCATGCAGGCTGTCAATTATCTAATTGTGGATGTTATGCCTTGTTTTTTTTTTTGTTTTTTTTAAATTAAACATGTACAAATATAATTTTTACAACCTCACACCAGCAACTGCTCTAAAGTTCCCGAGCTCTCTTTGGTCTTCCCCTGAGCCGTGTGCCTCACAGAGACACTATGCAGCATTAATTTGGCAGCCAATTTGTTTACTACAGCGACCTTCATTCAGCCCTGCTCCTCAGTCGAGTCCTCTCTCCACAGCCCGCTGGTTAATTGCTCTATTCTCCTCGTTCACACAGGAATCTCTTAATGAGCTGCAGAACTCAAAGCCGCTTCGCTCTGCTGTCCCTCTGTTCAGTCCCGTCCGTGAAACTGTGGCCTTCAACTGGACTTTGATATACTCCATTTACTTTGTTTTAAACTTTGTTTCCTTAAATGAACATGTAAGCAAGAAGCGGGGCAAAAAAAAAATAACATAAAAAGTGCATCCTAGTCAAGAATTGCACTAAACACAAACCTAAGGACCACAGAGAGGCCTGCAGGTCCCCTTTTCACTCACTATGACACTACATAACTGCTAATCCTCCAACACTTCCAGTCAGTTTGACTCACTCCAGCTAGTTCTTGTTCCTGCTTCTTTTTCACACGCCGTCTACACAGTTCCTGGAAGCACGGTCTCTCCTTACGCTGGTGTCTCCATAAATAGCTGTTACATAATAGTACCAGGACTGGCTGCGGCTCAGCCATCCAAAATGACAGACCCATACAGAGCATTAAAAGACGGGATCAAGTATTTGAGGGTGTTCAGAATCAGGCAGCCAAAGCCCTGTTAACACCAGTGACCTCACAGCCAACGGACGGGCTGAAACTATTCATCAGGGTCGCCAATCTCTACTATAGAAAGAGCCATAGAGCAGCAAAAAAAAAAAAAAAATTCAGCCTTAAAAGAAAGTAATAACAATAAACTAAGTTGTCAACATTATGGTGGGTGGAGATTCCATAAAATTTGTGATTTTCTTTTGTAATTTTGCAACCTTTTCTAGTAAATTTGACTTTTTTCTTGCAATTTGTGTATTTTTTCCTCTTAAATTTGCAGAGGTTTTTTTGTAAATCTGAAATATTTTTCCTGGTGCATCTGCAACTTTTTTTATGCAAACTTAAAACCTTTTTATCATATCTTTTGTAAAAAAAAACTCCTGAAGACCTCCTACAACTGTGATGGCTTCAGCCATCATGTATGGAGTGGTCTGCTGGGGCAGCAGCATCACAGCTGCTGACAGGAAGAGGCTGAACAGGCTAAATAAGGCCAGCTCTGTTCTGGGGCGCCGCCTAGACCCGGTGGAGGTGATAGGAGGAGAAGGATGGCGGCTAAGCTGTCATCTCCGCTGGAGTCCGAGTCCCACCCCACGTGGGACACGCACACCGAGGAGCTCATTTAGCGGTTCCTCGATCTATCCATATGCAATCTCTGATCCGAGGGTCCGGCTCACCGGGGCAGCAGTCCAAGCAGTGTAGCCCAGACTGCCCCCCGGTGGATCACCACCTTATCGTGGTGGAGGGGTTTGTGTGCACCTAAAGATCCCAGGAACTATGTTGCCAGGGGTAACTTGCCCCTGGTAGTGTATGCAAAAGAAACTGGTCCTGGGTGAAGGGGCCAGACCAAGAGCTGTCCAGTAGATTAGGACCAGGCGATATCTCGATACTTTAAAGTGTCTTGATATCTGAATTGTTGGTGGCCGTTCTCATGATATTGTACAACATTGGTGAAACAGTGCAGCTTTGACGTACACCTCTGCCAATCTCAAACCAGTCAGTCGTGCCATATGCAGATCTCACTGCTGCTTCTTGACTTTGGTGGAGTGTTCTATAACCGGTGGACGATTGGTGGTGGAATATGCTCAAATATAAAAAAAAAATCTGAAGGCAACAGAGACTTCTGCCAATGAAAACTTTCTGGTTTCAATCTCTAGTTAATATGATTTCTATTGACCAGTCACATTTGGCTCACAGTATGCTTTGGCTTTATGCAAGTAAACACTCATTCTGGAACTGTAAAAGAGAAAACATGCTGGCAAAAATTCACATTTGTTTTAATTATTTTTAAAATTTATCCTAATCCTTAAGAGTGGATGAAATATACAGTGAGAAATTCAGCACCGTTTTACCTGTTGACTTCCACAGAAAACTCAGAAACTTTCCATTGGGCCCATTTCATCTAATTCCCAATTCTAGAAGTCTACGAGTTAATTTAAACACATTTTTAACATTAATCTTATCATATGCCCTTAAAGAACAAACCTGCTAACTGTGCAAACTTCAGGCTTACTATCGCACGTCAACCCAAATTTCCTTCTAAAATCTGAATCTACTTAAAGCCCACCCAGGTCAGCTCGCCGTTAACAGAGTGGTTCTCTTACGGTCGTGGTCCAGCAGCGCAGACGCTATGAAGAAGTGTGCCATGGAGCGGTAGTGGTTGGTTTTCACTTGTGACATGGTGGACCAAAAAAACGGGACGTTGTCTTTGATCGGTGTCTGGATCATGCACTGGTGGACGTGGTCGTAGATTTCTGAGACCTGAAAGAAGAGGGTGATGAAGTTAGTGGAAGGTAGGGTCATGTCTAGTGTGTATGTGTGTGTGTTTAATTTCCAATCAAATTGGAAATTTACAAGGAAAAAAGTTGCAAATTAAAAATATTTTTTTTTAAATTCAACATTTATTTAACCAGGCAAGACAGGTTAAGAACACGTTCTTATTTACAACTGTGGCCTGGGGGAAAGGACAATGGGCAAACAAATGCTACACAAATACATATATTAAAAAAAACATTTATGAAGACAGTTAAAACACATACAATCATAATAACAGCTAAAACAAACCACACTATCACAAGGCATAACATAGACCTAGCTAAAATATATACATAAAAGCAACCAAAAAGGACAGGTTGGTTGTTGAACCTTATGTTATGTTGAGCAGTTAACAAAATTAGGAGAAAAAAGTTGAACATTTACCAAAAAAAGTAGCAAATTCCTGAAAAAAAAAAAGTTGTAAGTTTTACAAAAAAGTCAAAGATTTACAAGAAAAAAGTTGCAAGTTTTTGAGAAAAATAAGACAAGAAAAAAAGTTACAAATTTCAAAACAATTTAAAATTTATTTTTAAAAAGCTGTACATTTATGAGAAAAAATTGCAAATTTACAATAAACAAGCTGAAAATTCACGAGAAAAAAAAGTTGAAATTTTACATGAAAAAAGTAGTAAATTTGAGGAAAAAGTTGTAAATGTTCGAGGAAAAAAAAAAAGTTGAGGGTCAATTTGTAGCATGGGGACCCATAGCATTTGCATACTCTGCTTTATAGTCAGAAACGGCTCTGGTGGGAGGACATTAACAGCATGGGGGAAAAAAATATACATTGACTACAACAACCCTTTTCATTTTTATGTCCAGTTATCCTGCTTCTACAGAATGTTTAAAAACAGTTTGGCGTTTACCTTTGCAGCCTCTTGTGCCATTTTCATCAGAGTGTAGAACTGGTTTCGGATGCCAGGCAGCGCAGTCTTCTCAAAGAGACACTCCTGAGCCTGGGCCAGCATCAGCCGAATCAGCATATTGAGCATGGCGGGACTCATGTCGTAGCTAGGAATGTGAGTGAAAGTCTCCTTGAGGTGGTTCAGGACTCCTGGAGGGAGAAAAATGTGTTGGTTGACATTGAAAACACAAAGAAACAACTTTTTTTGTGTAATCAGAGTCTTGTATGGGTTGGGCATCAATGGGTTAGGGTTGGTTAATATGCATGATTCACATTATTTTCTACTCCGCAAACAGATGTGGCTGTACTGGCAGTATTTAAAGTAATTATTGGGTCTCTCTTAAACAGATGCATTAAATGGCTCACAGCCTGTTGCTGTTATTACAGGATTCAGTAACGGATACAAAAGCTCAGCACTAATGCAGACCAACTGAGATTACTTGATACAAACCCCAAATCAAATGAAGTTGGGACGTTGTGTAATGTGTAAATAAAAACAGACTACAATGATTTGCAAATACTTTTCAACCTATATTTAACTGAATACACTACAAATACAAAATATTTAATGTTCAAACTGAAACTATTGTTTTGCTGTTGTTTGCAAATATTCCCTCATTTTGAATATGATGCCTGCAACATGTTCCAAAAAAGCTGGGACAGGGGCAAGAAAAGACTGTGAAAGATGAGGAACACAAAAAAAACACCTTTCTGGAATATTCCACAGGTAAGCAGGTTCATTGGAAACAGGTGAGTTTCATGATTTGGTATAAAAGGAGCATCCCCGAAAGGCTCAGTCATTCATAAGCAAAGATGGGGTGAAGTTCATCACACCTTTGTGAACAACTGTGTGTGCAAATAGTCCAACAATTTAAGAACAACGTTTCTCAATGAACAATTGCAAGGAATTTACTGATTTCATCATCTACAGTCCATATCATCATCAAAACACTCTGAGAATCTGGAGACATTTCTGCACATAAGCAGCAAGGCTGAAAACCAACACTGAATGCCTGTGACCTTTGATCCCTCAGGTGGCACTGCATTAATAAACCAACATTATTCTGTAAAGGACATTACCACGTGGGCTCAGGAAACCATTGTCAGTTAACACAGTTCGTCACTACATCTACAAGTGCAAGTTAAAACTCTACCATGCAAAGAGAAAGCCATATGTCCCCCCCCCTCCCCCAGACCTTAACACACTCACCCACACAATAACTACCTCAGCTGTTGGCATAGAAAGACTGGCACACCAACAGTAATACATCTGCTGCTGTATGTCTCTGCACTTTACTGCAACCACTTGCACAAATGCCATATCTGCTGCTGTCTGTCATTGTAATATTGCTCAGGTGCCGTCCTATCTGTCACTGTCTGCACCTACACTACCGCACTGAACTTTGTACGACGAGTATTACTGTTCTACCTTTCTGTATACAAGACTGCTGGTCTCATTGTTTATCATTTATCTTTATTTGCACTATGGGAGGTTTGGGTCCATCTTCTGTCACCTTTTGCACTACGGGTAGCATTACTGTACATAGACTGCTGTTGTTTTTCAAGCCTTATTCCTTTTTCTTTTTTTATATTGTGTACACCACTGAAGAGAGAGAGAAACACCATTTCAATTCTCCTGCATGTCCTCTATGTATAGTAGTACTGACAAATAAAAATCTTTGATCTTGAATCATATATCAACAACACCCAGAAATGCTGCCGGTTGCTCTGCCCCCAAGCTTATCTGAGATTAATTGACGCAAAGTGTAACAGTGTGCTGTGGTCTGACGAGTCCACATTTCAAATTGTTTTTGGAAATCATGGACATCATGTCCACTGGGCTAAAGAAGAAAAGGACCATTCAGATTGTTATCAGCGCAAAGTTCAAAAGCCAGCATCTGGGTGCGTTAGTGCCCATGGCATGGGTAACTTGCACATCTGTGAAGGCACCATTAATGCTGAATGGTACATACAGGTTTTGGAGCAACATATGCTGCCATCCAAGCAATGGTTTTTTTTAGGGATGTCCTTGCTTATTTCAGCAAGACAGTTCCAAGCCACATTCTGCACGTGTTAGAACAGCATTGCTTCATAGTAAAAGAGTGCAAGTACTAGACTAGCCTGCCTGCAGTCCAGAACTGTGTCCCACTGAAAATGTGTGGCACGTTATGAAGCGCAAAATACAACAATGGAGAACCTGAACTATTGAGCAACTGAAACTGTACATCAAGCAAGAATAGAAAGACTTCCATCTACAAAGCTTCAAGAATTAGTGTCCTCAGTTCCTAAACAGAGGGTTGTTAAAAGGAAAGGTGATGCAACAATGGTAAACATGCCCTTGTCCCAGCATTTTTTGGAACGTGTTGCAGGCATCAAATTTAAAACGAGTGAATATTTGCAAAAAAACCCAAATTTTATCAGTTTGAACATTATATACAGTGCATCCGGAAAGTATTCACAGCGCTTCACTTTTTCCCCGATTTTGTTGTTACAGCCTTATTCCAAAATGGATTAAATTCATTTTTTTTCCTCAAAATTCTACACACAAAACCCCATAACAATGTGAAAAAAAGTTGAGATTTTTGCAAATTCATTAAAAAAAAAAAAAAAAAAAAAACCTAAGAAATCACATGTACATAAGTATTCACAACCTTTGCCATGAAGCTCACAACTGAGCTCAGGTACATCCTGTTTCCAATGATCATCCTTGAGATGTTTCTACAGCTTAATTGGAGTCCACCTGTGGTAAATTCAGTTGATTGGATATGATTTGGAAAGGCACACACCTGTCTACATAAGGTCCCACAGTTGACAATGCATGTCAAATCAAAGAAATTATCTGTAGACCTCCGAGAAAGAATTGTCTCATGGCACAAATCTGGGGAAGGGTACAGAAAAATTTCTGCTGCTTTGAATGTCCCAATGAGCACAGTGACCTCCATCATCCATAAATGGAAGAAGTTTGGAACCACCAGGACTCTTCCTAGAGCTGGCCAGCCGTCCAAACTGAGCGATCGGGGAACGAGGGCCTTAGTCAGGTAGGTGACCAAGAACCCAATGGTCACTCTGTCAGAGCTCCAGCGTTCCTCTGTGGAGAGAGGAGAACCTTCCAGAAGGACAACCATCTCTGCAGCAATCCATCGATCATGCCATTCTACTTGATAGATTGGAACACTTTGTTGGACTCAGTGGAACTCCATTGCAGTGGTTTAGATCTTATTTGTCTGATAGATTTCAGTTTGTCCATGTCAATGGTGGATTTTCTTCCGGCTCTAAGCTCAGTCACGGAGTTCCACAGGGATCTGTGTTGGGCCCTACTCTTTTTAGTCTATACAGTATATGCTCCCGTTGGGCAATATCATCAGAAAGCACTGTATACATTTTCACTGTTACGCAGATGACACAACTATACCTGTCAATGAAGCCCAATGATTGTGATCAGTTGGCCAAGTTAGATGCCTGTCTTAAGGACATCAAAGCTTGGATGACTTGTAATTTTTTACTATTGAACTCTGATAAGACTGAAGTCATTGTTGTTGGCCCAAAACATCTCAGAAATTCCTTTTCAGATTATGCCCTTAATTTAGATGCTGCTACTCTCACTCAGTTGTGTGAGGAACCTTGGAGTGATTTTTGATCAGGATTTGTCCTTTAATTCACATATTAAAACTTTCTAGGACTGCCGTCTATCATCTGCGCAATATTGCCAAGATCAGGAGCATCTTGTCTCTGAATGATGCTGAGAAACTGATTCACGTCTTTGTCAGTTCTCGATTAGATTATTGTAATTCGCTATTATCTGGTTGTCCTAAAGTATCTTTAAAAAATCTTCAGTTGATTCAAAATGCTGTTGCTAGAGTTTTAACTGGTTCTAGAAAAACAGATCATATTACCCCGGTTCTGTCCTCCCTCCATTGGCTTCCCATAGAATTCAGAATCAAGTTTAAAATCCTTCTTCTTACTTTCAAAGCTCTCAACAATCTGGCCCCCCAATATATAAAAGATCTGATATTACCTTACCATCCTAATAGAGCATTACGCTCCCAAAATGCTGGCTTACTTGTGGTGCCCAGAATCTCCAAAAGTACAGTGGGAGGCAGAGCCTTCTGCTACCAAGTCCCTTCTCTCTGGAACCAGTTACCACTCTGGGTCCGGGAGTCAGACTCGGTCTCTGTTTTTAAGAACAGGGTAAAATCCTTCCTTTTTAATATAGCTTTTGTTTAAGGAGGGTTTTTGTTTCTTTTAACCCCACTCTTGTTCTATTGTTATCTGATCCATACTGCTGGTTGACCTCCAATATTGTACTTGGCATCTTACTGCTATGTTCTTTATGTCTGCCCTCTCCATCCTCCCTATCCCCTCATCCCCAGCCAGTCGCAGCAGACAACTGCCCCTCCCTGAGCCTGGTTCTGCTAGAGGTTTCTTCCTTCCAAATGGGAGTTTTTCCTCTCCACTGTCGCTTAGTGCTTGCTCATAGGGGATCGTCTGATTGCTGGGTCTTTCTGTGACTGTGTGTTTTTTTTTCTGCACTGTGGCGCCACAAGACGGCTTTTGTTGTGATGTGGCGCATTATAAATAAAGTTGAATTGAATCAATCAGGCCTGCATGGTAGAGTGGCCACACGGAAGCCACTCCTTAGTAAAAGGCACATGGCAGCCTGCCTGGAGTTTGCCAAATGGCACCTGAATGACTCTCACACCATGAGAAACTAAATTTTCTGGTCTGATGAGACAAAGCTTGAACTCTTTGGCATGAATGCCAGGCGTCATGTTTGGAGGAAATCAGGCACCGTTCATCACCAGGCCAATACCATCCCTACAGTGAAGCATGGTGGTGGCAGCATCATGCTGTGGGGATGTTTTTCAGCGGCAGGACTGGGAGACTAGTCAGGATAGAGGGAAAGATGAATGCAGTAATGTACAGAGACATCCTGGATGAAAGCCTGCTCCACAGAGCTCTTGACCTCAGACTGAGGCGATGGTTCATCTTTCAGCAGGACAATGACCCTAAAGCACACACCCAAGGTATCAAAGGAGTGGCTTCAGGACAACTGTGAATGTCCTTGAGTGGCCCAGCCAGAGTTCAGACTTGAATCCAATTGAATATCTCTGGAGAGATCTGAAAATGGCTGTGCACCGACACTTCCCATCCAACCTGATGGAGCTTGAGAGGTGCTGCAAAGAGGAATAGCTGAAACTGCCCAAAGATAGGTGTGCCAAGCTTGTGGTATCATATTCAAAAAGACTTGAGGCTGTAATTGCTGCTAAAGGTGCATCAACAAAGTATTGAGCAAAGGCTGTGAATACTTATGTACATGTGACTTCTTAGGGTTTTTTTTTTAAATTTTTAATAAATTTGCAAAAATCTCAAACTTTTTCACGTTGTCATTATGGGATATTGTGTGTAGAAATTTGAGGAAAAAATGATTTTAATCCATTTTGGAATAAGGCTGTAATATAAAATGTGGAAAAAGTGAAGTGCTGTGAATACTTTCCAGATGCACTGCATCTCGTCTTTGTAGAGTATTCAGTTGAATAAAGGTTGAAAAAGATTTTTAAACCATTGTAATCCTTTTTTAGAGTTTACACAATGTCCCAACTTCATTGGAATTGGGATTTGCAATAGTATATACATGAGTAAATTTCCTTTTAATGTTAAATGGATAGAATGAGGAAATCTGCTAAGGATGACTGCCTCATGTTAGATCAAAAACATGCCAACAGACACTCCTAGAAAACCTAATAACAGAGCACCGCCTCACTAGTCTTCATCATCTAACTGGCTCCTCCATCGACTCCTTTTGTGTTCCCGTTTCAAAAACCTTGTGGGAGGCGGCAAACTCTCCTGTATTTATATGCTGCTTTTCTAATTACTGACCACTCCAAGATTTAAAAAAAAAAAAAAAAAAAAAAAAAACATTCACAGACACACTCGCACACTGCTGGATGCACGGGAAAGAATTTGGGATTAAATTTCTTCCGCCAAAAGACACTTTGTCGTGCAGAAGAGGAGAACAGTCAGTCTGAGCTTAGCTCTTCATAATGGTGACAGCATCCCTTGTAAAACTGTAATTGTTTTGCTTCAGACAAGCCCAAGTTACAGTCATCGAAACAGCATAAGTGAAGTCATGTTCAGAGCTGTAATTCCAGAGCAACACGGCCCGGCCCACACCGCCAAGTCATAATTCTATCAGGGAGCTTCCTGAAACCTTTGAGGGGTTGGGACTTTATGAAACGCAGCCACATGACAAGAAGCCAGAAAAGCAACGTCTGCATTCATTCTCAGTCACGGAACAGAAGTCGGAGGGTGGAGGCTGCTGCATGCTCTGAAAATAAACCTTTTTATTGTTTATTTTATTAAAGTAGCAGCGTGAGCGGGACCATTCAAGTGTAGCAACTTATGAATAATCACGAGGAACACCTGCAGTATAAACATGGATTACAAAAAAAATCTTTGAATGTTGTAAAAACAACGTCTTTCTTTCCCGTTTTTGCATACCTGCAGCTTTCTGGAATGAAGAGATGGCCTCCTCCAGGCCCGCCACGGTCTGCCGGTCAGCACGGGTGCCAATCTGAGAGTAGAGGGCGGCCATGTTGAAAAGGACGCTGGCCTTCTCCAGGGACAGATTCTGTTGACAAAGCGGCTCTCCGGTGAAGGAGTCATACCTGAAGAAAAAGGGGAATAAAAGTTACAAAAGCTTACAAATTCATAAGAAAATAATTACATTGAAAATACTTCATATTTATGAGGGGAAAAAAAAAACTCCAGTGTTATTGGCTTTGAAGGGCCGGTTTGAACCAAATCTGTTTTTATGGTTCCTTGTAGTTCATTATCTTTCCTCTCAGCAGTCATCACAACATATTTCTTGTCAGACATCAAAGGTTATTTTATACTGTATTAATATCAATGCTTCCTTTGTGCACTGGAAATATTAATAGGTATGTACCATGTGAAGAAGATGCCGGTCTGTCGGTTTGGGGAGAAGAATCTGCTCTCCACCAGAGGAAGGTGGCCGTAGTACTTGGCAAGCAACTCCACTCCTTCCTCACTTCGCTTTGGGGTTCTGCATGCCTGCAGGATCAAAAGAAGAGATCAGTTACAGTCTGAAATAAAAGATGGTTCGTCTTTATCTTCACAGTGTAAGATGTGTACACCCAGGTTTTCATCCAAAAGGACTAATACGAAGTGTGTGGGGGGGCGGGGGCTGAAAAGTTCAAAGTGGTCAAATTTGACCAAATGTGGTTTATTTTTCAACCGCAGGGATCCAAACGCTGCAACACCGATGGAAGAAGTGTGTGGACTGAAGGGGAGACTATGTTGAAAAATAAACCACAATTGGTCAAATTTGACCACTATGAACTTTTCAGCCCCCGCTCGCAGACCAGCTCGCTCAATAACACACAGTTGATTAAACATCTCGCGCCATTCTGGCTTATTTTGCTGTGTTTTGGCCGTGATAGCTGGGTAGATTTGACTGCCAACTTTAGCCGTTGTGAGCAGTCACTGTAGAATTTCTGACTAAATATGAGGTCCACCTGCCAGGTACAAACAGAGGGGAGTCCACTAGCCTTTAGCTTTGATGCAACATCTATTTATGTCCGTTTTCTATATATTCTATCCATCTCTGCTACACACCTACTTACACAACTGGATCATCTACCAACCAATGACCATATATTTCATTCACAAACATTATTTTAGCTCATCTTATTGTTGTTTATTATACTCTGAACCAGACACACTGGAGTGGTGGACTAGCGGTAAAGCATCCGCCCCACAGCCAGGGGTTTGTGGGTTCAAGCCCCAGCCGCGTCACACCAAATACCAAAAATGCCACTTTCTGCCTTCTAGCTTGGTGCTCAGCATAAACAGAATAGGGAAAGGCAAGTTGGTAACCCTGCCAGTCCCAATTGGGTTACCAAATTGGGTAGGGTTTCGTCCACCCGGCGTAAAATCCTTGCGCAATCAAACATGCAGACCCATGATCCATTATGGCGACCCAGAATAGGCAGCAACCAAAAGGGGAGTGTGTGTGTATACACTCTGAACCGGACACTTCCTCAAGCAGTTAGCCGATATTAGTAGAATTAACCATTTATTAATTTCGGTGTTCATTACAACCCAGGGACTTGTCATATGCCATCAACGACATAAAGCACACACCCCTGCTTCCAATAATGCTTTATTCAGACTTTTAGACCGATATTCAGCCAGTATTTATTAGTATGTTACTTAGTCCAACAACCAAAGCTAAAACGTCAATATTAGCCTCAAACATAAAACATCAAAACATAAATCTCAGAGAAATGACCAAAGAGGGAGCATGTAAAACAATCCTCTACAGAACAGCCCATTGTGAGGAGAGCTCCTTCCCCATCGGTTAAGCTGCACTGTAACAATTAAACCGAGTAGTTCTGACCAACGTGTGACAGACATTTCATTAACACCTACAGGAGCTGTGTCAACATGTGGAAAAGGAGCATAATAGAAGCTCTTTAACCTCTCGTTCAACTACAACAGTGGTGCTCCATCTGTGGTGCCGTGACAAATTAAATTTCAGTAATTCTGGGCATCATACCATAACAAGAAATCTTAAACCTCCATCATATTTTGAGGACTGGCAATAGTCGGCACCTGTGCAAATAAACCTTAAGCTAATTACATGGCTAACATGGGGGTGTTAGTAATACGTTTCTGCAACGGACCCAAACTAAAATTCCCAAGAAAAGCGATTTCATGGCAATCGCTGCAGCAGAATATTTTTATGAATGCTCAACATATCACACACACAAACACACACACACCTGTCGCAGATCCATCAGGTCAGCGATCTCCTCTTCAAAACTGTTCCCATCTTCACTGTAGTGATCCAAGATGAAGTCCTGCCAAAAACAGATTTAAAAGGGGTCACATTTCAGTGTTTCAGAGCCTTAAATCTGTCACCTTTCTGTCACAGAGAAGCCTAGCGCCCAATAACTCCAACTCTAAACTGTGCACAGAAGGTGCTGAGCAGGTGGTGAGAGCCATCATGAGGAAGACATCAGGGGCCACTAAAACGTTTTATAATCATCACAGAGAGAACTGATCAACTTCCAAGGAAGGAGAAAAAGTAAAGTTGTGACTTAGAATGACAGAGCCACACCAACAAAGAAGAGACTGATTTTTTTTTTTTTTACTTTAGTGAAGAGCTGCATCTTTATTAGATGTGACTGACTGCTCAAATAATTCTGAGAAGATAACAGGATTTTCTCTCCAATATAACTTTGAGCTTTAGTCTTAATGCTAAGTGGAAATTCCTAGCATGTCTCATAATATTTAGATTTAGATTTTTAGAAGAATGCCTCTTATTTTCTTGTAGTGTAGGTGTGTGGTTTTGAATTTTGATATCCTGATGATGTGTTTTATTCTTACGAAACAGTTGCTCCAATTTACCTCATTGTTACGGAATTGAGACGATCACCAATAACTTAGAACTGTGGTTAAAAACACCCAGCTGACAAATGGGATTATGAATAGCAGACAGGAGTGGACTGCTGTGACAGGCAGTACAGCATATCAGTGGGAATCTTCACAGCTCGCACGATGCAATACTACCACAGTATCCTTGGACCATCGCAATCTTGCGATATACTGAGTAAAGCGATTTCCCACCCCAATCTTTGTCTTACCAACTCCTGGCTAGATCTCAGGAGTCACTCCTTTGCTGTGCTGACCTAACTAGACAGTCAGTATTTAGCACCACCTAGTGGACTGAAAGGTCAATTGTTTTTTTTATTATTCTGGTACCTAAATAGATACGTTTGTATTTGCAACATTTATCAATAATCATCACACCTGCTTGGTAGAGGTATAATGTTTTTCCCGGCATTTGTCTGTTAGCAGGATTACGCAAAAACTACTGGATGGATTTGGATGAAATTTTCGCCAAAGGTGGCCCTTGGCCTAAAGATGAACCCATTAAATTCTGGTGATGATTCGCGAGCGCACACTTTTGCTAAGGCCCCTATATTGCAATGTACAGAAGGACAGAGATGTGGACAGACCAAATAGAGGGAGGGACAGAGCCTTGGCAGAGGTATGCGCTCTCTGAGTGCTTTTCTAGGTTTTAATAAAGCATCATGATACTAGTGTCTCTGAAACAATGCAGTATCACAATGTATCAAATTCCCCCCCACCCCCAGTACAGCATAAAAAACCCAAAGGGACCAGATAACAGCCACTTATGAAGCTTATAAGTAAAGGTAAGACAAAGAACATGATTTGGGGGGGGGGGGCAGCAAATCTTGATGAAACAACATTATATTAACTGAATATTTTACAGCATTATGATTAAAAAAATGCCCACTCCAATGACAAGTTAACATGGAGAATTTCAGCTGTGGCCAGGGAGAAGGAAAAGGACTAAGAGACATTTCTGTTGCTTCTAACTTTCTCCCTAATGGATCCAGCTACACACAGATGGAGCCAAAATCACTCAAGTTTTCATGACAAGTACAGATGTGTTTACTGCTGTAAAATTTAAGGCAGTTACAGGCTGCATGCATGTATTTGTTAACGTGGATTTTTAATGAGATTTTAAAAATCTCAATAGTGCCTCGAGTTGTTTTTCTCTTAGCAGTGGCAATAATAGATTAGTGACCTAACTTTATGCCTTTGTTTTTTGGCAAGTAAAAAAAAAAAAAAAAAAAAGTCATGGAGTTGGAGACACAGTTCAGCAGCGACGTGTTCGTAAGGGATATCGTCTCAACTCTTTACAAGGATTCACTTCCCAAACGCTAAGCCAAGACATTTTTTTCATTATATTTCAATCATTTTTACAATAATTTTCCATTTTTCTTTTATGTGTCTTTCCTTTTATATATATACTTTTTTCTTTGTTGTTTTCATTTTTTATTTTAATTTATTTCTACTTTTTTGTTGAGGTGAAATGTCATGTGACAATTCTAGACAATCACATGTTGACTAAGGGTATTAATACATTCCATCTCTGTTTCATGCTCTGATGAAGGCCATTTCAGCAAAACGTCAGCACGTTTTGCTGAAATGGCCAAAGTAAACCAGCAAAGCTGGGAAGAGTCAACTCCTAAAGTTCTGAGTAGAAGATATTGTACTGTGTTCTTAAAATTTTACTGTAAACTACATGCAAATATCTGGCCCTCCAAAGGAGTCAGTTGGCCATAGTTTTACTTCATCAGAAAAACAGTGTTTTTCCACTGAGTGTGACAAACAGGTGTCAGGTGACTGAAACAGAGGCGTTAACCTGTCAATAAGCTGACAGAATTAACAAGCTCAGATCACCTCTCAGTGATGCCAACACAGCAGGATGCGACGCACTGTAAATGTGCCACTGTGGCATTTACAAGAGGGCTGTTCCTTCTTTATGATGGCTCTAACATTCCCAACAATAACTACTGACCTACTTTTAATCCACAAACAAAGCTGGTCTCATCAGCGTATTGTTCCAAAATAAAGGTGCATCATTAATTGGTAGTTGTAAACTGTGCAAACATTATGATCGAAATACTTCGTGCAGGAGGGTTTCTACTGTAAAGTTCAAATATTTATACTACTTACCAATGTGGGTCATACAAGATGCATGCAAATCTGTAGAACCTGAAGCATCATACATGTACTGTACAGCTTGTTATGCAGTTAAATGAGTCTATATTTATGTGGTGATGATGTTTCAGTCAGAAAAACCAAACATCCACATACGTTTAGCTTGAGCTGGAAAATCAGTCAATTAAAATGCCTTTCTATTATAATTACGGTTTCTGTCAAAGAAATGCATCTTAAGAAAAAGGTACACTGTCACTTTTTTTATTCTGTGGAGTGTTTATGTCACACTTTTTGTGCTCTTGGACACAGTGGTGGAGGAGCAGACCTCAGAAAATCATTTCTTTCAGCTGCTCCCTTTAGGGGTCTCCACAGCAGATCATCTGCCCCCTTCTCACCCTATCCCTTGCATCTTCCAGTCATGCCAATCCTCTCCATGTCCTCCTTTGGTCCATCCATGAATCTTCTGGAGTCTTCCTCTTTTCCTGCTGCCAGCCAGCTCCATCTTCAACATACTTTGTCCAGTATATCCACTATCCCTCCTCTGCCCATGTCCAAACCATCTCAGCCTTGCTGACCATCTCACCCTTACTTCTTCTCCAAATCACTCACCTTGAGCTGTCCCTCTGATATACTCATTTCTAATCCTGTTACTCCTAATCTTAGCATCTTCAACTCTGCAACCTCCAGCTCCTGTCTTTTTGTCAGTGCCACTGTCTCTAAATCATCATAGCAGGTCTCACTACCATCTTGTAAATTTTCCCTTTCACTCTAGCTGCCATCCTTCTGTCACAAATCACCTCTGACATTTGTCTCCACCCACTCCATTCTGCCTGCACTCCCTTCTTCACACCTCTTGTGCGCGGTCCATTGATTTAGATGGGTGACCCCAGGTATTTAAACTCATCTACCTTCACTATGTCTACTCCTTGCATCTTCAGCTGCCTCCCTCTCATTCACACACATGCATTCTGTCTCGCTGCTACTGACTTTCAGCCCTCTTCTCTCCAGTGCATATCACCTCTCCATCTCCTCCATCAGTGTTGTCTGCAAATATAGTCCATAGAGACTCCTGCCCTCGCCATGGCAAACAACAAGGGGCTGAGAGCTGATCCCTGATGTAACCCAACCCCACCTTGAATACATCTGTCACTCCTATAGAACACCTCCCCACCGTCTTGCTGTCCTCACACATGTCCTGCACCACCCTCACATACAAACCACACCTCCTCTCTCTGCACCCCATTTATGTTTAAAACATTTAAAACAAAATCCTTAAATTAATTGTTTTTTTAAATGAACAAAACGCTCATTGAATACAAAAGATAGTGTGATACTTCCTTACATGCTGAATACATAAAAAATAGAGTTGTTCCTTTAGCGATCTGTTGTGGCAAGACAAATTTGTGACATAATGCACTGTATCAGGCAGAAAGATGAGAGTTGACTAGAGTGGGAACTCTTTGCTCCGGTGACTGCGCCAAAATCAGGGTTATCAGATAAACGATACAGACTGCTTCACAGTTTGTATCATAACACAGCTTTCTTTTTGTGTCAGCCAAACAGAAGAATTCTGGTTTTATATGACGGAGCTAATTCCAGACACATCATGGACTGAGGGGCTACACCAAGGCCCTGGAGCATTCTGACTCATGCAAAGCAGCTCTATCAAAAATATGGATCTGAAAGTCATGACACACGAGTCTCATGTAAGAAGGGCATGAAGAAAATGTCAGTCTTATCTTCTGTACCTTAAATGGAGCCGAGTAGTCAACTTCTTTTGTCTCCTTCAGACCCAGAGCAATGAGGGGAATGTTGGCTGTTTCACTGCAAGCAAAACAGAAAGACAAATACACCTTCAGTTATCTTAACACATACAGAATTTTTCAATGACATGACTGAAACAAGTACAAAAAACATACAAGGTACTTTCCACACATGGGTTTTAACTACTTACATTTACTCAAGTGCATGTCCTCAAGTAAAATTTTCACAAGGTTGTACTTAGATTTATTGTATTTATTGAATAATTTTTACTCGACTATATTTATGCAGAAAAAACTACTTTTACTCAAGTATATTTGCTTTATACTGTAATAGCCAAAAATGACTTTTTTGGGGCAGATCTGGAGAAAGCATATGATAGGGTGCCAAGAGAGGAAGTGTGGTACTGTATGAGGAAGTAAGGAGTAGCAGAGAAGTATGGGAGGGTGGTGCAGGACATATCAAGACAGCGCGATGGTGGTGACGTGTTTGGATTCTATTAGGCGGCACATGTGGAAAGCTTATTTTCCCTCAAACCAATGCATTTCAGAGAAAAAAAAAAATCCAAAACTGATGACTATAAAGTCCCAAATTTACAAGAAAACACTTAAATTTTACAAGCAAAATGTTGCAAACACGAGAAAAGTTGTAAATTTATGAGAATTACAATAGAATAAAAATGTCTTAAATTTATTTTATGAATATAAGGAAAAAAGTCAGAAATTATGAGTAAAAGGGTTAAAATTTATATGAAAACATCAATATTTTTAAACAAAAATTAAAGTTATGAGAATATTGTAAGTTTTAAACAAAAAAAATTCAAATTTGCAGGAAAAGAGTTGAAAATCTATTTGTTTATTATCATTATTAGTTTTAAAAAGGTCAAATTCATCACAAAAAGTTGTAAACTTATAAGAAAACAGCAGTAAAATTATTCAGAAGCCCCAAATTTGAGGGAAAAATTGCATATTTATCAGGAATAATTTTTTTTTTTTTTTTAAAGTTCATAAGAAAAGCCTCACAATCTGGTGAGGAAATTTCCAATTTATGAAAGAAAACAGTCAACACTCCTGGAATTTCCCCCATTGTGGGACTAATAAAGACTTATCTTAAATTTAACAAAGTGCAAGCAAATTTACAAGAACGTCAAATTTTCAAAAAAATTTTCCTGCAAATTTATAAGTAAAAAGCTGTTAAGTTGTGTGGAAAATACTGAAGAATGTAACTTTTTTAGTGTATATCTGACAGGTAATTTCTGTGTGTACTGGTCTTGTTTGAGTAATTACCATGCTAATGTAATGCTAGTTTTACTGGAGTCAAATTTCTGGCTACTCCAACCACCTCTGTGTATAATTAATGATGTGGGCGGTGCCAGTTCCGCCCGCTCACACTGGGCCAAAGCTTGGCTGTTTCAGAAAGTTGACATTTGACTTTAATCTGTCGTGTAGTTTCATAGGAAGGAAACCAGGATTAGGCAGATGGTGCCGCTCCGTCAGCAGGAGGAAGGATTTAAAGGTGAGTGAGCCCCCCCACCCCCCACCCCCACAATCCCCCCCTGTGTTGTTCTCAGTTCATGAATCATTTCTGGAGTCACAACCATCCCACCTCCAACCATCATCTCAGCAGGCTTTTACTTTTATTATGGCAGAGACCGCCATAAAACAGGCTGTTTTGATCTGAGCTGTAGCCATAATGGTTTGAAATTTCTCTGGCTGCATGGACTCAGAAACTCTTAACAGATGGAAAACAGGTTCAGCTCGTTATCAGAGCTGAGAAAAAAAAAAAACTGACAAACTTAGTGCTGATCAGAGGGAAGCTTTAAAAAAAAAAAAAAAAAGACATGTACTTTAAACTGAAATCAGAACAATGAGGTATTACTAAATAAATCCAACTAACCAGTCCCATTCACTTAAGTAATTTCTGTCACAAAATTGCACTTTCATTAGTAGTTTTATTGTTAGATATTTCTTATGCTTGATTACATCTATGAAGAAAAACCTGTACTTTTACAGAAGTACATTTGCAGACTAATGCAACAGAGGAAAAAAAAACAACAAAAAACTTTCACACTGCCAAAAATAAAGTCGCAAATTCATCACAAAAAGCAAATATATAAGAAAAAAGTTGCCAATTTACAAGAAAAAAATGTCTCAAATTTATGGGAAAAACCTCATATTTGTGAGGATAAAGCTTCAAATGTACATAAAAAAGCCACAAATCTAAGAATAGCAAAGGACACAAATTTATACAAAAAGTTTCAGATTTAACAATGAAAAAGCAGTAAGTTATTTTTTTGGGGGGGGGGGGCAATTCATGAGAAGACCGTAGAATTGGATAACTCGTCATATTTACTGACAGGGCATAACTAGCATACCAGCTACTAGAAAATCAATTACAAATTCACTGCTCAATCCTTTATAGTGTAGATATGCAATAAAACTAATAACTGCAGCTTAAGCAAAGCAAACACTCTACAATTCAAAGTGGAACAAATTTAGAGAAAACATCAGAAAATCATTTAACCGCTACAATATGCACATCTTCAATATATGTACAAACACTGTGTGAAATGAAGAAGTTGTATCTTGAAAACTGTGGCAGGAGTTTGCCGGTCAAGTCGTACAGATGAACAGACCTCATACCAGAATATGTGCCGTCTTTACCAATGGGCAGATCAACGCTACTTTTACTCAAGTACATTTGGTCATACACTCACTTTTGATTTCCTTCATTTCAAAACTGGCTAGAAATGTGCATGTTTACAGTGTAATAATCATTATTTTACTATAATAATTATTATTATTATTATTATAACAAAAATGGCTGCAAATTTTATGCTAAAAATGGCTAAATTATGTGGAAGAAAAACTTTTAAATTTATGAGGTAAAAGGTTTTACATTCATGAGAAAAAGGTCCCAGATGATGGTTCAGTAAGTACTTACTAAAAAGTAAAACAGTCATTACTTTGCTGATTTTTTCTCCTAAACTTGTCACCTTTTTATCATGATTTTTTCCCCCTCATTCATTTAGGACCTTTTTCTTCAGGACAACATTTCTGTAACTTTTTTTTAGATACTTTCTTACTCTTAAACTGTGTTCACACCAAACGCGAACAGGCGGCGCAAATCCATAGAAAATCAATGGGAAGACGCGAGTACGCAAATTTTTGTCATCACGCGTTTGCTAGCTAGCGGACGTAGCAAAATTATCACCGTTGCAGAGTAAACTAGTTAGAAAATGAAACTCAGTCACTGGGAGACAGGAGGACCGGGAACTCTTCAGCTGAATCAGGTTTTTGGAGTTATTTACCCACGGTTTCCGGCCACGGACGTCCTAGCAAGCTAACATGCAACGTAAACACGGGATCATCTGTGAAGTGTTGGAGGCTTGAGACATCATTTTCAGGTGAGATCTCGGTCGGATAATGTAAACCTAAGCATGACGTTATTTTGGGAATTTCCACAGCAGGTTGAACACAGCTGCAGAAGTTTTAAAGACAACTTCGCCTAGTCTGCATCTCACTATTCATGTCTGTTAGCGTGTTTACACTGAGTTATAATGTAATCGTGCTGCGCGAAACATTTGCCTGTTTGCTTTTGGTGTGAACGCACCTCTACTGAAGTGGGTTTTTTTTTTTTTGGCGACTACTCTTACTTAAACTTGAGAATCATAAGGTAAACTGTGTGCCTTGGATGGCCAAGATCCTGTGGGTTTTCTTTCCAGCCAGTCACTAAAGCAGGTGGTTTTACTGACCTCAGCTACTGAAGAGACTGGTTAGAAAGAAAAAAAAATGCAGGGTTGTGGCCCTCCGTGGCACGGATGTTGGCATACCTGTCATAAGGTAGTGCTACTCTTACTTCAGTACAATTTCTGACCACTCTTCACGTTGTTTATGATATAAAACTGCTTCTAACAAGCAGCACAAACACCACCCAACATTCTGGCAAGGGAGTACACACCAAGTCCATGCCAAATGTTCTTATCATGGAGTGCTCATCACTCAGCAATAAGGCGGCATTCCTCTGGCATACTGACTCCGTGAATCACAGTAAACCTCATTCATCAGCAACACCGACAGACGCACAGAGAGCCAGCACTGTAATCCACCGGCTCTTCTAGATGAGATCATCCTGGGCTTTTCTCTGGCTTGGCATGGCCAGGCCTATGCGGGGGGATCGGTGTATCTGTTCTTCTAGGAATCTGAAATGTTAAAAGCCTTTCAGCCTCCTAAGTGCCTGTGTGCAAGACGTGGAACAGACGCCCGGTGTGGAAGCAGTCAAGCAAGGCCGCATGTGGGAGAGTCTTAGCTGCGGGTACCCCAGTACTACTCAACTTTGTCCTGACTCACAAATTCAAACACAGCAAACATGATTTATTTTTTCAGTGTCTGAAGACTCCGGCTCTGTAACATTAATGTCACTAACAAGCAAACTAAACTCATCTTCCAAAAATCCTCCAGGAAAACAACATGCACAGTAGCTTTAACGACAACTAGTCTTCAAAATTACAAAAGATCGGGGCTGCAGCTGCATAGTTGGTTCAGGTTGTGTTAGCTAGCCAACCTAGGACTCAGCCAGCGAATATTAGCAACATCCTAAGTAGGGCTGAGCGATTAACCACAATAAAATCGAAACTGACCGCTCATGTCAGTTTTTTTAGGGTTTTCCCCTCTCCCCGTTGTGTACCTGTGCATGTGAGAGCTTCCACGTCCTGTTCCTTTAGCGTGTATGGTCACATGACTCCACACCCCAGAAGCTGTGCAGTTAGAGCTCTTTTGAAGCAGCAGAACATGGCAGAAAAATTAAAGTGACTTCCACTGAAAAGAAATGCAGAATCTGTCCACATAATTTGTGATGACTGACTCTTCATCTGAAGATGCCAAGAAAAAGTGAGCAATGTGCACTTAAGCTACGAGGGACAGCCATGAAGCTAAATCACTGGTAGCCGCTAACAGTATTCATGTCAGCTCAACCGTTTTACAGTGGGAATGGATGATAAAATAGACCTGCTGAGGTCAAAGTGACAGAGGGAGAGTGGGGGGAGCTGGGGTTCATGAGCATTTATAAAGAGACATGCACTGAAGTGAGCCGTGCTGAGGCAGGCTGAAAAACATGAGTCACAATGACGCTGCAACCTTTAAAGACAATAAGACCAAAGTATCTCAGATATTTGTAATGTGTAATGACAATAAAGTTGAATCTCAATCTCATATTTCATTAAAACCTTAAAAAAGGGTTTCAGCCAGGGTTCTCTGGAACGTTTAGGTTTCTGTGGGAAATTTTTTAACTTCTTAATTGGTCCAAAAAATTGCAAATAATTTGCCGTTGTTATGCATGGGTGCCTATAGAACAACAACGGCATATTTGCAATTTTTTTGGATCAATTAAGAAGTGAAATTAGAAAATTTCCCATAGAAGCCTGCACATCATTGTTTGACAACATGACTTCTGGTGGGTGGGCTGCTCTAGCCTGTTCACAACACATCAGAATGTTAAACTTTCGCCTAACTCTTCAAAAGCAATCAGTGAAACATTTTTCTGAAAATGGTCGAAGCAAGAAACACGTGTAGTTGCCGAATATGTTTACTTTTTACGAACAATCGCCATTTTAAAAGTGAAGCACGAGCTCCAGGAAGCGATGGACTCCACGTGCCTGCTCCTCATTTGTGTAAAAGGGGCACAAAACATGCACATCTATGTAGGTGAACTTGTACCCTTCACAGTGTGACAAGTATGAATTAAGAGAATAGACTGCAGTTCGTACAGTTTCCTGATCCAAGAAGCCTTAGAACCTCTTGTGGGAAAAATACACATGATAAAACTAATAAAATACTAATATAAACATTCATAACCCTGAATCCAAACAACTATTAACTACTTCTCTCTGTCATTTATTACAGGCTCATTGTCAGAAATTGACACTAGGTAACCCAAGTATCTACACAAAAGTTTCTATCACGCAACCAAGTTGTCAAAGTGATTTGCACTGTTTTAGGGAATGTTCAAGAATAGTGCACAAAGGAACCAAACATTTAGTACATCAAAACCAACACTAGCAACACTGAAAGATCAAACCCATGAATCTAAATAACAAGCATTCATTAGTGTTATAATAAAGTGGTTAGATAAGGTTGTTTGAGCTCTTTTTTTGCGCAGGTGGTTACAGGTGGTACTCATGTGAGTACAGACTGTATGTTCCTTCTGTTGGGCAAAAACCAGCTGAATCTGGTCAGAGAGAAGAAGCACCACCTTCAGAGAGAAGCTATTCAAAGGACAGAGGACTGGTGGGGAAAGACAACAAAAGTGAGGACAGTTTTTTGTGTTTTCCTCCTGGACTTAATAGTGAGGTTGAATTTCATTCCGAGAGGAAGAGGCTTCACTGGGGAGCAGCCAGAGAGGATTTTCCCAACCTATCCAATATTAACCAATAATACAGGTAACCCACACCTGTATAATTGGCCTTTTGTTTATCCAGTGGTGCGGCTGTGATGATGTGAACACGCTGGACTTCTTGCATGTTCTTTTAAAACAAACACACACTTGTCTCTGAGCCTGTCAACTGTGTTTGAGTGGAGCAGGTGCTTTGTTGAAGGAGGCCGACTGTTCCAACACATCAGTTCGATTCCATGTGACAGAACATTCTTTCAGTAGTTAAAGGCAAAAAAAAAAAAAAAAGGCAACTGTATGGAGCTTTGCAAAAAGATGAGGTGTTTCATGCCCCCCCCCCCCCAGTACAATACCTTCTTCCCAAGTTACACAAAACAGAACGAATACATTCAAGGAAATATCTCCCTCCCTGGATTCCAGAGAGAAAAGGTCAAGGTCTTACACACAGAGTCCTGCCTGTCTGCTGCCCTCCAGACAGGAAACCTGATTTATTACAACCAGGTCAAACTCTACTGCTCCTTACTGAAGTAAGACCCTGCCAGCCAGCAAACTAATCTGGGCTTATTCTACTGCCGACAACAAGCTGCCATTTTTGGATTTTATAAGGTTGTCTGGAAATGTGTGTCAAATATTGAAAACAAAGCTCAAATTAGGTCTGTAGGGCAAGTGAACAAGTGGATGAGTTCTTGTTTAATGCCGTGTCAGCATCTGCGATTATTACACGGCAAAAAGGTATAACACAAATACAAAGAACGGAGCGAAAAAGATTAATTATGATCTGTGTTTTTAGGGTGAGAAAAGCTCAGTCTGATGTCAGCAGTTTGGCACTCGGGCATTTGTGTCAATGACCCTCAGACCCGTTACCATAGTTACCAGCATGCAACAACCGCCATCGCTCCACAACCTCCTTCATCTAGTTGTTCAAGGGCAGGAGGATATAAAGCAGGCCGTGTGTGTTATGCAAGTGCTTGTTTCTGGTATGTGTCAGCTTTTCTGTAGCTATGGGAAAGTTAAATTTAAGATGTTTAAAGACCTTTAATTAAAGCCACTTGACCAATATGTGCCCACACTGCAATTAGTGAAATTACTACAAATTTCATGTCATGAATCAAGCTGTCATTAACGTTGCCATTAGATAATTATTCTAGTCAAGTAAGACAGCTAAAACTAATCCCTACACCCACAAACAAAAGCTGTGACTTAGCGGAATAACTTGAAGCAAAAGTTGCAAAACAAAAGAAAACAAGAAGTTGCAAAATTAGAAGAAAATAAATAGTCTGTGTTGGGCACAAACCTCTCATCTTCAGAACAGACATTTTTCAGAAACTGAGAAATGCTCTGCTTTTTCTGACTGACATAGCAGTTACAAAATTCACGGCTTTTCTAACGCTTCTCAGTGGTTTGATGCAAGTAAAAAACACCTGAAGACATAAAGGGGGACCAATAGAATGGGTTTAGACAAAAAACTAAAAAACCAAAAGATTAGATATGGCGGTATGAGGTTTTCATCCGACAGTGACAAAATGCAAATTTACCAAAAAATATTACTGCTTGTTACACTGACTCCACTTTGATATGTTAAAAAGTAAAACAGTTACTACAAAATCACAAAAATGTATATGAGGATTTCACCCTACAATACAAAAAAACAAAACAGACCATCAATGACATAAGAGCTCATTCCAGCCTGATGAAATGCCCTCGTGAGCGCTCAGATCTCCTGACGGTTCATCTTGACTGAGCACAGCCTAGAGGCAGAACCACTTGAAGATCACTGTGCATGAGTTTACCGAACACTGGGGAAATGACTATAGGAGGATTAATGATTTTCTTGAAATCATAAATGCCCCGATCTCCAGACCCTTGACAATAACTTTGAGCTCAACCTGGATGCAGACAAACCCGAGGTTTTGAAAATCTCACAGATTTACAGAAAAAGTCACAAATTTATGACAGAATAAATTCATTAATATACAAGGAAAAGTTGCAAATTAAAGCAGAAATACTTTAAAATACAAGAGAAGATTGATAAAAAAAAATTATGAGAATATGTTGCTTATTTCTAAGAACAAATTGTAGAATTACAAGAAAAATTTCCAAATTAACGAAAAAAAATTGCTAATTTACACGAAGAGTTGTAAACGTAAAAAATACGAGGAAAAGCTACACATTTACAAGAAAAAAAGCCCCAGATTTATGAAAACGTTCCAACATTTTTTAAAAGTGACAAATTTACATTGACAAATGTTGCCAATTTACAGTTAAATTGCTGCAAATTTAAAAGGACAAGGTCACAAATTTGAGAGAAAAAATATGCACATTTACAAGAAAAAAAGTAGGAGCAGTTTTCATGACATCCCCTAAGTGCCCAGATCACCTGAACTCTGACCTGGACTCTAAGAACCTGGATGCAGACCCACCAGAGGACCACGGTAAGTGAGTCTGGTGAGCCTCCAGGCAGATGTCTAGGAGAAATAGCGATTCCCATGATATGTGGACGGAGAAATGATTGACACCACATCGCATTAGCTCCTTTCAGCTTTGTCAGAATGAGCTTAAAAAAAAAAAAAATAACTAAATAAAAATTAAAAAAAAAAAATCAATTTTACAATGTTAAATAATGTGAAATATGTATACTGATTCAGATCCAGATTCAGATTCTAATGGGTTCATCCTTGGCCCAAGGCACACCTCTGGTGAAAACTGCCTTAAAATCTACACAGTATTTTTTAATAATCCTGCTAAAAGACATACAAACTGCAATGAAAATACCTCCTTGGTGGAGGTAAAAATACATCCAATTCTTCTTTTATGTGGCCTTCATGTTCCTTAACCAAACCAAGTAAAAATCTGTCTTCACAAAAGTCCACATTTCCGCATCTGTCACCAAATCTCTTGTCTTGTTCAAGCCTCAGTCACATGAGACGACAATGCGTCCTCATGAAATACACCCTTTATTTTCACCCACACCCTATAAACCTGGCATGTGCGTTAAGAAAACAGCAGAGCCTCTTGCTGCCACCCACACCCACGTAACACACGCCCAGCCGTTGGACTGATGAGGAGAGGCCTGCTTCCAGATGACTGCTATGGTTCGCAAGTTTACAAGTTCAGCTCGTGGCTTCCTTGTGCATGCATTGTGTCACAAAAACTGGCCAAACTCGCTTAGCAACAACAAAAATCTCCTGCACCAACTCTTCATGCGTTTCTCTGAATGTTTCTCCCTATATTCCTCTGTCAGCACAAGTCTTTCCTTTATAAGACTGTCTTCTTCTATCATCTGTCTCTTCATGGCTTCCAATCAGAGGAGGGTAGAGTATCCAGAAAATGTACTCAAGTACAGGTGGGGCAAAAAAAAAAAAAAAAGTAAATCGGCATAGTATCATCATACTTGGCACTCACAAGATTTGCAGCCAGGTGTAAATCAGGAAGTGGTCGGAGAACCACACCAGAGAAGAACTAAGAAATGCTCCAAAAAGTAGGACCAGCGCCAACCCTAGCGACGGTCAAGACAAAGTAGTGCCCGGTAAAAATTAACCAACTCCAGACATCCCTCGCACAGCAAAGCCACCTCCAAACTCAGCGAGCGAGCCAAGAAGACAACACAGTCCACCGTCCTCCCCATGTGCAGGTACCCGTGTGCCCAATGGTCCCTAAACTGCAAAGAGAAGTGAATCCCAAAGCAGAGAAATCCCCAAGTACAGCAGAAAGGACCGCAGAGCTGCACACCATCCCATGGAGGACTGACAGCCTCCAGCCACCAAAACAAAACGGCCACGGCAAGTTGAGAACACTGAAAACTTGTATGAAACCAATATTGACAGTGCTTAAAAAAAATATATGGTATAGCAATACATAAGTAGTCGTAGTATAGTGACAGCATTGCATCATGACGCAAATATCACGATGGGTATCGCATCCTGCGGTCCCCACCACTTTCGTAAATTTGCGACTTTTATCCACCAGTGTTGTAAATTAGTAACCATTTCCCATCTTGTAAATTTGCCACTAACCCCCCATGTTGTAGTTAGTTTTGTGACCCCCCCCCCCCAATTTCAGAAATTTGTGACCCCCCCTTTCATAAATGTGGGACAAATTTACAAAATTAGGGAAAAAGTCACAAATTTACAAGATTGGTGGGGGGAGGAATTGCAAATTTACGCCACTGGTGGGTAAAAAGTCACAAATTTATGAAATTGAGGGGAAAGTTGCAAATTTATGACAGAAGAAAAAAGTTGCAAATTTACAACACGGGGTGGGGGGGGGGTCATCACAAATTTACAAGATGAGAAAAATTCACAAATGTATGAAACTGGGGGAAAAATCTCAAATTTACAAGATGAGAAAAAAAATTTGAATATTTATGAAACTGGGGAACAATAGTCACAGATTTACAATACTGGGGGAGAAAAGTCACAAATTTATGACACTGGGAAAAAGTCACAAGTACAATTTTGTTTAAAAAAAAAAAAAAAAAAAAGCTACTTGAGAAGTAAATGCAAGTCATTCCTATCCTTGGACCTCTTTATGGGGATGGGGGGAAGGCAGTTTAACAAAGGGGGTGTTTTGGAGTCAGTTTACTAACAAGGGGGATGACAACCCCGGAATATACAACACAGGGAAACAGTGCAGTCTTTTTTTTGCATCTATGACATTTTTCAAGACTTATGATAAACAGATTTAAAGATTATTTTAATTTTGGACAAATGATTTTGTTTGTACCCTTAAAAAGATGACAAAAATTCACATTATAAAAGCTTTCTACAATAATAACGTCCTTGCATTCGTCTCATTCACCCGCTAGTCGAACTGCATCTGTGTAGGGCAGACAATCAGAAAAAAATTAAGTTTAAAGGTCTCGAATGGGGAGCAGGATAGTTTTTTTTGGAACCTAAAATCAAGCAAAGCTTTAGAATAGAATAGGCTTTATTGTCACTGTACAGTTGTACAGCACGAACGAAACTGTGGGTGCGCCACCAGGCTACTGCGCAATAAAGTAAGAGAGAAAGATTAGATAAAACACCGTTACAGAACACACGACTAAGCCCACAACTGAAAATAAAAATAGCCCAGGGTAATGGAAGTATACACAGGTACGGCAGTTGCTTCATGGATGGGTCAGTGTACGTGAAAGTACGGAGTGCAAAGACAGGTGAGTTATTGTGATAATTAAAAAGGTCCTCAGTTCTGAGCATGTGAGTGTTCAGAGGGTGAGGCCTCTGTTTACAGTTCGGATGGCCCAGGGGAAGAAACTGTTAGTCTGGAGGTGTGGGACCTGACTGATCTGAACCGTCATCCATAAGGAAAGCAGGTCAAACAGGTGGTGGGCGGGATGTCAGGGGTCTCCTGTGATGGCCTTGATCTTTCTGAAACGGGAAGAGCCCTCTGTCCAGGGAGGGCAGAGGGCTGCCGATAATTTTTTGGGCAGTGTTGATGACCCTCTGCACAGCCTTCCTGTTCTCGGCCGTGGAGCTGGCGTACCAAAACACCCAGGCAGTAGGTGAGCACGCTCTCCACTGAGCAGCAATAGAAGGCCAGCAGCAGCTTCTGGTCCAGGTTGTTCTTCCTCAGAACACAGAGGAAGTGCTGCTGCTGCTGGGCTTTCTTTACCAGGGCCTTGGTGTTGACAGTTCAGGAGAGATCAGAGATGATGTGGGTGCTCAGGAACCTAAAGGCAGGGACAGTTTCCACACGGTTGCCATTTATGGGGTTGGTGGGGGGGGGGGGGGGTGTCCTGTCTGTTCTTCCTGAAGTCCAGTATGAGTTTTTGGTTTTTTGGACATTCAGTTTCAGGTTGTTTGCTTAGCACCACAGCAGCAGGTTCTCTGCCTTCACCCTGTATGCCTTCTCAGCGTCATCTGTGATGAGCCCAACCAAGGTGGTGTCGTCCGCGTACTTCACAATGACGGTGGTTGGGTGGGTTGGAATACAGTCAAAGGTGTACAGGGAGTACAGTAGTGGGCTTAGCACACAGCCCTGGGAAGAGCCAGTGCTGACAGACAGTCTGGAGGAGTGGTGGGGGCCAAGTCTGACCGTTTGTGGGCAGTTGGTGAGAAAGTTTTTTAACCAAGAGCAGGCTGGGGGGGGGGGGGGGGGGGGGGGATCTGGAGGAGGTGCAGTTTATTGATCAGGATGTCCGGGATGATGGTGTTGAAAGCTGAGCTGTAGTCCACAAAGAGCATCCTCACGTAGCTCCTTGGGTTCTCCAGGTGGCTCAGTGCTCTGTGGAGTGTGGTGGCGATGGCGTCTTCTGTAGACTGGTTCTCCCTATAGGGGAACTGGTGGGGGTCGGGGGGGGGCAGTCCCTGATGTGCTGGGACACCAGTCGCTCAAAACACTTCATGACTACAGATGTGAGTGCTATGAGTCTGTAGTTGTTCAGGCTGTCAATTGCGGACTTTTGGGGGATGGGGATGATGGTGGAGGCCTTGGTGGCAGGAGGGGACAGTGGCGTGCGTACATTCAAAACACTGGAGGTGCAGAATGCCTCCTTATAAATGTGTAAAAACTGGTAGCAAATCAGGGAGCGGTAATACTTCTGTACTTACTGGCTGTTCTGGTAGACCTCCACTGAGCTGTTGAGTCCTTCCAGCTGGTCCATCAGCAGCTGCAGGTTGGAGTTTACATAGCTCAACTCCAAGAGGACCATCTCTTTAACCTTGTTGTTGGACGTGGCCCTGCACACAGGAAAGAGTGTAGAGAAAAAGAAGAATGGAGAAAAGAGAACAAATTAATAAAATATTTAGAATAAGAAATGAAGGAGAAGAACAAAAAACTGCCTTGTCATTATCCACTCTGAAGCAGCCAATCTCTTCTGCAGCCGTTTATTAAAACAAGCGGGTTTCTCCTGGACTTCTGGACCACAGACATGCGTCACTGTGGCCTACTGTGCACTTTATTTACTCTCCAGGAGGCATGCACAGTCTGCGTAGATCAGCCGAAGGAGCGCATGACAGATGTACCACAATATCAAAGCAGCGCTAATCTAAAGCAACCTTAAATTAGGAGCGGGCCTCGCATGACAGTCTTTCAGGGTTTGGAGTCACAGTCCAAGATATGAATCACAATTCTTTCCCACAGATTTTGCTGCTCTCACATAAAGCCAGGATTAGCTGAGCCTATGTCTGCATGGGTATAAAGATTTTTCTATTGAATTATACAATAGTTCTGACCAAGCAATCTGACTGGGCAACAGGGATTGCAGGAGTTACTATATTCCCAAAATGCATCACTCCACATCAGGGGTGTTTTAAAAACTGTCAACTGTAGGTGGCTTCTTATAATATTTGAGAATTATAGTGTTGTGTACCTTAATTTCCACAGTGATTTTTAAACGACACAGACTACACAGCCTGAAAATTATGTCATTGTGTTCCGGATTCATGCTAAGAGTTAGTCCGGTTAGCACCATTACTTTACATTTTAAATTATTAACCCCAAAGTTTCAAAAGCAACATCAAGTGTACAGTTTCTACTGAAGCTTCAAAATGTAATACATGCTTCTGACTCTTTACTTCATGTGAAGATGCCTATAAGAAAGCGGCAAAGAGAATGAAAAAGGAGGAGATCCAGACTGAGCACTAGTTAGCCAACAGGCCGCTCGACTAAAACGTCTGGACCACTGGACTCTGGAAATATATGTATATAAACAATTACTGTGGAGAATAGCAAATATCATTTAACTTATGAGTGAAACGACAATAAAGTTATTATATTCTATATTATCATTTAGGTAAATTAGTAAAATCAAAGTGTAGCAGTCAGAAACTACTATTTTTTGTGTAGAGATACTAGTCTCAACACAGCAGCATGGCAATAAATAAATAAAATCATATAATGATATAATAATGGATTGCATTTATATACCGCCTTTTATGATACCCAAAGCACTTTACAGTGAGTCCATTATTTATTCACTCCACAGAGACACCGGAAGTGGTAAGCTACCTCTGTAGGTGCAGCTGCCCTGGGGCAGACTGACCGAAACATGGCTGTCAGTTCACACCAACCACCACCAAACATTTATTCACTACCGTGAATAAATGTTTGGTGGTGGTCGGGTTCAATATTTTTTTTTTTCATCTGCTTGATCTAAAAGGACAACAGCTTTCTTTCATTTTTTTAATGTTTCTTGGCATTTTGACTAAAAATAGATTTGTGATACATTTGTGGTTAGTTTTAGGTTTGTTTGTTTGTTTTTTTACAAAATTAAAAAACTCAATGAACATCCTCCAAGAGTGTTGATTTCATAATTTTTGCCACAGATTGTATTCAGAGCCTCAAAACTGGTGTTTAACAGTTTGCTTTTGTGCATTTTTATGTTGAATTGTGTTTGGTCATTGTGTTAAACCTGTTCTTGCATACATGGTGTCTGCAGATTCTCCATAGACAGAAACAGATAAGGCAAAAGGATTCACTGCATAGCAGCGATAACGCCAACGCTTCCGACAGATACATTTGTCTTCGCATACATTGACAAACAGGCTGGAACCTCTGCACTGCAGAATTTACGTTGATGAAAAGGCAACCTACAAATCACATGCACCTGTGGCGGCACAAGATAACACAATTGTATAGCTCTGTGGTCTTATTATAGACGTTATCTGTGTTTTACGGTGGACCCCAACAGGTTCTCTGTCAGTCAAAATTAATGGGACGCTCCCACGCACCCGTCACCACCTCAAGCCTGTCAGTATCGAGACTTTTCTGCCAGTCACCTGATGTCTTTCTACCCTGTAATTACAGAGGAAGCCGTATTCAAAACACGAATGGTGAGGCGACATGTGATAAGGTGCTGAAAGAAAAAAAAAAAAAAAATCAGTTCAATCACCTGAGGTTAAAGCACTCGAACAAAAGCCTTGGTGGCTTGGGTTTGTGCCAAAAACAAAGATGCTCAAGCAAGGATCTCCAACAACAGCCCAGAATCCCCGCTGAAGTATTTCTGAGGAGGTCTGGTCTGAGGAAGAGACCGTGGTGGAGGTGGCAGAGGTGCAGTGGTTTGGAATGAACACATGCCTTCGCGCCAGCTACCCCAGAGGCTGTTATTAATATGTAATTTAAATATCTAATATCAGCCTGCAGTGCGTGGGAATCGGACCGAAAGCCAGCGAGTGTGGTTTGACTAAAGTGTTCCCTATTCTCTTCTCTGGAAAGGCAGTTTTGTGTTTTTGGAAGACTGACGGGATGCCAGATTTTGCCTGAGGACCTTTGAGGTGGAAAACAGATCAGTAGGTCAGAGTTTCATAAGTGACGATAGTAAACCTTTTTTCACACAATGATTCAAAGAGGGACCTACTCAGGAGGTACAGTGTGTAAAATTTTGGGGAAATACGAACTTTGAAATCTTAGATTTTCATTGTTATAAAATCACTTAACCTCTTGCGCTCCGTTGTCCCACGGGTGGGCAAGTCTCTGTGTCCTAGAGTGCACAAGAGCGCTCTCGTGCGCTCTAGGACGCATCATGGAGATTGTGATGTAGGTGGTGTTGGCGCTGCAGACACAGCCGCGAACAGATTAGTTCATCTGATTGACCTCTCATTCCACTAATAAGAGCCTTGAATTGGGTTTCTGAAACCTTGAAGAACCAATGAATGAAAACCTAGCCAGAAGGACCCGCCTCCCAAAGGCTGCGAGCCAATTGAAGCACAGAAGTTCGCTGAGCTGTTTTGTCTAAAGCTGGGTGAAGAGAGACTGCTTCAGCAGCCACAGGCAGGGGTTTATTTATTTTTTTTTTTTAATTCCAGCAGAGTGTTTAGGATTCTCTTATATGGTCATCATAGACCGACGGAGGCCGACGACGAAGGTCGTAAATCATTCGCCAAAACCGCAATCATGGAATTATGTTTTGACCGGGTCGCGAGACCAGAACCACGAGCGGAACAGCATCGGTTCGTCTGACAATGAGGAAGAGAAGTTGGCCAGGACAATGTGGCTGTGAAGAGGTAAGGTGTTATAAGCCAAATTATTTTTTATCCCTGAAAATTGTAATCAAAAATGACTTTTGACCGATCGGTAAATTACAACTGTGCGGCGCACGATGTCCGAAGTGCGTGCGCCGCGTTACACGGTTCGTTCGCCGCCTCCGGACCGTGAACCCCCCCCCCGCCGCTACGATTCTGTAGTGGGGGGAGCCACAGTGACAGCGGTGCTGTGGAAACATGCCTTATCCGAGTGTAATCTGTCATGTAGCGAGGGCGGATCTCCGTCCTCTGTAGCGGGGGGGACAACGCCCCCCCACACACACACACACAGCCCTGAATGTGACCTTTCATTAGAGCCCTAAATGGAGCTTCTACATTGAATCATTCAAAAGTTACAGACGTTTTTCCAAACTGTGCCATTTGGCACAATTTGGCACAGTTCCAAAACGCCTGGGAACAGCTTGAGAACAAAGCTGTGTAAAATATTCATTTTTTGTGGTATTGTTACAAAATTTGGACCTCAGCTGGATAACACTTGGTTCTACATTTCTGTTGCATTTTCCAGCCCGGATCTGAAGCTGTGTGTTATTTGCAAGCATTTGTATCCAAAAAAACACCCAGGCCAAATTTATTTTCTTCAGGTTCACTATGTTTAGATGACTGTAACTCAGTGGCCGGAGCACTTAGAGAGATCATGTTTTTTTTTTGCCAAAAAATTCAAAGTGTTTTCTTTTAAATGAGACCAACCCCATGAAGATGCTGCAAAGGGTTGAAGAACAGCTTTCGATTTACTTTGGGCACATTTTTTTTTGGCGTTTAGGAAAATTGACCGGAGTGCAAGGGTAAAAATTGCTGCATTTAAGAGAAGTGTTTTAATAAGCAGGAAAAGGCTCCTTCTAAATGGAGGCAGCCATCTTGGACCATCATAATGTTTTTCCAAGTGTTAATGTCAAAATTTAATCACATTGGGCTTTCTCCAGGTTCTCCTTATATGGCTTGGAAGTAGTTGATAATGGATAAAATGTGCTGCATTTTGAAATCTGACTGACAGATTACACTAAATATTACATTTCACATATCAGGCCTCGACAAAATGCTTCCATCCAGCTCCATCAGCAGCTGCTGCTGCTCATGCCTCACCCCAGGTTCTCCATGTTGTTCTAGGTCTTCCCCTCCTCCTTTTTCCTTCTGGTGCCCATGTCATGGCCACATTGCAACCATTATCAGGGTCTTGCTGAGGTATGTAACCACTGGACTTCCACCTTCTGCATCTCAGTGCTAAGTGGCTCCATAGAGACCTCTTGTACAAACTCCAATTCCAATGAAGCTGTGATGTTGTGTAAAATATAAATAAAAGCAATACAATGATTTGCAAATCCTTTTCAACCTGCATTCAATTGAATACACTGCAAAGTCAAAAATATTTAATGTTCAAACTGAAACTTTTTTTTTTTTTTTTTTTTTTTTGCAAATATTCCCTCATTTTGAATTTGATGCCTGCAACATGTTCCAAAAAAGCTGGGGCGGGGCAAGAAAAGACTGGGAAAGTTGAGGAATGCTCAAAGACATCTTTTTGGAACATTAGACAGGTGAGCAGGTTAACTGGAAACAGGCAAGTGTCATGAATGGGTATAAAAGGAGCATCCCTGAAAGGCTCAGTCGCTCACAAGCAAGGATGGGGCGAGGTTCACCACTTTGTGAACAACTGTGTGGGCAAATAGCCCAACAGTTTAAGGACGTTTCTGTATAAACAATTGCATGGATTTTTGGCATTCCATCATCTACAGTCAATAATATTAAAAGATCCAGAGAATCTGGACAAATTTCTGCACATAAGTGGCAAGGCTGAAAACCAGCAATGAATGCCTGTGACTTTGATCCCTCAGGTGGCACTGCATTAAAAAAAAAAAAAACTATCATTCTGAAAAGGATATTACCACATGGACTCAGGAACACTTCAGAATAACATTGTCAGTTAACACAGTTTGTCGTTACATTTACAAGTGGAAGTTAAAACTCTTCCATGCAAAGTGAAAGCCATAATTTGCTGTTGTTGTGTATGTGCTCCGTAGGCACCCATGCATAACAATGGAAAATTATTTGCAATCATGTTTGATTCTTGTAGATTGGGGGAAATGTGTGGGAAAGACTGATGCCATAGACAGTTCAGTTGTCAGTTTGACATCAAAGTTGATAACACTACCATGAAAACACTACCTGGAATTTCCCCATTGTGGGACTAATAAAGGCTTATCTTATCTTAAAAATTAGGCTTTTTGACAAGTGTCATTTTTCTTTTGGAGGATTTTCACAGAACTTTCTGAGACAATACGAGCAGGTGTGATTTAAAGACTTCCAGACAGTCAACTATGTTCGTTTGTCTTTTGTAGGTTAACATAAATTATCTAGCAATCACTTTGTGCAGTTTGCACGTCAACCTCGATAGCGTCACCACTCTAAATATGGTCACTTCTGACTGCAGGAAATCAGTGGAGACTCAAGGAGACAAAAATGGAGGCTTCACCGTGAAGAGAAAAGAAGAGGTCAGACCAAACTGACTCCACCTGTTGCCGATGGGAGGAGGAATGCAGAACAGGAGATGAAGAAAACAGGCAGGTGGTGAAGCTGATGGTACCAAGTGACTCCAAGTGAACTCCTTTGATGTTGTTGCTAGCTTGGATTTTTTTTTTTTTTTAACAAGCGGGTACAAAAGAAAAAAAATACTGTTAACACATTTTCATACCTCACAGTTTAAGCCACAGCCCTCATAAGCACATAGCTGCTGAGCCATTATGCTGTAGATGATTTAAGACCTGTTTATATACACCTGCAAGCATACATGAAAGTCAGAAATAAATCCAGGCCATTCTCTGGCCTGCAGCTGGGTTGGCACACACAGGGAGCCGGCTGAGCAGACCATGAAGTACCAAAGGAATGTGAAACCCTCTGAGGCTGAAAAGCCAAATAAACACAGACAATACCAACAGGCATAAAGACCAGATTTACAGACTGATATTAAAAACAAAGCAGATGCTCCTACTGTGACATGTTCTTCTTTTTTTCCTCTAATAGTCAGTGTTCAGTGACCAGACACTTTTGGAAAGCATGAGTGACCCTTATCCAAACACCATAATGTCTGTTATGATAGCCAACCTCTACCACACCTCACAAAGAGCACGAGGTGGACACAGTAACAGAAAGAACTGTCAGAAACACTCATTTTATAATGCTCACGTCTCATTTCCATATAGACAATGTGATGGTTTATTTTACCATGACTTTTTAGAATAACCCAAATTTATAAAGTGAAAAAAACATGACTTTTCCCTTCACACCAGGGAGTGGACCGACTCGTTTCTTTATCCAGTTTAGCAGGTTCTGGTGGTAATAACTAACTGAGTGGCGGCTCAGTTGGTAGAGCATCCGCCCCACACCCGGGAGGCAGGGGTTCAAATCCCGGCCGGGTCATGTCGAAGACCATATAAAAGTGGAAATTCCTGCCGTCCAGCTTGGTGCTCAGCAATAAAGGAATGGAGGAGGGAAATCTGTGGCGGCGCCTTGCATGGCAGCGGCCCTCTGATTCTACACTTGGGGTGTGTGTGATTAACACTGTAGATAGGTAAAGCACAATCTCGTTCTACTGTACACGATTGGTTGTACGGTTGAATGACAATAAGGGTGATTTAATTTAATTAGAAACTTCAATCTAAGCAGCAAATGTTAAATGACTAAAAAAATTTGGGTTGTAAATAGTGATCATTTTTGCCACCAATTAATATGCCTTTTTTCTTTTTTACCCGTCCTGTCGCTGAAGCCACACATGTCAGCATCAACACGTCTGTTCACCATGACTTGTTCACACCATAGTGGCGTGACCAGCTCCGCTTATGTAAGTTACAAATTTGCATCCTATTTCTGCATTTGTGTGATGCAGTGTCATCCATGTCACTGCTGTCTTTTATAAAAGCTTCCATTCTAGGGATTATTTTTAAACTCATCTTAACTGGATATCACTGGGAGCTGCTAAGCTTCAGTGTTACACAGAAATCTGTGACCCCTCACAGTCTGCCACCTTATTACCGCTTCTGCTTAATACAAATATTAAAATAATTTTCGTCAATTCCATTTACCACTCAAATTAATCGAGACACTTCTATCCTGATTTGACGACCACACACATGCAGACAATGTACTGTATAACATCACCGTATACTGTGACAGATTTCTGTGCAACTATGGTAAGGAAGTTACTTTCAATGTTTACTTTTCTTGTTCCCATGGCAAAAACGTCTGGCCAATCAGAGGAGAGAAAATTCTCACGTGATTCTTGCGTGATTTGATGTGATGCATTTTGGTCCGCTTGAATTTTTTCCTGTGTGAAAGAGAACCGAACCAAGGAGAAAGTGATACAAAGTAGCAAACTTATCAACCAATCCAGACCAAAATAAACAAATTAGATACGATGATATACAGTGGATATAAAAAGTCTACACATCCCTGTTCAAATGCCAGGTTTTTGTGAAAAAAAAAAAAAAATGAGACCAAGATAAATCATTTCAAAACTTTTTCCATCATTAGTGTGACCTATAACCTGTATAACCCAATTGAAAACCAAACTGAACTCTTAAGGGTAAAAGTAAAAAAAAAAAACTTACAATAACCTGACTGCATAAATATGCACACCCTATTATATCTGGGGATGTGGCTGTGTCCAGAATTAACCAATCACATACAAACTCATGTTAAATGAGAGTCAGCACACACCTGCCACCATTTAAAGTGCCTCTGATTAACCCCAAATAAAGTTCAGCTGTTCTAGTAGGTTTTTCCTGACATTTTTGTAGTCACATCTTACAGCACAAGCCATGGTCTGCAGAGCGCTTCCAAAGCATCAGAGGGATCTCATTGTTCAAAGACATCAGTCAGGAGAAGGGTACAAAAGAATTTCCAAGGCATTAAATACACCATGGAGCATAGTAAAGACAGTCATCATCAAGTGGAGAAAATATGGCACAACAGTGACATTACCAAGAACTGGACATCCCTCCAAAATTGGTGAGAAGACAACAAGAAAACTGGTCAGGGAGGCTGTCAAGAGGCCAACAGCAACACTGAAGGAGCTGCAGGAATTTCTGGCAAGTACTGGCTGTTTAGTACATGTGAAAACAATCTCCCATCTAGGGTGGTAAGACAGAAGCCTCATGTCATGAAGAAAAACACCCAAGCCCGGCTACATTTTCCAAAAACACATTTGAAATCTCCCAAATGCATCTGGGAAAATGTGTTATGGTCTGATGAAACCAAGGTTGAACTTTCTGGCCATAATTCCAAAAGGTATATTTGGTGCAAGCACAACACTGCTCATCACCAAAAGAAGACCATACCTACAGTGAAGCATGGTGGTGGCAGCATCATGCTTTGGGGCTGTTTTTCTTCAGCTGGGACTGGGGCCATAGTCAAGTCAAGGTGGAGGGAATTATGATCAATTCCAAATACCAGTCTGATAGAAAAATTCCATATTATCCACATTATTATTGTTATTAATAATGTATTATTATAATTAAGATGTATCATGCCTTTCCTATTTCATGTCTGATGTTTATATGTGCATTTCATGCAGGATAAGTTCAAACATTCCTTTATATTGAGATGGTGACATCCTACAAGTACCTGGGTGTTCATCTGAACAATAAACTAGACTGGTCACACAATACTGACGCACTCTACAAGAAGGGACAGCGCAGGCTGTTCCTGCTGAGGAGACTCAGGTCTTTTGGTGTACAAGGGGCGCTGCTGAAGACATTCTATGACACGGTGGTGGCATCAGCCATCACTTTTGGAGTGGTCTGCTGGGGCAGTGGCATTACTGTAGCCGAAAGGAAGAGACTGAACAAACTGATCAAGAAAGCTAGCTCTGTCCTGGGGCAGCACCTTGATCCAGTGGAGGAGATAGGAGAGAGAAGGACGGTGGCTAAACTGTCATCTCTGCTGGAGTCCGAGTTCCACCCTATGCAGGACATACTGAATGCACTGAGGAGCTCATTTAGCAGCAGACTACATCATCCCAGGTGCACAACCAAGAGGTTTCGCAGGTCCTTCCTACCAACGGCTGTCAGACTGTACAACCTAAGCAGGGCTGCTCGCAGAGATAGCAAAAAGACGTAACAAACTAATAGTTTTTTGAATGCAAAAGACGCAATAGACTTACACAATGGTCCCCTCCGGCATACAACTAGGAAAATACCGGTCGCTATGGAGGGTGAGAATATGTATGGGCACATAATCATACCATGTAGGATAACTAAGTAGACGGTTGTGCTGTTTCATCCCATCTAGCAACAATGCTCTGCACTGTGTGTGTTTATATATTTACATATTTATTCCATCTAGCTACAATGCTCCGCACTGTGTGTTTATATATCTACATATTATTCCACCTAGCTGCAATGCTCCGTACTGTGGGTGTTTATATATCTACATATTTATTCCATCTAGCTACAATGCTCCGCACTGTGTGTTTATATACTCATATTTATTCCATCCAGCTACAATGCTCTGCACTGTGTGTCTGTGTGTATATATATATATATATATATATATATATATATATATATATATATATATATATATATATATTTATAGTAATATGTACATATGTATATTAGCTGCTCTTGCTTGCTTGCTTTTTTTCTTGCCTTCTGATTGTTGCTCTGAGTGTTGCTATCCCTGTGCTGTTGCAATCCTGGAATTTCCCCGTTGTGGGACTAATAAAGGCTTATCTTATCTTATATTATTCTTCCATATTATATTTTATATTATATGACTTGTGATTCACGTATGGCCTTCAATAGCCCCAGTCTGTGTATGAGTGTGCCTGAGTTAGCAATTTTATTCACCAGCTGTACCGATACATTTTTGGATGTCTAGTCCTGTGTGACTGAGAATGTACTGGCTCCTTGTTCCCTGGGAGCAAAGACAAGAACTGTTACACCCTGTCTTGCCAGATGTACTCAAGGACAGTTTCTCTCTCTTTCCATGGATAACACAGCTTTAAAAGCTAGAGCAATGAGTGGCTGATTCAGAGGTATGGATGGTCAGACTTGGGGTTGCCTCTGTATTTCTCCCTCATGAGGAAATAAATGTACTTATATCTAAATTTTCTGCCTGATTTTTGACTCAGATTAATTATACTGAAAATTATTCTAACACAGTCAGTGTTTGTACAAAACCTTCAGGCTTCTGCTAGAAAGCTGAAGATGAAGAGGAACGTCATCTTTCAGCACAACAATGACCCAAAGCACACACCCAAATCAACAAAAGAATGGCTTCACCACAAGAACATTAAGGTTTTGGAATGGCACAGCCAGAGTCCAGACCTGAATCCGATCAAACATCTGTGGAGTGATCTGAAGAGGGCTGTGCACAGGAGATGCCCACACAATCTGACAGATTTGGAGCGTTTTTGCAAAGAAGAGTGGGCAAATATTGCCACATCAAGATGGGCCACGCTGATCGACTCCTACCCAAAAAGACTGAGTGCTGTAATAAAAGCCAAAGGTGCTGCAACAAAGTATTAGTTTAAGGGTGTGTATATTTATGCAACCAGGTTATTGTAAGTTTTTAAAAAATTTTTTCCCCTTAAAAGATTTCAGTTTTGTTTGTTTTTTTTCAATTGGATTGTACAGGTTATAGGTCACATTAATGGTGGAAAAAGGTTTTGAAATGATCCATCTTGGTCTCATCTTTTTTACATCACAAAAACCTGGCATTTGAACAGGGGTGTGTAGACTTTTTATAACCACTGTAGATGTGTAAAAAGCTACATCATTTATTTCTCTACTTATCTCATTCACAAGATTTTGGGGAAATTGACCTCTGACCTCAACTTAAATGTCAGAGGTCACCCAAATTTAAACTCGTCCAAGAATTTTCATAGATATAGCTTTGGTATCTGTTTGAAAAGCCGATGTCACTTCTTTCTCTAGTTGTTGTGTTCATAAGGTAGGTGTTGATACCACAGACCCACCTGAGGATCATTGTGTGAGAGTTTGGTAAGCATCGGGGCAATTGCCTAGGAGGAGTAGCAATTCTCAAGAAATGTGGACAGTTGCATTAGCTCTTTTTGGCGTCACTGGAATTAGCTTAAAATCTACAAAATTTTGAGTAAAATGCTGCTAATCTCTGAAAAAAGTTACAAATTTACCAACAAAAATTGTAAGTGCTAAAGAAAAAAATAATTTATTAGAAATAAAGTCGCACATTTAGTAGGGGAACAATATATACATTTAGAAGAAAAGAATGCGGAAAAACTACTCATTTAACTTTATTATTGAATACTTTGCTTGTACTTATACTTGAGTGATTAGCATCTTAATGTTACTTTTACTTGACAATTTCTAAATAATCTACCCACCTCTACCAACAGAGCAATATTTAAGTTTTTGATTTAGTTTAATGGAGCCTTAACTTTAAAGCACCTTAATTATAAGGCATTTCTTTCATAAACATTTCCACCAATGAGTTCAAAGGCTCTTCAACAGTTCACTCTTGTTGTGAATCTTTTTGGTGTTAAAATTTAGCTCTTTGTGCACCACTCTCACCCTAACCCTCAAGGACAAAAAGCAGCAGCACTCTGAAGTGTTTTTCAATATCTATCCAAATTAAATCTAAGGCCACGAGGCATTAATTTTTAAATGCATACAGTATTTTAGACATTCTAAAACTCTCTAAACACCCTGGTGTATCCAATAATTAGCCTGCATGCTTACTTTAGCAGATTCTCAGCTCCAGCCCTCATCCTCATCTGTTTGATGATCTGATGGTTCAGACCTGCTCTCTTGTTCTGCAGTTTGCTTCGTCCAGTCTGTGCGCATGGGTTGCAACCCTGTGGTCAAACAGATAAAGGCACAAATGTGTCAGTCGAGGATATAGTCAAGTGAATTAAAATAGAAGATCACAGAAAATTATTCACACGGCAGACAATGAAATACAGAAGCTTGCACAGCATTAGGATTGAGGTTCTGGCCAATCGATATGCACCATAAAATGTGACATATCAAGTATAGAAATTGGAAAAAGTGCATACATAGGCAAGCTGTTGATTTTTTTTCCCCCATATTGACCTCTTGCACAATGTAGCATGACATACTTCCGCTTTCCGATCTCCCCGACAGTTCTCTTCTGATTCCATTATATTAGCTCACTACTAGTGCTTTTTGGTCAATTTCATCACTTTCACTTATTGTACATAATGGAAACCGTGTATTGACAAATCGTTTTTTGTTTCACATTTTGATCACTTTTGTAATCATACGATGCCATTTCATTGTTAGCCCAGTTAGCATTGTGCAGCTATTGTGTTGTTTAGGTCTTTACCTCTTCCAGATACCACTGCATTAACAATACAGTGCTGTGGAAAAAGTATCTGCTCCTTTTCAACAACTGCAATCAAGCATTTGCAATAACCGACAATGAGCCTTTTACATTGCTGTTGAGGAATTTTGGCACACTCTTCTTTGCAGAATTGCTTTAATTCTGCCACACTGGAGGTCTTGAGGTCACGAACTGATGGCCAGTCATTCTCCTTCAGGATTTTCTGGTAAAGAGCAGAATTCCTGGTTCCATCACTTATGGCAAGTCGTCCAGGTCTGGAAGCAGCAAAGCAGCCCCAGATCACCACACATTTGACTGGTGGTATGATGTTTTTATGAAATGTTGTGTTAGTTTTACACCAGATGTAACGGGACACACGCCTTCCAAAATGTTCAACTTTTGTCTCGTCAGTCCACAGAATAGTTTCATAGATCCCCAAAAGTCTCGGGATCATCAAGATGTTTTTTTTGTTTTTTTTTTTTGCATATGTGAGAAAAGCCTTTCTGTTCTTTTTTTTGTCAGCAGTGGTTTTCACCTTGGAACTCTCCCATGGATGCCTCTTTTGCCCAGCCTCTTTCGTTGTTGAATCATGGACCAGTGTGCAAACTGAGGCAAGTGAGGTCTGCAGTTGTTTAGATGTTCTTCTGGGGTTTGTTTCTCATCTGTTCTTTAGATCATGACGTGATGTGTTGATTTTTGAGATTTTTCAGCATCTTCACTTTGTCAGACAGGTTCTATTTAAGTGATTTCTTGATTCAGCAGGTCTCTCAGTAATCAGACCTGGGTGTGGCTAGTGAAATCAAAATCAGTTTTCAAAAGAAATGTGGTTAATTACAGTTAATTTGAGATTAACCGGGGGCGGGGGGGTTGGATAGCTTTTTTCCCCTTAATAAATGAAATCATTTAAAATGAGCGTTTTTTGATTTTGTATACTTTATTGATCCCCAGAGGGGAAATTGAGGGCATCCACCTGCATGGATGAAGCAGCCACGGTACGGCGCTATCCCTTAACCATTCACACACACATTCACACCTAGGGCCACTTTAGAGTCTCCAATTAACCTAACCTGCATGTTTTTGGCCTGTGGGAGGAAACCAGAGAAATCCCGGAGTAAACCCACGCAGACACGGGGAGAACATGCAAACTCCACACAGATCACTGTTGGTCGGGGGCTGGGATCAAACCAGAGATCCCATGGCCAAGGGTGAGTTGCTGTGCTGCCGCAGTGCTAACCACTGCGCCACCGCATTTTGTATTTACTCATGCTATACTTGTCTCATATTAAAATTTGTTTGATGATCTGAAACATTTAAATGTGACAAATATGCAAAAATATAAGAAATCACGAAAGCGGCAAATACTTTTCCACAGCATTTTACATTTGACTTCTGTCTGACAGCTCACTTCCAACTCTTCTTCCTGTTGACCTCAGCAGTAATCCTGGGAGTTTTATTCTTGGATGGGGCAATATAAAAAGAAGTAGGAGATTCAAGCACAAAAACTGAACACACAGTAGCTTATGTACATAAAAGAAGGTTTACTAGGGAGATCCATGATGGTAGCGGCCATATGACAGACAAGAGGGATAACCATATGTAGGTCATGATTAATTCTGAATATATAACGTGTCAGGGCTAAAAAGAAAAAAAAATCATTTATAACAGAAAACTGCCAGTCTGTTACCATTTTAATCAGTACAATAAATACTAGATATAGCAAATGTAATCATGACTCTGATATCCACTTTTTTGGTACTAAAGTGACTCACTAAATTCATTTAGTGAGTCACTTTTACTCACTGTCACAACAGCAAATAAGCGGATTATATTTTTATTCATTCATCTGTGGCCATGATGTTTTTTTTTTACATGTAATGTCCCATATGTGTATGGACTGGATGTTCTTGTACCCATCACGTCCTCTAGTGCACACTCCCCTAAGTGTGTTACTAAGTCAACACACTGACTGCCTAAACCGTGCAGATAAACTGGCTCCAGGCATTCATACGGACTGACTCATCGCACAGCCAAGGTGTGGTCCATGTTTTACTGTGGATAGTGTGATGCCCAGTGACTGGTCAGCACAGTAAAACCAGTTAGATTACTGTTATTATCACCATGGGATACTATTGCACACTGGGCTTATTTATCCCAGTCGGGCTGAGGTAAGCAGGAAGAAGAGATTCAGTTTCTCTATTTGCAATGACACTCAAACAGAAAAATGAGGCAAAATGGGACAAGAAACATGAGAAACACTTGCTCTTTGGATTTTCCTCAATTTCAATTACTTATTAGATATTTAATTTAGCAGAGAATACACAAATAAAAGACTATGAGGAGTGTACAAAGTGTAATGTACATTTTTTGCCAATCCTGTCTCTTTTAGGGATTAAATCAAGCAGCCAAACAAATGAAATCTATATATATAAAAAAAACCAAAATAATTATTTCTAAAGAACTTTCCAGATGACACCACATCAATTAGTCTTAAAGGTCCCATTCACTGCATTCCCCCCCCCCCACGTCTTAATGAAATGTTTGACATATTTTTGTCAAATTACTTTAGTTATTCACACCATCACTGTGAATCATCTTTTGCAGCCTTACTCAGAATGCCTCATTTCAGTGCATGACTCTTTAAATGTCTAAGAGCCACAGTTGACTCCACCTTCCATCACTAATGCTAATCATAGTTGGCTAGCTTGGGTACCCAGCCTGAGCCAAGTAACGTAAATTTGCCTCAAAGAATGAATACAAGAATTCACCACCAGTGGACAGGTGTGTGTGTGTGATTCCAGTAGTGGAAGGACAGGACCGGTCCCTGGAGTTCAATAAGCACAGAAACATTAGTGAATGAGTGGCTTAACCGCTAGCTTCAGCTAGTCACCTTGGGCTGAGGTGAGCTCTAATAATGCTGCTAGACTGACCGACGCCAACCACCTAGCCAAGGTAATGCAAATGGATCGATGTAACATCCCAGTGAAAATATAACAAAATAAGCCAGAATGGCACAATACTATGTTTATATATGACTATATGTACAATGGTGTGAAAAAGTGTTTGCCCCTTTCTGATTTCTCAATTTTTTTGCATGTTTGTCACAGTTAAAAGTTTCAGATCAAACAATTTAATAAATATTAGACAAAGACAACACAAAATGCAGTTTTTAAATGAAGGTGTTTATTATTAATTAAAAATTAAAAATCCAAACCTACATGGCCCTGTGTGAAAAAGTGACTGCCCCTAAACCTAATACTGTAAATGGTTGGGCCACCTTTAGCAGCAACAACTGCAATCAAGCATTTGCGATAAGTGGCAGTGAGTCTTTCACAGCACTGTAGAGGAATATTGGCCCACTCATCTTTGCAAAAGTGTTGTAATTCAGTCACATTGGAGGGTTTGAGCATGAACCACCTTTTTAAGGTCATGCCACAGCATCTCAAACAGATTCAGATCAGGACTTTGACTAAGCCACTCCAAAGTTTTCCTTTTGTTTTTCTTAAACCATTCAGAGGTGGACTTGCGGGTGTGTTTTGGATCATCATCCTGCTGCAGAACCCAAGTGTGTTTCAGCTTGAGGTCACGAACACATGGCCGGACATTCTCCTTCAGAATTTTTTGGTAGACAGTAGAATTCATGGTTCCATTTAACACAGCAAGTCTTCCAGATCCTGAAGCAGCAAAACAGCCCCAGACCATCACACTACCCCCACCATATTTTACTGTTGGTAGGGCATTCCTTTTATGAAATGCTATTATTTTTATGCCAGATGTAATGGGACACACACCTTCCAAAAAGTTCAACTTTTGTCTCGTCAGTCCACACAGTATTTTCCCAAAAGCCTTGGGGATCATCAAGATGTTTTTTGGCAAGACTGAGATGAGCCTTTATGTTCTTTTTGCTCAGCAGTGGTTTTCGTCTTGGAACTCTGCCATGCAGGCCATTTTTGCCCAGTCTCTTTCTTATGGTGGAGTCATGAACACTGACCTTAACTGAGGCAAGTGAGGCCTGCAGTTCTTTGGATGTTGTTGTGGGGTCTTTTGTGACCTCTTGGATGAGTCGTTGCTGTGCTCTTGGGGTAATTTTGGTCGGCCGGCCACTCCTGAGATTGAGTGAGTGTTCTTGTTTAGTGCCATGTCAGCATCTATGGCTATTTCATGGCAGAAATAGAACTAATAAGAAAATTGAGATAAAAATTATTTAGAGATAGGATGATAAATGAAAGAATAAAAAGAGTGAGATAGATATGTAGATGCAATAAAATAGAAAAATTAAATAAGATGCTTCAGATGCACATGTGCTAAAAACCCTAAAATTTTCTTTGGTGGTGCTTTATTAAAAATATCCTTCAGTGACTTTTGAGTATAAAAACGTTGTCTTGTTGTCATGAGAGCAGGACAGTCAAGTAAAATGTGCTTTACTGATAAAAAACCTGACAAGATGGTGGGGCTTTACCTTTTAATAAAAAGCTGTGCGTAAGCCTTGAGTGGCCAGTACGGCATCTAGTGTACACTACCTCATGTCGGTTTTGAAAGTGATGCAAGTGTCTATAGCTTATGGCAGGTTTAACATCATGCAGTTTATTTGCAGTGCATGTGTCCCATTCAGTCTGCCACTTCTTTAAAATATAGGAGGTTATTAGAGGCCTGAGGTCTGAGGCTGGGATCTGGCATTGAGTGACTTCTTGGGTAAGGGCTCTCTTGGCAGCAATGTCTGCCTGCTCGTTACCCGACAGGCCAACATGGCTGGGGATCCAACAGAAGATGATATTAAAATTATGTTTCTGTAAAAAAAACCTAATTTCTCTAAAATCTGGATAACAATGGGATAATCGGTCTTTAAAAACCCAAGTGCTTGAAGACAGACTCTGGAGTCAGTAAAAATTAAAGAGTTCTATTGTTTGGTTCTTTCAATGTGTTCCAATGCTAGAAGCAAAGCACGAGCCTCTGATGTAAAAATTGAACATTGTTTGGGAATCAGCAAACCATGCTGATTGTGCCCAGTGACAATTGCAGCAGAAACTGAGCCATCTACTTTAGATCCATCTGAGTATATGGAAATGTGGAGAGGAAAACATTTTATGTCCAAGATCTGCTGCTGGTACACATTTGGGTGAGTGTCTTTTTGTTTTGGCTCAGATCCAGAATGATATTGGGTTTCCTCAAACTCCATGGAGGAATGGGACAAAACCGTGTCTGTGTTACGCTGCTCATATCAGGGTTTAATTTAACCAGGTGAGGTTCTATACAGAGTCCAAAAGGAGTGATGTTCTTAGGTCTGACCTTATACATCTGCAAAAATCAAGGGTGGGAAAACTGCAGAGCGGGCTGGATTTCTATGGTCTGCTTTATGTTTAACCATATACTGGAGAGCCAATTTCAGGAGCCTGTTTTGAAGTGAAGGCTCGTTTGCTTCAACATACAAAATTTTAACAGGAGAAGTTCTGAAAGCCCCAAGGCAAGCCTTAGCCCTTGGTGATGGACAGTTTCCAGCATCCTGATGTAGGTTTTCCTTGCTGATCCATAAACTATGCTCCCATACTCTAACCGAGATCTTACAAGTGCTCTATAGAGATGCAGCAGCACAGTAGAGTCCGCACCCCATTTAGTTTTTGCCAAAATGTTAATAATATCAAGGGCTTTAAAATATCCGATTCATAGAAATTTTATATGTGGAATAAAAGACAGCTTATTATCAAAAATAAATCCAAGGAATTTGATTTCTTTTACCACCTTGACAGCTTCTCTATCTATGAAAAGCTCAGGGTTGAGGTGACGAGACCACAGCAGGCAAAAGTGCATGCAGACAGTTTTTGTTTTTGAAAATTTAAAACCATTACTGACTGATCACATATTAACCTTGTTTATGCACAGCTGTAGTTGCTTTTCGATTGTACTCATGTCTTTCCCCCTGTAGCAAATACAGAGGTCATCTACTGTATGTAAAGACTACAAAAGGCATTTGGTCTAACAGCACCAACTACACTATTAATCTTAATGCTAAAAAGAGTAATTGAGAGGATGCTTCCCTGGGGGTCTCCTTGTTCTTGCACATGGGGCTCTGAAAGGGTATCTCCTACTCGGACTTTGAAGTGTCTATTGGACAAAAAGTTTGAAATGAAAAAGGGCAAACGTCCTCTAAAACCCATGTCATGTAGGTCTCTTAAAATACCGTATTTCCATATTGTGTCTTATGCTTTTTCTAAATCAAAAAATACAGCAACTCCATGTTATTTTCTAATAAAACCATCACGTATATAGGCCTCTAATCTGATAAGGTGGTCTAAAGTGCTTTTACCACATCTGAAGCCACACTGGTAATCAGTTAAAAGGCCTTCAGACTCAAGCACCCACACAAGGCGATTGGTTCACCATTCTTTCCATGGTTTTACAGAGGCAACGTGTCAGAGCTATTGGACAGTAGTTGTTGGTATTAGTATGATCTTTCCCGGGTTTTGGAACAGGTATAATTACTGCTTCTTCCCAGCTTTCAGGAATACTGCCTGACTTCCAGATGTTGAAAACCATCAAGGGAATGGATAGTGCACTGGGGGTAAGTGTTTTAAAAACTAATAATGAATTTTATCTGGCCCCACAGCAGTATCATGAGAGATCCTTATTGAGAACAAAAGTTTGTCCATAGTGAAATCTTGGTTGTATGGTTCTGAGTTATCTGAAGAAAAGTTTTTCTTTTTGTTCTTCTTGTGCTTGTATGATTTGGAACTCAGGACGATAGTTTCCAATAGATGAATTCTTCTCAAACGATTCTGCTAGTTGATTAGCTATTTCATATTTTGTCATCAGCAGATTGCCCTGATGATTAATATGTTGTCCATTCTCCTTACCCTTCATCTTTCTAATTAAATCCCAGATCTTTTTGGTAGATGTGTTGGATGTGAAGCTTGATACAAATTCCCTCCAGCTCTGTCTCTTTGCTTCATTGATGATCCTGTGTGCTTTAGCTCAACAGATTTTAAATCTGTTCAGGATTTCTGTTGTTTGATGTTTATTGAACATCCTCTCTGCATTTTTCCTTGCCTCAGTGGCCTTTTTGCAGTCATCACTGAACCATGGGTTGGACCTATGGTGTGGCTTTGCTGATGTTTTTGGGACAGTCTTGTCTGCAATTGTAATTAAGGTTTGAGTGAAGCTCTGAGCAGAGTGACAGTGTGGTTGAGGTTTTTGGCTGAATTTCTCTTTGCACAGAGAAACAAAGGAAGACCAGTTTGCTTTTCTGAGTTGCCATCGCAGAGTTCTTGATTGCACATCCACTTCTGTAGACGTCAATATTAGTGGAAAGTGGTCACTTCCACAAAGATCATCCAAGACCTGCCACGAGAATTCCAGCACTAAGTCAGGATCACATATAGATAGGTCAGTTGCAGTATAGGTTCCATGTCCCGGGTGGAGGTATGTGTGAGACCCATCATTCCAAAGACACAGATCATTTTTAGCATTAAAATCCCCCAGTATCTTGCCTTTTGCATTTGAGCAAATTCCTCCCCACAGAAGATTATGACCATTAAAATTACCCATAAGGATGTATGGGTATGGCAACTGATTATGAAGGTCATCAAGATTTTCCGGTGTCACAATCAAATCTGGTGGTATATAGACAGAGCATAAGGTTATTGCTTTATGCAACATTAGACAAACTGCCACTGCTTGTAAGTTGGAGACTAAAGCCAAGTAACTGTGAATTATGTCATTCCTTACTAAAATTGTTGAACCACTAGATGGACGGTGCACATTTGGACCATATGTATACATAGTATAATGTTTCAGAGACATGGGGTTGGTTGATAGCAGGAGAGTTTCTTGAAGGCAAAAAGCATGGGGATTAAAACTAGCAGCTAAACGTTGCACTTCAGAGAAATTGGCCTTAAAGCCACGACAGTTCCACTGGGTAATGTGGCTACCTACCATCAGGTAGGTAAAACAAAAGCACGCTCCTTATGCTTGCTTTTGGGGGAGGGGCTGCGACTACAGCAAGTCGTGACTTCAGACATTTCTGCATCTACTGGAGTCCCACTCTTTTGCAATTTATTTTCTTGACTTGATTTTGCCTGAGTAGAGGAGCTGGATGCGTTTTTCTTTTCTTTTGATGATTGGTTTTGTTCTGCGGACTTGCTTAGACTTTGACTTAAGCGTTGGCTTATTGTAGTCAGGCTTTGAGTACTCATTTTATTTTAACTGGGACTCTGGAATTTTTAATACTACTTAATAATGAGGGCTTATCTTTAGTTAACCAGGTCAGATCTGTCTGGCACTCAGCAGGCTGCATCTTAGCTTTCACAACAGAGGAGAAAGTCTGCTGGAATTTGTACTTTGGGAAACCTACCAGTTTACGTGCCTCAGGGTCGCTAATTTTCTTAGTACATTTGACAGTTTGAATTTCTTTTTCCTTGATCCAACAAGGACATTCCTTCGATGATGCTGCATGATTGCCTAAACAGTTACTACATTTGTGAGGTGTTGCGCAGTTCAACTCAGGTTTTTCTTCTCCACATTTGCAGCAGACTGGTTTATTCTTACATTCTGCAGAGCCATTGGCCAAACTTTTGGCAATTAAAACATCTCAATGGGTTTGGAATAACGGTATCAACAGTTACACTCAGGTATCCGATTTCGTTTCTTTCTGGGAGTTGATGCCAGTTGAACGTCAGAATGTAAGTGCCAGTTTTTACTGTTTGCCCATCTTTTTTGATGGTTATTCTCTTCACATGTGTTACTCCCTTGTTGTTGCAGTTCTGAGGCTATTTCATCCTTTTCCATATCGTGGAGTTCTCTAGTACGAATTACTCCTTTGCAGGTGTTTGGCCACTCCTGGGAAGGTTCACCACTGTTCCATATTTTCGCCATTTGTGGATAATGGCTCTCACTGTAGTTCACTGGAGTCCCAAAGCTTTAGAAATGACTTTATAGACTTTTCCAGACTGACAGAACTCCATTACTTTGTTTCTCATTTGTTCCTGAATTTCTTTGGAGTGTAGCATGATGTCTAGCTTTTGAGGATCTTTTGGTCTACTTCACTTTGTCAGGCAGGTCCTATTTAAGTGATTTCTTAATTGAGAACAGGTGTGGCAGTAATCACGCCTGGGTGTGGCTAGAGAAATTGAACTCCACTTTCCAAAGATGTGATAAACCACAGTTAATTTATGTTTTAACAGGGTGGGGCAATCACTTTTTCCACACAGGGCCATGTAGGTTTGGATTTATTTTTTTTTACTCAATAATAAACACCTTCATTTAAAAACTGTTTTGTGTTATCTTTGTCTAATATTTAAATTTGTTTGATTATCTGAAACATTTAAGTGTGACAAACATACAAAAATGAGAAATCAGGAAGGGGACAAACACTTTTTCACACCACTGTATACTGTATATGAGCATGCATTTTTGTGTGTGTTTATATGTATGCGTTTTTGTTATTTTGCTAATATGAATAAGGCTTGGTTTGTTTATTTTTCAAATAACTGTACTGCTTGTCACCATAGTTATGACAGTTACTGGTAGCACCTGTCTGTTTACATTCCTCCGTCCATTCATTCCTGACTGATGGAGCCATTTGGATGAATGTTGAAACATTTCAGAAGTTAATAAAAATACCTGAATGTTGACTGAACTTTCCTACAGTATACATACAGCACTCTGTTGCCACACAGCACTGGAGCCACTTAGCCAACCCTGTGCAAATGTTTAAATGACGAGAGTGTAATAATTAACCAGATATACAAATACAAGGCTTTTTAATTGCTCAATAAAAGGTACTGAGGCCATCAGGGGCATGGCTGAACAAAGCTGATGCTATTTTAAGAATGACTCCAGGGTGAAGATAGCACACCCCGTCAGGTCAACCATGACATCATCTGTGGGCAGTACATGTCAGGACAGGGAGTCTTTGTTTATCGTTTCTGTTGTTCATGTATACTGTGAGATTGTGTTTTGATTTTTTTGTTTAAATGTCATCTCAGTACTGTATACTGATTTTCTGATGTCTTATTAAGAGGCACATAGAGCAAAAACCACAGCTTTGGCAGTCTGGTCCCAGTCCTGCCTTTACTGACCCATTGAGCCACTCAGAAAACTGGCCCCCACCCCACTGACCTGCTGGAACAGTACCGCCTTTCTCTGCAAGTGCACAGAATTCATTAGCGCTAAACACAAAGACAGGCCAGTCCATTGTCATAGCCAACAAACTGAAAATCAATTGGCGGTTGCACAATGGAGGCTTCATAGAGAACACGTGGAGCATCAATTCATGGGATCTGATTTACACAAATGATTAGAAATGGCAGCCTTCCAGGAGGAGGCTGCTGCCCCGACCCAGTTATGATAGCAGCAGGCTCAGACCACCAGTGCCGCTCAGAATCAGGACTGGACGACTGTACAAACATAGGGAGAGTAATTCACAGTTGATTTTGGTGGACTTTATAATCGGTAGCTTACGCAACAATTCAGCATACAAACTCAGTAGGGCTGGGCGATTAACCAAAATAAAACCCAAACTGACATTTGGGGTGTGAAACCGATGTAATCTCACTCATGTTTTATTTCCCCATGTTGTGTTTCTGTGCATATGAGAACTTTCATGTCTTGCCACTTAAACATGCGCGGTCACATGACTCTGCACCCCAGAAGCTGAGCAGTTAGTGCCGTTTGGAAGCAGCAGAACATGGCAGAAAAATTAAAATGGCCTCTATCAAAAAGAAATGCAGTGCCCACCCACATAATTTGTGATGACTGACCCTTTATTTCATCTGAAGTTGCTAAGAAAAAGTGAGCAAAGTGCACTTAAACTGGCAGAGAATGCCACAAAGCTAGATCACCGTTAGTCGTCAACTCAACCATTTTACAGTGGGAAATAGACAAGCTAAGATTAGATTTAAGAACCCGATCAGAGACTCGTAATCACTATGTGGCGATAACAATCATGGCTACGTAAAGGACTTCCCTTAACACAGCTATCAAGCTAATTAGCCACTGCCCCGACTCGCATGACCCATAAACCATCAAAAGGTATGTATATAAACACTGAGTTCTGCACTGAACAATATTTAATTTGGTGACGTGTGAAATTATTATATTACGCTCATTTACTACTGAATCAAAGCAGTGACATATTCACTGATACTACACTTGAAATTATTGCTTAATCATGAGCCTTATCAGTGAACTATAGGGGAGAAGGTTCAAATAACTGTGATGCTGCTCTAAGGTCAAGTTACCCAGCCCTAAAACGCAGCTCCAATAACTGAACTAGGCTCATTTCTTTTACCTGCTGCAAAGCTATGGCTACCAGTCCTCCAAGACCACACTGTCAAACAACACATGAACACATTAATTATGAGGTTTTCTTCCCATCTTTTCACCGACACACCTGCTCCTGCTTCCTCCATTTCAGAGAACAGACAGTCCTGATCAACTCAACACACTTTTCCAGTTCGTCTGCATCATAAACATCAAACTCAAGGCCCGCAGGCCACATCCGGGCTGCAGCACAATTAAATCTGGCCCATGAGACAATCTAACGCCTATGACAAACTGCCTGCCAGTGTAGCAAGCACACCATAGATACTACAGATGCCAGAGTGATCAGCAAGCTACAACAGTTTACAAATGACCAGATGAAAAATGATTTAGAAAATGGAGGATTTTGTGAAAGGAGGATCAATGGTGAATTGATTTTCGTTGTTCTTTTTAATTGCACGGTAAGATATTTGTATCTGAATTATCTGCATGCGTTTCACATTGATCACCACTGAACTACTCTGGTTTTGCTTGACTGTGCCAAGTGAGGCTACGAAAGTCACAATTTTGTATTTTGTCTAAAATAATGTCAGACAGGTCACAGGCGGGTATTTGCTTTACAGTGACATGATGAGCTGACATAAGTCCACATGACCTTTCAGTTACTAACATATAATATTTATGGCATTATTTTCTGGGCACCTACTCCATGTGTAAACATTTATTTACAGCTCCATCCAACTCTATTGTCTTTACCCCTCCTCATTTAAAAACCCTGCTGAGGAAATTTAAGAGTGCCTCCGACAGTGGAGGGAGCTCGTCTGGCTCACGAACCCCGGACACATGGTGTCAATTTGTGTCTGTGGTCTGGCTGAAGGACGGCGCGGGGCCAGCTGCTACGTCAATGCTCCCACTGGTCGAGGAGGGCGAGGAGGAGAAACATGCAGAATCTGCTCTTTCTCCTCTGCCATCTTTCCATCCTGCAGGCCGTCCAGTCGGACCCGGGCCAGCTGGAGGGTGAAGCGGTGGATCGTGGGGGCTGGGACGGGAGCCCCGAACCACAACAGATCCCCAAAGGACATGTCAGACCAGGAGAGGGCTTGTAAATCATTAACCCTCATTTTCACTCATCTGTGAGTGAGGAGCTTGATTTTTTTTTTTTAACAAATGGAGGCAAAGCTCATCTTAGCTTCCTCTCAGTTAAAGTTTGACAGAGTTTCCAAATTGCAAGTGTTTCTTTAGATGATGAAATCAGGATTCAGAATCCATTGCTTTGTGGTTTTTGGTGAATGAGCAAGCAAATGGTAATGCAATTAAAACTGAGGAGTGTTTGAATAGGAGAAACACAGAAAGAAGAAACAGAAAAAAGAAAGAAAAAAAAAAATAATGCCACAACGAGGGTTTCTCTTTGAGACAGAGCCATTTCTGACTATAAAGCACAGTACGCAAATGCTACAGGCTCCTTTAGTCACCAGCAGGCCCCCCAAGCTAAAAAGCTTTCCAGCAGCATATTTTGGGGTTAAAATTAAGACTGCTTTCAACCCTTTTCTCGTAAATTTGCAGCTTTTTGTCATATTTGCAACTTTTTCTCATAAATTTGTAATTTTTGTCATACATTTGCAACTTTTTTCACAGAAAATTTTTTACTTACAAATCTACAAATTTTTTCCCTGTAAATTTGCAAATTTGGTCTTAAATTTGCAATTTTTTGTTGTAAATATGTTACTTTTCTCTTGTAAACTTAACTTTTTTTCCTCATGTTGGCAACTTTCTGCTCGGAATTTTGCAACTTTTGTCCTAAGTTTGCTACTTTTTCCCCTATTAAATTTTCAGAAATTTCTTGTAAATTAGCAAATTTTTTTCATGTAAACTTGCACATTTTGTCATAAATTTGCAACTTTTTTCACTGAAATTTGCAACTTCTTTACTTGGAAATTTGCAGATTTTTCCCATAAATTTGCAGATTTTCCCTCATAATTTTGCAACCTTTTTCCTTGTAAATTTGCAGCTTTATCCACAGAAATTTGCAAATTTTTTTCCTCAGAAATTTGTGGCTTTTCCCCTCGTAAATTTGCAAAAATTTTCTTGTAAATTTGCTGGGTTTTTTTTTTTTGGTAAATTTGCATTACATAACTTTGCAATCTTTTTATTGTGTGTAATTTTTTTCTTAAATTTGTGACTTTTTTGCCCTCACATTGGGTGGGGGGGGCTGAAAAGTTCATAGTGGTCAGATTTGACCAAATGTTTATTTTTCAACTGCAGGAATCCAAGTGCTTCAACACCGATGGACGAAGTGTGTGGACCGAAGGGGAGACTATGTTGAAAAATAAACCACATTTGACCACATGAACCACAAATTTGACCACTATGAACTTTTCAGCCCCACTTTGTAAAAGTTGCCATTTTCTTTTCTTGCAAATCTGCAGCATTCCTATGAATTCAGGTAAAATTTTTTATTTCATGGGGTGAAAGTTTTTTTTTTCTTTCCCAGCCATTAAACTCCCCCCCCCCCCAATAATCCTGTATAGGGTCCCCAAAAAGCTAGAAACTGCCCAGATTTGAGGCATTAGTTTTTACAGTCTCCCATCATGCCCTGTGGCAGTGCCAGCCTCTGGCTCCCACTGACCTTTTTATAGACACAGGAAGTGCAGCACAGAGCCTATAACCAGACACCGTTCAGCGGGGGATTCGGGGGGATTGAAAAACACAAAGGCTGTGCTCAGATGACCATCTAAACAAGTTCGCCTTGGAAAAAAAAAAAAAAAAAAAAAGCTCTGGCTGAGGACACCAGTGCAAATGTGGAGGAATGAGACACAGACCACAGGCAGGGCAGGCGAGGGAGCTCAGCAAAAACACATTAGATAATCGCCCCGCCGCTGTCAGCTGATGTTCTCACAGCCTTCAACCTGAACAAAGAAAGCGCCGAAATGTTTCAGTCGCAGGTACCTGAAACTGGTTAGAGGGGTTTTTCTCATGATTGCCACCAAACAATAAGAAATCCTTGCACCGTTTACAAGCTGAAAAGGCCTGAGTTTCAATAGTGCTGCAAGAACAGGTTTTCAATACAGTTTAGAAGTTTATCACTGAACTGATAAGCTTACCACCTTTAAGACAGAGTCAATCCCTGAAACCGGTTAGAGGGGTTTTTCCTCATGATTGCCACCAAACAATAAGAAATCCGTGCACCATTTACAAGCTGAAAAGGCCCGAGTTTCAATAGTGCTGCAAGAATGGGTTTTCAACACAATTTAGAAGTTTATTACTGAGCTGATGAGCTTATCACCTCTAAAACAGTCAATCAAATTAAAAAAGGGTCACAAAGTCTCCTTAAAGTCATCAAAACCAAACACCTCTGACCCAATCACCACCACTCTCAATAGGCTAATCTGTCTTCTGTTTACTGGGGGTGTAGACACAGATTTAAACTGTCCATCACTGCAGCAACTCAGACGAGGAGCAGGGAGCTGACAGGCGTTTGAAATATGTCCTGTTGGGTCTCTGGCCTTTCTCCCCATTATCACTAAACTGCAGGAAACTGCCATTATGGGAGAAGCACACCCACCACCTGGATCTGACAGCCCTGTGGGCTCTGCTGCGGCTGGTGATGCTTTAGTGGGCCCAATCTGCAGTCGTCTCTGGTCATAATGCAAAAGGGCCCCCCTCAGCCACTGCGGTGATGCCACACTACAAGTTTGCCCTCAACATTTTTTATTTAATTTTTTTTTGGGGGGGGGGGGTGTTAAAATTGCCTTCAAATATTTTTTTTTATTGTAATTTTGCTACTTTTTTCATAAATTTCATTTTTTTCCCATCAAACCTTTGTGATTTACTTATCAAAGTTGAATATTTTTCCTGTAAATGTGTGACTCATGTAGCACTTTTTATCTTGTGACTTTGTAACTTCTCAAAATTTCACTACTTTTTCTCATAAAATTATCAACTTTTTCTGTCATAAAATGGTAACTTTTTCTCTCAAATCTACAACTTTTCTAGCAATTCTTTTCCCTTTAAAAAGGGTCACTGATCGCACTTTTTCCCCCACATGCTGACAGCTCCCACACGTCTTAATGAAACATCTGTGACATGTTTTGGTCCAACTTTCTTTAATGACTGAAGTATAAATGTGAATCATCTTTTGTAGCATTCCTCAGAACAGCTCATTTCAGTGCATGTTGCTTTAAATGCCCAAGAACCATAGTTAATTCTGCCCTCCCTCTTACCTCACTACTGCCAACCTTAGCTGGCTAGCTCCTAGCACAGGTAGTGAGCCTGAACAAACATGTAAGTTTGTTTGAAAGAATGGATAAAATAAAGCATCACTGGTGGGCAGGAATATGTGGTTTCAGTGATTGACAGCATGTGATGGCCCCTGAAGTACAAGAAGTACCAAAACATTCATGAATGAGTGGCTAAACTGCTAACCTTAGCTAGCCACCTTGGGTGTCAGAGAAAATAACAATACCAACAGTTTGATGTAGCATCACGGTGAAAACATAACAAAATAAGCCAGAATAATGAGAGCTATATTATCGAGTGTGGATTAGTGAACCAGGCAGAAATCTAAAGAAAATAACAATATAAACTACGTTTGGTATGAGCAGACAGCTCAGCTGGCTGATAATGGAGCAATGGCCGAGTATCAAGGCTGGGCTAACCATGTTCATGACGTCCCATGTCTCTTCCTCAGAGACAATAATAATATAAAGCTGCGTTTTTTAAGAGAGGTGAGTGTTGTGATGTTTCTTCCATAGTCACATGACCAAAAGACACATTTCAGAAAATAAAAACCTACAAAAACAGAAATTTTCAGTCAATGACCCCTTTAAATTTGCTACCTTTTTCTTGTAAACTTGTGACTTTTTCCTCGTAAATTTGAAACTTTTTCCTCGCAAATTTGAAACCTTTTCCTCATAAACGTGTGACCTTTTTGTAATTTTGCAACATTCATGTGATTTCTGGATGTGATTCATGTGATTTTTTTTTTTTGTCATTTCTTTCTGTTCATCTAGACTGGGCACCCCCAAACACAATTTAACAAAGGACCCCCAAAAATCTACAAACGGGCCTGCAGTAGGGGTTTGGACTGAAACACTGGGGCCACTGCAGGATGTAAAAGTGTGGCAAACACTTCTGTCTTCTACATGGAAAACATATTTTAAAAGCTCTAGTCAAAGCAGGGATACTACCTGCTATTTAAATGACTACTTTTACACACTGCGGTGTGAAAATAAGCACCAACAGTGCACGCAGACACAAAGCCAGAGTTAAACGGAGACAGAAAACTCACCTTTCTGAAATAACTACCGTCTCCTCCTCCGGTTTTTTCGATGCCGTTTGGTAAAAGTGTGTCCGTCATTCTGAAGGCGAGCACTGCGTAAATCTCAGACAAGAAAAAAAAAAAAAAAAAAGCGTCACAAAATAAAATACTAAAAAAAAAAGTTATAAAAATGAAATAAAAGTCGGTGCTAATTGCTGAAGACGGAACAGGTGAACGGACTTCCAACAGCAACCGCGTCTCCGCCGCTCTGACTCCTCTCACACAGCCCGCCGTTGTTCCGGCTCCAAACCACAAACTCCGCCCAGACCGGGAGGAGAAAGGAGGGGGGACCGGGGGGAGGAGAGGAGACCGGAAGGCACCTGTTTCAGTCAGGTTACGTGAGACTGTGGGCGAAGTAGAGTAGTAGTGTTAAAAAAAAAAGAAAAGAAAAGAAACAATCGCCCCTGCATAACTGTCTTCTTCTTTCGGCTGCTCCCTTTAGCGGTCGCCGCAGGAGATCATCTCATCTGCCACCATCTCACCCTGTCGCGTCTTCTTCTGTAACACCAACCCTCTCCATGTCCTCCTTCACTACATCCATCAATCTTCTCTGTGGTCTTCTTCGTTTCCTCCTGCATAGCAGCTCCATCTTCAATATCCTTCGTCCAATATATCCGCTATTCCTCTGTTATGTCTGGAAAACGTGGTAGGAGCACCGGAGAGTGGAATTTGCCGGGAACACAAACTTTATTACAAAACACTAATTATGGTGGTACAGAGGTGGGAGGCCGAGCGCCGAAGAAGAGAAAGAGGCTGTCAAATGGCCATCTCTTACATTTATATGTTTGGCGCCATGACATCACTGAGCAGCCACGTCATAACACCAACACTGACCAAACTTGTGGTTTCAGACAACTGTAGGAGTCAAGAATTGAGGAGACTGGATGATTTTTACAGTATCTGCTTTAATCCTCATTCATCCTACGTCCTCTCTCGATCGGAGTGAAAAGAGACAGGACGCAGTCACACACATACATTTATACACTCATCTCTAACAATACATCACACAAAAGTCTCAATACTCAGCTACATCCTTTCATCTGTAATAGAACACCCAGAGTCCTTCTGTTCTCCTTCTTGACCCCCAAAGGTCAGGCCGGGTAATCTTCTCCTCTCTCCTGAGTCCCCAGGGGGTGCAGACACGTCTTCCTCTTGAGGTGTGAAGTCAATACACATGGCTAGCTCAAAGTCTCTCTTGGCTGAATTCAGCCAGCCACATGTGAGTCACATAGGTTATAACTATGGGCTCCACATCACTCCCCCCTTCCACGCGAAAGACTGGGCACCCACATACAGTCATACAACAGTCATACAGCACGTCACCCCCCCAACAGAATCTCACAGCAACCTAAACAACCTGACCAAAAAAACCCCACATCATTCCACATGCAGCTTAGGTTTCAATCTTCTCCCGAATCTGCTGTATGCAGGTCTCCTGCTCTGTGTTGGGCCGTCCTGCTGTGCATCTGTGGAGTGAGGGGGAGAAGGGTTATTTGCCCCCCGTGGGGGGTCCCGGGGCTGCCCCTTCAGAGGCCTGCCGCGTCGAGGCGCACCCGCCGGCCGTACAGACTCGTTATGCAACACAAAAGCAGGCTTTAATCTATCGATACTGATCGTCTCCCCCTTCCTGCCCCCCAAATCTAGCACAAAATATTTCCCCCCAGTTTCCAGCACTCGAAATGGACCATCGTAAGGTGGGCGGAGGCTATGCCGCTGCGCATCGTGCCTGACAAAAACAAACTCTGCGTCTCGTAAAGCCTGGGGCACGAACACACGCGGGAAAGAGTGATGAGCGGGGCCCAGGAGCATTTCTGCTCCCGTGTTACTCAGAGACCCCCGGATCGGGGGGGGGGGGGCCTGGTGCCGTGTGGTCGGGTAAAAACTCGCCTGGCAGCCTGAGCGGTTGCGCGAAGACCAATTCTGCTGGTGAGGCATCTAGATCCTCTTTGGGTGCCGAACGCAACCCCAATAAAACCCATGGTAGTTTGTTTACCCAATCTGTGTCCGTCAGTGACGCTCTGAGGGCTGCCTTCAAAGACCTGTGAAAACGCTCGCATAAACCGTTGGCCTGGGGATGGTAAGCGGTCGTGCGATGTACCGCCGCTCCTAAGCCGCTGGCCACTGCTGACCACAGTTCCGACGCAAATTGAGGTCCCCTATCAGACGTAATATCTGACGGGACCCCGAACCGCGCTACCCAGGCTGTTAAAAAAGCGCGTGCCACCTCTGCCGCTGTGGTCGATGTTAACGGGACCACTTCCGGCCAACGAGTGGTTCGGTCTACCATCGTCAAGAGATGCGTGAACCCTTGTGAAGTGGGCAGGGGGCCCACGAGGTCCACGTACACATGATCAAACCTTTTAGCCGGAATGTGGAACGGTTCTAAGGGCGCCTTAGTGTGCCTGTGAATTTTAGCCCGCTGGCAAGCCATGCAGGTTTTAGCCCACTCCTTCACATGCTTGTGCAGGCTCGGCCAAACAATCTTCTCCGCCACCATTTTCACTGAAGCGCGCACCCCTGGGTGCGCTAGGGAGTGCACGGCGTCAAAAACGCGACGGCGCCACGCGGCTGGCACCACCGGGCGCGGTCGCCCTGTGGATACATCGCAGATAAGCGGGGGGAAACCGGTTTGTAGATTTCTGCGTTCCAGCCTTAACCCTGTTGGTCCAGACAGGAGCGCGTGCATGTCCGCGTCCTCGTTCTGCTCCGCCGCCATGGCTGCATAATCTATTCCCACGTGGACCGGAGCCGCGCACATGTCCGCGCTGTTACCGCGCTGTTACCGCGCTGTTACCGCGCTCTGGGTAAGCGGCCGCGCAATCCGTTTCCGTGCGGACGGGTGCTGTTACTGCGCGTGACAGACAGTCTGCCACCACATTGATTTTACCGGCTACGTGCTGAATATCGGTGGTAAATTCAGAAATTGCGGCCAGCTGTCTCTGTTGCCGCCCTGACCACGGTTCTGAAGTTTTGGACATTGCAAAAGTGAGCGGTTTGTGGTCGACAAACGCGGTGAAACGCCGCCCCTCCAGCCAGAACTGGAAATGGCAAATAGCCAAGTGGAGCGCCAGCAGCTCCCTGTCAAACGCGCTGTATTTTCGCTCAGCCTCGCATAGGGACCTGCTGAAGAATGCGAGTGGTTGCCAAACCCCAGCAACCTGCTGTTCCACTACAGCCCCTATGGCCACATCTGACGCGTGTTTGGTTAGCGCTATGCGGGCTGCCGGGTCTGGGTGGGCCAACAGTTCTGCGTTTGCCAGTGCTCGTTTAACCTCTGTGAATGCGCGCTCCCGCTCCGGGGACCATTCAATCGCATGGGAGGGCTTCTGCTTTTTGAGCGCGGTGTACAAGGGCTGCATAAGCAAAACATGTAGGTTTAGGGCGCTCGCGCACGCAGCGACCAGCAGCCGGTGGCTTGTCACCAGACTGCAAACCAAGTCTACCTACGGGTACAAATAAGTAACAAAAAAAAAAAAAAAAAAAAAAAAAAAAAAAATAAGCTGCGCTGCGTGGGGTATGAAACGGTTATAATTCTTGCAAAAATTCTTGCAACGCTTTTACCGTTCGAGGCTGGGGAAAATCTGCCACTGCGCGTACTTTGGCCGGCAGAGGAACTGCTCCCTCCGAGGAAACGCGGTGCCCTAAAAAATCGATTTGTGCCACGCCAAAATGGCACTTGGCCGGGTTGATTATCAACCCATGCTCTCCTAACCTCTGAAAAACTGTCGTGAGGTGTTTTGCATGCTCCTCCTCGGAGGTGCTGGCTACCAAAATGTCGTCTAAATAGACAAAAACGAAAGAAAGGTCGCGCAACACTGCATCCATCATCCGTTGGAAGGTTTGTGCGGCGCCTTTAAGGTCAAACGGCATTCGTAAAAACTCAAAAAGCCCGAACGGGGTTATTACAGCTGTTTTGGGGATGTCCTCTGGTCGGACCGGGACTTGGTGATAACTGCGGACCAGGTCTATTTTAGAAAAAAAGCGCGCCTTCGCCAAGTGCACCGAAAAGTCCTGGATATGCGGTATCGGGTACCGGTCCTGCGCTGTGGCATTGTTCAACTTGCGGTAATCGCCACAAGGTCTCCATGAGCCGTCAGCTTTAGGTACCATGTGGAGGGGGGAAGCCCAGGTGCTCTTCGAGCGGCGAATTATGCCCAACCTTTCCAGGTTGGCGAACTCCTCGCGCGCAATGGAGAGTTTAGCTGCATCCAAGCGCCGAGCCTTCGCAAAAACGGGTGGGTCACTCGTGGTAATAAAGTGCTCCACCCCGTGCTTCGCCACCTTAGCTGAAAAAGTAGGAACTGTGAGTGCTGGGAACTGGTGTAGAAGGCTGTGAAACTTACCACCTGCTGTGGTGACGTTGGTCTGAACTGGCGGCGGGCACACCCGAGCTGCACAAGGGATAGAACAGAAAGAGAGTGCATTTACTAGTCGTTTGTTGGCCAGATCAACTAACAAACCATGTGAACACAGAAAATCAGCACCTAACATATTGAAGCTCACTGCCGCCACGATGAAATTCCACTCATAGGTGCGGCCGTGGAAGGACAGAGACAAGGTTCTCTCTCCGTACGTCTTGATGTTGGAGCCGTTGGCCGCTGTCGCTCCGTCTCCGCGGAGTCCCGCGACCCGATCAGCATAGGTGGCAGTGATGAAGCTCCTCTGGGCTCCGGTGTCCACTAGGAATTGCCGCCCGGAGCCCGCGTCTGTCAGATAAAGCAGCTTGTTCCGTTCGCCGAGAATGGAAGCTGCTAACGGCTCCCGGCCCGGTCGTTTCCCCGCTTTTTGAACTTGCAGGGCGGGATGCATTTGTGCGCCTTCCCAGCGAAACGTTGATGGTAAAAACAAAGGCCGTCATCTCCCCTGCCACGGAATCTCGCTGCTGCTGTCGCCGCTGGGGTGGTCACTGCTGCCTCTGGCTCCACACTGCCCCCGGCCGCCGCGCCGAGGTCTGCCGCTGCCACGGAAGCCTCTTGTTCTCGCAGGCGTTGAGGAGCCGCTCCGCCTCTTGGGCCAGGTCATGGAAGTCCTGCTGGGTCACACATCTCCTGCTGGACAGGGAACCTCTCGTGTGCGCTGGGAGGGTTCTCAGGAAAATATGTTTGAAAAGGAACGCGTCGTTGTCCGTCCCGATCATTTGTAGCATGTCCTCCATGAGGACAGTCGGCCTGCGTCCACCTCTGTCGCGCAGGTCCAGTAGCTGCTTGGCTCTTGCCTCAGACAACGGCACAAAGCTCCTGATGAGGGTGGCTTTCAGCGCGTCGTATTTGCCGACAGCGGGTGGTTGCTGCACCAGGCTCTGCACACACCGAGCTGTGCGGCTGTCGAGCGTCGCGATGACATTATGGAATTTAATGTCATTTGCTGAAACTCCCCCGAGCAGGAACCGCGACTCCACATGCTGGAACCACGAGTGCGGGTCGCTTTGCCAGAACTCAGGGAGCTTAATTAGTCTGGTGCCCCTGCTGGCATTCCCCGGTGAATCCGGGTCTGAGCGGCTGTCTCCCAGCTCTTCCATATCGATCGCGAGGCTGTCCTCCAGCCTCGGCGTGCTCAGATTCATGTGTAGGTCACCAATTGTAGGAGTCAAGAATTGAGGAGACTGGATGATTTTTCCAGTATCTGCTTTAATCTTCATTCATCCTACGTCCTCTCTCGATCGGAGTGAAAAGAGACAGGACGCAGTCACACACATACATTTATACACTCATCTACCAACGGCTGTCAGACTGTACAACCTAAGCAGGGCTGCTCGCAGAGATAGCAAAAAGACGTAACAAACTAATAGTTTTTTGAATGCAAAAGATGCAACAGACTTACACAATGGTCCCCTCCGGCATACAACTAGGAAAATACCGGTCGCTATGGAGAGTGAGAATATGTATGGGCACATAATCATACCATGTAGGATAACTAAGTAGACGGTTGTGCTGTTTCATCCCATCTAGCAACAATGCTCTGCACTGTGTGTGTTTATATATTTACATATTTATTCCATCTAGCTACAATGCTCCGCACTGGGTGTGTTTATGTTTATATATCTATATATTTATTCCATCTAGCTACAATGCTCCACACTGTGTGTTTATATATCTACATATTATTCCATCTAGCTACATTGCTCCACACTGTGTGTTTACATATTCATATATTTATTCCATCCAGCTACAATGCTCTGCATTGTGTGTCTGTATATATATATTTTATAGTAATATGTACATATGTATATTAGCTGCTCTTGCTTGCTTGTTTTTTTTTCTTGCCTTCTGATTGTTGCTCTGAGTGTTGCTATCCCTGTTAATACCTAATTTGGTACAGTGAAACCTCCTAGGGCCAGCGGGTAGACTACCGCGTGGTCCAGCGCAGCTGAGTGGTTTATTATGCCGCTAGTATTCGCTAGTAGCCGTGCCCCTAGCTAAATAGTCCTTCTTTTTATTGAGGAATGAAGCGGCATGAAATAATGCAGCGTTGGTGAAGGTTTAAGTAGGTTTATTAAATCATACCGCCTTCACGGGAACTCGCTTCAGCCCATAGTGTGAGCAGGCTGAAGTTGAATTCCTCAGGCTCTCAGAGAGGAGACACAGTGTGTGTCAGCAGCAGTTGCAGGAATCAGATTGAGAGTGAGAGAGTGAGAGGATGAACATGAAAATCAGACAGCTTATATACTCAGCTCAGACAATACATCAAAGACATTCACAGCAGTCGATCTGGGCATTTGCATATGAGAGGCACAGACAGTACAGGATGCATGAACACAATGCATGAGTGGGACATTAACATCACAGCAGTGAAACCATGCATGAATGGCAGATTACTTCACAGCATGCAGCGGAAAAAACCAGAAGAGCGAGCTGTCTGTCCCAGTCTGTTGTGGGGGTTGCCACACCGCTCCCCCCCAGAGGGCAAGGCAGGCGGCCAAGACCTCGATATTGCAGCTTTGGCAGCGAGCAGGGAAAGCTCTCTGCAGGAGGAGGGGGAGGGAGGAGGGGGGCAGTACGTGCCGGCCGGGATGATGAAATCGTCCGAGCCGCGCAAAAATGCTTGCTGGTCCGCGACGTCGAGGGGCTGTCCCGTTGAACGTGCGGAGGTCCACAAGAAGAAAAATTAGTCTCTGACTCCTCTCGTGGCCATGAAGAAAAGCAGGAGCGGCTGTAAGAAAAAAAGGAAGCAAAGGGACTTGGCGTGTTGACTTTTAGGTGCGGGCACAACCTTAAAAGCCCTCGGGAAACGCTGACGGCTGGAATCCCTCTGTGCGCCATGGCTGAGACCGTTAGAGAATCCTGTGAGCGAGCTGCGTGCTTGCTTCAGGTGTGCGAGCAGCCCTGAAGGTTCTGTGTGCAGCGGCGGAGGACGATGGCGGTCTGAAGAGCCGTATTTGTCCCGTGCGTGGTGCGCCGTCCTGGTATCTCCCCGGTGCGTGTGCCGGGGTTCCGTGCGTGGGTGGGCCGCTGGGGAGGCGAGTCAGAGTCAAGAATCTTGGTGGAGATCAGCGCAGACGGCGCCGATAAACATCTATGTTGAGCTGTGGCTGCAGATTAGTCATGGTGCGTTGGAGCGTTGAGGGGAAATAGACGATCTTTGTCCCTAAGGCTTGGGTAGATGCGTAGGATCGCTGAGAGGGAGGAGGAGCAGTGAGAGGGAGAAGACGTTCTGTGTCCCTCGGCCGGTCCAGCGTGGATGTCCCGATCTCAGGCGAGGGTCGCGCCATAACATTTTCCGCAGTTTTCCCGGTAGTGGGTGATGTCCGGAGAGTAGCTCGCCTGTGTTGGCTCCGCGTCGAGGTCTCCCTGAAGCAGAAGGGAGGGCAGATCGTTTGCATCAGGCTGCTGTGTTCGCTGGCAGCGTGTTTTTTTCAGCGTCGGGTCGCCAGCGTGGCCGTCCAGACCAGAAGGTTGCGTTGCACAAAGCGTGTGCATTCTCGGGGTCACCAGTGAAGCGGCTGAAATAAGGCAGCATTGAGAGGTTTTAAGTAGGTTTATTAAATCATACCGCCTTCACGGGAACTCGCTTCAGCCCATAGTGTGAGCAGGCTGAAGTTGAATTCCTCAGGCTCTCAGAGAGGAGACACAGTGTGTGTCAGCAGCAGTTGCAGGAATCAGATTGAGAGTGAGAGAGTGAGAGGATGAACATGAAAATCAGACAGCTTATATACTCAGCTCAGACAATACATCAAAGACATTCACAGCAGTCGATCTGGGCATTTGCATATGAGAGGCACAGACAGTACAGGATGCATGAACACAATGCATGAGTGGGACATTAACATCACAGCAGTGAAACCATGCATGAATGGCAGATTACTTCACAGCACGCAGCGGAAAAAAACCAGAAGAGTGAGCTGTCTGTCCCAGTCTGTTGTGGGGGTTGCCACAGGAAGGCAGTTCAGTTGGAGGGGCCTTGTGGCGAGCCCATGGTGGATGCACACCTGGAGATGCAGAGGCCCATGGGCCGGGATTGTCTTCTTCGAAACCCTAGTCTGGGTCCCACACCATGCGAGTCAACTCCCGTGTAGCCATGTCATCTGGGGCAGCTGCTCAAACTTGGCGAAGACGGTTGGCATGCTACACCGAATCATCTGCCAGATGGAAGGTCACTGGCCCCAGCTGTGCAATGATCTTCATGGGTGTCAGTGGTGGTGACAATGTTGAGGCCGACTGCGGGTCTGGGGGTTCAGATCTGCGTACCCAAACCCAGTCCATCACTGTGAGTGGCGCTCTGTTCGACTGCACTCAGCATCGTGGTTGTGATGGTGTGGGGCGTCCACCAGGTTGTAGTGGTTCTGCTGCATACTGTTGGGTCATGGACTCTTCATCCTGCAGTTCAGCGGTGGCTCCTGGAGGCTGATGCTGGGCATGGATTCAGAAGTAGTCTGGCCTCTTTTCCCCCTCTCCTGGGAAGTCTGGTCATGGCGATGTGTTGCTGTCACCGTTGGTAGAACCTGTGCCGGGTTGTTGTGTCCCAGGGTTCCCGATCGACGCGGGCTCCCTCTCCTGCAGCTCTTCACTGGCTCCCTGAGGCTTATGCCGGGCGAGGATCCGAGGCAAGACCGGTCACTGCCCCTTTTCTGAGCGGTCCTCCTCCTGTTAGCACAGGACAGCTGTACCCTTGTCGTTGTCGTCTGGGTGTGTTGCATCCCGCTCGTCATCGTTGGTCAAACGGAATCCGTTGCTGTCGCGGATGGTGAAGCCCAGCTGATAGAACAGGTCACATCTTAGTATGTTGTCTCCATGCATAGCCACTTGGAAGACAAAGTCAGGAATGACCCTTGACGCGTAGCGGACCATTAGTGTGATGGTCCCTACATTGCTGATGTGGTAGTTACCATACTCATACAGCTCCACTGGGTTTTTCCAAATCTGGGGGTTGGGGAAGAACTTCTTCAAGGTGACCCAGTTCAACATCAGTCTCACTGTGGCGGTGCTGAGGAGGAGCGATAAGCTAACAGTCCATCCCCACCTTGCAGAATGCGTATGCTGCACCTCCGGAACGCATTGTGTGGATGTACTCGCAGGTGAGTGACTTGAATTGACCAGAGGGCTCGGTGGTGGTGCTGACCAGCAAACCTTAGTGAAGTGGTTGAATTTGCCGCATCACTTACATTGTTGCCCCCTTGCCGGGCAGGAACACGCTCTCTCTCGGTGCGTCAGGGAGCCACAGTTGCCACATGAGAAGCGCCTCGTAGCATTCCTCTGATCCGTGGTGTTTACTTTGGCTTCTTCTGCCATGTCACCGGGCCCTTCTGTGGTTACCGCGTGTGCTAGCGGTGTGTGGCTTGGCTGCTGTTGTTGTTGCTGCTGCACACCTAGCCCTGATGCTAACCTGTTGGCGGCCTCTAGCTGAAATGCTAGCTCAATGGTCCTGGCTAGCATCATGTTGTTTGACGATATTAGCATCTTCACCCGCAGCCGTGGGTTGCTAGTGTGCTCGACTAACTGGTCCCACACCATTTCGTCCTCCAATAAACCGAATCTGCACATCCTAGCTAAGTGGCAAAGGTCCATGTCGAATTGTTGTGTCATCTCTCCTGTCTTCTGTCAATGTTGGCAGAACCTAATGCGCCGTGCCAACACGTTGTCAGGTAGCTAGCTAGTAGCTCAACTGACTCAATGTCAGAAATGTTTCTGTTGGTCCTAGCGTGTAGAAAATACATTGGCCTTCTATGCCCAGATTATGAACCAGTAGAGCTTGCTTCCCTACCTTGTCTAGCTTGCCCAGGTCCAGCACCAACATGCAGGTTTCAAAAGCATCAAGCCAGCGTGGCCATGGTATGGGTGGCTCACCAGGGGTCTCCAGAAACAGCTGTAGTGACCTCGCAAACGCTTCCGTAGTTTACTCTTGTCGCCAAATGTTATGTCTGGAAAATGTGGAAGGACCAACGGAGAGTAGAGTGTGCTGGGAACACAAACTTTATTACAAAATGTTAAATATGAAGGTACAGAGTATTGTTGGTTGGGAGGCTGAGCGCTGAAGAAGAGAAAGAGGCTGTAAAATGGCCATCCCTTACATTTATATGTTCGGTGTGATGACATCACCGAGCGGCTGCGTCATCACGCCGACACTGACCAAACTTGTGGTTTCAGAACACCACACCCTCCTCTGCACATGTCCAAACCATCTCAGCCTTGCTTCTCTTACTTTGTCTCTAACCCGCTCAGCCGTGGCTGTCCCTCTGATATACTCATTTCTCATCAATGAGAATCTTAGCATCTTCAACTCTGCCACCTTCAGCTCCACCTCCTGTGTTGTTGTCAGTGCCACTGTCACCAAACCATACATCATAGCAGTTCTCACTACATCTTGTAAATCTTCCCTTTCACTCTAGCGGCTATCTTTCTGTCACAAATCACCTCTAACGCTTGTCTCCACCCACTCCACCCTGCTTGTATGCTCTTCTTCACCTCTCGTGCATTTTCCATTGCTTTGGATAGTTGACTCCAGGTATTTAAACTCAACTACTTTCACAACCGCTACCCTTTCCATATTCACCGTTGCACCAGCCTCCTTCTCATTGACACTCATGTATTCTGTCTTGCTTCTGTCACGGGGTGGAAGTATTTTATTGTTTTTTGGGGTTTTGTGTGGCTTTTAAGTTTGTGCTGCATGTTTATTTATAGCTTTGTGTGTTTAGTAGTCTTTATACTTTTTCTTCTTCTTTAGAGTTTAATGGCAGCTGGCATCCGTGTTGTTGCATTGCTGCCACCTTCTGGTTTCCACATGTCTCTAATCATCCTGCTTTACATCCGTCTGTCCAGTCTGGTCGCTCTTAGGAACTGTATTATCCATTTCCTCCCCTGCACACAGTCCCCATAGTCCAGTATGCTTTTTACAATTTTTTCTACAAGTCCTATTTTCTGTAGCTGTTGAATCATTTCCTCCCTTTCCTGATTAAATTTCCTACAAGATAACAATACATGCTTTATTGACTCTGGTTCCTGACAATTTTCACATAAGTCAGTTGGGTGCTTTCCTAGGATGTATAAGGTGCCGTTGAGATAGCCATGCCCAATTCTCAGTCTACTTAGTAGTACTTGTTCTTTGCATTTTGTTCCCCTGCCTCTTGTTTCACCTACTGTATTCTGAATGGAGTGCAAATGTCTGCCTTTTGTTTCTGTGTCCCACATCTGCTGCCACTGTTGTTTTGCTCTCCCCCACACTATGCTTTTCCTCTCCGACTTTGACATCTTTAATCTAGTGTCTAACATTTCCTTCCTTGTTGCCTCTTTTGCCAGCTTGTCAGCTCTCTCGTTCCCTGGGACACCTGAGTATGCTGGGACCCACAAGAATGTGATACCCCCCCCCCCCACTACTCCTGAGTACACATGCAGTATTTCATACACTAGGCCTTGATGATTTTTAGCCGCACCTGACTTGATTTGTAGTCTTTATATTTTAGACTGTGTGCTTTTAGTTAGAAATGTTGTGTACCTCCATCCTGTGCTTCTCCTAATTACTAATCAGCAGCACCTGTGACTGCACATGGTATGAAAGGTGCTTTGGCAGTGCAGAGGAAAGCCCTTCTTGAGGAGAGGAAGCCCTGTTTGAGGAGAGGGTAGTGATGGTGAAACTGAGGCCTTATGAAACAATGAGCAACTTTGAGACAATTGCTTCATGATCGACACAGTGTTATGAAACATTTAATAAAGAGTGCCATCTACTGACTGAATTTCAGAACTGCATCTGAGTAAAAGACCTGAAAAAGTCTCAATACATTTTTTTGAGCATTTGGCCATCCGAGGTCTATTCAAAATTGGATGCCAGGAACAAACAATACAAAGCAAACAAAAAAATCTAATTCCAATAGAACCCTCTCAAACTTCCCCCTTTATGTTGGTCACGTGATGTGACCGACATAACTAGGCCTCGCTTGAATATGGTCACGTGAATGTGGGCATGCTAAAATAGTGCTCGATGCACTGCTCGTGACACTTCTGCTTTATATTGCTTGAATCAGTGTTGAGTGGGTGGTGTCGAGCGTAACTTCACTAGGCGAGGGAGCCCTGCTTGAGGAGAGAGCCCCAGGTAGGGGTTCTGCCAGATGAGAGCTTTTGCCAGGAGGAGAGAGCCCTGGATGAGGGCCTTGCCAGGACGAGAGGAGGCTGCTGGTCCCAGGAAGGCGGCTGAGGGAGGGCATGGTTGAGGAGGAGAAGCAGTAATGGCCAGGACCACCATGATGCCGGCATTTGGGGGAGGACACTTCTGTGTGGAGCAGTTGGGGGTGCTGCATGCAGATAAAGGACAGCAAGAGGCAGAGTGGGGAGCCCTGCCTGGGCTGTAAGTATCTGGTTCCCAGATAGCAGCACCCCATGATGATAATGATGTTGATGACGATAGAAATATGGATATACTGCTGGCAAGTGTCTTCCCCTGTACAGGTTCCCTGAGGGTGTTGGTGTCGTGGTGGCAGATGGAGCCTGGCCTGGAAGAATGGACCCTCCTCTTCAGCTTTTAAGGACTTTTATCATTTGTTTTAGCCACTTCTGTCTTTTTTAGCTTAAGTTTCTTAGTATTTTATTCTATTTTAACTTAATTTAACTTAATTTTAATTCTTAGGTTTTAGGTTAGGCTTTTATTGAAGTGGGCATTTATTTGTACATAATTTATTGTAATAAAATTCCTTTGAACATCCTCATTTTAAAGTTTCTCCTTTGATTGCTACCTGTGACTCTTCACCTGGTTTTAAAGAACCTGAAGTTATGTTTTTAACTACTCTCGGTCACACTTTACACTTCTACTGACCTTCATTCCTCTTTTCTCCAGATCATACTTCCACCTCTCCAGGTTCTCTTTCACCTGCTCCTTACTCTCACTACAGATCACAATGTTGTCTGCAAATATGGTCCACGGAGATTCCTGCCTGACTGCGTCTGTCAGCCTGTCCATCACCATGGCAAACAAGAAGGGGCTCAGAGCCGATCCCTGATGTAATCCCACTCCCACTTTGAATCCATCTGTCATTCCGATGCACACCTCACCACCATCTCACTGTCCTCATACATGTCCTGCACCACCTTCACATACTTCTTTGCCACTCTATAACCTTAACAGGTGAACTTAATTTGACTTACTCTAACCTTTTGAATGCACATTTGCAACTGTTCAGTATTTCAGTGCTTTTTGCATAACTTGCTGTTCTTTAACAAGGTGCTTAATGGCAAAATTCACAACAGGTGTTTGATACATGAATTGACCATTAAATTTTCTGGTTCAATTAGAATTGATATTTAAACAGTCTTCTTCTGTTGTGCTGTTCACATTTTGACATCATGAGACCAAGACAACACCTAACAATTGATCAATAGTACCTCGCCATTGCGAGGCTTCAAACAGGATGTTCTCAGAGGGAAGTGGCCACAGAGCTGAGAGTGTCACAGAGTGTCATCAGCAGGTTGCAAACAGAGATACAGAGAGACTGGAAGAGTCACAGAAAGGCATAGAAGTGGACGTCCTTTGGCCCCATCCCATGCTGATGACCGCTTCATTGTGAATGGTGCCATGTGGAACCGGATGATGAATGCTACTCAACTCCAGACACATTTAAGGGAGGTGAGAGGCACCCAAGTGTCACGTCAGACCATTTGAAATGTTTACATCAGTGTGGTCTGTGTGCTAGATGACCTGCAAGGGTACTTGATCAACACCATCAGACACAGGCGTCATCATCTTGCATGGGCCAGGGAGCATTTATGCTGGACAAGGGACCAGTCGGCCTCAATTATGTTCTTTGATGAAAGTCGATTCATGTTCAGAGCTGTGTGGAGGAATCTGATCAGACCTAAATGAAACAGTCATTGTCGCCCATGACAGACTGCTATGATGATGATGATGACATTTTTTGTTGTGGTATACCCACCAGTGTTGTTGGCTTTTGTTTCAATAAATTGTTTGAGATGAGGAAATTACCATTGCATGCTTCTACTTAAATGCCCTACTTTCATGATATTATATAGCTGTAGCGTGAATTTTTTACATTTTCCATAAATTTCACCCGGAAGCCAACTATCCCTAACTTTTTGTGAGTAGTGTGTGTGTGTGTGTATATATATATATATATATATATATATATATATATACACAGTATATACAGACATACAGACATACATACTGTACATATATACACTCCTTCTTTCGGCTGCTCCCTTTAAGGGTCACCACAGTGGATCATCTCTCTCCATCTCACCCTATCCCTTGCATCTTCCTCTGTAACTCCAACTCTCTCCATAGCTGCGTTCCGATCGCCCAATAGTATACTCTGAAGTGGACTAGACAGGGTATCCGCCATATTAACTGAGATTCCAAATCAAAGAGAGCGAACAATCTTCAGTTCAAAGGGAACTGAGAACTGTGCAGGGAAGAAGTGAACAACCGTACATCACTTCACCAAAAGTTGACAAAAAGATTGCCCACAAGCCATTCCGCCTCAAATACGAGTAAAACAAACTATTGTTGTGAACGTTATTAACAAGCTAAACTGATGTTGGTTATTGTTTGTCACGCCACGCCGCTCATCAACGGCGCCACCTGCTCACACACCTGTCAGTCATCAGCGGCGAGGAATATAGGCTGCCTCGCCCTGAGCTTCGGTCTGAAGCCGTAGACTTCATTTCCCTTTCATGGGCTTCTACCACATTCTCTTCAGCATCCCCGTCACCGGTAAGAAGATCACTTACCTCATCTCTCCAGTCTGCTCCCCTGTGCACAGGTGGATTCCTCGGCGGCGGACAACCCCGTCCCTCGTCTCTCCTCGCTGCTGCACCGAGCCCTGCAGGTGGCTGTCTCCCGGGCTTCCATCCTTGAAGCGCCAGTCATCTGTCCAAACAAGTAAGCTTCTCTCCCTCGCCTATTCTCCTCCTGTGTTGGTGTGTGCTCATCACCCTGTGTCTGATTTCTCCCATAGGGTTGCCGGCTGAACGGTCTCCTGCCTCTGGGTCCGAAGCAGACACCACCACCAACACATTAACATTCCGCAGACACGCACCCAAACATCCCTGTTGTTAATAAACAGTTTGAACTACTCTGAGCCTGTGTGTGTGCGTCTCCTGAGCCGAACGTTATGTCAGTACGGCTTCAGCAGAGTGGCTCGGCAGACGGCGGGCTCGCACACCGGTTTACCATCCTCGAGGCTCGGGTGGATCAGATTGTTTATCAGCAACAGGTGGTTTTCAATCAATTATTAGAATTAACTAACCGATTGAACCGCTTGGACCCCCAACAGCCGTTCCTCCCGACTCGCCAGGGTGGCGCGGCTCCTGCTGTTCCAGCGGCCGTCCAGCCGGCTCTAGTGGCACCGGTTCGGCTCACACCGATTCCGACCCCCGCCCGCTTTAGCGGTAAGCTCGGCGGAGCGCGGGGGTTCATTATGCAGTGTGAGTCCGTGTTCCACCGTGTGCCCGGAGATTTTCCCTCGGATCACAGTCGAATTGGTTACATAGGGAATCTTCTGGAGGGGCATGCATTAACTTGGACCTACGCCGTAATGGCGAGGCCCAGTTATGCCACCCTCACCTATGACCAATTCGTGAGGCGCTTTCTGGAGGTCTTTGACCATTCTCAAACCGAGACGGTCCAGGTCGATCGGCTTCTCGCTCTCCAGCAGGGAAGCCGGTCGGCAGCGGACCACTCGGTCGACTTCCGGGTAGCGGCGGAGGAACTGGGCTGGGAGGAACGCTCCCTCTGTGGCCTGTTCCTCCGCAGCCTCAATAGTGATCTGAGGGATGAACTGGCTGGTCGGGATATCCCTGGGACGCTAGCGGAGCTGACGTCCTTAGCGGTAAGTTTGGATAACAGGCTGCGCGAGCGCTCCTCGGGGCGGAGGTCTTCTTCTTCTCGCCCTCGTGGAGCCTCGCCGCACCTGTTCCAAGCTCGCCCCCTGGCGGCGCCGCCAGCATCGCGCCCCGAGGAGTCGGAGCCGATGGTGACGGGCTGGACTAAACTTTCCCCTGTGGAGAAACAACGCCGCCGTGAGTTGGGCCTCTGCATGTATTGCGGAGGCGACCAACACACCGTGGAGCGTTGTCCACGGAAAGCCAGTCGGTGGGGTCCGCTAGTCACTGTTGGAAGTCTCGCGGACATCAATCGGTTAGGATCACTCACTCAATTGAAGCTGCCCATCCGTTTCTGCCATAACCCCACTGGGCACCTCACCCACGCACTGGTGGATTCGGGCGCAGAAGGCAGCTTCATTTCACAAAGCCTGGCAACCTGATTGGGCATCCGCTGCCAGGCACTCAACACTCCCATCTCCCTAGTCCATCTCTCCCGTGCCACCCTTGGGAGAGTGACACATCAAACTGTCCCCCTACCGGTCATCATCTCGGGAAACCACCGGGAGGAGATGACCTTTTATGTCCTTCCCAACTCTGTGTCGCCCGTCATCCTGGGGTATCCCTGGCTCCGCCTTCACAATCCGGTCCTGGATTGGAGATCAGCTGGGGTATCGGCTTGGAGTACATTTTGCCTGGGCACCTGCCTCCAGTCCGCTGCCTGCTCGCCGTCCGCTCCTCCTCCCGCAACGGACGCTGCACCCCCGGACCTGTCCCTGGTGCCTCCGGAGTTTCACGACCTGGGTATGGTGTTCAGTAAAGCGAAAGCTATGTCTCTTCCCCCTCATCGGCCCTACGACTGTGCCATCAACCTCCGCCAGGGGGCGCCGTTACCTTCTGGTCGGCTCTACAGCCTGTCTGCGCCGGAGAAGGAGACGATGAACACATATCTGAAGGAGTCATTAAACGCCGGGATAATCCGCCCATCATCGTCACCCGTGGGGGCGGGGTTCTTCTTCGTGGGAAAAAAGGATGGGTCCCTCCGCCCTTGTATCGACTACCGGGCCCTCAATAATATCACGGAGAAGGACCGTTACACCCTGCCTCTCATGGACACCGCTTTCCACTCCCTCCAGGGGGCGACCTGGTTCACCAAGCTGGACCTACGCAGCGCTTACCACCTCGTCCGGATCCGGGAGGGAGATGAGTGGAAAACGGCCTTCCGTACCCCGAACGGCCACTTTGAATACCTGGTGATGCCGTTCGGGTTGACCAACGCTCCTGCAGTCTTCCAGCGCCTCATTAATGACGTCCTCCGGGATTTCATTGGCCTTTTCGTGTTCGTCTACCTGGACGATATCCTCATCTTCTCCAAGTCCAGGGATGAGCACCAGGTCCACGTGAGGCGGGTCCTCCAAAGGCTGCTGGAGAATCGTCTGTACGTAAAGGCAGAAAAGTGTGAATTTTACGCCAGGAGTACGTCCTTCCTGGGGTTCATCATCGCCCACGATAAGGTGCTCCCTGACCCAGAGAAGGTAAAGGCGGTGGTGGAATGGCCTACACCTGCATCCCGGAAGCAGGTGCAGCAATTTGTTGGCTTCGCCAATTTCTACCGCCGCTTTGTCCCCAACTTCAGTACCATCGTTGGACCACTGACCCGCCTCACGTCCCCGAAGGTCCCGTTCCGGTGGACCGAAGAGGTCGCTGCCGCCTTTGAGGCGCTGAAGGCGGAATTCTCCTCCTCCCGGGTCCTTCGCCAGGTCGACCCCGCGCTGCAGTGCATCGTCGAGGTAGACGCTTCGGACACGGGAGTGGGGGCAGTGCTGTCCCAGCGGTCACCGGACGATGGCGCCAAACGACCGTGCGCCTTCTTCTCCCGGCGCTTGTCCCCGGCGGAGAGGAACTACGATGTGGGGGACAGAGAGCTCTTGGCCATCAAGCTCGCCCTGCAGGAGTGGCGCCACTGGCTAGAGGGGGCGAACCTGCCGTTTGTGGTCCTTACGGACCACAAGAACTTGGAGTATTTACGGTCTGCCAAGCGCCTGAATGCCCGCCAGGCGCGCTGGTCTCTGTTCTTCGCCAGGTTCCAATTTTCTATCACCTTCAGGCCTGGCTCTAAGAACGGCCTGCCTGACGCCCTCTCTAGGCAGTTCACTCCCGTGGAATCGGAGGAGACGCCCCACTCCATCCTGCCCAGGTCGTGCGTCATGGGAGCCATCTCGTGGGATATCGAGGCAAAGATCCGGAAGGCACAGGAGGTGGAACCTGATCCTGGCGGCGGACCGGAGGGAAGACTGTTCGTCCCATCTGCGGTCCGAGGAGAGGTCATCCACTGGCTCCACACCTCCTGGCTCACCTGTCATCCCGGCACCTCCCGGATGATCAGCCTCCTCCAGCGGTCTTTTTGGCGGCCGGGCCTGCGGAGGGATGCAGCCCGCTACGCCCGGGCTTGCCCAGTCTGTGCCACCAGCAAGTCAGGAAATGCCCCTCCAGCGGGTCTGCTCCAGCCTCTGCCCGTCCCCGGCAGGCCCTGGTCGCATATCGCACTGGATTTCGTCACCGGACTCCCCGTTTCCAGCTCCTTTAACACCATCCTGACCATCGTGGACCGTTTCTCCAAGGCGGCACACTTCGTCCCCCTGCGAGGTCTCCCTACCGCCCTGGAGATGGCGGGCCTCCTCATCCAACACGTGGTCAGGCTGCACGGGATTCCGGTGGACGTGGTCTCGGACCGGGGTCCCCAATTTTCATCCGAGGTTTGGAGGTCCTTTTGCAACGCCATCGGAGCCAAGGTGAGCCTCTCCTCCGGCCATCACCCCCAGTCTAACGGGCAGTGTGAGAGGACCAATCAGGAGCTGGAGGCTGCGCTCCGCTGTGTTGCAAGATCCAAGCCGACGTCATGGAGCAACCATCTCGCCTGGGTGGAGTACGCCCACAACACCGCCCGCTCTTCTGCAACGGGGATGTCCCCCTTCAAGGCGTCCCTGGGTTACGACCCCCCGCTGCTTCCAGCGCAGGAGAGCGAGGTAACTGTCCCGTCAGTTAGGGCGCACGTGAGGCAGTTCCGCTCCACCTGGGCCACCGCGCGTCATGCGCTTTTACGCACAGCGGAGCGCAACAGGACCGTGGCGGACCGGCGTAGAAGACCTGCCCCGGCGTACAGAGTTGGGCAACTTGTCTACGTTTCCACCCAGGACGTCACCCTAAAAGGCGAGAGGAGAAAGCTGGCACAGCGCTTCATGGGCCCCTTTCCCATCACCCGGATCATCAACCCGGTGGCTGTGCGCGTGGCTATTCCCCCCTCCCTCCGCATCCATCCCACTTTCCACGTGTCGAAGGTGAAGCTGGCAGTTACCGACCCCCTTTGCCCTCCTCCTGCAGCGCAACCCGCACCCCGGATGGTTGGTGGCCATCCGGCCTGGTCCGTCTCCTCCATCCTGGACTCCCGGCGCCGGGGTCGTGGGTTGCAATACTTGGTGGACTGGGAGGGCTATGGGCCCGAGCATCGACAGTGGGTGCCCCCGTCGTTTGTGTTGGACCCATCGCTCATCGCGGACTTCCACCGAGCGCACCCGGATAAGCCATCGCCAGGAGGCGCTGCTAGAGGGGGGAGTACTGTCACGCCGCGCCGCTCATCAACGGCGCCACCTGCTCACACACCTGTCAGTCATCAGCGGCGAGGAATATAGGCTGCCTCGCCCTGAGCTTCGGTCTGAAGCCGTAGACTTCATTTCCCTTTCATGGGCTTCTACCACATTCTCTTCAGCATCCTCGTCACCGGTAAGAAGATCACTTACCTCATCTCTCCAGTCTGCTCCCCTGTGCACAGGTGGATTCCTCGGCGGCGGACAACCCCGTCCCTCGTCTCTCCTCGCTGCTGCACCGAGCCCTGCAGGTGGCTGTCTCCCGGGCTTCCATCCTTGAAGCGCCAGTCATCTGTCCAAACAAGTAAGCTTCTCTCCCTCGCCTATTCTCCTCCTGTGTTGGTGTGTGCTCATCACCCTGTGTCTGATTTCTCCCATAGGGTTGCCGGCTGAACGGTCTCCTGCCTCTGGGTCCGAAGCAGACACCACCACCAACACATTAACATTCCGCAGACACGCACCCAAACATCCCTGTTGTTAATAAACAGTTTGAACTACTCTGAGCCTGTGTGTGTGCGTCTCCTGAGCCGAACGTTATGTCATTGTTTATATCAACTGATATATTAATACAAATATATTTTTATTACTTTTATTTAAGAAATATAAATTATCCACCATAGTATCAGCACGTGTCCATGGTTACCGTGGTAACTCACGGAGGAGGGAGACGATGGTTACAGGGTGTTTCAAATGTAGAAATTTTGTTAAGGGCAGTTAACTTACTGATATTCCCTGAAAATGGAGCAGGGAGTAGGGAATACAGTTGAAGTACACTGTGGATCGGAACGTACCTTATGTTTTCCTTCACGACATCCATGAACGTTCTCTGTGGTCTTCCTCTTTTCCTCCTGCCTGGCAGCTCCATCTTCAACATCCTTTGTCCATTATATCCACTATCCCTCCTCTGCACATGTCCAAACCATCGCAGCCTTGCCTCGCTTACTTTGTCTCCAAACCACTCAATGTGAGCTGTCCTGATATACTCATTTCTAATCTTGTCCCTCCTAGTCACTCCCAGTTAAAATCTTAGCATCTTCAACTCTGCCACCTCCAGCTCCACCTCCTACCTTTTTGTCAGCGTCACCGTCTCCAAACCATACATCATAGCAGGTCTCACTATCGTCTTGTAAATTTTCCCTTTCACTCTTGCTGCTACCTTTTTGTCACAAATCACCCCTGACACTTATGTTCACCCACTTCACCCTGCCTGCACTCGCTTCTTCACCTCTCTTGTGCATTTTCCATTGTTTTGGATGATTGACCCCAGGTGTTTAAACTCATCTACTTTCACTACCGCTACTCCTTCCATCTTCACCACTGCATCTGCCTCCCTCTCATTCACACTCATGTATTCTGTCTTGCTTCTACTGACTTTCACTCCTCTTCTCTCCAGAGCATACTGCCACCTCTCCAGGTTCTCTTCCACCTGCTCCCTACTCTCACTGCAACTCACAATGTCATCTGCAAACATCATGGTTCGTTGAGACTCCTGCATGACCTCATCTGTCAGCCTGTCCATCACCATGGCAACACCCCCACCTTGAATCCATCCATCACTCCTACAGCACACTTCACCACTGTCTCACTGTCCTCATACATGTCCTGCACCACCTTCACATACTTCTCTGCCACTCCTGACTTTCTCATACAGTACCACACTTCCTCTCTTGGCACCCTATCATATGCTTTCTCTAGATCCACAAAGACACAGTGCAACTCCTTCTGACCTTCTCTATACTTCTTCATCAGCACTCTTAGAGCAAACATTGCATCTATAGTACTCTTTCTTGGCATGAAACCATATTGCTGCTCACTGATTGTCACTTCTCCTCTTCACCTGGCTTCAACAACTCTTTCCTATATATTCATAGTGTGGCCGATCAACTTTATCCCTCTGTAGTTACTACAGCTCTGAGCATCACCTTTGTTCTTGAAAATTGGTACCAAAACACTTCTTCTCCATTCCTCAGGCATCCTCTCACTCTCCAAGATTGTGTGAAAGAATCTGGTTAAAAAGTCCACTGCCATCTCTCCTAAACATCTCTATACCTCCATAGGTATGTCATCTGGACCAACCGCCTTTTCATTCTTCATCCACTTCAAAGGTGCCCTTACTTCTGCCTTGCTAATCCTTGAGACTTCCTTGTTCAGTATCTTTCCTTCATCCATCCTCGCCTCTCTCTCATTTTTTTTATTCATCAGCTCTTCAAAGTGTTCCTTCCACCTTTTCAACATACTCTGGTCATTTGTTAGTACATTACCATTTCTGTTCTTAAGCAACCTAACCTGTTGGACACCTTTTCCAGCTCGATCTCTCTGTCTAGCCAGTTGATACAAATCCTTTTCTCCTTAGTGTTTAGCCTCTCATACAACTCACTATATGCCTTTTCCTTTGCCACCTCTTTCTTTGCTATGTACCTTGATTCCAAATACTCCTGTCTGCTTTCTTCATCTCCCTGACAATCCCACTTTTTCTTTGCTAACCTCTTCCTTGAATACTTTCCTGTACCTCCTCATTCCACCACCAAGTCTCCTTGTCTTCCTTCCTCTGTCCGCTGGATACACCACATACCTTTCTACCCATTTCCCTCAATACTTTTGTTGTACTTTCTCAGTCATCTGGTAATTCTTCCCTAACACCTAGGGCCTGTATCAACTCCTTCCTGAACTCCGTGCGACCTTCTTCTTTCTGTAACTTCCCCCACTTAATCTTTGGCTCTGCCTTCACTGTTTTCCTCTTCTTGCTGTCCAAAGTCATCCTACAGACTACCATCTGATGCTGTCTAGCTACAGTCTCCCCTGCCACCACCTTGCAGTCTCCTATCTCTCTCAGATTTCTCCTTCTGCATAAGATGTAGTCCACCTGTGTGCACCTTCCTCCACTCTTGTAAGTCACCCTATGTTCTTCTCTCTTCTTGAAGTATGTGCTCACCACAGCCATTTCCACCCTTTTAGCAAAATTTACAACCATCTGTTCATCCACATTTCTCTCCTTAAGACCATACTTACCTAGGACCTCCTCATCACCTCTGTTCCCTTCACCTACATGTCCATTAAAGTCCACTCAAATCACTACTCTCTCCCTCCCGAGGACACTCGCTACCACTTCGGGGCAGCACGGTGGTGCAGTGGTTAGCACTGTTGCCTTACAGCTAGAAGGTTCCTGGTTCGAATCCCCAGGCTGGCAGGGGTTGGAACCTTTCTGTGTGGAGTTTGCATGTTCTCCTTGTGCTGCGTGGGTTTACTCCGGGGGCTCCAGTTTCCTCCCACAATCCAAAGACATGCATGTTAGGTTAATTGGCTGTTCTAAATTGTCCCTAGATATCTGTTTCCTATAGGCCCTTAGAATGGAGGGTTAGTACTAGTGAAAGCGCTTTGAGTGGTCTTTGTGACTAGAAAAAGTGCTATATAAGTGCAGGTTAGTTAGTTCATCCAGCTTACTCCAGAATTCTTCTGTCTCTTCCTACCTGACATCCAACTTGTGAGACATACACACTGACAACATTCAATATCACACCTTTGACTTCTAGCGTCAAACTCATGATTCTGTCTGACTCCCTCTTTACCTCCTGAACACTCTTCACATACTCTTCCTTCAAGATTACTCCTACTCCATTTCTCTTCCTATCTATACCATGGTAGAACAGTTTAAATCCCCCTCCAATGCTCCTAGCCTTGCTTCCCTTCCATCTGGTTTCTTGACCACACAGTATATCTACCTTTCTTCTCTCAATTATATCAGCCAACTCTCTGCCTTTACCAGTCATAGTCCCTACATTTAACGTCCCTACTCTCACCTCCACACTTCTACCTTTCCTTTTCTCTCTCTCCCTCCTAACATGCCTTCTCCCTCTCCTCCTCCTCAATCTTCGACCAACAGTAGCCCAATTTCCACTGGCACCCTTTTGTTTAACAGCACCAGTGGCAGTCGTTGTTAATCCGGGCCTCGACCAATCCAGTATGAAAGTCTCATTCGTCATGATCTGCATGTTTGATTTGGCAGTGGTTTTATGTCGGATGCCCTTCCTGACACAACCCGCCCCATTTACCCGGGCTTAGGACCAGTGTCATGTCCACACACCTGGCAATGATGATTTATGAGGATGCTGCTCTTTAGTGAACTTTATTACAGTTAAAGTATAAGAATACAGGCACGTGTACAATGGGGCCGGCTGCCAGCCGCTGAGCGTCTCTATCATATCTACCATACAACTCTGTATATCTGACTGCTGAGATGGTTGGCCGCCCAATACATGAGAAGTGGTGACGTCATCCACAGGATGCTGCACCACTCCCTGAATACCTGGTATTCATACATCACATTTTCCTCCCGCCTTGCAAAAATTGAAAAATTTACGATTAACGTAAACAGATGTCCTGCCCCAATTTAGTAATCAAATCCCACTCATCAATCACTTATAACTGGCATTATTCAAACACACATCACTAATCAATTTTCTTTATATACGTGTATATATATATGAAACACTCAAACATTTCTTATTCAGTATTAGTGAATCAAAACAATTATGTTTACTGTTCAGGCATTATTAATAATTCACAAAATTAAAATTAGCTGTTCAGGTACTAAATGATTCAAAGGACTTATCATTTCTATGTATGTTAACTATAAGGAACACTTATGGTTATTATCAGTCAAAGAGCATTTTCAAAGAACATTTCTTAATGAAGAACACACACACACACACACACACACACTTGTTTGTTTCATTAAAGAACACTTGTTGGTTTAGTTTTCTTTTTTTAGAACATACCAAAACCTATCGACTTGGGTCCGCAGGTAGACCACCGTGGGACCCAACACAGCTGGATGGGTTATTCTGCCATCATGTCAGCCACGCTCCTCCCTGAACAGTCTTTTTGTGGACAGTCTTCCACGGGGAGAATAGTTCTGCCTGAGGGGCTATATGGCGGGCCCATGGTGGCCTCATCCCTGGAACTGTTGGACCTCCAGGGCCAGGATCAATCTTCATGACACTGGGGCCCAGGTCCTACACTGCGGGAGCTGACTCCTGCAAAGCCTTGCCGTCTGGAGCAGCCACCTGGACACACCGTAGTTGGTTTGCGTGCCGAACCAAAGCATCTGTTAGCAGGAAGCACGCTGTTCCCAGCTTTGCCATGATCCTCAGCAGCGCCCAGTGTTTTGTTGGCTTTGGCCCGGTCAGTTGTCATCCTGGTCTCTCTCCGGAACGAACCTGGACCCAGTCCATGACCTGGAGTGGCGCCTTACTTGGTTTGGTGCGTTGTTGCGCTCCTGGTGGCTCTGCGTGCTGGTTCAGCTTGGGAACTCCGTCGTGCTGCGATGGTTTGGTAGTCACTGTGTTTGTTGCGGACCCTTCACCCATTGTCTCCGTCATTAGTTGAGGCTTGTCATAGGTGCAGACAGTGTCTGGAGCCTCTCCGATGTCGCTTGTTGAGGTGGACTCTTCACCCGTCGGCTCGGTCATAGTTCATTGGGCGAGGGTACAGAAGTCGTCTGGTTCCTCCTCTCTTCCGTCTGAAGTTCTGCTGTGCTGTGTCGGGAGCATTGTTCATTCCCAGTTGCTGTCGCTGTGTTTCGTGGCTCTCTGCATGCTTGGGCTCCCTTCCCTTCGGCTCTGGATCTGGTTCTGTTTGAGCGAGGGATGTAGGCGAGTCCGGCTGTCCCACCTCCGGGCGGCTCTCCTCCTGAGAGCATGTGTTGAACGCTTTGGTGTCAGTGCCGCTCGTAATTACCTCATCCCACACCATGTCATCATCCTCAAAGTCTGCTGTGCTCCAGCTGCCGCATCCGGATCATTTGAACCCCGCACTGTCTCTGATAGTGAAACCGAGTCTGTAGCAGAGGTCACATCCCATGATGTCGCCGTGCACTGCCACTTGGAACAAGAAGTCATATACAGTGGTACCTCTACTTACGAACGTCTCTACATACGGAATTTTCAGGTTACGAGACGCCTCAAAGGGAAAATATTGCCTCTAGTTACGAACGAAATTTCAGGATACGAAAGGCAAAAAAGTACGCGCTCCTCGCAGCTTCCGTAGTTTACCGAACGTAAACATACCTGTAGCTGCTCTGCCATTGGCTATCGCCTAGCATCTTCCTGGTATCCCATTGGCCACAAAGTTGTTTTTTTTTCCGAAACGTTATGCGTTTGGTTGATCTCGCCAAAGAATATGGCCGTAATACATCAACGATCAGCACGGTATTAAAACAAAACGAAGCACTTACAAGCCGACAAAAGCAAACGTCCTTGGATCAGAACATGAACCAAAGAATGCAAAAGGTGACGACATCGACGACGATAGCAGTTAAAGGGTAAATGAACATAATTTTTATTATTCTTTCTCTTTTATTATTCTCTTTTATTATTCTTTCTCTCATGTTAAACTCTCATTTTATGTTTATTGTGCAGTAATCTAATTGTAACATGTATTTGTTACATGTTTTGATGCGTTTTTACGATTTATAAAAAATTTATGCCCGAATTTTGGGGGCTTGGAACGGATTACGGCATTTACATGTAAAACGCGCCTCTACTTACGAATTTTTCACGTTACGAGAATTCTTCCGGAACGAATTAAATTCGTAAGTAGAGGTACCACTGTACAATTTTAGACTTGTAATAAACAGTCAGTTCCACTGTTCTGACATTGCACAATCTGTGACCCCCATAGCCGTACAGCAGCGTTGGGTTCTTGTGCATTTTGTGGTTGGGGAAAAAACTTCTTCACCGTGGCCCAGTTTAACATCAACCGCAACACCGCCGTGTCGAGCAGGAGCGGTATGGCTACCCCATCTAGCTCAACCATGCTGTATGAATAACTGTTGATGTCGGGGCTTACAGCATGGATGGTCATTGTTGGCAGGTAGGCTGGCTTATTTGGCAGACCTCATGGTGCCTGCGACCGGCACACTCTGGTGAAATGGTTCAGGCGCCTACACTTGTTACACCATTGACCTTTGGCCGGGCAAAAACGTGCTCTGTTCTGGTGCGTTGGGGACCCACAGCTCCCGCAGACGGAGCCTCTCGGAGCGGACCTTCAGCTAACGGCATTCGTCTCAAACTCTTCCGCCGAGTCCTCTTTTCCCTCCGGGCCCACCGTGTTAGCGAGCGTCGTCTGTTCAGGTAGCTTCTGCGCTTGGCGCCCATTTATCTCCGAGGCTAACTTTTCTGCTGCCTCTAGCTGGAACGCTAACTCAACAGATGACGGATAACGGATGAGTCCGGTTTCCGCCCTTTTCCCTCCCTGCCCTCTCCTTGCGTTCAAGCTCGTAGAGGCTGTATCCCCATCCGGGTGTGTTAAGCTCTCAACATCAGCGTTCCCACAGAGCCCAAGGTTGTCGCAGATGGTAAAACCCAGTTTATAAAACAGGTCACAACCCAGGATATTATCCCTGTGTACAGCCACCTGGAAAACGAACCCCGGGAGGGCTTTGACCCGTAGCGAACTGCCAGCGACACGGTCCCTACTACGCTGATGTGTGTGTGCCCGTAGCCATACAAATCCACCGGATTCTTCTCAATAGGATGGTTAGGGAAAAACCTCTTAACAGTAACCCAATTCAGCACTGACCTCACGGCAGCGGTGTCCAGCAGCAACGGCAAGTTGGCGTCATCCAGCTTTACCGTGCATCACATGTACACAGAGTCTCCGAAGTTCACAGCATGGATGGTGGGCACCGGTGGGTCTTTTTGGCTGGGTGGCTGGTCTGATGTCCATCGTGACAATTGTTTCGCCTTAGCAAAGTGATTGAGCTTGCCGCAGCATCTGGATCGCTGCCCCCTGGCTGGGCAGGATCGTGCTCGCTCTCAGTGCCTTGGGGAGCCGCAGTTACCACCTGAATGGTGTCCCATGATGTTCTGTTTCCCTGTAACGTGCACCTCGGTGTCCTCCAAGTGAGTTGCGGTGTTAACAGGAACTTCTGCTGGGGAAACTGCATAAGCTAGCGAGATTTGTTGTTGTAGCTCACCTAGTTGTGATGTCAGCTTGTTGGTGGCCTCCAACTGGAACGCCAACTCCACCGCCTTCGCCAACGATAGGTCATCGGGTGTCCTGATTAGCTTTGCCAGCAGTTGCGGATTGCCGGTGTACTCTGCTAACTGGTCCCGCACCATTTCCTCCTCTAGTTGGCCAAACCTGCACCTGCTCGCCAGACAGCAGAGTCCAGCTCGTCCAGCCACGTCACTCTCTGACCAGGGTGCCAGATACGCGTCCATCTTCAGGAAAATTGTTGAAATTTCCTCCAGAAGACACATTTTTCTCCTCGTTGCCATTTCTTATGTCTGTAAATGAGTGACAACGAAGGCGGTGGCTGTGCTGAACAGTGGTTTAATAAAAGGAATGGTAGTACATCTTATATACAGAACAGTAGCTTATAAGCTAACTAGAACCAGGTACAGGTTCGTGTGTTGGCTAGAGGCAGAGCGCCAAAGAGGACGGCTCCCGCCAAGAGTCCCCTCAAATAGGCTCAGTGTGTTGATGTCACCCATGCACTTGACGTCACGCCCGTGCTGCCTATCTGTTAGTATTTCATACCTAACACACTTTATATTGGATCAGCTGGTGTCTACTGTTGACAGAGCAGGCCTGAACCGCTGACAGACTTCTGTCCCATTTATCTCCAGACAATTCAATTCTCAGCTCCTTCTCCCAGGCTGCCCTGATCGTCCCAGAATCAGAATCAGAATGAACTTTACTGCCAAGCATGTTTTTACACATACGAGGAATTTTACTTGACATTAAGATGCGCTCATGTTAAGCACTCCCTAATGACGCGGCAGCCGACAGGCGCCTGTACACTGGGGGTAAGGGCGGGGGGGGGGGGGGTGACACATTGGGCAGAGAGAAAAAAGCATAGTTATCAAAATAGAGCTCAAGTGAGCAAGATTATGATCACATAGAAAAAAAACCCTCTAATTGCACACTTAGCAGACAAGTTACAGTTACACACATTAACAGAGCAAGTTGAGAGAGACAGTGTGTGTGTATCAGTCATGTGATGTTCGTGGATGCAGTGTAAGTGTCAATAACTGATGAACAAGAAAAATTCCTCTCCTAAGCAACGACTAGATGTTATGACCATGGTATTCTAAACATAGATAACATGTCCACAAGAGTTCATCTCTCTTCAGTGCATGTCAGATAGTAAGATTCCATGCTAGTCACATGATAACGCTGTCCAAAGAGAGTTCAGATTGCTGCACATCAGAGTGTTTGGGTTAGAGAGAAGCCAAAACTCCCTTCTGCCTTATCTTTTCTCCTGGAGGAATGAATTCTCCCAAGGACGCCGAATCAAGGCCTGATAGGCACAGTTCACTTAGAGCATAGAAATTTCACCTCTCATGCGATTCTGTGCATCACAATTTGCTTATACATTTCCAGGCTTTAAAATCATTTCCTGGAGAGCACCCAGCGACTCCGAGATGTTTCCCATCTTCCGATTCAGTTCGCCATTAGCCGCTATCAGTGCCCTCCCCAACTGGTCGAATTGTTGAAGGAGCTTCGCCGGGTCCGCATTTTGATTAGCTCTTTCCAACTTCCTTAGTTTTCGATACACCAGGAAAACTCCAAAGCCAAACAGCAGAAATCCTGTGATCATGAAGCCAAACAGGTAGATGTCTTCCACATCTTCAATCGAAAGGTCACACAGACACATGAGTTTCCAATTGTCCCATGAGTCTCTCACATAACCCGCAGCCGTAGTGCCTGCAGGACAGTTGGGCTCCCCCGGGCCCAATTTTCTGTTTGAGAAAGTGGTGTCAATTGCATTTAAAGCCCAGCTCACCAATTCCATAATTTTCCGTTTGGATCGAGATTCAGCAAGAAGAAGAGCGAGACACAGACAGGACACAGCAAGCTGGGATCAGTGAAGGGAGGAGAGGAGGGAGGAGAAGAGAAGAAATGCGTCTGCTCTCTCTGATAGCCGGAAGAAGAGGGAGCGACAGAGCCATCTGTTATGTCCACAAACCTGGAATGAAGATGGACGAGGATGCTGTGCTCGAACTGAACTTTATTACAAACAGACTTAGTAGCAAGCACATATACACTCAGTCGTCTCTGTACATGTACACCTGCACTCTAGCTGTAACCCTCATATTACCTCTACAACAACATGCAGTGAGATGGCGGACCGCCCAATAGTATATCCACTGGAGTGCATCTTTAATCTTTGGCTCTGTCTTCACTCTCTTCCGATTCTTGCTTTCCAAAGTCATCTTACAGGTTACAATCTGATGCTATCTAGCTACATTCTCCCCTGGCACCAGCTTACAGTCTCCTATCTCTCTCAGATTTCTCCTTCTGCATAAGATGGAGTCCATCTGTGTCCACCTTCCTCCACTCTTGTATGTCACCCTATGTTCCTCTCTCTTCCTGAAATATGTGTTCACCACAGCCATTTCCATCCTTTTAGCAAAATCCACAACCATCTGCCCTTCCACGTTTCTCCCCTTCTACCCAGAACCTCCTCATCACCTCTGTTCCCTTCACCTACATGTGCATTAAAGGCCGCTCCAATCACCACTCTCTCCCCCCTGGGAACACTCTCTACCGCTTCATCCAACTTACTCCAGAAATTCCTCTTTCTCTTCTACCTGACATTCAACTTGTGGGAACGTCACACCTTCGATTTCTATCTTCAAATTCATGATTCTGTCTGACTCCCTCTTTACCTCCTGAATGTTCTTCACATACTCTTCCTTCAAGATTTTTCTAGAGAGCCCTCAGTCCCTGCCCCCAAGCGCTATGGTGGAAATCTCAGTTCCTGCTGAGATTTCCTTACTCAGTGTTCCCTGGTCTTTGGACTTCAGCCCAAAACATTTCCTACAGACCGGTCGAAAATAGCATATCTCATTAACTCCCTAAAGGGGCCTGCCCTAGGCTGGGGTTCTGCTGTTTGGCAAAGCAAATCAGACCTCTGTTTTTCATACGACTTCTTCATAAAGGAGGTGTTAAAGGTTTTTGACCACCCTGTTTATGGTAGGAAGGCAGGGAAATGCCTTTTTCACTCTTTGGCAAGGCTCTCGCAGTGTTGCTGAATTTCCAGTAGAGTTCCAGACCTTTGCAACCACAAGCAGGTTCAGTGATGAAGCACTGCAGAGCACTTTTCATAACTTTTCATAACTTTTTTTTCCAAAAACAATTGGACACTCGCCAGGGATGAACCTACAGTGCAGCCTGGACAACATGCCAATCCGGGGGCTGATCGACACCGGTTCTACCATCTCCCTGGCCTGACCCGGAGTGCTGCCAGGTACAGACGAGGCAGAACCGCAGGGGTGGGAACCCAGCAGGCGCTGCGTCACCACAGCCACTGGCGAGCGCGCCAGACTGGAAGGGCGGCGAGTTGTTGTGGTGGGGGTGGCTGGCCAGAACACAAACTACCCGTTCTGGCTGGCTGACATTCAAGACCCCTGCATTATTGGACTCGATCTGCTCCCAGCATGGGCCGCAAAAATTGACACCGCCAGATTATCCCTCCTGCTGGGGGCTCGGACCATCATGCTCTACAGTGGGGCCCAGAGGAGGAACCTGGGGGCCTGCGTGATCAAGGGGCCGCCAGGACGGACCGAACCGGGCGGGTCACTGCAAGAACTGAACATAACAGTGCCACCAGCACGAGCAGAGGGAGCGCAATCACCGATAGAGACAGCAAGGGGGAGGGCCACAGCAGAGCAGGTCAATTTGCCTGCTGAAACGCAGCAGGCGGTCGAGGAATTGTTCCAGCAGAACTGCAGTGGACTGGAATCAGGACAGAGACGCCAGCTGCGGGAGCTGTTGGACTGCTACATTGATGTCTTCGCTGCCAAGGGTGAGGAGTGCACCCGAACCAGCTTGGTGCAGCACGGGATCGACACCGGTGAGACCAGGCCGATCCGGCTCCACCCCCGCCATCTGCCTTTTTCAAGGCGGGCAGCAGCAGAACAAAAAATACGGGAAATGCTGGAGGCAGATGTTATTAAGCCCTCCAGCAGCCCCTGGGCAGCGCCGGTGGTACTGGTTAGGAAGAAGGACGGTTCTGTGTGGATTACCAGCGCCTGAATGACGTCACCCGCAAGGATTCCTACCCCCTGCCCCACATCGATGACACTCTGGATTACATCACCGGCTCCAGCTGGTTCAGCTTGCTGGACTTCCATAGCGGCTATTGGCAGGTAGAGCTGTCACCTGAGGCCCGCCAGAAAACAGCCTTCTCCATCGGGCAGGGACAGTATCAGTTCAAGGTGATGCCGTTTGGACTTTGCAATGCCCCGGCCACCTTTGAACGTCTGATGGAGCGAGTGTTGGCTCACGTGCCCCGGAGCCGCTGCATCGTTTACCTGGATGACCTGCTGGTTCATGCCGCTGACTTCGATGGCGCCCTGTCCAACCTCTGGGAGGTATTGGACACCATCCGACAGGCCGGGCTGCGGCTACACCCGCGGAAATGCCACTTATTTTGGTGGGAGACCACCTTCCTGGGCCACGTCGTCAGCACAGCAGGAGTCGCCACCGATCCAGAGAAAGTGGCAGCGGTGAAAAACTAGCCAGTGCCACGGGACGTGGGAGAGCTACGGAGTTTTCTCGGATTGGCCTCCTGTTATAGGAGCTTTGTGAAAGACTTTGCCACCATTGCCAGCCTGCTGCATCAGCTGACACAGAAGGGCAGTGCGTTTCAGTGGAGTGAGAATTGTGCTGCTGCTTTTTCCCAGCTTTGCTCAGCGCTCATCGGAGCCCCCATCCTGCAGTATCCCAACCCAAACTGCCCTTTCATCGTGGACATGGACGCCAGCAACCAGGGCATCGGGGCGGTGTTATCCCAGGAGGGAGAACATGGAGAGCAGGCAGTTGCTTTTTTCAGCCGCACTCTCAGCAGAGCTGAAAGGAATTATTGCGTTACTCGCAGAGAGCTGTTGGTTGTCATCCAGGGGCTTCGCCATTTTCACCTGTATGTGTATGGGGGGAGGTTCCGGCTCAGGATGGATCATGCTGCCCTGACCTGGCTGCTGAACTTTAAAGAGCCGGATGGACAGTTGGCGAGGGTGTTGTGTATCGGCAGTGGCAGACTCCAGTTGGGCAGCATCACATCTGGCAGCTGCTGGTTCCCCGGCGGCTCTGGCCCAACATACTCCAGCTGGTCCACGTGGTGGTGGGGGTGGGCCACTTCGGGGTGACGAAGACTCTGCAGCATCTTCAAGCCCGGTTCTACTGGCCCGGATGTCGCCAGGATGTAGAGCTCCATGTCCATCGCTGCGACACCTGCACGGCTCAGAAAGGGTCAACTCAGTAATCCCACGCCCCCTTGCAGCATTGCCGGGTGAGAGCACCAATGGAGTGGGTAGGAATGGACATTCTGGGCTCTTTCCCGACCACGGACGGGGGGAACCGCTACGTGCTGGTCGCAATGGATTACTTCACCAAATGGCCAGAGGCGGACGCGGTCCCTGATCAGAGCACCGCCACCACAGCATCAAAAGTGGTGGACAAGATGTTTTGTTGGTTTGGCGCACCAGAGGAGCTGCACAGCGATCAGGGACGGAACTTTGTTTTGCTTGAGGGAACATCTCCATACGGTGCACGGACTGGCTCAGGAGGCCCTAGCAGCAGCGGGGAGCTGGCAGGAGCGGGCATATGACTCCTGCTGCCAGGGGAGAGACTTTGCACCAGGAGATCGAGTCTGGGTTTTCTGCCTGGAGCGAAAAAGGGGACTGTCACCAAAACTGGCGAGCCATTGGTCGGGACTGTGCGAGGTCCTACAGTGACTGTTGGATGTAGTGTACAGGGTGAGGCTGCAGAAAAGGGACAGGGTCGTGGTACTCCATCGCAACCGTCTCGCCCCATACCAGCCATCTGCCCCGTGGGTGGTCGAGCCGGGGCCTTCATCCCGACCAGATACTCCGGCCAAGGCACAGATGGACACTAGCAGGTCTGTACGTACTGGTCACCAACAATGGTGGCCCCCCCGACACCTGGACGGATTCGTGTTGGACTTCTGAGCTGGACTTTATTATTCTGGGGACAGAAACCAGTCCAGGGGGGACAGTGTAAGGTTGGGGCTGTGTTAAGGGGGGCGGGTATTCTCCCGGCATGCTTGGGCCGCGGAGGATTCAAAGAGTGTTATTATTCGTGTGTTCTAAGTGTTATTGCTGTGTCATTATAATGACACAGCAGTGTTATAAGACCAGTTAGCGTTGTGATCGATCATGTGTTTGTGTCACCGCAAGTGAGACGAGGGTCTGTGTGAATGACCTCCCCTCCTGTCTGTGTTGAGTGGTTGTGTAAAAATAAAGCCTGTTTCGTCGCAGTCATCTCTCCTTTCTTGTGTGAACCCTCACAACGTCATAATATAACACCATCAGAAAAGCCCTGAAAGAGAAAGGGATCCATCATCAAACACTTTACCCAGCACAGCTCAAGGTGTTTTATGACTCCGGACCCGTGACCTATAGCAGTGCTCCCAAAGCCACCGAGGACCTGCAAAAGCGGGGGGTAACGGAGTCTGCAGCCAGTGCTTCTCCTGCAGGCACAGTGACAACGGGACCACGGTGGGAGACTGCTGGTGGCAGTGCCTCCCAAGACAACCGAGAGAGAAACATGAGGCACATCAAGGAGAAGCTGAGAGGATTTTGCCACGAAGGCGGTGACATGAGAGAGCTGCCATGCCATGTGAAATGAAGAGCGGTAAGAAGGATGACAGCCTACTGCTTAAGTCTGAAAATATTGCATTCTTATCATATATACTGTTAAAAATGACTGCATAGGGACGTCTCTTTAGCCTAGTTCAATGAGTACTGTCCTGACTGAATCCAATCGGAGATGGCAGTTCGTATCCCCTCCACCTTACAACTAGGACAATATCAGTCGCTACGGAGGGTGACAATATGTATGGGTACATATTCATACCGTGTAGGGTAACTAAATAGACAGTTATGCTGTTTATTCCGTCTAGCTACAATGCTTTGCACTGTATATATATATTTATATATTTATGTGTACATATGTATATTCACTGCTCTTATTTTATTTTTTTATCTTCTTAATTATTGCTCTGAGTGTTGCTATCCCTGTGCTGTTGCAATCCTGGAATTTCCCCATTGTGGGACTAATAAAGGCTTATCTTATCTTATCTGGTGGGGCCCCTCCGAGGACAGAGGCTTACCCCCCAACTTTTGAAATTCAACAGCAACTTTGGACTTGGAGGTCACAACTGTTCTCTTTATGTTCTTTTTGTTTAAGTTGTCATTGTTCATTAGACAAACAAGTTTGTGTATATGTGTTCAGGTCTTCTAGGAGGGTAAACTCTGTTTTCTTTTACCATTTACTTAATGAGTGACATCATATACCATAAATATAGAATAATGAGCTTGAATGTGAATAGGCTTAATAACCCAATTAAAATAAGCAAGACAGTAGCTAAGATGAAGAGAGAGAAACATGATGTTATTTTCTGGCAAGAAACCCATCTTTCTAAAAGTGAACATGATAAATTAAAGAAAATGGGGTTTAGAAATGCATTTTACTCCTCCTACAAAAAGGGTAATTCAAGAGGGGTGGTGATCCTAATTCCAAACAGAGTAAATTTCCAACTTGTTTCACAGATTGCAGATAAAGAAGGTCGATTTGTGATGATTAAGGGTCTAATTGACAACAGAAAGGTTATCTTATTTAACATCTACAGGCCTCCAGGCAATGATAATCAGCTAATTAAAAGCATTTTTAATCTTATATCCACAGAAATATCTGGAGTGCTGATTTGTGGAGGTCACTGGAATACCCAACTACAGCCTGCTGTAGACACTTCAAACTCAACAAAAAAGACATCTATTGAAGCTATATATATTAAGAAGCTACTAAACGAAATAGGAATGATAGATGTATGGAGGACATTACATCCAAAAGATAGGCAGCATACATTCTTTTCTCACCCGCACAAAGTTTATTCTAGATTATTTTTTTTTTTGTGATGAAAGCAGACAGGGATAGAATCTTGGAATGTACCATCGGTGTCAGAGACATCTCCAATCACTCGGGTGTATATTTAAAGGTACATTTAGACAATATACCTAAAAATAGGCTGTAGCGGCTCAATACTCACCATCTTAATGACCCTAGCTTTAAAACATTTGTCAAGACAGAATTCAGGGAATATATATGCAACATAACAATGAAACGGTGTCTCTCAGTATCCTCTGGGATGCAGCAAAGGCTGACCTCAGAGGCCAACTCATACAATGGTCAGCACAAAAGAAAGGGGAAAGAGAAAAAGAAATAAATGAGCTCACTGAAAAACTTAAACAACTGGAAAATAAGTATATGCACGATAAAGACACTCCTATCCTGAACCAAATTTCAGACACAAAGCAAACTTTAAACCAAATGTACTGTATGAGGAAAAGTTAGAGAAGAAGGCCAGATTAATGAAACAAAACTACTATGATAACGGAACCAAATAAAAAAAAAAAAAAAAAAACTTAGCATGGAGAATATGTAAACAAGTAACAGAAAGGGCAATATATAAAGTAAAAGATCCTCAAACTAAAAACATTTACTACAAATTGGAAGATATACAACAACATTTGAAAAATACTACAAACAATTATACTCCCAACCACAAGCCACTGAAGCCGGGGTAGTGTCCAATTTCTGATCAGCATTAGATCTCCCATCAATAGGAGCAGAACAGAATAATATTTTAAACCGAGAAATATCAGAGAAGGAAATCAGCATAGCCATATCAAAACTTAAGACTAATAAAATGCCAGGAGCAGATGGCTACCCGTCTGAATGGTACAAATTTGCAAAGGAAATGATTATACCAATATTAAAAGAATGCTTTAACTACAGTATGTCCTTAAAGGAGGGGAACCCCTGATCTTATGGAGACGGGCAGTAATCTCAGTGACACCCAAGCCAGGCAAGAACAGAAGTGAGTGCAGTGCTTACAGGCCTATACCAGTACTAAATATTGATTATAGATTATTTGCCTCAATAGCAGTAGGACGATTGGAAAATATAATCCCCGAATTAATAGATACAGACCAGACAGGTTTTGTAAAAAACAGACAAACCATAGATAATGTTAGGAAGGCCCTCCATCTTACAAACCACATGCAAAACTCATTTGAAGAATCAATAGTCATAAGTCTTGATGTTGAAAAAGCTTTCGACTCTGTATGGTGGGAGTACTTGCATATGGTATTGAATCATTTTGGTTTTGACAACAGAATAATTAGATGTCTAAAATCGTACAGCTACAGTTTTGTCCCCTACAGCTATGATTAAAATAAATGGTAGCCTGTCCCATGAAATACTGTACTTCTTGAGAGGGGCCATCGACAAGGATGTCCTCTTAGCCCATCTCTTTTTGCATTATGTATAGAGCCCCTGGCACAAGCCATTAGGGAAGACGGTGATATATCTGGTATAACAATAGGGGACACTGAGCACAAGCTGTGTCTTTATGCAGATGACATTTTGCTGACAATTTCTAACCCAAATGCAAGTCTACCTAAACTACTTGTCAGGAGCTGAGCCGGCTTGGCTTTCCCCCGACTCGGCCCTGATCTCTCTGTGGGTTTGGTTCTACTGTTTATGTGCATTTTGTGTATTTTTGTACGTAGCCCCTTATCCATAGCCACTGCCTGACCGGCAGTTGTTAGACAGCCTCTGTGATCTATCTTCTCCCATGCTGCTGACAGTCTGCCGGTCCAACCACGCACCCTACCCAACCACGCATATGGAGGTGAATGCTCCGACAATCTCTGCTCTTTGTGTAGTGCATGTCACAATGCACCGACTGGCACAGTCCACCACAGACCTTGTGACAGATGTGGTTATCTGCCAGGATGTCCAGTCTCACCCTGTGTAACTGGGAGTGGTCCACCACAGACCTGTGACAGATATTGATTTTAGTTCTGCCAGGATGCCCTGTTTCACCCGCCATGCCCTCGGAAGGGCGGGGATGCCGGTTGAGTTGCCAACGGCCCGACCCATGAGACAGGTAGTACCGGTTTTCATGGTTATCCGGTAGCAAGCAAGCCAATGCCTGACCTGACAAAAAAAAAAGGGGGGGGGGATGTAAGTCTCAGTTAAAAGCTGCCAATTTCTGACCAAAAAAGTGCAATTTTATGGGTAAAAAGCTGCAACTTCAGCAAAAAGACAAAAAAAGGTGTAAATTTCCAACTGTTTACAACCTAAAAACGCTGCAGCTCTAAGATTTGAGTAAAATGCTGCAAGTTTAAGCTTTTTTTTAACTGCAAATTCAAGAGTAAGAAAAGTTCTAAATTCATGAGGAAAGAGCTGCAAAATTATGAATAATAAAAAGCTGTAAATTTTCAAGTAAGAAGCTGCACATTTCTGAGTAAAATGGCTGTAACTCTGCAGGAAAATCCTGCAAATTTATGAGAAAAATCCTCACATTTACAAAAGAATGTTTCTAATTTACATGAAAAAGGATGTGAAAAATTGGCGTGTATTGGCCATTTTTTTTTAAGACAGCCGTGAGGAGGAACTAAGCGGTTGTGTTCTGAGGTGTTAAATTCTGCAAATCTGCATTAATCAGCAGGGAAAAGGAGAAGACGAGGAATAGGTGATCCCCAGCAGCAGAAATAATCCAGTTAACCCAGGAAGAGTAAAAACACGACACCCCATGACACCCAACAGATCCCCCCCCCCCCCATGACATCAGTGGGAACAGCTGGGCCAAACTTCACACCTCTGTCGATTTACATGTTCCCTTCTGAGGACAATTCAAACAGAGCTGCTGCTGAGACGGAAACCAAAGGGTTAAAGGGTGACGTGGCTTTATCAGCAGCACTGATCTCCCCCCCCCCCACCCTCAACTGACCTGCTGGACAGGAACTAACAACTCCTCAGGTCTGTTAACACAATTTTAACAACAAAAGGACATGCAAAAGAACGAAGATTCCCTTTGACTTAACAGGGTAACAATGTGGATTTTCTGGTTTGTGAATGAACAGAGCAGCCATGAGTGTTTCATGGAGTCACTTAATGAATTATCGTGGTTAATCTAAGTCACAATTTCAGGAAACAAACTTCAGAGGAAAGTTAAACCCATGACACATTGTTTTAAATTTTGCTGATTTTTCTTTTTTTTCCCGCTTCTCTTCCAGTCCTTATGGCCACTTTCTGATTGCTTTGAGTTTTTAAAACATCGTTTTAAGAATAATGTTAACTGACTTAAAGTACATTTCTAACTACACTATATCATACAATATGCCATTTAACATACAATTTCATTTGATCACATTTAGTTCTTAATTCAAGCAAGCAGAGATAAACAAACCTATCATCTGGTCAGTCACTGCAACAGATACTGGAGTCAGTTTGTCTTGGCTTGTCCTTGCCACTGATATTACCTTTATCTGCCAAGAATGTGCTGCTAGTCCAGCAAAAACTAGCAGTACTCAAATACTTTGCAAGCAGTTTCATGAAATGGTCAATCGGAAAGCAACTCATACCGGCTCGGACGCCGCCCGGGCTTACAAGGTCCGCGCTGATCTGTTCACACTCCGACAGGCAGTGAAAAGTAAGCTAGGAGCAGGAAGACAAAAGAAGAGGAAAACAGCAACCTTGTGTGTAGCAGAATGGAATGTACGCACTCTGTTGGACAGAACAACATCATAGTGCCCAGAAAGACAGCCTGTGCTTGTGGCCCTGGAAATGAACAGGTACAATGTAGACATAGCTGCACTTAGTGAAACAAGATTGCCTGGATATGACAGCTTGGAAGATCATGGGTACATCTTCTTTTGGAGTGGGAGATCAACTCAAGAAAGGAGAGAAGCAGGAGTGGGCTTTGCAGTTAGAAAGGAGATAGCAGCAATGCTTGATGAGGAACTGGTGCCAATCAACGACAGGATAATGACTATGAGACTCCCACTACAGTGGAAGATGTATGCTACACTCATCAGTGTATATGCCCCAACAATGACCAACACAGAGGAGGTGAAGGAAGAGTTCTACAGTGATTTACATGAGACTATCAGGCGTGTACCGACTGATGACAGGCTGATACTCATTGGAGATTTTAATGCCAGAGTTGGTTCGGACACCGAGAAATGGAAAGGAGTGCTAGGCAGTCATGGAGTAGGCAAGTGCAATGCTAATGGAGAACTTCTACTTGCACTATGTTCAGAGTACAACCTTGTGATAACCAACACTCTATTTAAGCACAAGGACACACACAAGAAGACATGGATGCACCCAAGATCCAAGCACTGGCACTTATTAGACTACATCATAGTCAGGCAGAGAGACAGAAGGGATGTATTGGACACCAGAGCAATGAGAGGCACGGACTGTGGCACTGATCATGTTATGCTGAGATCTAAATTAAGGATTTGGAGACGAAAACAGCACTGCAGGACGGGTGCGAAGCCACCACGGAAGCTAAACACTAGTGCACTGAAAGACCAAAAGAAGCAGGAAGAACTTACACAGGAAATGGATGAAAACTTGAAAGACTGGGACAGCAACAACTCAGAGAATGACATAGAAGAGAAATGGGCAACACTGAAGGATACGGTGTATCAGACTGCGAGTGATGTATTAGGCTACCCTGAGAGGAAACATCAAGATTGGTTTGATGAGCATGATGAACACCTGAAGAAACTACTAGAAGCGAGGAATACAGCTAGGCAGGAAAACCTACAGTGTAACACAAGGTCGAAGAAGAAGAAATACTCAAAGGCTCAGAGTGAGCTACAGAAGTACACCAGAGAGATGAAGTCCAACTGGTGAGATGAAAAAGCGGAGAAACTTCAAACTGCAGCAGACAGGAAGGACATGAAAACATACTTCACAGGTTTGAGAGAAATCTACGGCCCTAAACCAAGAGGATTGATCCAACTAAAGGCTACGGATGGTGAAGCGGTTTTGCAGGAGAAAGACAAGATCCTGGACAGATTTGCAGACCACTTTGACCAACTACTAAACAACCCTGGAGATCTCACTGAAGAGGCTAAAGAAGCTCTAGTGCAGCGACCAGCTGTATCAAGTCTGGATGAACCACCAAATTTTGATGAACTAATGGCAGCTATCAGGACAACACAGGATGGTAAAGCTCCAGGAAGGGATGGAATTCCAGCAGAAGTGTGGAAATTTGGTGGTGTTCAGCTGAACAACTGCCTGCACAAGCTCATCCAAGAGATATGGGATGCCCAGAAAGTACCTCAAGACTGGAAGGATGCAAGTATTGTGCCTTTGTTCAAGAAAGGTGACAGGAAGGATTGTGGAAATTACCGAGGTATATCACTGCTAGCCACTGTTGGTAAGATTCTCTCATGTGTACTACTTAACAGACTCAGTGAACACATCTCGCAGAATGTACTACCGGAGACCCAGTGCGGCTTTAGAAGTGGAAGAAGCACAATGGACATGATTTTCTGCTTGAAACAGGTTCAAGAAAAGTGTATCGAACAGAACATGCCACTTTATGTAGTCTTCATAGACTTCAGTAAAGCCTTCGATACTGTTTCGCGACAAGGACTTTGGCAGGTACTCAAGAAATATGGTTGTACAGAGAAGTTTGTCAGCCTGATCGAGGCACTCCATACAGGTATGCAAGCAAATGTGGCAATGAGTGGTTCAGTATCTAAAGACTTTTCAGTAAGCAACGGGGTGAAACAAGGGTGTGTGCTAGCACCTACACTCTTCTCACTATATCTGGCAGCCATGCTTGAGGTAGCCTTCAAAGACACTTCAGAAGGAGCATACACTCAAACAAGGAAAGAAGCAGACTTGTTCAATGTGGCACAGTTTAAAGCCAAGAGTAAGACATCGATAAAGATAGTAAGAGAAATGCTCTTTGCCACGACAGTTCTCTAGTTGCACACAGCGTGGAAGATATGCAATCTTTAGTGGAGAAATTTGCAAGAGCAGCTAGCCAATTCAGCCTCCAAATCAACATCAAGAAGACAGAGTGCCTTTATCAACCACCAAAGTTCCAATTATCAACATCACTACCAGAAGAGATCAGCATTGGTACAGAGCCACTAGTCAAGTGCAAGACTTTCAAGTACCTAGGGAGTACTGTTTCAGAGAATGCTAGGCTGGAGGATGAACTATCTCTCAGAATGGGAAGAGCGAGCGCTGTGTTTGGAAACATGAGGGAGAGACTGTGGAACAATCGACATGTGTCTATCTGTGTGAAATGCAAAGTGTACAGAGCGACAGTACTGGCTACTCTGTTGTATGGTGCTGAAACTTGGACTGTCTACAGAATGCAGGTGAAGAAACTCCACACGTACATGATGAGACACTTTCAAGCCATAATGAACACCTCATGGAAAGACAAGATAACCAACATAGAAGTGTTGAAACGAGCTGGTCTACCATCAGTGGAGGACATGCTAATACAGATGAACCTGAGATGGCTCGGACATGTTGAGAGGATGGACCACCAGCGTCTCCCTCGGCAGTTACTCTACTTACAGTTATGCGAGGGCAAACGCAATCAAGGTAGACCAAGGCTCAGATTTAAAGACACTGTAAAAAGAAACTTGGAGAAGTTGGACATAGACAGGAGTTCCTGGCAGCAGAAGGCTAAGGACAGAGCTGTGTGGAGGAATCTGATCAGACCTAAATGAAACAGTCATTGTCACCCACGACAGACTGCTATGATGATGCTCCGACAATGTCTTTCCACAATACCAGCGAACAAATACTCCTGAAGCTAACGAGGAAAGAGATTGCTGGTGCGAGAAAGCGTGGGCTGAACTTGATTGGAACCTGGTGTGTGAGAGAGCATGTGAATGGGAATGAATGGAGCATGTGCATATGTGTGTGTGTGTGTGTGTGTGTGTGTGTGTGTGTGTGTGTGTGTGTGTGTGTGTGTGTGTGTGTGTGTGTGTGTGTGTGTGTGTGTGTGTATGTGAACACCCGTGACAGTACAGCTGATGGCACTTGACAGGAGGAGGGGGCGTGCCCAAGCTGTCAGGGAGCAGAGGCCCAATAGCTCCCTGAAGCGCCAGATGGAAAATAGGGTAAAACATAACAATAAGTAGAACTGGGTTTGGGAGCCAAAACCAGATTCATGACAGAGGAGATCAAAATAGACTTCAAATGCTGGGAATTGATCCCAGTGAATATGCATTAACAGAGTGGAAATTATAAAAATGAATATACTGCCCTGGCTTCTATTTCTTTTTCAATCTTTACCAGTGGAGATACAGCCTAGACAATTTATGGAGTGGAATAGACTGATATCAGCCTTCATCTGGAGTAAGAAAAGACCAAAGGTTAGCCTACAAACCTTACAGCTAACCAAGGAGGCAGGAGGCCTGGTTCTGCCATGTCTAGAAAATTACTACAAAGCAGCTCAGCTCCGCTCTCTGATCTGTTGGTGTGATGTCAGGTATGAAGCAAAATGGAAAGAAATAGAGCAGCACTATATAGATAGGCCACTTCAAGCCATATTGGGATAAAAATCTTCAGAAAAAATATTTATCTAGATTTAATAAATGGATGTTAGTGCCCCTTAAGATTTGGTCCAAACTAGTTAAAGATCCAGTGTTGGAAAGGAAAGCAAAGCTCCTGCGCTGGGTGGCATATGATACAGAATTTCCTCCAGCAACCTTAGATGGTAGATTTAAACAGTGGGCATTCAGGGGTATCACAGCATATTGTACCATTTCATCTAAAGAAGATTTAGATTCTTTCCAAAAGTTTTCAAGAAAATATTATCTGGATAAAAAAGACTTTTTTCAGATATCTTCAACTTCGACACGATTTTTAACAAAAATATCAGAACTACAAAGGAAAAAGAATCTCGTTTAATAGCAATTTTTGTGAATATATACAAGGGTAAAACAAATGGAAAAATTATTCTCTGCAAGATAGAAATGGAACAGCCTCATTATATATCAAGAGCAGGTGGGAAAAGGAGGCAAACATTAAACTAACGCAATATGACTGGCTTAATATATATGTAAGACCCGCTGCTCCACTACAAGCTCAAAAACCTGGAGAGAGTTTGTTTGTAAGAATATTATAAGGTTTTTTATTTCTCCTCAAACTAAAATATCACAAACTGGCCTCTCTGAACAAGAACACTGCTGGAGGAAATGTGGGAACAAATCTGCAGGTCTTTTTCATATTTTTGGAAATGTCCAAAGCTGTTTTCCTTTTGGAAAGCGGTGATTGATATAATGAAGATCACTGGCATTCAGTTAGCATTTGACTTTAGTGTTGTTTACCTAGGAAACCTGCCATGTGGGCTCAGTAAAAAAGATAAATACTGTATCTCTTACAAATCTTGATAGCGAGTAGTAAAAAATCAATAACTAGAAGATAGTTATGTGAATCAGGACCAACAGTTCTGGAATGGATTGAAATTGTGCAAGAGATTCATGGAATGGAAAGACTGACATTTTCTTTAAGACTTCTGATGGATAAGTATGTTACATACTGTACAAAGTGGAATAATTTTCTGAAACAGAACAATATATGAATGTGATAATTCATATGATTGGTGTATCTTTTTTTTAAGCAACAAAGGAAACCAAAACTGTAAAGGACTGCGTCAAAGATTTTACTTAAGACTTTTAAGGGACCAGAAGGTTCTTTATCAATAGAAATTATCCTTCCCCCTCTTTGTCTGTTAAATATTGTGTAGTAATCAAGATAGAGGGTTGATGTAACTAGAATGGGTAACATTTTAGCATTTATTTTTTTCTTTCTTCCGTCTGTAAAATATGTTATTCAGTGTACCTTTTTGTTCTCCTAGGAGACTTAATGTTCTAAATGTTTGTTGTTCTGTAAAAGTTTAAAAAAAAATCAAAATCAAAATAAAGTTAAAAAAAAAGATTTGTCTTTGTCTATTTGGATAACATTCTGATCTTTTTGCACTCCCTCGTAGAGCATGAAGAACATGCCCCCCTTGTCCTACAATGACTCTTGGAAAACAAGCTCTATGTGAAAGCCGAGAAATGTGAATTTTATGTCCCCAAGGTTGCAGTTATTGGCTACATTATTGGCCAGGGCCAAGTATGGATGGACCGCTACAAGGTGGCAGCTGTAACTGAATGGCCAATTCCACCTACACAGAAACATTTACAGTGCTTCCTTGGGTTTGCTCATTTTTTACAGATGGTTCATCCCTAATCATAGTCAGCTTGCAGCCCCCCTCAATGCTCTTACAGGTGCATCTCAATAAATTAGAATGTCATCAATAAGTTAATTCAATTCAGTAATTCAATTCAGGAAAATGAAACTCCTATATTATATAGATTCATTACACACAGAGTGATTTAGTTCAAGTGTCTATTTCTTTTAATTTTGATGATTATGGCTTACAGCTCATGAAAACTCCAAATTCAGTTTCTCAAAAAATTAGAATATTTCATAAAATTAATTTTAAAAAATGTTTTTTAATAGAAATGTTGGCTGACTGAAAAGTATATCCATGTACACACTCAATACTTGGTCGGGGCTCCTTTTGCATGAATTACTGCATCAATGTGGCGTAGCATGGAGGTGATCAGCCTGTGGTACTGCCGAGGTGTTATGGAGGCCCACGTTGCTTTGATAGCACCCTTCAGCTCATCTGCATTGCTGGGTCTGGTGTCTCTCATCTTCCTCTTGACAATACTCCATAAATTCTCTATGGAGTTGAAGTCACGCTAGTTTTCTGGTCAATCAAGCACAGTGATACCATGGTCAATTAACCAGGTTTTGGTATTTTTGGCAGTGTGGACAGGCACCAAGTCCTCCTGGAAGATGAAACCAGCATCTCCATAAAGCTTGTCAGCAAAGGGAAGCATAAAGTGCTCTAAAATTTTCTGGTAGATGGATGCACTGACTTTGGACTTGATAAAACACAGTGGACCAACACCAGCAGATAACATGGCTCCTCAAATCATCACTGACTATAGAAACTTCACACTTGACCTCAAGTAACTTAGATTCTGTGCCTCTCCACTCTTCCTCCAGACTCTGGGACCTTGATTTCCAAATGAAATGCAAAATTTACTTTCATTTGAAAAGAGGTCATCTGCTGGTGTCGGTCCACTGTGTTTTATCAAGTCCAAAGTCAGCGCAGCCGTCTACCAGCAAATTTTAGAGCACTTTATGCTTCCCTCTGCTGACAAGCTTTATGGAGATGCTGATTTCATTTTCCAGCAGGACTTGGCACCTGCCCACACTGCCAAAAGTGCCAAAACCTGGTTTAATGACTATGGTATCACTGTGCTTTATTGGCCATAAAACTAGCCTGACTTCAACTATATAGAGAATTTATGGAGTATTGTCAAGAGGAAGATGAGAGACACCAGACCCAACAATGAAGACAAGCTGAAGGCCACTATCAAAGCAACGTGGGCCTTTTTAACACCTCAGCAGTGCCACAGGCTGATCACCTCCATGCCACGCCACATTGATGCAGTAATTCATGCAAAAGGAGCCCTGACCAAGTATTGAGTGTGTACATAGACATACTTTTCAGTTGGCCAACATTTCTATTAAAAAAATTTTTTTTTAAATTAATTTTATGAAATATTCTAATTTTTTGAGAAACTGATTTTGGGTTTTCTTGAGCTCTAAGCCGTAACCATCAAAATTAAAAGAAATAAACACTTGAAATATATCACTCTGTGTGTAATTAATCTATGCAATATAGGAGTTTCATTTTCTGAATTGAATTACTGAATTTAATTAACTTTTTGATGACATTCCAATTTACTGAAATGCACCTGCACATCCACAGCTTCTCCTTATTGGTGGACTGCAGAAGCAGATGCTGCCTTCAAGGAACTAAAGAGTTGCTTTGCCTCCTCACCTATCCTTACTCAGCCAGACCCTACAAGACAGTTCATTGTGGAGGTAGATGCTTTTGACACAGGGGTCGGTACCGTCCTGTCTCAGACGTCACCTACAGATAACAAAACCCATCCCTGCACTTATTTTTCTCACAAATTAACACCAACTGAAAGAAATTATGACAGAGGTAATCGTGAACTCCCGGCACTCAAGTTAGCTCTGGAGGAGTGGCTAGAGGGGACAGAAATGTCTGGACAGATCAGAAAATTTTGTCTTACATTCAGTCTGCAAAGATGTTAAACTCTCAACAAGTTACGTGGGCACTTTTCTTTGCAAGGTTTAACTTGTCCATAACTTACCATCCTGGTTCTTGTAATCCTAAACCTAATGCTCTGTCCCGCCAATTCTCAACTGCTGAGGCCCTATCTGACCCGGTGAACATTCTTCCACCCACCAACTTCATTCGCTTCATCACTAGGGAGATTGAAGCAGTTGTCAAACAGGCCCAAAGGCAACTACCTGACCTTGGAAATGGGTTTCTCAATCGCGTTTTTGTACTAGACTCGGTCCGTATTGAAGTCCTGCAGTGGTCTCACTCCTCTTGACTCACGTATCATCCTGGGTTCTGGTGGACCCTAGCATTTGCCTGTAGGCACTTTTGGTGGCCCACCATGGTTCCAGATGTTCAGTCTTTTATTTTTGCTTACTGTCTGTGACCAAAATAAGTCCTCTAATAAACCCAGCTCTGGTCTGCTGTGTCCTCTGCCCATCCCAAGTCACTCTTGATCCCACATAGCTCTTGATTTTGTAACAGGATTGTCACCGTCAAGTGGGAACACAGTTAGCCTTACAATAATTGACAGATTCTCAAAGTTTGCGCACTTTGTTCCCCTGCCTAAACTGCCTTCATCTAGGGAAACTGCAGACCTGCTGGTCCAGGAGGTATTTTGGGTGCAAGGCCTATCATCTGATATAGTTTTGGACAGGGGGCCCCGGTTTACCTCCCAAGTCTGGTGGGCCTTTTGCTCAGCTCTGGGGGCAAAGGCCAATCTTTCCTCTGGTTACCACCCACAGACTAATGAACAAACAGAGCAAGCTAACAAGCAGATGTAGGCCTCCGGTGTGGAACCTCTTCCAACCCATTATCCTGGAGTGCAATGCTCCCGTGGGTTGAATATGCCCACAATACCTTGCCCAATGCTTCCTCCAGTATGTCTCCGTTTATATGCACCTTGGGGTATGACCCACCACTTTTCCTAGCACAGGAAGGAGAACTGGCTGTCCCCTCAGTTCAAGCTCACATCAGCCACTGTCGGAGGGTGTGGAGATAAGCTCGCACAGCACTTCAACAGTCATCATCTGGAATCCAAAAACAAGCCAATTACAGGCGCACGGTTTCCCCTGTCTACTCCCCATGCCAAAAGCTTTGTCTGAATTCTAAGGATCTCCCACTAAAGGTGGATTCAGGGAAACTCTCCTTCAGGCCCTCTCATAGAGCCTTTTAGAAATATAATCAGTCATCAACCCTTCCGCAGTCCATCTAAAGCTCCCAGCCTCCCTCCGGGTCCACCCCATATTCCATGTGTCTCAAATCAAACTTGTCCCCAGTGTCCTCCCTGCCTTCCCCCTCCTCCTCCCTGGGTGATAGACAATCAACCTGCTTATTCTGTCTGGTGGCTTCTCAAAGTTCATCGTCGAGGCTGTGATTTCTAATTTCTCATGGATTGAGAGAGCTATGGTCCTGAGGAGCGCTCCTGGGTTCCCCATCACCAAATCTTAGACCCCTCACTCATCCGGGATTTTTGGAGATGAAACCCTCAAGCTCTTAACAGGGCACCTAGAGGTGCCCGTAGAGGGGAGGGTAATGTCAGTATTGCTGCCTCAGTAGCAGAGTAATCATTTGATTCTGGTGTGTCTCATCTGCTGCAGAGGCAGCATCTGAGAGCAATGATTACAAGAGGAGTAGATACTGGTGTGTCAGGGGGTGAGGCTCTGTTTATCCAATCAGTGGATTCCCCTCCTCCTATAAAGCCTGCTTGCTCCTCTCAGTCCTTGCCAGATTGTCGACCTGTAAAGTCACTTTCCAGCTCTTGAAAGATAATCATTTGTAAAACTAGATAGTTTTCCTTGTTCCTGTATTTAGACCTATTTTTCCATATCCTTGCCCAACTCATGCCACCCTACCAATAGCCTCTGCATGTGGGTCCCTTAGCCAGAACTCCCTGACAGGGAAAGGGACAAGAAAAAACTGGGAAAGTTGAGGAATGATCAAAAAACACCTTTATGGAACATTCCACAGGTGAATGGGTTAGTTGGAAACAAGTGAGTGTCATAATTGGGTGAAAATGGAGCATCCCTGAAAGGCTCAGTCATTCACAATCAAGGATGGGGTGAGGTTCACCACTATGTGACCAAATGAATGGGCAAATAGTGCAAACGTTTGAGCACATTTCCAAATGTATAATTGCAAGGAATTTAGGGATTTCATTATCAACAGTCCATAATTTCATTATAAGATTCAGAGAATCTGGAGAAATTTCTACATGTAAGCAGTAAGGCCAAAAACTAAAATTAAATGCCTACCTTCGATCCCACAGGCAGCACCGCTTTAAAAACTGACATCATTTTGTAAAGGACATTAACAAGTGGGCTCAGGAAAACTTCAGAAAACTATTGTCAGTTAACACAGTCTGTCGCTACATCTACAAGTACAAGTTAAACCTCTACCATGCAAAGCAAAGCCATATATCAACAACAACAAGAAACGCCACCGGTTGCTCTTGGCCTGAGCTCATCTGAGATGGACTGACGTAAAGTGGAAAAGTGTGCTGTGGTCTGACAAATTCACATTTCAAATTGTTTTTGGGAATCATGGACATCGTGTCCTCCAGGATAAAGAGGAAAATGGCCATCCAGATTGTTATCAACGTTAAGTTCAAAATTCAGCATCTGTCATGGTATGGGGGTGTGTTAGTGCCCGTGGTATGGGTAACTTGTACATCTGTGAAGGCACCATTAATGCTGAATGGTCCATAGAGGTTTTGAAGCAACATATGTTGCCATCCAAGCAATGTCTTCTTCAGGGACATCCCTGCTTATTTCAGCAAGACAATGCCAAGCCACATTCTGCATGTGTTACAACAGTGTGGCTTTGTAGTAAAGGAGTGCAAGCACTAGACTGGCCTGCCTGCAGTCCAGACCTCTCTCCCATTGAAAATGTGTGGCGCATTATGAAGCACAAAATACAACAATGGAGACTCCGGACTGCTGAACAACTGAAGTCGTACATCAAGTAGAAATGAGAAAGAATTCCAAAAGCTTCAACAATTAGTGTCCTCAGTTCCTTAACACTTATTGAGTGTTGTTAAGAGGAAAGGTGATGTAACACAGTGGTAAATGTGCCACTGTCCCAGCTTTTTTGGAGTGTATTTGTAGTGGTCTGGACAGGTCTGCAGCCCCTGTCCACACTTTGTGTTCTAGTTTGACCAATTTATCATGTTTGGTGTATATCCCCTCTGTGTTTGTGCAGCCCCGCCCGTCCAGTCAGCTGTTTTCCTCATGTGTCAGCTGTTTGTCATGATTAGTCTCCCCACCTGTGTTGTATTGCCATGATTGTCCCTCTGTTTATATACACACATGGACAAAATTGTTGGTACCCCTCTGTTAATGAAAGAAAAACCCACAATGGTCACAGAAATAACTTGAATCTGACAAAAGTGGTAATAAATAAAAATTCTGTGAAAATTAACCAATGAAAATCAGACAATACTTTTGAATTGTGGTTCAACAGAATTATTTTAAAAAACAAACTCATGAAACAGGCCTGGACAAAAATGATGGTACCCTTAACTTAATATTTTGTTGCACAACCTCTTGAGGCAATCACTGCAATCAAACGATTTCTGTAACTGTCAGTGAGACTTCTGCACCTCTCAGCAGGTATTCTGGCCCACTCCTCATGAGCAAACTGCTCCAGTTGTCTCAAGTTTGAAGGGTGCCTTCTCCAGACGGCATGTTTCAGCTCCTTCCACAGATGTTCAATAGGATTTAGATCAGGGCTCATAGAAGGCCACTTTAGAATAGTCCAATGTTTCGCTCTTAGCCATTCTTGGGTGTTTTTAGCTGTGTGTTTTGGGTCATTATCCTGTTGCAAGACCCATGACCTGTGACTGAGACCAATCTGTCTGACACTGGGCAGTACATTTCTCTCTAGAATACCTTGATAGTCTTGAGATTTCATTGTACCCTGCACAGATTCAAGACACCCTGTGCCAGATGCAGCAAAGCAGCCCCAGAACATAACAGAACCTCCTCCATCTTTCACAGTAGGGACAGTGTTTGTCACGACGGCCCTCACGGACCGTCACAAGACGCCTCAGTCACCAGTGAGTTTGCAGTGGTAATTTATTGTAGAGAAGAATGAACACACACAGAACACATACAGTGGCTGGGTGAAGTCTGAGCCGGGGAACACCCGATGCGCCAGACGGACAACAGTAAGGGTGAAGTCTCAAGGAAACATACCTGAGCATAACAGGAGCACAATCAGAACGTAGCTGAACATAACAGGAGAACATAACAGAGACTGCCGCGTTGGAGGACATTTAGCACCCGCTTATATCTCTGGCGGCAAATGACCCCAATGCGGCACAGCTGCTCCTCATGACAGCGGAGCAGCAGTTGACTTTGACAGCAGGGAGCTTCCCCGGGCGCCTTCACAATAAGAGCCCGAGGAGCTGGAAGGAATCCTCAGCTGCCAAAGCCAGGGAAACAAAAGATATGAGACCCGAGTGTGGCCAGAACCGACACTCGGGTTATGACAGTGTTCTTTTCTTGGTATGCTTCATTTTTGCGTCTGTGAACATAGAGCTGATGTGCCTTGCCAAAAAGTTCCAGTTTTGTCTTGTCTGTCCATAGGACATTCTCCCAGAAGCTTTGTGGCTTGTCAACATGCAGTTTGGCAAATTCCAGTCTGGCTTTTTTATGATTTGTTTTCAACAGTGGTGTCCTCCTTGGTCATCTCCCATGAAGTCCACTTTGGCTCAAACAACGACGGATGGTGCGATCTGACACTGATGTACCTTGACCTTGGAGTTCACCATGAATGTGTTTAGAGGTTGTTCTGTGCTCTTTTGTTGCCATTGGTATTATTCGTCTCCTCCTGTGGCCACGTCCAGGGAGGTTGGCTACAGTCCCGTGGATCTTAAATTTCTGAATAATATGTACAACTGTAGTCACAGGAACATCAAGCTGCTTGGAGATGGTCTTATAGCCTTTACCTTTAACATGCTTGTCTATAATTTTCTTTCTAATCTCCTGAGACAACTCTCTCCTTTGCTTCCTCTGGTCCATGTTTAGTGTGGTACACACCATGTCAACAAACAGCACAGTGACTACTTGTCACCCTTTAAATAGGCCGACTGACTGATTACAAGTTTGTAGACACCTGTAATGTTAATTAGAGGACACATCTTGGTTGAACATGTCCCTATGGTCACATTATTTTCAATCTTTTCTAGGGGTACCATCATTTTTGTCCATGCCTGTTTCATGAGTTTGTTTTTTAAAATAATTCTGTTGAACCACAATTCCAAAGCATTGTGTGATTTTCATTGGTTAATTTTCATAGAATTTTTATTTATTACCACTTTTGTCAGATTCAAGTTATTTCTGTGACCATTGTGGGTTTTTCTTTCATTAACAGAGGGGCACCAACAATTTTGTCCACGTCTGTAGGCTCCCCAGACCAAGGAGCTGGAGAGTTCTGGAGGACAACCAAAGTCCCAGACCTGGCGGACGGCCAGGTGGTCTGAGTCGGGCTGGCCCACCCAGCTCTACGGCTCAGTCCGTCAGGCGGCCGTCCAGAGTGAAGCCACCTGAGTAAGAGAGGTGGCCCGGGAGGTGGCTCCCCCACTGGGAGACCTAGCGATGGAGGGGTGAAGGTGGAGGAGTATCAAGTTGGTGTCTGGCTGACGAAGAAGGGAGGCCCCAACGGTGTCTGGCAGAGGAAGAAGGGGGACCCCGATGCCCTCAGTGGCCTTGGATGGGAGAGAAGTTTCCCCCGCGGGGGTCCCGGTCTGGGGCATTGCAGCAGCATCCATGGTGGCTCCAGGCTGAAGCGTAGTGGCACCCATGGCGACTCCGGGTTGGAGCGTAGCGGCACCTGCGGTGGCTCCGGGCTGGAGCGTAGCAGCACTTGCGGCGGCTCCGGGCTGGAGCGTAGCGGCACTCGTGGCGGCTCCGGGCTGGAGCTCTGCGACACCTGCGGCGGCTCCGGGTTGGAGCTCTGCGGCACCCTCAGTGGGCTTCGGCTGGGCCAATGTTGCACCCTCGGTGGGCCCCGGCTGGGCCAACGCTGAACCCTCGGTGGCTCCGGACAAGAGCAATGCTGCACCCTCGGTGGCTCCGGGCAGGAGCAACGCTGCAGACTCAGCCTGGGCCGTAGCTCCCAGACTCAGCCTGGGCCGTAGCTACACCCTTGGAGGGCCTGGGCTGAGATGGGACGCCCCTGACAACCTCCATGGGAGAAGCTGGACCCTGGGTGACCTCCGGTGGTGAACCTGGACCTTCGGAGACCTCTGGCAGTGTTGGCTCATCTCTGGTGACCCTGGGAGAAGGCTCAGATAAACAGAGGAGAGGGTTCAGGGTCACTGGCAGCGGCGGAGCCCGGAGAAGCGGGCTCAGGTGTAGTGGGTGGCTGCACCTGGCCCTCCTCACTAAGAGCCAGGCAAGATTGCTCTAAAACAGACAACAGGAAAACAAAGGACAGCACTTGCCTGAGCTCGAGCTCCACCGCCATCCAAGACTATCACGATCCGGGCGATGGTGTTTCTTCGGGCTCGGCCCTCTGGAGGTCCAGCTTGGCCCCGACCTCTGCTGTGGCAGCCTCTGCAGTAGGCATGATGGTGGTAGCAGTCCAGGTTTCCCAAGGCGAAGTGGCCCACGCCGATGGCTCATCCGGCATGGCAGCTGAGGGTTGGTTCACTACTGGCGCTGGAACTGGCTCCTCCAGGACCACGGGCTCCTCCTGTGTTTGGTGGCCCAAACCTGAGGTCGGCACAGACTCAGGGGCCATAGGAGAGGACACAGATGGCTGGTGAACAATTGGTAATAGCAGCAGGTGGGGAGAGCTCAGGGGCCTGCTTTTCCTGAGCCTCCCTACCGGGAATCAGGCAAAGCACGTTATCATACATTGAAGTAGAATGAAATAACACTTACCTGTTTTTCCGGCCCAAGATGTTGCCTGCTGCTGAATGTGAATTGTCGTCACTCTCTGTGGCTAGGGTGACCTTAGGCCCCTCAGTGGATTGTAGAAGAGCCGTCTCTGTAGACATGGAGGTGAGCATTGCCGGGGGAACCTGAGAGACCTCTTGGCAGCAGGAGGGAATGTCGAGGTGACGGGCTTTGCAGCAGGAGTAGAGAGAGGCTCTGCCGCGGGGATGGTTGGGCTCGGCGTCCAGGAATTGGCAGCCTGAGAGGAGGAGGGCTTCCTCTGATGGTCTGATGCAGAACGACGCTGTTTACGTGGAGTAGACTCCTCCAGGACCACTGGCTCCTCCAGCGTCTGATGATTCCCTCCTGAGACCAGCGGAGATTTGGGGGAGACAGGAGAAAGAGGTGGAGAAGCAGTAACACCAGCTGATGATGGAGACCCAGTAGGCTGTGAAATCTGAGTCTCCTCATCAGGAATCGGTCAAGCGGTTTCAGGTGAGAGAGAAAGAGAATGAATGAGAACTTGCCTGAATTCCTGGGGGGTGACGACATCAGCTGCTGTTCCGAGGTTGTGCTCCGTCTCCCTGGGAGCTTGAAGGGCCATCTGGTGGGGAGAAGATGGCACAGGCTTGGGATTAGAACGGCGAGCTCTCTGCTTCCAGGAACGCTTCATTGGCAGTCGGGTTGTGCTGGAGAAGACTTCTTTACCACTCCCTCGAGACACTGTCGAGAATCAAATATTATGGTGAGGAACGGCATCAAACCTGGGTGGCTCCAGAGGCTGGGGCGCATTTTAATCACCTCGACTGCATTGTCCAGGAAGCCGAAAACTGCCTCAGGAGCGAGGGTGGATCGAGCCTTAGAGGCGAAATCCACGGCCAGCTCCGCCACGGGGCACTCCTTTGTGCTCAGACCAAAAACTCTAAAGTCCATGGTGAGCAAAAGAAAAAGCAAAAAGACTCACAAGCTCACAGCAGCTGGGTTCTTAATTGGTTGCAGCCAACTGTCATGTATGCCCCTCCAGGGCAGAGAAAATAAACCCAGGCGCTGAACTGCATGCTTGTGAAGTTTATTTACAATAGTGATGGGAAGGCAGGCTCCGGAGCTCTGAGGGGTGCTTCGAGCTTATCCAGGAAATATTTGACGAGGCGCGTTTCGAGGCGTGCGTCGTGACATATGTGTTGACGTCGGACCACGTGACTGGGTCAGGAAGCCGTTCCTGATTTGGCACGCAACATGAAATAAAGTGAGCAGTGGTACCAAATGTAAATCCCCATCCCTCATATTTTGTTTTGTCATGTTTGACTGTATAATGGATTTGTCACAGCCAGTTTTCAGATGGAGCCAGCACCAAAAACACGGACTTCTCCCGTTTGGGAGCAGTTTGAGTGCATTTCTCCCATTGATGTATTTTTGACAAATAGTGTCTACTCATTGTAACTGAGGTGATGGATTGGTGGTAATATTTCTGTTTTGCAAGTGGGAGACCTGGGTTCGAATCCCAGCTGTGTCATTCTTTTAATTTCATTTTTATTTCCAAGGTGAAGTGTCTGCTGCGTTTCAAAGAGCTTGGATCATTATTACGCATCATTATGCTGAGGCACTATTACCATTGTGCCCTGCATGAGAATAAGGCCAGAGTTGAATACACTGGGACAGTATAAAACTGTTGAAAATTTATTATTTCTTAATAAAAATGGATAAGTAGTACAAGCACACCAAGTAACACAGGCACATTCACTGTAGTCACCTCAGTTTTATTTTTTTTGCCTTGTGATCACTGATATTTCTTAAAAGACTGCATTTATTGAAATGGGAAAAAAAACACATTAAACCAATAATACTCTTGTAAAAATCAGCATGTTGTATATGTTTTGTCCACTAGATGGCCTGGTAGAGAAAATGAAGTTCCACATGAAGCCTCATCTACATGAGCCATTTTGATGGAAGGCCTCAAGTCCTCCAGAAAGCCTCATTTGGCCATCACTAATTTACAAACAAAGTCCAACAGAATACTCAAAGAAACAAAGTGGCAACAAGGGTAACTTAGATGAGAAGGACACCAGAGCAAAAATAGGGCTCTGATGTGAATAGCGAGGCTGGGATTCAGCCTGAGGAGATGTGGCCACTGTTGTGTCCATATTCAGGCAATGATGAGCAGAGCGTAGTTGTAGAAGAGCTTGGAAGAACGAGGCGGTGTGACATATAAACCAAAGTTTATTATCAGCTCCTCTAACAAGTCTCATCTAAGTGCAGAAGCAGAAGCAAGAAAAGAGACCGAATACCTCTGGCTCTGTGAACTTACACTTGCACATAACAAAAGACATGCATATCAAAGGCTGACATCCCTCATTATCTTAATCCCCCCATTGTCTTGGTACTCCTCCTCATGGCCCTGGGGGGTGAGGGCAGCTCCTCCGGTCTCCACCGCAGTGTCTGGGACCGTCTTTGTTCTTCACTGGCGGTTGAGAGTCTTTGACCTTTCTGAGGTGTGAAGTCGCCTTACATATGTAATCACCAAACATTCCCACATGCTTCAACATATGTATGTAGGTTATGGAATATATGATTAATATAGCCCACAGCCCCCCCCCAAACGACTAAGAAAAGGACAATAGAAAAATTCACAGTTTAAGATAATTACTATGACATACTAACTGCTATACCTCTTGCCACAGAAGAAACTTTCCAGCAGCCATGCTCCTAAGAGAGTTCAGTGGTAATCATAACAGCATAGTAAAATCACAAGTCAGTCCTAAACTGTTACAGCACAATTAGTGAACAACTGTTGAGTAGTTTGCATTAGTCCCTGTGCTGTCTGGGTTTTAATCTTCTCCCCAATCTGCTGTGGGTCCGCTTGGGCGTCCTGCTGGGACCTTCCTGTAAGGAATCTGCAGCTTGGGGAGGAGAGTGATTATTTGTTCCCTGCAGGGGGGCTGAGTCTTTTCTCTTGGGGGGTCTACCCCGCCGAGGTGCTCTTGCCAACTGTGCAGGCTCGTCTCTCAACAAGAAGGCAGGTTTAAGTCTGTCAATGCTGACTGTTTCTTTTCTATCCCCAAAAATCAAGCACAAAGTGTTTGTCACCAGGTTCCAGCACTCTGAATGGCCCATCGTATGCTGGGCGGAAAGTTGGTTTTAAAGCTTCATGCCTAACAAAAACAAATTCAGCGTTTTTTAGAGCTTGAGGGACAAAAACCCGTGGAAAAGAGTGATGTGCCGGTCCGGGGAGAGAGTCCGGTCCGTTGCTGCCTAAAAACCTCGGGGCTGGAAGATGCTTTGGCTCTGGGTTCTCTGGTAAAAATTCACCCGGGAGCCTGAGAGGTTGTGCAAAAACTAATTCTGCTAGAGAGGCGTCTAGATCCTCTTTAGGCGCAGCACGCAACCCCAATAAAACCCAGGGAAGTTTATTTACCCAATTTGTATCCGTTAGTGAGGCTCTGAGAGCGGCCTTTAAAGATCTGTGAAAACGCTCGCATAACCCATTAGCCTGAGGGTGATAAGCAGTGGTGCGGTGAATTGTCACCCCTAAGCTGCTGGCCATGGCTGACCAAAGCTCTGAGACAAATTGAGGCCCCCTATCGGATGTGATGTCCGATGGGACGCCGAAACGTGCCACCCAGTTTGTCAAAAAAACGCGAGCGACTTCCTCCGCTGTAGTTGACGCCAGAGGGACTGCCTCTGGCCAGCGCGTGGTGCGGTCTATCATTGTTAACAGGTGTGTGAAACCTTGGGAGGAAGGTAGTGGCCCCACGAGGTCGACATGAATGTGGTCGAACCTTCTAGCAGGGATTGGAAAAGGCTCCAGAGGGGCTTTTGTGTGTTTGTGTATTTTGGCGCGCTGACAAGAAATCAGAAGAATCAGAATCAGCTTTATTGCCAAGTATATTTACAAGTAAACACACAAGGAATTTGACTTGACATTGGGCGCGCACGTTAGGCGCATCCAATGACACGGCAGCCATGAAGGCGCCTGTCATGCAGTGAGGGTAAAGAGGGGAAGGGGGGGGGAAAACACAATAGGCAGAGAGAAAAAACATAGTTATCAGAATAACGCTCGTATAAGCTCATATAAGCTCAATGAGCCAAATTTTGATTACACAGAAAAAAACCCTCTATGCACATTAGCAGACAATAGATACAATCACACAGCAGAGGGAGGGAGAGCAGTGTGTGTATATTTGCATGTCATTGTGTAGTGTAAATGTAACAGTTGTTAGTGAGCAGCAGAGGGCGCCTCCTGGCAGTGGATAGATGTTATAATCATGTGACTTATAAACAAGTCCAGAGTTCAGAGTCTATCTCTCTTTTTCTCTTGCTTGCAGAAGGCACATGGGCATTGTCCTTGAGAGTCCAATCCGCTGACGACAACAACTGATTGTTGATTGTATGGGTAGACATAAGCCACTTCTCCGGCGTTATCTTCATTGAGGAGGAATGTAAACAAGGGCACCAAAACACAAGGTCAAATCTGCACAGTGCACTCAGAGAATAAAAAATTTCCCTCTCTTTGATTCTGTGCTTCAATTTCATACAGGCTTGAATCATGCTTTAGATCATTCTCTGGAGAGCACTCAGCGATCCACAGATGTTATCCACCTACCGAAACATAGGTAAAACATGTCCAAGAGAGTCCGTTCTCTCTTCAATGCATGCCAGGTAGTAAATTCCATGTTAATCCTGCCGCTGACAGTCAGTGCTCCCCCCAGCTGGACGAATTGTTGAATTTGTTAAGGGAGCTACGCCGGGGTCCGCATTTGATTAGCTCACCCAGATAATTTCGATACACTAGGAAAACTCCAGGGGCCAAACAGAAGATCCTGTGATCAGTTCAATCTCAGTCGAATCACACAGACACATGAATTCCAATGCCATGAGTCTCCCTTGGGTTCCCCCTGACCCGATCTTCTTCTTTTAAAGTGGTGACAATCGCATATAAGCCGCTTTCCAGATCCATAATTTCCATTTGGATTAAGATTCAGCCAGGAGAAGAGCGACATTGCAAGCTGGGATCAGAAGGGAGAGGATTAGGAGGGAGAGGGAAGAAAAGCGTCTGCTCTCTCTCAGAAGCGGAAGTGAAATGCAAGTTTTTGCCCATTCTTTTACGTTTTTGCGCAGGCCCAGCCACACAAACTTTTCGGCGACCATTTTAACCGAGGCGCGCACACCTGGAGGCGCGAGGGAGTGAATTGAGTCGAAAATACGGCGGCGCCATGTGGCTGGGACTAACGGGTGAGGTCGGCCGGTTGAAATATCGCATATTAGGGGGGGCACGCCGTCGCGTAAACCCCTTTCCTCCAGCCTTAACCCTGTTGGTCCAGACAGGAGTGTGCGCACGTCCGCGTCACTGCTTTGTTCCTCTGCCATGGCTGCATAATCTATCCCTGCATGGATTGGTGCTGCGTATGTGTCCGCGTTAGTGAAGAGTTCTGCGGCTGAGGTAGTATAATCTGTCTCCTCGCGCTCTGGCGACGTCACAGCGCGGGAGAGGCAGTCTGCTACCACGTTAAGTTTGCCTGCCACATGTCGAACGTCTGTGGTGAACTCTGAAATCGCAGCTAGCTGTCTTTGTTGCCTGCCTGACCATGGTTCTGAGATTTTAGCCATGGCAAAGGTGAGCGGTTTGTGGCCTACAAAAGCCGTGAAACTCCGCCCTTCTAACCAGAACTGGAAGTGGCAGATGGATAAATGAAGCGCTAGCAGCTCCCTGTCAAAAGTGCTGTATTTACGCTCAGTTTGGTTTAGTGATTTGCTGAAGAATGCCAAAGGTTGCCAGATCCCGCTGACATGTTGTTCTACAACTGCCCCTATAGCTAGGTCCGAAGCGTCTGTGGTTAGTGCAATGTGGGCCGAGGGGTCGGGGTGAACCAACAATATGGCATTAGCTAGAGCGCTCTTTACTTCCGCGAAGGCGCGTTCGCGCTCCGGGGTCCCTTCGACCGCGTTGGAAGCTTTTTGTTTTCTGAGCGCGTCATATAGGGGCTGCATGAGCTGAGCTGCATGGGGGAGGAAACGGTTGTAAAAATTAACCATTCCTAAAAATTCTTGCAGCGATTTGACCGTTTGTGGCCGTGGGAAACTTTTTATCGCGTGGACTTTGTCTGGAAGTGGGACTGCCCCCTTCGGAGAAACTCTGTGTCCTAAAAAATCAATTTGTGACACGCCGAATTTGCATTTGGCTGGATTGATTATTAACCCGTGCTCTTCTAGGCTCTGAAAAACCATAGTGAGGTGCTGCTCGTGTTCTTCCTCAGACGAGCTGGCTACCAGCATATCGTCGAGGTAGACGAAAACAAAAGGAAGGTCGCGTAATACTGCGTCCATCATCCGCTGAAAAGTTTGGGCGGCGCCTTTGAGGCCGAAAGGCATCCGCAAAAATTCAAAAAGGCCGAAAGGGGTTATTACAGCTGTTTTAGGAATGTCCTCTGCTCGAACTGGGACTTGATGATAACCGCGGACCAGGTCTATTTTTGAAAAAATGCGCGCACCCGCCAGATGCAGTGAAAAATCCTGAATGTGAGGAATTGGGTAGCGGTCATGCGCTGTCGCATTGTTTAATCTGCGGTAATCGCCGCACAGTCTCCAAGAACCGTCGGATTTCGGAACCATGTGAAGTGGTGAGGCCCAGGGGCTTTTCGAACGTTTAATAATGCCTAATTTTTCAAGGGTAGTAAACTCGTCCCGAGCTATGGCGAGCTTGGCCGCGTCTAAGCGCCGAGCTTTGGCAAATACGGGTGGGCCCGTTGTCGGAATAAAATGTTCGACCCCATGTTTAGCCACTGTGGCTGAGAATTTGGGAACTGTGAGTGCTGGAAATTGGGTGAGGAGTTGATCAAACTTACCTCCTGCTGTGGTGATGCTAGCCTGCACGGGTGGTGGAGAAACTCGGGCTGAGCAGGGAATAGAAGCAAAGGACAGTGCATTAACCAAGCGTCTGTTCGCTAGATCGACTAATAACCCATGTGCACACAAAAAGTCTGCGCCTAACAAGTTAAAACTCACCGCCGCTACAACAAATGTCCATCTGTAGTTGCGGCCGTGGATGTGGAGGTGCAGGCTTTTTTCGCCAAAAGTGTCAATGTTGGAGCCGTTGGCTGCCACCGCTCCGTTGCCCCGGGTGCCCATGGCTCGATCTGCTTGGGAGGGCGTGACAAAACTTAGTTGAGCTCCTGTGTCAATAAGGAACTGCTTGCCGGTGTGTCCGTCCGTCACGTATAACAGCTTGCTTTTCTCGCCGAGAACCGCCGCCGTTAACGGCTCTCGGCTTTGGCGTTCAAATTTGCAGGGGGGAACACATTTGTGAGCCTTCTCGGCGAAGCCGTGGTGGTAATAACAAACATCGCTCCGTCTGTTACGTTTTGGCCGTGTCGCTGTCACCGCGGGCTGGATCTGCTCTGTGGGTTGAGGCTCGCCGTGGCTCTGGGCATCAGCGTTGAGGCCTGCGGATGCTGCTGTGAGTGTCTGCTCCCTGCAGGCGTTGACGAGTCGTTGAGCTTCGTTGGCCAGCACGCGGAAGTCTTGCTGGGTGTTGCATCGCATGTTGGCGAGCGTCCCTCTCATGTGTGGCGGCAGCATGCTGAGGAATACGAATTGGAAGAGGAAGTTGTCATTGTCCTCCTCTTTAAGCTGCAGCAAGTCCTCCATGAGGGCTTTAGGTCTGCATCCTCTGTGGCCGTAGACCGCCAGGATCCTCTCGGCTCTCTCTTCGGCTGAGGGGACGTAATTTGCCACGATGGTTGCTTTCAGTATTTCATATTTGTCTTGGGCCGGCGGCCGCCGGATTATGCTCCGCACACACCTCGAAGTGGCGGCGTCGGGTTTGGCGACGATGTGATAGAACTTCGTATCGTCGGCCGTGATGCCCGCCAGTGTAAACTGGGCTTCAGCTTGTTGAAACCACGAGGCGGGGTCTTCCTGCCAGAAGTCCAGCAGCTTGACAGCGACGGCATTTGTGGAGACCATCACTGCTGTGTCCGCAGGGTGAGAATGCCTTGCCTCGGCTCTCTCAGCGGCGCTGGTGCTCGGTTGAGCCCTCTCTATCACTTCTGCCGGGGGGGAACGTCGTCCATCTGTTCCCCTGTCTGCGTGGGCGCCGGCGTCTGCCTGGGTCGCCACAGATGAGTCGATCGCGGGGGAACGCCTCTGGTCCATACTCGCGTCAGGGGTCACCAGTGTAGAAGAGCTTGGAAGAACGAGGCGGTGTGACATATAAACCAAAGTTTATTATCAGCTCCTCTAACAAGTCTCATCTAAGTGCAGAAGCAGAAGCAAGAAAAGAGACCGAATACCTCCGGCTCTGTGAACTTATACTTGCACATAACAAAAGACATGCATATCAAAGGCTGACATCCCTCATTATCTTAATCCCCCCATTGTCTTGGTACTCCTCCTCATGGCCCTGGGGGGTGAGGGCAGCTCCTCCGGTCTCCACCGCAGTGTCTGGGAACGTCTTTGTTCTTCACTGGCGGTTGAGAGTCTTTGTCCTTTCTGAGGTGTGAAGTCGCCTTACATATGTAATCACCAAACATTCCCACATGCTTCAACATATGTAGGTTATGGAATATATGATTAATATAGCTCACAGTAGTCACTATTAACGGAGCTTTATTATAGTAACCACGGTGAGTGGCATCACCACTGGAAACTGGTAGTTCGCCACCTCTGCCTATTCCCCATCCAACCCGGCCGCCATCTTACTAATACCAACATTCCCATACATAACACCCCCCCTTCAAAAAAAAAATCATGCACACAGATTGACCAATCCCAATTTGTAACCCGAGTCACACACTAACATACTGTATAAAACTTTATGTACAAAATAAACAAACCTATCCATTCACACAACCAAGGCCGGGGGGTTGGGTAGACTGCCAGTGCCTCCTACACGGATAGGCGGGTTATTCTGCCGCCACATCCTGAAACGGTCCAAAATAAAGAAAGCCGTGTGTCTAATTAAATCAACCCCACCAAAAGCTCCACAACATACACAACAAACAACAGTTAATACAAGTAAAACTAACAGCAACAACACCATTGGCTGCCCCTTCCCCAACACAACCACCCACACATCTGGGCATCATAAAACAATTCAGCATGTTGGGCAATATGAAACACAATTAATTTTCCTTTATTTCACATCATGAGACCAAATCTTACTCCCTCATACATTTGCCAAACGATCAACTCAGTGGTCACATTTTACTATGAAATCAACAAAATTTTCTCTTCCTCTACTTTCTTTCCCCTTCTTTTTTTATGTATATATCTTTCTGTGTAAATCTCAAACCACTTAGTATGTGGGGTTTTTTTTTGTTTTTTGTTACTTATTTGTACCCGTAGGTAGACTTGGTTTGCAGTCTGGTGACAAGCCACCGGCTGCTGGTCGCTGCGTGCGCAAGCGCTCTAAACCTACATGTTTTTGGTGTGCGGGAGGAAACCGGAGAAATCCCGGAGTAAACCCGTGCAACACGGGGAGAACATGCAAACTCCACACAGCTCACTGTTGGTCGGGGGCTGGGATCGAACCCACGATCTCATGATCCCCGCGGTCCCCCGGCCAAGGGTAAAACTGTACTGCCACAGTGCTAAACCACTGCGTGGTTTAATTCCCTTCACACCATGTTGGTGTATGGGGCGGTGCCTATCTCCGTTTCTCTGACCCTAGGCCACACAGCTACTGTAAGTAGTGAAAGCTACAGCGGGGGGTCAGTCCTCTGGTAGCTCTGTGCGTAACTTTTACTTTCCCCGTTCCATTATGCGGAGCACCACGCTAGAAGGCAGAAAGTGTAACTTAGTATGTGAGCCCCTTTAAAATGCATACAATACATCCAATCTACCAAATTATACTATAAAATCTCTTACTTGTGCTACAAAACTTGTCTCATCAAACCATCATATTACTCAAACAGATATAATATTCGGGGCACAGACATAATAGTGTCAACTACATACAACATCACCTGGGCTGGAACTAAAACACCCATGTATAATACACCCTCAGTCATTCGATGGGTCCCTCTACCGAGTGCCTCCGTCTCTTTCCTTCTGGGGTCGGGCTGCGCCATCACCTCTTCTCCACTACACAGCGCAGCTCGTTCAGGTGCCTCCATGTATTGTCCAATAGGCCTAAGCACCCATCGCTCCGAGCAGCCTCCACCTGGAACCGCCTCTGGTCAGCACGCAGCTCGCGTGACCCGTGATCCCCTCTCATCCGGGCCTCGACCCTGGGCCAGATGACGTCTCCAACCCGCAGGGAAGCCTTTTCTCTCTTCTTGGGGTGACTCCGGTGTAGACAGGCCTCCTTCACAAAACTGGTCTGCTCGTGGGTCAGGTTCGAAGTTCTCTTGGCAGGCCGTCGTTTGGAGTGCTTCAGCACTGCACTCTCTGGTCTTGCCCCCTCAGTCCTCAGAGCGGGCACCTCGTCTTTATTGGCCACCCCGGGGGTCCCGGCGTGCCGTCCAGTTCCCACACCAAGGGTAACATGGACACTGGCATGGGGTCCATCCTGGTGCGGCGTTGCGTGGCGCCGAACATGCACTCCACCTGTGGTATCCAGCCGGTCCGGGTCCCACACCTCCTTATTCTCCACCACTGGAGCGGATCGGCCCCATAACCCACAGCCCCACCACTTCTCACCGGTGACATTCACAATGGAGAATCCCAGTCCATAGAATAAGTTACACCCCATTATGTTGGCTCCCTCAGCGGTGATGTAGATGCGGGCCATCGGCACCACCACAGTTCTATATCTCGCTTCCATCTACACAAATCCTAGGATGGCCAATTTGTTCACGCCGTATCCATAATAGGGGCTTCACTGTTCCTGGATCTGGTGGTGGGAAAGTAAATTCTTCCTGGTCGTCAGGTTCAGCACGAAGATCACAGCTCCCGTATCCACCAACAGAGGAACCTCGACGCCATCTAGTGACACTTCACAGCCGATCCGTCCCGTAGTTTTTCCAGGGAAACCGCATGGACGATCGTGGGAGCCTTCTGCGAGGGACCCACCTCACACTGTCGGCCCCTACGCTCAAAGTTAAAGCATGCTCTGGAAAAGTGGTTCAACAGCCCACACTTCCCACAACACTTGCCCTTCGCCGGGCATTCTCTGGACTTAGAGCAGTGTTTTGGGGACCCACAGCCATAACAACGTGGCATTCCTGGGGCGGACCTTATCTTCACCACGGAGGCATACTCCTGCTCTCTGCTATCTTCGTCACCAGGGTCCAATGACAGCGCCTTAAAACGAGGCTCATCCCGGGTCAGAGTGGCTCCTGCACTAAGGCCCCTCGCTGTTGTCTCAGTTGCCTCGAATTGCTGAGCGAGCTCAATAGCAGCGGTCAACATCAGCTCACCTGGGTGGGTCAGAAGTCTGGACTGGGCAGTAGGGCAGTAAACATGTGCTGCAAGCTGGTCCCATATCATTTCATCTTCTAGGTTTCCAAAATTGCATTCCCTCGCCAGCTCACCGAGGTCTGCGATGAATCTTCTTACCGGTTCCCCCGACCGCTGGTGGCGCTGTCGGAACTGAATGCACCGGACAGTGACATTTTCCGGGGCGTGAAAATAGCTCGCCATTAGCTCCACTACTTCATCAAAGCTATGGTGGCAATGGATCAGCGTTCTCGTCGCGCCCTCCGCCAGTACCCGGGCTCGCCTGGGGAAGCTAATGATCCTACCAGCAGACTAAATTCGAAGAGACGACGCCTCTGTGCCAGGTCAAAGAAGAATCCTAGTCACAGTCCTAAAGCTGAAAGCAAACAGCCCCAAGAGCACTTTGTGGTAGGATCTGCCCTTCGCATATTACAACTAAACGTTGAAGGCCTATCTGCAGCCAAGCGAAGCCTTATTGAAGTCCTCGCCTTCCAACATTCGATTGATGTAATCTGCCTCCAAGAGACTCATATTGGCACGGAGGAAGCTGGCCGCTTCACCATCAAAGGCTTTGACCTCCTGTGCTATGTTCTACATGTTAAATATGGACGTGCCACCTATGTGCGTTCTGACATAGTTGAAGCAAATCACCTGATAACAACACATTTCTCAGACACCATAATCATTGGTGGCTTCCATATTGTCAATGTGTACAAGCCCCCTAATGCCAACTGGGATCAGCAGGTCTTACCCACCCTACCCCACCCTGCCATCTATGTGGGGGACTTTAACAGCCATCACCCTGACTGGGGGTACCCAGCAGTGGACAGTGATGGGGAGGCATTTTCAGACTGGGCATCCAGAAATGACCTCGCTTTGATATACGACCCCAAACAAAGAGGAACCTTCCACTCTGCTCGGTGGAAGAAGGACTATTCTCCTGACCTGTGTTGGGTCAGCTCTTTGAATGGGGAGCCATATCCTACACAGATCCTCATTCTTGATGATTTTCCACACAGCCAACACCGGCCCCTGCTTGTACACATTGGCCTACAACTTCCAGTCATATACAGCCCAAGGAAGATGCGCTGGAACTTCCGCAAAGCCAACTGGAAGAAATTCAGTGAAACTCTGGACCGGAGCGTTGTTACCATCCCACTCCACACCATCACTGTAGATGAAGCATACAACCGTTTCTGCAGCGCAATCTTCAAGGCTGCCCATACTGCAATCCCACGAGGCTACCGACCCCTCTATGTCCCATGTTTGGACGGAGAAAGTGCTGCCCTCCTACAATCCTATCAAACATCAGGGGACCCAGAGATAGCAGACCATCTCATTGAATCGCTAAATACAGCCCGGCGAAAGAAATGGGAGGAGACAGTTGCTGACCAGAGCTTTACCCACTCTAGAAGGAAATGTTGGAGCCTCATCCGTCGCCTAGGAGCTGCACAGAAGCCCCCTAGCCAAAGCCGAGCATCCGTCACACCCAACCAAGTTGCATCCCACCTACTGACTATCGCCAAAGCACCCCAAGACAAAGACACCAGAAGAGCAGTTACAACTGAGCTAAAAAAACACCAAAAAATGCCTGTAGAGGAAACGAACCCTGAACCCTTCGAGGCTGCTGAACTGGAGAAAGTCCTACAGGGCCTGAAATGTGGAAAGGCAGCAGGATACGATAACATCTTCCCAGAATTCATGAAAAATCTTGGCCCCCGAGCCCTAACCTGGTTGACACAATTTTACACAAGGATCACACAAACAAACTCGATCCCAAAGAAATGGCGGACAGCAAAGGTCATTGCCATCCCAAAACCTGGCAAAGACCACAAACTACCAGCAAGCTACCGCCCAATCTCCCTACTCAGCGTTCCTTACAAAATCATGGAGCGCCTAATACTGCAACGCATTTCCCCAGAAATAGAGGATATTCTAAGTGTGGATCAAGCAGGTTTCCGCAAGGACCGCAGTACAGGAGAGCAAGTACTGGCCCTAACCACCTTCATCGAAAATGGCTTCGAGAGCAGACTGAAGACAGGGGCTGTGTTTCTCGATCTTACAGCCGCCTATGATACGGTCTGGCACAAAGGCCTCCTCCTGAAACTTATAAAGGCGATCCCTGCTTGGGCAACAGCAATTATAAAAACCCTGCTGACCAACCGAAGGTTCAGAGTCCACCTCGGTCAGAACACAAGTGCATGGAGAATGCAGAAAAACGGACTCCCACAAGGCTCAGTTCTAGCTCCAACTCTGTTCAACCTCTACATAAACGACCTGCCTACTACAAAATCCCGCAAATTCATCTATGCAGACAACATCTGTTTGGCATTCCAAGCACCAGACTTTGAACCACTGGAACGGGTGCTCACGGAAGATCTTGCCAAACTGGACCAGTTCTGCAAAATCTGGCGCCTAAAACCAAGCCCAGCAAAAACCGTCTCCAGTGTATTCCATCTCCACAATGCAAAAGCTGCCAGAGAACTAAACATCCACCTGAGCGGACTCAAGCTTAAGCATGCCCCAAATCCAACTTATCTTGGAGTGACCCTTGATAGGACCTTATCCTTCAAGGAACATCTAAAGGGGACGGCTGCTAAGGTGAAGGTACGAAACAACCTGCTCTGCAAGCTCGCTGGTGCAAAATGGGGGGCGGCAGTCTCCACCCTGCGCACCTCAGCACTGGCCCTTTCATACTCTGTAGCAGAATATTGTGCCCCTGTCTGGTCCAGGTCATCTTACTCACACCATGTAGACACCCAGCTCAACTCAACAATGAGAACTATAACTGGAACAATCCGCTCAACACCACTCCCCTGGCTCTCTGTACTGTCAAACATAGCCCCTCCACACATCCGGCGAGCAGCATTAACTCAAAGGATGCTCCAAAAAGTTAAAGATTTTCCTCACTTGCCAATCCATGCAGATATCTACACCCCACCCACTGCCCGACTTTCATCCAGACGGCCGATTTGGAAAAACCCTCCCCCAGCTGACTTTACCATCCAGACAGCTTGGCAAGAGGAATGGGAGACCAAGGAGGTCCCAAACAAACAGCTGGTGATAAACCCCAACCAACAGGTCCCGGGCACCAACCTCCCAAGGAGACAGTGGTCTACACTCAATCGCTTCAGGACTGGACATGGCCCCTGCTTGGCCAGCCTTCACAGATGGGGCAGTAGCCCTAGCCCACTGTGCGCATGTGGAGAGGAGCAAACAATGGAACACATCATAGAGGTTTGCCCGCTCCAAAGACTGGAAGGAGGATTACACACCCTCCATACAGCAAACCAGGAGGCAACTGCTTGGCTTAAGGACTTTGCATTCGCTAAATAAATAAATAATCAAAGCTATCGGCTCCTCCTAACGTTTCCAAAATCCTCTGCCCCTCCATGCCCAAATTATGAACCAGGACAGCCGTCGGGTGAAGCTTCTCGAGTTCGCCGAGGTTCAAAGCCACCAGATAATTTGCAAATGTGGTGAACCACCTAGGCCAAGGCACGGGCGGCTCGCCCGGGCTTTCCAGAAAAGGCCGAAAGTTAGCAAATGACCTCTCCATAACCGCTTTTACCTCGTTGTCAAATGTTGTGTCCATATTCAGGCAATGATGAGCAGAGCGTAGTCACTGTTAACGGAGCTTTATTTTAGTAACCATGGTGACAATACTCACAGACGATCAGCACTCTCCAGCAAGCCTGCGTGCGGGCTGCACGGTGGCGCAGTGGTTTAGCACTGTGGCAGCACAGTTTTACCCTTGGCCGGGGGATCGCGGGGATCATGAGGTCGTGGGTTCGATCCCAGCCCCCGACCAACAGTGAGCTGTGTGGAGTTTGCATGTTCTCCCCGTGTTGCGTGGGTTTACTCCGGGATTTCTCCGGTTTCCTCCCGCATACCAAAAACATGTAGGTTTAGGGCGCTCGCGCACGCAGCGACCAGCAGCCAGTGGCTTGTCACCAGACTGCAAACCAAGTCTACCTACGGGTACAAATAAGTAACAAAAAAAAAAAAAAAAAAAAAAAAAAGCCAGGTGTTCAACTATGAAAGAGAACTAGCCTCTTCCGCTCCCATCCTTTATACCCTGGGTGGCGTCACTACCAGAAACCGGTAGTTCGCCACCTCTGCCTATTCCCCGTCCAACCTGGCCGCCATCTTACTAATACCAAAATTCCCATACATAACAGCCGCAACAGTGAAAATGTCCAACAGTTTCCCTTAAATAGGGATGGAAACCCATTACACAATGATTCACCAGTGTGAACAATCTGAGCAAGCAACAAAGAAGGGAAGAGATAATTAGGTCAGCTGGAGGGGATGAGGAAGCTGACAGCTGACAGGCCACACCCCACAGAGAAAACTCATGAGGCCATTGACAGCTGTCAACCCCAAAAGAAAGGAGAAAAGGAAACGACAAAGTTCAAATATATGAAAAATAATCCCCAGACATGTGGGAAATAAAACTACAGTGAATGTAAACAGAAAAATAAACCAAACAGATGATGCAGAATATGTGAAAACCAACCACAGATAAACTCGCAAGAATTAGGACTGTAAAGTACATTATACAAATAAAGGAGCACGGTGGAACCCCCCCCACCCCCACCCCCCGGTGCTCAGATGTGACATTTTACATGACTAGTATGAAATAATCTGTTGATAACCTGTTGATAAAAATTATTTGGAATCAATATAAACCATATAAATTCTTTGGATGTATTTCAAAATCACAGAAGTAAATTTGATTTCTGATATCTTTCAGTCAAATGGTGTGTGGACTCCTCTTTTCCCCTTAGCTGACCTGATCATTTGTAGTTTACTATAGATTTGGTTTGATATTGTTCACAGCTTTTATTTTGTGCACGTCATCAGTGAAACATGTGGAGTAATCTGCTTGGTCATGAGTGTTCAATAAAAAAGCAGGTTAAACTCCTGTTGATGAAGGGTAGTTATTAATGTCAAGAGAGGATTATTGATAACAACCAAACAAAGGCGATGCCAGGGAGTGTGGGAGTTGCTGCAAAACTAGGTCAACGCTGTCTTTGTCTGGGAAATTTACTTTAACATGTTTTATTTCTGACTTCATCAAGCATGCAACCCCCAATTAAAATTTGTTCTTTTGTATTCATCTCTGCCTTTAATGGCATGTTTCTACTGATTATATTCAGCAACTTTAATGGTGTGTGTAACATTGACATGAAGTTGGGAGTTTTTATGAGAGCTCAAGGCGACTGAATTCATGTGGGGCCATTTCTGGTTATAAAGTACACAAATACTATGAGCCACCTCAGCTACGACGGGGCCCCCAAACTACAAGTTCATTATAATCTTTTTTTTTTTTTGTGGAGACTTAAAATTACCTTCAATTCTTTATTTTTTTCTTATAAATTTGCTTTTTTCTCTAAAATTTCTAAAAAAAATTATTTTTTTTTTACCTTTGTTGTCCATCCATCCATCCATCCATCCATCTTCTTCCGCTTAATCCAATTTGGAAATTTTTTTTCTTGTAATTTTGTGACTTTTTCTCATAAATTTGCAACTTTCTTCTCTTTTTGAAAATTTGTGATTGTTTTTCTTGTAAATTTGCAACTTTTTCCTCTAAATTTGCAATCTTCATATGGATAATAGTTTAATTTTTTTCTGTTCATCGACACAATGACCCAAGTTTATTTATTTATTTTTTTAATCCTATAATCCTTTATTAGTCCCACAACGGGGAAATTACAGTTTAAATTCAGGGCATCCACCTGGATGATGAGGTAGCCAAGATGCGGCGCCAACCCCTTCACCATTCACACACACATTCATACGTACCTAGGGCCACTTTAGAGTCTCCAATTAACCTAACTTGCATGTTTTTGGCCTGTGGGAGGAAACTGGAGCAAATCTACGCAGACATAGGAGAACATGCAAACTCCACATAGAAGGATCACTGATGGTCAGTGCAGTGTTATTCTTGGGACCCTTTATGTTGTGACATGGGTGGTGACGTCACTTGGAGTATAAGAGGGCTGTGAGGCAGAGGGGTGGTCTCTTTGACCACATCTCTGCCTAACAGGAGCATCTCTGGATCATTGCAAGTTCTATAATAAAGTCCTGTGTAGTTCACCCTTTGCCTCATTATTGTGCCACGTTTTACGGACATAATATTTGGCGACGAGGATAAAGTATGGATGCTGGCGTGTCATCTATTCGGCCATTTTTGGAGACTCCAGGACAGCCTCCAGTGCCTTGGACGAGGTGGTTCGCCGCTTTTCAGAATTTGGTGTCACTGAACCTCGGTGAACTGAAGACGGTATGGGCACGGGCAATTTTAGTCCACAATTTAGGTTTGGAAGGACAGCGAATCCTTGCTACCTTGGGAGTTAGCGATAGCTTTGAGGACGTGGTTGAGCTAATGGCGTAACATTTTCGCACGCCTGGAAAGGTCATCGTCAGGAGGATCTAGTTTCAGCAGCGCCTCCAATGGATAGGCGAGTCAGTGCAGCACTATGTTGCGGACCTGCGGCAGCTGGCTGGAGACTGCCAATTTGGTGATTTAGAGTAAGAAATGGTCTGTGACCAGCTGGCGGAGCACACGCTGTGCTCGTCAGCACAGCCGAAATTGTTCACACACTCCGACGAATTGACTCTAGCCACGGCTGTGAAAATAGCTCAACAGTGTGAAGCAGCGGACAAGCTGTCTCAGGACCTCAGTGAAAGAGCTACACTGCACGGGCATGACTCACAATTGATGACGCAGGCTGTAGATCTGGACAGTGAAGATAGCAACCAAGAGGAATGCACTATGGCTGTGAAGATGAGGTCTGCCCCGGGATCACCCAAATGTTTGGGTTGCGGGTCCAATAAGCTGTCATGAGCCAAGTGCTGGAACTCTCCACCAGACTCAGTCTCATGGCTTTCTCTGCTTATTTACTTATCTGTTGCACTTATGCCCTTTGGGTTCATGTATTATTGTTCTTCTTGCCATTTTTTTATTTGTATTTTTGTTATAATTTTATTGTTTTTGTACTTAGTTATAATTATGCTTTGACATGTTATTTTTATTTTTTATATCCCAGTATTGTTCTTTTTACTGTTGACAGCTGTCAGGGGTGTGAAGCTTCGTGGGGGCGTTCCCTGTCAGCTGCCAGTGTGAGTTTGCCTCCCTCTCACTGCCTCAGCTGATCCCAATCCCGTCTCATCGCCCTTCTCCTGCCCGTTCAGATACCCACACCTGCTGTTTGTTTTCTTAATAGGTTCTTATCCCTATTTAAGGGGCTGCACACATTTGTTTAGTGCAGCACCCTACTTCAAATTACCTACTACCTACATTTCAGCTCTCTACTATTACATGTAAGTCCTTTGTTTTTGTGCTATGTGTTTTCCCATTTTTTCTCCAGGTTTTGCTTGTAATGCTCTAGCTTTAGCTATCTGCTATTTTTCTTACCTGTGTTGTCCCAGTACTATACCCAGGTTTAGCCGGCGTTGCCCTCGCCTTAGCAGTAGTTATCTTTGCTTGCTTGCATTTCCTCCACCTTTTGTGTTGTAACTTTTTGTTTATCCAATAAATTTGCAAACTCACAGCCGGTGCATGGTGCCTTTTTCCCTGCCTAGAAAGACGTTTATGACAGAAGGGTGCTGCAATTGCAGGCACCAGTAGCTGTGAGTTTGTTGATTTTTTGTTTTTTGTCACCCGTCAGCGGTGAAGCTCATTGTTTTTCCATTTTTGCCCCGTTTGGTTTCTCTCTTCCTCTATACTGAGAGTACCATGTCTGTGATCCTGGGATTTAATGAAATGGAGCAGTGGACAGTGAGGGTGCTGGAGGACATACTATTACAGGCTCGAGCCTCTTGTACCCCCGAGGCACCCCGAGAGTGTATGGAGGGCTCGGCGCAGGTGCTTGAGGCATGCCGCAGACCCAGAGCTCATCGACCTACTTCTCCCTGTATTCCTCCTTTCACCATCGCGCAATGAACTGGGGGAGACAACTCCAATGCCAGCACCTGCGCCGACAAAGACCAAGCGCTCGCGCAAAAAGAAACCAGCAGCCTCTCGCCACTCTCTGGCTGCAGCTCCGCCTCCTTCTCCTGATCCTTGGCCCACTCCATTGGCCAAGGAACTAGAGGAGCACAGGCAGCTTTTGTTGGCAGAAACCGACCTCTTCCTGGAGGTTAAACCATTTCTCCTCCTGAATTTGGTTCATGAACTGGAGGAGTTCTCACCAGGGGAACCAGAGTTGGAGCCGAGGATTGTCGTCCCCTGGCTCTGGAGCCTCTCCCTCTCCACTGTGAGCCAATGCGCCTGCCTCCTGTTCCTTGCCGCCGTTCTGTGAAGAACCACCGGAAGAACGCTCCAGAGAGATCATCTGTTCTTCCTCCAGCTTCACCCACCTTTGTGTCCACTGGGGACACAGATGTGGGGACACACTGCTCCTCCACAATCCTCTGAGGGGCCTACATCCACTGTAGTCACGGAGAGGGCTGACCTAATGCCAGCTGCTGCAGAAGACATCACACCCTGGGAAAACAGGCAAGTGTTTTTTCATTCTCAATCTCTCACACATAAATTACCTTGTCTGATTCCCGGGGGTGAGGCTCATACCATGCAGTCCTCCGAGTCCTCACCATTTGCTGCAGTAACTAATTTCTTACCTGCCCACTCTGTGTCTCCTCCTCTTGCCCCTGAGTTTCTGCCAGCCCCAGAACTAAACCGCCGGACTATGGAGGAACCTGGGGCCCTGGAGGACCTGATGTCAGCCCCACAGCCACACCATGGATGGAGGAAGAGTGCCTTCAGTGACCCGAAGCAGCACTGATGGCAGAGCGTCCTCTGGCTTCGGCTACGCAGAGTCCAGCGCCAGTGGTGAGCCGACCCCCAGCTGCCACGCCGAATGAGCCTCCTGTGTGGGTCACTTCACCTGGGAGTCTTGAGACTGCACCATCCACCATGCCTGCTGCAGGAGCCACTGCAGCAAAGTCGGAGCTGGACCTCCAGAAGACCGAGCCCAGAGCACCATCGTCTGGATCGACAGAGTCCTATACGGCGGTGGAGCTTGAGCTCAGGCAAGTGCCCTCCTTTGTTTTTCTTGTGTCAGTTTTGGAGAGATCTTGCCTGGCTCTTGGTGAGGAGAGCCGGGTGCAGCCGCCCGCTGCGCCTTGTCCCGCCTCGCCGGGCTCCACCGCTGCCGGTGACCTTGACCCTGCTTCTCTGTTTGTGTTGTCTGAGTTCTCTCCCAGGGTCACAGAGGATGATCCACCAGTGCCAGATGACTCTGTGGATCCAGGCTTGCAGCCCGAAATCACCATAGGTCCAGCTCCCCCCACTGAGGTCGTTGAGGACGCGCTGTCCCAGCCCAGGACCTCTGTGGGTGCAGCCTTGGCCCAGGCTGGGTTCGCCATGGGTCCATCTCCCCCTGCTGAGGTCGTCAAGGATGCTCTGTCCCATCCCGGGACCTCCATGGGTGCAGCTTCGGCCCAGTCTGTGTCCACCGAGGGTGCAGCCGAGATCCAGTCTGGGTCCACCAAGGGTGCAACTCCGCTCCTGCCCGGAGCCACCGCGGGTGCAGCTCCATTCCTGCCCGGAGCCACCGTGAGTGCAGCTCCACTCCTGCCCAGAGCCACCGTGGGTGCTGCATTGCTCCAGCCCGGAGCCACCACCGGTGCTGCTTCTACTCTTCTGACAGATGCTGTCATGGCCCCTATCCTTTGCCCGACACTGTCAGGGATTCCCTAACTCCCTCACCCTTGCCCACCTCTGGTTCCTCCCGTTGGGCAGCCGCCTCCTGGACCACCCCTACTGTTCAGGTGGCTTAAAAACTCCAGCAGACCGCCCGAGGAACTGTGTTGCAGGGTCGGGTGGCCCACATTCTCAGGTACACCACCCGACTCTTTTCATCACGCCGTCTGCCGGGCCTGGGACTTTGGCCGCCCACCAGAACTGCCCAGCTCTGTTGTCTGGGGGACTTAGTTGGTTGGGGTTTGTCTGGCATGCCCCCCCCCCCCCCCCCCAGATGGGCTGTCGCTGTACGCTTTTGGGAGGGGGAGCAGGTTCTTTCTTTTTCTTTTGATGTTACCCTGGGGTGTCTGGGATGAACCAAGTGCTGGAACTCTCCACCAGACTCAGTCTCATGGCTTTCTCTGCTTATTTACTTATCTGTTGCACTTATGCCCTTTGGGTTCATGCATTATTGTTCTTCTTGCCATTTTTCTTTGTGTTTTTGTTATAATTTTATTCTTTTTGTACTTAGTTATAATTATACTTTGACATGTTATTTTTATTCTTTATATCCCAGTATTGTTCTTTTTACTGTTGACAGCTGTCAGGGGCGTGACGCTTCGTGGGGGCATTCCCTGTCAGCTGTCAGTGTGAGTTTGCCTCCCTCTCACTGCCTCAGCTGATCCCAATCCCGTCTCATCGCCCTTCTCCTGCCCGTTCAGATACCCACACCTGCTGTTTGTTTTCTTAATAGGTTCTTATCCCTATTTAAGGGGCTGCACACATTTGTTTAGTGCAGCACCCTACTTCAAATTACCTACTACCTACATTTCAGCTCTCTACTATTACACGTAAGTCCTTTGTTTTTGTGCTACGTGTTTTCCCATTTTTTCTCCAGGTTTAGCCAGTGATGCTCTAGCCTTAGCTATTTGTTATTTTTCTTACCTGTGTTGTCTCAGTACTATATCCAGGTTTAGCCGGCAACATCTTCACCTTAGCAGTAGTTATCTTTGCCTGCATTTCCTCCACCTTTTGTGTTGTAACTTTTTTTTTATCCAATAAATTTGCAAACTCACAGCCGGCACATGGTGCCTTTTTTCCCTGCCTAGAAAGGCGTTTATGACATAATCACCGGTACAAGGCAAGAGAGTGTCCGGTGAGAAGTAAACGCTGTGGAAAGTGCGGACTCCTGCATCACTTTGCCAGGGCCTGTAAGAGGTTCGAGCGAGGGGAACAGCGACACAAAGCGGACACCCCTGCTCCAACTCCCACAGTTATCCACACCGTTTCCCCGGACACCGACGGGCGTACATATTGTATGGTGGAACTGGACGGAGTGGAGGTACCATTACTGGTTGACACGGGCGCAGTGAGGTAGGTGTTGAGCTTGCCCACCGTGAAGAGTTTTTTCCCATAACACCAGCTGAGAGGTCATTTAAAGCCATTATGCAGCTATGGAGGAAGGAGGCTGCCCATCGTGGGTTCGGTGGAGCTGACAGCTCATTATAAGTCATTGGTGGTTGCCGACCTGAAGTTTATTGTGACTGGCACTGGCAAAAATGTGATGGGCTGTGATCTTTTCTATGGACTGGGGTTTTCCATTACCAGCGGCGTTGGCGAGGAGTGGTTGGGCTGCGATTTATGGGACTAACTGATGCCGACAGTGATGAATGATGCAGTATGGGACGAACCTTGGCCTAGTAATCTTGAAGGTGACAAGGACCAATCCCATCCAGAGCTATCGCGGGAGGGTTCCTGCACCAGAGCCCAAGTTTTCCTAGTTGAGGGAACTGGGCGGCGCTGGGGGACGCCTGTGACGGCAGATGAAGCCGAGTGGCTGACTCATTCTGCTTCTGGAGTTTGGCTGGGAGGTACCAAGAAGCAGGGGGTCACAGTGGCTTCGCCAGCATCCCAAATGAAAGTGAGCGGGGCAGGACCGGATGGTACAGTTAGGCATTGTGCCATACAGAAACACTAGAAGCTGAGCAGGGCTCCTCTGGGGGGTGCTAATTTGGTTCAACACAGAGAGGAGGCCCGGTCAAGAGGAGCACTCAGGAAACGGAAGAGACAGGAGGACCAGGGGCGGCTACAGGTGGTGGCTGTCCGGGAGGGCGATTACCTGCAGCTGACAGATGGTATGGAGAAACATCCCAGTGAGCTGCGGCGTGTTTATGAGGAGAGTGAGGCATCTCGGTACCGAAGTGGGTCATCCCCGGGTGCCAAGAAAAGAAGATGCTCTGGTTGGGACCCACCTGACGGGTCTCCGGGGGGTGGGCTTTCCAGGGTGACTGACTGGTAATTTGGGGGGCAATGTGTTTAATGTGTGTGCGTGGTTTTTTTTTTACTGATTGCCCGACTTAGTGTGTTCTGCATGAGGTTACTGGGAGAGTTGCTGAAATGTTAACATGTATATTACCCAGGCTACGGTGTTGCTATGTCGACATGGTTAATACACACAATTGCTATGCGACTGTGCCCAGTTTACAATGGAATTATGCCAATGTGTTTCTTACGCTGGATCGCTATGTGAGCTGTCCATGGTGCTGAGTGAGTACCTTAGCATGTCTTAACACATGTGTTTGCTGTGTGTCTTGTACAAGTTGTGGGGGTGATTATGTTGGGTGTTCATGTTCGAGGGTATAACCTGTATGTACATATGTTTATAGGATTATTTTATTTATTATATTGGGAACATGGCGGGTTTTTATTTTCATGGACTATATGTTACTAAAGATGGCAGAATAATCCGTCTAGCTGTGTGGAGGTGGGACAGTAGTCCATCTGTCCCCCTCTAGTTTTAGTTGATTGTGTGCATAGTTAGGTTCTAATTACTTTGTTCACTATTAGTGTGTGCTTCAGGCTCTAAATTTGGGAAGGGTCTGATTGGTGTGCATGTGTTTTGGACTTTTCTACGGGGGGTGGAGGGGTGTAGTGCTGTTCTTGGGACCCTTTATGGTGTGACATGGGTGGTGATGTCACCTGGAGTATAAGAGGGCTGTGTGGCAGAGGGGCAGTCTCTTTGACCACCTCTCTGCCTAACGGGAGCACCTCTGTATCATTGCGAGTCCTATAATAAAGTCCTGTGTAGTTCACCCTTCGCCTCATTATTGTACCACATTTTACGGACATAACAGTCAGGGGGTGGGATCGAACCCACAACCTTCTTACTGCCCTGCTACATTGCTAACCACTGCGCTACTGAGCTGCCCCTTATTTGAATGTTTCTGCTTTTTTCTCCCCCAAACACAATCCTGCATAGGGCCCCTAAAAAGCCAGAAATGGCCCTTTGTTCAGGTGTGATTACAAGTGATCGCCACCTTCAGTGAGTTTTCTACAACAATTAGAAGTTCACATATGCTGTGGAAAAAGTAGTTGCCCCATCCCGATTTCTTATATTTTTTCCATACAGAGGGGACAATAAGTATTGAACACAACATTTTTCTCATTAAACACATTTCTGATGGAGCCATTGATCTGAGATTTTCACCAGATATCAGTAACAACCCAAGTAATCCATACATGCAAAGAAATCAAGACAACTGTGTTCACAAAACAAGCTATATTTAACAAAGTGGACAAGGAATAAGTATTGAACACATGAAGAAAAAGAGGTGCTAAAAGGCACACAAAGCCAAGAAACCAGCTGAAATCCATCAGAATTTAGGAAGCCATCACATCCTCCATTAGTGCAAATTAATTTCAGCTGGTTAAGTCCTGACTGATAGCCTTTAAAAAGGTCTGTGAATATCAGATTGTCACACCATAAAGAGCTCATGATGGGTGGAAGCAAAGAGCTCTTTCTAGACCAGGCCTATTCAAAGCACAGCCCGAGGGCCACATGCGGCCCAGAACCAACCCCCGAGCAGCCCAGGCCCAATCCGTGGCCCAGCCAGAGAAGCAAAGGCCAACACGTACCACAGAACCGCAGAAATCCATCAATTACCACAGACCACAAATGCAACACTCTGTACAGCCCAGCAACTGTCAACACATAACGCAGCGCACCTGCCCTGAAGCGTGGGCTCTTTTATTATGACTGTGGCTACCAGGGCCAGTGGCAAGCCACCAAGCCCACACCAAACGCAAACGGGCAGCACAAATGCACACAAAGTCAATAGAAAGAGGCAAGCACACGCAAAATCGCACACTTGTATCCAAGGGACAGTGCCAGCCCCAAGACTCCGTTGTCATCAACATTGGAGAGCAAACCAGCTCGAAAATGAGACTGCCACTCACCTGGTGAAAGAAGAAATGGGAGCTCCCCAACCGAATTGGGACACCGCTGCCACCCAACCAAGGACCCCTGCCATGGATGTGCCAATAAGACCAGCAGGCCTGCAACACAAGCGCCCACCATCCCGCGAAGCTGCGGAGGCAGGGACAACCCCCCAGGTGAGTTCCCCGTTGGACAATGCAAACCTAAGCATGACATTATTTGGGAGATTTCAACAGCAGGTTGAACACAGCTGCAGAAGTTATAAAGGCAACTTCGCCTGTCTGCAATTCACTCAGATGGTGACTTCATGTCTATTCATGTGTTTACATTGAGTTATAATGTAATCACACCTTGCAAAAAATTTGCCCATTCGCGTTTGGCAACAATGGGCTGCACGGTGGCGCAGTGGTTAGCACTGCGGCAGCACAGTTTACCCTTGGCCGGGGGATTGTGGGGATCGTGGGATCGTGGGTTCGATCCCAGCCCCCGACCAACAGTGATCTGTGTGGAGTTTGCATGTTCTCCCCGTGTTGCGTGGGTTTACTCCGGGATTTCTCCGGTTTCCTCCCACATGCCAAAAACATGCATGTTAGGTTAATTGGCTGTTCTAAATTGTCCCTAGATATCTGTTTCCCATAGGCCCTTAGAATAGAGGATTAGTATTAATGAAAGCGCTTTGAGTGGTCTTTGTGACTTGAAAAGCGCTATATAAGTGCAGGTTAGTTAGTAGTTAGTTAGTTTGGTGTGAAGGCACCTTAAAACATGTCATAGTCAACTCTGAAGCGCACATGTGGTGATTTAAAACAAAACAAACCACAATAGTGGGTATTCAATGCTTGTTAATGTTATCAATCTTTTCTTGGGAAGTTTGTGCCCTTAAGTGTTTGACAGTTCATTTTTATTCAGCTAAATGCACTTTGTGATGTGCCAAGGTCGGTTATGACCAGGATGTAGCATATTTTATTTCGAAAGGGAAACAAATGTTAATGCTACTAACAGTGCACATTGAGTTTTTATACACTTTGAGATATGCTTGAGTAAGATGTGACAAAAATGGTTATTTACAGCATTATATTTTTCCCCCCATTCTATTTAATTGTTGTTCAAGAGAAAAAATATTTCTACTAGTTCTGCTCAACCCCAGCACTGTTATTGTGTTTTTATGCACTTTTGATGTGCCTTTGTCATGTGCCAAGTGCACATTTAAAACCAAGTTAATTAATAAAAAGTTGTATCTTTTGTCATATTGATCTGTGTTGGTTTGAAATTTGTCATATTCAACAAATTGCTGAACATGTGCGGCCCAGTTACATGTCTTGGTTTCAAATTGTGGCCCAACTGATTTTGTAAATGAATAGCCTTGCACTGGACCTTCACAATCTTATTGTTGCAAAACATAATGATGGCATTGGTTACAGGTGCATTTCTAAACTGCTGAATGTTCCAGTGAGCACTGTTGGAGCCATCATTCGGAAGTGAAAAGAACACCATTTTACCATAAACTGGCCACGACCTGAAGCTCCTTGCAAGATTTCTGACAGAGGAGTCAAAAGAATTATCAGAAGAGTTATTCAAGAGCCAAAGACCACTCATGGAGAGCTCCAGAAAGACCTGGAGTTAGCAGGTACTGCTGTTTCAAAGAAAACAATAAGTAATGCACTCAACCAACATGGGCTCTATACCTGCTCACCTCGCAAGACTCAATTGCTGAAGAAAAAGCATGTTGAAGCTCATTTAGAGTTTTCTGCACAACATTTGAGGAAGCCAGTAAAATACTGGGAGAATATAATCTTGTAAGATGAGACCAAAATTAAACTTTTTGGATGCCACAACACACCGCATGTTTGGAGGAGAAATGACACTGCACATCCCATCATGGTGTCAGGGTGTTTTTCAGCACATGGTACAGGCAGACTTCATATAACTGAAGGACAGATGAATGGACAAATGCTCAGAGACATCGTTGATAAGAACTTGTTGTCATCTGCCAACATGCTGAAGATGAAACGAGGGTGGACATTTCAGCAAGACAATGATCCCAAACACAGGAAACTCCCAACTGGCTCCAGAGAAGGAAAACAAAGCTGCTAGAATGGCCCAGTCAGTCACCTGACCTGAATCCAATTGAAAATCTATGGAATGAACTGAAGATCAGAGTTCATAGAAGACACCCAAGGAACCTTGAAGATTTGAAGACTGTGTGGAAGAATGGGCTAAAATCACTCCTGAGCAATGCATGCGCCTAGTTTCTCCATACAGGAGGCGTCTAGAAGCTGTTATTACCAACAAAGGCTTTGCTACTAAATACTGAATAAATGAATTCCCCTAAGCATGTTCAATACTTATTCCCTGTGTCATTCCACTTTATTAAATATAACTTGTTTTGTGAACACAGTTGCCTCGATTCCTTTGTATGTATGGATTACTTGGGTTGTTATTGATATCTGGCAAAAATCTCAGGTCAATGGCTCCATCAAAAATATGTTTAATGAGAAAAATGTTGACATGTTCAATACTTATTTTCCCCACTGTATTTATCACACTTAAATGTTTCATATCATCACACATATTTTTATATTAGACAAAGATAACCCGAAAAAATACAAAATGTAGGCTTGAAATGATTATTTCATTTACCTATTAAGGGGAAAAAAATCTTTCCAAACCTACCTGGCCTTATATGGAAAAGTAATTGCCCCCTGGAGCAACCAGTAATGTAATACCTGCCTGCCAACAGCGTAATAATTTTGGGCATTTTAAATGTAATAAAGCCAGTAATGTAATAAGTTGCCAATAATGACACCCCCTAAACCTAATAACTGGTTGTGCCATCCTTGACAGCAACAACTCCAATCAAGCATTTGTGATAACAGGCAATGTCTTTTAGATTATTGTTGATTAATTTTGGCCAACTCTTCTTTGCAAAATTGTTTCAATTCAGCCACATTGGAGGGTTTGAGAGCGAGCTCACAAACTGATGGCTGGACATTCTTATTCAGGATTTTTTGGTAGAGAGCAGAATTCATGGTTCCATTAAGTTGTCCAGGACCTGAAACAGCAAAGCAGCCCCAGACCATCACACTACCACCACCATGTTTGAGTGTTGGTATGATGTTCTTTTTATGAAATGCTGTTAGGTTTATGCAAGATCTAACTGTAGGGTGAGTATGCCATCTGGTGGACCATTCTAGTAATAGTTGCATAACCTCTCTTTTGCAGGCCAGGGAACTCCGAATCACTGCAGCTAGGTAATTGCCTCCACCTGCACTGATTGTCTGCTGGTGCATAAATAGAATTGGTGGAGAACGGGGGTAAATACTTTTTCACATAGGGCCAACCAGGTAGGTTTGAATAGGTTTTTTTCCTAAAATAAAATCATTTTAAAACATTTTTTTTACTCATGTTATCTTTGTCTAATATAAAATTTGTTTGATCTGAAACATTTAAGTGCAACAAATACACAAAAATATAAGAAATCAGGAAGGGGGCAACAACTCTGAGGCCTTATTCCTTTTAGCATTAGAGGAGGTCTTAATTGTAATGCCCTAGATGGAATTATTGCTATAATCTTTTATAAGTTTTTAATATAAATTAAACTGTTGTTCTAATGTAGTTTATGAGCATTTGTTTTTTATTCACTAACTGATGTACTTTTTCTTTTCATTGACATCAGCCCTTCCTTCTCTTCTCGTTTTGCTTATTTTGCAAATACGTCAAGCGTTAATATTGTACTTACCAACGTCGACCACTAGATGGGGATATAAATTCAGACGTCACTCAGCAGGCACCTATTTATTCAGTGGCTCAACTTTTTGTGGTTTTTATTTTCTCTACTGTACTAGCCGTTGTGTGTGTGTGTGTGTGTGTGTGTGTGTGTGTGTGTGTGTGTGTGTGTGCTCTTTTTTAAAAACCGGTAGAAGAGACTTTAGTTATTCACTTCAAAAGATTTTTAAAGGTGTGCTTTCCTCAGACAAAGACTGATTATTCCAACCACACCTTTTACAAAATGACCCAGAGCAGTGCATTTGGGGGTGAAATGAGTTCAGGGTCCTAAACAATCAAGAAATTAAAGGGTTAACAGGTTAGTCATTTTTTTTTTTTTTAATGGCTGCATCTGGATTTTAGTCCCAGATACTTTGGTTTCAGTTGAAGCAGTTTGTCTTCTTCTTTTGGCTGCTCCCTTTAAGGGTCACCACAGCGGATCATCTGTCTTCATCTCATCCTATTCTTTGCATCTTCCTCTGTAACACCAACCATGCACTCCTTCACTACATCCATGAATCTTCTCTGTGGTCTTTGATGTGTAGTGAGTGTGTAGAGTGTGTGTCTTCTTTTACCCGCCCTGGATGTGACGTCAGGCAGGCTGCACCAACACTATAAATAGTTCTCTGTGTGTTCAATAAAGGGTGTTCGCTGCATGGCATAACTCTGACTCTGACCATCATTTCCATACATAACATTCTGGCGACAAGAGAAAACTATGGGGGCGTATGGGCTACCTCCACCCTTATCACCATTTCTGGAGTACCTGGGAGAGCCAGCGATCCTGTGGCCGAAATGGGTGGCCATGTTCAAGGGTTACATCGCGACGCTGGGCCTAAGTAGACTTGACAGAGTATGAAGACAAGCACTTCTTGCCCACCATCTCGGCGTAGAAGGATGGAAAATTCTCTGCACGTTGGGAGAGACGGAGTCTTATGCGGATGTTTACTTTATTTATATAGCGCCATTTCACAACAACAGTCATCTCATAGCACTTTCAAATGTAGGAGAAACCCCCACAATTGCAGAAAGACCCCAACAATCAGGCGATCCCCTGTGAGCAAGCGCTTGGCGACGGTGGAGAGGAAAGACTCTGTTTTAAACCGGGACATATCACGGTTAAAGAGCAACACTGCAGCAAAGACATTGAGTTGCTAGCTGTTACCATGCGGCCTGCTTATCTCCCGAGGGAATACTCACACTTGATCTGCATTGTTATTTATGCAAATCCGACGGCGAACACTGGGACAGCACATGACACCATTCACTCAGTAACTGGCAGGCTGCTGACACAACACCCAGATGCTCTCCTCTTCATCTCCGGTGATTTCAACCATTTTTCACTGTCCCCCATTCTGCCCACGTTCACCCAGTATGTCACATGCCACACTAGAGACAATAAAACACTGAACTTATTCTATGCAAATACTAAGGAGGCATACACCTCATCACCACTCCCCACAACTTGGTTCATCTCCTGCCGGTGTAAAAAACCCTGGTACACAGACAACCTCCGGTTATGCACAGGGTGAAGATATGGTCTGAGGAGGCAATGGACGCTCTAAAGGAATGTTTTGAAATCACTGCCTGGGAGCAGCTCTGCGATCCACATGGTGAGGACATGGACGGCCTCACTCACACCATCATGGACTACATCAACTTCTGTGTGGACAACACCGTACCCACCAAGACCATACGGTGTTGCTCGAACAACAAACCCTGCATCAACCCTGAGATAAAAACACTTCTGAGAGAGAAGAAGAGGATCTTCAGGTCGGGGAACAGAGAGATGCTGAAGTCCGTACAGAGGGAGCTGAGGAGGAAGATCAGAGAAGGCAAGGAAAGCTTCAGGAAGAAGATGGAGGACAAGCTGCAACAGAGCGACATCGGCGGGGTCTGGAGAAACCTCAAAACTATCTCTGGGCTCCAGGATACCCCCTCCCAGGCCACGGTGGGCAGGGAGTGGGCGAACAATCTGAACCTGTTTTTTAATAGGTTTGACAAACCGCCCTCCCTCCCCCCCGCCCACACACCAGCCACTGCTGCCTCTACAGTCATCGAGACCTGCTGTCCACACCCCACTCCACCAACACCCCCCCACTCCCAGCACACAGCCCCCCAACCTGACCCTCACTAAGACCCAGGTGAGGACGGAGCTGAGGAAGATCAAGGCGAGGAAGGCCTCGGGACTGGACAGCATCAGCGCGAAGCTCCTCAAGTCCTGTGTAGACCAGCTGTGTGGGATTGTGGAGCACATCTTCAACCTGAGCCTGAAGCTGGGGAGGGTACCACAGCTGTGGAAAACATCTTGTGTGGTACCTGTACCAAAGACTTCCCACCCCAGAGACCTGAACAGCTACAGACCAATGGTCCTGACGTCTTACCTGATGAAGACCCTGGAAAGACTGCTCCTTGATCACCTTCGCCCCCTGGTGGGACCAGCAATGGATCCACTCCAGTTTGCCTACCAGCATGGCATCGGGGTGGAGGATGCAGTGATCTTCCTTCTTCACCGTTCCCTGTCCCACCTGGAGAAGCCTGGGAACGTGGTGAGGATCATGTTCTTTGACTTCTCCAGTGCTTTCAACACCATCCAACCGATGATCCTGAAGGACAAGCTGCTGTGCGCAGGGGTGGACCAGCATCTGTCATCATGGATCCTGGACTACCTCACAAACCGGCCACAGTTTGTGAGAACCCGGGATTGTGTGTCTGACATGAGCATCGGCAGCACGGGGGCCCCCCAGGGAACCATTTTGGCTTCCTTCCTGTTCACTCTTTATACTGCGGACTTCTCACACAACACAACACACTGCCATCTACAGAAGTTCTCTGATGACTGCAATCGTTGGCCTCATCTCCAACGGAGATGAAGCTGAGTACAGAGGACTTATCCAGGACTTCGTGGACTGGTGCCGTCGGTACTGCCTCCAGATCAACGCGAGGAAAACTAAGGAGCTGGTGGTGGACTGCCGCAGGCAAGGACAACCCCTCACAGCACCAGTAAACATCCAGGGAACAGACATTGAGATGGTGACATCCTACAAGTACCTGGGTGTTCATTTGAATAATAAACTAGACTGGTCACACAATACCGATGCACACTACAAGAAGGGACAGCGCAGGATGTTCCTACTGAGGAGGCTCAGGTCTTTTGGTGTACAAGAAGTGCTCCTGAAGACATTCTACGATTCGGTAGTGGCATCAGCCATCACTTTTGGAGTGGTCTGCTGGGGCAGTGGCATCACAGCAGCCGATAGGAAGAGACTGAACAAACTGATCAAGAAAGCTAGCTCTGTCCTGAGGCAGCGCCTTGACCCAGTGAAGGAGATAGGAGAGAGAAGAATGGTGGCTAAGCTGTCATCTCTGCTGGAGTCCGAGTCCCACCCTATGCAGGACATGCTGAACGCACTGAGGAGCTCTTTTAGCAGTAGGCTACATCATCCTACGTGTGCGACTGAGAGGTTTCGCAGGTCCTTCCACCTACAGCTGTCAGACTTTATAACCTAAGCAGAGCTGCACGCGGAGATAGCAAAAAAAACGTGACAACCTAATAGTATTGAATGCAAAAGATGCAACAGACTTACACAAAATGGTCCCCTCCAGTATACAACTAGGACAATATCGCTACGGAGGGTGACAATATGTATGGGTACATATTCATACTATGTGGGGCAACTAAATAGACGGTTATGCTGTTTATTCCATCTAGCTACAGTGCTCTGCACTGTGTATAAATATTTACATATTTATGTGTACATATGTATATTCATTGCTCTTTTTCTCTTATCTTCTAAATTATTGCTCTGAGTGTCGCTATCCTTGTGCTGTTGCAATCCTGGAATTTCCCCATTGTGGGACTAATAAAGGCTTATCTTATCTTATCTTTAACAGGAAGAAACCTCCAGCTGAACCAGGCTCAGGGAGGGGCAGTTATCTGCTGCGACTGGGTGGGGGGTGAGGGGATATAGAAGATGAAAAGAACAGACATGTAGAGAGCAAACAGCATGATGGGGACTCAATCTATGGGAGTGAACAAACAGATGTTAATGACCAGCAAAAAAAAAAAAAAATATTTACTTGATAGTGAAGAAAGGAGTGAAGCCCAGTGCATTATTGGAGGTCCCCCGGCTGTCTAAACCTATTAGCAGCATAACTAAGGGAGGGTTCAGAAACACATGATCCCTCCCTAATTGTAGGCTATATCAAAAAGGAAGGTTTTAACCCTATTCTTAAAAACAGAGATCTTTTTAAAACAGAGATTCTTAAAAACAGAGAAAACAGAGTCTGACTTCTGAATCCAGATTGGCAGCTGGTTCCACAGGAGAGGAGCTTGATAACTGAAGGCTCTGCCTCCCATTATACTTTTTGTCATGGATGGCCCTCACAAGCCATCATAAGACGCCACAAATCACCAGTGAATTTGTACAGTTTATTAACAGAACAGAAAAGGAACAAAATAACAAGCCACGGGGGGCTAAAACACACCACAATGAATACAGTCAATGACAGGGGAGAATGGAAACATAAGGAGACACACTTACGGATAAATACGAGGGATAGGACATATCCCTCGATAAATACGTAATAACGTAATAACGTCTGACCAAGGGAAGGTTTTTGATGAGACTGCTGCATATTTCGCTCCCAGCTGCCCTCTTAAGTAGGGAGCCGCTGATGAGGCGAAATGTAGCTCAGCTGACAGCTCTGACAGCAGGAAGCCCCTCCGAGTGCTGTCACAATAAAGGCTCGGAGAGCCAAAAGGGGCACACAGCCGTCAGAAGGGAGAAAATAGTGCATGGCTCGAGCGTGGGCGAGATCGGCGCTCGAACCATAACAGTACCTCCCCCTGAGGCGGCGAACTACGAGCGCCGTTTGACACCCAAGCCCCCCCCCCCCCCCCCCAGGGTGGGCAGATGGGGAAAAAGGCCTGGAGGGTGAGAACCAGAAAGAGAAAAAAAAACATGACGAAGACAGTGAACAAATGAGGCAATTACAGAGTATGGTTACAAAGAAAGACACAACACTCCATAACGCACAAATGATACATTGAACAGGGCAAAAAAGTAAACAAGAGGCCTATAACTAAAACCCACAGGCCCACAAGACACCAAAAGTTAGATACAATTCATCCCTCAGACAGGAGAGAGGAGAAGAGGGAAAAAAAAGACATGCAAAACAATGGTAAATACATGGATCAGAACAACTAACATGGAATGACCTTATACCTCAGTGGGACCACAAAACACATGAGGATGACGACAGGCAGAGTCCAATTAAACAGGAACAGTTCCGGCGGTCTCCCTGCGTCTAATGGCCAAACGGTGATTAAGGGAAAACGGAAATGTTCGGGCGGCCTACCCCAGTCCCAGGCCCGGAAAGTCAGAACCTCCGGTGGCCGAACCAGGTCGCCCAGTAGGAAGTACTGTACGTCGGGTGGCCGACCCAGAACGTTAAACTTGCGAGACAGCTCCCCAGGCGGCCGACCCGCATCACTCAGCCACCAGGACTGTGGGGAAACAATTGGAGACGGCCTCCCTGGAGAGGGGAAAGACGAGGGAGAGCCGGGCCGAATGTTGAGAACCCCAACGGCCTCCGGTGGAGATGAGCTGGAATGATGACGGTGATGATGAAGATGATGATGACGATGAGCCAGTCCAATGCCAGGCGGCAGAGGGTCTGCAGCTCCCTCACCGACCTTGAACCGCCAGGGTTCAAGGTCGGGGTCTCAGCTGTACCCATGTCGGACCCCGATTGGGTCTCGGCTGCACCCACGATGGACCCTGATTGGGTCGGCGCAACACCGGTACCGACCTCCAACTCTGAACCCGGAACCTCCAGCACAGTGACCGGGATTGGCTCTGCACCGGTGACCCTGGGAGAAGGCTCAGAAGAAGGGAAAGAACCAGGATCAGAATCACCGGTAGCGACAGAGCCCAGCGAGACGAGCTCGGGTGCAGCGGACGGCTGCCCCTGGCTCGTCTCCCTGAGAGACAGGCAAAAATGCTCTAAAATGGAAAGAAGGAAAACAAAGTAGAGCACTTGCCTGCACTTGAGTTCTGTCGCTGTCCAGGACTTCGATGATCCGGGCTCAGGACGAAGAAGGTCGTCGTCTGGCTCCCACTCGGCTGCGGCAGGCTCCGCAGCCGGCATGATGGTCTCTGCAGCCTGAGGACCCTCCAGCGCTAACGTTCACGTCGACGACCCGCATGGCATGGTGGCAGGGGACCCTTGACCCGCTGGATCGGACCGCTCATCTGTGGAGACCCGGGGACGCTTCGTCGTCGGCACAGGCTCCACGCTGCAGTCCGCTCTCCTCCTCTGCCCATGAAGTGGCTGCGGGGCTGGAACCAGGCTCTCCAGAACCGCAGGCCCCCTCCTCGTCCGGCGACGTAGGCCTGGCGTCATGGACCACTCAGCGGAGGGAGACACAGAGGCAGTAGGTTTAATGACAGAAGCTACAGCAGGTGGTGGGAGCCCAGGGGACTGCGAACCCCGAACTCCACCCTCAGGAGTCAGACAAGGCAAATCACAACTACGGGGAGAAAAATGAACTTGCACTTGCCTGTTTCCCGGAGGATGGATGGTGCCTGCTGTAGTGGGTGGAGCTCTTCCCTTTGCCCTCCGGATGGTGACGGCAGGCCCCTCGGGAAGACGAGGAGGAGCTGCTCGCAGTGGATTGCAGATGGGCCTCGCCGAAGCACGACTCGCAGCACTCACAGCAGCCGGAGATGACATCAAGGAGGAGGGGGCCACAGCCGAGGCGATCCGGGCACAAGGAGCTGACGGAACAGCTGGGACAGATGACCCGGGGGAAGCAACTGCGGGGATTCCCTCCTGTCGTGGAAGACGCAGCTGACTGGGAGGCTGGGTTCCTCCGACGACTCGGAGCTGGATCCGGACGGGATTCTCGTTGGGGCCTAGTTTTGAAATGGCGACAATGCTTACTGACTGATGGTGAGGCAAGGGGACCAGGAACACATGGTGCCGGGGCTGGACGGGTGACAGGAGCTGAATTCCGAAATGTGGAGCGGGGATGCCTCTCCGTCGGCCTCCTGCCAGGGTTTCCCTCCAGTCTATGGATCTCCACTCTTGTCGGGGACGCCGTCCTCGAGGGAGAAGGAGAAGGTTCCTTGGCCGTCTCTACAATTAACGCACGCTGTGCCACAATCCATGTTACCCTCTCCTTCCCTTCCGGAAAGGAGGTGAGGTGGTATCTTAATAAGGCCCTCTGGGCGAGGAACAAGTAGTCACCTGCCGCTGGAGTGGGCATGAGACGATGGGCCTTAGCCAGATAGCCGTCGACCTCTTGGAACCACTCAGGGCAAAACCCACGCTCGAGGGCGGACATACTGTACACAAGCCCAGGCGAAGGGAAAAAACTCCAAACCATGGCAAACTCATGGCGACAGGCGTCTCAGTTTGGCAGCAGTCTACTGTCATGGATGGCCCTCACGGGCCATCATAAGACGCCACAAATCACCAGTGAGTTTGCACAGTTTATTAACAGAACAGAAAAGGAACAAAATAACAAGCCACGGGGGGCTAAAACACACCACAGTGAATACAGTCAATGACAGGGGAGAATGGAAACATAAGGATACACACTTATGAATAAAGACAAGGGATAGTCTACGTCTGAACAGCGGGATGCTCGAATAACATCTGACCAAGGGAACCTTTTTGATGAGACTGCTGCATATTTCGCTCCCAGCTGCCCTCTTAAGTAGGGAGCCGCTGATGAGGCGAAATGCGGCTCAGCTGACAGCTCTGACAGCCGGAAGCCCCTCCGAGTGCTGTCACAATAAAGGCTCGGAGAGCCAAAAGGGGCACACAGCCGTCAGAAGGGAGACAATAGTGCATGGCTCGAGCGCAGGAAAGATCGGCGCTCGAACCATAACACTTTTGGAGATTCTAGGTATTATAAGTAATCCTGCATTTTGGGAGCGTAGTGCTTTGTTAAGATAATAGGGTAGTATCAGATCTTTTAAATAAAAAGGGGCCTGATTGTTTAGAGCTTTGCAAGTGAGAAGAAGGATTTAAAACTTAATCCTAAATTCTATGGGAAGCCAATGAAGGGAGGACAGAACCGGAGAGATATGATCTCTCTTTCTAGTACCTGTTAAAACTCTTGCTGCAGCATTTTGGATCAACTGAAGACTTTTTAAAGATGTTTTAGGACAACCTGATAATAAAGAGTTACAATAATCTAATCTAGAGCTAACAAAAACGTGGATCAGTTTCTCAGCATCACTCTGAGACAAGATGCTCCTAATCTTGGCAATATTACGCAAATGATAGAAGGCAATCTTAGAAACAAATTTAATATGTGAATTGAAAAACAGATCTTGATCAAAAATAACTCCAAGGTTCCTCACAGAGCTATTAAGAGAAAGGGTAACTGCATCCAAACTAAGAGTTTGATTTGGAAAGGTATTTCTAAGGTTTTTTGGACCAACAAGAACAACTCATGTCGCGTCACGTCTCTGAACTCACGTCACGTCAAAGCGTTATCTTGTCCGCTTTTGTTTGTTTTTATTAACTTTGTTTTTAATTTTTTTTTATCTCTTTTTACTGATATTAGCTTTTTACTTAGTGTTAGCTTAGTGTTGGCCTAGCAGAAAGCCCGATTGGCACACAGGTGAATCAGACCCAGGGCAGGGCTGTTTTCACCAGGCTAGGCTAACTTGTTTTTAGCTAGCTAGCTAGGCTAGACTAATCTGTTTTTAGCTGTTTTTAGCTAGCTAGCTATTCAGTTCTCGCCTGGAACCTCATGACTCCATCCCCGACGTGTGTCAGCTGTGTGTCCTTCCTTAACCCTAGAGCACTATCGCCGGGTGATTTTCACCCGAGCAAATGTATTTACATGATTTTCAATATGTTGCATTTTTCTGAGTGTCATGGGTCCCTGGGTAGCTTCACCATTGTTTTTGACATCTTTGAAGGTGTGGGTGTTTCCCTACCCCAAAGCCCACTTTTTCCTACAGGCATGCTTTTGGGTGATTTTCACCCGGCAATAGTGAAAGAGGGTAAAGTACGTTTTGGGTGGATTTCACCCGGTGATAGTGTTAGTATATAAAATCAGAACACTCGCTATAAAAAGTAACACCGTCACTCTTTTGCCGGGTAATTTTTACCCGATATAATATATCCAACAAAAAGTACTTGTCATAAAAAATAGATCAAAATATGACAACACATGATAAATTAGAGTGGTTTTCTTTTATTTTCAACTGTGGCATGTGTAACAAAATGAAAAAAAAAATGTCATAGGACATGCTTTACTGAAAAATTAGGAATTCATGAACAAAAAATTCCTAAAAAAAAAATAAAAAAAATAATGATACTGGAAACTTGGTCTTTGGTCCACCCATTCCTGGGACATGTGAGACTGCTTGTAAGGAATAGGTAAGTAAAAGTGGTCCTGGAATTTGCATGCTATCCTTATTTAGTGCAGTGGTTATGAATAAATATCACAAAGTGGTGATTTCAAAGGGAATTCATATGGTGAAAACAATATTTTAGTCAATTGGTCATTTTTACCCACTCAAAAAATACCATTATTTGTTCCTCTCTCCTGCAGCTGTTCGCGTGTCAAGGAGTCTGTGCCTTCACCAGCGAAGTCTCACATGTCCCAGGAATGGGTGGACCAAAGACCAAGTTTCCAGTATCATTTTTTTTTTTAGGAATTTTTTGTTCATGAATTCCTAATTTTTCAGTAATTTTGGAGCAGTTTATGGGGGTCCTCCTATGACATTTTTTTTTTTTATTTTGTTACACATGCCACAGTTGAAAATAAAAGAAAACCACTCTACTTTATCATGTGTTGTCATATTTTGATCTATTTTTTATGACAAGTACTTTTTGTTGGATATATTATATCGGGTAAAAATTACCTGGCAAAAGTGATGGTGTTACTTTTTATAGCGAAAGTGTTCTGGGGTTAAGAAGGTTTCTGAGTTGGAAGTGAGACTCTCCAACCTCTGTAAGATTCGGGAGGCTGAAGACCACCTAGACACTATAATTCTCTGGAGGGCATCTGCCCTGGCAACCGACTCGCAGCTAGCAGAGACGGCTACTTACCTGGGTGAATTCAACACATCGCTACCCACTTCCACCCCTGCTCTGGTCTCCTCAGCTGTCCAGGACCCCAGCAATAAACACTGGCTTCAGCTTGGAGCTAAACCCAAAGCCCTGGGTGGTCTTTCACATCCTCAATGCGCGCCCTGGACCTTGGTTGGGCCAACTAGCAAACATCGGCGATTGACCAGACATGGCCGCTCCTCCTCTCTTCCCTTGCTACTGGAAAACAGATTTGACATCCTTTCCCTGGAAGATTTTCCCCACCTGGACATCGATCATCCTCCCATGGCCGTCCCCCTCCCCTCCTCCTTCAGCAGCGGCCCAAACCCGCAAGCCCCGGATTAAAACTACTTTAGGTGTGCCAAACTATACACCAGCTCCAAAAAGAAGAGAGCGCATCGCCCCGCCATCACAACAACAACATCGGCAAAATTATCCACCTTTTCAGAAACCACCGGCAAGGCTCCCCCAGACGACATTGGTAATTGGTGATTCGATTATGAGGAATGTCAGAAGCAGGTACTGTGTCACTAAATTTTTTCCTGGGGCTAAAGTGTCAGACATTGAGGCTCTTACCCCTGACCTATTAAATGAATACCCCCACGCTAAAACTGTCATTGTACATGTTGGATGCAACAACATCCCAGATGAAGCGTCGCAGATCTTAAAGTGACTTCAAGAGCCTTCTGTCCACTCTTATGAACTGTGGCAGACGTGTTTATTTCTGGGCCCTTGGCCCCTTTCAGACGAGTATGCAATTATTTTAGCAGAACTCTCAGTCTTAATACCTGGTTGTGTTCTACATGTCTTACTTTTAACATTGGTTTTATAGACAATTTCAACCTGTTTTGGAACCGCCCATCATTTATGAGGCCACATGGTATCCATCCAAATAGACTTGGTGCATGTGTTTTAAGGGACAATCTGTTCTATTCCATTCAGCGTTTTTTAGTACAGTGACTGAAATTTGGTGCGTTAACTCACCCCGAAGTTCCTGGGTCTGCCAACCAGCCTTTCTTTGTTTCCACTTCTCAAATTAATCCTATTAATCCAAAAAATCCTCACTGTTTAGATCAGTCTTCAGTTGATAACCCCATAGAAATTGTGTCTGTCTCCCGTTACCCAAAATATTATAACCCAAGACAAATACAACATAACTTGATAAATTCACCCCTTTCTGCAGCTCCTTCTCATCCGCCACCCCTCAACTTAGCCCCTGTCTTCCCCCTCAGAGAACCTTTGTCTACTTCCCCCAAAGCTAATAAAAATATAATGTATAAACATCCCAAAGTGATTAAACAAAAAGTTGGTAAATCTCAAATTAAACATCAAGTCTCTAAATTTAATGATTCGGCCTCCCTTCCTCCTCATAATGTGAAAATTAAATGTGGTTTGTTAAATATTAGGTCTCTAACTCCCAAGTCTCTACTAGTTCATGATCTATTAATTGATCATCAGACTGATTTAATATCCCTTACAGAGACTTGGTTAGGGCAGGATGATTATGTTGGTTTGAATGAATCAACTCCCTCTGGTTATTTAAACAATCATAATCCTAGAAGTTCTGATCGTGGAGGTGGAGTAGCGGCAATTTACCATTCTAAATTACTAGTTAATGTAAAGCAAAAAACATGTTTTAATTCCTTTGAGGGCCTGGTCCTCACTATGGGGCATGTTAGCAATCTTAGCTTAAACTCAGTTTTCTTTACTATAGTTTACCATACTCCCTCAGCCTACTCAGAGTTTTTATCCGAATTCGCCAGATTTTTAGCTGATTTAGTGCTGAAATCAGATAGAATAATTATAGTAGGGGATTTTAATATACATGTTGATGTAGATAGTGACTGTCTTAATAAGGCATTCAATTCAATATTAGACTCATTGGGGTTTTCCCAGAAAGTAGAAAATTCTACCCATTATCTCCACTACACATTGGACCTTGTTCTGACTTATAATATAGAAATAGAAAATCTAGTGTCTCCTCATAATCCTGTACTGTCAGACCATTGTCTGTTAACCTTTGATTTCACTATTTCTGATTATTTGACTCCTAAAGAAAAATATTACTACAGCAGATGTCTTTCAGATGATGCTGTTAACAAATTTTTGCAGATTGTCTCCTCTATACCATGTGTCAACACAACGGAAATAAAAGATGGAGAGCTTGCTCCTTCTGTAATTGATAGCATGGTAGATAGTGTTATAGCCTCTCTGCATCAGACTCTAGAATTGGTGGCCCCTTTAAAAAAGAAAAAGTCCAATCAGAGATTTCTAACCCCTTGGTTTAACACAGAAACTCATAGCTTAAAACAGAAGACTCATCAATTAGAAAGAAAATGGCATTCCACTAATGAAAATGGCATTCCACTAATTTAGATGAATTTTATTTAGCGTGGAGAAATCATCTTCTAATTTATAAAAAATCTCTTAGAAAAGCTAGAACATGTTATTACTCTGCATTAATAGAAGAGAATAAGAATAATCCCAGGTTTCTTTTCAACACTGTAGCCAGGTTGACAAAGAGTCAGGACTCTGTCAACCCTCGCATGCTCCTAGAGCTTACTAGTCAGGACTTTTTGAACTTTTTCAATCATAAAATTTTATCTATTAGAGATAAAATCAATCAGATTATTCCCACTGTAAACTTAAGTACAGCAACTACTACAACTCCTTCAATTGATATCTGTTTGGATAAGTTTACTCCAATTGACCTTTTAGAGTTAGATAAAATATTTTCCTCATCCAAGCCTTCAACTTGTCTTTTAGACCCTATTCCTACCAGGTTATTTAAAAAAGTCTTCCCACTTACTGGTAGCCGTATTCTTCAAATAATCAATTCTTCTTTAACCTTAGGTCATGTACCGCAAGCTTTTAAAATTGCTGTAATTAAACCCTTACTCAAAAAGCCAACGCTCAACCCAGGAGTTTTAGCTAACTATCGATCAATCTCTAATCTGCCTTTCATTTCAAAAATCTTTGAAAGAGTTGTTGCTATGCAATTATTTGACCACTTACAGGGAAATGGTTTATTTGAAGAGTTTCAATCTGGGTTCAGAATTCATCATAGTGCTGAAACAGCCTTAGTGAAGGTCACGAATGACCTTCTTATCGCATCTGATAATGGACTCATTTCTGTACTTGTCCTTTTAGGTCTTAGTGCAGCCTTTGATACTATCAATCATGATATCCTACTTGATAGATTAGAACACTATGTTGGACTAAATGGTACTGCACTGCAGTGGTTTAGATCTTATTTGTCCGATAGATTTCAGTTTGTTCATATCAATAACCATCAGCCTTGCCTCTTACTTTGTCTCTAAACCGCTCAACCTGAGCTGTCCCTCTGATATAATCATTTCTAATCCTGTCCATCCTAGTCACTCCCAATGTGAATCTTAGCATCTTCAAGGCAGGCAACTTAGGCAAGGCAAGTTTGTTTGTATAGCACATTTTGTGTACCAGACAATTCAAAGTGCTTTACAATGAGAATTTTGGCATCTTCCACTCTACTACCTCCAGCTTCACCTCATGTCTTTTCATCAGTAAATCTTCCCTTTCACTCTAGCAGCTATCCTTCTGTCACAAATCATCCTTGCCACTCATCTCCACTCTCACTGCACTCTCTTCTTCATCTCTTTTGTGCATTTTCCATTGCTTTGGATGGTTGACCCCAGGTATTTAAACTCATCTACTGTCAAGGATGTTAGATGAGTGAAGCATCTTGACTTATAGATTATCTTTGTTTGATGATGTATGAAGCAAAAGTGAGAGCTGATTGGCTCTGTGAAGGGAGTTGCGGGAAGCGTTGAGTTTTTCAGAAAATAGCTATCTGTGAGCATGCAAGCTATTCATTAAAAAAAGAGTTTGTAAAGAAACCCTCAGCCTTTGCCTGTAATTTGACATGGTGTCAGAAGTGGTCCTAACAGAGGAGGACACACGGTAAAGAAAATGCCAAATTTCAAGCCACTGGAAAACTTCACCTTTGACAAGCAGGGGGAATGGCAGATGTAGCGACAACATTTCCTACGGTATCACACGGCATCAAAGTTGACCGAGGAGGACAAGGCAGTCCAAGTGAGCACATTAATCTTCACGATGGGATATAAGGCGGAAAACATCATGAAATCATTCACATTCCCTATGAGAGAGTGAGAATGACTTTGACGTCATGCTGAAGATGTTTGATGAATGCTTTGTGCCTCGGAAAAATGTGATCCACGAGAGAGCCCAGTTCCACCAGCGCACACAGAAAGCGGGTAAGAAGACAGAGGTCTTTATAAGGGCTCTGTATGAACTGTCAGAGCACTGTGACTTTGGGGATAAAAGAAATGAAAATATCAGAGATGGGCTAGTTGTGGGAATATGTGATAAAGAGCTATCAAAAAGACTGACGCTGATGTGACTCTAAAAAACGATTTGTCTCTGGATGTGGCTGTACAGATGCTCAGACAAGCTGAGGATGTCGAGCTGCAAATTGGCCAGCAGGGGGAATCCTCACACAGCATACAAGAGATAAAGCATCAGCCAGGTGTATACTGGGCTGATAGACGTGAAAGAGAAAGCTTCAGACCTAAACAAGGTGGGAGAAATATACTAGACAGTGGAAGTGGAAGATGCACAAGATGTGGAAAAATGCATCATAAAGATATGTCAAGTTGCCCAGCTTTGGAATCTGTGTGCAGGAAATGCAATAAAAAGGGACACTGGGAGTGCATGTGCAGGTCAAAGGCAGTGACGGAGGTCAGAGACAGGACAGCGGAAGCAGGAGGATTTTACCTCGGGTCCGTTCATTCAGACAGTGACCCACAAAAGTGGACAGTGATTCTTGGCCTAAGCCAAACAACAGTTCCATTCAAGGTTGATACAGGGGCTGATGCCACAGTATTGGGCTAAAACAGTTTTAGAAAATGAAACAGACACCAACTCTACAGAAACCAAATGTCCCTCTTGTCAGTCCTGGGGGTCACTTAGAATGTCTTGGGTTCTTCAAAACTGACCTCAGCTACAAGGGAAAGCACCACAGCACAAAGATGAATGTGACCACAGGCCAAACAGTGAGCAACCTGCTGGGGAAAGAGGCAGCCATAGCGCTGGGGTTGGTGAAAGAGTGGAAGAGATAAAAGGAGCATTTGGAGAGCATGGCACTCTGTGCGTGTGTGTGTGTGTGTGTGTGCGCTTTTAAAAACATTTTAGAGACACTCTGACTGATGTGCTCTGAAACTCTACACTGCCACAGCAAATATTAAAATCAACTTGAAAACTATTGTGTGTGTTTGTGTGTCTGTGTTTTCTCTGCTGTAAGATCCCTCCCTTTGCGTTTGTGCGTGTGTCTTTGTGTGTCTGTGCTTTTTAAAAACATTTAGAGACGCTCTAACTGATATCTGGTTTTGCAAATTGAAGCCACTATAAACATGCCACTTCAGACGAGAAGTTCTGCCATCATTAACCCCATCCGAACCCTAAACCACATATGACAACAGATCATAAAATCATATTTTATGATTTTATGATCATAAAATCATAAAATCACAATCTGTCAGTTTGACGAGAGGTTTTTGGACCAAAGGTCATGTTTTCAAAACACTTTTGATTGACAACCTAATTACGCGAGGTCACGGGTCATGTTTTCAAAACAGTTTTGATTGACAGCCTAATTACACAGGGTCACGGGGGCGGGGTCAGGGTCAGGACAGGTCAAGGGGGTGTGGCACCTGTCAAAACTGAGATAGAGGGTGTGTACGAGTACTACCCCACCTCTCTAAAGCATGTTAGCACTGAGGGGGAAGAACGACGAATCTTTCCTGTTTGCCCAACTGTTCCTCAGGAACCTACCTGCTACAGCGAGGGCGAACCTGGCCAACTCACCACTGCTGGTGACCAAGGACTACCACGCCCTGGAGCAGGAAGTGGACCGCATCATTTTAGCAACCAGAGCTCTCAGCGTGCATGCAGCAGCACCGGCATCCATGAGGGGCTCCAGCCAGGTCGAGGAGCCATTGGTGGTAGCCGGGATGGACGCCAAGAGACGCAGGAACGGGGCGATCTGTTTTTGTCATCGCTGTTTTGGCTCAGATGCCCAACACTGTCTGCCGCCATGCCAATTCAAGAAGCCGGGAGGACGGCACAGCCAGCAGTCAGTAGCAGCTGCGACCGCTGGCGACAGGAACAAGCTGCTTTTTATCACGGACACATGTTCGGGGAGACAGTTTTTGGTGGACTCTGGCTCCCAGAAGAGCCTCATCCTGCCGGTCAGTGCAGACAGGTCTGCAGGAGGCAGCAGTCCCAAGCTCACGGCCGCCAACAGGACGTTTGGCGAATGGACGCTGACGATATGCTTGCACGGACACAATTATCAGTGGGAATTGATAATTGCTGCCACTGCACCACCGTGGCAGCACGGTGGTGCAGTGGTTAGCACTGTTGCCTTACAGCTAGAAGGTTCCTGGTTTGAATCCCCAAGGTGGCAGGGGTTGGAACCTTTCTGTATGGAGTTTGCATGTTCTCCCTGTGCTGCGTGGGTTTATTCCGGGGGCTCCGGTTTCCTCCCACAATCCAAAGACATGCAAGTCTTCCTTTTGCCTTCAGTGAGAGCAGTCGCATTTTTTTTCCTCCCTCCTCCTATCCTGCCTTCCTGACCTAATCCCAGCTTGCTGCGTCTGAGTGAGTGTCTGTGCCGTCTCACCATCTTGCTGATCTCAACCCAAATGGAAAATACGGAAAATGGATATAAGCTGGGCTTTAAACGCAATTGACACCACCTTTTCAAACAGAAAATTGGGCCCGGGGGAGCCCAAATGTGGAGAGACCCATGGATTGGAACTCATGTGTCTGTGTGATTTGACTGAGGATGTGGAAAAACATCTACCTGTTTTGGCTACGATCACAGGATTTCTGCCGATTGGGCTTTGGAGTTCTCCTGGTGTATCGAAAATTTAACTGGAGGAGCTAATCAAAATGCGGACCCGGCGGAGCTGCTTCTCAATAATTCGACCAGATGGGGAGTGCACGAAGTAGCGGCAAATGACCAACATGGAATTTACCATCTGCATGCATTGTAGAGAGATGGACTCTATCGGACATGTTCATCTGTGTTTAGAAGGGGAAACATCTGGAGTCGCTTCGTGCTCTCCAGGGATTGATATGAATTTAAAGCCAGTGAATGTTAATTTGAATTGTAAGCTCAGAATATGACAATAGGGAAATCCTATACTCCTATACTCTGTCTGAGCAGATTCGGCCTTGATCGGCGCCCCTGGATAACTCACTCCTCCAGAGTTGAGATAAGCGGATGTGTCAGCTGGCTCGCTAACCCAAACACCGCTGCTGTGCAATAAACAGAACTCTTCAGGGACAGCGTTCATGAACTATAACATCTATCGTTGCCTAGGAGACTATTTGTTGTGCTCCAGTAACTGATACACTCAACACTGCACACACGCTGATATCATCATACTGATATACATACACTGCTCTCTCCCTGCTGTGTGATTTGTCTACTAAATGTCTGCTAAATAAGCATTGAGGGTTTTTTTGCCTGCAATCAAAATTTCGCTTACTTACTTAAGCGTCAATTTGATAAAACATGTTTTTTTCTCTCGCCTACTGTGTGATATCCACTCTTTTTCTTTTTTTTTCCTTTCTTCTTTATGACTGGCGCCTAGCGGCTGCCGAGGCCTTGGATGCGCTCTGCAGAGCGTGCCCAAATGCCAAGTCACGTTTCGTTACCTTGTATTCATACATGTGTAATGACAATAAAGTTGAATCTCATCTCATCTCATCTCATGTTAGGTTAATAGGTTGTTCTAAATTGTCCCTAGATATCTGTTTCCTATAGGCCCTTAGAATAGAGGGTTAGTATTAGTGAAAGCGCTTTGAGTGGTCTTTGTGACTAGAAAAGCGCTATATAAGTGCAGGTTAGTTAGTTAGTTAGTTAGACTTTGTGGTAGTTGCGTGCTCTGCCCCAGTTTTAGGCGCAGATTTTTTATGTGCTTATGGGTTGTTAGTTGATGTTGCCAACAGACGTTTAGTGGACACTGTCTCTTTCACGTCCCTGCCTTGCACAGCTTGGGGAGCTGGGTCAACAACACTGGTTAGCATTATACTGTAGCTCCAGGGAGTAAGTACCAGCATTTACTTTCACAGTTCCCAGCACTCACGGTCCTGACTTTTTCGGCTACGGTAACCAAACATGGGGTCATACATTTCATAACCACAAATGGCCCACAGGAGTTTGCGCAACCTTGGCGCTTGGACGTGGCTAAACTGGCCAGCACGCGCGAGGAGCTTTCCAATTTGGAGCAGCTGGGCATTGTCAGGCACTCTAACAGCCCTTGGGTATCCCCGCTACACATGGTGCCTAAGGCTGATGGGTCGTGGCAACTGTGCGGCGATTTCCGGTGCTTGAACAACGCCACGGAACATGATTGGTATCCCATCTTGCACATCCAGGATTTTTCCATGCACCTGGCCGGGACACGTGTTTTTTTTGAATCAGGTCCGCGGTTACCACCAGGTGACGGTGCGCACGGAGGACATTCCCAAAACAGCGGTAATAACTCCTTTCGGCCTTTTCGAGTTTTTACGCATGCCGTTCGGGTTAAAGGGTGCCACGCAAACCTTCCACAGAATGATGGACGCAGTGCTCCGTGACCTGCCTTTCGTTTTTGTCTACTTAGATGATATTCTGGTGGCTAACGCATCTGAGGAGGAATCCCTCACCCATCTCAAAATGGTTTTCCAAAGGTTGGAAGTGCATGGGCTTATAGTCAACTCGGCGAAGTGCCAGTTCGGTGTGCCAGTGATCGATTTTTTTGGGTCACCGCATTTTGTTGGAGGGCGTGATTCCACTACCTGATAAGATACGCGCCGTGTCAGACTTTCTGCATCCGCAGATTGTGAGGGCCCTACAGGAATTTTTGGGCATGGTCAACTTTTATTACCGTTTCCTCCCCCGGGCAGCCCAGCAGCTGCAGCCATTGTACGCTGCATTTAAGAAAAAGAAGCCCGTGGAAAACATTGACCGGACCCCCAAGCGAATCCAGGCTTTCACAGATGCCAAAACAGCGCTCGCTGATGCCGCTGTGCTAGCCCCCCCATCCCATTGGCGTGGATAGCGCTCACCACGGATGATTCTGACGTTGCTATTGGGGCAGTGGTGGAACAGTATGTCTCTGGTTCGTGGCAGCCGCTTGAATATTTCAGTCGTACTTTGCATGACAACGACCGCAAATACAATACGTTCGACAGAGAATTGTTGGCCCTCTACCTGGCGACACGCCATTTCCAGTTTTGGCTAGAAGGGCGCAAGTTCACCGTGCTCGTGGATCATGAACCACTAATGTAAGTGATGTCCAAGGTCTTGGAACCGTGGTTGGCCCGGCAGCAATTTCAGAGTGATCTTGGAGTTCAAGACCGGCATTCAACACGTTGCCGGTAAGCTCAATGTCGTGGCCAATTGCTTGTCACGCGTGTTGGTCTCCCCGGTCTACATGGGAATAGATTTCCCTGCCATGGCCGTGGAGCAAACCGGGGATGCGAACATTTGCACGCTTCAGTCTGCTCCTACTGGGTTAAAGCTGGAGAGCAGGGTGGTGCAAGAAGGGTGCCCTCCCTTGCTCTGCGATGTCTCCACTGGTCGCCCGCGCCCGATGGTTCTGAGCTCTTGGCACCGCCACATTTTTGAGTTAGTCCACTCCCTTTCGCATCTTGGCGTGCGCGCCTCAGTTAAACTGGTGGGGGCGAAATTTGTCTGGCCGTGCTTGCGCTATTACATGAAAGAGTGGGCTGCAGCGTGCGTCTCATGCCAGCGGGCCAAAGTGCTCAAGCACACCAGAGCCCCCCTTGAACTGTTCCAAATCCTGGCCAGGAGGATCGACCACGTCCACGTGGATTTGGTGGGACCCCTCCTGCCGTTGCAAGGTTTCACGCTCCTTTTGACAGTCGTGGACCACACCACGCATTGGCCTGAAGTGGTCCCGCTAGCTTCCACCACGTCCGTGGAAGTGGCTCGCTCTTTTTTGTCGGCTTGGGTTGCACGGTTCAAATCCCCATTGGACATCACTTCCGGCAGGGGTCCGCAGTTTGTTATGGAACTCTGGTCCACAATGGCCCAGAGCCTGGGGGGTCAAAATTCACCGCAGTACCACATACAACCCCCAGGCTAACGGGTTATGCAAACGTTTTCATAGGTTGCTTAAGGCAGCGTTCAGAGCGTCACTCACGGATGCAAATTGGGTCAACCAACTGCCCTGGGTTCCTTTAGGGTTGCGCTCCACACCGAAGGAGGATCTGGCAGCTTCCCCGGCAGAACTCATTTTTTCTCAGCCGCTGCAGATCCCTGGAGAATTTTTACAGGAAAACCCTGCGCCCGGGGCCCAACCGCCTGCGCAATTTTTGTACAGAATGGAGGCTGTTAACGTGCCGGGCCGGGACCACCATTGTTTTCTCCACACCTTCGTCCCGAAAAGCTTACAGAGCACCATGTTTGTTTTTGTCAGGCAGGATGCACACCGGACCCCGCTGCGCCCACTGTACGATGGACTGTTCAGGGTGCTGGAAACTGGGGCAAAGCATTTTGTATTAGACTTGGGGGGGGGGCGTGGGAAGACCATCTGCATCGACAGGCTGAAACCCGCTTATGTGTTGACGGATGAGCAGGTGGTGTTGGCCCAAGCTCCCCGGCGCGGACACCCACTGTCGGTGGCTCTGCAAGTTGGTGTTCCCTCGGTAGAGACCTGCACTCACGAAGCTAACATGTCCCCCCCTCTTTTTCCCTCCACAGACTAATGCGCCCGCCCGCACACCTCGCCAGCAGGGTGCTTTGACCGGACTGGCAATCCCCCAAAGGACGGGGGGGGTTAGTTCCCTTTCTGGGTGTTCGGTGGGGGGGGGGCTGTGTGGTGGCACTCTGTGGGGGGTTCTCCACCCAGAGTCAGAAGCCAGGGGGGAGATGGAACAAAGGACTGAAGGAGGAAGTGGCACCGGGGGGTCTCATACGTAACGGAAAGGACTATCCGCCCCTCGGGGAGTTCAGGAGACACCGGGGTTCGCTGGAGGAAGAGAGGGTGTGAGAAGCAGGGCTGGCGTTATATGATGTTAATGTGCCATGCATGTCTTTGTCCACTGAGTGTATTGTTTTTGGCTCCCTGGGTCTCATGAGGCAGAAATAAAGGTTTTAAAAGGAGGCGCCCAGAGACCCAGATAGAGTATCTTCTGTACTTGATGTTGGAAGGTGAATAAAGTTCATGTGTCATCCAGCTAGCTGCCTCATCTGCTTTCATCTTCCACAACACCACTGTTCTCAGGCAGAAAATGGTAGAACCGGCTTGGGGGCCCAGGGCAGCCCCTTGGTAGGCGCGCCCCTGGAAGCAGCATGCCCCCGGGGTCCTAACCAAATTCACAGACAAAAGTGTCTCTCCTCCTCACCATCGAGCACCCCCCTCGGCCAGACCCACCATCCGAAGCCTTCTCCCGGACACACTGCAGCTCTTTGGTGTGCCTCCATGAACCATCCGACAGTTGAAAATAGGCTGTACCTCGTTTAGCCATGATGCGCGGCCGCCCCTGGTGATCCTCAGGCTGTCGTTTCATCCATATTTGCCATGGTTGTCCCTCCTCACGAACCCGAACCCGGTCCGCAACTTTCAGGGGAGTTTTGCTCAGCTTGCAGTGTTGCTGCTTGGCATGCAATTTCTCCGTGCCTGACAGTCCGGCCCAAACCGCTTTCAAAGCCGCTGCAGTTGTCGCCGTTGTTGCTGCAGATTCACCGGCCCCCTGTAGCCGAGCTCCGGGAAAAACTGGAGCTCACTTGTCAGCGTCACTCGTCAACCCAGGTGCCTTGCCGGCCGTTATGCCCAGCACCCTTGTCCAAGGTGTCCTGAGCTCCGGCGCCGAGATCCTCCCGTGCCGACCCTGAGCGAGGCCGGTCCCGCTCAACCTCTGTGGCGCCCAGCAACTCCCCGCACTGCACGCTTTCGGTGTCCGTCTCCGACTGCAGCTCATCTCGTGAACAAGAACAGTCCGGTACCTCCTATCTGTCATTCAAGGTGCTCCACTCCTCCACGCTGCACGCTGTGTTCATGCCCAGTTGCCGCTGCTGCCCTTCGGGGCTCTCAGCATGCTTGCATTCTTCCTCCCACTGCTCCGACTCTAGCTGCAGGGAGAACAGAGACGAGTTTGGTCACTGCTGCTGCTTTTCGGGGTTCTCAGCATGCTCACGCTCTCCTTCCCGCTGCTCCGACCCTAGCTGCGGGACAAACTGAGCCAAGTCTGGTCACTGCTCTCCCACCGTGCCGTCCTTCCTCACCGCGCTGTCTTCACCTCCAGCGCTGTGGTCACTCACCATGCTGAGCTTTTCGGCTGGCTTGCTGTCCTCGGTGGATGCATGCTCCCTCTCCTGTGGCTCTGGCTTCACCGGGAAAACTAGCTTTTAGCTTTTAGCTAGTGTTTGGCGCCCACCTAGCTCCGTGGCTAACTTCGCCGTTGCCACTGGCTGAGCTGTTAGCTTCTCTGAGCTAGCTAGCTTAGCTACTTTTGGCACCAACAGCCTTTTCACCCACAGCTTCGTGCTCCTTGTGTGTTCGACAAAATATTCAGCCAGCCGCCCCATAGCATCCGCAAAAGACTCCCCCTCCCCCAATGTGTGAAAAATTTTCCAACCTTCTATGCGGAGATGGTGGACCAAAAGTGCTTGTCTCTGTGTTCTGCTGAGTCTACTCAGGCCCAACGCTGCGATGTATTCCTCAAACATGGCCAACCAGTCAGGCCACAGGATCGCTGGCTCTTCCGGATACTGTAGAAACGGTGGTGGTGGTGGCCCACACGCCTCCATAGTTTCTTCTCGTTGCCAAAATGTTATCATGTAATCAGACACTGGAGTCGTCTTTTGCCAAGCAACGAACAGCACTTTATTGAGGACACACAGAACTATATACACCACGGCCGCAGCCCGCCTGACATCATCCTGGAAGGCGAGTACTGCCAGCCCCAAGGGCCAAACTTATACACAATAAATAACAACAATAATAATAATAACAATACAGGACAAGAACAAGAAACCTAACAGTAACATGACAGTAAGAAACAAACAAACAAATAACTAAATAAATAAAAATAAGTAACAATATCCTATGAACACTATCCTGCAAAACGGCATCTAAAATATTAATGTTTGCAACGCAAGACTACAAAACTACGACTTCCACATGCACTATCTGCACACAGTTTGTGCTCATTGGTCCACTGTCACCATGGATGGAGTCGATCTCCTCTGCTGGCCTGGTAAAGGAGAAGCCACACGTGGTCTCCTCTGCGGATCAGTCTCCCGTCCTGCCACAGTTCACACCACAGCCTGGTGGAAAGAAATGCCGTGGTGGGTGGTGGCTTCTCGAGTCTAGAGTGGAGGCAGACTACGAACAGACAGCAGTGGTTAGAACACACCTGTCTCCACTCTCAGCGATCAGATCACCAGGACAACTGATCCCTCGTCCCAGCAGTGAGTACATCGTCTCCTACCTCTGTGGTTAAACGTGATTACTTTTAGAGCACGAAGCTTTGTTTATTGTCCACAGTTGTGCAAATTTAAGTTTTCTTAGGCCAGAGAGAAAAAGTGACTGCACTTTGACATGTAAAGAACAAAGAGAGCTTCTTGTGAGGCAAATTTTCATTTATAAAATAAAATACATTCTATATGTATTTTATTTTATCTTATTCATTTACATGCTGTTGTGATATGCAGCTATTTCATGGAAGTAAATCCCCTAAATATGTATTTTTAATGGGCTGGTCCAGGGATGTCAAGCGTATGGCCCATGGGCCAAAAACAGCCCGCCAGGGAGGGGGGTCCAAATTTTTCTCTGTGGATTTACAGCTTCCTTTCTAATAAATTTCCTGACTTTTTCTACTGATTAGACTTGTTCATGTATATTTTAGACATTTTTGTCTTTAAAATGAGACTTTTTTTCCTCACCAGTTTTCTTTCTCTTCTTTTTTTGTGATAACAGGTAGTGTCCATTTTATGTTAAATCCATCAGCATCTACTAATGACGTAGTAGTGCCCGAAAGGGTAGGGTGTAAATGAGAATTGGGACAGACCCCAAATCAGTACTATTTATTATAGCACTCTCTCTAATGGTTGGTTAGATGAGGCTTTCAGTTTGTCTTCTTGTATTGTCTGTTGTGTTTGCACAACTCGGTGCATCTATGTACAAGTTGCTTTTAAATTAATTGCCCCTTGATGGATAAATAAAGTTGATTGAATTGAACTGAATTGAATCCACCTGTATGTCACTCACATTGCAATTCTTTCAAATTTAACCTTTATTTATACAGGGAAGTTCCACTGAGAAGTGACCTCTCTTTTTTAGGGACACCCTGTTCACATTCACACCTGTGTAAATATTTTTCTCTACAATATTTACTGCTGATAATAAATAAACGGTGTTTTTCTTGCTATTTACTATCTATCTATCTATCTATCTATCTATCTATCTATCTATCTATCTATCTTGCCGAACGTGTCTACCCCGAGTCTCAGTGTGGCTTCCGCGCTGAGCGATCGACGGTAGACATGATATTCTCCATCCGCCAACTCCAGGAGAAATGCAGAGAACAGAACATGCCCCTGTACATCGCCTTCATCGACCTCACCAAAGCGTTCGATCTGGTCAGCAGAGAGGGCCTTTTCAAGATCCTGCCAAAGATAGGATGCCCACCAAAGTTGCAAAGCCTCATCGAATCATTTCACACCAACATGCAGGGGATAGTGCAGCACGACGGCAACGTCTCAGAGCCATTCAACATACGCAGCGGAGTGAAACAGGGCTGTGTACTTGCGCCAACCCTCTTTGGGATCTTCTTTGCTATGCTCCTGAGGCATCCCTTCAGCACAGCAACAGAGGGAATCTACCTGCACACAAGATCTGACAGCAGGCTTTTCAACCTCGCCCGCCTGAAAGCCAGAACCAAAGTATGCGAGGCTCTAATCAGAGACATGCTGTTAGCAGACGACGCTGCAGTCGCAACCCACACACAGCAGGAGCTTCAGACCCTCATGGACCACTTCTCCCAGGCATGCAAGGACTTCGGGCTTACCATCAGCCTGAAGAAGACTAACGTCTTGGCGCAAGGCACGGAAGCACCACCAACCATCATTATCGACGACTACGAGCTGGAGGTCGTGAATCAGTTCACGTACCTGGGGTCCACGATCAGCAACAACCTCTCCCTTGATACAGAGATCGACAAGAGGATTGGAAAATCAGCCTTCACACTCGCTCGCCTCACCACACAAGTGTGGGAGAATCCCAAACTCTCTGTCAAGACGAAGATGGCAGTGTACAACGCCTGCGTCATCAGCACACTGCTCTATGGGAGTGAGACGTGGACAACATACGCCCGGCAGGAAAAGAGACTGAACTCCTTCCACTTGCGCTGCATTCGCCACATCCTGGACATATCCTGGCAGGACAAAGTGCCCAACACAGAAGTTCTGTTCCGCGCCGGCCTTCCCTCCATGTTCACTCTACTCAGGCAGCGCAGGCTCTGCTGGCTAGGCCACGTTCACCGTATGGAGGATGGCAGAATCCCCAAAGACGTCCTCTACGGAGAACTGGCAACTGGCAGGAGAGACGTTGGCCGCTCACAGTTGCGCTTTAGAGACGTCTGCAAGAGAGACATGAAGGCCCTGGAGATCAACACAGAGCGCTGGGAGGACCTTGCAAAGGACCGCTCCAAATGGAGAGGCACCCTGACCAGACAGCTCAAGGCGGGTGAAGAGAGACTGACTGCTGCAGCAGATGAAAAAAGGACCCGCAGGAAGAACCGCCACAGACCCAGCAGCACGGAGACCACCCACAAGTGCGACCTGTGTGACAGGGACTGTCATTCGCGCATTGGCCTGTTCAGCCACAGGCGGTGCTGTTCCAGCAGAGTAGACGTTTAGGATTCTCTTCCATGGTCATCATAGACCGACGGAGGCCGACGAGAGATCTAGCTAGCTAGCTTGCTAGCTAGTTAGCTATAAGGGTCATTTACATTTAAAAATGTTGTAATTTTAGTTCAGGTACATTTTAAAATGCCATAGTCAAATTTGATCATATTAAATGTAATTTTCCAACCACAAAATTGTGGCTAGTGAAAAGGCTGAGTGGCTAGTAACTGGAAAATCCCTAGCCACAGTGACTGGTGAGCAAAACCGTTAATGTCAAACCCTGCACACATGTGTTCTGTCTTGCTTCTAACTTTCATTCCTCTTCTCTCCAAAGCATACCTCTACCTCTCCAGGTTCTCCTCCACCTGCTCCCTACTCTCACTACAGATCACAATGTCATCTGTGAACATCATAGGAAATGTTAACGGCTACACCACCACACTGCCCCTTTTCAGTGTTACATAGTGCTGCTTTAAAAACTAATGTGTAGCAGACCTTATGGTTTTACAAGAGCAGTCTGAGGTGAGTGCACTCTCCCCTGCCTCAGTTTTCTTTGAAGATTCCAATACTTACTGATGGAGAATGGTTTTCAACTTTTCAATATAATTATTGCGGCAGAACCAAATTATGATAAACCCGTCATCCATGAATATACAACAATGTATACAACCCATAGTTGTAGGTCAGGATCCCGAGGTGAACCTGTGTAGCAAGTTTGATGACCCTAGAGAGCTTTACACATTCTATAGTAAGAGGGCATAGGGAATGTTAACCTTGACCTTTGACCTTTTGACCCCAAACCCATAGTCAGCGGTCAGGATCCCAAGGTGAACCTGTGTACCGGCTTTGGTGGCCCTAGCTTTACTCGTTGTAGAGTAATAGTGCAAATGGAACGTTAACTTTGATCTTTTGACCCCAAACCCATAGTCAGGTCAGGGAGTAAGTCATCCAAGATGTGTCTTAGATACAACTACTGTATCAATTTGAAAAGCCTACATCATTTCTTTCAGTAATTATTGCATTTACAAGATGAAAAACTGACCTCTGACCTTTGACCTCAGGGTCATCTGATCAGAGCCAAATTGCAATATGCGCATCATCAGTGTATCAAACCCTGGCACCAAGTTTCAAAACAACTGGAACAAAACCGCAGGAGGAGTTCATTTCACAAAAGTTGGACAGACGGACGGACGGATGGACTGGCCCATAACATAATCCCTCTTCTTACTTTCACCAGCGGGGGATAAAAATGCTGTTGCTAAACAATACAAGATCTTGAAGTCTACATCCACTTGGAACCCAATGATGGCCACTTGTGGCTATATTTTTATAGTTTATTACAGCCCAGACACCTCCTTAGCAGCAATTTGCTGCTGTTAACAGAGCTAACCATCGAGTCATTCAGGGTTTATTACACCCCAGGGACCGATCATCAACCACTCAAACCACACACCCCTGACTGCGATAATGCTATACTGTGTTTGGGCTTTTGGACACTCACATTTAACCGGTTTTAGTTAATATTTTAATTAGTCCAACAGCTAACAGCTAGCTAACATTAACCTCAAACATGGTGTCACCATCAAAACAGAAATCTCAAAGACATTAAAACTGGGACTAATCAAAGTTTAAAGCAAAATGCCATAAAAACAGCCCATTTTGAGGAGAGCTCCTTCCTCTGTGTGGAAAAATGATACTACATGCATTTCTTTAACATCTCTGGGAAATGTGTCGACATATCAAAAAAGTGCATAATAAGGACACTTTAAAGGGAGTTTTAATGCACGTACAGTATATATGCAGATGTGCAAAGATAGTCCTCTCTTTGCAGAAACAAAGTTTTTTATTAAAAAAAGACACTAATCATGCATGCAGTTCTCATGAACAATAAAATCACTTGCAGTCTCATAAAGTGTGATTTATCATGTGTTACTCTGTTTTTCTCAAGCTGTGACACTGTGCAATTGTAACTTGCTTCTTGTACTCTTAATGTACTGTAGCTACAGTTTTGTCCTTTGAGATATTAAAAGTGGAAGATCAAATTGGCAAGAGGGTATTTCAGCTAAATGTCTGAAATTACTTATGCAAGTAAACCCAGCAGACCCCAGCAGTTATGACTGTGAATTCACTTCAAACCCTCTGGCTGTAATCACAGAACACTGCAGGGCGGCAAAGAGCTGCATCACATTTTCCATTCATGACATATTTTACAGTGCTTTGCTGCAGAACATGGGCAGCCCCTACAAACACTGCTACACGCTCTACATTTATTGGAACCCTAAAGAGGACTAGGTAGATCAAATTTCAAAATTAAAAGTGCCAAATGGGGATACTCGAGAAAATCCTAATATTGGCCTTCAGAAACCTATAGGAGTTTAGAGGTTCCTGCCTGCTAAAGGGTGCAGTGAACTGAGCGTGCTTTGCCTTTCCACTCATTTCTCTTCTCACCACCACCAAGCACAAAGCCAATTGTAAGTCATCTGCTTCCTGGCCACTTTCTAAAGGCAGAGGGGGCACGGTGGTGAACAACAGGCACCGGCGTTCAACCCCCGGCCCAACAGGAAGTGCTGTGGGGTTGCTATGCAGCTCTGCTCCCCAACTCCAAGAACTCTGGGTTCCCCGTTAACAAATGGTGTGTGGTGCAGGCAGTGTGGTGAACTATTGGAGCAGCCACTCCAGAGGTAAGAATAGATCAAGGGTGGGATGTAAGAAAGAATGAGAGCCAGTGATAGTTTGTCCTTGGCAGTAAAGTGTTGTTGGGGTCCGTGGCCTTTTCTCCATCAATTCTCTTCAGGTCCCTCTTTCCTCATACCTCCTTTTTTTTTTTGTTTCCCCCACCTGTCTCTCCTTTTACCCTCTCGTCAGCGCTCTCTTGGCCCATTCTTAGACTCTAGTGTTACTCTTTCATTCAGTGCTCTGTCGCTTTCTAACAACCTCTCTTCCATTCCCTTTTCTGCTCCTAAAACTTGCCACATACTAATCAGAATGTCCACACGCTTTACAAGAGATGACTGTAAATTAACAGAACACGAGAAGCTTAAAAAGAGCATAAAGACAACCTGCCTCAAACATTTAAGTGCTAAATCCAGTGGGCGATTTATTTTTAACAAGGGGGATGGGGGTTATTCACCAATTAAGCATAAATGTAACTTAGGTACAAATTTGCAAGAATAAAGGTGCAAAGATATGATAAAAGATGCCAATTTAAAAATTAAAAAAGTCACAAATGACTATTTAATTGCATGAATAAAAATTTAACGAGCATCCAGATGAGTATTGTAAATTTAGGAGAAAAATGTTGAAAATTTACAGGAAAAAATGCTTTTTTTTTTTTTAGAAAAATAGCAAATTTATGAGAAAAAAGTTTAAAATTTACAGAAAAATATTGCTAATTTTTGAGCAAGTTGAACATTTACGGGGGGGGGATTGCAAATTTTAAAGAAAAAATCTATAAGAAAAAATTTAGAATTTACAGGAAAAAAATTAAAATTTGGGAGGGAATTGCAAATTTATGAGAAAAAGGCTGGAATTTTACAGGAAGAAAATGCTAATTTTTGAGTGAAAAAATTGCTAATTTATGAGAAAAAAGTTTAAAATTTACAGGAAAAAAAATGCTAATTTTTGAGAAAAAAAGTTGCAAATTTGCAGGAAAAAGTTGCAAATTTTTGAGAACGGACAAATTTTTGAGAAGAAAGATGCAAATCTACAAGAAAAAAAGTTGAAAACTTGCAGGAAAAGAATTGACCAGACCACCGAGGGCATCATGGTTCCCCTTCCTCCTCAGCCAGATGCCGTCGTGGTTCCTTCTCTCCAGCCCTGCTTTCCATCCTTGGGTCTTCCTGTTGGGCATCTGCCTCCTGGGTCATCCCTGTGGCCCCTGGTGGCTTAAAAACTCAGGCCGGCCACCTGATGGACTGAGTCTATGGATCGGGTGGCCCATTTTCTCTGGCAGGCAGCCTGACTCTTTTCATCGGGCCGTTTGGCTGGTCTGGAACTTTGGCCAGCTACCCGAACTCTGGTGAGTGTGTTTTCTCTCCTTAGCCTGTTCCGCCACCTCTCTCCCTGGTTAGTGTTTTGTTGTTCTCCTTCTCTTGGGTCCTTTTTGGTATTTGGTGTTACTTGGGATGTCTGGCATCCACTCTTTTTTTTTGGGGGGAAGGGGGGCTCTGTCATGTACTTTTATGGCACTTTATGTATTTTTGAGTAGTTCATGTCTGTTATTCTGGTTTGTTTACATTCTGAGCTCTTCCCTCGTGCCAGTCATTCTCACTCTACTCAGGCTGTCACTCTGCCAGCTCAGCTGCATGTGGTTAATTAATCAGGTCACTTGCTTGTTGTGCTCCCTGCACCTGTGACCCATTTGATTGTTTGTTATTTAAACACTGCCAGCTCATTGTTTCATTGCGGGAGTCAGGTTTGGATGTACTGGACTATTACTTTGTCTTCTCCAATCTGCACTCGCTGGGCGATCCCGGCTCCGGAGTGCTTGTTTGTAAGTTTTCCTTATTTGCAGTTTTTGTACGTATGTCATGCATGTTATGTCTGTAAATAGGCTGGTATGACCAAGATGGCGGCCAGGTTGGTCATGGGATAGACCGGGGTGGCTACTACCGGTTTCCAGTGGTGACGCTGCCCAAGGTATAAAAGAGTGGACGGAAGAGGCTCTGCCTCTTTCGTCGTGAAGCCACCTAGACAGCAGGAGAGTACCATAAGCCTCTGTATATAGTTAAGTGTTATCCTGAAATAAACCCCTGTTAACCGAGGTGAGACTCACTCGTCATTCCTACATTATGGACACAACATTTGGTGATGAGGTTAAAGTGGTAAAAGGGCAGAGGATTCTAAAGAACCTTGGAGGTGCAGACAGTTTCGATGAAGATGTGCAGCTAATGGCGCGGTACTTTAAGGCGCCGGAGAACGTCACCTTGAGACGCATTCAGTTTCGACAGCACCGCCAGCGGTTGGGAGAGCCTGTGCAAAGATTTGTGGCGGACCTCCGCGAGCTGGTGAGGGAATGCAAATTCGGGACCCTGGAGGACGAGATAATTCAGGACCAGCTGGCAGAGCACGTCTGTTGCACGGCGACCCGGTCCAGGTTGTTGACACAACCAGGGGAGATAACATTAGCTGAGGCTGTCTAGCTTGCCCAACAGTTCGAGGCAGCAGAGACCATCGTGAGGGGCCTTACTGAAGGGGCCTCTCTGGAGAAGAATGAGTCTTGCACTAATGCGCTGAGCCTGGACCCTTGTGATGACGAATGCAGAGAGGATGATTTTGCCTCCGTGGTCAGGGTAAGGTCTGCCCCTGGTACGCCAAAATGTTATGGATGTGGGTCCACTGAGCACCGCTATAAGTCCAGAGTGTGCCCAGCGAAAGGAAAGTGTTGTGGCAAATGCGGGATTTGGAATCATTTTGCCAGGGTGTGCGAAAACTTCGTACGCAGGAGCCGTGGGAGAGAACCAGGTGCTGCGCAGAAGACTCCAACGGTTGTGCATACCGTCTCCCCAGAGACGACAGGGAGGATCGGCTGCACCGTCACGTTGGATGGCATCAAGATTCCGCTCCTAGTGGATACGGGAGTGGTGATTTCCGTCCTGAATCTGGAAACCATGGATAGACTGTTTCCCCACTGACAGATAAGAAGGCAACAGGCAGAATTTTATGGCTATGGGCAGAACAGGTTGGCTATTTTGGGCTACGTTACGATGGAGGCCCGGTATAAGAACAGTGTGGCGCCCAGTGTTCGCATTAACGTTTCTGCATCTGGTGTTATCGTTATGGGTTGCAACCTATTTTACAGCCTTGGATTCTCCATTGTGAACATTTCAGGTGAAGAATGGTCTGGATGTGGACTGTGGGGCTGACCTGTTCCTGCCGTGGAGGCGTGCTGAGGTGTGGGATTCAGACTGGATGTCGTGGTCTGAGCGCCAATCTCGTCTGCGCTCAGGTCATGTGGTATTTCCCTTCCAGCCTGTGTTTATTTCTGTAGTTTCCCAGAGCTCTTATTTTGACAGTGTCCCTGTGGAGCTTCCGGCTGTCGGAGCGGAGCTCAGCAATGACAGCTGGGTTTAATTCAGCAGATGACGCCCTCATCAGCTGATTAATCCCTTGCTGCGGTTACTCCGGGCTGCGACCTCACACATACGATGTACGTTGCTCTCGTACAGCATTCGGCTGGGGTCCCTTCGTCCGGCTCCAGTCATCCTGTTATCCTATAAGTTTCTCCCTCAGCTTATGTTTATTCGTGACTGTGTCAGTACAGTGGTCATTGTTCTTGTTTTCTCCCCACGTGGCGGTTTACTTTGTCATCCTTATCTTTATTAATAAATATGCAGACTCATCGGCTGGCCTATAGCGTCTCATTGATGGTCCACGAGGACCATCCATAACAGTAAGTTGCAGCCCAGCGAGACGCCGGTCACCGTGAGTTTGCCGTGGGCTTGAGTTTTTTTTCTCTGCGCTGGTGCTTGTATGGTGTTAGTATGTCCGCTCTTGAGCGTGGGTATTGCCCTGAGTGGTTTCAGAAGATAGATGGCTACCTGGCCAAGGCCTGTCTCCTCATGCCCACCTATGTGGCAGATGACTACCTGTTTCTCGCCCAGAGGACTTTATTAAAGTATCACCTTATCTCCTTTCCAGAAGGGAAGGAGAGGGTGACGTGGATTGTGGTGCAATGTGAACCGATCGAGAGAGCGCTCGAGAAGGCGGCCAAGGAACCCTCACCTTCTCCCCCGAGTACGGCGTCCCTGACAAGGGTGGAGATCCGCGGACTGGAGGGAATCCCCGGCAGGAGGCCGACGGAGAGGCATCGCCGCTCCTCCTCTCGGGATTCAGCTCCTGTCACCCGTCCAGCCCAGGTGCCATGTTTCCCTGATCCCACCTTCGTGTCGCCATCTGCCAGTAAACGTCGTTGCCATACTCCAAATAAGCCTCAGCGAGAACCCCGTCCGGATCCAGTGCCAGGTTGTCAGAGAGACTCCATCTCCCAGACAGCTGAGGCTCCTGCGTCCCGTCAGAGGGGTAAGACAGCCGCTGCCGTCTCCGGGTTGAATGTGCCTCATCTCCGGCCCACCTCGACTGTTTCTTCCTCTTCCTCGATGCTCTCCCCGGCTGCTGGGAGCTCCACGAGTCCTACTCCGGCGGTGCCCGTCCCCAATCCTGTGCAGGTGCTCCTCCTCGTCTCCCCCGGGGGCCTTCCGTCACCATCCGGAGGGGGAAGGGAAGAACTCATCACGCTTCAGCAGGCACCATCGACCCTCTGGAGGAAAGGTAAGTGCAATTTCATTCTACCCCTCATCGTTGTGATTTGCCTTTTCTGACTCCTGGGGGTGGAGTTCGGGGTTCGCAGTCCCTCGAGCTCCCTCCACCTGCTGTAGCCTCTAACATTGAACCTGCTGCCTCTGTGTCTCCTTCCCCTGAGCGTTCCCCACGGTCTGGATTACACCGCCGGATGAGGAGGGAGCCTGCGGCCCTGGAGAGTTTGGGTCCGGCCCCGCAGCCACGTCATGGGCATAGAAGGAGGGCGGATTGCCACTTGGAGCCTGCGTCGACGACGAAGCGTCCCCGGGTCTCCATGGAGGAGCTGTTCGACCCAGCAGGTCAAGGATCTCCTGCCACCACGCCGTGCGGGTGTTCGGTGTGGACGTCAGCATCAGGGGGTCCTCAGACTGTGAGGACCATCATGCCGGTTACGGAGCCCGCCGTAGCCGAGTGGGGACCAGAGGAGGACCTTCTTCCTACTGAACCCAGATCGTCGAAGTCCTGGACGGTGACAGAACTCGAGATCAGGCAAGTGCTCTATTTTGTCTTTCTCCTATCTATTCTGGAGCATTTTTGTCTGTCTCTCGGGGAGACGAGCCGGGTGCAGCCGTCCGCTGCCTCCGAGCTTGTCTCGCTGGGCTCTGTCGCTGCCAGTGATCCTGATCCCGGTTCTCTTTCCTCTCCTGAGCCTTCTCCCAGGGTCACCGGTGTGGTGTCGATTCCGGTCGCTGTTCTGGAGGTTCCGGGTTCGGGTTTGGAGATCGTCTCTGGTGCTGTTCCGGCCCAGTCGGGATCCGTCGTGGGTGCAGCTCTGACCCAATCGGGGTCCGTGGTGGACGCTGTTCCGGTTCAGTCGGGGTCCGTCGTGGGTGCAGCTCTGACCCAATTGGGGTCCATCATGGGTGCTGTTCCGGCCCAGTCGGGGTCCGTCGTGGGTGCAGCTCTGTCCCGATCGGGGTCCAGCAAGGGTGCAGCGCTGGTTCGTGTGAAGTTCCGAGAAGGAGCTGCAGATCCTATGCCATTTGACGTCGGACTGGTCCCTCATTTTGCCCCGTTCCCCTTCCCCTCCCACTGGGTGCCGTGGGGGTTCCCCGCTCTCGGCTCGGCTTCCCCTCACCGTTCTCCCCGGCAGGTAGGCCGTCCCCGAGCCCTCCCTTTCAGTCCTGGTGGCCTTTTGATGCGGGTCGGTTGCCTGGGAGATTGCTTCGGCCACCCGACTTTCTGGACCGTTTGTTTGGCGACCTGGTCCAACCGCCAGAGATACTGTTTTTCCAGGCCTGAGACTGGGGTAGACCGCCTGAACTGATCCTTTTCCCCCTGCCAGCGATCTGGACGCTTGACGCAGGAAGACCTCCGAACTCGTTGTTTTTTCTTGCTGCGTTGTGCTCTATCTGCTGTCATCCCTGTATTTTTTGCTCTCCTCTAAAATATGAGGGATGCTTCTGTGTGTTATTTGAGCTATATTGAACTGTGTTTATCGCCGCCTTGAAGCATGCGTTTTTTCTCTTCCCCTGTAATTCTGGGATGCCCTTGTGTTTTGCGTCATTTGGACTATAGTGAACTGTACTGTATATATATCGCCACATTTAGTGTGTCCTTTGTGCTTTCTTTTCCTTTGTAGCCTGAGGTATGTTCCGTGATGCCGTTTATTGGGACCTTATTTGTATCTATGCTGTAGTGTGTTTTTTTTGCCTTGATATTCTGTGCCTGTATTGCAGTTTCTTGTAGTCTGAGAGGTTTTTCTTTTTTTTTGTTCTGCTTTGTATTTATTTGCATTCTTGTTCTCTGTACATCCTGAAGTTTATTGGTGGGTTTTTTGCCCATGTTCCTAGGGGTTTTGTAGTCTCCCTTGTCATTTTTTCCCAGTGTTTTTTTTTTTTTTTTTTTCTGAGTCTAGCCCTCCTAAAGCTTTTTTTTCCCCTCCTCCCGCCCTGTGCGGGTCTTCTGGCCCTTTCAGTGGGGGGGAGGCTTAGGTGTTACAGTTACGCCCAGAGTACGTCCTTCAGGGGGGAGTACTGTCGTGGTCTGAGCGCCGATCTCGTCTGCGCTCAGGACATGCGGTATTTCCCTTCCAGCCTGTGTTTATTTCTGTAGTTTCCCAGAACTCTTATTTTGACAGCGTCCGCGGAGCTTCTGGCTGTCAGAGCGGAGCTCAGCAATGACAGCTGGGTTTAATTCAGCAGGTGATGCCCTCATCAGCTGATTAATCCCTTTGCCCTATTTAAGGGAGCAGCTGCGGTTACTCCAGGCTGCGACCTCACACATACGCTGTACGTTGCTTTCGTACAGCGTTCGGCTGGGGCCCCTACGTCCGGCTCCAGTCATCCTGTTATCCTGTAAGTTTCTCCCTCAGCTTATGTTTATTCGTGACTGTGTCAGTATGGTAGTCATTGTTCTTGTTTTCGCCCCACGTGGCGGTTTACTTTGTCATCCTTGTCTTTATTAATAAATATGCAGACTCATCGGCTGGCCTATAGCGTTTCATTGATGGTCCACGAGGACCATCCGTAACACTGGATGCACAATGTGACTTTGGGAGTGCACACACCGCACCACGCGGAGCCGTCTCGGGATGGACCCAATGCTGTCACGTAGGCTGCTCTGGACGAGGGTGCCGGAAAGCACGGCGGGACCCCGATGAGGCTCATCAGGACGAGATGCCAACGCCGGGAGAAAATGGGGCTAGACCGCGGAGCGTGGTTATCGTAAAGTGCTCCCAGCGACGACCTGCGAAGAGGAGACCAAGGAGAGCCCGCAAGACGGAACGTCTGGAGTCGGGGGCCTGTCGCAGGATCGGTGATCTGAATAAAAGAAAGTGGGCTCCCTTGAAGACAAAGGTTGAGGCTTGAGTACGTCTAGATCACAGTCCACGCGAGCAGCGGGACGACCAGAGGCGGTTCCAGGTGGAGCCCAGTCGGATGGAGGCAGATGGGCGTAGGTCTATTCATGTCTGGAGACACCCGAGGGACCTGCGGCTGCCGGAGGAGGAGAGGAGATGGCGCAGCAGGAGCCCTGAAGTGAAGGGATGGAGACACCTTGAGAGGGATCCATCCGGGGACTGAAGGGTTTATTTTGCATGTGTGTGTTGTCTTCTTCAGTCCTGTTTTGATATTAGTTTCTATTTGGTGCCCCGATAAATTGTGTTAAAAAAAAAAAAGAAAAAGAGAAAAGAAAAGGAAAAGGTGTGAACTGGTAGGCACAGCGTGTTGTGTAGTTGTGAACCTGAGTCGGTGTTTGCATGTTTAATTTGATAACCTGGGTGGTGTGACGTCTATCTTCCTCTGTGTTTGAGTTAAATTGTGAATATTTGATATTTAGGTGCTAAATTTTATGACTAAATTAATGGCGGCTCTGTGTGTTTTGGTTTGGTAAATTACTTTGGGCCTGCCTGGTTTAATCGGATTATTTTATTGGAATTCCCCTTTGTTTATTATACTCTGTGTGCCCATGGTGGGGTGGGAGTTGGGGTGGGGGAGTCGCCAATAGACTGTCTTGTGTTTTATTTTGTGTATATTCTTTGATGTTGTTAAGGGATTATTTTTTTTTTCCACAATATCTTTATTGAACCTTTTTTTTTTTTAACAAACATGATACAAACAATCAAACACTAACGCTAAAGTACTACAAAAAAAAAAAAAATGCACTAAAAACACCAACAACCACCAACAAAATCAAGTCTTCAACAATGCTCCTCTGTTTAGTCTAGACAATCCAATACATAAGTATACATATTATGTTCACCAGTTTGGAATTTACAAGGTCCACACACATCATTCACCTTCTTCTTCAAGAGTTATGTTTAAATTTTTTACATAATCAATAAAAGGTCTCCATATATTCTCAAACACAATTTCCTTTGATTTCAGTATATATGTTATTCTTTCTAATGGAAGGTTTGTTAACATCTGTCTTAACCACTGAGTCACATCTGGTCTATGAGTCTTTTTCCATAATAGTGCAATACATTTTTTGGCATTAAGCAAACTGAGGTCTATGAATGTTCTTTCACTTCTATTAAAATTATGCTTTTCTGGGTACAGACCCAACAAAAACAGTTTAGGATTCAGTATGATTTGTTTTGAGATTATTTTTTCAATTGTTACCCTCACCTCTTCCCAAAACATTCTTATTAATCTACATTCCCATAAACAATGAAATAGGGTTCCTTTACTTTCCATGCATTTTGTGCATGTATCTGGTATATTTTTGTTATATCTATTTAACTCCTCCGGTGTAACATACATCCGCATTAACCATTTGAAATGTATCAATTTAAGGCGTGCATTTATTGATTTGGTTTGAGCTTCTGTACAAGCCAATTCCCATTGTTCCTCCGAAATTTCAATTTGCAGATCTTCTTTCCAGTAGTTTAATCTTTTCAGTGAATTTTCACTTGAAGATAGTGTCAATGAGTTATAAAACTCTGAAATAATACCCTTTCTTTTACTATCTTTCATCATCATTTTTTCCAAGGATGAATAAATAGGTCGAGTGAGAGCTTTATTTTGATTTGATCGAATAAAGTTTCTAAGTTGAAGATATTTAAAAAAATGTGTTCTATTGAGATTAAATTTGATCCTCAGCTCTTCAAAAGACATTATGTTGTCTGCACATGGCAGATATAAATCCTGAATCTTTTGTATCCCTTTTAAATCCCATACTTTAAATACAGCGTCCGCTCTCCCTGGTTTAAAATATTGATTACCCCATATTGGACTAAATTGTGACAATAACTGTGGTTCTTTTAAATAGTTTTTAGCTTCACACCATATTTTGATCATATGCTTTACAAATGGATTTTTAACTTGTTTTTGTAATTTTTTTGCCGAATCTGAGTATATGAATATGGGAAGAGGTAAAGGTAAATTGTATGATTCCATTTCAGTCCAGTGAGGGAGATCATTTGATGAAAAATAATATGTCATAGACCTCAGTTGTGCCGACCAATAATACAACATAAAATTTGGACATTTCAGACCTCCACAATCAAATGGTAAATATAATAAAGACAGACGTAATCTAGCCCTCCTGTTGTTCCATATAAATTCCACTAACTTTTTTTTTATTCTTGAGAATAGATCTAAAGGTGGTGATAAGGGAATGTATTGAAATAAATAAAGTATTTTAGGTAAAATATTACTTTTAAGTATATTGATTCTCCCGATCATCGACATTGGTAGTGACATCCATCTCTGAGTTAACTCATTGATATCTGACATTAAGGCTTCATAGTTGACGCTGGCGACTGATTCTAGCTTAGGCATAATTTGGATTCCTAAATATTTAAACTGATTTACAACATTGAATTGATTTGCCTCAGGGGCTGGGTAATTTCTCTGGGTCTCATTTAGCATTAATATTGAAGATTTAGTTTTATTTATTTTATATCCTGATATTTCCCCAAAATTCTTTATTAAATTCAACAAGGTTGGAATTGATTTTTTTAGATTCGACATAAACAAAATTATATCATCGGCGTACAGGGAGATTTTATGTTCTGTTGGTCCAACTTTAATTCCATATATTTGTGAATGTAAACGTATCGCTATCGCTAAAGGTTCAATTGCCATAGTAAACAGTAAAGGTGAAAGTGGACAGCCTTGTCGACATCCTCTATTGATTTTTATTGGTTTTGAAATATTGTTATTTGTTAGGATTTCTGCTGTAGCATTATTGTATATTATTTGAACCCATTTTATGAAATTATTTCCAAGTCCAAACCTTTGTAGGACTTCAAAAAGAAAGGGCCATTCAACTCTATCAAAGGCCTTTTCGGCGTCCAATGATAGGAGAGCTGTATCCGGTGCTTCTTTATTAAAATAAATAATATTAAATAGTCTTCTTACATTATGGAAGCCTTGTCTACCCTTTATAAAGCCATTCTGATCTCGATTAATAATATTTGGTAAAATTTCTTGTATTCGTCTTGCTAAAATTTTACAGATTATCTTAAGGTCGGCGTTTAATAGGCTTATTGGTCTCATATTTTCACATTTATTAGAGGGCTTACCTGGTTTTGGCAGCAGTATAATTAAGGCATTATTTATGTATGATGGTAAATTATTATTTTGAAATGCTTCTAAAACCATTTCCAAAAAAGGTTTTATTAATTTATTCTTAAATTTTTTTATAAAGGTCAACTGGAAGACCATCTGGTCCTGCACTTTTTCCTGATTTCATATTATCAATGGCTAGCCCAACTTCTTCTTGACTAATTTTAGACTCCAATATCTCCCTGTTTTCATTTGGTATACACGGTATAGATAGTTCGTTCAAAAACCCATTTAGTTTTGTTAAATCAGGTTCATTTTTGGTATCATATAATTTTTCATAGTAATCTCTAAAGGCTCTATTAATTTCTAAAGGATCTATAACTACCTGTCCCTTACTTATAATACTGGTAATTGGTGTTTTAATTTCCAATTGTTTAATCTGCCATGCTAATAATTTTCCTGATTTTTCACCTTGTTCATAAAAAGATTGTTTCAATCTTAGAAGACTCGAGGCAGCTCTATTCGCTGATTTTTTGTCGTATTCAGCTCTCAAAATCAGTAATTCATTCTCCAACCTTGGGTCACTTCCTGCATACACTTTTTCCTGAAGACTTTTTATTTTATGTTCCAATTTAGCTCTCTCCTCTCGAGTCTTCTTAGATTTTGATCCTGTATAACTAATAATATGTCCCCTAATAAAAGCTTTGAAAGCCTCCCACTTTACACATGCTGATGTTTGTGTAGTATTGATGTCAAAGAACTCGTCTATCTGTTTTTCTATATACTTGACAAATTCCTCATCCTGAAGCCATTTATGCTGAAATTGCCATCTACCTGATTCCTTTGTCAATTTTTTATCTACATATATTAGACAACAGGGTGCATGATCAGAGATCACAATGTTATCATAAAAGCAGTTTTGAATCTTGGACCTTAATTCTGTGGAAATCAAAAAATAATCAATACGTGAGAATGTCTTGTAGGTACTGGAATAACAAGAATAGGCTTTAACTTGTGGCTTCATTTCTCTCCATATATCTAACAATCTCAATTCTTTCATAAAATGATTAATAGTCATCCTACATCCAATGTGCATACAATCCAGTCCTGTTGATCTATCCACACCTGGATTCAATGTACAATTAAAATCCCCTGCTATTATATGTTGCCCTGTAAGTGATGATAAGATGAGAAATAAATTAGCAAAGAACTTCTGATCATCTATATTGGGACCATATAAGTTCACAAGATTTATATTTTCTAATAGCAAAGAACCTTGAATGATTACATATCTTCCAAATTTGTCTCCAATTACATTTTTCACTTGAAAAGGAACTGATTTATGTATGAGAGTCATAACTCCCCTGGCTCGGGATGAAAATGAAGAGGTGAATACACTTCCCTGCCATCTACTCCTAATTCTTTTAACATCCTCCTCTATCAGATGAGTTTCTTGTAAAAACACAATTCTTGAACCCATGTCCTTTATTTTATTCATAACTTGTTTAAGTTTTTTTAAATTTTGTAGACCTCTGCAATTCCATGAAGTTAAATTAAGATTAACACTTTGGTCCATGATCAATAGAGAGTTTGGGATTACCTTGCAGTGTAAACATGCTCATACAGAGAAGCAAAAACATGAGTGGTTGAACATTCATCCTACAAACTACACACAAACAAATTTCCCCTTCCCACACTTGTGGCAAACCCCCCAAAATCAAAAGAAAAATTCTGTCTCCCGATATAGCCATCGACCGTTCCACACCCACGGGGAACAGCCTAAGCCACTCCTTCTTCATCCTCCCAATCACCCTAACTCTACTGCTTTTAATGACGTAACATTAACTCTCCTCTGTAGTTTTCCAACTTAACTCCAAAATTTTTAACAACTTTGTACATCATAGTTTTTTTTTTGTTTGTTTTGTTTTTGTTTTGTTTTTTTAATATATAATACAATCTATATTTTGTAAACTTACTATTTACTTCAAGTCAGTCAGATGCCTGTGCAAATGCTTAATTATTCTACCTTATATTTTGTTCATGCTTAGCTCCCACCAGTCTCTTCTTCTTCTTTGATCTTCTTGATGAACTCCTGCGCCTCCTCTGGGGTCTTGAAGATGTGGGTTCTGCCCTCATACGTGGTCAGCAGTCTCGCAGGATAGATTACACCATGACGAATCCCAAGGTTGCGCAGCTCCTTACGTACGGGATCAAACTGCTTCCTCAATTGCTGGATTCCTGTGGCCAAATCTGGGTAGAACCGCACCTGCTGGTCCTGGTGTTTAATCTCTCCTTTTTTAGCTCGTGCAGCGTTGAAGATCTTCATCCTGTCTCTGTTGCTAAGAAACTTCATAATTAAGGTCCTCGGCGGTCCCTTATCTCTCCGTGGGCCAATACGATGTGCTTTTTCCAGAACCACTGCTGATTGCAACTCCTCGCTGCCCAGCACCTCCGGAATCCACTTTTCCAGAAAGGAACATACGTCCCGACCTTCTGATTCCTCTGGAAGACCCACCAGCCTCAAATTATTCTGTCTCGACCGAGATTCCAAATCCAAAATATTATCTTCCAGAGATTTATTTTTTTTTTCCAAAGTGCGCACCTTTAATTGAAGACGGGTGACGTCATCTTCAGCACTAGCGAGACGGAGCTCCATCTGCGCCGTTCGTTCTACACAGTCACCCAATTCCTTTCTTATTCCTTCCAACGCTGTCATAATCCCATCAAATCTAGAGGAAAAGTCCGCTCTCATTGAACTCATGGCAGCCATCAGCGCATCTGCGCCATTCCCCGCAGATATCGCAGCGTTGCCAGCCTCCTCCGCCATATATGGAGTTTTGTTTACTGCGTCACAGACCTGAAAGTCCGTTAATTTGGACTGTTTCGGCGGCTCGCTTTTTCCTTTTCCTGGTTTTCCAGCCTTAGGCTTCGCCGACATATCTTCGCCCAAATGCTGGGATACGTTCTGTCCCAAATGAGAGAGTTATTTGCCGATTTTTTTTTTCCAGGAGCAGAGCAGAGCGAGACACGTCCGTCCTACGTGGCAGCCATAACCGGAAGTCCGTTAAGGGATTATTTTTAGTTAGAAACACGGCTTTATTGTTTTGTTTGTATGTTCCCCTTTTCCAGTGGTAGAATAACCCACTCAGCTGTGTGGGGGGCACTGGTGGTCTACCCGGCCCCTCAGCCTTAGTTGTATGATTGGATAGATGTTTTGTTTATTTTTGTACATATTTTGATTAGTGCGTGCCTCGGGTGATAAATTTGGGTGGGTTATTTGTGTGCTTGGCATTTTTTTGGGGGGGCGGGGGGAGAATGTTATGTCTGTAAATAGGCTGGTATGACCAAAATGGCGGCCGGGTTGGTCATGGGATAGACCGGGGTGGCTACTACCGGTTTCCGGTGGTGACGCTGCCCAAGGTATAAGAGTGGACGGAAGAGGCTCTGCCTCTTTCATCGTGAAGCCACCTGGCCAGCAGGAGAGTGCCGTAAGCCTCTGTATATAGTTAAGTGTTATCCTGAAATAAACCCCTGTTAACCGAGGTGAGACTCACTCATCATTCCTACATTATGGACACAACAATGCACTGTTTGTCTTTTTGTTAAATTAAAATGTCACACTACAGTCCTGTGCGTGGACTTGCCTTTTTCTGCCCCGGAGGGGCGCATCCATGACAAAAGTTGCTAATTTATGAGAACAATCAAATTTTTGAGAAAAAAGATGCAAATCTACAAGAAAAAAGTTGAAAACTTGCAGGAAAAGAAGTGGAAATTTACAAGAACATTTTTTCCCAAATTTATGAGACAAAGTTAAACATTTTTGAGAAAAAAGTCACAGATTTATGAGGAAAAAATTGCAGCTTTATGAAAAAAAGTTGAAAATTTAGAATAAAAACGTTGAAAAGTTACAGGATAAAAGTTGCAAATTTACAAGAAAAGTTTTTTGCAAATTTAACAGGAAAAAGTCAAAACTTTTAAGAAAACAGTTGCAAATCTATAAGAAAAAGTTGAAATATTTATTTATTCATCTATTTGCCTTTCTGCTTAGAACTGGTTGGTCAAAGTCAGGTTTATGATATTGGGGGGACAATTCTCTCCTCTTTCCAGGTTGTGTGTGTGTGTGTGTGTGTGTGTGTGTGTGTGTGTGTGTGTGAGTGTGTGTGTGGAGGGGGGGTTCAATGTCCTCCTGCTCCCCCTGTGATTTACAGGTATGGATGGGGATGGGGGGCAGACTAACGAGGGGGATGGTTTTGGGTTATTTTGCTAATAAGGGGATGACATCCCCCTCAAATCATCTACTGGCTAAATCCATTCCTTTTGAACCACAACATATTCCACAAACTCACAGTAATTTGCATTTACACCAGATTTTCCAGATCAACTTGCATGAAATGAACAAGTTGAAATGTTGTAAATCTTATGTAAATTTTCTGTTGGCGGACTTGTAAAGTGTCACCAATGGAAAAAGTATAAAATATTTAAAAAAAAAAAAATCTTAACTGCAAATGGAGACAGAACACTAACCACTGATTCAAGCAAAACAAGAAATATGTTGCTTAAAAGTCCAGTGCATTGATGACGAAGTAAAACCCAAAGGCAACAAAGTCCAAGTCCAAACTTGTTTAATTAAGGCTTGCTGGTTCATGCATGGAGAAAACAAACAAATCCAAGCAGACAGCTGACAAAAAAGGAAGGGGGGACTCATCAGGATTACTATAAATAAATTTAATCCACTTTATTTACACAAGCAATAAATACATTTGTGCTTACTCAATGATCAGAAATAATAAGAAAATGCATGGTCTTCTCTCAGGTAAGCTAAAACAACTCTGTGTAGTAGACAATTGCATTTTTGTGTATTCATTAAGTAAATACTGACTGTGAGTCAATTAAATATCTGCTTTGATTTTTCTGGGTGGTGCACTTTGTTTACAACATGCTGAAGAAAATCACATAAATCACTGAACGATTACTTTGATATTCCAATGTGTGTGTAATTGGACTTGGGACCAGAGAGCTAACAGGGTGAGGCCCATTTAATAATGTCTGATTCATTTTCTGATGACAGCAAATAACCAAGGATGCAGAACAAATGAGGAAAACACTGCAGAATCTATAAAACACTAAGCTTATCATTAGCTTGACTTTAATGAAATGAAGACTTAACAGGATCCAACATCTGACTACAGGCCAGGGGTCTGCAACCTGTGGCTCTGGCACCACATGTGGCTCTTTTGTCCTGAGCCAGCCTTGAGGGGAAAAAAAACCCTCACAAATTTCCTGAGAAAAATATCGAGAAAATGTGAAAACCGGAAAAATTATAAAGAAAGTCTTGCACATTTAGGGGGAAAAGTTGCAGTTTTATGAGAAAAACATACCCACAAATTTGCAAGAAAAAAAATCAACATTTCTGTCATGAACATTCCTCAGGGCAGGACAAAGACCCAAACACAGGAACTGTGAGTTTGCAAACGTTTAATGAAAATCACAAAGTTCAAAAGTGCACAAACAAAAACAGGAACAAGTTGAATAATCCAGAGGGAAAAGGCATGTGGAAATGCCGGTGCAGACGTGGGACACACGTCTGGAGAGAGCGAGGAAGTACAGAAGAATAGCTTAAAGTTAAGACGTGAAACGTACATCTGGAAATTGAGAAGGACGCTGCAACGAACTGTGTTGCAGTGGTCCTTAAATAAGGCTAAGATGAATAATGACAAATGATAACAGGTGTAGCTCACATGAGCAAGGACAATCAAACCAAACCAATGACAGCTGTGGCAGCCCGCAAACTAAAAGAGGAAGTAAGCACTGGGTACTGTCAAAATAAAAGCACAGGAAGAAAAATGTCAAAGGAACTAATACAGGACAGGATACAAACTAAATACTGCACAAGAGAAAAATAATAGACCACCAAGGTAAGGACAAGAGAAAATACAAAACTCAAGAGATGCAAAGAAAACAATACTAATATTGTGGTGACACTAAACACAGCAGGGAGACATTCTTCTGGGACATTCTTCTGGAGCTTTCTTCACACCCAGCAGCAGGGCTGGAAGAAGCAGAGGACAATTTACATGCGGACAGGGAACAACAGGAAGTAGTCAGACGGGACTGTATGCATGCGTCCTCGAGCCAACCAATGTCATTCTAATCATGTGTATTGACCAATGTGTATTAGATGACAATTGATATGCTAATGTGCCATGCATTCTCTCTGTCTGTACCACGGTATAAAAGAGCTTGTTTCACTCTCAGCTTTCTCTCTCTATGCTCTACTCTCAAGACCATCCAAGAGGGTCCCAGCATTGCCAATGTTGCCCCAGCGTTTCCCCAGCGTTGCCAGCTGCAACTGGCTCTCCCCGCCAAGAGCAAAGCAAGGCCTCTCTAAAACTGACATTGTGAAGACAAAAAAGAGGACTTGCCTTAACTTGAGCTCCACCGCTGTCCAGGACTCTGGCGACTCAGGCTGGGGCATCTCGAATCTGTCTGTCTGGGAATCCCTCCCTGACACGGCCACCTCAGACGGGGAGGAAGAGAATAATACTGGAACACAGTTACGGGCAGCAGTGGAGCCCAGTGAGGAGAACTCAGTAGCAGAGGGCATCTGCAACTGATTCTCCCCGCCACAAGCAAGACAAGATCTCTCTAAAACTGATAATGTAGAACCACAAAAGAGTACTTGCCTTGACTTGAGCTGCACCGCCGTCCAGGACTCTAGCGACTCTGGTGCGGCGGCCCAAGCAACAGGCATGATGGTGGGTGAAGCTGGCGGACCCCCAGACGTGGTGGCTGACACTGGTGGAACTCCCAGCGCAGCGGCTGACGCTGGCGGAACCCCAGGTGAGGCAACTGATGCTGGTGGAACTCCAGATGTGGTGGTTGATGCTGGTGGACCCTCAGACGTGACGGCTGAAGAGGTGGAACTCCAGACGGAGCAGCTGATGCCTGTGGACCTCCAGATGTGGTGACTGAAGCTAGGGATCGTCCCACTGATGGCGCCAGGTCCTGTGATGCTGAAACCAGGGGACACTTTCTTGTCGGCACAGGCTTCGGGACACAGGGGGCACTCTTCTCCCATCCAGAACATGGCTGTGGGACTGGATCAGAACTCTCCAGAACCGCAGGCCCCTCCGTCGGCCAGCGGCTCCCTCCCAGGACCGGCGGACACCCAGAAAAAAATAGATAGGGACACGGGAGAAGCAGATGAGGATGAAGAAATGGCTGCAGCAGCAGGTGGTGAGGGCTCAGCCAAAGTAGATAACTGCTGCTGAGTCCCCCCTTCCCCCCACCGGGAATAAGGCAAGACAATTCATTTTTAGGTGATAGAGAATGAAAAGATACTTGCCTTAATTCCCGGGGTGTGTCGGTTGCTGCTGCTGCGGGTCCAGACAAGGCCCTTCCAGGAACTGAGGAGGTCTTCTGGTGAGAAGGCGGAGGTGGGTGAGACTTCCGTACCCAGAGACGCTTCTTCGTGAGCACAGGTACAGGTGGAGGAGAGGGTTTCCCCAGCCCACAGAACATGAGAGCTGGACACTGAGGCAAGAAGAAACGCTAGTTCCGGATAGCTCCACTGGCTGGGGTATGCCTCTATTACCTGTGCCAAGCAATCCAAACACTGCAGAGCCCCCTCAGGAGTGTGGGAAGAGCGAGCGTCCGAAACGATGTCCTCCAACAATTCCACTGCCCAACACTCCACTTCATCCAGGTCAAAAATACTAAAGTCCGTGCGGTATGACATCCCCGCAAAAACCAGACTTTAACAAAAAATTGACGAGAGGGAAAAACAAAAAAGGAAACTCACAGTCCGCTAGGTCCACACTGGCAGCGTCCTTCTGTCATAAATGCCCCTCAGGGCAGGACAAAGACCCAAATGCACGAGCTGTGAGTTTGCAAGTGTTTAATGAAAATCACAAAGTTCGAAAGTGCACAAACAAAAACTTAGAGAGAAGGACGCCGCAACGAACTGTGTTGCAGCAGTCCTTAAATAAGGCTAAGATGAATAATGACATCAATCAGTGAATAATGACATCATGTAATACTACACAGAGTGAAATATTTGCTGAATCAGCCCACACTGTATAGTTTGTATCATTCATTAATACTCCCAAACATGACATATTGTACTGAAGTACAGGGAAATACATATAAAACAAACATATATCCAGTCTTTATGCTTCAGAAGAGAGCAATTAGAATAATAAACAAAGCTGCTTACAGGGAATCAACAAACCCACTTTTTCTTAAATTAAAAGCTCTCAAATTGAAAGATCTGGTTGATTGTAAAACTGCAGTAATAATGTTTAAAGCGAAAAATCTATCACTGCCTGCAAATATCCAAAAGTTGTTCCAAATAAGGGAGAAACAATATCATTTCAGAGGAACATGTATATTTCAAAAACCTTCAGTGAGAACTACCACAATCATCACCAGCATCTACCAGGATCCATCACCAGCAGGAAGTCAACCTCCTGTCTCCACGCAGGGCGAGCCATCTGCGTGGGTCACCTCACTGGGGGGGGGGGGGTCCCAGGACTGTATTGACCACCATGCCTGCTGCAGGGGCCACCACAGCAGAGCCGGAGTTGGACCTCCAAAGGACCAGGCCCAAAGAACCATCGCCTGGATTGATGGAGTCCTGGACGGTGGTGGAGCTTGAGATCAGGCAAGTGCTCTCCTTTGTCTTTGTTGTTTCTATTTTAGAGAGATCTTGCCTGGCTCTTGGTGGGGAGAGCCAAGTGCAGCCGTCAGCTGCACCTGAGCTCACCTCACCGGACTCCACTGCCGCTGGTGACCCTGACCCTGTTTCTGTGCCTCTCTTGCCTGAGCTTTCCCCCAGGGTCACCAAGGATTGTCCAGCTCTGCCACATGTCTCTGTGGGTCCCGACTTGCCGCCCAAGATCCCCATGGGTCAATCTCCCCCCACTGAGGTCATCGCAGGTGCGCCATCCTTGCCTGGGACCTCCTTGGGTGCAGATCCTTCTCAGTCCGGGTCTCCGTGGGTGCTGTGTCCCAGTCGGGGACCATCATGGGTGCTGTACCCCAGCCTGAAACCAACTTGAGTGCTGTGCTCCAGTGTGGGCCCGCCATGGGCATTACGCTCCAGCCCAGGGGCCACCATGGGTGCAGCCCTGGCCCAGTCCAGGTCCACCGAGGGTGCAGCTTTGGCCCAGTCCGGGTCCACCAAGGGTGCAGCTATGTCCCAGTCCAGGACCACTGCAGGTGCAGCTCCGCTCCAGCCCGGAGCCACTGCGGGTACAGCTCCGCTCCAGCCCAGAGCCACAACGGGTGCAGCTTCATTCCAGCCCGGAGCCACTGTGGGTGCAGTGCCACTCCAGCTCGAAGCCACCGTGGGTTCAGCGCCACTCCAGCCCAGAGCCACCACTGGTGCAGCTCCACTCCAGCCTGGAGCCACCATAGGTGCTGCAATGTCCCAGTCCAGGACCACCGAGGGTGCTACAGGCCAGTCCGAGGGTGTCATGGTTCCCCCTCCTCTGCCTGAGGCTGTCGTGGTTCCCCTTCCTTTGCCTGACACCGTCGTGGTTCCCCTTCCTTTGCCTGATGCCGTCGTAGTTCCCCTTCTTTTGCCTGATGCCGTTGTAGTTCCCCTTCCTTTGCCTGATGCCGTCATGGTTCCTTCTCCTTTCCCTGACACCATCGGGATTCCCCCTCCTCTGCCAAATGCCGTCGGGGTTCCCCTTTCTCTGCCAGATGCCGTCGCGGTTCCCCCTCCTCTGCCAGACGCCATCGAGGTTTCCTCTCCTCTGCCCGAGGTCACCATGGCTCCCTCTCCTCTGCCCGAGGTCGTTGTGGTTTCCTCTCCTCTGCTTGAGGTCGTCGTGGTTCCTTCTCCTCCACCTGACATCGTCATGGCTCCCCCGACTCCTCTATTGTGCCCACAATTAGTTCTTCCTGTTGGGTAGCCGGCTCCTGGACCACCCTTTCTGTGCAGGTAGCGAAAAAACTCTGGCAGACCACCCAACAGACTGTGTCGCAGAGTTGGGTGGCCCTCGTTCTCTAGTAGGCCACCCGACTCTTTCCATCATGCCATCTGCTGGGCCTGGGACTTTGGCTGCCCACCTGAACTGTCCAGCTCTTCAGTCCGGGAGGCTGGTGTTGGTTCTGAGCAGGGTTTTGTTTCGTTCCCTCCTAGCCTGTTCCCCCCACCACCCACCTGGTGTGGGTTATTATTGGGCACCTATTTGGAGGGGGGGGTCTTTCTTTTTCTGTTGATGTTACCCTGGGGTGTCTGGTGCCCACCCCTTGAGAGGGGGGCTCTGTCATGAGCTGAGCACAGGAGGTTTCCGCCTTGCTCAGTCTCATGCCCTTTTCTCTGTATTTATATATTTGTTGTATTTTGTGCTTTTTGGGGTTTTGTTATTACCTCCACCAAGGAGGTTATGTTTTCATCGGTGTTGGTTTGTCTGTTTGTTTGTTTGTTTGTTAGCAAGATAAGTCAAAAAGTTATGGACGGATTTTCATGAAATTTTCACAGATTGTCAGAAATGGGGTATCATACAGATGATTAGATTTTGGTGGTGATCCAGATCACCGTCCAGAAGAAAACTGCCATTACGGAAAATGCCATTTTCGTGAATAACTACTGAACCACTAATCCTATCATTGTCAATCCAATTGCTAGTCATATGTTTTCATGGTCAAGGAATCTGAAAATGTACACACAAACACTGTATGGGGGGAATTGTGGCGCAAAACTGCCATTACGGAAAATGCGATTTTCGTGAATAACTACTGAACCACTAATCCTATCATTGTCAATCCAATTGCTAGTCACATGTTTTCATGGTCAAGGAATCTGAAAACGTACACACAAACACTGTATGGGGGGAACTGTGGCGCTTGGCGGAGGTCTGCGCTCTCCGAGTGCTTTTCTAGTCCTTGCACTGTTTTTCATTTTCCTGTTAGTCTTAGTTTTGTTTTGCTCTTGTTCTGTATTAATTGGTATTTATTTCTCAGTTTGTACTTGTTGATATTTTATTCTTTAAATTCCTTATTGTTGTGGTTGACAGCTGTCACTGGCATTTCCTGTCACCACAGCGTTTCACAAACAAAAAATGGAAGTGAAAAGCAACAAATTTGACAAGAGAGAATAGTGAAGATGTAATGCTTAAAAAATTATACTGTAATGTTGCTGTGATTGCGTACATCTAGAGGATAATTCGGGGAATGCCAGCCACTGCTCTGTCTCATGCCCAGACTTCGAGAAGTGTGGGCAGGGTTTTGGATTAACCACAGGCATCAGTAACCACAGTGCTCTGTGAGCAAACCAAACTAGAGAAAGAGAATACTAAAGATTCAATGCTTAAAAAATTATACCATAAATTTGCTGTGATTGCGTAGGTCTAATTGATAATTTGGCATGGAGAACACAAAGTGCACGGAAGGTGGGGGGGACTGGCGGGGACCCGTGGTGCCGCAAAGGACATTACTGGCATACAGGTAAAGCAGCAGCCGAGACTCCCATTAACTGGGCAGGCTGGACTTGGCTCCCTGCGAAGGACTGTGATCCGCTGGTTCAGCTGCTGCTTCTCCAACACTGGTGTCTGACCAGGCGCTCCATGATCGTTTGCGGGAAGGCACACCCAGCCTGCCTGTCAGTGGCAAATGGCAGTCCGGATTTCTGCTTCACTGTGGAGCGGAATAGCCAGATCAACTGCATATCATATGCGGACACATATGCACGTTTTGACTAAATGACAACAAGATGCAAAAATGCCCAAATAACAAAATAAATCATTTTTATCTAAATATTTACAGACAAATGGGCAACACTGATGCGACAGTTGGAACCAAATGGGTCATTCTGCTGTGTGTGTGTGTGTGTGTGTGTGTGTGTGTGTGTGTGTGTGTGTGAATGGTGTAGGGATTGACGTCATACCGTGGATGCCCTGAATTTCCCTCTGGGGATCAATAAAGTATACAAGATACAAATACAAAAAAAAAAAATGTTCAGTGTTTTGTACTTATAATATTGTTAAAATATAAAAGGATGCACTACAGTGGGTCTCAAATATTTTTAAAAAGTTTCCTGTTATAGTACTGCATGAGTTTATTGACGGTAGACTATAAACTACATATAAACTAAAACAATTATTATGATGACTGAACAACTCCCATTCTCCAAAGTGCAAGACACACTATTATGAGTATAACTCATAAAAGATCACACAAATAAGTGATCTAACAAAAAATAAACAGGTGGTTCTTAAACAGTGGCTAATATTGGATGTCCCATTCATTTTCAATTATTCTGTAATTAATATTCACACAATCAAGTAAATCTCAGTTTAGTCCCTTTCATATTTGTCAGTCTAACATGTGTGATTGCCTACATATAGGCTACACCTCTGTATTCCACTTTCAAGCATAGCCTATATTTGGCCCTGTAAAGCCTGACTGGGATACCTGTTTCAGGCAGGAATACAGTACTTGCTTTCTACGGGCATGCACTATCCATCCACCCATTCATCTTCTTCTGCTCAATCCTTTTCGGGTCACGGGGGGGTGGGGGGGTGCTGGAGCCTATCCCAGCATCTTTGGGCGAGAAGCGGGGTACACCCTGGACAGATTGCCAGTCCATCGCAGGGCCGGGCATGCACTAGTCATATTATAATGCAAGGATTCTCTGTCTGTGTGTGTGTGTGTGTGTTATTCTTTCTTTTTCATGCATATCTCTCGAACCGTTTGTCAAACTGACCTCAGATTTGATATGCGCTTTGCTGAGGTTATGAGGGTGTGCATCCCTGAATTTCAGCCTCCCCGGATATGTGGAAGTGTAGGAGGGGAAATCTTTAACCACTTGCACTCCGGGCAATTTTCCTAAAAATGCCAAAAAATAACGTGCCCAAAGTAAATCGAAAGCTGTTCTTCAACCCTTTGCAGCACCTTCATGGGGTTGGTCTCATTTAAAAGAAAACACTTTGAATTTTTTGGCAAAAAAAACATAATCTCTCTACATGCTCCGGCCACTGAGTTACAGTCATCTAAACATACTGAACTTGAAGAAAAAAAATTTGGACACAGTGTTTTTTTTGATACAAATGCTTGTAAATAACACACAGCTGTCCGATCCGGCTGGAAAATGCAACAGAAATGTAGAACCAAGTGTTATCCAGCTGAGATCCAAATTTGATAACAATACCACAAAAAATGAATATTTTACACAGCTTTGTTCTCAGGCTGTTCCCAGGCGTTTTGGAACTGTGCCAAATTGTGCCAAATGGCACAGTTTGGAAAAACGTCTGTAACTTTTGAATGATTCAATGTAGAAGCTTCATTTTAGGCTCAAAGGAAAGGTTACACTCAGGGCTGTGTCTGTGTGTGTGTGGGGGGGGGTCGTCCCCCCCCCGCTACCAAGGACAGAGTTCGGCCCTCGCTACATGACAGATTACACTCGTTGCATGTTTCCACAGCAATGCTGTCACAGCGGCTCCCCCCCCCTCGCTACTGTGTGTGTGTGTGTGGGGGGTTGTCCCCCCCCCCCGCTCGCTACAGAGGATGGACTTTAGCCATCGCTACACAACGGATTAGCCTTATGTGGTGATGTAGGACAGCAGTGCAGTCACCGCGGCTCCCCCCCCCTCGCTGCAGAAGAATAGCGGGGGGGGGCGTTCACAGCCTGTACACTGCGAGCAACCCCTTGTACCGCGGCGCACGAACTTCAGACTTCGTGAACCGCACAGCTGTAATTTACTGATCGGTCAAAAGTCATTTTGGATTACAATTTTCAGGGATAGAGAATAATTTAGCTTATAACACCTTACCTTTTCACAGCGGAGTCTTGGCGAACTTGTCTTCCTCATTGTCAGACGAACACGACGCTGGTCTGCTCTGGTTCTGGTCTCGCGACTCGATCAAAACATAATTCCATTATTGCGGTTTTGTGCTTCCATGATTGCGGTTTTTGGCGAATGATTTTTCAAAACAAATAACAGTAGTAATTAAAAAAAGACTGGGGAAGGCGTGTGTGTCACTCAGCCTTCGTCGTCAGCCTCCGTCGGTCTATAATGACCATGGAAGAAATCATAGCGTCTACTCTGCTGGAACCAATACAAAATAAGCACCGCCTGTGGCCGAACATGCCGATCCACGAATGGCACTCCCTGTCACACAGGTTGCATTTGTGGATGGTCTCCATGCTGCTGGGTCTGTGGAGCTCTTCCTGTGTCCTTTTTTGATCCGCTGCAGCAGCCAGTCTTCACCCAGCCTTAAAAAAAAACAGCTCACGAACTTCTCTGCTTCAATTGGCTCACTGCATTCAAAGCGTTGGGAGGCGGGTCCTCCTTCCTAGGTTTTCATTCATTGGTTCTTCAAGGTTTCAGAAACCCAATTCAAGGCTCTTATTAGTCGAATGAGAGGTCAATCAGATGAACTAATCTGTTCGCGGCTGTGTTTACAGATTTTTTTTTCAGTGGCGCTTGGAGGCCACACCACCTACACCACCACCATCAATATCCTTATCATGCGTCATGCGCACGAGGGCGCACGAGTGCGCTCTCGTGCGCCCTCGTGCGCCCTAGGACGCAGAGACTTGCCCGCCCGCGGAACAACGGAGTGCAAGTGGTTAATGAACATCCCTAGGAGAGCTATTAAATGAACACAGAGGTGGAAAAGGTATAACTGCTTGGATTTGGTGGCTGAAAATTTGGATTTATAGCTATAATATTAAGCCCAATAACTCCTGTAAATTTCAGCCTCCCCAGATATGTGGAGGTTTAGGAGGGGAAATCTTTATTGAATGCCCCTAGGGAAGCTATTAAATAAACACAGAGGTGGAAAAGGTCAAACCGCTGGGAGTTGGGGGCTGAAAATAGGGCAGACTCTGGAGGCTGGTGGAATAAAATCATAAAAATGTGGGCTGAAGCCGAGCTCCAGAACCAGGTCTTCCTTAGAAGAATCCAGCAGGAACTCCTTATATGGTCATGTGACCATATAAGAGCAACTCCTTATATAAGGAGTTCTTATAAGGAGTTCTGAACAACTCCTTAAACATACAAGTACAACTCCTTATTAGGTGTTGTACCAAACAACTCCTTATATGGTCACATGAACTCATATCAGAACATAGTGTGTCTGTGTTCTTAACTCCTTATGAGAAGTTCTTATAAGGACTTCTGAACAACTCCTTATAAGGTGTTGTTCAGTTCAGCAGGAACTGAACAACCCCTTAAATGCTCACTTGACTGGAATTCTATGACTGAACAACACCTTATAAGGAGATCAGAAGGAACTGACCAACTTCTGAAATGGTCATGTGACCGGGCACTGCACTCATCATCATCATCATCATCATCATAGCAGTCTGTCAGGGGCGACAATGACTGTTTCATTTAGGTCTGATCAGATTCCTCCACACAGCTCTGTAATTCGCTTTCCGCTGCCAGGAACTCCTGACCTTTTTAACCCGGGCAACGTCCGAGCCGGTATGAGTTGCTCTCTGACTGACCATTTCATGAAACTGCTTGCAAAGCATTTGAGTACCGCTATCTTTTGCTGGACTAGCGACACATTCTTGGCAGATAGAGGTATTATCAGTGGCAAGAACAGGCCAAGACAAACTGACTCCAGTATCTGTTGCAGTGACTGACCAGATGATAATAAGTTTGTTTCCGACTGGCATATTTATATATTTATGTGTATGTATGCATATCCACTGCTCCCATTTATATTTTCCGTATCTTCCCAACCACTGCTCTGAGTGCTGCCATCCCCGCGCTGCCGCAATCCCGGAACCCCCCCACCGCGGGACCAACAAAGGCCTATCCCATCTTATCTTAGTCCAGGATCCATGATGACAGGTGCTGGTCCACCCCTGCGCACAGCAGCTTGTCCCTCAGGATCATCGGTTGGATGGTGTTGAAAGCACTGGAGAAGTCAAAGAACATGATCCTCACCGCGTTCCCGGGCTAGTTACAGTTTAATAAGAAAAACATCCACACAAACTTGCAAGAAAAAAGTCCAATATGTTTTGTAAATAATCAAAAATTTAGCAGAAAAAAAATGGTATTTTGGGAAAAAATGGTAACAAATGTCAAAAAAAGCAAATTTATGAAAAAAAAAAACCTCTTTTAATGCTGATGTTGTCAGGCCAGATTATAGTTAAAACTGTTTTACCTTAGTTTTCAGGCTCAGATATTTTTGTGGCTCCATGCAGATTTTATTTAGACAAAAATCACTCAAAGTGGCTCTTTGTGTAGTATGATAGATTGCTGACCCCTGGATTAGGCAGACAGGTGGTGTGGGTTTTTTGTTAAGCGAGAGTTACCACATTCTAAGGTAATTAATTATTCACGTTAACCTCTCTGTTTTAACCAGCTTTTTCCACTCCATTTTACACCTTGAAACACATCCAGACAATCATATAGACGTGAGTTCAATTTCAGGTTTGGGTTAGGGCAAGGGTCAGCAACCTGCACCACACAAAGAACCACTGTGAGTGATGTTGGTATTAAAAAAGGTTTATGGAGCTACAAAAATATCTGAGCCTAAAAACTAAGGTAAAACAGCAGAATTACAACTACAGTCTGGCCTAACAACATCAGGATTGAGGGTTTTTCCTTATAAATTTGCAGCTTTTTTGTTGTAAATTTGTTCCCTTTTTCTCACAAAATTGCTACTTGTTCTGGTAATTTTGATTTGCAAAAAATATTTTTTTTCTTGCAAAATTGTGTGGTTTCCTCATTAAATACTAACATTTTTTTAAAATTGTTATATTTTTGGCATAAATATTTTATGCTTTTGTTCTAAATTTGGCATATTTTCCTTTGCGAATTTTAAACCTTTATTAAGTAAAACTGAAGACATTTTCCATTTAAATACGTGACAGTTTTCCCAATAAAGTTATGGCTTCTTGTCATAAATTTTGATATTGTTGCTATAATCTTCTGCTTTTCTCATAAGATTGTTTTATCTGATTGTTACCCTTTTCAGGTAAAAATGCTGCCTTTTTCATTTAAATTTGCAATCATTTTCTAATAAAATTGGAGCTTTTTGGGGTAAATTTGTGCCTTTTTTCTTGTCAATTTGTGTTTTTTTTCTCTCATAAAATTGCACCATTTTCCTTAAATTTTGAGAATTTTTTTGTGAATTTTCTACTATTCTCATGAATTTATTATATTTTTTGTGAGTTTATTAACTTTTGATTGAAAATTATTGTAAAGCATTGAGTTCTTTAAATATGGTACTGTTGCATTTCATTCTCTTTCACTAGTTGCACATTGCTTAGGTCTGAGTTCATTCGAGTTCAGTATATTTTCTTTCTCCTGTTTCAAGTGAAGCGCTTTGATCTGAGATAAGAAGATCCGACACAGAGCAGTATAGCAGAAGTTTCAACTCCCTTCTCCTCCTTCTTCTTTCTCTCTCTCTTCTTCTCACTCACCCAATATATGGTGTCATTGTTCATATAAAAAGACTTATTATTGTGATGCTTCAGCGTGTTCTCTGCAATAAAAGATGGACAATCAAGTTAAACTTTTCTAAGACTCATTTATTTTTGACAGCTTTCATGGGTAAAACTGCAGCATTTCTTACATAAATGTGTTAAATTTTTCTCATAAAACTTTTTTCCAGTAAATCTATGATTTCTATTCCAGACATTTTTGACTTTTTTTCTTCCGTATTTGTGGGTATGTTTTCCTCAGAAAATTGTGAATTTTTTCCCTAAATTTGTAAGGTTTTTTTTGCACAAGTTTTCGGATTTTTCATTTCCTGCTTTTTAGGATATTCTTCTCATGAATGTGCAACCTTTTTCTTGTAAATTTATTGTTTCTTTTTGTCGAAATGTATGAATTTTTTCCCCCCAAGGCTTCAGGGAGGCACTATCTATGGGTAAAAGAGTCACATGTGGCCCCAGAGCTACAGATTGCAGACCACTCGGTTAGGGTCAGAGTAGGGTGAGACTTGTGAGGGTCAATATACATTTATAACACTGGGGTGTGGCAGGGGACTGGGTGGAGCAGGGTTTCCTCTGGTAACATTTCTGGGTGGCGGCCCATCTCGCCAGAAAAATTACCGCCACACCAGTGAGGAGATATGAATTTAAGAAAAATATATGAAGCAATGATTTTCTACAAGCGTGCACACGAACAATGCACATGGCTGTCATCCGCGCGGCGTTATGAAGCGCCCCGCCCATGCAAGCTTTCCAGTCAGTCAGAAAACAAGAATAAAAACATACTTGAATCATACATACATACTTTCTTTCACAGCGGCAGCAGCATCTTCATGGAAAAGCAGTGAAAACCGGTAAGTCAAACAGCAGAAATGGACTCTATATTTAAAGAGAAACTGCGAAGAAGTCTGCCGTTTCTTCGTTGGTGAAAATCCTGGCGTGTCAGCGCCTTGGCACTACCTTTCAGGCGGGAGTGAAACTACAAATGATGGTTGTGCGCAAGTGTCAACCGCCTGGCCTGGGTAGATGAAAAAAGTGAGCATGAACAGCGCTCCGTGCATGCCGGGCTCGTCCAAAGCGTACACGAACCAAGGCGGACTAAAGGGGAAATTCAGCATGAAGCAGGCTTTACAAGGCAGAGTGTCTCACTAAGCGTGACTGTCCGACAGAAACATGAGTATGTTAAAGTACTTTAAAGGCAGAAAAAAATCAGAAGAGGTATGTAAGCACTGGAGGCATTTATCATGGTTTTAACCTACTGGAAACGGGAGAAATAACGGAACAGTTGCTTAGCTAAGAGATGTGGTTAGAATTCATTTGCAGCCGGCTTCATATGAAGGGAAAGGCAAGGGATAAATTGCTAAGGATATATTTCACCAGCCACTACAATATCATGTTCCCTATTATGTACCTGGCAAGTTAAGATGACCGAAATTCATGAAGTCAATGACTTTAATCCATCAGCAGCCTTCAGACAAACTAAACGTGCCAACATTTGGATTTCAAAATAAGGGAGGTTTTTCTTGCCCTCTTGGTGGTGAGGAGATTTCTAAAAAAATCCTATCAATATATAGAAATATTATAACAGAAATAACGGCATCCTTGGTTATTTAATTCATCCATCTTCTTCTGCTTAATCCTTTTTGGGTTGCGGGGGGGCTGGCGCCTATCCCAGCATCTTTGGGCGACAGGCAGGGTACACCCTGGACAGATCGCTAGTCCATCGCAGGGCCAAAACAGAGAGACAGACAACCATTCACTCTCACATCCATACCTAAGGACAATTTAGAATCCCCAGTTTGATGCCAATTAACCTAACTTGCATGTTTTTGGCATGTGGGAAGAAACCGAAGAAATCCCGAGTAAACCCACACAGACACGGGAAGAACATGCAAACTCCACACAGATCACTGTTCGTCGGGGGCTGGGATCGAACCCAGGATCCCCCGGCCAAGGGTGAGTTGCTGTGCTTGGCCAGGGGAACCTTTAATTTAAATCATTAAATACAATTTTATTAATATTTTTTTCTTTGCAATGAGAGTTAAATTGTTGTTCTGTTCTGACTGCAAAGTTATAGCCAAAAATATAAATTGCTATAAGGAAAAAGTAAAAAAAAAAAAATAAAAAAAAAATACCGCAGTCTGTTTCAGATTTATTTAAAAAAACAGTAATTTTACTTAAAAAACAGACAAAAATAAGCAATAAAATAATCCACAAATTTATAATAAAGTTTCAAATGTACAAGAAAATGTCATGGCGGCCTCTGGGCCGTCATTGGCATCATTATCTCCAGCTGCGCACAGATCCACAGGTGTTAATCAGCAGCTGTTAAAAGCCAGCGTTGCTGACAGCTCAGTACGGAGTCGTCTGTCCTCCTCGTCAGAGAAAGAACCAGAACTCCGCTCTCTGGCCTCGTCAAGGTATTCTCTTGTCTCGTCAGAAACTGTTTCGTCAAGAACTGTCTTGTCTAACACTAACTCGTCAAAGTCTGCCTCGTCAAGAACTGTCTTGTCTAACACTGACTCGTCAGAGTCTGCCTCGTCAAGAACTGTCTTGTCAATAACTGTCTCGTCAGAGTCTGTCTTGTCAGAAGCTGCCTCGTCAGGATCTGTCTCGTCAGGAACCTCTCTGGCCTCGTCAAGAACCTCTCTTGCCTCGCCTAGGACTTCTGTTCAAAGTCAAGCACGTAAGAGAGCTGTTTGTTACTCTACACCCAACCTCTACCCCTGTGCACAGGTGGACCCCCTTGGCGGCGGACCTGCGTCCCCAGCTGACGGGGTAACGCCAACACGCACACGTAGCGGTTCGCTACCACCACGACTACCGGTACGTCTTGCTCCACAAATTCCTGAATTGTTACTGTATCAGTTACAGGAGTACTGGCCACCGTTACCGGTGGAGTTTGTGTCATCGTCATCTGTCGTGTCATCGTCACCACGTTCTGTGGAATCACTCACCTCGTCATCATCTGGATTGTCATGGTCACCACGCTCAGTGGAGTCACTCGTCTTGTCATCAGCTGGATTATCATCGTCACCACATTCTGTGGAATCACTGGTCTTGTCATCAGCTGGTTTGTCATCGTCCCGGTCTGTGGTGTCACAGCCGGAGTCTCTGGAAGACCTGTCCTCGCCACAGTCACAGGTGGAAGCCTCAGCACGTTCACGGACGCCTTCACCTCCACGTTGCACGGCCGCTGGTTCTCAGCAGGACGTAACCTGTGCTTCTCCCAAGTAAGCCTCACTACTGATAGCTTGTCATTAGCGTGGGACAAAAGTAATTGTCTGTGCTTATATGTTCCAGGGTTGCCGGGTCTCCGTCCAGAGTGCTCAGCTCCAGTGACCAGGATACTATCCACGCTCTCACATTTGCACTACACACCCTTTCACTATAATAAAGATTATTGTTCACTAATTTACCCGTGTCAGTGTCTGTCTCCTGGAACCCGAAACATGTCAGAAAAGTCAATTTTACAAGAGGAAATTACAAATTTGAGGAAAATGGTTTCAAATTTAGATAAATTTACAGAGAAAAGTAGAAAACTATAAGAAAATTGTTACAAATTTTTGAGAAAAACCTCAAACCTTCAAGACTGAAGTCATTACTCAAGTTTTTAAGTGGGTGCTCTTTGTACCCTTAACTCAACTAGAAATTTTTGGTTGTCTACTTTTAATTATTATTATTATTATTGTGTCAGGGCAGGCATTGGCTTGCTTGCTACCGGATAACCGTGAAAACCGGTACTACCTGTCTCATGGGTCGGGCCTTCGGCGACTCAACTGGGAAGGGCGTGGAGGGTGAAACAGGGCATCCTGGCAGAACTAAAAACAATATCTGTCACAGGTCTATGGTGGACCACTCCCAGTTACACAGGGTGAGACTGGACATCCTGGCAGATAAACACATCTGTCGCAAGGCCTGTTGTGGACTGTGCCAGTCGGTGCATTGTGACATGCACTACACAAAGAGCAGAGATAAACAAACCTATCATCTGGTCAGTCACTGCAACAGATACTGGAGTCAGTTTGTTTTGGCATGTCCTTGCCACTGATAATAACTTTATCTGCCAAGAATGTGCTGCTAGTCCAGCAAAAGCTAGCAGTACTCAAATACTTTGCAAGCAGTTTCATGAAATGGTCAATCAGAAAGCAACTCATACCGGCTCGGACGTCGCCCGGGCTTACAAGGGCCGCGCTGATCTGTTCACACTCCGACAGGCAGCGAAAAGTAAGCTAGGAGCAGGAAGACAAAAGAAGAGGAAAACAGCAACCTTGTGTGTAGCAGAGTGGAATGTACACACTCTGTTGGACAGAACAACATCACAGTGCCCAGAAAGACAGACCGCGCTTGTGGCCCTGGAAATGAACAGGTACAATGTAGACATAGCTGCGCTTAGTGAAACAAGATTGCCTGGCTATGACAGCTTGGAAGACCATGGGTACATCTTCTTTTGGAGTGGGAGATCAACTCAAGAAAGGAGCGAAGCAGGAGTGGGCTTTGCAGTTAGAAAGGAGATAGCAGCAATGCTTGATGAGGAACCGGTGCCAATCAACGACAGGATAATGACTATGAGATTCCCACTACAGCGGAAGATGTATGCCACACTCATCAGTGTATATGCCCCAACAATGACCAACACAGAGGAGGTGAAGGAAGAGGTCTACAGTGATTTATGTGAGACTATCAGGCGTGTACTGACTAATGACAGGCTGATACTCGTTGGAGATTTTAATGCCAGAGTTGGTTCGAACACCGAGAAATGGAAAGGAGTGTTAGGCAGTCATGGAGTAGGCAAGTGCAATGCTAATGGAGAACTTCTACTTGCACTATGTTCAGAGTACAACCTTGTGATAACGGACACCCTATTTAAGCACAAGGACACACACAAGAAGACATGGATGCACCCAAGATCCAAGCACTGGCACTTATTAGACTACATCATAGTCAGGCAGAGAGACAGAAGGGATGTACTGGACACCAGAGCAATGAGAGGCGTGGACTGTGGCACTGATCATGTTATGCTGAGATCTAGATTAAGGATTTGGAGACGAAAACAGCACTGCAGGATGGGTGCGAAGCCACCACAGAAGCTAAACACTAGTGCACTGAAAGGCCAAAAGAAGCAGGAAGAACTTACACAGGAAATGGATGAAAACTTGAAAGACTGGGACAGCAACAACTCAGAGAATGACATAGAAGAGAAATGGGCAACACTGGATATGGTGTATCAGACTGCGAGTGATGTTTTAGGCTACCCTGAGAGGAAACATCAAGATTGGTTTGATGAGCATGATGAACACCTGAAGAAACTACTAGAAGCAAGGAATACAGCTAGGCAGGAAAAACCTACAGTGCAACACAAGGTCGAAGAAGAAGAAATACTCAAAGGCTCAGAGTGAGCTACAGAAGTACACCAGAGAGATGAAGTCCAACTGGTGGGATGAAAAAGCGGAGAAGCTTCAAACTGCAGCAGACAGGAAGGACATGAAAACATTCTTCACAGGTTTGAGAGAAATCTACGGCCCTAAACCAAGAGGATTGATCCAACTAAAGGCTATGAATGGTGAAACGGTTTTGCAGGAGAAAGACAAGATCCTGGACAGATTTGCAGACCACTTTGACCAACTACTAAACAACCCTGGAGATCTCACTGAAGAGGCTAAAGAAGCTCTAGTGCAGCAACCAGCTGTATCAAGTCTGGATGAACCACCAAATTTTGATGAACTAATAGCAGCTATCAGGGCAACACTGGATGGTAAAGCTCCAGGAAGGGATGGAATTGTGGCAGAAGTGTGGAAATTTGGTGGTGTTCAGCTGACCAACTACCTGCACAAGCTCATCCAAGAGAGATGCCCAGAAAGTACCTCAAGACTGGAAGGATGCAAGTATTGTGCCTTTGTTAAAGAAAGGTGACAGGAAGGATTATGGAAATTACCGAGGTATATCACTGCTAGCCACTGTTGGTAAGATTCTCTCACATGTACTACTTAACAGACTCAGTGAACACATCTCGCAGAATGTACTACCGGAAACCCAGTGCGGCTTTAGAAGTGGAAGAAGCACAATGGACATGATTTTCTGCTTGAAACAGGTTCAAGAAAAGTGTATCGAACAGAACATGCCGCTTTATGTAGTCTTCATAGACTTCAGTAAAGCCTTCGATACCGTTTTGCGACAAGGACTTTGGCAGGTACTCAAGAAATATGGTTGTACAGAGAAGTTTGTCAGCCTGATCGAGGCACTCCATACAGGTATGCAAGCAAATGTGGCAATGAGTGGTTCAGTATCTAAAGACTTTTCAGTAAGCAACGGGGTGAAACAAGGGTGTGTGCTGGCATATATATCATATCTGGCAGCCATGCTTGAGGTGGCCTTCGAAGACACTTCAGAAGGAGTATACATTCAAACAAAGAAAGAAGCAGACTTGTTCAATGTGGCACAGTTTAAAGCCAAGAGTAAGACATCGATAAAGGTAGTAAGAGAAATGCTCTTTGCCAACGACAGTGCTCTAGTTGCACACAGCGTGGAAGATATGTCATCTTTAGTGGAGAAATTTGCAAGAGCAGCTAGCCAATTCAGCCTCCAAATCAACATCAAGAAGACAGAGTGCCTTTATCAACCACCAAAGTTCCAATTATCAACATCACTACCAGAAGAGATCAGCATTAGTACAGAGCCACTAGTCAAGTGCAAGACTTTCAAGTACCTGGGGAGTACTGTTTCAGAGAATGCTAGGATGGAGGATGAACTATCTCTCAGAATGGGAAGAGCGAGCGCTGTGTTTGGAAACTTGAGGGAGAGACTGTGGAACAATCGACATGTGTCTATCCGTGTGAAATGCAAAGTGTACAGAGCGACAGTACTGGCTACTCTATTGTACGGTGCTGAAACTCGGACTGTCTACAGAGTGCAGGTGAAGAAACTCCACACGTACGTGATGAGACACCTTCAAGCCATAATGAACATCTCATGGAAAGACAAGATAACCAACATAGAAGTGTTGAAATGAGCTGGTCTACCATCAATGGAGGACATGCTAATACAGATGAACTTGAAATGGCTCGGACATGTTGAGAGGATGGACCACCAGCGTCTCCCTCGGCAGTTACTCTACTCACAGTGATGCGAGGGCAAACGCAATCAGGGTAGACCAAGGCTCAGATTTAAAGACACTGTAAAAAGAAACTTGCAGAAGTTGGATATAGACAGGAGTTCCTGGCAGCGGAAGGCTAAGGACAGAGCTGTGTGGAGGAATCTGATCAGACCTAAATGAAACCATCATTGTTGCCCACGACAGACTGCTATGATGATGATGATGACTTTTAATTATTAATTTCATAGCACTGCTTTTACATGAGTAGAATTTCTGGCTACTATACCCACCTCTGAACATATAATTAAAGTGTGCATGAGTAAATTACTATTATGAATGTTTTTTCCTTCTCTTTCCTACTTTTTCTCAATGGAAAAAACACCGGAATAAAAATAAATACATATATATATTTATTGTCATTTATGTAAACCATGGCAAAAAAAAATCCTGCAGGACAAAACGTGACACTTGATATTTTCTAACCTGTTTGTATACCACCATAGACAGAGAGAGAACCTGAAGCAGACAGAGCTCCGAGAGGGAAAGATGAGAAAGAAGAGAGGAGCCAAGGAGAGGAAAGTGTTCAGGCAGAGGGTCCAGGAGAGGTGCGAGCAGAGGAAGGAGATGGATGACACTAGTAAAAAGTCCAAACACAGGACATCTGGGTGGGACCCCAACTGGCCCAATATTCCAATATCCAAGCCTTGGTTGTACAATACTTCAAATGGTAAGTTCCATTATGCAATATTACTGTGCAAAATTAAAAGAAAATAGTGTAAAATTAACATATTGTGGTTACAAGCGTGTCATGTGTTTTCTGCCCCCCCCCCCCCCGGAAATATGTTGCCACCGTGCCAAGGTCTTTAAGCCAGAGGAAACACTGGTGGAGACACAACAGGATTAACTGGTGTGGGTCACTTCTAACAAAGGTGGTTTACTCAGTGGTTGGGGTTGGGTTAGAGACTATATCGGTATTGTTTGGCTATGTGGAAACAAGATGAATAAGAGACAGAAATAGTAACTATCCTAAGATGCTGTGATGTATTTGTTTACAGCATGGCTCCTCCCCTGATGCCACCAGAGTACTCTGTCTGTTTTCCCATCAGCCTCCTCTTCCTCACACTCTCACCATCACACAGAAGCCAGTGTTTCAGCATGCCTTCCTGTCGCCAACAAAGCATTGCCGGGGCCTCCTTTTGGAGAGGGAGCCAGCCTCCAAGTTAACTGTGCATTTGTTAGCATTCACCTCTTTCAACATAACAACTTAACTCCTTAAACTGTAGATAAAGTGGTACATGTGCTTGTGTTTTGTGAGTGTGTATGTTTTAAGGTTTGAATTGTTTTTCTGCTGCAAACATTGAAAAAAGCATCATTACAAACCCAAATTCCAATGAAGTTGGGACGCTGTGTAAAACATAAACAGAATACAACTAGAAAAGCACTCGGAGAGCGCAGACCTCCGCCAAGAGCAACAGTCCCCCCCAGTATTGTGATTTATACCATAAATATTCTACACTAATTTTTTTTATTGTTCTTTCTCTGTGTCATGTGTTTCTGTATGTCATTTATTGGTCAAGAAAACAAAAAAAATGTTATTTGAACTACATGAATACAATTTATTCAATTTAACAAGAGATACAACATGTACAAGTCTTTAGTTGGAGAACACATTCATGAAATGTATTCCTAATAATAAGTTCTGGATATTGAAAAGCTCCCATTCACATAATTTTTCTAACTTCGTTTCTTTCCAGGAAATTAAAAATATGTACATCTACGTAGTCTAGAATAGAACAATATTAACTCCAATGTGTTGACAGTAAAGCACAAATTAAATAGAAACAGGAGGAATAATAATAATATGAACTTGTTGGATAAAAGTACTATTTACAGTCAGAATATTTTAGTCAGTAAAAAACACACATTATTGTACACTGGAGAGGCAGCTATATATATATGAGTAGATGAAGGCATATTTACAAAAAGTCCAGTTGGACAAAACTAAACTGGTGTCTGACCGTGGGACTATTTTCCTTCATGGAAAGTTTTGTGGACATGGGACAAGTTTTGCCTGAGTTACAGATGGTTGAAGCTGTAAGGGGAGGAGTCAAACTTCGCTCTTTTCCACTTGATCAATTTTGTTGCCGGAATTGCTATGATGGAGATTAGTCCCATTCTGCGCACTTCTACATAAAAATATTTGACAAAAGGGATAGTGCCACTTACTGCTAACAGGAAGATCTGCGCCAAATGGTTTACTTTATTATTATTCATGCAGCCCATGCAGTGATGACGGCACATTTTCCGAGCCAGCAAGGTACGACGGGCGCCGCCCCGAGCAGATCTTCTTTTTTAAAAAAAAACCTAACGTCCTTGCGGAGGTAATAAGAAAAAAAATCAATTAAAAAAATAGCGCCTGAGTTGCTGCATTTCTTGTGTCGCTTCACTTTGAGCGAGGCATGATTGGCAATATCGAGCAGATCTTTTTTTAAAAAAAAAACTAACGTCCTTGTGGAGGTAATAAGATAAAAAAATCAATTAAAAAAATAGCGCCTGAGTCGCTGCATTTCTTGTGTCGCTGCACTTTGAACGAGGCATGACTGGCAATATTGAGCAGATCTTCTTTGAAAAAAAAAACAAAAAAACCTAACCTCCGCCCTATGTCACAATGTTAAAGAATCCTTTTAAAAATTCCTGTATCAAGACGGTGATCCGTATCATCCCCAAAATTTAATCAGTTCTTCCTTTTTTTTTTTTTTTTGTTACTTATTTGTACCCGTAGGTAGACTTGGTTTGCAGTCTGGTGACAAGCCACTGGCTGCTGGTCGCTGCGTGCGCGAGCGCCCTAAACCTACATGTTTTTTTTTTTTTTTTTGGTGTGCGGGAGGAAACCGGAGAAATCCCGCGCAACACGGGGAGAACATGCAAACTCCACACAGCTCACTGTTGGTCGGGGGCTGGGATCGAACCCACGATCTCATGATCCCCGCGGTCCCCCGGCCGAGGGTAAAACTGTGCTGCCACAGTGCTAAACCACTGCGCCACCGTGCAGCCCTTGTACCATTTCCAACAAGGGCTGAAAGTTTCATCGAAATCCGTCCATAACTTTTTAAGTTATCTTGCTAACCAACAGACAGACAAACAAACAGACAGACAAACAGACAGACAGACAGACAAACCCCGCAAAAACATAACCTCCTCCTGGCCTTCGGCCTGGCGGAGGTAATGATGTGCAAATCCTTTTCAACCTATATTCAATTGAATACACTACAAAGACAAGATATGTAATGATCACACTGATAAACTTTATTGTTTTTTGCAAATATTAGTTTTTGCCGGGGTTTGTCTGTCTGTCTGTCTGTCTGTTTGTTTGTCTGTTTGTCTGTTTGTCTGTCTGTTGGTTAGCAAGATAACTTAAAAAGTTATGGACGGATTTCGATGAAACTTTCAGCCCTTGTTGGAAATGGTACAAGGAAGAACTGATTAAATTTTGGTGGTGATCCGGATCACCGTCCAGAAGAAAACCGCCATTACGGAAAATGCCATTTTCGTGAATAACTACTGAACCACTAATCCTATCATTGTCAATCCAATTGCTAGTCATATGTTCTCATGGTCAAGGAATCTGAAAACGTACACACAAACACTGTATGGGGGGAACTGTGTCTGCCATTACTCATTTTCGTGAATATCTACTGAACCACTAATCATATCATTGTCAATCAAATTGCTAGTCATATGTTTTCATGGTCAAGGAATCTAAAAACGTACACACGAACACTGTATGGGGCGAACTGTGGCGCTTGGCGGAGGTCTGCGCTCTCCGAGTGCTTTTCTAGTTTTGAATGTGATGCTTGCAACACATTCCAAAAAAACCCAAAACAAAACAACAACCTGGGACAGGGTCAAGAAAAAACTGGGAAAGTTGAGGAATACTGGAAAGAAAACACCTTTCTGGAACATTCCACAGGCAAATGGGTTAACTGGGACCAAACGAGTGTCATGATTGGGTATAAAAGGAGCATCCCCAAAAGGCTCAGTTGTTCACAAGCAAGGATGGGGCAAGGTTCACTGCTTTGCATGGGCAAACAGTCCAACAGTTTAAGAACAACATTTCTCAGTGTACAATTTCCAGGAATTTAGGGATTTCTGTCACGCTTTGAGCGCGGGGGGATTCCTGCTCCCTCGGTGGCTCCTGCCCAGATTCAGCTCCGCTTCAGCCCAGAGCCACCGAGGGTGCGACTCCGCTCCTGCCCGAAGCCACTCAGGGTGCAGCTCCACTCCAACCCGGAGCCACCAAGGGTGCAGCTCCGCTCTTGCCTGAAGCTACCGAGGCTGCAGCTCTGCTTCAGCCCAGAGCCACCGAGGGTGTGACTCCGCGCCTGTCCAGAGCCACCAAGGGTGCAGCTCCGCTCCTACCCGGAGCTACCGAGGGTGCAGCTCCGTTTCAGCCCAGAGCCACCAAGGGTGCGACTCCGCTCCTGCCCGGAGCCACTCAGGGTGCAGCTCCGCTCCTGCCCGGAGCCACCAAGGGTGCAGCTCCGCTCCTGCCCGGATCTACCAAGGCTGGAGCTCCTCTTCAGCACAGAGCCACCGAGGGTGCGACTCCGCTCCTGTTCGGAGCCACCAAGGCTGAAGCTCCACTTCAGGACGGAGCTACCAAGACTGCAGCTCCGCTTCAGCCCAGAGCCACCAAGGGTGCGACTCCGCTCCTGCCCGGAGCAACTCAGGGTGCAGCTCCGCTCCAGCCCGGAGCCACCGAGGGTGCGGCTCTGCTCCAGCCCAGAGCCACCGAGGGTGCAGCTCTGCTCCTACCTGGAGCTACCGAGGCTGCAGCTCTACTTCAGCCCAGAGCCACCGAGGCTGCAGCTCCGCTCCTGCCCGGAGCCACTGAAGGTGCAGCTCCGCTCCTGCCCGGAGCCACCAAGGGTGCAGCTCCACTCCTGTCCGGAGCCATGGAGGATGCAACTCCACTCCTGTCCGGAGCCACCGAGGGTGCAGCTCCGCTCCTGGCCGGAGCTACCAAGGCTGCAGCTCCGCTTCAGCCCAGAGCCACCAAGGGTGCGACTTCGATCCTGCCCAGAGCCACCGAGGGTGCAGCTCCGCTCCTGCCCGGAGCCACCAAGAGTGCAGCTCCGCTCCTGCCCGGATCTACCAAGGCTGGAGCTCCTCTTCAGCACAGAGCCACCGAGGGTGCGACTCCGCTCCTGTCCGGAGCCACCAAGGCTGCAGCTCCGCTTCAGGACGGAGCTACCAAGGCTGCAGCTCCGCTTCAGCCCAGAGCCACCGAGGATGTGACTCCACTCCTGTCCGGAGCCACCGAGGGTGCAGCTCCGCTCCTGCCCGGATCTACCAAGGCTGGAGCTCCTCTTCAGCACAGAGCCACCGAGGGTGCGACTCCGCTCATGTCCGGAGCCACCAAGGCTGCAGCTCCGCTTCAAGACGGAGCTACCAAGGCTGCAGCTCCACTTCAGCCCAGAGCTACCGAGGGTGCAGCTCCGCTTCAGCCCAGAGCCACTCAGGGTGCAGCTCCGCTCCTGCCCGGAGCCACCGAGGGTGCAGCTCCGCTCCTGCCCGGATCTACCAAGGCTTGAGCTCCTCTTCAGCACAGAGCCACCGAGGGTGCGACTCCGCTCCTGTCCGGAGCCACCAAGGCTGCAGCTCCGCTTCAGGACGGCGCTACCAAGACTGCAGCTCCGCTTCAGCCCAGAGCCACCAAGGGTGCGACTCCGCTCCTGCCCAGAGCCACCGAGGGTGCAGCTCCACTCCAGCCCGGAGCCACCGAGGGTGCGGCTCTGCTCCAGCCCGGAGCCACCGAGAGTGCGGCTCTGCTCCAGCCCAGAGCCACCGAGGGTGCAGCTCTGCTCCTACCCGGAGCTACCGAGGCTGCAGCTCCACTTCAGCCCAGAGCCACCGAGGGTGCAGCTCCGCTCCTGCCCAGATCTACCAAGGCTGGAGCTCCTCTTCAGCACAGAGCCACCGAGGGTGCGACTCCGCTCCTGCCCGGAGCCACTCAGGGTGCAGCTCCGCTCCAACCCGGAGCCACCAAGGGTGCAGCTCCGCTCTTGCCTGAAGCTACCGAGGCTGCAGCTCTGCTTCAGCCCAGAGCCACCGAGGGTGTGACTCCGCGCCTGTCCAGAGCCACCAAGGGTGCAGCTCCGCTCCTACCCGGAGCTACCGAGGGTGCAGCTCCACTTCAGCCCAGAGCCACCAAGGGTGCGACTCCGCTCCTGCCCGGAGCCACTCAGGGTGCAGCTCCGCTCCTGCCCGGAGCCACTCAGGGTGCAGCTCCGCTCCTGCCCGGAGCCACCGAGGGTGCAGCTCCGCTCCTGCCCGGATCTACCAAGGCTGGAGCTCCTCTTCAGCACAGAGCCACCGAGGGTGCGACTCCGCTCCTGTTCGGAGCCACCAAGGCTGCAGCTCCGCTTCAGGACGGAGCTACCAAGACTGCAGCTCCGCTTCAGCCCAGAGCCACCAAGGGTGCGACTCCGCTCCTGCCCGGAGCAACTCAGGGTGCAGCTCCGCTCCAGCCCGGAGCCGCCGAGGGTGCGGCTCTGCTCCAGCCCAGAGCCACCGAGGGTGCAGCTCTGCTCTTACCTGGAGCTACTGAGGCTGCAGCTCTACTTCAGCCCAGAGCCACCGAGGCTGCAGCTCCGCTCCTGCCCGGAGCCACTGAAGGTGCAGCTCCGCTCCTGCCCGGAGCCACCAAGGGTGCAGCTCCACTCCTGTCCGGAGCCATGGAGGATGCGACTCCACTCCTGTCCGGAGCCACCGAGGGTGCAGCTCCGCTCCTGGCCGGAGCTACCAAGGCTGCAGCTCCGCTTCAGCCCAGAGCCACCAAGGGTGCGACTTCGATCCTGCCCAGAGCCACCGAGGGTGCAGCTCCGCTCCTGCCCGGAGCCACCAAGAGTGCAGCTCCGCTCCTGCCCGGATCTACCAAGGCTGGAGCTCCTCTTCAGCACAGAGCCACCGAGGGTGCGACTCCGCTCCTGTCCGGAGCCACCAAGGCTGCAGCTCCGCTTCAGGACGGAGCTACCGAGGCTGCAGCTCCGCTTCAGCCCAAAGCCACCGAGGATGTGACTCCACTCCTGTCCGGAGCCACCGAGGGTGCAGCTCCGCTCCTGCCCGGATCTACCAAGGCTGGAGCTCCTCTTCAGCACAGAGCCACCGAGGGTGCGACTCCGCTCATGTCCGGAGCCACCAAGGCTGCAGCTCCGCTTCAAGACGGAGCTACCAAGGCTGCAGCTCCACTTCAGCCCAGAGCTACCGAGGGTGCAGCTCCGCTTCAGCCCAGAGCCACTCAGGGTGCAGCTCCGCTCCTGCCCGGAGCCACCGAGGGTGCAGCTCCGCTCCTGCCCGGATCTACCAAGGCTTGAGCTCCTCTTCAGCACAGAGCCACCGAGGGTGCGACTCCGCTCCTGTCCGGAGCCACCAAGGCTGCAGCTCCGCTTCAGGACGGCGCTACCAAGACTGCAGCTCCGCTTCAGCCCAGAGCCACCAAGGGTGCGACTCCGCTCCTGCCCAGAGCCACCGAGGGTGCAGCTCCACTCCAGCCCGGAGCCACCGAGGGTGCGGCTCTGCTCCAGCCCGGAGCCACCGAGAGTGCGGCTCTGCTCCAGCCCAGAGCCACCGAGGGTGCAGCTCTGCTCCTACCCGGAGCTACCGAGGCTGCAGCTCCACTTCAGCCCAGAGCCACCGAGGGTGCAGCTCCGCTCCTGCCCAGATCTACCAAGGCTGGAGCTCCTCTTCAGCACAGAGCCACCGAGGGTGCGACTCCGCTCCTGCCCGGAGCCACTCAGGGTGCAGCTCCGCTCCAACCCGGAGCCACCAAGGGTGCAGCTCCGCTCTTGCCTGAAGCTACCGAGGCTGCAGCTCTGCTTCAGCCCAGAGCCACCGAGGGTGTGACTCCGCGCCTGTCCAGAGCCACCAAGGGTGCAGCTCCGCTCCTACCCGGAGCTACCGAGGGTGCAGCTCCACTTCAGCCCAGAGCCACCAAGGGTGCGACTCCGCTCCTGCCCGGAGCCACTCAGGGTGCAGCTCCGCTCCTGCCCGGAGCCACTCAGGGTGCAGCTCCGCTCCTGCCCGGAGCCACCGAGGGTGCAGCTCCGCTCCTGCCCGGATCTACCAAGGCTGGAGCTCCTCTTCAGCACAGAGCCACCGAGGGTGCGACTCCGCTCCTGTTCGGAGCCACCAAGGCTGCAGCTCCGCTTCAGGACGGAGCTACCAAGACTGCAGCTCCGCTTCAGCCCAGAGCCACCAAGGGTGCGACTCCGCTCCTGCCCGGAGCAACTCAGGGTGCAGCTCCGCTCCAGCCCGGAGCCGCCGAGGGTGCGGCTCTGCTCCAGCCCAGAGCCACCGAGGGTGCAGCTCTGCTCTTACCTGGAGCTACTGAGGCTGCAGCTCTACTTCAGCCCAGAGCCACCGAGGCTGCAGCTCCGCTCCTGCCCGGAGCCACTGAAGGTGCAGCTCCGCTCCTGCCCGGAGCCACCAAGGGTGCAGCTCCACTCCTGTCCGGAGCCATGGAGGATGCGACTCCACTCCTGTCCGGAGCCACCGAGGGTGCAGCTCCGCTCCTGGCCGGAGCTACCAAGGCTGCAGCTCCGCTTCAGCCCAGAGCCACCAAGGGTGCGACTTCGATCCTGCCCAGAGCCACCGAGGGTGCAGCTCCGCTCCTGCCCGGAGCCACCAAGAGTGCAGCTCCGCTCCTGCCCGGATCTACCAAGGCTGGAGCTCCTCTTCAGCACAGAGCCACCGAGGGTGCGACTCCGCTCCTGTCCGGAGCCACCAAGGCTGCAGCTCCGCTTCAGGACGGAGCTACCGAGGCTGCAGCTCCGCTTCAGCCCAAAGCCACCGAGGATGTGACTCCACTCCTGTCCGGAGCCACCGAGGGTGCAGCTCCGCTCCTGCCCGGATCTACCAAGGCTGGAGCTCCTCTTCAGCACAGAGCCACCGAGGGTGCGACTCCGCTCATGTCCGGAGCCACCAAGGCTGCAGCTCCGCTTCAAGACGGAGCTACCAAGGCTGCAGCTCCACTTCAGCCCAGAGCTACCGAGGGTGCAGCTCCGCTTCAGCCCAGAGCCACTCAGGGTGCAGCTCCGCTCCTGCCCGGATCTACCAAGGCTTGAGCTCCTCTTCAGCACAGAGCCACCGAGGGTGCGACTCCGCTCCTGTCCGGAGCCACCAAGGCTGCAGCTCCGCTTCAGGACGGCGCTACCAAGACTGCAGCTCCGCTTCAGCCCAGAGCCACCAAGGGTGCGACTCCGCTCCTGCCCAGAGCCACCGAGGGTGCAGCTCCACTCCAGCCCAGAGCCACCGAGGGTGCGGCTCTGCTCCAGCCCGGAGCCACCGAGGGTGCAGCTCTGCTCCTACCCGGAGCTACCGAGGCTGCAGCTCCACTTCAGCCCAGAGCCACCGAGGGTGCAGCTCCGCTCCTGCCCAGATCTACCAAGGCTGGAGCTCCTCTTCAGCACAGAGCCACCGAGGGTGCGACTTCGCTCCTGTCCGGAGGCACCAAGGCTGCAGCTCCACTTCAGGAAGGAGCTACCAAGGCTGCAGCTCCACTTCAGCCCAGAGCCACCGAGCGTGCAGCTCCGCTCCTGCCCGGAGCCACCAAGGGTGCAGCTCCACTCCTGTCCGGAGCCACGGAGGATGCGACTCCACTCCTGTCCGGAGCCACCGAGGGTGCAGCTCCACTCCTGCCCGGAGCTGCCAAGGCTGCAGCTCCGCTTCAGCCCAGAGCCACCAAGGGTGTGACTTTGATCCTGCCCAGAGCCACCGAGGGTGCAGCTCCACTCCTGCCTGGAGCCACCAAGGGTGCAGCTCCACTCCTGTCCGGAGCCACCAAGGGTGCAGCTCCGCTCCTGCCTGAAGCCGCCGAGGGTGCAGCTCCACTTCAGCCCAGCGCCACAGAGGGTGCGACTCCGCTCCTGCCCGGAGCCACCGAGGGTGCAACTCCGCTCCAGCCCGGAGCCACCGAGGGTGCAGCTCTGCTCCAGCCCGGAGCCACCAAGGGTGCAGCTCCATGCCAGCCCGGAGCCACCGAGGGTGCAGCTCTGCTCTAGCCCGGAGCTACCGAGGGTGCGACTCCGCTCCTGCCTGGAACCACCGAGGGTGCAGCTCCGCTTCTGCCCGGAGCCACTGAGGGTGCAGCTCTGCTCCTGCCCAGAGCCACTGCAGGTGTAACCTTGCCCCAGTTTGGGTCCACCATGGGTGCAACCTTGCCCCAGTCTGGGGCCACCGCGGGTGCAAACTTGACCCAGCCCGGAGCCACCGAGGGTGTAACTACATCCCAGTCCGGGACTTCCAAGGGTCCTGCTGGATAGTCCGTGGGTATCATGGTCCCCGTTCCCTTGCCAGACCCCGCCGTGGTCCCCCATCCTCTGCCTGGCGCTGTTGTGGTTCCCCCTCCTCTGTCAGACACTGTTGTGGTTCCCCATCTTCAGCCCGACGCCATCATGGTTCCCCTTCCTCCGCCAGTTGTCATTGTGGTGCCTTGTCGTCTGGTCATCCCGGTTGGGCAGCCGCCCCCTGGACCACCATCACTGTGGCAATGGCTTAAGAACTCTGGCCGACCGCCTGACAGGTGTTGCCGTTGGGTTGGGTGGTTCGCATTGTCCGGAAGACCACCTGACTTTACCACTTCGCCATCTGTCAGGTCTGGGACTTTGTCCAACCACCAGAAATGTGTCATTCTTTGGTCTAGAGGGGCCTAGGTGCCCAGTTCTGTGTGGGTCCTGAGTGGGATTTTATTTTGTTTCTTTTCAGTATGGGCCTTGCTGAAAGCTACCGTAAGGGGTTTCTTGTTCCTTTTGGCTTGGTTTGGTCCCTCCGTGCCTGGGTCCCCCTCCTCCCACCCGGGGTCGGATTGTTTTCTTGTTGGGGTGGGATTTCTGTGTGTGGGGGTTCTTTTTCTTTTGATGTTACCCCGGGGTGTCTAGTATCCACCCCTTGGGGGGGGGGGCTCTGTCACGTTCTGAGTATGGGGGTATTCCACCAAGCTCAGGTTGTTTGCCTTTTTTTCCTCATATTTGTACTGTGTTGTCATTTTGAGTTGTTATTTATTCCATTTTGTTTCTCAGTATGATTTATTTTCCCATTTATGTTCATTGCGGTTTGTTTGTTACATTTTTTGAGGTTATTGGTCTTTATTCCTTGTCATCTTATTATATTGGTATTCTCTTGTGTTCTCTCTCTCTTGGGGTTGACAGCTGTCAGTGGCTTTCTGGGGTTTTGCTCTGCGTGGGCGTGGCCCTGTCAGCTGTCAGCTCCAATTGATCCCTTCCGTCTCATCATTCCCAGCTGGTCTAGATTGTTTCTTTGTTTTCTCCTGCCCGCTCAGGTTTACCACACCTGTTGCCACTTATTTTAGTTAGTTGTAGCCTTATTTAAGGGGCTGTGCAACATTGTTGGGAGCAGCACCCTACTATCAACTTTCGACTACCGTCTACTCATGTAAGTGTCTGGTTGTATTTCCTCTTGTTATTGTCCTAGTGTGTACTCCATGGCTAGTGATCCCAGGTGTAACCTGCATCTCCCCTCACCTTAGCATTCACTATTTTTGCTTGCCTGCATTTTCCTCGTTCTCTAGTTCTGTCGTTTTGTGTTTTCTCTAATAAATTCACAAAGTCACAGCCGGCACGTGGTGCTTTTTATCCTGCCCTGAAGGGCATTTATGACAATTTCATCATCTGTCATAAATTGCCCTTCGGGGCAGAAAGATCCATCCGCTGAACTGTGAGTTTGGGAGATTTATTGAAAAAACAACAAAGTCTACACAGTGCTCTAATAGAAAATGCAAACAAATGGGTAAACTTACTAGTATAGCACACCAGAGAAGGAACAGGGCTGTGGTGGAGATGAAGAGAAAGTTCTCCAACAAGACAGCGGCAAGGAGAAATGAAAATACTACCATACTACCCTTAAATAAGATCAAAAACAATTTACATACAGTAAGTAGTGACAGGGGTGGGTCACATGAGGGGGCAGGCAAAAACAATGATGCATAATTGGACCAGCTGGGGGCAATGAGAGGAGAGGCTGAAGCTGACAGCTGACAGGGCCGATGCCCACACGAAGCACAAAACCCGGAAACGCCCTTGACAGCTGTCAACCCAACAGTAAAGAACTAAAGAATAAAATATCAACAAGTGCAGACTAAAATATAAATGTAAATAAATACAAAATAAGAATGTAACAGAACTAAAACAGGAAAATAGCAAACAGTGCAAGAATTACAAAAACTCCAAAAGCACAAAATACAACAAATATGTAAATATAAGGAGAAAGCCATGAGACCGAGCCTGGCAGAAACCTCCAGAGCTCGGCTCATGGCATCATCAACATCATCTACAGTCCATAATATCCTTTCCTCCACTTACAGTGGCAAATCATGATGCTCCCTCCACCATATTTCACCACTGGGATGATGTTTTCATGTTGGTATGTGGTGCCCTCATGCATGGTGCTTTGTGTTCTACCTGAACAATTCAAATTAGTTTCTTCAGTCCACAAAACATTTATCCCTGTAGCATTGTGGAGTATCAAGGTGCTCTATGGTAAACTTCATTCATGTGCTGATGTTTTTTTGAAAAGCAGCCAATGATTCCTTCAAGCCTTTAGCTGCTACTCTAGGGTTTTTTTTTTTCTCACAGTGCACTTGTCTTCAGATTTATATCAGCTTTTGCAGCCTGAGTCTCACCCTCCATTCTGGCTCCTTTTACTCCTTTAGTCCTACTGAAAGCTTGACACCTTGAAAAACCAGTTTTTGAGCTGTGGGGCTCTGTTTACTGCAGCACTGACCTCCAAAACTGTACCATAAAAGGAGACAATACTGGCAGCATACAAGTCATCTCTCTTATGAGCTACGTGCATGGTCTTGCAGTAGCCAAGCCATGCAATATACTATGTGCAGTGCTGTGAAAAAGTATTTTCCCCTTCCTGATTTCTTACATTTTTGCATATTTTTTCCACACTTAAATGTTTCAGATCATCAAACAAATTTTAACAGTAGACAAAGACAACCCAAGTAAATACAAAATGCAGTTTGTAAATGAGGGGGGAAAATTATCCAAACCTACCTGGCCCTGTGTAGAAAAACTAATTGTCCCCTAAACCTAATAACTGGTTGTGCCACCCTTGGTGGCAACAGCTGCAATCAAGCGTTGTTCCTGCCAATAATTGACAATGAATTTTTGCATCTTTTACATTGAGGAAGTTTGGCCCACTCTTCTTTGCAGAATTGTTTTAATTCAGGCACATTGGAGGGTTTTGTCTTGAGGTCACAAACTGATAGCTGGACATTCTCATTCAGGGTTTGCTGGTAGAGAGCAGAATTCATGGTTCCATCAATTACAGCAAATCATCAAGGTCCTGAAGCAGCAAAGCAGCCCCAGACCATCACACTACCACCACCATGTTTGACTGTTAGTATGATCTTTTTATGAAGTGCTGTTAGTTTTATGCTGAGTTAGTTAGTTTTATTTTTTTATACAGATGTAGCTTTTCAAAAAAGTTCAACTTTTGTCTCATCAGTCCACAGAATATTTTTCCAAAACTCTTGGAGATCATCAACATGTTTTGTTTGGTTTGTTTGGGTTTTTTTTTTGCAAATGTGAGATGAGCCTTTGCGCTCTTGTTGTTCAGCAGTGGTTTTTGCCTTGGAACTCTCCCATGGATGCCATTTTTGCCCAGTCTCTTTCTTGTTGAATCAGGGACATTATGGGACACTATGGAATGGTGGGTAGGACAGCACTGTGTATATCTGTGTTGTTTGAGGCTGGTTTTGTTGTATGGACATCATTGTATGTTAGAATGGATGGGTGTTAATGTTGATTTGTAAAAAATACAGTAAATTGTTTACTTGGGGTCTTAAAGGTGGTAATTTGTATAAAATTCACATGGGTGTATCTATGGAAAAGAGGAGATGGAATTACTAAGTGTTCACTTCTTCCTTCTCCCTTTCGAACAGTGTATAATGTTACTTTATTGCATTTGCCATTTGCTTGTATTTGTTATATTTTTGTGTTCGAAATAAACTATCTATCTATCTATCTATCTATCTATCTAAGATACTAAATCAAATCAAGGGACCAGTGTCCAAACTGAGGCACTGAGGCCTGCAGTTCTTTAAATGTTGTTGTGAACTTTTGTTTCTCATCTGTTCTTGAATTTCTTTAGATTTCAGCATGATGTGCTGCTTTTTGAGATCTTTTAGCCTACTTCACTTTATCAGACAGTGTGACAAACATGCAAAAATATAAGAAATCAGGAATGGGGCAAATACATTCTCACAGCACTGTACCTTGCATATTTAGATTCATCATGTTTGAGCAAGTTTTCAGTAGGAGTTGGAGTCTGTGAAATAAACTGATACAATAAGAGTGGCTGCCAGTGTAATAAAATAACTATGATGGGTTATTTTAAAATCTGCATTGCTTTATCACAATTACATACACTACTCACAAAAAGATAGGGATATTTGACTTTCGGGTGAAATTTATGGAAAATATTAAAAGTTCACGCTACAGTGATATTATGTCATGACAGTAGGGCATTTAAGTAGAAGCATGAAATGGTGAGTTCCTCATCTCAAACAATTTACTGAAACAAAAGCCTACAACAGTGGTGGGTATACCACAACAAAAATGTCAATGTTGCAATAACTTGTCATGTGCCCTTGAGCATCAATTACAGCTTGACAACGACGTCTCGTGCTGTTCACAAGTCGACTTATTGTCTGCTGAGGCATGGCATTCTGCTCTTCTTGAAGGGCAACCCTCAGGTCATTGAGGTTGTGAGGTGCAGGGTTACAAGGCTCTACACAGCGACTCAGCAGATCTCATAGGTTTTCTATGGGATTCAGGTCTGGAGAAAGTGCAGGCCACTCCATTTGAGGTACCTCAGCCACCAGGAGCCATTCCCAAATGGTGCAACCTCAATGAGCTGGAGCATTGTCGGTCACGAAGATGAAATTAGGCCTGTGTTGTTCACGCAGCGGCACAATGCCTGGATCAATGATGTTATTCAGGTAGTACTGGCTTGTCACTGTACCATTCACAAGGTGTAAGGCAGTTCTGTGTGGACTAGACACACCTGCCCAGACTGTAACACCACCACCAGCAAAGGCTCATCTGGTGACAACAGTGACTGATGCATAGTGCTCTCCTTGACGTCTCCAACTTTGTTGGCGGCCATCATTTCTGCTCAGCGTGAATCAACTTTTATCAGAGAACACCACTGAGGCACACTGGTCCCTTGTCCAGCGTAAATGCTCCCTGGCCCATGCAAGACGATGACGCCTGTGCCTGGTGGTGTGATCAGGTACCCTTGCAGGTCATCTAGCACATAGACCACGCTGATGTAAATGGTTTTGAATGGTCTGACATGATGCCTGGGTGCCTCTCACCTCCCTTAAATGTGCCTGGAGTTGAGTGGCATTCATCATCCAGTTCCACAGGGCACTGTTCACAATGAAGCGGTCATCAGCATGGGATGTGGCCAAAGGACGTCCACTTCGATGCCTTTCTGTGACTCTTCCAGTTTCTGTATCTCTGTTGCAACCTGCTGATGACACTCTGCATGGTGATCCGAGTGCGCATCAGCTCCGTGCTTGAGTCACTCAGTATTTTCCCTTTTTTCCCCTGTATTTCTAGTTCTATTATTATTTGTCCCTTCGGTGCTTTTACTGTGACAGCACCGCGGCCGGACTTCCGGCTGTCAGGTCAAGCCGGCTCTGTCACAGCTGACTATGATTTGCTGAATACGTTTTCTCTTCACCTGTTGGCCCTTAGCGTTTGTGTTCTGTATTAAAGGGAGCAGGTGAGGCTCACTCCTCGCTGCAACCTCATCGTTCCAGACTGGAATCCCTACGCCCAGTTCCAGTCTTTGTACAGCGTTAGGTTTGGCCCTCGCTCTCTGTACATAAGTGTTTAGTGTCTCTTTATTTCTCTCTTTAGTTCACCCTTCGGGGTCGCATGTATAGTCATTTGTATCTTGTCCCACATGGCTTGTTATTTTGTCACTTTACTTTAATAAATATACATAAACTCACTGTCGCCATCTGGCGCCTCATTAATGCCCTGAAAGGGGCAAACACAACACTCTGTGGCACTAAGCTCAGTAGCCACCTCCCTCTGAGAACATCCTGTTTGAAGCCTCGCAATGGTAAGGTACTGTTGATCAATTGTTAGGTGTCGTCTTGGTCTCGTGATGTCAAAATGTGAACAGCATGATGAAGAGGACTGCTTAAATACCAATTCTAATTGAACCAGAAAATGTATTGGTTGATTCATGGCTCAAACACCTGTTGTGAATTTTGCTGTTAAGCACCCTGTTAGAGAACAGCAAATTATGCAACAAGAACTGAAACAATGAACAGTTGGACATGTGCATTTAAAAGGTTAGAGAAGGTCAAATTTTCACCTGTAAAGGTTATAGTGCATTTTAAGTGCATCCTGAAACTTCACCCAAAAGCCGAATATCCCTAACTTTTTGTGAGTAGTGTATATGTATTATCATCACCTGTAGAAATAGAAATAATAAAAGCAAGGATAAGATCCCTGTTCACGGAGTATGTACTTATGCATGTATGCAAGAACAGGGGAGATTTATAGAAACTGAACCCTCTGCAGGGACAATCAATCACGCCGGTGTAATGTTCCACTCTGGATACATCTCTGCAGTATATGAACCTCTTTGCTTAATTAGACTGCGTGCATTATATGAAGAGACTATCAGAGGTAAAGTCAGAAGGAACAGCTCTGGCCAAGCGTTGCTAAGTAGAAATTCGGTGGTTTTTAACAAACGAACAAGCCATTTAAGCTTGACCAACAAAACAACCCACAGCAGACTTCGTTCATGACTTTCTCCTGAAAGCACAAAACACAATGGTGTAAGAAGTAACATGAGAAAGGGCTCTGTTCCATCCTAATGTACCAGGAAGCCAGCAGGAGTTCAGGTGGCACGGCTCAAGAGGCGTTTGATCAGTGGCCCCTCCACATGAATGGCTGAAAGAAAACCTAGACACAATCAGGTTGGTAACGTTAACCCCAGAACACTTTCGCTATAAAAAGTAACACCATCACTTTCGCCGGGTAATTTTTACCAGATACAATATATCCAACAAAAAGTACTTGTCATAAAAAAATAGATCAAAATATGACAACACATGATAAATTAGAGTGGTTTTCTTTTATTTTCAACTGTAGCATGTGTAACAAAATGAAAAAAAAAATGTCATAGGAGGACCCCCATAAAATGCTCCAAAATTACTGAAAAATTAGGAATTCATGAACAAAAAATTCCTAAAAAAAACCCCAATAATAATGATACTGGAAACTTGGTCTTTGGTCCACCCATTCCTGGGACATGTGAGACTTTCCTGATGAAGGCACAGACTCCTTGACACGCGAACAGCTGCAGGAGAGAGGAACAAAAAATGGTATTTTTTGAGTGGGTAAAAATGACCAATTGACTAAAATATTGTTTTCACCATATGAATTCCCTTTGAAATCACCACTTTGTGATATTTATTCATAACCACTGCACTAAATAAGGATAGCATGCAAATTCCAGGACCACTTTTACTTACCTATTCCTTACAAGCAGTCTCAGTAAAGCATGTCCTCCTATGACATTTTTTTTCATTTTGTTACACATGCCACAGTTGAAAATAAAAGAAAACCACTCTAATTTATCATGTGTTGTCATATTTTGATCTATTTTTTATGACAAGTACTTTTTGTTGGATATATTATATTGGGTAAAAATTACCCGGCGAAAGTGATGGTGTTACTTTTTATAGCGAAAGTGTTCTGATTTTATACAATAACACTATCACCGGGTGAAATCCACCCAAAACGTACTTTACCCTCTTTCACTATTGCCGGGTGAAAATCACCCAAAAGCATGCCTGTAGGAAAAAGTGGGCTTTGGGGTAGGGAAACACCCACACCTTCAAAGATGTCAAAAACAATGGTGAAGCTACCCAGGGACCCATGACACTCAGAAAAATGCAACATATTGAAAATCATGTAAATACATTTGCTCGGGTGAAAATCACCCGGCAATAGTGCTCTAGGGTTAAGAAGAAAGTGTAAAAGCACGCACATGTGATAAACAGAACCACCCATGAAATCCAGCAGTTTGGGTTTTTATCTGTGCTTTCTTGATATCCTGTGCCTGTTTGTAAGAATCTCACCTCTTTATACCCATCTGGGAAACAAAGTAGTACAACCCTTTTTCATATTTCTAAGGAGTCAAATGTGTTTTAGCTTTTGCCGACTTTGCTCAATGGAGGAAACAGCTCTGCTACACATACAATATGCTGTAAAGTAATTAAATAACAATCCTTAAAAAGTAAACCTGAGTTTAGGTTTAATAATACTTGATCTATTATTAAGGCAAAAACATTTTTGTAGTGAAGCCTACTTATCAAATTTGACCATGATCGGTGCCCCTGTTTGCTAAATGATAAAGTGTGGGAAGCCACTCAGTAGTTTTCCCTCAGACTGAAGGGGATGGCAGATCAAAGGTGCTGGGGGACAAGGGGAATTGTAATGGGGGGTTCATATGTCAATACAGCACCTCAGGTAGCAGAGAAGTGTTAATATAAAAGAGAGTGCCTGCAACCTGTGTTTTTAATGTTTTGGATTCTGGTGGATGTGAGAGGGTGAAGAATAAAGTTTCATCTGCTTTGAACGCTCAACCTGATTATTCCTCTCGCCACACTGGTGATCCCTGACACAATGGAACGCGAGGCGAACACCCCGGAGACGACCCGGATGGGAAATGCCAGCAATGCGTGCGCCGTTTCGGTCAAACTCCCAGACTTTTGGCTACACGACCCGAAGTCTTGGTTCCTTCACACCGAGGCCCAGTTCGCGCTCCGGGGAATAACGGCAGATGACACCAGATACTAGTACGCGGTTGCAGCACTGGACGCACGCTCAATCCAGCAGGTGGTGAGCCTGCTCCAACAGCCCCCAGCCCGCTACAAATACGGTGCACTCAAAGCTGCGCTGACCCAGCGCTACACGCGCTCGGACTGTGAGAGAGCAGAGAGGCTCCTGACACGCTCCGACTTGGGAGAAGGGTTGGCGGTCAACTTGATGGAGAAGATGTTGGCGTTGATGGGCACAGATGATGGGCATTTCCTCTTTGCCCACCTTTTCCTCCGGAACCTCCCGACAGCGGCCAGGGTGGTCCTTGCCAATTCGCCACTGCTGGCCGCACGCAACTACCGGGCTCTAGCCCAAGAGGCAGCTGGGATCATCCTCACCACCAGAGCCCTCACAGTGAGCGCAGCGGAGTCGGAACCCAGCGAGATGGCCAACGGAAGTGAGGAGCCAGCGACGGTGGCTGCAGCAGAGGCCAAGAGGCACCGGAGAGACACGCTCTGTTTCTACCACCGCCGTTTTGGAGAGGACACACGCCGATGTGTGCCACCGTGCCAATTCAAGCGGTCAGGAAACGCCAGGGCCGGCAGTCGGTAGCAGCTGTGATCACCGGTGAAGCAAGCAAGCTGCTCTATGTGACAGACTCATGCTCGGGGAGGGGGTTCCTCGTGGACTCTGGCTCCCAAAAGAGCCTCATCCTGCCGTCCTACACTGACCGGCTGGCGGGAAGTAGTGGCCCCGAACTGACGGCCACAAATGGCTCAGACATTAAGACTTTTGGTGAGAGGACACTGACTGTATCCTTGCACAGCCATACATACCGATGGACATTTGTCATAGCGGCATGTAGCTTCCCCATTTTAGGCGCTGATTTTTTGTGTGCACACGGACTACTAGTCGATGTCGCTAACAGATGCCTGATTAACGCAATGTCTTTTGATTCTCTCCCCTGTACAGCTCGAGGAGCCGGGCCAACAATACTAGCCAACGTTACAGCTCCAGGGGAGCTCTTCATTACCACGACGGGGCCGGCCGTTTTCACACAACCTCTGCACCTGGACGCAGCTAAACTGGCCATAGTGCGCGAGGAGTTTGCCAACAAAAGTTGGGCATCATCAGACGCTCAAACAGCCCATGGGCATCCCTGCTACATATGGTTCCTAAGGCCTAGGGATCGTGACGACCTTGCGGTGATTAAATAATGCCACAGCGCACAACTGCTACCCCATCCCGCATATTAAGGATTTTTTTCCGTTCACCTCACGGGGGCATGCATTTTTTTAGGACATACCTAAAACGGCAGTAATAACCCCATTTGGTCTGTTTGAGTTTTTACGCATGCCTTTCGGGTTAAAGGGCGCGGCGCAGACATTCCAACGCATGATGGATGCTGTGTTGCGCGATCTGCCGTTTGTGTTCGTCTACCTGGACGACATCCTGGTGGCCAGCGCGTCCGAGGACAAACACGTAGCCCACCTCAGGACAGTTTTTCAGAGATTGGAGGAGCACGGGTTAATAATCAACCCAGCGAAGTGCCAGTTCGGGGTGACGGGAATCGATTTTTTGGGCCACCGCATCTCACCAGAGGGCGCGATACCTTTGCCGGACAAAGTGCGCACAGTGGCGGATTTTCCCCAGCCTCAGACGGTCAGGACGCTGCATGAGTTTTTGGGGATGATTAACTTTTATAACCATTTCCTCCCCCGCGCAGCCCAGCTCATGCAACCGTTGTACGCCGTGCTTAAGAAATGGAAACCGGCGGACAGAGTCGACTGGACTCCTGAGCAAGAGCAGGTGTTTTTTGAGGTTAAAACAGTCCTGGCGAACGCCACACTGCTGGAGCACCCAGACTCGGTGGCTTGGATAGCGCTCACTACCGACGCCTCGGACGTGGCCATAGGAGCCGTCGTGGAGCAGCCGCTCACCTTTTTTAGCAGGTCTTTGCGCGACAGTGAGCGTAAATACAACGCGTTCGACAGAGAGTTACTGGCTCTCCACCTGGCCATACGCCACTTCCAGTTCTGGCTGGAAGGGCGCACCTTCACTGCGTTCGTGGACCACAAGCCGCTAACGTACGCGATGGCCAAGGTTTCGGAACCATGGTCGGGCTGGCAGCAGAGACAGCTGGCCGTGATCTCGGGGTTTACGACCGACATTCAGCATGTGGCCGGTAAACTCAACGTGGTGGCGGACTGCCTCTCGCGCGCATTAGTGGCCCCAGTCTACATGGGGATAGATTACAGGGCCATGGCCGCTGAGCAGATTGGCGATGCAGACGTTTACGCGCTCCAGTCTGGACCAACAGGGCTAATGCTGGAGAGCAGAGTACTGCAGAACGGGGGGCCCCCCCAATCTGTGACGTCTCCATGGGCCGCCCGCGCCCGATGGTCCCACACACTTGGCGCCGCCGCGTTTTTGAGTCAGTTCACTCCCTGGCGCACCCAGGAGTGCGCGCATCAGTCAAAATGGTGGGCGCGAAATTCGTCTGGCCGAGCCTGCACAAACAGGTGAAAGAGTGGGCGGCAGCCTGCGTAGCGTGCCAACGAGCCAAAGTGCACAGGCACACAAAGGCCCCCTTGGAGCCGTTCCATATCCCAGCTAAGCGGTTCGACCACGTTCATGTGGACCTTGTGGGCCCCCTCCCGCCATTGCAGGGGTTCATGCACCTCCTGACAGTGGTGGACCGCACCACGCACTGGCCCGAAGCAGTCCCGCTAGCTTCCACCGCGTCCGCAGAAGTTGCACGTGCATTTATGACGACATGGGTGGCACATTTCGGCGCCCCTTCGGACATCACATCCGATCGGGGCCCGCAGTTTGTTTCTGACCTCTGGTCCACCATGGCCCGGAGCCTGGACATCAGAATTCATTGCATGACTGCGTACAACCCCCAGGCCAATGGGTTATGCGAGCATTTCCATAGATCGCTTAAAGCAGCGCTCAGGGCTTCGCTTACAGATGCAAATTAGGTAGACTGCTTGCCGTGGGTTCTATTAGGGTTGCGTTCAACACCGAAGGAGGATTTGGCGGCCTCCCCAGCAGAGCTGTTTTTTTTCCCAGCCGCTGCGGCTCCCCGGGGAATTTTTGCCGGATAACCTCGCGCCGAACACCGATCTGTCCTCGCATTCACGGCATAGCACAGGGGCAGGGACGCTACCCGCGTTGTTCGTATTTGTCAGGCAAGATGCCCACCAGACCCTATTGCGCCCGCCCTACAATTGGCCCGTTCAGAGTACTGGAACCCGGGGACAAACATTTTGTGTTAGACTTGGGGGGGTCTCTGGGAGACAATCTGTATAGACAGGCTTAAGCCCACCTTTATTTTAGCTGACGAACAGGTGGTGTTGGCCCAAGCTCCTCAGCGCGGAAGACCCCCACTGAGAACTCCGCAGGTAAATGACTCATCAGATCAGTCACACGAGCATGCTGAAGGTGTCCCCCCCCCACTGTCCCCCCACAGACGGACGCACCATCAGGAACCCCCCACTGGCACAGCAGCGCCTCGGAGCTGAAGATCCCCCGTTACAGGGGGCTGCACGGTGGCGCAGTGGTTAGCACTGCAGCAGCACAGTTTACCCTTGGCCGGGGGATTGTGGGGATCGTGGGATCGTGGGTTCGATCCCAGCCCCCGACCAACAGTGATCTGTGTGGAGTTTGCATGTTCTCCCCGTGTTGCGTGGGTTTACTCCGGGATTTCTCCGGTTTCCTCCCACATGCCAAAAACATGCATGTTAGGTTAATTGGCTGTTCTAAATTGTCCCTAGATATCTGTTTCCTATAGGCCCTTAGAATAGAGGGTTAGTATTAATGAAAGCGCTTTGAGTGGTCTTTGTGACTAGAAAAGCGCTATATAAGTGCAGGTTAGTTAGTTAGTTAGTTACAGTAGCTATGGATGGAGGCTGAAGCCCAAAGGACATGAGGGTTAAGGCTCAGTCTGAGAGTCTGGACGGGGGGGGGGGGGAACTCAGTAGTTTTCTCTCAGACTGAAGGGGATGGCAAATCAAAGGTGCTGGGGGACAAGGGGAATTGTCATGGGGGGTTGACATGTTAATACAGCACCTCAGGTAGCGGAGGAGTCAGTGTTAATATAAAAGGGAGTGCCTGCAACCTGTATTTTTAATGTTTTGGATTCTGGTAGATGTGAGAGGGAGAAGAATAAAGTTTCATCTGCTCTGAACGCTCGGCCTGATTATTCCTCTCTCCATAAAAGTGTGTTTGTCATGAATGCTCCTACGGAGCAGATGGACAGACCCACATGCAGGATTGTGTCAGTGCAATTTATTACATAAAAAGGAAAAACACAATGTGCTCCAACCAGCGTATCTTGGTGAGCAGAATAAAGAATAAACACTGCACGCTCTCAAACCAACTGGTGAGCAGGTAGAAAAAGGCAAAGAATACCCCAAAGCACTTCGACAAATGAACTGGTAAGTGCTAGATTACTTACAGTGAGATTTCACCAGAGCAGGCAGTGCTCCGGTGAAGACGGGAGGAGACAATACAAAATAGCCGCGAAGGCAGAGTGACAATGGCAGTGTATAAATACCAGAGATGTAACGAGCAGCAGGTGCGAATGCTGAGCTGGCAGAAACTAATTGCCTAACTGCTCTCAGCTGAATGAAGAGTAGCCAGAGAGCAGTGAGAGGGGAAAAACAATCACTCACATCTGAGGGACTGGAAGCAGACTGCGAGTGAAGGTGGCTGTGCCTGGAATGGAGGAAAGGGGCTCATAACCAAAACCACATAACAGAACTAACAGGAAAATAATGAACAGAAAAACACTCAAAACTACAAAGGGAGTCTGAGTGCTGATGAGAGACGCTCAGACATACGACAGTTTTAAACTGATTATTCCTCAATAATCCCATTAAGGATTATTTATCTTTTTGAATTTGTAACACAAAGCCACAAGTAAAGTGGCAGTTTTAAATATTAACTCATTGCACAATAGAAACCTGAAATCCGCTGATTCATGATTTACACATTAGTCATGCACTGTAGGCTCTGTGTGCAAAGGAGAAGAAGAGGGTCAAATTACGGCAGCTCAGAAGGGAAAATGGCCTCGCCTTAATCCTAATTGTCTCTGTGACAATGAATTCGAACAATAGGCCATTTGTAAACTGTTTATTCATGAGGATGTGCTTAATAATGATGATGATAATAATAATTAATTAATATTAAATCACCCTTATTGTCATTCAACTGTACATCCAATCATGTACAGTAGAACGAGATTGTGCTTTACCTGTCTACAGTGTCAATCACACACACACCCCAGTGCAGAATCAGAGGGCCGCTGCCATGCAAGGCGCCGCCACAGATTTCCCTCCTCCATTCCATTATTGCTGAGCACCAAGCTGGACGGCAGGAAGTTCCACTTTTATACGGTCTTCGGCATGACCCGGCCGGGATTTGAACCCCTGCCTCCCGGGTGTGGGGCGGATGCTCTACCAACTGAGCTACCACTCCGGTAATAAAGTAAGTGTCAATATGAATTAACTTTACAATGCTAACGTTAGCTTCTGGTCAGGTTAATGTAACCTGCGTTATAAAACACTACATTTCCCCACACTATACTTAAAGGTCTGTATTTTCTGTGCAACTGTCTAGTCCAAATTTGGCTGGTATATATGTGGAAGGGGCACTTTCCCCTTAATTGGAAAGGAACTTGAGCATCATGAGGCATCAAGTTGTCTATTATGTGGTGTTCTGTCTTCGCCCCCTTCATTTCCCTGAGAAAAGGTCAAGTGGACCCCTGACCATGTGAGCACCCCAAGTGGACCCAGGGGTCCAATCTGCACATGTACAAGTATATTTTCAATCCAGTGATGTACAAGCTGATTCAGAGCTTTCTAAAGCCTCATTCAGAACGTTATAGTCCCACATACCTATTCTGAGGATTTTCATCTGGGGTTGGGGGCAGCCAGTGGTGACGAGCAGCAGCGGTGGAGAAGAAAAGTCTTTTGAAAGCAGAAATGGAGCCAAAACATTCTCTGGGTCAGCTTAGTTGTCGTCTTACAATTATACATATATATTTCACACTTCTTGGTGACTGGGAAGTCTTTCCAACAGTTTTACACAGATTCTTGCTGTTCTCCTTCTTCTTTAGGGACCACATTGGAAATAAGTGTGCGCACTTTTTTGTGTCATCCCATTGTTTTTAAATATATGTTGTATCTTTTAGACAATGTTATTTTAAACGTGAATAAATCAATCAAAAAAAATTTGCATTTACAAATCTTACTTACTTAAGTTCATAGCTCGCTATGGAGCACAGGCCATCGACGACCCCTCACCATCTCACCCGGTTCTGGGCTGCTCTCCACTCCCCTCCGTGTTTACATATCATTGGATTGAACATGTACTTGCACATGTACAGACTGGATCTCGGGGCCCACTTGGAGTGCTTGCTTGGTCAGGGGTTCACTTTGTCATGAGCCCACCCCGTGCACAGGGGGGTTCATGGGGGGCTTAATTCCTCGTCCTTAGACGAGGATTTAAGAGCAGGTTAACACCACACACATTTATTAATATGGTGAGCACACAAACAGTCACAGTTACTGTAAGTTACACTGGCTATGGAGTCCTCCAGGACGCTCAACAGTCTAGGAGAGGAGACCGGGGAAAGACCACACACAGATCGTACTCACGAGGCTGGAGCTGTCCGAGTATGTGCCTCCATCCGAGAACTGTTGATGGAGTACAATGACCCAGCAGTGCATGATTGGAGACAGGCTCCTTAAAAACAGGCACTGCTGGTTTCCCAAACTAGTTACACCTGGGCGAGGAGTGGGAAGATGGCATACGGGAGTGGGAACAGCTGGTAGCAATAGAGAGGGGGCGTGGTTCGACCGGCAGACAGTTAGACAGCGTTCATTCCAGCATGAGCGCAAGAGGCTGCCTCCCCGCTGCCGGCCAGAAGGCAGTGGCTATGGGCACGGCAAAGCACACAGAAATACATACTAACATACATACAATGTGGCACATACCCATAGAGCGGCCAGGACCGAGCCGGGGGAAGCCAAGCCGGCTCGGTTCCTGACACACTTGACCTGTATCCATTTCTCCCCTATAATTAATATAGTAATGTGAATAATATTAGACATTATTTGCAACTTATATTTGCAATATATGGCTATTCGGGTTGTTTTTTGTCACTATGTATCCTGCCTAGTTCTGTATTCACTCTTAATGAATGTCGTGTTTCCCTATTGCATCAGGTGAACAGTTGCATTACAGGTTCCAGGGAAATCTCCGTTTGGTCTTATTTAACCAAGATCAAGTTCAAGATGCCTTAAGGAGTTGCGATGACAAGCTCGGCAGTGGAGGTCATCCAGGGAGACGCAGAACTTCAGAAAGAGTACTGGCATCCTATCACTGGAAAACCTTGTCCAAGGATGTAAAAAAATGGATGAGAGTTGGTTTTTATTTGTGCTTTTGAAAGAAATGGGTGGCTGAGTTGATGTAATTTATGTACTGCCCTTAAGATCTGATGCCGTTAAGTTGTACATAAATTTTGATGCATCTCACTTAAATTATGCAGTGGTTCTATTGAGTACTCAAATTGCTCAAAATATGCAGTGTACTTTTCAGTAAATTCATAAATTACTTTAAAACCCTGTTTTATAGGTTGATGAGTGTCCCCCGCTGTCAGCGGCATGAAACCTTCAAAACTGTTGCACCAGTCCTTCATCTTCTAGAGGTCAAACAAGTGTGGAGTGTCCTTGGGATAGATGTGATTGGTCCACTTCCTACCACTGCAAAGGGCAAAAGGTAGCATTACATGTTGTCTATGAGTTACCCCCTTACAAAGTAGTAAATGCATAGATTTTGGATGAAAAGGAAAAGTGTCAGTGATGGATGGAGCATACATTTGTGATGTCCTTTTTTGTTGTATGGTAATTCTAACAGCCACAGATCTCTTCACTAAACGGGTTGTGGAAAAAATCCCTCTACGCAAAGACGGCCAGTGAGGTGTCCAGGAAAACTGTAAATATCCTGCTCGACTTTGGACTTGTAGAGAAGATCATCACAGACCAAGGGTGTGAATTTGTAAATGAGGTACAGTTATGTGTTAAAACAGCGTGACATAAAGCACTTGTAATGTATCTTTCGAGGTAATTAGTGCACTCTATTATGTCTGCAGGTTAACTGTGGTGTTTTTGAGGCTCTGGGTGTCAAACACTGCATCACATCAGCCTACCATCCCCAGGCCAGTGGACGGGAGGAGCGGACAAGCAAAAACATAAAGATGGCGCTTTCAAAATACTGTGGGGAGGGACAAAGCGACTGGGATGTCCATTTAAGGGGCGCTGTGGCAAGTCCGAACACATCTAAACAGGTGAAAGTAATATTGTGTAAGAACAAGCGAAAACAATATTCACCCAAGACAGAAAAACTGTAAAATGCCAACAATTTTATTTATTTATTTAACAGAGATCAACCAAGTACACACCTTATTGTGCACTTTTTGGGAGACACCCCCGTGCACCAGGTCTGATTAACTGTACGCAAAAAGATGGGGGTTGTGACTCTTGTTGTTAGTGATGCCACAGACGAACACCTGGAGGCCATGACTGCAGAAGCTGCAGATCTACATGCAAAGGTGATAGGGGAAATTTATGCAATATGATCATCTTAAGAACTTTAAAAATATAACTTATCAAGGTTGTCTGTGTGTGTGTGTGTGTGTGTGTGTGTGTGTGTGTGTGTGTGTGTTTTCCTGGTGTGGACTGTGTCATGTCGGTAATAGGAGCCAAGGACGAGACCGAGCGTTGAACTGGACACAACTTTATTTGTGACTCACCCTCACAATACAAGCGCTACCGTAAGGCGGAGAGGAGGCCAAGAGACCTCCCCTCTCCCTCACAGCCCTTTCATACCCGGGGTGGCAGCGGAACTGGAAAGGTGGGGCCACCACCCGTGTCACACAATAATATGTCCCCCTTACAACACAACAGACTGCAGGTGAAAGTGCGTGTGTTTGCGTGTGTTGCCATGTGTCCCCTCCACAGCGGCTGTCAGGTTGAACGAGACTCCTTCAGTTTCAACAACACACATGTGTGACGCTTCATCCTGCAGAGGGACGGCACACAGATTCACAGGTGCAGCAGACTGGTGTTGATGCTTTGTCAAGCTGATGCACGTCTTTATTCCAGAGGGTAATGTTGTAATCACAGCCTGACCCAGTGGTGTTAGTGCGTAGTACCCAGACACCAGTGGGATTCATTTGGCTTGTACAGCGGAGCTATGGCTGCTCATGGGTTTGGAGAAACATACTGGAGGACTGCTTGATTCCAATTTACTGCGCATAAGGCCACGTGTGGGCTGTGACAACTGAAAGTATGTTAGAAACATAAACCATGTCCAAAACTAGCAACAAAGTTGGCTGCATTTTGTTAAAATATGTTGGACATAATCAAATTTACTTCAGAGCAGACGTAGAGTCTAGTCAGGGCCACAAAGAACCACAACACTGTGCTTGGGCGTTTTAAATTTGGGGTAAAATGATGATATTCATACAAGTGAAAACATACCTGGTGCTGCAGTGTCTGCACCACCGATCACACGAACAATGCTTTAGTTTTCAGTGCATGATCTACTCATTGCTGTTGAAGCCACAGATTTAGCTGTGCTCACCTGTGAGGAGCCTCACACCACGAACAGCAGCAAGTACCAGAACTACGCAAAAACATTCAAAAATACAAAAACTACAAGCGCTGAAATTAGCTGCCACTTGAGTGCAAAACACATATGTGGACTATACATTAAAATGAATTTGAAAAACTTTTAAAAATGCTATTTTAAATGCCCCTGCTACTCCTCTCTTACTGACTGATTTAACACTAGGTCGGACGACACCGGAAGCTCCGCCCATAATCGTTCCTACAGCGGCACCCCAGGAATAGGGTGGATATATATATATTCTTTTCTTTTTTTTTTTTTTAAATAAAAATAAGAGCTTTTGTTGTTTTCAACTTTGTTCATCTTTTACTGATAAAACCAGAATTTCCTGTGATTTCAGTCAGGACTATAATCACCCTTTCTGCATGAAATGAATCATTTGGAAGCAAGAGATAAGCATTGAAACTAATGTGCATTTTATAATTAATATGACTAGTTATCAATTTGCTAAAATTTTCAACAGTTTAAGGAAATACATTAAATTTGCAACCAAAACACTCATCTTGTAATATGGTCATGGTAACATTTATTGTGTGGTTTGATGTTTTTTTTAATGTTTTTTTGTTTTTTGGAGTTTTTTTTTTTTTTTTCATTTTGATCCATGATTATGTAGGAAAGATGTATGCTTTGAGCAGGGCTCAGCAACGTGTACTTAGGGAAGAGTCATTCTGAATGTGCATGGAGCCACTAAATATACCCTTGAAATTATAATATAGCTGAGTTATAAGAATAAACTGGGCTGCCCATAGTAATAACAGATTTCTTATGAAACAAACTTTTCTCTCTGAAATTTTGAAGTTGCTGAAAAAAAAGCAGCAAAACAACAAATGATGATGCTAGTGTATGCTGTTTTTTCTGCAGGAAATTCTCATTATTTCACGTTTTTTTAATGAATTTAGGACTACTGTCTGCATTACACTACATTATACAGTATGTTTTTATTGGATGTTCTTGTATTGTAGCTTTCTTACAAATGCTTATTTTTCTCGTTGATTCACAATTTTTTTCATACATTTTTATAAAGGCTTTGGTTTATATTTTTAAAATCAAAATGCTTTATTAAAAAAAAAAATTGTATATTGCAAACGGCTCAATGTAGTTTGTCCAAGTGGCGCTGCCGTAGATGCCATATTGTGTGATGTCATGAGCAGGCGCGGGACCCCGAACTCTTTTTTTTTTTTTTTTTTTTTTTTAACTTTTTTTAACAGTCTTACAAGAGGTGAGAAGGATAAGATAAAGTAATAAGAATAGTAAATAATAATAAGATAAAGTAACTAAAAGCATAATAAAAGTAGACAAAAAGAGAAACGGGGGGTTCTTTTCAGTCCAGAGTGTCCAGAGTTCTAGGGGTTTTCCATGAGTTTCCGATCATCGACCAAACAGTGGAGTTTCACAGCATTCCGCTTCTTCATGTGTTTCAGTGATGAGAAAAAAAGGCAGAGTTCTTTATGAAATACATTAAAATTTGGCTTGCATTTTAAAAATCTATTTTTGTGTACATAAAATTTTCCCAAGATTACGAGGGTGTTAATAGACATATCATGCAATGAGTTGGGACCCCGAACTCATCTAGCAGCCCGAGCACATATGGTACCTACAGAGTTGTTTCTGCCTTCAAGCAGAGTGTAACATATGTAAATAGGCTGGTACTAGTAAGATGGCGGCCGGGTTGGACGTGGGTGGACCGGGGTGGCTAACTGCCGGTTTCCAGTAGTGACGCCACTCGGAGTATAAAGGAAGTGGGCAGAAGAGGCTCTGCCTCTTTCGTCATGGAGCTACCTGGCATGCAGGCGAGTGCCGTGAGCCTTTGTATATACAGTGGGGAAAAAAAAAGTATTTAGTCAGTCACCAATTGTGCAAGTTCTCCCTCTTAAAAGATGAGAGAGGTCTCCAATTTTCATCATAAGTATACCTCAACTATGAGAGACAAAATGAGAAAAAAAAAATCCAGAAAATCACATTGAAGGATTTTTAATTAATTAATTGGTAAATTCCTCAGTAAAATAAGTCTTTGGTCATCTACAAACAAGAAGAGAAAGAGAAGAAAAGAAGAGAAAGGAGAAAGAACACCATACCTACTGTGAAGCATGGGGGTGGAAACATCATGCTTTGGGGCTGTTTTTCTGCAAAGGGACCAGGACGACTGATCCGTGTAAAGGAAAGAATGAATGGGGCCATGTATCGTGAGATTTTGAGTGAAAACCTCCTTCCATCAGCAAGGGCATTGAAGATCAAACGTGGCTGGGTCTTTCAGCATGACAATGATCCCAAACACACCGCCCGGGCAACGAAGGAGTGGCTCCGTAAGAAGCATTTCAAGGTCCTGGAGTGGCCTAGCCAGTCTCCAGATCTCAACCCCATAGAAAATCTTTGGAGGGAGTTGAAAGTCCGTGTTGCCCAGCAACAGCCCCAAAACATCACTGCTCTAGAGGAGATCTGCATGGAGGAATGGGCCAAAATACCAGCAACAGTGTGTGAAAACCTTGTGAAGACTTACAGAAAACGTTTGACCTCTGTCATTGCCAACAAAGGGTATATAACAAAGTATTGAGATGAACTTTTGTTATTGACCAAATACTTATTTTACCGAGGAATTTACCAATTAATTCATTAAAAATCCTTCAATGTGATTTTTTGGATTTTTTTTTTTCTTATTTTGTCTCTCATAGTTGAGGTATACCTATGATGAGAATTGGAGACCTCTCTCATCTTTTAAGTGGGAGAACTTGCACAGTTGGTGGCTCACTAAATACTTTTTTGCCCCACTGTAGTTATACAGTTATCCTGAATAAAGCCCTGTTAATCGAGTTCTGCTTCCTCGTCATTCTCATAATTATGGACACAACATTTGGCGACGAGGTAAAAGCAGTAATGGAGGATTCCATTGCCAGCTTTCGGCCATTTTTGGAGGCCCCGGGCAAGCCGCCCGTGCCGTGGCCTCGTTGGTTTGCTGCCTTTACCAACTATCTTGTTGTCTTAAACCTGGGCGAGATGGAGAAGCTCTGAGTGAGAGCTGTGTTGGTCCATAATTTGGGAATGGAAGGGCAGAGGATTTTGGAGAACCTTGGAGGTGCTGACAGCTTTGATGAAGTAGTGAAGCTAATGGCGCGGTATGTTAGGGCGCCATGAAGCACATTCAGTTTCAACAGCGCCGCCAGCGGTCAGGAGAGCCGGTAAGAAGATTTTTGGTGGACCTCCCTGAACTGGCGAGGGAATGAAGATTTGGGGCCCTGGACGACGAGATGATTCGGGATCAGCTGGCAGAGCACATCCGCTGCCCGGCGGCCCAGTACAGGTTGTTGACACATCCAGGGGAGATGACGTTAGCTGAGGCTGTTGAGCTTGCCCAACAGTTCAAGGCGGCAGAGACCATTATGAGAGGCCTTACTAAAGGGGCTTCTCTGGAGAAGAATGAGTCTCATGCTGAGGCACTGATCATGGACCCTTGTTATGGCGAGTGCGGAGAGGAAGATTTTGCCTCCGTGGTCAGGATAAGGTCTGCCCCTGGTACGCCGAAGTGTTATGGGTGTGGGTCCACTGAGCACCGCTATAAGTCCAGGATGTGCCCGGTGAAAGGAAAGTGTTGTGGCAAGTGCAGTGTTTTGAACCATTTTGCCAGGGTGTGCGAAAACTTTGTATGCAGGAGCCGTAGGGGTGAACCAGGTGCTGCGCAGAAGACTCCAACAGTTGTGCATACCGTCTCTCCAGAGATGACAGGGAGGATCGGCTGCACCGTCATGCTAGATGGCGTCAAGATCCCACTTTTGGTGGATACTGGAGCGGTGATTTCCGTCCTGAATTTGGAGACCATGGACAGACTGTTTTCCCACTGGCAGATTAGAAGGCATTATGAAGAGTATTATGGTTATGGACGGAACAGGTTGGCTATTTTGGTCTATGTGGAAATGGAGGCCCAGTATAAGGACAGTGTGGCACCCAGTGTTCGCATCAATGTTTCAGCATCTGGGGTTAATGTTATGGGTTGCAACCTATTTTACAGTCTTGGGTTCTCCATCGCTAACGTGTCGGGTGAAGAATGGTCTGGATGTGGCCTGTGGGGCCGATCTGTTCCAGTCGTGGAGGGTGCTGAGGTGTGGGATTCAGACTGGCTGGACAAAGTGACAGAGGGAGAGCATACACTGCGCCACGCGGAGCTGTCTCAGGCTGGACCCGATGCCGCGACGCAGGCTACCCTGGACGAGGGTGCCGGACGGCATGCCGGAACCCCTGATGAGGTTCATGAGGACGAGGCGCCAATGCAAGGAGAAAATGGGGCTAGACCGCGGAGCATGGTGATCGTAAAGCACTCCTAGCGACGACCTGCCAAGAGGAGACCGAGACGAGCCCACGAGCCAGAGCAATTGGTGACGGAGGCCTGTCGCAGGATTGGTGATCTGGATAAAAGGAAGAGGGCTCCCTCGATGACCAAGGTTGATGCTCGAGTACGATGGGATCACAGTCCACGCGAGCAGCGGGATGACCAGAGGCGGTTCCAGGTGGAGCCCGGCTGGATGGAGGCAGATCGACGTGGGTCTATTCACGTCTGGAGACACCCGAGGGATCTGCGGCTGCCAGTGGTGGAGAGGAGACGGTGCAGCAGGAGCCCTGAGTTGAAGAGACAGAGACGCCTGGAGAGGGGTCCATCCAGCGACTGAGGGTTTTTTTTGGTTTTGTGTGCCTGTTGTGTTTAACTTAGTCCTGTATATGTTGTTTACTATTTGGTGCCCCCGTAGATTTACTTTAAAGAAAAGAGAAAAGAGAGTGAGTGCGGTAGGCATAGTGATTTGTGTAGTTGCAAGCCTGAGTTGAGTGCTTGCATGACAATCTGATTGGCCTGTGTGGTGTTATACCTGTTTTGCACTGAGTTTCAGAGTGTTTTATTCGATTAGTATTTATGTTAAATTTTGTAGTTAGAGGGGTGGTGGCTCAGTGAGTAATTATGGCAGTGGTGAATTTGAGCCCACCTGGTTTATTTGACCCATTTTAATTGAATGTCCCAACATTATTTTGTTCTGTGTGCCCAATGTGGGGTGGGAGTTGGGGTGGGGGCTGCCAGTAGTATATGTATTGTGGTTTTGTGTGTTACGTATAGTATAAGTATGGGGATTGTTTTGCAGTTAGCGACACAGCCTTATGTTATTTCGTTTTGTTGTTTTTACTAGCGGCAGAATAACCCGCTCAGCCATGTAGGGGGCGCTGGTAGTCTACCCGGCCCCCAGCCTTAGTTGTGAGAGTGGATAGGTGTTTATTTATTTTTGTACATATGTTTTTCCTGTTAGTGTGTGAGTCAGGTGACAAATTAGGGTGGGTTATTTGTGTGCCTGACAATTTTTAAGGGGGGGGGGGAATGTAACATATGTAAATAGGCTGGTACTAGTAAGATGGCGGCTGGGTTGGATGTGGGTGGACCGCGGTGGCTAACTACCGGTTTCCGGTAGTGACGCCACTCGGAGTATAAAGAAAGCGGGCGGAAGAGGCTCTGCCTTTTTCGTCGTGGAGCCACCTGGCATGCAGGCGAGTGCCGTGAGCCTTTGTATATAGTTATACAGTTATCCTGGATAAAGCCCTGTTAACAGAGTTCTGCTTCCTCGTCATTCTCATAATTATGGACACAACACAGAGTACCCATGTAGTCTGCCCCCGGAGCCACCATGGGGCCATCAAGCCACAAGTTCACCCTCAACATTTATTGGGGAGAATTAATATTACCCTAACCTGTTTCTCATAAATTTGTGACTTTTATTTCAACTTTTTTTTTCTTGTAAATTTTAAATTTTTTCCTGTGAATTTTCAACTTTCTTCTCTTAAATTTGAACCTTTTTTTCCTCATAAATTTGCAACTTTTTTCCTGTAAATATTCATCTTTTTTCTCATAAATCTGCAGCTTTTCTCATGAATTTGTGACTTTTTTCCTCAAAAACTGCAACTTTTTTCTTATGAATTTGCAGCTTTTTTTTTTCTTGTAAATTTGTATTTTTTCCTGCAAATTTTCAACTTTTTTCTTATAAATTTGCAACTTTTTTCCTGTAAATGTTCATCTTTTTTCCTCATATTTTTAACATTTTCTTGTAAATTTGCAACTTTTCATAGGTTTGTGACTTTTTTCCTCATAATTTTGCAGTTTTTTTCCTTACAAATCATCAGCTTTTTTCTCAAAAAATTATAACTTTATTCTCATAAATGTGTGACTTTTGTCTAAAAAATGCAACTTTTTTCTTACAAATGTGCAATTTTTTCTTGTAAATTTGTAAATTTTTTCCTATAAATTTTCAACTTTTTCTTGTAGATTTGCAACTTTTTTCCTTAGAAATCTGTGTTTTTCTTATAAATTTGCAACTTTTTTCCCTGTAAATTTTCATATTTGTTCTCATAAACTTTGCAATTTTTTTTTCTCATAAATTAGAAACATTTTTTCATGAATTTATAACTGTTCCCCTATAAACTTGCTGTTTTTTTTTCTAACAAATTTGCTCCTTTTTCTTGGAAATATGAAGCTTTTTTCCACACAAATTAGCTACTTTATACATTGTAAATCTGCACTGGTTTTTCTTGTAATTTTTAAACTTCTTATAAAATTGACTTTTTCCTTGTAAATTTGCTACATTCATGTTTGTTTTTGATGACACAGTTTCTATGTTTTTGTTGGGAGGGGAGAGTTTTTTTTTTTTTTCCATTACAGTGTTTGACCCCCCCCCCCACACACACACATACACACAATCTTGCATGAGGCCCCCCAAAAAAGCTAGACGCGGCCCTGCTGTATATCAGCTCACCCATCCTGTCTACCTGTTGGCCCTCCTCGGCTGAGTCGCACGCATGCGCACATCCTCCCTCATCAGTGGAACGTTATAAGGGCCGCCGGGAGAGTGGAGCGAGGGTCTGGATCGTCTGGACCGGACCGAGGCGGACCGGAAGCTCCCGTTTGAAAGGCGGAGGAGATGGAGGACAAAGAGAAACGGAGGAAGGATGAGGGCTCCTCCACAAGCGACCGAGTTACTCTGAAAAAAGAAATTGGACTTCTGAGCGCCTGCGCTATCATCATCGGTGAGTGCGTGCCGGGGCTTTTGTCAGCAGCTGTTTTATTTATAAGGAGCAGAAGATCCATTTGGTGAATTCAGCTTGAGGACAAAGTCAAAGAGGAAACGTGCAAAAAGAGGAAACCGACGCTTCGGATGTGATAAAACGTGACTGATGTGCAGTTTTTTTTATTCTTTAGTGAAGTTTCACCACAATTCTGCACATAATGGGATTCGGCTCGGTTTCAGTTCGAGTCCTGCGCTAATGCGCGAGCAGCGCAGGAATATTAACGCGGCTCCTCATTCCCAGGCGGCGTGAGTGGCACACTTTGGCGCAAACCCAGCGGCGTGCGCGTGGAGACTTTGCTTTGACGCGCGCTCGGGTGGTTGGGTTCGGATTGCCGCGTTACTTTCGGAAACTGTTGCATCAGTCGGCGTGATCGGAACGCGGAGATGCCGACGTGGCTCTGCCATCTGGTGCCGAGCTAGAAAGGGAGAAGCCCCCACGCGGTTGTTCTGCGTGACATTGAAGGAGTCGGCGGTTCAGAGCGCCAAGACACATGCCTCCCCTTCCTATTCATCATCGCGGAACAACCCCACTGTAGCGATAAGAATTAAAAAAACAAAAAAAAAAACTCACAGCAGTACAGGAAATTAACTTTAGAAAGGCAGCAGAAGGGCTGCCCCCCCCATTTAAACTTTATTTTTTTTATTTATTAAAAAGTTAAATGAGGGAGTTGCAATGCTGCCGACGGCTTCCTCTCATTTATGATGCCGCCCGCCGACACAGTTGCGTCATGCAGCTGCACCATATGGAGTATAAAGTCAACACTGAACAGAGTTCTACAGTATGATTAAGGCTCCGTTAACCCAGAAGTATGAACCTCATATTCTGGACGCTTGTGGGTTCTTGACACTCGACTTGATAAATGCTCCCAATATTTTTTTAAACCTAAATTGTGTTTTTACAAAATCTGTAGCACTAGTCCCGGGGAAGAGGATTTTTGACCAGCAAAATTGGTATGAAGCAAAAAAACCAAAAACAAACCCAAAACATCTGTGTAATGTAAAACAGCAGTGTTGCCAATGCAAACTGGCCAGACAGCAGCAACAGTAAGACGTTTTTTCCTCATAAAATTCCAACTTGTTCCAGGATTTGTAAGATTTTTGGCATACATTTTCTAGCATTCTAATAAATCTGTCGTTTTTCTTTGAAAATGTACATTTTGAGGTCAAATTGTAGCCTCTTTCCATATAAATTTGTGACATTTTTCTTGCAAAAATGGAGTGTTATGTTTTCTCGCAAATTTGCAAGACTTTTTCTCATAAGGTTGCAACTTTCCCCCTAAAATTTGTTATATTTCTGGCATAAATCTGCTTTTCTACTAAATGTGTTGTATTCTCCCTTGTAAATTTGGTACCTTTTTCAGCTAATTTTGCAGGAGGATTCACATAAATTTGTTGCAGCTGTTCCAGTAAATTTGTGCTTTTTTCCCCCTAGAAATTTTATGTCTATTTCTTGCAAATTTGTTATGGCATTTTCCTCATAAAACTGTAACCATTTGTTCCTAAATTTGTGAGAAATTTTCACATCCATTTTCACCTTCTCTCATAAATTTATTTTTTGAGTCAATTTATGTTTTTTCCTCGCAAATCTGTCTGCCTTTCACTGAAAGTTTAGAATTTTTCTAAGGCCTGAAGCAGCCACTGGCTTTGGGCAAAAAGAACCACATGTGGCTTCAGGGCTGCAGGTTGCAGACCGCTGTTCTATAGTTGATGCAGTCCTGCAGAACCTTTGAACTAATAACCATGCATTCTGTCACTGCCAAAAAAGGCTTGTGGCTCACAGTACATTAATCTTAAAGTCAAACAGATGTTTTAAATTATTCTGCATTCAGCCTTAACCCTTTAACTGCCTGGAAAAAATGGCAGGAAAACGCAGTTTGACCTCAAAATTTCAAATGATTATAGCTTCACAATGGTGAAAGTTGGAGGATAACTGTCAATTGGAAAAATGTTGCAGACGAACATACGAATAATACGAATACGAATAATTTGACCTAATTTGCGTATGACAACAATGAAATGTTCATAAGACAATTCCTTCTAAATGGTAAAAGGTAGACACACAGTGCCAATTGGAAAAATGTTGCGGGCGACCCTAAGGTTATGACAGGCCATTTTGCACCCATGCATCTTACATAATTTGACCTAATTTGAAAATGGTACAAAGCACCTGAGGGGGGGAAATACTAATGGTCTTTGGGTTACACTCCCCCCCCTTTGTTGTTGCAGATGTTGTAATGTAAACACAGACACACACACACTGATGTGAATACACTAATATGCACCTACCTATGCACCGAATATGCACCTACATGCTACAACTGCATTCATTGTGGGACATAGAAAATTAAATGAATAACACACAGTTTACACCAACTCAGAATGGAGGGGATGTCATTTACGGTCACAGTAACATGATTTGGCACATACAGTGGGGCAAAAAAGTATTTAGTCAGCCACCAATTGTGCAAGTTCTCCCACTTAAAAGATGAGAGAGGTCTCCAATTTTCATCATAGGTATACCTCAACTATGAGAGACAAAATGAGAAAAAAAAAATCCAGAAAATCACATTGAAGGATTTTTAATGAATTAATTGGTAAATTCCTCAGTAAAATAACTATTTGGTCACCTACAAACAAGCAAGATTTCTGGCTCTCACAGACCTTTAACTTCTTCTTTAAGAGGCTCCTCTGTCCTCCACTCGTTACCTGTATTAATGGCACCTGTTTGAACTCGCTATCAGTATAAAAGACATCTGTCCACAACCTCAAACAGTCAGACTCCAAACTCCACTATGGCCAAGACCAAAGAGCTGTCAAAGGACACCAGAAACAAAATTGTAGACCTGCACCAGGCTGAGAAGACTGAATCTGCAATAGGTAAGCGGCTTGGTGTGAAGAAATCAACTGTGGGAGCAATTATTAGAAAATGGAAGACATACAAAACCACTGATAATCTCCCTCGATCTGGGGCTCCACGCAAGATCTCACCCTGTGGGGTCAAAATGATCACGAGAACGGTGAACAGAAATCCCAGAACCACATGGGGGGACCTAGTGAATGACCTGCAGAGAGCTGGGATCAAAGTAACAAAGGCTACATCAGAAACGCACTACGCCGCCAGGGACTCAAATCCTGCAGTGCCAGACGTGTCCCCCTGCTTAAGCCAGTACATGTCTAGGCCCGTCTGAAGTTTGCTAGAGAGCATTTGGATGATCCAGAAGAGGATTGGGAGAATGTCAGATGAAACCAAAATGGAACTTTTTGGTAAAAACTCAACTTGTCGTGTTTGGAGGAGAAAGAACACCATACCTACTGTGAAGCATGGGGGTGGAAACATCATACTTTGGGGCTGTTTTTCTGCAAAGGGACCAGGACGACTGAGCCGTGTAAAGGAAAGAATGAATGGGGCCATGTATCGTGAGATTTTGAGTGAAAACCTCCTTCCACCAGCAAGGGCATTGAAGATGAAACATGGCTGGGTCTTTCAGCATGACAATGATCCCAAACACACCGCCCGGGCAACGAAGGAGTGGCTTCATAAGAAGCATTTCAAGGTCCTGGAGTGGCCTAGCCAGTCTCCAGATCTCAACCCCATAGAAAATCTTTGGAGGGAGTTGAAAGTCTGTGTTGCCCAGCGACAGCCCCAAAACATCACTGCTCTAGAGGAGATCTGCATGGAGAAATGGACCAAAATGCCAGCAACAGTGTGTGAAAACCTTGTGAAAACTTACAGAAAACGTTTGACCTCTGTCATTGCCAACAAAGGGTATATAACAAAGTATTGAGATGAACTTTTGTTATTGACAAAATACTTATTTTACCAAGGAATTTACCAATTCATTAAAAATCCTTCAATGTGATTTTCTGGATTTTTTTTTTCTCATTTTGTTTCTCATAGTTGAGGTATATCTGTGATGAAAATTGGAAACCTTTCATCTTTTTAAGTGGGAGAACTTGCACAATTGGTGGCTGACTAAATACTTTTTTACCCCACTGTATATGGAACCAACACTATCATATAACACAGTTATAGTGAGGCACACACACCACCACCATAGCAGTCTGTCGGGGGCAACAATGACTGTTTCATTTTGGTCTGATCAGATTCCTCCATGCAGCTCTGTCATTCGCCTTCCGCTGCCAGGAACTCCTGACCTTGTTAACCCGGGCGACGTCCAAGCCGGGATCAGTTGCCCTCTGACTGACCATTTCATGAGACTGCTTGCAAAGTATTTGAGTACCGCTAGCTTTTGCTGGTCTAGTGGCACATTCTTGGCAGATAGAGGTATTATCAGTGGCAAGGACAGGCCAAGACAGCAACAACACTAACAACATATGGATAATGTGGGTTATTCACCGTATTTTCCATATTGTGACATTGTAAGGTTCACAAAGTAAGGAGGCAGCTGTGGTGCACACACAATACAGAACTGAGGGAAAGTCATGAAAAAAACAGCAGAAACTCCACAGTTTTTTTTTTTCCCACAATATGCACCTACATGCTACAACTACATTCATTGTGAGACATAGAAAAATAAAATGAATAACACACAGTTTACGCCAAAATATTTACCTGCTTGTTTCACCGGTGATCAGCCTCCAGAAGTCGTCAGTCCAAAACAAATTCAGAAAATCAATGGGGCACGCTAAAGACATATCTCTGTCCCCACGATATCCACATGGCTCTTGAAATGGTTTGAGCCACAGCTGATATGTTTCTTCATCCATAAGGAGCTCCCAGGCATCATTGTCCAAACCTCCAGTAGGATTTCTACTGCTGGTTGTTGCTTTTCCTCCCTGCCGTGCACCACACATGGCGCATGGTGCACAACAGGACACACCGGGTTCTGAGCGGCCCGGTCCACCCAAACTTCATCCACGAACTGTTCTGGGCCTTTTCACCCCGGGGCCACGGTTCGGCAAAGCAGAACAATCTTTAGAAGAAGCCCCTGTGCCATTTTTGGCGCAACTCGACACAGAAAAAAAACCTCCGGTCTCCCGCACAGGACTGCCGTTTTCCTCACTTTCACCGGACTCACTTGGCACATAATCCAAGCTGCAGTCTTCATCAAACGAAGAACTGTGGCTTGGCTCTTCCTCTGACCCGGGAGCAGCCCACAGCAGCGCTAAAGCATCTTCAAGACCGAGCGTTCTTCTCGCCATCCTGTCTCGTCCGTGTCAAACCGCAGAATGAGCTTGGTCCGTCTTCAACACGAGATTTGAACAAGAAATTGCATTGCATCATATCCGGTTTTCGTGGGAAGCAAAAAGCTCTTCCTGTATAACGTCTTATAGTGTTAAAAGGTTATTACTTCTCTGACTGTATTAAGCAATACTGCCTTTGATTTGATTTATGACCTGACAGGTGCCATATGGCGCCTAGGGCAGTTAAAGGGTTAATGCAGCAAAGGCTAGTAACCTTTTAAGGACTTGGTGTTCTTTAAGCAAGATGCCATTCTTTCAGAGTTATAAATGAATATTAAATTAGGGAAGCCAACAAAAGTCTTGGTAGGTCTTGGTATGTAATTTAATGGATTTTAGGTGTAAAAAATGAATAAGCAATGCCTGCTCAGACATAACTGAACACTGCTGAGAACATAAGTGCAATAAATAGGGGGAGGGCGCTTTACAGCACAAAAAATCTTATTCTTCACCAACTGTTCATGGTTTCAAAGATGAAATTGAACATTAGAAAGTCTGTGTTTCATCAACTTACAGCAGTGCTTTTCAACCTTTTTTGAGCCTCAGACCTCTTTTTACATTGAAAAAATCGTAATTAGTTTATACTCACTTAGTGTGAAACTTGGGCCTAGATGAACACAAAGCTGCCCCATCAGTACAGGCACTCATGCAGTTTTTCCACTGAAGTCCTCCTTGTTCAAGATACTCTGTGACCTGAAAAATTTCCTTTCCTTTCTTTTTTCCTGGTAATACTTTGCAACAGGAATTTTTCTCTGATGGTGTCTCCATCCACAAACACACATTAGCCAAGAGTTGCGCATGTCCACTTATGTCCGTGGATTCATCAAGTAATTTCCCACTGATCTCTTCCAAAATAATCTTTAATACCTGCAGACATGTCATAAACATGTTTTGCAATTAACTGAGAGGGGAACTACAGCTATTTCTTTAACTGCATCAGGGCAAATTATCTCATTCACAATAGCTTTGCAGCAGGGCTGGGCGACATGAAAAAATTCCAGTCCTGATAATTTTTTTTCCATATTGATCACTATCGGTATACATTGCGATATACAGTAAATCAAATCACTATTTCTGTCAAGCTGAAAGGTTTTTTTTTTTTTTTTTTTTTTTTACTCCTAAGTGAAATGTGAAGCTATAACAAGATTCATTTTAAATATTTATTTTCTGTCAGAAGTTGAACCTGACAAATGTGGTGTAGTGTGGAGTGTGTAAATGAAGAGGCAGATTCATTTCAGACGATTTATTACACACTCACATCTCACAAGCAAAGAACAGACTGAACATTTCAGCAGGCACTCTCCTCTTAAGTTTCATGGCATTTCTCCACACACATGACATTTGCATCACACTGCATTCAACCCCCTTCGTCCTTGACTCCTCCCTGCTATCTCACCAGGAACCTCCTGAGTATTGTTCTCCCATGTTTATCCACTGTCTCTTGTCTGAGATGCTAAATAATCTGGCTCCCCCAAGGTGCTAAACTCCCCCCCCAGCATCTTAGAACAATAGAATAACAGTCCACATGCTGTGATAGAACAATAGAATATCAGTCCACATGCTGTTTGGGCTTCCTCTCCCGTATCTGCTGTAACTGGGGTTTACCGCCTCTGTGGCGCTGCTGTGCCGGTGGGGGGCTGCTGGGAGTGTGTCTGACTGCGGGTGGGCTGTGACTGGGGGGGGGGCACTTCGGTCTGTCTGTGTGGCTGCTCTGGTGAATCGTTTCCCTGGGGAGCTCTCCGTGGGGGTCTTCCATGCCGAGGAGCCCTAGCCAACAGCACTTGCTCGTCCGCCACAACGAAAGCGGGTTTGAGTCTGTCTATGCCAATTTTTTCCCTCCTATCCCCCAAGTCTAGCAAAAAATGCTTATCCCCTGTTTCCAACACTCTGAACGGTCCATCATAGGGTGGGCGCAATGGAGGGCGGTGGGCGTCGTGTCTGACAAACATGAACTCCGCGCTCTTCAAAGTTTTAGGCATGAAAACACGCGGAAAACTGTGGTGGGCAGGGCCCGGCAGCGTGCCTGTGTTTGCACTACGCTGCAAAAGCTGAGACGGGCAGCTGCCCGGCGCGGGATTATCTGGCAGAAATTCCCCGGGCAGCCGTAGTGGCTGCGCAAAAATGAGCTCTGCCGGGGAAGTTTCCAGATCCTCTTTCGGCGCAGAGCGCAACCCCAATAAAACCCACGGCAGCCTGTCTACCCAATTTGCATCCGTCAATGAAGCCCTGAGTGCTGCTTTCAGTGATCTATGAAAACGCTCACATAACCCATTGGCCTGTGGGTTGTACGCAGTTGTGCGGTGAATTGTAACACCCAGGCTGCGGGCCATCGCGGACCAGAGTTCGGAAACAAATTGAAGGCCCCTGTCGGACATAATGTCCGACGGGACTCCAAAACGCGCCACCCATGCTTTTAAAAAAGCGCACGCTACGTCTGCGGACGTGGTTGCCGCCAGCGGGACTGCTTCTGGCCAGCGCATGGCGCGGTCCACCACTGTCAGGAGGTGCGTGCACCCCTGTGATGGCGGGAGGGGGCCCACGAGGTCCACGTGAATATGGTCGAACCTCTTAGCCGGAATACGAAACGGCTCCAAGGGAGCCTTTGTGTGTCTGTGTACCTTGGCTCGTTGGCACGCCACGCAGGCTGCAGCCCACTCTTTCACTTGTTTGCGTAGGCTCGGCCACACAAACTTCTCTCCCACCATTTTGACCAACGCGCACACTCCAGGGTGCGCCAGAGTGTGAACCGACTCAAACACGCGGCGGCGCCACGCAACCGGGACCTCCGGACGCGGGCAACCCGTGGAGACATCGCAGATTAGGGGGGGTGGGCGCCATCTTGCAGCACCCTGCTCTCCAGCCTTAACCCTGTTGGTCCAGACTGGAACGCGCGCACGTCTGCATCGCTAATCTGCTCCGTGGCCATGGCTGCGTAATCTATCCCCACGCAGACCGAGGCCACCACGGCGCGCGAGAGGCAGTCCGCCACCACATTCAGTTTACCCGACACATGTTGAATATCGGTAGTAAACTCTGAGATCGCGGCCAGCTGTCTCTGCTGCTGGCCCGACCACGGTTCTGAAACCTTGGCCATCGCGAATGTTAGCGGCTTGTGGTCCACGAACGCGGAGAAGTTGCGCCCTTCCAGCCAGAACTGGAAGTGGCGTATGGCCAGGTGGAGAGCCAGCAACTCTGTCGAACACGCTGTATTTACGTTTGCTGGCGCGCAAAGTTCTGCTGAAAAAGGCGAGCGGCTGCCAAGCCCCAGCAACGCGCTGCTCCACGACAGCCCCTATGGCCACGTCTGAAGCGTCGGTGGTGAGCGCTATGCAGGCCACCGGGTCCGGATGCGCCAGCAGTGCGGCGTTTGCCAGGGCTGCTTTAACTTCCGAGAACACCCTCTCTCGCTCCGAGGTCCATTCGACCCTATCCGCGGGTTTCTGTTTCTTGAGCGCGGTGTACAATGGTTGCATGAGCTGCGCCGCGCGGGGAAGGAAACTGTTATAAAAGTTCACCATCCCCAAAAATTCCTGCAGCGCCCTGACCATCTGAGGCCGGGGAAAATCCGCCACGGCGCGCACCTTGTCGGGCAGTGGGATCGCTCCTTCCGGAGAGACGCGGTGCCCCAAAAAATCAATCTCCGTCACGCCGAACTGGCATTTCGCCGGGTTGATTAACCCGTGCTCCTCCGGAAAACCGTCGTGAGGTGGGTTTCGTGTTTGTCTTCGGACGCACTGGCTACCAGGATATCGTCCAGGTAGACGAACGGGAGATCACGCAGCACTGCATCCATCATGCGCTGGAATGTCTGTGCCGCTCCTTTTTTTTTTTTTATTTAAGTTTTTGTAAAGGGTATACACGTCATTACAGCATTGCATTGTTTACATTTTCATCACGTTCCCTTATTTTTTGTTATTTGACAACATTGGAAGAATAATTATTACAACACCCCTTTTTTTTTTAAGTGAAAGAAAAAGTGAAATTAAAGAGAACAAAAAAAAGCAAAACAAAAAAGGAAAAAAGAGCAAAAAACAAACAAAAAATAAATAAAGGAGCATCTGAGTAGCGTTGGAACAAAGAGCGGTGCCATTATTGAAATGGTATTTGTCAAAGATTAGATGTAATGGAAGACACATATGCGATCCAGGGTTGCCAAAAGTTCAAGAACCCATCCATGTCCTGTCTCAGTGCGAATGTCAACTTTTCCATCGAGTAAATGTCTTGGATCACGTTAATCCAATCTTCAGGTGTAGGACAGTCCTTCAACATCCATTTTTTAGTTAGGGCTTTTTTACTTGCCGATATTAAAACAGTGAATAAGTATTTTTCTCCTCGTCTTTCCAGTGAATCCTGTAGTAAACCCAAATGCAAAGTTACAAAAGAAAAGGGAACTGTTATTTTGAATATTTTCCCCAATATTGTCTGTACATTGGTCCAATATTGGTGGATAACTGGGCATGACCAAAACACATGAAAAGGATTTGCAGTCTCTTCACCACACAACCGCCAACAATTCAACCCCTTATGAGTAAATTTGTTTTGTGCAGGTGTTCTGAAAAATCTTACCAAATTTTTCCATCCAAATTCTCTCCACTGCAGGGATGAGGTACTTTTCCATTGCTGTTTATTTAGCTTTTCCCATATTTCCAGTTGTAAAGTGAAATTCCCCTCTTTTTCCCGTCTCTCTTTTATATATGATGTGTTGTCTCCTTTTAAGTCTTGAAGACCTTGGTATATTTTAGAAATGTGTCTGATCCCTGGGATCCCTTTATATGCCATTAAGAAGACCTTCAGAACACCTGACTGGGCCCTTTCCAAATCCTCCTTTTTAAGTATATTGTTTATGTGGTGTCTAAGCTGAAAGAACCTGTAAAGGTCTTGATTTATTTGACCTTGTTTTTTCAAATCTTAAACTTAAAATTTGCCCTTTAAAAAAAATCGTAATATTTTATCAGTCCGTTCTCTTTCCACTTTTTAAATCTAGTGTCTGTTTTTTTTTTTCCACAATATTTTTATTGAATCTTTTTATAAACAAAACACAAACAATCAAACACTAACACTAAAATAATTAAAAAAAAATACTAAAAACACCAACAACCACTAACAAAGGCAGGTCTTCAACAGTGCTCCTCTATTTAGTCTAGGCAATCCATTACGTAAGTATACATACTATACATTCACCAATTTGGAATTTACAAGGTCCACATACATCATTCACCTTCTTCTTCAAAAGTTATATTTAAATTCTTTACATAATCAATGAAAGGTCTCCATATATTCTCAAACACAATTTCTTTTGATTTCAGTATATATGTTATTCTTTCTAGTGGAAGGTTTGTTAACATCTGTCTTAACCATTGAGTCACATCTGGTCTATGAGTCTTTTTCCACAATAGTGCAATACATTTTTTGGCGTTAAGCAAACTGAGATCTAAGAATGCTCTCTCACTCTTGTTAAAGTTATGCTTTTCTGGATAAAGACCCAACAAAAACAGTTTAGGATTCAATATGATTTGTTTTGAAATTATTTTTCCAATTGTTACCCTCACCTCTTCCCAAAACATTCTAATTTTTCTACATTCCCATAAACAATGAAATAGGTTTCCTTTACTTTCCATACATTTTGTGCACATATCTGGTATGTTTTTGTTATATCTAACTCCACCGGCGTAACATACATCCGCATTAACCATTTAAAATGTATCAATTTTTTTTGTAACTTAAGATTTTTATTCATTTTTCATTATATATATTGCATTCAGATCACAGTCTACATTTAAAAAAACAAAGGGGCTAGAGTAAAAAAGAAAAAGAAAAAAAAAAAAAAAAGGGGTGGGGGACAAATGTTGGAGCATCAAGTTTTTAGTTTCCATCTCTTAATTCTTCTGGTTTTTCCAGCGTCTTTGGTTATTCTTTCAATATCTGTCTCGTTGTTGCACTTTGTAGTGTGTCCATTTCCGCCATTTTTTTCCCCATAGTCCTTCTTGCATTCTTTGTCGATATGTTAGTTTTTCCATCATACGTATGTCCTCAATAATGTCAGTCCATTGCTCTTGGTCAGGAAGAACTTCTGATCGCCATTTTTTTGTGATTGTTTTTTTACATGCAATCAACAAGATTTTAACTAGATATCTGTCCTCAGCCTGTATAACATTGTCTCTTTTAAGATCACATAGGTACATCAAGTTACAGTTCATTGGTATATTATATCCTAATATCCTCTGTATTGTCACATGTATAGATTTCCAGAATGATGAGATTTTGCAGCATTTCCAAAACATATGTGAGTGGTCTGCATTTTGAGCCCCACATCCCCTCCAGCATAAAGATTGGGTATTTGTATATTTTCCTTGAATCTGTGGTGTAATGAAAAAGCGAATCAGGTTTTTCCATCCAAATTCCCTCCATGTTCTTGAATTTGTTGATGTGTGTTGTGTTTTCCATATTTCCTGCCAGCTTTCTTCTGTTATGTTTAAATTTAGCTCTTTCTCCCATTTCTCCTTTATATAGTTGCTTGAATGATTGTTTGCCATAAGTTTCTGATATAGCTTTGAAATAATTCTTGTTTTATTTCCTGTATATGAGCTTAAAATGAATTGTATAATCTCGCTCACATCTGTTTGGAGGTTATGCCTAATCTTCTTCATATAATAGTCTCTCATCTGCAGATATCTGAAGAATTCCGATCTTTCTAGTTTAAATTTTCTCCTGATGTTTACAAAGCTCCCGAGATCTTTTTTTCCGATATTGCCCCATGCTGTGATTCCCTTGTTCACCAGATTTTTGTATCCCCTATCTTGTTTTGCCGGTTCAAACTGACTGTCAAATGCTACCCATTTCAATAGTTTTATGTCTTCCTTTATATTATACTTTTGTACTATTTTATACCACAGTTCTAAAGTAAATTTAGTGATTGGGTCTATTTGTTTGATTTGCTTATATGCATCTTTATCTCCTATTATACTTTGTACTGGGAGTCCCTCAATTTCCTTTTCCATTTCTTTCCATTTTGCCTCATATCCCTCGTCGCACCAACATATGATATATCTTATTTGTGCTGAGTAGTAATATTCTTTTAGACTCGGTAGGCCCATGCCTCCTTTCTCTTTTGGTAACTGGAGAGTTTTATATTTCACTCTTGGTTTTTTACCTCCCCAAACAAATCTCGATATCATCCTGTCCCACTTTGAGAATTGGGCATCTGGAATCTCTGTTGGTAGAGCCTGGAAGAGGTAAAGTAATCTAGGTTGTATGCTGATTTTGACTGTCTCAATTTTTGAATTCAGATCCATATTTAAGATTGACCATCTATCAATATCTTTTTTTATTTCTTGTTCCAACCTATCATAGTTTGCTTTATAGATTTTGCTTAGATCTTTAGGTATGTTCACTCCAAGGTATTTTATTTCTTTTTGTTTCCAGTTTAGTTTGATCTTATCAGTTATCTGGTTTAGAGGGTTATAGTGGAATGTCAGTATTTGTGTTTTTGTTATGTTTATCTTGTATCCTGATAATTTTCCAAAATTTTCTATCAAGTTCATCATTTCCATTATTGATTCATCTGGTTGTTCAAGGTAAAGTATAATATCGTCTGCAAATAGCCCAATCTTGTGTTCCGCCCCCTTTATTGTTACACCTTTTAATTTCTTATTTTGTCATATCGCTTGAGCCAGTGGCTCTATGAACAGAGCAAACAAGGTGGGCGATAAGCAGCATCCCTGCCTAGTTGATCTTTGTATATTTACTTTGTCTGTTAAGCTACCGTTTATCTTGATTCTTGCCACAGGTTCTTGATACAGCGTCCTTATGCATTGTACTGATTTTTCGTTAAATCCAAAGCGTTCCAGCACACTATATAGGAATTTCCAGTTAACCCTGTCAAATGCTTTTTCTGCGTCTAAACTCATTATTACTGCGCTTTTCTTTTCTTTATGTATTTGATTAATTATATGTATTGTTCTCCTGATATTGTCATGTGTTTGGCGTCCCTCTATGAAACCAGTTTGATCATCTTCTATCAATTCCGTCAAGAATGTCTTTATTCGTTTACATATAATTGTTGTATATATTTTATAATCCACATTTAATAAAGAGATTGGCCTATAGTTTCCGCATTGTTCTCTATCTTTCCCTGGCTTTAAAATGACTGAAATAATGGCTTCGTTCCATGATGGAGGTATTTTGTTGTTGTTCAACGTCCAATTAAATGACTTTAGAAGCTGTGGAGTGAGTTCTTCTATAAACAGTTTATAAAACTCAGATGGATATCCATCACTACCTGGTGATTTACCATTTTTAAGTGACTTAATCACATCTCTAATCTCTTGTGTTGTTATTTCTGCTGTTAGCTTTTCATTTTGTTGATTTCCTATTGATGGCAAGTCCAATGTGCATAGAAATTTTTTAATATCTTTAGTATTTGTTTCTTCAGGTTGCGAGTATAGTTCTTGGTAGAAATTATGGAATATTTCTTCGATGTTTTCTGGGTTAACTGTGGTTTTATCTGTGGTGGGGTCTTTAATCTTATATACATTATTCATTGTTTGTTGTTTTCTTAACCGTTTTGCCAGCAGTTTTGTGGCTTTTGGTCCCGTTTCATAATATTTTTGCTTTAGATATCTATTTTTCCTTTCAATTTCATCCATTTGTGTTTCTTTTATCTTTATTTTTTCTTCTTTAATTTCTTGATATATTTTTGGGTCATTTGTGCTTTGATGTTTATGTTCTAATTCCCTCAGTCTCTCACATCTTTGTTCATATGCTTCCAGTTTAGTCTTATTTGCTTTTCCTGTTTCAACAATTAATTTACCTCTTAACACGGCTTTTAGTGCATCCCATAGTATTGTTGGGTCCACTTCTTCATTGTCATTCTCTTGGATATACTCATTTATGTTTACTTTTATTCTTTCTTTCATTTTATCATCATTTAACAGTCCTACATTAAGTTTCCATGTTGTTTGTCGTTTTCTATTGTTTAAATTTATTTCCATGTATATAGGATTATGATCTGATATTTCTGCCCCTCCAATCCAACAATTTCTCACCCTGTGTCTGTCACCTTCATTCATAAGGAAGTAATCTATTCTAGAGTGTACTTTATGGACTGCTGAATAATGTGTATAGTCTTTTTCGAGTGGGTGCAGGTCCCTCCAAATGTCTACCATACCCATTTCTGCCAGTGAGGTTCTTATGAACTTTGTTACATGTTTTTTTGTCTTCTTAAAACTTGTTGTATCAATTTCATGATCCATGACAGCATTTAAGTCTCCTCCACAAATTAGGACTCCTTCACTGTGTGTTGCTATGAGATCAAACAGATGTTGAAAAAAACCCTTGTCACTTTCTGGTGGGGCATAGATGTTCACTAATGTGATCTGCATTCCATCTATTCTACCCTTTATTATTACATACCTGCCTTCTTTATCCTGGATTTCCTGTTCACATTCAAATTGTATTTTATTTGAGATTAGTATCATAACCCCCCTTTTATTTCCTCCCTTAAATGAACTGTAGTAGGAGTTCTTATAGCCAAATCTCTTTAGTTTCACATGTTCTGTCTTGCTCAAATGTGTCTCTTGCATAAATATAATTTCGGCTTTTTCCTTCTTGAATTTTCTTATTATTCTTTCCCTTTTAACAGGTGAGTTCAGACCATACACGTTTAGTGTTATTATCTTAAGATTTTTACCCATAATCATGTTTTTCCATTTTTTTAACTTGTGCTCCTAGCCCCTTTAACAACAAAAATAACACATATTTATATAAAAACACATTAAAAAATCTCGACCTCCGTACTTTGGGCCTTTCTTCTGCCCACTGGTCCCTGTTGGTGGGTGGAGGGAATGTCCTCACCGAGTGTAGGGCCCTCCCTAGACCTGTATTTACTATCCAAGAAATAGTCATTAGTCTAGAAATGTCCAACAAATATCACTTAAACCTCTCCTAGCCGTCTGTTTCTCTTTTACCTTGTCTTCTTGGCCTTCATTTCTTCTGTGTCTTTCTTAATCTTTGTTATAATCTAGGCTTTCAGTTGAAAGCCTTGTAGTCTTTCCTGGGCCCGCTGCTCCACGTCTCCCCCCGTCTTTTGCCGTTCACTCGCCTCCACTCCGGCTGTCGTGATGCGTTCAGGGCCGCCGCTGCTCCTACCGTTTCCTCCGGCACGTACACCTCAAGGCCCCACTCCATCATGTCCTGCACTGCCTCTCTGGCTGTGTTGTATGTCCTCATGCCGTTCTCCCAATGAATCCTCATCTTCATTAGCGGCGTTTGGAATCTAATTTTTTTTTCTTTCAGCGTTTTTTTAATGTTGGCATATTTCTTCCGCTGCTGCACAATTTCTGCCGGGTAGTCATGATCAAAGAATATCTGCTTGTCGCCGATTCGTATCTTTTTTTTCCACGCTCGTGTCAGGATTCTTTCCTTTACATCATATTTCAGAAAGTTTACCACAACTGACCTGGGTGTAGAGCGTGGGTTCGGGTTCTGTGTCGAGGCTCTGTGTGCTCGTTGAATCTGCAGATCCGCTTCGCTGGGCAGTTCCAGCTCTTTTTTTAAGAACTGATCCATGAATTTCGTCATCGAGTTGCCTTCAATGCCCTCCGGGATCCCGAAGATGCGTATATTGCCCCGTCTGGACCTGCTCTCCAAGTCGGTTACTTTCTCCTGCATCCTCTGCATTTGTGCCATCAGGGTCTGCAGCTGTTCGCTTGCCTCGCTATTCCAATCTTCCAGCTCTGATATTCGGGCCTGCGCTTCTGTCATACACGCCCGCTGGGAGCGCAGCTCCTCCATGTTTTCTGCTAGCTTGCGCTCCATTTCTCTTCGGAGGCCCATAATTTCCTCCTTAATCTCTTTTTTTCAGCTCCTCCTTAAGAGCCGCTAAATCCTGTTGTAGCTGCCGTTTGAAGTCTCTCAACTCTTTACCCAAACTGGCGATGCCAGTGTTCATGGTATCGAGTTTTGTGTCCTCCATTTTCTCTGCTGCAGTCACCTCGTTTTTTTGGGCCCCGTGTTCAGCGGTTTCTCCTGCGTTGTTGAAGAGGAATTCTTTAATTTTACTCTGCTTTTGTCCTTGTGCCCGGCTCCTTCGTGTTTTCATCCCTTAGTTTATTGAAAATGTATCAATTTAAGACATACATTTATTGATTTGGTTTGAGCTTCTGCACAAGCCAATTCCCATTGTTCCTCTGAAATTTCAATTTGCAGGTCTTCTTTCCAATAATTCAGTCTTTTCTGTGAGTTTTCACTTGAGGATAATGTCAGAGTTATAAAACTCTGAAATAATACCCTTTCTCTTACTATCTTTCGTCAAGATTTTTTCCAAGGATGAATAAGTAGGTCGGATGAGAGCATTATTTTGATTTGATCGAATAAAGTTCCTAAGCTGAAGATATTTAAAAAAAATGTGTTCTATTAAGATTAAATTTGATCCTCAGTTCTTCAAAAGACATTGTTATCTGAACCTGACAAATACAAGTCTCGAATCTTTTGAATCCCTTTTAAATTCCATACTTTAAATACAGCATCCGCTCTCCCTGGTTTAAATATTGATTACCCCATATTGGGCTAAATTGTGGCAATAAGTGTGGTTCTTTTAGATATTTTTTGGTTTCACACCATATTTTGATCATGTGCTTTACAATTGGATTTTTAACTTGTTTCTGTAATTTTTTAGCCGAGTCTGAGTATATGAATAAGGGAAGAGGTAAAGGTAAATTGTATGATTCCATTTCAGTCCAGTGAGGGAGATCATTTGATGAAAAATAATGTCATAGACCTCAGTTGTGCTGACCAGTAATGCAACATAAAGTTTGGACATTTCAGACCACGATCAAATGGTAAATATAGTAAGGACAGACGTAATCTAGCCTTCCTATTGTTCCATATAAATTCCACAAACTTTTTTTTAATTCTTAAGAATAGATCTGAAGGTGGTGGTAAAGGAATGTATTGAAATAAATAAAGCATTTTGGGTAGGATATTACTTTTAAGTATATTAATTCTCCCAATCATCGACATTGGTAGTGACATCCATCTCTGAAGTAACTCATTAATGTCTATCATTAAGGCTTCATAGTTGGCGCTGGCGACTAATTCTAGCTTAGGCAAAATTTGAATTCCTAAATATTTAAACTGATTTACAACTTTGAATTGATTTACCTCAGGACCTGGGTGATTTCTCTGGGTCTCATTTAGCATTAATATTGAAGATTTAGTTTTATTTATTTTATATCCTGATATTTCCCCAAAATTCTTTATTAAATTCAACAAAGTCGGAATTGATTTTTTAAGATTCGACATGAACAAAATTATGTCATCAGCATACAGGGAGATTTTATGTTCTGTTGGTCCTATTTTAATTCCATATATTTGTGGATGTAAATGTACTGCCATCACTAAAGGTTCAGTTGCCATAGTAAACAGTAAAGGTGAAAGTGGACAGCCTTGTGGACATCCTTTATTGATTTTGAGATATTGCTGTTTGTTAGGATTTCTGCTGTAGCATTATTGTATATTATCTGAACCCATTTTATGAAATTATTTCCAAATCCAAACCTTTGTAGGACTTCAAAAAGAAAGGGCCATTCGACCCTATCAAAGGCCTTTTCGGCGTCCAATGATAGGAGAGCTGTATCCGGTGCGTCTTTATTAGAATAGATAATATTAAATAGTCTTCTTACATTATGGAAGCCTTGTCTTCCCTTTATAAAGCCATTCTGATCTCGGTTAATAATATTTGGTAATATTTCTTGTAGCCGTCTTGCTAAAATTTTACAGATTATCTTAAGGTCAGCATTTAATAGGCTTATTGGTCTCATATTTTCACATTTATTAGAGGGTTTACCTGGTTTTGGCAACAGTATAATTAAGGCATTATTCATGTATAGTGGTAAATTACTATTTTGAAATGCTTCTAAAACCATTTCCAAAAATGGCTTTATTAATTTATTCTTAAATTTTTTTATAGAGATCAACTGGAAGACCATCTGGTCCTGCACTTTTTCCTGATTTCATATCATCAATGGCTAGCCCAACTTCTTCTTGACTAATTATAGACTCCAGTATCTCCCTGTTTTCATTTGGAATACAAGGTATAGATAATTCGTCCAAAAACCCATTTAGTTTTGTTAAGTCAGTTTCATTTTTTGTGTCATATAGTTTTTCATAATAATCTCTAAAGGCACTGTTAATTTCTAAAGGATCTACAACTGCCTGTCCGTTACTTATAATACTGGTAATTGGTGTTTTAAATTCTGATTGTTTAATCTGCCATGCCAATAATTTCCCTGATTTTTCACCTTGTTCATAAAAAGATTGCTTCAATCTTAGACTCGAGGCAGCGCTATTCGCTGATTTTTTTGTCATATTCAGCTCTCAGAATCAGTAATTTGTTCTCTAACTTTGGGTCACTTCCTGCATACACTTTTTCTTGGAGAATTTTTATTTTATGTTCCAATTGGACTCTCTCCTCTCGAGTCTTCTTAGATTTTGAACCTGTATTACTAATAATATGCCCCCTAATAAAAGCTTTGAAAGCCTCCCACTTTATACATGCTGATGTTTGTGTAGTATTGATATCAAAGAACTCATCTATCTGTTTTTCTATGTACTTAACAAATTCCTCTTCCTGAAGCCATTTATGCTGAAATTGCCACCTACCTGGTTCCTTTGTCAATTTCTTATCTACATATATTAGACAGCAGGGTGCATGATCAGAGATCACAATGTTATCATAGAAACAGTTTTGAATCTTGGACCTTAATTCTGTGGAGATCAAAAAATAGTCAATACGTGAGAATGTCTTGTAGGTATTAGAATAACAAGAGTAGGCTTTAACTTGCGGTTTCATTTCTCTCCATATGTCTAGCAATCTCAATTCTTTCATAAAATGATTAATGATCATCCTGCATCCATTGTGCGTACAGTCCAGTCCTGTTGATCTATCTATGCTGGGATTCAATGTACAATTAAAATCCCCTGCTATTATATGTTGCCCTGTAAGTGATGATAAAATAAGAAATAAATTAGCAAAGAAGTTTTGATCATCTGTATCTAGTGTCTGTTTTATTGGGAGTAAAGTCTTGATCATAGGCAATCCATTGCAGAAATCGATAAGGCTCTTTAGTTTGATTCCCTCTGACTATCTTAAACCAAATTTTTAGCTGGGTCTCTATCCACGGGTTAGTGTTATTCAAAAGTTTAGGTAAGGCATTGTTCCTTATTATCGCCTGTAGGGGGATGTCTCTTGTTATTTGGCATTCCATCTCCTTCCATTGTGCAGTGTAGACTGGTTTACATATCTCTACTAAAGTTTTAATTTGTGCGGCTTTAAAATAGTCCCTGATATTTGGCATCGCAAGCCCACCTTTGTCTTTGTTTAGCTGTAGGGTTCTATATTTGATTCTAGGTCTCTTGCCCTGCCATATGAATCTTGAGATCCTTCTGTCCAGCTCCTGCCATGTTTTTTTGGGAGGTTCTACCGGTATTGTTTGGAAAAGGTATAGAAGATGTGGAAGTATATTCATTTTGACTGCTTCAATTCTTTGTGCAGTACCCAAGAATGGTATCATATTCCATCTTGCTAGATCAGATTTTATTTTTGCCACCAGTGGATCATAGTTTAGTGTTATAATTTTGTTGAGTTGTTTCGGGATATTGACCCCCAGATATTTCATAGATTCCATCTCCCAGTTAGTTTTGAGTTTGCTTAGTAAATATTGATTTGGGTCATAGTTGAATGTTAAAACTTGGGTTTTATGCATGTTTAGTTCATACCCCGATAAATCTCCATACTCTGAAAAAACTGAGATTAGTTCTGGAAAAGAGGTGTCCGGCTGCCCCAGGTATATTAAAATGTCATCAGCAAAGAGTGCTATTTTATGTTCCTTCTGACCAAGTGTAATACCTTGAATTTTTTGATTCTGTCTTATCCATTGGCTCAGAGGTTCTATGAAGATTGCAAAGAGCAGTGGAGACAAGGGGCAGCCCTGACGACATCCTCTTTCCAGCTCAAAAGATGATAAATTACCGTTAATCCTTATTTTAGCTGTTGGTTTTTTATATAATGCCTGGATAGTTCTAATGAAGTTGTTATGAAAATTGAAACTGGATAAGATTCTATATAGGAAAGACCAGTCAACCGAATCGAATGCTTTTTCAGCATCTAATCCCAATATGACTGCATTTAATAAGACGGTAGTCGCACACGGCCAGCAACGGCGAATTGGCCAGAACCGCTTTCGCCACTGTTGGAAGGTTCCGGAGGAAGAGGTGGGCAAACAGAAAGTGCCCGTCGTCCGTGCCCATTAATGCCAGCATCTTCCCCATCAGGTCTACGGCCGAACCATCTCCTAACTCGGTCCGCGTCAGGAGCCTCTTCGCTCTCTCACAGTCCGAGAGCGTGTAGCGCTGGATGAGCGCAGTCTTGAGCGCCTCATATTTGCTGCTGGCTGGTGGCTGATCGAACAGGCTTGCTACCTGCTGAGCTGTGCGGGCGTCCAGCACTGCGACCACATGGTAGAATCTGGTGTCGTCTGCTGTTACTCCCCGGAGGGCGAACTGGGCCTCGGTGAGGTGGAACCAAGAGCGCGGGTTGTGCTGCCAGAAATCCGGTAGCTTGACTGAAACCACACACGCGTGGCTGGAGGTTCCAGTCCGGGCTGTCTGTGGGATGGCTGCCGCCTCGCTGTAGCTTCCTGACCGGGCCGGCTCTGGGGATCTTGCCTCGTGTTCCATAATACGTCTTGGGTCACCGGTGTGGAGTGTGTAAATGAAGAGGCAGATTCATTTCAGACGATTTATTACACACTCACATCTCACAAGCAAAGAACAGACTGAACATTTCAGCAGGCACTCTCCTCTTAAGTTTCATGGCATTTCTCCACACACATGACATTTGCATCACACTGCATTCAACCCCCTTCGTCCTTGACTCCTTCCTGCTATCTCACCAGAAACCTCCTGAGTATTGTTCTCCCATGTTTATCCACTGTCTCTTGTCTGAGATGCTAAATAATCTGGCTCCCCCAAGGTGCTAAAGTAGAACATTATACAGCTGTATTTCAAATAATTATGAAACATAAAATATAAATATTTTATAATATTCTGCTCACCAACTGAAGTACATGCTCAAAGCACTGCAGCCATGTCCACTTGTTTAGTGATGTGGCCTTCACTATATTTGTCCCACTGTCTGTTGTGATGCAGACTTGTTTGTCTTCACTCAGTCTCCAGGATGCAAGTGCTTCGGTCAGTCCTAAACAGTGTTTCCTCTGGCTTAAAAACCTTGGCGCAGTAGCAACATATTTTTCCAGGGGGGGAGCAGAAAACACATGACACTATTGTAACCGGAGTATGTTAATTTTATACAATTCTTTCTTTTTTTTTAAATGTTGCACAGTAACTTTGCATGTGGAACTTACCATTTGAAGTATTGTACAACCAAGGCTTGAATGCTGGAATATTGTGCCAGTTGGGGTCCTACCCAGACATCCTGTGTTTGGACTTTTTGCTGGTGTATCCTTCTCTCCTTCCTCTGCTCTCACCTCTCCTGGACCCTCTGCCTGAACATTTTCCTCTCCTTGGCTCCTCTCTTCTGTCTCATCTTGCACTCTCTGAGCCCTGTCTGATTCAGGTTCTCTGTCTGTCTATGGTCGTATACAAACAGGTTAGAAACTATCAAGTGTCATGTTTTGTCCTGCAGGATTTTTTTTGTCCTGGTTTACATAAATGACAAAAATGTGTATTTTTTTTGTATTTTTATTCTAGTGTTTCTTTTTCTATTGAGAAAGGGAAGGGGGAAAAAAAACCCATTCATAATAGTATGAATAAATACTATTACACAGGGAACCTCACCTGGCCCGGACACGGAAAGGATTGACCGGTTGGTAGTTCTTTGATTTGTTGATTTGTGCACGCTAAGCTGCTTCTTGTTAGACTTCAAATAGCCAAAATATCTCCACATTACTGAATTCCTCGGACCCTTCTTTTAAACAATCTCCTCGTCGGCGAAACGTCAGGGGGGCGGCGTATGTTTATATATTAATAAACAGTACTGCACATCTGTCACGGTCAGAGCGCATCTGTACACCCGATGTGGAGCTTCTGTCTGTGTCACTACGCCCCTTTTATTTGCCTCGCGAGTTCCCCCAACTCTTTATCACGACTGTGTACATCCACCCAAGGGCAGATGCTGACTCCGCCTCCAGCACCATCTTTGATGTGGTGCAGCGGCTGCAGTCAATTTCTCCAGAGGCGCCAAACTTTATTCTTGGGGATTTTAACCATGTTTCTTTAAAGAAGACACTTAAAATCTTTTATCAGTATGTCTCCTGCCCAACAAGGCGAAAAAAGACATTGGACCTGTGCTATGGATCCATTGAGAGGGCCTATAAGTCACTCCCCACTCAGAAGAGGCAAGGTGGAGACCAGAGGCATAGATGTGTGGACAGAGGATTCAGTGCACAGCCTCCAGGAATGCTTTAACTGTACAGACTGGGAGATGTTCACACTGTCCTGGGGGGATGATTTGGACTCTTTGGTAGACGTCACATGCTCATACATGGCTTTCTGTAAAAATATGATTGTTCCACGTAAACGTGTCAAAATATATCCCAACAACAAGCCATGGGTTACAAAATCAGTTAAATCCTGCTTACAGAGGAAAGCACTTGCCTTTAAACAGGGGTCTGTTTCTGAGCTACAGGTTGCCACAAAAGAGCTGAAGTCCGAAATTTTAAGAGCAAAACAGAATTATAAATCAGAATTGGAAAGCAAGATGGCAACAAAGAAACTTGGTTCAGCCTGGGCCAGTATGAAAACTATTGCAGGCCTTCAGAGCACAGAGCGCAGTAATCGTGTGTTTTTAGATGGTTTTAATTCAGACACAGCTGGCTAATGCTCTTAATTGTTTTTATGGTCGTTTTGACTCCTTTGATTTTAGCACTGAAACCCAAGATCTGAAACAGAAACTCAAAGACAATCAGCACTTTAATATTGAGGTGCAGGATATTAAAAGAGAGTTCTGCGCTGTAAAAGTGAACTAAAGTCCGGGCCCTGATGATATATGTGGGCGCTTGGTAAAGTCCTGTGCACATGACCTGAGTCCTATATTTCATTACATTTTCAATAAGTCCTTACAGACACATGTGCCCAAGATCTGGAAAGAAGCTGTGGTTGTTCCCGTTCCAAAATCCAGCTGTCCTAAAACGGTAAACGACTTTAGACCAGTTGCTTTGACTTCAATTTTAATGAAATTTTTTGAAAAACTGGTCAGATGTGAGGTCCTAAAGCAGACTGAACATGCATTGGATCCTCTGCAGTTTGCCTATAGGCCTCACAGAGGAGTGGAGGATGCCACTGTCACTCTGTTTAACATGCTTTTTAAACATCTGGATTTTAATGGGACACACGCCAGGCTTTTATTTGTGGACTTTTCCTCCGCCTTCAATACAATCCAACCTCATATTTTAGTTGAAAGGCTCCTGCAACAATTTGATTTGAGCAGTAATCTGGTGGGTTGGATTCTGGATTTCTTAACCAACAGGACGCAGAGAGTAAGGGTCAATGGTATATTGTCTGACCTAAAGTGCTCTTCTACTGGCTCTCCTCAGGGGTGTGTTGTCACCACTACTCTTCATCCTGTACACGAACGTGTCGGAGCAGACATGACAACAGACACATTATAAAGTATGCTGATGATTCAGTTATTGTCAGTCTCCTCCAGGATGGTGAGAGTGGCCACGGCCCAGTAGTTGATGATTTTGTTCATTGGTGTGAAGATTCCTACCTGCAGCTGAATACGACAAAAACTAAAGACATGATTATTGACTTTAGGAGGAAAACTCCCAGGCACAGTCACTGTACTAAAAGGCCAGACCACCGAATGTGTGCAATCCTACAAATATCTTGGGACGATTATTGATAGTAATTTAAACTTTGAAGAGAACTGTGAAAGGGTGTGCAAAAAGAGTCAGCAACATTTGCATTGCTTGAGGAAACTTGCACACTTCCAAATTGACCGAACCATAATGACAATGTTTTAACGGGCTTTTATTGAATCTGTTTTATCATTTTCTTTAGTGTCATGGTTTGGTCAGATAAAACTGAAACAGAGGAAATCCTTGGATCAGGTAGTTAGATGGTCCAGTCGTTTGCTTGGTGAGTCACAGCCGAGCCTGACATCCCTGTACACCAGACAAGTACAGAGGATGGCTACCTCCATTTTAAATGATGACTCCCACCCTTTGCACTGCAACTTTCAGCTTCTTCTCTCAAGACGGAGGTTTGCTGTCCCAAAAAGTAAAACCCAGCGCTACAAAAACAGCTTTGTTCCTGCTGCTGTCAAAGAGTTGAACAAGTTGTAACAATGTATTGCACATAATTTAGGTACCTATTTATTAACTCCATTTTATATTTACTTATTTTTGTAGGATGTTATTTGGGTTCTAAATATTTTATTGGGTTTTAGACCTTTGAGTTTTTAACCTCTTTGACTAGTTTTTAACTTTTTAATGACCCTTCTCTCTTACCTCTGGTTTTTCTCTCATCTCTTTGTCTTTATACCCTGATTGATGGAGCCTTGAGTATTTTTATCAAATTTATAGTCAGCTTCATGTGTGTCTGTGTTTGTGTCTATGTTGAATGTAATTGTGGCTTGTAAATATGGATGTCACCAGACTGCAAAACAAATCTACCTACGGGTACAAATAAAGTAACCTGAACCTGTCTGTTGAGCATTGGGCGGCATCAGTTTTGGTGTCTTCTTTGGTAATGCTGTCACTGGACTTTTCATTAATGTTTCCTGTCGTCTTCTACACAGCTGCACTAGCCCAAACGTTAGCAGGTGTGCTAACTGCTAAGCCCTGGCTGCGTGCTGGTCCTACGCGTGTACGCACGCTGTTGTGTGCATCAATCGAACGTGACTTCCAGCCACATAATTGGTTCAGTGTGTTGTATTCTCATTTTCATTGGCTTTTCGTGTTGTCTGTCAAAACACAGAACAAATGAGTTCTATCGACGTTCTATTGACCATGTGTTATGTCTCTATCGAGGAAAAGTTATTTCGCGATAATTATCGTTATCATTTTATTGCCCAGCCCTACTTTGCAGGTAGTATTAATGTCTCTTGCCACAGTGTATGGCTTTTTTTGCTTTGGCTGCAAGGTCAGCTACTAAAGACCTAGCTTTGAGAGCTTTCTCAGACACCTTTGTGATTTTTCTCATTAAAGGTACCTGTTTGTCCGTGTGCTCATGGAGACGAGCAAAATAGTCCATTGTGGCGGGTTGATTCAACCCCCCCACAACACACAGGACAGTCAGCTCTCTTCTCTTGGTTTTTCCCGCTGCACTACTGAGATGCAATGTGCCATGCATGTGTTGTGATGCAATGTGCCATGCATGTGTTGTGATGCAATGTGCCATGCATGTATAGTGTTCATGCGTCCTGTCCTTACTGTGACCTAGAGGCTGAGATCAATATGTAGATGTGCCTTGTAACCTCTTTGTCCTGCACCTAGAGCAGAGGCCAGCAAATCTGCCTATTGTTATGTAGGTCTTTCAAATGCAAATATCTCATGCCTGTTCTGCAGTCCCTTTGATCAGACCAACTGCTGTGAATCTGCTTTGATGTATTGTTTGAGTTTGGTATAAATACTGCACAGGTTCTGTAACTCGCTCTCTCAATCTCACTTCTGCATCTGCTGCTGCTGGACACAGACTCTTGTGTCCTCCTTCTCTGAGAGCCGTGGGCTCGCTCCCGGCGCCGTGCGCGCCGGGAGCGGAGCCCGTGACGGCGGTATGATAATAAAACTCTACTTAAAACCTACAGCATTCGCTGCTTATATTTTTTCCTGCCACCGCACCATGCTCTTATCTTGAAGTGACAGGTTTTTCGTTTTCAAATGCCATTTAAGCTTGCATGGGATAATGCCACTCAGTGTTTCCTCTGGCTGAAAGACCTTGGCGTGGTGGCAACATATTTTTCCCTGGGGGGGGGGATGGGGTAAACATACCGGAATATGTTAACTTTATACTATTTATTTCTTTTTAAAATTTTACACAGTAACATTGCATATGGAACTTACCATTTGAAGTGTTGTACAACCGAGGCTTGAATATTGAGCCAGTTGGGGTCCCACCCAGACAACCTGTGTTTCGACTTTTTAGTGGTGTTATCCTTCTCTCCTTCTTCTGCCTGAACACTTCCCTCTCCTTGGCTCCTCTCTTCTGTCTCATCTTGCCCTCTCTGAGCTCTGTCTAATTCAGATTCTCTCTGTCTATGGTGGTATACAAACAGGTTAGAAAATATCAAGCGTCATGTTTTGTCCTGCAGGATTTTTTTTGTCATGGTTTACATAAATGACAAAAAATATGTGTATTTTTTGTATTTTTATTCTAGTGTTTTTTTTCCATTGAGAGAGCAGGGAAGGGAAAGAAACATTCATAATAGTAATGTACTCATGCATACTCAAATTATATGATCAGGTGGGTATAGTAACCAGAAATTCTACTCATGTAAAAGCAGTGCTTTGAAATTAATAATTAAAAGCAGACAATCAAAAATTTCTACTTAAGTTAAGGGTACAAAGAGCACCCACTTAAAAACTTGAGTCATGACTTCAGTCTTGAAGGTTTGCGGTTTTTCTCAAACATTTATAACAGTTTTACAGAGAAAAGTAGAAAACTAAGAAATCTATCTAAAGTTGAAACCATGTTCCTCAAATTTGTAATTTCCTCTTATAAAATTGACTTTTCTTGTACTGTACATTTGAAACTTTATTATAAATTTGTGGATTATTTTATGACTAATTTTTGTCTGTTTTTTTTTTAAATAAAATTACTGTTTTTTGGGGGGGGGGGTTTAGAAAAATTTGAAGCAGACTGTGGTAATTTTTTTTTTTTTTTTTTTTTTTTTTTTTTTTTAATTTTTGCTTATAACGTTTTAAATTTTTGACCATAACTTTGCAGTCAGAACAGAACAATGATTTAACTCTGATTACAAAGAAAAAATATTAATAAAATTGTATTTAATGAAATAAATTAACTTAAATGACCAAGGATGCCGTTATTTCTGTTATAACATTTCTTTGTATTTATAGTTTGTTTTTTTTGTTTTTTTTAGAAATCTCCTCACCACCCAGACAGCAGGAAAAACCTCCCTTATTTTGAAATCAAATGTTGGCACGTTTAGTTTGTCTGAAGGCTGCTGACGGATTAAAGTCACTGACTTTGTGAATTTCAGTCATCTTAACCTGCCAGTTACATAATAGGGAACTGTAGTGGACTCTAAAGACATAATTCACCACAATATGTGTTCATGTACAGAATGATCTGTTTAGGCAGTTATAGTTGTGCTCTCAGGCTTTCTCATCAGGCACCTCTCTAGGCAGCCGCTGAAGGACCTCAGTTTAGAGTGAAGAAAGCTAGCGTTTTTAGCTGTTGCTTTTTGTCACTGCCGCCGGAGAATAAAAACGGCACACCTGCTCGTGTGAGAAAAGAGAGAAATTGCCAGTCTCTTCATTCCTGCAATTCCTACAGAACATAACTTAATATTGTAGTGGCTGGTGAAATACATCCTCAGCAATTCATCAGTCCCTTGCCTTTCCCTTCATATGAAGCCGGCTGCATATGAATTCTAACCACATCTCTTAGCTAAGTGACTCTTCCATTATCGCTCCCGTTTCCAGCAGGTTAAAACCATGATAAATTCCTCCAGTGCTTACATATCTCTAATGATTTTTTCCACATTTAAAGTACTTTAACAAACTCATGTTTCTGTCGGACAGTCACGCTTAGTGAGACACTACTGACTGACTGGAAAACTCGCGTGGGCGGGGCGCTTCTAAACTCCGCGCGGATGACGGCCACGCGTGTTGTTCATGTGTGTGCTTGCGGAAAGTCATTGCTTAGTATATTTTTCTTAATAAATTCATATCTCCTTGGCGCAGCGGTAAAATTTCTGGTGCGGCGGGCCACCACCGAAAAATGTTGCCAGAGGAAACCCTGTGCCACTGTTGGATTGCTTTTCCCCACACACCAAGCATAACGGACTCAGAGTGTTGCGATCTCTGGTGGAATTGGAAATTTCTACCACTGCTGACAGCCAGAATGTGGCTTCAACTGTTGAAAAATTTCAGATTTCTACACTTACAGCAGCTGACAGGACAAACAAGAAGTTGATATTCTTTGGTCAAGAAAAGGACAATGAGAGGCTGATTCTTTTTGTGCAGATTTACACTGTAATATATGAGAAAAATGGTGACTTTTGTAATCTCCTTCTTTCGGCTGCTCCCTTTAGGGCAGTGGTGCCCAACCTTTTTAGAACCAAGATCTACTTTAAAGTTGTGAGCCTGTAGAGATCTACCAGTTCACATAGGCCGTATCCATTGTCCATCTACACCAGTGGTCCCCAAACTACGGCCCGCGGGCCGAATACGGCCCGCCTCCACATTTGGTCCGGCCCCCTGAACAATACCAGAGACGCATTATGATTTTTTTTTTTTTCAGCCTGGCCACGCGATCGAGACTAATACACGCATAGAACGTGACATTCTATTCCACCCTTCTGCAGTCTGTGCCCCTATCTGAAACCTCCCCCCCCTCAGAAAAAAAAAAATCCTAGTGTTAACCTTTCCTGCTTTGGTCTCCTAACCGTGGTTGGGGGATGCAGGGGAGATCTGTCTTCTCCAGGGCCGGAGGCAGCTTTTCTTCCAGGGTTTACTCCCGAGTAAACCTCATGGTTGTTAACAACAATATGGTGGTACACCGAAGAACAGGCTGTTTTGCTGAAGAGTTGGGGGCTTTATTATCGGACTGCACCGTTAATAACAGCAATTCTAGTTCGCTACCTGCTCCGGTCGCCTCTCTCTATATTCACCCGCACACTTCACACACACCGTCCGCTCCGCGGGGCCATTCACATGGGGGCGCGCCTCGACTGGTGATTGTACTCGCCGACAGTCTCACGGCATTAAAGACATCTTTCTTCTCGGGACACACCTCCTCCGCGACAGCATTCAAACATTTCTTGACAAATTCTCCATCAGTGAAAGGTTTACCGCTGCTTGCTATCAGTTGAGCAACCCGAAAGCTGGCCCGAACGGATGACTGCTTCAGCTGAGCTTGGCGTACAAATGTATTCTGCTGAGATGTTACCCGTTAAGATTGTGCACGGCACAACAGAAAGTTAATGTTCCATGGACTTTTTTTCTGTGAAGAACCCAGAGAGGGTTATTTGGTTATTTATTTCAGAAATAGTGTTATTTATTTCATTAATAGTGTTATTATTTATTTTCTGACTTTTTTTTCCTGTGAAGATCCCGGAAAGGGTTATTAATATTTGGTTATGTGTGGCTTTCTGGAAAACAATAAATGTTTACGTTTAGGCACCCCTGCGATCGTCACACTTTTTCTGTTACAAACTGACCCCGGCCCCCATCAGAGAAGACAAAAGTTACGTGGCCCTCACAGGAAAAAGTTTGGGGACCCCTGATCTACACATTTAATATACACACAACAAACAGAAAACCCATTCAGATATAATAAAAAGTAGTTTGTGAGTTGCAAAGCAGTTGCAATAAATGTATTTCCTTACCTCAGTGGAACCTTTGGCATTGGGAGGAGGCAGCTAGTTTCTCAGTCAAGGCAGTAGGAGCTGGTTGCAAGCCTTAGGCAGGCCACAAGGTGAATGTCTGTCATTGTGGATCTGTACTTCAACTTGATGATTTTCATGTGAGAGAAAGCAGTCTCACACAAATACGTTTATCCGAAAAGTTCAGTCAAGTTCAAGGCACACCTTCTGAGGTTGGGATATTTTTGGTCCAGCAGTAGGTTCCAGAAGTCTCCTTTCATGCCAGGTGTTGCCCTGGATTTGATCTCAATGTCATTTTGCAGTGTGAGAATCTCACTCTCAACAGCTTTGAACTTGCTCCTCATATCACACGCTATTTTCATATTTTGATGGTTTTGCCCGGGAAAAAAGTCTTTTCAATGTGGTCATGCTCAGTATGGATTTGCCAGCCCCTGAGTCCACCATAAGCGGCACATAGCTGCAATACGTACCACTTTAACGGCCCCTTCCTGGCGCCCGCCCCACACAGCTGCATCATGCTTTCGGGCTCCGCAGATGATGGTTTAATAGCGGTGGTGCAGACCCTGGCCCAGTGATTAGAACGGTCGCAGTTATGGCACTTTTTCCCTCTGGCGGGGCAAGTGGACATGCCCGATTGGTGACAGATAGCCACAGCCTCCACATAGACCCCGAGCTCCCGCTCCTGCCCGTGCCATGGTCCGCCGCCTTTTGGGGGGGTCCATCCCAAAGGATTAGCTGCACTGCTAGTGGCCTGACGTGGAGGGGAAACTTGGGTGATTAGGTTCTCTTTAGCTAGCACATATAGACCTAGCTGGGCAGCGGACTCAATCTGGCTGGTCAATTCAACCACTTCGCCAGCTGATGGGAAAAAACAAGAGAGTAGCACAGATGTTTGTAGAGACTTAGACTTGGACTTAGAGTTAACTTTATTAATCCCTTTGGGATGACTCCCTCTGGGAAATTTAAAATTTCCAGCAGCACATAAAAGGAGCATACAGATCAGAAAAGCAAAAAAGAAAAAAAAAATAAACACTTAAAGTCCAAATGTCACGTAATTTTTTTTTCCAAATGCCAACGAATTTTGATAAAATACACATAGCTTAAACCAAATAGTCATACCGGAGACCATATCACCCACCCGTATTTACATAATTGCACAAAATACACCAGGCGAAGGCCCCGCCTTGCTCGCTGGCTTGTGACAGCCAATCCAGACCATGGCCATGTTTTTGACGTCACAAATTTAACCCTGGCTGCCCTGCCGTATCCACATTCACACTTATCAACATTGGACAATCATGACGGAAAGTGACAGCGATTGTGAACAAATTAGTTTAGTTTTGTCCTCTGGTGAATCGGACTTGGAATTCAGGGAAGACGACACCCCAGATACTGATGAGATTGGTTCAGACAGTGACAGAGGCATAGAACCTTACAGGTTCGAGCCGTCCGAGACGGAATCAGATGCTTTGTCTGATGACAACAGTTCCGACGATGACCAGAGAGCAGAACCAGTGGAAAATGTCATTGAATTGGACATTAATCGCCTCCAGAATGTTGAATGGTAAGCCAAAAGAAATCTGTGATGTTTAATAAATTAACTATAACCACCGGCAAAATTGGGAAGCCGAAGGGGGTCTGTCGAGGGCGCCCCATAAATATCGATTTTTCGGAAGCCATTATTATGACGATACAGTGGGGCGCTGGCTTACAGTAGAACCCTTTCTTTCCTCATTCAGTTGTAGCAACAAAATCAAGGATGAAATGGAAGTAATTGTGGAAAATGACTTGTATTAAAATCCCCAGGATCGTGTGTGTATAGGGCCATAACCAGGAATGTTCCTTTCTCACTGTAGACAAATTAGAAATCTAGCTTGTTGTTTTGTACGCCAGCTTCAAGGTTTGATAACTAGAAATAATTGGGAAAAAACTATGTCTCTAGCACATGGCACTTCATGGGGAGGGCTTGAAAGTTCTATTAATAAACAAAGACAACATGAATAATGCAATGGATCTTTTCACTTTATTTTACATGAGTTCTGCAAGGCATTTATGAGGTGGATATGGTGTAAATAATATGGACAGGATGTGAACACATTATTGAATATTATATATATTATATTGTTACAAAATTTATAAAAGCTCACAATTGCAATATCAACAAACCTGTGCTTACAATATCAACAAACAAGCATATTTATGTATACATGCATTCAGAAAATATTTGCAAATTCTTGTACTTGAATTTTTCAATAGGTGCACCTGTGAGTGTTGCCAAGCAATGCCAACAGTGGAGGAGAGCCGCTGCTGTCAAGAAATTGACCAGATCAGAATGAGAATGGAGGCGCATACCTGTCAAGTGATATGTTTTCGCCGTATTTTAATACGGGGAAAATGCAATTTTAGCAAATACGGGCGTATTGCCATTTCTGTACGCCCAAAAGAAAAATATATGGGAAAAAAAATTGAGTGTGTTGAGGAACACGTCATGTGTGTGTGACCCCCACAGCTAGGGGGCTGGCAGAGCGCTCAGCGTGAGCTATTCTCACAACAGTGAGAAGGGTGGACTCAATCATTAGGCTGATGGCCGGGGCGGGCAAAGCGCTCAGCGTGAGCTATTCTCACTACAGTGAGAAGTGTGGACTCAGTCATTAGGCTGATTGATGGCTGGGGCGCTCAGCGTGAGCTATTATCACTACAATGAGAAGTCATTAGGCTGATGGCCTGACACTTTCTACTGTCTTGCGGCTCCGGAACAGAGAGGAATCGCCTTCCAAATCCAGAATTCTGCTTTTTTTATTTTGAGCAGGACGCTGAGTTGTGTTGTTATTGTCAAATATCCATGAATCCTTAAAATATTTGACAATAACAACACGAATTACATTTAAAACATTTCCCAGAAAAGTGTCCCTTATTACCCAGCCGTCCCTTATAGCTCCGTTTGACGGTGCCATCCAGCAATACGATACATGATTTATTTCTAAGGATAAAATTGTTGGTCGTTGTTACGTTGGTAACGAGGGGTAACTAAAAACAAAAATAGTGATTGCCTTCCACAAACAAAGGAAAAAAAAACTGTCTATGTATTAAAAATATGCGGTGCCTCTTCCAGTTTTTATTTATTTATTTATTTATTTATTTAAATAAATAAAATAAATAAATAAATAAATAAAAACTGGAAGAGGCACCGCATATTTTTAATACATAGACAGTTTTTTTTTCCTTTGTTAAAAAAAGGAAAAAAAAAAACTGTCAAAAAAAAAAAAAACAAAGGAAAAAAAACTGTCTATGTATTAAAAATATGCGGTGCCTCTTCCAGTCTCCATATAAACAATCAATCGGGATACCCCAAGCATCAAACTAAGGTACAATCTGTTTCGTCACTTCCGCCTTCTTCCCCAGGCGATTCCAGGGGCCGTGAGTAGGAACGTCAGGCCAAGCGCGGCAGTTTTAAATTAATGAATGTTCCGGTGTTACTGAAGCATATGCACCAAGACCCGAACGGATCGGTTCCCTTTTATATCTAGTTTCAAGACATTTTAAGGACCCTATTACGTGACATTTGGACTTTAATAAACACTTAACATAATATACACAGTATAAATAGAAGGCTAAATATGGCTTGTACAAGTATGGTTAAGGTCATTTCACTATGAATGCCCTACTGTCCTCTGTACTCTATGTGCCCCCCCGCCCCCCACCCCAAGTGAGGAGTTATAGAGTGTGATGGCATGGTGGACAAAAGAGTTCTTGAGCCTGTTGGTCTGACACTTGGGAAGGAGCAGTCTTTCACTGAACAGGCTCCTCTGGTCACTGATGACAGTGTGCAGAGGGTGGCTGACGTTGTCCATTATATCCAGCAGTTTATCCAGAGTCCTCATCTCTGCCACCATCACCAGGGTGTCCAGCTTCGCGCCGACCACAGAGCCAGCCCGCCTGATCAGTTTATCCAGTCTGGACGCATCCTTCTTGGATATACTGCCCCCCCCAGCACACCACAGAGTAAAAGAGGACGCTGGCAACCACCGACTGGTAAAACATCCGCAGAAGTTTGCTGCAGATGTTGAAGGACCGCAATCTCCTTAGGAAGTACATCCTACTTTGTGTCTTCCCATACAAGTGGCTAATGTATGTTGTCCAATCCAATTTATTATCCAACCACAACCCGAGATATTTGTATGAATCCACAACCTCCACCTCAGCTCCCTCTAACGGGACTGGTTGAGGTCTTGGTCTAGACCTCCCAAAATCAATAACCAGCTCCTTCGTCTTAGAGGTGTTGAGCTGTAGGTGGTCAGTGTGGCACCATGCAGCAAAGTCCCCTACTAATCTCCGATACTCCTCCTCTCTGTCGTCCCTGATACACCCAACAATGGCTGTGTCGTCGGCATACTTCTGAATATGACACAGCTCCGAGTTGTAGCAGAAGTCCGAGGTGTACAGGGTGAAGAGAAGAGGGGCCAATACTGTGCCCTGGGGGGCTCCAGTGCTGCAGACAACGGTGTCAGACGTAATATCCTTCAGCCCGACATATTGTGGTCTGCCAGTGAGGTAGTCAGAGATCCAGTCCACCAGGTGGGAGTCCACTCCCATCTTGCTTAATTTATCCCGAAGCAAGGGGGGCCGAATGGTATTGAAGGCACTGGAGAAATCCAAAAAGAGGATCCTCACTGTGCCACTTCCCTTATCCAGATGGGAGTGGGCTCGATGAAGCAGGTAGAGGATGGCATCCTCCACACGACACCTGGTTGGTACGCAAACTGCAGGCGGTCCTGGGCGTGTTGCACCTAGGGTCTGAGGAGGCTGAGGAAGAGCCGCTCCAGCATCTTCATCAGATGTGAGGTGAGTGCCACTGGTCGGTAGTCATTCACCTCGCTGGGCCGGTTCTTTTTCGGAACTGGAACGATGCGGGATGTCTTCCAAAGAGTGGACACTCTCCCAATCTGCAGGCTGAGGTTGAAAATCCGTTGTAGTGGTTCCCCCAGTTCTGCAGCGCAGGTCTTCAATACTCTTGGACACACTTTGTCTGGGCCTGCAGCTTTCCTGAGTCAGAGCTTCCTCAGCTGCCCTCTGACCTGTTCTGTGGTAATAAATGGCAAGGGTCGTACTGATGTGGGGGGGGGGGGGTTGCAATATTTGGGGGGAGGTGTGTGGAGGGGGTGCGTGTCTGTAATGAGGGTGGGGGTGGGAGGGGCAAGGGCAAAGGCTGGTTGAACCTGTTGAAAAAATCGTTCAGTTCATTTGACCTCTCTATTGTCCCCTCAACAACTCTGATCTTTGTGTTGAGACATGTGATGGTCCTCACACCTTCCCAGACCTTCCTCATGTTGTTTTCCCTCAGCTTCTGCTCCACCTTTCTCCTATAGCTGTCCTTGGCTTCCTTCACACAGTGTTTCACCTCCTGCTGTGCTGCCTTCATGGCCTCCCTGTCTCTGCTCCTAAAAGCAGCCTTCTTCTTGTTGGGGACCATTTTGACTTCCTGTGTTACCCATGGCTTGTTATTAGGGTAGCAACGGACAGTCTTGACAGGGACGACCTAGTCTGTACAAAAGTTCAGATAATCCGTCAAACAGTGTGTCAGCCCCTCTATGTCCTCACCATGCGGGTCCATCAGCACATCCCAGGCTGTGGTGTTAAAACAGTCTCTCAAGGCGCTTTCCTTCTCAGGAGACCATCTCCTGACTGATCGAGTTGTCACAGGTTGCTTTTGAACCAGGGGAATATACAGTGGCTGTAGATAAACCAGGTTGTGATCAGACTTCCCTAGTGGGGAAGTGTACATAGCCTTCGTGGATTTTGTGAAGGCGTTTGACACGGTCAATCGCGAGCTCCTCTTCATCATCCTTGGCAAACTTGGCTGTCCTCCAAAGTTTATAAGAATCATCAAGAGACTATACACGGACGTGCACGCCTGACTTGCTATCAATGGTGAACTCACCCAATCCCTTGAATACAGCAGCGGGGTCAAGCCGGGGTGTAAACTAGCTCCAACACTCTTTGGCATGTACGCAGCAGTCCTACTTTGGCTCGCTTTCAAAGAAATCAAGCACACCTGCAGCGTACAGATCAGACTGCGTTACGATGGCGATCTTTTTGACCTCCGCAGATTAAAAGCGAAATCCAGAGTTCTCATAGAATATTAATTAAATTAAATTAATGAAATCACCCTTATTGTCATTCAACCGTACAACCAATCATGTACAGTAGAACGAGATTGTGCTTTACCTATCTACAGTGTCAATCACACACACCCCAGTGCAGAATCAGAGGGCCGCTGCCATGCAAGGCGCCGCCACAGATTTCCCTCCTCCATTCCATTATTGCTGAGCACCAAGCTGGACGGCAGGAAGTTCCACTTTTATATGGTCTTCGGCATGACCCGGCCGGGATTTGAATCCCTGCATCCCGGGTGTGGGGTGGATGCTCTACCAACTGAGCCACCACTCCGGTATATTATATATTAGAGAAGCTCAGTATGCTGACGATATCGCGATCTTCAGTGATACACCAGAGGGCCTGCAGACGTTATTATCCTCCTACAATGACGTTGCTAAGAGAATGCGTCTCTGCATCAACACAGTCAAAACAGAGACCATGTGTATTGGCAATACAGCTGAGTTCTTTAATGACGACATCAAATTGGCCAGCGTTACTCGCTTCAAGTATCTCGGCAGTTATGTCAGCAGTGACTGCTCTATGAAGGGGGAACTTGCATCTCGCATCCAAGCAGCATCGTGTGCTTTTGGCCGTCTGCGCAAGAGGGTGTTTGATTCGCATGACCTCACAGTCTCTACCAAAGTTGCAGTTTACAATCAGTGCCTTATGCCCCTCCTGATGTATGGCAGCGAAACCTGGACCCTTTACCAGCACAAAGTCAGGCAGCTTCACATAAACCAACAGCATCACCTTCGCCTTATACTAAACATCAAGTGGGACGATTTCATCAGCAATGAGGAGGTGCTGCGATGGGCACACGTCGAAGACATCGAGATCAAGCTTGTAATGAGTCGCCTGCGCTGGTTAGGTCATGTCTGTCGAATGAATGATGATAGGCCGGTGAAGGAACTCCTGTATTGTGAGCTGGTTCATGGTTCTCGCAAAGTAGGTCGACCCAAACTCCATTTTAAGGACACATGCAAAAATGCATTGAAGTGTGCCGATGTTTTAGATCAATAGCAATTGGTAGTACATGGTAGAGCGGAATGGAAGAACCTCACGAGGAAAGTTTGCAGGGCGCATAATACAAAGAGTGATGGTTCACGAGAAAAGATGGGCTCGACGCAGAGCGGAGAGGAGTAAGGAAGGAACTGTGGATATACCTGTTTTGGGTTATTTATTTATTTAGCGAATGCAAAGTCCTTAAGCCAAGCAGTTGCCTCCTGGTTTGCTGTATGGAGGGTGTGTAATCCTCCTTCCAGTCTTTGGAGCGGGCAAGCCTCTATGATGTGTTCCATAGTTTGCTCCTCTCCACATGCGCACAGTGGGCTAGGGCTACTGCCCCATCTGTGAAGGCTGGCCAAGCAGGGGCCATGTCCAGTCCTGAAGCGATTGAGTGTAGACCACTGTCTCCTTGGGAGGTTGGTGCCCGGGACCTGTTGGTTGGGGTTTATCACCAGCTGTTTGTTTGGGATCTCCTTGGTCTCCCATTCCTCTTGCCAAGCTGTCTGGATGGTAAAGTCAGCTGGGGGAGGGTTTTTCCAAATCGGCCGTCTGGATGAAAGTCGGGCAGTGGGTGGGGTGTAGATATCTGCATGGATTGGTAAGTGAGGAAAATCTTTAACTTTTTGGAGCATCCTTTGAGTTAATGCTGCTCGCCGGATGTGTGGAGGGGCTATGTTTGACAGTACAGAGAGCCAGGGGAGTGGTGCTGAGCGGATTGTTCCAGTTATAGTTCTCATGGTTGAGTTGAGCTGGGTGTCTACATGGTGTGTGTAAGATGACCTGGACCAGACAGGGGCACAATATTCTGCTACAGAGTATGAAAGGGCCAGTGCTGAGGTGCGCAGGGTGGAGACTGCCACCCCCCATTTTGCACCAGCGAGCTTGCAGAGCAGGTTGTTTCGTACTTTCACCTTAGCAGCCGTCCCCTTTAGATGTTCCTTGAAGGATAAGGTCCTATCAAGGGTCACTCCAAGATAAGTTGGATTTGGGGCATGCTTAAGCTTGAGTCCGCTCAGGTGGATGTTTAGTTCTCTGGCAGCTTTTGCATTGTGGAGATGAAATACACTAGAGACGGTTTTTGCTGGGCTTGGTTTTAGGCGCCAGATTTTGCAGAACTGGTCCAGTTTAGCAAGATCTTCCGTGAGCACCCGTTCCAGTGGTTCAAAGTCTGGTGCTTGGAATGCCAAACAGATGTCGTCTGCATAGATGAATTTGTGGGATTTTGTAGTAGGCAGGTCGTTTATGTAGAGGTTGAACAGAGTTGGAGCTAGAACTGAGCCTTGTGGGAGTCCGTTTTTCTGCATTCTCCATGCACTTGTGTTCTGACTGAGGTGGACTCTGAACCTTCGGTTGGTCAGCAGGGTTTTTATAATTGCTGTTGCCCAAGCAGGGATCGCCTTTTTAAGTTTCAGGAGGAGGCCTTTGTGCCAGACCGTATCATAGGCGGCTGTAAGATCGAGAAACACAGCCCCTGTCTTCAGTCTGCTCTCGAAGCCATTTTCAATGAAGGTGGTTAGGGCCAGTACTTGTTCTCCTGTACTGCGGTCCCTGCGGAAACCTGCTTGATCCACACTTAGAATATCCTCTATTTCTGGGGAGATGCGTTGCAGTATTAGGCGCTCCATGATTTTGTAAGGAACGCTGAGTAGGGAGATTGGGCGGTAGCTTGCTGGTAGTTTGTGGTCTTTGCCAGGTTTTGGGATGGCAATGACCTTTGCTGTCCGCCATTTCTTTGGGATCGAGTTTGTTTGTGTGATCCTTGTGTAGAATTGTGTCAACTAGGTTAGGGCACGGGGGCCAAGATTTTTCATGAATTCTGGGAAGATGTTATCGTATCCTGCTGCCTTTCCACATTTCAGGCCCTGTAGGACTTTCTCCAGTTCAGCAGCCTCGAAGGGTTCAGGGTTCGTTTCCTCTACAGGCATTTTTTGGTGTTTTTTTTAGCTCAGTTGTAACTGCTCTTCTGGTGTCTTTGTCTTGGGGTGCTTTGGCGATAGTCAGTAGGTGGGATGCAACTTGGTTGGGTGTGATGGATGCTCGGCTTTGGCTAGGGGGCTTCTGTGCAGCTCCTAGGCGACGGATGAGGCTCCAACATTTCCTGCTAGAGTGGGCAATGGATCAGCGTTCTCGTCGCGCCCTCCGCCAGTACCCGGGCTCGCCTGGGGAAGCTAATGATCCTACCAGCAGACTAAATTCGAAGAGACGACGCCTCTGTGCCAAGTCAAAGAAGAATCCTAGTCACAGTCCTAAAGCCGAAAGCAAACAGCCCCAAGAGCACTTTGTGGTAGGATCTGCCCTTCGCATATTACAACCCGTTTTGGGTGAAAGGCGATGATGATTTAGACCCTGGCCCAGTGATTAGAACGGTTGCAGTTATGGCACTTTTTCCCTCTGGCGGGGCAAGTGGACATGCCCGATTGGTGACGGATAGCCACAGCCCCCACATAGACCCCGAGCTCCTGCTCCTGCCCGTGCCATGGTCCGCCGCCTTTTGGGGGCGTCCATCTCGAAGGATTAGCTGCACTGCTAGCGGCCTGACGTGGAGGGGAAACTTGGGTGATTAGGTTCTCTTTAGCTAGCACATATAGACCTAGCTGGGCAGCGGACTCAATCTGGCTGGTCAATTCAACCACTTCGCCAGCTGATGGAAAAAACAAGAGAGCAGCGCAGATGTTTGTACATAGCCTTCGTGGATTTTGTGAAGGCGTTTGACACGGTCAATCGCGAGCTCCTCTTCATCATCCTTGGCAAACTTGGCTGTCCTCCAAAGTTTATAAGAATCATCAAGAGACTATACACGGACGTGCACGCCTGACTTACTATCAATGGTGAACTCACCCAATCCCTTGAATACAACAGCGGGGTCAAGCCGGGGTGTAAACTAGCTCCAACACTCTTTGGCATGTACGCAGCAGTCCTACTTTGGCTCGCTTTCAAAGAAATCAAGCACACCTGCAGCGTACAGATCAGACTGCATTACGATGGCGATCTTTTTGACCTCCGCAGATTAAAAGCGAAATCCAGAGTTTTCATAGAATATATTAGAGAAGCTCAGTATGCTGACGATATTGCGATCTTCAGTGATACACCAGAGGGCCTACAGATGTTATTATCCTCCTACAATGACGTCGCTAAGAGAATGGGTCTCTGCATCAACATAGTCAAAACGGAGACCATGTGTATTGGCAATACAGCTGAGTTCTTTATTGACCACATCAAATTGGCCAACGTTACTCACTTCAAGTATCTCGGCAGTTATGTCAGCAGTGACTGCTCTATGAAGGGGGAACTTGCATCTCGCATCCAAGCAGCATTGTGTACTTTTGGCCGTCTGCGCAAGAGGGTGTTTGATTCGCATGACCTCACAGTCTCTACCAAAGTCGCAGTTTACAATCAGTGCCTTATGCCCCTCCTGATGTAAGGCAGCGAAACCTGGACCCTTTACCAGCACAAAGTCAGGCAGCTTCGCATAATCCAACAGCGTCACCTTCACCATATACTAAACATCAAGTGGGACGATTTCATCAGCAATGAGGAGGTGCTGCGGCGGGCACACGTCAAAGACATCGAGATAAAGCTTGTAATGAGTCACCTGCTCTGGTTAGGTCATGTCTGCCGAATGAATGATAGGCCGGTGAAGGAACTCCTGTATTGTGAGGCAACCCCGCCCTTCCTAGGGCATGGAGGCTGAGACTGGACATCCTGGCAGATAAGCACATCTGTCGCAAGGTCTGGGGTAGACTTTTGCTAGTCGGTGCATCGTGACATGCACTACACAAAGAACAGAGATAAACAAACCTACCATCTGGTCAGTCACTGCAACAGATATTGGAGTCAGTTTGTCTTGGCCTGTCCTTGCCACTGATAATGCCTCTATCTGCCAAGAATGTACCACTAGTCCAGCAAAAGCTAGCGGTACTCAAATACTTTGCAAGCAGTTTCATGAAATTGTCAGTCAGAATGCAACTCATACCAGCTCAGACATCACCCGGATTAACAAGGCCAGGAGTTCCTGGCAGTGGAGGGTGAAGGACAGAGCTGAATAGAGGAATCTGATCAGACCTAAATGAAAGTCATTGTCGCCCCCGACAGACTGCTATGGTGATGACAGTTGTATAGTACAATGACATTGTTGGTGCTTCACCAGACGACTGCGCAATAAAGTAAGAGAAGGATTAGATAAAATACGGTTACACAACACGATTAAACACGAGTGAAATTTTTTTTAAAAATTGCCCAAGATTGTGGAAATATTACCAAAATAGTAAAAAAGACGACGTTACTAGTGTCTTTGGTAGAAAAATCTCCCATAACACAATGCAAGGCACCCATCCATACACAGTATTGATACCACAAAATCATATTTTGCTCTGGGTATCTTTATTAAAAAAGTATTCTGTAAGACGCTAAGATTTTTGCTCTCGTTTTCTCTCAAATGAGCATTTCAAGACATATGGCGACGTCACTAACGTCATTTGAGACAACAATAAACAGGATTGAGACTGAACAAACACAGCGTATTTTGCACTGGATATCTAACAAAGTATTCTGTAAGACGCTAAGATTTTTGTTCTAGTTTCTCAAACGCGCATTTCTTTATGGCGAGGAGAAACTTTCGTGGTAAAAACACTGTTAGCTTGTTAGCATAGCTAACCGAAAATACTAGTAGGCACAAGAGTGACTAAAAAAATATCTGCACTTTGGCCGTTACATATCAATACAAGTGATATACATTTGTCAGCACAGACGGCCTGTTCATTTCTTTATGACGAGGACAAACATTTGGTCGTAGTAAAAGTACTGTTAGCTTGTTAGCATAGCTAACGGAAAATATTATAGTATTTTAGTATACTATATATCCGCACTTTGGCTGTTAAATGTCAATACACGTGGCTATACTGTATATATGTATATATATATTCGTTAACTTTTGGCATTTTAAAGACCATACACTTTCCAGTGTATTTTGAGCAGTTTGTTGTACGGACTAATCCACAGCAGTGATGATGGTCCGGCTGGCTGGCCTATCCTCCAAAACAGTTCTTCAGATGAGTCGCCCCCTCCAGCTTATCTTGTACTTCTGCTCATGTCCATAGAGCCAAGAAATGTGTCTCCTCTTTGCTCCAAATCTGTTTGGTTTTGGAATCCATCGCTTGCTCTGCTGTTCAACATGGCGGTCAGTACTGTTTTGAAGCTGGTCAGTTAACCACGCCCATGGCTGTAGACGTAACCAACGTAAACTGGTGCTGCCGCTGGCCCAGGTAGGAGTTGGGGCCATGATAGCCCCACTTTTGAGAGCCTGGGAATGGTACTTCAGGTGGTGGAAAACCAAAGAACTGGTGCCAATCTGGCTCTGGCTCCAGCACTGGAACCATTTTGATGGAAAAGGCCTATTTGTTATCAAAATTAAGTTTGGCTGGCTATTAGCACTGACCCCCAACATTCCTTCCAGGTTGATTATTTTAATTTCTATTGCAGAACAGGCAAGCTTGTGTGTCTTAACTTCTAATTTTTCTATAGCAAAAAAATGACAAGACTGTTGCATTCCACAGAACACCAAAACAAACGAATGTAAACATTCCTATTACCATGGCAACAGTTCAGGTCTGTCAAGGTTATCTGCTGCTTGGCTCATCGGTAACCAGAAATTCTGCTTATTCTACTGTAAACATGTGAACGCAGCATTATGTTTAAGCAATATTACACGAGAGGGAGTACAGTATCAATGAATATAGTTGCGGGCGTGATATGTCACACCCGTAGTTAGTATATTCATGATTCTGGAACAACCTCAACTTCAATTCCGGCTAGCACAATTTATTATATAACAGCAATACTAGGGGTGGGAATCGTGAGGGAAGTTGCGATTCAGTTCAGATTGCAATACTCGATCCTATCACAATTCAACGATGATCACAATATGGCGATAATCGAGTATCACAATCCCATATATTTAAAATTTTTCACCTCATTCAACCTCAAATCATGTCCCAAAGTAAAAATCGCTTTCACATAATAAACTATTCTTGGGGCTTCATTTTCTGCGGAGACACATCTCTGCACACAGGGAGGGTGGTGGATGGTGCTGTTTGGAATAGACTCCCACTCCAGATACGTTTAGCTGACTCTGTGGACTCTTAAAAAGCAGCTGAAAACTTTTTAGATTAATGAGGATTTCCGTTTAGTTTCATCTGCTTTTTAATGGTAAATCTGATATTTTTAAATTATTTTAATCTTGTGTTTTAACTTGTTTTTGTATTTTTAAAATTATTTTTATCTATCAACTTACTTTTATTCCGTTTTATTGTGCAGCGCTCTGACTGTGTCTTTGAAAAGTGCTTCATAAATAAACTTTACTTACTTGATGCTTGGAGGTAAAGCTCCATGCCAGTGTCTCTTTAGCTTAGCTGTTGCTAATGCTGCTCCAAGACATGTGTGGCCCGTTGTGTTCCAAGTGTTTTTCTTTTTTTCGTGCAGCGCTTCTTGAGGGTTGTGTGTCATGTCAAGGTCTTTCCTTCCATTTTTGTTATAAAATCCAAAAAAGGCCCAACATTTGAGCTAACTGCTTCCTAACTTTCAAAGCTGGCTGCAAGTCTCCCAGACAAGCCATGACTTCACTTAACAGGGTGCTTGCTTTGTGCCATCTAGTGGACTGAAAACACTATTGATTAACTGATAGCCCAAAAGTATATGTGTGCATTATTTTTATTTATTTTTTTTTTAAATAAAAGATCGATCCGTACATTTATGGATCGATGAATTGTCACCAATGCCAAGTATCACGAGCCATCACTGAATCGATCTTTCCCCACCCCTGAGCAATACTGGACAAAATATTATGATTTGTTTGTTTAACCAGTTATTTTGCGCAGCTGAGAAAAAAACAGTCACTTATAAATCTAGCCAGCAACTGGTGCTAAACATCTCAATCAGCATGAAGACGTCTATTGTCATTTCACACACATGTAAACAAATTTCAGTGTTGTCAAGTGCAAAAGTAACAAGTGTTTCTAAAACATATACCTGTTGAGTCGCTACTGCAGAAGACCCCAGATCAAAGCATGGGGCACAACACCGGTAGCTAGCCAGTGGCTAGTAGTTGGCATGCTAACGATTTCTTCGGCACACTTCACTCGCTTTTCTTGGCATTTTCAGATGAAACAAAGAGTCCATCACCACACAATTATTGTGGTTTACCATGTTAAGATAAGATAAGCCTTTATTAGTCCCACAATGGGGAAATTCCAGAATTGCAACAGCACAGGGATAGCAACACTCAGAGCAACAATCAGAAGGCAAGAGAGGGGGGGGGGGAAGAGCAGCAAGTGTGTATATATATATATAGACACACAGTGCGGAGCATTGTAGCTAGATGGAATAAATATGTAGATATATAAACACACACAGTATGGAGCATTGTAGCTAGATGGAATGAAACAGCACAACCGTCTACTTAGTTATCCTACATGGTATGATTATGTACCCATACATATTCTCACCCTCCATAGCGACCGGTATTTTCCTAGTTGTATGCCGAAGGGGACAATTGTATAAGTCTATTGCGTCTTTTGCATTCAAAACTATTAGGTTGTCACGTCTTTTTGCTATCTCTGCGAGCAGCCCTGCTTAGGTTGTACAGTCTGACAGCCGTAGGCAGGAAGGACCTGCGAAACCTCTCGGTTGTGCACCTAGGACAGGGGTGGGCAGCGAGGGCCATTCCACTGCAGATTTTCTGTTCCACCCAGTCTCTTCAGCAGGTGTTTGCTCTGATCACCTTCAAGGATTGCTAATCAGTGAAAGCACCTGCTGACGAGACTGGGTGGAATAGAAAACCTAGAGTGGAATGGCCCTCCATGGCACATGATTGCCCACCCCTGACCTAGGATGATGTAGTCTGCTAAATGAGCTCCTCAGTGCATTCAGTATGTCCTGCATAGGGTGGAACTCGGACTCCAGCAGAGATGACAGTTTAGCCACCGTCCTTCTCTCTCCTATCTCCTCCACTGGGTCAAGGTGCTGCCCCAGGACAGAGCTAGCTTTCTTGATCAGTTTGTTCAGTCTCTTCCTATCGGCTGCCGTAATGCCACTGCCCCAGCAGACCACTCCAAAAGTGATGGCTGATACCACCACCGTGTCATAGAATGTCTTCAGTAGCGCACCTTGTACACCAAAAGACCTGAGTCTTCTCAGTAGGAACAGCCTGCACTGTCCCTTCTTGTAGAGTGCATCAGTATTGTGTGACCAGTCTAGTTTATTGTTCAGATGAACACCCAGGTACTTATAGGATGTCACCATCTCGATGTCTGTTCCCTGTATATTTACTGGTGCTGTGAGGGGTTGTCCTTGTGTTATCCATGTTATCCTCGTTTTTGCTTTTCTCCAGATTGTCCAGGTCAGCTGATGAAATTTTTGCACACCAGGAGGTTTCCATTGAAATAGCCTGGCTTCTTCCCTTCTCCTCCTCCCTGTTCTGATGACCATTCATAATTTAACTCAAATGTTATATTCAGAAAAAATGTCCATCATTTTGCCGTATTCCTTTAATGTTGCCTTAAAATGCCGACCATGAGTCGTCAGTAAACAATGGTTTGTAATTAACGGTTACTAGAATACCTTTGAAGCAGAGTGATACATATCCAGTGAAAGTTGGAGTGCAATTATCGTGGATTTTAGTAACTCCTGGAATCCCTATTGTTCAATCAGATTGCTCAGTTGGAACTAACTGTTGTATAATTACATATGTATTGTTATCACCAACAGAAAAACTGAAGGTTCAACAGACGGTCGGTGTCACTGCAGAGTTTAAGTTGCAAAAGGAAGAGCGAAAAGTGATGCAAGACCTTCTACAGATTTCATTATTATTTCTGCCTTGGAGCTGCTACAATCATAGTGATGTAGTGGTGTGATCTCACAGTTTTGCTGAATCTTGGGTTATTTCCCTGAAGCTAGTTATAAAGAGTTGGAGGGTGAGCAGTGAGCCCTGTGTATTATTTTTAGACCTTTTGCTCTGAATTTGGTTCCGCTGATGTAAGAGATGGAGCAGTGGGTTGCAGTCGTGGTTTTTGAGGTGGAGCAGATGGCATTGTCCAGCACCATTTTTCTAGGCTGGGGCTACACAGATGATAGGAACAGTATCTTGCGGTTTTCTTCTGCCTGGTGTAGGAAGTTCAGCAGTTTTCTTTGCTGTTACAACCTAAGAAGAGGCCAGAACATTTATGGTGTTGGCAGGGTCTTAAGGAGCATATTAAGAACGTACTGGGATCCTTATGTGTGATAGAGCGTGGAGAGGTTTGAGCATGCACAAAACGTCTGTAGCAAGGTTGTGGTGTCATTGCATCAAAGCTGTGGGGCTCACACACACTGGTGCAGCTTGGTTGTCAAGAATTTCAAGCTGGAGTGACCATGCTGATGAGTGTAGTAGCAGTAGCGTTTGTGCTGGTGTGGTGTGATCTTCTAGAACATAGCTACATCCTGACACGGTCTGAGGGGAGGTGTGCGAGAGCATGTCCAGAGTGTGGCGTAATCGAGGGTGTATGTGGTAGTATTATTGAGCTACTGATGTACAGTGGTGTGAAAAAGTGTTTGCCCCTTTCCTGATTTCTCATTTTTTGTATGTTTGTCACACTTAAATGTTTCAGATCATCAAACAAATTTAAATATGAGACAAAGATAACACAAGCAAACACAAAATGCAGTTTTTAAATGAAGGTGTTTATTAAGGGGGAAAAAAATCTAAACCTACATGGCCCTGTGTGAAAAAGTGATTGCCCCATAAACCTAATAACTGGTTGGGCCACCCTTAGCAGCAACAACTGCAATCAAGCATTTGCAATAACTAGCAATGAGTCTTATACAGGGCTGTGGAGGAATTTTGGCCCACTCATCTTTGCAGAATTGTTGTAATTCAGCCACATTGGAGGGTTTTCAAGCATGAACCGCCTTTTTCAGGTCATGCCACAGCATCTCAATTGGATTCAGGTCAGGACTTTGACTAGGCCACTCCAAAGTCTTCATTTTGTTTTTCTTAAGCCATTCAGAGGTGGACTTGCTGGTGTGTTTTCGTCATGAATCTGGGTTTGGAAGCCAAACCCTGTTCTGACTTATTGTTATGCTTTGCCCTAGTTTCCTCCTGACAGCTCTGGCATGCCCCCTCCTCCTGTCAGGTGCCATCAGCTGCACTGTCACGGGTGTTCACACACATGCACACAGCCACATGCACACACACACACATGCACATGCTCCATTCAATCTCATTCACACACTCTCTCACACACCTGTGCCAATCAGTCCTGCCCACCACGCATTCTTGCTCCGGCAGTCTTTCCTCGTTAGCTTCAGGAGTATTTGTTTGCCGCTTCGGAGGAAAGAGATTGTTGGGGCAGTCGCCCTCATTCATGGCAGCTAGCTCTCCATGAATGTTGTTTCATTCCCTTCACGCATTCAGCCCGACATCTGCAGACGATCAATCCCTGGGTGGTCGCGGCTGACTCAGCCTCCTACCCTCATCCACCAGACTTCTCAGACAGCTTCGAGTGGTTCCAGCCGTAAGTGCTTATTTGGCTTTCCTTTTGTGCTATTGCTGCGTAGGCATTCCCCTCCCTGGCTGTAGAACATCCGGGTAGCCCCCTGTATGTCTGGTGGCCCTTACTCTGCATATTCCTGTATAGTGGACAGTATTGGACTTATTTTCTCCAGGTTTGTTAATAAAGTGCACCATCAACTCTCTCTTTTGGGTTTCTCATTTCCTCCCTCGTGCACCGCGTTCATGACAGTTTTGGATCATTGTCCTGCTGCAGAACCCAAGTGCGCTTCAGCTTGAGGTCACAAACAGATGGCCGGACATTCTCTTTCAGGATTTTTTGGTAGACAGCAGAATTCATGGTTCCATTTACTACAGTAAGTCTTCCAGGTCCTGAAGCAGCAAAACAGCCCTAGACCATCGCACTACCACCACCATATTTTACTGCTGGTATGATGTTCCTTTTCTGAAATGCTGTTACTTTTATGCCGGATGTAATGGGACACACACCTTCCAAAAAGTTCAACTTATGTCTTGTCAGTCCACAGAATATTTTCCCAAAAGTCTTGGATCATCAAGATGTTTTCTGGCAAAAGGGAGACAAGCCTTTATGTTCTTGTTGCTCAATAGTGGTTTTCGTCTTGGAACTCTGCCATGCAGGCCATTTTTGCCCAGTCTCTTTCTTATGGTGGAGTCATGAACACTGACCTTAACTGAGGCAAGTGAGGCCTGCAGTTCATTGGATGTTGTTGTGGGGTCTTTTGTGATCCCTTGGATGAGTCATTGCTGCACTCTTGGGGTAATTTTGGTTGGCCGGCCACTCCTGGGAAGATTCACCACTGTTCCATGTTTTCACCATTTGTGGATAATGGCTCTCACTGTGGTTCACTGGAGTCCCAAAGCTTTAGAAATGGCTTTATAACCTTTTCCAGACTGATGGATCTCAATTACTTTGTTTCTCATTTGTTCCTGAATTTCTTTGGATGGAAACATGATGTCTAGCTTTTGAGGATCTTTTGGTCTTCTTCACTTTGTCAGGAGAACAGGTGTGGCAGTAATCAGGCCTGGGTGTGGCTAGAGAAATTGAACTCAGCTTTCCAACGATGTGATAAACCACAGTTAATTTATGTTTTAACAGGGGGGCAATCATTTTTTCACACAGGGCCATGTAGGTTTGGATTTTTTTTTTACCCTTAAAAATAAACACCTTCATTTAAAAACTGCATTTTGTTTTTACTTGTTATCTTTGTCTAATATTTAAATTTGTTCGATGATCTGAAACATTTAAGTGTGACAATACTTTTTCACACCACTGTATAGACCGTGGTAGGGCCTGCAGGAGTGCAAAAAAGCATAGCAATTTCAGAATTCCCTCCACACCATATGTCGCTTTAAAAATGCTCCTTCTGAAAAACACTTGGAAGTCTGGGCAATTTCTTCAACCCCACTAAAGCCAGCCATTACAGCAGCATATTTTTTTGCTACAACTTTTGCAAACATATTCTGCTGACACTGCAGTCTACTTTGTATTCTTCTGGGCTTCTTTGCTGCTTTTCTTGGTGGCAAAAGTAGCATACCTGGCTCTGTGTTTGGTTTCAAAATTCTGATGTAAATTGTATTCCTTGAGCACTGACATTGCATTGTTGCAAAGAAGATGTACTGCTTTGCCTCTTTCAGCACAAATATAAGATAAGATAAGATAAGCCTTTATTAGTCCCACAACGGGGAAATTCCAGGATTGCAACAGCACAGGGATAGCAACACTCAGAGCAACAATCAGAAGGCAAGAAAAAAAAAACAAAAAAAAAAACAAGCAAGCAAGAGCAGCCAACATACACATGCACACACTACCATAAAATATATGGTAGTATATGTATAATATACTAATTTACAATATAAATATGTATTCAGTTTGCCATCAACCTTTAAACTGCCTTCACTCTATCATTTTTTTTCTTTTCTTGCACATTTTACAGACCCCATGACTCACCTGCGGGGGGAGGGGGGGGGTTGGATGCTGTCATTGAACCAATGACAGCAATGCATTGTGGGACATGTAGATTATGGTCACTGCACTCTAATGTGGCTCAGAATCATATTTTTAACAAAATCATATTCTTTTTAAGCTTGCTCGAGCCTTGAATTTATTGTGTCAAACTATATAGACACTATGCACTGAAAGGAAAGTTTTCATAGTTGTTACAGCAAGTAAGCATCCAAGCATCTGGGTGGTCCCGGTCACGGAGGCAGCAGTCCAAGCTGAGAACCCCAGACTAATGCCCGATTCACCGTGATCTCTGATCCTTCCTGCAGGTGGTGAACCCAATGGAGGGTGGAGGCCTCATATGAAGGGAAAGGCAAGGGAGACTGATGAATTGCTGAGGATATATTTCACCAGCCACTACAATATTATGTTCCCAATTATGTACCTGGCAAGTTAAGATGACCGAAATTCACAAAGTCAATGACTTTAATCCGTCAGCAGCCTTCAGACAGACTAAGTGTGCCAGCATTTGGATTTCAGAATAAGGGAGGTTTTAACTGGCGGTGAGGAGATTTCTAAAAAAAAAAAAGAGCTATAAATATATAGAAATATTATAATAGAAATAATGGCATCCTTGGTCATTTAAGTTAATTTAAATCATTAAATACAATTTTGTTAATTTTTTTTTCTTTGTAATGAGAGTTAAATTATTGTTCTGTTCTGACTGCAAAGTTATGGTCAAAAATATAAATTGTTATAAAGAAAAAGTAAAAAAAAAAAATACCAGTCTGTTTCAAATTTATTTAAAAACCAGTAATTTTATTTTAAAAAACAGATAAAAATAATCGATAAAATAATCCACAAATTTATCATAAAGTTTCAAATGTACAAGAAACTGTTTGTACCCTTAGCTAGAAATTTTTGGTTGTCTCCTTTAATTTACATGGCACTTGATATTTTCTAACCTGTTTGTATACCACCATAGACAGAGAGAGAAGCTGAATTAGACAGAGTTCAGAGAGGGCAAGATTAGACAGAAGAGAGGAGCCAAGGAGAGGAAAGTGTTCAGGCAGAGGGTCCAGGAGAGGTGTGAGCAGAGGAAGGAGAGAAGGATGACACCAGTAGAAAGTCCAAATACAGGACGTCTGGGTGGGACCCCAAATGGCTCAATATTCCAACATTCAAGCCTTGGTTGTACAATACTTCAAATTGTAAGTTCCATATGCACGGCAGTGGCTTAGGAGGTAGAGCGGGTTGTCCAATAACTGGATGGTTGGCAGTTTGAATCCCGCTTTCCCCAGATATTCTGCCGTTGTGTCCCTGGGCAAGACACTTTACCCACCTTGCCTCCAGTGTCCATAACACTGGGTATGAATGTGTATAAATGTTTGGTGGTGGCCAGAGAGGCCGTTGGCCTGGATTGGCAGCCACGTTTGTCAGCCTGTCCCAGGGCAGCTGTGGCTACAGTAGTAGCTTGCCACTACCATTGTCTGGCTGGAGTGAATAGATAATGTATCTGTAAAAAGCGTCTTTGAGTGTCTATGATAAAGCGCTATATAAATCTGATGTATTTTTATTATTATATGCAAAAATTTAAAAAAAAGAGAGAAATAATATAAAATTAACATATTCATACATATGTGTTTTCTGCCCCCTCCCCTTCCCCTGGAAAAATATGTTGCCACCGTGCCAAGGTCTTTAAGCCAGAGGAAACACTGAGTTTGAACCAGTTCAATCACATTTGGAGGAGCCATCAACAAACAGTGTGAGATCACACTTCTCCAAAGGTGTGTTTGTAAATCGGGGCATGGTAGTGTTTCTCTCTCATTTTCTGCCAGACAATTATGAGGTTCACCTTCTGTTGAAATTGGCAAAAAGCTTGCTGGATTTGTTACCGTGCAACTTTCAGTGGTTAAATGAGGCTGTGATAATAACACTGTCATGCATGCAAGGTGTCTGGATGGTGAGAGGACTGATATTTTATTTTGTGACAAAATGACTGATACTGCATGTATGACCTTCAGGGTCAAGGGGTGAAAAAAAAAATGAGCCCAGCTGAGGTCTGCACTGCCATCGATGCAGCTATGACACCTTGCACACATGGAGGCAGGGCTCTCGCGACAGGGTCAAGTCTTGTGGAATAATATGTTACCGGACGCATTTTTGTGCCACTTGGCTGAAGGAGCACTGACGTCATGTGTACCTCTCTACAATCAGCCATTTGTACAAATGGCTTCTTGTAATTGGGGAGTGCCAGGACATCAGTGCTGACCAAAAGTTTTTTTCATTTTAGCAAATGCCTCTTCTGCCTCAGGTGTCCACTCAGTTTTGTCCGCCTGAGCCATGGGTGTTTTGTAGATGAGATCAGACAGGGGTTGTACTTCAAATGAATAATTTGCAATCCAAGAACAACAATAATTTAAAGTACCCAAAAATGACATCTTGTCTCTTTTTGTGATGGGTCTTGGTGCTGACAAAATAGCTTGTTTGCGAGCTGGGTCAACATGTCTGGCTTCTGCTGTCAAAATGTGGCCTAAATATTTAACTTCTTTTTTCCCACAACTGTAATTTTTCTTTGTTGACTTTGTGACCTTGTTCTGCTAAAAATTTCAGTAAGGCAATGGTGTCTTGTTTGCATGTTTCTTCTTCAGGTGATACCAGCAAAATGTTGTCAACGTAAAGGAGCAACTGGCTCCCATTAGGAGGAATAAACTGTGCCAAGTTTGCTGACATTGTCTGTGGAAAAAAAAAATGGTTGGTGATTCACAGTAACCTAGTGGTAGTCTGGTGAATGTGTACCTCTTGTTTTCAAATGTGAATGCAAACCAAAACTGATTATCTGGATGTATGGGGATGCTGAAAAAAGCATTGCTGATGTCTGTCACTGTGAAATATTTCATTTGTGGTTGTAGGTCGTTCAACAAAGTGTGTGGGTTGGGGACTGAAACAGCCCTTGGAATAACGGCTTTGATTACTGCCTGAAGGTCTTGGACCATTCGCCATCCAGATTATGGTCCAGCCTTCCTCACAGGAAACAAAGGTGTGCTACATGGAGAATTTGGGCATGGAATAATGACACCTGCTGCTTTCAGGTCTTCTATGACTGGTATAATGCCTTCTTGGGCCTCTGGACATAGAGAATACTGTCTTTGGTAAGGCCTATAATGAGGTTTAGCATTTATTTTAACCAATTCTGCATTTTTTATTAAGCCTACATCTGCCTTTCCTGTTGACCGGAGAATTTGGAATTTGTGAGAGTGCGTGTTCCTCTCCTTCTGTTAATGTAAAAAGTGATCATGTGGGTGAGTTGGGAACATCATTATGGACTTCTTTCTGCACTGTGGTCACCCAATTCAGAGGCAGTAAGTGTCCAGTTTTGAGGAATATTGAACTCTTGGATCAGGAGTTTCTTTCCAGGATTGACCACATTCCTCCGTTGTTGTTACAAAGCGTCTGACATCCTTCCAGTGCATGTGTTTGGGTTTGATTAGTGGGATGTGGGGTGCCTCCCAGTGTTTAAAATGTCTGTTGTCTTCATCACATAACACAACAGATGCTCCCACATAGCCCCTTGGTGACCAATAGAGCTTTTTTTTTTTTATCACCAGTCTGGAGGATGGATTTGCAAGCAATGTTTTTTCATAATTTGGATCTGGGCCACTCAGACACCTGTCATATATACTGTAACGATATTGGTCTGTGGCCTGCTGTGTAGTGGGGATATTGGACTTAAAATATTGCATACCTTTTGCGTGCAGGTCTGCGGTCGCCACGCTCGGCCCGGCCGAAACCAAACACAGCGAGTAACAGTACCTTGGCACACCGAAATCCTGCAACACATTTACTCCTGTCACATGTGGGAAATGTGATGCTTTCACACCGTTGTCTGTTGGGATTATGGCAGTGTTGAGAGCTGTAAGCAAATCTCTGCCCAAAAGGTTAATGGGACATGCCTGTGATAATATGAATGAACCTTCTGCAGTGTCACCTGTGACAGGATGTTTTACCTTTACAGTTTTGGAGAGGTGTTCTGTTTTTAGTTTACCATTTGTGGATTTGACAGTAACTGTTTGATCTGATTTTGTGAAATGTTTGACATCTATCCCTGCAATCACTGATCTGCATGCACCTGTATCACAGAGAAACCTTATGGGGACACCTTGAACCTCCAATGTCACTTCAGGCAAACACTGCATTGTTGGCATCAAATCAAAATCAGGTAATTGAAAAATGTCTGCTGCATCATTGTCACTGTCATGTGTTGTACTTAGCTTCGGGTCGGTTCGTCACATGTTGTGGTCTCATGGATGCTGTGGTGGTGGCTGGGTGCAAGGTCCTCTCCCCAACTCAACGGGTACTCGGGGCAAACCCTCTGCCAGTGCCCTCACTATCCACATCAGTGGCAAACGTTGTGTCCCCATGGTTGTGGGTAAGCGGCTCCGTGACCACATGCTCTCCTCTGCCCTTGTCCTCCTCCCCCACGTGGTGGACCCTGGTAAAAGACAGAGGTGGGGGAAACCTCGGCTCCCCCCATGGGGTCAGCAATCATGTAAACAGGGGTTGGTCGTGTCTTTAATTTCTTTTCCTCCTTTTCCACGTTCTCCTCTTCCAATCGCTCTGCATGTTTAGCATATGTTAGCACATCACCAAATGCAGAAGTGCTATATGTAACCAGATGTTTGAATGTAGTGTGCCAAATGTGGGTGCATGTTTTGTAAGGAAACACCTTTCAAATGCTGCCAATAAGGTTCTGTACCTGTATCATTAGCAGGCTTAATTAAACGGAATGGTTATCAACGGAATGATGATAACGGAATGGTTATCAAAAATGTCTTGCAATCTACTCCTGTAAGCTTCCACACCTTCACCTTTGTTTTGAGTTGTATTTTGAGTTCTGGTCCAGTCATGCTTCACTCACCATTTGTTCCCAATGCGGTCATTTAATTATCTCACTCGTTGTTGTAACTGCATTTGTTGGAGGCAAAACATTACCTGTGGTGTCTTTTGAGCTCCAATCACCCAACTCTCAACTTTTAAAACTTTTCTGTAAGCACGTTCTGTCTCATGACCATTTAATTTGAAGCTGTCAAGGAGGTTTGCCATCCCTTCAAAAAACTGTGTGGGTTTATCTTTTGAATGTGGGCTTTCTTTCACTGCCTCTGAAAAGTCAGCATCAGTCCATGGCCTGTAGTTGTAGTGTTGTGGGTTGAAACTGCAGGGCCTGTGGGTTGGCCTCATCACACCCAGGTGGCCCTGCATAAACTGGATTTGAAAGTTCAATCATAGAGTACTGTTCAGTGACAGCATGTACATCATAATTCTCAGGTTTGATAGGTCAAATTGTGGGAGAGTGTGGAAGTGTGTGGTAAGATGTGCATTTACCTAACTCTTTGGCGCCCCTGTGTGGTTGTTCTCTGGTACCCCAGTCCTTGTCCTTCTTGACTTTTGGTCTGACATCAGTGGGAGGAGGAGGAGACTCTTCGGTTGAGGATGTGTTCGCCGCCATGTTGGTGAGGTCAGGATACAACGGAGGAGGGGCAGGGGGAGGAGCACGACCCAGTGGCATTTCATCTTTTTCGTCCGCTCGGAGAGTGGAGGAGATACTGTAGGACATAGGTTAGACAAGTCTCTTTTCTTACCATTGTCAGAATGTTGAGAGTTCTGAATTGTTTTTTACCGTCACAAGCTCTAAGTCATCTGTCGTTTCCTTGCTGTTTCAAGCCACTGCTCCACCGCTTTCAGTTCATATTTCTCTTGTTTTCGCCTGCTGCCATCTGCTGCCTGATTTATATCATCTACAAGAGCTTCACAGTCAGCTACCCTCAGCCTGCCTGTAAATTTAAATCTCTTTCTCCATTTGGCCAAAAATCTCATGGTACTTCTGTCCTTCCTATGCATAAATTTACCATTGCCTGACAACACAAAAATCTTATTCTCATCCTCTTGCGCTACACAACAAGACAACCGACCTTGATTTCGGCCTCACTGTCTGACTTCCGCGTTCACAGGATCTGTCCCTCTACTGCAACAGTTACCCTTTTTTTTTTTTTTTCCCTTTCACCAAAGTAAACCGTGAAACATTAAGAATACACGAACGAGCACGCGAACTGGAAAAAACAAACTGCAGTTATTTATTTGATGTATTTACAGTATTTTATTTTATTATAAATTGGGGTTATTTTATTGTGTATATAGTTTTAAGGAATTATTTTACTTTATTTTAGACCTGTTTTAAATGATGCCTTAAGGTATTTTGGTTCTTATCACATTAGAGTTTATCGTTATTATATTAGCACTATTTACCTTTATTTTAAGGTTAACCCTCACTTTATCGACGCTTACTTGTGATATAAAGATCTTGCATTGACATTTTTTCTTAATCTATGTTCACTTGTGATCCCAATGACTGTCTGTGGTGCATTTTTGCACCAGGCAAACCCCCCCCCCCCCCCCCGGTGGTCAAGATTGTTTTCAAGAACATATTCAGTTTAGATGTCAGAAATTTCCAAGGCTATAATTTGAAAGTGGTAAGAGATAATGGCTTACTGTCAATTAGAAAGATGTAGAATATGATCCAAAGTTTGAGATAGGCGTAAATTTACGCATCTAATTTGCATAATACCACAGCAGCCACATCGAATTACATAACTTTCAGTCAAAAGTGGACTTTGGACATCTTTACACAAAGGATGGTTTTGTTTTTTGTCACAGTTTTTTGTTATTTTATCTTCAAAGTATATGAACCAGAAAATCAGTACAATGTAAACAAACGACGAAATTCGTCAGACTCACCGCTGGCCAGGTGGCTCATTTTGTCCATTTTCATCATCCCGATCGTTATTTTGTCTTCCGTCGGTCATTTATTCTTTCTCTCCCACGTCCAGAAACTCTTATGATTATTCCACCTCAATTTCGCTTTTATTCCGCCGTAGTTTCTTATATGACGACACAGAACCGATGCGATTGTTCTGTCCAGTCACTTGGCGCTAGGGTCGATGGCAGGTGAAAATTAACCAGCTTCGGCCATCCTCTCTTATAACAAAATGTAGATATTTACCTTCATAAGCTAAATCATCTCTTTTTAGAATCATAGTTGGCAAATTTTGGAGCATATGCCTTCTCCATGTTGCAATGGAGAACATCAACATTTGTTTACAAACTCTTCTTCTTTGGTGTCCCAGAAGTTAGGTTTTTGGGTGGTTATTTGGGAGACATCAGTCCTCCAAGGCTAAAGCAGTAAGTTATGTGCCTGGCACCTTATGAGGTGGAATACTTAGTACAACTGGGGATTTTTTTTATGGTTTATGACCACATCACATGACAGGCGAAGAACTGTAACAGACAGGGCTGCTCCCCCATCATCCTCCAGGGCTCCGCATGACTCTGCTCCACCTCCCGTGGCCAATGTGGGGGAGCCGCTTCATGATGGCGCATCCCCCGCCTGGCCGTGGGGGTGGAGCAGAGTGCCACAGAGCAAGACACTGCACTTTGAGATCCTGTGGCTCGACAGCTCAGCTTGGCCAGCAGCCCCAGTTCGCAGCAATCAGTGGGTTGCCCTATCTAAGACAAGATAAGCCTTTATTAGTCCCACAATGGGGAAATTCCAGGATTTCAACAGCACAGGAATAGCAACACTCAGAGCAACAATCAGAAGGCAAGAAAAAACAAGAACAGTTAGTGTGTGTGTGTGTGTGTGTGTATATATATATATATATATATATATATATATATATAATATAGACACACAGTGCGGAGCATTATGGATGGTGAATGTGCAGCAGAAAGTCTAAGCTCTCTCTCCGCGGATGCGGCGGGCCAGCTGGAAGTCTTTGGGCATGATGGTGACCCTCTTAGCGAAGAAGAGACCCACCAGGTAGGCCTCGCTGGCCTCCTGCAGAGCCATGACGGCGAAGCTCAGGAAGCGCAGGTCGGTCTTGAAGTCCTGAGCGATCTCCCTCACCAGGCGCTGGATGGGCAGCTTACGGATGAGCAGCTCCGTGGATTTCTGGTAGCGACGGATCTCTCTCAGAGCCACGGGCCTGTGACGGTGAGGCTTCTTCACTCCGCCGGTGGCCGGAGCACCTTTCCGAGCGGCCTTGGTGGCTAGCTGCTTCCTGGGGGCTTTTTCCTCCAGTAGATTTTACGGGCGGTCTGCTTGGTTCTTGCCATCGCTCTTTATTATTCTGTCTTATATTTCTTGCACGCCGCCTAAACTCCAGCCCGGCACCCACGTCGTTTTCGCTACAGTTCCCGGTATGCCGAGTTTCAATCCGTTAGCTCTGGGTGGCGGTTGAGTGCTAGCTAGCACTAGTTCTTCCTGCTGTAACGTCTCCTGCTGTAAACAGTGGCTCCGTCCGCCGACTCGGGAGACCTTTGGGGCGATCTGTGTGTCTGTGATATATATATATATATATATATATATATATATATATATATATATATATATATAGAGAGAGAGAGAGAGAGAGAGGGGGGGGAGAGAGGGAGAGGGGGAGAGAGAGGGAGAGGTGTAGAAAGATTTAAAAAAAAAAAAAAAGGCTGTTGCAACGAGCAGCCAACTCGTGTGGCACCACCGGTCCGGCGGAACCTGAAGAGGGGAAAAAAAAAATGGCTAGTACCAACTGTACAAAGAAGGATTATAAGGCGCAGGGTGAAATGTGGGGTACCAATTAGACTATTAGGTGCTGTATGGCATTGTTATGACCAAAATTCAACATTAGAGTGAGTTATTGTACAGTAAAATGGCATGTGGCAGAAAAGATTTCAGGTATCTGACCGTTAAGCAGCAGAGCTGTAGTAGTCTGCTGGAGAATGTGCTCCGCTGTCTGTCCAGTCAAGGTTTCCTCTGGTAACATTTCTGGGTGGAAACAATGTGGTTTCCCCAGAATGTAGGAAGTTCTATCCACTATCTCCACCACACTTTAGACCTTGTGCTGACACATGGCAAAGAAATAGAAAATTTGTTAGTGTCTCCTCATAACCCTGTATTGTCAGAGTATTATCTATTAACATTTGAGTTTACCATTTCTGACTGTTTGGCTCCTGAAGAAACCTATTACTACAGTAGATGTCTCTCAGATGATGCTGTTACCAAATTTAAGCAGATGGTTTCATCATATTCCTCAATGCCATGTGTCAACACAATGGAGATAAATTCTGAAGATTTTACTCCTTCCATAGTTGATAGCATGGTAGATGATGGTGTTACAGCTTCTCTGCATCAGAAGGTGATCCATGCCTTCATACCCTCTAGACTTTATTATTGTACTTCTTTATGTAGGCCTGGATCAGGCATATTCAAAATGCTGCTGCTCATCCCTTGTCAGGAAAGAAAGTGGGACCAGATCTCTCCTACTTTACGCTCCCTTCACTGGCTTCCTATTTGCCACAGAATAGATTTTAAAATTATGTTGATTACATATAAGTGTCTTAATGGTTTAGCACCACCCTATTTGACTTCTTCCATGTGCACGCTCCAGCTAGAGGTCTCAGATCAGCTAACCATCTTTTCCTGGATGTACCCAAAACACACCTAAAAACAAAGGGTGATTGAGCGTTTGCAGTGGCTGCCCCAAAACTGTGGAACAGTTTACCATTTTATATCAGATCTGTCCCCACTATTGTCCATTTTAAAATGCTTTTAAAGCTGCATCTCTTCTCCTCTGCCTTTTAATGAGTTAAGAATGTTATCTTTGTAATCGTTTTTTATTTGTTCCATTTATTTACTTTTTATTTATTTTATTTCTATATCTGTGGTCTCATTTTAGCTTTTTATTTTTGTTTTATTTAACTTGCTGTCTCATTATTTATCATTGTATTTTTTTTTAATCTTGTTTGTGAAGCACTTTGGTCAACCATAGTTGTTTTTAAATGTGCTATATAAATATAGGTGACTTAACCATTAAGTTAAATAGAGTAACAAATGTAACTCCTTCATTTGGACGACTTTACTCCAGTTGACCTATTATAGTTGGATACAATAATTTCCTCATCCAAACCATCAACTTTTTAATTAAACACTATTCCTACAAGGTTATTTAAAGAAGTCTTTCCATTTATTAGTAATTATAGTCTACAAATAAATCCTCCTCCACCTCATCTGGCATCCTCATCTCGAAGAAGTGATGGTTAGCGCGTCAAGGGTTGGAGCAGCGCCTGGCATGACTATACAGCCCAATCCTTGAGTGGCAGTCTTTGGAGCAGTTGGCGCAGATAAAGATTGACGGTGCACGTGCTGATGCTGCACATTCTTTCCTTGCCGCACACTACATCCCCATCTGGACTCTCATGTCACTTCCATCTTAAGAACACCCTCTTTGACACTGTGGTGCCAGGTGGCTCGATCTTTGGCAGTAACCTCCCAGTTATTGGCGTTGATCTGTGCACACTGCATGTCGCATTTGCAGACATCTTTAAAATGCAGCAGTGGTCGTCCCACACGGCGGACACCCACCCGCAGTTCTCCGTAAAGGATTTCTCTCGGCAGACAGTCAGGCTCCATGCGGTGCATGTGGCTGAGCCACCGGAGTCATCTCTGGCTGAGAAATGAAGGGATGCTTGGCAAGTCAGTGCGCTCAAGGATTTCGGTGTTGGGGACTCTGTCCTGCCACTTGATGTGCATAAGGCGTCGAAGACAGCGGAGGTGGAACCCGTTTAACCGCTTCTCCTGCCTGGCATACGCTGTCCAGGACTCGCTGCTGTACAGGAGAGTGGACAGGATGCAAGCTTGGTATACAAGTAGCTTGGTCTTCAAACTCAACAGAATGTTGTTCCACACACGCTTGTTGAGTTTGGCCATGACAGCAGCTTCTTTGGCAATTCTGAAGCTGATCTCAGTGTCCAGCGAGAGCGTGTTTGAAATGGTGAACCCTAGGTAGGTGAAGGTGTCCACAACCTCCAGCTGTGTGTTGTCAATGGTAATGACAGGAGAGGAGATGGCATCTTGCGCCATGTTGGTTTTCTTAAGGCTGATCACGAGCCCAAACTCCTTGCAGGCGTGGGACAGCTTGTCGACCAGGTGCTGCAGGCCCTCCTTGCTGTGCGATGCTAGAGCAGCGTCATCTGCAAACAGCAGCTCACGTGTGAGGACCTCGTAGACTTTGGTTTTAGCACGAAGTCTTGCGATGTTGAGGAGTTTTCCATCTGATCTCGTGCAGACATAGACACCTTCAGGACAGTCAGCGAAGGCGTAGTGGAGGAGCATTGAGGAAAAAAATCCCAAAGAGTCGGTGCTAGAACGCAACCCTGCTTCACTCCATTGCTGACTGGGAAGGCATCTGAGGTGGCTCCATCAAAGCAAACAGTACTATGCATGTCCATGTGGAAGGAGGAGATGATTGCAAGGAGCTTTGGGGGACAACCAATCTTTCGCAGGATCTGGAAGAGCCCACTTGGACTAACTAAGTCAAAGGCTTTGGTCAGGTCCACGAACACAAAGAACAGTGGCTTCTGCTGCTCTCGACACTTCTCCTGCAGCTGACGGAGGGAGAAGATCATATCCACTGTGGACCTTCCGGCTCTGAAGCTACACTGGGACTCAGGATAGACTCGCGAAGCGAGGCTCTGCAGGCGGAACAGGGTGACTCGGGCAAAGACTTTGCCAACTATGCTCAAAAGAGAGATGCCGCGGTAATTGTTGCAGTCACTACAGTCGCCTTTGTTCTTATACAGCGTGACTGTTGAGAACTTCTGGGGGGATACTGTCTTTCCCTGGAGCCTTGCCACAGGCGAGGCAGTCTATAGCTTTGCTGAACTCTTCCAGTGTGGGCATTTCGTCAAGCTCCTCCATGACTGGTAGGCCAGGCAAGGCGTCGAGGGCAACGTCTGTCACGATGTTCTGGGTCGAGTACAATTCAAGATAATGCTCGACCCAATGCTGGAGTTGCTTGTTCTTGTCAGTGATGGCTTCGCCTGTCTTAGCTTTGAGTGGTGCTGTTTTGATGCTTGTGAGGCCGATAGCTATTTTGATACCCTCATACATTTCTTTGGCGTATTCGCAATCGGCAGCTACCTGGATGTTGGTGCACAGGTTCTGTCAGTACTCATTGGTGCAACGGCGGGCAATCTGCTGGGCCTTGCTCCTTGCTGCTCAAAGGATGTCGCATGTACCAGGGCAAGGGTTCTGCTTGTGAGCCAGCAGTGCTTCTCTTTTGGCCTCTGTGACTGGCTGCATTTCGTCCCAGTGAGCCTCAAACCAGTCAGCATTCTTTCTTTCCGAATGCAGTCATGGCTGAGTCGTAGATGGCGTTGCGAAGGTGGTTCCATTTGGCGTTCACTTCGCCTGGGATATTGGACTGGAAGTGAACTTCAAGTTTCCTCTGAAAGCTGTCAGCGAAGGTCTGAGTCTTGATCGGAAATTCCACAAGTGTTGATGCGGGGGCGACCCTTAGTCTTGGCATGGTGGATCTTCCTTGGCTTCAGTCTGACCTTACTGGCAACAAGGGAATGATCTGTATCACAATCAGCGCTGTGATAGCTTCTCATGTGAAGAACACTGCTGAGGTCTGCTCTTCTGATGATGACAAGATCTAGCTGGTGCCACTGAAGGGACCGGAGGTGTCTCCAAGACACTTTCCGCAGCTCTTTACACTTGAAGTAGGAGTTTGTAATGCAGAGGCCATGAAGACAACAGAATTCCAGCAGCCTCTGTCCGCTCTCGTTCATCCTGCCTATGCCAAAGTGGCTAAGACAGGATGGCCGCACTTGCTAGTCTGCTCTGACGTGAGTGTTGAAGTCGCCTAGCAAAAATAAGCTTTCAGAGCGGGGCATTCTAGATAGCACTTCCTCTAGAGCCTCGTAGAACTGATCTTTGTGCTTCTGGAGTGGACGTGAGGGTCAGGGCATACACAGAAAGGATGTTCACAAAGCCCGACGATGTCTTCATGCGGAGGGCAAGGATTCTTTTGGACCCTCCTGTAGGGGTTTCTGCGATGACGATCAGTGAGTTCCTCACTGCAAAACCTACACCATGCTGCCTGGACTTGTCCTGGGACAGGCCCTGCCAGTAAAAGGTGTAGTCTGATTCTCTAAGAGAGCTGTCGGCCAGGCGGGTTCCCTGAAGGCAGGCAACATCGATGTTAAGTCGTGCTAGTTCCTTATTGATGATGGCGATCTTGCGAGAGTCATCCATTTGTTGGAGATCAGCGGTAAGTCCGGTGCACATGGTGTGAACGTTCCAGCTTGCAAATCGAAGCGCTGGAGTCTTTGCATGTTTCTCCTTTTGACTGCCTGGTGCAGATTGACGCTTGCTTGTTGGGAGAGACCCCTAAGCTCTACGCACCCAGTAGGGCAGGCAAGCCGTGGCGGGGCACTTTACTGGCTGGGAGCTGCCCAGCTTGAGGCTGGCGGTAGCTGCCCAATGAAGCTGCGAAGGTTTCTCCCACCGTCGGACGAGACCCCTGGCACTCCTCCCTGTGCCAATCGGTTGGAGCTTATAACTGGTAACTGCCTCGTCCCGTGTTGTGCCAGAATCTTGCAACGCCGCTGGAGTGGCCTCTCCAGTTTGCGCTAAAAAGCCTGGGTGGGGTAGTATAGAGGCAATGGGCTGCCCATATGTCAGTGTCCCCCTCTCGGTGTCACTGGCTGAGTCCAAAGGAAAGGATATCCTCCTGCAGAGGATAGTCAAGGGGGCGGAGAGGGTAATTGGAGTCTCCCTCCCCTCTGTCCAAGAACTTTTTCAGAACCGTTGTAGGAGCAGGGCACTGAACATTGTCAAGGACCGTTCTCACCCTCTGCATAAACACTTTGAACTTCTGCCATCTGGTAAACGATTCCGGAGCATCAGAGGCAGAACCACCAGACTGATCAACAGCTTCCTCCCACAAGCTGTCAGGATGCTGAACAGCTGACCCGGAATCTCACATACACACTACTGCACCTATGGACATTTTGTATATTATAGTTAGTTATTCTTTTTCCCCAAGTATGTCTCAGGGATGTGTGAATGGATGGGGGGGTGGGAGCTATGTGGGAGTGTGTCTTAATCATGCTGCTTCTTATATGGATACAGAGAGAAACGCAATTTCATCTTGCCTGCACTACAGTTGTATGTACAGCAATATGACAAAGTTTGATTTGATGATCCAATACAGTTTGGGACCAGTTCCACTGCAGGAGTTGCTGGAAGTAGTGCTGGGCATCTGCCAACCGCCTCAGGGCTTCACTCAGGATTTATCCTCGAGGTTTACTCCTGAAGCCTTTCCTGTAATCGGGTATAGCCACAAGGCAGCGGAGGTTTGGAATCAGAGTTTACCTTCTTCTTGGTAGTTTGCTGGCCAAGGCTAACGGGCACCACCTGTCCGGATTTGAAATCAGAGTGGTCCTTCTCCTAGGTGGACTGACACTCAAGTCTGACGAGCCCCACCTACCCAGAGCAACCTGGTTATAGCACCAGAGACTCCCTGACACCCTCTGTCATTTAGTGAAAACAGGGTCGGCATGAGAAGCCAGACAGTAGGATTTGGTTAGGAGAGGCTATTGGAGAGACACTGTGTTATGAGTGGAGTATTTCAGTGGAAACGTACGTGCTCATTTCAGCGTTCCACCCCAGCACGTCCTAACCCATTTAGACCCCACAAATAATTAATGCATCATTAACATTAGGCCACATATCACAGGCTTTTAAAATTGTTATAATTAGACTATTACTCAAAGCCGTCACTTGACCCAGGAGTTTTAGCTAAGTATAGACCAATCTTTAATCTGCCTTTCATTTCAAAAATCTTAGTTGTTGCTGTGCAATTATTTGACCACTTGCAGGGAAATGGTTTATTTGAAGAGTTTCAGTCAGAGTTTAGAATCAATCATAGTACTGAAACAGCTTTAGTGACGGTCACTAACGATCTCCTTATAGCACCTGAATGGACTTGTTTCTGTACTTGTCCTTTTAGACTTTAGTGCAGCTTTTGATACTATTGGTCATAATATTTTACTCGATAGATTAGAACACCTTGTTGGACTTAAAGGAACTTCTTTGCAGTAGTTTAAAATCTTATTTATCCAATAGGTTCCAGTTTGTTCTTCTCGATAACAAGTTTTCATCAAATTCAAAGCTCAGTCATGGAGTTCCACAGGACTCTGTTAGGGCCTGTTCCTTTTAGTTTATATATGTTTCTCTTTGGTAATATTATTAGAAAGCACTGCATAAATTTCCACTGTTATGCTGGTGACACACAATTAAGTTTGTCAAAGAAGCCAGATGACAGTAATCAATTAACTAATTTGGAGGCATTTAGAGGCAGTTTAGAGGAAAGCTTGGATGGCTTGTAATTTCTTAATATTAAATTTAGATAAGGCTGAAGTCATTCTAGTCGGCCCAAAAAACATTAGAAATTTTTTCCAAAATCAGACGCTTTGGGCCCTATTTTGATGGTCATCAGCAGATTTTTGCGGCAGACTCCCCACCATATGCCAGTGGTTTTGTTAGTTTCTGTTAGCGCATTGCCTGTTTTATATGCTTTGTGTCATGCCATCTAATTACAAGCAGACAGTGTGCCCGTTTTGCTCTGGGAGAAGGAAAGTTATTTCAAAGAGGTGTGGCAGTGCGCAATCTCGGGTGCATCACTATTATGGTGCATGTTATGCCAGTTTTATTCAATCCACAATTTTATTTTCATCACGGACTTATTAGACATTAATGTGTTTATTTTGGGGGAATAAATGAATGAACAAGAAGTGTGCAGCATTTTTACTTTTCACTGTAACTCCCCAGAGAGACAGGGGATATGTCCACATCTGCCTCGGCTGCGCACCCCGAGGTTTACAGCTGGGCCGAGGCTATGGACATGGTTCTCCCCATCAAGCACCCTTGACTGTCACCCGAGAGCCCCGGGTAACAGTCAAGGGTGCTTGATGGGGAGCTCGCTTTGTGGCGGGGGTCGGTGGCAAATGGGAAGCTGCACCAGATCTCCTCCTTTCCTCCCGCCCTGGAGGGACTGGGATAGAGAACCACAAATCTCGGCAGACACCCGCACAAGTTGGGGGAGACCCTCGATCGGTAAAAGCAACAGGGGAGGGAGCACTCAATCTCCTCATGGGCCAGGAGTGACTTCCGCACCATCGTTAATCAAAGTTTATGAAAATTTGCACAGGCATCATTCTCTTTTCCTGAAGTTTCAAACCCATTCATGTCTGTGTGTTGCATCTGTGTGCATGACATTGAACCATTCAGCTGATTTTTCAGCCCAGCATTCTTACCCTTTTATTCTTTCTAAAATAACTAGCTGGGCATCAGCTATGATTGATGTCTTCCTTATTACTAAGCAGCATTACTATTGGGTGCATTTTTGCTCACACGTATGAGCTTTGGTCAGTGCAAAACCTGTCTTAACAAGCCGTTATGATTAAGGTTCACTTTAGATAATGCGCCTCTTTGCCTTAAAAGGGATGGGCAGGAGCGGTTTGGATTGGATTATCCAAAACACACCTCTGAATAATTAGACCGACCTTTTTGCACCTTGTGCCTGGCGGAAAATTCATTTCTGCACTGCTGTGATAAGCAAATGAACTTGGAAACACTCATAAATGCGTTCTGCATCAATGACAACTGATGACTGAACGTGTCCTTATAATATGGCTCCTAGTTTGGATGGGGTTGTGCTATCTAACAGTCCTATGAGGAACCTTGGAGTCATTTTTGATCAAGATTTGTCCTTTAATTCACATATTAAACTTGTTTCTAAGACTGTTTGTTTTTTATCATTTGTGTAATATTGCCAAGATTGGGAGCATCAATCCACACTTTTGTTAGCTCTAGATTAGATTATTGTAACTCTTTATCAGCCTGTCCTAAAATGTCTCTAAAAATTCTTCAGTTGATCCAAAATGCTGCAGCTAGAGTTTTAACATGTACTAAGAGGAGAGATCGTATCTCTCCTGTTTTGGCTTCCCTTCATTGGCTTCCCATAGAATTTAGAATTCAGTTTAAAATCTTTCTCCTCACTTAGAAAGCTCTAAATGATCAGGCCCCTTATTATTTAAAAGCTCTTGTAGTATCTTATCATCGTAACGGAGCACTACACCCCAAAAATGCAGGATTACTTGTAATACCTAGACTCTGAAAGTACAATGGGAGGCAGAGCTTTCAGTTATCAGGCTCCTCTCCTATGGAACCAGCTGCCAATCTGGATTCGGGAGACTGCCTCAATCTCTGTTTTTAAGAATAGGGTTAAAACCTTCCTTTTTGACAAAGCCTGTAGTTAGGGTGGGATCAGGTGACCCTGAACCCTCCCTTAGTTATGCTGCTAATAGGTTTAGACAGCCGGAGGATCTCTAACGATGCACTGGGCTTTACTTCTTTCTTGACTCTCAATGTAATATTTTTGCTCGTCATTAATATCTGCTTGCTCTCTCTTGCATAGATTGAGTCCCTGTTGTGCTGTTTGCTCTCTACATGTGTGTTCTTTTCTTCTTCTCTATCCCCTCACCCCCCCCCCCCCCCGCCCCCCAGCCAGTTGCAGCAGATGACTGCCCCTTCCTGAGCCTGGTTCTGCTGGAAATTTCTTACTGCTAAAAGGGAGTTTTTCCTCTCCACTGTCACCAAGTGCTTGCTCACAGGGGATCACCTGATTATTGGGGTCTTTCTGCAATTGTGGGGTTTTCCCCTACAGTTTGAAAGTACTATGAGATTTTTTATTTTTTTTTTTTTAATCTTCTATACTTTATTGATCCCCAGAGGGGAAATTGAGGGCATCCACCTGGATGGATGAAGCAGCCACGGTATGGCGCTATCCCTTTACCATTCACACACACATTCACACCTAGGGCCACTTTAGAGTCTTTAATTAACCTAACCTGCATGTTTTTGGCCTGTGGGAGGAAACCGGAGAACTCCCGGAGTAAACCCACGCAGACACGGGGAGAACATGCAAACTCCACACAGATCACTGTTGGTCAGGGGCTGGGATCGAACCAGGGATCCCATGGCCAAGGGTGAGTTGCTGTGCTGCCGCAGTGCTAACCACTGCGCCACCGCACCGCCCAATGACTGATGACTGTTGTCGTGAAATTGCGTTATATAAAAATAAAGTTGAACTGAACTTTTTTCATGGAGATCCACTGGACCGCTCTTTGTCTGACCCTTCACCCAGGACCAATTTGCCTTGGGAGACCCGACCGAGTGCAAGTTGCCCCCAACAGCAAAGCTCCTGGGATCATTATGGCACACAAACCACTCCACCTCGATAAGATGGCAATTAAGAGGGGTGCTATATCCCTCCCGTATTGTAGTATAGTGTTGGCTCTTAAACTGGAACAAAATTCAGTGTGTATGTTGGTTTTTTTTTAAAACTTGTCCATATGCATGTATGTGATGTAATTAATTGAAATGAAAAAGATTGAAACATTAGAGGAAGGTAAAACATCAGCAAAAAATGTCTGATTGCTCTGATGCAGCTTGCTAGTCTGTGTGTTACATATGTTTATATACAGTATATGTACATGCAACAACCACTAAACTGCAACTTTCTCTTCCTTAGGTTGGCAGCTGGGGTTAACGGCTTGGTTGTTGTATTTGCTGGTTGCTGGACAGTAAATCGATTTGAAACTGAAAATTTGAATTTTCTTTTGTTTGGACAATGTCAAAAAAACATGACAATTTTTTTTTTCCATTCACAACAATAAACATGGCAGCCTCCAGCTCTACCCCCCCAACCAATGAACGTTAATTTTATAGAAATTAAGTTGACACTACATTAATCAGTAATCATCTTTGTTAAATCATCATTGTTTAATCAAACCTTTATTATTGAAAAAGGTTTGATTAAAGCCAGATCTGCACTTTATTCCCAATAGGGAATCATGTTGGCACCCCCAAACATTTTTATTATGTATACATTGTGTATATGTTGTGTATACTATATATATTAAACATATTTGAAATAACCCCTTGTCCTTAATCTAAAACATTGGGTAAAATCAAAAATCTAACATGTCATGAAGAAATTGGAGCTTTTAGGCCACATTGCCCAGCCCTAGGTTGTTGCCACCCTTAGCGATGGGTCTTTGGTTTGCCATTTTATGTTTTATTTTGAAGGATCTTGTGTGTGTTAATGTGATCACCAGTTCAACTTTTGCAGTTTTGCCTGCATAGCTGAGCCCAACCGACCAATAAGGACCCACTCACACTATAAAGTTTCTTCTGAGACTAAGCCAAAGTCTGATTCTTTTGAACAGTGTGATTACTCTTATGCAACAGTTAGTTCCGACCGAGCAATTTGATTGGACAATAGGGATCCCAGGAGTTACTAAAATCCATGACAATTACACTCCAACGTTTCAGTGGCTATGTATCACTCCTCTTCAAAGGTGTTCATGTAACCATTAATTACTAACACTAATTTAGTGTCAACGAACTCTGTGACAATTGCAGTACTGAGTTGAATACCTTAGAGATGAATACCTGAGATGGTGGACCACCCAATATATAGTGGCTTGATGACGTCAGCCGCAGGCCGCATTCCACTCCTAATGCACCCTTATTCATCCACCACATTTCCCCCCCTTGCAAAAATCCAGAACACAATGTAATATTAGCAGATTAGCTCTCCCCAGTTTAGCATATCAAATTCCCGTTATCAACTATTACTACTAATAAAACACACATTTCTTAAAGTATTTGTACTGTATATATCAAACAACTAGCATTATTGTTCAGGTTAATATACAATTGCTTGTATTGTTGAATTCTTAAATCTCTCAGCACAATGCTGCACACATCTACAGATAAAATGAAGCCAGTACAGTTGGATGACACGGACAACCTGAGTCATGCTGCTGCCTACCAGATACGGCCCACTCATATTTCATATGCCTGCCTCTGGTAATGTAGAATACTGGAGCTCTCAGCAAGGTTGGCTGCATGCACCTCATTATACTACTACTGCTATTCTTCCTCTTTGGAGTAGGGAGTAAACTAATGGTGTCAAATGACAAAGAATTATAATTTACATCCACTTTTATCACAGCTACTATTAAATGTTGCACTTGCTATCATGAAAAAAAATTAATGACTCACTGAAGTGAAATTAATCTGAGTAATTGAAAGAACTCTCAGCTCTGGTGCAGGGATGTGGTGCTGAGAGGGTCACTTGGGCCCCTGACTCACATTTTGCGCAGCAGTGCCAAACTTTATGACATAACAAACATGATGCAGGCGTTATGTAATGGCTCTGCATCTCACCGCATTCCCCACAATCAAATGAGACAATGAAAAATGCGCTCCTCGGACCCCCCTCACCCACTCTGCATCATTAGAGAGCATTCAGAGCTGTGGTGTGCCTGACTGGGCCATAACGGATGAAACGTTTTCAGATGACAGAGCCATGTTTTATTGAGAGGACTCACTGCACCACAAGCTTCTCCAAAGAGGAGGAAAACTTGGGACAAGGGAAACAAAACACATTTTGCTTTGACAGGTGTTGTTTGGTGTCTCTGTTGCATGTTTTGCCTCTTTTGGGGTTGTGGTGATTGGGTGGATTTGAACTTATGATACTGTGGCATTGTTTGGATATTCTGCAGCCAACTGGGACACCAGGAAAGACACGTTTGTCCCAGTTTTGGGGTCAGTTGTTCTGCACATTAATTAACCAGGGTTAATGGTGTATTGTGTCAGGGATCTTATCAGTCATTTGTATAGGTAGAATTATGGCTACCCACAATGACCTTTCATATTTTTATTTCATTCCAGCAAAACTGAAAGGAGCTAATCACTACTCCTCCCAGGCATTTGCCCCAGTGCTTGCCAAATTCGTTCACAATGATCCTCAGGTGGGTCTGCATCCAAGTTGTGCTCAAGGTCAGTGTCAAAGATCAGGAGATCTGGACACTTATGTAATTTCAGAAAAAAATCCCTACTCTTAGGCATTTACCTCAGTTCTCACAAAACTTATCTCAAACAGGTTCATTTTGTCTTCTTAATGATAAAACTGATATTGTTCTTCTATTAAGACAAAGCAAAGAGATGTATCATGCATTTGACATGTTTCGACTGTCACCTGCAGTCTTCTTCAGAAAGTGTTGTCACTAGAATTTACTCTTGACTTCTACCTCGATTAGGATAGGGCTTCAGGGTGTGGGCTGCATCTCTTTTGAGCTTAATTCTAGCTTAGAATAGGGAACAGGAAACTAGAACAACATCCAGAGTTTTTACAAATGTATGTAAACAATTGCTGTGTTAACCACTGGCTCTTTAAGTTAAATAAAATGTATTTAATGGACGGTAGCATCAACACTGGCCTTTTAAAAGGAATAACTACAGAAATGTAGGCTTTCCAAGTCAATGCCATAATTGTATCTAAGAAAAAATCTAGGTTGAGTTCAAATTTGGGTGACCTTTACCTCAAGATAAGAGGTCAGATTTTCCATAACTCTTAGAAACATTAGGGGTGGGAATCACGAGGGACCTCATGATGTGATTCAGATCGAGATACTTGGGTCATGATGCAATACTATCCATCACAATACCATACCCCCCACCCCCATTTCAAGGTCTTAATTTTGTCCCCAAAGTCGGGGGTCGTCGGCCTCCGTCGGTCTATGACGACCATGGAAGAGAATCCTAAACGTCTACTCTGCTGGAACAGCACCGCCTGTGGCTGAATAGGCCGATGCGCGAATGACAGTCCCTGTCACACAGGTCACACTTGTGGGTGGTCTCCGTGCTGCTGGGTCTGTGGCGGTTCTTCCTGCGGGTCCTTTTTTCATCTGCTGCAGCAGTCAGTCTCTCTTCACCCGCCTTGAGCTGTCTGGTCAGGGTGCCTCTCCATTTGGAGCGGTCCGTTGCAAGGTCCTCCCAGCGCTCTGTGTTGATATCCAGGGCCTTCATGTCTCTCTTGCAGACATCTCTAAAGCGCAGCTGTGGGCGGCCAACGTCTCTCCTGCCAGTTGCCAGTTCTCCATAGAGGACGTCTTTGGGGATTCTGCCATCCTCCATACGGTGAACGTGGCCTAGCCAGCGGAGCCTGCGCTGCCTGAGTAGAGTGAACATGGAGGGAAGGCCGGCGCGGGACAGAACTTCTGTGTTGGGCACTTTGTCCTGCCAGGATATGTCCAGGATGTGGCGAATGCAGCGCAAGTGGAAGGAGTTCAGTCTCTTTTCCTGCCGGGCGTATGTTGTCCACGTCTCACTCCCATAGAGCAGTGTGCTGATGACGCAGGCGTTGTACACTGCCATCTTCGTCTTGACAGAGAGTTTGGGATTCTCCCACACTCGTGTGGTGAGGCGAGCGAGTGTGAAGGCTGATTTTCCAATCCTCTTGTTGATCTCTGTATCAAGGGAGAGGTTGTTGCTGATCGTGGACCCCAGGTACGTGAACTGATTCACGACGTCCAGCTTGTAGTCATCAATGGTGATGGTTGGTGGTGCTTCCGTGCCTTGCGCCAAGACGTTAGTCTTCTTCAGGCTGATGGTAAGCCCGAAGTCCTTGCATGCCTGGGAGAAGTGGTCCATCAGGGTCTGAAGCTCCTGCTGTGTGTGGGTTGCGACTGCAGCGTCGTCTGCGAACAGCATGTCTCTGATTAGAGCCTCGCGTATTTTGGTTCTGGCTTTCAGGCGGGCGAGGTTGAAAAGCCTGCCGTCAGATCTTGTGTGCAGGTAGATTCCCTCTGTTGCTGTGCTGAAGGCATGCCTCAGGAGCATAGCAAAGAAAATCCCAAAGAGGGTTGGCGCAAGTACACAGCCCTGTTTCACTCCGCTGCGTATGTTGAATGGCTCTGAGACGTTGCCATCGTGCTGCACTATCCCCTGCATGTTGGTGTGAAACGATTTGATGAGGCTTTGCAACTTTGGTGGGCATCCTATCTTTGGCAGGATCTTGAAAAGGCCCTCTCTGCTGACCAGATCGAACGCTTTAGTGAGGTCGATGAAGGCGACGTACAGAGGCATGTTCTGTTCTCTGCATTTCTCCTGGAGTTGGCGGATGGAGAATATCATGTCTACCGTCGATCGCTCAGCACGGAAGCCACACTGAGACTCGGGGTAGACACGTTCGGCAAGCTTCTGTAGACGAACGAGAACAACTCGTGCGTAGACTTTGCCAACAACGCTGAGGAGGGAAATGCCCCTGTAGTTGTTGCAGTCGCTTCTCTCCCCTTTGTTTTTGTAGAGGATGATGATCTTGGCGTCCCTCATGTCCTGTGGTACGGCACCTTCCTTCCAGCACTGGCAGAGGACGTCATGCAATGGCAGCAGTAGGGCGGTCTTGCAGTGCTTGATCAGGTCAGGAGGTATGCCGTCGTTGCCGGGTTCCTTGCCAGCGGCCAAGCTATCAATGGCCTTACTGAGTTCGTCGATGGCTGGCTCGGCGTCAAGTTCGTCCATGGATGGCAGGCAGTCGATGGCATCAAGGGCTGACGGTGTCACGGTGTTCTGTCTAGAGTAGAGGTTGGAGTAGTGTTCCACCCATCTCTCCATCTGCTTGTTCTTCTCTGTGATCATCTCCCCAGTGGAAGATTTGAGGGGGGCCGTCTTGCTCTGAGCCGGACCAAGTGCTTTCTTGATGCCATCGTACATACCACGGATGTTCCCTGTTATGGCAGCGGTTTGAATGTCTTGGCTGAGCTGAGTCCAGTACTCGTTGGCACAGCACCGAGCAGTCTGCTGAACTTTGCTTCTTGCAGCCCTGACCCTATGTACTTCTTGTACTCAGCAAGTGCTGAGCGCTTGGCTTCAATGACGGGGGTCATCTCGGTCAACTTGGCATCAAACCAGTCCTGTGACTTCGAGGTCTTCCTCCCAAAGGTAGCCAAGGCTGTGCGGTAGATGGTGTTTCGCAGCTCTTCCCACTTCTGCTTTGCAGATTCTCCTCCTTGTGGTACACCAAGTTCCTTCTCAAAGGTGGAGGCAAACTGCTCAACAAGTTCTGGTTGGGCCATCTTGCTGGTGTCAATCCGTGCCTTTCCAGGTTGTCTAGCTCGATGGAATTTCTTCAGCTGCAGCTTGACCTTGCAACACACCAATGAATGGTCTGTGTCGCAATCTGCACTCTGGAACGAACGGGTGATTAGCACGTTCTTCAGTGAGGTGCGCCTGGTCAGGATCAAGTCTAGCTGGTGCCAGTGCTTTGAGCGCGGATGTTGCCAGGAAACCTTGTGTTGGGGCTTGGTCTTGAAGAACGAGTTTGTGATGCACAGATCGTGATATGTGCAGAACTCGAGCAGCCGCTGTCCGTTGTCGTTCATTCTGCCCACGCCAAAAGGTCCAAGACAGGAGGGCCAGGAGTCGTGGTCAGCGCCCACTCTGGCATTGAAGTCTCCAAGGAGAATGAGTTGTTCAGAGTTGGGGATGATCCTGACAGTTGTTGCGAGATTCTCGTAGAACTCGTCTTTTGCCTCTGGTGTGGCTGTCTGTGTTGGGGCATACACACTGACGAGGGTGACTGGGCCTTGAGTGGTGTTCAGGCGGAGGGTGAGGAGTCGTGCAGAGCCAGTGCTGCCCGGTTCCACCATCTTCAGCAAAGTGTTCTTCACTGCGAAGCCCACTCCGTGTTCCCTGTGTTCGTCACTGCCCTTTCCCTGCCAGTAGAACGTGTAGTCCTTCTCTCTCAGTGTGCCTGCATCAGCTAACCGTGTTTCCTGGAGAGTGGCGATATCCACTCCCAGTCTCTTCAGCTCATTATTGATGATGGCAGTCTTCCTGGTGTCGTTGATGTCCTTTAGGTTAGCAGCGAGTCCTGTCATCATAGTGCGGACGTTCCAAGTTCCCAGTTTTAGAGTTGGTCTCTTTTGTTTTATTGTCTTGCCTGGTGCGAAGGTTCTCAGCTTGCTGTTTGGATTTCTCCTTATCCCCATGCACCCAATGAGGAAAGCAAGCTGTGGCGGGACAACACCTTATTGGCTGGGGGCTGCCCAGCTTGAGGCAGGCGGTAGCTGTCCAGTGAGATCTGATGATCCCTCCCACCGTCGGGAACAACCCCTGGCGCCACGCTCTACGCCAATTGAGCAGTGGCTTATAACCGGTAACTGTCATTCCCCGTGTTTTGTCTACGCCAAAGGCGAAGCTGGAGTGTCCTCTCCAGTGATCCGGTGTTCTACCTTCCGGCGTTGGGCGTTGGTAGGATTCAAGCCTGGGCAGGAAAATATGGAGGACAAGATGTTGCCCATGCAGCATGTCCCCCCTCTCCACGTCACTGATGAATCCAAAGGAACAGCAGGGCTGCTACAGTTTGGCACCAGCGCTGTTGCAGGAGCTGCCAGAACGATGTTGAGCACAACATAGAACTGCCTTAGGGGCTCCGACTCCGGATTTTTCCTCAGGGTTGACTCCCGAAGCCTTTCCCGTGACCGGGTATGCCACAAGGCAGCAGAAGTTTGAAATCAGGGTTTACCTTCCCCTAGATGGGCTACCTTCCCAGGTTGACGAGCCACCATCTACCCGAAGCATCTGGTTTTAAGGCGCCAGAGATCCGCCCTTGCCCCTTCTCCTATTAGTAAAAGCAGTTCCGCCGGGCTTAGAGACTAAACCACACGGGCAGGCTAGGAGTTGGACTTAGTTGTCAGAGGCTTTCGAGACGCACGCCATAAGGAGCATTTTATGACCACTGGGAGCTTAACCCCGGTGCCGCTCCTGGCTATGACAACCTTGGAACCTCCCCAAAGTACAGCTGTCAATATCTGTTTCATATAAGTTTTCACTCTTCAACTTGCCACTTTTCTTTCTGTGGCTGCAGGCTCTCAGTCTTCCGTGGGACAGTGTGCTGCTGTTTTCCTTTCTGCTGCCCACATTGTCGTATTCCAGGGGGCTTCATTTTCCATGGAGACATGTCTCTGCACAGAGCGGTGGACTGCGTTGTTTACTGGGCTTGCTCTGAATTTGGAGGTGGCTTTGCTGCATGGGGAGGTGTCCGGAGTTTGCTGTTCACTGGGGTCAGTGCTGCTCGTGCTGGAGTGTTTTTTAGCTTTGCCATTGCTTACACTGCTGTTCCTGAATGGTTCTGAGAGGAGTGTGTTGGCCTGCGTGTAACAAGTGTGGGTTGTTTTTTTGTGCAGCGCTCCTTTCCAGTTGTACGGGGAGCGCTGAAAAGTTCATCGGCTGGTCATAATGCAGTGCTCAAATTTGACCAAATGTGGTTTATTTTTCAACCGCAGGTATCCAAGTGCTGCAACACCGATGGAAGAAGTGATGGAAGAATGTTGAAAAATACACCACATTTGGTCAAATTTGACCACTGCAGCATGTTCAGCCTATGAACTTTTCAGGCCCCCTTGGATGTCATGTCAGGGTTTTTTGTTTGTTTGTTTGTTTGTTTTGGCCCGACATTTGAGTTAACGTTTTGCTGCATCTAACGGCTTCTTAACTTGTACACATAGCTACAAATCTCACAAGACAAGTTATGACTTCACCTGACCGAGTGCTTACTTTGTGCCATCTAGTGGACTCAAAGCGCAATTGGTTACCTAAAAGTATGCAACATTTACATGAATATACAGTATATAATTTTTAAAAAAAATCGGTGCATGCATTTTGGTATTGATGCATCATCGCTAGTACCAAGTATCACAATACATCACTGAATTGGTCTTTTGCCCCACCCCTAGTAAACATGATAACTCGAAATGAGGCAGGCTTTTGACGTTGACACCATAGTTGTATGTTTGAGAAATCTGACTAGTTTGAATTTGGCTGACCTTGAACTCTAGATCAAGGCCAGAATGATACATGATAAGTCAGAAAGGAAATGACATGAATCTATCACACTGATACCATAGTTCTATCTATGAAAAATCTGGGATGAGTTCGAATTTTGGTGACCTTGTCAGAGATCAACTCTCAAAACTTTGTAAATGTGATAACTTGTGAATAAAATGACATAGGCTTTTTACATTGACATGATAGCTGTATGAAAAATCTGGGACGATTTTGATTTTGGGTGACTTTGAACAAAAATTCCATCAGCCACTGTTCATTACCACTGGCAGCCGCCAATATTTTATTTATATTTTGTTTTTGAGATATAGTGTTACATTGTCAGGGGCATCTAGTAAATTTGCACAAGTTTACATATTTCTTTGTGTAGACACAACCTGCTTGTAAAGCACTTTTAAGTTATTTTAAAGGTGGACCATCTAGAAATTGCAGGTGATTACTGGCAACACTAGATGACCGTAATGAACCTTCGTTCACTAGACTGAAGCAAATTTGATAATCTTTTATACTGATGACCCATGATGACTTCAAGTTTGTCTACTCCAAGTGATCCGGTAATTAGCTGTTATCATTACATGCTCTGCCCTACTCTAAAAATTAATGTAATTACGTTACAACATAGGATTTATGACTCTGAGCTGAAAACTTGCTTATACTCACCCTGTTGGTGTAAAATGGCATTTATCGACTTATCATTCTGGAAAACATCATAAATGAATTCATACCTCCGCAATACCATAAATTATCATATTTTGCATGACAGCAAAAGAGATGCTTCTTTACATTCTAATTATACGTTTAGGTATTTCTGGAATATGTGAAAGTAGAAAATATTGCATATTCTACCTTTAAGCTTGTTGACGTGTATGGGAATATGTTAATGATATGAGTTTACAGCAGCAGCAAAACTACTCAGTGAGTATTTGAGTTGTGCCATCAGTTGATAACAAAAGCAGAATGATTGGTTGACAGACATACTGTACCTGTAGTCTGCAGGAACACAGGATGCAAAACATTTATTTGTTTTAATCGGCTAGAATCTAGGCCATACTTACTTGCTGAAAGCAAGTATAATGTATATGTATAATATATAGTGTCATAATTTACAGCCATTCAGCAATTACTTGTATTCATTTTTCAGTTTTAATGTCATTGTACTAAACTCAATGCAATATTTGACCATCTGTCCTTATGACACTTTAATGTCATGAATCCTCGTAACCCACAATGAAATAACCAGTCCAGTTGCCCACAAAAATACAGAGTGTTGTAAAGATGGAATAACGGCCACCAGACAAACCGGGAAGCCACCCGGATGTTCCACAGCCTGGAGAGCTGCCTAGTGCCGACAAACACTGGGCACCCAGAGAAAGGCAAACGTACTTATGGCTGTAAAGATCCGAGGCTGTCCATGTCGTCTGGTGAATGGGGAAGAAAGGCACAGAGTCGGACACTAACATCAAGGAATCCTCCGTCTTAAAATGTCAGGCTGAAAACACGAAGGAAGTAATACAACACTTGTGGAGGGACACACTGCCACAAATGAGGGTGAATGCTCTGAAAATCTATTTCCACAAATGCAGTGTATTTATAATCATGATGCAAACAAGGAAAGAGATTGCCGGTGTGAGGAAACGTGGGCTGAACATAATTAAACCCGGTGTGTATGAGTGCGTGTATGAGCGTGTGAATGGAAATGAATGGTGTGTGTGTATGTGTGTGGAAATGCCCCTAATGAAGCTCAGCTGATGACACTAGACAGGAGGAGGGGGCGTGCCCGAGCTGTCAGGGAGTGAAGGCCAAAAGCTCCCTGAAGCTTCTGGTGGAAAACGGCAAAATAACCATAAGTCAGAACCGGGTTTGAAACCATCAAACCCAGGTTCATGACAGGGCGCCCCCCCCCCCGTAGGGGTGGATACCAGAAACCCCAGAACCATCAGTCGACAACAAAAAACACACCACAAGGGAACCCCCGCCCCCCCCCCCCCCCAGCAACAAACAGTTACCCAGGGTGGGAGGTGGGGGAAACCAGTTAGGAGGATCACTGTTCTTGACTTGCTGATTATGTGTTGTATTTGTCACTGGTTGCTTCCCTCCTAACAGCCCCCATCTAGGACACTAACCTCCCTCTCCAGAAGTCCAAAGTTCAGGGGGTCGACCAGAGTCCCAGGCCACCAGCATGGCGAGGGGTGACTAATCGGGTGGCCTGCCCAAGTCCTATGTCCAGCAGACGGCCCGCAGAATAGTGTCCGGCAGCCTGCCTGGACCGATGGGCCACCCGGCCCGAAGGCCAAGTTGTTCAGGTGGCTGACCAGCATGGTGGAGCCACCAGAACCGGAGGGGAAGGTGGAGAGGCAGTCTACCCACCCGGGAACCCCGGTGGCCAATCCGAGGAACAGGATCCCCCCTGCTCTCCGAAGCTTGGAGTGGGGGGACCGTAGCACCCACGATGGTCCCGGTCTGGTACGTGGCTGCACCCACGATGGTCCTGGTCTGGGACATGGCTGCACCAGCGGTGGACTCCGGCTGGAGCTCTGCTGCACTGGCGGTGGACTCCGGCTGGAGCTCTGCTGCACTGGCGGTGGACTCCGGCTGGAGCTCTGCTGCACCGGCGGTGGACTTCGGCTGGGGCTCTGCTGCACCAGCGGTGGACCCCGGCTGGGGCCTCATTGCTCCCACAGTGGCCTCCCCAGCGAGGGAGGTGATGCTTTTCACGACCCCTGGCACTGGGCCCCTATCCTTGATGGCTTCCGGTGAGATCAGTTGCTCTCCGGCGACCCAGGCAGGGGGAGAGAAAGAGAGACCGGGTCAGGGTTGCCAGCCGCGGCAGAGCCTGTTGAGGCGGCCCCGAGGGCTACTACAAGCTGCCCCGGACCATCCTCGCCATAAGTCGGGCAATGTGACATCAACATAGACATTATTGACACAATGGAGCACACTTGCCTGAACTCGGGCTCCACCGCCGTCCAGGACTCCGGCGACTTGGGGTGTGTGGATTCCGTCGGTTCGCCCAGTGCTGTACCCCCGCCTGCCTCCTCTGGGACCGCTAGGCCTGCGTCGTCATCCATTGGCAACCCTGGTGGTGGCAGCTCCTCTCTGGTGACCCTAGGAAGGAGCTTGATGGGGATAGGAGAGGAGGAAGGCCGGCCGGCCGGCGTGCAGGCCGGATCATAGCCGATCCTTCACACCCTGGTCACGTACTGTTTGCCCCCCTCCCCTCAGGTAGAAGACTTCGGTCCATTCAGACTAAAACCTCCCGTCACATGAACAGCTTCTTCCCCTCTGCCATCAGACTGCTGAACACTAAGTGACTTATTGACTCTCGTGCACTATGCACAGCAGCTCAACCAGACTCCTGTCAATCATCACTGTTTTCTTTTTGCATTACCGACTGCACTATGTGGTACTCCACAATATCTGCTGCTAGCTAATATATTTAAAAACTGCTTTGACTAGTATTACTCATTCTTATTCTACACTTTATTGCATGTATAGTTTTTTATTTCTTTTATTTTATCATGTTTAATGTTGCAGCATTGCACTGAGACAAATTCCTAGTTTGTGTACTACATGAACAATGGCAATAAATCTGATTCTGAACGGTTAGGGTCGCTGGCAGTGGCAGAGCCCAGCGAGGGGAGACCAGGTGCGACCGGGAGCCGCACCCAACAGACTTCCCCAAGAGCCAGACAAGATCTATCAATCATTGATAAATGAACTAGAGGAGAATTCTTGCCTGTGCTCAAGCTCTACCGCCGTCCAGGACTCCGACGATGTTCCGGGTCCCGTCAGCTGGAGGTCTGGTCCGGGGAGTGACTCTGCTGCGGTGGCCCCTGCAGCAGGCGTGATGGTGGTTGCAGTCCTGGTGCTCCCGTGTGCCATCTCCCATCCTCTGGCGTGACGGCCGAGGGTGACCTCTCCGCTGACCCAAGGGCAGGATCCTCCAGGGCCTCTGGTTTCTCCCCCCTCGAGCAACCTGGTTCCAGCTCAGACAAGCTCATAGGGGCACACAAGAGGCTGGATGAGGTCGGGTGAGGGAACACTATGTGCCGCTGGGGCGGAGCACTCAGGGGACTGCTCACCCTGAGTCTCCTCACCAGGAGGCAGGCAAAATTGTTCATCAACAGAGTCAAATGAGAAAAAAACTTGCCTGTTCTCCTGGCATTGGACCTCCCCAGCGGCCTCCGGGACATCTCCTCTTCTCTCCTGATGTTCCTCCAGTTCCTCCGGGAACGGAGTGGAGCATGGCTCAGGGCAGAGGGCCAGGGCTGTTGTCGGCAAGGCAGGCCGCTTCTTGCGGAGAGAGTTCCTCCTCCTCTTCGTGGGCGGCTCGGGAACCAGATAATCCAGGATGCGGAGCACCATGCTGGACAGCGAGTCACCCGAGCCGAGAAGCTCCGTCTTTTCTGGAGAAGGAAGCCGGGTGGCCGTGGGGAGCTGGAGTGCTAGGAGATCCTGATCCAACTCCTCCTCACGGCGCTCCTCCTCGACCTGACGGTTGAGCACGGCGAGCAGGTTTGACCACTCCTCCTCCGTCGGCAAGCCCAGGGATTGAGCAGGTGTGGGAGGTGGAACCTTCACAGCCGGGGAAGTGCATCCTTGGGCCTCTCTCTCGTGGTGCTCTTCCTCGACCCGAAGATTTATCATAGCCAGCAAACCCACTCTCTCCTCCTCCGTTATGACGTCTGAGGATTGGGCGGAAGCTGGCCCAGGAGATGACTCAGGGGCGAGAGAACCGCGAGGAGCGAAGGTCCTCCTCCGCCGGGAACGCCTCTTCTGGTGGGTGGCCGGCTCCAATGTTGGCAAGATCCCCTCCAGCTCCACGTCTGTCGAGGAAAGAATGACGTAGAGGATGGCTCTACCCTTGGAATAGCCCGGAGATGTGGATAGCACTGCTCGGTGTTCTCAGCGACGAGCCGCGCTCACTGAAAAGATCCAATGCCTCCTGCTCCTCATCCATCCAAACCACCATGTTGTGACTCCAGGGGAAAAAAAAGGGTATGAGTGAGAAAAAGGAAAAAGAAAAAACGTACGTCTATCGTGCTGAGTTTTTTCTGTACGGTTGGAGCATTCTGTCATGAATTCTCGTGCGCCATTCCGCAGTGCACGAGGGAGGGAATGAAAAACCCAAGTGCAGGAGTAGAACGTGCCATTTATTAACTTAACCCACAATGAAATAACCAATCCGTATGTATATTAGTGCAGTATTCCGTTCATTAGATCCTCTCTCTTTTATAGTATTAAATGCACAATTTGCAGCCATTAGTTGTAAATCTCCCTCAGTTGTGCATATCCTTTTGTACAGTCACATTGCGTCTTTCACATTTAGTGCATACAGTAAATTCATTGGGTTGTTGCTGTATACTCTGAAGTGAAGCTGTTTTGCAATTCCTTTTTATATATTATAATCAGAATTCTATGACAGTTCTCTTTGCCAACTCTCTGAAAATGTAAAGAATAAGGTTTGGCATTTTCCCACTTGTTTTTATTAATTGTCCAAAATTTTCATGCTGTCAAAATTAAATTGAAAACACATTAGGATGCTTTGAGCCTGTGAATAATCACTGTAACCTTTCCTCCCAAGGGAACATCATCGGCTCTGGGATTTTCATCTCACCCAAAGGAGTTTTGATACATGCCGGCTCGGTGGGGTTGTCGCTCATCGTATGGGTTTGTGGAGGGGGCATCTGTGCCCTCGGGGCCATGTGCTACGCTGAGCTGGGTGTCACCATCCCAAAATCTGGAGGAGACTACTCGTATGTGACAGAAATCTTCGGAGGGCTAGCAGGGTAAGTGCTATCCTTTTTCTAGTTGACCTCGCTCTTTCAGTGTTGCTGTTCTTGAACCACTGCATCAGTAGTTCAGGTCTCAGCCTCCAAGTTTCAGTTAGTTAGTACGATAATACTGTAGCAGTCTAGGGGTTTTACGTGATTTTCATGCAGCCATGTGTGGTAGAACCAGTCTGAGAAAGTCCAACATGTCCTGAACTGTCTTTACATGTGAAGGCAGTATGTCATGTTCAGTGTTTCCTCTGCCTTAAAGATCTTGGCGTGGTAGCAACATATTTTTGTCGGGGGGCAGAAAACACATGGCACGATTGTAACCAGAATATGTTAATTTTATACTATTAATTTTTATTTTTTTTAAATTTTGCACAGTAATATTGCATAATGGAACTTACCATTTGAAGTATTGTATAACCGAGGCTTGAATATTGGAGTATTGGGCCAGTTGGGGTCCCACCCAGATGTTTGGACTTTTTACTGGCGTCATCCTTCTCTCCTCCCTCTGCTGTCACCTCTCCTGCACCCTCTGCCTGAATACTTTCTTCTCCTTGGCTCATCTCTTCTGTCTCATCTTTCCCTCTCTAAGCCCTGTCTAATTCAGGTTCTATCGCTGTCTATGGTGGTATACAAACAAGTTAGAAAATTACCAAGTGTCATGTTTTCTCCTGCAAGATTTTTTTTCATGGTTTACATAAATGACCAAAATGTGTATTTTTTGTATTTTTATTCTAGTGTTTCTTTTTTCCATTGACAAAGAGTAGGACAGGGAAGGGAAAAAACATTCATGATAGTAATTTACTCATTCATACTTAAATTATATGATCAGAGGTGGGTAAAATAGCCAGAAATTCTACTTATGTAAAAGCAGTACTATGAAATTAATAATTAAAAGTAGACAACCAAACATTTCTAGTTGAGTTAAGGGTACAAAGAGCAGCCACTTAAAAGCTTGAGTAATGACTTCAGTCTTGAAGGTTTGAGGTTTTTCTCTAAAATTTATAACAATTTTCTTATAGTTTTCTACCTTTCTCTGTAGATGTATCTAAATTTGCAACACTTTTCCTCAAATTTGTAATTTTCTCTTGTAAAATTATGACTTTTCTTGTACATTTGAGACTTTTATTAATGTAGATTATTTTATGGCTAATTTTGATCTTTTTTTAATTCAATCCAACTTTTTTATAAAGCTTTTTAAAAACGACAGTTGACACAAAGTGCTGTACATCAACGATAAATAAAATATAAAATCAATAAAATACAGCTAAAGTACAAAACAGCACAAACAAAACAACAGTCATACAATAGAGACAATAAGAACAAATAAAATCAACGTCTCAAACTGAGTCAAAAGCCAGAGAATAAAAATGGGGTTTAAGAGAAATTTTAAAACTGGACAGTTCAGAGGCCTGTCTGATGGACAAAGGCAGATTATTATAAAATTACTGTTTTTCTAATAAATTTGAAACAGAATGTGGCAATTTTTTTACTTTTTTCCTCATACAGTTTAAACTTGTGACCATAATTTTGTAGAGCCAGAGCAGAACAATAACTTTAACTCTGAATTCAAAGAAATATAATTATTAAAATTATATTTAAAGAAATAAATTAACTTAAATGACCAAATATGCAGTTATTTCTGTTATAATATTTCTATGTATTTATAGTTTTTTAGAATTCTCCTCACCAACCCCACAGCAGGAAAAACCTCCCTTATTTTGAAATCCAAATGTTGGCACGTTTAGTTTGTCTGAAGGCTGCTGACAGATTAAAGTCATTGACTTGATGAATTTCGGTCATCTTAACCCTTTGAGCGTGTAGAATTTTTGTCAGGAAAACGCAGAGACTGACCTCAAATTTTCAAATGACAATAGCTTCAGAACGGTAATAGTTAGAGGCAAAGTCCCAATTACAAAAATGTTGCAGAGGAACCCAAGTGTCTGCCAAGTGAACTTGCATCCATGCATAATGCATAATTGGACCTAATTTGCATATTGCAACAATCCAAATTTTATTATAACATTATAGCTTCAGAATTACAGTTAGATGCAAAGTCCCAATTATAAAAGTGTTGCAGAGGTACCCAAGTGTCTGGCAGGTGAACTTGCATCCATGCATTGTGCATAATTGGACCTAATTACTGCTCCGGAAAAGCAGTAGAAGATGGATGGATGGACAATTTTTGTTTCACACACTGTCACCACATGGTCCTTTTGTCCCATCATTGACAAAATTACTAAAAATCATTCAAAACAAAAACAATTTTGGTGTCACACTGTCACCACATGGCCTTTTGTCCCTTCATTTGCCGCTTCATCTTCTACTGCTCCGGAAAAGCGGTAGAAGATGGATGGATGGACAATTTTTGTTTCACACTTTGTCAACACATGGCACTTTTGCCCCTTCAGTTGTTCCTTCATCTTCTACACTCGATGATATCCAACTGGCTGTTCAAATGCTTTCAGCCACGGCTGATAAACTTCTTCATCTCTAAGAAACTCCCAGCCATCAATGTCCAAACCTCCCGCCGCATCACCACTACCTATTGTCCTGCCACCACGCACACGTGGCACACGTCGATGCGCACCGGCAGTGCACTCTTGCCCAGCCAAACGTCGCCCACGGGCTGCTCTGGACCTTTTCGCTCCGCGATCACAGTTTGGCAAAGCAGAACAATCTGCAGACGAGGCTCCTGTGCCATTTTGGGCACGGCTGGACACAGAAAACACAGCTGCAGCGTCGCGCGCAAGATGTCCGTCTCTATTTTCACCAGAACTGCTTGCACCATTGTCCAAAGGCACATAATCAGAGCTGGACTCTAATGCAGATGACGAACTAGGGCTAAGCTCTTCCTCTGACCCAGGAGCAGTGAATACCAGTGCTAATACCTCTTCAGCTGAGAGCGTTTTCCTCATCATGCTGTTTCCTCTGTGTCAAACAGCAGAATGAAAGGGGGCGGGTTTCAAATGCTGATTTGACCTACTTATTGCATTGGACCATTTCCAGTTCTCACGGTAAATGAAAAGCCACACCTCTCGGCCACCAAGTGGTGTTAAAAGGTTTGTACATTTCACACTCTATTGAGCTGTACAGGCTTTGTTTGGACTGATCAGCTGACAGGCGCAGAAGTGCGCCATACACAAAGGGTTAACTTGCCAGATGCATAATAGGGAACATAACTTAATATTGTAGTCACTGCTGAAATATATCCTCAGCAATTCATCAGTCCCCCTTGCCTTTCCCTTCATATGAAGCCGGCTGTATATGAATTCTAACCACATCTCTTAGCTAAGCGACTCTTCCATTATTGCTCCCGTTTCCAGCGGGTTAAAACCATGATAAATGCCTCCAGTGCTTACATACTGTACCTCTTCTGATTTTTTTCCACGTTTAAAGTACTTTAATAAACTGATGTTTCTGTCGGACAGTCACGCTAGCGAGACACGCTGCCTGACTGGAAAGCTTGTGTGGGCGGGGCGCTTCTAAACTCCGCGCGTTGTTTGTGTGCGTGCTTGCGGAAAGTCATTGCTTCATATATTTTTCTTAAATTCATATCTCCTCATTAGTGTGGCGGTAATTTTTCTGGAGAGATGGGCCGCCACCCAGAAATGTTACCAGAGGAAACACTGCATGTTTGATCTGTCTGAGCTCTCACTTGTGTGATTTAGTTAAATGAAGCAAAGAAAAGCTGTCATAGCAGCAGCCTAAAATGTTCATTGTTCAGGTTTGAGGATGAAATCATTATAAGCACTTTGGTTGTTTTAGAGAAGGAGTCAGCAGCTTCTGCTACTGTCTGGAAAAAGCAATTTTGCACATTTCTGGTTAAAATATTCTACATAGTTCTTAAAGTGAAGGTAACATATCGGAGCTGCAAGAATAAATTGCCCTGTCAACATTTGTAGGTGATTTTTTTTTTTTTTTTTTTTAATTCCTAAAAACTCAAGTTGTTTTTTGTGTGTGTGTGTGGGGGTGGGAGGGGGCTGTGGCGCAGGTGTAGTGTGGCCGACTACTGATTGGAGTAGGGGGTTCAATTCAGGGGTTCAATTCCTGCTCTGTCTGCAGTCTGCATGTCGAAGTGTCCTTGAGCAAGACACTGACCCCCCAGTTGCTCTTGGTGGATCAGGCCAGCACAGGTGCATGGCAGCTCCGCTGCCATCAGTGTGTGAATGTGTGTGTGAATGAGTGGATGGCAGGATCTGTAAAGTGCTTGGGTCATCCAGAGATGAGAAAAAGCACTATTTAAGTGAGCATCATTTAACATTTTATAATAAGCCCACCTCTAAAGACAGGACATGTTATGATATGATTATGTCTGTTAGTCCGTCTATCTGTGCATCTTTACAACTTGTCTGGCGAACTCCTCACAGTTTTCAAACTACAACTTTTTTAATTTCACACATTGTTTGTACATGTATTCAAGATGTGCATATTAGATTTTGATTTGGGATCATTTTTGTGAAAATTTTAGAACATTGTCATTTCTAGAATGCAGTTTCAATAGAGGGTATATGGTTTGTCTGGCTCATGCGTTCAACAGTTTTCAAGCTAGGACATTTTTATCCCCTGCTGGTCGAAGACCCCATTTGACATGTTAGAGGGTTAGACTTGGATGTAGGCACAGAACCACTACAGAGACAGAAACACGTTTAAGGAAGTTCATTGAAAAAATAAGAATGAACGAATGGAGATGTCGATGTGCTGGCAGTCGTGGGAAAAACGGAATTGTGCATTGAGTAACTGCTTTCAATGCTGCGTGATTATGGAAGACTGAATAATTTGTTCTCTTACTAGTAGTGCAGGCTGATGATGAGGAGAGGAGGCTGCGGCACACCAACACTCACTGACTGGAGCAGGTAGGGGAAGAATAACTGGCAGGGAAAAGCTTTAACCTGAACCAGACTGGGGAGATGAGTTGGTTGAGGGGTATGGGGCTTACTTGAGATTGTCCGTGCTTTATTCCAGGGTGTCTGCCCTAGAAGGAGTCCATGTCCACTAAGGGGAGTCCAGCAGCGGGGCTTGTGCACAGGTAGGGAGGTAACGGTAAACAGCGTAATTTAGTTTCCTTACTTGGGTCCAAGATTTGGCAGAGAATTGACTGAGAGGCAAAAACAGGTGCAAGGCTGAGAGGCAGGCTGGAGCAAAACAAACAGGAACAAGGCGCAGGCAGTAGCAATGGCAGTGTGTAGTCGTCTGACAATCCCAAACTCAGGGTTGTCGCTCCAGCTCTTAAAGAGGCAGCCTGTAGATGAGCTGCAGGTGTGACACAAGGGGCAGCTGCATCTGATTAGAGGAGAAGATTGCAGGTGGGGGTGGGGGAGAGCAGAGACAACCCCGGATCATGACGGGCCACCATCCCCCCCTCAAGGGGCGCCACCTGGCATCTCACCTGGTTTGTTAGGATTGGCACGATGAAAATCTCAGACCATATCTGGGTCCTCAAAGTAGGATCATGGAATCCATGACGTTCTTCTGGTCTATAGCCTTCCCAATCAACAAGGTATTGGAGACTCCAGCCCCTGTGGCGAACATCCAGGATCTCAGTGATGTTGTATATCGGATCGCCATTGACCAACCTAGTAAGAGGAGGTGGGGTCAGAGAAAGGACAGAGGCTTTATTATGATGGACACGGGCTTTATCTGGGAGACATGGGAGGAGGGATGGATGCGGCGAGATGGAGGCAAACTGAGATGAACAGTGACTGGATTAATGATACATGTGATGGTAAATGGACCAATGTAATGGGGTTCAAGCTTCTTGGAAACTGATTTTAACTGGATTTTACGAGTGGATAGCCATACCTTTTGCCCAGGAACATAATTGGAGGCCGGGGTCCGTCTCCGATCGGTGATGGTGCAATTTTGTTATGTCGTATGCAGAACAGCCTCCCTCGTCATCCTCCAGAATTGCCGACAGTGCTGAATATGTTCCTGAATGGAGGGAACGGTGATCTCACCTTCAGTAATGGGGGGGGGGGGCTTCAAACGGAGAGACGGCCGTTGCCAATGGAGCAGTGGTGTTCTGGGTGCACTTGTCCCATGGGAGGTAAGCGCTTCAGGATTAAGGGTTGATGGAAGCCACGCAGCAAAGGGAGGCCTCCAGCTCTTGGTTGGCTCATTCGCACTGGTCATTAGACTGAGGGTGAAAACCGGAAGATAAATTAACAGATGTACCCAGGGCTTTACAGAATGCCCTCCACACATGGGACACAAACTGAGGGCCTCTATTTGAAATGATGTCAGAGGGGATGCTGTGTAAACGAATGACGTGGAGGGTAAGTAGATCTGCGGTTTCTTTAGCTGAGGGTAACTTGGGGAGTGAAATGAAATGAGCGGCCTTGGAGAAACGGTCAATAATTGTGAAGATGACTGAATGACTGTTGGACGGACGGAGCCCGGTAACAAAATCCATGGCGATACTGACCCAAGGGTGGCTAGGAGTGGGCAGAGGATGCAGGAGACCCACTGGAGCTGAGGAGAGCAACTTGCTAGTGGCACAGAGATTACAGGCCCCAGTGTCTCCCTGGCATCCTTGTTGAGGGATGGCCACCAAAAGGCCCACCTAACATGGTAAATGGGGCGAGTGACTCCCAGATGGCAGGTGAACTTGGAAGTGTGCACCTAATGCAGTACATCACCCCTGACAGCCGTGGGGACATACAGGCGACACAGAGGACCTCCCCCAGGGTCCGGTTTCTGCTTCTGCACCTCTCTAATCTTTGTCTCGATCTGCCATGAGAGAGCTCCCAAAACTCTGGCTGGAGACAGAATTGGCTCAGACAATGAAGGGGAGTCAACGGAGAACTGCCGGGAGAGAGGATCAGGTCTTACATTTTTAAAGCCAGGTCTGTAAGTGATGATGAAGTGGAATCTATCAAAAAATAGGGATCAACGGGACTGGCGAGGATTCAGTCGCTTGGTGGATCTGAGATGAGGCAGGTTTTTATGGTCTGTCCATACCAAAAACGGCTGAGTGGCCCCCTCCAGCCGGTGTTGCCATTCCTCCAATGCCAGCTTGACGGCTAGGAGCTCCCAATCACCAATGTCCTAATTCTTTTCCGCTGGTGACAAGCAGTGAGAGAAGAAGGCACAGGGATTGAGTTTGTCAGAGGCTGACCGCTGGGAGAGGACCACTCCCACCGTGGAGTCAGAGGCATCAACACCGATGACGAACTGAAGGGATGGGTCAACTTGAGCCAACATGGAAGCTGAAGAGAAGAGTTCCTTCAGGCTGCAGAACACTGACTCAGCCTCCTCTGACAAGGTGAAGGGTGTTTTAGTAAGAGGGGAGACCACAGCACTGTACCCCTTAATAAACTGCTGGTAAGAGTTTGCAAATCCCAGAACCTCTGGAGTTGCTTCCTGTTAGTAGGAGTTGGCCAATCGGTGATAGCTTTGACTTTTGAGGGATCAGGCTCAATTTGGTTATGGGAGATGATGAATCCAAGAAAGATGGTAGAAGAAGTGTCAAACTCACATTTTTCGGCTTTGACAAAGAGGTCATTTTCCAGCAGCCTCTGAAACACCATGCAGATGTGGACTCGTTGTTTCTCTGGGGAACGAGAAAAGATCAGGATGTCAGCTAGATAGATGAAAACAAACACATTGATAAAGTCATGGAGAATGTCATTAATGAATCACTGAAAGACTGCTGGGGTGTTAGTCAGACCAAAGGGCATCACCAGATATTTAAAATGATCGATGTGAGTGTTGAACCCAGTCTTCCATTCATGCCCTTCACAAATGTGAACAAGGTGGTAGGCATTTCTGAGGTCCAGTTTGGTGAAGATGGACACAGAATTAACAAGTGGCAAAGGGTATTTGTCCTTCACAGTGATGTTATTGAGGCCCCGGAAATTGATACATGGGCGGAGAGAGCCATCCTTCTTTCCCACAAAGAAGAAACCAACACCAACGGGGGAGGTAGAGGGCTGGATAATACTAACACTGAGGGATTCTTTTTCATGCTTCTCCATAGCTTCATTTTCTGGCTCTGACAAGTTGTATACAGTAGGTGCCCTGAAGGCAAATGGGTGCTGGGTAGCAGTTCAGTTTTGCAGTCATAGATCCAATGTGGAGGAAGGGACAAGGCACATGTCTTACTAAAGGAAACCGCTAGGTCATGGTACTCGGATGGAACCCCCGTGAGGTCGGGTGGTTCAGCCGGAGGTTGAGCAATGGGAAGGGCCAGGGAAAATGCCGCTGATTGGAGACAGGAGGACAGGCAGAAGGTGCTTCATGAACTAACTCCGTTTAGCATCCAGTCAATGGAAGGGTTGTGTACCTTTAACCAGGGAAAACGGTACCAATTCAGAGGACATAGAGGGGAGAACAAAACACTGAATCTGCTCCCTGTGATTGCCAGACACGAGGAGAGCAATGGGAGTGGTTTGATGGTGCACCGTGGAGATAGGACTGCCAGTGAGTATAACAATGGGTGCTGGTGTGGTGAGTTTTACTGTTGGGAGACCTAATCTAGAAACTAACCTCTGAGTAACGAAATTTTGTTTAGCTCCCAAATCAACTAGGGCATCAGTAGCAAATTCTATGGACTGGATCAAGACTTGGACTGGGAGAGTAAGCTTATTAGAAGGGCTACATTCCTCTTTGCCCACCAGCCCCCCTACACAGACTGACAGACGTGCGCTTTTGGGCATATTTGACACTCAAACAGACTGACGGGCGCACCAGACACTTGACCGCAGTAGCCCCTTTGGCCGTGCAGTAAAGACAAAGGCCGGCATTTAGTCGGCACTGGCGCTCCATGGGAGAAATATGCACACAGCTCAAAACCATGGGTCTCTCAGCAGCCAGAACGGGAGGAGCAGGGAAAGCGAGCTGAGGTGCGCCGGGGAGAGAAGGATGACCAACGGAATACCGTGGAGCATGGGTGTGCTCTCGAAATTGCTTTTGCGCACCTTCTTGATGGTGATTGTCTATCTGGACAGCGAGTGACACCAGAGCGTTAAAGCTGGTGAACTCATCCCGACAAGCTAGCTCGTCACACAGGGAAGAATTTAGACTGTGGATGAAGACACCCCGGAGAGCCGCGTCATTCCAACCAGAACCTGCCGTGACCATCCGGAAACGAACGGAATATTCGGCCGCTGACTGGTACCCTGATGTAGGTTCAACAAACGGTTGGTAGTGTTGCCCTCACATTCGAAGTGGTCAAATTCTTGTTGGAATTTAAGTAAAAGAACAGGATAGAGAATAAGAACTGAACTCGGGACCGTCCATAACGGCTTGAACCTAGGAGAGGGCTTGGCAATCTAGTAGGCCAGCAGTGCAGCTAATGCAGCTAAGATCCACAGGAAAATCCTCTGGAACATGCTGGAAAACTAGCTTGCATTGAATTAAAAACCCCTTAGACGCCCCTAACTGCCCATTATACCAAGCCGGAATGGAGACTGCGAGATGGGAAGGGAGGCCGATAATTCAGAAGAACCTGAAGGTGACAGAGAATTACAAACTACAGGGCTGTGAGGGAGACATTTAACCTGTTCAGTGAGGTGATAGATCTGAGTTGAGGAGGATGATACTTGGTGAGCCAATTGATCAAATTTATACTCATTTACTTGTAAATTTGGTGGGATTGTACCGACATGTTAGAGGGTTTGTAAGACTCAGACGTAGGCAGAGAACCACCACAGAGACAGAAACACGTTTAAGGAAGTTTATTGAAAAAATAAGAATGAACGAATGAAGATGTTGATGTGCTGGCAGTCCTGTGGGCAAAACGAAAGAGAGGGCAATTAGTAACTGCTTTCAATACTGAGTGAATATGGAATACTGAATAATTTGTTTTCTTACCCAGATAGTAGTGCAGGCTGATGATGGGAAGAGGAGAGGAGGCTGCAGCACACCAACACTCACTGACTGGAGCAGGTAGGGGAAGAATAACTGGCAGGGAAAAGCTTTAACCTGAACCAGACTGGGAAGATGAGTTAGTTGAGGGGTATGGGGCTTACTTGAGATTGTCCATGCTTTATTCCGGGAGGGGTCCGCTAGAGAAGGAGTCCATGTCCGCTCAGAGGAGTCCAGCAGTGGAGCCTGTGCACAGGTAGGGAGGTAAAGGTAAGCAGTGGATTTTAGTTTCCTTACTTGGGTCCAAGATTTGGCAGAGAATTGACTGAGAGGTGAAAACAGGAGCAAGGCTGAGAGGCAAGCTGGAGCAAAACAAACAGGAACAAGGTGTAGGCAGTAGCAATGGCAGCGTGTAGTCATCTGACAATCCGACAGTCAGGGTTGTGTCTCCAGCTCTTAAAGAGGCAGCCTGTAGATGAGCTGCAGGTGTGACACAAGGGGCAGCTGAGAGAGAGAGAGAGAGACCGACCGAGAGAGAGAGAGAGAGAGACCGCTGGGGAATTATGTTATGGGGCAGTCCATCTGTCTGTCCCACTTTTGTGGAATCAACTCCTACAGTTTTATTCCGATACCAGGGTTTGATATACATTATTAAAATTTGGCTCCAATTGAAGGACTTTTGTGGAGTTTTGGGACAAAAAGTGAAAGTTGGTACTCAGATTCACCCCAATACCCTGACCTCTGACTATGGGTTTGTGGTCAAAAGTCAAGGTTAACATTCCATTTGTATGATTACTATAGAACTTGTAAAGCTAGGGTCACCAAACTTATAAAGGTTCACTCGGAGATCCTGAACTGTTTATGGGTTTGGGAGTCGAGGTTAAAGTTCAAGGTCAAAATGCCATATACAGTAACGACAACAACAAAAAACTAGGGTCACCAAGCTTGGTACACAGGTACCTTAGGACCCTGACCTACATCTATAGGTTTGAGGTCATAAGGTCAAAGGTCAACATTAGCATTCCCTTTGCACTATTACTATAGAATGAGTAAAGCTATGGTCACCAACATTGGTACACAGGTTCATCTTGAGACCATGACCTCTGACTATGGGTTTGGGGTCAGAAGGTCAAATGTCAAGGTTGGCATTCCCTATACCCTATCAATATAGAATGAGTAAAGCTAGGGTCACCAAACTTGCTACACAGATTCACCTTGGGATCCTGCCCTACAACTAATGGTTGTATACAACTATTTTTGTTGTATATTCGTGAATGATAGGCTTATCATAATTTGGTTCTGCCTCAAAGGGAAAAGTTCATAACTGCTCTTCTTGAGTTGCATATTGGGATCTTCAAAGAAAATAGAGGTGGGGGACATTGCATTCGCCTCAGAGTGGTGAAATGGGTGGAGACAAGTGTCATGGGTGATTTGTGACAGAAGGATAGCAGCTAGAGTGAAAGGGAAGATTTACAAGACAGTAGTGAGACCTCCTATGTTGTATGGTTTAGAGACGGTGGCGCTGACAAAAAGACAGGAGGCAGAGCTGGAGGTGGCAGAGTTGAAGATGCATAGATTCTCACTGGGAGTGACTAGGAGGAACAGGATTAGAAATTAGTATATCAGAGGGACAGCTCACGTTGAGCGGCTTGGAGACAAAGTAAGAGAGGCAAGGCTGAGATGGTTTTGACATGTGCAGAGGAGGGATATTGGATATATTGGACAAAGGATGTTGAAGATAGAGCTGCCAGGCAGGAGAAAAAGAGGAAGACCACAGAGAAATTCATGGATGTAGTGAAGGAGGGCATGGAGAGGGTTGGTGTTACAGAGGAAGATGGAAGGGATAGGGTGAGATGGAGGCAGATGATCTGCTGTGGCGACCCCTAAAGGGAGCAGCCAAAAAAAGAAGAATGTACGTGTATTCAAGATGTGCATATTGTAGGGAGTTTAATGATTTTCTAATATTTTTTCAAAATTTGTTCTCCTTTGAATTGTAGACTGTTTGCTTAAAGTCCTTAGATGGTTGTTACTTTTATTACAGATCTACACTATATTGAATCGTGAATTTTTCATTGATTTTTCTGGTTGTTGGTGTGCTAGTTACATATACACAATCGATAATGCTATGAACAGGCATGTAATGTACCATGTGCGGTGCTCTTGTTGGCTCATTCCACATTTCACTTGAATTGCTGCTACTGCTAAGCATCTTCCCCGACATTCACCAAACTCACACAATGATCCTCAGGTGGGTCTGCATTCAAGAGGTGCTCAAGGTCAAAGGTCAGATCTGAGCACTTGGGATTTCATAAAATTCGCTACTCTTCCTTGGCAGTTGCCTTGATGCTCACCAAACTCACTCAGTGATCCTTGGGTAGGGTGACCAGGTGTTCTACTTTGTGCTGGACATCTTGATGCAAACCAGGAGGATTTGTATCAGGTGGATGTAGGCCTGTAATGATAACAAATTTTGATGTATGATAAATTTTCCTCAAAATTATCACAATAAAATGATATTATCGTTGATGTCATGAAGTCCATTTTATGCCCCGGATATAGTGATATAATGATAACAGTTTATGTACAACTTTTCAAAGAGCTTTGAAATTTAGGGGTGAAAGCACCCTTGCAGCTGCAACATATGTGTTATATAGCTACACCCCAGTTTTAGGGCAATGAGCAGCTGGATTGTGAAGATGTCAACTCTTGTGAGCAAACTTGATAACAAAGCCGCCTTCTACACACACAGATAGCTGGTAATTGGTCAGACCATTTTGTCAGTTCATCAGCGAATGCTGCAAAAACTGCAAATGTGATTGAAAGGTACAGTTCAGTGAATAAATTATCAGAAATGAAGACTTACAGACATTTAATCTCCTGCTTTAAACTCTTCAAAAAAAATCCACAGCCATTTAGATATTTATACAACAAAGTATTCATGGTACAGTTACAATGATGGGACATGTTCTCCACATGGGTAAATGTGGTTTGATTATTTCATATTAAAAGATACTCAAACACCATAAAAATATTAGAACTTAAGGACAATATTATATACTTCCCTTCATCAGCTCGTACAAAGGCTAAAATTTTAAAAAATATCGAACTGTAAGTAAATCTGAAACTTCTGGAGTTGTTATCAAACTTAAAACTGATTTTGTTCTTCTGTTAAGACAAAACAAAGGGATTAAATTTTACATGACTCTCAGAAACATCTGGTTGTAGCTGTTTATCCAACTCATTCTGTTAGGGATAGATTATAGCTCAATCCGGTGAAGCCGAAAAACGCTAATGCGATGGCGTGTCGCCCGTCCGTCCATCTGTCTGTCTGTCCACATTTGCTGGAAATTGCTACTCCTCCTAGGCATTTGCCCTGATGGTCACCAAGGTCACTCACAGTGATCCTCAGATTTGTCTGCATCCAGGTTGTGCTCAAGGTCAAAGGTCAGGAGAGCTGGCTACTTACATGATTTCAGAAAAAAACAATACTCCGACGAAGCAATTGCCCTAATTCTCAACAAACTCACACACTATGATCTCCAGGCTGGTCTACATACATGTTGAGCTCAAGGCCAAGGTAAATGTCAAAGGTCAGGAAATCTGGGCATTTATGATTTCAGGAAAATCATTGATCCTCCTAAACAATTGCACAAATGTCTGGCAAACTTGTGCACAATGACCCTGTTTACATGATCACAAGTAAACCGATTATAATCAGCTTTCTGGAGTTACCTGATTATTCAAACTGTCATGTAAACAGAGTAATCCGATTATCTTTATCAGTTAAAGGCCATTATCGGTTTATGAGAAAACAGATTAACCCTTCTTAGAAAGCACCATCACTGTCTATGCCACAGTTCAGCGCCTGTCATGTGATGTGGCCATAAACACCCCCCCCCCCCCAAAAAAAATCCCCAGTTGTACTAAGTATTCGCCTCACAAGGTGGCAGACACGTATAACTTACTGCTCTTGGCTTGGAGGACTAATGTCTCCCAAATAACCACCCAAAAACCTCACTTCTGGGACACCAAAGAAGAAGAGTTTGTAAACAAATGTTGATGTGTGCCATTGCAACACAGAGGAGGCATTTGCTCCCAAATTTGCCAACTATGATTCGAAAAAGAGATGATTTAGCTTATGAAGGGAAATATCTACATTTTGTTATAACAGAGAGTGGCTGAAGCTGGTTAATTTTCACCTGCCATTGACCCCAGCACCATGTGACTGGACAGAACAATCGCACCAGTTCTGTGTCGTCATATAAGATAAATTGCAGCAGAATAAAAGCAAAATTGAGGTGGAATAATCATAAGAGTTTCTGGATGTGGGAGAGAAAGTGAAAATGACCGACAGAAGACAAAATAATGACCAGGATGACGAAAATGGACGAAACGAGTTGACTGGCCAGCAGTAAGTCTGACGAATTTCTTTGTTTACATTGTACTAATTTTCTGGTTCATATACTTTGAAGATAAGATAACAAAAAGCCCAAAACAAAAAAACAGTGACAAAAAACAAAACCATCCTTTGTGTAAAGATGTCCAAAGTCCAGTTTTGACTGAAAGTTATGTAATTCGGTATGGCTGCCGTGCATTATGCAAATTAGATATGTAAATTTACTCCCATCTCAAACTTTGGATCATAATCTACATCTTTCTAATTGACAGTAAGCCATTATCTCTTACCACTTTCAAATTATAGCTTTGGAAATCTCTGACATCTAAACTGAATATTTTCTTGAAAAAAAATCTTGACCACCAGGGAGGGAGGTTGCCTGGAGTAAAAGTGCGCCACAGTCGTTTACACCTAGTTTGTTTGCCCAGTAAACCGTTTACTCAGTGCATGTAAACACCATAAGCTGTTTTGTTACCTTTATAGGTTTATTCCAGTAATCAGTTTACTCATGACCATGTAAACATGGTCATTGAGTCTCAAGCAGTTCCACATCTAGGCTGTGCTTAAGGTGAAGGTCAATGGTCAGGGAGAGATATACTGTATATGTATGTATGTATACATACAGTATGTATATCTCCATCCATCTTCTGCCTCTTTTCCGGAGGTCTGGGTCGCAGAGGCAGGAGTTCAAGCAAAGAAGCCCAGACTTCCTTCTTCCCAGCCACCTGCTCCAGCTCTTCAGAGAGGATACCAAGGCGTTCCCAGACCAACTGGGAGACATAGTCTCTCCAGCAAGTCCTGGGTCTGCCCTGGGTCCCAGTGGGACGTACCTGAAACACCTCAAGTGGGAGGCATCCAGATCAGATGCCCATACCACCTCCACTGGCTCCTTTCAGTGTAGAGGAGCAGCGGTTCTACTCTGAGCCTCTCCCGGATGACTGATTTCCTCACCCTATCTCTAAGGGTGAGTCCAGCAATCCTACGAAGAAAGCTCATTTCAGTCGCTTGTATCCGCGATCTCACTCTTTCGGTCATTACCCAAAGCTCTTGACCATAGGTGAGGGTAGGAACATAGATTGACTGGTAAATCGACAGCTTTGCCTTAGAGCTCAGCTCCCTCTTCACCACAATGGACCAATACAACGTCCACATCACTGCAGATGCTGCCCTGATCCATTTGTCAATCTCTCGCTCCATTCTCCCCTCACTCGTGAATAAGACCCCAAGATACTTAAAACTCCTCCACTTGGGGCAGAAGCTTGTCCCCAACCGGAGAGGACGATCCACCTTTTTCCCGGCTGAGGGCCATGAGCTCGGACTTGGAGGTGCTGATTCTCATCCCAGCCGCTTCACACTCAGTGGCAGTCCGTCCCAGTAAGACCTGTAGGTCATTGCTGGATGAAGCCAACAGGACATCATCTGCAAACAACAGAGATGAGATCTTGTGGTCATCAAGCATGACACCCTCCGTTCCCTGGCTGCGCCTAGAAATCCTGTCCATAAAAATTATGAACAGGATCGGGGACAAAGGGCAGCCCTGGCGGAGTCCAACTCTCACTGGAAATAAGTCCGACCGAGTGTTGGCAGTACGAATCAAACTCTCACAACGGTCGTATATAAACCAGATAGCTCATAACAAGCCTGATACCCCATACTCCCAAAGCACCCCCCACAAAATAACCACGAGGGACGCGGTCGAATGCCTTCTCGAAGTCCACAAAACACATGTAAACTGATTGGGCAAACTCCCACGAACCCTCGAGGTGGTCCGATGTGCCATGGCCAGAATGAAAACCACATTGCTCCTCCTGAATCCGAGGTTCGACCAACGGCCAGACACTCCTCTCCAGCACCTTGGCATAGACCTTCCCAGGGAGGCTGAGGAGTGTGATCCCTCTAAAGTTGGAGCACACCCTCTGGTCCCCTTTTTTTTGAAGGAACCACCACCCCGGTTTGCCATGCTAAAGACACTGTCCCAGACCTCCATGCAATGTTGCGGAGGCGTGTCAACCATGACAGCCCTACAACATGCAGGGCCTTGAGGTACTCAGGGCGAATCTCGTCCACCCTCGGGGCCCAGACCAAGGACTTGTTCACCATCTTGGCAACCTCAGCCCCTGTGATGGGCGAGTCGTCCCCCTCGTCCACAAGTCCTGCTTCCTCTGTGGAAGGCGTGTCGGTGGAATTGAGGAGATCCTCAAAGTATTCCTTCCACCGCCCGACGATATCCCCAGGCGAAGTCAGCCGCGCCCCATCCGCACCATGCACAGTGTGGACAGGGAGCTGCTTCCCCCTCCTGAGCCTCCAGTCCGTTTGCCAGAATCTCTTTGAGGCCGACCAAATGTCTTGTTCTATGGCCTCACCAAACTCCTCCCACACCCGAGTTTTTGCTTCAGGAACCACCCGAGCTGCATTCCACTTGGCCTGCCGGTACACCTCAGCTGCTTTGGGAGTCCCACAAGCCAACCAAGCTCGATAGGACTCCTTCAGCTTAATGGCCCCCCTCACCACTGGTGTCCACCACTTGGTTCAGGGGTTACCACCACAAGATGCACCAACGATTTTGCGGCCACAGCTCTGGGCAGCCACTTCAATACTGGAGGTGGAGAACATGGCCCATTCAGACTCCGTGTCTCCAGACTCCCTCGGAATGTGGTTGAAGTTCTTCCGGAGGTAGGAGTTGAAGACCTCCCACACAGAGGCCTCTGTTAGATGTTTCCATTGCACCCTCACTATATGTTTGGGTCTACCAGGTCTGAATGGCATCCTCCCCTGCCATCGGATCCAACTCACCACCAGGTGGTGATCAGTTGACAGCTCTGCACCTCTATTTACTCGGTTGTCCAAGACACATGGTTGCAGGTCTGACACAATAACAAAATCGATCATTGGCCTGCGACCTAGGGTGCCCTGGTGCCAGGTGCACATATGGACACCCTTATGCTTGAACATGGTGTCTGTTATGGACAAACTGCGGTTAGCACAGAAGTCCAATAACTGAACACCACTCTGGTTCAGATCGAGCAGACCGTTCCTCCCAATCACCCCCCTCCAGGTTTCACTGTCATTGCCCACACGCACATTGAAGTCCCCCAGTAGGACAATGGAGTCTCCAAGGGGAGCCACCTCCAGCACCCCAGTCAAAGACTCCAAAAAGGGTGGGTACTCTGAACCATCATTTGGTGCATAGGCAGAAGTGATGGCCAAGACCTTTTTCCCGAAGGCGCAAGGAAACAACCCTTTCATCCACTGGGGGGAAACTCCAGTATAGAGGAGTTTGGCCTCTCTCTCTCTCTTTCTCTCTCTCTCTGTGTGTGTGTGTGTGTGTGTGTGTGTGTGTGTGTGTGTGTGTGTGTGTGTGTGTGTGTGTGCGTGCGTGCGCAGTCTTGTGAAAAAATTAGGGCACCTCATTAAATATTCAGTTCTTTATTAAGAAATGCTCACATATCTGTTTAACCTTGTTTTTATTTGCATTTTTTACATTTATTTTAATCATTTTAAGTGGGAATGAATGTGGGGGTGTCCTAAAAAAGATGGGGGCTGTCCTAATTCATTCCTCACTATTTGTTTAGAATTACATTTTACAGAAAATTTTAATAAACTCTTTAATTGTTTAGTTCTATTTTATGAATCTCCCAGTATTTTTAACATTGATATTCAATATCCATGTCATATGTTTAAAAAAAACACACAGGCTTATACAGGGTGTCCTAATTTTTTCACATGACTGTATGTATGTGTATGTACGTGTGTGTGTGTGTGTGTGTGTGTATGCATGTATGTATGTATGTATATATATATATGTGTGTGTGTGTGTGTGTGTGTGTGTATCGGTTTAATAAAATTATGGCTTACAAAGTCCTATGATCAGTCTGTTTGTGCATTTCCACACCCGTGTAAAAAAATTGTGGCTGAGCAGATGGCAAAATCTGTCTCAGACTGTCTTTGCCAACTTATTGACTGCACAGAATATTTTCTAAATCAACTCGAGTGCATGAATGATACTTGACTGAAAATTGGTGACCATGCTCCTGTCTCGACCAAGATGCTATTGAAAAGGAGATTTTTCTTTTTACTGAATCTTTGTTTGCAAATGAGGAAGTCCCTTAAGTCCCAAAGACGAGCCTTCGACAGCAAAAATAGGCTCTTGCAAACATGAAATGGCTTTTCTCCTGTGAATTTTAATCTAAGGCCATAATCAGGTTAAAGCTTTTGTTCCAGTCAGCTTCAGTTTCTGCACATTGTTAGCTGATCTAAAGGTAACTTTGATCAACTTTATACCCAGGGATAAGGGCGTCTCCACCTTATCGTGGTTGAGGGGTTTGTATGTGCTAACAGTCACAGGTGCTGTGTTGTTGGGGAACTAGGAAACAAGTCATGGGCCACATTAAGCTGTCAGAATTTATTAGTAGGCTGGAAAAAATATACTAGAGGGTAGTGTCTGACTCACAGGCATTGATGTTAACAATGACTTAGAGGTTCACTCAGCTGCTGAGGTGACTCTAGATGCCTAAAATGTGTCTATCCTGATGCCCTTATGTCCACTTTTTTTTTAAAGTTTCCCTTTATGCTTGCCTCATACAAAACAGACGAGCTTTTGTTTTTAACAACTCTGCTGTCTGGAGGCATGTGCTTCACTCCAGTACTGTGCAGAGTCAATTTTCTTCCACTTAAGGCATGTCACTACAGTGATTGTGAACAGCCTCTATTATAAACAAAACAAAATGCCTGAACACATTCTTTGTAGACACTAATGGAGTTCATCTGCTAATGTGGTGCACATGGCATACAGTGGGGTAAAAAAGTATTTAGTCAGCCACCAATTGTGCAAGTTCTCCCACTTAAAAGATGAGAGAGGTCTCCAATTTTCATCATAGGTATACCTCAACTGTGAGAGACAAAATGAGAAAAAAAAAAATCCAGAAAATCACACTGAAGGATTTTTAATGAATTAATTGGTAAATTCCTCGGTAAAATAAGTATTTGGTCAATAACAAAAGTTCATCTCAATACTTTGTTATATACCCTTTGTTGGCAACGACAGAGGTCAAACGTTTTCTGTAAGTTTTCACAAGGTTTTCACACACTGTTGCTGGTATTTTGGCACATTCCTCCATGCAGATCTCCTCTAGAGCAGTGATGTTTTGGGGCTGTCGCTGGGCAACACAGACTTTCAACTCCCTCCAAAGATTTTCTTTGGGGTTGAGATCTGGAGACTGGCTAGGCCACTCCAGGACCTTGAAATGCTTCTTACGAAGCCACTCCTTCGTTGCCCGGGCGGTGTGTTTGGGATCATTGTCATGCTGAAATACCCAGCCACGTTTCATCTTCAATGCCCTTGCTGATGGAAGGAGGTTTTCACTCAAAATCTCACGATACATGGCCCCATTCATTCTTTCCTTTACACGGATCAGTCGTCCTGGTCCCTTTGCAGAATAACAGCCCCAAAGTATGATGTTTCCACCCCCATGCTTCACAGTAGGTATGGTGCTCTTTCTCCTCCAAACACGACAAGTTGAGTTTTTACCAAAAAGTTCTATTTTGGTTTCATCTGACCATATGACATTCTCCCAATCCTCTTCTGGATCATCCAAATGCTCTCTAGCAAACTTCAGACGGGCCTGGACATGTACTGGCTTAAGCAGGGGGACACGTCTGGCACTGCAGGATTTGAGTCCCTAGCGGCATAGTGTGTTTCTGATGTAGCCTTTGTTACTTTGGTCCCAGCTCTCTGCAGGTCATTCACTAGGTCCCCCCATGTGGTTCTGGGATTTTTGCTCACCGTTCTCGTGATAATTTTGACCCCACGGGGTGAGATCTTGCGTGGAGCCCCAAATCGAGGGAGATTATCAGTGGTCTTGTATGTCTTCCATTTTCTAATAATTGCTCCCACAGTTGATTTCTTCACACCAAGCTGCTTACCTATTGCAGATTCAGTCTTCCCAGCCTGGTGCAGGTCTACAATTTTGTTTCTGGTGTCCTTTGACAGCTCTTTGGTCTTGGCCATAGTGGAGTTTGGAGTCTGTTTGAGGTTGTGGACAGGTGTCTTTTATACTGATCATGAGTTCAAACAGGTGCCATTAATACAGGTAACGAGTGGAGGACAGAGGAGCCTCTTAAAGAAGAAGTTACAGGTCTGTGAGAGCCAGAAATCTTGCTTGTTTGTAGGTGACCAAATACTTATTTTACTGAGGAATTTACCAATTAATTCATTAAAAATCCTTCAATGTGATTTTCTGGATTTTTTTTCTTCTCATTTTGTCTCTCATAGTTGAGGTATACCTATGATGAAAATTGGAGACCTCTCATCTTTTAAGTGGGAGAACTTGCACAATTGGTGGCTGACTAAATACTTTTTTGCCCCACTGTATCTCAAGATTCAAAGATTTTATTTGTCAATACTACTATATGTACAGGACATACAGGAGAATTGAAATGCTGTTTCTCTCTTCAGTGGTGTGCACAATATAAATAAAAAAAGGAATAAGGCTGGATAAACAACAGCAGTCTTATGTACAGTTATGCTACTCGTAGTGCAAATGGTGAAAAAAGATAAAACCCAGACATCCCATTTATCTATAAATGCATCAAATCTCTGTCTGTGTGTCTGTCTGTTCCTCACATATCTCTCAAACCGTTCGTCAGATTGGCCTTAGATTTTATAAGCGCTTTGCTGAGGTTACGAGGGTGTGCATCCCCGAGTATGGAGTTGCTCAGTCAAAATATGTAATTCTTATCAATTAAAGTTTAGCCACAGCTCTGTCTCATGCCCAGGCTTCTAGAAGTGTGGGCGGGGTTTCGGATTGACTCCATACTGATTGGATGGTATGCGGCATTACGGTATCAGTAACCACAGCGCTCCGTGAGCAAAACAAAGAAGCGAAATACGACAAATTTGATTAAAAAATGCTAATACTGAAGATTTAATGCTTAAAAAACATTATACCATAAAGTTGCTGTGATTGCGTAGGTCTAATGGATAATTCGGCATGGAGAACACAAGGTGGGGGTGGGGGGTGCTGGCGGGGACCCGTGGTGCCGCAAAGGACATCACTGGGACATCACTGCATATATAATGAAAGCACAGAACTACACGGATGAGGACAAATTCTATTCTCTGAGTGCACTGTGCTGATTTGATTTGATTTGACCTTGTTTGCTCCGTGTTTACATTCCTCCTGACTGAGATAAGTGGAAGGATCGGCTCATGTCTACCCAAACAATCAACAATCAGTTGTTTGTCGTCAGCGGATTGGACCCCCGAGGACAATGCCCATGTGCTTTCTGCAAGCAAGAGAGAGAGAGAGAGAGAGAGAGAGAGAGAGAGAGAGAGACTCTGGACTTGTTTATAAGTCACATGATTATAACATCTATCCACTGCCAGGAGGCACCCTCTGCTGCTCACTAACAACTGTTACATTTACACTATACAATGCATACAACACTACATGCATACGATATACACACACTGCTCTCCTTCTGCGTGTGATTTGTCTACTAAATGTCTGCTAAATATGCATTGAGGTTTTTTTTGCCTGCAATCAAAATTTCGCTTACTCATTAAGCGTCAATTTGATAAAACATGTTTTTTTCTCTCGCCTATTGTGTCATATCCTCTCTTTTCTTTTTTTTTTCCTTTCTTCTTTATGACTGGCGCCTAGCGGCTGCCCCGGCCTTGGATGCGCTCTGCAGAGTGTGCCCAAATGCCAAGTCACGTTTCGTTACCTTGTATTCATACATGTGTAATGACAATAAAGTTGAATCTCATCTCATCTCATCTCATCTCACTGGGACACGGGTAAAGCAGCAGCTGAGACTCTCGTTAACTGGGTAGGCTTGACTTGGTTCCCTGTGAAGGACTGCGATCCGCTGGTTCATCTACTGCTTCTCCAACACCGGTGTCCAACCGAGTGCTCCACGATCGTTTGTGGGGAGGCATGCCCAACCTGCTCGGTCAGTGGTAAACGTTCATTGTGGAGCACAATGTAATGGCCAGATCAACTGCATATCATATGCGGACAGATATGCAAGCTTTGACTAAATGACAACAAGATGCAAAAATGCCCAAATAATGAAATAAATCATTTTTATTTAAATATTTAGACAAATGGGCAACACTGATGCAACAGTTGCAGCCAAACGGGTCATTCTGCTGTATATATAAAACGTGCAAGTTAGGTTGATTGGAGACTCTATAAAGTGGCCCTAGGTATGAATGTGTGTGTGAATGGTGACGGGATTGGCACCGTACTTTGCACCGTACTCTGGTCTTGTAGACTTTAAGACCAGAGGAGAGAAAATGTTGGACTTAGTGTACACAAACACAGATGCTTATAAGGCAATACCCCGCCCCCACCTCGGCCTTTCTGACCACATATCCGTGATGCTGGTGCCTGTCTACAAACCTTTATTGAAGCGCAGCAGGCCAGCAGTGAAACAAATCAGGATTTGGCCAGAGGGTGCAACCTCTGCACTGAAGGACTGTTTTCTGCACACAGACTGGGAGGTTTTCAAAATAGCAGCCTCCCAGGAAGACAAGTCAGATGTGGAGGAGTATGCTGAAACGGTCACCAGCTACATCGCGAAGTGCACGGAGGATGTCACTACAGTGAAGACCATCACTATGCAGGGTAACCATAAGCCCTGGGTGACTGCAGAGGTGCGCTCGCTGCTTACAGCCAGAGATGCAGCCTTCAGAGTGGAGGACAGGATCGCTCTCCGCTCAGCCAGGTCTGCACTCTCAAAGGGAATTAAGGCAGCGAAGCGCGCCTATGCGGAGAAAATCCAGGGGCACCTCTGTGACACTAGGAACACCAAGCAGATGCGGCAGGGAGTTCGGACACTGACGGGCTATAAGTCTAGGCAGGGGGTCGATGATGACGACACTTCGCTTCCAGACAGGCTCGATGACTTCTTTGCACGTTTTGAAGCATCTAACCCGACAACCAGAGGGAGGGCTGGCCCACCCCCACCATCGGTCAGACCAGCTTTTACCATCAACACAGCGGACACATGGAGGACCCTAACCAGAGTCAACCCACGTAAAGCTGCAGGTCCGGACAGCATCCCGGGACGTGTACTCCGAGACTGCACAAGTGAGTTGGCGGATGTCCTGACTGACATTTATAACATCTCCCTGAGTCAGGCCATTGTCCCCAGATGCTTCAAGACCTCTATCATTGTACCGATGGCAAAGAAACCAGTTGTGTCCTGTTTGAATGACTATCGTTCTGTTGCACTGACACCAATTGTGATGAAGTGTTTTGAACGGCTTGTCAAACCACACATTATAGCCTGCCTCCCTGCATCACACGACCCGCTCCAGTTTGCATATCGTTCAAACTGCTCCACAGAGGATGCTATAGTCACCACCCTACACTCTGTCATCACCCACCTGGACCAGAAAGACACCTATGCCAGACTCCTGTACATTGATTTCAGTTCAGCATTCAACACCATTATTCCCCAGAGACTGATGGAGAAATTACTCCTTCTTGGTCTGAACACCGCCACATGTCTCTGGATCTTGGATTTCCTGACTGAGAGACCTCAGTCTGTCCGGGTTGGAAACAACATCTCCAACTCTGTCACGCTGAGCACCGGATCCCCTCAAGGCTGTGTACTCAGTCCACTGTTGTTTACACTTCTAACACATGACTGTGTATCCAGACACGAGGGGAACCAGATTAAGTTTGCAGACGACACCACGGTGGTGGGACTTATTCAGAGGGATGAGGAATCAATGTACAGGGAAGAAGTGAGAGACCTGGAGGGCTGGTGCAGGGAGAACAATCTGGTGCTCAACATGGACAAAACGAAGGAGATGATTATCGACTTCCGGCGGTCACAGCCTGAACACATCCCCCTCAGCATCGGCGGCCGTTTAGTGGAGAGAGTAGAGAACATCAAGTTCCTCGGAGTGCAGATCTCGCAGGACCTGACCTGGAGCAAGAATTCCTTGGGGATCAGGAAGCGGGCTCAGCAGAGACTGCACTTCTTGAGGAAACTCAAACAGGCCTCTCTCCCCATCTGCACCTCAGGACCTTCTACAGAGGTGTGGTGGAGAGTGTTCTGACGTACTGCATTGCTACATGGTACTCCAGCTGCAGTATGTCAGACAAAAAAGCCCTGCAGAGGATAGTCAAGGGAGCTGAGAGGGTAATTGGAGTCTCCCTCCCCTTTGTCCAAGAACTTTTTCAGAACCGTTGTAGAAGCAGGGCACTGAACATTGTCAAGGACCGTTCTCACCCTCTGCATAAACACTTTGAACTTCTGCCATCTGGTAAACGATTCCGGAGCATCAGAGGCAGAACCACCAGACTGATCAACAGCTTCCTTCCACAAGCTGTCAGGATGCTGAACAGTTGACCCGGAATCTCTCATACACACTACTGCACCTACGGACATTATGTATATTATTTGTATATTATAGTTAGTTTTTCCCAAGTATGTCTCAGGGATGTGTGAATGGATGGGGGGGTGAAGATATGTGTGAGTGTGTCTATCATGCTGCTTCTATTTATATGGATGCCGAGAGAAACGCAATTTCATCTTGCCTGCACTACAGTTGTATGTACAGCAATATGACAAAGTTGGATTTGTACCGTGGCTGCCTCATCCATCCATGTGGATGCCCTGAATTTCCCTCTGGGGATCAATAAAGTATACCAAAAAAAAAATAAAAAAAAAAATTGGTGTTTTGTACTTATAATATTGCTAAAATATAAAAGGATGCACTTCAATGGGTCTCAAATATTTGTAAACGTGTCCTGTTATAGTACTGCATGAGTTTATTGACGATAGACTATAAACTACACATATAAACTAAATTATAACGGTGACTGAACAACTCCCATTCCCCAAAGTTCAAGATACAACATTATGAATAGAACTCATAAAAGATCACACAAATAAGTGATCTGTCAAGAAATAAACAAGCGGTTCTTAAACAGTGACTAATATTGGATGTCCTGTTCATTTTCAATTATTCTATAATTAATATTCACACAATCAAATCTCAATTCAGTCCCGTTCATATTTGTCAAAGTTTAACATGTGTGATTGCCTGTATAGGCTACACCTCTGTATTCCACTTTCAAACACAGCCTACATTTGGGCCTGTAAAGCCTAATTGGGCTCCCTGTTTCAGACAGGAATACTTGCATTCTACAGACATGCACTAGTAGTGCAAATAAAGATAAACGATCAAACCCAGCAAGCCTATATACAGAAAAGGTAGAGCAGTAATACTTGTAGTTGCAAGTTTGATGCAGTAGTGTAGGTGCAGACAGTGAAAGATTGGACTGCTCATGATCAATATTACAATAACAGACAGCAGCAGATATGGCATATGTGCAAATGGTTGCAGAAAAGTGCAGAGATATACAGCAGCAGATGTATTACTGTTGGTGTGCCAGTCTTTCTGTGCCAACAGCTGAGGTAGTTATTGTGCGAGTGAGTGCATTATGGTCCTGGGGGGAGGGGGGTAGTGGATAGAGTTCAGGGTCCTGATGACCTGGTGAACAAAGCTGTTTAGCAGTCTTGTGGAGCGGGCCTGGAGGCTCCGGTACCTTTTCCCTGAGGGCAGCGAGCTGAAAAGGGGGTGTGAGGTGTTGCCTGCAAAGTTTATGGCTCTGCGGGTGAGGTAGATGTCCGAAAGCAGGGGCAGAGGGGCATCGATGATCTTGCTGGCTTCTTTCACTGTCCGTTGTAGTGTCTTCCAGCAGGAGGCAGTGCAGCTTCCATACCACACCATTATGCAGCTGGTGAAGATGCTCTCAATGGTGCCCCAGTAGAATGAGCACATGATGCATTGTATAGATACATTTTTATAGTGTTTAGTGTCTTAAAGGTCCCATATTGTGCATTTTACAGGAATTAATTTTTTGATATCCTGAAGCATATATCTTTGTAGTCTCAGTGTTTCCTCTGGCTTAAACACCTTGGCACAGTGGCAACATATTTTTCCCCCCGGGGGGGGGGGGTAAACATACTGGAATATGTTAATTTTATACTATTTATTTCTTAAAATTTTACACAGTAACGTTGCGTATGGAACTTACCATTTGAAGTATTGTACAACCGAGGCTTGAATATTGGGACACTTGGGGTCCCACCCAGACATCCTGTGTTTAGACTTTTTAGTGGTGTATCCTTCTCGCCTTCCTCTGCCTGAACACTTCCCTCTCCTTGGCTCCTCTCTTCTGTCTCATCTTGCCCTCTCTGAGCTCTGTCTAATTCAGGTTCTCTCTCTGTCTATGGCGGTATACAAACAGGTTAGTAGTAGTAGTAGATTAGTTTATTTGACAGGGACAGTGCAATAAACATAGACAATTAATCAAAGACAATCAATCTGATGTGTTGCACATAGAGTGTATAGCTATTAGCTAATTTGCAACTCTTGTCCCTGGATGGGCTTTAGAAAAGAGAATCAAGTAAAGATGAAAAAAAAAAAAAACACTAACCACATACATCAATGCAGAAAGATTATAAATACACAATTATAAATATTATAAATACACAAATATAACAGCCTGACTCACATTTAACATAAATATTATAAATATTATAAATACACAAATATAACAGCCTGACTCACATTTAACACATATAACATAACTCACGTTTGCCTATTTCAGGCCTCCCTCCCTTCGTCACTCACTATAAACACACATTTATTCCTTCCCTTCATTCACTCTCTTTAGAAAATATCAAGTGTCATGTTTTGTCCTGCAGGATTTTTTTTTTGTCATGGTTTACATAAATGACAAAAAATATGTGTATTTTTTGTATTTTTATTGTAATGCTTCTTTTTTTCCATTGAGAGAGCAGGGAAGGGAAAGAGACATTCATAATAGTAATGTACTCAAGCATACTTAAATTATATGATCAGGTGGGTATAGCAACCAGAAATTCTACTCATGTAAAAGCAGTGCTTTGAAATTAATAATTAAAAGTAGGCAACCAAAATTTTCTTAAGTTAAGGGTACAAAGAGCAGCCACTTAAAAACTTGAGTAATGACTTCAGTCTTGAAGGTTTGAGGCTTTTCTCCAAAATTTATAACAAATTTCTTATAGTTTTCTACTTTTCTCTGTAAATCTAAAGTTGAAATCATGTTCCTCAAATGTGTAATTTCCTCTTGTAAAATTGGCTTTTCTTGTACATTTGAAACTTTATTATAAATTGTGGATTATTTTATGACTATTTTATGTATGTTTTTTTTAAAATAAAATTAGGTTGTTTTTTTTTGTTTTTTTTTTAAGATAAATTTGAAACAGACTGTGGTAATTTTTTTTACTTTTTCCTTATAACGATTTACATTTTTGACCATAACTTTGCAGTCAGAACAGAACAATAATTTAACTCTGATTACAAAGAAAAAAATATTAATAAAATTGTATTTAATGAAATAAATTAACTTAAATGACCAAGGATGCCGTTATTTCTGTTGTAATATTTCTTTAGGGTTTTTTTTTTGTTTTTTTTTTTTAGAAATCTCCTCACCACCCAGACAGCAGGAAAAACCTCCCTTATTTTGAAATCAGATGTTGGCACGTTAGGTTAATTGGCATCAAACTGGGGATTCTAAATTGTCCTTATGACTGTGAGAGTGAATGGTTGTCTGTCTCTCTGTGTTGGCCCTGCGATGGACTGGCGATTTGTCCAGGGTGTACCCTGCCTCTCGCCCAAAGGTGCTTGGACAGGCTCCAGCCCCCCCGCGACCCGAAAAGGATTAAGCGGAAGAAGATGGATGGATGGATGTTGGCACATTTAGTTTGTCTGAAGGCTGCTGACAGATTAAAGTCATTGACTTCATGAATTTTGGTCATCTTAACCTGCCAGATACATAATAGGGAACTGTAGTGGACTCTAAAGACATAATTCACCACAATATGTGTTCATGTACAGAATGATCTGTTTAGGCAGTTATAGTTGGGCACTTAGGCATTCTCATCAGGCACCTCTCTAGGCAGCCGCTGAAGGACCTCAGTTTAGAGCTAGCGTTTTTAGCTGTTGCTTTTTGTTACTGCCGCTGGAGAATAAAAATGGCACGCCTGCTCGTGCAAGAAAAGAGAGAAATTGCCAGTCTCTTCATTCCTGCAATTCCTACAGAACATAACTTAATATTGTAGTGGCTGGTGAAATACATCCTCAGCAATTCATCAGTCCCTTGCCTTTCCCTTCATATGAAGCCGGCTGCATATGAATTCTAACCACTTCTCTTAGCTAAGCGACTTCCATTATTGCCCCCGTTTCCAGTGGGTTAAAACCATGATAAACGCCAGTACTTGCATACCTCTAATGATTTTTTCCACGTTTAAAGTACTTTAATAAACTCATGTTTCTGTCAGTCACACTTAGCGAGACACTGTTTGCTGACTGAAAAACTCATGTGGGCGGGACGCTTCTAAACTCTGCACAGATGACAGCCACGTGCGTTGTTCGTGTGCGCGCTTGCGGAAAGTCATTGCTTCATATATTTTTCTTAATAAATTCATATCGCCTTGGGTTGGCGATAAAATTTATGACGCGGCAGGCCGCCACGGAGAAATGTTACCAGAGGAAACCCTGAGTCTTGAAGGTCTCATTTACTGCACCCTTCCCACATATTGACAGGTCCCACAGGCCTTAGTAAAGTATCTGTTACATACTTTGGTCAAATTCCCTTTAACTTTTTAGTTATTGCAGCATCATTGCAAATCATCTTTTGCAGCCTTCTTCAGAATGGCTCATTTTAGTAGATTTCTCTGTAAATGCTCATGAGTTTACCTTACCCTCTGTTAGAAAAATACCCGATTCTTTGATTGAAAGGTCCAAGAACAAACCGGAGATTTCTTCAGTTTAAAGGATGGTACATTTATTTAGAAGTCACATGTAAAGCAAGCAGCGCTGGGTGCAGCGTGACGCAGCTCCCTCTGGAGCGTTGCCACACTGAACCCCGACTTCCGGGTGCAGGTTACAATTATCCCCTCGGGTTGGGCGAGCCAGTACAATGGGATGGGCTTGTACGCGACTATCTGATTGGCTAATCTACCTATGGCGGGAACAGGCCATCCACTGAAGACGCCTCTTCATTCTAGAATGTGCTATCAACAGTGTGCGTGGGTGTTTGGTTTGGGTGTGTATCTAATGTGAAAGACCTGACTTTAAAGAGAGAGAGAAAAGACAGAGAGGGCTCTATACCTTTGTCTCATTCCTGTTATCAATATACCATAACATAACATAATTGTTCATAAGCAAACAGAATTTGTATGGAATATGTGTAGGGCATAATGGGAGATCACCTACAGAATTATTATTCTGGCACTAACTATACATTAACCCGACTTCCGGTTATGGCTGCCACGTAGGACGGATGTGTCTCACTCTGCTCTGCTCCTGGAGAAAAAAAATCGGCAAATAACTCTCTCATTTGGGACAGAACGTATCCCAGCGTCTGGGCGAGGATATGTCGGCGAAGCCTAAGGCTGGAAAACCAGGTAAAGGAAAAAGCGAGCCGCCGAAACAGTCCAAATTAACGGACTTTCAGGTCTCTGACGCAGCAAATAAAACTCCATATATGGCGGAGGAGGCTGGCAACGGTGCGATGTCTGCGGGGAGAGGCGCAGATGCGCTGATGGCTGCCATGAGTTCAATGAGAGCGGACTTTTCCTCTAGATTTGATGGGATTATGACAGCGTTGGAAGGAATAAGAAAGGAATTGGGTGACTGTGTAGAACGAACGGCGCAGATGGAGCTCCGTCTCGCTAGTGCTGAAGATGACGTCACCCGTCTTCAATTAAAGGTGCGCACTTTGGAAAAAAAAAAAAATCTCTGGAAAATAATATTTTGGATTTGGAATCTCGGTCGAGACAGAATAACTTGAGGCTGGTGGGTCTTCCAGAGGAATCAGAAGGTCAGGACGTATGTTCCTTTCTGGAAAAGTGGATTCCGGAGGTGCTGGGCAGCGAGGAGTTGCAATCAGCAGTGGTTCTGGAAAATGCACATCGCATTGGCCCACGGAGAGATAAGGGACCGCCGAGGACCTTAATTATGAAGTTTCTTAGCAACAGAGACAGGATGGGACTTCCGGTTATGGCTGCCACGTAGGACGGACGTGTCTCGCTCTGCTCTGCTCCTGGAGAAAAAAATCGGCAAATAACTCTCTCATTTGGGACAGAACGTATCCCAGCATTTGGGCGAGGATATGTCGGCGAAGCCTAAGGCTGGAAAACCAGGAAAAGGAAAAAGCGAGCCGCCGAAACAGTCCAAATTAACGGACTTTCAGGTCTGTGACGCAGCAAACAAAACTCCATATATGGCGGAGGAGGCTGGCAACGGTGCGATTTCTGCGGGGAATGGCGCAGATGCGCTGATGGCTGCCATGAGTTCAATGAGAGCGGACTTTTCCTCTAGATTTGATGGGATTATGACAGCGTTGGAAGGAATAAGAAAGGAATTGGGTGACTGTGTAGAACGAACGGCGCAGATGGAGCTCCGTCTCGCTAGTGCTGAAGATGACGTCACCCGTCTTCAATTAAAGGTGCGCACTTTGGAAAAAAAAAATAAATCTCTGGAAGATAATATTTTGGATTTGGAATCTCGGTCGAGACAGAATAATTTGAGGCTGGTGGGTCTTCCAGAGGAATCAGAAGGTCGGGACGTATGTTCCTTTCTGGAAAAGTGGATTCCGGAGGTGCTGGGCAGCGAGGAGTTGCAATCAGCAGTGGTTCTGGAAAAAGCACATCGTATTGGCCCACGGAGAGATAAGGGACCGCCGAGGACCTTAATTATGAAGTTTCTGAGCAACAGAGACAGGATGAAGATCTTCAACGCTGCACGTGCTAAAGGAGAGATTAAACACCAGGACCAGCAGGTGCGGTTCTACCCAGATTTGGCCACAGGAATCCAGCAATTGAGGAAGCAGTTTGATCCCGTACGTAAGGAGCTGCGCAACCTTGGGATTCGTCATGGTGTAATCTATCCTGCGAGACTGCTGACCACGTATGAGGGCAGAACCCACATCTTCAAGACCCCAGAGGAGGCGCAGGAGTTCATCAAGAAGATCAAAGAAGAAGAAGAGACTGGTGGGAGCTAAGCATGAACAAAATATAAGGTAGAATAATTAAGCATTTGCACAGGCATCTGACTGACTTGAAGTAAATAGTAAGTTTACAAAATATAGATTGTATTATATATTAAAAAAACAAAACAAAAACAAAACAAACAAAAAAAAAAACTATGATGTACAAAGTTGTTAAAAATTTTGGAGTTAAGTTGGAAAACTACAGAGGAGAGTTAATGTTACGTCATTAAAAGCAGTAGAGTTAGGGTGATTGGGAGGATGAAGAAGGAGTGGCTTAGGCTGTTCCCCGTGGGTGTGGAACGGTCGATGGCTATATCGGGAGACAGAATTTTTCTTTTGATTTTGGGGGGTTTGCCACAAGTGTGGGAAGGGGAAATTTGTTTGTGTGTAGTTTGTAGGATGAATGTTCAACCACTCATGTTTTTGCTTCTCTGTATGAGCATGTTTACACTGCAAGGTAATCCCAAACTCTCTATTGATCATGGACCAAAGTGTAAATCTTAATTTAACTTCATGGAATTGCAGAGGTCTACAAAATTTAAAAAAACTTAAACAAGTTATGAATAAAATAAAGGACATGGGTTCAAGAATTGTGTTTTTACAAGAAACTCATCTGATAGAGGAGGATGTTAAAAGAATTAGGAGTAGATGGCAGGGAAGTGTATTCACCTCTTCATTTTCATCCCGAGCCAGGGGAGTTATGACTCTCATACATAAATCAGTTCCTTTTCAAGTGAAAAATGTAATTGGAGACAAATTTGGAAGATATGTAATCATTCAAGGTTCTTTGCTATTAGAAAATATAAATCTTGTGAACTTATATGGTCCCAATATAGATGATCAGAAGTTCTTTGCTAATTTATTTCTCATCTTATCATCACTTACAGGGCAACATATAATAGCAGGGGATTTTAATTGTACATTGAATCCAGGTGTGGATAGATCAACAGGACTGGATTGTACGCACATTGGATGTAGGATGACTATTAATCATTTTATGAAAGAATTGAGATTGTTAGATATATGGAGAGAAATGAAACCACAAGTTAAAGCCTATTCTTGTTATTCCAGTACCTACAAGACATTCTCACGTATTGATTATTTTTTGATTTCCACAGAATTAAGGTCCAAGATTCAAAACTGCTTTTATGATAACATCGTGATCTCTGATCATGCACCCTGTTGTCTAATATATGTAGATAAAAAATTGACAAAGGAATCAGGTAGATGGCAATTTCAGCATAAATGGCTTCAGGATGAGGAATTTGTCAAGTATATAGAAAAACAGATAGACGAGTTCTTTGACATCAATACTACACAAACATCAGCATGTGTAAAGTGGGAGGCTTTCAAAGCTTTTATTAGGGGACATATTATTAGTTATACAGGATCAAAATCTAAGAAGACTCGAGAGGAGAGAGCTAAATTGGAACATAAAATAAAAAATCTTCAGGAAAAAGTGTATGCAGGAAGTGACCCAAGGTTGGAGAATGAATTACTGATTTTGAGAGCTGAATACGACAAAAAATCAGCGAATAGAGCTGCCTCGAGTCTTCTAAGATTGAAACAATCTTTTTATGAACAAGGTGAAAAATCAGGAAAATTATTAGCATGGCAGATTAAACAATTGGAAATTAAAACACCAATTACCAGTATTATAAGTAACGGACAGGTAGTTATAGATCCTTTAGAAATTAATAGAGCCTTTAGAGATTACTATGAAAAATTATATGATACCAAAAATGAACCTGATTTAACAAAACTAAATGGGTTTTTGAACGAACTATCTATACCGTGTATTCCAAATGAAAACAGGGAGATATTGGAGTCTAAAATTAGTCAAGAAGAAGTTGGGCTAGCCATTGATAATATGAAATCAGGAAAAAGTGCAGGACCAGATGGTCTTCCAGTTGACCTTTATAAAAAATTTAAGAATAAATTAATAAAACCTTTTTTGGAAATGGTTTTAGAAGCATTTCAAAATAATAATTTACCATCATACATAAATAATGCCTTAATTATACTGCTGCCAAAACCAGGTAAGCCCTCTAATAAATGTGAAAATATGAGACCAATAAGCCTATTAAACGCCGACCTTAAGATAATCTGTAAAATTTTAGCAAGACGAATACAAGAAATTTTACCAAATATTATTAATAGAGATCAGAATGGCTTTATAAAGGGTAGACAAGGCTTCCATAATATAAGAAGACTATTTAATATTATTTATTTTAATAAAGAAGCACCGGATACAGCTCTCCGATCACTGGACGCCGAAAAGGCCTTTGATAGAGTTGAATGGCCCTTTCTTTTTGAAGTCCTACAAAGGTTTGGACTTGGAAATAATTTCATAAAATGGGTTCAAATAATATACAATAATGCTACAGCAGAAATCCTAACAAATAACAATATTTCAAAACCAATAAAAATCAATAGAGGATGTCGACAAGGCTGTCCACTTTCACCTTTACTGTTTACTATGGCAATTGAACCTTTAGCGATAGCGATACGTTTACATTCACAAATATATGGAATTAAAGTTGGACCAACAGAACATAAAATCTCCCTGTACGCCGATGACATAATTTTGTTTATGTCGAATCTAAAAAAATCAATTCCAACCTTGTTGAATTTAATAAAGAATTTTGGGGAAATATCAGGATATAAAATAAATAAAACTAAATCTTCAATATTAATGCTAAATGAGACCCAGAGAAATTACCCAGCCCCTGAGGTAAATCAATTCAATGTTGTAAATCAGTTTAAATATTTAGGAATCCAAATTGTGCCTAAGCTAGAATCAGTCGCCAGTGTCAACTATGAAGCCTTAATGTCAGATATCAATGAGTTAATTCAGAGATGGATGTCACTACCAATGTCGATGATCGGGAGAATCAATATACTTAAAAGTAATATTTTACCTAAAATACTTTATTTATTTCAATACATTCCCTTATCACCACCTTTAGATCTATTCTCAAGAATAAAAAAAAAGTTAGTGGAATTTATATGGAACAACAGGAGGGCTAGATTACGTCTGTCTTTATTATATTTACCATTTGATCGTGGAGGTCTGAAATGTCCAAATTTTATGTTGTATTATTGGTCGGCACAACTGAGGTCTATGACATATTATTTTTCATCAAATGATCTCCCTCACTGGACTGAAATGGAATCATACAATTTACCTTTACCTCTTCCCATATTCATATACTCAGATTCGGCAAAAAAATTACAAAAACAAGTTAAAAATCCATTTGTAAAGCATATGATCAAAATATGGTGTGAAGCTAAAAACTATTTAAAAGAACCACAGTTATTGTCACAATTTAGTCCAATATGGGGTAATCAATATTTTAAACCAGGGAGAGCGGACGCTGTATTTAAAGTATGGAATTTAAAAGGGATACAAAAGATTCAGGATTTATATTTGCCATGTGCAGATAACATAATGTCTTTTGAAGAGCTGAGGATCAAATTTAATCTCAATAGAACACATTTTTTTAAATATCTTCAACTTAGAAACTTTATTCGATCAAATCAAAATAAAGCTCTCACTCGACCTATTTACTCATCCTTGGAAAAAATGATGATGAAAGATAGTAAAAAGGGTATTATTTCAGAGTTTTATAACTCATTGACACTATCTTCAAGTGAAAATTCACTGAAAAGATTAAACTACTGGAAAGAAGATCTGCAAACTGAAATTTCAGAGGAACAATGGGAATTGGCTTGTACAGAAGCTCAAACCAAATCAATAAATGTACGCCTTAAATTGATACATTTCAAATGGTTAATGCGGATGTATGTTACACCGGAGGAGTTAAGTAGATATAACAAAAATATACCAGATACATGCACAAAATGCATGGAAAGTAAAGGAACCCTATTTCATTGTTTATGGGAATGTAGATTAATAAGAATGTTTTGGGAAGAGGTGAGGGTAACAATTGAAAAAATAATCTCAAAACAAATCATATTGAATCCTAAACTGTTTTTGTTGGGTCTGTACCCAGAAAAGCATAATTTTAATAAAAGTGAAAGAACATTCATAGACCTCAGTTTGCTTAATGCCAAAAAATGTATTGCACTATTATGGAAAAAGACTCATAGACCAGATGTGACTCAGTGGTTAAGACAGATGTTAACAAACCTTCCATTAGAAAGAATAACATATATACTGAAGTCAGAGGAAATTGTGTTTGAGAATATATGGAGACCTTTTATTGATTATGTAAAAAATTTAAACATAACTCTTGAAGAAGAAGGTGAATGATGTGTGTGGACCTTGTAAATTCCAAACTGGTGAACATAATATGTAAAAAGGTTCAATAAAGATATTGTGGAAAGAAAAAAAACTATACATTAACCCTTTCAATCCCCCCTTTGACATGATTTTATCATGTCAACCATGTATGGTGTGAGACACTCTAGCAATTAACAGATGGTGAATAAGGCAGGTCCCTGCATTGTGTGTCAACCCAAGAGGCTTGCACCATTGGTTCTGCTACCCGTGCCTCCCCCCTTTGACACCTTAGCACGGTGCAGCGATGTCTAAGAGGTGAACTGTCACCAGGTCCTGTACCCCCCTCGAGGTCTCCTCATGATCATTGTTCTTTGTCCAGTGGAGTGGACCATGTAGGGGTCATAGGGTCGAATAGAATCAGTCCACAAAACCTTTGTCCACCGGTTGACCCTTGCCAGGGCTCACATCATTCAGCTGCACTCATCACACGGTTGCGACAGAGGTTCGACGTTCCTCTGCGTCTGCTTCCCGTATCTGCAGCTGTGGAGCATAGTTCCATCTTGGTGACACAGGAACGAAACAACTGTGTCCCCGTTCTCAGAGGCATACCTCATCCCATGAGGTCTACAGGACAGTCTGGTGGGTGCAGCAGAGGGTATGTAACATCCAGTCCAGCCAGTGAACAGCTCAGTGATGCTGTCCCAGGGATGCCACCCCCCTGTCGCTGGAAAGAGGTGAACATGCTGGTGTTGGTAAGTCTCGAGCTCCTGGCTCCACCCTGGATGCGGTCGGGTACCAGTCCATTCTTCTTCTGGGGACTGAGGTCATACAGTCACTCGCCCTACGACCTTTTCAATGTCACGGGCACACGTCATGATGGTCTGGTGCTCTCCGGCATGCATCTTCCCTGTACCCTACACCTTTGATCAAGTGCCGATACAAAGGGCTCAGCTGGGGCAGGACCAATAATGGTCTGAGGGGTTGCCATCACAATGTATGGAGCCTGTACAGTTTTATCCTTATTCACTACAACTGTAGTTATCTATGTGTTGTTGTAAGTTATCTCCCAGTAGCCTTGAGTGTGTGATTGTTGACTATATGAAATCTGCATGTGGTGATTGTGTTGTGGTGTGTGTGTTGGGTGATGGGACCTATATGTTCAGTGGGTAGGTAGTAAACAATATTATTCAACGTTAGGAGACATCCTTATTCATGCATTGCTGTATTCAGGCATTCAGAGCTTCTAACCTTCTCCCTTATTCAGATTACCTTACCGTAATTAGCATGATGGAGATAAATAACGCAAGAACCCTATAAGTCTCACACCCCTACATCCGTGTGGTGAGCTATGTATGGTTTATGTATTATCCTTAGCACACTGTGTTTACAAATAATCTGTGATGGCAGAATGGTCTTCCTCGTCATCATCTTTCGTCTTGGGGTCCTCAGCTCTTCCTCTCGACCCAGCAGTTGGTCTAAGACTTGCTGACGACTCCCACTGTGGAAAATTGCATTTGTTAACGCCCTTCTGGGCTTCTCAATATATGGCCTATAGTGTCGTACTCTGCTCCTTTTATTAGATCTGCATTTGGTTATCCCTTTACCATAACCAATTTGGAATTTGCTTCAAATTTTCCTCATCCCCTCATGTTAATGTTAAGATTGGTCATATAGGAGATTTCTGGGCATCTTTGTGCCGCCTTTTGTGCTGATGCTTATGGTTTTATTTTGGGAGAATATTCTATGTTAAGGTCAGGTATTGGTTTTCCATGGATGGCTCTATTCTGCACTAGAGATGACAATATGTCCAACATTTTCCAATCCATGTGTTTGGGTCTAACCAGCGGGATGTGTGGAACCCCCCATTGGTTGAAATGCCTCTTATCCTCTTCAATTAGGACAATGGATGCTTCCACACATTTCCTTGTTTATCAGTCTAATTTTATGACCAATCTAGAGGATGGATTTACAAATGATGGTAGTTCACAATTTGGATCAGATCCATTCAATTGCCTATAGTACATTGGGTACAATGCTACTTTTACAGATGTTGATAGGTGTTCTACTGGTAGCTTGTCATTTGCAGAATTTGATCGTTATTTTTCTGACTCAGTCCTGTATGTCATTACCCAGAATTCTTACTTTACATGCAATAATTTAATTTTTGCTAATTTTCTGCATACGTGTAGAAGTGAGTCCACTTATCTGTTCTAGTCTTTAAGTATGCAGTCCAGTTTTCAGTGGTGGAGGTGGACACCTCTCCTGCCAGCAGCGGCCATTGTGGGGCGTGCTCTCTCTCCTCCTCCTCCTTCTCGCTGTCCTCCCCCCTTGTCCTCTTGGCCTCCTTTTATAAGAGAAACAGATTCATGGGAAGCCTCAGGCTCCCCTTGTGTCAGCCATTCCATAAATAAGTTCAGTTTTTCTCCAAATTTTCTTTTCCCTTCTTATCTAGATTTCCAACCTCGAGTCAAGAAAAGAAACTGCTTCAAAGTCTTCATTTAATTTTCCTAATTAAAACAAGATGGGATAATAAGATTAACTCTCCACCATGCCAACAGATATTATCTGCACTACTGTAATTGAACGCTGTGCGGACCTTTGTCTTCCAAGAGTTCTGTTCAATAAGGTTTCAATAGTCACAGCTTAACTAGTTTACCAATTTCATTTAAGAAAAACAAAATAACCACCTGTGCATTTTGATATGCTTCAGCATTGATAAATAAGATCAGTTTGTCCAGTTGAATTTAAATAAATGATTAAAAGCTGTGTCACACTTTCAGTCAAGCGAAAGGTGGACGTTTTGCCTAATTAGAATTTGATTCAAATTTTTTCCTTGAATGCCTCATTTTATATATTCCTTGGTAAATTGTGGAGTGAATGTAGTTTACCCTGACCCAGCTTGGCCACCGCCGAATCAGGAAAAATCACATTCCTCATTACTGTCATATTCCTGAAATATGACGTATCATATATCACACCATTATGTGGTGAGTAACATCAAATGCATACCCTCTGTTGGGGAGGAACATAACTGGGGTGTTAGATTGATTTTAAATAACCGAGTATATAGTAAGGCTATAATCTTCGCTGTGAGTGTTTGCTCATTACTAAATAAATGTTAATATCCACAATTAAGGAAATGCACTGAAAGAATGGACACCTAATGTCTCATTGCTGCTTTAAGTACTTGGAAACATCTAAGATGGTTGCCTGCATTTGTGCCTTCTTCCTGACACTCTTAGCCAAAAATTTAATTTATTTATTGTTGGTTTTCTGTTTGTTTGGGTTTTTTTTTTTAAAGCTACAGCTGCAAATCTAACGTGGATCTTTATTTTCTTTGGTTACACATGCTCTGCTTTCATTTCTTTTTCCATTTCCATCTCAACATCAGAGATATTTTCTACACTTGCTAAATCCACCGTTCTTCTTCTCTTCCCCTAAGTACTTTTTCCCCATCAGAAACACTCAATTCTTTACCATCCACTATCCATCTGTGTACAAGACTTCACCTTTCCCTGGACTAGCTGATGAAACATCTCACATCTATAATCTCTTTCAGTATTAAAATTTCCTTCTGTTCACTGTCCTGTCGTTCATACTACTGACTACTGTCCACAGCTAATGCTCCATGCAAGATCCTGCACATAAGTGATCGGTTTCATTCTGAAAAGTCAGCTTTATAAATAAACCAACATGGCTCAATTACAACACTCATCTCTTGATTTATACCCTGGCCTTGGATGCCTTTTAATTACTGACCTTTTGAATTTGTTTTGGAATTAAATAATGCCGCTGGGTCTGAACACCTGCCTTTCAAGGAATGTATTATACTAAGACGTCTGCTGATTATTATGAAAACTTAAGTTTAACAGAGTCATCTGTATCTTGGTGTGGTGGAGTCTTCTGTCTTTTTTCTTCTGAACAGATAACCTCCAGATGAACTAACACTATGCCTACAAAACTATAACAATTTTAGATACAAAAATATAGAGCTTTCATTAGCCTCCAAAAACAATTCTAAATAACATTTAAATCAGGACTTAACCATGTGACACACAAACCATGCGGGTGTGAACCGCTGGTTTGTTTGTCAAGCTACACTGGTTGTCTTGTGTGTGTCAGAGCTGCAGATCTATGTGCACAGGACATTAAAGCCTTGTTTATGCTCCACCTCCGCTCTGTGCGTGCTCTATGATGCTCCCTTGGATAAGGCTGGTGTGCACACAGCTACATGTATGTATATGCTTCATTCTTGAGTCTATTCGGCCGAGTGTTTGCCGTTTTTACCCCAAATTATCTTGTTTCTCTAGTCTACTCTGGTTGTGTTTGTTTTAATTCATCGTCTTCCATAATGCTTTTTACTCATCTCTGGATGATCCAAAACCATAACCCTTGTTACGCTGCCATCCCCCATCTCCATACAAAGTGTAAGGAAATCTGTAATGCTCCGCACCGTGTATTTATATTTATGCGTACATATGTATATTCACTGCTCTTATTTTCTTATCTTTTAAATTATTGCTCTAAGTGTTGTTATCCCTGTGCCATTGCAATCCTAGAATCTCCCCCATTGTGGGACCAATAAAGGCTCATCTTATTTTAATGTGGCTTTCATGTAAGCTTACAGCTTTTCTCAAATTTAAACACTTCCCTTCTAACTTTGCAACCTTTTCTCTTAATAGTTATTTTCTCCTAACAAATTTTAGATCTTTTCCTTGTAAATTTGCAAGTTCCTTTTCAGGAATTTGTGACATTTTGTAATATTTGGCAAATTTCCTCAATTGTGCAATTTCCTCCAAACCTTGCAGCTTTACCCTTATACCTTTTTGCATAAATTTTCAACCCTTGTCTTAACTTGTGATTGTAAATCAGCATTTTTATCATATTTTGCACCTCCATGCTCAAATCTTATGTTAAGTTAAAATGTCTATTGCAAGTCTTTAACAATGTTATTAGATTTCACCAGATTTGTAGAGATGTGCAAAAAATACAGTTAGCAGGGTCTGGGAACCTCCAAATATGTATTGGCCCTTAAATATTAAGGAGCCCTAAACCTGCCTCATTTCTCTTGGTCACTAGGTGGCTAGTTTTCTTGTAGCAAAAGTTCCCACTGCCTGATATTCAGTGGAATAATGACCTTTCAAGCGTCAAGAAATTTTCAGATTTTGGTCTTAGTTGCTAGCCTTTGTTTTATTAGATGTTTCTTAGATGGAGCATGGGTGAGCAATATAAGCTGCAGCTTCAGCCATCACGCTTTTTGGATAACTTATGTTGAATTGTGCAATCAGAGGAGCCATTGTTTAATTTGACCCCGTTGGATTCCTCTTCCTTGATACATTGTTCTATTCCTTTAATGGAGCCTTCAAACCTTAGTGGACTAGTAACTTTTCTATCTGTTCCTGTCTTGACCTCTCATCTTGACCTCTCCCCCCTTGAAACAGAACGGCTTAATATCAAAGCCGGTTCTTTTTCAACATCCTGTAGGGAAGGATACCTGTTGTGTTGCTAATTTTGGGGGACCCCTTGTGGGTGTTTGAGCTCAGTGGCCAAATTGCTTAACATAGGAAGTATTAGTCCCACGGGGGCCTCTGACTATTCTGACCTCCTGTGGTCATGCAACCGATACTGACAGGTCAACTTAGATGGGGCATGGGTATGGCTTTTTTGAAGATTGGTCATGTATTGTGTCTGCTCAGTATGTGGTCTTGGCACATCTCTGATATGGAAGGCAACAATACTGTATAGCTAGGTCTCCCTGGTGGGGGGGCTGTTTTCACATCCTTCGAACATTCCTCTGTCCTGCATTTGTTTGACCCATCTGGCAAATTTCTCCCTTCCTTTCTTTTGATCTGTGATTGGGACCTTTGTCAACCATCTAGCCCTTGTCTAGGATAGCGCTGACCCCAGGGAGCCGGGCTTACAGGCTAGAGACATTTCATATAGGTGTTAATCAGTCTCAACTGGTTGATCAATCGAGTGATGAATCATCCCACATTTTACAAATAGAGAACAACAACCTTAATTTTCTACCAGCCTCAGCGGCTTGATACATATACAGGAATACTATACAATATCAGATGTGTGAAGACTCACTCTGCTGGTGTGCTCAATTGTTCCTCTTTTGATCCATTGTGTTGCTTTCTTTGATTGCTGGAGTGGGACAGTGAAGTGGAGGGAGGAGGGGGTCACTGATGGCGTGAAGGAGGAGGCAGCTGCTGGGGGAGGGGTCGTCCACAGCCAACACTGTCTCAAATTTAATGGAGAGAAACAAGCTATTAAACAGCGTGTTTTTGTCCTTTTCTGTTATATCGTGTTTATTGATTATTTTGCATTTGTTCTCACCGTTGCAGCATAAGTCTCTTATTCTTATGTTTTTTCTTCCTCCAATCGTTTCTCCATATTTTTTGTCTTGCGTCCTGCACAAAACTAACATTTCATCAGTTTTCAATTTTCCTTAAAAACAAATTTCCGTTTCCATATTCTGCCCACTCTCATCTCCACAACAATAACTCCTATTTACTTCATTCATTCATTTTAGTTTATTGTATTTATTCAATTATTTTGTATTTATAATTTAATTCATTTATATTTTTACTTATCTGCACCAACCTGTAATTTTTCATTTAAATTCTCTCACCTTTATAGTGTCCACCTAGGATTTCCTAGTTTTGTTGAGAAATAAATCTCCTTATTCTCCAGTTTTATTGTAAACCTCCTTCTGCCTAATTTAAAATTGAACCTTTCATCTCTCCAAGCCGAACGGGTATGCTTTGCCTCATTATGGGCAAACCTGCATTTTAGCAGGTCCCTGAGGTCTTTTGTTTTTTCACCATGCATGGAATTTTTAAAGCCTTCCTTTCAACCAGAGAGATAAAGCTCCAGATTTATTCTTAAGGTTTTAAGTTTTGTTGGCAGTAATTTTGTGAAATAGTGCACTTCCTATATTTGGCCACACGATGGAGGCACTGTGCCACAGCTTGAAGGTGATTCAAAATGGCGCCCTCGCATGCGCAGTAAATGGGACACGTGCAAAATGGCCCCTGAGCCTATTGTTCACAAATCATGTGCTTTTTTTTTTTTTTTTTTTTTTAAGTTTAAGAAAAATGGAGCACTGCCTCCTTAATCCCAGCTATACACACACTACCACAGCTTTACAACTTTAATTTAGCGCTTCATTTTAATGCCGTTACCTCAAATAATCCTCAGTAACCTGTTTTACCAATTTCACCTCCACTCGGTGGTGGGTCCATTCCTTTGTTCTGACCATGCGGTCCGGAGCCCGCCATTAGTTAAATCATTGTGGGAAAAAATTTTACTAAATATTCTCAGCTCCCGGTATTTCCCAACCCACACGTTTATCCCCTAAGGACACAAAATTTTACAGAAATCAGTTCTATTCTTATGAATGCATTCACTATTGTTGGAATAAAAGAATCTTATGCAATTCTGTAAGCTATTATTTTATACTTATGAGCAGACCCTCACTAAAAGTGGAAAAAAGATTCTTGTGGCTGCTTGTTACGTTACTCACTCATACTGTAGTCTGAGATTCTTATAACGTATTAAGAGTACCTTTATACATGCTCACTACTGTAACCGAAATCAGGCTAACCCTGGATGGTTAATTTGGGAGACGTCTAAGTCTCTTATTCCAGCACAGACTGTAACTGAAATTTGCCTTTAATTTGGGAGACAAATGCGGCTGATCCCGCAGTTCTCTAAGTCTCTTATTTATTTCGCAACAGACTGCTCCGAAATACTTCACCAACGTGGCATCGTTTTTTAACGGCATCGGGTCGATTCTTTAACCCCCCCGGCATCAGGCTTAACCCTGGAGATCAATTTGGGAGACGAATGCAGGTGATCCCGCTATTCCCTAAGTCTCGTATTTATTTCGCAACAGACTGCTCCGAAATACTTCACCTACGTGGCATCGTTCCTTTTAACGGCATCGGGTCGATTCTTTAACCCCCCCGGCATCAGGCTTAACCCTGGAGATCAATTTGGAAGACAGGCACGGCCGTTGCCTCCTATTGTCTTATTAATTCTGGGTACAGACTGCAACCCAGAATCTCGCCGATCCATTTAATCTTTTGTTAAACAGAGGCTACTTTCACAAAGGCTTCGGCAAGTCCCCTTGTACAAGTGGTAGCGTGATTAACTCTAATCACAGCGGACACTTTCCCTCGTGGCCTCTTTTCGACTACGAGAACAAGCGGTGTCTTGTGTTTAGCAAATTAAATGATCGCGGCTTCACTCCCAGAGTGGCATCGGGTCGAACGCTTCAATGGCTCCCCCCGGCATCAGGTTGCTAAAACCTGGCTCTTTTCATTTGGGAGACGAACCTGGGTGATTATTAGTCACCCTGGCATCCTAAGTCTCGTCATTTTGGCTCAGACTGAATCCAAAACATTTTAAAATTTGGCGGACCATGCACCCGTCATACATGTCCAGGGCCGCGGCCGTTCTATCTCAGACTGAACATAGAACACGTGCACTCTCTTTAACTTTTCAAACTATTGTTTAAACTTTACATGTGACTCCCAACCAAATGATAAATTTCGAGATCGGATATACCCCTTAATCAGACGACTGTAAATTTAGAATAGCCAAACTGCAGAATTTTGTAGAAAAAGGCTCTGCTTACCTTTTTATTCAGGCGCCACAGTGGCCTGCAAAAGGGTCCTTCCGATGTGGGTCCTTTCTATGTAGTTTTTTTCCAGGCTCGTCTCGGAATACGTAATTCAATCCGGGTCACCGGCACCAATTGTTAGAAAAATACCCGATTCTTTGATTGAAAGGTCCAAGAACAAACCGGAGATTTCTTCAGTTTAAAGGATGGTACATTTATTTAGAAGTCACATGTAAAGCAAGCAGCGCTGGGTGCAGCGTGACGCAGCTCCCTCTGGAGCGTTGCCACACTGAACCCCGACTTCCGGGTGCAGGTTACAATTATCCCCTCGGGTTGGGCGAGCCAGTACAATGGGATGGGCTTGTACGCGACTATCTGATTGGCTAATCTACCTATGGCGGGAACAGGCCATCCACTGAACACGCCTCTTCATTCTAGAATGTGCTATCAACAGTGTGCGTGGGTGTTTGGTTTGGGTGTGTATCTAATGTGAAAGACCTGACTTAAAAGAGAGAGAGAAAAGACAGAGAGGGCTCTATACCTTTGTCTCATTCCTGTTATCAATATACCATAACATAACATAATTGTTCATAAGCAAACAGAATTTGTATGGAATATGTGTAGGGCATAATGGGAGATCACCTACAGAATTATTATTCTGGCACTAACTATACATTAACCCTTTCACCTCCCTCTTTTTTGTCACTTAGGATGTTGCTTATATCACTGGCTAATGTTAGCTGGCTAGCTCCTAGCTTGGGTAGCTAACACGGTCTGAGCCAACTCATGTAAATTCGTCTTAATGAATGTGGTAGATATTTCTGGTATGAATGGAAAACTGATATTGGCTGCTAGCTGCCTTTGGTCCTTTTCAAGAGTATAATAAATAAGCTAAAATAAGGTCAAAGAATGATATGTATGGTCAAGTATTGGTAGATGAACAAGGATTCCAGTGGAGGTGGATAGAATTTGTAGAAAAACTAATCAAAACTGGCTCCAATCAGACAGTTAAGCTAACGATATGCAGGCCGACTCTGATCATCTAGCCAAGCTAATGGCTACTGTGGTGTTCTGAAACCACAAGTTTGGTTGGCATTGGTGTGGTGACATCATCACACCAGGCACATAAAAGGTAAGGGATGGCCATTTTAGCTCTCTGTTAGCGCGCTCTGCCTTCCGACAACAGACCTGTATTGCATTTCTGCGCATAGTTTGTGTTCCCAGCAAAACGCCACTCTTTGGGGCTGTGGCGCAGGTGTAGTGTGGCCGACTAATGATCGGAGGGTCAGGAGTTTGATTCCTGCTCTGTCTGCACTCTGCATGTCAAAGTGTCCTCTAGCAAGACACTGAACCCCCAGTTGCTCCTGGTGGGTTAGGCCAGCGCCTGTGTGTATGGCAGTTTTGCCGCCATCAGTGTGTTTGGGTGGTCATCTAGAGATGAGAAAAAGCACTATATAAGTGAACGCCATTTGCCATTTACCATTTACTCTCCTTTGGTCCTTCCACGATTCCCAGACATAACAAATGGCGACAAGGATGACCCACACAAAACCGAGGATGAAGAACCCAGTCCCGAAGGCACCGCCGTTCCTCAGTGAGCCTGGTGAGCCGCCTATCCCTTGGTCCCACTGGTATTATGGACCGTTTGTAGAGTTCATAACCGCCACCAGCCTGAGACACACAAGCGATGCTAAGCTAAAGGGCGTGCTACTCCACTGTCACGGCATCGAGGGCCGGCGTATTTTCCGAATGTTTGGACCTGCAGACACCTACAGTGACTACGATGTGTGTTGGTTTACTAATCAAACACTTTGATGTTTCAGAGAGCATGATGGCCTGAAGATGTGTTTTACCAGCGCCAACAGCATGCGGGTGAGTCAACTCAACGTTATGCCACGGAACTCCGAGTCTTAGCAAGTACATGCGCCTTCGGACCCTTAGAAAACGAGCTAACCCATGACAAGCTAGCCAAAGAGCACAGCACAGAGAGTGAACACAGCGCAGAGAGAGAACACAGCACAGACAGCGAACACAGCACGAAGAGAGTACAGACAGGACTCGCCTCAGATCCTCGACCAGCATAAGCCTCAGGGAACCACTGCAGAGCTGCAGGAGAGGGAACCTATGTCTATCGGAAACCCCGGGACACAACAACTCAGTGCAGGTTCTACCAACAGCGACAGTAACACACCGCCACGACCAGACTTGCCAGAAGGAGAGAAGAGGCCGGACTACTTCCAAATACACGCATGGCACCAGCCTCCAGGAGCCACTGCTGAGTTGCAGGATGAAGAGTCTGCGACCCAACAAAATGCAGCAGAGCCATTGGATGCCTTCTGAATCCACACCTGGCATCAGCCTCCAGGAGCCGCTGCTGAGCCGCAGGGTGAAGAGTCCATGATCCAGCAGGACACAACAGAACCGCCACAACCTGGTGGACACCCCACAGCAGACATGAGAGCCACACCATCACAACCATGACGCCGAGTGCAGCTGAACAGAGCACCACTCGCAGCGATGGACTGGGTTCGGGTCCGCAGATCCGAACGCCCGAACCTGCAGTCGTCCTCTACATCATTACCACCACTGACACCCATGAAGATTGCCACGCAGATAAGACCAGCCACCGTTTAGATGGCTGATGGATCGAGATGGTTGGCTAGCCATCTGCGGAAGGTGGGAGCAGCTACCACGGATTGGGACACAGCGTTGAAGCTGACCCAGATGGCGTGGGATCCTGGCTGTGACGTTGCTGAGTGAGCTGTAGCTCCGGCAGGATGGTGGCCAGGTCCGCTGCAGTCGGTGCCTCCAGGGGCACGTCCAGCATGGGCTCGCCTCAGGGCCCCTTGAATTGAACTGCCTTTCTCAATATTAAAAGAAAGAAGGACTGTGTGTAGCTAGGGGCATGGCTGTCAACAGAAGTGGCAAAATAAACCACTCAGCCACGCTGAGCCATGTGATAGTCTACCTTTTGGCCCTAGCTAGTTTGGGAGTTTCACTGTATCAAATTGGGGAGGGTCAATTTGGCTATATGTGTTCTGTTTTTCCAAGGGGGGTGGTGGTTCTGAAACCACAAGTTTGGTTGGAATTGGTGTGGTGACGCGGCCGCTTGGTGACATGATCATGCTGAGCACATAAAAGTTAAATGACGGACATTTTAGTTCTCTCTGTTAGGGCACTCTGCCTCCCGACAACAGATCTGTATTGCATTTCTGTGCATAGTTAATAAAGTTCATATTCCCAGCAAACACCACTCTCTGTTGGTCCTTCCACGATTCCCAGACATAAGAGCTACCATGATAGTGAAAACAAAATAAGCCAGAATGATGCGAGATATATTATTGACTGTAGGTTAGTGAACCAGGTGGCAACAGAGATATCTATTATGGTGACTGGAATTTAAAGAACATAATGATATAAACCACACTTGGTAAGTTAACTCCATAGTAGTACTGATAGTTCTGAAGCTAATGCATGGACTCAGAAACTCTGGGCAGGGACTGGAAATATCAAAGCTAATAGCACAGTGATGAGTTGTAACTGTGACTGGATTATTTTAGTGCCGTGGGGGAAAGGAACCTGGACGAGCAAAACTGGCTTCTGCTCATTCTGCTGAAATGATAGGTTTGATGAAAGGACTAGCTGTTACAGACCCTACTGTTTGCACCACTTCGGAGTCCGTGGGGAGTTCTTGAGAGATGGCTGCTATAAGGCTTCATTGCCGGGACACATTGTCAGTTGTGTACCTCAGCATCACAGGGTGTTTCAGCCATTTAACACAAGACACCCTCCAATGAGGCAGGCCCACCGCAGGTTGATCAAGCCTGGGTGTGTGTCCCGCGGTTTAGCTGTTTGCCCTAGAAGCCCAGACGGTATCTCTCCTTTTCATTCCCAGCCAGCAACTGGTCCTCTCGACGTTGTCGACCAGCTCTTGATAGCTTATAGATCACAGGAAATGGTGATGTTCTATGTACACTATATGATGTCATAGACATCCCACATGATGTCATAGACATCCTATACGTCTTAGACATCCTATAGGATGTCATAGACAGACTATCAAATGCCAGAATCCTTTGATGTTCTGATACTGGAATCCCCCGATGCTGACGACTCCACGAGCCACCCCGATGCCGGAATCCCCTGATGCAACACCCCCCACCGAGACAGACCCACCACAGGTTGATTGTTACTCCAGGCTGGAGACTGCAGAAGGGTCCATGCGAAGCGGAGTCTCATCCGAGGTGCTGATACCCTGAGGACTGTGGGGGGTTCTCCTGCCTCTGGGCTTCACTCGACTGACTTGGCCTACTTCCTAAGAAGTACAGCGCCGTGGACAGAATTGTTGGTACCCCTCTGTTAATGAAAGAAAAACCCACAATGGTCACAGAAATAACTTGAATCTGACAAAAGTGGTAATAAATAAAAATTCTATGAAAATTAACCAATGAAAATCAGACACTGCTTTTGAATTGTGGTTCAACAGCATTACTTGAAAAAACAAACTCATGAAACAGGTCTGGACAAAAATGATGGTACCCCTAGAAAAGATTGAAAATAATGTGACCATAGGGACATGTTCAACCAAGATGTCCTAATTAACATCACAGGTGTCTACAAACTTGTAATCAGTCAGTCGGCCTATTTAAAAGGTGACAAGTAGTCACTGTGCTGTTTGGTGCCATGGTGTGTCCCACACTAAACATGGACCAGAGGAAGCAAAGGAGAGAGTTGTCCCAGGAGATTAGAAAGAAAATTATAGACAAGCATGTTAAAGGTAAAGGCTATAAGACCATCTCCAAGCAGCTTGATGTTCCTGTGACTGCAGTTGCACATATTATTCAGAAATTTAAGATCCACAGGACTGTAGCCAACCTCCCTGGACGTGGCCGCAGGAGGAGACGGATAATACAAATGGTAACAAAAGAGCCCAGAACAACCTCTAAACATATTCATTCATGGTGAACTCCAAGGTCAAGGTACATCAGTGGCAAATCGCACCATCCGTCGTTGTTTGAGCCAAAGTGGACTTCATGGGAGACGACCAAGGAGGACACCACTGTTGAAAACAAATCATAAAAAAGCCAGACTGGAATTTGCCAAACTACATGTTGACAAGCCACAAAGCATCTGGGAGAATGTCCTATGGACAGACGAGACAAAACTGGAACTTTTTGGCAAGGCACATCAGCTCTATGTTCAGACGCAAAAATGAAGCATACCAAGAAAAGAAGACTGTCCCTACTGTGAAACATGGAGGAGGTTCTGTTATGTTGTGGGGCTGCTTTGCTGCATCTGGCACAGGGTGTCTTGAATCTGTGCAGGGTACAATGAAATCTCAAGACTATCAAGGTATTCTAGAGAGAAATGTGCTGCCCAGTGTCAGACGGCTTGGTCTCAGTCGCAGGTCATGGGTCTTGCAACAGGATAATGACCCAAAACACACAGTTAAAAACACCCAAGAATGGCTAAGAGCGAAACATTGGACTATTCTAAAGTGGCCTTCTATGAACCCTGATCTAAATCCTATTGAACATTTGTGGAAGGAGCTGAAACATGCCGTCTGGAGAAGGCACCCTTCAAACCTGAGACAACTGGAGCAGTTTGCTTATGAGGAGTGGGCCAAAATACCTGCTGAGAGGTGCAGAGGTCTCATTGACAGTTACAGAAATCGTTTGATTGCAATAATTGCCTCAAAAGGTTGTGCAACAAAATATTGAGTTAAGGGTACCATCATTTTTGTCCAGGCCTGTTTAATGAGTTTTGTTTTTTGTTTTTTTGTTTTTTTTTTTTTAGAATAATTCTGTTGAACCACAATTCAAAAGCATTGTCTGATTTTCATTGGTTAATTTTCATAGAATTTTTATTTATTACCACTTTTGTCAGATTCAAGTTATTTCTGTGACCATTGTGGGTTTTTCTTTCATTAACAGAGCGGTACCAACAATTTTATCCACGTGTATTAGTCAATGCAAGGCCTCTTTCTGAGCTCGCCGAGGTATTTTTCCTGCCCTGGTGGATTTTAGGGCCCCTCTCTGTTGTTAGCTTTGACCAGCCACATACGCAGCTCTGCAGCTTTGTTATGCCAGTGTTAGCGGTTCATCAGTTGTGGTGCTGGTTGTTGTATTCATTGTCGGTTTCATTCCATAGTGTGTTACCGTAAGATCCTTCTATGATGGGTCATCTTGTGTCCCCACTATCACAGACCATGGGGAGGGGTGTATCTTCCTTCTTGAACTTTGTAGCAATGATGGGTGGATCCAAGAACGTTAATCAGCAATGGGTCCTGCTGGTATGAGCTGCTAACCCACACCAGCCCAGTTAGGGTCTATTCCCTCTTGTCAGCAGTCTCTCCAGGCTGTCATCAGGTCTTTCCCTGATTGTCAGCTGCCCTTTCGCAGCAGTCACTGGGTCACCTCAGAAATCAAGGTTTGATGAAAGGACTAGCTGTTACAGTCCCTAATGTTTGCACCACTTCTGAGCTCTTGAGAGATGGCTGCTATAAGGCTTCACCGCTGGGACACATCGTCAGTTGTGTACCTCAAATCACAGGGTGTTTCGGCCATTTAAAATTAGGGCTGGGCGATATACCAAATACAGTGGTGTGAAAAAATGTTTGCCCCCTTCCTGATTTCTCATTTTTTTGTATGTTTGTTACACTTAAATGTTTCAGATCAGCAAACAAATTTTAAATGTTAGTCAAAGATAACACAAGTAAAAACAAAATGCAGTTTTTAAGTGAAGGGGTTTATTATTAAGGGTAAAAAAAATCCAAAGCTACATGGCCCTGTGTGGAAAAAGTGATTACCCCCCTGAAAACATAAATTAACTGTGGTTTATCACATCTTTGGAAAGCTGAGTTCAATTTCTCTAGCCACACCCAGGCCTGATTACTGCCACACCTGTTTGCAATCAAGAAATTACTTAAATAGGACCTGACTGACAAAGTGAAGTAGACCAAAAGACCCTCAAAAGCTAGACATCATGCTGCGATCCAAAGAAATTCAGGAACAAATGAGAAACAAAGTAATTGAGGTCTATCAGTCTCGAAAAAGTTATAAAGCCATTTCTAAAGTTTTGGGACTCCAGCAAACCACAGTGAGAGCCATTACATAGGGTTACAAAAATAATTTTTTAGTAAGTTGTCTGTGTTTTTTTTAACTGACTTAAGACAATTTTGCACTGCTGAATCAGAAAATGACATGCGTTTCTCTCGATCAGGTGCTAAGTAAAAACCTGTACTTACTTTGTACTTACTTAGTACTGTGCATGTACTTACCTTTATATAAAGATAAGTACATGTAAATTGAATGTTACATCATCATTGTTCAAAATTCAGAATTTCAAGACATAAAAAAGAATTTTGCATCATATAAAGCAAAAATACCCATACATCCATCCATCTTCTTCCACTTAATCCTTTTCGGGTCGCCGGGGGGCTGGAACCTATACCCATACATGTAAACAAAAACGTATAAAACAACATGTGGCCATAATTCAAAAAGTTGACCTGATTGAGCAAAACCAATGTGATTTGGGGATTCAGCACATCAAAATTGTCCTAAATCAGCTAAAAAAAAACTTAGTCAATAAATTTGGTGTTGACCAGTGTTATCCACAAATGGCAAAAACATGGAACAGTGGTGAACCTTCCCAGGAGTGGCCGGCTGACCAAAATTACCCCAAGAGCGCAGCAACGACTCATCCAAGAGGTCACAAAAGACCCCACAACAACATCCAAAGAACTGCAGGCCTCACTTGCCTCAGTTAAGGTCAGTGTTCATGACTCCACCATAAGAAAGACTGGGTAAAAATGGCCTGCATGGCAGAGTTCCAAGGCAAAAACCACTGCTGAGCAAATAGAACATAAAGGCTTATCTCACTTTTGCCAGAAAACATCTTGGTGTTCCACAGAACTTTTGGGAAAATACTCTGTGGACTGACGAGACAAAAGTTGAACTTTTTGGAAGGTGTGTCCCATTACATCCGGCACAAAAGTAACACAGCATTTCAGAAAAGGAACATACCAGCAGTAAAATATGGTGGTGGTAGTGTGATGGTCTGGGGTTGTTTTGTTGCTGTAGGACCTGGAAGACTTGCTGTGGTAAATGGAACCATGAATTCTGCTGTCTACCAAAAAATCCTGAAGGAGAATGTCCGGCCATATATTCGTGACCTCAAGCTAAAGCACACTTGGGTTCTACAGTAGGACAATGATCCAAAACACACCAGCAAGTCCACCTGTGAATGGCTTAAGAAAAAGAAAATGAAGACTTTGGAGTGGCCTAGTCAAAGTCCTGACCTTAATCCAATTGAGATGCTGTAGCATGACCTTAAAAAGGCGGTTCATGCTCGAAAACCCTCCAGTGTGGCTGAATTACAACAGTTCTGCAAAGATGAGTGGGCCAAAATTCCTCCACAGCGCTGTAAAAGACTCATTGCCAGTTATCGCAAACACTTGATTGCAGTTGATGCTGTTAAGGGTGACCCAACCAGTTATTAGGTTTAGGGGGCAATCACTTTTTCACACAGGGCCATGTAGGTTTGGATTTTTCCCCTTAATAAATGGGGGGAAAAAAAAGAGAAATCAGGAAGGGGGCAAAGACTTTTTCACACCACTGTATATTCGATGTATCGGTACATTTGGCCACCCGATTTGACTCCACACAGCATCTCTCTCTTCCTAGCTGCAGCTGCTTGGCGCCACTGCTATATTGACCTAACCAGACAGTGAGCATTTAGCAACATCTAATGTAGTGAAAAATCAGCTATTATTATTATTATTATTATTATTATTACTCTGGTACCTAAATAGGTAAGTCTGTAATTGCAACAATGATTAATGATTTTTTTAAATGAAGTATCACAATACTGGGGTCTCTGAATCAATATAGTATTGCCACCACAAAGTATCGTAATGCATAGATGTATCAATATCTAAGGCAGGGGTGTCCAATCATGTGTCATGGAAGGCCAAGACCCTGCAGGCTTTATCTCCAACCAGTGTCTTCAACAGCAGATTCCACTGAATTTCTTCCCACTGATTGCTGATAAGTGAAAACGCCTGCTGAAGAGACTGGGTAGAAGAGAAAACCTGCAGGGTCTTGGCCCTCCATGGCACATGATTGGACACTCCTGATCTAAGGTATCTTTCATTGTGAATGGCAATGAATCTAGAATGTAAGAAAGAAGAGAGAGCCCACAGACAAAGTAACTTCACAGAAATGTTAAGATTAAAATTTCTGTGTGAATGCTATTAAAAGTGTGTTTATGTCTTTTTGTCCTGTAGCTTCCTGTTGTTATGGAGTGCTGTCCTCATCATGTACCCAACCACGCTGGCTGTGATCGCGCTCACCTTCTCCAATTACGTCTTGCAGCCAGCCTTTCAGAACTGTGTGCCTCCGTACATCGCCACCAGACTTCTTTCCACCATCTGTGTCTGTGAGTCACAAGCAGCCCAAAACTCTCTAATTTAGTCCAGATTTGGTTTTAATTATGATTCAGTTCTCTTTTTTTGTGGGTGTTAATTTTGTTCTTTGGCAGTTATGTTTCCTGAGTGCTCAAAGTGGAGCTATTATCTTTACCTAAACTTCAAGTTGCTGCTAAGGCCTGGTTTCCAAACAGTTACATCAGTGAGAGGGGATATTCTTGATTGCATCAGCACACAGCTCCTGCTCTGACCCAAACACCTGAGACACATTCATTCTGTAACTGCTGGGTTTCTGGGTTGAAATTGAAACATAACAAACCGATGTTTCCTCTAAATGCTGTGCATCAATGTGCAAGAGTGCAACAAGCTCTGAGATAAGCTTGGCCTGCTTTTCTTCTTTTGTTTGCAAGGGGCTGTTTAAAGTGACACTCCGGTCAAAATTAAATTATTTTTTTCTTGTTAACACATCTTCAATATCTTTTTTGATGACTTACAAGACATTAAGAGCTCAATCACTCTTATGTGTCATGACTTTGTGTTTCTGCTGTGAAAGTTCAGTTCACCACCTCCCCCTTGAAAAAGGCAAGTGTAGACGGGCCATTGTTGTGATGTCACTATAACAGGTGAACCAATCAGGACTAAGCACTGACTATGTCCTTGGAAGAAGACAACTAAAGAGTCTGCTTGGCCTTCTGTCATAAACTCTTCATGTGCTTTTCCACAGCGCACAGAGGAGGAAAAGGATGGAAGGATTTAAATGCTGGGTTTCACCACACACACATTTATTGACAACACCGTGCAAAAAAATAAAGACTTACAGGACGGTACTGATGTACACACAGGGCTGACACAGAAAGTAAACAGTGGGCAGACCACTGTGCACCGTGGCCACAGGAAAAATAATACAATTATAATAATACAATTTACACACAAGCGCTCGGGAGAGCGAGGAAGACCTTAGGTGGCTCAGCTAATACAGGGAAGTAAACTGGGCAACAGCCTAAGCGTAGCGGTTGAGCTGCAGGGAGAAACGCTACCAGAAACGCATAGCAGCAAACTGCACAGAGAAACGCTAACAGTTTACTCGCAGGTAGGAGCAGTCCAAAAAGTCCAGTTCTCCCCTGGAGCACAAACAACAAGTCCTTCAGACGTGATGGGCACACAATGGCAAACGAACGTGTGACCCGTATAATGGTCCAGCAGTGTTTGACTAGCAAAGAGCTGCTTATGTAGAAACACCGCTGGCCTAACAAATTGGGAACACCTGGGGGAGGCACGGGAAAGATAATTACCGGTGCTGGGAACAGCTGATGGAATTAAGGAGAGCGAGGGGGCGTGGTTCGACTGGCAGACTGTCAGCAGTGTGGGAGCAAGTAGGTCACAGAGGCTGTCTAACAACTGCCGGTCAGGTAGAGGCTATGGATATGGGAACAGTACAGAATACACAAAATGCACATATACAGTGGAACCAAAACCCACAGAGAGATCAGGACCGAGCCGGGGAAAGCCAAGCCGGCTCGGGTCCTGACACCTTCAGTGTCATTTAACACTTTTGGACAGCTGCTTTGAAAACTTGACCCAAATTAGGATGTGTTTTACTATTAAACTGCTTTTAGGGAATGATGAAATTTTTGCAATTATCCTTGGCCGCCGTGCATACAAGCGGTCATATCGTTCAACTGGTAAGTCTGTGTTTCATTGAATTTATTCTGTTTGTGTAATGTAGTGCTGGCTGCCATTAGCCTTTAATGTGCCTGATACAGTAGCCTACTAACAGTATGATTTTACATACAGTAAATGTCAAAGCCTTGTATCTTATAGGTAATGTGCTAGAGAGAAAATGATCCACAAATGTCCAGTTAAGCCTAGATATATTTAAATGCTGCAACTTGTTTATTTGTTTGTTCAGACTTTTTTTGGAGAGGCGCTGCTGCACGTTAAAGACAGGAAGAGAAAAGCGATGTAATCGCACAAGTCGTCTGACAATTTTGCCCCGATACAGCAAAGTAAAACACTTTTGAAGTGTGCTGCGATCGTGTGGAGATGATTGTTCACAGAATGAATATGTAGTGTTATTTTGTGATTGCTGGCAGGAGCCCTGGCTCGCCGCTGTGTTCCGTGTGGCTGTTCCTCTAAACAGTCATTGTGGTGTTAACTTTTGAAGTTTTAGATGCTATAGGTGCATGACCACCAGTGGGGACTTGCAGTTTGCTTTTGGGTGGCTATATGTAGCTTGTGGCCCGGCAGAGGACAGTATGATGGCGCTTGTGTGCTTCGCATGTGCTGAGTGGTTGTTTGTACCTTCTGCAGTCACAGCAGAATTGTATTGTAAGTTTTTAAACATTAGATCTTCAATACTATCGCTTTCTGGTCAAATTTGCCAGCTTGCAGACTTCTGTGTGCTGTGGTGCTCGAAGAGAGATGGTGCATCAGCATATTTGAGGGTGGGCCTTCTTAGAATATTTATAGATCCTGATATTTGAAGGAGGAGGAAAAGGGAAAATATTTTCACAAGCAACTGTAAGACCATGAAAGCTTTTTTTGTGGGGAAAAAGGGGGACAAGAATACCATTTTAGAAAGTGTAGATTTGTTTTTTAGAGGATTTACAGTATATCCACTGCAGTGCCTCTTTAAAGGGTCCAGCTCTTCATGCTGTAGATGAACAAAGGGACTGCATGAATATCCATCCATCCTCTACCACTTATCCGGGGGTCCAGGTCGCGGGGGCATTAGTCTAAGAAAGGATGCCCAGACTGCCAGCCAGTTTACAGAATACCATGATCCCCATGATCTTTCCTGCAGGTGCCCGTGCAGGAGCCCACTAGAGGATGTGGCTCATGCAGGCTGAGCTTTGCCAGGTCCTGTGGGTAGAAATCTGGCTGTCCTTGGGCTTGATGGCCTTGGGGCATTTGTGCTCGGGAGGAAGGGGGGCTGCAAGTTGCCCAGGCGATGGGAGGTTAGGGTAGGGTATGTGTATGTGGTCTGGCAAACCACATACACGTATCTGTTCTTTCAGGTGCAGATATCAGACCTGTGCTGAGATCTTATGAAGCAGCAATTGTTTCTTGTATTTTTTCTTTGTTTTTCTTTGTTTCTCTCTCCCCCTCTCCTTCACCCCCCCCCCCCCCCGACCACTTCATATTCCTTCAATTCCCTCTCCCATTCCAGTCTGTCAGGTCCGCCATAATTAAGACAATTTAAATGAAGTATTAAAGTTATTATACAGCAAGAGGAGTCTAGGTATAAATACTATTTATAAACAACATATATCAAATATGAACAGAGTTCCTTTTGGCAAAGTAAATGTGTTTAGCACAATAAGGCAAGAAGATATTTGTTCTTCTTATCAAGCTGCTGAACAGGACAAAAAAAAGGGAAGAGGTACAGTCAAGCAACTTCTCCCAGATGAGACCACTCCTAGTCTGGCCCTTCATCCAGGACCAGTTTGCCTAGGGAGAACATACCAGAGGCAAGTTGCTCCAACAACATAGCTCCTGGGATCATCAGGGCGCACAAACCGTCCTCCATGATAAGGTGCCGATCCACAGAGGGTACATGAATACCAAGTGGATAATAAAATATGGAGCTAAATGTAATGTTTTTCTATTTTTATTTGCTTTTTTGTAGAAGTGCAACTATTGTTGCTAATACTACCCATATAGTTCCTGCATTCATGCCAAATAAACTTGAGCTCTGAAGTCCTGTTTTAGTAGGATTTAGAGACACCAAAATGTGATTATTTTTTTTTAAAATTTATTTATTTATTTTTCTTAGAGTTGTTCCTTAAGTCTGAAATTTCAAGTAGCAAACTTCAGTAGTCAAGGATGGTGCACTCTGTACAAATTAAGATGTTGAAAAGATGCTTTTAAACATCTGACAGCCAGTTTGATCTGTCAGAACTAGATGGAGAAGGGGCAATAGGATAGACAGGAGTGGGAAAGGTATTCTTGCATGAGGTTGCGTGTGTACATCAGCCTATTATTAGCATTGTGGCAGATACTCATGGACTGCCACTATTTTTGGCAACAGAATGCTACAACTACTAATGACTCAGGGCAAGGGACACACCACGTGAGTGTTGGTGTGTTGTAATCACAAGTGCTGGTTTGTGTGTATGTGTTGTGCCAGAATATATAATGGTGCCAGTCTTTGTGGACGCTGCTAATGAGTGGGTGTGTCTTCTCCCATTGTGCATTAGTTGGTGCTCCTGCTGCAGAGTAACATGGGCCCAGGAAATGGGCAGAATACCTTGTACATCAGTGATGAGAGATTCCATTGGACAGCTCAGACATTTGATGCCCTCATTGGCTGCTCAGCACCGCCACCTCCCGTCCTCTGCTCTGGTCAGTGGCATCACACCTCAGAACCTAAAGGCCCAAGCACAGTGGCTCTATGGTTAACACTGCTGCTGGGATTAAACTCAGGTTTGATGGCAGGTCAAGTCCATCATGAGTCCATCTCCGTGGGTTTCCTCCAGATGCTCAGATTTCCTCTTACAATTCTAACATGTTCATGGCAGAGCCTCATCCGATTGTAAATGTCATTACCATTGTAAATAAGTGCAGGGTCTTAAAAATACTTAAATGTTACTACTCTGCAGATACCCTATTGTTGAAGCTTTTATATCTGCCGGTCGCTGTTGAGACTGCTACATGTGTCATGTGTGCCCCTCCAGGGCAGAAAGACAGGCCCAAGTGCTGAATTGCAATTGTGGCATTTATTAACAAAAATAACAAAGTCCAAAAATAGTGTAGACAATACAAAAATGCAAAACAAGAATAACTTAGAGATGAGCTCTCCAGAGCCGACCTAGCTCTGGAGGAGATTGGAGAATGATCAGAGTAATGACCAGGGGAAAAATGTTCACAGGATGTTCAAAGAAGAACTAATATTGCCACAATGATACCATGAGTCAGCATGCTTAAATACAGGGGAATAAATGAATCGCAGGTGTGAGCCGCTGAGCGAGCAGGTGAGGTGACCAGGAGCAGACTGAGCAGTTAACAAGGTGGGGATGTCTAGGGGAGGAATAATGGCCCTGTCACAAGAAAAGGCAACACAATCTTAAACTACATAAACAGACAACATAATAACGATACTGAAACATAAGTAACAGACAAAACGATAAATCATCAGAACTCAAAACACAGGAAAACATCACACTACAAAAGCTGACAAAATGATCATAATAGACTTAACATACACAGAAATAAATTAGGAGTCTGAGCTCTGCGCTCAGACTCATGACATGTCTCCCACGTCCAACTGAATCAGCAACTTGTGAACAGGAAAGTCTCCAGTTCCCCTGCACCCTGAAAACAGATGGAGAACAAATTCAAAACTGTAAAAGAATTTTCACCCTGAATACCAAGTGTGTGTGTGTGAGTGAATGGAATGTGTAATGTCAAGAAACTGCCAAAAAAATCAATCTGAGCTGTCAGAAATAACCTGAACACCTACCAGCTGTCTGTGGTTAGTATGGGTAACCCCCACAGCCTACAGACTAGCAGAGCGCACAGCTGGAGCAATTAGCAGAACAATGACTGATATCAATAGGCAGCCTCTCTTTTGTCTAGCTTCTTCCGCCAGTAATCTGCTTTGATTAGTTAGGATGATTTTAAAACCAGTTTGCAGGATTATTATTATTATTTTTAATTTATTTATTTATTCATTTATTTTTGGCTGTTCTAAAGGTAACATAACCTGTCCTAGAAAGGTTATGATGTCACAGTATGAAGTTCCTCTAGATATCAGTTTCCACCTCCTCCTTGCGTTGCTCAACAATCAAGGTGACCAAGGCGTGCGAGTGTCAGTGAAAACCAGATGGTTCCAGTTATGAGCTGGTTGTGTTCCCCTAAATAGGCACAACACACAGCACAGACATGCTCCAGGGTACACCCATGTCAGAAGACTGTCAGCTGGACACTGAAAATTTTTAATTAAGTGGAAACCAATTTTACAGTATAATTTATAGTGGTGAATACTGGCTGATATTCCCTAAAATCTGAATTCTGTTACCATCCACAGGCGAGTGATAGGGAGTTTTATTTAAGTACATGTACTGAAGTAACCTTTTTAAACAAAATTGTCCTGCACTGTGCTGTTTTTGAAGGATACCTTATATTTTTACTTGAATAAATTTATGACAACAAAGCCTGTATTTTCACTCAAGTACATCTTGTCATAATCTGAAATTTTGTTTATACTGCAATGACCAGAAATGACATCGTCTTTCATTATCTATCTATAAATGCAAGGAATCAGAGTGTGTGTGTGTGTGTGTGTGTGTGTGTGTGTGTGTGTGTGTGTGTGTGTGTGTGTGTGTGTGTGTGTGTGTGTGTGTGTTCTTCGCATATCTCTCGAACCGTTTGTCAGACTGCATAAGATCTTATACGTATTTGGCTAAGGTTACGAGGGTGTGCATTGAGTATGGAGTTGTTCTTTCAAAATATGTAATTTTTATCAATAAAAGTTTAGCCACCGCTTTGTCTCATGCCCAGGCTTATAGAAGTGTGGGTGGGCTTTCGGATTGACTCCGTACTAATTGGATAACACGAGGCATCATGACAAGTCACCAGAGCGCTCAGTGAACAAAACAAGGAACCGAAAAGCGATAAATTTGACCAGACAAAGCTAATACTGAAGATTTAATGCTTAAAAAATTATACCATAAAGTTACCGTGATTGGTCTAAAGATAATTCGGCATATGTGGAGAAAACGAGGCATGTGAGCAGACAGGGAGCATCAGTGGGGACCCGAGTCTGATAAAGAACACTGGTGTATCCAACACAGGACACACCAGGAGAAGCAGCAGCCCGATTGGATGGACCACAGTCCTTCGCGGGGAGGCAAGCCCAACCTGCCCGGTCAGTGGTAAACGAGAGTCATGACTTTTGCTTCATCTGTGTTCCACCACTGACCTTTGCAGGACCGTGGGTCCCCCTTCCTGTGCGAGTATCTAAAAATTAAAAACTTAATAATAATACCACTACCACCATTATTGTGGAGCGGAATGGCAGGACTGACTTAACAACCAAACAGGACACAAAAACACCCAAATAACGAAATAAATCATTTTTAGTTAAATATTTACTGACCAATGGGCAGCACTGATGCTACGGCGGCAGTCAAACAGGTCCTTCTGCGTGTATAATAATGTTGGCTGTTTTGTAGTTAATTCAGTTGATTAGTTTTAAAAACCTTTTAATAACAAAATATTGCTAAAATATAAAATGACGCACTACATTCATTCATTCATTCATCTTCTTCCGCTGAATCCTTTTCGGGTCGCGGGGGGGCTGGAGCCTATCTCAGCATCTTTGGGCGAGAGGCAGGGTACACCCTGGACAGATCACCAGTCCATCGCAGGGCCAACACAGAGAGACAGACAACCATTCACTCTCACAGTCACACCTAAGGACAATTTAGAATCCCCAGTTTGATGCCAGTTAACCTAACTTGCATGTTTTTGGCATGTGGGAGGAAACCGGAGAAATCCCGGAGTAAACCCACACAGACACGGGGAAAACACACAACCTCCACACAGATCACTGTTGGTCGGGGGCTGGGATTGAACCCAAGATCCCCCGGCCAAGGGTGAGTTGCTGTGCTGCCGCAGTGCTAACCACTCCTCCACCGCGCTGCCCCCAATGGGTCTCAAATATTTATAAACGTGTCCTGTTATTGTACTGCATGAGTTTATTGATGATGCACAGAAGAAATTCAATATTACACTGAACTCAATCATTAAACAGTGATATAAACTAAAATAATTATAATGATGATTGAACAACTCCCATTCCCCAAAGTGCAAGATACACTATTATGAATATAAGTCAAAAAAGATCACACAAATAAATGATCTGAGAAACAAATAAACAAGGGATCCTAAACAGTCACTAATACTGGATGTCCCATTTGTTTTAAGTGATTAGTTATTCTGTAATTAATATTCACACAATCAAATAAATCTTAGTGCCATTCAGTCCCTTTTATATTTGTCAAAGTCTAACGTGCGATTGCCTACATATAGGCTACACCTCTTTGTATTCCACTTTCAAACACAGACTACATTTGGGCCTGTAAAGCCTGATTAGGATACCAGTTTCAGACAGGAATACTTGCGTTCTATGGGCAATGCACTAGTTTTTGTAAAATTATAGGGTTTTTTTCTCCCTCAATGCCAGTATTGAAATCATTTTGTCCACAGTTATGGAGAATCCCTTCTCCTAATGAAAAATTTCCCCAATGGTCACCAAACTCACCCACAGTAGTCCTTGCGTCTGCATCGAGGTTTTGCTCAAGGTAAGGGTAAACAGTCAGAAGATCTTGATACTTTCTGTGGGTGATTTCACGAAAATTCTCAAAGGCAATTACCATTGTGTTCAGTAGCCTAATACATGTAAAGTTAATGTAACTTCAGTTTAATGCCACTTTTTTGGATGCACAGTTAAGGCCGTTGGCCTACAGACCCCCAAGACACACCTGTCACCAATCCCTATTAACCCTGCTCACTACTCACGAAATTCAAATGGCATATATGTGTTAACCCTGTTTACTAAAACTGTATCTCTTTTTTTATCAACTAAAATGAGAAATTAAACTAAAATGACCATTTACTAGTACATATACACATATACATAGTACATATTTGCCTACCGGTCAAACAGGTCAGTGGATGATGCAGTGAATATGGGACTACACTACATCCTGCAACACCTCGACTCCCCAGGGACGTACGCCAGGATCCTGTTTGTCGACTTCAGCTCAGCGTTCAACACCATCATCCCAGGCATTCTTCATCAGAAACTCCTCCAGCTCAAGGTGCCCCCCTCCACCTGCCAGTGGATCTCCAGCTTTCTGACTGACAGGTGGCAACAGGTGAAGCTAGGGAGATTTACATCCAGCTCCCGAAAAATTAGTACTGGCGTCCCCCAAGGATGTGTCCTTTCCCCACTGCTCTTCTCCCTCTACTCCAACGACTGCACCTCAGAGGACCCTTCGGTGAAGCTCCTGAAGTTTGCGGACGACACCACAGTCATCGGTTTGATCCGGGATGATGATGAGTCTGCATACAGGCGGGAGGTGGAGCAGCTGATCCTCTGGTGCAGCCAGAACCATCTTGAACTTAACCCAGCCAAAACGGTGGAGATGACTGTGGATTTCAGGCGACACCCCCCTTCATTCCCCCCACTCACCATCCTCAACAGCACAGTGTCCACTGTGGACTCCTTCAAGTTTCTGGGTACCACAATCTCCCGGAACCTGAAGTGGTCCTCCCATATAGACACTGTCCGGAAAAAGGCCCAGCAGAGGTTGTTTTTTCTGCGTCAGCTGAAGAAGTTTGATTTGCCTCAGGAGCTGCTGGTTGTCTTCTACACCGCCATCATCCAATCTGTCCTCTGCTTTTCCATCACTGTCTGGTTTGGATCTGCCACTAAACAGGACAAGACCAGACTGCAGCGGATCATTAAGTCTGCGGAGAGGATCATTGGTACCGACCTACCCTCCATTGAGAACTTATAGCGAAGGACAGGATCGCCCTCCGCTCAGCCAGGTCTGCGCTCTCAAAGGGAATTAAGGCGGCAAAGCGCGCCTATGCGGAGAAAATCCAGGGACACCTCTGTGACACTAGGAACACCAAGCAGATGTGGCAGGGAGTTCGGACACTGACGGGCTATAAGTCTAGGCAGGGGGTCGATGATGACGACGCTTCACTTCCAGACAGGCTTAACAACTTCTTTGCACATTTTGAAGCATCAAACTCGACAATCAGAGGGAGGGCTGGCCCACCCCCACCATTGGTCGGACCAGCTTTTACCATCAACACAGCGGACACACGGAGGACCCTAACCAGAGTCAACCCACGCAAAACTGCAGGTCCAGACAACATTCCGGGACGTGTGCTCCGAGACTGCGCGAGCGAGTTGGCGGATGTCCTGACTGACATTTATAACATCTCCCTGAGTCAGGCCATCGTTCCCAGATGCTTCAAGACCTCTATCATTGTACCGGTGGCAAAGAAACCAGTTGTGTCCTGTTTGAATGACTATCGTCCTGTTGCACTGACACCAATTGTGATGAAGTGTTTTGAATGGCTTGTCAAACCACACATTACAGCCTGCCTTCCTGCATCACATGACCCGCTCCAGTTTGCATATCGTTCAAACCGCTCCACAGAGGGTGCTATAGTCACCACCCTACACTCTGTCATCACCCACCTGGACCAGAAAGACACCTACGCCAGACCCCTGTACATTGATTTCAGTTCAGCATTCAACACCATTATTCCCCAGAGACTGATGGAGAAATTACTCCTTCTCGGTCTGAACACCGCCACATGTCTCTGGATCCTGGATTTCCTGACTGAGAGACCTCAGTCTGTCCGGGTTGGAAACATCTCCAACTCTGTCACGCTGAGCACCGGATCCCCTCAAGCTGTGTACTCAGTCCACTGTTGTTTACACTTCTAACACATGACTGTGTATCCAGACACGAGGGGAACCAGATTATTAAGTTTGCAGACGACACCACGGTGGTGGGACTTATTCAGAGGGATGAGGAATCAATGTACAGGGAAGAAGTGAGAGACCTGGAGGGCTGGTGCAGGGAGAACAATCTGGTGCTCGGCGTGGACAAAACGAAGGAGATGATTATCGACTTCCGGCGGTCACAGCCTGAGCACGTCCCCCTCAGCATCGGCGGCCGTTTAGTGGAGAGAGTGGAGAACATCAAGTTCTTCGGAGTGCAGATCTCGCAGGACCTGACCTGGAGCAAGAATTCCTTGGGGATCAGGAAGCGGGCTCAGCAGAGACTGCACTTCTTGAGGAAACTCAAACAGGCCTCTCTCCCCATCTGCATCCTCAGGACCTTCTACAGAGGTGTGGTGGAGAGTGTTCTGACGTACTGCATTGCTACATGGTATTCCAGTTGCAGTATGTCAGACAAAAAAGCCCTGCAGAGGATAGTCAAGGGGGCTGAGAGGGTAATTGGAGTCTCCCTCCCCTCTGTCCAAGAACTTTTTCAGAACCGTTGTAGGAGCAGGGCACTGAACATTGTCAAAGACCTGCGCCACCGTGGTTAGCACCACGGCAGCACAGTTTACCCTCGGCCGGGGGATCGCGGGGATCGTGGGTTCGATCCCTGCCCCCGGCCAACAGTGATCTGTGTGAAGTTTGCGTGTTCTCCCCGTGTTTGCGTGGGTTTACTCCGGGATTTCTCCGGTTTCCTCCCACATGCCAAAACATGCAGGTTAGGGAGTTAAGGGGCGCTTGCGCACGCAACAACCGGCAACTGGTGGCTTGTCACCGGACTGCAGAACAAATCTACCTACGGGTACAAAATAAGTCCAAAAAAAAAAAAAAAAAAAAAAAAAAGGACCGTTCTCACCCTCTGCATAAACACTTTGAACTTCTTCCATCTGGTAAACGATTCCGGAGCATCAGAGGCAGAACCACCAGACTAATCAACAGCTTCCTTCCACAAGCTGTCAGGATGCTGAACAGTTGACCCGGAATCTCTTACACACTACTGCACCTATGGACATTTTGTATATTATTTGTATATTATAGTTAGTTAGTTTTTTCCCAAGTATGTCTCAGGGATATGTGAATGGATGGGGGGGTGGGGGGGGTGAAGCTATGTGTGAGTGTGTCTTAAATCCTGCTGCTTCTATTTATATGGATGCCGAGAGAAACGCAATATCATCTTGCCTGCACTACAGTTGTATGAACAGCAATATGACAAAGTTTGATTTGATTTGAATGAAGTGCGCCGGGGAACTGGCGACACTGTTGCATTTCAAACTTTACGCATGTGTTTATTGACATAACTACTGTACACTCAGAGACAATTTGGAGGCTTGGTAGAATGCTGTGAAACTGTAGTTTAATCAACAAAAAAAGAGTCACTTACTCAAACCACTGACTTGTAAAGCCTTGAAGACAGGGTGATATTTGACGGCGCACAGGTGCGTTGTGCATGAGGTGGGTTATTATTAGGACAATAACATGAATAAACTCACCAAGATGCCACCCATCCACACAGTGCCAGCTTGTAGTTTGTTCCCAACAATGCTGTTCATCAGAATCATTGGGAAAACCCTGCAAATTGCACTTTGATGTTGGCCTGTTCAACTGCATTGTATGGGAATATGATGTACCTGGGTTACAGCCGGATAATGCCGTCCCACACAGCTGGCATAGCTCGGCTCAGGGTTGACTGGGAAATTCCCGATTGGTCTGATAGCGCCCTCTGGCATGCCCCTGTTTCCAGAAACCCCAGAGTTGTCAGCACCTGCATTGGGATGGGCAGCGTACGGCTTCTCGCCGTGTCGCGTTCCAAAAGCGGCTGTAGCTCAGAGCACAGTTCCACAACAACTGCCCATGAAAACCTAAACTGGTTGACAAGCCAGTCATCATCCTAAGCCAGAAAATCTTCTGTCTCTAAATACCTTTTCTCTTCACACTGCGCAATTTGCAATATCCTCTAATAATGCTAACGCCATTGTTGTTAGAGGCATTTTCTGCACTTCTTTGCACTTGCCTTTATATCCACTCATCTAAGTGCACACACTTGGATGTTTATCATGTGTCTCTGATGTGTACAATAATTTCCACATCATTATCAGTCTCTCAACATCACCTCTAAATGTCGCCAATGGACCAATAACAGTAGAAACGTACGTACGCCAGCCATGAAGTTGGCGTGGAGCTGCGCATGTTTCCATGGTCATTTCATTCTTGATACATCTGAAATTTTCAGTGGAAAAGGACATATGCCATGTTTCTGTGCGTAAATACCCTTTGTACATGAGGCCCCTGGATGTCACTGCTGCTTTTGACACAGTTGATCATAATATTTGCCTCCATCGCCTTCAACATATAACTTGTTTTTCTGGCACTGCTCTGGAATGGTTCAAGTCCTGCCTCACAGATAGGGTTGAGTATGTGGCCCTGGGGGATACTAAATCGTGGCCCCACACTGTCATCTGTGGGGTCCCACAAGGGTCAGTCCTTGGCCCGAATTTTTTTAACATCTACATGCTCCCCCTGGGCCACAGCAGCAGCAGGTATGGTATCTCATACCACTGCTATGCTGACGGCATGCAGCTCTACGAGAGGTTGGACCCAACCTCCCCCACACTCCCATCAGCTCTTACCTCCTTCCTGGAAGAGATAGCTCTTGGACATCCACGCCTCTTTTTTCTCCAGCTGAACGGCACAAAAACAGAAGTCCTCCTAATTAGCATCCCCCATCAGCTGTGCTCCACCCCCATTAACTGCATCTCTTTTTCTGGCCACACCATTCCCCTTTCCCCCTCTGTTAAAAACTTAGGTATCAGATTTGATCCCCACATATCATTTGACGCACCTGTCCACAAACTCTGTAAGACTGCATTTCTCCACCTGAGAATTGTAGCTAAACTCCGCCCTCTTTCTCCCTGCATGATGCTGAAAAGCTGGTCCACATCTGTGTCTCCTCCAGGCTGGATTACTGTAAAGCACTCCTTATCAGGATACCTGGCAGGAGCCTCCAAAATCTCCAACATATTCAAAACAGCGCTGCCAGGATCCTGATGAGGGTGTGGAAATTGGAGTACATCACACTCATCCTCCAATCACTCCACTGGCTCCCCATTCACCTTCGCATTGAATACAAAATCTGTCTTCTTACCCATTTATGGAGGTGCACCATAATATCTAAAAGAACTCCTCACACCACAGTCCACTTCAAGGCACCTCCGCTCCTCCAACACTCAGCGTCACTGTCCCCCCAGGACCAAACTACACACAACGGGGGATCAGGCCTTCACAGCAGCTGCCCTGTGGCTCTGGAATGCCCTGCCAGACAACCTGAAGGCACCTCAGACCGTGGACTGCTTCAAAGGGCAGTTAAAGACTCACTTGTTCAGAAAAGCTTTTTAATGTTCTGGTGTGCCATCATGTGTGTTATCTTTTGTTTGTTTTATTATTGCTCTTAATCCTATTATTATTATTATTATTATCCTATCCTACTTAATCCTTATTATTACTATTACTTTTGACACCTAATTTTAGTCCAGGTTTAGTCTTGTAACAATTTTATTTTTTTTTTCCACAATATCTTTATTGAACCTTTTTTTTTTTTAACAAACATGATACAAACAATCAAACACTAACACTAAAGTACTACAAAAAAAAAATGCACTAAAAACACCAACAACCACCAACAAAATCAAGTCTTCAACAATGCTCCTCTGTTTAGTCTAGACAATCCAATACATAAGTATACATATTATGTTCACCAGTTTGGAATTTACAAGGTCCACACACATCATTCACCTTCTTCTTCAAGAGTTATGTTTAAATTTTTTACATAATCAATAAAAGGTCTCCATATATTCTCAAACACAATTTCCTTTGATTTCAGTATATATGTTATTCTTTCTAATGGAAGGTTTGTTAACATCTGTCTTAACCACTGAGTCACATCTGGTCTATGAGTCTTTTTCCATAATAGTGCAATACATTTTTTGGCATTAAGCAAACTGAGGTCTATGAATGTTCTTTCACTTTTATTAAAATTATGCTTTTCTGGGTACAGACCCAACAAAAACAGTTTAGGATTCAATATGATTTGTTTTGAGATTATTTTTTCAATTGTTACCCTCACCTCTTCCCAAAACATTCTTATTAATCTACATTCCCATAAACAATGAAATAGGGTTCCTTTACTTTCCATGCATTTTGTGCATGTATCTGGTATATTTTTGTTATATCTATTTAACTCCTCCGGTGTAACATACATCCGCATTAACCATTTGAAATGTATCAATTTAAGGCGTGCATTTATTGATTTGGTTTGAGCTTCTGTACAAGCCAATTCCCATTGTTCCTCTGAAATTTCAATTTGCAGATCTTCTTTCCAGTAGTTTAATCTTTTCAGTGAATTTTCACTTGAAGATAGTGTCAATGAGTTATAAAACTCTGAAATAATACCCTTTCTTTTACTATCTTTCATCATCATTTTTTCCAAGGATGAATAAATAGGTCGAGTGAGAGCTTTATTTTGATTTGATCGAATAAAGTTTCTAAGTTGATGATATTTAAAAAAATGTGTTCTATTGAGATTAAATTTGATCCTCAGCTCTTCAAAAGACATTATGTTGTCTGCACATGGCAAATATAAATCCTGAATCTTTTGTATCCCTTTTAAATTCCATACTTTAAATACAGCGTCCGCTCTCCCTGGTTTAAAATATTGATTACCCCATATTGGACTAAATTGTGACAATAACTGTGGTTCTTTTAAATAGTTTTTAGCTTCACACCATATTTTGATCATATGCTTTACAAATGGATTTTTAACTTGTTTTTGTAATTTTTTTGCCGAATCTGAGTATATGAATATGGGAAGAGGTAAAGGTAAATTGTATGATTCCATTTCAGTCCAGTGAGGGAGATCATTTGATGAAAAATAATATGTCATAGACCTCAGTTGTGCCGACCAATAATACAACATAAAATTTGGACATTTCAGACCTCCACGATCAAATGGTAAATATAATAAAGACAAACGTAATCTAGCCCTCCTGTTGTTCCATATAAATTCCACTAACTTTTTTTTTATTCTTGAGAATAGATCTAAAGGTGGTGATAAGGGAATGTATTGAAATAAATAAAGTATTTTAGGTAAAATATTACTTTTAAGTATATTGATTCTCCCGATCATCGACATTGGTAGTGACATCCATCTCTGAGTTAACTCATTGATATCTGACATTAAGGCTTCATAGTTGACACTGGCGACTGATTCTAGCTTAGGCATAATTTGGATTCCTAAATATTTAAACTGATTTACAACATTGAATTGATTTACCTCGGGGGCTGGGTAATTTCTCTGGGTCTCATTTAGCATTAATATTGAAGATTTAGTTTTATTTATTTTATATCCTGATATTTCCCCAAAATTCATTATTAAATTCAACAAGGTTGGAATTGATTTTTTTAGATTCGACATAAACAAAATTATATCATCGGCGTACAGGGAGATTTTATGTTCTGTTGGTCCAACTTTAATTCCATATATTTGTGAATGTAAACGTATCGCTATCGCTAAAGGAAACAGTAAAGGTGAAAGTGGACAGCCTTGTCGACATCCTCTATTGATTTTTATTGGTTTTGAAATATTGTTATTTGTTAGGATTTCTGCTGTAGCATTATTGTATATTATTTGAACCCATTTTATGAAATTATTTCCAAGTCCAAACCTTTGTATGACTTCAAAAAGAAAGGGCCATTCAACTCTATCAAAGGCCTTTTCGGCGTCCAATGATAGGAGAGCTGTATCCGGTGCTTCTTTATTAAAATAAATAATATTAAATAGTCTTCTTACATTATGGAAGCCTTGTCTACCCTTTATAAAGCCATTCTGATCTCGATTAATAATATTTGGTAAAATTTCTTGTATTCGTCTTGCTAAAATTTTACAGATTATCTTAAGGTCGGCGTTTAATAGGCTTATTGGTCTCATATTTTCACATTTATTAGAGGGCTTACCTGGTTTTGGCAGCAGTATAATTAAGGCATTATTTATGTATGATGGTAAATTATTATTTTGAAATGCTTCTAAAACCATTTCCAAAAAAGGTTTTATTAATTTATTCTTAAATTTTTTATAAAGGTCAACTGGAAGACCATCTGGTCCTGCACTTTTTCCTGATTTCATATTATCAATGGCTAGCCCAACTTCTTCTTGACTAATTTTAGACTCCAATATCTCCCTGTTTTCATTTGGAATACACGGTATAGATAGTTCGTTCAAAAACCCATTTAGTTTTGTTAAATCAGGTTCATTTTTGGTATCATATAATTTTTCATAGTAATCTCTAAAGGCTCTATTAATTTCTAAAGGATCTATAACTACCTGTCCGTTACTTATAATACTGGTAATTGGTGTTTTAATTTCCAATTGTTTAATCTGCCATGCTAATAATTTTCCTGATTTTTCACCTTGTTCATAAAAAGATTGTTTCAATCTTAGAAGACTCGAGGCAGCTCTATTCGCTGATTTTTTGTCGTATTCAGCTCTCAAAATCAGTAATTCATTCTCCAACCTTGGGTCACTTCCTGCATACACTTTTTCCTGAAGACTTTTTATTTTATGTTCCAATTTAGCTCTCTCCTCTCGAGTCTTCTTAGATTTTGATCCTGTATAACTAATAATATGTCCCCTAATAAAAGCTTTGAAAGCCTCCCACTTTACACATGCTGATGTTTGTGTAGTATTGATGTCAAAGAACTCGTCTATCTGTTTTTCTATATACTTGACAAATTCCTCATCCTGAAGCCATTTATGCTGAAATTGCCATCTACCTGATTCCTTTGTCAATTTTTTATCTACATATATTAGACAACAGGGTGCATGATCAGAGATCACGATGTTATCATAAAAGCAGTTTTGAATCTTGGACCTTAATTCTGTGGAAATCAAAAAATAATCAATACGTGAGAATGTCTTGTAGGTACTGGAATAACAAGAATAGGCTTTAACTTGTGGTTTCATTTCTCTCCATATATCTAACAATCTCAATTCTTTCATAAAATGATTAATAGTCATCCTACATCCAATGTGCGTACAATCCAGTCCTGTTGATCTATCCACACCTGGATTCAATGTACAATTAAAATCCCCTGCTATTATATGTTGCCCTGTAAGTGATGATAAGATGAGAAATAAATTAGCAAAGAACTTCTGATCATCTATATTGGGACCATATAAGTTCACAAGATTTATATTTTCTAATAGCAAAGAACCTTGAATGATTACATATCTTCCAAATTTGTCTCCAATTACATTTTTCACTTGAAAAGGAACTGATTTATGTATGAGAGTCATAACTCCCCTGGCTCGGGATGAAAATGAAGAGGTGAATACACTTCCCTGCCATCTACTCCTAATTCTTTTAACATCCTCCTCTATCAGATGAGTTTCTTGTAAAAACACAATTCTTGAACCCATGTCCTTTATTTTATTCATAACTTGTTTAAGTTTTTTTAAATTTTGTAGACCTCTGCGATTCCATGAAGTTAAATTAAGATTAACACTTTGGTCCATGATCAATAGAGAGTTTGGGATTACCTTGCAGTGTAAACATGCTCATACAGAGAAGCAAAAACATGAGTGGTTGAACATTCATCCTACAAACTACACACAAACAAATTTCCCCTTCCCACACTTGTGGCAAACCCCCCAAAATCAAAAGAAAAATTCTGTCTCCCGATATAGCCATCGACCGTTCCACACCCACGGGGAACAGCCTAAGCCACTCCTTCTTCATCCTCCCAATCACCCTAACTCTACTGCTTTTAATGACGTAACATTAACTCTCCTCTGTAGTTTTCCAACTTAACTCCAAAATTTTTAACAACTTTGTACATCATAGTTTTTTTTTTGTTTGTTTGTTTTGTTTTTGTTTTGTTTTTTTAATATATAATACAATCTATATTTTGTAAACTTACTATTTACTTCAAGTCAGTCAGATGCCTGTGCAAATGCTTAATTATTCTACCTTATATTTTGTTCATGCTTAGCTCCCACCAGTCTCTTCTTCTTCTTTGATCTTCTTGATGAACTCCTGCGCCTCCTCTGGGGTCTTGAAGATGTGGGTTCTGCCCTCATACGTGGTCAGCAGTCTCGCAGGATAGATTACACCATGACGAATCCCAAGGTTGCGCAGCTCCTTACGTACGGGATCAAACTGCTTCCTCAATTGCTGGATTCCTGTGGCCAAATCTGGGTAGAACCGCACCTGCTGGTCCTGGTGTTTAATCTCTCCTTTTTTAGCTCGTGCAGCGTTGAAGATCTTCATCCTGTCTCTGTTGCTAAGAAACTTCATAATTAAGGTCCTCGGCGGTCCCTTATCTCTCCGTGGGCCAATACGATGTGCTTTTTCCAGAATCACTGCTGATTGCAACTCCTTGCTGCCCAGCACCTCCGGAATCCACTTTTCCAGAAAGGAGCATACGTCCCGACCTTCTGATTCCTCTGGAAGACCCACCAGCCTCAAATTATTCTGTCTCGACCGAGATTCCAAATCCAAAATATTATCTTCCAGAGATTTATTTTTTTTTTCCAAAGTGCGCACCTTTAATTGAAGACGGGTGACGTCATCTTCAGCACTAGCGAGACGGAGCTCCATCTGCGCCGTTCGTTCTACACAGTCACCCAATTCCTTTCTTATTCCTTCCAACGCTGTCATAATCCCATCAAATCTAGAGGAAAAGTCCGCTCTCATTGAACTCATGGCAGCCATCAGCGCATCTGCGCCGCTCCCCGCAAATATCGCACCGCCGCCAGCCTCCTCCGCCATATATGGAGTTTTGTTTGCTGCGTCACAGACCTGAAAGTCCGTTAATTTGGACTGTTTCGGCGGCTCGCTTTTTCCTTTTCCTGGTTTTCCAGCCTTAGGCTTCGCCGACATATCCTCGCCCAAACGCTGGGATACGTTCTGTCCCAAATGAGAGAGTTATTTGCCGATTTTTTTTTTTTCCAGGAGCAGAGCAGAGCGAGACACGTCCGTCCTACGTGGCAGCCATAACCGGAAGTCCAACAATTTTATTTTTAGTTTTATTTTAGTCTACTCATTATCAATAGTTTTTGTCTACTTTTAGTCAACAAAAACATTTGGTTTTAGATTAGATTAGATTAGATTCAACTTTATTGTCATTACACATGTATGAATACAAGGTAACGAAACACAGTTTAGCATCCAATCAGAAGTGCAAAGGACAGCAGTGCAGTATATACGGTAATTAACAGTATGTGCAATTTAAGCAAATATATGCAAATATATGCAGCAGTGCAGAAAGTTAAAAGTACTGTTATGTGCAAATAATGTGCAATAAGTTAGATGTAGTTATGTAGTTATGCAGTTATGTACAGGTGAGGATGGTAAAAGATGATTGTAAGAGAGTCAGCGGGGAACTAAGTTCAATAACGTGACAGCTGTTGGAAAGAAACTGTTCCTAAACCTGCTGGTTCTAGTCCGAAGGCTTCTGAAACGTCTTCTGGAGGGGAGAAGCTGGAACAGTCTATGAGCAGGATGGTTGGAGTCCCTAAGAATGCTGCGTGCCCGGTGCAGACATCTTTTCCTGTAGACGTCCTCTATAGCTGGAAGTGGAGTCCCTGTGATGCGTTGGGCGGTTTTCACCACCCGCTGCAGCGCCTTGCGGTCAGCTACAGAGCAGCTCCCATACCAGAGTGTGATACAGTTGGTCAGGGTGCTCTCTATCACGCAGCGGTAGAAGTTGCCCAGGATGTCAGTTGACAGATGGTTCTTCTTCAATGTCCTCAAGAAGAAGAGGCGCTGATGGGCCTTCTTGATCAGGCTGGTGGTGTTAACTGACCAGGACAGGTCCTCCGAGATGTGGGTCCCCAGGAATTTGAAGCTGGGGACACGTTCAACAGCTATGCCATTGATATGGATGGGGTCATGTGTCTCTTCCCTCTCCTTCCTGTAGTCCACTATGAGCTCCTTGGTTTTGCTGGTGTTAAGGAGCAGGTTATTGTCAGCGCACCAAGTAGCCAAGTGCTCAACCTCTGCCCTGTAATCTGACTCGTCGTTGTCCCTGATGAGTCCAATCACCGTGGTGTCATCTGCGAACTTTATGATGGAATTGGATCCATACATAGGCCTGCAGTCATGGGTGTAGAGGGAGTAGAGGAATGGGCTGAGCACACAGCCCTGTGGTACACCAGTGTTGAGTGTGATGACGGAAGAACGGTTGGGGCCTGACCTAACATGCTGGGGTCTGTTGGTCAGAAAATCCATGATCCAGTTGCAGGTGGAGGTACTGATTCCCAGGTCCCCAAGTTTGGTGAGCAACTTGGAGGGGATAACTGTGTTGAATGCTGAGCTGAAGTCAATAAACAGCATTCTTGCGTAGGTGTTCTTGTCATCCAGGTGTGAGAGTACATAGTGCAGCGCTGTAGAAACCGCATCCTCTGTACTCCTGTTGCTCCGGTAGGCGAACTGATGAGGGTCCAGTGTAGGGGGCAGGCCTTTTTTGAGCTGTGCCAAGACCAGTCGCTCAAAGCACTTCATGACTATGGGCGTCAGTGCCACAGGGCGATAGTCATTTAGGCACGATGGTGTTGAATGTTTCGGCACTGGTACTATTGAAGTGGTCTTGAAGCACGCTGGTACCACGGCCTGGGCCAGGGACAGATTGAAGATGTCTGTGAAGACCCCTGCCAGCTGCTCAGCGCATGCCCTCAGCACACGCCCAGGAATGCCATCAGGGCCAGCAGCCTTACGTACGTTGACATGACTCAGTGCATTACGGACGTCGGTGTGGGTGAGTGTGAGGTGGTGGAGGTCATCAGAGGGTGGGAAATTGATGTTCTTTTCATTGTTGTCCTTGTCAAAACGAGCATAGAAGTTATTTAGCTCATTGAGAAAGGGCACAGTCATGGCTATAGGTATGGAGTTGCTGGGCTTATAATCAGAGATAGCTTGAATGCCCTGCCACATACGTCGGGGATCAGAGTCCCCAAAATGTTCCTCCACCTTCAGCTTGTAGCTGTGCTTGGCCTTCTTGATGCCCCTCTTCAGATCTGCCCTGGATGAACTGTAGGCCTGTGCATCACCAGATCTAAAGGCATTGTTATGTGCTTTTAGCAGAAGTCGCACTTCTCTGTTCATCCACGGCTGAACAGAGAACAGTTGTTTTAGTTAATAATTGTTTTAGTCAATGAAGTAAAGATTGAGTGAGAAGGGAAGAGAGAGAGAGAGAGAGAAGATGAAACTTCTGCCATACTGCTCCATGCTGGGGCTTACCTTCAAGGTCAAAGCCCTTCACTTCAAACAGGAGAAAGAAAATACATTGAGCTCGGATGCACTCAGATCTAAGCAATGTGCAATTAGTGAAAGAGAATGAAATACAACAGTACCATATTTAAAGAAATCAATGCTTTACAACAATTTTCTATCACTCAAATGAGGAGTTCCATTTCTGGGGAGAGGGACTTAACTGTATTTTCCTCAGCCATTTTATCTTGATCATTTCTCATTAGGAGCCTCTGATATGCAGATGCGTGGGGTACTGTATGTGAGCTTGCTCGCTAAGGTCCTTTCATTATTTTCCTAGCACCATTTTCACCCATTTTATCAGGCTTCCTCAGAACGATTCATTTCAGTGCATGTTTATTTAAATCATCATAAGCCCCTGTTCACCCCACCATCACTCTTTTATCACTGAAGTTTGATTGCGGTAGGGCAGGTGTCATTTTGTGGCTAATGTTAGATGTTAGCTAGTTAGCTGTAGCGCCAGTTAGCAGAGACAGACCTGACTGACTAACTCGACTAACGGCTGAATGTAACTATGTACAAGCCCAAATACAGCATTATGGGGCGGCTGTGGCGCAGGTGTAGTGTAGCTGACTACTAATTGGAGGATCGGGGGTTCGATTCCCTGTCTGCAGTCTGCATGTCGAAGTGTCCTTGAGCAAGACACTGAACCCCCAGTTGCTCCTGGTGGGTCAGGCCAGCACCGGTGCATGGCGGCTCTGCCGCCATCAGTGTGTGAATGTGTGTATAGCAGGATCTGTAAAGCACTTTGGTCATCCAGAGATGAGTAAAAAGTGCTACGCTGTTTCCATAATCGGGAACATGGGTGAGTGGTTGAAAGAATATGACCATTCCCTGGGGTACAAAAAGGACTGGAACAAACCTGAATGAGTAAATGTCTAACGATGCTAGCATTAGCCGGACTAATCTGTCGCCTCTGTCTGCTAAGGTGATCCTCAAAGTGACAGATGAACTGTCCTGAGCTGGCATGTCAAGGTGGTAGCAGGCTGATGTGCCAGCCCGTTGCATCCAAAATATAATAAAATCAGCCAGAATGGTGCAAGATATATTGGTGAACAGGAATGTCTAGTGGGATGACTAGAATTTAAAGAAAATAGAAAATGTAAGCCGCGGTCACCAAGCTAACGCTGTAGCAGGCTAGTAGCACTGTCACTGTGGGTTTGGATGTTCATAGGGATCCCCCCCCCCCACCTTCGTTAAAATGGGTGAAGATGAATGTGGGAGGGTGGTATCAATCCAGGGAGCTTCGGCTGTGACGTCAAAACTGTAGCAAAAGCAAAGCCACGTGTTTAGAGAGAAGAATTGAGATCAAGACTGACCATAACAAAGTGTGACAGGGTCATTTTTTTTCCATTGGTAGCCACTCCAGATACCCAGAAAGATGAGAAAAGCACTGAAAAGGGTACATTTTCATCATATGTCCCGCTTTAAGAAGACGTGGCTTAATAAAATAATTATATTGTCTGTACTAAAGCCTCAAACAAACAAACTTGAAACTCACGAGGCTTTGAGTGTCCCAGTACACAAGCCGAGTATCTCTGTCTGCTTTTATTAGTCCTGTTTTTTGTGAAGCTATTTGTTTATTGGGATGAAAGGAGGGAAATATTGATGCTGGCTCTGGTACTTGTCTTCTCACCTCCTCTCAGAAGCTGCAAGAAGAGGGGAGCACAAATGTTTGTCATTTTCACAGCTTTGTTCTGCCTAGTGTTTAGTCCTTCATAAAATCAGAACAATGCTGTACTATACAAACATGTTTAATATAAGCTCAATGCAAGCACCGTGTGGTTTATTTGTGGCTGAAGGATTTCAGTTCAGGCTTCCCAAGACTGCTAGAACATTTAGGATGTTTTATTGAATACTGTACGGAGGTCATTTGGAGATTTATTGAAGACGTGTGGTTATTTATCAGTAAGTCTTGTGCCTTTCTCAAGTGATTTAATTTTAGAACATTAACCAGCTGTGGCCCAAGTAAGGTTCAGTGCTTTTTACAAATGCATTGGTGTTATGTTTTTGGTATGCATTATTGAGTTCAGTCCTCATTCTTTTAGCTTTCTAGAATCACTTTCCTTTGCATTGCATTCTTTTCCTTTATTCTGTATTGCCTTGATAATGTCCTGTCCACAATGTCCACAATCACCTTTTGACTGTGTTTGGATGGAAGTGTGCACTGTATTTTTTTTAAGCAAGGAAAGATGATTATTGTGAAGAAATTGTGGTGACGTGTTGCACAGTGAAAGAGGGTCACAGATGACAGATTTTATTTTCTTGCGACCAAAATTGTTTCAGAAAAACAAATCTTTCATCTTAAAGTTGTATCACTAAAAATGGTTTGCATTTCAAAAAGAGGATGCAAGCAGAAACTTGTTTGTGTGATATTTCCTGCAGCTGAATGAGTGGGGGAAAAATGCTGTATAATAAAAAGAAAGACGTACGCCCATCATTCAGTAGGAGGCCTTATCCTGTAGTTCAGACAGTGAAATTTGAGATCACGCCCAGTTCTGCAAAATTTATGCCACATAATGTGATTTGCAGTGTACTGGTGCTGTTTTGAATATCAATTTTTGGGTCTCTGGATACTTTGGAAGCAGTTATCTGGATATTTAATGGCTTGTGTTGCTTGCTCAAGTAAATTACTCTTATTTTGATTTCACTGATTTGAAAAGTGGTTAGAAATTTGCATGTTGGTACCACAGTAACTATTATTTTTTTAACAGAAATGACTCCGCCTGTATTCATTTTGTAATTTTTTTTTTATCATTTTATTTCTAACTAATTTCCAAAAGAATAAGAAATAAAGTTGCAAATTTTTGTGGAAAAAATAACAGTTTTAACTACATAAAGTCATAAGTTATAAAAAGAAAAAGTGTTAAATGTGTAAAAAAAAAAAATAAATAAATCTCAGATTGAGGAAAAAAATCATAAATTTATTGTCTTCAATGTAGAGATTAAAAAAAGAAATTTAGAAGACAAATTGAAATGTATCAGAAAAAATTGAAAACTATTAGTCAAAATTGTTCAAATATAGATACATCTGCCAAGGATCAAATCAAATCAAATCAAACTTTGTTGTCATATTGCTGTACATACAACTGTAGTGCAGGCAAGATGAAATTGCGTTTCTCTCGGCATCCATATAAGAAGCAGCATGATTAAGACACACTCCCACATAGCTCCCACCCCCCCATCCATTCACACATCCCTGAGACATACTTGGGGAAAAAGAATAACTAACTATAATATACAAAATGTCCATAGGTGCAGTAGTGTGTATGTGAGATTCCGGGTCAGCTGTTCAGCATCCTGACAGCTTGTGGGAGGAAGCTGTTGATCAGTCTGGTGGTTCTGCCTCTGATGCTCCGGAATCGTTTACCAGATGGAAGAAGTTCAAAGTGTTTATGCAGAGGGTGAGAACGGTCCTTGACAATGTTCAGTGCCCTGCTCCTACAACGGTTCTGAAAAAGTTCTTGGACAGAGGGGAGGGAGACTCCAATTACCCTCTCCGCCCCCTTGACTATCCTCTGCAGGGCTTTTTTGTCTGACATACTGCAGCTGGAGTACCATGTAGCAATGCAGTACGTCAGAACACTCTCCACCACACCTCTGTAGAAGGTCCTGAGGATGCAGATGGGGAGAGAGGCCTGTTTGAGTTTCCTCAAGAAGTGTAGTCTCTGCTGAGCTCGCTTCCTGATCTCCAAGGAATTCTTGCTCCAGGTCAGGTCCTGCGAGATCTGCACTCCGAGGAACTTGATGGATTGATCACATTACCTCAAGGAGGTAATGTGATCGGGGTGGTTTGTTTGTTAGCAGGATTACCAAAAAAACTACTGGAAGGATTTTGGGGAAGTTTTCAGCAGAGGTGGCCCTTGGGCTGCAGATGAACCCATTAGATTTTGGAGGTGATCCGAGAGTGCATACCTCTGCCAAGGCTCCGTCCATCTGTCCCTCTCAGTCCATCTGCCCATACATCTGTACGTCAATCTATCTGTCCATCCTGTGCACTGTGCACGGTGGCGCAGTGGTTTAGCACTGTGGCAGCACAGTTTTACCCTCGGCCGGGGGATCGCGGGGATCATGAGATCGTGGGTTCGATCCCAGCCCCCGACCAACAGTGAGCTGTGTGGAGTTTGCATGTTCTCCCCGTGTTGCGCGGGTTTACTCCGGGATTTCTCCGGTTTCCTCCCGCACACCAAAAACATGTAGGTTTAGGGCGCTCGCGCACGCAGCGACCAGCAGCCGGTGGCTTGTCACCAGACTGCAAACCAAGTCTACCTACGGGTACAAATAAGTAACAAAAAAAAAAAAAAAAAAAAAAGTACCTCCGTCCCCCTTGGCAGAGGTATGCATTTTCGGATCACCTCCAAAATCTAAGGGGTTCATCCTTGGCACAAGGGCCACGTCTGGTGAAAATTTAATAAAAGTCCATCCAGTAGATCCTAACAAACCAACCACCCTGATCACGTTACCTCCTTGGCAGACAGCTGAAAACAGAAGTTTACATGCACTGTATAAAAAGACACACAAGCTTTTTTTCCCCCTCACTGTCTCACATTAAATCAGACTAAACGGTTCCTGTTTTAGGTCAGTTAGGATTACCAAAATTATTTCTATTTGCTAAATAATTTTTTTAGAGAATTTTTTACTACTTTCTTCAAAGTCAGAAGTTTGCTTAAATGAGATCAGATGAGCCAACGAGATCAGAAAACGGACCCAAGAACCATCAGCAGGGATGAGGGCTCCTATACCTTGTCCCATACCTGGGATGTTGGCCTCCACGGGATACTAGCCAGCAGGAGACGTAGTCGTCCTCTGCTGCCTGGTAAACCTGGATAAAACGGCTGATAAAAACAGCTGATTGTCACAACATCATGTGACCCTTCTAACGAAGGCTGCAAGAAGTGGTCGAAATATGTTAAGGTAAAAACAACCTTTTTCACTGTCTGATGGAAAAGAAAATATTTTTATAATTATTTTTGAAGACAGTATGAACCCCTTTTGGATTATTTCCACATAATGTTCTTTCCTCATGATGCCAGATTGATTTGTAATTTATAGCAAAGCTCTAACTCGGATGAGGGGTTCCAGTCCCGGGGAGGGAGACTTGTTTTGTGTTGATCACAGTTCTCATTAAGTGCCCCTGATATGCAGATGCATGGGGTATGTGAGCTTGCTCACTAAGGTTGTTTTTATTTGATTATGTTGTTATTATTGTTATTATTATTATTATTATTATTATTCACTTGAAATTCTAGGTCCATATTGTGACATTGCTCAATATTAAAGGGGGCAAAATACAATTACAGACACAGGAAGGAAATAGGATTGTCTCCTTTAGTTCATGTCTGGCCCTGCATTCACCGCCATAAAGGCACAACATTGTAATAACTTGAAAACAAAAACTTGCTTCTGTTATGCAAGGATGTTGGATGTAATTATCTTTGGTACTGGAAGTTTACGTCATGCCCCAGAGGAAAATTGTACAAAAAAATAAAGTGCAATAAACTGAGACTATTGCTAGATGTTTACACAATTTTGATCTATTTATGCTTTGCTAAATTCATGTAAAGATTTGTCTTGTAAAATTACAGGAGGAGTCCGTTATATGTATTGTGTATCAAAATCCACAAGAAAAAAAGTTAGTCTTTTTCAGTGGTTTGACTACCCCATAGATGCAGTCTTTGTATGTAATGTAATGTATGTATGTAATGTATGTAATTATATGAATTCCAATCTATATTTAACTCTGTGCAACCCACTTGGTTAAACCGCCTTGAAAAGTCTAAGGGCTGTAAGCTGAAGGGCATCTTGTGTAGATGCCTCGCTGTAAACAGAACTTATGGGGGCTATTGCCAGTTCTGAGACTCCAGAGTGACCAGATCCTGGACCAGGAGGGGGCGTTCCTGCGGTTGAAGCACCCTGATAAATCTTCACCGAGTTGGATCAGAATCCATTCACACTTAAAGCAGTAATTAGTTAGTATTCCAGAGTTGCGGCAGCCTTCAATAGAAGCTGTGATGGCAGGACACAGATTTACCTGCACTGTCACATTCAAAGCCACTGGCACCTCCTTCCTGTCAGTTTTAACAGAGCGGGGGGGGTGGGGTGAATGCAGGAACGGAAATGCATGTAGCAGTCCGATGGTAATTGACTATAAAACACAGCAGTGTATTAGGAGAGAGAAGGCTCTGCCCGGTGCCACCAAAACCTCCTGCCAAAAATGCACACGTGTGTGTGTGTATGTGTGTTTGGTTCGTGTCGCTGCGTGCAGCGGAAGCGGTCTGTTCAGATTTCTGTGATGGGAGGGGAGCCCATGCCCCGGTGATGGATGACATGGTCAATAACACACTCGCTCCTATATGCCTGTGTACACACACACACGCGCGCGCGCACACTCTGTTGGGTGGCTTCAGCTTTTTGTGTGTCAGAAGAGGGAAGGGGGGGACTGAAAGTTTTTGTTTTTTTTTTTATGATGCAGGCAACCAATAAAAGTAAGGACATAGACAAAGGAAGAGGCAAGAAAATCTTCTTTAAATACAGCAGGGACTTAAAGCCCTTCTCAGTCTCACACTTTTGAGACGAAGTACCACAGTCTTCTGAGAACAAGGGAAACATGAGCCGATAACACAGGGTTACAAAAATAATTTCTTTGTAAGTTGTCTGTGTTTTTTCAACTGATTTAAGACAATTTTGTGCCGCTGAATCTGAAAATGGCATCTGTTTCTCTCGATCAGGTGCTAAGTAAAAACCTGTACTTACTTAGTACTTACTTAGTACTGTGCATGTACTTACCTTTATATAAAGGCAAGTACATGCAAATTGAATGTTTCATCATCATTGTTCAAAATTCAGAGAATTTCAAGATATAAAAGAGTTTTGCATCACATAAAGCGAAAATACCCGTACATGTAAACAAAACGTATAAAACAACATGTGGCCATAATTCAAAAGGTTGACCTGATTGAGCAAAACCAATGTGATTTTTGGATTCAGCACATCAAAATTGTCCTAAATCAGCTAAAAAAAACAGAGACAATAAATTTGGTGTTGACCAGTGTAATCATAGTCTAACAGAGGACAAAAGTGAACAGAGAATGCTGTTACTTGAGTCCACTGATACTTGTTAGCACAATGTTAGCACAATTCTAACATCAAAAACATCATTCATGGGCCTGTTTCTAATAGAGATACACATAGCAACAGTTTTTTTGACATTCAAGGTTAAATGCGACAACACAAGCCATTTAGAGATATTCTGTAAAACCTGGGTCAGGTGCTCAGCTGCCATGCTAGCCGTTTTGGCAGACAGATTACGGTGTCATCAGCATACATCTGACAGTTGGCACCTGAGCAACTATCGGGCAAGTCGTTGATGTATATTGTGAACAACAATGGCCCTAGTATAGATCCTTGTGGTACTCCCATGTTATTTGTGAGCAGCCCAGATTTCTCCCCATTGACCTTGACACATTGTTCTCTCCCCTCCAGGTATGACCTAAACCACTGTGTTGCCTCAGTTGAAATCTTGAGGTCTTTTAACTTCGACAATAGGACAGTGTGGTTTACCGTGTCAATGGCCTTTTTTAGATCCAGAAACACGGTCCCCACAACATGCCCCTTAACCAATAAAGCCTTGACCTTCTCAATAAAATAACAGTTAGCTGTTTCTGTGGAATACTTAGGTCTAAACCCAAATTGCTGTGAATAAAGTAATTGGTTGGACTCTAAATGTTCTATCAATTGATCAGCAACAATCTTCTCCAAAATTTTTGAGACTACGGGCAATATGGCAATCGGCCTGTAGTTGCTTGCTAAGTCCTTGTCTCCCGACTTATAGACCGGGGTAATTACTGCTGTCTTCCAATTCTCTGGAAAGGTATTTGTCCTTATTGACAAGTTAACTAAATGAGTAATAGGCTCCAACAGACTATTCTGGTGTTTCTTAATTAAGGCAGCATTTAAGTTATCAACATCCTTTGCCATAGAGTTATTCATTTTCCCAATAACCTCTGTAACTGCATCACTGGATACCTCTTTAATGCGAAAACTGTTGTGAACATTAACATGTTCCTTAGAGGATAACTCAGGTGGTCTAAAATAACTTGCCAATTTATGAACGGATTCAGTGAAAAAACAGTTGAAGACATTGGCCATGGACTCATTACTATCAATGAGGTTATCATCTACCTTGAGACTACTTATTTTTGGATGCTTTTGTTTACTCGAATTTGTTAATCTATTAATGTGTTGCCAGAGTTTAGAACTGCTCCCATTGGCCTCCTCAATTAGTCTAAGGAAGTAATTAGTCTTCACCATCAGTGCCACCATCAGTGTGTGAATGTGTGCGTGAATGGGTGGATAGCAGGATCTGTAAAGCGCTTTGGTCATCAAGAGATGAGAATAAAAGCGCTATATAAGTGAATACCATTTACCATTTTAGCTTTCCGAAGCTCAGACACCACTTTGTTCCTTAGACTAGTGAAAATGAAATGGTCAGTGTTGGTTTTAGTGACCAGAGACCTTTTGAGAGCAAGATCTCGCTTTTTCATAAGCTGAAGAATGTCCTTATTAAACCATGGGAGGGAGCATTTCTTAGGTCTACTTTTCCAAGTTCGTGTGTATTTACTAAGTAAGTTGCTTAAGGTTGACATAAAATTACTGACACTACTCTTTAAGTTCGACACTTTGGTTACATTCTCCCAATTTGCATTCATTAAGTCCTGTTCAAAGTGAGCCATGTTTGATTTAGAAATGCCTGTTGTGAACCTAGATTGATTTTCATTTTTAATATGGTGGACAAGGCGTTGTTTTGATAGCTTTCTTACAACCAGCGTCATGTTGTGATCTGAAAGTCCAGTAATCAAATTATGTTTTTATGACTCTCTCTGGCCTATTAGTGAAAATCAAGTCAATAAGAGTTTCAGATGTCCTTGTGATACGGGTGGGTTTATCAATCAATTGTACATATCTAAATTTCCCCGTAGCTGATTTCAATTTGCCTTTGGTACTTTTGTCCATCCAATTAATGTTAAAATCACTGAATACAATACATTCATTACATTTATCACAGATGGAAAGAAGACTCTTGAATTCATTGTAAAACTCAGCACCATGAGATGGGGATTATAGACTACAACAATGTTAAAATTCATATTTGGTGATAGAATTACATTAAGTCCCAGGCACTCCAAATTTATATTCAGTTCGAGTTCGACACATTTAAGACATTCCCTTATATGAATTAGGACACCCCCTCCCTTGCTTGAGGTTCTATCATTTCTATAACATAAATATCCTGGTATACTGACTAGATCATTTGATACATTACAATTCAACCAACTTTCAGAGATACATAGAAAATCCAAATTAGACTCAAAAAGCATATTCTGTATCTGATCCATTTTTGGTAATATGCTTCTAATATTTAGATGACCTCCTAGCAAACCTTTAGATTTGGATTCTGGGTTCCAGATAACTTGTGCGTGGTTTACCGTTTGGAAGAGCTTGTGCTCTCTCTCTGTTTTGACGATGCGCGTTGATAGGAAGTCCTTTTGTCCCTCGCGGGATTCTGTTGTTGTTTACATTCTGTCCCAGGTAAGTCAATGTGATTACTGTCTGATAATGCATGAATGCGAACCTCAGGACTCACCCCATTGACAGAGGCAACGACCCTGGATTCTTCCAACCCTGCAAGTAAGCAGGAATCACTGGATAACATTTTCATCAGCATTCCTCCGGGATGCAACACCGGTCGCCTCGCAGCTGTAGCGCCAGAGCCCAGATGGTTCAACACGCCATCTCCAGCACCGGTGGTGGAACATGGCCGATCATCCATCCATGCTTTTTCCTCCAAAACCCTCCGACGGAACTCCTCTTCGGCCAGTCGACCACCACAGGCAGCGTCCGCAGGGGTTCCACAGATGACACCCGGCACCAAATCCCGGGTAAGTTGCGGGGATAATGATGTTGGTTGAAGGGGACCAATTGGCGATTCTAACAGCCTCGGAGTCAAAAACTCCATGCTCGGGGTGGAGATTTGCATGGTTGCAGAAATCGCTTGTTGATGGATAGGTCCAGGGTTGAGATGAACGTCCCCTGCTAGAAGTAACAGCAGTAGTAGAGTTTGGGCTATATGCCGTGTGTGCCAGTTGATTGTCTGTCTGCTTGTACCGGTAGTTTTGCGTGATGGCTTAAAAATCTGAGCTCGGAAATCATAAAGAACATGTGCAAAGATTGCAGCATAGCCATATCCTAACCAGTTCAGCCGTTGTTTTTCCTGATAGAATACCAAGTGGATCCTCGATAATATAATCCATGCGATGTTGCACTTTGACGGCCACCTTCACCGGTGTGTCGCAGATGGATAAGACAGGCACCAGTAGTAGTAGGCCGCAGGCGAGAAGATACAAACCGGCGTTGTAGTGATCATGGTTTCTCTTGTTTTTACCGCACCATTTCAAAATAACATGCGATAAAATGCTTAAAATCCAAAAGGATATCTTAATAATTAGGTAGATGGGATTAAAGGCAGTATATTTAGTATATTTTTGCATGCGAGTGGAGCCAACCAGACCACTCAATGCCACTCGCCTTCATAGAATAGAATCAGACAGAGCACCTCATTTTGGAGTGTTGAAACCATTGTGAGAGCAGATCTCCCTGACCTTTGAAATTGATGTTGAACTTAAATGTTACCTGGATGCAGAAACTATAAAAATGCTGTTGAAGCTAGGTTAAGAAGGGAGGTGATAATCAGGGAGCAGCAGCACAGTTTTATATCAAGAAAGACTAGTAAATATAATAGTAGTAAATATACATTGTCCTCTCCAAGATTGATGGGGTGCCAAGAGAGGAAGTGTGGTACTCTGTGGAAGTCAGGAGTGGCAGAGAAGTATGTGAGGGTGGTACAGGACATGTGTGAGGACAGTGAAACAGTGGTGAGGTGTGCTGTAGGAGTGACAGATGGATTAGAGACGGCGGTGGAATTGCAACAGGGATCAATTCTGAGCCCCTTGTTTGTCATGGTGATGGATAGGCTGAAGGACGAGGTCAGGCAGGAGTCTCCGTGGACCATGATGTTTGCAGATGACATTGTGATCAGTAATGGGAGGAGGGAGTAGGTGGAAGAGAATTTGCAGAGGTTGAAATATGCACTGGCTACAAGTGAAAAGAAAGTCATTAGAAGCAATACAGAATTCATATGTGTGAATGAGAGGCGGGCAGGTGTAATGGTGAAGATCCAAGGAGTAGAGATAGCGAAGGTGGATGATTTTAAATACCTGGGGTCAACCATCCAAAGCAATGGACATTGCACAAGAGAGGTGAAGAAGAGAGTGTAAGCAGGGTGGAGACGAGTGTTGAGTGATTTGTGATAAACAAGATGGTAGTGAGACCTGCTATGATGTGTGGTTTGGAGACTGTGGCACTGATGAACGGATGGGAGGCAGCGCTGAAGATGGCAGAGTTTAAGAAATTAAGGTTCTCATTGGGAGTGACTAAGAAATTAGTATATCAGAGGGACGGCTCAGGTTGAGCGGTTTGGAGACAAAGTAAGAGGTGAGACTGAGATGGTTTGGACATGTCCAGAGGAGGGATAGTAGATACAGTGGTGGGAAAAAGTGTTTGCCCCCTCCCTGATTTCTCATTTTTTTTTGTATGTTTTTCACACTTAAATGTTTTAGATCATAAAACAAATTTAAATACTAGACAAAGATAACACAAGTAAACACAAAATGCAGTTTTTAAATGAAGGTGTTTATTATTAAGGGTAAAAAAAAAAATCCAAACCTACATGGCTCTGTGTGAAAAAGTGAATGCTCCCCCCACCCCATCCGTTAAAACATAAATTAACTGGTTTATCACATCTTTGGAAAACTGAGTTCAATTTCTCTAACCAGCCCTAGGCCTGATTACTGCCACACCTGTTCTCAATCAAGAAATCACTTAAATAGGACCTGCCTGACAAAGTGAAGTAGACCAAAGATCCTCAAAAGCACATCGTGCTGTGATCCAAAGAAATTCAGGAACAAATGAGAAACAAAGTAACTGAGATCAATCAGTGTGGAAAAGGTTATAAAGCCATTTCTAAAGCTTTTGGATGCCAGGGAACCACAGTGAGAGCCATTATCCACAAATGGCGAAAACAAAGAAAGTGGTGAACCTTCCCAGGAGTGGCTGGCTGACCCAAATTACCCCAAGAGCACAGCGACAACTCATCCAAGAGGTCACAAAAGACCCCACAACAACATCCAAAGAACTGCAGGCCTCACTTGCCTCAATTAAGGTCAGTGTTCATGACTCTACCACGTGAAAGACTGGGCAAAAATGGCCTGCATGGCAGAGTTCCGGGACGAAAACCACTGCTGAGCAAAAAGAACATAAAGGCTCATTTCAGTTTTGCCAGAAAACATCTTGATGATCCCCAAGACTTTTGGGAAAATACTTTGTGGACTGACGAGACAAAAGTTGAACTTTTTGGAGGGTGTGTGTCCCATTACATCCGGTAAAAAGTAACACAGCATTTCAGAAAAGGAACATCATACCAACAGTAAAATATGGTGGTGGTAGTATGATGGTCTGGGGCTGTTTTGCTGTTTCAGGACCTGGAAGACTTGCTGTGGTAAATGGAACCATGAATTCTGCTGTCTACCAAAAAATCCTGAAGGAGAATGTCTGGCCATCTGTTCGTGATCTCAAGCTGAAGCGCACTTGGGTTCTACAGCAGGACAATGATCCAAAACACACCAGCTAGTCCACCTGTGAATGGCTTAAGAAAAAGAAAATGAAGACTTTGACGTGGCCTAGTCAAAGTCCTGATCTGAATCCGATTGAGATGCTGTGGCATGACCTTAAAAAGGTGGTTCATGCTCGAAAACCCTCCAATGTGGCTGAATTACAACAGTTTACAACAGATTACAACAGATCATCTTGATCTTGAGAGATCAAGATGGCTGCCACCGGAGTGAGGAGTGGTTTGATGGGCTCCACTTCTAGCCACTTTCTGCTTATCTGCTTCTTCTTATTGTCTTTGTGTGTCTGGACCTGCAACAAGAAGGGTTTTCCGGCCAACTCAACTAAAGGTGAAGCTAAAAAGTTTTATTTATATGGATATGGACATGGTCATTTCACCCTGTACTCTATCTGGTCTTCTAAAGGCCTGAGAAAAAGCTTCCAAAACAAGGCAAACATGGCTGTTAAGCAAATATCACAATATGGCAGAGGCTATACAGTTAAAGTACTGTTAGTACTGCTACTTCTGGCAGGGGATATTCACCTTAACCCTGGACTTGCCAGTATTAAACAGCAGACCACTGGGTTAGCACAAACCTCTGAGCCGGCGGATTGGTTGTTGCTATCTACGGCCCGGCTAACATCTGAACCAGCTGATCGCCCACTGCTATCAACGGCTCTACTAACATCTGAACTGGCTGATCGCCCACTGCTATCAACGGCCCTACTAACACCTGAACCGGCTGGTCGCCCGCTGCTATCAACGGCCCTGCTAACACCTGAACCGGCTGGTCGCCCGCTGCTATCAACGGCCCTGCTAACATCTGAATCGGCTGATTGCCCGCTGCTATCAACGGCCCTGCTAACACCTGAACCGGCTGGTCGCCCGCTGCTATCAACGGCCCTGCTAACACCTGAACCGGCTGGTCGCCCGCTGCTATCAACGGCCCTGCTAACATCTGAATCGGCTGATTGCCCGCTGCTATCAACGGCCCTGCTAACACCTGAACCGGCTGGTCGCCCGCTGCTATCAACGACCCTGCTAACACCTGAACCGGCTGGTCGCCCGCTGCTATCAACGGCCCTGCTAACATCTGAATCGGCTGATCGCCTGCTGCTATCAACGGCCCTGCTAACATCTGAATCGGCTGATTGCCCGCTGCTATCAACAGCCCTGCTAACATCTGAATCGGCTGATTGCCCGCTGCTATCAACGGCCTGGCTAACATCTGAACCGGTTGATCGCCTGCTGCTGCCAACGGCCCTGCTAACATCTGAACTGGTGGAGCAGCATAATGCTGGTCTTCGCCCCAGTACAGCTGGACATAGCGAGTCGGGTGAGTCGAATTGCACTGAACAGACTCGCATATCTGATCCTGCTGTAAACAGCTGCGCTACGTCCAAACTTTTGGAAACAGGAGCAGTTAAACAAAACGCAAATGAGGCGAGATCCGAAAACAGAGCTGTACAAAAGCAAAAACATTTATTTTTCCAAACTGTTAATCATGCACGAGTTCTTTGGGACACAAAGGCTAAACCAAAGGGGATCCTCGGCGGACATTTAAACATACGGAGCATAATCCCCAAAAGAGATGAGATTACGGTGTTGCTGTTGGACTCAAATCTGGACTATCTTTGTCTTTCAGAAAGCTGGCTACACAGGAACATAGACACTAATATGATCGATATTGTGGGTTGTCAGTGTTTTAGAAAAGACAGGCAGGTAGGGAGGGGAGGAGGTGTTTTAATTTACATCAAAGAGAAATTTAAATGTCATTTGGTTGATTTGAATACTTCACTTGAATGTTTAGCTGTTAATGTATGTCTCTCACCGGTAATGAATTTCAACATTGCAGTATTGTACAACCCACCGTCACACAATTCTTCTTTTTATAATGAATTAAGTGATCTGGTTAAACAACTTGAGAGGAGCAGAGAAACAATATTTTATGGTGACTTTAATATTAACTGGTCTGATAAAAAGGACAAACAGAAACTGAAAAGCCTCATGACTAAATTTAATTACCAACAAATGATCAAAGGACCCACCAGGATAACCAAACGATCTAGAACACTTATTGACATGGTATTTGCTAATAAACCAGAATGAATAACCAGAACCTATAATCTTGTAACTGGTCTCTCAGATCATAACATGGTTCTTGCTGTCAGAAAACTTACTAAAAAGCGACTACAGTATTTTGGGGGAGTCGATATTGACGAATTAAATTTTATTATTCCCAAATCAAAAAATGCGGAGTTTGAACATTACTTAGAGAATCAAAATTGGGAGCAGCTCATGTCAATATATGAAGTAGATGATTGTTGTAATTGTTGCAGTTATAAAATTACAACAAAGTCTATAGAAAAATTTACAATGCAAATTAAAAGTAGACAACACAAGATTAATCTACCATGGTTAAATAATGAAATAAGAAAACTTATGAAGAGGCGAGACTCTGCATTGAAAACATCATTAACCTCTAAACTACAAAATGATCACCTTGTGTACAAAAGTTTAAGAAATAAAGTGGTACAAGAGCTGCGAAAATCAAAAGTATCTTATTACAATAAACTGATAGATCATGCAAAGGGTAACAACAGTTCCCTATGGAGGCATTTAAATAACTTAACTAATAAAAAAAATGTTCAGAAGGGGGTAAAGGAACTCAGAATCAATGGCAAGACCATCAGTGACAAGGCTACATTGGCAAATGAATTTAATTCATATTTTGTGGACTCTGTGGAAGACTTAACAAAAAAGTTTGTGCTGCCAAATGTGCTCAACAACACAAAATCAATACTTTCAACAGATTCTTTTCACATCGATGAGGTAAATGAGGAGTTAATTGCTGGTACTGTTAAAACACTGTCAAACTTAAAAACTAATGATATCTACAATATGAGCACTTCCTTTCTCAAAACGCACAGCAAAATATTAATCAAACCATCTCATTAATCTCTCCATTAGGTCTAGTACATTTCCATCTGGTTGGAAAAAAGCTGTCGTCATACCAGTTCATAAATCAGGCAGTAAAGACGATATATACAATTACCGCCCAATCTCTATTTTACCAGTCCTGTCTAAGGTTCTTGAAAAAGTTGTAGCTACACAGCTGATAGACTATTTACAAGACAGTCAACTTCTTCATCCACATCAATTTGGTTTTAGACCAGGATACTCAACAGAAACAGCAAATTGTTGCCTTATTGAAAATGTCAAACAGTCCTTGGACAGGGGTAATGTGGTAGGGGCTGTTTTTCTAGATCTCAAAAAGGCTTTCGATACTGTAAACCACAGTATGCTTTTATCCAAAATGGTATCTTTTAACTTCTCTCCAGATACATTAGAATGGTTTGCATCTTATCTCCAGAATAGAGAACAGTGTGTAAAAGTTCACCAGGATAAATCCTCATTTTTAAACAACCGTATGGGTATCCCACAAGGGTCCATTCTTGGTCCTTTACTTTTCAGCATTTTTATTAATGGCTTGCCGCTACACTGCTCAGTTGCAACATGTCAACTTTATGCAGATGATGCAGTTATTTACACAGCTGCCAAGACTCCAGCACAGGCTGCAGATGTACTGTCCACAAGTATGGTTGATGTCCAAGAGTGGCTCTTCCAGAACCATCTATTGCTGAACCTTCAGAAAACAGTTTCAATGTGTTTTTCAATCAAAAAATGTAACCTGCAACGTTTTAAAGTTAATATACATGATCAAGACATCAGTTTAGTTACAGAATTCAAATACCTTGGCATTGTACTAGATCCTCAATTCAAATTTAATCTTCACAGAAAGAAAATTTCTAAAACAGTAAAAAAAAAAAAATCTGAACTGCTTTAAATTAATTAGATATTACATACCATACGAAGCAGCTGTACTGTATATGCATTCTGTGTTTTTTTTTCTCATATATCATACTGTTTGACAGTCTGGGCTCAAGCAGCCCCTTCCACAATAAAACATATAGGTTCATTATATAATCAAACTCTAAAAATCTTGGACAAAAAGCCCATTAGGTGGCATCACGGTTATATTTTAAAAAAAATACAATCTATTGAGTTTTGAGAGTTTCATTGACCTCTGTTTTCTGAAATTAATTTTCAAATGTTTCCATAAATCAGCGCCTGAGCCACTTGCTGGTTTCATCCAAAGGCAGGACAGCAGCAGAGCCACCAGGAGTTCTGTTAACAATAACTGTAAAATATTCCACCGCAGAACCACATTTGGACAAACAGCTTTCTCTATAAAGGGCAGTCACATCTGGAACACAATGCCAAATGAAATTAAAATAATAACGGACTTTAAAACATTCACTACAAAGGTTAAAAACTGGATGAAAAATAAACAAGAATGTACCCATGTATGAAATGATTGTCTGCAGGGTGAGAGTGAATGAAGGGAAGGAATGAATGTGTTTGTTTATAGTGAGTGACGAAGGGAGGGAGGCCTGAAATAAGCAAATGTGAGTCAGGTTTTTATATTGTGTATTTATAATCTTTTTTGCATTGATGTATGTGGTTATTGTTTATTCTGTTTTCATTTTTTCTTTTCCTTATCCTTTTTTCTTTTTACTTGTTTCTCCTTTCTAAAGCCCATCCAGGGACAAGAGTTGCAAATTAGCTAATAGCTATACACTCTTTGTGCAACACATCAGATTGATTGTCATTTGATTAATTGTCTATGTTTATTGCACTGTCCCTGTCAAATAAACAAATAATCTAATCTAGTTCTGCAAAGATGAGTGGGCCACAATTCCTCCACAGTGCTGTAAAAGACTCATTGCCAGTTATCGTAAACACTTGATTGCAGTTGATGCTGCTAAGGGTGGCCCAACCAGTTATTACCATACCAAATTTATTTATAAAGCACATTTAAAAACAGCAAAGTTGACCAAAGTTCTGCACAGTAATAATTAACCTAAAGTATTGTACATATAGACAAGATTTAGGGGGCAATAATTTTTTCACACAGGGCCATGTAGGTTTGGATTTTTTCCTCAATAATAAACGCCTTCATTTAAAAACTGCATTTTGTGTTTACTTGTGTTATCTTCATCTAATATTAAAATTTGTTTGATCTGAAATATTTAAGTGTGACAAACAGTGGGGCAAAAAAGTATTTAGCCAGTCACCAATTGTGCAAGTTCTCCCACTTAAAAGATGAGAGGTCTCCAATTTTCATCATAGGTATACCTCGACTATGAGAGACAAAATGAGAAAAAAAATCCAGAAAATCACATTGAAGGATTTTTAATGAATTAATTGGTAAATTCCTTGGTAAAATAAGTATTTGGTACCTACAAACAAGCAAGATTTCTGGCTCTCACAGACCTGTAACTTCTTCTTTAAGAGGCTCCTCTGTCCTCCACTCGTTACCTGTATTAACGGCACCTGTTTGAACTCATGATCAGTATAAAAGACACCTGTCCACAACCTCAAACAGTCAGACTCCAAACTCCACTATGGCCAAGACCAAAGAGCTGTCGAAGGACACCAGAAACAAAACTGTAGACCTGCACCAGGCTGGTAAGACTGAATCTGCAATAGGTAAGCAGCTTGGTGTGAAGAAATCAACTGTGGGAGCAATTATTAGAAAATGGAGGACATACAAAACCACTGATAATCTCCCTTGATCTGGGGCTCCACGCAAGATCTCACCCTGTGAGGTCGAAATGATCATGAGAACGGTGAGCAAAAATCCCAGAACCACACGGGGGGACCTAGTGAATGACCTGCAGAGAGCTGGGACCAAAGTAACAAAGGCTACCATCAGTAACACACTACGCCGCCAGGGACTCAAATCCTGCAGTGCCAGACGTGTCCCCCTGCTTAAGCCAGTACATGTCCAGGCCCATCTGAAGTTTGCTAGATAGCATTTGGATGATCCAGAAGAGGATTGGGAGAATGCCATATGGTCAGATGAAACCAAAATAGAACTTTTTGGTAAAAACTCAACTTGTTGTGTTTGGAGAAGAACACCATACCTACTGTGAAGCATGGGGGTGAAAACATTATACTTTGGGGCTGTTTTTCTGCAAAGGGACCAGGACGACTGATCCGTGTAAAGGAAAGAATGAATGGGGCCATGTATCGTGAGATTTTGAGTGAAAACCTCCTTCCATCAGCAAGGACATTGAAGATGAAACGTGGCTGGGTCTTTCAGCATGACAATGATCCCAAACACACTGCCCGGGCAACGAAGGAGTGGCTTCGTAAGAAGCATTTCAATGTCCTGGAGTGGCCTAGCCAGTCTCCAGATCTCAACCCCATAGAAAATCTTTGGAGGGAGTTGAAAGTCCGTGTTGCCCAGCAACAGCCCCAAAACATCACTGCTCTAGAGGAGATCTGCATGGAGGAATGGGCCAAAATACCAGCAACAGTGTGTGAAAACCTTGTGAAGACTTACAGAAAACGTTTGACCTCTGTCATTGCCAACAAAGGGTACATAACAAAGTATTGAGATGAACTTTTGTTATTGAAACGGAGATGGGCGCCGCCCTATGCGCCTTCATGGCGTGAAAGGAATTAACTAACTAAATACTTATTTTACCGAGGAATTTACCAATTAATTCATTAAAAATCCTTCAATGTGATTTTCTGGATTTTTTTTTTCCTCATTTTGTCTCTCATAGCTGAGGTATACCTATGATGAAAATTGGAGACCTCTCATCTTTTAAGTGGGAGAACTTGCACAATTGGTGGCTGACTAAATACTTTTTTTTCCCCACTGTACAAAAAAATGAGAAATCAAGAAAGGGGCAAACACTTTTTCACACCACTGTATACTGGACAAAGGATGCTGAAGATGGAACTGCCAGAACCCAGCTCACATCTCCTGCAGTGTGTTTACCTCTTTCTTGTTGGCTTGCTCTAGACTAGAGATTAGGAGCAGTTGAGAGCCACTTGTGCTGGCTTGGTTTGACCAACTTATGGTTGGCTCTACCAAGGGCTGGGTGATATGGGCCAAAAATTATATTCTAATTATTCCGTATCTACATACTCAATACCAAAACTACAGTCGTGAAAAAATTAGGATGCCCTATGAAAGCCTGTGTATATGTGGCTTTTTTTTTTTTTTTTTTTTTTTACATATTTGGACATATGGATATTTAATATCAATTTTAACAGTACTGGGAGATTCAAGTAATATAACTTAACAATTAAAACTGAAAAAAGACTTCTTAAAATTTTCTGTAAAATGTAATTCTAAAAACATGCAATTGTGAGGAATAAATTAAGACACCGACACTTTTATTCCGACCTAAAATGGCTAAAATCACACACAGGTGTATCACATCAGGTACACATGATTAGAACATCATTACTCAGCATTTTGAAGGAGGCTTGTCCTATTTAAACCTCAGACATTTAGTGTGGTGTGCTCCTGACTGTTGACGTGAGAGTGAACACCATGGTGAGACTGAAAGAGCTGTCTGAGGCCTTCAGAAAGAAGATTGTAGCAGCTTATGAGTCTGGTAAGGGATTTAAAAAGATCGCAAAAGAATTTGAAATCAGCCATTCCACTGTCCAGAAAATAGTCTACAAGTGGAGGACAATCAAAACAACTGCCAACATAACCAGGTCTGGCCGTCCAAGCAAGTTCACCCCGAGAGCAGACAGCAAGATGCTAAAAGAAGTCTCCAAAAACCCTAAAGTGTTATCACGGGACCTACAGCAGGCTCTTGCTACTGTTGATGTGAAAGTGCATGCCTCTACAGTCAGAGACTGCACAAGTTTAACTTGCATGGGAGGCGGGCAAGGAGGAAACCATTGCTCTCTATGAGAAACGTGAAGGCCAAACTGAAGTTTGCCAGAGAGAACGTAGACAAAGACCAGGACTTCTGGAATAATGTTCTTTGGACAGATGAGTCTAAAATTGAATTATCTGAACACCAGAACAGAAGATGTTTGGTGTAGGCCAAATACAGCATTCCAGGAAAAGAACCTCATACCAACTGTGAAACATGGAGGTGAAAGTGTCATGGTTTGGGGATGCTTTGCTGCAGCAGGACCTGGCCAGCTCACTATCATAGAATCCACCATAAATTCTACTGTGTATGAGAGGGTGCTTGAGGATTATGTGAGACCATCCGTAAAACAATTAAAGCTGAAGCGGAGTTGGATCCTGCAACATGACAATAACCCAAAACATACCAGGAAATCCACCAAGGACTGGCTAAAAACTAAGAAATGGAGAGTCCTGGCCGAGTCACAGCCCAGATCTTAATCCCACTGAGATGCTGTGGGGTGACTTGAAACGGGCTGTACACGCAAGAAACCCTTCAAACATCTCACAGCTGAAAGAATTCTGCATTGAGGAGTGGTGCAAACTTTCCTCAGACCAATGTCAGACTGGTAGATGGCTGCAAGAAGCATCTCACTGAAGTTATTAAAGCCAAAGGGGGTAACACTAGCTATTAGGCAGTAGGGTGTCCTAACTTTTTCCTCAGTTGGAATACGCATTTTTGTTATCTTTTGTTTAATGAGTAAAACGAGGTTAATTTTTGGTAATTTACCTGCAATTAAATCACCTTCTTTTCCAGAGATAAATAAAAACAAGATTTTACATCAATATGTGAACATTTCTTAATAAAGAACTGAATATTTAATGGTGTGTCCTAATTTTTTCACATGACTGTATGTGTTATGTAAACTACAAATGATGTTGAATAAATTATTTTGGTAAAAAATTACCAGCAAATAACTGAAACAGTTGTATACATATAAAATTTAAATTTATGCAATATGTAGCACACATAATATTGATAGCTCCATAAACTACAAGACCTATTAATGTGTGTGTGTGTAAGAGATGATTGAACTAACTTTATTTTCAGCAGTGGCCGCCATATAAGACTACATATTCATGCTTCATCTTGTAGACAGTATTAGGATATTAGCACTTTAAGTTATTCTTAATGTTGAACAGTTTCTTCCCACTTGCAATCAGAATTATAAATGGACTGTGCCCTACTCCCCTGCCAACTCCTTTCCCCCCTCACGTGCACACACACACACACACACCTCTTTACTAAACATGCATAGTACTTTGTTAGGTTGGTCTGACCATAGTGTTTTTATTGATATTTTATTGTATTTTAATTTATTTATGCTGTTACTTTTAAACTTATTTTCTATGCATATTGTGGTACTGTGCTATACTGGGAGAATGTAATTTCTTTTTTTATGTGCAAGCATGCATATTAAATGACAAAGAAATCTTGAATCTTCTTTCTTTATTCAATACTGCAATATAATGTATAAATATAATCAATATAATGTAATGAAGTCTGTAATCAATATAATGTAATGAAGTCTGGTTAAAAACACTACATTCGTCAAAACATTAGCCCCATTGTTGGTAGTTATAGCAACCAGGCTTCCTGGGTTGACCTTCCACCTTGTCAGGAGTCGGACAGCACCTGCAGTGCTGCATGTTCCCCATTGTGTTCTTGGGGAAAATAGCTGGTCTGGAGACCAGAGGCTCATGTTCTAGGGGTCATTTTGGGGTGCCCCAAGGTTGAGTTCCACTGCTGTAGGAAGTGAATTTTTTGGGGGCAGCCATTCTCTAGCTGGACAGGAGTGGGGGAGGGGCAGTTATGTGTTTGGAGGGAGAAGAGGTGGGGCAAGGTGAAGTTGCGGGGCAAACAGAAAGGAGAAAGCAGACAGAGTATTGATTCAAATGATACTGGGTCATCCTGTGTCGCAGATGAAAATATATTGATACATTTTAAAGTATCGCAGTATCACTCGGCCCTAGGTCTACCCTTGTTATGGTGGCATTTGCAAACACAAAAAACTCAGGATGATGTCAGGGCCACAAGCTTGGGGGAGAAGTGACAAAAAGACGCACACAGAAACATTGAACTAGTAGGAAACAGGAAGTAGGCAGTGTTCAGTTCCAGATTTCTGTCTGATTTGTTGGCGTTTCTTTTTGTGGAGCTGGCTAGAGGTTACTGATTGTTACTGTGCAGTGAGTTTAAAAGTGTCTTGGTACAAAATATCAAAGCTGTTTGTCTGATACAATACAACTTTTTTTTTTAATAATTATAATTACATGAACAAAAAGGTCTGTTCTGTCATTAGCAATGGCATATCTGGGATTATTTGTCTTATCCTTTCTTCTTTTGTGTTTTTGTTTCTGCCCAGTCTTCCTCACCTTTGTGAACTGCTACAGTGTGCGCTGGGCAACCAGAATCCAGAACATTTTCACTGTGGGAAAACTCCTCGCTCTGGTACTCATCATAATAGTGGGACTTGTTCAAATCGCTAGAGGTAAAGACACACATGCAAACATATGCTCACAATAACTGTGGTCATAGTGAGATACAATCAATATGTACGTTCACTTCAGATCTAAAATAATAAAAATTTACTCCTGACATTCTTTCTCCTGGACTACTGAGTAATTATAATTCAGTGATCATTTTTAGAAATGGTTGTATAAAACAGACAGCTCAGTGCGGCAGTGGTTAGCACTGTGGCAGCAGGGCAAGAAGGTCAAGGGATTGATCCCACCCCTGGCCGGTACTGACCTTTCTGTGTGGCATTTTCACCAGGTACTCTGGATTCCTCCCACAGTCTAAATACATCCGAGCTCTGTTAATTGGCATCAACTAGGAATAAATTGTCCTTGGGTATGAATGTGAGAGTGAATGGTTGTCTGTCTCTGTGTGTTGGCCCTGCGATGACTGGTGATCTGACTAGGGTGTATCCTACCTACCGTATATCAATCTCCCGCTCCATTTTGCTATCACTCATGAATAAGACCCCGAGATACTTGAACTCCTCCACTTCGGTCAGGACCCTGTCCCCAACCCGGAGAGGACAGTCCACCCTCAGTGCAATCTGTCAAAATAACAGAACCACTTTCAAATGTTTTCAGTCACTGCTGAAAAAAATCTGTCAATGTCAAAACAAGAATATACCTATAAACCATAAAACTGCATATGTGGAGTGAAGGGAGGGGAAACAGACAGAAAGGCTTTGTTTTAATGGGGAGGAAAAATGTGTGTAGCAACACCAAACTATGACCCTATACATCAAATTCTATTATATTTTCAAAATCCAGCCTCAATGGAGCCTTAATGATGTGACTAAGGGTGTTTTCAGACCTTGAAGTCCGGACCAAAGTTCATATTTTTGTTACATTGTCTACATTTGGTACAGTTGTGTTGTTGGCACAGATCGGAAGTTGGCAAACATGCTACTCACCCTCCAAGATGTTTTCTGCAGCTATGGACACCTCAATAACTGCACTTTAAGTGAAACAGGGAAAGACTCCTTCATATTAGTTGGTGAATTAGTTTAGTGAGGCTAGACTGTTACCCAGGTCTTCATTAAAAAGGATGTTTGTCCTTCTTATCAACATAATGATTTTCAGGTGACATTGCTGACCAAACCTTTCAGGAAATTGCTTTCATACTCTAAACAAACTGGACCAAGGTTCAGTTTGTTCTGGACCGAGGTCACCTCTTTACACTGGACTTAAAGCTCTTTAATCCAGACTGAGTTTGGGGATGGTTTCACACCAAATATTTTGGTCTGATCCAAACTGGAAAGTCCAGACCAAATGGGTTGGGTGTGAAAGCCCCATTAAGAGGGGCTGTGATGTGTTGGAGACCCCTGCTATAAGATACAGTGGGGAAAATAAGTACGTCAACATTTTTCTCATTAAACATATTTCTGATGGAGCCATTGACCTGCGATTTTCACCAGATATTAGTAACAACCCAAGCCATCCATATATACAAAGAAATCAAGGCAACACAAAACAAGTTGCAGTGTTTCCTCTGGCTTAAAGACCTTGGCGTGATAGTAACATATTTTTCCAGGGGGGCAGAAAACACATGACACAACTGTAACTGAAATATGTTAATTTTACACTATTTCTTTTTTTTTTTTTTTAATTTTGCACAGTAATATTGCATAATGGAACTTACCATTTGAAGTACTGTACAACCAAGACTTGAATGTTGGCATATTGGGCCAGCTGGGGTCCCACCCAGATGTCCTGTGTTTGAACTTTTTACTGGTATCATCCTTCTCTCCTCCCTCTGCTCTCACCTCTCCTGGACCCTCTGCCTGAACACTTTCTTCTCCTTGGCTCCTTTCTTCTGTCTCATCTTTCCCTCTCCGAGTCCTGTCTAATTCAGGTTCTCTCTCTATCTATGGTGGTATACAAACAGGTTAGAAAATACCAAGTGTCATGTTTTGTCCTGCAGGATTTTTTTCTTGGTTTACATAAATAACCAAAATGTGTATTTTTTTTGTATTTTTATTCTAGTGTTTCTTTTTTCCATTGACAAAGAGTCGGAAAGGGAAGGGGGAAAAAACATTCATAATAGTAATTTACTCATGCATACTTAAATTATATGATCAGAGGTAGGTATAGTAGCCAGAAATTCTACTCGTGTAAAAGCATTGCTATGAAATTAATAATTAAAAGTAGACAACCAAAAATTTCTAGTTGAGTTAAGGGTACAAAGAGCACCTACTTAAAAACTTGAGTAATGACTTCAGTCTTGAAGGTTTGAGGTTTTTCTCTAAAATTTATAACAATTTTCTTATAGTTTTCTACTTTTCTCTGTAAATTTATCTAAATTTGCAACCATTTTCCTCAAATTTGTAATTTTCTCTTGTAAAATTATGACTTTTCTTGTACATTTGAGACTGTTATAAATTTGTGGATTATTTTATGGCTAAATTTTATCTTTTTTTAATCTAATCCAGCTTTATTTATAAAGCTCTTCAAAAACGACAGTTGACACAAAGTGCTGTACATCAACAATAAATAAAATATAAAAACAATAAAATACAGCTAAAGTACAGAACTGCACAAACAAAACAACAGTCATACAATAGAGCCAATAAGAACAAATAAAATCGGTGGCTCCAACTGGATCAAAAGCCAGAGAATAAAAATGTGTTTTAAGAGGAATTTTAAAATTGGACAGTTCAGAGGCCTGTCTGATGGACAACGGCAGATTATTATAAAATTACTGTTTTTTAAATAAATTTGAAACAGAATGTGGCAAAATTTTTACTTTTTCTTCATACAATGTAAACTTTTGACCATAATTTTGTAGAGCCAGAACAGAACAATAATTTAAACTGTGAATTCAAAGAAATATAATTATTAAAATTATATTTAAAGGAACAAATTAACTTAAATGACCAAAGATGCAGTTATTTCTGTTATAATATTTCTATATATTTATAGTTTTTTAGAATTCTCCTCACCAACCCGACAGCAGGAAAAACCTCCCTTATTTTGAAATCCAGATGTTGGCATGTTTAGTTTCTCTGAAGGCTGCTGATGGATTAAAGTCACTGACTTTGTGAATTTCGGTCATCTTAACTTGCCAGGTACATAATAATGAACATAAATTATTAGTTAATATTGTAGTAGCTAGTAAAGGCGCATGCGCTTTTTGGGCGCATGCGCACGCAGCGACCAGCAGCTTGGTGATATAGTGCGTGTGTGCGTGTGTGTGTTTTTTGTACTTTTTTACGTCTTTAGAAAATCCTCTGTGTCGTTTCTGCCCTGGAGCGTTTGTGGAATATATGGCGAACAGCTCCCTGGTATCTGCAATATGGATTTCCTCTCATATCTCGCACTGCTGCTTTCTGTGTTCTGGCTCTTTGTCTCTGAGGTAAACGCGTTCGGCTCCATGACGAGCAGAATAGCGGGCAGAATACAATATTCCAGGGACGTGTTGCTGCGCTTTAACACAGCTGGTGCAGAGTCTCTGATTGCGCCCAAATTTCAGCTGCCGGACTTTATTTTGAGAGACGGTCACAGCGGTGAAAAAAGAAGCGGCAGGAGGAAGCGTGGAAGACGTGGAGGTGTGAAATTGCGCCTTAGGAGACGTCAGTTTGGTAACATTCCGCTTCCTTCGATCATTTTTGGGAATGCACAGTCTGTGAGAAACAAGGTGGAGGAAATTCAAGGCAATGTACGTTACCAGAAGGATTTTAAGAACTGCTGCGTCATGGCTTTCACTGAATCTTGGCTTACTGCGCATGATCGGGATGCAGACCTGTGGATTGACGGCTTTGGAGCTCCGCTGCGCTCGGATCGGCAGGAAGAGGTAACTGGGAAGCGTCAGGGGGGCGGAGTATGTTTATACATTAATAAGCAGTACTGCACATCTGTCACGGTCAGAGAGCGCATCTGTACACCCCATGTGGAGCTGCTGTCTGTGTCACTACGCCCCTTTTATTTGCCTCGAGAGTTTCCCCAACTTTTCATCACAACTGTGTACATTCATCCGAGGGCAGACGCTGACTCCGCCTCCAGCACCATCTCTGATGTGGTGTAGCGGCTGCAGTCAATTTCTCCAGAGGCGCCAAACTTCATTCTTGGGGATTTTAACCATGTTTCTTTAAAGAAGACACTTAAAAACTTTCATCAGTATGTCTCCTGCCCAACCAGGCGAAAAAAGACATTGGACCTGTGCTATGGATCCATAGAGAGGGCCTATAAATCACTCCCCCTTCCTCCTTTAGGATCATCAGATCACAACTGTGTTCATTTGCTGCCCACATATAAAACTGCTCTCAGAAGAGGCAAGGTGGAGACGAGAGACATTGATGTGTGGACAGAAGATTCAGAGCACAGCCTCCAGGAATGCTTTGACTGTACAGACTGGAAGATGTTCATAATGGCCTGCGGGGATGATTTGGACTCTCTGGCTGAGCTCACATGCTCATACATGGCTCACTGTCAAAATAAGTTTGTTCCACGTAAACGTGTCAAAATATACCCCAACAACAAACCATGGGTTACTAAATCAGTTAAATCCTGCTTACAGAGGAAAGCTCTTGCCTTTAAACAGGGGTCTGTTTCTGCGCTACAGGTTGCCACCAAGGAGCTGAAGGCCGAAATTTTAAGAGCAAAACAGAATTATAAATCAGAGTTGGAAAGCAAGATGGCAGCAAATAAACTTGGTTCGGCCCGGGCCAGTATGAAAACTATTGCAGGCCTTCAGAGCACAGAGCGCAGTAATCATGTGTTTTTAGATGGTTTTAGTTCAGACACAGAGCTGGCTAATGCTCTTAATTGTTTTTATGGTCGTTTTGACTCCTTTGATTTTAGCACAGAAATCCAAGATTTGAAACAGAAACTCAAAGACAATCAGCACTTTAATATTGAGATGCAGGATGTTAAAAGGGAGTTCCGCGCTGTAAAAGTGAACAAAAGTCAGGGCCCTGATAATATATGTGGACGCCTGGTAAAGTCCTGTGCACATGAACTGAGTCCTATATTTCATTATATTTTCAATAAGTCCTTACAGACACAACATGTGCCTAAGATCTGGAAAGATGCCGTGGTTGTTCTCGTTCCAAAATCCAGCTGTCCTAAAACGGTAAACGACTTTAGACCAGTTGCTTTGACTTCAATTTTAATGAAAATTTTTGAAAAACTGGTCAGACGGGAGGTCCTAAGGCAGACTGAACATGCATTGGATCCTCTGCAGTTTGCCTATAGGCCTCACAGAGGAGTGGAGGATGCCACTGTCACTCTGTTTGACATGCTTTTTAAACATCTGGATTTTAATGGGACACACGCCAGGCTTTTATTTGTGGACTTTTCTTCTGCCTTTAATACAATCCAACCTCATATTTTAGTTGAAAGGCTCCTGCAACAATTTGATTTAAGCAATAATCTGGTGGGTTGGATTCTGGATTTCTTAACCAACAGGACGCAGAGAGTAAGGGTCAATGGCACATTGTCTGACCTAAAGTGCTCTTCTACTGGCTCTCCTCAGGGGTGTGTGTTGTCACCACTACTCTTCATCCTGTACACAAACATGTGTCGGAGCAGACATGACAACAGACACATTATAAAGTATGCTGATGACTCAGTCATTGTCAGTCTCCTCCAGGATGGTGAGAGTGGCCACGGCCCAGTAGTTGATGACTTTGTTCACTGGTGTGAGGATTCCTACCTGCAGCTGAATACAACAAAAACGAAAGATATGATTATTGACTTTAGGAGGAAAACTCCCAGGCACAAAGTCACCATACTAAAAGGCCAGACCACCGAATGTGTACAATCGTACAAATATCTTGGGACAATTATTGATAGTGGATTGAACTTTGAGGTGAACTGTGAAAGGGTGTGCAAAAAGGGTCAGCAAAATTTGCATTGTTTGAGGAAACTTGCACGCTTCCAAATTGACCGAACCATAATGACTATGTTCTATCGGGCTTTTATTGAATCTGTTTTATCCTTTTCTTTAATGTCTTGGTTTGGTCAGATAAAACTGAAACAGAGGAAATCCTTGGATCAGGTAGTCAGATGGTCCAGTCGTTTGCTTGGTGAGTCACAGCTGAGCCTGACATCCCTGTACACCAGACAAGTACAGAGGATGGCCGACTCGATTTTAAATGATGACTCCCACCCTTTGCACTGCAACTTTCAGCTTCTTCCCTCCAGACGGAGGTTTGCTGTCCCAAAAAGTAGAACCCAGCGCTACAAAAACAGCTTTGTCCCTGCTGCTGTCAAAGAGTTGAACAAGCTATAAAAATTATATTGTACATATTTTATATTTACCTATTTTGTAAGATGTGTGCCTGTGTTTGTGTCTATGTTGAATGTAATTAGTGGCTTGTAAATATGGATGTCACCAACTGCAAAACAAATCTACCTACGGGTACAAATAAAGTAACCTGAACCTGAACCTGAAAGTAAATCCTCAGCGATTCATCAGTCACTCTTGCCTTTCCCTGCAATGAAGCCTAACCAGACCTGTTAGCTAAGCGACTCCTCATTGTTGTTCCAGTTAGCAGCGGGTAAAAACCACCATAAATGCCTCCACTGCTTATATACCTCTTGTACTTTTTTCCACATTTAAAGTACTTTAATAAGCTCATGGTTCTCTCGGACAGCAACGCTACGGAGGCACTCTGCCTGCAGACTAAAACGGACACGCGGGCGTCGGGCTGGCAGGGCGCTTCTGCGTGGATGACAGTCGCGCGCGTTGTTCCTGTACACGCTTGTGGAGCATTTTCTTTCATATTTTTTTTCTTAAATTAATATACCATAGGCGTGGTGGCATACTTCCATGGGCGGTGGGCCGCCACATGGAAATGTTACCAGAGGAAACCCTGAAGTTGTATTTAATAAAATGGAGTGACACGGGGAATAAGTATTGAACGCATGAAGAAAGATGCAAAAAGGCATAGAAAGCCAAGAAACCAGATGAAATACATCAGAATTTAGGAAGCCATCCCATCCCCCATCAGTGCAAATTAATTTCAGCTGGTTAAAGGAAACCGGTACTGGTCATTATAACAACATTAATCGTGCTTTAGGTATTGCTTATAAATCAAAAATGCGCTATCTATAAATGCAAGAAATCTCTTTCTGTGTGTTTGTGTGTCTGTCAGTCTGTTCCGCGCATATCTCTTGAACCGTTTGTCAGACTGACCTCAGATTTTAAACGTAGTTTCCTGAGGTTATGAGGGTGTGCTTCCCCAAATATGGAGTCTCTCAGTCAAAATGTCATTTTTATCAATAAAAGTTTAGCCACCGCTCTGTGACCGCTCTCTGTCTTCATGTCCTGGCTTCAAGAAGTGTGGGCGGGTTTTTGGATTGACTCCGTGCTCATTGGATAATACGCCGCATCACGGCCATGCTGATTGGATAATACGCGGCATCACAACCACGCTGATTGGATAACACCATCACAACCTGTCAGTCACCACAGCGCTTCGCAAACAAAGATTTTATAAGTGCTTTGCTGCTGAGGTTACAAGGGTGTGCATCCCTAAGTATGGAGTTGCTCAGTCAAAATATATACCATAAAGTTGCTGAGATTGATAATTCGGCATGGAGAACACGGGGGGGGGAGGTAGGAGGTGCGCTGGCAGGGACCCGTGGTTCCGCAAAGGACATCACTGCACACGGGTAAAGCAGCAGCCAAGACTCCCGTTAACCGGCCGTATGGAGTTGCTCAGTCAAAATATATACCATAAAGTTGCTGTGATTGAGAATTCGGCATGGAGAACACGGGAAGGGGGGGCACGTGCTGCCTGGCCGGGACCCATGGTGCCTCAAAGGACATCACTGGCACACAGGTAAAGCAGCAACCGAGACTCCCGTTAACCGGGCAACACTGGTGTCCAACAGGGTGCTCCACGATCAATCGCAGGGAGGCACACTCAGCCTGCCCAGTCAGTGGTAGACGACAGTCCCGACTGCTGCTTCATTGTAGAGCGGAATGGCCAGATCAACTGCATATTACATGCGGGCACATATGCACGCTTTGACTAAATGACAACAAGATGCAATAATGTCCAAATAACGAATCATTTTTATTTAAATATTTACAGACAAATGGGCAACACTGATGCAAAACTTGCAGCCAGACAGCTCATTTTCGAGTGAGTGAGGGAGTGAGTGACGGGATCGGTGCCATACGTGGATGCCCTGAATTTCCCTCTGGGGATCAATATAGTATACAAGATACAGTGGGGTAAAAAAGTATTTAGTCAGCCACCAATTGTGCAAGTTCTCCCACTTAAAAGATGAGAGAGGTCTCCAATTTTCATCATAGGTATACCTCAACTATGAGAGACAAAATGAGGGGAAAAAAACCCAGAAAATCACATTGTCTGATTTTTAAAGAATTTATTTGCAAATTATGGTGGAAAATAAGTATTTGGTCAATAACAAAAGTTCATCTCAATACTTTGTTGTATACCCTTTGTTGGCAATGACAGAGGTCAAACGTTTTCTGTAAGTCTTCACAAGGTTTTCACACACTGTTGCTGGTATTTTGGCCCATTCCTCCATGCAGATCTCCTCTAGAGCAGTGATGTTTTGGGGCTGTCGCTGGGCAACACGGACTTTCAACTCCCTCCAAAGATTTTCTATGGGGTTGAGATCTGGAGACTGGCTAGGCCACTCCAGGACCTTGAAATGCTTCTTACGAAGCCACTCCTTTGTTGCCCGGGCGGTGTGTTTGGTATCATTGTCATGCTGAAAGACCCAGCCACGTTTCATCTTCAATGCCCTTGCTGATGGAAGGAGGTTTTCACTCAAAATCTCACGATACATGGCCCCATTCATTCTTTCCTATACACGGATCAGTCGTCCTGGTCCCTTTGCAGAAAAACAGCCCCAAAGCATGATGTTTCCACACCCATGCTTCACAGTAGGTATGGTGTTCTTTGGATGCAACTCAGCAACGACAAGTTGAGTTTTTACCAAAAAGTTCTATTTTCATCCAAATGCTCTCTAACAAACTTCAGACGGGCCTGGACATGTACTGGCTTAAGCAGGGGGACACGTCTGGCACTGTAGGATTTTTTTTTTATTTTTTTTTTTTTATTACTTATTTTGTACCCGTAGGTAGATTTGTTTTGCAGTCTGGTGACAAGCCACCAGCTGCCGGTCGCTGCTTGTGCAAGCGCCCCTTGTCCCTAACCTGCATGTTTTGGAAGAGAAGGGATTTGAATCCTTGGCGGCGTAGTGTGTTACTGATGGTAGCCTTTGTTACTTTGGTCCCAGCTCTCTGCAGGTCATTCACTAGGTCCCCCCGTGTGGTTCTGGGATTTTTGCTCACCGTTCTCGTGATCATTTTGACCCCACGGGGTGAGATCTTGCGTGGAGCTCCAGATGGAGGGAGATTATCAGTGGTCTTGTATGTTTTCCATTTTCTAATAATTGCTCCCACAGTTGATTTCTTCACACCAAGCTGCTTACCTATTGTAGATTCAGTTTTCCCGGCCTGGTGCAGGTCTACAATTTTGTTTCTGGTGTCCTTTGACAGCTCTTTGGCCTTGGCCATAGTGGAGTTTGGAGTCTGTTTGAGGTTGTGGACAGGTGTCTTTTATATACTGATAACAAGTTCAAACAGGTGCCATTAATACAGGTAATGAGTGGAGGACAGAGGAGCCTCTTAAAGAAGTTACAGGTCTGTGAGAGCCAGAAATCTTGCTTGTTTGTAGGTGACCAAATACTTATGTTCCACCATAATTTGCAAATAAATTCTTTAAAAATCAGACAATGTGATTTTCTGGATTTTTTTTTTTCTCATTTTGTCTCTCATAGTTGAGGTATACCTATGATGAAAATTGGAGACCTCTCTCATCTTTTAAGTGGGAGAACTTGCACAATTGGTGGCTGACTAAATACTGTTTTGCCCCACTGTACAAATACAAAAAAAAATGTTTGGTGTTTTGTACTTATAATATTGCTAAAATATAAAAGGCTGCACTACAATGGGTCTCAAATATTTGTAAACGTGTCCTGTTATAATACTGCATGAGTTTATTGATGATAGACTATAAACTACAGATATAAACTAAATTATAATGATGACTGAACAACTCCCATTCCCCAAAGTGCAAGATATAACATTTATGAATGTAACTCATAAAAGATCACACAAATAAGTGAGCTAACAGTCTGACATGCGATTGCCTACATATAGGCTACACTTCTGTATTCCACCTTCAAACATAGCTTACATTTGGGCCTGTAAAGCCTGATTGGGCTACCTGTCTCAGACAGGAATACTTGCTTTCTACGGGCATGCACTAGTTCAGTAAAAATAACACCCTAGAGGTAGTATACTGAATAATTGTATCCCATGAAACCCGCTCAAACAAAACCAATGGGGAGCAGCCACTGCCGGCCGGAAGTGACATACACTTGTTGATTCTGGCTTACTGCGGACAAGTAAACAATGGCCTGTCACTCTGATGAAGTGCGTTTAAAAGGTCGTCATTCTTGGACCTTCTGTGACTGAATTCCGTGGGAACAGCGTCTGGTTTTAGACATAAACACTTGGGCTTCGTGCCCAGCAATTCAGCCTGCAGATTGCACAGATAGCAGCTCTGCGTGAAGTGTTCTTCACATACCACCAAATTCTATCCAAACGGAAAGGTTTTTAGTGTGTGACCCGTGCCAAGATTATGAAGCCAGCATTTTACCAACTCTGACTTCATGTCATCAGTAGGTTTTGGCACACAAAATAAATGTTTTCTGGGATTTATTCGCTTATTGTTGGTGCAGCCGTACGCCTGACACTCCACCATTGTCCTAGGGACGCAGCACGGGGTCAGTGACCAGCCCAGCCAATTGCACAAAGCAGCAACTGTGCATCACTACAGGTGCTGCAACAGCCCATGACTGAGCCCAGACTATGACTGAGTGACAGAGCAGTGACTTGAAACTCACACATACTGTATTTAACAAGGAATCATGACCAACATTACCGGATGGAACCACTAATATCATAGTTGATCCTTTGAAAAAGCAATTTATTAAAATTCACTACAGGTACCCTTTAAGTCCTGACTGATAGCCTTTAAAAAGGTCTGTGAAGATCAGATTGTCACACCACAAAGAACTTATGATGGGTAGAAGCAAAGAGCTCACTTTAGACCTTCTCAACCTTATTGTTGCCAAACACAATGATGGCCTTCGTTACAGGTGCATTTTTAAACTGCTGAATGTTCCAGTGAGCACTGTTGGAGCCATCGTTCGGAAGTGCTAGGAACATGATTTTACCATAAACCAGCCACAACCAGGAGCTCCTCACAAGATTTCTGACAGAGGAGTCAAAAGAATTATCAGACATGTTATCCAAGAGCCAAAGACCACTTGTGGAGAGCTCCAGAAAGACCTGGAGTTAGCAGCTACTGCTGTTTAAAAAACAACACAAAAAACAAACAAAAAAAAAACATTAAGTAATGCACTTAACCGACATGGGTTCTACGCCTGCTCACCTTGCAAAACTCCATTGCTGAAGAAAAAGCATGTTGAAGCTTGTTTATAGTTTGCTGCATAACATTTGAGTAAGTCGGTAAAATACTGGGACAATATAGTCTGGTCGGATGAGACCAAAATTGAACTTTTTGGATGCCACAACACACTGCATGTTTGGAGGAGAAATGGCACTGCACATCCCATCATGGTTTGGAGGTGTTTTTCAGCACATGGTACAGGCAGACTTCAAATAATTGAAGGAAAGATGAATGGACAAATGTACAGAGACATCCTTGATAAGAACCTGTTGCCATCTGCCAAGATGCTGAAGATGAAACAAGGGTGGACATTTCAGAATCAGATTTATTGCCATTGTTCATGTAGTACACAAACTAGGAATTTGTCTCAGTGCAATGCTGCAACATTAAACATGGAGTAGCACTAAAGATAAAAAACTATGCATGCAATAAAAGGAAGAATAAGAATAAGTAATACTAATCTATGCAATTTTTAAATATATTAACAAGCAGCAGATATTGTGGAGTTCCACATAGTGCAGTCGGTAGTGCAAAAAGAAAACCGTGATAATTGTCATGAGTCCGGTTGAGCTGCTGTACGTAGTGCACAAGAGTCTAATAAGTCACTTAGTGTTCAGCAGTCTGATGGCAGAGGGGAAGAAGCTGTTCATGTAGCGGGAGGTTTTAGTCTGAATGGACCGAAGTCTTCTGCCTGAGGGGAGGGGGGCAAACAGTGCGTGTCCAGGGTGGGAAGGGTCGGCTATGATCCGACCTGCACGCCTCCGGGTCCTGGAGATGTACAGGTCCTGGAGGGATGGGAGCTTGCAGCCGATCACCTTCAGCAAGACAGTGAGCCCAAACACACAGCCAAGGAAACTCTCAACTGGCTCCAGAGAAGGAAAATAAAGCTGCTAGAATGGCCCAGTCAGTCACCTGACCTGAATCCAATTGAAAATCTATGGAACAAACTGAAGATCAGAGTTCATAGAAGACTCCCATGGAACCTTCAAGATTTGATGACAGTTTGTGTGGAAGAATGGGCAAAATCACCCCTGAAGAATGCCTGCGTCTTGCTTCTCCATACAGGAGGTGACTGGAAGCTGTTATTACCAACAAAGGCTTTTCTAATAAATATTAAATGAATTTCACCAAGCATGTTCAATACTTATTCCCTGTGTCATTCCACTTTATTAACTATAACTAGTTTTGTGAACACAGTTGCCTTGATTTCTTTGTATGTATGGATTATTTGGGTTGTTACTGATATCTGGTGAAAATCTCAGGTCAATGGCTCCATCAGAAATACGTTTAATGAGAAAAATGTTGACATGTTCAATACTTATTTTCCCCACTGTATATCAAACATATTCATCATCTGTATTTCTCTCATCTGTTTCCAGGTCACTATGATGCGTTGCAGCCCAATAAGGCCTTTAAATTCATTCTGGAGCCCTCGGTAGGACAGGTCGCGCTGGCCTTCCTCCAGGCCTCCTTCGCCTACAGCGGATGGAACTTCCTCAACTATGTCACAGAGGAGGTTGTGGAGCCACGCAAGTATGGACAATACAGACAGAAATTATTGTGGGTGCAAAATTACTTTTCTGATATATTGCATCATCATTTAATGTCTTAGGAATTTGCCTCGTGCCATCTACATCTCCATCCCACTGGTGACCCTGGTTTATGCCATGACCAACATCGCCTACTTCTCCTCTATGACCCCAGAGGAGCTGCTTAACTCCAATGCCGTGGCAGTGGTGAGCAGCTGTTCAGCTTCATCAGTTTAGCATTATCCACAGTAGGGATGGGCATTCGGTGAAATTTTCTTCACCGATCGTCGGGAGAATTAATGATTAATAATCGGTTAATCATTAACATTTTTAGGTAGGTAACAAGGCAGGTAGACTACATTAGAACATCAGGTATCAGCACGGAGCGCCGCACAACTCAAATCCACCTCTCTCTCTCTCAAATCTCTCTCTCTCTGTTCGCTGTTGTCGTGTTGGCTCGGCTCGGGAATCTCGCAAGCTGATTGGCCGAGACGTTTCACCCCGCAAGCTGATTGGCCGAGACGTTTTACCCAGCTCTCTCTCCCTGCCGAGCGGCCACCCAACAAACGAAGACCGCATTCATTGCTCTATCGCTTGTATTGCTTAGTCTAGCCGCGTGGAACTTTTTGCTGTTCTCTTGTGCCATTTTGTGTGAAATAGTCTTCCCGTCGAGCCACTACGCCGCCTCCTGCAGCTTCCCTCGACGTGTGTACACCGAATCTTCATGACCTTCTCAATAAAGTTTCTGAAAAAAAAAAAAAGAATCTTCACGACCACCATTACTCAGCGCGCAACCACTGTTGGCGGTTTCTTCACGTAATAAGGGTGTTCCATGGACCCTGTCGATGAGGTATATTTGTATGCTGCATTGCAGTGATTGCAGTACACCTGGTCATTTTTTAAATTGAAATGGTCCCACGCAACACTTTGCCGTAACCGCTTCATGATTTGGCGATTGCCTTACGAAAGCACGCATGTATCAACTGAGGCACGCCAGGGTACGGCGATGGTGTAATGTTGCCCCCTGGTGCCCAAATTTTGCCATTGCATTGTTTGAGGACGGCCGTGCACTAGGCCTTAATAACCTCGGATTGTTTTAAAAAAAAACAAAAAACGGTTTGTTGACGAAAATGAACTTCCTCGGTGAAATTCTTAATGATCAATTATCGGTTAATCGGTAAATTATGCCCATCCCTAATCCACAGATAGATGTGCATGTGGAAACACGACTGTCTCTGCTGGTTCTGTAGTACAGTTTCAGTACAGTTGCTGCTTTTCTGTGGCTGATGTGCCCTTCCTCCGGTGCACTCGTTCCACCAGCTGTCAGGAAATGACACAAAGTTCTGATGAGCAAATACATCTGAGGCAGAGTGTTTCCTGCCGTGTGCAACATGAAAGAAAGTTTAAAAACAACAGGCCTTGTGCAAGAACATGTTGGTATTAGTAATTCATTGACACTTTATTAGTAGCCTGCATTACCGTGAATGAACCACTTCAGATTCAACAAATGCCTGTATGTTGTACAAACAGCCAGATAAATTATTTTGAGTGGTCTTTGTGACTAGAAAAGCGCTATATAAGTGCAGGTTAGTTAGTTAGTTAGTAAATTACACTGGTCAACACCAAATTTATTGTCCAAGTTTTTTTTAACTGATTTAGGACAATTTTGATGTGCTGAATCCAAAAATCACATTGGTTTTGCTCAATCAGGTCCACTTTTTGAATTATGGCCACATGTTGCTTTATACGTTTTTGTTTACATGTACGGGTATTTTTGCTTTATATGATGCAAAATTCTTTTTTTTGTCTTGAAATTCTCTGAATTTTGAACAATGATGACGTAACATTCAATTTACATGTATTTGCCTTTATATAAAGGTAAGTACATGCACAGTACTAAGTACAGGTTTTTATTTAGCACCTGATCGAGAGAAACGCATGTCATTTTCGGATTCAGCGGTGCAAAATTGTCTTAAATCAGTTGAAAAAACACAGGCAATTTACAAAAAAATTATTTTTGTAGCCCTGTGTAATGGCTCTCACTGTGGTTCGCTGGAGTCCCAAAGCTTTAGAAATGGCTTTATAACTTTTTCCAGACTGATAGATCTCAATTACTTTGTTTCTCATTTGTTCCTGAATTTCTTTGGATCGCAGCATGATGTCTAGCTTTTGAGGATCTTTTGGTCTACTTCACTTTGTCAGGCAGGTCCTATTTAAGAGATTTCTTGAGAACAGGTGTGTCAGTAATCAGGCCTGGGTGTGGCTAGAGAAATTGAACTCAGCTTTCCAAAAATGTGATAAACCACAGTTAATTTATGTTTTCATGGGGGCAATCACTTTTTCACACAGGGCCATGTAGGTTTGGATTTTTTTACCCTTAATAATAAACCCTTTCATTTAAAAACTGCATTTTGTGTTTACTTGTGTTATCTTTGTCTTATATTTCAATTTGTTTGCTGATCTGAAACATTTATTTTTGTAACCCTGTGTTATAAATTCCACCTCTGTGTAAGAGAGTGAGAATTCAAGTATTAGAACTCTGATCAAGTTATCGTTTATATGGTTTTCACTCTTATAATAATTAATTCAGACTAATGAAATATGAAGCCATTTAGTTATGAAAACTAAAGTTGCCAAACTATTTGCTCTTTATGCTTACAAAAGGTCTTGACCACTTATGAATTTTGATAGTGTCTCTATGAAATTTAAAGATGCTAAATGACTGAATGCCACAAGTTCACTTGATCATCCGTTTGCTGGTACACATGGTTCACACATGCAGCCCACTGACTGTTTGATGTGGGGGAAAATGTCTTTAGTCTGCAAAAGCTGAGAATGAAATGAATGGTTGACATTTTTTTTTTACTTTTTTTTTTTTGCATAGTCAAAAAATGTTTTTTTTAGAATTAAAATTAAGTATTTTTTTTAAAGTCCCCTCGTAAATTTGCCATTTTTCTGTTTTTTTGGGGGTTTTTTTTGTAGTTTTTGCTTAAAATTTTAACCCCCTTAGATTTGCAACTTTTACTGGAGATTTCACATTCTTCTTTCAGATTTGAAACTTTTTTCCTTCTCATAGTTTTGCTTTTTTCTTTTAAATTTGTGATTTTTTTTTTCCAGTACAATTACATCTTTAGCTCATTCCGGTATCCACATTTCATGAAAATTACTCCTCCTCCTCCTCGGCAGTTCCCCAGTGTTCAGCAAACTCATGCGCAATGATCCTCATGTGGGTCTGCATCCAAGCTGTGTTTAAGGCCAACAGTCAGGAGATCTCAGGAGGATTTAATGAGGCCAGAATGAGCGATTCCGTCATTGATGGTCTGATTGAAAATAATGCTTTATAGTTTTTTTCTCAGATTTTTTTTTTTTTTGCGAGTATAGGCATCCACCAGGATCTGCAGGATGGCTGGTAGTGGCACCAATCCCCATCAACTGCTTTAGAGATCTACAAAGTCTCATCCAAAAAACAAGACATTTAACTGTGGCATGTCAGCAACTTTGGCAAAATTTCAATATTTGACACCCTGAAACGTCCGTTTCTGGCCACAAGGCAGAGTACACAATTGCTATGGGATACTTCAGCCACTAGGGGGCGACAAAGCTGTAACTTCACCCTCAACATTTTTTTTGAAGTACCTTCAATTTTTTTTCTCATAACTTTCAGCTTTTTATTTTTTTTTTCACCATAAATTTGTGACCATTTTGCACAAATTCATTAATTTTTCTTGCAGTCCTCATATGGGTGCTGATTACATTTTTATTATTCTGTGTAATGGTTTAATTTGTTTTCTGTTCACCTACACACAGACCAAGTTAAATTTTTGATGTTTTTGTTGCAAAGGGAGATATTTTTTTTTCTCCCATTTTAAAGGGTTTGATCCCTTCCCCGTTACAAAAATGGGGCCCATTAAACATTCTTGGATAGGGCCCCCAAAAAGGTAGAAATGGCCCTGCTCTTAAAATGAGAATGGGTGTAGAATCCAACGATCGATTTTTTTTTTTTTTTTTTTTTTTTTTTTTTTTTTTTTTTTACACAAGTCAGTAAGTTGTGTGCATCCTGCCCTGACACATGTAAAATCTAAGTGTGCTGGCAGATTATTTTCTTAATCAAACATGCATGGATGAACCCACATTATATCCCATGCTGTGTTAAATAAATGCTGTCCTGTAGTCACCTGCATTAATGATCTACATGCAGATTAACTTGTTTGGTTTCAGACATTTGGGGAGAAGCTGCTGGGGATGTTTTCCTGGGTGATGCCAATCTCTGTAGCTCTGTCCACCTTCGGAGGAATTAATGGATATCTGTTCACCTCCTCCAGGTACTCACAATCACTACAACGTGCTACACTTTGATTACTCCTTACTGCATAATGTTCCTCCACATAATGAGAGTAAATACAATTCCTTCCCCATTAACCCAGCCAAAATTGCAACAGAAGAGCCAGAACGGCTGGGGAACAAAACAAACATGTACAGATGGCCTTCAGAAACCAGTGATGCTTTCCAGCCTCCCTGGATTTCCATTTCTGGTTCATGTTAGAACACTTTGTAGTGCTATGTCATCAGTAAATCAGATTTATCACTTTCACTTATCATTGTAAATATGGGAACTAGTGTACTGATGGATCTTTTTTTTAAAAAAATAGTTTGTTTCATTTTTGTAACCATCCTGTGCTGTTTCATTGTTCGCCCAGTTAGTTTGTAGACGCTGGGATAATCATCTCAGACTGGATGCAGAGGGTAAACAGATGAGGACAATAGGTACTGAGATGGGAGAGATTATGGTGAGGTAGCAGGAAGGAGTAGCTGGGGGACAGTGGGGGGAGAATGGTTGAATGTATTGTGATGTGAGATTTCATGGAGCAGGGTGCTGGAGGGATGATATAAAAGGTGAGACCCTGGTGTATTGAGGAAATGCTTTTCTGTGTATGACTGAAGTGAGAGTGAATAAAGTCGTCTGCTGTGAAAGTCTGGCTCCGTTATTTGCACTCTCCACAAGGTTAGCATAGCGCAGCTATCGTATTATTTAGGTCTCTCACATTCCAAATACCACTACATGGGCTGTAACAGACCTGCAAAACTCGGTGAAACATACTGTATGTCTGACTCCCAGTTGTTACCTGACTGATTTTAATATTACTTTGTGTATGCAGCATCCCTTTGTTATTGCTTTTAGCATTACTGTTATTAGCCTAGTTATCCTCCAGTGGCTAGTGTTTTTTTGTTTGTGTTGTTTTAGAGCCTTAAGTCACATCCCCTCTGCTTCTGAAAATGGGACCTTACTTCAGAAAAATCTCCACTGAATGGTAAGAGAGAAATTATCTTTTGATCCTGATCGAATTTTGCCACGAGTTACACATATGATGTTTGTCAATTTAAAAGCTAATTTTCTACGTAAATAATGGTGTAGGCTGTTGTCTAACTGTTAACGTATAAGGTTGTGAAAATATGTAAATTATAAAACTAGAAACCCAGATGGACGGAGCTTACATCATCTTTTCAAAGTGCGGCCAGGGTGAAGTAACTACCAGTCCTCTGGATCAGCCGCAGCTCTTGCAATACAAAACAATACCTTTGTGTTGTTTTTCTTCTCTTGGGATCCTTTTTTCATTGGTCAGGAAACAGGAGGTGAAGTTTTACTAATCTCCCACTATGCTCGTGTTTGGTGATGTGGAATGATGGGAGTTGTTGTCTGCTAATCGTTGAAACAAAAACTAAATATTATTCTATTATTACACGACAGCCGACGACTTCAATGGAGAATTTTTCTGATTTAAGGTCCCATATGTGGAAGTAAAGAGGGCATGACTCTGTAGACAAGGAAATGTGTGTAGTCCACTAAGCAGTTTCACATAAGCTAAATATTACTCTATTATACGACAACTGACAACTTTAACTACATGGAAAATTATCTTTTAAATTGACAAACATTTGGGGAAATATCAGGATATAAAATAAATAAAACTAAATCTTCAATATTAATGCTAAATGAGACCCAGAGAAATTACCCAGCCCCTGAGGCAAATCAATTCAATGTTGTAAATCAGTTTAAATATTTAGGAATCCAAATTATGCCTAAGCTAGAATCAGTCGCCAGCGTCAACTATGAAGCCTTAATGTCAGATATCAATGAGTTAACTCAGAGATGGATGTCACTACCAATGTCGATGATCGGGAGAATCAATATACTTAAAAGTAATATTTTACCTAAAATACTTTATTTATTTCAATACATTCCCTTATCACCACCTTTAGATCTATTCTCAAGAATAAAAAAAAAGTTAGTGGAATTTATATGGAACAACAGGAGGGCTAGATTACGTCTGTCTTTATTATATTTACCATTTGATCGTGGAGGTCTGAAATGTCCAAATTTTATGTTGTATTATTGGTCGGCACAACTGAGGTCTATGACATATTATTTTTCATCAAATGATCTCCCTCACTGGACTGAAATGGAATCATACAATTTACCTTTACCTCTTCCCATATTCATATACTCAGATTCGGCAAAAAAATTACAAAAACAAGTTAAAAATCCATTTGTAAAGCATATGATCAAAATATGGTGTGAAGCTAAAAACTATTTAAAAGAACCACAGTTATTGTCACAATTTAGTCCAATATGGGGTAATCAATATTTTAAACCAGGGAGAGCGGACGCTGTATTTAAAGTATGGAATTTAAAAGGGATACAAAAGATTCAGGATTTATATTTGCCATGTGCAGACAACATAATATCTTTTGAAGAGCTGAGGATCAAATTTAATCTCAATAGAACACATTTTTTTAAATATCTTCAACTTAGAAACTTTATTCGATCAAATCAAAATAAAGCTCTCACTCGACCTATTTATTCATCCTTGGAAAAAATGATGATGAAAGATAGTAAAAGAAAGGGTATTATTTCAGAGTTTTATAACTCATTGACACTATCTTCAAGTGAAAATTCACTGAAAAGATTAAACTACTGGAAAGAAGATCTGCAAATTGAAATTTCGGAGGAACAATGGGAATTGGCTTGTACAGAAGCTCAAACCAAATCAATAAATGCACGCCTTAAATTGATACATTTCAAATGGTTAATGCGGATGTATGTTACACCGGAGGAGTTAAATAGATATAACAAAAATATACCAGATACATGCACAAAATGCATGGAAAGTAAAGGAACCCTATTTCATTGTTTATGGGAATGTAGATTAATAAGAATGTTTTGGGAAGAGGTGAGGGTAACAATTGAAAAAATAATCTCAAAACAAATCATACTGAATCCTAAACTGTTTTTGTTGGGTCTGTACCCAGAAAAGCATAATTTTAATAAAAGTGAAAGAACATTCATAGACCTCAGTTTGCTTAATGCCAAAAAATGTATTGCACTATTATGGAAAAAGACTCATAGACCAGATGTGACTCAGTGGTTAAGACAGATGTTAACAAACCTTCCATTAGAAAGAATAACATATATACTGAAATCAAAGGAAATTGTGTTTGAGAATATATGGAGACCTTTTATTGATTATGTAAAAAATTTAAACATAACTCTTGAAGAAGAAGGTGAATGATGTGTGTGGACCTTGTAAATTCCAAACTGGTGAACATAATATGTATACTTATGTATTGGATTGTCTAGACTAAACAGAGGAGCATTGTTGAAGACTTGATTTTGTTGGTGGTTGTTGGTGTTTTTAGTGCATTTTTTTTTTTTTTGTAGTACTTTAGCGTTAGTGTTTGATTGTTTGTATCATGTTTGTTAAAAAAAAAAAAAGGTTCAATAAAGATATTGTGGAAAAAAAAAATTGACAAACATCATATGTGTAACTTATGGAAGCTACCTAGGCTAATAACAGTAATGCTAACAGCAATAGCAAAGGGAATCTGCTGTCATGATTTGCGCCTCAGGGCGGAGAGACAGACCCACGCGCTGAACTGCAGTTAGTGGCATTTATTGACAAAACACAAAGTTCTAAAGTGTAACAAAGCAAAAATCCAAACAGATGGCAAGGTAAACTTATAGATAGATATCGGAACGGACTCACCAGAACGGGAAGGGGTTCTGGTGGCAAGGAGGAAGTATAACCAAGACTACGACAGTGAGAAGGAAAAACCACAGAACATAATTGATGGCAGGTGCGGATTCACATGAGCGGGCAGGTGATCTATTTACTAACACAGAGCACACAGATGAGATAATGACAAGGAGGGAGTGCCTAGAAGAGGTGCGAAGCTCATGCCACAAGGAATGAAAATACAAACACTGAGAGCCAGAATAAAACGGGAATGTAAAAATACTGACAGTGTGGAGAATGTGCGAAAGGATGAGACTGAGTTATTCCTCAGATTCAGCTTTATTGACAATCACATACTCCATCAATCTCTAAGCAGGAAAAGAGGCAGAACAATCTCACATCACTATTTTATACCCCGGAACATCGAAACTGAAGTCACATGGTGTTTAAGCAAACATACAGTCACATGGTACTTAATCCCAGTCACAATGTAACCCCTTTGATCTTCCACCATTGTCCTTTAGTCTTCGGTGGTCCGGAAATCTCTCCAGGTCATCTCTCTGAGACAAAGGCCAAATCTCACACCTTCTCGATGTCTCCTGTAGACTCAGTCCTTTTGTCCCTCGAGACGTGCAGCACACAATAAACACACAGCAATATATTTGTGGAGAATATGTAACCAACATATGTGCCACATGACCCCCCCCCCCCCAAACGTCTAAGATGGGACAAACATAACCAGAGATACATGACATAATAACATTACTACATATCAATCCACCAGTTGCCTAGGTCTAAGTCTCCTGCCCTGTCTGCTGTAAGCCGGCTTTGCTGCTTCTGCAGTGTCCTCCTGCTCCTGTGGATTAGAACTGTTAATCAATCTCTGTGGGTGTTCTGGAGAATGCCCTCTAGGGGGTCTGCCGCAACGGGGGGCCCTCGCCAATTGCACTTCCTCATCCGCCAAAACAAAAGCGGGTTTGAGTCTGTTTATACAAATCAACTCCTTTCTGTCTCACAAATCTAGCAAAAAATGCTTCTCTCCTGTTTCCAGCACCCTGAACGGTCCATCGTAAGGCGGCCGCAAGTTTGGGCGATGAGCATCATATCTAACAAAAACAAACTCCGCATTTTTTTAAAGCCTTCAGCACAAAAACGCGTGGGAAACTGTGATGAACCGGGCCCGGAAGCGTGTTTGATCCTGTGCCGCTCTGCAACAGCTGAGCGGGGGTGCAATTTAGCGCAGGATTATCGGGGAGAAATTCCCCGGGCAGACGGAGAGGCTGTGCAAAAACTAACTCAGCTGGGGAGGCTTGCAAATCCTCCTTAGGTGCAGAACGAAACCCCAATAAAACCCATGGAAGTTTGACAACCCAATTTGTATCCGTAAGCGACGCTCTGAGGGCTGCTTTCAATGACCTATGAAAACGTTCGCATAAACCGTTAGCCTGGGGGTTGTACGCGGTAGTGCGGTGGATCTTTACCCCTAGGCTGCGGGCCATCGATGACCAGAGTTCGGAAACAAATTGAGGACCTCTGTCGGACGTTATGTCCGACGGGACTCCAAAACGCGCTACCCAAGCTGTTAAAAACGCGCGCGCAACTTCCTCCGCTGTGGTTGATGCCAGAGGGACCGCTTCCGGCCAACGCGTGGTGCGGTCCACCATCGTCAAAAGGTGTGTGTACCCCTGTGACGACGGAAGGGGGCCTACCAAGTCGACATGCACATGATCAAAGCGCTTAGCTGGAATGTGAAAAGGCTCCAACGGAGCTCTAGTGTGCTTGTGTATTGGCTCGCTGACACGCTACGTAGGCTGTCGCCCATTCCTTGACCTATTTGCGCAACCCCGGCCATACAAATTTCTCTCCCACCATTTTGACCGATGCGCGCACCCCCGGGTGCGCCAGGGAATGGATCGAGTCAAAAACGCGGCGGCGCCACGCAGCTGGTACCACGGGATGCGGCCGTCCCGTGAAGACATCGCAGATTAGGGGGGGCATACCAACTTGCAGCACCCTGTGCTCCAGCCTTAACCCTGTTGGTCCAGACTGGAGCACGCGCACGTCCGCATCGCTAAACTGCTCCGCGGCCATGGCTGCATAATCTAACCCTACGCGGACCGGGGCTGCGCGCGCTTCCGTGTCGCTACCCTGGCCCGTGGCCATGGCTGCAGAGTCTGCCCCCACGGGGCCTGGCGCCGCCACAGCACGCGAGAGGCAGTCTGCCACTACATTATGTTTACCTGCGACATGTTGGATATCGGTGGTGAACTCCGATATCGCGGCCAGCTGTCTTTCCTGCCGGCCCGACCAAGGTTCTGAAATCTTGGCCATCGCAAACGTCAGCGGTTTGTGGTCCACGAACACGGTGAAACGGCGCCCTTCCAGCCAGAACTGGAAATGGCGGATGGCCAAGTGTAGGGCCAACAACTCCCTGTCGAACGCGCTGTATTTTCGCTCGCTATCGCGCAAGGTTTTGCTGAAAAATGCGAGCGGTTGCCAGGTCCCCGCTACAAACTGTTCAACGACCGCCCCTACCGCTAAATCGGACGCGTCAGTGGTGAGCGCCATGCGAGCTGTTGGAACTGGGTGTGCCAACAAAGCTGCGTTTGCCAGGGCTGATTTGACTTGAGAGAATGCGCGCTCCCGCTCAGGAGACCATTCGATTTTATTTGTGGGTTTTTGTTTTTTAAGTGCAGCGTACAATGGTTGCATGAGCTGCGCTGCGCTTGGGAGGAAACGGTTATAAAAATTAACCATTCCCAAAAACTCCTGTAACGCTTTGACCGTTTGAGGTTGGGGAAAATTTGTTATTGCGCACACTTTATCGGGCAGAGGGACCGCTCCTTCTGGTGAAACGCGATGCCCCAAAAAATCAATCTGCGCCACCCCAAACTGACACTTCGCTGGGTTATTAACCCGTGCTCTGCCAGCCTGCGGAAAACTGCTGTGAGGTGGCTTTCGTGTTCGTCTTCGGACGTGCTGGCTACCAAAATGTCATCCAAGTAGACGAACACGAAAGGGAGGTCGCGTAGAACCGCGTCCATCATGCGCTGGAACGTCTGCGCGGCACCCTTGAGTCCAAAAGGCATGCGCAAAAACTCAAAAAGCCCGAAAGGAGTTATTACCACTGTTTTGGGTATGTCCTGAGCGCGCACTGGAACCTGATGGTAACCGCGTACTAAATCTAGTTTAGAAAAAATGCGCGCTCCCACCAAATGAACCAAAAAATCTTGGATGTGTGGGATCGGGTAGCGGTCGTGTGCAGTGGCGTTATTCAACCTGCGGAAATCACCGCAAGGTCGCCACGAGCCATCAGCCTTTGGGACCATGTGCAATGGTGAAGCCCAGGGGCTTTTCGAACGTCTGATGATGCCCAGTTTTTCAAGGTTGGCAAACTCCTCGCGCGCTATGGTCAGTTTAGTTGAGTCCAGGTGCCGAGCTTTTGCAAAAACGGGCGGGCCGGTGGTAGTGATATAATGCTCCACCCCATGTTTAGCCACTGTCGCCGAAAACGTTGGGACTGTGAGTGCTGGGAACTGAGTGAGGAGTGCGTGGAACTTACCACCCGCAGCTGTGATGTTGGCTTGTGCAGTTGGCGGCGCCACTCGTGCTGTGCAGGGAATAGAGTGAAAAGACAGTGCATTAACCAGACGTCTGTTAGCAAGATCAACCAATAAACCATGTGAGCACAAAAAATCAGCCCCTAACATGTTGAAATTTATTGCAGCTACAACAAAAGTCCACTCAAATGAACGGCCCTGCAAAGACAGAAGCAGAGTCCTCTCACCGAAGGTCTTAATCGCTGAGCCATTCGCTGCTGACACTGACACCCGGGGAACCTTAGACGGCGTCAGCCGGTCCGCGTAGGAAGGCGTGATGAAGCTCAGCTGGGAGCCTGTGTCCACGAGGAAATGCCTCCCCGAACGTGCATCTGTCAGGTAGAGCAGCTTGTTCTCTTCCCCGAGGGCTGCAGCTGCTACCGACCTCCGGTCTTGGCGTTTCCCGAACGCTTGAAGTGGCACGGTGGGAGGCACTTGTGTGCCCTCTTTGCAAAGCGGTGATGATAGAAGCAAAGGACGTCATCCACTCCGTGTCGCTAGGTCCTGACTGCTGCCGTCGTCAGTGCGTCTGGCGCTGCAGCCACTGGCCCCATGCAGTCTCCGGACGTTGCTCCTAGCTCCGCTGCTGCGGCCGAAACCGCGCTCCGTTTGTGGGCGTCGACGAGTCGCTGCGCCTCCTTGCTCAGCCCATGGTAGTCTCGCTTGGCCAACCGGGGTGAATCTGCCAGGGTAACTCTCACCGCTGGCGGCAGGGTCCGGAGGAAAAGGTGGGCGAAGATAAATTCGCAATCCTCGGAGTCTTTCAGCCTCAGCATTTTCACCATCAGGTCTACGGGTCTGTCGTTCTCCGACTCCGTCAACACTAGGAGCCCCTCTGCTCACTGTTGCACCGAGGGGGTGAAATGGCTGATAAGCGCAGCTTTCAATGCGCTGTATTTGTCGCTGTCCGGTGGGTGATTGACCAGATCTTCCACCCTCTGGACTGTGGTGGCTGTCCAGCTTCACCACCACATGGTAGAACCTCGTGTCGTCTCTTGAGAGTCTCCGGAGGTTGAACTGCGCCTCGACCGCGCTAAACCAGGAGCGCGGACTATGTTGCCTGAAGTCGGGCAGCTGGAATATGGTGGCAACCATCAAGCTGGCTTCTACCGAGCCCCGCTCAGGAGAACTATCTCTGCTCATGCTTCGTCGTAAGGTCACCAGTGTGGAGAATGTGCGAAAGGATGAGACTGAGTTATTCCTCAGATTCAGCTTTATTGACAGTCACATACTCCATCAATCTCTAAGCAGGAAAAGAGGCAGAACAATCTCACATCACTATTTTATACCCCGGAACATCAAAACTGAAGTCACATGGTACTTAATCCCAGTCACAATGTAACCCCTTTGATCTTCCACCATTGTCCTTTAGTCTTCGGTGGTCCGGAAATCTCTCCAGGTCATCTCTCTGAGACAAAGGCCAAATCTCACACCTTCTCGATGTCTCCTGTAGACTCAGTCCTTTTGTCCCTCGAGACGTGCAGCACACAATAAACACACAGCAATATATTTGTGGAGAATATGTAACCAACATATGTGCCACAACAGAATCATTGTCATAGTAAAAAGGGCAGGGAAACATCATAAAACTGACAGCAAAGAACACATCTAGAATCAACACACAGGAAAATAATGCAACACTGGAAAAATACAGAAAATACTTAAATATCAATTAAGAGCCTGAGCCCGGTGACGCGCCGCGCTCAGCCTTGTCACATCCGCATACACAAAGTAATATTAAAACAAGTCAGGTAGCAACTGGGAGTCAGACGTACAGTGGGGCAAAAAAGTATTTAGTCAGCCACCAATTGTGCAAGTTCTCCCAATTAAAAGATGAGAGAGGTCTCCAATTTTCATCATAGGTATACCTCAACTATGAGAGACAAAATGAGAGGGAAAAAAAAAATCCAGAAAATCACATTGAAGGATTTTTAATGAATTAATTGGTAAATTCCTCGGTAAAATAAGTATTTGGTCAATAACAAAAGTTCATCTCAGTACTTTGTTATATACCCTTTGTTGGCAATGACAGAGGTCAAACGTTTTCTGTAAGTTTTCACAAGGTTTTCACACACTGTTGCTGGTATTTTGGCACATTCCTCCATGCAGATCTCCTCTAGAGCAGTGATGTTTTGGGGCTGTCGCTGGGCAACACAGACTTTCAACTCCCTTCAAAGATTTTCTATGGGGTTGAGATCTGGAGACTGGCTAGGCCACTCCAGGACCTTGAAATGCTTCTTACAAAGCCACTCCTTCATTGCCCGGGCGGTGTGTTTGGGATCATTGTCATGCTGAAAGACCCAGCCACGTTTCATCTCCAATGCCCTTGCTGGTGGAAGGAGATTTTCACTCAAAATCTCACGATACATGGCACCACTTCATTCTTTCCTTTACACGGATCAGTCGTCCTGGTCCCTTTGCAGAAAAACAGCCCCAAAGCATGATGTTTCCACCCCCATGCTTCACAGTAGGTATGGTGTTCTTTCTCCTCCAAACACGACAAGTTGAGTTTTTACAATAAAGTTCTGTTTTGGTTTCATCTGACCATATGACATTCTCCCAATCCAATTCTGGATCATCCAAATGCTCTCTAGCAAACTTCAGACAGGCCTGGACATGTACTGGCTTAAGCAGGGGGACACGTCTGGCTCTGCAGGATTTGAGTCCCTGGCGGCGTAGTGTGTTACTGATGGTAGCCTTTGTTACTTTGGTCCCAGCTCTCTGCAGGTCATTCACTAGGTCCCCCCGTGTGGTTCTGGGATTTTTGCTCACCGTTCTCGTGATCATTTTGACCCCACAGGGTGAGCTCTTGAGTGGAGCCCCAGATCGAGGGAGATTATCAGTGGTCTTGTATGTCTTCCATTTTCTAATAATTGCTCCCACAGTTGATTTCTTCACACCAAGCTGCTTACCTATTGCAGATTCAGTCTTCCCAGCCTGGTGCAGGTCTACAATTTTGTTTCTGGTGTCCTTTGACAGCTCTTTGGTCTTGGCCATAGTGGAGTTTGGAGTCTGACTGTTTGAGGTTGTGGACAGGTGTCTTTTATACTGATAACGAGTTCAAACAGGTGCCATTAATACAGGTAACGAGTGGAGGACAGAGGAGCCTCTTAAAGGAGAAGTTACAGGTCTGTGAGAGCCAGAAATCTTGCTTGTTTGTAGGTGACCAAATACTTATTTTACCAAGGAATTTATCAATTAATTCATTAAAAATCCTTCAATGTGATTTTCTGGATTTTTTTTTTCTCATTTTGTCTCTCATAGTTGAGGTATACCTATGATAAAAATTGGAGACCTCTCTCATCTTTTAAGTGGGAGAACTTGCACAATTGGTGGCTGACTAAATACTTTTTTGCCCCACTGTACGTTCAAGTGAGTTTCACAGGTCCGTTACAGCCCATGCAGTGGTATTTGGAATGGGAGAGACATAAACAACAGGATAGCTATGCTAAGCTAACAGGGCTAACAATGAAATGGCACAGTATGGTTACAAAAATAATCAAAATGTGAAACACAAACTTTATAAAGAAAAAAAAAAAAAAACGATCTGCCCATACTCCATTTTCAGTATGTACAATGATGAGTGAAAGTGATAAAACTGATTTATTGACAAGAAAGCACCAGGGAACGGGCAAATATAATGGACCTGGAAGTGGACGTCCGGGGAGACCGGAAAGTGGAAGTATGCCACTCTACATTGTGCAAGGGGTCTATTATGTGTCCGTCTTTTGTAGATTGTGTTTCTCAGGGGCCAGAGAAGGACACCTCCCATATTTGCTTGCTATGATCCACCTGAAAAACTGCACTCCGATCCCTGCCCTGCTGCTCTGTGTAAGTAGCACTTAGAGCAGAAAATCAGTGCTTTAATAAAGGGTTAAATGTGCTTTTTTATGTTAGTCATTACAAACTTAGATATTTATTCTTTGAACCTGTCCTTGCTTCCCACAGTGCATTGCCACAATAATAATTCTGTGCATCGGGGAAACTCATAACCTGATCAACTATGTGTCCTTTATCAACTATCTGTCCTACGGGGTAACCATCGCCGGCCTTCTCTACCTCCGCAAGAAGAGGCCCAACCTGTTCCGACCTATCAAGGTACCCCAGCTGTTCTCTCGTAAGATGGAGTGTTCATGGTTTTGTTGACGGTATAAGGGTATCTGATTGTTATTGAACACTGGATTTGTGTCAAACCTCCAGTTATAACATCCTGTGAAATTTAATTTTCTATTTTAGTAGTAGTAGATTAGTTTATTTGACAGGGACAGTGCAATAAACATAGACAATTAATCAAAGACAATCAATCTGATGTGTTGCACATAGAGTGTATAGCTATTAGCTAATTTGCAACTCTTGTCCCTGGATGGGCTTTAGAAAAAAGAATCAAGATAAAAATATACACAATAACCACATACATCAATGCAGAAAAATTATAAATACACAATTATAAATATTATAAATATTATAAATACACAAATATAACAGCCTGACTCACCTTTAACATAAATATTATAAATACACAAATATAACAGCCTGACTCACATTTAACACATATAACATAACTCACATTTGCCTATTTCAGGCCTTCCTCCCTCCGTCACTCACTATAAACAAACACATTTATTCCTTCCCTTCATTCACTCTCACTTTGCAGACAAATAATTCATACATGAGTACATTCTTGTTTATTTTTCAGCCAGTTTTTAACATTTTTAGTGAATGTTTTAAAGTCTGTTATTATTTTAATTTCATTTGGCATTGTGTTCCAGATGTGACTGCCCTTTATAGAGAAAGCTGTTTGTCCAAATGTGGTTCTGCGGTGGAATATTTTACAGTTATTGTTAACAGAACTCCTGGTGGCTCTGCTGCTGTCCTGTCTTTGGACGAAACCAGCAAGTGGCTCGGGTGCTGATTTATGGAAACATTTGAACGTTAATTTCAGAAGACAGAGGTCAATGAAGCTCTCAAAACTCAATAGGTTGTATTTTTTTAAAACATTACAGTGATGCCACCTAATGGGCTTTTTGTCCAAGATTTTTAGGGTTTGATTATATAATGAACCTATATGTCTTATTGTGGAAGGGGCTGCTTGAGCCCAGACTGTCAAACAGTATGATATATGAGAAAAAACCATAGAATGCATATACAGTGCAGCTGCTTCGTAAGGTATGTAATATCTAATTAATTTAAAGCAGTTCAGATTTTTTTTTACTGTTTTTGAAATTTTCTTTATATGAAGATTAAATTTGAGTTGAGGATCTAGTACAATGCCAAGGTATTTGAATTCTGTAGCTAAACTGATGTCATGATCATGTATATTAACTTTAAAATGTTGCAGGTTACATTTTTTGATTGAAAAGCACATTGAGACTGTTTTCTGAAGGTTCAGCAATAGATGGTTCTTGAGGAGCCACTCTTGGACATCAACCATACTTGTAGACAGTACATCTGCAGCCTGTGCTGGAGTCTTGGCAGCTGTGTAAATAACTGCATCATCTGCATAAAGTTGGCATGTTGCAGCTGAGCAGTGTAACGGCAAGTCATTAATAAAAATGCTGAAAAGTAAAGGACCAAGAATGGACCCTTGTGGGATACCCATGCGGTTGTTTAAAAATGAGGATTTATCCTGGTGAACTTTTACACACTGTTCTCTATTCTGGAGATAAGATGCAAACCATTCTAATGTATTTGGGGAGAAGTTAAAAGATACCATTTTGGATAAAAGCAAACTGTGGTTTACAGTATCGAAAGCCTTTTTGAGATCTAGAAAAACAGCTCCTACCACATTACCCCTGTCCAAGGACTGTTTGACGTTTTCAATAAGGCAACAATTTGCTGTTTCTGTTGAGTATCCTGGTCTAAAACCAAATTGATGTGGATGAAGAAGTTGACTGTCTTGTAAGTAGTCTATCAGCTGTGTAGCTACAACTTTTTCAAGAACCTTAGATAGGACTGGTAAGATAGAGATTGGGCGGTAATTGCATATATCGTCTTTACTGCCTGATTTATGAACTGGTATGACGACAGCTTTTTTCCAGCCAGATGGAAATGTACTAGACCTAATGGAGAGATTAATGAGATGAGTCAGTGGTTTGATTAATATTTTGCTGTGCATTTTGAGAAAGGAGGTGCTCATATTGTAGATATCACTAGTTTTTGAGTTTGACAGTGTTTTAACAATACCAGCAATTAACTTCTCATTTACCTCATCGATGTGAAAAGTATCTGTTGGGAGTATGGAATTTGTGTTGTTGAGCACATTTGGCAGCACAAAAATTTTTGTTAAGTCTTCCACAGAGCCCACAAAGTGTGAATTAAATTCATTTGCCAAAGTAGCCTTGTCACTGACGGTCTTGCCATTGATTCTAAGTTCCTTTACCCCCTTCTGATCGTTTTTTTTTATTAGTTAAGTTATTTAAATGCCTCCATAGGGAACTGTTGTTACCCTTTGCATGATCTATCAGTTTATTGTAATAAGATATTTTTGATTTTCGCAGCTCATGTACCACTTTATTTCTTAAACTTTTGTACACAAGGTGATCATTTTGTAGTTTGGAGGTTAGTGATGTTTTCAGTGCATAGTCTCGCCTCTTCATAAGTTTTCTTATTTCATTATTTAACCATGGTAGGCTAATCTTCTGTTGTCTACTTTTAATTTGCTTTGAAAATTTTTCTATAGACTTTGTGATTGTTGCAGTTATAAAATTACAACAATCATCTACTTCACATGTTGCCATGAGCTGCTCCCAATTTTGATTCTCTAAGTAATGTTCAAACTCCTCATTTTTTGATTTGGGGATAATAAAATTTGATTTGTCAATATCGACTCCCCCAAAATACTGTAGTCGCTTTTTAGTAAGTTTCCTGACAGCAAGAACCATGTTATGATCTGAGAGACCAGTTACAAGATTATAGGTTCTGGTTATTCGTTCTGGTTTATTAGTAAATACCATGTCAATAAGTGTTCTGGATTGTTTGGTTATCCTGGTGGGTCCTTTGATGATTTGCTGGTAATTAAATTTAGTCATGAGGCTTTTCAGTTTTTGTTTGTCTTTTTTATCAGACCAGTTGATATTAAAGTCACCATGAATTATTGTTTCTCTGTTCTTCTCAAGTTGTTTAACCAGATCACTTAATTCATTATAAAAGGAAGAGTTGTGTGACAGTGGGTTGTACACTACTGCAATGTTGAAATTCATTACCGGAGAGAGACATACATTAACAGCTAAACATTCAAGTGAAGTATTCAAATCAACCAGTTGACATTTATATTTCTCTTTTTTAGATTTGGATTTTAAAAAAACTACCGTACATTAAACATGCAGCATTTGAAGTATGGCAAATAAACATGCCTTCACATAAATTCTCAGAACTAGCAGAATTAATTTAAAGGTATAGTTGTACTTGTAAGTGGCCAATGCTGCTGCCAGGTATAGCTGCTATGGACAATAAATGTCAATTATGACCTTGAAAATGAACCACACTTTTAAAATGTTTGTGTCCCTTGCCAGCTGGAGCCTGCAGTTCGGAAGGATTGGTTTTACAGTTTTTTCTTCTGGCTCATAATGGACCTTTTAGAGAAACATGTTGGCAATGAGCCTGTGTTACATTACATAGTATCAGTGCAGGCCTTCTTCTTTCGTCTGCTCCCTTTAGGGGTCTCCACAGCGGATCATCTACCTCCATCTCACCCTATCCCTTAATCTTCCTCTGTAACACTAACCCTGTTTATGTCCTCCTTCACTACATCCATGAATCTTCTCTGTGGTCTTCCTGTTTTCCTCCTGCCTGGCAGCTTTATCTTCAACATCTTTTGTCCAATATATCCACTATCTCTCCTCTGCACATGTCCAAACCATCTCAGCCTTGCCTTTTTGACTTTGTCTCCAAACCGCTCAACCTGAGCTGTCCCTCTGATATACTCATTTCTAAACCTGTCCCTCTGAGTCACTCCTATTGAGAACTTTAGAATCTTAAACTCTGCCACTTCCAGCTCTGCCTCCTGTCTTTTTGTTAGTGCCGATGTCTCCAAACCATACATCATAGCAAGTCTCACTCCCGTCTTATAAATCTTCCCTTCCACTCTTCCTTCTGTCACAAATCATCCCTGACACTTGTCTCTACCCATTCCATCCTGCCTGCATTCTCTTCTACACTTCTCTTGCGCATCTTCTATTGCTTTGGATGGGTTGACCCCAGGTATTTAAACTCCTCTACACACTAAGAAATCAAAATACAGAAATGGACCTAAAAAGGTACAAATGCTTGTCACTCACTCCAGCATTATCTTAACAGGGTACAAGAACTGTAACGTGAAGAACATATCTGGAGCCCCAGTGACAAAAATGCACCTTTAAATCCAAAAAAGCTCTATAGTTACTACCTTAAGGACCATTTCTGTACCGTAGAGGGTACTTTTCTGAAAAGTATCCTGTAAAGTACACAAATGATACCTTTATTTTTCTGTGTACCTTCACTACCTCTACTGCTTGCATCTTTACTGTTACACCTGCCTCCCTCTCATTCACATACATGTATTCTGTCTTGCTTCTACTGACTTTCATTCTTTTTCACTCCAGTGCATACCTCCACCGCTCCAGGCTCTCTTCCACCTGCTTTCTACTCTCACTACAGATCACAAGGTCGTCTGCAAACATCATGGTCCATGGAGAATGCTGCCTGACCTCATCTGTCGCCATGGCAAACAAGAAGGGGCTCAGAGCCGATCCCTGATGTAATCCCTTCCCCACCTTGAATCCATCTGTCATTCCTACAGCACGTCTCATCACTGTCTCACTATTTTACACATGTCCTGCACCACCCTCGCATACTTCTCTGCCACTTCTGACTTCCTCATACAGTACCTCACTTCCTCTCTTAGCACCCCATCATATGCTTTATCTAGATCCTCAAACACAGAGTGCAACTCCTTCTGACCTTCTCTATACTTCTATATCAACGCCCTTAAAGTAAAGAGCATGAAACCATTTAGGTGAAGTGGTTCCATCATCAGCGGTGCTAGTGTAGCAAGCCTTTTCTTAGTCACTAGCTTTGTCGGAGCATGTGGCTTAATCACATGCTTCTGAAGATTTCAATTTTGATGTGGAGTAGGTCTTCACCTCAGCACATACTGTAGTTTGCAACTCACCAACATCTTATCGTCCTTAACCTCAAGAAAGGAAAAAGTAATGCACACATGGAAAATATTGCTAGTACCCTTCTGTTAAAAAAAAGAAAATCCCATAATGGTCACTGAGCAAACTTCAAACTGACAAAAGTAATATTTTTTTTTAAATTGCTGAAAATTATCTAATAAAAATCAGACATTGCTTTTGAATTGTAGTTCAACAGAATGATTAAAAAAAAAAACTAACAAAACTAGCCTGGACAAAAATGGACAAAATTTTTACTTTTAAGTTTCAAGTTATTTATTTATAGTTAATTTGAAAAGGCAATTTCTTCACACAACAGCTAATACAAAAATAGTGCAGTTACAGTAACACATTTTACCCAACACTGCATGGTATTATAGCTGGAATACTGATTATATCCTGTCATCTTCAGATGTGACTGCACAGCTGAATGTAGCATTTACACTTTTTTTTCCATGCTCAGGAAACATTTGGGGTTAACTTTTTTTTAATGTTCAACAGAAATGTGTCATCTTCTATTGTTTTTGACAACTTGGCAGCCAAAAATTTTAAATAAATGAAACCACACTAAACAAAAGTATACTTACAAACACTAATTTCTTTTGGGGACAGAACAAATCACATTTCTTAAATCCCTCCCAAATCCCAGTAAAGTCTCAACAAATATTTCTGTTTTAATATTGTCACATGAGTAGCAACCTCTGAAAGCAAAAGAATCAGAGATTCATGCTCCTTCACGTTGCTACAGTTGAAATGTGTGGTATTTCGGCGCCCCCTAGTATCACAAATGTCAAAGTGGTTGCCTGGTGCCCAGATTTGCATAGATCTATTTTTAGATGCTAAAATAATTTTGTGTGTGTGTGTGTTCTGCATGCCTGTAGAAAACAAGTGTAAGCAAGCATTTCTGCATGCCTGTAGAAAGGGTGTTCTGACCTCACATGCCTGCCTTTGATCTTTCACATCGCCACTCGTTCAGTGATGTCTGCCTTTGATTTTTGATGATGTCATAGCAAGTCCTATGACTGGCACACACAATGCCTGCCTTTGATCTTTGACGTCACCACTCGTTCAGTGATGCCTGCTTTTGATCTTGGATGTCATAGTGAGTCCTATGACCGTGACACACACACAGACAGACACACAGATTTCTTAAATTATAGACTACTAGTGCATGCACGCCCTGCAGGTCAGGCAGTGTCAGGTCAGGCACTGGTTTGCTTGCTACCGGATAACCATGAAAACCAGTACTATCTGTCTCATGGTTCGGGCCGTCGGCGACTCAACCAGCAACCCCGCCCTTCCGAAGGCGTGGAGGGTGAAACTGGGCATCCTGGCAGAACTAAAAACAATATCTGTCACAGGTCTGTGGTGCACCACTCCCAGTTACACGGGGTGAGACTGGACTTCCTGGTAGATAAGCACATTTGTCGCAAGGTCTGTGGTGGACTTTTGCCAGTCGGTGCATTGTGACATGCACTACACAAAGAGCAGAGATAAACAAACCTATCATCTGGTCAGTAGCTGCAACAGATACTGCAGTCAGTTTGTCATGACCTGTCCTTGCCACTGATAATACCTCTGTCTGCCAAGAATGTGCTGCTAGTCCAGCAAAAGCTATGCATGTACTGTATATACTGTATATTTTATATTTAAGCAATATTACACAAGACAGAGTTACAGTATCATGATTATGGTAACTGCAGCTTAATGCCCTCCGTGTACTGTAATGACGTTGAGTGTAATATCGCTTTTATACAACAGTTCTGGCAGGCAAAATTTATTAAATGACAGCACTACTGGACAAAATATTATGATTTGTTTGTTTAACCAGTTATCTTGAACAGCTGAGAAAAAATAGTCCCTTAATCTAGCCAGTAACTTGCTAACCATCTCAATCAGCATGAAGACATCTATTGTCATTTCACACACATGTAAGCAAATTAAATATTGTCAAGTGCAAGCGTAAGAAGTGTTTATAAAACATACCTGTTAAGTCCATACTTCAGAAAATCCCAGATCAAAACATATCCAATCCACCCTATTCCTGGGGGTGCCGCTGTAGGAACGATTATGGGCGGAGCTTCCAGTTTCGTCTGACCTAGGGTTAAATCAGTCAGTAAGAGAGGAGTAGCAGGGGCATTTAAAATAGTGTTTTTAAAAGTTTTTCAAATTCATTTTTTTTCCACAATATCTTTATTGAACCTTTTTTTTTTAACAAACATGATACAAACAATCAAACACTAACACTAAAGTACTACAAAAAAAAAATTGCACTAAAAACACCAACAACCACCAACAAAATCAAGTCTTCAACAATGCTCCTCTGTTTAGTCTAGACAATCCAATACATAAGTATACATATTATGTTCACCAGTTTGGAATTTACAAGGTCCACACACATCATTCACCTTCTTCTTCAAGAGTTATGTTTAAATTTTTTACATAATCAATAAAAGGTCTCCATATATTCTCAAACACAATTTCCTTTGATTTCAGTATATATGTTATTCTTTCTAATGGAAGGTTTGTTAACATCTGTCTTAACCACTGAGTCACATCTGGTCTATGAGTCTTTTTCCATAATAGTGCAATACATTTTTTGGCATTAAGCAAACTGAGGTCTATGAATGTTCTTTCACTTTTATTAAAATTATGCTTTTCTGGGTACACACCCAACAAAAATAGTTTAGGATTCAATATGATTTGTTTTGAGATTATTTTTTCAATTGTTACCCTCACCTCTTCCCAAAACATTCTTATTAATCTACATTCCCATAAACAATGAAATAGGGTTCCTTTACTTTCCATGCATTTTGTGCATGTATCTGGTATATTTTTGTTATATCTATTTAACTCCTCCGGTGTAACATACATCCGCATTAACCATTTGAAATGTATCAATTTAAGGCGTACATTTATTGATTTGGTTTGAGCTTCTGTACAAGCCAATTCCCATTGTTCCTCTGAAATTTCAGTTTGCAGATCTTCTTTCCAGTAGTTTAATCTTTTCAGTGAATTTTCACTTGAAGATAGTGTCAATGAGTTATAAAACTCTGAAATAATACCCTTTCTTTTACTATCTTTCATCATCATTTTTTCCAAGGATGAGTAAATAGGTCGAGTGAGAGCATTATTTTGATTTGATCGAATAAAGTTTCTAAGTTGAAGATATTTAAGAAAAAAAATGTGTTCTATTGAGATTAAATTTGATCCTCAGCTCTTCAAAAGACATTATGTTAGCTGCACATGGCAAATATAAATCCTGAATCTTTTGTATCCCTTTTAAATTCCATACTTTAAATACAGCGTCCGCTCTCCCTGGTTTAAAATATTGATTACCCCATATTGGACTAAATTGTGACAATAACTGTGGTTCTTTTAAATAGTTTTTAGCTTCACACCATATTTTGATCATATGCTTTACAAATGGATTTTTAACTTGTTTTTGTAATTTTTTTGCCGAATCTGAGTATATGAATATGGGAAGAGGTAAAGGTAAATTGTATGATTCCATTTCAGTCCAGTGAGGGAGATCATTTGATGAAAAATAATATGTCATAGACCTCAGTTGTGCCGACCAATAATACAACATAAAATTTGGACATTTCAGACCTCCACGATCAAATGGTAAATATAATAAAGACTGACGTAATCTAGCCCTCCTGTTGTTCCATATAAATTCCACTAACTTTTTTTTTATTCTTGAGAATAGATCTAAAGGTGGTGATAAGGGAATGTATTGAAATAAATAAAGTATTTTAGGTAAAATTTTACTTTTAAGTATATTGATTCTCCCGATCATCGACATTGGTAGTGACATCCATCTCTGAGTTAACTCATTGATATCTGACATTAAGGCTTCATAGTTGACACTGGCGACTGATTCTAGCTTAGGCACAATTTGGATTCCTAAATATTTAAACTGATTTACAACATTGAATTGATTTACCTCAGGGGCTGGGTAATTTCTCTGGGTCTCATTTAGCATTAATATTGAAGATTTAGTTTTATTTATTTTATATCCTGATATTTCCCCAAAATTCTTTATTAAATTCAACAAGGTTGGAATTGATTTTTTTAGATTCGACATAAACAAAATTATGTCATCGGCGTACAGGGAGATTTTATGTTCTGTTGGTCCAACTTTAATTCCATATATTTGTGAATGTAAACGTATCGCTATCACTAAAGGTTCAATTGCCATAGTAAACAGTAAAGGTGAAAGTGGACAGCCTTGTCGACATCCTCTATTGATTTTTATTGGTTTTGAAATATTGTTATTTGTTAGGATTTCTGCTGTAGCATTATTGTATATTATTTGAACCCATTTTATGAAATTATTTCCAAGTCCAAACCTTTGTAGGACTTCAAAAAGAAAGGGCCATTCAACTCTATCAAAGGCCTTTTCGGCGTCCAGTGATAGGAGAGCTGTATCCGGTGCTTCTTTATTAAAATAAATAATATTAAATAGTCTTCTTACATTATGGAAGCCTTGTCTACCCTTTATAAAGCCATTCTGATCTCGATTAATAATATTTGGTAAAATTTCTTGTATTCGTCTTGCTAAAATTTTACAGATTATCTTAAGGTCGGCGTTTAATAGGCTTATTGGTCTCATATTTTCACATTTATTAGAGGGCTTACCTGGTTTTGGCAGCAGTATAATTAAGGCATTATTTATGTATGATGGTAAATTATTATTTTGAAATGCTTCTAAAACCATTTCCAAAAAAGGTTTTATTAATTTATTCTTAAATTTTTTATAAAGGTCAACTGGAAGACCATCTGGTCCTGCACTTTTTCCTGATTTCATATTATCAATGGCTAGCCCAACTTCTTCTTGACTAATTTTAGACTCCAATATCTCCCTGTTTTCATTTGGAATACACGGTATAGATAGTTCGTTCAAAAACCCATTTAGTTTTGTTAAATCAGATTCATTTTTGGTATCATATAATTTTTCATAGTAATCTCTAAAGGCTCTATTAATTTCTAAAGGATCTATAACTACCTGTCCATTACTTATAATACTGGTAATTGGTGTTTTAATTTCCAATTGTTTAATCTGCCATGCTAATAATTTTCCTGATTTTTCACCTTGTTCATAAAAAGATTGTTTCAATCTTAGAAGACTCGAGGCAGCTCTATTCGCTGATTTTTTGTCGTATTCAGCTCTCAAAATCAGTAATTCATTCTCCAACCTTGGGTCACTTCCTGCATACACTTTTTCCTGAAGACTTTTTATTTTATGTTCCAATTTAGCTCTCTCCTCTCGAGTCTTCTTAGATTTTGATCCTGTATAACTAATAATATGTCCCCTAATAAAAGCTTTGAAAGCCTCCCACTTTACACATGCTGATGTTTGTGTAGTATTGATGTCAAAGAACTCGTCTATCTGTTTTTCTATATACTTGACAAATTCCTCATCCTGAAGCCATTTATGCTGAAATTGCCATCTACCTGATTCCTTTGTCAATTTTTTATCTACATATATTAGACAACAGGGTGCATGATCAGAGATCACGATGTTATCATAAAAGCAGTTTTGAATCTTGGACCTTAATTCTGTGGAAATCAAAAAATAATCAATACGTGAGAATGTCTTGTAGGTACTGGAATAACAAGAATAGGCTTTAACTTGTGGTTTCATTTCTCTCCATATATCTAACAATCTCAATTCTTTCATAAAATGATTAATAGTCATCCTACATCCGATGTGCGTGCAATCCAGTCCTGTTGATCTATCTATACCTGGATTCAATGTACAATTAAAATCCCCTGCTATTATATGTTGCCCTGTAAGTGATGATAAGATAAGAAATAAATTAGCAAAGAACTTCTGATCATCTATATTGGGACCATATAAGTTCACAAGATTTATATTTTCTAATAGCAAAGAACCTTGAATGATTACATATCTTCCAAATTTGTCTCCAATTACATTTTTCACTTGAAAAGGAACTGATTTATGTATGAGAGTCATAACTCCCCTGGCCCGGGATGAGAATGATGAGGTGAAGACACTTCCTTGCCATCTACTCCTAATTCTTTTTATATCCTCCTCTATTAAATGAGTTTCTTGTAAAAACACAATTTTTGAACCCATGTCTTTTATTTTATTCATAACTTGTTTAAGTTTTTTTAATTTTGTAGACCTCTGCAATTCCATGAAGTTAAATTAAGATTAACACTTTGGTTTATGATCAATAGAGAGTTTGGGATTACCTTGCAGTGTAAACATGCTCATACAGAGAAGCAAAAACATGAGTGGTTGAACATTCATCCTACAAACTACACACAAACAAATTTCCCCTTCCCACACTTGTGGGAAACCCCCCAAAATCAAAAGAAAAATTCCGTCTCCCGATATAGCCATCGACCGCTCCACACCCACGGGGAACAGCCTAAGCCACTCCTTCTTCATCCTCCCAATCACCCTAACTCTACTGCTTTTAATGACGTAACATTAACTCTCCTCTGTAGTTTTCCAACTTAACTCCAAAATTTTTAACAACTTTGTACATCATAGTTTTTTTTGTTTGTTTTGTTTTTGTTTTTTTTTAATATATAATACAATCTAAATTTTGTAAACTTACTATTTACTTCAAGTCAGTCAGATGCCTGTGCAAATGCTTAATTATTCTACCTTATATTTTGTTCATGCTTAGCTCCCACCAGTCTCTTCTTCTTCTTTGATCTTCTTGATGAACTCCTGCGCCTCCTCTGGGGTCTTGAAGATGTGGGTTCTGCCCTCATACGTGGTCAGCAGTCTCGCAGGATAGATTACACCATGACGAATCCCAAGGTTGCGCAGCTCCTTACGTATGGGATCAAACTGCTTCCTCAATTGCTGGATTCCTGTGGCCAAATCTGGGTAGAACCGCACCTGCTGGTCCTGGTGTTTAATCTCTCCTTTAGCTCGTGCAGCGTTGAAGATCTTCATCCTGTCTCTGTTGCTAAGAAACTTCATAATTAAGGTCCTCGGCGGTCCCTTATCTCTCCGTGGGCCAATACGATGTGCATTTTCCAGAACCACTGCTGATTGCAACTCCTCGCTGCCCAGCACCTCCGGAATCCACTTTTCCAGAAAGGAACATACGTCCCGACCTTCTGATTCCTCTGGAAGACCCACCAGCCTCAAGTTATTCTGTCTCGACCGAGATTCCAAATCCAAAATATTATTTTCCAGAGATTTATTTTTTTTTTCCAAAGTGCGCACCTTTAATTGAAGACGGGTGACGTCATCTTCAGCACTAGCGAGACGGAGCTCCATCTGCGCCGTTCGTTCTACACAGTCACCCAATTCCTTTCTTATTCCTTCCAACGCTGTCATAATCCCATCAAATCTAGAGGAAAAGTCCGCTCTCATTGAACTCATGGCAGCCATCAGCGCATCTGCGCCTCTCCCCGCAGACATCGCACCGTTGCCAGCCTCCTCCGCCATATATGGAGTTTTATTTGCTGCGTCACAGACCTGAAAGTCCGTTAATTTGGACTGTTTCGGCTGCTCGCTTTTTCCTTTACCTGGTTTTCCAGCCTTAGGCTTCGCCGACATATCCTCGCCCAGACGCTGGGATACGTTCTGTCCCAAATGAGAGAGTTATTTGCCGATTTTTTTTCTCCAGGAGCAGAGCAGAGTGAGACACATCCGTCCTACGTGGCAGCCATAACCGGAAGTCCTTTCAAATTCATTTTAATGTATAGTCAACATACGTGTTTTGCACTCAAGTGGCAGCTAATTTCAGCTCTTCTAGTTTTTGTATTTTTGAATGTTTTTGCATAGTTCTGGTACTTGCTGCTGTTCGTGGTGTGAGGCTCCTCACAGATGAGCACAGCTAAATCTGTGGCTTCAACAGCAATGAGTAGATCATGCACTGAAACTAAAGGATTGTTCTTGTGATTGGTGGTACAGACACTGCAGCACCAGGTATGTTTTCACTTGTATGAATGTCACAATTCTGACATTTTACCCCGAATTTAAAACGCCCAAGCACGGTGTTGTGGTTCTTTGTGGCTCTGACTAGACTCTACATCTGCTCTGAAGTAAATTTGATTATGTCCAACATATTTTAACAAAATGCAGCCAACTTTATTGCGGTGAAAACATTGATATATCTCAGAGCTTTTATTTGCTTACAGCGTTAGCATGTTAGCAGCGGAGCTAACTAACGGAGCTACAGGCCACTTTTTAAGGTCATCTTCTCATCCTTCCATAGTCGTGGGATGTGGTATGATTATATTACTGTTTTTGAGGCGCAAATGGCCGTGTTCCCGCATTTTTGATGCCGAAGTCATTGTTTTTAACAAGGAAAAGTGTCCCGTTTCAGTGACAACAATACGTTCTAAACTAGTACCGGAAGTTGCTACCATAATTCACACAAGGCATCATGAGGCCTAGGAATAAGGTGGATACTGGTTGCCAGAAGCTAGTAGTTAGCATGCTACCAATTTATCACATGCTACCGATTGAGCACATTTTTCTCGCTTTTCTTTGCATTTTCAGATGAAACGAAGAGTCCATCACCTCATAGGTATTGTGGTTTAATCGAGACAATATCAAACTCTACCACTGCCTAATTTTTTAAACAGACGTGAAATCATTTAATGATCTTAAAATGACCAGGATGGAAGTAGATCTTTGCAATAGGGTGGGACTTCCAGGTCATGGATGTTTAATTTTTTGTCAAACAATGCTTCACTGTAGAAATTGAGGTATCCAAAATGTTGTGTATGGACCTGGGTGAAGGATGAGGCATGATGATGGTTGGAGAACACAGCTTTATTGTGGAACTATACTGTATACAGGACAACACACGGAAGGCACCAGCATAGGCATCCGGCAAAAGAGGCTGTAAGATTTTTTTAGTTTTTTCCCCCCAAAACTTTATTTAACAGTAACAACAATATACAATACAACATTGGCAAATTAGAACAGTTGAGTGTATACAGAGCACCAGACAGTACTGAATTATAGGAGACAAGAAAAGAAAGGAAAAGTTTTCAGCCAATTCCAAATTAGAAGTGAGTCTGCTTAGTCTTACAGCATATTTTCCATTCATGAATTTCATAGAACAGAGAATGTTACACTGTTCCTTATGAACGATCAGGAAGAGAGGCTTGGTTTTTGCGTACCTCATCAACATTGCAGTCTGTCGGGGGCGACAATGACTGTTTCATTTAGGTCTGATCAGATTCCTCAATGCAGCTCTGTCCTTTGCCTAGCACTGCCAGGAACTCCTAACCTTGTTAACCCGGGCGACGTCCGAGCCGGTATGAGTTGCTTTCTGACTGACCATTTCATGAAACTGCTTGCAAAGTATTTGAGTACCGCTAGCTTTTGCTGGACTAGCGGCTCATTCTTGGCAGATAGAGGTATTATCAGTGGCAAGGACAGGCCAAGACAAACTGACTGCAGTATCTGTTGCAGATATTGGAAGGGCGGGGTTGCCGGTTGAGTTGCCAACGGCCCGACCCATGAGACAGGTAGTACCGGTTTCATGGTTATCCGGTAGCAAGCAAACCAGTGCCTGACCTGACCATATTGCATCAGGTCTTGCATACATGAATAAAAAAATGTCCATAGATTATTATAAAATTTAGGAGTATTTCAAAGTCTGTTGGTCCAGATTAATCCAAAGATAATTTCCTTTTTTGAGAATTCAGAAAGTTTTGGTATTTTAGGGTACAGCCAATAATGTGCAGCGTCTCAGCAAGCCTTCCTATGTATACATACAGTGGGGGAAAAAAGTATTTAAAAAAAAAAGTATTTTAAAAAAAGTATTTAAAGCTTAGGAAGCCTTGGATCACTGTGTACATTGTTTATAGAGTAACAACCACACAATACAATCATATTCTGAGGGACGGACTTACACATTCTATTAAACTCTTTATGATCTGTTGGTAGATCATATTTAGCACAGAATTCACTCAGTGACATGAGACGACCTCTATCAACAGATGCAACACAGACCAGATACCTTTATCCATCCAATTCTTATTAAAGTCTGAGCTGTTTTTCACAGTTCCGTATCTGCAGTTCCACAGTGGAGTGTTGTGAGGGCTGAAGCTGTTTGTGGAGATTAACTTCCAGTATAGTAAGACTTGCTGCTGGAAAAAGGAGAGCTTACTGGGTAGCTTTTTTTATATCAAAATCACAGCTAAGGAGAAATTTTATTCCACCTAATTTGGCAAAAATATGAGTGAGAATGTGAAACCAGAGACTATTTTGATTTCTTACAAAAGATCTTAACCAGTTAATTTTAAGAGTTCTATTTAAACAGTCAAAATCAATTGCTTGCAAACCTCCTTCATCAAATTGTTTGACCATATTACCTTTCCTAATGTAGTGGGTTTTTCTTTTCCAAATCAAAATTTGTCTGATTTATAGCTTTGATTGCCTCTTTAGGGAAGCCCATAGAGTACACTGGATAAATAAGCCTGGAGATGCTTTCCATTTTAGTCAAAAACATTCAGCCAAAAATGGAGAGGTCTCTGTGAGACCAGTGGTTTAAATATGTTTTACATTTAGAAAGTTTATTCCAAATATTATACATTTTTGATTCTTTTACATCTTTAGTTACTTGCATGCCCAAGTTTTTTACTTCTGATTTTATAGGGATGTTATGTGCTGCCACAAGAGGGCAGTCTTTTAATGGGAAAATTTCACATTTATTAATATTTGATTTAAGACCTGAGGCGCTGGAGAAGCGGCTAATTATTTCCAGGATATTAGAAATTTCATTAATATTATTCAAAAATATTGTTGTCATCAGCTAGCTGACTTATGACTAATTGTTCTCCCAGAACTGAAGGTTTATCGAAATCTGAGTTTTTAACTGAGGTAGAAAGCATCTCTGCAGCTGCAATAAATAGCAAGGGTGACAGTGGACAGCCTTGTTGGAACCCTTTATTAATAGGGAATCTTTGGGAAGTACCATGGGGCAATAAAACTGAGCTGCTTGAGTCTCCATACAATATTTTGATTATATTTATGAATTTATCACCAAAGGCAAAGGAGTCCAACGCCTAAACTATAAGCTGATGTTCTATCGTGTCAAACGCTTTGTAAAAATCTAAGAATAAAATGAGACCCTGATCGTCTATTAAATCATTATAGTCTATTAAATCCAAAATTAAACATATGCTGTTGTGAATGGAATGGCCCTTTATAAAACCTGACTGAAAGTCAGAGATGACTTAAGTTATTCCAGATTTTAATCTGTTTGCAGAAATGTGAGTCAAAATTTTATAGTTGTTATTTAAGAGTTATCGGTCTTAAATTATCCAGTAAGGTTGAGTCTTTTCCAGGTTTAGGTATAATAGTAATTACTCCTTGTTTCATTGTATGTGAAAGAGAGCCAGTTCAGATTATTTCATTAAAGATACAAAAAATTACACCTTTTAAAATACTCCCAAAAATGTTTATAGAAATGGCTTGTAAGGCCATCACAACCTGGGGCTTTATCTGGGATAATGAATTCAGAGCTTTATCTAATTCTTCTCTACTGATGTCTGTGTCACATATCTCTTGAAAGTTTTCATCTATTTTAGGGATCCAATTGTGAATAGATTGATAGAAAGAATCGGCGTTTTACTTGGAGTATGAGGAAGAATACAGTTGACTATAGAAGGAAAAGATTTCTTTGCATATTAACTGAGTATCAGTACATAACTGATTCCCGATCATCAGTTTTTTATGGCATTTCTCTCTTGTGTTTTCTTTTCCAATCTACAGAAATATGCAGAGCTCCTCTCACCTTCCTCAATCCATTTTGCACAAGATCTCAGATAAGCTCCTTTGGCTCTGGAGACATAAACATCATCTAAGGATGAATGTAAAAGACTCGATGTCTGTCTGTCGGATTCAGATAGAAGAGGTTTATTAGAGATTTGGTTAATTTCAGTAATGGCATCTGTTTCTTTCTTTTTGCATTAGAGGTTAATTTACTATGTTTAATAGAAATTTGTTGTACACGAAATTTGAAAAATTCCCACTTACTAGTGTATGAAATTAGATTCTTATCAGAAACTATCTCATTCAGTTATTTTAAAATTTCCTGGCAGAAAGCATCATTATTAAGGAGAGAGGAGTTACATTTCCAGTAACCTCTGTTGTAAGGTCATCTCTCCTCAGGTTTAATTGTCAGACCTGTCATACATGGGTCAGTTAAAGGAGCTGCTGGCATGTTAACTTCTATATTAATGCTCATTAAATTATCAGAAACAAGCCAAAATTCAAGACGGGATTTAACTGAGCCATCAGGTTTAAACCAAGTAAACAGTTGTACAGTGCATCCGGAAAGTATTTACAGCACTTCACTTTTTCCACATTATTGTTATGTTACAGCCTTATTCCAAAATGGATTAATTTTTTTCCTCAAAATTCTACACACAATACTCCATAATGACAACGTGAAAAAGTTTTGAGATACTTGCAAATTTATTAAAAATAAAAAACTAAGAAATCACATGTACATAAGTATTCACAGCCTTTGCCATGAAGCTCAAAATTGAGCTCAGGTGCATCCTGTTATCACTGATCATCCTTGAGATGTTTCTACAGGTTAACTGTAGTCCACCCGTGGTAAATTTAGTTGATTGGCCATGATTTGGAAAGGCACACACCTGTCTATATAAGGTCCCACAGTTGACAGTGCATGTCAGAGCACAAACCAAGCATGAAGTCAAAGGAATTGTCTGTAGACCTCCTAGACAGGGTTGTCTCAAGGCACAGATCTGGGGAAGGGTACAGAAAATTTCCTGCTGCTTTGAAGGTCCCAATGAGCACAGTGGCCTCCATCATCCATAAATGGAAGTAGTTCAGAACCACCAGGACTCTCCCTAGAGCTGGTCGGCTGTCTAAACTGAGCGATTGGGGGAGAAGAGCCTTATTCAGGGAGGTGACCAAGAACCCGATGGTCACTCTGTCAGGGCTCCAGCATTCCTCTGTGGAGAGAGGGGACCCTTTCAGAAGGAAAACAATCTCTGCAGCAATCCACCAAGCAGGCCTGTATGGTAGAGAGGGCAGACGGAAGCCACTCCTTAGTAAAAGGCACATGGCAGCCCATCTGGAATTTGCCAGAAGGCACCTGAAGGACTCTCAGACCATGAGAAACAAAATTTTCTGGTCTGATGAGACAAAGGGTGAACTCTTTCGCATGAGTGCCAGGCATCATGTTTGGAGGAAACCAGGCACCGCTCATCATCAGGCCAATACCATCCCTACAGTGAAGCATGGTGGTGGCAGCATCATGCTGTGAGAATGTTTTTCAGCTGCAGGAACTAGGAGACTAGTCAGGATAGAGGAAAAAATAAATCCAGTAATGTACAGAAACACCCTTGATGAAAACCTGCTCCAGAGAACTCTTGACCTCAGACTGGGGCGACGGTGTATCTTTCAGCAGGACAGCGACCCTAAGCACACAGCCAAGATATCAAAGGAGTGGCTTCAGGACAACTCTGTGAATGTCCTTGAGTGGCCCAGCCAGAGCCCAGACTTGAATCCAATTGAACATCTCTGGAGAGATCTGAAAATGGCTGTGCACCAACGCTTCCCATCCAACCTGATGGAGCTTGACAGGTGCTGTAAAGAAGAATGGAGAAAACTGCCCAAAGATGGGTGTGCCAAGCTTGTGGCATCGTATTCAAAAAGGCTTGAGGCTGTAATTGCTGCCAAAGGTCAGGGATGTGACTTTTCCGCTAATTTGCGGAATTCCACTTTTTTTTATCTTCCAAAATAAAAAAAAAATATTATGAGTATATACCGGATTCCGACTTTTAGTAATTCCCTAACCGTAATTAAACGACGCACCTGATTGGCTGATCGTCCTTGCAGTGACCAATGAACGCGGCTGTTGCAGTGATGTCGGTGATTGAACGTAAAGATGCTCCGAGAATTAAAGAAATTGACAAGATCGTGAAAAATAAATTTCGTTGGGATTGGCTAGAAAAGGAGATTGCAACGGATGTTGGTAAGAAAACTGTGACAAATTTGTTTAGCGATTTTATATGGAAAATCAACCGTGCCGGGAAGGCGCGGAAAACGTGTACAAGAAGGAGCAAAAAACATGTACAAGGGGTCAAATCGAGGTCCACTAATTATTCAATTGCTGGAACTTTCGTGTTCAGAAAAAACCATTGAAACCATACGGCCTCCACCCTTTGTTAACGACCCGATCGGACATGGAAATCGAAAGAAATGATCCACCCCAACAACTAGTGCCAGTTGCGGGTAGAGTAGTGAATTTTGAGGTATGTGAAGATATATTTTTGTATACATGTCATCTAGTTAATATTTTCTTCATCTTGCCTGCTGAAGATGTTTTGGACTTTATTTAAAAAATATTTTTAACGCAGTGCACAGTGGACATTGACTCATAACTTTTGAATATTTCTAAGACTTAGCTACATCAGTGATTGTGCAAAATGAACTGCTCAAGTCTCAATGGAGATTGAAACTGGTGATCTGAAATGAATGCTGAAATTATAAAAAATAATGGTATGTTGGAATTTTATTTCTATTATGGAATAGATAAAATTAACTGATTTTGATCAAGTGTTAAAGCATGTGAAGGATAATGCTTGTTGGAATATTTTAGGAATGCTATCTTCTTGGAACATAAGTCAATATTATACAGTAATAAGTGGCATTCAGCTGTTTGTTTTATGTCATTTAAGCACAGTTCTGGTACTTAAAAATCATAAAAACCCAGGAGCTTCGGGGGCCTTTGCCCCCCAAACCCCCCTGACCGGGGCTCTGCCCCGGACCCCGCTAGGGAACTATGTCCCCCAGACCCCCTGCAAAATTTTCAGATAATTTCACCAACCCCAAATCACATCCCTGAAAGGTGCATCAACAAATTATTGAGCAAAGGCTGTGAAAACTTATGTACATGTGATTTCTTAGTTTTTTATTTTGTCTTCACCTTCTTTTTCTTTCAAGGCTTGTAATTTTAGGTTCCAGCGCCTCTTGTATCTCTCCAATTCAAGCACTCTTTCTTTCAGCTCACTGTTTTCTTTGACAAGTGAAGGCACTGCATTCTCCAGCTCCTGTAGTTTGACTTTACAGTCTTTAATTTCTGCTGTGTTCATTTCAATGCCTTTGGCGACATTAGTCGCCATCACGGAGTTGCACTCCGAAGCTGTCAAATTGGTTTCCAAGTTCATCAAACCGTCTTGTGAGATTATCGATAGCTTGAATGAGCACTGAGATGCCGTTATCATCTGTTTGAGACACTACTACTCTGTTCGGTGGTGCTGATGGTTTTGTTGGTGTTGTTGGGTTTTTTCTTTTTGACGTTGTAGCAGTAGCTTTTTTGGAGTAGACGTGATCATCTGGGGCTGCTAGCTTAGTAGCCGTGAAGTTTTTGTGCAACATTTTTAAAGGTTCAATTTAGGGATAAAGTTGGTTTAAAATAATCCTTCAGTAAATATTCCTCATTCAGCAGTGAAACCCGAGAGTGGAAAAAATCTGTTCAACTTCAAAATAGAGGTTAAAATTATATCTTTGGGGACAGATCAGCAACAGTTCAAAAAAAGGCATCTGTCCAGTCCGCCATCTTGCCGGAATCCCGCCCCTGCCTTAAATAGGGCAGTGCGGTGACGTGACTGGAAGTGCACATCACCACACTGCACTTCACAATAAAGGTGCCATTTACTATATAACATTCCCCCCAACCCCTTTAGAAAAGTCCAAAACCACACACACAATTGAAAACCCACCCCGACTTGGAACCCGAATCACGCTCTAAAATAATGGGAACTAATGTACTAAACTGGCCTAACACACTCACTCAAAACAACCTAAAATAGGGCTGACGGGTGGACTACCATATAGCCTGCACGGCAGGGTGGATTATTCTGCCACCCAATTAAACTAAAAGTCCTCTATTTCAAACTAAAAACTAGAAAAGCACTCTGAGAGCGCAGACCTCCGCCAAGCGCCACAGTTCCCCCCTATACAGTGTTTGTGTGTACGTTTTCAGATTCCTTGACCATGAAAACATATGACTAGCAATTGGATTCACAATGATAGGATTAGTGGTTCAGTAGTAAAAGCATTACCTCCTTGGCGGAGGTAATAAACTGAAGTGTTGGTGTTGTGTCCATGTCCTCCAGTGAAAGCAGCACTCAGGGCTTCACTGACGGATGCAAATTGGGTAGACAGGTTGGCGTGGGTTTTATATTGGGGTTGCGCTCCGCGGCAAAAGAGGATTTAGAAGCTTCCCCGGCAGAGAGTTTGTTTTTGCGCAGTCCCTATGGCTGCCCGGGGAATTTCTGCCAAATAATCTGGTGCCGGACAGCTGCCCGTCTCAGCTTTTGCAGCGTAGCGCAAACACAGGCATGCTGCCAGGCCCGGCCCACCACTGTTTTCCGCGTGCTTTTGTGCCTAAAACTTTGAATAACGTGGAGTTTGTTCGTCAGACACGACGACCAGCACCCTCCATTGCGCCTGCGCACATGTTGAAAATGGCCGTATCTCACAATGTTAAAGAATCCTTTAAAAAATTCCTGTATCCAGACGTTGATCCAGATCATCCCCAAAATTTAATCAGTTCTTCCTTGTACCATTTCCAACAACGCCTGAAAGTTTTATCGAAATCCGTCCAAAACTTTTTGAGTTATCTTGCTAACCAACAGACAAACAAACAGACAGACAAACAAACGCTGGCAAAAACATAACCTCCTCCTGGCCTTTTGGCCTGGCGGAGGTAAAAATATCTGCCATGCTCCTAAACTAACACACAAAAGCACATATATACATATAACCCCCCAACATAACATGCACATACGTAAAACACACAAAACTATAAACAAAGTGCTACCGCACAGTCATTTGGGTAGAAAAATTAGAACTTGCATGGGGGGGGGGGCAGCCCCTCAGCAGGTGCGCCCCTGAAGGCAACAAGCCCCTGGAGCGATGACTGATCTTCTAGATGACAGAGCCCAGATCCCACACCGCAATCACCACCGTCACCAACCCTCATCCAGCCTCGCAACCTGGAGCCTCTCCCCGCCAAAGCTAATTGGTGTGCCTCGACGAGCCGTCGGACAACCTGAAGTATGCTGCGCCTAGCTTAGCCACTATGCGCAGACACCCTCGATGTTTTGCTGGCTGTCATTTGGCCCGTCTTCGCCGTGGACGTTCTTCACCCGAACCAAGTGTAACTTAGGTGGTTTTCTGCGTGCTCGTGTTGGTGCAGGAAGTACACAGGCAGGGACTTGTTGCTCACGCTGTCTTTATTCTGGTCAAGTATCAGAAAAAGCACACAAACAGTCTGCAGCTGCATATGTCACGATCTCCAGCAATGAAAATCTTTTTCTCCTTTTTTCTTTAGAAAAAAAAATATAAAAAACCATATAAAACAAAGCCTACCTGGTCAAGTATCAGAAAAAGCACACAATAAACAGTCTGCAGCTGCATATGTCACGATCTGCACACGGACAGTAAAAGAAAATGAATATCTTAACAAAAGGAAATGACAGCAAACCATACAGAAGAATGCTGCGCTAGCAATAACTGACTAGCTGTTCATTCAACGTGGTCACACATTCACTCGACGATAAAGTTACTATTTTTACTTAGAATAATCTGAAACTTCGTAAATACATGGTAGTAATGCTCATGACCACTCTACAAGATATAAACCTTTGTATGCATGGCTTAACAACATTTAAAGTATAAATATAGCAACAGCTCTATTACATTGCACTTACCTCCAGCAATGAAAATCTTTTTCTCTGCTGGGGTAAGTGCCGTGTGCAAAGAAAACTATCTATGCAGCTGCGAAATAAAACCACCAGGAGGCTCCAAAAACTATGTAAAAATGAAAAGCACATCTATTTTAAAGAAATTCAAAAAGGCTAAATTCTGACTCTGTTACACAAGTCCATAACCTGGAGTGGAATTTTACTCGGCCCGATGTGCTGCTGCTGAGCATGCGGTAACTCCATGCTCATCGGTCTGGCCCCATCCTCTCCTTTAAACATTGTAGTGTACACTGTCGTAGATGTAGACCCCCCACCCAACTGTGGCCAAGTACCAAAGGCATCTGGGGCTAGTATGGTGTCGCTCATCAGTGTGGGTACCAACCATGGGTGAAAACTGATCGACTTGAGAGCGAGGGTGTCCGTTAGCTCTTCGTACCGTTCGCTCCCAGTGTCCGTCGGGGGCGAGCGGGGTGATTTCTCCCTTGGGTTCCCCGGGTAAGACAAATAGCACACCCTGGCATAGTGATTAAAGCGTCCACATCTACTACAATGTTTTGTAGTAGATGTGTACTACAATGTGTACTACAATGTGTTCTCGCCGGGCATTTCTTTGTGTTATGGTGGTGCGTCGCTGACCCACAACCCCTGCAACAGGAGTTTCCCAGGGCAGACCTTTGGCTGGCAGCATTGATTTCCCAAAAATCTTCGTCCGAGCTATCCTCAATATCAGGGTCCGTAACATACGCGGCTTCTGTGGCTGGCGCCAATTTAGCTCCACAGCTAGCTTATCAACGGCTTCCAACTGGAGAGCTAGCTCCACTGCTCTAACTAACGTTAAGTCATTAGGCACCACTAATAGCCTAGCACGCAGCTCACTGTTGCACGTGTGCTCTACTAGTTGGTCGCGTACCATCTTGTCTTCAAGTGGTCCAAAACGACACTCGCGAGCTAGCTGCGTCAAGTCAATGACGTACTGGCGGATAGGCTCACTTACACGTTGGCGTCTCGGGCGAAAACAAATTCTCTGAACAGTCACGTTGTCTGGGGTGGAGAAACCTTTAGCTAGCAGCTCCACGATGTCCTCACATGAGTCTGCCGTGCCAAGCATCTGTAGGACCTTCCGACCCTCCATACCCAGGTTGTGAAAGAGAAGTGCTCGCACCCTCACCTTATTGAGCTTCCCGAGGTCCAGCACCATGACATACATTTGACAGGCGTCCCACCAATGCGGCCGTGAAACCGGTGGTTCACCCTGGAGCTCAAGGAAGGGAAGAAGTGGTGTAATGCACGCCTCCATGAGTTAATCCTCGATTGCCAAACGTTATGTATGGTAAAATACCTGGGTTAAGGATGAGGCACGATGATGGTTGGCAAACACAGATTTATTGTGGAACAATATACAGGACAATACATGGCAGGTACCAGTGTAGGCATCCGGCAAAAGAGGACGTAAGATGGCGCCCCTGCCTTAAATAAGGCAGTGACGTGATGTGACTGGAAGTGCACGTCACCACACTGCACTTCACAATAAAGGTGCCATTTATTATATAACACAAAACAGTACTGCAGTTGTCAGAGCTGATTGAAAAATACTGTTAGTAATTAACATTACTAGAACACCTTTGAAGCGGAGTGATACATATCCAGTGAAGTTGGAGTGCAATTTTCACGGATTATAGTACAGTAACTCCTGGAATCCCTATTGTCCAATCAAATTGCTTGGTTGGAACTAACTGTTGTATAAATATCTATAAATAAACCAAATCTCTGTCTGTTTTCCTCCGATATCTTCCAAACCGTTCGTCAGAACGGCCTCAGAATTTGTGTTTTGCTGAGATTACGAGGGTGTGCATTCCCGAGTATGGAGTTACTCAGTCAAAATATGTAATTTTTATCAATAAAAGTTTATCCACTGCTCTGTCACCGCTCTGTCTCCTCATGCTCTGGCTTCAGGAAGTGTGGGCAAGGTTTCGGACTGACTCCGCGCTGATTGGACAATACACGGCATCATGACAAGTCAGTATGATCTTTTTTTGACTAGAAAAAGATAATACTGAAGATTTAATGCTTAAAAAAATTATACCATAAAGTTGGCGTGATTGCATAGGTCTAAAGTAAAATTCGCCATATGTGGAGAACACGAGGTGTGCCAGCGGACACCTGGGGTCTGACAAAAAACACCGGTGTATCCAACATAGGACATGCCGGGAGAAGCAGCGGCCCGACCGGTGTTCTGTTGATTTGTGCTGTCCTATCGAAAAATGCTACTGGTAGCGCTGATCGACAGCAGAGTTCATTGATTTATGCTACTTTGTCAAAAACTGCTACCGTTGCTTATCGGTACGATTTCATACCTGCCAACTACTCCGGTTTTGCCGTAATGGTTCCGGTTTTCAAGACCCCATTCCGGGTTACGGTTTTATTAATCAAAATTACGGTTTTTCACTAAAAATTCAGTCAAAAATTTTAAATCGTAAAAAAAACACGAAAGCAATTCCAAACACGAGATCGCTAGGAATCGTATCTAAATTTAGAACAGAGCAACACGTGATGGCGGCCGGGATGGTCACACTTTTTCAGTGCTAAGACAAAGTTGCTGATTTTGCCACTAAAATAACCAACAGCGAATATCGGATCAACATTTGTGACGCACACGCACAGGCTGAATTTCCACTTTGGTTGAACCAACTTTTGAAGTAGAAATACCCCTTTATTCGCCTATCACCGGGCTCTGTGAGTAAATTGAGTAGCGTTTCTTTTCGTGGTTCACTGCTACGCTTTACCTGAAGCATTTGCTAAGCTAACGCTATCGCTATTGAGGTTTCTATTCTTGCGCGAAATCCGGGAGAGGCGTGCGCACATGGCGAGATGTAAACACGATGTAAACTGCTGCAGACGTTCATGACTGCACTTCAATCCTGCAAAATGGACCATGGATTCGACATCTAAAGGGAGAATACATTTTATATAATGCCTAAGATTCTGAAGAACATGTGCTGTGTAATTGCAAGCCTTGTCATGCTTGGTGTATCATGTAAACACATAAAATATCAGAGCGATTTTGCCGTCATTTACGCACGTGTGTTATACAGTGCTAGTATACCCTGCTGATATTTCTAGTCTTCTAGTTACCTCCGCCAAGGAGGTTATGTGATCATCAGCGTTGGTTTGTCTGTTTGTCTGTTTCTTTGTTAGCAAGATAACTCAAAAAGTTATGGACGGATTTTCATGAAATTTTCACAGATTGTCAGAAATGGGGTATCCTACAGATGATTAGATTTTGGTGGTGATCCGGATCACCGTCTGGATCCAGGAATTTTTTTAAAGGACTCTTTTTTTTTTTTTTTTCTTTCAAATTTAACATTGCGAGATAGGGCCATTTTCAATATTTTATTTATGATGTTAAACACTGTATGAGGGGAACTGTGGTGCTTGGCGGAGGTCTGCGCTCTCAGAGTGCTTTTCTAGTATTCATAATACATCACATCTGGCCTATTCAAAGTTCTATGCAGTGTTAAGATAGTCTTTTGAATGCAAATTTAACGAATGAATGAATCTTTATTTCGGATAGATTAAAAGTAAAGATTAAAAAGAAACAGAATAATATAACAAAGGCGAAAAAATCCAACAAGGTCAAATTAAACAAGAACTCCTCTGATTATACAGTTCAACATAAGTTATCTGAAATGGGTGATGGCTGAAGCCGCAGCTTATATTGCCCACCCATATTCCATCCAAGAATTCAAAAGAAAAACAAAACAAAATTGATTACAATTCAGAACAAAGCTAAGACAAAACGTGACAAAAAAAACTAAGTAACAACACAGACTGGATATGACAATCCTTATGTGATTTTACATGTCATCTTGTATATGTGTTTGGAGTATTTCTTCCTTTAGTTTTTGTTTAAATTGTCCAAGCGTTGTACATGATTTTAATTCAGGTCCAAAATCGTTCCATAATCTGACTCCTTGCACTGAAACACAGTGTTGCTTGGTGGTAGTTCTCACTGAAGGTTTCTGAAATATACATGTTCCTCTGAAATGATATTGTTTCTCCCTTATTTGGAACAACTTTTGGATATTTGCGGGCAGTGATAGATTCTTAGCTTTAAACATTATTACTGCAGTTTTAAAGTCAACCAGATCTTTCAACTTGTGAGCTTTTAATTTAAGAAAAAGTGGGTTTGTTGGTTCCCTGTAAGCAGCTTTGTTTATTATTCTAATAGCTCTCTTCTGAAGCATAAAGACTGGATATATGTTTGTTTTATATGTATTTCCCCATACTTCAGTACAATATGTCATGTATGGGAGTATTAATGAATGATACAAAGTATATAATATGGGTTGATTCAGCAAATATTTCGCTCTGTGTAGTATTGCAATTGATTTAGATATTTTACCTTTAATATAATTAATATGTGACTTCTATGTCAAATGCTAATATTTGTTTGACACTGCGGCCCCTGGACCCCGGCTAGCTACTAGGCTTTTCAGGTTTGAAAGCTGAAGAAATATGAGGTTGTTAGCTACATTCTAACTTGATTTAATGCTAATATTTGTTTGGCGTCGGGGGGCCTTTGCCCCCCTGAACCCCCCACCAGGACTTTGTCCTGGACCTACCGAGGCCTGCGGCCCCTGGACCCCGGCTAGCTACTAGGCTTTTCAGGTTTGAAAGTTGAAGAAATATGAGGTTGTTAGCTACATTTAACTAGATTTAATGCTAATATGATAATAATGCTGATAATAATAATGCTAGCATTATTATTATTAGCATTAGCATTATTAGCATTAGCATCGACCGCTGGACCCCGGCTAGATACTAGGCTTTTCAGGTTTGAAAAGTTGGCAGGTATGCGATTTGTGTATATTCTGCAGATCATATAAAGGTTTAATGTGTTTAATTAGTCCATAATATTCAGTTTAGGTAATTTAATTTCCTTAATTTCTTTGCTTCGTCTGATTGCCGAATTTATTAAAAACTTTAAAAATCCCCATTTCTGTATGTGAAACATTATTTTCACTACCTATAAACAAAATCATTTATTTGTTTAATTTCTAATACCCACTTATCGAAAATTACTTTTCTGTTGATTTGTTTCAAAAATGCACAAATGTTTACAAGTCAGAAGAATTCAAAGACACTGTATTCTACATTCTATATATACAGTCATGGGAAAAAAAATTTGGACACCCCTTTAAATATTCAGTTCTTTGTAAAGAAATGTTCACGTATCTATGTCTAACCTTGTTTTTGTTTTTATTTGCATTTTTTAAATGTATTTTAGCCATTTTAAGTGGGAATGAATGTGGGGGTGTCTTAAAAAGATGGGGGTGTCCTAATTTATTCCTCACTATTTATTTAGAATTACATCACACAAATAAGTGATCTGACAATGAACAAGGAATCCGAAATAGTCACTAACATTGGGTGTCCCATTCGTTTTCATTAAATAGGTATTCTATAATTAATATTCACACAATCAAATAAATCTTAGTGGCATTCAGTCCCTTTCATATTTGGCAAAGTCTAACATGTGTGATTGCCTGCATATAGGTTACAACTCTTTGTATTCCACTTTCAAACACAGGCTACATTTGGGCCTGTAAAGCCTAATTGGATACCCTCAGACAGGAATACTTGTGTTCTATGGGCAATGCACTAGTGTGCGCGCGTGCGCACACACACACATATCTATATACTATAATAGATTGTTCCCCAGAGCTTATTGTTATAGTTTCATATCACCCCAGTGCTACATTTGGATGATTACATTAATAACCTTGGCTTTGTGGACATTAAGCTTGTCTAATTTAAAGGGCTCATAATACATGGGTCACTTATACCATTAAAATGACGATTTTAAATTTTAAATTTATTTTTTTTCCTTGGACAGGTAAATCTGTTGGTCCCCATCAGCTACATGATTTTCTGGGTCGTGCTGCTGGGCTTTAGTCTGTACTCTGAGCCTGTGGTTTGTGGCCTGGGGATGGTCATCATGCTGACTGGAGTGCCCGTGTACTTTGTGGGTGTTCAGTGGAAGGAGAAGCCCAAATGGATCTACAGGCTACTTGGTGAGATGTTCTTGCCACCATGGTGAATATTTTCACTCATTTTGAATCTGATGCCTGCAACATGCTCCAAACAAGCTGGGACAGGGGCAAGAAAAGTCTGGAAAGGTTGAGGAATGCTCATAAAACACCTTTTTGGAACATTAGACAAGTGAACGGGTTAATTGGAAACAGGCAGGTGTCATGATTGGGTATAAAAGGAGCATCCCCAAAAGGCTCAGTTGCTCATAAGCGAGGATGGGGTGTAGGTAACCACTTTGCGAACAACTGTGTGGGCAAATAGTCCTACAGTTTAACATTTCTCAACATACAATTGCAAGAAATTTAAGGATTTCATCATCTACAGTCCATAATATCATCAAAAAATTCTGAGAATCTGGAGAAATTCCTACACATAAGTGGCAAGGCTGAAAACCAACATTGAATGGCCGTGATCTTTGATCCCTCAGCATTAAAAACCAACATCATTCTGTCAAGGACATTACCACATGGGCTCAGCAACACTTTGGAAAACCATTGTCAGTTAAAATAGTTTGTCATTACATCTACAAGTGCAAGTTAAAACTACTATGTAAAGCGAAAGCCATATATCAACACCACCCAGAAAAGCTGCTGGTTGTTCTGGGCCCGAGCTCATCTGAGATGGACTGACGCAAAGTGGAAAAGTGTGCCATGGTCTGATGGGTCCACATTTCATATCGTTTTGGGAAATCATGGACGTCGTGTCCATCAGGGCTAAAGAGGAAAAGTACCATCCAGATTGCTATCAGCACAAGTTCAAAAGCCAGCATCTGTAATGGTATGGGGGTGTGTTAGTGCCCATGGCACAGGTAACTTGCGCATCTGTGAAGGCATCATTAATGCTGAACGGTACATACAGGTTTTGGAGCAACATTTGCTACCATCCAAGCAGCACCTTTTTTTAGGAATATCCCTGCTTATTTCAGCAAGACAATGTCAAGCCACATTCTGCATGTGTTACAAGAGTGTGGCCTGCGTACAGTCCAGGCCTGTCTCCCATTGAAAATACCACAACGGAGACCCCGGACTGTTCAGTAACTTCTTAAACAAGAATGGGAAAGAATTCCGTCTACAAAGCTTCAACAATTAGTGTCATCAGTTCCTAAATGCTTATTGAATGCTGTTAAAAGGAAAGGTGATGTAACACAGTGATAAACATGCCCCTGTCCCAGATTTTTTGCAAAGTGTTGCAGGCATCAAATTCAAAATGATTAAATGTTTGCATAAAAAACAAAGTTTATCAGTTTGAACATTAAATATCTTGTTTTTGTAGTGTATTCAACTGAATATAAGTCGTAAAGAATTTACACATCATTGTAATCACATCACTGTTTCATTTACATTTTACACAATGTCCCAACTTCATTGGAATTGGGGTTTGTATAATTTTTATGTATGCATATAGTGCTCTGTGTATTTATGAGTGTATTTGTTGTTGCAGAAAAAGTCACATACATGGGCCAGAAGGTGTGTTATGTGGTGTTTCCTCAGGAAGACCCCTCAGAGACTGAACCCCTCACTGCCTCCAAAGCCACTGACTGAACAGTCACGCAAACCCAGGAATTCCTTTTGTTTTCTTTTTCTACACCAGCAACTGTACTACCAGTCTTGGTTTTAAGATGTACTCTCCGTTCAGTCAAGAAATTGTGACGATATGGTGTCATACATATGTATATATTCTTGCACAGGTGAAACCTGACTGGGGCTGGGACAAAGCCTTAGTATAAAAAAGTATGATTATCTTTACAACATGTTCAGTTGTGCAGTTGTGTTTTTATCTGTTTGGTCCTGTCATTTTGGTGTCTCCCCCCCGCCCCCCCAATCTCATCTTTCTTACTCAGAGAAGCTGTATCTGTCCTCCTTTGGTTCAGGACATTAACTGAACTATGCTAATGTGCCTTATGAAATGTATGCATGTGTGTGAGCATGTCTTGCATTGGTTTGTGTGGGTTTTTAAGTAAATATGCAAAGCAGTTTCTGCACTTGGCAATACTTGTCTCTTTCTGCTGCTACCTTAAATTCTTTCTGCTAATTTCTCACATTGTTTTGGCTAATGGTCAGTTGTATGTGAGGCTGTGTCTGTATTCCTGCTTGGCTGCAGCATGTGTCCATTCTTTTCTTTTTTTAGTTTGTCATCATCGTCATCATGTCACTTCTGCTTTAGGAGAGATACCATAAGGTGCCTTCAAGATGTTGTACAAAACACTGATGTTTGTTAGCCATATTTACAGCACAGAGAGGGGAAGAGGATGAGCTGTCGTCTACTTTGGACTCTTTAAATTTCAGCTCCTGGGATTATTCTCAACTCTGGGAAAGTTGCTATGAACTCTCGAAGTGCTAACCAGCCAAAATGGTTACAGGATTTCTCACCGGTTTTTGTACTACAGTATTTAACCACTAATGTGTAACTGACAGATGGATGGCTTACCTGTGCATGGGCGTGCTCCCTCTTCCTCCAGACACACTTGGCCACACTGTGACCCCCACTTATTGACTATTTTTAAACCCCTTTCCCCCTTCAGGTTTCAACAAGTTTGAAGCTTGCTGAAACATGAAGTTAACGAGACTCGTAAGCCATAAAACGCATGGATTTCAAAGGTGTTTGTACACTGTAACCACATAGTTTCAACTTTAAGAAGCTGGTGTACTCGAAAAGAAGTTGCATTCTGAAGTTCGGTCACCTCAAAAATTTGAAGGCAATATAAAGACTAACCTTTTTTTTTTTTTTTTTCAAAGTGGAAACGTTTCTTTTACAGTGTAGCAGATGGAAAAGTAGCTGCTGTTATGAATGTGTGTTGAAACGGCTTGGATCATTCAAATCCTGAGAAAATTGGCTTTCTAACATACACAGTTTGTGTAGACAAATGTACCCTCTGGCTGTATATTATCCATAAAGTAATAACAGTTACACTACTGAGGGGAAAGGGATGGATATAAATAATCTGAAACCGTGTTTACAGGGGCCAGCCAATCAGAGGGCTAACGTGGCTGGCATGGTGTTAGACTGTGCCTCAATCCACTCTTATATACGTACAGTGTGATGGATATTTTTTAAAACAAAACAATTCTCAGCTGCTCTCCTAAAGTTTAATTTTAAGGAAATCTAATGGTGGAAATGAAAATATTGGGCCTTCTTTGAAATAAAATTTTAAACTTGCACTTACCTTCTCCACTACTACTTTTAGAATTTTTTGTGATCCAAGAGATATTGTTGTTGCTCCATTTTTTTAATATATTTTTTTTTTTGGGGGGGGGGGTCAACTCTTGACAGCATTTCTTTACAATTATGCTGTTTATGTTAAATGCACAACAGAACAAATGAAGATTTGGGCTAATTAACATTTCTAGGAAGCCAGCAAGTTGGAACTTGGAATAAACGTCCAGTCTGGTCCTTTTCTCAGCCTCTAAATACTGGAAAATTCTTGTGACATCAAATCAACTAAAAGAGACTCTCACACTTTTGTCTGTCCTTGCATGTCCAGGCGCCATTAGCTGTAAATACTGTGGGAAGAACATGAACTGTTATGAATGCGACTTCTACAATGATCACGTTCCTCAGACATGTTGATTCATTTGCAAACTGTACAGTTGAGTTTACCTCTACGTTTTCTAAGAGTGATGTAAAATAACAACAGTGTAATTGCTCATTAAATATAGCACCTTCAAAGAAGCATCGACTGCTGGTGATGTCTGTGTTTTTGATTTTTGTTGGCTTTTTCTTCTGGGTTTCAGGAAAAAGGGTTACATTTTTGCGTATAACTATTGGAAGTGTCGGACTGTCAGTGGAGGAGTAGCTCATCCCGACCTGACAAAATCACCCCAGGAGTGCTCGGATCTTCTGACCACAGAGTGACACACAGCTTAGCTGCAGACCCAACTAGGACATGCTTAAAGTCGAGGTCAATGGCCCTGGTGCACGAAACAAGTTGCTCCTAATTTCCTTACTTCAAAGACTGATGTTTGTGTTTTTCAAAATTAAGATACATATTTAAGATTTTTTTGTTTTTCTTTGTTAAAAAAGGAGCAGTGTTTTTTCATGAAATCATAAATGCCCAGCTCTCCTGACCTTTGACAATGACCTTGCCTTCAATCTGGATCCAGACCTACCACTCATTATGACCGAGTTTGCTGAGAATCCAGGTAATTGGATAGGAAGGAGTAGTGAGTTTTCTGAAATCATGCAAGTACCCAGATCTCCTGACCGTGACCTTGAGCACAACTTGGATGCAGACTCACCTGAGGAGGATCATTGTGAGTCTGGCGAATATCAAGGCAATTTCCTAGAAAGCAGTAGCGCTTTTCTGAAATCCCATAAGTGCCCAAATCTCTGACTTTGATATTGACCTTGAGCACAACCTGGATGCAGACCCTCCTGAGGATCATTGTGAGTGAGTTTGGTGAGCATCGGGGCAAATTTCTAGGAGCAGCGATTCCCATGAAATGTGGACGGACAAACAGACTCACGGCTGACGCCATGTCATCACATTAGCTCCTTTTGGCTTCACTGGAATGAGCTAAAAATCAGCTGAACCTGCGACATGTACAACGTGCACTGCAAAGGAGACCAGGACGTCGTCACTTTGTGCACCTGAGACAGGAAGCCCTGATGAAAAAATCCTTTAAGATTCTGTAGGATTTCACAGTAAACTATACTGGTGCATTCTGCAGCAACTGCTACAGTATCTTGCAGTAAACTGTAGAATACTAAGAAATCCTACACAATTTCAATTACATTAAATTCAATTACAGTCTTTAGCAATTGCTAGAGAATCTTGCAGCAAGTATTCTGCAGTACACAACATGCCTCGTAGTGCAGTATACCATTATATATATATTGCATTGTCTACATACTGTATATAATCCAACCAGTTTATATAAACTGCAGCACACTAAAGTTCTACAATGCATAGTAGTCACTGCTACATAATCTTATAGTATTCTGAATAATGCCACAATGTTGGAGAATCAGAGAAATCTTCAACAGTTTTACAGCATACAGTCATGTGAAAAAATGTGGACACCCCATTAAATATTCAGTTCTTAATTAAGAAATGTTCACATATCTATACTGAGCCTTGTTTTTGTTTTTATTTGCATGTTTTAACATTTATTTTAGCCATTTTAAAGTTTATTCATGATATAACAAGGGCAGCAATTACTTTTTCTCATACTTTCACATACTTTTTTCCATTAATAAATGAAATCATTAAAAACTGAATTTTGTATTTACTCAGGTTATCTTTATCTAATAATGAAATTAGTTAGATCTGAACGCGGTGGCGGAGTGGTTAGCACTGCAACAGCACAGCAACTCACCCTTGGCCGGGGGATCCTGGGTTCAATCCCAGCCCCCAACCAGCAGTGATCTGTGTGGAGTTTGCATGTTCTCCCCGTGTCTGCGTGGGTTTACTCCGGGATTTCTCCGGTTTCCTCCCACATGCCAAAAACATGTAAGTTAGGTTAATTGGCATCAAACTGGGGATTCTAAATTGTCCTTAGGTATGACTGTGAGAGTGAATGGTTGTCTGTCTCTCTGTGTTGGCCCTGCGATGGACTGGCGATCTGTCCAGGGTGTACCCTGCCTCTCACCCAAAAACGCTGGGATAGGCTTCAGCACCCCCGCAACCCGAAAAGGATTAAGCGGAAGAAGATAAATGAATGAATGAATGTGGGGGTGTCCGAATTTATTCCTCACTATTTGTTTATAATCACATTTTACAGAAAATTTGAAAAAAGTCTTAAATTCATTTTTAATTGTTGTATTACATGACTCCCCCAGTATTTTTAACATTGATATTAAATATCCATATGTCCAAATATGTTAAAAAAAACACACACACAGGCTTATACAGGGTGTCCTAATTTTTTCACATGACTGTATACGATGTTGATGAAATTTTCCGCTGAACTGAAGACCCATTAGACTTTGGAGGTGATCCGGGTCAGGATGCAGACTTTGGATTACTTTTTCACTTTCTTTTACATTGCAAGATGGGGCCTTGGCTGGATCACCTACAGCCATGGACAAAATTGTTGGTACCCCTCTGTTAATGAAAGAAAAACCCACAATGGTCACAGAAATAACCTGAATCTGACAAAAGTGGTAATAAATAAAAATTCTATGAAAATTAACCAATGAAAATCAGACAATGCTTTTGAATTGTGGTTCAACAGAATTACTTTAAAAAACAAACAAATGAAACAGGCCTGGACAAAAATGATGGTACCCCTAGAAAAGATTGAAAATAATGTGACTATAGGGACATGTTCAACCAAGATGTGTCCTCTAATTAAATCACAGGTGTCTACAAACTTGTAATCAGTCAGTTGGCCTATTTAAAGGGTGACAAGTAGTCACTGTGCTGTTTGGTGACATGGTGTGTACCACACTAAACATGGACCAGAGGAAGCAAAGGAGAGAGTTGTCTCAGGAGATTAGAAAGAAAATTATAGACAAGCACGTTAAAAGTAAAAGCTATAAGACCATCTCCAAGCAGCTTGATGTTCCTGTGATTACAGTTGCACATATTCAGAAATTTAAGATCCACAGGACTGTAGCCAACCTCCCTGGACGTGGCCACAGAAGGAGACGGATAATATGAATGGTAACAAAAGAGCCCAGAACAACCTCTAAACACATTCATGATGAACTCCAAGGTCAAGGAACATCAGTGTCAGATCGCATCATCTGTCGTTGTTTAAGCCAAAGTGGACTTCATGGGAGATGACCAAGGAGGACACCACTGTTGAAAACAAATCATAAAAAAGCCAGACTGGAACTTGCCAAACTACATGTTGACAAGCCACAAAGCTTCTGGGAAAATGTCCTATGGACAAAACTAGAACTTTTTGGCAAGGCACATCAGCGCTATGTTCAAAGACGCAAAAATGAAGCTTACCAAGAAAAGAACACTGTCCCTACTGTGAAACATGGAGGAGGTTCTGTTATGTTCTGGGGCTGCTTTGCTGCATCTGGCACAGGGTGTCTTGAATCTGTGCAGGGTACAATGAAATCTCAAGACTATCAAGGTATTCTAGAGAGAAATGTGCTGCCCAGTGTCAGACAGCTTGGTCTCAGTCGCAGGTCATGGGTCTTGCAACAGGATAATGACCCAAAACACACAGCTAAAAACACCCAAGAATGGCTAAGAGCCAAACATTGGACAATTCTAAAGTGGCCTTTTATTAGCCCTGATCTAAATCCTATTAAACATCTGTGGAAGGAGCTAAAATATGCCGTCTGGAGAAGGCACCCTTCAAACCTGAGGCAACTGGAGCAGTTTGCTCACGAGGAGTGGGCCAAAATACCTGCTGAGAGGTGCAGAAGTCTCATTGACAGTTACAGAAATCGTTTGATTGCAGTAATTGCCTCAAAAGGTTGTGCAACAAAATATTAAGTTAAGGGTACCATCGTTTTTGTCCAGGCCTGTTTCATGAGTTTGTTTTTTAAAATAATTCTGTTGAACCACAATTCAAAAGCACTGTCTGATTTTCATTGGTTAATTTTCATGGAATTTTTATTTATTACCACTTTTGTCAGATTCAAGTTGTTTCTGGAACCATTGTGGGTTTTTCTTTCATTAACAGAGGGGTACCAACAATTTTGTCCACGTGTGTACTAAACCTATAGTGTTCATCCATAGCCCAAGGGCCACCTCTGGTGAAAGTTTCTTACAGTATATATCTGTTCACTAGTTCTTGTGTAATCCTTCACATACACGAACAAACAAACAAACAGGCCTTGGTGAGGGTATACACTCTCAGATCACCTCCAGTATGTAATGGGTTCATCTGTAGCCCAAGGGCCACCTCTGGCAAAAAATTTAGTCAATATCCATCCAATAGTTTTTGTGTAAGCCTGCACACAAACAAACACACCTTGGCAGAGGTATGCACTCTGACTTTTCCCAAATTTGTTTTTCATTAATAAATAACTTTTTCTTATAAACTGAATACTTTATTCTTACATATTTTGGACTTTATTCTCAGAAGTTTGAGATTTTCTTGCATGTTTTTAATAGATTCCTCTCCTCTCAAGGATAGAAGGTAAATGCTGAGAGGAGCTCCGGCTCCAGCAGCTCTGGCTGCCTCTCGGCTGTGTTAGGCGCTGCCCTGGTGCACATGTGGTTGCATGTGATCAATCTAGTCATTCTGCCAAAAAGTCATTGTGATGATAACTCTTAAAGGCACACTCCAGCGGTTCTAATACCACCAAAAACACACCACAAAAACCAATGTGTATTGCCCAAAATAGCATATTGTGACTTTTTATACACAAAAAATGTACATTGCTTTAGAATTGCTTGGAAAGTGCTTTTTACATCTTCCACCTACTTAAGTATGTGCGGATCTATGAATATTCTAATTAGCTCCACCTATACCATACCCATTCCACCAATAGCTGGAAGAAAAGGACTTTGAGTCAGGGCTCTGAGAAGGCATTCCAACTTGAGGAAGGATCATTCTCGGTATAGCGGAAAAGTCAATGCTCGGCCCCGCTTGGAGGCTGGAATGTGAGCCATCCAGTGAGCCATTCTTGGTAAGCAGAACTGGCGCCGGCTCACCGCAGTTGCCGGTGGCTGGGGCGCCACGCTGTCTTGCTGAGCATCTGCCACTGAAGTGAGCTGAGAGCAGCTCGATTTGAATGTGGCCACATTCAAATTGAGTTCTGTTATTTCTAGAAACGCAGAGGGACTCACAGAGAGTGGTGCTGCTGTGAACACAGAGTTTATTACACCAGGTATCATTAATACAGAACACATGAACAAGCCCTCAGCTCCTAACTGTGCCTATCGTGAGAGAGCCAGCCAAGAGAGACCATAAGATGGGGGACTTCCCTCTTATGTAGGCCGGCGTGATGACAGCACCAGCTGGCTGAGTCATCACGCTGCTACTTGTGATTAACCCTTTTCACAGGTTCCCTCCTCCCTGCCTCTCTCCCCTCTCTCTCTCTGCTGCTACCCCTGCACGTGATCGGTCACCTGACTCGCCTCCTCCAACACTGCTTTGCTATGCAAAACAAACGCCTTCATCCCCCTCTGCCTCTATCCTGCTGCTCCTCACTCCTCCCTCTTCCCCCCGAGGTAGCCAAGAGCATCCATCTGATTGGTTAATGTTATAACCAATCAGGCTTTGCAGGAATACTTAGTAGCTACGAACATCTGTCCAAATCTGCCTTTTTTGGGGGGGTGGAGCTTAAGCAGACATTCACAGCAGAAAAACACATACTTGGAAGTTTGGAATGATTTTGCTCTTGATATGTCTTGTAAATCACAAGAAACATGACATGGTAACAACAGAAAAAACTTGATTTTTGTCAGAACGTCACTTTAAACGTTTTGGATTTTTTAGGCACACTTTTTTTTTTAAACATTAGCTCTTAAATACTAGTGTGTGGTGTTGGGGTTTAACACCCTTATTGTGAAGTGCGGTGTAGTGGCGGCCACTTCCTGTTCTGCCATTACACTGCCCTATAAATAGCAGAGGGCATCCATTATATAGCCTCTTTGACCGGTGCCCTCTGCCTGGTGGCTGTTGTGTGTCCGCTGTGGTTCCAGACGTTAATAAAGCTGAGTTCGCCCATTCACCTGGCCTCATCAATTCAAAGGTATTTTACCAGACATAACGTAGTGTTCTGGTCAGATTTGCCAGGTTGCAGACATCTGTGTGCTGTGATGCTGGAGAGCATGGCAGGGTCCTCCTGGGTGGAATGTCAGTGGACCTAATTTGAATATTCATAGATCCTAGCATTTGAAGGAGGAGGGAAAGGGAAAAGATTTTCACAAGCAACTGTAAGACAATGAAAGCTTTTTTTGTCAAAAAAAGGGTATAAGATACCATGTTAGACAATGTAGATTTGTTTTTAAGGGGATTTATATCCCCTGCAGTACTTCTTTAACGTACAAGAACAAACCAAGAGTTAAACAGCTCCTCAAACACATAAATGATCCAAAGGCTGTATGTTTTTAAGGGGAAGCACGGTGGCGCAGTGGTTAGCACAGTGGCAGCACAACAAGAAGGTCATGGGATCGATTCCACCCTTGACCATTGTGGGTTCGATCCCACCCCCAGACCATCGGTGACCCTTCTGTGTGGAGTTTGCATGTTCTCCCCATGCCTGCGTGGGTTTACTCCGGGTACTCCGGTTTCCTCCCACAGGCCAAAGACATGCAGGTTAGGTTAATTGGCATCAACTGGGGATTCTAAATTGTCCTTAGGCGTGGATATGAGAGTGAATGGTTGTCTGTCTCTCTGTGTTGGCCCTGCGATGGACTGGCGATCTGTCCAGGGTGTACCCTGCTTCTCGCCCAAAGATGCTGGGATAGGCTGCAGCCCCCCCATGACCTGAAAGGATTAAGCGGCAGAAGATGGATGGATGGATGAATGTTTTGACATTTTTCCAATAATCACGTGACCAATAGATGCATTTCAGAGGGTTAAAAGTTACAAAAACACCATTTCTCTGTCTGCGTCCCTTTTAACGTGCTTATATCTATTTGTTGACTTGGGGATCTTTACAGTGTGAATCTGAAAATGTGTTCACCCTTTATGTCTCTTTGTAGCCTGTTTTAGCTCCCTTTGTGGTGTTTTCTTTCTCTTTATAGTATGATGTGTTGTCGCATTTGTGGCGTTCAAGAAACATGAATTGGTCAAATGCATTTCATCAGGCGTCATAAAGGAAGATGTAGTAACCAGCAATCACCAGAGGGTGGCAGCCAAGTCCCTGACAATGTGTAGAAGGACGCGCGCTTGTAATTGTCAGGTTTTGGAGGTCACCACAGTGGATCATGTGCCTCCATCTCACCGTCTTCTGTCACCATGTTCTAAATCCCCGAATTTTCTCTGTAATCTTCCTCTTTTCCTCCTTTCTGGCAGCCAGTATTTCTTTTCTTTTAAATGTTATGTATCTGCAGCGTAGACCTCATCAGTAACAAGTTACACAAGCAACATGGAAAAATGTAGCTATATGAATAGTTTTATTACAGAATATTTTTTACTCACTGATTTGAAAACGGGTTAGAAAGTTGTTGCTTATATTACAGGAGTGTTAAACATATGGCCCGTGGGCCAAAACCAGTCCACCAGATGGTCCAAACCCAAAATAAAAACATAGAAGACATAGGCCACCATTTTATCCTCCCCTGTGAAAGATCAAAGGTGGTTTATGTTATGGGGGTTCCACTTTTGTGAGATCAACTCCTCCCACAGTTTTGTTCCAATTGTTTTGAAATTTGCTACCGGGGTTTGATATACACCGATGATGTGCATGTTGCAATTTGACTCTGATTGGATAATCTTTGCAGGAATTATGTACCTCGAGGTCAAGGTCAGAAATCGTTTTTTCCCTAAATCTTGTAAATGTGTTAACTACTTAAATAATTTATCTAGACTTTTCAAATCAATAAATCAAATCAAAAAGTTGTATCTAAGACAAATCTTGGACAGCTCACACCCTGACCTGACTATGGGTTTGGGATCAAAAGGTCAAAGGTTAAAGTTAACATTCCATTAGCAGTATTACTATAGAACGAGTGAAGTTAGGGTCACCAAATTTGGAGCACAGATTCACCCGTGACCCTGAACTATGACTATGGGTTTAGGGTCAAAAGGTCAAAGGTCAAGGCTGGCATTCCCTTTGCCCTATTATTATACAATAACTAAAGCTAGGGCCATCAAATTTTGTACACAGGTTCACCCTGTGATGCTGAGCTGTGGTTATGGTTTTGGGATCACAAGGTAAATGGTCAGCATCAAAATGCCATATAAGCTATATATTTACAACAAAGAAAGCTAGGGTTACCAAACTTGCTACACAGGTTCACCTTGGGATCCTGAGCTACACTTATGGGGTAAAAAGGTCAAGGTTAACATCATAGCACGAGTAAAGCTAGAGTCAATAGTTTTTTTGTTTTTTCTTATTTAAAATGGTAAATGGTAAATGGCACTCACTTATATAGCGCATTTATTCTCATCTCTTGATGACCAAAGCGCTTTACAGATCCTGCAATCCACCCATTCACACACACATTCACACACTGATGGTGGCAAGAACAACAAGAAGATATTTTTTACCTTTACATGTTTCGACTGGCGACTGCAGTCTTCCTCAGAAGTGTCAGCTGATCGCTGTGAAGTGCCACTTATCAGCTGTTTTTGTTAGGCAGGGCCAGCCCAAACGGAACTATTAGATCCATTGGGCTGGCCACGCCCCCCGCCATCCGATGGTCTCTGAAGAATGTAGTCCTAGGTGTGGGAAAGCATAAATGCAAGGACATCATAACCATACCATACATCTGAGGGATAACAGAACCAATTCAAAGGATCATGAAAAAACACAAAATAAACACAGCAGTAAAACCACACAAAAAATTAAGATAGTTATTAGTACACTCCAAGAACAAAATAGAACAAGGAAAAAAATGCACCGTAATATATGAAATATCATGCAGATCATGTAACAAGACTTACATCAGAGAAACAGGAAGATCATTAATCACAAAGAAAAAAGAACACCAGAAGGAATATGAGAAGGAAACACAAGGACAACTCACAAGATCGCAAAAAGAAAAGCCAGAACAAGCGACATTAAAATCAGCAATATCAGATCACTGCAAAAGAAATCAAATCAAATCATGGACTAGGACAACATCAAACACCAAATCATCGGATCGGAGACTAACAGACACAAATGCTGGATCAAGGAGGCAATAGAAATCAGGAACCGGGGGAAAGACAGCATGAATCGAGATGAGGGGGCATTTATGCTTTCTCACACCTGGGACTACATTCTTCAGAGACCATCTGACGGCCAGGGACGTGGCCAGCCCAGTGGCTCTGACAGTTCCGTTGGGCTGGCCCTGCCTAGGAAAAACAGCTGATAAATGGCACTTCACAACGATCAGCTGACACTTCTGAGGAAGACTGCAGTTGCCAGTCGAAACATGTAAAGGTAAAAAAAAAAACATCTCCTTGTTGTTCTTGTCTGAAATAAGAAAAAACGAAAAAGTAATAATTGAAAAGAAGAAAAAATGAACCTACTCATGCTAAAGCTAGTCACCAAACCTTGGTACACGTTCACCCTGACTTAAAAAAATGATGCCAATTTATGAGAAAATGTCACATTTATGAGAAAAAAAGTGATAAATTTTCAAGAAAAAGCAGTAAATTTACTAGAAAAAAATTAGCAAATTTACAAGGAAAAAATTACAAATTTAAAGATGCACTCCAGCGGCTCTAAAACCACCCCAAAAACAAATGTGTATTGCCCAGAATAGTATATTGTGGCTTTTTACCCACAACAAAACGTTCATTGCCTTAGAATTGCTTGGAAGGAGCTTTTACATGTTCCACCTTCTTCTTCTTCTTTTAGATTTGACTGGCGGTTTACAACCAGCTTACAGGTGCATTACCGCCACCTACTTCACTCTATAACATCGCTCTATATATCTTGGCCATGGCCACATGTTCCACCTACTTAAACATGCACGGATCTATGAATATTCTACTTAGCTCCACCCATACCCCTGCCCACCTGTAGTGTTTGCTGCAAGGCCAGCCCTTCCCTCTCCTCTGACCTGAGAACATTGAAGACTGCGTCGCTAAACAATGGCCAACTCGCCTCCCTCCTCTGGAGGGATGAGGAGGTTTAATGTCACCTCCTCCATCCTCCCTGGCGGGGATGGAATGGAGCGCCTGGGGGTGTGTGTGTGTGTCCCCTCCGAAACCCCTTCACCAAACTAAGTCAAGTGAATGCAAAACGGATAGGCGGCAGGCTTGACGCCTTCATCCCCTGAGAGCAGACATCTTTCTCTGGTTTGGCCTTCCGACCGTGCGCCGTCCATTGCTCCGTGGTAGCCTCCGGGACCCACACGTCTGGTGCGGCAGCTGGTGGACTTCGGTCTCTGAGCTGACCGCGCCCTGCGTGCGCTACGGGGTTCTGGAATACAGTAGCCCCAGCGGTGGGAAACTACAGGTGGCCACGGTCGGTTTCGGTCCGTCCCTGGAAAGGGTCGCTAACTGTCAGCGTGGTCAGTGGTAGGTAGACCGTGAGTCTCCGTCTGCGGGGCCACATTGGCTCCTCCCTCTTCCCCTGGGGGAGTGAACTCAGGTGTGTAGCCATGCCCAAGAATGCTTACGTAGCTAGAAATGCTGTCCAAACTGGAAATTCACAGCGGAAAAACACTTTACTCTCGATATGTCTTGTAAGTCACAAAAAACATGCTACAGACATGTTAACAACAGAAAAAAAACGTTATTTTTTGGCAGTTTCACTTTAAAAGAAAAAAAAATACCAATGTATGAGAAAAAAGTGACAAATTTGGAAGAAAAAGTTGCATATTTCTAAGAAAGAAATCGCACATTTACGAGAAATATTGTGCAAATTTAAAAGAAAAAAAAAAGCTGAAAATTTATGAGAAAAAAGTTGAAATTTATGAGAACAAAGGGTGTAAATTTAAAAAGAAAAAAGTTTTGGCATTTGGGTGTGCTGCTTTGTAGCCAGAAGCGCCCTGAGGTCCGTTCTTTAACATAAAAACACCCACAGTCACCCATCCATCCATCCATCCATCCCACCCACCCACCCACTCAGCCCAGTGGGAGGAGCTAAAATCCTCGGAGCGCTCCGAGTTTGCAGCTTTCCTAACTGCAGCGCTCAGACTGCTGCCTTTCTCCTGCACACGCTCTGATAGAAAACGTCCTGGTCTAGAGAAGCGTTTGGAGGGCAGTCGGGTAAGTGTGGCAAACATCTGTCTTTACGTGTATGAAAGTCTGCTTTTTCTTTGCTGTGGACACCGACACTCTTTATCCAGTGTTGCCTTTTTCTGGTTCTCAGTGTGTTTGTTTCCCCATGTAAAATAAATAAATAAAGCAGCGCTGGGCACATGTACAGCAGAAGTGGGGTTGATGTGTTTTTGGTTGCTGTAATGTTGTGGGGGAGTGTCGCTTTATGAGATTACAGTAGTTGTGCTGTACGCTGAATTGCCTTCAGGAGATTCTTAAACTTAAACATTGCTTTGGATATAATTGTAATGTAGTTATTTATTGTTCATATGCTGTGTTATGGTTGGAGCTCTTATTTGTGTGGCATGGGGTGGTGGCTCCGGGTTCCGGTTCCGCCAACCCTGTGCTATAAGAAGGGCTGCAGGTAGGGGGGGCAGTCTCCTCTGCCTTTTCCTCTGCCAAGTGGCTGTATGTGTGGTTAGGTGCGCTGCGCCCTGTGTTATAATAAACCTGTGTTCAGCTCCGCTACTGCTCTCCTCCTTAACGCCAACTTCAGACATAACATTTGGCGATGAGAAGAAAAGCCATGGAAGCGTGTGGAGCACCAGTTTGACCGTTTTTGGAGCTCCCAGGTGAGCCGCCTGTGCTGTGGCCTCGGTGGTACGAAGCCTTTAAAACGTATATGGTAGCTTTGAACTTGGGGAGGATGGAGAAGCTGAGGAAGCGTGCGTTGCTTGTGCACAGCCTGGGAATGGAGGGCCAGAGGAGTTTGGGCACGCTTGGTGACGGAGACAATTATGAAGAAGTGATCGAACCCACGATGGTCGATTCCACCCTTGACCATCGTGGGTTCGATCCCACCCCCAGACCATCGGTGACCCTTCTGTGTGGAGTTTGCATGTTCTCCCCGTGTCTGCGTGGGTTTACTCCGGGCACTCCGGTTTCCTCCCACATGCCAAAAACATGCAAGTTAGGTTAATTGGCATCAAAACTGGGGATTCTAAATTGTCCTTAGGTATGGATGCGAGAGTGAATGGTTGTCTGTCTCTCTGTGTTGGCCCTGCGATGGACTGGCGATCTGTCCAGGGTGTACCCTGCCTCTCGCCCAAAGATGCTGGGATAGGCTCCAGCCCCCCCGCGACCCGAAAGGATTAAGCGGTAGAAGATGGATGGATGGATGGATGGATGGTCGAACTAATGGCGCGCCATTTCAGGGCGCCGGACAACGTCATCGTTGGGAGGATTAAATTCCGACAGTGCCACCAACAGGTTGGCGAACCCATCCAGCGATTTGTATCAGACTTGAGGCAGCTAGCCGCTGAGTGTCGGTTCGGACCGTTGGAGGAAGAAATGGTTCGCGACCCGCTGGTGGAACACACCAACTGTGCTGCAGTCCGGTATAAGCTCCTCACATTTCCGGGTGAGTTGACACTGGCAGAGCCGTCGAGTCGGCTCTCCAGCTGGAAGCAGCTGATAAGCTAACTCGGGAGCTACATGAGCGTCTGTCACCGCGAGTGTTGGGACCCTCCATGGCTGCATAGATAGTGGACCTGGACAGCGATGGGAATTTTGAGGATGACGCTAAGAGGGCCAACGGATGTGGTCTGCGGGGGCTGCAGGTCCACAAAACACCGCTACAAGGCCAGAGAGTGTGCGGCAAGAGGAAAGCGCTGCGGAAATTGCGGCCTTTCTATATCATTTCACAAGGGTGTGCCAGTCAGCGGAACAAGATAGCTCACGCAAGAGCTTGACTCCTCTCGCCCCAACAGTGATTCATACTGTGTCCCCAAGTACCAGCGGGCACACACATTGCACGGTAGAGTTGGACGGAGTACTGGTACAAATGCTGATCGACACCGGGGCAGAGAATTTGCTGCTGAACTGGGCTACGGTTAGAGAATGTTTTCCCCACTACAGAATTGGAGGTGACTCAGCGCTGCTTTGCGGCTATGGAGGACAACGGTGGCCATGGTGGATACTGCCAGACTGACGGCTCGGTACAAGTTGGCAGAAATGGCCAATGTGGAGTTTGTCGTGACGGCCTGCGGCACGAACATCATGGGCTGCAACCTATTTTATGGCCTCGGGTTTTCCATCAGGAGCAGCGCTGGGGAAGAGTGGTCGGGCTGCGGACTTTGGGACCGACCGGTTCTGAGAGTTTGGGACGATGCTGTGTGGGATGAACAATTGCTGGGCACTCCGGAAAGTGGACAGGCCTTGTCGCGCTCAATGTCGCCACGGGAGGGCCCTGGTGCCAGTGTCCGAGTTGCCCTGGACGAGGGTACCGGGTGGCATGGGGGAGAGGCTGTGGTGGTGAGCGATGCCCAAAAGATGGTCCCAGGTGTTCCTGGAGCACGGCTGTGGCGGGCTGGTGAACACAGGGCCACATCGGTAGGGTCCACAGCGGATTTACAAGCAGTCGGGGCAGAACCGAGTGGCACTGGGAGAGCGAGTGCCAGGCGGAGACACCGCAGGAAATGCAGGGCCCCACTTGGAGTCGAGGACTGGGTTCGGGCTCGTTTGGAGGCAAGGTCCAGGCGGGTGAGAGAAAAGTGGAAGATGGAGCAGTGTCAGGGCTGGCTGCAGGTGACAGGCGAGCGGCACAATGGTTACCTTCTGCTGTCGGTTGGCTTGTAGTGTCATCCTAGTGAGTTACGACGTGCCCCGAAGAAGGCACTTGGGCATGGCCCCAGATGATTGGAGCATTCGGAGATGTGGAGGAGAAGGCGCACCGGGATTGAGGCGATCAGCTGTGGCCCGGGAAGCAAGCTACCTCCAGGGGTGGACTGAATGGTGAAAGGTCTGGGGGGGCCATGGGTCATCCTCACCGAGCTATGAATGTGTTTCTGTTGTTGGTTATTCGTTCTGAATTTGTATTTATAGTTGTGGGATTATTTTGTGTTATGTTAATTAGGAGACATGGCAGCAATTTTCTTTTAGTTTAAAACTGGACTTTTATATCATAGGCGGCAGAATAACCCGCCTCGCTGTGTGGGGGTTAGGATGGCAGTCTACTCGTCCCCCCGTCATGAGTCTGAGCCAGGGTAGCAAAGAGGACCCAAAAGCTGTGATACTAGTTTGTGGATTTATTAATAAGAAAATAAGACTCCACTCTGGGGTGGGAAACACAGAAGATAAGCCACTGATGGCAGGCAACAAAAGCAGGAGTAATACAAGGGAATGAAGCAAATAATTCCAACAACAGAGTGTAGTAGACCTGGTGATAACAAAAGGACGCCGCGGGGATTAATGCCTGCAGTAACATACATAGGGAAAGAGTGATTAACAAAACAAGAGGCAGCTGTGAATGATTAACAACATAAGGATGAGGCAAAATGGAAGACGCATTATGCTAACCAGAAGTAAACAAAGCATACCATCAAAATAAGAGTCCATACAGAAATGATAATAAAGAATGGCAATAATGATACTACTACTACTACTACTAATAATAAAGAGTTAAAAAAAAAAGGAACATAAGGCATGGACAGGGTCTAACCCTGTCCAGATGATGACAGTACTTCCCTTTTAAGGGTCCGATGCCAAACGACCCTGGAAGAGAGAAAAAGAAACAAAACAAAAAAAATAGGAGGGAAGGTCATGGAAGGGGGCCAGAACATAGCTGATCTCCACATGAACCTTCCGACTAGGGTAGGAGGGGGGAGGACATGGAGGGGGCTAGGGCATAGCTATCAAAAACATGCACCTCCCAACCAGAGAAGGAAAGGGATAAAAGGGGGGGAGGACACAGAGGTGGGCTGGAATGCAGCCCATCTTCAACATGAACCTCCCAATTCCCGAACAAAAGGGATAAAGGAGTGGGGAGAGAGGACACAGAGGTGGATTGGAACGCAACCTGTCTCAACGTGAACCTTCCTGACCACGGAAGGGAAGGGGAAGGACACGGAGATGGCTGGAGTACAGTCCATCTCAAGGTGAACCTCACAACCCGGAGTGGGAAGAGGGATCGGGAAGGGAGGAGAGGGAACATGGAGGTGGGCTGTGTCGCAGCCCTTCTCAACATGAACCTCCCAACCCCGAGTAAAAGAGGGATAAGGGGGAGAAGAGAGGACACAGAGGTGGGTTGGAACACAACCCATCTCAACGTGAACCTCCTGACCATGGAATGAAAAGGGGGGACAAGAGGTGGGCTGGAGTGCAGTCCATCTCAAGGTGAACCTCACAACCCTGAGTGGGAAGGGGGATCAGGAAGGGGTGCAACAAAAATAACCCAGCACAAAGAAAATAACTCCAAAATAGGAACAACTAAAGTGAAACACAACAAAATACCACAAAACAGTTATGTAGCTCTTCATTCTTTTTTTTTCTTCCACTTTTGTTTTTCACAATAATATGCAGTCCAAGGCTGGATAATGGGGAACAGAGTTTGTCGGGTGGCCGACCCCAGTCCGCAGACCATTGGATGAAGGGGAACAGTCTGTTGGGTGGTCTGCCAGAGTCCATAGACCACCCCGCGAAGGAGGACAGTTTGTCAGGGGGCCGTCCAAGGTCTGTAGGCCACCAGATTGAGGAATACCAGTCAGGAGGCCAGCCAAGGTCCCGAGCCAGCCCGGCTGCCGCACTGGCTACCCCAGGGCCTGATCTGGTAGCAACTTGGTGGTAGGAGTGTCAGTGCTATCCTCCAGGGGCACAGATGGTAGGGTGTGTACCTCCTGTGGTGTGTGGAAGGTGAAAGTTGGGCCCCCTGGAGCACAGGAGGTGATGATTGGACCCCCTGAGGCACAGGAAGTGATGGTGGGATGCAGTTCTCCAGCGGCTTCAACCTCAATGTAGCCACCTTGGACTAAGGAGGAGAACAGGAGGTTGGCGAGATATCACAGTCATTAGCAGCAGAGACTGATGGGGTGGGCCCAGAAGTGGGTGGGATCTGCGCTTGGGTCCCCCCATCAGGAGTAAGGCAAGTCCTTTCTAAAATTGATGTTGAAAATAAGGGAAAGGGTACTTTCCTTGATTTCTAGTCTTCTGCTGCCAGGGTGACGGCCTTTGGATGAAACCGTGACTGGGATGCACTGAGCTCAGGATGAGATGGCTGGGATGCGCTGACCTCAGGATGATATGGCTGGGGGCCGCCGACCTCAGGATGAGACAGCTGGGGTGCGCTGACCTCAGGATGAAACAGGGATTGGGGATGAAGAGCATCCGGCCTAGTTGCTCAGGAATCCCCTCTCCGATGCAGCCACTCCAGACGGGGATGGGAGGATTAACTGAACACCAATCAGATGCACCGTAATTGAGACAGGCGGCAAGGGGTCAGCAACCCATGGGTGTTCTGGCTGACATTCCCCGCCAGAAGCAAGGCAAGATGTACAAATTGATGGAATAATGATTTATAACAATACTTGCTTTACTCCCTCCTGCTCAGTTGCCGGTAAAATCCCAGGTCGTGCTGCAGCGGACGAGGCAACCTCGGGTGAAGCTGCTGATGAGGCAGTTTCAGGAGGACCGTACACGTGAAGAGGAACCATCTCAGCAGGAGCGTGTACACGAAGAAGAACTGTCTCTGCAGGGGTGTGCACGAGGAGGGGAGCAGTCTCTGCAGGGGCATGCACGTGGAGGGGAGCAGTCTCTGCAGGAGCGTGCACGTGAAGAGGAGCAGTCACTGCTGGTGCGTTCACCCTCTCAGATGTGGAGGCTGTGGAGGTGGAGATGACCTCAAAACGAAGAGGGAGAACAAGGGTGAGAGGTGGCAAAAAAAGGAATTGGCAGCATTAATGGGTGGCAAGGGGCCAGAAACAGCAGGCGGCTGTGATTGGGAACACTCGCTTGGAGCAAGACAGTACATTTCATTAATAGGTGTTAAAACAAATGAAGGTACTTGCCTTGCTGTCCCCTCTGTCACTGCTGGAGCTGCTGATGACATAGGATGATGGCCTCAGGGTGAGCTGCCAGAGTATCAACCTCAAGCTGAGCTGCTGAGACAGTGGCCTCGGGATGAGCTGCAGGATTGACAGCCTCCAGATAAGCTGCAGGAGGGGCAGCGGGCGAGGCAGTCAGGGGAGGAACAGCAGGTGAGGCGGCCATGAGAGAAGCAACTGGTGAAGCGACCGGGAGAGGAGCAGCAGTGAAGCGGCCGGGAAACAGGCAGCGGGTCAGGCGGCCAGAGGCAAAGCAGCAGATGGGGCTCTCTGGAGAGGAGGGGATGCAGCCACTGGAACTCTCCGGGTATGAAGAGGTGCAGCCACTGGAGCTTTCCGGAGAGCGGTGGGACTGGGTGGGAGAGGAGCCGGGGGTGGGGCTGAAACAGAGTGCCGAGCGAGCGGCATCTCCCAGAGTCTGCTTTCAACCCGAGTCCCCCGTGTGCCAACCGACTGCCGTAAAAAAATCCCTCCATTCCATGAGAGTATAAATACAGGCGGCCAGTCGGCTGGCTCCAGTGTGGAGAAAGCTGGCTGTATGTGACGAGAGGAGCGGCACTGATGTTGGTCCCTTCGTTGCTCCTTCCGCCTCTTCTCATCGGCCCGAGATGGAGAAGTGGCTGGTCGTCGGGAGAAGGCGACGGAGGAGGAGAGAAAGATGGGCAGTTCCTGTACCCAAGGGAGCACCCGCAGGCCCGGCATGTGCTCCAGCACCCACATAGCAGCCCCCCAAGGGTCAAATGCTCTTTCCCCATCAGAGCAATTGTGAACCGTGGGAACCAAATCCTACAGTCTCTCCGCGGCTCGCAGCTCCTCCTCACTGAGGCACCAGACAGCCATGTCTGAGCAAACTAGTATCCGCTGGGTCCTTACTGGTGGCGTCCTTCTGTCATGGTTTGTGCCCGGGCTGGGCAGCAAAGAGGACTCAAAAGCTGTGATACTAGTTTGTGGCATTATTAATAGGAAAATAAGACGCCACTCCGTGGCGGGAAACACAAACAGTAAGCCGCTGACAGCAGGCGACAAAAGCAGGAATAGTCCAAGAGAGTGAAGCAAATAATTCCAACAACAGAGTGTAGAAGACCTGGTGATAACAAAAGGACGCTGCGGGGATTAATGCCTGCAGTAACATATATAGGGAAAGAATGATTAACAAAACAAGAGGCAGCTGTGAATGATTAACAACGTAAGGATGAGGCTAACCGGAACATGCGTTATGCAAACAGGAAGTAAACAAAGCATACCATCAAAATAAGAGTCCATGCAGAAACGATAATAAAGAATGGCAATAATGATACTAGTAATAATAATAAAAAGTCCAAAAAAAGGAACATAAGGCGTGGACAGGGTCTAACCCTGTCCAGATCATGACAGTTTAATATATTTTGTACTACGTAGTGTGTACTATGTGCTGTTACATCTCAGTAAATTACAGATGTCATTGTTTTTAATTTATTTTAAAAACTATTACCAATATCATAAATTTATCTTTTTTAGTTATATTACAAAACATAACTTACATTCTAATTTACTGGGATGCACTGGTAGACTGTTTTAACAGGAAAATAAATTGTAAGCTGCTTCATCTGTTGCATGTTAAACTTTATCACAGTACCCCAGCAATCCAGACAAACCCAGTATGATCTGGGCTCCTCTGTTAACAGTCTGTTACCTCAGTGGTAACTTCAGTCCAGTCTGCTTTTCCATCTTGTGGCGTGGGGCAGCGGCAGCAGTGATGGGCTTTTGTACTTGTGTTGTCTTTTTCTTTGCTTCGGTCCATTTCTCCGCTATGTTAATTTGAAGCAGAAGGACCTTCAAGCTCACGTGCTATTAGAACTTGTTGTGGCGCTGTAACATAACCCAGAAGGGCGAGTTTTTTTGCTCTGCACAGTGCATACATGCGCTCAAGGGGCTTGGTGTCTTTTTCTGCTTTTTGGTTGAAATGTGGCAGTGGGTGACCGCATGCACCCCCGCCTGGACAGCAACGCCACTACATTTCATAGAATAAGCTCTCATTGAAAAGGACTGCTGAGTTATCAATTAATTGACAACTAATTTAATTTAGTCGACTAAATTCTTATTGACAATTAATCGAAAGTCAATTAATCATCAACATCCCTTGTACAGAGACGCCCTTGATAAGAACCTTTTGCCATCTGCCAAGCTGCTGAAGATGAAATGAGGGTGGACATTTCAGCAAGACAATGATCCCAAACACAGCCAAAGAAACTCTTATCTGGCACCAGAGAAGAAAAAAACTGCTAGAATGGCCCAGTCAGTCACCTGACCTGAATCCAATTGAAAATCTATGAAACGAGCTGAAGATCAGAGTTCATAGAAGACACCCACAGAACCTTAAAGATTTGAAGACAGTTTGTGTGGAAGAATGGGCTAAAATCACTCCTGAGCAATGCCTGCACCTAATTTCTTCATACAGGAGACGTCTGGAAGCTGTTATTACCAACAAAAGCTTTTCTACTAAATATTAAATGAATTTCACCAAGCGTGTTCAATACTTATTCCCTGTGTCATTCCACTTTATTAAATATAACTTGTTTTGTGAACACATTTGCTTTGATTTCTTTGTATGTGTGGATTACTTGGGTTGTTACTGATATCTCAGGGTTTCCTCTGGTAACATTTCTCCGTGGCGGGCCGCCTCGCCAGAAATCAGTCAGCAGTGTCTCGCTAAGTGTGACTATCCGGCAGAAACATGAGTTTATTAAAGTACTTTAAACGTGGAAAAAAATCATAAGAGGTATGTAAGCACTGGCGTTTATCATGTTTTTAACCCGCTGGAAACGGGAGCCATAATGGAAGAGTCACTTAGCTAAGAGATGTGGTTAGAATTCAAATGCAGCTGGCTTCATATGAAGGGAAAGGCAAGGGGGACTGATGAGTTGCTGAGGATATATTTCACCAGCCACTACAATATTAAGTTATGAGACTGGCAATTTCTCTCTTTTCTTGCACGAGTAGGCGTGCCATTTTTATTCTTCAGTGGCATTGACAAAGCAACAGCTAAAAACGCTAGCTCTATACTGAGGTCCTTCAGCGCCTGCCTGGAGAGGTGCCTGATGAAAAAGCACAACTATAACGGCCCTTGCTAAACGACCGGCCATTTATGTCTGCACTAAGTGGCCATGAGCCACTTAGTGAATGAAAAACCCACGTGCAGGAGTGGTTGTTTTATGGTCAAAAATGTAAATTGTTATAAGGAAAAAGTAAAAAAAAAAAAAAATCACCACAGTCTGTTTCAAATTTATCTAAAAACCCCCCAGTAATTTTATTTTAAAAAACAAACAAAAATTAGTCATAAAATAATCCACAAATTTATAATAAAGTTTAAAATGTACAAGAAAAGTCAGTTTTACAAGAGGAAATTACAAATTTGAGGAACATGGTTTCAACTTTAGATTTACAGGTAAAAGTAGAAAACTATAAGAAAATTGTTATAAATTTTTTGAGAAAAACCTCAAACCCTGAAGACTGAAGTCATTACTCAAGTTTTTAAGTGGCTGCTCTTTGTACCCTTAACTCAATTAGAAATTTTTGGTTACCTACTTTTAATTATTATTTTCAAAGCACTGCTTTTGTATGAGTAGAATTTCTGGTTACTATACCCACCTGATCATATAATTTAAGTACTGTATGCTTGAGTACATTGCTATTATGAATGTTTCTTTCCCTTCCCTACTCTCTCAATGGAAAAAAAGAAATACTAGAATAAAAATACAAAAAATACACATTTTTGTCATTTATGTAAACCATGACAAAAAAATCCTGCAGGACAAAGCATGACACTTGATATTTTGTAACCTGTTTGTATACCACCATAGACAGAGAGAGAACCTGAATTAGACAGAGCTCAGAGAGGGCAAGATGAGACAGAAGAGAGGAGCTAAGGAGAGGGAAGTGTTGAGGCAGAGGAAGGAGTGAAGGATAACACCACTAAAAAGTCTAAACACAGGATGTCTGGGTGGGACCCCAACTGGCCCAATATTCAAGCCTCGGTTGTACAATACTTAAAATGGTAAGTTCCATATGCAATGTTACTGTGTAAAATTTTAAAAAGAAATAAATAGTATAAAATTAACATATTCCAGCATGTCCCCCCCCCCCCCCCCACTGGGGAAAAATATGTTGCCACCGCGCCAAGTTCTTTAAGCCAGAGGAAACACTGTATCTGGTCAAAATCTCAGGTCAGTGGCTCCATCAGAAATGTGTTTAATGAGAACAATGTTGACGTGTTCAATACTTATTTTCCCCGCTGTACGTGTACTCTGTTCTGTATTATATGACTCACTTACGCAATATTAGACTGGAAGCACCGACTTTAGGAACACCAGATTACTTTTTTCACTTTTTGAGTACAGTTTTTTTTTTTCCACAATATCTTTATTGAACCTTTTTTTTTTTTTTTTAAACAAACGTGATACAAACAATCAAACACTAACACTAAAGTACTACAAAAAAAAAAAATGCACTAAAAAACACCAACAACCACCAACAAAATCAAATCTTCAACAATGCTCCTCTGTTTAGTCTAGACAATCCAACACATAAGTATACATATTATGTTCACCAGTTTGGAATTTACAAGGTCCGCACATATCATTCACCTTCTTCTTCAAGAGTTATGTTTAAATTTTTTACATAATCAATAAAAGGTCTCCATATATTCTCAAACACAATTTCCTTTGATTTCAGTATATATGTTATTCTTTCTAATGGAAGGTTTGTTAACATCTGTCTTAACCACTGAGTCACATCTGGTCTATAAGTCTTTTTCCATAATAGTGCAATACATTTTTTGGCATTAAGCAAACTGAGGTCTATGAATGTTCTTTCACTTTTATTAAAATTATGCTTTTCTGGGTACAGACCCAACAAAAACAGTTTAGGATTCAATATGATTTGTTTTGAGATTATTTTTTCAATTGTTACCCTCACCTCTTCCCAAAACATTCTTATTAATCTACATTCCCATACACAATGAAATAGAGTTCCTTTACTTTCCATACATTTTGTGCACGTATCTGGTATATTTTTGTTATATCTATTTAACTCCTCCGGTGTAACATACATCCGCATTAACCATTTGAAATGTATCAATTTAAGGCGTACATTTATTGATTTGGTTTGAGCTTCTGTACATGCCAATTCCCATTGTTCCTCTGGAATTTCAGTTTGCAGATCTTCTTTCCAGTAGTTTAATCTTTTCAGTGAATTTTCACTTGAAAATAGTGTCAATGAGTTATAAAACTCTGAAATAATACCCTTTCTTTTACTATCTTTCATCAACATTTTTTCCAAGGATGAATAGATAGGTCGAGTGAGAGCTTTATTTTGATTTGATCGAATAAAGTTTCTAAGTTGAAGATATTTAAAAAAATGTGTTCTATTGAGATTAAATTTGATCCTCAACTCTTCAAAAGACATTATGTTTTCTGCACATGGCAAATATAAATCCTGAATCTTTTGTATCCCTTTTAAATTCCATACTTTAAATACAGCGTCCGCTCTCCCTGGTTTAAAATATTGATTACCCCATATTGGACTAAATTGTGACAATAACTGTGGTTCTTTTAAATAGTTTTTAGCTTCACACCATATTTTGATCATATGCTTTACAAATGGATTTTTAACTTGTTTTTGTAATTTTTTTGCCGAATCTGAGTATATGAATATGGGAAGAGGTAAAGGTAAATTGTATGATTCCATTTCAGTCCAGCGAGGGAGATCATTTGATGAAAAATAATATGTCATAGACCTCAGTTGTGCCGACCAATAATACAACATAAAATTTGGACATTTCAGACCTCCACGATCAAATGGTAAATATAATAAAGACAGACGTAATCTAGCCCTCCTGTTGTTCCATATAAATTCCACTAACTTTTTTTTAATTCTTGAGAATAAATCTAAAGGTGGTGGTAAGGGAATGTATTGAAATAAATAAAGTATTTTAGGTAAGATATTACTTTTAAGTATATTAATTCTCCCGATCATCGACATTGGTAGTGACATCCATCTCTGAAGTAACTCATCAATATCTGTCATTAAGGCTTCATAGTTGACACTGGCAACTGATTCTAGCTTAGGCACAATTTGGATTCCTAAATATTTGAACTGATTTACAACATTGAATTGATTTACCTCAGGGGCTGGGTAATTTCTCTGGGTCTCATTTAGCATTAATATTGAAGATTTAGTTTTATTTATTTTATATCCTGATATTTCCCCGAAATTCTTTATTAAATTCAACAAGGTCGGAATTGATTTTTTAAGATTCGACATAAACAAAATTATGTCATCGGCATACAGGGAGATTTTATGTTCTGTTGGTCCAACTTTAATTCCATATATTTGTGACTGTAGACGTATCGCCATCGCTAAAGGTTCAATTGCCATAGTAAACAGTAAAGGTGAAAGTGGACAGCCTTGTCGACATCCTCTATTGATTTTTATTGATTTTGAAATATTGTTATTTGTTAGAATTTCTGCAGTAGCATTATTATATATTATCTGAACCCATTTTATAAAATTATTTCCAAGTCCAAACCTTTGTAAGACTTCAAAAAGAAAGGGCCATTCAACTCTATCAAAGGCTTTTTCGGCATCCAGTGATAAGAGAGCTGTATCCGGTGCTTCTTTATTAGAATAAATAATATTAAATAGTCTTCTTACATTATGGAAGCCTTGTCTTCCCTTTATAAAGCCATTCTGATCTCGATTAATAATATTTGGTAAAATTTCTTGTATTCGTCTTGCTAAAATTTTACAAATTATCTTAAGGTCGGCATTTAATAGGCTTATTGGTCTCATATTTTCACATTTATTAGAGGGCTTACCTGGTTTTGGCAACAGTATAATTAAGGCATTATTCATATATGATGGTAAATTACTATTTTGAAATGCTTCTAAAACCATTTCCAAAAAAGGTTTTGTTAATTTATTCTTAAATTTTTATAAAGGTCAACTGGAAGACCATCTGGTCCTGCACTTTTTCCTGATTTCATATTATCAATGGCTAGTCCAACTTCTTCTTGACTAATTTTAGACTCCAGTATCTCCCTATTTTCATTTGGAATACACGGTATAAATAGTTCATTCAAAAACCCATGTAGTTTTGTTAAGTCAGATTCATTTTTGGTATCATATAATTTTTCATAGTAATCTCTAAAGGCTCTATTAATTTCTGAAGGATCTATAACTACCTGTCCGTTACTTATAATACTGGTAATTGGTGTTTTAGATTCTAATTGTTTAATCTGCCATGCCAATAACTTTCCTGATTTTTCACCTTGTTCATAAAAAGATTGTTTCAATCTTAGAAGACTCGAGGCAGCTCTATTCGCTGATTTTTTGTCATATTCAGCTCTCAAAATCAGTAATTCGTTCTCCAACCTTGGATCTCTTCCTGCATATACTCTTTCTTGAAGAATTTTTATTTTATGTTCCAATTGGACTCTCTCCTCTCGAGTCTTCTTAGATTTTGAACCTGTATAACTAATAATATGTCCCCTAATAAAAGCTTTGAAAGCCTCCCACTTTACACATGCTGATGTTTGTGTAGTATTGATATCAAAGAACTCATCTATCTGTTTTTCTATATACTTAACAAATTCCTCATCCTGAAGCCATTTATGCTGAAATTGCCATCTACCTGGTTCCTTTGTCAATTTCTTATCTACATACATTAGACAGCAGGGTGCATGATCAGAGATCACGATGTTATCATAAAAACAGTTTTGAATCTTGGACCTTAATTCTGTGGAGATCAAAAAATAATCTATACGTGAGAATGTCTTGTAGGTATTGGAATAACAAGAGTATGCTTTAACTTGTGGTTTCATTTCTCTCCATATATCTATCAATTTCAATTCTTTCATAAAATGATTAATGGTCATCCTACATCCATTGTGCGTACAGTCCAGTCCTGTTGATCTATCTATACTGGGATTCAATGTACAATTAAAATCCCCTGCTATTATATGTTGCCCTGTAAGTGATGATAAGATAAGAAATAAATTGGCAAAGAACTTTTGATCATCTATATTGGGACCATATAAGTTCACCAAATTTATGTTTTCTAATAGCAAATATCCTTGAATGATTACATATCTTCCAAATTTGTCTCCAATTACATTTTTCACTTGAAATGGGACTGATTTATGTATGAGAGTCATAACTCCCCTGGCTCGGGATGAAAATGATGAGGTGAAAACATTTCCTTGCCATCTACTCCTAATTCTTTTTACATCTTGCTCTATTAGATGAGTTTCTTGTAAAAACACAATTTTTGAACCCATGTCTTTTATTTTATTCATAACTTGTTTAAGTTTTTTTAAATTTTGTAGACCTCTGCAATTCCATGAAGTTAAATTAAGATTAACGCTTTGATTTATAATCAATAGGGAGTTTGGGATTACCTTGCAGTGTAAACATGCTCAAACAGAAAAGCAAAAAAATGAGTGGTTGAACATTCACCCTACAAACTACACACAAACAAATTCCCCCTTCCCACATTTGTGGCAATCCCCCCAAAAGCAAAAGAAAAATTCCGTCTCCCGATATAGCCATCGACCGTTCCACACCCACGAGGATCAGCCAAAGCCACTCCTTCTTCATCCTCCCAATCACCCTAACTCTACTGCTTTTAATAACGTAACATTAACTCTCTTCTGTAATTTTCCAATTTAACTCCAAGTTTTTTTTTAGCAATTTTGTACTTTTTTTTTTTTAATATGTAATACATTCTATATTTTGTAATCTTGTTATATGCTTCTAATCAGTTAAATGCTCAAATATTCTACCCTATATTCTGTTCATGCTTAGCTCCCACCAGTCTCTTCCTGGATCTTCTTGATGAGCTCCTGCGCCTCCTCGGGGGTCTTGAAGATGCGTGTTCTGCCCTCATATGTGACCAGAAGTCTTGCAGGGTGAATCACTCCATGACGAATCTCAAGGTTGCGCAGTTCTTTGCGGATGGGGTCAAACTGCTTCCTTAATTGTTGGATTCCTGAGGCCAGATCTGGGTAGAACCGCACCTGCTGATCTTGGTATTTAATTTCTCCTTTGGCCCGCACCGCGTTGGAGATCGTCATCCTGTCTCTGTAGCTGAGAAACTTCATAATTAGCGTCCTCGGTGCTGCCTTGTTACCTCTCGGTGGGCCAATTCGGTGGGAGCTTTCCAAGACGACTGATGATTTTAGCTCCGCGTTGTTCAGCGCCTCCGGGATCCACCCCTCCAAAAAGGAGCATGAATCACGACCTTCGGCTCCCTCCGGTAAACCCACCAGCCTCAGGTTGTTCCTTCTGGACCGAGATTCCAAGTCCAGAACGCTATTTTCCAGATCTTTATTTTTTTTTTCCAAAGTGCGCACCTTTATTTGAAGTCCGCTAATTTCATCCTCCGCACTTGAAACACGAAGCTCCGCCTGCGTCACTCGCTCCACGCAGTCACCCAACTCCTTTCTCATTGCATCCAACGCTGCCATAATCCCATCAAGTTTAGCGGAAAAGTCTGCTCTCATTGAGCTAATGGCAGCCAGCACTGCACCTGTGCCGCCATCGTCAGCAGCAGCAGTTACCGCACCACCGCTAGTTTCATCCGCCATATCCACAGCTTTTTCTACTGCGCCACAAACTTTAAAGTCCGTTAATTTGGACTGCTTCGGCGATTCAATTTTTCCCCCTCCTGATTTCCCAGCCTTAGTCTTCACCGGCATATCCTCACCCAAACGCTGGGAAAAGTTCTGTTCCAAATGAGAGAGTTATTTGCCGAATTTTTATTTCCAAGGGCAGAGCAGAGTGATACGTGTCCTTCTAGGCGGCCGCCATAACCGGAAGTCTTGAGTACAGTTTTAAAAAAATATTGGAAAAAAAATGGACATAAAAAATCTTATTGCCCCACCATCCAGTGGTAGAAATTTTAACCCAAGAATAAAAAAGGTTTTACAATATCAAATTGCAAATATATTCAATAAAACACTTTTGGAAACAAGATATCCAGACAGGAAACAGTAGTTCTATGTTAAATATGCATAGTTTAATTAAGGGTAGAGTTCACAACTAAGATTAGCAGGATTTTTCTTTTGTTATCCCCCACCGGTCGAAGCCCAAAGGGGTCGAAGAGCCCTTTGGGTGAAGACCAAAGGGGGATTATGTTATGGGTCCGTCTGTCCGTCTGTCCCACTTTTGTGAAATCAACTCCTCCTACAGTTTTGGCCTGATTGTTTTGAAACTTGGTACCATGGTTTGATGTACTCTGACGATGCGCATATTGCAATTTCACTCTCATCGGATGACCTTGAGGTCAAAGGTCAGGTCAGATTTTTCCCTAAATCTTCTAAACACAGTAACGACTGAAAGAAATGATGTAGGCTTTTCAAATCGATACAGTAGTTGTATCTAATACACATCTTGGACAGCTTCCACCCTCCCCTAACTATGGGTTTGGGGTCAAGGAGTCAAAGGTTCAAAGTTAACATTGCAGTTGCACTATGGTAAATGCTATATTTACTATTACTATAAAACAAGTAAAGCTAGGGCCACCAAACTTGGTACACAGGTTCACCTTGGGATCCTGAACGCTGACTATGGATTTGGGGTCAAAAGGTCAAAGGTCAAGGTTAACATTCCCTATGCCTTATTATTGTACGACGAGTAAAGTTAAGGTCACCAAACTTGGTACACAGGTTCACCCTGTGATCCTGAAGTGTGACTATGGTTTTGGAATCGTAAGGTCAAAGGTCAACATAAAAATGGCTTATAAACTATATCTCAACAACAAAGAAAGCTAGGGTCACCAAACTTGCCACACAGGTTCACCTTAGGCTCCTGACCTCTGACTATGGATTTAGGGTCAAAAGGTCAAAGGTCAAGGTTAACATTCCTTATGCCTTATTACTGTACGAGTAAGGCTAGGGCCACCAAACTTGGTACACAGGTTCACCCTGTGACCCTGAAGTGTGACTGTGGTTTTGAGATCGCAAGGCTCCGCCAGTAAGTATTGAGATCTTCAAAGAAATTGGAGGCGGGGGATATTACACTTGCCTCAGAGTGCTCTTTTTCTTTATTCCATCAATGGATGCAATTGCGGCTTTATATAGAACTAGTGCATGCCCGTAGAAAGCAAGTATTCCTGTCTGAAACAGGTGGGCAAATCAGGCTTTATGGGCCCAAATGTAGGGTGTGTTTGAAAGTGGAATACCAAGGTGTAGCCTATATGTAGGCAATCATACGTTAGACTTTGACAAGTATGAAAGGGACTGAACGCCACTAAGATTTATTTGATTGTGTGAATATTAATTACAGAATTATTGAAAATGAATGGGACATCCAGTATTAATGACTGTTTAAGAACCCTTGTCTATTTGTTTGTCATACCCTTTATTTGTGTGATCTTTTATGACTTATATTCATAAGTATTTTATCTTGCACTTTGTGGAATGGGATTTGTTCAGTCATCATTATAATTGTTCTAGTTTATATGTGTACTTTTTAGTCTATCATCAACTAGAAAAGCACTCGGAGAGCGCAGACCTCCGCCAAGGCAGCTCAGTCCCCCATGCTGTGATCTACTCAAAAATGTAATTGCTGGACTTTGAAAAGTCCTACACTTATTTTAGCTATATTTTCAGATTCCTTGACCATCAAAACATACCTTTAGCAATTGGATTAACGTTGATATCTGTATTAGTTGAGTAGTTATTGACAAAAATCACTTTTTCTGTAATGGCGGTGATCCGGATCACTCCCAAAATCTAATCATGTCTTCCTTGTCCCATTTCGGACTTTTCCTGAAAATTTCGTCAAAATCCGTTCATAACTTTTTGAGTTATGTTGGTAACAGACAGACAGACAGACAAACCCCGGTAAAAACATAACCTCCTTGGCGGAGGTAATAAACTCATGCAGTACTGTAACAGGTTTACAAGTATTTGAGACCCATTGTAGTGCATCCTTTATATTTTAGCAATATTATACAGTATCTCACAAAAGTGAGTACACCCCTCACATTTTTGTAAATATTTTATTATATCTTTTCATGGGACAACACTGAAGATATGACACTTTGATACAATGTAAGGTAGTCAGTGTACAGCTTGTTTAACAGTGTAAATTTGCTGTCTCCTCAAAATAACTCAACACACAGCCATTAATGTCTAAACCGCTGGCAACAAAAGTGAGCACACCCCAAGTGAAAATGTCCAAATCGTGTCCAATTAGCCATTTTCCCTCCTCGGTGTCATGTGACTTGTTAGTGTTACAAGGTCTCAGCTGTGAATGGGGAGCAGGTGTGTTAAATTTGGTGTTATCGTTCTCACACTCTATTACACTGGTCACTGGAAGTTCAACATGGCACCTCATGGCAAAGAACGCTCTGAGGATCTGAAAAAAAGAATTGCTGCTCTATATAAAGATGGCCTAGGCTATAAGAAGACTGGCAACACCCTGAAACTGAGTTGCAGCATGGTGGCCAAGACCATACAGCGGTTTAACAAGACAGGTTCCACTCAGAACAGGCCTTGCCTTGGTTGACCAAAGAAGTTGAGTGCACGTGCTCAGCATCATATCCAGAGGTTGTCTTTTGAAAATAGATTATGAGTGCTGCCAGCTTTGCTGCAGAGGTTGAAGAGGTGGGGGGTCAGCCTGTCAGTGCTGAGACCATACACCGCACACTGCATCAAATTGGTCTGCATGGCTGTTGTCCCAGAAGGAAGCCCCTTTTAAAGATGATGCACAAGAAAGCCCACAAACAGTTTGCTGAAGATGAACAGACTAAGTACATGGATTAGTGAAACCATGTCCTGTGTTCTGATGAGACCAAGATAAACTTATTTGATTCAGATGGTGTCAAGCGTGTGTGGCGGCAACCAGGTGAGGAGTACAAAGACACGCGTGTCTTGCCTACAGTCAGGTATGGTGGTGGGAGTGTCATGGTTTGGGGCTGTATGAGTGCTGCCGGCACTGGGGAGCTATAGTTCATTGAGGGAACCATGAATTCCAACATGTACTGTGACATACTGAAGCAAAGCGTGATCTCCTCCCTTCGGAAACTGGGCCGCAGGGAGCGGTATTCCAACATGATAACGACCCCAAGCACGCCTCCAAGACAACCACTGCCTTGCTAAAGAAATTCAATTCAATTCAACTTTATTTATATAGCACCATTTCACAACAATAGTCATCTCATAGCAAGAAGGCTACCATCTTGTTAGTGGCTGCTGTAAGTAAACAGCAAGAAACCGAGAGTAAAGGTGATGGACTGGCCAAGCATGTCTCCAGACCTAAACCCTACTGAGCATCTGTGAGGCATCCTCTGGGCTTTTAGGTGGAGGAGTGCAAGGTCTCTAATACCATGATGTCATCATGGAGGAGTGGAAGAGGATTCCAGTGGCAACCTGTGAAGCTCTAGTGAACTCCATGCCCAAGAGAGTTAAGGCAGTGCTGGAAAATAATGGTGGACACACAAAATATTGACACTTTGGGCACAATTTGGACATTTTCACTAGGGCTGTACTCACTTCTGTTGCCAGCGGTTTAGACATTAATGGCTGTGTGTTGAGTTATTTTGAGGGGACAGCAAATATACACTGTTATACAAGCTGTACACTGACTACATTGTATCAAAGTGTCATATCTTCAGTGTTGTCCCATGAAAAGATATAATAAAATATTTACAGAAATGTGAGTGGTGTACTCACTTTTGTGAGATACTGTAAGTACAAAACAACCAACATTATTATACACAGCAGAATGACCCATTTGGCTGCAACGGTTTCATCAGTGTTGACCATTTGTCTGTAAATATTTAAATAAAAATGATTTATTTCGTTATTTGGGTATTTTTGTGTCTTGTTTGGTTACAGTCGTCGTTTAGTCAAAGCGTTCATATGTATCCACATGATATGCAATTGATATTGCCATTACACTCCACAATCATGGTGGTATTATATTTAAGTTTTTGATTTTTAGATACTCACGTGGGTGGGGGACTTGCAGTCCTGCAAAGGACAGTGGTACCACACAGGTGAAGCAGCAGTAGGGACTCCTGTCTACCACTGGCTGGGCAGGCTGGGTGTGCCTCTCCGCAAAAGATCGGGGTCTGGCCGGTTGGACATCGGTGCTGGAGAAGCAGCAGCTGAACCGGCGGAGTGCAGTACTTCACACGGAGCCAAGCCCAGCCTGCCTGGTTAACAGGAGTCTCGGCTGCTGCTTCATCCGTGTGCCACTGCTGTCCTTTGCGGCACCACGGGTCCCTGTCAGTGCGGCGTTGCCCCCCCACCTCCCCCCGCACACCTGGTGTTCTCCACATATGCCAAACTAGAAAAGCACTCGGAGAGCGCAGACCTCCGCCAAGCGCCACGGTTCCCCCCCATACAGTGTTTGTGTGTACGTTTTCAGATACCTTGACCATGAAAACATATGACTAGCAATTGGATTCACAATGATAGGATTAGTGGTTCAGTAGTAAAAGCATTACCTCCTTGGCGGAGGTAATAAACTGAAGTGTTGGTGTTGTGTCCATCTCCTTCATGTGCAAAGTCCCAGGCTGCGAGCGTTTTCATAGATCACTGAAAGCAGCACTCAGGGCTTCACTGATGGATGCAAATTGGGTAGACAGGTTGTCGTGGGTTTTATTACCTCCGCCAGGCCGAAAAGGCCAGGAGGAGGTTATGTTTTTGCCGGGGTTTGTCTGTGTGTTTGTCTGTGTGTTTGTCTGTTTGTCTGTCTGTCTGTCTGTTTGTCTGTTGGTTAGCAAGATAACTCAAAAAGTCTTGGACGGATTTCCATGAAACTTTCAGGCGTTGTTGGAAATGGTACAAGGAAGAACTGATTAAATTTTGGGGGTGATCCGGTTCACCGTCTGGATACAGGAATTTTTTAAAGCATTTTTCAACACTGTGACATAGGGCCATTTTCAACATGTGCGCAGGCGCAATGGAGGGCGCTGGTCGTCGTGTCTGCAACACAAACTTTGCGTTCTTCAACGTTTTAGGCACAAAAGCACGCGGAAAACACTGCTGGCCTGGGCCCGCCAGCGTGCCTGTGTTTGCGCGCAACTGCAAAACCTCACACAGGCAGCTGTCCGCCGACGGATTCTTTGGCAGAAATTCCCCGGCCAGCCATAGGAGCTGCGCATTTGGCAGAAATTCACCGGCCAGCCATAGGCGCTGCGCAAAAACGAGCTCTCTGCCGGCGAAGCTTCTAAATTCTCGTTTGCCGCGGAGCGCAACCCCCCAAAAAATAATATAATATAAAACCCACGGCAACCTGTCTACCCAATTTGCATCCGTCAGTGGAGGAGATGGACACAACAGCAACGCTTCAGTTTATTACCTCCGCCAAGGAGGCAATGCTTTAACTACTGAACCACTAATCCTATCACTATCAGATTGATTGTCATTGATTAATTGTCTATGTTTATTGCACTGTCCCTGTCAAATAAACAAATAATCATTGTGAATCCAATTGCTAGTCATATGTTTACATGCTCAAGGAATCTGAAAACGTACACACAAACACTGTATGGGGGGAATTGTGGCGCTTGGCGGAGGTCTGCGCTCTCCGAATGCTTTTCTAGTTGGGTTTGTGCTCCGCGGAAAAAAAGAGGATTTGGAAGCTTCCCCAGCAGAGAGCTGGTTTTTGCGCAGCCCCTATGGCTGGCCGGGGAATTTCTGCCAAATAATCCAGCACCGGACAGCTGCCCGTCTCAGTTTTTGCAGCGTAGCGCAAACACAGGCACGCTGGCGGGCCCGGCCCACCACTGTTTTGACGGATGCAAATTGGGTAGACAGGTTGCCGTGGGTTTTATTGGGTTTGCGCTCCGCGGAAAAAAAGAGGATTTGGAAGCTTCCTCGGCAGAGAGCTGGTTTTTGTGCAGCCCCTATGGCTGGCCGGGGAATTTCTGCCAAATAATCCGGCGGCGGACAGCTGCCCGTCTCAGCTTTTGCAGCGTCGCGCAAACACAGGCACGCTGGCGGGCCCTGCCCACCACAGTTTTCCGCGTGCTTTTGTGCCTAAAATTTTGAAGAAGGCGGAGTTTGTGTTCGTCAGACACGACGACCAGCGCCCTCTATTGCCCCTGCACACATGTTGAAAATGGCCGTATCTCACAATGTTAAAGAATCCTTTAAAAAATTCCTGTATCCAGACGGTGATCCGGATCATCCCCAAAATTTAATCAGTTCTTCCTTGTACCATTTCCAACAACGCCTGAAAGTTTCATCGAAATCCGTCCAAAACTTTTTGAGTTATCTTGCTAACCAACAGACAAACAAACAGACAGACAAACAGACAAACGCTGGCAAAAACATAACTTCCTCCTGGCCTTCGGCCTGGCGGAGGTAATTATCCTTTAGACCTATGCAATCACGGCAAATTTATGGTGTAATTTTTTAAGCATTAAATCTTAAGTATTATCTTTTTCTAGTCAAATTTGACGCTTTTCGCGTCCTTGTTCTGCTCACGGAGTGCTGTGGTTACTGATGCCATGCATTATCCAATCAATATGGGGTCAATCCAAAACCTTGCCAACACCTCTAGAAACCAGAACAGGAGGAGAGAGCGATGACTAAACTTTTATTGATAAAAATTACATATTTTGACTGAACAACTCCATACTTGGGGATGCACTCCCTCATAACCTCAGCAAAGCACTTATAAAATCTGAGATCAGTCTGATGAACGGCTTGAGAGATATGTGAGGAACAGACACACAGACAGATGCACGCACGCGCGCGCGCGCGCGCACACACACTCACACACACACACACACACACACACAGACACAGACACACACATACAGACAACCAGAGATTTGGTGCATTTATAGATAAATTTGCCTGATGTAGAAATCAGCGATATTTCAGACTATTCACTACCTAGTTTGATTAAACCACCAACCTCCAAGTTGTTATTGCTGTTGCAGAACTTAATCATGTTCAACTTTTGAACTAGAATGGTTTAAATTTCTATCTTCCTCTCATCAAAAAGAAATAAACTTCTGCTTTTTGTCGACTGCTTACTGCCTACACTTGATTGCAGCATTAGACCTACTTGTTATGATTAGAAGCTTGTGACTGTGACGGTTGTAAATATTTCTGCTAACCCACTTTATCTGAGCTGTTATCTGAGGAAGCTACACACAAGTTTTGGTTGGTGGAGGTAGATGCAGAAACAACAGTATTGTCTTGAAACTGCTTGCATTTAGGTTGGTGGGTTTTTTAAGCAATGATTACCTCCGCCAGGCTGCAGGCCAGGAGGTTATGTTTTTGCCGGGGTTTGTCTGTCTGTTTGTTGGTTAGCAAGATAACTCAAAAAGTTTTGGACGGATTTCCATGAAACTTTCAGGCGTTGTTGGAAATGGTACAAGGAAGAACTGATTAAATTTTGGGGATGATCCGGATCACCGTCTGGATCCAGGAATTTTTTAAAGGATTCTTTAACATTGTGAGATAGGGCCATTTTCAACATGTGTGCAGGCGCAATGGAGGGTGCTGGTCGTCGTGTCTGACGAACACGAACACGTTCTTCAAAGTTTTAGGCACAAAAACATGCGGAAAACTGTGGTGGGCAGGGCCCGGCAGCCTGCCTGTGTTTGCACTACGCTGCAAAAGCTGAGACCTGCAGCTGTCCGGCGCGGGATTATTTGGCAGAAATTCCCCGGGCAGTCATAGTGGCTGTTCAAAAACAAGCTCTCTGCCGGGGAAGCTTCCAAATCCTCTTTTGCCTCGGAGCGCAACCCCAATAAAACCCACGGCAACCTGTCTACCCAGTTTGCATCCGTCAGTGAACCCCTGAGTGCTGCTTTCAGTGATCTATGAAAACACTCGCATAACCCATTGGCCTGTGGGTTGTACGCGGTTGTGCGATGAATATGCAATGCCCGCAGCCTGGGAGTTTGGAGATGGAGGAGATGGACACAACAGCTACACTTGAGTTTATTACGTCCGCCAAGGAGGTAATGCTTTTACTACTGAACCACTAATCCTATCATTGTGAATCCAATTGCTAGTCATATGTTTTCATGGTCAAGGAATCTGAAAACGTACACACAAACACTGTATGGGAGGAACTGTGGCGCTTGGCGGAGGTCTGCGCTCTCCAAGTGCTTTTCTAGTTTCTATAGAGGCATAGCTGCCGATTTTTTTTTAAAATGTCTGTTCTCATCTGATGGCGCCATGTAATTCCTTTATTTTTAACAGGAGCCAGTTTTCTGTCTTATACATATCTGCAAAACTTTGCAACTCATACCAGTTGGACTAAAAAAAGCCACGGACCAGTAAATTTTTTTTAGAAGACTCCTTAAATCAGAAACTGTTTGAGTAACATCTGTTGCATAGAAATGACCAGTTTAGTTGAAACTGCATGTGATGAAAAATGTCACAAAATTACAACCAGAGGAAAAGAAACAAAGGGGAATGAAAGCAGATGTTTAATTGGCATCACATATACCATGCCTGTAGTTCAGACGTTCATCCTTGTTCCTGCTGCCTCAGCCCTGCTCTTTATTTTCATATTTCATTTACTGGGCTAGCAGCATGTACCATCAGCTTCAATTATTCTCCGTGTCAGCTGACTGACGGTGGCTGTCTGCTGGCTTTAGTGATTACAGGCTTCAGGGGACAGGTAATCAGGTCACAGTTACACCACCACCCTGTCAGACTGCTGAGACCACAGGAAGCAAACATGATGAAAGAACACCATCTTCAGTCAGTCGTGGCAAGAGAAAACTTAGATACTGTGGATATTATCTAGTCGTATCTTACAGCACTGTTATCTAACCTTTTAAAATTGTGCTTCTGTTTGAGTTTAGTCATGACAGAATATAATAAACAATTTTTAAAGTGTACTACACCCCAGTGGTTAACTAAGACTGATCGTAAGTGCTCTAGGTTAGTCTTAGGACCAGTCTTTAGAATGGCCCTTACATTGGTTGCACCAAACAGACCTAAACGTTGCATATTGCACATTTTCCTAGGTTTAATGTTAATGTTTAAATCCCATCACACGGATGGAGACCTTTCTGCAACCTAAGAAATAAGCTGTTGATGGTCAGTGGTGGTGTTTGCAGGGTGTTGATGAGGTTTTGGGAAGTATATTGAGGATTTGCAAATGATGTCACTGGTCACATGCTGGTCATGTGGATTGCCACATCAGTAGGCAAGCTTTGTGAAAGGAACAATGACAGAAATGGTTTATCATGGCATGTGATGACATTATTTTATTGGAATACACAAAATCTTTGATTGATACTGTTTATTTCAAACAAACAAACAAAAAATAAAAAAACAACAACAACAATATTAAAACAACAACAACGATGCTGTCCGAAAAGGAACAGGATTAAAGCAAAGTGTAATGGTTCCGGACAGGTCTGCAGCCCCTGTCCATGCTTTGTGTTCTTTTTTGACTCATTTGTCATGTTTTCTGTGCATCCCCTCTGTGTTTTTCCAGCCCCGCTCGTCCTGTGCTGCCTGATTGCCTTTGATGGTGCTCACCTGTCTTGCGTTCTCCCAGTCACTGTCTCCCCTATTTATGCTGGCCGCGGGCACTAATCCCCGTGGTGTCCTTATGTTAACTTCACATTCTGTACCACGCTGTTTGGACTTTTGTTTGCTGTTTATCACTTCACTTTTGTCTGGAATATTTTTGCATTTAATTGCTGCCCAGATGCAGTGTTTATTTTCAGTTTCTGCCTTATAATAAAGTATGGCTTACCAGATTCGCCTGATGAGTGGGTCCTCTCCTTCTTTACCCAAGAAGAGCAGACGCAAACATGACAGAAGGACACCGCCAGTGATGGACCCAGAGGGCGAGTCTGGTAGGAGCGGGACGCAAGCAAACACAGACTCTGCGGGCGTGGACTCGGTGGTTTTCGGACTGGATGAGGAGGAGCGTTCGGGGGTTGAACTGATCATAGATTATTGGTCTGAGGCCCTTTCCTTCCTTACACTAGAGGAGGCTCAGAAGTACCTGGAATTAGTAGAGGAGATACTCCAGGAGATTCCCAGCCTGCGGTGTAGACCGGAGATAAATGGCCTCCTTGCCTCGGTGTTTCAGTTCCAATGCTCTCTCTGTAACAGTGGGGGATGCTCAGCCCCCCAGCCCAAGCCCAAGCGTGAGCCTGCGGCAACGGTAAAATGTTCCCTGGCTCCGTCTTTCACACCATCAGTGCCTAAACCTGTGCCGACGAATAAGCGTCCCCTGGCTCCAGTGCTTTACGCTCCTGATCCAGTGTGCCTCTCCCCAGCTTTGCAGTCTTTTCACAGGTTGGAGGAGCGTACCCCAGATGAGACGGGGTCTGTGCTGATGAGACAGCATCCCGTGACTCTGACATCATCCTCATCTTTACACCACTTACCAGTCCCGCTGTCATGTCTTGAGCGAGAGGTGGGATTGCTATTAATGACGAAGCTTGTGCCGACGACAGAGTGTCCCTTGGTTTCGGCATTATGGGACCCGGTGCCATCTGTGAGACGTTCTTTGGCTCTTTTACGCACGCCTCTGTGCTCCGCTCCTGTTCCAGCTCTCTCTGTGAGGCACACAACACCTAGGCGGGGGTTCACAATGGCAGTCACCAATCACTGTTGAGTCTCGGCCACCTGTCTCTACTGCCATTTTTTCTGATATTGGTACGTCACCCACCTGTGTTTTTCCTTCTCTGTCCAAGGTGCACGCCACAGCTCCAGCTGACCCAAAGGTGCACGCTCCAACAGTGACTATTTTGCCTCATGTGCATGCCCCTGCAGAGACTGCTTCTCCTCACGTACACGCCCCTGCAGAGACTGTTTCTCCTCACGTGCACGCCCCTGCAGAGACCGTTTCTCCTCACGTCCACACACCTGCAGAGACTGCTCCGCCTCACGTGCACACCCCTGCAGAGATTGTCCCACCTGCTGTTTCTTCAGCATCTCCTGTGATGGTTATCACCTCTCCAGCTGCAGAGTCATCGGTTTCCTCGCCAGCGGAAGAGCGGGAGTTAAGGCAAGTCTTCTTTTTTGTTTTCCTAATATCTGTATTAAAGAGGTCTTTACTTACTCTTGGTGAGGAGACCCATTTGCAGTCTCTATCAGCTTCTGAGCTTTCCTCACCGAGCTCTTCTGCTGACTGTTTGGGTGTGGTTCCTGCTTCAACCTGTACCTTTTCCATCCTGTCCGAGGTGACGGCATCGGAGGAGGATTCCTGGTCATCTAGACCAGATGCACCCCTGCCGTCTCAGCCTGAGTTCATTGCACCCCAGCCATTTCATTTGGAAATCAGCACACCCAAACCATCAGCACATGAGGTTGGCGCACTTCATTCATCTGATCCAGAGGTCAGCGCTCCCCAATTGTCTCCTCCTGAGGTCAACACACCCCAACCATCTCATCCAGGGGTCAGCATGCCTCAGTCATCTGTTTTTGAGCAAGAGACTCTAATGTTATTACCCCCAGAGCTGAAGGCTCCCATGTTAGATCCTGGGTTCGGAGCCTTTATGGTATTATCTTCTGAGTTTAAAAGTTCCATGTTGTCATTTTCTGAGTGTGGGGGTTCTGTGTCATCTGAGTTTAAATCTTCTATGTTGTTTTCTGTTGAACAAGAAGATCCTGTGTTTTTCCAAGAGTTGAGGGCTCTTGGGTTATTTTCAGTGCAAAGGTTTGTGTGTTATTTTCCGAGCATGAGGCTCGTGTGTTTTCTCCTCTCTGGTGGCCCATGGTCTTTGGTAGGCCACCTGACGCCCTGTGTACACCTTTTTTATTACCATTAGACTTTGGAAGGCCACCAGACCCATCATGTACTCCAGTTTGGGGGCCCATGGACTTGGGTAGGCCCCCTGACCCGCCTGGCTCACCAGTCCAGTGGTTCTGGGACTCTGGAAGAACACCTGACCCGTTTGCGTTAGACTTTGCTTGCTGGGGAGTTTGTTTCAGCCTAGCTGGCCTTTTCCGCATCACCCAACCTGTTTTCTGTGTATCCACTCTGTGTTTTTCCAGCCCTGCCCATCCTGTGCTGTCTGATTGCCTTTGATGGTGCTCACCTGTGTTGGGTTCTCCCAATCACTGTCTCCCCTATTTATGCTGACCGCGGGCACTAATCCCCCGGTGTCCTTGTGTTAACTGCGTATTCTGTACCATGCTTTTTGGACTTTTGGTTGCTATTAACACCCTACTTTTGTCTGGAATAGTTTTGCATTATAATTGCTGCCCACGTGTAGTGTTTATTTTCAGTTTCTGCCTTATAATAAAGTATGGCTTACTAGATTCACCTAGTGAGTGGGTCGTCTCCTTCTTTGCCCCGGAGGAGCAAACGCAAACATGGCACAAAGCTGATCTTGTCCTATTCCGGCCTTAACTAACTGACATACCTATATATTTTCATGCATATGTACACATACATTGCCACAACAGCAATCTTTGACTGAAAATGTTATAGAAGGTTATAGAAAATGTTATAGAAAGAAAATAGGGTGATTAAGAGCGGCTCTCTTACTGCCTTGTTCTGCAGAGGCTTAAAGTGGGGTGGAAGCTGTCATTCATCTGAGCAGGCTGCTTGCATTTTAAAAATTTGCAATTAATAGTGAGTAATTAAGAGTGGCAACAAAATATGTATAGAAATAGATACTTTGTAAATTAAACTGAGGATGTTTTCCTCCTGAGTAGTTGAAACCGCTTAACCCACACTTGATGACGACGGGGCTCCGGGACAGATGCCTATTCAGCCTCCCAGTACTGTTCACCTTTTGTTATTTTTTCACCTTCCTAAGTTCATATTGTATTTAAATTGTACTGTTAGAATTTTTTTTTCAAGTGAGCAGAGACGGTCATTATGGATCATGTCAACGCTGGCTTTCCCAACACAGCCAGCGGTGATGAGACTGATCTCTCGGAGTGCCTCTGCTGGCTTTATGCAGCTGTCAGAGTTTAGCGGCCGATGTTATGGCTGAGAACCAAACAGCTCGTCTGTCCCATTTTCTGGCAACGAAGCCCCTTTGTTTCAACTATTTAGTAGGAAAATATCCTAAACTTAATGAATGGACACAAGCAGCTTCAGCAAGTGAGAGGTAGAGAGCAGTCCAAAAAAAATTGCCAACTTTTTTAGTTGATAATTTATTTAAAATATAGGCACATACTGTAAATATAAAAACCCAGTCTCGAGGTGGAACGATTTCTCCCCTCTAACCTAAACAATTACCCATTACCACAGTTCCACAGTTCTACCACAGTCAGAAACAGTGTGTTTCCCTGCATAATAAAACACCAAATATTAGTCTGAGATTCACCATCACTATCATACTTACTCTTGATGAAATGATCGCCGTAGATCTGACCTGCGGTAGTAGTCGCTACATACTTGGCTCTCTGAACTGTAAAAAACTTTCCTAGGACTTCATCTTGCCTGTTATGACAACCTACCTCCATGCACGTAGTGACCATGGTCAGAGTTATAAAAAAAGTCGGTAGAAATACCAGGGTCTTAGTACATTCTCTCTTTGGTGTTTGTGTAACACCACTCAGTGATTATTATGTTTTTTGGGGTCCAGTTGGTGTTGTTATTGTTAGCTCTGATATTTGGAGCTAGAATCTCCAGGTCAAGGTTGTGGACTGGATCGATATGACCCCCAACAGCATGATGATGGGGAGTAACTTAAGGCAGGTTTCCATTTTGTGTCATAGGGAAATTTAAACCGGCTATATAAGAAAGCTGTGCATGTGGAACATGAGTGTTTATATCTATGGCTGGTAAAGATGTCATAGCTTGAAAGAGCCAATAGCATAACTGGGTGATGTCACGATTCTCTACCAAGCAGTTGGTGCGAGAGTAAGTGTGACATCTTCTGGCCAGGAGGTCGGAATGTTCTTTTATTAACTTTAAGGTGGCTTTCACACCTAACCCATGTGGTTCGGACTTTTGGACTTTTCAGGTTGATTTGGACCAAAATTTTAGGTGTGAAGCCTCCCCCGAATGACGGTCCAGACCAAAGAGTCAGAATTTGGTCTGGCAAAAAATATAACTTTAAATGCTGCTCTCTTCTTGTTTCCGTGCATGTTTAAAAATGAAGAGTTCCTTTGCAAAAACAGGTAAGTCCAGTTGTGTTCAAAATGAGAAAAAAACACTTCTTCATCTGTTGGTTTATATGTATTAGTATTTCCAATTCAGCTTCTAAGACATGGCCACTTGAAATATGAGTATCTTAGACATAACAAAGCCAAAAATTGAACTTCAACTCATTGTTATTTTTTGGCAATTTATGACCACAAAAACAGATAAGTCCACAACACATACTTTTGCAAAAACAGACATGTCCCGAAAACCATGCTAGTTTGTCTGGTGAACGCATCATTGGTTCATCTGCTTCCTCAAAATTGCCCATATTTGACATAAAATGCAACAAAATTGTAAAATAAAACTGGCAGGGAAATCACGCAAAGTGAGCAGACCCAAGCAGGGGTCTCTGCAGAACACTGCCGCAGCAGGTAGACACGGGATTGGCTGGTCTCAGCATCTAGACACGTGATTGGCTGATCCTCGCTGCATTGTTGAGTCACTTCACCCAAATACGAAGCGCTGGTTTGCCGTGTGTGGAGTTACCTGCTTTTGTGAAAACAGGGTCCTGGCGTTTGTCAGCTTTTTTAAAAAAAAAAAAGCAAAACATGAACTTCGTAATGTTTATAACAGCAGATATAGCGTATTTTTAGAAAAAATAATTTGACCTTCTATAAGCAGGTAATACGAACAGTTGTTTGTTGTACAGAGGGAAATTTTCTTGGAAATGGCATTTATCGTTTTTGCCAACAAACTCTTCAAATAACAAAAGCATACTGCGCCAACCCTGTTGTGCCTGTAAGAAGTTTTATTACAAAATACAAATTACAACAGGTGTAATTTTTTAAAATTGTGCCAAAAGGCTTCGGGGTCCGGACGGAGGACCCTCGGGTTTCATATCCAGACCGGAGTCCACCAGTTGGTGACCCCTGATCTAAGCAATTTCTTAAAACTTAAGCTCTGTACAACTGATTTAAGCCATTTTTTATTTATTTTGGGTAAATTCTGAATCCCAGAGCTGATGATTTCTTACAAGATAGGACAAAATTTGAATTTTTTTTTTTTTGGAAATGTGGATATTATCCATATGAAAACTATTGCCTGTAACATGGCAGTCTTTAATCACATGTCCACGCTGTCAGTCAGTTTCCTTTGTGTGGCTGCACGGAGTCCATGTGTTCCCCTGTGGTATTTCCTTCCCCTCCTCGTTTCGCTAATGATAGATATTTGGGGCCTTGTGGTAAACAGAAATAGCAGCACTTCTGAGGGACAGGCTTTTCTCTTTTTTTTGCACACTGAAGAAATAGACGCTGCACTGTATGTGTGTGTTTTCATTGAGATGCTATTTTGAGTTCTCCATGACTGACTGACTTGAGGATTTTTTTCTTGGTTTCGTGGACCCAAGTGACCCGAGTGACTGCAGTCCGCTTGACTGTTGACTAATGCATTTCTGATCCACTTTGATGATTAACTTGGACAAACCTGACCATTAAGGCCTGTTGTGAGCTTGTATTAATGCAAACATTCAGAATGCTATGACTGTGAAACAAGATTCTCACTGATTCTTTCATCAGGTTCAGCAAATTGGCTTCATTCATTACAGATGGATTACTCATCAGCAATTGTTTTCATTTGTCTGTGAGACTTATGCTCCATTTTTGGAGAAAAGCAGTCTGACCTGAATGAGAAACTGAAGATTTAATGTCCAGAACTGCATGGGCTGCATTTATACACTGCTTTTGTTGTCATATTGAACATTTAATGCATTTAGCATCACAGATACACTTATCCATTGACAGACACCTGCATCACTTGTATTTTATAATCAGAAACAGAGCCATTTTTCCTAGCTTTCTGTTTTTGTTCATGTTCCAGAAATCCTCTTCATGAAACGTCTGCCAGCCTTTGTGTCTTGTCAATGGAACCTATTTTGTTAGTGGATGAAAAAGTTGGTGCGTGTGACCCAAAGCAGTCATGTGGTGTCGTGGTTAAGGGGCCGTGCACACAACAGCGTTTTTACCCTAAACAAAATGGAAGTTTGTCTACAGTTTAGCTGTCCGTGCATACTATGCCAGGTATTTGGAGTTGTGAAAGTGTAGATTTGAAGCCAGCCTCCAGAGTGGAGAGGTTTTCACGGTGCTGATTTTGCGCATCTGTATGTACAGAAAAATAGATCTATGGCATGATAGAGCCCCAATTTACAACAGATTTCAGCCAATCCATACACCAAGGAGCATTTATTTCTCAGAGAAATACGAATACTGAGCGTGTATTTCTGTATTTCTCACAGAAATACAAACTCCATGATTAAACTTTAAGCCTGGTGTGTTCATAGTTAGGATCTGGTTAAAAATGGGCTCTTAACGGTATCTGTACAACTGCGTTTTTACACAATAGATGCAGCCTTGTATAGAAAAATAATCATCAGAATTATAACTAAGGAGAATGCCTACCTTTCGTGAATGATGAGCAAATCACCGTGGAGCTGCCGTTGTTTCAAATCCAGTTTTGTGCTGCACAAACGATGAGATGTGGCTGCAGCCGCCGTCTCATCATATCACTATTTTATCTTACTTGTAATGCTTTTGTAAAAGTTATGACTGAAGACTCCTTATCAAATACTCAAACCAGCTGTCCATAAGTAAGAATTTTTTATTGCCTGCAATTATATGGGTTATTTATTTATTTCAATTCAGCTTTATTTGTATAGCGCCTAATCACAACAAACATCATCTCAATGCGCTATTTACTTATTTAGTACTCTATCATTCTTTCAGCTTAAAGAAAATAAATATAAATATTTATTGCAGATGGAATCTGGCATTTATATTAATAATCCACAGTCCCTAGTAAAACTTCTGCTTGTCATCCAATAGTTCCAACAGCAGTATGCATGCATTTGATGGATCCGTGTGCACGTGTAGCTGCTTTTGTGGTGTGTCATGTAGATGTAGATGTTTCTCTCCGGATCTAAACGAAAATGTTGCTGTGCGCACCAGGCCTAAGATGATCGTCTGTCATGCCAGGTTAAAATCCTCCCACCAAAGTCTTCTGGAGTGCAGCCACTCATGTGCTTTTGAAAACAGTATGTGTCGCACACCTTAAATTCTAAATGCTGTTGCTAAAGAGTACAAAACATGAAGTCTGCAGCTGCTTGGAACCACTGTCAATGGAACATTTATGTTTTGAGAAAGTTAGAGACTGAAATGAAGCAGTCGTGTTGTAGTGGTTAAGTCTGATAAGACTTCCCTGGGAAGTGTCATCCTTCTGAACAACTGAAATACAGCATGCCCTCCTGTGCATTCTAAATCACCTTGTAAGATTTTCACCTTAAAATAATGTTTATAAAATTGCGATGACACATCAACCTTTGAATGAGTGAATGTCACTTCCCCTATAGCCTCAGTGGACCCACATTGCCTGTAAAAGCACCGTTTTTTTTTGTAGGGTAACTAAAGACTACAACTATAGCAGCATCCCAACAGCCAATCACAGAGCGTAACTTTAGCCACCAACAACTAAGCATCCTCTGATTGACTGTTGGGACTGAGGTCATAGTCACCATAGTTGTAGTTTTTTCAGTGTTCCTATCAAGAACAACAAAGTTACACAGTTCTGCTTTAAATCCAGTATCCGTTTATCTTATCTAAACCAATATCAGTGAACGAGGTGAATATTGCATGACCTATGTTAGGCTTGGTGCATCCCTTATAGAAACATATTCACAAAAATCCATCCATCCATGCAATGATGCTCTATCCGTCTGTCCATCTTTCTGTTCATCCGTCCATCCACATTTCATGGGAATTGCTCCTTGTCCTAGGCAATTGCCTGGTCACCAAATTCACTTGCCATGATCCTCAGGTTGGTCTGCATCCAGGTTGTGCTCAAGGTCAAGATCAAGTTCAAAGATCAGGAGATCTGGGCACTTATGTGATTTCAGAAAAATCAATACTCCTCCTAGGCAATTGACCTAATTCTTAACAAACACATGCAGTGATCCTCAGATTGGTCTGCATCCGGGTTGACCTCAACGTCAAGGTCATTGTCAAAGATTGGGAGATCTGGGCACTTAAGGTTTCATGAAAATTGTTCTTCTGGGCAATTGCCCCAATATTCAATGAATTTATGCACATCATCCTCAGGGGGTGTGCATTTTGACTGTGCTCAAGGTCAAGATCAAGGTCAACAGTTAGGAGATCGGAGCACTCTTGGGGGGATTTCACCAAGCTGGACGGAGCTGTTCCGTCATTGAAGGTCTGGTTAATATGATGGAATGAGGATTTTAGTCATTCTAAATAAGCTACATACTATAAACTAGCTTATTAAACTCTGATTCTTCTTGTTCATATTGCTTACAGGCAGCACTGAGGGGTCAAGGGAAATACATAATAGATTTCATGTGTTAATGGAAGTAATATCAAAATCATATTTATAGTGTCGAGCAATATCTTTTAGCATTAAAGGATTTGACTGATCCCTCCTCTGCTTTACGTCTGCTGCGGTTTCTGGAAGAGCTCCTAATCTATTGGGCTGGAGAACTCTTCCTGCGGGGTCACCCCAGTAATTGGGTCTGAGCCTGTCCTTCCTAACCAGCCAAACCTCTGTCCGCCTGCCGTCTGACCGCCGGGGCCACACACTCGCACGTTTGATGCTAAATGTGCTGCAGCGGAGCTCAGAAATTACACTCAATAAATACAGAAATCAAATAAAACAATTTCAAAATATTAGCCTTGCAATCCACATCCCTTCAGTCACATAGATCTGCCTTTGTTGCTCACAGTAAATAGGTTTCCCTCTTCCCTGCCAGTTTAAGCAGGGATGTTGGGTCAATGGTTTGGCTTAATTAAACTCAGTGTTGATTTGCAGGGATGGGGGCCAGACCAGTGAGTGGTTTGGGCCTGCTTTGTGTCCTGACACGGTTCTTAGCGGTGCCAACACTTCATTAAGGTTGGCTCTATATGAAGGCTTTGTCACTCCATGCTGGGTTGAGGACCGGGTTATATCAGCAGCTTCCCCCGTTCTCTGTTCAAAAGTATGTTTTACTGGGAGTGCTCCTGACTTTTAGGGGTTTTTCCACGAGATTGGGTTGGCCCATTTTAGTTCTGCCATGCCAAACTGTGAGAGCATGCATTTTCTATTTAACCACTCAGCAGGGGATAGTTGCATTGTTGATAATGGTCTACTAGTGACCTCACCTCCCTTGTCCTCAGTGTATGCTGAGATTTTTTAAAAAGTCGATCTGATTCCTAGTAGAAAATCCATGGTTTCTTTATTTTCTCTTCCATGTCCCTCTTTACCCTTTCACACATCCATCTTATGTTATCTGATCATCTGATCTAAAGCAGAGTGAAGTTACTGCTGATAGAAACTTTTTTTTGTTAAACATTAAAACTTACACTGTTCAAAATCATGTCATTTTCACTAACAGGAACTAGGGGTGGGAATCATGAGGGACGTCGTGATTCGATTTGGATCGCGATTCTTGGGTCATGATTTGATCCTATCATGATTCAGCGATAATCATGATATGGCGATAATCAAGTATCACAATCCCATATATTCCAAATTTTTTTACCTTATTCAACCTCAAATCATGTCCCAAAGTAAAACTGTTGACATCTCTTTCATATAATGAAGTATTCTTGGAGCTTCATTTTTCACAGAGACACATCTCTGCACACAGTGAGGATGGTGGACGGTGCTGTTTGGACTAGATTCCAACTCTGGATAGGTTTAGCTGACTCTGTGGACTCTTTTAAAAAGCAGCTGAAAACATTTTTGTTTAACAAGGATTTCCGTTGAGTTTCAACTGCTTTTTAATGGTAAGTCTGTTGTTTTTAAATTTTTTTTAATCCTGCGTTTTAACTTGTTTTTGTATTTTTACAATTATTTTTATCTATCAACTTCCTTTTATTCCATTTTATTGTGCAGCGCTCTGTGACTATGTGTCTCTGAAAAGCGCTTCATAAATAAACTTTACTTACTTTGCGATCGGAGAAAAGGCTCCATGCCGGTGTCTCGTTAGCTTAGCCATAGCTAATGCTGCTCCAAGACGTGTGTGGCCCACTGTATTCCGAGTGGGTTTTTTTTTTCGTGCAGTGCTTCTTGCGGGTTGTGTGTCATGTCAAGGTCTTTCCTTCCATCTTTGTTATAAAATCCAAAAAAAGGCCCGACATTTGAGCTAACTTTGAGCTAATTGCTTCCTAACTTTCAAAGCTGGCTGTAAATTACCGAGACAAGCTATGAATTCACTTGACTGGGTGTTTGCTTTATGCCATCTAGTGGACTGAAAACGCCATTGATTAACTGATAACCCAAAAGTATATGTGTGTGCATTTTTTAAAAAAATAGAAGATCGATCCCTGCGTTTATGGGTCGATGCATTGTCACCAGTGCCAAGTATTGTGATACATCACTGAATCGATCTTTTTTCCCACCTCTAACAGGAACCTTGAAAACTATGATTATTTACGAGACGACATTTTTTCTAATCTTTTATTGTCCAGTCTTGGTGAGCCTGTGTGAATTGCAGCCTCAGTTTTCTGTTCTTAGCTGACGGGGGTGACACCAGTTGAGGTCTTCTGCTCCTATAGCCCATCTGCTCTCCAGTGTGTTCTTCCTTCAGAGATGCTCTTCTGTAGTATACCTTGATTGTAATGAGTGGTTATCTGAGTTATTGTTGTCCTTCTGTCAGCTTGAACCAGTCTGGCCATTCTCCTCTACCCTCTGGCACAGGGTCGGTTTTTTACGCCCTAGGCAGGATTTGGATAGCCCCCCCCCCCCCCCCCCCGTGCGCATGCGCACACTCACACACACGCACACACCACACTCACACACATCACTTTCGGGGCCTCACAATAAAGTTAAGAACTTCAATCTACACAAAACCACCGCAACATGAAGCAGTTGCATCTTAAAACCGCTAAATGACCTTAACATGCATGTCCACACATCACAGTTTACAGTGGCATAATAACTCCCGCTGCTGCAGCTTTAACCATACCCACAGAGACCCAGCAGCTGATTACAACATTTTATCACTCTGCAACCAACATTCACTGAATCTGAGCCAACAGACAAAGAAGACAAAAAACTTTACTTTATACAGCCAGTGGCGGAGCCAGGAAATTTTCAGTGGGTTGGCCAGGATGGATATGTGATCATTTTCTGGTGGCCTAGAAATCGGTATTCACCAGAACATAATGTTTCTTGCAAAATAAGGGGTTAAATAAACTCTCTAGTACTGTATTTACTGTATATGTTCATACTTGCTATTAAATTTTGTGTGTAGAGTTTTATACAAATACGAATACAAATACTTGATTATCCACAAATGTGGACATCTGTTTTTGGTTTCACCGTAAAAATGCATAGGGACATAACATTTTAAAAATAAAATAATACAATATCAGCCGATGGCTGATAAGACACTCCGTTTCATGTAAACAAGTTTCATTGCATCTATACACACTGAATATACACACAATATTGAATAATTTACAGATCAATAAAAAGAAATAATAGTTAAAAAAAAATCTGCTTGTTGTACAAAACCTTGCATCACCATCTGTCACTACGCACAATCCCAGTATTGATTATTGTTAGGAATTTTATGTAGGGCCTGTCATTAAGGAGACAGAAAATGACTCTGTACAACTTTGTAATGACAAAATGATGAGAACTTAGGAAACATTCTGTTCTTAAGTACAGACATCCTTACCGCTCTTAAGAGTCTACTGGTGCATCTTAGTAAATTAGAATATTTGGAAGAAGTTAATGCATTTGGCAATATATTTAAAAAGTTAAACTTTAATAGATTACATATACTGAAATATTGCAAGTCATTTTTTATCCTACTTTTGATGATCATGACTCTCTTTTTTAATGTTCTGCAGAACAGGAACCTGCTGTAAACCACTTCTTAACTGAGTCAGGCCAGTTGATTTCAACTTTTGGTACTTTTTACCTTTCCTGCGTAAATAATAAAGTGTAGTTGTTGAAATAAATTTCAAATCTTGATATTGTGGTTTACTGAGATAAACTAGTATGTCCTTACAATGAGACTATGACCTCACACTGCTGGAACACAGGAAATACTGATATATAATGGGGAAAATGATTTTAAATCAAAGTCTGATTTAATTCTTTAAACATGAATCCATCATAAGTATGACAACCTAACAAGTTCAGACAGCTGAGGTCTGTTTGATGGAGGACTACAGAAGTAAATTAACCCTTCTTGTGTCTTGGTTTCATGGACATGGAAAGCGCCCTCGTATAATTTACTGCTCTTGCCTTGGAGGACTTATGTCTCCCAAATAACCATCCAAAAACCTCACTTCTTGGACACCAATGAAGAAGAGTTTGTAAATAAATGTTGATGTGCTCTATTGCAACACAGAGGAGGCATTTGCTCCCAAATTTGCCAACTATGATTCTAAAAAGAGATTATTTAGCTTATGAAGGTAAATATCTACATTTTGTTATAACAGAAGGTGGCCGAAGCTGGTTAATTTTCACCTGCCAATGACCCCAGCGCCATGTGACTGGACAGAATAATCGCGCCGGTTCCATGTCGTCATATAAGTTATAAAATGCAGAGGAATAAAAGCGAAATTGAGGTGGAATAATCATAAGAGTTTCTGGATGTGGGAGAGAAAGTTAAATTTTTTTTTTTTTAGATTTAGTATACTTTATTGATCCCCAGAGGGGAAATTGAGGGTCATCCACCACCTGGATGGATGAAGCAGCCACGATATGGCGCTATCCCTTAACCATTCACACACACATTCACACCTAGGGCCACTTTAGAGTCTCCAATTAACCTAACCTGCATGTTTTTGGCATGTGGGAGGAAACCGGAGAAATCCCGGGGTAAACCCACGCATACACGGGGAGAACATGCAAACTCCACACAGATCACTGTTGGTCGGCGGCTGGGATCAAACCCACGATCCCCACGATCCCTCGGCCAAGGGTAAACTGTGCTGCCACAGTGCTAACCACTGCGCCACCGTGCAGCCCGACAGACCGACAAAATGACCGACAGAAGACAAAAGAAAGATGAAAAATGGCAAAACGAGCCGCCTGGCCAGTGGCAAGTCTGACAGATTTCTTTGTTTGTTTACATTGTACTGATTTTCTGGTTCATATACTTTGAAGATAAGATAACAAAAACCCAAAACAAAAAACAAAACCATCCTTTGTGTAAATATGTCCAAAGTCCACTTTTGACTGAAAGTTATGTAATTTGATATGGCTGCTGTGGCATTATGCAAATTAGATGTGTAAATTTACTCCTATCTCAAACTTTGGATCATATTCTACATCTTTCTAATTGACAGTAAGCCATTATCTCTTACCACTTTCAAGTTATAGCTTGGGAAATCTCTGATGTCTGAATTGAATATTTTCTTGAAAAAAAATCTTGACCACCAGGGGGAGAGGTTGCTGGAGGAAAAGTGTGCCACAGACAGTTATTGGGTGATAAAAGAATGAACAGTAACTGAATAAACAGCATTACTAGTGCATCTTTGTAAATTGCAATAATGTGAACAAGTTTTTTTGCAATATAAAGAAAATGATTTATTCAGTTTTGATCAGGTGCACAGTGAAACACTTGGAGTCTTTTTTAATTTAATTTTGATGATCATGGTTATATTTTGTACTAACCTGAGCGCCTTCATGACTATTCCTACCAAACTAAATTACTGCCTTTATTACAGAGTCTGTTGTAATGAATAAAGCCATGACAGACCTCTCAGTTATAATAATAAAAAGCACAGAGTAATTTACCAAAATGTAAAATGATTCTGCGTGGTTGAGTCTTACCGTAGTCAATTTTCCTGACAGAAAACATTCAAAAAATTAATCTGACTCAAGTTAATGTGCCTCGAAATGCATTAACATTATGTTAGTGTCTTAACATGAAACGCTAGCTCACTTAACCGTTAATATTATGGCAGACACTGTGCATAAAACATGAGTTTATGATACATCTTTCCAGTTTTTCCTACTAGTGAGCTGCTGTTGCTGAGACTTTTTATCTTCGCTGAATTACATAAACAGCCAAGTGACTTGAAACTACTGAAGGCATATCAACGTGACTTCCCCTCTGATATTATAGCTTACCTTTATCAATTTGTGAATCGAAGCACCATTGCCTGCAGCTGCTATGTTTTCAAGTGTGACTGCTGGCTACCGGATGTGTGCGTGCGTTTGTGAGGTCTGACAGGGCAATGTAACCATAAACAAGCGTTTCGCCCGAGGCAAATGCAGCTCTGGCTGCTGTAGTATATAAAGTGGCCAAGATTATGCCAAGGGGGGCCATGGCTTTCCCTGGCTACCCCCCAGCTCCACCATTGGTGTAGGGCTGCCACACCAAATATCCCAAATATTCGGGCCCATTCTTGTGGCCGGCCTGAATGCTTTGCCCATGCTCAGAACTTTCCAGGTGCTTTTGAAGTGGGGAAATATCAAATGACGTTCGAAGTGTATTCTACTGGAACTATGACTGCATTCTAAATATTCTTACGGCATTCCAACAGCATCTGAAACATTCTGATCGCATTCCAGGGAGAGACGAATCACATAAAAACGCGGCCCGAATATTTGGAATACACTCAGAATGCAGTCAAAATTTTTTGAATGCACTTCGAATATCCAGGAATTTACAAGGAATTTTCATTCTGACGGCATTCTGGCTCATTCCGCCTCTAGTGTTACTAGGGCTTTAACACAAATATCTAATCAGCCAATCACATGGCAGCGGTCATTTGCATTTAAGCATGTAAACATGGTCATGATGAGCTGATGAAGTTCACGCCAAGCATCAGAATGGGGAAGGAAGATGATCTAAGATGGTTGGTGCCTGGCTGTCTTGTCTGAGTTTTTCAGAAACTGCTGATCTACTGGGATTTTGACCCAAAACCACCTCTAGGGTTTACAGAGAACGGTCTCAAAAAGGAAAATATCCAATGAGCAACAGTTCTCTGGGCCCAAATGCCTTGTTGATGCCAAAGCAGGGCTGGCCCAAGACTTAGGCAATATAGGCTGTTGTCTAGGGCGTCCTCTGCTGGGGGGGTGCAGCTGCAAGCCCTCAATTTTTAAAAAATTAATAAAGTAAAATTCCTAATAGGCAGAGGCACTGTGCCGGCAGACAATGCAGACAAATACTTACAGCCCCAGGCCAGTAGGGGCCTTCGAGGTCTGACCAACTTTGAATCACTTCTTCAGCAGTGCAGCTTAGCGTGGTGGCAAAAAAAAAAAAAAAGGCTTCGTGTGGCAGCCCTACACCAATGGCAGAGCTGGGGGGTGGCCAGGGGTAGCCATGGCCACCCTTGGCATAGTCTTGGCTCATTCCGCCTCTAGTGTGACAAGGGTTTTAGATCAATTTGAAATTCCCACCCAAATGTGGCACACGTTTTGAAAATTCTTCATTTTGGCTGGTTCTGCTCAGTGTTAGGCAAGTTACTAAAAATAGTAACTAATTACAGTTACTAGTCACTTCTTTTCAAAAGTAACTGAGTTACTTACCAGTTACTGCATGATTAAAGTAACTAGGTACTTGGAAAAGTAACTTTCACGTTACTTTTAAATGCATACTTAAATCATCTTGCACACACAGCAAGCTCAAGGGCCCCTTGTTCTCATCAGAAAAAAGAAGAAAAACTGGTGAGAAAAAAAGTCTCATCTTACAGAGAAAAAATGTCTCAGATTTACACAAACTATTGTAATCAGTAGAAAGTCAGAAATTTACTAGAAATAAAGCTGTAAATTTACAGAGGATATTTTGGAACCCCTGATGGGCCGTTTTTGGCCCATGAGCTATATGTTTGACACCCCTGGACCAGCCCATTAAAAAATGCATATTTAGAGGATTTCCTTCCATGAAATAATTGTATATCACAACAGCATGTAAATGAATAAGATAAAATAAAACAGAAAGCACAGATAAATGAAAGTTCACATTAGAAGAAGCTGTTCTTTACTGCAACAAATCACAGTCACTTTTTCTCTGTGCGGTAAGAAAACTTACACAGTTACTTACACAACTTACACATTTACACAACTGCAGACATTAAATGCAAGCTTCTTGCTCTAAAAATCCTCATGTTTAATCACAGAGGTAGGAGCTGTTGGGAGCTACTCACCGCTCGGACAACAGGTGATCAGGGCTTGATATGAGAAGTCGCCACCGCCATGGCGTTTCTTCCCACCGGGTTGTGGTGTGAGCAGGACAGGAAACTGACCCGCGGAGGAGACTGACAGCTGCGTCAGCTATGTAGGATCAGTTTATATTTATTTGCACTAAAAATATCTATCCATATTAATAAAACGAGTAACTCGAGTAACGCATCTGACCATATTTCAGTAACTGTAATGCAATACTGAATTTTTAAACAGTAATTTCGTTACACAGCATGTTACTCCAAAAGTAGTGGCGTTACAGTAACATATTACTTTGTAACGCATCACTCCTAACACTGGTTCTGCTTGATTCCTGCTGATTTTGAATAAGTGTGACGTGGGCATAACAAACTGTTTGAACAGCTGATCACTATTAAAGTAGCTAGTGAGTGTAGAAGTTGGGTAGTACTGTGCATTCAACTGACTAAAAGAGACATACAAAGCTATGCTGATAATTAGCACATTTTACGCCATTGTTGATGCACAGCACGTAGAATTACTTGTTGAGTATGCCCAAGATTCAGCTTGTACCGAGAAAAGGAACTCATCGTCTTGTCTGGGTTCTGCAGCTTTTCCCCACATTTCAGAGACATGCTCATTGGGTTAACTGGTGATTTCAAATTGTCCATATAGGTGTGGATATGAGAGTGAATGATAATCTGTCTGTCTGTTGACCCTGTGATGGACTGGCATACTGTTAGGGGGTGTACCCCCGTCTTGCATCCAAAGGTTGCTTGGGTAGGTTCCAGTCCTCCTTGTGACCCTAAAAAGAATAAGCTGCTAAAGAAACTCAATAGATTTGATAGAACAAATCCTGCACTTGCAAGAGCCAGAATCAGGTTAGCACGATATTCAGCTTAACATTTTTCACAAATATGAGTGGAAACACCACTCCATCACAGATGAGGGACAATTACCCAAAACAAACTTATGTTCCACAGGCATTCAGTGCCATTGTTTTATGGCGAAATGGCATCTTATGGTGTGGTCAGATAAAATACAAAGCCAATTTTTCTCTAAAATTATTCAAGCAAATGCCACTTTGCAACCTGAAATTAATTGGGCCGAGGCATCATTTTTTTTTTTTGAAAAGTTCCAATATTTCTTCCAGAATGGAGGGACTTTTTATAACATTATGTTTAAGTGCTCAAAACTGAGTTTTACTGTTCTAAGAGACTTCACATTTTCACCCAGTTTGAAACATTTTCACCTCATGCGAACACACCTGTTCCACTGTTTGTGAATTGATTTGTGTTCCATAGAATAAATTCAAGTGCACTGCTGAGAAATATTGATTGGCATTTAGTTTGAACACGTCATTAGAGCTGATTGATCCTAATCCTACAGATGGTGATAAAATACCATTGGCTCCTCAGGTGCATTCACCAAATGTTGGAACAGACATTTCCTAAGTCAAAGAGGAAGATGGGGTTTATCACACAGTTAGAGAAGTGGTTCAGCAAAATTATTTTATACTTTTCTTTGAGATGATGCATAAAAGACATTTTTTCTTTTCTAGTCTGTCTTAGGTGATCACATCTCTTTGTCACAGGCTTAAAGATAAAGGGGAATGTTATGACGATCTATGGTCTAGGGTGCAGAATGCATTTATGGGTGTGTCCAATGCCATTTTTGTTATAATTGCCCTTCAGGGTGGAATTAGAGGCACCAAACGCGGCTGTGAGTTTGCAGATTTAATAGTGGAGGAACACAAATACACAAACAAAACCAAACAAAACTAGTAGAAGCAGGTGGATACAGGAGAAGCCCAAAATAGCAATAGCTAAGGCGAGAGGAGTCATCGACTAACCCTGGAGAGTTAGACGTGGAATACACGCTAGGAATAACACAGAGGCAAAAAGGCACTTACGTCCGTATGTTGAGAGTTGAAAGTGAGAGTAGTGTGCTGCGCCAGAAAATAGTGCACAGCCCCTTAAATAAGGCTAGAAACAAAATGAAACAAGTGATCACAGGTGTGGATTACCTGAGTGGGCAGGAGAAAGCAAAAAAAACAATTTAGACCAGCTGGGAGTGATGAGAGAGGAGGGAGCGATCGGAGTTGACAGCTGACAGGGCGACACCCACGCAGGGCAAAACCCCAGAAAGCCACTGAGAGCTGTCAACCCCGAGAGAGAGAACACAACAGAATACAAATATAATGGGATGGCAGAAAATGAAGACAAGTAACCTCAAAAATGTAATTTACAAACTATAATAAACATAGACAGGAAACTAAATCACACTGAGATACAATGCAGGATAAGTGACAAGGTAACCAAAGATAAAATGACAGGAAGGCAACTTAAAATGACAACACAGTACAAATATGAAAAAAAGGGAGACTGAGCCCGGTGGAATCCCCCCCACGCTCAGATCGTGACAATTTTGCTGTTATGGAAGAGCAAAAACAGATTTTTCATCACCACAAAAGTCCTAATACTCTTAATTATTCAGAGGTGTGTTTTGGGCATCATATGCAATAAACCAATCACTGTTTTTTGGTTCAAGTTCCGGCCGGGTCATGCCAAAGACCATATAAAAATGGAACTTCCTGCCGTCCAGCTTGGTGCTCAACAAAACGGAAGGGAGGAGGGAAATGTGGGTGGCAGTGGCTCAGGAGGTAGAGCGGGTCATCTAATAACCAGAGGGTTGACAGTTCAAATCCCACTCTCCCCAGCCATCCTGCCTTTGTGTCCCTGGGCAAGACACTTTACCCATCTTGCCTCCAGTGTTCATGACACTGGGTATGAATTAGGGATGTTAATGATTAATTGTCGATAAGAATTTAGTCAGTTAAATTCGTTGTCAATTAATTGATAACTCGGCAGTCATTTCCAATGACTTATCCTATGAAATGTAGTGGCTTCTCCATCCAGGCAGGGGCGCACGCGGTCACCTACTGCCACATTTCAACTGAAAAAGCAGAAGAGGACACAGAGCCCCCAGAGTACATGCAGAGTGAAAAAACTTGCCCTTCCGTGTTACGTCGGAGAGCCACCAGAAGTTCCAATGGCACGTTCCAATGTCCATCCGCCTACTTCAAATCAACAGGGTGGAGAAATGGACAGCAGCAGGCTACACAAGCGCAAAAGCCTATCCCCGCTATACGGGAAAGCAGACCGGACTCAAGTCACCACTGAGGCAACAGACAACAGAGGGAGCCCAGATCGTACTGGATTGCCGGGGTACTGTGAGAATGTTTAACATGCAACAGATGAAGCAGCTCACAATTTGTTTTCCTGTTAAAACAGTCTACCAGTGCATCCCAGTAAATTAGAACGTGAAAGTTATTTTTTTAATATAACTAAAAAAGATAAATTATATGATACTGGTAATAGTTTTTAAATCTACTCCATTATTATTATTATGCAGTCCCTCCAGGATTTCGTGGGATGTTTTTATGATTGTTGCGGCCCAAAAAGCCTGAATTTGTGGGAGCTTTTCTAAAAAGTTGCGATAAAAGTTGCAGTGTTTTGAGAGGGGTTTTTTTTGCACTAAAAGTTGTGGGAATTACAAATTTTAAAGCAGATGTTTGTTTTTTTCCCCCAGTTTACTACAGTGATATTCAATAGACCAACATAAGAAAAGCACAAGATTGTGAATTTCCTATTACAGTGATTTGCAAATTAAGCAGAAACTTCTGCTATACAGAAAAACTCTTTTGTGCAACAGCAAATACAGACTTTAACACAATATCCATTACAACAGCTAAATTGCATTGAATTCATGTTAAGGTGCATTCAGACCAAACGTGAACGGGCAAATTTTTCACGTGGTGTGATTACATTATAACTCAATGCAAACAGGCGAATAGACATGAATTCACGGTCTGAGTGAGATGCAGACAGGCAAAGTTGCCTTTATAATTTCAGCAGCAGTGTTCAACCTACTGTGGAAATCCCCGAAATAACGTCATGCTTTAGGTTTACATTATCTGACGGGGAGCTCACCTGAAAAAGTTGGCCCTGTCTCCAAAACTTTACAAGATGTTGACTGTTTCTGTTGCTAGCTTGCTAGCCTTGTTAGCACGTCCGTGGCAGGAATCCGTGGGTAAATAACTCCGACATCCAGATTTAGCTGAAAGCTCCCGGTCCTCCTGTTTCCAGGTGAGTGGCAGGCTCATTTTCAAACTAGTTTACTCTGCAGTGGTGATACTTTTACTCTGGTGACGGCAGAACCTCAAAGCTAGCATATTTCCTTGGATGTGAAAACGCAAATGAGTGATTTCATGTATACTCTCCTCTTTCCATTCACTTTGTATGGATTTGTGCCGCCCGTTCGCGTTTGGTGTGAAGGCATTTTTAAAGAGTAGAGATTTGGAAATTATTGGCAGCACCTTCATTTGAAAACTCCCTATGGTTCCCAACCACTCGGTACCGAGCGGAGAGGAAAAAATAAATAATTTATTCTGTTGCTCTGTATTGTCTAGTGGAGTCTGTGTTTTTTTTTTTTTTTTGAAAAAAAAAATTAGACAGTATTCTCTCTCTTTCCATGCCGACAGCATTTTTCCTTTCGATATGATACCATTAATGAAATCAAAATCACATGATTGCAGTTTCATTAACAACTTTATCGCAAAAAATAAATAAATAAATAAAAATAAATGCCTATAAAATAATAAAATAGAACAATGAGCAAAGTAAATAAAAATAAAATGATTTTTTCTCAATGCTAATAAAAATAATTAAGGCTTAAAATGAATGCAAAATTAATTCAATTTCTTAATTTGGTGAAGATTCTCAACTGGATTCAAGTATTTTTTTACTTCTGAAATGTTTCACCATTTGTCCAAATTCTATGGTAATACCAAGCTGCATATATGCGTAATTTTTTTCTCAATGCAACGTTTTTTTTAATTTTATTATTTATTTATTTGTTTATTTACACTGTTATTTTACAAACTTAAATAGTACTTATTTTGTTTATTTTTCAAATTTTATGCTGCTTGGTATCACCATAGAATTTGGATGAATGGTGTAACATTTCAGAAGTAATACTTCTTCTGCCGCCCCCGACGCTGCTGAGCTCACTCCTCACGGGAGTGAGTGCTTGGCTGCACAGTGGGCAGTGAGTCTTCGGTTCTGATATCTGACAGGCTGCCATAATCATGTGACACGGCCTATCATCTGTAAAACATGCTTTGGCTGGCTTTTCACCTGTTTTTACACATAAATATAATGCCTAAAACTCTCAGAAGTGAAGACAAATTGCACGTTTTGTATTAACATAGTGGTATCGGGATATTTTAAAAAGTATTGACCAGCTATATCGAAGTATCGATACGCCCATCCCTTTTGTCCATGTCCAGGCTGGAGATTCACAGCTTTAAAGCTCATTGACAAGATGTAGTAATGTTTTTACCTCTTTTATGGGGCAGCACGGTGGTGCAGTTGTTAGCACTGTTGCCTTACAGCTAGAAGGTTCCTGGTTCGAATCCCCAGGCTGGCAGAGGTTGGAACCTTTCTGTATGGAGTTTGCATGTTCTCCCTGTGCTGCGTGGGTTTACTCCGGGAGCTCCGGTTTCCTCCCACAATCCAAAGACATGCATGTTAGGTTAATTGGTTGTTCTAAATTGTCCCTAGATATCTGTTTCTTATAGGCCCTTAGAATAGCGGGTTAGTACTAGTGAAAGCGCTTTGAGTGGTCTTTGTGACTAGAAAAGCGCTATATAAGTGCAGGTTAGTTAGTAGTTAGTAGTTAGTTAAAGATGTATAAAATGTTCAAACATTGGCTGTAGTGTTAGATTTGCTCGTTTTGTTTGTGGTTTTATGGTGTCTGTCCTCACGCATGCTTCTGCAACGGGGTGCTTTTAAGGCAGGCGGACAATTTTCAACACAATCCCAGGGCTTTGTACACATGGTCAGGGCGGAGATGTTGCGAGATGTCCACCGGCAGGCTGGGGGAGACATAGGAAGGGATGGTGTTGGAAACCTCGCGGGTGAGTGGGTTTTTTTTTTGAGTCACACACTGTGTTTGCTGATGTTTTTTGTTAATACTCACTGTAAACACGGAAATGAGCGGGTGCAGTGATGCATTTGATTGGTTAGACTGAGCGTTTGGGTGCCAGTGAGAGACAAATTTGGTGAAATTGGCAGAAGTTGACGAGGATTGGCCAAAATTGCAGGGAAGTTGCAGTGATGGGACAAAGTTGCAAGGTTGCGTAGTAGTTGTGCTGAATGGCTGATTTTGCGTGAATTGACTCGATCACATCGGAAAATCCTGGAGAGACTGATTATTATTAATAATAATAATAATGGCCCTAGGTGTGAATGTGTGCATGAATGGTGAAGGGATTGGCGCCACATCGTGCGGCGTGACTGCCTCATACATCCACATGGATGCCCTGAATTTCCTTCTGGCATTAATAAAGTATATAAAATAAAATAATAGACAGGGGCGCATGATCTGAGGCATAATACTAATATGACAGCATTTAAATGTGAAGACAAATCTGTCTTGTGCTGGAGACTCCGCGTCCTTGTTCATAAAGTGAAAGTGTGTTTAAGGGATAACCACACTGCTGGCCTGATTTACTAAGCTACCAAATGATACTAACTGCATAAACAGAATGGAAAATTGTTTTCTTAGTGGGCCTTTTGTTGGTGATTTACTGAGGAAAATTGCATCTTTGACCACAGGTGTAAACTTGTGGAGGAGGAGTTTTTCGTGTCTCATGTTTCTGCCTTTAACGTTCAAAAACTCACCCAAAAACACAAGGAGAAATTAGATCAAGTGAAATTAATGGTGTTGGTGAAACTGACATGACATGTATTTTAGATATCAGTTTGTAGGCCTCAAAGATGGATTATGATAATTACGCACCGTAAAGAGCTCTGTCATCCAGAGGTTTCACCAGTCTCTCCCTTTGTCCATCACTGAATACATCGGAGGAAAACCTCGGCCAACCCACTGTAACTATCCTCCGAACTCCTCCTTGAAACCAAAATTAATGGTCCATCTGCTGAGTAGAAAATTTTTGTATCTTAACTAAAAAACAAATCTGTCAGGATATCATGGACGAGATCAAATAAAGGCTGCTTCTATTACACTTTGATTTTGAATTATCCTGTTAAAGGAATGACAGTGAATGAGGAGAGAATTAATAAAACAGTCATGAATTAGATAATAATGGATGCATAATCAGCATTGTGATCCAGTGTTTGGTGTGTGCAGAATATCTGCAGGGAGGCTTTACTTTGGGTGCGGGTGATGGCTGTTTACTGGTACCACGGGGCTGTGGCCTGTGTAGTGATCTGGACAGGGTCAGATCCTGTCCACGCTTTATGTTATGTGTTGGACTCATTATTATTATTAGGGCCCGAGCCACTGACAACGTCAGTGGACGAGAGCCCTATTGCATCTGCTCAGTTTATTATTATCATTATTATTATTATTATTATCATTATTATTATTATTGTCATTGGTATTTTCACTCTCACCTCAGTTTTCATTATCACTGTTATTATATCACCTTCTCAGTTACGTTTGTATGTTGTATATTTTCCCTGCTTCATCATTCATTTCTGAGATGGCTTTTATTTTGACAGTGTTGTTTGTTTAATTTCTTTCTAGCACAGCTCATCCTTGTTCAGCTAATTATTGTTCATGGCTTTCATTTGTCTAATTACTCATTTAATCAATCTGTCAATCAAACATGCTGTTGTCCCAACTGCTTGGAGGGTAGGAGTGGTTAGACCAGTTTTCAAAACAGGGATTAAAATTGATATAAACAACTACAGATCAATCAGCATTTTACCTGTTATCTCCAAAATAACTGAAAAATGGGTGGCTTCACTGTTATGTGAACATCTGAATTATGGGAACACCCCCCTGCATCAAGCAAAGTTTGGGTTCCATGCTCACCATTCAGCAAAGTCTTCAATAAGCTTGTTTTTAGAGAAAACTAAGTATTTTTTAGATAAGTGGAATTGTGCAGGTGCTGTGTTCTTAGATCTGAAGAAAGCATTTGACACCGTTGACCACAACATCCTTTTAACTAAACATACTCAGTTTAATTTTTCAGAACATGCTATCAAATGGATGAAATCCTGTTTAACCGACAGACAGCAATGTGTAATGGTCAACAGTGTCAAATCGCCATATTTGAAATGTCAAATGGGTATCCCACAAGGCTCCTTACAGTGCATCCGGAAAGCATTCACAGTGCTTCACTTTTTCCACATTTTGTTATGTTACAGCCTTATTCCAAAAGGGATTAAATTCATTTTTTTCCTCAAAATTCTACACACGATACCCCATAATGACAGTGTGAAAAAAGTTTTTTCTTTGAAATTTTTGCAAATTTATTAAAAATAAAAAACTAAGAAATCACATGTACATAAGTATTCACAGCCTTTGCTCAGTACTTTGTTGATGTACCTTTGGCAGCAATTACAGCCTCGTCTTTTTGAATATGATGCCACAATCCTGGCACACCTATCTTTGGGCAGTTTTGCCCATTCCTCTTTGCAGCACCTCTCAAGCTCCATCAGGTTGGATGGGAAGAATCGGTGCACAGCCATTTTCAGATCTCTCCAGAGATGTTCAGTTGGATTCAAGTCTGGGCTCTGGCTGGGACACTCAAGGACATTCACAGAGTTGTCCTGAAGCCACTCCTTTGATATCTTGGCTGTGTGCTTAGGGTTGTTGTCCCGCTGGAAGGTGAACCGTCGCCCCAGTCTGAGGTCAAGAGCACTCTGGAGCAGGTTTTCATCCAGGATGTCTCTGTACATTGCTGCATTCGTCTTTTCCTCTATCCTGACTAGTCTCCCAGTTCCTGCCGCTGAAAAACATCCCCACAACATGATGCTGCCACCCCCATTGGCGTGGTTATGAGCGGTGCCTGGTTTCCTCCAAACATGATGCCTGGCATTCATGCCAAAGAGTTCAATCTTTGTCTCATCAGACCAGAGAATTTTGTTTCTCATGGTCTGAGAGTCCTTCAGGTGCCTTTTGGCAAACTCCAAGTGGGCTACCGTGTGCCTTTTACTAAGAAGTGGCTTCCGTCTCACCACTCTACTATACAGGCCTGATTGGTGGATTGCTGCAGAGATGGTTGTCCTTCTGGAAGGTTCTCCTTTCTCCACAGTGGAACGCTGGAGGCCTGACAGAGTGACGATTGGGTTCTTGGTCACCTCCCTGACTAAGGCCCTTCTCCCCCAATTGCTCAGTTTACATGGCTGGCCAGCTCTAGGAAGAGTCCTGGTGGTTCCGAACTTCTTCCATTTACGGATGATGGAGCCCACTGTGCTCATTGGGACCTTCAAAGCAGCATAAATTTTTCTGTACCCTTCACCAGATTTGTGCCTCGAGACAATCCTGTCTTGGAGGTCTACAGAAAATTCCTTTGACTTCATGCTTGATTTGTGCTCTGACATGCACCGTCAACTGTGGGAACTTATAGAGGGGTTGTACTGATGTCATGTGGGTCACGTGTCTTTTGTTTACTGTGCCATTTTGGACAGCAACAAAAAGTCAAATCACCAACAGCAAGCGTGAGTGAGTGTAATCAACGAGCTGAATAGCTACACACAAATCAACACCGTGGTCCAACGACGAGGTGCAGACTTTTCTGTGCTTGGTAGCTGAGTAAAGAAATCCAGAGGGAGCTGGACGGAGCGACCTGAAAAAAATTCATGGCCACCGACTGGCAAAGGCAGATGGGAGGTAGAGTGGCGTCAACCCGACCACGGCGTCATCATTGTTGAAAACAGTGATAGAGGATGGTGAGTGACGTGATATTATGCATCTTTGCCATTATTTATCCCAGTGGTGGAAAGCTCACTTTGAACAAACACCATTGTCTCCTGTATGCAGACAGTGAGCTAGCTAGTTAACCATCAATGCTAACCCCGTGCGCTGCTTGTATTTTGCGCTTGTGTTGACAACATCTGACGAAATAAGCTAGTGTTAATCCTGATTAAAAAGTAGTTTTTTACATGATGCACTTTCGTGCTGTGCATGTACTGAAGTTGTGTGTGTATTTTCATTCTAGAGTCCCACAGCAGGCTGAAGATCTGCTGAACCGGGACCAGCAGCACATCCAGTTGCTTCTCAGTGAGGCAAGAGAGCATGAAACAGGAAGAGGTCAACTGGACCCCTGACCAAGTGAGCACCTCAAGTGGACCCCGGGGTCCAATTTGTACATGTACAAATACATTTTCAATCCAGTAATTTACAAACTGATTCAGAGCTTTCTAAAGCCTCATTCAGAACATTCTAGTACCACATACCTATTCTGTGGATTTTCATCTGAGGGCAGCCACCAGTGACGAGCAGAAAAAGTCTTTTGAAAGTATAAACAGAGCCAAAACCTTCTGTCACGCTGCCCGAGCGGTCAAGGCACACCAGAGAAGGAACGGAGGCTTCCAAACAGTTTTGCAATCAGCAATTTTCTTTATTACAAAAGATATTTTGCAGGCAACAGCTCACGTGAACATCCGACACCCACCCAAACCAAATGACAAAAACCTGTTATATACTTAGTGAGATAATTAGACTTAATTGGAACATACCAAAATCCCAAGCAAAACAATAAACATTTTCATATTTCCACATACCCAATAACATCTAAAAGAGACTTAAATACATAAATAATTTCCCGCCTATTTACAGAATAAATATCACACCATAAATAATATAATAAATAGTTTTAAACAAATAGTTTTACATATTAAATTACCCTTTACTCAACCATCACATGCCTCCTTCCTCCTGGCATCCTTTAAAAGGCATTCAAACCCCTAAGGAGTCTTTTGCCTGGATACCACCAAGAAGCATGCTGGCAAAGGTACGTGGTCTTATGATTCAATTGCCTCACCCAATTAATATAATTAACCTTAACATTTATCTCACAAAACGAATTCAATTCAGTCAAAACAGATCTCCAATTATATGTGCACTTTATCAATACAATCCATGTTAATGTTTACAAATTCTACACATATAATATAATTCTCAATTACAGAAACCGTAGCAGTGGCGATGGGTCAGCTTAGTTGTCATCTTACACAGATATATTTTTTACACTTCTTGGTGACCGGGAAAAGTCTTTCCAACGGTTTTACACAGATTCTTGTTATTGTTCTCCTTCTTCTCGTTTACAAATCACTGGATTGAGAATGTACTTGTACATGTACAGATTGGATCCTGGGGTCCACTTGGGGTGCTCACTTGGTCAGGGGTCCACTAGACCTGTATCCCATGAAATTACCTTGTGAAGGGAGGAGATGGCTCAGAATGCTGCCTTCAATGAAGCGTTCCTTGATGTGCTGGGCCACATTGAGAGTGGCTGGCGTGTGACCCATTTTGAGTTTTTTTTACAGTTTAAAGTTTGAATTTTGCACATTCTAAATAATCTGGATTTTGCTGGTGATTGTAATAAACAATTTAGTGAAAATCATGATTTTCTATTTTTCTTTTTAAGACACCGGTGGGAAGAGTCAACAGTACAAACCAAACATTTATCAATGACGTTGAAAATAATGGCTCATTTTTAAGAAAAAGTAACCAAAAACAATTATTTTATTTACTGAAGACTGTATTGTTGGATGTGCCAGTGCAGAAGACCCTGCACACTTTAGTGATAGTACCAGTATATGGAGGAATTCTGGGCCATATTAGCATCTGTATTTCCTAATAATGAGTTAGGGTTTAATGGGATTTAACATGTTTTAACAAACTACTTTATGGTTCACAATTCTGTTGACAGACTTACACCAAACCAAAAGTGATTTCTCAAACTGCTGGATTATTTAGACAGCTTTTTCACTCTTTTAGCATTTAATTTATGTCACTAATCTTGGTAACCTTCACAAATAAAACATAAACAAAAGTGGAGACATATCTGCAAAAGGCACAAAAGTTTATTGTAAAAATTCCTAGTGCAATACAAAAGGAGTACATAGTACATTATTCACACATAGAATATATATTTATACAGTATCTACATGTATATATCCAGTAAATCCATGTATTTTCCATGTAACCTTGTGACTGCATTATTTTAATCGCTTTTAATCCTAGATGAAGTTTGTTTTGGGTTAAAAATGCATCATAATTTTTAAATATATTTTATTATACCTAACTCAGTACTGTTTACCTGTAGAAATACATATTTTATGGCTAATATAACCCCATAACTATAATATGGCAAAGGGCAATCAATTTTTGGCAGCTGATCACTTTTTGCCTTGACACCACCGGTTGGAGCAGGTACATCCCATGATGTCTCAAAAGTCTCTCCATGATTTTCAAACAGATCAGAGCAATTTGTAGCACAAGAAGCTAAACGTTTCAACAGACATTCTGAAGCTCTGTGATCACTGTGGTTCGTGAAGCTGGGATGACATCCCACCACTGAGAGACTCGGTTGAATGGCCAGACCAACGGTTTGAAGCAATAATTTTGCCATAAGGCAGCCATCTGAAACACACACACACACAGCCTACATATTTTAGTACCTAATAGTGATAACGTGCTGTGATTGCAATGTAGTACGAAGGACTTATTAGTGCTTAACTAGCATTAGCAATCATTAGCTTACCCTCAAATGTGATCTAGTTTGTGTCCTCACTTCTTCTGCTGCCCCATGGCTTCCTGAGCTCTCCAGTAGTTTTCCAGAGTTTTGTCTTGCCACCTGTAGCCTTCTCTGGCTCTCCTTTTTTGCCTTTACTCTGACAAAAAGCCAGCGAGTAGCAGGCTCGCCTCCATATCCATCTTGTGTTTTGCTTGTCACATACAAATGATGTCATGGAAGTGTCGGGCCACCTTGCTGTAAAGATATCACTCACTAAAGGTGGTATTCAGTCGTAATGGATAACAACACCGTGGTGAGTCGGGCTGAGTTGGTACTAGTGGAATTATTATTATTCTCAACACAGAGTCTACAGCTATTTGCCGTCCAAAATGGCAGAAAAAACAATATGGCACGTGACCACTGACGTCACACCTATATAGACAGGTGCGTGCCTTTCCAAATCATGTCCAGTCAACTGAATTTACCACAGGTGGACTCCAATTCAGCTGTAGAAATATCTCAAGGATGATCAGTGGAAACAGGGTGCACCTGAGCTCAGTTTTAAGCTTCATGGCAAAGGATGTGAATTCTTATGTACATGTGATTTCTTAGTTTTTTATTTTTAATAAATTTGCAAAAATCTAAAAAAAAAAAAACTTTTTTCACGTTGTGATTATAGGGTATTGTGTGTAGAATTTTGAGGAAAAAAATGAATTTAATCCATTGTGGAATAAGGCTGTAACATGACAAAATGTGGAAAAAGTGAAGCGCTGCAAATACTTTCTGGACGCTCTGTACTTGGACCAATATTATTCTCCTTATATTGTACATAAATGATTTACCAAATGCACGCAGAAACATTCATATACAAATGTATGCAGATGACACGGTAATATTCACACCTGCAAAAAACACACAAGAAGCTGCCTGTATTCTTACAACAGCGATGACTCAAATCCATGACTGGCTTAATAATTTATGTCTCCTACTAAACACAAAAAAAAAACCTGTTAGCATGATGTTCACCAAACAACGATCAAATATTACGAACTCAAATATTTTCTTAAAAGTGGAGGAGCTGCAATTAGTCGTGAAATTTAAGTACCTCAGTGTGATTTTAGACTCCTAATTAACCTTTAAAAAAATGCATAAAAAAACCAATCAAATTCAATCTGAGAAATTTTAAACAAATTAGACCATCGCTGACAGTCAGTGTGGCCAAAATGTTTCTGCATACAATGATCTTCTCACACATTGATTACTGTCTTACCAACTGGTCTCTCACTGGTGTTGTGGAAATGTGAAAATTACGAGGCAGAGTTTATCTCATGAGTCAGGTTTATTCACATCTTCCAACATCAGCAAAGCAGAAAGAGGAAAAACACAGACATTCGTCCTTTATATATCCAGGACCTTCAAAGCTCACAGTCACATTGCCTTTAATCACAAGTAACAATGCATCTTCTCTTAAATCCTATAACATCCTCCTCATAGTCTCTGGCAGACCAGGAAATCCCCCAAGGCCGTCTCTTGCATACCAAAGACTAAATTTTCACATCCTCCTGTTATCTCCAAGGAGACCCAGTTCTTTGTTCTCTCTGAGATGTGAAGCTTAAAGTGATACACATGTGTCCCACAGTGTAACAATAATCAAACCCACTGAATCCTTATACAAAAGCCATAAAAATGTTTGATAAGAAAGATCCCACATATCACTTGTCACATTTACAAGAAATACAATTTTCTGTCTTGTGAAAATTATAAAACTCTCAAATTTGCCTGTTCAATTTCTAAAATATTAAATGGCTATGTACCCCCCCCCCCCTTTCCTCTGGGAGAATATGTTAAACTGAGGACTGTCACTGGTACAACCACCAGATTATCACTAGAGGAGACTGTGAGGTCCCCCACAGATGCACCACATTTGCTCAATCTGTGCTACCAGTGGGCTGCACCAAGATCTGGATTAACATACCACCTGCAATCAGAGAATGTACCACACTAAATACTTTTAAGACTTATTGTAAAAAAAAATTGGCTTTTAAACAACCAAAACTGTACCCATAACTAGTGGTTGCTCTGCAGCATGCACATATATACTGTATATGTGCCCGTGCGTCACACACATATGCCCCGTCTCTTGTTTGTTGTTGCAGTGAGATGCTTGGGTGCATGTGTGTGTGTACGGATACACAGAACTTCACTCATGTGACATTTGAATGTTTTGTTTTGTAGCACCTTAACTCTCGCACTTTAACATATCCACTTTGGAGAGTTTCATTGCAGATGTTCTTCTTGTGTATGATTCTTTGTTTGTGTGCTTTTGTGACCCGCCGGGAGACTACAGATGCAAATTAGCAATATTGTTAAATCTGGCATACTTACATTTGCATTAATGTTCATTAGTATGTAATGCCCCTTTCAAATAAACATGAAACTAAATGGCTGTTCCTCATTTGTTTATTATATTCATCCCTATTTATTGTTGTCACTCCCTTACCTCTTTGTTGGATCCTAGTGATTCTCTAATCATTCATCAGTTGCTTTTTCCTGTGTTCACACAAACGTTCACCATCTTAGCTGTTTGGGTTTCTCCCCCAGCGTAGCTGTATTACTGCCGTTGTGTCTTATTTTGTGTTTCAGCTTTCATGCTGCATTTATTTTTCCAGTAAATCGTGGTTAAGCCACCCTGCGAGTGAGTCCTTTCATCTGCCCCAGAGGAGCGTACATGACAGCTTGCTGTGATAAATGCTTAAATGTGTATATTTGTCCTCTAAGTTCCATCTTCTATTCCATGAAAATAGGGCTGCACAATTATGGCCAAAATGATAATCACAATTATTTTGACCAATATTGAAATCACGATTATTAATCATGATTATTCATTTACTTTAGGAAAAACACAGATTTCAATTACGTGTACTTTTTTAATGTTTTTTTTTATTTGTCCTACTCACCAATTGCTAGATGAAGCCTGTGGCCAAAGCACTGGAGCCTCGTCCATTTATTTAGAGAAGCTGCCTTGATGACGTTAGATCCACTGTCTGTTGTTATGCAGACTAGTCCCTCCTCCTGCAGGCCCCAAGATGATTGTGTTCCTTCAGTCCATGGGCTATAGCTTCTCCTATGTGGTCTTGTGGGGAAAAACGACATCTGCAAGTATCGACTCTTCATTTTAAAATCTCCATCAATGTAGTGAATTGTCAGGGACAGGTAGGGCTCTGTTGTTCTCCTTGACCGTAGATAGGTCAGTCGTAGTTGCAAAGTACTCGACAGTTGTGATATCCATCTGTATTTTTCATACAGCGCAGGTAATGCAACTTTGGAGAAATAATTACGTGAGGGGATCACATATTTCTTGTGCAGTGTTTTGACCATGTTTCTGAAGCCTTCATTGCTCAGTGTTTAGTGGACACATGTCTTTGGCCAAATAAAATGCTATTGCATCAGTTACTTCAGCGTGTCTTTGGGAGGTGGATGGATATGGTGAAGCTCTGTGCAGAGTTGATGCTATGGTTGGTTGCCTGGGTCGGCGCCGGACACCGACTGTGATTTATTGAAGTGACATTAGCTTTACCCTTCATGCATTTATTGTACTTGTGTTTGTGGTGTTTTTTCAGGTGGTTGAATAAGTTAGTTGTGTTGCCCTGCGGTGCAGACACAGCTCTATAGCACTCTTTGCATATAATTTTTTTTTAGTCAGCATCACTTGCCCTGAATCCAAAACATGTCCAGACAGCGGATGATGATCCCTTTCGAGGCACTAGCTCCTCACCTCCACGTGTTGCCATACTGTTACTTTCTGCTCCTGACATCTGGTTTGTGTTTCACCATCACACCAGTCCGCTATTGATAACTTAAGGCTGCCACTACAGGGTGCACTCGATTGTCAGTTCTGCAGCTTAATGTTGCCATAACGTTCGTTCGCCCCCTGGTGGTTGGCTGACTGTTGGTTGAGAAAATGCTTGATTTGATATGCAGCAGAGCCCACATTTTAAATGTTAATATCGCTGACGATCACGTTAATGTAATTGTGACAGCGATTAAAATTTGATTAGCTGTGCAGCCCTACATGAAAATTTAAAGGACAGATCAGACAATGAATAATGATAGATTCTTAAAAAAATCAGTCCGTCAAAATAATGGAGATTAAGAAATTCTGGCCCCTGTGTAGGAACAGTCATACGTGTGCACGCACGCCTTTTAAATGCACTGTGTAAGTAGGGATTGATAATGTGCCACTGGCTTTATACTTTGTTTTTTGTTCATCAAAGGTGCACTGACAGAGAATGCAACACTATCTATCTATCTATCTATCTATCTATCTATCTATCTATCTATCTATCTATCTATCTATCTATCTATCATACGAACACACCTAACTTTGCGCCAATCCTCACCCATTATAAAAGATTACTGTCCTACAAGTGCAACCCACACACACAGTCAGTCTCTGTTGAGATGGCAAGGGCACACAGTGGAAAAACAGAACAATGCGCTGACAAAAACTTATGAAAGCGGTGGCACAAGGCGGGAAGTGCAGCACAAATGCATGCTTTAGATTTTCGTAATGGAGCCCACAGTATTTACCCTTCTGATGATCTGAAATTGGAAGTTTATGCAGTATAAAATCCTGACTGTTTTCATTGGTATATAATCACTAAAATAAATTTTGAAAAGTTCCATTTTCTGTACCTTAAGTTTTTGTACATACAGGAAGCGGGTCCTTCTGTATGTAAGCTGCCATCTTGGATCACCAAAATGTTTGTCTCAAGTTTTTAAGTCAAACTGTAATCATGCACATGCCTTCTGCAGGTTCTCCTTTATGCTTTGGGCGACAGAGAATTGTTTGCATTTTGAAATCTAGCTTTTTTTTAAAATAATTTGAAATTACTGCAGCTTTTTCAAAATCAAATTGCAGGATCCTACAAATCATGGTAATCTCATGTTGCTTTTTACATCTTTGCCTCTCCTCCTCTTCCTAGTGACATGTCAGTGATTCAGATGGCTGATTTTCATTCTTGTTGCTTTTTTCAGTTTATTTATATTGGATTCAGATCAGTATGAATCAGTACTATCAGTCACAACACAAAGAAACAAATGCTGTAATTTATTGACAGGAAAGCTTTCCTTATACCAAGCGGTTGTGGTAATTTTCCAACCGAAGCACACAGTATGACTTCTCTTATGAAATGTGGTAATTTTACCTACTAATAGCAGGTGACCAAAACACTGATTATGAGTTCTCAGCTGTTTTTTTTTTTTTTTCTGATGAGCAGTTCAGAGGAGAACAAGGTGATGTTAACTGTTAATACAACACTGATATACAAACTTTTAGAATTCACTGTACCTGATTCTGTAATTTTAGAGAGATGGAGATGTAATAGTGAATAATGTGCGTGGTGATGGTGGTGGGGTTTATATTGCCTTAAGGAGCCTCGGGATTGAGCCCTCAGATCTTGGGATTGCTTCACAACATGAAAAGGAAGTTATTACTTTGCTGAAAGCACAGAATTTCAATGAGAATACAGGAACAAACAAAGTGTTAAAGAATTAATTTTAATATCATTTCTTAGATCAAAAGATTGGGCTGAGGCTTCACATAGTTCGGAGTTATGGAGCTGTGGCTTCTGCAAACTCATCCTGCAAATTTCATTTAAAGTATGCACTGTATCGTGGTGTAAAAACATTTCAGATGTATCCCTTTTTGCAACTTTAACATCTCATTTACTTCCTAGAGCCTCTGGATGATCAGGAACCAGATTAATGACAGGAGACGGATGGATGGGGGATTTTATTTACATTTATGCCCACAGTTAGTCATGCTCATGCCATAGTTGAAGTATTATTAATCTTTGTGTCTCATGGAGTGGCTAATGCTGGCAAACATGGTGATTTTCGGGTTTCGTTTGCAAACAGTTTTTCTTGTTGCCAGAAAATTCTTAAAACGGTCAAATTTTTTGGGCAAATGTATTTTTCAGCAAACAGTTGCAAATGTTTGAAAAATTGTTGTAAGCCTTTGCACTCGGTTGTAACATGTGTCACTAAAGTTCTTTTTGGTTTGCCTGGTAGTAGGCGTAGGGGGAAAAATTGATGAATCATAGTATTGTAATACTATGACACTGTGTTGATTCAGATACACAGTATTGTAACACTTTATTTAAAATTATTAATACATGTTACAAATGCAAACTTACCTGTACTACAGTCAGTCCCCTCCAGGATTTTGCAGGATGTTTTTATGATTGTTGCGGCCCAAAAAGCTTTTTTAAAAAGTTGCGATAAAAGTTGCGATGTTTTGAGAGGTTTTTTTGATACTAAAAGTTGTGGGAAGAATTACAGATTTTAAAGCAGATGTTTTTTTCCAGCTTACTGCAGTGGTATTCTATATAACGATACAAGAAAAGCATAGGATTGTCAAACATTTCCTATTACAGTGATTTGTAAATTAAGCAGAAACTTCTGCTATACAGAAAAACTCTTCTGTGCAACAGCCAATACAGACTTTAACACAATATCCATTACAACAGCTAAATTGCATTGAATTCATGTTAAAGAGTATAGAATTGGAAATTATTTGCACACCTTCATTTGAGAACTCCCTACGGTCTCCAACCACTTGGTACTGAGCCAAGAGGAAAAAAGAAATAATTTATTCTGTTAGTCTGTATTGTCTATTGGAGTCTGTTTTTCTGAAAAAAATTACACACAATATTCTGTCTCTTTCCGTGTAACTCCTACCAGTCTGTCTGCTGCACGTCTTCACACACACACACACACACACACACACACACACACACACACAATGTCTTTCAGTTACGGGGGAGTTATCCGTGTCCAGATCAGATATTCACAGTTTTAAAGCTCCTTGACAAGATGTAGTAATAATTTTACCTCTAAAGATGCATGAAATGATCAAACACTGGCTCTAGTAATTAGACTTGCTTGTTTGTTTGTGGGTCTGTGGACTCTCTTGGTGTTTTTGGGGCAGGCGGACGTCTTTCAACACAAACCCAGCACTTCGTACACGCGGTCAGGACAGAGACATGGCGAGACGTCCACTAGCAGGCTGGGGGAGACAGAGGAAGGGACGGTGTTGCAAACCTCACGAGTGAGTGTTTTTTTTTAAATCACACACTGTTTTTTGCCGAAGTGTTCTGTTAATACTTACTGTAAACACTGAAGTGAATGTGGTGCAGTGCAATGCATTTAGTTGGTTAGACTGAGCATTTCAGAGACAAGTTTGATTGGTGAAATTGGCGGAAGTTGACGAGGATTGGCCAAAATTGCGGGAAAGCTGTGGTGATTGGACAAAGTTGCAAGGTCGCGCAATAGTTGCACTGATTGGCTGATTTCGCATGAATTGACATGATCACAACATTGCGAAATCCTGGAGGGGCTGTACAGTAATAAAAATCCTTTTTCTTTTTTGCCCATTGGACAGTGCTAGGGTGAGATCAAAGATTGATTCAGCGTAGTATGGCAATACTTGCCAGTCACGAAGATCCACCAATCCCTAAATGCATGTACCAATCTTTTAGTAATTGTATGTATATACTGTAGAGTGGATATAAACTCTACACACCCCTGACCAAATGCCAAGTTTTTGTGATGATGATGAATGAATCTTTATTTCGGATAGATTAGATTAAAAGATTAAAAGAAAGGAACAGAATAATATAACAAGAGGAAAAAAATCCAACAAGGTCAAATTAAACAATAACTCCTCGGATTATACAATTTAACATAAGTTATCCGAAATGGGTGATGACTGAAGCCACAGCTTATATTGCCCACCCATGTTCCATCTAAGAATTCAAAAATAAAATAAAATAAAAGTGATTACACATCAGAACAAAGCTAAGACAAAACGTGACAAAACAAAACTAAGCAACAGCGCAACACAGACTGGATATGATAATCCTTATGCAATTTTACATGTCATCTTGTATATACAGTATGTTTGGAGTATTTCTTCCTTTAGTTTTTGTTTAAATTGTCCAAGCGTTGTACAGTACATGATTTTAATTCAGGTCCAAAAGCGTTCCATAATCTGACTCCTTGCACTGAGACACAGTGTTGCTTGGTGGTAGTTCTCACTGAAGGTTTTTGAAATATACATGTTCCACTGAAATTATATTGTTTCTCCCTTATTTGGAACAACTTTTGGATATTTGCGGGCAGTGATAGATTCTTCACTTTAAACATTATTACTGCAGTTTTAAAGTCAACCAGATCTTTCAACTTGAGAGCTTTCAATTTAAGAAAAAGTGGGTTTGTTGGTTCCCTGTAAGCATCTTTGTTTATTATTCTAATAGTTTTCTTCTGAAGCATAAAGATTGAATATATGTTTGTTTTATTCCCCATACTTCAGTACAATATGTCATGTATGGGAGTATTAATGAATGATACAAAGTATATAATGTGGGTTGATACAGCAAATATTTCACTCTGTGTAGTATTGTGATTGATTTGGATATTTTACCTTTAATATAATTAATATGTGACTTCCAACACAGTTTATTATCAATTATTACTTCAAGAAATTTAATTTTGGATACCCTTTCAATCTCTACACCATTTACACTGAGTTTAGATACTAAGTTGTTGTGATGGTTGTTAAAAATTATAAATTTTCTTACTTAAATTTAGCGTTAATTTGTTTGAATCAAACCACACTTTAAGCTTTCCTAATTCTTTTCCGAATGTATCTAAAAGTTGTTCCAAATTGCTTCCACTGCATAATAAATTAGTATCATCTGCAAACAATATTAAATCCATTTTTTCCAAAACTTTACATACATCATTTATATACATATTGAATAACAATGACCCCAAAACTGAACCCTGTGGGACTCTGCAAGTAACCTTCAGTAACTGCAAGTTTTTGCTACCAACACATACATACTGATATCTGTTCTTTAAATAACTACATAACCAGGACAGTGCTACCCCCAATACCATAATTTTGTAGTTTCTTTAACAATAATTTATGATCCACTGTATCAAATGCTTTTTTAAGATCCAGGAATACCCCAACTGAATACTCTTTATTTTCTACAGCAGTTGATATTTTTCCTATAAATTCCATTAGAGCAAATGCAGTTGTCCTCTTGTGTCTGAACCCATATTGCTACTCACACAATAAATTATTGTTCATTATAAAGTTGTCATTTCTCTCACAGAATATTTTTTCGAGTATCTTTGAAAATTGCGGCAATAGTGAAATAGGCCTATAGTTTGAAAATTCCCCTCTGTCACCCGTCTTGTACTATATATCGGAATTACTTTGGTTATTTTCATTGCATTGGGATATACTGTATACCTGCTTGGAGAGACAGGTTACAGATATTTGCCAGTAGCTTCACTAAGCATTCAATGATTGTTTTGACTAAAAGCATGTCAACACCATCACAATCCGTAGATGTTTTACTTTTAAATGATTTAACAATTCCAATGACCACTCTCTCATCTGTGTTCTTTATGAAGATGGAGTCTTTTATAGCAATGTTTTTGCTTATTGTATCACCTGTAGGTGCCGTAATGGGTATTTCTTGTGTCAAATTAGGACCAATGTTAACAATCCGCAGGTGAGCCGGCATTCACACTCTGAGTTGCTTTTTTTTTGTTTTTTGAAAGATTGGTTGAGTAGCTTGTATTTCTGTTTTTATTTCCAAGAATATTGCTAAGTATTGTCCATGTATTTTTAGTGTTATCGCTGTTTTTCTTCAGTTCTTTGCTGTAATAGTCTCTTTTACTACATCTCATTATATATATTAACTTATTTTTGTATGTTTTATACCGCTGCTCTGCTTCTTTTGTCCTTTTCTTTAGAAAAGCTTTATACAGTGAATTTTTCTTTTTACACGCTTTTTGTAATCATTTGGTTAACTATGGCTTGTCGACAAATTTCTATTTAAGCTTTTTCTTTACTAATGGACAATTTTTTTTTTCATAAAAAGCGGTTATAATGTTCATGAATGTATCGTATGCTTCATTTACATCTGCTACATAGACTTTTGTCCAGTCTTGCTTCAGCAGGTCTTCTTTAAAAGAACTGATTGCATTTTGTGATTTGTATCTGAAAGATTTTAAAGTTTTTTTCTGTATTGGCCCCCGTGTGGCCATGGATAAGTGCAAAGACTGGCAGATGGTCACTTATGTCATTTATCAATAATCCACTTTCTATTTTCTTATCAATAATATTAACAAACAGGTTGTCAATAAGTGTAGCAGTGTGGACTGTGATTCTACTGGGATGTGTTATTGTGGGATATAGACTCATACTGTACATAGAATTCATGAACTCTGTAATTACATTTTGTTGAAATGGATTTAGTAAATCAATATTGAAGTCTCCACAGATTACAGCCATTTTCTTATTAATTATATTATTGTACAGCTTGACTAACTTATCTCTGAATGTCTCAACGCAAGTTCCCGGCATTTTATATATACAACTTATAATTAGATTTTTTGTTTTATCTTGGTCAATCTCAACAGTAACACATTCCAGAATCCCTGGTAGTGCAAAGGACATCCCATTTACAAGTTTACACCTATACAGTCCATCAATGTACAGTGCAAAACCACCACCCTGTTTTTGAGATCTGTTAATATGAAACATCTGATATCCCTCTATTGCCATCAAAGAAGGCTGCTCTACATTGAGCCAAGTTTGGCTCAATGAAGTGATGAGTGAATGAAGTGATGTAAAAAAATGAGACCAAGATAAATCATTTCACAACTTTTTCTACTATTAATGTGACCTATAACCTGTACAACCCAATTGAAAAACAAACTGAAATATTTAAGGAGAAAAATAAAAAGTAAAAAAACTTACAATAACTTGTTTGCATAAATATGCACACCCTGTTAGAACTGTGGATGTGACTGTGTTCAGAATTAACCAATCACATTCAAACTCATGTTAATGGGAGTCAGCACACACCTGCCAGCATTTAAAGTAGAACTGAACTGAACGGCATTGAACAGCACTGGGTGATAGTACATACAATTATAAAGATAATTTATCATTGGCACCCCCTCCACAAATCCCGGAATCTTGGAGAAAATCGCGATTTTGAATTTCCCGCCCTGAAAAATCAGACAAATCCGCCGATTAACCGGAAGTGCAGCCGGAGTTCCGCGTGACGTCACGAGTGTGACACAGTCCTCCATGTTTACCATTGTGAGCACGTCGATACTGGTTGTTTTTGGTGCATTTTGTCGTGATAGTCGACTACAAAACACTTCCAACACCTGGGAAGATCTGTTCAGTGGCCAAGGAAAGCTGTCATGGCGACGAAAGAAAAGAAAGGGGGAGGAAAAGCGACCGGGAAGCGATGCGTTTCTAGATATAGATATTACAGTGATCCCTCGCTACTTCGCGTTTCACCTTTCGTGCCCTCAGTGCATCGCGGATTTTTCAAAAATATTCATCAAAAATTCAAAATTGAGAAAAAATGGCACGAAAGTTGCCCGGGCGCTAGCAGAAGGCAGGGAGAGTACATTAGAACATCAGGTATCAACACGGACAGCCCGCACAACTCAAAATCCACCTCTCTGACCACCGCTCCACTCCTCTCCGCCCACCTCTTCACCGCTCGGGAATCTCGCAAGCTGATTGGCCGAGACGTTTTACCTCGCAAGCTGATTGGCCGAGACGTTTTACCCAGCTTCTCTCCCCGCAGAGCGCACATACCCATCGAAGGAAGACCGCATTCATTGTTCTTTATCGCTTGTGTTGCTTAGTGGCACTTTTCGCTGTTCTCTTGTGCCTTTTTGTGCAAAATAGTGCTTGTGACGCCCTTGGGGGGGGGGGGTGACGCTACTTCGCTGTTTTTCACTTTTCGCGGTTGGTTCTGGTCCCCATTAAACGCGATAAGTGAGGGATCACTGTATTTATAAATAGCACAGTCAAATGCAAAGGCCAGTTCTGTTCATGTGTATTGCCACTATAGTCTATAGAAGTATTGTAATACATAGCCCAGTTTTTTGAATGAATGAATGAATTTATTTATTTCAGATAGTACAGTACAGGTTGAAAGAAACTGAATGATATAACAACAAGGTCAAATTGAACAATGACTCATCTGATTATACAATTCAACGTAAGTTATCCAAAATGGGTGATGGCTGAAGCCGCAGCTTATATTGCCCACCCATATTCCATCCAAGAATTCAAAAGAGAAAACAGGCAAGAGCGATTACAATTCAAAACAAAACTAAGACAAAATGTGACAGAAAAAAAAGAAAACTAAGCTACAACACAACACAGGCTGGATATGTTACAACTCGCCGCTCATTAGCGGCGCCAGCTGCGCGCACACTTGCGCCTCGTCAGCAGCGTGGGATATAAGCCACTCTGCCCTGGGCTTCGGCATGAAGCCGTCTGATTCCTTCAGCCCTCTTGCTGCAGAGGAACCCCCTCATCTCCCAGCAAGATCTGCAGCGTAAGCATACCTACCTTTGCCTTTCCAGTCTCTCCCCTGTGCACAGGTGTATTCCCCGGCGGCGGACCTCGCCTCTGCATCGCCGTCTGCCAGCTGCTGTCACAGGTGCATTAGGTCTCCCGGGCTCGCCCTTGTGCACGCCTGCCACCTGCCACGCTCCTGCATCCTCCTCTGTCTCGTCACCGATCCTGAATGCCTCTTCACTCTGAAAACTCTGGTGTTCTTGACTGCTGGAACTGCTATCATCTGCCGTTGTTGTTTTGTTGAGGGATCACACTCGTGACGTCACGCAGCGTCGTCTGCACTACTTCCGGTTTGTTTGGCACTGCCAGCCAGAGGCAAAAGTTTATCGGCTTATAGCTTGGCCATCGCACGGCCTAAAAATTTCTTTTATGTGTTGAAAAATACAACAGGTAATAAGGAATTAATCTGCTATTCTACTTTTTGCGCCAAAAGGTGGATTCAGTTCTACTTTAAAGTGCCTTTGATCAACTCCAAATAAAGTTCAGCTGTTCTAGTAGGCTTTACCTGACATTTTTGTAGTCATATCTTACAGCACAAGCCATGGTCCACAGAGAGCTTCCAAAGCATCAGAGGGATCTCGTTGTTCAAAGGTATAAGATAAGATAAGATAAGATAAGATAAGCCTTTATTAGTCCCACAACGGGGAAATTCCAGGATTGCAACAGCACAGGGATAGCAACACTCAGAGCAACAATCAGAAGGCAAGAAAAAAAAAAAAAAAAAAAAAACAAGCAAGCAAGAGCAGCTAATATACATATGTACATATTACTATAAAATATATATATACACACACACACACACAGTGCAGAGCATTGTAGTTGGATGGAATAAATATATGAATATATGAACACACAGTGCAGAGCATTGTAGCTAGATGGAATAAATATGTAAATATATAAACACCCACAGTACGGAGCATTGCAGCTAGGTGGAATAAATATGCAAGTATATAAACACACACAGTGCGGAGCAATGTAGCTAGATGGAATAATATGTAGATATATAAAAACAGTGCGGAGCATTGTAGCTAGATGGAATAAATATATAGATATATAAATATGAACACACCCAGTGCTGAGCATTGTAGCTAGATGGAATAAATATGTAAATATATAAACACACACAGTGCAGAGCATTGTTGCTAGGTGGGATGAAACAGCATAACCGTCTACTTAGTTATCCTACATGGTATGATTATGTGCCCATACATATTCTCACCCTCCATAGCGACCGGTATGTTCCTAGTTGTATGCCGGAGAGGACCATTGTGTAAGTCTATTGCATCTTTTGCATTCAAAAAAAAAAAACTATTAGTTTGTTACGTCTTTTTGCTATCTCTGCGAGCAGCCCTGCTTAGGTTGTACAGTCTGACAGCCGTTGGTAGGAAGGACCTACGAAACCTCTCGGTTGTGCACCTGGGATGATGTAGTCTGCTGCTAAATGAGCTCCTCAGTGCATCCAGTATGTCCTGCATAGGGTGGAACTCGGACTCCAGCAGAGATGACAGTTTAGCCACCGTCCTTCTCTCTCCTATCTCCTCCATCGGATCAAGGCGCTGCCCCAGGACAGAGCTAGCTTTCTTAATCAGTTTGTTCAGTCTCTTCCTATCGGCTGCAGTAATGCCACTGCCCCAGCAGACCACTCCAAAAGTGATGGCTGATGCCACCACCGTGTCATAGAATGACTTCAGCAGCGCCCCTTGTACACCAAAAGACCTGAGTCTCCTCAGCAGGAACAGCCTGCGCTGTCCCTTCTTGTAGAGTGCGTCAGTATTGTGTGACCAGTCTAGTTTATTGTTCAGATGAATACCCAGGTACTTATAGGATGTCACCATCTCGATGTCTGTTCCCTGTATATTTACTGGTGCTATGAGGGGCTGCCCATGCCTGCGGCAGTCCACCACCAGCTCCTTAGTTTTCCTCGCGTTGATCTGGAGGCAGTTCCGATGGCACCAGTCCACAAAGTCCTGGATAAGCCCTCTGTACTCAGCTTCATCTCCGTTGGAGATGAGACCAACGATCGCAGAGTCATCAGAGAACTTCTGTAGATGGCAATGTGTTGTGTTGTGTGAGAAGTCCGCAGTATAAAGAGTGAACAGGAAGGGAGCCAGCACCGTTCCCTGGGGGGCCCCCGTGCTACTGATGATCGTGTCAGAAACACAGTCCCGGGTTCTCACAAACTGAGGCCGGTTCGTGAGGTAGTCCAGGATCCATGATGACAGGTGCTGGTCCACCTCTGCGCGCAGCAGCTTGTCCTTCAGGATCATCGGTTGGATGGTGTTGAAAGCACTGGAGAAGTCAAAGAACATGATCCTCACCATATTCCCGGGCTTCTCCAGGTGGGACAGAGAACGGTGAAGGAGGAAGATCACCGCATCCTCCACCCCAATACCATGCTGGTAGGCGAACTGGAGTGGATCCATCGCTGGTTCCACCAGGGGGCGGAGATGAGCAAGGAGCAGTCTCTCCAGGGTCTTCATCAAGTGGGACGTCAAGGCCACCGGTCTGTAGCTGTTCAGGTCTTTGGGGTGGGAAGTTTTTGGTACAGGTACCACACAAGATGTTTTCCACAGCTGTGGTACCCTCCCCAGTTTCAGGCTCATGTTGAAGATATACGTCACAATCCCACACAGCTGGTCTGCACAGGACTTGAGGAGCTTTGCGCTGATGCCGTCCGGTCCCGACGCCTTCCTCGCCTTGATCTTCCTCAGCTCCGTCCTCACCTGGGTCTTGGTCAGGGTCAGGATGGGGGGCTGTGTGTTGGGAGTGGGGGGGTGTCGGTGGAGTGGGGAGTGGGCAGCAGGACTTGATTTCTTAGAGGCAGCAGTGGTTGTTGTGCAGACAGGGGGGAGGGCGGTTGGTCAAATCTATTGAAAAACAGATTCAGGTTGTTCGCCCACTCCCTGCCCCCCGTGGCCTGGGGGGAGGTATTCTGGAGCCCCGAGATGGTTTTGAGGTTTCTCCAGACCCCGCTGATGTCGCTCTGTTGCAGTTTGTCCTCCATCTTCTTCCTGAAGCTTTCCTTGCCTTCTTTGATCTTTCTCCTCAGCTCCCTCTGTACGGACTTCAGCATCTCCCTGTTCCCCGACCTGAAGATCCTCTTCTTCTCTCTCAGAAGTGTTTTTATCTCAGGGTTGATCCAGGGTTTGTTGTTTGAGTGACGCCGTATGGTCTTGGTGGGAACGGATTTGTCCACACAGAAGCTGAGGTAGCCCGTGAAGGTGTGAATGAGGCCATCGATGTCCTCACCATGTGGATCGCAGAGCTGCTTCCAGGCAGTGGCTTCAAAACAGTCCTTTAGAGTGTCCATTGTCTCCTCAGACCATAACTCCACAGTGTGCATGGCCGGAGGTTGTCTGTGCACTAGGGGTTTGTACACCGGCCGGAGATGAACCAAGTTGTGATCCGATCTCCCAAGTGGGGGGAGTTGTGATGAGGTGTACGCCTCCTTAGTGTTTGCGTAGAACAAATCCAGTGTTTTATTGTCTCTAGTGTGGCATGTGACATACTGGGTTAAAGTGGGCAGAATGGGAGACAGTGAAACATGGTTGAAATCGCCTGAGATGAGGAGAAGAGCATCTGGGTGTTCTGTCTGCAGCCTGCTGGTTACTGAATGGATGACGTCACGCGCTGTCCCAGCGTTCGCCGTTGGATTTGCATAAACAACAATGCAGATCACGTGTGAGTGTTCTCTCGGGAGATATGTAGGCCTCATGCTAACAGCTAGCAACTCAATGTCTTTGCTGCAGTGTCGTTGTTTAACAGTGATATGTCCCGGTCTGCACCAGTTGTTGTTAACATACATTATCACTCCACCGCCCCTCGCTTTGCCACTCTCTGGTGTTCGGTCAGCTCGTATCATGTGAAAACCCTCCAGCTCAATGTTAGCATCTGCTGCTAGTTCAGTTAGCCACGTCTCAGTAAACAAAAGAAGAGAGCACTCCCGGTAAGTGCTATCATAACGGGAGATAGCCGCTAGCTCATCTAACTTTCCCAGTATCGACCGTACATTTCCCATGACAACAGATGGAAGGGAGGGTCTATACCTTATATTTTTTGTCCTCCGCCTTACTCCAGCCCGGCAGCCACGACGCTTTCGCCTCAATTCTCTTGGTATGTCGAGTTTTTCCAGTGGGACCGGTTGGCGGTTAAATGCTAGCAGCTCTTCCCTGTTGTATCGTATCCTGCTATAAACAGTGGCTCCGTCCACCGGCTCAGGAGACATTTGGGACGATCTGTGTGTCCGTGATATAAGTGGGGTGAAAAAAAAAGTGATCAAAAGAGAGAGGAAGGGAAAAAAACTCGGAATCGAGCCGCTGTTGCAAAAGGCAGCCTACTGGTGTGGCGCCGAGAGGAAATAAATCAGTCAAGAGTATCAGTCAAGAGAAGGGTACAAAAGAATTTCCAAGGCATTAAATATACCATGGAACACAGTGAAGACAGTCATCATCAAGTGGAGAAAATATGGCACAACAGTGACATTACCAAGAACTGGGCGTCCCTCCAAAATTGATGAAAAGACCAGAAGAAAACTGGTCATGGAGGCTGCCAAGAGGTTGACAGCAACATTGAAGGAGCTGCAGGAATTTCTGGCAAGTACTGGCTGTTCAGTACATGTGACAACAATCTCCGGTCTACGGTAGCAAGATGGAAGCCTTATCTTACGAAGAAAAACATCCAAGCCTGGCTACATTTTGCAAAAACGCATTTGAAATCTCCCAAACACATGTGGGATAATGTGTTATGGGTCCGATGAAACCAAGGTTGAACTTTTTGGCCATAATTCCAAAAGGTATAGTTGGCGCAAACACAAACACTGCTCATCACAAAAAGAACACCATACCTACAGTGAAGCATGGTGGTAGCAGCATCATCCTTTTGGGCTGTTTTTCTTCTGCTGGAACTGGGGCCTTAGTCAAGGTGGAGGGAATGATGAACAGTTCCAAATACTAATCAGTGTTGGACAAAACCTTCAGACTTCTGCTAGAAAGCTGAAGATGAAGAGGAACTTCATCTTTCAGCATGATAATGACTCAAAGCACACATCCAAATCAACAAAAGAATGGCTTCACCAGAAGAAGATTAAGGTTTTAGAATGCCATAGTCCAGACCTGAATCCGATCGAACATCTGTGGGGTGATCTGATGAGGGCTGTGCACAGGAGATGCCCTTGCAATCTGACAGATTTGGAGCATTTTTGCAAAGAAGAGTGGGCAAATATTGCCACATCAAGATGTGTAATGCTAGTAGGCTCCTACCCAAAAAGACTAAGTATGTTTAAATATTTAGGAATTCAAATTGTGCCTAAGCTAGAATTAGTCGCCAGTGCCAACTATGAAGCCTTAATGACAGACATTAATGAGTTACTTCAGAGGTGGATGTCACTACCAATGTCGTTGATTGGGAGAATCAATATACTTAAAAGTAATATCTTACCCAAAATACTTTATTTATTTCAATACATTCCTTTACCACCACCTTCAGATCTGTTCTCAAGAATTAAAAAAAAGTTAGTGGAATTTATATGGAACAATAGGAAGGCTAGATTACGTCTGTCCTTACTATATTTACCATTTGATCGTGGAGGTCTGAACTGTCCAAACTTTATGTTGTATTATTGGTCAGCACAACTGAGGTCTATGACATATTATTTTTCATCAAATGATCTCCCTCACTGGACTGAAATGGAATCATACAATTTACCTTTACCTCTTCCCATAGTCATATACTCAGACTCGGCAAAAAAATTACAGAAACAAGTTAAAAATCCATTTGTAAAGCATATGATCAAAATATGGTGTGAAACCAAAAAATATTTAAAAGAACCACACTTATTGTCACAATTTAGCCCAATATGGGGTAATCAATATTTTAAACCAGGGAGAGTGGATGCTGTATTTAAAGCACAGGTGTCAAACTCATTCCATGGAGGGCCAAGACCCTGCAGGTTTTACCTCCACCCATTGTCTTCAACAGGTGATTTCTCTGAATTTCTTCCTACTGATTGCTGATCAGTGAAAACACCTGCTGAAAAGACTGGATGGAAGTAAAACCTGCAGGGTCTTGGCCCTCCATGGAATGAGTTTGACACCCCTGATTTAAAGTATGGAATTTAAAAGGGATTCAAAAGATTCAAGACTTATATTTGTCATGTTCAGAGAACATAGTGTCTTTTGAAGAACTGAGGATCACACATTTTTTTTTTAAATATTTTCAGCTTAGGAACTTTATTCGATCAAATCAAAATAATGCTCTCACCCGACCTACTTATTCATCCTTGGGAAAAATTTTGACGAAAGATAGTAAGAGAAAGGGTATTATTTCAGAGTTTTATAACTCATTGACACTATCCTCAAGTGAAAACTCACAGAAAAGATTGAATTATTGGAAAGAAGACCTGCAAACTGAAATTTCAGAGGAACAATGGGAATTGGCTTGTACAGAAGCTCAAACCAAATCAATAAATGTACGTCTTAAATTGATACATAAAATGTATGTTACACCGGTGGAGTTAAATAGATATAACAAAAACATACCAGATACGTGCACAAAATGTATGGAAAGTAAAGGAACCTTATTTCATTGTTTATGGGAATGTAGAAAAATTAGAATGTTTTGGGAAGAGGTGAGGGTAACAATTGAAAAAATAATTTCAAAACAAATCATATTGAATCCTAAATTGTTTTTGTTGGGTTTGTATCCAGAAAAGCATAACTTTAATAAGAGTGAAAGAGCATTCATAGACCTCAGTTTGCTTAACGCCAAAAAATGTATTGCACTATCCTGGAAAAAGACTCATAGACCAGATGTGACTCAGTGGTTAAGACAGATGTTAACAAACCTTCCACTAGAAAGAATAACATACATACTGAAATCAAAGGAAATTGTGTTTGAGAATATATGGAGACCTTTCATTGATTATGTAAAGAATTTAAACATAACTTTTGAAGAAGAAGGTGAATGATGTGTGTGGACCTTGTAAATTCTAAACTGGTGAATGTATAATATGTATACTTATGTAATGGATTGCCTAGACTAAACAGAGGAGCATTGTTGAAGACCTGTTCTTGTTAGTGGTTGTTGGTGTTTTTAGTACTTTTTTTTTAATTACTTTAGTGTTAGTGTTTGATTGTTTGTGTTATGTGTGTAAAAAAAAAAAAGGTTCAATAAAAAATATTGTGGAAAAAAAAAAGACTGAGTACTGTAATAAAAGTCGAAGGCGCTGCAACAAAGTATTAGTTTAACCCCTTGCACTCTGGTCAATTTCCCTAAAAATGCCTAAAAATAACATACCCAAAGGAAATCAAAAGCTGTTCTTCAATCCTTTGCAGCATCTTCATGGGGTTGGTCTCATTTAAAAGAAAACACTTTGAATTTTTTGGCAAAACAGTCATAATCTCTCCTGCCACTGAGTAACAGTCAGTTTAAACATACTGAACTTGAAGAAAATAAAGTTCCCCTGGGTGTTTTTTTTAGATACAAATGCTTGCAAATAACACACAGCTGTCAGATACTGGCTGGAAAATGCAACAGAAATGTAGAACCAAGTGTTATCCAGCTGAGGTCAAAATTTTGTAACAATACCACAAAAAATGAATATATTACACAGCTTTGTTCTCAGGTTGTTCCCAGGCTTTTTTGAACTGGAAAAACGTCTATAACTTTTGAATGAGTCAACATAGAAGCTTCATCTTGGGCTCTAATGAAAGGTGACACTCAGGGCTGTGTGTGTGGGGGGGGTTGTTTATTCATTCATGAATGAATGAATGAACAAACAAGCCCCCCACACAAAGAAGCATGCCACGTAAAAAATGTGTGGCCTTTTTTTTACAAGAAAAAATAACCTACAGTGCAATAAAAATTATACTAAAATATCTGCAATGTAGAGGATAACAACTCCCCCCCCCCCCGCTACAGAGGAGCGTGGCGTACAAAAAACGGTCTGTCAACGGTCCGTCATGTGGCGATGACGCACAGTTGTAATTACTGATCGGTCAAAAGTCATTTTTATTACTATTTTCAGTGATAAAGAATAATTTAGCTTTTTACACTTACCTGTCCACAACAGCAGTGTCGTTGGCAAACATCTGTTCCTCATTGTCAGACGAACATGAAGCTGGTCCGCTTGTTACGGACTTGTGGTTCTGGTCACGCGACCCAGTCAAACCATGATTCCATTATTGCGGTTTTGTGCTTCCATGATTGCGGTTTTGGCGAACGATTTTTCAAAACAAATAAGAACAGTAGTAATAAAAAAAGACTGGCGAACGCTACCGTTACACACAGCGGCTTACACAAAACAGATTTTACGCACGGGACGCACGCTTTCAATCGTCGAACTTCTCTGCTTCAATTGGCTCGTTGTATTCGCAGTCGTTGGTAGGCGGGTCCTTCTTGCTAGGTTTTCAGTCATTGGTTCTTCAAGGTTTCAGAAACCCAATTCAAGGCTCTTATTAGTCGAATGAGAGGTCAATCAAATCTAAACCAATCAAAGCACTCCTTTGGCTTTCTGTTCGCGGCTGTGTCTGTAGTGGAAGAACGGAAATGCAGCTTTTTTTTTTTCAGTGTGCACTGAGACGCACAGTGCGCACTAGGACGCACGAGGATGCACTAGGATGCAGAGACGTGACCGCCCGCGGTATCCCGGAGTGCAAGAGGTTAAGGGTGTGCATATTTATGCAACCAGGTTATTGTAATTTTTTTATTTTTCCCCTTAAAAGATTTCAGTTTGTTTTTCAATTGGCTTGTACGGGTTATAGGTCACATTAATGGTGGAAAAAAGTTTTGAAATGATTCATTTTGGTTTCATTTTTTTACATCACAAAAACCTGGCATATGAGCAGGGGTGTGTAGACTTTTTATATCCACTGTGTGTGAGTATATATGTGTGTGTGTATATACATACATACATACATACATATATATAAAATACGTATATACAGTGCTGTGAAAAAGTATTTGCCCCCTTCCTGATTTCTTATATTTACCTCCACCAAGGAGGTAATGTTTTTTACTGGTGTTTGTCTCTCTGTCTGCCTGTTACCAACATAACTCAAAAAGTTATGAACGGATTTTGACGAAATTTTCAGGAAAGGTGTGTAATGGCACGGGGAACAGATGATTAGATTTTGGTGATGATCTGAGAGTGCATACCTCCACCAAGGGCTTTTTTGTATTTGTGCAGCAGGATTACACAAAAACTACTGGATGGATTTGGATGAAATTTTCACCACAGGTGGTTCTTGGCCTACAGAGGAAACCATTGCATTTTGGTGATGATCTGGGAATGCATACCTCAGCCAAGGCTCTTCTCACAGTGTGTCACCCACAATACTCCAAAACTAATGGACAGACCTTGATGCACTTTTCACCACAAGTGGCTCTAGGCCTACACACAAACCCATTACATTTTGGAAGTGATCCATGAGAGACTGAAGGAGCCTTGGCGGAGGTATGCGCTCTCTGAGTGTTTTTCTAGTTTTGCATATTTGTCACACTTAAATGTTTCAGATCATCAAACAAATTTTAATATCAGACAAAGGTAACCTCAATAAATACAAAATGCAGTTTTCAAATAATGATTTCATTTATTAAAGCAAAAAACAATCCTACCTGGCCCTATGTGAAAAAGTAATTGTCCCTCTTGTTACATCATGAATTAACTGTGATGTAACCATATTTTTTGGAAAGCTGAGTTCAGTTTCAGTAGCTACACCCAAGCCTGATTATTACTGTACTATTGACTTGTATTGACTTGTTGAATCAAGAAATCACTTAAATAGAACCTTTCTGACAGCCTGAAGTAGGCTAAAAGATCTCAAAAAGCAACACATCCCACTGTGATCTAAAGAAATTCAAGATCAGATGAGAAACAAAAACCCAGAACAACAGCTAAAGAACTGCAGGCCTCACTTGCCTCAGTTTGGACACTGGTCCATGATGGAACAATAAGAAAAAGACCAGGCAAAAATGGCATTCATGGGAGAGTTCCAAGACAAAAACCGCTGCTGGACAAACCCCCCCCCCCCCCCCCACAAAGACTTGTTTCACATTTGCCAGAAAACATCTAAATGATCCTCAAGACTTTGGGGAAAATATTCTGGGGACTGACAAAACAAAAGTTGAACTTTTTGGAAGACATTTCATAAAAAGAACACTGTGTCAACAGTCAAACATGGTGGTGGTAGTGTCATGCTCTGGGGCTGCTTTGCTGCTTCAGGACCTGGACAACTTGCCCTAAGTGACAGAACCATGAATGTCCGGCCATCAGTTCATGAAGCCCTCCAATGTGACTGAATTTAAACAATTCTGCACAGAGGAGTGGGTCAAAATTCCTCAACAGCGATGTAAAAGACTCATTGCCAGTTGTTGGCACCAATGGTGGCACAACCAGTTATTAGGATTAGGGGGCAGTTACTTTTTCACATAGGGCCAGGTAGGTTTGGAAAGCTTTTTTCCCTTAATAAATTAAATCATCATCTAAAAACTGCCTTTTGTATTTACTCAGGTTATCTTTGTCTAATATTAAAATTTGTTTGATGATCTGAAACATTTAGGTGTAACAAATATGCAAAAATATAAGAAATTAGGAAGGGGCAGATACTTTTTCACAGCACTATATATATACAGTGGGGCAAAAAAGTATTTAGTCAGCCACCAATTGTGCAAGTTCTCCCACTTAAAAGATGAGAGAGGTCTCCAATTTTCATCATAGGTATACCTCAACTATGAGAGACAAAATGAGAAAAAAAAAATCCAGAAAATCACATTGAAGGATTTTTAATGAATTAATTGGTAAATTCCTCGGTAAAATAAGTATTTGGTCAATAACAAAAGTTCATCTCAATACTTTGTCATTGCCAACAAAGGGTATATAACAGAGCTCAAACGTTTTCTGTAAGTCTTCACAAGGTTTTCACACACTGTTGCTGGTATTTTGGCCCATTCCTCCATGCAGATCTCCTCTAGAGCAGTGATGTTTTGGGGCTGTCGCTGGGCAACACGGACTTTCAACTCCCTTCAAAGATTTTCTATGGGGTTGAGATCTGGAGACTGGCTAGGCCACTCCAGGACCTTGAAATGCTTCTTACGAAGCCACTCCTTCGTTGCCCGGGCGGTGTGTTTGGGATCATTGTCATGCTGAAAGACCCAGCCACGTTTCATCTTCAATGCCCTTGCTGATGGAAGGAGGTTTTCACTCAAAGTCTCACGATACATGGCCCCATTCATTCTTTCCTTTACACGGATCAGTCGTCCTGGTCCCTTTGCAGAAAAACAGCCCCAAAGCATGATGTTTCCACCCCCATGCTTCACAGTAGGTGGTGTTCTTTCTCCTCCAAACACGACAAGTTGAGTTTTTACTAAAAAGTTCTATTTTGGTTTCATCTGACCATATGACATTCTCCCAATCCTCTTCTGGATCATCCAAATGCTCTCTAGCAAACTTCAGACGGGCCTGGACGTGTACTGGCTTAAGCAGGGGGACACGTCTGGCACTGCAGGATTTGAGTCCCTGGCGGCGTAATGTGTTACTGATGGTAGCCTTTGTTACTTTGGTCCCAGCTCTCTGCAGGTCATTCACTAGGTCCCCCTGTGTGGTTCTGGGATTTTTGCTCACCGTTCTCGTGATCATTTTGACCCTACAGGGTGAGATCTTGCGTGGAGCCCCAGATCAAGGGAGATTATCAGTGGTCTTGTATGGCTCCATTTTCTAATAATTGCTCCCACAGTTGATTTCTTCACACCAAGCTGCTTACCTATTGCAGATTCAGTCTTCCCAGCCTGGTGCAGGTCTACAATTTTGTTTCTGGTGTCCTTTGACAGCTCTTTGGTCTTGGCCATAGTGGAGTTTGGAGTCTGACTGTTTGAGGTTGTGGACAGGTGTCTTTTAGACTGATAACGAGTTCAAACAGGTGCCATTAATACAGGTAACGAGTGGAGGACAGAGGAGCCTCTTAAAGAAGAAGTTACATGTCTGTGAGAGCCAGAAATCTTGCTTGTTTGTAGGTGACCAAATACTTATTTTACAGAGGAATTTACCAATTAATTCATTAAAAATCCTTCAATGTGATTTTCTGGATTTTTTTTCTCATTTTGTCTCTCATAGTTGAGGTATACCTATGATGAAAATTGGAGACCTCTCTCATCTTTTAAGTGGGAGAACTTGCACAATTGGTGGCTGACTAAATACTTTTTTGCCCCACCGTATACACACACACACACACACACACACGCTATATACATATATACGTATATACTGTGTGTGTGTGTGTGTGTGCGTGTGTGTGTACACAAACAATAGGAATTGCAGTATTGTGATAGTATTACATCTTGAACCAAGTATTGCAGTATGTTCCGTATCGCGAGGTCCCTCGTGATTCCCACTCCTACCTAGTAGTGAACACTAGCAGCTTTTTAAGAACCTTTACAACACACTGTTGGTGACCTGTTGTTGGTGCGAATTGTTTTTTGCAATCTTTTACAAACCCTGACAAATCCCAAGAAGCACTACGTTTGTGTACATTCTTCAGCATTCGCTGCTCCACAGGATATTACCCTAATCATTTCATTTTAGAAACTGTTTGTTCTGGCTCAGAATTAAGCATTGCAAAAGAGATTTCAAGGAATGTACTGTAATGTTTATTTGTTCAAAGTTATTCAAAGCTCATTGATGATCAATTACCAAGACTTTGTATGGGATTGCAGCTGTCACTGTTTTTGTAGTTAAAGGTTTCAGCATGCCTCTACAAGATTTTTGGACCACTTGTCTTTTACAAAAGTTTCTGTCCTTATGGTTTTTGACCTTCTTTGACAATGCTGGGGTCTTCAGCTCCCTCCACAACTCTGCCTTGGCATTGTTATCTAAGATCACTTTGGATCACTGTCTGGCTGGTACCACCAGTGCTGCCCAAGGCTAAATGCTTCTGTTGACTGTTGGATTTTGTCCCCATGATCTTGTTGTACTGCTCTTTTTTAATGACCCCATCCACTCTGACAGGGTTGGCTCCACTGTCAAAAGAGCATCTCCAAACTATTAATAACGAAGGGTCATATTGTATAGAAGTAAAAGTAGCATTACCACACAATAGTATTTACTCAAGTATAAGATCACCAAGAAAACTATCTCAGTAAGAGTAGGAAATTATCTTTTGAAAAAGTTATTTGAAGAGTAACTTTGATTAGTTGTTTTTTTTCACCCGTCAGCCTATGGGTAGTAGGGCCTCTGACTGTGGGTTTGGGGTCAAAAGGTAAAAGGTCAAGGTTAGCATTCCTTATGCCCTATTATTGTAGAATGAGCAGAATAGAAGTGTCTGGATTGTTGTGAGAGGTGGACAGAGCTCCTGAAAATTGTTCATATGGGATGCTTTGCTGCTGAGTGTGAAGCGGCTGGGATGAGAATCAGTACCTCCAAGTCCGAGTCCATGGTCCTCAGCCGGTAAAAGGTGGCTTGCTCTCTTCGAATTGGAGACAAGCTCCTGCCCCAAGTGGAGGAGTTTAAGTATCTTGGGGTCTTGTTCATGAGTGAGGGGAAAATGGAGCGAGAGATTGACAGACGGATTGGAGCAGCATCTGCAGTGATGCGGACGTTGTACCGGTCTGTTGTGGTGAAGAGGGAGCTTAGTTCTAAGGCAAAGCTGTCGATTTACCAGTCAATCTACGTTCCTACTCTCACCTATGGTCACGAGCTTTGGGTAATGACTGAAAGAACAAGATCGCGGATACAAGCGGCTGAAATGAGCTTTTTCCGTAGGATTGCTGGACTCACCCTCAGAGGTAGGGTGAAGAGTTCAGTCATCCGGGAGAGGCTCAGAGTAGAACCGCTGCTCCTCCACATTGAAAGGAGTCAGTTGAGGTGGTATGGGCATCTGATTAGGATGCCTCCTGGACGCCTCCCACTTGAGGTGTTTCGGGCATGTCCCACTGGGAGGAGACCCCGGGGCAGACCCAGGACTCGGTGGAGAGACTATGTCTCCCAGCTGGTCTGGGAATGCCTTGGTATCCTCTCTGAAGAGCTGGAGCAGGTGGCTGGGGAGAGGGAAGTCTGGGCTTCTCTGCTTGAACTGCTGCCTCCGCGACCCGGACCTCCGGAAAAGCGGTAGAAGATGGATGGATGGATGTTTAAATTATTTATTAACAGATGGAGTGATAAGGTGCCACATTCTGAGGGGAACACTAAAACTTCCCATTTATTGACTGTATTCACACTTCACTGTACTCCCCACAGATGTTTTTTGTTTTTGTTTTTTTTTAGCATTGTTGCAGTGTTGTGCAGCAAACCTCTGAATCCCTGGACTGTTTGCTAACTAGTGCTTATCTCTATTTTTGGTGTGTTGAGGATAGAGGAGCATTTATGTGATCATCTGACCAGTCTGCACCTCCTCACAACTCCACATTTGTGTGTGTTTCATCCTGCAATGTGTTCTCACCAGACAAAATGAAGTACACTAATGGAGAAAAGGAGCTCGAGTATGGCTGAAATGAACTAAAGCCTGTAGGCATTAGGTGATTTGTTATTTTTTAACGAGGTTGTAAATTAATTAGAAAAAAGTTGCAACTCTATGAGAAAATAAATGCTTTTTTATGAGGGAAAAAAGTCACAATTTTTTGAGAAAAATTGCAAGTCTACGAGATAAAAGTTGAAAATTTACAGGAAAAAGTTACAAGTTCACAAGAAAAGAATGTACATTTATGAGAAAAGTTGCAAATTTTTGAGAAAAAAAGTCACAAATTTATGACAAAAAAGTTGCAAATCTATGTGAAAAAAGTTGCTGATTTGAGAAAAAAAGTCACACATTTTGAGAAAAAGTTGAATTTTTTTTTTTTTTAAACATTCTGCTTAGAATTGGTTCTTCAAAGTCATTTTATTCAGTTATGTGACATGATACAGAAAGGCTGATATTGGGGCATGATTCTCTCTTTCTTCCAGGTTCGGAGGGGTAGTGTCTTCCCCTTGATTTAGACTTGTGAATGGGAATGGGGATGGAAGAATGGCAGGTTAACAAGGGGGATGCTTTTGTGTGATTTTGCTAACAAGGGGGATGGCATCACCCCTCATCACCCCTCCAATCACCTACTGCCTTTAGGTGTGAAAGCAGCCCAAGAGTGAAAAGCATCGTACAGTAAAACTGCTCAGTAAAGTACAATTTTGTGAAAAAAAAAAAGGTAAATGTAACGTATTGGAACTCGTTTTCTTTTCGTTGTGTGCATCTTTTCACCCTAGTCACATCCCTGCTTCCACAAACCAACTAACAAAACCAAAACTTTTCTCTTTTTCTAGCTGTGCTTTTGCAAAGGGTAAAGAAACTTTCCTGCTGCTAAAAATCTAAAAGCTCATACTTCTGTCACAGCAGTGTTCCCATGTGGGTGTGAGTTTGTGTAGAATGAATTGAGAGTGGATTTTTGTTTTAAATTGATTTTTTAAGGACAGCTGAAGCATCTCTTGTGTGCTGAACAAAAAAAAAAACCCACCTCGTGCATGCTCCATGATTACAGTTTGGAGACAATTAAACTCATCCCAGAAGCACACTACCTAAACATCACAACTTTATGAGGACGCAAGGCAGTGTTGGACAGCGAGGAGCATATTGTGTTGGGGCTTAAGCTCATTTCGAGGCCAGTTTGTTATTTTTTTTAATAACAGGAACAAAGGGTATGGTCATACGACTTTAGTTTATAAGGCAGCTTGTGTTTCAATCTGTGTTGTAGGTATGACATCAGTGTCTGTGTTGAGACAGGAAAATCTTAGCCCACTGCCACTGCCGTAAAAGCAACACAATAATGAAATGACATCACAGTGGGCCGGTAATTAAACGAGCAGACTGCTGTCTTGGAGTTTTTACAAGGCTGGGCGATTGTGAGTAGCATTGCAGAGCTCGGTGTGGTGTCGGAGAAGGCAGATGTGAAACTGTAAGCTGATGAAGTTCACACTTTTCCTATATCCCATTTTTATTGTTTTGTTATTCTGAAGTGATTGGCACTGACACGACCCTTTGTGTACTCTCGCCTCACTTAATTTCACATGAGTAAGGGAACTTGTTAAGCAGCAGCTCGGACATGTAAAAGGGTGCTTTTACCAGCACATAAGATACAGTGAATACATAAAACAGCTCACAGAGTGGCTTTCTAGAGCTCATGTAAAATTACACAGAAATTATTTTTGTTTATCTAAATGCAGATATGTTCTTTATGATGTCATAATTTGAAATTAATCTAAGAAAAAGGCAATAAATGGGTCCTTTAACAAAAGCAGCAATATAAACTGGAGTCACCAAGGTACAGTGCATCCAGAAAGCGCTTCATTTTTTCCACATTTTGTTACGTTACAGCCTTATTCCAAAATGGATTAAATTCATTTTTTCCCCTCAAAATTCTACACACAATACCCCATAATGACAAAGTGAACAAAGATTTTTTGAGATTTTTGCAAATTTATAAAAAATAAACAACTAAGAAATCACATGTGCATACGTAAGTATTCACAGCCTTTACCATGAAGTGGCCGACCTCTAGTGGTGGGTGATACGCAGAGTAAATGTAGCATTCCAGATGACTTGTCATATCTCGCTTCCATTTGTTTTATTAACTAAAAAGTTGGAAGTAAATTCCTTATGGCTCATTACCAATACTTACAGTTTTAAAGTACTAAATAGTCACACAGTGAGAAAAAAAATCCTGTATAAGAAAAAAAGCTGCATCAAGAATCATTTTCTAATTGCATCACAGCCCTCTGAATCGAATCGTGAGGTGGTTAGAGATTCCCACTCCTAGTGCAAAAGCACTGAAAAAGTGAATTTTATTTTATCATACGTTCCTTTTAACTCAAATGTGACATTTTATAGTGCAGGGTGTTTGTGGCATTGAGGTGATTTCTGTTGCGATCGCTCAGCCCCCATGCAAAAATAGAAAACATTAAAAATAATGAATGTATATACTGTATAGGTGGGAAAAATTCATGCTGGAAAAAATATGACCATACGGTGTTGCTCGAACAACAAACCCTGGATCAACCCTGAGATAAAAACACTTCTGAGAGAGAAGAAGAGGATCTTCAGGTCGGGGAACAGGGAGATGCTGAAGTCCGTACAGAGGGGGCTGAGGAGGAAGATCAGAGAAGGCAAGGACAGCTTCACGAAGAAGATGGAGGACAAGCTGCAACAGAGCGACATTGGTGGGGTCTGGAGAAACCTTTAAACCATCTCTGGGCTACAGAATACCTCCTCCCAGGCCACGGGGGGCAGGGAGTGGGCGAACAATCTGAACCTGTTTTTTAATAGATTTGACCAACTGCCCTCCCCCCCGACTGCACAACAACCACTGCTGCCTCTAAAGACCGAGTCCTGCTGCCCACACCCCACTCCACCAACAACCCCCCACTCCCAACACACAGCCCCCCAACATGACCCTAACTAAGACCCAGGTGAGGACGGAGCTGAGAAAGATCAAGGCGAGGAAGGCGTTGGGACCGGACGGCATCAGCGCAAAGCTCCTCAAGTTCTGTGCAGATCAGCTGTGTGGGATTGTGGAGCTCATCTTCAACCTGAGCCTGAAGCTGGGGAGGGTACCACAGTTGTGGAAAACATCTTGTGTGGTACCTGTACCAAAGACCTCCCGCCCCAAAGACCTGAACAGCTACAGACCAGTGGCCCTGACGTCCCACATGACGAAGACCCTGGAGAGACTGCTCCTTGCTCACCTCCGCCCCCTGGTGGGACCAGCGATGGATCAACTCCAGTTCGCCTACCAGCATGGCATTGGGGTTCAGGATACAGTGATCTTCCTTCTTTTCCGTTCTCTGTCCCACCTGAAGAAGCCCGGGAATGCGGTGTGGATCATGTTCTTTGACTTCTCCAGTGCTTTCAACACCATCCAACTGATGATCCTGAAGGACAAGCTGCTGTGCGCAGGGGTGGACCAGCACCTGTCATCATGGATCCTGGACTACCTCACTAACCGGCCACAGTTTGTGAGAACCCGGGACTGTGTGTCTGACACGATCATCGGTAGCACGGGGGCCCCCCAGGGAATGTTTTGGCTCCCTTCCTGTTCACCCTTTATACTGCGGACTTCTCACACAACACAACACAACACACTGCCATCTACAGAAGTTCTCTGACGACTCTGCGATTGTCGGCCTCATCTCCAACGGAGATGAAGCTTAGTACAGAGGACTTATCCAGGACTTTGTGGACTGGTGCCGTAGGAACTGCCTCCAGATCAACGTGAGGAAAACTAAGGAGCTGGTGGTGGTGGACTGCCGCAGGCAAGGACAACCCCTCACAGCACCAGTAAACATACAGGGAACAGACATCGAGATGGTGACATCCTACAAGTACCTGGGTGTTCATCTGAACAATAAACTAGACTGGTCACACAATACCGATGCACTCTACAAGAAGGGACAGCGCAGGCTGTTCCTACTGAGGAGACTTAGGTCTTTTGGTGTTCAAGGGGTGCTGCAGAAGACATTCTACGACACGGTGGTGGCATCAGCCATCACTTTTGGAGTGGTCTGCTGGGGCAGTGGCATTACAGCAGCCGATAGGAAGAGACTGAACAAACTGATCGAGAAAGCTAGCTCTGTCCTGGGGCAGCGCCCTGACCCAGTGGAGGAGATAGGAGAGAGAAGGATGGTGGCTAAACTGTCATCTCTGCTGGAGTCCGAGTCCCACCCTATGCAGGACATACTGAACGCACTGAGGAGCTCATTTAGCAGCAGACTACATCATCCTAGGTGCACAACCGAGAGGTTTCGCAGGTCCTTCCTACCTACGGCTGTCAGACTGTATAACCTAAGCAGGGCTGCTCGCAGAGATAGCAAAAAAACGTGACGACCTAATAGTATTGAATGCAAAAGACGCAATAGACTTACACAATGGTCCCCTCCAGTATATACAACTAGGACAGTATCGGTTGCTACGGAGGGTGACAATATGTATGGGTACATATTCATACTATGTAGGATAACTAAGTAGACGGTTATGCTGTTTATTCCATCTTGCTACAATGCTCCACACTTTGTATATATATTTATATATTTATGGGTATGTATGTATATACACTGCTCTTATTTATATCTGCCGTATCTTCTTAATTATTGCTCCGAGTGTTGCTATCCCTGTGCTGTTGCAATCCTGGAATTTCCCCATTGTGGGACTAATAAAGGCTGGCGCAGTGTTTAGCACTGCGGCAGCACAGTTTACCCTTGGCCGGGGGATTGTGGGATCGTGGGTTCGATCCCAGCCCCCGACCAACAGTGATCTGTGTGGAGTTTGCATGTTCTCCCCGTGTTGCGTGGGTTTACTCCGGGATTTCTCTGGTTTCCTCCCACATGCCAAAAACATGCATGTTAGGTTAATTGGCTGTTCTAAATTGTCCCTAGATATCTGTTTCCTATAGGCCCTTAGAATAGAGGGTTAGTATTAATGAAAGCGCTTTGAGTGGTCTTTGTGACTAGAAAAGCGCTATATAAGTGCAGGTTAGTTAGTTAGTTAGTTAGTTATCTTATCTTATCTTATATGGCAGATAATAAAGAAATCTGTCTATAAATTCAAGAAATCTCTGTCAGTTTGTGTGTGTGTGTCTGTCTGTAACGATCATAGGACATCATAGGACAGCCTATGATGTTCCTATGATGTCTCCATCATTGGACGTCATGCCTGCCTTCATGTCTTTATGATGTCATATACAGTGATGGCTGCCTTGATGTTTACATGACGTTCCAGCCCATGTTGGAATAGAAGGTAATGAGGATGTGGACTTATTAGCTAAACAATCATTGAAATTTGAGGCAGTGGATCTGGACATCTCAGTGAGAAAGGCAGAAGGCAAATTGATAATTAACAAGTATATAGTACAAAAGTGGCAAGAATATTGGGACTCATACAGGAAGATCTCTCTATGACATTCAAAAGTGGGTGGTCTCTGGAATGGGACTTGGCAGAAACAGGAAAGAGGAGATACTCATCAACTGATTTGAGAATAGGACATACTACTTTGAACCAGATGCTACATAGAATAAGTAAACACCCAACTGGCAGCTGTGCACATTGTGGTTCTCCGGAAGTAGTTCAGCACCTTTTGTTGGAATGTCAGGGATACCGGGAACAAAGGAAACATCTGATTGCAGTAATGGAAAGAGCTTATTTAAGTTTTGGTTTGGAAAACATGTTAGGGACCTCAGTCAAAGAAATATATGTAGCTCTACTTAGATTTTTAAGTGCAACTGGATTAATCAAAGGATGTTTTTTTTCCTGCTATTGTCTCTTGTCCACGCTCCAACCCGGTGGGTGGCAATGGTGCACCTGCGGGCTAGTTGCCGGCCGGCAATCAGATCTAGAAGAAGAAGAAGAAGAGTGATATAAGCAGTGAGGCGGGTGACGACAACAAAACCTGGATGAATCCCGAATCTTGGTCAAAACATCACAAAGCTATGAGGAAGACATCACAAAGCTACAAAGCTATGAGGATTACATCAGAAAGCTATGAGGAAGACGTCACAAAGCCATGTGGAAATTATTGCAAAGCTATGAGGAAAACGTCACAAAGCTATGAGGAAAACATAATCAAATCAGTGGTGGTAATGCACCTTTGAACTGGTTGACAACTGCCAATCAAATCTAACAGAAGAAGAAGACCATGAGGTCCTATGCCTGCCTTGAATGTCTTTATGATGACCACCAGGACTCCCCATGCCGGCATATAGACAATAGGATGGTGCCGTCATATACACAATAGCACTGGCTACCTATGATGTACACATGATGTCCAAGGATGCCTGCCTTGAAAATGGTGATCATGCTACTGTGAAACTTTGATGTAAACCATCAGGACTCGCGATGCCGTCAAATAGACAATAGGACGATGCCGTCATATACACAATAGGACTGGCTACCAATCATGGAGGCATGATGTCCTATGAATGTCCTATGATGTCCAAGGATGCCTGCCTTGCAAATGGTCATCATGCTACTGCGAAACTTTGACCAACAAAACGGACATTGCAATGGCTCAAGAGACATCATTGAACAAATACAGCCTCACCTGTTGGTTGCAACATCTATGATTGCTGTCAATGCTGGAAGCACTCTCCTCATTCCACGAATCGCACCCACACCATCTGACAACATGTTGCCATTCACCTTGCTTTACAGCACGTTGGTGTTTTCTGCACATCAGATTCCTTCAGCCATCCCCAATTCTGCCTTGCCACGTGCACAGTTGCCAGATCAAACACTCTTTGTATTCTTGCTCAAGATGAAGAAAATAAGCAAAAGCGTTGATTTCTGAGCAGTGTTGTTTTAAAAGAGGTGCTGTCACAGTAAAAATGTGGAACCTTGAAGAATAGCAGTCTACACTACAAATCTGTAAAATGCCAAGCAAAGCACTGATTTTATCCGGTTGCTCCGGTTTCTTGGTTTCTACGGGCATACACGGGTCTGGCAGAACATGGTCCAAAGCCACTTTTTGTTCACATCAATTTTCAGGATCCTCTCCATGAACTAGAAAAATTACGCACCTATCCCTCAACCAGTGGTGTGAACAAAGAAGAAGAAGAACAAGACCCACCAGATGGAGAGCAAGACAGTGAGGAGAACTGTTGCATGTCAGAAAAGAGGCTGTAAAGATGAAACACCTCAGGTTCGAGCAGTACGCCGCAGGCATGACTGTGAACAACCCAGCCGTCTGAGACAGGAGGACAACCTTCAGCACCAGGCATGTACAAATAATTGCTTATACTTGGTTTCTGCTACATAAGATTTTAAAAACAGGTAAACCTGTGGAAAAAGCAATGATACAGTAAGAATCAATATTAAGTTGTGAAGTGATTCGTGTAAAAAAAAAATAACCCATTGTGGTGACCCGCCACAATCTACATGGACATTCAGCCTTCACACTCAGCTAGGGCAGGAAGCAGAACAATTTGCATATGGACAGAGAGCCCCTAGGGAGACAACCAGAACAATGACTATTGTTATACGTCCCCGGATTAAGAAGAGGAAGTCCGGCGCCAGTTAATCATGCGACTGATATGTATTGACTGATATGTACAGTGATCCCTCGCTACTTCGCGCCTCACCTTTCGCGCCCTCAGTGCATTGTGGATTTTTCAAAAATATTCATCAAAAATTCAAAATTGAGAAAAAATGGGCGGGCGCTAGCAGAAGGTAGGGAGACTACATTAGAACATCAGGTATCAACACGGAGAGCCCGCACAACTCAAAATCCACCTCTCTGTTCGCTGTTCTCGTGTTGGCTCGGCTGGGGAATCTCGCAAGCTGATTGGCCGAGACGTTTTACCCAGCTTCTCTCCCTGCCGAGCGCCCATACCCAGCGAAGGAAGACCGCATTCATTGTTCTTTATCGCTCGTGTTGCTTAGTCTCGCCACGTGGAACTTTTCGCTGTTCTCTTGTGCCTTTTTGTGCAAAATAGTCTTCCCGTCGAGCCACTACGCCGCCTCCTGCAGCTTCTCCAGCTCTATCGGAAGCTGCCCTCGACGATCCTGCGCCTCTAGCACCTGACGATGAGGCGTCACCTGAGGAGCAGTAAAGCTCTCATTAACCTGTGCAGTAAATCATCTTCATCTTGAGTTACGTATCTTGTTATAAGAATAAAAGAGTTCTAAAAACATATTTATGTACACTTTATTTACATCTACGTATGTATGTACACTTACACACACACACACACACACACACGTATCATATGAGAGAGAGAGTGAGAGAATGAACGTACGTATTATTTATGGATGACGTCATTAGGGGTGACGCTACTTCGCGGTTTTTCACTTTTCGCGGTCGGTTCTGGAACCCATTAACCGCGATAAGTGAGGGATCACTGTATATCAATATGCAAATGTGCCATGCATTCTCTCTTGTCTGTGTAAAAGAGCTTGCTTTACATGCCTCAGGGAGCACACACACAGCACACACACGCACACACACAGCACAGACACAGAGGACACACAGCACAACACAGCGCACAGTGCTACAGTGTGTCTGATGATGGAGGAATAAAACTCTGAAACCTTCAGCTCGTTGCATCTCGCCTGAACTTATTTGTTCCTCCACACCATCATCTTAGTTTGCCTCCAGACCGGGTGGGTCCGCTGGTTTGGCAGATGACAGTTTAAGCCATTTAATCCGCCTGGCCTTCAGCCTGGCTTTAAATGGCCAGGCTGCTGGTGGAAGGAGATGAGTTTAATTATTACTTTTCAGGCAAAAACTCATTAGCTTAGTGACCTGCAAAACAGCAGAGGCCAGCGTCGATACCAGAGGCTTGCCTGTCTGCCTGTGGCTGATGAATTAATCACAGGGAGCGCTCCCGTCGTGCCTGCCAGCAGAAAACGGCATCACTTGATTTCCTTTCTCCTGACTTGGAATGAAAGACGTGTTCCTGTCCCACTCAGCCACGGGAAAAAAAACTGAAGTGAAACGTTTTAAAGATGGGCTTTACTGAATGTACGGGTTTGTCATTGAGAGTGTTTACAAAGAGACTGATGGGCAGATGCTGTTGTTGTGACACATGTGTGCTTTCTAACGTGTGTCTCATGCAAAGATTGTGCGCTGCACTGGAATATCATTTGCATGAGAAAATGCAAATTCCCGCACTGCTCTTTTCAAGTAGCTGCAGCTCCATTATGTTTTAACATAAATTGTCATTCACTCCTCTTACATCAAAGAAAACTTGTAGTCACTACCGGGCTTGTGGGGAGACGTAATGTAAACTAGGAAGTGTTAAACTCTTTAGCCAGAAAACAAGTCTGACTTCACTCTCCTTGCCTGTCTGTTTACCGCATCTACATTCCCCGAGAAATTTTTATGAAAAAATGTAAAAAATCCCTCCATTTATGAGAACTTCAAAGGATGTCCAGGCTTGTTGCGAGAGGAAAAACTTCCATAAGTCTGCCTTTTTATGCCTTGAGCAGTAGAATCTTTTTTTCCTGCTGAGGGATATGATGCAAATAAGCTGCTAGAAGGAAGGAGCTGCTAGAAGTAAGAAGAACTGTGTGCAAAAAAAAGAGAAAGTAGAGGAGACCGAGTGGAGGAGGAAAGCTGGAGGGAAGGTAGCGATACAAATGAGCAGCGTAATCTCTGTCATCACTTCTTAGCACAAACAGTAATGAAATGAAAACTCTTTCATCTTACTGCAAATTGCCATAGATTTCACCGCGGTTGTTCCTGCACTGACAGGCTGGGTCAGCTCCATAATCTGCAGTGGCAAGATGACTGTCAGAGAGAGAGAGAGTTTTCTTTTATTCTAGCTGCTATCAGAAGACCGAGGGGTTACCTAAGTGGTACCTCCTGGGAAGCAACAGCTTGAGGCCTCATCGATTCACAGTTGGAGCGACTGGAGCAGAGGTTGTGGCGGGGTCAGCACAATTAGAGAGGGAACCGTGTTCTTTAATGAGGAGAGGGGATGAAAGGGTTGCCAATTACTCTGCTGCTTTGTACTGAAAGCAGCCTGGATGCTGTTGAGACCTGGCATGATTAACCTTCAGCAGGGCTGAATTTGTTTATTCTTTACATGAGGGGACCTTAAAGGGGGCCCAGTAATTAGTGCCCATGGTGTTAGACCAGTAAAACTGCTGATATGTTTTGCATTGTTGTTTTTAGTGGGGCTTATTGGGGTCAGTTGGTTCAAAGGGCCTTTTTCTATGTTTTGTGAAGATTAGATATTCAAACATGAAATGCACACACTGATACATCAGTCAGATACTAATGAGGGAGACAAGTTTGGAACACATGATTTTTTTTCCAATACATATACAGTATTTTCAATGAAGCTAGTATCCCACTGAGAAGCAAATGCTAACGAACGTTGTGACTTTTGGGTCTCGTCAGGGTTTGTAAAAGGTTGCAAATCAATCCACAGACATTTTCTATCCCCTGCCAGTCGAAGCCCAAAGGGGTCGAAGAGCCCAAGGGGGATTATGTTATGGGTCAGTCCACCCATCCGTCCGCCTGTCCCACTTTTGTGAAATCAACTTCTACAGTTTTGTTCCAATTGCTTTGAAACTTGGTACCATGGTTTGATATACACTGAGGATGCACATATTGCAATTTGGTTCTGATCAGATGGTTTTGGCAGTGATTGTAGCCCCTGACCTATGACCTTCTGTTTCACCTCACATCATAGACCGTAACTGTCTTGTGAAATCAACTCCTCCTACAGTTTAGTTCTGATTGTTTTGAAACTTGGTACCATGGTTTGGTATATGGTACTCTCATGATGCCCATACTGCAATTTGACTCTCATCGGATGACCTTGAGGTCAAAGGTCAGAGGTCAGCTTTCCCCTATATCTTCTAAACACAATAACTACTGAAAGAAATGATGTAGGCTTTTCAGTTGATACAGTAGTTGTATCTAATACACATCTTCAACGATTTACACCCTGACCGACCTATGGGTTTGCAGTGAAGGGGTCAAAAGTCAAAGTTCAACGTTACCATTGCAGTTGCATTATGGTAAATGCTACATTTACTATTTGGGGTTTGACGTTACTAGTACAGTGATCCCTCGCTACTTCGCGCTTCACCTTTCGCGCCCTCAGTGCATCGCGGATTTTTCAAAAATATTCATCAAAAATTCAAAATTGAGAAATAATGGGCGGACGCTAGCAGAAGGCAGGGAGACTACATTAGACCATCAGGTATCCACACGGAGAGCCGCACAACTCTCTGTTCGCTGTTCTCGTGTTGGCTCGGCTCAGAAATCTCGCAAGCTGATTGGCCGAGACGTTTCACCCCGCAAGCTGATTGGCCGAGACGTTTCACCCACCTCCTCTCCCTGCCGAGCACCCATGAAGGGAAGAAAGACCGCATTCATTGTTTTTTATCGCTCGTGTTACTTAGTCTCGCCGCGTGGAACTTTTTGCTGTTCTCTTGTGCCATTTTGTGCGAAATAGTCTTCCCGTCGAGCCACTACGCCGCCTCCTGCAGCTTCAGCTCTATCAGAAGCTGCCCTCGATGATCCTGCGCCTCCAGCACCTCACGATGAGGCGTCACCTGAGGAGCAGTAAAGCTCTCATTAACCTGTGCAGTAAATCATTTTCATCTTGAGTTACGCATCTTGTTATAAGAATAAAAGAGTTCTAAAAACATATTTATGTACACTTTGTTTACATCTACGTATGTATGTACACGTACACACACACACACGTATCATATGAGAGAGAGAGAGTGAGAGAATGAACGTACGTATTATTTATGGATGACGTCATTAGGGGTGACGCTACTTCGCGGTTTTTCACTTTTCGCGGTCGGTTCTGGAACCCATTAACCGCGATAAGTGAGGGATCACTGTACTATTATTATTACTTTTACTATTTGGGGTTTGGGGTCAAAATGTCAAAGGTCAATGTTAGCAGTCCTTATGCCTTATTACTGTACAACCAGTAAAGCTAGGGCCACCAAACCCGGAACACAAGTTCACCTTGAGATCCTGACCTAAGGTCAAAAGGTCAAGCATTCATTTGAACTTTCAAACCATTTGCACTATGACTATAAAACAACTAAAGGTAGGGCCACCAAACCTGGTACACAGGTTCACCTTGCAATCCTGACCTCAGACTATGGGTTTGGGGTCAAAAGGTCAAAGGTCAAGGTTAACATTTCCTATGCCTTATTACTGTACAACAAGTAAAGTGAGGATCACCAAACTTGGTACACAGGTTCACCCTGTGACCCTGAAGTGTGAAAATGGTTTTAGGATTGCAGGGTCAAAGGTCAACATCAGAATTACTTATAAACTATACAAAAACAATTAAGAAATCTAGGGTCACCAAACCTGGTACACAGGTTCACTCTGAGACCATGACCTTTGACTACAGATTTGGAGTCACAGGGTTTCTTCTGGTAACATTTCCGTGCAGCGGCCCACCGCCCTAGGAAGTATGCCGCCACACCTATGATATATTAATTTAAGAAAAAATTATGACAGAAACGTTCCGCAAGTGCGCACACGAGCAATGCGCATGACTATCATTCACGCAGAAGCGCCCCGCTTGCCCGGTGCCCGCGTGACCATTTTAGTCTGCAGGCAGAGTGTCTCTGTAGCGTTGCTGTCCGAGAGAACCATGAGCTTATTAAAGTACTTTAAACGCTGAAAAAAGTACAAGAGGTATATAAGCAGTGGAGGCATTTATGGTGGTTTTAACCCGCTGGTAACTGGAACAACAATGAGGTGTCACTTAGCTAACAGGTCTGGTTAGGCTTCATTGCAGGGAAAGGCAAGAGTGACTGATGAATCGCTGAGGATTTACTTTACCAGCTACTACAATATTAACTAATAATTTATGTTCATTATTATGTACCTGGCAAGTTAAGATGACTGAAATTCATGAAGTCAATGACTTTAATCCGTCAGCAGCCATCAGACAAACTAAACGTGCCAACATTTGGATTTCAAAATAAGGGAGGTTTTTCCTGCTGTTTGGTTGGTAAGGAGAATTCTAAAAAACTGTAAATATATAGAAATATTATAACAGAAATAACTGCATCTTTGGTCATTTAAGTTATTTCTTTAAATATAATTTTAAAAATTATATTTCTTTGAATTCAGAGTTAAAGGGCCTATATCATGCAAAATCGACTTTTTTGAGCTTTTAAGCATGTTATAATGTTAATTCCTCACCAAAAACACCCCCAAAGTGGTATTTTGCTCCATTCACACATCTCTGAGTATTCCTCCTCAACCCTGCTCTCTGAGCTGCTGCTCCGCCCTGTCCCTGATAATGACTGGGTCCCCACGTTCATACGTATGAACGTGGGTGAGCCGCCCACTCCAGGAAGTGCTTGTGCTGCCAGCACCGCTCCCAGGCTAACGCACACACCCACTTTCTCCGCGCAGCTAACGGAGCGGTGATCGGCAAAACTCTTTCACTTTAGCATTGACGCTGTGAAGAAGTTCCTCTCGCACCTAATCTGCTCAGTGACAACAACTGTTTGCTTTTTTACGTAAGACAATGTCTTCTAAGTTTTCGTAGGCGGAACCCAGCGACACGCTGCAGCAGCCGGCTCAGAGGTTACATCATGAAATGGGCGGCAGCCACAAGAAGAGGAGGCAGAGCCTCAGAGATCGAGGCATCTTACGTCCGGGTTGGAAAAGTAGCTCGCGAAAATAACTCACATTTTTTTTTTTCCACAATATCTTTATTGAACCTTTTTTTTTTTTTAACAAACATGATACAAACAATCAAACACTAACACTAAAGTACTACAAAAAAAAAAAAAAAAAGGATGCACTAAAAACACCAACAACCACCAGCAAAATCAAATCTTCAACAATGCTCCTCTGTTTAGTCTAGACAATCCAATACATAAGTATACATATTATGTTCACCAGTTTGGAATTTACAAGGTCCACACACATCATTCACCTTCTTCTTCAAAAGTTATGTTTAAATTTTTTACATAATCAATAAAAGGTCTCCATATATTCTCAAACACAATTTCCTTTGATTTCAGTATATATGTTATTCTTTCTAATGGAAGGTTTGTTAACATCTGTCTTAACCACTGAGTCACATCTGGTCTATGAGTCTTTTTCCATAATAGTGCAATACATTTTTTGGCATTAAGCAAACTGAGGTCTATGAATGTTCTTTCACTTTTATTAAAATTATGCTTTTCTGGGTACAGACCCAACAAAAACAATTTAGGATTCAATATGATTTGTTTTGAGATTATTTTTTTAATTGTTACCCTCACCTCTTCCCAAAACATTCTTATTAATCTACATTCCCATACACAATGAAATAGAGTTCCTTTACTTTCCATGCATTTTGTGCATGTATCTGGTATATTTTTGTTATATTTATTTAACTCCTCCGGTGTAACATACATCCGCATTAACCATTTGAAATGTATCAATTTAAGGCGTGCATTTATTGATTTGGTTTGAGCTTCTGTACAAGCCAATTCCCATTGTTCCTCTGAAATTTCAGTTTGCAGATCTTCTTTCCAGTAGTTTAATCTTTTCAGTGAATTTTCACTTGAAGATAGTGTCAATGAGTTATAAAACTCTGAAATAATACCCTTTCTTTTACTATCTTTCATCATCATTTTTTCCAAGGATGAATAAATAGGTCGAGTGAGAGCTTTATTTTGATTTGATCGAATAAAGTTTCTAAGTTGAAGATATTTAAAAAAATGTGTTCTATTGAGATTAAATTTGATCCTCAGCTCTTCAAAAGACATTATGTTATCTGCACAAGGCAAATATAAATCCTGAATCTTTTGTATCCCTTTTAAATTCCATACTTTAAATACAGCGTCCGCTCTCCCTGGTTTAAAATATTGATTACCCCATATTGGACTAAATTGTGACAGTAACTGTGGTTCTTTTAAATAGTTTTTAGCTTCACACCATATTTTGATCATATGCTTTACAAATGGATTTTTAACTTGTTTTTGTAATTTTTTTGCCGAATCTGAGTATATGAATATGGGAAGAGGTAAAGGTAAATTGTATGATTCCATTTCAGTCCAGTGAGGGAGATCATTTGATGAAAAATAATATGTCATAGACCTCAGTTGTGCCGACCAATAATACAACATAAAATTTGGACATTTCAGACCTCCACGATCAAATGGTAAATATAATAAAGACAGACGTAATCTCGCCCTCCTGTTGTTCCATATAAATTCCACTAACTTTTTTTTTATTCTTGAGAATAAATCTAAAGGTGGTGATAAGGGAATATATTGAAATAAATAAAGTATTTTAGGTAAAATATTACTTTTAAGTATATTGATTCTCCCGATCATCGACATTGGTAGTGACATCCATCTCTGAGTTAACTCATTGATATCTGTCATTAAGGCTTCATAGTTGACACTGGCGACTGATTCTAGCTTAGGCACAATTTGGATTCCTAAATATTTAAACTGATTTACAACATTGAATTGATTTACCTCAGGGGCTGGGTAATTTCTCTGGGTCTCATTTAGCATTAATATTGAAGATTTAGTTTTATTTATTTTATATCCTGATATTTCCCCAAAATTCTTTATTAAATTCAACAAGGTTGGAATTGATTTTTTTAGATTCGACATAAACAAAATTATGTCATCGGCGTACAGGGAGATTTTATGTTCTGTTGGTCCAACTTTAATTCCATATATTTGTGAATGTAAACGTATCGCTATCGCTAAAGGTTCAATTGCCATAGTAAACAGTAAAGGTGAAAGTGGACAGCCTTGTCGACATCCTCTATTGATTTTTATTGGTTTTGAAATATTGTTATTTGTTAGGATTTCTGCTGTAGCATTATTGTATATTATTTGAACCCATTTTATGAAATTATTTCCAAGTCCAAACCTTTGTAGGACTTCAAAAAGAAAGGGCCATTCAACTCTATCAAAGGCCTTTTCGGCGTCCAGTGATAGGAGAGCTGTATCCGGTGCTTCTTTATTAAAATAAATAATATTAAATAGTCTTCTTACATTATGGAAGCCTTGTCTTCCCTTTATAAAGCCATTCTGATCTCGATTAATAATATTTGGTAAAATTTCTTGTATTCGTCTTGCTAAAATTTTACAGATTATCTTAAGGTCGGCGTTTAATAGGCTTATTGGTCTCATATTTTCACATTTATTAGAGGGCTTACCTGGTTTTGGCAGCAGTATAATTAAGGCATTATTTATGTATGATGGTAAATTATTATTTTGAAATGCTTCTAAAACCATTTCCAAAAAAGGTTTTATTAATTTATTCTTAAATTTCTTATAAAGGTCAACTGGAAGACCATCTGGTCCTGCACTTTTTCCTGATTTCATATTATCAATGGCTAGCCCAACTTCTTCTTGACTAATTTTAGACTCCAATATCTCCCTGTTTTCATTTGGAATACACGGTATAGATAGTTCGTTCAAAAACCCATTTAGTTTTGTTAAATCAAATTCATTTTTAGTATCATATAATTTTTCATAGTAATCTCTAAAGGCTCTGTTAATTTCTAAAGGATCTATAACTACCTGTCCCTTACTTATAATACTAGTAATTGGTGTTTTAATTTCTAATTGTTTAATCTGCCATGCCAATAATTTTCCTGATTTTTCACCTTGTTCATAAAAAGATTGTTTCAATCTTAGAAGACTCGAGGCAGCTCTATTCGCCGATTTTTTGTCGTATTCAGCTCTCAAAATCAGTAATTCATTCTCCAACCTTGGATCACTTCCTGCATACACTTTTTCCTGAAGACTTTTCATTTTATGTTCCAATTTAGCTCTCTCCTCTCGAGTCTTCTTAGATTTTGATCCTGTATAACTAATAATATGTCCCCTAATAAAAGCTTTGAAAGCTTCCCACTTTACACATGCTGATGTTTGTGTAGTATTGATGTCAAAGTACTCGTCTATCTGTTTTTCTATATACTTGACAAATTCCTCATCCTGAAGCCATTTATGCTGAAATTGCCATCTACCTGATTCCTTTGTCAATTTTTTATCTACATATATTAGACAACAGGGTGCATGATCAGAGATCACGATGTTATCATAAAAGCAGTTTTGAATCTTGGATCTTAATTCTGTGGAAATCAAAAAATAATCAATACGTGAGAATGTCTTGTAGGTACTGGAATAACAAGAATAGGCTTTAACTTGTGGTTTCATTTCTCTCCATATATCTAACAATCTCAATTCTTTCATAAAATGATTAATAGTCATCCTACATCCATTGTGCGTACAATCCAGTCCTGTTGATCTATCTATACCTGGATTCAATGTACAATTAAAATCCCCTGCTATTATATGTTGCCCTGTAAGTGATGATAAAATAAGAAATAAATTAGCAAAGAACTTTTGATCATCTATATTGGGACCATATAAGTTCACAAGATTTATATTTTCTAATAGCAAAGAACCTTGAATGATTACATATCTTCCAAGTTTGTCTCCAATTACATTTTTCACTTGAAAAGGGACTGATTTATGTATGAGAGTCATAACTCCCCTGGCCCGGGATGAAAATGATGAGGTGAATACACTTCCTTGCCATCTACTCCTAATTCTTTTTATATCCTCCTCTATTAGATGAGTTTCTTGTAAAAACACAATTTTTGAACCCATGTCTTTTATTTTATTCATAACTTGTTTAAGTTTTTTAAAATTTTGTAGACCTCTGCAATTCCATGAAGTTAAATTAAGATTAACACTTTGGTTTATGATCAATAGAGAGTTTGGGATTACCTTGCAGTGTAAACATGCTCATACAGAGAAGCAAAAACATGAGTGGTTGAACATTCATCCTACAAACTACATACAAACAAATTCCCCCTTCCCACACTTGTGGCGAACCCCCCAAAATCAAAAGAAAAATTCCGTCTCCCGATATAGCCATCGACCGTTCCACATCCACGGGGAACAGCCTAAGCCACTCCTTCTTCATCCTCCCAATCACCCTAACTCTACTGCTTTTAATGACGTAACATTAACTCTCCTCTGTAGTTTTCCAACTTAACTCCAAAATTTTTAACAACTTTGTACATCATAGTTTTTTTTTGTTTGTTTTGTTTTTGTTTTTTTTTTAATATATAATACAATCTATATTTTGTAAACTTGCTGTTTACTTCAAGTCAGTCAGATGCCTGTGCAAATGCTTAATTATTCTACCTTATATTTTGTTCATGCTTAGCTCCCACCAGTCTCTTCTTCTTCTTTGATCTTCTTGATGAACTCCTGCGCCTCCTCTGGGGTCTTGAAGATGTGGGTTCTGCCCTCATACGTGGTCAACAGTCTCGCAGGATAGATTACACCATGACGAATCCCAAGGTTGCGCAGCTCCTTACGTATGGGATCAAACTGCTTCCTCAATTGTTGGATTCCTGTGGCCAAATCTGGGTAGAACCGCACCTGCTGATCCTGGTGTTTAATCTCTCCTTTAGCTCGTGCAGCGTTGAAGATCTTCATCCTGTCTCTGTTGCTAAGAAACTTCATAATTAAGGTCCTCGGCGGTCCCTTATCTCTCCGTGGGCCAATACGATGTGCTTTTTCCAGAACCACTGCTGATTGCAACTCCTCGCTGCCCAGCACCTCCGGAATCCACTTTTCCAGAAAGGAATATACGTCCCGACCTTCTGATTCCTCTGGAAGACCCACCAGCCTCAAGTTATTCTGTCTCGACCGAGATTCCAAATCCAAAATATTATCTTCTAGACATTTTTTTTTTTTTCCCAAAGTGCGCACCTTTAATTGAAGACGGGTGACGTCATCTTCAGCACTAGCGAGACGGAGCTCCATCTGCGCCGTTCGTTCTACACAGTCACCCAATTCCTTTCTTATTCCTTCCAACGCTGTCATAATCCCATCAAATCTAGAGGAAAAGTCCGCTCTCATTGAACTCATGGCAGCCATCAGCGCATCTGCGCCATTCCCCGCAGATATCGCACCGTTGCCAGCCTCCTCCGCCATATATGGAGTTTTGTTTGCTGCGTCACAGACCTGAAAGTCCGTTAATTTGGACTGTTTCGGCGGCTCGCTTTTTCCTTTACCTGGTTTTCCAGCCTTAGGCTTCGCTGACATATCCTCGCCCAAACGCTGGGATACGTTCTGTCCCAAATGAGAGAGTTATTTGCCGATTTTTTTCTCCAGGAGCAGAGCAGAGTGAAACGCGTCCGTCTTACGTGGCAGCCATAACCGGAAGTCTAAAATAACTCACATTTCATAAGAAATTCATTCTCCAGTGTACCAGAGGTAATATACTATCACATACATGCATATAGTTTACTCTGAAAGGCTTAAAATAGCATGATATAGGCCCTTTAAAGTTATTGTTCTGTTCTGGCTCTACAAAATTATGGTCAAAAGTTTAAATTGTATGAGGAAAAAAGTAAAAATTTAGCCACATTCTGTTTCAAATTTATTTAAAAAAAACAGTAATTTTATAACAATCTGGCTTTGTCCATCAGACAGGCCTCTTCCCTGTCCAGTTTTAAAACTCCTCTTAAAACCCATTTTTATTCTCTGGCTTTTGACCCAGTTTGAGACGTTGATTTTATTTGTTCTTATTGCCTCTATTGTATGACTGTTGTTTTGTTTGTGCAGTTTTGTACTTTAGCTGTATTTTATTGTTATATTTTATTTATTGTTAATGTACAGCACTTTGTGTCAACTGTTGTTGTTTTTAAAGAGCTTTATAAATAAAATTGGATTGGTTTAAAAAAAGATAAAAATTAGCCATAAAATAATCCACAAATTTATAATAGTCCCAATTGTACAAGAAAAGTCATAATGTTACAAGAGAAAATTACAAATTTGAGGAAAATGGTTGCAAATTTAGATAAATTTACAAAGTAGAAAACTATAAGAAAATTGTTATAAATTTTAGAGAAGAACCTCAAACCTTCAAGACTGAAGTCATTACTCAAGCTTTTAAGTGGGTGCTCTTTGTTCCCTTAACTCAACTAGAAATGTTTGGTTGTCTACTTTTAATTATTAATTTCATAGCGCTGCTTTTACATGAGTAGAATTTCTGGCTACTACTGTATATCCACCTCTGATCTTATAATTTAAGTACGCATGAGTAAATTACTATTATTAGTCCATGGGCCCAGACCAGATTTTTGGGTTATCGGTACCACTCAAAGGGACAAATTCTAGTGATGCATTTTGGAATGGCCTATATCTGTGGATGATATTTTGCCATGATAGCAATTCCAAAGTAGTAGCTTAGTCATAGCTATCAGGCATTGAATATGATGCCCCATAAATCACAAAATCTGAGGCTGCGAATTTTTGGAATGATAATACCAACACATATTTACCCTATTAATGAGCAGTTACTTGTTATTACAGCATATCTGAGATACAAATAAAGCACAAAAAACAATTTTGACAGTTGGTATTGTAATACTGTGGCATTGCAAAGCACTTCCAATAGAGTACTATAGTGGCTAGTATTAGTCTGTGTCCGAATCATCTACTGCTGCTTCTTCATAATTGCAGAAGTGAATGTTATTAGAGGATATCTGAGATACAAATGAAGCACAGTAAACAGTTTTAACAGTAGATTAATGCATAATTATTGTAGGATTACAAAGTAGTCTCCTAGCAAAAGAGTAGTATTCCATTACAGTACTGTAACGGGTAACTAGTAGATCTGTTCGTCTGTGTCCGAATCATCTGCTACTTCATAAGCTTCGCCATCTTCATCTTCTTCCCTCTGGTTGCTGCAGGTCTGCAGTTTGCACATGTATGTGCATTTCAGCTGGTTCACCAGGCTCCACGTTTCCAGTAAGTGACTTGACAGCGAAGGGCAGAGTGATATGCTTCATTGGCTTCACCTTACCATTGGTAATGGCATATACCAAGTCCTGGCCAAATGAGCTGCAGAGACGCTGGATTCTGTCAGATGGGTTTGAACGGTCTGTTGAGCCTGTCAGCAGTGTGTTCAGGAACCTGGTCACTGAAGAAGGAATGACCGCATCCTCCGACATCTGAGGTGGCCATGACTGTCTGTAGTCTTGCTTCTTGATGTCACCTCTCATCTGCAGTGCTGCCTTGTCGATGATGTCCTCACTCCTGTCTGATTCCATGAGTTTCACCTTTCTCTGGAATATTTGGTATGCCTTAACAAGCTCTGGCATAGAAACGCTGTTGGGATACACAAGTAGTTTCCCATTGTCATCTTGAGTGATTTGCAGGGCTTCTCCAAACTCAGCTACCAGTTTGCGTCGGATGTGTTTCTTGGTCGAGGCTTTCACTGTTTCCACTCCAAGAGTTACCATGCCCTCGACCAGTCTGGCTGTGAGGTTGGTCATTGGCACCACATCAGGGTTGACAAACAGTTCTTCTCTTACGTAAGAGAAAAGGTCATTGTATGACTTGCTCTGCAGCTTCATACTCAGCATCAGTATCAGTTGGAGCAGCACTGGCACCTTTTCCACTGTCCTGTGTGGTGGTGCTTGAATCCCGTGTGTACTCACGGTAGCAAGTCCGGTGGTAATGACCTTCCGCTGCCACGAGGTCTCTGCTGACGATGGCAAGCATTCTGTTGTCCAGTTTACTGACAGCAGCCTTTCAGACTTTCTCATCGGCACGCAGTTCAGTGCACTGGACCAGAGGATCTCTAGTCCTATCTCCTTTCAAGTACTTGCTGGTCTTCTCACAGAAGATGCACTCTGCTCATAAACCCTTGACTGAGATGGTGCTGGCCTCTGTGACTTTTTTCTTTCCGGTGAGCTTTTGTTTTCTTCTGTGCGCCTCTGCTTGGAAATTATAGCATCGAGGTCCCTTTTCATGGTGAAAATGCTTTGGCATTTCCGGTGGTAGGCCACAGCTGGTATGGCATCATCTGGCAATCCTTTTGCTATGTCCAGGATCGGAGCATGCTGTCTTATTTCAGCGGCTCTCAGCAGGGTTTTCCAGGAGTTGATGTCCTTTGGAGATACTAGTTCTTCATCTGAAGATGAGCAATGGATTATGCAATCAAGGTGTGTGCGCTTGGGTGCCGTGCCACTCCCTGCTTCTTGGGTGGAATCCATTTTCAGTTAGGTACATTCATCCAGACCTGCAATGACACCAGGTATTGGTAAATTATCTCATGTAATTAATTGCATCAATTGAAATTGGCATTGAAATTACTCATTCTTGTCTATGAAGTTGTACACTATTATTCTGGTTTCGTTTTTAATAAAATGTTGCGATCCTCCAGAACTCCAGTTTCTTTTGGCACACTATAAAAGATAACATTTAATTAATTTTCTTAACTAAGTGATAACCAAAATAAGTCTTAAATAAACATTTATATTGACTTGCCTCGCGGCGCTCCACTGGAATGCGAAAATGTGCTGAAATCAAAAATAAATCGTACCTTCTCCCTCAAAAAACCCCTGAAAAGTAGAAACTGAATAAAAATTAATATTGGAAACTATCCAAGGTCAATTTCTATTAGCATTTTGTACAGTAAAAGGGAGAATAATTCAGAAATACCAGCATGTGATATTAGGCGTCATGATAATTTTACTTAAAAAAGGAGGTGCCGTGTATCATGACTAAGCTACTCATTTGGAAATGCTATCATGCCTTTATACACATATATAGGTCCTACAAACAAAATGGCACCATAGAGGTTTTGTCCCTTTTAGTGGTACCAATATCTGACTCGGCCCATGGACTATATGAATGTTTTTTTCCTTCCCTTTCTTACTCTTTGTCAATGGAAAAAAAGAAAAACTAGAATAAAAATACAAACAATACACATTTTTGTCATTTATGTAAACCATGAAAAAAAAAAATCCTGCAGGACAAAACATGGCACTTGGTATTTTGTAACCTATTTGTATACCACCATAGAGAGAGAACCTGAATCAGACAGGGCTCAGAGAGGGAAAGATGAGACAGAAGAGAGGAGCCAGGGAGAGGAAAGTGTTCAGGCAGAAGGTCCAAGAGAGGTGAGAGCAGAGGGAGGAGAGAAGGATGACACTAGTAAAAAGTCCAAACACAGGACATCTGGGTGGGACCCCATCTGGCCCAATATGCCAACATTCAAGCCTTGGTTGTACAATACTTCAAATGGTAAGTTCCATTATGCAATATTACTGTGCAAAAAATAATAAAAAAAAGAAATAGTGTAAAATTAACATATTGTGGTTCCAATCGTGTCATGCGTTTTCTGCCCCCCCCCCCCCGAAAAATATGTTGCCACCACGCCAAGGTCTTTAAGCCAGAGGAAACACTGGCTTAAAGACCATCAGTTTACATCAGTTTAAAGAGCCATTCAATATTGTGGCAATATCAGAGACGTGGCTCAGTGAAGAGAAAGGAGTGGATTTTACACTGGATGACTATGAATTAAATTATATAAATAGAAAAGTGAAAGAAGGAGGAGGAGTTACAATTTATGTTGACAAGAGCTTGCAATACAAGGTTGTTGAAAATTTGACAGTAACTGTGGATGATTTATTTGAATGTATTACAATAGAAATCTGTCTGAACAATGTGAAGAATATGGTTGTGAGCTGTGTATATAGAACACCTGGATCAAACATTGACTTATTTAAGGACTGGATGGAAAAAATGTATACAAAACTAACTCATAAAGTTATGTTCATCTGTGGGGATTTCAATAGAGATCTTATGAATTCAAAACAACATAGTTTGACAGAAGAATTTATCAACACAATGTACAGTATGGGCTTACATCCAACAATCACCAGACCTAGCAGAATCACATCACACAGTGCCACACTAATAGATAACATATTCACAAACATTATGGAAAATAATATCATGAGTGGGCTTTTATTGAATGATATCAGTGACCACCTGCCGATGTTTGTTGTCTATCAATGTGATTATAGGAAGAAAAAGTATACCAAAAATATTAAATATAGAAGAATAAGAACTGAAGAATCTATGTATTTACTGGCAAAGGAATTATTAATACAAGACTGGAAGATAGTTTGTGATGAAAATGATATAAATGAAGCATATGATAAATTTTTACAAATATTTCAATCATTGTACAATAAAAACTGTCCTATAAAACAATACAGTGACAGACAACAAAACAAAAATATTTCTTGGGTCACCAAGGGGTTACTAAATGCATGTAAAAAGAAGAATACATTATATAAACAATTCATTAAGTGCAGAAAGGAAGAGGCTGAGATCAAATATAAAAGATATAAAAACGACTTCCGGTTATGGCTGCCACGTAGGACGGACGTGTCTCGCTCTGCTCTGCTCCTGGAGAAAAAAAATCGGCAAATAACTCTCTCATTTGGGACAGAACGTATCCCAGCGTTTGGGCGAGGATATGTCGGCGAAGCCTAAGGCTGGAAAACCAGGAAAAGGAAAAAGCGAGCCGCCGAAACAGTCCAAATTAACGGACTTTCAGGTCTGTGACGCAGCAAACAGGGCTCCATATATGGCGGAGGAGGCTGGCAACGCTGCGATTTCTGCGGGGAATGGCGCAGATGCGCTGATGGCTGCCATGAGTTCAATGAGAGCGGACTTTTCCTCTAGATTTGATGGGATTATGACAGCGTTGGAAGGAATAAGAAAGGAATTGGGTGACTGTGTAGAACGAACGGCGCAGATGGAGCTCCGTCTCGCTAGTGCTGAAGATGACGTCACCCGTCTTCAATTAAAGGTGCGCACTTTGGAAAAAAAAAATAAATCTCTGGAAGATAATATTTTGGATTTGGAATCTCGGTCGAGACAGAATAATTTGAGGCTGGTGGGTCTTCCAGAGGAATCAGAAGGTCGGGACGTATGTTCCTTTCTGGAAAAGTGGATTCCGGAGGTGCTGGGCAGCGAGGAGTTGCAATCAGCAGTGGTTCTGGAAAAAGCACATCGCATTGGCCCACGGAGAGATAAGGGACCGCCGAGGACCTTAATTATGAAGTTTCTTAACAACAGAGACAGGATGAAGATCTTCAACGCTGCACGAGCTAAAAAAGGAGAGATTAAACACCAGGACCAGCAGGTGCGGTTCTACCCAGATTTGGCCACAGGAATCCAGCAATTGAGGAAGCAGTTTGATCCCGTACGTAAGGAGCTGCGCAACCTTGGGATTCGTCATGGTGTAATCTATCCTGCGAGACTGCTGACCACGTATGAGGGCAGAACCCACATCTTCAAGACCCCAGAGGAGGCGCAGGAGTTCATCAAGAAGATCAAAGAAGAAGAAGAGACTGGTGGGAGCTAAGCATGAACAAAATATAAGGTAGAATAATTAAGCATTTGCACAGGCATCTGACTGACTTGAAGTAAATAGTAAGTTTACAAAATATAGATTGTATTATATATTAAAAAAAAACAAAACAAAAACAAAACAAACAAAAAAAAAAAACTATGATGTACAAAGTTGTTAAAAATTTTGGAGTTAAGTTGGAAAACTACAGAGGAGAGTTAATGTTACGTCATTAAAAGCAGTAGAGTTAGGGTGATTGGGAGGATGAAGAAGGAGTGGCTTAGGCTGTTCCCCGTGGGTGTGGAGCGGTCGATGGCTATATCGGGAGACAGAATTTTTCTTTTGATTTTGGGGGGTTTGCCACAAGTGTGGGAAGGGGAAATTTGTTTGTGTGTAGTTTGTAGGATGAATGTTCAACCACTCATGTTTTTGCTTCTCTGTATGAGCATGTTTACACTGCAAGGTAATCCCAAACTCTCTATTGATCATGGACCAAAGTGTTAATCTTAATTTAACTTCATGGAATTGCAGAGGTCTACAAAATTTAAAAAAACTTAAACAAGTTATGAATAAAATAAAGGACATGGGTTCAAGAGTTGTGTTTTTACAAGAAACTCATCTGATAGAGGAGGATGTTAAAAGAATTAGGAGTAGATGGCAGGGAAGTGTATTCACCTCTTCATTTTCATCCCGAGCCAGGGGAGTTATGACTCTCATACATAAATCAGTTCCTTTTCAAGTGAAAAATGTAATTGGAGACAAATTTGGAAGATATGTAATCATTCAAGGTTCTTTGCTATTAGAAAATATAAATCTTGTGAACTTATATGGTCCCAATATAGATGATCAGAAGTTCTTTGCTAATTTATTTCTCATCTTATCATCACTTACAGGGCAACATATAATAGCAGGGGATTTTAATTGTACATTGAATCCAGGTGTGGATAGATCAACAGGACTGGATTGTACGCACATTGGATGTAGGATGACTATTAATCATTTTATGAAAGAATTGAGATTGTTAGATATATGGAGAGAAATGAAACCACAAGTTAAAGCCTATTCTTGTTATTCCAGTACCTACAAGACATTCTCACGTATTGATTATTTTTTGATTTCCACAGAATTAAGGTCCAAGATTCAAAACTGCTTTTATGATAACATCGTGATCTCTGATCATGCACCCTGTTGTCTAATATATGTAGATAAAAAATTGACAAAGGAATCAGGTAGATGGCAATTTCAGCATAAATGGCTTCAGGATGAGGAATTTGTCAAGTATATAGAAAAACAGATAGACGAGTTCTTTGACATCAATACTACACAAACATCAGCATGTGTAAAGTGGGAGGCTTTCAAAGCTTTTATTAGGGGGCATATTATTAGTTATACAGGATCAAAATCTAAGAAGACTCGAGAGGAGAGAGCTAAATTGGAACATAAAATAAAAAATCTTCAGGAAAAAGTGTATGCAGGAAGTGACCCAAGGTTGGAGAATGAATTACTGATTTTGAGAGCTGAATACGACAAAAAATCAGCGAATAGAGCTGCCTCGAGTCTTCTAAGATTGAAACAATCTTTTTATGAACAAGGTGAAAAATCAGGAAAATTATTAGCATGGCAGATTAAACAATTGGAAATTAAAACACCAATTACCAGTATTATAAGTAAAGGACAGGTAGTTATAGATCCTTTAGAAATTAATAGAGCCTTTAGAGATTACTATGAAAAATTATATGATACCAAAAATGAACCTGATTTAACAAAACTAAATGGGTTTTTGAACGAACTATCTATACCGTGTATTCCAAATGAAAACAGGGAGATATTGGAGTCTAAAATTAGTCAAGAAGAAGTTGGGCTAGCCATTGATAATATGAAATCAGGAAAAAGTGCAGGACCAGATGGTCTTCCAGTTGACCTTTATAAAAAATTTAAGAATAAATTAATAAAACCTTTTTTGGAAATGGTTTTAGAAGCATTTCAAAATAATAATTTACCATCATACATAAATAATGCCTTAATTATACTGCTGCCAAAACCAGGTAAGCCCTCTAATAAATGTGAAAATATGAGACCAATAAGCCTATTAAACGCCGACCTTAAGATAATCTGTAAAATTTTAGCAAGACGAATACAAGAAATTTTACCAAATATTATTAATCGAGATCAGAATGGCTTTATAAAGGGTAGACAAGGCTTCCATAATGTAAGAAGACTATTTAATATTATCTATTTTAATAAAGAAGCACCGGATACAGCTCTCCTATCATTGGACGCCGAAAAGGCCTTTGATAGAGTTGAATGGCCCTTTCTTTTTGAAGTCCTACAAAGGTTTGGACTTGGAAATAATTTCATAAAATGGGTTCAAATAATATACAATAATGCTACAGCAGAAATCCTAACAAATAACAATATTTCAAAACCAATAAAAATCAATAGAGGATGTCGACAAGGCTGTCCACTCTCACCTTTACTGTTTACTATGGCAATTGAACCTTTAGCGATAGCGATACGTTTACATTCACAAATATATGGAATTAAAGTTGGACCAACAGAACATAAAATCTCCCTGTACGCCGATGACATAATTTTGTTTATGTCGAATCTAAAAAAATCAATTCCAACCTTGTTGAATTTAATAAAGAATTTTGGGGAAATATCAGGATATAAAATAAATAAAACTAAATCTTCAATATTAATGCTAAATGAGACCCAGAGAAATTACCCAGCCCCTGAGGTAAATCAATTCAATGTTGTAAATCAGTTTAAATATTTAGGAATCCAAATTATGCCTAAGCTAGAATCAGTCGCCAGTGTCAACTATGAAGCCTTAATGTCAGATATCAGTGAGTTAACTCAGAGATGGATGTCACTACCAATGTCGATGATCGGGAGAATCAATATACTTAAAAGTAATATTTTACCTAAAATACTTTATTTATTTCAATACATTCCCTTATCACCACCTTTAGATCTATTCTCAAGAATAAAAAAAAAGTTAGTGGAATTTATATGGAACAACAGGAGGGCTAGATTACGTCTGTCTTTATTATATTTACCATTTGATCGTGGAGGTCTGAAATGTCCAAATTTTATGTTGTATTATTGGTCGGCACAACTGAGGTCTATGACATATTATTTTTCATCAAATGATCTCCCTCACTGGACTGAAATGGAATCATACAATTTACCTTTACCTCTTCCCATATTCATATACTCAGATTCGGCAAAAAAATTACAAAAACAAGTTAAAAATCCATTTGTAAAGCATATGATCAAAATATGGTGTGAAGCTAAAAACTATTTAAAAGAACCACAGTTATTGTCACAATTTAGTCCAATATGGGGTAATCAATATTTTAAACCAGGGAGAGCGGACGCTGTATTTAAAGTATGGAATTTAAAAGGGATACAAAAGATTCAGGATTTATATTTGCCATGTGCAGACAACATAATGTCTTTTGAAGAGCTGAGGATCAAATTTAATCTCAATAGAACACATTTTTTTAAATATCTTCAACTTAGAAACTTTATTCGATCAAATCAAAATAAAGCTCTCACTCGACCTATTTATTCATCCTTGGAAAAAATGATGATGAAAGATAGTAAAAGAAAGGGTATTATTTCAGAGTTTTATAACTCATTGACACTATCTTCAAGTGAAAATTCACTGAAAAGATTAAACTACTGGAAAGAAGATCTGCAAATTGAAATTTCAGAGGAACAATGGGAATTGGCTTGTACAGAAGCTCAAACCAAATCAATAAATGCACGCCTTAAATTGATACATTTCAAATGGTTAATGCGGATGTATGTTACACCGGAGGAGTTAAATAGATATAATAAAAATATACCAGATACATGCACAAAATGCATGGAAAGTAAAGGAACCCTATTTCATTGTTTATGGGAATGTAGATTAATAAGAATGTTTTGGGAAGAGGTGAGGGTAACAATTGAAAAAATAATCTCAAAACAAATCATATTGAATCCTAAACTGGTTTTGTTGGGTCTGTACCCAGAAAAGCATAATTTCAATAAAAGTGAAAGAACATTCATAGACCTCAGTTTGCTTAATGCCAAAAAATGTATTGCACTATTATGGAAAAAGACTCATAGACCAGATGTGACTCAGTGGTTAAGACAGATGTTAACAAACCTTCCATTAGAAAGAATAACATATATACTGAAATCAAAGGAAATTGTGTTTGAGAATATATGGAGACCTTTTATTGATTATGTAAAAAATTTAAACATAACTCTTGAAGAAGAAGGTGAATGATGTGTGTGGACCTTGTAAATTCCAAACTGGTGAACATAATATGTATACTAATGTATTGGATTGTCTAGACTAAACAGAGGAGCATTGTTGAAGACTTGATTTTGTTGGTGGTTGTTGGTGTTTTTAGTGCATTTTTTTTTTTTTTTGTAGTACTTTAGTGTTAGTGTTTGATTGTTTGTATCATGTTTGTTAAAAAAAAAAAAAGGTTCAATAAAGATATTGTGGAAAAAAAAAAGATATAAAAACAAGCTTACTAATATAATGAGGACTTGTAAGGACTTGTAAGAAAGAATACTACAACAGAATACTACAACAGAATATTAGAGGATAATAAGAATAACTTAAGAGGAATATGGCAAGTACTCAATGGGATTATTAGTAACCGACCTAAGAATGCTAATTATCCAGAATATTTTATTGAAAATGACAATTTGATAAATAATGTGGAGGGTGTGGTCAGTGGTTTCAATAAATTTTTTGTAAACGTTGGTCCTGAATTAGCAAAATCAATAATGACACCAGAAACAAACAGTGGTTCTGTAAATGAAATAGAAGATAGAAATCCAAACACAATCTTTTTGGGTGCAGTTACTGAAAAGGAAATTATCGAGACTGTGAGTAAATTTAAGAACAAAAAATCAACGGACTGGAATGAAATTGACATGACAATAGTGAAAAACGTAATTGAAGGAATTGTTAAGCCACTCACCCACATCTGTAACCCGTCATTTCAAACTGGTAAATTTCCAAACAAAATGAAAATAGCAAAAGTAATACCTCTATATAAAACAGGAGACAGTCATTATTTCACAAATTACAGGCCAGTCTCTTTACTCTCACAATTCTCCAAAATACTTGAAAAAATCTTCACTAAGAGACTGGATGATTTCATTGAAAAACACAACCTCCTTACAGACAGCCAGTATGGTTTTAGAGCAGATAAATCAACATCTTTGGCACCGATCGAACTTATAGAAGAAATTACTAGTTGTATAGATAAAAAAAAGTTTGCTGTAGGAATATTTATAGATTCAAAGAAAGCTTTTGACACCATTGACCACAGAATTCTACTGAGGAAATTGGAAAGGTATGGGATAAGAGGGGTCGAACTGAGTTGGGTGGAAAGTTATTTAAGTAACAGACAACAATTTGTACAAATTGGTGAGCACAAATCACTCTTCATGGACATCACTTGTGGTGTGCCCCAGGGGTCAGTTTTGGGACCCAAACTCTTTATCTTGTATATAAATGACATATGCCAAGTATCAAAAATTCTGAAATTTATTTTGTTTGTGGATGACACAAATATCCTTTGCACTGGTGAGAATTTGCAGCAGGTTTTAGAGGTGGTCACAACTGAAATGAAAAGGTTAACGCAGTGGTTCAACAAAAATAAATTATCTCTAAATCTGAAAAAAACAAAGATTATGTTGTTTGAAAATTATAAAATAAATCATGAAATAATGGTAACAATAGATGATACCAGAATAGAAACAGTACAGGAAAATAAGTTTCTGGGGGTGACGCTAGACAATAAAATCTGCTGGAAACCTCACATCAGTCACATCCGGGCCAAGTTGGCAAAATGTATAGGGATACTGGGGAAGACGAGAAACATCTTGGACTATAAATCATTGTTCTTACTGTACAATTCACTGTTTCTACCATATCTTAACTACTGTGTAGAGGTCTGCGGAAACACCTACAAGACCAACCTACAGCCAATATGCACATTACAAAAAAAAGCTATAAGGATAATAAATAATGTAGGATATAGAGACCATACCAATTCGTTGTTTTTTTTTTTGTAACTTAGATTTTTATTCATTTTTCATCATATATAATGCATTCAGATCACATTCTACATTTAAAAAACAAAGGGGTTAGGGTAGGGAAAAAAAATAAATAAATAAATAAAAATAAAACAAAAATAAAAATAAAAAAATAAAAAAAAATAAAAGGGGGGGGGGCAAATGTTGGAGCATCAAGTTTTTAGTTTCCATCTCTTAATTCTTCTGGTTTTTTCAGTGTCTTTGGTTATTCTTTCAATTTCTGCCTCGTTGTTGCACTTTGTAGTGTGTCCATTTCCGCCATTTTTTCTCCCATATTCCTTCTTGCATTCTTCGTCGATATGTTAGTTTTTCCATCATACGTATGTCCTCAACAATGTCAGTCCATTGTTCTTGGTCAGGAAGAACTTCTGATCGCCATTTTTTTGTGATAGTTTTTTTACATGCAATCAACAAGATTTTAACTAGATATCTGTCCTCAGCCTGTATAACATTGTCTTTTTTAAGATCACATAAGTACATCAGGTTACAGTTCATTGGTATATTATATCCTAATATCCTCTGTATTGTCACATGCATAGATTTCCAAAATGATGATATTTTGTAGCATTTCCAAAACATATGTGAGTGGTCTGCATTTTGAGCCCCACATCCCCTCCAGCATAAAGATTGGGTATTTGTATATTTTCCTTGAATCTGTGGTGTAATGAAAAAGCGAATCAGGTTTTTCCATCCAAAATCCCTCCATGCCCTTGAATTTGTTGATGTGTGTTGTGTTTTCCATATTTCCTGCCAGCTTTCTTCTGTTATGTTTAAATTGAGCTCTTTCTCCCATTTCTCCTTTATATAGTTACTTGTATGATTGTTTGTCATAAGTTTCTGATATAGTTTTGAAATAATTCTTATTTTATTTCCTGCATATGAGCTTAAAATAAGTTGTATAATCTCGTTCACATCTGTTTGGAGGTTATGCCTAATCTTCTTCATATAGTAATCTCTCATCTGCAGATATCTGAAAAATTCCGATCTTTCTAATTTAAATTTTCTCCTGATATTTACAAAGCTCCCGAGATCTTTTTTTCCGATATTGCCCCATGCTGTGATTCCCTTGTTCACCAGATTTTTGTATCCCCTATCTTGTTTTGCCGGTTCAAACTGACTGTCAAATGCTACCCATTTCAATAGTTTTATGTCTTCCCTTATATTATATTTTTGTACTATTTTATACCACAGTTCTAAAGTAAATTTAGTGATTGGGTCTATTTGTTTGATTTGCTTATATGCATCTTTATCCCCTATTATGCTTTGTACTGGGAGTCCCTCAATTTCCTTTTCCATTTCTTTCCATTTTGCCTCATATCCCTCGTCGCACCAACATATGATATATCTTATTTGTGCTGAGTAGTAATATTCCTTTAGACTCGGTAGGCCCATGCCTCCTTTCTCTTTTGGTAATTGGAGGGTTTTATATTTCACTCTTGGTTTTTTACCTCCCCAAACAAATCTCGATATCATCCTGTCCCACTTTGAGAATTGGGCATCTGGAATCTCTGTTGGTATAGCCTGGAAGAGGTAAAGTAATCTAGGTTGTATGCTGATTTTGACTGTCTCAATTTTTGAATTCAGATCCATATTTAAGATTGACCATCTATCAATATCTTTTTTTATTTCTTGTTCCAACCTATCATAGTTTGCTTTATATATTTTGCTTAGGTCTTTAGGTATGTTCACTCCAAGGTATTTTATTTCTTTTTGGTTCCAGTTTAGTTTGATCTTATCAGTTATCTGGTTTAGAGGGTTATAGTGGAATGTCAGTATTTGTGTTTTTGTTATGTTTATCTTGTATCCTGATAATTTTCCAAAATTTTCTATCAAGTTCATCATTTCCATTATTGATTTATCTGGTTGTTCAAGGTAAACTATAATATCGTCTGCAAATAGCCCAATCTTGTGTTCCGCCCCCTTTATTGTTACACCTTTTAATTTCTTATTTTGTCATATCGCTTGAGCCAATGGTTCTATGAACAGAGCAAACAAGGTGGGCGATAAGCAGCATCCCTGCCTAGTTGATCTTTGTATATTTACTTTGTCTGTTAAGCTACCGTTTATCTTGATTCTTGCCACAGGTTCTTGATATAGCGTCCTTATGCATTGTACTGATTTTTCGTTAAATCCAAAGCGCTCCAGTACACTATATAGGAATTTCCAGTTAACCCTGTCAAATGCTTTTTCTGCGTCTAAACTCATTATTACTGCGCTTTTCTTTTCTTTATGTATTTGGTTAATTATATGTGTTGTTCTCCTGATATTGTCATGTGTTTGGCGTCCCTCTATGAATCCAGTTTGATCATCTTCTATCAATTCCGTCAAGAATGTCTTTATTCGTTTACATATAATTGTTGTGTATATTTTATAATCTACATTTAATAAAGAGATTGGTCTATAGTTTCCGCATTGTTCTTTATCTTTCCCTGGTTTTAAAATAACTGAAATGATTGCTTCGTTCCATGATGGAGGTATTTTGTTGTTGTTCAGCGTCCAATTAAATGACTTTAGGAGTTGTGGAGGTATCCATCACTACCTGGTGATTTACCGTTTTTAAGTGACTTAATCACATCTCTGATCTCTTGTGTTGTTATTTCTGCTGTTAGTTTTTCATTTTGTTGATTTCCTATTGATGGCAAGTCCAATGTGTCTAGAAATTTTTTGATATCTTTAGTATTTGTTTCTTCAGGTTGCGAGTATAGTTCTTGGTAGAAATTATGGAAAATTTCTTCGATGTTTTCTGGGTTAACTGTGGTTTTATTTGTGGTGGGGTCTTTAATCTTGTATACATTATTCATTGTTTGTTGTTTTCTTAACCGTTTTGCCAGCAGTTTTGTGGCTTTTGGCCCTGTTTCATAATATTTTGGCTTTAGATATCTATTTTTCCTTTCAGTTTCATCCATTTGTGTTTCTTTTATCTTTGTTTTTTCTTCTTTAATTTCTTGATATATTTTTGGGTCATTTGTGCTTTGATGTTTACGTTCTAGTTCCCTCAGTCTCTCACATCTTTGTTCATACGCTTCCAGTTTAGTCTTATTTGCTTTTCCTGTTTCAACAATTAATTTACCCCTTAACATGGCTTTTAGTGTGTCCCATAGTATTGTTGGGTCCACTTCCTCATTGTCATTCTCTTGGATATATTCGTTTATGTTTATTTTTATTCTTTCTTTCATTTTCTCATCATTTAACAGTCCTACGTTAAGTTTCCATGTTGTTTGTCGTTTTCTATTGTTCAAATACGTATATTTCCATGTATATAGGATTATGATCTGATATTTCTGCCCCTCCAATCCAACAATTTCTCACCCTGTGTCTGTCACCTTCATTCATAAGGAAGTAATCTATTCTAGAGTGTACTTTATGGACTGCTGAATAATGTGTATAGTCTTTTTCGAGTGGGTGCAGGTCCCTCCATATGTCTACCATACCCATTTCTGCCAGTGAGGTTCTTATGAACTTTGTTACATGTTTTTTTGTCTTCTTAACACTTGTTGTGTCAACTTCATGATCCATGACAGCATTTAAGTCTCCTCCACAAATTAGGACTCCTTCACTGTGTGTTGCTATGAGATCAAACAGATGTTGAAAAAAACCCTTGTCACTTTCTGGTGGGGCATAGATGTTCACTAATGTAATCTGCATACCATCTATTCTTCCCTTTATTATTACATACCTGCCTTCTTTATCCTGGATTTCCTGTTCACTTTCAAATTGTATTTTGTTTGAGATTAGTATCATAACCCCCCTTTTTGCTCCTCCCTTAAATGAACTGTAGTAGGAGTTCTTATAGCCAAATCTCTTTAGTTTCACATGTTCTGTCTTGCTCAAATGTGTCTCTTGCATAAATATAATTTCAGCTTTTTCCTTCTTGAATTTTCTTATTATTCTTTCCCTTTTAACAGGTGAGTTCAGACCATTCACGTTTAATGTCATTATCTTAAGATTTTTACCCATATTCATGTTTTTCCATTTTTTTAACTTGTGCTCCTAGCCCCTTTAACAACAAAAATAACACATATTTATATAAAAACACATTAAAAAATCTCGACCTCCGTACTTTGGGCCTTTCTTCTGCCCACTGGTCCCTGTTGGTGGGTGGAGGGATTGTCCTCACCGAGTGTAGGGCCCTCCCTAGACCTGTATTTACTATCCAAGAAATAGTCATTAGTCTAGAAATGTCCAACAAATATCACTTAAACCTCTCCTAGCCGTCTGTTTCTCTTTTACCTTGTCTTCTTGGCCTTCATTTCTTCTGTGCCTTTCTTAATCTTTGTTATGATCTAGGCTTTCAGTTGAAAGCCTTGTAGCTTGTCCTGGGCCCGCTGCTCTACGTCTCTCCCCCTTCTTCCGCCGTTCACTCGCCTCCACTCCGTCTGTCGTGGTGCGTTCAGGGCCGCCGCTACTCCAGCCGTCTCCTTCGGCACGCTCACCTCAAGGCCCCGCTCCATCATATCCCGCGCTGCCTCTTCGGCCGTGTTGTAGGTTCTTGTGCCTTCCTCCCAATGAATCCTCATTTTCGTTAGCGGCGTTTGGAATCTAATTTTTTTCTCTTTCAGCGTTTTTTTAATATTGGCATATTTCTTCCGCTGCTGCACGATTTCTGTCGGGTAGTCATGGTCAAAAAATACCTGTTTGTCGCCGATTCGTATCTTTTTTTTCCATGCTTGCGTCAGGATTCTTTCCTTTATGTCATATTTCACAAAGTTTACCACAACTGACCTGGGTGGAGAGTTTGTTTTCGGGTTCTGTGCCGGTGTTCTGTGCGCCCGTTGAATCTGCAGATCCGTTTCTCCGGGTATTTCCAGTTCTTTTTTTAAGAACTGATCCATGAATTTTGTCATCGAGTTGCCTTCAATGCCCTCCGGAATTCCAAAGATGCGCATATTGCTTCGTCGGGATCTGCTCTCCAAGTCGTTTATTTTCTCCTGCATCCTCTGCGTTTGCGTCGTCAGGGTCTGTAGTTGTTCGTTTGCCTCGCTTTTCCAATCTTCTAGTTCCGAAATTCGGGTCTGCGCTTCTGTCATACACGCCCGCTGGGAGCGCAGCTCCTCCATGTTTTCCGTTAATTTACGCTCCATTTCTCTTCGGAGGTCCATGATTTCCTCCTTAATTTCTTTTTTCAGTTCCTCCTTAAGAGCCGCTAAATCCTGTTGTAGCTGTCGTTTGAATTCTCTTAACTCTTCACCCAAACTGGCGATGCCAGCGTTCATGTTGTCGAGTCTGGTGTCTTCCATTTTCTCTGCTGTAGACACCTCGTTTTTTTGGGCTTTGCGTACAGCGGTTTTTCCTGCGTTGTTGGAGAGGAATTCTTCAATTTTACCCTGTTTTTGTCCTTGTGCCCGGTTCCTTCGTGTTTTCATCCCTTAGTTTATTGATTCGTTTATGTCGAGTTGGCCATTTACCGATGATTTTTAATCCGGCTAGGGAGAGCTCTTTGTTTAAGTGTTATGTCTCTCCGCCATCTTCCCGGAAGTCTCACTCCCAATTCGTTGTTTTTAAAGTCACATGTCATAAAGTTCATGGATTTAGTTAAATTTAAGACAGCACAAGGCATGTACAGGGCAATTAATAATCAACTCCCAACTAATATACAAAAAATATTCAAAAAAAGAGACAATGATTATTATTTGAGAGGAGACTTAAACTTTACAAAACCTAAGATAAGAACAACTAAGAAAAGTATGTGCATATCTGTCTGTGATGTGGATTTGTGGAACAGTCTGGAGCTGGAACTGAAACTATGTACAAACAGAAATCATTCAAAAATAGGTATAAATATTATTTGCTTAAAGAATATATGTTAGAAGGGTAGTATTTATACGTACGATTCACTATGCTCACTCTGGGACACTATGGAATGGTGGGTGGGACAGTGCTGTGTATATCTAATTAATTAATTAATTAAAAAATTAATCTGTGTTGTTTGGGGCTGGTTTTGATGTATGGACTGTATGTATGTTGGGATGGATGGGTGTCAATGTTGATATGTACAAAATATAGTTAATTGTTTACTTGGCGTCTTAAATGTGGTAAATTGAATATATTTCACATGGGTTGTATTTATGGAAAAGAAGAGTTGGAGTTAATAAGTGTTCACTTCTTCCTTCTCCCTTTCGAGCACTGTATACTGTCACTTTGTCGCACTTGTCATTTGTTTTTTTTTTGTTTTTTTTTTACTTTTTTGTTCGAAATAAAGTATCTATCTATCTATCTATCTATCTATCTATCTATCTATCTATCTATCTATCTATCTATCTAACACTGGGTCAAAAAGTCAAAGGTCAAGGTTGACGCTCCCTTTGCTCTCTTACTATAGAACGTGTAAAGCTGTCTAGGGTCACCATACTTCCTACACAGGTTCACTTTGGGATCCTGCCCTCCTGGGTTAGTTATCCCCTGCCAGTCAAAGCCCAAAGGGGGATTATGTTATGGGTCAGTCCATCCGTCTGTCTGTCCCACTTTTGTAAAATCAACTTCTCCTACAGTTTTGTTCTGATTGCTCTGAAACTTGGTACCACGGTTTGATATACACTGAGGATATGCATATTGCAATTTGGTTCTGATCGAATGATTTAGGCGATAATTGTAGCCCCTGACCTACGACCTCCTGTTTCACTTCACGTCATAGACAGTAACTGTCTTGTGAAACCAACTCCTCCTACAGTTTAGTTCTGATTGTTTTGAAACTTGATACCATGGTTTCATATACTCTGATGATGTGCATATTGCAATTTGACTCTCATTGGATGACCTTGAGGTCAAAGGTCAGGTCAGATTTTCCCCTAAATCTTCTAAACACAGTAACTACTGAAAGAAATAAAGTAGGCTTTTCAATTGATGCAGTAGTTGTATCTAATACACACCTTGGACGACTTACACCCTCACCTAATTATGGGTTTGAGGTCAAGGAGTCAAAGTTCAGAGTTAACATTGCAGTTGCACTGTGGTAAATGCTACATTTACTATTACTATAAAACAAGTAAAGCTAGGGCTACCAAACCTGATACACAGGTTCACCTTGGGATCTTGAACTCTTGACTATGGGTCTGGGTGAAAAGGTCAAGGTTAACATTTTTTATGCCTTATTACTGTACAATGCATAAAGCTTGGGTCACCAAACTTGGTACACAGGTTCACCTTGAAATCCTGGCCTCAGACTATGGTTTTGGGATCACTAGGTCAGAAGGTCAATATGAAAATGGCTTATAAACTATATCTCAACAACAAAGAAAGCTAGGGTCACCAATCTTGCTACATGGGTTCACCTTGAGATCCTGGCCTCTGATTCTAAGATTCAAAGATTTTTATTTGTCAATACCACTATACGTACAGGACATACAGGAGACTTGTGCTCTCCTCAGTTGCGGAGGAAATAGAGTTGAGTTTGAGCTTTCTTGGCCGGTGATGTGGTGTTGTTGGACCAGGAGAGGTCCTCAGAGATGTGCACCCCCAGGGACTTGGTGCTGCTCACCCTCTAAACAGCTGCTCCAATGATGATCAGAGGGGGACGCTATGTGTGTCTCCTCCTGAAGTCGACCACAATCTCCTTTTTTTTCTCACGTTCAGGAAGAAATTACTGTCTTTACACCACTGGACCAGTTGGCTCACCTCATTTCTGTAGTTGGCCTCCTCATTGTTGGTGATGAGGCCCACCACCGTCGTGTCATCCGCAAACTTGATGATGTGGTTGGTGTTGTAGGCTGGTACACAGTCATGGGTCAGCAGGTTGAAGAGCAGAGGGCTGAGCACACACCCTTGTGGGGCCCCTGTGCTCAGAGTGATGGTCTGGGAGGTGTTGCTGCTTACCCACACATTCTGTGGCCTCCCTGTGAGAAAGTCCAGCACCCACTTACAGAGAGAGGTTTTGAGTCCCAAGTGTCTGAGTTTTTGTATTAGGTGCTGGAGGATGATTGTGTTGAATGCTGAACTGAAGTCCAAGAACGGCATTCGCACGTAGGAGTTCTGTGAGTCCAGGTGGGTGAGGGCTGGATGGAGAGCAGCAGTGATGGCATCTTCTGTGGATCTGTTTGGCCTGTATGCAAACTGAGATGGCTCGTGGGAGGGAGGGAGGATAGACATTCAAAAATCTGAATGCTGAGGAGGGTTTGCTTGCCCTTTTTATAGAGTTAGGCCCAAGGTTCGGCTGGTATTTTACCTGGAGTTGGTATAAGGTCCCAGATGTTCTGAAAGAGTGGCAATAGTTGCTAATCCTCACAAACATGGTCAATAACATTTGCTAACAATCACTAATGTTTGCCAACGATCTCTCGCAAACATTTGCACAATTGTTGTTGATTGTTGCTAAACGTTGCTAAATGCTGCTAATGACAGAGGCTCACCATTATTTTCACAAACATGTATTAGAAAAGTTTTGGTGAATCCAAAAATTGCAATGTTAATCAGCATTCACAGCTCTATGAGACACTAGCTTAAAACTACTTGCATGAAATTTTTCATACCTGAGCACTGCAGGAGAAGAGTTTTTCATACAGGAAGCATCTTGAAAGTTTCATCACAAAGGATTCTCCACTAAGTAGTAAATAAATTTGAGTTAAAGTGTTCATTACTTTTTCCTCAAACCAAATTTCGGTTAGTGTGTATGAACGGGTATGAACGTTGGCCGGACATACCAAGTGTACCATGTTTGAGAAGAGACAAGTTAGACTTAGAGACTTAGACTTTGACTTAACTTTATTAATCTCCTTAATGATTAATATAAGGAGTGTAATTAATTAATTAATTATCTCCTGCTGCTGAGATAAAGTTGGTCATATAGACAAAAAAGGTAGATGTCACAGTGGCTGCCATATCATTGCATCCATCATATTGGTAAGAGCAAGCCTTTCCTGTAAACATATTATAAGAGAATATTGGAAAAGATTTCCAGCAAAGCCAAAAGGAGCTAATGCGATGGCAAGGTGTCCATCCAGCCATTTGTCTTTCATGGGGAATCACTATTATTCTTAGGCAGCTACCCCAGTGATCACCAAACTCACAAGGATCCTTGGTTGGGTCTGGATCCAGGTTATGCTCAAGGTCAAAGTCAAGATCTGGGCACTTATGTGATTTCAGAAAAATGGCTACTCCTCCAAGGCAATTGCCCTACTTCTCAACAAATTCATTTACAATGACCATCAGGTTGGTCTGCATCCAGGTTGAGCTTAAAGTCAAGGTCATCATCAAACATCTGCAGATCTGGGCATTTATGATTTCATGAAAAATCATACTCCACGGGGGGACACAGAGGACAACGACTGGGACGACACAACAGACTTAAGGACAGGGGAGCACAACAACAATCACAGGGGACCCAGGGGAAGAACAGAAGATAAATAATGCAGACAGTTATAACATAATCACGGGGAGAACAAAAATGAACATAAAGCGTGGGCATGAGCCTATGATCATGCCCAGATTCCCCCCCCCCCCCCCAGGGCGGAATCCAGACACACTCCAAACAAAACAAAGAACATCCCAATCAAGCGGGAGGAGGGGAACATAGGCACAGTGGGACAAAACAAGAACACAAAGAAAAAATGTTTATTAGACTGACTGATGGACATGGCACATCGGGTGGCCTGCCAGAGTCCAAGGGCCACCAGATGGATGAACCTGGTGCGTCGGGTGGCCGGCCAGAGTCCATGGACCACCAGACAGATGAACATGGTATGTCGAGTAGCCTACCAGAGTCCATGGGCCACCAGACAGAGGAACATGGCGCGTCAGGAGCACTGAGCTTGGGTGACAGCAGCTGAAGAGTGATGACCTCGAGTGGCGAAGGTGGAACAGACTGCTCGGACGGCCCAGGTGGAGCTGACTGCTCGGATGGTCCAGGTGGAGTGGACTGCTTAGATGAACCACGTGGAGTAGATTGCTCGGATGAACCAGGTGGAGCGTGGTCCTCCTGCAACTCCACCCTCAACATGGCCACCCCAGACAAGAGGGGAGAACAGGAGGTCAGTGAGGCAACACGACAGTCATCAGCAGCAGAGACCGGTAGAGGGGGCCTGAAGCATGTGGAATCTTCGCCTGGGTCCCCCCACCATGAGCAAGACAAGTCTTTTGTAAAATAGATATTGAAAATAAGGGGAAAAGTACTTGCCTCAACTCCTGGTCTCCTGTTGCCGGGGTGACAGCTTCAGGATAAGCTGCAGGTGTGATGGCCTCTGGATGAGCTGCAGGTGAGGGCGCACCGGCCCCTGGCGCAGCAGGTGGAGGCACGCCAACCTTGGAAATGCACAATGGAGCACACCAGCCTCTGGAACACACGGAGGAGGCTCACCGGCCTCTGGAACACACGAAGAAGGCTCATTGGCTTCTGGAACACACAGAGGAGTCTTATCGGCCTCAGGAGCGCATGGAGGCGGCTCACCGGCCTCAGGAGCTGAAGGTTGAGGTGTGCTGACTTCAGGCGCTGATGGTTGGAGTGCACTAATGTCGGGAGCTGATGACTGAAGTATGCCAAACTCAGAAACAGGCGATGGAGGCGCACCGGCCTCAGGAACAGCAAGTGGAGGCACACCGGCCTCTGAAATGACAGGTGGAGCGTGCAGCTCAGGCGATGGTGAAGGTGGAACCTGCAGCTCGGACGACGGCGAGGGTGGAGCATGCAGCTCGGACGACAGCGAGGGTGGAGCGTGCAGCTCAAATGACAGCGAAGGTGGAGCATACAGCTTGGATGATGGCGGAGCTGTGGTGTGTACCTCAGAGACAACTGGAGCTGTGGCTTGCACCTTGGAAACGGCTGGAGCTGAAGCATGCAACACCATCCCTGATGCAGGCACCTTGGATGTGGAGGAAGAGATGGACAGGTCAGTACAGGAACAAGCAGTGGAGCCTGGTGGATAAAGGCCAGAAGCAGATGGCAGCTGCAACTGAGTTCCCCTGCCAGGCGTAAGGCAAGACTTTTGAAGTATAGATGTTAAAAATACAAAATAAAGTACTTGCCTCAACTCCTGCTCCACTGCCGGCGAGGACCATGGTGACTCTCCTACTGGAGAGGCGATGACAAACTCTGGAATCACTGCTGGAGCAAGCCCCGTCCCTGGAGACGCTGCTGGAACAGCGGGAAGTGTAGCAGATGTGGGAGCCTGCACTGCAGGCGTGATGATGGGCGAAACTGCAGGCATGACGACAGGCAAAATTGCAGGCATGACAACCGGTGTTGCAGCTGCCATGGAAACCAACGTTGGAGGGCTCTCCAGGGCTGAAACACTCCGTGGGGCTGGAGTAGAGATGGAAGAGTGACGAGGAGAAAAAGCTGGAGCTTGGTGTAAGGAGGGAGGTGCTGAAGCCACAGATTATGACAGATGTATTGAGTTGTCATAATCTGCTGTGATGGTGAAAATTAATTTACACTAATTCAGACTTCGGTCATGTCTGGTGAATCCAGCATTTATAGCACAGGCGGCTAATTTTAAGGTTACTGAGCAGAAATTCAAGGATTGTTTCTCATTCTTAAGGATAATTAAGGTGTTGATTTTAGAAAATCACATTTAAGAATTTTTATGGACCTGTAGACACTAATGAGGCTGCTGTTTTTCGTTGTTTGTGTTCTTGTAGAGAAATTCTCACCACAACAACCATGCATGACTACAAATGAATCTGTCCACACAGAATTAAACTCTCTATTTTCCTCTGTGATTTTACTTTTTTCTGGATTTGCTCATGTCTTACCGAGAGTGGCAGGAAGCTGCTGCTGTTTGTGCTTCTCCACATGCACTGAGGAGAGGCTGAACGGCTCTCTGAACAGCCGCCATCAGATGTGAGGTAGTCACGCATGGTTGACAACATAAATAATTTAAAAATGAAAGCACCAAGGTGCTGATGCCTCGGTGTCAGAGCCTTGGTGGAGCTATGTGTTCTCAGATCATCACCAAAATGTTATGGGTTCCCCTCTAGCCCAAGGACCACCCCTGGTAAAAATTTCACCCAAAATGTATTATACCAAGGTTTTAACATAATTTATTCTTTTTGAGTTGGCTAAAGTAAGAAATGTCCAGTTGCACTTTGAAAATTAATATTGACTAATGGCGAAGATGACTAAAATACCTGGACATTCTCTGCTATACTGAAAGGCCTGTGCAAATGATCTCTGCCTCTGGATCGGGGTCTATGTCTGTTGGGCTCTGGGGGTGGGGTATTTCTCTCTTCCTCTCTCCGTTTCTGTAGCTCGGCATTGTCTTTTGGATGATTTTTCATATGCTTGTATAAATTAGTTGTATTATCACTGTATTTCACAGCCCTTTTACAAATTTTAGAGCTTGCTGTTGTTTCGTTTTCGGCCTGGAAATATAGCCACATGACACAGTGCTCCTCTTCCTCTCTGGCATTCTTCTGCTCCGTCTCTGTACTGTGTGTGTGCGCTGTGGTAGCGCATCTTGATAAGTAGCATAGAACACCGGCAGCTGGCAGCTGCTGCTTGCTAGCTAGAGATGGGTGTATCGATACTCAAGTATCGATACTTTGATACCAGCTGGTCGATACTTTGGAGTCGGTACTGTTATGTCCACAAACCTGGTAATGAAGACGGATGAGTAGGCTGTGCTGGAACTGAACTTTATTACACAAATGTTAATAATACATTACTAGTGACTGAGCCCTGAGTTCCTATCTGTGCCTACCACAGGCAGCGGTGGCCACCAACATTGGCACACTGACACCGTCTAGCTTCACCACATGCTGCGGTCCTGACCAGCCTTCGGGGCCCACAATGTTAACGCCGTCTTTGCAGGGTGTGGGATTCATGAGCCTAGCTTTTTGTCGCCATTGGTGAGACTTCATGTGCTGTGCCACCACATTGTTGGATGTAGCAAAGTAGCTAGCTAGTAGCTCCACAGTATCTACAGTGCATCCGGAAAGTATTCACAGCACTTCACTTTTTCCAAATTTTGTTATGTTACAGCCTTATTCCAAAATGGATTAAATTCATTTTTTCCCTCAAAATTCTACACACAATACTCCATAATGACAACATGAAAAAGTTTTTTTTTTTGAGATTTTTGCATATTTATTAAAACTAAAACTAAGAGATCACATGTACATAAGTATTCACAGCCTTTGCCATGAAGCTCAAAATTGAGCTCAGGTGCATCCTGTTTTCACTTACCATCCTTGAGATATTTCTACAGCTTAACTGGAGTCCACATGTGGTAAATTCAGTTCATTAGATATGATTTGGAAACACACACACCTGTCTATATAAGGTCCCACAGTTGACAGTCCTTGTCAGAGCACAAACCAAGCATGAAGTCAAAGGAATTGTCTGTAGACCTCCAAGACAGGATTGTCTCAAGGCACAAATCTGGGGAAGGGTACAGAAAAATTTCTGCTGCTTTGAAGGTCCCAATGAGCACAGAGGCCTCCATCATCCGTAAATGGAAGAAGTTCAGAACCACCAGGACTCTTTCTAGAGCTGGCCAGCTGTCTAAACTGAGGGACTGGGAGAGAAGGGCCTCAGTCAGGGAGGTGACCAAGAACCTGATGGTCACTCTGTCAGAGCTCCAGCGTTCCTCTGTGGAGAGAGGAGAACCTTCCAGGAGGACAACCATCTCTGCAGCAATCCACCAATTAGGCCTGTATAGTAGAGTGACCAGACAGAAGTCACTCCTTAGTAAAAGGCACATGGCAGCCCGCCTGGAGTTTGCCAAAGGGTATCTGAAGGACTCTCAGACCATGAGAAACAAAATTCTCTGGTCTGAAGAGACAAAGATTGAACTCTTTGGTGTAAATGCCTGGCATAATGTTTGGAGGAGACCAGGCACCACTCATCAGCAGGCCAATACATCCCTACAATGAAGCATAGTGGTGGCAGCATCATGCTGTGGGGATGTTTTTCAGCAGCAGGAACTGGGAAACTAGTCAGGATAGAGGGAAAGATGAATGCAGCAATGTACAGAGACATCCTGGATGAAAACCTGCTCCAGAGCGCCCTTGACCTCAGACTGGGGCGACGGTTAATCTTTCAGCAGGACAACGACCCTAAGCATGCCAAGATATCAAAGGAGTGGCTTCAGCACAACTCTGTTAATGTTCTTGAGTGGCCCAGCCAGAGCCCAGACTTGAATCCAATTGAACAACTCTGGAGAGATCTGAAAATGGCTGTGCACCTTCGCTTCCCATCCAACCTGATGGAGCTTGAGAGGCGCTGCAAAGAGGAATGGGCCAAACTGCCCAAAGGTAGGTGTGCCAAGCTTGTGGCATCATATTCAAAAAGACTTGAGGCTGTAGTTACTGCCAAAGGTGCATCAACAAAGTACTGAGCAAAGGCTGTGAATACTTATGTACATGTGATTTCTTAGTTTTTTATTTTTAATAAATATGCAAAAATCTAAAAAAAAAACTTTTTCATGTTGTCATTTCGGGGTAGTGTATGTAGAATTTTGAGAAAAAAATGAATTTAATCCATTTTGGAATAAGGCTGTAACATAACAAAATGTGGAAAAAGTGAAGCGCTGTGAATACTTTCCGGCTGCACTGTACATACAAGTCCGTTGGACCAAGTGTGTGAAAAATCCTCTAACCTTCTAAGCCCAGGATGTGGACAAGCAGTGCCCGCTTCCTTCCTTTATCCAACTTTCCCAGGTCCAGTGCTGCAGCATCGGTCTCGAACGCGTCCAGCCAACATGGCCACAGGACGAGCAATTCACCTGGGGACTCAAGGAAAGGCCTCAGCGGTCTTAGGCACACTTCCATGGTTCGTTAATTCTCGTCGCCAAATGTTATGTCCACAAACCTGGTAATGAAGACGGATGAGTAGGCTGTGCTGGAATTGAACTTTATTATAGAATAAAGTGATGTTTTACACAGAGATATAGAGTGATGATTTAGAGTGAAGTACGTGGCAGTAATGCACCTGTAAGCTGGTTGCCAACCGCCAATCAAATCTAAAAGAAGAAGAAGACAGATGTTAATAATATATGTGACTGAGCCCTGAGCTCCTATTTGTGCCTATCAGTGAGAGTGGCGGTGGAAGAGACATAACATGGCCGACTCCTCCCTTATGTTGGCGTGATGACGGCACCTGCCGGCTACATCATGATGCCGCTCTCTGTTATAAAATCCTTTTATAACAGATATTTACTTTTTAAAATATTGCGATACCACAATGTTAATACAAAATGTGCAATTTGTTTTTACTTCTGAGAGTTTTAGGCATTAAATTTATGTGTGAAGACCAGTGAAAAACCAGCCCAGGCATATTTTAGAGATGGTCTATCATGTCACATGATTATGGCAGCTTATCAGATGTCAGAGCCGAAGACTCACTGTGGATTGCGCAGCCAAGCACTCACTCCCGTGCAGAGTGAGCTCAGCAGTGTCGGGGGCGGCAGAAGAAGTATTACTTCTGAAATGTTTCACCATTCATCCAAATTCTATGGTGATACCAAGCAGTATAAAATTTGAAAAATAAACAAAATAAGCACTATTTAAGTTTGTAAAATAATCGGTATCGGTATCAAAGAAAAGTCCCATAAATTAATGGTATTGTATTGAAAGGAAAAATGCTGGTATTGCCCATCCCTATTGCTAGCTTGTTTATCTGACACTGCTGAGTCACGTCATGGTACAAGAGGGAGGAGGTAAAACCACAAGAAGAAGAGGGACAAAGTGTGGCTGAGTGTGCCTGCTCCTTGCTGTGACGGGAGCGGCAACACAGACACAGAGTATCGATCTCATTACACATCAATGTCAATACCAACGTTGGTATTGATATTATCGATATTTGGATCGATCCGCCCACCACTACTGAGTACTTTGCTCTGGCGGGAGTTTCTGGGCGCATGCGCAGTTCCTTTCCATTGATGGTAAAGGTGAGCTATTTTTCTGTTTATTTCAAAACAAAGTGTTATTTTGAAATTCTGGCAAATTAAAAGTCGAGAAAATATGGTGATACAATGATACAAGCCTTTAGTTCCACTTAATTTTGACTGGGCAAGCTGAAACAGCAAGGCGGACAGACGAACGGATGTGACGAACAGACGGATGGATGGACGGATATATATATACACACAGCCACAAACAGACGCACTAACTGACTACTGTATGCCTCTCAGTTTCACCGAGGCATAAGTATATATATATATATTACATTCATAAAAGTATGCATTTCCGTTGAGAAATGTACCCAATTGCAATAAACAATAATTAAAAAAAATAAAATCATTAATATGAACTTCATTAATTCCCATGTGCAGGGAGCTGCAGCATGGGGACTGAAGGGACGCATGCAGCCCCAGGACCACGGGTGACCGACCCCTGACCTAGGCAGTTGCGCCAATGTTTGGCAAACTCATGCACAATGATCCTCAATTGCGTCTGCAGTCACGGTCAAGGTCAAAGGTCAGGAGATCTGAGTACCCTCAAGGTGATTTCATCAAGCAGGAATGAGCTACTCCGTCATTGACAGTCTGGTTGATATGATGGAGTGATGACTTCAGTCATTCTAAATAAGCTACATACTATAACCTAACTTATTAAACTCTGATTTGTCTGATTCAAATTGCTTACAGGCCACACTGAGGGGTCAAGGGAAATATAAAACGGATTTAATGCGTACATAGAAGTAATATCAAAATCTTAATTTTCTGATTAAAAAGCACCAATGGTGTTAAATTCTCTCAATAGATTTTAATGAGCTGTTTTTTTTAATTAGTGGTTCTAATTTATGTAAATTTTTGGTTTGCAATTTGAGTTTAAATTCTATAAGTAAATGTTGGGTTTAGAAAAGGGAAGTGCTGGAAAATAAGATATAAAAACTCAGAATTAACAAGTATGTCTTTGTCTCATTTTCTGTGGTTAATACTCATGATCGTGTCCCAGTTTGTAATATGATTCAGTGTGCAGCCTGAATGTCCACATGTTCCACATCGGAGCATTTCTTGTGCTCCAGGCAAGTAAAGTGGTAAATACTAATCTAACAGTGAGACAGAGGCAGCCAGTCTACTGTTTTACAGCAAAGGGAAAGATACAGACAGTTACATTTCAGCAATAAAAAATATAGATGCAGGCTATAGTAAAAATTCAGTAGGCTATAAACAGTCTGGATTATAGAATAATACAGTATATTACAGTGGAGGCTTTTAATATAATTCAGACCATTGTGATTATCTCACAAAAGTATTGTTAAACAGAGATTAGTCCAAGCAAAAAGCATATGAGTTGCACAATGATATGTTCAGTTGTTGAAAAATGGTATATACACTCAGTTGCTTTAACAACTAGCTGACATTGGACCCACTATAATAATGGCAAAATACATCTAAGAACAAAATAGGTGATGGCCTTGAGTGTTCAACAGTTTGTACCCCTGTCAGCTGAGGAGCAAAGTCTCTTTTTTTAAATTAAAGAAATCAGGAGCATACTGTACATGTAAGGGATTAGAAGAGTTATATAGATAGCAAGAAAAAGAAAGAAGGAAAAATATGCAATGTATGTATATTTAATTCCCAGCCCCCGACCAACAGTGATCTGTGTGGAGTTTGCATGTTCTCCCCGTGTCTGCATGGGTTTACTCTGGGATTTCTCCGGTTTCCTCCCACATGCCAAAAAACATGCAAGTTAGGTTAATTGGCATCAAAATCTGGGGATTCTAAATTGTCCTTAGGTATGAATGTGAGAGTGAATGGTTGTCTGTCTCTCTGTGTTGGCCCTGCGATGGACTCGCGATCTGTCCAGGGTGTACCCTGCCTCTCGCCCAAAGATCTCCAACAACCCCCCCCTCCCCACCACGACCCGAAAAGGATTAAATGGAAGAAGATGAATGAAATGAATGAATATTTATTGCATTTTAAATAGTGATAGGCCTGATGACTTTGTGGTTCATGAGGCCTTCTAATGTTTCAAAAATGATTTCAATAAATTTCTGAAAAGACAGATGTTGGATTTCTTTCCAGTCCATTTGCAAGTATAAATGTGAAATTTTATTACCAAATAAAATGAGAAGGTTTACACTAACTAAAAAATGGTGTGTTTGTATGTTTTAACCTTCTGAAATGCGTCCATTGGTCATGTGATTATCAAAATATCAAAATACGCGACTTCCTTTAAAAAAAAAAAACAAATAAAAAACCCCCACACAGCCGTTACATCATTTTTCTCTCCAAGAAGCCATTTTGACTCTTCCAGGTTTGCCTCGGGACGTCATAAAATGGTAAACCCAGCCCAGTGCCATCCTTAATACCCCCCCGCTGCTCTATTATTGGCCAGCCTAGCTGTCTGTCATGTAGATGGACGGAGAAGACGTCAGCTTCCGAGCTAACAGTGGTACTAGAAAGCTCTCACCAAGTGTGGTTTATGTTGTTATTTTCTTTAGATTTCAGTCACCCTAATAGATATCCCAGTTTCCACCTGGTTCACTAATCCATAGTCAATAATAGTCATATAGTCTTGCATCATTCTGGCTTATTTTGTTATTGTCATGGTCTGAGCGCTGATATTGTCCGCGCCCGGATCATCCAGTATTTTCCCTGTTCTTCTGTGTTGTGTTCCATATGGCCGTCCTGAGCTCTTATTGTGACAGCGTCACGACGGGACTTCCGGCTGTCAGAGCCGAGCTACGCCGTGACAGCTGGATCATATCTCACTGATTACATTTCTCCTTTAATGATTGGGTTGTCATTAGTATTTAAGGAAGCAGCTGAGGATTACTCCTCACTGCAACCTCGTCAAACCTCCGTCTAACTTGTGTCTGAGACTGGGCTTACATTCATATTCTTCATTGTCTTTGTAAGTGTATTCCTTCAGAGTCTGTTATCCTGTGTCCATAATCTTAGTCATAGTCATAGTTATGTTTTTGCCCCTCGTGGCTGTTATTTTGTCATTCATGTCGTTTTGTTAATAAAATATGCAAACTCATCGGCTGGCTTTCGCCGTCTTATTGACAGCTCGTGAGGGCCATCGTTGACAGTAGGTCACAGCCAAAGCAAGACGCCGGTCACCGTGAGTTTGTTTTTTTTGGGCTTGTGTTTTTCTGTTTTTCCGTGTACCAGCGTGTTGGAGATGGCGCCACCAGGAGTGGGCTACTCTTTGGACTTGGGCTACGAACTGATCATAGCTCTCAGAGAGGTAGACTACCTCCTCAACGGCATTCATAAGGCCTTCACTCCCTTTGACACACGCTGGTACGTGGACCTCGCTGAGGCGGCAATTAACCGCTGTCCTCACCTTGCCAACCATACCGAAGTCAGGAAGAGGATGGTGGAAATTACGGCTCTCCGGGAGAAGCCCCGTGGACCGGAGGGGAACTCCTGCAGGAAGCCGAAGGTGAGGCATCCCCGTTCCTCACCTTGGGATCCAGTTTCTGTCGCTCATCCAGTCCAGGAGTTCACGTCACCCAAGGGCCGTTCCCATCTGCAGCGGAGGAGGACGTCAGCCGGGATTCCCCCGGAAGAGACGCAGTGGACAGCTGAGCTCATCCGGGGCCGTGTGGCTGAGGCTCGCTCTTCCTCCCATCCAACTCAAATCATGAAGCATGTGACGGTGGCAGTCAGACTGGTGGAGGTCAGTCCTGAACTCTATGACTGTCCCGAGTACGCTGATCTGCTAGCCTCTGTCTCTGCGCAGGAGCAGCGTTTCCCAGACTTAACTTTAGCCTCGCCCTCTGCCGGTAAATGTCGTCACACTGCTCATAATAAGCCTCAGCGAGATCCCCGTCCAGATCCAGCTCCGGGTAGCTGTAAGAACGCTGCCTCCCAGCCAGCTGTTGCCCCTGCGTCACGACTTAAGGGAAAGACAGCAGCCTCCGCCTCCGGGTCATCTGTTTCCGCTGTTCCTTCAGCTCCTCATCCCCGGACTGTCACAGCTGCTCCTCCCTCCTCCTCGACACTCTCCCCAGCTGCTGTGAGCTCCACGAGTCTGTCTCCGGCTGTGCCCATTCCTGATCGGATGAGAGCGGCTCCTCTTCGTCTTCCCGGGGGGCCCTCCGTCACCATCCAGAGGGGAAAGGAAAGAACCAAGCCCACTGCAGCAGTTTCCATCGGCCCTCAGCTGAGCAGGCAAGTGCTATTTCAGTCTTTTCCTTCACTGTATGAATTACCTTGTCTGACTCCTGGGGGTGGAGTTCGGGGCTCACAGTTCCCCGAGCTTCTTCCACCTGCTGCTATTAATTGTAAACCTGCATCCTCTGTGTCTCCTTCCCCTGAGCGTCCCCCGGTGCCAGGAATACACCGCCGGACGAAGAAGGAGCCTGCGGCCCTGGTGAGCCTGGTACCAGCCCCGCAGCCACGTCACGGGCAGAGGAGGAGGGCAGACTGCTGATTGGAGCCTGTGCCAACGATTAAGCATCCCCGGGTCTCCATGGAGGAACGGTTTGACCCAGCAGGCCATGGATCCCCTGCCACCATGCCGTGCGGGCCTTTGGCGTGGACTTCGGCGTCAGGGAATCCTCAAACTGTGAGAACCATCATGCTTGTTGCGGAGCCCGCCGCAGTCGAGTGGGAACCAGGGGTGGACCTCCAGCTCGTGGAACCTGGATCATCGAAGTCCTGGACGGCGGTAGAACCCGAGATCAGGCAAGTACTCTATTTTGGTTTTCTCTTCTGGAGCATTATTGCCTGTCTCTCAGGGAGACGAGCCGGCTGCAGCTGACTGCTGCATCCGAGCTTGTCTCGCCAGGCTCTGCCGCTGCTGGTGATCCTGATTCTGGCGTCTTTTGTTCTTCTGAGCCTTCTCCCAGGGTCACCAGTGACGAGTCGGTTCCGATCGCTGTTCTGGAAGTTCCAAGTTCAGGTTTGGAGGTCATCCCTGGTGCTGTTCCGGTCCAGTCGGGGTCCGTCGTGAGTGCTGTTCCGGCCCAGTCGGGGTCCGTCGTGGGTGCAGCGTTGACCCAATTGGGGTCCGTCGTGGGCGCTGTTCCGGCCCAGTCGGGGTCTGTTGTGGGTGCAGCACTGTCCCGATCGGGGTCCAGCAAGGGCGCAGCACCGGTTCGTGTGAAGTTCAGAGAAGGAGCTGCAGATCCTCCGCCATTCGACGCTGGACTGGTCCCTCATCCTTTCCCTGATCCCTTTTTTCCTCCACCAGGTGCCGCTGGGATTCCCTGTATTCGGCTCAGCTTCCCCTCGCTATCCCTCTTGGTAGGGAGGCCACCTCCGAGTTCTCCCCTTCGGTCCTAGTGGCCTAATGACGCGGGTCGCCCGCCCGGGAAACTACTTTGCCGGTTCGGCATTCTGGGACGGCCACCCGACGGACTGCTTTCTTTGTTTGGCGACCTAGTCCGGCCCCCAGAGGTACTGTTTTTCCGGGTCTGGGACTGGGGTAGACCGCCCAAAAACTATTTCTTTTTCCCCTGCCAGCGATGTGGAAGCTGGATGTGGGCAGACCTCCCGAACTGTTTGTTTTTTTTTTGTTTCTCTGTGCTCTGCCTGCCGACATCCCTGTAGTGGGTTTTCTCCTTTCTTACCCTGTAGTGTTAGGGATGCTCTTTTGTTTTGTCTGGACTTTTTTGAACTGTTCGTATATCGCTGCTCTGTAGCGTGTTATTTTTTTTTTCTTGTTATTATGGGGTACACTGTATTATGTGCCTGTATTTCAGTTTTCTTGTTCCCTCTGTAGTCTGAGAAATGTGGGGTTTTTTTTTGCTGTCTTTACCTATTTATAATAATGGACAATATTTGCTGCTCAGTAGCTTTGTGAGTTTTCTTTTCTCCTGATGTTATAGAGTACTGTGTGTTTTTGTACGTACCTGTATTTTTGTTTATTAGTCAGAATGTGGTATTCTTGTTTTCAGCTTTGCTTAAGGATTGTATCATGTTCTGCATTGTTTTTCTGTGTTCTCGTCATTTTTATCGTGTTGTCCTCCTTTGTGTTTTTTTTGTTTTCTCTCTCATCTCCTTGATACGGGGTTTTTGTTGGTTCTTGCCCTCCTGGCCTGTTTCCCCCTCCACCCTCCCTGGGGTAGCCCTGGTGGCCTTCTGGGTGGGGGGCTTGGATGTTATGTTGCACCTGGGATGCGCCTTTTGAGGGGGGAGTACCGTCATGGACTGAGCGCTGATATTGTCCGCGCCCGGATCATCCAGTATTTTCCCCGTTCTTCTGTGTTGTGTTCCATATGGCCGTCCTGGGCTCTTATTGTGACAGCTTCACGGCGGAACTTCTGGCTGTCAGAGCCGAGCTGCGCCGTGACAGCTGGATCATATCTCACTGATTAAATTTCTTCTTCTTCATCTTCTCGTCTTCTTCGTCAGAAGACTTCTGACGAAGGCTGCAGTGTACAGTCGAAACATGTTAAGAAGGTAAAGACATCTCCTTTCTATTTTATTTTTTGTCTTTTATATGAACACTAATAATTACTAATAATAATTACTAATTACTAATATAATGAGGACCTGTAAGAAAAAATATTACAACAGAATATTAGAGGATAATAAAAATAACTTAAAAGGAATATGGCAAGTACTCAATGGGATTATTAGTAATCGACCTAAGAATGCTAATTATCCAGAATATTTTATTGAAAATGGCAATTTGATAAATAATATGGAGGATGTGGTCAGTGGTTTCAATAATTTTTTTGTAAACGTTGGTCCTGAATTAGCAAAATCAATAGTGACACCAGAAACAAACAACAGTGGTTCTGTAAATGAAATAGAAGATAGAAATCCAAACACAATCTTTTTGGGTGCAGTTACTGAAAAGGAAATTATCGAGACTGTGAGTAAATTTAAGAACAAAAAATCAGCGGACTGGAATGAAATTGACATGACAATAGTGAAAAAAGTAATTGAAGGAATTGTTAAGCCACTCACCCACATCTGTAACCTGTCATTTCAAACTGGTAAATTTCCAAACAAAATGAAAATAGCAAAAGTAATACCTCTATACAAAACAGGAGACAGTCATTGTTTCACAAATTACAGGCCAGTCTCTTTACTCTCACAATTCTCCAAAATACTTGAAAAAATCTTCACTAAGAGACTGGATGATTTCATTGAAAAACACAACCTCCTTACAGATAGCCAGTATGGTTTTAGAGCAGATAAATCTACATCTTTGGCACCGATCGAACTTATAGAAGAAATTACTAGTTGTATAGATAAAAAAAAAGTTTGCTATAGGAGTATTTATAGATTTAAAGAAAGCTTTTGACACCATTGACCACAGAATACTACTAAGGAAACTGGAAAGGTATGGGATAAGAGGGGTCGGACTGGGTTGGGTGGAAAGTTATTTAAGTAACAGACAACAATTTGTACAAATTGGTGAGCACAAATCACCCTTCATGGACATCACTTGTGGTGTGCCCCAGGGGTCAGTTTTGGGACCCAAACTCTTTATTTTGTATATAAATGACATATGCCAAGTATCAAAAATTCTGAAATTTATTTTGTTTGTGGATGACACAAATATCCTTTGCACTGGTGAGAATTTGCAGCAGGTTTTAGAGGTGGTCACAACTGAAATGAAAAAGTTAACGCTGTGGTTCAACAAAAATAAATGATCTCTAAATCTAAAAAAAACAAAGATTATGTTGTTTGGAAATTATAAAATAAATCATGAAATAATGGTAACGATAGATGATACCAGAATAGAAACAGTACAGGAAAATAAGTTTCTGGGGGTGACGCTAGACAATAAAATCTGCTGGAAACCTCACATCAGTCACATCCGGGCCAAGTTGGGAAAATGTATGGGGAAGACAATACACATCTTGGACTATAAATCATTGGTCTTACTGTACAATTCACTGTTTCTACCTTATCTTAACTACTGTGTAGAAGTCTGGGGAAATACCTACAAGACGAACCTACAGTCAATATGCACATTACAAAAAAGAGCTACAAGGATAATAAATAATGTGGAATATAGAGACCATACCAATTCGTTGTTTTTAAAGTCACATGTCATAAAGTGGCGGAGTGGTTAGCACTGCGGCAGCACAGTAACTCACCCTTGGCTGGGGGATCCTGGGTTCGATCCCAGCCCCCGACCAACAGTGATCTGTGTGGAGTTTGCATGTTCTCCCCGTGTTTGTATGGGTTTACTCCGGGATTTCTCCGGTTTCCTCCCATATGCCAAAAACATGCAAGTTAGGTTAATTGGCATCAAACTGGGAATTCTAAATTGTCCTTAGGTATGACTGTGAGAGTGAATGGTTGTCTGTCTCTCTGTGTTGGCCCTGCGATGGACTGGCCATCTGTCCAGGGTGTACCCTGCCTCTCGCCCAAAAGATGCTGGGATAGGCTCCAGCCCCCCCCGCGACCCAAAAAGGATTAAGCGGTAGAAGATGAATGAATAAATGAATGTCATAAAGTTCATGGATTTAGTTAAATTTAAGACAGCACAAGTCATGTACAGGGCAATTAATAATCAACTCCCAACTAATATACAAAAAATATTTAAAAAAAAGAGACAATGATCATAATTTGAGAGGAGACTTAAACTTTACAAAACCCAAGATACGAACAACCAAGAAAAGTATGTGCATATCTGTCTGTGGGGTGGATTTGTGGAACAGTCTGGAGCTGGAACTGAAACTATGTACAAACAGAAATCAATTCAAAAAGAGGTACAAACATTATTTGCTGAAAGGATATATGTTAGAAGGGTAGTATTTATATGTACGATTCACTATGCTCACTCTGGGACACTATGGGACACTATGGAATGGTGGGTGGGACAGCACTGTGTATATCTGTGTTGTTTGAGGCTGGTTTTGATGTATGGACATCAATGTATGTTAGGATGGATGGGTGTTAATGTTGATATGTACAACATATAGTTAATTGTTTACTTGGGGTCTTAAATGTGGTAATTTGTATATAATTCACATGGGTGTATTTATGGAAAAGAGGAGTTGGAATTAATAAGTGTTCACTTCTTCCTTCTCCCTTTCCAACACTGTATACTGTTACTTTATTGCATTTGTCATTTGTTTTGTTTTTGTTATACTTTTTTGTTCGAATTAAAGTATCTATCTATCTATCTATCTATCTATCTATCTATCTATCTATCTAACAAAAGATAAATAATTTAAAGAAGACAAAATGAACCTATTTGACCTATTCTTCATCATCTTTGTAAGTGTATTCCTTCAGAGTCTGTTATCCTGTGTCCATAATCATAGTCATAGTCATGTTTTTGCCCCTTGTGGCTGTTATTTTGTCATTCTATGTCATTTTGTTAATAAAATATGCAAACTCATCGGCTGGCTTTCGGCGTCTTATTGATGGCTCGTGAGGGCCATCGTTGACAGTTATATTTTTACTGTGACAATACATAATGAACTGCCTAGCATTAGCTTGCTACAGTTCACCTCTCTGGAGAGGAAGTGGGAGACAGGTTTCCTGGCTGTTGATCCAGCCAGTTTTGATCACTATTTTCTATAACTTCTATTCACCTCCACTGGAATCCTTTCGAAGGTGTTCTAGTAACCGTTACTTACTCACCGTTATTTACTGTCAAGTCTGTCAACTCAGTCAGTGGCTTCTTATAGAAGAGAATTGTAATACTGTGCTGGATGCCTTAATTTCCACATTGAGTGAGAAACTAGGCAAGCTAGAGTTGGATCTATTGTCTCGATTAGCAAACCACAATACCTTTGTGATGATGGACTCTTTATTTCATCTGAAAATGCCAAGAAAAAGTGAGTGAAGTGTACTGAAGCCAGATGGCTAGCATGTTAACTAGCCATCTGCACAAATTCACGGGGACCCACAAACTTCTCAACAGGTGTCTGGTATGTATTATAAACACTGACTTTTGTATTGGACAGTATTTAATTTATTTACGTGTGTGAAGGGGTGGTGGCTCACGAGGTACAGTGGGTTGTCCAATAACTGGAGGGTTGGCGGTCTGAATCCCGCTCTCTCTGGTCATCCTGCCGTTGTGTCCCTGAGCAAGACCCTTTACCCACCTTGCCTCCATTGTCCATGACACTGGGTATGAATGTGTATAAATGTTCGGTAGTGGTCGGAGAGGCCGTTGGCTCGGATTGACAGCCATGTTTCCATCAGCCTGCCCCAGAGCAGCTGTGGCTACAGAAGTAGCTTACCACTATCAATGTCTGTCTGGAGTGAATGAATAATGGACTCACTGTAAGCACTTTGAGATGCCACTTGACATATAAAGCACCATAAAAATCTAATCTGTTATTATTAAATGACAATATTTCTATTCATTTCTATATTGTGCTCATTGAGGTGCTTAGCAACAGTTAACTGGGTACATTTAGAAGGGACTATTTTTTTTGGTGGAACAAAATAACTGGTTAAACATATTGTATTTTGTCCTCTATTGCTGTCAGTTAATAAACTGTGCTTATGGAACTGTTGTATAAAAGCAATATTACACTCGAGGTTGTGCGGTATCATGAATATAGTAACCATGGTGATGTCTTTGGCCCTTCTGCTTCTCATTGGGCTTATGACGAATCACCGCAGCTACTATATTCACTGTATTCATTGATACTGCACTCCCTCTCATGTAATATTGCTTAAGTAGTACTATCGATAACCGTGACCAAAGGAGGTTAGCTGAAACTAGCAGTTCAGCCACTCATTCACGAATGTTCCTGTGCTTATTGTACTCCAGGGACTGGTCACATCCTATCAACCACTGAAATCAGACACCCCTGGCCACCACTGATGCATTATTTCATTCATTCTTTGAGACAAATTTGCATTGGTTGGCTCCAAGCTGGGCAGCTAATGTTAGCCATAGTGACATAAGAGGGAGGGCGGAATTGACTGTGGTCTGAGAGATATAAAGTGGCATGCGCTAAAACGAGCTTTTCTCAGAGAGGCTGCAAAAATAAAGAAATTTGCTGCAATAATTAAAGAAAATTTGAACAAAGTATGTCACAAACATTTCATCAAGACATGACTGACTGTTAAAATGAGGAAGAAAAGTGCAATCAGTGACCCTTTAAAATATAAATGTGGTCAAAATGAATAACTTTTTCCATTAATAAAAATAAATAAATCTCACTTCCTCATAGCCACTCAAAAACATATTGCAGACTTGCATAGGGCCCCCAAACAAATAGAAATGGCCCTGGTAATATATTGTATATGACTGTATATATGACTTTAGCCTTAACTCACCTCATGATTCTCTCTTAGCACATCCCTTTAGCTGCTTCACATTATTTTGCTGTTAAGAGCATTTGCCTCTTTGGTTTGTCTTTTGGAAACATTAATTTTTGTAATCAGTGTGAGTAGGTTCAGCTACATTAACACTTTCAGTTCAGTTGAATAGGTAAAAGTGGTGGGCTGTGTGGGTTGCTGTGGTTTGTAAGGCAGTTTCACCCCACGCTTCCTTTGTATCAGGAAGACGGATCATGAAACAGGAAGTAGTACAGTTGACAGCGCTCACAGGAAGTTGGCAGTGTTGAGGAGTTTTAGATTGTATTTAAACTCCATTCGTCTCTCTGTCATAATCCATTTTGGTTTTCTTACTTATAAGGGCAGATGTAGTTTCTGAGGGAAGGACTGACTGATACTTTGAGTGTCTGTTATTAGTCATCTTCCAAGATGACAGAAATGATGCAATATTTACTTGAAGGTTCCTAGAAACTTGGGGGAACAAAAGCCCTGTTGGAGCTGGAGCTAATGTAGACCATGAGCAACACAAGCACTCTGCATTTCACTTTTCACAAGAACTATCCAGTACAGTCATCGTCTTGCAGTGTTAACAGGGAAGTGTGCACTTGGATAAACAAACACATCAGTAAGTGGTCATCAGGGAGGGATCGGTTTATCTAGAAATGAATCACTACTTCGAAAACACTGTTTTTAATCTCCGTGGGGGGGGGTTTCGTCCATGTATTCTCTCTTCCCACACTCCTTTTAACTATTATCACAACAAGTTTCCAAGAAGGGGAATACAGACATGGGCAAATTTGTTGGTAACCTTCCTTTAAAGAAAGAAAATCCCACAGTGGTCACTGAAATAACTTGAAACTGACAAAAGTAATAATTTTATTTTTTTTTTTGAATTCTGAAAATTGACTAATGAAAGTCAGATATTGCTTTTGGATTTTAGTTCAACAAAATCAGTTTATAAAACAAACTAATGAAATGGGCCTGGACAAAAAATAATGATAACCCTAGAAAAGTTTGAAAATAATTTGGCCATATGGACATGAAAAACCAAGGTGTGTGCTGTAATTAGCATCACATGTGTCCTGAAACTCGTAATCAGTCAGTCTGCCTATTTAAAGGGTAAAAAGTAGTCACTGTGCTGTTTGGCATCATGGTGTGTACCATACTGAACATGCACCAAAGAAATCTAAGGAGAGATTAGAAATTAGGAGGTTAGAAAGAAAATTATAGACAAACATGTCAAAGGTAAAGGCTGTAAGACCATCTCCAAGCAGCTTGATGTTCCTGTGACCACAGTTGTCAATATTATTAAAAAGTACAAGGTTCATGGGACTGTAGCCAATCTTCCAGGACATGGATACAAGAGGAAATGCAACCCTAGGTTGATCCTAAGAATAGTGCGTATTGTAGAAAAAAGCCTAAGAAACCATCCAAAATCATTCAAGCTGAACTCCAAGGTTAAGGTGCGTTGCTTTCTAATTGCACCATTTTGAACATTAATGAACTGTATGGAAGAAGACCAGGAGGGCTCCACTATTGACAGAAAAACATTAAAAAGCACCAGTATGCATGCTGACAAGCCCCGAAGTTTAAGAGAGGTTGTCCTTTGGACTGATGAGACAAAACTGAAGCTCCTGGGCCCGTCACATCAACTCTATGTTTACAAAAGGAAAAATGAAGCATACAAAGAAAAGAACACTGTTCCTATTGTGAAACATGGAGGAGGCTTGGTTATGTTCTGGGCTGCTTTGCTGCTTCTGACACAGAATGTCTTGAATCTGTGTAGGGTACAACAAAGTCTCAAGACAATCAAGGCATTCTGGAGCAAAATGAGCTGCTCAGTGTCAGAAAGCTTGGTCTCAGTCGCAGGTCCTCCAACAGGATAATGACCCAGAAAACACAACAAGAAACACCCAAGAATGGGATAAAATATGTGACAAAATATTGGACTATTCTGAAGTGACCTTCCATGAGCCCTGATCTAAATCCCATTGAACAGCTGTGAAAGGAGCTGAAACATGCAGTCTGGAGAAGGAACACTTCAAACCTGAGACAGCTGGAGCGCTTTGCTCACCAGGAGTGGGCCAAAATACCTGTTGACAGGTGCAGAAGTCTCATTGAGAGTTACAGAAATTGCTTGATTGCAGTGATTGCATCAAAAGGTTGTGGACCAAAATATTAAGTTAAGGGTATCATCATTTTTGTCCAGACCAGTTTTATTAGTTTGTTTTATTGTTTAAAGGATTCTGTTGAACCAGAATTCAAAAGCAATGTCTGATTTTCATGAGTTAATTTTCAGAGAATTTTTATTTATTATTTTGGCAGAGTCCACACTACAGCAGTAACAACTTTTAAAACTATATATATTTTTTTTATAGTTATCTTTATAGTGCTTGTTGTGGATGGCCCTTTGTCCAGGACCAATTTGACTTGGGAGACGCTACCAAGGGCTAAGCAGAACATGTATTTGTAATTTGCATTTATTTCGCCTTTATTTTGCTTATCTTGCTTCTGCTGCTTGTTCATGTGATGAATTAACACTCTAACAGTCGGTTTAAAATCACATCTTGGAGACCAATCATTTGACATGTTTATTTGCTGTTTAAGATATCATTTTTAGTAAACAGAAAACACAGTCTGCTTTCTTCCCACCATGTGGCCAGCCAACTGTTTGTAGAAAGTTATTAAATTCAAGGTCTTTGGCTGTATTTACCCAATCACCAATAAGTCAGACTCTGCTATTGTAAAGGCACAACAGATATAAACTCCTGCACAATCCAGCCTTGGAAATGTGCGTTTCACACCCTCACAAAGCATCATCACGCTTCCAAAGAGCCGCAGGAATTGGATTTCATGGCTGAGATAAACAGGGGGGTCTTTGGCTGTGAGGTTTGCTGTGAGGCTTAGAACTTATACATCTGGAGAGGAGGAGGTGCGTTTAAAAGTTAAAGGAAGGCACTGGAGAGGTCATTGCAAGTATAGATTTTTAAACTATAAAGATAAGTGATCATCATTTAAACATAGTGATCTCAGACCTTACAGCTGTCCATCATTTACTGTACTTATGAATATGTAATCTGACTGAAAATAACCAGATCCTTAAATGTGATTGAACTAAAGACACTGGTTAGTGCTGTCTACAAAACTACAGCAATCAGACTTGCCTTTAACAACACTGAAGGCTAACTCAGGCCACTCGTTTTAATTGTTTTGGATGTAATATTACAATTCATACCCCTCACCCCCCTTTGTTTCTGTGGATGCTGGCTGCTGCAGCCTGTTGGCTCATCTCGGTGGATCTCATTGATTTTCATGTCATGCCAGATAGAGTTTCTGCCACAGTAACACAGTACATCTGCATTGATCAGGACAACTTGTCTGGGAAACATGTGTGCAAGAGTGGAGCTGACACTGGTGCTCCATAAAATCAGCAGACAGAGACTCATGTGTATGATCGTGTCTGTTATAGACTTTTATAAGCTTCTTCATGGATTGGTTTTATTTGTGTTGTATGTATCCTATATTAATGCTACAGTTCTTTACAATTTTTTTACTTATTCGAGCGATGGTAAAATGAGCTAATGCCATGTTGCTGTGTTCATCGTCCATCTGTATGTCTATGTTTCACAAAACTCACTGCTTTCCCTGAGTAATCGGCCCAATGCCCTCTACAGTTGTGCACAATGATCCTCATGTAGTTCTGGTCCATGTTGTGTTCAAGGTCAAGGTGTATGTCAGATGTCACAAGCTAGGCTATATACGTATGTATACTGTATATGGAGAGAAAAAGGCTCTTCATAACCTTTGGGTAATTTCATCAGGCCAGAATAAACTAGTATCTCTGATAGTCTGTTTATTCACATATATGGTATCTTCTTCCTCCTCTTTCAGTTGCTAACTTCAGGGGTTGCCACAGCAGATCATCCCCCTCCAACTCACCCTATCCCTTGAATTTTCCTCTGCAACACCAACCCTTTCAACGTGTTCCTTCACGACATCCATAAATCTTCTCTGTGGTCTTCCTCTTTTCCTCCTGCCTGGCAGCTCCATCTTCAACATCCTTTGTCCAGTATATCCACTATCCCTCCTCTGCACATGTCCAAACCATCTCAGCCTTGCCTCTCTTACTTTGTCTCCAAGCCACTCAACCTGAGTTGTTCCTCTGATAAACTCATTTCTAATCTATCCCTCCAAGTCACTCCCAATGAGAATCTTAGCATCTTCAACACTGCCACCTCTAACTCCGTCTCCTACTTTTTTGTCAGCGCCACCCACTCCACCCTGCTTGCGCTCTCTTCTTCACCTCTCTTGTGCATTTTCCATTGCTTTGGATGGTTGACCCCAGGTATTTATACTTAATCTGCTTTCACATCCTCTACTCCTTCCATCTTCGCCGTTACACCTGCCTCCCTCTTGTTCGCACTCATGTATTCTGCCTTGTTTCTGCTGACTTTCAGTCCTCTTCTCTCCAGAGCATACCGTCACCTCTCCAGGCTCTCTTCCCTCTGCTCCCTACTCTCACTACAGATCACAATGTTGTCCGCAAACATCATGGCCCACGGAGACTCCTGCTTGACCTCGTCTGTCAGCCTGTCCATCACCATGGCAAACAGGAAGGACTCAGAGCTGATCCCTGATGTAATCCCACTCCCACCTTGAATCCATCTGTCACTTCTACAGCACACCTCAAAACCATCTCACTGTCCTCATACATGTTATGCACCACCCTCACATACTTCTCTGCCACTTCTGAATTCCTCATACAGTACCACACTTCCTCTTTTAGCACCCTATCATATGTTTTCTCCAGATCCACAAAGACACATTGCAACTCCTTCTGACCTTCTCTATACTTCTCTATCAACACTCTTAAAGAAAAGGCTTTACATACAGTGCATGAAAAAACATTGGATGAACTGTGCCTCTGACTGATGAATCAGCTCAAGCTAGAAGAATCATCTTGACCAACCACACTGTTGCCACTATATGTAGTTTTTCAACAACTTTTGTCCGTTCCAAATGCAGCAGTATTTCAAGACAGCTATCCTTTCAGATTTATTTATTTTTTTACACAGTACAGGACTCCTTTCACTGTGGATAATGACACTCTTATCAGCTTCAGCCAACATCTTCACAAGGTCTTTTGCTTTTGTTCTGGGAATGATACGCACATTTTGCACCAAAACATGTTCATCTGGGGCGGCAGTGGCTCAGGAAGTAGAGTCAGTCATCCAATAACTGGAGAGTTGGCAGTTTGAATCCTGCCCTCTCCAGCCATCCCACCGTTGTCTCCCTGGGCAAGATACTTTACCCACTTTGCATCCAGTGTCCAGAACACTGGGTATGAATGTGTATAAATGGTCGGTAGTGGTCGGAGAGGCCTTTGGCACAGATTGGCAGCCATGTTTCTGTCAGTCTGCCCCAGGGCAGCTGTGGCTACAGAGGTAACTTGCCACTACCAGTGTCTGCCTGGGGTGAATGAGTAATGGACTCACTGTAAGTGCTTTGAAATGTCACTTGACATGTAAAGCGCCATATAAATCTAATCCATTATTATTGTTATCATTTCTGGGACACAGAGCCCGTCTCCTTCCTGATCGGCAAGATGGCTGGACATTCCCGTGGTGTTTATACTTGCATATAATTGTTTGAACAGATGAAAGTGGCACCTTCTGACATCTGGAAATTGGACCCAAGAATGAACCAGACTTGAGGAGGTCCACAATTATTTTCCTGATATTAGTGTACGTAAACTTATGATTTTAAAGAAAGTAATAAAAAGTTATCTAAAAAAATTATTTAGCAAATTTAAAACAATAGTTAACAAACAGAAATAATTTTGGTAACCCTAACTGACCTAAAACAGAAAAAGTTTAGCCTGATTTAATGCGAGACTGAGAAAAAAGAGTGGTCTTTTTATACAGTGTATGTAAACTTCTGGTTTCAACTGTAGTGGAAGGGTTGTGTGACTAAACCACACCTCTGTATGTATTTAGCTGATGGAAACTAATTAATATAGCACAGCAATTAAATTCAAGCATCAATCAAAAACAGTCTGAAAGAAATATCTGGAGGTAGACAGCGGAAAGGATTTTTTTTCCGCCTTCTCTGTCCTTTTAGAATATTTGTGTCTTACCATCAAATCATCCAAACTGTAAAACACATAAATCCTTGTGACCGTTAAATCCCAAATATGTAGGGAGTCTTTGTGTATTCTGAAGTGACTTGTCGGGGTCAGGGGATGATGTGGAGGCATTAGAGCTTCTCGTGAACAAATGGCGATTAAATATAACTTCACTATGAATGTTTAAGGACTAAAAATAAAGGGCTTTTAAGCAATCACTTAAATGTAGCAAGATCCCGCATTAGATGCATTTCAAATCAACACTGGGATTTTGCATTATATTCCATTTATTTTTCAGCATTATCTATTCTAGGATATGTATCTCATTCAAATCAGTCAAAGACACCGCTGAAAGGCTGCATTTGCTCTATCTCATAGCTCTATGAACTGCATCTGCTGTTCCAGGAAGAAGTGGTGGTGGTGGTGGTGTGGGGGGTGGGGGGGATGGTTGGTGGCTCAGCTCCGGGCTGCACATGCTGCAATAATCCAGGGAGGGTTAGGATAAAGCCCGGCTTCGTCTCACTCTCTGCCTTTCTCCCAGATCAGATGAGATTAGGAAGGAGCTAAGGAGCTGGTGGTGGTGGTGGTGGGGGGGAGCAGGGCTCAGAGACACCGAGGCTGCGGAGAGGAGAAGGAGGAGGACATGGGCAGGCGGGTCTAGAAAGCTGGGAGGAGAAGGAGACGAGAAAGAGCGTGGATGCAGACCGAAAAGAAGGTGCGTTCGCTGGCTCAGGTGGCGGCAGTTTTTACGTGCGAAGCTTTTCAGGAGCTGTTTAACTGCTGGGTGGTTTGGTTCATCAACTTTGGTGAGTTTTGCGTCTTTTAAAGTGACAGGAGTATGGCTGTGTTGTGAGACATGTATATGTTGGACACTGCATATGTGATTTAACCTCACGATGAAGGAGAGCCAGCCCCCTGCGGTGCGGAGCCACAGAGCCTGGACCCCCTGCGGAGGACAGGGGACAGAAGACTTCCTGACCACTGAGGCTCGAGAGGAGAGAAGGGGGAGTTATGTAAATAAAAGGCTAATGAATGTGAATAAAGAGACTTTGATATAGATGTGTGATTTCCCCCGCGAGGGAAATGGTTTGATGTGAGAATGTTTAAATGAGAGAACTTTGGTGTGTTCACTCTCTTTGTTCGCTGCTCAAGAATAAGAGCAGACAGTGGAATGATTTCTTGAATAAACTATAATGGAAGACAATTCGGTTTCGTTATTCAAGTCTCCCCACATTGGTGACTGACGACGTTGAGAATGAACGAAGAAATTCTCAGGGTCCCGGACTCACAGCGCTCAGAGCTGGCGAGCGCAGTGGCCGTTAAGCTGCCTGATTTCTGGCAGGATAACCCACGGTCGTGGTTTCTGCAAGCAGAGTCGCAGTTCGCGCTCGCAGGAGTAACGGTGGATGACACTAAGTTCCACCATGTCATCGCTAAACTGGACAACAGCACAGCTCGGTGCGTGCAAAGCTTGGTGGAGCAGCCACCCGCGACCGACAGGTACGGCAAGCTGAAATCCACCCTCATCAAGTTTTTCACCCCCTCGGCTGAAGTGAGGGCGAGGAGGATCCTGTCTTTGCTAGACCAAGGTGGACACAGGCCGAGCGCCCTGATGGAGGAGATGATACAGCTGAGAGGTTTGGACAACGATGATTTCATTTTTCAGTTCATCTTCCTCTCCAACCTCCCGACGCATGCGAGAAGCACGCTGGCCGGCAAAAAGTGTCACACCCTGGAGGAGTTCCGGGAGCTGGCCCAGGAGGCAGATGGGATCCTGGACGCCTGCGGCGGGCAAGCAACCACAGCAGCGACCCGAGACAGCGGGGAGCCAGAGGCGGCAGAACCAGACTGGCCGACGACGGCGGCAACACGACCGCGACGAGGGGGAGCCAATAGCCCGGCGACAGAGGCGCGGGCACGACACAGCGGAGGAGAAGATCTCTGCTTTTACCATCGGAGGTTCGCAGAGAAGGCACGCAGGTGTGTGCCGCCCTGCATCTTCAGGAGTTCGGGAAACGGCAAGACCGGGGGTCGCTAGCAGCTTCGACCCTCGGAGAACGCAACAAGCTGCTCTACATCACGGATGCGCGCTCCGGACGAGTGTTCCTCATTGACACCGGAGCACAAGTGAGCTTCATCACCCCAACATACGCGGACCGGGTGGCTGGACCCCACGGTGACGGAGCTACAGCGGCAAATGGCTCGAACATCAACACCTACGGGAGAAGGACCTTGCCTTTATGCTTACATGGCCGCACATATGAATGGACTTTTGTAGTAGCGGCGGTGAGTTTCAACATGTTGGGCGCGGATTTTTTGTGTTCACACAATCTGTTAGTTGATCTTGCTAATAGACGGCTGGTAAATGCACTCTCTTTTTACTCTCTCCCCTGTTCAGCTCGAGTGTCCCCGCCACCAGTACAGACCCACGTCGCTACAGCAGGTGGTAAGTTTCACACACTCCTCACCCAATTTCCAGCGCTCACTGTGCCCACTTTTTCAGCGACGGTCGCGAAGCACGGGGTGAAACACTTTATCCCCACTTCTGGTCCTCCCGTGTTTGCAAAAGCTCGGCGCTTGGATGCAGTTAAGCTCGCCATTGCGCGCGAGGAGTTCGCCAGCCTGGAGAGGCTGGGCATCGTTCGTAGGTCGAAGAGCCCGTGGGCTTCGCCGCTGCACATGGTACCGAAAGCCGATGGCTCCTGGAGACCGTGCGGGGATTACCGCAGGCTAAACAACGCTACGGCACACGATCGTTATCCCATCCCGCACATTCAGGATTTTTCGGTGCACCTGGCGGGGGCGCGCATTTTTTCAAAGATTGATCTAGTTCGCGGCTATCACCAAGTCCCGGTCCAACCGGAGGACATTCCTAAAACAGCGGTAATAACCCCGTTCGGACTTTTCGAATTTTTACGCATGCCGTTTGGTCTCAAAGGGGCGGCGCAAACATTTCAGCGGATGATGGATGCCGTGTTACGCGATCTCCCTTTCGTGTTTGTGTACCTCGACGACATTTTGGTCGCGAGTACTTCAGAGGACGAACACGAAACGCACCTCACAGCAGTTTTTAGGAGGCTGGGAGAGCACGGCTTAATAGTTAACCCAGCCAAGTGCCAGTTCGGCGTTGAGCGGATTGATTTTTTGGGTCACCGCGTCTCCCCGGAGGGAGCGGTTCCGTTACCAGAGAAAGTACGCGCGGTAGCGGATTTTCCCCGTCCACAAACGGTCAAATCACTACAGGAATTCTTGGGGATGGTGAATTTTTATAACCGGTTCCTGCCCCACGCAGCTCAAATCATGCAACCGTTATATGCCGCGCTCAAAAAACAAAAGCCGACCCAGGCGGTCGAATGGTCCCCGGAGCGGGAGCGCGCGTTCACAGAGGTTAAAAAAGCCTTGGCTGACGCTGCGCTCCTGGCCCACCCAGACCCTGCAGCACGTATCGCGCTGACGACAGACGCTTCAGATTTAGCCATAGGGGCCGTTATTGAGCAACAGGTAGCCGGAGTTTGGCAGCCTTTGGCTTTCTTTAGCAAATCTTTAAGCGCGGCTGAACGAAAATACAGCGCGTTTGACAGAGAACTGTTGGCGCTGCATTTGGCTATTCGTCATTTCCAGTTCTGGCTGGAAGGACGGTGCTTCACCGCTTATGTGGACCACAAGCCGCTCACATACGCCATGGCCAAAATTTCAGATCCGTGGTCCGGCAGGCAGCAGAGGCAGCTGGCCGCAATCTCGGAATTTACCACTGACATTAGGCACGTCGCGGGCAAATTCAATGTAGTAGCGGATTGTCTCTCACGCGCGTTCACGACCCCAACACGCGCAGAGGCAGAACGGGCCACCGTGACCGCGCCGCAGGAGAGCGGCACGGTGGCGCGCGCAGCCCCGGTGCACGTGGGTATAGATTACGCAGCCATGGCAGCGGACCAGGGGGCGGACGCAGACGTGCGCGCGCTCCAGTCTGGACCAACAGGGTTGAGGCTGGAGAGCAAGTGTTTACAAACCGGTATGCCCCCCCTGATCTGCGACATGTCGACGGGGCGCCCGTGTCCGGTGGTTCCGGCCACGTGGCGCCGCCGTGTTTTTGACTCGGTCCACTCACTGGCGCACCCGGGGGTGCGCGCGTCGGTGAAACTAGTGGCGGAAAAGTTTGTTTGGCCGTGCCTGCGCAAGCACGTGAAGGAATGGGCAAAAACCTGCATTTCCTGTCAACGGGCCAAAATTCACAGGCACACAAGAGCCCCGTTAGAACCGTTCCGCATTCCGGCCAGAAGGTTCGACCATGTGCACGTCGACCTTGTGGGCCCCCTACCGGCATCACAGGGGTTCACGTATCTTTTGACAATGGTGGACCGCACCACACGTTGGCCGGAAGTGGTCCCACTTGCGACGACCACGGCCGCGGAGGTGGCTCGCGTTTTTTTAACGGCTTGGGTGGCGCGCTTCGGGGTTCCGTCGGACATTACGTCCGATAGAGGACCGCAATTCATCTCTGAGCTGTGGTCAGCGATGGCCAACGGCTTAGGAGCCAAAATTCACCGCACTACGGCTTACCACCCTCAGGCTAATGGTTTATGCGAGCGTTTTCATAGGTCTTTGAAGGCAGCACTCAGAGCGTCGCTCACGGATGCAGATTGGGTAAATAAACTTCCATGGGTTTTATTAGGGTTGCGTTCTGCGCCTAAAGAGGACTTAGACGCCTCCCCAGCGGAGCTGGTATTCGCACAAACTCTGAGGCTGCCGGGCGAGTTTTTACCAGAGCACCCAGAGCCCCCACCTCTCTCTGCTCTGGGACCGTTAGTCGGCACGGGGGCAGACACGCTCCCGGGTCCGGTTCATCACGCTTTTCCACGAGTTTTCGTCCCCAAGGCTTTGAAAAATGCCGATTTCGTTTTTGTCAGGCGCGAAGCCCTGAAAGCAACGCTCAAACCACCTTACGAAGGGCCATTTCGAGTGTTGGAGGCAGGTGATAAGCAATTTGTGCTAGATTTTGGAGACAGAAAAGAGACAGTCAGCATTGACAGACTGAAACCTGCTTTTGTCATGAAGGACGTTTCTGTACCGGTCGCGGTGGCGCCTCGACGAGGCAGGCCCCCGCAGAGGGCAATTAACCACTCTCTTCCTCAGTCAACAGACCCGAAGCAGAACAGCACCGCAGGCAAGGCGGGGCCAACGCACAGCAGATTCGGCAGATGGCTGAAGCCCAAGCGGCACACAGACTGAATGTTGGTGTTGATTATTCAGTAGTGAGTAAGGTGCTATTAAATTTTGGGAATTAGTCTGTTCTTCATCGTTTGGGGGGGGTTATATGGCTGTGTTGTGAGACATGTATATGTTGGACACTGCATATGTGATTTAACCTCACGATGAAGGAGAGCCAGCCCCCTGCGGTGCGGAGCCACAGAGCCTGGACCCCCTGCGGAGGACAGGGGACAGAAGACTTCCTGACCACTGAGGCTCGAGAGGAGAGAGAAGGGGGAGTTATGTAAATAAAAGGCTAATGAATGTGAATAAAGAGACTTTGATATAGATGTGTGATTTCCCCCGCGAGGGAAATGGTTTGATGTGAGAATGTTTAAATGAGAGAACTTTGGTGTGTTCACTCTCTTTGTTCGCTGCTCAAGAATAAGAGCAGACAGTGGAATGATTTCTTGAATAAACTATAATGGAAGACAATTCGGTTTCGTTATTCAAGTCTCCCCACAAGGAGAACAGAGGTGGGTAGAGCAGTTAGAAGTGTGCTCAAGCAAAACTAGCATTAATTTAAGGTATTAGTTGCTCAGGTACAAGTAGGAGTAGTGATCAAAAAATGACTTGAGTGAGAAATGTCAGTATTTGAAAATGTGAGATGAGTGGTGAGTAGCAGCTTTTCTTTCACCTCTTTGGAATTCCTTTCTCATAAATGTGTGCCTTTTTTCTTGTAAATTCACTACTTGTATTAATGAAAAACTTAAACTTTTTGTAAATTTTCCTGTACATATGTCATAAATTTCCAAGATTTTTCTTGCAAATTTACATTTTTGTAAAATTACAAAGCTGCTGATTTTGTTTCCTAATAAATTTGTAACTTTTGTTATAATAGATTTGTGCCTTTTTCAAGTAAATTTACTACTTTTTACAATAACTTTACATGTCCTTGTATATTTTCTTAAGTTTAATGTTTATTTGAAAGGGACATTCCATGCTAATGAATATTACTAAAAACGTAAGTATGCCAGATTTAGCAGTACTGCTAATTTGCATCTGTAGTCCCCCAGCAGGTCATAAAAACACACAATTAATCGTACACAAGAAAAACATCTGCAACAAAACTGTGCAAAGTGGATATGCAAAAGTGCAAGAGTTAAGGTGCTGCTGTTGTAAAGGTGCTGATATTAAGCAACCCAGGGACAAAACAAAGCATTCAAATGTCACACAGGTGAAGTGCATTCTTCTTGTACATTTAAGACTTTTTATTCTCATAAATTTCCAGAGTTTGGTTATAATTTTGAGACGTTTTTCTTGTCATTTTTCCCTTACAGGTTTGTGATGTCTTTTTTTCCCCTCATAAAACTGTGACTTTTGCTATAATAAATTTACGTTATTGCTCATGAATTTTTGACTGTTTAGAGTTTTGCACTTTTGCACATCATTTTTGTGCTAAAATTGGTTATAATTTTTTTGAATAATTTTAAATTATTTCTCAAAAATTCATAACTTTTCTCTCATTCCATCCATCCATCTTCTTCCGCTTAATCCTTTTCGGGTTGCAGGGGGCTGGAGCCTTAGCTTTTTTTTTTTTTTTTTTGTATAATTGCAAATTAACCCTGTAAAATTTGGGAGAATTTTCTTTATATCTGTTAATCTGAGGAAAACAATGTATAGTATACCATAAACTCTTCACATGCATTTACTGAGCCAGCTGAAGAAGAGTGATTTCAACTCTGATGTCAATTAAAGATAATTATAGAACATTTCAGTGAATGCAAAGGCATGCAAAAATTTTCAATAAGAACAGATGAATTTGCATTTTTTTAATCATACACTAAACTTGAATAAGCTAACCTTTCTTAGAATAAGCAATCATGCAGTTGCCTTGAAAAAAAAAATGGGAAAAGGGTGAACTTGAATAGAAATTGTATGTTGTAAATAAGCATTTGTGCCACTTTACTTATTTTTTTTAAAGGGAGTCATTTTGCATGCTTTTTCTAAGTAAGATTAAATTTCTCATCTCTCTCTCTTTAAGTTCATTGACATAACGTTCGGCTCAGGAGACGCACACACACAGGCTCAGAGTAGTTCAAACTGTTTATTAACAACAGGGATGTTTGGGTGCGTGTCTGCGGAATGTTAATGTGTTGGTGGTGGCGTCTGCTTCGGACCCAGAGGCAGGAGACCGTTCAGCCGGCAACCCTATGGGAGAAATCAGACACAGGGTGATGAGCACACACCAACACGGGAGGAGAATAGGCGAGGGAGAGAAGCTTACTTGTTTGGGCAGATGACTGGCGCTTCAAGGATGGAAGCCCGGGAGACAGCCACCTGCAGGGCTCGGTACAGCAGCGAGGAGAGACGAGGGACGGGATTGTCCGCCGCCGAGGAATCCACCTGTGCACAGGGGAGCAGACTGGAGAGATGAGGTAAGTGAACTTCTTACCGGAGATGAGGATGCTGAAGAGAATGTGGTAGAAGTCCATACAAGGAAATGAAGTCTACGGCTTCAGGCCGACGCTCAGGGCGAGGCGGCTTTTATCCTTCGCCGCTGACGAGTAGCAGGTGCGTGAGCAGGTGGCGCCGCTGATGAATGGCGCGGCGTGACAGTACTCCCCCCTCTAGCAGCGCCTCCTGGCGATGGCTTATCCGGGTGCGCTCGGTGGAAGTCCGCGATGAGCGATGGGTCCAACACAAACGACGGGGGCACCCACTGTCGATGCTCGGGCCCATAGCCCTCCCAGTCCACCAAGTATTGCAACCCACGACCCCGGCGCCGGGAGTCCAGGATGGAGGAGGCGGACCAGGCCGGATGGCCACCAATCATCCGGGGCGCGGGTTGCGCTGCAGGAGGAGGGCAAAGGGGGTCAGTAACCGCCAGTTTCACCTTCGACACGTGGAAAGTAGGATGAATGCGGAGGGAGGGGGGAATAGCCACGCGCACAGCCACCGGGTTGATGATCCGGGTGATGGGGTAGGGACCCATGAAGCGCTGTGCCAGCTTTCTCCTCTCGCCTTTTAGAGTGACGTCCTGGGTGGAAATGTAAACAAGCTGCCCAACTCTGTACGCCGGGGCAGGTCTCCTACGCCGGTCCGCCACAGTCCTGTTGCGCTCCGCTGTGCGCAATAGCGCATGGCGCGCGGCAGCCCAGGTGGAGCGGAACTGCCTGAGATGGGCCCTAACTGACGGGACAGTTACCTCACTCTCCTGCTCCGGAAACAGCGGGGGGTCGTAACCCAGGGACGCTTTGAAGGGGGACATCCCTGTAGCAGAAGAGCGAGCGGTGTTGTGGGCATATTCAACCCAGGCAAGATGGTTGCTCCAGGACGCGGGTTTGGATCTGGACACACAGCGGAGCGCAGCCTCCAGCTCCTGGTTGGTCCTCTCACACTGCCCGTTGGATTGGGGGTGATGGCCGGAGGAGAGGCTCACCTTGGCTCCGATGGCGTTGCAGAAAGACCTCCAAACCTCAGATGAAAACTGGGGGCCCCGGTCCGAGACCACGTCCACCGGAATCCCATGCAGCCTGACCACGTGTTGGACGAGGAGGTCCGCCGTCTCCAGGGCAGTAGGGAGGCCTCGCAGGGGGACGAAGTGCACGGCCTTGGAGAAGCGGTCCACGATGGTCAGGATGGTGTCATAGGAGTTGGAGATGGGGAGTCCGGTGACGAAATCCAGAGCGATGTGCGACCAGGGCCTGCCAGGGACGGGCAGGGGCTGGAGCAGACCCGCTGGAGGGGCATTTCCCGACTTGCAGGTGGCACAGATTGGGCAAGCCCGGGCGTAGCGGGCTGCATCCCTCCGCAGGCCTGGCCACCAAAAGGACCGTTGGAGGAGATCTATCATCCGGGAGGTGCCAGGGTGACAGGTGAGCTTGGAGGTGTGGAGCCAGTGGATGACCTCTCCTCGGACCACGGATGGCACGAACAGCCTCCCCTCCGGTCCGCCGCCAGGGTCAGGTTCCACCTCCTGTGCCTTCCGGATCTTGCTCTCAATGTCCCACGAGATGGCTCCCACGACGCACGACCTGGGCAGGATGGAGTGGGGCGCCTCCTCCGACTCCACGGGGGCGAACTGCCTGGAGAGGGCGTCAGGCAGGACGTTCTTAGAGCCAGGCCTGAAGGTGATGGAAAATTGGAACCTGGCGAAGAACAGAGACCAGCGCGCCTGGCGGGCGTTCAGGCGCTTGGCAGACCGTAAGTATTCCAGGTTCCTGTGGTCCGTGAGGACCACAAACGGCAGGCTTGCCCCCTCCAACCAGTGGCGCCACTCCTGCAGGGCGAGCTTGATGGCCAAGAGCTCTCTGTCCCCCACATCGTAGTTTCTCTCCGCCGGGGACAAGCGCCGGGAGAAGAAAGCGCACGGTCGCTTGGCGCCATCGTCCGGTGACCGCTGGGACAGCACTGCTCCCACTCCCGTGTCCGAGGCGTCTACCTCTACAATGCACTGCAGCGCGGGGTCGACCTGGCGAAGGACCCGGGAGGAGGAGAATTCCGCCTTCAGCGCCTCAAAGGCGGCAGCGACCTCTTCGGTCCACCGGAACGGGACCTTCGGGGACGTGAGGCGGGTCAGTGGTCCCACGATGGCACTGAAGTTGGGGACAAAGCGGCGGTAGAAATTGGCGAAGCCAACAAATTGCTGCACCTGTTTCCGAGATGCAGGTGTGGGCCATTCCACCACCGCCTTTACCTTCTCTGGGTCGGGGAGCACCTTATCGTGGGCGATGATGAACCCCAGGAAGGATGTGCTCCTGGCGTAAAATTCACACTTTTCCGCCTTAACGTACAGACGATTCTCCAGCAGCCTTTGGAGGACCCGCCTCACGTGGACCTGGTGCTCATCCCTGGACTTGGAGAAGATGAGAATATCGTCCAGGTAGACGAACACGAAAAGGCCAATGAAGTCCCGGAGGACGTCATTAATGAGGCGCTGGAAGACTGCAGGAGCGTTGGTCAACCCGAACGGCATCACCAGATATTCAAAGTGGCCGTTCGGGGTACGGAAGGCCGTTTTCCACTCATCTCCCTCCCGGATCCGGACGAGGTGGTAAGCGCTGCGTAGGTCCAGCTTGGTGAACCAGGTCGCCCCCTGGAGGGAGTGGAAAGCAGTGTCCATGAGAGGCAGGGTGTAACGGTCCCTCTCCGTGATATTGTTGAGGGCCCGGTAGTCGATACAAGGGCGGAGGGACCCATCCTTTTTCCCCACGAAGAAGAACCCTGCCCCCACGGGTGACGATGATGGGCGGATAATCCCAGCACTCAATGATTCCTTCAGGTAGGCGTTCATCGTCTCCTTCTCCGGCGCAGACAGGCTGTAAAGGCGACCAGAGGGTAAGGGAGCCCCCTGGCGGAGGTTGATGGCGCAGTCATAGGGCCGATGAGGGGGAAGAGACATAGCTTTCGCTTTGCTGAACACTATACCCAGGTCGTGAAATTCTGGGGGCACCAGAGACAGGTCCGGGGGTGCAGCGTCCGTAGCAGGGGGAGGAGCGGGCGGAGAGCAGGCAGCGGACTGAAGGCAGGTGCCCATACAGAACGTACTCCATGCCGAGATCCCAGCTGATTTCCAATCCAGGACCGGATTGTGAAGGCGGAGCCAGGGATACCCCAGGATGACGGGCGACACAGAGTTGGGAAGGACGTAAAAGGTCATCTCCTCCCGGTGGTTTCCCGAGATGATGACCGGTAGGGGAACAGTTTGATGTGTCACTCTCCCGAGGGTGGCACGGGAGAGGTGGATTAGGGAGATGGGAGTGTTGAGTGCCTGGCAGCGGATGCCCAATCGGGTTGCCAGGCTTTGTGAAATGAAGCTGCCTTCTGCGCCCGAATCCACCAGTGCGTGGGTGAGGTGCCCAGTAGGGTTATGGCAGAAACGGATGGGCAGCTTCAATTGAGAAGGTGATCATAACCGATTGACATCCGCGAGGCTTCCAACAGTGACTCGCGGACCCCACCGACTGGCTTTCCGTGGACAACGCTCCACGGTGTGTTGGTCGCCTCCGCAATACATGCAGAGGCCCAACTCACGGCGGCGTTGTTTCTCCACAGGGGAAAGTTTAGTCCAGCCCGTCACCATCGGCTCCGACTCCTAGGGGCGCGATGCTGGCGGCGCCGCCAGGGGGCGAGCTTGGAACAGGTGCGGCGAGGCTCCACGAGGGCGAGAAGAAGAAGACCTCCGCCCCGAGGAGCGCTCGCGCAGCCTGTTATCCAAACTTATCGCTAAGGATGTCAGCTCCGCTAGCGTCCCAGGGATATCCCGACCAGCCAGTTCATCCCTCAGATCACTATTGAGGCTGCGGAGGAACAGGCCACAGAGGGAGCGTTCCTCCCAGCCCAATTCCTCCGCCGCTACCCGGAAGTCGACCGAGTGGTCCGCTGCCGACCGGCTTCCCTGCTGGAGAGCGAGAAGCCGATCGACCTGGACCGTTTCGGTTTGTGAGTGGTCAAAGACCTCCAGAAAGCGCCTCACGAATTGGTCATAGGTGAGGGTGGCATAACTGGGCCTCGCCATTACGGCGTAGGTCCAGGTTAACGCACGCCCCTCCAGAAGATTCCCTATGTAACCAATTCGGCTGTGATCCGAGGGAAAATCTCCGGGCACACGGTGGAACACGGACTCACACTGCATAATAAACCCCCGCGCTCCGCCGAGCTTACCGCTAAAGCGGGCGGGGGTCGGAATCGGTGTGAGCCGAACCGGTGCCACTGGAGCCGGCTGGATGGCCGCTGGAACAGCAGGAGCCGCGCCACCCTGGTGAGTCGGGAGGAACGGCTGTTGGGGGTCCAAGCGGTTCAATCGGTTAGTCAGCTCTAATAATTGATGAAGAACCACCTGTTGCTGATAAACAATCTGATCCACCCGAGCCTCGAGGATGGTAAACCGGTGTGCGAGCCCGCCGTCCGCCGAGCCGCTCTGCTGAAGCCGTACTGACATAACGTTCGGCTCAGGAGACGCACACACACAGGCTCAGAGTAGTTCAAACTGTTTATTAACAACAGGGATGTTTGGGTGCGTGTCTGCGGAATGTTAATGTGTTGGTGGTGGCGTCTGCTTCGGACCCAGAGGCAGGAGACCGTTCAGCCGGCAACCCTATGGGAGAAATCAGACACAGGGTGATGAGCACACACCAACACGGGAGGAGAATAGGCGAGGGAGAGAAGCTTACTTGTTTGGGCAGATGACTGGCGCTTCAAGGATGGAAGCCCGGGAGACAGCCACCTGCAGGGCTCGGTGCAGCAGCGAGGAGAGACGAGGGACGGGATTGTCCGCCGCCGAGGAATCCACCTGTGCACAGGGGAGCAGACTGGAGAGATGAGGTAAGTGAACTTCTTACCGGAGATGAGGATGCTGAAGAGAATGTGGTAGAAGTCCATACAAGGAAATGAAGTCTACGGCTTCAGGCCGACGCTCAGGGCGAGGCGGCTTTTATCCTTCGCCGCTGACGAGTAGCAGGTGCGTGAGCAGGTGGCGCCGCTGATGAATGGCGCGGCGTGACATTCATGTCTTCCTGATATTTAATTTCTTCTCATAGATTATTTTTTCTTACAAATAGAATGACTTTGTTATTAACATAGTTGTCTTATTGCAGAGAGCAGAACATCACTCCTGCCTCAGCGGTTAGGAAGAGTGACAAAGCTATTGCATTTGGCTAATGTCAAGCCCCGAAAATTTGTATGCTACTGACTAACTTTATTATGTTAACATACAGATAATTAAGTGTTGGATGTTGCTTCTTGGCTTATATTAGTACACAAAGTGCAAGTCATCCCTATTGTAACATACTGTATGATTCATGGAAACATTTGAATCGGTGAATTCCAAAAGGGCCCAAGTCCACACTTTTTCAAAACCCAGATATTACATGTTTAATGAACTTTAAGAGACAAGCTATCTGATTATGTGCAAAAACGTCCCAAGTCAACTTTAATGCATTGACTATTCACAGCATTGTTTATGCATTGAGTGCAAGAGAGACCCAAGTCCAGGACTTGGGCCCTTTCTGCATGGATTAAACTTAAAGTCATAGGTGGCAGCACAAATTTCAGAAACGATATAGAAGTTTCCGAAAATATGTCTGCTCAGGTCACATCCAGATTCCGCCTTCTAAAGCCATCGTGCAGGGTTGTTACACACCCAGAGGAGCCACTCTACAGCGAGCAGCTTGGTGTAAAAGCAGCTAAAGTAAAGGATGTTCAGAAATTGGCGAAATATCTTTCACCAGAGGCTCAGCAGTTCCTCAGTAATTTAACAGTTTGTGATGCTAGACGTGATGATGAGTCTGACTTTGACGATTAGTTACCAGTAGATGGACCTCTATGTTAATCTGCCCACTTTTAGATGAAAATCTCATTTGCTGGCAGTTATCAAAACAATAGTTTGAAGATAAAGTGATCATAAAAGGTGTTCAAAACATGGCATAATTTAAAAAAAAAAGTTTTCAACATGTGAGAAATAGATGTTATGCGCTTCTTTTCATATGTTCTTATTGTTTAATTCAAGAAGGGCCCAAGTCCAGGGACTTTAGTTTGCCAATCCTCTGAAATTAAAAAAGTGAAATGCTTCATATTATAGCATTTCTAAGCTATGGCCTTGTACTATATCTGAGTAAAGTATGAACCATCTGGCATAGACTACCTTTGAGATATGCAATTTATTTGATTTCCTGCAAAAACATATTTCTTGGACTTGCGCCCCTTTTGAATTCACCGATTCATTTAGATATGCACTGATATATTGGTCTAACATCGGTATCAGCAGATATTTACCTTATTGACTCTTATTGGCTCTGGGCAAATAAGATATCAGCATTTTTCTGGCCTCTAATCAAGAGTGATGGCCTGGGGTAGAGCATCCGCCCCACAACCGGGAGGTCATGGGTTCGAGTCCCGGTCGGGTCATACCAAAAACCATATAAAAATAGCACTTCCTGCCTTTTAGCTTGGTGCTCAGCAAAAATTGAATTGAGGAAGGAAAGTTGGTTACCCAGCCACAGGGAGTGCACAAGCTAGTGTGCTCCCTGTGCCGGTCCCAAGCCTGGATAAATGGGCAGGGTTGTGTCAGGATGGGCATCCTGCGTAAAAATCCTTGCCAAATCAGCATGCGGATCATCGCGATATAAGGTGATGATATGTTGTGGCGACCCCGAAAGGGAGCATCCAAAAGACCAAAAAAAATTTGATTTGGCCCTGAAACAGATAACAGTAGACTACAGCCGCAGATACAAAATACCAGGGAGTGAACCATTTTAAAGTAGTTCAGTTCAGTTTTTTTTTTAATAATGCACATTTCTGAGCCAATACCAAAACAATCAGCCGTTACCAAAAGAGTATTCTCCAAGTCTAATAAAAGGATGAAGTTTGCAGTTCTGTTGAACGTGTTACTAAAATCAGTAATATCCATTTTCATATTAAATTGAGGTAGTTGCCTTATTTTCTTTGGGGAATATGTCTTTAGATGCCAGTTAATCATCACTGTAAGACAAGAGATGTAAATAGCTGGGAAAAATATGTGCATATATCGGAATCAGCAATCAGTAAAACTAGTTTCAGATTATTGGCATTATCGGTTATTGGCAAAAAGCCTAAAACAAAACAAAAAACCCTCCGTACATCCCTAGAAACATTAAATAAGTTCACGTGAAGGCTTCATAACTTGCTGACTCCGTCTTTTCTTCCCTTTCAGTGAGCCATGCTGAGTTGATGCCGGAGTACCAGCGGCTGACTGGGAGGCTGTGTTAAAGATCGTCTCTTGGATTTTTAACCACCTGGAGCCCGCAGACAGTCTTCTTCTTCTTCACTTGTTGTATGTGAGGATAGATTGCAGCCATGGGAAGGAAGAAGATTCAGATCACCCGGATAATGGATGAGAGGAACCGTCAGGTCTGTGTCCTTCTGTATGTTTTCATTTGAAAAACTTTAATAAATACGAGTGACAGTAGCAAGGCCCGGGGGCCTAGAAATTTTGGCCTGGGCGGAAAGACTCTGTCATAATGGCTCTTTCCAGGGTAGAGGTTGCTGACTCTTTGGGATTTTTTTTTTTTTTAAATTTTAAAATATTTGTGTTGATGCATGGCCACAGTCATAACTACCTCCGGTAAGCAGGGTTGAATGAGGACTCAAGGCGCAGGCAACATTGAAGAGTGTCATCACTTATGAACCAAACGCAGAGGAACAAAAAGTGCAGCACAGTGGCTGGAGATAATTCAGGCAGAAATCACTGAGGAAACAATCTACTCAAGATACACGGGGACCGGCAGGAATTAACTGACAAGAACGCAACACTGAGTACAAACGCCGACTGACATATATAGGGTAACTAATAATTGCATGGAAGCACGACAGCCAGGGGACAATCAAGGTTAAACAGTAACACATGAGGGGAAGCGTCTACAGGTATGGAAAAACATGAGGAGCAGGGAACAACAGGTAAACTAAGATAAGATAAGATAAGATAAGCCTTTATTAGTCCCACAATGGAGAAATTCCAGGATTGCAACAGCACAGGGATAACAACACTCAGAGCAACAATCAGAAGGCAAGAAAAAACAAGAGCAGCTAGTTTACATATGTACATATTACTATAAATATATACGTATATATATATATAAAGACACACAGTGCGGAGCATTGTGGTTGGTGGATGTGCAGCAGAAAGTCTAAGCTCTCTCTCCGCGGATGCGGCGGGCCAGCTGGATGTCTTTGGGCATGATGGTGACCCTCTTGGTGTGGATGGCGCACAGGTTGGTGTCCTCGAAGAGACCCACCAGGTAGGCCTCGCTGGCCTCCTGCAGAGCCATGACGGCGGAGCTCTGGGAGCGCAGGTCGGTCTTGAAGTCCTGAGCGATCTCCCTCACCAGGCGCTGGAAGGGCAGCTTACGGATGAGCAGCTCCGTGGATTTCTGGTAGCGACGGATCTCTCAGAGCCACGGTACCGGGCCTGTAACGGTGAGGTTTCTTCACTCCCCCGGTGGCCGGAGTGCTTTTCCGAGCAGCCTTGGTGGCCAGCTGCTTCCTGGGGGCTTTTTCCTCCAGTAGATTTACGGGCGGTCTGCTTGGTTCTTGCCATCGTTCTTTATTATTCTGTCTTATATTTCTTGCACGCTGCCTAAACTCCAGCCCGGCACCCGCGTCGTTTTCGCTTCAGTTCCCCGGTATGTCGAGTTTCTCCGTTAGCACCGGGTGGCGGTTGAGTGCTAGCTAGCTCTTCCCTGCTGTATCGTCTCCTGCTGTAGACAGTGGCTCTGTCCGCCGACTCGGGAGACCTTTGGGGCGATCTGTGTGTCCGTGATATATATAGAGGGAAAGGTGTGCCAGATCAGAAAGTTATCACCGGATCAGAAAGAAGAAGGAAGATAAAAAGACTCAGAATTGAGCCGCTGTTGCAAAAGGCAGCCAACTCGTGTGGCGCCGGAACCGGAAGGAACTAAATATACATGCACAACCCAAAACCACACAGACAAGGCAGGGAAACACAAAGACCACAATAATGACAATAAAGGCAAACAGGGAGTGATACAACAGACCGGGGAAACACAGAAGACAATAACAGAAGACCCAGGGGAACACAGAGGGCAAATTATACAAAAATGATCATAAACCAAACAGGGGAAAACACAGAGGACAAAAATGAACAAAAGGCCTGGACATGGTCTAAAACCATGTCCAGGCCATGACAACACCTGAGGTTCACTGTGTTTATTCCAGGATCAATTCATAGGTGCCAATAATATCACCCCACCCCCACCCCACTATCATCATAAATCTTTAATGTCAGGTCACATAAGACTTTGAAGCACCAGTGCTAAATGCAAAAAGAAAACTAAGAAAACCTGCAAATTTGGAACATTTCTTGTAAATTTGGAACTTCTTTCTTGCAAATCTGCAACTTTTTTCTCTCATAAATTGGCGGAGTGGTTAGCACTGCGGCAGCACAGCAACTCACCCTTGGCCGGGGGGATCCTGGGTTCGATCCCAGCCCCCGACCAACAGTGACCTGTGTGGAGTTTGCATGTTCTCCCCGTGTCTGCGTGGGTTTACTCTGGGATTTCTCCGGTTTCCTCCCACATGCCAAAAACATGCAAGTTAGGTTAATTGGCATCAAACTGGGGATTCTAAATTGTCCTTAGGTGTCACAAACTCTCCGTGCGCCTCTCCAACGGCGCACGGCGAGGGGAGAAAGGACAAGAGGATTTACTGTAAGTGCAGGGTTACACCAAACGCACATTTATTAATACACAGTGACACACACAACAGACACGAGAGCTCGGGTACGCTAAAGAGCCCGTCAGGACGGCCAATACACACACCAGAGGGTAAACTGGGCAAACAGCCACGACGTAGCGGCTGTGCTGCACAGGGGAATGCTGCAGAAAGCGAAGCAGCACAGCGGCGTATAGACACACTGCAGTTTACTCACGGTGAGGGGGGGGGGCTGTCCGAGAACTCCCAGGATCCTAGCAAGCACACGCAGAACACAGTCCTTCATAGACGTGCTGGTTAGACAGCGGAGAATGATCTTCTAACGCACACAGTAATCCAGCGGCGTTTGTCTAGCAAAAAAGGACCCGAAAAGGATTAAGCGGAAGAAGATGGATGGAAATTTGTAACTTTTTTCTTGTAAATTTTCAAATTTTTGTATAAATTTACAATTTTTTTCTTTTAAATTTGCAGTGGTTTTCTTGCAAATCTTCAGCCTTTTTCTTCTAATTTTGCAGCTTTTATCATATCTGTAAATTTGCTACTTTTTTGTTGTAAAGCTGCAACTTTTTAAATCAAATTGTGACTTTTTTTCTTGTAAATTTGCTACTTTTTTCATATGAATTTGCTAATTTTTTTCTTGTAAATTCACACATTTTTTCATCCTAAATCTGCAACTTTTTTGTTGTAAATATGTGATTTTTTTTCTTTTAAATTTGCAGCGTTCATGTGAGTGCTGCTTAAGCTTTTATTATGCTGTGCAATGCCTTAAACTTTCTCTCTTCATCTAAACAATGACTCAAGTTTGTTTTTGTTTTAAAGGATTTGAACTCTTCTCTATTACAAAAATAGGGGCCCCTAAACACAATCTTGCATAAGATCAAAATTACCTATAGTGTCCCCCTCAAAAACATTTGACACTGCCCCCCCCCCCAACAGTGACGAGAAATATCCACCAATGGATCAGTTAAATCAAAGTTGAACAGCTCTTTCAGCCTTATAGTTTCAGACTAAAGGTAGAAATATTTTTAAACGTGCACACAGGCCCATTTGAGCTTTCTGAAGGACTCCCATCGGGGAACCTTCTGCAGCTCCTTTTGTGTTTGCCTGTAAGGAGCTCCTGAATGTTCCTCTGAGTTGTTTCACTTTCTAGAGTCACGGCGGTCACAGCTGGTGCCCAGGGCAGTAATTTGGGGTTAACCGGGTTCGGACAGCACCCTGTCATTAGCAGGGCGGGTCAGCGTTAGGGACACACAGCGGCCTTCTCTCCTCGGCCGCACCGCTGCCTGCTGGAATCCCTCTCAGTCTGTCTCCTCTATATATACATCACCCCCAATGGCACAACAAATACCAGCCTGTCTGGGAGGAAGGCACTGGCTCTGGAAATAGAGATTTGGCTGGAAAATAAATATCTGGGATGATGTTTATATTTGATGTTTGGTTGTCCTGGCCAAAGCATTTTTAGACAGACACTGATTCAGTTGTCTGTCGGGCACTATCGCTGCTAGCTTGAAGTATATTTAGGTCCCCGTGCTCTATTTTGAGAAGATGGCTCCTTCTTTTATCTGTGAGGCACATGCATCAAGTGCAGGACTATTTCTGGGCTTTTGGGAGCGCTGTTGGGGATTGTGTTTGGGGGCCTCTGCTTCTGGAATGAGAAGAGTTCAAACCCATTAAAATGGAAAATGAAATCTTTCCATTCTTAGCAAAAAGTATTAAACAGATAAGCTTGTGTCACTGTCTAGCAAAAAAAACCAAATATTGCATACAATAAAAATTTAACCAGCATACAAATAAGTCTTGCACATTTAAAAGAAAAGGTCACAAATTTACAATAAAAAATTGACAAATTCATGAGAATACTGTAAAGTTGCACATTTATACAAAAGCCACGAATTATGAGAAATGATGCATAGTTACAAGAAAAAAGTCACAAATTTATGAGTAAAAATGTACAGGTTTATGAAAAAAAATGTCAAATTTATGAGAAAAATTTAGAAATTCGCTTAAAAAAGTTTCAGATTTATGAAAAAGTCACAAATTTACAATAAAAATATTGAGAAATTACATGGAGAAAGTTGCAAATTATCAAGAAAAAAGTCAAAAACAAAATTTGCAATTTACAATTGAGAAGTCACAAATTTACGAGGAAAATCCATCCATCCATCTTCTTCCGCTTAATCCTTTTCGGGTTGCGGGGGGGGGGGCGGGGGGCTGGAGCCTATCCCAGCATCCTTGAACGAGAGGCAGGGTACACCCTGGACAGATCGCCAGTCCATCGCAGGGCCAACAGAAAGAGACGGACAACCATTCACTCTCACAGTCAGACCTAAGGACAATTTAGAATCCCCAGTTTGATGCCAGTTAACCTAACTTGCATGTTTTTGGCATGTGGGAGGAAACCGGAGAAATCCCAGAGTAAACCCACGCAGACCCGGGGAGAACATGCAAACTCCACATGGATCACTGTTGGTCGGGGGCTGGAATTGAACCCAGGATCCCCCGGCCAAGTTGCTGTGCTGCCGCAGTGCTAACCACTCCGCCACCGCGCTGCCCCTACGAGGAAAATATTTAAAATAAATTATGAGAAAAAAGTTGCAAATTTACACAACTAGTGCATGCCCATAGAAAGCAAATATTCTTGTCTGAAATCAGGGAGCCCAGTTAGGCTTTCCAGGCCCAAATGTAGGCTGTTTGAAAGAGGAACACAAAGAGGTGTAGCCTGTATGCAGGCAATCACATGTTAGACTTTGACAAATATGAAAGAGACTGAACACTAAGATTCATTTGATTATGTGAATATTAATTACAGAATTATTGAAAATGAATGAGACATCCAGTATTAGCGACCGTTTAAGAACCCTTGTTTATTTGTTTGTCAGATCACTTATTTGTGTGATCTTTTATGAGTTATAGTCATAAGTGTTGTGTCTTGTAGTTTGGGGGATGGGAGTTGTTCAGTCACCATTATAATTGTTTTAGTTTATACTGTATGTGTAGTTTATAGTGTGTCGTCAGTAAACCCATGCAGTACTATAACAGGACACGTTTACAAATATTTGAGACCCATTGTAGTGCATCCTTTTATATTTTAGCAATATCATAAGTACGAAACACCGAACTTTATTATACACAGCAGAATGGCCTGTTTGGCAGCAACTGTTGCATCAGTGTTGCCCATTTGGCAGTAAATAAAAAATGATTTATTTTGTTATTTGGGCGTTTTTGTGTCCTGTTTGGTCACGGTCGTCATTTAGTCAAAGTGTGCATATGTGTCCGCATGTGATATGCAGTTGATCTAGCCATTCCGCTCCGCAATCATGGTAGTATTATTATTAACTTTGAATTTTTAGATAGCTGTGCAAGCACACCAGCACCGGGAGGCGCGCCATATTTTCGTATTCTCCACATATGCCGAATTATCCTTTAAAGCTACACAGTCACAGCAACATTATAGTATCATTTTTTAAGCATTAAGGGGCAGATTTACTAATGTGCTGCACCATCGCAAAACCATGTTTTGGTGTTAAAGACACTACTGTCGAGATTTACTAAAGGGCGCAGGGCAAAATTAGCAGTGGAAGGGCATGGACTATGTTGATTTGGCCTCATTGCATATGTATTTGTGGGAGTTGTCATGTCAAAGTGCAAATTTGAGGGAAGAGAGTATTTAAATGACTGCCGCAAGGTGATTTATTAAGGTTTGCGGTTGTCAGTCTTCTGCTAAATGTGTCAGGATTTAACGCCCCAAAAAAATCACATCTTATTTCATCTGCGCCTGACATGATAGCGATCGTTGGTGCCAAGACACCGGCAAGAACCGAGGGCACGTGGCCGGAGAGACAGAAGCCTCTATCTGCGCGTGACTTTATTTGGCATGACAGAAGAGCAGATTATACGATCTCAGAGATCAGTGTTATGCTCAACTTGTTATGATTCCCCGTGCGCTTTGACGCAGTGCACGGAGGAAGGAACGAAAAACCCAACCACAGGAGTAGATTCGCGCAATTTATTAGCAACCCCAAATAATGAGTCCAGCAAACAGTCATGCAAAAACACAGAGTGAAGAAATGATTGGCTTAAGGCCACCAGACTTACAGGGACGCCTCCTGGACGCTCTGCTGCCTGGCTACGGGAATGCCTAGTGCCGCTGAGCTGCAGTCGGCACGGAGTGAAAGACAAACATGGACTTACGGTGCAGGAGCGATCCGGGGCAGTCCGTGCAGTCCGGTGGATGAAGGTAAAGCAGGCTGACAGCGTAATAAAAGTAATAGCATACACGGAGGTACACGCTGCCGTGTATGATTCTCAATGCGCCGACGGTCTCTTCCGACTATCACAGCGTTTAAGTAATAATAATACTAACGAGGGAAGAGACCGCCGGTGTGAGGAAGCGTGCTTTGCTGGGGTTATGAGAGTGTGCATCCCCAAGTATGGAGTTGTTCAGTCAAAATATGTAATTTTTATCAATAAAAGTTTAGCCACTGCTGTGTTTTCTCGTGCACTGGCTTCTAGAAGTGTGGACAGGGTTTCAGATTGACTCTGTACTGATTGGATAATATGCGGCATCCTGGCATCAGTAACCATAGTGCTCCGTGAGCAAAACAAGGAAGCCAAAAGCGACAAATTTGACTAGAAAAATATAATACTGAAGATTTCGTGTTTAAAAAATTATACCTTAAAGTTGCAGCGATTGCATAGGTCTAAAGGATAATTCGGCATATGTGGAGAGCATGAGGCGCAGGAGCAGACTGGGTGGAGCGTCAGCGGGGACCCGGGTCTGACAAAGAAGACTAGTGTATCCAACACAGAACAAGCCGGGAGAAGCAGCGGCCCGACCGGGTAGACCACAGTCCTTTGCAGGGAGGCAAGCCCAGCCTGCCCAGTCAGTGGTAGACAGGAGTTCCTGCTTCTGCTTCACCCATGTGGTACAACTGTACTTTGCAGGACGGCAAGTCCCCCCTCCCACGTGAATATCTAAAAATTAAAAATTTAATAATAATACCGTCATGATTGTGGAGCGGAATGGCCGGAATGACTTAATGACCACACACAGGACACAAAAATGCCCAAATAACAAAATAAATCATTGTTAGTTAAATATTTACTGACAAATGGGCAACACTGATGCAACAGTGGCAGTCAAACAGGTCCTTCTGCTGTGTATAATAATGTTGGCTGTTTTGTAGTTAATTTGGTTGATTACAGTTTTAAAAAAACCTTTTAATAACAAAATATTGCTAAAATATAAACTGATGCACTACAATGAGTCTCAAATATTTTTAAACGTGTCCTGTTATAGTACTGCATGAGTTTATTGACGATACACAGAAGAAATTCACTATTACACTGAACTCCATGACTGAACAGTGATATAAACTAAAATAATTATAATGATGACTGAACAGCTCCCATTCCCCAAAGTGCAAGATACACTATTATGAATAAAAGTGATAAAAGATCAGACAAGTAAGTGATCTGACAAACAAATAAACAAGGGATCTGAAACAGTCGCTAAATATTGGATGTCCCATTCATTTTCAGTAATTAGGTATTCTGTAATTAATATTCACAAGATCAAATAAATCTTAGCGCCATTCAGTCCCTTTCATATTTGTCAACGTCTAACATGTGATTGCCTACATATAGGCTACACCTCTGTATTCCACTTTCAAACACAGCCTACATTTGGGCCTGGAAAGCCTGATTGGGATACCTGTTTCACACAGGAATACTTGCGCTCTACGGGCAATGCACTAGTAATAATAATAATAATAATAATAATAATAATAATAATAATAATTCCTTGTTGTTATTTATATAATATTCTTATGGGTTTGCAGCAGTTATTACCTCTTCCAGTGTGATTAAATTTTTGGTGCTGTTTGTCTTCTAACACTCACTGTCATAAACTGTGAAATCTGCATTTGCTATCAGAGAGAAATTAATGCTGAGCTGCCATGTTGGATGTGTTTAATTAAATACCCAGGAATAGCCCACCAACGAGTACTCGACATGACCACTCGGCTATTTATCTTTAGTCTCTGGAAGTTTGCCCTTCGAGTTAGCATTATGCTGATAAGTGGTGCTTTCCAGTCTGTGGAGTCAAAAATCAGCCTTTTGGAGATGTATTAGTAACTACAAGCCTGATAATCAACATTACTGATGAACTTTAAGGAAGCATCCAGATATGAGATGATATGAGAAGTCAGAATCCCAGAAGCTGTGAGTGAAGGAAGATATACTAAGATAAATACAAGTGAATCGGTGCAGGGAGTGAGTGGTATTCTGCAATTAATATTTACAAGATCAAATAAATCTTAGTGCCATTCAGTCCCTTTCATATTTGTCAACGTCTAACATGACAGGTATGAGGAAGGATGAGCCATGCCGTGTGTGTCTGACTCTGAAAACCTAGCCAAGCTAATGCTAACTGTTCATCTGCCATCACAGCAAAAATATAACAAAATTAGCCAGAATGATGTGAGATATATTATGGACTTTGGATTACTGAACCAGGTGGGAACGGGGATGTCTATTAGGGTAACTGGGGGCGGCTGTGGCGCAGGTGTAGTGTGGCCGACTATTGATTGGAGGGCCAGGGGCTCAATTCCCGCTCTGTCTGCAGTCTGCATGGCAAAGTGTCCTTGAGCAAGACACTGAACCCCCAGTTGCTCCTTGTGGATCAGGCCAGCACCTGTGTATGGCGGCTGTGCCGCCATCAGTGTATGAATGGGTGGATAGCAGGATCTGTAAAGCGCTTTGGTCATCTACAGATGAGAAAAAGTGCTATACAAGTGAACACCATTTAATGCCATTAAAATAACATAACCATGCTTGATAAGCAAACTTCATAGTAGCTCTGTTAGCTCTGAAGCCTTGGGCTCACACTCTGGGGACTGAATCGTCACAGCCAATAGCACGGTGATGGTTGTAACTGAAGACTGGATCATTTGTCAGTGATGTAGGGAAAAAGATTCTGACTTCTGACCATTCTGCCGTAATGTAATTATTTGTAAGTGAAGAGAGATTTTAATATCTTTTCTGGAATCATATGATCCAAGTAATAACTAGAAAAGCACTCGGAGAGCGCAGACCTCCGCCAAGCGGCACAGTTCCCCCCATACAGTGTTTGTGTGTACGTTTTCAGATTCCCTGAGCATGAAAAGATATGACTAGCAATTGGATTCACAATAATTATTTGTTTATTTGACATGGACAGTGCAATAAACAGACAATTAATGAATGACAATCAATGTGATAGTGATAGGATTAGTGGTTCAGTAGTGTAAAACGGGGCTATAAGGGACGGCGGGTTAATAAGGGACAGTTTTCTGGGAAATGTTTTAAATGTAATTCTGCTTTTTTTATTTTGAGCAGGACGCTGAGTTGTGTTGTTATTGTCAAATATCCATGAATCCTTCATCAAATCTAGGCGGAAGCAAAATTAAAAAAGCAGAATTACATTTAGAAAAGTGTCCCATATTACCCCGCCGTCCCTTATAGCCCCGTTTTACGGTTGTAAAAGCATTGCCTCCTTGGCGGAGGTAATAAACTGAAGTGTTGGTGTGTCCATCTCCTCCACTGACGGATGCAGATTGGTTAGACAGGTTGCCGTGGGTTTTATATTATATTGGGGTTGCGCTCCGCGGCAAAACCGAATTTAGAATCTTCCCCGGCAGAGAGGTCGTTTTTACGCAGCGCCTATAGCTGGGCGGGGAATTTGTGGCAAATAATCGGGCGGCGGACAGGTGGCCGTGTCAGGTTTTGCAGCGTGGCGCAAAAACAGGGACGGTGGCGGGCCCAGGCCAGCAGTGTTTTCCGTGTGCTTTTGTGCGTAAAACGTTGAAGAACGCGGAGTTTGTGTTGGTCAGACACGACGACCAGCGCAATGTGCGCAGCGCCTATGGCTGCCACAGGCACGCTGGGGGGCCCAGGCCAGCAGTGTCTTCCGCATGCTTTTGTGGCTAAAACGTTGAAGAAGGCGGAGTTTGTGTTGGTCAGACACGACGCCCAGCGCCCTCCATTGCGCCTGCGCACATGTTGAAAATGGCCGTATGTCACAGTGTGGAAAAATGCTTTAAAAAATTCCTGTATGCAGACGGTGATGCAGATCATCCCCAAAATTTAATCAGTTCTTCCTTGTACCATTTCCAACAACGCCTGAAAGTTTCATTGAAATCCGTCCAAACGTTTTTGAGTTATCTTGCTAACCAACAGACAAACAGACAGACAGACAAACACACAGACAAACACACAGACAAACCCCGGCAAAAACATTACCTCCTCCTGGCCTTTCGGCCTGGCGGAGGTAATTACCCAACAGTAATACATCTGCTGCTGTATGTCTCTGCACCTTACTGCAACCATTTGCACAAATGCCATACCTGCTGCTATTATTGCAATATTGATCATCGTGCGGTCCAATCTGTCACTGTCTGCACCTACACTACCGTATCAAACTTGCAACTACGAGTATTACTGCTCTACCTTTTCTTTATATAGGATTGCTGGGTTTTATTGTTTATCTTCATTTGCACTATGGGATGTCTGGGTTTTATCTTTAAACCGTTATTTGCACTATGGGTAGCATTACTGTATATAGATTGCTGTTGTTGTTTTTCCAGCCTTATTCCTTTTTCTCACATTGCGCACATCACTGAAGAGAGAGAAACAGCATTTCAGTTCTCCTGTATGTCCTGTACATATAGTAGTATTGACAAATAAAATCTTGGAATCTTGAATCGTGACGTACACAATTTTAGAAGGATAAAGCCTAAACACATTACATTGTAGTGAATGGGACCTTTAAAAGTGAACAGCTTGTTACTTTTTAATAGTAGTGAACATTATCCCATGTTTCAGAAACAGGTGGAGCAGCAGTGCATTGGTCACCACCATTGCCTCACACCAGGTTTGGCCCTTTGTGGATTGTTTATGCCAATTTGGTCACATGAGTTAATGTAAGAGTGTATTGCTATTCCTTTACTGGCCTGGTGACATCTCGTTTTTAACTGTGCTCACCCTCTCGTGACTCTTACTGGGATAGTTAAATTGTCATTGTTATTGCGATGCTCCTTTAGCCATTCAGAACTCGCACCAGCCCTCCTCCTTTTCCTGTGTGACACTGACACATCTTTAGTTTCTTCTCTTTTCTCTGAATCGGTGTCAGCATCTGATTCTGAAGCTCAGGCCGCTGTCTTCTGTCATTTGTTTTGGGTGAATGCAGCAGAGAGAACGTTTGTCACTTTGTGTCGACACATTAAAAAAAACACACTGTAGAACAGAGACTTGATCACCTGTCCCGCTGCCCTTGGATTGACTGTTTGGAAGTCAGTAGTCAGGATCGCTGGAAAAATGCATTTATCTGCATTTTGTGAGGCTGTATAGCCACAAACTACTAAAACATTGTGTTTAATTGCTGAAAGAAAATGCTCTGTACTGTAGTTTACAGCTAATGGTGACTGTTTGGGGGTTTTGTTAAAGCAACACTATGTAAGGAAACAGTGTTTCCCAAATTATTTTGAGGTTACATCAACCTTTGACCAGGTGAATGTCACTTCACCCATAGCCTGGGTTGGCCTGTATTGCCTCAGACAGCTCTGTTTTTGGTAGGAGCACTCAAAGGACTACAACTATGGCGACTGTGACCTCAGTCCCAACAACACAACTTTAGCCGCCAACAGCTAAGCACCACTGTGATTGGCTGTTGGGACTGAGGTCATAGTCTCCATAGTTGTAGTCTTGTGGGTGTTCATGAACGGAACAAGAAAGCTACACAGGGCTGCTTTAATTAACCCCTTTGTTTTCCCATTTCTTTTCACAAATTACTTAATAGTCTGCATTCAGTTTTCTTTAGTAGAAGACAGGAGCAACTTGATAGTTGAGTGCAGAGCCAAGTACAGAAATGCAACAGGCCCCCAAGCTACATGTTTTCGTTTTTGAGGGGAGAACTGAAATTGCCTTAAACTTTTTTCCTCATAAATTTTTATTTTAATGGTTTAATTTTACAGGGACAATGCACATTAATAAACATTTCTGTAAATGTGCCAGTTTAGCAAATTGGTTAATTTTCAACTGCAGTCCCTGGGCAGGTAAAACACATAAATTCAAGGGACATCAACACTGCACATGTAACAGGACACATTAATTAACTAGAAAAGCACTCGGAGAGTGCAGAACTCCGCCAAGCACCACAGTTCCCCCCATACAGTGTTTGTGTGTATGTTTTCAGATTCCTTGACCATGAAAACATATGACTAGCAATTGGATTCACAATGATAGGATTAGTGGTTCAGTAGTTATTGATGAAAATGGCATTTTGCGTAATGGCGGTTTTCTTCTGGACGGTGATCCGGATCACCACCAAAATGTAATCATCTGTAGGATACCCCATTTCTGACAACCTGTGAAAATTTCATGAAAATCCGTCCATAACTTTTTGAGTTATCTTGCTAACAAACAAACAAACAGACAGACAGACAGACAAACAAACAGACAGACAGACAAACCAATGTCGATGAAAACATAACCTCCTTGGCAGAGGTAAAAAAAAAAAGGACAGCACCTACATAAAAAAGCAAGACAACATTAAAACAGTAAAAAACTAGAAAAGCACTCGGAGAGCGCAGACCTCCGCCAAGTGCCACAGTTCCCCCCATACAGTGTTTGTGTGTACGTTTTCAGATTCCTTGACCATGAAAACATATGACTAGCAATTGGATTCACAATGATAGGATTAGTGGTTCAGTAGTTATTCACGAAAATGGCATTTTGCGTAATGGCGGTTTTCTTCTGGACGGTGATCCGGATCACCACCAAAATGTAATCATCTGTAGGATACCCCATTTCTGACAATCTGTGAAAATTTCATGAAAATCCATCCATAACTTTTTGAGTTATCTTGCTAACAGACAAACAAACAGACAGACAAACAAACAGACAGACAAACCAACGCCGATGATCACATAACCTCCTTGGCGGAGGTAACAATACACACTTCAGAATGCTCAGACAAAATTACACAGAATGGTCACATATTTGATTGTGTTTTAACCATGATTTTAAACTAATTTTAAAAGAATGGTAGGTGTCACAATCTCTAACAGCTATTGGCAAACTGTTCCAGGTGTGAACTGCTTTCACTGAAAAAGCTGAATGGCTAAAAATAGACCTCCTCATAAGTATTACACAGCCCCTTCTTCTACAGACCTAGTGTGTCTACCAAAGGATGTTCTCTGTTGTATAAAAGCACCAAGGGGGGAGGAGCCAAGCTGTGTAAAATCGTGTAAACAAGGCAGACGTCTGTGAATTTGATAAGATTGTCCCAACTCAATAAATTAGGGTTTGCAAGGTAGTGACAGTGATGAGTTTGGTTTCCTGTCAAGTATCTCCACAGCTTGGTGGTAAGCTGACTGTATAGGTTTGAGTGTTGTATTAGCTTTTTAGGCAGTATGACAGATGTGACATCATCATGGCATTGAAATATAGCATTGCTGCCTTGATGGTTAAACAGTTTCTAATATGGTGAAAATTTGACAAATTAAACTTTAAGTTTTTACAGTTTTAATTTGTTTTTTGAAGGTAAAATGGGAATCAAGAATTATACCAAGATATTTATAGTCCAATACCACCCTTAGCTTTCCCCCTGCAACATAAACATCAGGTGTATCATTATCTGTTAACCTTTTGGAGAAGAACATACAGTTTTCTTTATGTTTAAGTGAAGACAGGAGCTCTGAAGCCACTGTGTGACATTGGCCATTACAGCTGTGAGCTTACATGGAGCATGCTGTTTGTTTATTGCATGTACATAGATGACAGTATCATCTGCATACATTTGGATTTCACAGCCCTGGCATATGTTAGGAAGATCATCTATGCACAAGCTAAACAACAGCAGCCCCAGAATTGACCCTTGGGGAACACCATTGTCACAACTAAGGGCTGATGACAACTTGCCATTTATCCTAACCTTCTGTGTTCTACCTTCCAAGTAGGACTGCATCCATGTGATAGCACTATGAGAAAAATAAAATTTTGAGAGCTTTGCCAGGAGAACACCATGGTCAGCAGTGTCGAACGCTTTTTTTTAAATCTAAGAATACAGCCCCAATGACTCCTTCCTTATCTAATTTAGATTTGATGTTCTCTAAGAGAAAACGGATTGCTGTTTCTGTTGAATGGTGGGGCCTAAAACCAAACTGCATAGGATGCCGTTTGAAGGGACTGGTTTTAAGATGATTAGTGAGTTGTTCTGCAACATGTCTTTTAATTACCTTTGACACAACTGGTACGATGCTAATTGGCCTCTAATTGCAGAATTCTATACAATCACCTGTTTTGTAGATAGGCGCTATTATCGCTGTCCTCCAAGCTCTTGGAAAAACACCCTTATTAATAGGTCTATTAATAGCATTTGTTGCTGGTTGAGACAAACTCTCATTAAACATTTTCAAAAACATCGTATCTAAGCCGTATATATCTTGAGCCTTTGAGTTCCTAAGAGAGTTTATGATTGATCTTACTTGTATTTCAGAAATTTCTCTGATGGTAAACACAGGATGATCATGATTTACAAGCACTATACTTGACACATTAATCAAGGGTCTCTGTGCAAGTGTCTGCACTGATTCTACAAAATTTGTGCTATTATTTTTTTGTCCTAAACTTTCAACGTTTTTCCCATCATTTGCTACTTTGTTCTACCAAATCTGCAACTCTTTCTTGTTAATTTTCAATTCTTTTCTCATAAGTTTGTGACTTTTTTTTTGCAAATGTACAACTTTCTTATTTTGTAAATCTGCAACTTTTCTCCTGTAAAATTGAGACATTTTTCCTTGCACATTTGAAACTGTTTTCCTTATAAATTTGCGTTTTTTTTTGTCTTAAACTCAACTCAGTTTGCTACTTAATTTTAGTAAATTTGCAACATTTTCTTGTTAATTTTCAACATTTTTCTCATATTTTTGACTTTTTTCTTGCAAGTGTACTTTTTTTTCTTGTAAATTTACAACTTTTCTCTTGGAAAAATTAAAGTTTTTTTCTCATAAAGTTGCAATTTTTTGTCACAAATTTGTCACATTTTTCATGTACTGTCAGCTTGTTACTTTTGTAAATTTTAAGCTCTTTTCTTGTAAAGTTGAAACTTTTTTCTCATAAATTTGTCACTTTTTCATGTAAATTTGCAGTGTTTATATGGATGTTTATTAACTGTTTTATTCTATATGATGGTTTATTTTTTCTGTTCATCTGTGTGATGACCCAAGTTTATTTTTTAAATTTTTATTTTAATTTAATTTAATTTAATTTTTTTGCTGGGAAGGGAGAGATTTTTTTTTTCCGTTTTAAAAGGTTTTCTGATTTGAACAAAAGGTGCCCCCCCCCCCCCCAAACGCAATTTTGCATCGGATCCCCAAACATTTAGAAACAGACCTGGCTGGGTGGGATGAGGGCCTACCCTCCTGGGGTAAATGTATCTCACACTGATACTGACCATGACTCGCAAAGGTTACCATGGCCAGTCTCTTGAAAAAACATATTTACTGTGTATAAAAGATGGATATATCCACACTAAAGGTATGCAAATATACCTTATCCCTCCATCTGCTTTCCTTTTGGTGGAAGTTCCTACTGTATGGTGACACAGTCTTCTGCGGAAAGTTGTCTTATCTCTGTCGTCCGTTTTTTCAGGTGACTTTCATGAAGAGGAAGTTCGGTCTGATGAAGAAAGCCTATGAGCTGAGTGTCCTATGTGACTGTGAAATCGCCCTCATCATCTTCAACGGCTCCAACAAGCTGTTCCAGTATGCCAGCACCGACATGGACAAAGTGCTGCTGAAGTACACGGAGTACAACGAACCCCATGAGAGCAGAACGAACTCTGACATTGTGGAGGTAATAGGAGGAAATGTGTTGGCAGCTGCGAACACTTTGAATGTAACATTATATACAGATAACTGGTGAAGGGTGATCCAGTGAAACCTGTTCTGAGAGGGTTGTCCAAAAATTGATATGCAAAATTGTATTTGAGGGGGGGGGGGGGGTTGAACCTGTTAAAATGAGGGAAAAATCTCTTCCCTTCCACCAAAAGCGTTAAAAAATAAACAGTCATTGTCTAGATGATCGGAAAAAAATGAACCGTTACACAGAATAAAAATTTAACTAGTATCCATATGAACATAAATTTACAAGAAAAAAGGTTTAAAATTTACAATTAAAAAACTTGAACATTTTATTAAAAGTCACAAATTTATGAAAAGAAAGTTGCAAACATATGAGAAAAAAGTTGCAAATTTACAAGAAAAAGTCACAAATTTACATGAAAAAAGTTGAAAATTTACAATAAAAAAAGGTGCAAATTTACAAGAGTCACAAGTTTGAGGGAAAAATTGAAAATTTAAAAGTTGCAAATGTACACAAAAGTTTGAAATTTACAATAAAAGATGCAAATTTACAAGAAAAAAAACTGAATTTATGAGTCACAAATTTATGAAAAAATTGCAAATTTACAATTAAAAAGTTGCAAATTTTTGAGAAAAAAGGTACACTTTCTGAGGAAAAAGTCACAAATTTATGAAAAAAAATTGAAAATCCAGAAGAAAATAGCTGTGCATTTTTAGGAAAAAACCTACACATTTCTGAGGAAAAAGTCATGAATTTATGAGAAAAAAATTTAAATATACAAGAAAAAAGTTGCAAATTTGCACAAAGTTGAAAATTTACAATAAAAAGGTGCAAGATTACAAGAACAAAAAGCTAAAAATTTGTGAGAAAAGTCACAAATTTATAAAAAAAAAAATGTGAAAATTTCCAAGAAAAAGTCACAACTTTACACAAAAGTTGAAACTTTACAATTAAAAAAAGTGCAAATTTATAAGAAAAAAAACCCCTACAAATTTATGAGAAAAAGTCAAAGATTTATGAGTAAAAAATGAAAATTTACGAGAAAAAAGTTTCAAATTTATGAGTATGTTGAAGGTAATTTTTAATTCTCCCCCCAAAACTTTTGTGGGCGGATCTGTAGCCCCTCGTGGCTGAGGGTCCTGTAGCATTTGCCTCCTCTCTTTTATAGCTAGAAACAACTTTCATCATTTGCTACAGTAAACAGGAGATCTCAGCAGTGCCATTTTCACTATATACACCTTACTTTTATTTAGTTTTTTAGCACTATCTAACATAAAATTAAAATATAAATCATATATATAATTTACAGTAACATTCCAGGTTTTTTCCACTTCATTAGACAGCTTAAAAATAATATCTTTTTTTTTTTTTTTTTGTCATTTTCCCGTACCCTGAAGCATTGGAAAAATGGCTTTGAGAATCAGGTATTTTACTGGGTATCAGCTTTGGATTAAAAAAAAAAAAAACTCTAGTATTGTGTCAACACAGTTTTTTCTTCAAAAGTCAGCCTTTCTGGAGCAAATAAGCATCACTTGCAACAGTTTATTTTGCAATAACAATCGTTGCTCCAAAAAGTTTTGTCATGTCACCAGATTTTTTTTTTTATTGAAAGACTTTCAGCATAGCAGCATCTCTTCAGTATTAAGGAAGGAAATGAGCGCAGGTCTCTTTTTAAAAAGGATGAATTCCTAGAAAGTGCCTGGAGAGAGGTCAGCAGAACTTTCCAAGCTGATGCTGCTTTCAGTACTGCCCAAAATTTTGAAAGGCTATGCTATCTGAATATGTCACCCATACATGTTGAACCTAAATATGCAAATACAAAGGGCATGCCAAAGATAAACTACAATAATGAAGAAAAAATCAATGTAGGTCAATGAGTTACAATGGGATTTTTTTAGCATCAAAGAAGGGATCAGTCTTCCAATCTGTATGTATTTTTCTTTAACATCAGCTCCACCATTAAAAATGAATAGTGATAGTGAGTCACACTCTAGATGTTTGTAGAAGCTTCTGATGTGTCTTTGTCCCCTTGGGAGACTGAAGTTAAAACAAGCACACAGACACATGTATATTTCACTCACGGCCATTTTTACCCCTCAGCCTCTAAAAAGGTAAAGGGGTGTTGTTGTGATCCCGCTGGGTGGCGGTGGTGGCGTCAACACCTACCTTGTGAACGCGATAACTAGAGAAAGAAATGGCATAAGCTTTTCAAATTGATACCATAGTTGTATCAAAGAAAAATCCAGGACGAGTTTGAATTTGGGTAACCTCAGACCTTGAGGTCAAGGTCAAAGGTCAAGGTCAAAATGCCATATAAACTATATCTCAAGAACAAATGAAGTTAGGTTCACCAAACTCAGTACACAGGTTCACCCTGACACCTGACCTTTTATATGTTTAGGGTCAAAAGGTCAAGGTTAGCATTCCTTATGCCCTATTATTATAGAAAGTGTAAAGCTAGGGTCACCAAATTTTGTACCCAGGTTCACACTGCGACCCTGAACTGTCACTATAGTTTGGGATCACAAGGTCAAAGGTTAATGTCAAAGGGCCATATAAAAACTCTCAAGAACAAAGAAAGTTAGGGTCACCAAACTTGGTGCACAGGTTCACCTTGTCATTCTGACCTCGAACTAAGGGTGTGGGTGCTATGTCTGGAAAAACAAGCGGACAACAGCCATGAACTGAACTCAACTTTATTCACTATTCAACTGAATAATGATACAACGGTGGCACTGTTCTGCACCAAGGCTTAACTGGTAATGTGGTGATGTCACCTGCGTGAGCGTACCTATGCTCATACACCATATTTATCTCCCTTCCTTGAAAAACCAAAAGAACAGCTTTTGCCTGTCCAATAACTTAGCGTGAGTAGCTGGTATGATAGGTATGTGACTACAACTAATAACATAAGCTGTAGCACGAGGAGTAACCGGCGAAGGGGTTGTATGGTTGGAGACGCCATCAGATCGATGAGCGGTTGATGGTTAAAGGTGGTGAGACAGCCCAGGCCAGCAAAGAGCGCCAACCAGCTGTGCTGCCAGGTTGAGGTGACTGTCAACATGTCGGAGCCCATCGGGTCAGTGATGGAGAAGCCCAGTTCGCTGATTAGGTCAATACTCAACAGATTGGCCCTTGGCGGGTCACTTGGAACATACACGCCGGGAGGACTTTAGGGCCGCAGCGTACTGAGAAGGTGACCGTTTTCACCATGCTGATCTTAACGTGCCCGTAGCCTAACAGGTCCTCCACATCAGCCTTGATGGTCTTCGGAGGAAACAGTTTCCTGACCGTGGACTCGTTCAGCAGGGACCTCGAGGCTGCCGTACCCAGCAACAGTGGCAAACTGACGTCGTCCAGCTCTACTGTGCACCACTTGAATGGCCAGTTGTTAGTGCCCACTAAGTGAATGGTGGTCGGGTCGGGTGGGCGAGGCGGCGAATCTGCGACGGTCGAGCAGCATACTCTTGTAAGGTAGTTGAACTTATTGCAGCGGCTGAACTTCCACCCTGTGGCTGGGCAGGCGGGCGTGTGAGCCTGATGCGAGGAAGAACCACAGTTACTGCAGGGCTGATGTTTCTTTGTGCCCCGTCGCCTCCTACTACTCCTCTTGCGGTTGTAGTGCGGGGGTGTAGAGTCACTGGGTCAGGCGGCGGTGGCAACAGCCTGCGCTTGCGGGGCCAGGTGTGGGGCTTGCGGGCTAGGTGTTACCAGCCGTGATGCTAGCTGGGTGGCCGTTTCCATTTGGGACACCATTTCCATGGCTTTGTCTAGTTGCAGATCGTCTGGCAGCAGCAGCAGCCACCCCCACAGCCTCAAATTCGTGGTGTGCTCCGCCAAGTTATCTCACACCAACTCTTCCTCGAGAAGGCCAGAGTTGCACATGCTAGCCAAATGGCAGAGTTCGGTGACATACTGCTGGACTGTCTTGTGCACGTGTTGGTGGCATTGGCTGAAAGCAATTCTATGGGACGTGACGTGACGAACTATAAAGTTCTCAAACAATTCAGCAGGGCCATGGGACCAGCGGCTCACCTGGCAGAGTGAGGAACGGCTGTAGAGGTGCCATTTGAGTGTCCATTATCCTCGTTGCCAGTGTTATGTCTGGAAAAATGAGCAGCCATGAACTGAACTGAACTTTATTCACTATTCAACCGAATAACAATACAACGGTGGCGCTGTATCGTGCCAAAACGTAGCTGGAATCAAAAGGAATAAGGCTAGAAAAACAACAACAGCAGTCTATGTACAGTAATGCTACCCGTGGTGCAAATAGCGACAAAGATAAAACCCAGATATCCCATAGTGCAAATAAAGATAAACGATAAAACCCAGCAATCTTATGTATATACAGAAGAAGTAAAGCAGTAATACTCATAGTTGCGAGTTCGATGTGGTAGTGTAGGTGCAGATAATGACAGATTGGACTGCACATGATCAATATTGCAATAACAGCAGCAGGTATGGCATTTGTTTGCAATAGTTTTATAAAATCATTAATAACTTTATAAGTATTGACTGTACCAATATGAAAAGGCTTTGGCAGAAAGATTTAGGAAAGGAAATTGATGATGACAGATGGTGTGGAACTGTGGAAGAAAAATGGTAAATGGTAAATGGCATTCACTTATATAGCGCTTTTATTCTCATCTCTTGATGACCAAAGCGCTTTACAGATCCTGCTATCCACCCATTCACACACACATTCACACACTGATGGTGGCATGTGGAAAATTTGTGGAAAAATGTGGAAAATTTGTGAAAGAAGCTAAAGGGAAATTTACTCAGTACAAAATATTGTATAGGTATTACCATACCCCACTGAGATTGTACAGAATGAAACTGGCAAAAAATAATTTAAGTTGAAAATGCCAAACTACAATGGGAACATTTTTGCACTGTCTCTGGGATTGTTCTCAGATAATGCCATTTTGGGTTAGAATTTTATTGATACTGTCTGGCTGGTATGGTTCAAAAATTCCTGTGACTCCTGCTCTTTGTTTGCTGGGGGACAGATCGCAAATGCCAAGCATTTCAAAAATGGATTTTTCAGTTATCGTGGTTGGTTTAATCATGGCATCAGGGATTATATTGAGACATTGGTGAACAACACAAGTTCCAACAGTGAGAGAATGGACAGATGCGATGGTGGAGACAGCATCATATGAACGGATGCTCAGTAGACTCAAGGGAGAGATGGGGGATAGACCCTCAGCATGGGACCTTTTTTGGACACATATGAAAACAACCTCTGACTAGTGGTTTAGGTTAAATTTTAATGATCTGCCAAGAGATAACCATGTCTTAGTTTCATATATCAGTACTTTGTATATTTACCATATGTACAACTGCACACCACACACATGGCCTTCCAAAGAAAATCTAATAAAACCTTAAATAAAAAAAAATATTGCAATAACCAGTGCTTCCTCTGGTTTAAAGACCTTGGCGTGGTGGCAACATATTTTTCCCGGGGGGGGGGCACACATATGTATGAATATGTTAATTTTATACTATTTGTTTCTTTTTTAATTTTGCACAGTAACTTTGCATATAAGATAAGATAAGATAAGATAAGATAAGCCTTTATTAGTCCCACAACGGGGAAATTCCAGGATTGCAACAGCACAGGGATAGCAACACTCAGAGCAACAATCAGAAGGCAAGAAAAAAAACAAGCAAGCAAGAGCAGCTAATATACATATGTACATATTACTATAAAATATATATATACACACAGACACACACAGACACACAGTGCAGAGCATTGTAGCTGGATGGAATAAATATATGAATATATGAACACACAGTGCAGAGCATTGTAGCTAGATGGAATAAATATGTAAATATATAAACACCCACAGTACGGAGCATTGCAGCTAGGTGGAATAAATATGCAAGTATATAAACACACACAGTGCGGAGCAATGTAGCTAGATGGAATAATATGTAGATATATAAAAACACAGTGCAGAGCATTGTAGCTAGATGGAATAAATATATAGATATATAAATATAAACACACCCAGTGCTGAGCATTGTAGCTAGATGGAATAAATATATAGATATATAAATATAAACACACCCAGTGCAGAGCATTGTAGCTAGATGGAATAAATATGTAAATATATAAACACACACAGTGCAGAGCATTGTTGCTAGGTGGGATGAAACAGCATAACCGTCTATTTAGTTATCCTACATGGTATGATTATGTGCCCATACATATTCTCACCCTCCATAGCGACCGGTATGTTCCTAGTTGTATGCCGGAGAGGACCATTGTGTAAGTCTATTGCATCTTTTGCATTCAAAAAAAAAAACTATTAGTTTGTTACGTCTTTTTGCTATCTCTGCGAGCAGCCCTGCTTAGGTTGTACAGTCTGACAGCCGTTGGTAGGAAGGACCTACGAAACCTCTCGGTTGTGCACCTGGGATGATGTAGTCTGCTGCTAAATGAGCTCCTCAGTGCATCCAGTATGTCCTGCATAGGGTGGAACTCGGACTCCAGCAGAGATGACAGTTTAGCCACCGTCCTTCTCTCTCCTATCTCCTCCATCGGATCAAGGCGTTGCCCCAGGACAGAGCTAGCTTTCTTAATCAGTTTGTTCAGTCTCTTCCTATCGGCTGCAGTAATGCCACTGCCCCAGCAGACCACTCCAAAAGTGATGGCTGATGCCACCACCGTGTCGTAGAATGACTTCAGCAGCGCCCCTTGTACACCAAAAGACCTGAGTCTCCTCAGCAGGAACAGCCTGCGCTGTCCCTTCTTGTAGAGTGCGTCAGTATTGTGTGACCAGTCTAGTTTATTGTTCAGATGAATACCCAGGTACTTGTAGGATGTCACCATCTCGATGTCTGTTCCCTGTATATTCACTGGTGCTGTGAGGGGCTGCCCATGCCTGCGGCAGTCCACCACCAGCTCCTTAGTTTTCCTCGCGTTGATCTGGAGGCAGTTCCGATGGCACCAGTCCACAAAGTCCTGGATAAGCCCTCTGTACTCAGCTTCATCTCCGCTGGAGATGAGACCAACGATCGCAGAGTCATCAGAGAACTTCTGTAGATGGCAATGTGTTGTGTTGTGTGAGAAGTCCGCAGTATAAAGAGTGAACAGGAAGGGAGCCAGCACCGTTCCCTGGGGGGCCCCCGTGCTACTGATGATCGTGTCGGAAACACAGTCCCGGGTTCTCACAAACTGAGGCCGGTTCGTGAGGTAGTCCAGGATCCATGATGACAGGTGCTGGTCCACCCCTGCGCGCAGCAGCTTGTCCTTCAGGATCATCGGTTGGATGGTGTTGAAAGCACTGGAGAAGTCAAAGAACATGATCCTCACCATATTCCCGGGCTTCTCCAGGTGGGACAGAGAACGGTGAAGGAGGAAGATCACCGCATCCTCCACCCCAATGCCATGCTGGTAGGCGAACTGGAGTGGATCCATCGCTGGTTCCACCAGGGGGCGGATATGAGCAAGGAGCAGTCTCTCCAGGGTCTTCATCAAGTGGGACTTCAAGGCCACCGGTCTGAAGCTGTTCAGGTCTTTGGGGTGGGAAGTTTTTGGTACAGGTACCACACAAGATGTTTTCCACAGCTGTGGTACCCTCCCCAGTTTCAGGCTCATGTTGAAGATATACGTCACAATCCCACACAGCTGGTCTGCACAGGACTTGAGGAGCTTTGCGCTGATGCCGTCCGGTCCCGACGCCTTCCTCGCCTTGATCTTCCTCAGCTCCGTCCTCACCTGGGTCTTGGTCAGGGTCAGGATGGGGGGCTGTGTGTTGGGAGTGGGGGGGGTGTCGGTGGAGTGGGGAGTGGGTAGCAGGACTTGATTTCTTAGAGGCATCAGTGGTTGTTGTGCAGACAGGGGGGAGGGCGGTTGGTCAAATCTATTGAAAAACAGATTCAGGTTGTTCGCCCACTCCCTGCCCCCCGTGGCCTGGGGGGAGGTATTCTGGAGCCCCGAGATGGTTTTGAGGTTTCTCCAGACCCCGCTGATGTCGCTCTGTTGCAGCTTGTCCTCCATCTTCTTCCTGAAGCTGTCCTTGCCTTCTCTGATCTTTCTCCTCAGCTCCCTCTGTACGGACTTCAGCATCTCCCTGTTCCCCGACCTGAAGATCCTCTTCTTCTCTCTCAGAAGTGTTTTTATCTCAGGGTTGATCCAGGGTTTGTTGTTTGAGTGACGCCGTATGGTCTTGGTGGGAACGGATTTGTCCACACAGAAGCTGAGGTAGCCCGTGAAGGTGTGAATGAGGCCATCGATGTCCTCACCATGTGGATCGCAGAGCTGCTTCCAGGCAGTGGCTTCAAAACAGTCCTTTAGAGTGTCCATTGTCTCCTCAGACCATAACTCCACAGTGTGCATGGCCGGAGGTTGTCTGTGCACTAGGGGTTTGTACACCGGTCGGAGATGAACCAAGTTGTGATCCGATCTCCCAAGTGGGGGGAGTTGTGATGAGGTGTACGCCTCCTTAGTGTTTGCGTAGAACGAATCCAGTGTTTTATTGTCTCTAGTGGGGCATGTGACATACTGGGTGAAAGTGGGCAGAATGGGAGACAGTGAAACGTGGTTGAAATCGCCTGAGATGAGGAGAAGAGCATCTGGGTGTTCTGTCTGCAGCCTGCTGGTTACTGAATGGATGACGTCACGCGCTGTCCCAGCGTTCGCCGTCGGATTTGCATAAACAACAATGCAGATCACGTGTGAGTGTTCTCTCGGGAGATATGTAGGCCTCATGCTAACAGCTAGCAACTCAATGTCTTTGCTGCAGTGTCGTTGTTTAACAGTGATATGTCCCGGTCTGCACCAGTTGTTGTTAACATACATTATCACTCCACCGCCCCTTGCTTTGCCACTCTCTGGTGTTCGGTCAGCCCGTATCATGTGGAAACCCTCCAGCTCAATGTTAGCATCTGCTGCTAGTTCAGTTAGCCACGTCTCAGTAAACAAAAGGAGAGAGTACTCCCGGTAAGTGCTATCATAACGGGAGATAGCCGCTAGCTCATCTAACTTTCCCAGTATCGACCGTACATTTCCCATGACAACAGATGGAAGGGAGGGTCTGTACCTTATATTTTTTGTCCTCCGCCTTACTCCAGCCCGGCAGCCGCGGCGTTTTCGCCTCAGTTCTCTCGGTATGTCGAGTTTTTCCAGTGGGACCGGGTGGCGGTTAAATGCTAGCAGCTCTTCCCTGTTGTATCGTATCCTGCTATAAACAGTGGCTCCGTCCACCGGCTCAGGAGACATTTGGGATGATCTGTGTGTCCGTGATATAAGTGGGGTGAAAAAAAAAGTGATCAAAAGAGAGAGGAAGGGAAAAAAAACTCGGAATCGAGCCACTGTTGCAAAAGGCAGCCGACTGGTGTGGCGCCGAGAGGGAAGGATATAATGCATATAATCTGATGCATATCTGATGCATCTGATGCATCATAATCTGATGCATATAATAATGCATCAGATTTATATAGCGCTTTATCATAGACACTCAAAGATGCTTTTTACAGATACATTATTCATTCATTCCAGACAGACAATGGTAGTGGCAAGCTACTGCTATAGCCACAGCTGCCCTGGGACAGGCTGATGTAAATGTGGCTGCCAATCCAGGCCAACGGCCTCTCCGGCCACCACCAAACATTTATACACATTCGTACCCAGTGTTATGGACACTGGAGGCAAGGTGGGTAAAGTGTCTTGCCCAGGGACACAACGGCAGGATATCTGGGGAGAGCGGGATTCGAACCGCCAACCATCCGGTTATTGGACGACCCACTCTACCTCCTGAGCCACTGCCGTGCATATGGAACTTACAGTTTGAAGCATTGTACAACCAAGGCTTGAATGTTGGAATATTGGGCCAGTTGGGGTCCCACCCAGACGTCCTGTATTTGGACTTTTTAGTGGTGTCATCCTTCTCTCCTTCTTCTGCTCTCACCTCTCCTGGACCCTCTGCCTGAACACTTTCCTCTCCTTGGCTCCTCTCTTCTGTCTCATCTTGCCCTCTCTGAGCTCTGTCTAATTCAGGTTCTCTCTCTGTCTATGGTGGTATACAAACAGGTTAGAAAATATCAGGTGCCATGTAAATTAAAGGAGACAACCAAAAATTTCTAGTTAGGGGTACAAAGAACACCCACCCACTTCAAACTTGAGTAATGACTTCAGTCTTGAAGGTTTGAGGTTTTTCTCCAAAATTTATAACAATTTTCTTATAGTTTTCTATTTTTCTCTGTAAATTTACATTTTCCTCAAATTTGTAATTTCCTCCTGTAAAATTGACTTTTCTTGTACATTTGAAACTTTATTATAAATTTGTGGATTATTTTATGGCTTATTTTTGTCTGTTTTTTAAAATAAAATTAGTTTTTTTTAAAAATTTGAAACAGACTGTGGTATTTTTTTTTTTACTTTTTCTTTATAACAATTTATATTTTGACCATAACTTTGCAGTCAAAACAGAACAATAATTTAACTCTCATTACAAAGAAAAAAATAGTAATAAAATTGTATTTAATGATTTAAATTAACTTAAATGACCAAGGATGCTGTTATTTCTGTTATAATATTTCTATATATTTATAGCTTTTTTTAGAAATCTCCTCACCGCCCAGAAAAACCTCCCTTATTTTGAAATCCAAATGCTGGCACACTTAGTCTGTCTGAAGGCTGCTGACGGATTAAAGTCATTGGCTTCATGAATTTCGGTCATCTTAACTTGCCAGGTACATAATTGGGAACATAACTTAATAATTAACATACTTCTTTCTACACCTTTCACTCTGTATATATATCACGGACGCACGGATCGCCCCGGGGGTCTCCCGGGTCGGCGGACGGAGCCACGGTTTGCAGCGGGAGACGTTACAGCGGGGAGGAGCTAGTGCTAGCTAGCACTTGGCCGCCGCCCGGTGCTAATGGGAAACTCGACATACCGGGAGCTGTAGCGAAAACGAAGCGGGTGCCGGGCTGGAGTTTAGGCGGCGTGAAAGAAATATAAGACAGAATAATAAAGAGCGATGGCGAGAACCAAGCAGACCGCCCGTAAAATCTACTGGAGGAAGAAGCCCCCCAGGAGACAGCTAGCCACCAGGGCTGCTCGGAGAGGCGCTCTGGCCACCGGCAGAGTGAAGAGGCCTCGCCGTCACAGGTCCATGGCTCTGAGAGAGATCCGTCGCTACCAGAAATCCACGGAGCTGCTCATCCGTAAGCTGCCCGTCCAGCGCCTGGTGAGGGAGATCGCTCAGGACTTCAAGACCGTCCTGCGTTTCCTGAGTTTCGCCGTCATGGCTCTGCAGGAGACCAGCGAGACCCACCTGGTGGTCTCTTCTTCGCTAAGGGGGTCACCATCATGCCCAAAGACTTCCAGCTGGCCCGCTGCATCCGCGGAGAGAGAGCTTAGACTTTCTGCTGCACATCCACCAGCCATAATGCTCTGCACTGTGTGTCTATATATATACATTTATAGTAATATGGACATATGTTTGCTAGATGTTGTTTTTTCTTGCCTTCTGATTGTTGCTCTGAGTGTTGCTGTCCCTGTGCTGTTGCAATCCTGGAATTTCCCCATTGTGGGACTAATAAAGGCTTATCTTATCTTATCTTATCTTATTGTAGTGGCTGGTGAAATATATCCTCAGCAATTCATCAGTCCCCCTTGCCTTTCCCTTCATATGAAGCTGTCTGCATTTGAATTCTAACCACATCTCTTAGCTAAGCGACTCTTCCATTATGGCTCCCATTTCCAGCGGGTTAAAACCATGATAAACGCCAGTGCTTACGTACCTCTTATGATTTTTTTTTTCCCGTGTTTAAAGTACTTTAATAAACTCATGTTTCTGTCAGACAGTCAAGCCTTATTATGCTGCATTTCCCCTCTAGTCCGCCTTGGTCCGCGTACGCTTTGGACGAGCCCGGCACACATGTGGTGTTGTTCATGTTCACTTTTTTCATCTACCCAGGCCAAGCGGTTGACGCATGCACACAACCATCATTTGTAGTTTCACTCCCACCCGATAGGTAGCGCCAAGGTGCTGATGTGCCAGGACTTTCACTAACAAAGAAACGGTGGACTTCTTCACAAAGTTTCTCATAGAGTCCATTTCTGCTGTTTGACTTCCCAGTTTTCACTCCTTTTCCACGAAGATGCTGCTGCCGCTAGCGAGACGCTGCCTGCTGACTGACTGGAAAGCTCGCGTGGGCGGGGTGCTTCTAAACTCCGCGCGGAGTTTAGAAGCACCCCGCCCATTCCTTTGAGAGGAATATACGTAAGCTAGTTCACACACAGCCTTTATCTCGTTTTTCTCTCCCAGAAATGCCAGAAATGTTTTTGACTCTTCCGGGTAAATCGTATACATCAAGATTTGACAAAGCCAACCCACCACCATCCTTGAAACCCACCCACTGCTTTATTACACTGGTCAACACCAAATTTATTGTCTGAGTTTTTTTAGCTGATTTAGGACAATTTCGATGTGCTGAATCCAAAAATCACAGTGGTTTTGCTCAATCAGGTCCACTTTTTGAATTATGGCCACATGTTGTTTTATACGTTTTTGTTTACATGTACAGGTATTTTCGCTTTATATGATGCAAAATTCTTTTTTATGTCCTGAAATTCTCTGAATTTTGAACAATGATGACGTAACATTCAATTTACCTGTACTTACCTTTATATAAAGGTAAGTACATGCACATTTACATACATAAGTACATACATTTTACATACATAAGTACATACATTTTACTTAGCACCTGATTTTCGGATTCAGCTGTGCAAAATTGTCTTAAATCAGTTGAAAAAATACAGACAATTTACAATAAAAGTTATTTTTGTAACCCTGTGTTATTGGCCCACTTAGCTGTCTGTCATGTAGATAGAAGAGGCGCTAAAGGTAACCTATTAGCCCCTGAGCTATTAGCCCCCAAGCTAACACTGGTACCAGGAGGCTTGCACCAAGCACAGCTTATATTATTTCCTTCAGATCTTAGTCACCCTAATAGCCCTCCCTGTTACCACCTGGTTCACCAATCCGCCGTCGACAATATAGCTTGCATCACTCTGGCCCATCTTCCAATAATTTTGCTGTGACTCCACAGTAAATCGCCAGTACCAGCGCGCCGGTCGTGGCAACCTGTTATGTATGGGAATGTTGGTATTCGTAAGATGGCGGCCGGGTTGGGCAGGGAATAGGCAGAGGTGGCGAACTACCTGTTTCCAGTGGTGACGCCACCCAGGGTATAAAGGATGGGAGCGGAAGAGGCTAGTCCTCTTTTGTCGATGAACACCTGGCTTGCTGGAGAGTGCTGATCGTCTGTGGATATTGTCACCGTGGTTACTATAATAAAGCTTTGTTGATAGTGACTACGGTCTGCCCACATTGGTTGAATATGGACACAACACAACCGACCCAAGGCTACTGGTTCTCACGGCCAGTTCCCCCACCATCTTCCAGGGCTCCGTGCGACTCCGCTCTCGTGGGCAGCGTAGGGAGCCGCCTCGTGACGGGGTGTCCCCCAGCTGGCTGTGGGAGTGGAGTGGCGTCCTGCAGAGCGAGACACTGCCTTTTGAGATCCCCTGGCTCGGCAGCTCAGCTTGGCAAGCTTCACCTCGGCTCAGCCAGCAGCCTAGGGTCCCGGGCCAGGTCGGTTGTAGCGATCAGGGGGCCACCCGATGCGTGGTGCTAGCGATTTGTTGTGGAATCATGGTGAAATTTATTGGGAGATGGGCTGGAGTAACGTGAGGTACACCATCGACTGTGAATCAGTGAACCAGCACCTCACATCCAAGCTAAAAAGAGGCTAAAGGCTAGAAGCTAGTCAGCTAATGGCTAACTGACATAAGAGGGAGGGCAGAGTTGAACAGGTGAAGGATGTTTCTTAAAGTGATAGGCTTTAAATCAGAGCATTTCAAGAAAGCCAAGAAAAATACTTAACAAATTTGCTTCAGTAATTAAAAAATGAAAGAAAATGTGAACAAAATATGTCACAAACATTTCATTAAAACATGTATGAGCTGTTAAAATGTGGAAAAAGTGCAATGACCCCTTTAAAGGTGTAAAACTATGAACCCTCTCCAGACACCACAACTAAAAAAACAATAAACTCATTATCTTACATGTTACAATAGCAGTGGTGAACCTCTTGACACTATGCATCATTTATATCGCCCGTAGTGTTTCTAAGAGTGTAATCCTGCTGTCCGTTCTGCTCTAGACCACAGCCAAGCACCTGTGGAGGCTCTCATGGTCATTAGCCCGGCTCCATTTGCCTGTTCTGAGCCATCATTTGATTATTCCCACACATGTCACACGCAGACAGACGAGCTGGTGACAACAAAGCCTTGAAAGTGAGAGGTTGCTCTTTTACATATCGGTCAGTTAATTTGCAACATTTAGGCATGAAATTTGACTGTGTGTAAAGTTGGGCCCCTGCGGCTACAACAGTCTTCGGGCAGCTTCCTTGGACTCACTGTTGCTGTTTGATGGAAAACAATGTTTGCTGATGGCAATTTCTAAAGCACTCAAATACCCCTGATGTTTGTCTGGCAGACAGGCTGCACCTTTGTGCTGCCATTGTGTGCTTTGTAGTCTTTTGTGTCTAATTGGGGTAAGGAACTGCAAATTTTATCAGTACTGCAAGCAATACTCCTGTCATTTAAAAAAAATATGTCAAGATCTTTTTGAACATATTTGTATAAACCTGATCCAATGGCTTGACCTGAATGAAATCTGAGAGGTAATTTATTTTGCATTTACACTTTAGCAGCTTAGCTTTACTGATGTGTTGCTGATTAGATAAAGTAAATTAATTTAGGTTATAAATTTAGGATGTCAGTGCATGAACAATAGTCGGAACATTTGGGGAATTGGGCTTATAAAAGTTCGTTCTCCTCACAGTGTTTTTAATTTAGGTTTTTAATTTGACCTGCGAGAGGTACATCCATAGACGTGTGGGAAATAATAAACTTACTTTAAATATAAAACCAAAACTGCCTACAATGAGGAAGTTGCATGCTGCTCTTTGTTCATAAACAGTAGCTCTCGCTGACTATTAAAAAAGCTAATAATATGTGGGAAAAAATGACAGAGCTATATAAAAAAAGAATATGACAGCGTATGGGGGGGTATTTTTTAAAAAGAAAAACCTCACAAATTTGCATGAAGGTTTAGAGATTTAGATTGAAGCAAATTACAACTTCATTAAACAGAGTAAAAATTTAAAAATTTAACCAGCCTCCAGATGAACATTGCAAATTTACAAGGAAAAATTTGAAAACTAACAAGAAAAAGTCACAAATTTTTGAGAAAAAGTTGCAAATCTATGAGAAATTTTTTTTGAAAATTTGCAGGAAAAAAATGCAAATTAACAAAAAAATTAGCAAATTTTTGAAAAAAACAATCACAAATTTATGAGAAAAAAAGTTGCAGAATTACGAGAAAAAATTGCAAATTTATGACAGAAAGTCAGTTTTTTTGAGGAAAAAGTCACAATTTTATAAGAAAAAGTTGAAAATGTAAAGGGAAAAAACTTCAAATTTACAAAAAAAATGCAAATTTATGAAACGAAAGTTGCAGATTTACAGAGAAAAAACTGCAAATTTATGAGAGAAAAATCACAAATTTTTAATAAAAAATGTTTGAAAGTTTCAATTCTAAAAGGAAAAAAATAGCAAATCAATGTTAAACAAAAGTCAGTCATTTACAACAAGTCACAGATGTTACTTGAGGATGTTACCAGAGTGGTGACTCAGTTGGTAGAGCATCCGCCCCACACCCGGGAGGCAGGGGTTCAAATCCCGGCCGGGTCATGCCGAAGACCATATAAAAGTGGAACTTCCTGCCGTCCAGCTTGGTGCTCAGCAAAAAAATGGAATGGAGGAGGGAAATTTGTGGTGGCACCTTGCATGGCAGCGGCCCTCTGATTCTACACTTGGGGTGTGTGTGATTAACACAGTAGATAGGTAAAACACAATCTCGTTCTACTGTACATGATTGGTTGTACAGTTGAATGACAATAAAGGGTGATTTAATTAATTTGATTTAATTTTAGTGCCTTAAAGGGGGCATATGATGCCCTTTTTCCTCATGTTGAAACAGTTCCCACAGGTCTTAACGAAATATGTGTGATGTGCTTTTGTCCAAATACATCATTTCAGCACCATTTTCAACCCATATTAACCAAGCTTCTACAGAATGACTCGTGTTTCTTTAAATTCTGATGACTCCCAGTTCAGCCCACCCTCCCTCTTTCATCACCGTTGAGTTTTGGTTAAGGTGGGACAGGTGCCATTTTGAGGTAAATTTTAGCTGGTTAGCTGTTAGCTCTGGATGGTGAAGACACACTGAACTAAATAACATAATGCAACTAATGGTAGAATAGGATTACGTAAAAGCCCACATAAAGGCTTGTATTGCCAACAATCAGTCAAACTCATTCCCAGTGAGAGTTGAATCCACCAGGGCTGCCCTTTGTCACCGATCCTGCTCACAGTTTTTATAGACAGGATTTCTAGGCACAGCCAGGGAATGGAGGATGTCATGTTTGGTGACCACAGGATCTCATCTCTGCTGTTTGCAGACGATGATGTCCTGTTGGCTTCATTGAGCAATGACCGTGGTTTGCTGCTGAGTGTGAAGTGGCCGGGATGAGAATCAGCACCTCCAAGTTTGAGTCCACGGTCCTCAGCTGGAAAAAAGTGGATTGTTCTCTCCATGCTGGGGACAAGCTCATGCCCCAGGTGGAGTTCAAGTATCTCAGGGTCTTATTCACGAGTGAGGGGAGAGAGAGATTGATAGACGAATCAGAGCAGCATCTGTAGTGATGTGGACGTTGTACGGGTCTATCATGGTGAAGAGGGAGCTGAGCTCTAAAGCAAAGCTGTCGATTTACTGGTCGACCTACATTCCTACCCCCACCTATTGTAATAAACTTTGGGTAATGACCGAAAGAATGAGATTGTGGATACAAATGGACACAATGAGCTTTCTCTGTAGGGTTGCTGAACTCACCCTTAGAGATAGGATGAGGATCTCAGTCATCCGGGAGAGGCTCAGAGTAGAACCGCTGCTCCTCCACATTGAAAGAAGCCAGCTGAGGGGATTTGGGCATCTGATCAGGATGCCTCCTGGATGCTCCCACTTGAGGTGTTTTTTATGTCCCACTGGGAGGAGACCCCAGGGCAGACCCTGGACATGCTGGAGAGACTGTCTCCCTTCTGGCCTGGGAATGCCTTGGTCTCCCCTCTGAAGAGCTGGAGGAGTTTGCTGGGGAGAGGGAAGTCTCGGCTTCTCTACTTGGGCTGCTGTCTCCATGACCTGGATACCTGGAAAGCGAACCACTGATACCCACAGTTATTTTGAGTCACTGTGTTTCAGTAGTTGCACTGCATCAGGTCGAATAAGTTTCAGTCAAATTAATGTGATATATAGAATTAAAAAAAAAAATAGAATCCACAAAGAGAGCACAGACCTTCACCAAATCAGCTAATTTTTTTTCCCTCAAAGTTTATCCTAATAGCCTGTTAGGAGTCAGCAGATATCACATCATTCTGGTTACTGTCAAAGCTTCCATCAAAGCAGTGAATTCATTCCACCCTTATGAATCTATAAAAACATGACTAACATTTTGATTTATACTGTTAACACAAACACACAAAGGAACAACTGATCGCAGGTAAAAACATTGCCACATTGGCAGAGGTTATGATGTTTAGCACTGGTTAATGCTCTGGAAAATGAAGCAGTACTCTGGGATCTTTTTTGTCCTTACGTGAAACAGGCTTAAATGTTTCTTGCTTTGATGGTTTGCTGGAAATGAAATTGATATACAGGGAATTCTGTGCAAAACTGACTTTAAATTTCTGCTTAATATCAAGCAACATAAGTTAACTTTGATTTTATCCCCATTTAGAGGAAATAAAAGGCTAATGTCAACCTAAAATGAAGATGGAAACCATTTAGTTTGTTTGTTAAACGATGATGGTCAGCCAGTGAAAATAATCTACAAAGTCCTCGCCATCAACCTAATCTCACTGACAGATTACTTTTGTCATCATAATTGAGACAGGTTTGTGTCCAGCAGGGTTGAGTTTCAGCACTAACAGTGAAGCTGTCCAAAGTACGCAGCAGCAGAGATGAATGAAAACTGAACAAGAGAAGAGTACAATTCATCGAAACCTGAAACTGTGGCCAACAGCACAGTGGTTCACTTGCATCAGTGTGTCAAGATATGATGGCATCCTTTGTACGAAAGCAGTATGTAGAAAGCAAGTGTGCTTTCTAAAGTATGTGACCAGCACGCTGGATCACATCTTAAGCACCCCACCCCCTACCCCAATGCCTGACCTATTCTTAGCCTATAGAGCAGTCACCTGACTGGAAAAGACTGAGTCCAGAGAAAGAGGCAGAGCTTTCATTTTATCTTTGATGTTTCCCTGACAGCAGGAAGACATCACCCTCACATGTCAAGATGCTTAGCGGTGCGGCTCGTGCCACATAGTGGCAATGATTCAAATGCCTTTGGAGATCCACTAAAGCTGACTGACATTTGAGATGATAAGGATATGCACAGACACTCAAAAGAGATTTCTCAGTGCCCAGATATGATGTAGTGGTTTGAACCAGCTGGAGACACAGAGATGGATAGAGGAACAAGGAATCATACTCAAGTAAAAGTAGCATTACTTTATGATGTTTAGGAGGCTCTATTATCCTGATTTTCCACATGTTAACACACCTTCCAGAGGTGTTAAAAAAATATGTGTGACATGCTTTGGCCAAAACAGCTCGGGGTTCAATTACTGTAGTACCATTTTACCCATAGGAAAGAAGATCTCAAAACAGGCTGTTTTGAGGCATATTGCTGATGCACCCCAGTTCATCTCACCCTCTCTCTTTTGTTATTTCTTTTTGATCTCTGTTTTGATGGTGACACTCTGTTTGAGGGTAACTTTTAGTTTGTTGCCTGACTGTGTCATGCTCACAAATACTGGCAGAATGTTTACAAGCCCAAATAAAGCTTTGTAGGAGATTGGGTGTGTAGTGTGAGAGGTCATTATGACTGGTCCCTGAGGTGTAATAAGAACAGAAACAACACTGCATCAGTGAATTTCTATCAGCACTAAAGGCAGCTAACTACTACTAACTGATGAGGCGTCTAGTCTAGAGTTTAATAAACTATCATAAAAAAGAATAAATAAACTAAAATGACATATATAAATTAGATACAACAGGGAAAATAAGTATTGAACATGTCAACATTTTTCTCATTAAACATTTCTGATGGAACCACTGACCTGAGATTTTCACCAGATATCAGTAACAACCCAAGTAATCCATACATACAAAGAAATCAAGGCAACTGTGTTTACAAAATAAGTTATATTTAGTAAAGTGGAATGACACAGGGAATAAGTGTTGAACACGCTTGGTGAAATTCATTTAATATTTATTCGAAAAGCCTTTGTTGGTAATAACAGCTTCCAGACACCTCACAGAGAAGCGAGGTGCAGGCATTGCTCAGGAGTGATTTGAGGAGTGATAGCCCATTCTTTCACACAGACTGTCTTCAAATCTTGAAGGTTCCGTGGGTGTCTTCTATGAACTCTGATCTTCAGTTCGTTCCATATATTTTTAATTGGATTCAGGTAAGATGACTGACTGGGCCATTCTAGCAGCTTTATTTTCTTTCTCTGGAGCCAGTTGAGAGTTTGCTTGGCTGTGTGTTTGGGATCATTGTCTTGCTGAAATGTTCACCTTCGTTTCATTTTCAGCTTCTTGGCAGATGGCAACAGGTTCTTATCAAGGATGTCTCTGTATATTTGTCCATTCATCTTTCCTTCAGTTATATGAAGTCTGTCTGTACCATGAGATGAAAAACACCCCCACACCATGATGCTTCCACCTTCAAACTTCACTGTTGGCATGGTGTTTTGGGGCTGATGTGCAGTGCCGTTTCTTCTCCAAACGTGCTGTGTGTTGTGGCATCCAAAAAGTTCAATTTTGGTCTCATCTGACCAGACTATATTCTCCCAGTATTTTACTGGCTTGTTTAAATGTTGTGCAGCAAACTTAAAATGAGCTTCAACATGCTTTTTCTTCAGCAATGGAGTCTTGCGAGGTGAGCGGGCATAAAGCCCATGTCGGTTGAGTGCATTACTTAAACAACAGTACTTTCTAACTCCAGGTCTTTCTAGAGCTCTCCATGAGTGGTCTTTGACTCTTCGATAACTCTTCTGATAGTTCTTTTGACTCCTCTGTCAGAAATCTAGCAAGGAGCTCCTGGTCATGGCCAGTTTATGGTAAAATGATGTTCTTTCCACTTTGGAATGTTGGCTCCAACAGTGCTGACTGGAGCATTCAGCAGTTTAGAAATGCGCCTGTAACCAATGCCATCATTTAGTTTTGCAGTAATAAGGTTGCGAAGGTCTAGAGAGAGCTCTTTGCTTCTACCCGTCATGAGTTCTTTGTGGTGTGACAATCTGATATTCACAGACCTTTTGAAAGGCTATCATTCAGGACTTAACCAGCTAAAATTAATTTGCACTAATGGGGGATGGGATGGCTTCCTAAATTCTGATGGATTTCAGCTAGTTTCTTGGCTTACTATGCCTTTTTGCATCTCATTTCCTTCACATGTTCAGTACTTATTCCCAAAGTCTTTTCTACTAAATATTAAATGAATTTCACCAAGCGTGTTCAATACTTATTCCCTGTGTCATTTCACTATATTAAATATAACTTGTTTTGTGAACACAGTTGGCTTGATTTCTTTGTATGTATGGATTACTTGGGTTGTTACTGATATCTGGTGAAAATCTCAGGTCTGTCATAATCTTCACTCCTTCAGAGCACAGAATTAAGGGCCCAAACACCAGACTCTGATTGTGGATGTTTATTAATGAAAACACAAAATAAACCCTACTCGTGGGCAGAAATTAAAAGCAAACAACAACCAGATAACGTGGAGTAGCAAAACAGCAACAACTAGAAAAGCACTCGGAGAGCGCAGACCTCCGCCAAGCGTGACAGTTCCCCCCATACAGTGTTTGTGTGTACGTTTTCAGATTCCTTGACCATGAAAACATATGACTAGCAATTGGATTGACAATGATAGGATTAGTGGTTCAGTAGTTCTTCACGAAAATGGCATTTTCCGTAATGGCGGCCACAGTTCCCCCATACAGTGTTTGTGTGTACGTTTTCAGATTCCTTGACCATGAAAACATATGACTAGCAATTGGATTGACAATGATAGGATTAGTGGTTCAGTAGTTATTCACGAAAATGGCATTTTCTGTAATGGCGGTTTTCTTCTGGACGGTGATCCGGATCACCACCAAAATGTAATCATCTGTAGGATACCACATTTCTGACAATCTGTGAAAATTTCATGAAAATCCGTCCATAAGTTTTTGAGTTATCTTGCTAAAAACAAGAAACAGACAAACCAACGCCGATGATCACATAACTTCCTTGGCGGAGGTAATAAATCCAAAGAGCATGGTGAAATGCACATGATGTTAACATAAGGACGCTGTGGGGATTCATGCTCGCAGCCAGCATATATAGAGAAACAGTGATTGGGAAAAATGAGGGACTGCTGTGACAAATTAAAACGTGAGAGGATGAGGCTAATATGGGAGATCTTCTTCTTCTTCTTCTTCTTCTTCTTTTAGATTTGATTTGCAGTTGGCAACCAGTTTAGAGGTGCATTACCGCCACGCTCTTCACTCTATATCATCACTTTATCTGGTCAGGAGCTCAAGTCCTTACCGCCACGTACTTCACTCAGTAAACACCACTCTATATATCCAAAGTCAGAATTCTTCTCGGTTGGCAGCCTCTTCTTCGTCTTCTTTACTCTACCCAGAGGATTTTTCAGCAGCTCTTGTCAGATCTCTTTTGATGATCTAATATGGGAGATGCTACGCTAACCAGAAGTAAACAAAAGGTACTGTCAAAATAAGAGTCCATACAGAAATGATAATAATGAGTGGCACAAAAGAGACTAATAATAATAAGAGACCAAAGAAGGAACATAAGGCATGGACAGGGTCTAACCCTGTCCAGATTGTTACAAGGTCAATGGCTCCATCTGAAATACTGTATGTTTAATGAAAAAAATGTTGACGTGTTCAATACTTATTTTACCCGCTGTATATGGTCAAGAATTGATAAGTGGGGCTGGGAAAACTTGTGCTTAGTAGGAATGAATAGAATATGTCAAAAATGGATGTCAACAGACATTTAGCGGCTTGGCTAGCGGATTCCTCCACCAGTTTGTAGACGGGAAGTCGACCTCAAAGTCAGTCAGAAATCCCAGCTGTGATTGCTTAGACCAGCTAATGATAATAGCTATATAAAGTCTCGTTTACGCCTGATGCTTGAACCCTCGCGAACGGCAGCACACGCCAAAAACCTCTTAACTGTGAAGATTTCATGGACAGGTCGCACACCCCTAGTGGCACAGCGCAGCACTGCGCCTGCCAAGTGACATGACTTGCCAAAACACTGCCCAGCTGTACTGAGGATTTGTATTGATTATGCCTGTTCACAAGGTGGCAGACATGCGTTGGAGGAATCATGGCTGACACGGAATACACCAAAAAGGAAGAAATCCTTCTTCTTCTTCTTCTTCTTCTTCTTCTTTGAGATTAGAAAACAAATATGGCTGCTACCCATCGCTGTGGATATACTGAAATCGCAGACAGAGGAGCAAATTCAGGAGCAATGCTCCCGAATTTGCCAACTGTGATTCTAAAAAGAGATTACTTAGCTTATAGAGGTAAATAAAATTGGGCGATACGGTGGCGCAGTGGTTAGCACTGCGGCAGCACAGCAACTCACCCTTGGCCATGGGATCCCTGGTTCAATCCCAGCCCCTGACCAACAGTGATCTGTGTGGAGTTTGCATGTTCTCCCCGTATCTGCGTGGGTTTACTCCAGGATTTCTCCGGTTTCCTCCCACAGGCCAAAAACATGCAGGTTAGGTTAATTGGAGACTCTAAAGTGGCCCTAGGTGTGAATGTGTGTGTGAATGGTTAAAGGATAGCGCCGTACCGTGGCTGCTTCATCCATCCAGGTGGATGCCCTCAATTTCCCCTCTGGGGATCAATAAAGTATACAAAATTTAAAAAAAAAAAGTTTACATGGTGTTGTTGTTGTTATTGTTCTTCTTCTTCTTTTAGATTTGATTGGTGGTTGGCAACCAGCTTACACGTGCATTACCGCCACTAACTTGATTATCATCACTCTATATCCTCGTATAACGAGTTCTGAACAACTCCTTATGGGTGAAAAAATTATCCATTGTCTTCTTCGTCTTCTACTTCTTTTAGATTTGATTGGCAGTTGGCAACCAGCTTACAGGTGCATTACCGCCACGTACTTCACTCTATATCATCACTCTGTCTGGTCAGGCGCTGTAGTCCTTATCGCCACATACTTCACTCAGTAGACATCACTCTATGTATCAAAAGTCAGAATTCTTCTTGGTTGGCAACCTCTTCTTCGTCTTCTTCACTCTGTATCTTTGTATAAGAAGTTCTTATAAGGAATTCTGAACAATCTTCTTCTTCTTCTTCCATTAGCCGTCGTCAGCTATAAATCACTCTATACTGTATATCTTTACATGTTGTTACAACACAGGGAGTGCGATGCTGCCTGTATTCACCTGCTGCCGCTTCGCAGCGCCATGTGACTACAGAACAATCGCCCAGTTGCGTCGTCATATAGAAGGCGTCATATAAGATAAATTGCCACGAAATAAAAGAGAAATTGAGGTGGGATAATCATAAGAGTTTCTGGATGTGGGAGAGAAAGCACAATTGACTGACAGAAGGCAAAATAACGACCAGGATGGACGAAAATTGACAAAGCCAAAAGCCGCCTTCGCCAGCTGTAAGTGAAGAATTTCTTGGTTTCTTTACATTGTACTGATTTTCTGGTTCATACTGTATACTTGGAAGATAAGATAAGAAAATGCCCCAAACAAGAAACCATGACAAAAAAGCAGAACCATTCTTCGTGTAAGTATGTCCAAAGTCCATTTTTGACTGACAGTTATGTTATTCGATATGGCTGCTGTGGCATTATGCAAATTAGATGCATAAATTTACTCCTATCTCAAACTTTGGATCATATTGGATCATACTCATTTCAACATGAGCCTGAAACTGGGGAGGGTACCACAGCTGTGGAAAACATCTTGTGTGGTACCTGTACCAAAAACTTCCCACCCCAAAGACCTGAACAGCTACAGACCGGTGGCCTTGACGTCCCACTTGATGAAGACCCTGGAGAGACTGCTCCTTGCTCACCTCCGCCCCCTGGTGGAACCAGCGATGGATCCACTCCAGTTCGCCTACCAGCATGGCATTGGGGTGGAGGATGCGGTGATCTTCCTCCTTCACCGTTCTCTGTCCCACCTGGAGAAGCCCGGGAATATGGTGAGGATCATGTTCTTTGACTTCTCCAGTGCTTTCAACACCATCCAACCGATGATCCTGAAGGACAAGCTGCTGCGCGCAGGGGTGGACCAGCACCTGTCATCATGGATCCTGGACTACCTCACGAACCGGCCTCAGTTTGTGAGAACCCGGGACTGTGTGTCCGACACGATCATCAGTAGCACGGGGGCCCCCCAGGGAACGGTGCTGGCTCCCTTCCTGTTCACTCTTTATACTGCGGACTTCTCACACAACACAACACACTGCCATCTACAGAAGTTCTCTGATGACTCTGCGATCGTTGGCCTCATCTCCAATGGAGATGAAGCTGAGTACAGAGGGCTTATCCAGGACTTCATGGACTGGTGCCATCGGAACTGCCTCCAGATCAACGCGAGGAAAACTAAGGAGCTGGTGGTGGACTGCCGCAGGCATGGGCAGCCCCTCACAGTACCAGTAAATATACAGGGAACAGACATCGAGATGGTGACATCCTATAAGTACCTGGGTATTCATCTGAACAATAAACTAGACTGGTCACACAATACTGATGCACTCTACAAGAAGGGACAGCGCAGGCTGTTCCTGCTGAGGAGACTCAGGTCTTTTGGTGTACAAGGGGCGCTGCTGAAGTCATTCTATGACACGGTGGTGGCATCAGCCATCACTTTTGGAGTGGTCTGCTGGGGCAGTGGCATTACTGCAGCCGATAGGAAGAGACTGAACAAACTGATTAAGAAAGCTAGCTCTGTCCTGGGGCAGCGCCTTGATCCGATGGAGGAGATAGGAGAGAGAAGGACGGTGGCTAAACTGTCATCTCTGCTGGAGTCCGAGTTCCACCCTATGCAGGACATACTGAATGCACTGAGGAGCTCATTTAGCAGCAGACTACATCATCCCAGGTGCACAACCGAGAGGTTTCGTAGGTCCTTCCTACCAACGGCTGTCAGACTGTACAACCTAAGCAGGGCTGCTCGCAGAGATAGCAAAAAGACGTAACAAACTAATAGTTTTTTGAATGCAAAAGATGCAATAGACTTACACAATGGTCCTCTCCGGCATACAACTAGGAACATACCGGTCGCTATGGAGGGTGAGAATATGTATGGGCACATAATCATACCATGTAGGATAACTAAGTAGACGGTTATGCTGTTTCATTCCATCTAGCAACAATGCTCTGCACTGTGTGTGTTTATATATTTGCATATTTATTCCATCTAGCTACAATGCTCCGTACTGTGGGTGTTTATATATTTATATATCTACATATTATTCCATCTAGCTACATTGCTCCGCACTGTGTGTGTTTATATACTTGCATATTTATTCCACCTAGCTGCAATGCTCCGTACTGTGGGTGTTTATATATTTACATATTTATTCCATCTAGCTACAATGCTCTGCACTGTGTGTTCATATATTCATATATTTATTCCATCCAGCTACAATGCTCTGCACTGTGTGTCTGTGTGTGTGTGTATATATATATATTTTATAGTAATACGTACATATGTTTATTAGCTGCTCTTGCTTGCTTGTTTTTTTTTTTTTTTCTTGCCTTCTGATTGTTGCTCTGAGTGTTGCTATCCCTGTGCTGTTGCAATCCTGGAATTTCCCCGTTGTGGGACTAATAAAGGCTTATCTTATCTTATCTTATCTTATCTTATATTCTTCATCTTTCTAATTGACAGTAAGCCATTATCTCTTACCACTTTCAAGTTATAGCCTTGGAAATCTCTGATATGGCTGCCGTGGCATTTTGCATGGCATTATGCAAATTAGATACATAAATTTACTCCTATGTCAAACTTTGGATCATATTCTACATCTTTCTAATTGACAGCAAGCTATTGTCTCTTACCACTTTCAAGTTATAGCCTTGGAAATTTCTGACATCTGATCTGAATATTTTCTTGAAAAAGCTCATTACCACTGTTAACCACTAGGGGTTATGGCACAGTTTGGCGACATTCACAGTTAGGAGGTTTTAAGTCACAGTAGGTGTCGCATAGTGTGCTTTTGTGTCATTTTGGGTGGTCGTGCACCTTAATTTTTGTAACGTGGCAAATGCAGCACAGCCAGCTTATTAAAACAAATGAGGAAGGGAAAGATTTTTTTTTTCTTATTTTTCCAATATCTAGTGTAGTGTTTCTCAATCAGAGTTCCCTGGGACATTGAGGTTCCTGTGGGAAATTTCTTATTACCTCCGCCAAGGAGGTAATGGTTTTACCGGGGTTTGTCTGTCTGTCTGTCTGTTACCAACATAACTCAAAAAGTTATGGATTTTGACGAAATTTTCAGGAAAGGTGTGTAATGGCACAGGGAACAGATGATTAGATTTTGGTGATGATCTGAGAGTGCATATCTCCACCAAGGCCTTTGTTTGTATTTGTGCAGCAGGATTACACAAAAACTACTGGATGAATTTGGATGAAATGTTCACCAGAGGTGGTTCTTCGGCTAGAGAGGAAGCCATTACATTTTGGTGATGATCTGAGAATGCATATCTCAGCCAAGGCTCTTATTTTCTCACAGTGTGTTAGCAACAATACTTCAAAACTGATGGACAGACTTTGATGCAGTTTTCACCACAAGTGGCTATAGGCCTACACACAAACTCATTACATTTTGGAGGTGATCCATGACAGACTGAAGGAGCCTTGGTGGAGGTATGCACTCTATGAGTGCTTTTCTAGTTTTACTTCTTAATTGGTCCCCAAAAAATTGCAAATACATTGCTGTTGTCGTGCATAAGTTGTGTAGGCAGCCACGCACCCATGCACAACAACGGCAAATTATTTTAAATTTTTTGGACCAATTAAGAAGTGAAATTAGAACATTTCCTATATAAACATGAATGTTTCAAGGAGCCCTGGTTGAAAAACATGAACAAGTGCAATCTGATGTTTACGCATTTATTTTGGCAGAGAGGCTTTTGTTTTTTATACATTGAAAAAACTAGAAAAGCACTCATAGAGCGCATACCTCCACCAAGGCTCCTTCCGTTTCTCATTGAGCACCTTCAAAATGTAATGGGTTTGTGTTTAGGCCTAGAGCCACTTGTGGTGAAAATTGCATCAAAGTCTGTCCATCAGTTTTGGAGTGTTGTTGCTAACACACTGTGAGAAGATAAGAGCCTTGGTGGAGGTATGCATTCTCAGATCATCACCAAAATATAATGGGTTCCTCTATAGCCCAAGAACCACCTCTGGTGAAAATGTCATCCAAATCCATCCAGTAGTTTTTGTGTAATCCTGCTGCACAAATACAAACAAAGGCCTTGGTGGAGGTATGCACTCTCAGATCATCACCAAAATCAAATCATCTGTTCCCCATGCCATTACACACCTTTCCTGAAAATTTCATCAAATCTGTTCATAACTTTTAGAGTTATATTGGTAAGAGACAGAGAGACAGACAAACAGACAGACAGACAAACCCCGGTAAAAACATTACCTCCTTGGCGGAGGTAAAAAAAACAGTAAAACCAGTGTGGTGGGCTAGTGGTAGAGCATCTGCTCCAATAACTGGGAGGTTGTGGGTTCAAGCCCCAGCCAGGTCATACCAAAGACCATATTAAAAATGGTACTTCCTACCTTCTAGCTTGGTGCAGGGGGAGCACAAGCCAGAGAACTCACTGTGCCGGTCCCGAGCCGGATAAATGGGAAGGTTTGTGTCAGGATGGGCCACTGGTGTAAAAATCCTCGCGGATCATCATGATATCAGGTGATGATATACTGTGGCAACCCCGAGAGGGAGCAGCCAAAAGGAAAGAAAAAATATCCTGAAAAACACAATTATTTTTTTTTTATTAAATGGGTGTTTTAAACAGCAAGTTCAATGAAACATATAAAAATCAAGATAAATGACTTCCGGTTATGGCTGCCACGTAAGACAGACGCGTTTCACTCTGCTCTGCTCCTGGAGAAAAAAAATCGGCAAATAACTCTCTCATTTGGGACAGAACGTATCCCAGCGTCTGGGCGAGGATATGTCGGCGAAGCCTAAGGCTGGAAAACCAGGTAAAGGAAAAAGCGAGCCGCCGAAACAGTCCAAATTAACGGACTTTCAGGTCTGTGACGCAGCAAATAAAACTCCATATATGGCGGAGGAGGCTGGCAACGGTGCGATGTCTGCGGGGAATGGCGCAGATGCGCTAATGGCTGCCATGAGTTCAATGAGAGCGGACTTTTCCTCTAGATTTGATGGGATTATGACAGCGTTGGAAGGAATAAGAAAGGAATTGGGTGACTGTGTAGAACGAACGGCGCAGATGGAGCTCCGTCTCGCTAGTGCTGAAGATGACGTCACCCGTCTTCAATTAAAGGTGCGCACTTTGGAAAAAAAAAATAAATCTCTGGAAAATAATATTTTGGATTTGGAATCTCGGTCGAGACAGAATAACTTGAGGCTGGTGGGTCTTCCAGAGGAATCAGAAGGTCGGGACGTATGTTCCTTTCTGGAAAAGTGGATTCCGGAGGTGCTGGGCAGCGAGGAGTTGCAATCAGCAGTGGTTCTGGAAAAAGCACATCGTATTGGCCCACGGAGAGATAAGGGACCGCCGAGGACCTTAATTATGAAGTTTCTTAGCAACAGAGACAGGATGAAGATCTTCAACGCTGCACGAGCTAAAGGAGAGATTAAACACCAGGACCAGCAGGTGCGGTTCTACCCAGATTTGGCCACAGGAATCCAACAATTGAGGAAGCAGTTTGATCCCATACGTAAGGAGCTGCGCAACCTTGGGATTCGTCATGGTGTAATCTATCCTGCGAGACTGCTGACCACGTATGAGGGCAGAACCCACATCTTCAAGACCCCAGAGGAGGCGCAGGAGTTCATCAAGAAGATCAAAGAAGAAGAAGAGACTGGTGGGAGCTAAGCATGAACAAAATATAAGGTAGAATAATTAAGCATTTGCACAGGCATCTGACTGACTTGAAGTAAATAGTAAGTTTACAAAATATAGATTGTATTATATATTAAAAAAAAAAAAAAAAAAAAACAAACAACAAAAAAAAAACTATGATGTACAAAGTTGTTAAAAATTTTGGAGTTAAGTTGGAAAACTACAGAGGAGAGTTAATGTTACGTCATTAAAAGCAGTAGAGTTAGGGTGATTGGGAGGATGAAGAAGGAGTGGCTTAGGCTGTTCCCCGTGGGTGTGGAGCGGTCGATGGCTATATCGGGAGACGGAATTTTTCTTTTGATTTTGGGGGGTTTCCCACAAGTGTGGGAAGGGGAAATTTGTTTGTGTGTAGTTTGTAGGATGAATGTTCAACCACTCATGTTTTTGCTTCTCTGTATGAGCATGTTTACACTGCAAGGTAATCCCAAACTCTCTATTGATCATAAACCAAAGTGTTAATCTTAATTTAACTTCATGGAATTGCAGAGCCAGTTTAGAAAGCTTGGGATCAGTCCGCCAAGGTCTCCGCCTTTGACTGCCACCTAATCCACATAGCACCGGACTTCCATGATCCCTCCTGCAGGTGGTGAACCTACTGGAGGGCGGACCCATGTAACTCCTTCGGGCTGAGCCCGGCCGGGTCCCATGGGTGGAAACCCGGCCACCAGACGCTAGCCTTCGAGCCCCTCCCCCAGGCCTGGCTCCAGGGTGGGGCCCCGGTAACCCCATACCGGGCGGGGTACACTGAATCCTTGATATACAATTTATCATGAGAGTCTGTTGGATCGTTCTTCGTCTGGCCCTTCACCCAGGACCAGTTTGTCTTGGGAGACCCTATCAGAGGCAAATTGACAGACGGATTGGAGCAGCATCTGCAGTGATGCGGACGTTGTACCGGTCTGTTGTGGTGAAGAGGGAGCTTAGTTCTAAGGCAAGGCTGTCGATTTACCAGTCAATCTACGTTCCTACTCTCACCTATGGTCACGAGCTTTGGGTAATGACCGAAAGAACGAGATCGCGGATACAAGCGGCTGAAATGAGCTTTCTCCGTAGGATTGCTGGACTCACCCTCAGAGTTAGGGTGAGGAGCTCAGTCATCCGGGAGAGGCTCAGAGTAGAACCGCTGCTCCTCCACATTGAAAGGAGTCAGTTGAGGTGGTATGGGCATCTGATTAGGATGCCTCCTGGACGCCTCCCACTTGAGGTGTTTCAGGCACGTCCCACTGGGAGGAGACCCCGGGGCAGACCCAGGACTCGGTGGAGAGACTATGTCTCCCAGCTAGTCTGGGAACGCCTTGGTATCCCCTCTGAAGAGCTGGAGCAGGTGGCTGGGGAGAGGGAAGTCTGGGCTTCTCTGCTTGAACTGCTGCCTCCGCGACCCGGACCTCCGGAAAAGCGGTAGAAGATGGATGGATGGATGGATGGATGGAATTGCAGAGGTCTACAAAATTTAAAAAAACTTAAACAAGTTATGAATAAAATAAAAGACATGGGTTCAAAAATTGTGTTTTTACAAGAAACTCATTTAATAGAGGAGGATATAAAAAGAATTAGGAGTAGATGGCAAGGAAGTGTCTTCACCTCATCATTCTCATCCCGGGCCAGGGGAGTTATGACTCTCATACATAAATCAGTTCCTTTTCAAGTGAAAAATGTAATTGGAGACAAATTTGGAAGATATGTAATCATTCAAGGTTCTTTGCTATTAGAAAATATAAATCTTGTGAACTTATATGGTCCCAATATAGATGATCAGAAGTTCTTTGCTAATTTATTTCTTATCTTATCATCACTTACAGGGCAACATATAATAGCAGGGGATTTTAATTGTACATTGAACCCAGGTATAGATAGATCAACAGGACTGGATTGCACGCACATTGGATGTAGGATGACTATTAATCATTTTATGAAAGAATTGAGATTGTTAGATATATGGAGAGAAATGAAACCACAAGTTAAAGCCTATTCTTGTTATTCCAGTACCTACAAGACATTCTCACGTATTGATTATTTTTTGATTTCCACAGAATTAAGGTCCAAGATTCAAAACTGCTTTTATGATAACATCGTGATCTCTGATCATGCACCCTGTTGTCTAATATATGTAGATAAAAAATTGACAAAGGAATCAGGTAGATGGCAATTTCAGCATAAATGGCTTCAGGATGAGGAATTTGTCAAGTATATAGAAAAACAGATAGACGAGTTCTTTGACATCAATACTACACAAACATCAGCATGTGTAAAGTGGGAGGCTTTCAAAGCTTTTATTAGGGGACATATTATTAGTTATACAGGATCAAAATCTAAGAAGACTCGAGAGGAGAGAGCTAAATTGGAACATAAAATAAAAAGTCTTCAGGAAAAAGTGTATGCAGGAAGTGACCCAAGGTTGGAGAATGAATTACTGATTTTGAGAGCTGAATACGACAAAAAATCAGCGAATAGAGCTGCCTCGAGTCTTCTAAGATTGAAACAATCTTTTTATGAACAAGGTGAAAAATCAGGAAAATTATTAGCATGGCAGATTAAACAATTAGAAATTAAAACACCAATTACCAGTATTATAAGTAACGGACAGGTAGTTATAGATCCTTTAGAAATTAACAGAGCCTTTAGAGATTACTATGAAAAATTATATGATACCAAAAATGAATCTGATTTAACAAAACTAAATGGGTTTTTGAACGAACTATCTATACCGTGTATTCCAAATGAAAACAGGGAGATATTGGAGTCTAAAATTAGTCAAGAAGAAGTTGGGCTAGCCATTGATAATATGAAATCAGGAAAAAGTGCAGGACCAGATGGTCTTCCAGTTGACCTTTATAAAAAATTTAAGAATAAATTAATAAAACCTTTTTTGGAAATGGTTTTAGAAGCATTTCAAAATAATAATTTACCATCATACATAAATAATGCCTTAATTATACTGCTGCCAAAACCAGGTAAGCCCTCTAATAAATGTGAAAATATGAGACCAATAAGCCTATTAAACGCCGACCTTAAGATAATCTGTAAAATTTTAGCAAGACGAATACAAGAAATTTTACCAAATATCATTAATCGAGATCAGAATGGCTTTATAAAGGGTAGACAAGGCTTCCATAATGTAAGAAGACTATTTAATATTATTTATTTTAATAAAGAAGCACCGGATACAGCTCTCCTATCACTGGACGCCGAAAAGGCCTTTGATAGAGTTGAATGGCCCTTTCTTTTTGAAGTCCTACAAAGGTTTGGACTTGGAAATAATTTCATAAAATGGGTTCAAATAATATACAATAATGCTACAGCAGAAATCCTAACAAATAACAATATTTCAAAACCAATAAAAATCAATAGAGGATGTCGACAAGGCTGTCCACTTTCACCTTTACTGTTTACTATGGCAATTGAACCTTTAGCGATAGCGATACGTTTACATTCACAAATATATGGAATTAAAGTTGGACCAACAGAACATAAAATCTCCCTGTACGCCGATGACATAATTTTGTTTATGTCGAATCTAAAAAAATCAATTCCAACCTTGTTGAATTTAATAAAGAATTTTGGGGAAATATCAGGATATAAAATAAATAAAACTAAATCTTCAATATTAATGCTAAATGAGACCCAGAGAAATTACCCAGCCCCTGAGGTAAATCAATTCAATGTTGTAAATCAGTTTAAATATTTAGGAATCCAAATTGTGCCTAAGCTAGAATCAGTCGCCAGTGTCAACTATGAAGCCTTAATGTCAGATATCAATGAGTTAACTCAGAGATGGATGTCACTACCAATGTCGATGATCGGGAGAATCAATATACTTAAAAGCAATATTTTACCTAAAATACTTTATTTATTTCAATACATTCCCTTATCACCACCTTTAGATCTATTCTCAAGAATAAAAAAAAAGTTAGTGGAATTTATATGGAACAACAGGAGGGCTAGATTACGTCTGTCTTTATTATATTTACCATTTGATCGTGGAGGTCTGAAATGTCCAAATTTTATGTTGTATTATTGGTCGGCACAACTGAGGTCTATGACATATTATTTTTCATCAAATGATCTCCCTCACTGGACTGAAATGGAATCATACAATTTACCTTTACCTCTTCCCATATTCATATACTCAGATTCGGCAAAAAAATTACAAAAACAAGTTAAAAATCCATTTGTAAAGCATATGATCAAAATATGGTGTGAAGCTAAAAACTATTTAAAAGAACCACAGTTATTGTCACAATTTAGTCCAATATGGGGTAATCAATATTTTAAACCAGGGAGAGCGGACGCTGTATTTAAAGTATGGAATTTAAAAGGGATACAAAAGATTCAGGATTTATATTTGCCAGGTGCAGATAACATAATGTCTTTTGAAGAGCTGAGGATCAAATTTAATCTCAATAGAACACATTTTTTTAAATATCTTCAACTTAGAAACTTTATTCGATCAAATCAAAATAAAGCTCTCACTCGACCTATTTACTCATCCTTGGAAAAAATGATGATGAAAGATAGTAAAAGAAAGGGTATTATTTCAGAGTTTTATAACTCATTGACACTATCTTCAAGTGAAAATTCACTGAAAAGATTAAACTACTGGAAAGAAGATCTGCAAACTGAAATTTCAGAGGAACAATGGGAATTGGCTTGTACAGAAGCTCAAACCAAATCAATAAATGTACGCCTTAAATTGATACATTTCAAATGGTTAATGCGGATGTATGTTACACCGGAGGAGTTAAATAGATATAACAAAAATATACCAGATACATGCACAAAATGCATGGAAAGTAAAGGAACTCTATTTCATTGTTTATGGGAATGTAGATTAATAAGAATGTTTTGGGAAGAGGTGAGGGTAACAATTGAAAAAATAATCTCAAAACAAATCATATTGAATCCTAAACTGTTTTTGTTGGGTCTGTACCCAGAAAAGCATAATTTTAATAAAAGTGAAAGAACATTCATAGACCTCAGTTTGCTTAATGCCAAAAAATGTATTGCACTATTATGGAAAAAGACTCATAGACCAGATGTGACTCAGTGGTTAAGACAGATGTTAACAAACCTTCCATTAGAAAGAATAACATATATACTGAAATCAAAGGAAATTGTGTTTGAGAATATATGGAGACCTTTTATTGATTATGTAAAAAATTTAAACATAACTCTTGAAGAAGAAGGTGAATGATGTGTGTGGACCTTGTAAATTCCAAACTGGTGAACATAATATGTATACTTATGTGTTGGATTGTCTAGACTAAACAGAGGAGCATTGTTGAAGACTTGATTTTGTTGGTGGTTGTTGGTGTTTTTAGTGCATTTTTTTTTTGTAGTACTTTAGTGTTAGTGTTTGATTGTTTGTATCATGTTTGTTCAAAAAAAAAAAGGTTCAATAAAGATATTGTGGAAAAAAAAAAATCAAGATAAATGTATTTAGTTTGGTCGCTCAGAATAACAGATAAAATCATTGTCCCGTACTGTGAAAACTGGGGACACCCCACAGCTGATATTGTCATGATGCTGAGCACCGTGCTCATGCTTTCAGTTAATTCCTGATTATTTTCTGTATTTCCTTGTCTCAGTGTTATTATTTGATTTTATGTTTGGTTTTGGGTGTATTATGCATTTTGAGTTTGTCAGTGGTTTCTGTTTATGAAAGTTCTTGTCCTTAGTTTTTATTATTATTATTGTTCTGTCAATTACATTATGCACCCATGAGCGTTCAGGCTCTTAGTTTAAATATTATCCCCCATTAGACGTGAGCCTACCCTCACGTTTTCCTCCAGTCTACCTTTTGTCATATCCTGTTGTGCTTTTATTTTGACAGTGTGTTTTGTTTACTTCCTGTGCTAGCTCAGGATTGTGGTCTAGCACAGCTGTTATCATTTTGGTTTAATTACTCCTCACTCCTGTTACCCACACCTGCCCTCTTTTTCTGTAATTCCTCCTCACCTTATTTAAGGGGCTGCTTCACGGTTGGCCGGCGCAGCACCCTTCTCAGCGATCAAACGCAAGTTCCATGTTTGAATTCTTCTCTATTATCTGATGTGAGTCCCACATTAATTCTCTGTATTTATCCTGCGTGTGCTCCACGCTCATTTCTCTTGTTATTTTCGTGTGTTCTACAATTTGCTGCCGTTTCCATGTGCCTCAGCCTCTGTGCCGTTCGGCACCTTGTTTATTCCTCATTTTTAGTTTTGGCTTGCTATAATTTGTGTTTGTCATTATTAAACTTGCAAACTCACAGCCGGCATTTGGTGTCTTTATTCCTGCCTTAAAAGGGCAGTTTATGACAGATATAAATGGTTATAGCCATTCAGTGACGTTACTATTCGCTCACACGACCCATGTGTCAGGTATACACAAGACTTATGGAGTCATCGTCCCTTGTCATTGTGTGCTAAATATGTCCCTGTGGGTGAATATACTTAGTGGCACCATGCAGAATTTCTGTGCAAAAGCTGTTTTGGGAAGCTTTTTGTAAAGTGATGGATGCCAACTCCTATAAAATATCCAGGTTAAGAATATATTTAAAGATGATATTTAACAATTAAACAAACTGATAATTAGAAGCTACTGCCTGACAAACTAATTCTCTTCTGTTGCAAAGTCAAGCAGATGTCACATGAATGGGAGCATCATTGTAGGCTAAATAATTAGTGCAAGTGTTCACACATTATTGATAATTACAAGGAGGAATCTTTACCTGTGGAATAATTGCTGGAATGATGCCTTTTGCTCTGGAGCTACGTTACCACATACTCTGCACAGTATACATACAGTTAGGCCCAGAAATATTTGGACAGTGACACAATCTTCATGATTTGGGCTCTGCATGCCACCACATTGGATTTGAAACGAAACAACTACAACAGAATTGAAGTGCAGACTTTAAGGTTTAATTCAAGGGGTTGAACAAAAATATATGATTAAACATGTAGGAACTGTAGCTATTTTTATACAGACGCTCCTCATTTCAGGGGCTCAAAAGTAATTGGACAAATAAACATAACCCTAAGTAAAATGTTACTTTTCAATATTTTGTTGAGAATCCTTTGCAGGCAATGACTGCCTGAAGTCTGGAACACGTGGACATCACCAAACGCTGGGTTTCCTCCTTTGTGATGCTTTGCCAGGCCTTTACTGCAGCTGTCTTCAGTTGCTGCTTGTTTGTGGGTCTTTCTGCCTTAAGTTTTGTCATGAGCAAGTGAAATGCATGCTCGATTGGGTTGAGATCTTGTGATTGACTCGGCCATTGCAGAATATTCCGCTTCTTTGCTTTAAAAAACTCCTGGGTTGCTTTTGCAGTATGTTTTGGATCATTGTCCATCTGTACTGTGAAGCGCTGTCCAGTCAACTTTGCTGCATTTGGCTGAATCTGAGCAGAAAGTATATCCCTATACACTTCAGAATTCATCCAGCTGCTTCTGTCTTTTGTCACATCATCAATAAACACAAGTGACCCAGTGCCATTGGAAGCCATGCATGCCCATGCCATCACACTGCCTCCACCATGTTTTACAGAAGATGTGGTGTGCTTTGGATCATGAGCTGTTCCAATTCTTCTCCAAACTTTCTTCTTCCCATCATTCTGGTACAGGTTGATCTTAGTCTCATCTGTCCAAAGAATGCTGTTCCAGAACTGGGCTGGCTTCTTCAGGTGTTTTTTGGCAAAGTCAATTCTAGCCTTTCTATTTTTGAGACTGATTAATGGTTTGCACCTTGTGGTGAATCCTTTGTATTTGCTCTCATGAAGTCTTCTCTTTATGGTAGACTTCTGGAGAGTGTTCTTCACTTGAGTGGATGTTGTGAAGGGGTTGTTCTTCAACATGGAAAGGATTCTGCGATCATCCACCACTGTTGTCTTCCGTGGACGTCCAGGCCTTTTTGAGTTCCCAAGCTCACCAGTGCACTCTTTTTTTCTCAGAATGTACCAAACTGTTGATTTGGCCACTCCTAACATTTCTGCTATCTCTCTGATAGATTTCTTCTTTTTTTTCAGCCTCAGGATGGTCTGTTTCACCTCCATTGAGAGCTCCTTTGACCGCATGTTGTGTGTTCACAGCAACAGCTTCCAAATGCAAACGCCACACCTGGAATCAACTCCAGACCTTTTAACTGCTTAATTGATGACAGGTTAATGAGGGAAGAGCCCATGCAGCCTTGTTATTTTTTTTTTTTGCAGCCTTCTGAGTCAATTGTCCAATTACTTTTGGTCCCTTGAAAAAGAGGCGGCTACATATTAAAGAGCTGTAATTCCTAAACCTTTGCTCCAATTTGGATGTGAATACTCTCAAATTACAGCTGAGAGTCTGCACTTTAAGCCCATATTGATTATATAATTGTATCCTGAATATGTTTTCGTAAATAGCTAAAACAACAAAACTTGTGTCACTGTCCAAATATTTTTGGGCCTAGCTGTAGTTAGAAAATGCTTTCATAGCTTTGGATGCATTATTCATAAAGATACAGTGTTTTGGAGTCTTAATATTTTGCTTTTATTGAGAGACAGCTGGAGCCAAATACAGTAGACGTTATCATATGATTTTTAAATTAGCAGCATAGTTGAGATCCTGTTTGCGTTTAGATCCAACTTGATAGAGTCAATCCCTATTACGAAGCAGAGATGTTAAACGCCATTAATAAGGCCCATACTTATTCAGTTTTCAGTGCAACCTAACAACATTGGTTATATAATGTATTACAGTGTTCTGTTCTGGGCAGGGAGTAAGATGTGCATATTAATTTAAACTAAATTTAATTTGCATGTTGGAGGATCAGACTTATCCTAGACTTGTCTAAAAAGATTTTACAGTGTACTTCCTAATGGTGTAACTATAGTTTTTTCAGTTTGATCAATTTTGCAATTTGACATTGTGTATCAAGGCCATATCATCTGTCATTTACAAAAATTTTAACTCACAAAATCATAATCACCACCCACTGTACCATTTCAGATAGTATCAAATAATTGCTTGTGTGACTCACCTAATGCAGGTTATTGAATATCCTTCATAGTAATAAGACGGAATGGCATAATTGTCAATCAAAGAGCACAACGAGCAGCCTGAAAAATACTGAAGGCCTGATCTGAACTAAACAGTAAAAAACATGCGCATCCTCTGTCATTTTAAAGTTTGCATGTGAATGAACGCACGTTCAGCTGAGCAGTCCTGACTTCTTAAGCGGTCGCTGACCATGAAAGTGGAGTTTATGGCCTGTGGTGAAGAAGTAGACTTGTAAGTGTGTGTTTAAAGCTTAGAGTAAGTAGTAGTGTCTGGGGAGGCAGAGGACATGTGGTGGACAGACAGTCAGCTGGCAGATTTGTTGGTCTGTCAGTCCGTCACTTTCACGCCATGGCGTGTAATGTAGCGGGGAGCAGAGATGAGATGATGGATACCAGAAAAATGAGGTCATCTTTTAGGCCTGCCTCATGTTGGATATGTTTTTATTCTATTTTTTTTTCTTCTACAGTGATTTAACTGAAGTCCAAGTACTGTATATCAACTTGTTTGTGTGTAATTTAATCCTAATCTTTCTAAAGTTTTGCTTGATTTACAGTTATTTAGTGGAAATGACTTATTTAATAGAGTCTGGAATCCATCCATTCATGTACTGTCTTAGATTTAAGCTGTTTTTCCATCACAGGATTATTATGAGAGGTTTTTTTTTTTTTTTTGCATTCCCAATACAATATATTGCCAGAAGTATTGGGACACCCCTCCAAATGAGTGGGCATCAATGCACAAAGTAAGGTCCCTAAAGACATGGATGAGCGAGATTTGATGTGGAGGAACTTGACTGGCCTTCACAGAAGAGATGAAGCTGCTATCACTGCAAAGGGTGACTTTCCACAAGGTTTAGGAGTGTTTCAACATAGTCTCTCCTTCAGTCCACACACTTCTTCCATTGGTGTTGCACCACTTGGATCCCTGCGGTTGAAAAATAAACCACATTTGGTCAAATTTGACCACTATGAACTTTTCAGCCCCTCCCCCTCCCACCGTAAATAAACAAAATAAATAAAGTAAGTATTTATACTTACTTTATTTATTTTGGTGTGCTTGTGCACCTTAGTCCGTTGGCATGCAACACACGCTGCAGCCCATTCTTTCACATCCCTGTGTAAGTGAGGCCAAACGAATTTGGACCCCACTAGTTTAACTGACGCTCGCACGCCGGGATGTGAAAGGGAGTGGATGGACTCGAAAACGCAGCGGCGTCAGGAGCTTGGAACCACGGTGCGGGTGCAGCCGATGGAGATGTTGCAGAGCAAGGGATGGCACCGTTCTTGTACCGTCTCTGCTCTCAAGTTTTAATCCGGTAGCTGCGGACTGGAGCGTGCAAATGTCTGCATCCCTGGTTTGGTTTGCGCCGATTGCAGAAAAATCGATGCCCATGTATACCGTAGAGACCAGCGCGTGTGACAAGCAGTCTGCCACAACGTTCAGTTTACCGGCTACGTGTTGGATGTTGGTCGTGAACTCTGAAATTGCGGCCAAGTGCCGTTGTTGCCGAGCTGACCATGGTTCTGAGACTTTGGACATCGCGTAGGTCAGTGGTTTATGATCAACAAACGCGGTAAACTCGCGACCCTCGAGTCAGAACTGAAAATGATGTGTAGCGAGGTGGAGAGCCAACAGTTAAAAGCGCTATACTTACGCTCGTTGTTGTGGAAAGTACAGCTGAAAAAGGCAAGGGGCTGCCATGAACCGGAGACGTACTGCTTCACTACAGCTCCTACTGTGATGTCAGATGTGCCTGTTGTGAGCGCTATCCACGCTGACAGGGCTGGGTGGGCCAGCAGAGCTGCTATAGTGAGCATCATTTTGGCATTTGTGAACACCTGGATCTGCTCGGGGCTCCTGTCGATGCTATCTGCGGGCTTCTTTTTCTTGAGCGTGCCATATAGCGGCTGCAGCAGCTGTGCTGCGTGGGGGAGGAAGCAGTTATAAAAACTGACCATCCCCAAAAATTACTGCAGCGCCCTCACAGTCTGTGGACACGGAAAATCCGACACTATGCGCACTTTATCCGACAGCGGGATCGCGCCATCTGGCGAGATGCAGTGGCCCAAAAAGTTGATTACCGGCAGCCCGAACTGACATTTCACAGGGTTAACAATCAGCCCGTGCGCTTCCAAACATTGGAAAACTTGTTTGAGATGGGGGAGGTGCTCCTCCTCTGACGCGCTAGCCACCAAAATGTTGTCCAAGTAGACGAAAACGAACGGCAAGTCACAGAGCACCGCGTCCATCATCCTTTGGAAAGTTTGTTCTGTGCCCTTTAACCCGAATGGCACGTGCAAAAATGTGAAAAGATCGAAGGGAGTTATTACTGCTGTTTTGGGGGCATCCTCTGCGTGAACCGGGACCTGGTGGTAACTGCGAACAAGATCCACTTCTGAAAAAATGAGCATCCCGGCCAGGTGCACGGAAAAATCCTGGATGTGCGGGATGGGGTAACGATCGTGTTCCGTGGCGTTGTTTAAACGTCAGAAATTGCCGCACGGCCACCACAACCCATCAGACTTGGGCACCATGTGCAGCGGGGATGTCCAAGGGCTGTTGGAGTGCCTAACGATGCCTAAGCATTCTAAGTTAGCAAACTCCTCGCGTGTGATGGCTAGTTTAGCCGCATCCAGGCGGCAAGGGCACACAAACACGGGCAGACCTTCCGTGGTGATAAAATGCTCGACGCCGTGCTTGGTTACCATAGTGGAAAAGTGGGCACAGTGAGTGCTGGGAACTTGGAAAGTAAATGCTGGTACTTACCCCCTGGAGCTTGAATAGTTCCGTGTGTTGGTGGCCCAGCTCCCCGAGCTGTGCAGGGCAAGGAGGAAAAGGATACAGCGTCTACTAAATGCCTGTTGGCAACATCAGCAGGTAGTCCATGAGCACACAGAAAATCAGCACCTAAGATGGGGCCCAAACATGCAGCTACCACAGAGTCCCACTGGTAATTGCGTCCATGTAAACATACAGTCACCATCCTTTCTCCAAACGTCCTGATGTGGGATCTGTTTGCAGCTGTTAAACACGGCCCACAGCCTTCTGCCAGCCTGTCTGCACTGACTGGCAAAATGAGGCTCTTCTGGGAGCCAAACTCTACCAGAAAACGTCTCCACAAACGTGTGTCCGTGATGAAAAGCAGCTTCTCTCTGTCGCCAGCGGTCGCAGCTGCTCCTGACCGCTGGCTGTCCCGTTTCCCGGTTTCTTGAAGTGGCACAGTGGCAGACAACGTTGCGCTTCCTTGCCAACTTGCGGTTATCCTTGCGGTGATAAAAACACAGCGTCCCGGTCCTGTTTCTCCGGGTGGCCGTCCTGGCCACCACCATTGGCTCCTTGACCTCGCTGGGCTCCGCCGGAGATCCTGGTCTCACTGCCTGAACGCTGAAAGCCTTGTTTGCCAGGATGATGCAGTCTGCCTTCTCTGCCAGCACGTGGTAGTCCCTGGCCACCAGCAGTGGTGAGTTAGCAAGAATCGCTCTCACAGAAGCTGGTAGGTTTCTGAGGAAGAGGTGGGCGAAAAGGAAAGATCCGTTGTCCGTGCCCATCAACGCAAGCATGCTCTCCATCAGGTCCACACCCGATCTGTCTCCTAGCTCCGAGCAGGTAAGGAGCTTTTCTGCCCTCTTTCCATCTGAAAGGGTATAACGGCGCAGCGGCAGTCGCTTGAGAGCGCTGTATTTTCCTTGGGCTGGCGGGGCCTGGAGTAGACTCCTGGCGCACTGCGTGGCACGCACATCCAGCGATGCCACCACATGGTGGTACTTTGGGTCGTCTGCCATAACTCCGCAGAGGGCAAACTGGGCTTCCACATGAATAAACCAAGTAGCCGGGTCGTGAAGCTATAATCAGAATCAGAATCAGAATCAGGTTTATTGCCATTGTTCATGTAGTACACAAACTAGGAATTTGTCTCGGTGCAATGCTGCAACATTAAACATGATAAGATAAAAGAAATAAACTATACATGCAAAAAAGTGTAGAATAAGAGTAAGTGATACTGGTCAGCAGTTAAAAAAAATATTAGCGAGCAGCAGATACTGTGGAGAACTATATAGTACAGTCGGTAATGCAGGAAGAAAACAGTGATGATTGACATGAGTCTGGTTGAGCTGCTGTACATAGTGCACGAGAGTCAATAAGTCACTTAGTGTTCAGCAGTCTGATGGCAGAGGGGAAGAAGCTGTTCATGTGACGGGAGGTTTTAGTCTGGATGGACCGAAGTCTTCTACCTGAGGGGAGGGGGGCAAACAGTACGTGACCAGGGTGTGAGGGATCGGCTATGATCCGGCCAGCACGCCTCCGGGTCCTGGAGATGTACAGATCCTGGAGAGATGGGAGCTTGCAGCCGATCACCTTCTCAGCAGTGCGCACGACGCGCTGCAGCCTTAGTCTGTCTCTGGCAGTGGCTCCTGCGTACCACACGGTTATGGAGGTGGTGAGGATGGACTCGATGATGGCTGTGTAGAACTGCACTAACATCTTGGTGGGTAGCTTGAGCTTCCTCAGCTGCCGCAGGAAGAACATCCTCTGCTGGGCTTTTTTGATGAGTGAGCTGATGGTCGGCTCCCATTTGAGGTCCCTGGTGATGGTAGTGCCTAGGAAGCGGAAGGAATCAGCAGTGGTGATGGGAGAGCCTGAGAGGGTGAGGGGGGGCAGAGGGGTAGTGACTTTCCTGAAGTCTACAATCATCTCCACTGTCTTCAGAGCGTTCAGCTGCAGGTTGTTATTGTTGCACCAGGACGCCAGCTGGGCCACCTCTCTCCTGTAGGCGGACTCGTCGCCGTTGGAGATGAGCCCGATGAGGGTGGTGTCGTCCGCAAACTTGATCAACTTGACAGACTGGTGGCTGGAGGTGCAGGAGTTGGTGTAAAGGGAGAAGAGTAGGGGGGAAAGTACACAGCCCTGGGGTGATCCGGTGCTGATGCTAGTAGAGTCTGAGACAGTCTTTCCCAGCCGCACATGCTGCCTCCGGTCCGTCAGGAAGTCGGTGATCCACCTGCAGAGGGAGTCAGGCACGTTGAGCAGGGACAGCTTGTCCCGGAGCAGAGCGGGGCGGATGGTGTTGAATGCGGAGCTGAAGTCCACAAACAGGATCCTGGCGTAGGTTCCCGGGGAGTCCAGGTGCTGCAGGATGGAGTGGAGGGCCAGGTTGACTGCGTCGTCTACAGACCTGTTGGCTCGGTAGGCAAACTGCAGCGGGTCCAGGAGAGGGGTGGTGATGGACTTGAGGTGGGGCAGGACCAGGCGCTCAAAAGACTTCATGACTACAGAGGTGAGCGCTACAGGTCTGTAGTCATTAAGTCCAGTGATCCGTGGCTTCTTGGGGACAGGGATGATGGTGGAGGATTTGAGGCAGGACGGCACGTGGCATAACTTAAGGGAGGTGTTAAAAATGTCTGTGAAGACAGGAGCCAGCTGTTTCGCACAGTGTCTCAGGGTGGAGGGAGACACGCCGTCCGGGCCGGGGGCCTTGCGCGGGTTCAGTCTGGAGAACTGTTTGAGCACATCCTGCTCACTGATGATAAGGGCAGGGGGGGAGGAGGGGGGGTGCCTTTAATGAAGTAGGGATTGTGGAGGCTGTGGAGCTGGAGGGGGGGGGGGGTTGGACACAGATGACGAGGTGTCAAAACGGGCATAGTGTTGGGACAGTCTTTGACAAAGGGCTTTGTCATCCTGACCTTTAGGAGCCTGAGGGCGATAGTTGGTGATTTGCCTCAGTCCTCTCCACACGGAAGCCGAATCATTAGCAGTGAACTGCTGCTGGAGTCTCTCTGAGTATAGAGATTTAGCCCTCTTCAGCTCTCTGTTAAACCGGTATTTAACCTCCCTGTAGCAGTCCCTGTCTCCACTTTTCAGCGCTGCTTCCTTCTCCTTCCTGATCTGTCTGAGCTTAGCTGTGAACCAGGGTTTGTCATTAGAGTACCTCACCCTGGTGCGTGATGGAAGAATGATCTCTTCACAAAAGTGGATATATGAGTTCACAGTGTCCGTGTACTCATCCAGATCATGCGTGGTTCCTTTAAACATGCCCCAGTCAGATATTTCCATGCACGTTTCCAGCTTCTCCTCAGCATCACTGGTCCGTATCTTCGTAGTGCTCACAACAGGTTTAGTGAGCTTCAATCTCTGTCTGTATGTGGGGATGAGGTGAACCATCACGTGATCAGATAATCCCAGCGCAGCGCGAGGAACAGCGCGATATGCGTCTTTCACTGTGGTGTAACAGTGATCCAGTGTGTTTAATCCTCTGGTGGGGCATTTAATAAACTGTTTGTAGCGGGGGAGATCGTGGCTCAGATTGCACTGATTAAAGTCGCCAGCCACAATAATCAGCGAGTCTGGGAAACTCCGCTCTGTGTGTTGAATGTGATCCGCGAGCACGCGCTGAGCTTCGCGCGTGTCCGCGTCGGGAGGGGCGTACACAGCGATCAGTATAAAAGAAGCAAACTCCCGCGGGGAATAAAAAGGCTTGCAATTGATAACAAGAAATTCCAGGGCGGGAGAACAGTGTTTGGAAATTACCGTTACATCAGAGCACCAGCTGCAGTTGATGTAGAAGCAGACTCCGCCTCCTGTGGTCTTGCCGGAAAGCTCTGTGTCACGATCAGCCCGGAAGAGCTGGAAGCCGTCGAGGCGCAGCGTGCTGTCCGGTATATTTTCCCGGAGCCAGGTCTCAGTAAAGCAGAGGGCAGCTGAGGAGGCGAGGTCCCTAAAACGCATCAGCAGTCTCAGTTCATCTACCTTGTTAGAGAGAGAGTTGGTATTGGACAGAAATATGCCAGGCAGCGCCGTTCGTGAGCCTCTCCTGCGAAGCCGCACGAGAGCGCCCGCTCGTCTACCTCTCTTCCGCCGTCTCACTTTCCGAGCCAAGCAATGAACCAGATCGGCGGCAGGGGCTAAAAAAACTGGGAGGAGGTCCGTGGGTGTGAAAGTCCTGATATTTAGAAGTTCTTCACGGGTATAAGTGCAAGCAGACACACAATTGACAAACAAAAACAAACAAAGAGCGCAGCGAAGCACCATGTCGACCGCTGTGGGCGCCATCTTGGAGTCTGACTATAAGTCCAGGAGTCTGACTGCAACGGCACATGCAGCGGTGGGAGACTCCAGCGGGAGTGTCTCCGTGGTGGTGCTCGGTCTGTTTTCCATTTCACGTCTCTAGGTCACCGATGTGGAGGATGAAAGCAGACGAGACACGAGCTGACGACACAGAGGTTTATTTCACCTCAACACAGATTAGAAACACTCCGAGTGCTAAAGCGATCTGCTTTATACATTTTCTCCTCGCCTCTGGCTCTCAGGGTGAACACGTACCTGTTACCAAGTGTGAACACACATCAACATACACATTAACACATTTGCGCGCCTGCGTCCTCAGGTGTGAGCCTGGCACTGCGGGGGCAAAAGGCACATCTTTATTTACTACATATCCCCGGTGCTCTGGCACCTCCAACACCCCGAAGCACTGGGTGGAGTGTCATCTCCTTTGTGTCACAGTGGAAACATTATTTTAACAGTGAGTTTCAGCTGTTTTGTAGTTTGGCAGACCCACCTAATAGAGCCAAACAGAATTTTGCAGACAGCCGTAACTTCTCACGCCAGGTGTAAACTTTGCAGCTCTTCTCATGTCACATTTCTTTTTATACATCCCACTGTGTGCGTGAAAATCAGCGTATACTGTGTTTTTGTGCATGCACACTGTTTATACATGAAGCCCCTGGATTTTTTTATTTGTCCACATAGTTAGTATGACTGCGTAGAAATAGTATCCTTAAATCTAATAGCGAAGTCATATACAGGTTTAATTTTATGTCAATGCTAATGGTCACAACTCTGCCCCACAAAGATACAGTCCAACTCCTCTGACCGTCTCTGTACTTCTCCATCAACACTCTTAAAGCAAACATTGCACCTGTAGTATGCCTTCTTGGCATGAAACCATACTGCTGCTCACTGATTGTGACCTCTCTTCTTAAACTGGCTTCAACGGCTCTTTCCCACAGCTTCATAGCGTGACTGATCAACTTTATGTCTCTGTAGTGACTACAGCTCTGAGCGTCACCCTTGTTCTTGAAAATTGGTACCACAACACTTCTTCTCCACTCCTGAGGCATCCTTTCACTCTCCACTCTCCTTGAAATACAGACGAACCCATGATCCATGAGTGCATACCTCCACCAAGGACCTATGTTGCAGTGTACAGAGGGATGAAGGCAGGGAGGGAGGGAGGGAGGGAGGGAAGGAGCCTTGGCAGAGGTATGCACTCTCTGAGTGCTTTTCTGTTTTAACCTTATATGCCTATATGCTAACACATTGCAAGAATGTAGGGCTTTGGCAGAGGTAAGCGCTCGTGGATCACCTCCAAAATCTTTCATGTTAATCTGGAGCCCAAAGGCCACCTTTGGTTAAAATTTCATCCAAATATGTCCAGTAGTTTTTGTGCAATCCTGCTGCACAAAAACAAGAGCCTTGACAGAGGTATGTGCTCTGGGATCACCTCCAAAATCTAATATGTTCATCTGTAGGCCAGAGGCCACCTCTGGTGATAATTTCATTCAAATCTGCCTCGTAGTTTTTGTGTGTTCCTGCTAACAGACAGACAGATGAACAAGCTGTCAAAAATATTACCTCCTTGGCGGAGGTAAAAATGCGTGAAAATCGTCCATAGATGCATAGAGTGTTCTGACATTCATCTTCTATTGTGTTAAAAACAAAAAATAATCAAGTGACATTTTATTTACAGACTTGTAGGAATGTAAATATGACCTTGGTGTTAGGGAAATAACTACGCACTGTGAACCTTTTGAAATTCAGATCTGGTTTCTGGTTTGGTCAATAGTTCCTGCTTTTTAAGCACGTCCCAAATAGGGAGTAATCAGATTACTGTCTAGTAAAGAAGGGGAGTAACACTTAAACCAAGGTAGAAAAATGTTAAAAGCAAAATTACACTAGTGGTAATGGATTAATAGGCTCTTCCAAGGTGGTGGGGCATAACAAAAACGGAAGAGGAGGTATGAGGAGTCTGACCCAAGGTTGACAGAATCAGGTTATCTATAATTGAATTGTTATGAATTATACCCTAATATACCATAGCTTGAAAGGTTACTATGTTCTTTTGTTCAAATTTTAATTGTGACTCTACTGTTTGTATGCAAGATAGAAAGGAGACAGTGTGTGTATTAGTTTGAAGTTCTTAACTAAATGAATTTATTCAAATTAAAAGACTTAAATAATTTTCTTGAGGACTCATTTATAATTGCATTATGCCTTAATAAAGGTTATGATTGATGAATGCACAAGCACGATATTGTTAGAATGTTGACATAACGTGATCAAAACTTTCCTCTTAATCATTTGTGGTTTGAGGTTCTGTGTCAGTAGAGTCAGATTTCTAACTTTAATAACACAGTCACACATTATACTTTCTGCATTTTTCCAGCAATATTGTTCTAATACTAATAAGATAATAAGATAATAACTACAGATTAATAATAGCACATAACAGGTGTGATTGATGATACTTACTTTGGCCCTAAGCCCCTGACCCTAAATGTAACTCTAACCCAAGATTTTGTTTTTCAAAGCAATGTTTTCCTTACTGGGACTACCTTCCAGCAGTGCCATGGATGTTTGTCTAAGCTGAACTGCCAACAGTAATACGATCCTCCACAGACAGAGGAGTTTGAGCTAATGAATCTAATTTGACGGCTCGCTCGCACGGTGCTCAGGGGTGCATTAACAACCAACCCTGTGCCTCTGATTTCCCTGTCTGTCCACCCTGTACCGTCATAAACAGCCGGAGAAACCCAGAGTTGTTTTAGGCACGCTATAAAAATATCTGCTTACTCAAGTTCATTGTGTTTAAAAGGCTGCTGTGAGTCTGCTATATGAAGCGGCATCTCTCCCGAGGAAGGAAACCCTCGACGTCTGCGCTACACAGACCGGCTCTTTGTCTGTCGCAGTGCTTCAGAGCTCATAAAGTCAAACAAACTGTACAGGAACCCGGGAGACTTGGAGGCAGACGATATGAGGAGAAAACGCTGCTCTTTGCATAGAATGTTTCCACAGCGGTTGGTCACCATATGTGTGAACTGAATTTGCTCGTGGAGATAATATTGGTTGAGCATGATTATAATTTGCCAGAGAATAAACAGTCATAGTTGTCAACTGAACTTGACAATTTTACCTGATTCAGATTTGAACAGGGGATTAACTAGTGTCCATGATACTGGGTATGGATGTGTATAAATGTTCGGTAGTAGTCGGAGAAGCCGTTGGCACGGATTGGAGGCCATATTTCCATCAGTCTGCCCCAGGGCAGTTGTGGCTACAGCAGTAGCTTACCACTACCATTGTCTGTCTATGGAGTGAATGAATAATGGACTCATTGTAAAGTGCTTTGGGTATCTTGAAAGGCACTATATAAATGCAGTCCATTATTATTATTATTATTATTATTATTATTATTATTATTATTATTATTATTATCATATTATAATGCAAGAAACCAATGTCTGTGTGTCTGTTCCGCGCGTATTTCCCGAACTGTTCGTCAGTCTGGCCTCAGATTTTATACGTGCTTTGCTGAGGTTACGGGGATGTGCATCCCCGAATTTCAGCCTCCCCTGATATGCGGAAGTTTAGGAGGGGAAATCTTTGATGAACGTCCATAGGGTAGCTATGGGTGTTCATAGCTATGACATCATAGACGCAATGGATCTAATGGATTGGGGGGCAATGGATCAGCGTTCTCGTCGCGCCCTCCGCCAGTACCCGGGCTCGCCTGGGGAAGCTAATGATCCTACCAGCAGACTAAATTCGAAGAGACGACGCCTCTGTGCCAAGTCAAAGAAGAATCCTAGTCACAGTCCTAAAGCCGAAAGCAAACAGCCCCAAGAGCACTTTGTGGTAGGATCGGCCCTTCGCATATTACAACTAAACGTTGAAGGCCTATCTGCAGCCAAGCGAAGCCTTATCGAAGTCCTCGCCTTCCAACATTCGATTGATGTAATCTGCCTCCAAGAGACTCATATTGGCACAGAGGAAGCTGGCCGCTTCACCATCAAAGGCTTTGACCTCCTGTGCTATGTTCTACATGCTAAACATGGACGTGCCACCTATGTGCGTTCTGACATAGTTGAAGCAAATCACCTGATAACAACACATTTCTCAGACACCATAATCATTGGTGGCTTCCATATTGTCAATGTGTACAAGCCCCCTAATGCCAACTGGGATCTGCAGGTCTTACCCACCCTACCCCACCCTGCCATCTATGTGGGGGACTTTAACAGCCATCACCCTGACTGGGGGTACCCAGCAGTGGACAGTGATGGGAAGGCACTTTCAGACTGGGCATCCAGAAATGACCTCGCTTTGATATACGACGCCAAACAAAGAGGAACCTTCCACTCTGCTAGGTGGAAGAAGGACTATTCTCCTGACCTGTGTTGGGTCAGCTCTTTGAATGGGGAGCCATATCCTACACAGATCCTCATTCTTGATGATTTTCCACACAGCCAACACCGGCCCCTGCTTGTACACATTGGCCTACAACTTCCAGTCATATACAGCCCAAGGAAGATGCGCTGGAACTTCCGCAAAGCCAACTGGAAGAAATTCAGTGAAACTCTGGACCGGAGCGTTGTTACCATCCCACTCCACACCATCACTGTAGATGAAGCATACAACCGCTTCTGCAGCGCAATCTTCAAGGCTGCCCATACTGCAATCCCACGAGGCTACCGACCCCTCTATGTCCCATGTTTGGACGGAGAAAGTGCTGCCCTCCTACAATCCTATCAAACATCAGGGGACCCAGAGATAGCAGACTATCTCATTGAATCGCTAAATACAGCTCGGCGAAAGAAATGGGAGGAGACAGTTGCTGACCGGAGCTTTACCCACTCTAGCAGGAAATGTTGGAGCCTCATCCGTCGCCTAGGAGCTGCACAGAAGCCCCCTAGCCAAAGCCGAGCATCCGTCACACCCAACCAAGTTGCATCCCACCTACTGACTATCGCCAAAGCACCCCAAGACAAAGACACCAAAAGAGCAGTTACAACTGAGCTAAAAAAACACCAAAAAATGCCTGTAGAGGAAACGAACCCTGAACCCTTCGAGGCTGCTGAACTGGAGAAAGTCCTACAGAGCCTGAAATGTGGAAAGGCAGCAGGATACGATAACATCTTCCCAGAATTCATGAAAAATCTTGGCCCCCGAGCCCTAACCTGGTTGACACAATTCTACACAAGGATCACACAAACAAACTCGATCCCAAAGAAATGGCGGACAGCAAAGGTCATTGCCATCCCAAAACCTGGCAAAGACCACAAATTACCAGCAAGCTACCGCCCAATCTCCCTACTCAGCGTTCCTTACAAAATCATGGAGCGCCTAATACTGCAACGCATTTCCCCAGAAGTAGAGGATATTCTAAGTGTGGATCAAGCAGGTTTCCGCAAGGACCGCAGTACAGGAGAACAAGTACTGGCCCTAACCACCTTCATCGAAAATGGCTTCGAGAGCAGACTGAAGACAGGGGCTGTGTTTCTCGATCTTACAGCCGCCTATGATACGGTCTGGCACAAAGGCCTCCTCCTAAAACTTATAAAGGCGATCCCTGCTTGGGCAACAGCAATTATAAAAACCCTGCTGACCAACCGAAGGTTCAGAGTCCACCTCAGTCAGAAGACAAGTGCATGGAGAATGCAGAAAAACGGACTCCCACAAGGCTCAGTTCTAGCTCCAACTCTGTTCAACCTCTACATAAACGACCTGCCTACTACAAAATCCCGCAAATTCACCTATGCAGACGACATCTGTTTGGCATTCCAAGCACCAGACTTTGAACCACTGGAACGGGTGCTCACGGAAGATCTTGCCAAACTGGACCAGTTCTGCAAAATCTGGCGCCTAAAACCAAGCCCAGCAAAAACCGTCTCCAGTGTATTCCATCTCCTCAATGCAAAAGCTGCCAGAGAACTAAACATCCACCTGAGCGGACTCAAGCTTAAGCATGCCCCAAATCCAACTTATCTTGGAGTGACCCTTGATAGGACCTTATCCTTCAAGGAACATCTAAAGGGGACGGCTGCTAAGGTGAAGGTACGAAACAACCTGCTCTGCAAGCTCGCTGGTGCAAAATGGGGAGCGGCAGTCTCCACCCTGCGAACCTCAGCACTGGCCCTTTCATACTCTGTAGCAGAATATTGTGCCCCTGTCTCGTCCAGGTCATCTTACACACACCATGTAGACACCCAGCTCAACACAACCATGAGAACTATAACTGGAACAATCCGCTCAACACCACTCCCCTGGCTCTCTGTACTGTCAAACATAGCCCCTCCACACATCCGGCGAGCAGCATTAACTCAAAGGATGCTCCAAAAAGTTAAAGATTCTCCTCACTTACCAATCCATGCAGATATCTACACTCCACCCACTGCCCGACTTTCATCCAGACGGCCGATTTGGAAAAACCCTCCCCCAGCTGACTTTACCATCCAGACAGCTTGGCAAGAGGAATGGGAGACCAAGGAGGTCCCAAACAAACAGCTGGTGATAAACCCCAACCAACAGGTCCCGGGCACCAACCTCCCAAGGAGACAGTGGTCTACACTCAATCGCTTCAGGACTGGACATGGCCCCTGCTTGGCCAGCCTTCACAGATGGGGCAGTAGCCCTAGCCCACTGTGCGCATGTGGAGAGGAGCAAACAATGGAACACATCATAGAGGCTTGCCCGCTCCAAAGACTGGAAGGAGGATTACACACCCTCCATACAGCAAACCAGGAGGCAACTGCTTGGCTTAAGGACTTTGCATTCGCTAAATAAATAAATAGACACACAGATGTTACCATGGTTACTGTTGCCAGGCAGACACATCATCAAAGATCAAAGGCAGGCATCACTGGGCGAGTGGTGACGTCAAAGATCAAAGGCAGGCATCACCACATGGTTACTGTTGCCATGGTAACAGTAACTTTCTACGGGCATGCAGAAATGCTTGCTTACACTTGCTTTCTACGGGCATGCAGAAATACTTGCTTATACTATGTTTCTACAGGTATGCACTAGTTATTATTAACTAGAGGTGCACTGATTGGGAAATTTGGGGCTGATGCCTTTTTAAGACAATAAGGGGCAGATTTTCTAAGGCAGCGCAAATTAGCGAGTGCGCAATTTAGACAGAGCGCCTAAGAGAGTGGCCAGTTTTTGCCAGTGATCTACTAACAACACACAAAATTATGAACACAGACGCAGTCACTTCATTTCAATAATGACCACCCATCCACCAAAGGCACCACAAAATTGCGCACAGGCACACCTGAGGAAGCGAGTCATCAACATCCCGTTCTGAGGAGCACAATATAGGAGGTTTTTTTTTTGGGGGGGGGGGGGTTGTTTTTTTAAAGCTTTTGTTTAAGCGCAAACCCCAGTAAAATAGGTTATTTTTGTTCGTCATATCTATCTATCTATCTATCTATCTATCTTATCTATCTATCTATATACACACGCGGTGGTACGAAAAAGTGTTTGCCCCATTCCTGATTTCTCATTTTTTTTTGTTGTTGTATGTTTGTCACACTTAATGTTTCAGATCATCATTCATTCATTCATTCATTCATTCATTCATCTTCTTCCGCTTAATCCTTTTTGGGTCGCGGGGGGGCTGGATCCCTGGCCAGCATCTTTGGGCGAGAGGCAGGGTACACCTTGGACAGATCACCAGTCCATCGCAGGGTTTCAGATCATCAAACAAATTTAAATATTAGACGAAGATAACACAAGTAAACACAAAACGCAGTTTTTAAATGAAGGTGTTTATTATTAAGGGAAAAAGAAAAAATCCAAACCTACATGGCCCTGTGTGAAAAAAGTGATTGCCCCCTAAACCTAATAACTGATTGGGCCACCCTTAGACAACTGTAATCAAGCGTTTGCGATAACTGGCAATGTCTTTTACAGCACTGTGGATGAATTTTGCTCCACTCATCTTTGCAGAATTGTTGTAATTCAGCCACATTGGAGGGTTTTTGAGCATGAACCGCCTTTTTGAGGTCGTGCCACAGCATCTCAATCGGATTCAGGTCAGGACTTTGACTAGGCCACCAGCCCATCCAGGGACAAGAGTTGCAAATTAGCTAATAGCTATACACTCTTTGTGCATCACATTAGATTGATTGTCATTTGATTAATTGTCTATGTTTATTGCACTGTCCTTGTCAAATAAACAAATAAAATTAAAAAAAAAGTCTTCATTTTGTTTTTCTTAAGCCATTCAGAGGTGGACTTGCTGATGTGTTTTGGATCATTGTCCTGCTGCAGAACCCAAGTGCTGCAGAACCCAAGTGCAAAAAGTCTCCTTCAGGACTTTTTGGTAGACAGCAGAATTCATGATTCCATTTACCACAGCAAGTCTTCCAGGTCCTGAAGCAGCAAAAGAGCCCCAGACCATCACACTACCACCACCATATTTTACTGTTGGAATGATGTTCCTTTTCTGAAATGCTTTGTTACTTTTACGCCGGATGTAATGGGACACACACTTTCCAAAAAGTTCAACTTTTGTCCCGTCAGTCCACAGAGTATTTTCCCCAAAGTCTTGGAGATCATCGAAATGCTTTCTGGCAAAACTGAGACGAGCCTTTATGTTCTTTTTGCTCAGCAGTGGTTTTTGTCTTGGACCTCTGCCATGAAGGCTATTTTTGCACAGTCTCTTTCTTATGGTAACTGAGGCAAGTGAGGCCTGCAGTTCTTTGGATGTTGTTGTGGAGTTGTTGTTGTGGAGACCAAGCGCACACTGTGGTTTCTGCACATATATTAATGTAAAAATAGACAAGAACATTAACATCCAAAAACTAAAGCATAGAGTGTGTAGTGCTAACAAACAGGTACACAATGACAAATGCTGGAGGAGAGTGGGGCTCGACGTCCAGGGGGACATGAAGCCGGGAAGCAAGGGGCGAGATCCAGCCGAAGCTCTCCCGAAGGCTGCGGGGGTTCACAGCTGGAAATAAGGGAAACACATACCTGGGCGGAGCTCTCCTACTCTCCTCAGCAGCAGCCCCAGACACACTCAGGATGAAACACTCTGTTCCTGAGGACGGGGTAACATGGAAGAAGGACACAACAAACCCCAGAGGTTTGCCGTGCCCTTATATGCAATACATAATTAGTGACAGGTGTGGATGCATGAGTGGAGAAAATAACAGAATGAATAACAGCTGTGCAGCTCCGAACAGTTTGACAGCCAGAAGCTGCACAGCGCTGTCAAAATAAAACACAAACTGGAAACCATAATGATACAAACACAACAGAACCCCAAAATGAGCATAATAAGATAAGTCTTTATTAGTCCCACAATGGGGAAATTCCAGGATTGCAACAGCACAGGGACAGCAACACTCAGAGCAACAATCAGAAGGCAAGAAAAAACAACATCTAGCAAACATATGTCCATATTACTATAAATGTATATATATAGACACACAGTGCAGAGCATTATGGCTGGTGGATGTGCAGCAGAAAGTCTAAGCTCTCTCTCCGCGGATGCAGCGGGCCAGCTGGAAGTCTTTGGGCATGATGGTGACCCCCTTAGCGAAGAAGAGACCACCAGGTGGGTCTCGCTGGTCTCCTGCAGAGCCATGACGGCGAAACTCAGGAAACGCAGGACGGTCTTGAAGTCCTGAGCGATCTCCCTCACCAGGCGCTGGACGGGCAGCTTACGGATGAGCAGCTCCGTGGATTTCTGGCAGCGACAGATCTCTCTCAGAGCCACGGACCTGTGACGGCGAGGCCTCTTCACTCTGCCGGTGGCCAGAGCGCCTCTCCGAGCAGCCCTGGTGGCTAGCTGTCTCCTGGGGGGCTTCTTCCTCCAGTAGATTTTACGGGCGGTCTGCTTGGTTCTTGCCATCGCTCTTTATTATTCTGTCTTATATTTCTTTCACGCCGCCTAAACTCCAGCCCGGCACCCGCTTCGTTTTCGCTACAGCTCCCGGTATGTCGAGTTTCCCATTAGCACCGGGCGGCGGCCAAGTGCTAGCTAGCACTAGCTCCTCCCCGCTGTAACGTCTCCCGCTGCAAACCGTGGCTCCGTCCGCCGACCCGGGAGACCCCCGGGGCGATCCGTGCGTCCGTGATATATATACAGAGTGAAAGGTGTAGAAAGAAGAAGGAATAATAATAATAATAAATAATAATAATAGGAATAATAGATAATAATAAAAGGAATAATAATAATAATACTGTAAGTACAAAATGACAAGAATTAACTAGGAACTAAATACAGCAGACATGAAAACAAGGAAGCAAGCAGACAGAAAAACAGTAAACTAGACAGGAAACTGGGCACGGCCCCCTTCCCCTGTGCCCCAGGATCATGACAGGGGTCTTTTGTGACCTCTTGGATGAGTCGTTGCTGCGCTCTTGGGGTAATTTTGGTCGGCCGGCCACTCCTAGGAAGGTTCACCACTGTTCCATGTTTTCGCCATTTGTGGATAATGGTTCTCACTGTGGTTCACTGGAGTCCCAAAGCTTTAGAAATGGCTTTATAACCTTTTCCAGACTGATAGATCTCAGTTACTTTGTTTCTCATTTGTTCCTGAATTTCTTTAGATTGCAGCAAGATGTCTAGCTTTTGAGGATTTGTCTACTTCACTTTGTCAGGCAGGTCCTATTTAAATGATTTCTTGATTGAGAACAGGTGTGGCAGTAATCAGGCCTGGGTGTGGCTAGAGAAATTGAACTCAGCTTTCCAAAGATGTGATAAACCACAGTTAATTTATGTTTTAACAGGGGGGCAATCACGTTTTCACACAAGGCCATGTAGGTTTGGATTTTTTTTTTTACCCTTAATAATAGACGCCTTCATTTAAAAACTGCATTTTGTGTTTACTTGTGTTATCTTTGTCTAATATTTAAATTTGTTTGATGATCTGAAACATTTAAGTGTGACAAACATACAAAAATATGTGAAATCAGGAAGGGGGCAAACAGAAAGGGGACAAGCACAAATACATACACGCACGCACGCACGCACACACACACACACACACACATATATATATATGCGCAGTGCGTCCAGAAAGTATTCACAACGCTTCACTTTTTTCATATTTTGTTATGTTACAGCCTTATTCCAAAAGGGATTAAATTCATTTTTTTCCTCAAAATTCTACACACGATACCCCATAATGACAACATGAAAAAAGTTTTTTTGAGATTTTTACAAATTTATTAAAAATAAAAAGCTAAGAAATCACATGTACATAAGTATTCACAGCCTTTGTTCAGTACTTTGTTGATGAACCTTTGGCAGCAATTACAGACTCAAGTTTTTTTTTGAATATAATGCCACAAGCTTGGCACACCTACCTTTGGGCAGTTTGGCCCATTCCTCTTTACAGCACCTCTCAACCTCCATCAGGTTGGATGGGAAGCGTCGGTACACAGCCATTTTCAGATCTCTCCAGAAATGTTTAATTGGATTGAAGTCTGGGCCCTGGCTGGGCCACTCAAGGACATTCACAGAGTTGTCCTGAAGCCACTCCTTTGATATCTTGGCTGTGTGCTTAAGGTCATTGTCCTGTTAAAAGATGAACCATTGCCCCAGTCTGAGGTCAAGAGCACTCTGGAGCAGGTTTTCATCCAGGATGTCTCTGTACATTGCTGCATTCCTCTTTCCCTCTATCCTGACTAGTCTCCCAGTTCCTGCCGCTGAAAAACATCCCCACTGTGGGGAGCGTGAAAAAACGAGGCTGAATTATTTCTTAATTCAGGTTTTATTCTTGCGATCACATCCCCAGCTATCTCTCAAGAACAGAAGAGAGAGAGCTGAGTCAAAACCTTCTCTTTTATACACACAAGGACAAAGGAAGAATCACATATCACAGTCAACCCCCCTATTGACAATAACTCTCCCCCCGCGCCCTTCAGTCCTCCGCCTGGGCCCCAGGAGGTCAGGAAGTCCTTTCAGCTCCTTATCGCCGTACCTCCGTCTTCTTGTTGTAATCCACAGGTGGTCCAGACATATTGTCCCATCTAAGATGTGAGGTCAATCCACACATGCAATCTCAAGCATCCCATAGTGCTTATACATATGTAGGTAAAAATACATGAGCTACATAACCCCCCCCCCCCCAAACGTCGAAGAATGGACAATATATAAGAGTTAATAAAACATGATAACCTCAATAGCATAGTCTATACCACATGATCATATCAAAAATCAGTGATAACCTCAATAGCATAGTCTATACCACATGATCACATTAAAATTCAGTCTGTACGCCGTCTGGGCTTCAAACGTCTTCCGAATCTGCTGTAAGCAGGTCTCGCCGTCCCTGTGGCGCCGTCCTGCAAAGAATCTGCAGACTGAGGAAGAGAGTGGTTATTTGATCCCTGCGGGAGCTCAGGGACGTGTTCCCTGGGGAGTCTGCCACGTCGAGGTGCCCTCGCCACCCATACAGACTCGTCGTTCATCACAAAAGCAGGCTTTAGTCTGTCAATACTAACTGTCTCTTTTCTGTCTCCCAAATCTAGCACAAAATGCTTATCACCTGATTCTAGCACCCTATACGGACCATCATATGGCGGGCGCAGGGTCGGTCTCAGAGCCTCGTGCCTGACAAAAACGAACTCGGCTGGGGAGGCATTTAAATCCTCTTTGGGCGCAGAACGCAACCCCAATAAAACCCATGGTAGTTTGTTTACCCAATCTGCATCCGTAAGCGACGCTCTGAGGGCTGCCTTCAAAGACCTATGAAAACGCTCGCATAAACCATTAGCCTGGGGGTGATAGGCGGTAGTGCGATGAATTTTCGCTCCTAAGCTGCTGGCCATCGCTGACCAGAGCTCAGAGACAAATTGAGGCCCTCTGTCGGACGTAATATCCGACGGAACCCCGAAACGTGCTACCCAGGCCGTCAAAAAAACGCGAGCCACCTCTGCAGCTGTGGTCGATGCCAGGGGGACCACTTCCGGCCAACATGTGGTTCGATCCACCATTGTCAAAAGATGTGTGAACCCTTGCGACGACGGTAGTGGGCCCACGAGGTCGACATTCACGTGATTGAATCTCTTGGCCGGAATGTGTAACGGTTCTAAGGGAGCTTTTGTGTGTCTGTGAATTTTGGCCCACTGGCAAGCCATGCAGGTTCGTGTCCACTCTTTCACGTGCTTGCGCAGGCTCGGCCAGACAAACTTCTCCGCTACCATTTTCACAGAAGCGCGCACTCCTGGGTGCGCCAGGGAGTGAACCGAGTCAAAAACACGGCGGCGCCACGCGGCTGGGACTACCGGGCGCGGTCGCCCAGTCGATACATTGCAGATTAGTGGGGGCATACCGGTTTGCAAACACCTGCTTTCCAGCCTTAACCCTGTTGGTCCAGACAGGAGCGCGCGCACGTCCGCATCGCTACCCTGTTCCGCTGCCATGGCTGCGTAATCTATTCCCACATGAACTGGGGCCGCGTGCGCTTCCGCGCTGCTATTTTGCCTTGCGGCTGCGGTAGTATAATCTGCCTCTGCGCGCACCGGTGCTGTGACCGCGCGAGAGAGGCAGTCTGCCACTACGTTGAGTTTACCCGCTACGTGCTGAATATCAGTGGTAAACTCCGAAATTGCGGCCAGTTGCCTCTGTTGCCGGCCCGACCAAGGTTCTGAAATTTTGGACATCGCAAAAGTGAGCGGCTTATGGTCGACAAAAGCGGTGAAACGCCGACCTTCCAGCCAAAACTGGAAATGGCGGATGGCCAAATGGAGCGCTAGCAGCTCCCTGTCAAACGTGCTGTATTTCCGCTCGGCTTCGTTCAAGGATCTGCTGAAAAATGCCAGCGGCTGCCAAACCCCGGCAACATGCTGTTCCACGACCGCCCCTATGGCCAAATCTGATGCGTCGGTGGTGAGCGCTATGCGGGCTGATGGATCAGGATGAGCTAGAAGCGCGGCGTCAGCCAGGGCTTTTTTTACCTCCGCGATTGCTCGCTCCCGCTCCGGGGACCACTCGATAGGATTGGAGGGTTTTTGTTTTTTGAGCGCGGCATATAATGGTTGCATGAGCTGCGCTGCGTGGGGTAGGAAACGGTTATAAAAATTTACCATTCCTAAAAATTTCTGCAATGATTTGACCGTTTGTGGTCGGGGAAAATCTGCCACTGCGCGCACCTTATCCGGTAGCGGGACTGCCCCTTCTGGGGAGACGCAGTGTCCCAAAAAATCGATCTGCGCCATGCCAAACTGGCACTTGGCTGGATTAATTATTAACCCGTGGTCTCCCAACCTCCGAAAAACCGCAGTGAGGTGTTTTTCGTGTTCCTCTTCTGAAGTACTGGCGACTAAAATGTCGTCAAGGTAGACGAACACAAAAGGGAGATCGCGTAACACGGCATCCATCATACGTTGGAATGTTTGTGCGGCGCCTTTAAGACCAAACGGCATACGCAAAAACTCAAAAAGTCCAAAAGGGGTTATTACCGCTGTTTTAGGAATGTCCTCAGGACGGACTGGAACCTGATGGTAGCCGCGAACCAGGTCTATTTTAGAAAAAATGCACGCCCCCGCTAGATGCACTGAGAAATCCTGAATGTGCGGGATTGGGTAGCGGTCATGCGCTGTGGCGTTGTTTAGTCTGCGGTAATCGCCGCAAGGTCTCCAGGAGCCGTCAGCTTTAGGGACCATATGCAGCGGCGAAGCCCAGGGGCTCTTCGAACGGTGAATAATGCCCAGTCTTTCCAGGCTGGCGAACTCCTCGCGCGCGATGGAGAGCTTAGTGGCATCCAAGCGCCGAGCTTTCGCGAAGACGGGGGGGCCCACTGTAGTGATAAAATGCTCCACCCCGTGTTTCGCAACTGTTGCTGAAAACGTAGGAACCATGAGCGCTGGAAATTGGATGAGGAGTGTGTTAAACTTACCGCCTGCTGTGGCGACGTTGGTCTGCACCGGTGGTGGGGACACTCGAGCTGCACAAGGAATAGAATAGAAAGATAGTGCATTAACTAATCGTCTGTTGGCAAGGTCAACTAACAAACCATGTGAGCACAGAAAATCGGCACCTAACATGTTGAAGCTCACCGCCGCTATGATAAAAGTCCATTCATAAGTGCGACTGTGCAAGGACAGAAGCAAAGTCCTTTCTCCGTAGGTGTTGATGCTCGAGCCGTTCGCCGCCGTTGCCCCGTCACCACGGGGGCCAGCCAACCGGTCAGCATAGGTCGGGGTGATGAAACTCACTTGGGCTCCGGTGTCTACGAGGAAGTGCCGCCCGGAGCTCGCATCTGTGATGTACAGCAGCTTATTTCTTTCACCGAGAGCCGAAGCTGCTAACGAATCCCGGTTCTGGAGTTTCCCGAGCTCTTGTAGCTGCACGGTGGCACACACCTGTGTGCCTACTCTGCGAAACGCCGGTGATAATAACAGAGGCCATCTCCTCCGCTGCGCCGGGGCCGCGTCACTGCCATTGATGGTGGGACTGGCTCCGCTGTCTCTGGCTCTTCGTTGCCTCGGGTCGCCGCACCTAGGTCTGTCGCTGCCGCTGTGGCCGTCTGCTCGCCGCAGGAGTCGAGGAGTCGCTGCGCCTCTCGGGCCATCGCACGGAAGTCCCGCTGGGTCACACAAGGCATGCCGGAGAGGATCCCTCTCATGTGTGCCGGGAGGTTGCTTAGGAAGATGTGCTGAGATAGGAAATTATCATTGTCCGATTCCCTCATCTGCAGCATGTCTTCCATCAGGGCGACTGGCCTGCGCCCTCTCTGGCCGTGCAGAGCCAGGAGCCTCCTAGCCCTCTCTTCGGCTGAGGGCGTGAAACACTCGGTGAGGGCAGCCTTCAACTCGCCGTATTTGTTGTCAGCGGGTGGCTGCTGTACCAGGCTCCGCACGCATCGAGCTGTGCGGTTGTCGAGTCTTGCGATGACGTGGTAAAACTTGGTGTCATCCGCCGTTATCCCTGCGAGCATGAACTGTGCCTCAGCCTGGAGGAACCACGAGTCAGGGTTGTCCTGCCAGAATTCTGGCAGTTTTAATGGAGACGGCGCTTGCTTGGGCAGACTCCGACGAGTCTGCATCAGGAGAATCCCTTCTATGCATTCTCTCACGTCTCTTGGTCACCAATATGGGGAGCGTGAAAAAACGAGGCTGAATTATTTCTTAATTCAGGTTTTATTCTTGCGATCACATCCCCAACTATCTCTCAAGAACAGAAGAGAGAGAGCTGAGTCAAAACCTTCTCTTTTATACACACAAGGACAAAGGAAGAATCACATATCACAGTCAACCCCCCCTATTGACAATAACTCTCCCCCCGCGCCCTTCAGTCCTCCGCCTGGGCCCCAGGAGGTCAGGAAGTCCTTTCAGCTCCTTATCGCCGTACCTCCGTCCTCTTGTTGTAATCCACAGGCGGTCCAGACATATTGTCCCATCTAAGACGTGAGGTCAATCCACACATGCAATCTCAAGCATCCCATAGTGCTTATACATATGTAGGTAAAAATACATGAGCTACACCCACAGCATGATGCTGCCACCACCATTGGCATGGTTATGAGCAGTGCCTGGTTTCCTCCAAACATGATGCCTGGCATTCACGCCGAAGAGATCAATCTTTGTCTCATCAGACCAGAGAATTTTGTTTGTCATGGTCTGAGAGTCCTTCAGGTGCCTTTTGGCAAACTCCAGGCAGGCTGCCATGTGCCTTTTACTAAGGAGTGTCTTCCGTCTGGCCACTCTACCATACAGGCCTGATTGTTGGATTGCTGCAGAGATGGTTGTCCTTCTGGAAGGTTCTCCTCACTCCACAGAGGAACACTGGAGCTCTGACAGAGTGACCATCGGGTTCTTGATCACCTCCCTGACTAAGGCCCTTCTCCCCCAGTCCCTCAGTTTAGACGGCTGGCCAAGAGTCCTGGTGGTTCTGAACTTCTTCCATTTATGGATGATGGAGCCCATTGTGGTCACTGGAACCTTCAAAGCAGCAAAAATTTTTCTGTACCCTTCCCCAGATTTGTGCCTCAAGACAATCCTGTCTTGGAGGTCTACAGACAATTCATTTGACTTCATGCTTGGTTTGTGCTCTGACATGTACTGTCAACTGTGAGACCTTATATAGACAGGTGTGTGCCTTTCCAAATCATATCCAATCAACTGAATTTACCACAGGTGGACTCCAGTTAAGCTGTAGAAACATCTCAAGGATCATCAGTGGAAAAAAGATGCACCTGAGCTCAATTTTGAGCTTCATGGTGAAGGTTGTGAATACTTACATACATGTGATTTCTTAGCTTTTTATTTTTAATAAATTTGCAAAAATCTCAAAAAAATTCACATTGTCATTATGTGGTATTATGTGTAGAATTTTGATGGAAAAAATGAATTTAATCCATTTTGGAATAAGGCTGTAACATAAAATGTGGAAAAAGTGAAGTGCTGTGAATACTTTCTGGATGCACTGTGTGTATACAGTCATGTGAAAAAATTAGGACCCCCCGTTAAATATTTGGTTCTTTATTAAGAAATATTCACATATCTATGTCTAACCTTGTTTTTGTTTGCACTTTTTAACATTTATTTTAGCCATTTTAAGTGGGAATGAATGTGTCAGTGTCCTAAAAAAAGATGGGGGGGGGGGGTCCTATCCTATTTTATGGGTACAAATTCATTGTTTAGGAAAGCTTTTTAATGTCCTGGTGTGTCATTGTATGTACTATCTCTGAATGTTTGCTTTTATTCTTGTTCTTAATCCTGTTTGTGTAGAACTTTGAGATTTTGGCCTGAAATGTAAAGTGTGTTATAATGAAATTATTAATTATTTATAATAATAATAATAATAATAATAATAATAAACAATCACAGCATAGATGTCGGCTGGAAAATCGTTTACATCGAGGGCAAGCTGTAACCCACAGCCTTAGACCTATTATTTCCTTAGACCAATTATTATTATTATTGTTTAGGTTATATATAAACAAAAGATTTTTTTTTTTTAAATCCTCTGCCGGGTGATGTCAAGTTCAGCACAACACCGATCTCTGTGAGACTGTTTCTGTTCAAATTAATCTGTTCTGTCATGCCAAGTAAAGTCGGGTGCAGAGAGAAGGTTATCTCTCTTTGGCCACGTGCCCTCAGTTCTCGCTGGTGTCTCCTCCTAGCACCAGTGATCGCTGTCATGTCATGCGCAGATGAATCAAGACATGCTTTTTTTGTGTGTCTTGGCACATTGAGCAGGAGATTGACAACCGCAAACCTCAATACAGTAAATCACTTTGCGCCAGTCATTTAAATACTCTCCTCCCTCAGATTTGCACTTTGATATGACAACTCCTACAAATGCATATGCAATGAGGCCAGGTGCAAAATTAACATAGTTCACACCTTTCCACCACTAATTTTGCCCTGGGCACTTTAGTAAATCTTGACAGTAGATGGTGCAGCACGTTAGTAAATCTGCCCCTAATTTGGCTGATAGCTGGTAGCTAATACCGATTGTTTCTTTTATTTTTGTTTTCATCTATTCCATCTTCATTGTCTGGGAGACAAAAAAAAAAATCTGAACTGAAATACTGTTGTCATGATCAGGCGAGTGTGCCACCCCCCGCCCCCTTCCTGCTTCAGTTTTCCCGGCTCCGGAGCTCAGCAGCATACCTGTGTGATTACACACCTGCTACCTCCTCATTCACCAGTTTATTTACCTGGGCATCCATATCAGCAAGGACCTTAAGTGGACACACAACACTACAGAGCTGGTTAAGAGAGGTCAACAGTGACTGTACTTTCTGAGGAGGCTGAAGAAGTTTGGCATGTCTTCCGGGATCCTCAACAATTTCTACAGCTGCATCATCGAGAGCATCCTGACCAACTGCATCACTGCGTGGTACGGCAGCACCACTGCCCTGGACCGCAAATGCCTGCAGAGAGTGGTGAAGACAGCGGAGAAGATCATCAGGACTCCACTCCCCTCTCTGCAGAGCATCTACCACTGCAGAGTCCAAAAGAGAGCTGACGCCATCCTCCGGGACCCCACCCACCCCAGCACGGACTGTTCACACTTCTACCCTCAGGCCGGAGGTACAGAAGTGTGAAATGCAGGACAACCAGACTGAAAAACTCCTTCTTTCCCACTGCCATCAGACTCATGAACAGATAACAACTCCCAAAACTCTGTAACACAAACTCATTAGATTTTGGAGGTGATCCATGAGTACATACCTCCACCAAAGGCCTATCTTGCAGTGTATGGAGGCAGGGAGGTATGGACAGATGGATTGATAAAGGGAGGGAGGGAAGGAGCCTTGACAAAGGTATGCGCTCTCTGATTATTTTTGTAGTTTAACCTTATATGCCTATACAGTATGCTAACACATTGCAAGAATATAGGGCCTTGGCAGAGGTAAGCGCTCGTGGATCACCTCCAAAATCTAATATGTTCATCTGAAGCCCAAAGGCCACCTGTGGTTAAAATTTCATCCAAATATGTCCAGTAGTTTTTGTGTAATCCTTTTGCATGAAAACAAACAGGGGCCTTGACGGAGGTATGTGCTCCGGGATCACCTCCAAAATCTAATATGTTCATCTGTAGGCCAGGGACCACCTCTGGTGATAATTTCATCCAAATCTGCCTTGTAGTTTTTGTGTATTGCTGCTAACAGGCAAACAAGCCGACAAAAACATTACCTCCTTAGCAGAGATAAAATACATAGAAATCGTCCATAGATGCATAGAGTGTTCTTGCATTCATTGTCTGTTGTGTTAAAAACAAAAAATGACATTTTATTTACAGACTTGTAATGTAAATATGACCTTGGTGTTAGGGAAGTATCTGCGTACTGTGAACTGTTTGAGACTCAGATCTGGTTTCTGGTTTGATCAGTAGTTCCTGCTTTTTAAGCACATCCCAAATAGGGAGTAATCAGATCCACACATCCTATTTTTGGCTTGATTTATGCTTCATCTTCAAACTCTCTGCCAGCTGTTTTTTTTTTTTTTTAAATGAACTGTTGGAAAAGTTGATTAAAAACCAAAATTAAATAAATAAATCTCTTCCATCTCCAGCCAGTCTAACTGAATATGACTTAAACGTGCATAATGTAGTTTTTAATCAATAATATAACAAGTGTTTCCCCCTGTGCTTTCACCCACAGGCCCTGAACAAGAAGGAGCACCGAGGCTGCGACAGTCCGGACGGCGAGGCCTCCTATGTCCTCACCCCCAGCACCGAGGAGAAATACAAGAAGATTAATGAGGAGTTTGACAACATGATGAAAAGTCATAAAATTGTAAGTTGCACTATGAATTTCTCTGGGATTCTCCAAGTGGATCCAGTTACAGTCAGCTGACCAGTTTGGCCCTGAGTGGCTCTGCTAACACAGATCACAGCCCTGCTTTGTTTGTTTCAGCAGTTTGTTCATGAAGAGCTATCAACTACGTCAGAGGTTGTGTTAAAGTTTCCCGTCACTGTCAGTTTTTCACTGACAAGATTGAAAAAATTGTCAAAATCTGTTATTACTTGTCATTTTAAAGGGGTCACTGATTGCACTTTTTCCCATATTTTAACAGCTCACACATGTCTTAATGAAGTGTTTGTGATACATTTTGTTAAAATTTTCTTTATTGCAGCACATTTGTTTTTTTTAATTTGGCAGCCCTTCTGAGAATGCCTGGTTTTAGTGCATGTCTCTTTAAATCTGAGCACATTCAACTTCGCCGCCCTCTTACAACCTGATCAGAGTAGCTCAAGGGGAAAGCGCATGCATTCTGTGGACTGCAATTGTGTAAACAGCACTGTTCAAAGTAGTTTTCAGACACTGAAGCTGTTTGCCAAACAGTCAAATTTCATGCTTGTGCACTGAATAAAATCTAGGGTCCATTTGTCCACATATTACAACACCAATATTCCAGTAATATTGATATTACTGGAATATTCCAATATTGAGCACCTAGAATTAAAAAATGAGGAGAAAGAACACAAAGGAGCTTGTTTCAGGGTAAACAATGGCAGCAGTTTAGTGTGGACTGCTTACATTCTTTCTGCGCTGTCACTTTATTGGGGCTGCACGCCCTTGGTTTGCGCTCACCCTCTGTGGAAAGGAAGATGATGAAATTTACATCATGCACCCAGTGTGCTCACTCGCACACTCACACTCCGATGCGTTTGTGCCACCGTGAATTGGGCTTTATGTTACTATTGCTAACCTAGCGCTTTAGCTAAGTTTAGCTCGGATTGTGAGCATGAGCAAACTAATTTTTAGTTTGTCTCAAAGAATGAAAGAATGCATTAATGGGCAGAGGTGTGTGGTTTCAGTGATCGACAGGATTACAAGACCAGAAACATTTGTGAATGAGCCAAGGCTAATGGCTAAACTGCCAGCTTGAGATAGTCACCTTGGTGGTGCTAACAGTGCTAACGATGTAGTATCACAGCGAAAATAAAACAAAATAAGCCAGAATGACATGAGATATATCATCGACTGTGGATTAGTAAACCATGTGGAAACAGGGATGTCTATTAGAGTGACTGAAATCTAAAGAAAATTACAATATGAATGCGAGCATCTTAGTACCACTGTTCACACTTAAACTAGTGCCATTGGCTCTCTGCTCATCCACAAGGCAGACAGACAGGCTGGTGAATGGGCAGGTATCAAGGCCAGTGGCATTTAGTGATGTTTCCCATTTCTTGATGTATACGAAAATACTCAGACTGTCAGGGTGGGTGTTGGAAAGCTGGACCCAAACGCGAGACTTCAAGTTCAGAGTGTTTTATTTTGAGCTGGTCCAAACCCAGATGAGCTCGAGGGTGTAAATAATAATCCAAACCAGGCAAGGGCAGGCAAAACTAGACATGAAATAACTTAAACTGGCAGGCAAAAAACAGGCAGGCAGAAGTATGGATAAACGGCAATGAATGATGAGGACGCCGTGCCCCGGTGAGGGGTGGCATCCCTTAAATAACAGACAGGTGTGGGTGCTAAACTTAACAAGGCAAAATCAGGCTATGCAAGAATGGAACTAAAGACGCTGTCAAAATAAAGCCAAACCAAGACAACAGATGACAGGAATAACAGGGCAAACATAAACATGACTATGATAAGAGTAATACTAATAAAACAAGATAGAATAATAAAAAGACAATCAAGGATACAAAACACAAAAGCCATGATATAATACTAATAATAAACAAGGAAGGACCGGGCAGGGATTAGCCTACGGAATACAAACGCAGAGATAATAAGAAATAATAATAAATTCAGAAAAACCCAAAATGCAAAATCAAAGGGAGAACATGGACAAAGAACAAGCTCATAACTCAGGGCATGGACCTGGAGTCCAGTCCACGTTCTGACACAGACGAGTCAAAACGGCTTCTTGGAGAGAAAAACTAGATAATGGCTGTGAGAAGTGAGTGTTTTGATATTTTTTTCAATAATCATGTGACCAATAGACACATTTCAGAAGATTAAAACCTACAAAAACACAATTTTGATTGATTGATTGATTGATACCATTTATTTTGAATAAGACAACATAAAAACAAGAATAAAACAAAAATTTAAATGCAGTCCAAAAAGGAACAGGATTGAAGCCTAAACCTTATCTTGTCCTGTTCCATCATTAATTAATGTACCTATATACCCACATACCTATATACCTACTTACACATATACACATAGATAGACTCATTGCCACAACAAACGGAAACCCAGTGAGCAAGGATCCTAATGAACAAATCTCAACATGCATTTCAAAATTTTATTACTTATTAAAATTATAGTAATTCAAAAATGAAACACAACAAGTAAACAACTTCCCACTGATCATACAATCCACAAGTGACTCTCACTTTCACCCAACCAACCCTAGTGATTAACAAAACCATCTTCCTCCCTGTATTTATCTAATTTCTCATTTTTTACTTTTTGTTTAAACTCAAAATGTTTGGACATTGTTTTAACTCCATATTTAATCCATTCCATAATTTAACCCCACAGATCGAAACACAGTCAGTCAGTGACCCCTTTAATTTTCAGATAAGACAAGATAGCTTTTGTTTTTGCTCACATGTTCTATTTTAATCATGAACCTACAGGATACTGCATGTAGATTAGGAACTGATGAACAGAGACTGTGGGTCAGTGTTGGTCAGTGTCACATAAAGCAGATTTATGTTTTTTTTTTTCCCTTTGACAGCGGAGGGTCATAATGAATAAAGGAAACAGCAATGATGCCTGTTTGTGCTTCATTCTCCACTTCATCAGTCTCTTTTTTAACCCGTCTTATCAGCAACATCACAACTGTTTGTTCATGTGTAGAGAAAGTTTTCACACTCGACTGCGTCAGTCGAGTGTGAAAACTGATGAAGCTAGACGGTGCATTATTTCATGAAATATAAACCTCATTTCCCAAGTTCTAATAACACTTTGTTTCCTCTTCTTGCATTCTGACATTTATCAAGTTCATATCCTTTTATCTTTCATTTCTGTCTTAGTCTACAGGTCAGCCACAGCAACAGTTCATGCATGTAGCACCCAGCACGATGACCTACAGTCCTGGTGCAGCAGGAGGAGGAGGAGGAGGAGGTGGAGGCGCCACATCCCATGCTTTAGCTGCAGCCACGGCAGCTCTGGGTGACAGCGGGATCCTCTCCTCACCTCACACACACCTCCACAGAAATGTAAACTCTTCACAAAGACCTCAGAGCACTGGAAACTCAGGTATACTGTGTGAAATTTGTGTTGTCTTTTGGTAACCAGGTTCATTATTTAATCAATGAAAAAAAAAAAACAACTTTGTCTGCCTATAATACAGAGTACGCAAATGCTACAAGGGCCTTGGCCACTAGGGGGACCCCAAGTTACAAGTTCACCTTTAACATTTTTACCCCTCAGCCTCTGAAGGCTGAGAGGTATTGTCATCACCCCAACAGGCGGATGGGTGGCGGTCACGTCAACACCTACCTTGTGAATACAATAACTAAGAAAGAAATGACATGGGCTTTTCAAATTGATACCACAGGTGTATCTGTGAAAAATCTCTCAAGAATTTGAATTTGGGTGACCTCTGACCTTTAGGTCAAGGTCAAAGGTCCATTTTCCCCTAATCTTTTGAATGCGATAACTACAGAAAGAAGTGATGTGGGCTTTTCAACTTGATATCATCGTATCTAAGACATATCTTGGATGACTTACACCCTGACCTCTGATTATGGCTTTGGGGTCAAAAGGTCAAAGATCAATGCTAACATTTCCTTTGCACTATTACTATAGAACGAGTAAAGCTAGGGTCACCAAACTTGTTACACATGGGCTGGCTGTGTCTCAATTCAGGGGTTGCAGCCTTCTAGGCCGCAGTCCAGGAGGCCGGGACACTCAACGGTCGGGTAGGCTGCATCTAAAGGCTTATTTACGGTTGTTAAATAAGACAGTCTAGTCTTTGGAGGACGTATGTTTGCGTGACCACTCACTACCCCATGGCCTAGCAACCATGACAGCATCAGCTGAGAGATTTTTTTTTCCTGACATTTTTGACAGAGATGGAACTTTATTTTTATGCTGGGGGAAAGTTGCAAACTTGACGACAGCTAGACCGAGTTTGCATTCCCTCCCCCGGATATGGAGACTGGCGCTGATGCCGCATGACCCCCATGATTTGCCAGATCAGGTTTGTGGCCTCGGCGCCTCAGTGTGCGGTCAACAAGGAGGAGCAGGAGGAGCACCGGCAGGCTTTGCTCACCCAGACGGACTTGTTGTTGGACTACAAACCGTGGCTTCTCCCAGAGAATGTCCCACCGCCAAGGAAAATGCCCAAGGTTCCACCAGCAGCAGCTGTTTCCAAGAGTGGGTTTCAGGTGGCTGCAGTTAGATCTGGTTCTCCACCGGCTGCTGCTTCTGCGTCTGGAGGCCATGAGGATCATCTTGTACCTGCTCCATGTCGCTCCTTAGCTCCAGTACCAGCTCCACGTCGTTTCCATTATTTGCGTGAACAACACGCTTCTGTCTGCCTAGCCCTTGAGACCCTAGCCTGTCTGTTTTTGCCTGTTTGCCAAGTCGTTTTTTATTTCCAGCCCACGAGCTGTGTTTATTTTCTATTTAATAAAATGTCAAACGCTTGCCACGCACCTGAGTCCTACTATCTGCCCAGCCCGGGCACCAACTGTGACAGTCGGATGATGACCCTCAATGATTTTCAGGAGCAGTAGAACAGATTCCATCTTCAGCTTTCATCTCAGTTGTACCAGTGCATCTCAGTAAATTAGAAAAGCATGATTTGTCATTTAATTAAAAAAAAAACTATTACCATTATCATCAATATTAATCAGGTTTAAAATGTTTCACTTTGTGTGTAATAAATATATGAAAGTCTCTTTTGGAATTATCCTGCAAAAAAAAATCAACTTTTTCAAAAACTTTATTGAAATGCAGTTTTTCTATTAACAGTAAACATGCTATTTTATTTAGCTTGTTTCGGTTTGTGATTTTTTTTAGCAGTTTACTTTACAATCAATAAAACAATTAATCAAATCACTGTTATTATGGTTATTTCTATCAAATATCAGTTTTATTTTATAAATCTTGACTCCAACCCATTATCTCCACAGCTGATCCTCAGTTCCTGCAGGTTCACCACCGTGGACCTCAGAAATAAAGGAGAAAAAGGAAAAAATATCAGAAAAATCTTATTATCACTTCAGATGTGACGGAACATTTTTAAGATCAGCATAATAAAATTATTATGGATGTCCTGTCCCTCCTCAGCTTCAAAGTGCTCTGTTTTCTCTAAAAAATAACTTTAAGCGTTTTTGTTTTTTTTTTACAGCGCCACATCAGCTTTTTATAAGCAAATAAATAAATATCTGCTTACCAATGTCTACAGATCTTTAAAAGTTGTATTAAAGCAAGTTTTTCAACCACATCACATTGTGGTATTTTTATATTATTGACATTATCTATCTATAAATTCAAGGGATCTGTGTGTGTGTGTGTGTGTGTGTGTGTGTGTGTGTGTGTGTGTGTGTGTGTGTGTGTGTGTGAGTTCCTCAGATGTCTCTCAAACTGTTCGTCACACTCACCTAAGATTTTAAACGTGCTTTGCTGAAGCTATGAGGGTGTGCATCCCCGAATATGGAGTCACTCAGTCAAAATATGTAATTTTTATCAATAAAAGTTTAACCATTGCTGTGTGGCCACTCTTTGTCTTCACTCCCCTGGCTTCAAGAAGTGTGGGCGGGGTTTGGGATTGACTCCGTGCTCACTGGAGAATACGCCGCATCACGACCATGCTGATTGGATAACACAGCATCACGGCCTGTCAGTCACCACAGTGTTCCCGGGACAAAACAAGGAAATGAAAGTTAGAAGGATAGAAAAAGATAATACTGAAGATTATACTATGAAGTTGCCATTATTGCGTAGGTCTAAAGGATAATTTGCCATATGTGGAGAATGAGGTGCACGAGTAGATTGGGCGGAGCGTCAGCGGGGACCAGGTCTGACAAATCAACACAGAACATGCCGGGAGAAGCAGCACCCCACTTCCCCGTGTTCTCCATGCCGAATTATCATTCACAGCATCTTTAATGTATATATTTTGACTGAGCAACGGGAGTCTTGGCTGCTGCTTTACCCGTGTGCCAGTGATGTCCTTTGCGGCACCACGGGTCCTCGCATACGCTGGATAAATTTTCAGCATGGGGCACATATTTTTTCCAGTCTGTAACATTTTTCACTGGGTCTGAGGTGTGTGTGGGGAAAAAAAGGCATTTTGGTTAACGTTTAGAGGGTCAAAAATGCGATTGTTTAGGTGGAATAATAATAAATAATAACAATAATCTTGCACCAATAAGAAACAAGACGCATACAATAGAGCGGCGGTGCTCAGTCTTTGCCAGTCACGCCCTCAAGGTTCAGATCATTATTTGACCTCAGTATCGCCCCAGCACAACAATATAACCACGCCTCAATCTTAGCATTAAAGTTTTAAAAAACCTTTTAATAACAAAATATTGCTAAAATATAAAAGGATGCCCCACAATGGGTCTCAAATATTTGTAAACGTGTCCTGTTACAGTACTGCATGACTTTATTGACAAATCGATACACAGAAGAAATTCAACATTACACTGAATTCCATCACTGAACAGTGATATAAACTAAAATAATTATAATGACTGAACAGCTCCCATTCCCCTAAGTGAAGATACACTGTTATCTTGAATATAAGTGATAAAAGATCAGACAAATGTGTGATCTGACAAACAAATAAACAAGGGATCTGAAACATTTGAAGCAGCCTTCAAAACCCCGAAAACAAAGGATACATGAAGAGTATCTTTGTGGTCCTAACATATCCCAGCATTCAGCGCGTGGCTCAGCCTGGCTTTTTTTTCCCGGCTCAGCCAGTAGTGCAGCAAAGTCGGAAACAGTTCAAAGTAAGTTTTGGGCTGCATTTGTTGGCAGCATATGAAGGAGCCCACAGAATGGGACAGTCTTCAACGCAGCGCTGTGACGTAGCTGGCTTAGAAATGTGCACTTAGAGGACGCAAAACCTGAATTGAGACACAGCCATGTTCACCCTAAGACCATGACCTCTGACTATGGGTTTGGGGTCAAAAGGTCAAAGGTCAAGGTTAGCATTCCTTATGCCCTTTACCGATAGAACGAGTAAAGCTAGGGTCACCAAAGTTTGTACACAGGTTCATCTGGGGACCCTGACCTCTGACTATGGTTTTGGGATTGCAAGGTCAAAAGTCAAGGCCAAATTGCCATTTAACCTATATCTCAACAACAAAGAAAGCGAGGGTCACCAAACTTTGTACACAGGTTTCGCCCTGTGACCCTGAAATATCATTATGCTTTTGGAATCACAAGGTCAAGTTCAAAATGCCATATAAACTACATCTCAACAGCAAAGAAAGAGGCTGAGGGGTACCACTGGGAGCCGTCAGTATTTTTGGAACATAGTGATCATTGACCACCACATATAACTAACTAAATCAGTTCTAATTAGTTGTAATCTGTAATCAGTTGTTTGGAGTTACTGTTATAGAAAAGGCTGCTCCCAGTGATGATGAATGGTGTACACTTCCAAGTGTGCCTTTAAATGTCCTCACAATGAAGTATAAAATCTGCAAACTGCCACAATAATTTGGGGCTGTTTTTCTTTCTATGCACTGAACAAAAACAGTAAAAATGTCTAATAAGCTTGTTCTTTTATGTGTGTTTTTGTTCAGGTGGAATGCAGGGCAGTTCTGATCTGGCTCTGCAGAATGGATCTGGACCAGCCGGTATGTGTCTAATAAGATGCTTCTAAACATGGTCTGACGTGGACCGTGCACATCTAAGAGCACTTTTGCAACCTTTTGTGAACCAAGGGAAAACTAAAAGAGATTATTTTTATCTGAGGTGATTAGCTGCAAGTAGTTAGAAAATAAGTTTTTAGGTGACTTATTACATTAATGTTATGCTTCATATTACCATTGATTATTGCAGCTGTGCATTATTCAATTTATATTAAATTATTCTTAGGGCGTGCTCTCACTAGTGCAGGGGTCTGCAACCTGTGGCTCTTGAGCCACACATGGCTGTTTTGCCCATCGCCAGCAGTTCCCTGAAACCTTGAGAATGTCATGACCCTCCGTGCGCTCTCTGCAGCGCACGGAGGGTCATGACAAAAAAAAAAGGGAAAAAGGATGTGTAGGTGAACCCACTAAATTCTCTTTTATGGCTGGTTCATACTGTCATGACCCTCTGTGCGCTGTCCGCAGTGCACTTAGAGGGAGGATGAAATGACGAGGATTTAAGCGCAGGGTTGCACCACACACATTTATTACAAAAAGACAGACAGTCCAAAAGGTGAAGACTCACAACAAAATACGAGAATATTTATTCTTGGCGTTCGGGGCTGACATCGCCCAGCGAACGCCTAGAGAGGGAGAGACGTGTTAGCCACAAATGCGCCCCAGAGCCGGCATCGCTACAAGGGCGCATAAGAACCACAGCAACATGGAGTGGCTAGCACGTCGTGAAAAAATGTTGAAAATACTCAAGAGTGCAGCACAGAAGACAATTCTATGAACCAGCAGTGCGTGACTGGCAAACAGCCGCTTAAGTACACGCACTGCAGGTGATGGTGTGATGAGGGGCACCTGGGCGAGGACCAGACAAGATGATTAACGGGGCTGGGAACAGCTGATGGTAATAAGAGAGGGGGCGTGGTTGGACCGGCAGGCTGTCAGCCAGTAATCACACAAGAGTGAGCCAAAGAGAGCTGACTCACAGCTGCCGGCCAGAGAGCAATGGCTGTGGGTAAGGAAGCACATTGAAATACATACTATATATATACACAATGGCACCTAGACCCACAGAGAGATCAGGACCGAGCCGGGGGAAACCAAGCCGGCTTGGTTCCTGACAGAGAAAGAAAACTCAAATTTCCAAGAAAAGAAGCAACAGATTTTTAAGAAAAATGGTTGTAAATCCATGAGAAAAATGTCAAGCAAATAATGCAAAAAAATTAGAAAATCTGGAGAGGAGAGTCCGGCCATTGGTCGAACCTCAGATTCAGGAGGAGCAATGTGGTTTTCATCCTGGCCGTGGCACATTAGACGAGCTCTTTACCCTCTCGAGAATCCTCGAGTGTTCGTGGGAGTTTGCCCAACCAGTTTACATGTGTTTTGTGGACTTGGAGAAGGCATTCGACCGTGTCCCTCCTGGTTTTTTGTGGGGGGTGCTTCGGGAGTATGGGGTGTTGGGCTTGTTGTTACGAGATAATCAAATCAAATCAACCTTTATTGTCATATTGCTGTACATACAACTGTAGTGCAGGCAAGATGAAATTGCGTTTCTCTCGGCATCCATATAAGTAAAAAGAACATGATTTAAGACACACTCACACATACCCTCACCCCCCACCCCACCACAGCCATTCACACTTCCCTGAGACATACTTGAAAACTAACCAGAACTATAATATACAAATAATATACATGATGTCCATAGGTGCAGTAGTATGTATGAGAGATTCTGGATCAACTGTTCAGCATCCTGACAGCTTGTGGAAGGAAGCTGTTAATCAGTCTGGTGGTTCTGCCTCTGATGCTCCGGAATCGTTTGCCAGATGGCAGAAGTTCAAAGTGTTTATGTAGAGGGTGAGAACGGTCCTTGACAATGTTCAGTGCCCTGCTCCTACAACGGTTCTGAAAAAGTTCTTGGACAGAGGGAAGGGAGACTCCAATTACCCTCTCAGCTCTCTTAACTATCCTCTGCAGGGCTTTTTTGTCTGACATACTGCAGCTGGAGTACCATGTAGCAATGCAGTACGTCAGAACACTCTCCACCACACCTCTGTAGAAGGTCCTGAGGATGCAGATGGGGAGAGAGGCCTGTTTGAGTTTCCTCAAGAAGTGCAGTCGCTGCTGGGCCCGCTTCCTGATCCCCAAGGAATTCTTGCTCCAGGTCAGATCCTGCGAGATCTGCACTCCGAGGAACTTGATGTTCTCCACTCTCTCCACTAAACGGCCACCAGTGCTGAGGGGGACGTGTTCAGGCTGTGACCGCGGAAGTCGATAATCATCTCCTTTGTTTTGTCCACGTTGAGCACCAGATTGTTCTCCCTGCACCAGCCCTCCAGGTCTCTCACTTCTTCCCTGTACATTGATTCCTCATCCCTCTGAATAAGTCCCACCACCGTGGTGTCGTCTGCAAACTTAATAATCTGGTTTCCCTCGTGTCTGGATACACAGTCATGTGTTAGAAGTGTAAACAACAGTGGACTGAGTACGCAGCCTTGAAGGGATCCGGTGCTCAGCGTGATAGAGTTGGAGATGTTATTTCCAACCCGGACAGACTGAGGTCTCTCAATCAGGAAATCCAGGATCCAGAGACATGTGGCGGTGTTCAGACCGAGAAGGAGTAATTTCTCCATCAGTCTCTGGGGAATAATGGTGTTGAATGCTGAACTGAAATCAATGTACAGGAGTCTGGCGTAGGTGTCTTTCTGATCCAGGTGGGTGATGACAGAGTGCAGGGTGGTGACTATAGCATCCTCTGTGGAGCGGTTTGAACGATATGCAAACTGGAGCGGGTCATGTGATGCAGGGAGGCAGGCTGTGATGTGTGGTTTGACAAGCCGTTCAAAACACTTCATCACAATTGGTGTCAGTGCAACAGGACGATAGTCATTCAGACAGGACACAACTGGTTTCTTTGCCACCGGTACTATGGTAGAGGTCTTAAAGCATCTGGGAATGATGGCCTGACTCAGGGAGATGTTATAAATGTCAGTCAGGACATCCGCCAACTCGCTCGCGCAGTCTCAGAGCACACGTCCCGGGATGTTGTCCGGACCTGCAGCTTTACGTGGGTTGAACCTGGTTAGGGTCCTCCGTGTGTCCGCTGTGTTGATGGTGATAGCTGGAGATATCTGGTCTTTATACGACCATTTTGAGAGTTTGGTTCGTATTGCCAACACTGGGTCGGACTCATTCCCAGTGAGAGTTGGACTCCGCCCGGGCTGCCCTTTGTCTAGGCGCAGCCAGGGAATGGAGGGTGTCATGCTTGGTGTACAGGATCTCATGTTTGTTGTTTGCAGATGATGTTGTCCTGTTGGCCTCATCCAGCAATGACCTACAGGTCTTACTGGGATGGTTTGCTGCCGAGTGTGAAGCAGCTGGTATGAGAATCAGCACCTCTAAGTCCGAGTCCATGGTCCTCAGCCGGAAAAAGGTGGATGGTCCTCTCTGGGTTGGGGACAAGCTCCTGCCCCAAGTGGAGGAGTTTAAGTATCTCGGGGTCTTATTCACGAGTGAGGGGAGAATGGAGCGAGAGATTGACAGACGGATCAGGGCAGCATCTGCAGTGATGCGGCTGTTGTACCGGTCTGTTGTGGTGAAGAGGGAGCTGAGCTCTAAGGCAAAGCTGTCGATTTACCAGTCAATCTACGTTCCTACCCTCACCTATGGTCACGAGCTTTGGGTAATGACCGAAAGAACGAGATCGCAGATACAAACGGCTGAAATGAGCTTTCTTCATAGGATTGCTTGGGTGAGGAACGCAGTCACCCAGGAGAGGCTCAGAGTAGAACCGCTGCTCCTCCACATTGAAAGGAGCCAGTTGAGGAGGTTTGGGCATCTGATCAGGATGCCTCCTGGGTGCCTCCCCCTTGAGGTGTTTCGGACACGTCCCACTGGGAGTAGACCCCGGGGCAGACCCAGGACTCACTGGAGAGACTACATCTCCCAGCTGGTCTGGGAACACCTTGGTATCCTCTTTGAAGAGCTGGAGCAGGTGGCTGAGGAGAAAGAAGTTTGGGCTTCTCTGCTTGAACTGCTGCCTCCACGACCCGGACCTCTGGAAAAGTGGTAGAAGATGGATGGATGGATGGATGGATAAAATCTGAAATTTTATTTTTTTTAAATCTTGCAAGTTCAGAGGAATTGTTGCGATTTTCTGAGGAAAACATACCCATGTTTTACAAGAAAGAAGTCACAAAATTTTGGGGAAAAAAATCAAATTAACTGGAAAAAGCTGGAGTTCTATGAGAAAAATGTAACAAATTTATGTAAATAATGCTGCAGTTTTACTAGTAAAAGGTAATAAATTTATAAAGAAAAATGTAGTAAATTTCTCAGAATAGCTGAAAATTTATGCCAAAAATATTCAAAATTTATGGAAAAAGCTACAATTTTGAGGAAAAAAATCCAGAAATTTGAAAAAAAAAGTTCAAAAAGATCTGCTGAAAAAAAAGACAATTTTCCAGAAAAAGCTGCAGTTTTGTTAGAAAACTGTGACACATTTATACAGACGTGGACAAAATTGTTGGTACCCCTCTGTTAATGAAAGAAAAACCCACAGTGGTCACAGAAATAACTTGAATCTGACAAAAGTGGTAATAAATAAAAATTCTATGAAAATTAACCAAAGAAAATCAGACAATGCTTTTGAATTGTGGTTCAACAGAATTATTTTAAAAAAACAAAGTCATGAAACAGGCCTGGAAAAAATGATGCTACCCCTAGAGAAGATTGAAAATAATGTGACCATAGGGACATGTTCAACCAAGATGTGTCCTCTAATTAACATCACAGGTGTCTACAAACTTGTAATCAGTCAGTCGGCCTATTTAAAGGGTGACAAGTAGTCACTGTGCTGTTTGTTGACATGGTGTGTACCACACTAAACATGGACCAGAGGAAGCAAAGGAGAGAGCTGTCTCAGGAGATTAGAAAGAAAATTATAGACAAGCATGTTAAAGGTAAAGGCTATAAGACCATCTCCAAGCAGCTTGATGTTCCTGTGACTACAGTTGCACATATTATTCAGAAATTTAAGATCCACGGGACTGTAGCCAGCCTCCCTGGACGTGGCCGCAGGAGGAGACGGATAATACGAATGGTAACAAAAGAGCCCAGAACAACCTCTAAACACGTTCATGGTGAACTCCAAGGCCAAGGTACATCAGTGTCAGATCGCACCATCTGTCGTTGTTTGAGCCAAAGTGGACTTCATGGGAGACGACCAAGGAGGACACCACTGTTGAAAACAAATCATAAAAAAGCCAGACTGGAATTTGCCAGACTGCATGTTGACAAGCCACAAAGCTTCTGGGAGAATGTCCTATGGACAGACAAGACAAAACTGGAACTTTTTGGCAAGGCACATCAGCTCTATGTTCACAAACGCAAAAATGAAGCATACCAAGAAAAGAATACTGTCCCTACTGTGAAACGTGGAGGAGGTTCTGTTATGTTCTGGGGCTGCTTTGCTGCATCTGGCACAGGGTGTCTTGAATCTGTGCAGGGTACAATGAAATCTCAAGACTATCAAGGTATTCTAGAGAGAAATGTGCTGCCCAGTGTCAGACAGCTTGGTCTCAGTCACAGGTCATGGGTCTTGCAACAGGATAATGACCCAAAACACACCGCTAAAAACAGCCAAGAATGGCTAGGAGCGAAACATTGGACTATTCTAAAGTGGCCTTCTTTGAGCCCTGATCTAAATCCTATTGAACATCTGTGGAAGGAGCTGAAACATGCCGTCTGGAGAAGGCACCCTTCAAACCTGAGACAACTGGAGCAGTTTGCTCATGAGGAGTGGGCCAAAATACCTGCTGAGAGGTGCTGAAGTCTCATTGACGGTTACAGAAATCGTTTGATTGCAGTGATTGCCTCAAAAGGATGTGCAACAAAATATTAAGTTAAGGGTACCATCGTTTTTGTCCAGGCTTGTTTCATGAGTTTTTTTTTTTTTTTCCACAATATCTTTATTGAACCTTTTTTTTTTTTTTTAACAAACATGATACAAACAATCAAACACTAACACTAAAGTACTACAAAAAAAAAAATGCACTAAAAACACCAACAACCACCAACAAAATCAAGTCTTCAACAATGCTCCTCTGTTTAGTCTAGACAATCCAATACATAAGTATACATATTATGTTCACCAGTTTGGAATTTACAAGGTCCACACACATCATTCACCTTCTTCTTCAAGAGTTATGTTTAAATTTTTTACATAATCAATAAAAGGTCTCCATATATTCTCAAACACAATTTCCTTTGATTTCAGTATATATGTTATTCTTTCTAATGGAAGGTTTGTTAACATTTGTCTTAACCACTGAGTCACATCTGGTCTATGAGTCTTTTTCCATAATAGTGCAATACATTTTTTGGCATTAAGCAAACTGAGGTCTATGAATGTTCTTTCACTTTTATTGAAATTATGCTTTTCTGGGTACAGACCCAACAAAACCAGTTTAGGATTCAATATGATTTGTTTTGAGATTATTTTTTCAATTGTTACCCTCACCTCTTCCCAAAACATTCTTATTAATCTACATTCCCATAAACAATGAAATAGGGTTCCTTTACTTTCCATGCATTTTGTGCATGTATCTGATATATTTTTGTTATATCTATTTAACTCCTCCGGTGTAACATACATCCGCATTAACCATTTGAAATGTATCAATTTAAGGCGTGCATTTATTGATTTGGTTTGAGCTTCTGTACAAGCCAATTCCCATTGTTCCTCTGAAATTTCAATTTGCAGATCTTCTTTCCAGTAGTTTAATCTTTTCAGTGAATTTTCACTTGAAGATAGTGTCAATGAGTTATAAAACTCTGAAATAATACCCTTTCTTTTACTATCTTTCATCATCATTTTTTCCAAGGATGAATAAATAGGTCGAGTGAGAGCTTTATTTTGATTTGATCGAATAAAGTTTCTAAGTTGAAGATATTTAAAAAAATGTGTTCTATTGAGATTAAATTTGATCCTCAGCTCTTCAAAAGACATTATGTTGTCTGCACATGGCAAATATAAATCCTGAATCTTTTGTATCCCTTTTAAATTCCATACTTTAAATACAGCGTCCGCTCTCCCTGGTTTAAAATATTGATTACCCCATATTGGACTAAATTGTGACAATAACTGTGGTTCTTTTAAATAGTTTTTAGCTTCACACCATATTTTGATCATATGCTTTACAAATGGATTTTTAACTTGTTTTTGTAATTTTTTTGCCGAATCTGAGTATATGAATATGGGAAGAGGTAAAGGTAAATTGTATGATTCCATTTCAGTCCAGTGAGGGAGATCATTTGATGAAAAATAATATGTCATAGACCTCAGTTGTGCCGACCAATAATACAACATAAAATTTGGACATTTCAGACCTCCACGATCAAATGGTAAATATAATAAAGACAGACGTAATCTAGCCCTCCTGTTGTTCCATATAAATTCCACTAACTTTTTTTTTATTCTTGAGAATAGATCTAAAGGTGGTGATAAGGGAATGTATTGAAATAAATAAAGTATTTTAGGTAAAATATTACTTTTAAGTATATTGATTCTCCCGATCATCGACATTGGTAGTGACATCCATCTCTGAGTTAACTCACTGATATCTGACATTAAGGCTTCATAGTTAACACTGGCGACTGATTCTAGCTTAGGCATAATTTGGATTCCTAAATATTTAAACTGATTTACAACATTGAATTGATTTACCTCAGGGGCTGGGTAATTTCTCTGGGTCTCATTTAGCATTAATATTGAAGATTTAGTTTTATTTATTTTATATCCTGATATTTCCCCAAAATTCTTTATTAAATTCAACAAGGTTGGAATTGATTTTTTTAGATTCGACATAAACAAAATTATATCATCGGCGTACAGGGAGATTTTATGTTCTGTTGGTCCAACTTTAATTCCATATATTTGTGAATGTAAACGTATCGCTATCGCTAAAGGTTCAATTGCCATAGTAAACAGTAAAGGTGAGAGTGGACAGCCTTGTCGACATCCTCTATTGATTTTTATTGGTTTTGAAATATTGTTATTTGTTAGGATTTCTGCTGTAGCATTATTGTATATTATTTGAACCCATTTTATGAAATTATTTCCAAGTCCAAACCTTTGTAGGACTTCAAAAAGAAAGGGCCATTCAACTCTATCAAAGGCCTTTTCGGCGTCCAATGATAGGAGAGCTGTATCCGGTGCTTCTTTATTAAAATAGATAATATTAAATAGTCTTCTTACATTATGGAAGCCTTGTCTACCCTTTATAAAGCCATTCTGATCTCGATTAATAATATTTGGTAAAATTTCTTGTATTCGTCTTGCTAAAATTTTACAGATTATCTTAAGGTCGGCGTTTAATAGGCTTATTGGTCTCATATTTTCACATTTATTAGAGGGCTTACCTGGTTTTGGCAGCAGTATAATTAAGGCATTATTTATGTATGATGGTAAATTATTATTTTGAAATGCTTCTAAAACCATTTCCAAAAAAGGTTTTATTAATTTATTCTTAAATTTTTTATAAAGGTCAACTGGAAGACCATCTGGTCCTGCACTTTTTCCTGATTTCATATTATCAATGGCTAGCCCAACTTCTTCTTGACTAATTTTAGACTCCAATATCTCCCTGTTTTCATTTGGAATACACGGTATAGATAGTTCGTTCAAAAACCCATTTAGTTTTGTTAAATCAGGTTCATTTTTGGTATCATATAATTTTTCATAGTAATCTCTAAAGGCTCTATTAATTTCTAAAGGATCTATAACTACCTGTCCGTTACTTATAATACTGGTAATTGGTGTTTTAATTTCCAATTGTTTAATCTGCCATGCTAATAATTTTCCTGATTTTTCACCTTGTTCATAAAAAGATTGTTTCAATCTTAGAAGACTCGAGGCAGCTCTATTCGCTGATTTTTTGTCGTATTCAGCTCTCAAAATCAGTAATTCATTCTCCAACCTTGGGTCACTTCCTGCATACACTTTTTCCTGAAGACTTTTTATTTTATGTTCCAATTTAGCTCTCTCCTCTCGAGTTTTCTTAGATTTTGATCCTGTATAACTAATAATATGTCCCCTAATAAAAGCTTTGAAAGCCTCCCACTTTACACATGCTGATGTTTGTGTAGTATTGATGTCAAAGAACTCGTCTATCTGTTTTTCTATATACTTGACAAATTCCTCATCCTGAAGCCATTTATGCTGAAATTGCCATCTACCTGATTCCTTTGTCAATTTTTTATCTACATATATTAGACAACAGGGTGCATGATCAGAGATCACGATGTTATCATAAAAGCAGTTTTGAATCTTGGACCTTAATTCTGTGGAAATCAAAAAATAATCAATACGTGAGAATGTCTTGTAGGTACTGGAATAACAAGAATAGGCTTTAACTTGTGGTTTCATTTCTCTCCATATATCTAACAATCTCAATTCTTTCATAAAATGATTAATAGTCATCCTACATCCAATGTGCGTACAATCCAGTCCTGTTGATCTATCCACACCTGGATTCAATGTACAATTAAAATCCCCTGCTATTATATGTTGCCCTGTAAGTGATGATAAGATGAGAAATAAATTGGCAAAGAACTTCTGATCATCTATATTGGGACCATATAAGTTCACAAGATTTATATTTTCTAATAGCAAAGAACCTTGAATGATTACATATCTTCCAAATTTGTCTCCAATTACATTTTTCACTTGAAAAGGAACTGATTTATGTATGAGAGTCATAACTCCCCTGGCTCGGGATGAAAATGAAGAGGTGAATACACTTCCCTGCCATCTACTCCTAATTCTTTTAACATCCTCCTCTATCAGATGAGTTTCTTGTAAAAACACAATTCTTGAACCCATGTCCTTTATTTTATTCATAACTTGTTTAAGTTTTTTTAAATTTTGTAGACCTCTGCAATTCCATGAAGTTAAATTAAGATTAACACTTTGGTCCATGATCAATAGAGAGTTTGGGATTACCTTGCAGTGTAAACATGCTCATACAGAGAAGCAAAAACATGAGTGGTTGAACATTCATCCTACAAACTACACACAAACAAATTTCCCCTTCCCACACTTGTGGCAAACCCCCCAAAATCAAAAGAAAAATTCTGTCTCCCGATATAGCCATCGACCGTTCCACACCCACGGGGAACAGCCTAAGCCACTCCTTCTTCATCCTCCCAATCACCCTAACTCTACTGCTTTTAATGACGTAACATTAACTCTCCTCTGTAGTTTTCCAACTTAACTCCAAAATTTTTAACAACTTTGTACATCATAGTTTTTTTTTTGTTTTTGTTTTTGTTTTGTTTTTTTTTTAAATATATAATACAATCTATATTTTGTAAACTTACTATTTACTTCAAGTCAGTCAGATGCCTGTGCAAATGCTTAATTATTCTACCTTATATTTTGTTCATGCTTAGCTCCCACCAGTCTCTTCTTCTTCTTTGATCTTCTTGATGAACTCCTGCGTCTCCTCTGGGGTCTTGAAGATGTGGGTTCTGCCCTCATACGTGGTCAGCAGTCTCGCAGGATAGATTACACCATGACGAATCCCAAGGTTGCGCAGCTCCTTACGTATGGGATCAAACTGCTTCCTCAGTTGCTGGATTCCTGTGGCCAAATCTGGGTAGAACCGCACCTGCTGGTCCTGGTGTTTAATCTCTCCTTTTTTAGCTCGTGCAGCGTTGAAGATCTTCATCCTGTCTCTGTTGCTAAGAAACTTCATAATTAAGGTCCTCGGCGGTCCCTTATCTCTCCGTGGGCCAATGCGATGTGCTTTTTCCAGAACCACTGCTGATTGCAACTCCTCGCTGCCCAGCACCTCCGGAATCCACTTTTCCAGAAAGGAACATACGTCCCGACCTTCTGATTCCTCTGGAAGACCCACCAGCCTCAAATTATTCTGTCTCGACCGAGATTCCAAATCCAAAATATTATCTTCCAGAGATTTATTTTTTTTTTCCAAAGTGCGCACCTTTAATTGAAGACGGGTGACGTCATCTTCAGCACTAGCGAGACGGAGCTCCATCTGCGCCGTTCGTTCTACACAGTCACCCAATTCCTTTCTTATTCCTTCCAACGCTGTCATAATCCCATCAAATCTAGAGGAAAAGTCCGCTCTCATTGAACTCATGGCAGCCATCAGCGCATCTGCGCCATTCCCCGCAGAAATCGCAGCGTTGCCAGCCTCCTCCGCCATATATGGAGCCCTGTTTGCTGCGTCACAGACCTGAAAGTCCGTTAATTTGGACTGTTTCGGCGGCTCGCTTTTTCCTTTTCCTGGTTTTCCAGCCTTAGGCTTCGCCGACATATCCTCGCCCAAACGCTGGGATACGTTCTGTCCCAAATGAGAGAGTTATTTGCCGATTTTTTTTCTCCAGGAGCAGAGCAGAGCGAGACACGTCCGTCCTACGTGGCAGCCATAACCGGAAGTCCATGAGTTTGTTTTTTAAAATAATTCTGTTGAACCACAATTCAAAAGCATTGTGTGATTTTCATTGGTTAATTTTCATAGAATTTCTATTTATTACCACTTTTGTCAGATTCAAGTTATTTCTGTGACCATTGTGGGTTTTTCTTTCATTAACAGAGGGGTACCAACAATTTTGTCCACGTCTGCATGACAAAGGCTGCATTTTTACCTGAAAAAAGCAACAAATTTACCCAAAAAAAGCCATTTTTATGAGAACAAAGTCCATGAAAAAAGTTGTAATTCTGTTGTGGAAAATGAAGCAAATTCACATAAAAAAAGTCTTCAAGGGTATCAAATTGTTTTATACATTTATTCCAAAAATATAACAAATTATGCAAAAACATTACACTTTAATGAGGAAAACACCCACACAAACATGCAAGAAAAAAATTCACAATTTTTTGCAAATAATCAAAAATTTGAGAGGAAAACGTAATTTTGTGTGAAAAAAGTAGTAAATTTTCAATCAAAAAAGCTGCAAATTTATGAGAAACAACTTTTTTGATGCTGATTTTGTCAGACCAGATTGTTGTAGTAACTTTGATGATTTTCCTCAGTTTTCAGATTCTGATATTGTTATGGCTCCATGCAGATTTTTTAGACAAAATCACTCATAACGGCCCTTTGAGTAGTACAGGTTGCTGTCCCCTGCACTAATGCTACCTGGTTTATCACATGCTGAAACCACCTTGCATCTAGTATACATGCATGTACGTCTACGTAAGAGAGCTACAGCCAAAGGCCACCTCTTCCAGGTCACACTGTTCAGCGAGCTAGTGGTCCGGCCGTAGTTCTTAGAGCTCTTCTCTGTAAATTCTAGCCAACCCACTAGACAACCATGGTCCCAGCTCAATTATTAACCCAGTTGATAATATATCTCATGTCATTTTGGGCTAATTGTTTTTTTTTTTTTTCTTGACACAACATGGGTACCGAAATCATTAGCATGGCTAGGTTACCGAAACGAATCAACCACGGATTTTATGGCTCGTTTTGAAAATTATAGTCAATGTACTAGACCAGCTCATTCATTGATCCACAGTCAATTATACCGTCTGTCTCGTGCCATTCTGGTGTATTGTGTTGTAGTTTGGCCGTGATAGCCAGATGGAATTGGCTGCTATCGTTAGCATGTCTGACCAAGTCTGACTTAGAGGTCGACCTGACATGGTTTCAGACCCAAAGAGCAGATAGGACTCGAGAATAACACAATTAACCTTTTATTGAATATAGTGAGAGTGTGTGGATGTGTGTATGCGTATCTGTAGATGTATGTAATGAGAAGATGAATCAGCTGGGGCGAGCAGAGCACCGTGCAACCTGGCAACCCTATGGAGAAACAGAAGAAGAGTTAGAGGCTACCCTAGCAGGGAATGCACCAGAAAGTTCAGTACTTACTGTTTGTGGTGGAGAGGTGGAGCACAGGTTAAGCTCAGTAGCTCCAGCCAGGACGACAGTGCCAGCAGACCCGTAGGAGATGATGTGGGCAGGTGAGTAGAGCAGATGAGTCCGCCGCCAGGTGGAAAGGAGTCCGCTGCCACGGATCTCCGCCTGTGCACAGGGGACATCAGAAAGGTGAGAGGAACAGATGGATGCTTACTTGGATGCAGGATGACGATGAGTCCAATAGGCAAAGAGCTGGACAGGAAAGTTGACGAGGCTAGGAAGCTCGACGTGGAGATGGTGAGTGCAGGTCTCGTAGGAAGGAGACAGACGACTCTGCGCCGATCTCAGGGCCTCACGGTATAAATAGCCAGGCCAGGATGAAGAGCAGGTGTGCGTGCAGGTGCGGATGATTGGAAGTTATGACAGTACTCCCACCCTACGATATGCCTCTCGGCGGTCGTTACAGTCTTCCTGGGTGCACCTGGTGGAAGTCCCTGATGAGTTGCTTGTCCAGCACGAAGGAGGGGCACACCCAGGATCTCCACTCCGACCAGTAGCCCTCCCAGTCCACCAGATACTGCAGGCCGCGACCCCGGCATCAGACGTCCAGGATGGCGGTGACTGCCCACGCTGGTTCACCATCGATCACCATCAGTAGTGGTGGAGTGCTGGGAGGAGGACACAAAGGGCTGGAGCAGACGGGCTTGACCTGGGAGACGTGAAAAGTTGGACAGATGCCGGGGGGTGGGGGAGAGAGCTAAGCGCACAGAGACAGGGTTAATGATCCGGCTGATGGGAAAAGGCCCAATAAACCACTGTGACATCTTTTTCCTCTCAGCCTTCAAGTTAATGTGCTTCGTAGAAAGCCATACCTGTTGGCCCACCCTATAGGTGGGAGCTGGAGTCCTGTGGCGGTTGGCCACCGAAGAGTTGTGCTCTGCCGTGCGTTGTAGTGCTACCCGGGTAGCCCTCCAGATCCGACGGCAGCACTTCAGGTGCGCACGGACAGAATAAACAGCGATGTTCCCCTCCTCCTCTGGGAACAGCGGGGGATTGTAGCCCAGTGAGGCCTCGAAATGAGACATTCCGATTGCTGTAGAGATAGTGGTGTTATGGGCATATTCAATCCAGGGAAGGTGGGAGCTCCATGACGATGAGCTGGTGGTGGCGACACACAGCAGCGCAGCCTCCAACTCCTGGTTCACTCGTTCTCACTGCCCACTGGTCTGTGGATGCTATCCCGATGATACTCGCCGTAGCCCCCAGAGCGTTACAGGATGACTTCCAGACTTGGGAAACAAACTGGAGACCCCGATTGAAGACGATGTCCAGGGGGATCCCATGCAGCCTTACTACATGCTGGACAAGAATGTCCGCCGTCTCCCTAGCCGTGGGCAGCCCCTGCAGGGGAACGAAATGGGCAGCCTTGGAGAATCTATTGACCAGGGTGAGGATTGCCATGTGCTGATTGGACGAAGGGAGTCCGGTGATGAAATCCAAAGCCACCTGGGACCACGGTCTGCCGGGGATAGGAAGGGGTGGAGCAGCCCAGCTGGTGGGGAACAAGACGTCACCAAAACCAAAACGTCCTCTGGAGAAGGTCCACTGTATGCGCCCTCCCGGGGTGACACGTGAACTTGGAAGAGTGACCCCAATGAATAACCTCCCCCCGAACGGCCGATGGGACAAACAGTTTACCCGCTGGCCCCCCGCCCTGGTCGGGCTTGTCTTCCTGTGCCCTCAAGACCCTGTTCTTGATACTCCAGGAGAGGCCGCCCACGACACACGATGAGGGAAGAATAGGGTGCTCGGCCATCTCCACCGTTTCCGGGGCAAACTGTTGGGACAGGGCATCCGGCTTCGTATTCTTAGACCCGGGACGGTAGGTAATAGTGAAGTCGAACCATCCAAAGAACAGGGACCAGCGAGCCTGTCATGCGCTCAGACACTTGGCCGTCCGGAGGTACTCCAGGTTTTTGTGGTCAGTCCAAACGACTAACGGCTGGGAAGTGCCCTCCAGCCAGTGACGCCACTCATCCAACGCAAGCTTGACAGCCAAGCGCTCCCTGTCACCGATGTCATAATTGCGCTCAGCCAGGGATAGGCGACAGGAGAAGAATGCACAGGGCCGTATCTTGCCATCAGCCGGGGAGCACTGAGATAGGACGGCTCCAACCCCCGAGTCCGATGCATCCACCTCCACCAGACATTGGAGAGCGGGATCCACTTGCGTCAATATAGGGGAGGATAAGAACCTGTCCTTCAGATGAGCAAAGGCTGCAGCCGCCTCCTCAGTCTACCGAAAGGGCACCTTGGGAAAGGTCAGACTGGTCAGGGAAAAAGCAATGAGACTGTAGTTTTGAATGAAGCGGCGGTAGAAATTAGCAAACCCCAGGAACTGCAGGAGCTGCTTTCTGGATGATGGAGTGGGCCACTCAACCACCGCTTTTACCTTAGCCGGGTCGGGGATGATCTCGTTGGTGGGTGATTATGAATCCGAGGAAGGACGTTCGGGAGACATGAAACTCACACTTTTCAGCCTTCACGAAGAGTTTATTCTCCAACAGTCGCTGCAGTACCTGCCTCACATGCACTCAAAGCTCATCCAGGGACTGATAAAAAATAAGAATCGTCCAGGTAGACAAATACAAATGTGCCCAAAAAATCCCTCAGCACATCATTAATCAACCGCTGGAAGTCGGCAGGGGCATTGGTCAGCCCGAACGGCATGACCAGATACTCAAAATGCCCACTAGGGGTCCGGAACGCTGTCTTCCATTCATCACCCTCCTGGATCCGCACCAGATGATAGGTGTTGCGCACGTCCAACTTGGTAAACCAGGAGGCAAAAGCGGAGTTAATGAGTGGGAGAGTGTATTTGTCTTTGATGTTTATATTATTCAGCTCCCGAAAGTCAATACATAGCCTCAGCGAGCCATCCTTCTTGCCGACGAAAAAAAAAAAAAACGCCCCCACTGCCAAGGATGACGGCCGGATTATGCCTGAGCTCAAGGACTCCTTGATGTACGTTTCCATTGCTGCTTGCTCTGGGACAGACAGGTTGTAGAGTCTACTAGAGGGCAGCGGAGCTCTGGCTCGGAGATTGATAGTACAGTCATATGGGCAGTGAGGGGGAAGGGAAAGGGCCTGGGTCTTACTGAAGGCAGCCCCTAAGTCGTGATATTCGGGTGGAACCTTAGACGAATTGGGAGGAGGAGAGACAGGGACACTCAGAGGCATGGATGGCGAGCACGCAGCGGACTGTAAACAAGCACTCAAACAGAAGGAACTCCAGGCTAAGACACTCTCGGAACACCAGTCAATCAAAGGATTATGGAGACGAAGCCAGGGATAGCCGAGAATAACCGGGGAGGAGGACACCAACAATACATACAGTCTTAGCTCATCCCGATGATTGCCCGATATAATTACTGACACTGGGGCAGTCCGGTGGAAGACCGTGGCCAAGGGGGCTTTAGACAGGGCAATAAGTCTTAAGGGGGTCTCCAGTAACTGGATGAAGCCCCAACCGGGTTGCCAGTTCCCCAGAAATAAAGCTCTGTACGGACCTCGAATCAATGAGTGCGTGTGTGGTTATCTCTCTGTGATTATAACTGAAGTGAATGGGGATCAGAAAACGGGAGAGGGGATTATTGCGATGCGAGTCCGTGAGTCCCCCTACTGCGACACATGGACTCCCCCTTTTGGCCGTTTGTGACATGACTCAATCTCATGCTCCTCGCTCCCACAGTAAAGGCGCAACCCCAACTCCCGGCGGCGCTGTTTCTCTGCCAATGACAACTTGAACTCACCCATCACCATAGGTTCCGGATCATTCGGGGAATCAGCGGAGGGTAGGGCCAGCGGGGGGGGGGGGCTGTAGGGAGCGGCGGGACTGACCACCCGAGCGACCGGAAGTTTTGCACTCGGCCGCCCACTCCCTCAGTCTATTATCAAGGCTAATTGCCAGTGAGATTAGCTCATTTAAGCTAGTGGGCTTATCTAGGCAGGCTAACTCATCCTGCAAGCTAGGACACAGGCTCCTAATAAAGATGCTGCATAACGAGGCGTCTTCCCACCCCACCTCTGTGGCCACCACCCGGAAGTCTATGGCATAATCGGCAACGGCTCTAGCCCCTTGCTTTAGATTCAACAACCGGGAGGTAAGCACACTATCCCAGTCGGAGTGGTCAAACACCTCCCTAAACTCGCTAACGAACTGTGTGTAGGTTAGGGAAGCATAATTAGCCCTAGCCATAACGGTGTATACCCAAGCTAAAGCCCGCCCCTCTAACAAATTAATCACATAACCTATTCGGATATGGTCAGTGGGAAAATCCCCCGGCACCCGCTGAAACACGATGTCACACTGCATGAAGAATCCTCTAGCTTCTTCTAATTTGCCACAAAAATGGGTGGGAGTTGGGACGGGAGTAAGCCGTGACGGGGGACCCGGTGTAGCCTGGCTAGTGGCAGTGCTAGCGGGAGCAGAGGAGCTAACGGGAGCCGAAGGGAAAGCCTGTGGGCTAACCAGGCGATCCAACTGGTCAGTAACCCAAGCTAGCTGTGTGAGAATAATCTGCTGTTTGTAGGCTAACTGGTCAACTTGAGCCTCTAAGTTGTTAACCTTGCGTGCTAAAGCGCTGTCTGCTGGGTCATTATTGCGGAGTCGTACTGACATGGTTTCAGACCCAAAGAGCAGACACGACTCAAGAATAACACAATTAACCTTTTATTGAATATAGTGAGAGTGTCTGAATGTGTGTATGCGTATCTGTAGATGTATGTAATGAGAAGATAAATCAGCTGGGGCGAGCAGAGCACTGTGCAACCTGGCAACCCTATGGAGAAACAGAGGGAGAGTTAGAGGCTACCCTAGCAGGGAATGCATCAGAAAGTTCAGCGCTTACTGTTTGCGGTGGAGAGGTGGAGCACAGGTTAAGCTCAGTATCTCTGGCCAGGAGGACAGTGCCAGCAGACCCGTAGAAGATGATGTGGGCAGGTGAGTAGAGCAGATGAGTCCGCCGCAAGGTGGAAAGGAGTCCGCCGCCACGTATCTCCGCCTGTGCACAGGGGACTTCAGAAAGGTGAGAGGAATAGATGGATGCTTACTTAGATGCAGGATGACGATGAGTCCAATAGGCGAAGAGCTGGACAGGAAAGTTGACGAGGCTAGGAAGCTCGACGTGGAGATGGTGAGTGCAAGTCTCGTAGGAAGGAGACAGACGACTCCGCACCAATCTCAGGGCCTCACGGTATAAATAGCCAGGCCAGGATGAAGAGCAGGTGTGGATGATTGGCAGCCATGACACGACCTGCAGGATGCAAACTGAGAGAGGAGTCCACTAGCCTGGATGCTAGATGCTCATTCATGTCCATTTTTAGCTCATTCTGGTGAAGCAGAGAAAAGCTAATGCCATGGCACAGCGTCCATCCGTCCACATTTCACGGGAAAGGTCAGGAGGTCAGGGAACTTATGTAATTACAGAAAATGAATACTCCTCCTAGACAATTGCCATAATTCTCAACAAACTTATGTACAGTGATCCTCAGCTGGGTCTGCATCAAGGTTGTACTCAAAGTCAGGGTCAAAGGTCAGGAGATCTGAGCATTTATATGATTTTATGAAAATTGTTACTCCTCCAAGGCAATTGCCCTAATGTTCGGCAAACTTGTGCACAATGATCAAGTAGGTCTGCATCCAGGCTGTGGTCAAGGTCAACAGTCAGGACATCTGAGCACTCTCTGGGGGATTTCACCAGGCTACTCAGTTATTAACAGCTTGGTTCTATATATCACCCATCTCATTAGGAACTCGCAGTCATTAGCTGCCTTTAGCACAGCTAGTTCACTCACTCAGGGTTCTTTCTGTGCTTAGTACACCCCGGGGACTGATCACATGCTGTCGACCACACAACCCCCCCCCCCGCCCCCCCGTATCTGATAATGCTTTTTGGGGGGCTTTTCAATTATATCATTCAGCCGATATTTGTTAGTATGTTAGTCTAATACCCGAAGCTAAAAGCTAATATTAGCCTCAAACATGGTGTCATCGTCAAAACATAAATTCAGAGAAATAACAAAATGGAGAGGGTGGACTGAACTGGGGATTCTTTAGCATTTAAAACAATACTTATAAAACAGCCAGTTTCAGGGAGAGCTCCTTCCTTGTGTGTAAAATGGTGCTACAGTAATTAAACCCTGAGTTGTTCTGACCAAAACATGTCAGGACTTTTCATTGACACCTCTGGGAGCTGTGTCAAAATATGGAAAAAGAGCATAATAGGGGCTCTTTAAACAGATTTGCCCGTGCAAAGAAGCACTCACCTAGCTTCATTAGTAAATGTATTCTAAGCTTCAACCATACCACACCTCATTCTATGAGTGCATCCAAAAGGAGTTGCTGTTGGGTGATATCTGCTTTATCAGTGAGTGATGGAGGTCAGCGGAAGAATCTGTGATCCCCCAGCCCTCCGGATTGCTCCCCCAGTAGCCTCTCTAGCCCATTCTTGGGTCTTCAACCCTCGGCACAAACTGTCCTTGCATAATACCCCTCCTGTTCTGTCCATGCTCTCCCTCCCAGAGACGCTGCCATTATGTAATGCCAAAAGAGAGAAAAGATGAATTATTCAGTATTATCTCTTCTATAATATATAACTGTACTTTTACCACTCTGTGTTCAGAGCCTGATGTTGAACATGTAGAATTAATGGATCTAATACATGTGACTGTAACACCCTACTGCATTCTCAGCTGCTCTCCAGACTTCAAAATATTTAAACTTGTGTTACATGCATGATGCTTTCTACTAAAAACAAAATATCCCTCACAAAATTCTTATGCTGATCTGCCAGTTTCTATTCCCTTTCCATCACTTCTTAGCCATTCTTCCATGTCCATGTTTCTGTTTTCAGTGAATGGATTTGTGGGCTCAAGTGGCGGAAGCAACTTGGGGAAGATCATCCCATCGACATCGAAATCTCCTCCGCCTCTTCCGCCTCATGGGAACAGCCTGGTCCCCAACAGTCGCAAGGCAGACCTCCGAGTGGTCATCCCTCAGTCCAAAGGAATGATGCAAGGAGTGGTGAGTGGGTTCTTCAGTTTTACATTTATGGCTTCAATGAAAATTAATGTAAGAAAACAGGGAGCGTATCCTGAGCTGGGAAAGATGTTTTTGCGGCTCTAATTGAGAGAATGAGACAAGTCTTAAGTCTCAAAATGGATCAAATTAGTTATTGGATTGATGAAAAAATAATAGTCACTGTTTGATAAGGCTAGCACCATTACGCCTTTGACAAAGCAGTAAAGTTTTCAACTAAGGAGAACTGCAGTGAAATTTTTACCATATGTTTAACTTTTTCTGTGCTTGTGCGCATCAATTTGGGTATCTGGAGTGGCTACCAAAGGAAAAACTGTGCCAAAACACAACCGTGTCACTTTTAGGGCCTGCCTTCATCTCAGTTCCTCTTTATAAACAAGAGGTTTTGATTTTGACAACCGAACCTCCTGGAATGATACCACCCTCCCACCTTTATCGCCATCCATGTTAATGACGGTCGGCGGTGTTATGTCCACAAACCTGGCATAAAAGAGATGGACGAGGAGACTGCACTGGAACTGTGCTTTATTAAAGAACTGATCACGATACAGTGTATGCAGTTATATGTGCGGAGTCGTCCGGGCAAGAGAGCCCCCAATGGCGGACGCTCTCTTATATATGCCTGTGTGATGATGCAGCCGGAAGGTGATGTCATCACACCGCATAACACAATAAAACTCATCACCACATTCTGCCCCCCCTTCACAAAACATATCCAATTAACATCCTCCCCAATTTGATACATAGAAAACCCCCAATAAACACACTAAAATAATGAGAACTGTAAACTCACTAAACAACCTAAAACTAGGGCCTGTGGTTGAACTACCACAAAGCCCAGCATGTCTAAGTGAGGTATTCTGCCACTTTGTGTCGGTCCCGCTGTGCTCCTAATTAAACAGTCCACCTTTTCTTTTTTACAGTCTCCCATGGTAAGGGTGGGTCTACTGGGGGGGGGGGGGGAGGGGGGGCTTTGGCAGCGCCCCTGGAGGGAGCAGTCCCCCGGGACAAGAGCCGATCTTCATAACAGAGGAGCCCAGATCCCACACCACCTTCCCACACCTGATTCCTGCGCAGCCTTGTCACCTGTTGTGTCTACCTGGACATGCCGCAGCTGGTTCACATGTCGAACCGAGTTGTCCGTCAGCCGGAAACACGCCGCTCCCAACTTCGCCACAGTCCTCAGTGGCGCTCGATGTTTCGCCAGCTGTGATCCGGCTGGTCGTCGCCCTGGTCTCTCATTGGCACAAACCCAAACTCAGTCCATGACTTGGAGTGGTACCTTGCTCGGCTTGATGTGCTGCTGTGGTTTTGGCAGCTCCATGCCTTCCTTCGGTCTGGTGCCGTCGTCACACTGCGGCGGTACAGCAGTCACCGTTGTCGCAGGAGATCCCTCACCCGTCGTCGGCCGAAACTCAACATGGGCACTGAAGGTGTCCAGTGCCTTCCTGGTGTCGCTTGTCGGAATGGACTCTCCACCCGTCAGCTCAGTCCCCCTTACTGCAGCCAGTTGAGCACAAGGACTGAAGCTGTCCGGTTCTTCCAGTGAGTGGCTTTCCTCCCTAGAGCATGAGGTGTGCGCTTTGGTGTTGGTACCGTCTGGGAGCACCTCATCCCACACCATGATGTCATCCACCGGGTCCGGTGAGCTCCAACATCCACACCCAGACCATTCGAACCCAACGCTGTCCCTGATGGTGAAACCCAGTCCGTAGAACAGGTTGCACCCCATGATGTTATCGCCATACGCTGCCACCTGGAACGTGAAGTCATGCACAGCTTCGGTCTTATAGCGAACAGTCAACTCCACAGTTCCGACATTGCACAGTCTACTACCACCATATCCGTACAGTGGCATTTGGTTATTCCTGATTCTGTGATGTGAAAAAACTTTTTCACCGTGGCCCAATTCAGCTTTGACTGCACCACTGCCGTGTTGAGCAGTAGTGGTAAAGCTACACTGTCCAATTCCACCGTGCAATAGGAATAACCATTGGCAATGGGACTCACTGAGTGGATGGTCATCGTTGGTGGGTGGGCTGGCTTACTTGGCGGACTCCACGGCTCTGAAGACCAGCATACCCTGGCGAAATGGTTCATGCGCCCACACTTGCTGCACTGCTTTCCTCTTGCCGGGTACACTCGCATTTTACTCTTGTGCATTGGGGACCCACAACCCCTGCAGATGGGGCCTCTTGGAGCAGACCTACAGCTCACCGCATTAGCCTCATAGTCTTCTGCCATGCTCCCTTTGTCCTCCGAGTCCACCGCATTCGCCAACATTGTCTGTTCCAGCATCTTTTGTGACTGGTGCCAATTTAGCTCCGAGACTAGCTTATCTGCAGCCTCCAACTGAAGAGCTAGCTCAACTGCTCTAGCTAGCGTTAAGTCATTAGGTGCCGTTAGCAACCTAGCACGCAGCCCAGCACTACACGTGTGTTCAGCCAATTGGTCCCCCACCATCTCATCCACCAATGGCCCAAAACGGCACACGCTAGCTAACTGTCTAAGGTCAGCGACGAACTGCTGAACTGGCTCCCGACTCTTTGGCATCTTTGGCGAAAGTGAATCAGAATCAGAATCAGAAAGCTTTATTGCCAAGCATGTTTACAGTGTAAACAAACGAGGAATTTGACTTGACATTGGGCACGCGATAAGCGCCTCCAATGACGCGGCTGCCATGAGGGCGCCTGTCATCAGTGGAGGGTAAAGGGGGGAGTGGGGGAGGGAATGACACAATAGGCAGAGAGAAAAAACATAGTTAATCAAAATAAAGATTACATAGATAATCTAAATTGTGATTACATAGAAAAAAACCCTCTAAGCACAATTAGCTGACTAATACAGATCACACAATACAAAGGAGCGAAGAGAGACCAGTGTGTGTGTAGTCAGCATGTAGATAATAATCAGTGTGAGTGCAGTGTTGAATGTTGCAGTTGCTGATGTACAACAAAGGGGGGCGCCTCCTGGCAACAGATAGTTGTTATGTTCATGTGTTCAAAACACAGATAAGCATGTCCCAGAGTCTCTCTCTCTTCGTGCATGCCAGATGGCAAAGTTCTGTATTAGACACATGATAGCGCTGTCCTTGAAGAGTCCGGTCTGCTGAACAACAGCAATTGATGTTAATGTTTGGGTTAAAGAGAAGCCAAACTCTCTTCTGTTTTGTCTTCATCCAGGAGGAGAGGGCGCCGAATCAAGGTCAAGGCACAGCTCACTCAGAGCATAGAATTTCCATCTCTCTTGCGATTCTGTGCTTCATAATTTCCATATACAGGCTTTAAAATCATTCCCTGGAGAGCACCAGCGACTCCAGATGTAATCAGCCACCATTCAGTTCACCATTGCCGCTATCAGTGCACTCCCCAACTGGTCGAATTTGTTGTTGAAGGAGCTTTGCCGGGTCCGCATTTTGATCAGCTCTCCCAACTTCTTTAATTTCTGATACATCAGGAAACTCCAGAGCCAAAAATAGAAATCCTGTGATCAAAAGCCAAACAAATAGAGATATCTTCCGCATCTCAGTCGAATCACACAGACACATGAATTCCCAATTGTCCATGAGTCCACTTGGGCTCCCCCTAGCCCGATCTTCTTTTGAAGTGGTGTCAATCGCATATAAAGCCCACCAACCAAATCCATAATTTTCCATTTGGAATAAGATTCAGCCAGAAGAAGAGCGACACAGACAGAACACAGCAAGCTGGGATCAGTAAGGGAATGGGAGATGGGAGAATCCGTCGTACCGTCACGCTGTTTGGTGTGGTGTGATGGTTAGCTAGCAGCTCTACCACATCCTCGTATGAGTCCGTCATGCCGAGCGTCCGGAGAATGCTTTGGCCCTCAATGCCTAGGTTGTGGACAAGTAGCGCTCGCGTCCTTACCTTATCCAGCTTCCCCAGATCCAACACTGTGATGTATGTTTTGAATGCTTCCAACCAGTGTGGCCATGGAAATGGTGGTTCCCTGGGGAGCTCGAGGAAAGGCCGCACTGGTGTTACGCATGCCTCCATGAGTTAATCCTCAGTCACCAATTGTTATGTCCACAAACCTGGCATAAAAGAGACGGACAAGGAGACTGCACTGGAACTGTACTTTATTAAAGAACTGATCACGATACAGTGTATGTAGTTATATGTGCGGAGTCGTCCGGGCAAGAGAGCCCCCAGTGGTGGACACTCACTTATATATGCTGGTGTGATGATGCAGCCGGAAGGTGATGCCATCACACCGCATATCACAATAAAAATAAAAAAAACATAAATAAATATAACAAACTAAATAAAATAACAAATAGTAAATAACTAATAACAATTTTTTTTTAAAAAAAATTAAAAAAGGGCGGTGCGGTGGCACAGTGGCAGCGCAGCAACTCACCCTTGGCCATGGGATCCCAGGTCCGATCCCAGCCCCCGACCAGTTTACATGTCTGCGTGGGTTTACGCCGGGATTTCTCCGGTTTCCCCCCACAGGCCAAAAACATGCAGGTTAGGTTAATTGGAGACTCTACAGTGGCCCTAGGTGTGAATGTATGTGTGAATGGTGAAGGGATAGCGCCGTACTGTGGCCGTTTCATCCATCCAGGTGGATGCCCTGAATTTCCTCTCTGGGGATCAATGAAGTACACAAAATCAAAAAAATAAATAAATAAAAATAAATAAAACTCATCACCACAGGCGGACCCCCGTGAACGTCCAAACCCACACTGACTGTGCTACTATAGCTGCTAGCCTGTTAGCTTTGCGACCACGGTTTATATTGTCATTTTCTTTCTATTCTAGTCACCATACCAGGCATCACTGTCCCCACCTGGTTCATTAATCCACAGTCCACAAATATATCTTGCTTCATTCTGGCTTATTTTAAGTTTTGAGCCTAATAGGCCGGCGCATCAGCCAACTAGCACCTTGGCTAGCAGACTGAGCCTGCCTCGTGTTAGCAGAGTTAATGCCCGGGACTAGTCACATCCTTCTGACCACTCACGCCACACATCCTTGTCCTTCATGGTGCTTTATTTGGGCTTTTATATAATCACATTCAGTTGTTATTTATGTTGGTTAACTCAGTCTGTCTTCGTCATCTGATGCTGACAAATAACCAACTAATAATAGCCTTAAAATGGTGGCTGCTGTGGACAAAACAAACCAAACTTCCTGTGGCGATGAAAGAGGGAGGGTGTGGTGAACTCGAGCTCGTGAGCATTTAAAGAAACCTGCACTGAAATTGGAGGAAGCCCACTAACAGTGTTAGCATGTGGGGGGAAAAAAGCAATTAAATTTGGGGAGACAAAAAGTCTTTTTCACCTCAGTGGACTTTTCAATCTTATGTTTCTCATTTTTCTCAAATTTTGCAACTTAAACAGGTTCTAATGTTGCTTTTAAAATTAATATTATAAGAATAGATTGATTTAGGTTCATTTAATTCAGGCCCACAATTACAAGTGCAGTCCAAAGACGTCCAGCTGACCCAAACACGGCAGAAACATGGTGAAAAAACAAATAAGGTACTTGGAAAAATGATACAATAACAAAAAATAGGTTTCCTGTTTGATTGATTTGGATCCACTAAAGGTCAGACACTCAAAAACAATGAAGTTCCTTGACAAAAATGTGTTGAATACCAGGTTCCAATTTTGTAAGGTTCTGGAGAAACCTTAAAAAACGTCACAATAGAGTTTTCGTAAGACGCACGTATGATTTCCAAGGAACTGCAACCTTTCAGAACAATGAGATAATTTGGAACAGATGGTTGGTGGATTTGCAGATGGAATCCTCGTTCCGTCCAGCCACATATCACACGCCTAATTTAACAGACGTACTGACTTCAGAGCTATAACAGCAAACCCTCATTACGGTCCTTTTTGCGGACTTTTATGTCAGTGTTCCAGTTTTTATTGTGAACTTCCTCTTATTCTCAATTAATTTTTCCATTCTTTATAAACAGGCATCTGTGTATGAATTGACACATCTGCAGACACATCTGTAAACATTCTTTCATATTTTGGTCCATTTGAAAGAGATTCTTTTGAACTCTTTTGGAGGATTTAGTTGGACCAAGATAAACACTGTGGAGACAAAGGCAGGGAGATGATTGATGCACAGTTCAGTTTTGACAAAATCAAATATATTCTGACAACAGTTTACATTTTATTAGCTTTTTTATCATGCTTGCAATTGTAAACCATAACCTGTAGATAGAATAATCATTACCTCACAAGCAGGAGAGGCAAATAAAAAAGGCAAATATCAGCCACATGGTTAATTGCCAAAATAATGCATTAGTTGTGTATCATTTATTAGATCTAGTTGAGTTTATAAATGAAAGAGCATATATTAATGTTATGTGACACATTTGAAAAAATGATGGCTGGTTTATATTTGAGTATCTTCAGACTAGCATATGTAAGAAAAAAAGGTGCAAATTCATGAATAAAAAGGTACAAAAATGAATTAAAAATTAGCAAATTTATGAAGTGCAAAGTTGCAAATTTTTGAGTAAAAAGGTACAACTTTTGAGTAAAAAAGTAGCAAATTTATGAATTAAAAAGTTGCAAATTTATAATGCATCAGATTTATATAGCGCTTTTCAATGGATACATTATTCAGTCACTCCACAGATAATGGTAGTGGTAAGCTACTACTGTAGCCACAGCTGCCCTGGGGCAGACTGACTGAAACATGGCTGCCCGTCCATGCCAACGGCCTCTCCAACCACTACTGGATATTTATACCCAATGTCATGGACACTGAAGGCAAGGTGGGTAAAGTGTCTTGCCCAGGGACACAACAGCAGGATGGCTGGTTAGAGTGGGATTCGAACCGCCAACCCTCTGGTTATTAGACAATCCGTTCTACCTCCTGAGCCACCCCCGCCTACATTTCCCTCCTCTGTTCCATTTTTGCTGAGCACCAAGCTGGATAGCAGGAAGTTCCATTTTTACATGGTCTTTAGCATGATCTGGCTGGGACTTGAACCCTGACCTCCCAGTTGTGGGGCTGATTCTCTGCCTCTAGGCCACCACTTCAGTGACTAGAGGTTTTTATTTATGAATAAAAAGTAGCAAATGTATTAATTAAAAAGTTGCAAAAAAAAATTTAAATTAAAAAGTTATAAATTTATGAATTAAAACTGCAAATTTATGAGTAAAAAGTTGCAAATTAAAGAATTAAAACATTATAAATTTATGAATTAAAAAGTTACAAATTTGAGTAAAAAGTTGCAAATTTATAAATTGAAAAGCAGCAAATTTATGAGTAAAGGTTGCAAATTTAGGAATTAAAAAGTTGTAAATGAATGAATTAAAAAAATTGCAAATTTATGAGTAAAATGTTGCAAATTTATATTAAGTTATAAATTTATTAATTTAAAAGTTGAAAATCTGAGTAAAAAGTTGTAAATTTATGAATTAAAAAGTTGCAAGTTCATGAGTACAAAGTTGTAAATGAATTAATTAAAAAGTTGCAAATTTAAGAATTAAAAACTTGCAATTTTATGAGTAAAGTGCTGCAAATTTACGAGGATAAAGTTGCAGATTTATGAATTAAAAACTTGCAAATTTATGAGTAAATTGTTGCAAATTTGTGAATAAAAAGTCACAAATTTATAAATTAAAAAGTTGCAAATTTATGAATAAAAAGTTTAAAATTTGTTTGGAAAAAGTCACAAATTAATCAAAAAGTTTCAGATTTGGGTCCGGTTATGGCTGCCACGTAGGACGGACGTGTCTCGCTCTGCTCTGCTCCTGGAGAAAAAAAATCGGCAAATAACTCTCTCATTTGGGACAGAACGTATCCCAGCATTTGGGCGAGGATATGTCGGCGAAGCCTAAGGCTGGAAAACCAGGAAAAGGAAAAAGCGAGCCGCCAAAACAGTCCAAATTAACGGACTTTCAGGTCTGTGACGCAGCAAACAAAACTCCATATATGGCGGAGGAGGCTGGCAGCGGTGCGATAAATGCGGGGAATGGCGCAGATGCGCTGATGGCTGCCATGAGTTCAATGAGAGCGGACTTTTCCTCTAGATTTGATGGGATTATGACAGCGTTGGAAGGAATAAGAAAGGAATTGGGTGACTGTGTAGAACGAACGGCGCAGATGGAGCTCCGTCTCGCTAGTGCTGAAGATGACGTCACCCGTCTTCAATTAAAGGTGCGCACTTTGGAAAAAAAAAATAAATCTCTGGAAGATAATATTTTGGATTTGGAATCTCGGTCGAGACAGAATAATTTGAGGCTGGTGGGTCTTCCAGAGGAATCAGAAGGTCGGGACGTATGTTCCTTTCTGGAAAAGTGGATTCCGGAGGTGCTGGGCAGCGAGGAGTTGCAATCAGCAGTGGTTCTGGAAAAAGCACATCGTATTGGCCCACGGAGAGATAAGGGACCGCCGAGGACCTTAATTATGAAGTTTCTTAGCAACAGAGACAGGATGAAGATCTTCAACGCTGCACGTGCTAAAGGAGAGATTAAACACCAGGACCAGCAGGTGCGGTTCTACCCAGATTTGGCCACAGGAATCCAGCAATTGAGGAAGCAGTTTGATCCCGTACGTAAGGAGCTGCGCAACCTTGGGATTCGTCATGGTGTAATCTATCCTGCGAGACTGCTGACCACGTATGAGGGCAGAACCCACATCTTCAAGACCCCAGAGGAGGCGCAGGAGTTCATCAAGAAGATCAAAGAAGAAGAAGAGACTGGTGGGAGCTAAGCATGAACAAAATATAAGGTAGAATAATTAAGCATTTGCACAGGCATCTGACTGACTTGAAGTAAATAGTAAGTTTACAAAATATAGATTGTATTATATATTAAAAAAACAAAACAAAAACAAAACAAAAAAAAAAAAAAACTATGATGTACAAAGTTGTTAAAAATTTTGGAGTTAAGTTGGAAAACTACAGAGGAGAGTTAATGTTACGTCATTAAAAGCAGTAGAGTTAGGGTGATTGGGAGGATGAAGAAGGAGTGGCTTAGGCTGTTCCCCGTGGGTGTGGAACGGTCGATGGCTATATCGGGAGACAGAATTTTTCTTTTGATTTTGGGGGGTTTGCCACAAGTGTGGGAAGGGGAAATTTGTTTGTGTGTAGTTTGTAGGATGAATGTTCAACCACTCATGTTTTTGCTTCTCTGTATGAGCATGTTTACACTGCAAGGTAATCCCAAACTCTCTATTGATCATGGACCAAAGTGTTAATCTTAATTTAACTTCATGGAATTGCAGAGGTCTACAAAATTTAAAAAAAACTTAAACAAGTTATGAATAAAATAAAGGACATGGGTTCAAGAATTGTGTTTTTACAAGAAACTCATCTGATAGAGGAGGATGTTAAAAGAATTAGGAGTAGATGGCAGGGAAGTGTATTCACCTCTTCATTTTCATCCCGAGCCAGGGGAGTTATGACTCTCATACATAAATCAGTTCCTTTTCAAGTGAAAAATGTAATTGGAGACAAATTTGGAAGATATGTAATCATTCAAGGTTCTTTGCTATTAGAAAATATAAATCTTGTGAACTTATATGGTCCCAATATAGATGATCAGAAGTTCTTTGCTAATTTATTTCTCATCTTATCATCACTTACAGGGCAACATATAATAGCAGGGGATTTTAATTGTACATTGAATCCAGGTGTGGATAGATCAACAGGACTGGATTGTACGCACATTGGATGTAGGATGACTATTAATCATTTTATGAAAGAATTGAGATTGTTAGATATATGGAGAGAAATGAAACCACAAGTTAAAGCCTATTCTTGTTATTCCAGTACCTACAAGACATTCTCACGTATTGATTATTTTTTGATTTCCACAGAATTAAGGTCCAAGATTCAAAACTGCTTTTATGATAACATCGTGATCTCTGATCATGCACCCTGTTGTCTAATATATGTAGATAAAAAATTGACAAAGGAATCAGGTAGATGGCAATTTCAGCATAAATGGCTTCAGGATGAGGAATTTGTCAAGTATATAGAAAAACAGATAGATGAGTTCTTTGACATCAATACTACACAAACATCAGCATGTGTAAAGTGGGAGGCTTTCAAAGCTTTTATTAGGGGACATATTATTAGTTATACAGGATCAAAATCTAAGAAGACTCGAGAGGAGAGAGCTAAATTGGAACATAAAATAAAAAGTCTTCAGGAAAAAGTGTATGCAGGAAGTGACCCAAGGTTGGAGAATGAATTACTGATTTTGAGAGCTGAATACGACAAAAAATCAGCGAATAGAGCTGCCTCGAGTCTTCTAAGATTGAAACAATCTTTTTATGAACAAGGTGAAAAATCAGGAAAATTATTAGCATGGCAGATTAAACAATTGGAAATTAAAACACCAATTACCAGTATTATAAGTAAGGGACAGGTAGTTATAGATCCTTTAGAAATTAATAGAGCCTTTAGAGATTACTATGAAAAATTATATGATACCAAAAATGAACCTGATTTAACAAAACTAAATGGGTTTTTGAACGAACTATCTATACCGTGTATTCCAAATGAAAACAGGGAGATATTGGAGTCTAAAATTAGTCAAGAAGAAGTTGGGCTAGCCATTGATAATATGAAATCAGGAAAAAGTGCAGGACCAGATGGTCTTCCAGTTGACCTTTATAAAAAATTTAAGAATAAATTAATAAAACCTTTTTTGGAAATGGTTTTAGAAGCATTTCAAAATAATAATTTACCATCATACATAAATAATGCCTTAATTATACTGCTGCCAAAACCAGGTAAGCCCTCTAATAAATGTGAAAATATGAGACCAATAAGCCTATTAAACGCCGACCTTAAGATAATCTGTAAAATTTTAGCAAGACGAATACAAGAAATTTTACCAAATATTATTAATCGAGATCAGAATGGCTTTATAAAGGGTAGACAAGGCTTCCATAATGTAAGAAGACTATTTAATACTATTTATTTTAATAAAGAAGCACCGGATACAGCTCTCCTATCATTGGACGCCGAAAAGGCCTTTGATAGAGTTGAATGGCCCTTTCTTTTTGAAGTCCTACAAAGGTTTGGACTTGGAAATAATTTCATAAAATGGGTTCAAATAATATACAATAATGCTACAGCAGAAATCCTAACAAATAACAATATTTCAAAACCAATAAAAATCAATAGAGGATGTCGACAAGGCTGTCCACTTTCACCTTTACTGTTTACTATGGCAATTGAACCTTTAGCGATAGCGATACGTTTACATTCACAAATATATGGAATTAAAGTTGGACCAACAGAACATAAAATCTCCCTGTACGCCGATGATATAATTTTGTTTATGTCGAATCTTAAAAAATCAATTCCAACCTTGTTGAATTTAATAAAGAATTTTGGGGAAATATCAGGATATAAAATAAATAAAACTAAATCTTCAATATTAATGCTAAATGAGACCCAGAGAAATTACCCAGCCCCTGAGGTAAATCAATTCAATGTTGTAAATCAGTTTAAATATTTAGGAATCCAAATTATGCCTAAGCTAGAATCAGTCGCCAGTGTCAACTATGAAGCCTTAATGTCAGATATCAATGAGTTAACTCAGAGATGGATGTCACTACCAATGTCGATGATCGGGAGAATCAATATACTTAAAAGTAATATTTTACCTAAAATACTTTATTTATTTCAATACATTCCCTTATCACCACCTTTAGATCTATTCTGAAGAATAAAAAAAAAGTTAGTGGAATTTATATGGAACAACAGGAGGGCTAGATTACGTTTGTCTTTATTATATTTACCATTTGATCGTGGAGGTCTGAAATGTCCAAATTTTATGTTGTATTATTGGTCGGCACAACTGAGGTCTATGACATATTATTTTTCATCAAATGATCTCCCTCACTGGACTGAAATGGAATCATACAATTTACCTTTACCTCTTCCCATATTCATATACTCAGATTCGGCAAAAAAATTACAAAAACAAGTTAAAAATCCATTTGTAAAGCATATGATCAAAATATGGTGTGAAGTTAAAAACTATTTAAAAGAACCACAGTTATTGTCACAATTTAGTCCAATATGGGGTAATCAATATTTTAAACCAGGGAGAGCGGACGCTGTATTTAAAGTATGGAATTTAAAAGGGATACAAAAGATTCAGGATTTATATTTGCCATGTGCAGACAACATAATGTCTTTTGAAGAGCTGAGGATCAAATTTAATCTCAATAGAACACATTTTTTTTAAATATCTTCAACTTAGAAACTTTATTCGATCAAATCAAAATAAAGCTCTCACTCGACCTATTTATTCATCCTTGGAAAAAATGATGATGAAAGATAGTAAAAGAAAGGGTATTATTTCAGAGTTTTATAACTCATTGACACTATCTTCAAGTGAAAATTCACTGAAAAGATTAAACTACTGGAAAGAAGATCTGCAAATTGAAATTTCAGAGGAACAATGGGAATTGGCTTGTACAGAAGCTCAAACCAAATCAATAAATGCACGCCTTAAATTGATACATTTCAAATGGTTAATGCGGATGTATGTTACACCGGAGGAGTTAAATAGATACAACAAAAATATACCAGATACATGCACAAAATGCATGGAAAGTAAAGGAACCCTATTTCATTGTTTATGGGAATGTAGATTAATAAGAATGTTTTGGGAAGAGGTGAGGGTAACAATTGAAAAAATAATCTCAAAACAAATCATATTGAATCCTAAACTGTTTTTGTTGGGTCTGTACCCAGAAAAGCATAATTTTAATAAAAGTGAAAGAACATTCATAGACCTCAGTTTGCTTAATGCCAAAAAATGTATTGCACTATTATGGAAAAAGACTCATAGACCAGATGTGACTCAGTGGTTAAGACAGATGTTAACAAACCTTCCATTAGAAAGAATAACATATATACTGAAATCAAAGGAAATTGTGTTTGAGAATATATGGAGACCTTTTATTGATTATGTAAAAAATTTAAACATAACTCTTGAAGAAGAAGGTGAATGATGTGTGTGGACCTTGTAAATTCCAAACTGGTGAACATAATATGTATACTTATGTATTGGATTGTCTAGACTAAACAGAGGAGCATTGTTGAAGACTTGATTTTGTTGGTGGTTGTTGGTGTTTTTAGTGCATTTTTTTTTTTTTTGTAGTACTTTAGTGTTAGTGTTTGATTGTTTGTATCATGTTTGTTAAAAAAAAAGGGGTTCAATAAAGATATTGTGGAAAAAAAAAGTTTCAGATTTAAAAGAAAATAATACATTTGGCAAGAAAAAAAGTAGAATTATGTATGAGGGTAAAATGCAAATTTATCAAAAAAAAAGAGTTTAAAAAGCATCACATTTCAAGCAAAAAAACAACTTGGTAATAATCTCTATTTTCTAATGCCTTAAATTTACAAGATACGTTAAACATTTATGAGAAACATGGGTTACTGAAGTAACTTTAACAGATACTTTTACTTTTCTACAATTATTTTCAGACTTTGTAAAGACTTTAATGTTACTTTATATTATTAAACAGTTAGTTGTGACAGTGTCGATTTAATTGCTCAAATTCCTTCGGCCAGTACAAAACTTGAGTCATTATAAGGTCATACTCAGGGAGAGAAAGAAGGGTGGAAAAGATCTGCTACTCAGTGCCATTAAAAGATTCTGTGGTGTTATTCATGATTACTGGAAGTAACTTTACTCATTTACATGATGTTATGTGACTAAATATTTTATGGAGAAATGATGGATGAATCAGTTTTTCATCTGGTGGGATCAGAATCACCCATCATCATAAAGGATCATTTTGTTTGTACACTTTGTGAAGCAATTATTAGCAATAGTGAAGTGACAGATTTATTAGCTCAGGCTGGTGAAGCTGTAACAACCTGCGGCTCTGGAGCCACATGTGGCTCTTTTGCTCATAGCCAGTGTCTCCTTAAGGCCTCAACAAAAAAAAAATCAAAACTTTCACTGAAGAGAGGGCACAGATTTGGGAGAGAAAAATAATAAATTTGTTAGAAAAATGACAGATTTAAGCTGAAAATCTATGCCCAAAATTCTCACAAATTTAGGGAAAACAATTTTATGAGGAAAACAGCACAACAAATTTGCAAGAAATCATCACAAACAACCCCCCCCCACCCACACACACAGATTTACTGGAAAAGTTGCAATTTTTTTAAAATAATGTAATAAATTTATGTGAAAAATGCTGCCTGAAAAAGGCAACAAATTTACAAGGCAGAATAGAACAAATTTATTAGAAAGGGAGAAGATTTATGCTCAAAATATGACAATTTTAAGAAAAAAAAAAAGATCAAATCTTGTGAGGAAAACGCTCTTACAAATTTATAAGAAAAAAAAAGCACAAAACACACACACACAAATTTACTGGAAACACTGAATTTCAAGAGGAAAAAATGTTGCAAATTTATGTGGAAAGAGGCTGCAGTTTTTCCTGAAAAGTAACACATTTCAAAGAAAAATATGACAGATTTATTTGTAAACTAGAAAAATTATGCCTCACAAATTTTGAAAAAAAAAAAAAAAAAAAAGAAGTAATTTTATGTGGGAAACCTCTTGATATTGACGGTGTCAGGTCTGTTTGTATTGGTGATGTTGCTGTTCCACCTTAGTTTCCAGGCTCAGACGTTTTTGTGGCTCCATGTGGATTTTACTCATCAAAAATTTCACAAAATTGCTCTTTTAGGGGTTGCTGGCCCCTGTCCTCGACCACTGACCTTGACCTTAACCACAGCCTAGACAGGTCTGCATCTGGGCTGTCAAGATCAGCAAGGTTGAGGTGACAAACATGGCAAGAAATCGATTACCGTCTTGATGTGCGTCGTGCAACTAATGGTGCCCATATAGAGGTGTATTAAATGAGGCAAAAAAAACTTCAATATCTGCTCCTCATTTTGTCATAATTTCCACAGATTTGTCTATTCATTTGCTTTTGTAATAAATTTGTTAAATTGTAAAGAGACTTTATGGACATCCTGCATATTTGACAGCTAATATTTACAAAGCTGAACCTTCTTTAAACCAAAATGGGAAGATTCTAGCTGCTCATATGACAAGAGTAAATTAGTTTGTGCTGCTCACTCTCTCTCCACTAAACGATGCTGCTCTGTGGTCACGTAACAACCCCTTCTCGGTCTGATCATTCTGAAACTGCCAGTCACTTCCTCCTCTGTGCATGTGCGAACATCGAAGTGTGAGCGGCGTAGGGGCGTTTCATGTTCTGCACAAAAACAGGCAGAAGCAGCTTCAGATCCAGCAGTGAAATGACTAATATGGATTCTATAGAGTTTAATTTTGTTTTTCTCCTGTGGCAGAGGGAGCGTAGACAACACAGGAAATTATGACATACAGTAACCAGAGGTGGTGGAGTATACAGAAATTGTACTCAAAAAATGGTATTACCACAAACAAGTGTCAGTCACAAAACTTTCACCCAATCAGATTAGGAGCTCATGAATGTTTCTAGGAATGCCCCGAAGCTCTGATGGCCACGTCCTTATATTGACAGGTCTGCAATTCTTTCTTACCCCAGTACTCCCAGACAGCTTTGTCAATATTTCCCCACAGAGCAGGATCAGTTCTTTGCACATCCTCAACAGTGACAACAGGTGTTTTCTGGAGCTTCTGTGGCTGGAAAAGTTATGCCTCCCAAAGTCTCATTTTTTCCAGATAGCGGTTGCACTGGCGCACCTGTTAGCATCTGTAATGCTAACGGTTGGATCCGTGGCAGCATTTCCCCATGCTCAGTACTGCTCTAGTCCTCAATATTTTGTCATAACGCCTTTCAAGGAAGGGAAAAAGGCACCAAACGCCGGCTGTGAGTTTGCAAAATTTATTGGAAGAACAATAAGTGCAACAATTCAATTCAACTTTATTTATATAGCGCCATTTCACAACAACAGTCATCTCACAGCACTTTCAACTGTAGGGGAAACCCCCACAATTAAAATTCCTTTAAAAAAAACAACCCACAATTAAAATTCCACAATTAAAAATCCTTTCAGTTGAAGGGTCTTTTTAGCTCCTCTTTCTTGCACTGGTCTTTTTCTTTTTTTCCTTCTTTCCGTTCTGGGCGCTGCTGTCAAACTCCCTTATGTCCACGGTGATGGTACGGTTCAGTACTACTGGCCCACTTTCAGTGTCAATCATTATCAAATGTCTACTCTAAACCAGTTAAATAGCTCAAATCACACCCTCTTTACTTCCACATATGGGACCTTAAATCGGAAAAAATTTCCATTGAAGTGAATGGCAAGAGAGAAATTATCTTTTGATTCCAATTGAATTTTGCCAAGAATTACACGTAATATTCCACATAAATAATGGTGTAGGTTGTTGTTTAACTGTTAAGGTATAAGGTTGTGAAACTACCTATATTGAAAGACTACAAACACAGACTCATGTAACTTACGTTATGGTTTTCAAAGATCGCCTGGGGGGAAGTAACTAATAGTCCTCTGCTGCAGCTCTGAATATACAATACCATACGTTTGTGTCGTTTTTCTCCTCTTTGAATCCTTCTTTCATCAGTCAGAAAACAGGTGAGCTTTGAGAGGGGAACCTACATAATCGTGTTTGGTGACATGTATAGTCCGAGACAAAGAAATGTGTAGTCCACTAAGCAGTTTCACATAAACTAAATATTACTCTATTATACGACAACTGACAACTTTAACTACGTGGAAAATTATCTTTTAAATTGACAAACATCATATGTGTAACTCATGGCAAAATTTGATCAGGATCAAAAGATAATTTCTCTCTTGCCATTCACTTCAATGGAGATTTTTTCTGATTTAAGGTCCCATCTGTGGAAGTAGAGGGGGCGTGATTTAGGCTCTCTGAGCAGGCATAACAGATGTATTAGTCAACAAATAAGAAGCTGACCCATCAAACAGACCCTCCAATAAACATCTGGCACTTAGAGGTAGTAAGACAAGTAAAATAAATAAATAGATAAATCAATGTATTTCGGGGCCCTTCCACAAGTTGACCCCTGGGCTACTGCCCTGGTACGATAATCCTTAGGAGCAACTGAGAGTAGAAAGTATCCTACAGTGTAACTCAATTCAATTCAACTTTATTTATATAGTGTCATTTCACAACAACAGTCATCTCATAGCACTTGCAATTGTAGGGGAAACCCCCACAGTTGCAGAAAAACCCCAGCAATCAGGCAATCCCCTGTGAGCAAGCGCTTGGCGACGGTGGAGAGGAAAAACTCCCTTTTAACAGGAAGAAACCTCCAGCAGAACCAGGCTCAGGGAGGGGCAGTCATCTGCTGCGACTGGCTGGGGGGTGAGGGGATAGAGAAGAAGAAAAGAACAGACATGTAGAGAGCAAACAGCACGATGGGGACTCAATCTATGGGAGAGAACAAACAGATGTTAATGACCAGCAAAAAAAATATTTCATTGAGAGTGAAGAAAGGAGTGAAGCCCAGTGCATTATTGGAGCTCCCCCGGCTGACTAAACCTATTAGCAGCATAACTAAGTGTCATAACCTGGCTCTCACGAGCCAGAAAGGAGATGCGAGGGCGACCAGTGAGTTAGCGTAATTTATTAATACAAACACACAGCGTACAAAATAACAAAGTAAAGAGCCACGTGGGGCTAAAACACACACACAACACTAGACAACGAACAGCAAAGTAAAGAGCCACGTGGGGCTAAAATACACACAGAACTAAAGATAACATACAACCCAGGGAGAAAGGCTAGAGAGGCGGCGAGGGAAAAACACACGCCGAGTCGCAGCACTTACTTTGGGGGAAGCGCCGAGGTAACGGCGAACTGAAGCTAGACATAGGAGCTAACAGTCGTGGAAACACAAGGCACGTCTTTCCATAGCGAGGTCGCAGCAATGAGTAACTCTCGGCTGCTCGCTTAAGTGGGGGAGATGATTGAGAATAAGAGACAGCTGTCCCAGCGCAGCTGAACTAGACAGCTGGGAATCAGCTGGGCGCTGTCAAAGTACGGGCCTTGGAAGACCCGGCACGGACTACCACGGAGCAGGAGCGACCCTGGACAACCTGAACGCAGAGAAGGATAGCGTTCAGGTCGTGACAGTACTCCTCCCCCGAGCCGCGCCTCCTGGCGCAGGCTAACCCCCCCCCCCCTCCCCCGAGGGAAGACCAGGGAGGGCGGTGGGGGCCAGATCTGGGAGAAAGTGAGGGACCAGGAAAAGGAGGCAGGGAAGAAAAAAAAAACCTAGGTACAGTATAGGATCAGATACTATAATAATTTCAAAAACAGGAAAAAAAAACCATCACCCCCTCCTCTGCAGAGGCCAGACGGTCTATGCAGGTGACCACAGGAGGTGGGGAGAACAAACTGCAGAAAAATAGCGACATAGTCAAAAAAAAAAGGTTCACAATAACTTAGGGCAAGGACAATGCAAAACTCATGTCCCGACGACCAAAAAAAAACTACAAAACTCAGTGAACATAAGGTTGCAGAAGACTACACATGTAACCCCGGCCAAAAACAGAAAATATAAAGGAACAATCCGGGCACAAGACCTAAAAATAAAGCCTGAGGCCGCTAACTGGCATAAAGATACAAAAAAAAAAAAAAAAAAAAAAAAAATCAACTCCCCAAACACGAATTAGCGCAACACAGAAAATCAAACAGTCTGGAGGAGGATATAAATGCAGATGAACAAAAACTATTCTGAATAAGGCCAGGCAATGTGAGGCAAAAGCTACTTAAAGGACAAATTAGAATAAGAATACATACAGGGATCGTAAGACATAGAAAATAGTCTAAGGAAAATTCCTGGTTGGAATGACACCACAATAAGGACTCTAGCACAGAAAGTTCCTCGATGTCCTGAATGAAATTAAATAATGAAGGGCAAATAAACAAGGCTATGAACAGTCAGTCAATCCTTCAGGAACGTCAGCAGGTGGAGCGAGGCAGGCGGTGACAGCTTGTCCGGCGGGCGACCCGAACTCCACCAAGCCAGGAACCACAACACCAGTTCGGGCGGCCTACCTGAGTCCCAGGCTAGGAGACACAGTTTCTCCGGAGGCCGACCCAGATCAACGAACCAGCCAGATGGCTCCCCAGGCGGTCGTCCCGTGACCTCAGACCACGGAGAGCAGAGGGAGAAGTCTTGGTGCAGCTTCCTCCCTGAGGGAAACGGCAGGAGGAAACTGACCCAGGTGAGAAAAACCCCAACAGTAGTAGGGGGAGAGGAGATGGAGGCAAGGGGCAAAGTCAGCCTGACATCTAATGATAACAAGGGCAAGGGGAAACTGGCCCGGGAGAGAGGAACCCCAACAGCGGCAGGAGGAGAGATGATGGAGGCAAGGGACGAAGTCAGCCTGATGTCAGGCGGACACAATCCTCCAACTCCCTCATTGACCTTTACCCGGACCGGCGCAGCACCCCCGGTGGACCCCGATCGGGCTGGCGAAACACTCCCGGGGGACCCCGATCGGGCCGGAACAGAACCCCCGGTGGACCCCGATCGGGCCGGAACAGAACCCCCGGTGGACCCCGACTGGGCCGGAACAGCACTCCCGGTGGACCCCAGCTGGACCGGAACAGCACTCCCGGGCGCAGCATCTGAGGCGAACACCGTGCAGAGAACCGGAACCTCCAAGATGGCACCCAGAGCAGGTTCGTCTCCGGTGACCCTGGGGAGAGGCTCAGAGGGACAAAAGGAACTGGGATCAGGATCACTGGCAGCGGCAGAGCCCGGCGAAACAGGCTCGAGCGCAGCAGACGGCTGCACCCGGCCCGCCCCCCCCCGAGAGACAGGCAATAATGCTCCAGAGAATGAATGAAGGAGGGAAAATAGAGCACTCGCCTGATCTCGGGTTCTACCGCCATCCAGGACTTCGATGCTCCGGGTTCAGCGTGCAGGACTCCGTCCTCCGGCTCCAACTCGACTGCGAATGGCTCCGCAGCCGGCATGATGGTTTCCACAGTCAAACGACCTCCAAGCACCGAAGACCGCGTCGACAGCCCGCCTGGCGTGGAGGCAGGAGATCTGGACTCTGCTGGGCCGAACCATTCCTCCGTGAAGACCCGGGGACGCTTAATCGTCGGCGCTGGCTCCAACAGGTATTTCGACCTTCTCCTCTGCCCATGACGTGGCTGCGGGGCTGGGGCAAAACCTTCCAGGGCCGCAGGCCGCCTCCTCCTCGCGCGGCGGTGCACACCTGGCACCGGGGCACACTCAGGGGGAAGAGACACAGAGGACTCAGGTTCGTATTCAACTTTTGCAGCGGGAGGAGAGAGCTCAGGGGACTGTGAACCCTGAACTCCTCCCCCAGGAATCAAACAAGGCAATTCACTCATAATGGGAGGAGAATGAAAGGACACTTGCCTGATTCCCGGAGGGCCGGTGGAATCCGCTGCAAGGGACTTGAGTCTTTCCTCTCCCAGCCGGATAGAAGTGGAGGACCCCCCCCGGACAGACGAGGTGGTGCCACTCGCACCGGATCGGGGCCGGGAACACCTGGAGGCAAATTCGCGCCATTCTCAGCAGCCGGAGTGAATGACGAAGAGGGGGGAGAAACAGCTGAGGAGAGCCGGGGGCCCAAAGCTGACGGGACAGCGGGGAGAGCGGGCCCAGGAGCGGGAGCAGCTGATTCGCTTCTTCGGCAAGACACGGGAGCTACAGCAGGCTGGGAGGCGGAACTCATGTGGTTTCCTGGAGCGGGATCCGGACGGGGCTCTCGCTGAGATGAACGGGGAATTTGGGAGCGATGTCTTCTGAATGTGAGATCGGGAAAACGCCGCTCCTGTGCGGAGACCGAAGCCAACAGGTCAGCGTATTCCGGATAATCAATCAGCTCAGGGTTCTTCTCAACCAGCCTGACCGCCGCTATCACGTGCTTCATGGCTACGGGGGGACAGGCGGCGGAACAAGCGGCTGCCACTCGGTCTGCAATGCGAATCGCTGTCACTCTCATTTTCTCCGGGGGAACCCCGGTTGACGTCACTCTATCTTGGGGATCACCCCTGGGTGAGGCGAACTCCTGGACTGGATCGGCGGCAGGAGCGGGATTCCCAAGCGAGGAGCAATGGTGTCCTGTCTTCGGCTTCCTGCCGGGTTTCTCCTCCAGCCTACAGAGTCTCTCCCAGGCCACAGAGATGTCTGCCCTCCTCGCCTTAACCTCGGGGAGATGGAAGTAGCGAGGGAAGTTGTTAATCATATTCTCGGCGAGCTCCAAGCGCCAGCGTATCTCGCTGGGAGAATCGTAGAGGTCCGTGGTGAACAGCGTTCCATCCACAAGGTCCAGAGCCTCCGAGAGATCGTGGCCTGGGTGCCGCATACGTCTCCTGGAGGGAGACATGATACAAGCCTGCCTGCACCCAGAGGAAGGGAAAAAAAACGACGAGTCACGGTCGCGGACGTCTCAGTCTGGCTGCGACCTACTGTCATAACCTGGCTCTCACGAGCCAGAAAGGAGATGCGAGGGCGACCAGTGAGTTAGCGTAATTTATTAATACAAACACACAGCGTACAAAATAACAAAGTAAAGAGCCACGTGGGGCTAAAACACACACACAACACTAGACAACGAACAGCAAAGTAAAGAGCCATGTGGGGCTAAAATACACACAGAACTAAGGATAACATACAACCCAAGGAGAAAGGCTAGAGAGGCGGCGAGGGAAAAACACACACCAAGTCGCAGCACTTACTTTGGGGGAAGCGCTGAGGTAACGGCGAACTGAAGCTAGACGTAGGAGCTAACAGTCGTGGAAACACAAGGCACGTCTTTCCATAGCGAGGTCGCAGCAACGAGTAACTCTCGGCTGCTCGCTTAAGTGGGGGAGATGATTGACAATAAGAGACAGCTGTCCCAGCGCAGCTGAACTAGACAGCTGGGAATCAGCTGGGCGCTGTCAAAGTACGGGCCTTGGAAGACCCGGCATGGACTACCATGGAGCAGGAGCGACCCTGGACAACCTGAATGCAGAGAAGGATAGCGTTCAGGTCGTGACACTAAGGGAGGGTTCAGAGACACATGATCCCTCCCTAATTGTAGGCTATATCAAAAAGGAAGGTTTTAACCCTATTCTTAAAAACAGAGATCGAATCTGACTCCCGAATCCAGATTGGCAGCTGGTTCCACAGGAGAGGAGCTTGATAACTGAAGGCTCTGCCTCCCATTGTACTTTTGGAGATTCTAGGTATTACAAGTAATCCAGCATTTTGGGAGCGTAGTGCTCTGTTAGTATAATAGGGTAGTATCAGATCATTCATTCATTCATCTTCTTCCACTTAATCCTTTTCGGGTCGCGGGGGTGGGGGGGGCTGGAACCTATCCCAGCACCTTTGAGCAAGGGGCAGGGTACACCCTGGACATATCGCCAGTCCATTGCAGGGCCAACACAGAGAGACAGACAACCATTCACTCTCACAGTCATACCTAAGGACAATTTAGAATCCCCAGTTTGATGCCAATTAACCTAACTTGCATGTTTTTGGCATGTGGGAGGAAACCGAAGAAATCCCGGAGTAAACCCACACAGACACGGGGAAAACATGCAAACTCCACACAGATCACTGTTGGTCAGGGGCTGCGATCGAACCCAGGATACCCCGGCCAAGGGTGAGTTGCTGTGCTGCCGCAGTGCTAACCACTCTGCCACTGCGCCGCCCCTAGTATCAGATCTTTTAAATAAAAATGGGCCTGATTGTTTCGAGCTTTGAAAGTGAGAAGAAGGATTTTAAACTTGATTCTAAACTCTATGGGAAGCCAATGAAGGGAGGCCAAAACCAAAGAGATATGATCTCTCTTTCTAGTACCTGTTAAAACTCTTGCTGCAGCATTTTGGATCAGCTGAAGACTTTTTAAAAGATGTTTTAGGACAACCTGATAATAAAGAGTTACAATAATGTAACCTAGAGCTAACAAAAGCGTGGATCAGTTTCTCAGCATCACTCAGAGACAAGACGCTCCTAATCTTGGCAATATTACGCAAATGATGGAAGGCAGTCTTAGAAACAAATTTAATATGTGAATTGAAAAACAGATATTGATCAAAAATAACTCTAAGGTTCCTCACAGAGCTATTACGAGAGAGTAACTGCATCTGAACTAAAAGTTTGATTTGGAAAGGTATTTCTAAGGTTTTTTGGACCAACAAGAATGACTTCAGTCTTATCTGAATTTAATAGCAGGAAATTGCAAGTCATCCAAGCTTTGATTTCCTTAAGACAAGCTTCTAACTTGGCTAACTGATTACTGTCATCTGGCTTCATTGACAGGTATAATTGTGTGTCATCTGCGTAACAATGAAAATGTATACAGTGCTTTCTAATAATGTTGCCTAACGGAAGTATATATAAACTAGAATGAGTAGGGCCTAGCACAGATCCCTGTGGAACTCCATGACTGAGCTTTGAGTTGAAAGAAAACTCATTATTGACATGAACAAACTGGAACCTATCAGATGAATAAGATCTAAACCACTGCAATGAAGTTCCATTAAGTTCAACATAGTGTTCTAATCTGTCAAGTAGAATATTATGATAGATAGTATCAAAAGCTGCACTAAGATCTAAAAGGACAAGTACAGAAACAAGTCCATTATCAGATGCGATAAGGAGGTCGTTAGTGACCTTCACTAAGGCTGTTTCAGTACTATGATGGATTCTAAACCCAGACTGAAACTCTTCAAATAAACCATTTCCCTGCAAGTGGTCAAATGATTGCATAGCAACAACTGTTTCTAAAATGTTTGAAATGAAAGGGAGATTAGAGATTGGTCTATGTTAGCTAAAACTCCTGGATCCAGCGTTGGCTTTTTGAGTAAGAGTTTAATTACAGCAGTTTTAAAAGCCTGTGGTACATGGCCTAAAGTTAATGAAGAACTGATTATTTGAAGAATAAAGCTACCAATAAATGGGAAGACTTCTTTAAATAACCTGGTAGGAATAGGGTCTAAAAGACAAGTTGAAGGCTTGGATGAGGAAATTATTTTGTCTAATTCTAAAAGGTCAGTTGGAGTAAACTCATCCAAACAGATATCAACTGAAGGAGTTGTAGTAGTTACTGTATTTAAGTTAATGGTGGGAAGAATCTGATTGATTTTATCTCTGATAGATGAAATTTTATTATTGAAAAAGTTCATAAAGTCCTGACTAGTAAGCTCTAAGGGAATGCTAGGATTGGCAGAGTCCTGAGTCTTTGTCAGCCTGGCTACAGTGCTGAAAAGAAACCTGGGATTATTCTTGTTCTCTTCTATTAATGCAGAATAATAACCCGTTCTAGCTTTTCTAAGAGATTTTTTATAAATTATAAGATGATTTCTCCAAGCTAAATAGATTTCATCTAAATTAATGGAGCGCCATTTTCTTTCTAACTGACGAGTCTTCTGTTTTAAGCTACAAGTTTCTGTGTTGAACCAAGGAGTTAGAAATCTCTGATTAGACTTTTTCTTTTTAAAGGGGCCACCATGTCTAGAGTCTGATGCAGAGAAGCTGTAACACTATCTGCCATGCTATCAATTACAGAAGGAGCAAGCTGTCTATAGCTTATTTCCGTTGTGTTGACACATGGCATAGAGGAAACATTCTGCATAAATTTGGTAACATCATCTGAGAGGCATCTACAGTAGTAATGTTTTTCCTTAGGAGCCAAATAGTCAGAAATAGTAAAATTAAAGGTTAACAGACAATGGTCTGACAGTACAGGGTTATGAGGAGACACTACCAAATTTTCTATTTCAATGCCATATGTCAGAACAAGGTCCAATGTATGGTGGAGATAACACAGGGTTAAAAAAAATAAATTTTTTGTAAGTTGTCTGTGTTTTTTCAACTGATTTAAAGCAGTTTTGCACCGCTGAATCCAAAAATGACATCCGTTTCTCTTGATCAGGTGCTAAGTAAAAACCTGTACTTACTTAGTACTTACTTAGTACTGTGCATGTACTTACCTTTATATAAAGGTAAGTACATGTAAATTGAATGTTACATCATCATTGTTCAAAATTTAGAGAATTTCAAGAAATAAAAAAGAATTTTGCATCATATAAAGCGAAAATACCCATACATATAAACAAAAACATATAAAACAACATGTGGCCATAATTCAAAAAGTTGACCTGATTGAGCAAAACCAACGCGATTTTTGGATTCAGCACATCAAAGTTGTCCTAAATCAGTTAAAAAAAATTAGACAATAAATTTGGAGTTGACCAGTGTAATGGGTAGAATTTCCTACTTTCTGAGAAAACCCCATCGAGTCTAATATTGAATCAAATGCCATATTAAGGCAACCACTATCTACATCTACATGTATATTAAAGTCCCCTACTGTAATTATTCATTTATCTGATTTCAGCACTAAATCAGCTAAGAATTTAGCAAATTCAGATAAAAACTGTGAGTAGGTTGATGGAGGACCATAAACTATGGCAAATAAACTGGGTTTAGCCTAAAATTGCTAAAATGCCCATGACCGAGGACCAGGCCCTCAAAGGAATTATAACGTGTTTTTTTTTGCTTTACATTACCTAGTAATTTGGAATGGTAAATTGTTGCTACTCCTCCTCCACGACCAGAAAATCTGGGATTTTGACAGTTTAAATAACAAGAGGGAGTTGATTCAGTTAAACCAACATAATGCTCTTGCCCTGACCAAGTCTCTGTAAGGGATATTAAATCAATCTGATGATCAATTAACAGATCATGAACTAGCAGAGACTTGGGAGTTAGAGACCTAATATTTAACAATCCACACTTAATTTTTAAATTATGAGGAGGAAGAGAGGCAAAATCATTAAATTTAGAGACTTCATGTTTAATTTGAGTTTTACCAACTTTTTGTTTAATCACTTTGGGATGCTTGTACATTATATTTTTATTTACTTTGGAGGGAGCAGGCGATGATTCTCTGATGGGGAAGACAGGGGCTAAGTTGAGGGGTGGCGGATGAAGAGGAGCTGCAGAGAGGCATGTAAGACTGCAACTCTGCTTCCTGGTCCCAACTCTGAGTTGTCAAGGTTTTGAAAATTTGGATAAAAATGATGCCAGATTGTTAGATAAATGAGACGCACCATCTAAAGTGGGATGGACACCATCTCGTCTAATAAGACCAGGTTTTCCCCAAAATGAGTTCCAATTGTCTATGTAGCCCACATCATTTGCAGGACACCACACAGACAGACAGCGGTTGAAGGATGACAAGCGGCTAAACATGTCATCGCTGGTCAGATTGGGGAGGGGCCCAGAGAATACTACAGAGGCAGACATTGTTTTGGCAAAGTCACACACCGATTCTACATTAAGTTTTGTGACTGCCAGAGTTGGATGTCGGTAATGCCGCCGTGGATAACAATTGTGGAGTATTTACAGTTACTTTTAGCCAGCATTTTCAAATTTGACTCGATGTCGCCTGCTCTGGCCCCAGGAATGCATTTGACTATGGCCACTGGAGTCTCTAGGTTCACGTTTCTGACTACAGAGTCACCAATGATCAGAGCTTTTTCCTCAGCGGGTGTGTCGCTGAGCGAGGAAAAGCGATTAGAAACATGAACAGGTTGGTGGTGAACCGGGGCCCTTGCAGCTAGGCTTCCTTCTCACCGTCACCCACCCAGTCTCCTCGCTGTTGAGGAGGACCGGAGGACCGCTAGCAGGCCACCCTATGCTAGGGTGCTCCACTGCAGCTAAGGGGGCGTCAGTCATTATTAACTGGCGCAGACAGTGTTTCAGTGCAGCGGAGCCGGGATTCCAAATCAGACAACCTCGCCTCGAGCACCTCAAAAAGACAACATTTATTACATTTACCGTTATCTCTAAAAGAGGCAGAGGTGTAGCTAAACATCTGACAGAGAGAGCACACCAGAGGAGGAGAGGAAGGAGAGCTAGTAGCCATAGCTAGTGGCTAACCCAAAGCTAACACAGACACCGATGAAAGGTGAACAGAAGGCTAAAGAGGGTGATTAGGTGACACTGAATGCACACACAGGTGCAAGAGGCTTGATAAACAGAAGTGAGAGCTAATGATAGATGGGAAAAGGTGATTAAAATACAATTAAGGGCAAAAATCCTCAGGAGAATGAAGAGAGCTAATTACAGAGCAAACCATACAGACAGCCATCAACACAGGAAGTGACGATATGTTACCACAGGAAGCCGCCAGGAGCCAGAAAAAAAACAAAACAAAACACAAAAGAGTGGAGAAAATACAGGCAAGCAAAAATAGCTACTGCTAAGGTGAGGGCATCGCTGGCTAAACCTGGAGACAATTCGGTTAGGTACAAACATGGTAAAAAACAAAGAACTTACGTGTAGAAAGCTGACAGTTGGTAGTAGTTGAAGTAGGGTGCTGCGCTAAACAAACGTGCACAGCCCCTTAAATAGGGATAAGAACCTATTAACACAACAGACAGCAGGTGTGGGTCCCTGAACGAGCAGGAGAAAGGGATGATACATGATTGGGATCAGCTGAGGCAGTGAGAGGGAGGCAAACCCACACTGACAGCTGTCCCAGGTTTCTTTTCAGCACTGTAGCCAGGCTGACAAAGAGTCAGGACTCTGTCAATCCTAGCATTCCCTTAGAGCTTACTAGTCAGGACTTAATGAACTTTTTCAATAATAAAATTTCATCTATCAGAGATACAATCAGTCAGATTCTTCCCACCATTAACTTAAATACAGTAACCACTACAACTAATTCAACTGATATCTGTTTGGATGAGTTTACTCCAACTGACCTTTTAGAGTTAGACAAAATAATTTCCTCATCCAAGCCTACGAAGCTTCATGCACCTGATAGCTGTCAACAGTAAAAAGGATCATGCTGGAATAAAGAATCAAAATAACATGTCACAGTATAATTATAAATAAGTACAAAAAATAAAATTCGAACATAAACACAAACAGAAAAATGGCAAGTAGACAATAATACATAAACCCAAAATTGCAACAAATGAGTAAATGAGCAGAAAAAGCCAAGTCTGAAAAAGCCGAGCAGAAAAAGCCAAGTCTGGCGAGATCTCCAGACTCGGCTCATGACATACTTACACACTTGATGTCTGATTTTGTTGATTCGAAGGTTCTGCAACGTAACATATTTCCCCACTAAGGTTTCAGATAAACCCATCTCATTTTCAGACAGCGGCTGTGCCAGTGCATCAGTGTTAGCATTTGTAATGCTAATGGTTGGATCAACATCATGCTTTGACAGCAAAGCTGATGACTGTCCAGCTGCTACAGTATTGCTGACTGGTTTTAAAAATCCTTTCAGTTGAAGGGTCTTTTTAGCTCCTCTTTCTTGCACTGGTCTTTTTCTTTTTTTCCTTCTTTCCATTCTGGGCGCTGCTGTCAAACTCCCTTATGTCCACGGTGATGGTACGGTTCAGTACTACTGGCCCACTTTCAATGTCAATCATTATCAAATGTCTACTCTAAACCAGTTAAATAGCCCAAATCACACCCTCTTTACTTCCACATATGGGACCTTAAATCGGAAAAAATTTCCATTGAAGTGAATGACAAGAGAGAAATTATCTTTTGATTCCAATTGAATTTTGCCAAGAATTACACATAATATTCCACGTAAATAATGGTGTAGGTTGTTGTCTAACTGTTAAGGTATAAGGTTGTGAAACTACCTATATTGAAAGACTACAAACACAGACTCATGTAACTTACGTTATGGTTTTCAAAGATCGCCTGGGGGGAAGTAACTAATAGTCCTCTGCTGCAGCTCTGAATATACAATACCATACGTTTGTGTCGTTTTTCTCCTCTTTGAATCCTTCTTTCATCGGTCAGAAAACAGGTGAGCTTTGAGAGGGGAACCTACATAATCGTGTTTGGCGACATGTATAGTCCGAGACAAAGAAATGTGTAGTCCACTAAGCAGTTTCACATAAACTAAATATTACTCTTTTATTATACAACAACTGACAACTTTAACTGCGTGGAAAATTATCTTTTAAATTGACAAACATCATATGTGTAACTCATGGCAAAATTTGATCAGGATCAAAAGATAATTTCTCTCTTGCCATTCACTTCAATGGAGATTTTTTCTGATTTAAGGTCCCATCTGTGGAAGTAGAGGGGGCGTGATTTAGGCTCTCTGAGCAGGCGTAACAGATGTATTAGTCAACAAATAAGAAGCTGACCCATCAAACAGACCCTCCAATAAACATCTGGCACTTAGAGGTAGTAAGACAAGTAAAATAAATAAATAGATAAATCAATGTATTTCGGGGCCCTTCCACAAGTTGACCCCTGGGCTACTGCCCTGGTACGATAATCCTTAGGAGCAACTGAGAGTAGAAAGTATCCTACAGTGTAACTCAATTCAATTCAATTCAACTTTATTTATATAGTGCCATTTCACAACAACAGTCATCTCATAGCACTTTCAATTGTAGGGGAAACCCCCACAGTTGCAGAAAGACCCCAACAATCAGGCAATCCCCTGTGAGCAAGCGCTTGGCAACGGTGGAGAGGAAAAACTCTGTTTTAACAGGAAGAAACCTCCAGCAGAACCAGGCTCAGGGAGGGGCAGTCATCTGCTGCGACTGGCTGGGGGGTGAGGGGATAGAGAAGAAGAAAAGAACAGACATGTAGAGAGCAAACAGCACAATGGGGACTCAATCTATGGGAGAGAACAAACAGATGTTAATGACCAGCAAAAAAAATATTTCATTGAGAGTGAAGAAAGGAGTGAAGCCCAGTGCATTATTGGAGCTCCCCCGGCTGACTAAACCTATTAGCAGCATAACTAAGGGAGGGTTCAGAGACACATGATCCCTCCCTAATTGTAGGCTATATCAAAAAGGAAGGTTTTAACCCTATTCTTAAAAACAGAGATAGAGTCTGACTCCCGAATCCAGATTGGCAGCTGGTTCCACAGGAGAGGAGCTTGATAACCGAAGGCTCTGCCTCCCATTGTACTTTTGGAGATTCTAGGTGTTGCAAGTAATCCTGCATTTTGGGAGCATAGTGCTCTGTTAGGATAATAGGGTAGTATCAGACCTTTTAAATAAAAAGGGGCCTGATTGTTTAGAGCTTTGTAAGTAAGAAGAAGGATTTTAAACTTAATTCTAAACTCTATGGGAATCCAATGAAGGGAGGCCAGAACCGGAGAGATATGATCTCTCTTTCTAGTACCTGTTAAAACTCTTGCTGCAGCATTTTGGATCAACTGAAGACTTTTTAAAAATGTTTTCAGTTCTTCACTCCTCATGGAACTATTATTTTGTGGCAAAAGTTACATGTCATTACTGAGTAGTTCTGTTCTAGGGAACGGTTTTGGCTCCCTTCCTGTTCACCCTTTATACTGCGGACTTCTCACACAACACAACACACTGCCATCTACAGAAGTTCTCTGACGACTCTGCGATTGTCGGCCTCATCTCCAACAGAGATGAAGCTGAGTACAGAGGATTTATCCAGGACTTAGTGGACTGGTGCCATGGGTACTGCCTCCAGATCAACGCGAGAAAAACTAAGGAGCTGGTGGTGGACTGCTGCAGGCAAGGACAACCCCTCACAGCACCAGTAAACATCCAGGGAACAGACATTGAGATGGTGACATCCTACAAGTACCTGGGTGTTCATTTGAATAATAAACTAGACTGGTCACACAATACCGATGCACTCTACAAGAAGGGGCAGCGCAGGCTGTTCCTACTGAGGAGGCTCAGGTCTTTTGGTGTACAAGGGGTGCTCTTGAAGACCTTCTACGATTCAGTGGTGGCATCAGCCATCACTTTTGGAGTGGTCTGCTGGGGCAGTGGCATCACAGCAGCCGATAGGAAGAGACTAAACAAACTGATCAAGAAAGCTAGCTCTGTCCTGGGGCAGCACCTTGACCCAGTGGAGGAGATTGGAGAGACAAGGATGGTGGCTAAGCTGTCATCTCTGCTGGAGTCTGAGTCCCACCCACCCTATGCAGGACATACTGAATGCACTGAGGAGCTCATTTAGCAGTAGGCCACATCATTCTAGGTGAGCGACCGAGAGGTTTCGCAGGTCCTTCCTACCTACGGCTGTCAGACTTTATAACCTAAGCAGGGCTGCTCGCAGAGATAGCAAAAAAAACGTGACGACCTAATAGTATTGAATACAAAAGACGCAACAGACTTACACAAAATGGTCCCCTCCAGTATACAACTAGGACAATATCAATCGCTACGGAGGGTGACGATATGTATGGGTACATACTGTATTCATACTATATGGGGTAACTAAATAGACGGTTATGCTGTTTATTCCATCTAGCTACAATGCTCCGCACTGTGTATATATATTTATATATTTATGTGTACATACGTATGTATATTCACTGCTCTTATTTTCCTATCTTCTAAATTATTGCTCTGAGTGTTGCTATCCCTGTGCTGTTGCAATCCTGGAATTTCCCCATTATGGGACTAATAAAGGCTTATCTTATAGGACTTATTCTCATTTACTCATATAATTATATATTATTATTCAATTAAATTTGGTTGTACTCTGAGTTACTTTTGATGTCACTGATTTGAAAGTAGGTTAGAAATCTCCTCCACCAACGAATGGGGGAAGGTAATGTTTTCGCCTGCATTTGTCCGTCTGTTAGCAGGATTATGAAAAAAACACTGGACGGATTTTGATGAAACTTTCACCAGAGGTGTCCCTTGGGCTACAGATGAGTCTATTAGATTTTGGAGGTGTTCCATACTTTCACCAAGGCTCTATCTCGCAATGTACGGACGGATGAAGGTAGGGTGGTACGGACAGACAGATGGATGAAGGAAGGAGGGAGGAAGCCTTGGGGGAGGTATGCGCTCTCTGGTTACCCTCTAGTTAGTAATGTAATAACTCGTTTGTACCAGAAATTACCCATTTATTTCTAGTTCAGTTCCAAAAGAACAAGAAAAAGTGCAAATTTATGTCAAAAATAACAATTTTGTCACAAAAACTCATGTTATAAAAAAGTTTTAATTTTTTTTTTTAAACTCAAATTCACGAGAAAAATACTCACATTTATTGTCTCAAATACACAAGAAAAAACCCCACAAATTTACAAGGCAAACTGAAAATTCTGAGAAAAAAGTTGAACAATTATTAGTAAAAAATATTAAATTGTGTCTTAAAATAACTGAAATAAATTAGAACTCATTATTTACATAAATTGCACATTTCTAAAAAAAAAAAAAAAATCACATGAAAATGGAACAAAATTTATGTTACAAAAACTAATTAGTGAGAATAAAGTCCCTACTCTAAACTCAAGTAACTTTTTTTAGTGAATGCTTTCTTACTTTTTACTCAAGTAACATTTTGGTGACTACTCTTGTTTTTTTCCACAATATCTTTATTGAACCTTTTTTTTTTTTTTAACAAACATGATACAAACAATCAAACACTAACACTAAAGTACTACAAAAAAAGAAAAAAATGCACTAAAAACACCAACAACCACCAACAAAATCAAGTCTTTAACAATGCTCCTCTGTTTAGTCTAGACAATCCAATACATAAGTATACATATTATGTTCACCAGTTTGGAATTTACAAGGTCCACACACATCATTCACCTTCTTCTTCAAGAGTTATGTTTAAATTTTTTACATAATCAATAAAAGGTCTCCATATATTCTCAAACACAATTTCCTTTGATTTCAGTATATATGTTATTCTTTCTAATGGAAGGTTTGTTAACATCTGTCTTAACCACTGAGTCACATCTGGTCTATGAGTCTTTTTCCATAATAGTGCAATACATTTTTTGGCATTAAGCAAACTGAGGTCTATGAATGTTCTTTCACTTTTATTAAAATTATGCTTTTCTGGGTACAGACCCAACAAAAACAGTTTAGGATTCAATATGATTTGTTTTGAGATTATTTTTTCAATTGTTACCCTCACCTCTTCCCAAAACATTCTTATTAATCTACATTCCCATAAACAATGAAATAGGGTTCCTTTACTTTCCATGCATTTTGTGCATGTATCTGGTATATTTTTGTTATATCTATTTAACTCCTCCGGTGTAACATACATCCGCATTAACCATTTGAAATGTATCAATTTAAGGCGTGCATTTATTGATTTGGTTTGAGCTTCTGTACAAGCCAATTCCCATTGTTCCTCTGAAATTTCAATTTGCAGATCTTCTTTCCAGTAGTTTAATCTTTTCAGTGAATTTTCACTTGAAGATAGTGTCAATGAGTTATAAAACTCTGAAATAATACCCTTTCTTTTACTATCTTTCATCATCATTTTTTCCAAGGATGAATAAATAGGTCGAGTGAGAGCTTTATTTTGATTTGATCGAATAAAGTTTCTAAGTTGAAGATATTTAAAAAAATGTGTTCTATTGAGATTAAATTTGATCCTCAGCTCTTCAAAAGACATTATGTTGTCTGCACATGGCAAATATAAATCCTGAATCTTTTGTATCCCTTTTAAATTCCATACTTTAAATACAGCGTCCGCTCTCCCTGGTTTAAAATATTGATTACCCCATATTGGACTAAATTGTGACAATAACTGTGGTTCTTTTAAATAGTTTTTAGCTTCACACCATATTTTGATCATATGCTTTACAAATGGATTTTTAACTTGTTTTTGTATTTTTTTTGCCGAATCTGAGTATATGAATATGGGAAGAGGTAAAGGTAAATTGTATGATTCCATTTCAGTCCAGTGAGGGAGATCATTTGATGAAAAATAATATGTCATAGACCTCAGTTGTGCCGACCAATAATACAACATAAAATTTGGACATTTCAGACCTCCACGATCAAATGGTAAATATAATAAAGACAAACGTAATCTAGCCCTCCTGTTGTTCCATATAAATTCCACTAACTTTTTTTTTATTCTTGAGAATAGATCTAAAGGTGGTGATAAGGGAATGTATTGAAATAAATAAAGTATTTTAGGTAAAATATTACTTTTAAGTATATTGATTCTCCTGATCATCGACATTGGTAGTGACATCCATCTCTGAGTTAACTCATTGATATCTGACATTAAGGCTTCATAGTTGACACTGGCGACTGATTCTAGCTTAGGCATAATTTGGATTCCTAAATATTTAAACTGATTTACAACATTGAATTGATTTACCTCAGGGGCTGGGTAATTTCTCTGGGTCTCATTTAGCATTAATATTGAAGCTTTAGTTTTATTTATTTTATATCCTGATATTTCCCCAAAATTCTTTATTAAATTCAACAAGGTTGGAATTGATTTTTTTAGATTCGACATAAACAAAATTATATCATCGGCGTACAGGGAGATTTTATGTTCTGTTGGTCCAACTTTAATTCCATATATTTGTGAATGTAAACGTATCGCTATCGCTAAAGGTTCAATTGCCATAGTAAACAGTAAAGGTGAAAGTGGACAGCCTTGTCGACATCCTCTATTGATTTTTATTGGTTTTGAAATATTGTTATTTGTTAGGATTTCTGCTGTTGCATTATTGTATATTATTTGAACCCATTTTATGAAATTATTTCCAAGTCCAAACCTTTGTAGGACTTCAAAAAGAAAGGGCCATTCAACTCTATCAAAGGCCTTTTCGGCGTCCAATGATAGGAGAGCTGTATCCGGTGCTTCTTTATTAAAATAAATAATATTAAATAGTCTTCTTACATTATGGAAGCCTTGTCTACCCTTTATAAAGCCATTCTGATCTCGATTAATAATATTTGGTAAAATTTCTTGTATTCGTCTTGCTAAAATTTTACAGATTATCTTAAGGTCGGCGTTTAATAGGCTTATTGGTCTCATATTTTCACATTTATTAGAGGGCTTACCTGGTTTTGGCAGCAGTATAATTAAGGCATTATTTATGTATGATGGTAAATTATTATTTTGAAATGCTTCTAAAACCATTTCCAAAAAAGGTTTTATTAATTTATTCTTAAATTTTTTATAAAGGTCAACTGGAAGACCATCTGGTCCTGCACTTTTTCCTGATTTCATATTATCAATGGCTAGCCCAACTTCTTCTTGACTAATTTTAGACTCCAATATCTCCCTGTTTTCATTTGGAATACACGGTATAGATAGTTCGTTCAAAAACCCATTTAGTTTTGTTAAATCAGGTTCATTTTTGGTATCATATAATTTTTCATAGTAATCTCTAAAGGCTCTATTAATTTCTAAAGGATCTATAACTACCTGTCCGTTACTTATAATACTGGTAATTGGTGTTTTAATTTCTAATTGTTTAATCTGCCATGCTAATAATTTTCCTGATTTTTCACCTTGTTCATAAAAAGATTGTTTCAATCTTAGAAGACTCGAGGCAGCTCTATTCGCTGATTTTTTGTCGTATTCAGCTCTCAAAATCAGTAATTCATTCTCCAACCTTGGGTCACTTCCTGCATACACTTTTTCCTGAAGACTTTTTATTTTATGTTCCAATTTAGCTCTCTCCTCTCGAGTCTTCTTAGATTTTGATCCTGTATAACTAATAATATGTCCCCTAATAAAAGCTTTGAAAGCCTCCCACTTTACACATGCTGATGTTTGTGTAGTATTGATGTCAAAGAACTCGTCTATCTGTTTTTCTATATACTTGACAAATTCCTCATCCTGAAGCCATTTATGCTGAAATTGCCATCTACCTGATTCCTTTGTCAATTTTTTATCTACATATATTAGACAACAGGGTGCATGATCAGAGATCACGATGTTATCATAAAAGCAGTTTTGAATCTTGGACCTTAATTCTGTGGAAATCAAAAAATAATCAATACGTGAGAATGTCTTGTAGGTACTGGAATAACAAGAATAGGCTTTAACTTGTGGTTTCATTTCTCTCCATATATCTAACAATCTCAATTCTTTCATAAAATGATTAATAGTCATCCTACATCCAATGTGCGTACAATCCAGTCCTGTTGATCTATCCACACCTGGATTCAATGTACAATTAAAATCCCCTGCTATTATATGTTGCCCTGTAAGTGATGATAAGATGAGAAATAAATTAGCAAAGAACTTCTGATCATCTATATTGGGACCATATAAGTTCACAAGATTTATATTTTCTAATAGCAAAGAACCTTGAATGATTACATATCTTCCAAATTTGTCTCCAATTACATTTTTCACTTGAAAAGGAACTGATTTATGTATGAGAGTCATAACTCCCCTGGCTCGGGATGAAAATGAAGAGGTGAATACACTTCCCTGCCATCTACTCCTAATTCTTTTAACATCCTCCTCTATCAGATGAGTTTCTTGTAAAAACACAATTCTTGAACCCATGTCCTTTATTTTATTCATAACTTGTTTAAGTTTTTTTTAAATTTTGTAGACCTCTGCAATTCCATGAAGTTAAATTAAGATTAACACTTTGGTCCATGATCAATAGAGAGTTTGGGATTACCTTGCAGTGTAAACATGCTCATACAGAGAAGCAAAAACATGAGTGGTTGAACATTCATCCTACAAACTACACACAAACAAATTTCCCCTTCCCACACTTGTGGCAAACCCCCCAAAATCAAAAGAAAAATTCTGTCTCCCGATATAGCCATCGACCGTTCCACACCCACGGGGAACAGCCTAAGCCACTCCTTCTTCATCCTCCCAATCACCCTAACTCTACTGCTTTTAATGACGTAACATTAACTCTCCTCTGTAGTTTTCCAACTTAACTCCAAAATTTTTAACAACTTTGTACATCATAGTTGTTTTTTTTTTTTTTTGTTTTGTTTTTGTTTTGTTTTTTTAATATATAATACAATCTATATTTTGTAACCTTACTATTTACTTCAAGTCAGTCAGATGCCTGTGCAAATGCTTAATTATTCTACCTTATATTTTGTTCATGCTTAGCTCCCACCAGTCTCTTCTTCTTCTTTGATCTTCTTGATGAACTCCTGCGCCTCCTCTGGGGTCTTGAAGATGTGGGTTCTGCCCTCATACGTGGTCAGCAGTCTCACAGGATAGATCACACCATGACGAATCCCAAGGTTGCGCAGCTCCTCACGTATGGGATCAAACTGCTTCCTCAATTGCTGGATTCCTGTGGCCAAATCTGGGTAGAACCGCACCTGCTGGTCCTGGTGTTTAATCTCCCCCTTAGCTCGTGCAGCGCTGAAGATCTTCATCCTGTCTCTGTTGCTAAGAAACTTCATAATTAAGGTCCTCGGCGGTCCCTTATCTCTCCGTGGGCCAATGCGATGTGCTTTTTCCAGAACCACTGCTGATTGCAACTCCTCGCTGCCCAGCACCTCCGGAATCCACTTTTCCAGAAAGGAACATACGTCCCGACCTTCTGATTCCTCTGGAAGACCCACCAGCCTCAAATTATTCTGTCTCGACCGAGATTCCAAATCCAAAATATTATCTTCCAGAGATTTTTTTTTTTTTCCAAAGTGCGCACCTTTAATTGAAGACGGGTGACGTCATCTTCAGCACTAGCGAGACGGAGCTCCATCTGCGCCGTTCGTTCTACACAGTCACCCAATTCCTTTCTTATTCCTTCCAACGCTGTCATAATCCCATCAAATCTAGAGGAAAAGTCCGCTCTCATTGAACTCATGGCAGCCATCAGCGCATCTGCGCCATTCCCCGCAGATATCGCACCGTTGCCAGCCTCCTCCGCCATATATGGAGTTTTGTTTGCTGCGTCACAGACCTGAAAGTCCGTTAATTTGGACTGTTTCGGCGGCTCGCTTTTTCCTTTTCCTAGTTTTCCAGCCTTAGGCTTCGCCGACATATCCTCGCCCAAATGCTGGGATACGTTCTGTCCCAAATGAGAGAGTTATTTGCCGATTTTTTTTCTCCAGGAGCAGAGCAGAGCGAGACACGTCCGTCCTACGTGGCAGCCATAACCGGAAGTCGTGACTACTCTTGTTACTTATACTTGAGTAATTATTATCCTAAGGTAACACTACTTTCATTTGAATACAGTTGCTGGATACTCCACCCTACCTGCCTCTGCAAAATTCTGACTAAAGTTTGCAGGTCGAGTTTAGAAAACAGGACTTTTATTATTTTAAATTGAGTTTATCCTGACACCTAGTGGTTGAAACAGAACATCACATGTTCATTTGTGTAGCTGTTTGACAGCTTTGAGAGAGGGGGAGTTTTTAAGTCCAAAATTCTAAATAACACTTTATCTTTTTTTTTTTTTTAAATTTGTTCTTAGAGTAACCAGAGGCTGAGCAGCAGTCAGTCCAGTCAGCCTTTATCCACACCAGTTGTCTCCATCACCACACCCAGTCTGTCCCACCAGAGTCTGGCCTACACTGGGATCGCCTCTGCCTACAACAGCGGTACCTGATGTGATCTCTTCTGTTGTCATACATTAAAATTAATTAAAAGCTTGTTTTAATATTAAACCATGGCATTGTAGTTAAAAATATTCTGAAATATCTTATTTCACCTTGTGAGTTACATTTACTCAAGTAGTACATATACTCCAGTGACTTTTCACATAATTGTACTCTACTGAGGTAGGGTGGGAATTCCCAGAGGTCCCATGATACAATATTATCTCGACACTTGGGCCATGGTAGAGTTTTTACCAGCATTTTTAATGAGGTTTAGCTGTTCATAATCAAAATATGAGCAATATCTCACTGTTTTTGAATACAGTGTTGTTGTTGTTGTTGTTGTTAACTATCCCTTCACACATTCTCTCTCTCTGTCAGATTACTTCCTGAACAGTGCAGAGCTCCCTGGCTTTGGCTCCTCTACGGGACCCTCACTGACCTCCATGACGCCATGGGAGCAACACCAACTGAGCTCTTTGGGGTAACTCAGTTTTATTCCAGAACTGAAGCACAACGAGGGCTGGGTGATTAACCCCCCCCCCCCCAAAAAAACACCAACAAACAAACAGTCGTTGGAGATAAATAACCAACATAATCTTGCTCATGTTGGGATTTTTTTTCTGTCTCTTTCCCCTTTGCCTATTATAAGTGCATACGTGTATGTATATATGTGTGTGTGTTTGTATACATATACAGTGTGTATATATATATATATATATATATATATATATATATATATATATAATCGCGATTAAAAATTTTAATCGCGATCAATCTTTTGGAATGTTGAGTTAATCGCGATTAATAATTATTAAACACGATTAATGCGTTAATCGTGTGTTTTTCTATACAGATACAGTGTACCTTAAGTTGGTAATTTTTCAAGCTTGTCATACTGTTATGAACATGGGAATGGACAAATACAGTATGTTTGCTGTCTTCACCTGCAGGTTTATGAAAGCTCTCAACATATCCAAAATGACAAAAACTATCCAGAATATTCTCCAGAAAATTCTTAAACGTAGACTACGTGTGCACAAACAACGGAATGCCAGGGCTCATTAACGTCACTGCAACACAACTCAGCATCCAACCAGCAGCCACAAATGGAGCTTGCTCTTTCTGCCATAGCAAACATCCACAGCTTTTAAGCAGAACAACACAAAACAATGGACCTCGTGTGTCACAACAGACACAATTTCCCTTTTAACAGAAAAATTGCAAACATAAACAAACAACTATCTCGCCCGTGATGACACCCCACCATGCTGCAAAAATGGTGGAGGAGTAAATGAACATTACAAACACAGCTTGAGATTTATTTTAGGCTGGTACTCACCAACAGTTGGACCCAAAGCTATGAGGATGAAAACAGGCAAATTTCTGTCCATGTCAGATGCTGGAGGTCAGCTACAACCTAGCATGCAGCTACTAGCCAGCTAGCCAGCTTCCACAGAAGAAGAACAACCCAACATCCAGGTGAAGTTTTGGAGGAGGCTGTAAGAATTATCCAGGTGAGCGCTCCGACAGATAACGTTGTAAACTTAAACATGACAGCACTTTGGAGATTTCCATGGCTGTAATTCAGCTATATATATATACTGTGTGTGTGTGTGTGTGTGTGTGTGTGTGTGTGTGCGCGCGCGTGCGTGCGCGCGCGCACGCACAGAGCAGTATTGAACACGTCAACATTTTTCTCGTTAAACATATTTCTGATGGAGCCATTGACCTGCGATTTTCACCTGATATCAGTAACAACCCAAGTAATCCACACATACAAAGACATCAAGGCAACTGTGTTCACAAAACAAGTTATATTTAATAAAGTGGAATGACACAGGGAATAAGTATTGAACACGCTTGGGGAAATTAATTTAATATTTAGTAGAAAAGCCATTGTTGGTAATAACAGCTTCTAGACGCCTCCTGGAGAAACTAGGCACAGGCATTGCTCAGGAGTGATTTTACCCCATTCTTCCATGCAAACTGTCAAATCTTGAAGGTTCCTTAGGGAAATCTTGTAGGTTCTGTGGGTGTCTTCTATGAACTCTGATCTTCAGTTCGTTCCATAGATTTTCAATTGGATTCAGGTCAGGTGACTGACTGGGCCATTCTAGCAGCTTTATTTTCCTTCTCTGGAGCCAGTTGAGAGTTTCCTTGGCTGTGTGTTTGGGATCATTGTCTTGCTGAAATGTCCACCCTCATTTCATCTTCAGTATCTTGGCAGATGGCAACAGGTTCTTATCAAGGATGTCTGTGTACATCACTTCTTCACACAGGCCATGTCAGTTTGGATTTTTTTTACCCTTAATAATAAACACCTTCATTTAAAAACTGTATTTTGTGTTTACTTGTTATCTTTGTCTAATACTTAAATTTGTTTGATGATTTGAAACATTTTAGTGTGACAAACATACAAAAAAAAAAAAAGAAATCAGGAAGGGGGCAAACACTTTTTCACACCATTGTATGGATTACTTGGGTTGTTATTGATATCTGGTGAAAATGTCAGGTAAATGGCTCCATCAGAAATATGTTTAATGAGAAAAATGTTGATGTGTTCAATACTTATTTTCCCCGCTCTGTGTGTGTGGTGTGTGTGAGTGTGAGTGTGAGTGTGAGCTTTTAAAACATCTCCTGAGTGCACGGTCACATAACTCCACAACCCGGAAGCAGCACAGTCATATTAAGTGGGAGAACACGGCAGAAAAATTCAAATGGCTTTTACTGAAAAGGAATGTGGTGTCAAACAAAGTACACGGAATGTGCTGAAGTTAAATCACTGTTAGCCTCTGACGGCTAACCATGTCAGCATGCAGACAACGGTGGGATGGATGACAAAATGGGAATGCTAAGGATGGATTTACCATCCCGATCAGAGATTCGTAATCCCTATGTGGTTATTACGCACCCCTCCATAGGGAGTTAGTCAGTGGTGCATGTTGTGTCCATAATTAGTAGAGTGAGGAGCAGGGCAGAAGGCAGTTTATATCCTTTATTAATAACTTGCAAATAACACACTAGTCACACTGCAGTGGGCTACAGCGCTCTGGGTCCAGGCGTCTACGACGAAAGACAGCTTGCCTTCTTCTTCTTCTTCTTCTTTTAGATTTGATTGGCGGTTGACAACCAGCTTACAGGTGCATTACCGCCACATACTCTATCTTCAGACATCACTCTAAACAACTCTGTCCGTCTTTAAACAGCCACTTGCCTTTTCCACCCCTGGCCTTTTATACCCCGGCCAACGTCACCACCGGAAGTGTGGTTCGCCAGCCCCCTCTAATCCCCGGTAAATCCCAGGCCGACATATTACTGCTGATTTATGGATGTAACATTTCCCCCCCTTTAAAAAAATATCAGGGACACAGATTAGCCCACCCAACTTTATAGCCCGACTCCCGCACTAACAGGGAAAATGGTATATACAAAAATAAACAAATAATCTATCCAGTCATACAACTAAGGCTGGGGGCCCGGGTAGACTACCGGCACCCCCTACACAGCTAGGCGGGTTATTCCTTCCCCTATCAGTCCAGAACACAAAATAAGCCGTGTTTCCAATGAAAAAAATAATCCCTGAACATTCTGTAAACACATTCATACACAATAACATTAAACAGTAAACATTGTCACTCCACACTGAACCACACTCTACTGGTGGCCTCCCACCCCAAACACACCCCACGCTTGAGCACACAAAATAATACAGTGTTGAGGTATTCAATTTATCACAACAAATTTTCACATTAACACACAACAGGTCGAGCCTCAGAGCACCTATTAACCTTACACCAATTACCAAACAGGTTTTACCTCAATGTATGTTAACTACTATAAGCAATTACTCCTTAAAAGAAAATTAGGAAATTAATTTAGCATACCTTCTTTTCCTTTTTTTTTTATGTGTAAACCCAAACAGTTTCACCAAATATAGTCAGTTAAACACTCGAATAAATTTATCGAAAACACAATGGGAGCACAACCCAGTAGAGGCAACCTATATACATAATGACATGTGATAAAGAACATTTAACATTGCAACTAAACAGCTCACAGCCATTTCACACAACTAGTGGAATAGCCCCCCCCCCCCCCCCCCCCCCCCCAGGATTACCATCCCATGGTTCCCAGCCAGAGCGCTTCCATCGTTTAGTCCCTAGTGACGGGCTGCATCATCTCTTCATCTTGACGCAGCTCGGTGGTGTGCCTCCACGTCCCATCCGACAGGCCTAGATAGCCATCACTCCAGGTGGCCTTCACTTGTAGCCACCCCTGGTCATTGTACAGCCCACGACGTCTATGGGACCCCCCTGACTGAGCTTCTACCCTAAGGTGAACCATATCACCAACCACCAGGGGAGCTCTAATAAGTCTCTCTGGATCCCTCCGCCGTGGGGAGGCTTCCCATTTGGACCCAGTTTTCTTCCTGGTCCGGCCTGAAGCCCTTTTCGAAGGCTGCCTTCTGGTGCATTTTAAGCGTGCACCTGTTGGTCTAACCCCGGTGCTGTTCAGCGCTGATGTCCAGTAGCAGTCACCACTACCTGGACATCTGCCATGCTCCGCGACTTGTAACATGCCATTAACTCGATTTACCCCAATATGGCAATCCTACTCCTACCATCACCGTAAAATGGGGCCACCGTCTTCTGGATGCGGTACCGGGGAAACAGACTCTTCACCGTCTGCAGATTTAAAATCGAAGCCACTGCACCCGTATCCACCAGCATCGATACCTCGACATCGTCCAGAGATACCGTACAATAGATACGGCCACCGGACTCTGGTACAACCGTATGCACCACAGTGGGAGTCTTCGTGGAGTAGCCCCTCCATTTCCATGTTCCCCACGCTCAAAGTTCTTAAAGGACCGCGTGAAATGGTGCAGCAGGCCACATTTCTCACAGCGCTTTCCTTTTACTGGATACTCTCTGGACTTATATCTGTGTCTAGTGGACCCACAACTGTAACATCTCGGCATTCCCAGGGTAGACCTTATTCTGACAATGGAGGTGTATTCTTCTTCCTCAACGTCGTCTTCATCTTCAGGGCCCACTGTCAGCGCCTTTAACCGAGGCTCATTTAATAATGAGGATGACCCTCCACTGAGGTCCCTCGCTATAGTTTCAGCCGCCTCAAACTGCTGGACAATGTCAATAGCGGTGGCTAGTGTTGATTCACCCAAGTGGGTCAGGAGGCGAGACCGGGCTGCAGGACACTGAACATGCTCCGCTAGCTGGTCCTGAATCATCTCATCCTGTAGAGCTCCAAAGTTGCACTCCGCCGCCAGCTGACGTAGATCCGCTACAAACCTCTTCACTGGCTCTCCTGTCCGCTGGTGGCGCTGCCAAAACTGGATACGCCGGACGATGATGTTGTCTGGCGTGCGAAAATATTGTGCCATTAGCTGTACAACCTCCTCGAAAGTCTCAGCTCCACCTAATGTTTCCAGGACCCTCTGCCCTTCCATGCCCAAATTATGGACTAAAATTGCTCTTGCTCACAATTTCTTCAGCTCACCGAGGTTGAGGGCCACCAGGTGGTTGCTGAATGCAGCGAACCACCTAGGCCAAGACACGGGAGGCTTGCCAGGGGCCTCCAGAAATGGCCAAAAACTTGTTGCAGCATGCTCCATAACCCCGTTTTCCTCATCGCCAAATGTTGTGTCCATAATTAGTAGAGTGAGGAGCAGAGCAGAAGGCAGTTTTATATCCTTTATTAATAACTTACCAATAACACACCAGTCACACGGCAGTGGGCTACAGCGCTCTGGGTCCAGGCGTCTACGACGAAAGAGAGCTTGCCTCTTCCGCCCGTGGCCTTTTATACCCCGGCCAACGTCACCACCGGAAGTGTGGTTCACCAGCCCCCTCTAATCCCCGGTCAATCCCAGGCCGACCTATTACTGCTGATTTACGGATGTAACAGTGCAGTCCCTAACACCTTAGAGTATACCTCCACTACTAGCCGAGAGCTAGTGAGGAATTCCTCTTTGGTTCAGTGGTAAGATTAGGAGGTTTTGAGATCACAGTGTCATGGGTTCAAATCCCAGCCTGGGATATGTCTGTATGTCTGCCTTGCCTGTGTTTGAAAGAGACTTATAGGTGTATGTCTACCTTGCCTGAGGGTGAAAGTGACTAGGTCAGTCCACATTGGCGTATGGGCTGAAACGGACTTGGAGATCCCAGATTGAATAGGCAATTCTGGCCTTGGGCCAGAAAATGGGTCGTAACAGTGGTGATAACATAATCACGGCTGCATAAAGGACTCCCTAAGTGCAGCTAGCATGCTAACTAGCTGCTGGTGTGAGTCATGTGACCCACAAAAACAGATATTTAAAAAATATCTGTCATCAATAAAGTGTTTAGAAAGGTGCAGAATTAAAGCCTTTATAGTCTTCAAAAAATATATTAATGAGAAAAAAAACTTTTTACGGGTACAGAACAATCCTGTTATTTACATCTGAGCAGTTGGATGACGGGACTTATGGTGGCTGGTAAGGGTGTCACAGCCAATAGCATAACTAGGTTGATGTCACATTTCATTGCCTTATGGGGAACCCATGCTGTGATATTCATCTCAGACTGGAAGGAAGGGAGAAGCAGTAAATTCCTCTGCCGGAAGAGCATGGGGGATTAAGAAACTCGGGGACAATAGGAATTGTGATGGGAGAATGTATTGTGATGCAAGGTCTCAGGCAGCAGGATTAAGCAACTGGGGGACAATAGGAATTGTGATGCGAGAATGTATTGTGATGCAAGACCTCAGGCAGCAGGGGGAGTGAGTATTGTAATATAAAAGAGAGACCCTGCAGCATGAGGTCAATGCTTTTTCTGATTCTGAGAGATGTGAAAGAGTGAATAAAGTTCGTCTGCTGTGAATGCCTGGCCTGATTATTCCTCTCTCCACACTGGTGACCCTTGATGAATAATAGAACACGAGGCAAACACCCCGTAGACGACCCGGACAGGAAGCCCCAGCAACACATGTGCCGTTTCGGTCAAACTACCAGACTTTTGGCTGCACGACCCAAAGTCTTAGTTCTTCCACACCGAGGCCCAGTTCGCGCTCCGGGGAATAACGGCAGATGACACCAGATATTACTATGTGGCCGCAGCGCTAGACGCTCGCACGACACAGCGAGTAGCGAGCCTGCTCTAACAGTCCCCAGCCCGCAACAAATACGGGGCTCTCAAAGCCGCACTGACCCAGCACTACACGCTCGCGGACTGCGAGAGAGCAGAGAGGCTCCTGACGCGCTCCGAGTTAGGAGATGGGTCGGCGGTTGAACTGATGGAGAAGATGTTGGCGTTGATGGGCACAGATGACCGGCATTTTCTGTTTGCCCACCTTTTCCTCGGAACCTCCCAACGGTGGCCAGAGCGGTCCTTGCCAACTCGCCATTGCTGGCCGCGCGTGACTACCGTACGCTAGCCCAGGAGGCAGATCGGATCATCCTCACTACCAGAGTCCTCACAGTGAACGCAGTGGCGTCGGAACCCAGTGAGATGGCCAGCGGAAGTGAGGAGCCAACGATGGTAGCAGCAGCGGGGGCCAGGAAGCGCCAGAGAGAGACACACTCTGCTCCTGCCACCGCCGTTTTGTAGAGGACGCACGCCGATGCGTGCCACCATGCCAATTCAAGCATTCGGGAAAACGCCAAGGCCGGCAGTTGGTAGCAGCTGCGACCGCCGGTGAAGAAAGCAAGCTGCTCTACATGACACACTCGCGCTCGGGGAGACGGTTCCTCGTGGACTCTGGCTCCCAAAAGAGCCTCATCCTGCCGTCCTATGCCGACCGGCTAGCGGGTGCTAGCGGCCTCAAGCTGACGGCCACAAACGGCTCGGACATTAAGACTTTTGGTGAAAAGACACTGACTGTAACCCTACACGGCCGTACGTACCAGTGGACATTCGTCATAGTGGCATGCAGTTTCCCAATGTTAGGCGCCGATTTTTTGTGTGCACACGGACTACTAGTCGATGTTGCTAACAGACGCCTGATTAATGCAATGTCTTTTAATTTCCTCCCCTGTACAGCTCGAGGAGCCGGGCCAACAATGCTAGCCAACGTCACAGCTCTAGGTGGTAAGTTCCACACACTGCTCACCCAGTTCCCAGCACTCACGGTCCCGACATTTTCGGCAACCATCACTAAACATGGGGTGGAGCACTTTATTACCACTACCAGGCCGCCCGTTTTCGCATGACCTCGGCGCCTGGACGCAGCTAAACTGGTCATAGCGCGCAAGGAATTTGCCAACTTGGAAAGGCTGGGCATCACCAGGCGCTAAAACAGCCCATGGGCATCCCCACTACATATGGTCCCTAAGGCCGAGGAATCGTGGCGACCTTGCGGGGATTTCCGCAGATTAAACAATGCCACAGCGCACGACCGCTACCCGATCCCCCATATTCAGGATTTTTTCCGTTCACCTCGCCAGGGCACTTATTTTTTCTAAGATAGACCTGGTCCGCGGTTACCACCAGGTCCCGGTGCATGCAGAGGACATACCTAAAACGGCAGTAATAACCCCGTTTGGTCTGTTTGAGTTTTTACACATGCCTTTCAGATTAAAAGGCGCAACACAGATATTCCAACGCATGATAGATGTGGTGTTGCACGATCTGCCGTTTGTGTTCGTCTACCTTGATGACATCCTGGTGGCCAGCTCGTCTGAGGACGAACACGTAACCCACCTCAGGATGGTTTTCCGGAGGTTGGAGGAGCACGGGTTAATAATCAACCCGGCGAAATGCCAGTTCAGCGTGGCGGGGATCGATTTGTTGGGACACCACATCTCACTGGAGGGAGCGATACCCTTGCCGGACAAGGTGCGCGCAGTGGTGAATTTTCCCCGGCCTCAGACGGTCAGGGTACTGTAGGAGTTTTCAGGGATGGTTAACTTTTATAACCGTTTCCTCCCCCGCGCAGCCCGGCTCATGCAGCCATTGTACGCCGCACTCAAGAAGCGGAAACCGGTGGACAGAGTCGACTGGACTCCTGAGTGGGAGCAGGCATTCTCTGAGGTTAAAACAGCCCTGGCAAACGGCACACTGCTGGCGCACCCGGATCCGGCGGCTCGGATAGCGCTCACTACCAACGCCTTGGACGTGGTCATAGGGGCTGTTGTGGAGCAATGCGTCGCTGGTTCTTGGCAGCCGCTTGCCTTTTTTAACAGGTCTTTGCGCGACAGTGAGCGTAAATACAGCGCGTTCGACAAAGAGTTACTGGCTCTTCACCTGGCCATACGCCGCTTCCATTTCTGGCTGGAAGGGCGCAGCTTTGCTGCGTTCGTGGACCACAAGCCGCTAATGTACGCGATGGCCAAGGTTTCGGAACCATGGTCAGACCGGCAGCAGAGACAGCTCGCCGCGATCTCGGAGTTTACGACCGATATTCAGCATGTGGCCGGTAAACTTAATGTGGTGGTGGACTGCCTCTTGCGCGCAGTAGTGGCCCCAGTCTGCGTAGGGATAGATTACACGGCCATGGCCGCAGAGCAGATTGGCAATGCGGATGTGTGCGCACTCCAGTCTGGACCAACAGGGTTAAGGCTGGAGAGCAGAGTACTGCAAGACGGGGGACCCCCCAATCTGTGACGTCTCCACAGGACGCCTGCGCCCGGTGGTCCCATGCGATTGGTGCCACCGCGTTTTTTAGTCTGTTCACACCCTGGCGCACCCAGGAGTGCGCGCGTCAGTCAAAATGGTGGGAGTGAAGTTCGTATGGCCGAGCCTGCGCAAACAGGTGAAAGAGTGGGTGGCAGCCTGCGTAGCGTGCCAACGAGCCAAAGTGCACAGGCACACAAAGGCCCCTTTGGAGCCGTTCCGTATCCCGGCTAAGAGGTTCGACCACATTCGCATGGACCTCGTGGGGCCCCTTCCGCCATCACAGGGGTTCACACACCTCCTGACAGTGGTGGACCGCACCACACGCTGGCCAGAAGCAGTCCCGCTAGCTTCCACCATGTCCGCGGACGTGGCACGCACCTTTTTGACAACATGGGTGGCACATTTTGCCATCCCTTCGGACATCACGTCCGATCGGGGCCCTCAGTTTGTTTCCAACCTCTGGTCCACGATGGCCTGTAGCCTGGGCGTCGTAATTCATCGCACAACCGCGTACAACCCACAGGCCAACAGGTTATGCGAACGTTTCCATAGGTCACTGAAAACAACGCTCAGAGCTTCGCTTATGGATGCAAATTGGGTGGACCGGTTGCCGTGGGTTCTATTAGGGTTGCATTCCACACCAAAAGAGGATTTGGAGGCTTCCCCAGCAGAGCTGTTTTCTTCTCAGCTGCTGCGGCTCCCTGGGGAATTTTTACCAGATAACCCCGCGCCGAACACCCATCCGTCCCCGCGTTCACGGCATAGCGCAGACGCAGGCATGCTACCTGGCCCGGCCCACCACTGTTTTCCACGCACTTTTGTGCAGAAAACATTGAAGAACGTGGCGTTTGTGTTTGTCAGGCACAATGCCCACCGGCCCCCATTGCGCCCACCCTACAGTGGCCCGTTTAGAGTGCTGGAACCAGGGGACAAACATTTTGTGTTAGACTTGGGGGTTCGCCGGGAGAAAATCTGTATAGACAGGCTTAAGCCCACCTTTGTGGTGGCAGACGAGCAGGTGATGTTGGCTTGAGCTACTCGGCGTGGAAGACCCCCACTGAGAACTCCCCAGGTAAACGATTCATCAGAGCAGTCACACGAGCATGCTGAATGTCCCCCCCCTCCATTGTCCACCCACAGACAGACACACCCCCAGGAACCCCCCACAGGCACAGCAGCGCCGCGGAGCCGAAGACTCCTCGTTACAGCAGATATGGGAGGAGGCTGAAGCCAAAAGGACATGAGAGTTAACGCTCAGTCTGAGACTCTGGGGGGGGGGGGGGGGGGGTATGGGGAACCCATGCTGTGATATTCATCTCAGACTGGAAGGAAGGGAGAGGCAGTAAATTCCTCTGCCGGAAGAGCATGGGGGATTAAGAAACTCGGGGACAATAGGAATTGTGATGGGAGAATGTATTGTGATGCAAGGTCTCAGGCAGCAGGATTAAGCAACTGGGGGACAATAGGAATTGTGATGCGAGAATGTATTGTGATGCAAGACCTCAGGCAGCAGGGGGAGTGAGTGTTGTAATATAAAGGAGAGACCCTGCAGCATGAGGTCAATGCTTTCTCTGATTCTGAGAGATGTGAAAGAGTGAATAAAATTCGTCTGCTGTGAATGCCTGGCCTGATTATTCCTCTCTCCACAGCCTCATATTAAATTCATACCACAAGAGTCCTCTTTTGACATGCTGTATCTGGCTCATAGTGACCAAAGAATGGGGATTATGGAATAGTCTGCGCTACGTGTTGACATTTGTCTTTACCAACGAGTTGAGGCGAGAGTAAGTGTGACACCTGCTGGCCAGGAGGTCTCAATGTTCTGTCTATCATGTTTAAATCAAATGAAACAAGTTTAAATAGGGTATGCTGTGAGACAAATCAGAAAAATTTCATAAAATGCATGAATTTAAAGCAAATTGTATTGATTTATAACAAATACACAAACCTGTTACTAACAGTGATACGCTTTAGATTTATTTGTCAGATTTCATAAGGGTGTGTGTCCACTGAGAGCATTTATTTCCTGCTGGGTCCATTTGTTTTCATTGAATTGTTTTCTATGTAGCTGAGTACTTCATGCACTCAGCGCCCTCAGCAAAAAAAAAACAAACAACCTGCAAGCAGGTGTAAACGGGCCTTCGCCATCATAGCAATTCCGGCAAAAAATTTGATTAAGTGGAAAAGATATGTGCACCCCCACCCCTCATTTTTGTGGGTGGGGCCAAATGTGCGGAGTGGGATTAATCTCCATCATAGCAATTCCGGTGACAGTCCGACACAGTTTGTCCAAATTACAACTGTCCAACATATTGCTATCAGGTAAACTCGGACATGTGGCCATGGTAACACTTACATTTTAGGTACATGTGGCAGACACCACTGAACTACAGAAGAGAGTCATCTTGACTTACGTTCCACATTTGGTGACTCTTGGACTTTTCCAACCCTCCAAAGTGTAAAACATATTGAATGACAAGGAGCGGGTTTTCATGGCAACTGTGGTTATCGCAGTACAAAAGTGACTTCCACTGAGGGTAGTCCAATTCACTCTGAGAAACCACTGAAAATGTCATTTTACTCTGACTACTGGTCTTCGTGCAAAATGTGATACAATTTTGTGCAGTACCTCATGTCAGCAGTAGGTGTGGGTGTGACAGTTTTGTGAATATTGATATACAGACATGTTCAGAGTGGGATCAGTATTATTTGTGCAAAGTTTTTTCCAAATCAGGCGAGAATTGTCTGAGCTGTAACTGTCATGTTTTGTATGGCGAGAAAGCCATTGAAGCACGCCGGTCGCCATGGAAAACAGTTCTGTACTATGTACATGTACTGTCAATGAGCCCAAGTCATTCCTTCATGTATTTTTTTTTTCTGCTGGTGAGAGAAAAAGAAAGAACAAAGTTTTCAGCAATTCTTCCTTTTAACAATAGGGCTGCTAAAACTTTTGTTTGTTATTTTTATGTAGACACGTTTGGTGCAGGACTAATATCGATCGTAGAAAATTTGGTGCAAATTGTACCAAGTTTGTCCAATGTACAAGTGTCTGTTATTGAAAGGTAAAGAGTGGGTTTCCATGGCAACTGTGCTTATCGCAGGACAAGTGACATCCACTGAGGGTAGTCCAGTGCACTCTGAGAAACCACTGAAAATTTCATGTCATTGTGAATACTGGTGTTTGAGCAAAATTTGAAACAATTTTTTGCGGTACCTAATGTCAGCAGTAGGTGCAGGTGTTACAGTTTTTTGAATATTGATATGCAGACATGTTCAGAGTGGGATCGGTATGATTTGTGCAAAGTTTGGCCAAAATCAGACGAGGATTGTCTGAGCTGTAACTGTCATGTTTTGCATGGTGAGAAAGCCATTGAAGAACGCCGGTTGCCATGGAAACAGTTCTGTACTATGTACATGTACTATCAATGAGCCCAAGTAATTCCTTCATGTAATTTTGTTAAGCTGGTGAGAGAAAAATAAAGAAAACAGTCATCAGTAATTCTTCCTTTAACCTGTTGCATTTCGGTGTACCGTGGGCGGGCACGTCTCTGCGTCCTAGGACGCACGAGGGCGTCCTAGTAAGCACACTGTGCATCCTAGGAGGCACTAAAAAAAAACCCCACCTGCATTTCCGTTCTTCCACTACAGACACAGCCGCGAACAGAAAGCCAAAGGAGTGCTTTGATTGGTTTAGATGTGATTGACCTCTCATTCGACTAATAAGAGCCTTGAATTGGGTTTCTGAAACCTTGAAGAACCAATGACTGAAAACCTAGCAAGAAGGACCCGCCTACCAACGGCTGCAAATACAGCCAGCCAATTGAAGCACAGAAGTTCGAAAGCTGTTTTGTGTAAGGCTGGGTGACACACAGGCGTTCACCAGTCTTTTTTTCTAACTACTGTTCTTATTTGTTTTGAAAAATCGTTCGCCAAAACCGCAATCATGGAAGCGCAAAACCGCAATAATGGAATTATGGTTTGACCGGGTCGCGAGACCAGAACCACGAGTCCGTAACAATCAGAATCAGAATCAGAATCAGAATCAGATTTATGGCCATTGTTCATGTGATACACAAACTAGGAATTTGTCTCAGTGCCATGCTGCAACATTAAAAACATAATGAGAAAAAGGGATAAACTAAAAAACTAAAGGACTAGAAACGTGCAATAAGTGTAGAAAAATAAGTAATAATAAGTAATAATAATAATAATACTAGTAATAATGAGTAGTACTAGTCAAGGCAGTTTTAAAAAATTAGCATGTAGCAGATAATGTGAAGTACCACATAGTGCAGTCAATAATGCAACAGAAAAACAGTGATGATTGACATGAGTCTGGTTGAGCTGCTGTACATAGTGCACGAGAGTCAAAGTCACTTAGTGTTCAGCAGTCTGATGGCAGAGGGGAAAAAGCTGTTCATGTGCCGGGAGGTTTTAGTCCGAATGGACCGAAGCCTTCTACCTGAGGGGAGGGGGGCAAACAGCACGTGACCAGGATGTGAAGGATCGGCTATGATCCGGCCAGCACGCCTCCGGGTCCTGGTGATGTACAGGTCCTGGAGAGATGGGAGCTTGCAGCCTATCACCTTCTCAGCAGTGCGCACGACGCACTGCAGCCTTAGTCTGTCCCTGGCAGTGGCTCCTGCGTACCACACAGTTATGGAGGAGGTGAGGATGGACTCGATGATGGCCGTGTAGAACTGCACTAACATCTTGGTGGGTAGCTTGAGCTTCCTCAGCTGCCGCAGAAAGAACATCCTCTGCTGGGCCTTTTTGATGAGGGAGCTGATGGTTGGCTCCCATTTGAGGTCTCGGGTGATGGTGGTGCCCAAGAAGCGGAAGGAATCTGCAAAGGTGATGGGAGAGCCTGTGATGGTGAGGGGGGGCAGGGGGGATGTGACTTGCCTGAAGTCCACAATCATCTCCGCTGTCTTCAGAGCATTCAGCTGCAGGTTGTTGTGGCTGCACCAGGACACCAGCTGGGCCACCTCTTCCCTGTAGGCGGACTCGTCACCGTTGGAGATGAGCCCGATGAGGGTGGTGTCGTCCGCAAACTTAATCAGCTTAACAGACTGGTGGGAGGAGGTGCAGGAGTTGGTATAAAGGGAGAAGAGTAGGGGGGAAAGTACACAGCCCTGGGGTGATCCAATGCTGATGCTAACAGAGTCTGAGACAGACTTCCCCAGCCGCACATGCTGTCTCCGGTCCGTCAGGAAGTTGGTGATCCACCTGCAGAGGGAGTCAGGCACGTTGAGCAGGGACAGCTTGTCCTGGAGCAGATCGGGGTGGATGGTGTTGAATGCGGAGCTGAAGTCCACAAACAGAATCCTGGCGTAGGTTCCCGGGAGACCAGCTTCATGCTCGTCTGACAATGAGGAAGAGAAGTTCGCCAGCTACGCTGCTGTTGTGAACAGGTAAGTGTTATAAGCTAAATTATTCTTTATCCCTGAAAATTGTAATCAAAAATGACTTTTGACCGATCGGTAAATTACAACTGTGCATCATCGCCACATGACGGACCGCGGCGCACGAACCCGCGCACCGGGCGATGTCCATCCTCTGTAGGCAACCCCCCCCCCCCACACACACACACAGCCCTGAGTGTCACCTTTCATTAGATCCCAAGATGAAGCTTCTATATTGAATCATTCAAAAGTTACAGACGTTTTTCCAAACTGTGCCATTTGGCACAATTTGGCACAGTTCAAAAACGCCTGGGAACAACCTGAGAACAAAGCTGTGTAATATATTCATTTTTTGTGGTATTGTTACAGAATTTTGACCTCAGCTGTATAACACTTGGTTCTACATTTCTGTTGCATTTTCCAGCCCGGATCTGAAGCTGTGTGTTATTTGCAAGCATTTGTATCCAAAAAAACACCCAGGCGAAATTTATTTTCTTCAAGTTCAGTATGTTTAGATGACTGTTACTCAGTGGCCAGAGCACTTAGAGAGATTATGACTGTTTTACCAAAAAATTCAAAGTGTTTTCTTTTAAATGAGACCAACCCCATGAAGATGCTGCAAAGGGTTGAAGAACAGCTTTTGATTTACTTTGGGCATGTTATTTTTTGGCGTTTTTAGGGAAATTGACCAGAGTGCAAGGGGTTAATCATTAGGGGGCGCTATGACTTTTGTTTATTATTTGTATATAGACGAGTTTGGGGAAGGGAGAATATTGATCGTATAAAATTTGGTGCAAATCGTACAAAGTTTGTCCCATTTACAAGGGTCCAATGTTGTTACCACTTGGCGGCGCTAAAACCTTTGTTATCTTATATAGAAGTATTCAGGGTGGGACTATTATCCATTGTCGAAAATTTGGTGAAAATCAGACAAAGTTTGTCCAAGGTACAACTTTCCAAAATTTCATGGTGAGTAGTCAACTGTTGCCATGTTGCCATGGCAACACTTCCCTGTAAAGGCCCTTTTCCACTAGCACGCTTTATCACGACATGGGACGGCTCAGCACGCTTTGTACGCCTTTCCACTAGCCCCAACACGGTTTAACAGCCGCGATTCTCAGCCCCGCTCAAGGGCAGGGTACAGCAGTGCTGAGCTGGGCCGTGTTGTGACGTTAACAGACTGGTCGCCGCTGATTGGTCAGGTCGTAACCGGCGCTGATTGGTCAGGTTGTAACCGGCGCTGATTGGTCAGTTCGTAACCGCCGCTGATTGGTCAGGTCGTAATGTCACGAAAAGCGACCTCTTCTGCCGAATCTTCACGACCGCCATTACTCAGCACGCAACCACTGTGGGCGGTTTATTTTCAGTGTATTGCTGTGCTATTTTCATTTAATCTCTATCAAAAATGGCTTCGCGTAATAAGGGTGTTCCATGGACCAATGAGGAGGTGCAGTGTCTGCTCACTGCATTGTCAGACGAACGCATCCAGCGTGAGTTAGACGGAGCCACCCGGAACCGGGAGGTCTCGACATCGGAGTCTTTTAACGGTGATTTTTTTTTTTTGTGCGTTTTTTCGCAAATATATTCGGTAAGACGCTCAGTTTATTTATGCAATAAAAAAGTTGTTCATTTGTAGATGATGATCGCTCTGCTTTATCGCAGCACACTGCGGACTCACGCTTTTCTTTTAAGTATTCATGTGAACAATACGCTGAAATAAGCGTATGTAATCTTGTTAAAAACTATTGTCTTTTCTGTATATCTTGCACTTTCGTGCTGTATTTTATTGTGTGCATTTTCCTTGTAGAATTCATCCTACGCGTCCGCCGCGCCAGCCCGCACGGATTCTCCAATGTGAATCTGTCCCGCCGACATCGGTGTAGGGCAGATCACAAGCTCCGTCCCAAGTTCCATCACGAGATCCATCAGCATCTCCATCACCTGATCCAGTGGTCGGCGTGTATAAAATGTCGATTAACCTTCTTGTTGTGTTGCAAAGTTTTTTTTTATTTGAATATTTTGTATATAATAAAATGGAAGTGTTTTGGATCAAAGTATGGTTTGTCTGTTATAACACTGAATTATAAAACAGTATAATTACATAGAAATTCCATTGCCTAGTCTGATCAAAATGATGCTGATCATCCTGTCAGGTGTCAACCATTGTAAAGGTAATGTAATTTTTAACTAGACCAAAAAACAAATGTTTTTGTAAGCTTTCTATTCTTTTTATTGAAATATCATAAAAAATTAGCACCACATGATCCAGTTCTAAACTTTGGGTACATTTTTTATGTTAACTTACAAGAAGTTGCACAGTTGGACTTTAAAATGCAGCAGGAGAGACTGATCAAGCTTACAAGTCAAAGTAGGTAAAAAAGTAAGTATATGTAAATTGAATGTTCTATCGGTATTCCAAATTCAGAGAATTACAATACTTTAGAAGGAGTGTAGCATCATCTAAACGGAAAATACCAATACTGTTGTTCCAAACGTTGACCTGAAGGTGAAAAACATGAATTTTTTTTATTCAGTACATCCAAAATGCCCTAGGATGTAAAAAACAATACAATTGGGTGTTGGCCAGTGTGCCACTGTCTCATTATTTAATACGAATAAAAACAAGTTTCAGCTCATTATTTCTAGTTCATTTGGCAGTTAATTCAAACCAAAAGTGACTTGTGTTGTTGCAGCTTTTTTATCAGAGAGTTTCTCCAGTTTTGGAGCATATAATCATCCGTCCCTTAACTGTTAAACATTAAATAACAGCAGACAGATTGGCAAAGGATACACAATTGTGTTGCTGTTGCCCAAAACCGCTGTGACCCACTGCTTGTGGTGCTACCTTTTGCATGTGTGTGCTTTTTATGAATATTAACAATTTTTTGTAAGTACAAGTGGGATAGTATTAAATTGAAATATAACATATTTCTAATAATGTGTGCTTTTTGCAAATATTTACACTTATTTTGAAAGTAAAAGTTGGATAGGATTAAATTGATATATAACACGTTTCTCAACATAGTGACAGTACCAGTATATGGAGGAATTCTGGGTCATATTAGCGTCTGCTCTTCATCATAATGGGTTTGGGCGGGGGGGGGGGGTGTCTAATCATGTGCCATGGAGGGCCAAGACCCTGCAGGCTTTACCTCCAACCAGTGTCTTCAACAGCAGATTCCACTGAACTTCTTCCACTGACTGATCAGTGACAACACCTGCTGAAGAGACTGGGTAGAAGAGAGAACCTGCAGGGTCTTGGCCCCCCATGACACATGATTGGAAGCCCCCGGATTAGGTTTAATGGGATTTAACATTTTAACACAAACTGCTTTGTGGTTCATAATTCTGTTGACAGACTTACACCAAACCAAAAGTGATTTCTCAAACTGCTGGATTATTCTTAGCTTTTCCAATCTTTCAGTATTTAATTTATGGTGGTAACCTTCACATATAAAAAAAGAGACATCTGCAAAAAATTCAGAGGTTTATTGTCAGTGCAAATCCCAGTGCAATACAACATGAATGCATATCTAGTACATTGTTGATGCAGAGAATTTCTACAGTACATGTTTCCATGTAACCTTGTGACTGCATTATTTTAATTGCTTTTAATCCTAGATCAAGTTTGTTTTTGCCTAAAATGCATGATAACTGTCAAATATATCTTATTATACCTAACTCAGTAAAGTTTACTTTTTGAATATATATTTTGTGGCTAATATAGTTATTAACCTGGCGATCAAGTTGTGTCAGCTGATCATTTTTTTTTTCTATGACACCATCTCAGACTCTGCTGCAGAAGCAGGCAAGTCCATGATGTCTCAACAGTCTCTCCATGATTTTCAAGCAGATAGAGCAATTTGTTGTACAGGAAATAAAACGTTTCTACAGACATTCTTAAGCTCTATAACCACTGCTCGTTTGTGAAGCTGTGCTGACATCAGTGACAGGCTGATGACATCCGTGACAGGCACGCCCAGAGCGAATGAAGCAGTAATTTCCCCACCACAGAGCCATCTGAAACACACACAGCGTACATATTTTAGTACCTAACAGCGATAACTTGCAGACATTAAAGTGTAGCACGACGTACTTATAGCAAACTAGCATTAGCAACCATTAGATTACTGTCATATACGACCTAGTTTGTATCCTCACACCTTTGGCTCTCCCAGAAGCTGCAGAACTATTCCAGAGTGTTTTCATCTCGCTGCCTGTACCCTTGTCTGGCGGTCCTTTTTGGCGTTTACGGTGAAAAAAGCCACAGACCGAGGAATGGCCTTGTACAGCTGTGTGTTATGTTTTGCTTGGGTCGCATGCATTACGTCACGGGAGTGTGGCCCCGCCTCGCTGAGAGTGTGGCGCCGCCTCGCTGTGGCGCCGCCTCGCTGTTATAACCATCCCAACCATCCCAGCCCAAGCACAACACCGTGCTAATGGAGACAGAAGCATTCCGAGCCGTGTTGAAGTGAATCGAGCCGTTCCGAGGTGTGCTGGGCTAGTGGAAATGAGGCTTAAGTTATGTGTTGTCCACCCATATTGGACTATACACTCACCGGCCACTTTATTAGGTACACCATGCTAGTAACGGGTTGGACCCCCTTTTGCCTTCAGAACTGCCTCAATTCTTCGTGGCATAGATTCAACAAGGTGCTGGAAGCATTCCTCAGAGAGTTTGGTCCATATTCACATGATGGCATCACACAGTTGGCGCAGATTTGTCGGCTGCACATCCATGATGCGAATCTCCCGTTCCACCACATCCCAAAGATGCTCTATTGGATTGAGATCTGGTGACTGTGGAGGCCATTTGAGTACAGTGAACTCATTGTCATGTTCAAGAAACCAGTCTGAGATGATTCCAGCTTTATGACATGGCGCATTATCCTGCTGAAAGTAGCCATCAGAAGTTGGGTACATTGTGGTCATAAAGGGATGGACATGGTCAGCAACAATACTCAGGTAGGCTGTAGCGTTGCAACGATGCTCAATTGGTACCAAGGGGCCCAAAGAGTGCCAAGAAAATATTCCCCACACCATTACACCACCACCACCAGCCTGAACCATTGATACAAGGCAGGATGGATCCATGCTTTCATGTTGTTGACGCCAAATTCTGACCCTACCATCCGAATGTCGCAGCAGAAATCGAGACTCATCAGACCAGGCAACGTTTTTCCAATCTTCTATTGTCCAATTTCGATGAGCTTGTGCAAATTGTAGCCTCAGTTTCCTGTTCTTAGCTGAAAGGAGTGGCACCCGGCGTGGTCTTCTGCTGCTGTAGCCCATCTGCCTCAAAGTTCGACGTACTGTGCGTTCAGAGATGCTCTTCTGCCTACCTTGGTTGTAACGGGTGGTTATTTGAGTCACTGTTGCCTTTCTATCAGCTCGAACCAGTCTGGCCATTCTCCTCTGACCTCTGGCATCAACAAGGCATTTCCGCCCACAGAACTGCCGCTCACTGGATATTTTTTCTTTTTCGGACCATTCTCTGTAAACCCTAGAGATGGTTGTGCGTGAAAATCCCAGTAGATCAGCAGTTTCTGAAATACTCAGACCAGCCCTTCTGGCACCAACAACCATGCCACGTTCAAAGTCACTCAAATCACCTTTCTTCCCCATACTGATGCTCGGTTTGAACTGCAGGAGATTGTCTTGACCATGTCTACATGCCTAAATGCACTGAGTTGCCGCCATGTGATTGGCTGATTAGAAATTAAGTGTTAACGAGCAGTTGGACAGGTGTACCTAATAAAGTGGCCGGTGAGTGTATATGACAGAGACCTCAACATATGTTCCAAATTTTATAACTCCAAGACCTTCCCACCCCTCCCCATAAGCTCATGGATTGAATGGCGAGGAGGGCGTGTCCATGGTAACACGTTTGATGTCATGCTAATGTTGATGTTCAGTTATGATCATCGCTGTGTTCTGATGAATCTCAGAAAATTTCATGTCATTCTGGCCAGCGGCGCGTGAGTAATAAATAAAACAGTTTTCAGCAATTCTTTCGTTAACCACTATGTGGTGCTAAAACTTTTGTCAGGTATTTTGATGTAGTTGCCTTCAGGGCAGGACTATTTTCCATCATGGAAAGTTTGGTGGACATCAGACAAGTTTTGCCCAACTTACAGCTGGTTGAATTTGTAAGGGGAGGAGTCAAAATTCGCCATGGCGCCATGGCAACACTTCCTTGTCAGTTATGTGTTGTACACCCATATAGGACTGTATGTGACAGTCACCTCAACCAATGTTCCAGATTTCATGACTCCAGGACCTTCCCACCCCTCCCCATAAGCTCACGGATTGAATGGCGAGGAGGGCGTGTCCATGGTAACACATGTGATGTCACGCTAAAGTTGATGTTCAGTTATGATCATGGCTGTGGTCTGATGAATCTCAGAAAATTTCACAAAATTCTGGCCAGCTGCGCATGAGTAATAAATCAAACAGTTTTCAGCAATTCTTTTGTTAACCACTATTTGGTGCTGTATCGGTTTTCAGGTATTTTGATGTCATTGCATTCTTGGCGGGACTATTTTCTATCATGGAAAGTTTGGTGCACATCGGACAGGTTTTGCCTGAGTTACAGGTAGTTGAAGTTGTAAGGGGAGGAGTCAAACTTCGCCATGGCACCCTAGCCATGCCTTTTGAGATTTTGACTTAATTTATATAATTTTTAATGGCCAATGCCTATAGATGCCGCCACTTAAAAATGAGCTCAATCGGAGCAGATTCCTAGGACTAGTGCGTTCAAATGCGAGGTGTGACTTTTTTCCGAATTGGAGGTGGGGCGACTTTGAAGCAAGATGGCGGCCTTCCTGTTGGCGGTGGGTATGGGCCACAATGATGTTTTTTTCATATCTTGAGGTGATGCACACCTCACCCAAATTTTATGTCTCTACGGCAAAGTTTACGGTCTCCAGTCTCCATAGACCTTGTACGTTTGGCCCCACCCACAAAAATGAGGGGTGGGGGGGCACATATGTTTTGCAGTTTATCAAATTTTTTGCCAGGTCTGAGGGGTTTGCCAAAAAAAATTGCGTTTTGGTTAACGTTCAGAGGGTGAAAAATGCGATCATTTAGGCGGAAAAAATGTCATTGCGTTCGGGGCGGGACTATTTTCTATCATGGAAAGTTTGGTGCACATCGGACAGGTTTTGCCCAAGTTACAGGTAGTTGAAGTTGTAAGGGGAGGAGTCAAACTTCACCATGGCGCCCTAGCCACACCTTTTGAGATTTTGACTTAATTTATACAATTTTTAATGGCCAATGCCTATAGATGCCGCCATGTAAAAATGAGTTCGATCGGAGCAGGTCCCTAGGACTAGTGCGTTCAAATGCGAGGTGTGACTTTTTCCGAATTGGAGGTGGGGCGACTTTGAGGCAAGATGGCGGCCTTCCTGTTGGCGGTGGGTATGGGCCACAATGATGTTTTTTTCATATCTTGAGGTGATGCACACCTCACCCAAATTTTATGTCTCTACGGCAAAGTTTACGGTCTCCAGTCTCCATAGACCTTGTAAGTTTGGCCCCACCCACAAAAATGAGGGGTGGGGGGGCACATATGTTTTGCAGTTTATCGAATTTTTTGCCAGGTCTGAGGAGTTTGCAAAAAAAAAATCGCGTTTTGGTTAACGTTCAGAGGGTGAAAAATGTGATCATTTAGGCGGAAAAATAATGAAGAAAAAAAATAAACGGAGCAGATACAATAGGGCTTTCGCCGACTGACATTGTCAGTGGCTCAAGCCCTAAAAAGTTCCAGTGTTTTTTGTCATTGCACTCAGAGTGTTTAAAGTTCAAAAAAAGTTAAACATACAAGGCACTACATCACTTGACAAAGGCACCTCTGTAACCAGCCGATCAGAATTAGGGATACTGGGCGGGGGGGGGGGGTGTAATATCACATTACTTTGTGGTGGTGATACTGTATCGATTTAGAAGCACCAGTATCATGATACTTTATTAGGGCCTGAGCCACTGACATCGTCAGTTGGCGAAAGCCCTATTGTAATTGCTCAGTTCAAAGAAATTCTTCCGCCTAAACGATTGAATTTTTCACCCTCTGAATGTTAACCAAAATGTGATTTTTTTTGGCAGACCCCTCAGACCCGGCGAAAAATTTGATAAACTGGAAAACATATGTGCCCCCCCACCCCTAATTTTTGTGGGTGGGGCAAAACGTACAAGGTCTATGGAGACTGGAGACCATAAACTTTGCCGTACAGACATAAAATTTGGGTGAGGTGTGCATCACCTCAAGACATGCAAAAAACATAATTGTGGCCCATACCCACCACCAACAGGAAGGCTGCCAACTTGCCTCAAAGTCGCCCAACCTCCAATTCGGAAAAAAGCCACACCTCGCATTTGAATGAACTAGTCCTAGGGACCTGCTTCGATTGAGCTCATTTTTACATGGCTGCATCTATAGGCATTGGCCTTTAAAAATTGTATAAATTAAGTCAAAATCTCAAAAGGTGTGGCCAGGGTGCCATGGCGAAGTTTGACTCCGCCCCTTACAACTTCAAACAGCTGTCATTCGGGCAAAAATTGTCCAATGTCCCCCAAACTTACCATGTTGGAAAATAGTCCCACCCCAAACGCGTCAACATTAAAATACCTGACAAAAGATATAGTGCCACATAGTGGTTAATGAAAGAATTGCTGAAAACTATTTCATTTGTTACTCACGCTTCACTTGCTAGATTGACGTGAAATTTTCTGAGATTAATCACACCACAGGGATGATCATAACTGCACATCAACTTTAGCATGACGTCACATGTGTTACCATCGACACGCCCTCTTCACCATTCAATCCTTGATCTTTTTTACAGGATTAGGAATGACCTGGAGTCATGAAATCTTCAACATAGGTTGAGGTGAGTGTAATGTATAGTCCTATATGGGTGGACAACACATAACTGATAGGTAAGTGTTGCCATGGCAACATGGCATATGCTGACTCTTCGCCATAGAATATCAAAAACTTGCAAATTGGACAAACTTAATCTGATTCCCACCAAATTTTCGACAATGGATATGACTCCCGCCCTGAACGCGTCTATGTAAAAATAATAAGCAAAAGTTACAGCGCCACCTTGTGGTTAGAGCAACAGACACTTGTAAATTAGACAAACTTTGTATGATTTTCACATAATTTTGCACATTTGATTTTAGTCCCACTGCAAACACATATATATAAAAATAATAAACACAAGTTATAGAGCCCCTGGGTGGTTAAAGGAAGAATTGCTGAAAACTCTTATTTATTACTCACGCGCTGCTGGCCAGAATGATGTGAAATTTTCTGAGATTCATCAGACCAAAGGGATAGTCATAACTGCACATCAACTTTACCATGACGTCACATGTGTTACATAGACACGCCCTCCTCGCCATTCAATCCGTGAGCTTATGGGGAGGGGTGGGAAGGTCCTAGAGTCATGAAATTTGGAACATACGTTGACATGACTGTCATATATAGTCCTATATGGGTGTACAACACATAACTGACAGGGAAGTGTTGCCATGGCACCATGGCGAAGTTTGACTCCTCCCCTTACAAAATCAAGCAGCTTTAACTCACGCAAAACTTGTCCGATGTGCACCAAAGTTTCCAAGATGGAAAATATTACCACCCTGAATGCGTCATCATCAAAATACCTGACAAAAGATATAGGGACACATAGTGGTTAACAAAAGAATTGCTGAAAACTGTTTTTTTATTACTCATGCATCACTTGCCAGACTGACGTGAAATTTTCTGAGATTCATCACACCACAGGTTTGATCATAACTGCACATCAAGTTTAGCTTTTTAGTTTTCACCAAACTTTCGACAATGGATAATAGTCCCACCCTTAACGCTCCTATATAAAAATAACAAAAGTTAGATCTTCGCCTAGTGGTTACAACATCGGACCCTTGTAAATTTAACAAACTTTGTAGGATTTTCACAAAATCCTAGATAGATAGATAGATACATACCTTATTTCGAACAAAAAAGTAAAACAAAACAAAACAAATGACAAATGCAATAACGTAACAGTATACAGTGTTCGAAAGGGAGAAGGAAGAAGTGAACACTTATTAATTCCAACTCCTCTTTTCCATAAATACACCCATGTGAATTATATACAAATTACCACATTTAAGACCCCAAGTAAACAATTAACTGTATTTTGTACATATCAACATTAACACCCATCCATCCTAACATACATTGATGTCCATACATCAAAACCAGCCTCAAACAACACAGATATACACAGTACTGTCCCACCCACCATTCCATAGTGTCCCAGAGTGAGCATAGTGAATCGTACATATAAATACTACCCTTCTAACATATATCCTTTCAGCAAATAATGTTTATACCTCTTTTTGAATTGATTTCTGTTTGTACATAGTTTCAATTCCGGCTCCAGACTGTTCCACAAATCCACCCCACAGACAGATATGCACATACTTTTCTTGGTTGTTCGTATCTTGGGTTTTGTAAAGTTTAAGTCTCCTCTCAAATTATAATCATTGTCTCTTTTTTAAAATATTTTTTGTATATTAGTTGGGAGTTGATTATTAATTGCCCTGTACATGACTTGTGCTGTCTTAAATTTAACTAAATCGATGAACTTTATGACATGTGACTTTAAAAACAACGAATTGGTATGGTCTCTATATCCTACATTATTTATTATCCTTATAGCTCTTTTTTGTAATGTGCATATTGACTGTAGGGTGGTCTTGTAGGTGTTTCCCCAGACTTCTACACAGTAGTTAAGATAAGGTAGAAACAGTGATTTGTACAGTAAGAACAATGATTTATAGTCCAAGATGTGTCTTGTCTTCCCCAGTATCCCTATACATTTTGCCAACTTGGCCCAGATGTGACTGATGTGAGGTTTCCAGCAGATTTTATTGTCTAGCGTCACCCCCAGAAACTTATTTTCTTGTACTGTTTCTATTCTGGTATCATCTATCGTACCATTATTTCATGATTTATTTTATAATTTCCAAACAACATAATCTTTGTTTTTTCAGATTTAGAGATAATTTATTTTTGTTGAACCACTGCGTTAACCTTTTCATTTCAGTTGTGACCACCTCTAAAACCTGCTGCAAATTCTCACCAATGCAAAGGATATTTGTGTCATCCGCAAACAAAATAAATTTCAGAATTTTTGATACTTGGCATATGTCATTTATATACAAAATAATGAGTTTGGGTCCCAAAACTGATCCCTGGGGCACACCACAAGTGATGTCCATGAAGGGTGATTTGTGCTCACCAATTTGTACAAATTGTTGTCTGTTACTTAAATAACTTTCCACCCAACTCAGTCCGACCCCTCTTATCCCATACCTTTCCAGTTTCCTTAGTAGTATTCTGTGGTCAAAAGTGTCAAAAGCTTTCTTTAAATCTATAAATACTCCTACAGCAAACTTTTTTTATCTATACAACTAGTAATTTCTTCAATAAGTTCGATCAGTGCCAAAGATGTAGATTTATCTGCTCTAAAACCATACTGTTTGTCTGTAAGGAGGTTGTGTTTTTCAATGAAATCATCCAGTCGCTTAGTGAAGATTTTTTCAAGTATTTTGGAGAACTGTGAGAGTAAAGAGACTGGCCTGTAATTTGTGAAACAATGACTGTCTCCTGTTTTGTATAGAGGTATTACTTTTGCTATTTTCATTTTGTTTGGAAATTTACCAGTATGAAATGACAGGTTACAGATGTGGGTGAGTGGCTTAACAATTCCTTCAATTACTTTTTTCACTATTGTCATGTCAATTTCATTTCAGTACGTTGATTTTTTGTTCTTAAATTTACTCACAGTCTCGATAATTTCCTTTTCCGTAACTGCACCCAAAAAGATTGTGTTTGGATTTCTGTCTTCTATTTCATTTACAGAACCACTGTTGTTTGTTTCTTTTGCCACTATTGATTTTGCTAATTCAGGACCAACGTTTACAAAAAATGTATTGAAACCACTGACCACATCCTCCATATTATTTATCAAATTGCCATTTTCAATAAAATATTCTGGATAATTAGCATTCTTAGGTCGATTACTAATAATCCCATTGAGTACTTGCCATATTCCTCTTAAGTTATTTTTATTATCCTCTAATATTCTGTTGTAGTATTCTTTCTTACAGGTTCTCATTATATTAGTAAGCTTATTTTTTGTATCTTTTATATTTGATCTCAGCCTGCACCTTTCTGCACTTAATGAATTGTTTATATAATGTATTCTTCTTTTTACATGCATTTATTAACCCCTTGGTGACCCAAGGAATATTTACTTACTACTTACTTATATAAGTACTATATATACAATACTATATATACTATATACAAATAATAAAAAAAAGTTTTCGCGCCCCCTAATGATTAAAGGAAGAATTGCTGACAACTGTTTATTTTTCTCTCACCAGCTGAAAAAAATGACATGAAAGAATGACTAGGGCTCATTGACAGTACATGTACATAGCACAGAACTGTTTCCATGGCGACCAGCATGCTTCAGTGGCTTCCTCGCAATGCAAAACTTGGCAGTTACAGCTCAGACAGTCCTCGTCTGATTTGGACCAAACTTTGCATAAATCATACTGATCCCATTCTGAACATGTCTGTATATCAATATTCACAAAACTGTCACACCAGCACCTACTGCTGACATGAGGTACTGCACAAAATTGTTTCAAATTTTGCGCAAAGACCAGTAGTCACAATGACTTCTTCTGTAGTTCTGCATAGGTTTGCAACATCTACTGAAAATGTTAACCCTTTGAGTTTGTATGGTACAGAACTGTGACGTACCCCCTAGTGGTCAAGAGTGGTAAATATTTTTGTCAATAAAATAGTTCAGATTTCCAAGGCTATAACTTGAAAGTGGTAAGCGATAAGGACTTACTGTCAATTAGAAAGATGTAAAATATGATCCAAAGTTTCAGATAGGAATAAATTTATGCATCTAATTTGCATAATGTCACGGCACCTCTTCCATAACTCAGTCAAAACTGGACTTTGGACGTATTTACACAAAAAATGGTTCAGTCTTTTGACACCATTTTTTGTACAGAGGTACCTCATCATCTTATCTTCAAAGTATATGAACAAGAAATCAGTACATTAAAAAAAAAAAAAATTCTCACTTTTGACAAAGTCAGAGTGAGAAGGCAGGTGCAGTGCCATGCTCTCCCACTAGGGGCACGCAAATTCTCACACTCAACAGGTTAAGTGTTATAATGGCCACATGTCCAAGTTAACCTTATCGCAATACATTGGACAGTTGTAAATTGGACAAACTGTGTCGGATTTTCACCGTAATTGCCATGATGGACATTAGTCCCACTCTGCAAGCACCTACATGAGAATATTTGACAAAAGTTACAGCGCCACTTACTGCTCAAAGGAAGTTCTTGCCAGATGGATTACTTTATTATTCACGCAGCCCTTGCAGCAACAACGGCAAATTTTCCAAGCCAGCAAGGTATGACGGACGCTGGTTTGCGCGGGTGTGTGGGGGGCGAAGGTCCGCTTACACCTGCTTGCAGGTTTGATTCAGAATTATTAGTGAAGTTTGCAAACCAAACTTACCTATAAACTAGGTACCAGAGTAATAAAAAACAGTTGACTTTTTTGTCCACTAGATGGTGCTAAATCCTCACTGTCTGGTTAGGTCAGCACAACAAAGGCATGACTTCTGAGATCTAGCCGGGAGCTGAACAAGGCAAAGATGGGGATGGAAATTGCAATATCTGATATTGTAATACTAGGTGTATGACAAGATTATGACAGTATTACATCATGACCCAAGTATCATGATAGTATTGTTTTGTGTGGTGCCTTGTGAGTCCCACCCCTAATATTTGAAAGCAAAAGCTTGAAGGGATGCATGTTTTCTTTCCAGTTTGATGCAGTTTAGTGCTGTTAGTAGATGGTTTCAGTGCAAAATGTGTTAAATGCTGATGGTGAGCTATGAGTGATCAAGCACTTGCTTGGACACAGGGTGGAGACCTTTTTATTAAAAAAATAGAAGAGAGAGAGAGTGATTCTGAGGGCTCCGGGCAACAAAACACATACTCAGTGGACACGCAGCCTAATTGTTAATGATGTCATTTCTGTGTTTATGTAAGTATGTTTTATGTGACAACTGTTAAATCAAATGGATGGAAAACTGTAGTGCAGTTAAAATGCATTTAGTGATTTAAAAAGGTTTGAAGCTTATTTTTGAGCATAGTGTATAAACTCATCCAGCTGAGTTTTTAACAGCAGAGTGCTGAGTCATCTGACTCAGGAAATGTTAAGGCTGAGGTTTTTGTAGATAACTTGTGGTAATGTATTGTCACTTCCTGTTTTGCTGTCTGTCTGTGTGGTTTGCTCTCCTCACTCTCCTGAGCTTTTGGGTTAGCCACTAGCTATGGCTACTAGCTCTCCTTCCTCTCCTCCTCTGGTGTGCTCTCTCTGTCAGATGTTTAGCTACACCTCTGCCTCTTTTAGTGATAATGGTAAATGTAATAAATGTAAAAAATGTAATAAATGGCTGCACGGTGGCGCAGTGGTTTAGCACTGTGGCAGCACAGTTTACCCTCGGCCGGGGGATCGCGGGGATCATGAGATCGTGGGTTCGATCCCAGCCCCCGACCAACAGTGAGCTGTGTGGAGTTTGCATGTTCTCCCCGTGTTGCGTGGGTTTACTCCGGGATTTCTCCGGTTTCCTCCCACATACCAAAAACATGTAGGTTTAGGGCGCTCGCGCACGCAGCGACCGGCAGCCGGTGGCTTGTCACCAGACTGCAAACCAAATCTACCTACGGGTACAAATAAGTAACTAAAAAAAAAAAAAAAGTTGTCTTTTTGAGGCGCTCGAGGCGAGGTTGTCTGATTTGGAATCCCGGCTCCGCTGCATTGAAACACCGTCTGCGCCAGTTAGTCTTGACGGACGCCCCTTAGCTGCAGCGGAGCTAGCTAGCATAGCTGACCCTGTTAGCGCTCCTCCGGCTCTCCTCAGCAGCGAGGAGACTGGGTGGGTGACGGTGAGAAGGAAGCCTAGTCGCAAAGCCCCGGTACACCTCCAGCCTGTTCACGTTTCTAATCGTTTTTCCCCGCTCAGCGACACACCCGCTGAGGAAAAAACTCTGATCATTGGCAACTCTGTAGTCAGAAACGTGAACCTAGAGACTCCAGTGGCCATAGTCAAATGCATTCCTGGGGCCAGAGCAGGCGACATCGAGTCAAATTTGAAAATGCTGGCTAAAAGTAACTGTAAATACTCCTCAATTGTTATTCACGCTGGCATTAATGACATCCGTCTCCGGCAGTCGGAAATCACGAAACTTAATGTAGAATCGGTGTGTGACTTTGCAAAAACAATGTCGGACTCTGTAGTATTCTCTGGGCCCCTCTCCAATCTGACCAGTGATGACATGTTTAGCCGCTCGTCATCCTTGAACCGCTGGCTGTCTGTGTGGTGTCCTGCAAATGACGTGGGCTACATTGACAATTGGAACTCATTTTGGGGAAAACCTGGTCTTATGAGACGAGACAGCATTCATCCCACTTTGGATGGTGCTTCTCATTTATCTAACAATCTGGCATCTTTTTTATCCAAATTTCCAAAACCTTGACTACTCAGAGTTGGGACCAGGAAGCAGAGTCACAGTCTTACACGCCTCTCTGCAGCTCCTCTTCATCCGCCACCCCTCAGCTTAGCCCCTGTCTTCCCCATCAGAGAATCATTGTCTGCTCCCTCCAAAGTAAATAAAAATATAATATATAAGCATCCCAAAGTGATTAAGCAAAAAATTGGTAAAACTCAAATTAAACATAAAGCCTCTAAATTGAATGATTTGGCCTCTGTTCCTCCTCATAATTTAAAAATTAAATGTGGTTTATTAAATATTAGGTCTCTAACTCCCAAGTCTCTGTTAGTCCATGATCTGTTAATTGATCATCAGATTGATTTAATATCCCTTACAGAGACTTGGTTAGGGCAAGAGGATTATGTTATAGTAGGGGACTTTAATATACATGTGGATGTAGATAGTGACTGCCTTAATGTGGCATTTAATTCAATATTAGACTCGATTGGGTTTTCTCAGAAAGTAGGAAATTCTACTCATTATCTCCACCATACATTGGACCTTGTTCTGACATATGGCATAGAAATAGAAAATCTTGTAGTGTCTTCTCATAACCCTGTACTGTCAGACCATTGTCTGTTAACCTTTGATTTTACTATTTCTGACTATTTGGCTCCTAAAGAAAAATATTATTACAGTAGATGCCTCTCAGATGATGCTGTTACCAAATTTATGCAGATTGTTTCCTCTATGCCATGTGTCAACACAACGGAAATAAGCTATAGACAGCATGCTCCTTCTGTAATTGATAGCATGGTAGATAGTGTTACAGCTTCTCTGCATCAGACTCTAGACTTGGTTGCCCCCTTAAAAAAGAAAAAGTCTAATCAGAGATTTCTAACTCCTTGGTTCAACACGGAAACTCGTAGCTTAAAACAGAAGACTCGTCAATTAGAAAGAAAATGGCGCTCCACTAATTTAGATGAAATCTATATAGCTTGGAGAAATCATCTTTTAATTTATAAAAAATCTCTTAGAAAAGCTAGAACGAGTTATTATTCTGCATTAATAGAAGAGAACAAGAATAATCCCAGGTTTCTTTTCAGCACTGTAGCCAGGTTGACAAAGAGTCAGGACTCTGTCAATCCTAGCATTCCCTTAGAGCTTACTAGTCAGAACTTTATGAACTTTTTCAATAATAAAATTTCATCCATCAGAGATAAAATCGATCAGATTCTTCCCACAGTTAACTTAAATACTGTGACTACTACAGCTCCTTCAACTGATGTCTGTCTTGATGAGTTTACTCCAATCGACCTTTGTGAGCTAGACAAAATAGTTTCCTCATCCAAACCTTCAACTTGTCTTTTAGACCCTATTCCTATCAGGTTATTTAAAGAAGTCTTCCCACTTATTGGTAGCTTCATTCTTCATATAATCAATTCTTCATTAACTTTAGGCCATGTACCGCAGACTTTTAAAACGGCTGTAATTAAACCCTTACTCAAAAAGCCAATGCTAGATCCTGGAGCTTTAGCTAACTATAGACCAATCTCTAATCTCCCTTTCATTTCAAAAATCTTAGAAAGAGTTGTTGCTACGCAATTATTTGACCACCTGCAGGGAAATGGTTTACTTGAAGAGTTTCAATCTGGGTTTAGAATCCATCATAGTACTGAAACAGCCTTAGCGAAGGTCACTAACGACCTCCTCATCGCATCTGATAATGGACTGGTTTCTGTACTTGTCCTTTTAGACCTTAGTGCAGCTTTTGATACTATCGATCATAATTTTCTACTTGATAGATTAGAACACTATGTTGGACTTAATGGAACTTCGTTGCAGTGGTTTAGATCTTATTTATCTGATAGGTTCCAGTTTGTTCATGTAAATAACGAGTTTTCTTTCAACTCAAAGCTCAGTCATGGAGTTCCACAGGGATCTGTGCTAGGCCCTACTCTTTTTAGTTTATATATGCTTCCGTTAGGCAACATTATTAGAAAGCAATGTATACATTTTCATTGTTATGCAGATGACACACAATTATACCTGTCAATGAAGCCAGATGATAGTAATCAATTAGCCAAGTTAGAAGCCTGTCTTAAGGAAATCAAAGCTTGGATGGCTTGTAATTTTCTGCTATTAAATTCAGATAAGACTGAAGTCATTCTTGTTGGTCCAAAAAACCTTAGAAATACCTTTCCAAATCAAACTTTCAGTTTGGATGTGGTTACTCTTTCTCTTAATAGTTCTGTGAGGAACCTTGGAATTATTTTTGATCAAGATCTGTCCTTCAATTCACATGTTAAATTTGGTTTCTAAGACTGCCTTCTATCATTTGCGTAATATTGCCAAGATTAGGAGCATCTTGTCTCAGAGTGATGCTGAGAAACTGATCCACGCTTTTGTTAGCTCGAGATTAGATTATTGTAATTCTTTATTATCAGGCTGTCCTAAAACATCTTTAAAAAGTCTTCAGCTGGTCCAAAATGCTGCAGCAAGAGTTTTAACAGGTACTAGAAAGAGAGGTCATATCTCTCCGGTTCTGGCCTCCCTTCATTGGCTTCCCATAAAGTTTAGAATTAAGTTTAAAATCCTTCTTCTTACTTACAAAGCTCTAAACAATCAGGCTCCTTTTTATTTAAAAGAACTGATACTACCGTATTATCCTAACAGAGCACTACGCTCCCAAAATGCAGGATTACTTGTAATACCTAGAATCTCCAAAAGTACAATGGGAGGCAGAGCCTTCGGTTATCAAGCTCCTCTCCTGTGGAACCAGCTGCCAATCTGGATTCGGGAGTCAGACTCAAGCTCTGTTTTTAAGAATAGGGCTAAAACCTACCTTTTTGATATAGCCTACAATTAGGGAGGGATCATGTGTTTCTGAACCCTCCCTTAGTTATGCTGCTAATAGGTTTAGTCAGCCGGGGGACCTCCAATAATGCACTGGGCCTCACTCCTTTCTTCACTCTCAATGAAATATTTTTTTCTGCTGGTCATTAACATCTGTTTGTTCTCTCCCATAGATTGAGTCCCCATTGTGCTGTTTGCTCTCTACATGTCTGTTCTTTTCTTCTTCTCTATCCCCCCCCCCCACCCAGTCACAGCAGATGACTGCCCCTCCCTGAGCCTGGTTCTGCTGGAGGTTTCTTCCTGTTAAAAGGGAGTTTTTCCTCTCCACTGTCGCCAAGTGCTTGCTCACAGGGGATCGCCTGATTGCTGGGGTCTTTCTGCAACTGTGGGGGTTCTCCCTACAGTTGATAGTGCTATGAGATGACTGTTGTTGTGAAATGGCGCTATATAAATAAAGTTGAATTGAATTGAATTGAACTGCTGCTGCTCAGTGGTACATGCAGATATCTTCTTCTTCTTCTTCTTCTTTTAGATTTGATTGGCAGTTGGTGGCCAGCTTACAGGTGCATTACCGCCACTGACTTGATTATCATCACTCTATGGATCACTCTCTTTCAAGAAACCTCTGTCTGTGTGTGCATGTCTGTCTGTCTGTGTGACTGTCATGACCATTGGACTCGCTAAAAGATCATAGGATTGCCTTTGATGTGCCTATGATTGCTACATGACGTCTATATGACGTCATATAGACACCACATCAACATGAAACTGGGTGTAGTACTAATACAAGTTAACGTCTACACATGCATTTGTTTTGAGGTCAAAAATTCAAAGGTCAAAGCCACAGGATGCTTGACCTTTACAATAATGTAAGTACTATTTTTGTGTTCTACGGACAGACAAACAAACTAGAAAATACAAGAAAAAGCTTACTTTCAGTAAAGAACTTATGAAAAAAATGCATAACTGATTATTGACAACATTTAAAAAAGTTTAAATTCATCAGTAAATAAATTCTTTATTTACTGTACCTCTCAGTTCAATTCAACTTTATTTATACGTATAGCGCCATTTCACAACAGTCATCTCATAGCACTGTCAAACTGTAGTGGAAAACCCCACAACTGCAGAAAGACCTTAGCAGCCAGGCGATCGTTATAGCGCCACATAGTGGTTAACGAAAGAATTGCTGAAAACTGTTTTATTTATTACTCACGCGCGGCTGGCCAGAATGAGGTGAAATTTTCTGAGATTCATCAGAACACAGCGATGATCATAACTGAACATCAACGTTAGCATGACATCAAATGTGTTACCATGGACACGATCCCCTGTGAGCAAGCACGTGGTGATGGTGGAGAGGAAAAACTCCCTTTTAGCAGGAAGAAACCTCCAGCAGAACCAGGCTCAGGGAGGGGCAGTCATCTGCTGCGACTGGCTGGGGGGTGGGGGAAAATAGAGAAGAAGAAAAGAACAGACATGTAGAGAGCAAACAGCACAATGGGGACTCAATCTGTGGGAGCGAACAAACAGATGTTAATGACCAGCAAAAATATTTCATTGAGAGTGAAGAGAGGAGTGAAGCCCAGTGCATTATTGGAGGCCCCCCGGCTGTCTAAACCTATTAGCAGCATAACTAAGGGAGGGTTCAGGGGCACCTGATCCCACCCTAACTATAGGCTATGTCAAAAAGGAAGGTTTTAACCCTATTCTTAAAAACATAGAATCTGACTCCCAAATCCAGATTGGCAGCTGGTTCCACAGGAGAGAAGCCTGATAACTGAAGGCTCTGCCTCCCATTGTACTTTTGGAGATTCTAGGTATTACATGTAATCCTGCATTTCGGGAGCATAATGCTCTGTTAGGATGATAAGGTACTATGAGATCTATCCTTTTTTTTTTTTTTTTTTTTTTTTTCTTTTTTCCTTTGAAAGACAAAAGTAAAATAGAAAGATGTCTTTACCTTCTTTACATGTTTCAACTGCACTGCAGCCTTCATCAGAAGAGTCAGCTGATTGCTGCCAGGTGACATTTATCAGCTGATTTTCGTAGGCGGGGCCAGCTCAGCAGATCTGTCAGATCCGCCGAGCCGGCCCCGCCTCCCGCCGTCAGATGGTCTCTGGAGAATGTGGTCCCAGGTGTGAGAAAGCATAAAGGCCCCCTCATCTCGGTTCATGGTGTCTTTTCCCCGCTTTCTGATCTCTATTGCCTCCTTGATCCAACGTTTGTGTCTGTTGCTCTCCGATCCAATAATTTTTGTGTTGTCCCAGTCCATGATGTGATTATTTCTTTTGCAGTGGTCCGATATAGCTGATTTTAATGTTTCTTGTTCTGCTTTTTCTTTTTGTGATCTTGTGAGTCGTCCTTGCGTTTCCTTCTCACATTCCTTTTGTTGTTCTTTTTTTCTTGTGGTGAATAATCTTCCGGTTTCTCCAATGTAGGTTTTGTTACATGATCTGCATGATATTTCATATAATACATTGCATTTATTGTCTTGTTCTATTCTGTCCTTGGGGTGTACTAATAACTGTCTTAATTTTTTGTGTGGTTTGACTGCTGTGTTTATTTTGTATTTTTTCATGATCCTTTGAATTGGTTCCGTGATCCCTCGTATGTATGGTATAGTTATGGTGTCCTTGTTTTTGATTTCAGCTTTTGTTCTGTGTCTTGTGTCCTGTTTATTTTCTTTGTTTTTGACTTGCTGTTTCCCTTTGTTTATGGCCCATACTGGATATTGGCAGCGTATAAGTGCATGTTTTATGTGGTTTTCCTCTTCCTGTCTGTCTTCTTGTTCCGTGATGATGGTGGCTCGTTCATATAATGTCCTGACGACTGATAGCTTGTGTGCTGTGGGGTGTTCCGATGTCCAAAGTAGGTATTGATCTGTGTGGGTTGGTTTCCTGTAGACTGTGATTTTTATGCTGCCATCCTCGTTGTGGTGGATTTTCATGTCCAGAAAGGCTATGGTGCCATTTTCCTCCTCTTCGTGTGTGAATTTTATGTTCCCCGTACTGTCTGTACTGTTCAGATGGTCAGTGAGTTCTTGTGTATGTCCTTTCCTTATTTTTTCCAGAATGTCATCTACGTATCTCTTCCAAAGGGTGGGTTTGCATATTGTGGGTGCTGTGTTGATGGCTTTATTTTCCAGATCCTCCATAAAAAAACTGCTCATGATGGCTTATAGTGGGTCTCCCATTGCAAATCCTTCTTTTTGTTTGTAGATTTTTCCTCTGAATTGAAAATAAGTGGATTTTGCAACAAACTGTAGTAATTTGGATATGTCATGGACTGTGAGGTTGGTGCGTCTTTTTAGGGTACTGTCCTTGTTGAAGCGTTCTTGCACTATATGTAGTGTGACGTCAATAGGAGTCTTTGTGAATAAAGAGATGACGTCATGTGAGATGAGGATCTCGTCTGATTCTATTTTTATGTCTTTGAGTTCTTGTGCCAGCTCTTTTGAATTTTTACAGTGAAAGTCTGATAGTCCAAGGAGGGGTTTGATGATTTCAGCTAGGGCTTTTGATAAGTTGTATGTGACTGATCCAATGCTGTCTATTATTGGCCGCAGTGGGATATCCTTTTTATGTATTTTCGGTGTTCCATAAATCCGAGGGGTGATGCTGGCTGTGGGGATCAGGTGATCATATGCGTCCTTTGTGATTTTATTGCTTTCTAATAGAGGTTTTAGAAGGGCTTTGAGCATTTTTTTCTTTTCTTCTGTCGGGTTTGTTTTAATGATTTCGTATGTGTTACTGTCTGCCAACATGGTTTCCATCTGTTTTTCGTATGTTTCCGTGTCCAAAATTACTGTTGTTCTGCCTTTATCTGCTGGGAGCATTGTGATCGTTTTATCTGTCTTGAGTGAGTTTAATGCTTTTTCTTCTTTTCTTGTAACGTTGCTTTGTGGTAATTTGGCCGTTTTGAGGATTCCTGCGACTGCGTTCCGGAGTGCTGCTTTTTCTCCTTGGTCCTGGATTTTTTCACATGCCAGTTCTGTTGCGAGGATGTATTCTTCATGGGGGATTCTGGCTGGTGTGATGGCGAAGTTCAGTCCTCTGTTCAGCACTGTTTTCTCCATGTCCGTGAGTGTGCGTTGTGATAGGTTTTTGACCCACTTATCGTTCTTTTCCGTGTGTGTTTGTCTTCGTCCGTTCTTTCTTTCTGTGAGTTTTTTTAATTTTTTCAATTGGCGGTTTTTCGTTGTGTTGAATTCTTGTTCGTGTGCGTGTTTCAGTTGTGCTTTTATCTGCTCCTGCGTTTTCTGGTCCGTCGGGTAGCGTTGCTTAAACATGTCCGTTTCCTCTTTGATTTGGTTGTTTATTTTGTCTACTTTATTTGCCGTTATTCTTATACGTTCTTTTATAAGGTCTTTCCGTGCTTTGTTGATGATTTTTTCTGCGTTCTTGGTTGGGATTGGATTTCTTATATTGAGGCTTTGGGGTGTGACCTCCTCATCTCTGCAACGGAGGTTGAATCGTAGGTGGTTTCTGAAGCGTGCCCGTGTTTTCTCCAATTTCTCCAGCCGGCGGAAGTCTTTAATGCAAACTTGTCCATAACTTCCACGTAATACGTCAAACAGGTTCATTTTGTCTTCTTTCAATTATTTATCCTTTTTTTTTTTTTCCTTTGAAAGACAAAAGTAAAATAGAAAGATGTCTTTACCTTCTTTACATGTTTCAACTGCACTGCAGCCTTCATCAGAAGAGTCAGCTGATTGCTGCCAGGTGACATTTATCAGCTGATTTTCGAGCTGGCCCCGCCTACGAAAATCAGCTGATAAATGTCACCTGGCAGCAATCAGCTGACTCTTCTGATGAAGGCTGCAGTGCAGTTGAAACATGTAAAGAAGGTAAAGACATCTTTCTATTTTACTTTTGTCTTTCAAAGGAAAAAAAAAAAAAGATAAATAATTGAAAGAAGACAAAATGAACCTGTTTGACGTACTATGAGATCTTTTAAATAACAAGAGGCCTGATTATTTAAAGGTGAACTGAACTCACCTTTTTGCCAAAAAAGTAGAATAGCAGATTAATTCCTTATTACCTATTGTATTTTTCAACACATAAAAGAAATTTTTATTCCGTGCGATGGCCAAGCTATAAGCTGATAAACTTTTGCCTCTGGCTGGCAGTGCCAAACAAACCGGAAGTAGTGCAGACGACGCTGCGTGACGTCACGAGTGTGACCCTTATCAAAACAACAATGGCAGATGATAGCAGTTCCAGCAGTCAAGAACACCAGAGTTTTCAGAGTGAAGAGGCATTCAGGATCGGTGACAAGACAGAGGAGGATGCAGGAGTGTCAAGTGAACAGGAAGAGAGCGAGGGAGGCATCGAACCGTACAGATTAGAGCCAGAATTTTCGGGGGATTCCAGCACCGACTCAGACCGCAGCAGTGATGGGGAGGAGAGTCGCTTATTGAATACAGAATGGTGAGTCTTTACTTTGGCATGTTTGGGGTGTCAGGATAAGGAAAATTAACAATAAAAAAGAAAGGGAAAAAAACATCAGCATTTTTCCAACTTATTACAGTTATCCCTCACTTATCGCGTTTAATGCGGTCTTCCTTCGCTGGGTATAGGCGCTCGGCAGGGAGCGAAGCTGGGTAAAACGTCTCCGCCAATCAGCTTGCGAGGTAAAACGTCTCGGCCAATCAGCTTGCGAGATTCCCGAGCGGGCTGGGGAGCCGGGGAGAGCGGGCTCTCCGTGTTGATACCTGATGTTCTAATGTAGTCTCCCTGCCTTCTCATTAGAACATCAGGTATCAACACGGAGAGCCCGCACAGCTCAAAATCTACCTCTCTGACCACCGCTCCACTCCTCTCCGCCCACCTCTTCACCGCTCGGGAATCTCGCAAGCTGATTGGCCGAGACGTTTCACCTCGCAAGCTGATTGGCCGAGATGTTTTATCCAGCTTCTCTCCCTGCAGAGCGCCTTCTTTATCGCTCGTGTTGCTTAGTGGCACTTTTCGCTGTTCTCTTGTGCCTTTTTGTGCAAAATAGTGCTCGTGACGCCCTTGGGGGGGGGGTGACGCTACTTCGCGGTTTTTCACTTTTCGCGGTTGGTTCTGGTCCCCATTAAACGCGATAAGTGATGGATCACTGTATATCTAGAAACGCATCGCTTCCCGGTCGCTTTTCCTCCCCCTTTCTTTTCTTTCGTCGCCATGACAGCTTTCCTTGGCCACTGAACAGATCTTCCCAGGTGTTGGAAGTGTTTTGTAGTCGACTATCACGACAAAATGCACCAAAAACAACCAGTGTCGACGTGCTCGCAGTGGTAAACATGAGGACTGGGTCACACTCGTGACGTCACGCGGAACTCCGGCTGCGCTTCGGCGGATTTGTCTGATTTTTCAGGGCGGGAAATTCTAAATCGCGATTTTCTCCAAGATTCCGGGATTTGTGGAGGGGGTGCCAATGATAGATTATCTTTATAATTGTATGTACTATCACCCAGTGCCGTTCAATGCAGTTGAGTTCAGTTCACCTTTAAAGCTTTGTAAGTGAGAAGAAGGATTTTAAACTTGATTCTAAATTCTATGGGAAGCCAATGAAAGGAGGCCAGAACTGGAGAGATTTGATCTCTTTTTCTTGTACCTGTTAAAACTCTAGCTGCAGCATTTTGCATCAGCTGAAGACTTTTTTTTAAAGATGTTTTAGGACAACCTGATAATAAAGAGTTACAATAATCTAGTCTAGAGTGAACAAAATGTGGATCAGTTTCTCAGCGTCACTCTGAGACAAGATGCTCCTAATCTTGGCAATATTACGCAAATGATAGAAGGCAGTCTTAGAAACGAGTTTAATATGTGAATTAAAGAACAGATCTTGATCAAAAATGACTCCAAGGTCACAGAGCTGTTAAGAGAAAGAGTAACCCCATCCAAACTTCTCAACATATTCAGTGTTTACATCAAATTTCAAATGAGGTTTGAACACAGGTCCCTCTAGCCTTGAAAAGAGTAAAGTAAGGCTGCGTGTCCACCAAACGCGTTTTTTGTCACCCAACTGCCCTGAGCTTTTTTTTTCAGCGTTTGTATGCTGCGCTCTGGGGGGGGGGGGGGGCAGTCTGTGCCCTGTATCCCCGCAACAACTTGTCACTCTCAGCTCATCACTCCCACTTTTCCTATTGTCAGACTTTGTACAGATTTTTTAATAGCAGTCTCTAAATAACAATGGACAGGAAATGTTTTCTAGCAGCTCTGGATGTAAAATATGATGACATGGAAAGCAGGAGTCTGAGTACAGACTAGTACCGGAATCCTATGTCCCGCCCACGCAGCAGTTCTGATTGGCTGCTTAAGGTCTGACATTGACGAGCTCAGCTACAGCCTCTGAAAAGTTGAACATTTTTGAACTCTGAGCACTCTGAGTGCCACGACAAAAAACGGCTACCGCCGAGAGCGTTTCAGCACCGTGGGCACTCAGCGCTGTAAATGCTGGACTACATAGAGAATGAATGGAAAATAGCCACCCAGAGCTGAAAAAACATGTTTGGTGGACACGCAGCCTAAAAGTTGTTTGCGCTACTGTAGTTTCATCACTAGATGGCGCTGTCTGCTCGCAGTCAAATCCTCAAATAAACCTCCTCCTCTGTCCCTCTGTCTGCAGGTCAGCAGGTTCCAACCTTTCCATCAACACCAACCACAGCATCAACATCAAAGCCGAACCAATCTCCCCGCCCCGCGAACACCTCAGCCAGACCGGGTACAGGAGCCACCCGCACGGCCCTCCTCATCCTCATTCCTCCACGTCTTCCTCCTCCCGAGCGGAGATGGGGAGGTCTCCTGCAGACAGCTCCTCCTGCAGCTCCTACGAGGGCGGCAGTGACCGGGAGGAGCAGCAGAAGCGCCCGGACTTCCCCCCGCTCTCCACGAGCAGGTCAGAGGGCAGGGAGAGTCCGACGGTTAAGAGGCTGCGAATGGACACCTGGGTGACATAGACTCTGGAGACACATGGAGACACAGCACCAGGGCAACAGCAGGAAGGACACTTTTATGCAAAAGAATTGTGGATTTTAATTCATATCTTGTTTTATCTTTAAATTATCTTTGTGTTTTTGTTTTTTACTGAGGAGGGACATTTGTCTAAAGTCTTGGTCACCAACCCACACTGCAATATTCATTGTTATTTACCATGAACTATACAGGTGTCAGTGTGTGAACCTGCTGCACGTATTTTGAAGAACTACTCTGCACGTCTGCCCATCGGCATATGGGAGTGCAGATATACTTTGTGGTTTCCAGCCCCTCGACCTCAGACTTTGGTCTCACTCTCCACACACATACTGGGGCTTCAGGCAGCGACCATGTAGCTCCCAACATCAGCTTTGGGCTGCCGACCCAGGCAGCGCCCTGGCAGCTTTAGCCCTGCAGGATTACTGGCTGGCGTCATGCATTACGCACATAACATCCTGACAACCCTGTTACTTCCTTTCATCACTTTGCAGTCAGTCAGCTCTCTTGGCGGTCACGGACAGTCCACACACCCCTTGCATCACATGGTAGCGAAGCCTAATTGAGGTTTAGTAGTCATTGTCGCATATTTGTCATGAATGGTGTCATGCCTCCCAAGAGTGAAAATTGTAGGAGGACACACTGAGCTGCACCGTACATTACGCATATTTGAGTGGTGTTTCTTAAAGATTAAAACTGCATCATGAATAAACTAAGTTGATTATTTACAATCATTGTACTTAACAATGATTGTAAATAATCATAACATAAATCATAACATAAAAAATGAACAGCACAGCAGGCATCCTGTCTCCTACCACATTCAGCTGACTGTTAACATCTGCTAAAAAAAAAAGCTAAAGCTGCTAATATACAAGAAAAAAGCTGTAAATTTTACAAGGAAAAAAGTTGCAAATTTACAAAAAAAAATTTAAAAAATCACAAATTTATGAGAAAAAAGTCACAAATTTACCAGAAAAAAAATTAGCTAATTTGCAAAAAATATCACAAATTTTTCAAGAAAAAAGTCACAAATTTACAAGAAAAAAGTTGAACATTTACAAGAAAAAAGTTGCAAATTTACAAAAAAAATCAAAAATTTACAAGAAAAAAGTTGAACATTCACAAAAAGTCACCAATTTACAAGAAAAAAGTTGCAAATATACAAAAAAAAAATCACAAATTTGCAAGAAAAACACTTTTAAAACACTTCTACATCAAATGGTCAGCACCTGTCCCTGACCACCTTCAGAGGTGGTTTCAGATAAAAATTCACACCCATTGAAATTTTGAACCTATTTACACCTGTACTTCGCCACAGCAGTTAAAACACAAAAAGGCTTTTAATACAAAGTGCAAATAGGGCCAAAATCACACAATGCAGTTTTGTTAGGCCCTGTTGCCTGGGTGGTGCTAAACTGTCTTAGCCAGGCATTCATGTGTATGCAGTTACCATAGCATGCAGGGTTTTCACGCCAGCGTGGCAGACGATCCCAGGGAAGTCACATGACTGTTAAACCTCAATACCTGTGTAGGTGAGCGTGATGCTGAACACGCCAGGAAAATGTAGACACTTCAAGCAGGGCCGTTTCTAGCTTTTTGTGGGTCCTGTTTTTTTGTAATGGGGAAGAGTTCAAACATTTAAAATGGGGGAAAAAATCTCTTCCCTCTCACTGAAAGCATTAAAAAATAAACTTGGGTCATTGGATAAACAGAAAAAATAAAACACTAGAAAGAATAACAACTTCAATATGAATGTTGCAAATTTATGATTAAAAAAAATTGCAAATTTACAAAAAAAAATGTCATTTACAAGGAAAAAAGTTGCAAATTTACAAAAAAAAAAATCACAAATTTACAAGAAAAGCCACAAATTTGCAAGAAAATATTTGCAAATTTACAAAAAAAATCATAAATGTACGAGAAAAAAGTCAAGAAAAAAGTTGCAAATTTACTAAAAACACAACTTTGAGAAGAAAAAGTCACAAATTTACAAAAAATGTCACAAATTTAGGAGAAAAAAATTGCAAATTTACAAGATAGAAAATAAAAAATAATGAGATATGAACATTCCAAATTTACAACATAATTGCACATTTACAAGGAAAAAAAAATCACAAATTTACATTAAAAAGCATCAAATATTTAAGAAAAAAGTTACAAATTTGCAGAAAAAGTTGCAAATTCTTGAGGAAAAGTTGCAAATTTACAAGAAAAAAAAAAAGAAACGTAGTTTAACACACACACACACACCCGCAAAAAAAGTGTTAAGGGTGAACTTACAGCTTGAAGGCCCCCCCAGTGGCATTTCTGTGCTCTGCTTTATTGGCAGAAATGCCTCTGACTTAAAGCAAGAAACAGAATCCCAGACTGAACATGTGGGTCCAAATGCAGCACAAACAGGCCCTGCCTTCCATGAGCTGGGTGCGGTAGTTGATGCGATAGAATGACGAATCACGATTCAGAGGTCAGGGTTCAGGCGGTAAAGCAGAGAAGTGTGACTGAATGTCTCGTGCTGGTTGTCAGCCGATTCATTTCTGATCTCCTCAGGGTTTGAAACAGTGTGACAGGAAAGCAATACTTCCTCCACACCATCACCTCTGTTACTCCTCTTCAGAAAAACACTTATTTATATCAGCCAAAGCAGTATATTGTTCCTTTTTTTTTAATCATTTTGTTCGTGTGTGTTTTATATTGTGCACAGAAAAATATCGTTTTTCATCTGGATTTGAAACTGAAAGCCATGGACACCTGTTCTCTATGTACTACCCAAATAGGACTTTATTGTTTGTATATAGCATCTTTAATATATATATATCATTTTTGGTGTAACAACACAGTGCTGTCAGTGTTTTTTTATCTGGGTGAATTTTATCACATCTCCTTTGGTTTTCTATAGAATGTATTTTTCTAGGCCTCAGTGGGGCCAGTTTCTGACCAAGGTGCAACGTCTTGCCATATCAGACAAGACAATATTTAAAATGGAAGAAAACAACACCCATATCTGCTAAGATTTATAGGATTTTATCTGTTTTAGCCATCAAAGGCTGGAAAGTAGATGCACAGGTTTAGAACAACTATCGGTTATCAATACTGTAATCAGTTGTAACCTTCAACACTGTTTCTTGTCAGTTTAGCCCATTCCAGTAGAGCCTAAAGGAGCTAATGTGTCCATCCGTCTGTTCGTCAGTCCATCGGTCCGTACACATTTAATGGGAATCGCTACTCCTACGCATTTGCCCCAATGCTCACGAAACTAACAATGACCCTCAAGTTGGTCTGTATCCATGTTGAGCTCAAGGTCAAGGTCATTGTGAAAGACAAGGAAATCCGGGCATTTATGTCTTCATGAAAACTGTTACTCCTCCTAGCATTTTTCCCCAGTGCTCATCAAACTCACTCCCAATGATCCTCAGCTGGGTCCGCATCCAGGTTGAGCTCAGGGTCATTGCCAAAGGTCAGGAGACCTAGACATTTATGATTTAATGAAAAACGTCACTTCTCCTAGGCCGGTGACCTTGACCTTAAGTGGATCTTAGATTGGTCTTCATCTAGGATGTGCTTAAGGTCAAGGTCAACAGTCAGAAGATCTGAGCACACTCAGGATGAATCTGGTCTGGCCAGAATGAGCAATTCTGTTGATTACAGTTTTAAAAAAAACTTTTAATAACAAAATATTGCTAAAATATAACATGATGGACTGCAATGGGTGTCAAATATTTGTAACCGTGTCCTGTTATAGCACTGCATGATGATGATGATGGGTTTATTGACGATGCACAGAAGAAGTTCACTATTCCACTGAACTCCATGACTGAACAGTGATATAAACTAAAATAATGACTGAACAACTCCCATTCCCCAAAGTGCAAGATACTCTATTATTAATATAAGTGATAAAGGATCAGACAAATAAGTGATCTGACAAACAAATAAACAAGGGATCTGAAACAGTCGTTAATATTGGATGGCCCATTCATTTTCCGTCATTAGGTATTCTGTAATTAATATTCACACAGTCAAATAAATCTTAGTGTCATTTACTCTCTTTTACATTTGTCAAAGTCTAGCATTTGATGATTGCCTACATATAGGCCACACCTCTGTATTCCACTTTCTAACACAGCCTACATCTGGGCCTGGAAAGCCTGAATGGGATACCTGTTTCACACAGGAATACTTGCGTTCTACGGGATATGCACTAAATGGTAAATGGTGTTCACTTACACTATATAGCGCTTTTATTCTCATCTCTTGATGACCAAAGCGCTTTACAGATCCTGCCATCCACCCGTTCACGCACACATTCACACACTGATGGCGGCATGCTGCCTAACATGGCGCTTCCAGACCCACCAGGATCAATTGGGGATGAAGTGTCTTGCCCAGGGACACAATGGCATACTGGGGAGAGCAGGATTTGAACTGCCAACCATTTGGTTACTGGACGACCTGCTCTACCTCCTGAGCCACTGCCGACCCTTTAAAGCCAGTAAAGCTAAGGCCCACTGGACCTGGTATACAGGTTCATCTTGGGATCCTGACCTCTGACTATGGGTTTGGGGTCAAAAGGTCAAAGGTCAAGGTTAGCATGGGTTTGGGGTCAAAAGGTCAAAGGTCAAGGTTAGCATTCCCTATGCCTCATTACTGTACAACAAGTAAAGTTAGGGTCACCAAACTTGGTACACAGGTTCACCCTGTGACCCTGAAGTGTGAAAATGGTTTTGGGATCGCAAGGTCAAAGGTCAACATCAAAATGGCTTATAAACTATATTGCAACAACAAAGAAAACTAGGGTTACCAAACCTGGTACACAGGTTTACTCTGAGACCATGACCTCTGACTACAGATTTGGGGTCAAAGGTCAAGGTTGGACCTCCCTATGCTCTCTTACTATAGAACGTGTAAAGCTCTCTAGGGTCACCAGACTTGCTACACAGGTTCACCTCCGGATCCTGATCTACACAACTATGAGTTGTTTACTTTGTTGTATATTCATGGATGATGGGTTTATCATAATTTGGTTCTGCCACAGTAATTACATTGAAAAGCTGAAAACTGCTCTCCGTCAGTAAGTATTGGGATCTTCAAAGAAGGTGGAGGTGGGGGATATTGCTCTCGCCTTAGTGTGCTCCTGCTTTTTTGTTTTTTTGTTTTTTTTTAACTGGGCCAATCATTAGTAATGACCTAGTCAAGGTGTGGTTGATTTGTTAACTAAAGGTTCGGCTTGTTGACCTGTGATATCATAAAACTCAGGAAGTACATTCTGCTCATTCCCTTAAGGTTTTATCTAAATAGAATTAGCGAGAATTGTAATATTTTAATGGTAAACGTGTGACTAATGAAAACATTTTAGCAGGTAGAAACCCACAGGAGCATCATTTTGCAGTTTAGGAGACCTTTGACCCACCGCTGATGACAATTCTTGGTTTAAATGTTGAACTGACTATTTGATAATTAATCATAAATGAAATCTGAGTCTGGATCACAGAAATGGGGATTGACTGAGTCAAACAGAGAAAACGCATTGTGGGTGAGGTAGCACACGTGTGTGTGTGTCTGTGGGAGAGACTGCACTAACCGCCATGCTTCTTCCACTGAAACACAACAGCATGGATGGGAAACGGCCGTGAGTGTGAACTCCCCCCGCCCCCCCACCCAGTGAGAGGGTGTATTGGCAGATTACTTTGAAAGAGCCTCAGAGTTACACAACCTGCTGTGTGTGCATGCGTCTGGTATGTGGGTGTGCCCCATTGATGAGGTGCAAATAGAAAATGTGACAGGAGTGAAAGCTAAAGCTGGTAAAGAATACAAGAAGTCAAAAAGGAAAACAATAATTTCTGTTCATTGGCCGGTTTGTCTCTGTAAATACAGTATTTTAAAAAAGGCTGATTGTATCTGTGCTGCTTTGGATGGCTGAGATGATAACCTGAGGTGAAGAAATCGGATTTTATCTGGCTAAAACCGGCCTGGCTGACATCTGAAAAAAGAATTCACTTTTCAGATTTTTCACGTGATAATGGATCACTGTAAAATCAGTGAGTCCTTAAGAGAACAATATAAATGTAGAACTTAAAGATCCCCTATTGTGCTCTTTTCCACATGTTGACACAGCTCCCAGAGGCGTTAATGAAACGTCTGTGAGATGCTTTGGTCAAAAAACTGCAGGATTTAATTACTGTAGTCTGATTTTTACACACGGAGAAGGAACCCTCCTCTAAGCAGGTTGTTTTTGCTTTAAACGCTAAAGAGTCCCAGCTTCACCCAGGACCAGTTTGTCTTGGGAGACCCTACCTGGGGCAAATTGCCCCCGACAGCGTAGCTCACCCAAACCCGTCCACCACATTAAGGTGGAGATCCACATGCATTTTGATAAACAGCTATTTTGTCACATACCCTCTTGATTATACAGATTTAAAACTGAAACTCTCTCTATAATAATAATAATAATGAATTTTAACTGAGCAGATCTATTTGTCATGTAAGGTTGATACTGTACATCTACCATCAATCTAAATATGCTTCCTTTTAATTTTGCTGTTCTCATTGCGGCTCACAGACATAATCCGTTTCCAAAAACATCTGTTTGGCCTCATAAAGTCCCATTAACCTTGGCATGTTTAATCCCCTAAAATCTCCACCCCGGTGTGCTCAGTCACAGAGGCCTCTGTGTGGTTTTATATTTACATGTACTATCCTCTTTTTCCTACAAGCAAGCAGTCGCTTCATTTAGTCAGTGTGATCATTAACTGTGTTGTTTGGCTAGACTAAACTGCATGGTTGTATTAGTTACAGTCATAAGAGCTGTCCGACCTAAAAGTAACAATGCAGGGTGTTTTTTTATTTTTACCTTCATTTATACAGGGAACGTCCACTGAGAGGCAGCCTGCCTTTTTCAAAGGCACCCTGTTCACACATTGACACCTGGAAGCTGCCCAGTCCAACCGCAGACTGACCTGTGGCCACTGAGCAGCTCCACTGGAGCAGTTGGAGTTAAGAGCATTGTTAAAGGTGCACCACCGCGGGGCTAATGAGAATGGGGCAAATACTGCTATGCTATCTGCCCCACCCAGGTCTGATCCTGCCCAGATATTGAACTGGCAACACTCCAGTCACCAGTCCACATCCCTAACCATTAGGCCACCACTGTAGTTAGATGACAGAAATCTCAGCTGTGTCTTCTTTTACAGTTGGAGTTTATGACCAGAATTCCAAGTTTAAACCTGGTTTCAACCTTTCAGTCAATTATGCCACATGGCTGTGTACATGGCATGCTCTTTTTTGTTGCTGTTGTTTTGAATGGAAAAGAGTGCAAACCCTTTAAAATGGGAAAAGTGTGTGTGTGTGTGTGTGTGTGTGTGTGTGTGTGTGTGTGTGTGTGTGTGTGTGTGTGTGTGTGTGTGTGTATTAAAGACCATAAAAATCTACCAGCAAAAACATTTAAAAAATTAACTTGGGTCATTGTCTAGATGAACAGAAAAAAATTAAATGTAAATTCTAGTCACCCCACTAGATGTCTGTGCTTCCAGCTTCTTCATTATTCCAGTTAATATATTTCACATTATTCTGGCTTATTTTGTTATTTTCCAAGCTTGGGTATTGGACAGTGGGACCATTAGCATTGCTAGCTTTGAAATGTCAATCAGTACAGCCAAGGATTTTAGGCTCTTTTTTCTTTTTTTTTTTTGCAGATTGTAGTCACTGTACTAGACCAGTATTATTTCATTAATTCAGAGAGGATTATATATCTCCTACCATTCAGGCTGTTTTTTGTCATATTTTGACTGTGTTCGATTGGACTGCTAACTGTAGCTGGTCTGAGTAGCTCACAGGTGGGATTTCCGACCAGCTTCGAGGTCTACATGCTGGGTACAGACTGAGAGGAGCCCGCTAGCCTCAAAGTTCGACATGTTTGTTTTCTACACTCTGTGTGTGTATTTTACATTATTTTAGCATATTGTGTTATATTCTGGACTGGACACCTACTTAATTTGCAATGGTCACCTGCAGCGTTAGCCATTCACTCATTCATTCATTGTTGTTTCTGTGCTTACTGCATTTCACCCCAGGGACTGGTTGTATGCTATCCACCACTGCAAGCAGCATGATGGTGTAGTGGTGAGTGCTATTACCTCATAGTAAGAAGGTTGTGTGTTCAAATCCAGCCAACAGGGTAACATTTGTGACTGATTCTTTCAGGTGCACTAGTTTTTATGAATGAACATACTGTACTGAATCACTTACTGGAGCTGTACTGGAAGACAGGGATCACCAGCTGAATTAGCTGCCTCGGCAGCGAACAAGCCCCACCTGCTCCATTCAGCCGACTCTCAGTTCAGTGAGTGGTTTATTTATTTAGCGAATGCAAAGTCCTTAAGCCAAGCAGTTGCCTCCTGGTTTGCTGTATGGAGGGTGTGTAATCCTCCTTCCAGTCTTTGGAGCGGGCAAGCCTCTATGATGTGTTCCATTGTTTGCTCCTCTCCACATGCGCACAGTGGGCTAGGGCTACTGCCCCATCTGTGAAGGCTGGCCAAGCAGGGGCCATGTCCAGTCCTGAAGCGATTGAGTGTAGACCACTGTCTCCTTGGGAGGTTGGTGCCCGGGACCTGTTGGTTGGGGTTTATCACCAGCTGTTTGTTTGGGACCTCCTTGGTCTCCCATTCCTCTTGCCAAGCTGTCTGGATGGTAAAGTCAGCTGGGGGAGGGTTTTTCCAAATCGGCCGTCTGGATGAAAGTCGGGCAGTGGGTGGGGTGTAGATATCTGCATGGATTGGTAAGTGAGGAAAATCTTTAACTTTTTGGAGCATCCTTTGAGTTAATGCTGCTCGCCGGATGTGTGGAGGGGCTATGTTTGACAGTACAGAGAGCCAGGGAAGTGGTGTTGAGCGGATTGTTCCAGTTATAGTTCTCATGGTTGAGTTGAGCTGGGTGTCTACATGGTGTGTGTAAGATGACCTGGACCAGACAGGGGCACAATATTCTGCTACAGAGTATGAAAGGGCCAGTGCTGAGGTGCGCAGGGTGGAGACTGCCGCCCCCCATTTTGCACCAGCGAGCTTGCAGAGCAGGTTGTTTCTTACTTTCACCTTAGCAGCCGTCCCCTTTAGATGTTCCTTGAAGGATAAGGTCCTATCAAGGGTCACTCCAAGATAAGTTGGATTTGGGGCATGCTTAAGCTTGAGTCCGCTCAGGTGGATGTTTAGTTCTCTGGCAGCTTTTGCATTGTGGAGATGAAATACACTGGGGACGGTTTTTGCTGGGCTTGGTTTTAGGTGCCAGATTTTGCAGAACTGGTCCAGTTTAGCAAGATCTTCCGTGAGCACCCGTTCCAGTGGTTCAAAGTCTGGTGCTTGGAATGCCAAACAGATGTCGTCTGCATAGATGAATTTGCGGGATTTTGTAGTAGGCAGGTCGTTTATGTAGGGTTGAACAGAGTTGGAGCTAGAACTGAGCCTTGTGGGAGTCCGTTTTTCTGCATTCTCCATGCACTTGTGTTCTGACTGAGGTGGACTCTGAACCTTCGGTTGGTCAGCAGGGTTTTTATAATTGCTGTTGCCCAAGCAGGGATCGCCTTTTTAAGTTTCAGGAGGAGGCCTTTGTGCCAGACCGTATCATAGGCGGCTGTAAGATCGAGAAACACAGCCCCTGTCTTCAGTCTGCTCTCGAAGCCATTTTCAATGAAGGTGGTTAGGGCCAGTACTTGTTCTCCTGTACTGCGGTCCTTGCGGAAACCTGCTTGATCCACACTTAGAATATCCTCTATTTCTGGGGAAATGCGTTGCAGTATTAGGCGCTCCATGATTTTGTAAGGAACGCTGAGTAGGGAGATTGGGCGGTAGCTTGCTGGTAGTTTGTGGTCTTTGCCAGGTTTTGGGATGGCAATGACCTTTGCCGTCCGCCATTTCTTTGGGATCGAGTTTGTTTGTGTGATCCTTGTGTAGAATTGTGTCAACCAGGTTAGGGCTCGGGGGCCAAGATTTTTCATGAATTCTGGGAAGATGTTATCGTATCCTGCTGCCTTTCCACATTTCAGGCCCTGTAGGACTTTCTCCAGTTCAGCAGCCTCGAAGGGTTCAGGGTTCGTTTCCTCTACAGGCATTTTTTGGTGTTTTTTTAGCTCAGTTGTAACTGCTCTTCTGGTGTCTTTGTCTTGGGGTGCTTTGGCGATAGTCAGTAGGTGGGATGCAACTTGGTTGGGTGTGACGGATGCTCGGCTTTGGCTAGGGGGCTTCTGTGCAGCTCCTAGGCGACGGATGAGGCTCCAACATTTCCTGCTAGAGTGGGTAAAGCTCCGGTCAGCAACTGTCTCCTCCCATTTCTTTCGCCAGGCTGTATTTAGCGATTCAATGAGATGGTCTGCTATCTCTGGGTCCCCTGATGTTTGATAGGATTGTAGGAGGGCAGCACTTTCTCCGTCCAAACATGGGACATAGAGGGGTCGGTAGCCTCGTGAGATTGCAGTATGGGCAGCCTTGAAGATTGCGCTGCAGAAGCGGTTGTATGCTTCATCTACAGTGATGGTGTGGAGTGGGATGGTAACAACGCTCCGGTCCAGAGTTTCACTGAATTTCTTCCAGTTGGCTTTGCGGAAGTTCCAGCGCATCTTCCTTGGGCTGTATATGACTGGAAGTTGTAGGCCAATGTGTACAAGCAGGGGCCGGTGTTGGCTGTGTGGAAAATCATCAAGAATGAGGATCTGTGTAGGATATGGCTCCCCATTCAAAGAGCTGACCCAACACAGGTCAGGAGAATAGTCCTTCTTCCACCTAGCAGAGTGGAAGGTTCCTCTTTGTTTGGGGTCGTATATCAAAGCGAGGTCATTTCTGGATGCCCAGTCTGAAAGTGCCTCCCCATCACTGTCCACTGCTGGGTACCCCCAGTCAGGGTGATGGCTGTTAAAGTCCCCCACATAGATGGCAGGGTGGGGTAGGGTGGGTAAGACCTGCAGATCCCAGTTGGCATTAGGGGGCTTGTACACATTGACAATATGGAAGCCACCAATGATTATGGTGTCTGAGAAATGTGTTGTTATCAGGTGATTTGCTTCAACTATGTCAGAACGCACATAGGTGGCACGCCCATGTTTAGCATGTAGAACATAGCACAGGAGGTCAAAGCCTTTGATGGTGAAGCGGCCAGCTTCCTCTGTGCCAATATGAGCTTCCTCTGTGCCAATATGAGCACCACTCACTGCTCACCACAGTGAGTGGTGAGCAGTTAGAGCTCCAGTACAGCACTGAGTGAGCTGGTGTATGAGTTGTTTGAACGGATCTTTTTAGTGAATGAACTGGAAGCGACTCAGCCGTCACTACAGCAGGGCCTATTTGTGTGGAGCTTGCATGCTCTCCCCGTGCTTGTCAGGGTTTGCGCCAAAAACATGCCAGTTAGGTTAATTGGAGACTTTAAAGTCAGGGGTGTCCATTCATGTGCCATGGAGGGCCAAAATCCTTTAGGTTTTCTCTTCTACCCAGTCTCTTCAGCAGGTGTTTTCACTGATCAGCAATCAGTGGGAAGAAGTTCACAGTGAAATCTGCTGTTGAAGACACTGGTTGGAGGTAAAGCCTGCAGGGTCTTGGCCCTCCATGGCACATGATTGGACACCACTGCTCTAAAGTGAGCCTAGGTGTGAATGGTGAAGGGATTGGTGCCGTGGCTGCCCTTGAATTTCCCTCTGGGATTAATAAAGTATACGTAACAAACAAACAAAACAAACCACACACCCCTGTCTTTGATGATGCATTATTTGGTCTTTTAAACTCCCATATTCAACCAGTAGGCTATTTATTAGTATATTAGCTAACAGAGCCCCGTTATCAAAGCAAAGATCACAGAAGAGTGATGAAAAGTAAAACTGGAATTATTCCCCCATGTCAGGGTGAGGAAGTGGCAATGACATTGACACAATAGTGATGCAATACCCCTCTGTGTTGGCAACACACACTGCATAAGCTGTGATTGGTTTGCTTTCTCTTTCACATTTCCTGGTTCTTGTCTCTGCTCCACTCTGCTCGTTCACTGTGGTGCTACTTCCAATGTGAGTCACATAAACAATGATCCGAATTCAAAAGAATATTGTGGAAGTTGCATGTTCTCCCTGTGTCTGCATGGGTTTACTCCGGGATTTCTCTGGTTTCCTCCCACATGCCTAAAAAAAACCCATGCAAGTTAGGTCAGTTGGCATCAAAACTGGGGATTCTAAATTGTCCTTAGGTATGACTGTGAGAGTGAAAGGTTGTCTGTCTCTCTGTGTTAGCCCTGCGATGGACTGGTGATCTATCCAGGGTGTACCCTGCCTGTTGCCCAAAGATGCTGGGATAGGCTCCAGCCCCCCGCGACCCAAAAAGGATTAAGCGGAAGAAGATGAATGAATATTGTGGAAGTTAGCAAACACAGAGCATCTGTATGACTCATCCTACTGTTATGTATGGGAACGTTGGTATTAGTTAGATGGCGGCCGGGTTGGACAGGGAATAGGCAGAGGTGGCGAACTACCGGTTTCCGGTGGTGACGCCACCCAGGGTATAAAGGATGGGAGTGGAAGAGGCTAGTCCTCTTTCGTTGTTGGACACCTGGCTTGCTGGAGAGTGCTAATCGTCTGTGGGTATTGTCACCGTGGTTACTATAATAAAGCTCCGTTAATAGTGACTATGCTCTGCTCATCATTGCCTGAATATGGACACAACACCTACCCCCATTAATTACATAGATTGTCAAATGAGGGCAGCAACAGTGGTCAGACACCGTTTTCTCATCGTTTCTTTTTTTTTTTCCTCTTTTGCAGCTATCATAGGAAAAAGTTAGTTTTTTTTAACATTTATTAGCTCCAATTCCATCACAATGGGCTCTTATCTGTCACTATTTAATAAACAAAAACACACACACTGAACACAAATCACTCACACTGTGCATTGGCAAAAACCTGTTTTGGCAATGAAACAATGCATTCAAACCAGCGCACAAGAGAAAAATGCTGATAACTGCATTAGCGATGTGGCGTTGACGTGACGCAAATCCACCTTAAAATGCCATAAAACAGCCGGCAGTGAGGTCAGGTCCTTCCTCATGTGTAAAATGGTTCTGCAGCAATTGAATACTGAGTTGTTTTGACCAAAACAAGTGAGGGACAGTTCATTAGCACCTATAGCAACTGTGTCAACATGCAGGAAAAAGGGCGTAACAAGAACTCTTGAAACTTTTTTAAAAAATTGAGAGCAAAAACAAAATAGTGTTGTTATGTTATTGTAGCTCTATAGTATATTGTGTTTATCAAAAGAATGCACTTATCCCTCTTATACACCTTGCAGATTACAATGACTGAATGTTAAAAACTTTATTAAAACACCTTTTTAACTCTGGTATTGTCTTCTCATTTACTACACCTTTTGTCCTCCCGGCTCAAACCGACTCATCTGTTTTGGGTGCTTATGAAGCACGAAGTAGAACATGATCACCATTTTTTTTTTGTTTCACCTTTTTAGTGAACTTGTTTCCAACACATTAACATATATTTTACACTTATTTTTATAATACATGCTATAATAGACCTCATTTACATAAAATGATACCTCATTTTTGAGTAAAAAAGCAGAAATTCTGAATTAGTTTCACTATGATTGGGATCAGAGGGACACAGCAGGTGGAATACCACAGACTGGTAGATGTCAAAGTTTAGTCAGGACATTATTTTGAAGTCAATCAATCAATCAATCAATCAATCAATCAATCAATCAATCAATCAATCAATCAAACTTTATTCCAGACTCATGGTCCATCAAAATAAAATAAGACAATTAAAACAGTTAATAAAAAAACAAGACAATTAAAAAGTTACAAAACAATAATAGTTTTGTTTGTTTTGTTCGATTTTATTTATTTATTTATTTTAAAGCAGGGCTTTTATTTTGAAACAGAGCAGCTGTGTTGCGTCGCGTCACATCTGATGCTGGAAGAGGAAGTCAGGCCGGAGCGTAGCGGAGAGACTTGTCTCTGCCCGTTTTTGTCTCATCACATTACTCAGCAGCCATGAGATAAACGACGGGCGAAAGTTGGAGCTTCCCAACAACGAATCAAGGTAAATAAGTTACTTCCCTGCCCTCCCAGAAGCACTGCTTTTATCGGCGAGAAGCGTTTCCGGTTACCTGTTGGGTCTTTGAGGTGTGCTGGCCAGGTGAGGCGAGGCTTTCTCCTTCCAGGAAAAATAAAAATTAAAACTAGTCCCCTAGTGGACAGGTGAGAAAACACCCGAGGAAGTTTCTCACACGGGAAAAACATGCAGAGCAATTTTTAAACATCTGGAACTTACTTTCCGTCCCTGCATACCTTGCGTTCACCGCGCCACGAAAGCGTTTCGTGCCCGAAGGACTCGGGGACATCGCGTCGCGATGTCCTCGTGGAGAAGTCGCCTCTGGTGTTGTCAAGGTTACCCGGGTGCTGCTCGGCGCTGAGGCACCGATGAGGGGCAGCCGAAGACGTGCCGTCGGACCCCGCTTTGCACAGCCTTCAGAGAACGCGCCGGAGTGCGTGCTGTGCGCGGTTTCTGCTGCAGGACTGAGGCTTCTTGCTGCACACCAGAGCAGTGCTTGAATTTTTGAACCGCAAGCCGTGCAATGATTCAGGAAATGGCTTCTTGTCTTGTTCTGACAAGACTGGGCTTTGATGTTGGCGCCCAGCTGATCCGCAGGCTGAGCGCGGAGCTTCAGACGCTTCTGCTTCTGCGGCCGGAGGTGCGCGCGTCCAGAACTTGTGCGCGAGCAAAGGCAGCCTTACTGTACCTGAAGATGTTACTCGCTCAAGCACGAGAGAGAGTCGTCACCAAAAAATTACTTGACAATTTATTTTTGTTTGGCCTCTTAAACTTTTTTTTTTCCCCCAAATACATTTGCAATTTCCTTGCAAATTTATGTATTTTCACTATAAATCTGTGACATTCTCCTTGAAATTTTACAACTTTTTTCTAAGAAATTTATTACTTAAAAAAAAAAAAACTTTTCCTGCCAATCTGTGAGGTTTTTCTTGTAAATTTATGACATTTTGCTTGTAAATTCGTGATTCCCCCCCCCCCCCCCCAGTTCCATTTGCAGTTTCTTCGCGTAAACCAGTGAAAGTGGAAACCGCTGCAGCTTTTTGTCATACAGGTGTGCCTTTGCTCACAGAAATTTGCAAAGTTTTCATGTAAATTTGTGTTTTTTTTCTGACAAATTTGTAACTTTTTTCATGTATATTTTCAGTATTTTATTTGTAAATTTGCAGCTGTTTTCCAGTGTTGGTCTGAAGAAGATGAAACGTAAAACTGTCACTTGAGGTGTGTAGAGTAGCCGAAGATTTTACTTATGTGAAAGTAGCATTAGCTTGTTATATTTATTATATTCATAAGTAAGAGTACTCACACAGAAAGATTACTTAGATTCCCTTTCCACAGGTGTGGAGATCAATGGAAGATCACTGAAAAACTGCTGAGAGATCAGCACTCAGTGATCTCCACCTCTGTGTATAGGGGGTGGAAGAGCACTAGAAACCTTTCAAATGCTCAGCAACCTCTTTGGTTATCCAAGAAACTTCCAGTGATCTCTCAGTGATCTCTCCTGGTCTCTCGATGATCTCTCAAGGATTTTCCAAAATTGAATTTTTGATCACACATTGATCTCCCAAACATTTACTCAGAAACAGCTTTTTTTTTTTCTTTTTTTTTTTTTGAGGCTTTAGGAGATCGTTGCGAGATCGGGACGATTTTTGATCTCTCAAGGGTCACCTGCTGATCTCCGTCTGTGAAATGGGGCCTTAAGTAAGACAACAGTCAACAGTTTGCAAGGTTTTCTACTGAATTTCTTTTCATACATTTAGCCTCCCTTTTCTCATGAATGTAACACATTTTCCTTGTAAATTTAAACGATTTTTCCCACATACATTTTTTAATCAACTTCTTATGAATTTCTTATAACTTTATGACTTTTTTCTTGTAAATTTGAGACTCTATTCTCATAAATTTGTGAGGTATTTCTTATACATCCTGTTTTTTTATTTATTGTAATTTATCATAAATTTATAATTTTTTTCCCCATTCTTATCCATCCATCCATCTTCTACTGCTTATCTGGGGTCCAGGTTGGGGGGACATTTGTTCAAGCAGAGAAGCCTAGACTGCCGCTCTATCCACAGAGCACCATGATCCCACCCGTAGGCGGCGAGCCCACTGGAGGGTGAACCCATGTGGCTCATTTGCCAGGTCCTATGGGTTAAACCTGGTCACTGGGCTCCACTGCAGAATCCTGGTTACCCCCGCCCCCCCCCCCATACTGGGCAAGGTATACGGGATCCTTGTTGTAACTTTTTTTTTTTCGGAGATCCGCTGAACTGTTCTTAGTTTGGCCCCTCATGGACCAGTTTGTCTTGGGAGACCCTACCAGGGACAAGTTGCCTCTGACAACATAGCTCCTGGGATCATTAGGGCACACAAACTCCACCACGACAAGACAGCGATCCATGCAGTAGTTCTTATGCATCTAAGCCCAAATAGAAGAAAACGATCTCAACACTGATCTCAATAAATTAAGATTATTAATGATTTACTAAGATGACCAGAGATGCAGTCATTTACGATGACAGTATGTTATTACAATGTAAGGAAGCACATTTCTGAAAAGTTTTTATTAAACCAGTGGAATCAAAAGTAACTCAGAGTATGACCAAGTCTACCTGAGGAGAAGTGCAACTTTTTTTCTTCAAAATTATACTCAAGTAAGACTAAAAAGTATTCTGTATTAAACGTACTCAGTAAATTACAGTTTTCTGAAAAAGTTACTTGAATACATGTACTTGAGTAAATGTAACTAGTTACTACCCACCTCAAAAAAGATGGCAGCACTAGAGGTGGCGAGTAACTAGTTATGTTTACTCAAGTCCATGAATACAATTAAGGTTTGTTTGTTTTTTTTTTTAACCAAATTGTGCTTTAATGAGAAGCTTTATTACTTGAGGACATTTATGAAAACAAACCTGTACTTTGACTCAAGTATGTTTGGCTGTAGTCTTTCAGTTACTTTTACATTTTACCATTTTGAAAAGTAGTTAAAATTGTTTTCAGTCTTGATCTAACTGGAAATGACTCCAACTTTAGCTATTTTTTTAAATTATTCATTTATTTAAAATCAGTCTTGAAATCATTGCTCGTCTATTGTAGATAATGAAATGTGTAATTTGTTATTTTTTACAGCCTACTGTTTCTTTCTTTGAGCTGGATTATGTTAGGGTTTATATATGGAGATTTTGTATTTTATGCTCTTTGGACTAACACATTTAAGAGAAATGTCTCCAAAATTGATCAGGGGAAAGTCTAAAAAAAAAAAATCAAAATTTATGAGGGAAAAAAATATCTTTAACAAATTAATGGAAAAAAATGAAATGTCTCAAATTTGTGACAAAACCCATAAATTCTAACTTATTAAAAGTGCTAATTTTTATGCAAAATGTTGAAAATTTGTGTTGAAAAGGTTTAAAATTTACAAAGAGAAAGTAGTAAATATACCAGGAAAAAAACCCTGCAAATTGGCAACAATAAAGCTGTACTCCCAAACCAAGACATTTTTCAGTAAATTTTCTTAGTTTTACTCGTGTTTTTTTCTTTTTCTTTTTTTTGTGTATGTATGTGTGTGTGATTTCTCTTACTCATTCTAGAGTGCCGTGGGCTCTGGCTCACTTTGGAATTGTTTCTAAAAGGATCTGCAACTCTATAACGCACCATTCTCTCTAAATATGTGGTGAGGTTATAAATGTTTCTTAATTGAAGTCCATCCAACTTGTTTGCCATGGTGATGAACAGGCTGACAGATGAGGTCAGGCAGGAGTCTCCGTGGACCATGATGTTTGCAGACAGTATTGTGATCTGTGGTGAGAGTAGGGAGCAGGTGGAAGAGAAGCTGGAGACGTGGAGGTATGCCCTGGTGAGAAAAGGAATGAAAGTCAGCAAAAACACACATCCACACTGCCAGAATTTTCCATCCGGCCCACAGACTATTACTGAATTCAGGAATAGTTTTGTTGCAAGTGAGGCAGACAGGTGCAGCATTTCTAAAAGTTGGCTCCATACTCATCAGTCCATTCTTCATTAAAGCTGCAATTTTCTGTATCAACTTTCCGTTTAAGGCTCTTTGAGAGTGTCATTTTTTTCATGCTTGAAATATATTCAGAAGGCCTTTCTCCTGCCAGTGTTCTCCACAAATTACGACACCTGGACAGCTTGACAGCCTTACAAATATGAAGCCTAAAGTATCGCAATCACCAACTAGTAGCTTGCTGCAGTACGGGTAATATGAGTTTAACATAAAAGGTAAAAATAACATAAATTTGAAAGGAACATTAATACATCAAATAATAATATATTAGTATACAATATTAGTTTTGTTTTACAAGAGCACCTGGCCCTCACTGTGTCTGCTGAGAAAAATCCTGGCCCTTGGACAAATGTAATTGATTACCCCAGATGTGTGGTTTGGAGATGATCATGCTGACAAAAAGACAGGAGGAGGCAGAGTTGAAGATGCTAAGATTCTCACTGTGACTAGGAAGGACAGGATTAGAAATGAGTATATCGGAGGGACAGCTCAGGTTGGGCGTTTGGAGACAAAGTAAGAGAGGCAAGGATGAGATGGCTTGGACTTGTGTAGAGGAGGGATAGTGGATATACTGGACAAAGGATGTTGAAGATGGAGCTGCCAGACAGGAGGAAAAGAGGAAGACCACAGAGACGATTCATGGATGTAGTGAAGGAGGACACGGAGAGGGTTGGTGTTACAGAGGAAGATGAAGGGATAGGGTGAGATGGAGGCAGATGAACTGTTGTGGTTCCTTCGGGGCCCCCATACTGGGCAGGGTACAGTGGGTCCTTGTAACTTTTTTCACGGTGATCCGCTGGAATGCTCTTGGTCTGGGCCTTCACCCAGAACCAGTTTGCCTTGGGACAACATAGCTCTTGGGATCATTAGGGGACTCAAACCCCTCCACCAAAGTACAGTGCATCCGGAAAATATTCACAGTGCTTCACTTTTTCCACATTTTATGTTACAGCTTTATTCCAAAGGGGATGAAATTCATTTTTCCTCAAAGTTCTACACACAATACCCCATAATGAAAATGTGAAAAAAAATTGTTTTTGAATTTTTTTCAAATTTATTAAAAATAAAAAACTAATAAATCACATTTGAATATGATTCCACAAGCTTGGCACACCTATCTGCGCAGTTTTGCCCATTCCTCTTTGCAGCACCTCTCAAGCTCCATCAAGTTGGATGGGAAGTGTTGGTGCACAGCCATTTTCAGATCTCTCCAGAGATGTTCAACTGGATTCAAGTCTGGGCTCTAGCTGGGCCACTCAAGGACATTCACAGAGTTGTCCTGAAGCCACTCCTTTGATATCTTGGCTGTGTGCTTAGGGTCACTGTCCTGCTGAAAGATGAACAGTCACCCCAGTCTGAGGTCAAGAGCACTCTGGAGCAGGTTTTCATCCAGGATGTCTCTGTACATTGCTGCATTCAACTTTCCCTCTATCCTGACTAGTCTCCCAGTTCCTGCCACTGAAAAACATCCCCACAGCATGATGCTGCCACCACCATTGACGTGGTGATGAGTGGTGCCTGGTTTCCTCCAAACATGATGCCTGGCATTCACGCCAAAGAGTTCAATTTTTGTTTCATCAGACCAGAGAATTTTGTTTCTCACGGTCTGAGAGTCCTTCAGGTGCCTTTTGGGAAACTCCAGGCGGGCTGCCATGTGCCTTTTACTAAGGAGTGGCTTCCGTCTGGCCTCTCTACCATACAGACCTGATTGGTGGATTGCTGGAGAGATGGTTGTCCTTCTAGAAGGTTCTCCTCTCTCCACAGAGCAACACTGGAGCTCTGACAGAGTGACCATCGGGTTCTTGGTCACCTATCTGACTAAGGCCCTTCTCCCCCAATCGTTCAGTTTAGACGGCCGGCCAGCTCTAGGATGAGTCCCTGTGGTTCTGAACTTCTTCCATTTATGGATGATGGAGGCCACTGTGCTCATTGGGACCTTCAAAGCAGCAGAAATTTTTCTGTACCCTTCCCCAGATTTGTGCCTCGAGACAATCCTGTCTCGGAGGTCTACAGAAAATTCCTTTGACTTCATGCTTGGTTTGTGCTCTGGGGTATTGTGTGTAGAATTTTGAGGGAAAAAATGAATGTAATCCCTTTTGGAATAAGGCTGCAACATGACAAAATGTGGAAAAACTGAAGCGCTGTGAAGACTTTCTGGATGCAGTGTAAGGTGGTGATCCACTTTATTGCGGTAGAGGGGATCCATAGTTTTATGTTTAATATGACTGTGATCTAATAAACTGTGAAGGCCACAGTGGAACTCAACTCATCTCCCAAAATTTCATCCTGCAAAAACTTGTTCCTATTAGATTCTTTTAAGGTAATCAGTGAAAATAACTTTTGACTGACAGTGAACTTTTAGTTTGTGAACAGTTCATTTCCTCCCTGCCTTATTTTTTTTAAAACTGGCACAGAGCTATCCCCCTGTGATTTATATGTAATCTCCTTTCAGAGTAAGAATTTATGTCATGATCACTAAAACTGATATTTTATTGTTGGTCCCTCTGAGGGAGGAATAAATCACTGCTTGTTCATCTTTTAGATCTCTAAAAACGGATTAACCCAGCATCATTGTGAAACGTCATCGTCCGTTATTATTTTTTTAGATAGTTATGACCTCATTTTGGGATATTAGTAGGAATACTGTATTGCCCTCAGGTTTTCATGGCTTTTTTACAGCCACTGTACATGTGTCAGCCTGCTCCTGCGCATGTAACAACAGACATCGAGGTGAGGTGAATGTAAAGGAATTGCTTTAGTGAGCAATTCGATTCACTTCAATTCGAGCAATTCAATTGACACGGCCTCTTCTTGTTTAAGACATGATTAAAACTTGTATGCTAGATATCCCCGTCTTTGCACCCTTTTGCAGCACTCATTTCAAAAGCTCTTCACATGAACATTTTGTCCAAGGGGAAACATCCATGAATGTAGCACTGACAGTGTTTGGAGAAAAAGGATTCTGACTGTAGCCCACTTATTTGAGGCAGCACATTCTTAATGTGTGTATTTTGTCCAAACATGTTGGCGTTTTATCATGTTTGGCCTGACATCTGTTTATAGATCTTATCTAGTGGCCCATTGACACATAACCAAAGTATTTTGTTTTTAACAGTCTTTTTGTCATGTCTGCCCCTCCGGGGCAAAGGATTGGACTCAGGTGCAGGGCTTCGTTTAAGCATGATTTTATTAACAAACACAAACTTCCAAAGAAGAGCAGCCTTATTCCAAAATGGATTAAACTCATTTTTTTTCCTCAAAATTCTACACACAACACCCCATAATGACAATGTGAAAAAAGTGTTTTTGAGATTTTTGCAAATTTATTAAAAATAAAAAACTAAGAAATCACATGTACATAAGTATTCACAGCCTTGGTGATTAAGGTGCATCCTGTTTCCACTGATCATCCATGAGAAGTTTCTACAGCTTAACTGCAGTCCACCTGTGGTAAATTCAGTTGACTGGACATGATTTGAAAAGGCACATACCTGTCTATATAAGGTACCACAGTTGGCAGTGCATGTCAGAGCACAAACCAAGCATGAAGTCAAAATTTCTGCTGTCTAGAGTTAACTTTTGATTAATCACACTTTAATTGCACACTTTCTATTGGTTGTAATGTAAATTACAGACAGAAATTAAAGGACATCACCAATAAGTTTCATATGGATCAGATGATCAGTAACCCAACTAGAATAACCCGTTCATTTCAAACTCTCCTTGATTTGATTTTTACAAACAAACCTAACTGCATAACAAAAAAATAGACCATAATCTCACTTTAGTAGTACGCAAATTGTCAAAATTATGATACAAAAAGCCTACTGATGGTGGAAAATATATCTCGTACATTCCAAAGAAAAACATAGAATCATTTGAAAATGAGTTACAGTACGTAAAGTGGAATGAAATAAATTGTGATACAAAGTGTGAACAGACGTGAAAATATCTCAACAAAGAAATTATCTCAAAATATAAAATAACAACACTAAGCACAAGAGAAAACAGGATCTACCTTGGCTAAATAAAAAATTATGGAATCTCATGAAAAAAGGGATTTAGCTCTTAAAAAATGGCTAAAAACTGACTTAAGTACAGAGAGACTGATTGTTAAAAGCCTCAGAAATGAAGTCACCATGCAGCTCTGTAGAGCAAAAGCAAATTTCTTCTTAGACATAATCAAAAATGCAAAAGAGAACAACAAAAAAACTCTGGAAATGTATTGATAAACTCACAGGGGAAAAAAATGCAAAAAAGTAAAGTCATACAACAAAGTTGATAGATAGCTTAGTTATAGCCAGCAATTTTAATGAATATTTTATCAAATTGGTACAAGAACTGGGTCTCAAATCTGCCCAGCTGCTGCATCTCATGCAGTTTGGTTTCAGGCTGAACCACTCAACGGCGACTGCATGTTGTTACTTTATTGAAAAGAAGAGAAAAAAGAAAATCTGGACAAGGCGGGGTGGGGGGTGGTAGGAGTCATCTTTTTAGACTTGCGTAAAGCCTTTGATTTGGTCAATCACTCAGTCCTTCTTTCTAAACTATCAGGATATAAACTGTCCATTAATACCCTTAGCTGGTTAAAGTCTTACCTATCTGGTCGCTCCCAGTGTGTGTGCATAAACAATACTGTATCCCAACCAAAGGCATGGGCCATGGAAGTACCACAAGGTTCAGTTTTAGGCCCACTGGTGTTTACTTTGTATATTAATGATTTGCCATCAGTATATGAAAATGACATAAAAATTCAGATGTATGCAGATGACACAGTCATCTAGACACATGGGAAGGATGCCAAACAAGTGGCTGACAAGTTAATGATAGCAATAGAGAAAGTGTCAGAATGGCTTAATCAATCATACCTCACTCTTAACATAAGAAAAACAGCTACCATGTATTTTACCAGCAAACAAAATCATACGCACTATCCAAGTATAACTGTAAATGGAGCAAATATAGAAAATGTTACAGAGTTTAAGTATTTGGGCCTCACATTAGATCCCACGGTCAGCTTTAAAAAGCACACACGATGGATGAGCCGCACTCTGAAATATAACCTTGCAAACTTTCGATACATCAGAAACTCACATACTCTAAAAGGATCAAAAACCTTTCTGAATGCCATGATTTTGACACATTTCTTCTATTGCAGCTCATGCTGGTCACAAGTCAACAGTATGACTCTGAAACCCTTGGAATCCCTGTATAAACAATCCATCAAAATTCTGGCTAAGAAGACATGACAGTGTCACCATTGTGGTATACTTGCCAAACACAAGATGTTAAGCTTTGAAAACATGATCATGTATGCAAATATACGGTTGGTTTTTAAAATTATCCATGGCTCTGCACCCCCACCTCTTAAGACTTTTAATAATAATAATGATAATAATAATAATAAATTAGATTTATGTGGCGCTTTACATGTCAAGTGACACCTCAAAGCACTTACAGTGAGTCCATTATTCATTCACTCCAGACAGACATTGATAGTGCTAAGCTGCCTCTGCAGCCACAGCTGCCCTGGGACAGACTGACGGAAACGTGGCTGCCAATCCATGCCAACGGCCTCTCCGACCACTACCAAACATTTATACACAGTCATACCCAGTGTCATGGACACTGGAGGCAAGGTGGGTAAAGTGTCTTGCCCAGGGACACAACAGCAGCATGGCTGGGTAGAGAGGAATTGGTTATTGGACGACCCGCTCTACCTCCTGAGCCACTGCAGCCCACATTTCCCTCCTCCGTTTCATTTTTTCTGAGCACAAGCACCAAGCTGGACTGCAGGAAGTTCCATTTTTATATGGTCTTTGGCATGACCCGGCCGGGACTTGAACCTCGACCTCCCGGTTATGGGGCGGATGCTGTACCTCTAATCCACCACTCCGGTGATGGTGTACACTTTTGTGTACTTAACTTCTGAACAAAATACCAGAATAACAAGGACATCCTCTAGGTGGCATTGTTGCATCCCCCTACTTAAAACTGCTTTTGGACAATCAGCCTTCTCATACAAGCTATAACGGAATGGAACAAGCTCCCCACTGCTTTGAAGACCAGAACAAATTACAGAGACTTTTCCACAGAGACTAAAAAATGAATTTTAAGTAATCAAGCCTGCCAGCATTGACTCGCTACCTTAAATGGGATTTGAAATTGTACTCTTAAATTGTTTTTTGTGTGCTGTTGCTCTTATCTTTTTTACCTTTTAAACTTACTCCCTGCTTGTTTCAGGGACAACAGATTCTGAAATCCAATCTGAATTGCTTTCTATATGTGCTATTTTTCTTTTAATATCTTCCTACCTGCCTCAGGGACTACAGATGGAAATTAGTGAGAACGCTATAATCTGGTACAGAGCATCTTTACCCTGTGTCTAATGTTTTTTTCTGTACATGGTCCTTGACAAATAAACCAGTAAACTAAACTAAATGTGCTGCTGAACTTTCTGTTCAAAATGGCCTTTTGTTTGCCCATTTCGGCTCATGGAGGCTTTTCTCCCGAGCTACTATCCACAGCATGCTGTGTTACTTCCTGATTTCCCAAACTATGGCGTGGAGTGAGGGTTTTAAGTATGGAAAGCCATTAGGCTCAAAAACACATGTTTGCATGTAGATTATTTGTGTGTAACAAAAAAACAAAAAACAGTGACATCAAACAGGGTGGTGCATTAAATAGTTATTATCACATTATCTTTAACAGCACTAATTTTACATCTTAAAATCATGTTTCCAAAATCATTTTGATGGTACAGCAACCTTTGGCTAAGTGAACATCATTTCCGCCATAACCTGACTGGGCCCACACCACCTGCAACAGTAGTACGCAACATTGTTTGGTTAGAACCAGAGGTTGCATTAGACTTTTTTGGCAATTTGACAGACAGGGTTCAGTGTTTCCTCTGGCTTAAAGACCTTGACGCGGTGGCAACATATTTTTCCCCGTGTGTGTGTGTGTGTGGGGGGGGGTGGTGGTGGTAAACATACCGGAATATGTTCATTTTATACTATTTATTTCTTTTTAAAATTTTACACTGTAGCGTTGCATATGGAACTTACCATTTGAAGTATTGTACAACCGAGGCTTGAATATTGGGCCAGTTGGGGCCAGTTGTTTCGACTTTTTAGTGGTGTATCCTTCTCTCCTTCCTCTGCCTGAACACTTTCCTCTCCTTGGCTCCTCTCTTCTGTCTCATCTTGACCTCTCTGAGCTCTGTCTAATTCAGATTCTCTCTCTGTCTATGGTGGTATACAAACAGGTTAGAAAATATCAAGTGTCATGTTTTGTCCTGCAGGATTTTTTTGTCATGGTTTACATAAATGACAAAAATATGTGTATTTTTTGCATTTTTATTCTAGTGTTTCTTTTTTTCCATTGAGAGAGTAGGGAAAGGAAAGAAACATTCATAATAGTAATGTACTCATGCATACTTAAATTATATGGTCAGGTGGGTATAGTAACCAGAAATTCTACTCATGTAAAAGCAGTGCTTTGAAATTAATAATTAAGAGTAGGCAACGAAAAATTTCTAATTGAGTTAAGGGTACAAAGAGCATTTATTCATTCATCTTCTACCGCTTAATCCTTTTTGGGGTTGCGGGGGGGCTGGAGCCTATCCCAGCATCTTTGGCCGAGAGGCAGGGTACACCCTGGACAGATCACCAGTCCATCGCAGGGCCAACACAGAGAGACAAACAACCATTCACTCTCACAGTCATACCTAAGGACAATTTAGAATCCCCAGTTTTGATGCCAGTTAACCTAACTTGCATGTTTTTGGCATGTGGGAGGAAACCGGAGAAATCCCAGAGTAAACCCACGCAGACACCCAGGATCCCCCAGCCAGGGATGAGTTGCTGTGCTGCCGCAGTGCTAACCACTCGGCCACCGCACCACCGGTACAAAGAGCAGCCACTTAAAAACTTGAGTAATGACTTCAGTCTTGAAGGTTTGAGGTATTTCTCAAAAATTTATAACAATTTTCTTATAGTTTTCTACTTTTCTCTGTAAATCTAAAGTTGAAACCATGTTCCTCAAATTTGTAATTTCCTCTTGTAAAATTGACTTTTCTTGTACATTTGAAACTTTATTATAAATTTGGGGATTATTTTATGACTAATTTTTGTCTGTTTTTTAAAATAAAATTACTGTTTTTTTAAGATAAATTTGAAACAGACTGTGGTAAATTTTTTTTTTTTACTTTTTCCTTATAACAATTTACATTTTTGACCATAATTTTGCAGTCAGAACAGAACAATAATTTAACTGTGATTACAAAGAAAAAATATTAATAAAATTGTATTTAATGAAATAAATGAACTTAAATGACCAAGGATGCCGTTATTTCTGTTATAATATTTCTTTATATTTACAGTTTTGGTTTTTTTTTAGAAATCTCCTCACCACCCAGACAGCAGGAAAAACCTCCTTTATTTTGAAATCCAATGTTGGCACGTTTAGTTTGTCTGAAGGCTGCTGACAGATTAAAATCATTGACTTTGTGAATTTCGGTCATCTTAACCTTCCAGGTACATAATAGGGAACTGTAGTGGACTCTAAAGACATAATTCACCACAATATGTGTTCATGTACAGAATGATCTGTTTAGGCAGTTATAGTTGTGAAGTGACTACACGACCGGTCTTCTAGTATCACAATATCGGGCCGGGAAGTGCCTACAGTTCGATTCTTTTTTTTTTTTTTTTCAATAGTAGAAAATACACACAAATTACAAATATACTAATAATACAAGTAAATACTTCTTAATTTTGCTATTAGGTTAAAAACACATATTTATTTATTTTCCATCAGGCGCGTCAGGGAGCCCTTTGGGTCCGACAGCTCGGGCACTCGGCAGCTCGGGTGTTTCACACACATACACATCCATCCTTCATTCATTCCCATTAACACGTTTTGGGGTTTTGTTCAATACAACGCACGAAACCACTCCTGCACGTGGGTTTTTCATTCACTAAGTGGCTCCTGGCCACGTAGTGCAGACATAAATGGCCGGCTCCTGGTCGTTTAGCAACAGCTGTTATAGTTATGCTCTCAGGCTTTCTCATCAGGCACCTCTCTAGGCAGCCACTGAAGGACCTCAGTTTAGAGCTAGTGTTTTTAGTTGTTGCTTTGTCACTGCCGCTGGAGAATAAAAACGGGACGCCTGCTCGTGTGAGAAAAGAGAAATTGCCAGTCTCATAACTTAATATTGTAGTGGCTGGTGAAATATATCCTCAGCAACTCATCAGTCCCCCTTGCCTTTCCCTTCATATGAAGCCAGCTGTATATGAATTCTAACCACATCTCTTAGCTAAGCGACTCTTCCATTATGGCTCCCGTTTCCAGCGGGTTAAAAACATGATAAACGCCAGTGCTTACATACCTCTTATGATTTTTTTTCCAGGTTTAAAGTACTTCAATAAACTCATGTTTCTGTCGGACAGTCACGCTTCGTGAGACACTGCTGGCTGACTGGAAAACTCGTGTGAGCGGGGCGCTTCTAAACTCCACGCGGATGACGGCCACGCGCATTGTTCGTGTGCGCGCTTGCGGAAAGTCATTGCTTCATATATTTTTATTAATAAAATCATATCGGCTTGACGTGGCGGTACGATTTCTGGCGAAGCAGACCGCCATGGAGAAATGTCACCAGAGGAAACCCTGCGCTGTCTATGTCCATAAAATCGAGACTTAAAAAGAGTTAATGAGAAAAATGTTGACGTGTTCAATACTTATTTTCCCCGCTTTATTCCCTTCTAGACGTTACTTTATCTTCGTTAAAGTTTTAAATCCCGGACAAGCCCCAGTTTGTTATACTCCGGCTCAAGGACCATAACAGTTAAAGCTAAGCAAGTGGGGAATTTCTAAAGGAAAGCAGTTTATTAACAGAAAATACTTTAAACATAACCAAAACTTAGGGAGTTGGCAGGAAAATATGATGCCACAAAACTACACAAAAAACTCAAGCAAAGCATGCCATGATGTGTAGGGCCAGACCAGACGGTCACAATGGAACCACCTTTATAGTGAGTGGAGACAGTGGCCAGCTGTCTTCACTTCCTTGATGAAGAGGTGGAGCTTCAATTCAAATATAATCTGCAACACACACAAACATCAACAGAATAAAGGAAACACAGGCAGGCCTGAAGGATGACCCTGGGGTCATCACATTAGACATTATTTTACTTTAGTTATAGTTTTATTTACTCACACTGGGATCCAAGGCAGCTAGCTGAAGCTAGCAGTTTAGCCACTCATTCACGTGTATTTCTGTACTATTGTACTCCAGGGACCGGTCGTATCCTGTTGACTAATAAAAAAACGCACCCTTGTCCACCAGTGATGTTTTACTTCATTCGTTCTTTAACACAGGTTTACATTAGTTGACTCAGGCTCGATGGAAGTTAGCAAGTAAGATTAGCGATAGTGAGTTAAATGCAGTCTTAGAGATTTAAAGAGATGTGCACTGAAACCAGCCATTCTGAAAAAGGCTGCAAAAGATGATTCACAAGGGTGCAGCAATAATGAAAGAACATTTGAGCAAAATATGTCACAAACATTTCATTAAGACTTGTGTGAGCTGTTAAAATATTGAAGAAGTGTAGTCAGTGGCCCCTTTAAAATCAGATTGAAATAGCAGTACATTGTGACAGTTCATAATGGAGCAATAATTGGCTGATAATTACCGTGGTGTGAAAAAGTGTTTGCCTCCTTCCTGATTTCTCATTTTTTTTGTATGTTTGTCACACTTAAATGTTTCAAATCATCAAACAAATTTAAATATTAGACAAAGATAACACAAGTAAACACAAAATGCAGTTTTTAAATGAAGGTGTTTATTATGACGGGGAAAAAAAATCCAAACCTGGATGGCCCTGTGTGAAAAAGTGATTGCCCCCTAAACCTAATAACTGGTTGGGCCACCCTTAGCAGCAACAACTGCAATCAAGCATTTGCGATAACTGGCAATGTGTAGAGGAGCTTGAAATAACGAGGCGATGTGATTCATAAACCAAAGTTTATTATCAGCTCCTCTAACAAGTCTCATCTAGGTGCAGCAGCAGAAGAAGTAAGACAGCGAACACCTTCGGCTCTACGAACTTATACTCGCACATAACAAAAGACATGCATATCAAAAGCTGACATCCCTCATTATCTTAATCCCCCTTTGTCTTCGTACTCCTCCGCCTGGCCCTGGGGGGTCAGGGCAACCCATCCGGTCTCCACCGCAGTGCCTTGGATGCTCTTTAATCTTCACTGGCGGTTGAGACTCTTTGTCCTGTTCTGAGGTGTGAAGTCGCCTTACATATGTAATCACCAAACATTCTCACATGCTTCAACATATGTAGGTTATGGAATATATGATTAATATAGACCACAGCCCCCCCCCAAACAACTAAGAAAAGGACAATAGAAAAATTCACAGTTTAAGATAATTATTATGACATACTAACTGCTACATCTCTTGCCACAGAAGAAACTTTCCAGCAGCCATGCTCCTAAGAGAGTTCAGTGGTAATCATAACAGCATAGTAAAATCACAAGTCAGTCCTAAACTGTTACAGCACAATTAGTGAACAACTGTTGAGTAGTTTGCTTCAGTCTCTGTGCCGTCTGGGTTTTAATCTTCTCCCGAATCTGCTGTGGGTCCGCTTGGGCGTCCTGCTGGGACCTTCCTGTAAGGAATCTGCAGCTTCGGAAGGAGAGTGGTTAATTGTTCCCTGCAGGGGGGCTGAGTCTTTTCTCTTGGGGGGTCTACCCCGCCGAGGTGCTCTCGTCAACCGTGCAGGCTCGTCTCTCAACAAGAAGGCAGGTTTAAGTCTGTCAATGCTGACTGTTTCTTTTCTATCCCCAAAATCAAGCACAAAGTGTTTGTCACCAGGTTCCAGCACTCTGAATGGTCCATCGTATGGTGGGCGGAAAGTTGGTTTTAAAGCTTCATGCCTAACAAAAACGAATTCAGCGTTTTTTAAAGCTTGGGGGACAAAAACCCGTGGAAAAGAGTGATGTGCCGGCCCGGGGAGAGAGTCCGGTCCGTTGCTGCCTACAAACCTCGGGGCTGGAAAATGCCCTGGCTCTGGGTTCTCTGGTAAAAATTCAGCTGGGAGCCTGAGAGGTTGTGCAAAAACTAATTCTGCTGGGGAGGCGTCTAGATCCTCTTTGGGCGCAGCACGCAACCCCAATAAAACCCAGGGAAGTTTATTTACCCAATTTGTATCCGTTAGTGAGGCTCTGAGGGCAGCCTTTAAAGATCTGTGAAAACGCTCGCATAACCCATTAGCCTGAGGGTGATAAGCGGTGGTGCGGTGAATTGTCGCCCCTAAGCTGCTGGCCATGGCTGACCAAAGCTCCGAGACAAATTGAGGCCCCCTATCGGACGTGATGTCCGATGGGACGCCGAAACGTGCCACCCAGTTTGTCAAAAAAACGCGAGCGACTTCCTCCGCTGTGGTTGACGCCAGAGGGACCGCCTCTGGCCAGCGCGTGGTGCGGTCTATCATTGTTAAGAGGTGTGTGAAACCTTGGGAGGAAGGTAGTGGCCCCACGAGGTCGACATGAACGTGGTCGAACCTTCTAGCAGGGATTCAAAAAGGCTCCAGAGGGGCTTTTGTGTGTTTGTGTACTTTGGCGCGCTGACAAGAAATGCAAGTCTTTGCCCATTCTTTTACGTTTTTGCGCAGGCCAGGCCACACAAACTTTTCGGCAACCATTTTAACTGAAGCGCGCACACCTGGGTGCGCGAGGGAGTGAATCGAGTCGAAAATACGGCGGCGCCATGCAGCTGGGACTAACGGGCGAGGTCGGCCGGTTGAGATGTTGCATATTAGGGGGGGCACACCGTCGCGTAGACCCCTTTTCTCCAGCCTTAACCCTGTTGGTCCAGACAGGAGTGCGCGCACGTCTGCGTCACTACTTTGTTCCTCTGCCATGGCTGCATAATCTATCCCTGCATGGATTGGGGCCGCGTATGTGTCCGCGTTGGTGAAGAGTTCCGCGGCTGAGGTAGTATAATCTGTCTCCTCGCACTCTGGCGATGTCACAGTGCGAGAGAGGCAGTTTGCTACCACGTTAAGTTTGCCTGCCACATGTCGAATGTCTGTGGTGAACTCTGAAATCGCAGCTAGCTGTCTTTGTTGCCTGCCTGACCACGGTTCGGAAATTTTAGCCATAGCAAAGGTGAGCGGTTTGTGGTCTACAAAAGCCGTAAAATGCCGCCCCTCTAACCAAAACTGGAAGTGGCGGATGGATAAATGGAGCGCTAGTAGCTCTCTGTCAAAAGTGCTGTATTTACGCTCAGTTTGGTTTAGCGATTTGCTGAAGAATGCCAAAGGTTGCCAGATTCCGCCGACGTGTTGTTCTACAACTGCCCCTATGGCCAGGTCTGAAGCGTCTGTGGTTAGCGCAATGCGGGCCGAGGGATCGGGGTGAACCAACAATGTGGCATTAGCTAGGGCGCTTTTTACTTCCGCGAAGGCGCGTTCGCGCTCCGGGGTCCATTCGACCGCGTTGGAAGGTTTTTGTTTTCTGAGCGTGTCATACAGGGGCTGCATGAGCTGAGCTGCGTGGGGGAGGAAGCGGTTGTAAAAATTAACCATGCCCAAAAATTCCTGCAGCGATTTGACCGTTTGTGGCCGTGGGAAACTTTTTACTGCGTGAACTTTGTCTGGAAGTGGGACTGCCCCCTTCGGAGAAACTCTGTGTCCTAAAAAATCAATTTGTGACACGCCGAATTTGCATTTGGCTGGATTGATTATTAACCCGTGCTCTTCTAGTCTCTGAAAAACCATAGTGAGATGCTGTTCGTGTTCTTCCTCAGACGAGCTGGCTACCAGCATATCGTCGAGGTAGACGAACACGAAAGGGAGGTCGCGTAATACTGCATCCATCATCCGCTGAAAGGTTTGAGCAGTGCCTTTGAGGCCGAAAGGCATCCGCAAAAATTCAAAAAGACCGAAGGGGGTTATTACAGCTGTTTTAGGAATGTCCTCTGCTCGAACTGGGACTTGATGATAACCACGGACCAGGTCTATTTTTGAAAAAATGCGCGCACCCGCCAGATGTAGTGAAAAGTCTTGAATGTGAGGAATTGGGTAGCGGTCATGCGCTGTCGCATTGTTTAATCTGCGGTAATCGCCGCACGGCCTCCAAGAACCGTCAGATTTCGGGACCATGTGAAGTGGTGACGCCCAGGGGCTTTTTGAGCGTCTGATAATGCCTAATTTTTCAAGGGTGGTGAACTCGTCCCGAGCTATGGCGAACTTGGTCGCGTCTAAGCGCCGAGCTTTGGCGAATATGGGTGGGCCCATTGTGGGAATAAAATGTTCGATCCCGTGTCTAGCCACTGTGGCTGAGAATTTGGGAATTGTGAGTGCTGGAAATTGGGTGAGGAGTTGATCAAACTTACCTCCTGCTGTGGTGACGCTAGCCTGCACGGGTGGTGGAGAAAGTCGAGCTGAGCAGGGAATAGAAGCAAAGGACAGTGCATTAACCAAGCGCCTGTTCGCTAGATCAACTAATAACCCATGTGCACACAAAAAATCTGTGCCCAACAAGTTAAAACTCACCGCCGCTACAACAAATGTCCATCTGTAGTTGCGGCCGTGGATGCAGAGGGGCAGGCTCTTTTCGCCAAAAGTGTCGATGATGGAGCCATTGGCTGCCACCGCTCCATTGCCCCAGGGGCCCATGGCCCGGTCTGCTTGGGAGGGCATGACAAAACTTAGTTGAGCTCCCGTGTCGATAAGGAACCGCTTGCCGGTGTGTCGGTCCGTCACATATAAAAGCTTGCTTTTTTCGCCGAGAACCGCCGCTGTTAACGGCTCTCGGCTTCGGCGTTTTCCCGAAATCATGAATTTGCAGGGGGGAACGCATTTGTAAGCCTTCTCGGCGAAGCGTTGGTGGTAATAACAAACGTCGCTCCGTCTGTTGCGTCCTGGCCGTGTCGCTGTCACCGCGGGCTGATTCTGCTCGGTGATTTGTGGCTCCTCGTGGCTCCGGACATCAGCGTTGAGGTCTGCGGATGCTGCTGTGGGTGTCTGCTCCTTGCAGGCGTTGACGAGCCGTTGAGCTTCGTGAGCCAGTGTGCGGAAGTCTTGCTGGGTGCTGCATCGCATGTTGGCCAGCGTCCCTCTCATGTGTGGCGGCAGCGTACTGAGGAATATGAAATGGAAGAGGAAGTTGTCATTGTCCTCTTCTTTAAGTTGCAGCAAGTCCTCCATGAGGGCCTTGGGTCTGCCTCCTCTGTGGCCGTAGACCGCCAGGATCCTCTCGGCTCTCTCCTCGGCTGAGGGGACGTAATTTGCCACGATGGTCGCTTTCAGTTCTTTATATTTGTCCTGGGCCGGCAGCTGCTGGATTATGCTCCGCACACATCTCGAAGTGGCGGCGTCGAGTTTGGCGACGATGTGATAGAACTTTGTATCGTCAGCCGTGATGCCCGCAAGTGCAAACTGGGCTTCAGCTTGCTGAAACCACGAGGCGGGGTCTTCCTGCCAGAAGTCCGGCAGCTTGACGGTGACGGCGTTTGTGTGGACCGTCACTGATGTGTCCGCAGGGTGAGAGTGCCTTGCTTCGGCTCTCTCCGCGGCGCTGGTGCTCGGTTGAGCCCTCTCTATCACTTCTGCCGTGGGGGAACGTCGTCCATCTGTTCCCCTGTCTGCATGGGCGCCGGCGTCTGCCTGGGTCGCCACAGATGAGTCGATCGCGGGGGAATGCCTCTGGTCCATTCTCGCGTCAGGGTCACCAGTGTAGAGGAGCTTGAAATAACGAGGCAATGTGATTCATAAACCAAAGTTTATTATCAGCTCCTCTAACAAGTCTCATCTAGGTGCAGCAGCAGAAGAAGTAAGAGAGCGAACACCTTCGGCTCTACGAACTTATACTCGCACATAACAAAAGACATGCATATCAAAATCTGACATCCCTCATTATCTTAATCCCCCCATTGTCTTTGTACTCCTCCGCCTGGCCCTGGGGGGTCAGGGCAACCCATCCGGTCTCCACCGCAGTGCCTTGGATGCTCTTTAATCTTCACTGGCGGTTGAGACTCTTTGTCCTGTTCTGAGGTGTGAAGTCGCCTTACATATGTAATCACCAAACACTCTCACATGCTTAAACATATGTTGGTTATGGAATATATGATTAATATAGACCACAAATGAGTCTTTTTACAGCACTGTGGAGGAATTTTGGCCCACTCTTCTTTGCAGAATTGTTGTAATTCAGCCACATTGGAGGGTTTTCCAGCATGAACCACCTTTTTAAGCTCATGCCACAACATCTTAAACAGATTCAGGTCAGGACTTAGACTAGGCCACTCCAAAGTCTTCATTATGTTGTCCTTAAGCCATTCAGAGGTGGACTTGCTGGTGTACGTTGATTTCTATAAATTGAACAGTATAAAACATCCAGAAGATAAGGGGTCCTGTGACGTATTCAGGAGTACGTCACTGCTGCCCAAAGTCGGCTCAGTTCAAGGAGATGCTGAGGCCGTCCATCGCTCACACAGACGGCCGCATCCCAAACTCCATGTCAGTAACCTCACATCTACTCACTTATCACTCTGCCACCGAAAGATACTGCTGGCCTTAAAACAGGATTATCTACTAGATACTGATGCAGAGACAGAAGGTCATCGACTTGAATTTGAGCCCAAAACAACAATGGATAAAAAGAAAATAATGGAAAATCAGAGAATTGGTGTGTTTAGTTTGAAATGGAAAAGTAAACAATTACTGTATGGATGCAGCAATTTCATTTTTTGAGCTTTAGTGCACAGTGACAAAATATGAACTGAGTGATGTGACTTCAAATCATTATCAAGGGTAATTAAACAATTTACTTTGGTTTCAGTACTTCAATTTTTTTTTTACTTTTTTGGGGGGGGTACAGAGGATTGGCAATCTAATCACTTTTATTTTGAAAACGTCATCTTAGTGAGGGAACAGACTTTGGCTGTTTTCAAAAAAGAGAAATACAGTTCTTTATTTCTAAATCCATAATGTGATAATGTGATACTGTTGTCATCGAGACCAGCCCGAGATCAGACAGAGACCAGAGTCTCCCAAGACAAAGTCAAGACCAAGACCTCTGTGTATGTACTGCAGGTCTTGGGAGACGCTGGTCTTGACAACAACACTATAATGTGAAACTGATGCAGCGGTCACCAACACTAAAGCAGCTCTTCATCACTGTGACTGATTTTCTGCTAGCCTAGCATTAGCAGGCTTGTTGTTAGGAGGATGCAACTGAGGGAAAAGAGTCATTAAGTGAGCTAAATGGAGCTAAGAGAGGAGAGACTCATTTACAGTGTTGTGAAAAAGTGTTTGCCCCCTTCCTGATTTCTCATTTTTTTGTATGTTTGTCACACTTAAATGTTTCAGATCATCAAACAAATTTAAATATTAGACAAAGATAACACAAGTAAGCACAAAATGCAGTTTTTAAATGAAGGTGTTTATTATTAAGGGTAAAAAAAAAAATCCAAAAATCCAAAAAATCCAAAGCTTGTGTGAAAACTGACCCCCCCCCCAAAAAAACCAATATAAATTAATCAATCAATCAATACATCAGATTTATATAGCACTTTATCATAGACACTCAAAGACGCTTTACAGAAATTAAGGGTCATCCACCATCTGGATGGATGAAGCAGCCACAATACGGCGCCATCCCTTTTAACCATTCACACACACATTCACACAAAGGGCCAATTTAGAGTCTCCAGTTAACCTAACCTGCATGTTTTTGGCATGTGGGAGGAAACCGGAGGAACCGGAGGAAACCGGAGAAAACTGTGGTTTTTTAACTGTGGTTTATCACATCTTTGGAAAGCTGAGTTCAATTTCTCTAGCCACACCCAGGCCTGATTACTGCCACACCTGTTCTCAATCAAAAAATCACTTAAATAAGACCTGCCTGACAAAGTGAAGTCAACCAAAAGATCATCAAAAGCTAGACATCATGCTGCAATCCAAAGAAATTCAGGACCAAATGAGAAACAAAGTAATTCAGATTTATCAGTCTGGAAAAGGTTATAAAACCATTTCTAAAGCTTTGGGACTCCAGTGAACTACAGTGAGAGCTGTTATCCACAAATGGCGAAAACATGGAACAGTGGTGAACCTTCCCAGGATTGGCCGGCCGACCAAAATTACCCCAAGAGCACAGTGACAACTCATCCAAGAGGTCACAAAAGACCCCACAACAACATCCAAAGAACTGCAGGCCTCACTTTCCTCAGTTAAAGTCAGTGTTCATGATGCCACCATAAAAAAGAGACTGGGCAAAAATGGCCTGCATTGCAGAGTTCCAAGATGAAAACCACTGCTGAGTAAAAAGAACATAAAGGCTTATCTCAGTTTTGCCAGAAAACATCTTGATGATCCCCAGGACTTTTGGTAAAATACTCTGTGGACTGACGAGACAAAAGTTGAACTTTCTGGAAGGTGTGTGTCCCATTACATCTGGCGTAAAGCATTTCAGAAAAGGAACATCATACCAACAGTAAAATATGGTGGTGGTAGTGTGATGGTCTGGGGCTGTTTTGCTGCTTCAGGACCTGGAAGACTTGCTGTGGTGAATGGAACCATGAATTCTGCTGTCTACCAAAAAATCCTGAGGGAAAATGTCCGGCCATCTGTTTGTGACCTTAAGCTGAAGAGCACTTGGGTTCTACAGAAGGACAATATCCAAAACCCACCAGCAAGTCCACCTCTGAATGGCTTAAGAAAAACAAAATGAAGACTTTGGAGTGGCCTCATCAAAGTCCTGACCCGAATCTGATTGAGATGCTGTGGCATGACCTTTAAAAAGGCGGTTTATGCTTGAAAACTCCAATGTGGCTGAATTACAACAATTCTGCAAGGATGAGCAGGCCAAAATTCCTCCACAGTGCTGTAAAAGACTTATTGCCAATTATCGCACATGCTTGATTGCAGTTGTTGCTGCTAAGGGTGGCCCAACCAGTTATTAGGTTTAAGGAGAAATCACTTTTTCACACGGGGCCATGTTGGTTTGGATTTTTTTTCCCCCTTAATAATAAACACCATTTAAAAACTGCATTTTGTGATTACTTGTGTTATCTTTGTCTAACATTTAAATTTGTTTGATCTGAAACATTTAAGTGTGACAAACATACAAAAAATGAGAAATCAGGAAGGAAGCAAACACTTTTTCACACCACTGTATTTTCTACAAGACTGAGGTCAGTGCTTTGTGATGGCCACTCCAAAACATTGACTTTGTTGTCCTTAAGCCACTTTGTATCTACTTTGATGGTATACTTAGGGTCATTGTTCATTTGGAAGACCCATTTCACATCAGACAATTTTATGGTCAAATCATGTGGCAGGAGTTCCACTCAGTGACTCGAAAGTGGTTTTCTACACCCATTTATTGTCATTTATTGCTGTTCTGGCACTCTTTGCCTTTCTCACTGGCATATGAAAGGGTTTGGTAGTGGTGTGGTTAAAAAAAACCTTCAGGTTTTAGCACCATAAAGAGTTAATCATGACATAAATAATGTATGTACAGTTAATTACCTTTCAACAAATACTGTATACATTTTACCATACACTGAGTGTAAAACGTCATTCCTTCCATATGTCTGTCGGCACTGGGCATAAAGGAAATTGATGTATCTGCATTTTGACACCGTTATTGTTAATAGGAGTGGCTCTCATATGAGTCTTTATCATGACCCCCCCCCCCTTCCCCATCCATCATAGATGAATGCAGGTTAGCACTTCTGATGTCATGTGCTTAGAGTAGCCGTTCTGATGGAGCCGGTTAAGTTGCAGTGGGACACGAGTGAAATTCAGCTTCCTGTTTTTGATATTTATTCAAGATGTCAGTCCATCCATTGTGGTTTCGCTGTATTTTTATGATTTTTGATTTCTGTTTGAGTGATGCCACACTGGGTTAATTGAGATTTTAACAGCAACCAACATACCGTATTTTCTATATAAGAATCAAGTGAGGACCATTTTATGCATTCACTGGAGGTTTTTTTTTTTTTTCTGTCCACGACATACAGTGGGGAAAATAAGTATTGAACACGTCAACATTTTTCTTATTAAACATATTTCTGGACTTCCGGTTATGGCTGCCACGTAAGACGGACGTGTCTCGCTCTGCTCTGCTCCTGGAGAAAAAGAATCGACAAATAACTCTCTCATTTGGGACAGAACGTATCCCAGCGTTTGGGCGAGGATATGTCGGCGAAGCCTAAGGCTGGAAAACCAGGTAAAGGAAAAAGCGAGCCGCCGAAACAGTCCAAATTAACGGACTTTCAGGTCTGTGACGCAGCAAATAAAACTCCATATATGGCGGAGGAGGCTGGCAACGGTGCGATGTCTGCGGGGGGAGGCGCAGATGCACTGATGGCTGCCATGAGTTCAATGAGAGCGGACTTTTCCTCTAGATTTGATGGGATTATGACAGCGTTGGAAGGAATGAGAAAGGAATTGGGTGACTGTGTAGAACGAACGGCGCAGATGGAGCTCCGTCTCGCTAGTGCTGAAGATGACGTCACCCGTCTTCAATTAAAGGTGCGCACTTTGGAAAAAAAAATAAATCTCTGGAAAATAATATTTTGGATTTGGAATCTCGGTCGAGACAGAATAACTTGAGGCTGGTGGGTCTTCCAGAGGAATCAGAAGGTCTGGACGTATGTTCCTTTCTGGAAAAGTGGATTCCGGAGGTGCTGGGCAGCGAGGAGTTGCAATCAGCAGTGGTTCTGGAAAATGCACATCGTATTGGCCCACGGAGAGATAAGGGACCGCCGAGGACCTTAATTATGAAGTTTCTTAGCAACAGAGACAGGATGAAGATCTTCAACGCTGCACGAGCTAAAGGAGAGATTAAACACCAGGACCAGCAGGTGCGGTTCTACCCAGATTTGGCCACAGGAATCCAGCAATTGAGGAAGCAGTTTGATCCCATACGTAAGGAGCTGCGCAACCTTGGGATTCGTCATGGTGTAATCTATCCTGCGAGACTGCTGACCACGTATGAGGGCAGAACCCACATCTTCAAGACCCCAGAGGAGGCGCAGGAGTTCATCAAGAAGATCAAAGAAGAAGAAGAGACTGGTGGGAGCTAAGCATGAACAAAATATAAGGTAGAATAATTAAGCATTTGCACAGGCATCTGACTGACTTGAAGTAAATAGTAAGTTTACAAAATATAGATTGTATTATATATTAAAAAAACAAAACAAAAACAAAACAAACAAAAAAAACTATAATGTACAAAGTTGTTAAAAATTTTGGAGTTAAGTTGGAAAACTACAGAGGAGAGTTAATGTTACGTCATTAAAAGCAGTAGAGTTAGGGTGATTGGGAGGATGAAGAAGGAGTGGCTTAGGCTGTTCCCCGTGGGTGTGGAACGGTCGATGGCTATATCGGGAGACAGAATTTTTCTTTTGATTTTGGGGGGTTTGCCACAAGTGTGGGAAGGGGAAATTTGTTTGTGTGTAGTTTGTAGGATGAATGTTCAACCACTCATGTTTTTGCTTCTCTGTATGAGCATGTTTACACTGCAAGGTAATCCCAAACTCTCTATTGATCATAAACCAAAGTGTTAATCTTAATTTAACTTCATGGAATTGCAGAGGTCTACAAAATTTAAAAAAACTTAAACAAGTTATGAATAAAATAAAAGACATGGGTTCAAAAATTGTGTTTTTACAAGAAACTCATCTAATAGAGGAGGATGTTAAAAGAATTAGGAGTAGATGGCAAGGAAGTGTATTCACCTCTTCATTTTCATCCCGAGCCAGGGGAGTTATGACTCTCATACATAAATCAGTTCCTTTTCAAGTGAAAAATGTAATTGGAGACAAATTTGGAAGATATGTAATCATTCAAGGTTCTTTGCTATTAGAAAATATAAACCTTGTGAACTTATATGGTCCCAATATAGATGATCAGAAGTTCTTTGCTAATTTATTTCTTATCTTATCATCACTTACAGGGCAACATATAATAGCAGGGGATTTTAATTGTACATTGAATCCAGGTATAGATAGATCAACAGGACTGGATTGTACGCACATTGGATGTAGGACGACTATTAATCATTTTATGAAAGAATTGAGATTGTTAGATATATGGAGAGAAATGAAACCACAAGTTAAAGCCTATTCTTGTTATTCCAGTACCTACAAGACATTCTCACGTATTGATTATTTTTTGATTTCCACAGAATTAAGGTCCAAGATTCAAAACTGCTTTTATGATAACATCGTGATCTCTGATCATGCACCCTGTTGTCTAATATATGTAGATAAAAAATTGACAAAGGAATCAGGTAGATGGCAATTTCAGCATAAATGGCTTCAGGATGAGGAATTTGTCAAGTATATAGAAAAACAGATAGACGAGTTCTTTGACATCAATACTACACAAACATCAGCATGTGTAAAGTGGGAGGCTTTCAAAGCTTTTATTAGGGGACATATTATTAGTTATACAGGATCAAAATCTAAGAAGACTCGAGAGGAGAGAGCTAAATTGGAACATAAAATAAAAAGTCTTCAGGAAAAAGTGTATGCAGGAAGTGACCCAAGGTTGGAGAATGAATTACTGATTTTGAGAGCTGAATACGACAAAAAATCAGCGAATAGAGCTGCCTCGAGTCTTCTAAGATTGAAACAATCTTTTTATGAACAAGGTGAAAAATCAGGAAAATTATTAGCATGGCAGATTAAACAATTAGAAATTAAAACACCAATTACCAGTATTATAAGTAACGGACAGGTAGTTATAGATCCTTTAGAAATTAATAGAGCCTTTAGAGATTACTATGAAAAATTATATGATACCAAAAATGAACCTGATTTAACAAAACTAAATGGGTTTTTGAACGAACTATCTATACCGTGTATTCCAAATGAAAACAGGGAGATATTGGAGTCTAAAATTAGTCAAGAAGAAGTTGGGCTAGCCATTGATAATATGAAATCAGGAAAAAGTGCAGGACCAGATGGTCTTCCAGTTGACCTTTATAAAAAATTTAAGAATAAATTAATAAAACCTTTTTTGGAAATGGTTTTAGAAGCATTTCAAAATAATAATTTACCATCATACATAAATAATGCCTTAATTATACTGCTGCCAAAACCAGGTAAGCCCTCTAATAAATGTGAAAATATGAGACCAATAAGCCTATTAAACGCCGACCTTAAGATAATCTGTAAAATTTTAGCAAGACGAATACAAGAAATTTTACCAAATATTATTAATCGAGATCAGAATGGCTTTATAAAGGGTAGACAAGGCTTCCATAATGTAAGAAGACTATTTAATATTATTTATTTTAATAAAGAAGCACCGGATACAGCTCTCCTATCACTGGACGCCGAAAAGGCCTTTGATAGAGTTGAATGGCCCTTTCTTTTTGAAGTCCTACAAAGGTTTGGACTTGGAAATAATTTCATAAAATGGGTTCAAATAATATACAATAATGCTACAGCAGAAATCCTAACAAATAACAATATTTCAAAACCAATAAAAATCAATAGAGGATGTCGACAAGGCTGTCCACTTTCACCTTTACTGTTTACTATGGCAATTGAACCTTTAGCGATAGCGATACGTTTACATTCACAAATATATGGAATTAAAGTTGGACCAACAGAACATAAAATCTCCCTGTACGCCGATGACATAATTTTGTTTATGTCGAATCTAAAAAAATCAATTCCAACCTTGTTGAATTTAATAAAGAATTTTGGGGAAATATCAGGATATAAAATAAATAAAACTAAATCTTCAATATTAATGCTAAATGAGACCCAGAGAAATTACCCAGCCCCTGAGGTAAATCAATTCAATGTTGTAAATCAGTTTAAATATTTAGGAATCCAAATTGTGCCTAAGCTAGAATCAGTCGCCAGTGTCAACTATGAAGCCTTAATGTCAGATATCAATGAGTTAACTCAGAGATGGATGTCACTACCAATGTCGATGATCGGGAGAATCAATATACTTAAAAGTAATATTTTACCTAAAATACTTTATTTATTTCAATACATTCCCTTATCACCACCTTTAGATCTATTCTCAAGAATAAAAAAAAAGTTAGTGGAATTTATATGGAACAACAGGAGGGCTAGATTACGTTTGTCTTTATTATATTTACCATTTGATCGTGGAGGTCTGAAATGTCCAAATTTTATGTTGTATTATTGGTCGGCACAACTGAGGTCTATGACATATTATTTTTCATCAAATGATCTCCCTCACTGGACTGAAATGGAATCATACAATTTACCTTTACCTCTTCCCATATTCATATACTCAGATTCGGCAAAAAAATTACAAAAACAAGTTAAAAATCCATTTGTAAAGCATATGATCAAAATATGGTGTGAAGCTAAAAACTATTTAAAAGAACCACAGTTATTGTCACAATTTAGTCCAATATGGGGTAATCAATATTTTAAACCAGGGAGAGCGGACGCTGTATTTAAAGTATGGAATTTAAAAGGGATACAAAAGATTCAGGATTTATATTTGCCATGTGCAGATAACATAATGTCTTTTGAAGAGCTGAGGATCAAATTTAATCTCAATAGAACACATTTTTTTAAATATCTTCAACTTAGAAACTTTATTCGATCAAATCAAAATAAAGCTCTCACTCGACCTATTTATTCATCCTTGGAAAAAATGATGATGAAAGATAGTAAAAGAAAGGGTATTATTTCAGAGTTTTATAACTCATTGACACTATCTTCAAGTGAAAATTCACTGAAAAGATTAAACTACTGGAAAGAAGATCTGCAAACTGAAATTTCAGAGGAACAATGGGAATTGGCTTGTACAGAAGCTCAAACCAAATCAATAAATGCACGCCTTAAATTGATACATTTCAAATGGTTAATGCGGATGTATGTTACACCGGAGGAATTAAATAGATATAACAAAAATATACCAGATACATGCACAAAATGCATGGAAAGTAAAGGAACCCTATTTCATTGTTTATGGGAATGTAGATTAATAAGAATGTTTTGGGAAGAGGTGAGGGTAACAATTGAAAAAATAATCTCAAAACAAATCATATTGAATCCTAAACTGTTTTTGTTGGGTCTGTACCCAGAAAAGCATAATTTTAATAAAAGTGAAAGAACATTCATAGACCTCAGTTTGCTTAATGCCAAAAAATGTATTGCACTATTATGGAAAAAGACTCATAGACCAGATGTGACTCAGTGGTTAAGACAGATGTTAACAAACCTTCCATTAGAAAGAATAACATATATACTGAAATCAAAGGAAATTGTGTTTGAGAATATATGGAGACCTTTTATTGATTATGTAAAAAATTTAAACATAACTCTTGAAGAAGAAGGTGAATGATGTGTGTGGACCTTGTAAATTCCAAACTGGTGAACATAATATGTATACTTATGTATTGGATTGTCTAGACTAAACAGAGGAGCATTGTTGAAGACTTGATTTTGTTGGTGGTTGTTGGTGTTTTTAGTGCATTTTTTTTTTTGTAGTACTTTAGTGTTAGTGTTTGATTGTTTGTATCATGTTTGTTAAAAAAAAAAAAAGGTTCAATAAAGATATTGTGGAAAAAAACCCCAACATATTTCTGATAGAGCCACTGACCTGAGATTTTCACCAGACATCAGTAACAACCCACGTACATACAAAGAAATCAAGGCAACTGTGTTCACAGAACAAGTTATATTTCATAAAGTGGAATGACACAGGGAATAAGTATTGAACACGTGAAGAAAAAGAGGTGCAAAAAGGCATAGAAAGCCAAGAAACCAGCTGAAATCCATCAGAATTTAGGAAGCTATCCCATCCCCCATCAGTGCAAATTAATTTCAGCTGGTTAAGTCCTGACTGATAGCCTTTAAAAAGGTCTATGAATACACCACAAAGAACTCATGATGGATAGAAGCAAAGAGTTCTCTCTAGACCTTCACAATCTTATAGTTGCAAAATATAAAGATGACATTAGTTCCAGGCTCATTTCTAAACTGTTGAATGTTCCAATGAGCACTGTTGGAGCCATCATTCGGAATTGGAAAGAACATCATTTTACCATAAACAGGCCACGACCAGGAGATCATCGCAAGATTTCTGACAGAGGAGTCAAAAGAATTATCAGAAGAGTTATCCAAGACCCAAAGACCACTTGTGGAGAGCTCCAGAAAGACCTGGAGTTAGCAGGTACTGCTGTTTCAAAGAAAACAATAAGTAATGCACTCAACCGACATGGGTTCGATGCCCGCTCACCTCGCAAGACTCCATTGCAGAAGAAAAAGCATGTTGAAGCTCATTTAAAGTTTGCTGCACAACATTTGGGCAAGCCAGTAAAGTACTGGGACAATATAGTTGGTCAGATGAGACTAAAATTGAACTTCTTGGATGCCACAATGCACTGCATGTTTGGAGGAGAAATGGCAGTGCACACCAGCCCCAAAACACCATGCCATCAGTGAAGTTTGGAGATGGGAGCATCATGGTGTGGGGGTGTTTTTCAGCACATGGTACAGGAAGACTTCATATAATTGAAGGAAAGATGAATGGACAAATGTACAGAGACATCCTTGATAAGAACCTGTTGTTATCTGCCAAGATGCTGAAGGTGAAATGAGGGTGGACATTTCAGTAAAACAATGATCCCAAACACACAACTGAGGAAACCCTCACCTTGCTCCAGAGAAGGAAAATAAAGCTGCTAGAATAGTCACCTGACCTGAATCCAATTGAAAATCTATGGAACGAACTGAAGATCAGAGTTCACAGAAGACACCTATGGAACCTTCAAGATTTGACGACAGTTTGTGTGGAAGAATGGGCTAAAATCACTCCTGAGCAATGCCTGCACCTAGTTTCGCCATACAGGAGGCATCTGGAAGCTGTTATTACCAAGAAAGGCTTTTCTACTAAGTATTAAAATGAATTTCACAAAGGGTGTTAAATACTTTGAGCATAAGGGTGTCCACATGTGCACCTTGCGCCAGGACACCCTAGGTCGCAGGTTGATGATCGATTTTGTTATTGTCATCAGACCTGCAACCATATGTCTTAGACAGTCGGGTAAAGAGAGGTGCAGAGCTGTCAACTGATCACCAAATAGTGGTGAGTTGGATCCGATGGCAGGGGAGGATGGCATTCAGACCTGCTAGACCCAAACGTATAGTGAGGGTGTGCTGGGAACGTGTAGCTGAGGCCTCTGTCCAGGAGGTCTTCAACTGCCACCTCCGGAAGAACTTCAAACACATTCCGAGGGAGTCTGGAGACATGGAGTCTGAATGGGCCATGTTCTCCACCTCCATTGTTGAAGTGGCTGCCCGGAACTGTGGCCGCAAGGTCGTCGGTGCATCTTGTGGTGGTAACCCCCAAACCAAGTGGTGGACACCAGTGGTGAGGGGGACCATTAAGCTGAAGAAAGGGTCCTATCGAGCTTGGTTGGCTTGTGGGACTCCTGAAGCAGTTGAGGTGTACCGGCAGGCCAAGCAGAGTGCAGCTCGGGTGATTGCTGAAGCAAAAACTCGGGTATGGGAGGAGTTTGGTGAGCCCATGGAACAAGACTTTTGGTTGGCCTCGAAGAGATTCTGGCAAACTGTCCGACGGCTCAGGAGGGGGAAGCAGCTTCCTGTCCATACTGTATATGGTGCAGATGGGGTGCTGCTGACTTTGACTGGGGATATCATCAGGCAGTGGAAGGAATACTTGGAGGATCTCCTCAATCCCACTGACCGCCTTCCACAGAGGAAGCAGGACTTGTGGACGAGGGGGACGACTCGCCCATCACAGGGGCTGAGGTTGCCAAGGTAGTTGAAAAGTTCCTTGGTGGCCGGGTGCCGGGGGTGGACGAGATTTGCCCTGAGTACCTCAAGGCCCTGGATGTTGTTGGGCTGTCATGGTTGACATGTCTCTGCAACATTGCATGGAGGTCGGGGACAGTGCTTTTGGCATGGCAAACCGGGGGGATGGTTCCTCTCTTCAAGAAAGGAGACCAGAGGGTGTGCTCCAACTTTAGAGGGATCACACTCCTCAGCCTCCCTGGGAAGGTCTATGCCAAAGTACTGGAGAGGAGAGTCCGGCCGTTGGTTGAACCTTGGATTCAGAAGGAGCAGTGTGGTTTTCGTCCTGGCCGTGGCACATCGGACCAGCTCTTTACCCTCTCGAGAATCCTCAAGGGTTCGTGGGAGTTTGCCCAACCAGTTGACATGTATTTTGTGGACTTGGAGAAGGCATCCGACCACATCCCTCGTGGTTTTTTGTGGGGGGTGCTTCGGGAGTATGGGGTGTCAGGCTTGTTGTTACGAGCTATTCGGTCTCTATACAACCGTTGTGAGAGTTTGGTTTGAATTGCCAACAGTCGGTTGGACTCATTCCTAGTGAGAGTTGGACTCCGCCAGGGCTGCCCTTTGTCACCGATCATGTTCATAAATTTTGTGGACATGGCACGGCCAAGGATCGGAGGGTGTCATGCTTGGTGTCCACAGGATCTCATCTCTGTTGTTTGCAGATGATGATGTCCTTTTGGCTTCATCCAGCAATGACCTACAGGGACGGTTTGCCGCTGAGTGTGAAGCGGCTGGGATGAGAATCAGCACCTCTAAGTCCGAGTCCATTGTCCTCAGCTGGAAAAAGGTGGATTGCCGTCTTCAGGTTGGGGACAAGCTCCTGCCCCAAGTGGAGGAGTTTAAGTATCTTGGGGTCTTGTTCACAAGTGAGGGGAGAATGGAGTGAGAGATTGACAGACGGATTGGCGCAGCATCTGCAGTGATGCAGATGTTGTACCGGTCCGTTGTGGTGAAGAGGGAGCTAAGCTCTAAGGCAGAGCTGTTGATTTACCGGTCAATCTACATTCCTACCCTCACCTATGGTCACGAGCTTTGGGTAATGACCGAAAGACTGAAATTGCGGATACAAGTGACTGAAATGAGCTTTCTTTGTAGGACTGGTGGATTCACCCTTAGAGTCAGGGTGAGGAGCTCAGTCATCTGGGAGAGGCTTAGAGTTGAGCCGCTGCTCCTCCACATTGAAAGGAGCCAGTTGAGGTGGTCTGGGCGTCTGATTAGGATGCCTCCTGGACGCCTCCCACTTGAGGTGTTTTGGGCATGTCCCACTGGGAGGAGACCCCGGGGCAGGCCCAGGACTCGCTGGAGAGACTCCATCTCCCAGTTGGTCTGGGAACGCCTTGGTGTCCCCTCTGAAGAGATGGAGCAGGTGGCTGGGGAGAGGGAAGTCTGGGCTTCTCTGCTTGAACTGCTGCCTCTGTGACCCAGACCTCCGAAAAAGTGGTAGAAGATGGATGGATGGATTGGTGTTAAATACTTATTCCCTGTGTCATTCCACTTTATTAAATATAACTTGTTTTGTGAACACAGTTGCCTTGATTTCTTGGTATGTATGGAATAATTGGGTTGTTATTGATATCTGGTGAAAATCTCAGGACAGTGGCTCCATCAGAAATATGTTTAATGAGAAAAATGTTGACATGTTCAATACTTATTTTCCCTGCTCTATACAGACATGCTCAAATTTGTTGATACCTTTACAGCTCATTGAATCAGTGCTTAATTTCTGCTTAGCTTTTTGAGTGTGAGATTTTGCGTGCCCCTAGTGGCAGAGCACGGCACTGCACCCGTCATCTCATTCTGACATGATCTGCTCCATTGAAGATTTGTACTGATTTGCACTGATCTGCCAGTTTCAGAAGGTGGTAGACATCCATTGGAGGACTCAATGGATGACACGTAATACCCCAAAGAAGAAGAACTCCTCATTTCCTTTTCCTGCATTCCCTTCTTTTAGCTCAGAAAGCTAATATGGCCACGATCAGTCATCGTCACGTCACTTTGTCGGCTTTGCACGTGGAAAATAGCCACGGGATACAAGTGAAATTTATGTGGGAAAAACATAAGATTTTGTAGATGTGTAGCGAGCGTAAATGACCGACAGAACTCAAAATAACGACCACGGTAGGTGAAAATGCAGCTACCACGCCAGCCAGCCTGCCCACCTTTGTCAACAGTAAGTGAGGAATTTTTTTTTTTTTTAAATATTGTACTGATTTCTTCTTCATATACTTTGAAGACAAGATGATGAGGTACCTCTATACAAAAAAGTGTCAAAAGACTGAACCATTCTTTGTGTAAATATGTCCAAAGGCCAGTTTTGACTGAGTTATGGAATTTAAAGAGGTGCCGTGATATTATGCAAATTAGATGCGTAAATTTATTGCTGTCTGAAACTTTGGATCATATTTTACATCTTTCTAATTGACAGTAAGCCATAATCTCTTACCACTTTCAAGTTATAGCCTTGGAAATCTGAACTATTTTATTGACAAAAAATATTTACCACTCTTGACCACTAGGAGTTATGTCGCAATTCGGCAACAGACATACTCAAAGAGTTAAGTGACTCACTTAAATGCATTTGTTTAATGTATAGTTGCATGCCTTTAGTATGCGATAGAGTAAATCAATAAAATTTGAACAGAAATGATTTGTTATTTTACAAAAATATGCTAAAGAGACTATTAATCTCTGCATGCTTCAAACTAAAGGACTTTACATACTCTGCAGGAACAGAGAAATTTGTTCTCTCTCCCAGGGCTAAGAAAAAGAACAAAGTTCTCAGTTCTTGCGGAGTATGTACAGGCCTTAAATATTTAATGTTACTTATTATCACAGGTAACCGGAGTGGTGGCCTAGTTGGTAGAGCATACAAGTCCTGGCCGGGTCATACCACAGGGAAAAGGAAAGTTAACGCACAGAGCTACCACAGGACTGACCCCCCCCCCCCCCCCCCCGTAGCTTTCACTACTTACAGTAGCTGTCTGGCCTCATCATCATCATCATCATCATCATCATCATCATCATAGCAGTCTGTCGGGGGCAACAATGACTGTTTCATTTAGGTCTGATCAGATTCCTCCACGCAGCTCTGTCCTTCGCCCTCCGGAACTCCTGACCTTCTTAACCCAGGTGATGTCCGAGCTGGTATGAGTTGCTCTCTGACTGACCATTTCATGAAACTGCTTGCAAAGTATTTGAGTACCGCTAGCTTTTGCTGGACTAGCGGCACATTCTTGGCAGATAGAGGTATTATCAGTGGCAAGGACAGGCCAAGACAAACTGACTCCAGTATCTGTTGCAGTGACTGACCAGATGATAGGTTTGTTTATCTCTGCTCTTTGTGTAGTGCATGTCACGGTGCACTGACTGGCAAAACGGCAGATGTGCTTATCTGCCAGGATGTTCAGTCCCACAGGGTCAGAGAAAGAGAGATAGGAGCCACCCCTATACACCACCTGCTGTCCCACATGCTGTGGAAGGGAATTAACCTAACTAACTTATTATCACAGGTGACTTCAAGCTTTGGATCAGCCATTCAGCCTGTTTGAAGGGAAAAAAACACATGGTAACTATGTAGTTTCGTCTAGGGCTGGGCAATTAACTGAAATAAAATTCAAACTGACCATCAGGACATAAAACTGACATGAGTAAGATTACATTTTTTTTTTAATCCTTCCCTTCTTTTTCTTTGTGTGTGTGTGTGTGTGTGTGTGTGTGCTTTTATGTACTGCCCCTTTAAGATGTTTCACACATGTGTTGTCACATGATTCTGCAAGCTGGTAGCAGTGCAGTCAGCGCTGTTTGGAAGCAGCAGAGCAAGGCGGAAAAATTAAAATGGCTTCTACCAAAAAGAAATGCGGTGTCCATCCACAGAGTATGAGATGATTGACTCTTTCATCTGGGAATGCCAGGATGGCTTGAGTGGGGCATGCGAAGGCTGGCTTCAGTGTTCCAAGGCTGGGTCACTGGTGGCCTCTGACTGTTGTCCACATTATCAGCTGTTTTGCAATGGGGTGGATGAGCTATGGCTGTATTTAAGAATTGATCAGATATTTGTGGTTCCTGTGTGGTGATAGCATGGTTGTGGCTGTGTGAAGGGCTTTCCCGCAGCAGCTGGCTGGCCACTGGCATGAGTCGTGTGGCCCACGGGCCCTCAAAAGGTATGTGTGGACACTGACCTCTGCACTGGACAGTGTTTAGTTTGGTTACATGTGTGTGGGAGGTGACAATAGGCCTATCAAACAAACCCCCCTCCTCAAAAGAGGCATTGCTGAAGAGATCTCAGCCTGCATTGCACAGAGAGGTGTGGAATACTCTAGCCTGGGGAGACCCGACATGATGATGGGCTGTGCAACTTTGCGCCTCAGGAGTAGCTGACAGCACTCAGCTACTGATGAAGATATCAGTTGTTTGTTTATTTAAATTCGAAATTGCAATTTCTATTACAATTACTGCACCCTTAAACTAATCAGTACTGTAGCTAATATCAATCACTGTTCACTTAAAGATTTCTTTTTGAAAAATTGGTGTCAGTGTCTCAGGTTGAGCTTGATGTTTTAAAGAACTTTGACAGTAATTTTTAATTGCTTTGCCAACACTGACTTTTGTTCCTTGATCCTCCTTACACTTCCCTCTTCTAGCTGATAACGTTGCCATCCATCAGCTGAAGTTAATGGCAGTAAAAAGTGTAAACATCATAAAAGGGTTTCATTGAGTTGTTACTTCACCAAATCAGGTTCTGTCAGAAGAACTGGCAGGTGCTGCTGATGCTTGTTTTGCAGCCTTCATCAGAGATTAAAGCACTAAGAATGCATCACAGTATGCATTGTGTGCTTTGTCTTCCAGCTCTGTTTGTTTCTTTTTAAATGGCACTACTTTGCAGTAAGTGACCTCTCCTTATATAAGTGACAGGTGACACGTCTATCACATGCACTCTATAGAAACGGGCCATTAAAAAAATGTGGTGTTTGCATAAGTGTGAGTGTAGTGTCAAAACTCTAAAAGATATCCAGAATACCTGATATAGTAGTTTTTTTTTAAAAATGTCTTCATTTACCTTTTATCAGAGGTGGGAATAACAGGGTCATTTATCAGGTTTTAATTTATTACCGCCGCCAAGGAGGTAATGTAATTGGGGTGGTTTGTCTGTCTGTTGGTTGGTTTGTCTTTTAGCAGGATTACGCAAAAAGTACTGGACAGATTTTGGTCAAAATTTTACCAGAGGAAGCCTTTCGACAAAGGATGAACCCATTAAGTTTTGGTGATGATCTGAGAGTTCATACCTCCACCAAGGACCTTATTTATATTTATGCAGCAGGATTACACATAAACTACTGCATGGATTTAGATGAAATTTTTTTTTACCAGAGGTGGTCCATGGGCTAGACAACCATTACATTCCAGCCCATTACGTTTTGATGATGATCCCAGAATGCATGCCTCCACCAAGGCTCTTATCTTTTCATAGTGTGTTTGCAAGAATCCTCCAATACTAGTGGATAGACTTTGATGCAATTTTCACCAGATGTGGCTCATGGCCTACACACGAACCCATTACATTTTGGAGGGGATTCATGAGGGACAGAAGGAGCCTTGGCGTTGGTATGCACTCTCTGAGTGCCCTCTAGTTACCTCCGCCAAGAAGGTTGTGTAATCGGGGTGGTTTGTCTGTCTGTCTGTCTGTCTGTCTGTTGGCAGGATTACGCAAAAACTGCTGGATGGATTTTGATTACATTTTCACCAGAGGCAGCCCTTGGACAAAGGATGAACCCATTAAATTTTGGTGGTGATTTGTGAGTGTATGGATTACTTGGGTTGTTACTGATATCTGGTGAAAATCTCAGGTCAATGGCTCCATCAAAAATATGTTTAATGGACTTCCGGTTATGGCGGCCACGTAGGAAGACGTGCTTCACACTGCTCTGCTTGTGAAAATAAAAATTTTACTAAAACTCTCAATTGGAACAAAAACTCATCCCAACGTTTTGGCGTGGGCATGGTAAAGACCAAGGTTGGGAAATTAGGTGGAGGAAAAGGTAATTCGTCAAATCAACCCAAGCTAACAGACTTTCATGCTCAAGGCGAAACAGAGAAAACTCCAGAGGCAATGGCGAAGGAGGGAGCCAGCGGCGGAGCGGGAACAGCTGAAGAGAGGACAAACGTAGTGCTCACTGCCATTAACTCCATGAGAACAGTTTTTGTCTAAATTCGATGAGATTATAACTGCGATAGAAGGTATGAGAATGGAAATAAACGACTGCATGGAGCGAGTGTTGCAGGCGGAGCTCCGAATATCAAGCACTGAAGATGATGCTACCAGCCTGCAAACTAAACTGCAAACACTGGAATCAAAATGCAAAAGTCTGGAAGATAACGTCCTAGACTTGGAATCTCGCTCGCAATGAAATAATTTGAGGCTGGTGGGCCTCCCGGAGGGAACGGAGGGATGGGACCCGTGTTCCTGATTGGAAAAGTGGATTCCAGAAGCACTGAATAACGCAAATCTGTAGTCATCGGTCGTTTTAGAGAGAGCTCACCGAATCGGCCCACTGAGCAATAATAAGACACCACCGAGGACACTGATTATGAAGTTCCTCAACTACAAAGACAAGATGACAGTCACCAATGCGGTGCGAGCTAAAGGGGAAATTAAGTACCAGGACCAACAAGTGCGGTTCTATCCGGACTTGGCTGCAGGAATACAACAACTGAGGAAACAGTTTGACCCGGTCCACAAAGAGTTGCGCAATCTAGGGATTCGTCACGGAGTAATTCATCCGGCAAGACTGCTGGTCACAAAAAAGGGAGAACCCACACCTTCAAGACCCCTCAAGAGACGCAGGAGTTCATCAAGCAAATCCAAAAGGAGACTAGCGGGAGCTAAGCATGAACATGACAAAGGTAGAACATTTAAGCATACATACAGGCATCTGATTGATCTGAAACATAAACATGTCTACAAAATACAGACTGTTGAGGTGTCCTATTAGGGCACCTCATCTATCTATCTGTCTGTCTGTCTGTCTGTCTGTAACCTAAACCTACGTTTTTGCATCTCCCCCATCTAACCCTATTCTATCCCCTGTGTGTAGTGTTTATAAAGTTCGATGATGATATGTGCGTGATGTCCTCCTTCCGGCATTCACATAGACCCGCCCCCCTCAGGTCGCCATTTCTCCAGAGGACATCGGGTGTGGTGCAGACATCATGAGTTAATATAGCTAACAATCCTATATGTGTAAAATATATTCAAAACTAAACAATCCTCATCTATGCATATATATGAATATATACAGTATAATCATATAAATAAACAGGATTTCTAGGCGCAGCCAGGGAATGGAGGGTGTCATGCTTGGTGACCACAGGATCTCATCTCTGTTGTTTGCAGATGATGTTGTCCTGTTGGCTTCATCCAGCAATGTCCTACAGTTCTTGCTGGGACGGGTTGCTGTTGAGTGTGAAGTGGCTGGGATGAGAATCAGCACCCTCAAGTCCGAGTCCATGGTCCTCAGCCGGAAAAAGGTGGATTGTCCTCTCCGGGTTGGGGACAGGCTCCTGCCTCAAGTGGAGGAGTTTAAGTATCTTGGGGTCTTATTTACGAGTGAGGGGAGAATGGAGCAAGAGGTTGACAGACGGTTCGGAGCAGCATCTGCAGTGATGCGGACGTTGTACCGGTCTGTTGTGGTGAAGAGGTAGCTGAGTTCTAAGGCAAAGCTGTCGATTTACCAGTCAATCTACGTTCCTACTCTCACCTATGGTCACAAGCTTTGGGTAATGACCGAAAGAACAAGATCGCGGATACAAGCGGCTGAAATGAGCTTTTTCCCTAGGATTGCTGGACTCACCCTCAGAGATAGGGTGAAGAGCTCAGTCATCCGGGAGAGACTCGGAGTAGAACCGCTGCTCCTCAACATTGAAAGGAGCCAGTTGAGGTGGTATGGGCATCTCATCAGGATGCCTCCTGGACGCCTCCCACTTGAAGTGTTTTGGGCACGTCCCACTGGGAGGAGACCCCGGGGCAGACCCAGGACTCGGTGGAGAAACTATGTCTCCCAGCTGGTCTGGGAACGCCTTGGTATCCTGTCTGAAGAGCTGGAGCAGGTGGCTGGGGAGAGGGAAGTCTGGGCTTCTCTGCTTGAACTGCTGCCTCTGTGACCCGGGCCTCCGGAAAAGCGGTAGAAGATGGATGGATGGAGAAAAAATGTTGATGTGTTCAATACTTATTTTCCCCACTGTATGTGTGTGTGTGTGTGCGCGCGCGCACACACACACACACACACACACAGAGTATATATCCAAAGAGCTAATACAGGTATTTCTTTTCAGTGAACAAGTGTAGTCATTTTCAATATTCGTTATCCTTTATAACACTAAGTGCCAGTTCAGTATTCTTTATCTTATTCTGTTGACAAACAATGAAAAAGAAAAACATTTTAAAAAAAATCACTTGCATATACAGGAGACAATCTTTAAAAGTTGCTACTTCAGGGTTTCCTTTGGTAACATTTCCGTGTGGCAGGTCGCCACGCTTGAAGTTATGCCACCACGCCAAGGAAATATAAATTTAAGAAAAAATGGGAAGGAATGACGCTATGTAAGTGTGCACACGAACAATGCGCGTGACCGTCATCCGCGTGGAGTTCAGAAGTATCCCGCCTGCATGTTCCAGTCAGCAGGCAGAGTGTCTCGCTCCTAGCGTCACTGTCCGAGAGAAGAATGCGCTTATTAAAGTACTTTGAACATGGAAAAAAGCAGAAGAGGTATGTAAGCAATGGAGGCATTTATGGTGGTTTTAACCCACTGGTAACGGGAACAATAATGAAGGGTTGCTTAGCTAACAGGTGTGGTTAGGATTCATATGCAGCCGGCTTCATATGCAGGGAAAGGCAAGGAGGACTGATGAATTGCCAAGGATTTATTTCACCAGTCACTACATTAACTAAGTTATGTTCACTATTATGTACCTGGCAAGTTAAGATGACCAAAATTCCCGAAGTCAAAGACTTTAATCTGTCAACAGTCTTCAGACAAACTAAACGTGCCAACATTTGGATTTCAAAATAAGGGAGGTTTTTCCTGCTGTCTGGTTGGTGAGGAGAGTTCTAAAAAACTATAAATATATAGAAATATTATAACAGAAATAACTGAATCTTTGGTCATTTAATTTATTTCATTAAATATAATTTTATTGATATGATTTCTGATTTCTGATATGATTACTGATTTCTTTGAAATCAGAGTTAAATTATTGTTCTGTTCTGGTTCTGCAAAATTATGGTCAAAAGTGTAAATTGAACATTGAACTGCTGGCTGTCAGTATGAGACCTTATTATATGCCGCGAGAAATGAAGTGCGCTTTAATTGTTATCGTCTACGTCCCTCCGTCAGCTGACGCATCGGTGGCCTGTGACGTCATCAGCTCCACTGCGGCCACATTACTGGAGAAGCACCCGGATGCATTCATGGCTATCACAGGTGATTTTAACCATGTCTCAGTGGGAAAAACTTTACCCAACTTTCACCAGTTTGTTGACTGTCCCACCAGAGAGAACAAAACACTGGATTTTCTGTATGCCAATGTCAGAGATGCATATAGTGCCACAGCTCTGCCCCCCATTGGTAAATCAGATCACTGCATGGTCATGTTAACACCCAAGTACGTCCCCCTTGTGCAAAGGCAGCCTGTTTATACACAGACTGTGAGGAGGTGGACACAGGAGGCTGCTGATGCACTGCAGGACTGCTTCGAGACGACAGACTGGAGCGGACTCTGTGAACCACATGGGGTGGACATAGACAATATGACCAAATGCATCACAGAATACATTAGATTCTGTGAAGACAAGACCATGCCAGCTCAGACTGTACACTGCTTCTCTAACAACAGACCATGGGTCACCAGTGACCTGAAAGCACTTCTGAACAAAAAGAAGAGAGCTTTTAGGGCTGGAGACAAGGAGAAGCTGAGGGGAGTGCAGCATGAGCTGAGAGAGATGCTGAGGAGGTGCAAGGACAATTATAGGAGGAAGTTGGAAGAGAAACTCAGGCAAAATAACACTAAAGATGTGTGGGAGGGAATGAAACAAATCACTGGGTACAAGGGGAGAGTCAGGCAGCCATCTGGGAGCCAGGAGAGAGCTGAGGAACTGAATCTGTTTTTTAATAGGTTCAACTCACAATCTGTCACCCGAGCAACACAACCAGACCCCCCCACACCCCTCCCTACCCATGCTCCCGTGCAGAACCTCTCTCCATCTCCCTCCTCCTCCTCCTCAGGGGGCACCAGGACCCCCCCTCACTTCACGGTGACTACAGATCAGGTGGAGAAACAGCTGAAGAGACTCCGTCAGCGGAAGGCTTCGGGCCTGGATGGCATCTCTGCTAGGATCCTGAGGACCTGTGCCAACCAACTAGCTCCAGTACTGACACACCTGTACAACCTGAGCTTGAGTCTGGAGAGAGTACCGGTGCTGTGGAAGACATCCTGCCTGGTTCCTGTCCCCAAGAAGTCATCTCCATCGGATCTGAATGACTATCGACCAGTTGCCCTCACATCTCATGTGATGAAGGTCCTGGAGAGACTGGTCTTAGCCCACCTGAGGCCGCAGGTGGAGACGTGGCTGGACCCTCTGCAGTTTGCATATCAGCCCCATTTAGGAGTTGAAGATGCTGTCATCTACCTGCTGCAACGAGCCCATCAGCACCTGGATGGTGGAGGAGATACTGTGAGAATCACTTTTTTTGATTTCTCCAGTGCCTTTAACACCATCCAGCCACTGCTGCTGGGCGAGAAGCTGCGGGGGATGGGGGTTGACAGCTCTGTGATCTCCTGGATTACCGACTACCTGACAGGCAGACCACAGTTTGTCAGGCTGGGCAGTGTCTTGTCTGGAGTGGTGGCTAGTGATACGGGAGCGCCACAGGGGACTGTGCTCTCTCCTTTTCTTTTTACCTTATACACCACGGACTTTCAGTATAACACTGAGTCATGTCACCTGCAAAAATTCTCTGATGACTCAGCTGTTGTGGGGTGTCTAAGAGGAGGAGAGGAGGGGGAGTACAGGGCACTGGTAGACAGATTTGTGGAGTGGACGGAGCAGAATCACCTGAGGTTGAATGTCAGCAAGACCAGGGAGATGGTGATTGACTTCAGGAAGAGGAAGGCTCCTTCTCAGCCACTGCAGATTAGGGGGGGAGGATGTGGGAGTGGTTGAAGACTACAAATATCTGGGTGTCAGGATCAGTAGCGGGTTGGACTGGAGATCCAACACCGATGCTGCGTACAAGAAGGGGATGAGCAGACTCTATTTCCTGAGAAAACTGAGATCCTTTAACGTGTGCAGCAGGATGCTGGAGCTTTTCTACCAGACTGTTGTCGCCAGTGCCATCTTTATTGCTGCGGTCTGTTGGGGTAGCAGTATCAGGGCCAGAGATACCAACAGACTTGACAAGATTATCAAGAGGGCTGGCTCTGTAATTGTCTCAGACCGGAGACCTTTGAGACAGTGATGGAGAGGAGAACACTAAATAAACTGCGATCCATCATGAACAATCCTGATCACCCCCTCCACCACACACTAGGTAGGCAGCGAAGCACTTTCTCCAGTAGACTACTACAGCTTCGTTGTCGAACGGCCAGGTACAGGAAATCTTTTCTGCCACATGCAATTTCACTGTACAATAACTCACTATGATGTTGTATTCTGGTCATAGCTATGCTGCCACACTGCACCTTACAGACTAACTGGTACCTCACATTTTCACTCTGCTCCTGATAGTCCTTCTTTGTGCAATGGGATGATTCATGTGTTTATACAGGTCATCATCATATATTAAGCTATGATGTATATAGGCTCTATAGTCGTGTTAGTTTCTTTTTTACTTTCCATGGGTAATCCCTTTGTCTGTCGTGTGTGTTTCTGTTGTTTGGCTGTCAACTGTCATGCTGCTGTTACACTGTAATTTCCCAGTTTGGGATCAATAAAGTACATCTATCTATCTATCTATCTATCTATCTATCTATCTATCTATCTATCTATCTATCTAAATTGTATAAGGGGAAAAAAAGTCAATTTTTTTTTTACCAAAATCTGTTTCATATTTATTTTAAAAAAACAGTAATTTAAAAAAAAATATACAAAAAAGCCATAAAATAATCCACAAATTTATAATAAAGTCTCAAATGTACAAGAAAAGTCAATTTTACAAGAGGAAAATACAAATTTGAGGAAAATGGTTCAAATTTCGATACATTGACAGAGAAAAGTAGAAAACTATAAGAAAATTGTTATAAATTTGAGAAAAACCTCAAACCTTCAAGACTGAAGTCATTACTCAAGTTTTGAAGTGGGTGCCTTTTTTTTTTTTTTTTTTTTTTGTTACTTATTTGTACCCGTAGGTAGACTTGGTTTGCAGTCTGGTGACAAGCCACCGGCTGCTGGTCGCTGCGTGCGCGAGCGCCCTAAACCTACATGTTTTTGGTGTGCGGGAGGAAACCGGAGAAATCCCGGAGTAAACCCGCGCAACACGGGGAGAACATGCAAACTCCACACAGCTCACTGTTGGTCGGGGGCTGGGATCGAACCCACGATCTCATGATTCCCGCAATCCCCCGGCTGAGGGTAAAACTGTGTTGCCACAGTGCTAAACCACTGCGCCACCGTGCAGTCGTGGCGCAGTGTATCCTTAACTAGCAATTTTTGGTTGTCTACTTTTAATTAATTATTAATTTCATAGCACTGCTTTTACATGGGGCGGCGCGGGGGTGGAGTGGTTAGCACTGCGGCAGCACAGCAACTCACCCTTGGCCTGGGGATCCTGGGTTCGATCCCAGCCCCCGACCAACAGTGATCTGTGTGGAGTTTGCATGTTGTCCCCGTGTCTGCGTGGGTTTACTCTGGGATTTCTCCGGTTTCCTCCCACAGCCCAAAAACATGCAAGTTAGGTTAATTGGCATCAAAACTGGGGATTCTAAATTAGTCCTTAGGTGTGACTGTGAGAGTGAATGGTTGTCTGTCTCTCTGTGTTGGCCCTGCGATGGACTGGTGATCTGTTCAGGGTGTACCCTGCCTCTCGCCCAAAGATGCTGGGATAGGCTCCAGCCCCCCCCGCGACCCGAAAAGGATTAAGTGGAAGAAGATGAATGAATGAATGAATGAATGCTTTTACATGAGTAGAATTTCTGGCTACTATACCCACCTCTGATCATATAATTTAAGTATGCATGAGTACATTACTATTATGAATGTGGGTTTTTTTTCTTCCCTTTCCTACTATTTCTCAGTGGACAAAAGAAACACTAAAAATGCAAATACTACACATATTTTTGTCATTTATGTAAATCATGACAAAAAAAAAATCCTGCAGGACAAAACGTGACACTTGGTATTTTCTAATCTGTTTGTATACCACCATAGACAGAGAGAACCTGAATTAGACAGGGCTCAGAGATGGAAAGATGAGACAGACAAGATGAACCAAGGAGAGGAAAGTGTTCAGGCAGAGGGTCCAGGAGAGGTGAGAGCAGAAGAAAGAGAGAAGGATGCACCAGTAAAAAGTCCAAACACAGGATGCTTGGATGGGACCTCAGCTGGCCCAGTATTCCAGCATTCAAGCCTTGGTTGTACAATACTTCAAATAATAAGTTACATATGCAAAGTTACTGTGTAAAATAAAAAAAGAAGAAATAAATAGTATAAAATTAACATTTTCCGGTTACTATAGTGTCACCATGGTCTTTAAGCCAGAGGAAACACTGTACTTATTTTTTGTTTATATTGCTACTACGGCTACTACTACTACTACTACTTTATTATTAGGAGTAGTATTATTATTTATTAGTATTATTATTATTAATTATTATTATTATAAGTTATCAAAAGTAGTAGTAGTATTAGCATTATTAAATCTTATTTTTATTAAAAATAAGCTCTTCTCAAATTACCTACCCTGTCTGTTTGGACTTGCCATCCTCACAATTGCAATTGCGTGAATGAGCATCACTATAAAAAGCATATGAATATAAGAAGAAAGAAAAACAAAAATCACTTGCATACAGAGACAGTCTTGAAATGTTGGATATGTGGGTGCTGAAAACAGTCACAACAGTGTTTAAATCAATTAATAACATGAGCATCTTTTATTTTCCTTAATTTTTTTACCATGCTCAGGCATTGTACCTGATGAGTGCTGTTCATTTCATGTAATATTCGACTTGTTGCGCAAAAATGAAGAAAATACAGTATATGCCTATGTGGCTCTATGACATGTTTTTCTTATCAGCACCAATATGGCGCCCGCGCTTGGCCACCTAAAACTAGCCTGGTGTCTAGCGATGAGCACTCTAGTCTGTTCTATCTCTGTGGGTTCACCTTGGGATCCTGACCTCAAAGGTCAAGATTAACATTCCTTATGCCTTATTACTGTATAGGAGTCAAGCTATGGTCACCGAAATTGGGATCATGACCTCTGAATATGGGTTTGGGGTCAGAAGGTCAAAGGTCAAGGTTAGCATTCTGTTTGCATTATTGCTATAGAACGAGTAAAGCCAGGGACACCAAACTTGGTACACAGGTTCAGCTTGTGACCCTGAAGGGCAACTATGGATTTGGAATCACAAGGTCAAAGGTCAACATCAAAATGACTTATAAGCTATCGCTCAACAACAAAGAAAGCTAGGGTCACCAAACCTGGTACACAGGTTTACTCTGAGACCATGACCTCTGACTGCAGATTTGGGATTAAAAGGTCAAGGTTGGCAGTCCCTATGCCCTCTTACTATAGAACATTTAAAGCTCTATAGGGTTACCAAACTTGCTACACAGGTTCACCTTGGGATCCTGACCTACACCTATGGGTTGTATACTTTGTTGTATATTCATGAATGATGGGTTTATCATAATTTGGTTTTGCCACAGTAATAATATTGAAAAGTTGAAAACTGCTCTCCGTAAGGAAGTATTGGGATCTTCAAAGAAAACGGAGGTGGGGGTGTTGCACTCACCTCAGAGTGCTCTTGTTTTTCGTGACACCAGTGGTCAGGGAGTGAACTACAGCCTATTCCCTCCATTCATTTGGTCCACTTCATATAATTTAATAGCGAGAACCTGTTGGAGTTTATTTAGAACCACCAGGAGGGCTCATTTATACCACCCATTAGCACGGCATCAACAGAGGCAAAGATCGCATTTATATAAGTAGTATGTTGTTCATTTGCTGTTGCCCCCTTTTTATTTGTCTGATCTGCTGCACCCGTACATCCCAGCATGTTCCCTCAGGCCAGAAGACCAGATGCTTTTACTGGTCCCAAAGACACAGCGTAAGTTTGGAGGTAATCGGGCATTCTCAACTGTGGCTCCTAAACTCTGGAACGAGTTGCCACTGCACATCAGGCAGACTCCGAGTTGCTGTCTTTAAGTCTCGTTGAAAAACACACTTTTATTCCATAGCCTTTAACCCAGTGTGAGACAGTGACATTGATTTTATATATTTACTTTTGTTTTTATTTTACTCTTCATTTTTAATATTTTTATATATATACTTATGTATTTTAGTTTCATTTTTTTCCAGCTTTTTTACCTGTGTCTGTATCCTTTGCTTTCTGTGGTGTTTTAATTCCTGTCTTTTTTTCCTGGCGCTTTTGTAATTGTACAGCACTTTGGTCAGTGGTGGTGTTGTTTTTAAAGTGCTCTATAAATAAAGTGGTATGGTATTATTATAAGTGGACTGACTTGTAAAAACAGTTACTTCAGGATCTTTCATTTCAATTATTACTTCAGGATGTTTTTTTTTTTTCCACAATATCTTTATTGAACCTTTTTTTTTTTTTTAACAAACATGATACAAACAATCAAACACTAACACTAAAGTACTACAAAAAAAAAAAAAAAAAAAAAAAAGGATGCACTAAAAACACCAACAACCACCAGCAAAGTCAATCTTCAACAATGCTCCTCTGTTTAGTCTAGACAATCCAATACATAAGTATACATATTATGTTCACCAGTTTGGAATTTACAAGGTCCACACACATCATTCACCTTCTTCTTCAAAAGTTATGTTTAAATTTTTTACATAATCAATAAAAGGTCTCCATATATTCTCAAACACAATTTCCTTTGATTTCAGTATATATGTTATTCTTTCTAATGGAAGGTTTGTTAACATCTGTCTTAACCACTGAGTCACATCTGGTCTATGAGTCTTTTTCCATAATAGTGCAATACATTTTTTGGCATTAAGCAAACTGAGGTCTATGAATGTTCTTTCACTTTTATTAAAATTATGCTTTTCTGGGTACAGACCCAACAAAAACAATTTAGGATTCAATATGATTTGTTTTGAGATTATTTTTTCAATTGTTACCCTCACCTCTTCCCAAAACATTCTTATTAATCTACATTCCCATACACAATGAAATAGAGTTCCTTTACTTTCCATGCATTTTGTGCATGTATCTGGTATATTTTTGTTATATTTATTTAACTCCTCCGGTGTAACATACATCCGCATTAACCATTTGAAATGTATCAATTTAAGGCGTACATTTATTGATTTGGTTTGAGCTTCTGTACAAGCCAATTCCCATTGTTCCTCTGAAATTTCAGTTTGCAGATCTTCTTTCCAGTAGTTTAATCTTTTCAGTGAATTTTCACTTGAAGATAGTGTCAATGAGTTATAAAACTCTGAAATAATACCCTTTCTTTTACTATCTTTCATCATCATTTTTTCCAAGGATGAATAAATAGGTCGAGTGAGAGCTTTATTTTGATTTGATCGAATAAAGTTTCTAAGTTGAAGATATTTTTTTTTTCCACAATATCTTTATTGAACCTTTTTTTTTTTAACAAACATGATACAAACAATCAAACACTAACACTAAAGTACTACAAAAAAAAAATGCACTAAAAACACCAACAACCACCAACAAAATCAAGTCTTCAACAATGCTCCTCTGTTTAGTCTAGACAATCCAATACATAAGTATACATATTATGTTCACCAGTTTGGAATTTACAAGGTCCACACACATCATTCACCTTCTTCTTCAAGAGTTATGTTTAAATTTTTTACATAATCAATAAAAGGTCTCCATATATTCTCAAACACAATTTCCTTTGATTTCAGTATATATGTTATTCTTTCTAATGGAAGGTTTGTTAACATCTGTCTTAACCACTGAGTCACATCTGGTCTATGAGTCTTTTTCCATAATAGTGCAATACATTTTTTGGCATTAAGCAAACTGAGGTCTATGAATGTTCTTTCACTTTTATTAAAATTATGCTTTTCTGGGTACAGACCCAACAAAAACAGTTTAGGATTCAATATGATTTGTTTTGAGATTATTTTTTCAATTGTTACCCTCACCTCTTCCCAAAACATTCTTATTAATCTACATTCCCATAAACAATGAAATAGGGTTCCTTTACTTTCCATGCATTTTGTGCATGTATCTGGTATATTTTTGTTATATCTATTTAACTCCTCCGGTGTAACCATTTGAAATGTATCAATTTAAGGCGTGCATTTATTGATTTGGTTTGAGCTTCTGTACAAGCCAATTCCCATTGTTCCTCTGAAATTTCAATTTGCAGATCTTCTTTCCAGTAGTTTAATCTTTTCAGTGAATTTTCACTTGAAGATAGTGTCAATGAGTTATAAAACTCTGAAATAATACCCTTTCTTTTACTATCTTTCATCATCATTTTTTCCAAGGATGAATAAATAGGTCGAGTGAGAGCTTTATTTTGATTTGATTGAATAAAGTTTCTAAGTTGAAGATATTTAAAAAAATGTGTTCTATTGAGATTAAATTTGATCCTCAGCTCTTCAAAAGACATTATGTTGTCTGCACATGGCAAATATAAATCCTGAATCTTTTGTATCCCTTTTAAATTCCATACTTTAAATACAGCGTCCGCTCTCCCTGGTTTAAAATATTGATTACCCCATATTGGACTAAATTGTGACAATAACTGTGGTTCTTTTAAATAGTTTTTAGCTTCACACCATATTTTGATCATATGCTTTACAAATGGATTTTTAACTTGTTTTTGTAATTTTTTTGCCGAATCTGAGTATATGAATATGGGAAGAGGTAAAGGTAAATTGTATGATTCCATTTCAGTCCAGTGAGGGAGATCATTTGATGAAAAATAATATGTCATAGACCTCAGTTGTGCCGACCAATAATACAACATAAAATTTGGACATTTCAGACCTCCACGATCAAATGGTAAATATAATAAAGACAAACGTAATCTAGCCCTCCTGTTGTTCCATATAAATTCCACTAACTTTTTTTTTATTCTTGAGAATAGATCTAAAGGTGGTGATAAGGGAATGTATTGAAATAAATAAAGTATTTTAGGTAAAATATTACTTTTAAGTATATTGATTCTCCCGATCATCGACATTGGTAGTGACATCCATCTCTGAGTTAACTCATTGATATCTGACATTAAGGCTTCATAGTTGACACTGGCGACTGATTCTAGCTTAGGCATAATTTGGATTCCTAAATATTTAAACTGATTTACAACATTGAATTGATTTACCTCAGGGGCTGGGTAATTTCTCTGGGTCTCATTTAGCATTAATATTGAAGATTTAGTTTTATTTATTTTATATCCTGATATTTCCCCAAAATTCTTTATTAAATTCAACAAGGTTGGAATTGATTTTTTTAAATTCGACATAAACAAAATTATATCATCGGCGTACAGGGAGATTTTATGTTCTGTTGGTCCAACTTTAATTCCATATATTTGTGAATGTAAACGTATCGCTATCGCTAAAGGTTCAATTGCCATAGTAAACAGTAAAGGTACTTCCGGTTATGGCTGCCACGTAGGACGGACGTGTCTCGCTCTGCTCTGCTCCTGGAGAAAAAAAATCGGCAAATAACTCTCTCATTTGGGACAGAACGTATCTCAGCATTTGGGCGAGGATATGTCGGCGAAGCCTAAGGCTGGAAAACCAGGAAAAGGAAAAAGCGAGCCGCCGAAACAGTCCAAATTAACGGACTTTCAGGTCTGTGACGCAGCAAACAAAACTCCATATATGGCGGAGGAGGCTGGCAACGGTGCGATGTCTGCGCGGGGAGGCGCAGATGTGCTGATGGCTGCCATGAGTTCAATGAGAGCGGACTTTTCCTCTAGATTTGATGGGATTATGACAGCGTTGGAAGGAATAAGAAAGGAATTGGGTGACTGTGTAGAACGAACGGCGCAGATGGAGCTCCGTCTCGCTAGTGCTGAAGATGACGTCACCCGTCTTCAATTAAAGGTGCGCACTTTGGAAAAAAAAAATAAATCTCTGGAAGATAATATTTTGGATTTGGAATCTCGGTCAAGACAGAATAATTTGAGGCTGGTGGGTCTTCCAGAGGAATCAGAAGGTCGGGACGTATGTTCCTTTCTGGAAAAGTGGATTCCGGAGGTGCTGGGCAGCGAGGAGTTGCAATCAGCAGTGGTTCTGGAAAAAGCACATCGTATTGGCCCACGGAGAGATAAGGGACCGCCGAGGACCTTAATTATGAAGTTTCTTAGCAACAGAGACAGGATGAAGATCTTCAACGCTGCACGTGCTAAAGGAGAGATTAAACACCAGGACCAGCAGGTGCGGTTCTACCCAGATTTGGCCACAGGAATCCAGCAATTGAGGAAGCAGTTTGATCCCGTACGTAAGGAGCTGCGCAACCTTGGGATTCGTCATGGTGTAATCTATCCTGCGAGACTGCTGACCACGTATGAGGGCAGAACCCACATCTTCAAGACCCCAGAGGAGGCGCAGGAGTTCATCAAGAAGATCAAAGAAGAAGAAGAGACTGGTGGGAGCTAAGCATGAACAAAATATAAGGTAGAATAATTAAGCATTTGCACAGGCATCTGACTGACTTGAAGTAAATAGTAAGTTTACAAAATATAGATTGTATTATATATTAAAAAAACAAAACAAAAACAAAACAAACAAAAAAAAACAAAACTATGATGTACAAAGTTGTTAAAAATTTTGGAGTTAAGTTGGAAAACTACAGAGGAGAGTTAATGTTACGTCATTAAAAGCAGTAGAGTTAGGGTGATTGGGAGGATGAAGAAGGAGTGGCTTAGGCTGTTCCCCGTGGGTGTGGAACGGTCGATGGCTATATCGGGAGACAGAATTTTTCTTTTGATTTTGGGGGGTTTGCCACAAGTGTGGGAAGGGGAAATTTGTTTGTGTGTAGTTTGTAGGATGAATGTTCAACCACTCATATTTTTGCTTCTCTGTATGAGCATGTTTACACTGCAAGGTAATCCCAAACTCTCTATTGATCATGGACCAAAGTGTTAATCTTAATTTAACTTCATGGAATTGCAGAGGTCTACAAAATTTAAAAAAACTTAAACAAATTATGAATAAAATAAAGGACATGGGTTCAAGAATTGTGTTTTTACAAGAAACTCATCTGATAGAGGAGGATGTTAAAAGAATTAGGAGTAGATGGCAGGGAAGTGTATTCACCTCTTCATTTTCATCCCGAGCCAGGGGAGTTATGACTCTCATACATAAATCAGTTCCTTTTCAAGTGAAAAATGTAATTGGAGACAAATTTGGAAGATATGTAATCATTCAAGGTTCTTTGCTATTAGAAAATATAAATCTTGTGAACTTATATGGTCCCAATATAGATGATCAGAAGTTCTTTGCTAATTTATTTCTCATCTTATCATCACTTACAGGGCAACATATAATAGCAGGGGATTTTAATTGTACATTGAATCCAGGTGTGGATAGATCAACAGGACTGGATTGTACGCACATTGGATGTAGGATGACTATTAATCATTTTATGAAAGAATTGAGATTGTTAGATATATGGAGAGAAATGAAACCACAAGTTAAAGCCTATTCTTGTTATTCCAGTACCTACAAGACATTCTCACGTATTGATTATTTTTTGATTTCCACAGAATTAAGGTCCAAGATTCAAAACTGCTTTTATGATAACATCGTGATCTCTGATCATGCACCCTGTTGTCTAATATATGTAGATAAAAAATTGACAAAGGAATCAGGCAGATGGCAATTTCAGCATAAATGGCTTCAGGATGAGGAATTTGTCAAGTATATAGAAAAACAGATAGACGAGTTCTTTGACATCAATACTACACAAACATCAGCATGTGTAAAGTGGGAGGCTTTCAAAGCTTTTATTAGGGGACATATTATTAGTTATACAGGATCAAAATCTAAGAAGACTCGAGAGGAGAGAGCTAAATTGGAACATAAAATAAAAAGTCTTAAGGAAAAAGTGTAAGCAGGAAGAGATCCAAGGTTGGAGAATGAATTACTGATTTTGAGAGCTGAATACGACAAAAAATCAGCGAATAGAGCTGCCTCGAGTCTTCTAAGATTGAAACAATCTTTTTATGAACAAGGTGAAAAATCAGGAAAATTATTAGCATGGCAGATTAAACAATTGGAAATTAAAACACCAATAACCAGTATTATAAGTAATGGACAGGTAGTTATAGATCCTTTAGAAATTAATAGAGCCTTTAGAGATTACTATGAAAAATTATATGATACCAAAAATGAACCTGATTTAACAAAACTAAATGGGTTTTTGAACAAACTATCTATACCGTGTATTCCAAATGAAAACAGGGAGATATTGGAGTCTAAAATTAGTCAAGAAGAAGTTGGGCTAGCCATTGATAATATGAAATCAGGAAAAAGTGCAGGACCAGATGGTCTTCCAGTTGACCTTTATAAAAAATTTAAGAATAAATTAATAAAACCTTTTTTGGAAATGGTTTTAGAAGCATTTCAAAATAATAATTTACCATCATACATAAATAATGCCTTAATTATACTGCTGCCAAAACCAGGTAAGCCCTCTAATAAATGTGAAAATATGAGACCAATAAGCCTATTAAACGCCGACCTTAAGATAATCTGTAAAATTTTAGCAAGACGAATACAAGAAATTTTACCAAATATTATTAATCGAGATCAGAATGGCTTTATAAAGGGTAGACAAGGCTTCCATAATGTAAGAAGACTATTTAATATTATTTATTTTAATAAAGAAGCACCGGATACAGCTCTCCTATCACTGGACGCCGAAAAGGCCTTTGATAGAGTTGAATGGCCCTTTCTTTTTGAAGTCCTACAAAGGTTTGGACTTGGAAATAATTTCATAAAATGGGTTCAAATAATATACAATAATGCTACAGCAGAAATCCTAACAAATAACAATATTTCAAAACCAATAAAAATCAATAGAGGATGTCGACAAGGCTGTCCACTTTCACCTTTACTGTTTACTATGGCAATTGAACCTTTAGCGATAGCGATACGTTTACATTCACAAATATATGGAATTAAAGTTGGACCAACAGAACATAAAATCTCCCTGTACGCCGATGATATAATTTTGTTTATGTCGAATCTAAAAAAATCAATTCCAACCTTGTTGAATTTAATAAAGAATTTTGGGGAAATATCAGGATATAAAATAAATAAAACTAAATCTTCAATATTAATGCTAAATGAGACCCAGAGAAATTACCCAGCCCCTGAGGTAAATCAATTCAATGTTGTAAATCAGTTTAAATATTTAGGAATCCAAATTATGCCTAAGCTAGAATCAGTCGCCAGTGTCAACTATGAAGCCTTAATGTCAGATATCAATGAGTTAACTCAGAGATGGATGTCACTACCAATGTCGATGATCGGGAGAATCAATATACTTAAAAGTAATATTTTACCTAAAATACTTTATTTATTTCAATACATTCCCTTATCACCACCTTTAGATCTATTCTCAAGAATAAAAAAAAAGTTAGTGGAATTTATATGGAACAACAGGAGGGCTAGATTACGTTTGTCTTTATTATATTTACCATTTGATCGTGGAGGTCTGAAATGTCCAAATTTTATGTTGTATTATTGGTCGGCACAACTGAGGTCTATGACATATTATTTTTCATCAAATGATCTCCCTCACTGGACTGAAATGGAATCATACAATTTACCTTTACCTCTTCCCATATTCATATACTCAGATTCGGCAAAAAAATTACAAAAACAAGTTAAAAATCCATTTGTAAAGCATATGATCAAAATATGGTGTGAAGCTAAAAACTATTTAAAAGAACCACAGTTATTGTCACAATTTAGTCCAATATGGGGTAATCAATATTTTAAACCAGGGAGAGCGGACGCTGTATTTAAAGTATGGAATTTAAAAGGGATACAAAAGATTCAGGATTTATATTTGCCATGTGCAGACAACATAATGTCTTTTGAAGAGCTGAGGATCAAATTTAATCTCAATAGAACACATTTTTTTAAATATCTTCAACTTAGAAACTTTATTCGATCAAATCAAAATAAAGCTCTCACTCGACCTATTTATTCATCCTTGGAAAAAATGATGATGAAAGATAGTAAAAGAAAGGGTATTATTTCAGAGTTTTATAACTCATTGACACTATCTTCAAGTGAAAATTCACTGAAAAGATTAAACTACTGGAAAGAAGATCTGCAAATTGAAATTTCAGAGGAACAATGGGAATTGGCTTGTACAGAAGCTCAAACCAAATCAATAAATGCACGCCTTAAATTGATACATTTCAAATGGTTAATGCGGATGTATGTTACACCGGAGGAGTTAAATCAGGGGTGTCAAACTCATTCCATGGAGGGCCAAGACCCTGCAGGTTTTACTTCCACCCAGTCTCTTCAGCAGGTGTTTTCACTGATCAGCAATCAGTAGGACGAAATTCAGAGAAATCACCTGTTGAAGACACTGGGTGGAGGTAAAACCTGCAGGGTCTTGGCCCTCCATGGAATGAGTTTGACACCTGTGAGTTAAATAGATACAACAAAAATATACCAGATACATGCACAAAATGCATGGAAAGTAAAGGAACCCTATTTCATTGTTTATGGGAATGTAGATTAATAAGAATGTTTTGGGAAGAGGTGAGGGTAACAATTGAAAAAATAATCTCAAAACAAATCATATTGAATCCTAAACTGTTTTTGTTGGGTCTGTACCCAGAAAAGCATAATTTTAATAAAAGTGAAAGAACATGCATAGACCTCAGTTTGCTTAATGCCAAAAAATGTATTGCACTATTATGGAAAAAGACTCATAGACCAGATGTGACTCAGTGGTTAAGACAGATGTTAACAAACCTTCCATTAGAAAGAATAACATATATACTGAAATCAAAGGAAATTGTGTTTGAGAATATATGGAGACCTTTTATTGATTATGTAAAAAATTTAAACATAACTCTTGAAGAAGAAGGTGAATGATGTGTGTGGACCTTGTAAATTCCAAACTGGTGAACATAATATGTATACTTATGTATTGGATTGTCTAGACTAAACAGAGGAGCATTGTTGAAGACTTGATTTTGTTGGTGGTTGTTGGTGTTTTTAGTGCATTTTTTTTTTTTTGTAGTACTTTAGTGTTAGTGTTTGATTGTTTGTATCATGTTTGTTAAAAAAAAAAAAGGTTCAATAAAGATATTGTGGAAAAAAAAAACAGTAAAGGTGAAAGTGGACAGCCTTGTCGACATCCTCTATTGATTTTTATTGGTTTTGAAATATTGTTATTTGTTAGGATTTCTGCTGTAGCATTATTGTATATTATTTGAACCCATTTTATTAAATTATTTCCAAGTCCAAACCTTTGTAGGACTTCAAAAAGAAAGGGCCATTCAACTCTATCAAAGGCCTTTTCGGCGTCCAATGATAGGAGAGCTGTATCCGGTGCTTCTTTATTAAAATAAATAATATTAAATAGTCTTCTTACATTATGGAAGCCTTGTCTACCCTTTATAAAGCCATTCTGATCTCGATTAATAATATTTGGTAAAATTTCTTGTATTCGTCTTGCTAAAATTTTACAGATTATCTTAAGGTCGGCGTTTAATAGGCTTATTGGTCTCATATTTTCACATTTATTAGAGGGCTTACCTGGTTTTGGCAGCAGTATAATTAAGGCATTATTTATGTATGATGGTAAATTATTATTTTGAAATGCTTCTAAAACCATTTCCAAAAAAGGTTTTATTAATTTATTCTTAAATTTTTTATAAAGGTCAACTGGAAGACCATCTGGTCCTGCACTTTTTCCTGATTTCATATTATCAATGGCTAGCCCAACTTCTTCTTGACTAATTTTAGACTCCAATATCTCCCTGTTTTCATTTGGAATACACGGTATAGATAGTTCGTTCAAAAACCCATTTAGTTTTGTTAAATCAGGTTCATTTTTGGTATCATATAATTTTTCATAGTAATCTCTAAAGGCTCTATTAATTTCTAAAGGATCTATAACTACCTGTCCATTACTTATAATACTGGTAATTGGTGTTTTAATTTCTAATTGTTTAATCTGCCATGCTAATAATTTTCCTGATTTTTCACCTTGTTCATAAAAAGATTGTTTCAATCTTAGAAGACTCGAGGCAGCTCTATTCGCTGATTTTTTGTCGTATTCAGCTCTCAAAATCAGTAATTCATTCTCCAACCTTGGGTCACTTCCTGCATACACTTTTTCCTGAAGACTTTTTATTTTATGTTCCAATTTAGCTCTCTCCTCTCGAGTCTTCTTAGATTTTGATCCTGTATAACTAATAATATGTCCCCTAATAAAAGCTTTGAAAGCCTCCCACTTTACACATGCTGATGTTTGTGTAGTATTGATGTCAAAGAACTCGTCTATCTGTTTTTCTATATACTTGACAAATTCCTCATCCTGAAGCCATTTATGCTGAAATTGCCATCTACCTGATTCCTTTGTCAATTTTTTATCTACATATATTAGACAACAGGGTGCATGATCAGAGATCACGATGTTATCATAAAAGCAGTTTTGAATCTTGGACCTTAATTCTGTGGAAATCAAAAAATAATCAGTACGTGAGAATGTCTTGTAGGTACTGGAATAACAAGAATAGGCTTTAACTTGTGGTTTCATTTCTCTCCATGTATCTAACAATCTCAATTCTTTCATAAAATGATTAATAGTCATCCTACATCCAATGTGCGTACAATCCAGTCCTGTTGATCTATCCACACCTGGATTCAATGTACAATTAAAATCCCCTGCTATTATATGTTCG